>OZ016543.1:2054641-7464621 GCA_963966675.1 Lasioglossum calceatum | reverse complement strand
CCGGTTTACCATTATTACAGACCACAATAGCCTGAGATACACGTCTGTCAGTCTGTTATTATTATTATTATTATTATTCTTTTAATCTAGATGGTACAAATCAATCAGATCATCCAGGTACAGGTATACAGGTGTACAGGTACAGGTACAGGTACAGGTGTACAGGTACAGGTACAGGTACCGGTGTACAGGTACAGGTACAGGTACCGGTACAGCTGTAGCAGTATGACGGTTGGCTGTCGGTACAGCTGTAGCAGTATGACGGTTGGCTGTCAAGATCGGTTGACGCGTTTCTTTTAATATTGTCTTGAAATCTTATTCTGAAGTTCTCCAGTCGATCGTTGATAACGTCTTTTTTTACCATCTCCTTCTCGAGCGTTTGCAACCAAATTATCGATTCTCGCGTTGATATGTGAATCGGTTGATTTCATATTTTCGTTTGCATTGTATCGGACGTCCTGTATCGTGGCCAGTATTTCTGACTTTATCGTTTCTTTATATCGTCTGGTCGAGTTGCTACGGAAGGAAATGCATAATGTGTATGTATGAAATATCGAATAAATCGCACTCTTGGTGGGCGGCTTCACTATTCCTCCATGTAACATGACACCGTGCGATAAGATTATTGCAATAATTCCCCCATGTAACATGACACCGGGTGAAAAAATATGACGCAATAATTCCATGAAAAAAATATGACGCAAAATATGCTCTCGCTATACCGCTCTAAGGTATGCCCTTGACCTAGAAACGATCGCGCTATTCCCCTTCCTACACCCCCCCCCCCCTCGTTCACATGCAATAATTCCACGAAAAATATGACGTAATAATTCCATGAACATACCCCCCCCCTCCTCTCGAATATGCTTGCGCAATACCGCTCTGAGGTACCCCCCCCCCACCCCTTGTAATAATTCCGCGAAAAATGAAAAATACTACGAGGGGCGGGGGGTACCTCAGAGCGGTATTGCGCAAGCATATTCGAGAGGAGGGGGGGGGTATGTTCATGGAATTATTACGTCATATTTTTCGTGGAATTATTGCATGTGAACGAGGGGGGGGGGGGTGTAGGAAGGGGAATAGCGCGATCGTTTCTAGGTCAAGGGCATACCTTAGAGCGGTATAGCGAGAGCATATTTTGCGTCATATTTTTTTCATGGAATTATTGCGTCATATTTTTTCACCCGGTGTCATGTTACATGGGGGAATTATTGCAATAATCTTATCGCACGGTGTCATGTTACATGGAGGAATAGTGAAGCCGCCCACCAAGAGTGCGATTTATTCGATATTTCATACATTACATACACATTATGCATTTCCTTCCGTAGCAACTCGACCAGACGATATAAAGAAACGATAAAGTCAGAAATACTGGCCACGATACAGGACGTCCGATACAATGCAAACGAAAATATGAAATCAACCGATTCACATATCAACGCGAGAATCGATAATTTGGTTGCAAACGCTCGAGAAGGAGATGGTAAAAAAAGACGTTATCAACGATCGACTGGAGAACTTCAGAATAAGATTTCAAGACAATATTAAAAGAAACGCGTCAACCGATCTTGACAGCCAACCGTCATACTGCTACAGCTGTACCGACAGCCAACCGTCATACTGCTACAGCTGTACCGGTACCTGTACCTGTACACCGGTACCTGTACCTGTACACCGGTACCTGTACCTGTACCTGTACACCTGTACCTGTACACCTGTATACCTGTACCTGGATGATCTGATTGATTTGTACCATCTAGATTAAAAGAATAATAATAATAATAATAATAACAGACTGACAGACGTGTATCTCAGGCTATTGTGGTCTGTAATAATGGTAAACCGGTAGCCTTCTAATCAACAATTTGGTTTCTTCTTCCAGACTTATGTGCGACATACGCCGCTGAATTTTGAATAATAAGTTTGGTCTGATGCATTTTCTTCTATCTTCAGAAGCAGCAGACAGACAGACTGACAGACTGACAAACTGACTGACATGTACATGCGCTATACCTGTACCTGTACCTGTACACCTGTACCTGTACACCTGTCCCTGTACACCTATACCTGTACACCTGTACCTGTACCTGTACCTGTACACCTCTTCACGTATCGACGCGAGAATCGATAATTTTGGTTGCAAACGCTCGAGAAGGAGAAGGTAAAAAGACGTCGTCGACGATCGGCTGGAGAACTTCGGAATAAGATTTCAAGACCGGAATAAGATTTCAAGACAATATTAAAAGAAACGCCTCAACCGATCTTGACAGCCAACCGTCATACTGCTACAGCTGTATCTGTACCTGTACCTGTACACCTGTACCTGTACCTGTACCTATGTGTACAGCAACGTGAAGATTGCTGGTACTGCCATACACCGGTTTTACGTTGAACGTACACGTTCGATACCTTGTTGTACACCCGATGTAAAATGGTTAGGATTGAGTAATGTAAATAATTCATGGATAAATAAAGACATCGTATTATAAACATTTATTATACACAATTTCACCTATTTAATGAAAAATATAATCTTCTATTTACATTGGATTTAAACAATTTTATAGCTACGTAGGAATTCGATAATGGCCCCACGGCAATGTTTCTGTCGAGTTGGGTATGATATACCGTTTGTCATCATATGGGCTGAGAGCAATTTTTCGCTCTGATATAGTATACACTTTGTGCAATTTCGATCGTATGCATGTCTGCGTACGACTCATAGCAATTTCATTTTGCAAACATTGTATGTAATCATCGAACGTTATTGTTGTCCTTACAACGCTAGTTTTTACACCTTTCGCTTTTTTTGTATCTGGTTTTCCATCTACACGGAATGTGTACATTTTTGCTCTCAGCCCGACAAAGTCCGTCATTATCATCCCATTGTTCTCGTCTTTCATCAAGCCGGGAACCTTTTTATTTACAAGTGGGATATTATACTTATTCTCTATCGGATAATCGCTTGTGTCGAAACGGTTAATATCGCGTCTCATGGTTTCATAAATGTCCTCACACATAATATGATAAATTAAGCTGTCGGTGTCTGTGTACATTACTTTACAAGTTTTACCAAATTGAGGAACCATGTACTCATGATGAAATTCGTACAAGCAGGTTTTGGATATATCTAATATGCACATACCCACATAGATTGGCTTGTTGAATTTCACCATGACTTTGCGCAACTCCACAGCAGCCAAGTTTTCGGAAAATACACAGCGGCTGTGGAAATTTGGTTTCGCGATCATTGCCTCTGCACCATGTCGCCCATCCCAATGTGTCACGAGTTTTACGTCTACATGATTCCGAACATTTTCCATAGTTTTACCGAATACCGCGTTGTTCATCAATTTGTACAAATTCTTTTCAAAATCGTTAGTGGCATTTGTTCTAAACAGAGTATTTAATTCTATGTATTCGCGGAGCCATGGTGACTGCGCGAATTGGAGGATGCGGTGAATCTTTGTAATACGAAGACCGTGGCGCGTGCACTGTTGCAGGTTGTAATAGTGTATTACGTAACGCTGCTTATCGTGTAACGTTGCAAGCAACTTGGCTTCTCTTTTGCCAGGTGGTTTAGCACGTGTTGGACAGAATGGTAGGTCAGCGTGAACATCATGCAGACTTTGCGGATATTCTAGATCCACCTCGAGAATGTAGCCTATGGGTGAATCGGCAGCAATCAAAGATATGTCAAAATTTTCAATCTTGTTAACCCATTGAAATTCGGCATATGGCAAAGGCTGACACATTGCCCATCCATACAAATTGTTTACATCAAAATACATCAAGTATGATGATGGATTCGATGGATCGTACGACAGCATGTACTTGTTATTGGCTTCCGCATGTCTGCCGGAACATTGGCTCAAACCGCCGCGTATACCACGTTCGATAAACATCACCATATCGATATCAATTAATAATTCAAACCTAATTTTTGTATGTTTTAGCATAGCATCCCACGTGAAACCTGGTAAAGTGTAATAATATGCTGGATCTAAACCATAGCTCTTAATGCAAGTTTTACGAAAATTTTCAAAAACATCAGCCAGTAACAAAACATCAGTTTTCAAATATAGATCACTGTATTCACCCAAGGTTTTTATGTTGAAACGCCTCCACACATTCTCGGCATGTGCATAATCACATTCGGATACGGTTTCGCCTGTCAGCGAACTGTAAAATGACTCGAGCGGCGGCAAACAGAGATCGTCTAATTTATCTACGCAATCGAGGTATTCGTATGGAAAGACACCTTTTCGCGTCAACAACGTGAAATTTTCGATGGAAAGATTTTGAAATTCTGAACGTAAAATTGTCAATTTGTTTGTGTTGAGAAAAGATGCCAATTTGTCGAGACTAGTATTCAAAAATTTGTACGAATCGATGAATCGTAATTTAATACAATTATGCGAATCTGATTGCTGATCTTTAACATTTTTTGTAAATGAAATATACTTTTCTTTAGTTATTGGTAATACGTCGACACTACCTTCAAACGCATTAGCTATTTCTTCGATAATGAAATGTGAATCGTACCCGGATAAATTGTGGAAAACTATGGGAATGCAAAACGAATTTTTGTAATTTAAATTGCAATCTTGATGCGCGGGGCCTCTATATCGTCCTGTTAGATGGCAATGATCGTGCACCCGTATATCGTTTTCCTCAAATGGTTTTTCGCAAATATGGCAATGTGCTGCGTTGATAAATGCCTCGCACTGTTCATTCGTTAACTGTTTCATGGGTATATTACTGGATAAAGCGTGTTTAACAAAATATGCCAAATTTTCTAATTCTCCGACGAACCATGAGACGCACTTCGCATCGCGACGACATCGATATACCGATAGAGATGCATCGTGTGAACAATGTACATAGTATGCGATGCTAAATACTCTGTGATGTTGGTATGCGTGTGATTGAAGTTTCTCCTTCCCGCACTCTTCCGTCTTCTCCAGAGTGCATTCGAGGTCTGCGTAAACCACAAATGGAAGCGTTTCTTTCCACATATAGTTGTCAAAAGAGAGCCATTTATCGTCCTCGCTAGGTAACACGATGGCGCAGCGATTCAGTTCTGAACAGTCTCTTTCATGGGCCTGCAATCTTTCGTTGGAAGGAAAGTAATGCAAACACCTGAAAAAATTTTATTTACATGTGTATGATATACCATGATACTTTTGTAAATGTGTACATACCGATCACAGATGAATTTCTGTTGCTTGTGTTTGCTCAATTCTGCGCTAACGAGTCGTGATAGGTTCTTAATCCACACATAATGCCCCACACTACTATCGGTCTGGTCTTGTATGTACAGCAAGTTGACGTGTCGATTCCTCTTCCGATTAGTGATACGAAGTGGAAAAAATGATTTTGCCTTTATTTTCTTCTCGAAGATGTCTTCAAAACCATACACATTGATCGAAATATCGTTCAACTTTTCGAACCGGGTAATTTGATTCAACAGCATGGGAAACTCGATGTCTTCAAAGTTTAATACAGTTGTGTATTCCGGGTACGAACTTTTGCGGTTACTGTGAGCAGTCGCTGGATATAGAGCTGCAATCACCGACCATGCAAAGCATGCATTGTCTTTGGAGTGAACATTAATTGTAGCTTTCTTCAACGCTATTTCTCTCGGTACGTTGATCTGACACCCAGCATGCAGCGGGTTAAATTTGTTGATACTGACTGTAAGATTGAGTATTCGCGACAACGCCCATCCGCTATCCCGTTCCTGAAATTCTTCCAACGACATTAGGATCGGTCCCACGATGCACAGCTCGTACATCTCTTCGAGATCGGTTGCGTAAACGATTTCACAGTTCTTAGTGCCAACACTTTTGCGCGAGCGTTGATCACCTGTTACAAATTCACCATTAAACACAGCGTTCACTTTTAAAGACTTATGTTTTCCCAAAGCGTTCTGTATTTTTTCAAGCACAATTTCCCTCGCGTCCTTGAGGAAGCTGAGAGGTTCAATGTAGTTGGAATTGATAACGGCGCCTGTTAATATGCGGCCCTTGAAAGCCGAGTCTATTTCACGCCATAAGAGTCCTGTGCTTGTATGTCCAGCACCTTCACGTATGAAACGTCTTCGCAAAGAATATTTTAAACTCTCAAGAGCGGCGATACGGGCGATCAATGATTGTTGAATACCGATCGATAATCGAGGACGTTTTATCCGATTATGTTCTTCAAGCAACTCGAGGCATTCGTTGCATCTTTCCTCCCAGACAAGGTATTCTTCCTGCAATCTTAAGCGATCAGATTGGTCCCACAAATCGCGTTCAATTTTCTGAATTTCTTCCATGGTTTTTCTTTGCCTCACAATCAGTGACTGAACAAAACTAATTAGGTGGGGTGCACATATAGCCTTCTGTTCGTTCCTAAGGGGTATCATATTTCATCTGTTCGTTGCTAAGGGATATCAAGGTCAGCAACGTCTTAAATGCTGTCGCTGCAGTTTTTGCGACATTCCTGTTCGTTCCTAAGGAACGTCTTAAACGAATTAGTTCTAACCAAAGTTGGGCAAAAATCAACTAATAATTGAAAATGACTAATAGTCTGATTGATTGATAGTCAAATTTAAAAAAAAAGTCAGTTAAAACTTTTCGATTAGTTAGTTATAACTACATGGCACTAGTTAGTCACAACTCTAAGTAATCGTTAGTTATTGCTTATTGGTTATGATTAGTCATTAGTTAGTTTAAATGATCAGTCATCAATCTTTAGTCATCCGTCACTATTGAGCGATTAACATACATTAATATGTATACTTAAACTATATTGGAATTTGCAGTGACCGGTATAAAAAAAAAGTTTTTATTAAGTACAACACTCCTTTGCCATCGTCGGCAGCAATTGAAAGACTTTTTAGTTATGCTACAATGACGAATTTGCCAGAAAGTAATAGATTAAGTGACAAGAATTTCGAAATAAGTGTTCTTATGAAAGCATATTCAAGTTTTCCTGACCAAACTGAAAACAATTAAATTTAATCAATTTAAGCCAAACTTATATTATTTCAGTAAAATTTTGAAGAACCATCAATAAGTTAAAATGTTATTACTGCGTGCGTAGTAGGTATATTAAACATTATATTATATAAAATAAGATTCATGTATTTTCTGTTTGCGTTGTATTAAAACTTTTGTTTCTGTTCAAAGTCCAAAAAGTTAAATTTACTTTAACAAAATTTAATGAAATATAATTTAAATTTAAATTCATCTCATGTTATTATTACTCTATTTAGAACCGTTTATTCTGTTAATTAGCTATCTCTATCTTCATTTACTTTTGATGCACATGTGCTCTCTATATTCTTTTATTATATATTTTCCTCTCTATCTCTATCTCTATCCATCTGAAGTCTGAACAGTTCACAGAGTGCGCTGCGCGTGCAAAGCGCGCTCGATTTAAATTAAAGAAAATATATTTTCTTTACATGTATACTTAAACTATACGTAATCACGAATCCGAGGGTCGTTCATGTACATAGGTTACATAGAGCAGAAGAAAACTTTCTGTCAACGATCGAAAACTACATAATGTAACTGTAGACAGGTAGATGTGGGTAGATGTTCGTTCACGATCGTGAAATATGCCGCCACATAAAAATATGAAAGATAACGAAAATATTTCATGTATTTGTAGTTTCTTTTATGAATTAATTAAAAATATCGTCGTATCATCATTTCCACAATCAATTATACACTTGCATTGAAAAGATCGATTAACATATATATTGTATATACATTGTTCTTGATAGTTTTCGAGGTATTTAAAAAATAAAGAATCAACATTTTAAAAATATATTTGACTTTGTTTTACTGTTACCAACTCATTAATATTTATATTTTTTAGAATTCGACCGTTAGTGTGGAAGTGGACAAATTGCATTCGTACTTCCTAACAGATATTTGATGATAAGTCGGTATTTTACCCAACTCTGGGTCTAACACGCTCGGTATAATATTTCGCGATATTCCTAACGGGTATCAAGGTTCGCAACGTCTCGCTGCAGCATTTCCTTCTTTGCGATATATACCAAAATGTTTGCTGTGTTTATAAGATCGTCGGTTGGCCAAGCGGCTAATGAGTTGGACTACCAAGCGGTAGACCGGGGTTCGAAACCTGATGGGGCAAAAAGTTTTTTTTCAAGTCTTAAAAAGAATTCGCATCCGTCTACCGCTTATGACGTCACAGAAATGGGGGGGGGGGGGGGGTAAGAGTGAGGCTATGAAACGCCGTTGTCGGTTTGTTTGTCACTTCCGTGACGTCACTTCTTCATTACATCCTCCAAATAAAGAAATGGGTGGGGGGGATTATCTGGGGGGGGGGGGGGGTGGTCAATGATCGGTTGGTTAGAAGCTAACTTCATTGTGGTAAAAAAATTGATTGGTTTGGTTAGGTTTCCCCCTCCCTGGGTAGGTCTGCCTTGCCCTCCCCTCCCCCACCGGTTTGGCACGCAGCTAACTTCAGGGTGGTAAAAAAATTGATTGGTTGGGTTAGGTTAGGTTTCCCCTCCCTGGGTAGGTCTGCCTTGACCCCCCCCCCCTCCCCGTTTTGGCTCGCAGCTAACTTCAGAGTGGTTAGCCCCCCCCCCCCCACCCCGGCTTGACTCGCAGCTAACTTCAGAGTGGTCCAGAACCCCCATAGACTTACTACTTTTGTCCTTCAGACATTTGACGTATCTTTAAAAACAACAAAGATATTTTAGGTGGCAACGTTAGGTGACTCACCCTTATAATATAAACTCCAAACTTTCCATCAGGGTTTTAATTTGATAAAATTTTGTCTGAGAGTGTGCACTGTTTATGTGACTATTTTTGTTTCAGTCGGCTCTGTAGGAGCTGTCACGGTATTCTTTGCAGAATAGCACTTTCGTTAATGGTTTTGCATTTTTTATACCACCAGTAAAGTTGTTACGTATATGTAGCTATGATGTAGATGTATTAACGTGAAAATTTGAAATGTATATTTTACGAATGTGTACCTTCTGATACAGGTATGGAAGTGAAACCCTGTAATGGAGATCCTCCACTCGTGGACGAAGATGGAAAAGAGTTCGATTGTGGAAATGGACCAGAACGAAGAGACTGCCCAAGTAGCAGCTACTGCCACCAAACCACGCGACTCGCTCGATGCTGCAGAAAAGGTCAGTTCGAATTTGAGAACACACAATTTTAACATATATCGGGACAATTTTGTATCAGAAAAATAACATGCATTGTCAGCAGAATATTTCTGGTCAGCTGACGCAGTCGAATATTATTGCAGCATGTCACACAATTATTTAATTATGCAATCATTCATTAGAGCAAAACTAATTTCTTGCTCATTTGATTGTACGTAAGCTGCTTATATGTAAATTGAATTTGCATAAGCGTTCGCAAACCAGTGACATCTGTTCACTGTGTCCATAAACACATTGATAGTAATCAAATCAGACTATCCTGCTTCATTTGTATTATATTATATTATATTTAAGTACATGAATGCTCTGCGCTCGTACCATAATTATGACAATTTGACGAGAATCAAATGCAGTAATCATGAGATAAATGTAAAAACAATAGACAACAATACTTCAGCATTTATTTCAGCAATGGCATTCATAGTTGCAATATTCCATCAAATGCCATGTATCTTGTAAACCATGAAAAGGATATTGACACAGCAAATGTATTACAATTGTAAATAACGACAACGATATTAATTTGATTGTCTTCATGTGATACACTCAATGATGAACACTTTACCTACCGAAAATCTATTAATCGACTTTCCAATGACTGCGCTATATGTAAAAGAAACTCAATAGTACACGTTAATTTATAAAAATTTGTTGAATCATGATTGAAATCATTGTAACTTTTGAGCAATTTATGAAGGAATTGTCAACTGTTAAAATTTTGTTGAGAAGACTATCAGAAAATAGCCGGTAGGTAAAGTGTTAAATTAATGAACACGAGAAAAATAAATGTACCTTGTGGTGGACACAGCTCAAGAAACGCAAGTGGTTAAGTGCTCGGACTCCTGGCACGGATGCTGTCCGGATGGCAAGACTGCAGCACGTGGACCTAACGGCGCAGGTTGCCCAGGTTTGTGCAACTGCAAGAGGTTGGGCAGTGTCTCTGACACTTGCAATCCGGAGACCGGGCAATGCGAGTGCAAACCAGGCGTGGGCGGCGTGAAATGCGACAGATGCATGCCGGGCTACTGGGGGTTGCACAAGATCAGCGAGGGCAATCAGGGATGCATACGTAAGAACACTGGGAACAACACTCTAAGAGCTAACCTTCTATTATTTGAAATATTTTTACTAACCATACCTATTGTTAGTAATGAAATAGATAATATCATATTCTATATATCTAGTAACCCTTTGAGGACGAGCTTTGCAACATTGGCAACTTCCAACTTGCGTTCCCAACTCCTGAAATTGCAAACAAATTATTTATTTAAATAACAAGAAGTCTGTACACATACAGTGGATGTATTCGTACACCTTTTAAAAACTAATAACTTTTTTATAATTGTACCAACGACCTGGTTTTTTTTATAATCAATTAGAAGCAGTGATTTACGAAATGATGTGCAAAAAAGATTTTACAAAAATTATAATTTACAAGGTTACATGCGAAAATAAAAAAGAAATTTTTTAAAAACTTTTTTATTTGGGCCCTCAATGAAAATTTAGAATACATGATTTGTAAAAATTGCCTTTTTTATTTTTGCATGTAACCTCGTAAATTATAATTTTTGGAAAATCTTTTCTGCATATCATTTCGTAAACCAATGCTTCTAATTGATTATAAAAAATCAGGTCGTTTGGTACAATTATAAAAAAGTTAAAAAAACACTGCATGTCCCCTTTTCCTCCAGTGATAAAAAGATACAGTAAAAGGAGTATTTTCAATTGTGTCAGATAATCCTCGTCCGCGAAGGGTTCATGTAAATTTAATACAGCTATCTCAAATTATTATACTATGCTTCAGCGTGCGGCTGCTCACTTTTCGGCTCCGTCAGAGAGGACTGCGAACAGATGACAGGTTACTGTGTCTGCAAACCGGAAATCCGTGGCCACAAGTGCACAATCTGCACTGATCATAACAATATATTGACCCCGACTGGTTGTTACGCAGGTATTACGCGGAGAGTGTGACACAATTATGGGGGATGATTTAATTAATTGAACATTTCTATTTTTTTTGGTCATTTTGAACATTTCTCTTTTCAAGGTTACCTCAAGGTAATAACACGCTACGTCATTCGTCTTGAGATCGCTCACTACGTTATGCAGTCAAAAGACGTAGTATCATTTAAGAAAAATGAAAATAATCTTGACTTCTTGTTTGTGAAGCACAATTTTTAAATTCATAATGTTGCACATTGCAGTTGATCATCCTTTGTCTATCTGCTTAAAAAATCGCGGGGAATTGTTGAAAGACTTGAAGAATATCCCTTTAAGGGTTGACGAAGAAGATTAGACTTCTATTTTTAAATAAACTATTACGAATACCTTTCGGGCACCAAAATGTTTCTCGTGTAGTGCGAGAAATATGAATGACATGTTTGAATGAGTATTGCCATATGAAATTTTGTTTTCTATATTTACGTGTTCATATAGTAGAATGTTTCTGTGCGCACAGTGGACTGGAAACCCGTCTTTAGTGGCCAAAATTATTTTTAGCGTTATTTCAAGGTTCAAGGTTACAGTATCGTAGGTCGTTGAATTCGTTTCGACATCAGCTAGAATATTATCAAGTCAGAAATATATATTAATATTTTAAAAATCGAGGGGTCACATCCATTTATTATAAAAAGGAATTTTTTGAAATTTTTTAGATTGAAGCTACTAGAAAACTGAATACTAACACTATGGCAAATTTTTACTAACGGTGCTAATTGGTCTGGAAAGTTACTTTTTATGGTCAAAATTAAGCATACGAAGGTATCGATTTATTTTCAAAAATGCCATTAACCTTCACTCTGCTTATAGGGGTGTAACCACACCCCAGACTCATCCAAAGAAACATACATGAAAAGTTGCCGAATGGAAAATATCAAAAATTATCTTAGGAATGCTATCGGTGACATACTTCACAAAATATTAAAATTATTCAATTTATGATTTGTATTTATACAAAATCTTTATATTTTCAATTAAATTTTTTAATCTTTTCATGCCCAGTCAAAGTTTTTTCTTTACATTTTAAACTGAAAACATGCAAGGGGTGTGATTGCACCCCAACACAGGGTTAACATTCGAATGTATGTACGCAGGGTGATGGTTAATGCAACTAAAATCTAGGATGGCTAATATTATGAAGCTTTGAAGGGTGATGTGAGCAATTTGAGCAATTGATAAAAATTTGTAGAAAATATGAAACTTGAAAAATTCAATTCTAGCCACGAAAAACTGGTTTCTAGTTGATTGCGAAGTTAAAGAAAGTGTATACGGTGTAACCATAATCGATCAACCAAGAGCATTCCAACGTTAATGGTGGTGTCTGCTTGCAGCGGATACGATACCGCCGATACCGACGTCCTGCGACAAGCTGGAATGTTATTCCGGCGCCCACTGCTCGGAGATCGGTGGCCCGCACTGCGAATGTCTGTCGTCCTGTCCATCGGACATACCGATGGTCCCAGTTTGCGGTACCGACGGACAGACATACGACAACGAATGCGAACTAAGGCTCTACGCTTGTCGCCACCAGGCAGACGTGGTCACGCAGGCTTTCGGCCACTGCAAAGGTGGGTTCACAGAGCGTACGCCATACAGGCCGCCTTATATTCTGCGTTACTAACCCCCCCGGCTACAACCAACTTGAATACTTTCCACATTTGGAATCGGACCCTGGAGTCCCGGACACGGGAATGGGATACCCTGACCATAGACATACTGCGCTCGTGTCCCGTGACATTTTTTTCAGCTCATCGACCTTACCTCGATCACTGCTTGATTAATAGAAACGAGAATGTTTCAAGATACTTTACCATCATCATTTCCTGTTACGTCGACACGGACTTCGTATAAATACGTCTCAGTTTTATGACATTAAGTTGCTACGATTTTCCAGCTGCAGATATTGTTTGTATCAAATAAGCATCGAGCAGGTCCTGGAAAGTTCTGTCGTTTTTTCTTTTTTTGAAAGTAGAATATGTTTTGGAAATTATGTACTTTCGAGTTAGATAAGTCAATGATGGGTGATACATACAGATTTCTGTGGAAAATAAAATTTTCTGCATCAATTGCAGTCTGTTTAAAGAAAAGTAATTCAAAAAGCTGTTGAATGTTTATTTGGAATCATTAGTTTGGCTAAAATAGAACAGTTTAATGCAATTGATTTATAATCTGTTCTTCAAAAATAATTCAGGAAGCTGTGCGTCATTTCTTTGCATAAAATATAACAGCTAAACGACAGTTAAACAACATATTTTCAGCTTAACCAACTGTCAGAAGACTTATGAACGAGTATGCCAGATCAATTTTCTCCATACACGTGTTTTCATTTATTCTTTTAATTACTGGACTCGCGCTTGTTTTAAATGAAACAATACAGACATACCTGGGGCTCATGCACCTACGTATCATAAATTTGACGATTAAAACAAGTCCATACGATACAGAATGAATCTGGTTTATCCAAACTTCTCGAACAGACTTTATAGGTTTTGAACTGATTTTATATATGTTTATGGTTTGTACGAATATAAAATCAATTGGGAAGCAATAAATTCTGATCGCGATACGCTGTGCACTAATGAACAACACACTTTTCCAGTGAATAAAATAAACAAGTATCGGGTATCGGGTAAATATCGCACATTGTTTTTTAGTATATCGTTAAACGACGCAATGAAATTTCATAGGCATTCGTAATACTTGATACAGTGAAATTACTTTATTAAAAAAATAAAAAAAAACGGAAAAGCGTAAGAACTTTCCGCGGGACCAAACAATATTTGTCGAGAATTATTTAGTGCCTGTTTGCGTGGACGCTGGCCTCCTTCAAACCTAATTTTATTATACACGATGAGCAACGAATACGACACATAACAATGTTAACGTTAGGCGATTGCCGACATTTACGAAGATCTCGAGAACTGTGGGAGTCTTAACGATTTCGAGGGTTTCAATAGAGTATAAATTCTAGGATAGTATATAGTAAGTGCATAAAGGATCACGTGTTATACTTAGAAGCCGATGGTACGATACTGCAACGTTTACCGAAATTATAGGAGACGTCGAAAGGATCTCGCGGAGCTTGATGGAACCTAGGACTAACAAACTAACAACCTGTTCCTTTGTATCCATTACGTGATAATAAACTTATCAAGTTTTTACTAACATGTATAGATATATGTTTATAACCCCCTTGCCCGCTACTTTGCTTGCTTTCTTCGTTGTCGTCGTCGTGATTAACTGTAAAATATCAGCCAAAAATGTTCGATCAACCAAGAAGAAAGAAAGCAAAGTGAGTACTAGCGATGAAGTGTCTTCGACAATTCAGGCTACTATACACGCTAAACATAGGGTAAAGTGCCCAAATATGAACCACTTTTTGTTGATGTCATTCTTTGATTATTTTAGAATGCTCTTTTTCGTCCAAATAATTACCAGTTGTAGATGCATTTCCTCTCTATAAGATTCTGGGGTCAAGTTTGTTAAAAAATTAATACAGCTTGGGAAAAATATTTTTTGTGGTGTGTCATTTGCAGGTTCCAGCGAAAGGGGTTCTTAATATGGTACACCTTGAGTCCCTGATATGACACCTAGTGCCATATTGGGAATTTCACGTGGATTGATAATACTAGCTACTGACAAAGAGAAAATGAATTTCAGCCCAAACCAACAGTTGGCAAACATTAATATAAATAAACTGAAACTACAGATATGTTCAAACATTTCAAAATCACTTATCTTCCTCGAAAAAGATACAATCGAAAATCTAACCAAAAAAATACTCAACACGTGAAGACAACTGGTGGAGGATCGTTACCAAAATCTATAGAATGGTGCGAATGCACTGCACACTGTTGAGTAAACATCCTAAAGTATTGTTTGAGGATTTTCTCACTAGAGTGCGACTTCTCCTTTGCAAGATATACGGTAGTGCCATAACAGGCGACTATACCATACTTGGGCACTTTACCCTATTTTTCAGTGTCAGTGAAGTCTCTGACCGATTCACGATGATCGTGTTCATTTATTTATTGAATTTCTGCGGTATCTTCCTTGATTTCAAGACAGGGTGTGGTTTATAAGTCTTGATTAAGGATTGAATAATAGCGTCTGAAAACATGAGATCTATGAATTAAATTTTATAATTAGTTGTCTACCCTGGTTGAAATTAAACCGTGGAACTTTATGAATTCATACCGCACAAGCATCTTCAACAGGTTCATCGAATGAAATTTAATGTAGCATTAGTTTACTTCTTAATTACTGGAACTGTTCTCGAAGGAAATTATTTTACTTTGTGAGGGTTCTTACAATACTTTTTATACTGCAAAAGTTGTTGATAGATTTATAATTAGGCAATACTTGATTGGCTCTAAACACATCTTAAACGATGCTATTTCTTGGGTATTCTCGTTGGAACAAGTATAGAATTGATCGAAGCTGTGGTATAATATTGGCAGAATTAACATCGCATTTTTTGGCGATACTAATTTCAAGAGATTCTCTGTAGTGACGTTGTCGAGGTCCCTTCAAGTAGCTTGGTAAGTTATGCTCTTGGTAGGTACAAACTACTAAACGTGTATAGAGTGGAACATGTTCACAGGAATTAAGTATAACATAATTTATAAGCATATGATTATAAAGCACGCACAGAAACGCGTCATATTAAAAATTGTTTCGTAACTACAGCAACTTTTATAGTGAACTCATATAAAGCTACTTTCATTTGCAGTACGAAATTAATATAATAATTGCAAAGTACACAAAAATAGTTTTGCAGAATAAATTTCATAATTTTCTAGCTTATTTGTGAGCAGAGTTCTCAGTGAAAATAAGTTACCAATTCATCCCAGCTACTGAAAAGATTTTAATTCGCATTAGAACTCTATGTTGATTGATGAAAATAAAAATATAAGAGTAATTGCAAATAACCCTGCTAATTTACAGACTTAAAAAAGCGAATATGTCCAAAAATGAATAAGTAATTTAAACTGTAGGTCGACAGTGTTCGCTTATGCGAATCTATTTTATTGTTTCCGTGTCTCGCACGAGATGAAACAGTCTATACATATAGATTTGGGTTATGCATGTCAATAGTGTCGGGTAGGTACGTCGCTTGCTCACTTCGAAGTGTCAGAATTTAATCCCTAGATACAGAGAATAACTCAATATTCAATACTCAATAGCTTCACTATACGTCACCGAACAGCGTGTTACGAATTTGCTAGAGGAAGCAAGCTAGAGATACTAACAGCTACTTTGAAATGTTATAATCATTGACATTTAATATACCCATCTATATTATTATTCGTAAATTAAATACACAAATTATTAAAAAACATTTTGAACATAAATTCAAAATTCTGTATTCCCTTTCTGGTGAATGGACTCCGTATTTATATGCAATATAAAAATTATCCGCATTAATTCTTCTTAATAATTTGATCTGCATTAATGGCAACAAGTGGAAACCACAGTTTCAATTATTATTATTAGTTTATGTAAATCGTAAGGAGTAGGAGTTATATATATACATAAAATTATTTCGCTGCTAAATAATCTTAATAAATTAGTAATAATGAGACAATATTTTTAAATTCGTGTCTAGCTTTCTAATTACAATAAATGTGAATCTTACTAAAAAAGATCAATATTACACATTGATTCATCAATTAAATAATGGAAGTATCGAAAAACACTGACGATTATTACACTACGCGTACAATAATGAAAATTTTGTAATAGAAAGACATGGTTCGCAGCAAAACATAAAATCATCTGTTTTTCTAGACATTACTACAATTTCGCTAAATACGAGAATTTTGAAAAGTCGCTTGAACAATTTTGCGCACACTCGAGGCTATGCGAAAATGAATCAACATACATACATATACAGTTCCCAATGTTGCCGCAGTCAAATAGACACTTGGTTCTTCGGCTCCCCATGTTTGTTCCGTCTGGGATACGTTCAGCGATCGTTTCCTTGTACAAACGAGATCACCGAATCGAACAATAGGAATTTAAAGAGGCAGCCTGCGGAGATCCATGGAACTTCCTTCATCCCCGGAGTGCGCTATCTCACTCGTAGGTAAATTCTGGGAAAGTTGGTGACGTTAACTCGCGAAACTAAGCGCCGAAGGTGGATTTAACTAAATCACCGTCGACTGCCGGCGAAGTCTCGTCTTAAGTGGTCCCACTGAGATATGCCAGGACTGGAACTTAACATCGGAACCTTAAGAATACGGTAACCGAATATCTCTCTGGCCGTGGCCGTTAAGCGCGGTCCTCGGCCAAAATAAATTAGCCCGCGAGAGAGTTACAACCCCGACGAACTTCCGATCGAACGTTGTACCGACTGCTTTTTGATACCGTTGTCCCCTATAAATCCACCCCCGAGCTCCTTTCCACCCTTCAAGGCTCCATCGACGTCGAGGAGGGCAAGGAGGGACGCGATAAATCTGTCGAACGACGGCAGCCAAAGAATTCCCGTTGCATAGCTTGCCCAATCAGTTTTTCCGAGTTCCCGCGAGAACTTATTGGCCAAGAAGTTTTTGGACCACCTCCCTCGCGATCGGCGAATGTTTCGTGCTCTCGTTTCACTTAGGAGTTCCGGCCGAACTAGTTCCCGACGTTACGTCCGCTCGCATCGGAATCTATATTTACTTATCGCAGGTCGGAGTTGCTAATGGAATTCGAGCAGAAATTGGTAGCTCATTGTGCGAGGACCGAACACGCGTCTCAGTCGGAGGAAATGCTATCGAGCGCCGAGGAGCCTGTAATTAGAATTGATTTGCAGCTGCTAATATACAATGAACGTGTACGATCGATATAATTTATGAGTAAGACTTTCGAATCGCTTCCCAAAGTTTTCGGCACCTGTTGCACCACATTCTACTGATTTTGAAAAACTTCATTCAAAGAGTAATGAGATTGAGGAGACCGGGGCTAAAAGTTCCCGAGGTAAGTTGCTCCGATCATTATTTATAAAATAGGAGAAGAATTCGTTTTCGGTTGTTTTTGTTATAAATGTAGGCGAGGACAGTCTGTCGGCCATTTTTGTGGCGTCTGCGATAAGGTAGCGTATGCTTTTAACGAAGGCTTACGATTAGTTACGCACCAGATACGTAAAATATTATTCGATCCTCACTTTTTGGTCTATTTCGATTATTTAATATCGCGGTACTAATTCTTTTATCCTTATCGATGAAATGACACTTAAGAACATGTTGTAATAGGTTTGATTAACTAAAATATTGTTGCAGATTTTGATATGTGCCAATTGTGGTGAATGTATGCATATGTATATGTATATATATAATTCTTGTTGTGTTTTAGTTTTAAAAAAGTATTATATAATTAGCATTTTATTTTTTAAAAAATAAAAACAATCACGAGGAGCTTCGGTGTCTGCCACATGACTTTGTCTAGATTTATTGAAAAACTAATAGATGGACAAGAGGCGACAATAGGGTACAGAAAAGAAGAAAAGATTATGGCAAATTTCTTAATTGAAAAAAACATTGTGGCTTGTACCTTAACCCCTTGCCGTATTTTGACGAGCCAGACTCGTGATGGAGGTTTTTAACAAATTCTAACAAATATGACCGTTACGCATTTCATTTTATATGAAATAAAATTTGTTAAATATTTAAGCATTAAAATAAACGTATAAATACAAAAAATATACATTTTCTTTTTCCTTCTACGACATGTTTGTGCATAAAGACGTTCTAATCACTGTAACTGTAAAAGAGAAGGTACGGCAAGGGGTTAAAGTGAAGTATTAATGCTCATATTAAAACAACACACGAATATAATGCTAAAAAGTGATTACGAAAACGATCATTATTTTTGTAGTAGTACGCACTGAAAATACTGTATCCCACGCAAACAGTTGTTTATACAAAAATCCCTGAAACCGTGCAGCATTCGTCGCAAGCAATCGTTCCGTTGGAATCACTGTTTACCAGATCGATCAAAGCGATCCCACTCCGGCATTACTAAAATTTTATTCGCCTGGGCGAAACGTTTGCTGCGTCGACGACGCAGATTCGCTTCTGTTTGGAGCGCTCGAGGGAAAGGAAACTCGGTCGAGGAAAGAAAAGAGAAGACATTTCCGGGTGCATCCACGGTCCGCAAGTATTTCCGTAGCCGCCGCCACCGCCACCGCCGACAAAGTTCGCGAAACGAAACGTTGGAATCTATTAAAGTCCCCGACCCGTTCCGTAACCTTTCACCCCTTATTTTCGATTGCTCGGCCCCTTCGACAGGCTCCGGACCCCCCTCCAGTCGTCCAGTTCTCTGGAAGTCAATCTCTTAAAAAGTTCTTCTTCTTCTTCTTCTTCTTCCTCCTCCTCCTCTTCGGGACTCATCCCACGGAGTCAAACATAAATCAGATTACTTCGAGCTCGCGAGTCAACCCCCTTCGCGCCCTACCACCCCCACACACCGCCCTTTCTTCGCGAAAGACGCGCTACACAGGAGATTCCCTCTGTCGACCGGTTTTTCGCAACGTTTTCTTTCGCTCAGAATGCGACCGAATAAAAACTCGGGTCAACGCGGAGCAATACGGCCAACGACAGCTCCCAGTTAACAAAGCTGCGCGCACGGTCTCTTCCAGAGTTTCTTCTCGCGAGGAATTTAGCTGTAAAAAGACGATTTACGAGATGCGATCGACGGATCGGTATTTTGCTTATGGCCGCGGTGGTTAATGGACCGTGAAAATATAATGGGGTGGATTTGAATGATGCGCGACGGTTTAGAGGTATGGATGAACTGCCTGGAACTTTCGGGTATTAGGAAGCGTGATCCTGAGGGGCGGAGAGCCAATGATTCGGAAGCATTTTTGGCGCATTTTGCTTTTCCTCTGCAGAAATTGTCAGAACTCTTGCCCTACGATTTAGTTTACTATGCCAGTGATTAGAACTTTTCGAATATTAAATTCAATTTGCGAATATTAAATTCAATAGCCATGCAGGGCAATCAATGCTCCTATCTCTTCACAATAAAACGAGCGACTGGAAGCGTCTAAACGGGGAGAAAAGCATTAAGGAGGTAGACTCTCGTTTCCAGCATTGCAAGGCTGCGGGATGCGTCTTTTCATTTCTCGATAATGCAAAGATGAGGTTTCTCAGTAGTCAAAAGCGCTAGATAAAAGATCAATCTAGACCGCGATCGCTCTCAAAAGTCCTATTATTACGTTTACGAGGCGTAATTTGCATTACTCGGAAGCGTAATTTGCATTATTCGGAATCATAAAGCTGCACATATATATATATATATATAAATAATGCAAATTCCGCCTCGTAAACGTAAAAATAAGACTTTTGAGGGCGACTGCGGCCTGAGTTAACAAAAACCCCATCTTTGCATTATCGAAAAATGAGAAAGCGCATCCAGCACCCTTGCAATGCTATACATAGAAACGAGTCCCTTCCTTAAAGACCAGCCTAATCAACAATCTATTCTTCCGATTGTGCGAACGATCGACGTTCCGCCGGAAGTGTCTTCGACCGTCGATTAAAACAGAGGAAAGAGCTGAAAAAACGGCACAAAGGGACGGTAAACAGCGGCTGCATCCCCGTTTGCGTTTGAACTGGCAACATCGTTGCAATTCCTCGCATTCGACAGATAAACAAGGGAAGAGGGAGGATAATCCTGCCGCCCCTGCTCTTCAGTTCGGCATTCTTTGTAAAATAAACAGGAAAGGGGATGAAATAATGGAACAGGGCCGAACAGTAACGGTAACGTCGATAAAACGTTCGATGAAAAGGCCAATCGTCGAAGCCGACGGGGTCCAAGGAAGAAATTCTCCGAGTTCGTAAATGCCAACTCGTATTTCCCATCAGGCTCTCTACTCCGCCAATCGGCGAACACTTAAATTGACTAAATCCATTCCCCTCGCTCGATCTCTCCGCATCCTTCCTATGGATCTTTCCGCCCTATTCAGTCTCCGCCGGTTCTCCGGGACTGAAAATATTGGGTTTGCGCACGTGAAACTGTCGTCTCGAATCGGACAGTTTAAACGAGGAAAAAGTAGATTATTAGGTTGCCAAGAAACTTCCTTTTCCGAAAGCATTGTCTTAGAACGGCATTTGTTTCGAGAAACAAGAGCGCAGCGTCGTCCTTCGAACCACCGTTTCGAACAATTTTCGCAAAACGTACGAGTCATTTTTCAATCGTATTGTTTAACCCCTTTTTTGTTGATATTCCGGGAGAAGATTTAAATAGGCGAGGAGTTTGTTACTAATCTTGTTTATCTCTTTAAATTTTTATTTATTATTATAATACTGCGGACTTTATGCATTTATGACAAGCATCGGAAATTTCAGGATCTTCATACATTGTTTAAAACTTAATAAAATTACAGAAATTAATTCCTCCATTCTTGAGCTTTGCAATTACTACAGTTAATTTTTATCTCACATAAAAATCCGCAGTCTAATTATTACTGAATATCTGTGAACAATAAATATTGCAGAAAATTCGAAATGTGAAGTGGAATTTATTTGGAAACCCAATAAATAAAGAATAAAAATTCACGTACAAAGTTGGCACACACACACACACACACACACAAATTGATTTAGAGGACCAGTTGCCTAAATCTATTAGTGGATTTCGCCGTTTGGTGCAATGGGTTTATGATTGATTATGTTAGTTCTGGACAGAAGATTAAACTGCGTAGAAAGTAGGGTAATGTATTTGCGAACTGTTTCTTGTACGCGTTTCACAATGCTTGATTAGTAGGTGATTAATTTTCCATATATTCTGGGTAAATGTTGCCGTATTTTGATCGAACAAATTTCTACAATAAGCTTTTCATTATTATATTGTTTCTATACTAGTGGTATCCTAAAGTTACAGTTTTTATTTATGTTTCCATGGGATATTTGCAATGCTTATAATTTCAAGACCTAATTACATTGAAATTACCTGGATGACCCAAAATACTTCATGAAGAGATAATTAGATCTATAATTAGATAACGTTTCAATCATTATCATAATTAGATCGTAATTAGATCATTATGCAACTAATCCAAGAATTATTAAATAAAATTCAGTAAAACATCCGATAAAATAATCAATACTTGCTAAAAACGTACATAGAAGATTACAACAAAAATACATTTAAACTCGAAACTTAAACAATGCCGAATAAAGTTCCCCTTTTACCTCCATAATCTTTTAGATAAATATTTTGTTATTCAATTTTTTATAGAACAGATTTACAAACGTATGAATATGTATAAACGTTCGTTGCTGCAGAATCACTTCTTGCAATGTTAACATTTCGATCGTAATATATCAAAATGGAAATATACATATAAAAATAACGTTTTTATCTATGGACAGACATAAAATACCACTCGAAAGTATTTGATCATTTAATTTTCCACGATTCAAAAGGGAAACGAAAATAAAAGGGGCGACCGTCTGTTATTACATCGTATCTTTATTCTTTCTATTCATCTACCATTTAATTTCTTTTCGTTTGCCATTTCAACTACATAAAATGTCATTCAACCTGAAATGATCGAATGTTTTCATAGTATACACCAGTTATACTATAAATCCGCAGCTTTTCTTCAAGCTTCTAGAAACGATTTATTTTCGTCGAGAAGGAAATAATGAAATCCTTCTGTAATACGTTCTTTTTTATCATGTTACGATCATTTTCTACACCTCATTTTCAATTTACACGATAGATTGATTCTAGAGAAAATTGTCGCAATGAAAGCCGTATAAGAGAGAATACAGTGGATACGAGAAGACTAAAATAATTTGAAACAAAGTAATATGGAAAATATAAAGTTATAATTTAGCTCCTTTGTCTTGCAATTCATGCATAAACTTTTTATTTTGTATAAAGATCCGGAGTCTTCATATAAGTATAGGTGTATCTTTTTTAAAGAAAATACTATACAACTAATAAAATAAAAAATTTTAAATGTCCAAATACGCTATATTTGACCAAATATGAGATAAAAAGCAGTACGACAACATTAGAAAGCTAATTCAACTCATCCCCTAACATTTGATTGTTATATTCACAAATCCTTCTAGACCTAAAAAAAGCGTTCAACGAATGAAAAATTCAAAGAGGAAAGTAATTTGACCACCAAATAAGCTATTTGTATTCAATCATAATGTATAATTTAAATTGTATTCTAAACCGTATTATTTCGAATTGGAAAGTTCACTGACACCGTCACCGTAAGAGAAACCTATTTCGAAAAAGCTTGATGATGGAATCGAAAATGTCGTCAACGAAAGAAACGTGGCATGATGGGCAATTCTACATGCGCAAACCCAATATTTGTCGACGGTAGGGGGGGGGGACAGGCAAGCGAGAGAAAAGTTTCGTCGGCCGATTGTCCCCGCAGTCGATAAACGAGTCGATTATATCGATAGTAATACGCAAACACGACGATCTACAAACGGGGAAGAGAGAGAATGAGAGAAAAGATGGTTGGCCGACACGGGGCGGGGGTGCGGGTGCAGGGGGATGGAAAAACAAAGGAAAAAGTAACGGAGCACAGCGGAAGTCGTCGATGTGAAATAATAGGAAGCAACGCTGCAATTGGAAAGTAATTAAAATCCCATCAAGCCGTCTCGAACTCCTGTTACCGGGGCCGCGTAACTGCCTCCGATAGAATTAGCTTTTCGATTCTCATTATTTAGAGAAATTGCGACGCACCTCCGCCTTCCTGTCTCGGCTGTATTCGACGTTGTATCGAGCTCTGATTTCCCGTTGTCCCGCCGCGCCGTCTCGAGAGAAAAAGAGAGACCTGGGAATTTGATAATTAAAAGTCTGAAACGTTGAATTATTAGATTCAGTCGTCGACAACTTTCGCTCGGCTTTTTTCCAACCTGCCGTTCCCCATGACAGTTTATAATTAACAGTACTTTATTACACGTTTACCGACATAATGAATGGACAGTTTCTATTTATTTGCCGTGAACGATGTTTCCGCGAAAGTTCGTTCCCCTGTGTCCGCCACTGAATTTATTTCCGATACGCTGAATCCCGCGACGGAATTTTATCAACTCTATTTACAGACTACGCTCGGAACGTTATTACCAGGATCAGACTATTAAATTCTATAAAACTGAACAAATCGGAACAATTGTGTTACGACGATCACTCGAATTCTACGTTGATAATGGACTTGATAATGAATTACAGTAAATATTGTTTAATATCCCGCCCACGCTTCCCTGTGTTGTTTTTGCAGATAGAAAACATTCAACCTTTTTCTTTTAGATTTCTGACAGAAAATGGACTTTGTACATGTGAATATGTTGATTTTTAAATTTTTAAATTACGCAGCAAATAATTATAATAGATTTTTAAATAAATTGCTTATTTACGTTTGTACTGAATGTTTCATTAGAAGCATTCAATTATCAGTCGAATAAAAGGTTCACCAAGGTTACCTTTGGCACACAGAATGCAAAATCAAATTTATTCTCCAACAATCCATTTTTAATAACTTTCTTTGAAAAATAATTCTTAAAAGAGTTAATAGTTAGTGTTAAATGAAGAAGATTTATTCAATGAACCCATCGAAATTAGTTAATATTTAAATGGTTGTAACTTTGAAACTATCAACACTACATTAACGAACCTTCGGCTGTTAGAGAACTCCCTGTACATTTTTGTGTTTTCACTGAAGCGACAAATATGTTGGCAAGATGAACGAAACACCCTGTATATCTATGAACAATTAGAGGTAGAATAGAGAGTCGATTATTCGTTGCTCGTCGACAGCGCTGTAATAATGAATCGCCAAAATGGTTTTAAAATTCGTCGGAATAATAAGAGCGGACGGCTTACTCGAATTTTTCACCGAATGTCTGCAGAATGTCGGAATATCGTGAAATTTTCAGACAATCCAATGGTGAACACGGACTACCCGGTGAAGAAGTACACGACGGTGCAATACACCCAGCCAGCGGCCGCCATTTCGCCGTTATCAAAATCTACCAGGCATCTGCTGGTGCCGGAACCGGATCCACGCTATTATTACACTCACCGGGCCCATCAAGAAACCATCACGATCGACAGAGACAATTTAAAACACGGTAAAAGCCCCTGTTTTCAATTACCCCGACCGTTCTCACGGTGCATTTAATAGGTGGAGTGCTCCAATATTGATATTTACCTAGGAAGAAAGTCTTTCGCTACCGACTCGTTCTGCAATGTTCCGATTGACAGGCGGATTAATTAACGTTATTATTGAAAGAAAAAAAATGTTTCACTCCGTTGCATTAATCGAGTTCTTACACCCTTCTCGACTGTTCCATTTTGATAATAGTCCGCCATCTTACTGAACGATTTCGGTCTATGTTCAGTAGAAAATCGAAATACATAGCTGAATTTTCTGAGTAATTTTTTCGCTTTCACGTTTACAGTTGTATATATAGTGTTCACATACATTTGACTAAAATTTAATACTTTCTGTCCTACATCTTGGATTTCTCTTTGTATATAAAATTGCTATGCATGTATACTAAACAATTCATTGCAGTCTGCATATGTGTACACAATGAAAAAGTCTTTTAATCTCTTCAAGAACTTTTAAATAGATACAAATACGAACAAGATAAAGAACGATTATAATTCTTTAATAATTATAATTTTTTACGAATTTCTCGAAGAGATCGAAAGAAGCAAAAATCCTGTCGCCATAATCACTCTAAGCGAGTAGACTAGTAGACTCATTTCTTAATAATACAAAAATGGGGTTTTCCAGTAGTCAAAACTCTAGATAAAAGATCAGTCTAGGCCGCTATCGATCTTAAAAGTCCTAGTTTTTCGATCACGAGGCGTAATTTGCATTATTCGGAAGCATACAACTGCGCATGCAGCTATTTTAACAGCTATATACTGCCGAATAATGCAAAATACGCCTCGTAAACGAAAAAAATAGGAGTTTTGAGGGAGATAGCGCCCTAGATTGATCTTTTATCTAGCGTTTTTGACTACTGAAAACCCCCGTGTTTGTATTATCGAGAAATGAGGACGCGCATCTCGCACCCTTGCAATCCTGGAAACGAGTCTACCGCCTCAAGGAAAAACCCTATCCATCGAGTCACAATCTGTGCTGTGATAATCTGTGACGCTGGCAGCCCGCGAAATTAACGTGGAACACGTTTGATTGAGAGCTTTACCTTCCATAACAGCCGGCGCGACGCGACGGTTCGTAATTCGTTTGCGATAACATTCTCAGTGTAACGTAATTAATAGTTCGAAATAACGACGAATATCCTGATAACGATCTAGGTATATGTCAGCACACGTGTGTGTGTTTGTGTATGTTTGCGCGCATCGCTTTGAATCGTGCACTCTAAATCGGCTTCGCGGTTAATTCTGGATCAGTTCGACGTCGACGATATCGGATGGATATTGTTCCGAACGCGCGGCACCGGCCCCTCCTTGTCAAAAGAGGAGAACGGCTCGTCGACAACGGTTTATCGTTAACGAAAACGGTTTTGCAGGCGCGGCAGCCGCTTATAGACCAACTCCGGCGACGATCCGCGTGGTCACCGCTTTGCTCGGCGATCTCTGCACCGACGACAAGGATTGCACCATTCCGAACAGCGAGTGCTCCAACGGCGGATGCATCTGTTCCGAGGGATATGCGGAGACCAGCGACAGACAGGAATGCTTCGGTGAGTATTAAACCAAAAACACAGCACGCGACCATACTAGGCTGAACGTGCCAGTACAGTGAACCACAGTAATATTCGGACACTTTTTTAATATCAGATTAGGACAAATATTACTAGAGTGTGGATCTTTATGCATTTATGGCTTATAAAAATTTTCAGAAAATGCTGGAGTATTAAATTCGACAAAATTTAGTACGACTTTTATTCATTTTGAATCTGCAAATGCTATTTCCAATGAAAATAGGATTTTATTTGGTCCCACTTTCTTCAAATTTGTCTACATATTTTGAAAATTGCATAAACATCTGCAGGGATCGCAACAAACAAACAGTACAACAGGGGATGATTCTACATGTAAAAATAATTCTACAGGAACTAGACCAAATAGCTTTGTTTATCAAATTATTCAAATATATTTTTGCAGGTAGATCTCGTAGACACATTAATCCTTCTGTTATATTTAATATGTATAAGAAATGTTCGTTTAATTCAATCGTTACAAATCTAGATCCGAAATGACGATTCTGTTACTCTGACAACTTTATCTGCTATTCAAAATATTCACAAACGAGTGAAGCATTAACTATTTAAATGAACGTTCTTTATTACCTGTCGCGGAACACCCAGTCTTTTCACGAAAGCCAGAAAATTGTTATCTTACAAATCAAGCCGTTGGAACGGTTATAAAAAGATAGACTGAATAATAAATAACATCTTCGTATCGCGTTAATAGTTACTAACGCCTATCTAATTCCCACTGTATCGGTCCTGTGAACGCTATAAGCCCCAGTTAAAAAAGGATTCTTTATCGTCGTTAGAGTTGTTACTCGGACGGCCCGCACAGTTAAGATTAAGAAATTGCTTCCTGGAACATTCGATGTTCCCCGATCCGTCCGAGGAGTAAACGCAGTAGGCGAATCTAATTAACCTGTTTCCAGCTACTTACGTGCCGGTCACACCGACCGAAGAATTTCGTGCCTGCCTGTCGTATCCGTGTCACGCGACATCGACCTGCATCGATCTGCCGAGTGCAACGTTCGTCTGTATCTGCCGGCCGAATTACACCGGACTATTATGCGACGAGGAGATCAACAAAAGGGATTACGAAATTCCGTCGTTCGACGGCAAGAGCTACGTAAGGATGAGCCGGCTGAAAGCTTACCACAAGTTTAGCGTCGAGGTGGAGTTCAAGACGTACGCCGACAATGGGATTATACTTTACAACCAACAGAAGAGCGACGGAACCGGGGATTTCGTGTCGTTGGCCATCGTCGACGGGTACGTACTTGTTAGCGACCATGCTGGACTCCCAAAGACGCAGAACCGACGTGCTAGACTCTACACGTGACCCCGAATACCTAGATCGCGGATTTATCTTGTTGCCTCTCTCGAGACTTGTCTGCCAAGGGATCCCATTTGTCATCGCCAAAAAATATATTCGATTGGCAAGAATGTAATTTCGGTATTTTAAGGTGAAATAGAGTTGAACTTCTTTATTCAAGCAATGAACTTTAATGAATACGATATTTTCCATTTTGTTCGATGATCTTTTGCCAAAAAGAATAGATAAGAAAATATTTTATTGATTAGAGTTCATCGCTTGAATAAAGAAGTTCGGTTTTATTTCACCGAAATTACTTTCTTGCCAAGCCAATATTTTAACACATGCATGCATGGCGCACTGGAACACTCCTCCGAAATTTGATCTTGATCTTTCTTTGATCAAAAGTATGTGCCTTCATCAAATTGATCTTCTTACTGTGTACATTAGGGTGACTCTAATTTTCGACTTTTCAATTTCTTTTATGGTAACTTCCAGAATTGTTCAAAATAATTTTAAAAAATCTGTACAAAGTTTGACATCGATCGGATAACGGGGGAAACGTTCCCCAAGACCCTTCTCTCATAAAATCATTTTTCTCGAATATGTAGAATTTTATTTCGGCTATAGGAAATTATTGACTTGCATTTTTATTAGAATCTGTTCAGAATCTTCATCACGGGTCAGACAAGATATTATAAGGCAATTGTTAAACATTAAAATAATTAAGTTAATGCACATAAAATAGTTTTTCTCGAATATCTTCTAAACTATTTACCACGTCGAAAAATATGTTCAACAAAACCTGTAGATCTGGACAAGATCTACTAAAACCTCTAGATCCTTAAACTTAAAAAAAAAACGAGGTTAAGGGCCTTGGGGCACGTTTTCCCGTTATCCGATCGAACTCAGGTTTTGTACAGATTGTTTTAACACTGGGTTTACGGGACCCGTCAAAATGACGGGTTCTAATATTCTTAATTTGCGATTACTAAGATTGGAAAGATGCTTCCAAAAAAATTGGATAGACACGTTCTTGTTATGTTTATAAAATAATGTGAAATAATTATTTCTAGAGCTCCGTAAACCTAGTGTTAATTATTTGGAACAGCCCTGGGGGGTACCGTAAAAGAAATTTTGACAAAAATGTTTGACAAGAGTAAATAAGAACCACCCTAGAGTGAATATAGTAAAATAAGAAACGTTGATGAGGTAGGAAAAGGTAATTATTGTGATAGCCATGCCTTGGATCAACAGTTTCGGTATAATTTCGTTTGACGTCAACATCAAAGCAGTACATACCGTAGGGTCGACGTGTAGCATGTGCCTGATCGCCTCGAAAGCTTCATGGCTGCTGTAGTAAATATCTCCGCGTAACTTCTCTTGCAGGCACGTGCAGTTTCGATACAATTTGGGAAACGGTCCGGTCATTCTAACTTCTCCTGAGAGGGTCACTATGAAAACGTTCCACCATGTGGCAGCTAAGAGGTACCACAAGGACGGTGTTCTGATTTTCAATGACGGCGAGGACGTTGCCGGTCAGAGCCAGGGAGTGCTGAAGTCGCTGGACTTGAACCAGAACACGTACATCGGGAACATGCCCACAAACTACTCCAAGTAAGGATCTTTTCTGCAAGCTGTCCACAAACATCAGGACACTGACTCGGCACGTCACAACAAACGCAAACAACATACATAAATTCGTACAAACACGGACGTGAAAGATGAAAACACGAAGTGAATATTACCACCTGTTTTCCAAGGAGTTTTGTAATAAAAACTTTCAGATTCATCACGAAATTTTGTATACCTCGAAAGATGAGAGATTCATTAAGACTTCAGACTTTCAGAGAGATTCGTTAGATCTTAGATCATATTGAAATAAATTTTCATGATAAATTATGTAACATCATATGAAACTTTTATTCGAACGAAGTTTATGCTACGGACTGCATTAAAATGAATTATAAATGAATTAGATTTGTTAACACTTTCTTAACGATGCATATCACTCATTTTTCAAATACCTTTTATCCAGATAAAAATTAATACAATCAGCTGTTTGCAGAAATAATGATTGTGCAAATGGTTAAAGTTAGTAAATACTGCACGATTTTATACAGTCATATTAAAAATGACTAGGCAAAGTGCCAAACTGTAAATAACATTTTTACATTGCACATAGACCCATCTTTCACACGGACAAAAATTAGTTATATTACTTTACCACAATATTCCTAAAAAGACATGATTGAAATATAGCTTCTACGTAAATCAAACAAGACTGGATGTAACAATGTTCTAAATTCTATAAATCTTTAAACCTTCCAGAGTGTACGAAAACATCGGCACAAATCACGGTTTCCTCGGTTGCATCCACAAGCTGAAGATCAACAGAATCTTCGTGGATCTGCACGCGGGTCGCGACAAGGACATCCTGGAGACGTATCGCGTGAAAGAGTGCGGCGAAAACGCGTGCGCAAATCTGCCATGCCAAAACGGCGCAACCTGTCAGCCGATTTTCGAGGAGGACCTTTGCGATGGTCGTGAATGCAGAAGGATCGAGAAACGTGGAAAGAACAATAAGGGCAAGAACAACGTGAACATAGTCCGCTGCAAAGGATCGCATTGCACGACGATCGATCAGCGAAGATCGAAGAAGAATGTGAACAGGCGTTGCACGACGTCCAAGTGCGATTACGACTACGAGGTCGATTACGAGAATAATTACGAGAATAATTACGAGCATGGGAATTATGCTGTGGAGAAGTACGACCCATCGGATTACAGGTGCATATGTCCGCCGCAGTTCACTGGCCGAAATTGCGAGGAATCGCTAGATCCTTGCATCGGCGAACCTTGCCAACATGGCGCCACATGCGACATTCTTCCTCAAGGTGGATACGTCTGCAAGTGCACGCCTGGACGAACTGGGGAGCACTGCGAAATTCGTAAGTATTAGATGATCGCATAAATTCGTGCCCGATTTTCATAGATGTTAAAAAGAAAATTAATTATAGGAAAACCAATTGCAGAAATTGTTTTCTACCAGTAGAAAAGGATGATGACTATATAATTGATTGATAAAGCTGTATTATTTAAAATGTAACCATTGAATTTTATTTTCGAATCGAGCACAAACTTATGCAAATATCTGATATAAAATATTGTGCATGATCCAGTTGAAATTTTACTACTAAAGTTATTTAAGGAGGTAGACTCTCGTTTCCGGGATTGCAAGGGTGCGGGAAGCGTCTTCTTATTTCTCAATAATGCAAAGTTGGGGGCAGTAGTCAAAACGCTAGATAGAAGAGCTAGGCTACAGTCGCCGTCAAAAGTCCAATTTTTACGTTTACGAGGCGTAATTTGTGTTATTCGATAGCATGTAGCTGTCGCAGCTTAATAACGCTGTCGAATAATACAAATTCCACGTCGTAATCGTAAAAATAGGACTTTTCAGAGCGACTACTGAAAAATCTCATCGTTGCATTATCGAGAAATGAGGAGGCGCGAATATATTTTGGTATCGTATGAGCCCCATTTTACCATTCAACTTTGTCCTTCAGACATTTGACGTATCTTTAAAAACAACAAAGATATTTGAGGTGGCAACGTTAGGTGACTCACCCTGTATATACTGGAGTCAAAAAATATGTTCAATAAATTCCCATGAAAACACCTTTACAATTTCAATAATTGTTAAATAAAAAATCTAAAATGGGTCGTTTGACCCCTCGTGGTAGGTTTAGTGTTAATTCAGTATCCCACGCAGCTCGTTAACGTAAGGATCCTTGAATTGATTACAGTGGATGCGGAGCTGACCGAATTGTTAATACCCGAAATGTCTGGAGACGGTTTCCTGGAGCTGCCGTGCCTGGACGGTGTAGCGAAAGCGTTCTCCATCGAGCTGTGGTTCCTCACGCACGCCCCGGACGGTTTGCTGCTTTACAATGGCCAACTGAACAACGGCCGGGGTGATTTCATTAGTCTGAACCTGATCCACGGGAAATTGGAGTTCAGATTCAATCTTGGCAGCGGCATCGCCAATATCACCTCGCCGGACACTGTTACCGTCGACACTTGGCATTGCGTTCGAATCAGCAGACTCGGCAGAGAGGGTGTTCTCCAATTGGATGATGGCACAGTCGCCAGAGGACTGTCAGGGAGTCCTTTGACAGAGCTGAATTTGGAAATGCCGCTTTACGTCGGCGGCGTCAAGTACGTTCGAAAATGAATCACACGCTCTTAGACCTGGCCGGCCACTCCAATAGATTACGCTTTGACCGGTCACGAGGGACGTTACTCGATCCTCCTCGCGATGTTCGAGAACTGTTGGATGACTGCAAAACTTCCTGCTAGATTTGATAATAAAATACGGAAGACTGACGTACACGCACACTAGCCAGAGTTTCTCATACAAATACCAAATATTAGACAAAAAAATGAAAGAGAAAAAAGTAATTTTTCACAAGCAACGTAATGGCAAATGTAATTTTTAATTGTATAGTTTTAAAAATTTAATTTAATTCTTTAAATGGAATCCTATGTATTTTTTTATATCACATGAAAGTGTATGTCGAGACAAACTCATTCGCAAGCGACTCAATGGCCCTCAAGGTCATTCAAGGTCAGAAATGGAAGAAACATTTTGAACATTCTGCTGAATTCCTTTTTCGTAAGAACTGCCTGGTTTTTCTTAAAAAATTATCTTTTGCAATCATCCAGTATATTCTGTATACTCTGTAAAATATTATTTGCTTATTGTAATTATAAAATTAAGAAGTAAACATAGACGCGTTTGCAGGCAAATTAAGAATAAAGCTAATGTTGAGCGTACGTTCTATGAAAAATGATTGTTGTTACAGACATTGGCGAGAGGTTCATCGGCTAGCAGGTGCCTGGACAGGATTAGACGGCGCAGTGCAAAGGTTGATGGTGAACGGGAAGACGTACCAAAATTTAGCAGTGAACGTTACTCAACACAACACAGAACTGTACGACGGCTTGCCGTGTCGGAGTAACGAGAATCCTTGTCACAATGGTGGAGTGTGTTTACCACTTCTCAATAGTTATCTGTGCAAGTGTGCTAGCGGCTATAATGGCCTCCACTGTGAATTCTGTAAGTTTATCGTCTACTCGTAACACCTCTTTCCTCCTTTGGCAATCAATGTGTGAAATAAAATATTGGGTTGGCAAGAATTTTCGTATTTATTCTTCTTGGCAAAAGATCATCGAACAAAATGGAAAATATCTTAATTCATTAAAGTTTATTGTGCTTGACATTGATTGCGTGAAATTACTTTCTTGCCAACCCAATATGAAATATAATTGTTATTGATTTTCGTTGCAACGACAGTGATAATATCGATTTTTCCAGTCATGGGTTACGACATATCCACCGAGTTGGTCGAGAGGCCTGTCCGCTTCAAGGGCGACAACTTCCTGCAGTTTAAACACCGGAACGGAAGAAGGTAAAGCGATGCAGGCATATTTTCTTATTCGAGATTTCTATCATATATTCCTAGACCACCGCAGCACACCTTTTTGAGGTATTCCGAATTAGGGGCACCGAGTTAGGATGTCCGATAAACATTTAGTAAAACGGTAGAACTAATTAGATCCTTACGAACGAAAGTATCACTAACCTTCTGATTGTGTAACACCAACTAGTACTAACTCGACTAACACTACCCTCGGCGAGTACTTTGAGGAGTCCGACTCCGACTCCGACTACGACTTGGAGGAGGACGTCGACTACGAGTACGAGAGTTACGATTACACGGAGTAAGTTTCTAGGAAGAATGGCTGTGGTGTACTCGTTGATGGGGAATAGCGGATTTCCATTTTGTTCCCGTGTATTGTCACGTGCATCGTCCTAGCTGTTTTTAAATAGACTACGAAACAGATGCTCTTCCAATCTGAGCATTCAAAACTTTTCAAATGATTCTTGGGAAAATCAGTTTCAATCTTTATCAACATGTATCAAATCAGTTTCATATTTTGCAAAAAATCATTTCATGCTGCAGTTACGCTATACTCCAAGCTATACTCCAGAGTCTCCAGTAGTAATCAAAGTAAATAAACTAACAAAAGTCCAAAGTAGGTAAATATGTATGTATATGATCAACAAAATAATTTTCAAATTGATTGAATCTCAATCTATTTATTTCGATGATGAATGAATCTTTAGAAGGTTATAAAAATTAAAATATTAAACGTTTGACTAGACTGCGGATCTTTATGCAAAGTAAAAATTGTCTGCATCAATTGCAACAAATAGAAACTAGATTGAATCTTATTTCTTCCCTTGGTGATTATAATAGAGGAACAATTTTGAATTTCATCTACTCAATTTTACTATAAATGCATAAAGATCCGCAGTCTACGTTTGGCTGTTGTAATAAAATAGACTTCTTTTCTGAATTTGATATTATAGATCAATGATCAGATGCATAGTCGGTAACTTATTTGCATCTCTAATTTACGCAATTTCTATTCAAATTGTATAAAACATAGTTAACCAAAATACTAAAAAGATGTCGCGTCCTATCTTTAAAATTTGATCCACAAGGAAATTAAGAGTAAAAGTTCGAAATATTAGAATGTTGTATTGGATGGACTGAACAGATTTGAAGGGTTGACAGTGAGAAGTATTTTTCATTTAATTTTCTTATAATGCTTGCCTGTATGTGTAACATTCACGTCCCTATGGCACAGTAGATCAGTGTCGAGTGTCTCGACTGAGATTCGTCGACTAATATCGAATTACGTTTTAGACGCAGAGGACAGCAATCGAACAAATTCGAAATGCGACTGAGAACGACGCATCCGGATGGTTTGATCGCCTGGATCGGAAGAGGAAAAGTTGAACACCTTATGCTGTCGTTGCACGGTGGCCAAGTGGTTCTCCTGTACAAGAGCAAGACCGAGGCTATATCTCTGAGAAGCAGGGTTCGTATTCTTATATTCTACTCTTAGAATACAAGCTGTATTCTTGTATTAATGAAATTATCACAGTTTAACACTAAACCTACCGGGCCTTAAAAGTCACTGGTATTTACATGTTCCCTTGTAAAAATGACAAGATTGATTTTATTTAGACATTGTGCAACTCCTATTGTAATGTGTGCTCCACTAAAGATATCTATACAATCATTTCTTATAAAATTATTTTTATTAAATCAATAATCGTAAAATAAAAAATCTGGAACCGGTCATTTTGACCGGTGATGGTAGGTTTAGTGTTAAGGGCGATGGCGGCCTAGATTGATCGTTCATCTCAGCGCTTTTGACTACTGAAAACCCCGATCTTTGCATTATCGAGAAAAAAGAATCCCGCACCCTTGCAATCCTGGAAAAACGAGTCTACCGCCTTAACAGGTGGTAAAATTGAGGGGTGGTGAGCAAAGCGAACATCTAATGACTGAAAGAGATCCATATAGAAAAATAAAGAATCTGAAAACCGGACATTTTGACCGGTGATGGTAGTTTTAGTGTTAAGAGGGATGGCGAGCTAGATTGATCTTTTATCTAGCGCTTTTGACTACTGAAAACCCCGATCTTTGCATTATCAAGAAATAAAAAACCCGCACCCTTGCAATCCTGGAAAAACGAGTCTACCGCCTTAACAGGTGGTAAAATTGAGGGGTGGTGAGCAAAGCGAACATCTAATGACTGAAAGAGATCCATATAGAAAAATAAAGAATCTGAAACCGGACATTTTGACCGGTGATGGTAGTTTTAGTGTTAAGGGGGATGGCGAGCTAGATTGATCTTTTATCTAGCGCTTTTGACTACTGAAAACCCCGATCTTTGCATATTGAGAAATAAGAATCTTACACCCTTGCAATCCTGGAAAAACGAGACTAACCCCTTAACAGATGGTAAAATTGAGAGGTGGTGGGCAAAGCGAAAATCTAATGACTGATAGAGATCGATATAGAAATCTTGCTGAACCCGATCTACGTTTCAGGAACGAGTGGACGACGGTATGTTCCACCACGTCCGGGCATCTCGGAGACGTCGAGCGATGATGATCCATATCGACGACTCCGCGCCGGTGAAGATGTCGACAGAGGCAACCTTGTTGACAACGAACGGCAAGCTGTTCGTCGGTGGCAAGCCCGGCCACCGTGGCATCAAGGGCTGCGTGTCGGACTTCGTGGTGGACAAACGGCGGCTTCAGCTTGCTAGGCGGAAGATCGAGCACTGTCACGACAACGACGTATGATAACGAACCCCGGAAACGACGATCGTCAACGTGACGTCGCCCCTGGCCACGCTCGTCGACTGGACGGCGTCTTTGTCCTCGACGAGTTAGCACCAGCCTAAAAACATGAACGCGAAGGAAATCCTTTGAGGATGTTCGTTTCTGACAGACCGATGTGGGGGAGGAATGGGAAATGAAACGAACCGCTAGCCTAGGTCCTAGACTCGGAGGATCGGGGAAAGGAAACAAGATGGCGAACGTTGGCGGAACTCGGGGACGATTACGGTGGACACGTGATTCCTGCCAAAGTCGTGCGAAAGGGAACTACCAAGTGAACGATGAATCGTGCCATGGGGAAGGATATTTATTTTCGTTCGAGGTATAGTGTAGAGGAAGCGGACGAGGCGCCACGTTCGTTCTCGAAAAGGAGGGGACGAAGAGGAGAAACGTATAATAATGGAGCATCGCGTTAAATGCTACGTTCTCATCGAAGGACAATAATATATTTTTAAGGCGACGAGATTAAATATACATATGAGTATATACTATATGTATGTATGTATGAATTTAACGCGTATACGTGTAACGGGGAGGGGGGGTCAAAGCGAGAACTTAGAGTCAGCACAAAAAGGACAATGGCGGGGGTGGGTGGAACGAACGAAAACGAAAGAAAGATTCGAACGGGGAAAAACTTATCCGGTAATCGTTAGTCGTTACTCTGTAAGTTAATGATATATCGAAGCACCTATAAATGTTTTACGATGCCAAGACTGACTAAAAAGATGAAAAAAAAACGGAAAAAAATGGGAGAGCAAGTAAAAATGGTGGACGCCGCGGGAAACGCAGACGCGGCCGAATGGCGGGGGTGGTACTAAACGGGAAATATTAAAAATGGAAAAAAATACGAAGCGATAAATCGGTGTTATGTTTGAGTGTTTCGGTAGAGAGATTTAACGATCGTGGATTATCAGAATAGAGGAATGTATTTTAAAGGACTTGTTGATTTATGCCAGTAGAGAAAACGAAGTGAATTAAATGAAAAGACCTACACACGACACACACGCGTCTATACGTACACACGCAAATCAATATATACGAGAAACAGACACACCGTACAACGTTGTTTCTAGACAGGCAAGGCTTTTTACAAATGCGCAAAAGGATAGATATATTATAATATAAATATAAATATAAATATGAATATAAATATAAATATATATAAATAATGAATATAAATATATATATATACATACCACTATACAGATTACATTCCATGTAATGGACACCGCGAACGAATTCTACGTAGAATACACGGAGAATTAAACGGTTTGCGATGCTCTTTCCCGATTCCTTTCGAATGGCGAAGCATCGCAGACCCTCCAGGCCTCAAAGATACTCCATTTCCGTTCGACAATCCGCGAAACATTCATGCTACGTGTACACTGAACCACGATACTGAACCTGAGTAAATTCTGTCTGGTGTAACACTGACACGTTTCAAATATTTAACAGTCACACAAATTTTGCAAAATGGACATACGCATTAGCGTACTGGTTAAAATTGCACGTATCTTAAACAGACGACGATATTTCTTATAATTATTATATTATTAGACTGCAGATCTTTTTATGCATTTATGGAGAAATTGGTTGGGTGAAATATAAAACAGTAAAAGATTTAAGAAATTCAGGATGTTGTAATGTTACTTTTAATGTAACAAAGTCATTAAAGAATGAAATCAATTTTTCTGATATGCCTGCTTTCCACAATCAATGCAATACATTTTTATTTTGCATATGGATCCGCAGTCTAATTATTACCTAAAAATTAGGTGTGAAATTTACTATAATTTACTGTACAGCCAAGAATCGATGTTTATAAAACGTTAAAGACCGCTTCTCCGTTTGAAATGTTTGAAATTTGATCAGTGTGTGCAGACTTTTGCGATTGTCTGCGTCCTCTCACAGATATCAATGCATCCAATGTGCAAATGGAAAGTAATACGTACGGGATCTCATTGTCAGTTACGCTAAGGGTCTTACCGATATTCACACCGAGCGCGAACGAACGTGCGAAAAGTTTGCAACACGTGTCAGCAACTTGTTGCGACTGTTAGCCGTGCGATGCTAGTGTACACGTTGCTGAAAACGAATGCTATAATAATATCGGACCGCCTAACGATCGTCACCGTAAATTTCTTCTTGATGCAGGGTTCACGGAACACACCGCGATCGATTCAAGCGTAAGCAAGCTATAGTTGACGAAACGCGAGCAGCAGCACGCAACAATGGCGGATAATAGCGTCAAATCGTTTCCCCGATAGGATAATCGCGATCTTCATATGTTCTAGCGGGCAAGACGGGTGATATCTGTCGTATATGTTTGAATTTCAAGTCACCGTTTCTATCATATTTGTTTAACTGGCGATCTTCACATTTAACTGAATCGAACTATCTGTATTATTTAGAAGTCTTCGTTTTCTTATTTTTAAATAGGTGGTCTTAAGATTTTTATAATGTAATAATCAAATTACAGATGTTTTAATGTAAGGTCATTATTTTATAGATTCGCGAAAAGAATTAAGTAAATATAATTTGATTAAACTAGAGATAAATTCGAAATTTCATTATTTTTGTCGTTAGAGTAAGAAACGGTTGAATCTGAATAGGTCAGACACTTATTTTATCAATTAATAAACAATGTAAGAATAATTGTAAAAACGAACTTAAAATGGACTGAATTCAATTATAAAAGACCTTAAACGTTATCTTCTAATTTCCAAAAAATGCTCGGATTACTCATTTTTTATTTATTCAAATGGAAAAGTATTGCTGTTTATGATATTATAAATTCCTGAAACAAGAGTAATTACTAATTTTAATATTTATTCAAACCGTTCGCCGCACACTGATACGTCACAATTGTATACTTTCATTTATATTTTTCTTAGTCCCGAAGACTGTTCTTCAACAGTTTAGTTCTATAGTTAACAGTTAGATAAGCTTAAAGTATCCATACGATAAATACTATTTATTTGGTATTGAATTCACCTTTTAATTATAACTTCTAGTCTGTCGTCTCTGTTTTGCGCCAGAGACCGTTAACAATCGTGGGAAACGATTCGATCCTCGGACTGTCGGCAGAAAATAATAATTAACCTGCAACGGGCGTGGTTCGATCACCCAAGAACGGGTAAATGGCTTGCGAGCGATTAAAAGCACGAAAATAATCGTTCCTACAAAAATTGTTCTGTTCGAAGGCACTGCTTCGAAACAATTTTGTCATTAATCGTTGACGAGACATTTCGCCCTGCTCGGGTAACTCGAACACGCTCTATAATAATCGTTTGCGTGCAATCGGATGATCACTAGGGGGTGTCTGTACGAAAGCGTGCATGAAAACGGAAAAAAATTGCACAACGTATTACACGGTGATCCATTGTCGGTGGTATAATTGATAAAAGAGATGATCATTCACGAAAAAAATGAGTCAAAAGTTTAGGGTAAGATCTGTGCAAAAGCAAACCATTTTTTAAAATGTCGACTATCAATTATTACATTTTACTGTCTATTAATAATATCTATACGTCAACTTTTATTATCAACGATTTAATAATCATTTTAAAATTTAATATGGAAATGTAATGTCATGAATCTTTACTTGAGCAACCATCAGCCGTCATTATTTCAGATAAATGCCAATTCTGTTACGAGAAAATCGAATTTGTATTTTCCTTGGTGGGGTGAACTATTGAGTTCAGCTACAAATGTGGTTAACGGATCCGTTTTCAAATTTTTGATTTATATTTTTCAAGGATTACCACTCTTTGCCAGTTGCGCCACAAACAACGTAACACCCTGTACGCCTGTAAATAAATCTAAAAAACGCGCTAATCTACGAATTAATTGTCGTTTAGTGTATACTCCGCGCGCACACGTGCATACGTTGGACCTAAATAACTTGCCAGGACGACCTAATTAATCGTAAATGTTCATCGAATCCGTCGCCACGACGGCCTTCTCACATTCAGTTTCCCGTCACGCGTCAATAAAACGAAGAAGTCGTCTCTGTCAACGTGTTCTTCCCTCTGCTCATCAACCGCGTCGAACGTAGCGTTGAACCAGAAGCCTAAGTTCATTGTAAAATTAACACTTTTGCTGCCATATCAGTCCCCAGAAAAAAATACTTCACATCAGAATGCTCCAATCAAGTAAAATTAATATATCAATGAAAAACTGTATGATACATTACTGAATTAAGAAAATGGAAATTGTATTAGGCAGTGATAAGTAACACACGTCCTACAGGTTGCCAACTATTCATAATAATTAGACTGCGGATCTTTATGCATTTATGGCTTATGGAAATTTTCAAATAATGCTACAATATAAAATTCGATAGAATTCGATACTATATTTATTTGTTTGGATCGACAAAGAGTGTTCCCATTAAAAGTAGGATTTTATTTCATTGCACTTTCTTAAAATTGGAAAATTGCATAACCATCCGCGGTCTAATAATAATAATATAAAAATAAAGAATTTAATTTTATAGAATTTTTAAATTAACGTACGGAATGTTTCTTTTTATTAACAGGTTTTCAATGTTTGCCTTCATAATACCTAACCCAGACAATCTTTGATAGTGTTCAGTTCACTGCCAGAGGCATACTAGGAGATCGCTGTCAATCATTTGCAATAACTGTAATCTTTCTCTGCTAAAATGACGACTATTATGCGAATAAATTCCCTAGTGGGCTTCTTTCCAAATATTAATTTTTAATGTCAGACCAGACTGTCTGTGCCATATACAACGTGATTGGCATGGCAGGCAAAGTGTTAATTATCGAGTTCACTGTCGAGGATCGCGATTTCACGTTCGTCGAACCTTTCCGGCTCAGTCACCGAATCATTTACTCTGTAAAAATAAACTAAACTAAATAAATAAATGTTTCGTAGACGTAAGAGATCGGCGATGAAGTAAGTACAGTAAGGCATGGGTTAGTGCAATGAGGTCGGGCCATCGGTAACCGGGGAGTGTATTGTCGTCATTATATTGAGACTGATATAGAGAAATCCACGAGAGTAAGAGATCCAAAAGAAAGAGAGAGAGGCAGTGTTGTCACTAATCCGGGGCGAAGTCGTTGCACTAATCCGAACTGAGAACTAATCCGGAGCTTACTGTAATTCTAAGATCATTTTGAGCGCACTCCTGCATAATTAGAGTTTAAGTGCGGACACGATACATATCCTCGACACGCATGATCTTTTATACTATAAAAGTCGATTTGTTGTTAATACCTTCGCAGCCGCTGATTTTTGTAACTCATTCGAATTGGAAGCTGTGTCAAATAACTCGAAAGCCGATTACCAAGAGCTAAGGCGAAGATAATTCGATCAATTTTTTAAAATATCTTTTTCGTAACTGCCTGTTCGTTTTTAACGTTTATAAAAATTTTACTATTACCAATATAATCACAAATATGTTACATTTGTACACGATAAGAATGATTAAAGATAAGAAGAAACTCAGTTTATTTACAAGATGACTGATGTACTAAATTATAGTTTTTTATCTCTTCATCCACTATTAAATATTGCAACAATGTTATTCGATCGAGTCGGCGATGACGTACGTCTTCCTTTCTTAAATTTATATCGCTCCAAGACACCTTAGTATTAACATTAATTTATTAAACGCTGAATCATTGTTGAACTTACAATTAGTAATACTTTTTCAATGTGAACATTCTACCGCTATTCGATTATTATTTAACACGTTCGCTAGGCACCATTTGTTTCGCCGTTTATCTTCATCGTTATTAAGTACAGGGTGTATAAAAATTAATGGTTATCCGTGCTAGGGGTGAATCTACACGTTTGAAACCGTGAACACATTTGCAAAAGATACTTGCCGCAAAATTGTTTACAACAAAAAAATGGTTAAAATTTCCTTCACATCAACACCTACTCATCGAGGAGAGAATTAGTTTGAAAGGAACTATATTGCACCGTTGCGAAAAAAGTGACAAGTCAAAAAACCCAATTTTTCAGTTATTACTAGACAGCGGGTGTTATGCATTTATGACAAAAATGAGTAGGTGTCATTTAAAATAGTAAAAACATTAAAAGAATTTCAATATACTGTTATATTATTTTCAACCTATTAGACATATAAAGAAAAAAAAATTAATTTCCATTCCACTCGAATTTGTTGCAATTTGTGCAAACAATTTTTATTTTACATAAAGATCCGCTGTCTAGTTATTATCATTAATGAATTCTGTAAATATTATTTCATGAGTCATCAACAGCGTATTAACGTAACCTCATTGTGTAGCTGTCAGGTGGCATTTGTGTTGTTCAACAGTAACTCAAAATATATTAGTTCTGTGTGGGCCAGATACAAATAAATAAACGTCACAAGTCAAAAGGGTTATTTTTAAGGGTTGTAAAGCTAAAATAACAAAAATGACGTTATTATTGTTTACTTCAAGATTATATTCTGTCTAACAATAGCTTCCGACGCCTCTACAATATTCTATTATATTAGAAACTGTTTCTTAAAAACAAACAAATAACAAATAAATGGTTATCGAGATATAAACTGTTAAAGTTTTTGCAGAATTTGATACTACTACTGGTATCTAATCGTGTGGGTGCCATGAGACGAACAAAATTTAAAGGGACAAGTTGCAAAATATGAAAGGAAACCTTATATTCATTGTTAAACATGAAAATATTAATCCTGAATTATAAAATACTACATAATATAAAGTGTAGGTACTTAAAAATTGTACAGAATCTTCTGACACTCCCAATCACTGAACACTACACAACACACTTTCCGAAATCGTGACAGCGAACGTGAGGAAGTTACTCCGACCACGAGCAAAATAATACTGAGGTTGTCACCTCGGTTTTTCATTATGGTTAAGGGTGGATTTAGGTAGGGAAATGAAGCTTTCGTTAATTGGACGTCGGTATGTCGTAAAGACTTTATGTTAAGGAGTGGGAAGTGGGAAATTGTCAAGGAATTCCTTTTGTTATTGTTTTCGATCGGTTCGATGCGTCTATCGCACGTGTTGTTCATCTGTCGAGGTTGTCGGAGCGCGGTGGTTGTAAAATAATCGGCCAGTTCGGGCCGATCCGCGTGCGTTTTTTGCCTGCTATGACGTCCTTCTCAGGTATAAGATTTTCTTTCATATTATTTTACAACTTCAAAATGATCTGAATGGGAAATAAAATCACCTTTTTGTTCTTTTAGTTCAAAGATGAGCGGAAAAAATACTTTTACGTATATCCCTGAAAGGGGTAGTGTGTAGTGTGTAATCGTGAACGTCGCATATGTGTGACGGTGGTAGCGAACGTGTTAATTATTTTCCATTGACTGTCGAGAGGTTAATTGATTCTCTTCTTGATCCATTTTCATTCGTGTACAAGAACGCTGATGGGTATGGCTTCTGAAGGGAGAAAATAATACGTCAGCGACAGCGAATGTGTTAGTTGGCGTATATTTAAGAGAATTTCAGTATGGAAACGTTCGACCGAGTCGTTCGCATGATTTCCAAGATCGAAACTTCGCCATTACCACGAAGAGTCATGCAAGCGTCTTCGAGTTCGGACCCGGACACACTGTAAGCATCGTTTTGTTGCGTTCGCTCGATTCGAAGGCACGCTTGCACGAACGTTTTTGATAAATCGTTTTTTTATTGTAACCGCAACGGATCATATCTTCGTCATATCTATCGATTTATTGCGCTCGACGGAGCCCTCGAGGAAGCGCGAGAGAATCGTTCGTCCTCGGACGACCATAGTCACGACTGTAACGTTGCGTAAAAGTGTTCCTCGTTTGGTAAACGGTGGGAGAGAAAATCCGAAAGAATGATCGCGAGCAATATCGTTCACATATCCTAACTTTCAAGTTGCGACCTTTTTTCTATCCTCTAATGGAATCTTATTGTTCAACATATCGAGACGAACTTACGGCCAGTAACTTCGGGAACGAGAGGCGAAAACGATTCCGCGAAATTTGCGAAAGAGGTGCGGGTACCATCGGCAAGCCCCCCTAACGGGAGTGTTGCTTCGATCGATCGTTATGCTTATGCGAAATTGTGTTTTAATTTTTGACCACGCTGCGGACGCGTACGGAAAGTGCCGTTTTTATTATATTAAATGATTGCATAAATTCGTGCCCGATTTTCATACATGTCGCAAACTATACTGCACGGCGCAGTGTAAAAAAAATTATTATATAGTATGGTGTTTATATTCTTTTCTAAAATTAGAACTTATTTAAAATTTAACTATTCAATTTTCCAGTCATCTGATACATGCTGTAGGCTGTTTCGCAAAAAAATTCATTTCATAGATTGTAGCGATTGAATAAAAAGTTCTCCATTGACTTATGCTCAAATAATTCGTGATGAAATTTTTGCTTCTCCGTGTAATTTTTTTAAACAACTTTGGGGGTTCAATGTAATTTATGTACAACTGTTTCTGTTTATTACAATATTAATCATTCCTTTCCGTTTCCTCTCTTTGGCCTTATAGTTCCTTCAAACAATTTTTATATATTTCGTTCTTTAACAGGAGAAGCAAAGTTATTTATAAAACTACCTACAACAATTTCTCTCATTTCTCTCAATTTATTCAAGTACTTTACTAAGGGCCTGTGCAGATTCGTTTGCCCACCAGTGTGCTTTTAATTAAAATTTACTCTCCAAGGATATTGTAAAAAAAGCGGATAAAGCGTTGTTAATTTTGTCTGGCATCTCTTTTGCATTCTCGATCGAAAAGTAACGATGTTTATACATTATAAATCATGCTTCTTGCATGAACGACCATCGGTGTAACGTTAGCGTACCCGCGCCGACAAGTACCTATATTATCCTACAAGTGAAATGTACCACGTGTATTCGACGGGACGGTATAGAATAAAGAAATAAAGACGTTATCCTGCTTGCTTAAGAATGTAAAAGCAGCTATTGAAACTCCAATGTAATGTCCAAATGGACGACTGCAGTCGAAGTGGAATTAATGGCTGATTAAGGTCGTTGATCCTCCATCATAGCAATAAGTAACGTAGTAGATCTATCGATGTGGTTCCACTTCACTGCACACGAAATTCCATATTCCATAATATTCTCGTAAAAATCAATTTTCATATAAAGAAAATCGCACTCGACGAATAGCATTCTTTAATCATCCATTGGAATTGAAATTTAAATACATATATAGACATCTAATAAATAGACTGTCAATTTTTTTTATGCAAAATGAAAATTGTCCAACTCTATTGTAGGAGGCAGGAGTTTAACGAAAACACATTTTTTCTTTTAATAATTTTATGTCGATAATAATGTGAAAATATTATTCTTCTAACGTCTTCACAGTTTTGTATTTAAGCACAGCATTTTTGCTGTAACTGCATAAAAATCTGAAGTCTACTAATAAACAATGGAGTGCATACATTTAACTCAGATTTAGTGCTCTTCGTTAACCCCTTAAGTGGGGGACGAATTTTTCTAATTCACTCGATATTTTTGTTGCTTTATAGGGTCTTTAATGTGTTATTAATAATTAGACTGCGGATCTTTATGCAAAATAAAATGTTTATACATCAATTGCAAGCTATAGGAGCTAAGTAAAAATTTATATTCCTTATTAATAATTTTTATATGTTAAAAATAGTATATCGGCATTGTTAAACTCTTTTAGTCTTTTTACTGTTTTGAATTACACCTACTCATTTTTGTCATGAATGCATAAAATCCGCAGCTTATTAATAATAAGTCAGACACGTCTATCCTCCTGGCTTAAAGAGTACTAATTTAATATTGAACGAATCACTGGAAAAAGTTGTTTGGTGTGCAGGAACCGGTAGTGGAGGCCCGCGATGGAATAAGTGACCTTAACCGGTTAATTCCGTTACGGCTACGGTTCACCTAAACTCTAAACGATGATATATCGGTAAAGTAAGGAAACGAGCGACGATCCAATTCCATGCCTGACAATTACTGCCAACCTAGATAACTGTTCCACCGGTTCTAAGACGATTGTTCTGCCGGGGTGAAGCTCGACGATCTAACAAAAAAAATTGGTCACTTCCCAGCGACGAGACCGCATGCTCGATCAGAGGAAACGAATCGCTGAGACTTCCGTTAGGACGACACTTTCCGTGTCATTGTTTGTCACCAGAGCGATCATCTGAATTAGTTTTTTTACTTTGATACCGTCTTTACTGCGACCACTCGCCGTTCACTGACCTAAAGTATTTGTGAGCTACAATGTATAACTATAAAGTACGCGTTGTAAAGTGACTGTATATACAAATATAAATTATGCGATTATCTTGAGTCTTGCGTTTCCTTCAACAAGACCTGTTTCACTAATACAGTAAACTACGATTCTAAGTCCGACGGAGGAGACCGGTTCTAAGTTAGTTCGTGTACTCCTTCCACTGGGGGCCATACTCCGCGAGGGACCAAGAAGTTCAAGCTGCGTCGGTCGCCGAGTAGTGTAAGCATGCCGCGTAATCCGATACCGAGTCGGGTATATCGATGTGAACCACTACTAACCCGATTACAAAACTTCTTTATTTTTCATTACTTTTTTATGGGACTTTGACCAACATATTCGTGGCATTTTTCTAATGAAAATTGATACCAAATATGATTTAATTCCGATGATATTTACTTGTGTAATGAATACACTGCGGATGTTTATGCAAAATAAAAACTGTCTGCATCGATTGCAAGAAATAGAAACTTAATTGAATGTTATTTCTTCTCGTAATGATTTTAATAGAGGAGGAATTATATATTGATATCTTTAATTTTTTTAATTTTTCAACAATTTTGAAATTCATATACTCAATTTTGCTATAAATACATAAAAATCCGTAGTCTAGTAATGAACGATGAAAGTTTCCGACGCAAAAAAGAACAGTCTCTGCGACTCTCCGCGACTCTTTCTTTCCCATACGCTGTCCTTCTTTGCATCCAAAACTCTCATCGTTCATTGCAGAAGTAAATATCATCGGAATTATATGATACATATTTGGTCTAATTTTCATTTAAAAAATGCCACGAATATGTTGGCGAAAGTCCCATAGAAAAATAATGAAAAATAAATAAGTTTTGTTATTGGATTAGTTATGTTTACACTTCTCGGCGACCGAGGCCTCTCTTATAGTATCCGATCCTGATCTATGTCACAACACAGAACCAAGAATTGACTTACAAGCTTGTTAGATTGGGACTTTACTGTAACTTTAAGAGTGGGATACTCACTTTTCGGAGCAATATCTTTATTTTCCTACAAATACAAGTTTGTTGTCGTATATGTATTTATATGCATTTGTCTTAACAATACCTTCATAAATATGTGAATATAACATGTACATGCTGATTTGTTCAAATATACATAATATAGTACTATCCGGTGCCCGGGATTCGAGCACGGAAGGTTCTCCGCATTAAGAAAACGATAAACGTGTACGGTAGCAGTAGAAAAGAAAGAAATCGTGTCATCGAAACAAAACCGTAATCAAGCTAGCGAATCAATCGTTATTCATATTCGTACTGTTGTATTTGTCGAATTCATTCGAATTTCCACTGTCTAATTAAACTGACAATCAAGAGGTCAACAAAAAATAAATTTATAATATCGCTTTGATAACAATAATATTGCAACTGAAGTGAATAAAGCATGCATCTTCTTCTAATTAGTTCATCTGCTCGGCGATGATGAAAAGATTTTTAATGCGTGTACAGTATCATTAGAAAATTGCGTTGCGACGAGCAATTAATTTATTCGATTCGTTACCGTCGCGTCGGTGCAATGATGTGGTAAATATATATGACTTCAATTCCCTTACGTCTAGTTACTGCAATCATTTCACTACGCTACAGTGTATGTACAAATCTTACTAGCGCTATCTAAACAATACCGATCATGTCGTTTACATTGACACAGAAATTTCTTTTCTATCTAACACGTAAATCCATCCACCTCTAAAGTGTCTTTAAGATAAAAGGCGAATACTTCCGTTCGATTTCGGACAGAAAGTTTAAGCTCGACAATAGAAACTCACATTTTCGTTTTGACGTTATGACACTTTTGCTAATTGTGCGTTAGGTAGCCCCGCAATCACCATACACACACATACACACACTCTCTCTCTCTCTTTCTCTCACAATTATAAAATAATGTTAACTAATTTTCATTGTGATGAATGAATGATTCAAAGTGTACAGATAATACGATGATTTTCAATCGAGATTACGAGTCGAAATTAATATAATACATTAAAATATAAAACAATAACAAACCGTAATAATTGATCTGACGACGATACGATGACTATGAAAAATATACAAATGTTTGAGTACGTTGAATTTCCTAAAAGAACGCTATAACTACGTAAATTAAATACATAACGCTGGTACCAATTCGCAAGAGTGTTGTACAGAACTGATTCAATCGGATTCTGTAACTATAAACGATACATACAAGATTAATATTACTGTAATATAATATACAGGGTATCCTATATAAACAATATATATTATATATATTAATATTAAAATTTTTTATATACATTAATCGTAGATATTATAGCATATTACAATAATATTAATGCGAAGAAACTGTAAAAGAATATTATTCTCACAACTTCCCCATTGTTGACATACCTGTGTATATTATATTAAACAAGAAAGATGTTGGATGTGTAGCTATGCTATTTTTCCAAATTTTCGCTAAATTATCGATTAAAAATAACTCTAGTTATTCTACGTGATATAACGCAGACTAACGCCATAATAGTTACGTTATATACTTTCACTTGTTTTACGTGTTATTGTACAATAGCTCGTTAACAAATTTTTATACACGATGCTCACGCGTGGATCGTATAATATGTGATCAGTAAATAGATTAATATTTGTTTATAAGTTAGAGTATATATTGCTTCTTTATGAAAAAACGCATGGACGGCAAAAATCTTGTGTATATCGGCTCACGCATAAATAAACCGTTCGTGAACAATTTAATACAATAATGCTTTCAATTTCGTTTTAATATTTGGATCAAATTATTTCAGCAAGATAACGATATTTTATCAAACAGAAGAATATAACTCTGTGAATTATAAATTACTAATATGTATATCCATTCCAACTGGACTGGAAATACAACTAAAATGTTGCTTTATGGTCAATTCAAGTTTCGTGTAATCAGATTCGATACATTAACACTCATAAATGCATAAAATTCGCAATCTAGTGATGATATATTATATTAAATATTTTTGAGACTCTTTGACTATGTTTAAAAGTGAATTATTTAATAACACAGCTTTTTAAAGCTACGAAATGAAAATCATAAATAGAACTTAACGCGAACGTTGATTATCTATGTATAGTGACAGTAGATAACAACAGCAGAGATAATCTTATTACAATATCGTAGTAACAATAATAGCGATAGCAACAATAATGATAATAGTGGTAATCTACTTACATGCAATTCAATAACTATTTATATGGTTGGTGCAAATAAAATGTATCTGCCTAATTCTAATACACGAAATTGCATAATTATTATACAATACCTTTTAGGAACTTGAAATTCTATAATATAGCTTCTTTAGAAACGTCTGCTATCAATCGGGTTAGAGTAATCAAACGTTGAATTCGGTTCAGTGCTTCTGTTACAGAAAGTATTAGTTGAAATTTCAAATGAAATAGTCGACAGTAATCAAATTCTTTTAAAATAGCAAAACAATGACAGTGGTGGTATTTTGTACGTCACTTCGACTTTGTTCGTTTGATTGCTGATCACACAATTAAATTAACTCGAGATTGTATCACTTGTTGTCGCGTTGTTATGCTATGTACGTTGTTCTTGTAAAATCTACGAATGTGGTTCTGACAGCTTACAATTAGTGTGAAGATGCATAATATAAAATTAATTGGAATATCGATACTATAGAAATTACTGTTGATAATATACTGCCAATAGACCTGTCTGATAATATTTTGTACACAAGTATAAATAGTGTAAAAACTATTGAAATAATACACTAAGTCTACGTATATTGCAGTTGATGGGTGATATTCTTGTACGAGAAAATATTTACAGTTGGTAATCTTTAAAATTTTAGTGGCTAACGTTAAATAGTTCTGTTCACTTTGTACAATATATTTTACACTTGATAGTGTCACAGCACTCACCCATAAACCTGATTGAATAAAGGCGTAAGAAATAAGTATTGCTCCTGTGTTTCCAGCGAAGAGAGTAAAGAATATCCTCTGTTTAAAGTTACAAGAAATGTCTACTATTACCCATCAACTACGTTTACATGACATACTTTTAGTATTATTTTATAATATCCAATATAATCCACGAAACTATCTACGGGTCCTGCTACGTTATACATTTACTTCTTGATTCTGTAAAATCTAATCGCGTTTGTTTATCATCGTTGTCACGTTACATGGTATATTGCAATAACACATTTTTATAAAATACAATTACAGATCCATTTGATAAATATACGTTACCAAACGCATACTCTATATGCATAATTTGATAGCTCGACAAAATAGAGACGGAATACGTTGTTACAAAGGCACGAGTAGGTCTTGCTGTATGTAATAGATCCAACGACCTTTCAGATCGTAAACGTAAACTCTTGTCATAGAATCTCGCTGAATTGTGATACCGTTACAAGAAATTCTTCACTCGTCGCAATCTCGGTAAAAGTGCAATGTGTACTCTGAATAATCGACGCCGTGTTTATTTTTACAAATATTCTGGAAGAAAGACATATTTGTTGACTGTCAGTATTTCAATCGTTATAATTTATTCAAATTCTGATGTACTTTTAAGTAAATTACCTCCTGAGGTTGTACAGTAGGCACGCGAAACCTCAATGTCTTCCTGAGATAATGAGCAACGTCCAGGGGAAACGACTGATCTCTGGGCTGATTGTTATTTTCCATGTATTGTACTGGTTGCTGCAGTGTGTATTTTCGAATGCATATCACAGTCTCATCTAACCCAACGTTTGGGGGCAGAGAACATTGTTGCACCACTTGCCAATACCGAGGCATTCCACTGAAAGCACAAAATGCAGAGAAAAAGAAGTGACTAAGTATATCCGTGATGACTGATATAAAAAATTTCTTCTATACAATTTGTCAACCATGTAATGATTAGAGATAGAATAATTTTCAAGTATCATTGAATATGACAATATAAAGAAACTTACACAAAGTGCAAGGTAAGATATATGTCAGGCATATACTTCGAGAGAGGTACAACGCAAGTAACGTTATTCGGAGAATCTTGCGAAGATGCGGAGCAATACTTTTGATCAAGAGAAACATTAAAGCTTTCTGCCACTATCAACAACTGCGGTTTCGGTTCTGGTGGCAATGACCCTGCTGCATTGCTGGCTACCTCACCCCAGTCCCCACCACTATTTTCTCTCCTCGTCCTCTTGTGTGAATATTTATAATTGTTCTGTAACAAATACAATTTCTTTAGAACCACAACTGAAAAGCCTATTTATTTTTGTCATAGTTCATCTATTTATTTACCTCTTTCACAATTGTTTGTGTGCTCGGATCCGACGGGCTGATTCCATTCTGGAAACCCTTGCTAATCTTACGTTTCTCTTCGTGTACATTTAATGGCTGCTCTATATGATCTGCTGGAAAAGGTAATGGTCATTTGTACACACGAAAACAAGAAGTAGAATTATTTAAACGAGGATTCCCTTCAGAGAAGAGTTTACTGCACAATATGAAACTTACAAATGGATTTCTTTTCTGGAGGATGATCAGGCTGCGGATCCTCGAACTGATGAATCTTAGTAGTACAACAGTACATCTGCGAAACAATTATTAATTTGATATTATTACTGAGGAATGATTAGTGGCAAATAAAGTAATTTCTAATTTTACCAGGCAAGGATTTTCGAATTCGGTAAAATGTTTGGGACAATTCGCAGGTCTGCCAATGGGAGTCGGACCTTTGCTCAAGGATGAATCCACGTCCGATCCCTGATCGTTCTCATCCACGTTGCTGGGAACAGCGCCTGCGCCTGTTCTGCTGAGCCAATTGCCCGGAAATTCGCTGAGGAATTTGACGCAATCAGAATTTGTTCCGATAAAAAAGAGAACCAGACGGCTCATGATCGTTACGAACCTGTTCTTTTCGAGTTTCGGTTGGGGTCCTGAGTGACTGATTGGATACCAAGTGATTTCTTGAGAATAGAGTTGCTGCTTCGTGTGCGGTGCTTGCGTAGAGTACACGTTGCTCTTGATGGATAAACTACCATCTGATCCCCTGGTGTGTGACCCGTGTTTTGTGAACGACGACGATAAAGTGCTGTCCAACAGCGAATTGTATCGAGGATCGTAATTGGGCGTGCTCGACACTGTCGACGGATGGGCTGGCCTGATAGCGAGCATACCATTGCTGGCTACCGCCGACCATTCCAGACTGCTGCGTTTCTGATATTCTAAGAAGTATAAAGTTGCCATCGCGACTAAGCTGAAAGTGAAATTGGTCATCTGAGAATAGAGACATACTTGAACCGAATGAATTTACATTAACCTTTGGATGGCGGAAATTAGCTTCATTTTGACAGTTATAAATATTTCAACAAATTTCGAATTTTTTAGTCGCCAGATTATAAGTTATTTATATTAACCCCTTGATGCCCATCGTCCAAGGGTTGATGTTAAAAGAAATGATTATAATATGAGAGTTTTAGTTACCAGAACGCCATAATAAGAATAAGAATAACGATAATAATCTGAATAAATTTGTTGCTGCAAAGAAGTTCGTCCTCCCTCTCGCTCTTCTTCGCTTTTCCCTGTACAATGGTCTTATTATTGATAGAGGATGAGTATTTATTACTTGATATACTAGATATTGTACTAATGGAACTCTTGAGGCTATCACCCCTCTTCAGCTTCGCCAACCGTTTATTTATTCGTTCCAGTTGGTCTATGCGGGTTTCCAAACTATCTGTTACCTGAAAACAATTTCCAAATAGTGAATATCTTCAACATGAATATCTTCAGTTTCAGTGTCTTAGAATAATATGTGCATTATGGATATCTTACTTTACATAACTCTTTCACTGCACCGACGTTCTCCATGAATATTCTCTCTTTATTCACCACCAAAAAGTTCTCGATCCTTTGTCCATTAGGAAGGACTATATCACCTGCTGGTAGCACAGCTTCCGGTAGTATTTGCTGGACTTCCTGCGCTATCACACCCGTGTCTTCTTGTTGCTTGATATCCAAACCAGAATGCTGCGCGAATTCAGGGGCGTACTGGTAGCGAACCACTCTCAACTGCTGCACATTTCGCAATTGTTCACGTGTATCTATCTCCTGCACGTTCTGTTTTGCTCGTGCATCGCTGGGTTGAACTATGTGACCTGTCACCTGAACGCAAATATCAAATTGTGTTAATTAACGAATCTGGCGTATTCAATTTCGCACTAAAAGTTTATTTAACAAATACGTAGCGAATGTAACGACATACCTTCATATTACCATGAACTACCAGAGCTTCGTCAGGTCTGTCCGTGTTAATTCCAACCCGACCAGCATGGTAAACGCTATCCGGCGCTGCACCCCTTTGCCAACCCCCTTCAGCACCAACGCCGCTACCCTCTGACTCGAACTGACCCGGATTACTTGCCTTCAAAAAAATATAAATGTTTAACCCTTCCACCCGGATCGGTGGACATTTGTAAAAGAAACTTGCCGCAAATTTGTTTATAACAATGAGAATTGTTATTAAAGCTTTTTTTACATCGACACCTACTCATCGAGAACAGAAAAAGTTTGAAAGGAACAAACAGGTCACAAACAAATGGTTATTGAGATGCATATAAGCTGTTACAGTTTTGTTCGATGATCTTTTACCAAAAAGAATAAATAAGAAAATATTTTATTCATTAAAGTTCATTGCTTGAATAAAGAAATTCGGTTTTATTTCACCTGAAAATACCGAAATTACTTTCTTGCTAACCCAATAGAATGGAGGTTGGAAGAAATGTTTAATTTTCGAGTTAAAATAGTTCCGAGTGCAAAGGGTTAATTAAGTGCTTCACCTAGAACGTGGATTAGTAATATTTTTCTTATAATTTTTATGATACCAAAATACCGTCTAACTGCCAGTCCAACTATCAGTCCAGTTACAAATGTTAAAATTAATTTTTAATTGTCAGATTTGTGGAGTTGTACTACAGCAACAACAATGCTGATTTCAAAGAGCCTCTTGCAATAGTGACATCAAGAAGAACACTCACCCTAACTATTATCCTCTCCGACGCATGAGCCACCACTTGGTAACTAGCTTGGTCCGCGGTGTGAGCGTGCAAACCAACAACCAAATGAAAGTATCTTTGGTCTGGATTTGGTTTTCCCTTCTTTCGCATATTATTGCTGGTCGTTTCGCTAAAGTGAAGACGACCAACGGTCACCTTGGTCACCCGTTCACCACCCAGTTCCACCCTGAAAGCAGCTCTATTTTAGCGTAACGCAGTAACTTTTTGATATATCGTTCAGTATAAAAGAATTTCGCACCAAGGGTTCCGAAAATTGTTCGTAGCATCTTCAAGTGTAAAAATGCAAACCAAGGAATAATTATAGGGATGTCCCAGGTATACGATAATATTAACCCCTTGCCGTAATTTGACGACCCAGACTCGTGATGAAGGTTTTTAACAAAGTCTAACAAATATAAATGTTACGCGTTTCATTTTACATAAAATTTGATTCTAATCCATAAGAAAGAAATGTAGCCATACAAAAAATATACATTTTCTTTTCCCTTCTGCGAAGTTTTAATCACTGTAACTGTAAAGAAAATGGTACGGCACGGGGTTAAAGAATGATTACATTGGTTCTAAGGGATGTTAGAGAACACCCTGGGACATCCTGTATATACAATGCTCCACAGATTGAAAGGTTAGTATTAAATTAATAACAAAGTGTAGATCCAAGTCAAGAGAGTGGAAATATTTTAAGTACTTAAAATATGATTCAGAATAGGCATAAATGACTACGTAGTCATACCTATATTTTGCTTAATTAGTCAAGATGATCTCTTATTAATATTTTTTAAAACCAGTTAAAATATTCTCGCGGAAAACGTTTTAATATAAATTACTGAGAATACGATCTTCCTTCGAACCTATGCAGATTGTTTGAAACGACTTTTAAGTTGGCAGAGGGATGCCTCAGTTTGTTAGTAGGCTGGAACTAATTATAAGTGTGGAGCACTGTATTTCTGTTTTTAATCACCCGCCGACAGGTTTGTCAGTGTACTTACGTCACAGGATGAAACGGTTTCTTGCTCCTGTCGCTCTGGCTCTGCTCGACACGGATCGTCTGCGTCGGCGACTCCACTTTGACGCCATAAAAGTGTAATTGGAAACTACTTATCTTTTTCAAACCTTCACCGGTTCGGACGAATATAGCTTCGCCTTGTAGCTGTGCGTGGCAAGTAATCTGAAAAGTCACGTCGACCTTAATCACATCTACTTGTTCTTTGTAGCCCCTGTGAAACATGGAAAAGCGTGCCGTCGGCAACCGTGTCGCCGACAACAAGCTCCCGGCAAGGTGTCTCTACCTGAAAATGATTTTTCTTCTGGCACACGAACGCGTCGTCCGAGTTGCTGAAATTGAATCCCTTGTCCGCGTCTACGCGGTAATGCGGCACTGGTAGCTCTTTCAGATTGTGGTCGCAGAGAACGTGCCAGGACGTCTGCTGAAAGGGGTGAAACCGGATGCACTGGTAGCTTGCATCGATGTAGCTGTTGTCGGCGACCTCGTCGCCGTCGAGGACTGCGCTGCTGCTGCTGCAACTGTGCTCCACCGTTCCCAATTCCGGTTCCTGTGGCACAATAACAGATTAACAACTATCGATTTTACAATATGGACATGAACTCTGGATAATTAACCTTCCGAGCATCAAGCTTTGCAAACACTTCAATACTTTCAACGTGTTGAGCGAAATCATTGCTTATGCAAGCTTACATTGTTTCCAGTTATATGCTCCAGCCCCTGTATAGAGAAATAATACATTTTTCTATTAAATTTTCTTCTGGAATGATTTTCTGTACTCATTCGTGGACGTTATTTAACTTTTGGATCCAGTTCCATGAGAAACAGCAGATTTATTGCACGCCTGATGCGCAGAAGGTTAAGTGACGAGAGCCACAAAGATAATTTATTGATCTGAGTAACAAAAAAGTTTACTCGTTGCACCTGCTTGACGTGAACAAGCCCATCCTGGCTCAATTTCCTCTTCTTCGGCGCTGACTGCAGCGACGAGTACAAGGTATTGATGTTACCAGGACTGTGTTCATGCGGAAGAGGAACTAGAGTTTGACTTATCGGCTGTTGTGTCTGGAGGTTTGGTGTTGCTGGTTGAAGATGAGAAGTCAGGACCGAGTGAGTGAGTAACAGTGGATCCGTAGACGAAGTTAAGGTTCTTGGCGAAGAGGGTAATAGGTTCGGTGCGTAGTTTGGCTGATTGCCTTGATGATGGAGAAGCATTTCTTGGAGAGCTACCTTTTGATCTGAAAAATAGGGACTCGATGAGTAGGTGTAATTTGAAACAGTAAAAACATTAGAAGAATTTTAAAATTAAACAACTTATTAAACATATTAAGGAGAAACATGTCTATTTCACTCCGGTTTGTGGCAATTCAGATAGAAAATTTTCTCGAAGCTTAGAATATGCAGCCACAAAAGTTTATCACGAATGAATCAATTAGTCAGCTGAAGTTTAATATATGGTCCCCTTAAAGTTTTTTATTTAGTCAGAATCTTCGATTTTTGGATAGAAACTAGAATTTCGAAACCAGCACGTGTAAATCACAGTCACCAGTCTAAATGTCTAGACTCGCGTTCGGCTCTGATTTATTGCGTGTTCTTAAATTTATTATCGCGGAGACTGACTTTTACACGTTTTAACTAAATGTGTGATAAAATCAGAAATCTTGAATTTCTTACAAACTTACGTGGCGAATGTACGTGTTGAGTTTCGTTGTGTCCAGGCGGGGAGTACGGCGGTTCGCTGCCACTGTCCGGTGGACTTTCTGGCAACGCGTGTCTAGAAACGGGAGATCAAATCTATTTATATTTAATTAAGAGCACTTGCAACAAATATCAAGGGAAATAAACGCTTCTCTACTGACTTAGAGTGCTTATTGATGGACCGATTTTATAATTCTTAAAGTCCTGAAGGTTTGAATTTGTTGAAAAGTGAACGATACTACCTGCATCAGGAAACAGTACGAGAGAACAACTTTGTCTTTCTGCGCACGTGTACATTTATTAATTATCACGACCACTGTGCATATGTCTATACAATGACTGAACACATGCATTATGCACATCCGCTTATCTCTTCCTCTGCGATTGATCGTCTGATTAAATTCAACAGAGAAAGTAGCAAAGTTGAATCCATTAATAGCGTAAGTTGGATCACCGTGCAAGGGTAGTGTCCACATCGCGGTAAAAACGTCGAAATGAATTCTTGGTAATTCTTATATAGTCTTGTGTACTGTGTACCATTATTGTACTATGTGCAGTGGAACGTATAAAAATTTTATTTTGTTTTTAAATCAAGAAATCTCGTTCTAAATATCTTTATATCGAATGAGGTATACAATTTGATCGTTAGTAGACCCCGGATTTTATGCATTTACAACAAAAATGAGCAAGTGCAATTTAAAACAGTGAAAATATTCAGTGAAGATATTATTCTCATCATATTAAAATTATTAATGAAGAATATAAATTTATATTTAGCTCCTGCATCTTGCAATTGATGCACAAACTTTTTACTTTGCATAATCATCCGGAGTCTAATCAATAGTGTCTTGATGTTTTGCTGCTTTCTCAAGACATGGAAGTGATTTAGAACTTTTGTTTCAAAACTTTGCAAACACATGTAAACCATGACTAATTTAGATTCGGATAATCTTAACATATGCAACGCGGATTGCACTTACGGGTGGACGTAGGATTGTGGATCCTTGTAAGTGGCGCCATTCGGCACAGTTGTGGTACCGGAAGTGCATGTGCTCGATACCGGATGATTTTGGGTAATCGGTGATGGTAGTCGAGAAGGTGGTTGCTGAGGAACCGGCCCATCGACTCTGCCATTGTGAGTCGTCGTGCCGCCGCCATTTTCATTGTGCGCGAGTGTGTCCGCGAAATATCTGCAATCAAACAGTAAACTTTGTTATTACCAGATATTATACGACTTCCAACTTTCATGGATTATTTTATATAAACCAGGATGAGTTTATCATCGGAAGTTGAATTTATCAACGGAAAAAATTCGTTATGGCAAGAATAGAGAGGGGATGTTACTAATGTTTGTTACCACACATGTTTTCTTGTAATGTAAAACTGTGTGAATAAATGCATAACACATCGCGTTATCAAAAATGCATGTTAAAATGCAAAAACTGTGATGACCTTGAAAAATGACCATTACAGGATTAAAATGACCTTCACAGGATTTTTGATCATCATCAGATGCACGTCTTAAAACCATGCACATTTTGTTCAGTCATCTTTTCTTACTTTCAATAGTAGCGGAAATAATTTAGGAGCTCGCGTTAAAAAACCCTGTATATAAAATACAACGATAATCAATTAAATAAAAATATTATTTTCCCAGAACAAACACTGCAGATCTATTCAGTCTGCAAACAAATTTAAATAAAAATATATTGCCTCGCAATAAAAGTTGCATTTTGGTAACATTGGTGTTAGAGAATAGTACATATTTCATTTTACGTACATTCACGAACTCCCCGCCTTCGTTTAGTTGGTCAATAAATTTTCGAGAGTGCAACGGTATTCAAATAAATAACAGATATTATCTATGTATAAAGACGTGCTGGGCGTGCGAACAGTACGAGCAGGAAATAAATTATGCCGGCGCGGCGTCGCGCGGCTGTGTTTCGCAAAACGTTTGACTTTTAAATCGCGTTTTCTTCTTCTTTTTGCAATTCAAACGAAACTCCAGATATAATATACCGTTACATAGTGGTTTTTCAGACACTGACCCACTGTTGCGTTCTTCTCGCGACGCGACACGTCCGCGAAATACTGTAGCGTTTCTGCCGGACTATCATCGGTTTCATAACAGGATCATTCTATCGATCGGTTGAATTAAATCTTACGAATCAATCAGAACCGGCAATTCCAAGATCTAATGACTATCAATTTGTACTAATCGTTGATCAAAGACGGATCTGACCGATCCGAGACGTTTACGCTCAGGAGACAAATTTATATTTCTTCCGGAGTTTCCCACTGCGAATTTCTATGAATTCCGAGTCGACAACATAATTTGCATTGAGTAACACATACTATTATGGCGAATCCCCCTAATTATGTAATTATCCTGTCACGATTTTTAATTCATGATTCGGGAAATTTATACTGACCATCGATCAATAGTCTTTTTTGCCGATGGCTCCTTTGGGATTTCACTGGCAGTATACTTCAGTTGCACGCTCTTTACTTTTCTGGGTAGCGTTGGGTGCAAAACTCCTGTGCATATTGCAAGCATACGTCATTGTTTATCTCTTAGTGGTATTCAAAAACAAGCGATAATGAACATATGCCTGCTTAATTTAAACACTATTTCAGACTGAACCAACCGAATGTGGACCACGAAGAGCCAAGAATCGTGATAAAAACCACTTGAAACACACCATAGATCTCATATACATAACCCCACACGTAGTACTCGAAACTTGAGGAACTTGATAAACATCATCGTCGACTCAATAGACTATAGACCAATGCACAACTCCCTCGAACACAATAGACTTCATAGAGACTATCCTCATTAGATCAGACATACTAAGACACTTGGAGCCTCTGCAGTCTTTGACACATCATGAATCTTTGGAATTTTCTCTTTTTGAGGCCATTGAAATTGTTCGAATTTGTGGACCCTCTACATTTTTTGTTTCCTGGGAGTCCTCGATGTTTAGAAAATTCCCTGGACACTTGGGACTGTGAGACTCTCTAAAATTTAGGGATTCTTATGATCTATGAGACATAACAATCCCTGGGACTCTCGAAGTTCCGGATCAACTATTTCTCTCGTAGATTCTGATCAAATTCCTGAGATTTCTGGAATCCTCAGAATTTCTGGGATCAATCGTCAACAAACTGTTACTTTAAATATATAAGTAACAAAAGATTAGTACACATTATCTTTCTCTGCCATATTTAAGACTCCCATGATCTATTGCTCCAAGAAAAATACCAATCTTGCTAATATTTTATATACACACTTGCTTCCGATGACAATAAAGGTAGAAAATAAAATATATAAAAAAGACTTTTTAAAAACCACGCTTATATTAAAATGCACTAGAAAGGAGAAAATAATTTTTTTCCTGGTTCTCCCTGAAATACCGAATCCAGTTAAATGATTAATAATATTTTTCCCCAAAATTTTAAGCAATTGGATCACAATTTCTTCTGTCATAAAATTAGTGTCGGGATAGATAGAAAAATTGAATATAAATTAAAATAAAATCATGACATTAGTGATTATAAAAATGAAAGCGTGGAGCGCTAAACTATAATTGACGTAATCTTCGTGGGCGCTCCACACGTTTATTTATAGTCACTGATGTCATGATTTTATTTAAATTTATATTAAATTTTTCTATCTATTCCGACACTAATTTTATAAGAGAAGAAATTTTTAACCAATTGCTTAAAATTTTGGGGAAAAATATTATTAATATATCATTTAACTGGATTCGGTATTCTATGGAGAAATAGGAAAAAATAATTTTCTTCTTTTTAGTGCATTTTAATATAAGCTTGGTTTTTAAACAGTTTTTTTATATATCTTATTAAATCATAAATAAGTGTCTTAAAACATGGAAACCTCACTTCATCAAGTTCTGCAAACCATAAATCCCGTTTTATCACCTTCGAGGAGCCATAAATTATGTTCACACTGCGTTCTACAGGCCTGGCATCTATTAAGAATTCAATATTTCTTTTCGTCACATTCCACGAATGTACGTCTAGTGAATCTTCTGCGCTCGTGTAATATCAGATCCTAATAACCAACAACCCGACAACACTTTCTTTGTCAGATAGTAGAGCCTGCTACGTTGACCTTTACACCGTTCAGATTTCATCCGATGTTATACGTCCTGAATCTCCCGCACAGAAGACATTAAGTTTCTCTCTTTTTTTTACATCCGTTCTTTCCGCAGAGTTCTGGATACACGCGTCGCGATGATTTATGGAATCAGTGGAGCTCTCCGTAGTTAATCTCGGTTTCTTCGTAACCTCACGAAGCAGGAAAGATCAAGGGTGAATCTTCTATCTGGTCGATCCGTGAATGAAATCTGTTTCTGAGATCAGTGCGGGGCCTTTAATGGATCGAGTGCGTTAGGCTGGATTACCAGTCCTAACGCGGCAAGCACTGATTCCATCAATTCCGACCAGCCTGTCCCTGTCATTATATCATTACACCTCTGCGGTCGCTTACCACATGATATCTGTCTGCTGTTTTTCAACACGCGTCCACATTCGAGTCCGTACACTCAGCTCGCGATGTGTGCTCGCCCCGCCACATCAACGTCCGTCCTCTTTCTGCTGCATGCGTTTCATGCAGCCGCCGTACACTATCCATCAGAAGTTTTAGACCGAATCCTTTGCCCTAACAGTTTCACCCTTATACATCTCTCAAAACTAGTTGCAGAGAATGTCCTTCCGCAGTTCCCATTCCCGCTTTCATTTTACTCATCTCAACACTAAGTTTCTCCTTCTCCAAAAATTATCGATATTGACATTATGATCATTTCGTACATACAAATAGTACGACCATGAGCCTGTACTCATTTTAAAGTTTGAGCCTCCACTTTCGCAGAGTCGTATTCATGTACGTCTGAAATATTTTTATGTTCTGTAGCAGGTGGGAAACTGAACAACTATTTTTCCTAAAATATGCTGCAAATTCAAGTGTCTCGTGAATGGAACTACCATGGATTGAAGATTGAAGTCTGCTTTCTAGAATGACGTCTTAAAAATTGATGTACGATTTTTTTCACTGTTTCATGAGGACAAATTGAGGAACAAATCGACTAAAAACAATCGTACATAAATTTCTAAGGTCTCGTTGTAAAGAGGAAGCTTTAGTCTTTAAATCTATGGTGGTTTCGGTCAGGGAAAAAATTTTTTAAAGTTTTCACAGACGTTCGAATGTGCAGCATCGTTTATAAAAAATATGTCACCGGTTTCTCGTCTGCTACAAGGATCATGAAAAAAATCTTGCAATAAACTGATCGATAGATTATGAAACTGGAGACTTCTAACTAAAAAATGAGTGCAAATTTGTTGTCGTGCGATCATTTCTCGTGAAACTATTGCAGTTTAAATATGGGCCATCGAGAATCAAGTATTCAGTGTTCAATTATTTCCTGGATCCGTTGTGCATGCAATATGAGTACGTATGTACTTGTATTCTACCTGCTTGTTAAAAAGATAAAGTAGTATAAACCATTTATTTAGGTTTCATTTGTGTTGTATTGAAATTTTCAGGATGAACCGATAAGAGTGCACGATGTACCGAGGAACTCAGTGATACATTGTGTCCAGAGCATTCAATTTAGAGATTTAACGCGACGAGTTCTATGGTTGGCAGGAAACGCGTGCCATTGCAACACGCTGGTAAGCGCATTAGATCTGAATTCTTTAATTGGCTTGATTCGAAACGAGGTGCTTGAAGTGAGAACGTTTTGCCGTTAGCCCGAGTTCGTGAGCACCAGTGTCGCAGCCATTTTCCCCTCGTAAACGTGGACAGAAACAGTTCACGTGCTCGCAAAATTCTCCTTTAAGGTTGAGCATATTTTTAAATGGATACGTACCACATATTCAGCAGATTGCTACACTTGTTTCTTTTGCTGTTGCGCTTAGTGTATAAAAATAAACTGATACTGTATTCTATTTTATTATTGAAGCAGTGATTGTGTATCGTTTGCAATGGAAATTCGTATTGTGGTAGTAACATGTTAAAATAGAAACATTAAATCAACATTACCAAGTGAAATTTAAACATGTATACATAAAATTGCTATTTATAGCTAACTGTTATTGTGGAGAAGAAAAAATTGCATTAATATTTTTTGTTCGTTTTTGGAAAATTCGCAGATTTATTTCAACTAGTATGCACACTATCATTTCAAATAGTTATGTTACTTCTGTCTCTAATATTCTCAGACAAAATCTGCAGAGAAACTGATTAAAAATTATTTTAACTATTTAACATCAGTATTAGTAATTATGCAGCAAGATTATAACTACACATTTTTGGTCAAAGTCAAACAATACATGCTTATTAATTGTTCATGTGTATTTTTACTGCTTTAATTATTTTTTCTATTTATGGATTGCTCCAGCCACGAATAGTTTTTACCAGAAATATGAATGAGGTAGTTCCAGAAGAATTGATTCAATCCTTTTCAATTGTTAGTACACTATTTCACAAACACAAGCAGACTGCGTGTTAGTTTTTACGACGTGAAAGAATCAGTTCAATCTACTTGTCAGTCATGGAACTCGCGCGCGGCGATAAATAACAATGATTATGAGTCCAAAGGTATCGAAAGGAGTGTGTTGATGATTGATCGAGTGTGAACTCGAGATTCTGGTAGAGATGCTGCGCATGTAACACGTGTGCTCCCGATGTAGGCGTTAACGATGGCTCCCGAAGTTCAATTCACCAGAGAAATATTTCAAATCTGATCGTAAGCCATAGGAACGTGTCAAATAAAAATCAAATAATTACGTATTTGTATTAACGAGTAACAAACTAATAACGAACGGGCAACAAACTATAAATTTAAATATTCAAAACGTTCAAAGTTTGCAAACGAAAATTAAAAATCAAGAGATAGAAAAGATACAGCTCAAATAAATTATATGTGGGTAAAATATTGAAACTGTAACTTGCATACTAATTGTAAGTATTAATTGTTATTTTCAATATATTCAATATAAAATCACGGTTTTACACATTTCATCTACATATCTCGAACGATACAACATTAGTAGAATACTTGCTATTGAATTATATTTTACAAAATATTTTTATTATCGTTTGACAGTTTGTAATTTGTATATTTAAACAAACTGCAAATTTCCATTTTATAATGAAGAAGTGAAATTCTATCGTGACTTAAACAAGTACGATCCAAATTATATCATGTATTATTACAATAGTGTCATGTACATGTTGCCAAATATGTCACACAAAAATCATTAAATTAACGATTAGAGTTTGATCGCAAAGTGTTCCCACATATCCAGGCAACACTGTACTTGTAACTGCTTAATTTATTAAAATTATAATTAAGAATCAAAGTACTTACGTGGCCGGTTGTTCACTATCGCTGTTAATGAAATCTTCCAATTGCGAGAAGTCCAGGGCCTCGTTGTCTATGCCTCCGACGAAGTCGCCCCGTCCTAAGACAAATGAAAAATCATTTAAACATGTCCGCTTATCTTTCGATTAATGGATTCTAAGTGATAACGAGTCGAGATATCACGATGACATAATTGTCGTCCAAACACAGACATCCGTTTTGTAATCACCTGCAATAACGGCGAAACAGAAAGTAACGGTTACCCTAATCGCTTGTTTTCTCCGTGAAATGATTCGCTCTTCTGACGTTTTTTCTGTTTTTGCTAACGTAACGTTACCGAACTCTTATGTCATTTATATGATTTGTTTAATGCATCGAGATAAGAGTTACTAGGTAGTAATAAACAAACGAGTGCGGAAAAGAAAGTCGTTCATTCGGATACTTTTATTGCTAGTTGTTTTCCGTTTAATCTCTCTAATCAAGCTCTAATTACAGCTATTTACAGGTTCATACAATAATAAAATATATGTATATGGAAAGGGAAATAATGAAAATCTAATGACCTATCTTCCCGATTAATTCAGAGCTTCATAAGTCGTGTGTAATTACAGTTTGTTCAGAAAGTAAACAAATTCAATATTCAATTTCAAATATTTTTTCTTATTTTATTGTTTAACTATTATTATAACATACAACTATCAGTTTTCTATGTATAGTATAACTGAAAATATGTGTACAATTTCTAAACATCAATACTTCATGAAAATATAATAAGAGTGCAGTATGATTTTCATCTTTCAGGCTATCATTTAAAAATTGATTGTTATAGCGTAAAGTCGTCAACTTATGTAACCGGCTACAATAATTTGATCACCTATTGTATAATATTTTCTCGTGGAGAATAAAGGAGCGTTCAATCTCTGTACAATAAAAATGATTATTTCGTTAATAAATTAACTGATTACAGTTTACAATGCAATATTCCGTTAACAGATGCTTTATTATTCAAAGTCATTAATTTTTCCTAACAAAATTGCTGTTCATCATTCACTATTTCAAAGCCATAGCTTATTCCGGTTGCGTGAGACACTCCACAACGGCGCTAACATTCACACGTATGACGTAACTATACATGTATTCAACTGTTTTTGCATACCCGATTGCCACCTTTTCATTTGTTCAAGAGCAACTGTTTAACAATAGACAGTTTCTGTTTAATTAAGCATACTTTATACGGTTTAATGAGATTAATCATTCTGGACATATCAACAAACAGTGCCCACACGCGTCAAATTTAAGGTTTAATCACGACAATAATAAATTATAAACATCATATACTAAATTAAATGTACATTATTGTAGCAATGTATCTGTTAGCGCATTAGAATGATACAATAAAAAGAAATTTGAGTCGTGACAGACCCAACGATAAACCAGATAAGAGTTAATAATATGATGTGTATTAATAAAAATACATAGATAATTGTGGCATTATTTGAAACTTGGTGAATATTTACTTAATCATTAGATCTTTTCAAATGGAAAGACAAAGTGAAACCGCGAGAGATTCCAGCATAGTGGTCGACGATTGGCTGCCGCGAATAGTCAAATTGTTTCAACATAATTCCTTACGTGTGCTCGTCCAACAGACCTTTACGAAGGCCTCGACGTGAGATTCATGCTTCTGCATTTATTGTTCTCACCTGCAACGTTCCGATACTCCCACGCGGATATCACTCCCACGGAATACCCGAGTTACCTGCATCCTCATTCTTGCAATGTCTCATCGTCGGTGCAAAAAAAACAGATTCTCGCAATACGAAGCTATCCATATCCACCACATCCTTATTTTACTTTTGCATTGAGGTTCCACGATCGAAAGCTCAACAGTTAACATATTAAGATTTAATTAATTCATTTGGTCATAACATAAATTACCTTCAATATTTCCTTTTCATTTCAGAGCATTACACAATATAAAATCGTTGACTAGAAATAATGTTTATTCGATCACAGTTATCTGGATTTGCAATGAGTCATAGTTGAATCATAAAAATTAAAGCATAGTTATACACATTTGCAACAAAACGAATTTATGGTATATCTTGTATAACAAATGTCATTGAACATCAATAAAAATGTCTAATACAAATAACTATCACAATGTATCATTATTTAGAACTAAGACAGGCTAAAATGATCGATAAGGATGCACTTGATCGATTCCAATGACCTTGAAATGTGTTCTCAAGGTTAACGTCTCGATTAATTATGCTCACAGTATACTGAAACCAAACAGAAGTTATTTATAAAAATAAGTAACTCAGGACTCTATGAAATTAACAAAGTGTGTTTTTTATATGTATGCACATAATTACCAAATGATTCATTTCGGACTTATATTTCGCAGCTATTGAAACATAAAGATTGTAGAGTATGTAATTAGTTGAAAAATTGCCATACCAATTGGACATGCCAAATGTAATTAACCAGTATTAACCCCTTGCCCTACGATTTATTTTACGGTTTCAACGATTAGAACTTTCTTTGTAGTTCGTAATTTCCTAAAAGAGGAGAACATTTACATAACATATTGTATTCCTATATGTTCTCCAATAGCGGTATTTTAACGAAACCAAAATAGAATTTCATCTCGATTTAAAGGAAATTAATAACATACATATGTACGTATACAATTTACTTGACTCTGTTCAGAATCTTTTTCACGAGTCTGACACGATATTGTAGATTGTAGGGCAAGGAGTATGACGTATAAGAATGTTCGAACCAGTGATTTCATGATGCCCATGTCATTATAAATTACAATACTAGATCAGCAAAAATCATATAATCACGATAACCACGATCTAAATCGCAAAATAACTTCAGTCCGCGACATTAAATCTCAGAGCAATTTGGAATTAATTATCGACGTCCTGTTAACTCGAAAAGCTTTCTAAAAATGTGTTCAGTTATAGCAGCCCAAGCTTGGCACAATAATTACGCGGATCTATACTTTGTAGTCGCCTCGATACACGACGTAATACAAAATGACAATCCCAAAAAGTAGCTCGTTTCCTGTAACCAGGAGAAAGGGAACAGCCGCCTGCACGGTAAATGCAATTCATCAGTAGCCTAACACATAACTGTAGCGATGCTATGCCGGTGCACCATAATGATTCAAGCGTAAGAGAAAGTGCGGATTCATTGAATGGACAGGAGGAAATTTCACGGGCAATTGGACCCTGTCGACGACGCAGTTCAATGAACAAAGTGTCAACGTACAAGAGACGCGTTCCCAGGAAACTGCCAGAAAATTTCGCGTGCCGGTGGGACTATTGGCAGTCGTCGTCGCCGTCCCGGTGAATGTTGCGACGCTTGTTTTCGATTTACGAGTTTCCAGTTGCGGGAAAAATGCTGTTCGATCGTGTCGAGAGAAATCTTGCTACCAGCTCGTAAAACCGCGATACTCGTCGCGGACATCGAATACTATACTTCTTCGCCATGAATTCGCTACTTCTGACCGGCCACGAACAAAGCAGTCGTTCACGCCGGTTGTCGACACAATAAATCGAACCTACAATTATCAATTAAGTCTCTCGGTTTGCAAAATAATTAAAAAAGAAGAGAATACCTGTATCAGGTGTCATTGCAGTGTTAGTGTGATCAGTTCTCTATCTAGATAATGCGGATTTCTGCGTTTTCTTTGCATGAGGAGGTTCGTCAAAATTATAGTACATAAAATCATGAATCTATGTTATAGAAGGAATTTTTTGTTTTTGTGTACTCTGTGATATATGTAGTTTACTTCAGGAGAATTTTATGCAAATTTTATGCAAACGATGTTCAACTAACGACTGACAAATTTTCCAAAAAAAACGATCCTACAGCACACTCATTTCTTTATTTCATTCTACCTTTACTTCATACATTTTGCTGTGGTTCTTTCTCATTCTCACCGCAGATATCCAAATATTCTTTACCTAAAACACTATTCGTTTAAGGCTTAAGGCTTCACCTTTTATTTTCTCAGTTATTACTCGAAATACTTACATGAAAGGAAAGCGAAAATTAATCTACAAACTAGCTTTGTTGGGGATACTCTTTTCAGAATTTCAAGTCGGTTACTAATGATCGCAAAAAATTATTTCAGGGACGGTGTGTGCAAACTCTTTAAATGACCATCTCTAAAAAATTCAGGGATAATGTTCTGTCACATAACTATTACGTATAAAAGTGTCAAGATGGTCAAGTATGTTAAACATTGTTACATGTATACCCTTTTATGTGGTTCAGGTTCGAATAATCGATCTGATTGACACTATTTGTGAAGGGTCCGCGATCCTGTCGAGAGAATCAGGCCAGCTGTTTTCCCGAGGCGCGCGTAAACATTCCCCCTGTGCGTGCCCGAAGAACAGAATGCGATCACGTAGCTCGGCTACACTTAAACGTTTAAGACTCCACGTCAAGTGTCATAACTCGTTACTTCCGGCCGGCTATTCAAGGCGGTCGCCAAGTGTAAGGGCGCCTTTAAGACTTCGGACGAGAACATCGTACGAGGATAGTCCGGGTTGCCGATGAATGGAACGTTCAACGATCAACCGGCGACCGCGTAATTTCGTAACCAAACATTAGCTCGCGGCGCTCGCGAGCTTACCGAGAAGCTGCGACCGAGAAATTTGCTTCCATGTTCGCAGCGAGCACGGCTAATGTCTAATCAAAGATGCTAATCACATGGAGCAACCGATAATCGCGAGTGTCAATAAAACTTTGCGCCGCGTTCAGTGACAAGATGGTGGAACTTGAGACGGGTTTATCCGTTCATACTTTGTGTAGGCTTGAAGGATAAAAGCTCCCAAAGTTAACCCTCTATGGGCCGAATTTCTGTGATGAATTTGAAAATATCCATGTAACTTGAAAACAGCAAGAAATCATTTACAAACATCAATCGTTTTTCAAAAATCGGAGATTTAGTGTTTTACCTTTTGGAGTCACAATATGAGAATTATAAAATTTTGAAGAAATGAACCTTTTTCTACCATCCTCGCTGTGATTAATTGGCTTGAATTTTTTCATTCTCAACAGAGCTTGAAAATTGAAGAGAACTACTTTTTCATAGATAACCACCGATCTGAATAAGTTAGTTTTAATTTCTCATTAGAAGATCTCTCCATTCACATTCGCAAAATCATTGTAAATATCTATCCGTCTCTTATCTTCCCGTTGAATACCTAAAGGTTCTATTTGACTTTCTTAGATCCAACGCGCAAAGTGAGCACGTAATCTTGATAAGTAGATATAATAGGAACTTGTGAGTCATTGTACACTTACGTTCGAGGAAACGACAGAACGTTAAGGAGATCAAACGAATTTCAAAACTGCAGAACACGGAGTCTCTATCAACTGAATCGTTCGTGATGCGTACGAAATCGTGGAAATATGTATATGAATATGTGACTGCCGTTTGCAATGCCTATAAATAAGGGCAAAACAAGGCCAGGCATTGGAACAAGTTTAAAAGAGAACCTGTTTTCTGGTAGCCGTTTAACAACTTCTCCGATCCTCTTCCTGAAAGAATTTTATAGCGAGTGCGTTCAAGAATAATTGATATTATTTGTCCGATGCTCGAGCCCACTTAATTCTGCTGTTACTGTTACGTTTAATATTGAATTGTATCAATATTACCATTAATTTTTTTATAGAAAGACTCTGAAATACAGTGATAATTTGTCACTCGTCATTTCAATGAGTTCAGCTGAATTACACGGGGAATAAGAGTGGGAACCATAATTTTGTTCGACGCTGTATAACTGGTCTCTTATTTCGAGAAACAGGTTACAGGAAGAGAGCGATATAATATCTTTTCTCGTTAAGATGGTCTCACACAGTTATATGTATGCATACATACACGTGGACAATAAAACAACTGTAATCTACATGATGCTTCCATGAAATTAATTGTAAGTAAATCTTCAGTGAAGTTTGCAATTTTTTACAGTCGAGAAGTTTCTAATTTTGCGGCAGGATCTGCAGTGTACTTGTTAGAGTTCCCGTTTCTGCTTCATGGGTCAATTAAAAGGGCACGGATGATTTTGAAACACCCAATACATTGTCCCGATCGTTTGCACGCTTACAGAGACGTTTTGCAATACGCAGACGCGTATGTTCAGGCGTCTCTCTCGTTTTTTCTTGGCCGTGTCTTTAGGAAAATCCCGAGGCGATCATCGAAGGTGAAAGAAGAATTGCCGCCGCCGCGCCTCGCCGAACCGTCACGTGAGAAAAATCGCAATGTGGCATTGGTTGCCCAAACAAGACTAACTAAAAGCGACCATTCGTTTCGCATAGCTTGATGTGCGATAAAAACAGTTGAAGGAATAATGCTAATACACTGTAAGAATCTCGAGGAGATATGTTAAAAGATAAGTAAAGAAATTCGTAAGTTTTTAAACAGATCCATAGCTATCGTAAAATCGGTAGAAGCAGACCACCATGCGAGGGATGAGATAACAACATTCTTGGAAAAGCTGTCGTTAAAGCCATGTCGCCATTTTGAAATGGTCAACCGAGTCGGGGGTGAATGCGTGCAGACCAATATGATAAACGCGACAGAAATCCGAGGGGCGAATTATGGCAGTGGTTGGGCCGTTGCCAACCAATCCCTCTTCGAAGTATCGACCAAACACCGCCCCTGGTTGCAGCAAGATGGACTTGAATCTGAATATGTATTATTACCACGTACAACGTGGCCGCGAAACTAGAATTTTTACCAGGGCTCGAAAGAAACAATTATGTTTCGTTTTTAAACAAAATCTACATACAACAGATAGGAATATCTATTCAAGTTTTATGAACCTTCGGAACTCCTTCAAAACATTTTGTCATAGAACAGATATTTTCGAATCTGTATAATAAGAGTTCCACGGGAACAAGTTATTTTAAAACAATTATCAAAAAAAGCATTTCCAAATCAAAAGAGGCAGTACTGACACTGCCGATTTTGCATCGTGAAAAACGGCGGCCACGGTTTTTCGCGAAAGTGCGAAACGCGCAAACATCCACGTTTGTCCGTAACAATTTTATTGTCTCCGGCAAAACGGTCGCGTCGGGATGAGGCATGGAGTAACTTTCTAAGATAAAAAGGATTGTCTTTTTCCACGGTGTGGCGTACCAGCGACGACGAGTTTCACCGAGTTTCTGCCTTTTGCGTAATAATTACATTGTTATTAGGAACAAAGCAAAAGGAAGTCGTTAACGACTCGAGCGAGCGGCCATGATAGCACATTAGATCGGTCGACTAAACGGCGCATCGTGAAATTCTAAACGATTCCTCCTCCGGTATTTTTTCGAAATCTAACTCTAACGATGGTTTGTTCAATGATTTACCACAAAATCTGTTTCTGAGATTAATAAAACCAGGATTGCGAATTTTTATGAGTCCGCAGCATCCTCGTAGCATTCCTCCACGGCGAAGACAAGATTTTTATAAGGTTTACATACATATACAGGATGTTCCCAAAATACTGGTTCTCTGGTACAGAAAATTATATTCTATTTAACCTTATTATTTATACATAAATGCAGAACTGTTCGTTTACACGCATTCATAAAATTGTTCCCTCAAAAATACTTTCTATTAATTTGTCGTTAGTACACTGCGAATTTCTATGCAAAATAAAAATAGTACAGGAACTGCACAGACATTCTCTTAATAATTGTAAAATGTGATGAAAATAATACAATAGTTTTCAATTCTTTAAGTATGTTGACTGTTTTGCATTCGATCTACTTATTTTTGTCATAAATCAAGTCTAGTCATTAGAGACACAGGCTGCCTTTCGAAAACTGATTCGACAGATACTACCTTTTTTGTAGGATAATTAGCAAATTTTAATAGCTATTTATCTAAGAATGAAATTCCTACGGAGTGTCACGGTTTAGACAAGACGAACGAAACACAGGTAACGACGTTATCACTCTCGGCCATCAAACCACCGCCGAATCATGTGTATTAGACTTCGCTTCGTGCACACGTTATAATTAGTGTTGATGGTGTAACGTTGTTACGTGTTTACGTAAGTTCGTGCGCGAACAGTTTAACTCACGTTTGGTCCATCAAACGCGCGTAACCTTGACTTCGCGGCTTCAGATTCGATCTTTTTTGACTATCGATCTACCTCGGACCGTTCGAACGCATTATTTTACTCCGTCAAGGTTCCCACGTTGAAATATTCTATGCAAGTTATCTGCTTATGTCATGGACGACGTTCGCTTTCATTTATCGAGTCAAAAATGAAAATGATGAAAATAAATATTCATCGATTACACACTCTCGAACCTTGTCGGTAGATTCCGGATTTGACGTGTTTATGACAGTGATGAATATGTATATGTATGTATATGCGAAATATAAAATTGTGAAGATCAGCAATCCATTCACTATATGTACACATATCTTTATACTACTTTTTTGATTTACATTTATTTTCCGTTAACCCCTTGCCTTACAATATCCTGTCCGACTCGTGATGAAGATTCTGAACAGATTCAGATAAAAATGTATGTTACTAATTTCCTTTAAACTGAAATAAAGTTCTGTTTTGGTTTTGTTAATATACCGCTATTGAAGAACATATAGGAATACAATTTATATTCATATTCTCATTTTTTAGGATCTACAAAAGAAGTTCTAATCACTGAAACCGTAAAATAAATCGCAGGCCAAGGTTCTTGTGTATTGTTCGTGTATTGTTATTTTTGTAAGTTGTGTTTAATGTATTCAATGTGTAAGTGAACACTAGTTCTCTGGTATATCCTATTATTCGATATTCCTACCAGAACAAAAATTACGCAATCGAAACAATGCTACCTACGTGATTTTCGGAATAATTGCCACGCGATCAAGAAACAATTTCGCCTTTTGTTCCCCCATCTCATTTATCTTTGAATTAGCGCGTCCGCATTCAGTTGCACGCGTAACCAGCGTCATCGTGCACGAGAGAATTTTGCCGAGAATTTGCACAGCAGACGAACAACATTTACTGCAAACGTAACCAACACGTGTCGGAACTGGTGGGTTTCGCCGACACTAGATAACGCGACACGTGCGTCTAGTAATGATTTGCACGTGTTCATCTCGCTGATTAATCGAATTTCATCATTTATTATAAATCGCTGACTATTTCCTTGATGATAACGCATGAACAAATCGGAACGATTATTATAACTGGGTAGAAAATGATTCTGGATCGTAATGTGATGAAAATCTCAAACGGAATTTGCTAAACAAAAACCTCTTTTATATCAAAATAAAATTATGTTTTTATGTTCACACTATTTGAGCATGGAAGTGTTGTATGTATACATTATGTGGGTAAATATACATTTTCTTTATTCATCTATGACATCATTAAGAACAACAATGTTCCAATATTATTATAAAATAAATTCACTCGTTAAAATAAATGCAGGCTCACATTTTTTTAGTTCAATGCTCGGTCTTTGAGATATGCACATTTCTTTGACTTTGTGCGAAGTAGAAACGGTCAGCCTTGGGGAAACATGTTGACACACTCGTGATAACACTACTGTACATCGACGCTTAGAAGTATAAAAAATATTACAGTAATTTCATTTATATAATAACATGGAATACAACTTTAAGATTAATTCTCCCGTAAGTATCGATGAGAAAATTTTGATTTACACTTTCAGTTTATATTTTCATTAAAAAACGCGTCTCTCGCAATGCTTCTCATTGTGACCGTGTCCTGTGTGTGTGTGTATTCATTCCCTATCTCACGCAAAAATAAAACAATATAGTAGAGTTGCATCATACATATAATCACTGGTGTATTATAAGCTTCTAAACACCTGCATTAAACTTGGTTCACCTCGAAGCACATTTTCTGGTATTCTAATCCTACTGAACGCGGTCAATTCAATAATTTATTAGTTTATTTTGTGAAAACCAGAATAACATAACTAAGTGTTTCATGAAAAAGGAAACGTGAGAATATTCCGATCATAAAGTCCCGTATATGCAAAATGCAGGATGCGCAAAAACTAGCCGAGCAACATTGTTGATTTATCACGGTATGTAACGAAGTCGACATTACACGAAGATATTTCTCAACGAATACTAACAAACCGTCGAATAAATTAGAAAAGGCTACCGTTTTAATTATATCTCGAGAATGCCTGTGACTTCGACGCGACTCGGTTGATCGGGTCGCAAACGATGCAAAAAGGTTCCACCGTGTGCAGCACCACGGCGACTTTCTCCGACAAAGCAAATAGAAATGTGCCGTAAATGGCGGTTCGAGCCGTGTCGCGTCTATGAAAATTGGCTCACTTTCGTTCGGCCTCGTAAAAAGCTCCGTTTCTCGATTCCCGATATTCCTCTGCGCGGCGAACTGGCAATTATGCTAATCGTTACTGACGGCAAATGAATAATAATGACAATGGAAACGAAAAATAACAAGAAGAAAGCGCGCGTTCGTGTGTGTCCGTCGCAAACCGTACGGTTTCAAAGAAACGAGAACTAAAATTATTGTTCAAGCATTGCACAAGTTAAAGATCCCAAGTTCGGAAGCGATTGTTCACGGGAAAATTAAATTGACGTATAGATAAAATTTTTTAAATGAAAATTCTTTCTGAAATATAGAATTCTGAATTTATAGCAATATTTATTCGAGTCAAATTGTTTGAAAATTATTAAGACTTGTAAGGAAGTTATTATTTATGATTTGACTGCGGATTTTATGCATTTATGACAAAAATGAGTAGGTGTAATTTAATACAGCGAAGTCATTGGAAGAATTGAAAAAAATTATTATATTATTTGCAGCCTGTTAAATATATTAAAAAAGAAAATAATGCTCTATTTCACTTCAGTTTGTTGTAAATCAGGTAAAAAATTTTGATTTTGCATAAAGATGCGCAGTCTATTTATGATAAACTCAATTTTAAACATACTTCAAATTATTTAAGTGAAACTCCTTCGTGGAACATACAAAAATAATAATTCTAAATTTGCGAAGTATTATAAATCGTTTGGAAAATTATAGACTACACGTTTGGAGATTAAAATCAGTGTGAAACATACATAACATTTCTTTAATGGAACTTGATTTTTAAGCATTCGAACAATGTAACGTTTACGAATTTATTCATGAACACGAAGCATGAATGCAGTACGGTTATGGCAGTGCATTTACTTGATTATTATTAATTCTAAAAGACAACCATTTTGTAATACATTTTCCAGCTATATTTTTGTTAAGATTTGTATATTTAAAATTATTTAGGTTTCTTTTTATTAAATAGTTATTTATATGCAGCTTGAGTAAATTATATTTTTGTCTTCGCCCTTTCTATTTTACATTGGTAAATATTGACAGTGTTTGGAAGAGTACGGTGACGGTAGTGAAAATTAGTAGTCAGAGGAACAATGTCACCGTCCTTCGAGTGACGGAAGAGTCGGTACACATTAACATAGTTTCGAGGAGACAAGACTTCATGTTTTCTAACGGGGATGGTACTCCTAGAAGTTCTTGAATTGATAAACGCAAATAAATCTTCCATCTGATGACTTCATTCGCGATAAATCTGCATATAAGATCAACAAAGGCGAAGACGGGTTTTGCGGTCTTTCAATAGAATCCGTTTACGAGATGCAATTATGAAATATGAATTTTTTAAAGAATTAAGAATTTGTTTGGTCGAAATTGCTTAATGGCCATAGAGTGGGCCACGCAAAGAGACAGGAATTTCAACTATTCTATTAAAATTTCAATGATCACCTGTCACCGATAATGTCCGCACGTGTGTAGAACTATACCTGTGTAATTGTCCACGAAATCGCTTCTCAACCAGCTGACCCGTGAGACTCGATCGCGTATGATAGCCGGACCGGAAGGGCGTTTAAACAGAGGAAGTTAATAGGACCGAATCGACGATTTCACCCCTTAATTGTCGGTAGGGGTGAGCGCAGCTGCCGAAGTCGCAGTTACCCGCCTAAACGATCGGGGTGCGCGAGCTTCGATGCAACTTATTTTTTTGTTTTCACGGTAATTAGATGGTCACGGTGGGATGATCGGACCACCGACAGGTGTTACACCCCTTACACGCAATCCGAACGATTTCGAGCGATAAATGTTCGCGACACGTTCCCACCGACACTCCAGACGGAAACCGGTGTTGAAAGAGTGTCATGCAATGATTAATTATTACACTGCGGATTTTGTAGATTTATGATCAAACTAAAACAATAAACAGATGAAAAAATTTTAGAACATCAATAGTCTGGCTCTTGTTTGTTGTATTTTCGTTTTGTATAAATATATTTTATTAGTCCTCTTAATATTTGTGCAAACATCGAATGAATAATCGAAAAATCTTTGTAGATTTTACACAGGTATATTTGGGCGTATAATTTCCTGGCAATAACTTCAATTACTTTCATTGCCGTAATTAATAACAATTTTGACTAGCTGTGACGCTTTCATTGTGCGTTAAATGGTATTTAATTTTTATTGACTGATAAGTGGGTTTTATGGATGCCTGTATACAAATGCACGTTTAATCTAGCACTGTAACTAAATAACTGTTCTGTTATCCGAGTACGAGTGATTATAAATTAGTAAAGTTGGTCTGAATAGATTAGATTAGTTCTAAATACATGTAAAGTCATTTCGTTAAATGAGTTCTTTCTTAACTTCGTTAATAGCAGTCCATTCCAGACTTTTTAATTCCACGTTTCTTGTAATAGTGTGACAGCAGTGGTGTGTACACTATGCAAAAAGAAAACGCGCGACGTCGCGTTACAGTTCATTTTCTAAAAACAAATTACCTACTTCCCGGAAGCATTCCGTAGGCACGGTTCGCGGATCTACCGTTTTCTGTTGATGGCCATTTCGATAACAATAAAAACAGTCCCATTAATAATCGGAGAGAGTGGCGGAGACCCATTTCTCCATTGTTTCGTCCGCACATAATAATCTAATTTGCCAGAAGCACCTCCGAGCCGTGGTAAACGCGAACGCAGGATCCGTTCTAATTCTAATGGCGACAGCAATTTCGAAATAACTTATCTCAAACAATAAACGCACACCATAATAATCCCAAAGCAATTTCTTATCTAATCAGACATCTAATATTGATTTCAATTGTCTCGGATTTTCTTCGCTCGCGAAAATCGCAATAACGTCCCCGAAATGGCGGCGGTCGTTCCGGAGGAACGCAACGCACGTGTCATCCGACTTAATGAAAATATCGACGAGTTGTTCGTGCAATTGCATAACATTACACGTGGAAACAATGCGATGTCACAGCGAAGCCATAATTCTACGGTAAGCCGTAATAAACGCTCAAACTTCCTATCATTGTTCGTCTATTGAAGACGCAGGAGAATGCGAGCGTACGCTCGCACTTATTGCGAGAACATGATCTTGAGGTCAGGCCAATTTGAAGAAGTTGAGACAAGGATTACAAAGGAATAAAACTACAGAGGTCCACTAAATTTCGGTAAAACAAAATCGCGAACAAAAGTTTTCTTTATTATCAAACCAATAAGATTTACGTAGACAGACAACTTGTTAACCGCGATTTCCTAATAACTTCTACATTACGGAATCCAATGGTATCTTTCTCGAGGACAGACGGTTCTGCTATTAAGATATCCTAAAATGTCTCAACATCAATTGATATTTAACAACCGGTCTTAGAAGTGTTCCAGTTGCGGATCGAAAATGTTTTTTCCAAATTTTATATACAGGATCCGGTTTCCCAAGATCCGGTCTCCACGCGGTCGTTACCGAATCGATTCGGTGCAATTTTACCTGCAACAGCCAATAATCGCCTCGTGGTAGCCTGATTAATCCCGGAGTCCTCGTGGTGCTCGCTCGGATGAGTCCGTCCATTTTGAACAGGCTCAGCGACTTGGTGTTGCAAAGTCCATGGGAATTCCATGATGGTGATGAACTCGATCACTCTCGGGGGGGAATGTGTTAATGTCGACCACGGGCACACCGAATCACTACATAATTAAACAACTTCCAGGTGTGGGATCCTCGTCGCGTGTAACTCGGTCCGCGTCGGCCGCTCCATTTTTCGATGGGAAAACTCATGCGACTGTTATTAACCAATCGAGTTCCTCGCGAGCCAGCCCTCCGAGACGATCCGATGCATCGCGTGTCGCGAATCGTATCACTGTTATTTTTATAACTTCTCGCTCGGCGAAATATCGAACCGTTTTTCACTTCTTGCGACTTCGCTGGGGAATCGAACGTCACTGTTCACTCGTGGAAGAAGTTTATGGCCGTGTCCGAGACTGGGTGAAGAGTTTCGGGACCGTTCCGTGAAATTGTGGGATCGATAATATTTTCGGCCGAGTCGGAAGGGCGAGACAGAGGTAAGAATTGGTCCGATGAAAGAAGAATGTTCACGGCTCTTGTTTTCCCGTGGCGAAACGAAATGGCATTATCGTAGCCCTCCGCGTATCGACGAGGGTCGCTCGTGCCCACCACCATGTTCCGATCATGGTGGGGGTTTCACCTGTGGTGCCTCGAGGGCGGTGCTTACCCAGCTTACCTGCTGGGGACTCGAACACGCGGGGGTAGAGGCCGTGCAACCCCTTCGATCGCGGAGTCGCTTCTCGTATCAAACTGCCCCAGAATCTTTCGATTTTTGCACAGGTTGGTCGAAATGAAGTGTGCCCTATTAACACGTTGGGACTTGTGCACATAAAAGTAATTAATATCTTAAATATCTTAACCCTCATCCGTTCCTAATGTCATTCTGCTATTTTTACAATTGATATGAAAATTTGTGACCTTTAGTTTTTTAACGTGAATATATGCATTTAGTGTCGTTAATAGTAATATATACGACAAAAGGTCCGGCAATATTTTTTACAAAATATAATACACCTCAGTGTATCAATCTGACCCACATAATTTTCACATTTCTTCAAGACCTTTGACGGCTAGTTCTTTATTTTGTTGTTGTTACACGACAATTACGCATTCATTTTGTATGATTAACATATCTATCGACAACAAAAATTAGTTAAAATCAGTGGAATCCATTTAATAAAAGAAAAATTGAGATGCCAAGATTTACGATATTGATTACTGTTTTAAACCTCTTGCATTTAACAGATCGTTAGCAAATTAATTTTCAAATCTGTACAAATAATTCGGCTGCCTAGATACTCATGACATGATAGTCAAGGTGTTACGGCGTCATGCGTCCACCATAGTTGTTGTTGAAACAGGTTCTACCCCTGCGTCAGAGGGCGGCGCTTGCGCAGATCTTCAAACAGAGAAGGGCTTCGTGCTGTACCTTCAATAAATTTATCAATGTCACGAGTTTCTACATTTATTTCGACCCTCGGCACACCAATTATTTAGTCTTCTTTTAATTCGAATCGGTTTTCATTATTAAACGATTACTAGACTGCGGATTTTATGCGTTCATGAGAAAAATGAGTTGGTGAAACTCAAAACAGTAGAAAGAGTAGAAGTATTATTTTCAAATAATTATGATTATTAAAAATAAGGATTTATAAACATGAAGGTTAGTAACATCTTTTTCGAACGTTTACTACAAAAGTAGCATTCGACATTTTCTAGAAAATTGTTAGAATTGACGAAACTTAAAATTTGTTAAAAATCATGTCATTAATTGAGGTTTAAAGGCGTCATGCGCGAAAGCGAATGTTCTTTATGCATCGCGCCCGAAGTAAAATTAAATAGTATTTCAATTGTAATGTATCCTCGAGGTATTCTGAATCGTTGCAGGCTCTTACTCGCGTTTCGTTATCGGAGAACAAGCTTCCTTGATAGGGCCGAATATCGAAACAGGCTGAGCGACATCGATTACCAATTACGGCCGCTAATGGTTAACGTTTAGAGCTATCCGCATTGCACGAACGGTAACAACTAGCCGACACGAAATCTGCAAATAAATTGAGGGGGCAGCCTAATTCGTTTTATTAATTTAAAAATCCGCGGTGGGTTTAACCATGAAAAAGTGCTATCCTTCGTGGTCACCCATTGTGTCAGTGAGTCGACTGAAGGACGGTATAGTTAACTCTAGTATCACATACGGAAAATAAACGGACATTCGGTGACACTATGTATAATATAAAGTTATAGTTATTTAGTAGACCTTCAAAATGTATTTTAAAAATGCAATGATTCAATTCAATCATATTTAATGTTCGTCTTTATCGAAATGGTAAATAAGAACGTAGTAACATAGTACAATTTCAGTCCACAAATAGTTACATTATTAATAGTTGCACATTAAATAATTATTAGCATAAAGAGTGGGATTCATTTTATTTTAATCTCTTTCAAGACTGCGAACAATGTGAAATTTTTTAGCGAATTGTTCTCCAACAAATTTTAATTTTATTTTTACCTAGAATAATTTTAGTTTCAAAAGACTAACCGCTTATGCATATGCCAGTGTCCCCGAAAAAGGTTAAATTTTACATAACGAAGAAACTAGTTGCCATACGATACTAAATAAAAGAATCAATCATACAGAACATACAGTCACGGACTAAAGTATTGCCGCCGCTGGCTTTGAATTATTATACCTGCTTGTACATGAAAAGAATAAAATTATACTCGCTCAGTTTCTTTGAAAATTATAACGATTAATGGCTGTAGCTTTTAAATGTTAAACATATTCCATGTAGAAGTATAATATGAATATAAAAGTTGTAAAGAATTTAACCGATTATTAGTTTATTTTTGGAAACTCACAAACGTACGACAAACAGAGAGAGAGAGAGAGAGAGTCGCTGAGAATAATTATTGTCGCAGGAGAAGTGAAGCAATGTTTTGTCAGAGATCGTTAAAAGTTGGGGAGTTTTTAGAATTTTTTAGGCAATTTCATGGTTCCGAGACCATTGTTCATCTGTGGTTTCCTGTTACTGCAACATGAGACGGAGAAAGAAGTGACGATTTAAACGAACGTTGTCACTTTTTCGGGCCATTCGGACTGTGCTAATGACACTCCGCTAAAAATGACTGAGATCGCGGAGAAAAATAAGACAACAGAATTTCACGTTACTAGCTGGAGGTTTCAGAAACGCAGGAATACAGATATATAATTCATGATGTATAATTCTGTATGAAACAAGTTAATACTAACAATACATGAAAACTCTAAAATGAAACAGGTAAGTGCATTCTTTATTATGCAAATTAGGCTAATCTAAAGAATCAGGGATTCAATAAAAATGTACTTTTTAAACAAAATTTTAATAAATTGAAAATAATTGTATTTGTTAACATTTCTGATATTTTGACTGTTTTGTATTTCATCCCCTAAATTCTGTTATAAATGCATCAATAAAATATTTTAAAAAACCTTATAAACGAGTAATCGTACAATAAAATAAACAGTAAAACAATAAATTATAAAAATCCATTTTAACAGTATCAAACTGATCAAATGATAGATTTCATTAAAATATCGTTATAAAAATACCTTCATGGAAATCGATTTAACAGATTCCACGACTCGAGCACATACATTACAATATTACATCTAAATCAATTCAATTTTGTTATTCCCTTTTAAAGAGCGTGCGAGTACTAAGTCACCGCGAATATCAAATTCAGTAGTCAACGTTCTACCGTGCAATTTCTAGTGGTTCTGCATAATTCGAGGCTGGAGGGAACGGACTGTCGAAGAAAGGGAAGAAATCTGGTCCGCCTAATAGGTATTATAAACGACAGTTGACGTAATTAGAGGTCCCCCCGGGGCAAATAGGTGGCCATTTAACCGGGAGCAAACATTTACATATTATCGGCCAGTCTGCGCGGCTCGTCGCGGAAAGAATTTCGAAACGAGGGCCCTGGGAATGATCGCTGGGTGCCACGTCGCTCGTGTGGAACGGTAATGGAACCAGAGGGGTTGATAGAACACACGCGGCTGCTTAATGCGTGCCGATTACACGCACCCGTGGGCTCACGCACGCGACCGCTCGCAGCTTCGTGCAAACTATACCTGCATGCGCCGAACAGGTGCTCACCAGAAGAATTTCGCTGGAATTAGTTCGATTCATTTCCTATCGTACGTCATCGTGATCGCGCTGACTATTGTCCAATTGCGCTGTCCGACTTATATAGTCAGCCGAAAAAATGTACCCTTTAACTATTTGTTTATAGTTTACGTGAACGTGGTTGCATTAACTGCGAAGTCATTTGCGACCACGTGTGCACTAAATCTTACAATGATAGTGACTAGCATGTATCGCTGAGAGCTCACAAGATGATCCCTGGCAGGAATTCGGTGACGTAGGCAAGAATGCGCGCCCGATTGGTTAGCTTGGAAGGAGCGCGCCTTCCATTGGCCGAAGCTGTCACACAAAACAATAGACCCCTCTTGCCTCTGTGCCCCCTCGGGGATCATCTTGTGAGCTCTCAGCGATATGTTGCCTTATAAAAATAACAAAATCTGTTTTTAATGATTTTTTTGTGGATTTATTACCGACACATTGAACACAACACAATTTGGATCATATTTACTCGATTAATACGAAGGACACTAAAATCTCCATTATGTTTACTCATGTAGCACGTATTCAGATAATTCAAATATCGTCGGTTAGCATAGTCAAGGTTCTACGGAAACGTCGATTGAATAAGCAAATGTGATCCGAATTACGCCATGATTGGACTCGTACTAATCAGAAAAGTGTCACAAATATATTGGATAAAGTTTCTACATTTCGTTTAAGTTCCAAACATTTTGATTATCACAACCACACAAAGTTTTGATTTCTCTTAAGTGCGAGAACGTTTACCTCACAATATTTCCCCCTCTATGCCATGCAATCATTGTGTATATCATTTTTCCATATTGTTGCAAGTACCGGAAACTTCGAAGGTGTACAAGTTGCCGCGGACCACCCTGTACATTCGATTAATTAAATCGCGATACAAATTGCTAGGAATCTAAATTTTCGCCACCGTCGAGACAGAAGATCGAGTTTCCAGCATGTTTTCCTCCGAATAGAGATGCGAGACGTGATCACGGATTAGCAAGTCGCGTTCACGTGCTCGTGAACGGTGATAATAAACAGTGAGTAACTGTCAATCAGCGTTGCATTACACACATACGCGCGCGTTCCAAAGCGCGAGCCGCTTGATGCGCCCAGGAAGAAAGCAGAAAAAACGTATTGTTGTGCAACGGAAAACGACCCGTGCACACAGTGCATACGTGTGTCATCGAAGAATCGAGTCGGCGCACTAGAAAAACCATCATTAACGATTTACTAATAACCGGTATACAACCGGCGCGGGTCATTCACTGACTTAATCCGCACTCATTAGGTTCGTGCCGCGTTTGACGGCGTGCTGAAAGCGCTGCCAACAAAAAAACAACTATCCGAATGATTTCATCGAGCAGAATCGATACACACGATGCAATCGACGCCTGATGCATCGGTGGCGCCAATGGAGAAGTCGCATTTGCTGTACGCCTTTTTTATAGTTGTGAGTTTCTTTGTCCTCGTTAATTTTAGAGAGAAAATTTATATTTATCAGTACAGTTTCCTTAACACGTTGATTATTGCTGTACGACTTTTTTCATAGTTGTGAGTCTCTTCGTCCTCGTTAATTTTAGAAAGAAAATTTATATTTATCAGTACGGTTTCCTTAACACGTTGATTATTGCTGTACGACTTTTTTCATAGTTGCGAGTCTCTTTGTCCTCGTTAATTTCAGAGAGAAAATTTATATTTATCAGTACAGTTTCCTTAACACGTTGATTATTGCTGTACGACTTTTTTCATAGTTGTGAGTCTCTTCGTCCTCGTTAATTTTAGAGAGAAAATTTATATTTATCAGTACGGTTTCCTTAACACGTTGATTGCCACACTAACAGGCTCAACAAACTCCAACAAAATCAATGTAATTGGGATCATAGTGATTATTACTCTAACCCTCCTACTTCCTTCAGACCTGAAACTCCAACCTAGCTGCAAACAAAATACAAGAAAGCAATTTCGGTATTTTAAGTTGAAGTAAAACCGAATCTTTTTATTCAAGCGATGAACTTTTAGTCAATAAAATGTTTTCTTAATTATTCTTTTTGGCAAAAGATCATCGAACAGAAGGGAAAATATCTTATTCATTAAAGTTCGTTACTTGAATAAACAACTGTGCTCTATTTCACCTTAAAATACCGAAATTACATTCTTGTCAACCCAATAAAATGCGTGAAGTATTGTATAATTAATATTAGATACAAATGCTGCTACTAGTAGTACTAGAGGCTTTGCCTTCTTATAAAAATTGGAAAATTGCGCTCATCAAGACTTTGATTGCACTACCAGCTTGATTCATTTCATAATTTTCCACAACGTGTTTCCTGAAGTCTCCTTCTTTATTCGCCACTGATGAAAGAGCATAAACAGAGGAAAAAGTGTATGATATTATTTAATTTATTTTGTAAGTTGCATCAGCTTTTGTATGTTGCATTTTATCGAATCGTTTTATAGAATCGTTTCAGCGCAATCACGACCATGAACGTCGGCTACGACTCGCGCGCGGTCGCCAAGAGGGTTGCATTCAGTTTTTCCGACTTTTCCTCGCGGCGATGATCGCATTGTTTCGGTCATTTATCAGCCGCTTATCGGGATTAGAAGCAATCTCAGCGCTCATTTCGTCGATTCGTTCGAAACGTCAGGAACGAAGCATGTCGACGTCGACGTGAAAATCCGCTGGCAGAATTTATCGCCGATTGTAACGCAATACGCGTTATCAGTCGTGAATTAAACGCCAGGCGTCTGTTTTCGAGCTCCGTTGCAAGGTAAACACGAGAATTGAAAAGGAACACACGCATTATCGCAATTGCAATCGACAGTTTCACATTTGACCGAACGCTAAGTCGAAATTCAATATTTTACTTGCACGATAACTGTACGTTGACGTCGTAAAAAGTTTTGATGCACGGAGTTCTAAAATGGGAATATTGGATTTGCTTTGATTATTAAAACGGATTACTTTTGTCATTCTTGACGTGTGCAGATAAACATTGCATACTGTATAAATGATGTAATGCAACACTTTGTTCGACTTTTTATTTATTTAATTAGAATTAACCTGACGTCGCAAACGTCTGCTGACTCTATAAATATGTGTTTTATAACATCGACGTGCAGTTCAACTGATGTGTACTTACAACGGTTGGGCAAATATTCCTTTATGGACGTTTGTATCAACTCCTGCGCTCCTTTCTATCTTTCAGATAATCCGGACGTGTGCACGTTGCAATAAAACAAGAACTTGATAAGTGTGTATGTGGACCAAGGTATGTCTCATTGACTGTAACGATTCTGAAATGTGTTGTCAAGGCCAATGTCAAAAATAATTTTTTTATAGATACGAGTACAGATGTACTACCTTATAACGAGGCCGGGGATTTTATGTTTATGACAAAAATAAGTGCAATTTGAAACAGTATACATACATAATAGATTAAAAGTATTTAAGGACATCAATATATTAGCTTTAACTTCTTAAAATTATAAAATGAAGGAAGCTTATTTTGCATAACGATTCTACTCATTATTACTGGACTACGGATCTTTATGCAAAATAAAAATGTTCCCAGTTAATTGTTCCTTCTTAATTTCTTCTTAATTTCATCTTAAATAATCAAAATATTCAGAATATCATTTAACTGTAAGAATTAGTAAATATCTTTACAGTACTATGCGTTGAATTCATTCAATGGGTCAAGAACTCTTCTTTATTTGTCCTCGTCGAAACTTGTAATGTGAGGACACTTTCTAAAAATGTTTCAAGATTCGCGTCTTAGGTAGGACCGATTAAAAAGCGTCATTTTTCGGTCTCTTTAAACTTGATGCAATTGTATTTTCAACATTGATGCTCACCGCTTACGCCCAACGAGAAAACCTGCACTCTACCCGGCCTCTAAACCGATCCGAAAGCTTCCAAGCCGTGACCTTAACTAACTGGAATTAGTGTGACAACGAGAAGATTGTCACGATCATTAACTAATCGTTCCACTAGACCGTACGAGTTGATGCGAAAGTCGCGTACGCGAAAATTAAATTCTCAAATGAAGTGCAGCCGTACTGGCAGATGCGCCGCACAGTGGACGCAAAACTTCGATCCGTTGAAACATCCATTTCTTTATGTTTTCCAAGAAGATTTACTTAACAGTGTCAAATTGACTGATTTCACATTTCTTACTTCACAACTACTCAAATCGTGAAGATGCTTTCGAAAGATAAAACTAATAAAAATGGTACTTGATACAATAACAGATCATTTTCTCTAAAAAAAAAAGAAGAAGAATTATTCGCGAATACAAACGCAGATTCATTAAATAAAATGATTTGATAATAATGGCTCATAACGGCTACCATATCAAAATACCATCTTGTAAATGGCGATTAAACAAATCAAGGTTCGAAGCCACGTGATGTGTCCACTTTCACACGTCGCCACTCACAGGCTTCAATTTCCACGACTTTTGTTCGTGAAACAGTGTTTCCCAGTATCAGTATGCAGATACGATCTGCGCGCCATTGTCACGTGTTCATAAATTCGTTCCGCACGATCATTTCTAAAGTGATCCTCGCGCTGGAAGAATAGAATGACACGCGAAATGGGCTGATATAATGTGTTCTATTGTATTTTATTCTGTACGTAATCACGATGTTGTTTGCAACCTGTGCCTCCACCTTTTGTTCTCCGGGATTTCTTTATGGATGTTCGTTCTACAAAAGCATAATAATTCTCGTCGGCGAAGCCATCGCTGGCGTGTGGACGTGGCAGCGGTGGAACATGCGATCCGAGATTTTTCTTCTTTTTTGTTACGGGACAAGCATGAATTCCCCGAGGTACGCCGATAACCGTATTATCGTGCTCGAACGTTTGACGTCCACGTGTACGTGTCTATCATCGTTTCGTGTCTGAAGCGAACTTCGCGTTCGACGGCTCGGCCTCAGAAAAAATTCGTCGACTTCAATCCTCGACATCATCGGCAGTGGATCCCGAAAGTATTGGAACACGAAATTTCGAATTCCGGAGAAATCATCCATATTTAAACTGTGATAATTTCGTTGAGAACAGTAGTACAACAATAAGCCTAGACTCATTTTAAAGCTCAAATCTGCTACTTTTACTAGCCGTCGTTCATTTTTTCCCAAAGCAATCTTCCACCAAGTGACAGATGGGAAACCGAAGACATGTTTTCTCGCAAAAATGCTACCGATTGAAACGTCCCTAAGAACGTTGAAAAATTTTTCTCGCGGATGAATCTATTACAGATTTGAAGATTGAATCTTCCTCTTTACAACGAGACCTCAAAACTTGATACACGATTTTTTTTGGTCGTTTTATTAAGGTTTAAATGAGAGGAGTGCAGCCAACTTTACGGTGACATAACAACACAAAGCTTGAGATTTCTAAGTAGAGTGATACTAGTCATAAAATTAAGTAAAAATCGAAAAAGAAAATTGAGAAAGTAAGATTGAAGATGATAGAAATGAGATTGAAGATTGCAATAATTACAAGGATATTTGTGTTTAAAGAGTCGAGCCTCCACTTGATGGTAAAAATGAAAGAAAAGACGGAGAATTTTACGGACAAATGCGAAATTATCGAGCGAGCTTTCTTCCCGACGAAAAGAAAACTACTAGAAGATTTCCTAATCGTGAGGTGTATGCGAAGTCGTGTGTCTTTTACGACTTTTCCAAGTTTTCCGGGAACCAATACAAAGCCGGCAGGAATGCGAATGGAGCAGTTGTTCGAGAATTATTGCCGGTGGATGCGCGCGATGCAGATACATGGAACCGATAACCGCAATAACATTAAAACGTAATGGTAATGATGCCAATTTTATTCTCCCGGAGAGTGCTTGCGTCAGTATCCATTATTTGAAAAATGCTATTATCAAATCATCTTTTCTAATTACGCAATTAATGAAATATCTAATCGACCAAAAATAATTTGCAGAAATTCTTTGGATTCATGGAACTAAACAATTATGTAGATAAAAACCCTTGTGTCAATCATTTTATGGTACATATCTCAAAGTTACAATTATTTTTATTTTATTTGAAACAGCCACGAAACAATTTCGAATTCCACAGATGGACAAATTTTTCTTATATGTTTTTAGTACTTCCTTTTTAAAGTCACTTTCTGCCATGTTGTAACACCAGTCCACGTGTAACTTGCATTGCAAAATATCTCACGGCTATATTTTTTCTTATTATTAAAATGTCAAGCCACCCAAACGGAAAACCCAGCATGCGTCACTGGTGATGCATACGAGATCGAATGACTTATTTGCTTATGACAATTTACCTACTTCTTATAACATTTACATATTTATTTATTTACCCACATTTTTTCATTGTTGACATGTTCATTATTTATATTTGAAAATATTCTACTATTTATTTATAACTTACAATCTTGATGAATAGATGAGATTGACTAGTAACAAAAAAGATACAATGAAAACAATACGTAGATTAGTTTACGATTTAATGTATCGTATGTTAAACTGAATAAATTGTATGTCTTATTCATAATTATTTTCATCAATAAAATTTCTATTGAATACGTCAATAAAATTGATGAGGAATTCACTGGTAAAATTTATTGTGAGAAAAATATACTTCCATATTAAAATTGAGTTTAGTATACCATTAAATTGTAAAATAATCGTCGTATTCTTTTCACTACATCTTTTTTGGCATTATTCAACCTCGTCCATTTACCAGAATTGTAACTTCTGCGTAAAAGAAAATCTGCAATTTTAGTATCGATAAATTAGAGTAATAAACGCAACTACTTAGTTTACATTTTCATAGTAAACGTGTCAATGCCGGATCTATCGAGTTGTAAATTGGCAATATTCAATGACTGTAGAACTACTACTATAAACTTTAAATCATTGAGTATATCGTCAAAATGACGGATTCTAATATTTTTAATTTACGATTATTGAGATTGTGAAGATGTATCCATTAAACAAATTTATTTCTTTGGGTATATATTATTTAGAAAATGACTAAAAATTTTTTTATGAAGTAATGTAAGATAGTCACTTTGTATTAAACTGTAGTAATATTATGTACACCATAAACTCTGTGCGTTATCAACAGATCTTTAAATACTGACGGTTATAGATTAATTAATATAAAGTAAGAAATAATTATTTTTAAATATAAATTGTATTGAACAGAAGTAAAAGCAACGTGTTTGTGAAACCATGAGTTTGCATTCCATTTTGTTGTTCAGATTGGCCAGCTATAAACGAAGTCAACAGTCTATTAATAAATGAAATACATATAATCTTTATCTGTGGAAAATAATCTTGTCCACAGATTTCCGAATATTTACATAAATAATTCCGCGCGCGCAATCCGCACACCGATTTTGGTTCTAACGGTACACTGTTCATAGCGTCCGACGCGGTTTCATATCACGTTTTATTAAAAAAGAACTTTCCGAGCCGTGTGAAACCATTGTTGAATGTCGTCATAGGATCCCGCATGGCGAACAACTTAACGGCATCATAGGTGTACCAATAATTAAACACGCGTTAAGAATACAAACGCAAATTAACTTTGAACGTGGCACAACGCTCGGCTCGCTTCAATTATAGATTACGATGCGCGAACGTTATTAGCGAATCCGAATGTAAGATGATTTCGCGATCGACGTGGGAATATCTGCTTCTAAAATGCATTTTTCTTTCTTTAATGAGACCGAGTTACGCTGATATATGTATGTATTTGCCTACATCTGAATGTACATGGTGAAACAAAAGTGTACATTTATTTTCAGTAAGTATTCATTTATTTATATTATAAAAATTTATTACAGGTAGTTTAGCAATATTGAAATTATTAAACGAAGGAAAATATTTTCCATCCTCCGTATCTCACAAATTATTTATTTTACATGCAGATTCGCAGTCTCTTCATCACAAACCTTTAAATGAAACTGTATGTTTCCGAGTGGATCACATGGTGATAAAATCAACGATCACAGCACGCGTAAGGTCAGTCAAGATCGGAAACAAAAAGAATCTACATTTTTCCAGTCGTTAAGGTCACGTTCCAAACGGTGACATTCAGCTTGTAGCCATTTATCAATTATTTCTCTTTTCAACAACGTTTTCCGTGTTTTGATGTACTTAATTAAAATTTATGAACTTTTGATATTTGAGAAATTGGCTGCGATCATTTCATTTTAAGAACAGTGCAAAAGTATGTATATCCAGACTCATTTTAAAGCTTGGAGATCTACGATATTTTTGCATGATACAGCGACAGGAAAATTAAACACACTTTGTTGTCTAAAATGTTTTTCAATGTTTTTATAGACGTATCAATTTGTAGAATTTTCGAGCAATAACGTGCCCTCAGTTTTTCACCTGCTGTAGAATGCACAAATAACCTAGAAAAACTGAATGATGGTCTAACAAGGAGAGGATTCGAGCTTAACCATTTTAACTTGATGAGTAAACATTTCGTCCGACCTAGTATAATTCCATTGTATATGATTTTTTTCATTTTATATAGCAGATACCAACATATTTAAAATAATGTAAAGAATATCGTGAATAATGCTATAGCAATTCTTACTCTCGACTTTAACTCTCGACTGCCCAGAGTTAAAATGAGTCCTTTATTACGGACTATCTTGTTTTACGAGATTATCATAGTTCGAATATAGACAATTTCTCGAGAATTGGAAATAATAGTGTTCAAATATTTTTTGGATGCACTGTAAGTCGAGAAAGAATGTTTCGGAAAAGAGATAGCTGTTTACTTCACCTCGTATTTCTTACGTTTGGTTCGGACATGTTGATTATGTACGTCCGTGTTATCAGGAACGTGAAAATAGACTTGCAGGGGCGCAGAATTAAATTAACTCAATGTCAACTTAGATTTCCATTTCAGACTTTCACCGTGCGATCCGAGCGGTTCAAAGTGGTTCGATTAATCAGACTTCCGCCGAAGGTGACTCACGCTACCGTTCCCACACACACACACACACATACATATTTCAAAATAGTGTTCTATAACCTGTGCGAGTACGTATCTTAATAATGCCACTACGGACTCTACATTCCATTCATACAGTGCTAAATGTTCCCATTTTGCGAGCACACAGAAATGCACTTAAGCCGAAACAATGTAATCGTGACGCGCATTGAAACCGACTTGCGTTGCTTCGTCTCTGATTACAATAACTATTCATTTTTTATCGGTGGGAAGATCGGCCGATTCAAGTGTGGAGAAAGAACGGTGTACTAATTGTCGGTGCACGTGTATTCGAAAATCAAACATTAAAAACAGATACGGTTCGTAAATCATTGAAAATGATGCTGAAAATGTTGGCACATTCATCTTACAATAATTATTATTCATCGGTGTAAACCACCGAGTCTTTTAAAACTTAGCTGTTAAGAAATACTAGGGCGTATAAAGATTTATAGAAGAATACACATTCTTAATATAACATAGAAATTGATACGAGGAAAGTGGACTTACACTAATCGACTTCTGATCCCTTCAATTGTGTTTACATCGATGTACATACCTGCAAGGGAAAAGAAGAAAAACAAGATTGACAAGTACACATAATGAAACTGTTCGAAAAATAAATCGATAAAAATTAATTCTTTCGTTTAATACGAGTTACGTTCATTTGGTGGACAGATTACGCTATTTATTTCCGAGTTTGGAGATTAGCCTGTAAAAAACGCGAGTTCACGTGAACATTCGGAAGTCTACTTTTCTTCTCAAAGTCCGAGGGAACAAATCTTTTCACATTCGCATTGGATGACCGTAATTGGCCCCTTGGAATGCAAATTATTCAATGTTCCGCGATTGTGCATTGTCCACGGTTACGTTAACCACACCTGTATACCTTTCACCCGGCACGCTGCTATTTATACAATACGCATGTATGTACGTACATATAATTGATTATACATATATGTATATGTATGTAGAATTGAATGGAGCCGTGTCTACGCACGCGCGACCGAACTTACAATTACAGATCCATGAATTATGAGTTAATAACGGTATTCTAGCTCGAATGTGCAACAGAGAGAAGGCGCACACGGTTTTAAATACAACGTTGAAACGCCTCTCTTATTTACATACCAAAACACAAGAATCGCTAATGAATGCGCTCTCGCTCGCGCTTGTCGACCGCCTCGGCTCAACTTACGACAATGTTTAACAAAATGGCTAAAATTAATGATACAGTCGTACCCCGAGTCGAGCCGAAATGAGCCAATTACTTTTGTGCATTCGATAACGATCATGTTCGTATTGCGAAACTGAGTTCCATTTGAGAGGTAGCTTAATTAGATCGAAATCGAGTAACATTCAATTCCGAACAGACTTTTAGATTCTTGCTAAACATTAGATGTTACGGTTCAGACATGCGAACTCTTAGATGCAAGAACTATGTTCGCAATTTACGCAGAAACATTGTGAAATTATGGAATTTGCATGCAACAATTTAAACCCATTCCAACCCTCGCGATACTATCTTAGAAAAACAGAGGTATTAATATTTATACATATAATAGTCAATATACAATATCCTGGAATATATTAACGTAGCTCACTGAATAATTAATAAAAAGAATTTCATTTTTTTTATGTTAATTGATTACGACATTCGCAACAAAACCGGTTTACTATTTTCGTATGCTTATCATTTTCAATGCGGTCACTACATTTTTGTGTAAAATTCAAGAAGTACAATTCTAAAAACGAAACACTACGGTCGAGCAGTACGTCATTGGAATCATCGGAAAAGGAACAATCATTATATTTTGTAGAAATCGTTTCCATCCCTCTCCCGCGAACATGCGTGCGTCGGCGCACTTACCCTAAACGCCTGACCTCATCTACAAATCATTCATCCGTGACGTACTCGTCCACAGACATAAATATTACTGGCGAAGCAATAAATATGGTAATACGTTTAATGTGGGCGTGCATACGTAAGTACACACGAATGGAATCTATGGTCTCTCGTCGAATTAGGGCCGTGACTCTGTACGTGGAAACATGGTCGTGTTTCTACCGTGACACAATTATCCATCTTTTAACTGTAAAAAAAAAAATAAACGAATTCATTGCGTAACGAAAGATTTACTGAAATGCTTCATTATCCTCGAATGCGCCATTATTTAGCCGCGTGGAAACTATCGGTAATAATAATCTGTGATACTTTTCGAGGAATGTGGATCAAGAAGTATACTTAGACTCTATTTGTAGCTTACTATTAGATATTGGAATTCTCGATTGCAAACGTACAGTTAGTATTAGGAAGTTAGTTAAAAGATAAGGTCTCCTTGGTATATCTAATGGGTCCATTAATTTGTTGAACGTTTCATTTCCTGTAGGGAATGCTGCATCGTTCTAATCTAATTGTATCTGTTGCTGTGCTTATCTGTTTGCTTTGTTTTCATTTCTGTGCCTGATTCGTTCTTTACTTTCTATGGTGTATGTATCTGTATTCGTCATTAATTATATCAAATCTACACAGTCTAGCTATTACTGTTTACACGTACATGAAAGCTGTGCAGTTAAAAGTAATACGTGAGCGTAATGGAAACTGTACTAAAAATATGTATGTAAGAAGAGCAAATCAAAATCATTTCAAACATACATATACAAGAAACGTAATCTTCAAGTTTACAAAATTGTATCTAAGCAAATTGTATCTACTTCTTTTGCTAAATACCTCTCTTTACTTAGCATAAAATATATAAAAAAAACTTTTTTAAAACCATGCTTATATTAAAATGCACTAAAAAGGAGAAAATAATGTTTTTCCTGGTTCTCCATAAAATACCGAATCCAGTTAAATAATTAATAATATTTTTCCCCAAAATTTGAAGCAATTAGTTCAAAATTTCTTCTGTTATAAAATTAGTGTCGTTTAAATAAAATCATGACATTACATGGGAAGAGGTTTAAAATTCGATTACAAGATTTGACGCATATAAGCGTGGTAAAAAGTGAAAAATCAAGAATTCAGTGAGACCTGCAATATTTACATGCAACACAATCTACATAAAATTCCTGAAAATTCTATGTCTAAGTTTTCTATTTATTCGGTGACTCTCTACAACAAAAAATTAAATTGCTTTACCATATTTGAGGCTTCTGGTCTACCCTCGTCTAACAAACGTTTTGAGCTAAACTCTAATTCTAGAAAAGTAGAAAATTGCAAGAAATTAACATTTGGCTCACTCGGTGTACACAGTGTCAGTTAGCAGATGATCATTGATAGTCTCATTGGTATTCGCATCGCGCGATGGAAATGCGCCCTACAATGGAAACCGTTTGCAGTTGATGAAACGACAGCCAACCGGCGTATTTACAAGCAGCAGCATTGTGTGTTCTGGTACACACAGGACAGGTTTGAATGTATGCAAACTCGAAACAGGAAGATCGAACGTGAACGTACAAACCGGCATGCCACGATGAAAGAACCAAGTAGAAAAGAAGTTAACAAGGAGATGACAAGAACTGCGAAATCTTAATTGAGTTGACTGTTTATAAATAGATATCGATCTTGCAATTTGTTCTTTACCGTTATCTTGAATTTGAAGTTACCCAAGGTTACATAGTTAACGTTTCTCTAAACATATTATCATATTGCTAGTACAATAAATTCTCAACGTATTATTTTCTCAGTCCGCGATTTAGCAGGCTAGCCTCTCTGTGTGCACAACGTGAACTCTTGTAAACACGCATAAGGTCTAAGGTGGAGAACATTTCAAAAACATAACTGATCCTTCTCATAGCGTTGAAATTGAAGAAACGAGTGGTATGATTGAGTAAGACAAGATAATCACAGTACTAACGATAAGTGCCCCTGATACACACCTGAAGTTTGATCCATAATTTTCGGAGCAACCTATAGCACACTGACATTTATAACAGAGTGGATGTTACAGAGTCAGCTATTTTCCTTCGAACAGACCGATTCATCGGGGCTTTATAAATCAAATCGAATCTTGACGCTCTTCAGGACGCTATTCAGGACGCACTTCAATCAATACTTTACCCGCAACCGCAACTGTACGGGGTGACTCGTAATTTACCAGTGCAAATATTTTGCAAAATTCATTCGCACGTCAAGTTTTGAGAAACCTTCAATGGTTTTAAATTTTTAAGAAATTTTGTATCACTTCCCTACATTCTCCTAATCTGCTGCAGAGACACCTTTCATAAAATCTACCTAGGCACTGGGAGTAAAAGCTTTCTGCTTAAAAACGAGCCCAGAATATCATTATTATAAGATTTTTCAATGAAATTTCTCCGTAAAAATCGTTCTAGAATTTTTCTAAAAATGACTATAGTATAATATAATCCAAAACAATTCCTACATTACTGAACGTCTTCGTTTTTAATAAAATTGCTAAACGTTCAAGCACGGCACGAGTAAATGCACCGATTTCATTCTGACACGATGAAAAAGGTTGCACACATAAAAAAAATTCTAGATCAGATAAAATGTCCCAATTCTGGAGTCAAAATAGCCTGGAGCGTAAGGGGTTAAAAAGGAAAATGGAGAAAAGAATGAGGGTGATAATTAGACTCCGGATTTTATGCATTTATAACAAAAATGAGCAAGTGCAATTTAAAACAGTGAAAATATTAAAAGACTTTAAGAGTATTAATATATTATTTTCACCACATTAAAATTATTAATGAAGAATATAAATTAGCTCCTGCGTCTTGCAATTGATGCAGAAACATTTTATTTTGCATAAACATCCGGAGTCTAGTGATAATACTGCGCGTCTGTTGTATGCTACCATTATCCAGGAATCGCCTCGCAGCGTGGCAATAAGTGATCGATGCGTTCCTCTCATAGTTCGAGCGTAGAAAAGTCGCCTGATTCCCACACTGATACGCTCGCTGAACTTTACCTCGCGGAATCCGCCGGCTTTCACCGGTTGCGTCATTTCGCGATGATACAAATACAGCCGCCGCGCCGCGCCGCGCCGCTGGAGAAGCGACGCTAATGCCAATATGAGAGAGCCCTCGCGGTAAGAAACCGGCATCGAATTCGAGCTGCATCGCCTGGACCGCGCGCCGCCGCGCCGCTGCATTCGATCAGCCCACGCCTCCACGGGATGCAAATCGGTTTCTTCCCCCGCGGACTCGGTCTTCAAGGCTTCTCGTTTATGCACCAGGTGTCCCATTTTAACACATTCTACTTCGACTGTAGCATTCTTAAAAACGCTGTACACTTACGTCTCGATGTACAATCCGTTAAAAAGGTCCCCGTACAGCCTTTAATCGTGTGTACCTTTTTTAAAAGTAGACCGCATGACTTAACATTTTTCAAGAATTCCAAAGAATTAGTTTGGTAAATGATGTGTAAAGAAAATTTCAAGAAAATCGCGATTGACAGGGATTGCGAACAAAGTAGTAAATATTTTATAACTTTTTTATCTAAAAATTTTATGCATTGATTATACAGGGTGTCCCAAAATTCCTTCAACAGCCGGAAATGGGAGGTTCCTGACGTCATTTGAAGGAACATTTTCCTTTGCAAAAATGTTATCCGCGGCTTTGTTTAGGAGATATTAACGAAAAACACTGACCAATCAGAGGGCGACCTAGCCGCGAGTCGGCACAGTCGGCCAGGCGCGCCAACTGTCTATTGGCCGACTGTGCCAACTCGCGCTCTGATTGGTCCGTGTTTTTCGTTAATATCTCCTAAACAAAGCCACGGATAACATTTTTGCAAAGGAAAATGTTCCTTCAAGTGACGTCAGGAACACCCCATTTCCGGCTGTTGAAGGAATTTTGGGACCCCCTGTATACATTCTGAAAATTTATTCACCGTGTGTATCATTGACCAAGATCTACAAAACGTGTTTCTTAAATTTTCAATACAGACCCACATAAGAGAATCGTAAAAAACAACCTTTAACTTCTCTGCAATTTTTCCAAACATGTTTTAATCAGTCCTACAGGCAACAGGACTGACTAAAATGGAACAACTACATACTGCATAATGTTGCCGTTCAGAATATGTGCCGCCGAGATAGAAGCGGAAAGGATCAGTGGAGCATTGTGTGCACGCGGGACAACAGAGCTGGATATACATTGGCCGGTGCAGAATGATCATAGAATGATCGCAGAACATGTCTCTCGGAGAACGTAGTAGCGCCCACGTGAAATACCAGCGCGACACGTGAGCAACGTGTGCCAATGCGATCGGAGAACGATCGGCGGAATTAATCGTCGGACTTGGGATACGGTTCGGTCCGTAAAATAGGATCATGATCGCAAACAGCAATTATTTCTGTAGAAAATAATCAGATCGAGTAAAGAAAGAGCAACGAACCGCTCGCTGTTCCTTTGAGACAATTTAGTCCTTGCTGAAGTGGTGCTTGTGACCTCTGCTAAATGAATTTTGTGAAAGAACTTATTATTTACTATTTATTAATCTCTCTGAATGTGAACTGTAAACATGGAGACCAATATTTAAATTAAACTGCAAGGTTTGTGATTCACAAGTTTTCCAAATAGAACGAAATGTTTGCGATCTGTAACTGGTATATAATTATATGAAAATAAGTCGAAGATATAGAATAAAATTTGTTTTCAAGAAAATCGAGTTTGAATACTCTACGTGCACGCGTGCTATTGAATAGGAATCGACTGACACGTCTGGCGTCTGGTCATGACCTACCGATTCTACTTCTTCCAAATGCTAAGCACGCGAACACGATGGACTTTATGAATTTGAATGATTCTCAGTTATCCTGTACAATGTGAAAAGGGTTTGAAAAATATGTCTGGGTGTGGGAATGCTGTGAAATCATAGTACTGGAATTCTTTGGTTATTCAGAGGTGGTGGAGCAATGTTACGATCGATTCAAGAGATAAAGGAAAACGAGTCTTGAAAAATGCGAATTATAAATGTGTGACTTGAAAGTCAGTATTCTAGAGAGTGTTAAAGATTATATTTATTTGAAACAAACGCTCAAATAAATAAATACATAAATAAATAAATGCTTGTATCAGGCCAACAGTTTTGATATCATGATCAATGTTTGTCGAATCTGGATTCAAACAAGTCGAGTCTCCCAGTCTGAGTTTATTGCGATGGGAATTTCACTCTCATTAAACTATATTACCTTTCACTTGATTGTTTAGTAGTTTGGCTATATGGGGTGAAACGGACATGTCTGATTTTCTTCCTGGTTGTGTCGGAAGGTTTCCATTGGGATTGTAAGGTATATTTTTACCTCGTGTTATTCATTTATACATGGTAATATCATCTATTATATTTGATTGCAGATAATTAAATAATGATCTAAAGCTTCTTACTTGTACTACATTGCTTTGTAATGATAGATATTCACATCATCTGTAGACTGTAACAGTTTATACTTTTGTAGATCTTTAGAGATTAATTTACGAGTTTAAATATACTAAAAATCTTGAAGTTATATTAGATTTGACATGATACCTAGAATTATCTACGCGCTTGTGTTTTCTATAACATGCGTTAGCACCCATTTAAAATTCTTACAACTGAATCTATTTAAACTTGTCTGAATGGAATTATTGCTACAGAAACTCTATATAAATATAAAGTAATTCGAAAATATTGAATTAGATAATTTTTTGGTCCTCGGACAAAAACAAAATTCTAGCCTCTTAAATATCAAAAATACTTAAATATAATAGCTAGCTACGCCTTAATCTGTACTCGAATAGCACAACACAGAATTTTCCTGAACAATCATCCCTATCTATGGAAAAGTTACATAACAAGCAACTCGTACGCAAACCTCCTTCGACAGTAATTAGTTCCAAGTATCGATACGATCATTTCTCTGTGACAAATGTTATTTTTATATGACAAGAGGGATTATTCGTAGCAAGGACCGAATCACGCAATGATCCAATGCGCGCGCGATTATCCATTGTATATGAACCGGACATACAGTCGTCCGATTCGAGGCTGGCAGAGGTGTTGACAGAGCTGTATTTCCGTTGTGCTAAACAATTCCTGACGTGTCACGTAATTCCAATCGAAAACGTGTAGCATGCTCCGCGAACAAGTAACGCCGGAACGCAGAAGAATTTAATAGTCCCGGGATGCATCGGTATTGGTGCATCTTCGTGTGGCAATCGATGGAGGTGTTTCTTAAGACCGTTGACAGAAGGAATGATTAACGCGACTTGCGCATTTCCATGAAGATAAAGGAACAACGCCATCATTCTACCGTTAGCCAGTATTGGCTCGTCTGCCTTCAAGTCGATGCGCATCAAACAATACTCTTTTGTGCGTGGTGTATTGTCGTCATTTTAATAAATTAATCTTTCCGGCGTATAAATATCGGGTTCACGTAGGAGGTGATTGCTGATATTTTTGAAACAAAATGTTACTGAAAAAATGTTTGTCATGTTTAAACAGTTCATTGAATTTGATTAAATTTTTAATGTGTACTGTAACTTGAATTATAGGTGACTTGAATAGTTCATTCAGCGATCATAATTCGTATTAAACGCAAAATAACATTTATGATAGGGGAAACTTAGAATGACGTAGAATTAGTATAAATAGATATTCTCATCTTTAACGTGTAATTTATTGTTAAAATTATATTTTAAAATTCTGACCTTAAAGTTAAATTATTTTAATAGGTTTTCTATATTTTTCATTTATTTGTCGCTGGGCGAAGTAGAACTTTTTGCCCCGTTGTGATTGTCCCACAAAAGATTTCGAGTGTCGACGATTCAAACAGTTTCGCGACGAAGATTATATTCTCACCGATGATAAACGACCTGATAGGCATAATGAGATTGATAACCATCGAATCTCCAGTCTAATTAAGAATATTCCACGTTACATCATTCAAGATATCGTGGAATTGTTGAGAATATCGAAATCCTGTGTTAAGATTCATTTGCATCCGTTTCCTACTGAGAATTCCGACATTGCTTTTTGGCCAGCGTAATACAGCAACAATGGACGATATTAACGAAAGAACGGAATTGCAAATGTAATTAACGTCTACGAAAAATATTTCTGCGCTGTATTCTCATACGATAGATATGCAGGAAGTTCACAGGATCCGACCGGCAACGGCAGCCGGAGTTTCCAAGGAACAGCGTTTCCGATTCTAGTTTGATCTAAGATATCGATGTAATTATGCTATTAATATTTATTTCCATGCTACTACCGCCGTTGCTGCGTTAAATGGTGTGAAATGCTTGGAAACGTTTAACATGAAAATTGTAACCTACTGTGGAGGAAGTGGAACGAGTTGTAATTATTCGGTAATTATTGCTCACGTCTATTAACAGTTTCCAATTACTAGGTGGGTTCGACGTTTCTACTAATTATTATATTTTACAGTGATTCCGAAGTAAATATGTATTCGATTATTTGAAGACACAGGAGACGCTTTGTTTTATCAAATCTAATTAAACGCTTTCAGGGAAATATAGTCGAAGGGTTATTCCTTTTGATTTATGCGAAAAACGATTTTTTCTAGATCAGACTTCCACCATAAATTCAAGGACCACGCAACAAATCATCCTCGAAGACGATCGCGTCGGCATGGTGGAACTGTGGAACGCGTCGGCGATCTTAACGCTAGTCTTCTACCTTTTATAGCAGTCTTAACCTACTTATACATATAGTACGTAACGAGATTCAAACAATTTGTCGGTGCGCGAGTCGTTTCCCGCGCGATGTTTACACGGTAGAAGAAAGAGCGCCGGGCAAAGAGGATGACGATCGTTTCCTCGGTTTTACGGGCCTGCCTCCCCGTTCTACATGTGGAACGTCCGAGCGTTCTGTGATCGAGCGACGACTCGCGGCGTCTCGCAAAGTAGTCCACACATCCTCTCTCTTGCATTATAAACAATCTCCCATGAAAATCTAGAACGGCCAGCCGTAGTAAACCCGACGCCGACGCCGCACGCCGCGCCGCTCCGAGAAACGTTAAGCTGGATTCTCACGATCTGCTAACGCGACTGATCGCCAAGAGCTGTCAAATTATGATTATCCTGAACACGGATAGCCGTGCGAATAGAAATCCTTGTCGAGCTATTTGTAGACCCCCGAACGAGAAAGAACAAGTTACCCGCACTATTCTAAACGTCTCATCAACTCACAGACCTTAACTTCAAACATTGTAAATATAGTGGATGTTCTAATTTCTATTCAAATGAATTATTTGTATGGGTTATTGTTCTTACTGCAAAATCGAATTATTGGAGCCACAACAAGAGACATTTATTTTTTAACTATATGTTGAATGTATTTGCTAAATGTATACTTATAATTTTTAGACAACAATATTTCGTACAAAAATTATGAAAATTCAGTATACCTGGGATTTTGTTTAAAAATCGATTGTTTTAATATAAAATCGTCATGCAAGTGGTAATAATAGTTTGATCGTAGACTACATTATTGAGGTCTTAGGGTTGAATGGGGCAACTCTTTTATTTTGTAAAATTTCACATTTATTCTTTTATAATCAAATTCGAATTATAAATAGTCCAGTGAGTTTTATATTTTGTCCGCCACAGTTTCGTTTTCGATTTTTCCAAACCAACACACTGCACTTATTTATAACGAGATACTAAAAGATCGAAATTGTACCGCTACTGTATTTATCTTGCGTTATCTGCAACCAGGACTGTGCCAATGCGAGTGTGCCAATATTTAGTGTATCCAGTGTACGCTAAAACATCATTCAGATGTGATGGTGATTTTCGAGGTCAAGTTTGTCGAGATTTTCGAGGCAATATCATTACGGAAAGAGAACAACCGCCTTTCCCAACAACGGATATTTATCTTCGCATGAATAAATATCAGGAGAGCTCCACGTCTGTACACACGCGTACATTAAACGGTCAGAACACATGTCCACCCCCACTCCGAGGTTCGCGATATTATAGGACTAGTGTGATCGGTGGAGGGGTGGACAGCTGTTCTGACAGTCGGTGTACGATTATCGTGAGTGATGCGAATCATCATTAAACCAACAACCGACTGCGACACTTGTGAAATCTGCGGCGGTTTCCGTGAAAACCATTCCCCGTCGGCTTCGTCGATAGCTCAGCCAGAGGAATTGCACAAAGCGAAAGTCTCGTACGTGTTTATCGTCACTTTTCTTTCTATTCGAATTAACAGTCGAACGTTTAACACTAAACCTATCGAGCACTAAAAGCAATTCAAATATTTTAGCTTACAAAAATGACAAGGCTCTATTTATTTAGATTTTATGCAATTTTTATTATAATATGTGCTTGGATAAAGAAACGAATCAATTTCCTTGTAAGCAATTTCATAATTTCAATAATTGTAAGATGAAAAATATAAAACCGGTCGTTCGACTTCGTAGGTTTAGAGTTAACGAATCTGCTTTGCCAAAAAATCTTTATTCGTATAATTAATAGAAGCATAAATTGTGATTATATCCTTAAATCTATATTTTGAAAAATGTGCATCGTTTACTAAAGAGAAATTCCTCCTTAACGCCAGGCGAAATAGCAAACAGTAAATGTGATTGTTTATTACAAGTAGACTATGAATGTTTGTACTAAATTATACCCTGCAGTGCATTCAGCGAGTCACTAATTGTAAACATACGCGTGAAACCCCTTAGGTGGAACAGAGTCGAACTCACATTGTTCAGACATTGTAAAAGACATACCCATAGTTTGTTTGTTTATGCGGACTCGATCCATTCGATAGGAATTGTTTATAGCTGTAAGGGCAGTTTCGCGGAACAGATAAAATCCATTTATCTTAAATCGCGGAAACTGAAGAGTCAATATTAGTATGTACTGTGAACGGACTCTTAAAGAGAGTATCTTTTAAAGAACGGCTCGAGTTTTAAATAATTAACAAGTTGCATAACACTTTGGACTCCTGGAAACATCTTCTACAAAGTAAGTTACCCACAAGAATTTCGCGGTCGCTTTGAAGACAAGTGTAGGTCTCAGTATTTCGTTAATTTGGGGATTAATTCGCGTGATTGCCAGAAACGAACACTCGCATCGCCATGGATGACTCTGACATTTAATCCGGAAGTCCGGTGTACCGCCCTGCTTGACGTAATACCAAATTAGAGGTTCGTGCTCGGTCGTAATAGAATCCTGAAGAGGACACGTAGGAAACACGCTAAAAGCATGCAGAAGGTGGATGAACAGATTCTTACCAATAATACAAAATACTTCACCCGTCACCACATAATAAGTCAGGCTCGTGATGAACATCCCAAAGTCTACGAAATACGAGTGTTATCTACCCCTTTCTCTTATGTCGAAATGAAATTCTATTGTTTTATTTTTCAGCTCCAATCATTAAGTTTTAAGAGTAGTTCTTGTAAACACATTAGTCTTTCTGTTGCTACAAATGCAGTAGCTATTTGTTTTGTTCAATTGCCAAAAGTGAATGCATAAATGGCTATTTTGTCACTCTGGATTAGGTTAGAAAATCATACGACTAAGTCCGTGTTGTAAAATAGTTACAGATTTGATGAAATTGTGGTTCTCAACGGGAAGAGTACAACGCGCCTAATCAAAGTATCTAGCTACTACAAGCAATCCTTTCGTGCAAAATGGGGTTACATTGAAACCACCGACATACGTTTCACCGACATAGGTTTCACCGACACTGTTTTGGCCGACAAAGATCCACCAACACCAACCTTGACCGACAATAACATTGACCGACATACACGTTTTCCGAATTGTGTACGGCGTCCCATCCAATTGGGGAAATCATTAGCCTTAACTCTTTCCAGTAACTAGCACATATGTATAACTGGCTCAAAAAAGTTTCCGTGCATCCTTTCACCCTTAACTTAATACCGGAAATTATCTACGACGTTCAATGGTGTTCCACTTCATAATTTCAATACATATTCTTGCGCCTCAATTGTAAATTAACCTTCCTGATTAATGTAAAAAAGTATTGTATCGATATTTGAAGCAAACTGTACATAACATGTATCGCCATGTTATGAAAATTGAAACAAGAAACTTTTTCTTTCAGTGTACCAAAAGTTCCTAGACAAGTCAAAATTCGAATTTGTTTATAAAAGAATAAATGCAAATTTAAGAAAAATAAAATTTAAAAAAGACCATATTATTTTATGTCAATGTATATGTATGTATATTTCCTAGTATTCTGTAAATTAGAAAACACATAATTACAACTATCTCTCTGCCTGTTTAAAGAAAAACTCGTTCTTAGGATTAATTAAAGTTAATTAAAATTGCCGAAAACTTTTCCTCGTGAATGGATGATTAATTTTAGAGCGTTTCGATGGAACCACGCGCCGTTCCCAGAATTTATTATCCCCTTTTGTTTTTATCCCGTTCGCGGCACAATTTAACGCTCGATAAAACTTTCGTTGATTGAGATCTGACTTTCGCCGGAGGGACGGGTCCTGAGCGGTTTTTTCCTACTTATTATTACAACAAACTTGTTAAAGCGATAATTGCCACGTCACGGCGCTACCGTTTCCGCGATAAAAACAGTACTCGATCGCGTCACGTTTCCCCGAATAATTTTGTCGATTGACGTTCGAACTCTTGAAAATCGGGCTTCGATACTGTCCTGTTAAAACGTCATTCTGTGTTCACTGACGCAGACTCTCCAGATCAGGGGAATTTACTCGAATTGAGGGGAAAAAGTTACCCTCTCTCTCTCTCTGCCACTAGCGGATTAATCACGTGATGTAGAAAGGAAAGGGTAGAGTGGGGGACAAGTCTTAATCTGGCGAGTGTGAACTGACATTGTAACCGGGGCTAATCGCAATTAACGTCATTGTAAATCGTCGCGGTAATCCGTGTCGGAATTCACAAATGTGCTTCCGCCGATATCGTCGGAAGATTTTAACTTCTGCAGCAGAGAAATTAAACGATTAAATTTTAGTATATTATGTTCCATAGAAGTACCATAAATCAGTGAAACTTAGTTTAGTCAGGTTATTTCTGTGAAGACGTCATGCTTTCATCCATATAAACATTCATGATCAAACATTTAAATCACGTTTTCTATTTTAGATAAAAAAGGTTTACTTTCCATTTCAATAGAATGAGAAAATTTTCGTTGTGGAAAATTTGAAGAAATTAATGAATAAAATATCTGATACTTACTCGTTACTTTTAAGTTGGCTTTGTCATACTCAAACCTTTGATAACAATTTATTATATCATATTAAAAAATATATGATCACGTTCGTAACGGTAGTTTGTCAGACAAAATGGAAAATGGCAATTGATGACCCAGTAATTCTTTTAATTGAATTTATTGTTAAATGAAACTGTGGCTAATATTTTTTGTGGGATTATGATACATGATTTCGATTAAATGCGCGACATGGTGTCAAGTCGAATTCGAGAAAAGCTTTCGTAAATCGATTCGGCAAATAACACTCCGACGCTATTATACCAATTGACGTATGAAGCAACGAGAACATTATCCGACATAATGGCTAATGACGATTTTCGTGTCTCGTTACTTACTCGCTCGCACCGCCTCCGGGTTGTGCAATGACAATTTGTTTAATGCGAGCGGGGCAACAGCGCTCTCTGGGACATTTACAAACAACGATGCCGGCTGTCTGCAGAATCGTATACGATTTCATTTGCGTTGAAACGTGGAGGTAAAGAGAAGCAATTTCGACCACAAGAAAAACCAAAATGAAAAGCTGGGAGGGAGTAATAGAGGCAATTTAAAATTTGCTGAGCCTTCTAGAGTAATGGAGACTTATTTCGTTGTTACAATCCGAGATTTTACTATTCCACTATTGGCAGTAAGAAAAATATGCTGGTCTAGTAGAAGACCGTCAATACTTACACATTCACCTGATACAATTTTATCCCCTAACACTGAAGTCTATCGCACCGATGTAAAGGTTAAAAAGATATTTCAAGTTTACATTACACCATCAGCAGACTGAATAAAGATCCAGAATTAATGACTGGAATATCTGATATTTGCAGCATGTTCATAAACTCGTTAAGAAGAAAAGGCGGAAACAACAGAAGACAGTTATTACCCTGGCTAAATAGGGTACGATGATTAACGACGAAAGCGATCAGCAATATTCAACTGGGAACAATAAAAATAAATCCTCGTCAAAACGAAATTGGTTTCCTAGATTTCATCGCTTTCTTAACAGCTGCAGATAAGAGGCGGCAACAACGAGAATATCGAAAGTTATTGAATTACGTCATCATCGTCGAACGAGCCTTTGTTGTTCGCACGATCGATTAATTCGCGAGGCAGACCAAGAATGTAATCGTATCAAAGGATCTGAGAACACGTCGAGACCGACGAGACTTTCAAGATGATAGATCCTCGTGCTAACAGCGAGAGCGTATCCTTGAAATCTCTCGATTCTCCATTTCAGGATCTACGTTAATCTGCGATCAACGAGTTCTTTCTAATTCATGCACCGCGACACTCTACGTGGGTAGACGACAATCTCAAGAATGGAGCAAACTTAAAATTCTGATCTACTCTCCGGGGATCTCGATGGAAAAACTACCGAGAAGACGAGGCGCAATTTTTCTGCTTCGTTCAAAGATGGCCTATTTTTTCAAAATGGGGATTTTGCGTATTCTCGGAGATCATCAACCATCTGTGTATGATACTCTACAACGTGATAAAATAACTGTAGTTTAATTGTATAATTATAAATTTATAAGTATAAAATAAGTATAAAAATAAATTGTTAAATTAAATAGTACTTTATTTGATAGTATTTTATATAGACTATTGATAGTAATTTGTATAGAAATATATTGATATTGAACTAGAATGAATAAACTTTATTCTTGTATTTCCACTTTTTCGAGAAACTGTATCTGTTAACAATTCTACATCGATTAGATTCATTTTTTATTATTACCTGAAAATTGGTACTTAAAATTGAATCAGGTAGTGATTATTGAAAAATATAGAAATGAGCGATGGAGTATATTTCGTGAGACAAGTAAAATTTATAAAATTTGGATAAGTGTCGAAAAGTGATCAACGTTCATCTAGTTCGAAGTGAATTTTCGAAAGACTCCGTTCAAGAATAGGCTAGAGTGTTTACTCGCACGGGCCCGGTGGCATGCAAAGGAAACAAAGGCCGCGTTGTGGGTGATCCGCGAATTGTGAAAGGGAAGCGGAGCGTTGTGGACACAACGGGATCAAAGACTAGAGGCATCGATTAAACAAACCACCCCATAGTTCGTCCCCTTTCTTCCGTCCAGAGGAGGACCCTCGTTCCTCGCACGTGGATGTATTTACACCTGGACAGGACCCCCTGATGACCCCACGCAAACAGCAAAGGGGAGCGACTTTATGGTCGTAAACAGTCTTCCGAACCTGCTTCGAACAGGTTCACCTACAGGTGCGTGAAACGGTGAACATGTGTGTGTGTGTGTTACGTACCATTTGCAAATTAAAAAATACATAAATATATATGTATAAATTGAAACTGTCTTCATTAATTGCAAGATGCAGGAGCTACGTAGACATCTACTCCGTATCTTAATGATTCTAATGAGTTGAAAATAATATTTTTAAACTCTTTAAATTTATATTTTAAATATGTACTTAATCTCAAGGGGACTTGAGACTTGTTGAACAGTTAGGAAATTATAATTTGTCGGAATTTCATTCAAGAAGAGCCATTCCGATTTCAATGTCTGTAACCGTGAAAAGTCATCGTCATGAAATTGCCACACGTGTTGCATACTGCTGTCTCAACTATTTCAAAGCCACTCATTAATAACTTCGATATAATTTACGAAATCGTGATGTTCAGGCTTTCATTATCGTTTCAAGCCTTACTGCTCCAATAAATTTTGAGGTCTTTGCAAAAGTTCAAACTTTTCGATGAATATATTAAAGCACAGTTTAATCAAATTTGACTGCATATTAGTATTTAACTCGGAACTGATCTCTCTGTACTGTCTGTATGATTATTTACAACGGGATAAGGTTTGCAAGAGCAGGTTTCAAAAAGAGTTTATCACAGAAAATCTAAAAGTAGTAAAGAAAGTATAGAAAGTCTACGGTAAAAACCTACTTTAGTTAGTTTTAGTGGCAAAAGGGAAATTTTCAACAATTTAAGGCCATTATATTCCAGATTAATGCCAAAGTAATATGTAATACTTTCACAACTGTTCCGCATCCTCTGACAATAAAACACAAACTAAAAAAAAAACGCTTTCTATACTCATTACAAGACTACCTAAAACATTAACATGCCAAGTGGGTAGTTTTTTAATCACCGATGAGTACAATCAGAAACAGATAAACACCATTTTGTTCATTCTTTATCTCAAGAATTGTACTAAAAACCTCTATTAAAATAAAGATTGTGTACGTATCTCTGCACAAATAAATTAAAGAATTTCTTACAAAATGGAGTCAAAGTACAAAATAAAATAGAATCGAAAAGAAATAGAATAGAAGAGAAAACCAACTTTTTTCACGAGTTAATCTAGAAAGTAATCTTTCGAAAAACGGAAAACACGGATCAATCAGAGCGCGGCTATAGCGGATGGATTGCAGTTCGGCCAATACCAACGCCACGCTCACCGGAAGTCGTTGTAGCCGCGTTCCGATTGGTCCGTGTTTTTCATTAATAACTCCATAACAAAGCCGCGAAGGGCATTTTTGCAAAGGAAGAAAGTTGCTTGAAATGTCCTCGGGAATCGTCCCTTTTAAGGAAGTGCAACATTTTTGGGACACCCTGTATAATAAACCTGTATTCCTTGATTGAAACACATAAAATTTTCACTCTGAAATAGGACACTTCATGTGCAAGGGCGTAGTAGGTTGCAATCGCAGGGTTCAGAGGAACATTTTCTTGGGTTCAACCCTTCGATTCGGTGTTTCCAAAGTCCACCGCTTATCCCACATGTGGACGCAGGCAGCAACAAATGACACTTGTAGCAACGAAAGCGTGCGCTTAGCTCGCGTGCACGCATTCGTGCGTGTTCAACGACCCTACACGCGTAAACAGACGCGCGTGTGTCAAAATCTCTGTAATCAGCGGCGGTTCCAATCACGGCGGACGTTGTTCCTCTGTTTGCATACGTGCGCGAATATAAAGTGCACGTGCCGCGCGCCGCTATTGCAAAAACGAGGATGTCATCAACGTACGGTGTTCCACATCGACTTCCGCCGGGCAAATAACTGAAGTCTCCGTGGCGAATCGGGTCGGAGGCCTGGAATCAGTTTCGCGAACGAACACTTGCCCGCGGTCACGTCATTTTTACGTGTCGGCTTCTCTTTTGCGCCCGACCTTCCGCCAGTTCGCAGCGCGAATTTACAATCGCGGGTCCCGACGATCCGCGCGGAATTATTAGGCTGTTGCATATGAAAAATGTCTGTTGCTGAACTAGATGTTAAATAGGAGAATAAGTTCGTGCAAATTTTGAGGACAATAGCGCTTTGTGTGTTTCAATAGTCACTTCGTCAAAGACCACACGAGTAATATTAGTCATTATCGTCAGAATACTCATTAGCAGAGTGCGGGTCTTTGTGCAAAATAAAAATTGTCTGCATCTATTGCAAGAAACAATAGCCACGCAGAAAATGGTTTCATTCATTGATAATTTAAAATTCTTTTATCGTTCTACTGTTTTCAATTCCACCGATTCGTTAATGTCGTGCATGCATAACACCCGCAGTCTACTCATTAGTAATTTGTATCTTGCAGTGAATAGATAACTCTAGTTTCTCTGAATCGAAATGAATTCCAATAATCCAAGAACATGAATGCCGGTCAGATACGTGTTAAGTTTATCATATCTAGAAGAGCTGCATGTACCTAACCCATGTCAAGTTCATATTCCCAAGTGCTACTTTCTCCGAAAGTTCCTTTAAACACGAAGAATTGTCACTTCTGTGCGTTTCCTCGGAAAAAAGAAAGTGGATTCGAGGCCAGGAAGTCGAGTAAATCGCTCGAAAGCACGCGTGTGCGTATCCGGCGTTCGAAGAAACTTTCAATTGGTCCGTTCGAAAGAAAATGTCATCGTTTCCGGTTACCTCGGGATCGCGAGCCCACGATATACAGCAGATAATAGCGTGTACTTAGAGGATCGGAGAGAGGAGGAATACCCGGCGACTGACAAAATGCTCGTTCGTGTCTCTTTGTTATTTATGTTGGTCGTGTGCGGTTGTCCATGGCCCGTCTGGCTCGCATGGCAGGAAAGTAGTCCGAAACGAAGGGGCGAAAAAAAAACCAGCCAATAACGCGGCAGCCAATAGTCGTCAGGGACTACTCGCGCACCTAAACGAGGCGCATGCCCGAAGCTTTTCGCCGAAAGGCGGATCCGCGGAGCTTTTCATCGACCAATGTGCTTTTGTGGGTGGCGCGCGTCTTCAGCTTGCGCGCTGAGCTTTCCTCGACGGCCATAACGTGCAACCGACTCGCTATAACTCATCCCTGATGTCCGGCGATCACCGATAAGACCGCGATCGAACGGTTTTATTGTCGCTGGCGCGCGGCCTGTCCTCCAAAATAAACTTCGCCCCCGGGATCGATACGTTTTCCTGGGAAAATAAAATCCCGAAAGCAACTGCGAACGATCACGGAAGGTCGAGCGGGCACGTCGTCCGCTAAAAAGAGGATTCTCCCGGATCTTCGGAGCTGATAGCTGCGAGAGAACCAAGTTCGACGTGTTCAGGGCCGTCGAGGTAGATCCGGAATTTCTTCGGGCAGTCCCATGATTAAGACGTAGGTAAAGTAAATGTGTATACACAAAGTAATTGTCGATAAGGTAACTAAGGTGCACAAGTGGGAAAATGTCAGCCATGGACCGAGAATAGGACCGAAGAGCAGCAATACTGGATTCGCTCGAGTTTACGACGTAGCCAAGAAATTCAGAAATTTAAAATAGTACAAGATTAAAAGAATTTAAGTGTGGCAGTTCACAACCGACCGGTTTTACAAATGTCGAGCACGCGAACTTGGCGGATTTTCTTTGATTTTCTTGAAACAAAGCCTGAAGAAATTTTATTCCGCATATCCAACTTATTGTTTTACATAGAATCACGTTCTTTTCAGTTGCACCGCCAGTTGCCGATCACTTTGTGTATTATGATTCAGGGAATATGTTTTCTTGTCGGTATCAACTTTGGAAAAGAACGAAAGTAGACACGTTCGCAGAGACGCAAGGGCGCAAGTAGTAAGTAGTAAATTGGCTCTCGTGACGACACCGTTTGTTGCAATTTATGGCCGCCATTACTATATGGAGTATAATAAACTAGTGCTACCGGTACAGCTTACCTACCATTCGTTCCTATTTATAGACAAATTCGACGAAGGTGAAACTAGAACGACAGATGCGCTCATCCGCGGAAGAACGGAAACGTAGGAGGATATTCGCACCGATCGATAAACGGATCCAGTTATCGTTGGTCATGTTCTACGTGTGCAACGTACCCGAGCAAACAAGTTTCAAACATTTTTCTGTCGAAACGTACAGCGATCACTGCTTTCTAGAACAGATCGCTGCTGATACGGATTAACAGATGATTTTACCTTCTTCTTTTACCATACTTTAAGAGCAGCTCTTGTACACGGACTGGATAAACTCGATTTAATTATGAATATTAGATTACTGTATTTATTACACGCGAAACTGAATTTATTACAAACGTTTCAATTTAATTTTTAGTTATAGTGAAACTGTGCAGGAGTTATGTTTATTTCTGTAATTCTTTTACAAATGTATATGCAATTGACTGATAGCAATTGAAATGCAGCTAGCTTGTCATTAGAGTGAGGATTTTATGCATTTAACAAAAACATTTGCAAGAGTTCAGAGATTAGAAAAATTTGAAGAAGTATATTATTTTCATAAAAGTTTTAACGGAAGGAAGATATTTTTATTTTACACAATTTATAGCTTGATTACTTGCGCTTTGATTTTTCTATTCCTTTAATCAGGAATTTTTCCACAATAGTGAAATAATGCATACATTCAAATAATTTGTTACTGTGGAATACTGTGCTGTATTGAGCTCTCACAAATGAAAAATAGAAGTTACAGTGCAGAAATGGGTGACTTCAGCATTAAATCCATACGTTGACAATTGTTGCGCAATCGGCGAAAACACAGCTATACTTGTTGAGTCAACAAACTCGCGTAACTACAAATAATTCCATTAATTTCGAGGAGATAACGGCTTCGTTTCTAGAAATATTACTTTTCGATCTTCGACTTCTTACACGACAGAATTTTACAGAAAACCGCCAAGTGATTTCACATTTTTATCCGACAGTAGCATAATCAAAGAATGATTTGTGAACTCTATACGTGACGGTAGCAAATGACGCACGGTTTAACGTTATTTTTTTACACATTTTCCATGTACAGTATGAGTCACTTAAATAACTACGCCAATTTTAAAGATAGACGAAAATGCTTGAAATTATAGTTAGTTAATTCCGGTAATGTTATTGCATGAAGGAGTTGTTTTTCAGGAGGACTCGGTTAAACGTTTACAATTACTGATCGTAGACTTCATATTTTTATGACCTTGGTTGATTACTCAAGGTCACTCTCGGTTGGGAATACAATTTTAAATTTTACTATAACTAATCAATTTTTATATATTAAATTATTATTTTAATCTTACTGTATAAATAGAAGAAATAAATGAAAAATCACTATGAATATGAATATTTTTGCACTAACACATTAACTATCACGCGAATTTTATAGGTTCACGTAACTATCAATTACTTTTTTTCGCCTATTTCTACGCCCGCAATCCTAAGTGATTTTGAATGACCATAATCATTGAAATCAGCATGTAGAGGGTCACAATCATGAATGTTCAACAGTACCTATGTAGTTCTATTTAAAAGAATGAAGGTGACCTTCAAATCTCTCGATTAAGTCCATCTGAAAAACAGTTTTGTCCTTCATGTAACGACCCCTCCAGAACGAAATAGCTATAAATATTTATTTTTACCTGATAAAAGTAATAGTGAAAATCACGCGCATGTGTTTCACTGTAACATTAAAACATCGAAATCTTCAAAATCAATAACTGTTGGGACGGTCTGAATTGACTCACGCTTACATCACGCTTTACTGTAACATCAAAAAGTCAAGATCAATGCAAATACACTCCGGGAATTAATTATCCGCGGATTCTCTCGTTCAAAAACGTTTCACTAGTATACTCACAATCTTCACCGTGCAAAGTGAAGCATCGAAAGAATCCTGTTCTTAACTTTTGGGAAAGCTAAAGGAAAAATAAGACGAGAGAAACTGTTTCCTACATTTCTGCTCGTCTGAGACCGCCGGCTAGAAAGGAAACAAAATGCCGGAACAGCATAAGCGTTTACGCAAAAAAGGCTGTGCCGAAGAGTGCTCACCGGGAGCAATTAATTTTATGAAGTCGATCGAAAAATCTCGCGTTTGTTTAGGAAGTTCACCAAGTTCTATCTCTTCATTAACACATTTTATACTGGATGCATAAAGTGTACGGTATCTTATAAAATAATGTGATCTAATAATAAAATATTATTTGACATTCACTGTAACTCATATTTGAATGATCGAATTATGTATTTCTGAACATAAAAATTAATTTCTGACACCATAAATCTTAAATTCTCAGGTTTCATTAAATTAATTGCTTGGTTGTGCCCTATTTTTATGTTAGTAATTGGATCAATAATTTGGACCAAAACGGAAAAAGCTTTTTAGTGGTTCGGAATGCGCCTGTATGAATCGGACACGGATTAAAATGTAGCCGAGCACGTAGTAGCATCTTCGAAGAGTCACTTTTTCTCTTCTCCGACTTCAAGGATTTCTGTTTCGAAGTAAAGAAGCTCCGACGACTATGTCCAAGAAGCGTTACACAAAATCGGAGGAGACCAGTGTTTATTCGCGCGTTTAGCGAGCAGTTTACAGTTATGGCTTCTGACAAAACGTTTTCAATACATCGTCGAGCAAAGCCAACCGAGCTGGACTTCGGTGCTCTTTCCTTTTTTATGGGAACGAACCTATGCAGCTCAATGACTTGAAAGTCAGCCATAGTTTTTGCCACTTCGGCCGTGATAAATCTGTGATCAACGGGTAGATCTTGTAGCTATAAAAATTCCTCGGTACAGAAGAACGAAGCTCTCAGAAATGAGAACGCAAACATGATTTCGTCAGTTCTTGTTGTCCAATTATATCGAAACACTTTTCTCAGCGAGTTAGACGCTTTGGGTGTTGAGTTTGAACAGTGGGAGACTTCCAAGAATTATTATAGTGAAGTACAAACATCATTCGACAGATGGATAAGCAGTATCAAAAACGTTTTCGGAGAAAAACTTTGTAAGATTTCACTTAATTATATATTGCGTTTTAAAAATATATTAGAAATAAGGTAATATTGGGGCTAGACATTACATTTCTAAAGATACCAGATAAATTTTCCACATAACTTATTTTAATAGTATATTAGCTATTATATAACGTTGGCATGATACAGGAGTATTGAATGCAGCAGCAATGAATCATTGAGTGGTTCAAGGTAACGAACAGATAACGGATTACCTTTTTACTATTTGCAGTACAGTGCAAATTCGGTAACAATCGGTTAATCCATAATGTTGCTCAGCAAATGTTCCATGATATTTCATTTGCAGTGTATCATTTACAAATGTATCCAACAGTAAAAAAATTTCAAACAACGCATATTTTCATGCTTCAAATTTAATTAAGAACGTACAAATCTACAATGACCTTTTGCTATCGTACCACAAAAACATGAAATAAGTTTTAAGTAGGTATCCGGTTATTGACGTAAGAGTTAGTCGATAAACCTAATGTAGAGCCATGCAGCTTCTCTTAAACAGTTTCTGATTGAGCTTAATGAAAAACGGAAGATCTTGAGATCTCTGACAATTATCCAATACAATGTGTATCCGGATAGAACGTGACGAGAAGAAGAAGAAGAAGAATCCGCGTCACTCGGTGCAAGCTGATAATCGTCCGCGAGGGACTCGCTCGGTTCCATCCAAAGCGGAACCGTTCCGATTATTTATTTATTTAGCAGAAACGGAGACAAGGTTTCATAACGCTCTTGCCGAGTAACTTGAAAAATCGCATGTTTTTGAAACGCGCGAATGGGATCGCGTCACAAGCTGGCCGCGCGGCTCTATCGTTTCTACACAGTGAATGGTGCACACGCACACGCGGCCGAGCCGGCTGCATAGATGCGTCGCGATGTGTACGTGTGCACGTGTACAAGCACGTTGCCATTAGCGCTCATTTTGCGTCGTTACGTTCTGCGCTGACTGCCGATAAGCGGCAGCGTCCGAATCAGGAAAGCCGCTCTTTTGACTCCATGCGTACAGGGTGAAGACCCATCGCACGACAACGTGATTCTCCGGCGAAGAAATTGCGTAGAAATCGGTCCACGCCGCGTCGCCGGTTCATACTAACCAGCGAGACGCGCCGCAGCCGTTTATGCGAGTCCGCGATCACGCAAGAGCGGGCCGAGCTTGCATAATTTAGCGCGGAGAATTAATTAGCGACGAGGAAAGTACTGGCTGCTATATTTACCGTTCCCGTACTAATTTCATTAACCAACGCACCACCGCGAACTCTCCTCTCACGACTTTCCTGATGCCGAATCATTGCTAATTCGTTGATCGGTATTACCGTTCTTTGACCGAGTACAGGTGACCCTCGTTGAAAAGGGGATACTGGAGTAGATTATTCAAATTACTGTAAATTTTACAAAAGGAAGTATTTAATATTCAGTTTCGAAACTTTGGAGATATTTTACTGGTTAATTAAACAGTATGAAAATATTTTTTTTAGTATAAAAAAGATAATATAATATCCAAAACACCTTAGTAGTATAAGGTAGTATAAGGAGAATAGGTAAGGAAGAAGTAGCTAAATGAAAAATTCCTGATGGAAACTGTGTTGTGCGAGATTATGTACAAAAAACGATTTGTATTCATTTGAATAAATGAAATTTTCTATTCAAAAAGTGATCGCTCTAACACTAGTTCTAAATGAAACTGAACATGACAGGGGTTAGCAGATAATTAGAATGGATCTGTTCGCACGTTTGTTTTCATGTCTCTTAACCCTCTCGTTGCCAATAGAGCGTGCATGTCCTACTTGAGCACTCAAACATAAATTAATTTCAATGTAGCATCCATTACGATCACGATGATCAGTGGATAAATAATAAACTATGTAAAAAATAATTTATCCATGAGAGGATTAATCAACCGCCGCTGAATGAATCGAAAACAACTATTGCTTTTCATAATTTATTGTTATCGTTTAATAATTACGTTTCTAAGAACTGCTGTGTTATACAAGTACGTCTTGAACGGTTTTCTTATCACAAAAAAATGGCAAATGCATTTTTTAATTAACACAGTTTTCTTTCGCGACAAGGAAGTCTCTATCCCCTCTTCCATCCATCATCTTCAAACTTGAATAATTCTAAATAGATAAATCATAAGGAAGTGAAAATTGCTGAAAACTATAATGTATACCTGTCTAAAAAGTGTCTGGAAAGAAGAAATTAACAGAACATCTCCGTCACACATAAACGATCTTAATAGCCGAGCGATATTTCAGAAACGGGCGAAGAGAAAAATGAGTACTACAAAAGTCTTTACTTTCAATGCATAACAACGCTACATGAATACATAAATTTAAAAAATAAAACTGATACAGTGTTCATATATTCCAATAGCTTAGACAACCAAAATTTTTCACATCTTACGCAAGATTTGAAATAATTTTCAATCAAACACTCCACTGTGCAACGTGCACTTTTTGAAAGAGCGCGGATCGACGGGAACCGGCGACGTTCCGCGATGAGGAATGAAATACATACTCGCAAACCGAATGAGACGTTAATGACGGGCGATTATCAAAAGTGAATGGAACTGTTCGCAACGCGCACAGCCAGTAGGTTATACACCGGAGTATCGAGCCGTTAATTTCAAATAAACGGAAAAGCACGTTCACCGCCGCGACTTTCACTGTCGGCCCGCTAGCGAAGAGAGAACACTGGAATTGTTGGCAAAGACCGACGAATTGCGGTAATACTATCTGCCCCGAGAAACTTCACTCACCTCTGGGATGATAATCATTTCGGCGAGAAGCCGTAATTTCCTTTCAAAACTTTGGCTAATTGCATCGGTCGGATATTATTAAACGGGGACAGGTTAGCACAGAATTATTGCGGCGCGTACAACTCGCTCCAGAAATCGCGACTAGTATTTTAATCGGTCATGACTGGACGGCGCATTCTTATGTAAATTTCAACTTTCATAGACCGCTCGTAGAAGTAAATACTAAACAGAAGTTTATTATCCTCGTTCGGGGATTCTAAGGAGGTCTTCTAGCTCTAACGGCCTGAAACGTCGAACTTTTTTACGTTTTTTCGATCTCCCGATATTCAAAGATCTAAGGACTATACATACATGGATGAAAGTGTTAAGATTGCTATAATAAATAATTAAATACGACTATTCAACGCTACTTCGTAGAATGAAACATGTACCTCTAAGAACACTTTTACGTTTTACGAACTTCTTTACGTTTTTTCGATCTCCGAATATTCAAAGATCTAAGGACTATACATACATGGATGAAAGTGTTAAGATTGCTATAATAAATAAGTAAATACGACTAATCAACGGTACTTCGTAGAATGAAACGTGTACCTCTAAGAACACTTTATATTCGCAAACAAGAATATAATCTAAATATTCTATTAGAAATGTTTCTACAGAATGAGATTTTCTAGTTGTAATTCACGGAGATTGTTAAAGAGAAGTTCATTTTCTTCATTTCCTGCCATTCATGAAAGACAAGTATGCATAAACATCTGCGCTAATTATGAATCATGTAGGAAAAATGTAGGTTCTTCCAATTACTCCGAGCATCGTAATAAAGATCATAGCGCAACAGAGAAACTATGAAACACGCATTAACGCGTTTAATCGTATTTGTCGGCTAAGCAATGACTCCGCAGTTAATCGGATAAACACACAACAGAGAGAACCTGACGCTGCACTGCAACCTCCGACCCAGATGAAGAATGCTTCAGTGCACTCGTTGCAGGTGAATGCACCCAGCGTGGAAGACCAGCTTTGACCGTAAGTATTTAGGAAAAGATGCAAATATAATACAGACTGGAATGCCGAATGTTCATTACTATAAAGAGCCTGAAAATGATTTCTCTGATTATTCCAAGTCGATTTCACGTAAGATACATTCAAGTACTGTTCATGAATCAGCGTTTACACGAATTCCGCGCGTTTTTGAACCTCTGCGGAATGAGATCGTGGCATTTTTATCTAACTAAATTGTTCGACGTAAACCGCCCATAAATTAATTGGGAATTAAATTTTTATTCGCATGAAATTGATGCAACTTTTATAGAATGTATAAATTTCCGTTTTGTAAATGCATACTTATATTGTAATTCATTTACTAATTAATTATAAAATATACCACGGTTTCTATCATCCTATTTCATTGTTCGACAAGCTCTTAAGGGGGTAGCTCCTAAGGGGGCATTTCTCGATAATGCAAAGATGGGGTTTTTAAGTAGCCAAAAGCGCTAGATAACAGATCAATCTAGGCCGTGATCGCCCTCAAAAGTCCCATTTTTACGTTTACGAGGCGTAATTTTCATTTTTCGGAAGCATGCAGCTGCGCGTGTAGCTATTTTCATAAAGCTGCAACAACTACGTGTTGCCGAATAATGCAAATTACTAGATTGATTTTATATCCAGCGCTTTTGATTACTAAAAAACCCCATCTTTGCATTATCGAAAAATGAGAAGGCGCATCCCGTACCCTTGCAATGCTGGAAACGAGTCTACCCCTTAAATAACGATAAATATGAAGACAATCTCATGAGAGACCACTTAATTTGAACATAATCCAAAAATGAACGGCGCTATTACTTCACCTGCTCAATTATAAAATGTTTCCTCTAATTCCGAACTCTTAAATAACAATAAATAAGAAGGCAACCTCGCGATAGACCACTTAAGTTTATCTTAATCCGAAGATCGGTATGACTTCCCCAGTACCCAATCATTTCCGGCGTTCTCCGTGTAAGTATAAGGTAGAGCAGCGATCTGCATAGCTGCAACCGAATAATGGTACGAAATGATGCAGCACGATGCATTGAACCAAAGGTGTAACAGGTATACGAAGGCGGTTTTTCCGCGAGTGTAGAGGGGAGGAGCACAGTCAAGGCAAAAGTAGGGTAAATGTATCCACGTAAGCACTCTCCTTTGGAAATCAATCAGAGCGAACTAAGAACGCTGCAGTCGTTCGCCACGATTCAAGAAAAATTTCTGAATGAAGTTGACGACGCTGAAATTGCCCCATCTACTTCCTCTGACATCTTAAACCTATATTTACTCTCTCAAAAAAAAAGATTTCGAGTTCTTTCAGCTTCCACATGGATGGAATAATATTCAGATGAAGGTTTAAAACAAAAATGAATAATTAACAAATGATTTCAAGTAGTTTAGATTCTTCAACCATATTGCTCCAATGTAACTTCGTATAAATATGACCAAACATTCTTTCATAAACAAATTCCAAACTTAAATGGTGACTTTTAGGCTACCGCGTGTACACGGTACATACAAAAATAACAGTTTTGTTATTATAAACTTATGTATTCGAGAAATCGTATGTTTAAAGATTGAAATAAAAATTACAGAAAAGTAAAGAACCACGATCGGTAATGGCGTCCGCGGAATTTGTTTACGTCCACGTTCGAGTGACAGTCTATCCTTGGCGTTCGATTTACTCCCCCCACCTCCGTACAAACGTCCCGCTAATTATTTCGAGTAGTACAATTTACGCCGCGTCTGATTCCCAGGATATTACCACTTGATTCGTTGATTCACCGCGTCCGGAGCGCCGATGCATCGGACACGCGTAACAAATCAGTATACGTAGACCAGAATCGAAAACGTAGAACTCGGTATTTTTCACCGTGTTCCGTTAGCGGGTTCAACCACTATGCCAGATAATACCTATGCCTCGGTCTCTCAATGCGCTCATTACGGTCGAGAATATTCCGCCCGGCGAACGAGTAGACCGTTGCGAAACGGGAAGGTCAAAGTGGAGCAGGATAACGCCGGGTCTTGTCCCGTTGCGTCGCACAGTGATCCCTTCTTCCGAAAACCTGGCCAAAATGCATATTTTGTGATGTGCACAACAGAGTATCAAATGCTGTTTCAATATGGACTGTCAAAGTTGACGAATGTTTAAACATTGCAATATGTTTACTGTGTCAAACTAAAGGTTATCTTCGAAAAGATCATTTATATAACATTTCAACATGAAAATATACGTTATACAGATGACCTTTCCACGTGAGAATTGCAAAATATCTTTGAATTAAGTCTTCTGTTTTCCTCCTCAATACGTGAAAAAATCGTTGTCATGTTTTGGTATAACGGTAGAGAACTAGGTGTGATGGTCACCGAGTGCCAGCTCGATCAAGGTTCACGACTAGACAGTGGATCTTTATGCAAAATAAAAATTTTCTACCTAAATTGTAACAAACTGCTAATATTTTTACTGTCTTAAATGGCACCTATTCTTTTTTGCCATAAATGCATAAAATACGCTGTCTATTCATAACATAAAGTTAGATGATATCTACGTCAACATCAATACAATTTTATAAAATATTCAAGTTCAAATATGCCGTCCACCTATGCAGGTGGTTAATATTTATTAAGAAAGCGTCTTCGATAATATAGAAAACTGCTTTATTGCTATCAATAAACCAAGCCTTAACGCAGTATCTGGTAAATGTTGCCTAATAAAAATGTCAACCGTAATTTATTGAGATCATCCGTAATTTTTAATATAATAAATTCTAGGACAAGGAAATTTATTCCGTCATTTTCCATAAATAAATTTGTACAATTGCAATCATTATAACCGGTCATTTGACCGTGGCAGGTTCAGTGTTAAAACCATATTTGTAATTGATTATGCTGTGTATTATCACATAGTGTTACAATTATATGTATATATTGTATTACCATAATTAATTACGAAAATCGCTCGAAATTAAGGTGAAAGTTTAAAGTCAAAACAACGCTTGCTGGAGAGGTATTTGGTACTCCATTTTGAATGTTGCATTTTTCTGACAGCATATTCGAATCGAGCAAGCCCGAAAACATAAAACAACCGATTTCCACGAAGATCGTATGAAATTCAGAGTTTTGGTAAAGAGGACCACCGTGCGTTGTCCGCTGTCATCGGCAAGGAGATCGACAGAGCCACGAAAACGCACGATGAGCCGTGTCCGGTGCGTTTAAGGTCAATGCACGGGAGCAACCGAACCAACACGATCGTACGAGCGCGTTTATGGTCGCATGAAGGTGTACATGGCGATCCGCGACAGACTCGCGACACTCTGTTTAACTGTCACGGTTGTCAATCGTCGGAACTGGCTTGTCGGAGAACGTTTCGATTCGCGCGTCCTTTTCGACGAGCGACCAAGCAAGTAAGCAGCGTTCTACTCACCGAGAATCGCCTGGAGGGTCTGCTCGTCCCCGTCCCCGATGACATCCATACCTCCGTTGTTAATCGGACCCCTGAGATCTTCCGGGCCCGATCAGCGGGCCCCATTTTGTCTCCAGGCTACGATGTCACTCGATGCTACGTCCCACATAGTACACAACATTGCATATGCAACTATAACTTCCGATACTTTATTTCTGTTGTCCGTTTCTCGTGTTGTACTTGCTCCCTTGTCCCTCTTCCGCCGTCGCTCCCACGATATTCACGAACGAGTACGCTCACGGATTCTACTTCCGTGTGGTCACACTGTTCTCCGTATGTATTACCTTCGAGCGCAGCGACACACGATCTACGAACGGACCTCCGCGAAAATCGGCACAGCGGATAGCGACGATAACGAGACCATCGCGCGCGAGAGGAGAAATAAAACTGGTAACGAAAGGAACGCTGTTGCACACTCCGCGAACCTGTCGACCTTTTTTTTTCTCTCGGTGGTCTCGCGATGTTACGCGTAAACGATTTCTCCGTGTATTATCTGACACTGGCTCGCCACACCAGGAGCCGTGTAGAATCCCGAGGCGCGGACTAAACTTGAGAGTTCCGTGCCGACACCACACGCGCACGGAATGTAATACATGCAAACGCGCCCCGTGCATGTCGCTCCGAGAACGAGCGGATCACGTGACGCGATCCAGTCTCCTCCGAGGCGAGTTTGAAAACTGCGCGCGACTACGTCGATTAGAAAAAAAGCTGTTGTTCCGTGGAGAAGGTTTTTGAGCTTTGTGTCCTTCGCGTGTATATTATTATCGTTGTCACCTTTCCAGATACCCATCGTAGAATTCCAATGAATCGCGTTGGCTAAGTTCAAATATTACGAAGAATCGTTCAGCGAAGAGTACAACAATACTCAAGATGGCGGCACTGCGTTGGCCTGTGGCGGTAAATCGAAACTGACAGATCTGTAAGTAGAAGAATTACCATCGCGTATTCTGATTTGACATATTTTACTACGTACATTGCGAGAATTTACAATTGGAATCGGTGAAAGTTTAAAGTCGGATACAAGAGAAATGCGTTAACCCTTAATAATAATATTGTTAACCCTTTGAGATCCGTGTTGTTTTTCTCTTTTACTTCAGAACTTAGCACTCAATCTGTATAATTTAGTTGTTATGTTGTCCCGAGAGTTCGTTTTGTTTTCAATCAATGTGCACAACACGAATTCAAAATGATTTCTTGAAAAATCAAATTGCATGGTTAAATAAGAGGAAGCTTAATGACAGTTTTGAGATGATTTAATAATTTAATATAATCCTATATGTAGCTTTAAAAACCTACTGAAAACATAGCATGTAATTGATAAATGTAAATCAGTAAAATAAGTAATTATTGGTGCAAAAATCAATATCGAATTCGACCCGACAAGGGTTAAATCCGAAAGTAGCGTACAAAGATATTGCATTGGGTACTATAAACATTTATTACGTTACATAAGTACAATTGAACACCAAAGGGCTTCTAAATTATTATTATTATTGTTGTTACATTATTAATACGTTTACATTAAATTAGCTTAAGGCGTTACATATTCATAAATAATTTACTCTTGATTTGCTTATTAGACAAATACATACTCTCTTAAATATATTTTACTCTCTGTACAATATATGTACAAGCATATATTTATATTTGTATACATATCACAATCTTCCGCTCAAATTTCATACGTTCACACCGCATTCAAGGTAAAACTTTGAGGCATCCTATATCCATATAATTTGAATGAAAACAAAAATTTACAACATGGTAGCTCCAGTGAATAGACTGATTATGTTTGAAATAACAACCGACTTGACTACGGCACATACATTTTTAATACAAATGCCGAGATCGTTCGTAGTAGCTCGTTATCGAAACGTCTTAATCTAATACAATTACACTGGATTACAGCGGAATTCGACAAGAGTCAATTACATAGAACAAATCAATGTTCAAACAATAATTTCTAGTCATCGTAAATTCTGCAAAGTCTGCAATGCATCTGTTCACGGTACACCATAGTTAGTTAAATACTAGTAACAACTTTGGTATTGTTACAATGCTTGGAATCTATAAGTTGATAGAATTCGCTTGATCGATCAAGAAAATTTTTTTCGCTGAAAAATGTAACCATTTGGCTGTTGTCTTTCATGCTAACAAAGTAGTATTTTTTTTTACTGCAACATCTTAAAGGCTTAAATAACACTTATTGTCAACTACACACTAATCTTCCAACTGAATAAACAAATTACTAATCGTTAATAAAAGCAACAACTCTTTTCAATGCAAATTCATGACATTACACCATGATTTCTTTTCCTTTAAACATTAATTCGAGATAGTAAATAGAAATAAATAATTCGATTTTGTACATAATACTTGAAGTGAAAGCTATATAGTGACTTTAACCTTGATTCAATATATCACGCATCGATGAAGTTCACGTTATTGATGAGATTCAGGTCATTGAACGTACTGCAACAATTTCTTTTTCTTTTCTTAAAAAATGAAATGTACTTGCTTTAGGACTGTCATTAATACATCATGAATTTTACCTTGCGTTACAGAAGCACATTATGTCTAGTTAGATTTATAACTTATATAATAAACGTATTGTACTACCTGCATTCAGTCTTTGTTGATAAATTAATTAGAAGTCATGGAAATCATTGTGCATACTGTAAAATTAACTAGGAACTACAAATAGGATAAAAATATTTAGTTGATCTGGGTCCCCCAATTTTATATAGCTTTAAATCTGCCGTTCTGTATTCATGATTTTTCATTCGAATAAAATTACTTATTCACCATCAGCATTAGCGTCTGTATAGATGTGTGTTAACTTTGCAAATACATCGCCACATCGAGAAGCCAAGGAAAAGTTAATCAAATCGCAAAAAGTACAAGTTTCCTCAGAATACTACATAGTTGCAAGTGTGTTAACAACTATCAAATCTAACTTCCGATACACAGAGAATGCATAAAAACCTGAACCAATGTCCAGTCTAAACCCTGATCTCTCGTTTTGCAAGTTAAATTATAATATATCGTTTTTCTTTATATGTCGAACAGTTTTAATTCCGTTTAAGAATAGTAGCATATTTCAGGTTTTTTTAATCATCTCCCTTGAGCTTTGTGACTGATATTAATTGTCAACGATTTGTCATGGCAGTATAGAAATGGCAGCTTATTAAGTGAGACGAAACTCATCCTTAAACAGGTTGAAAACAGTCAAGACATCCATCTTGAGAATCCGTCTTCAAAGACTGAGATTCTCTTCATAGTATTTCTATCGTGGCAGAGATAGTCACACTTGGACGAAGTATCATTTTGCAGACAATACCTCACAATCATTTTGTGAATCGTCGTGTAACTCTCGCGTCAATTTTCTTCGAACGAGTTCTGATCAATTCCCATAGGGTCGCATTGTTAGTCGCATCAATCTCCAGCGCTCGCTGATTTACCGCCGTCAAGCGTTTGTTCGTATAGACAAAGTGCACGATGAACGAATTCATACTGTTCCGCCGTTTGAATCATGCCTCCTCTGTCATACCTACAAACAAAATGCCTTAGATTAGTTAATTGAATTAAAAAGGTAATCGGTACCCTCGCACAATAAAGTGCACCGACTGTATCTCCCTCTACATGCCGCATAATGTCAGTTGTACACAGACATCATGCGACATCTAATGGAGGCAAAGTAAGCTCAATATGTTGTTAGACAGCACTGGCTTTAGGTACACAACATTTCAATTCAATTGAGAATTTATCGATTTACCTCATTTGACATAAAATGCCTAAAACATCCACGTTTCCATCCCGTGATAATTGTGTCATTCCTGTTGCTAAAGCTATGAAACACCCAGTTCTTCCAATTCCTGCACTGCAGTGAACAACAACAGGTCCTGGCAAAGAGTTCACTTCTGCAGCTAGGCTAACCAGGGTATCTGCATTTTCAGGTACAGCATGGTCCGGCCAAGAATCATACCTGCACACAATAAATTGTACATATTACTTCTTGTTTATCTAAATTACGAATAAGTTTATGGCTTTAGACATCTTAGGTTTATATACCAATAATGCTGCACATGTCTTCTTTCTCCTTCGAATCTAAGCTCTAAGTCTCTGTATGTGTAACCGTCTCTGGTGTCGATAGAAGTAACGATAATAGTGAAAGGTCCAGCTGGTATGAAACTATTTTTGTCCAGCGGAAAATATGGTTCGCACTTCGTCTTCGCGGCTTCATGTAGTTTCGTCATCATGACGACTGCGGGAACTTTCTCCGCCCAAATCATTTTCCAGAAGTCAGCTACTGTATGAGTCAATGGTCCCTGTGTTGCGATATAGCGCGAATCTTCTCCGTCGTATCCCTATTGAAATAAACACACGATAGATGAAACATTCTACAACGAAGGGAGTTCCAATTACTATAATTTGTACTTCATTTTGTACTTACCCGTATGTAGTTGGCATTGATGTAGCTAGAGAGAGGATCATCAGAAGAAGTACTTGGTAGAACCACTCTGGACTGTGGATTCGGTAACACAGAACAGTATCTATTTTTCACCCCATATCCACAAATATTTAGGTCTTCGGGCAAATTCAAAGGGACTTCCCAGAATTCTTTGTGCAATAATGAGGGGTCACTGACTGCTTTCTTCAGCTGCGATCTTGACAGAACATTTCCAGCACTCAGTAAAAATTCTTCCGCGGTACATTCCCGAGTAGGTGTCACCACGTGTGGTGGACTTTCAGGAGGAGGTGCTAATTCTATAGTCAAGCTTGCACTTGAACCACGTCGTTCGAGTAATCTTCTAGCTTTTATGCGTATAGGTTCTGGTCTACGTTCCGGTGTTGCCACTGACATTACCTAGGCAAAAAAGAATTTATGAACGTTAGTTACCAGTGCTTTATAATTATCTCTTTGGAAATATTATTTCTTTGGAGTACATACCTCTGGCAAACCAGTGATTTGAGTGGTAACTGGTCGGACAGACTGGACAGACACAGATGGCTTTATGGTAGGTTGATGAACCCATTGACCTTCGACCGATACCTTAGTAGATTTAGTAGGCTTCTCAGGGTGACCTATAGTACCTTCCTCTACCAAACCTCTCCTATCACCATCTTCTGTATCCTTTTCACGCGACATTTGTTTCCGTAGCCATAACAAAATCTGAATGACAAAAATTGTTAGTCTACATCATTTTATCTAACCATACGTAGAAAGCTTCTTTCGAATCAAATCTCACCAAGAATGTGAAGAGAATGGCGCCAGCGATGGCGCAAAGTGCTACAAAGAGTGTTAGCTGCCAGTCTAGCCATGATAAAGTTGCAGTGGAGCGTACCTCCTGTCCTGCTCGGGTGCTGAGTTGAGCTGCTTGCAAATCCATTCCAGCATCATCCAGTCCCGTTATGGACTGTGAAATCCTACATGCAGAAACAAATATCTGATACAACGCGCATCCAACTAAAGATAAATTTATATTATACCTAAGTCTCTTGTAACGTACCTGTGAGGAGATCGAACGGACATTCCCTCGGTAGATGGCAGTAAGGGGATAGGTAGCACTGTATCCGTGTGCCACCTTCGTTCGGTAATTAAGTAAAACTTTTCCAAAGGATCTGAATTGTCGTCATTGCTTGAAATGTCATAATAGTTTGCATCGTTTACATAGTGATTAGTCAACGGAGTGCTTGTACCTCCTGCAACAAAAATGAAATAGACACTGTGAGTGAACGGACACAAATCGAGTTCTACAATTTAAACAGAACACATTCCAATTATACTCCAAAACAGATTGAATATCATGATACCACTAAATACTACAGAAACAACAGAACAACGAATAAAAGTATTCCAAATACATTATTGGACATACACGTTATTCACAGTACAGACATCACGTAAAATCCATATAGAAGAATCACAAAGATAGTTTCCCAAATGTAACAAAACTGGGAGTCCACTCGCGGAACGTGACACGTGGTATAAGAACCAGCTAAACAAGACTGAACTCCGTCGTATATTATTTTACCGCAACACGGAACATATTTCCTCTGTCACCGTAGAAAACCGTACATTCCGACCGACAATACCACGGATCGCGGTTCCAACCGTCGGAAACGGATCCTCGTGAACCGGAGGAAACGGGTTACGTACAGTTGCACAGGAAGCAAACATCTCGCGTTAATTTTCTCCACGGAACGACTCGAAAATCCCGAGGTGGGGAAGTGTGACAGGCATACGTTGCACACGGTCTCGAGTGCATATGACATGTGGGTGAACAACATCGTTCAGATCGTTCCAGTCACCAACACCGCGAACCTTTCTGCGACGTGTCGCATACACACGCGGCACCCGTTTACGCACAAACACGAAAACAACCGACACACAAATATGTACTACATCCTGTTTTCCGACAGCGTGCGCGCGAGTATGTGTGTGTAGATGATAGGTGTCGCGGACCGAACAAGATCGCGACAGAAGACTCTTACTCAATGACTTGATGATACCTTTAGCGAGCAGCACGTACGCTAGGACCACGAGGATGATCGTGTTGTCGTTAGTAAAGCGATACTCGCGGTTTGAAACTAGCGGCTGCGTGGACGTGTAAACAGCCATGTTTGAGACACCGTTGGCAGAAGACCAGCCGGTCTCGACTGCGCAAGCCTCACGTTCGAACTGCCGAAGACGCCGTTCGTGTACCCTGACCTGGGCTTCGGTGAGGTTCGGCCTTGCACTCCGGTTAGGTACGGGAGTAAATAGCGGCCAATCGGCGACGAGCCGCACGCAACCGACGGCCAATCGCGACGCCAGTTTACTACCAGTACCGAGAATTCGGCGGGAGGGACTCAAGGTGAATGAAAGCGAAGCACGTGCAACTAATGATAGTAAAACGCATTCGGAATCAAGTTTTACGTTTGCCCATTGAGACCAACCGGGAAAGGTTATTCCGTTTCGGGCGACGAATGCATATGTCCGTTTCGAGTCATTTAGCCGGACGCGTTTTCCTCTCTCTCCGCGAACATGCTCCTACATATGCATGCACACAACGCGTTCTCACGCGGACCCGTCGCGCGTCGCATCGGCGCGGCGTCGGCGTCGGCACGCCCGCTTTTTAACGGAAGTACCATTTTCACGGGTATACGATACCGAGAAACTTTTTCTTAACGGCGGCGCGTGAAAGAATTTGTATTTGGTCGGTCAGGCCCACCGCATCGATCCATACATATTTGAGGATCCTTTCCCAGAATAGAACTTATCCGTAATAGCTACTCTTTATGCCAGCCCTGTCTGCTCGGAACACTCGGAGATCTTCGAAATTTTTAACAGTTTAACTGCCGGATGTCTGTTAATGGATTTTTTAATGACCGTGCTATATAAAGCTTAATGGTCTTCTGTTAAATAATAATACTAAAAGAAATTGTTAGAGTGTAATAGATGAACAAGGTGTTGCAGAAAGAATTCTTTATACTCAGAACATTAATTAAGAGAATAAATAAAGCACTAATGCTTTCATAGAATTATAAAACCGTGACCGTGGAACACGCGTGACGCTAATAGCGAACATGTTGAAACCTAAATTGTCGCTCACACGTCGTATGTGACAGCCTAATGCACTAGGTATAGGTACAACGAGGCAAGAAACCGTATTGCCAGCGATCGATGAAGAAGGGTAGCACCGAAGTGCTCGCGTTTATTTGATTAGCAAAGGAACAAAGCAAAAAGGCGCGAGAGTCATAGGATTGTCTAATCGCAGGGACGTTTATGGGTCATGGATAGCCGTCACGGTGGTTAACATTAAAAGAAACATTTTTACGCTGCGCTGACGCATCTCGGGAATGAATCATCCCGTAGTTTCGCGGTATGAAATTGAAGTTTCTCATCGGGAGGCAAGACGAAAAGCAAGACAGCAGAAGAAGCGACGATACATAGACGTCGTTCGACGTTGAACGAGCTCGAATTTACCGTGTACTAAAATATCGTCGTTGCACCGCCTCATGTTTGCACAAGTGTACAGCCTCGCGTATTTTTCCATCCAGAAACTGTAAAACGATTGTAGATCCTCGTCGGTTTTCAGGCACATAACGACGGCCGATTAATACGTTCGTCACTGGCGAAACAATTCCCTTTTATCTCGCAACCGGCTGCATGATGCAAAAGCACGGCACTCACGCGATCTTGACCGTGTTAAGCAATTAGTTTACCCTTTATCGACCACCCATTGGCCAGACAATGCTCGGGGCTGGACGAAAAAGCTAGTCGGGGCACGGTCTTACGCATTTCTCAAGAATATCTCGGTGATTCAGAAAACCGGATGTTGCCCATTCATCCCTGCCACATGCCCGACATCCAATATTCGGTCTGTCGAATCATTCTCCCGTTCTGTTTATATTTCGTCTATCTCCGAGTCTCGTGACAGGAAACTTCGGCGAATTTCAAATGATCAGAATCATCGAGTCTTTCCAACTCGTGTTATTCCCCTCTGCGATCCTTGAACCGTCTTCTTCGAGCGGGATCATTCATTCTTGTGATGGATGTCGATCCTAACAGCAGAAGAAATTTGTCTGCCAGTCGGGCAAGGTTAATTTTGTTTTATTTTTCGGTTACACGATCGTCTTTGAACGTTACACGCGCTTAGACAGCGTTGGCAATGTTCTTGATTGGCAGCCAGCCGTTCCCTCCTGTTATACAATACTTCTACTGTATTTCTCGTAACTGGCGTTCAATGAACTCTCGTTTCTCTGAAGCTACACTACACGTTGCGTACTGATGCCTGTCACTCAACAATGGTAACCGGCTATCATTGTCGTGGCAGCGGCGGAAAAATCAATAGCCGGCGTGCCACAACCGAAACACTCATGTGCTTCCCGTTTCTTTAAATTCGTAAATACGTTTGTTCAAGTCTGGTCACGATCGAACAAAGCGGATTCTCGCGATACGGGAAACGACGTTGTCCTCTGTGTGCCGGCGTACGTGTGAGAATGGAACGGCTGTTGACTCGAATTTTACTTAGAATTTATATTCATATCACTGAATATTTCAACTCGAAATCATCTGACACGTTCAATCCTGCTCTTAATTTTATGTTAATCCTCTCCAAAACGATACGAGATGTTCACCTTTCAACTAGGGACAACTAGTTTAATCGTCATTCGAGCTCGTTACCACCTTTCAGAAACTGTTCATTTTCTTCTAAATTGTCTCACTTTTACTTGTGTTCCCAAGTGTTCATAATCGAGAAGTCGTCCAGCTAGAAGCGTTTTGATGTGGAGCGAATTCTATCATCAACGCCGTTTACGACTTTTTCCTCCGTTTATATAAAAGACAATGGATTCTTGTTCCAAATATCGAGGTCACGTCACAATTGGCAGCTATCGATCACGATAAAGAAGAAAGAAAAGGTCGGATTTGAACGTCGATAGAAAAAGACCCCGCTCGCGAGAGCAGGCTCACGAAAAGCAGCCCACGAGCGTGGATCTGCACGAATCGTAGGACAGCCGTGCTACTGACTAAATTAGAGCCTCCATTCACCCTTCCGAGGGAGCTTGCGAGCTTTCGTAGGGCGCACGCAGCCGGATACACGCACTTGCGTAAAATTGCAAGACGCCGATTGGTCTTCGAACCCGCCGAGCGTGGGTGGCGCCCTGCTGTTTTACAAGGATTCCTACCCTTCAATAGGATTATTATCGGAAAGGGACACGCAGACGACGTTATTGTACTCGTGAAATCATTAAACTGAAATTCGTTCAACCATCTCGCAATTTTCGCTAATATACAGTGGGTGTTCAAGTTATTAAGGGGACTGTGTGAAAAATGTATTTTCTATATTTGCAAGTATAACTAATCAATCGATTAAGGATCAAGAATAATCTTACTTTTTCTACTGGAATATCTTCATTCGACAATTTTTCGTTAGAAATGTATGGACAAATTTCAATTTATAAGGTATAATTATCGCACCTCGATTGTTAATAATTTCGCCTGAAGCGTTTAACAAAACAGGTTATACTGTTTTCCTCAACAAAATTTTTGATATTATGTGAGTGTACTGATTTTTTTTCTGTATTAAGAGACACTGCGTCTTTTTTAGAAAAAGAGAAATGTAAAAATGTTGCTCCTACTTATAAATTACTATATCAAAATTTAGGTTCTGACGTAGGTTGTTCATTGATTAGCAATAATTGCATACGTCAGAAATCACGCTGTTCTTAAGTGGCTGTACAAATTTCACCAGCTCATTGATAAGAATTATACAAACATGTTTTCCACAGCAGCTTTGCCCTGGTGATATTATAAATTGTGCACACTCAAAGTGGCTTATGTTTTGACGAAAACGAGTCGATCTTTCTAGCAAACAAACACAACAAACAAATATTATTTAATACTTCTCATTCGAGAGTGCACACACTACACATACCAATCAGTCATTGACAAAAGATAAAAGCGTATGCACTGATTAAATTGAAGTACGTTCGTCATACAGAGATAAATTCCATTTCATCAGATAACTCATTTCACGCGTTATTTTGCAAGTGTGACTCAGAATGAGAGAATTTGTATACTTGTACGATCATTTTGCATAAAGTTTCCCATATACTTCTTTGAATTTTGAATAAAACAATTTGACGTTGTACTAATTTATTTATCAAATGGTCGCTAACAAGCCATGGTCTTTATATATTGTACATTTTTTTATAACCAATTTTGTCGTGTTCTTTTTCACGTGAACAAACTGTTAACTTGCAATACGACTGATTCAAAGAAAAAAAAAAGGACAATGGGGTGGGGGAGCATAAACACAATGAAACCTGGTGATCTACGACAACAATTCATCGCGAGAACGATTTTTCCCGACAGCTATACGGCCATTGATTCCGAGCCGGCCTGTAATTATAGGAATATGCATGCACCGAGTCACGGATAAGCGACGAGTCAAAGGATTTTATGATTCGCACGACTGGACTGACACGTCTACAAAGTTCAGTGAGCGCTCAATGAAATCACGTTTAGCGTTTACTATAAAGCCGTTCGTTATTCGTCGCGAGTCATTGGCCGGGAATGGTCCCGGGAACCCGTTGACGGTAAAAGAGCGTTGTTGGAAATCGCCCCCGGGGTTCCATTGTCCATTTCGAAACGATAATCCTACGTGCCGATTGAAAACTTTAAATATTTTAGTTAAAATCGCGGAACCGCTTGCCTGTAGTTTCGCAGCCGTGGGGATCGACGGATAGACATTGAACAGCTTCTAGCTCTCGTTCTCTCTCTCTCTCTCTCTCTCTCTCTCTCTCTCTCTCTCAACTCGACGTGGGCAATAAGGGAGGTGAAGGATTTAACGATTCCAAGGGAGGAGAGAAAATCGCTGAAGTTGTTCGAGGCCATTATTCGTCGCGTGGCGTGGGCGGGAAAAAAATCGCGTTACGTAAAGGCGGTTTCTAAGGGCAATAAACGTAACTACTGCTATATATGCGGTACCTTGGTATTTCCTTTCGGGCCGGGCCGCTAGACGGTCGAAACAACTTGCTCGTCTAGAAAAGTGGCCGTCCCGACGCGTCGCAAGGTAAAAGAAAAGAGGATAATCCTACGGCGATTCTCTCGATGCTTATTCGCCGAGCACGTGCGACCGTTCCTCCCTCCACGAAGTCCCTTTTGCTTGATTCTTTTTCTTCACACCTGAAAGTTTTACGTGCGTCAGCATGCAGAAGGGAGACTCGAACAATTTCGCAAACTACGATTAAAATCGTTCAGAACTGAACAACAGTAATTAACCAGCGCGATTTAGGAAGACAATTGTTATAGCTTGGAACTTGGTGCGATTGCATTTTAAACGCGAGATGATGCGTGTTGTTCCGTCCAAAGTGGATTAGACCATGCCGAATCGATTTCTCGACTCTAGCTTGTCTCATGATAGAATGACTCATGGGAACCCAACGTGACTGTTCCCTTCGATCCTTTTGAACATGTACAACTTGCAATTTGGTTCGACCGTTAAACTTTCGGATATATCTGTGCTTTTTGTACACGTCGTGATCGATATCATCCACTGACGATAAGAGTGAGCTCGTTATCTGTCCATCGTGGGATTATGTAACAACGAACCTGTAGCTTTTACAGTCTCGCTCAAGACACTTACCCCTTCGAGTGGATCGCTGGATTTTCGAACGCACATCGACTCCCGACCACTTAACCAGTCTTTTTCTCGGCGAACATGGTGTCTATCGTTTGTTCGCATTCACTACACGCGACCTTCAAAAAATGCATCGTTTCTCTCGCGGAACAGCTACCACTACCGGGACGATCCATTCAATCAGCGCCCAATAGAGATCTACAATGCAGCGATTTCTGGATCGCTGTCCATTACACGCGTGTCCTCCACGTTGAACGATCAAGACCTCGTCCCGCCCAGCAATCTCGACGTGTTTCAACGCTTCCACCCGGAGGATTTGGTGTTCCCCACATCAGAAGACTTGCGAAAAACACGTCCGGTATCTCACGATCCGGATCAGTTGTCGATGTAACACGTTGCTCGGACGGCAAAGTCAGCAACGAGGTGGTGAGTGATCCGCGCGACGCCGGCTACTTGCATCGGACGCATCTGAATGGCGTCTGAACGGGTTGCAAAATGACGGCCAACTGCATTCACCTCTTTCGGTGGCCGTGGAGGGTGGCGAGGTGTGCAGACGCGCGCATTCGTGACACGGATACGAGGCGACCCACCTTCCCCTCTTTCGCAGCGCAAGGCCTCGCTTCATCCCCTGAACTCACCACCCAACGGGGGTTTGCTGCCACAGCTACCGATGATGGTCGTTCCTTTCTTCTCCATGGCCAGAGTGCAGTCTCTATCTCCCTCTGACCCGTATGCAGGTACCGACTGCATACATACACTCTTTCTCTCCGCTTCTCTCTCCCTCTCCGGTCCGACCCTGCCGATTTTCACGCATCCCTCGACATCGCTAATGCGCCTTTCGGGCTCCACCTGTAACCGAGGCAAGCCGAACTGCTGCTGCTGCTTTTCACGCGGTATTCTTTCAGAACGGTGATAGTTCAAGGACAACTTTAATCCGGCCGTCTGGCTCGGATTAACGAGCCCGGGTCGACCGTGTTGACCTATTTCAGACTTGTCAGAGGATAATTCGGTTTTCAAAGTGTTTAGCGAATCACTGGGTGGAAAGGTACGGATCGATCAACCACGCGAACTTTTAAAATAAAGTCACCCCTGATGGAGCCTCGGACACCTTGGACCAGTGTCTTGATCACGCGGTTGGATAGCATTTGTGAGACAACAGAGTCCTACCGACAGGGTGTGCAACAATGATCCCTTGGATCATTGATCACTGCTGAACTACTTAGCTCTGTGGCCATCATCGTTCTCTTTACGCGAATCCCAGCGTGGACGTTCCAGCAGAGTGTCCCTTTCGAGCTGCTCTTTGTCGCGCGAGACACATCTTCGTAGTATACATCTTGCTCCGGTCTCTCCCCTCGGAACGAGTCATTATACTAATGCAAAGGAAAGAGCGAAAACCCTCCGGGGCGTGGGCTAAAGTGGATGAAAAGCAGGCTGGCTCGACTGTCCCAGTGTCTCGGTGTCGCAATATCTATCAGCGTGTATCAACCTACATTGTTGTTCCCGTCGGCCAATTCTTGTTTCGCAGAGTCCATTCAGTCGGATGCTAAAAGAGAGAAAAGGAGAGAAACAGAGGTAGAGAGGAGTTTACGCTTCCCTTCGGATATTCTATTCGTACGGCTCGAGGCTCATTCGATTCTTTAGTTTTAGCCACCTCTCCAGGCTCCGGCGACCCCGCCAGGCAATCCTGGTTCTTGAACGTCGCAGGCTCTTCCCCTCTTTTCGTTCATCTGTGCCCGAGTAGCAATTGAACGACACTCGGGGTAGGGGATGTTGGGGAAGCAGAATGCTGAGAGAGGAGGGAATGTTGAATGAGGACTCGAGGTTCGCGAGAAGAGGGGCGGTTGCAGAGGGGCTAGACGGGGGAAAACAAGCCGGCCGAGAAGGGTGAAGCAAGGGGCTAGAATGTAGGCTAGTCTCGTGGGCGAACCGCGTCCCCAATCGATACACACGCAGAAAACCACTTTTCCAACCCCCTCCCCACCCCCGCCTGGCAACCTTTGATTTCGTTACGATCCCGAATCGAATTGGCCCGGGCTTTTATCGATTCCAACGATGAACTCGACCGTCCGTGAAATTTCTAATCTAGCCTAGCAAGATAGCGATCCTGATCGCTATTCCTTCGGTTTAACCCGGCAACGATTAAACCCGACCGCGCCGACGAGTACGATGAACCTTGCACGTAGGCGCTGCTAATTGTTCCATGAATACTTTAATCAGCCTGGGGAACATGTTTGTTTATTTTTGCCCGGGACGAAAGTTTTTCCAACGCTCGTTCTGGGAAGGTTTAAAAGTTTTATGAACATTATCTAAATTTGAAAAAAGATCTTTTATCAAAGGATCGGCCCCGAAATATTTTATGTGCTCGTCGAGGTTTTATTTTCTACGCTACTTCGATCACTATGCTTAATAAAATTTTATTTATTTTTGTCAGAGTGAAACTTTTTCCAATATTCGCTCGGGGTAGGTTTAAAAGTTCTACGAACGTTACCTAAAAGTAAGGAAGGATATGATTTTTTAAAATGGTTTACGCGAGTTTATGTTGGGTTTTATTTTCTACTTTACTTCGAATACTATGTCTAATAAAATTTGATTTATTATTGTCGGGCTGAACTTTTTCCAATGTTCACTTGGGACGGGTTTAAAAGTTATACGAACATTATCCGAAACAGTTGAAGGATCTTTTATCCAAAAATATTTTGTATAAATGACTGTGCGAGATTTTCTTTTCCACCTTTTTTAGACCATGACTACCATATCAAAACAAATTTCATTTATTTTTGTCGTGGTAAAACTGCTTTCAATTCCATGCCAAGTGGATTTCAAACATTACACGAAAATCACGTTAAACTGAAGAGAAACTTTCACTGAAAGAACAATAATAACGGTGAAATATATTTCATATAAAGGGGTGCTTGAAATTTCGTTTTCAGTGTTGTAGAGCCGTAGCGACTATTTAAATTTTTATGACGATAATGAAGACTTTGAATTTTCTATATATACAGGTTATCATCATTGTAATAAATCAATGTATGTACATATTAATATTCGCTGAATTGTTTTTTTCATTGTGTTTCACGGATAAATATGAATTCAACAATCTATTAGTCCATCCAGTTTGTCATATTCTTTGAAGATTTTCGTTTGACGGCATTTTAATGAACAGTTTCTCGGCACGTCACTGCGTTTTCAGAACGGCGTTTTCATTAAGGGCAATTTTTCCATTCAAGAGCGGTACACACGAATCTATTAGCACTTTCTTCTCGCAGAGCATTCCCGTGAGTACACGTATATGGATCAAGACGCTTTCTATTATATACAGGTGTGGGGTACACCTACGCTCGCAACACGTAGGAATCCAAGTTAATTTTATTTTCCCGAGGTGCGACAGCTTGTACTAAGCGACTTCTCGACTTGGCCTCTCAAAATCAATTTAACGGAAGAGTTTCTGTTGTCATTGGCCCCGGTTCTTCAACACCTGCGAAATGAGATCTTGTGGGAATTAAATTACCGTGACTCATTTCCTACCTATTGGGCACACTAACGCACACCACCGAAGGGAGAACAATATTTACAGGGACAATTTCATTATTCTCATTTATTACGTTCGAGGACTCCTATAACGTTTAATTAAGCGCGAAACAAATAAATTGTTTAAACACGTACAATATTGCATTCAGCATGATTAATTTGCCTTTACAGTTGTCTGCAGAATAAATAATATCCACGCGCGTAATAAGCAGACGCTGTAAATTGACTACATTGTAGTATTTCATTTAATTGCCCAAACAGAATAATTGCACATCCATTTTGAAATTGAAATGTATTTTTGATCCGGCCTAAATTAATTTCCGTTTGTACGTTCTCGCAGTGTGTAATATGTGCGGTTTGCGAGACAGTAATTAGTAGACTGTGCATCTTCGTGGAAAATAATAAAAATTCTCCATTAATTACACGGCACCGGAACTAAATGAAAATTTATTTCCTATTTTAATCGTTTGATACTCTCTGTATTTTATAGAATTTAATTATGGGAGCATTTTTTTACATGTATCGTCGTAATAATTTTATTAAATTGACAATAATATTGTGTGGTATAATAATTCTTCTAATGCTTTTGCTGTTTTATATTTTACCAATTAATCTTATCATAAATCGTGTTTTCTGTTATTTTATCCCTTCCTAAAGTAACGAAAAAGTTTCTTTGAAATACACATTGAAACAGATAAAAAATGTTTCCTCTTGCTTCTACATCGATTATGACAACGCAAAAATATAAATTTTTGCATTGTGTAAAGCCGTAACTCTAACAATGCGACTTTCTAGGCTCGGAAAACTTGATTTTCCTAACCATGATTTTTCCTGAAGTAAATATTAAATTAGTGTATGCGCGTCACATTTCTTTCGGAGCACAAAACGTCGAGCATTAGAAGTCTATTTGATCTGGCAATCAGTGTTCATAGTGCCGAGATCGTTTTGAGAGGGAGCCAAGCCTGGAGTTAATTCGATTTATCCCGACTTATTGTTAGTTTTTCGATCGACCATGGGAACATAAATTCGTGTCCCGATTTCTCTCGAGCACTTTTCCTCGAGCCGAGTTCGAGTCATAAATTAATAAGACTCTCATTCACGAGCCGGAGCTCGGGTCGCGCAGGCCACTCGTGCCTGACAACGACAGGTGATTGACAAAGTACCTTGACACACGGGACCCGAGATGTCAGCTGGCGAAAAACGAGAAGTGGCGGAGGTGACATTCTCTGCTGTGTTGCTATCTGCAAATGTATGTATGAAATAGCTCGCTTGAAATGGTGAGTTGAAATTTCAACGTTTCACGGAAAATTACATTACGTAGCCCGAATGATACGCGAATAATTAATCCGCTTTTAATTCGCCTGACGCATTAATGCACGCCTGCGAATTTCATAATATCGCCACGGCGGCGGCTACGCGAATTTTTAACGCGAAATTGATGTAATCTCATTTGTTAAGGTTATACATTCAGGTCATTTAAAGAGGAATTTTATTCGCTACGTGTGTATTATAAGTTATACGTTTTTTAAATCAATAATTAGAATTGTTAGACAATCTATTTAAAGAACTCAATTTTCTTTACCAAGTGAAATTTTTTTGTATAGATGTAGGTGTGTTAATTTATGATCTTTGTGTTTCACTTGAGTGAAGTGGCAATTTGGAAAAATGTGAATATTTATTTTTATTTTTCATTCTTAAAGAGGTGTAACAAAATTTTAACAATGAAGATATAACAGTTATGATTACAGCTCTATAAAATAATTGGTGTTGGCATATTTATTGTTTATAGGCTTATTTATAGAAAAATATGAATTAAATTGGACGACTGTGTAGTTTATGTATAAGAAAATTTGAACAATAGAAATATAATAGCGTTAATATGCCAAGTAAAGTGAAACTTAGTATAAAGGGTGTTTTAAGATATTCTTTTATACGAGCAGAAAGTTTTTAACAATTTCAACGAACAGTTTTATAGAATGTAGAAAATGATTAAATTTTCTAGCTAGCAATTATTATACAGTTTGGCAATGTAAAAATGAGTAGGAGAATATACGTAACTAAATTTTAAAGCATTTTATACTCCGTGAAAGTGAAATGTAGGGGAAAATTGATATAATCCTATCAGCACTGCTTGGAAACCTATAAAATTTCAGGAAAATTTTAACAAAAGTGGAATTTCCGCGGATTTATGCGAACGCGTTAGCTGCAAAATTGCTAAAAAATAATTTCAAATATTCTAAATTCATTAAATCTATTATTTACCGATAAATATGTACTTCGAGTCATTTTTGCATTCTTTTGTTTAGTCTATCGATCGCATTATTTGCAAGAACAAAATAAAGCCACTGCAAGATGCCGGAACATTTTCGAATATAATAAACAGTTATATTTCATTAATTTCCAGTTATAATATATTCCTAATATACCCAAATCTAATATACGTTTTCACAGAACATGAATTTATCACAAAAAGGAAAATCGCCAGTCGAGAGACCCCGTCAATGTGTGCGATGGCGGAATCGTACGGTTAGCAATCTTCTCAGAAAACAACATTGCAACCCGTATAAACAATACGTTCTATTCGTGCAATTCGCGCAAACACGCGACTCATTGTATACGTACAGTGGAAACGAGGAACGCTCCGCTCGATACAGCTGGAGGCTGCCATTCATCCGGTAGTTATTTTGCAATTCGATAGGTAAAAAAACATCCGGGATCTGGACACTTCCGGTTTGCTCGTGATATCGCGGTTTTTATCCAGCCGTTAACCGATCTGACGCGTCATTTCCTGTTCCGGTCGGGAGTTTCGCGCAGACAGAAAGAGTGGGAGAGAGGGTGGAGGGGGCGACGAGGAGAAAGAATCTTTCGATCTGGTTTCGAGGACGAACATTTGCGAGATAAGAGACAATCGATAAAAATATATCGAGCACAGAGGGATGCGGGATCAAGTTCAGTATGTGCTCGTAAATCGGAATCCATTTTAGAACCCGAGTATGTAGTACTCGTAAGCAATAATATTTCGATAGTACAGTACCAGTTTCAAATCCTTCGCCTTCTCGCGATAAGGGTGCACCTTACCAGTAAACTGTGGACTCCATGCAAAATATAAATTTTCATTGCATTTTATTGTCAATTATTTTAACACGTTCCGTGCCGAACCGTTTACTTCCGTACCGAGCTCGACAATTAATCAAACTTATGTGTTTTGTTCTATGCTGCATTTTTTATAATGCCTACTTCTTTTGGCGGACATGTGTATATTTGACAGTGTTAAACTTGTTCTAGAATATATGTTTTTAGCGCATTAAATAAATATGTCTCCGTGTACCCACCAATGGCCCACGCAGCCTGAATGAATAGTTGAATTTTTGTATTGATTGCAACGGGTCAAACATTCTTTTATCGGACGTATAATTTCAAAGTGATTTGACGTGTGCAAATTACATGATTCTGTGACTCAGCCTGATCATTTTTCGGATAATAAATTTTCATAATGGCGAAGCCTGCTTGACCTCGTGAGCGCACGAGGGATCGTTCGAAAATTCGCAATATCGCGCGGCCGGTTTTATTTTCACGCCCACCGGCGTCGTAGGTGTTGATGAACGCCCATTAGGCTCGGATCAACGACGAAATCCTGTTTTCTTTTCCGTAGCTGCTTTAAACGATCCGTGAACGCGTCATATCCGCTTCCGGCCAGTCGTGACAGACACTAGCCATGGGTTCCTCTCCGTTTCTACGAAAGATCTCTTTTACGAAGGTCAAGGTTCATTTAACGCGATCCCGCTACGGTGAGCTTCATTCACACTGCCCGGTTGAATGTAACGCGATACACTCGTCGGCGAGCCGATCGGTGCATAGTGTAATTTGTAACGATAACATCGGAGAAGGCGGTAAGTGTATGCCCCCGCTAAAAAATACAAGGATCAGTCAAACAAAACAGTACACAGTGGTCCGGGCGGCCTATCTAGCAGTTCATTAAGATTTTAGCACTGCATATTTGGAAGTTAAAGGGTACAACAATATAGGCCGTTGGATTCGTTTTGACATCGGCTACGATATTATGAAGTCAAAAATATATATTGATTTTTAAATAAGAATAAACAATTTTTAAAAAATTTTTTCTATTTTTGTAGACAGCTAAATGTTGATTAATTTTTGTTTAAAAGTTTTTTGTCTCATTATTGGAATTGCCTGAAAAATCATGTTCAGTTTAGAAATAGACAATAATCCATACCATGAAATGTTGATTTCTAATGTTGCGAATTGATGCAGATAATTTTTATTTTGCATAAAGATCCGCAGTCTAGTAATGAGTCGACAGAAATTTCTATGTATCTTTAACAGTTACAATAGTTTCGACATAGTTACACGAGCACACATGAAATAATTATTAGCAGTTTGAATAAGACCTCGACGGCGCGGCGTAGCTCTCTCAAATATTAAAGTGGCGTTATTGTTTCTCGCCACTTATTAAATATTCCAGTCCTGCATATGTACAACATTTTCAGTGCTCTGCCACTCTGCCACATGACAGGAACGGTTCCGAAAATGTCCTTGGCGAGGAATTTCGGTATTTTAAAACCAGTAGACTTTATTTCGACGAACGTAATGTTACGTAACATTCCGCGAACGTTAGCCGAGACACTAACATAGCTGGTTCTTCTTCTTTCTTTTTTTTTACACGGAACTTTTTTGCAACCGTGCTTCGGTCAGCATTGGGAATTGCGGAGTGATCTCGTACCGAGTGAAGGACCTGTAAACATATCTTCGTCGGTGTGGAATTGCGACGAAAAATATTTAGCAGTATGTACATATATTCATTTCATAATTGTTTAACTGACGTCATTTCATACGTTTTAATTTATTATAATGTAGACAACTACAATAAAGCGGGTAGATTTATAAATGCAATCTTTCCATACAGTGCTTGAACCAAGTCTTTAAATTATTATAACTTCGTAGAAAACCACTCATTTTAGAGCTGAAGCCTCTACTTTATTTATTTATTGAATCGTGGTAGATGTTTTGAGATGCAAAATTCATTTCACGAGTAATTGAAATATCTGCCTGTTATATTAAATTGTGTTGATTGTTTGTAACAAACTGAATCCATAAAATATTGTATAAGTCGTAATCGCATATTCCAGATTGCAGCATTCAACTTTTGAAATAGAGTAACTTCAGCATAGACTGCGAATTTCGTTCTTTTTGTTCTACTTCGATTGAATGAAGCAATGTATCGACGGCCTTGATGTGAAAGCATGAATGAAGAAGAGACAAAAGAGTAAATGAGAACAGTCACTTTCTCGTTGATACGAGATCAAGGTTTTCCCTCTTGAAAAACTACGTAATATTGGAAACAAATAATTAATTAATTTTCATATACAATACAGAATATCGGGACGCGAGCTTCAGTCGCCGTGCTTATAAAGCTATGTCAGCCGCAGAACTTTTATAATTAAATTATGATCATACATAAACGTACACAGATTCCCATTTATTGAGCTGAAAATAATTTGAAAACTGCATTGTGCACTGGCCTTCATTCTACCTCATATAAAACTGCAATAGGATAACAATTACATAAGACTGGTTACAATACTTTTTTTTACTTTTACTTTATTTCTATACGTAGTAGGTGATTTTACAGTATTATAATAAACTATCTTTTGATACATACAAGTCCAGATGATTAATAGGAGCAGATGTTCTACTATAATTGTCAGGTTACAGAACAAGTAAACTATATCAATATATTTTATTAGATTTATTATATTCGTCAAATTCGTCAGAAAATGAGTAGATGCAATATTAGTTTCAACTTACTGGAATCACTAAAGGAGAAAAGAAATTTTGATTTGGCTCCTGTTTCTTGCGATTAATACGAACAATTTTTATTCCATATAAAAATCCGCCATCTGTTTATCAAAAATGCTCGATAAAACGGAAGAGCGCGTTGAAGCATTATCCATTGGTTCTCTCAATTGAAACTCCTAACGCGATGAATGAAACTACTCGGAAAAGGTAAATATCGAATTCTAATATAAGAGAAAACCTTGTATCGAAGATAGAAAGATATTTCCTCGCCATCGCTGAATAATTAAACGTCACGTCCGGTTTCCGGTCGCGACACACCGGAAAATCGGCATCCTTCAGCGTACGCACACCTTACGAGCTCTCCTTCTTTCTCTCTCTCTCTCTCTCTCTCTCTTTCTCACTCTCACTCTTTCTATTCTTCTCTGTCTCTGTGTTATAAATCCATGCGTAAGCGAAGAACAATCGATGATTAATCGGAGCGCGAGCGCCGCGGAATGCATAATTGCGAAACGAGCAGAAAAGAGATTGCCTGCGTTTCACTTTGAGAACTAGTGTGCAGTACCGTACGCCGCCGTCCTGACAGTAGAAATCCTTGCCTTATTCACGTCCGTTTTTTACTATTGCTCGATCATTGGGTCATTAGAACATTGATTTCTTTTTATACTCAGTAATCTTTTTAGGCTCGATATTTGAGCACGATCAATCGTGCAATTTATTCAATTTTTAACACCTTCATGAAGATTTCAGAACGAGTCTGTATGTCACTTATCTCTTTCAAATCGAAACGAAGTTTTGTTAGTCTACAATCAATAGACTGCGGATTTTTCAGCAAATTAAAAATTGGACCATATTGAAATTTATTTTCTCTAGCAATATGAAATTCTTTTCTTTTTTATTAGCAATGTGATATTGTTCAGGAGAAAGAAGTTCTAATTATTGTGAATGTAAATGTGAATGTAATTATTGCCGATCTGAAATCGTTTTCCAATTACCGAATAAATTATTTGGAAATATGGATGGACGTGTATGGACTATAATTAGCGTGAAGCACAAGAATTTCCAGTAATTGGACTGTAAACAGCGTCGCTTAACGACTTGATGATTAATTGTACAATTTAGGTCAATTTTCGTGGAACAAGGAACGTTTATTTTGATTGTCTATCTTATTGCAGGGATTCGTAAATGAATTAAATATCGTATGTTGGCAATTTTCGACTTCCACTTGGCTGTTATCGATCTCAACTAATATAAATACTTAAATATAATGTGTATGGTAGAGCCAAAAATTATTTGAACGCTAAATGCCCGAAAAAATGATCGTACGACAATGAATTTGGACTCATTTTAAAGTTAGTAGCCTCTAGTTTCATAATCCATCGTTTAGTTTATTCTATAATTTTTTCCATGATGCAACGAACCAGAAACTGATCAATCGTTCTTTCTCGAGAATGTTATAAATGAAACGTCTGTGAAAACTTTGAAAATTTTCGTAGTAAATGAATCTTCTGTAGATGTAAAGATTGGAGCTTCCTCTTCGCAACGACGCCTTAAAAATTGATGTACGATTTGTTTGAATCGTTTTATCGAGCTTTGAGTGAGAGGTGTGCCGCCAGCTTTACACGACCGAATTTGTTCCTCATTTTAGTTCCATAAAACAGTGGAAAAAAATCGTACTTGAATTTTTCAGGAGTCATAAAGAGAAGACTTCAATCTTCAAATTCATGGCAGTTTCATTTACTAGAGAAATTTTTGAAAATATTTGGAGACGTTTGAATTTCCAGCATTTTATGCTGGAAATTGATCTCTTTAGTTTTCCACCTGCTATGTCGTGTAACAATATCTCGTTCGGAGATGCAGAAACATCTGAAATAACAAGAATAGTGAATTCTCGGCGAGGCTCGCAGAAGACAAGGTAATTTTTGAGCAGTATCTTAAACAGGCGTGGAGGAGCGAAAGGTTGCAGCGGACAGGGATTGATTTTCTATTCAAGAGCAACACGGGGCAGAGCTAGAAGCAAACAAAAGGTACGAGAAGTCTGAAGGATAGGGAGGGACCGTGGAAGAACCGCGGGGTCCAGGAGACCGCTTCTCCGAATCGGCATTTAGAGGTTCATCCGGCTTCCCTCTTAGGACCCCTAGGTCGTTACTTCCGCTACGGCGGCGTTTGCCGAGCATTGTTTCCTTATACGTTTCGGGATAGTCAGCGCCCGGTGGAAGGAAACATTTTTGGCGCTTCCCGTCGTTAACCGGAAACTAATTTTACATTTCGTTCTAACCGAAAATCCTCGCGCGCGACCGTATAGAGAAACCTGCGAAGTGTCCGTTAACAGCCGTTACGCCTCACGGAAAGGAGCGATCAGATTGCTACCGAGATTCCGCGACCGTTGTACAGTCGTGTATTTGCCTCGAAAAGTTGGTCCAAATACGATTTTTCAAATCGCGCGTATGATGAAAAATTTTGGTTGTCTGAGCTATTGGAATATATGAACAACAATGTACCAGTTTTATTACTTTTTATTTATGTAGTACTGACTTTTGTAGGATTCATTTTTCTCTTCGCCCGTTTTTGAGCCACTGTATGTCTTGATTTTCTTCTTCGTCACTTTTTTTTAACATCGCAGTCATCTTCTGTAGAATAATCTTTATATAATCTTGATAATATCTGTCCGGATAACTTAGTAATGTCAGTTTTTGTAGCTAACGGAAGAAATTTACTAGAAGATTTTGTCCAAACAGTCTGTGAAGTTTGTAAATAGAGGAGAAGTGTTACTAATCCCGTGTCTCTTCGTTCTTCAATTCGTGTCTTTATATGTGTAATAACTTGCAACTAATTTCAGGCAACAATGTTGCCAGACCTTCCTCTGGTATATACAACTTGTTGTGTACTTTTTGCTTACATTAAAATACGTAAGTGTTATCTATAAATTTAAAAACGATTTTTTTACTGAAAAAACCGGTTTTCGAATTGCATAATTTTCTTTTAAAAACCGACAAACCCTATCCCTGAGTTACAGTAATTGCATAAACATTTATTTATTCTCTTAATAATTTGAATAATGTAATCATGTTCTTAAGGTGTTCTGATATTTTGTTGTCATAAATGCATAACTCACATGCACAACGTACCTGACATTTTTCTTGCTATTAATAACTGAGGAGAATAATTTTACTAATTTCCCGAGACATCTTATCGAGCCAGACATTAATCCCCCGACGTATTCCGATAAGTCTTGACGACCCTCTACGAGAGGCTCGAATACAATAGAAACGAAATAGAATGAAACGAATCGTACGATAACAAAGCTAATTATAACAAGGCGGTAAGTCAGTTTATTTGCAGCGCGGGAAATAAATCCATAATAAGGAATGAATAGAGAATGAAGTCACATTAATGGAACGCGTCCTGAAATGTTTGATAGAGGAAAAAGATGTTCCAGGGACGTGGACCGATAATATGATTAAGCGAATACGATTGAATAATGAGAAGGTTGCAGGGAACAAGAATTCACGTAGTGAATGATGGCTATCCGCGACGTGAAACATCCATAATACGTTAACAATGCTTGTTAACATCCATTTTTCTTTTCGTTTTTTATCCAAATAACACGAACATTTTTATTAATTGTTACAGTTATTGCAAGGCAGACTTTTCTGAACTGATGTCAACTGAAATCAATCAGTATTCATGATTAGACTGTGAGTCATGCAAAATAAAAAAATTTCCTGAGTTGATAGTGAGAAATAGAAGTTAAATGAAAATATAATTCTTCTCCTTCAGTCGCTACAGATATTCACAATTGCACAATTGCAATCGCAACAAGGCCTCCGCGTCATCTTTTCCCAAGCAGACGTGACACAGTGTGCCATGTAGCATGAGTTTGGGATTATTGTAACGCTCGATGAAATCACTGAGAGAAATATAATATTAGGTTGCTGCGTATATTGTCCGGCGGAGTCACTCATGACTAGACTCCGGATTTTATGCATTTATAACAAAACTGAGCAAGTGGAATTTAAAACAGTGAAAATATTAAAAGACTTTAAGAATATTATTATATTATTTTCACCACATTAAAATGATTAACGAAGAATATAACGTAGCTCTTTCGTCTTGCAATTGATGCAGAAACTTTTTGTTTTGCATAAACATCCAGGGTCTACTCATGACTAATCTATGGATTTTTGTGCATTCATAGATCACAGAAATTTTTCCAACAGTAAAGTGAATACTTCTGTCGAATTTAATGCGTTCTTTGGTTATTTTGTAACCACACAAATTATTAGCTAGATGCTGTACAAATCGTGTACTGAAATGGAAACGTGTATAATGAAGACCTCTATGTATACTGCAGTCTACTTATCACTGCAGACTTTTATGTATTTATACTGGTTTATTTATAATGGCAGCTTATAATAGCTCCCTTTCAATCACTACCCCTTGCCCTACGAGGCATTGCCCTTGATGATCAACCCCTTCAATCGTTACAATAATTTTAAAATTTGAAATTCTAAGCTAAACCTTCTTTCAAATATATGCAAATAAAATAATTTCTCTTAGTACAATGCAATATAAGTTTACAGCGTAAAATCGTCTCAAGAAAGTCCGCCTCTCGTTTTACATTTATGCAATGCTTATGCAACTTCTTTTTACACCAAGTGAAAAGTCACATTTTACTAAAATAAGATACACAACAAACAACGTGTGTAAAAAGTAAAGTTGTCTATTTACGGCTGCAAACCTTGCATTTATTAAATAGCTTGAAACGGAACGGCTTGGCAACGATCAACGTGTAATCACGCTTTCATGAGACTGATTCACCGGCGCGTCGCGACGGCGTGAGAACTGTAAGAACCCTACCGAAATGCATGCGTGGACATATATACACGTAGATAGCAACTCTTTTTAGGAAGAACGTGAGACAGGAATCACGCGTCGGCGGGCCGTGTTAAAAGAAAAGACGAAACACGTGTGTTTCTGGAAGAAATGTTCTTAACCGCGGCCGGAATTCCTCGTAACGACCCCTCCGTTTCCTCCCGTGCATAATTCATCGGTGACTCGAAATCCCTGTACAGTACGTTCAGCACGTACCACGTAATCTCGGACGCTCGTGAAACAATAACATTCCTTGTTCCGTTGCTGGCTAATAAGACGCAGCTTTCGCGTTCCGCGAGCTGCTTAACCCGTTAACCCTTCCGACCCGAGTTTTTTCGATTAGGTTGTTGCGTATGCGAATGGTTTTTCTCATTCTCTTAAACCACAGGTCTTTAAAAATATGTTTGCGGACGAGTTTGTTTAAATTCGCAAGTACAACCAAGTTATGGATATATGTAATCAATAGCCATTAATATTCATTAAATTTTATATTTTATTTTACTTCGATAAGCGTGGCCTCTCTCTTCGTGAATCTATTGATTATTTACAAGCAATCGGAATGCATTCTATTTTCCAATAAAGATACAACTGATTTATTCTGGGAGTAATTAATAAAATTATAATAGAACCGATTAAGAAACTATCTTTTACATGACAGAGTATCCATAGCGCACGGGATTAATAAACATAATCACAGTACACAAATTGCAAATGTAATTTCTATCTATAATAAAAAATATACCTGAAACATTAGTCTTTCGAAGTACATTTTAAATAAAACACTTAAAATGGTAGAGTTATCCAGGACAAAATCGAATACGTATTTATACTGCAAAGTGTTAATGTACATTATCAAGCTACATCATTCTAAATAAATCAATATCAACATCAAAAAACATATTTGAAAAATTCTTTCGAAGTACATTTTAAATAAAACACTTGAGATGATAGTTATTCAGAACAATATGACGAAATAACTGTGAAAAGCGAACGAAACTTTCGATAGCCGCCGTATCGTTGCGTTGTAAATAAGTTCGCTCGCTTTCTTCAGCTTGTAGAGCTCTGAATGAGTCACCGTTCGTAATTTTATTCGGAGCAATTATTCATTTTACCCCGGAATACGACCGAACACGCCGGATAGCGGATTATATTCTTAAAGTGAAGCGGAAGTACGCCCACGTCTGGAGGCAGAAGGCTTCGTTCGTTAAGCGGGCTCCTCGTGTGTTGTAACACTGCCAGACTGAACGTCGGGAACACACGTAATTAGTGACTAATTAGCGATACGAGTGTGACGATTACACCGTAAACGAGCCATGACTTCTTGTCCACCGGTGGCCGGATGCATTTCATCGATCGGACTAATAATATTATTTTCGGAGCAGATGCGTCTTCCGTCCGGTCCAGCGTAGCGGAAGTACTCTGAATTGTAGACTAATGAGCAACGTGTGGACCGACTAATCGGTTTTAATATCAGATACGCTAGATTTGCTCTGTCGGTAAAAAGAATAAAACTGGGGCTCGTTATCAATGGAACAGGGCGATGCTATTTTCCAACAATGCAATCAAACGGGTCCCATGGAAATCACCGACACAAATTTCCCCGACACGGTTTTCACCGACAATAACTTTGGTCGACAATGCCTTTAACCGAAAACAATTCTGGCCGACAACGAATTTGATCCACAACTACTTGAGACGACCACAGTATGTATTATATGTATTATCATACTGTGGTCGTCTCAAGTCGTTGTGGATCAAATTCATTGTCGGTCAAAATCGTTTTCGGCTAAAGTCGTTGTCGGCCAAAGCTATTGTCGGGGAAAGTGTCGGTGATTTCCATGGGACCCCAATCAAACTTGGTCAGTTAAGTAGTTACAGAAATTATCTTTGCTCCGCTTGAATTATTGTACTTTTTCGTCAATTATCACAGTGACCTAGTTTTACACTTTCCATATAGGTCTCTATACTTTCTCTTGGTAAATAATAAACGGAAGGTGTAGACAGTCTTTTAAAAAAGAACTTGTTTACACGCCATCTAATAAACTTTTAGCTTCGAAAAAATTCAAGTCGTTCAGACAAATTTCACTAAAGTTATTCTTGTTTAAAGAAAAGTTCAAAGTCGAGTTTATCAAGTGTCACTTATCAAATGTAGGCTTTATGAAAATAATAAGAATATACTTATTTAGACTTCCAGCGATTTTGGTTGCACTATGTGCTCGAAGAAATAAGTCTATTGAATAATTACTCACGAATAAATCTTTACATTCTCAAGAAGAGTCCGTCGTTTTGACGGTTTCCGTAAACCTAGTATCGAGAATGTCCGTCTAAAAATGTTTGCAAGATGGATCCGGCGAGTTTTGATATTATATTTCTCATTTATCCCGTGCTCTCGCGTCGATATTGTTGACAAACGCGCGTCGTCCGGGGCCGCGGACAATGAACAATTTGGAGCGAAAACAATTCGCATGGCCAAAGAACAAGAGCGAGAATGAAAATAAACGGCCGTGGTGCTGTAACGGAGAGAGACGGATGGAACAACGGCTGATAAAAGAGGAAGGAAGGAAGGAAGCAAGGGGCGAGGCCGTGGAGAAGTGGAGGGGAAAGAGACAGAGAGAAAGAGGGGTGGGGGAGAGAGTGAACGAAAAAGAGAGAGCGAGAGAGATGCTCGGTTGCTCGATAAAGAGAAACGTCAACCCCGCGCATACGCATTGCGAATATCCGAGGTATCTTCAATGGGCTGGTTGCCCATTCGCATCCGCTGCAGGGGTAGAGGCTCTTTCATTGAGCGGCTCCGTTACTTCCGCTTTCCGTTCATGCGTCACCTTCTCCGTCTTTTTCTCCCCCTCTCCGTCGTTTCCACTCCTTTGCAACTTTTTCACCTGTGTTTTTCATCGATATTTGCGTATCACTCGGCTCCCGTTCTGTCTGTTTAAAAAGCTGGGTGTCGGGCAGGCGAATCGGAATTATACCGTAAACAAAACGCGGATCAAGGGGTATTCTGGTCTAGAGTGACACTTTTTGAAATTTTTTAAAAGATACAGAAACATTTTCTTCCGAGTAATTTGTACTAACCGGAGACATAACATTTATGATGCCCTCTTCATATCGAAATCTATAAAGTAATTCTACAAATATAATATTAAATATAGGAGATTCAATCAATGTACAACAATAATAATTAGGCATTTTTGAAAATGATATTGCTCATATAATTGGTAGAATTGTAATAACGAAAATAAGCAGCATTTCAAATCGCATTCTTGGACGTTCTTCAGCAGAACTTTCCACAGCCATCTCTGAATAAAAGAAGCAAAGCGTGCCACAGATTTTCAATCGCGACGTGGAAAGACTCGTTGACGGAGTTCTCACGTTCGTCGCAGATACTGAAATCTTTGCACAGTTTTCCCATATTCGTGACGGCTGTGCTGTTTAATAAATATGGTCGGTCCGGTTTCCATAGTCAGCGCAGAATGAATTTAGTTCGTCGAGTGGATTCCGTTGCTTTCGTTTCGCATTGACACAACACCCCATGCCCGGCTCTTTCATTTCTCGTCGTCTCTCGCGAGTAAAACCGTTGCTCGCGACGCGACGCAGAGCCGCGAAACCGGCGACGATGGAAAAAGAGAGGAAATTTTATTGGCGAAGATGAGGAAAGCAGGAAGGGAGGGAAGAGCCGGCTGCGACCTCGACGTTTATTTCTCACCGCCGGAAATTTATCGTCGCCCTTTTATTTCTCCGCCTCTGGAACGCTCTCTTGCCCCTAGCAACAACCCTGCTTAGTAATTACAAACTCGAGCTGGAACGATTCGCGAGAGCGAGAAATAGAGGGGGAGAGTCAGTCTACAGACCCTCTCTTTCATCCACGCCATTCGAAAAGTCCTCGTCGCAACATCGATATCGACTTGGTAACGTCTGCTTGTGCTGACCTTCCCGCGTTATCTTTTTACAACTGCATGTTGCTCCACTGCAATCACTTTTTTTTTGCTGTTACTTATTTTTTCGAATTTCATATGCTCAATATCCACCTTGCGTTACCACTCGTGTTGAAGATTTTAAACGAAGTCCTACTTGTGAATGCTACGACTTTCTTGTTAAACGAAAATTATACACTTTTGTAATCAATATTCAAGCATTGAAGTAATTGCAGCGACGCAAATAATATTTTAGAAATTACTGGGGGTGAAAGACCCGTTTAAAAATTCTTAGCCAGTGGCTGTACGTTTTCAAAAATTATAGACTAATCGCCGTGACAAAAAATTGATATGGTAGCTAACTTATCGACGTGCCCGCTAATTACAGTTTAGCGTTAGTTCGCGCGTGTGTCGTCTGTATCGTTGCGCGTCCTAAATTCGAATCAACTGGGATTTTGCGGATTTTTATGCATATTAAAAATTGCTTTACTGCATTAGTAGATATAGGAACCATATTTATTCCCTTTCTGAATAAATTTAATCAGAAACAATTCGACAGTATTTCTAAATTCTTAACTACAATTAAAATTACAACACATATAGCTCATAATAAAACAAATTCAACGAATTTGTGCAGTATGTTGACCTTCACAATACCCTGTATAGTAGTTAAAATCACTGCGTTCCACGGTTATAATTTAACACTAAACCTATCACTTGTTCCCTTATAAAAATGACAAGATTGATTTTATTTAGACTTTGTGCGGACCGTACTGTAATACGTTCTCTACTAAATATACCTATACAACCATCCCTTACGAAACCATTTTTATCATTTTAATAATTGTAAAATAAAAAATCTGGAACCGGTCATCTCGACCGGTGGTGGTAGATTTAGTGTTAGTGGCAGCTGCGAGAACATGAATAATTTTAGTTCTAGATTCGATATGTCTTTTTATCGATTAAGTTATTAAATGGTAGCGATGCTTGAGGTAACGATAACATCTGAATAGTTTGGCATTTCCACTCAATAAACATTCACTGCATACGTCAACATACAAACTATAACATTCGTAGCATTCGTATAAATTAATGGAAATCTGATACTTTGACATTTAAGTAATATTAAACCCTCTGACTCGTTGCGGAGTATAAAAATAACCGCAAGTGTGAAGACGATATTACGTGTGGAATAATTAGTCGGAGAGATCGAACAAATAGAAACGGTTGAAGCGAGAGATCTTGACCTATGTCGGATGGTAATCAATCTCCTAAATTAGCGTTTTTCGAGCTTCCAATGAACTACCGCAACGAATAGGGCTGCCGCGAGGGAAATGTGAACTGAAATCGCCGGGGTTGACCCAGTTCGCGAGTGATGACGTCGACTGGTCCATTCACCTTGCATTTCTTTCAGATCCATCGTGCTAACTCTTGTTACCAACGAGAATTCGATAATGGCCGCTGTGACACATCGATCACACGATTCCCTCGGTTTGTCTTCCTTATAAAACAAAAGAAACGTATAGGGGCTGACAAAAGACCAATGTCCAGCGCTTTCGCGTTTTTGCTCCAAAAACTTAACACTTTACCTACCGGAAGCATATTAATAGGATTTTCAATAATTGTGCTATACCAAAAAAAAGCATGAAATTTTCTTTTACATTACAATCTTAAATGTGAAACCTTTAGATGCCGTTATTGAGGATGACTTGTTAGCTCACAATGAAAATTGCTGTTGCTATTGAAGATTCCATTAAAAAATGTTTAGCCATAGTTTTTCCAAAATTATGCGATAATCAACAGTCGGTCTTAATAAAAGCACTTAATGAAATTCTATATGGTCAAAGATACCATTTATTTAACTCACCATTTATACAAGCTTGACAATGAATTTTCCTGGGATGATTGTAACAATTTCCTAACTAATATTTATTGACTGAACACTTGGTCCCTAAACATAAAAGCATTAAAAATTATCGTTCTTCTTCTATTGTAACGTCATTGCTATTGTTTTGTGCTGCACTTATTGTTGATGTCAAACGTGATTAATCGACTGCGGATCTTTATGCAAAATATACATTTTCCACCCAAATTGCAACACATTGGAGTGAAGTAGAAAGTTATTTTCTTTCCGAATATGTTCAACAAGCTGAAAATAATAAAACAGCATTTTTTAATTGTTCTAATGTCGCTGCTGTTTTAAATTACACCTACTCATTGTTGTCATGAATGCATAAAATCCGCAGTCTAGTGATTAATGTTCGATACTGTGTACTACTAGAGAGATTCGCAAAGGTTTAATGAAGTATAAATTTTCAATATTTATTGTGCCGAAGCTCAGTTCATTTATGAAGCGAGACTACGGTGACCTATTTAGAGGACAGCACTGTCGGCAGATTCATTCATGCCGCGATCCTTTTGTGAACGATGAGGGGATCCGCCGACAGCAAATCCCATAATGAAATATCGCGTGTACACGCCTCTAAATGGGATCATCATTATGAAATCTTTTACAGCCAGCAATCGTGAGCTTTCTGATTGAAAGGACAAAAAGTTGGAGACATTCGTATTGTACTACAAAAGAGAACATTTCTCAGTTACGACAGTTACAAGGAAAGATCAGCATACCCATTTGCTGTCGAAAGCTTGAGTTACAAAATTTATACCATCAACCCACTATGAAAATATTACAAAATTCTGAAATAGCTTTTCAGCAACGTCCCCGTCGCTCACCTTTCCCGCCATTAGCCTATGTGCTCTTTGCAACCCGTATCAACGTCAGTGCCACCGACAAACGACGTGGCCTGGGTTTACGAAACTATCGGTATTTTCGAAAATTCGATTTTCCGTAAACGCTTGATTACGCTGCGCGGGTACCGTGACAAGCAACCCCGGCTTTGACAGAGGACCACCGCACGGGTGCAGGGTGAGAGTGGGAGAGAGACACGGAAATTCTATGGCGACCCAGTTCGCGAATAGTGACGTCGATGAGACCATTCAACTAGCAGTTTACCCAGGAACACCGTGCCGCCGCGACGAAACTGGGTCATCCACGTATAATGCATCCCTTTCAGCATCCTTGGATGCCGTAAAAATAGAGTCTCGGCTGGCTAAACGCAATCACCTTGATAAAAACACGCGTATTCCTACGAATCAGTTCCCATTTACTTCGCGCCTCTCTATCGATGTGTTTACTATCGGTCTCGTCGTACACCTACACATACACTCGCATACACACACGCACGCACAGATAAAGCATACTCCGATCGAGCTGATTGGACGATTCATTGCTGGACTATAGAAGCCGGTTCAGAAATGTGTAAAAATCTGAATGGATCTAGCGATAGCTGTCATGAAATCATCAAAAGCATCATGAGGGTGAATCGTTCTCCGAGAATCGCTCCTAATACAACAGCAGCAATTCTAAGTAATCATCTGAAACTACAAATGTAGCTCATGTGGTGGTTATTTGTTTTTTGATTTAATGTTATTCGTACAGGGTGTCTCAGCTGAAGGAGGCCACCTAAATGTCTCCTTTATTTTTAATGGCATAAAAGAAATATTTATGGTATAATTTAAATGGTATCGAAGGAGGAATATCATAGAAGAACAATTTTTTTTGTCCGGTTATTTTTTAATAGTTTTCTCAAGGTCATCGTTTATTTTTTATCGGGAAAACTTTTTTTTTATTCCATCTTGTTAATGACTTAAGCATATTCAAATGTATTTGTTCAGCCGCTATAAGATGGAATAAAAAAAATTAGATATTGATGTATACGATTTATGATTTATCGTATTTTTTAAAATCACAAACGAAAGCTATTTTAAAGGAAAAACATTTCAGGGGCAGCATTTCGAAGATTTGTACTATACTGAGAAAATCTACCGCACGACCCTGCACCTGACAGTTAGACAACGAAGTTGAGTTAATACGCTTTTGATGAGACTATGAAATAATATTCACAGAATTCATTAATGGTGGTTTCTAGACTGCGAATCTTTATGCAAAATACAAATTGTCTGCATCGATTTGCAAGAAATAGAAACTAACTTGAATGTTATTTCTTCCCTTAATGATTTTAACAGAGGAGGAATCATCTATTGACATCTTCAATTTGTCAAATTCTCCAACAATTTTCAATTTTATCTACTTAATTTTCCTATTTATGCATAAAGAACCGCAGTCTAGTGATAACTAAAAAATCAGGTTTTCCTACTCTGAAATTGAACATTTTTTAAGTGTGAATATTTTATTATCGTTCAAATTACATTTTATTCTTGTTTGTCAAAATTCGAAAACCAGCGTCCCAGAATTTCCGGAACTCGGAAATCGGTTTTAGCACGAACGCCAGCGAGCAGCGTGCATAAATTCAAAAGAAGGAAGCAAATAATTGTGCAGAGAATGCGCTTTATCGTGAAAGTAATGCTCAGCCGTCTCCATTCATGCAGTTTCATCATTCTCATTAGAAGTTCACGTAACATGGTAACGGTTGATCCATAATTTTCAAGATTCCCGCTGCTGCATCTTCCGTATGTAATTCCGAGTTAAGAAACGTGGAAATCTTCCACGCTCCATTTCGCAAGCTTCCATAAAATACAAACGTGCATCCACACCGAAAGTCTCGATTGGTGATATGACACGGTCTCATGACCCGTACAACTGAAGTGTACAGATCACCGTTGTTAAGCAAATAACGTTCGGCTATTGCGTACATCGTTTTTTTCCGACGAATTCATTTCGTCATGTATTTATCGCTCCACCGATAATCCTGTAGATTCGTACATTTTTTCTTAATGAAATTGAACTATTTTTGTGTTGGGAATTGTGTCACCCCTTACTAATTTTAGTTTCATGAATGATACGTGCACTATTGGGAATATTTTTTTTATAATATTTTAACTTTACTACTAGACTAAATATTACACATTAAATAAAATGGTCCAAGCATTATATTTTTAATAAAAGTCGTTATTAACAGACAGAATTATAAAATCGATTAAAATATTGCTTAGAGCTACTTAATATTGTACTGAACATCTTTTGAAATTAATTTATTTCGTCATTCCTTTAAAAATGTAAGTAATTTCATTTCTATAAGACAACACTCATCTACGTTTAGTGCTTGGTACATTTATTCATATGTATTTGATACCTTAACTTGACTACTAGACTAGATGTTATAAATTGAATAAAAAGGTCCAAGCATTATATCTTTAATAAAAGTCGTTATCAACAGACAAAATTATAAAATCGATTAAAATATTGCTTAGGGCTACTTAATTGTACTGAACATCTTTTGAAATTAATTTATTTCGTCATTCCTTTAAAAATGCAAGTAATTTCATTTTTATAAGGCAACACTTATACCTACGTTTAGTGTTAGAGCATCTTCAGAGCATTGTGTGACAGATTAAAAAATAAAGTGTGACTTTTTTCATTCCAAATGATGATTCAGGTTCACGAGAAGAGCAACGGCCTATGACACGTAACATCGCTATACAAGGCTACCGAGCACGTAGTGAAGCAATCTTTGTATCTCATCAAGAAGGTGAATCACGAGACTTTTAGGATCTATTATCGAGGAAATGATAGCCGAAGATATGCTCGCTTAACATTGAACACCTTGCGCCACGGGTCATTCAACTCTTCCTCGAGCGGCTATCATCTCGTTGATTAAAACACCTAAGAATTCGAGATCCCAATTGGTACGTTCCGATCAATTATGATTTCTACGAAAGCTCTCCGTGATCGAATGCCATTCTTTCATATTTTTGAGAATTCTTTTCGAGAGTACCATTAAATGCTTTGCTATTGGGTTGTGTACATAGATTTACGGGTATTCAAGTTACATACATGATATTTCTTTAAGTAAAGATAATCAAAATTTATTACATATTTTTTTATGTACGTTTTAAAAATTCAAGTGCGTTGACTGTTGCCATGATTCCGGGACTTCCCAGATTGATAATAAAATAGGCTACGGTCTAAATCAGAATAAAATTAAAATCTTGACTATTTCTCCTACACGGGTACGAGAACAGAAAATGCGAAACTATTGATTTCTCCAAGGCTCAAAGTCAGAATACACCCTTAAAACGTTCTTCGATGCCGGATGTCGCAAAAGGAAACTAGTCTTTTATTAAAATGTGTTAATTAGATTAAAAGTGTTTGCATCGATGCTGGTTTAATCGAATATCGAGAGTCTGATGGAAAATAGAACTAGAGCTCCTGTATTAATAATAACGGTGGATTAAAAATAATACGGGAGCTCGATTAATTCAGCTTCGCTTAATTAAGAGATGGACGTGCTAGATACATTAAAATCCGGCAGGTAATAAACGACATCCAAGAAGAAACGATGAGAAACATGTTTGAAAAGGAAGCACAGGATTTTTATAGACAATATAACATTTATACGTGCATTTAGAGTAGCTCACTACTGACTTCAGTTGATGATATGCTTTTTTCAATCTGACATTAAGTAGGAAATTATTAACACGAAGCTGCATCTTCATCGGAGATCGTGCCATTTGAGAATGGTTTGATGAAACACTTTCACTAACTATTCTACTGAAAAGAAAAAAGATCCTAGAATATTTTCTCCAGTTACTTTATGCATTATTCTTTTTTCTTTTATTCGACTTTGTAAAGTTTATAAATAAAAATACCTATCGTGCAAAGTATAGTTCAAATATCGAATATGACATGAATTATATGTAGGTGCAAAGGGTACATTTTTTATAGTCGACAAAAATATATGGTTAATCAAAAATACAATTAATTCGAGGAAATTCCATGAAACGTAAAAGTATACTAAAATTTACGAGCACGATAAATTAGAACTTTGACATTTTTTGAGAGATGTATTGGGTTGGAACGAAAGTCTGTAGCGTTTTTCACATATTTTCAATTCTTTTCTACTACTTTTTGCCATTTTTTAGGTGACTTGAATTTTGTTTGTGAGTTTGCTTGACTTGAGTTTTGACGTTTGAATTTTGATTTAAAAACGCTACGAACTTTCGCTCCAACCTAATACGTTTCACACCGCATTATAATTTACGTAAACAATAAATAAATTAAATAAATAGCAGATTACTGGGGGTCGTTCGTCGGGTATGTCACCGTCGGAGTCATCATTTCGAATGACTCGAGTGCAGCTCGGAGCTCAGCAGATCGGAACTGCGGCTCGTAAAGAATTTCAGCAGGTCAGAGAGAGCAGCTCGTAAAGAATTTCAGCAGATCGTATATCCGCGAGTTTTACTCACGGCCGCGTGCGATCTGTAGAAGGGAGAAACACACCGGTTCGTCCTTTGAGAATCTCCTCAAGCTCTGGTAAGCCGGAAATGCATGACCTCTTTCCTTTTTCCTGCGGAAAAGGGGTCCGAAGGACGAGGGTTACAAGAATAGAAGCCAAACATTCGTTCGTATCCCGTTCCTCGAACCTGAGCACTGTCACCGTTTCACTGCATGTCGTCAACGGATTTTTCCTAATTCGAAAGTTTCTCGTGATCCGAACCGAACGTCCCTACTTCGGAGAAGTTCCCCGGGTTGGGGAAACTCTGATCGCATTAAAACTCAGTCGGAGCGTTCCGGCCAATGCAATTATTCGCTAAAAACAATTCGGCACAACTGTTTCCACCAATATTTTATTCAAGTATTATAGACAAAGATGGAGAGGACATTTATACGTAGATGAGATAAAAATGTAGGAGTTGTTATGTCTCAAATGTAAATTAATACATATGTGATCGTACAAGAACATAAAAATCTACAATAATTTTATTTTTATTCAGAAAGGAATTGAAAGTGCCCGAGCACATGATTATTGACATAAAGGTTAAAATAAGGAAACAGTGAAACGAAAAAATAAAGTTTCAACCCCTTGAGGACGACTGACGATGTATTGGCGACATCACAACCACTCGGCTAATTGTTAGATGGCAAATAAATAATCGAATTATTTATGTAACGATGGGTGAATACATTTTTTCCTCCTAATTTATAAAGAATTAATACATTTTTTAAAGGCCACGAGTAAATTTGTACACCTAATATGTTTAGCATATTAATATCGTTAACCCCTTGATTTACAATATCGAGTCAGACTCGTGATGAAGATTCTGGACAGGGTCGCATAAATATGAATGATGTATGCTATTAATTTCGTTCAAATCGAAATAAAATTCTATTTTAGTTGTGTTAATGTACAGCTATTGGAGAGCATATAGGCGTTCAATAAATATAAAGATTCTTCTTTTTTAGGAAATTAAGAATTACAAAGAAAGTTTTAATCACAGGAATCGTCAAATAAATCGTAGAGCAAGGGGTTAAAGGAAGGAAAACGTTTCCGTTTGACTTCTCTGTTTCTTGCAATTTATTTAGACGATAATCATCAAATTCAATTAAAAAAATCTATGCAGAACTGCTTTCCTCGTTAATGAAGAAAACCTCCAGTAAAATAGCCCTTCGATCGCATTAATTCGAGCAGCACGGTAAAAGCGAATTGAAAATGAGACGACGAGCTCAATTTCTATCCGGTGTGATCGACAAAAAGTCCACATGCATTCACGTAAACATTCACGCCGCACGAGCTCGCGATATCGTTGACGAGACCCTGAAAACGATTGTTCGAGCGTAGTGCAGAGATGCGTGTATTACGTGTGGGTGAACAAAGGAGACTGGTTCGAATGAATCAGAAGAAGACTCGAGCGGCGCGTCATATCCGGATGCGCAGCCGACACCTGCCTCCTTCTCAATGATTAATTCGTAGCTAAGCCCACGTCTTCCTGCCTCTTTTCCTTTTCACTTCCGTCTGGCCGACATCTGGCTCCGCGCGCGATTTTTCTATTCACCGTTTTACACGTGTTTCACCAACCCGACCACCGCACTGTCGCCCGTCGCGCTCATGCGTTCTCTCTCTCTTTCTCTCTCTCTCTTTCGCGTTTATGCGTGCGCGATACAACCCCGGGATCAAGCGGGCGCTATCTATTCTTATCGCATGCGAGACCACAACCGAGTGGAAAACAGTTACATAAGTTTTCTACGCGAACTTGAAACACGTTTATCAAGTCCGAGTAGTTTTCCGTTGTAAATAAAACATCGTGGTCTATTCTTTACGGTTCCCATTATGTATATTATGTATACGAACTGCTAATAAAAGCGACGAGGCGGGACCGTCGTCGCTCGATATCGGTTAAACGGTAGTTTTCTCTTTTAGAGCCCGCCGCGATCGTTTTCTCTTCCGCGGAACGTTAAAAAATGCACTGCTCTTTCTAAAGATAATTTTTGTACCCACGCTGTTCCGTTGGTCGACGTTTCTTCACTTTGGGGATTTTGGTGTGATAGTTATTACTAGACTGCGAAACTAGACTGCAAACTACAAAATGCTCACATTGATTGCAGGACACAGGAGCCAAATGAAAATTGTCTTCTTCTTTTAATTACCCTATTAAGCTGAAACTCATACATTGATGTCCTTAAATATTTTGAACACTGCTTTAAATTGTATGTGCCCAGTTTTGTTATAAATGCACAAAATCCGCAGTCTAGTTATCATTTCTTGTGCAATTCAAGTACATTTCTCAGATGAAATTTTCAAAATATACATAATTGACACGGATCCACAAGATGTACTTTTCAAATTTTCAATATGGGTCCACATGAAACAGTCGTGAACAACAATCCTAGTATTCTCTCCGTAATTCCGACCAATTACAATTATTCCACAAATTTTTTTCGCGTCTCGTAGTAAACCTTTTTCGAGAAGTACCCCAACTTCTCGAAGAAATCGTATGGTCCGAATATTACTGTGATCCACTGTATATCGAATCGCATGTTTAAACAGCTTCTAAAAAATTATTAATGACAAAGAGGTTCTAATCACTGTGACCGTAAAGTAAGTTGCAGTGCAAGGGGTTGAAACCGTGTCGAACGAAACGTGGAGAAAATGCAAATCACAGGAACTCGTTGGGGGGCTGTATCGAAACCGTGTTATCGGAGCGTCGCGTTGGAAGAGGGTGGACTGTATAAATATTTTGCGAAATCACACTCCGCAAGCTGGCTCTGCAAGGACGTCTGGTATCGGGCAAGATGGCGTCTCGCGTCGTCTAGAGTCTAGAGGTTGCATGAATCGGCCGTTCGTTGAAAGGGGTTGGTGTATGTTCTCCCCCGAACACAGTATCGTTTCCACGATCCGATCGCGGAGTGGGGTTGGTGTTGGCCTGGTGACCCAGTTTATCCCCGGGGGTTGAATGAACGGCACTGAACGCGATGACGTCATTCCCGACCTCATTTCCGGTTCCCGGTACAGCCAGCTATCCCGGCTCCGTCCCGTTGACCCGAAATTTCTCGTGAATCGAAGGACGCTCGTTCATCCCGAGCCATTCTAGCAAACCATGAATGAATTTTCCGCATATACGTCGAAACGCCACAAAAAATCCCTTTCCCGTTCGAAGAAGCCTGCCGGTATCACCTGTCGACACCGTGTGCCACCTGCGTTACCTGTTAGGTGTCGTCACAGGTCAGAAATACATATTTTTTCTTTTTTCATTCGAACGGTAGCAATTAGAGTCGGCAATTAGCGTTCGAGCCACAGCAACGGGACTGGGCGGTCTTGCTGGAACCCAGGGGATGTATCGACTACCCTGTAATTGTTATGTGTGGTCTGTTATTGATACTGAAATTGCAATGTTTGTGGACGGGAACTCCAGGTCCTCCATTGAGGAACATAGGGCGACCTGTTCCCGTGAATGAACACTTAAGCTGCGTCCTGTTTCTTCGTGTCAGATAGAATTTTGTAACTTTATACATTGTTAGGTGAATCTTCGAATGCAAGTTGTGGAGATTTTTATTAAATATTTGTACCAATGAATCCACAATAGGTTAAAGGTGAGTTGCCCGCCCCGTAATTGTCAGATCGTCTACTACTGGTAATAGTAATGTTTGGAGTACGTTAGCCAAGATTAAAATATTAAAGTAACGAAGAGTTATTTCATTACTGAGATGCGTGTGATCTTGACAATCAATTTCTTTATGAATTGTGTTCATTAAATCGAGAAGATTAATAATGGATACGTTTCTCGGAATTTATTTTTTAAATGCACTTGAGTGCCACACGTTTATATATCAAAAGTATAAATATTGTAGAGAATAGGAATACTTCTATTTCAAACAATAGTCCCCCGGGCTACGTCGTATTTTTTGGCGAGGGCTCAGGCTTCTTTATTTTTTACACATGTACGTAAAGGGGCCTATTCACGATCAAGTATTTTGCGCAACAATGCCTATTGCGCAACATGATTGATCGCGAATGATAGTGATTGACTAATTGCGCAACCTATTGTGTAAAATCAGAATTTCCTGATATTTTGTGCACAACAAACGGCTTGCGTTTGTACTGTGTTGTACTGTGAATAGCAGTGTTGCACAAATATTGTCAGACGAGTCTCATCACTGCGGAGTGAAAAACTGAACGGTCGCTCAAATTATGTGCCAACGTGAATACAATTTGGATTTGCGTAACATCATGCTGCACAATAATTGTTGCGCAAAATGCTTGATCGTGAATAGGAACCTTAAAAAATGGAAGAAATATACATAGATAAAATTCCAATTAGCAGTGGGGTGTGCGGCGCGTGGCTAAAATTTAGTATTAATAAATAAATAAATAAACATCACAGACGAGCACACACAAGTATAAGAGTCTAAGGATCAGAGAAAACGTATCAAATTTCTCCCTCGTGGGGTAAGTTGGCGTTATTGTCCAAAATATTGACATTTTATGAAGCATTTTAATCCAGCCTTCAATATCATCTGGTTTTATCTCCTTTATACAATTTCGTACCATTTTCCTCTAAAAATCCAATTGAACGTAATCGAGGTTAATTAATATACTGCATTAGCGTGTCCCAGAAAGAGATGTCAATTACCTCCACACAAAGACACTAGGTAGAAATAATTTTCCAGAGAAAAGTGGAACATATAGATCATTTCACAAACGAGATATCTTTAAATGACCCAACGTGACATCGAACCAGTTCAAAGTATAATGCTTCTCCGCACGACTTTGACTACCAGAGGGGTCAAAATGACCCATCCCAAATTTCAAGTTTCGCTATTGGAAAATCAAAGTGTTTCTGCGACAATTTATTCAGTATTTGTTTAATTCGTGACCAATTGAAGTCTAAATAAATGCATTTGTCATGACCTCGATCATTTGCCTTTTATTGTTAAACGAATGGATACATACAATTGAATAATAAGTGCACATGTTCGTACACGTGCGATCTGCCATACTAGAAGCTTACCAAACACCTTGTTATATCTCTCTGGTTGAGCAACATATACCCGGTGTCGAAAAAATTTCTCAGTGCGGAGAAGCCCATCCATTTCATTCGTCAATCTAATCTCGTTATCTCTGTACTCCCATGGATATAGTGACCTCCATTAATATTCGGACGCTCTCTCAAAAAAAACGATAACTTTGTTAATATTGGACTATGCGATTTGAACTTTTTTGAGAAGCTGGAGCAATTAGTTTACTACAGGATGTGAAAATAAATTTTTTCAAAAATTGCATTTGGTCGGAATTGTAGAGAAAATACTAAAAGTTGCATTTTACAACTTTTTTATACGGGCCTATATCGAAATTTTAAAAAATACGTTTCATAAATCTGTGTCAATGAAATGCACTGTGAAAGTTTCATAGAAATCGAAGATCCCATAATACCAAATATAAGTTTCTATTTGAAAAAGCAAAGTTGACCTTCAAATGACCTTGAAAACGCCACCCAAATAAAAAAACTGTTACTGCCCCCCTCTTCCGCCCTCGAAATTCTTGGACACGTGTTTTATACTTTTTTAATATCTTTCATACTTTCCGAGATATTCAGCTGGAAAGTTTTCAAATGAACACCCTGCATATACAATTATGTAGAGATATCCAAATCGATTGTTACTTTTTGAAATAGAAATACAACAAAAATTTCTTCTTTTCAAAGTAATTTCATGACTAGACTGTGAACTTTTATGTAAAAAGTTAAACAACGGTTTGCGAACAATAATTTCGACAGACACGCAGGGCTGTTCAGTCACTAGACATGTCACCCTATGCGCAGCTCACTGCCTTCCAAAGTGTTAGAGGGAGTCTCGATATCCTATTTCACGATTTCGGCAAAAAATTTCATTACGTTCGGAGCTTCCTTTGCCGCGATGAACAATGCAGAGGTATTGTGGAAAATTTAGAGCTGACCCAGGACAAGCAGAATTACAACCTGGCGCAGTTGAAAAGCTCCAGGGTTATTTGTCACGGATATCGGTTGCAGCTCGCACCTCGTCGATTCGGTACGGTCCATCTGATCTCATAAATTTTTAGGAGACGCCTCTCGTTTCCGAAAATCCGTTTTCCGAGAAACGAGCACCGTGACGGACAACCGTCCGCCGGGATCAGTGTGCCAGTTCTTTCGCCGGCTTCCACGCCGGTGATTTGTGGGCATCGGTGTATACCTGAGATGACACCCGAACCACTTCGGGAACGAAAGATGGTCCAGCAGGTAGACACCCGATTCATGGTGTAAATTTCACTGGACAATCGGCTTCGTTAACAGCCGAAGCCTCAGGAACCCGTCTCTTCACAGTAACACCCTCAATGAAACTACCAAGTCAGGGCTGTAGCAAAGAATAGCTAATGTCGCGTTCAACACCAGGTCCAAGGAGCACTAAGAGTGACCATTTTACATTAGTTCAATTAAATAACAAGGCTGTATCTATCCAAACTTTCAGCCATTTTTGTATTTAATGTACAGTCAATCTCATAATCGATGGCACACACTTTTAAATCGAATAATCTTTTTATTAACACGTTCCGTGCCACGTGGACCACCAGAAGCTATTCATAAATATAATAACATATTTATTTAATGCGCCGAAAATATATATTTTACAAGTTTAATACTGTAAACTGTAGAATATACAAATTTTTAGAAAATTTCATTAATTATGAATTTTTCGTAGGGGTTTATGTTTAAATAAACAAATTTGTATAATATTTCCACCAAAAGATTGAGGCATTGTAAAAAATGCAGTATAGAACAAAGCACATAAGTTTGTTTGATTGTCGAGCGAAAACGGCTCGCCGCGGAACGTGTTAATGAACGAAACGATTTCAGTTAGACAAATTTGTAAACTGAAATGATTTAACGTGCAACTATTCTGACAATGAGATTTTTGTTAAGCGATGGAATTTTATCTATTAACATCGGTATCACTGGAATTTTATGCATTTATTATAAAAATGAGTAGATGCAAAATATAAAATAGATTTGCAGAATTTAAAAACGCTGTCGCATTGCTGTGTGCCTTCCAATAAATGCAGACAATTTATATTTTTCATAAAAATCCATAGTCGTAGACGTTTCCTACGTGAAATACGACGAAAGTTTGCAGAGATGAACGACATTCCGAGAGCAAGGAGCTGCATCACGTACCTAGTTCTCGTCGCTAGATATTTCTATAAAATCCTGTTAGTCGATGTTGGCATGTCTCTGCAAGAGGTTCCGTTCAATCTTGCCGGGACAATTGTAAATCTTTCGGTGGAAAGTGATCCTCGAGGACAAAGGGCATCCCATTACAATACAAACCTTCTATCGGAGGCGTCACTTTGAAAGTGAGACTCTTGAAAATGATGAGTTCCAGCGGCTCTCTGCGCCTTTCCTCTCCGGATCCATTTTTCACTTCAAACTTTTCTCTCCCGAACTGAGAGATACTATGGTCAACGGGTATGAATAGGAAGTATCTCTCAGTCTGCTCGATGTTACTAAATAATAGAGAATACGGATGGCCTCCTTGGCGTTTCCCGAGTCAGCCCACGATCACACCGTCTTTTTAATAATTTAACCCGTAACAGATTGGTAATCTCTTTATTGTTAGACAACTCAAAAATTGTCCGTACCTATTTAGCGTAAAGTGCACGTTTATGTGCTACGTTCCAATATTAATTTTTTTTCAAATCCTGAGCATTAATTATATTGAAATGTCACCATATCAACTTAGGGTTGAAGATGGCCCGTCTCATCAATGATGACCGACCCGTCTAGTAAGTCGACGACTCTGAAAATGGCCCGGGTCGAATAAAACAGAGGGGACGGCTGAAAAACGAGGATAATTGCAACCCGCTAAAGGGCCGAGTGCCGGCAGCGCCAATTGTGATACTGGTGATTAAAGATCCGGTGTGCCTTAAGGAAGCGAGGGGCGGCCGAGCCGCCCCTCCCCGGCAATAACTCTACTACTACTACTACTACTACTAGGGTTGAAGATGTTTCTCTGGTTTCTCACCCTTATGTCGCTACCCGAGTATCTACTTTCAATTTGCCTTCTTGAGCAAAGATTTTTGTTGAATCTAGAATAAAATTAACAGTTTCTGAAAGATGATGGCAAACTGGTATGACGAATTAACTCGTTATCCCCACTTAGCACAATTTGAATTTTCAGCTAGCGGCAACGCCATCTCGGACGCGGAATCGACGTTATTCTCTGAAATCTAGCTTCGGGGACACCAAATTAATTACGTTCCTTGTGTGATCTTGGCCCTGGCGGCGTGCGCGAGAAACATTTCACGATTAATGTCGGCACACGGCCCCAATATATAAACATTAAATATCGCAACCGGGATATAAATGTTTGGCAGAGCAACTAGTGAGCGTTAGTAGAGCCGTTTACTGCCGTACGAACGACACACGATGGAGTACTTGAGCTTCGATGCGACTAGCAAAACCCTCTCGTTGAAGAAAGCCGAGATCCCGACACCAAAACCGAATGAAGTTTGTGTTAAAGTAGCGTACGCCGGAGTCTGCGGGACCGATCTTCACATTATAGAGGTGCGTCCGCGTCACCGTAACGGTTATTTCTTTATTATTATTCGTTCGCCAACTTAGGCGGATTCGTTCGCCAACTCAGGCGGATTCGTTCGGAACACTTGCGCGCTCGTAGCTCGGTAGAATCACACCTTGATCAAAATGTTTCGACTAAGAAATATAAATATTTGCAAATAATATTTCACATATGTGTCGTTTGAGATAGTAATTTATTTCTGTATTAAATTAAACACTAGTTGAAATGTTTCGTTGATTTTACAAATATATAACAAGCATTTGAAAGATTTATTTTATAATATCAACCTGAGAAATACTTAATTGAGATAAATATTTTCTTTATCGTGCTTGAATATTATTTCCATGATATTTTGCTGACCAGTGCCTTCCAAAATTTGTTATAGTTATAACGATATAAAACTAATAAATATTAATCGTAAGAACTAGAATTTCAAATGATCTAGACACATGGGACACTGTTTCAATTATTCATTTCCTCTAGCACAACATAAATAACTATTTTCAGTGCTTATCTCTATGACGTCAAATAAATCTTGAGATATCATTTCATACAAACAAGAGTATTTCATTAACTATTTCCGAAAACTTCATTATAACAATATGTGTTTGAATACAGAAGTTTATGAACAAATTTCTCACGCGAACGTCCGTATAATTTCAATATTTAGAAAAGAAGAAGTTAGAAACGGGTGATTTTCGACAAACTTTTTCGAAGCCATTAAATTTTTAACATTTGCACATTAATTTACGTATTTATGTTCGTGATTGCATACTCAACCTTACATCGTACGAGGTTACATCGTTCAAAGGTTCATCTCGAATATACATATATGGTCCTCGAATAATTCTTCTTGATTGGTTCACGTGTTGGTGCGCTGCAGGCGACAAGATTCATTGCGAGCATAGTGCTGCAATAATTCTACCCGGTTTTAACTAGTCGATGCATGGCTTTCACGGCAAGAATTATTCGAGCTGTGTGTACGCAATTATTCTTGTCGGTCGGTCAATATATTGATCAAGCAGCAAGAATTGTCGTGTACACAGAGTTACGGTGATTTATTTTGTATACAAGGTTGCGATGATGTTTGCCATTTTTCCCTGTATAGCATGTAATCTACGCGGTAAGAATTATTGCACACCGTTCATGTTTTCCACCCGGTAGCTAAAGCAATTCATACCGGTTGGACCATGTGTTGTTTGTCAGCAATAAGCGACATGATTTATTGTAGCTCTGAATAAACAACTATTCTTGCTGGTTGATCATTGTGTCTTTACTTTATTTATCGACGTTGTTGCAATTATATCACTTTTTACTCAATGGTGTAGGTATCTGCATGTTCAAAACCGCGGATCAGAATAAACAGTTATTTTCTATTTTTTTTTTTAAATTCCCAAACTTTTACATTTCGTTTAAGAAGTTATCTATCTTTATCAAGAATCTAATTCATCTTGGATTTCTATGGAATTTTTTCAAAAAGTGTTCTTACGCAACAGACTATTTGGAGTCCGTATCGTAACAGTTCCATGACATCAAGTTATTTCGAAACATTTATAAGGCTGTCATAAGAACAATATCAGCACAGTTTGAACCATAAATTGTCTATGTAAATACTACAAACAGATCACCAGAATATGAAGTTGCACTAACCATTGAATATCGTTCAGTATTTGTTACAATGATCGAAGACTCTTTTAATCAACAAAATAATTGCCATGTGATAGAAAGATTTTTATATTTTATATAAATCATATTCAATCTGAAACTATGAAGCATGATTTTCAACAAAAATCTACTATCTTCAACAGGAGCTATCCAAAAGGTCTATAAGTTTTAGGAGCTTTGAAAAAATCACACTGTTCAATCGGCGAAGTTTTCAAGAAATTGAATATTGACAAACAGTCAAATTTTAAAAATATCATTTGCCCTCATTGTAAGAGCTGTACAGTTGTGTAGTGTTATTGGATTGGAACACGTTGTATTTCCGGTTCTCGTAGATTAAGTAATTCGTATCGCTTAGGTCATATATATTCCTCAATGATTAATGACAAGAATCATTAGAGTACTGCTCTTAAGATACATTTCCTCTGGTTGACCTATATTTTGACCAGATATCCATAACAGAGCAATTGCGTACATAATACAACAACTCTTGCTGATAAACACACAAAGTCCAACAAAATCAAACTTTTTTCATGTTCAACAATTACTGTTGGCTGATTCGTGTAGAGTTTTTTACGCTGATTCCTAATCTGTCCTTAATTTTTCCCGTAGGCGCACAATTTTTGAGAAACATGATTTTGAAAAAAAAACACACTTTTCAACTCCAAACAAATATTGTGATGTCATTATAAAAGGCACTGAATTGTTCTTTGCAGCAAAAGATTCTGTAGACTTTCCCGAATACAGTGATATCCAATATTAATACATTCTGAATGTTTAATACATTAATAAACTAGGGAAAAAATTAAGGGCAGATTCGGAATCAGCGCAATTAACTCTATAAGAATCACCGAACAGTAATGGTTGAACAAATTCGGTGTTTGACAGTGATAATAAGATGACGGTACATGATCTAAATTCTAAATATATAGCTCAAAAGATTTGTGTCTTCTACACCATATGTTACTATGTTACCCAGCTGTTAGTGATAAGAATTGAGGGACGCACGCAGTATTACTGCTTGGGCAATTCTAATTGTTAAATAAAGCGATAAATTCTGTAGCTACCATCGTGTTATCAAACTAGATTCATATTATTTCGATATCTGATTGTAGTGCTCGTTTTAAAATTTATCCACATATTTCAGATTTATCAATTAATCCTCCAGTCCATGGGTTGTTTTTTATCATCAATGTTCAAGCATTAAAGTAAATGTACATACGCGTGCTGCAAATATAAATTTTCTTTTCTTTAATCATCGTAACTGGGAAAAAATCATAATGGGTTAAAACAAGCGAATTTTCAGTGAATTTTTCCAGCATACTCTGCGTTTGATTATTTAACGAAAATGTGAAAATGAGTCGATATCAGTATTATACTGCGATTAAACATTGTGTTCGTAACTTCGTTGCGAAATCGAATATTTCGTGTTTCCATTTTTCCCAAGAGTATTTCGCGCTCTAATTTGATTCGACTAGTGTTTAACCATTGCGCGGAAAGTGTTCCAATTTCTAGTTATTACGCCAACACGCGCAGAATTGTTCGATTTACATATTCAAAATTTCACGTGGAAACCGTGCACGAGAGACATAACTCTTCCCGATACATTCCTCGCGGAGGAAATTTTTGTTACTCGACGTTACGTGACTTTAATCGCTGTGCACCGATTACGTTTCGTGTCCACGCGACGCCGTCGGGAATGTCGTGTAATTTTTTGACGCATAAAAGTGTCCTCAGAGATAGAGATTGCGATTGCACGCTCTAACGCTTACGTTGATAAACATTCAGCAAACACGGCATCCGCTACCACAGTTTATCGACCGCGCGGTGCTCCGCATGTAATCCAATTAAATTAATTAGAATATTGTTATGATCAGAATACCAATTGTATAATACGGATACAAAGTGTAAGCCTAGTAGCATTTATGTTAGGTCTTCGTTGCAATATTTGTTGGCAAACCCTTAGAAGTATCGCCTTAATATGCAGGTACCGAGGGACAACGTCACTACAGGGTGTCCCAAAATTCCTTCAACAGCCGGAAATGGGAGGTTCCTCAGATCATTTGAAGCAACATTTTCCTTTGCAAAAATGTTATCCGCAGCTTTGTTTAGGAGTTATTAACGAAAAACACGGACCAATCAGAGCGCGACCTAGACGCGAGTTGGGACAGTCGGCCAATAGACAGTTGACGCGCCGGACCGATTGTGCCAACTCGCGTCTGGGTCGCGCTCTGATTGGTCCGTGTTTTTCGTTAATAACTCCTAAACAAAGTCGCGGATAACATTTTTGCAAAGGAAAATGTTGCTTCAAATGATCTCAGGAACCTCCCATTTCCGGCTGTTGAAGGAATTTTGGGACACCCTGTATAATACGAACGGCCAACTGGACCCGCTAACATACCCAGTCAACCAGGCCGTCTCTGGCTGAACACGAGCCCGGCGGGCCGAGGGCAGGTAGCGAGACGGGCACTGTGTTGAAGGTCCCTCGAAGCGGCTCTAAGCCCACTGGGCCAAGGTTCTGACCAGGGACTATCCGCGCGGGAGGGCTCGTAACTTGGACCACGGCCGAATTTTGGCCGATCCGGCCCTCGGCCGAATTTTGGCCGAATTTTGGCCGATTTCGGGCCGCTGTAAGATGGCAGCACGGTGGTTCAGCCAAAATTCAGCCAAAATTCGGCCAAAAATCGGCCAAAAATCGGCCGAGGGTCGGTTCGGCCAAAATTCGGCCAAAATTCGGCCGAGGGCAGGTTCGGCCAAAATTCGGCCGTGGTCCAAGTTACGAGCCCTGCCGCGCGGATAGTCCCTGGTCAGAAACAGGGATTTTTGCTTACGGGGTAGTATTCTGAGTTCTAACCCAGTTCGAACGTTTGAAAATCCATTTTTTTTATTAATTTAAAAAATTGCAATTTCTTGTCGGTTAAATACTGATTAACTTTGGTAAGAAACACTTTTCTGTCCGACCATCCGAAGGGGCTGAAAAATCGTGGGGACTAATTTGTGCCTCACCCTACATGTATAATCGATACATATGTATATCTCAACCAAGTCCCAAACATTAGTCACCGTTGGCCGACCATAAATGCTACTAGGGAATCCTAGTTTTGTACTAATTGCAAATATGTTTCTTCCAGGGATCATTCCCATGTAAGACAGACGGTCCACTGACACTTGGCCATGAATTTTCGGGCGTAGTTCACGCCATCGGCTCGGAGGTCACATCTTTCAAGGTTGGTCAAAAAGTGGTTGTCGACCCCAACTCTGGTTGCAACAAGTGTGACTGCTGTCACATTGGATCATACCATTTTTGCAATAGCGGTGGCTTGAACACTACCATAGGAATTTACAAAAATGGCGGATGGGCCACTCACGCTGTCGTACCTGAATCACAGGTACGTTCAAACAGTTTGCATTTTTCCGATTCGAATCGTTAGACTGCGGATTTTATGTATACAGAATAAGAATTAGTAAATCGAATTTAAAACATTCAAAACATTTATGGATAAAAAACGTACAAGATTTAAATACAGTCTTGGTACTTCCACGAGTAAATAACAGTAGACTGGGGTTTTTTCTGCATTTATGACAAAAATGGATAGTTGCAATTTAAGACAGTGGACATATCGAAAAAATTTAAGAACGTCGATGTATTGCTTGCAGATTATGAACATTAATTAAAGAATGAAAGAAGTTATTACTTGGTCCTTGTTTGTTGCAGTTGATGCAAACCATTTTTAGTTTGCATAAAACTTTATGCAATCTAAGTGACAGTAATCTCGTTGCTGTGCTAGCAATATGAAGAGATATTGGGGTAACGCAATCAAGAACGAGATAACAAGTTCACGTGTAAAGGTCGCGATCAACGTCCCGACAGTGCTCCATAGAATCTCGTTTAAAAATACGTTTAAAAAAGCTATTCATGTCGCGCCATGAATAGTTTTACTATCCAGCAAACTGCCCGATAAACTTCGCGTAGTTCGTTTTGATCTCGTGCGATCAAAGCGGTAAGCCATGTCCTATCGTAGGTCGAATCTGAATTCCGCGGAACCGAGTCCGGGTTTATTTTTAAGCGACGTTTAAATTCGTCGTACGAATATACATCGAAAAATAATGAAGACACCGCGATTCCGATCTCCGATGTATTTTTTCACATTTCTCTATTATGCATGAAGGTTTATCCAGTGCCCGATGACGTCGAGCTGCATCATGCCGCCCTCGCCGAGCCACTGTCTTGTTTGGCCCACGGATGGGACAAGATTAATCCTGTTAACGTCGGTCTTAATGTACTCGTAATTGGCGCTGGTATAATTGGCCTTTTGTGGGCCTGCCTATTGCATTTACGTGGTCTCAGGAAAACCGTAACGGTCAGCGAACCTCAAGAGAAACGATGCAGCATGGTAGCAAAACTCGGTAATCGCACGACACTGAATCCCATTGAAACTGTCCTATCAAATGAAGAAACATTTATAATCATCGCATCAAACCGTAGTTGAATTAGTAACCCTTTGAGGTCCGAAATGCTTTTTCTCTTTTATTCCAGGACTTGCTTCAATGTCATATCATTCAATTATATTCCCATGTGTAGTTTTATTAGCCTATATACATGTGTATGTGTAAATTACGCCTCGTAAACATAAAAATAGGACTTCTGAGGGCGATTGCGACCTAAATTGATCTTTTATCTAGCAATTTTGACTATACTGAAAAACTCCATCTTTGCATTATCGCGAAATGAGAAAGCGTATCCCGCACCCTCGCAATCCTAGAAGGGTCTACCCCCATTCCGCATGGGCTGCGGACGCTTAAGTATGCACCACTCTACTAATAACTTGCATATTTCTCAGATTTGGGTTACGACGTAAAGAGTCCGAATCAATTAAAACCAGGATACGATTTAGTTGTTGACTGCAGCGGCTCCGGTGCAGCTATGCAAGCAGCTGTGCCATTGTTGCGAAGCGGTGGCCGTTTATGCGTCTTTGGCGTCGCCAGTCCTCAAACGAAATTAACCATCGAGCCGTACCAGGTAATTACTGAGTCACATTTATGTCACAGTCTTCCATGCAATTGAGTCATTATATTTCCGGTAATGGTCCGCTACTACAGCGAGACTAAATTCACATTTTTCTTTGTCTTTTGTTTTAGATTTACAAGAAAGAATTGAGCATTGTCGGTGTAAACATAAATCCGTTTACATTCCCGGAAGGATTGGCTCTGTTAAAAGCGATGGCCAACACATATCTTGATTTCAATAAGTTAGGTATTAAGGTATACGCTTTGTCTCAATATCGGGAGGCTCTGCAAGCACTGAAAAGTGGAGACATCAGCAAAGCAGTGTTTAAACTGTAAAAGAGAGATTCAAAAATAAAATAAAGATTTGTTCATTCGATAAACCTTGTTCCAGATCAATGTCAGAAACAGGTACAACAGATAAAACAGAAATGTGACGCAAATCTCGTTTATTAAAATTCATATTAGTCTAGAAGTAAATATAAAATTGCAAACTCGTAAAAAGGTCATACAAAATCTTATTTATTGAGATTCTACGCAGCTGCCCTTACGATACTCACGCATTGATCTGACAGTGACAAGAAAAAAGATCCTTGTTATGAGTATGCAGTCTATGCGCAATTGTTAACACACATAAAAACATATCCTAGTCGCAATTGTATAAATAATTTCGTCTACAATATACAACCATTAGTCTAGTTCTAAAGAACGAATTACATGCTTTGCATATCATCACGATTCAAGGTACTAACGTTTATAGTTAATATCATTTTCTTTTCTTGTTTGCCGAACATTAGATAACAAGGCAGCTATAGAGTATTGCTACTTCGAGATTTTTTGTATTATTAATAGAGAGATTAACAAGATTTAAGTATTTAAAATCGTATTGCTGCACTTTTGAGCTCCTACCAGAGCTATCTGGAAGGTTGTATTGATACACTAGTAACATTATTATCAATCACTTCCTTCGCGTCTATCAGTTGTACTGATGCACAAGAAGCTAGGCAACAGGTAGGAGGAAATCTAAGGGATTATTTTTATAACAATACGAGATGAAAATTAAATGCCACCTCTGTGTCTACCTTTCTACTATTGCAGGATCGTTATTTTTCTTCAATTCGTGATTGTCATCTTACATTGCCCCGAAGAATCGCCCCTTAAATGTTCCACCACCTATTGTCGAACACCTTGTATAGACGAACTATATAATATACACATATGTATATATATTGAACTATTGGTACGCAGTAATATTACTTTTTTTCTTCATCACTATGCATCACTACATACTTTATCTGGAATGTTAGTTTGTACCTCGCCAACGACTCTTATGGCTGGCCCCTAATAATTTTTATAATATATATGCGCTAGTAATCATCCAATTTTGGTTATAAGTAACTACAAAAATAATCATCTAAAAAGTGTTAATTCTTCTGGTTTGTTCATTATCCTGATTTGTTTTTATCATCTGAAAGTGTTAAAAACAAATCAGGCACCTGATGTTATCGATGTTTCTCTAGTATCTATTGAGAATGATGAACCACGGTACTATCAGCAACCATTCAGATAGATGGCACCGACTTGCTGCTGCCCACCGAAGTCCCGAGTAGTTAATATTTGGCGTGGTGATTTCTGCAAATTACAATATTGCATTTTAAATATAACACGCTGCATCGTTTAAAACGGTTTGCACAAATTTTAACATTGCATAACAACGCAAAGCTAACAGAAAACATTTTGCATCATACCTCATGACAATTGTAAGCATTAAAACTAAGACTATCAAGGGTCCTGAAGACAATGGTACTACTCCAGCCCCATAACGGGCTTGACCACAAGCTGGTGGACACACAGGGACAGTTGTTTCTGCACAAAGAAACAAGGAAATATCTAGAACATGCTAACTACTAAATTCAATATATAAATGCATTGAAATTAAATTCGCAAAATCAAATAAATGCTTCTCTAAAAGCAAACTGAAATTCATAAAATCATAGAAATGAACGTTTTTACATTATCGTGCACAACAAATATACACATGTTCATCTACTCTACATTGTCATATACTTAATATCACAACGAGAACAAGTATTTTAATATTTTATACATTGATATTTATGAATAACGAGTAAATATTTGCGTGTAATTCGAAATACGTACCAAACAGTTCTACCTTCGTTTCTGCAGTACCTAACTTATTAGCAGCTCTGCAGGTATACTCTCCGAATTGTCTTTTCTCAATAGTAATCACCCTAATCGTTGTATCAGTGTATTGATCGGCCGTCGCAAAATGCGATATACTGTAATGCTGATTATTCGATAATTGTACATCGTCTTTTAACCAAAGGATAGCTGGTGGAGGATATGCCTCTACGTGACATTCCAAATCCATATCATACTGTAAGGCTTGACCAAGACGTGGTCTAGGTGCTGTAATCACAGGCGCGAATTCAACTTCAACATTAATATTACGTCTAGCTCCACGTCCTACACCATTTTCAGCAACACAATAGTATGTTCCACGATCTTCTTTGCGAATTGCAGGAATCTTCAATGTGTTACCACTGAAATGTTTGAAGTATTAGAAAGACGTTCATAGAAATATCTCAAGAAATCAATAATCAGTCTCATACCGATAAATTGATCCACCCGTTGGTAAGATGGCATTATTTTCTCTACGCCATGAAATTCTGGGTGAAGGAAAACCACCAGCGTAACAATCCAGTTGCACTGGTTGTCCCTCGCTGACAACAAGTGCTCTGGTTGAATTATCGCTTATCACAGGTGGTCTACGAACTTGCAAATCAACCTTTGCAGTTACATAAGTAATTGAAGATATTATTATTTTGCATTGATAAATTCCTGCATCAGTTTCTTGTATATCTTTCACCTGAAATATTTATTTGTGATTTAGTTGTGATCAAATTTAAAGAAAATTAGACTTAGGAGATTTATAAGTAGACTGCAAAAGTTTATGTAATTTGCAATTTTCCGAGAAGATTTTTAAGAAGGGAAAACCAAATAAAATATTCTTTTCAGTGATAGTAGCCTACATAGCTCTGAAATATATCAAAATTTGACTAAATTCTGTCGAAGGATATGTTCTGGCATTTTTTGAAAATTTTCAGAAGCCATAAATGCATAAAGATCTGCAGTCTATTTATAAGTATTGGCCTATAGTCATGTTTTATCAGTAAATTACCTGCAATATAAATGTAGACGTTGCCTCATCGTATCTGAGGGCAAATCTAGTGTCCCTTATGATCAAGGAACTACCATGCGATAGTGGCATTTGTTCATTGGCGATATCTTTATTAATTTTTGTCCACAAAACTGGATATTCTTGTGAATATTGAACAGAGCAACGAAACTCTACAGTTTCTCCGATATCTTTAATTTGTTCTTGAGAAATGTAAGATATTGTTGGTGAACGTTGACCCTTTACTGAAAAGATAATATGTTTATTTGCAAAAATTCGATATTGTCGCCACATAGAAAAATTATGTAAAACAAATCTGAAACACCAGCTATCATGCGAGCTTACATAACTATCAAATCGTTTTATTCGAATGCTATGAACATCTGATTATATGAACGAGTTCATCAGCATTGCGGTCACGATTAGCAACACAATTAAACAACTTCGATGAATACGTATCGAAAAAAAATACAAATGTATTTAGTATTATGTAGAAAACGAGTATGTGAAAATACATCTTGTAGTTCTTTACCTTGCAGTTTTTTACTATCTTGTAGTCTTTTTTATATAAAAATAACATAAAACAAATCTGAAACACGATTTATCATACGAGCTTGCATAATTATCAAATCGTTTTATGCGAATGCTACGAACATCTGATTATATGAACAAGTTCATCAGCATTGCGGTCACGATTAACACAATTAAACAACTTCGATGAATACGTATCGAAAGAAAATAAAAACGTAGTATTACGTAAAAAACGCGGTACGTGAAAATAGATGTTGTAGTTCTTTACCTGTTTGTAAAAAGGCAAACGCCAAAAACGTGTAAACAGTTTTCATTATGACACACCCAATGCTGTTCACCGACGCCCGAATAACGTGTGTGCGTTTATATTCCACTTGTTTCACTGAACATAGGACAATACCTTGTTGCTACATTTACTTCACACGTCTACAAAAAATATTGTCAAGAACGACAATCCACGTTAACAACAATTTAGGTATCTTCGGCGTTGTTGTCAAACAACGCAAGTGGATAGGAATCAAAAGGAAGTGATGCTCACAGGTGTCTGTTGACCGAAAATAAATATGGCGAATGACGCTACATCTCTGATCAAACAAAATTCTAAAATCGTATAGGTACTTCATACGAATTAACGTATTCGTATGTATTCTATATAATATATTTCAGTATTTATTATAACTGTTTTATATACATGCATTCTTATTGTTTCGCATATTAAACTTCTGATTGAGTACTACATATATTTAGTTGCAGGCATGACTCGCTAGTAGCGAGTCGCTACATTTCTTCTTCGTAATTTGCTGTTACAGAAAACTGTTATTTTCAATGTAATTTTAGAAAACTTGGTTCTTACGTGGTTCTTACACAGAGTTACAGATATTGCATCTTTTTGATCTTCTGTCTAGGCCTCTATGAAATTTAAGAGCCCCGTACCATTTCGGTGTCGCGTCCAATGTTACCGATACTTCACGGATTTAGGTGTACATTAGCTGACATTAGCACAGACGAGATATAAAGGAGTAGACCGGTAGACCAATTACAGGTATAGTGAGATCAGACCAATATCAAATCAATACTATCGATACTAATCCACAAGTTATAACGCCGTATCCAATAGGTATCAAAAGTAAAGTATCAAAAACATTGATACCCACGAAAGTGTCGATTCCTGTTTGACACATTACGAAAGTACCGATAAATACCCGTTTGATACTTTACGCCGAAATATTGATAGTGTTTTGCTACTTCACGAAAGTATCGAGAGATTAAACACGAAAAAGTATAGTAAAATGTCAGTTTTTGCGAAAAAATATTTTTGTATGACAACAATTTCAGTACCGCCGGCGGAATGGGTATTTTCCGGTTCCATTATTATTTATTTTTTTTACGTACAGTAGGACCTCGATTAACCGGATCCCGATTATAAACAAATATGCGTTTAAATATGATTATATTATGAAGAAAAATAAATTTTCAAAAATAAATTTAGAATATAATGTATATTTTGATTATTTCTCTCGGGTCTCGATTATCCATCGGGCCTTAATTTATCCGGTCTGTTTGTTTCCCAATAATCGAAGTCCTACTGTATTTTGTATATTTTCGATAAACTGAAGATGGTCAAATATGTACTTATGGACGGTATGTGTATGTATAGGTAGAGAGGGGACAGCGTCGACCGTGCTGAACGTAGAAAAGGACAGCACATGTAAACACGGATCGCGTGGCCTTTTCGGCCTATTACATATGAAGTTCCTTTTTTGATTCCAGGACTCTAACGCAGCTTCTCACCCCCCCCCCCCTCCAACAAGTAGTAAGTGCACAAACAACTGTCCTTTTTATTGCTAGATTTGATTATGATTTTTATGATGATTTGATTTTGACGAGTACAGTGACCGTGGAAACGCCAGGCGTTCCCGCGGGTAGTATGTAATCTGTTTCGTAGCTAGGCAGGGCCTTTTTGTACGTTGCGATTTTTTGTAAATATAGAAATCTCGATAATAGAATCTCAAATTTGCTAAAAGATAACATCTTCCGTAACGATGGTATACAATTACTAGAGACGCTTTTAATCATTCATATTCTATAATTATATATAGTTTGATTTGTCCGGAAGTATTAGATACCACGTACAAAAAGGCGATTCGCGACGGATAGAATCTTGAGACAAAGCAAATAAGCACATCAATTTAAACTATTATATATTAATCTCACGAGTACTTTACATTTACTAGAATACTTTTCTATTATTTCGAAACTTTGCTTTGTCAAAAGTATCGTCCGAGGGTTCTTAAATATATCCATGAAACCTCAGAATAAATAAATAAATACAGATCTTTATTAAAATCTTTGTTTGTCTTTTTTTGCTTGATAATTAAATTTTCATTAATTAAATATTTGATTTGTAAATTGAGATTAAATTTTTAATTGAAAGTAGAGCCATTTTGCAAGAATGCATAAACATTAGCCCGTACAAAATCTAACATATTCTTTTAGTTAGGATTTTCAGGATATTGAGATTCCCTGTTCGTTGCTCGAATCCTCTCGCGTGCCCAGGTGCTACTCGGGAGGGTAAGAGCAACGGGCACATGAAATATTGTTTTTTAATAATTGTGTGGCGACTGACAATGTTTAGTGTATCGTGCACGACGTATTTTCCACTTGTGTGTGTGTGTGTGTGTTGATAGGCAGTGGAATTGCGTCGATTTTTTAAACTAGATTCAGTAGCACATATTCCTGTCGATCCATGACATGTTACAATGCTACATGGATCTTCGTGGAATGTGTGTAGTAGTTTTCTCAATTCATTAAAAACAACGTGTAATATTCAGAATTACATGTAATTTAATTCAGTGTAATTCAATTCAGATATATTATTTCGATTTATTGATTTATTTCGCAATGATCACTGCCATTGTCAGTCGATTTCAGGTAAACTGGTACGTACCTTAGAGTGTGCTTGTGATTCGAACGTTAGGGTGTCGGAGGCGTCCCGGGACGTCCTCCCTAGGTGTTAGGCTCTTGCACCCTGGCATCTGTGTGAAGATCGTGTTGCGAATGTGTTGGAGAGCTTGTCTTTTGCCATTTTTTAAATATAGGGCTAGGTAGGTAGGTAGTTTACCTTCTTGGTGTGACTGTTCGTTCTAAGTAGGTAGGAGCCGGGGCTGGCTACCGTTTTCTCTTTCGGGTAGGCCACGATTCGCGCGGTAGTCAGTCACTGGAAGAGCTGGAAGTTTCGTCTCGAAGCTAAATCGAACGAGGCATGACGTTCGAATTGATGCTTCGTGCTCGATTCTTCCTGCTCGTATAGCTTTTCGTGGACGCGGACGCGAATTAGGGTGTCGAAACGTTGCGCACCTGCTCGATTGCACCAGCGGAACGATCGGCTTCTCTCGAGACTTGTGATTCGTCTCGGAAGTCGTCGATCGTTTTCACTGCGAGCACGTTTAGGGTTTCAGTTGTTTGGCGGACCGCCGAAGAAAAAGAAGAGGCTATTATGCCGAAGTGGCCCCGACAAACTGTCGCTCAAGAGGGCAACTACAATGGCCTCGCATCTTCCGATGCGAAGTCATTTCGTTACTACCTTGTCACTGTACTCGTCTGTAGAAGTAGTAGTATTAGAAGTAGTTAGTTCTATTCACATGGGCAATATTGTTCGAGCTGACTATGGGATTCTATTGTTTTCTGCTACTACATTACCTCGTCGGCGAGTTAACGGGTGCTTTCATCGACTCTCGTCAGTGAGTTAGGTAGAAAGCGTAGAACCACCGACGAGTATCTCATCGATAGTGGAACTTCTAGCGATGTGGTATTTCAGATCACTGTAAACTCCAAGTTATCTCCGCGCCCACCTGTGCTCACCTGCCTATGTCGCTGAATAGCACAAGGGCTGGCAGTCTTCTCGTCGGTGCCACAGACCGCAAAAATCAAATGGGTCTTGTTCCATGCTAAAGTTAATGTAGGAAAATATGGGGACACTAACCCTGGACTTGAGCACTGTCACTTCCTCCTTGATTTGAGGTAACCCCGCAAAGTCCAACTATGCCTTTCCAAACTATCGATCTATAGATGCTTCATTTATTCGACACGATTTCGAATATTTCTTCAAACCTGAATGAACTTTCGAAACTAACGAATTCTAATAGTAATTTATAAGTCTTTAAAAACTTTAGGAGCTTTGGCTCCTGCCCCTAAATATTCTCTTTTATTTCCTTCTTTATCAAACCAAAGATCATATAAGTCTTTAAAAACTTTAGGAGCTTTGGCTAAAAGTAATTTATATAAAGACGGTTACCGTATTTCGAACCAATTATAATCGTTAGAAATTAGTTGAAGGGAGGCGGTCGTCCATAAGATAGTATTTCTCGGTTCCCGAAGAATAAATAACCTTATGATTCTTACTAGAAATTGATCTTGGTCTTAGCACGAAACATAACCATCGATATTGTTTCCTAGACGACGGAGCTTCGTGAAATGACAACAAATACACAGCACACAGTAGCACATAAAACAACATACCCAGTTCGCCTTGTACCACATAGTACACTGTCTTCGATCATTTCTGCTCGTTGAACTTAAGTGTCGGTGTTGAGTGTTCAGCGAAGAATGTCCGTTGTCGAGCAGTCAACTTCCGGCCAGGATATTATCGTTCCGCCGAGTTTGCCGCTTATTTTGAAGCAGTTTTGCAAGGCTGCCATTCGAACACAGCCCTACGATTTATTAAAGTGGTCCAGTTCGTATTTCCGAGCTTTGGCGGAGGGTGAAGAACCGCCAACAAAACTGAGACTCGAATATCCACCACCGAGCACCACCTCCGGATTGACACTTGGCTTTCTGCGAATTTTACTCCGACAATTCGGAGGTACAATCGGCTGTGCATGCATTGCTAATATTACGCACGTTTCATGCCAGACGATTTTGGAATCGTGAGATTACGTGGAGAGTTGCTAAGGCTGTAAATTTCCAACCGTTCGAAGGGTGTTAAATGTTTCTTAGTATTCGAATATTGCCAAGAACTATTGATCCATATATTTCACTTATTAGTGTAACTCTCATCTGTTCATCCTACCAATTTGGCACCACAAAATTATATTAACTTATACATACTTTAATTCTTTTATTAGTTTGTTTTATTCTCGTGAAAAATTTATTCTGAATAAAATTTTTATTATATTGAGCAACAAATTATGCATATTGCTGCAGCGATGTTAATGGACCACAAAGAGCTCATTTTTTGTGTCAAAATTTCTTTTTTTCTAAATAAAAGTTTAATGAAAATTTCTCTCTAAAGCATACATTTGAAAAATTTTTATTACAATCTGTAAATAATACATTATATATGAGTATTTGGGTTATTTTATCCATTCTGATGTTCATCAGTATGTTAATTATGCCCGATTATAAAGCTGTTACTTCTCTAACTAATTAAAAACGAGAAAAAAAGTGTCTCATGAGTTTCATGAATTAAATAATTTTAAAGATGAAGATAAAATATGATAGAATTATTCAGTTGCGTTTATTTTTTTTTGTTAATAAAAATCACCGACTGCGGTAAATTACGAATATTTGTTAGACAGATTACAACAAATCATTGCCTGTTGAAACGATACTATGGCGATGGGATTGTTTATGCCTGGATCGACGGGATTTGAACTTGATCATGATGATCGGGAAATTTCGACGAAGGTGTCAGGTGAAAAAGTTTCTGGCCATAGCCGTGGGTCTTCTGGGCTCCAGTCTGTTTGAAACGATGGTCATGATTTGTGAATTGTTCACCCATGAACCTGAAGGTGGATCTGCCATGGTTCCCGCTACGTTGTTTATGGAAATCTACGGGTGGGTTTGAAAGTTTCAAAAGAATCAACATGACAATATCTTCCATATTGCTTTTTAAATTACGATATTTCTTTCTTTCATAATTACTAATTCGATCAACCCTTGAATAGCGGAACCTGAGTCCATTTAAACTAATAATAATATATGATTATAAATGTTCCATCTGAACATTAATTTTCTGACAGTCAGTTTAAATTTTTAGCTATTTATATTAGGTCTTACAAGAGAATTCCCGTTGAATTCAATTCTTTGAGGGATAGATTCAACGATATGTAAAAGAAAATTAATAACGACTAGAGAAGCTGTAAAGACTTTAGAAGAATTGAATGATATGTTTTGGTATTATTATTTTCGACTTATTGGAATCATTAAAAATGGAAACGCATTTTTACCTTACTTCTATTTCTTAAAATTGACTGGGAGAATCTTTATTTTGCATAAAAATCCGCAGTCTATATTGATAACATTTTAATGTCGTCAATAGCCTTGCAAGGGATAAAAAATAACGATGAATGGTTTCTTCCGAATTATTTGTCGTTTCATACAAGAGGGCAATATCGAAAGTGAATAAAATGTCTTTATTCGTTAAGAAAAGATTTTTATCAATCACTTAGATATTTAGCAGGACTTCGATGCGATGGAAGCGCAAGGGGTTCCTCGGACGACGATCCAACAGAATTTATTATATTCAATGAGTCCACTGGGTCTGGATCATTAGCGAGTCAAGATCTCAGCGAAGGCAAATTTTACGTGGATCGAATTTGTTCAATTGCAGGTCAAGACACCGAAGCGGATGTCAATCTGGATTTGGAGTTAGTGTCGAAGGGTGACGTCGAATCTTCTAGAAGTACTTTCATATCGATCACATTGCCCTTAGCATGCTCTTATATTTTATATTAAAAAGACATTGTCTTCCCCAGCTGACACAACGCCAAGTGACAGTTACACTGGTCGCAAAAAAATGACCGATGATAAGACGGAACAGGAGTCGTCCAGCGAAAGAACATTAAAAGTGGAATGCAATAATGTAACTTCCGGTGCGGACGCCGAATCGAATAAGAAGCTTCAGTTGAGCGACGAGAAAAAGTCGAATGGAAGCGAAAATACGTCCGAAAAAGGAACAACCGGTAGCAATACTCCAGAAGAGAACATCAGCAGAAGTCGGAGGACTAGTAGGGGGGACGAGAAAAAAAGAAAAAAGAAGATCCTAGATCCAAAGCTTCTTAAATATCATCCAAACGTTCCTGGTGAGACGAGAGAAAGCTGTAAAAATATTCATTGAAATTAGATCAATTTTGTTAACTTTTGGGGAGGGTCGTGTAGAACCACAAACCTTTTGTAGTATACCTCAACTACTTCTGACGAAAATCAAATTTGAAAGACGCAATTGATAACACAAATGGGATAAATCGTTCCTCTAACTTTTGTCATAATGATTAATAATTCGTAAAGATTGCAAAATTATAATTTGAAAAATTGTCCAGTATCAGCCAACTTGTACTTCATACATTTTAAAGTCTAAGTCTAAGTAACTATAAATTATAAAAACCAAGAAGAAAAACCAGAGCTTTAATTATAGAAAAGAATTTTGTAAAATTTTACGGATTCTGCATGACTCTAAAACATAATGTCTAATTAAGATGTTTTTAAATGTTAGGTATCGGGCCTCGGCTTTCAGCTGAAGAGGTGGCTACTGTTGCAATATGGATGAGCGAGTGTGCAAGAGTGCAGGAAGGCATGGTTGGCCCGCGAAATCTTCGACACATGAATTGTCCTCCTCTAGATAGACAACAAAGTTCGAGCTCATGACAGAGTTCATAGCTTAGCAAATGCTCTTTTGACAAATTACATCTATATTACTCGTTCTAAAAGTTACAACTCCAGAAAAACATTTACAAATTGTATTAGTTCAACGCGTGTAGCGGCTTCGTTTCAATTATTTTAAATCTCTCCAACGTTCATTTGTCATTTTATTTTTGATTAACACAGCAATATACAGAATACTCAAATATAAAACTTACGATACCTTGTACAAGAGTAGTAGATTTACACGGTATTATTATCATAACATTACTCTGAGCAATGATGTAATTCACACTTACAAATAGTTCTATATCCTAACTGTATCATCGTGGACACATTTTCGATCTGTAAAAGGTACAAGTACAGTTTTGTTTAGAAGTTATTTACATGACTTTGTAATAAAAAAAATACGAGTATTGGAATTAAAAAGACATTCAGTGAACTGGCACTCTCCGTTTATCTATACTTAGAATATTTTTAATAAGTACGAATTTGGTATAGAATAAGTCTTGAACGATTGTTTGACGAATTAATATTCTTCTGGAACATACAAATACAATACTTACCGGAGATAGGTAGTATGAAACTAAATATTAAATATAATCGTATAAACATTAATCGCTTATTTAAAATTTACAATCACTAGCTGTCGTTCCATAATAAAATTTATAGAAAAATTTGTGAATTCTACGCTTTCGTTTCTTAAAAAGAAAATCAGTACCTAGTCAATATCACAGGAACATTTCACTTAATTTTAAAACATGATGTTAAAAATCTCTCGTTCAAATCTTCTTACATCGAATCTTGCAGAAAATATTGATTCGCGCTTTTTACAGAAATAATGCATTAAAATGACAGCGGAGATTCACTATACGTAGCTACGTTAATTTTTGCAACACATTTGCAAAGAAATTTTCCGTGTAAACGTTTTTGTACAAAATGAGATTGTAAAACGATCTTTTACAAGAATACGAATCTGTTTCGTTATCAAAGAAAGTTAGACTAAGAGAGTGGGCAGTGCTCTTATTCTAAACAATCGTCGCGCTTGGTGATAAAACAGATGATAAAACGTCGTAACAAGTAACAGAGCGATAAGACATAATAATAAATTCCTGGCTCTCGCGCGGTTGGCTCTCCATTCGAAAAGTTCATGTCGATGTGTGAAGAGATTTCGATATTGCACAGGCAATTCGAATGTACTACGTATAGGGTAGAGTGATCGATAAAAATCATTTAACAATGCTCGAACAATTTCATTTTCTGAACGTCTTAGGGGATCCATGTCATCATTCAGGCATATAAATTTTCTGAAATTATATGAATCATTTGAAACATTTTACCCTCGAGTTAATAAATTATGTAAACTTACTTCGGATCTCTACGGATTTCATCCAGAAGTTGCACAGTTAGAGATACATTGCTCGTCAACATTTCAAATATTTCATTTTTCCCCGCCTTAATTACTTCATGCGGATAGAGCTTCTTTTCGCCAAATTTAACTTCGATCTTTTTTAAAACCGATTCACAGTTTGCTACCAATTCTTTAGATACGACGGGCTGCAAAGAACATTAAGAACGTACAATAATATCTGCAGAGTTCCTTCTGAAATTGATTATAAGTAACAACATATATTTACAAGAGACGAATCCAAGTATCTTTCTCCAGGCGGAGGATTTGACATTTCCGCGATATTTACAACGTTTGAACAATTTGTTATTGTGTTTTCAAATTCTACAACTAGACTATAATCGAGAGGTAGTGGGTACAATCTAGATAGAAGTGTTCTAATTTCTCTATCCGACCAAGTCCTGGAAGTAATAAAAACGATAATGATCAATGAACAATACAACATCATGAGACAAATATTGATATTGGAAAAAATACTTTACCCCGACTTATCCGTGTCAAATGCGTCAAATATCTCTCTAATTGGCACTTTGCGTTTCTCACTTGTCAAGAAATAAAAATAGGAGAATGCGAATTGCATATCCTCCGAGTTTCTAACTTTGTGACTAGATGTTTTCTTGAATTCATCTTCAAATTTCTTTTGCATATCAGCAACGATCCATTTATCTATTAAATGAGGCATATGGGCAGGTACTCTTCTACGCTCGAATCCGTACGCCGTATTAAATATTTTGTTTACATACAACAAAGACTCGGCGTACGTATCGAGTTGTCTAGTTCTAAGTTTCCATTGATCAGAGTAATTCGGCTTACTATTCATTTTCAAGGTTATATTAACTTGCGGTAAGTTCAAGTTATCCTCGTTTAAATAACGCTTCAACCGTATGCGTCTTTCGGTAAGATTCGAATTTTGAAATTCCATCGTATTTGACAATATATTATTTATCGTATGTGATAACAGTGACTTTCCAGAGGGCGTGACCTGGTCATTTTTACGACCATTATAAAAAAATTTATCAGTATAACTTGTGTATCTACTGGCGCTAAAATCGTGAGATTTATTTACATTGAACCTCGCGTATATAGTGTTATTTGGCATTGTTTGTTTAGTGAGCATTTCTGTACTGTTCCACAGACCATTACTCTTGTTTCTTAATATATTTAGTAATTTTAGTCCATAATTGGTATTTTCTTGAGTATCCTGTAGAAACTTTTGTGGATAATCTCCTTCTTCGTCGAGAGCTTCGCTATCGGTAGGAACTGGTGTACTATCACAATCTCCTCCTATAATATAATTATTAAGATTCAAATAAATGTTACTAAAGTCGAGTGGGCGGGTACCCGAAGTCGAAATCGGGTCGGGATAGTAAGGTGAAATACATTAATAAAGTAACTGATACCATCAAATTCACATAATGTTGTGTTGCAAGCAGGATCGCATGACCCATCGCCTACCCAGGCCCAAGGGCAAACATCCGAACAGTCGGGAACCCACCATGCGAGATACACTTTTTGGCCACCCGCTTGTGTAATGAAATCTTCGGGCCAGACTTCAGCTCCTAGCATTACATCGTCATTGAGATATAAAAACTTATCTGAAATTCCAGGAATTCTGTAGGAGAGTGAAAAGTAATACGTGAAGTTTAATATAAGTAATTGTTAAATATGATCTGAAACACACAGCTTTGATGTTACCTATGAATATGACTTTCAATAGCAGGACTAGAAAATGTCGGTAGATCACTTTTGTTTAAAAAAATGTCTTCGTGGGTAATAAGAGTAACCCTAGGATTATCCATATCCAACCAACTTGGTATCTGGCCATTGGTAACGATGTACACATGCCTGACCCATGGTGCGTACATTTCCAATGAGCGTAACGAGTATCTTAGTTCATCTTTGTCGCTAAATCTAGAAGCTGCAGTGTTGACATCCAAAATAGGAACATGTTCTTTCAGACTCTTTAGAAAGATTGGATCAGAACCGTTAACCCACGTATATACAACATCTATCGGAACATGTTGACACAATTTCTTTTGAAACGAGATTCCTAATATATTGTCGTTAAAAGAATGAAATACTGCTTCGTATTTTTCTTTACTCCACGCCACCCAAATCTGAAACAATGGATACAATTAACTTAAGTTTATAATTATTTGAATTTTGACTTGTATCATCGTATGAATTTGGTAAATCAGATATAAACGAGCTATGAACGAGCGAGCTTATATACTTGACTTCGTGACAAACAATAAGACAACAATTCTCAACAATTAACAAACGCTGGTGTCAAAACAAAAGCTTGATATTGTGAGTTTCCTAACCTCTCCGAAGTGAATAATGCCGATAAAAATGCAAGTAAACGCCATCAATATCACCAGCAACGAGTATTTGTACGAGAGTAGATCGTAACATCGACGCTGTAACAATTTCCATGTGCTCATTATATTAATGCAAAATCTACATGCGATTGGCATCGCTAAACACCGCCGTAAGAATCCATGTACCACTGTTTATACTTGCGGCTGATTTAGACTGATTTCAGTCATTGAAGTCAATTGTGCCGGCACAATGACCGGAACAAGAAAACCGAAGTCAACTGATGGTATCAATGGTATGGCGCTTTCAATTGCAGTATGTACAACGAATTATGAAAGCGTTTAGAGATTAAAACAACAAATATATGTATTCATTGAATAATATGCATTTCAGGCTCAAATTACTTTTTTCAAATTTACAATTGGACTTCAGTAAAGGGAGAATTAAAATTTTCTGGTAAGTAAAGATTTTGTAAAATATAAATAAATTAACTTTTATTTCTTGAGGTCGAGTGGAAATGAACGTGAGGACTGTTAATACACAGTATTTTATATGCCCGGTAAGCAAACGCAAACGTGCTCAATTTTGGACGGGCAGCTGTGCAAACATAAGTAGCGCATTCTGCCGGCAGAAAACGGGGCATCAGCCCGGCAGAATCCAGGACCGAGCGGCCAGGATTGTGCCCGGGCCCGGGCAGCTTCTGCCGTTCTGCCGGGACTGGCCAGGGCCGGGCAGGTGCCCGGTCTTTGTGTCAGAGTGCCAGGCATATGCGCGCACAGCTGCCCGTCCAAAATCGAGTATCTTGTGCTTCGAGCAGCTTCGAGCGACGCGACGTTCGGCCAGTACCAGTACAATGCCCGTTACCTGCTCGCCAGGGTGGGCTCTATTTCTGCTCGAGGCAGGCCTGGCTGACTGAGTCTGAAGTATTCTGTTGAGTTCACTAAAATGCTCTCAGATTATGAAAAATGTGATAAAATAAAAATTGCAAAAATAAGCACTACATTTATTTTTTCTATAAGTAAATTGTATAGTACTATTTATATACCGCCAGAATTTATTAAAACTCTCTACACAGTTCAGAAGTGGTTTTCTTATAACTAATAAACATAATATTATATGTTCTCTCGTAACGCGATCAATTTGCGTTGGGGGACTATTTATTTTTATCTTTACAACTTGACTAAAAAACATTACACAGAGTGATATATTTTCATAGTTTTATAAAAATGTTATGGTAAAAATAAAATACATCTTTCACTCCAACATTTTATTGTAATTATGCATATATCAATTGTATCGCCGAAAATTTCAACTGTTTAGTCGTTAAATATTTTTATATTATTTAAAAATATAACTCTTTTCGCAAAAATTACATTTTCTTCTTCGTAATAATTTTTCTTTTCTTATCATATGGTTTCTTTCTATTGGAAATGTAACCATATGTGGCTATATGTATACGTGTAATTATGAAAATTACTACACGTGTAAATTTACCGTTCTCATTTTGTGTATTTTAGTATTTTGCTATACTTATGTTAAAAAAATGGGCGTGTCTCCTGACGATCAAACAGAGTTTTCCGCTTTATATTCTCTTATAGTGCACAAAGACACTATTTAAACGCATATTCATTGTATTAGATAATTGCATAAGTTCTTGCCCGATTTGAAAATAAAAAATTCGATGGTTAAATTTTAAAGATTGGTTAAATTAAAATAAAAAAATGGTTACATTTTCTACAATTAGAAAAGAATGGTGACTAGGTATATGTATAATTGATTAGTAAAGTTGTATTCTTTAAAATTTGTTCATTGAATTTTATTTTCAAATCGGACACGAACTTAATATATTAATTACTAGTGCTACCACATTTGAATGAATTGCCTAATATATTAACTTCAGAGACAATAGTTTAGGATTGTAACGCCTACTATAACATCGAATTCGTGATTTAAAATATTAATTACAAGCTTTGATTCATGATAGAACATTCTCCTTTTGTCTTTCAGTCTCTAAAGCTACTTTTAGAAAAATAAAATACGAAATTTGTCATGATATTTTTTCCTTATTGTTGAGTAATAGATATTATCGGAATAAAATTGGTCAAGATTCAGTTAGTAAAAATTGCCCCTTTAGGTATTACTTTCATCATAGTACCTATTAAAAATAGTATTTTCTCCTTATAGCTGGAGAACATGTTGCCAAAATAATAAAATCTTTTAAAATTACAAATATTCATCGAATATAATGTTATAAATGACATAAATGTGTTGTAGATATATACAATAATATATAGTACACACAACTATTTTAGATCGTTTTGTATCAGAATCAAATTTGTAATTTTCATTAAGCTTCAGATTAAAGATTAGCATATTTTTACAAAATCACTTATCTTCTACCAAGTTTTTATTAGCTGATTGAAAACTATTTGATATATAGAATAATTAAAAACCCGCTTTAACAATAATTACTTTAAATTAGTATCTACTGTAACACATGCAAAGGATATAATATTTTATCAACGTCAACATAAAATATCCCCGTTTTTATAAATTCTAAACTCATTGCTTAAATTGTAACTGTCAAGATTGTGAGATTAATATTTCGGTTGTCGTTAACTTTGAAGTAGTTCGCGTTGAAGAATACGATTGAAAATCTTGAAGATGGTCATTGAGATTAGTAATAAATCATTTTTATAATTGTATGATAACATACTGTAAATTAAAATATTGACAATATAGTCGGTATGTGAAATCGCAAAGCATGTATAAGACACATTCATTCAAACTTTTCGAAAAATAGATTTTCGGTGCACATTTTTCACAGCATCACAAATTAAATATCAGCTAAATTAATTAACCCCGTGCACGGTTAGGATCGTACACCGTTGTATATGTACATAAAATATCCAGTCATGGCAGATTGTAATGGATGATAGCAAGATGAAACGGCCAACAACTATCTTTTATATTACACTTTTTTTGTGTAAACGAAATCGTCGAATGTTTTGGTCAGCGACCAAATACCCGTAATATTATCGCCAACAAGACGATTACACTGGACACTTGAATGAGACGATGAATTAAGTAAAATCTGGAATGAGAAGAATTATTGTTAACTCAACATGTAAATGTGAATAAGAATATAAATAAATACTATGACCTTCAAGGGTTAAATTAATTTGGTAAAAGGTGGGCGGATGAGAATAAATGAAAAAGTAAATTTACGCTAACTTAAAATCGATCGTTATGACTACTTATGAATAACAAAATTGTCTTTCGAGTGAAGCAAATTTTTAACAACATTTTCTTGCGGTACGTACATTGACAGCCGCCCTCGTTGTTTATTCTGTTTATCGGGCACTTCGTGCAAGATGAACTTTCTAATCCCTAGCAAGTAAATGCGCACAAATTTGTCCCAATCAAAATTGTCCATGGACGTGTTGAAGTTATCAGAATCCTTAAGCGTTTTCACTTTTCTCCTTAGATCGTCCATATTGCTCTGGTGAAATTTCCATTCGCGCATTGCGAAGAATTGTCCGTTAGCTATGGTTTTAGTAAGTCGTCTAGCGTATTTCAGCATTCTGAAACGCAATTTTTTTAATAATTTGAAAGCTTGCACTTAATCATAAGAATTCGAAGATATGCCCATTCGTAAGCATGAAATGAGCTAATTCATTTTTAATAAATACGTATACTTACACAGGTTTATATCCCATAAGACCATACAAGAAATCGTAGACGAGTGCTGGGAAATACTGGAAAATGTACTTCAAAACCTCGATTGGGAATTTGCTCCTAGCGAGGGAGACGCCTGGATACCATACCAAATGTGTCATCGGTTCCAGTCTCGCGTGTTTTACTGTAAAGCGAAACAATTGACCCCATCTGAAAAATAAGAATATTGTTTTTACTATGAAAAATCAGTTCAGTATTGGATACAGTAGAACAAGCATCTCTGTGTAAGAAAGATTCAAAGACTATATGTTAGAAACATCCGCAATCTAATTATGATAGTAATTCATATTATGGTAATTCGTGAGAGATCTGAATTGCTCCTTTGGTTAGCAAATATTTATGTAAAGAGATTAGTTCATTACGCAAAGGGATTCTTCGCGGTGCAGTTGTAAATTTTAATAGAATTGTTCCGTTCCATTGCACAGTTCCATGCGGCGCAAATCAAAGTGTCGACGACATAATCCACAGGTACTACGTCGATGGCCTTCTCCGGGAAGACCCGGGCTGCTTTCAAGGTACCTCGGGCGACTTCCTTCAAAATACCTGCGAAAATCAAACAATCCATTCAGATGTATGTATGCGTATACTATGTATACAAGATCGTGTGGCAATAACACTCTGCTACACAACACCAAATTCCGAAAGTAAAATTGCTCTATCACGCAGCGTTTTCGGGAAACTTTGATTTCAGTAAAAATGCATGATTGATACAAAATTAGGTGACAGTTCAGGTTTGAGTGAAAAGGACTCTAAGTATTTTATACATTTATATACTCAATTATATATTTTTGTATTTTCTAATAGTCGTAAATGCTTGTTAAAGTTTGAAAAAGAGCTGGACGCGGGTAGGTACTTTATAAGCTCTATTTTTGTATTTATGTGAAAATCCCTTTATCTAGCAGGAATTTGCTATACCGCATTGAATTCTACAGACATTTCTGGTAAAGAAACCATTCACAAAAAGTGTTATATTCGGTTAGTATATGAGCAGACACAGTACCTGTAATTCCAAGATTACTGTCCACCCATCCAGGATAAGGTTCTTCAATCGCAGCTCCGATTATACTGGGTCTGACTATAGCCAGTGGCAGTTTCGTAGCTTTCACTAATAGCAATTGTTCTGCTAAATTTTTCGTAAACGTGTATGTGTTCGGGTGGTTCTCCAAAATGTTCTTTTCAAGTATGTCGATCGTGCTGTCGTCTAGACCCTCGCACATTTCGATAATTGTTGAAGGTTTCACTTTCGTGCTGTAATAAATGATCAAAATGATCGAAGTTATTAAAACACGAATCTAAATTTCCCGGAGATCGAAGTGAACGATTTTTTTTGAAGTGAAAACTTCTGTAGGCGCACAATAGAGCTGTTGTAGACTACAACATGTATTCATTTTTGTATACTGAAACAGCCGCGACCATGCAGCACGAATATTTTTGCCAGAATGAGTATTGATGAGAATATTGATGCGTTTATATTGAAGCATGTTGATGCGCGCTTCTATACATACATGTAGAGAATAGAGTATAGAGAGTCAATATTGACGCGAATATTGACAATATTATTGATCGTGTAGGGGCCCCTTTAGGCGCACAGTATTGGTCTGTTTTTAATTTTTGTTTCTAAACAAATTCTAAAATTTACGAACATTTTTCGATACTCTAATTCTACTATTATTAGGACAAGATACGATTCTAATATTACAACATATTGCAACATTATTCACTGTATAATCGAGAAGTCTCTGAATGAGAATAGAATAGAAGAATATCGCGTAGTTCAGTGCTGAAAAGGTTAAACGACAAAGAAACGATTGAGCCAAGTCAAATGATCCATGTGAACACACAAGGATCTAGAAAGAGACGTTCACAGCTATGAAACGCGATCTACTAAAATGTCCTCCCTTCAAGGATCGACAAAGGCCGAGCAACGATCAGCATTGACACTTACGTATAAATGGCTTCGTTGATTTCGTTCAGATTCGCGTTGCTGTACGCTGTGCTAACGTGGATGAAGCTAATCAGGTTTTTCATGCTTTTGCATAGCTCGATCATACGTTCTGTGCCCATCGTGTTCAGATTGACGGCCACTTTCAATGGCTCGTCAAATCTCACGGTGGCCGCGCTATGAAAAACTATGTTCGCTCTCTGTATCAGCGTTTCCTTGTCCGCGGGCGAGAGGCCAAGGTCCGGCATAGTAACATCGCCCTTCATAGGATGGATCTTGTTAAGGGCGGACGGATTTTCCGTTCGGACTCTGTCGAAGACCTGTCAACAATCAATTTCCACCGTGGTAACAAGTGTTGTTATAACTGTACAGGATGATACTAAGTCGTTTAGAAAGTTCTGCGGATGTTTAGTTAAAAAAAATTTGTACATCTTGTCCAATTGTTTTAATCGGTCACAGACAGTAACTCCGCCGGTCTCCAACGGTTTGACAAGCTCAATTGTTGATTTAGCAGGGCCTCCTCTTCAAGAAAAGTAACGATTCGTCTCTTTTCTAATCTGAGGAGTCTGCCACCGTGCTGATACCGTGCTAATTTATTTCAGTATACCAGGGGTGTGCGAGGACCCGAAATATCGGGTCCGGTCGGGAACACGAATTTTTTTCGGGATCGAGACGGGTACCCGAAAATTTCGAGATTCTTGAATTTATCGGGATTCCCGAAAATATAATTCCCGGAATAATTTATTCTTTATATACATATCTCTATATATATATTTAACACTAAAACTACCGAGCCTTAAAAGTGTTTCCTTATGTAATATTCCCTTATGAAAATGACAAGATTAATTTTATTTAGACTTTGTGCAGCTCCTATATTGTAATATGTACTGCACTAACGATATCTATATATAATCATTTCTTGTGAAATTATTTTTGTTATATGAATAATCGTAAAATAAAAAATCTGGAACCGGTTTAGTGTTAATATAATATAAATATTTAATTATTATACGCAATTCTTTTCATGGAAAGAATGTTGCCCATCACGAATTCTTTTCAAGAGTGTCATATGTCATATTCTCGAAATTTTCAGGAAACCCAATTCCTTCGGGGATCTCGAAATTTTCGAGAAACCCGATTCTTTCGGGAATCTCGAAATTTTCGGGAACCCGATCCGACTCGATTCGTCCTCTTCCCCACTCGCCCCGAACTTCGGGTTCTCGCACACCCCTGCAGAATACCTAATTTGTACAAACAAAAGTCAGAGCTTTCCATGAGCAATCTGCAGAATTTCTAAACTCCGTTTAGTAAACCCTTAAGTTAATGGTGCCAAAGTCGATTGGGGTTAATAGACATTAACTAAAATTAATTTTTCTCGGCCATTTTTCAGGCGTAGTTGTTTGCCACTCAAGTCTGATTACGTTGTCCTTTTCCATGGTTAATAATAAGGTCAATGGAAAAAATTGGAAGGAAACGGATTGCAGATCAAAATTGTCTGTAGTGTGATTAATATGATTATTCAAAAGATTATGACGAAATTAATTTTGATAGACGAGATAATACGGTAAGATGTATATGTATAAAAGGGGTTTACGCTATTTTGTAGTAGTTGTGTCAATCGTTCATCGACCGTCCGACCTCTCTTCGGGCGGATTAGTACAAAAATGGCGATCAGACGCGAACACGAGCGTAACAGCTTTTCCAAAAGCGCTTTTCCCAGAAAACCGGTCGCCCCGGTTACCAGTATCACCGAATCGGCGTAAAACGCCTCGATGGAGCTTCCGTGGGTGGATCTTTCATCCTTCCTTTGCTCTTGGTTCGTTTGTACAACGGTGGCGCTCATACTAGGGGATAGCTGGTCCAGCGAAGACATATCATTGAATAATCTGAAACAATAAAGAAGGAATACAAAACTATGTGAAATTAAAAAAATTTGTTTAATTAAAAAACTAAATAGTGTTAAGATTTGTCACAATGATTATGTTGCATTTTGTCCTGAATGCAGCTAATATTATGTGCATAATGCCAATAATCCGCTGTTTAGAAATATTGACAGAAGGGATGAAACAAAACCTTAACGGTTGTTAAAGAATTACTAGATCGAGCGTCTGTCATAGTTTATGTTACAGTAAATAAACTTCATTGAGGACGGTGAAGGTGAATTCCGTAAAGAATACTACCTACGTCTTTTCATGCAGTCTTTTTTCAGCACGAAAAAAATTGTTTCGTTATTAGTGTGGGAATTGGAAGGTTTTAGTAAAACTCACGCACACACACAAGTTCATGTGTAAAATAACGCATAGGAAAATATATTTAATTAGGAGCTTACAACACTAAGTAAATTAAACTAACTCTATAAACGTAAAAAGGCCGTACACGATAAACGCAAAAAAATATCCTCTTCACTTCATATCGGTGTAAACCCCTACTAATGCGACGCGGAGAATCGCGGAGAACGCAAAGGCCCGTGCGTCCTCACAATGTAATACCAATATAAAATCTTTTTTATTATTACTTGTTTTTGTATGAAACTTTGCCAAACACTCTTTAAATGCCAAACACTTTTAAATTTAAAAAACTGTTTGAAGTTGACTGACAGTTCAAATTAAAGAACAAATTAAAGAAGATTTAAAAGAATTAAAGAGATTTTTATTTTATTCGAATTAATCCTACTATCTTGTAATTAATGTTGAACATTTATAACTTTGAGAACGATCTCGAATTTCCATTTCCCGACATTTCCCCGGAGCATTTACGGGGTTTCGCGACCCTGATACATTTAGTATCGTCTTGCGTTATTTCTACGCACTTCCACGCGTTCTTTGTTCGTTGTTTAAACATTCTTTTTGTTATTGTCTGAACAGTAAATCCTATTACACACGTTACACGTGATCAATAGAACTTTTCGATTACCATCCTATTCCCCAAACTGCTATTTCCCTAATTATAAAAGAAAAGAATATTATGAACAAAGTTGCCAAAAATTATAGGAACTTCAATATCATTTTTTAAGAGAACGGTTCAGTTACGGCCCATGGTTCCTCTCACAAAGCTGGTCACGAAGACCAGTAGAACACGATTAAAAAACAATTTTTTTTATCCAAGATTTTCACGTCCAAGGTTAATTTTGCGGGGGGTCTCTTAAGTCATTTCCGATCAAATCGTAGGTGTAGAATCGCGCTACTAAAATTGTAAAGACATTTATGGGGAATTATTCAATTTTGTGTCTCTGGACTAATACGATGATAAGAGACGTTAAAAATCTGAATAAATAAATTCTTATCATTCTTGTAGAGCAGCATACGATAGTCACTTTTAGTGCTCCGTCGATCTGGTGTTAATCCCATCGGCTATTCTAGGGTACTTGTTTGTCTTATGCATGGCTCGCTAATCGAGACGTTTGGCTTCCTTTTCATTGAGAATCAATATTCATGAATCGTGAAGTGTCAACGGCTATTAGGCTGCATTCATACCGAAGGAACAACGAGCGACTCCTTGTTGACGGGTCCCTTTTGACCAAACATTTCAGAGGTGTCATCTGGCTACGTTGATCCTGGGTAAAATTGCCATTGGCATTGCCATTTGAACACTTTTAAAAACCGCTGCCCTTCTGAGTGTTAATTATACTCGATTACGATTACTGGATCTTTATGCAAAATGAACATTTTCTGCATAAACCGTAGGAAACAGGAGCTAAATACAAATGTCTTCCCTTCTTCAATAACTTTAATAAGTTGTAAAAAGTGTATTAATAATTTTACACATTTTTAATCTTTGGATTTTTTTTGGACATTTTTAATAATTACGCATACAGCCATGATTTATGGAGATATCACCTCATATGGACTAATTTCTAAAATACTAGCTAAACGTTTAGGAAACGTTTAGGCAAAATTTTCGGACTTGATATAAATTGATAACGGATCACATAAACGATCGCAGTAACGGATACTTCGAAAGAGACGTAAATACTTTTTAGTAATCGTAACTCTCCAGGTATTCTAGTGTTAAGTAATCCGTTTAGTAAAAGACGATTTTCGCTCGAGTAAAGTGACATCCGTCTGTGTCATGTAATGCTTCATTCTTCTAGGACAAGGTTACTCCGCGCTGGTTTCTCTAAATCTTCCGTTTTACCGGCGTATATTAATTATTTCATTTAACGCTAAACCTACCGAGCCTTACAAGTAACTGGTATGTGTTGCCTTATAAAAGTTACAAGATTGCATTTGTTTGGAATTTATATGCTCTAATAAATATATTTATTTAATCCCATCTTTATAATTTCGATAATTGGGAAGTAAATATAATTTTATTGTGGAATTTCACTTATTTTCTGCACGTGTATCCTAAGGAATTCCTTACTTGGTACAAGTTAGTAGTTACGTTATCTGTAATTTATGGAAAATCTAAATGTGCAACGTATGCAAATGTGCATGCAACATTTCAAGTTTACAGTTGCACTTGCTCCTGTTCATGAAACAAACATGATTTGTTTCGTTGCGGAGGGAATGAGCGAAGAATAGCAATGTTTTGCTATGGGTGTGGGAAGATTATTCACGCGGCAACAAATCACATAAAGCCTTTAGGAATGAATTGACCGACCTGTACTTGGACACTTTAGATATCGATCGGTCCTCCATTTCACAACCTACATTCAATGCAGTCAATGTACATATGTCATGGGCGAGACGCAATGGCTAGCTTTTGATATTCGACGCTGGAAATATTTCTAAACTAACCAATTTTGTGTATCGATAAATTGTAGGCGATTTTTATAGATTATACAAATTAATTACAGAACAAATTAATTCGCGATTCTCATGAATTACAATTGTGACCATTGTTAAGATCACAGGAATATTAAAAGGAATTTAAGAACATTGTTATATAACATTCGACTCTTGTTATAACTATTCAAAGAAAGAGTGCATTCTTATTTAATTCCTGTTCCTGGTAATCGACCTTCGACGTTTCTATTTTGCATAAAAATCCGCTAGTTCGTTCGTTGCTTACTTGTAAGGTGGAATAAATGCATAGCAAGAGATTATTTTGCAAAGTAGAGTGTACTAAAGCTGTATGCGAATAATCAATAAATTCACAAGAAGAAGGCTGGGAATTAATTTCTACATGTAATGCAGATGAAATAACTTTACAGAAAATGGTGTAGATTGTTTCGAAAAGTAGAATGTATTTTAGATAAAGGCAAATTATATCAATAAATTCGCAGAAAGATGGCAAGGAATTAATTTGTACATCTAGTAGATTATTAAAAAGTGCATATAAACTGGTCTCTCCAAGCAGATCTTTAAACTTTAAATCCCGAACAAGATCGTGTAACGTACGCGTGCAACGACTTTCTCTCATTGTCAGTACCTCCTTCGTAAACAAATCTTTGCGTAACAGGTTGACTCTGGTCCTTTACCGTTGCTCTCAAGTCTCAAGTGCACGTATTTGACACTGTCGAGACAGCATACCGTCGCGACGATATCGTGTACCGACCCGCTGCAGCGGGCTGCGTCGGCACGCTCTTTGGCATACCTTGAGACTCGAGGAGAAAGTGGTCGAGGAGCAGGAATCGATATACATATGTACATATGTAACTCGCTCCCTCGCACGATTATTTCTCGTTCTAATCAACGCTATAATTTAACGCTGTGCCTCGTGAAAATTTTCAACATTTCTCGATGTCAAAAAGATTAATTATCATGAATTTTTATCATCTCTTTGATCAACGACGAACTTCACTTTTTCAGTGAAAGAGGGTCAGGTGGGGCCGAGCATTTGAATACAGAACATGGGGAAAATTATGGCAAGAGTGAGATGCCGAAAAAGGTAATTCGAAAAAAGGATAAATTGAAAATAAAATGACTTTATTAAAATTTGACTTTTTATATGAAAGACATAAGGTTGGATAAATTCACTTATTGAAATTCACATTGCAATAAAAATTGTATTCACGAAATGTTCAAATGTGAATTTCTCATCCAGAGACATTTGACATTTACTTTTTCAACTATACGTAGACAGATAATTATCTAATCAGAAATTACAAAGTACATTATTGTGTTCTAGTCCACTGTGGACAATTGTACTAATTACAAATTATAATGAAAATATTTTGCCACGTTTTGGACAGTTTTCTCATATGCTTATAATTATTAGAAGTACTTACATAATCCACACTGTATTTTTATGTGTGATTCACCCTGTACGCAGACTATAGATCGTACTTCATCGTCATAGTGGACCTACAGACTTTCAAACGGTGCGATTATAACGTATTACGTGCAACGTCCCCAAACGTTTTGACGCTTTGAAAGGTGTCTGACTTTTACATTAGTGAAACGTTTACCGTTTTTGTATAGTATACGTATGTGTTATAGAATAAAGTCAGTGAAACGAGACGTTTTTTGCTTGTATTACATTCTACGATTTTATAATGTCTACATTTTTCTTTATCGCGAAACTTTAACGAACAAAACACTTTTAATTATTCCGAAGTATTCAAATATTTAAATAAGACTGGTTGTTAGACCAAAAGATTTAAATATAAGACTGGCTATTATTCTAACATTACTTTATTTTAACCCCCCGCAAAAGAAATTCGGACTGCAAAGGTATGTAATTGACATTGACTGCTTGAAATGATGAATGGACAATTATGAATGGGGAGTAGTTATGAATGAACAGTTATTAAACAACAAATAAAAATTATTAATTCTTCTAATTATTGACGATCTAGTCACTAGTGGTCACTTCTTCTTAGTCTTCAATGTTTACAAATTTTAACTCTCCTCAATATTCCTCGATATTCCTGAAGACCATTTACAAAATATGTGAAACGTATTTTTCGAGGTACTTTTCCTAGACACGTTAGTTTCTTTATTATTTCTGATAGAGCGATTGTTAATTGCAATGATTTTCTAAAAATTGAGCAAAATGGACTAAACCGACTGAAATGGCGATTTTTATTCCCTCGGTTAAAACGATGGGAGTTTAATTTATTCAATAAATTTTCCACTGGTCACAGGACTATCGATCAAGGGAAAACATGACGACGACAACGACTACGAGGAAAGGAAGGAAGCTCGAAACAAACTTCTTTAATAGAACTCACCCTATCTGACACGGGGGTGAGTACCGTCCCGGTGTGATATGTCCCTCTTTCTCGATCTTTCGAGATGCGAGGCTCGTAACCTTTGGAATTCGTGAAGCCGGGGTTGCGCACCCCGAAACATCGCCCTTGAGATATTTTTCCACTGTCACTCTCACACCTTTCCCTCACCCTTTCCCCTTTCGCACGATACACAGCCCTCTCTGTTCAGTTCTCCTCTATACCGTTCCCTTTCCGAATAATATCGATAGAGATTTACAGATATCTCGTTGAAGAGGTTCCCGAAGTGACAGAAGGGTAGTCACTGGCATTGACGACGATCTCGTCAGGTGATTCTACGCGGCTGCGCAACTACCAACCAGCAGATGACGACACCCGCAAGGGTCGCTTTTCGAATGTGGCCTGTTGCGGTCTCTTCTACAATTGCAATAGTCGTGACCACCACCATTCACTTCGATCAAAATCGAAATTACTATTTCAAAACATTCGTACCCGATTTCCGAAGACGCCAGAACTAATCTTTAACACGTTAGCTGTCACATCAGTCACATATGACTTGACACCAATCTTTGTATTCAGATAAACCGAATTGTATTAGGATTTTTAGGATGTAAAAAGTTTAAAGTAACATTCGACGGCCAGCATTTTTCTATTGAGAACTTGGATTTTTTCCACACGAAATTGATATATGATATGTAGACTCACCCATCTCAAAGTTAATTAAATTACTATGGTTTCATAGGAATTTTTCGGGTTGAAAGTCGATACTTTAATGAACATCACGTAGTTTCTATGAGAAGGAAAGCAGCAGCTTATAGAACGTCGGGAGACAATGGTAGACAATGGTAGACTATGGTGGTGGCTCCACTCTGTACAATTTCAATAATTTCAAAATAGAGAATTTCAAACTCGTCATTTAGGTGGGTTTGGTAGTTCTAGTGTTAATAAATCTCTGGGGCTAAAATATTGAAATTGAATATACAGTGACAATTGATTCTGAGATCTAAGAATTCGTTTGTATACGTAATGGATTTACCAGTACCTTTGGACCGTACTGTAGACGTAAATGTGTAAGAATTGCAGTCTGATCACGAAAGGAAAAAGGGAATGTATGCAGAGCGTCATGTAGGTATAAATAAATAAAAACGTGGTAAAATCACAAATTCTGTGATGTCAATTTTTTGGGTGGTAATATAATTCCAAATGGTAAATGCGTCTTTGTATTAACAAATTCTTTTAGTTATAGATTTCTCGACTAGATGGTGCTACTTACAGGATGGCGTAGGTTAGGGGTAGTTACAGATTGAATGAAGCAACAGGTATGTCACAATACTATGTAAGTACGAATAAGAACTGTAGTGCTACTTGAGTGCGACTCTTTCACTAATGACGTGCTTAAAATCAATTTATTTGAATAGTATTTGTATACAATTTTAATATGTACTCAATACGGGTTGTTGTAAAGAAATTTGGCTCTAAAAAAAATCTAAATTGTTGTACTGCCGATATTTGCTCTTTTGACTAATGAGCCGATCACTGTACTAGGATGATGCATAAATCCTAATGACACAGCTGTAAGCAGAATTTTTTTAATTTTTTAAAAGCACGATAAAAAATTTTGCACATTTTTTTGGGTAAAAAAATGGATCTTCAGACTTACGATTGTACTATTTGCTTTTACGAAATTATCACAATTTCACCAAGAATAGTGTTCAAATAGTTTTTAAATCAACTGTACACATAATTTCACTTGCAAGAAAAGCAACAAACTGATGTGTCAGCTTATTAGTAAAAACGCTATGAACAGTGACTTTGCAATTGCCGAAATATTTGAATTACATATCAGCTATTAAAGGTAGGTGTTTGAGAAAAGGAAAACAAGAATTGATCGATCTAGTAACTTTGACATTTCTTCCTGTTCCTAATTAAATCCACTATTTCATACTTCTGCATCGCATCGTGAAAGCTCACAGATTAATGTAATTCTCTACGCAATCGTACTTAATTAATGATTGCAAAAGTAAACCAATGGAACGTCGCGTTTGTGTGTGCCGCTTAGACGACGTTGTAATGACATGAAAGGAAATAATCACCCGCGACGACTGATTTAAAACAGAAATTCATAATTGAAGACGCTGGGACCACCTGTTCCGCAAATTTCATTACCGCTCTGTCTGCATTTCTTTGCTGAAAGATGCTTCTCAAGAGATTCGAGAAATTAATCTCAACGACATTTGCTTCTCTTAATTGCTTGCAAATTGCAGCGACGGCGTCTAAGTGTTCGCGTTGCGTCCCCGAGTTTCACTCAACGTTGGAACACTTTAGTTGCAATTTCTTTCGGCTTGCGTAAGAGGCGCAACTGTCTCCTCAAAAACATCATTAACAGTTGCGTGGATTGTTTAATATTGGCTCTATTTAGATGTCCACATTCATTCTGATGGGAATCCGAGAATTTAATTATCTCCTAAATTAAATATTAAAATCAAAATTTTGTTGTACATAACAGAACACATTTGACTGTTGTCTAAATGAAATCAGGAGACGACGTAGGTACGTAGAAAACGAACAAGATACAATGTACTTTAATGTATAAATAGAAAAGACTTGTTAGACTTTGTCTAAAATCTCCAGCACGAGTGTGACTCGTTAAAATACGGCAAGTGGTTAAACTAGAAAAACATTATATTAATTTACTACGTCGCTAAGGACTCCAATGTTCTTTAATGTGTAAATAGAAAAGACTTGTTAGACATTGTCTAAAATCTCCAGCACGAGTGTGACTCGTTAAAATACGGCAAGTGGTTAAACTAGAAAAACATTATATTAATTTACTACGTCGCTAAGGACTCCAATGTTCTTTAATGTGTAAATAAAGAAGATAAAGAATAATTCGGTAATATACATTCCTCGAGAAAAATTGCAGGAGAAATTTGCAAACGCGAAGTCGGGCCTCGACGTGTTAATGCAAACGATATATTACACGGCGAGGGCCAGTTTTCGAATTTCACTTTATTTTGTCCAAAAACGATCTCCGGGAGATATTATCCTGAGTAACCGGCTTAACAAATACAGCTGTGCATTACATGAACGCTGACCGAGAAAGTTGTTCCGCGTTGCATCAAGGAAAGGACGTATATACAAGGTTACGCAATGATTCTCGTGCAACCCCTTTCTCTTGTATCAGCCATACTTCTTTCTTTGCTGTTTTCGCATGGCTTGTTCATATTGCTATCGTTTCTTTCTTGTCAGCAGTAAGGCCTTCATGTACCTTATATTATCGCTTCAATTTCGAAAATTTTGGACCAAAAGTGTGTCTTTTAATTTCCTAATCGCTGAATCATGAATATTGAACCACGTACACTACTGTGCAAAAGAAAAAAGCATCCAGTATAATTATAAGATATAATGAGAAACAATATCTTTATGTAGAAATTGTATTGTACAATGACTGATTTATTGCATTGAAAGTTTAAGGTATTAGATAATCCGCAATAACACATTCTCAGAACTATTCCATAAATTTGCGGAATCCTTTTTCAAAAGTTACTGTGTTCTTATTTGATTTTTTACGCTTTTCTATTAAATATACTTCTTTCTTTTGCACAGTACTGTATATTGTTGTACTATTTTTTTCCAACGAAATTATCAAAGTTCTGATATCAATAATTTCTCGAGAATTTAATATTCAGATACTTTTTGGATCCACTGTAGATATTGTTATATGTATCGGGTCGGAAAGAAAGTTCTTACGGTTTTTGTTATTTTGATTTTATAATAAAAACCGCAAGAACTTTCTTTGCAACCTAACATTTAATCTCTTTACTGTCTTCAATGTCACCTACTCCTACACCTATTATAACTGAAAATTTTTTATTCGGAGCACCTTAGGTATAAAACGGTTTCCTATGTTCTGAATTTCTGTTTTATCTTACTCTAGCTTTCCGTGTCGATGACTACGAAGATGCTGTATCATTCTAGTGATTTATTTATCATAGTGCAAGTTGATTTTAGAATTCGACTGAACGATGCAGTTAACGCGTAGAGACGTCTCATTGAATGACTAATATTATATTATGCAGTTGTGTCGATTAATTTACGCGTCCGACCGTTTGGACCCTACCTTGGAAACAAAGAGCATGAAAACAGAAATAGGACTACTGTTAGTATCATCACCGGTTGTTGGGTCAGCTATTTACTAGATATTAACGTATTAAACTCAGTGGATGTTCGCCATTTTGTTAAAAATTCATTTTCACCTATTTTATCAAGATTCATTGACCTCCTCAGTGCATCCAGTCACACAATGCGGATCTTCATTCAAAATAAAGTAGTAAAACTAGTGAAGTAAAAATTTATTTCGTCTCTCAATAATTTTAAGAAATTGCGCAGAATATTAAACACGCGGATCTTTAGAATAGAAAATAATGCGTCTTCTCTTGCAACAATTTTAATAAGTGCAAAACAATATGACGTCGTTCGATTCTTTGAATGTCCTCAGAGTTTTATATTTGATTAACACTAAACCTACCGAGCCTTAAACATAACCGGTATAAAAATGACAAGATTGATTTTATTCAGACTTTGTGCGGCCCCTAGTGTGATACATGTTCCAATAAAGATATCTACACCATCATTTCTCATGAAACCATTTTTATCATATCAATAATTGTAAAATAAAAATTCTGAAATCGGTCATTTTGACCGGTGGCGGTAGGTTTAGTGTTAATCTAGCGTTATGATAAATGCATAAAATCCGCAGTTGATTAATGACCGATCGAATCACATTTTAACAGTTTCAACTAACTTTTAACTCACGTTGTCACTTGTGTCACAGAACGCATGAGATTGATGATCACAGATATATCGCGAGTGAATCGCCGCAATGAAGGAATGAAGTTCTCGCGGTATGAAGACAAAAAGAATCAAAACGAGGAAGTCGAAGTCCTTACCGGTCACTGGTTGCGTACGTGTGCACTGTTCAAAGGAGAGAGAGCGAACTTAAAGAACGAGAGATACCACTTCGCAACACCTTTCTTGGTCAACTGGGATCAGGCCCAGCATCGGTCTCCTCTAAATACTTTCTGCAGGTAAATACAGATCGAGAAAATCGAGGAGAATACAGGTACCCTCTCTCTGATAACCGTGGCACGTTGCGCGGGCACCACGGGGATTTAATTCAGTCTACGGTCTTCGTGGGGGGCGTTGGAGTATGCTCATGGTGGTGGAATGGGTTAGTGGAAGGGGAAAAGGAGGAGAGTAAGAGGCGCCCGTTTCGGCACCTCTTTGGCGACACTGCCCCCGACTGCACGTGAACTGACACAAGAACTGAAGGCAGAGTTGGGAAAAAATTTAATCACCGACTGACGAATAAATTTCCATTTCAATCCGATTAAATACTTATCAATCGTTATTTGCGGTTAGTGATTAAATACTAATTAATCGTTAATTGGGAATAACGGTTAAATTTCAACATTAGTCGTTAATTGCGATTAACGATTACATTCCTTTCAATTGTAATCGTCAATCGGATAATTGATTAATGATTAACTGCTGAAACTTCGAAATTATAAATACGGAATCAAAACTGTACGAATACTGAAAAAAATGTGAACTGAGTTTTTGTTGAGATATATGTCTGCCAATTCTCCATCTCCATTCTGTGTTCTTGCTGGCCGTGTGGCGATGAACTTCATCAATCGATTGAATCAATCGCCGATTTTTCAATGATTAATGCCCAACTCTGTCCCACAATTCCTAGTTGAGCATTAATTAATTGTTAAAAGCACGTAAAAAGAGTTTGTGCATATTATACAGTGGTGTCTCTATCGACGCAGAAAGACTGAACACAGAGGACGCAAAAAAAATATTCCCTCCACTGTAGTAATCTGATCTCGGCTCGGATATATCGGTGAGAACCACTACTAATGTGACGTGGAGAGTCGCAGTCGTCTGCACAGTTCAAAGGCCCGTGCGTCTTCACAATGTAACATCAACATTTAATCTTTTTTATTATTACTTATGTTTTTATGAAACTTTCGTCAATATATTCGTGGCATTTTTCTGATTGAAAAAGACCAAACACGATATAATTTCAACTGTATTTAGTGGTTTAATTGACGATGAACGTTTCGAGAGTAAGGAAGGACAGCGTATCGGTAAGAAAGGCCCGCGTGTGGTCTCTTTTTACAGGCGCTGTCCTTCTCTACGTTCGGCTCGGCCTTTGAAGCTCAAAATAAACAAAATAGCTACCCGTCTACGCTCGACGCAACCGAATCCCCCCGAAGCCCGAGGCTTTTGCGTCGATAGAACCATTACCGTATACAGGGTGTCCCAAAATTCCTTCAACAGCCGGAAATAGGAGGTTTCTAAGATCATTTGAAGCAACATTTTCCTTTGCAAAAATGTTATCCGCGGCTTTGTTTAGGAGTTATTAACGAAAAACACGGACCAATCAGAGCGCGACCTAGACGCGAGCTGGCACTGTCGCCCAATAGACAGTTGGCGCGCCGCGCCGGGCCGATTGGTTGATCGCGCTCTGATTGGTCCGTGTTTTTCGTTAATCGATAAAAATCCGCGCAGGTTGCAAAAACACGTTCGTACGTGACCCACAGTTCGCGTTAGTTTAGATAAGGAAAACCATAAGATGAGGAAAACCATAAGATGAGGAAAACCACAATATGAGAAAAACTACAAGATAAGGAAGACCGGAAAAGCGTGGAGCGCCCACGAAGATTACGTCAATATAGTTTAGTGCTCCACGCTTTTAGTTATACAGTAAAAGCTCCTTCGTTGTCCAAAGGCCGGGGGGTTGAGTGGACAACGAGCGTGCCCGGACACTATTCTTGATTTATGACTGCGTCTAGATATCGCGCCGACCGCCGAGCGAGACTTCAATAGAGAGCCGAACATAGAGAAGGACAGAATGAGATACGGATCGGGTGACCGAAGCGTGTCGCCGTCGCCGGCACAGTTTAAAGGCCCACATTGTTGCTGTTGTTCGTTGCCTTCGAAACTTTGACCGTCGATTAAACCACTAAATACAGTTGAAACTATATCGTGTTTGGTGTCATTTTAATCAGAGAAATGCCAGAAATAAGTTAGTGAAAGTCCCATAAAGAAAAATGAAAATTAAGAAGTTTGAAAATTCGGTTTCCTCGAGTCAATGTTGTGGTGTTCACACCGATATACCCGAGCCGACATCAATCGTCGCCGCCCTGCGGAGCGACTCGGCGTTGACAGGCAGTGGGATGGGTAGGCACTGGAAATCATTAGAAGTGACTCCGGTAACACCAAGCACTAGTATTACCATTTTAGATTTCTTGCACATACATAGTTGAGAATATAGCCTCACACAGTAATCTTTGGTTTTTTCGTTTTCTTCCGGGTTGGAGGGTGATCAAAGGTGATCCTTCGGATAGAACTTTGTTGTTTAAGCGCCACACTCGGTGCAAGAACATTCAAGGTCTGAAAGATCATCAGATCTATCGCGATAGTTATCTAACTAATTGGAGAAACAGTAGTACTTGCATATGTACAATGTACACTATACCTTGTCAACAAAATAGGCAGTCAAGTATTACCAGCGTGCGTCATTTGCTGCCTACCTGAGAAGGGTAACTTCAACTCTGTCGCATTCGAGCGGCCATGTTTACGTTTCACCCTTTGCACTCGAGTGGCGACTCGGAGCATTATTAAATTTGTATTCAATAAATTGCTAAACATATTTAATATTTGAATAAGCTACTGAAAGTATCGTATGAGTTATTATATCAGTTTTATATGGATAACGTTAAGAAAATCATAGTAAATGGAAATATTTCAGATTGGAAGAAAGATTCGGTTTTCGGGTTAGAACAGCTCCGAGTGCAAACGGTTAACAGTGACGGAGTCTGATCCGTCACGCTCCAAGGCGAAACGCTATTCGGGTAAACTCGGGGGCACCGAGTTTAGCTGAGCGAGCGAGAAACAGACAGGTGTGCAATCGCCATAGAAGTTTTCACATCGGTCTCATCGCTTTCATCACCCAGAGATGTATAAAAGAAACTAACTGCGGTATAAGAACACCATCAAATAATAGATGTGGGGAAGTGTGGAATCACATTTTCTGCAGAAGAATTCTTAAACGTCGTCTTGCGAACGAAGTTACGCAACAGGTTGGCTGCAACCACATCTAATCATTTCTCCACCTCATATTCAACACCATTACACACGAAAACATTTGTCGGCTGGCTAATTACAGTCATTGACGTATTTGTTCAAAGAAATGGAAATTATGATACGTACATCAAAATGCTAAAACATGTAAAACAAAACTAATCATTTTGCGTCGTCGTCTTGTAATAAAAAGAAGCTCTTGATTACGATACCATATACAAGGTGTCCCACCCCATTCTGACATCCTGATTTCTTCGCTATTGTTAGTCCTACTGAAAAATGTTTCAGATAACAATTGAATGGTGCCGAGTGGCGCATAATTTGGTGTTGTTAGTTTATTCGTGGGTGAACGCGTTAAGGTCATATGAAGGTCAACTTCGTTTGTTTAAATGGAATTATATACTTTTTAATACATCAATCGATGCAGTTGGACATTCTTTATAAAAAAGTATTAACCTATTTATGTTGTAAAATTAGTTGTTTGGGAGATATTTCGATTTAATTATTATTATTAATAATTTCGATTTCCATTTGGACCCATATCAATTTATTTAATGTTTGACTATAAAATGTTTTAAAATTTTTTATTTATCTATTGTTATTAACGTAAATTACATACCAATTAAAAATTACATTCCTAAACGTAAATTAGTAAGTGAGTCCTTACAAAGTGAGGCTCTGTGCTCTTTACAAATGAATTTTGATATGTTGGTACAAGATACATCATATTTGTGATCTTTTTTACCGGTATCAGTGCAAAACGTACACCGTCCTTTGAACCGTTTTGATGGTTGTGCAATATCCTCGGTTCTTCTTTGTCGCTTGTCATAAAGAAAAATTATTTTTAAATTTTTATCGGAAATTTACTGAAAAATTTGTTAGGGGTCCATTTGGATCCTAAATGCCTTACGTGTAACAATTTCTATTACAACTATTTCAAAAAGGATTTTAAATATTTTTTTAAGTGGAAGAAAGATTTTAATTAATTATTCTCCGCCAAGAAATTTCAGACTCGCCGGCCTTTCCGTTTGGAAGTTATAAGCGCGCAAAGAATGCTTTGGATCCACATGGACCCAATAAGCGTAGTCGGGTTAAATAATTCTAAGATATCATTACTGTCGCACTAAGACGTTCGCTCTTATTCCTTAGAGAAAAATGACAGTAATGATATCTTAGAATTATTTAAATCGAAATATCTTCTAAACGACTAATTTTTCAACATAAATATGTAGGTTAATACTTTTTTTTATAAAGAATGTCCAACTGTTTCGATTGATGTATTCAAAAGTATATAATTCCATTTAAAAAGAAAAACGAAGTTGACCTTCATATGACCTTAACGCGTTTGCCCACGAATAAACTAATAACACCAAATTATGCCCCACTCGGCAGCATTCAATTCTTCTCTGAAACATTTTTCGGTAGGACCAACAGCAGCGAAGGAATCAATATGTCTAAATCGGGTGAGACACCCTGTATAGTTGTTTTATTCCACATTTCCGTAAAGGTATAAATTCATGTATTATAAAAAAAGTATTAATGCAGTAATGTTTTGTGGAATAAATTGAATGTCATTTTCTGTTTCTCCGTGTTTAGGCACAGATAAAAAAGTTGAAACTCGTGAACATCACCTTTTCCTTTAAAATTCCGAGCAATAGCAATTCCAAAACAATTTGTTGTGGGAATGAATGGGTTGTGAAGTATATTATTCAGAAGAAAACACTATATATATTTAATATTAATGGAACTACATTAGAAATATGTGGTAAACGTATTGCACGTGTAATCGCTGTAGCGTGCGGTCGCTAACGCGATCGGAACAGAACAGCCACCTGTGCCGACGCAGCTCCATCTATGGAGGGTTCTGGGCACTGGAACCGTCTTCACAATTTTTATCACACATGACGTATGACTTAACGTGTCTACTTAATTTTGTCTCCTGTTGGATTTATACAAAAATAAGTAAACGGTTTATTAATGCACTACATGCGTACTGCACTTACAAAAGTTCTACAGCGTCTGTGGATAAAAACGCGCGCGCAAGTACATACACATAGAGGAGCGCACTTCGCTCTAACGTATATGACGCCACCTGTACTTAGGATGGACCTTATTTTTTTACTAAAAAATTTTTTGCAAAAAATAATTGCTCTAGCTTCCCAAAAAAGTTCAAATCGTATGGTACAATTGTAAAAAGGTTATCGCCTTTTTAAGAGTGTCCGAATATTTGTGATAGTCACCGTATATCATATATTTATGTCAAGATTTAAAAAATTCAAAATTTTCAAATTTGCTGCGCATCCTTTTCCCATGATCCAATTGGCTTCAAATTTTTTCCCAGATCATTTTCTCAACATTTGTCACAATTCTGGGGGTTGGAGCCAAAAAAATATTGCAAAATAATTTTCGTCAAGTATAGCTATGGTCCACCCTAAAATACGCACACATCATACTTATGGCGGGGGAGATGTCAAATTTCTATGTGTCGAACCTCATCATCTCCGACTGTAAATTAATCAAAAGCGAAGTAGCGTCGGACTTAGAAATAAGTTTGACAATAAAAAGAAAAAAAAAGGAGGAACCGTTTCATTGTACCTAGCATTCCACCCTGACAAATTCGATGGGTCTGATCAGTAAAGGCTGGTCGGTCGTTCCTATTCAGGTTATCAGCCGGTTTTTATGTAGCTTCGCGATTAGTCATTTATCTTGGAGGCTTCGAGCCTGTTCCCTCTCTTTTTTTTGCCCCACGTCCCGTGAAAGCGGGGATAGCCCCGTCGGCTATACACGTCTCGTTTCTATAAATACAGCGACTCGGGCTATTTTTACTGTTCGTTCCGACACGGCGAGCGACAGTTCCTGACCGGGAGCCACGGAATGCGGGAAGGAAAGAGACCGCGGTGCTGGGAACTGACCTTACACCCTGTCGACGGATCCACGAGCATGATCACGTAGTCTGGATCACGTAGCTGCCACTGATTCACCGACTGATCACGTCCTATTCTCATCGACGCCATCCCCCAAAACGAATCGAGCTGCTTCATCGTTCTGAAATGTAAACCTTCCCAACAGATCTTGCCCGATCGACTTACCAAAATAATCATGCTGTTCCTTATTATGGTTTTTACCCTGCCACAGAGCAAGTACGAGCTGCGATCAAAAAGAAACCGGACTTGAGTAAGTCTGCAAATTTTCATTCAGCTACGGATACTTTACTGCGTGCTACATTTAGAAGTATGATGACGTGGCTCTGAGATTCTACAATGTACCCTACCTCTTTCCATTTGGAAAGAGTCCATGCTAAATTCAAAAAGGTTCTACTGATCAACCAACCTAAAGACTTCCATTTCCTTCGTAGCAGTTCCCTTCTGCGTTAATACAGCGATTCCAATAGTTGTACAATCCCTTAAGGGGGTAGAGTAGAATCGTTTCCAGGATTGCAATGGTGCGGGATGCGCCTTCTCATTTCTCGATAATGCAAAGATGGGGGTTTTCATTAGTCAAAAGTGCTAGATAAAAGATCAATCTAGGCCGCGATCACCTTCAAAAGTCCTATTTTTACGTTTACAATTTTCATTATGCCTCCTTAAAGACCAACATTGTATCCTCTAATCAAACATTTCAGGAGCAGCAACCCAATAGCAGTTTTATATTTTTCAAACCTTTCATCATTTCTTGGAAACTGCTAAAATCTGCATTTCAATCCTAAGAAAAAAAATGGTCCAATGTCCTAAGAACAATAAATGGTAAATAAAATAATTCATTAATTTATTCAAATTCGATACAACTATGATACACACAAAACCTTTAAAAATGATAGGTACGAAGTTTCTATCGTGTGATCAATTAACGTTTCACTGCATCATTGCGTTCGATTCTCGGGATCGAGATCGGGGTCGGTCGATGATCCGAATTCCGTAAGCGTCGCCAGCTTAACCTCGATGATTTTAATTTTCGCGTATCACCGACAGCCGATGGAGAAACTCCTTTATGCGAGAACGCGATAGGATCGTCTAGATGTACGTTACTCAATCGCTCTAAGCTTGCTGATTATCGTTTTTTCCGTTTCTTTTGATATGCGATCGAAGCTTTGGATAACTAACCGATCAATTATATTTTTCGGTGTTACGTTAACCTTTCAACTCGGGATGTCGAGCTCACTCTCGTCATTTGTGTTTTCTGTCACCAATTTGTCACTTTCATCTTAATTCAACAAATAATGTTTTTACTTGATATCCAGATTAGTACAAACAATATCGTGTTTACGTGAATTGTGGCAAAATTGTTGTCGACTTTACGCATCTTGCGTTGCGTCACCCTAAATGTTCATGATCGAGAAGGAACTCGGTTAAAAGGTCAATCGTAACAAGTCATCGAACTCTTTTATCGATACCATTTCATCGGTTCGGGTAATCGAGGTTTTATAGAATCGTGAATCAAACGAGGAAACATCAGTCAAATTGCATCGTGTTGGGATTCCATTCTAATCGGACTAATTCTACAAAAACGATGATAAACATTTCAATAAAAACATCACTGATTACACAAATATGGAGACGTGACTGTATTTAATGAAATGCTAATATCCCTCTACATACTACAATATTTCTTCAGTGAAAAATATGTGACATCGACACGAGGGGCAGACAAGGGTCAATGAATATCCGAATATTAATGAGAGTTACTGCGCTAATATACGATGACCCATTGTTGGGAGACGCTAATGCGGATCTGAGGAGGAAACGATTGACGCGTGTGACGTAACGGCTAAAAAGTAACGAGTCATTGAGTTCTAATCTCGGTGGAAGAGGTAGCGATTATCAGCCGGCAGCAAAGAATGGTGACGTAGCGTTGACGTCGATCGGTTTTTGCTTTAGCTAATCGCTCCTTGCCCTACTTCAATGTTTGACTTGCGAGCACGTCGACCGTGGAAAAACATTAGCGGCCTCGTTCGAAATAGAATTTCACACGAAATCCTGGAAACATCGGCGACCTGCGGCTCGGAACGTCGCCGATCCTCATCGGGGATCAATCGATCACCGTCTGACCCTAGATCCGACTCTGTTTAATCTCTCCCTGCTCCACAGCAGAGTTGGGCATTAATCGATTAAAATTTTAATCATGATTGATTGATTAATGTGTGCGATTAAAAAAAGAAATCATCGAAAAATCGACGATTGATTCAATCGATTGATGAAGTTAATCGTCAATCGTTGATTAAAAGAAGAAATCATTGAAAAATCGACGATTGGATCGATCGATTGATGAAGTTACTCATCAATCGTTGATTAAAGAAAGAAATCATCGGAAAATTGCCGATTGTATCAATCGATTGATTTAATCGTCGAGCAATTAACGACTAAAGTTGAAATTTAACCGTTATTCCCAATTAACGATTAATAAGTATTTAATCGTTAACCGCAATTAACGACTAAACTAGGAGGATTAATTGTTAATTGCGATTAACGATTGAAATAGAAATTTAGTCGTCAATCGTTGATTAAATTGTTGCCCAACTCTGCTCCACAGACATACAAATCTGAACAATACAGTTCAATGTTTATACTGGGAATCTTAATGAAAAACAAGTAACATTAATCGAAAATTTTGTATATGTTTTTATTACACATCTATTTTGTTTAAAAACACTGTTTGTATCTTCTGTGGACGAATGCACCGTTGACGGTGAACGCGACGTCTGTGAAGTGTAATATGAGTGGATTATGTCATATTATGACATTGTTTATTATCACTTATGCTGGCACAAGATAACAATAACTTGTGTCGTTTCTTGTTGCAAATTATGATGTGATACGTTACACTTATTTCCACGCTTTCGTTACTGTTTACGTCATTGTCTTCCGGGGTAAAAATTTTCAAGTTTTCATAAGAATCCGTAATTTAATAACGAGCTAAAGCTGAAAGAATAGATTCAGTATGGAAAACATTGGGATAAACTATAGTTTGAGTTGATGTCATAGAACAAATGCATCTAGCACGTGTCTATGCGATAAAGATATCTTTTCAATATTGTTACCTATCTCCGAGTAGCAGTATAGATATTGTGGGACATGTGATACCAGGTGGGTGAGATAGGTACACTTAATTCCTATGCGAAGAAATAAAATCCTTGACTGTTGATACAATGGATTAACAAGCCGAATGGCGTTTAAGTATTCTCACGGTGATACTACAAATGCGTCACTTATAGCATGCACAATATCCCGTTTTAGAATATCAACGGAAATTCCGTAAACCACATTAGCCCGTGCAAATTTGAATCTCCCTCTTGTTTTTAAAATTGCTCTAAGTTGGAAATATCCATGCAACAATCAGTTAAAAGTTTCTTGAATTTAAACATAATATTATAAGGGTGTCCCACATAACACTTTTCACGATTTTTAAATCTTGCGATAATCTGACAAAAAAATATTTTAAACAAAAGTCGATCAGTTTTCGATTGGCTATACATTGCAATAAAAAAAGTTACGAAAAATTTCTTTTTAATTATTGCCAAGGCCACCTTCATTTTTTAAAATGGTATTTCAAGGTCATCCGAACGTCAAAGTATACTAGGTCGTTGAATTCGTCTTGATACGGGCTATAATACTGTTAAGTCAAAAATACAAAGTGCTGTTTAAAAAAATGAAGGTGGCCTTGACAATACTAAAAATAAAGAAAAATTTCGAACTTTTTTCTATTGCAATGTATGCCCAATCGAAGACTAATGAACTGTTGTTTAAAATATTGTTTTGTCAGATTATCCCAAGTACATGCTTGAAAAATCGTGAAAAGTGTTATGCGGGACACCCTGTATATGTAAAATGATGCATCATGCATTATGAATTTAAACGACATATATGTAAAATTATGCATACCTTTAAAATAAATTAAACACACTATTAAAGTCAGAAACACAATACAACAAATATATAATTTCACAAGAGATCGTTCAATTTTTAGGGAGATTATAAGATCATGCTGATAAGAATATACAGTTTTGAAGACAAATGATATTGTTCACCTTTGAATGACTGGAAATGATTAATAGGCCTTCCGTTTTATCTGCGCCCTTCGACTTTTATCTTAAATGTTTTTCGATATCACTAATAGCATCTTTGACCGTGTGGAATAGTTTCGCGTGAAAAATTCTGCGTAGAAATATGAACTACTAAATGGAATATCACTTACTAGATTATTATTAATCTAATAAGGAACCGATGGAACTTTATTTTACTTCTTCATGAGATTGAGATATAGTAAATGCGCAGATAATCATAAGTGTAGCCTAAATTATATCTTAAACGTTTCGAAACACTTACAATATTGTATTTGAATTTAAATTATTTTATTTTCTCTGCTTACTTTGTCTAATGTCTAATATTTTATAAAAATTAATGCAATACAAATTAAATTAATCAAACTGTATTGTTTTGGATGTGTTATTGGCAATTCGAATGTGTAATGATTTAATTAACTCGAACTTTTATAGCTCCTACAATAATTAATTTAACACTGAACCTACCAGACGAATCAAAATAGCCCATTTCAGATTTCTCGTTTTATCATTTTCTGTAGACATATACAACAAAAATCGAATGAAGTAATTTTATTTTTACTATCACTATATCACTTTCTAACCTGATAATTTTTTGAAGATGAAAATATTTTTAACAACGAGAAAAGATAATATTTTAGATATTATTCTCAGAATAAAAGTTTCTTACTGTGTAATGTACTGATAATTTTTTGATTAGTTATCATCTAAACCTATGTTACACACAGTACTAATTTGCAGGGTCAATTTTAACAATAAAGTTCATTAAAGCAGCATCTTGTTAAGAGCACGCATCGTTAAGAAGAAACCAATATAATCGAATTCTTTCTCAGAGCACGCCTACGAATACCTTCCTCGAGTTCCGAAACGATGTTTCATATCTTTTCTTAAAGTTTTCTAGGAATTTCACGGTATATGGATCGTAGATCTCCACGATCATGAGCATCGCATTCCACTTGTCCCAAATATCGAATCATCTCTAACGTACTAATCAAACCAAATCACAGGTGTGGAAAATAGAGCCGTCGACTATGCAGGATAATGGTAACGATAAAGGAGTTGATTTTCAAACGAATTTTTGTTTAATTTCAACGAAATGTATATTTACGAAATATTTCAGGAGGTTTGAATAATTATTGATATCAAGGAATAAAATCTGTTTCATCTCGACATGTCTTGTACTGGTATTGGTGCTTGTATTGGTCAAAGACCCAAGTTACCCACCGTTGTCTCCCTAACTTCCTGGAGAAGAAATGTCGTCCATTTACACATTACTCTTTTATTGTGAAATGTGGACAAGACGAGACCCTAATACTATCAGCGACCTGTGTTCATTTCTGTACCTGAATTCACCTGTTCACCAGGGGTGAAATAATTTCTCCACTTACATACATTTGAATTTATATGTTATATACAATTTAATCATATCGGATCTCCACGAGTATGAAATTATTATCTAATAATTCTATATTGTAGAATATTAAGTAGACTATTTATGATAATTTCTTTCCTTTAAAAAATCCAACGTTATTAATTCTCTCATCTTTATTTTTAGCGTCACATAAACTTTTATTCTGTCGATATTGTGACGTGTGAAGGTAAAATACGTGTGCAAATGGATCTAAGAATTTCTATTACTTAAGACGAACAAACACGTGAATCACTGTTTAATAATACCTAGTTTTCTAAGCATGCATTTCACGCAATCGTTCGAATTCATTCGCTCATGTACACCCCTGTAAGTATTCAGACAGTTGACTACTTGAAATTTTGTATAAATTCATATATAAATTATTGCTTAAAAATTTTCAGCTTTATGATCTTGTCCTACAATCTTGATAATACTCATGATATAAGCAATACTTATTACTAAATAATAACTATTGTATACTACATTTATAAATGACGATTAAGATAAACAAAAATCTAAAGATTTGAGGTGGTCAAGTCTCAAACAATTTTGTCACTCGTTTTTATGTTTATATATTTTATCAAAGTACGGAAGAGTGCAAAGACGAGCTACGCTGCGAAACTGGGCGAGAGGCGGAAGGGTAGGGGCCGGGAGGGATAGAGGGATAAAAATATGGTAACTCTGGTCCTGGCAGAGAGAGGGTAACTCTTCGCTCCTCAATTCGTGCTCCCTCATCTGGCGACTCTGCCTACTGCTGTATTTCCAACGTCGGACATCATTGAAAGTTGTCGTTCCCTGCGCATCGCGAACTGTGCGGAATGCAAATTCTCTTCCACTTAAAAGTTTCGATCGACTTTATAAGGAGATGTAATGCCCCGGCGAACGGGATACTATGCACTTGCACAGTTGCACAGCGTTGTCACAGGTGCAATGTAGAAAAATAGAATGTCCGAACGCAACCGCAAATACAGAATGATTATTCGAACCAAAGAAGGACACACGAGTGTTCGAATATTAGAATAGTTACTCGGTTGTAATGCTAAATTTTTCTTAATACTAAACCTACCATCACCGGTCAAGATTTTTTCACCGGTTACAGATTTTTTATTCTACGATTATTGATATAATAAAAATAATTTCATAAGAAATGATTCTATAGATATCATTAGTGGAGCACATATTACACTAGGAGCGGCACAAAGTCTAAATAAAATCAATTGTGTCTTTTAAGGCTCGGTAGGTTTAGTGTTAATTTGTACAATGAATAGTGTTGCATATGGATCGCAGATATCGGAGGTTATTTCATTTTGGTCGTCAAGTTTATAGCGTAACACATTGTTCTCTTGATTTTCAGCTTTTTATACACACCTACTGCGTACTTTTTACCACGTTTTTATTTCTTCTCCAACTGTGCATAGGATGTCCAACGTATTTTCTTCGTCGTTGAACTCTCAAGGTTCAAACTTTTATCGTAAAGTTGTTCTTCCATTAATTCGTGAGCCAGTTCGTCGCAGAGGAATTGTTCTACTGCTTACTTTTGGAACATGCAAGTTCGGACGATTCAATATAAACAAGGAAATTGCTTCATCTTTCCTTTTCTGCCGGTTCAATTCTTCGCTCCCCCATTGTCCCTTCTCCTCTGGAAACGGTCGGGTGTCGAGGTCCACTTCATCAGTGCACGTTTCAGAGATCGCTATGTATACGTAGTTTCCGAGGGCTCGTAGTGCATTCTCCTGCTTCAACTCATATTAATGACCAAACTCTGAGATACGTGACAGTTTATTTTTTATCTTCTTCCCTCCACTCATCAATAATTGTTAGAAACGATAAACTAAATTTTTAGCCACTTGTAACCTTAACATTCATCTTTTTAATCATGATTGATGATAGGTGATAACGATGATAGTTCGTCGAAAATTTCTCTACACATTATTCGATTGATTGATTGAAATCATTTCGGAGTGTAGAATGTATTCTAATCGTTTGTGAATGATCAAAAAAATTCGCGAAAGAAAGGGCTACTAATCAATTTGCGCAGCCAATGTAATTTCTCTAGAAGAATTCGGACACGATCGTAGTTGGTAGTCAATGGTACAATCGAACCTACATAGCTGACTATGACGCACGTCCATGAATCGGGCCTGAAAAGTGACTTCCCCGAACCGGAAAAATGGCACGTGAGATAACCATCTAATCGGCGCAATGATCTAGGCGCCTTACGAAACCTTCGGAAATTCGCACGCGTTACGATCGAGTATGTAACGGCCATCCTAGTGGGTGTTACGTTATCGCACACGTGTTATACTGTCGCACGTAATCGCAGGTGTCGGATGCAGAAAACGGTAAACAGACGTGACCGACGATACCATTCGATTATCTGACGATCGACTCGTCATGGTTCCATCGAAAGCAATTGAAAGCTACCAATTCCAGATTATGCTTCTGCGTCATCTTCGACACGTTCGTAATACAACATTTTTCATTTATGTTTCGTAATCGGTCATACTATTTTGCTTTGATTTTATTACATTGCTTTTCCATCTTGAATTACATTTTTCTTGGACGTTTTCAGCCAATTATACGATTGTGATGAGTGGAGATGTTTCATCATGAAACTATACAGGGTGTCCCAAAATTCCTTCAACAGCCGGAAATGGGAGGTTCCTAAGATCATTTGAAGCAACATTTTCCTTTACAAAAATGTTATCTGCGGCTTTGTTTAGGAGTTATTAACGAAAAACACGGACCAATCAGAGCGCGACCCAGACGCGAGTTGGCACAATCGGTCCGGCGCGTCAACTGTCTATTGGCCGACTGTCCCAACTCGCGTCTAGGTCGCGCTCTGATTGGTCCGTATTTTTCGTTAATAACTCCTAAACAAAGCCGCAGATAACATTTTTGTAAAGGAAAATGTTGCTTCAAATGATCTTAGGAACCTCCCATTTCCGGCTGTTGAAGGAATTTTGGGACACCCTGTATATAAAAACCAACTGTTTATAGTCTTAAAGACGCCTTTTCAGGACGTAAGACTTTCAGACCTAAAATATACGTAAAATGGACGTTTTTAAGACGTCGTGTGCTATCTGGGATTTAAGAAATGGCGAAAAATTTGGATAAATAAATTCTTGCTATTTTCATAAAGTTATTTAAAATTGTCACGTGTTAAAGTTGATCCGAGATAATAATATAGATAAATTAATTGCGATTTTATATATTTTCTTTTGATAAATACTTGTACTATATTGTGCGCGCCTTTCCTTTTCGGAAAGTTCGCGAGCACTCTATGACAGAATCCAGACGTCCAGGAGCAGAACAGAATGCAACAGATGAGCAATACACCATGCACGTGAAAAGACGGCGTTTCTGATAACAGTGCAGCCGTTGCGAATGACTGCTCTGATGCTACTACATATGTAGCTGTCGGAAAGGCAAGCACGAGCGTTGTTGCTTATAACTATACAATTATACTATACAAATTCATTCGAAATCGACAAGACAACGTTCGCTTGTGCATTGGAAACATTACTTCACGATAGTTGAACTGGACTATTATTTATTGAACAAATAAGATCAAAGTCGGTGACCAGTTCGACGTTTCTCAATCAAGTATTGGTTTAGGACAATACCTGGTTCTAACTAGTGACTCGCAGAAAGATTCCCCGAGGAAGTTTCTCTTCGCTAATTCTAAGGGGGGTCCCATTAAAAGATACAAATAACGGCCGCTAAGGGCGTTTCTCGGAACAAAGTTGAAGAACGTTGGCACGTAACAGCATTCCCAGAACAAGACTCCCGTAGGCTGTTTCTAGAGGACGCCCACCTTATTGGCACGCGCACACCGAATGGCAAAATTTCCGAAGTTCTTGTTTCACTTTCGAAGCCGCCCAAGGCTCGCGTCTAAGACAGGGACTTTCCTGATGACTAATGGCCTCACGTAAATTTCACAACGCGGGAACATACGTCGAATTGTTGAACGGTTTTGATTCATGGGCCCCGAGACGATGACGTAAAAACTCGAAAGAAGTGGAAGTCTACAGTCACTATCGCAGGAATCGTGACGAACCGATTACGGGATCTGTATCTATGGTTCTTGTACCTTGCTCCTTTTCTTTCTTTTTTTTCAGCTGTATATAGACGCGTCCACGATACACCTACGTTCGCAATCTTTTTTCACGGTTTTAACTGCCGTGTTACATTTGGGGACGAATTAAGAATTTATTTTTGTGCTAACAGGCCGCTTCGAGGTAGACACATCGAACAACAAGATGCGGTCAACGACACGTTGCAATATTCATTAATTGGTGTTATATAATATGATCACATTTTTATGATATAGCCAATTTATGAATCAGGCGGAATGTAGCTCTTTTTAAATAAGGAATGAGACGTGTAAATGTAGAGAAAAATTCTTCCCCCTCTCGAGTCCAACCGATTGAAATTTTTCAATAATCTAATCCTAACTTCTCAGGCAAATTCGAATTGTTTGGTCCGATTCAAAAAAAGTTATCTCGAAAGTTTCTCTTTCAGTGTCGACCGAAAAATTAAACTTAAGCGAAAAGTGCAGAGCTTTGATAACGGTGAATAGGAGAATTGAAAAATTAAAATAATTCTGACACAGTAATATAAATTTAGAATAACATAAGAATAACATAATTCTGACACAGTAATATAAATTTAGAATAACATAATTCTGACACAGTAATATAAATTTAGAATAACTTACTTTTCGTAAGTGCCATAACAAGTAATTATTAATGTGAGTTAATTTATGTAAATTGTATACGGATGACAACGTGTCGACGACAAGATCACTAATTGATCGTTTATATTCCGTAAAGCTATTTCAGGATGACATAGGGAATTCTGTGGCACAGTTCCGGCCTCGCTCCCCTAAATAGCTTGTTCGGCCGCTAGATATGCCGGCCGTTCCTCCATCGATTCTCCGGGCTTATTCCACTCGTTATACGATTTTTTCTCCTTGAGGAAGCTCATGCGACCGGCGCGTGACGGAGGCTAAACGTTTGAGTTTAAATCGCGGCGCGCGCCCGATGGTTTCCGCCGCTCGATACGGCTAATCTCGTGGAATTAAGCGAACCCGTACGAGTCCTAGGAAATTAAGTCCGGTTGATGTGGGTCAATCTTCTCTGTCAAACGGTTTACGTGATAGATGGGGTATGAGACGTCCGAATTCCGAGTTATTTCCGTAATTAATCCAAAAAATGATTTGTCTTGCGCAACCGTGAAAACTTCATTCTTAGCACGGCGACTGTCGAACAGCATCCAAAAGATTCCATAAAGTTGAGGCAATTCATTTAATTTATTGCAGCAATTAAAAAACAATACTGTGAGCACACTGAAAGAATTTTAAAATATACTCTATTTTCGTCTTCTTCAGAGGAGGTCAGGTTACCGAAAATTCATTGATCAATAAAGCTCGTCGGGTTCCATGTTAATGAGATTGAGAGTTTCTACGAAAGAGAGATTTCGCATTCGGAATGAACGCGGCATTTCCAACGCGGATAGAATTGTCGTCCACCGAATTCGAAGTGCATACATTGACAGAGGATACACATTGCAAGCGACTTTTATCCAATTTCTAAGGAAGATCCACGGAACGTTGATGAGCTTAGCCCAGTCGAAGTTCACCGAAGTTTCAACTGGATTCAAGTGAATTTCAAGGCGTACAGGATAAACCTACTTTGTGTTAAGGAAGCCCGCCTCCTCACGCGTTACAATGCGCCAGAATTTCCTTGTCAATCCAAAAACTTTAAAATTTTCTGTCGCAAGAATCGGCTAACCCCATTATCGTGATCCAATCGCCCTCCCAGCCAACGCAGCGTGGGCACAGCTATAGCAGAGGTGCTGCATTCTTTGTAGCGTGCCGAACGTAGAGAAAGATAGCGACTGAAAAAGATAGAGAGACTAAGGTATTCGACGGTTTGACTCTCTGCCTCTTAATTTTCCATTCGTCGATACTTTCACGCCCGAAATTTGTATCGTTTATCACGCGATTAGTTATAATCTTAATTACATCGTGTTTGGTGTCGTAAAAGTTTGATAAAAACAAATCAAAATTAGAAACATTGCTATCTTTTTGACGGGTTCCAAGGAGATCGTCCCCGAACAGTTACGGTAGAGACCTTCGCGACAGTTACGGAGATAATACTGTGCAGTGTATGTACAGTGCAGTTTGCGATACTTTAAATAGATACTACATACAAACTATAAATATATTCACATATTTCTGCAGGTGGAAAGAAAAGTTAAGGACCGATTTTCCATTGCGATAAAAAATGAAGTTTAGCAATGAAAAAATTATCGACATCGTTTACAAATTACGTGCAATTATTCTACGTACAGTACTTGCAAATTTGCTGCATATACGTCTTGAACAAGCTGGTATTCCAAATATGCTGCACTTCCTCTACATTCATTTATAACGATAACGTAAATGCGAGGAACATGTTCCCCGCCAAGCTCCCCGTCTTTGCAGATCAACATTGCAGAATAACAATTCGTACGATCGAAGGAATTCAGTGACTCCGTGGATCGCGGAGCAGATTCTTTCCAAAAACCGCAGCTGAACGCGAACTTTCGCTTTTTATAGAGACCAATTGTTTACTTCCTCGAAGAATGTGCATATTTGCCTCTTATTCGTCGAAAATCGGCGATGAAACGCGTCAAGCCTTCGATTCTCGGCGTTCGACGTGACTGAAAGAGATCGTCGACACGACGGGAACGGTCCAATTCTGAAAATAACCTACCTTAAAAATTTTTCTTTCAGCACGAGGTCGCGACAGGTGGTCCAGCGTAGCCGTCTGTGGCAAGAATGAATTTGCACCTGTGTCACGGCCGGTCATCTTCGAGGGTCGTTCCGATTTCGTTCTCGTTTCTGCGGTGAGAAATAGAAATGAGGTGTGATACGACGCACGACTAGTCTTTCATCAGTAAGAGTGCGGATTTTATGCATTTATGACAAAAAGGGATACATACAATTTAAAACAGTGAACATATTAAAAAGATTTAAGGCCCCCAGTTTCACCTTGATAAGTAATTAAAAGAAGTAAGAAATTTTTATTCGGCTCCTGTATCTTGCAATCAATGCAAACATTTTTTATTTTGCATTAAGATCCGCAGTCTATTCATCAGATACAATACACAACAATCTGTTGAAAAGATTCAAGGACTTTGTTTATGATTACAGATGTAAGAAAAACTCTCGGGTCCGTGCTGGTTCTTAGATCCTGCAATTCTACTGCATATTAGGTTGTTCCAAAAGTTTCTTTCGCAATGCGTACATTTAATATTGTTACATCACACTAGAATATACAAACAACGTGATCATTTGTTTATTAACTTTTCATCACTTGGTAGTAAAACGGACTGGGTTAGGTCTGGGTTAACCAAACCTAATACTTGTGTGATGTAACAATATTAAATGTACGCATTTCGAAAGAGACTTTTGGGACAACCTAATATTTCTTTGTGACCTCGCCGACCTTGCCGAACGTAGAAAAGGACAGCGCGTGGAAACATGGACCGCGTGGCCGAAAACTTATTGCATACCGTCAATTAAACCAGGCCTTTTTTTGTTTAAGAGCGGTGGGGAAAATTCATTTACGCACTGGCTCCCCCTAAAGATGATGGTCGGGGGGAAGTGTGGGGCTCGCTTACGCAACACCCACTGAAAACCCCACTGCTCAAGGGCACACACCCGTTTCCTCCTCTTCATAGACAGGGATAAGGCAGTCAGGGTCCCACTATGCACATTGCACCTGGCCGCTTTGTGCTCACCTGCTAATTCCACCCACGTCCTTATCTATAACAATTAAACCAGGCCTGGGGAACTAGTGTACCGAGAGTCGATGACGTAGAATCGGCTACCCCCACTAACGCGCTCCGGTCGCCTGTCCGGGTGGGGGTAGTCGATTCTACGTTGCCCAGGCCAGAATTGAACCACTAAATACAGTTCAAATTATGTCATGTTTAGTGTCATTTTAATAAGAAAAATACCACAAAAAAGCTGGCGAAAGCCGCATAACATCTTCGAGATACAAATGAACCATGAAAAATACTTTGAATGAAATATTCTCTATTTTCCTATTAAGGGACTTCTATTTAGCGAAAGAACGGCAGAAAGTTATTCAAGTAGGTGCCTAATATTAATATTTTGAAGCCAGTGTGCGTCACGCCAGTGAATGGCGGGCTTCGCTCGAAACAACCAGTTGCGCGCCGATAAAACGAATCGATCTGCTTGTCAATGAATTACGGAGGTTCTCCCGTGGAAAATTATGCGCGGTGAATTACACAGAGTCTATGAATCGCTCGTCACCCATCGATTCGCCGAGAATAATGGAAGGCGACTGATTGCGAAAAAAAACCGAATGGAAACGCGATTTATGAACGACCGGCGTCACGGTGCATGCCAACGAAAATCCCCAAAGCTCCGGAATTTAATTTCGATCAGGTGACGAAGAATAATGATGTATGCGAAATAAGCTTCTCGGAGATAGTGGGAGATTTATCTTTCATGCACTACGCACTGTTTAAGTGGCGTGGCTCTTTTCGACCACGTTCCCTGGTTTAATATCTCATCATTGCACATTTTTACAAATCGAAATAACGAGGGATTTATGCCTATATGGTGTCGTGATGGAGATTTCGAACGGAGTATGAAAAATATGTTATTAATTCTCTTTAAAATCGAAATGAGAAGCAAACTTGTAACATTGAAACCTGATTGTCGTCTCTCAACGATACATTATTGATGGGAACCAATTAAGATGACGGAAAAATTACCGATTATTGCGCGACATAAGAAGTTTCCAGTAGAAAAATCCCCGTTGATGTCACTCTTAGGAAAATATGTAATTTGTAACTCCGCATTCCGATCAAGCGTCACCAGAGCATCTAACCGATTCTTAAATCATGCACGTCATTCCTTCCACGATTACCGTTTGTATGAAAAACTTGGCAACGGAACGGTGCCAACAAGTTGTCAACTTAAAAATAATAATGCGACCGACTAACAAACAGAAGCAATATAAACAACGTGAGAAATGAAATAAAAAATCAGTAGATTAGTATATTATTTTTGTATATACAATAACACAAAACCGTATATGTTCACTATTCAAGATTGATCAGTTGCATTGCTTCTGTACAAGCTTCAATACAAAAATTTCGCAAAAAAAGTTAATTTTTAACATATCTTTTAAACAAATTATTGCTTTAAAGATATCAGTCTACACTGGAAGATTTGTCATTCAAAAACGCACAAATTGGATTCTAAAATTTTTGTCCAGGCATAATAGTTTCGGAGATATTCGTTAAAATGGATTTTTCCACCCCAACTTTTAGGGCTATTTTCACCCCCTTAATACGAATGTCGGCAGCTATAAAAAAATACGTGTGAAATATTTTTTTAAGTTCTATATCATACAAAAATTCCATTCAAATCTGCGCGTTACGATTGGGTAACCTCCCTGTAAGACTGTAAGTGGATATTATTCCTTCTGCTGCATTTGCAATTATTACTATTATATAAAATATCAGGCGACGCATTATCTATCTCCTACATCCTGTCAGAGAGGTCAGCGACTTATATCTTACCATACACTATTTTCAAATGATCTAATTACAAGTGATCTGAAATTTTGAAGATATCTGCCAACGAAAGTATGTGAAACTGTTACATAAGTGAAAAGGTCAAACCACCAGGGACAAACATGAAATTTTCTTCAAACATGAAAATCGAAAATATTTTATTCTTGTTTGATGGACAATGTCAGATAGATTATATTACATGAACATTATGTTAAATGCAAATTTAACTGTTTATCATTAATTTATTATTAAAACATCTCATCTGTTAATAATTTTAATATTCAATTTGAAGGACATTCTTAAATTCAATTGATGAATGCATAACGTATATTAGTAATAATATAATAATTACATTTAAATTATGGAACAGTAATCACGAAATAATGTCTACCGAAAATGTGTGAAAATCGAGGGTATTCATTTTTAGACCACCCTGTGCATTAGATCAGCCCATAAATTCTTGTCGATTTTCTCATTAAGACTGGCCACGCGAGGATTTTTATAACGCTTTTATAGCCATCGCTATTGCAGAAGCCTGTCTAAAATAAAATCTCCGGTAAAGGTTGCTACACATTTACTTTTACGATTAACCCGAGAGAACCCATAATAGTGCGACAGCATTTTCGTTTCTTTTAGTTTCTGCAAATTAGTCTGCAAACGTGGAAATTTGCGTAAAGGTCTGCAGTCTATTTATAGCAGACGTTGCACATGCTCTTGTAGACACAAGATGCAGTTGCATTAACTTCCTGGTCATTCTGTTGTTAGTAGTAAAGTTAGTAGTTTTTGTCATCTAGTATGGTCGGAAAAATGCTTTCAAAATGATTTGTCACATCCATCTTTTACCCATTTTCTAATTAAAGTAGGAACGTAAACAATAATCTTGTTCAATACTTCTACAATAAACTTAACTCTGATATAATTACGATATTTTTATACTAACATTACTAACAATTGTAACACTACACTACACCATGCTTGTATCTGTAACAGGGTATCTCGTAGCCATAAGTATTGAATCACAATGAATCCGGGACACAAAAACGATTTTAAAAAAACAGTTTCTATATCTTCGTGACTGATATTACCTTGCTCTCAAGTCATAATCATTTTCGCTCGAAGCCTCTACTTGAACTAAAATTTTGAATCATCGCTTGAAAAAATTTCCATGTCTCTAACGAAACGAAACGAGTCCATGTATCTCGACATGGATTGTTTGACTCGGTCATTTTTTTTCTACTTTCGTGTTTACAGTTATTTACAAATTGGTTTGACCCTCGTGAACTTTGAATCTGCCAGATAAACAGTGAACCAGTATTCAACTATACTGCTGTATCTGTACGCGGAAAAGATGGTTGCAACACATTACGCTGTGACTTGAAAACAAGGTCATATGGGACATATATGTTTATAATGATCGTTTTTTCGTCAGTTTTATGATTCCCATAGTAGTCCGAACAATTTAAATGATTTAAACAATTAAAGTGCTTCTTGCTATTTGAAATATATGCCGTCGTAAAGTTTCTTCATGTTTAAAAAAAAATCTTTGAATAATATTTGCAAAACGTTAGTCATCTATGAAGAGATTACTCTTTAGAGTACGAAGTACATAGTAGGTTTCTCAACGTTGACGTCATTCTTGGTCCATGACGTCGCGATGAAAAACCATTTACTTATTTAACATTTTTAAAGATTTCTCAACGTCACTGCTATTTTAGATCCTCGTGCGCAGCTTGGATCATTGTTCAATGAATACTTCGAGTACTAAGTTAAGCCAAAGTTGACGAATTTATTTAACATTCAATTTCAAGACACTTGAATAAATTAGTTTATTTCTACGATAATGACATAATTAAAAAATTACTTAAAGATATAATTGAAATAATTGCCACAGTCGCCACAAGTTCATGAAATACCATATCGCAATAATACATAAATTTATATTCATTACAAATAGAAATGGGGCCTTGTTAGTTATGAATATACAGTTACTCGAATTAATATTCGGACGCTCTAAAAAGATAATAACTTTTTAAATATTGTACTATACGATTTGAACTTTTTTGGGAAGCTAGAGCAGTTTGTTTACTACAGGATGTGAAATTTTTTTTTCTAAAATAGCAATTGATCGGAATTGTAGAAAAAATACTAAAAGTTGCATTTTACAACTTTTTTATGTGGGCCTTTATGTGGTGTCGATTAGAAGCACTGTGAAAGTTTCATCGAAATCGGTTGATGCGGGAAAGAACGACAGGCATTGAAAGACGTAAGAATTCTTAAATATAGGCCGAAAATCGTGAAAATCTGCAATTTTTACCATCTTCAAACTTTGTAGCTCATTGCAACGTCGCGTCGACCGATCTTGAGAAAATTTTCAGAATAAGTTTAATTCACACAGATCTACAAAACGTATTTTTTAAATTATCAATATGGGCCCACATAAAACAGTTGTAAAATGCAACTTTTAGTATGTTTTCTACAATTCCGATCAATTGCAATTTTTGAAAAAATTTCTTTTCACACATCCTGTAGTAAACTAATTGCTCTAGCTTCCCAAAAAAGTTCAAATCGTATAGTACAATATTAAAAAAGTTAGCGTCTTTTTTATAGCGTCCGAATATTAATTCGAGTAACTGTAAGTAAGCTCAACGCGAGTATTTAAATATTAAAGAAAATATATAAATTTTACTGTATGAACAATAGATGGAGATAAGAGGAATTCGCGTTGTCAGTTAAGGGCCGAAGTGTCATCAGGATACAAAGAGTTCATTTCCGTTTGCATAACCATCCCCACATGCAAGGAAATCAAACGTCCTGGAATCGGAGAAGAGAACTAAGAGATCAACGATCCCCACAGACTGATCGTGAAGTTCTATTGTCGATTCCATCGTCCATTAACCTCAGAAAGATCAAGTAACTTCTTTACACATTCATTTATATCTGATACTATTTTTAGAAACAATTCATCATTATTAATTTGGAAGGTACAAACGAAAATTAAATAATTTTCTACAATACTTTCGACCATGTAAATATCATATTAATATTTTATAATTGATGGACACGAGAAGAGAGAGAGGTTCCACGTTAGCCTTCTTGCTTTAGAAAATACAATTGATCTACATTTTCTTTGCGAGGAATAGAGGGTGTCCCAAAAATGTTCGAGATCATTAAAAAGGACGATTCATCAGGTAATTTGAATTAACAATCCGCCTCGGATTTGTTAATCCCTTGCCCTACGATATCGTGTCTGACTCGTGATGGAGATTCTGAACAGAGTCTAATAAATCTATACATACATACAACTATACATGTATAGTTATTGGAGAACATGCAGGCATACAATACATATAAGTTTTCTGCTCTTTTAGGAAATTACAAACTACAAAGAAAGTTCTAATCACTGAAACCGTAAAGTAAATCGTAGGGCAGGTGGTTGAGGAGTTATTAACGAAAAACACGGACCAATCAGAGGCGGCAGGTTTCACTGAGCGTAGCGTTGGTGTTGCGCCACGGTGAAGCAGTGAACAAGAGAAGGAACGGAGATTGATATAATCAGAACTCACTTGTTCAGGTTCCACAAAAAAACAAGACAGGAGAGGGACCGCTATAAGACTGGAATTTGTGGGAAAAAATACATTTACGTACACCCAGAAGGGGTAGCGTGGGACTCGGGGGACACAGATGGTCGGTGTCCCCAATACCTACTAAAAAAACCACACGTCTAGGACTGACAATGAGAGCTCTTTTCTCGCTCTCTAATGTCCTTGGGGACAGTCAGGGTCCCGCTTTTTGCATTTCTCCTGACTGCCTCTTTTCCCGGACTAAATTGTACTCCTGTTCTTTTCTAAAACTTAAGGAAGGTACCTGCCACTCTTCTACTTCTTGCTGGGTAAAGGGAAAGACTTTTTTTGCGAACAGTTACCCATCGACTCTACGAACTAATTTCCAGCAAAACCGAAACATGTGATTGCCATAAATTCTAGTCTTACAACGGTCGCTCTCGTATCCTGTTTTTTGTTTGACCACCCCGTCGTTCGACGTGTATAATCCCCTCCCTAAACTCTTCAGAAAAATCTTATGTAAAATCAGTATTGTGCGAACCGCGGTGGAGAGATCATCTTTAAAGACGCGTCAATTCGAAGTTCGCGGTTGTTATTTACCACCAGCTGTGCAGTGCGTTGACCTAACCGTACGTCCTTTGGCTTTCGGCAGTGTCGCACCTGAAGTCAGCTGTGCAGTTCGTCTCCGAATGGCCCAGTGCATCACATCTCGAAGCAGCAACTGCATTTACGGCTGAATAAGTGAGTTTTTAATTAAATCAATCTCTGCTCCTTCTCTTGTTCACTGCTTCACCGCGGTGCGGCACCAACGCTACGCTCAGTCAAACATGCCGCCGAGACCGCGCTCTAATTGATCCGTGTTTTTCGTTAATAAATCCTTAACAAAGCCGAGGCGGACATTTTTGCAAATGAAAATGTCGCTTCAAATGACCTCAAGAATTACTCGCATATTACTAATATAAACTCAAGTTAGTATAGTCACATTCAGAAAATTGAGAACTCTGTGGAACATATATTTTCAACTGCGTGTGGAACTATAAACACATTTCTATCGTACAGCATTTCTCAAAATGGTAAACATATCTTATAAAAATTCACTTGAAACTTATCAGGCACCTGCAGCAAATGCCTCTTAACTAAAGCCATGTATGTTGGCACTTGCGATTTTTTGCGAAAGTTTTCAAATTTTTTCTTCTGACTAGTAGTACAGTAGGATCTCAATTAACCGGCTTGATCGGGAGACAAACAGCCCGGATAAATTAAGGCCCGATGGATAATCGGTCGAAAATTTTCCAAAATAAATTTTTTATTTTTGAAAATTTATTTCCCTTCATAATATAATCATATTTGAACGCATATTTGTTTATAATCGGGATTCGGTTAATCGAGGTTCTACTGTATACTTCAATTCAATATTTTCACCAATTATACAATATTAATAAACAATTTCGTTCACGCAAGCTCGGGAATTTACATCTTTCGACGCGTTACTTTCGATAAGCATCATAATTGTGAGCAGAAAAATTTCTGTAAGTTCTTCAGGGAGCAATAAATGTGTAGACAAAATTAGAATTGTGTTCATAGCGAGAAAGTGTTGATTAATTGTGCTAAGAAACCCAGGTGGAATAGGAAACCCCTTAAGAAATTGCAAGTTCATTCGCGCAGCGATAAAGCCTGGAACAGACTAGTGAATCATCGGGTTTTATCAGGACTGTGGAAGCTAAGTGTCGAGCATTCGTCGAACAATAATCCACGTGGGAGTAGAGATGGATCTAGCGAAAATTCGTCGACAGAGATATGTCGGTCACACTTCACGCGAGTGCACTGTGATCGAGCGGAAGGCGTGCTCGAGCAGTGGCGTATAACGTGTTACAATGCAAACGATAAACTTGGAAATTTAATCTGTATTTATTCGATGATGTGCGAACGACAGTCTCAGAACTTGTTGCGACATATTTTCGAATTACGCACATCTTGAAGCAGACCTAAATCTTCTCACCTTGTGCGGAATTGCAATACATCATCTGGTATCATTTCCTGTCATATCAGGAAACACTTTGGAATACTGTGCAAGCGAAACTGTAATCTGAGAAATTGTGATACTCATGTTCGGGAGCCAATGTTTCATTTTTTTTACTCGGGGATCAACATTCTGTCTTAAGAACACATGTATCCTCCAGTTAAAAAATCTAGATCCCGAGAAAGTTGAAGGAAACACCGAATCATGAAATATCAGGAAACATTTAATCTATCAAAGCAACATCGTGATACCCGTGATTTTGTCAAATTAATATTTAATTGTTTTTACTCGGGAGCCAACAAAGATTTCTGTCTTAAGAATATTCTCCAGTTAAAAAGTCTAGATCTCGAGAAAGTTGAAAGAAACACCGAATCGTGAAATATCAGGAAACATTTAATCTATCAAAGCAACATCGTGATACCCGTGATTTTTTCAAATCAATATTTAATTGTTTTTACTCGGGAGCCAACAAAGATTTCTGTCTTAAGAATATTCTCCAGTTAAAAAGACTAGATCCCGAGAAAGTTGAAAGAAACACCGAATCATGAAATGTCAGGAAACATTTTGGAACACTGTGCAATCGAAACCGTAATCTATCAAAGCAACATCGTGATACCCGTGATTTTTTCAAATCAATATTTAATTGTTTTTACTCGGGAGCCAACAAAGATTTCTGTCTTGAGAATATTCTCCAGTTAAAACGTCTAGCTCCCGAGAAAGTTGAAAGAAAAACCGAATCATGTCGCAATCATGAAATATCAGGAAACATTTTGGAACACTGTGCAATCGAAGCCGTAATGTGTCGAAGCAAAATCGTGATACCCGTGCTTTTCTCAAATCAATATGTAATTATTTTGACTTGAGGACTAACAAAGATTTCAGTCGTAAGAAGCTTGTTACAATATGTAGACTTTATAGTATATATTTGCAATATAGTTTACATTTAACAATCACATTTACATCAAAAGAAAAATCGGTGCTGTCATTGCTGTGTTTTTTAAAATATTTATTTTTAATAGCATCGCGGTTATTTCAAATGCAATATCCTACCCTTAAAAAATCTAAATGTTTGAAAAATTTAAAAGAAAACCGAATCACACGTCACCGTATGCAATAATGCAATTCCAGGAAACATCTCGGAACACTGTGCAAATGAAACTGTAATCTGTCATGGCAAAATCGTAATATTCATACTCTCCGCAGACCAATATTTCATTTTTTGACTTGAGAATCAATAAAGATTTCGGCCATAAATATCAACCTAAATACAGACTTATAATACTTCCTGGTTTTTTCGAAATAAAATTTCCGATTGCACAATAATCATTTAAGTGATTCTACCTTAAAATGAAGCTGTAAAATGAAGCTGTAAAATGAATGCTTATATATTATTGTAAATAAATTAGTTTAAAAAAATGAATGATGCAACATGCAATCCAATATGTATACTGAGAAATAATCACCATCGTGAGTATGTACATAGTTGTACCTATAAAATAATCGCGCCTCGTCATATTATGTCCACAGTAACATCTGTTGCTTTGATTACTATGCTTACTAAGATTAGCAATGATCCACATGATCACAGAACGCTTGTAACATTACAAAAATGAGAGAAAGCAGAAGGCTTACACGTAATGTACGTGACATTAATGAGATGTAAAGTAATGTTAATTAAAGAGACATAAAGTAACTTTTTTATAGCGATGAAAATCCTAACAAGTTTATAATCAGTATACCACGCTACTAAATATGTGCATGCATATAGTCGTTAGTGACTGATCCCTATGCATTTGTAACCTCAACTTTTTTAGCCATTTTCATCAGCAATTTTCCCAGTATACTTATTGGAACGGTTATTGAAATACTGACAATTGTGTACATATACATATGTACACATAATTACTAGACTGCGGAACTTTATGCATTTATGAAGAAATTGGTTGGGTCAAATGTAAAACAGTAAAAGATTTTAAAAATTCAAGAATGTTGTGTAATGTTGCTTTTAATGTAACAAAATCGTTAAGGGATGAAATTAATATTTATGTTATTCCTGCTTCCCACAATCAATGTAAAACATTTTTATTTTGCATAAAGATCCGCAGTCTAATAATTACCATTTAATTACCATTATATATATATAATGGTAATTAAATAAATATATATATATAATGGTAACTAAATAAATATATATATATATAATGGTAATTCAATAAATATATATGTATAACTCTGCTTCCATTTCTCAAAAAAAATATCATAGTGTTTCTAAAATGTTCGTCCATTAATTATTAAGTGAACATGCTCGATAACAATCCACGTGTTGCAGAATACGTATGTATAATACCTGCTGCCACATTGTGTCTAATAACATCACCATCCACGGTGTTTATCTTCTGAATATGGTTAGTCATCAAGATCAACACTAGAAGTATTACCGTGCTTTCGAACTGACACGTAATGAATTTTTTCTAAAAACTTGGGGGGAAAAGGAGTAGATGTAAATCGTAATCTTTACATTGATACGTCAAGTTGAAACTTCCCACGGAAGCACTCTCGTGCGATTTCAATAATTGTAAAATGAAAGACTTGAAATGAGTCATTTCGATTAATCGAATTTCGATTAATCTGATATTTTGATTAATCTGGCCGGGTGTCAAAGTCTTTCGATAAGAATTTTTGGAACCTTGGCGCCGTGCGTATGAACACATTATTCAATTATAAAACTTTCTAATATGCTAATATGCTAATGTGCATTATGGCAGACATTTACTGGCATTTAAAACTGCAAATAATAGGCAATGTTACATTCGCACTTTGATAATTAGAATATGGGAATGCCTGAGGTGTGTCATACTGACTTGTAATGATGTTTAGAGAAGATAATAAACATACAGTCGTCCACTGCGTCATGTAGTTGCAATTTCTGTGTAGTGTAACAGCTAGTTACTAAATAAATACTAAATAAATTCTAAGAGCATCAAATACAAAGTCTGCCTTTTGTTCTTCGAATTACAAAGTGAATCACATTATATTCGATTGATGCAGACGAGATCCGTGTAAATGCAGTTTGCCAGTCAACAAAAAGATACATAAAAACGCCGGGCACTGCATAAATATGCAGTGCATACATTTTCAAAGAAACGGTGACAGTAATTGGACAAGAATGCAAATCCAGTTGCGTTTTTATTGTTGTGCTGCAGGGGTTATACTCTAATTATCTTAATTGCTCGAAATATTTGGTTCTTCTACCCCCGTAATAATGGAATAAAATACGACAGAGCAAAATGTATTTTCTGGTCGGCTGTGAAATGTACACGTGCAATATATTAATATTATATTACATTATTTATCGCGCAAATTAAGAGACGAAAATGTAATCATTTTGAATTGCAAGTATTGCATAATAAAGGCGACGTAACAATAATAATGAATTATAATAATTTTGTACCATTTCTACGAAATTACAAATGAAAATCAAATTTTTGTCCTCTCTTCATAATTTTTATGAGATATTCTCTTTCAATTCCTTTAATGGCTACTTATTTTTTATCTACGTTAGCAAAAATCCGTTCATCACCCCAGCTTTCATTCAAAAAAGACAAATTCCTTCACTTATATCATACCAACCTTCGTTCTCCACCATGAGTTACCAAAGATCCAAAGTTTATAAGTGACGACAAGAAAGTTGGTATTTGAGTTTTGTCGTTAAGGCAACCCACTTCACACCGTGACGTCCTCATAACATTTTAACACTTTCACTTTCAGCCCAGCAACCGCAACAATTCCACGAAATCGCAGCGATCTATTTTGACAAAATAAAAATTAATAAGGTAGCATCTTTCTTAGAAAGTTCCCCACCATGAACGGTGGATTGTGAAACTAGAGACTTCTATCTTTAAAATGAGTCCAAATCGTTCGATCATTGTTTACATAATTGTCATAGTTTAAATATAGCCACGGTTTTTCCTGTGTGTAATCTACTAATTTTCCTATAGATGCATAAAATTCACGGTCTAGGTTATCGAAACAGGGTTATCCAAATTGAACTACGGAACTTCGACAGCTTCGACAGCCATATTTTTTCTTTATTTCCGGATGGTACAATTATTGCTGCCATGGGCGTCGCTTTATGCAAAAGTTTTATGTTATGAATATTCATTTATGAAAAAGTGGCTAAAAAGATGATATTGTTCAAACGTAATGACCTATACCATTGAACAGAAAGTAAAAGGAATTGCATGTATAGCTTTTATGATCCTTTATGATAGGTTTCCGGTGGACAAAGGCGCCAGCAGCGGCGGCGGCGCGATCTCGCGAAAAAAAATCGGCATTCGCGAAAATAAAATGTGCGCGTCGCAGTCGTCGGTGTACGCGGCGCTGAACGTGTTAATTGCCGGCACGCTTGATCCACCTGTCGAGAGAAAGGTGGATACAGGGAAAAGGGTCGAAGTCTAGGAAGAGATAAAAGTGAGGGAGGATCCCGGTCCGAGGGGGGATGGGCCACGAGCCGAGCGGGGAGGTGAGGCGGCACTCTCCTTCGAGTATATATTCTCGAAGCGAACGACGGTACGCTACAGTTCACCAAGAGACAAAAGCGACAAGGTTAGGGCCAGAGAGGCAGTCTACGGGGATATATATCAGACGCACCGCGATTGCTATTGATTGATTTGATCGACCGATCGATCGCGAGAACCGACACGACAACGTGCCCCCCGCGCCGCAGGAATAAAGTGTGAGAGAAACCGAAGTGTGCGACGATCCAGTGTGAAGTTCGATCGAGGATCCCGGGATATTCGCGTGGATCTAGAGCGGAAGCTTGGCGTGATTGATTCGACGAGGAGGAAACATGAAGAGCCACGCGACGGTCAACCTGTTTGCAAGCCTGACGCTGTTGTGCGCCCTCGCCGTGCTCCTGATGCCTGATCAGGCGTACGCTAGGCCGCCTCCTTTGCTCAGGTGAGGACCCCGTATGGAAAATTGTTGCAAACTCCGTGCAGAAAGTTAGATTGAATGTTAGAAAGATTTTAATGGCACATGGATCTTCTGCTGGTTATTGAGGGTTGGTTAGGGGTTGCCTAGTTGCAAATGGGTTCTAGAGGATCCTAGGGTATGGTGGTTATAATACATAAATGTAATAATGTATAAACACATTGGGGTGACATAAATATTCTTTAGCAGAAGCAGAAGCTCGAGCTTCTTTCTGCTAAAGATTCGTTCGTTTAAGAAGGCCGAAATTTTTGTGAGAAAACTACCCTTAGAAACTTCTTCGGAAAGTGGTCTTATGGGACAGGTATTTTGAAATCTGTACAACTAAAATGCCATAGAGGAATGTGATTGTGATACATGTATTATTTCAATGTTGTGTGTTTTATGTGAATTTTCTGGGGTTTTTCTGGATGATAAATCAGTAACTAACACGTTAAATGATAAACTTTTTCGTGATCATTGGAGAGAGTTTCCAGAGAGTAGCGAGAAGTGTTCGTAATCGATGGATTTTATGATAGAGAAGATTATTGAGACAAATAAGGGGCTTTGTAACGTAAAGATTAGAATGTAATAGTGTGGGTCTGAAGAGACCCGGTCGATGGCCGATAATTGGTACTCCGGAGGAATTTGTAGCTTGAGCTTGTATCAGTAGGCAGGGTTTTTATGTTTAATGAGAATTGTATGATCAGATTTGTTGAATATCATTTTGCGAATAAGAGTACCACTTTTATTTGCAATTTCTGAATATAATGGGGGACTTTATCGCTTATAATTGATTAGTGAGACGATATTTGTGTGTTTCTAATTAAAATATTGAATGAAAACGGTGTAAAAATATCGCAAGAAGCCTTGTAGAAGCTGTGTAGGGTGCATACAAATTATTAAATGAGATGCAAACATTTTAATAATGGAGAACAGTCTTTTAAAATTTTCCTAATCTTTCAGACTTTTAAGATAATCCTGAAATTAGAAAATTTACATTAGTTCTAGGAAAATCACATTTCAAAACGCTGCATTCGATTTCAAGAAAATTTATATCTTTTTGGAACTAAGAAATTAATATAACATAAATAATTTGTAGAGAGCTACTTTTGTGAATCAGAAATATTAACTTTTAAAATCAACGTAATAATGGATAAATAAACTCGCGGGAATTCCGTCTAGTCTCTCATTAATTTGCGCTTTTAAGGTCCAACAGGTGAAAGATCTCCAAGTCTCCTAGTTCAGATATCGATAACCCTGAGACCTGAGAGGAACTCTCTGGCACGGGAGTGTCTCTCAACTTGTTGCGTTTCTGTGTGAATTGTTAGACTATTATCGACAAAATTTCAAACTCTACGAATTTAAATTAGGTACAATTACAGGTTGAATATGCATCGAAATTGCGTGCCTTTTAAAACACAATTAATATGCTATCGGCCAGAAAAATTTGATCGTGTAAATTATTCATAAATTGTTCTATATTTGTCGATCTCTGTATATCATATTTTGAATTTATTCTTATGCATTCTATATTAAAGTTAACTTCGTTAATTCATTCCAAATTTTTTAATTTATGACTTGAGACTGTAAAGATGCATTTGAGGTTACTAACGAATAAATTTATTTCTTTGGACACATATTCTAATGAACCTCGCTGAATAAATTATAAAATAGTCACCTGTAGTTGAATATTAGAAAAACCGTGTATTACCCTTTCAGGAACTGTGAAACTTGCTATAACACTTTTGGCTCGTAGCGAATACGCAATATCATATGATTTCTCTTGGGAATCATAGTCACGTATGGGTAACTGCAACGAGTTTTATTTTGTTTTGGAAAAAGGGGAAATTCAATTTAAATCGCACAAGCATATGCAGTGACGAAGATGGGAAAAATTTTATTTGAACAAATATACTAATTAGAATAAAGAATCTGACGAGAAAAAGGACAGTACAATGCAACGAAAGAGTGACCCTCTCGATCGAAACTAGAGGAAAAATCCCACCGAAACGTCATGTTTCAAGTCCCAATCATGATCGCTATCTTGCCGATACTGTATCGATGTATTTTCGACGCGTCGTGTCGCGTCGCGACGACCATTCGTCATATCGCCTCCACGTTTCTTCCGAGTCACGTCGATGATGATGACGAACGTGCATCGAGTAGTTCACCGAAGGAACAAGCTGAAAATAGTCCGGCAAACAGGTAGACGCAGGATTCCGACCAGATAACAGGCACAACTTTTATCTGCGCTATCTGCCAGAACTTTGGAACCATTTCGAGCTTAGGTAAAGGAAAAATACCCTTGTCGATCGTACGTGCGTGAATGGCTATCGACACTTATATTTTGGGAGACTGAAATCTCAAATCCCAAAACTACTCGACTCTTCGTCTGCCGGAAACCTCTCAATGAAATTTCCAATGTCTAAAAAACAAGCTCAAGCAAATTGTTTTAACTCCTCGTACGATTTAGAAGGAACAGAAAATTGATATTTAGCCTATATCTGTAATTACTACATTGCGGATGTTCATGCAATCTGCAATTTTAATAGACGAATTTTAAGAATCTCGATTCAAATCAAATCTTATTTTCCGCGGTAGTAGCCTTTTTATATCTGAAATAACTTAGAACCGTACTCTGTCGTATTTTATATCTTAGTATTTTTAGAAAATTTTTAAAAGCCATAATTGCACAAAGATACACAGTCTAATAATTACTTTAACGCTTAAATAACTCTTCCATCACTGGCTTTGATTGACATTTAGCTCGCAAGGGATCCTATGAAAAGTGATAACGTTCGAGGCAGTGATAACAAAAGCTTTGGCACACATGTAGGAGATCAGCGTGTCGGTCGAGGATGCGAAATTAACGGCGATCGACAAACACGGTATTATCCTGTGCAGCCTGCATGATCACGGTATCACTCCCACTACCCCGATGTACTATTTTTCACTATCGTTATGAAATTCTAAATTCCACTGGTCTAAGCTTTATCACGACGTTTACTGTGCCCGTAGCCACGGGAGTTCCCATTAGGAGGACAGATGTTATATCGATAGCAATTTTTCTGCCCTCTGACCTTAGATTTTCTATTTTATGATATATCGATTTCTATTTCCCAGTCTGCTCCTCATTCAAAATTTATAAACCATCGTCTATCATTCATTTAAATATAAAGCAAAAGTAAATGGAAAACGGAAATTAGAAATTTGATGGTCGAATAAACGTTTTTACTCGATAAAAAATATTAATCGGTGAAAAATGATCGATGATTACACGACTCATATTTATGCAAACATAGATTTTTATGTAACACTTTTTCCAAAGAGAAAGCAGTGTTTATTTACGTTAATTGTCTTTAGATCATGCTCGAGATTTGATTTTATAACATTAGATAACATTGTAAAGATATAATACGTTGCATTGTTTACATATTTCTGTTCGTTTGATTACTTTAACGAGAAATTAAAACATTATGCAGGAATAAGTTTAATAAAAAAGGCAATGAGAGAATAAATGTTTTTAATCGCAAATGGAAAACTGTAATCCTCGTAGATGGTTGACGCAATGAAACTCGAATTGTTTATGTGGTTTGAGCGTCGAATTCTCGAGGGACTTGGAAACTTGAAAAGTGACATCAACCTGCCTATTTAGCAAGTTTTCCTTGGCCCGCGCCACGGCGATCATTCTCACGGGAATGATTTGCAGTAATCGGTGGCTGGTTGTGATTTCGCGTGCCTATCGTGAAAGTTTACTGACTGATGTAATTACTTACACACCGAGTCGCTGCAAGTCATCGTTACACGTTTGAACGACGACGCGTAGAGCAACCATGCTGGGTCCACACTATATTCGACATGTAGCATGAATTCGTCCGGCGATTTCACTCGAGATCATTCCGTTGCGACTGAAAGCGTCAAATTACAGACTTGATTTACACTAAACCTACCGTGCCGGTCAAATTGACCAGTCCCAGATTATTTATTATAGAATTTGTTGAAATTAGAAAGAACCTTTCGTAGGAAATGATTGAATAAATTTGCCATAATAAAAATAACAACAAAGTCTAAATAACCTCAATCTTGTCAATCTTACAAAGCAATACATGCTGGTCGCTTTTTATGCTTGGTAGGTTTAGTGTTAAAATCTAACCACAATGATTTTCTATTATTCCACATATTTTTAATTATTCAAGGAATATGTAGATACTTTTAATAATTCAGGGAATATGAGGATAAGGAAATGATTGAATAAATTTGCCATAATAAAAATAACAACAAAGTCTAAATAACCTCAATCTTTTCACTCTTATAAAGCAATACATGCTGGTCGCTTTTTATGCTTGGTAGGTTTAGTGTTAAAATCTAACCACAATGATTTTCTATTATTCCACATATTTTTAATTATTCAAGGAATATGTAGATACTTTTAATAATTCAGGAAATATGAGGATATTTTTAATAATTCGGGAAGTATGGGAATATTTTAAATCATTCAAGGAATATGGATACGTTTTTTAAAAAATTTGAATCATTTTAGATCTTTATAAAAAAAATGTACGAACATTAACTTCACCGTTGTGAATGAAAATTAACAATTAAAGGTGATAGTAGAAATTCTTTAAGAATTAGTTGCTGTTATAAATAGAGTTTGCAGAAATCGAAAACTGTGCAAAAATTGGACGTTCTTGCTCCGACATATTTTCTATAAGATCTGTGGAAAAATTGTCCGATGAACAGTAGCTTCATAAAACTCGTTGGTATCCCATACTTTATTCTCGATTAGGCCTGGAATTATTCACGCTTGTACGAAATGTCTCGTATCTACGGTTTTCAGAGAATTCAGCTAATTATAAGCACTGGCCCTCTAAATATAAGCGTATGAGAAAGATAAGAAGCTCTCGCGCGGTTCGATTCTTACAAGTGAAAAGTCTATCCTAAACTACACACCCACCGGATTCACGCGGCTGTACGCGGCACAACAAGGAATGTTGGAGCGATTCTCTGAAAGAGGCAATCAGAAATTAATTCGACTGCAGATTAAGAAAACGAACGACTTTATAAAACATTTCTGAAAATTCTAAAAATTGTTCTAAATGCTATTTCTATTTTTTAATCCTCAAAGGACTTATCCAATCAGCTTTCGACTCGCATCAAAATTTTTCTATGAACTTTGAAACGGTTTTAGAAAATGTTCTCACATTGTAAGACCCAATGGGAGTGGAAATTGGTTCGCAAATGTGGTTTAATTTTGCAATGCTAATAAGGCTGTTTTGTTACACTTGCAGTAGGCAGAGGAGAGTTTCGGATCAGAGACTGGCCGAGATTGAAACGCTATTGGGGTTGGAGAACGTCCGTGGAAAAGTGGTCACGGTCCCTGTTGCATTCGGCGTGTTGGATCCAGATAAAATGTGAGTAACCAGTTACGTAATTTTATAAAGGTCAGCCCTTATCAGACGCCGGTTTATTGTTATCAGTACGGATGGCCCCCAGAATCGTTCTATCGCTGCAAAATTAACAGATTACGCTGCTATCGCATTTATCGATCTGACTCGGCCGTGACGAAAGTAATATTCACGTCATCTGATCGTTATCCAAATCACTCAAGAATTTGAAATATTTCATTTTTTATCTCGTGTCTTCGTGCCTGTTCTGGGTCCAATTACCCTCGCAAGTTCTTCTCGAATCGAACATGGTAAATTTCTTTATCTAACATTGAATAAACGAATAAATCGTTTGCAGAACAATGTGATATGTTTCTTGGAATTTTTAATGGACTTTCAATGATTTTTGTGTTGTATTATATGTATACTCGTGTTAAATGTTAATCGATTTCCTGTATTTTTATATTATCTCGAGTCAAATTCCAAGTTATTTTCTGCATTCTCTTATGCTGTAGACTGATGTACTCAAAGATTAGGTATTTTTAAGCAGCGATTAGGTTTCAGGTTGTTTTTTAAGCTGCTGTTACTATGCTCGCTCTTAATCTCCTCAAGTACGGATTTTTTAGACTTTAATAGATATGTGATATTAGTTTCTGGTCAATTACACTTTAAGTATAATAGATTAAGCAGATTTGTATTATACAAAATCAAAAATAGATTACATGATAATTAATAAGATTGTACTAGAAATATTTCGTAAAATGAAATTTTTGAAATGTTAAAAGTATGCGTAGAAATTCTTGAAGAATTTTCTCTCGCATGAAGGATGTCATTGTTGCTGAATAAATACCAAGCGACAAAAGATTAATTTGATCGAAACTTGTAACGGCAGAAGAAATCTAACTATGGATGTTTACATTAATATAACTGTTTATAATTATTCGCCTCTAAAATGCTCTAGTAAGAGATGATCATCAAATGAAATCACTGAAAACTGAAACCATTTTAATTCAACATTAATGGGAAAAGAATAAAGCTTGGCGCTGGAAAACAAATGCGGTTGCACTAACACGAAAAAACTCTAAAATCTACGCTAAATTGCACGCAATGATCTACGATAGTTTAACGATCGTTTCGATCGATAAGCATTTGCGATCGACATTATGAACTTATCGCAAGATATTGATGGCTTTTATCGCACGCGCGAAAACACTTGTTGACCGTGAGAATTCGTCGAGTCCCGTGCGTGTGTAGTGCAAATAAGCTTGTATCTCTCTAAATTAGCAGGTGATAACGTTTTACGAACAAACTATCGATTGACATTCAAGTTCACTGCGATCGTTTCGACTTCTGAATGAAACCGTGCTCTTTATTGCATGCAAATTGCATTAAGCAAACAGCATTATGCATGCTTTATTTTGCAAATGAAAAAGATAGAAATAGAAAGTAATACCTAAGCTACAAGTAACAATCTCGTTTGAAGCATTAATAAATAAATAAAATAATGATGGATATTGCTGCTGACGAACATTACAGAATTTTAGGAAGGCCTCAGTGTGATACTTCGTAGTCTGACTAAACAAGATACCACTTAAGGATCAAATATATGCCGAATATTGTCATAAATGTACAAAATCTGCAGTCTGTTTACAACAGAAGGTCCCTCAAACGTGATAATGATCGAGATCGTTCATTACCTAGAATCTAGAACATCGTGATCTCTCAGATACATACATCGTTGTCGCGGTAAGTGATCAATGCACGAGTTCGCGTGGCTCGCGTGGCTCGCGTGGAATGAAATTTCACACGGAAATCCGCGATAGACGGGGGAAATTAAAAAAAGCTCGCGTGCCTTCTGAAATAAAACGGCGGCCTGCTGTATGTGATCGGAATCGCGTAGGCCACGAGATTCCTGAACCCAGAATCAGAACGTTGCACTATCGGAATATCATCCATTTTTTTCGCTTCTCATTTCTCCTTATTCTCTTTTTAGAAATACCGCTTTATTGTCGTCACTGCGTTCCGCGATCATGTAATGTGGATCCTCTCGCGCTTTCTTTTTGGACGAGGAATTCGCGGTTCCGTTCCTTTCCAAGTAGCCGATCAATGTTTCTCCGATAAATCACACGAGCCGAGATAAATTGGAAAATTACTGTGTTCCCTTTCTACTTGTTCATTTATTCACATCACATTTTTCAAATTATTGTACTTCGTTGCATACCCTCAGACGATTCAGGAGGATTAAAGTACAGTTGTACATTTGCGGATGTTTAAGCAATTTTAAATTTTGATAGACGAACTTTAAGAAAGTAGAATAAAATAGAATGTTATTTTCCATGGTAGAAGCCTTTTTAGATCTGAAATACATTGAAATCGTACTAAACTCCGTCATATTTTATATTCTAACATTGTTTTTACTGCACAAACGATGCTGAAGTTACTTAGGAACCAACCAATATCTGTACAGGGTAGCATAGCCGGCGATACTTACTATATCATCCTCCCCAAGCGTACTTCGCTGAAACCGGGGAGAAAAAAAAAACCAAAGAAGATCCGTCGGAAATGTAACGCACGTCCGGAACGTAGTAACCGGGACATTAAAATTCAACTTGTTGCTTCGGCCCTGTACATTCTCCTGTTGGTTGCATGACAAGCCTGATCCACAGCCGGGGGTTGAAGAGAAAGAGCGGGAGTAAACGAGAGAGGGTGCTCGGTCACGTATCGCGTCACGAAATGGAAAAGAACAGCCTACTAACCAGAAGATATCCTGAACTCATCCTCTATTGTGTGTGTGTGTGTGTGTGTGTGTATGTGTGTGAACCTCAGTTAATCTCCTGTCGAGTCCCTTCGTCCTAATATGATATTAATTCGCTTGTATACGGCGTATATATTTCACTTATTTGCTGCGAATTAACTTTCTGCTATCTAATTGTTTGAATTGTTTGTACAGACATTATTCACAAGTCAAATTACATTATTTTTATTAGAATTACTTTGAAGTACACACAGAATTTTATCTACCATTTATTTAAGAGGTTGCTATACAATATTATAAGAAGAACAAAGTATAATTAAAATTTTGTTTATTACGAGTTATCTATCCCGATAACTGATAAACTTGGGGAATTTCGTGTTGGGAAGTTGATTATCGTCGATTATAATATGATTTTATTAGCTTTAGATTATACGATGAAATTTTGAACGACAGGACAAATAAAAACGAGTTTCACGAAATGTGAGCGTCGCTTAATTCGGTGACGCTCGCGTGCACAACTGCAAGAATCTTCCCATTACTTTTGGTCAAAAATGAAGATAAAGATGATTCACTGCGGAAAAATTAAGAATCGTCTAATCTGTCAAAGGGTTATCGGAAATAAAGAACTTCCGTACTTGTGTGGTCCGTCGCCGCCGTTTACTTATGTATAAGAGTTTAATTATGGAAACCGCGGCTCGACATTATAATTTTTGCTGTCAGCTATTCCCTATATTACTGAAAAATGAAAGCAATAAAAATACGATTTTAGCACACGGTAACAGAGCTCACCAATGTACAGGTTGAAATCAAATCTTGGAAAACGAACAGACGGAAAAACTTACATTTTCTAAATATTAAAGATTTAAAAAATTACAAAGACAAAGAATTGTCATGATAAGATAAAATACAGTATAACTTCGATTATCCGTGCTAATTAGTGGAACATGATTGTTCGGATAATACAACAATTACATAGTTTCAGTGCTGAACTTAATCCTTATTGAAGTGTGCAGTAACTCGTGTAGCGTATGGGTTGGTTTAACGCAAACTAATTCTGTGTGACGAGTATTCAGACGATAAAGAATTCGAACATCAGAGGCCCGGATAATCAAGGTTCTACTGTACTACCATTTTAAATACAGTATAACAACTATCCGAGATTCGGCAGGTGTAGAGTAGGAAGATCAAGATCGTAAACTTTTGTGTCCGACTGTGCATCAAAATTCGTGAAAATCTGGGTTATCCGAAGAAAATTTCTTTCTAAATATGCGAATGCGCCCTGTGGCAGCGGATGGAGAAATAAGTATTCGCGTGTGTACGCAACGACGCAGACTGAATAATATAATGGCGACTAGGTGGCGCTTGAGAGAAGAAAGATGGGCAGAGTCACGACTCGGTATAGGGAATGCTGCGTGGTAATGGATCCTCTAACCGGGTTAGCTTCTCTTTGCGGGCATGCCATTCGAATAAATTCGAATTCAGACGTAACTCTCCGCGCCGGTGAAAATTTGTTTAAAGTCAATCGAGTCATGTTCGGCCAGCATCACCGCCACCATTGCTGCACCCCTATAACCCTGCGGGGGCGAGGATGAGTTGTCATTGGTTAGATTTAGACCTTTTGATATTTTCCCTAGTTATCTTCAAATTCTAATGATGCATGATTATACGATATATTAGGCGGTAAACTTAATTCCTGCCGTTTCTTCGCCTCCGCAATTGATTTGTTTTAAAAGGGAGGTAATTTCTTCCATTTTCTATTACTTTTTCCCATCTCTCCGGTAACAGGCAATCCCACGACAGTAGAATGCAGTATCTTTCGAGGCGATCCATGCTTCCACCCATTTTTCGACTTCTTCAAAATTGGAGCGGAAGAGATGATAATCCGATGATGCTAACAATAAGTCTGGAGAGTAAGCTGGATGCGGAAGGACTTCCCATTTCTAAAAGTGTCCGCCTCACGCTTTTGACAACATGCTTTTTATCGTTATCATGCAAAAGGATGGCTTTGCGTCGATAGTTTGCAACAGATGTTCATCCTCAATTGTTTGGAAAATCTCTTTGGCGTTGAAAAATCTAACCTGTGAAGACTGAATTACTTTTAATCATGTCTAAACAACAAAGAATTTGTTAACGTTGGAGGTGATACCCTCTGGAGCGAACGGCAGGAATTAAGTTTACCACGTAATAATAATTCATGACAAGTTTTGAATATTTCTCAGAGTCAATATGGCGCGCGTGGCGTGCCGACGTCCGGTGCGACGGGTTGGTTCGCCGATATTCCTCTCGATTTGTAATTTCGCCTCGTTCACACCGCATTCGCTCGCGGTGTCGCGAGAGAACGAGGTTGGACTCCGTGCACGATTAACTTCCCTTTTACTGGGAAAATTCGATGTAATGTCCCGATGTTCGAACAATGGAACTGTCGTGCTTTCACGGGCACCTCCGGTGCGCCATTCTCAGGTGCAGGAAACTATATCTTTCGGCAAACAAGGACCAAACGAAAACAAACAGAAAGCTCTCCGTCGAGCGGACTTGATTTCCTCGAAAACCGCGTGCTTTAAATGTTGTTGCTGTCTAGCATTTTCGCTACTTACTCTTGCCACGAATGCATAGAGTCCGCAGTTTAAATAATAATGTCTGCTTGTTGATTCGTGAAAAATTCTCCTGAATGTGGTTAAAGATTATTTTATTTTCGACCGGTACTTCAGGAGTCTACAGAGTTATCGTGGGCGGCAACGAAATTGGATGCAAACTTGATTCGCTCTCACAATTGTCCGGCGAAGACTAACGCCAATGCAATCTACGCGGCGAACCTTTGAATTAATTTGCCCCCACGTAGAACGATGTACATACAAGGAAAATTTAGCATTGAACGTGCCGGGAACTACTATGTGATATTTCTAGTTTGAAATTGTATTATGTACTGTATACATCTTTTTTAACCCCGACATCAAAAAGTGGAGGTTACTCAATTCGATCTGCACGTGCCTTTTTTCGCTTTTTTTTCTATGTATAATATGTTCACCGATTACGCCGAGATGGATGGACCAATCGGAACGAAACCTTTTGCATCTTGTAGAGTATGTCCCCGGGTGGTTCCGTTAAAAAAATGTTGCATTTTTTATTCCTTATAATTTTATTTGCGAAAAATTAAATATTTCATGTATCATGTCTTTATTGCAAATAACCAATAAGACCTAAAAACCATCCTACGGTGTTCTACAAATTCTGCTCGTTCCACTAAAAAGTGTGAAATAAAAAAATTTTATTAAAAAAAATTAAACCGACTTCGAAAAAACGCACTAAAAAGTATGAAATAATTTCCATTTAATTTATGTAAATACATACGAACTTAAATGCAATACAATCTTTTCGGAGGTGGCGCAAAATTGAAAATTTTCGTCACCCTACTGATATTCAAGTCCACCATTTTCCAATGAAATTATAATCAGCAAGATCTGTCATTTGGAAAATTTTCAATTTTGCGCGGCCTCTGGAAAGATTATATTGTATTTAAGTTCGTGTTTATTCACATAAATTAGGTGGAAATTATTTCATACTTTTTAGTCGGTTTAATTTTATACCTGTATATTGATCATTACCTGAATATTATTGTAGTAATTAGTAGACTGCGGATGTTTATGCAGTTTTCTATATTTGTAGACGAATTTTAAGAAAGTGGTACCAAACAAAATCCTATTTTAATTGGCAATAACATTTGTACGTCCGAAATAAATATAAATCAGACAAGGTTCTGTTGAATTTGATACTCTAGCATTCATTGGAAACATTTATAAACCACAAATGCATAAAGATCCGCAGTCTAGCGATTAGACTGTGGATGATTAGGCAAAATAAAAGTAGTTAACTTTGTCCTTTCATTTCTCTGCAAGTAGAGATGGTTTGGAAAAATATTGAATTTTACTAATCCTCTAAAAAGTTGACAGCTAGGTTGAGTCACGACTAGTGGAATTATGTTGTACATTGCACAACTCGATCGAATGCCGGGCAATTTACATTCGCTGTGATAAGACTCGCGTTGGATAATTAGCAGCGAATGATTCGTCACGATTGCAGATGATCATGCATGTAGACATTTTTGTAGATTCTAATTTTGAACTAATTGAATAACTGTCACGCATACCTAATACATACCGTCACCGATGAACAGCAAAGACCAGTAGCGTGTAAAAACGTAGATACTTGTTTTTCCGATCGTACATTTGCATAAACATTGAAAATAATAATTAGCCTAATGAATTACCAAGGCATTTAGTAATTCCTTTTTTTATAATAACTTGTATGCTATCAATGCATCTAAATGACCAACTTCACTGTCAACTGCTAACATAACATATAAAAGTAATTAAAAGTATACAATAAATTTGTGATTTCGGCGCATTGTATATTATATTTCGGCGTTATTGTATATTATATTTCGATCGAGAGAAGAATTTACCTATATAAAAGTATTACAAGAGAAACGTATTATATTATACGTGTCCCAACAACATGTTAATAGTAATTGATGATTGCAGTACTCAGTAGTGTACCATCGGCACGTGTCACCCTTTCCTTAACGTACGACACGTGTGACACGCGTGACATGCGTGATCGCATCCCTCCTCCTTCACGCAAGGAAAAGAAAAAGAGGAAAAAAGTTTCGAGAAAAAGTTGATTTAGGGTCGATTCATGACTCGCCGATAACGATAAACGGACCGATATTCTTACCCAGGTTTCAAGTGAAACCGTTCATATCTGAGCGGTAACGACTTTTCGGCGACGATTCTTTTCGTCTAGTCGGTGAGGCCATAAATCTCGAGCGGGTTGACGGCTCCCTGCTGTGCGTGGCACAAAAAAAAGGTTTTTATGGGATCCACAACTCCTTAGGTAAACTATCGGTAGCTTGCCTTTACAACATGATGGGAATAGGAAACGTTGCTGCCACTTATTGAACTCTTCTTAAATAATGATTTAAAATAATTATTGGGAAATATATTAAACATATCTTTGTGCAAATTTTTGTTCAAATTCAGATTCAAATACAAATACAAATTCAAATTCAAATTCAAATACAAAATCAAATTCAAATTCAAATACAAATACAAATACAAATACAAATACAAATTCAAATTCAAATACAAATACAGATACAAATTCAAATTCAAATTCAAATTCAAATTCAAATTTATTATTGTAATACTAAATATGTACATAACGTAACTGTTCAATAAGTATTATTATTACTTATTATTATTATAGTAAATAATATTTTTTTAATATATTTCTGCGCGTCCCCACCGTTTTTCAGGACGGCAACGTACTGAACGAACCAGAACGTTCAGAACCTCCACCGGAGTTGTTTGACGAATTGTTTCACCTTACAATTAAATTCCTTAACAACGTATTCCCCACCTATTAGCACGACGAACTCTCAAAGTTCCAGGTAAAATAGCTTTTTAAATAAATGTTATATTTTGTCTTCGTGCCCACCGATATTCGGGACGGTATTCTCCCTCGAAAATACCTACCGACTTTACGGAAGCTTAAGCATAGGCATCTCCTGAGGTGTAGAGAGGAGTCAAAGGTTCTAGGAACCCCTGGGGTTAGGGTAGGAACCCCTGGGGTTCTTGGCACTTGGCCTTTGTTCGAGCATCTCGAACCGTCCCGAGGTTGCCGTAGAATCGGAAAGTTAAACTATGAACACGCTGGACCGATCCGATTATCGTGCCGTTGAGCTATGAATCGACCCTTATTCGCGCGAATATTCCATTCCACGGGATGAGCACATGTCGTCAAGTTGGACACGTGATCTGTGAATCCAGCCAGTTTTTGCTGTCCGCTCGAACACGTCCACTTTTGAGAACGATGCGATAGATTTTTCTGAAAGCGTCGATCATCTTTCTTTAATTTTAACGAGTCCGTTTTTTTAATTTTGTTGCAGAGGGCGTAGACGAAGATCGGCAACGAACAATCGACTCGAAACGCTGCAGCGCATCATGCGAATCATCGCGAATAATCCGGATATGCTCGATGAAGAGAAGATTCTCTCTTTCCCGATGGTAAGCCATCTACAATCATTTCTTTAAAACTATATTAGACCGCGCTCAATGGCATTGTATGCACAAATTAATGTATAAGCAGAGAAATTGTTTGATTTCTAGGCGTAGTCTGATTGTATACATTCATAATAAAACTGAGTATGTAATTACTAGACAGCGGATCTTTATGCAAAATTAATATGCAAAATATGCAAAAATATACGCAAAATATATGCAAAATATATGCACGACATATGCAAAAACATATGCAAAATATATACAAAATAGTGAAACCAATTATACAATGTGTACCTACATATTTTAATTTATTTTTTGCTGTAATTTGCATTACAATATGTACCTATGATTTTTTCCATATTGTCAACGGTAAGTTGATGTCTTTTCTCGCCGAAGATTAATTTGTACACTGAGAATGTCCTTTCAACATCACAGGACGTAATTGGTGCATAGTGCATATGTGTATTTTTTCCAATATCTTGCATCAATTTCGTCTGGTCCTTCAGTAGTGGATGCATATAGAGTTTTGTTAAAACTTAACAAAGGATTAAATCCTGGATTTATTTAAGATCTTCCATTTATTTCGAATTATTTCTCCACAAACACCAGATACCCGTTCCAGCTCTTCAGTAATATCAGTAACTAATTTTACTGATTCCTGCAATAGGAGTCCTTTTGTTTCTAATTTTGCTATGGTAACTGGCAATCTCCAGAAATTAGTTGCAATCTAGTTTAAGTCATCAAATAATGTTCTATTTTCACCACTTCTTGGGCTAATCTAACGCTACTTACATATTTCTGTTATCGAATGACTCTATAACCTGAAAATAAATTCTTGAGGCCAAGGCCAATTACTGCTGTTTCCTGGGAGAATCATATAATACATATGATACGATTCATACCACATAAGGTTCTTTACAATTATATGCGAGAAATATGCAATATGCAAAATATTACTATATTTTCAAAATCCTCTACAGACAACGTAAATTTCTGTCCAGGTCCCATAACTTTACCTCCTTTCTATAAAAATATACATTTGCATAAACATCCGCTGTCTAGTAATTACAATCTAAACCGACAGATAGATTTAAATAATCGTACAGTATTTACGTGTTACTGTTGATCTATTAGAATTATTTAAAGGAGACAGAAATTTCCGTTGCGACAGATACAGGAAATATTTTATTTGCATAAAGATTCACATAAATCGAACTTTATTCACTGCGAATTTATTAAGCCAAACGAATCGCTTATGTCACGATCTGACGTTAATGCGACGATAATTCCTACCTCAATGATGCGCAAGAATTATAATCTCCGAAAGAAACACCAATTCTACAGATAGATTGGCACAAGCAAAACGGTTTGTGTCATCATGATATCCTTCGGATCATGAATGAAGCCAGACAATTGCGTAAAATCCATCGCGACTCGAGTCACGAGGTAATCCCCGTCACGAAGCTCCTGATTGATTCGCGTAACGCGAGTTTTCCGCGATAAACGTGGTTCGTGCGACTAGCTAATTGCAATCCCGGCGATAATTGGCCGACAAAAATCATTAGCTGGGAATTAATGGCACGCGACGCGTCGCGCCGTTCGCGAACTCTGAACGCGGATGGCGTGACCTTCTTGCAGCATGCAATACTTTGCAGCGCAATTCATTTGCAACTATTCACCGACAATTTTCACCGGCGGCAATTCGGCGCCGTATCGGAGTTCGTAGTCGAAAAAAATAATTTCCGGCTCGGGATGTGTTCCGAAAAATACATCTTGAAATTTTCAATTTCTGCGAAAGAAACGTGCATATGAACAATTTTTATGAAAATGGATACAAATTTGTAATTGCTTAACGAAAAGTTGCACAATTACGATCAACATAAAATAGCGTAAATTCTCAGTTCATGAGAAAATACTATTACGGATACATAATAACATTTTTTGTGTTAGTGAAACACAAGAATTTTAATAAATAAGTAATATCGTCGAAAAAACCAGTTTCATTTATTGCTGCTAACGTTGCCTATACGAATAATAAAAATAATAAAAATTTGCTATATCTGTCGGATTGGTCGCGACCTGCGCAATGTTAACTTTGTCAATTGTTCGTAACACGAGACACTGATTTGCGTAGCAGTTTCGTAGGCATTCGTTCATTGCACGCGGAAATAGGTCAGGCAAGAAGGTTATTTGACTGGAAAAATTATAGTGCATTAATTCTGTAAAAATGTCGATCCCGCAACTCGCTGATAGATCAATCTTCCCGTGACTTATAGATAGGTTTTGCGGAAATGTATGAGTCAATACAATTATCGTGAAAGGAATGCTGAAATTAGCGAAACGACTTCCAGAAGCTTCGTAAGAAGATTTGTACAAATTTCTATGACTCAAGTATGAATATTAAAACCGGAATTGCGAGATTCTGAGGCTTTAATTTTTACTGTTGTGTGGATATTAAATTACAACCGACGAGGCAAGAGCTTTTAACATGATTATTAACACGCACTCTTTCTGTCTAATTTCAGAAGATCAAGGAGCCCTGGCGAGGAAACGACGACGAGTACCAGTTCATTTAATTCCGCCGCACGACAGGTCGCGCCGGTGTGTATAGGGCGAGAACGAAGACACATAGTCGAGAGGACTAAAACGCTTGAAGAATGAAAAATGACACGATCTCTCGACCCTAAGCCGCCTGAACAGTATTACGGACCGTCCTCCGTCCGAGCTTAAACTTTTAACGAACTCACACTAACTAGTATACTTAAGTGACTAACGACGGTGTGGAATGGATCGCAATTGATGGAAGGACAGAAGAAAATCGAGCGGGCACCAAAATGGCTGCCCGCCGGATGTCACTGCTCGAGGATGTCACATTCGGACGTGTGTTCTTTTGTCAAATCATTCGAACCACCGATTTCTTGTTCGTTTCTATTCGTTCCTCTGTATTATTCTCTCTAGTAATTTATTTAGTTTATTTATTTTTATTATTTATTGATCTTCCGTACGATCGCACTTAGTTCATTACTTAGGAAAATTTCTAGGACCCGCGAAATAGCGAATTCGCGTTTTCAATTTTTGCGTTTACACGCCGGTCGGCGTAAACGGAACGCGTCACCGCTCAAAAATATTTAATGCTTTCTCCGTTTTCTTGTTCCTTTTTGTATCTCTCGACTTTTTTTACTGTTATAGTGTGCCTTTAGACGTTCAAGTCTCAGAGAAACATTTTCTTTCAACCGGAAAGCAAGACAGTTCTAAAGAACTGTATAAATATTGTTGAAAAGTTGGCAGTTCGTGAACGATTAACAGCTTTTATACATAAAGTTGACACATATTGCCGAAGAAAAACTACATCAGTTATGCCTAAGAGTTTCTGTCTTTCTTTTATTTCTTATTTTACTTCGATTATGGGTGTTCTTACCGATCAAATATTTTTGAGCGACACGTTCCTCGAGACTGCAAGCACATCTCGATTCACCAGATTTAGTTACTATTTATTCGCCTAATAGTGGCTTAAGAATGTTGAACGATCTAGATAGTATTTATTCGTCGTTGGTGTTGCAAAATGTTACGATTTACTGACTCGATCATTGCGATCTGAATTTAGAGTAGCCGTTAAACATGTTCAATCGCTGGACGTGCAAATGTTTTCATTCAAAAACAGTCTGATTTTTATCGTCTTTTTGTTTATGAAAGTGAATTTGCTATAAGCTTCGCAGTCCTGTGATTATCGATTGCAATTTGAACGAAGAATATTACGTTTAATTCAATGAAGAAATTTTAGTACAATATTGCAGCTTGTTTTATGAAATGTTGACAGAAGTTAACGAGCACATCGTAGTTTTTAAGAAAGTTGGAAGCCTCAATTGTAAATCATCGTGCTAATCGAGGCCCTTGAAGACTTTGGAAAGTGTGGAAATTGTGTGTGAATCGGCTAGATAGTTCTTTCCCTTAGCCTTAATTTTGTACGATGTAAAATTGATTTAAGTAGTTTCTCGACGGTTCGATCGGATCTCGTTGGAAGTGAACGTTCGGCCACTGTGAATATGACGTATTAGAAGAATCTATTCATTTAGATCACGATTTATCGCATTTATGTTTCACTATTTATCGCGACTGTGTCCGAATCGTGTGATTTTCTTTACGTGTGTTCAAAGAACGAGAATACGAGGCTGTGAAATGTTTACAAATGTAATACGTTTCGTATTACTGCTGGAACAATTTTAGAGTTTGACTTTGAACCTCGGTATAGCAAAAGTCGAATTTCCTGATTTGTTTGGTTCTCAATTCGGGAACAGTCGCCGCGTCATCTATTTAATTTATTGAATAAGCCCGGTGAATTAATTTATTGAATAAGCCTACGGCAGTTCGTATTATTTCGTTTAATATGTGATGTATTTTATTTATCGTCCTGCATCGTTAGTTGACGATCTCTTCGAATTGTTGCCCGCAGTTAGGGGAATTTCTCGGTCGTCAACGATCATGATAGAAGTAATTGGTATTAACGATCGAGCGGGAATTGTTAGTATTAATTACGCGAAACTCAGAGTCGAATCTGCGTCATTCTAGGATATCGATATGTGAAAGTTACACTACGTGACCGATGCGATCGTGTATCGTTAGAACTTTTCGATATAAGTTATTTATTTATTTATTAATTGTACACTAGCGCTAGACGAAGTATTAAAGACACTGTCGCACGTAACGCGACGTCGATGTATTCGAGCAATGTGCGTATTATTTTATTTATTCCACTGCAATAAAAATTATAATCAGCTACATCTGTATCTTTTCTCCTATCTGATTGCAAAATTAACAAATTGATAGGTAAGCTGCGGAGCTTCGCGCATTTTCATGGGTTTACATCGATACTTTTTCAAAAATTGTGATAGGAAAGTTTAAAGTATATTAGAAAAAAGGAATGCTGTTATTACGGCAGCATCGGAATGTTTGAAACTATCCAAACAATTTTGAGAGCGTCTTATGAATGTGTCTAATGCTGAGGAGACATTTGGAAATGTTCTAAAAATTTCTGTTTAGCTTGGAACTTCAGACTCTCATCCTATAATAACTGGCAGATATATTGACCAGTACGAGGCTATGAGTAATAACATTGACTATGCTTGCACAAACAAATTCATGTTTAAGAGGCTTCAATAATACCGACCCAGAACTACGAGATTCGAATCGGTGCATTCCAGACCGATGACTAGAGACTGTGTATATTTATGCAAATTTACGTTTTCATTAATTCAGTTAGAAAAACTGGGGTGAATGAAAATGTCATCTTCTTTATTTAAATATTCATTTCCATGAGATCATTCTTAAAGATTTTCAGAACCATCATTCTTCCTAAATTTGTGATAACTGCAACGGAACCGTTGATAAAAAGATCGAAATTTGTCAATTATGAATATTTTTCATAACTGTGAAGTGATGACAGTGACACTAATAATTAAAAAAAAATTTCTCTTCAATCATAGTTACTATAATCTATATTCATACAGTTAATTTTGCATAAAGCCAGTTCCGATTATATTTTTTAATAAGATTCGATCATGATTATATTTAAGAGCGAGCATAAGCCAATCTTGACAGTTACTATGGAACAGAATTTTGCTCGGTGTTGTCATATTAATAGTTTGTTATACTTTTAAACTCCGTTGCTTCGCTATCTGAGCTCCCTCTGGAGAAGTCATAAGCGAAACGTTTAATGCTCGTCGGTAAATGTAGGTCCTTATTTCTTAAAATTGTTCGATCATGTAACAGAGGTACGTGAACCGCCAAGTTTTCTCAGTGTTTGTTTCCACGTGCACCGAAATATTCTCGAGAAAAAATTGTTCTTCAAAATTCAGTTGTCTGTTCACTCGGTCTGACTAAATACAATTCGTACTACTTACAGTGAACAAGCAGCTGGAGCCTAGCTGTACTGCCTCTATTCAACCCCGAATGACCCAATATCAATTATACAAAGTAATTCTCAATTTCCATCGAATTCAATGTACACAAATCAATTATTACATCGATGCAAGTAACGTCAAATTATTAAGAAAAATTAAAAATTCATGACAAATTATACAACAGCTATTTCATGACCAATCTTCAAATTTCCATTAAAAAAATGTACGCGGTGCACAAATGCATTTATATTAATTTACAAATATTAAAGAATAATTAGACATAGCGTCTGTTCTGTCTTGAGACGATGTTTCCCAATTTTGCAATACAATTCCGGAATTCGCTAATCATTTATTAGACAGCGGATTCTATGCATTTATGACAAAAATGAGTCGGTGCAATTTCAAACAGTGAAAATATTAGAAGAATTTAAAAATACTGTTATATTATTTTCAACCTATTAAACATATTAAGAAAGAAAATGAGTTTCTACTTCATTCCAGTTTGTTGCAATTCAGGCAGGCCATTTTTATTTTGCATAAAGTGTCATAGACTGTCTACTAATTATACATATGTATATGTATCGACACATTCGCTATGAACAGCTTGGAGATTTTATGCATTTATGGCAAGAATCGGTAGGTGAAATATAAAATAATGAAAAATTGACAGATTTCATTTATTTTAAATTAATTCGAATTATCAGAGAAAACCTGCAATAATAAATATTTATCTAGTAGGGGTGTGGGAGTACTCGAAATTTTGGGTTCGGGTCGGGTCGGGGTCCGGGATCGAGTCGGGATCCCGAAAATTTGCAATATTGGAAATGCAATTGTAAACGACTACCTATATTTGCAGAAACAGTAATACAATACCTTGGCATTCCTGCCACTCAAGTATCCAGCGAACAATTGTTTTCTGACGCTTGGAAGTATTATCACAGCCACGAGAACAAAACTCGTATCGGAAAAAATAGAACAATTATGCTTCCTTCACACGAATTTAGAATAAACTACTATTATTTTACACAATGTATTCTAAAATATTGTTTTTCCTCACGAAGTTTGATAACCGATTACACTAAAAATACAAAGATCAATCTGAACCTGCCAGTGAAAATAAAAGATTCAACTGAAAAATCATAAAACAGCATTATACTTATATAAATACAACTTTAACTTCGAGTACCCGAATATTGCAAATTTTCGGGACCTGAAATCGCGGGTACTTTGTAAACTTTCGGGATCCCGACCCAACCCGACTCGATCATGGCACACCCCTATTATCTAGCAATAATTTCTAGCGACAAATTTTTTCAAGACTGAAGGACAGTCGTCGGAGTACTGGATGTTTAATTTTTCTGTGTCGCAAAAGAAAATTGCTCGTCACCGAACGTAACTTCGTGACGCAACATGCAACACAATGTAGAGTCGACTCTGTTGTTCTTCGGGAATGAATTTTTCTGTTACATCTGTCCGGCGACCATCATGTTGCAAGAAACAGAATCAGTGCAGCATGATATATAATTTCGCGACCGGGAAACGTCGCGGGAACTGCACTTTCCTGGAGGAAAGCCGGCGAAATTGGCAATAGTTTGCACATAGACATCGGTTCTGTTCGTGCAAGTGGTAGTTCATCCATGGCGTGCGTGATTGACTTGAACGATGTGCCTCGATAGATATCGAATTATTTCATAAATACGCACAAACAGGCCGTGTGGGTGGCCGATTTCGCAATGGCGTATACTGCGCAGTTAAACGTATCATTCGGAACATTACGTACACCGTAGAGGAACGGGCCTCCAAAGTTACACAATCATATCATCTGGAGTTTCCGTTTAACAGGGGATCCTTCCTCGACCTTATCATGCAGAACTACACTACCAGAAATCGCTGACCATTCACTTCCCTACGAAGAAGTCGGATCAGTAATGTACCGACACGTGGTTGCAATTTACGAAATGTTTTCTGAATCGTGATAAGGCCGTCTTTGTGCGCTTATGGCGTATGCGAATTCATGAAATATAAACAGTTGTATTGACACTAGAACTACCGAGCACTCAACGCAATTGGCATACATTGCCTTATATGTAATCATAACTAGACTGCGGATCTTCATGCGCAGCAAAATTGGAGTAGACAAAATTCAAAATTGTTGAAGAATTTTTTAAATTGAAGATGTCAATATATGATTTCTCCTCTATTAAAATTATTAGTTTCTATTTCTTGCAATCGATACAGACTATTTCACTACGCTAATATTAACTTGCCGTGTTGTTGTATGCGTCAAATCTTGTAATCGAATTTTAAACCTCTTCCCATAGTCCAATCTTGCTGAAATTTTGTATGCACACTTGCTTCCGATGACAATGTAGCATTATATAGCACAACATAACAGCAGTTTAATCAATAATTGTTTAAGTTCAGAAAAATCACGTGAATTAAATGTGATGAAACGAAATGCAGTTAAACTGAAATTCGTCTTCCATAATACCTAATTGATATTTATTATTTACGTGGTGTGTATATGTATTTCTCTGTTGTGAAACTTTTTCGACTGATATGGCTGATATTGCGCCCATTTGGCCCGTGACTTTCTTTTTATTTTTAGTAGTCGGTGCAGTTTCATAATGTGGCAGATCAGCACCCGTTATCAGGAGTCCCAATTTTCGATTTTCAAGCTTTTGCAACTCGATATGAAGAATTGCAAGTGTCATTTTCATAAACTTATTTCAGACGATCGTCGAAACTAGAATTTTGAAGTTTGGAAACGGACCATGCAGCTGTAATAAAGTTTCGCATAAAATCCGCAGTTGTAGTAAGGAGCGCAATATCTTGATTCGATTTCGTTTGAACTGTTTCTGGATTAAATGTCCTTTGTTTCTATCCGGTCTCTGATTATACGGAGATCTTGCAACTAATCCCGCACCAATATGGGTTCGTCGAACCCTATACTTCCAATATTGGAAAAGGACTTGACTCAAACAAGAGACGAGATCAAATTCATGCTTTAAAGACTATCTCCTATGTAAGTAGTTCTAATCCACTATACATACATATAACGAAAGTTTCCTTCTCCGCTTCCTACGGGTTTAGCTATCTCCAGCCCCGTAAGTATTTAACTTTCCTTCCAAGCGCTACTCCAAAATTATCTGCGAACACCTTCCTCTTCTATTCACCCGAAGTTGAAATCCTCTTAACCACTACAAGTAGAAGTTCAATCGAGAAACAAAAGTCCCAGTGTGTCATTAACACGTGTGCTATCGGCGTTGCATAGTGTCTACTTGGGAACAGGTAAATTAATGTTGTTCAGATCATTAATTATATCAAACTACGAATTTTCTGTGTTGTGAGAGACAGTAATTAAATAAAAATGAATCTTCTCTGTTAGTAATGTCGTTAAGTCGAAAGTAGTGTAGCAATATTCTTAATCTGCAATATTCTGTGGAATGAAGCATCTTCCTTCGATCCACGTGGAGAAAGATAGGAAATCAAAGACGGGTGACGAATGATGAAACCAGCAACATCGTTACATTCTTTCATGCGTCCGGTACGTGAAAACGTGCGGCGCAACTCCTACATCCTCAGCCGCATGTAGAAAAATTATGGTACATCATACTAGATTTTTTTTTGTTCAGAAAAGATGCTAGATTTCCGCTGTTTTTTATATATTCTTATATATTCCCTTTCATGTTGCATTTTCAATCATATTATAAAACCATTTTGAAGTCTCAGGGATACACAGCGAATTATTCCAGAATACCCAATTTGTGGAAAAGAAAAGGTAGCAGCGCATACGAATGCAACTTACAATTAGGCTAAAGCTACCTATGAGCAACCTAATCGAATTGTCTGAGCCCCATTGTTGAATCCCTGGGTCCAGATGCAACCGTTCCCAGCCGGTGTTATCGGAAGTGCAATTAAGGAAAGATGGACCAGAGAGTAATTAGTCGTCGCGATGCGAGGCCCGTGTCAGCACAACAGAAACGAAATTTCGTACAATCGAATTGCGATACGGAGAAGGAAATTATCAAGCGTGTCGAGCGACTCTGTCGTCGTCGGCAGAGCAAAGACAACGTGCTCCCGATAAACGAAACACTAAAAGGGGTGTAGACTTCTAGAGTAGCGTCAGCAGGCCTTGAAGTGGGGAGGGCGCGATGGGGACGAATATATACGCGCACCGGACACTAGGAACTTACAGTCTCAAGTAGAACGAGAGAAAGATAACTCATCCCTACGGATTTGCATTTGTCCGAAGTCGGTGCACTACGAAGAAATTAGTTTCGCTTTTTCTTTTCCTCCTCGACGCTTGAAAGTACTCGCTTCCGCAAACATGATGTCCTGGTTGCTCGTTTTGGCCTGCTCTTTGTGTTATTGGTCCACCAATGCTGTCGCACTTCCTGGTTATGACAGGTAATTATTTTGTTTTCGTTGCTGGTTGTGGATCACGCATGTTTATGTTCTTCGTTGACTGATTTGAAAAAGATGTGTGTCAGAAAGTTCATTCATGGATTAAGCCTTGTGAGATTGAGCTTCTAGCTGAATCATTGACTTTCAGGAAACTGTTAAAATTGTCAATCAGTTCTGATGTCACAGTTTGTTTTTTGACTTTCAACTTTTCTGTTCTAACAAACCAGTTGTAAATCCACTAAAACTTTCACTGCATACATTCATGCAATAATAGAAGATTTTTACTTTTTCGGAAATGGGAAACAGTTCCAGTTGGACAGTAACGTGCTTTTGAACTTTATCGTTTAGTATTATATAGTACACAAAGTAAACTTACAGTTTACAAAATAACTTTTATTTGTAAAAGTTTACAGTTTCATTCAAGCCCTGAGTTCCATTCAAGACTGTATATCTGCTGTTTACTTATCGAAGCATTATTGTTTTATAATTTGTGAAGTTTGTTTCCCCTTCTTTAGAAATTATTTTATGAGAATATTAAAAATTGTAGGTCACACTCAAGAATACTTGATTACTTGTTCGATGATCAATGAACTCTTTCAGTGAACAATGTAATTTGATTTTGTTTATGATTAATGTGTTAATTCTGATACTTTTCAACAAGAATAAATAATGATAAACTAAGTGAGTACAAGTATACAAAATTTTCTACGAAGAGGATATGTGTCATCAATATTGTATTGATCTACTATTCTGCGCACTATCTTTGCGGAAACGAAAGTGCATCTGTTTGCAACGTGCATTTTCTTCGACGTAAAAGATGCTAGAAGATTTGTTTACAAATGTATACCATAATTAGAATGTCTCTAATAATTGAATTAAAAATTATGTGGAAATATATGGATTCTTATATTAATATACGAATTCTGAATTTTTTTGTTATAGACTCACAAACAATGAGAAACAAAATGGAGCACACGTTACGTTGGCGGATATAACAAAAGCTGAAGAGAACGATATTGTGGGACAACTGAATGCAGAAATTCCTGTAATAATAAACGAGTAAGTATTCATTCTTTATTTTCAATGGAAGTTGACAGTCGTCAACAAAGCTACAACCCAAATTTTTAAATCTTGTATTAATAAAACATTTGTTAAACTAAATTCAATTTCCCAGAGAAAAGCATAAAGTTGAGTTCATGATTTTTTATTAATCCCTTAAGGACCAAATAGATAATCACACGACGTTGGCATACAAAATTATCTATTGTTTTGAAAAATTTATAAAATTGTAGAACCCTATTGAAAGAGAAACAGTATCAGCAAAATTATTAGATAAATCTGAGGGTTTGTCATAATTAGACAGCGGATCTTTATGCAATTTTCAATTTTTGTAGACAAATTTTAAGAAAGCGTTACCAAATAAAACTCTACTTTCATTGGTAATAGCATTTGTAGATCTATAGTAAATAAAAATCGTACTAAACTCTCTTGAATCTAATACTCCAGCATTTTTTGAAAATTTGTATAAGTCATATAAATGCATAAAGATTTCCGCAGTCTAGTCATAATCATAATATTACAGAACAGATATCCGACATACTACACAATCGAAAAGAAACTTGTAAATGAAATGTTGCATCGATGTTGCATCACTGACCCTTAACGGATTAATCTAATCGAATAGCTAATATTTTTTTCAATCATCACATTCTGTATTAAAGAAACTAAAAAGCAAATATCCAGCCGGGATTTCCAAGAAATTTGTTGTTGACATTCAGAAGAAACATGTCAGACAAAAATTATCGAAAAATAGTTGGAACTTCTTAACAAACTTTGTATTACAGACGACATAAACGACTATCTGATCAAAGGCGAGCAGAACTAGAAACTCTAATACGTATCTCGAAAATGACTGAGAAATTGGTAGCAGCGACTAGGGATAGTCGCCACGTGGATGCGTCCAAGGTGTGAGTGCATAATACAGTCGTTAATCACAAGACAATTAAACAAAAATTCTATTCCTTCAACACACTAAATATTTTCTGCATTTTGTGCAACAGGGGCCGCAGGAAACGGTCAGTATTCGAAATGAACTTGAAGAACCTAAGGAAACTCTTCAAACTATCGGGGCAACTCGGTTATAAAGGAGATCCGGCTTTTCCTGTAGTTAGGTATGCGTACAAAAATAATTATCTATTTAATTACTTAATCTAGTCATAGATTATCTAATAGTGCATGTGTAAGTTCTAAAACGATGCTTTAAATGTTCTTAAAACAAATATAAAAGGGCAAGTTAAGTTTTTGAAGTTTTCGAAGAATTCGAATTTTTCTTAATTTTTTTTGTTAAAATCCACATAAATTTTCTTCTTAACTTTTAAATAGTTAAGCTCCTTAATCAATTAGATATATTCTACTGTGATTTCTACTGACGATTTTGGTGAAATTGGCTGAGAAAATGACGCTTTGCGAATTCATTCCAAACGCGCGCAGATAATGAAATCTCTGCAAATTTGGACGGTGCATGAATCGTTTCTGTTTACTTTCTCCGGCTCAGTGTTTTATAGTGTTAAAGATCTCATTGCAAATCCATTTTCCATTAACGGAGGAGAGGGTAAACTGAATCGTAGATGGAAATTGGTCACGTGGCGCTATTGACGCACTAGTAGATCAAAGAACGCAAATCCTTGATTGTAAACCGCTGACTCGAGCGATCAAGCTCGATCCTCGAAAAAATCGCGGCGCCACGAAGAAATCCACCCCTCCCTTCTCTTTGGTCGGTCTACTATTCCTCGTGAAATTTTTATTTGTGTCTACACATAACCGATAAGGTCGGACTCGTGGAGAAAAAACTCGAAATTCGCGACGCGGGGCTAGCACACGCGACAGAGAGCCGATGAACGTGATGTAAGACGGCCATAATGTTAGTCCAGATAAAATCCTTGTCAGACCGGTGCCCGAGACGAACTTGTCGCATCTTATCTGCTCTCTTGTGTCGCAATTATTTCTGATCCGCATCGGAAATCATTTTGACGATAGCCGAAGCGCGAATTCTAATTGAGATACGTCCGAGTGCCGAGTGGCACGCGAGAACCACTCGAGATTATGCGAATTCGCACCTTCTCGAAACGAGTTTATGCATCCGAAACATTGCAATTTCATTTTGTAATAAATTTCGAATAAATGCTATTGAGCTTAACCCCTCAACTCGCGGTCATCGGAGCAGAACACTTTATATGTGATGTTTTAGGTAACCTTCTAATGCAAATAAGCAAATGTGTAAATACTTCTCGAGCGATAATGTATTCAAAGATATACACACGTATATATACATACTGTGATATCATACAATATCGTGCCGATTTCCAAAAATAGAACCAAACCGCTACCGATTTACGCATTTCATTAACGGTATCTCTGGTTTGCTGATTTATTGCTTATATCATGTTAATTATAACTTCAAAAGTGTGACACTACGACTTCAGAAATAGTAGTACGTTATTTTAACAACCTGAAGAACAACAAGTAACACATTATGGATGCTAACAGCAGATTTAATCAGAATTTGTAGTCGAAACTATCGTAAACGTCGGTATCCGTGACCTGATTGCTTTGGTATATTAAATGATTATGTTTATATGCACTTTAAAATAGATTACGTGTCTATTCCGGATTTATCTATACTTCGTTGACAATTTCCATTTATTTATTGCTAATTCTTTGGTTCTTAGTGAGTCACCGATTTCATTTTAGTAATTTAAAGAATAAACTGATCCAAAACAATAAATAGTACTTCTAAGAACAATTACACAAAGAATCGTACTTTGCTATTCAAAGGATAAATATTGTTCTAACGCAATGGTATTGGAAAAGAACTTTTTTAATACTTCTCTTACTCGGGTAATCGTAATTTGTTAATTATCTTAGGTCGACCTTAGATATTAATATCATTTGTTTTAGAAAATTAATGCTATTGATAATATTTTTATTTATTCCCTTGTTTGCAGTTGAAGCATCGAGGCGATACACAAGACGAGAATGTGACTTGCCAAAGGCGGTATACTAAATTAAAAAAGGATGATCCTGGCACGGACAGGAAGAAAAAATCCTGTTTAGTGTCACCAGTTCTTCCTTATAGGAACTACCGAAGAATTACGTATTTGGGGCACTATCGAAAATCATTTATATACATGAGAAACTTATTCGAATAGTCATTGTAAGATATTTATATATATTTATTATTTTTCTACATTGAAATAAATTATATGAATAATTTATTTAATGTATGATAAATGTGCCCTATTACTAAATAATTTAATTTCGAATAAAATTATTATATAATTATCTTTTATGCAACGATTATGAACACCGTCAATTATTATTTCCGATATCCTAATTCGAATTTCCACCGAAACTTTCAGTCTTCAGTCGCCTAAAAATTTATATTTCTGATTTAAAATTAGCATTCCTCCGATCTCGGAGGTCCCTCGGGGACTCACTCACGGTTCTTATAGGAAGCGCCTATAGGTCGTAAGGCAAACTCTCGTTTCCAGGATTACAAGGATGCGGGATGCGGGATGCGCCTTCTCATTTCTTAATAATGCAAAGATGGGATTTTTCAGTAGTCAAAAGCGCTAGGTAAAAGATTAATCTAGGCTGCAATCGCCTTCAAAAGTCCTATTTTCATGTTTACAAGGCGTAATTTGCATTATTCGGCAGCGTAAACGTAAAAATAGGACTTTTGAAGGCGATTGCAGTCTAGATTAATCTTTTACCTAGCGCTTTTGACTACTGAAAACCCCCTCTTTGCATTATCGAGAGATGAGAAGGCGCATCCCGCACCATTGCAATCCTGGAAACGCGGGCTTGTGTTCTTCTTCCTACTTTTGTTGGAGGGCTGCACTCGTGTGCGGGGTTATCTTGACTCTCATAAGCTGGTTAGGTTCGCAGTCGTGTAAAATCCTTCCTGCGGTAATACCATCCGTGTCCATCTCTAGTGGCAGATGGTTGGAAGAAATGGGTATCGTTTGAACTCCTCTTGGCCATTGCTCTTGGCGAGGACACGTCATCCTCGAACCAGAGCCTTCTGCTTGATTCACCTTCAGTGCCCCGTGGATCGGAGACTTCTCCGATGCACATTTTTTGCTACGCAATAATTACTCGACATACGCTAAAAAGAAAAGTGGTCTTTTCCTTTTTTGGAAAAGTAATCTTTCCCATTTAGCGTCGCGTAACTTAGTTTGTAAGAGGTCGTTGTGATATTGAATTCGATCCGACTCCCTTTGCGGGTCTCTTATGCAGCAATCTCCTCGTGGTGAGACCTGGCGGGCAATCGGTGTGATTCTCGATTTATAACATTTTGTTTCGCAAAGATAACACCAATTGCTCTATAAAATATTAGAAATCGACGATCACATCGAGCTAATGTTGTTAAAATAAAACAATTCCTTAATTGACATGATTTCGAACTTTTACTTTTAAACTTATACTTTTACTTTTACTTATATGGTTCTATTTCATGGTTAAAAAATGTTATCGAGTCAATATTGTTCGAGCTGGCGACAGGATTCTATTGTTTTTTCATGGAAACATGCTATGTTTTCCATTCTCTACTTTTAATTTGAGTTCTCAAACGTTGAAAGATTCCTACGGGAATATATTCTAAATCCATGCGAATTTTGTCAAAGTTGCAGATTGTGCTTTTTGGATTGTTCGACTCGGACCCAATATTTCTTTCTAACAATAAGACTAAGTGCCTCTATGAGGTATAAACATAATTGTCCATTGTTTCTCAGACACATACTTACAGCTGACCGTTCCATTTCGGTAGAGTCCGCTATCGTACTGAAGAACTGTCTATAGAGCCGGTAATTCAGAACCGTAGACAGAAAAGTGCTGTGCAATTGTGCATGCAATCTGTGTTTAGGGTCTGATCCTGGCTAAAGACGAGACTATATAGGGGACAGCACAATACCGAGTGCACAGAAACATAGCTGAGGATATTGCACGGTTTTCTCGCGCATGCGCGACGATTTCTAACGTCAGTAACGTAAAAGTGTGGCTACAATGGGGAATCTTGGTCGCCCCGCCTAATTTATTATCATTTGATTTTGAAATATGAACGTATAACGCGTGTGTGTTGTATTAAAATTTCATGCGTATGTACATATAATATATAATATATAAAGTTCTGAACTGTTTCGGTACTTTTCTGCCAGTAATAGTTCCCCACAAACTTAGGACGTAGACACGTTCCTGCATTTAGTCGCGCATGCGCGTGGAACCCGTGCAATATCCCAGCACTGCATCCCAGCTGTGCACCGAAATCCCAGACGTGAACACTCTCATTTCCTCTCTGATATTTATAAATATGAACACTATTCGAAAGCAGAAGAACGTTCGAAATGAAACAATACATTAAATTAATCAGGATTTACGATTGGTTGAAGAACGCTGAACAAAACCTTTGGAAGGGATCTCGAAACGGTGAATCGATAGATCGTGCCACGAGATATATCGAAACTCGCGAGCATCTCGTCACAACAGTACTATCGCAGTTATCGATCGATGCGAATCGCGCAATGGTATTCTTTGATAGTAGTGGTGCTCGCACTGGGTTCTGACAAAAATTCGAGTAAAAGGGCGTGTAAAATGTACAAACGGCATAACTCGGGGACTCTCGGGTTGGCCTCGGAGATGCTTTCAAGAATAATAAGTGTTCGAGGCGCACGGGTACCGAGGGAATACAGCCGAGTGGCTTAGCCGTCGCATTACATACAGAGATGTCTGCGCCCTGAGTAAAACGGACTGACGGACAGACAGACGTCTCTGTCAAGTTTTTGTAATTCCCGACGAAATGATCATTGTAAATATCGGGAACTCTCCGGAGTGTGTTCTCTAGCTAGTGCGCGTTATTCTGTCGGGTGCGTGATACCTTGTACCAGTGCATTGAGATGTTTTCGTCGCCGGCGTCAGTGGTGGGCGAGCCGTCAGGCTACGACTTTCAGAAAGAGGAGAACGCCACCAAGTGGAAGGGAGTGTTTGTCAACTCCCTGCGCAAGGTATCGTCTGCCTCGGTAAATTCCATCCACACCGAATTTCCACGGGGAAAGTCTCCTCTCCTCGAGCACCCGTCGAACCCGCTCTCGCACGGCTTTCCACGGACTCGTCGTGATCCATTGTCATTGTTGATTAGTGTGCAACGATCTCGTACGTGCCCCCACAGAAACCTAGAATTAGAATCTTATCCTGTCAGCGGACTGATTTCAAAGTAAACACTCGCGACAATCGCGTAAACCTCGGTTAATAATTTCTTGAAAAACCACGCAATAGTATTTAACAATTGGTTGTTGCATCAACATCGAATGAAACAGTGTGTAGCATGATGTCCTTTTAAAACATACTGCCACATTGTGGATTTAATGAGATAAAGAAGCTGCACCCGTTTTGTCGCAAATTTAATTCTTTATTTTATATTTGAAGCTAACCAGCTGATTCTTTGCTACCAGAATTGGTAAATGTAAACAAAGTATTTTGTGCATACACATGTTTTTTTTCTGGGTCTGATTCACACACACACACACAGTGCATTTCATTGAGGAGTGTTTTTATTTACTCCGATCATATGGTCCGAGTTAAACCGATATGGAATAATTGAAATCTTAACTAGACTGCGGATCTTTATGCAAAATATAAGTTGTTTAGATCCATTACAAGAAGCAGAGAATATATTAAAATTTCTTTCCGTCTTAAATGATTTCAATAAATTGAAAATTTCATTACTGTTTTAAATTGCACCAAGTCGTTTATTGCCATAAATGCATAAAATCCACAGTCTAATCATAACATGCTAATCTACTATTCAAACAATGATTACTTTATCTATGTATTGTTAATAAAAGTGAAAGTACATCAAATGTCAATAAGCATTTTGACTTGTTCGTTATGAAAATTAACGAAATATCTAAAGTTAGTATCTATAAAATGAACTAGGTATTGGAACAAGTACATCCTAGTCTTGAAGCAAGGCAAGATGCTTTAGACTATGTTGAGAGCTTGATCTTAAGGCTGTTGGGCATGCTTTGTGGTCATCCTCCTCCACATACACCTCAAGATGTTGAAGAAAGAGTGAGGCGCACATTTCCTACTCCCATCGATAGATGGGCTCTACGTGACGCAAAGGATGCTTTAGACAAAGGAAGAAAGAAATCACCGCTAGTTCTTCCAGTTGACAAAATTCATCAACTATTACAAAAAGTAATTAGAGCTGACTGTGTAACATGTACATTTCGACACACATTTATTGTTAAATATAATTTATAATTTGATTTTCCATGCTAACAGGAAGTATTACAACAAAAAATTGATTTACAAGTTAGTCTTTTTGTGGTAGGAGTTTTGGAATATATTTCTGCTGATATATTAAAGGTTGGTAATAGCTACTGTTAATTATTAATAGACAGCGGATCTTTATGCAAAATAGAAATTGTCTACCTGAATTGCAACAAACCGGAAATGTATTTTCTCTCTTAATATGTTCAATAGGTTGAAAGGTACACCTACTCATTTTTATCATAAATGCATAAAATCTGCTGTCTAATTATTAAATATGTTTCATAATAGTTGCATTAAGAACAAGATAGTTGGTTCAGTCGACACAGTTTTCTTTCGCTATAAGTTGATGGCTTGGAACAGTTCTCAATGTATTGCGGATGAGGGTACCTATTCGGCTTAACATTGTTCTTAATTGGGCTGAGAGTTTATGGGACCCATTCCAGCGATACCTTTCGTTGGAAAAGAATCTCTTTTTGGCAGTAAGCAGTGTCGAGTGGACAACTTCGAAAGAAAAAGAGGGGATGGTAATTTTCTTGTAAAAAGAACATTGTCATCTTATATCAAAAGAAAACTTCTTTAAATTATGATTTTGTGCCGATTACTGCTACTAACTCCTAAAAATGTTTAAGATTATTTTCTTTTCAGCTAGCTGGAAACTATGTGAAAAATATACGTCATGTGGAAATATCGTGTGAAGACATAAGAGTTGCGATGTGCGCAGACATGGTAACGTATTAATTTCATTAACATTGTTTTAATATAGCTGGAAACATCTTAAACCTTATTTAATTATTTCGTAAATTATAGGTTACTTTTAATTAGTATTTTATTTGCAGGTATTAATGGACTTGTTTTATCAAGATGATTATGCGGAGGGTCCACAGAGTGGCTTAGGCGCGGTTGTTTCGCAAACTTATGAAGAATCTGTCCGGGATCTCATACACGATGAACGTCACTATTTGCGTGATCTCCATATGATCATTAAGGTAAGATTATTTATTTATAATTGATAACTACACTATCTACATGAGAACAGTAATAAGGAATTTGCTGTCTTTATAGGTATTTCGAGAAGAAATCGCGAAGTTAGCACAAAATGAAGCTGAACTTGAAACACTCTTCAGTAATATAATAGATATTTATGAAGTTACTGTAACATTACTTGGTAATTTAGAAGATATAATGGAAATTACAGAAGAGAAACAAACGCCTACAGTTGGCTCTTGTTTTGAAGAGCTGGCAGAAGGAGCAGAGTTTGATGTTTATATAAAGTATGTATGAAACTATCTTATAATTTTACGTGTGCACACGTATAATAAATCTTCTAAAACATAAACGTAACGAGATCATAATAATAGGTATGCAAAAGACATTAATAGTCCAGCTAGTCGAGAAGTTTTAACAAATTTATTGTCGAGACCTGAACCTAATGCTGCACTACGAGCAGCAGGGCATGGATTTAAAGAAGCTGTCAAATATTATTTGCCAAAACTTTTATTACAACCAATATGGCATTGTTTTTTGTACTTTGACTACATAAAGGTATATCGCCATTAATCATTAGTAGACAGCAGATTTTATGCATTTGTGACAAAAATGAGTAGGTGTAATTTAAAACAGTAAAAACATTAGAAGAATTTTAAGATACTGTTATATTATTTTCAACTTATTAAACATATTAAGAACGAAAATGAATGTCTATTTCACTCCAGATTGTTGCAATTCAGGTAGAAAATTTTTATTTTGCATAAAGATCCGCTGTCTAATCATTAGCCTATTAATTACTACAATTTCTAAACAAATTTTAACAAGACAAATGTAATGCTATTTAATATAGGTATTACACAAACGTACACCAAATATAGCAGATGGTGAAACTTTGGAACAAGTACAAGGTCTTTTAAGGCCACTACAGATGGAATTATTACAATCTATGGCGAGTCTTCCAAAAAAAGATACAGGTCTACGAATGCAGAGTCGAGCAAGACGACAAGCTGCATTAGAGAAAACTAGTGAATTACAAAAAACCGTTGATGGGTGGGATCAACGGGATGTTGGACAATGTTGCAACGAATTTATACGCGGTATGCATGAATACTAGTACACTGCTTTTGTAGTACTTACAGAGTACTTATTTTTCATGTATGAAATAATACATCTCGTTTTACGTGTAGAGGACATGTTGGGAAAAGTGAGTAACGGAAGAAGATTAACAGAACGGAAGGCTCTTCTTTTCGATGGTTTATTAGTTCTGTGTAAACCTAGTGGTGGCAAAAGAGTTAGTGTTACTGCAGCAGCAGTTGGTGTAGTGGGTCATCCGCCACACCAAGGTGAACTGCGATTAAAGGAAAGATTTTTTATTAGGAAAGTTGATATTATAGATAGGGAGGATACCGAGGGTAAGTCGAAAAGAAGGTGATAATCTATGTTGCAAGGGTTTCAATTATTTTGGTATCAATGTATGCAATTTGTATTTGTAGAATTAAAAAATGCCTTTGAAATTGCACCAAGGGACCACCCTAACGTTATTCTTGTTGCCAAATCCGTCGAAGATAAAAATAGTTGGATGGCGGATCTTGTAATGTTGAATACAAAGAGTATGTTAGAAAGGACTCTGGACAGTATCCTTTTGGATGAAGAACGGAAACATCCTTTAAGATTACCTCCACCACATTTATATAAATTTGCCGAGCAAGATGGCCCAGAAAATATTGTTTTAGAAGCCAGAGAAAATGGTGGTGTTCCATTAATTAAGGGTGCAACTTTGGTTAAATTGGTAGAGAGATTAACTTATCATATATATGCTGACCCAGCTTTTGTACGAACATTCCTTACTACTTATAGGTTCGAGGATTTATCTACTTATTTATTTGTCGTTAAAAAAATGGAATCTTCACGATTATTTTATACTGTTATCATTTTCAGGAGTTTTTGCTCACCTCAGGAACTATTGACCTTATTAATTGAAAGATTTGACATACCAGATCCTTCTTTAGTTTATGGTAAAGAGGAAAAACCGTCTGGTTGTAAAACAACCGCGAGAGAAGATTGGAAAAGATATAGGAAAGAGTTTTGTCAACCTGTACAATTCAGAGTTTTAAATGTTTTAAGACATTGGGTTCGTAATAGCCACTGTATATATACATATATATATAAAGCTTGCGAATAAATATATTTTTAATGTAGATCTTTTAATATTCATGCAAATATGTATTATCGAAAACAGGTCGATCATCATTTTTATGATTTCGAACGCGATAGAAATCTTTTGGAAGGGTTACAAGTATTTCTAGACACAGTAAGTGGAAAATCAATGAGAAAATGGGTAGATTCTGTAATAAAGATTGTACAGAGAAAGTGTGAACCTTCGGAACAACGACCTATAACGTTTAGTTTCGAAAGATCTCCACCACCTATTGAGTGGCACCTAAGAGTTCCTGAAGAAGAGTGGGGAATATTAACGGTAAGACTTACTAATGCCATTCTCATTCGCAATACGAGCATAATTACACAAATACTTTTTTCAAATTTTAGTTACATCCAATTGAATTAGCAAGGCAGTTAACGCTTTTAGAATTTGAATTGTACAGAACTGTGAAACCCTCTGAATTGGTAGGTTCGGTATGGACTAAGAAGGATAAAGAAAAGACATCTCCAAATTTACTAAAAATGATAAAACATACAACAAACGTAAGGCATATTAAGACTTTCATTTAAATCTATGTAAAAAAATGTTATCAAAAATACGATTACCACATTTTAACTTTACAGTTTACTCGATGGCTTGAAAAAACCATAGTAGAAGCTGAAAACTTAGAAGAGCGAGCTGCAATTGTGTCGCGTGCAATTGAAATTATGATGGTACTTCAAGATCTTAATAATTTTAATGGTGTATTAGCAATTGTTAGCGCTATGGGATCTGCATCTGTATTTAGGTTAAAATTCACATTTCAAGTATGTTTTGTCAATATTATTTATATTACGGTGTACCCCAACGAACTACCAGAAAAGAATTCACAAATATTATTTCTTTATAGCAAATACCTGCTCGATTGGAGAAAGCTCTCGACGAAGCACGGGAATTGAATAGTGATCATTTTCGAAAATACCAGGAGAAATTACGATCTATTAATCCACCTTGTGTACCATTTTTTGGTAAATATTTCGAAAAATATAATCATACGGTCATTGAAAGAAATTATGACTAACGATACCTTCTTTTAGGTATGTACCTGACCAACATTCTACACATTGAAGAAGGAAATCCGGATTACTTACCAGGGAGTCCGGAACTAATAAATTTTAGCAAAAGACGGAAAGTCGCGGAGATAACGGGCGAAATTCAGCAGTACCAAAATCAACCATATTGTCTTTCAGTGGAGCCTAGGATAAGGCATTTCATTGAAAACTTGTCGCCCTTCGATCCTAACGTGAAAGATGCAGATATAAGCAATTATTTGTATAATAAAAGCTTAGAAGTAGAACCACGGGGATGCAGGCAACCACCTAGAGTCGTAAGTTCTACTCAAATGAATAAGATATACACCTAATTACGCTGGCTTCACCACTTGTAATTTATTCTCGTAGCCCCGTAAATGGACAGATTTAAACTTAAAATCGCCGGGCATTAAAGCTAGAAGCTTAAGCGGCAAGTTACCAGCTCCATTGCAAGCTGTAGCCTCTAGTGTAAGATTACACGATCCAACACCGGAAGCGCCGCCGCCAGAACTACCAGAAACACCTCCACATACTTCACACATTACAGTTCCTCACATAGGGGACCACAGTGTCTTTGCACCTGTCTTAATAGGAGGTTTGTGTGTAATCACGTCAAAACTAGAATAGTAGGCTGCTTCTTCTAATCTCTTATACTTCTATAGACGTTCAGAGAAACAAGTTTTGTTTCGTTGCATAATATGCTTGCATAGGTAGTAGACCTACTTTACTGTTAATACAGGTCCACCTCCAGGTTCACCAGGTCCTGTAAGCATGTCGGGACTCTCGATCAGCTCGCCGGGTAGCAGTCCGGGCAGTGGCCACTTACCTGTCCCCCATCATCAGCCGCAAAATAGTCACTTTGGCTTTAATTCCGGTACGATTGGTACGATGGTAACTCTGACTGGTATGTCGTCGTCGGGAGGAAGTCCTGGTGCAGCGATACCGCTTCCATCGTCTCCCAGCCACATACTCCCCAGTCAACCTCCACCGCCTCTACCGCCTAGATCTCATCGAAAACGGGAGAGTTCCATAAGCGAGTCACTGCAACAGGTAATGTATTATACAATTGTCGACTTGAATATCTTGGTTATTTAAAACAATACGAGAATATGTTACCTACAGAAGTTGTAGGGATTGATTAAAAAAAATATGTAAATTTTACACCATATTATGTAGTTTCTTAAACCCTACAATTTCTGTAAGTAACATATTCTCGTATTGTTTGAAATAACCAAAGCATTCAAGTGGACAGAGTTCGTGAGACACACTGTATACAAACAACAAAATGTTTGAAGTGCTAAAAGCTAATTTACATAATAAAGAAAAGATCTGGCTCATCGTTTGCTGTCATAAATGTAGTTGTATGTAAGTTACGAAATGTTTGGTTGGTTTGCAGACACGACAAGCTCCGAATGCACCGATACTTCCTCCAAGGGATGGTACGTCTCCGCCGCCATTGCCGCCGCGAAGAGACCAACCTCCAGTTACGTTACCGCCTCGGCTTCCAACCTTGAATCCCAGTACTTCGGCGCTACTCGCAAGGCGGAATTCCACCTTGGAAAACACGTGTCCGAGCACTGTTCATACACGAAAACACATGTCTTTCAATGGACCGAGTCCTACGAAACTTCCACCTACGCAACCTAACGGTAAGACCACCAACAAAGCTGAATTCAATCAAGACTATGACGACCAATTCTGACGATTTCTGAAATTCTAGGATCGGTAACGCCAAGATTACCACCAAAACCATTGCAGGGTCGTCCACCAACCACTATGTTCAATTTCAATGCTCCTCCTGGACCTAGTTAAGTGTTACATTTTCCTACCTCTTACCTAAATTAAACCACATCTTTTGGAAATCGAGATTTAGTCCACTCAGGAGGATTAATTGAGAGACGTACGTAAGTCTCGATGATAATAATCGATTCGACATTGTAAATCGACGCTGCTGTTATTATTTTTCTTTCGCCTGATGGATAACGTTTGTTGCGGTACAAACAGTTTGATAACTTGGTGTTGTTAATGTATTTACTCTGGTTTTTTAGTCGGTATTCGAAACACGTATAATTAGTGGATACATTGAACCGGATGATTCATTTAACGAAAACCGAGGTACGGCCCATATGTGATGAGATGGTGTTACATTCCTTTTTAACGATTTGTCTTTTAATAACGCCTAATGCTATTTTTATTGGAAGTTTATTTTTCGAGAGGATATAGGATGTTTTAACGCATATAGTATATTTTTAGAGATTTTTTTACGAAATGAATGTATAATAGATGTAAGGCCTTATATCCCACGCAACTGAATATAAATTCGTTTGAAACTATTTATCCAGATGAATATCCAAAGAGTAAGATTTGTACAGAATGCCTAACGAACAGTGTATTAACGTTTATTGTTGAAATCGAAAATATTTTTATAAACGAACGGGACGAACAACGTTTCACAATTTTCCGTATCTCTTCTTTGTCGCTGTATGACGCATAACGATCCTTCTACGTTTTACGATTAAAGTAAACAGTAGAACTGGCCTAGTAAACTTCGCAACTCAATACCTAATGTACTATCGCTAAAAATATTAAGTTGTAGATGGTAATGATGTTACAACACACTCCACTGCAACACTTTTCTGAGATTATCCATATAACGTTAGTACAAAAGCAATAATATTACTCACCAGAGTGTTTGTTACGGTAGGACAGATTGTAGCAAATTATCTTACTGCTAGATATATTTAACAAAAAAGAGAAGAAGAAGAAAACGAAGAAACATATATTGTATGTATAAAGTTCTTCCTCGTTTTTTGAATCACGCATAATGGAGATTACCTTTTTATATGATTTGTCTTTTTAATGTGAAATGAGTATTCATTTTTTCGGGGTAACGTAGACACGATTTTTACGGTAGGATTAAAAGTCGCTTTTATAGGCTAGGAATGTAGAATACATTTCATCGCAACTGTTTGCCGAATCACCAGCATGAGATATTAGCGTCCATCACATGTTCGATGAGATCTGACTGAATGGACTACGCATCGATTTCGGTCGTCTGAACGGTCTCCTTTTCTTTAAAATCCCTGTCTATCCCTCAACACAACTGTGATACACTTTTAGATTTTAAAAGGAAGCAGATGACGCAAGAAAGTGCAGTATGGAATGAATCATAGGCCAATATACATATAGAAATATACATATAAATTGAATCAATAGCAAAGAAGTAAATATGTACATGTATATTATTATAAATATATTCTATAGTAATTATTGTAATAATGTCAAGCGTAAGACGGAAAATGAAATATTGAAATTATGTACAATAAAGAGTATATTGTGTAGATCCAGGAAAATTCATCACCTTTTCCATGCATAGGTGTTTCGACCATAAAACAAGAGATTCGAATACCTTACAATTTATTTTCACTTATAAAAATAATTTCAGCAGCATAGTAATACTAGTTTCTCTTATGCTGTGTTCTATATTCTATATAACTATTTTTACAGCCTGGTACATAGATTTATAAAATAATTGTCTACAAATCTGACAAAATTCACACGCTTAGTAAGACTTAAAGATAATTTAATGCTTGTAATGTTATATTCCACGCTTCTTAATTATAATAATTAATCATTTTTATACACTTATCACATTCTGCGGGTTTAAGACACTTCAATTTCTCATAGAGGTTTACGGAGACGCATGCAGACTAAATGATGAATTCGATCATTTCAATTATTCTGAATTTGATATCGTACTGTTAAGATCAGTGGAAACTGTTATTAGAAAATGTGTCAAAATTATACACATATAGATACTTTTGTTGGAAACAGCATGCTTTTGATATAAACAAATATTATAATATAATTGATTATACTGCCACTTAAACACACAATTTTAATCTAAAATGCGAAGTCTAAATTTATTTAAAATATAGATAACATTAAAACATTACGAGATCTAAGATTAAGGAACAATCAAATTATTATCATTACATTAATAGACGTTGTCTTTTCTTATGTTACTTATCTCTCTAACACTATTTTCAGAAAATATCATTTTGGAAAATACATTACAGATTTTGAAAGTTTAGTATCATAAACGAAGCTTGCTGTAATTAATACTGATTATGTCACGAGTCACTCAAATATTACAATCAAACATACAATATCGTTTTACGTTATCACCCAGTAAGCAAAATGCTCGGTTTTGGCCGAGCAGCTGCGTCAGCAGAGGCAACGCTTGCTGCCGGCAGAAAGACCCGGCATCTGCCCGCCAGTAGTTGCCGGGTAGATGGATAGCAGCTGTGTCAGCACAGGTAGCGCTTTATGCTGGCAGGGTGTGCCCGGCAGATCCGTCCAGATTCCGAGCATCCTGTGCTTCGAGCAGCATCGAGCGTCGTTCGGACAGGATAATGCCCGCCATCAGCTCGGTAGGCTGTGCTCGATTTCTGCTCGGAGCAGGCCTGGCTGACTGGACAACTATACAAAGAGTCCCAGTTGTAAGATTTACTACTTTTATAGTTGGACTTGTAGTTGTACTGGTATCTCGAATTTGGTATTCAAACTAACATATGTTACAGTTCGTGCAAACATAGAGGGGCTTACTCATCAAAACGCATCAGTGCTCTTAAGATTAACAAGTATAGAGGTAAAGATTTATGTAGACAGCCCTCGAAAATGTTGATAAGAACTATGTTGACTTCGAGGACTTATTCTTTTGAACAGATTCGAAAATGACGAATGCACGAGTGCCCCCATTTTTTTACATTGAACACTAAAACACCATCGACATCGAGCACAAAAGTATTTCGGCGTGGAATGGTCTGCATGTTGTTTGGCATTTATTACAAATTTATTAAAAATTGAATTTCCGTCAAGTATATATACGTATTCCATAGTTTGCTAAAATATCACAATTATTGTTTCGTTCACACATGTTTGAAATTTGTACTCGATCCTTAAGTATGATGTTCTTAATTAACATGCGTACGAAGTCTTTTTTCAGAAATAAACATAGTGTTTTGTTGAAGTGTTAAGTACACTTTCCGGGAGAGAGAAACATTCGTTTAAAATCCTTGAATTATGCGAATATTATGTGACTTCCCACATAGTCGATCCGTCGCTGTTTTTATTAGCTCTAGCGCCTACGTCTACATGAGCATCTAGACCATCGCTCAATTTGCTGAACCGTCTTGTCCAGCTGCCTCTGCCACCGCCCCCGGTTCTGCCAATGCTCCCAGCTTCTCTCAGCATCGACAAGATGTCGTCGTCATTTTCCCTGCCCTTCAAACCTTTCTCGTACTTGGCCTCCTGTGCGAGTAAACGTTCTCGTTGCTGCTGGGTCCCCAGGGAATGTGGCACCGCTGGTATCACGTAGCTCATTATTCCAGTTAACGCGAAAACCTAATTGTTCGAAACAAATATAAACTGTAACCACAGCCGCCCCTAGAGATTGCGAGGCCCGGTGAAAGCCCGGCCCTGACGAAACGACAAATTGGATATACCTCAACTATTATATTATAATTACTAGACTGCGAATCTTTATATGCATTTATGGCATCTAACAATTTTCAAAAAATGCTGGAATGTAAAATTCGATAGAATTTGGTACGATTTTTATTTATTCCGGATCTACAAAGGCTACCATCACTGAAAATAAGATTTTATTTGATTCCAGTTTCTTAAACATCCGCAGTCTAATCATTACATTTATTTACTTTTTATCAATTGTGGAAATAACTAAGAAAAAGTATGTCTACAAAATTTTACATAAATACTCACGACATGCTCGAAAACGACCACAAAAGCCAATCTAGCTGCGAAGACGTGCCAATACTGCGGACTGAGACCGTAGGGATCAGTTCCATGATCCGGTCCGTTTCTGTATCCTCTATATTGGCAAGTTTGCGGATGTCTGGTCCTTGTCTGGCTCTTCATGTCTTCTCGGTAGTCGGAAGTATTAAACTCCGACAGAGAACTGTCGATGTAACCGACCAAATCGTTCGTTGGAGAATAAACGATCGCGTAGACGCTTCTTGGAATGAAGTCTGACGTGTACGCAATGACGAATGCCTTGGAAAACAAATCAATTACTCAAACTTTTATGAAATCGAATCGCAAAGTATTTGAATTTTACATGGCGTGGTCACGATGGCAATACAACTTAAATAAACTCGAACCGCGGATATGTAATGTCAATAATAAATACAAAGAAAGAGATATAAACTAATTGTGGTAAAATATTGGGTTGGAACGAAAGTTCGTAGAGCGTTTGTAAATTAAGATTGAAAGCTAAATTTCAGATATTTATTCATAGATTTATTCAATAACATATTTTCCGTTCTGTTCTATTACTTTTTGCCATTTTCGAAGTAACTTCTCGTGTTATTGAATAAATACCTTAATTTTATCTTCGATTCTTAATTTTAAAACGCTACAAAACTTTCTTTCCAACCCAATAATTTATAATAATCTACTGACTGCTACTTCCGACACGATTTAGCCCAGAAAACTACCCTTACTGTCTAGAATGTGCGTAGATGTCTTTCTAAATTATAATGACGAAGAAATTCTTTTGCAACATCGAATTGCTATTTTGTATTTATCTTTATCTTTTCAAGTTTTTGGTACGTACATTGGACACCACAGCAACATAAGTTACTCCACGAAGTATGCCGTACCAGGCACCAATATCTTCCACTCTCTCAGCTAATGGCCTTCTCGCCTCTTTCACCATTTTATAAGCGTCCAAACGTATCTCTGCTATATTATTTAACAACGCAAATAATGGCGCCAATGGAAACGCTGCGACGAACAACGTCACAAATCCATACTGCAATACTACAACAGAAGCAATCATGTTTATTATATGTTAGTATGTGCTTTTATTTTTAATTTGAAAAAGAAAGATCGTATTGCATTCATTTTTACTCATTTCTAGGTACTCGTCGAAGAGAGCGAGCCTTCCAGGATCTTGTAGCTGATAATCCCTTTCCCAACAAGTGTAAGGTCTAGATTGGTCCTTGGTGGCTGCCATGTGGCTCCTTTTACGCCACCAATTCCACATTTTCGGAGATAATATCTCTACGAAATTATTGAGGCACTGTTTGCCCACCATTATAATGGCGAGCTGTATGCAAACTTCCGATAAGCAACCAGCTGGATCGCAAACGTCCGTTTTTATGCGAACGAAGTTGGAGGTCCTTGCATTTGCGTCACCAGGGTGGACGTAGAACCTTCCCTGTATATTAATATACATTATTTATTCGATACTTATAATTCTTTTTAACCTTTTAACTGGAGATGACGAGTTAATCTTTCTTTTAACCCCTTGCCCTACAACATCGTGTCTGACTCGTGATAACGATTCTGAACAGAGTCTAATAAATATACAAATGTATGCTACTAACTTCCTTTGTTAATGTACAGCTATCGAGGAATATATAAGCATACAATATACATATATAAATTCTCTCCTTTTTTAGTCAAGTATACAAACTACAAAAAAGGTTCTCATCACTGAAAACGTAAAATAAATCGTAGGGCAAGGGGTTTAATGATTCCATATATATTCAACGGATTGCAAACCTTGAAGAAGGCAATGTAAATCAGCGACGAGTAAAAATTAACGAACTCGAAGAGGAATATCTTGAAAGTGTAGCTCGACTCGTATTCGGTCTGAGTTCTCGGATTCTCCATGTTCACCATCCATCGCGCCAAACGATGATACACTCTAGTGAGTATCATGATGATGATCAAGTTGACTATAGCAGCGGTCATAGAGGTGAAGATCTTTGCGTGTTTCTTCAGGAATGGACCGCCGCTGCTGTAGAACACGGAGACCAGCGATATTCGGTAAATGATTGTCCCCAGTACTGCACCCAAAACTACACATATCTGAATACAATCGTTTCATTATTCATTTGCTTGATCAGTTATTTACACGAAGTACTACTACGTTTTCAGATTAAACCTTGCTATTTCATTTCAGCCGATACTTTAAATGCGTTCAATCGTTTGATTATTCGTTTGCTTGATTAGTTATTTACATGCAGTACTACTACGTTTTCCGATTAAACCATGCTATTTCATTTCAGCCGATACTTTAAATGCGTTCAATCGTTTGATTATTCGTTTGCTTGATTAGTTATTTACACGAAGTACTACTACGTTTTCAGATTTAACCCTGCTACTTCATTTCAGATGCTCGAAATACGCGTCGATGTTGCATTTATTTACCATAAAAAACACTATGGAACCAGTGGCACAGAAACGTAACGCCTTGGACCAGGTAGGCAGATAAGGTTCCCTTTCTCTGGTCACAGGGTTTATTCGGAACGTCTTCACCGTGGTTTCGAACTCTGGTCTGGGCTCTTCATCGCTCTCAACATTCTGAAGATCCCATTCCCAAATGATAACGGCTTGCCTGCGTTTCCATAACTCTAAGAATGTCGTCGCTGCATGGAACAAAAATTTGCGTTAATAATAGCACGTGTGAGTTTGACGAATGCACAGTTTTTCTGTATAGTACCCCAAAAGGACATGAATATAGCGAAGAAGACCGTGGCAGGATTATCGAATAAGTAAGAAAGCTTCGAGAAGATGCAGGAGTCGCCGAGCGTTTGGTAGTCGCATGCTCTGTCGCAGATTGGGCACAACGTGATGTTTCCTGGGAGGAAAAGACCCATACATTTGTTTAAAATGGAATTAAAAATTTAACCGACCAGCGGACGCCGTTAATCAATTAATAATGATTATTATTAATAATGATTATTATTTTACATTACCAGCGATATTCCGGTTGCAGATTTCTTGGCTGGGTATATTGTCACTACTCTCCATACTACCCACGCCATACATGAAGCACAAAAGTCCAACAATCGCTGGTGCGTACAAGCATTTTGTATAAAACCCAAGCCACGCGAAATATAAGGCTACCTTCTCGCCGAAGTACCGTCTGATCAACCATAATGGCTGTGTCTTGTACCTAGAACGTAATAGTTTAGTCCACACATTTCGTTCATTCTCGCGCGTAAAATTCTTTTATTGCGTCGGTTTCATTAGATGTTGTGCATTTATGAAATCATGTTTAGGAAATTACCACTGAGAAGGCCTGGCCCAGATTAAGTACAACAAATGTCTGTCGAGAATTTCCCCGTTAAGTACCGGTTTGTTGTAAGGTCCCTCGTGCAGAGAAAAGCAGTCGAGAAAAGTGCCATCCGCCAGGAGTCTGCGGATACCAGCTTTGTCGTGATGTTCGTCGTATCTAGCTCTTAACAGTATTTGCATCACTATCAGTGATCTTTGGGCTGGCGTGTAAGCCGTGTCCCTGTCTTTCACCACGAATCTATGGGAAATTACATGAAAACAAATTATTTAACCTTTTATGTTTAACCCAGAACGATGAAAGAGATTCGGATTCACCCATTTTTGTTCTACGCTTTAAATCAATGAATTATGTCTCTTTGTTTCGACTTGTTTGTACGTGTAGAATAACGACACACTCTGTATCGTTATGTCCAAGAATTAGTAAATACAGAGTGTACAAAAAGTAATGGTCATCCGTCCTAGGGGTGAATCTACACCTCTGGATCGGTGGACATTTGTAAGAAAAGCTTGCCGCAAAATTGTTTATGACGAAGAAAATAATTCTTGACACCCTGTACAATAGCTGTCCATTCAGTACAATTACCTTTCTTCGCGGTCACCGGAATCGATGCTTTTATAAAAACTAGGCTCCTCCGCATACAGCCGCGTGTCCCAAGTATGTATTTTTCTTATCCACCTTATCCACCGGAGGCACCTCTCCCAAATCTTCGGCCTGTTTTTCTCAACCTCCGTACCTTGCTAGGAGAAACAAAGAAAACAGCTACTAATACCTGATTTAATCAAAAATGAAAAGAATCGTCTGTTTTCGAAATAACTGCTATGTAAAACATTGAATTGAAAAAAGGAGCAACATTTCTGTATAAACCTAATAAATTATCGGTACTAGAATTAGGGATTCAATAGCCTCAGTAGTCCATTTAAGTCAGTGCTTCCCAAACTTTTTTTATATACAGAGTGTGACCGGACTGGTGGTACAAACGAGCAGGGGTGATACTACATGTAAAAATAAGTCGAAAAAAGGGGATAACATTTTTTTGTTTGACGCTTCGTTTTCGAAAAAATGGAGTTTGAAAATGCAGCGAATACACGTGCTATTGCATGGGAATCGTCTGACGCGTCTGACCATGATCAACCAATTCTACTTTGTGCATATACTAAAGCATGCGAACGATTTTGCCTCTGCTTGGTTTTACCACCCGTCCGGCCACACCCTGTATATGCATGAGTTTGAATAGCTAATTATTTTAATGATTTATATACAGAATATTATTTCATATTTTACTCGTTTTTTTATATAATTTTAATTATTTCGCGGCGCACGGTTTTGGGAAGCACTGACTTAGGTGCTAATTTCGTTCTTATGTTTATGCGAAATGCTAAAAATATTGTCGATTTAGATTAGCTCACCCAGGCTTTCACAGAGATAGTGATGAACCTCTTGGTGGGCAGCTTCAAGTTCATCACTTCAGCATACTGCACCTTGATCTTCCACGGGATGTGCAGTTTCAAGAAGTACGTTTTTCCATCGAAGGAGTTCTCCTTTGGTTCCAATTCCAATTGCAAACCCTCCTTCAACAGATTTTGCTGGAAGATGCGCCTCTGATCTTGCCGACGCGTCTCTATCTCGGTCATCACCGTGTTAGCGTCTTCATGGTACACTAACACCATATCGATCCGTCTTCGACCATCGCTATGAATAAATTTGTAAATCTAATAAATGATGAATAATCGAGGATTTGGTGAAAAAAGGAAAGGTGTCTACGCAGCTCCTGCAGGTATCTTGCAATTAACCTTTCGATGACGGTGCCCGAGTCCATTATGACCCAGAGTATTAAAATCGTAATTTAATTAGTCAATATCTGATGATTCACTTGAGTGAATAGCTGACACATTAGGAACGATAGAAAGACTTCTGTATCTACAAGAAGTACTTTACAAAAATGTGTTTTTTAAAAATTGCTAATAAAGCTGAGAATGATCTTAAGAAGCTCAATTGTAAAGTGCGGAAAGGGTCCGTCGTTCGAGGGTTAATAGAGACAATTATTATTTTACATAAAAATCCATAGTCTATTATATTCGTAGTCTTCATTATTTTGAAGTTAAAGTACATTAAACGTTGTACAGTTTTCATTATCACGAGACTGTGGATCTTTATGCGTTTATGGCTTCTGAAAATTTCCAAAAAAGGTTGGAGTATAAAATTCGACAGAATTTAGTACAATTTTTATTTTTTGATTATTTTTCTGCAAAAGCTATTACCATTGGAAACAAGATTGTATTTTATATTCGACTTTCTTAAAATTCGTCTATACAAATTGAAAATTGCATAAACATCCGCAGTCTAATTATCATGTTGATTTCAAGTTCTGTACAATTACTACGCGAGCTTGAATTTGAGTTCACCGAGTCTATTCATTTGTTTATCGCTTCCACTTCGTGTAATCTCGATTGTACCTACATTATTATTATCAATATTCATTTCCACTTAATTAATTGTCCAGAGTATCTCTCTATCAACGATCAACACGCATATTGTTTTTTTCCGCATTGTGATTAACATCATAGGTATATAATAATAACTTGTTATTTCCGTGCGTATTCAAAATGATGCAATCAAAAGAAAACTGCAAAATTATCGTACATTTTTTAGCAATTCCTTTAAAAACAAATAGCAGTAGCGAATAGATCGATCGAATTTATACCATCACGGCGGTAAGACAAAAATCGAAATCGCCCGGGACAGAAATAATACACTCACGACGAAAGCATATTAAAAGATAAAATCACAATTCCGCGATTCACCGATTTTATCGACGGTATATGGGACACAATGGGAAAATTAATTATGTAAAAGCAGTTTTTACAGGTGTCCACAGCTTTCAAATATAGCGTGCGCCGTCTAATAATAAAAATGGCCTTTAGGAAACGGTCTATCCGTTGTCTACCATTATAACAGGGCACCTATGCACATACGACCGTGACACGAGTGAAATGCTATACTCCTGTGTTGTGAAATGAATGCACTGAGCTTCGGGTTTTCGATCGTTTAATCATTCACGAGAAATTTTCCCTGCGAACAGTCGTAAGTGAACTGGTAATTTTACTTTATAACGTACAAACTTTGCCCGGCATGTTCTTGAAATGATAATTTATAGCAATTTGCTGGTCGTACGAATATCTATTTACGTACATTTCTAACTTCAATTTACCGAGTAGCCCGCGATTTTTTCCATACAATTATATAATATTCGTAAAGGTAAAAAAATGTCATCTACCAAAAATATCGTTAAATGCTTCATTGCAAAGTTACAACTAGACTGTCGACTCTTACGCAAATTTTAACCATCGATTATTTTATAAGAAGACAGCGGATCTTCATGCAAAATACAAATTTTCTACCTGAATTCCAACAAACTGGAGCGAAATAGAAATATATTTTCTTTCTTTATACGTTTAATAGGCGAAAAATAATACAACAGTATTTTTAAGTTCCTCTAATGTTTTTAAAGTTTTAAATTGCACCTATTCATTTTTACCATAATTGCATAAAATCCGCTGTCTATTTATAAGCATCGGGATAATGAACAAGTTCAATCTAGCAGAACATGTATTGTTGTTACTGTACATGTTTTCCTCTATTTTAAAAATGTATAAATACTCTTCCTAAATACTCTTCCTCTAGTTTATTAAAATATAAGAGGAAATACGTAGGAAGTCTAAATGACCATCATTTATATAAAAATTGATTGTTTAAATGTGAATTTGTCAATTTATCGACACTTTAATCATTCGATCACACACTTCGTATATTTTAATCTACTAAAATCTTCTAAAATTTCTTACATACCGGAAGTATAGTGTTTCAGGATCTAGTTCCAATTGTGCAGACGAACCCTTGTGCAGTAAGATATCGTCTCTTGGTATCTCGTCCGGAAATATCGGCGAATCAATCAATGGCGGACTATGGTTTGGCGTGTCAGATGATAGTTTCGGACCTGCGGAAACACAATAAATTATTGTGCTGTTTCACTGTTTTAGCGATGTGATTGATAATACAATTTTGTTGACAAAATTGGAAGTTGATTCCAATGTTACACCACTGACTTCCACTCCCAGAATTCTGTAGACGTAGAATTTCAAGTAAGTGATTTCCAATTGATTTTTAACCGACTTCGAAAAAGGAGGAGGTTACTCAATTCTATCTGTGTGTGCCTTTTTTTCTATGTATGTTCACCGATTACTCCGAGATGGATGGACCAATCAGGACGAAACCGTCTGCATTTTGTAGAGTATGTCTCCCGATTGGTCCCTTGAAAACAAATTTTGAATTTTCTCACTCTTTGCGGCTTTTATTGTAAATAACCAATAAGACCGAAAAACCATCCCACGGTGCTCTACAAATTCTGCTCGTTTCACTAAAAAGTGTGAAATAAAAAAACCGACTTCGAAAAAACGCACTAAAAAGTATGAAATAATTTCCATTTAATTTATGTGAATACACACGAACTTAAATATAATACAATCTTTTCGGAGGCAGCGCAAAATTGAAAATTTTCGACACTGGAAATTACGAAAATCCTTAAATTCTTCTACATGCTTTCACATATTCATGTATCTTCCCACCTACTGATTTCCAAGTTCACCATATTCCAATGAAATCATAATCAGCAACATCTGTCATTTGGAAAATTTTCAATTTTGCGCCGCCTCCGAAAAGATTGTATTGTATTTAAGTTCGTGTGCATTCGCATAAATTAAATGGAAATTATTTCATACTTTTTAGTGCATTTTTTAGTGCGTTTTTTCGAAGTTGGTTTATTTTTATTTGGTTTAATTTATATTTGTGTTTCTATATCACGAATGTGACAACACGTATAAATATTTTCAAGAACTTTCTATTTTGCGTTGTTTCAGTAACTCGTTCAACAGCGGTTAGATGAGCACGGAAACTTTATAATCCTACTGATGTGCATACATTATTACTGTCAGCAATTCGTGACACACTGACATTCGCATGCATATTGATCGTAGTTTATTGACTTATACCTATTTCAACCATCACCAGACCAACGTCACCGTGAGCAACCTTCTATACGCAATTACTTATCACGTACGTGTTTCCCTAACTTATACGAAGTAAAATTACTCTGTACAATTTCAGTTTTCTCCTTAAAATATCGCGGTCTACTTACAACTTCCATTTCTGACCTCGCGTGATCTTAAAGGTTATTATACATAAAAAAAGAAAGGATATTATATATAAAAAAAATTACATACGCCATTAGAAAATGTTGATGGCGTCGCAATGAACGTATTAAAGAAGGAAAGAAATGTTTACTCGTTTCCAGTTTCTTGCTATTGATGCACGAAATAGATATTTCGCATGAAGATCCATCTAATCATAACTAGACAGCGGATCTTCATGCAAAATAAAAATTTTCCGGCTGGATTGCAACAAACCGGAACGACATAGAAATCTATTTGTTCCCTTAATATGTCCAATGAGTTAAAAATAATATAACAGAATTTTTAAATTCGTCTAATGCTTTTAATGTTAAAATTGAACCTACTCATTTTCGTCATAAATGCATCAAATCCGCTGTCTAATAATTAGTGAATTCTTGAATTGTATTAAAAAATTGGGAAACATCGTCTCAAGATGGAGCAGACGCTGTCTAATTATTCTTTAATATTGTAAATTAATATAAACGCGTGTATAAATGCATTTGTGCACCGCATACATTTTTTGAATGGTAATTTGAAGATTGGTCATGAGATAGCTGTTGTATAATTCGGCATGCATTTTTAATTCTTTTTTTACAATTTGATGTTACTTGCATCGATGTAATAATTGATTTGTACATTGAATTCGATGGAAATTGAGAATTACTTTGTGTAACAGAGTTTTTAAATTCGTCTAATACTTTTAATGTTTCAAATTGAACATACTCAGTTTCGTCATATGAATGCATAAAATCCACTGTCTAATCATAACTATTTAGACATAACTCACCAAAGGCGTCTCTAGCGGTCAAGTTCGTTCCAGAGGGATAGACGCTGGACCTGGAACATTGTCTGTTCAGCTTCGGCGATCCAGGCAGAATACCGTTCTTGGTCGATTCGTATAAGTTGTCTTTGTTATTCGCGATCATCACTTGCATATTTTTGTGTATCGTCGACGAATTTGAATCTGCCGAGGACCTGGCCTTCTGAGGCGTCGAAGATGCTGAATTCGTTCGCGATGCTGCATTTTCCGATTTCGTCTTCAACGGGGACCTTCCCACGCTGTAATCATCGTTGTTCGCAATCTTGGGAGACAAACTTTGCCCTCCATTATGGTTGCTCTAAAACATAAACAGTAATTTACTCATTTATTGTATCATATGATTGCGTAAGTTCGTGCTTGATTTTCATAGTTGTCGCAAAACTGTACTGCACGGCGGAGTGGAAAAAAAAATTATATAGTCGCCATACTTTTCTACGATTAGAAAAAAATGGTGACTATATAATTTTTATTCGATTAAATACAATTGTATAGATAATCTGATTGTGCAATTAGGAAAGAATGGTGATTATATAATTGATTAACAAAGCTGTATTCTTTAAAATTTAACCATTGAATTTTATTCTCAAATCGGTCACGAAATTATGCAATTATCTAATAGAAATTAATGTATTAGAACATGGGGATATTATCATGTGTTGGTATACAACGTGTACAAAGCAGTATTTTTAGTGGTTTGTAAAATAATCGTTCAATACTTGGAGCGCATTATTGCATAGAGAATTTGCTTAGAAAAAATGCAGTTTTCAGTAAGACATTTCTGTAATTATCCCGCTACATGTATCGGTTGAAATGAACACCTGAACAATGTGTTATGTATGTTTCATGCATTTGTTTAATATATACCGTGCGTGCCAACATAGCGTGCGTTCATCGCCGAGCTATTACAATTACGAGAATTTCATTCTTTTAAACGATCGATGAAACCAGCAATATTTTCGTTCGAGCCTACATTTTAAGCGATTGCTCGGCAATTCCCAGACTATTTCATACCTGTTCTGTTTTTACACTACAGATACGTTTATAGATGTGTACAAACTAAATGCTGAGCAGTGGTCAAATAGATTTCTTGTTCCGATTATTGCATCGATGCGACGTGATGCGTGAAATAGATAGGCACAACAGAAACTATATGTATGTACTCTCGATTATTCGCTACTTCTCGTCGCATGATAACAATGGCAACCGAAGATTCCATGCACTTATAAGCCACACGCGAAAATAATAACAGTAAAATGCAAAATTTAACAATAGCCTCGGTATCGCTGATCGCTTTGTAATTTTTTTATTACGGCAGATAATTTTCTATTTTGTACCCCTTTACGTGAATTCATTTATGAACACGTTCTGTAGTAACTACATAGGTTATTGTATATCTCCTTCATGTTGTGATAACAAATTTTATTAATATGAAGTTGGTCAAGGTGTTATTTTTAATATGAAAATTTATTTCAGTGATGAGATCGCTGACTTGTCGATCATAATTTTTATGCAAATATGCTACAAGAATAGGAATTTAGTCAATGAAAAATCTCTATTTTGTATTTTGTAAAATATTTGAACAAATCAAGGTGTGTTCTACTATACCTGGACATTTTATGCATTTATGACGAAAATGAGTGAGTGTAATTTGAAACAGTAAAAATATTGGAAGAATTTAAAAATACTGATATGTTATTACCCATTTATTAAACGTATTGAGACAGAAAATAAATTTCTATTTCACCCCAGTTTGTTGAAATCCAGGCAGAAAGTTTTAATTTGTATAAAGATCCGCCGACTATCTATGTATAGGCTGACCCAAAATTCCTTCAACAGCCGGAAATGGGAGGTTCCTCAGATCGTTTCAAGCAACATTTTCCTTTGAAAATGATCCTTTCGCGGACGCCGTTTTTGCAAAGGAAGATGTTGCTTCAAATGATCTCAGGAACCTCCCATTTCCGGATGTTGAAGGAATTTTGAGACACCCTGTATATCTGTTCGCATATGCTGCATAATATTGTATACACTTTCTGATTGTTGATTCATTAGTTTGTCGGTACAGTTATATGTATATCACAGACATACATTATTTTATTAGAAATACGCATAATTGTATATGCTTGGATTAGGGTAATCATTTTGTAAATATAATTATTAGACAGAGCGGATCTTTATGCAAAATAAACATTTTCTACCTAATTTGTAAAAAACTGAAGTGAAATAGAAATTTGTTTTCTTTCTTAATATGTTTGACCCTTCCCCTACAATATGGTGTCTGACTCGTGATAAAGATTCTGAACAGAGTCTAATAAATATACTAATGTATGCTACTAACTTCCTTCGTTAATGTACAGCTATTGAGGAATATGTAAGCATACAATAGATATAAATTCTCTCCTTTTTTAGTCAAGTATACGAACTATAAAAAAGTTCCAATTACTGAAACCGTAAAATAAATCGTGGTGCAAGGGTTTAATAGATTGAAAATAAAATAACAATATTTCTAAATTCTTCTAATGTTTGTATACTGTTTTAAATTACACCCATTCATTTTTGTCATAAATGCATAAAATCCGTTGTCTAAGAATTATTAACGTATCCATTATATTTGTGTTACAAGGGCAGCTTTCAAATACGTGCATCATACCTGCTCCTCATCTTCCATATGATGAATCTCGTTGTTATCCATCGCGCTTACCAGACAGTGCCAAATGATCCCGAGAACAATGATCCGTCACCGACAACATGCAAAGTGTACATAAAGTTCGCGGCGCTCGTGATCGGTGCTGTCATGGAACCCGCGACGCCAATAAAGTACTGTCTCCCTCGTTGACAATGAGCAAACAGGATCCTCTAATTCTCATAACGGCAGCATACACGGAATACTTCTTCACAATACAAATTCCTCATCGATCGATCGCTGTTCGCATTACTCAAAACCAAACACTTGTCCGAGGATCCACAAGAATCTATCGATCTTCTCGATTCCCTAAATGCCAAGCCCATCAATGTCACGAAATAGTCCTCTTTGCTTAGCTAAAATCAACTTTAGCTTTTACTCTTTCTTCGCAGACTCAAAATATCGAACACAGACGCACACGACACGCGAGTCTTCGTTCAAGTTCGCTTCTGTTGATGATTAATCGATAGACGGCGGATCTTTATGCAAAATAAAAATTGTTTGCACAGGTTGCAAGAAACAGAAACGAAATTGCATGTTATTTCTTCCCTCGACGATTTTAATCGAGGAGAAATCATATATTGGCATTTTCAATTTTTTAAATTCTCCATCAACTTTGAATTTCATCCACTCGATTTTGCTACAAGTGCATGGAGATCCGCAGTCTATTAATCGATATAGAGGAAAGCAGACAACAAGTCATCGGAGACGTGACGATTCGATCGACATACGTAAAACACCGCGAAATCGCTACTGATCGTTCATCGCCAGGAAAACAAGGATCGATCACGGTTTCAGGCTGCGACCTCGGACCGGTTAGACTTTCTCAATTATGAATGGAGCACAGGCAACCCGCTCTATAGTTATCACCTTCCCCGACCTGGGGTTCGTGTGCCCTTGGCCGACGAGGAAACGTGCTGACAATCCGGCCAACTCTTTTTCTGTCCGAACTAGAACCGAATCTATAGATCCCTGACTGTCTTCGATGGTGACTGCAGCTGATCCAACCCTAGCAGCAGTTATTGTCGCTGCTTAAGCACTTGTCTTCCTTCCTGCTTGAAAGTATTTCCGCGAATTCCGTAGACAGTGTCACTTCCTTCTAGCCAGTAGTAGAACTGTTTGGCTGATTAGTCACGTTTCAAAATCTTCGTCACGAATATCTCATACAAGGATCGTGAGATCACTGGATGATGTCGTTCAAAGCGTTGAGGCACCCGTGTCGGTATAATTGTCTCTCAGGTTCATGCTAACGACATGTCCGGCGGATTGACAAGACTTGAGCTGCTCGGAAGACAGGCGACGATTTTTTCGGTAGGGTATTCGACACTTTTCGTTTGTCACTGTGAGGTTTAAAGAGTTTCAACAAGTCCAAACTTTGTTCGAAAACTTTCAGAACCGATACAGACTGATTCTCGATGATCTTCCGACCGTGCCGGGGACTCTCGGCTGTCAGTGTTCACGACTGTCAGGTGACGCCACGCCGGTTGTTTCCACCACAATAGTGTGACACATACTGACCTCCTCGTGGCAGCATGATAGTTATATGTTTCACGTATGGCCGTGCGTGTATTATTTACGAGTGGCAGCTATACACATGCCTGTGCACGGATGGACACAAATGTAATTGCGCACGTGGCTCGTGCCACGGTGTTCTTCTACAGACTGTGCAAAGAAGCTTGCGGACAACTACAGCGTCGCAGAGAATGCGTGGTTTGCTTATCCAGAGAAAAAGTTTCGAATGATAAGGAGGAAGAAATTAATTGGCCACTAAACCGAGACGATTCGGCTACTTTTCACTTTAATGTCTAGACTGCGGATTTATATGCAAAATAGTAGGTTCCCACAAATGTTCCACAAATGTCGATCTTGTTCTTTAACGCTTAACTGAACTATTGAGGCTGGTCCAACCCCGTTCGAATATATGCTAATGATTAGACTGCGGATCTTTATGCAAAATAAAAAATGTTTGTATTGATTGCAAGGTACGGGAGCCAAGTAAAAATGTCTTTCTCCGTTTAATTATATTATTAAGGTGAAACTAATACACTGGTGGCCTTAAATCTTTTTAATATGTCCACTGTTTTAAATTGTACGTACCCCTTATTGTCATAAATGCATAAAATCCGCAGTCTACTAATGATTATTTAACGTATAACTATTAATGCTAGGAGTATTCGTTGATTTTTAATCTGGAATATTAATTATATTTTGATTGAGAATCGTTGCATTTTCAAAGTACATTTCCAAGGTCCACTTAAGGGTTCAAAAAGCAAATTTGCGCGGCTATGTAAAAGGAAGCGTCGGAAGTAATGAAACGTTAACGAACAGATGATTACGTTGTTTGCGTACACTCGTGTTATGTAATTGTGTATATTAAACATACACATTGCGAAAGAAACTTTCGGAACAACCTAATAAGTATGTTGCGCATCAATTGCAAAATACAGTAACTGCGTGTGTGTGAATGGAAATTTATTTCTTCGGTAACTTGATTCTTTGCTAGTTGAACACATATATTTTGATCAGCACGAAGAAAATGATTACGAGTGCTTTATCGAATAATTATGAAAATGTTACTTTTTAAGAAATAATAGACACGGGAATTTCACGTTGAAAAGCAAAGTAAAATTTATTTTTAGCGACCAAATACCTCCTAAGTACTTCCTGTTCAGAGATTTGAATCTTTAACAACCCGGAAGGCTATTGTTAACCGTGTTCTTACGGAAAAATTATATTCGCGTTTAGCCACCATTGCAATTATCGTTCTTTCACACGGGATCGCATAATACATTATCGTCTACCACGAAGTATAAATATGTCCCGTTTTTGTTCCGAATCGGCGATCATCAACCAGAGATTTCATTTAACCCTTTTGTTCTGGGACAGCTTTCAGCGAATCTACATTTGCGCGGTACACTATAAATACATATCGAATTATAAGCACAATTAGAGTTACTATACACCGAAAGTCCAATGTTGAATATTCTATGTTAACCCTTTGCACTCCGAATTATTTTTCAATTTTATTGCCAACAATATTGCCAACAACTCCCTACTGTTTTAAGTGTTTTATTTGACTTCAAAGGACAATTCCTTATAGAACTCAAACTTTGTTGTAATTTATATTTGTGAAACTTATATTTGTTTTTAACCGAAAAATAAGAAATTAAAGAATCAAAGGAAGAACTAAGTACATATAAAAACCCGTTGCTTTTTCTGATGTCAAGTCACACTGGACAACGGAGTGCAAAGGGTTAGTAAGAAGAGGGTTGCAATTTCGGTCAAGTGCCGGTCAGCTAGTCAAGGTACTTCAAAATGGTATACATATCGTAATTTAACACTTCACCTACCAGATCCTATTAATAGGATTATAATATTTATTATTAAATAATATCAAAAGAAAGCATAGAAATTTTCTTTCACATTGCAATCTTAAATGAAACTATTAGATGACGTTATTGAGGGTGACTTGTTAGTTCACAATGAAAATTGCTGTTGCCATTGAAGATCCCATTAAAAAGTGTTTAATCATGTACCATAGATTTTTCAAAGTTATGCAATAATCACCGGTCGGTAATGTGTTAAGAATACGTACTTTTCCAATTACGTGCTCGCCACTACACATAATTTGATTGATGTACATGAAAGATGATTGTGTGGACGTTCTTCGAAGCGTTTTGTACCATGATGATGGATCATTTTACCTGGACTGGACTCAAAAGAGCAACAACGACGTTCGTTCGTGCGTTCACTATTCATGATTTCCTGTTGCCTCGGATTCACACACATGGTACGATGTACACACGCTCGTCACACGGTTAAGTGACACGTGTGTGTATATATGTATGTGTGCACGAGCGCGTGCATGCGTGCTGATGACAATACCTATCTCGCATACACGAGTAAACTTATCAGAATTTCAGGACTCGTGCTGGTGTACTATCGTAGAACACACAGGACAACAAGGTTTTTCGGATCGCTATGGTTACCGTTCGAACACAACATATGTTACGTGTCGTTTGCGTACTCATACAGGATGTTCCACGCCAGCCGTCCGCTCTTATTAACCCCTTGATACGTGATTTTCCTCGCAATCATAATTCCGGTTTTCGAGGCCTTCTCCCACCAGTTTTTAGAAATTATTTTCAGAAGAACACACACTACTACACTTATTGTATTTATTAGGATTTTTCGCAAGTATTTACGAGTATTTGAAGTGCATAAGTTATTTTTTTATCAAGTAAACTACTACACTTATTGTGTTAGGATTCTGCACACATATTTACGAGTATTTGAAGTGTATAAGTTATTATTTTTTAAGTAAAAGTAATCAAATTACATGAACTATGTATCCTTTTGTATTGAACACTTTAAGCAAAGAATCAATTAACTCTGCTTTGAAATAAATGTATTGGTTGGGAAAGAAAGTTCGCAGCGTTTTCGAATTAAGAATCGAAGATAATATTAAGGTGTTTATTCATATATTTATTCAATAGCACGAAAAGTTACCTCGAAAATGGCAAAAAGAAATAGAACAGAATGGAAAACATGTTATCGAATAAATCTATATAAATAAATATCTGAATTTTAGCTTTCAATTTTAATTTACAATCGCTACGAACTTTCCAACCCAATATTTATGAAAACATTTTGTGTAAACATTCGTGAGTTAATACTGTACTTAACAATCTGTACGGAGTGATTATAACTCGCTAGCTTAATGTCTTTTGTTGAGTTGATGTCATTAGAGATTTTCGTAGCAGAAGATGGGCAGCTCAGATACAAGCAGCGCGCTAATGCATAACAACTTTTTGTTGCAATTTTTTCTCGATGCTATCAGTTCTAATTGTCATTCTTAATGGAATGATATGCCGATATTTTCTTTTACAGTACTCATTACGGCACACATTAATGTCCTCGAAGTGTACCGCCCACTTCAGTGCTACCGGAAGTCTGAATTCATCTATCAAATGATATTTCGAGAGGAATTCATAATTTTATGCTCCGACTGATTTCTATAATATTTTCCTTTAAATATTTCGCCGTTCAGTAGCTTTGCATTTCCTTCTGAATTCGGTCAAGAAACTCTTTCGCTTTATCGTGACGTGTTAGTCTATACTATAGTCTATTATAATATATTATACATGTATCACATAATACTATAATATTATCATATAATATATGTGTATATATAGTATTATAATAATATATATAATATTATAATATTATAATATTATCATACAATATATATAATATTATAATATATCGTGTAATATTATGTATAGACATATGTATATAATATATTAATATACCTAGACTATATTATACAAGTACAGTAGAGCCGTCAATTATCCGATCCTCGATCATCCGAAATTCCGATTATAGTCATCGACGGTTCAATAAAAAATTAAACTACTTTAACAAATAAGTTTTATTAACATTAACTGTATATTTATAATTACTATGTATTGTATATATATTTCAGCTATCTTGTGTGTATTCCAAAGATTTATCGGGCACACGCATTTTTTACTCAATCTTGGCTAAGCAGCCAATTAGGCGAATGAGTAAAAGTATTGACAATAACGAAATATCGTCTACTTTTAACGATCACTTGATCTAATCTGATCCAATAGTCGCATACTCGCACAGACGAAGTGTAAAAATAGACCTGGCATCGAATGTGTATTTTCATTGCCCAACATTCTGAGGCGCTTACGCCTCATTACCGTTGTCGTGTCATGCGCAACGTTATCAACAAAGTATACGTTCAAAACATTTGCAAATCTATTCCAAATTGTAGTGGACCGCCAAGGAGTAAAATTATGTATAGCATGACAAAACAATAGAACACTGTTTTTAATACTTCCTAAAGAAATCAATTTTATCATTAAGATTGTCTGTATCGTGCTGCATCGGCAATTTATTCGAATACTTTGAAACTTATCGATTTCATCATGTTTTTAGAAACCTTCAAGGTGTAATCAACGTGTAGTTATAATGACATTAATGTAATATCTTTGTGCTGAAAAATTAGATGACAAGGTGGTCAACGGAGTGCTTGTCGACATCGTTAGCAAAAGGAATTGTTCTAAACATTAAACAGCCAAAAGTAATAAATTTATCAATATCTACTATCACACAGATACACATTGCCAGTGCGCCAATACCGTGCATCCTAGTTTAGGTAATATCTTCTTTCAATTCTTGTATAAAGAATTATATAGATAAGAATATATGTAGCTCTAAATTCAATCCATTCGCGACAATTACACAATTGTATTACGAATTCTTATAATCAGAATATATTTGTGTTCTTTGATAATTAGCGCAATTAAACCCATAATTATTGTCCAATATCCTAATCGAGTAATTGAACAACCCCACAAGATGCTTACCGCTCGGATTGTATCAATTAAATTATACTAGTTACGAGGCTTACTAACAATCCTAGCGACTCCCTGATTTCGCATCAGGTGCGTTCGCGACATACCAATTGCCCAAACAGAGATTTATCCAACCTAGTGGCTCCCCAATTTCGCATTGGGTTCGTCCGCATCCTAACAGCTCCCTGATTTCGCATCAGGTTCGTCTGTGCTTTTATCCTTCCTCCCAGCGGCTTCCCGGTTTCGCATCGGGTTCGTCTGCGCTTGACTCGATTCCTAGAGGCTCCCTGACTTCGCGCCAGATTCGTCCTCGCTGTCTATAATCCTACCGGCTCCCCAATTTCACATTGGGTTCGTCCGCGCACCTTAACTAACAAATTGATACATAATCCTAGGGTAACAACACTTCGCCGGCCACTCGTGCTACTCCCGGCCCTGGCTCGTAACATTATAAATAGTTGGTATATACACATAAGTTATGTACATGTACAATACAAACATTTTATGTATGAATCTACAATGAATAAATAAAGACAAAGTAATAAAAAAAGCATATCTGCGTGTATTTTTATTGAACCACCAATTTTTCCCGAACGTCCGAATTCTCGTAGTGTTGTACTACTGGTTTCCACAAGATAGAACGCAAGTCTAACTTGTCATTCAGTTGCTGTACTGATTTGAAATTGCAAAAATAGCGAAACTGAAAAATAAAAATTTCCTTCGATTTCATATTCTCCTCATACAAAAGTCAATTTTTCGGAATTTTCGAAAATTTTTGATCTTCTGGCTTGTCGTTGAGTTGTACCACTGAATTTTCCGGAAATTTCGGCCGTCTGGCTTGACGTTGAGTTGTACTACTGAATTTCGTGCCACCTCCTTCTATATCATATTCTCCTAATACAAAACTCAATTTTCGAGGTTTTCGAAAAAATTACGACTGTCTGGCTTGTAATTGAGTTGCACTACTGAATTTAGAAAATTTTCGAGCGTCTGGCTTGACGTTGAGTTATACTACTGAATTTTCGAAATACCTCATTTATTATCATGTTCCCCTAGTAGAAATCCAAAAATTTCGGAAAATTTTCGAGAACCTCGAAAATTGAACGCTGTATTAGGAGAACATGATATCGAAGGAGGTGGCACGAAATTCAGTAGTGCAAGTCAACGTCAAGCCAGATGGCCAAAAATTTTCGAAAATCTCGGAAATTGAGTTTTGTATTAGGAGAACATGATATCGAAGGAGGTGGAAAGAAATTCAGTAGTGCTAGTCAACGTCAAGCCAAACGCCCGAAAATGTTTCGAAAATTCAGTAGTACAGCTCAATGACAAGCCAGACGGTCGAAAATTTTGGACGGTGAAATAAGAAGGTACTTGGCAGGAATGTGGTGACGAAGGTAAGTACGAATGTGCAGCGGATTGGATTTGAGTGGAATGCAATTCTCTTTATTAGACCTTGAGAAAGTGGAACCTGAAAATTTAAAAAAACACATATGTGAAATATCCTGCAAAATAATCTACAATTAAAAAGAAATAAGTTCCACAAGTTAAAAAAACACATTTTTCGCCAATGTTTATTGATAAAATATAGTGGAACCACACCACAAAAAGACGCTGCCTGTCCAGATCTACAGGTTTTTCCTAACATATTTTTCAACGCTGTAAATAGTTTAGAAGATATTCGAGAAAGATGATTTTTACAATAAAATTTGTTATTGAAAAATTTTATGTCAAAATTTTATGTCAGCGTAGTGAGCGTAAGAAAACCAGTTATTATTGACGTGATTGTTCTACTCATATACCTCGTATGTGCTAATACATCTAAATCTGCAGACTATCGGTAAAATGGGGCGCGACACCAAAATGGTACGGAATTTCCTCTCTGTGAATGTCAGTGAATGTCCAGTGGTGAATCAGTGGTGAATGCATGTGCAATGCATGTGCATGATGCAGGTGACAGCCAGTGACAGCAGGTGATTGTCGTATCTGTTCAGTTGGACGTACTGGTACTGATCTAGAGACTGATCTAGGGAGTTTTAAGGGCGTAGATTGGTAATGAAACAAGCAGAGACGAAAACATCACATACACATTCACATTCGCATTTATTGGACGTATACAGACGTATGGACCGTATGGATATTGATGGATATGTACTGACACCGACTGACACTGACATGCACTGACGTATACAAGCGTGTCGTCGAGCATTTGTTGTAAATCTTCATTGTATTTTAAAATATTCCCATTTCAATGAATTCTGAGATTGCCAAAATGAGATGTACAATTATTTTATTATCCGTCTATGTAAGATTATGACACTCTTTGTAGTGCAAAATACATATTTAGTATGTAAATACGTACTTATATATATATATATAGAGCAAACAATGTATAATGATTTGCGAAATTCTGCAGATATGTTCTTTTTCTAATACCATTCTATGAAAATATACTTTTACATAACCATTTACATACATCGTAAATATTGCGTTTAGCATTTATTTCGACCAAAGAAACATATATGTAATCGTCTAATATAAAGAAATAATTTGTTAGGTTATGGCGCGAATAAAATGAACGCGCATTGAATTAACCGTAAAATATATATATAAGTATTTACTTTTAAAACAAAAACTGAAATATTAACTCTTTGTTACATTTTAAACGAACGTTTAAATGTTAACATATTCTATGTTATTTCAAAAAACCGTGTATACTTCATTTTTTGAAAATGGCTTGTCATACAGAAACTGGTGAACTGTAAATTGATCGACGTAAGTACATTTTCATGTACAACTGGTACAAGATTATAACGGTGAAGTGTCGTTTAGTGGATCGCAATATAAATCTTTTTAAAATGAAATATTCGAAACCTGGGAAGTTTGTCAAACAGCGTATTTCGTTAGTATTTCCACGAAAGAGCGTTCGTTGTATTTTTCGGCAATACGCCGAATTTGATGTTTAAAGTTTTCCGTCTAAATAGTCTCTTACATGATGCTGCATGATACGAAGATTGAATAGGAAATATAGGAATGGCAATGGTTCGAAAGTTTTTACGCGAAATTAGAAACACCAGAAAGCGCATTCAACCTTCGATCACGTGTCTATCGTGACTCTTGCAACTTTCTCAGGTACCTACAAATTTCCCGAAGAGTGCGGTACGTTGTGTTGTAACGTTCTCATACAACACTTTACTCGTGTTACACTTGATATATCAGTAGTGCATTTATAGTGCTTCGAGGTTCAGGTTGACAATGAGAATGTCATATACCACGCAAAAGACCCTTAATAACAATCGGACAAAAAGTGTTGACTGTGATCGTGGGTAGCAGCCGGTAAAGAAATGGCATTTCCTAATTGGAAGATTTGGGGTAGAAACCTTCGTATGAGCCATCGTACGTTAAATATCGGTTGACAAATTCTTTATTTCGACGATACGCTTGTTTTCTATTCACGTGTTCTTTTTATAGGCCGTCCAAACAATGAAGACAGCTGCGTGCAACTTGATCTGTCAAGAGGTTAGTAACTTAACCTGTAACCTGCTACCTTTCTATGTATCCATAATAGTTTGATAAGACATCTCGCACAGGTAATTCTATTATTACGTATATGTATTTATCTAGAACTTGTACAATATCTTCCGATGCGATAGCTATCCCTGTTAAAATATGGTAAAACGAGTTTAAATTAAATCAAAGGCATCGTTCAAAGGACATTGAAAATCATTATCTTCCTGTCAATGCTTATACGTTTTGCAACATTGATTTTGCATTTTGCAAACAGAATCGTTTTTCTTGTATATTTAAAGAGGATCTGTCTATATATATATATGTTTGCAATGTTAACACTTTATCTATCAGTAGCCTATTAATAGGCTTTTCAATAATTGTGTTGTACCAAATGGAAGCTTAAAAATCTTCTTTTACACAAGAACCCCATAGGAAATTATTAGATTTTGTTATCAAGGGTGAGTTGTTGGTTTACAATTAAAGTTGCTATTGAAGGATTCTTTTAAAAAATCCTTAGCCGTGGACCATAGACATTCAACAATTATGGAATAATCACCGGTAGATAATGTGTTGATAAAGAAGATTTTAAGTATGATAGTAATAAAAACATGAATTTACTTTGTAGAACTAAAGGAGAATGTAAAAGAAGTTCTAACCAATCTCTGTCAACGTACCAATATTCCAAGCATAAAGAAATTAGCGTATCTCAATGCAATTGTTAAACTGATTAGTGAAAATGATTCACCGGATTATGGATATTCTATTGACGATGTCTTCTGCTGGTATGAACTCAAGAATATTTATTACTGGACTGCGGATCTTTATGCATTTATGGCTCTTGAAAATTTTCAAAAAATGATTTTTATTTAATTCGGATCTACAAAAAAAAGGCTACTACCACTGAAAACAAGATTTTATTTGATTCCACTTTCTTAAAATTCCTTTAGAAAAATTGGAAAATGCATAAACAGCCGCAGTCTATTTATTATATATAATATAAGATTATTATTAGTTTCTATTATATTGCGTATTAATGTTATAGTCTCCGTGTGGGCCTTGTCCATGAAGCAACAGAAGTTCGTGCTGCTGCATTGCGAGCAGTTCGATATATGCTCAAGAAAGAGCAAGATGTTATTGCAATTAACAAATTGCAGTACCCATACTTTGTGGCTCGCAGTATGGATGTTAATATGGTATGGATGTTACGAAACGAAATGGAGGGGCTGCAAGCTCTTAGACTGGTTAGACGAATTCTAGTATTAGCTCCAAAACATTTTAGTCCTATTTTAGCAAGATCTTTAATCAGCCTGATAAATGGAGGGATCGAAGAAAAAGATGGAGCATTTCGAGCATTCTTGGCAACTTTATGCGAGTTGGGAGTTTTAAATTCAAGTTTATTAATCAGTTGTGGAGGAATCGGTGCTCTTGGAAGAGCTGCCATGACTGGACAGAGTCCTGCTATAATTGAATCTGTTGTAGGAGTTTTATTAAAATTATTAAATACTCCTGAAACTAGAAGCAGCGTTTCTCTTCTATGTTTCGCTGCTCCCTATTGCGAGTTACATTCGTTGAACATAGATGGAACAAAAGAAGAACGAGAGAGATTCGCAGCAAGTAAATTAGCATTATTAAGTATACTAAGATCTTACTCTGGTGTTCTACATTTCTGTCGACCAGACGACAATTCGGGTCTGAAAGCTATAGCAGATATATTGTATGTTGAACAACTTGAAGTAAGAGGTGCTGTATTAGAATTACTTTACGAATTGTTGGATCTACCATTACCCACATGGACGGACGAGCCTGACGTTGCTCTTGCTGCAGTAGATCCCAGCAGAACACGCGATTCGTGGAAATTATCAGAAGGTTTTGTCGCTGCCGAAGGAAAATATATTTTACCATCTTTATCATCACGCTGTCCGAACATAACTGAAATTCATTTAGCATTGTTGGTTTATGCTTTATTGGAATGCGGTTTACATCATGCCCTCGCAGAGACTATTGTCTCTACCGACACTTTTATTTCTGTGCGTGCTGCTGTTCTCTTAGGTGCGTTACTGCACCTCGCACATTCTTTACTGCCACCTGAAGTATGTGATCTCACGCCACCGTTGCCGAATTTATTAGAACATGCGAGTGCTGGAAAGCATCAAGCATTAGCAGCTGTGACTATTCTAGAACGAATGCATACAATGATGCGTCGAAGACCGGCGCCAGCTAGTTTATTTCTTGATAAAATTTTACAAGCGGGTACATGGTTGAGACCGACCTTACCAAGACGTCAACGAACTTCCAGTAGACACTGGCTGCGCAGAGAATCGCCAACTACGCCTCTTTTAAAGGATGCTCAAGTACTCAGCTCGAAAGACGCGCTTGCATGGAACTGGCCAGTGGTGCGATCTATATTACGCTCACGAGAAGATATCATGCGAACTCTTCATGATTCCGATCACAGACTGTTCATGAAGAGGCTTGTGCGTTACTTTAAACCGTGTTCAAATGGATATAGTAGGATAGAGTTAGCAACAAATGCCAATTTAGCACGAGAAGCAACATTAGCTGGTTGTGAATTATTGAACTGTTTATTAGAGTTACACGAACCGGAAGGTTCGAAATTATTGAGCGAGTTGATCGGAGATATAGCTGAGCAAATCACCTGTTTACGGACAGCTCAATCTGCTCACGAGTGTCTATTTTCACCTCGACATATGTCTACCACTTGTTGTCAGAAGTATTTTCTATTTCTCGGACAATTAAGTCAATCGGCGAAAGGGACTGTCATTTTGAATGGATTTAATTTATTAGAAAAGTTGCAAAACTTAGCTTTAGCCACTAATCATGACTGTTACGTTAAACTTATAGTTTCGAGCTTAGACTATTCCAGAGACGGACCTAATAGAAAAGTAATGACTAAAATTATTACTGGAGCGGCATCGGAAGGTACAAGACTATATGCTACACAGTTCCTTCGATTGATACTCAGAGCCAGAATGTCCGATGCCTATAAATGGGCAATAACATTGCTAACAGCTAGGCTGTCTGACTCTAGTAAAACTGTAGCATTAACTGCTTTAGAGGCATTACACGAAGCTTGCGAAGAGCCAGAATATTTAGAAACTCTGTTGCAGCAAGAAGGTCAATCTCGAGATTGGGGTAAATGGCTTGAAGAGTTAGGTGACAAAGGTTACTTGTTAAAAATTCGTCTTTACTCTCTTCACCAAGGCTTCACAACACTCTCCTCTCCCGTCGAAGAATTAGAAAAATGGATTTGTCCCAATGGTTTCGCAGAGAGATATGTTGGCTTAATAGAAGGAGAAATCCACGATTGTTTAACGCGCCGTCAAAGAGATGAAACTGGAAGTTATCACAGAAGAACGACCAATGTTCCCATGACGCCACATGATATTTTCATTTTACCACACTTGGTAGGACAATTGGCACAGCATGATCTAGGCATGCAGTTACTGTTACGACGAAATGTAATACAACGCTTTGCTCGAGTGGTGCAACGGTTCAGGATGGAAGTGGGTAGTACAGACTCGGAATCGAACTCGAGATGCACGAAAACCAATTGTTCCATCAGCGATGACGTTTGCATCATGTCGGAAGAATCTAGTACGGATGAGACAGTAGAATCGAATAGATTGGAAACAATAATGGACTCTGAAGTCGCGGAAACAACAGACGTGTGTAGTCCTCAAAAAGTCGATCCTTTGGTGGAAGTCCGTCGTAAAACAAGTTTGGACGATTCGAGGCGTAATGCTACAGAAAGGAGTTGGAGATTGGAAACTAAATCCCGTGACGAGCAAAATGTTAGTTTAAATAAGAAGATTTTAAGAGTGAAGTCCGCGTTGTGGGTGCTTGGCCACGTAGGAACGTCAGTTGCAGGTGTGGAACAGTTGAATCATTTGGGTACTATAGAATTGATAACGAACATTGCAGAAACCTGTTTATATTATGCGATACGAGCGACAGCTATGTACGCTCTTAGTCTTATCGGAACTACTCGCACGGGCGCTGACACTTTGTCTTCCTTTGAATGGCCGTGTGTTAGACATAGACGCGGAGACCACTGGCCTGTTGTGCCTCCTACAAGCAAATATCCAGCCCCGAGTCCTATTCTGATACAACGCCACCATAGAAGTCTTAGCGATGGCAAACCAGAACTACCTGAACCAGTGGCGCGAAGAACTAGGAATCGATCTGAGAGTGCAGCCACAGATCTTGAAGCAAGGCGATACGCTCTACCGTAAGCTTTATTCTGGATTTATTCTGATTCACAATAAATCACTAAAAGAGGGTTCAGTATTAAGGAAGTAGACTCGTTTCCAGGATTGCAAGGGTGCGGGATGCGCTTTCTCATTCTTCAATAATGCAAAGATGGGATTTTTCAGTAGTCAAAAGCGCTAGATAAAAGATCAATCTAGGCCACGATCGCCCTGAAAAGTCCTATTTTTACGTTTACGAGGCGTAATTTGGATTATTCGGAAGCATACAGCTGCGCATGTAGCTATATTTTCATAAAACTGCGACAGCTACATGCTGCCGAATAATGCAAATTACGCCTCGTAAACGTAAAAATAGGACTTTTCAGGGCGATCGTGGCCTAGATTGATCTTTTATCTAGCGCTTTTGACTACTGAAAAACCCCATCTTTGCATTATCGAGAAATGAGAAGGCGTATCCCACACCCTTGCAATCCTGGAAACACGAGTCTACCCCGTTAATAGCAGGGACTTAAAACCGGTACGATGTTGATACCGATACTGCACTAATAAGGCTGTTCCGAAACCGAAATAACACCAGTATTCTTTTAGTTTTCCTATTGTCTCTAAGTCGTAGGATAGATCTGTTGTTTCTTGAAGTCTAGCGATAGAAGTCCCTGATTAATACACATGCTATGTTTTTCATCCAATACTATATTTTTGCAGGGAAAGAGGAGAAACACCAAGTCCTGTTTCTAGTATTCAAAGATTAAGCCAACAAGATGCTGAGGGATATGCAAAACTCCGTAGCATGCAGCGCCATCGTAGACCGAGTTATTCTCAAAGTAGCTTAGAGGCAAGCAGTACATTTGACGAAAGATATTACGTTGAAGGGAAGATATGAGATTGAAAAGTTATCTTGTATTTTGTTTCAGATGTACAGTTTAGATGGCCGCCTTTCATTACAAAGTTTACTAGAATTTGATTCGTCTCGCAGCTGGATTGCGGAACATGTATACACTCCGACACCCTCACCTCCTGAAGATAGTAACGATAATTTATTTTACATGGGTATTGCTCTTCCAAGGAGGCTTATAACTATATTTCCGGAACCACCACAGCCATCGATTCTGTCTATAACCGATGATATACCTAAATCCGATATAGAAACGACTGAAGTAGATGAAGAATCCTGTTCAGAATATGATGCAGACGCGGACCATTGTCGTATATGTTTAGTATGCTGCCTTGGCAAGAGTGCCCACAAGGATCCAATTTCTGAACAAGATGCTAAATTACAAAGGTAAAATTATTTTGCTATATTTAGACAAGATGCTCCAAAGTTGACATTCAATATACTTTTGTCATACAGTGGGTAGAATAAGATTTTAGTGCTGTTAATGTCTGTTTCTTTAAAAAAGTAAAATTAACATTAACAGCCACAATAATTGTCTATCCCATTACAAACATCCAAACGTCATCAGCGATCGTGGTAAGAGAGACAGCTAATATATAAAAATGCGATAGAAATGTGCCTAAACCAAATTCAAATCTTAGGGTATATAGTTCCTAGCGACACCGTTATAATTTCTAGAGGGCGCAACCAAATACTTGATGAAATTTTTCCTAGAAACAAAATGTCGATTTTCCAATAATTTATGTATCTCGAAGAAACAAACGACCATTTTGAAAATGAATTCTAATAATGTGTAGCTTCATTTATCTAGGATAATACTTAGACACGCACAGAGGTTAGCGAATCCTCTATGGTATCGACACAGTCTACAGGCCCTGCTCAGGCTGCGCCAATTGCATTCGGAAAAATTTCAAGTACGTCTATAGATTAATATTTAAGACAAGTATAAAATCTTATCGTACTGTATCATTATTGTTCATGTTGCAGGATACCTGTTTGTTTTCGGACGTAGCAACTCGTTTAGGTAGTGGTACTTACAGAATGCCAGCACGACGATTTTTACAGGAATTGTTTCTAGATTCTACATTTGATGCAGTGAGTTTAATAATATTTTATCACAAAGTATGGTTTAAATTGTACGACATAATGAAGAAATTTCTCTAATGTTAATTTTATAATGCAGCTATATGTAAAACCATCAAATATCCTGAAATTAAATGATGGTAACGAGGAAAAACCGTCGCAATCGCCTATTTCCACGGCACCCGAACCTAAGCTCCTTGTGCCTTCAGAAACTAAAATTAATGGAAGACTTACTTTTTCTGAGATTGAAGTAACCCAATTGGATGTCGTTACCGAAGAGGCAGGAGGCGATTCCTGCAAAACACAACAATGCAATAAAGTGCAAGAAGTTCTGAGGAATTCCGAACTACGTAGCGATGAGAAGCTAATAGCAGAAATTTTAAAACCGGAAGAGAGGTTACGTTTATCAAAGAGTTCTGATAGATTATTAAAGGTAACAGGTACAAATAGTGCCATCAGCCTTGATTAAAAGTCACCGACTCTCAAGCAATTGTAAATATTTTGTATTAAAGTAATAACGAAGTATGGAATAAATTACACTGCCAAAATTGAATCATAAATAAACAAAACGGTGTGTAGTTAACTCAGTACCAACGATTCAGAGAACAATAAATCCTTTTCCTTAACTAATTTCTTGTTATCATAAAGTGTGTTACGTATATTCGTATGATGAATATTATACATCTAAAATATTTTATTATTCAAACATCATAAACGTTTACAAATATTCGAATGATCTTAAATAATAACAATTCATAATAATTGTAGCGTTTCATTGTTCTCATGTTTGTAATATAATAATTGTATTTTATGAGAAATTATTCTTTTACAAGAGCAATCCTGTGTTTATCTCTCCATTGATTTTGATAAAATTTAGAACGAATGGTTTCAGATTTCAAGAATATTTTGTAAAATATCTGTTGTGAATACATATTTCTTATGGACAATAAAAAGGAGGATTTTTTGTGTTTCGTTAAAATAATTCTGCTCTACGTTATTTTGCAAATTCATTATTTTGTGTGGTTAATTTTGTATAAATATTCAAACACTTCTTACACTTCAAAAGCATGTATTGCGTTTGAAGAATATTTTCAATTTAAGATTGTTTTCCCATTGGACTGGATTTATTTATTTAACGGAGTTCTGTGTCTATGTATAGGTAAGTCTTGGATAAAAGTAGGTGGATATAATTATTATTAATACAATAGGATTAATAAAATTGTGTACAAAACAGTACACTAACGTAAGAATGAAACAAGTTCTTCTGAGAAAATATTTTATTCTTTAAACTTGCACAATAGCTTTACCAGTATTTTTACCTTTTAGCATACCAGAAAATGCTTCAAACATATTTTCAAAACCTTTCGTGACAGATTCACGAGTTTTAACTTTCCCTTCCTGTATCCATTGGAGATTTTTCAGTATACCTTCCATCCAACGCTTGTTCCAACGCGTAACAATAAAACCTTCTACTTTTAACTGGTTGAACACAAGAGCAGGCTGAAGTATAGTCGTCTTTGGCAAAGATGCAGGCTCTTCATTGTAACTAGAAATACTTCCGCATACGGAAACACGGCCATAGGGGTTCATTTGATAGATAACTATGCTGGAAATGTCTCCACCCACCTGACAGAAGTACAATATTTGATATAGCTAAGATTATATTACTCAAGATTATTAGTATTATATACTCCTATTTATTAGTATATTATTAGTAGATTGCGGATCTTTATGCATTTATGAAGAAATTGGTTGGACGAAATATAAAACAGTAAAATATTTAAAAAATTCAAAAATGTTGTAATGTTGCTTTTAATGTAACTAACCCCGTAAGCAAAAATCCCTGTTTCTGACCAGGGACTATCCGCGCGGCAGGGCTCGTAACTTGGACCACGGCCGAATTTTGGCCGAACCTGCCCTCGGCCGAATTTTGGCCGAATTTTGGCCGAACCGGCCCTCGGCCGATTTTTGGCCGATTTTTGGCCGAATTTTGGCTGAATTTTGGCTGAACCACCGTGCTGCCATCTTACAGCGGCCCGAAATCGGCCAAAATTCGGCCAAAATTCGGCCGAGGGCCGGTTCGGCCAAAATTCGGCCGTGGTCCAAGTTACGAGCCCTCCCGCGCGGATAGTCCCTGGTCAGAACCTTGGCCCAGTGGGCTTAGAGCCGCTTCGAGGGACCTTCAACACAGTGCCCGTCTCGCTACCTGCCCTCGGCCCGCCGGGCTCGTGTTCAGCCAGAGACGGCCTGGTTGACTGGGTAAGTCGTTAATAGGGGTGAAATCAATTTTCATGTTATTCCTGCTTCCCACAATCAATGCAAAACATTGTTATTTTGCATACAGATCCGCAGTCTAATTATTAGTATTATATACTATTATATACTCCTCAATCTTACATTGTCAAAATAACAATCAACTCCTTTTGGTGCTGCTTTTTTCAATGCAGTTTTAACGTCCTCAGTTTTGTAGTTAATGGCATGATCAAAGCCAAGCTCATCAACCAACCATTTACATTTTTCGTCGGAACCAGCAATACCAATAACATTCATCCCAACAACTTGTTTTCCTATCTGACCAACTTGGGACCCAACAGCTCCTGCAGCTCCACTTACAACAAGTGTCTCACCTTTTTTTGGTGTACAAATCTCTAACAAACCAAAGTATGCCGTATTTCTAAAACAGAAATGATACATCAATTAAGACCGACAATTGTTTGTTGTTAGAACAAATGTGAAAGCATATGAAAAAGTATGTGAGAACATAGAAACCTATAATCATGTTTACCCTGGCATTCCTAAAGCTCCTAAACATAAAGACGATGAAAGATTCCCAAGGTCTGGCACAAGCATTGGCTTTCGTAATATCATATCTGTATCAGAGAAGTTCTGAGGATTCAAAATTGTATGTGTTCTCCATCCAAAGTCACCAACAATTTTTCTTCCCACTGGAAACTCTGAATTCTTGGACTCTATTATTTTAGCCACTTGTGCACCAATCATTGTAATTCCTGTTGGATATCTCATAGTGTATGGGCGCATGTAAGGATCCACCGAAAGGAATTCTGCCTCGACCAGAAATTCTAGAAAACATATAATTTAATGTTAAAAACCATGTCTTACTGTTATGAAAATGTATCATTAGAAGGACATTCTCTTTTTAAGATTATATATGTACTATGTATAATCCTTCTGATAAAACAATATAAAAGCTGTTATCAATAAGTTTTGTGAACAGTTATAACTTTACAAATCTTTGTTTCTGTAAAATAAGCCAAGAAAAAGGAACAATAAATGTTGCATGTTACATTATTCATAAAATCTTGCATTATACATAATTTCATTAATTTCATTATGAATTATTATTTTTATGATGATTATGGTTTTACTATTGTTTTCACTAATTAACGTATTCATTGCATGAATATGAAACTGTAATAAATCAACAATGATTATTCATTAAAATCGGTGCATTACGAAAAAGTAATACATATATATGTATATATTCTTACAAGCGTATATAATATATATATAAATACATATTTTCCCGCTTCAACGTTTGAAAATGTCAATAAACGAGATCGCAATCGATTGAAGATAACTTATTATCAATTGAAACATTTCATATGTAAATGTTATAATTATCATATTTTTTAAATTGTCATATATATATGGCCGGGTATGCGTAGAAAAAATTGTTTACCGTCATTTTGAAGAGGAGGTAGTTCTTCTTCCACTAATTGTAGATCCGTCGGCTTTGGCTCCCCTTGGAAATGCTTCACTAGCACAAACTTTTTTGCCTTAACCATTGTACTGAACTGTGCTCGGTAAACTTCGCAAAATGATTTCGTAACGGTTGTAATTGAACGTTGAAGCTTTATACTGCAAAATGATCTGATTAAATATTGTACAATTACTACATCGTAATACGGTAAAAATATATTCAGTCATTTTACATAAACATGTATCGTTGAAGTGGAATAACTTATCCAAAAGATTGGCCTTGAGATACAGCAATGATATGTGTAAACGTATACCTCGCTCTGTATGTATACGCTATAATAAACTGCAGTTCCCCCTAAGGAGTAATTTCTCTTATATACCTTTCATTATCGCCCCCTCTTATTTCTTTTAAATGATCCACACTGATGACGTACAACGTCAAACAATGATTACTATCGATCATCGTTATATCCAGCACCAATCCAGCACCGTTATATAATACAATAAGTTAACGTATGATTATGATTTATTAATTTTTACATTTCTTACTATTTAGCGTGTCCACATTAATAATAATTACTGAACACTTATTAAAATAAATATAATTGCGAAGGTCGATCATTCATTATCAATTTCAAGTGTAATATATATACGCGCGTAAACACATATACAAAATGTAATATCATAGCAGGTGTGATAATTGAGAAGTGGGAGATCCCGCGTATACATGCTAAGAAATAAAATGTTTGTTTGTATTTAACTATGAACTTCGCTAAAATTATAATTAAGACAACTTATAATAATTCTGCTCACATCAATAATCTAAGAAAATAATTGTTATAAAGCAGGTATGTGATTTCAGTGAATTGTTAAATTTTTAAACAGTTCGTTTGATCCAGTTTGATCGCCGTGCTGCACAGGTCCACTGTGAGCGCGGCCTTAGGTGTATGGCCGATCAAAGTTATATCAATCTGGAGCTGATAATAACGGATGACTTTCACAAAGATGAGTTCATGTTTTTGATAACTTCGTTTGAGTATTATAATAGTAACAGTATCAATAAAAAGTAAATGGTAAAATAAAATGATAGCATTAATATTATACATATACCGGGTATTTCACCTAACTTGACCACCTTAAATATCTTTCTTGGTTCTAAAGTTTAAAGATACGTCAAATGTCTGAAGGACGTACAAAGTTGAATATTGAATGGTAAAATAATGAGACTCATATATGATATCGTATATACGATACCAAAAAAATTTTTGTTTTTATGTAATTTGTTTTAGAGATATGAAGGTCACCTTCATTTTTTAAAATGGAATGAGGTATTTTTTAATACATAAAACGATGCAGCTGGACATTCGTTATAAAAAAGTACTAGCCTATATATATATATGTATATATGCATGTATGTATGTTGAAAAGTTAGCACAAGCTAATTAGTAGTTCAGGAGATATTTAAATAATTCTAAAATAGCCATTGCGGTCGTACTAAGATGTTACACAAGTATAAACGCTAACGTCTTAGTACGACAGTATAATGGTGTTTTAGAATTATTTAAATATCTCCTGAACTACTAACTTTTCGACATACATAGATTAGTACTTTTTTATAACACATGTCCAGCTGCATCGATTGATGTATTAAAAAATACCTCATTCCATTTAAAAAAATGAAGGTGACTTTCATATCTCTAAAAAAATTACATAAAAACAAAAATTAGTTTGGTATCGTACGAGCCCCATTTTACCACGTTTTTATTAGCTCGCTTTCTTGTCTGTCTGTTCGGTATAGTTCGGTATTACCAATTACCATTCAACTTTGTTCTTCAGACATTGGAAATACCCTGTATATACATATAGTTCATATGATACATATATATATGTATATATCTTTATTGTATTAGCTTTTCCGAATACATGATAATTTATAAAAATTAAACGTGTAATTCAATAAATTTACGTTTCTTCTATTATATTTGCACACACACATGCATAAAGTTTAATTTAGCAACAATAAGGAGGGCACGTGTATTTTAATTATTATTATAGTTCAAATTATATTAGGAGGAAGAAATATTACATATATTATTTTATCATTGTAGCTCTGTATATATTTTAATTCATTTCTATTACATAATTATATATATATATATAGTTTCTTAACATCATTTACGTGGATTTTATATTTGTGACATATATTTTCCTTTTAATAATTTATCTTACAGTATACAACATTTTTCAATATTCCTGTATAACCACCACACCTAGAATAGCAGGTAAAAGAAATTTATTTTGGTTCTATAATTAAAAGAAGTTGTACTGCAGATTGCATTCCTTGTTGTATTTAAATCTATAAATACCTAATCAAGGTTTTAAATGCATAAAAATAATATTTAAATACTATAAGAAACATATAATATTAAATTGTGATTATTGTTGTCAGAAATTTCAGTTTACTAATAAGCTACTACGCTTTTATATTAGTAATACGTATGAAAAATAATTTATATATTTTTATTGCGTCTATTGAAATATGAAATGTTTGCACCTTTTTAGTATTCAGCATGTAATTTTTATCGTTCTCTTGTCCGACAATAATCTATTGTCAACTTAATCTACAAGTACTGCAGAGAAAGTAATAAATGAAAAGGCAAATTAATAGAATAATTAGATGGTTTCTACAAGGTTGTATAATACTACAGTTTTAAATAAATATAAATATAATTGTACAATTTTAATATACAATTTTTTAATATTATATAGTACTTCTCTATACAATTTGAAAAAATAATTTAAAATCTAAGAAAGTAATCATTTTCTTAATTTAGAAAGATATAAATGCAATTAATTAAAAAAAACAGAGTTTTATAATGTATATGTACCGATTTTATAGTAATACCGTTCGTACCTTGTGATTTTAACGTTATTCTAATTTGTTGAGTAAAATGTTAATATTCGTTAATAAATAAGCACTAACACACAAAACTAATGTGATGAATTTTTTAAATGTAAAAATTTTCACAACGGAAATGTTATAACTTCTTACACAGTAGTCAGTTACATCTGCTTTAGGGACATCCATTGATGGAGCTCAACTAATGTATTACCACAATAATCATACATTACTATGTACTTGTCAATATCGTTAGCACTATTGTTAACACATTGTATACCGCACGTACAATATTCTCTTTGATTCACTTTTGAAAAATATAGTTAGATACAATCAATTTTTTAAATTAAAATTAGCTAGTATGAAAGTTACTATACTTCTATAAAAAGTTACTATATACTTCTATAAAAACCAAAACAATTAAAGTTAATCAATTATACTCAATATATTATAAATATCAATTATTAGGAGCTTATTAAATAAATATCATTGATAGCAATAAGTATGCGTACATCTAAACAGGTACACAATGTGTTAAATAAAGTTACAGAAAATTTCAATTAAAATTCGAGAAATCTGTTTTGAGCTTAATAGACGGTGTGGAGATCTTAGTTTGTGGCTTCACTAGATCTAAAGATGGGGTATTCTTTTGTGCTTGTTGATGAAAAGATCTAACTGCATTTTCTAATTTCGTTTTCAGTTCTGTAGACTGTGACATTAATGTTTTAAATTCCTGAAATAGAAATATACACTCAAAGACTAATTATATATCTAATCACACTTAAAAATAATTAATTAAGTAGTGTAAATATCATACCTGAGGATATTTTGGTCCTATTTTATTCAACCACTGAAAACTCTGATGATGAAGATTCAACTGATATTTAGAAGCATGTTGAAGTTGATCTCCTTCCAATAAATAATTGATTAAGATTGGCACAAGTAAAGTCAGCATCTGTATACCTAATTATTTACAAAGAAAAGATTATATTAATTTTTAGTATTATGTAAAGAAAATAACTACATACTAAACAGATTGAAGCCATTCAAATACTCCTAAATACTCCTTACACACCTTGTAAAAGGTCTCCTGAATTGCATGTAAAATAATCTTCGTTAGAATTGATCTCGATATCATTTCTAATTGTACCAATGCAAGAAAAGGAAATTAATCAAAATTGAATACATACGGTGAGGAAGATCAGCAAGTCCTATGAGAGCTTCAACAGTGCTGACGCATTCCAATGTAAAAGATAATTCGACATCATTTATAACTTGTTTGCTCTTATCGCTATATAAATACTCCACTAATCTGGGAGCTAATGCATGAATATAAGGTGTACTAATTGTACGTTCTGGATGTAAAAATATCGTTCTCAATGTTTGGACACATTTTAGTCTGACCTAGAAACATTGAAGGATACATATAAATTTGTAACATCATGCTAAAGTATTACATATATAACTTACCATTGTATTCTCTGATTGGAATGCATGTCTAAAATGATTGATGCATGGAAACTGCAGGTTAGGTGCACTTACAACTTCTGGCAAAGCATGGAGAACGAAAACCGCAATGCCCAATATCATTGACACTTCATCCATTTTCATCTCATCATTGCCTATATAGAAGTATTGATTTATAAATAGACTTATAAGAAATTATACTCATTCGAAAGAAATCATTATTGGTTTCATGTACCTGTTTTCGCGAGATCGATGATTTTAGCCAAAGCACTCTGCAAAAGACCTGTCCACTGATCTTGACTCCTATGATCCTTTGCATATTTATTTGTGGTAAGGTGTTTCATGCAATGCAATGCTGCATGGACTGGTATATCTGATCCCGTTTTATTACATTCATTATCCATACGTATTGCAGTTTCTTTTATTACTCCTGTTGCTAGGTACAATAATGTCGGCAAAATTGCTATAGCTCCTGAAGAGAAATATAATTCAAATTGATATAAAATTCTTCTATGCGGCTAAAAATTTGGACTATCTTTCATTACAAACGGGTACCTTGAGGAGAACAGAGGGTAGGAAGAGATTCCATTATATTAAGCGCAGCTGCAATGAGCTTTCCACTTTCTTCGGATGGTATGTACCCTTTTTGAGATAAAATTGCTGTTGTACCACCAGGGTTAGGGTTCAATGCTGGTATTTGACGTACCAAAAGGCACAGGCACACCTCGAGAATAGCAAACACCAATGACTTTCCTGGAATAAGTTCGCCACTTTCTTCACCTTCTCCCAATAGATCTACATCTTGACTTTCATTACTTTCCTCATGTGCAGGCGCAATTTCTATAATAACATTACACATATACATACATCCGGGATGATTTTAATCGAATTAAGATAAAAACCAAGAATGATGATTAGACAGCAGATTTTACGCATTTATGTCTTCTGCTTCTTGTAATTGATCCGAACAATTTCCATTTTGCATAAAGATCCGCGGTCTAGCGATGATACTGTGGTTTCAAACGATCAAAGACAATTTCAATCATTAAAGACTAAAACATGAGATCAAAACCGGAAATCTTTTACTCTTGATTTTCGTCTTTCTGGAAGATCATCCCTTAGATGGGTCCTCGCTTGTTACCGAACACCCTGTATATAAATTTATTGTTGCTCACCTTTCAATTTATTTTTCTTTCTTTCTGCGAGATCTTCTTGTGCAGCTTTCATTACTTGCTTTAAAACCTCCATTACTACCATTTGAATTACATAATTTTCTCTCGTCAATAGCATTCTAAAATACAGAGTATTTGAACAAATTAAAGTATTCTGTTTCGCGTGTCTTTATAATGATCTTAATCAAGAGCGTACCTATGAAGAACGTTGCATAGTTCAAGTGGTAAGGAGCGATCTGTAATTAATACTTTACGGGCCCATGCCGAGTCTAATAAAGTGTACAAGGCGTTCAAGCATGTTTCTATGTTCTGCCTAGATTCGGAAGATCGTGGACTACATAGGGCTTCCATACATATCCCTAGAACATTAAACAAATAAACAATATACATAATATTAAGATAATATACATAATATTTAGACGATAATTACCAAACAATAAATGAAATCGTTCAACATTGGTATTAGTTTTGGTAGCGACATCATTGTTGTTGTTATTATTTGCTGCGTTCGAAGTCTGCACTTCAGTATTCGTCTCCTCTAATCCAAAACCTTTTGCATTCAACCAGAGTGTTGCAGCGTGAAGAATTGGTGCCCATGATTCTGCATAATGGGGTCGAGCAGAATCCATTGTATCTGTTGTGTAAAAAGCACCTCCATCGTGTGGTAATTGACTAGAAAACTCTAACATTACGAGAAATTTATTACTGATTTATATAATTGTTATTAACACATAATTCCAGCAATTTTACTATCATACAATCTATATGTTCAGTATTCGGAAGTAATTATACCTGGTGGTAAAGAAAGCAAAGCATGATCTCTTAGAGCAGCTAGCCAATACTGACTTAAACTTAACAACTCTGGTTGTACTAAACTCAATAAACTTTCAGTCTGGAATTCGAACTTTCCAAAGTCTTCATCATTTCCTTCATCGACGTGATTTATATTTTCATTAAATGTGTCTTTACTGTTTAATGCAGCACCGTCACGTATCATAGCAACGACATACACCTGAATAAGGTATTCATGTAAAAGTGGTAAACAAGATTGAAAAAATTTTATGAGCTGTTTATATTTTACCTCCGCCCACGCTTTCAATATTGCTAGTCTTTCCAATGTTAACAGACTTTCATTATAGAGTTGTGGTCGGGTTTGTCCTACTCTTAACTTTTCCAGAGAGGATACAAGCAGCTGATGCACTCTGCGAAGATCATTTAAATCTCTAGCAACTCCACTTCCGATCCAAGCACTACAGGCTTGGCAGGCTGCAGCCGTGACATGTGATGCTGTTTCAGTTGAAAATGCAGGCCTCAATGCAGCTCCGACCTACAACAATGAATTATTAAACAGAAACGTAAGACACCATTTAAATACGTATCATTTATATACTTGTAAAGGACTAATTACTTGTGCTTGGAACTGTTCGAGTAACAAATGTCCAGGAAATTCTGGTTCAGGAACTTTTGCAAACTTATCTATAATCTCTTGGAGGGTTTTTAATCCTTCGAGTCGCAAAGGATCGCAATCGCTAGTCGCTGCCATGAATGCCATTCGTACCAAATCGGAAAGATGCAGTACCAAGAAGTCACCTTATTTCAGAATTAGTGTAAGCATCAGAATGTCACAGATATGATATGATTAGACTGCGGATCTTTATGCAATTATGGCTTTTGGAAATTTTCAAAAAATACTAGGATGTAAAATATGACAAAATTAAGTGCGATTTTAATTTATTTCAGATCTAAAAAGCCTACTACCACGGAAAATAAGATTCTATTTTATTTCACTTTCTTATAATTTGTCTACAAAAATTGAAAATTGCATAAACATCCGTAGTCTAGATATGATACTACAATTTTAAAGAGGTCATACTTTTTCCTTTAGACAATTGCATTTCCTTTGCCAAGGCTAGATCGAAGTGTGCTTGTTTGTTGTTCACACAAGCAGTTACAATTCTTCTAACACACTGCGCTGCGAAAACTCTAGTTGGCCATCTCGGAGTGACAGTTGGTCGTTGTTTTGTAGATTCGTCTGCATGAAATTCGGCTTGATCGTCATCCCCTTCTGCATCTGCGTTATCATTGTCTGCAGCACTGTCCTCGATATTGACCGTATTGACTTCTTCATTGCCGCATGTTTCTACGTACAATATAATGTATACATAAATCCTCTTTATTATTTAATTATACAGGGTGAACCACGAATCGTGACCAGTAGAGATTACTCTGTTATTAGCAGTCTAATCGAAAATGTTTTTATCAGGTATAGCATGGTTTTAAAAGAGAGCTTTCACGTGATTATAGAAAATTTTTTTGGCAATTTTTTTATGTTATGATACTTACTGATTTCGCCTTGAAATCCTCTAACAAATCGGCGTAAAAAAATTGTTGGTGTATTTGCAAAAGATTGAAGGTGAGCTTGAAAAATGATGAAAAAGTAACAGAGTTCTCTACTAGTCACGATTCGTGGTTCACCCTGCATATGCAAATAAACTCATAGGTATACCTGATGCTATAGTGAGAACATCTTTGCACAGAGATAACCATTGCGATAAATTATCTGCTGCCAGTATTTGCAACATACTAGTCAACGTATCATGGATATCCTTAATTAATTTATTATCGGTTTCTGTATCCAGCATGCTGAACAGAACACCAGGAAGACCAGTTTCTGTTATAACAAGACCCTCTACCACATTAGTATCCCGACTTTCATTAGCCAACGTCATTGCGTGTTCACATACTTCTTTTGCTTCACGTTGAGCTAACTGTCGAAGACAGGATATGGCGGCTTTGCGTAACAGTAAGTGATTACTTGATAAGGTCCGCTGTAAGGAAAACGATAGAGAATGTAATATTAAAACGACAGCTAGCCATATTTATCGTACTTATGTTATACGATCATTCTTACGCATAGGGTAGGAACGAGAGAAGACAAATTAACGTGTCTCGGTGCAAACAAATGCAACTGTTGGAGGCATCCAGTAGCTTCCGCTTGTACAAGAGGATCTTGATGATCTTGCATGATAGCACAAGCGCACAAAAACGATGAACGTGCCATACAAATTGTTGACGTATTACCTGAGAATTATTAAAATTGATAAAGTGATCGTTCCCTACTATTTGTATTTGTTTAACGAGCAATTAAAGTGTTTAAGATCAATGAAGACAACGCAGGCTTCTAACCTTGTAATTCTGGTCCTATTGTTGTAATAAGTGCTGATAATACTTTCCCTATACATTGATGTACGTCAATATAAGAATGAGGAACATTCAGAAGTAGAGTTAATGCTAAGGATAGTGTAGGTTCTACGTAGCCTCGAAACATTGGTCCACCAGAGTCAGCTATCAGTGCAAGAGCATGCAACGCCCATACCTGAATAGATTACGTATCATTATATCATATTATTAGAAGTGCGAAAGAACCGAAAAATGTTGGGTACCCGATGGTCGGTGCAAGTCGAGACGAGTCGAGTCGGATTCTCGAAAGTTTCCGGGATTATTCCCAAGAATGTTCGAGAATCCTAATATGCTCGGGCATTCCTAATACAGTAAAGTCGCGATCTAGCTCCCATCGTATGCTCCGAGCAGGGACAGAGATCGTGTAAGGAAACTATTTTTTCATGACTGCGTCGAACGTAGAAAAGGACAGCATGTGAACACGGATCGCGCGGCAGTTCGAGCTTCTTGGCCCCTCGCGGGGATGCCCCCTGATCGTGGAGATCCTCAGGGAGCTAGACCGCGACTTTACTGTATTCTTGGAAATCCCATATACTTTCGGGAATAATCCCGAAAATTCGAGAACTGAATATACTCGGGAATCCCAAATAATCTTGGGTATCCCGAAATTTTCGAGAACCCGTCTCGATTCCGAAGAAAATTCTCGACCCGACCCAACCTGACATTTCCGGGTTCTCGCACATCTGTACATATTGCAAATGTATGCGTAAGACATATATTTAGAATAGTTATCTTACTTGCACTACAGGCGATGAGTTATCTTGGGCAAGTGCAAGTAAAATACTGACACTTGTGTTGAGATGTTGGCTGGATCCCATCCCACCAACATATTTATGGAGACATCCTAACGCTAAAGAGTGACCGGTTCTACTCGCAACATCACGAGCAGATTTCAAACGATCAAAACTCGTTTGCGCTAATTCCGCTGTAAATTTAGGATCCGAGATAACTTGAGCCATTCTTCCGACAGCTTCACCTGCTGCCCATCTCAGTATTGAATTACTGCTTACTAAAGCACTCTGCAAACGTGTACAGCATTGATACAGACTATTTGGACGCAATTAATAATTGAAAATCAATACGCACTAAATGAAGTCTTACAATTATAAGATTAGTGGCAGACTTTTTTACATCTTCTTGACCGAATCCAGTTTTTGCTTCATTGAGGCCCTTTAATCCACTTAATACGGCCGTAAAAACATTCATCTGTATAGCTTCTTGTCTACCAGATTTTGTATGCTTTATGCACTCGCTGAAGTGATCTAGCATCTGTAATCTATGCTTGTTTGCCACACGTGGGAAAATTTGTCCAAACAAGGACACAGACAGGTCAATAACAGCTACTCCCAAAGGTAGAGGACCAGGAATTATTTCACCCTGTGGACAACATGATTCAAATGAAATATTATAACACGATAAAGCTGTAACAAAATGTTGAGATATTTACTTGTGGTACCGGTCTGTAAAGACAACATGGGTTGTGTTCCAATGCTCCAGATCCTGCAGCACTATTCGGTTGAAGCTGAAACAAATGCAAAATATAAGAAAAAGTATTGGTTTGTAAGATAAATATTGTGATAGTTTCATAATAATATACATATAATTTATAGAGTACTATATTGATATATTAAACGCATGTAAAAATATAATTGTATAATGTATAAAACATAAATGAAAAACATAACATAATAAATACATAACACGTTCAAGATTGTGTCGTGACTCATACATTAAAGGTACAATGTGTTCAAGTGAAATAAAGCTACATGATTATAACATACTATGTCGACAGTAATGAGGGTTTTAAGAAAATTAAAAAAGAAATTGAATTGGCTAGTTTCTATATTAATAGCTGGTACACAAGTATATTCATAGATCAGTGTAAAATTTTAAAGAAAACATAAAAGAGAAAGAGAGAATATAGATGAGTGGCAATGCTATTACAGACTAATGAAAGGCTTCATAGAACATTACTCACATGTTCCAAATCCGCCCTTCTGTTAGGTTCCATCTAGACACGATCATAAATGATATTCATTAATGACAAAAAGCTTAAAATATGTAATGTTGACATGCCCTCTTTGTATTACGCCTGCTTTAATTGCATATAGTTACATTCTTTTCGTTAGGAAATACCAATAATGTAAAGTTAGCACACTGATGTTGAATGATTTAATTTAATCAATGAAGTAACTATTAAATTACACTTTAAAACACTTACTTGGTCTTCTATCGTACGGTGATCCGTTTCCTGCAACCACGTGCCAAGAATTACAGAATCGTTAGCATGGCAAACAGCACGTAACAATGAAGTTGTTGTGTTTCCAGGGTTTTCAGTCAATGTAAATTCCGATACCAACATTCTCAGAAGATGCGTGTAAGAACCTGTTCAATTTATTACACGTTGATACAGTAATATGCGAACATTAAAGACAAACAATTTTTAATTTAATGTATTTCTATATTTACCTTCAAAAGTTTGTGGTGGTAATAATAATAACGTTTCATATAAACGTAATCGAACCATAGCAGCTGGAGCTTTCAATTGTTGTCCATAATTTTTTAATACAGGTGACAAGCTGAAATTTGACTTTTCAGTAGAAAATTATTTTATAAATATTTACTATAAATAAATAAAACAGCGGTTAACGTACTTTGTTAACATCGCCAATGCAGATTCGATGGGTGTCAGAAGACGTCTTGTAATGTCATCATTTAGAAGTTCTGGGCAATGCAATAGGAAACTGTGCATCGCCGATAAAGCACCAGCTCTGCCTTCTAATGTTACTTGCCAAGTAAACGCATCACCCCTAGCTTTTTCACTTTCAAGTTCTTTATTGGAACGGGGAAAAGAGTTTCTCCATAGTAACAGCATTCTAGGCAATAGGCCTTTCACTACTGCTGTACCTGTGCGATTAAAATTATGTTATATATTAAAATTATATTATGATTTCAAGAGTGATAAAGCGTTCTATATTTATAAGTACATAAGGTAGAAACTTTAAATCACTATTTACTAGAGGTGTACGAGAACCAGAAACTGTTAACGTAGTGATGGAATACACGTGTTTCATTTACACGTTAAAGCCCACGATCTCTAGTTCTCAAATATTCTCGAGAATCCCGACATTTTCGGGATCTCGCACACCTTTACTATTTACCAAGGGTCATTATGGCTCCAATTAGAAGCCATCCCGCATGTGTCCTATTTAGCGATAAACGACTGTTCTGACTTGCACTCCTCAGAAGCTCTTCTGCGGTATTGAAAATGATCTGTACATGAAATCAAGTAAGTTTGGTAATAGTAACATAGTAAATGCATTTATTATATAGTTCTTTTACGAATCAATGTAATGTATTTACTTTTCCTTTTGTGTGAGGAACTCCGAGTGGTGATAAACGAACACTACCAAGAACTGCAGCCAGAGCACTACTGTAACCAGCTATTGCTTCTGGTGAGCTGCGCATATTTTCGATTCCTTCTACACAGCGATCAATCAAAGGTGTTATTTGACTTGGAACAGCCACGCAAATACAGCGCAGACACCAAGAGGCTGCGAGTCTTGCTGCTTGACACGGGTGAACCAGGACAGTCATAATCGTGTCGATTAAATCTAAAATATTATATGAAGTATTAGTATTACAACTGTAGTAGGTCATGAAAGAATACGTACGAGTAAAATACGTACTCAATGATTGATCAGACAACAAATTACAAGCTGTTGTGCCCAGTCCCAAGATTAAGTTACCCATTTCTTGTAATGCACAGACTAACAAGTGTTGACTAAACAATGTTTCCTGATTGCAATCTTTAGCATTTTCTGGACTAAAATCTAGAAATCACAACAGAAATGTTAATAAATATGATTTAACAAAATATAAAGCGGTAAGTGTGATCAACTTTACCAATGGAATTCATTTGCTTTAAAATAATATGTGCTATTTCCTTGCAAGCAGCAGCTTGGGCTCCTTCACCTAATAATTTCCCAATAGTACCGTGTAATATGAAATTGACACATTTTCTGGAGTATACAGCGTCGACATGTGAACTAGCGGCTTTCGGGTTAGTCACAAGATCAAGAACATGCGCAACTAATGCACCGACATTACGTTCAAGCCATGATCCTCCCAACATTTGCACAAATACCACGTATGCCTAATGTTTTCAAGAAAAAGGAAAATTACTAAGAATATAAATTAACATAATTTTTGTATATTTATATATTTTCTTACATGCGTGACTCCAACTCGGACTTCTCTGTTAATACTAGAATTTCCTTTAATTATTTCCCCAGTGCCTTTTAAAAAACCTACTCCTCCCCTTAAAAAACCAGCCATTAAAATATTCAATACCTCATCAAGGGAAATTTGTTTATAGTTTTTGTTTTGCGTCACTAAACAGAAACAATAATTACCGTAAATATTTCTTGTTGAGATTTCACACACATATGCAACAACTTAATAATTTAAAATATGATTATTTTGAAGATACCTGAAGGATTTTTCCCCTTTGGAGTTGAAAGTTGGGTCATTGCGACTAAACTACCTAACAGTTTTGCAACAGCACATCTCACTTCATAATTTGAGCCTTCAAATGCTCGGAAACAAAGAGTAGCAACGCTCTCTATTTCCGTGGTGTATAAAAACGGAGCATGATTTAACATTTCCAACAAACACTGTAAATACGATTTATATTTTAAATGATTATTGCTCATGCTACTGTATAAAAAGAATTAAAGATGACAAGAATACGGTACCTTTGCAGCAGCACATCTTACAGCCATTACTCTATCTGTAAGATAATGTCTAGAGACCTTATATATTTCTTTATGAACATTCGTAATTGCAGATCCCATGCCAGCACAAACCTATTAAATTTGTATGAAATGTATAAATAATGTGGTACTTCATAGAATCAAGATTTTACCTTTTCAAGAGTATGCATGATTTCTATTCGTGTTTGTGATTCCGCAGAGCGTAAAGATTTTATAAGAATTTGAACAGTCTCTTCGTATGATCTACCCATCATTCTTCCTAATTTTTCATACATACATCCTACACAGCATATAGCAGCTCTGCAAGCAATTGAAAGTTTCATACATGTATCTTATATTTTAAAAATGCTATTAACACGTTCCATGCTGAGCCGTTTTTGCTCGATTTTTCATTCAAGTCATTTGCTTTGTTCTATACTGAATTGTTTATAATGCCTCATTCTTTTGGTGGGAATATATTCTACAGTCTTAAAATTGTTATAAAATATATTTTTTTAGCATATTAAATAAATATGTCAGTGTGTACCACTAGTGGTACACGAAGTTTCACGTGTACCATCAGTGGTACACGTGGCATGGAACGTGTTAAACAAAAAGTAAATTGCTTACAATTTTGTAGGGAGAAAACTTGGAGAATCATCCTTATTTCTGAGAATATCATTGCATTTATTGACAGTATCAAAAAGCAGAAATGTATCGCCGACACTGAATAGTGTGGCAAGACATCTTGCAATAAGTCTACGTGTAGGGGGACCAGGAGCACCCTGCATATGTTTAGTTAACTGTTCCACTAGTTTCTGTTGACATCCTTTAATGTCACTCTGAAAATGTAAAAGTATCGTTAGATGTTTTCAGTGATGGCCACCCATGCTGCTAAATAAATCTTGGCTAGTTCTTGGCAAAATATTAAAAAGAAGGATAAATATGGATTTTTGTATACGATACCTTTTGTGCAGCTATTAAAACCTTATCTAAAAAACGCAACCATTCGAATATAAAAACTGGTCGTTTGGCCTCTGGGATTTGATTAAGGGCATCCTCATTGAGGGTTAAGCTATGACTCAACTCCATCATCATTTCAATAAATTAAATATTAGTCGGCTTTATCTTTTTCACAGTACCTCTGTAACAAAATTGTTGTCGTATAAATTTGCAGTTTGACATCGGCAATCAAATGTGATTTGATAAAATAATCTATAATTTGTAGACCAAGTATAAATTTAAATACTCGGTATAAATTGACAAGCTGATACGTACATATTTTTATTTTTTGCATTTGCAAATTTATTAGTTCGAACTACGCATAAAACAATTATGAAATTTAAGAAGAATCGAGAGAGTAAATACCAGATTCACGTTATTATCCGCAAATTATGAATATGTGGCAAGTAACATAATTTTCTGTCCTTTCTATGGGATCCATACGAAATCACTTCATTTCACCAAAACTATAGAAATATTTGCACTTATTTACGTTCCACGTTACGAAGTTAAACAATACAAAACGAATGACTTTATAAACGGTCTGCCATTGTTTTCTAATAATCTTTGGTGGTTCCAAGTAATTAGAATAACGATCTGTTTTTTCTATATAATTGACAAATCTTATCATTTGAGTAAGGTTAGGATACATCGGCAATCATCTGATTCAGATGAGAGCCATTGACAGTCAATTACTAAGACTACCGGCTCGCTGTGATTTTATTCGTCTTGTGACATCTTTATTACACGTACTTTATGGCGCAGATTCATTTATTTGGCATGCGTGGGCATGCGCGAATATAACACGCGCCAAAATTTAAATGAGGCGATATAACTTTTCTTTTTCGCAAAGTAAAAGTGGATATTTAAATTAAGTAATTATTAACGAATTTATCAGCTACAATCGAAGTAATTTTGTTCATGTTACATACATTAATGCATTTTTCTTGTAAAATAAAATACAAAATTGAATTTTAGATGTTAAGTTTATAATCAAGAACCTTATTCTATTTTCCACATAAATATGAAAGTGCTTTTATTTTAGAACGAATGGACCGAAACTGTAGTTATGAAACATATGTAGCAGGCAAACATTTTTTTTTGTTGATATGCATCGCAAATTAAAGACATTATTAACCATATTTGTATATGCAATCGTCAGCATCTTCATCATCAACACCATTACTCGATTAGCGTTGTTTTGAACGTACACATTTTTCAAACCTATGCAAATATCAGCTTAGCAAAAACGTGATTTCTCCTAGAAATAATTGTCACTTGTTAGATTCTTGTTTGTCTATAGTTGCTATGTTACAATAAGACATAGAACTTTAAATATTTGCGCAGTATTATGAGACAATACAATTTACAAATAGCTAACTATATAAAAATATTCAACTATGCGCAGCAATTTAATAATATTAAAACAAGTTCGTGCTAACGTTATACGTCTCGTGTGAATGTTACCCTATCCCTATTTTATTAAAGAAAACATATGTAACCTAAGGTCGTAATTAGTAATAAATATATCGATGATCAACTTAAGTTGAAATATTAATTAATATTTACAAGTATCTCATTTTCATATGCCTAAAATGGAGGATATAATTCGAAATATATTGTCAATAGTGCTGTAATTTATAGTCATTTAGAAACATTGAACTAAATCAACCTCGAGCTCAGCACGTCGTTTATTACGCACAAATTTTATGTAATTCTACATCGTCTCGTCGTATTGCATTGACAGGAAGCTGTGTAAGTACGCACGATGGTTCAGAATAAGTTGCACAAAAACAGAACCGAGTGTCTAGCTACGTCACGAAGTTCTTTTATTATCTCGGACTCCCCGCTTTAACGAAACGACAGCAATAGTCATTTATCTGACTACCCGCGATATTTCTCCTTGACCGTTCCGATTTTTAATTGTAGCGTGTTATCACTTAAAGGGAGTCGGATTTTGATCTTGCCGAAAAACTTCGAATTTCGGTTTTTTATTCTCAGGATCGATGTCAGACCAAGATCGCACATTTCTGACGAGTAGTTCGGTCTCTGGAAACATTTTTTTATGAGAAAATTAGATGAAGCCAGAATTATGAAAGCTAGCTGAGAAGGCAATTCAAGAATTTGAGAAGAAATACCGGCAAAAAGTCGCAGCAGTAAAAAGGAAGCTAGAAGATGTTTATGAACATAAAGAGGATCCTGAAAAGCCCTGATATGATGCAGAAATGCACTACCTCTGCACTAGAACATTTCACTTCACTGTACTTGAATTAAATTCATCAAAGAAACCACTCACCAAACTAAAATAATGTAATATATCCTTACTTATTTTATGATGTCGCTAGTAGCCTGGAGCAGTTGATACGACATAAAACTATAAATTAAAAACAAAAACATGCCACGGTGTGATTGTTCTTTAAAATTATTCCTGTATCACAATTTCCTTTTTCCGTAGGATAAGTAACCGGTCAGTGTAGATTTTATTCAATTTTTTGATGCAGAATGGACGATGATTGTCGTATAAAAAGTCGCATTGTCCGTTTAAAGGTCGATTCATACACGCGTCTCAGATATCGACGCTGTTTTTCGGCGATCATACACGTGCGATCCGAAGTTTTAGGCAACTTGAGAAGGATCGAGATGCTCGAACAAAGGCCAAGTACCGAAGACCGTGTCATTTGCTACCCTAACACCAGGAGTCCCGAGAACCTGTTACTCCCATCTAGACCTCAGGAGATGCCTATGCCTATGCTCTCAGTCTCGAAGAAAAGTATCGGAACGAAGCTGCTCAGACTTTCTCTTTTCAAATTTTCCACCAAAGAAACAAACGCAATTACAAAAAAAATTTTTTTCTGGATTTTTTTTTAATTTAAAAAAAATTTTTTTTTTTTAAACTGATGCCAATGTTACCGCTTGGAATAATCGAAAGTTATTCCAATGCAAGAGTGGGTTAATCATCGCTACTGCCGACAATACCTTTTCAAAGAATATTAATGAGTGTGAAAACTAATTTATATTACAATCTATTCAGAACGAATTGTTACCTGCAATTTTTATTCAACAGACTACGCACGTCGTTTCATCGGTAGGACGCACCGTTGACAGACATTAACGTTTACTTAATATTGTAACGTCTTAGTACGATAGTAATGGTGTTTTAGCATTATTATTTAAATTGAAATATCTCCTGAACTACTAACTTTTCGACGTACATAGGTTTATACCTTTTTATAACGACTGTCCAGCTGCATCGATTGATGTATTAAACTATGCTTTAGAAATAGCCGAATGTAAAGAAGTCATAAAACCTGATTGTTATTTACAAGATAAACATATTAAACGAGCGTGGAATATACAACTTTGCTCAAGATACTGGTTACGTTCGAGCTTTTTTGAGTAATTTACAAGAGATCCCAGAACATGAGACGAATATTCAGATAATATACACTGGTGAGATTGGAAAAAAGGTAGTAGGACCTTGGATTTGCACAAGATCTGATGGTAACGGAAATGTACACGTTTATGATAGTTTTAATGCTAATCATTTGAACCATGATGTAATAGATTATTTGAATGCCCTTTATAAATATAAGAAGAAGTATATATTTCACAGAGTACAATATCAAAACAATTTGTTTGATATTGTTTATTTTGCAACATTACTATGCTATAACAGGGAACCAAGCGAGCAACGAGCATACGATGTTGGTTTAATGCGACGTCATATAGCAAACATTTTGATAAGTAGAAAACTATTGAACTTCCCTGAAAACGTATAATCTTCTTAAAATGTACACTAAATAATGATAATAAATAATATACTGCAACTAACGAGTCGGGAAGTTCTTTGCGTGACTCTCCAAGAGTCACACACCAAATACAAAACATTAATAGCTGTAGACGTATCCGCGAACTCGCGAAGCGAGTGAGCAACAATAACCCCACTCGCGAGCGAGCAACAATATCCCTCTATAGTTTATGGACAGATTACTGAAATAATTAGAGATGCACGCAATGGAAGCGTCTGGTGATTGCATTAAGTATGCATGAGTTTCTTTTGTGCTGCTGTTAATTTACGCCATTCCTGTCATTAAGTAGGGTATGATTTCGAAAAATTAATTTCCGTCGTCACCTCGTACTGACGATTCACCGTACAAAAAACCATGATTGCGGAACAAAATAACCATTCTGACGATTTCAAGGAGCATGTCGTCGGCTTATTAATGGCGTTCGATTTGTAAACTGTTTTTCTCTTCAATACGATTATTGTGAAAAAATTGTGATGTAAGCAGTGCAAAGAAAAGCACATGTTTCGAGATTCTCCAAAAACGTGAATGCATCGTCAATTTGCCTTTCGAGATGATCAGTCAGTGAACATTGGCTATTACCTAATTCTTTCTAGGTTTACGGAGCTCTAGAAATAACTATTTTACATTATTTTATACACATAACAATAACGTTTATCCAAATTTTTGGCCATTTTTCTAATAATATATATCCAAAGAAATAAATGTGGTAAATAATTCAGGGAAGCATCTTTACAATCTGAATAATATTAAGAATATTAAGAATATTAAGAATATTAAGAATATTAAGAATATTAAGAATATTAGAACCCGTCATTTTGACGGGTCCCGTAAACCAAGTGTTAATTTTAAACAAATTGTAACTCTGAATAAGTAATTGTCACTTAAAATAAACAACGGTGGGCGATAAAAAAATAAACAGACGATAAAAGAACATTTATACGAATATTGCTATAAAGTTAAACATAAAGCTCTACAGATTTCAATGAAAATAATGAAATGCCTAAACGTGACAGGGTGATGTCATAAGTACAGATACGAACCGCAGAGGAGTTCTGTTAATGAAATTGTGGTTAAACTTCTCCTCCGTGTTAATTAAACGAAAGGAATGACATATTTGCCGTATGTTTTACTTATACGTATTGAAAGGCTCGTCGTTTCCTGTAAAATTAAAAATTCGATTGGCCAATTTTTAAGATGATGCCGAATAGATTTCTTCGGCGAAATAAATTGGGTCCAACAGGATATATATGGTCCAACGAAAATTGTTTATAAAATTGAACACCCTGTACATGGTACTTACTATGGTAAAGCAAATAAATAGCAATAAATAACCATCGATCAATGCTCGAAACGTTCCCGCGTCCTTCAGAGTCAGTCGTTTTGAATTTGCTTGAATAAATTCAGATGACTTGGGTAACGAAAATAAATTGAAACAAGCACTGACAGCCATCGTTTCAGAGAACTTGCTTCGACCGAATTGGTTGAAAATTGTTCTTGTATTTGTTCGCTGCCGTTGTGTCTCCATTTGTAAAATCGATATTCCTTACGCTCCGCGTGCGTTAAACTAATCGATGAAAACATCGATTTCTTTTTTACACCTATTCAAGCATTAATGTTAAAATTATAAACACATCGATTATCTATACACCGCGTAACGCTACACTAAACGGCGTTTAAACCGATTTATGTATTTTTGTCTGAATTGATTTGCCGCGTACGATGATACTTGAACTGACAAAAGGCAGTTTGGAAATGATTTGGATCTCTTTTCTGAACAACTGAGGCAAGGTCGAACTGGTAGATTATCGTTCGAAAACCTTTTTTTTTTTTTTTTTTTTCGTGTGAAATGGCTTACGCATACCCCGACCCCCTGGGGGGGAAGCCGGGGTTATGTGGGGCTCCCTCAGGGAGGGGGTCGCCAAGCTGACAAAGCTTCGCGATCCCCTCCCTCAGAGTACCCACCAAAACACACGCCCGCCTGAGCTAATTAGGAGGCGCCCGGATCTCGCGAGAATTCAACGGGTCGTCGTTCGAAAACCTGCTTTTGACGCGTGGAATGCCATCTTGTTCCTGGCCCGAACGATAGAGCTCGTTTAACAATAAAAAACCTAGCCCGGGGTCCGTGACGCGCAATATATCCCGTGAAAGATCACCGTAGATCACTCCTGCAATTCAGAATAACTTTTGATCATGGAAATCGTACATCTCGATACATATTTGATACCTAATTAATTTCGAGACTAGGAGAAGCATAACGCGAGCAATCATCGCGTGTGTATTCCTGATGCCTGCGAAATTGATTCCCACAATAAATTTTTCTCGACTATCAGATACAGCAAAATTGAATTGTTTAAAACCAGAAAATTGATTCCTATAGTTCAACTCTAACTTTTTGTAATGTAACTTTTATGAAATTCTAAATACGAATTACTTTATAATTTATGTATTATTGTATAATTGACGTGGGAGTGTGAAAGAATGTAAAAAGAAATGTTAAAAAAGTAGAGATTGATTTATTATTATTGTGAGCAATTAACTGAAAAACGTTTATGCAAATTCAAATTCTTATTGTCTAGTTTTCGAAAGCGACAGTTAAATAGTTATGATCACACTTTTATTGCAATTCCCGTATTTGGATACGCTGCAAATTCATTAAATCTGCGGTTCGCTCATAATTTGTTAGAGAGCTCGGAGTAATAAAAACTGTAAGCGTCGAATGGGAAACAAGATTGACACATGGTATACTCATTTGGAAGGTCAAATGTCTCCATTTTTTTCCATTTAATTATATACATCTATTAATTTCTCTGTGTTCCTTTCATGTGTGGGAATTGCTCATCCGTATTGTTTACCATCGTTTTTATCTGTTTGAACATGTTTTTGTGTTTCTCGGTATTAAATCTACTATGGAAAAAAGGAAACGAAAAGTGATAAAATATTCCATTTCTCATCACAGAATGCACATTTTATGAATTTCAGTGGCATGTAAATTAGTAATATGCGAATCGCTCATATCCCAAAATATTCACGCTGCTGTCTCTATAATTAATTAATTTCCTGTCAAGCTTCATACCCATTTTTTTCACAAAATAGCGTGTTTTCTGACGAGTAATTTATTATATTATGATTGCTGTTGCATTAAACGAAATAATTGAAGGAGAATACTTTACATCCCCATTTACCAAATATGAAGGCAAATTGTATTTTCGATTTTTCATTAGATCCTACTCGACTTTAACAAACATTCTTTGATTATTTCAACCCATCTAGTGCTTCAAATTGCATTTACTCATTTTTGTCATAAATGCACGAAATACACGATCGACATACTTATTATTGTACAATTGACAAAAGTTACAACAGCCCTGTCTGATTTTTAAAATATAATTTGAAGAGCACAAAACAACACATAGTTCTGGGAAAAACGGTTCTGTCACGGAAAGAACAGACTATACATATTGTTGTACCAATAAAATAGTTTAATAATAGTTCTGTAACAAGAGGACCACAAATGCGTAGTGACCGGAATGAATATTCGGACAGTCTTTACAATAAAATATTTTTGTAACAATCAGACCGAATAACTTGAGTCGTTTAAGGAGTTAAAAGGATTAATTTAAGAATAGATTAGATTCATTACAATCACAGGACAAAATTCGTGAAAAGCCGATTTCGATGAAATTTTCATATAATCTCTACGAATCCGACAAATTTCAATGTTTTCAAAATTTCTGTTCGTCGAGCCGGTGCTCGCCGCGATGTCACATCGCGTCATGCACTATCGGAAGTCTGTAGTCAAAGAGAGAAGAAATGTGTTGGACGTTGTCTCTCCGTTGGCTTACGTATGGGGGGTTGTGCTCAGGAGCTGGTATAAAGCAGAGTGAACACACGACTCTGGCTCACTAATAACAAGATTAAGGGGGAGAGAGTGTGTATTTAGCGAACGATATATACAGTCGTGTGCGCTCGGAAATTCGCAATTTCTGAAGAACCGCTGGTCTCGACGCTATCGTTTACATCCGCGATACATAGAGTCAAGAGACACTCGGCCGCGAGAATACGATGACAGTGTGAAAAGTGTTGTTAACCGCTGGAGGACTACTATCGAAGGATCCATCAAGTGTTTACACTTCAGCGAACGAAATTACAATAAACTGCCATAATCTCACGGTAAGCCCCATACTATTTTAGCCCCTAGCTCTCGTCGGTACCCTTTTAACCTGTTTTTAAGAGATATCCAAGAACAATTAATTTTTAAGTCATTAATTTAAAGCAATTCGTTTGGGAAAAAGGATATTTGGAATTGCTAGTATTCCGTTTGTGAATCGAGTGACACCGAATTGTTTCAGCAAGTGATTCTACCGTCGAGATTATTGTTTTTGAAGTGTAGCAAACGCGTGTTAGAAAACTTACTTGTTAGCCTTTCTGAAATTTTGGTAAAATACAATAATTATTTATGAAACTCACTTGCGTACATTCTTTCATTAGTATTACGTTGACTAGATTTAGTGTAATATCTATTGGAAAGAATTTCGTTTTTAAAAGATAGTGTTCCGTCACATGAAACTTATATTCCTTTTTTTCAAAATAATCTTCATGTAATTTCACCAGTAATTATCGTCACTTCAGGGATTTAATTAGTAAACGATCGAACGTATTTCCACCTGGAGATTATACTTGCTCGATAGACTGTAACAACGAATTTGGTAACGATGATTTTTCCTTTGGTGACCTCAACGCCAGCACGAGTTTGCAGGGGTAGCAGAAAGACCCGTGAAAAATTTGAACATTCTCGCACCAATGCTATTAAATGTCTGTTAGAAATTTCCTTCGGCAGTCACGCCGGCTAATGGACACTCCTGTCGACACTTTCTTTTTCTTTATGGCCCGATATCAGTGTGAGTAATAAACAAAATAGCTCGTTCGGCACGCGTAACTTTATTCACCGTTTGCATGAAAAACGTTTCGTTGAATTTCAATTCGAGCGAGTTTCAGTACACGTTTCGTTAGTCAAGAATTCAACAATTTGAAGCTTCACGTTTCTTGACATAGATGGTGAATTGTTCACAATAAACAAAAAGCTTAAAATGCTCAAACCTCGTGGATGTATACATATTGTCGACGAGTAATTCGATAAATAATTATTCATGCCTATTTCAATGTGTAATTGGTATTTTAATTTCGATTTAGCTTCCCAAGTATTCAATAGTTTTCGTTTGATTTTTTCGAATCGACGGGTTCGATATTTATGGGGTAGGAGAAGAGCAGTGAATCCTAAGCCTTTCACAAACGTGTTCAATTGGAACTGCACACGATAGGTAATTCGTTATTATGGATTTTCGGTCAAGTAGGATCGCGTGAACACTTCTCGGCGTCAAGTCTGCTTATCCATGCGTTGAAGTCTCCGGGCAAAACGGTGCGTGACTCTTCGGTACTCTATAATCTCGACTACTTCATTTTATGAGACAATTAACGCGTGTCGATTTTTCCATGTTCCTTGCAACGTGACCGCCTCGGGTTTATTATACAGCGGTAATAATACTAAAATACTACAATTCAAATAGCAAAAATAGAATTTAAACGCACCGAGCCACTCACTAGTTGAAAGTTTAATCATTCTAGTCACTCTTCTCTAGTGAATCGCTATTTTGTATTTAAATCTGTTCAAAGGACTATAAAATTCCCTTTGAATGAAGGAGAATCACAACGAACTGGTTTTCCCATTTAAAACCTGTAATAACTGCTGTCGAATGTCCTTCGGAAGAATGTCCAAAAGAAAGAAAATTATACTCTATGACGTCTTTCTTATGTGCGTGTGTCCAGCATCGATGAAAACACTACGTACTTATTTTTAATGATGATTAAAATATAAAGTTGATCAGAAAAATATTCGGCTACCGTGGATATTCAAATTACAAACCATTAGAAATTGATCTCGATTTACGTTTTATCAGCAAATCGAAATTTCTCTGCGAGATTTGTTTAATACTCGGAATACTTCCCGACCAACTTTATCATTGTCGTCAGAAGTCAACGTCGCAGTTTCTTCAGCCGAATGATTTCTGTCACACTTTTGCCCGCGAAGAATGTGACTTCGTTGAATTCTATGACCGCCGAAACTCGTTTCTCATGTCTCGTTTCCTCAGCGAAGGATAGACTCGGTGAATGAGTATCTATTAAATTTTCCACCGTGCTGCGAGCTTCCATCGAGAGCGTGGCATTCGCAAACAAGCACGCCCATATTCGCATCATGTCCTTTAATTGGTCCAAACGAGCCGTGCGGATCATCGGTACGATGCAGATAAATAATTCATGCGCGCGATAAAGGTTCAGAAGTTACTTCCAAGCACTGTTTCGTTGAGCTAGTGCTGCAACACCGGGGCCGCCATTAACATTGTAAATTTCCTCGTTACACGTCTGCGACGAAGATCTACATTAGCGCGAGACGTAAATGCATCTTCGTACTCTGACTCATGCCGCGCCACTCTGCAACAAGGAAAATAGAAAAAATGGGGCGAAAAATTTCGATTATTGGTCCGAGGATCACGGAAATATGTACCCGAACCGGGGCCAAAAGCAATCGCTTCGATTGCTATGCAAATACGCCGACTAAACGCCAATAACTTCGGCACACTAGCGCCCACCTTTCAATCCTCACGAGCTAGACGCCAGCCAAATGCAAATTACAATCGCAAGATTGAGCAACGTACAATGCGACATCTTGGCGATCTAAGGGAACAAAAGAAATTTTGTAATTACGTCACGGAAATGCTAATTTTCAAGGATTCTGTGTTGGTGTTCTTGCCAAAACAAAATAATATTATTCGAAATTATATCAAAACAATAGTCGGTTTCATCATTTATTCAGAAAAGAACGAAAGGTTAATACGAAAGTTTTCGTAAGGATACAATAAAAATCTTTATCCGTCCTATGAATTGTTAAAATATTCGAGATACTTCTGAATTCGGATTTAAAAAATCAATTGGTAGTTCGAAGAATCAATTGGCTTTTTCGTTAGGTAAGCAACTAAAAACCTAATCGTTCTCTGTCATGTCACGCGCGCATTAACGTAATTAGTTCACTGTTATGTTGTACTACCGGAGTGACAAAAAATTCATTAACAAGTTCTTTGCTGCGAATCACTTGTAAAAAGTTTAAATAATTGCTAACTAATATCAAGATACTTTGATCTCGTCAGTTTTATCGAGCGAATTGTAAATTTAAAAAATGTGAATCATTTACATTTGTTGTTGTGCTTAGTGTTCTGCCTGTAGGACAGTAGTTAATTAGCATCGTTGAGGTGCCTTTGTGACTAAAATGGGAGTTCTCTCAACCGATGACTTTTTTAACGCCACCAATTTGGAACTAGACTGGTTTTTTGATTATTTCGCTGTCTTAAGCAAGGAGGTCATTCCTCTCTTACGTTTCCCTGGGATATTCCCAAATTGATATAATCATATACTAAAACCTGTTCGCCTGGCACTGAGGCTTGTCAGTTTCTGAAACCCTGCTTCTGAAAATTGGCACCTTCACGGAACTCCGTATACTCGGAAACAATTGGGCACCTGATGGACGGCGTCAGAGTTCGTGAAAGACCACAAAAGAATTTTGCAGTTAAAAATTCTCGGATTGCGCCCGACACCGCGTGTTTGCACATCTTTTTTCGATCGTCGCGTCGGTGCTATTCACGCGGCGCAAGCAAACACGAACCTTTTTGTCTCCTACGTGACACATGTATTCAAACACCGTACAGGTGTATCCTGCAAACAGAAACACATAGAACACAGGGGTGTTCTAATGACTCGACAAAAGGATCGATTGCAGTCAATAGAATCGTAAAGTTTACCGTGAGTTCATTGACCAGGATCCCACTAAAAATTGTTGGATTTCTTTGTCAGCCAAGCCAACTCGTTGGGTTCGAAATAGAACGGAAAGGAAAATACCATTAAAATCAATTAACTGTGACACCTGCTCACATTTTGAACGCATCTATCTTTACATGTGCATTACGTACCGATTAATAGGTGAATTAATTATTTATTCACATACTATATAATAAGATTTAAACGTTAGAAAAGAAATTGTAAACCGGTCATCCTTATTTTGTTGGTTGTGTGAATTTAGTTATCTTGATCGATCTTTGGACATAATATATTGTCAATGCGTTATCGCGGGCAATCAGTGACATCAAAATTAAGTTAGATACTTACGAAGTAGCTGCGAAGAACCGGTGGTGGTCTATAAATTTTTACAGCTTGTTGAGACATTTCTATGGAAATGAGAAATGTGGGGATACTATGTGTAGAAACAAAACAGAAATTTCAGACAAACATCTGCTTTCGAATAAGACTGACTAACCTCTGTCTGCCCACTACTGACTCTTTCTACTTGCCATGAACTCTGACAGAGACACGTCATTGCATAATTTGCAGTGATTTTGCGATTGAAATATATGTATATATCAAACCATCGTTATTCATTATTTAAATCATCTTACATAATCATTTTTAGCTGGAATTATCGTCCACCTTGCCTTAATGGTTGTAATAATTGCCATTATTTTCAACGTTCATAATTGATTATTTTGTGGTACCTACTAGCACGGCATATTTATACCTAATACCCAATATTCAATGGTATAATTCAACAAAATATTATTCGTAGTTATTGGGTTGACACGTAAGTCTTGTCGCTCATGTTTTATACCCAATTTTATGCCATCTTGTTGAAAGTTTCTTTTAACTTAAAAGCTCTAGTGTGGAATTGGGAAACAAAACGAACACTTCCAATATGGCTGTTTGTTCGAGGTTAATGGAGGAGATATAGCCGAGAAGACTGTCAAAAATATTTGCACTGTAGACTAAATTGGTCATTCCTAAAACGAGAAATCCATGTTCCAGCTATTCTTATATTACTTTGCTTGCTGAAACTCCACCAAAGTAAAGGAGAACGGTGGAAATGTTCTCTTTCAGGAAAAAAGAGCCAAATTTTTATATAAACATATAACAAGTGTTGGTTCCCGAGATAATGAAGCTAAAATTAACGATACTTCCACAGGAGATAATGCAGCGGCTGTTTCCTCGTCCCATAATGTTTTTAAGTAGCCATAAATTAAAAGCCACCCGACTGAAGTGAATGTGTGCTTCTGTTGCAGGACCTTACGTTCAAGGAGACGAAAAGAGATAATCGTCAGCAAGTCAAATAAATCAGGCCACAACCATGAAACTCACGATCCCGCTGCAGCAGTTCAAGAGTGAGTAATCACCTGCTGGTGTGAACGATCGGTATTGCGACCACCCATTGTCGCGAATGCTCGCGATTTGTACGTTTTACGCGCGATAACTTAATTCCACAGAATTTTTTTTTTTTTCCTTATTTTACGTCGCTTTTGGAACTCCTATTCAGGGTTATTTCGCGACGGGACCTACAGTTTTTATAAGGTGGGTTCCGAACCACCTTGGGCAGACCACAATTCCACAGAATTGCTAGACAATATCTGTAATCGTCGGGCGCAACGATATAGCACACAGTTCCGATAAATTTTGATTCGCGATGTTGTTCTGTGATGGAAAGAAGAATCCATGTCAGTGCACTATTTTTCATTAAAATAGCCGGTTTGTTTTGTTCTCGGGCAGCAGACGTTTTCAACAAGTTTAAAGAGAATAACCAATTCCTATTCGGTTCCTGTGAATTGCAATTGTTGGAAACAATTTTATCCGTGAAAACGAGAATGTACAGTTAGGAGCAAAACTGATCATAAACATCAGAATAACTTTTTTATGAATGGACCAAACGACTTCAATTTCTCTGTAAGGGTAAAAGAATTAGTTTAGTAAATGACGTTTTAAAACTATGTTGAAAAAATGCATTTGGTCGGAATTGTGAAAAACAATAATCAAAATTGATTTTTACGTCTTTTTTAGCTGGGTCAATAACGAAAATTTAAAACGTGTTTTGTGAACTTGTATAAATTATATATGGTCCGAAAATTTCATTGAAACTGGTGAATTGGTTTACGAGTTATAAACGATCAAAAGTGGTAAAAAGGCCGAAAATCTTGAAAATTGCAATTTTTACCACTTTTGATCGTTTATAACTCGTAAACCCCAATTAACCAATTCCAATGAAATTTTCGCAGCGTATATAATTTATACAAGTTGACCAAACACATCTTTTAAATTTTCGTTATTGGCCCAACTAAAAAAGTCGTAAAAATCAATTTTTGTTTTGCACAATTCCGACCAAATGCATTTTTGCAACATATTTTTTAGACGTCATTTACTAAACTAATTCTTCTAGCCTTGCAGAGAAATTGAAGTCGTTTGGTCTATTCATAAAAAAGTTATTCTGATTTAAAGTGTGTGTGATCTGTTTTGCTCCTAACTGTGTACAAAAATCTGCAGTCTATTTGTAATAAATTTTAGAAAGTCGATCTAACCAATTTCCTTGATCTTGCCCATATTTTGAACAAATTCAGTTGAAACATTGGATTACTGCAAGCAAGAAAGGTCTGGGTTAGGTCCACATCATTAAGATTGAATTTTCTGAAATGTACAGATGAAGGTGTTACCTTACGTTCCCGGTGATTTGGGCCAAGCCCAAAAGGAGAAAAGGGAAAGGGTTGCTGGGCGAGTTGTCTTAGGTATTCCCGACAGCCTCGAATAACCGGAACGGGTTGGTTCCCCATGCAAAAAACGACTTGAGGCTACGGGTTGCCTTTTCCTTGCACGATATTTAAATGGGATTATATTTTTTATCGAGCTTAGTGGTTCCCATATAAATTCACGTCGGCGAAACATTGGTCCAGAAGATAAAGCAATAATGGCGACACGGTTGACACATTAGCATCATCTGCTTGAAAAGTCACTGGAAAGTACATAATTCTACGATCTCGGTATTGCCCGCGTCGCGTCGCTCCTACGTAATTTCCAAAGAAGCATAATTAATTTTGTGACTCGGATGATGTCCCTCTAAGAAATGAAGGTGTGACCTCCTGATGAGTTAAGCCGACACGGACGCATTAACATGCAAAAATGTAATGTCAATCGATCTGACAAGTTGTTTGGGATGTCGAATCGTCTACAGTTACGAGAAACTTTTTATACTAAATAATTACAGCTGACCGTTTTCCTGCCGGCGTACTTGAGAATTTTAATGACAAAACTATACATGTAAATCGCGCCCTAAAGAAAAAATTCATATCGAATGCAGACGTGAAGAAAAATGGAAGCGTGGAATAGAAACGCGTACTATGTCTATTACTACATATACCGACTCGGATAGGTTGCTGTTGCTGACGATCATTGTCCATCAAGCGCACCTGTTTCGTCACTTTTTCCAAGAACATTGCCTACAACTAATTTAGTCATTTGATCCCGAAGAACGGGTTGACTCGTCGTTCGTAATTACCAGTGTCCTCCATTTTATCGAAATTTATTCTGCTACATGAAAATTCTCTCCGGCGTCTCCTGTTCGTTACTTCTATTTAATAATGAATCAACTAGAGATAACCCGTCATTCCATCAACACATTTTTGTGGAATTTTTAGCGATCTGAAATCTTTCGAAATCTTTCCATGTATAATTCGTATTGTAAATTATAAATGAATATACAAGCGAAAGAGAAATCGAGGACTTAAAATTTAATAATTTTGGTACACTTGAGTATTGTTATTGTAATTATTACGAAAACAATTAGGGATTGTTTAGAAAAGGTGACCAGAAATAATGGCTCTAGCTATAGGATGTGTACAAATTATTTCATGACGTTAAAAATATACATACTATTCTATCATAAATACTACTATCCAATAAAGCGGAAACATGTTGTTATACATATATACATGGAGACTTTTTTAGGAATTAGTTATTTATTGAAGAATTACTGTCAATTTAAATACTATTATAAACAAGAACCGGGAGTTAAGCAGGTTATATATGCGAACGTTTTTTATAAATTAGTTATTTATTAAGTTGCTTCCAGTTTAAAAACTATCATCCACAAAAAACGAGAATAAATTCTTAAATATGCAGATTGTCTCGTGGTTATTTATTCAAGAATTATTTCCCATTTAAACACTACTCCAGGAGAAATAAATGGTTGTGTAATTGAATGCGTAAAAGAAAGGAAACTCGATGATTCAAGTAACTGTTTCGTAAACTGTCTTCGTATCAGAATTTAGGGATTCCAAATTTGTCGTTAAATTCAAAGCGGTATCTGAATGACGTCTACAAACCATCGACTCCAATCAATTTATTAGCCTCTTCCCGCATAGGAACGAGACAGACTAAGTAAGATTTCTAACATACATAAGTCATGAGGAGACTGCGGATATTTATACGTTTATGGCTTATAAATATTTTCAAAAGATACTGGAGTATTAGATTTAACAGAATTTAGTAGGATTTTTATTTACATTATTACAAAATAAAAATCGCCTGCATCGATTGCAAGAAATAGAAACCAAGTTGGATGTTAATTATTTCCTTAATGATTTTAAGAGAGGAGAAACCATATATCGACATCTTCAATTTTGAAAATTTCCCAACAATTTTGATTTTCATCTTCTCAATTTTCCTATAAATGCATAAAGATCCGCAGTCTAGCTATTACCAATGAAAATAGAATTTTATTTGCTACCGCTTCCTTAAAATTTGTCCATAAAAATTGAAAATTGCCTAAACATCCGCAGTCTAGTCATTAGGTAGAGGGATAGAGATAAGATTCATAAAATCAAACGTTAGCTGATTTTCTACTAGCAATTAAGAAAGATTACCAATATTGAATGGATATAAATTAAGGACAAAGTTCCAAACGTTGTAGCTGTCAAAAAACTAACGGAGGCAGGTTTATAAATGTTAAAAGGGGTTTGTAAATGTAGACATGGATCCAGATAGTAGATAGTAGCCATAAACAAGGTACCCTGCGTGCGTCACAAGACGTCCCTCAGGACGGTACAGGGGCAAAGGGGGTCCTCACTAGCATGCAAAAGGTTAGGCTGCTCAATAATTCGGCTGTAACCGAAGTAGCGTGGAAAAGACCCAATCGGGCGGTTTACGGTTGAATTCTTGTCGCACTCCAGCCAGGGGACTTCTTGTGACGCACGTAGGGTACCAATTATTGCAGTTGAAAAAAATAATATAAAAGGTAGGGGTGGGCGAGTTCCCGCAAATAATGTAAATTTTCGGGTTCCCGACCAGTTCCTGGGTACTCACCCCCCACCTCTAACGCAGGGTATCGGTTATTTGTAGTTGAAAAAAATAATATAGAAGGTAGGGGTGGGCGAATTCCCGCAAATAATATAAATTTTCGGGTTACCGACCAGTTCCTGGTACTCACCCACCCCTAACGCAGGGTATCGGTTATTTGTAGTTGAAAAAAATAATATAAAAGGGGATTGATACGAGAAATAAGATCTTCCAGTGCGGTAACTTTTGCAACAGACGCCTGCTACAGATTCGCAAGGAGATTTCGGTCCCGGGAATGACCCCGGCGCAGCTATAGGGTTGCCGTCCGATTACATTACGCCTTAACATACTTTCGGCTGTCAACAAACCGCCGTAGAAAGCTGCCGCAACCGTTTAAAGGTCTCGGCCATCAAATACCGGCGGTCATACGCGCGAATCCGCACACACGTACCTACACGTTCACCATTAATTGCTCCATAATGTTACGTCACCACTTTCGGAAAACGTGTTTCACCGAACGAAAGGAAGTCGGATATGCGGCTTCTTGATCTTGACCTCAGTAGTCGTCCTATCTCGTCGCAACCGATTATTTACAAGTAATTGCGATCCATTTGTAAACACATAACGCCTGGCTTATCGTGTTCGGTGTGATTGCGGCACTGCGATGCATTTCTTTTTTTCAGCTACGCGGCTCAATAAAGACATCATCCTTGTTCGAGATAAGAGAATTTATGCTCGGCTGTGCGATTCATGACTTACTGACGACTATTAACCATACTCATTATCGTGCCACATTTTCGATCACTCGCAGCATTTCCGGATGAAAACACAATGACATCACGCCGTGTAACGCTTTATTACTCTTTCATCGCTTTATCAGTCGTGTTTTATTATCTTGTTATTTTGTCCTACATGAGCTTACATGAAAAAAATCATTCTTTTGGATTTTCGATTGGATGTGAACATTGTGAAATTGAATATCGAATAGGGAGACATTGCAACGAAGATTAGGTATTTGACAAGATAAGGAAGCGCAAGGTCACAGCACTGACCACGACTAATACGTTAACGATTACCCGTTAACATGACAAGTTTACTTTTATACTTAACATTTTTAACTGATTAACATGTTACACTTGTTACCTGGACAGGATGTATCTTTTTGTAACATACACCGTTTTTACTTTGTGCGTAAGTAAAGAAGTTTTGATTGAACGTTTACTATCTCGATACGCGATACAACGATCAATAAACATGATGAAACCAACTACAAGCATCATCGAATTGAACTTTGTGTATCTCGCGGTGATACATTGATTTCGCTTGATTTATTAAGTATGTATGTATACGTGGCGGTTAAGTAATTCAACGATTAATCACTTTACCACATAAAAATGTCACGATACTTTTCAAACAATCTGTTTTATGAGCTACACTCTGAAAATTATAGTTCCTTGTACCCGTTCATCCAATAAATTTGACGTTCCAGTATAATTTTTGCAGAGTCATATGACCCGCCTGTTTGTCCACGACACTCGCGCTAACGACACGCGTATAACTTATTTGCAGTTCCGTTTTACAATAAATCATAACAGCCATCGGTCGCTTTACATTCCATGCATTAGATTACCTCGCTTCCGCGAAGAGTCTTCTATTCGACATCCTACAAAGTGTAAATAATTTTTTGTTCATCCCCGACACGTTACCTACGAACATTGTTTCTACCTAGAACTACAATATTTCCAGTGGAGAACGATCTCCATCGGAAACGTCGGAGCCAGGCTCTGTGTTTAAAAAAGAATAGGCATTACTTCTCTGATTCAAACGATCTGTTCAAACAGTATAGTCAAACAACGAATTCCTGACGGTTCTCTAAAAGTTTAACATTCCTCTTCGGAACGCTTGCCGCAATATTCTGCACCGAAATCAATATTGTGAAATCAGACTCGATAAAATTTCTCCTTCGACTGAATATTTCGAAAGTTACCAGAGTATTTTTATTTTCCAAAATGTTACTCGAGCATCATTTTCACGATGAAAAAATTGTCTTCGAAAAATGACTTCATAAAGAAGCATTGTGGTCTCACATTCGCAAAGAATGTTTAACAAATCTTAAAACGCAAAGTGTAGTTAAACTATTTCCGACCTTTTGGCAGAGATTCTAATGAATATTTTCGATCTCATTTTATTATTAGAATGTTACTAAACTCTTAATTATATTAAAGTATATTATAATAAAAAATAGTAAAAAAATATTAAAACTTATCGCTGCCCTTACTGTTTTTCCTCTTTTAATTAGTTCGATTATTATTGTTACCACAACTCGTGCAACGAAGCTTCTTCAATATTGTTTTCAACGAGAAAAGCTTTAGCAGTGTGACGCACAAAGTATAAAGTACCTGCACAATATAATTGAACAGCTTCCGAGTTTGAATGAATTATAGATAGGCTATGCGGTCATCGTTTGTTTTGTGTGACGACATTAAAACAGTAAATGACATCTGTCCCCACTGCCAATTACGGTTTCACCTCGTTAGCGTCTCGTTCGTACATCGCATCCTTTTCGTCCGTGACCACGAAATGTTGCTGAATCCGCAGCCAATAAAAATTTATATCCACTGTGTCCGCAGTGTCGCACAATGTTCTACAGATCACGTGCCTTTAATAATGGAAAACTGCATAATAATATCGGAGACAATGGCATTAGCATATCGTCCTTTCGTCTGTTCGAGGAACACGTGTTGCGACTTCATTATGCTTGAAAGGTAAAGCGGGCACCGACGTATTGTAATGAGACCATAGGTCGGCAAGGCATTAGAATAATATTCATCCATATCGATACGTAATAGGCACTCGTCCGGAGAATAAAAAAGGAAGACGCGAGATCTAGGCGAGACGTAAGAAACGAGATTTCTGGTTACCGCCACGAGCATTCTCGCGTCGTATTTTAAAGAAATTCTCGGACGTCGTCAGCAAAACAGGGAAAAAAGCTGTCTAGCCAATCGCTTCGTTATTGAGATCTGCAGGGAATAAGCGTAATTCAGATACTTATCTAGTAAGCAGCGACTCGCTTCCTCCGGCCTCTGTATTTACTAATTAAAGTGACGGCTATGTTGCTCTGATCTAACTAGTTTATTAATGCATAAACACCCTCTCTGTATCAATCCACGACGCAACCTCTGACATGTGCACTTATACTAGGAAACGGTGTCCGTTTACTGAAAGTATCATACTATTATTAAAATTCTTGTCAGCAAACAAAGAATTCACTACCTTTTCCTAACGCTGCGGAGAAAATATTCATAATCGATACTATTTTTATTTTAATTAGAACAAAACAAACTAATGGCAGGAGTCAATGTAAATATTCCTACAATCTATTTCAAAAAATGCTCGATGTTCTAAGGATTACGATTTATTACTATCTCTGGATGTCTTCCGGCAGCTTAAGCTGCCTTTGACACGTAAAACGTTCAGAAGCTATTACAGGTACAGTATGTGATGCCTGATGTTTAGAATTATCATGGTTTCTTGGTAAGCTGAATAATAAATCAGAAAACAAGCGTAAAACTAATTAAAATTAAAAAAAGGCGTTTACATGCGTCTCTGTTCCTATAAATAAAGGTGTTATATCATAGAAATGGCCTAGCCAAGTTCATATTTTCACCTCAATCAACTTTTTATGGTTTTTCGAGACGAACATCTTGTTTGTTGTCCACAAGTGCGTGTGTAATAGGTAGAGCAGCGAATTTTCATGCAAAATAAAAATTTGTTATCCAAATTACAACAAGAGTTACAACTGGAGTGATACGTAAATTTATTTTTTTACTTAATAAATTGCTCCTCGATTTTGTGAGATTTCTGTGTTGTACTGAATGTTCATATTTTGTTACGTGTTCTTTAAAATAGTATGTTTTTCAGAAGAGTTATCAATCTAGAGTTATCAGTCTAGCCAAAGCGCAAAAATTTCAACAATAGGCTAAGCGTCGTTGGATACCATTGTTTAACGAAACAAATATTGACAGACAGTGTCAGATTTATAAAGTTCGGGTAGCCGAAATGGCAGTCGGGTCGGATCGAGTCGAAAGTTTGCAATATTCGAGTACTCGAAGTTAAAGTTGGGGCAAGTCTGTGATTAAAGCAGCGATAAATAACTCTGTGCATATCAACACTTTGCACTCCGTTTTCGCCGATAATGCGATATTGGGAATATGAACTTCAAAATCCACTGTCGCTGCTACGGCGACGCGATTGTTTTGCTTACTAATATAGTGCTGGAGTGCTAAGGGTTAAGATGTCCAATCATCGGTTGTAATAATAATATTTCAATTTGTAGTAAACACCGTTTATAAACGCTGATTTGACCGCAGAGTTGCCCTAACTTCAACTTCGGGTACCTGACCTTTCTAAACTTTCGGGATCCCGACTCGACCCCTAATAATTACAAATTCAGTATCATCGATGTTAATCCATATCATTTTATGTCTAAATAATGATATGGATTAGCATCGATGATATTGAATTTGTAATTATAGTTCGCGGATTACATAGAAATCTCTGACACTGTTTGTCAATATTTGTTTTGATAAACAACGGTATCCAATGACGCTACAGCCTCTTTTTGAAATTTTTGACTGATAACTCTAGATTGATAACTATTTTGAGAAACATACTATTTTAAAGAACACATAACACAATATGAACATTCAGTAGAAACTCAGATAGCTAAGCTTTAGCTCAATGATAGCGAATGAACACTGTGCAACAATTACGTGAACAGTAGGCAAGGGTTAAGGTTTGTGGTTGCTCGTCATACGTACGCTCGCATTTATAACAAACGCATAAAATCCTCGGTTCGATAAGTCGAGTTATGTAACACTGGACACATGTATAATATTACTATATGGAAAAATGATTACAACATAGAAATTGATTAATCGATGAATCAATTAACCACTCTTTGAAATTTAGAACTACCTGTACCTGAAGGATCAACATTTGTACAAAAATTCGCGGTCTAATAATTAATGAATTCGTTTCATTCTGCAGTCAAGTATGATCCACTAAATCACGTATAAAAACAGATTTTATCCCTCACAAAATATATTTGCTGGGAAACTTGTGTTTACGTTGAGCGCACAATACAATCGTAAACCCGTAAACGACCGTCAACTTGTTAAAATTAATCAAGAGTAATTATGGACACATTATATACGTAACCAATCATTTAAGTCAAACCCAGTTCATTGAAAACGATCGCGAGCAACGTGTCAACACAGCCGACGATGGAGGCCAAGAAAAGAAGAGAAAAGAAAGAAATGACGGAAAAAGAATGCACTTCGGCGTCATTAAGATTGTCCTTAGTCAACGAGCGCTGCCGCCGTGGCCGTTAAATTGCAACAACGACACGGTGACTACAAATAAAAATCGATGCAGAACGAGCAACAAACAAGCACGAGTCCTATAACCCTCGGGTCGGTTTTTCCCTATTCTGCACGGCCAATGGTCCATTAAGATCGAATTCGTTTGCAAACAGGTCTTCTTTAATTGCTATTTTATGAATCGCCCGTTATTTGAGTCAAGGCGAGCCGGGTTTCAGTGAATCACATTACATGTGTGCACGTATCGTAGGGCATGATTGACGCCCGTCAATAACTACACCTTGAAATCTAGACTGCTTTTTAACCCACCCAGAACCCGTCTGTACCAAATATACATCCGCAATGCAGATATCCGGCGATCGACAAGGCCGAGAAGTCGATCCACGTTTCCGTCGATATGGTCGGCCACATTTTTTCTCCTCGCCAACCTTCGCCGATCGACGACCGCCACGAAATGTATGGTAAACTGCTCGCAAAATGTCACAGCCTTTGACAGGATCGGTTTTATTTTTAATATTACAATTCTCGAACAAAGTGCGTGTTCCAAATTTCAATTATAACGGAAATTAGTAGGGGTGTGCGGGATCCCGTCGGGTCGGGAATTTCCCGTGGGATCGGGACGAAATCCTGCGGGAAATTCCCGACCCGACGGGATCCCGCACACCCCTAGAAATTAGTGTTTAAATGGAGACGGGTATTTTCCTCGAGTTCGGGTCGGGACCCGAAAATTCGTGATACGCGGGTACCCGAAATTGAAATAGAATCGGGTCGGCTCGGGAAATCGAAAATCTATGTATGACATGCGGTTCTCCGAACAATATTTTTCAGGTTCCCGACCCGATTTCGACTTCGGGTGCCCGTGTGTCAAGAATTTTTGGGTCCCCGCTCAGACCTAACAGTTGCTCGTGTAGATTTTTGTCGAATTCTGCAGCGGTGACGCCACTCCACGCATGCACTAGCCGTCGAAAGAGAAGACGACAGGGGGGGGGGGAGTAGATACTTCATTCTTTTTTTAGTCTTGCGTTTTCATTGCGTGGTAATAATTTATTTCTATCTATACTTCATAAGCAAGAAGTTTCACTTCTGTTGCGCGTGGACTCCACGCACACGATTTTTTTTAATAGAATCGTATAATTTCTTGTACACTATCCGTGTATCTCAGTATTCTGAATAAAAATGTATTAACCTATTTATATGGAAAAACTATTCCCTTGCGAAATATTTTATTTTAATATTGCCAATGCCTATTATTAGTATGGGTGTATACTAGTATGCGTAGTATTCTATGGCACGTGGCATTTTTGCTTTTAGGATGTAGAAGATAATGATATAATTGCAACACAACTTATATCTTGCAACAATTTATTCAAAAAGAACTTGAATCACCCGATCAGCAAACATCGATAATGTTTCTATGAATACTCGAATACGTTACTCTGCACATCAATACATTTTTTAATACATCGCTTAATATCAGCTTGCACATTCATGAGTATTTTCAAAGCGACACTTTTGAATGAACTATGTAGATACCGAATGTATTAGGTGAAGTAAAAAGTTCTGAGAGCTTTTCGCTTTATTTCGACGATGAAAAACGCTCAGAACTTTTTACTTCACCTAATATGAACTTCACGTGTCCTTTATGCGTACACTTACAAACAAAATAGCGGCACTGGATTACATACATCGCCCTCGAAACAAAGGTTTGGAGTTACATAATCGTATCTATTGTTTAAAATGGGACTCCCTCATAACAAAGAAATTTTGGAAAATTTCTGACAATTAGCTTAAAATCTTATTTTTGACCTGCTAAAATTTCACGGCCGGAATTGTTTTGTTTTAAATACCGAACGAATCAAAGACTGCATAGAAACAACTCTAATCGATTGTGCATAAATTTATGAAATGTTAAAAGCTTTTTTTCGTGACACCACTTATCATCGCACCATATTAAGAAGACAGGAAGTAACAAACCTGTTTTGAATAATCAATTCTTATATTGCAATAGAGCACCTAGATTATCGTTCTTTGGAGGCAACAAAAACGTAACTTCAATATTAGTAAATTTGGATTACTTAAAAACAGCTATTGAAATAATATGAAATAGTTATTACGGATAAAGTTGCAATTATAAATACAATATAGTTCAAATTTTCATACGAGTTGTAATAATTCGAGACTGATGATATGAATAATTACATAAAAGAAGTTATATAATTTCTCACTACAGCGATACCATTGGGTTAGAAATGACTGCTTTTTAAGAAGAATCACGCAATAAAATGTTTGTTAAGCGAATCTCGAAAGGCGCGTGTAAGTAATCAACGCATTGCAGCTGGGCGATAACTAATTGCGAATTCATCAGGATTAATGTTTTTACCAAGAAATCGTGAATTTTGCGATAAATTGAATAGTACATTATCATTGCCGCGTCGTAAATGTTTCCTTCGGCATTATAGATTATCTAATGCATTATTTTTCATATTTTTCACGGCTGGCATTCATAACGCTTTCGGCAATCTTCGTAGACTAAACAATCTAAGAAAAGTTTGTAACTTGTCTCGTGTTTTACGTTATGAGATGCGAAATGACGCTCTCTGACGTAGGCCGCAACGGTACGTACGGAATAACAATTTTATCTCGATCTCGGCCAGAGCTATGCTGCTTCATCCATAAAATTATAGCACCAATTATGATCAAACCGATTAAGAGCTATGAGCAACAAACGACGAGAACATATTCGAAACGTACAGTCTGAATAATTTCAATCAACAGGCCTCACAAAAGCATAAAATTTCATGGAGCATTTTATAAAAACACGCACCGATCAGCAGGGCCGGATTAAGCCCCGTAGCAGGAGTAGCAAATGCTACGGGCCCCGCGTCATACAAACAAGGGCTGATACATGAGCGCCTGTCTATGCCAGGGGGCACAGATAGTTTTCCTTAAAAAAAAGCTCATTCATTGTGGTTGCCGCAAAGATGCGCTACATTTACACACGAGCGGCCCTAATGCAAAGCCTTGGGCCCCGCCATAACATTTGCTACAGGCCCCGCCCTTGCTTAATCCGGCACTGCCGATCAGATCGCGGGTTCGGCGCGGGATGGCGAGGAGAGTCCGCCGCGGCGGCAGGTGTCACTGAGCGTAGCGTTGGTGTCGCGCCGCGGTAAAACAGTGAACAAAGGAAGGAGCAGAAATCGATGTAATTAGAACTCACCTTTTCAGCCGTAAATGCACTTGCTGCTTGGAAATCAGATCAGGTCGGGTCAAGGAACTGCATATCTGGTGGTGGATAGTAGTAGATAGTCAAGTCAACGATCTTGACTTTTACTTTCTTATCCATAAATTAGTCGTATGTTTATTTCACACAGATGCCGAAATTTGTCGACACCCACGATAATAGTTCACATTTGCCAACACGTAGCTATGTACTAACAACAATTTCAATATCCGTTGTGTTGGAGCACGTTAAAACGACACTACTAAAGACACACATATTAACAACCGTGAGCTTCAAATATTGGCACGTCTTCAGAAATGCTCTCCCTACCGCGGTTGGAACGACATTGATTTCACGCACGATTTTTCAGAAGAATTTTGGGAGCGCATTACGCATGGGAAACCGGTCAAACGACGGGTAGTCAGACAAAAAATAGGACACGGGAGATAAGACTAGAATTTATGGCAATCACGTGTTTCTGTTATCCTGCAGATTGATACGTAAGTAGAGTCAATAGCTGTTCGAAAAAAAGTCTATCCTTTTACCCAACAAGGGGTAGAAATGTCAGGTACGCGCGACTTTTATGAGTCTCTATTGTTCCATATACCTCCCTTAATAAACTTTCTAAAAGAAGGACAGGCGATATTTTGCCATAAATTAGTCTTACAGCGGTCTCTTTCGTGTCCTCTTTTTTGTGAAACGTGAATAAGTGAATTCTAATTAAATTAATTTTTACTCCTCTTATTCACTGCTTCACCGCGGCGTGACACCAACGCTACGCTCATTCGAACCTGCCGCGGAGCCGCACTCTCCTCGCCAACGCGCACCGAGACCGCACTCTGATTAGTCCGTGTTTTTCATTAATAACACCTTAACAAAGCCGAGGCGGAACAGGAACCGCCCCTTTCAAAGAAATCGAACTAACATTTTCGTACAATAACGGGTTACTGGAACACTACGAATAACCTCACGTGTTCGGAATAAACGTGCGCAAACTTCCGATACGTGATCTCCTAAGGCTAATATTTCGTTACATAAAGAGTGAATCCGTTGCGAATGTCGTATCATTGAATTTGACGCAACATGAATAATTAGCCAAGCGGGAAAATGATTTCTCGGTAAGCAAAGTGAAGGATATATCGGAAATGCTAACTGACGTGGAACGTATAAGTGTTATCATTGTCGCATTTCGTGTTTTTTAACTAGTTTTTTTCGTGTTTTTGTTGCAGGAAGCATAATCCTATTCATCTCGGGCGCCGTTTGCTTGCTCCTTGCATTCGTCACCTACGTAGGTAATCCCGCGCAATGGATTTTCAATTATGTAAGTCACAAAATTTGTTTCGTTTCCTAGCCCCTTTCTATTGTTCACTGCAACATAAGTTTCTCCGTTGCATCGTCTAAATGAAACAAAGTATTAAATTAACCCTGACAACACGTAGTTAGAATATTTTTCCATCGACACGGACGTCTTGCGTAAAAAATTTGAAACTCGATTGTACATTATAATTATTTATTTCTGTTAATGACTCCTTGTTGTACGAAGTTTGTTGTACGTCTCAGATAGTCAGGTGTTTTATGTGCCATTGTACACATTGAAGCAAAATATTGTCTAACGTTAATAGCAAATATTACCAGCAACATGTCTATTATCGTCTCAGGTAAATGTCTGCTTTGCATTCATACAGAAATTCATTGCTAAGCCTACGCAAATGATCGGTTAAAGAGCATCTTTGATCACATCGAATTTTTTATTTAACCCTCATCCGTCCCTCGTGTCAATTTGACACAGTTTTCCCGAAATAAGTTACACTGTTCTGTTATTTGTAGGTAAATTCGTTCGAAACTTGGTGACTTTTATTTTTTTAATGCAAAACATATAACTGCAAAAACCTAAAATGTAAATGTTAACTCCTCAATTTCAAGGAAAAAAACATCGAAAAGTAACTGTTTAACTTGTTATTTTATCGATTTTTTGTATCACTGTGTCAATTTGACACCGAGGGACAGATTCAGTTCGTGAAGTGAGGGACGGATGAGGGTTAAATCGAATTTATCGGAGGGTTGAATAAACAAACCTGGATTTTATACATGCAAATTGAAAATAATGATGAGACAATTGAAATGAGTCGAAGGGAGTTCAAAGTCTCGAGTCGTCAGTGAACTCTTTCTTTTGACTGATGATAGCAAAATGGCTATTAGTAAGAATCGTGCAAACATTATTCTTTTAGAAACTGGACATGAGGCCGAATTCGCTAGTTTTCCAATTATGGAGGAAACCACCTATCGATGTTTTTATCAAAATATATATATTTAATATTACCAACGTGGAAGCATTCCTCAATGGCGAAGAAAAGCTGAAAGTCGAGGAAACTGGACCTTACGTCTATCAGTGAGTAATATAACGTTAAAGAAAAATTAACTGCCTAATTTTTAGAATGTTGCTCTGTACAATGTATTAGCATTTCATTTGTACGATACATAAGTGTTCTTTCACTGTGTTCAAAAATCACATTTCCTTTTATTACAAACCAATAATTTCGAACGTTTCTCTGCGATAAACGCTTTGTAATATTAAATGTGCAAATGCATCGATGCGTCTAATTTCAGGGAAATACTAGAGAACCAAAATGTTACATGGCACGCGAACAAAACGATCTCGTATATGCCGAAAAGAACAATAGTATTCAAACGAGAAATGTCTAGCGGAGATCCAGTTGTAGACATGGTGAGCGTGCCGAACATACCGATGCTGGTGAGTGAAAACACGTTCGTGATTTAATCATTATTACATACTTCATATACACACAATCGATCGATCATTGTCGATCAATCAATTAACGGAGTAATTCCAGTTTCCCGACACGAGTAACACAATCATTATTAATTATGTGGAATCGCGTACTCGCAGACTCGCTTTAAAGATAGACACGATTTCTGAAAAATTCTTCACAAAAAATTATCCGTAACAAATAGCCCGAAAATTCCTTACTAGAAGTCTTATAATACTTACAAAAAAGAATCGCATTTGTCTATTTAAAAAAATAGATGGCAGCTTGTATGGAAATCTTGCATGTATTATCACATTAACAACTGCGCTGCATGCTGACAGCGGTAATCTATTACTATAACGTTTACGAACGCCTATCAAAGTGGAGCTAATGAGTAAACTAATCTTCGTGCATCGTAGGATATGTAAATTTCTAAAACACAAGAAGACTATTAAGAAAGAATATTTTCTTTATTTTCATGAATTTTCATGGAATTAAAAACGAAAATAGGAATTTCCCTAAAAATGTATTATGGATAGAAATAATATGATAACATTTCGATCGTACCTTGTGTCTCGAGCTTGTTAGAATGTCGTAACAAATTGTGCGGCGATTAACAGTAGCTTTGCATACTGCTCCTTAAAAAAAAAACACTCCGGTTCGTAACCTTTTTTTCACCTGTCAAATGGTATTCAGCGTTTTTGTTTTAGGTTGTTATCTAATTTGCGGTCCATTAGAGAAAACTCAAGCATGAGTTGTAGATGAGGCAGCTGTAATTTTTCTCAGCGATCAATAAAAACGATATCATAACGAATGAATCAGAGAAATACGTCTTTAGTAATAATTACATATACACGAGGCTCCGCGATGATCATATATTGACGCGGTTTCGGATATTTTTACACTAGCACGTATTTACAATGTCATCTTTGAATTATCGACAGTTCAGTCATCAAGGTTCTTTCTCTAGAGTAATTATTTCTAATAGTTCCGCTACCGCATGAAAAAGATACAGCTAATAACTGTGCAAAGATGTACGGCTCTTATTGATTGGCATGATTAGTGTTATACTACCGGCGCATCATTAATTTGCAAGCCACTAGCAAGTTGGACATGTATCATGAATAGTTAGTGGACTTTTATGCAGATCTACAATGTTCTTCTCTCAAATTGAGTAGCGATAAATTGAAAATTCCAGCGGGTTCCGAAAGCCAAAGTATATCCATTTAAAATAAAAATAATTCTTGAATCATTTTCAAGATTTTTGAGATTTTTGAATATTTAAAAAATTTTGTAGTATTACCATTCTCTGCCAGATGCATTCAACTTTTTTTTTAATTTAGGTGCTTATTTCACAAGTTCTCTTATTTTTAATTTTATAAATATTCATTCCTTTTTTTCAAGGAGGCGACCGCGAATATCGATTGATAGAAATCTTGATGCCTCGTATTGTTGACAAAAAGACATGAAAACATGTAATAAATTTCCTTAACCGCCTGACCGAGTTAACATTTCATTCGAGACATTTACACTACTATCGCGACGGCTGATCATAGCATCAACAAATCACTTATAAACGAATAGCGGATAATTGCTCGATTTCCAATTTTCAAACATAAATCGCCGAGAATCTATTCTGGTTTTAAAATAGTAAACAACTCGATTGTGTCTCGCAGTCATAAATGCATAAACATCGGCGGACTATTTATAATTTAACGAATCGTTGAACACCGTAGCAGGTTGAGACCGATAATTATCTTTACAGGGACTGTCTTCGACGCTGCACGATGCTGGATTCCTCGTGAATTTCCCATGGACGAGGCTAGTCAACATGGTGGACAGCAAACCGATCCTGAATATCACGGTTCACGACTACCTTTGGGGGTACGAAGACAGATTGGTCCATTTGGCGAACAGCGTCGTGCCGAATTTCATTAATTTCCAGAAGTTCGGTCTGCTCGACAGGGTGAGTTTTTTTTATCTAAACCTTATTTTGTCTGCGTCGTTTTGTTTAGTCTAGACTAAGAACTCCAGTATTCAATCCTCACTTAACTTTCTTCACAGTACCAATTCATTATATTTCAAAAGAACTTCCATTTTTCTCGGAATATTTCGATATACGAGCTGCCCATTTATCACGCGATTTAATTAACACTAAAACTTACCACCACTGGTCAAAATGACCGGTTCCAGATTTATTATGTTACAATTATTGAAATAATAAAAATGATTTTACAAGAATTGATTGTATAAATAACTTTAGTAGAGAGAGAGAGAGAGAGAGAGCGTATTTTTAGAGCCAGTTATTTTTAAGGGCCGGTAAGTTTAGTGTTAAGAACGTTGCAAGTTGAAGAGCGTAAAAATGATCTTGGAGCTAGAAAATATTCAAATCTGAAGAAATCACCGTTAATACATACGTGTCTTTCGAAAGAGATTTCACTTGTTAGCAATCGATTGCCTTTCCCTATCTTCTGGCGATTATAGTGATGGTCTTCCCCTCGCGACGCCGCCGTACAAAAATAGCTTCATTAACGAACAACCACATAACTCATTAAGCAAAGAAAGAACCACTTAGTTTGTTTAGTTGCGAGCACTTGTCAGTCGTAAACGTTCCTCCATCGTTTCGACTGTGTAAGAAACTGTTTTTATGCGAATATAGAGTGCTTGCTTTCAGCGTTGCTTATTGCGGGAATATTGTACAGTGAATCGTAGCTAAAATCGTTCACCATATCGCATATCAAAATACATTTCATAAAATAATTCCCTCTCCATATTATCTCTAAACGTTTTCTACCATGTGTCACGTATTTTTATGTATGCTGCACGGCTTAAGCTGTGACTCATTGTAGTGTTTTTTATTTATACTTACATTTTTTGTCGATATAATTAAAACGTAATTCATTTTCCTTGCAACTTTTCTACGTCGAACGATTATATTGAATACTCATTAAAATAAAAAGCGTTTTAAGGTGAATGTGTTACACAACTCTACTATAAAACAACATAGCTTATAGATTTCATGGTATGGATTATGTTTTTCTTTTATCACTGTTACTTAATCGTAATATCGTTGGCTATCGCTGTAGCTAAATGTTGTTACCTAATAGACCAGCAATGTGCATGCAAATTCCTCCTCGTCCCGAATCGAAAAACAACTTTTTACGCCGGTCAGTTTGTTCCACGCGTTAGAAACGAAATGAAAACATAGTGAGCCTTCGAGGAAATGTTTGCATGCGTCAACTGCATAAAATATTCAACATATTCATCACTCAATACCATCATTGACAGCTACAATGACTGCCAGTACGATTCGCGTACGAAATAATTACGTTACAAAATTATAAATAATCTCCTGGGGATGGCCAACGCCGCGGCGTATTAATGACACTTTCGCGACTTTCAATCGCATTAGGGGATGCGATTCTCGAGGCCGAAAAGAGGGAATCTAAAACTAATTAAAGAAAAAGTAAGGGAAACATCGCATAAGTGATAGCTTGTTATCGCGACGCGAATGCGCGTTAGTGCCGCGACACGTATTGCGTACAGACTAGACGTACGAGAGCAAGGAAGGCAAAAAAAAAGGGAAAAGAAAAATATACCGGTTATTGACACAACCAACTAACCTTGTCGATGCATGAATCGACCGAATCATTTCACGTTTCCTGTTGCTAAACTTCGCCGCCTTTGTGCCGGTGTTCGTGCGCGAACCGTACCAATACAGATCGATCGATCAAAGTTGCAAAGAGAAACGCAATACCGATACCATGCGCGACATGGAATTGGAACGAGTGAGGGGATGGAGGCTTCCCTTCACCCCTTCAACAGTGTCATTTAGAAACATTTGTATAGACAACTAGAAAATGCATCTATCTTTAGTTACATGTTTCCGTGCAGCTTAAAATACAGGGTGTCCCAAAAAGTTCCCAATGTCATTTGAAGTAACTTTCTCCATTGCGAAAATGTTCTCTGTGGCTTTGTTAACACATTATCGACAGGTGGTTATTGCATAATTTTGAAAAATCTATGGTACATGGCTAAACACTTTTTAATGGGACCTTCAATAGCAACGGCAATTTTCATTATGAACTAACAAGTCACTCTCGATAACGTCATCTAATAGTTTCAGTTAAGATTGCGATGTAAAAGAAAATTTCTATGCTTTCTTTTGGTACAGCACAATTATTGAAAGTCCTATTAGTAGGCTTCCGGTAGGTAAAGTGTTAAGAAATTATTAACGAAAATCACAGGCCAATCAGAACGCGGCTACAGCGGACAGATTCCGGCGCGATGTTTTGGCAGTGGTCGAGCCGAAACTCGTGCGACGTAGTCGCGTTCTGATTTGCCCGTGTTTTTCGTTAATAATTCTTTAACAAACCCGCGGAGAACATTTTCGCAAACGAGAAAGTTACTTCAAATGACATTGGGAATCGCAACATTTTATCAACAAGGTTTCCTTTGTTCGGTTTCGGTATCTGAAGTACAAATTACCTTGGAGCCCTTGAACAATATATGCAGGGTGTCCCGTTTAAGTGAGAACAGCAGGTATCTCGGGAGGCGTTTTCGTTATCAAAAAACTGTTCGTACAAAAGTTGTTTGGTATGACGGTCTACATTACGTAGTATTAATTGTTTTCTTGTGGGTGGCGTGGTGGAGGAGATCTGAAGATCAAACTATTTCTTTTAATGGAATGTCCTATTTTTTATACATTATATAGTTTTTTATTTTTTTATTAATTTTTGTATTAATTTATATTATTTTTTTATTAATGTATAATTTTATACATTATATATATTATATAGATCAATAGAGTATCATATTCCGAGTATAAAAGTGTTGACCTCCTATGTCCTAAATCTAATATAGTTAACGAGATATCGAAACAATTTTCTTTCTTCTTTGGATAATATCTCGTTAACTATTAGATTTAGGACATATGATGGTCAACACTTTCATACTCTATCGATCTACTATGCTATAAAAACTAGGACATTCACTAAAAAAAAATTGATTGGTCTTCAGATCTCCTCCACCACTCCACCCACAAGAAAACAATGAATACTACGTAATGTAGCCCGTCATACCAAACAACTTTTGTACGAACACTTGTTTGATAACGACAACGCCTTCCGAGATATCCTGCTGTTCTCACTTAAACGGGACACCCTGTATATGGAACTGGTAAAACTAGCTCCAATGGCTGCGAAAAGTTCTTACGCATCTCTGTACCGGTAACATTAACAATCTCCGATGGCAAGGCGACTAACAGCAGTATTGCTCGACAATAATAATTGACACGAACTTTTAAAAAGTATACGCGTGTACGAGCCTCGCTTATATTGCTCTCACTGAACAGTTACGGTTCAAATAATCTGCACGTAAATCCATTAACATATTTCATATAGCATGCAGCAAATTAAAAGTTTTACTTGTAACAACAAATAAGTGAGATGAATGATGAATATTCAGAAGTAACTGGATCGAATGTAAATTCTTGTCGGCGAGAAAACCTTGTAGCTCCTCGAGATTGCCTCTATCGCAAGAAATGTTGATAATTAATTGGACTGCGGAGCTTTATGCAAAATCAAAATTTCATGCATTAATTTTAAAGACGGGCCACATAAAATATTCTTTCATCCTTTAATAATTTTAATACGTTGAAGATAGTGAATTTATGTTTCTAAATTCTCTTAATCTTTACTCTGTTTTAAATTGCACCTACCCATTTTTACCATAATTGCATAAAATCCGCAAAAAGCATATTTGTGCATGCAAAATATGCAAAATGTATTAGAAAGTTAAATTACAGCATTCTTCCAGGTAATTCTTTTGGAATGTCGATTCGTCATGTTCATCTTCACATTGCGCTGTTCTACTGAACGAAATATACAAAATGTTTGTTATTCGATTAATTCCACTAGCAAATAGTTGAAAGTAGAATAATATTAGAGCCTTTGTATTACATTATTCTGGAAAGAGATAATGAACGCGACAAAGAATAGCGAATTAGAGGTATCATACGGCATCATACGTTGCAGACTCAAATCGCTAACCGTCCCGAACTGTCGGCGGTTTTCGCAATTATTCCCAGCCGTTGATCCTTTCACTGTTTTGCATACGGTTTCAGGGTTCACGAGGTTAGTGTCAACGACTTCTAAACGCACAAAAAGCGATTATGACAGAGAGACACTTGCACGCCATCAATCGAACGTGCGCCGCGCGTGCCGATATTAATTCGAGCGAAATTGATCGTTGCCGCGGGATTTAGCTCATAGCAGTTTTATAGATCCTAGAAATTAGTCTCAATCGCGGGTTGTTCGTATCGCCGTGATTTCTGGCGACGGGATTCCTGAACCTGTTGCTCGATTTCTTGCGCTTTTTCTCGCTATTACGATAAATAACGAGTCGAAAGGAACTGTTAATGAAAGTTCTATGTCATACTCAAAGGTGAACGATTGCGTGTCTTTTTCGTAATCTGGTTCAAATAATTGCGGCATTAGTCCCTGACGGGTAATTTAATCCTAATTGGTAATATAAGACGAGAATATTCTTTTTACTTATCTCACTTTTCGTCCTAGCGGAAATGACGGAAGATGGTTATTCACGACCACTGATTGGCTAGCACGTTTCATTTTCTTAAAAATAAATGTTCAACTTTCCAAAAGTGGCGAAATGAGTCTCGCTTTAATCTTAAATTAAAGAAATCTTGGTTGAAAATTTAAAACATGAGAAAAATAATAATTAATATGTTAATTAGTCTGAAAAATACATTTACTTTAGTAGGAAGATGACGGGTCTTCGCAAAAATCGCGTTTGCATGTTCCCGTCGTCTGTGATTCAACAGCAATGAATTACCACGTCTGATCATTACTTGCCGTTTCTACTTACAGTTAGCACGGATGCATGAGTCGCAATTCATTTTCAAAGCCGCTCTGCATAGGAAACAATTTGCTCTCTAGACTTTCGAGTTATTTTTACGCAAAGTAACGTTTTTGATCGTGAAAAAAAATTATGCAACGTTTTGCTCGATGTTTGTGTTCACTATTCAGCGTACGTACTATAAAATATTCTACTATTCATTGCCAACTGAACGAGCGCAACTGACTCATTCATGTAGTACTTATTCTCAATGATCACGATTTCAAGTACGATTCTATGTACTGTTTGTAAATTGTTTCGTGACATTGCCTGGGAACGATAACACGTCAAATATGACTATTCATTTCTTCCACGGAAATGGAAAGAGAAACACAAGGAAAATACAATGCAGTACTGACCCAAAAACACAAGGTTACGTGTAACTGCTATTTTTCATTATATATTTTTATACATTTTTATGTTTTCTGGGCATATTTTATTATTACATGAATTACATTAGAAAATTATTACATGAATCAATGCGTTTACTCGAATTCTACAAGAAAAATTATGCTTATAAAATTTATTTTTAAGTAATTTATAATTGTACTTTGTATTTTTACTACCAGTAAATTCTCGGAAGTTATAATGTCAATGAAAGTGATGATTATACCCATCAATATCTTGAACCAAATTTTATGAAACGCGTCTTCGAATTTGACCTGAAATATCACATAGGCTTGTCAGTCAATGCACACTTGCGTTCTACATATAAAACAATCCGCAGTGCCATTCAAAAGTCTAACGTCGCTCATCCAAGGAGAAGTGAAACTGCATACTTTAATGGAAAAAGTATGAATAAATGTTTAAGTTGTTCATGTCGTAAATTGTTTAGCCATACTACAAGCTATAAAAGATGCAATAAAACCAGTGTGCAGTAGCGAGATAGGTCATTAATACAAGCAGTCGGTATCGCAAGTCAACTTGTATACATATGTACATAACAATAAAAATACTCACAACAGCTATTTTATTTGAAAAATATTTCAAGATAAACAAAACCCAAAGTCGCCAAATTGTAGCAGCATGCAGAGTTGGGCAAAAATTTTATTTCAATAAAAATTTCGAATAAAATGGGTTTTTTCCAAGTGGGTTGTAAACCCACTTTATTCGAAATTTTTATTTAAATAAAACTTTTGCCCAACTCTGACAGCATGTAGCTGTCGCAGCTTTATGCTTCCGAATAATGCAAATTACGCCTCGTAAACGTAAATAATAAAACCGTGGTAAAATAGGACTTTTGAGGGCGACTGCAGCGTAGATTGGTATTTTATCTAGCGCTTTTGACTACTGAAAACCCCCATCTTTGCATTACCGAGAAATGAGAAGGCGCATCCTGCACCCTTGCAATCCTGAAAACGAGACTCCCCCTTAATACTTGCTGAGCATCGTAATAATAAATGTAGCACCTTCCTCAATACGTTTACTGAGATACTAAATAGGCATTTCATGTTGATGATTTTTACCATCTAATCGAGAACATGTTTACAAACATGGCCTGCCGTTGCAAACAAAGTCGTATTACGAATCACGTTGACTGAGCATATTTCCTAATAGAAGATTATTAATTTGAAAATATCTCAGTAATTACACATTTCATGCCCCACTTTGTATCATACTTTTTTACGCAGAATTTCGTAATTTATCCGAATTTTGAGAAAAAATAGTAGACATGCTATTGAAGGTTAAAATTAAAAATTAAAAAGCTAAAGGTTACTGTATGTCCCCAGGAAACCTTGCAACTATTGTTGGAAACATTTTTTCGTACAACAAATAACTTAAAAGTTTGAGATCATCACGTTATGAGACTCACCCTGTATAATGATTCTATGGTAATATAATTTCTTTCTAACTCCAATTCTTGTAAACATGACCATAAAAATAAATACTTGCATGAATATTCATAATTTAGTGACCGACAGTAATTATAAAGTCTGTAACAGATTCTCCTACGTCATTATTACCGACATCGTAAAACTTTGATCGATGCTCGCATTAAAAACCTTATCTACAATTCGATTCACTGCGTTTGCACTCTAGAAATGTGACCGAACGATAGAAATTCAATTGAAGATGAATATCTTTTTGCACAGATGTACGACGAGGGCAACAACATCGTATTCATGAACGTCGGTAGAAATGAAAACATGACTGAGGAGGACGGGCGGTATTTGAGTATCGAATCTTATAACTACAGTCCAGGAATGTCGCAGTGGGGATACACAGAACCAGAAGGAAACGAGACTCTACCACAGTAAGAATCATTGCATTATAGTAAAAAAATGTGTTCACGATCAACAAAGCCGAGACAAGTCAATCGAAAATTTCATTTAAACTAATCTAAGTGCAGTACATTCTAAAATTTCAACTAAACTAATTTTTTTACCTTGTGGTTTTCACACTTGACTTTGGTAAAGTTTTGGATTGTGACTCAATCAAATTAGGCAACTCCGAGCGTGTAAAGTTACTAGAGATTACCTCTGAAAGACGTTAAGAATTTTATGAAAAGTGCTTCGCAGTATATCATTGCAGACAATGTATATCATTGATTTTTTTATTTTCATCCGACAGGAACACAATTTGCAATCGCGTCAAAGGATGCACCGAGGGAGAATTGTTCCCAACGCATTTGGATAAGCACGCGGTGTTCAGAGTCTTCAGGAAAGCATTCTGCAGAGCTATTCCAATCGTATTCAAGGAACAATTGTGGCTGGAGAGTGGTCTAGAAGGATATTTGTACAGTGTAGCCGACGATTTCTTAGACCCACCGGACATAAATCCTGACAACAAATGCTTCTGCAAGAATCCGTCTAAATGTTTGAAGAAAGGACTCTCCGATATGACGCCGTGTTATTACAGTACGTATATTTCTGTAAAAGATCAACTGTCTTCCAATATCTTTCCCATTTAATAAAATTTTAGCCGGGTCAACCCTTCGTTTCTCTCCTCATATAGCAAGCTTGCGGTTCGTACTTTATCCCGTTCGAATAATTTACATTCTGCTAGCCTACGATTATATAATAGAAAGGAGGAAAAAGACTCACCGCTCGTCAATTTCCTTGAAGTGACCACCTAGTTCCTGGCAGCTTCACCGAGGAAATGCACAACAGCCGCCAACCTGCAACGTAAAATGTCGAAGTTTGAACTTTAGGAATGTAGATCACGGGGACATTAAGAACCTGACATTTTCGAGAAACGATTCGCAGCATCAGAATTTTTAAATCGCGAGTACCTTCGCTCTTTCTCACCTTTCAAAATTATGTGGCCAATATGTAGGCAAATAGGATAATATATTATCTTAACGATTATTTTTTAAATAGTTTATTTCGATACTGACCAAGCCTGATATGTACCTATCAGAAAAATGGTCACAGAGTCAATGACATTGAATCGAATCGAGTAAATAAATCTGTTCAAATAAAATAAAATAATGTATAATCTAATTATTTGTTCAGGGATTCCAGCAGCAATGTCTCTGCCACACTTTCTTGACGCTGATCCGAGCTTACTCGAAGACGTCGAAGGCCTTAATCCAGACCCTGAAAAGCACAGGACGAGAATCATTCTACAACCGGTAAGTGATACCGAGAACCATCAAATACGTCTTGCCAGTGACGTGCTTGATTTAAAATCGAATGGAATTAGGATTAGCAATTGCAAATAGTGTGAAACGAGTAAATTGATAAGAACTAAATTGGAATTGATAAATGACTATTTTCTGAGAATTATGTGAGCATTAAACGGGGTGGGACTGTTTGTGTATCAAAAGCGCATTCTTCACAACGAGATTTCGCGATATTACCAAACGTTTCTCAAGAAAAGCCACGGAACGGGAGAAGAACGCATTCGCAAACCGGTCGCCGTTTATTAGTTACCTAATCGAACGACGATAATATCTCGTGGAACTAGTGTAGCCGAGCGGTTGTTATAGATAGGCCAACGAGGTTGTCGACCTTACGAATTATTGAAAATGCATAATGTCTCGAAAAATTAGTAGACCCAGAGAATTCGATACAGGTTTCTCTAGATCTTCGATTCGAGAACAAATATGATTCACATTGTACCATTTTCCTTTTCAGACTATTGGCATTCCGATGCACGTTAACTCGAGAATACAGATCAACCTCGTCATGTACCCTACCTCCTACAATCCCAAGATCAAGGTCTTCAACGACCTGACAGTGCCACTATTCTGGAGCGACTTGGTGAGTATTATTAAACCTTGTGTACACATGATCTCATTAACACCTTGCACTAAGAGAGTTTTCATCGCGAGTGTGAGGCGATATTATCCACTGTAACAATCTCATTGAGTCTGCTCCTTTAGCCGATATTCTGACGTCTGGTAAATGAGTGTCGTTAAAAAAATTATGAAATATGAAAGGTTGTATCTGCAGACTGTTAAACAGGAATGCACGAGCTCGCGACCTTACATTATTTTAAAAAGCGCACAAAACGATGCGGTTCTTATTGGAAATTAGTATCAAGGTAGGCTGAGGAGGGCGTCTCCAAGGTCAACACTCCCATAAATTACATTCCGTGTTTTCCACCCTAGATAATCATAGCCGTCTGCAAGGCAAACTTTATATCCTGCAGAGCGAGATCGTTAATGATCTCAAGGACAGGGTGCAGAACCTTCATGCACCCCGTCCACAAAAGCAATAAAATAAAAGCAATTTGCAAATCTTTATATGTACATCTGTGGTGCGTCCTGATTTATAAAATACAGATGAACGCATTTGTTAACCAAATTTTGTAACATTTGTATTTGATTTCTTCTTTGTATTTGATTTCTACTGAATTCGCATGAAGATTGCCAGTAAATCAATAATATCGTTTCGACTAATTACGAAAAGATAAATCGTTTTCTAAGAATTTTGCACCTACCAAATGGCTTGCGACTTTTCGCGACACCGTGTGTCACCATCTTCGTAAGATATTTATCCTACTTTCTCTCGAAATACTAGGAGTCAATGAAACTTAGTGTCGTCCTAAAATTATATTAAAAATTTGAAAGAGCCCGAAAAATTTGAAACCTACTTTGAGCCCGATATTTTGCAACGTTGTTTTATTAAAAGTTCAACTTTCTTGTCGGTTCTTTCAACAAACATCAAGTTTGATAAACTTGTAAACATTGCGTTTTATTTCTGTAACGATAAAATGCACTTTTAGTAAAGATAGAAAATCAATTTTATTGACAACAGTATTAAAAATAATACGTAATATGTAGTCGCTTTTTTTTCGAAAGAAGATTAAGTTACAATAGCTGTTCACTCTACTCCTATGATGTAAGTCCGAAGTACATACGAGTGGAGTAAACGAAATTACTTATTCTTTAAATTGAATTGAAATACGATAATATCCTATTACTTGCATGTTACATGTAAACAAATTTCAGTGTCGAGGGTATTAGCATATACGAGCGTAACATACGCGTAAAAAGGGAAGCCGCAAAAGGTCCCCTATTTGTGGGTAGCACGCATAAAAGTTATTCAAGATTATGTAGATTTATAACTTACAATACTTCGTACCATTTAGGCTACGAGTGTACAATAAAAATTTTCGCAATTTCTGCAGTTTTACCACTTTTGTCATATAAATTTCTATTTATAAATGTTTGTAAGCAAACATCGCGGAGACAAGCTACCGCGTAAAGTTTAACCTTGACTAATTTTAACTAGTTCAAAGATAATCTCTTTAAAATAAATTCACCGTGAATACAAATAAAATAATCCGACGCAGAATACAAACGCCCGCTACTATGTATTAGTTCCATCATAAAACTTACGTGCACAGATGATCTACAATTGTTTATTTACGTGTATAAATTTGTTTATAGTACATACCGACGCCGCCAAGTGATATAATATTCCTCTTGAAAATGATTCTTCACGTGCTCCCGATTGGCCAAACAGTACTAATTTGGTCGCTAGTCCTCGCAGGACTTGTAATGGCCATGTTATCCGTGCCCGCCATGATGTGGTCTATTAATCAGCAGCAGGAACCACTTCCGGTGGAGAGAAGAGACAGCACCGATTTAAGGATACCTCTCAACTACGGCCAATACACGACGATACGTATACTACCGGCTATCAAGAAGATCACTTCGAGGACCGATCTGTTTAGTTAACACCGCGGAACTGTATTCGAAAAGCGTCACGTGATCACAAAGTTACCGCGAGAAACGTCCTTTATACTCCTCGAACATCTGACGGGTGAAAAGCGATAATATTTGTATGCGTTTTCTGTTCTCGCGGGAAGAAGGGGCGCCTGTTCTCCTGCCTACTTTTAACAGACTCAGAATACGATGGTGTCAGGTATTCTACGTTACGGTACACATTCAGGGTTTCGTGCTAAAAATATTTCCCTTTATGGATCGATATTATTCTTCCAGGACATTCTTACCGTTTACTTCAACCCTATTTAATTCTAATCAATTTTTGAAAACCGTTCTTTGCTTTTTTTTATGTAACATTTATAAACACACTCGATATTTCTTGTTTAATTGTGGCATTTGTGATCGATCAGTTATATACAGCTAATTATATATGTATATATATTATATTATATATGTATATACATATATTTATCGCGCAGTTAGAATATTTATAACTGTCCGAATACAACTTTGTCGGATAAACGTTTTTGATGGAATAAGTCGTATAAGAATTTATGGGAAATTGAAATGATCAATTGTATGCTTTAAAATAGTCTACAATATTTAAAGTCTACAATTGAAATTAATAATCAAAACAGCAGGACACAGAAATATACATGGCTTGTCAATCGAATAATATACATAATTGCGTTTCAAATGACAATAAAATGGATGTAAAAATTCCAAAAATATTACCGTGTTTTTTTCGCTTCTTATTCGATTAAATGCACGACAACGCCGGAAGTGCATTTTCGTACTACTTACATCAAACAATGTTTCGTACGCGTTACTACATTTTGTATTCCGTTTAATTGTTAACGAAGGTATTATACCATGTTAGTTTTAATTATTTAACGAGTACAAAATATCAATTGAGTATTCCATTTTCAAAGTACTCGCGTATATATAGTTTTTTTAACCCTATCACTCTGTAGGACTGATAATGCACAAGCCTTCTAGAAAGAGAGAAAGCATAAATGAAGAACAAATAAACCCACATGGAAAATGGATACATATATGTATATATCCTCTCCCACTTGCTCAATGTGTACTACATATATATAACTCTCTCTATCCTTGTTCACAAGGCAGTTGCAACTATCAGTCGATAAAGGCGCAGAACAAATTCTTGCTACCGCTTTCGAACATCTCGTTGTCACCTTAGTTGCGCGACGTTATAGGGGAAAAACTGTATATTTTTATTTTGTACACCGTAGTACTTTTAAACATCGTTTGCAGATTGATATTACAGTAGATATTACACTAGCCAAAATAATTTGCAAATTTTTGTATACCTTTTCGATTTGAAACATTGAACTTTATTACATTGACTAATATTAGAATAATTTAACTTAAAACACATTGATAATGAAATTTGGAAAAGTTGATACAATTCAATATTGTTTAACATTTTTTATTTATTATGATTCTTTTTTTCTTAAAGGAAAACTATATTTAGCAAATATAATATAATTATATACTACATATTATTATTTTCTTGAATCGATTCTTAATTTTGATATTTTCACGATTGCAACTATTGTTCATGTCATATCTCATTTACTGTGCTATAAAAATATGTAAAATGTAGTTTTAGGATTACAATTGTACAAATTTTACAAACTATATTAATAGATTCATTTTTATAATAAATAATTAGAAAGTAATTGTACATGTTTATCAATGTTTATTTCAGATTTGTAATAGAATTGCGAAAATTTAAAAAAAAAAGGCTAATGTATCTGAAGTACAACACTAATTTGAATTATGTACTTTTTCCTCATACCACAAAAGCATTTTGTACTTATTAAATTTCTCTTTATCCTTTAATTAAACGATGCACTTTTGAACTATCATTTTTATATTTTTGTATAAGTAGGTATATTGTGTGAAGGAGATATTATGTACATTTATGTATTGCTTATAAAATTTATTTCAAAAATATGTTTATTATACAATATAACATGTATATATATGTATGTACACTCTACACTCTGAAAAACAGTGAGTCAAATATAAAGATAACAAAATAAAACGAAATCTTCGAGCAAAGTTGTTTTAGCAGACACTTGTTTTAGAATGTACTATTGACTACTATGAATCATGTAATTCAATAAGGATAAAGAAAAAAATTCCATAGGAATTAACAATAATTTGTTACATGCAAATATACGTAGCAATTTGACACACTGTAAAATATATATTTCAAAAATATCTTATACGCTCTGTATACCTTTTAAACATGAACTATATATGTACAATTAAAAAATGTTTAAAAATGCACTTCTTGCAAGATAGAATATCGATTCGACCATCATATTATTAAATTACAAATCATTCAATTTTTTAAAAACAATATCCATTTCGGGCCTATTTTGTGCCATACGATTAGCACACCATTTCCCCAAAAGTATTAAATTATTGTATACTTGTTTATCTTTCTCACCTGCTTTTTTATCTATCAATAAGTAAAGTTCTTTATCATGCCAACAGTCAATAAAATCTTTTAAAAATTTATGTTCTGATCTGGAGTCATCGTACGCTGGCAAACCAGTAGCCAATTCAAATAAAACTATACCAAAACTGTAAGTATCTACCTTTGTAGACAATTTTCGTCCATGTAGAAATTCTTCTGGAAGATATGGCCTTGTTCCATGAATTTTACTCACCTAAAATAAATGTAGAAAAGATATATAACATTCAGTTATAAATAAATACAATACTTGTTCAGGCGTGCTCCGCACTTTCTCTTAGTTTGATATTCTCTATCCAATATGATTTAAATTATATATAAATTACTAAAAATGGTGAATTTTTAGTAAGCTAAAATCATAATTCAGACTGTCTTGAATAGATCAAGTTTTAGAGTGGTAATAACTTGTTTAAAATAAAATATAGATTTACTTTCATGGAATCCTTTTCAGGCCCCTCTCTTGCTAGACCGAAGTCGCCAATCCTTGGTTCAAAATTCTTATCAAGTAAAATATTAGCACTCTTTATATCACCATGTATCAAAGGCTTCTTTCCAATTGTATGTAAGTACTGCAAGCCACGTGCAGTTCCTTTAGCAATTTCATGGCGTTGTATCCAAGTCAATGGTTGACTATTTTGTTTTACCAGCAATCTGTCCTCCACAGATCCATTCTTCATGAGCTGATATACAAGACAAGGTGCTATACCACCTAAACTATATGCATATAGAGGTAAAATATTTTCGTGCGGATAACAATTTAAAATTTTGATTTCCCTGAGAGATTGCTGAAGTTGAACTACATAACTTTCATCTGAATCAGCTCCCCTTTTTTCTATTTTTTTAATAGCTACATCTGTATTCTTCCAGATACCTATACGATAAGAGACCAATATAATGAATTAAAATTTTGTAAAATAATACCTCATAGAAATTATGTAACTATTGAAGGTGTGCGAGAACCTATTCAGGATTCTCAAGAATCCTGAAATTCTTGAGAATCTGTCTTATCTCGCTCCGATGACTTCCCAACTTGTCCCGATCATCGAGTACCAGACATCTTTGTGTTCTCACATACCTCTAACAACTATGTATATTAGAACATTACCTCTATACACAGTTCCAAAACCTCCTTTCCCTAATATGTTATGCTTATTCCAATCATTTGTGATTATAGACAATTCATCGTATGATGCATGTGGCAGAGTTGCTTCAGTGCATGGAAGTACTGCATTGTTATTTTTTTTTGCGCTTGTAGGGCTGTGCTGCAAAGAACCTGGTGAATGATACGGAGCTGCTACAGAAGCGACAAGTAAGTTATTTGAATTACTTGGTGTAATTCCAATCTGTTCAGCTTGCATTGGTTGATTTAGGATTTTATGAGAAGCTTCTTTAGTAATTGCTTCTACAACAATTTTTGGTACATTTGGTTCCGGTGGAGCAACTTGATTAAAATTTTGAGTACCTATCTTCAGATCTTTAGTATTTTTGTTGAGTCGCTTCCCAAGTATTCTATGAAGGTTACCTTCTCCATTATAAATTAATTTATGGAACTTCTCATTGATAAATGGTTTCAATGGAATCATTGCTTGATAATGTTGCATTCTGGATAATAAAACAAATAATTCTAATATTTTATGATTATGGTGACCCCACATTGTTAGCAATTCATCTGTTGGATTTTTCTCCTTCCGCAAACTCTGTATTGTCAATACATCGTATTCCATCCAAACACCTGAAAAAATAGTCTGTAATATTTATACAAATTGGTAAATCCTTCAACAAAATTATATTATTATTAATAATCTGTGTGTAATTTAACACTTTGCACTCCTTCGTCGAGTGTGACTTTACATCAGAGAAAGAAAAATGTAAATAAAATGGATTTTTATATGTAGTTGGTTCTTCCTTTATTTATTTGTCTTGTTTTTTAGTTAGAAACAAATAGAAGTTTCATAAATATAAATTACAACAAAGTTTGAGAGCTATATTTAATATAATTAGTGAACTTTGAAGTAAATTTCAAATAAGAGTTGTTGGCAACAAAATTGAAAAATAATTCGGAGTGCAAAGGATTAAAATTCGTTTTACATCTTACCAGCTAACTCTTCCCACTTGTCATTTTGATTAAGTATTTTACAAAGCTCTGACCGTTCGAAGAATGGTAATTCGTAAATATATTGGTTTTTATCATTACAACTTGACGAGGACATTCTGTATAACTTCTGTATAGCTCTAAAATAATTTTATAGGAAATTATAACGTCTGACTCATCCTACAAAAGTTTTCCTTTTGAAATGTATACAGCATGACAGCGATACAGCTGGATCAAGCTGGATACAGCACTACAGCACGTCACTGACGTGACGTCAGCAGCACAACAGTTCAAGTCACGAGTTGCCAAGCGAAAGCCGGAAAATTTATCGATAAGGTTGGTAAGACATCTACAACTAGCACGTCGCAGAACATCAGCAGAATATCTCCGTGCGATTGTATGAATTATTTAATAATACAACAAAGTAAGAACATTGGAATTGATTAGATAAATCAATCTACTGATATAAATGGAAAATTGTATATGTAAAAGGATTTTCATTCATTCAGATTGAAATAATTATAGGACAAATTTATATGCCCTCTAGAGGCTAGATGATCAATCTAAAATGATCGCTCTCAAACTTGATGAGCGTTTTGTAACACCGCTGAACACCGCGTACGCCATTTTGAAAACTGAGTCGCACGCAAAACGTTGTATATGTTGTGGAAGCGGCTTTTTGCATGCTTTAAAAAACACAACATTCTGATTTTAAGATACCAAGACACCACCAATAATGGCGGAATACTTGGCATCAATTTTTGGCACAGAAAAAGACAAGTAAGTGAAATTTTCATTCGATGCTTGTTTGAATGTTTCGTCGAAAAGCTCAACGTTATTACGTTTTTGTACCATTGCAGAGTAAACTGTTCATTTTATTTCAAAATCGGTGCCTGCCGACATGGTGATCGATGCTCACGTATTCATAACAAGCCAACTTTCAGTCAGGTAAAGATATTTTTCTTAACCTTTTTATTCTGTTTAACTTCCTTATTATTTCTAATGAAGTGTAATGTTCATGTGACGATGCTTTCTATTTTACGTTCATACCTGTTTATTTCCATGTTGTCTTGAATCTTTGAGTAATAATATAAATAACCTGTTTGTTGCAGACATGTTTATTACAGAATCTTTATGTAAATCCTCAAAATTCAGCAAAAAGTGCAGATGGATCCCATTGTAAGTATAATAAAATATCATTATCAGTTTGTCAAGTAAAATATACCACAACTACACTGATGGATAGAATGCATTAAATTGTCATATATTTATATTGATAAAATTAATTAAAACATTTTACGCAGTTTATGTAAGTCTTATAAATGTATTTTTATAGTGGTTGCCAATGTATCGGATGAAGAGATGCAGGAGCACTACGATAACTTCTTTGAAGATGTTTTTGTTGAATGCGAAGATAAATACGGTGAAATAGAAGAAATGAATGTCTGTGACAACCTGGGAGATCATTTGGTTGGAAATGTTTATATTAAGTTTCGGAGGGAAGAAGATGCAGAACGAGCTGTAAATGATTTAAATAATAGATGGTTTGGTGGAAGACCAGTTTATGCTGAACTTTCACCGGTTACTGACTTTAGAGAAGCTTGTTGTCGTCAGTATGAAATGGGGTATGTATGTCTTTGAACATTTCTTGTAATATGCTTGCAGCACAGTAATTATAAAAGCTATAAGATATTTTACAGACTTTTTCATATTCGATATTGAATATTGTTTCAGAGAATGTACGCGTTCTGGATTCTGTAACTTTATGCACTTGAAACCTATTTCTCGAGAATTACGACGCTATCTGTATAGCCGCAAAAAGGGTGGCAAGGGTCGATCGAGATCGCGATCACGGTCTCGTGGTCGCGATCGCAAGAGGAGATCACGATCTCGCGATAGGAGATCTAGATCCAAAGATCGTCGAAAAGGTAGAGACGATAAGGGCAGAGATGGACGGTCTGGGAGGTATTAAGTATAATTTCCATCTGTAATAATTCCTGATAGAAGGATCCAAATCAAGTTATTATCCTTTTGACTATCTTGTCAAACAAAACGTACGTCGAAGTACATTTTTAAATTTTCATTTACTAGTTGTCTAAAAGAAAAAAAAAACCGAATAATATTAGTTTCTTCACTTCGACAGTAATAAGTTGTATAAAACAGGTAAAAGAAACATGAGACGTGTACTTTTCTAAAAAGAAATAAAACTTAATGCACACATATTTGAGTTTTAAATATTATGATTAACGCGTTTAGGAGAGTGAAATTATTTACTATACGATTGTTTTAGAATTAAATGTAACGAATGTCACTTCTTTCCAGATGTTACATATTAACATCAATAGAAACAATTTTCCTTTACTTTCAATCAAACTTAATAAATTACTATATGACTGTATAAAATACTATATAACTATAAGTAGATATAAATAAACTTAAAAATCTTATACTTTCTAATTCATTTTCTGTGCATTATATATGGACATCGTGACTGTATAAAGTTATCACAGTATAAAAGAAATTTTGCATGTGTAATAACAAAAATAAAAACAATTGGAAAATTATGTTTACTTATTTCTTTTAAATCCAAACAGAAAAAAAATGAGAGTGGGTACTGTGACACACTCGCGCATACACACACCTGTAATGTTAGAGTGTACGACGATTACTTTTCTGAATCTCTCATTATATTTGACATCATTTTCGAATGGTATGAACAGGCTATTTCTACAAAGTGCAATAAATTATATCAAATGCTCATAATAGTAGTGTTGATAAAAAATATTTATTGGCAGACTAATACCAGATCAAGCTTCTATGTTTCCATGAGGCATTAAAAATTCTACGGAGATTTCTCAAACTTCTTTCCATAAGCAAATATTTGCTAATTATATAGGCCAAGTTACATTACATGCTACACACTAGCAAAATTCGTATAAATGTTTCATACTTTATTACAAACTGAAATTGTTAATTTAAAATGTTTACAATTCATTAAAAAACCTGATGATATTTATAAAAATTATTTGGAATATTAATACAGAACAAATGGGAACCAAACATTATGTCGTAGGAAAGAAATTCAAGATTATAATCTCGTACAATAGATCATGTTCACCTAGAAATTTTTTTAAAAATGAATATTCAAGATATATTTCTAAAGTATTTGTTTTGGTGAACATACACAGCTGTAAAAAAAATGAAATGCACAACTGTAAAGAAACATTTATGAAAGAATATACTTTACACGATTTCAATAAATTATCCAAATTCTTTTTATAAATAATGTGAGAATTATTGAATATAGATCAAATTGTAGGTATGCTTTAACGTTGTAGCTGCATGTATAAAATTGTGATATGCGAATATTAATGAATAACGATGTAATGGGATACACGCAATCACCATTTAATACAATCGATATTATCTATCTATCTATGAACTATTGCTTCTTACTTCAAAATGACACGAATTTCTTAACAACTTCGTTAACTTCATTGCGTCGATGCACATGTATACATCACAATGTACTCGTGAATATCACGGATAAAATATATCATGTCAACGTACGTCTTACGAATGAATCGATATTTCGTTTCTTCCTTTTCAATGCCGACAATATTAAACACGCATTCATCTGATCTTACAATGTTTACCACCGTCTATTTCAATAGACAACACTTAAAAACCTTTTAATAATTTCACAGGAATAAAGGTATCATATTTTGCGGACATTAAACTATAATATACAATAGACGCATTTATGTTTCCTTTCCTTTCTTTTTTCCAATGACTATTAACAATTACCATTATATAGTGTAAAAAGTATATTAGATGGTACAATTAAGTCCGACGGAAAAAGACATATCTTGTAATTTATTCTCATCAGAATTTCTCCAAAATATACTGTATACAATATTTTACTTTTAAGTATAAATATATACAGTTTTGTTATGAAAGCGCACTAGGTATCATTTAGTTACTCGGACATGAGATTGAGCAGTGCGCAACATTCTACCATTTATATGTTTCAGAAGACACACTACCTTCTTTAGCATAGTTTTACTTTATTTTTTCTTTTTTGTGGTAGTATAGTGCTCGTGTTATCCATTTACTTTTGCGTCCAAGCACAGAGGTATAAAGTGATTAATTAATTTCATCTCTTAAGATAACTAACAGCTTTTAGTAATGTCCTGCCCACATCACTTGTATCATGAAAATATTTACACTGTTTAGGTTACTAATTAATGATTACGATATTTCATAGTAAGTTTAGTAGGATATGAGATCATTGTTTAGGGGGGCTAATCAGCATAAACAATGAACTGTTGATTATCCACGTCTGCAACTTCAACTTGAACAAATTGAGGTTGTTGAAGTTGAATTTGTTGTACTTGTCTTCCAATAGCATTACGGGATCTATAAAATAATATTAAATTTTACAAGATATTTCATGTTTATTACGTATTAGAATCTAAATAAATAAATTGATATTTGTAGAATTAAAATATATATACTTACTTAGCTTTCGCATGTGTTAATATGTGTGACTTTAAATTCGTTGATTGTGCAAATTTTTTACTGCATCCGTCAAATGGGCAAACATAAGGTCTGTCTCCAGTATGAATTCTAACATGAGTACGAAGATTGAAATCGAGACTAAACCTTTTCCCGCATCCTTCAAATGTACATTGAAAAGGTTTTTCCCCCGTGTGAACCAACTGGTGCCTCTTCAACTTAGAACTTTCGACAAAAGCTTTTCCACACTCTGCACATACATGTACTCTTGGTCCATGGGTGTGTAGATGTTTACGCATTGCACTGTTGTCTCTAAACATTTTTGTGCATCCTTTGTGCGGACAGGCTATAGTACGTTCAACACCATCTAAAACAGGTGGCTTGCGTACTTTCAATTTGTGACCAGGTCTAGCAAATTCAGCCAACTGTTTTGGATCCGACAGGTCAAGACCTGGCATTCCATCAGAAATAGAGCTTCCAGAGTGGTTGAATTTGGCATTGGATTTACCGGTCATGTATTCTGTGTAGTCTGGATCAGGCTCTGGATTTGAGCCTTCATCTGGAACATCCACCAGGTGAGGAGCTAATAGGACACTCCCTTTAACAATAACAAACAAGCAGTCCCAAACAAAAGCTACTGTATTTATTTTTGGTTAGGAAGATTTTATATTTTTTATGTGTACTTAATAGTAAAAGCTCTTTATCATGTAGTAAAAAAACATTTAAAAGTGACAACGATTTTAGCAAACTACATACAAGTGTATAAAATGTAAAACCAAAAAATTCATACAAATTTCAATATTTTATAATTAATATAGTTTCTTATGGAAAAGTAAATAATGGTTAATACAACACTGTTTTATTAGAGAATTATTTTACACGTATTATACCCTTTTCATTTATTTTTTCAAATAAAAAATACAACTAACGAATTTTTAACAAGTGATATACAGAAAATTAGTTTGAAAAAAAAATTAAACATAATAGACTAAAAATATACGCGTACACAAAATTCGAATACTACCGAATATTTAAATAACATTAAATAATTAAAAGTAAATATATATATATTTTAAAAGAATTATTCTATTGTTATATCACAGTTATTTCCAGATGTATTCATTGAATATATTCAATCATTTATTTATATAATAAAACGATGCGACAAAGATGACCATGGTTTACATTCATATTTCTAAATTTACATAATAAAATTATTTTATAACATTTTTTGCATGTCATCATCCAAAACTCGGAAATGCGTTATTTTAGAGAACATTAATATTATTTTGATGTTTCAAATAAATTCGACATCCATAATTGTTTCTATAAAAATTATAGGTTTTACATAGCATGACGTAAGAAGTCAAGACGACTTTCATATCTGCACGAATTAATCTAATATTTCTAAATAATTGTACAATTAAAACATGAAATTAGGGATTTTATTTAATATAAATATACAAGAGCTAATACAGATACAACGACTAAGAGTAAATAATTAATTGACGTTATGCACATTGAGTAAAATAAAGATAACGAGAGCACGGAGCTCTGCTTGTTCTGCTGTAAGTGCATCTCCGCCATTATCACTCGGGAAGATAGATCCACGTAAAAGAAGCCATTTTCAAAATATGGCTGCCCCCTGGCAGCATAATGGCGTTCCCTCGATCAAAACAAACAACGCAAACTGTCAATGAAATCGTAGATAATAAAGAATTCAAAAATAATTCGTTGATTTCTGTGACAGTCCCGTAAGAAAAGCACGGTATTGATTCGAGTCCACCGGAAGTGCGTACTAACAGTGTGCATAGAGATAGGATACCAATTGCAAAACCTCGCAATGTGTTATCACGGTGTGTTTCATTTTTTCAGTTAGCAGAGAAAGTTAGAAAATAAACGATAAAGACTTACCGTCATCGGTACCTGAGGCCCACATCGTCACCGAAAATTCACCTTCGAGCGTCTTGATTTGCACTTGCTTCTGCTCCCACTTTCTAGCCTTCGTTTCCGAGCCCATTTCCCCAAAAATCGTATGGTCGGTCGTTCGAAATCTCGCCGTGCCGCTCTTTCTGGCCTTCTTGGGACCTTTTCTTGATGGACCGGGACTCGACTCGACATAAATATCGTTCTCTGGAACCGGGATTTGATCGTATACGCTTAGCGGATCACTGCCGACGATTTCCTCTTGCGTCTGTAGTATGATTTCTTCGCGTCCTGGCTCTGGAAGTGGTTGAAGGGCAATCATCGGTTGCCCATCCTCTCCCTCGATAGTTGTTTCCACAGTCTCACAGGGTATTTCCACCGGTATTGTTTCTATTTCAACCTCTTGGATATCTGGTTGAATCTCCACTTCGGTTATTATGTCCGAGGACGCCATATTAATCTCCGCTGACGCCATGTTACTAATCAAAATGGCTGGTCACGAATAGTCGCGCGACAAGCGGGGCGGCAAGTTAACCAGTCACGTGACTCACACCCCACCATTGCAAACAGCAAAGTGGTGATCATTCAGAATTTTCTTTACATCTGTTACCATGAAATTCTTTAACTGTAATGCAGTATTTGATTGCTACATGAAACGGAAGTCCTTTGTGCATCTTCTTCAAATGTAAAATAAATAATTGGATTTCATCGACCAATTTATATCATAAATGAAAATTATGCGTTCAATCGATTTCTCATGAGAACCACTAAAGCACGTTCTTTCTTACCGTATCCCTTTTAGTATACTGGTACGCCATCTACCGAAAAACGTGAGTAACGCTTTTAATCCGAAAGAAACTTAGGTTTTGGTTTGACACATCACAAATGCATTTGTTATATTATTGTTCAATTTCTGTTAATGCCTTAAGTAATTATTTTAATTTTACCTGAATGCACCTTTTCCTTATATAGAGTAACTATTATGCATATGCATTTTTGAATATTTAAAACAAGGATATAGGTTATACATTAAAAGTTCTTAATTGTCACAATGGATTTGTCAAAGATTTCGAATGATAAGAAACTATATCTTTGCAAATGGTATTTCCGTGGTAAGTAATGCTTCGTTAGAAATATTACAATTGTTTATGTAAAATGTACATACACGAGTACATTGAGTTTGTGTCATAGCTGGGTTTGCCTTTTTGCCATTTCTTTGGGCTATAAATGCTATTTGGTTTGCCACGGAAGCTTTTACTGCTCCATATTATGAGGAACAAAAGCAAATAAAAAGATGTAAGTTTCAAATATACCTATTTTAATGCTTTTTTATTATATATCATATTAACCCTCATATGTTTATCCGTATATACACGCTCTAAATTTTTCTTACTATAACACATTTCCTGTTTTACCAATTTCGAATATTTTTCTTCATATTTTCTTTATAAACATATTGCACACTTATGTGAACGAAATGTGCATTTTGGTCAATAAGCACAATGTGCATCAGTCAGTCACAGTAACTGGCATGCAAATATTGAGCCTTATATATCGATGGTTCCATGCAAAAGTGTCCTGCAGTTGAAGGATTAAAAGTATTATAGATAAAGTTATTCATGTTATTTGACAATTACAAATTATATAATATTGGGTTGGCAAGAAAGTAATTTCAATATTTTAAGGTGAAATAAAACTCAATTTTGGGAAAATTTTGAAGTTTTATGAGCGCAGAATTATGAAGCTACCAGAAATATGGCAAAAGAGATCATCGAACAAAATGGAAAATATTTTACTGATTAAAGTTCATTGCTTGAATAAAAAAATTGAGTTTTATTTCACCTTAAAATACCGAAATTAATTTCTTGCCAACCCAATAGATTTTTTCTGTATGTTCTTAGTATTATGTATACATGTATAAATGCAGACTCGATAACAGATATTTTATTAAACTAAAATTTCAGATGTGATATTCTCTGCAATAGGAGCAGCTATATGGACAGCTGCTCTTCTAGCATGGGTCATTACATTTCAGATGCAAAGGACAGCGTGGGGTGAATTTGCAGATTCAATTAGTTACATAATTCCTACTGGTATTCCTTAATTTTTTGACTTGCTCACTGTCGCTTAGTTACCAATAACCAATCATTATATTTTTAATGTATAAATAAAAAGCAAGACTGTGTAATATTCTTTTCCTGCATTTGGTTAAATTGTAATACTCCGTCATATATAAAATATAGCATTTATTTTAATGTATTCAAGTAAAATATTTCTAACACATAAGCTTTAGACATATGTATAAACTACAATGATTTATACATTTTATAATATTTATAAAAAAAAACTAATTTCAAATGCAGATTAACATAATTTATATATTCATTTTATTCTTTCTTCGACACAGAACGAATTCAAACAGCTCTCCTATATAAATATATTTGTAGATCTTTGTAAACCAATCGTGATAAAAGCTGAAACAATAAAAGATTTATTATTAATTGTCGTTTATTAATATTTGTCAATGATTAAGCAAATTTACCAATAATGCCAGCAAATCTGCAGACATGAGCATATAAAATACATTGTGCCAAGTACTCCAACGTGATATTAATCCTGCTAGTAATGGACCAACAGCAGCACCAATACTGCCTGTTCCATCAATGATGGCAGTGACTGTAGCTAAAGCTTTAGAATTATCTCCTAGACTAGGATGAGTCCCTAGTTCAGCTGATACAGCAGTTGTTATCAAAGCATAAGGTCCGGTAACTAGTAGTCCAGCTATTAGTAGTAACACTACGTTGATACCCACACCCGTACTACTTCCAATGAAGTCATATATAAATAACTGTATCAAGATCATATAAATTAATACATGTTACATATAGAATATTTATGTTTAGAGAATAATAATATTTAGACTTTTGTTTACATAAAATAATAGTACATACTACGGGAATTGCAACTGCAAACATAACTGCACATGTTACAGCACTCATACCGGTATAATCAGACAAAACACCAGCGGCTATTGCACCCGCAATACCGCCAACATCAAATAAGACAGACATATCTGCACTTAATGCTGCATTATAGGTAGCTGAAAAAAGACAAAATATTTATTATGTGTCCAAAATGTGTAATGAGTATATGTATAATGCACAATGTAAGATAAGAGAAACAGAACATCAAAATATAAAAAGATTTATATATATTTACATATATTTTATTAGAGACTTATTATGAGAAAAGATTTTTATTCGCTATTTTGTATTTTAAGAATTCTAATTCGTTGCGATTCATCTTATAGAATTATAATGCAATGATTACTAACTTGATGCTGAAATATACAATGGTAACCAGTACAGGAATGTGTAGCTTACAAGCTTTGCAAAGAATAAGCAAAGAGAATATTCTATAACTCCAGGAATAGTAAGGGCCCCTATAAATCCAATTGCATCTCCTCTATGATGATCGTGTAGGCGTCTATGCCTTGATAATATTGGGCTAGTTTCAGATCTTGTACTTGTCTCCTTTAAACAAATTTTCTTCATAAGTACCGATAATAGTAAGTGATGAAACATAAGTGCATTCAAATCTTATATTTATTTGAATAGGTATGTAGGTAGTACGAGTACTTATATGTATATACATATAATAAAGAAATAAATTATATTTTATGTTAAGCCAGTTATATAAAGTGCAATATTAATTATGTAAAAAACAAAGCATGCACTTACATTAACACCAATCTGTTCGCGGTAGGCACAGCGATAGATGAGACGCTAAGTACAGCAAATGAGTTATCTTTAGTAAGCTTATAACATGTGCAAAAGAAGTAAAAATATAATAATTATGGATTTATGAAAATATTTTAATATATGTATAAATGTTTGTGTAGCATATGAAATACATGAAATTTAAAAAAAAAAGTTATAATAGAGTCCAAAAGTAAAAAGCGCTTAACGTAACTGAAAAAGATGTAATACATGTTTTATAATTATATCGTATACATACATGGAATACCTTCAAACAATAATCTACAGTGTGTCAAAAAAGTGTCTGCACACTTAGTTTGTTTAATAATTTTACATGCAGAACATATTACTTTCAACATTCTGCACGAACATATTACTTTGTACACAGTGGACTATTAAGAAAATTTCGATTATATGACTGAATGTGCAATTACTTTTCTGGCTCATTGTACCATTCAAGTGCAGAGTACATAGTATCAAAACAATGGTTATGAAGTATTTCTATCAAGGCACTGCATGCTGATAACCATACAAGAACTCCATTAAGTAGCAAAAAGTGTTTTTAAACTTACATCTTCAACATCGTTATTACAATTTCCACTATCTTCTATATCACTGCTTTCATCCGAACTGTGGATAACATCAAATTTTCTATATCCAGGAGGAACAGGTGGAATACATCCTATGTCTACAGGATTGGGTACAAGAAATAGAAATATTACAAATCCCGCCACGCCCATTGTGATTCCAGGTATTATGAAACTTAAGCCCCAATCAGATTCCACAAATTCAGCAGCTATTATAGTACCCAAAATGTTTCCTAACGATGTATGGGAGTTCCATATTCCAAAAATTAATCCTCGTTTTCCTTTACCAAACCAATTTCCAACAACTGTAACTACACCTGGCCAACCTGATGTCTGGCAGACACCAGCAATTGCCTATAGAAAATCAATAATAAAATATAATAAAATTCATGCACCATAATCTCTCTGTACAATGATTTATAGTTGAAGACAAAATTAAGTGGACGCACTTTAAAAACCAATAACTTTTTTCAAATTGGACCAAACTTGTGTGTTTGAAATTTTGTTTAAATTGCTATTTCTCGGAATTTCGAAGAAAAAAGTGAAGGTCACAATTTTTCACTTTTTTATCTGTGCCTGGACCGAAAACTTGAAATATGCCTTTTATAGATTTAAATAAGTTACATATATGCACAAAGTTGAACAAACTAATCCCTCTCACATCTCAAAAACCTCAAGTTGTTTGGTCCAATTTGAAAAAAGTTATTAGTTTTTAAAGGGTGTCCACTTAATTTTGTCCCCAACAGGTTTTCGTAGTTTAATAATATGCATATGTACCTGAACAAGTACGAAGTACCATAAACTATGAATATTGTATGGCCTAGCAATACCAAAAAGGTAACATGATATACCTGACGCTAGCATACCAAATGTAAGAAAATAACGCAGATTAACTCTTTCTGCTATGAAACCACTATAAAGAAAAATATAAAGTTATGATCAAAATAGTATCTTTATTGTTTGTATCATAAATAAGCTCACTTTAATGTCACCTGAGGAACATTGCTGCTGCATATGCAAAGAGAAATGCAGAATCCAACATTCCAAGTAGTGCTGGAGCATTTTCGGTATCTGAAAATTATATAATTATATAAAACCGTGTAGAGTATAGAAATCTTTTTTATAGAATTATTATTTTTAGCAATAAGTTTGCACTTACCAAATGGAGCCCAATCACACCACGTATCTCTATTGGTACTATTAATTAAAAAATTTGGAGGTGGTGACAAACTGCTACAATTAAGACTCAATACATTTTTCACCACTGATATAGGCTTTCGTGTCATATGATAGCAAGTATATGCCAAATATGTCAGGGCTAAGATACCACCTTGGTGCCATGACATTCGATTTACTCTGCGATGGGGACAGCATTTCAAAACTGTGGATTCTAATACTTTGAGACCCCATGGTTGGTCTTTTAACGTTCCACTCATATTTACTACAGAATATTCTTCTTTTATACTTTGAGATTTTAGAATGTACTGTGTTAATATTAGCTTTACAAGCCTCTTTTTACTTTGTACTTTTTCAGTTTGCTTTTTTTATGCTTATAAATCACTATATCAATTTGTATCTACATACATATATCACTTCATATGATATAGGAAATATATTTAGTTTTTCAATAATACTTTGAATAAAATTACATATAATACTATGCACTTTCCTTTGAAGAATTATTATAATTCATATAATTTCTTTGTTTTGTATTCTTCTATATACAATATCGTTTACTAATCATTATATGTATTTCTTGCAATAAATTTACCTCAGTATCATTCGTAAATACTCTTTACAGAAATTCTGTTCCATTATGACAAATTAATATTTTATTATGTGTATAATAAAAGTGTATCATTTCACACACACCGACACACACGTATAAATATATATATATGGATATATATATAATATATTTTTTAGATTGATGCTATGCTGCGATATATGTTTCATACGTTCTCTTTACTATTGTTTCCTTATCATCTCCACGTCCACGACTTCACATTCGCAACAGATTAATAACTCTAAATATGTAACAGCTAACAGCTAAGCTAACAGAACGAACTATGACTCATAACCTATAACAAAGAAAACATCACGTTTGAAAAAGAGTATGTAAATATATACATATTTAGTTGTAACACCAGGTATCACTTACTTCACACGTGGTACGATGCGACATCATCACTTTTTTTTTACTGTCTGCAGGAGAACAATAGGAAATGCAGCGTTAATCTCAATGGAATGTTTACTATCGAAAGTGACATATGATAACGAACTCCATTCGTGTGTGCAAACATTTTACATATTTGTGCACGACACTGCACGAATACCGATTCTCATCGAAGGTCACTTGACTTTGAATGACTCAATTCAAAATCAGTGACAAATGTGATAAATTATTCTTATTTATCTATATAGATATATATTCAGTATAGGTTACTTACAAATTAAATATATTAATCAAAATTATGTGCACAAATTTTTAATAATTGTATGCAAATAATTAGAAACACAAATTTATTAATATAGACCGAAACTAAAATCATTAACAATTTTGTCTCAGAAAAGTATTGTTTAGATATACAATATATATTGGATGTACAATTGTATTGTATGTATAAATAGGTACGTCAATGAGCAGTATGCATGGGAGTTGTTTTGTAAATAAATGTAATACGTAGTAAATACCAGAAAGCTATCTGTCGAGAAATCAAATAAATAAATCTGCCATATTCAAAAAAGCAAGGACAGAAATTACCGTCACCCGATGCGATATATTTGAAGTAGTAGTGGTAAAATCTTCTCAGCGAATAGTGAGAGCGCATGTGACTCAACTGTGTGCGTCTGACCAATCGGACGGTTCCTTTGCGAGCCCTTTCAGTTTCAGTGCTACGTTATGAGAATCTCAATACAGCACAGACGAGGATACCTCGTCTGTAGTGGTAGAAGTAGGTAAATAGTACCGCAGTAGTGGTAGCGATATCAGTATGAAAGTATGAACCCAAAAATTGTTCAACAATTGTTGTCATTTGTTTTTTGCTGTGTCCGTTTAATTTATTGAGCATAATGGCTAACAATGATTATGATTCTATTGTTCAATGGCATCCTGAAATGATATTAATTTCTGAAACGCCAGTCGCTTGGCAGGGATTTTTGACAGTATCTTGCCGGTCTAATTCCGGTCGTAGCATTCGAATCAAATTAAAGCTGACCGCACCAAGTTATCCTTCCTTGCACGATGCAAAAATCAATTTTGGTAAAGAAATTACACTCATTCGCAATTCTACTGGCTTCAGTAATCAAGTAAATGATCTAATGTCCAAGGCGACAAAAGTGTCATTGTTTTTGAGACAATTACAATCGCTTATAGTAAGTGGAAAAAAATACATTACATGTTTTATATCAATTTCTTATATTAACTCCTTTCAAGTTTTATAGAAAATTTTTTGATTAGAAGACAGCTGATCTTTATGCAAAATAAAAATGTTCTACCTGATTGATTGCAACAACCTGCAGTGAAATAGACATTTATTTTCTTGCTTAATATGTTTAATAGGTTGAAAATAATATAACAGTATTTTTAAATTCTTCTAAGATTTTCACTGTTTCAATTTGCACCTTCTCATTTTTGTCATGAATGCATAAAATCTGCTGTCTATTGATTAGACATACTTTAGCTCTTTTCATTTGGTTTTGGTGGTTAATAATTATTTGTTACTTACACTTATTAATTTTACATTTAAGTATATACAATTAATATACTGTAATATAAACAGAGTAATTTTATTGATGCTGCTTGTATTGAAGATAACATGTATGATGCAACAGATAACAATGCACTAGACATATTGCAAGAGTTAAAACTTGTTCTTGAGATTCCATCTGTACGTATGCAATTTTTAATACTAATTCTTTTGATCCAAAACAATTTGTATAAATATATACACATTACATAACTTCATGTTTTTGAAGGATGTGCAATTATTATCTGACACTAGTTTAAACACGTTCAAATTATCAATGAACAATGTTTGTTTAAAATTGCAAAGGACAAAGAGCAGAGTTCGTCCATGGACTGTTATTTATTCTGATTTGCCTGAAATTCCTGGCTTTGGACCTTTTGAAAAAAATGTATCAACATTGAATATAGCACGAAGTAAATTCAAAGTGCAAGTGGAAATGCTTAAAACAGCTTGGCTAAATCTACAACAAATCGATAAGTAAGTCAATCTTGTAGTAAGATTGATGTATTTGATCTTCTCAAATACTTGTCTTCAAGCTTTTAATAAATATGGAAATCTTATTTTTTACTACATAGGCAATGTTGGGTACTAGATCCATTGCAACCAAAACCTTGCCACCTTTACCGTCGAGTTTTTCTAACACCATCATTATCAATGTTTGTAAGAATAAATCCTTTGAATCCTATGGATCTACCTGAAATTAAATTCATGGGTAGTGAGACAGAAGTTGAGCTACAGAATGATTTGATATCCAAGAACGTTCATGTATGTAAATCTATATTTAATTATACGTATATTACATACTTTAATAATAAACTTATTGAAGTATATCTGATAAATCTCACTTTATAATATAAAAATATTATGTATTTCGATACTTTTCAGAATTGGAATCCTAAAAACCATATCATAGACAACTTAATGATGTTATTAAATATAGCAGAATTTCCGAAAGAAGAAGTAAACGAGTGTATAGAAGATGAAAATGCTATTGTCACTGATAAAGAATGTTGCATTTGTTACTGTATGGTATCAGACGACAAATTGCTACCTGATAAAATATGCAATAATGAGAAATGTAGACGACACTTTCACACATCTTGTTTATTGAAAGTATGTTTGTTTTTTAAGACTAAGGAATTACACAAAAAATACACTTGCCTTTTGACATACATAGAACATTTGTTTCAGTGGCTGCAAGCTGTTGCTGGTAATCACATTATATTTGATCATATTCATGGTAATTGTCCACACTGTGAGGAAAGTATATCATGTTGCATTAAATAAACGTTATCCATCAAATTCATTAGTTAAAGTCAATCACGAGCAGTTTATTATTCAAACACGTGTATGTGATTACAATTCGTGTTTCTTGTCCATTGTTCAACAGAGTTGTTGAATTCTGGAGAACCACATATTAGGACTAACGTTGTGCTATTCACATCCTTTTTAAGAATTTGGTAAACTGACTCCTCATGTAAGCGGCCAGATTTTATGTCAACACCATGAAGATTATGAAATTCATCTGAAACATAAGTATTTACAGTTTTTATCATTTAAATGAAAGAATAGTCGTAGTCAATATTAGATCGAAACCAAAGATATGTATTAAAAATGTTGTACAATATCAAAATTTTACTAATAATATATTATTGTATTAATATTTTTGGAGGTTGAATAAGTTTTCGATGTTTTCCAACAGATGGCGTTACCAAAACTGCGCGCATGTAGTTTATTTAACAATAATATGGTAATGCATCTATAAAGAAGTACTATAAGCAAGTTTGAAATTCACTGTATGCCCATTCCCATTCTGCCGAAGTCTAAAGTCTAAACAACTATCTTTTTCATAGTGTTAAACATGGCGAATTTCGTACAAAAAAAAAAGCGTATTTGTTGTGAGGGATTTTACTGCACTACTTTATTCAAAAAGAATCCGCAGCTGAACCACACAGAATTCTTGTGAACACTATTCTTTACGGCGACCATGCTCTGTCGGAAACGACATGCAGAGATTGGTTTAGGCGTTTCAAAAATGAGAATTATGATCTTGAAGATAAAGAACGCTCAGGTGCACCCCGGAAGTTGCAAGCCGAAAAATTAGAGGCATTACTCGCCGAAAACTCGTGTCAGACGCTTGCTGAACTGGCAGAAACATTAGAAGTTGATGCCACAACTGTTTCAAAACGTTTGAAAACGTTAGGAATTATTAAAAAGCAAGGGCATTGGGTGCCGTACGAGTCAAGTACGGTGCCGTACTAAGTTAAAAAAACAGCGAGAACTTATTCAACCTCCTAATAATTGAATTTAATAAATATTTAGAAGATATTATGTAATTAATAGTTCAACATACTTAGCAATTGTGATATATATAGTATAGATTTGAAATTCCAATAATCCGAGAGAACTTGCAATTCTATTTTCAAAGGAATCTGTGATATCTTTCGAAAACATCCTATAAAATGGATTCTTGTCTCTTCAAGTTCATTATCTATAATTGATTTAGCTATGGGATACATGGCAGTTATTCCAGATCCCATACAAAACATAACTATATTCTGAAAACTAAAATAAGCAATCATTATTTTGTTGGTAATTATTAGACTGTGGATCTTTATGCAAAATAAAAATTGTCTGCATCGATTGCAAGAAATAGAAACTAAATTGAATGTTATTTATTCCCTTAATGATTTTAATCGAGGAGAAATCATATATTGATATCTTCACTTTTAAAAATTTTTCCAACAATTTTATATTTCATCTACTCAAGTTTGCTATAAATGCATAAAGATCCGCAGTCTAGTAATTATATTATTATTCATCTTCTAGTGATTTGTAAAAGAAAGACTAAAATATAATAATCAATAATAATCGGTTTTCAAACCTGTTGCATTTATAGCTGAAATTTCCGTATGGCCCTCTTACACGAATTTCATTGCCTATCCTTGCTTGTCTTAAACATGTACTAAATTTTCCATTGCGATAAAGCCTAATTAGAAATTGAATACTGTCGTTTGTGTAATAAAGAGGAGTGAATGGTTTAGTTGCATCTTGTAAATGTAACATGACATGTTGTCCTGGTTCAATTAATAAACATGCATCGTTCTTTTTATCATTTTCTGTGAATAATATAGAAATTATTATATATATCCAGTAAGCAAGATGCTCGATTTTTTGGATGGGTATCTACGCGCGCATATGCTGGCAGAAAGACCAGGAATCTGCCCGGCCCAGCCCTGGCAAAAGCTGCTTGGGCCACTCGGTCCTGGATTCTGCCAGGTCCGACCCCAGCAGAAGCTGCTCGGGCAGGCCTGGCTGACTGGGTATATGTTATATATTTTAATAGGCAAAAGTGTTATGTGAGAAGTTTACCTTGATATTTCAGAGAAAGTAAAATATAAGAGTCTGCAACTTCTTTTATGTCGGTTATTATAAAATTCTTATATGAGAACTGACACAATATATTGTTACTGATTTGTACTTTCACATTTCCTTTTTCTTTCTTTTTGTGTTCTTCCAATAATTTTGCATGTATATCGAAGATACAAGGATTACATCCATTATGACAGCAATCTTCTTCTGACGGTGTTCCTAGTCTACTGTTATCATTGTTATTATTATTACTAATATTATCAATATTCATATTGTATTAACTTATTTTCTGTTTATAAACGTAATAAACTCTATCACGAAACATGATAATAACAAAACTTAACGAAACTAAACAATTTTCGGTACATAAATTTAACGAACCCGTAGTCAGCTGGCGGTGCATATACTATATACAATGTATATTATACATACATGTACGTAAGTAGAGTGTAGAGTGTAGAGTGTAGATGTAGAGTGACAGTGGCACATAAATGCGAACGTATACAGTATACATGCATGCATATACATATATATATATATATATATATATATGCCTCGTAAAACTTATCAATGTGGATAATCCTTGTTGAAGCAGAAGCTTTTATTCAAATACGGATCATAATTCTTTGTCTTTTGAGGTCGTGACGAATTGACACTGTTTCAAATATATTTCATATTTAACATAATATTCCTGGACGAATTAAATCACTTTGTTCGAATGAAACTACTTCTTACTTGTTGCATATTTTTATGAAAACTGTGCATATGACGACTGGCGCGTCACCACAGAAGACTTCAGAGAAGAATACATGCATATACCTTTATACGTATTACATAGTTGTATCTGTCCTATTCTGTACTTACAATTTACAATAAGAGATTATATATACATATGATACATTGATACATATAAGAATTTTGTGTGCTGTGTCGTGTCCATTATCAGCTGGTCACTTAAGATTGCAACAGGTTATATGTATAGTGGTTATTTTCACGTATGATCTATGAAAATGTACCAGGCATATATTTTGACGGTAACAGAAATGATAATAATGATAATGATACAAAGTTATCTGTCACTTATAGCGAATGACGTAGCACGTTGAAATACACAAAGAATTAAACAATGACGGTGTCAGACGTGACAGTTCATCCAAAAAATTGTGATTGTATACGGATTGTATATATAATTTTGTTACATTAAATGTACATTAATTGTTCTGCGAATATTTAAAAAGTCTTTTATTCATAGTGTGACATTTATACATAGTGCTATAATTTTATACTTTTTTAAAAGAATTATATAAAATGGATCAAACAATCAAAGGATGGAGACGTTATGTACTTGTACAACCACCTTTGATGATAATTATATTTGCTCAAGCAATAACAGGTAATTGACATATTAATTATGGCAAACATTTTGTATTTAAAGTGTAAAATCAATGCGGCAGTGTTAGAAAATATACCGCCCAGTATGAAATAACTTTGTTTAATACTAAAGTTAAATTTATTAATGTTACATTCAAATGTGCGAATTAATTTCAGGTAATATTTTAACAGATCTGATAATGTATCGTGTTTGTAGTATAACATTAGGAATAAACGAATCAGAATGTTTACATTTACATGAGAGCAATAGTTCTGCAATTATATATGCAAAAGTACAACCCATAGCAAGTGAAATTTTGATGGTTAAAACTTTTATTGAATCTATTTTTCCTACATTCTTATCCTTATTTTTGGGACCATGGAGTGATAAACATGGAAGGAAACCTATACTAATATTCGGATATATTGGTTAGTATTATATATATCTTACAAAAGATACTATTCACACATTTGATGAGCAATATACTTATAATTATTGTTATTATGCCTCCCTGTCATAGGTATAACACTGACACATTTAATATTTTCCTTCATGACTATTTGGGATATTAGTCCATGGTTTTTATTAATTGCTTATATACCTTATACATGTCTTGGAGGATTCTGTATAATTTTGTTGGGTACTATTTGCTATATCTCTGACATAACGAATAAGAAAGATAGGGCATGGCAGTTAGCTTGGATGGAAACTTCAATATTTATTGGCATTATACTTGGTTTATTAGTGGGTCCTATTGTCTTTCGAGCATATGGATATACAAGTGTATTTTGGTCTGCTACTGTATGTTGCATTATAGCAGGACTCCATATTTGCTTCTTGATTCCTGAGACAATATCTAATAGCAATACAGTATGTATTTATTATTTTCATTGGTATAATTTAATAACTTTATAATAAACTCCTTTTACTTTTTCAGACAAATTTGAGCAGTTTGTTCAATATAGATTTAGTTAAGGAACTTATTAGCACATGTACCAAGAAACGAGATGGTTTTAATCGGTACATAGTTTGGTGTTGTATAAGTGTTATTATTCTGTTAGTAATCGTTTTCCAAGGAGAAATGACTATTGGATATCTATTTACAAGTGCCAGACTAGGCTGGGATGTAGATAAATATTCTGATTACATAGCAATAAAATTAGTTCTTATAACTTTCGGAATAATATTTGGAGTAAATGTTTTGACAACATATGCAGGTTCAGTGATAAATACGTATTTCGACAAATAAGTATAGCATAATAAGTAAAATCATGGAAATAAAATTATTATTTTAGGATTTTCTGAAGAGGCGGCTGCCATATTGTCAGTATTTTCAAGTTTATCTTGTTCGCTAGTTCAAAGTTTAGCATGGAAATCTTGGCATATGTATTTATCAGCAGGAGTTAGTGTATTTACCGGTGTTGCTAGTCCAATGCTGCGTGCTATATTATCTAAGTCTGTGCCTTCAAAGGATACCGGTAAAAATCATTTGAATTATAGTTACATTGTTTATGACTCACACTAAATGTTAGTTCACTTGACATTTATACCTAAAAGTCCATAGTTACTCCATATTTATATTTTAGTATATATTCAACGGATTAAAAAAATGCTACATTCGTGGAACTTCTTAAAGGAAGTCTCTTATGAGTGAAGAGATTTTATAATTATTAAACAAAATTCATAATCATTGAAAACTATGTACTGAAAGGTTTGTGAGGAACGCAATGCGTTTTATGTGCGAGTTTTATACGATCAATAGTCATATTTGTTACAGTATAACTAGTTTCATTTATAATTGTATAATACTGAATCACTAATGTTGGTATATTTCTGCAGGTAAAGTATTTTCATTGACAGTATCTATAGAAACATTAACACCAGCTGCAGCAGCAGCATTATATGGAATGATTTATGCACATTTTATGCCACCTATCTATCCTTTACCAGTTTTTCTGGTATCTATAGGGACTTGTGCTATTGCGATACTTTTGCTTGTAAACATACAAATCCAAAATAGAAAGGTCAATTGCGCAGTATATGAACCTCTGACACAAGATAGTGAATAATCATGGGTTTTTATCAATACTTACAAAAAACATGATGGAACAAACGCACAGAAACTACAAATGTATATAATTGCAAATGAGTATTTAATTGCGTATATTTTGTATAGTTTTATATAATATCATTTTAACACATGAACAAATAAAGTATAAAACTTTAACCAACACTTCTAAGCGAGTTTAATAAAAGTATCTTAGGTAGTGAGAACAGGAATGTAAATAAAATTTGGAATAATGTATCCACATATAATTCACAATTCGTCATAATAATCAACATGATCACCTGATGTATACTTATGATCTTTAAGAACATTTAAAAGTCGGTTAACAGTTTGCTCACACGTTAACACTGTTCTCTTCTTTAACATATCATTAAATGAGGCTTTAGTTTCCTGATCACCATGTTCGTTACATACTTCCAGTAACATATCAGTTTCAACCGGCCCAGGTGAGTAATTTAATACATTCACTTCAGGGTATTCCAAGGCGAACACCTACATAATACCAACATAAAAAAATAAATAACTATTACGTAAATAATGAGTAACTAATATATACAGTAAGGAGCATAACTGTTTCCACACACTTTAAATCAGAATAACTTTTTTATAAATGGACAAAACGCATACATATAGAAACTTATTACCTTGAAAAACATTTCCCTCGCTGCTTTGCCAGTACAATAATAAGCTGTAGATTTTAATGGTTGAATACCAAGTAATGAGGTAATATTTATAACTGTCTTGCTAGCATTTGCGAGCTCGGTAAATATTTTCATTACAACACCATTTAGTATAGCAGGAATAAAGACATTTAAGTTGTAATAATTATGCCATGTATTTATATTAGTCATATCAGTTGTAAGTTGAGAAAGATTTCCCATTGTACCAACATTGTGTACTACGACCATTCGATCAAAATCTTTTGGTAGTTTGTCCTTCTTAGACAGAGACTGCATTATAATGTCTAAAACATATGTGACTGAATATTGTTATTTGGAAAAGATAGACTTTGAGAAAATGTACCAATACAATTTTCTTTACATTTTCACATGCAATAAAGATTATTCGAGATACTTAGTAACTAGAGGTGTACGAGAACCTGAAAATGTTGGGTCGGAATGGGATAAGAATTTTATTTGGGATTGGGAAGTCAACTCGTCTCGACCCCAAGCCTTCTCAACCTCTCTCAACCATCAGATACCTGACAATTTCGGATTCTCACACACTATGTATGTGTATATGTATATATTTAATATTTACCATGTAATTCATCTTTTGTTGCTTTGCTTAAATCAACGCTAACAGTGTCAACAGTTACATTAGAAGAAATATTTTTAGCAGTTTCTTCTAAAGCATTCAAGTTTGTTGCCAGTAAAAGAGCATGTGAACCCTGTTCTAATACTGAACCAAATGATATTGCAATTTGTCTTCCAATCCCACGACTTGCACCGGTTATCAGTAGAAATACTTTTCCTGAGAATGCTGTTACTGCCATATTTTCTTAAGTGAAATAGATAGCTACTCTAATTATTAGATTTATGGAATGAAATTTTATTTATTTGTAAAGGATTTTTCTATAATTTCTTTGTCTTGTTCAGTTTCAAGAATTATTTGAAGAATGTCTGCCTTTAGTAGATGAATAGATTCACTGGCAGTTAAAGCCTGAAAAGATAAATATATTGATAATAAACATAATTTACATAAAGTATTTCCATTTTAAAACAATTGCATCTTGTTGGTATTGCTATAATTACTTGTAAATGAGGTGCTATGTGTCTTATCAAAGGATTCGTAGCTAATTCTGTTTCCTCTTCCAATTCAAGCTTATAACCAGAAGTTATTAATCGAGCAATACAATCCTCTTTCACTTCTACTAAAGACGATATTAAATCCTTTTTGGATGTTCCTTTCTGAAGGTTATTGAGTCTAGTATCTGTACAACAATAGCATTATATAGTAAAGAAATGTTGAATTCAAATATGTTTTGGAAATATGAAGGAAGTACGGCATTAGTAAAAATAAGCAAACATAATTAATTACTTACATAGTTTTTTCAAATACTCTTCCGAATCGGCAAGTTTCAAGTGCTCCGATTGATACTCTACAAAAGAATCTTCAAAATTATCGACACATTTATTGTCACCAATCTCTGGAGCATCTATCCCACACCATGGATCAGCGATGTCTGTCTTCATGTTTTATGAAATCGCAATTTTTTTCTGGTGATACTTTCTGATACTTTCAAGGTTTAGCAATCGTTGTTACATAAATATCGATAGAAATCACTGGAAATCATCTATCTTATGCCTATCTTACTTCGTTTATTGAAGGTTATTTAGTAACATATATGTATATCAGAGAGGATTCTCTGTATATGTATTTGAACCAGTCACTGATTATCAGTGGGGCCAGTGATGAGATTGGATTGGATTGGATGGGATCAGATGAGATATGAGATATTCTGCAAGATTTATCGCACATGCGCGTCCAACTTGGTCCAACTGTCCAAGTCCAATGAGGTCACTCTGGGGCGCTAGCGCCCCAAAACCGTCGGACACCAAAATACTTTGGGTGTCAGGTCTATTTCTATATCTCGTCTGTGCTAGTGCTACTGGTCGAATCAATCGGTAAAACAGCACAGGATCGTCTCAAATTACTTCTTCCTGTTCGTGCCTCGTTCGTCGAGTCACGTTATACAATTTTTTAAGAAGAATTCGTTAAAAATGGCACTTGCGTACGGTATGTGCGAAACGCCCGGTTGCAATACTGTGGCCAGCCTTCGGTGTCCAACATGTGTGAAAATGGGTATACAAGGCTCATATTTCTGCACCCAGGTACGAGACACTAGAATTTTATAGGTTAAGTCATGAAACGAATCTCAAGACTATAGATACTTTCTAAATATGCTTGATACTTTCATTCACATCACATGACAATGGTCGACGACATTTTGAATTTTAAGTCCCGGCTATATTTGTTTAACAATTTCAATAATTGTTACCTATAATTATCTGCTAGATTTCATATTGTACATATCGCTACACATGCGATTCATGTTTAGAAAAGTTGAATCAATAATAAATCTTACTATTTAGATAAAGGTTAATATATACATCTCTTTTTGTTTGTTTTTGCCTGCTTGTAACAAGTCTGTGTTGTAAACATTAATCTAAATATTGTTGCCATGTTCTAGGATTGTTTCAAACGCAGTTGGAAAATACATAAAGTTATCCATAAGATAGCGAGTGAGTTTAATAGTCTTATTTATATATGTGTGTAACAGTGAATACTATGTCTACAAAATAATATGAATTACTGTTAATTTATAACGATAACTTTTAACATATTCTCGTGAGAATATACTCAAATGCAATCTTTAACAGCAGACCTACTGAACCTATTAAAATAATAAGTTCCAAATTTTTTAATTTATGATTATTAAGATTATACAGATGCATTTGTGGGAAATATATTTGATAAATTGTTTCTTTGGATATATATTGATAAAATTCACTATAAAACTTGATTAAATACAGTCTTGTCATTTTTACAAAGTAATGTAATGTAATAGTTATATTTTATGTTTCATAGACCTAATGTTAAAAAGTATAAAATGAAGCAAAAATCGTCTTCTTTATATAGAAGGAACAGGTGCAGATACATCATCCAATGATTATAATCCATGGCCTTATTACCATTATACTGGGCAATTACGACCTTACAAAAGAGACCCTCGTCGAGAAGTCCCTGATCATATTAAACGTCCAGATTATGCTGTAACTGGTATTCCTGTAAGCGAACAGGCTGTCCGAGATTCTAGTCAGATAAAAGTCCTTGACGACGAAGAAATCGAGGGTATGCGGGTAGCATGCAAGGTATAATTATTACTATAATGACTATGCTCTTTTTCTGTTGACATTGTGTTAACTTCAAAGTTCTGCCAACTGTAGTAAGATGTGTTAAATATAAATTTCTTTTTTTTTTTGAGTGTACTTTTAATTTCTTTTTAACAAAAAAGAGAGGCTTAAATCAGAATTACTCTCATAGCTTGGTCGTGAAGTATTGGACGAAGCAGCACGTACCTGCGAGGTGGGTGTAACAACTGCTGAGATTGATAGAGCTGTCCATGAAGCTTGTATCGAACGAGACTGCTATCCATCGCCGCTGAATTACTATCAGTTTCCAGCTAGCTGTTGCACTTCTGTAAACGAAGTAATTTGCCATGGTATTCCCGATGTCAGACCGCTTCAAGATGGAGACATTTGCAATGGTTACTCAGATTTTGTCCTCACAAGAACGTCTTTAATTTAATCGAAGTAATCTCATAATTCCCTTCTCTTACAGTTGATGTAACTGTGTATCATAATGGCTTTCACGGTGACTTAAACGAAACGTTTTTAGTCGGCAATGTGAAGCCAGAGGTCAGGAAATTAGTGGAAATTACTCACGAATGTTTGTCAAAAGCTATTGCCATTGTTCGACCAGGTGAGAAATACAGAGAAATCGGTAATGTAGTTCAAAAGTATGCACAAGCCCATGGGTGTAGCGTAGTACGCAGTTACTGCGGCCACGGAATACATCGCTTATTCCACACTGCACCGAGTGTACCCCATTATGCCAGTAAGTGTTTTTTTTTGTATCGGTTGCACTATAGAAATCTGTTTAATATAATTCCTTTCAATGTCTTTCAGAAAACAAAGCTGTGGGTGTTATGAAACCAGGGCACTGCTTCACTATAGAGCCAATGATATCCCATGGTACATGGAGAGATGAAACATGGCCTGATAAATGGACAGCGGTCACTGCTGATGGCCAGTGGTCGGCGCAGTTCGAGCATACGCTGTTAGTTACGGAAACTGGCTGCGATATTCTCACAAAGCGGCTGACAAATGATGGCAAACCGTGGTTTATGGACCGATCTTAGTAGTATTTCCTTACGAATTATCGTCGGGTTATAACGTCATTTTTAAATTTCGTGGATATATAAGCATCATACTGCTTAAATACCCTTGTTTCTTTTTGAGCGAGATTTCGTTTTTCAAGACTCACCGTGACTTACTTGAAAGCGACGATAGTGGCGTTGAACAACTGAAAATCTTGTTCTGTAAGATATTTTTTACTAAATAAGTACTCCATTGGCTAGTTTTATAAAGCGATACGAAGAACGGAATAAAAATGATCCTTGAAAAATAGAATCTCGTTAGATGTTTTTGTTTGTACCCGAAATGGCTCCTGTACCATATAGAATTACCTCATTGATACATATATGTACATATACACGTGTAACACAAATTGGTGATGTGCAATGATTGAAATAAAAGAAATCGATTCTGTATATCAATAGCCTGTCCATCTTTCTTACAACTAAGTGCGAATACAGCGACGTCAAAATAAATAATTTTAAATAAATCACTACGTCCCCTAAGAAGGCTGTTTCCAGTGTATATGTCGACGAAAGTTGTTCGAGCACAAAAAATATTCGACAAACCCGGTGAGTTGTGCGACAAGGAAAATCGACTTGTACTTTCGTTTGATTCGCTTCCTACAAGTTCCGTCGGCATACCCTGCAGAAACTGCACACAAGTTCCCATTTTGGTGTCACTTTACTCGTTGTCGAGTAAGTCACACAAAAACCCTGAACTGAAGCTAACCGGTTAATAGGCGAATGCGATAAATATTTACGATATATACAAAATACTGAGAATGACGATTCAAGGTGCAGCTTTCGGACTTAAACGCGATCCAAATTCAGACGATGATTGATCAGACGTTCTGCTTCCGTTTGTTTGCGAATTCGTAACATCCCCATCGTCGTCCTCATACTCGAACTCGCCGTCTGCGTTCTCTTGAACGTTATCATTTTGCGGTTCGCCGTTACTGTACTCGTTCTCATCGGGAACCATGATTCTCAGAGGCCGTTTATTATTGTAAACGCTGGTCTGCCTTTGACGATGTTGCTGCTTATCGTATTCTTGCCGTTCTTCGTACTGCTGTTCCTGCAATCGTTGCTTTTGTCGATTTCTCAGTCGATCTTGATCAGACTTTTGATCGTAATTCTCATTAATTTGCTGATTTGTATCGTAATCTTCGAGCTTGTGATTGGAAGGAATAGCTTCGTCATTTTGCGTAGCTTCTTGTTGTTGCTGCTGTTGTTGCTTTTGAAGTTTCCCTATCAATTGGCTGTTAACGTTCCCAGCTGCCGCTAACGCTGCCAATGTCTCAGCTGCATCGCGGTTCGGTAGCGTTGCATAATTGTTGTTGTGCACTGCTTTGTTGAAATACGTCGCCTGCGGGGCTTGATCATTCATGTCATCGTATTCTATGTTATTTTCAACTGGTTCCGAATTCTCTGCGATGTACGAGATGTCATCGTTGTCTTGGTTATTGCCCTCCGGTTCTTCTGCTGCAGCCTCCGATCCCACGTTATAATTCGTATTTACCCTTCCAGCGACGTAATCCTGGTTCAACAAAACCTGCTGTTGCTGTCGCTCCTTGTTATCTTGCTCCTCGTAATTGAATGATTGCATCTGGGGCTGCGAGAAACCTGTTACTCCGGTAGGTTGGAAGAATTGACCGAGTTGCTGTTGAAGTATGTGCTGTTGAAGTTGGGGCTGTTGACCTGAAATTAAAGTGCTTCGATTCATCTCGTTGTTTTGCTGAGATCGTTAATCCGAATCGATGCTCCACATCGATAAAAATTCATTTCACGCGATCTAACGTATACGTTGAACGTTCACATCCTGTGTTCTAGCACAGGTCCAACCTATTCTATTCGTTTTCAAGTGTGCCGTGTAGTTATTGTAAAGTATGTCTTTCACAATGCAGATTTATATGCAAATAATAAACAAAAGAACAATAAGCTCTACATATTTTGCAAACTCAGAGCTCTTTGATACGAGTTCCCACATTCAATAGCTTTCAACTTTTACATATTAAACCTGAGCAACTATAAAAGCAATTTGCATGCTCACGTCTTTTGTTCCACAAATGTAGAGCGATAGCGTGAGCACAAAAAGAAAACGAAACGAACACGTTTTGTATTATAAAAGCAATGGACGGATATGAGAGGCACTAGTACTGTTCTTTCATATGGATCTTACCTGGTGGGTACTGTTCCGGCATTTTTTGCGGGAAGCTGTTCAAAAGATCGTAAAGCTGGGTAGCCGAAAGTGGAGGCCCGGCTGGTGCCGGATGTCCAACGTGTAAATCAGGTATCTGTTGATTTATGATGTAAGGTGTTTGACCGGCAGTTTCCGGAAACCCAACGTGGAGATAACTGTGGAGATTCGTTTGCATTGGTAGATTCGGTTGGTCGAGTTGCATATTTGTTCCGATTAACCCAATATTGGACGCTGGCTGGTTCAAGTAGACGTCGTTCGTTTGCAAATCGGGATTCACTATGGTCGAAACCCCGGCCGCGAAGTCCTGTGTTAGGAATGTTGGTTGAACGGTTTGATAATCTTTCTGATTAACATCATTACTCTCGGTCACTTCGTAGTGATGTGTCGGTGTGGGACTGGTCACTGGCTTCTGCGGTGCTAGGCTCGTGCTGATCGTGGCAATGTCAAAATTGGGTAGTAGCGATCCTGTTCAAATGTAAAATACGAATTAATATTTGAAATGTATTAGGTTGTTGCATATGAAATGCCCGATTTTAGAATGCGACTCTTATAAAACGTTTCGATCAAGAAATGTTGTTACAGTCTATAGTTTTATTATACATATAAAACTTTCAGGTACAAAGCTAATCCTCAAATGACCGGTTCCAGATTTTTTTATTTCACAATTAATGAAATTGTAAATGTGTTTTCATAAGAAATGATTTAATAAATATCTTTATTAGAACACGAGCAGCTTCTGCCGGAGCCGGGCCGGGCAGAATCCCGGTCCTTCTGCCGACATATGCGCGCGTAGATACTTAGATACCCGTCCAAAATCGAGCATTTTGCTTACTGGGATAATAAGAAGCGCAAAGTCTAAATAAATTAATTCTTGTCACTTTTATAAGGCAGCCACGTGCCTGTTGCTTTTATAGCTCGGTACGTTTAGTGTTAATATCCTATGTTCAATTTTAACGTAGATGTATAATTTTACTTTTAAATAAAGTTTATCTCAACGTCAACCAACGCGACTGTCGTGTATTCCTTTTGTATGTCTGGAAAAATAACTTTCATGTGATTTTTAGTGAAAATGTGGTGATAATTAACTTACTAGTCGTTGATGGTAAAAAGAACTACTAAATCAAGATAGCAATCTTGTAAATGAAAAACGTGAACGACCATAATATCTTATTTTTACCGTGAGTGATACAATCAAGAAACTTGAAATTTGTAGATAGAATACATTGGGTACAAAATTGCGTTTGTTTGATGTCACTGCTAAAAATCGGACATTTCATATGCAACAACCCAATACATTAGTTTATGTTTAAGTGATCGTACTTTTTCAGTTGGTAAAATAATTTCCAACTAACCGTGCGGATTGATCTTGTAAGTAGCGTCGGTAGCTTGTTGCCGATGGATTGTGTCTTGCGAGTTGATTTCCCCGCTGAAAGGTTTATCCATAATGCTCAAATTAGGCGCAGGAATAGTATGGATCGGCCCTTTGTCGTCGTCGATGCTACCCCTGTGAGTCGATGGTAAAACCGCCGCTTCCGGCCTGTACTCGGCACTATACTCCGACAATTTGTTCACATTGTGAAACTCTTTAACGGGTGGTCGCTGCGGAAGAACGACGTGATTGTTCACGGGAACTCGGATCGGCATTTGGTTCTTCCACATGGTGGCAGGCATGTTGAACATCGGAGGCCGGCGTACTCTGTAATTAAACATCCTATGACGATCGATGGCCAATGAGTTCCTTCGGCGAGGTCCGAGAAATTCACCTGTAGTTCAAGGGTTTCTGTGGCATTCTTTTCGGCGGGAAATTGCCGTTAATGTACATTGTGTTTCCCGTTGAGATTCTGTGGCCGATCGGCCAAGGCTTCTTGTACACATGCTTCGGAGGCGGGGGCGGAGGCAGAGGAGGTCTTCTGATCTTGTACCTGGCTTCGACAAGGCAGACATACAGGACCAACAGCCAACATATCCAATTCGTCGCCTGAAAGTTGTTTAATAGAGCGTACAGGTCGATCTACTATTTTTAGTAAGAATCTGGAATTACGAGTTGGATTAGCGCCAATTATTACGCCCTGCGTCGCGTCGCGTCGGTCAGTGGGTCTCCTCACACACCTACCCTCAATGGCCTTTCATTTCTATCAATAGAACGTTGTTGACCATTTCTATTGACTTGTTAAATATTTTTGTATCGATCGAATAATGTACATCTGATAGAAGTGGAAGATTCTCAAGACCCGTTTGAATCTACGACCGTGAAATATGCAAAGAATTTGTAACGATCGGAAAAGCAGACACTTCGAAACCGGAAATCCAGACCTACCGCGAGTCTTACGGTATTCACATATCGACACGTGCACCTTCTTTTATTCCTGGTGTAAAGTCGGCACGTATGACGTATAGGTGAGCTAGTGATTCTCAAATTTTTATAGTGAAAATATTTTGTAATTATATCACGCAATCTTTTTCAAGACAGCTAATTCTATCGTATCAGTTGTGTGTATATCAATTGTATCGGTCAGGTCAAGCTATAAATAATTACAATATATATTTTAATTTTTGTGTTCATAATTCTCACACCACCAATCCAATTTTTATGTTTAAATTGTCGCATCGCTCTGGAATATAATTAGTAGACTGCGGATCTTTATGCAAAATAAAAATGTTCTGCATTGATTGTGGGAAGCAGGGATAAAATAAAAATTGATTTCATTACATTAAAATCAATATTACGATATTCTTAAATTTTTCTAATCCTTTACTGTTTTATATTTCAACCAACCAATTTCTTCATAAATGCACAAAGATCCGCAGTCTAGTAATTAGTAATTGATTTTATTCAACAGCTTCGACAAATAATTGCAATGGTAATTTTAGTAGATTCATTCATTTCTAATTATAGCATCTGCGTACAGACAAATTCGCTGGAGGTATTTTCGTATTCAATACCACACTGTGTAGAGTGAATGGTGATTTCAATGACCGCAACAATGGCCGTGGCAATGGTATCCATTGTGACGCCGACCGGTCGTGCTGTAGATTGAGAAACGCTGTCGTGTAGGCAATGAAACTGAAGAGAGAAGTGCTGCGTGTTCTTAGCGAACAAAGTGGAACGGTGTGCCACATGTAGGAAAAGCGAGGGTAAGCAGCCAGAGAGGAGTGCGAGGTCGAAAAGAAAATAGTTCAGCGTAAGAATGATCGTTCAATTCATATGAATTAGAAATGGCGATCGTGGATGCAACCTATTGCACCGTGACGATTACATTTTCGCTTCCCTAATGCTGTTTCCGGTGGCAGATTGCCTTTACTGTCACGATCATTTCAGATGAATTGGAGTTTTCCTGCGGCGCCATTAATTTGGACATTACCACCAGGTTTTCGCGCTACTTCATCATTATTGTTTCATTAACGGTTTCTCTCCAAACGATTTTTCGTGATGGGAAATTTAACAAAACTTTCTTTTCTAACAATTGTTCGGTATGCAGATTATAGTGACTGTAATAAAATTTTACAACCCGATAAGTAGACTGTGGATCTTTATATATTATATATGCAAAGCGGAAACTTTCTTCATCGATTGCAACATAGGAAACCTAGATAGAAATTTCTTTCTTCCGTTAATAATTATCGTGTTAATGTTCTTAAATTCTTCGAATCATTCCACTGTTCCAAATTTCACCTACTCACTTTTACCGTAATACGAGATTTTAAAATTAATTAGCTATTATTTTCGTTCTGTTATTTTTTAACTATTTTTCATTATTTGAATAATTCTTCTATACTATGCTAGTTATTATGCTGAAATACTCAAAGCACTTGGTGGGGTGCGAAATTATTAGTAATTATTACATGATATAGTAATAGTTTACTTTGTTATAATTATGTTATAACGACTAATAAGTGTTCTCCAATTGTTGCTAATTCTACTTCTTGCAAAGGGGACGTTTCCTGTAGAATGACCGTAAGAAATACCTATTTCCCGTTAATGATAACGTCCAGACATCGACTGCCTATACTTTTTTCGTCATATAACGGAACAAGTTTCTATATTGGATGGATGGATCTATTAACATGATTTTTCAGTCGTGACTGTAACCCTGATTCAGCCTACTCCAAATACTGTGACTTAATTCATGTGTTAAGCGTTGGAAAAGAATTGTACGTATACTAATAGAAACAATCATATGTTATTAATATACCATAAATGTTAATGTGTATACCAAACAATTAGTGTTAATACAAATGTTTTTCGTAGTTTACGTGAAAATAACTATCATGTGCTACTGACGAAAAAGATACCGATAAGTTATTGATTAAAAATTATGATTTTATTGTATATGTAATATTTGATCTGCAATCAAATATTCATCTACAAATATTCATTATTGAAATTATTTAACAAGTTATCGCAATAAGCTGGTTATAATTTCTTATAAATCAGCTCAGTTGTTTGAAAATGTAAACTTTACAATTTATAGAAATATTAAATAGTCGTGTATAAACAATCCTCTAAATTCTGCATTAAAATAAATTGTCATCTAGTTCGATACAATTCAATGAAATTACCACTTCAATGAAACCTTCAGTTCTCCTCAAGTCGATTAATACGTATTAATAAGTATATCTATCGAATGTCAAGATATTATAATAATTATGTTAGAGGTTACTTACCTTCATCGTGCTGTTCTCCGACGAACCCTTGCAAGCGCACAAATTCTTATTATAAAAGTAACCACTGTTAACTCTAGGCTCGCACTATGAAATAAGTCGAAAAAATAATGCAGGACACCTGGTTTCAGTCACAAATAATCGGGTACAAGTTCACGCGCGCGATGATTGGACGTTGAGGAAGCACTGCATGTTCTGCACGCAATTAGGTCATTGTCCTTCATTTATACTCGCAACCCGGCGAACGTATCATCGAAGGCCGAAACGCTGCCTCCTACCTTGACTCTGACGGATAACAACTGCCTCGAAATGCGGAACGCAACCGGGAAAAGTTATATGAAATTTACCGGAATTTCCAATTTACCATTATTCGTTCTGCAACCATGGAGTCTACACTGGCAGCAATTTCTGTAAGATCGTCACACTTTCATATTTATATCAATTTTTTACTATATCTTTCGGGAAGCACAGGCGAAATAAAACATTTTTGTTTAGCGGATCGTCGGATTTATAAACATTTTTCATATCTTGGTTAGTTAACTATCATCCAGATGCTTTAATGAATGATTTAAATTGGAGAAATATTTTGTTATTCTTCGGAAGAAATTGAAGCTCTTGAGTATTTATAATAAATGGAGTCTCAATTGAGTTTCAAACTTAAATTTCAAAGCTTAAATTAATTTTACTTGTTAATTAGCTTCATAATAGTAACAAGATGGCATTTATTCAGATTTCATACAACTTTTATAATTCATTTATAATTTCTTGTGAAAAAATCTGAACTAACTCGTTCTGATTGAATTGGTAGTGTTAAAGATAGTGAAATTAATTGTTTATACTTTGATGTTTAATTCTGCTAAATTGTTTTAATATTTCATCAAGGTGATATGTTGCATTTAATTAAACAGTTTAACGAAGACAGTAAGCAGAAACAAATACTGCTAGACGTGTTAACAATAACCGTACTATTTCACATTATTTATTTTATAATGATTGACATTACAAATTATGACATTACGTCCATTAGAAATTATTAAATAGATTTCTTTTTTCGAACACAAAAATTTCGAGAAATCTAGATATAAAATCAATCTTGTAATTTTTATAAAACAACCCGTATACCAGTTGGTATACCAGTTTAAAAACATAGTTAAAATTAAATAATTTGAAATGCTTGGACATGTTCTCGCTAAATGTTTGTTAAATTTTGCTGCTTTCTGCAAATATTTGAAACGTATTTCTAATCAAGTTCTGTTATCAATCTACAGTTTTGTATATCAGCTATATGTGAGTTGTCAAAATGGTAAATGTATTAGGTTGTTGCATATGAAATGTCCGATTTTTAGCACGCAATTTTATTACGGTAGAAATAAAATATTATGGTCATTCACGTTTATCATTTACAAGATTGTTATCTTGATTTTGTAGTTCTATTTACGATCAACGACTAGTACGTTAATTATTCACCACATTTTGTCCAAAAATCACATAATGCTATCGTCAATAAGTTATTTTTCCAGACATGTAAAAGGTACACTTGGTAGGAACAGTTGATATAAACTGTATTTAAAAGTAAAATTATACTATACATATAAAACTATAAGCGCGATTTTTATTATAATATATGTGCTCTAATAAAAATATTTATTACTCATTTCTTATGAAAGCATCTTCATAATTTCATTAATTGTGAAATAAAAAACCTAGAACCGATCTTACGACCGGTCGTGGTACTTTTAGTGTTAAGTTTTGTACTTCAAAGTTTCATACAATAAACCTGTAGACTGTAATACCATTCCTTGATCGAAATATTTTCTAAGAACTGCATTCTAAAATCGGACATTTCATATGCAACAACCTAATACTGGTAAATAGTAAGTGTAGTGTGAATGATTTAGGTGCGTTCGTCAACGCATCGTAGCAGAGCAATAAAAAAGAATTCAGGATGACAGAAAAGTCGATTTGCGACTGCATCGTTGGAGTCCCTGCGAGACGACAGATGGACAGAACGATCGAAGACCGGTCAAACGCCGTTTCTCTCCATATCCTGCTACTGGATTCCCTCGTGAGTGTACACCTGTGAGTGTTACCAACATGTGTGATCCAGTGACCCACTATATTCACCGGTGCTACGTGAGTATATGACTAAAATTATGCGTCCTATCATTCAGTCTTCTTCCACAGTCGAACGGGAAACTTTAATATTTTACCGTCCGTCGCGTCGTCTGTTTTTGCGGAATAGCGCGTGCCCATTATTATTATCCGACAGATAAAATATCTGCTATTTCTATATTGAAGTATTATATATCTGCTATTATTAATTAATTAAATATTTACTGCTTCTATTTCTATTCAGTTCTATTGAATTCTATGGTTCAATTTTCCATTGTATTCAACAAAAATGTATCGTTTCATATATTTTTTACCGTAGTAACACTCTTCGTGAAGACATTTTATTTATGATCGTTGCTAAACGCTGATAATATAAAAGTGAGAGTTACCTTTTTTTAATATAACTTCACTGACTATGTATATTTTAATATTCGATATTTGTATGATTGAAAAAGGGATTGCCAGTTGCTTTTCACCTACATGCGTTGACAGGACGAGTGTCATTTAGGCTTTAAAGTTCATTGCACCCTCCGTGATACTTGACCGTGAGAGATCGAGGTTGGACGTTGCTCCGTATGATTTATTTCGTGGACGAATGGAATTATTCCGCATTCTTCGCTTATTACACCAAAAGATCACTGTACATGTACCGTTACATTACTTTTTAAATATCAAGGTCGTGAAATGTTGAATTAAAACAAAAGCACTTTGCTTGGAACGTTTAGGATATATACAATTCTAAAAGAGGCAAAATATATATTTACTAAGTATAATTATAATGAACAGGGAAATACAATAACAATAATCGGGCGGGTTTATTTATAAATACGGGAACTAAGAACAATATTACAGTCATTCGTTGGTATTCATTCGAATTTTGGGAGACAGTTTACTCGCGTGGGATGTTGGTATATAAATATTAAGGAGTTCATAATTATCTACAGAGTCGCCAGATTAAGACTCTACCTTCCTTTTCCCCCACGCGTTCGCCGCGACCGGGTCACGTGACGCGTTTCATCGTGCACGTGTCCGGTACTGGCAGAGAGAGGGTAATTCTTTCCCCTCAATTCGTGCTCCATTCCCTCATCTGGCGACTCTGCTCATGTATGCTACATCATTCTATGTCAACAGGCATCGGATAAAGGAGGAGAGTATAAAATTAATTAGTTACATTTACATGTTTCTATGGCCTTTATCGTTCGATAAAAACACGACATCGGTAGTTCGCAAAAATCCTTTACTCCTATGTACAAAATAAACATGTCGCAGCTGCATGTTCGCGATCGACGATCCATACTGCATTTAACAACAGAGGCACAATAATCTCGTAACTTGCGTTCAAAGTTACGTAAAAATGCTACGCAGCGTGGTCTCAAACATTGTATTTATCACAAACAATATGCAACCACTGTGAGAGAGAATACTTTCTACACTAGGTTGACTCGCACATAGTTGTCCAACATCCGCCGCTGGTTTGCATACAGAGCCGCTTTCTTTTTGTAAATAACTTCAACAAGATTCATCCGCGAATAACGGAGCTAGGCTGTGAAATCTTACGGTCTTGTGTTGCCGTCGTTGCCGACTAGGCGAATGCGAAACCAGACGATTCGAAGCGGTACACGCTTCATTGTTGATTGTGTCTTCGCTGACATTATTGCGAAATTCCACGGTCCCGACAAAATTACATTTTTTTTTGTGTTTTCAGTTGCCGTTAGTGGAAGCTTGATCTCCGATACGATGTCAACCCGTATACGTTTTGCCTTTTGAACCCATTTACGGGAGGATGGACCACGTAAATTCTATAGATCGCTGCAACAAAGAGTAAAAATGTGAGGTGAGTAAACACATATCAATTCTACGATACTTGTACATTTTTAACAAACAAGAGTTTGTGTTTTAAAGCTCTTCTGTCTACAGATTTTGCAGAGTTCGGACTTAATTTTGCTGCTCTGGCTGGATGGAAAGTACGCCACTGTGCAAAAGAAAGAAGAGCACCCGGCCACATTTAATAGAAAAGCGTAAAAAATCAAATAAGAACACAGTAAGCTTTTAAATTAATTAATGAAAAATTAATTGAATAGTTCTGAGAATATGTGTTATTGCGGATTATCTAATACTTTAAATGCAATAAATCAATCATTGTAGAATACTATCTCTACATAAAGATATTGTTTGCTATTATATCTTATAATAATACTGGGTGCTTCTTTCTTTTGCACAGTAGTGCATCTCAAACGATGTAGATGTATACTTTTGAGATGTGTGATGTGAAGCATACAGATCCTGAGGTTTAGTTCTTGGTAAAAATAGTATACAGGGTGTCCCGAAAACGTTGTACTTCCTTGAAAGAGTTGATTCCTTACGTCATTTGAAGTAACCTTTTTCTGTGCGAGAATGTTCTCCATGGTTTTCTTAAGAAGTTATTATTAAATAAAAACACTGCCAACGCCACGCTCAGCGAGACCTGTCAGATTGATACGTGTTTTTCGCTAATAATTTCAAGGAAGTAGGTACAACATTTTTGGGACACCCTGTATAATTGAAAGCATACGGTGCACAACATTTTAGCTTTAAAAAACCGGTGCAGACGATCATTCTGGAGATAATGTCTAGATAAACATCTCATATACTCAGAAAATCGATACAGGCTTTCTTAGGCGCTTCTTAGGCGTTTATTCTAGACTTAACTAACTCGAGAAACTTGGTACAGATTATTTATAGCTGAATAGACATTCTCGAGTTTAACAAAGCCAATATAGACCATGATAACTTATCTCTAATATGGTTTCCAGCGAATTTATTTAAATTTTATTATTTAAAATTAACTTCAAGTAGTCCATCTTAAACATTGTATAGTTAACATGATATATATGACGTCCCTCAAGTTTAAAATAATCTCTATAGGGTATGTCGAATTTAGAACAATAGATATTTGTTATACGCCCCCGTGTTCTAATCATACACATCCTAAAATCATTGTTGCACCCATATTGATCTTAATTAATTATTATACATGTACTCTACGCCATTTTACTAAAACTAGGTGTTAGTTCTGCTATAGTACTTGTTTCTGCTGTTCTAAATTCTTCAACTACACACTCGTACATTAATGCAATCGTTATAGGCGAGATTGCATATTATATGGCAACCTAGATAAGCTAGATCGCTTATCACGTCTCTTTCAACCCCTTGCATTATAATATCAAGTCGGATAAAAATTTTAAGTTCCAAGTTCAATCGATTAACCCTTAGAAAACGACAATGAGTATACAAAATAAAATTTTTCTGCCCCTAAAAATTTGGTTACGAAACTTTCAGCAAAATACTTGTGACATTTTCCTGATTCGGATGACATTAAACACGACACAATTTGGATTATATTTACTTTGTTTATCCGAATCGATTGTTTGTTATCCGAACCGAGGAATTTGAACTGTTGTAACTTCATGAAAAGAATTCAGGGAATATTTGATCCGGACTCATTTTAAAGCTCTATACTTTTAACATCCCTGAATTGTGTTTTAAAGTAAAATATATCATAAGGCAAGGGGTTAACGTTTCCAATTACCTGAGATCAGTCTTTTAAATTACACTCGGGACAGTCTCATCTGTCGTAAAACGTCGTTGACGGATCTCCTTCTGTGCGGGGTGTTCCGTCTCCTGTACAAACTGTACATGTCGAAGCCGGCGAACGGCTGGAATAATCCTTGGTTCTGCCAATAGGGTGTCATGTAAGGGTTTAGTAAAGGTGCCTTCAAAGGTGCTTGCAACGCAGCGCCGGGGTAAGTACTCGGGAGCCCGGGCAAACTATGGAAGTTGTCGTGCGGTTGAAGTTTCGGCAGTTCGAAACCGCCCACGTGATTCGCCGTGTGCACTTTCGTCGATTCGATCTCGGGCTCACTGTCGATCGACAGACTCCCGTACACGGACAAATCGTTGCTGGAGGTGTCTTCGAGCGGCACTTTCAAGTTCCCTTTGATAGGAACCGTGTACCGAATGTGCATCGGCGGGTATTCAACGCTTTGCTGAATCGATAACGAGTTATGGATACCCGCCGGTGGCCCCCCAATCAGTGGAGGATAAAGTGGATACTCCTGCGCGATTCCTTTATTCGAATCGTCGAACAAGTACTGATGACTTGGAACCGGAACCTCGTAGCTGGATGGTGGATGCTCGAGATGGTGAGGAGACTCTTCAGGGTGACTCGATGGTTTGTGATCTCCGTGACCCGACACTGTATTCTCGACGTCTTTCTCATCCAGTTCCGGAGGCGGACCGTGGTAGTTATCGTTTGGATGAGTCACACTTGGTTTGCGAGGGTCCACGTCTGTGGCGTGGTCATCATGATCTTCCGGGTGTGATGGTTTTGCAATCAGAAGGCCCGCGTGGTCATCGACTGTAAACGTGACGTCTGTCAGTCGAGTCAGAAACTTAATGATTCTATTACACTGGTCGACAAAGAGTTTTTATAACATTTTAAATATTTAAACATGTGCACACAGCATTTGAAGAGCGTGACGTTTTGAACAAACCAATTTTCTTGGAATCTACATATGTGATTGTTCTGTGCAAGAATCGCTCGTGTAGCGTCTATGAAACTAAACTAAAAAGATTCTTAAAATTGGGAATTTGACCTCATTTCAAAAATGATATTTCTTAAAAACTGAGAAAGATGGAGAGCTGGTTCAAATGTTCTTTATGACAAAATTCATGTTGACCAGTGGTATATATAGTTAGAATAGTTAGTCGCAAAAATTTACATAAACCAACAATATTCATTAAAATTAAACAGATTCTGAAAAATGATATTTCCTACATCCGTGCATGAAATATACCATTGTGTAATCTACAATATTATACAGGTTTCGACAAAATTCGAAATATCACTAAAAAATGCGACTGAAAAATGATTAATGTTTGAACTCCTGTAGTTTCGTGCAAAAATAATTATAATTATTATTTTATCTATATTGGTGATGGTTTAATAGATTATAATATGTAACAGAACAATGAACATTATATACATTTTATATCATACAGTTATATAGTATAGCCATACCCCTTTTTGAATTGTTAGTTGTAGATATTACATGCATTTGTCTAATATTAAATATTACATGTGATTAAACATGTTTAAAACTATACACAGGAGACGTAATAATTAATTATTATTCTGCTGTTCTTTATGTAATTCGTGAAACGAAAGGTTAGTTCTTTTATTTTCAGTGTTCCACTTTCTCAATTCTCAATTCCAAAAAATGAGATGTTTCTAATTTTTTACATTTTTTACATTTTATACAAGTCATTCACACAAGCACACAATTATTACACATGCATGTGTAGATACACTATACGTAACTAAATAATAACTAAATAATGATGTGAAAGGTGACTACCGAACACAAGTAACTCATGAATATGTAAAAAACTGTTTTGCAATCCTCGGTTAGTAAAAGGATGGACGTGCATTTTTTGCACGAAATATGAGATCATCGAACTGATCGAAAAATGGATTCGGTGAAAGCATTTCACGTAAAAGTTTCCAATTTATCGTGAAGATCTGCCAGCGGCGAAAGTAAATTAAGGGGTTACATATCTGTGATAGGATAAAACAAAATTGATTTTTTAAAAGTGGTACATATATTATTTTAGTACGATCCCCGTTGAATACTCTCGAAACTTACTTTTTTCACCTGGCGTAGATAATTTCAAAAGCTGCATTTATCTTTTTTACTAAAAAATTATCGTAAAAAAATAAAAAATTTTGGAATACGTAATTTAAACATTTCGTCATGTTGCCAACTTTTAAGATAAATTATTTATTATGGTAGCGACTATATCATCTAAATTTTTCGTTTTAGTTCGTCCTGAGATTTCTAATCGTCTACGGCAGCAAGATACGATTGTTAAGCATGTATCTATTACGGGCGAAATAGTATCAATAAAAATATATAAAAAATTGTTGTCTGCAATGAAAGAGTAGCTAAATCAATTACAAAAAAGTATTATACTCTAAGAAGAATGACCACTTCGAAAAAAATTCATAAAAATTGTTAGATTTTGCAAAGTTTACTGCCCCCCTTAGGGTGAGATTTACACAGGCACAATGAACCTTGAAATACCGAATAGCGACTGCCACAGAGTTCAAGATGCCATTACAGAATTCCGAGCAGCCTTTACTCGACCCCAGTCACTCACTCCGTCCCCGAGAGGAAAGTTCCGGAGATTAGAATCTCGTTTGAAAGCGAAGACCGCTTTTACTTTCTTTATTTCAAAACGTACAACAGACTCCTCGGATTTCCGACGCCTCTCACCGAATTTTTTTTTTCTTCTTCGCAGACACACACAGCCACACATCGTCAGACGCGTTACACGCTATAATCGACGACTGTATTTAATTTTCGCATGCATTTCACGGTAACGACATAATGACTGTCGCGTATTTAATTCTAACGAATTAGATGCTGATTACAAAGTTTAGAATTGTCGGTGGCAGTATATAGGGTTAACCAGGCACCGTAATGATAGAAAGTCTTACCGTCCGATGGGGAGTCGTAATTCAAATTTGCGTGGTAACCGGCATTTGGATCACTATACTCCTCGATACCTGGCGGAGGTCCGTCATAGCTTTCCTCGTGACCTACCGTTTCATTGTGAAATTAGGTCAAATGTATTTAGAATAGATATAGCGATATATTGTTAAGCAAGCAAATGTCTTATATTTTAGTTGATATTATACGATGTTTAAAGTTTACGTGATAGGTTCCCAAATAATATTATTAATCAGAATTAACCTCTCAGCTTTGTAGCTCGATTTTTTTTATAATACTTTGTTCGACTTCTTTATTTCGTTCTTCACTTAAAATATACGCGAAAACGTCTAAAAATTACGTTCTTACAAAAAATTGAATGCGAGTAGCAAATAATTAACTTTATTGCATGACGAGTATACTCGTCATACGCAGTTGGAAGTTTAAATTACCGACTTGTTAGGTGGTACTTGCAAGTTTTAATGGTAACTGTTTGAGCAAGAGAAGATTTTTTATCTTTTCACTTAACACGAAATTGATAAACAATTTAAACAAATTGATAAACTACAGAATCTCTCAACGATAGAAACGAAAAATTCGCCTGATCGAAGCATCGATAATATTTTAATCAAACAAGAAATTATTATATATCTCTTCTTTTTCTACTTTAGGAAATTCGTCTCTGAAGAAGGTAAACATTGCTCGATGTGTATTGTTTACGGATTATAATTTCGCCACCGCTGGTTCGGATTAAAGAGTTATCTCCAGAACTTACCACCTTCCGGATGATGTTCGTAATACTCGGGATGAGCTGGCGCTGGCGGGTTCGCAGCGTTCTTCGCGATATTAGTACCCAAAGACGTGATCGCGTCTCCCGCCTTCGCGATCATTTTGCCCTTCGACGAAACGAGGTAACCACCTCCCTTGATAAGCTGACCTTTCAAAGCAATCACACCACCACTTATGGCTTTTACCGCTTGCATTAATGTGCTAATGATCGCCTTTTTGAAGTCCCAAACGCTGAACTCCTTTTTGACGTACTATCATAGAAAAATTTCATTAAACTAAGACAAACGCGTATTCAAGCTCATCGAAATGCAATAGAATCGTTACTTTATTGAATATTATAGATTGCTTGGTACAGCATTGATATATTATAAAGACAGCCTCTAATCTAACAGAACGAATGCTTATATCTTAGTAATAATTAACGTGCAATCTTTCTTCGTCTTTCACATAGCTGATATTTCGATTCGTGTCAACGGCAATATTGTCGCCCGTGAATTTTTACAGTCTTATATTTTCAATTTCAGTCTTATCAATATTCGATATTCACGTGTCCTTGCATCGTCGACCCCATCCTCGTTACATTCGAACTAAGATTTATCTGCTAATTTTCTCGTAATCGAAAGACTGTGTCAACTCCGGTGATGTCTACATTATACAAAAACGTTCGAGTCGTTAAATTACGTTACTCAAACTGGATCTTACGACACGGGTAAAGGCACTATTCGACTGTGACGTTTCACGTCTCCATGGAAACAATTATTCGACGACGGTGAAAAACCGAGTCACGGACGTTTGAAAGCCGATCGAATAAGGGGCGATGATGAGAACCAGCTAAGATTTCCCTCCATAATTGCAGCTTCGACGACCCAGATTGTGATTTTCTTTAGTGCGGTAAATATATTGAACGAACTTTTTCTATAACATTTCTACGTCTACTACAATTCTATTATTCTATGCTAGAAAAGAAAAGAGAGTAGGTATATTCATGCATAGTTTGATTTGAGTTCATGAAATATCGATCATGCTAATACTGTCGCGCTCCTACATTGATCGTGGGAATTCCTGTCTGAAATGATTATTTTTTTAAACAAACGAGACGACTTTCATTCGTGAAGATCATCAAAAAATTTCGAAAGACAGAAGCATACGGAGTCATTTCAGAGCGGTACCGGGCATTCACTGGCGGAATCAATCGTTTACGTATTCTCACTTCCGCGGGTGAAGAAAAATGAATATGTATATTCCGAAATAATGGACGACTACACGCAGGTTTATAGCTCCGCTGTGCAACCAGAAATTCCCCCGGTACGATACGTCCGCATTTCATCTCGCCTCTCGGTTGCTTACTATAGAAAGTTTAGCGTCGATCGTGTGCTCTGATCGAGCTCGCCGTGATCGCGTAATGTATGCATGTACGTAGCTTCAAATTCTTGCGAATAATTACATAGTTACCGGGTGAGCGGGGGGTCCATAGTATCCGTACTGTCCGTAGGGTTGGTATTCTGGTTTTTTCTGTGGGGCCGAAGAAGCTGCGGAGCTCGATGAAGTCTGGGCAGAGCTCGAAGCTGACGCCGAAGAGGAACCTGTCGATGCACTGCCCGATGCACTGACCAGACCGCCGATTATGCCCTTGGCTATGCCACCGATCAGACTTGAGGATCCTTGTATAATCCCTCCGGAATCGGATCCGGAATTTGCAGGTTGTCCGTAGGTGTCTCCACCGCCGCCATAAGACTCCGGCGGGTATTCTCCGTATCCTTCCGGCGGATGTCCTTCCGGTGGTCTGTCGTATTCCGAGTACGAGTACTCATCGCGTTTCGTCTCGTACCCAGTGTTCCGTTCACCGGACCTCTTTATCCTCTCCTGCATCAGTGCCATGTACTTCGGGTTCTCGAACAGTTCCAGCACAGCTATGCTTCCTCGTCTCACGATGTCCTCTTGCAAGTCCTCCGGCAGGATCTGATAAATCTCCAAGGCCATCTGCCGCTCGTCCAGGTTCGTACTCACAGGATCGTTGGACGAGGTCTCGAGGGACTGCGATTGATCGATAGGTGTTCCTGGGTCCGGCGACGACCTGCGATACGGAGCCAATCGTTCCAGCTGTGCCGACGCCCGCGCCTTCAATTCCTGCTCGCTCGATTCTGTGCCCGCCGAGGGATCGACGAGGATCAAGCAACAGACGAGCGCAACCACTTGCGGAAACTGAAACGGATATCGCATGCGATCAGTCTTCGGATTGGCGTTGTGGACGCTGGAATTGCCGTCTTAATTTTAACAATCGGCTATCTTCTGACGAGTACAGGGATATTTTGATATACAGGGTGAGCTAGGTAGAACTATTATCTAAAGTATAAAGTATCTATTGCAGTGCCGGATTAAGCAAGCGCGGGGCCCGTAGCAAATGTTATGGCGGGGCCCAAGGCTTTGCATCAGGGCCGCTCGTGTGTAAATGTAGCGCACCTTTGCGGCAACCACAATGAATGAGCTTTTTTTTAGGAAAACTATCTGTGCCCCCTGGCATAGACAGGCGCTCATGGCCTATCGGCCCTTGTTTGTATGGCGCGGGGCCCCCAGAAGCGCGGGGCCCGTAGCATTTGCTACTCCTGCTACGGGGCTTAATCCGGCCCTGATCTATTGGTTGTATTGTATCAAACAACTTTTTGATGAATTGGGTAGCATTCTAAGGGACGCATTGTGAGAGTACTGTGAGAATACTTTTCAAAGAAGTTCCTAAGTGTTATAGTTCTTCCTATGAAAATTCCACAGGAATAGAAAACATATAAGTTCGAAAATAATTTGTTTGGAAATCAACTGTACAGCTTAAATTTATATCTAATACATCTGTAGACTATAATAGTAATTCATATGCAGTGCGTATTATGCATCAACCTAATATAAAAAGAAAACTGTAACTAAATTATTACTATACAGCAAGAAAGTTCCTTTTCAAATTTTAAATTGAAAAACAAATGAAATAGTAGAAAAATGTCTTTCCATTTCAATTTGATTGGTGCTGCAATTTGATTTAAATGATGTGCTAGTATGTCACATTGAATAACACTTCTTCACATTCGGATTATGTCCTCCTCGAACAATTTTACCGAAAGAAATTATTTAATGACAGGCAGGGAGATTGCACAGATCCTAAAAGTTTATGGGACGGCGAATTAGTGACGACAAAACGTGCTGTAACATATCCGTGAATTTATAAACCAGTCGGGCGTGGAACATAGTAACGTGAATGCAGCAAGTGGAGCGGTTCTTGGTGAAAGTCACACGAGGACGCGCGGCGTAAGGTTCCGCTTTAGAAGATGTCCATGTATGTGACCGCAACAAACAACGATCTTGTCAGAAAATTGCCGGTTTCACGAGTAATATCGGAAGAAAAAGAAAATAAGAAATTGACGGCGACAAAACGATGGAACACATCTGCATACTGAAAGTTAATGGCAATTTCTTTTTTTATATTATAAAGTGGACTTCGAGTCTCGAAATTTCCACGCACACATCGCGAAAGTCTGACACAGAATCTTCACATTTTCCGCTATGGTTTCTACGCAAAAATATTTCACTCAAAGAGAATTTTCTAACACGAAAATAATAATTATGTACAATTAGGCGTACAAATTAATTCCTAGCCTAAACAATTAAAGTACATTCTTCTGCCCAGAATAATTTCCATCACATTTTCTGCACTTACTCCGTTTTGTAAATAATTAATAAATGTTTAATTTGGAGGATCAAAGATTTGGATTTCAAATAAAGTTACAATAATTGTTAGGGCCACGAAATCATTTCTACACCTAATAAATAAATACAATTAGTGGCATCGAGGGATATTAAAATGATTGTAATATTTTTAACTGTGAAAAATGAAATGAGATGAGAATTTTATTTATAATTCTACAAGGCTAGAAATTACAGTGATCCTTCGCAACAAATGAAAGTAGGGATTTCTCTGTTATCTCTGTTATCTAAATAAGTTATTTTATATAGTAGCTATTTGCTCTCTTCGAGTGAAAAATACGAATAAACATCTCATCTTGTGTAGAATGACTTAGAAACCTCGATTGATCTAAATTTCCATGCGTAGAACCTGTTTAACTGCAAAAGAGATTACAAAACACTTTCAGCCACGACTCTCTTCATCTTGGATTTCAATTACTGACAAAAGTGAAAATGCTACATGACAGATTTGTCCTTAATTGTTGCTGAGAGATTGAGTGACGAAATTGTTTAAATTATCTCCGAGAAATTTCTATTCACATTTGAATCATTACGTCTTACTATTATGCGCGGTGGATAATGAACGTTTTATCCACGCTAATGAAATTGAAAGTGCAGCAGACTATGAGCGTATGTAAAACTGAAATCGTCCAGGAGATAGTGGGTCCAGATAAAACCGGAAGTGAGGTCGGGCCATTATGCTTTATTATTTCCGTGTTCGTTCGATTAAGCGTTCCGAGAATTTGCTACGACTGATGAAAGTGATCGGCGCGTCCTTGGTCTTGCACTTGGAACAGCCAATGTTTGACCCAGTTTCAACCGTACACTTCGACTATAGCATTCAGACCTGCACGATTTCTAAAAAACTAGTAAAAATATCACCCGAAGCTAAACTGTCCGATCCTTTCAAGAGAAACAACGTGACTCGCCCAACGACCGAAAATCAACGAAAATCACTTCCGTTTATCGGACCGATCCAAAATTATTAAGCGGCAAGCACCTTCCGTCACCGATGACGCAACTTTCTTTGAATCTCAAACAAAGTTTAACTTTCCTTCCGTTCCTTGGAACCTTTGACTTCCACGCCCATTTGGATTTATTCAAATTAATGCCAACTTTCACAGAAATCGCTGTTCATTTCCTCTGCGAAGTCACGGAAGCTTAAAGTCGCGAGTTATTTTCATTTCTGAGACCTGCGTCTGGTGAATGAAAGGTAAAACTAAGAATTAATTAACTTCTCATTGAGCAACGACAAATTATTCCGCGGAATTACATTAATTTTGCAGCTTTAGCGAGAAAGATGTTTGAGTGAATTAATTCAGAATTAATTTATTCCGTGTTTTGTAACTTTAATAAACGGAGGTAGTGAAATTTTTGATGTCTGGCGTGCTCAGATATCGAGTGTACTGTATAATGTAAGAAAGTTTCTGTGATTAAGAAATATTTCACTCCCTGCAAATATTTTTTAAAAATAATAATAGTGTCCAGAAAAGGCCCGATTAAATGTAAGAGGACCAGGTTACAGTTAAACTGTGTTAGTTAGAGTAGAAAATTGCATAAAAGTCGAGAAGCGGAAGAGTAACTGCACTAAGGGGACCAGGAAGCTCAAACTTGATGGAATACAATCACGTCATGTTAAAGCCTAATTAACACTAGGCGAATGACCGCTTGTCAGCGACAATGATCCTCGTTTGCACTTTTACGTTCCCACTCGTGAGAAGATGCAGATTAAAGCGCGAATTTCTCCATTGTAGTGTGTAGAAGGTGCGAGTGATGATGAACGAAACGTGTTTGACTTTCACGTGGGTGATAGATGTAATGATTCCCGAGCAGACCACAGCCAGCCAGCCACAAAAGAAGCATGTAAGATGATTCATACTGAACATCACTTTAGAATTCTTTCGACTCTGTCGCACAAAGAATTGGGAGAAAAGCATCAAATGGTGACGCGAAATGAATTGAAAATTTGGAACGAGGGATACATTATCGTCGGCAAAAGTGAACACTTCACACATCGTGTAAAAGGATTTCTGCGCACAATGATCTTGGGACGCGTACCTTCATCGTTGACTTTCACGGTAGATCGGTAAAAGGATCACGGCACTCTCACTGAACTCACTGGCCATCACCATCGAGAATTTCCTCTCTTTATACCGACTCCCACCTTTTTCGAGGAACGGGAGAACGTTGCTCGACTCCAGATTTTTCATTTCCAAAATTCGGATCCACTACCTAGAAAAACATATTCAACTTTGGTCCAGTTCGGAAAAAAGTGTTCAATAGAAATTTCATCATTTCATTTACAGTATAGTGGATGATTAAATTATTAGAGCCGCTTGTATAACTTGATGAGTGTAGGTAATTAATTCTGAAATTAATGTCTAGATATAAATGAGTTTTTATTTATTACTCGTAGAAAGTATTTTATGTAGCATTAAATTGCAAACATACGTTTCTCACTGTGGTTACTCTAAGAATTCAGATAATAATTTTAAATGTGAATTTTTTCTGTGAGTTTCAAAGTTAAAATTAAATACGATATTCATTTCTGATGAATTGTTTACACATGGAAATTTATCTGCAACGCTTGCCTACTAACTGCTTACAAAAAATGATTAACATCAGTTGCATCATTGAAGAGTTTATGTGAAACAATAAATCTTTATATGAAAGTGTAGCAGTAGCTATACTAATTCTTATTACTTTTTTTACAAAGCATTGATGTTTTGCAAACTACAAATCCGCATTTGGCAACACTTTAGGCATCACCTGGACAATAAATGTATTTTTTGTAATTTCGTTCCAATAATTATATTTTGAAATATTGAACAATTTTTTATGGAATATCATGAAACTGGTGAAATTGTATCTCAATACGAAGCTTTAAAGAATATTTTCGCATACTTTTTTTACGCAACTGGCTCGAACAAAAATTGCGGGAATAGAAAACTGAAAAATGTATCAACTCGTATAAAGGAATCAAGATTTCGTTTTCATTTAATTAATTTTTTAGCGGATTAAAGAAGTGTTTCTTCTAGCTTATTACGATAAAAAATGAGAATATTTATATTCAGGATACCGATAATTAGGCTACGGATTTCTATGCGAAATAAAAATTGTTCAAGTCAATTATAAGAAATCGAAGTTAAATGGAGATGGATTTATATGTATAGATGTAATCAAAATGCACGGTGTAAACGAGCATGAAAGTAAAGTGATACGTGCATAGTACTAAAATATGAGCACTCGGGAAGAAGAAAAGAGAAGAAGGAAGACGCTTCCATTTTATCGAACTGTTTAAGTCTGAGCACGCTAATGAAAGCAACCAGTGAAATGCAAGCACATCCATCAGAATAACGAGTAGCCAGTTTTGCTTAGGTCCTATCAAGCTGCTCGATTTCTGCTCGGATTTCATATTTTCTCTGTTCTTGTTGCAACGCAGACAATATAATCGCACGTGGACAATGAGATTGGCCGTCTGTGTCTGGCCACGCAATTATACCTAGGTGAGCTTAAGTTGTATTAAGTTTCCCTAGATTCACTCAAACACTCCAAAAATATTGATTACTAGACACCGGATGTTTGTACGAAATAAAAAGTTGGTGCATCAATTGCAAGACGCAGGAGCTAAAAATATAAATTTATATTCTTCATTAATAATTTTAATGTGTTGAAAATAATATATTAATACTCTTAAAGTCTTTTAATATTTTAAATTGCACTTGCTCATTTTTATTATGAATGCATAAAATCCGGAGTCCATCGATTACTATTTTCAAATCCGTACGTAACATAGTTGGCTCCGAAGTTGCGACGCCTTGACACAGCGTCGTTCTTGACAGTGAAAATGTAAATTCAGCATAGATTGCCAAGGAACAATACTGTTTTAAAACGAGAGAAATCGTCGTACAGTGATGCAGTTCTGTTAGTTACTGTCGAAACGAAGAAAAATAAAGAGGCATGTGAAAGGCGCTGCTTTAGAATGGTGTTTGCTATCGATAAAAATAAAGGTTTTTGTGAAAACTGTAACCGTCCCCGAAGGCTTCCGCTAAGTTGAAGTTGAAAGTAGCATACAGTCGCTCATGAAAGTATCCGAACGTGTTTGCAACTTCGAAAATAATCCAGCAAGTTTACAGGAAGTAGGAAATCTTCTTATATGAGACATTAACCCGAGAACTACGAGATCTGTCAAAGTGACGGGAACCAAATTTTTTCATTCATTCATCATTGATCATTGAGATTACAAAAACGCATGCAGGAAGACTTATTGAATAAATTTATTTTCTTTGGGCATATAATAAAAAATGTCTAAAAATCTCAATAAATACATTCTTGTTATTCGTCTAAAACCACTCTATAGTGTTAAAAATACGTAAATATAGTATTCACAAATGATATACATGTTTTACGGAAAATAAATATATGTACTAAACTCTCTCATATTGAGAAGTATAAAGCATGCAGAGAGAAAAATTGTTGAATTCAGTGAAAAGGATAATCAATACTAACTAAGATATATTGACACCAATTTTTATTCGACTGCATAAGTTATATAATATGTATTCCAAAACTTGAATTAAATGTAGGAAGCAGATTTTTTCACAAATTTGTCACCTTTAAATTCAACGTGACAGCAACAGCTAGCCGGAAATCGGAAAGATTCACGGCTTATTGTGCCATTCGATCCCATTGCAAAAAGTAGATGATAGATATATTTTTGCTTGCAAGCCGTGGCATAACCCTCGGCGAAACCTTCGATTACTTTGCATGGCTTGTCTTCTTCTCTGAAAAGTTATTAATAATAGCAGAACTTTTTTTGAATTTTTTCAAAGTTCCGTACAGTTTAAGTAATTCTCAATACAATAATATGAAGCAATTACAAAATACATATACAGGGTGTTCATTTGAAAACTTCCCAGCCGAATATCTCGAAAAGTATGAAAGATATTAAAAAAAGTGTAAAACACGTGTCCAAGGATTTCGAAGGGGAAAGATCAGTTTTTTATTTGGATGGCGTTTTCGAGGTCATTTGAAGGTCAACTTGGTTTTTTCAAATGGAAACCTGCGAATAAAAAAAGTATTCTACGACAATTGCTGGCCTTTTTACGTACAATTAGATCCCATAATGAAAAATATAGGTTTCCATTTGAAAAAACAAAGTTAATCTTCAAATGACCTTGAAAACGCCACCCAAATAAAAAAACTGATACTGCCCCCCCTCTTTCCCCCTCGAAATCCTTGGACACGTGTTTTACACTTTTTTAATGTCTTACATACTTTTCGAGATATTCGGCTGGGAAGGTTTCAAATGAACATCCTGTATGTATTTATACTTACAAGCATATTTCGATGCGTACACTTTGTCTCAAATTCTTGTGGTTAACAATATACTTCCATTCGTTGCTTTTAGTGAGACCCAACTTTGGAAATACAATTTGTTCCTGAAAATATAAATGACTTCAACGAAGATCGGTTATCATTAAATTGCAGATTTTATGCATTTATGACAAAAATCGGTGCGATTTAAAACAGTAGAAAGAAAAGAATTTAAGAATATCGATATATAATATTATTTAGCGATTATTAAAACCATTGAACAAAGAAAACAAATTGTATGTGGTTCCCCTTGCAATTGTCTGTATATTTAATAGTATTAGTATAAGTCATAAGTGAACAACTAACCGTAGTCACACACAATGCTTCTTCGTCAGGTCCGTCTTCCTCGTGTATTGATGTATCAATCTGTTAAATAACAACGTAAACTTCTTTTTATATAATATAATAGCTATGTAATCGTCAGAAATTCTTTTCTACATTTTCGAAAACTATAGGTATGTACGTAATATAAACACGTGTTATATGCAGGAATTTAGAAAATTTACAAACCTCTTCACCATAGCCATGATATGTAAGGTGAGGATTTTTTTCCAACGCTATGGCCACTAAATCCGTTGGATAGTGCGCAATAGATTCGCAAAACGTTTCATATTTACAGGATGCATCTATTTTATTAGTTTAAATAGGATAAGTAAAGTGTAGTTGTACCAGCAAGCTATATGTATACTATACAGTGAACAGTGAACCACGAAAGTATTTGAACGCACTTTAAAACAGTATAAATTTTTTATAATTGTACCAAACGACCTGATGTTTTGTAAGCAATTAGAGGCATTGGTTTACTAACTGATCTGCAAAAAAGATTGTCCAAAAATTACGATTTACAAGGTTGCATGCGAAAATAAAAATAGCTTTCTTCAAAACTTTTTTATTTGGGCCCTTAATGAAAATTTAAAATATATATTTTGTAGATCTATGTTAGATATACACATGCTGAAAATTTCATCAAAATCGATTAACATACCCAAGAGTTACAAGTGGTTAAATGTGGTGAAAATCAGTTTCTCGCGACTTTTGGAATCCACAGATTCTAACATCTTTCGATGCGTGTCGTTTTTTTCTGCGTCAACCGATTTCGATGAAATTTTCAGCATGTGTATAACTAACATACATCTACAAAACGTATATTTTCAATTTACATTACGGGCTCTAATTAGCACTTGTAATTTTTCAAAATATTTTTTGCATGTCATTTGGTAAAACAATTCTTCTAATTGCTCAAAAAAGTCAGGTCGTTTAGTCCGATTATGAAAAAGTTATACTGTTTTAAAGTGCGTTTAAATATTTTCGCGATTCACTGTGTAGATATAAATAAATATTATAACAATAATAATGAGATATTTCTTTAGATATGAATATTATACATTATCATTTTTGTGCACAGTACCTCTGAATATCGCCTCGTTCAACTTCGGCACACCTGCTGATTCTTCAGAATACACGTACGATTCAAACATAAACTGTAAATATTTACATGTGGTTAAAACATAAATAGATCATTTTTTTCTTAGCTTTTCCATTTTCTCGTTTTCAGTCGGTACAAAACTGCAGTGTAAAAAGGCCACCTTCATTTACCGTGACCTTGACATGTTGTCAAGGACACTATCCTAGGCGACCTCCAAAATATTTTAGCCGCCACTCGTTTGTTAACAAAATAACATTCGTAAATAGAATGTTTCTTTTCGATCCTGTATTAAGACTGGGTTAGTCTTAACGTAAACATTTGTTTTTAATTTATTTGTATTAACACGCAAAAGTATTGACAACAGCAGATGTTCGCGTGCACATTTGTATCGTCTAATTAAGATGTCTAGTTCTGTTGTAGATAGAAATCAGAATGATAGATGATCCTACCTAATCTTATCTACATTTTCTATAAATACTCTGTTCATTATTAGATGTATGTGACTTTAGAAATGTTAACGTTTTAATTATTTGACAGATCATACGTTGGCGCCTATGATCGACAAATTTTTATTTATTATACGATCTTGAAATGTTCGAATTCTATCGTAAAAAATTTTTAATATTAAGTCAATCAAGAATACCCGAAATAGACATAAATGGATTGGTAATACATTGATTTGATTTAAGTAAGTTTATAATCTCACCAGTAAAAAAATTCCTCTCAGCGACGCCATCGAATTTTCTCTTCAAAGCGTCACGCTCTCGTTAGTGACACAAATTCCGTGTTCATTAATAACTTGTTAAACAATAACTTGTTTATTAATTTAAGTGTTACTATAAAAAATAGTAGAAATATTATAGAATCGTTTTGTACTAGTTTTCGATGCGTCAGATCGCGACTGCGATCGATGAATGATAACGCGATTCGCTTAATTTTAGAGAAACAACGATACTGATCGGCATTTCAGCGATTGATCTCGTGTCTTTATATCAATATATACAAGGAAAATGAGATTACAGAGATATAATATAAGATACACGTATCCCAGTCAACCAGGCCTGCCGTAGCAGAAGTCGAGCACAGCGTGCCGAGGGCAGGTAACAGGCATTATACTGGCCGAACGTCGCTCGAAGCTGCTCAAAGCACACGATGTCTTGATTCTGGCCATAGCAGCTAAAGCTCGCGTGGGCTCGTATTCTGCCCTCGGCACCAGCCCGGCCGCTTGGTCCATTTTAACCATTATAATAGGGCATTCGCCACATTAATGCGACCATGCTGCCCTGTTAAAATAGGCAGAGTCCAGGACCGACAGGCCAGGATTGTGCCGGTCTGGTGTCGAGGGCAGAATACAAGCCCACGCGAGCTTAGCTGCTATGACCAGAATCGAGCCATCGTGTCCTTTGAGCAGCTTCTAGCGACATTCGGCCAGTATGATGTCCGTTACCTGCCCTCGGCACGCTGGGAGCGATTTGTGCTACGGCAGACCTGGTTGACCGGGCACACTTGGTATTAATAAATAATAAAAAAAAGTATCGTTCTCCAATTTTAGTATAGGTACTACAATCAATACATATACATATAAAAATAATATATACATATAAAAAAGTAGATATGTGTTATCAGTCCATCACACATATATGAATTGATTTTATATTTATTTGCCAAATAATTAAAACATTTATTTGCATAAGCAGGGAGGAATTTATTCTCTGGAATAAATGATCCTTAATAACAAGAATTTTTTGTAAATAATTGTTTGCCATCGTTTATTACGTAAGCTTTATACGAAAGAGGCGTAGTTTCATTCAAGAGCGGGTTAATTTTGAATTTATGAATGTAACTAGATAATGGGTGTAAATAGGGACAAACATGGCGTATGAAAAGCATGTAGCTCCTGTAAGTTCCCCAAATGGCGGAGGATCCGAGTACTATGGTACTAGGCTGAAGTGAGCCGCAAGTTACGAGCGTCGGATCGCTTCAGCTCAGTCGATTTCGCATTGCGTCCAAAGAAAATCAGAAAAATGTCGAAGAGGAATCCAGGAGACGAATATAGAAAAGGTTTTATTCATTTTATTTATTATCGTATATCACGTGCATTTGGTAAAATAACATTTACTTTCTACCTCATTACAGTTGTACAACTTTTTCCTCGTGATTTGTTTTCATTATTGATTTCGTGCTCACAGTCATTCCCGTGGAAAAGATTAATTTGAAACGCATAACGTGCTGAATCGACACAACGAAAAGCAATTATAGGTCAACTAAATATTAAATTTTTTAATTATTAGTTAAACTCGCCCTCGCGATACTTTTCAAGTATCCTTTTTTGGATATACACATCCTACAACCATGTGACAAAGGATGCATCATATTAGTTTTCACTAATAACGGAGTAAATGTTAATCTTATGTAATAAATTTGTCTAATATGTACGTATGTATATATATAATGTACCACATTATTGTAAGCAATATTACAACATGTACACAATATGCAAAGTAATTTCTGTTCAACTGTATGCTGTATTTATTTCAACTTTTAATTCAGATGGCTAGACTTATACGGAACTTCTACTAAGCATGCCGCTTAAATATTTCCGGTTAAAGAAACAATGTTGTTTAACTTGATCTGAACTTTGCCAGTGTTTGACGTTGTCAGGGTCAAGTGTCTACAGAGCAGAGGACTCCAGGGGGGATGACAGAGGAAGGGATCGTTCTCCACTTAGATCGGATGACCGTGAGGCTACCAGCTTTAATCAAAGTGATGCAAAGAAACAGAAACTGACGTTTGGATTTGGGAAAAAGAATGCAGCGGAACAAAAAAAGGGCATACAGATAAAATTAGGATCGACATCTGTGAGTAAATATAATGAATGAACAATTTCAGGATGTAGAAGTGTATTCTTAATTTTACATCAAATATTTGAAACTTTGTTCCTTAGAAACCCACTGTAAAACCAACACCAGTACAGAGGCCAACAGTAGCATCAGTATTTAATGCAGATGAAGATGACGAACCGGAAGAAATGCCAGCAGAAGCTAGGATGAGGATGCGAAATATTGGGCGAGAAACGCCAACTTCAGCAGGACCAAATTCGTTTGGTAAAACGAAGCAAGGATTTTGTGACTCGAAAAAGATATTTGAGAAAACACTGAAAAAAGCGATGGAAGAAGCAAATAAATGATTTCTTCCTTAATATATTTTGCAATTATTGTTAATTGTATATTAATTTTACATGAAATGCAACAATTAATAGCGAGATTCTTGCTACACTTATATGCAAAATATTTTTATCAACTTTATGCATTCTGTCAGCAAATGTTCTATACAAGGTCTTACTTCACGTTTTTCATTATATCTTGAAATTTGATTAAATACTAGCTATTTGTCAGCAGTACCTAACATTAAAGATACACTTGAAATGTGACATTTCATTATGTAAATCGTGAACGATTATACATGTGTAATAAAATGATACCATATACTTTTTACTATGTTCGATCATTATGTTCATTTCAAGTCGAGTAATAATAAACGAAGCAACGATTTCTTTAGAATATATAGGAAAGTAATATAATTTATCTTGTAACTTGTAGATTGTATAACACGAATAAAAACAAGTTCTAATCGATTTTATATTTTTTATTTTTGTTTAAAATTTACATAGTAAAATTATTTCCTGTTTTGTTGTCCTTGGCGAAGATCCTGGAAAAAGAAATAAGATAGAATATAATGGAGAGTGTCTAAATAATTATTACAAATGTTAGTTTTTAAATAGCCATTATCGATTTTTAGTTTATGTATTATCATAAATACCCTGGGGAAATTGCGGACTGGTGGAGTTCTGATGCGACGGTTTGCTTTGGACCTATTGCGAACCACTTTGGAGTGAATGGCGCATGAAACACAATAGTGCAACTTGGCGTACAATTTTGGAAGCTGGTACGCAGAATAGAAGCTCGCTTCAGTTATATCTCTAACTGCGGCAGCTTCTACGATGTTACGAATAACAAACTTCTTGATCGCCTTATCTTTAGGTACACATCGAGCACAATTAGTGCAGCGCACAGGGTTTACATGGCCACGGCCATGCTTGGCACGTCCACCGTTTCTGCGTTTGCAGGTCTGGAAATGAAAAACAAGAACAGATATAAGTAATACACAAAGTAGAGTAGTCTAAAATTGCTTAATGTTTATTCATACTTGTGTGTACTGTATTATTTCGTTATTCGCATCTACTCGAATATTAATGCCGGCGATGCACATAGAGGTTAAGTTTGTTAATACATCGATGGTTTCATACAATGAATACATAAAACACAAACTTAATGTCTTATATATATATTAAATTATACATTTTCATGAATTACAAATCATTGTGTAAAACGAAATTATATTTTCTGTACACACAGTATGACACCACATGGTTCTTGATCTTGATCATTAAACAATTCGGTTTCCCACAATAGTTTCGTACGTAATTTGAAATATACAGTTGCTATATTTTTTGTCTCATACTTCCAATTAAATCAACCACCAGAAAGTTGTTTCATGCAAAATGTACAAAACTAATGTAATTATAAATGTCAAATAAAACACAGTTACCATTCTGTTTCGCTTGCCACAGAAGAAGGATCGGAAACGACGTCTACTAGCAACACATGAAGTGCGCGAGTCAAATCAGTGCATTTCCGTTTGTATAAGAGTATTGTACTTGAAACGCAACACATTTATCGTATATTACATTTGAAATATTGTATCTAATTCTTAATACCACGCATTTATGCTACGCATTAGTAAAATTAGAATGTTTAGTGTTATAAAATATCCATGTTCAATGAATACAGAGAGCGGGTAATTCGAATGTTCCGAATTTCAAATACTTATTTATACAATTCGAATGATATATATTGCAATGAATCTTATTACACATTAAGAAAATGTATACGAGATCTATAAATAGATAGAAATGATTAAAAATAACAGAATAATACATTTTTTATTTACTTTAGGAAGGAAATGTGAAGTTTTGGAGTACATATGTAGTTGGGAAAGTCCGTGTTTTGAAGCCTCCGGAACAGTGCTGCACCAAGCGGTCAATGACATGATTACTGCGATTGAGTCTTAGACCATATTGGTCTAAGGATCGAGTTGATGATTTGAAAAATAAATTTTGACTTTCCATTCAAATTGAATTGTTTATTTATTATTAATTTTGATTTAGTTTCTGACTGATTGTCAATTGAAATTAATGAATTTATTGCTTCTGTTGCAGATTCCGCGGGAGAAAAATCCATCGATCGAAAAACCATATTCATTGCAAAGATCGATACTACGATGCTTTCGATAATCGGAAGCGTGACATGGCGTGACTTCATGGCGTACTTTCTTGAAGCAGGAGAGGACGCGAGCGCGTGAGTACAAATTGTATTTCCACTTATACTCTGTTATTGAACATCTTTTTTCATACCATTAATGAACAATTAATAAATATTCAATTTGAATTATTTATTCCCTATTCATTCCGGATTCATTCTTGTGTTGCAACGATGAATTGTATTTGGATTCGTGTCGTGCGATAGAATTCGAGTTTATTTAATTTCTGTTAATTAATTAATTCTGATTATTGTTAACTGTTATTATTAATTCTGATTTAGTTTTTGACTGTTTGTCAATTGTAATTAATGAATTTTCTCTTTCTGTTACAGATTCCGCGGGAAAAAAATCCATCGATCGAAGGACCATATTCATTGCCCAGATCGATAGTTCACGTTGCTTTCGATAATCGAAAGCGTAACAGCTTCATGGCGTACTGAGCCGTAATTTGTTGAAGCAGGAGAGGACGTGAACGTGAGTACAAATTATATTTCAAATTATACTATGTTATTGAACATCTTTATACATATCATTAATGAAAAATTAATAAATAATCAATTTGAATTATTAATTTTCTATTATAATTCGCATTTACTCTTGTTTGGCGACGGTCATTTGTATTTGAATTCGTGTCGTGCGATAGATATTGATTTTATTTAATTTCCGTTAAAATTAATTTTGATTTGATATTCAACTTGAATTATTTATTTATTATTAATTCTTGTTTAGTTTCTGACTGTTGGTCGACTGAAATTAATGAATTTTTTGTTTCTGTTACAGATTCCGAGGGAAAAGAATCCATGGATACTTGGATACTACTCGATGCTACTCGGTGCTTTCTTCAAGCAGGAGAGGACGTGAGCGTAAGTACAATTAATAAATATTCAACTTTAATTATTTAATTCCTATTGAGATTAAATTGATTAATTCTTTCTGTTACAGAGCCCTAAGGGTATAATATATTTTGAACCTGTTGCCTAATGCTGCCTAATGTTGGATGCCTAATGCTGCCTACCTTGACGAGCAAAGACGACATCGATACTGTTGTGAGATCGAGAGCAACGTGTCGTGTTGTCTTCAAGGGGGAGAGAATGTGAGTACCAAGACATTTTTACAATTAATCTTTATTATATAGTACATTTCCTTTCAAAGTATTAATGAAAAATTGTACATCCTACACACACACACTTTCTATTTCGAAAATCATTTAACACTAGAACTACCGAACGAGTCAAAATGACTTGTTCCTGATTTGTTCTTTTAGAAATATTAAAACTACAAATATTTTTCTGTGAGAAATTTTTTTAGTGGACTTCTCTATTCAAGCACATATTTAAACAAAACTAAAACGAAATCTCAATAAATGCAATTTTGTCATTAATATGTATCCCAATTGCGTTTAGTGCTCGGTAGTTCTAGTGTTAAATAATATTTAAATTAAAATGTTTTTATATGCCAATGAAATTGTACGAATCGATTTTAATATGTTTTTGTTTTATTTTTTGATTTCAGGACTCTAACGCAGCTTCTCATCCTCCCAGCAAGTAGTAAGTCAATAAACAACTGTCTTTTATATTATTCTACTTCTTTCGTAGATAATTTAGACGAGTACAGTGACCGTGAGAACGCTAGGCGTTCCCGCGGGAGTAATTTGTTTCCTAGCTAGGTAGGGTCTTTTTGTACGTCATGTTTTTGTTTTTATAAATCAACAATTTCCTAGTTTGGAACACAATTATTAGAGTCACTTTTTATCATTGAGATAATCGTTTGTATTTTAAAAATACATTTTAAATTGTTCAGAAACATTAGATTAGATACCACGTACAAAAAGACGATTCGCGACGGATCGATTCTTTAGACAAAACAAAATTACTTAATTAATTAACCTTTGACGATTACTTTACATTTAGTAGAGTGCTTTTCCATTATTTCGAAAGTTTGCTGTGTCGAAAGGGTCGACCGAGGGTTTTCAGATATATTCATAAAGTATCAGAATAACTAATAAGAATCTTGATTAGAATCATTTTAATCTCGTTTTGCTCGACAATATAATTCCATTATCGTTTCCAGTAATAAAATTTTTAATTTGTAAATCAACATTAAATTTTAAATTCAAAGTAGAGCCATTTTTCAAGAATTCAAGAACATTAGCCCGTATTAAATCTAACAGATTCTTTCAGTTAGGGTTTTCAGGATATTAAGATTCCCTGTTCGTTGCTCGAATCCTCTCGCGTGCTCAGGTGCTACTCGAGAGGGTGAGAGCAACGGGCACATGGAATATTGTTTTTTAATCATATGTGTGGCGACTGAAAATGGTTAGTGCATCGTGCACAACGTATTTTCCACTTATGTGTGTGTGTTGTTAGGCAGTGGAATTGCGTCGGTTGTTCAAACTAGATTCGGTACCGCATATTCCTGTCGATCTGTGACATGCTACATGGATCTTCGTGGAATATGTGCGCGCGTAACTTTCTCAATTCATTAAGAATAATGTGCAGTATTCAATTTAGATGTTTTTTGATTTATTTATCTATTTCGCAATGATCACTGCCATTGTCAGTCGATTTCAAGAAAACTGGTACGTACCTTAGAGTGTGCTTGTGATTCGAACGTTAGGGTGTCGGAGGCGTCCCGGGACGTTCTCCCTAGGTGTTAGGATGTTGCACCCTGGCGTCTGTGTGGAGATCGTGTTGCGAATGTGTTGGAGAGCATGTGTCCTTTGCCATTTTTTAAATATAGAGCTAGGTAGGTAGGTAGCTTACCTTCTTGGTGTGACTGTTCGTTCTAAGTAGGTAGGAGCCGGGGCTGGCTACCGTTTTCTCTTTCGGGTAGGCCGGGATTCGCGCGGTAGTCAGTCACTGGAAGAGCTCGAAGTTTCGTCTCGAAGCTAAATCGAATTAGGCATGATGTTCGAATTGATGCTTCGTGCTCGATTCTTCCTGCTCGTGTAGCTTTTCGCGGACGCGGACGCGAACGCGCGCGAATTAGGGTTTCGAAACGTTGCGCACCTGCTCGATTGCACCAGCGGAACGGTCGGCTTCTCTCGAGACTTGTGATTCGTCTCGGAAGTCGTCGATCGTTTTCACTGCGAGCACGTTTAGGGTTTCAGATGTTTGGTGGACCGCCGAAGAAAAAGAAGAGGCTATATGCCGAAGTGGCCCCGACAAACTGTCGTTCAAGAGGGCAACTACAATGGCCTCGCATCTTCGGATGCGAAGTCATATCATTAATAACTTTGTCACTGTACTCGTCTGTAGAAGTAGTAGTAGTAGTAGTAGTAGTTAGTTGTCTACATGGGCAGGCCTCGCCGCCCCAACGATCAGCGGAGATGGGCACGTCCGCGATTTGAAGTAGCGTTGCGAAAGAACCACGCGTGTTGCAGGATTCGTTTTTGAACAAAGATCAAAGTTAGCGTTGCGGAGATATTCGCGATTTCCATTAACTTTAATATAGATTGTTTAGAGTGTAGCGTTACGAATGAAATAGTCGCGATTCAGATCACATTTCATTTTGATTGCTGCTTGAAACAATATTTAAACAATAGCAATTTTATAAAAGTTTAAAGTTTGTATAATTGTTTTGCAGAAAATGTAGAGTAGTCTTTTGGATCCTCTGTTCTTTGAATTAGCGTTGCGCAGCAAAAGGATCGTGTTCGCGTTCGAGTCTTTCGATATTTTAGTCGCCCATGCTCCAGCTGCAACGATCCACTGTAAAAGTGGTTGCATTCGATACGCCTGTCGGGTGCGGTGTAGGTATTCGCGGTTTTGAGTACAGTTGTGAGAGAAACACAACGCGTTGAATTAGCGTAGCATTTCTGCGTTGGAAAAATTTGTTGTCGCGATTGTTTTAGTGTCGCGGAAAATACCAACGCGTTGTCTTAAGGCGGTAGTTGAACGTTCGCGTCTACGCGCATATTGGAAAGCGAACCTAAAAGATGAGATTCAATTATAAGAGTCGCGACATCGTCTTAGAGTAGAGGACTGACACTGCACGACCAGTAGCGCACATTACAGACATACTTTATATTACTTTAGAGTTTTAGATACCGTCAAAATGTGGAGCATACGCCCACCGGATCACTACGTAAGGAAGAAACGTATTGGTACGTTCTGAGGCCAAGTTGCCGTAAGCAGTTGGCGCAAAAGCACGGTGCACGTTGCTACGTTCAACCCCCCGCGGTGTGCCATAACACACAAATCGTTTGCATTATCAGCAACGGAACAAGTGTTTTTCCCCTGTCGTTCGCACGACAATGTCATGGTGACCACTAACATCTAATGCAAGCCATGGTGTTGGGACGTGACTTACGATGGCGGAGATCACTGTAGTTTTCTTGAACGTAGCGACGTATGCCTTTGGCCATTTAATGGTGTGTGAGCGCTAAATGCAGGGAACGTACCACTGCGATTCACCAGCATGTATATTTTTTGGACTCACCCTCCACAACGTAGTGGTCCGATCGCGTTAGTAAGATATACACGATGTGTATGTAAAGCGTATCGAACGCCTCGTCGGCCCGTAAGGTAAAAGACGAGGTATCTTTACGTTTAGTGCAGTAGCTTTGTCGATGAAATTTAGTGTTCATAGCGCCCTGCAAAACTGGGTTCTGCAACGTCCGAATCTGTAATAATATTCGAGGTCGCGAAGTATAATCCCTTTTTCTAGATCTAGACGTTTTCCAATGTTCAAGTGGTAAAAAATCTCGCCTTTTAGAGTTGCGATAAATGAATTGCCGCACTGCACCCTGACAAGACTGCCGCTTCTATACTATACAGGGTGTCCCAAAATTCCTTCAACAGCCGGAAATGGGAGGTTCCTGAGATCATTTGAAGCAACATTTTCCTTTGCAAAAATGTTATCCGCGGCTTTGTTTAGGAGTTATTAACGAAAAACACGGACCAATCAGAGCGCGATCTAGACGTGAGTTGGCACAGTCTAGTCGGCGCGCCAACTGTCTATTGGCTGGCTGTGCCAATTCACGTCTAGATCGCGCTCTGATTGGTCCGTGTTTTTCGTTAATAACTCCTAAACAAAGCCGCGGATAACATTTTTGCAAAGGAAAATGTTGCTTCAAATGATCTCAGGAACCTCCCATTTCCGGCTATTGAAGGAATTTTGGGACACCCTGTAGTATAGAAGATTAGAAATTCAGAGGGGTCAAATGTGTATCCGGAAGAGTACATAAATATATACGGGCTTTTTTTTGTATTTTGTAATTGTGCATTTTTGTACTTTTCCGTTGGGTAGGACCATAAAGAAATGCTAAGTGGATGATTCTCGATTTAGAATATTTTGTTTCGTAGAGATAACACCAATTGCTCTATAAAATATTAAAGATCGACAATCACATCGAGCCAATGCTGCAAGAATAGAACAATTCTTCGACATTATTTCGAACCTTTTTTTAGACCTTGTGGTTCTATTTCATAGTCACAAAAATTTTATCGAGTCAATATTATTTGAGCTGACGATGGGATTCTATTGTTTTTTTCCATGTGCTCTCGTGTTCTTTTTAAATCAAAGTGCCCCTATGACAAAGTACCAACTTTAATTCGAGTCGTCAAACGTTTAAAAATTCCTACGGGAAAACAATCTAAGATCCAGAAATTCCTCTTAAATTTCCGCGAATTTTGTCTGTCAAGGCAAAGACCCTCGGAATCACTTTATGGGACGGTCGACCATCTGGGAGTTTTTCAGTAATTTCTTTATTACTGTGCCATTATTAATTTATTATGGAGCCGTTGCCATTTCTTTAGTAGATACAATTAAAGAAGGTTTTATGATTTATTCAGGAGACCGCATCGTAAAGCCCCAGTACCGAAGGGTCAGGTAGTAAGTAACAGACGCGGCCCAGTCACCACTACACATGGGGAGGTCCCAAAAAGGCGGTCAGTAGACTTATTTCAATATACAATATTTATAGACAATATTTAAAAAATACAGATTAAAGAAATTAAAATAAATAAGATATTTAAAGACCAAAGTCCAAATGTGTTATCAATCTTCTTCAAAGAAAATATTATTTCAGAATACTATCTTTAAAGTTTGCTTATCAAAGTAAAATATGTGATCTCTCTCTCTCTTCAAAGTTATGTATACGTACATAGGTATTTCCAAACGAATAGGATTATTTACTGTGTACTATTTAAAATAATATGAATTCCAATATTTTACAAATTAGTTTTCGAATGATTGTTTGCATCATCCTCGGCATCGATCCCATATGATAATGTTCAAATATATGAAACGAGAATTGAGGATATTGTCATGCACACTGCACAGTCGATGAAGAAGCGATTTGTGATGATTTCGAGGAGACTTCAATAGCGTTAATATCCTCTCAGGTGACAAACGAGGGGACGACGCTGTGGGACGTCCGACGTTCTGATGCCGTTCGACAAATTATCTCACCTCCGGTCGAATGCTATGAAAAATAGCCAATACCATGACGAAGCGTTACTGTTGATCGATAAACTCCTATCGTTACACCAGCATAATTAGACGTTGGAATCGTTCAGATAATGTTATATGACATAACGGTTCTGATAGTAATTAATCATATCGACAGGATCATATTGCTGATCATCCAGAATTTTGAATACTCATAAAATAGTTTACTTGCAAAATTATTCCAATTAATAATTTAATTAGTTAGTATACTACATAATCGAAATAAGTAATTTGAAAGCGTCTAACAATAAGTCGAAATATATTATTTGAACCTTGAGGAACATAATCAAAGGAATTTGTTTTAGTTACTCTATATTTATTAACGATCTGCTATCCGTTTGATGAATTAAAATGTCTTTTCTCGTTTGCTTTATTGCTTTTAATTCTCTTCTTTACGTAAGATTACCTGTTTGGATAGACGAAAGGATATTGCAGGAAATATGGTTTTCTGCATGACTCTTACTTTATATGGAAATGTGGCACCATTCTAATATGCTTGGTACTGGTTGGCACTATACCATAGTGAGGAACACAATATGAAACAGCAGGATATAATTATAGCTGTATATTGCATTGTTCTTCCTGAACACTTTCAAAATCTGCCATATTTTATCACATAAACGTGTTGCATTATCAACTTACTAATATCCTCATACATTCATGCTTCGACATACGATTACAAGTGTTTAAAAAATAATTGGATTATTAATTAGAATTGAGTTTTGATTCGGTAATTTAATAAAAGAATATGTAATTTATTTAATTTTAGAGTGGTGTTATATTAAAAAGAAAAATGGTATTGAGAATAAAAAACACGAGTTCGCGGTATATGAATATTTCTTTTCCACTGTAAATCAGATCAGTAGTATAATTTACACGAAGATTAACATTGTTTTGTATAAAACTTCGTTGTCGAGACAATCGAATATATCAGGGTAATAAACGTATGTACGTAAGTGTACTCGTAAGTACGCAAGTAAGCGTGTGATCGAAGTATTGTTTGAGAAGGCTACATTTCAACGACAATGATACGACTGTATCAGAGGGATGAAACTCCGCCCTCTGAAAAACTGCCGCCCCCGTCATGCGCGATCGAGAACGTGGCACCTTTCCTTCTCACCTGCAATCGTTCTTTTAATCCGTTTGGGGTAGTGCATATCTAACAAACTAGAGTTGCCCTTCTCCGTACCCTGATCTGTTCGCGAAGTGCCAAGTGACATTTCATCGTTGTTGAAGTTTGTGTTACGCTTTCGTACAGCTTTTTCTTAGGAAAACATAGAGTTTGTAATGTCCGGTAAGGTTTGAAGTTGATTGCCAGATCGCGGATTTTATGCGTTTATGACAAAAATGAGTAAATCAAAGATAAAACAGTAAGAACAATCAAAGAGTATCATTCAAAAATTAAGAAATAAATTTCTATCCGGCTGATGCACCTTGCAATTAATGCGAACAATTTCTATTTTGCATAAAGATCCACGGTCCACTGGTTACAAACGATTTTCTTATTTCTATACGTAATATGTTTGTTATTATGCGAGTTCCTCATTTGCCAAATTGTCCAACTCTGTAAAATAAATAGTGGACAGTAAATATTCATTTCTTAGAATTATTTGAACTTTTGTTATTCAGTGGTATTGAGCTTAATCATTAAGAAAATTGAGATTAAATGTAAGAATTTAAGTATCAAGTGGCTAATTACTTTGGTCAGTGAACTGTTCATCGTACAATATTGATGTTGAACTAAACAATTTTAATTTATGCTTCTTGGATTCGATGTTTAGTATGGAGCGTTGTTCAGGATATGCCTTTAGACCTAAGCTGCCGTGGTTCTGAAAGGAAGCTTTTGATAAATCCTTCGAAGTTTCAAAGGTGTTTACCATGCCAGACGTGTGGTAAGAATTTCGACAGGCCTTCCTTGCTGAAAAGACATTTACGAACTCACACAGGTCAGTCTTGTTCAGTCTATTTTCCGTTAATTAATTTATGCTTCCTATTAGCGCCGGAAATAAACGGAGGATCAAGCGAATACGTGGATACTTTTTATGGCTTTTATTCATATACTGCTATTTCGGGGGAGAATTTCATACAAAGATATCTCAGAAATAATTCTATTTAAAAAGTTCTTGCAATATAACTTTATGCAACCTTCTTTTATTTAACTTTTAAGTGAACTATTGGGACCGATGCGGCCCCACTCAAATGTATGCCAATAATGATTTAATCCGTAACTATTAATAATTTATCTATTTCTGGATTTAGATGACATTTTATTGTCTCACCACGTTTCTATTATAAATGTAATATTAAATATAATTTAATTGAATTGTTGCATTTCCAAAGTACGTTTTGAAAAATGTCCTAACTTGTGTAATTGACTCTAGCTTGAGTAGTTATTATTTACGTATTATTATTATTTTTTTAAAGGGTTCTAGATTCTCTACCAACATAGAATTTTATAGAACGCTCTTCCAATATAGAATTCTACTCGTAGTACATTCAAGCTCATGTTGAGAGAAATGGACAAAGATTGTTTTAATAACGCTTTAAATGCAGCTATGCATTTAAAAATCTAAAAAGTTATTTCTTTGTTTTAATTTAACAGGTGAAAAGCCGCATGGTTGTACTGTATGTGGGAAAATGTTCAGTACGAGTAGTTCTTTGAACACACATGTGAGAATTCACACCGGAGAACGTCCACACGAATGTCCCATTTGTGGGAAACGTTTCACTGCTTCATCAAATCTGTATTATCATCGAATGACCCATTACAAGGTTTTTATACTCTTCGATTATTGTTAACAGTTTTTCGTTTTCTGAACTGAAAATACTTATTCATAAAGTCAAATACTAAATAAATGGTGTCTCTGAAATATATTTATTAAATTATTGTACACGAAGAATATGAGAAATAATTGTAAACAAATGATTCGTCACTGTATTTGTATGGAGAATTGCTAAATTTGCTTCTCGAATATTAATACATATTTTATTAAACGTACTACATAATATATTTAATAAAAGGGTAAAAGGAAATTACATATTGATCATTTACTATTGTTATTATGTCGTTGCACAGGAAAAACCACATAAATGCAATGAATGCGGCCGTTCCTTCCCAACGCCTGGCGATCTGAGGGCTCATGGGTATTCTCATACCGGAAATTGGCCGATGCGATGCTCGGTTTGCAATCGGGGATTTTGCAAACCTGCGGCTCTTCATCATCACATGCAATTACACAATGGTAGATATCGTTTTTTAATACTCTGGCATTCAAATATCTTACAATTAGATGCGCTTGATTTTGGTTTTAAATATCCTGGAAAATTTAGTAAATCTAAAGACTCAGATTACTGAAAACAGACATATCCGACGGTAAAGGAAAAGTCCTTTGAAATATCCTTAGAAATCACCCTTCCCAAGGAAGTAGAACATTTTTGGGACACCCTGTATACTTGTCGATATTATTTCGAATTTTCCCTTAAACCTAAATGCATCTATCATACAGTGCTATCATTCAACTTTATTTGAAGCAATCACGCGGTTTTAATTTGAGCTCTTCAAAGTTAAAAAATCAAGTAAACTCTTATTTGAGGTTTTCCTCCAATTCTGCATAAAACAGTGAACGCTCTTTCAGGTGATCGAATTCATCGTTGTAATATATGCAAAAGACAGTTCTCTGTGATTACCAGTTTACGATCGCACGAGCAATCGCACGATTTGAACACGCCCCTTCGAAGTATCGTGAATTATGCTAACATGGAAAGTAATTCGACAACTATGGGCGGCATCACGTTTGATGATGTGAGCAGAACATATTTGCAATTTCCTACAGCATATTCAAGAGCACCTTGGATACCTTTACAATATACCAAATAAATCGCTTGTGATATATTTTAGTCTGAATAAATATTACATATTCCCCAATGTGGAAAGTGTGGCTTTTATAACAAAACTTTGGACTTATCTTAAAAAACATATCTGATACTACGTAACTTTTAATTTTCTTGAAATTAAACATATACACATACACATACATGAAGGTTCACTAAAATAGTATTAACAAGATATAATGTTAAACAGACAAATTATTTTTTTGTTTCTGTAAAATTCATTTATTTTATAGAACACTGTCAATAATCTCTTTTATGAGGGAAATGATTAAACGTGAAATGATCGTTTCATTATAATTAGTTTAGAAATAGTGAAAGATTGATTCTAACACAAACGTCGTACCTATCGATTAAATGATTCTTCTGCTATTTGGAACCGAAATTGTTTGTTCTATTCTTATCCAGAACAAGAAAGATCTTCTACCGTATTTGATTACAGCTTGTAATCAAGAATCGGCGTAGGCTGTAATTTCATTTTTCTGCTATTCGGTACGTATTCCAATTCCACTAAAACTAACTCATTTTCTCCAGTCCTCAAAAATGGCGCAGGGACGTACAATGTTATTTGGGGGCCAACATTTGGCCAATATCGGCCAAGATTGCGTCCATTTATGAATGCTACGCCTTTGCCCCAGTCACTGGTGTTCAAGTAAGTATCCAGAGGTTCTCCGGTAATAGTGAACGTTCCACGAAGAATGACTGGACCTTTGCGAAGACTTCCGTTTTCCAGCGTAATCATTGGCAGAGACCTGGTCATGCCGATATCATCTAGGCGGTAACCTGTCATTTTCCAATTTTTGATGGGGGCATTGTTCAACGTTACCTCTGAAATTCCCTGATAAGACAAACAAAAATACGTTTTAGAAAATATACAAAGTTGAGGCGAACATTTTTGCAAATGAAAATGTCGCTTCAAATAACCTCAGGAACCGACCCTTTCAAGGAACGCGAACATTTTTGGGTACACTCTGTATTGTAAATGCTTAAAATCCGCGGTGTAGTCATCATTAACAAACCTTAAAGTCACGAAGGCCTTCTCCAAAGTTCAGCCGTCCTTGATTCTCAACCAGTAGCTTTAACTTCCGTGCATAAGGATTTTCGATAGCTATATTATAAATGTTGTCGGTGCGAGTCAATGATCCGGTTAAGTAATCATCCACGTAGACTAATCCTCTGTCTCGAACTATTGCGTGCAAAATCGATGGATCGCTTGTGCTATTCATTAAATCTGCCTCGTATAGTACCAACCAATGGGACAATCCAAGAGCCTCGAATGTTAGTGGTTCTGATTTCTCAAGAACTATCGTTGCAAAGAGTTGTCGGCCAACAGGTTCAAAGAGGTTTACAATTGGCGATAGGAGAATCGGTCCGTAATCACCTTTAGCGGATACATTCGGGAGAGACATGTTCGGCATCGGTAAATACTGGAACATGATATAACATATTAAGACAAAAATGCGTACGAGTAATTTAAAACAGCAAATAAATTAGAAGAACTTATATATACTGTTCTGTTACTTTACACCTATTAAACATATCAAAAGAAACAATAAATTTCTATCTCACTCCAGGATGTAGCAATTCAGGTAGAAAATTTTTATTTTGCGTAAAGATCCGCTGTCTATACAGGGTGTCCCGAAATTCCTTCAACAGCCGGAAATGGGAGGTTCCTGAGATCATTTGAAGCAACATTTTCCTTTGCAAAAATGTTATCCGCGGCTTTGTTTAGGAGTTATTAACGAAAAACACGGACCAATCAGAGCGCGACCTAGACGTGAGTTGGCATAGTCAGCCAATAGACAGTTGGCGCGCCGACTGGACTGTGCCAACTCGCGTTTAGATCGCGCTCTGATTGGTCCGTGTTTTTCGTTAATAACTCCTAATCAAAGCCGCGGATAACATTTTTGCAAAGGAAAATGTTGCTTCAAATGATCTCAGGAACCTCCCATTTCCGGCTGTTGAAGGAATTTTGGGACACCCTGTATATTACTATTCTTATGCAAATTAAAAACGTATACATCAAATACGAAAAATAGGAGCCAAATAAAAAGTTCTTTCCTTCATTAATGATTTTAAAAATTTGCAAATAGCACTACATTTATGCTTCTGCAGTCTCTTAATGTCTTAAACTCATTTTTGTCTTAAATTAATAAAACCACTTGGACCAGTTTTAATTTTATTAGTGATTCGTACCTTCGAGATAACTTTCCTTATTTCGAAATACTTCGGTGTCGGGTCTCCTGCCTCGGTTAATGGTGCGTCGTAATCGTAGGAAGTAATTTGCGGCGTATACATGTTTTTACCACCATTGGCACCTGTACAGTTAGTTACAATAATTTCATGTATTATTAGAGGGTTTTACATTGAATCGTTGTGTACACAAATATTATGTATTGTATGTGTAGTTATGTAAACGTGTCGATTCATGAAGTATATATCACTTTCATTTTATTAAATCTATAGAATCATTCCAATTTCAATGGGGAACTTACGATGGCACGTGACATGAGTGTGATATGTATGCAAATTGCAAATACAATCCTTAAGAAAACAAGAGTCACACGATTGATGGCGTGCCAAGTGAAAGTTTTATTTGGTAAAGTACTTCTTTCAGTATTTAAACAATTGTTTCATTTGACATACTAACGTTATTCTTTATTGACTCTTATTCTCAACAATACCAGCTAATTGGGTAGAATAATTATTTCTCAAACAAAATTGACAATAAAAATGTTGCCACGATCAACGTAAATACGACATAGTTTATATTAGGTTTTCCAAAAGTTTCTTCCGTAATACGTATAAACAATGTTATTAAACACGCGTAACTTCTGCATCAGTGGATTCCTACTATTAAAACATGGATTGTCAGTATTTTCTCGCCAAAATCTACAGGATTACATAAAAGAAGGTAAAAATTTTTGTTTCTGGAGATGAAGTTTAACCAACTATTCTATTTTTCAATAAGTACAGTCAAGCGAAAGAGAAGTTTGCACTCACCAGCTGTGTAACCGAAGTTTGTACCGCCGTAAAACATGTAGATGTTTACGGAAGCACCTATTGCCAACATTTCGTCCAAGGTTTTCACGACTGCACTAGTTTTTACTCGACTAAACCGTTCCTGCCAGTGAGTCAGCCATCCGGGATAAAATTCCGAATTTACGAGTGGACCCTGTGGGAATAATGAATATACAACTAAGATGACATAGCGAATTTGTTGTTATTACTAAACGCCATATTTAATTGTCGTACATAATTAAAACGCTCATTTTTATGCAAAAATCTGAATTGCAGTTATAAATTAAACAAGACTGAGTTTTCCACTTCTTGAAATATACATTGTGAGTTACAAACATTTAGTCGATCAAGTAGTGTAGGGTGACGTGAGAATTTGTTAGAAAAACGTCGTAATTGATTTACTGTTATCGGTTTTTCAATTTGCCGTTAGACATTCTTACTGTTAGTGAATAAATCTATTTTTAAAATTTATTATTAGACTGCGGAACTTTATGCAAAATAAAAATTGTTTGCATCAACTACAACAAACAAAGGCCAAGTAATAATTTCTTTCATTTTTTAATAATGTTCATAAGCTGCAACTAATACATTGATGTTCTTAAATTTTTTAAAGTCCATTGTTTTAAATTGCATCTACTCATTTTTGTCATAAATGCATAAAATCCGCAGTCCATTTAATACACATCGAAATTTTAGTATTTGATTGCAAGGCTATTTAACAAGACCGAAAACATTTCACTTTTAAAACAAAACTCAAACTGTTCCCATTTTATACTCGGTAAGACTGCTCACATAACGGAAGTGTCTGATATAATACTTGCAGATTTCTTAATCGTCAACGGTGACACCCCAGTTTAGCGTAATAGCTTATCCTTGACAGTGTATCATATAGTTGTCGTGTTCCATATATTGTCGTTACATAATACTCTGTTTGATTAATTAAAAAAATGAATAATTACGTTACATTTTACTACGTTTTTATTAGCTCGCTTTCTTGTTTGTCTGCTTGTCTGTTTGTCTGTTTTTATCATTCAATTGATCTTCATGAAGGTTTTAGATCAGGTATTGTTTTTCAAAACGGCAATTGAATGTCGAGTGTTTTGATAATCAGTACACTCTGATAAACAATCAATGTACAAATCTGCTTAACAAGCTAATCGTTGGTGATGCTATCAGCAGAGTATTGCAAATGTAGAATCGATAATATTTTGAATTTCGTAGATATTTGTTTCGATATAGTCGCCTTAATATCATTTTAGAGAACCAGCTGATAATGTCGTGAAAACACCATTAAATTTATATTTAACAATTGATATTTACCCGTGGTTCGTACTTGCGCATTACTTCGAAGCTTTTCGTTACATTCGAACTTGTTCCAAAGTCGACAGTGGCGTAAACACCAGGCGTGTATCCACAACGAACCATATTATCGTTATTTCCATCAGTAGAGTACAGGAGAGCCTTTGAACCAATTTTCTCCTGCATAATGTCTCGAAGTCGATCGAGGTAATCATGGTCACAGGCATAGCTTCCATATTCGTTTTCCACCTGAAAGAACGAATGCGAAACATATCGTGAGTTTCCCAGAAAATACAGTGTTTTAAGCTTTACAACATTATAGAGGTCCTTAGTATAAATGTATCAGATTACTTAAAAAGAAAATAAATAAAATGAAAAATATTAGGCTTGCCTGAACCATGATGATAGGACCTCCATTTCCTCTCAAGAAAGGTTCAATCCGACTGAACAGCTCGGTTAAGTATCTTTCTACGTATCTCATGTAGCCTACAAAATGAAAACAGAAATATGTTGGAAAACTCTAGTTCAACTTGTAATGGAATATAGTAAGTTTAAAGAAGACGATGCACCGAAATTCTTACGTGAATCATTTGTTCTCAGTCTAATATCCGGAACACGCGTGAGCAACCAATATGGCAGACCACCCTGAGCAAAGTAGGATAAAAAGTAGAAAACTTATATTCTTAATCAGAATATTATAATTGCTTTATATTATAGCTACGTAAAGGACGAACATAGTGAAAGAATGGAGAACTTACAAAGTCTCTTTCCGCGCAAATGTAAGGACCAGGCCTTAAGAGAACGAACAAGTCTTCTTCTTGAGCAATATTCAAAAATTCTACTAAATCTGCGTCACCTGACCAGTCCCACTGATTTTGTTCAGGCTGATGTAGGCTCCATTCGACGTAACTGTTATGTAAAGATTATTTTTCTATAAGAGATTCGTAGAAAATGATGTGACAACGAATCAATGAATGTATGTACAGCCTCGATCGAATCTGAATAATGCGACGTGCAAAATTATGTACTTTCCAAAACTATACAGGGTGTCCCAAAATTCCTTCAACAGCCGGAAATGGGAGGTTCCTGAGATCATTTGAAGCAACATTTTCCTTTGCAAAAATGTTATCCGCGGCTTTGATTAGGAGTTATTAACGAAAAACACGGACCAATCAGAGCGCGATCTAAACGCGAGTTGGCACAGTCCAGTCGGCGCGCCAACTGTCTATTGGCTGACTATGCCAACTCACGTCTAGGTCGCGCTCTGATTGGTCCGTGTTTTTCGTTAATAACTCCTAAACAAAGCCGCGGATAACATTTTTGCAAAGGAAAATGTTGCTTCAAATAACGTCAGGAACCTCCCATTTCCGGTTGTTGAAGGAATTTTGGGACACCCTGTATATGAATTAGACTTTTGCTCTATTTAAGAGAATCTCGTATATTTTCTAATGAATGCATACATTCACTTTTATCTATTATCAGTTCACCCCTTGCCCTACAATGTCGAGTCAAACTCGTGATGAAAATTCTGAACAGACTCTACTAAATATGTACATTATTAACTTCCTTTAAACTGAAATAAAATTCTCGTCTGTTGTAGTCGATATAGAGCCTTTGGAGAAAACATAGGCATACAATAAATATAAATTTTCTTTTTCCCTATGAAATTCTGAACGATGAAAAATTTCTAAACACTATAACCACAAAATATAAATAGTTGTACAAAGGGTAAACAATAGTGAACAGCAATTTATATACGAAGAAAAAGTAAATAGATAACTGTGAATGGTGTATGTACAAGTCGATCCTTTTCAAAGATTAGAGACTTCACTTACGTAGAGACAGCATTCAATCCAGCCATCCTCATTTTTCTTAGATTACTCCGCCAATATCGTTTCGGCGCACGGAAATAATGAAAACTGCCGGATACATATCGGAACGGCTTCCCGTCAAGTAAAAATTGATTGTTCTGGTAATCGACTTCGAATCCGAGTTTCTGTGTCTCCTCCTGCAACCACAAACACACAAATTAAAGCAGATCTCTAATACAACTCTATTAAATGATCAATGATTGTTATGAATAGAAACGTGTATATTAATTGTTTTCGGTTACTTCTACAAATGAAACTCATCTTAATCTAATCAGTGAGAAGTGAAAATGATGATGGAGGTCAATTGCAATTTATCATCATAAATAAACAGTGCAAATGATGGAAAGGATTTATTGTAATGTAGACAGTGTCACCAGGTGAGGTGAGGGAGCACGGGATTCTTAATACATATATAGTTGCAATAAATTGTAAATTAAATTATACATGAAATTGCTGTATGCTCTGCGACAGTTTAAGCGTCAGTTCAAGGTAGAAATTCAGTTACGCGGATGATAACAAGGCGACAGTAACAGTAACGGTACCACAAAAACGCTCATAACGGTATCTACGGAACGAGTATTTTCAGAAACCACATTTATGATAAAAAAAATTGAAATAAAACATAGAATGTTCTGTATACTTACTGCATACTATGTATGTATACTTCAAAATATAATTCATGGACTGTGTATCTTTATACATATAATATAAAAATTTTCAATGTTGATCACGAGGAACAGGACTTACATGAAAATTTATTTTTTGAATGATACTTTAAATAAGTCGAAAAGTGACAGTATTCTTCAATATTTATTTATTCGCAATTTTGCATTTCGTCCAATCATTTTTATGTAATAAATGCATAAAATCTGTATTCGATATATGTACAACTAATAGTCTTTCAGATAGTAAATCGAAAAATATAAAACCGAAATGGTCACTTTGAACATTGTTTGAACAGAAACCTGTTTCAGATCTGTTTTTTCTAAATTAAATCTCACGATAATAGAAATGGATGTAGAGAAACGGTTTTTCGATTCAATGTAGAATGGCCTATTGAAACACAGAGTAAGTGTCGAAGAGTGTAATTATTCGCAACATTATTATAACTGTCAATTTTCTTATCGTACAGCGGTTGTAACTACAAGGCTTTTCAATTTTCACATAGAAAATTTGCCTCAACATTCATAATTTAATATCAATTAAAAAATATTAAATTCCCTTTGAAATCTTTACCACGAGTCTCACGATATTCCAAAACACCATCTCTAGGCTTCGAAATTGAATAAAAAAATAAAATTCGTATGCATCGTACGTAAGAAAAGGCAATTGAACAAATTTTTTCTGTCAATAATTTCAATAATTCGAAAACAACATTATTCTTACGTTCTTCCAACACTTTTTTGCTTATCGTAAATACACAAAATTCGCAGTGTAATAATTTCTATTCGATGATCATACTCACATTATTCTCGTGAACATTCACTACCTCTCCAAACGCGCTCGCCAATGTCAGAGCTAACAGGAAAGACAACATCTTCTAATTACAATGACTGACAGTCGAAGCGCTCGATCGTCCAATGTTTTCACTGATCGAACTCGGTGCAAATATCACAGTGTCCGGGTTCGCTATTTATACAGATAATAAGTAGCCGGCAGTCGGGGTCAATTATCGCACAGATAATACCAACAAATTGTAGCACGGCAACACGGCTGCCCGGCAGATTCGGTAACGATTTCGAGCGATCCACCGATGTTACCTCGACGATGGATCGTCGGCGACGAAGCCGGGGTACTTGTCGGTCTGTATCAGTTTTACCGATGCAATTGGATGCCGCCTCTTCCGTGGGAGTCGTAATGCGCGCTGTGACCCGATCGAGAACAGGTCAAGGTGTCACTGGCCGATATAGGACGTGTCACGGACACTGTACTGACTGCTGCTGAATTCAGGATGACTGTCGAGCGAGTAGAAAACACTGGTCAGCCGAGTGTTATGCGAGTACTCCGTTACGTGGGCAGCGATAGGAACGGATGTATGCGAAACGCCTGCGAATGGTGAACCGCCAGCTGATTGAGATCCTTGGGAAAGAAAATCTTCGGGACGCGAGCAGTCGAACAATCCGCGAGGATGTTAATCTTTCAATCTGCTAACGTTTCAGTCACGAGCGCGAGTATGTAACGGAAGTATAATTGAGATCACAGAATCATCTAATCTACAAAATTAAAAGAACACGGAATTATTAATTACTTCTGAACTCCTGCAACCTCATGTTAAAAAATATTACAATGTTCTGACTGTGTTCATTTTCATTTTGTTTGCATTTTATTTAATTTTATTTTGTATTTTGTTATATTTTATATAATTTCATTTCATATTTTGTTTATGCCCTGTATAATTTTATTTTAAATATTGTACAGTTATATTCTATAGTCTTCAACTGTTAAAATATTGATGGTTTAATATAATTATTATATACACTGTAGATTCATGCAATTTTTGTCCAGCAACAAAATGAACTACATATATTCTAAAACTTTTATAGATGAAATTTTTTAAAAACCATGAATTATATGTATGTATATGTTTTCTTATTATTTAAAACGATCAAGTATTATTGATCGTAGCGCATGATATAAAGCACGATTACTCGTTCCAATTGAAAACAAAATTCAGTAAATTGAATACCACGTCGAACTGTTAGATCTTGTAAGTTATAAACAAATACCTTCATCTTCGACATTACTTTCTGCGGATAAATGATAACGAATTAGGTTATCAATTAAGTACTTGAGAAGTCAGTGACGATCGTACAGACATAGAAACGATGGTATCTGCATTTGGTAATGCATGATTATAACGATAAGAGAAAATACTCGCTAGAAGTGTCCGTCACTAGTATGCTAATCCTTAACGAAGGCAATCTTATTGTAACGTTAATTGAATTCAATAAATTTATCGGGAGCATATCACCTTTTATCTCGCAAAACAAAAGTGGCGCGTGTAATGGCAAATATTTTCCATCTTTCTATAGCTGATAACAGAAGCTGTTTATCTATATGTTGATTCGGTAATAATTTGAAAGTTAGTGAAAAAACACTTCTACTTGCGTCATTGTTTGAGAGAGACACCAAATACAAGCGTACACGTTTAGCGGTGGGTGTTTTCGTTCTGACAATGAAACTACAATATAAATGTCGTGTGACATCGCGTGATGACTTGCTTATTACGGAATGTGCAGAGATTTGTAAGGGATTTATAGACGAATTTCCTGTTTCATCTATTTTCATGCCTTCTTTGACACTCAATCAAAAGTTCTAACCATATTATTTCATATTTAGAATTTAGAGAAATTAAATTATTTAGATTGGACGTGTGTTGATCACTACTTACTCTAACGCGAGAAAGTGTTTCCGTTAATAGAGATAAAGTGATCGATACAACTAAAAGCATAATTACGTTCCTTAATTTCGGAGAAGCAATGTAATACATATTCTTATAACAAACTTTATTGTATATTTTCAGAACGCATACATACACAGAGTTTTGTTCGTCAATAAACGTATACATAGAAGAATACTTGCACGTAACGATAATCTTTTTGATGATTTTGCTAATTTTCACCGTCCTTCATTTATAACTATAACTGTACTATCATGAATAATAATTTTACTACAATTATAGCAGCCATAAACTCAATTTATCGGTTTGGTCGTTATCGCATGTAATAAATCTCATTGAGATTATATAATTTTCCCAAAGTATGTATGAAATAGCACCAAATTCATGCAATAAAATATCAATTTTAATAGGAAAATACAATTGTTACAACATTTTTACAATTGCTAAATACGAAAATATACTGAAACAGCAATTCTAAAATCTTCTAACTTCACTAAAATATAACATTGTCTAAATTCAATTTCTATTAAAACTAAAAAGGTAGATCTATCTGTTGATCAGTTTTCATAAACATTTACTCATCGATTAGTGAAGTACTTTTCGGGGCAGTGGTATTAAATATTGATTCTGACTCAGAGTTTGCATTCTGTATGGTATCGGAAGTTCCTTCGGTCGGTAAAGCTGAGTTTGGTTCCGTTGTGTCTGTATTTTCACTAATTTCTGAAGACTGTTCAGTCTGACCAGTAGTTGAACCGGTTTGGCTACTTGTATCATCAGATGTTTCATTATTTCCCAAGGTTGCATCTGTTTGATTATACGCAGTTTGATTATTGCTATCACTTAAACTTTCTCCTACCTCCGCACCAGAATTGTCCTTATTTTGACCTTCATCTGTTACATTTTTCGGAACAGAACTTTCTGCTTGACCTACTAATAATTCGGCTAAATTGCCTGATTCTGCAATTCGATCAATATTCAAGTGTTCCAGTTTGTTGATATCGTTGACTGATTTTTTACGGGTACTCCACGAGTTTCTATCTGCAGTTGCAATCTCTTTGGCTGTGTTATCACTGCTACTACTTATTTCTGGTTTCAAGTCCAAATTTTCTGGTTCATTTGATTTGGGAACAGACTGTGGTGGTTGATTGGCGTCATTTGCAGGTTGATCATCATTTGAACCCGGTATCTCGTTCTCATTGTTAGAAGGATTTACACCGTTGCCTCCTGCGCTACTTGATTCAGGTTTAATTTGCAACGGGTCGGAATCTGGTTGACCATTCAAATTTTTGCTTCCATTGCCTTTTTTTCCATTTGTTGGATTGGTTTCCGGTGCTTGATCCTTATCTAACACAGCTGATTCATCCACATTTGCACCGGGTCCATTCTTCTTATTGTCAAAAGAGTTCGCACTATTCAAAGAAGTTTCTTTTTCAATGGCTCCCGCGTTATCAGATGGCGGAGCACTTTTATCAGGTTGTGATTTCCAGGATATGATGCCGGTCACTTGTTCTCCCTCTGCGGAAATAAATAATTTCATGAATGATCATACACTATTTTAATTAACAATGATTTATCACTAACCGTACCACAACTGGTCAAATGACCGGTTTCACATTTTTCATTTCGTAATTATTAAAATTACAAAGATGCTTCCATTGAAAATGATTAAACTTTCTTCACTCAACAGTATTGTTGATGAATATACAGTAAAGCCGCGATAGTTGTCAACGACCGGGTACGCGATAGACGTCTACCCACTCCACCAGGCCAAGGAAGGACAGCGTATGGGAAAGAGAGAGACGCGGACAGTCGCTGTTGCCGGCACAGTTCAAAGGCCCGCGTGTTCTCTGTGATCCGTATTTACATGCTGTCCTTCTCTACGTTCGGCTTTCGATTGAACTCTCGGCCAGTCGGCGCGGTAGACGCAGTCATAAAGAAATAATGTCGGTATGCGATAGTTGTCCGTGCAGAACACAGGCTGGTTGACAAGAATCGCTTTATTGTATATAAAAGTCTTCCATTTTATGATTATTGCCAAAATTAACGTATTTTGATTTACAGTTTTCTGAAAGACATCATAAAAAAATTGGCCGTCTTTTGCTTTCAACCAATTTCCCACAGCGTTGTTCAAGTCTTTATTAGTTCGAAACTGGAAACCTGTAGGTGCTCATTTGATTTGGACTTGGAAAGAGTTGCGAGAAAGCAGCTGAAGACGCAAGATGTCCAATTCTTTTAGGACGGCTTTCAAAAAGTTACCCTTGCCAGAGGTGTTGGGAGAACCACGTGGATCAGTAAACATGATAAACGAAAAAGCAAGGTAAAAACAAGCATTATCTTTATTTTTTCATTAATACGGGCCATGCTGATCTTATATGGGTCACACAAGGTCACACTATTATTTTCTACAAAATGATTGCTGTTTAAATATCCACAAATTTTTGAGAATGGGAAATTTGTACATACTGTTGTTGTACATATTACGAATACAATATATAATTTAACAATTTTGTAATATAACTCACCTTTCACTATAAGTCCTTTCGCGTTGAGAATTTGTGTTATATATGTCCTGTTCAGATTACGATGTGCAGCTAAAAATTCTTGCAACGGTATACCATTATTCAAAATGGCTTTCTTGCTCTCTAATATCGGTTTTCCAACATGCGACGAGTTTCTCCATCGTGGAGAATAATTTATTGCGCACTTGATTATCAATTCGAATATTTTATTTGGTTCGACCTCAGTAATATTACAAATCTTGGACACCGCATTAATATTTTCTGCTAGTAGTCTTTGGTGCACCGCTATCGCTTTTACCAGTCCCGGCGTTCTTTCCCACTGTCCTCTTTTCTTGAATTCATCAGTGCGATTTTTCAGCAACTTGATTACCTTTTCTAGTTGCGCGATACCAATTAAACGACTCTTCAGTTCTGCCCTCTTAGCTTCCAATTCCCAGATGGTCTTGGGTTGCCAGTTCCAAGGCGCAGGAGTTTTGTTATTTGCTTGATGATCACCCTTATTTAAAATCCATCTCCATTTCTTCTCTTCTGACGAATTTTCTGATTCGTCATCCTCATCTTTTTTTGATTTGTTGCTATCGCTGTCGTCAGATTTATTATCAGAGTCACTTTCGTCAGAGTTCTTCTTTTTTGGCTTCTCTTTGCGAGAGTCCTTGGGGTCTTTCTCGTCACTGTCGCTGTCGTCAGATTTATCATCAGAGTTACTTTCGTCAGAACTCTTTTCGTTTGACTTATTTTCTCGACGTTTCTCCGAATTCTTCTTGTCATCATTACTGTTATTAGAATTATCGTCAGAGTTACTCTCGTCAGAATTCTTCTTTTTGGGTTTGTCTTTTCGAGGGTCCCTGGAGTCTTTCTCATCACTATCGCTGTCGTTAGATTTATCATCAGAGTTACTTTCGTCAGAACTCTTTTCGTTCGACTTATTTTCTCGACGTTTCTCCGAATTCTTCTTGTCATCATTACTGTTATTAGAATTATCGTCAGAGTTACTCTCGTCAGAATTCTTCTTTTTGGGTTTGTCTTTTCGAGGGTCCCTGGAGTCTTTCTCATCACTATCGCTGTCGTTAGATTTATCATCAGAGTTACTTTCGTCAGAATGATTTACTTTAGACTTGCCGTTTCCGCGATGGCTGCGACGTAACTCTTCATCCCTGGAGTTGTCATCGAGGCTGTTACTGTCATCTTCGTCACTTGAACTTTTATCTTCTCTGGAAGCACTTCGTCTGCGACGATTTTTCATAGGAGATTCTTTCTTGTTTTGATGAGAATCTTCTCCGTCAATGTCTACGTTGGAATCTTCTCTATCCTTCGAGTCATCAGAATCATCTTTCTTCTGGTTCTTAGTTTGATCTCCTTTACAGGGGTCATCTCCGTTAGGTGAGTTTAGTTTGTACTTTTTTATTAGCGATAGGATATTTGGAGGAATTCCTGGTCTCCATTTTTCAATGTTTCTGTCATCGTTTTCAACCTCACGGTTTTTAGAACGTGATAGAAATTCATTGTATTTTTCGTTTTCTGTCGGCTGCCCTTTGCCTATTTCACGCAGGAAAGAAAGCACCTTTTCTTTTCTTGACGCGTTTTCTTGTCGAAGTTTCTCGAGAGCCTCCCATTCTGACTTTTCCAAAGAATCTCCGTAAACAGAAGCCACCAAGGCTACGATTAGTAAGCTACTGATACCTGTTAGCAAGAGATAAGAGAGAGAGAGAGAGAGAGAGAGAGAGAGAGAGAGAGAGAGAGAGAGAAGGATGTCATTGTAAGTCCATCAATTCATGTAATAAGATTTCAAAGTATATACTACGCTTGGCAAAAATTATTCGATCAAACCAATCAAGTGTCTACCATTGTGATTATTCATATTCTGTATTTGGAAAATATTTCCATTAATTATAAAATGCAATGATAAATCTCATCAACATGCAAAATAAAATATTAATATAAAAATTAATATCGTCATCTCGACATCTCTAATTGTAAGTGATGACTGAAGGATGCTTCATTGTTATAAATATTAAAAACTGTCGAATGTATTTGATAAAATGGCAAAAGAATGGATAATTTTATTAATATTTACACGATATGAATTCATGTTACGAAAAACATGTGTAGAATATGAATTACTATTGTATAGTATTGGGTTGGCAAATAAGTTCGCTCGATTTTTGTGATTTATTCCACTGTAAAAAATCGAACGAACTTATTTGCCAACCCAATACATTTATTTAAAATTGTAGGGCTCCATACTAACATCGCTTATACTACTTCCACACATCGTATTTATAAATAGAAATTCAATTGTAATGTTTTCGTAAAAAACCTGAATTATGTAACGAAATTATGTGTTACGTAATTATAGCCACATTTGATTGGTTATGATCATTTGAGAGTATTTAATTTCATAAAATTACCTTTCATTTTTGCAACAATTATCAATCACTTCGTATACCACTGTGTCTCGATATTATACTATCAGCCGTTGAGGATCTACTGGTTCTTTTATACACTCGTTCAGTGACAAATATTCCTTATCGCGCCTCCTCAGCAAATTTATAACTATTATTACAATGATTCATCTCATCTTACGGTCCACAAACATTTGTCACGTTGTCAACTTACCTACGTAAGTTCCGCACGAATGGAAAGCAAATATAATTTATTACGATAGAGCAGTCGTATCAGATACATTGAAGAACTCGTGTTCTTAATGTTGCATTTGAATATGTATTCTAATGTTCGGCGTTCGTTTTGAATAATTCAAGCAAATGGTGATTTTGTAATAAATAATATCGTGGGAATGCTTTGCAACAATTATATTTGTACTTATCACACTCATAATGTATTTTACACTTACTTAATATACAGGGTGTTTGCGAAATCGTAGTACAACCTGGCAGGAGGTGATTCTAAATGCAAAAACAAGTCGAAAAAAGGGAACAACATTTTTTCGTTTGGCAGCTCGTTTTCGAGAAAGTCGAGTTTGAAAATGCAGCGATTACACGTGCTATTGCATAGGAATCGGCTGACGCGTCTGACCATGGTCAGCCAATTCTACTTTGTACATATACTAAAGCACGCGAACCTGACAGAACTTTAAACTCGATTTTCTCGAAAACGAGCTGCCAAACGAATAAATGTTATTCCTTTCTCCGACTTATTTTTGTCCTGTTGTACTACGATTTCGCAAACACCCTGTATATCATATAGTAGCTATTTGCAAAATTATAAAGCCTATTACGATTCGTGTAGTTATTGTTAAGATGCACCATGTGAGAAAGTTTTAATTTAGTTAGAAGATAAAAAGCTGCAGTTACTACTTATGGGACGCGAGACACTAAAAATAAACAAACTTAAAAAAGGTAGTTACTGTAGTTAGTGACATGACCACACTACAGATACGATACTAGGATAGACCAGATATTGGAATAGATATCAATGGACATATACCATACGGAGACTTCTTCTCCGATTCACATCATTTGCTCCGCAATAATTACTCGGCATAGCGTCCTGCTTAACTTAGTTTCTAAGTCGTTGTTGTAAGAAAGGGAGTCGGGAGGAGTATTCCATTCGTTCTGATTCCCTAAAAAAATTTGCGATGTTTATGTTTATGGACGTGATACAGTATCAGTACGTGTGGCACAAAGCTGGTTTAAGCATTTTGAATCTGGGAATTTGGCGACCCGTCAAAAATTAAGAGAGCTTGGCTGGGAAGTTTTGATGCATCCACCGTACAGTCCTGATCACCATCAGAGTACCATTTGTTTCGGTCTCCACAAAATTCTCTTAATGGTGTGAAGTTGACTTCACCCAGAATTTTTCGCCCAGAAATCACAGAAGTCCTACAGTGACGGGATTATGGCTTTACCTTAAAAATGGCAAAAGGTGGTCGATCAAAATGGCAAATACTTTATTTAGAAACTTCATTTAAAATATGGAAAAAACTTGATTCATTTCTGCATTAAAATACGAAGAAACTTTGTCCCCAACCTAATATATTATTCAAGCTGGCTCACCGCAGGCGTGAACACTCTCGTCGGTGGCGAAACTTTTAGCGATGTTGGTATTTCAGATCACTGTTAGTTCCACGTTATAAGTTCCATCACCGACGAGAGTATCTCAACGGTGTCGCCACGACCACCGACGAGATACTATTAAAGACTGCCAGCCCCTGTGCCACCGACGAGATAATAGTATCTCGTCGGTGCCTGTGCTATTCAGCGAGACCAGTAACCGGGCGCGACCGGGCGTGGGGATAACGTGGAACTTACAGTGATCTGATATACCACATCGGTAAAAGTTCTACCACCGACGAGATACTCGTCAGGTAGAAGGAGAATGATATAGTTATAGCAGAATGCTCACATTACCCATTCTGTAATTACCTTGCAATACTATCACCCACGAAATACTATCTCGTCGGTGTCGGTGGTTACGCACTCTTTACCTAAATAGAACCAGAGAACATATGACAGTGTTCACGACCGGGGTGCACCAGCATGATTAATACATATACAGGGTGTCCCAAAATTACCTTAGTTTAATGAAATGGGAGATTCCCGAGATCATTTCAAGCGACATTTTCCTTTGCAAAAATGTTATCCGCGGCTTTGTTTAGGAGTTATTAACGAAAAACACGGACCAATCAGAGCGCGACCTAGACGCGAGTTGGCACAGTCGGCCAATAGACAATAGGCGCGCCGGGCCGACTGTGCCAACTCGCGCCTAGATCGCGCTCTCATTGGTCCGTGTTTTTCGTTAATAACTCCTAAACAAAGCCGCGGATAACATTTTTGCAAAGGAAAATGTCGCTTGAAATGATCTCGGGAACCTCCCATTTCATTAAACTAAGGTAATTTTGGGACACCCTGTATTTTGTTCTGAAGGAAGGTGAAATTGAAATTGATTGAAAATCAACATATTTATTAAATGTGCAGCTATTAGCTCGATATTATCCTCTATTCATAAGACACTAGAAGTTCTTACAAATAGAGGACAATACCGATTGCCCAGGTCTCACCACGAGGAGGTTGTTGCACAAGAGACCCGAAAGGGAGTCAGAACGAATGCAATATTCCTTCTGGCTCGCTTTCTTACAACGACGGACTTATACTAAATTATGCAAATATGTCGAGTCATTATCGCGGAGCAAAAGGTGTGAATCGGAGAAGAAGTCTACGATCCACGGGGGGCCAAAGGCGAATCAGGCAGAAGGCTCTGATTCTTTCAAAGTGAGAAACAAGAGCGAACCAGAGCAGAAGGCTCTGGTTCGAAGGGGACGCGGCGCGTACAATGCTTGCAGCCCAGCTCCGGCCAGAGCCGATACCCGACGCGTCCTCACCGAGAGGAATGGCCATGAGAAGTGTTCAAACGATATCCCATTTCTCCACCAACTACCTGTCACCAAACAACAAAAGTTGAGGTGAACGCGGGTAGGATTACGAATAGAGAGGACACTGTAGCATGGCTACACGAGTGAACAGGTCTCAATGAACCATCCCTCTCAATGAATTGACGCCGAATACCGGCTCCAACCGGTCTGGTGCATACAAGCAAGGTCCGACACAGCAGAAGGCTGTGCCGGAATCAAGGAAACGAGTGAAGTGAAGTTACGGCAATAATTACTCGACATATTTACAACGATGACATACAATCTTAATATGTAGACCAAATATAACTAACTTAAAAATACACTGTAGCCTTCTTCCTCTTCGTTGGTGTGTCCTCTTCATTCGATGTGTCCTCTTCATTCGATGTGTCGTCTTCGTTAGCAGCCGGCTGTTGTAATCTAGCTGGAACAGACTAATCGTATTTAGAAACAATGCAGTTGAATACAGCAATAAATCACGCACACGAGTGCGAATGAAACCAGCTCACGAGAAGTAAACTACCCCGCACACGAGTGCGAATCTAACCAGCTCACGAGAGCCAAACTAACCTCGCACACGAGTGCGATTCTAACCAGCTCACGAGAGCCAACCTAACACCAGCTCACGAGAGCCAAACTAACCCCGCACACGAGTGCGGCCTATAGGCGATTCGGGTAGCCCCAGGGACGCAACTCCCCGTACTCACTCACGGCCCCAACCGTGAGTGAGCCCATGAGGGACCTCCGATCGGAGGAATACAAATTTCAAACAAGATGTGAAAGTTTTTAGAAGCGAAAACAACCAGAGAACCAGCTCATGGGAGCAATTGTAACCCCGCACACGAGTGCGAATACAATCAGCTCACAAGAGCAATTATAATTCTACACATGAGAATTATAATTGTGGCCTATAGGCGATTCGGGTAGCCCCAGGGACGCAACTCCCCGTACTCACTCACGGCCCCAACCGTGAGTGAGCCCCTGAGGGACCTCCAATCGGAGGAATACCAATTTCAAACGAGATGTGAAATTTTTTAGAAGCGGGACTTGTGAAAGTTCCGTAGTGGACAATTAGAAATTCAGAAGTAACCATTGTCGCGTTCAGCGACTGTATAAGCACTTCGAACGTGCGAATACAACCAGTTCACAAGAGCGATTATAATTCTGCACATGAGTGCGAAAACAACGAGAGAACCAGCTCATGAGAGCAATTGTAACCCCGCACACGAGTGCGAGTATAATCAACTCACAAGAGCAATTACAATTCTGCACATGAGAATTATAATTTCGGCCTATAGGCGATTCGGGTAGCCCCAGGGACGCTACTCCCCGTACTCACTCACGGCCCCATCCGTGAGTGAGACCCTGAGGGACCTCCGATCGGAGGAATACCAATTTTAATCAAGATGTGAAAATTTTTAGGTGAGGGACTCGTGCAAGTTCCGAAGCGAACAATTGTAAATTCAGAAATAAAAATTGTCGTGATTACTGACTGAATACGTACTTCGAAATAACGAACTGAAGATTGGCCAAGGGTAAACGAAGAGAACATTGATGTACCCTTGGCCGACAGCAACCTACCTGAAAGTAAATTCATAGACAATGTAGTGAAATATATTTTTACATTTTGCAAATCTTAAATTCTACTACACAATCTTATCGAAAATTGTAAATGTGCAATGTGCAGCTATTAGCTCGCTATTATCCTCTATTCATAAGACACTAGAAGTTCTTACAAATAGAGGACAATACCGATTGCCCAGGTCTCACCACGAGGAGGTTGTTGCACAAGAGACCCGAAAGGGAGTCAGAACGAATTCAATATTCCTTCTGGCTCGCTTTCTTACAACGACGGACTTATACTAAATTATGCAAGTATGTCGAGTCATTATCGCGGAGCAAAAGGTGTGAATCGGAGAAGAAGTTTACGATCCACGGGGGGCCAAAGGCGAATCAGGCAGAAGGCTCTGATTCTTTCAAAGTGAGAAACAAGAGCGAACCAGAGCAGAAGGCTCTGGTTCGAAGGGGACGCGGCGCGTACAATGCTTGCAGCCCAGCTCCGGCCAGAGCCGATACCCGACGCGTCCTCACCGAGAGGAATGGCCATGAGAAGTGTTCAAACGATATCCCATTTCTCCACCAACTACCTGTCACCAAACAACAAAAGTTGAGGTGAACGCGGGTAGGATTACGAATAGAGAGGACACTGTAGCATGGCTACACGAGTGAACAGGTCTCAATGAACCATCCCTCTCAATGAATTGACGCCGAATACCGGCTCCAACCGGTCTGGTGCATACAAGCAAGGTCCGACACAGCAGAAGGCTGGAATCAAGGAAACGAGTGAAGTGAAGTTACGGCAATAATTACTCGACATATTTACAACGATGATATACAATCTTAATATGTAGACCAAATATAACTAACTTAAAAATACACTGTAGCCTTCTTCCTCTTCGTTGGTGTGTCCTCTTCATTCGATGTGTCGTCTTCGTTAGCAGCCGGCTGATGTAATCTAGCTGGAACAGACTAATCGTATTTAGAAACAATGCAGTTGAATACAGAATTAAAAAACGCACACGAGTGCGAATATAACTAGCCAACGAGAGCAAATATAAACCCGCACATGAGTGCGAAAACAAGAAGAGAACCAGCTCATGAGAGCGATTGTAACCCCGCACACGAGTGCGAATACAATCAGCTCACAAGAGCAATTACAATCCTGCACATGCGTGAGAAAACAAGAAGAGAACTTGCTCATGAGAGCGTTTGTAACCCCGCACACGAGTGTGAATACAATCAGCTCACATGAGCAACTTTAATTCTGCACATGAGTGCGAAAACAAGAAGAGAACTTGCTCATGAGAGCGATTGTAACCCCGCACACGAGTGCGAATACAATCAGCTCACAAGAGCAATTACAATTCTGCACATGAGTGCGAAAACAAGAAGAGAACTTGCTCATGAGAGCGTTTGTAACCCCGCACACGAGTGCGAATACAATCAGCTCACATGAGCAATTATAATTCTACATATGAGAATTATAATTGCTGCCTATAGGCGATTTGGGTAGCCCCGGGGACGCTACTCCCCGTACTCACTCACGGCCCCATCCGTGAGTGAGCCCCTGAGGGACCTCCGATCGGAGGAATACCAATTTTAATCAAGAAATATAAATTTGAACAAGACTCGATACCGAAAATTTCAATGGAAATTCTTATTAGCATATTGGAGGTAATAATTGATGGTATTCGTTGAACGAACAGTTGAATGACAGTTTTGTTGAAGCTGGGCCAAGGGTAGACAAAGGAAGTATTGAAAAATATTAATAGTAATAAAACTTACCGTTGTCCGTTGAATGAACCGTTGAAAGAGAAAACAGGATCGTTGATGGTAGGCCAGGGTAGCTGTAGATGACCTCTGGTCCACCTCTGGTGAGTCCCTGGTCCTTCTGGTCCTGGAGCTCGACGCGACGCGCGACGCCCGACCGCTCACTCCGGCCCCCCCGCCCCGACTGTCTGACTGACGGCGGGCTCTCGTCGAGCTCGCGCGGCACCCCCCACCCCACCGAATATCGATCGATGTCGATCGCCGTTGACAATTATTGATAAATTTATTATTTCCAGCTGGTTAACGTTTATAACAATTCCATTTTACAGCGATGTCCATTAGCACTCCCTTGGCTATCTGACCACCTAATTTTTTAGTAAAAGTGGCTAGTAGTATTCGAGATACGGAATAACTTTTAAACTATGAACATTCGCACTCATTAATTTATTCAATACAATTCACAGATAAATGTATTATTTCTGGCTGTTTCATGTTGTTCGAAAACCTGCAATCCGGTTTTCTTATAAATTGCAGGGCGATTCCGAGCCGTTTAATTTCTGTATATTTCGTACAATAAACCTCACCGGATCGACAGTTCATCGAACCCGTCAAATCGTCTCGTGGGCCATCGCATCATGTTTTCCTTGCTCCAATTCCGTTACCCTATTCCTTTGTCTCCTCCGCAGCACCGTTTATTAGGTCATTACCCTAACGAACGTTGCTGCGACCCTACTCGTTTAATTTCAAAGTCTCCACTACGTAATCCGTCCAAAACCGATGACCCACGCGGGCGTAAAAGAGAACTGCCTTGTCGCTCTCGCTCTCTTGCGATTATTCTGGTCATACTGACACATATCAAAGTTTTTGTGCGTTTATTCTTGTCATACTGACACTCATTAAATCTCGTTTCGTTCGATAATTCATTGTTAATTTTCTCATTTCGTTATTTTTCCTTTTGTATCGTTGATTTCTCGTTAAATATACTTTCTATTGTTAGACATAACTCGTTACACTTTTCTCTTCTACTCCTTTTACATTTCCATTAGCTAGAGTTTACAACAAATGTTTATAACAATTCCTTTTGCTAATTAATGATGTTAACGAGCACTCCCTTGACCACCTTGCCATCTAATCATTTACAGTAAAGTCTTTTCAACATATTTCTGTTCCCTCAGATTCTTCAAACATTTATGTATAAAAAAGTATAAGGTAATAATTCTCGTTTATGAAATATTTTGAAATTACAAATAGACGTATCTCGTATAAAATTTGAAGTAGGAATTGTTGATTTTCCTAAAATTATGCTTCATTATCTAGGAATCTTTTGTCCTTGAGTTTTGCTTTTAATATTTTAAACCTTAAAACATCGTCTGAAATATCTGCTTGGAATACGTTCGGTGTAGAATGTAACAATTCACATCAATATGATTCCGTAACGATTTGCCTTCTCACCGACGAGAATCTCCTCAGTGGCCTTCTGCACCGACGAGATCACGTCGATGGCCTTCTGTTTCTTACTCCAGCCAGAATACATTCAAGAGGGCGTATGAGAACACCGAAATATTCGAGTGACACCAACTCCCGTAAGGCTGGCAGTCTTTATTAGTATCTCGTCGGTGATCTCGTGAACATTAACATTTTGTCGGTAATGTCACGTATGATAACGGAAATGGTAATTGAGCACATGCGCTTAAGTGTGATTAAGTGTAATGTCACAGCCTGATACTTGAGATTAAATCTATTTTTATACCTTATCTGCGATATCACATGTTTCTGTTATCTAATGGAATATTTCTAAATTTGACTTCTTATGCAGCAGAACAAGCACCAATGTATAGCGTGTTGCAGTATCCCAGGTGCTGAGATCGAAATAACTCACCTTTTTTCTTTTATTAACATGAACCTTTCTAAAACGAGTTATTCAAAATGTCTTCTTATCTTTTTAAGATGGGAAGATTTGAATTGGTGTATATATAATTATGGCTGTCATGAAATCGTCACAAGTGTCCGCGTCACATGGGTTAAAATAACGAAGAACGTAAAAAGAATAACGCAAATATCGAAACGAAATGATAAAAAGAATCCACTGCTAATAAATTAAAAATGACTGCAATGATGCTTCGCTTGAAAAATATCTTTCTATATTCGTCATTTACATTTACAAAAGACCTTTATGATTGTGGCACAACTTCCGGTACAGTGGGTGATCAAATTATTATGAACATATGGGAAAGCGACACAGAGCTAGCTTCTGTCTTTATGATTATCGTATCATAACCGTGTAAAATATTATAAAATAAATGTACTCTTCTTAGCAATCTTTTCAATGAGCAATTACTATTTTTTTCTACTTTGCTACAAAAGTGGATCCAAGCAGCTCGAATATTTAAATTGCATGAATTGGAAGAGTAAAAAAGGTGCAACTTTCATATCCAACGTAACCATTTATTAACACGAATATTGACTGACCATAAATTTATAGCACGTTTCGCACTAAACCGGTCAAAATGACCGGTTCCAGTTTTCTTATTTTGCGATTATTGATATAATAAAAATAATTTCATAAGAAATGATTGTATAGATATCTTTAGTGGAGCACATATTACAATAGGACCTGCACGAAGTCTAAATAAAATCAATCTTGTCATTTTTATAAGGGAACATGTAGGCATGTACCAGTTATTTTTAAGGCTCGGTAGGTTTAGCGTTGAAACAGTACTTTATTTTTAATTGCCTTTTACTGGTGCTGCCTTTTTATTACAGCAGTTTTTCCACTCGCTAATAATATAAGCTTATCGTCGCATTCTATTGTAAATGTTAGGAAACATATCGATAGCGGCATGATCGAGGCAGCGACACCTGCCAGTGTTCTGTTCGTTGTGGAGTGTTTCATGCGAAACATGCTCACGCGGTCGCGGCAATAGACGATGTTCATTATTATATACGTTTATTCAAATATATATTTAACTAGTGTGTGCCAAAGTGCGTGAACAATTCATTTATATCACAACCCAATTAACAATCTGACAGTAAATATAATAATATGTTTTGTAATAAGAGAGGTATTATTATAAGTACAATATTAATATCATTTGTTACCAAACGTCAAATAAATAGTAGTTTCAAATGCTCGTAATAATTTGATCATTCTCTGTACATCTCGTGCATGGATCAGTTGCGACACTGCGAACGAAATCGAAAGTCATAGAGATCGAAAGTGACCGAGAGGGGAACGAGTGTACGGCGAAAGTGAGCGTGATCCTGACCCAGGACACTCCAGTTTCCTTGGAGAGATCTGTTCGACAATCGTGTGTCGGGTTAATAGAAATCTCAGTTGGGTCGGGTCAGGACGACGGCAGCAGCCAGCGAAAGTGAAAACGGCCCGAAACGAAACTCGCGCAGTCGGTCGTGGGCAGGTAGATGTAGGTGAGTGAAATTGAGGTCGGTAAAAGTGGGCTACTAGGTCCCTGCTCTATATTTCTCTCGCACCACTTTCGCTCTCAATCGGTGCTCTCGTGGCACGTTCACTTTCAGATGCTATACACCAATCGTGATAGTGCACGGTGAACCCGTGAAACGTCTGATGGAGCGCTAGAGACACGGGTCAATGAACAGTTCACTGGTTGGATACATCAGATACTAGATGTTGAACGGTTAAAAAATTAAACAATACAGATTTTCGAGAAAATCGAGTTTGAAAATGCAGCGAATACACGTGCTATTGCATAGGAATCGTCTGACGCGTCTGACCATGATCAACCAATTCTACTTTCTGCATATACTAAAGCACGCGAACCTGGCGGAACTTTAAACTCGATTTTCTCGAAAAAGAAGCGTCAAACGAAAAAATGTTATTCCTCTTTTTCTACTTATTTTTATATGTAGTATCACCCCCTGCTCGGTTGTTCCACCCGTCCGGTCACACCCTGTATAATTATGTTTACTTAAGAAATCAATATACAATATCATAGTTAAATATTTTAAACTGTTATATAGAATGACGCGGCAGCCATTTTTCGCAAAGCCATTTCTGCAAGACACCGTTCAGGGTAGCAAAATATTTTTATTTTTACATTAAATTAGACAACAAATCATCATGTAAATATAATTGAAATGTTTTTAAACATTAAATATGGCTTCATACTTTTTACGAATATTTTCATAGGAAACATTTGCATACACGTGTATGACTAACACATTCGTTGCCATCTTATACGGTTGTGTGCATGTTTGGTGCCAAAGCCTAAATTAAAAAGTTGAATACTAACCGATAAGAAGCAATATTTCAATAATATAATACTACTTTTTTCGTGTGTTGTATAGTAAAAGAAATTAATATGGGAGTGATCGATCCTATTGGCACAGACTATCAACTATCAAACCCCAGATCATTGGCGATCAATGTGTCAATCAATTGCGCCTGATGGTTTTCGTCCCTTCGTACGTAGCAATAGTGATACATAGTAGTACATATTCGACGGTGGGTCAACGGCGAAAGTGGGGGAAAGAGAGAAGGGGGAAACCAATAACAATGCATGCCAGGTATATTTATTATTGTATTGTCACGGTGGTACACTGATTGCTTTCCAAATCATGACTGACTGTTTTCTCCCGGGTGGCCGTTCTGATAAGGTCCGTTGCCCCTGCACAACCACGCCGTTATACCCGTAACTAGTGATGGGATTAAGTTCAATATGTACTCACGAATCAGAGTCAATTTCACTAACCAAGTTTCATTTCATGGGTTTCGATTACTACTTGAAAGCAATAATGTTTCAATGATTATATTTGGAAAGTATTCATTTTATACAAACTGATATCGAACCTCGGAATGAGTACTTACAAGTTTCGAAAAGATACTTATAAGTACTTCGATGTTGAAAGGAATCGAATCTTCCACAAGTAGTACTCGAATCTTGCTTTCTTTATTAAATTCGTAACTATTTAACAATAATATTTCCGACAGATTATGAAATTATAGTTATACACATGTTGAATTAAATTATGCATTAGAGGACAGCATGATTGATTTTAAAGGTAAAAAAAATAATGATTAGAAAAATCAGAGAATTTCCGGTACGATATTTAGAAAAGTTCTGTTCGACCAAGATTCGAATATACTTGCAAGTATTATTTCCGTTTACCAAAGTACTTGTAAAAGGTTCGAAACTGTCTGGCATAGGTTCGAGTATACTTAGGAGTACTATTCATATTTTTCGAAGTACTTATACAGGGTGTCCCAAAATTCCTTCAACAGCCGGAAATGGGAGGTTCCTGGGATCATTTGAAGCAACATTTTTCTTTGCAAAAATGTTATCCGCGGCTTTGTTTAGAAGTTATTAACGAAAAACACGGACCAATCAGAGTGCGACCTAGACGCGAATTGACACAGTCGGCCAATAGACAGTTGGCACGCCGGGCTGGCTGTGTCAACTCGCGTCTAGGTCGCACTCTGATTGGTCCGTGTTTTTCGTTAATAACTTCTAAACAAAGCCGCGGATAACATTTTTGCAAAGAAAAATGTTGCTTCAAATGATCTCAGGAACCTCCCATTTCCGGCTGTTGAAGGAATTTTGGGACACCCTGTAGAGAGTTCGAATTTAATCAATCAAAGTTCGAACCTGTTTGCGAGGTACTCGATCCTATCCCTACCCGTAACGTGGTTTAGGATTGTTACAATAAGAACAAGTATCGGGAACTCGACATTTATCAGCGCAGCGTCATTAGCATTTACATGGAATTAACACGGTTTAGACGATGTATTACACTGGTTTCTATATGTAATACGTCAAACACTGATAACTAAGAAACTGAAATCACCAGACGGAAAACTACTTCATATTACACTTAGAGATTTATCGTTAGCAATAAATTTAATCGTGCTGAAAGTCAATGAGCGTTCTCGTCGGTCATCGTACCAATGCAGATAGAAAATCTACATGCAGTAGAAAAATGAAAGAACTATTTCATTCAGTGCTTTCCATTTCATTTTGTTATATAAATCTTCCTCTGAATCGGTCTTACTGAAAACGCAAGACGACTGGAAACTTCAGCTTTAAACCATAATTTTTTGTTTTGCTAGATGTACTTTTTATTTATTGATAAAGCACAGTGGACGATCAAATTATATAAAATAGTTATTCGTTCAATGATTCGGTAGTTTTATTTTCGCTTCGCATTACGTAACAGGAAATATTATCCTTGTTTCTTAATGCACGGGCTGAAAAATGTATATTTTCGTAATTGCTGCGGTGACTAAACCATTTGAACTCGTTTCGGGAATTCAATTATTTTCTTGGTGTGAAATGGTAAGCTGCGAGTTCCTGCCTCCATGGTTCTTTTTGATGCTTCAGTTTCGAAACGCTTCTTTCGCATAAATTGGCTCAACGAGACTATTAAGAGAAAGATCTGAAACCTTTCTCATTCGAGGCTACCATTGTTAAACCTGTGTGCTGCGGAATCAAGATTATTTATTGATATTGATAGAAAACACTTTCGATTTAGTTACATCAATATATAACTTTGTTTAACATTATCTATTATTTCTTTCAATCTTATATAGTAATATTATAATTATTATAATAAATAAAACAACCAGGCAGCAAACAATAAATAAACCTGCTACCGGTAGAACACTTTGAAATTTTGTTCGCTCCTATATTTCGAATTCTAATACACGTCTTTTTTTCGTCCGCAGTCGAAATACGTACAAAATGTTATCGATTTTATTTTTTAATATTTTCTTATGTTGCATTAGATTTCGAGAGCCACCAATTTGTTTTTGGTATTCAGAACACATCTTCTTACATAAAATGCTTGCGCGTAATCGGTACAGTTTTCCTATATCTTTATTAGAATCTTTGAAGAAACAATTTGTATAAAATTTGTTATTGTTTCTCGTTGCAAGTATCTGTATACATTTACGGTATATTGCGTGTACAAATGACGAAGAATTAGGGGAGATATAGCTGAGTGTAAAATGTAGAGTTCAATGTACTGTTCATTCGCAGAATGTAACGGACGTATTTCTTTCTGGCAAATGTAAAGGAAAGAGGAGCGGCTGTCGATTCGCTCTAAACAATTTAACGGAGATTACAACGACACTGGAACAGCGGTAATTCAACTGTTATTGCATTAACTCGCATCCTACTCGAGAGAATTCTGAAACGTACAGGTCATTAAACCTTCCGTTATGATTGCACACGGAAACGCATGAATTTTCGTCTTGTACTCGAGAAACAGTCGACGAAATTAATCAAAATATTCTTCGGACGTTGTGTAACACCGCGTTTATATCTACATAATATACTGATTAATGTAAATGCACGATAAATCTTAGGAAATACACTCGCCCTATGTTCTCAAGCAATTCTCCTTTAGAAATTTTCCGCCTCGTCTTGTCGGCTTCGAACAGTAATAATTGCGATTGCGCAGCTGTTCCTTTATTTACCGACTGATATATTATTACACGTATTGTAATGTTCGGCAGATAGTGCACAACTTTATGTATAGTGTAACATTTGTCTGAATTATCTGTTGTGCGTGTACACTCATTTCACAGAATTTTAAGATTATATTATACATGCAATCTTGTTAGTTTTTAAAAAGCAATATAAATTAGTCACGTTTAGTGCTCGGTTGTTTTAGTGTTAATTCATGCCTATTTAACCCCAGATAACTATTATGTGTGGAAATGATGACCTATATGAAATCATGAATATATTAGGGCTCTTTTCCATGTAACAACATAAATCATTTTTTAAACGGTACCACCCTTTTTAAACATCTACGATGATAGTTCCTTCCATTAGGAATTCAGTGATTATAATTGCTCAAAGTCATTCAAGGTCACAGATAGAGGAAATGTATAAAATTTAAACTATGAAAGCAGAATAACTGTATTTCATAAATGTTCGAAATGAATGTAGAACTCTGATAAGTACATCCGAGGTGATATTCGTATCAGACCTGGTCACTTTTGAAATAACATTTTATCTTAAATATTTACCATGTTATTTTATTTTTATAATTATTTCCATACCTGTGATCAGTTTTGAAATAACATTACCTGAAATATTATTTCAAATAACATGTTATTTTATTCTATAATTAAAACATGAAAAGACACAATCAAAATTATTCAGCTACTCATTCCTGAAGATTCTATTTGTATTTATTCAGGTCTGAGAAACTGTAATTATGTAGTTTCGTTTGCCGACAAGCGAATCGAAGTAAACTAATCCAAGGACACGAGACTAGACCAGTAAAAGGCCGGCGGACTGGATTGATCCCACTCAAGACTTCAAGATCTACATGAATCAGAAAAAACCATCGGAACTGGGGTATCAGACTGAAGACTTCCGGAATTTACTTCTATCGTAATCTACTTTTGATGTATATCTATACAATTGTGTGGCTTAGGTCCTCAAATTTTTGGTTCTGATAATGTCTCAATCGGGTTCGAAAATTTCTAGTTGATTGGATAATACGAGTCTATGTATTCAGTTCATATTTCACAGTTTTGGATTTTCTAGTTCATTCATTTCACCGATTGATTTATTCGATTTCAGACAGTTAGTCTTTGCTAACTAAAATTAGAACGCTCCAAGTTCCTGCTTATAGTTAATCAAGAGAGAGAGAGAGAGAGAGAGAGAGAGAGTGCCTTGATTCTATATAGTTTGTCCTGGTTCGACATTTGCTATCCTGGATTACTACGTCTCTGACCTCCACACCTACCGGTTTTCCTGTGAGTTTGTGTTCTTGGAATGTTTGCATAGTGTGCTGATCCTAAGTAATTTTCCTTTTGTTAATTTAGATGTTTTCCCCATGTAGTAAATAAGTATTTGTAGCTAATATTTTTTTAAAGTGATCATTGCACAATTATTTTCATAGCAGAAGTTTGGCGAGTTATATCAAGCAACTTTGCTATAATTAAGAGTAGACTGCGAAGTTTTATGCAAGATAAAAATAGTATGCATCGTTTATACGAAACAGTCTCTCGATAATTCCAGTAAATTGAGCATAATGCACCAGTATCTTTAAATTCTTCGAATTCATTTACCATTTTGTTTTTCATCTACACATTTTTGCTATAAATAGGTACATAAAATTGCAGTCTACTTACGACCAAGTGACATACTTACATGGTTGAATGTCGAGATTTAAATTGATTTGTTGTTTTTGTATGAAGTGTTATACAAGTGTCCCATTCTAATTTTGATTAATTTTTCATGCGATGTAAAGCTTGGAAAACGCTATTTGATTTTTAACGTGGGAAATTATCAATTGTTATGGATATATTGTACAGGGTGCCCCAAAATGTGATTTGAAGTGCCTTTTCCTTTGCGAAAATGTTCTCTGCGGCTTTGTTAAGGAGTTATTAACAAAAAACGCGGAGCAATCAGTGCGTGGCTACAGCCAACGGAGTCTGGCTCGACCAATGGCAACGCCACGCTCAGCGGGACCTGTCACCGCGCAGCGATGCGTCTGCTGTAGCCGCGCTCTGATTGGTCCATATTCTTCTTTAATAACTCCGTAACAAAGCCGCGGAGAACATTTTCGTAAAGGGAAAAGTTATTTCAAATGACCCAGGGAAACCCTGTATATTCTCGTGTCATTTTCAATATCTTATTCCATTCATATAAACCAACTTCTCTACTTATCGTGCACTGTTACTTCATAGTTTAGCAATCATAACATATTGAATGCGCAGAATGCGGCTAAATATGTAGACATTAGATGCAATCGTTCTACGAATGAAGGTGTCGAGATTTATGAATGCACCGCTGTTACATAGAACTCTGATGACGCGTACGCGTACGATCCGACTGATAAAGTGCTGCTGAATTGCTGATCAGCTTATTCCTTCGATAATCGTTGTCAGCAGACTCGCAACAATTAATCTATTTTGCATGAGGCCGCATCAGGAAATTGTTACAACCGTCGTGTACTTACTCTTGTCCTTCGCGAGCGCGCATGTAGTTTTAGGAGTGTCAACTTAATTGGGGTTAATGGAGACACATCTGCATCGCAATAATGCTTCGGATAAGGCTTCAAACGCTGTAGTGATGAACGTTAAATACTTTCATTTTGTTGTGTTGATTTCTTCTGCGTTTCGAATTTTCAGCAACGTGCCAGCACCGCGCGGGAATTATCCTTATGTCCACGAGTATATTTAATCAGAGTTTTTGTAAAATTATGTAATAGGTCAATTGAGAGACTCAAGTGACTCATGTGGATGGTATTATTCCAACAAATTAGAAATTAACCTTTCACCCTACCGGACGATGTCTTTCGTTTTGTTTTGTAACCCTCGCCGAAAACAATAAATTACTCGCAGGGAAGATACTAGACAGTTTTAATACCGAGTTTTCGAACTTACCGAGCCTTAAACGCGCAATTGGTACATGTTCCCTTATAAAGATGACAAGATTGATTTTACTTATTGTTAGACTTTGTGCGGCTCCTATTGTATTATAATACTACCTATAGCTGCGTTCTGTTTGGTCCGCGTTTTTCGTTTATAAGTCGTTAACAAAGCCGCGGAGAACATTTTCGTAAAGGAAAAAGTTATTACAAATCACCTTAGGAATCGTCCCTCTCAAGGAAATAAATTTTTGGGACACCCTGTATATTTACTATGTTTCTTTCTATGATGATTATATTTCTTGATAAAGCTTAATACCGTTCAGGAATTTAAGTGTGTTTTTCTAACGTCATATCACGGGTTAAAAAAAATTGATGATACACTTATGTAGGTAATACTATAGATAGTGTCAACAATTTTTATGAGGAGCCTTCACGAACTGAATCTGTCCCTCGGTGTCAAATTGACACAGTGATAAAAGATTGATAAAATAACCAGGTAAACAGTTATTTTTCAATATTTTTCTATTCAAATTGTTGAGTCAAATTTATGACAACATTTACATCTTGGGCTTTTCGGTTGTGTGTTTCGCATTAAAATAATAAAAGTCACAAAGTTTCGGACAAATTTACCTACAAATAACAGAACAATATAAGTTATTTTGGGAAAACTGTGTCAAATTGACACGAGGGACGGATGAGGGTTAGAAATCAAGGGGAGAAAAGTATATACAAATAATGTCAAAAAGCAGTTTTATACACACGAAGAAAGACCTCCGAGTAGTATGAGGAAAAATTGAAGGAGTGATTGCAGGTGTCGTTCTATATACGACATATACATATGTGTAGAACGTAGAAACGTGTGTAACAGCGGAAGTTCCCGTTCTGTGAGAGTACGTGTTTCTAGAATTCATTTAGATAATTGCCCGTTCAAAAATTTCCTCATCGGACGATATATATTTACGTCGTAGAGCTTTGGAGAGATAACTCGCAGAGATAAACGATGTAAATACAATGAAAATTTTGGTATCATACGTGATGCTCAGAAACTCGAATTACCGTCATATTTTTATAATGTGTAAAATGTGGACAACGTATTTACAACTTGTGTGACATTATGCTGTCTATAATCAATTATTCCTTTGTAGTTCAACCCATTGTGACTCCGAGCTCTCAAAATTTCAAACAAAACCAAGACAAATACATTAATTCGTACTATACTTACATCTTCAGCAATGTTTTATATAAAAATTATTTTGTATTCACCGATAATATTTATATAGGTATAATAGTTTTTAATGCCAACTCCTGCAAACCCATTAGATTTAGAAATGTTTAAACTAGATTGTTGTGATCTACTACCCTAATGAACATTTATATATTTTTACACAGTTTTAAGTGTTGCTTCTTAAAAATTAAATATTCTTTTGTGTAGCTCGGGTCTATTTTGACCCAAAGTATCAGAATCGATAAAGATTACCGAGACTACAAAGAATGCCTTCAAAAATATGGTTTATGAAATAACTAAATAGCACAATCATCAATTATATTTTTACATAGACTACAGATTTTACGCACGTATTCTAAAACAAAATTAGTGCAATTTAAAAGAGTGGAATGTCCGAAGAAATTCAAGGATGTCGATGTACTATTTTCAGCTTGCTAAAATGATTGAACGGGACAAGGAACTTGAACATGGCTACCGTGTCTTGTCCAGACGCTGTCCGAGGGTGAAAGAAACTGGCAAACAAGAAGCAGTCGACTTTTTGAAAATGAAAAACCAGAGTACCCCGTTAAGGAACGCGAAATGCCCCGGTGGATGTGCAGAACGTTCATCTGTATTTACGGTCGAGCCTCGAAGTCAAGTTGGACGATCGAGCGAGCGCGCGGCCCGAGTCAGTTTCGCGCGAGCAAACGCTTTTCTCGCATTTTAGTCGATCGCCGTAGCTCGCGCACGACGCATGGCCAACAGAGTGCCACTCTCACGATCCAGAGATCTTGAATAGAATTTGAAAAGCGGGAAACACACGGTGTCGAGTCGCAGATCCAGCTGCCGCGCGCACACCGATTCTTCTCGATCTCATTCATCGATCCAGCCGGACTGTGGAACCATCTGCAGTGTCTTTCTATCCTATTCCTCGCGTACCACCCAGATCGTTGGACTTTTTATGGGATCGGCAGAGTGGCCCTTTGTCTCGCTCGGACACAGTATTTCTCGTTTCCTCTTTTAAATATAATTTTTTTTCGAACCGACTCGATCTTTTCGGAGCGGTTGACTGATTGGGCTCCGACGCGTGCCAGCCGCCATCGATTGGCGGGGAACGATCGTTTTATTGGCGATCGTAAGATCGGATCCATCGAATTGTGCGTCGGCATCGATCGAGACTTTCGAGATTGATAGCGAGGGTCCACTGAAAAGCAGAGCGGGTCCTGTCGAGAGAAAACACCGGGGAACACCTGTTCGCCGAGCCGTCAGCAACAGGTAAGCGGCAACTTGCTTTCGCCTAATTTCCCATCGATTTTGATCAAGATTTAACCATTTTTGTCGATTGTCTCGCACATCAGTTTCCGTAAAATTGATACAACGAAAAAAACCTAATTAGCCTGCGGATTTTATGCATTTGTGGCAAAAATGAATAGATGAAATATAGAACTGTGAAGACATTAGAAAAATTTAATGTTGTTACATTATTTCACTCACTGTTATTGTTATTATATTACGGGTACCCACAAGTCATGTCGTTCTTTTGTTTGTGAATCAGATGAACATTGTCCCTTTGTTGTGATCGTCATTTATATTATTACATAACGTATATTCCGAATAAATTTATTGGCATAATGCGCTTATTGCGAAATTAATCTGTACCAAATGTTGAATGAAATAAAGAAGCTTGTTTACGTATTGGAAAACGACATTACTTATGGTTACCACTAATATAAGAATTCAATTTTAGGAAACTTATTTTGCATAAAGACCCGCTAATATTATCTTATGTACTACGGATTTCATGCATTTATAACAAAAATGTATGAAATAAAAAGCTGTGAAGCAATTCCAAAAATTTTACAAGACTATGCTCTCTCTCTCTCGACTCATTGAAATTATTATAAAAAGAAATTCGTTTCCATCTAATTTCTGTTTCATGCAATTAGATAATTTTTATTCTCCATACAAATCCGCAGTTTAACAGGGTACAAAATCAAGGTGGTTGAAGCTTAATCAACGTTAATCCCCTTGTACATTTAATTTGTCACTTATCAAAAATTGTTTCTTACAATTACAGTTTAATAACGAGGCACAGAATCAAGCAAGTTAAAACTGAATCCCCTTAGACATTGAATTCGTCACTTATAAAATATCACGATAAACGATGTATGTCAAGGTAACTATTTGTTTCGAAGCAAAATGCATTTTTCAGTGATAATCGTTCGCCGCACTTGTTTTACCGTGTTTCGTATAGCCGCCACAAGCCCGTAAAATCGGTTTAGTGACCAGATATACATAGTTCACTTCATTACATGCTAATCATAGCGGTGTCGTGTTTCTTAGAGCGGACAATGATCGCGACATTTTACTTTTCATCGAAAAGAGAGGCGTCGCGCGTCGTCCTGTTCGGTTTCGACGAAACGGGATCAGAAGTTATCGAGCACAAATTCCCAGTTATTGGGCAATCGTTAATTATTCGTTCGCACACGATCAACCGTTGTTAAATATTGTGGGCCGGATAGATAAGGACAAAGGCGTCACGATATTTCTTATCTGACGGTTTATATCGTTATACTTCACACATCAGTGGAGAATATGTGAGACTACATTGAGCAACGCGCTTAAGACCAGAGATCCGTTGCACTTCTAACGATATGACAAAGCTGCTTTATTGCGGTGAATCGGCTTAATTCTTCAAACATTTTCACCCAATATTCTTCCTTGACATAATTAGTGCAGAAAGTGCAGTATGACAGAATCTGTACGAGACGCAGGAATGCAGAGGCTTATTTCTCGAAGCAAAGAAGGTCATTTATAAAAAGAACGAAATTCGTATTTACATATCAAATATCAATGTTCGAATATACGTGTCGGCAGATGTTCCTCTAAAAATACTTTTTGATAAACGGTAGCATAAACGTTTCCCTGTATCTAGCTGTTAATTCGTATTTGCTGGCCGGTGTACCTTGGGACCCCAACCGTTATCGTTACAATTATGTAATCCTTGGGTAACGATAATTCGAAGCTTAGTGCAAGGTCAAGAATGAATGGGAATATTGTTGAGAAATGTTTGATAAGGACCGCGTATCAGGATTTTCTGAATTTATCAGACAAATCTCTCCCAGACACACTCCTCCAGACGCGAGATAAGTTTATCTTTCACGTAGATATAAAAATATTTCTTTTATTCGAAGTAACATTGCAGAGCATAAAGAAATCCAATTAGATATGAGGACATCAAAGTACACGCATACGTTATGTTAATATAAGTCGTGTGTTGAAATGTTCAAAATAATCAACTTTGATGGTGCCAAAACTAAGATCAATTTATAGATGAAAGACATTTGTTTCATAATTAACATTGCCGAGAACAAAGAAATCAGAGGTACGAGAACTTCAAATATATGCGAGCATATCTTAGTACAATTCGTGTGTCAAAATGTTTAAAAAAATCAATTTGGATGGTGTCAAAACCAGAGATCAATTTATACATAAAAGACATTTGTTTCGTCTCAATTAACATTGTGTAGGATCAAGAAATAAACTCAGATACAACAATATCAAATATGAGGATTAAAGAATGACAAGCGATTTTTGAAACTGTTTTAATTTATTCATACTTGTACAGTGTCAAAAGTTTCAACTTATGTGCAAGTGATATTTTTGATGCCCACTTTGAGGCACATCTTGCCGCTGAAAGTGGCTTTGCATATATCTATTTTCGGTAGTATAATGTTTAACTGTCCTGTAAAATGTTTATCCGTAAACCCGAAACTGGCAGGCAGACTATTTCGTGAATCATTCTACGCACGTGGCTGCTGAAAAGGCGTTTCGCCACCCACGCGGGTACACACGCCGCCGTTTGTTCTCTTATAACTGGAACCTTGATTTTTCTCGCGTCACACGCGAATGAAAGACTATCTGCCAATTTTCAGCAACCACGGGATTCTGCAGCTTATCGGGGTTTCTCACGGTCGATGAGAAACTGAACATCGCGTAATTGCAAATGAGGTTTCCCATCTTTGCGCGGAAATGACAAAACAAACCTTTGAATCATATAAATTTAGCAACTACCTGTTTGAAAATTGAGATTGTAAATTCACTGTGAGAAACTGATTTCAGAAATTTTTCAGGATAATCGTACTTCTTTACAAATAAATATTATTAGTCAGCGGATCTGTATGCAAAAAATTTTTTTGGTATGTTTAACAGATTGAAAATAATATAACAGTATTTTTTAATTCCTCTAATATTTTACTGTTTTAAATTGCACCTACTCAGTTTTGTAATAAATGCATAAAATCCCCCGACTAATTTTATTAGGGGTGTGATACCCGGGTACCCGAAGTTGAAATCGGGTCGGATAGTGGTCGGGGTGAGTCGGGTACCCGAAAGTTTATATCGTCGGAGTTCCCGACGCGATTCGACTTAGGGTCCCCGAAATTTCCGGGTGTCCGAGTATTTTTAAGAAGTTAAAAAATACATAAAAGCTCAAAACGAACAGCAATCACAGATTCGTTATGTTTAACAGACAAGATGCATTGCATGTAAACGTTACGTATTTGAGACTGGAGTAGACAGCTAGAAGATATGTTCGGATAGCAGTATTTTTGGATGGAATAGCCTCCAGATATTTAGGTGCAATTCGTGTGGTAGGTGTTCGGACACAGACGACTCTATTGTGCTTGCAACTATAGTGTATTCGAAGTAGGGCCAGTGATTTCAATTGAATCTTTGAGATACTCGGATATCTCAAATGATATCTTCGATAGCTGAAAAATTTAAAACCTACGATATGTATATTAAAATGAGAATAATTTTTTCAATTGTTATACCATCAGATTAGAATTTTAGTTGCATTATCAGATTTTATTTCCTCGTGTATTTCATGCAATCTCATATATCTTATGAAATACCTGGGTACTTGATTAAAGTTTGTCTACCCGAGTATCACATAAGAGCTCTAATTCGAAGGATAAATAAATAGGGTCGATAAACGTGTTTCATAAGAAAATCTCGTCGTGTAAGCGTCTTGAAAATTCCGGAAGCATGCTGTTTATGTAATTTTTTAAACCGAGGCCAGGGGCATTCTGATGCTTTCCACAGTACGACGGGCCAAAAAATATGCGCAGTTGATCCAACTGCAGCGACTGTAGCCAAATGAAACAGTGGACCAAGTTCAATGCCGCCGCAAACTTTCACGAAGGAAGACCGTCCGCTATCATCTCGTCGTGTTACACTTAAATTCTCAGTTTTGCCCTACTAAGAGATAACGAAGTTCTGTCGGCATACAAGCTTTATAACGACATGCTCACTTGCACTCATTACGAACGTTAGCTATGTTGATATCTAATATGCTGATATAAAATTAAAGAGAAATGTGTGCCATTGGAAGATTGTTCTTTGCGACAGAAATAATAAAGTCTAACAGAAATTATGAAATAATATTTTCATTTGTTGAAATAATTAAAGTTGAAATAAATAAAATAATTAAAGGCGGCGCGGCGCGGCGCGGCGCTTTGATATCGCCTAACGAAATTGCTCTATTCTTAATGCGATGAATTGAACACGATGAATCGCGTGAATCTTATTATTACACGTCGCCGACACTTTTGCCTCTATCAATGTCCCTCGTTCTCGACTTACACGTTCATCGTATTACGCATGTACCAGATGATGGGAATAGGATGCTTCATAGAAGATCAACAATCCTTCCTAAATGGGCGATAGTCATTGAAAAATTAAAAATAATAAATGGGGGCTATAATATTTGTATAATCGATCGAAAAATAAGAGAACACCCAAAACAAACGATTAAAAATATGGTTTAGAGTGCAGAGAAAGGGAGGCAGATTTATAAATGATTTATTTTCTTACGTTGAATTACATCTGTCGACACATAATCGATTTATGAAACTAGATTTTCTGGTTTCGAATCCAGCTCGTGGTTTATCTAGACACGTGCAAGTATATATGTATTTATATTATATCTAGAAATTCTAGAAATAATTGAGTTCATGTGTAGAGACTTGTAAAGCAAGAATGTGATGACATTTGATAAGATATTGCAACATAGAAAAAGTTGAAAAGTCAAAATAATTAAAATGATACGAATGATAATGCTTCACGTATGCTTAATGACGATACTAAATGAAAGGTTAATGGTTTAACGATCCTAAATGAAAAAGGTTAAAGTTACACGAAGTTCAAGATAAGATGTACAAGTACAATCAATCTGAACTCTGAACAAGAGTAACATAGTCTGTCCAAAAGAAATGAACAGAACAAAGGAAAGACTAGAGAATTTTCTAATTTATGCAACTATCCTGACGTCATTATTACTTATTGTACGTGCATACTCTCCAGTCAGTGATAGTTGGCGCGCCGCCATACTCGCCGACTTAACTTTGTGCGAGTCATAGAAGTTGGACAAAGTATAAAAATTTGTCAATCTGAAATGACTGTATTTATTATGAAGTGTCACTCGTGTACAACTGGGAGTCCGTGTGCTGCGAGGTGTGTATTCTGTGTTATTTGAAAGTAAAAGTAAAAGTAAAAGTTGATAATTTAGCTTGAAACAATACTAACCTAACGCGATCTACAAAGAGCTCCCTATGCTGGAGTGTATACTCTCTTTTGTTTTTTATGTGGGATCTATAAAAATATATTAATCTTCCCCTGTCTCTACTGTATCTCTACCGAGTAGGTGGCTATATAAAAACAGTATTAATATTCATGTATTGTAAGTTTTAACTGGATTGCATCAGTCAGTCATTATGCCATAATAACCACGCCGTACATCAAATGTATCCAACTTTAAAACTCCTTTTCCTTCACAATAATAATCAGCAACTATCTTCGTGTGTTCTAATGGCTGTTTAGCGGCTTAGGGAATTTTGTAACAGCACGAATCTCGAACTTGAATGCATTTGTTATATGACGTTCTATGGTCACTGGAGCATACGCTTGGCTGACGCAATCAAGTTCAAATTTACAATACACCCACACTATTAATTACGCTCCAGATCTTTATGCATTTTTTGACAAATACGGGTAGGTGCAATTTAAAACAGTGGAAAGATTAAATGACTTTGAAAGAGTATTAATATATTATTTTCACTACATTGTGACATCGTTAGTGAAAAATATAGATCGTATATATAAATATAAAAACTAAACATATCTCTTCTTTTTTAAAAAGAACAAAAATTTTTATAAAATTATTATCTTATTCTTTTTATTTCATAGTACGGAAAAGCACAAATGTGTTATGCGACTCAAACGAATGCTTAAACACAACTAACGAGTAAGGCTTGTGTCCCCACTCTACCTTCCTCTTCTATGACACTATTCCCCACGCTTCTGCCGCACGTGTCACAATGTCACGTGGCTAATCCGGTACTGGCAGAGAGAGGGTAACTGTTTCCCCTCATCTGGCGACACTGGCTTGACTGGCTCTATCCTATATCTGTGGTTCTCGTGAAGAACGCCGCATTACACATAATTTCACTTTCGAGATATTGCCGTTTAAAGTTTTGATCCCTAATGCTTTGATATAGGACATCGGTTAAATTGCATTATTTTTTCCAGTTTTTCGAATTTATCTTCATGACTTTTTTCTCGTAAATACATAAATCCTACACTATAGAGCTCAATTAATGTATAAACTCTAATTTTTTGAAATTGTGACATGCGGCGTGTTTCCTTGTAACCACAGATATATGCATGGATTTTACCATTAACTCTACCGAGCTCGAAAAGAGAATGGTCCGCGCCTCCTTATAAAAATGACAAGATCAGATTTACATGTCTGCATAGACTCTGCGCGCATTTTATTATAATACGGGCCCGACTATAGATATTTATTAAATCATTCCCCATGAACGCAACTTTATAATTCCAATAATTATAAAATAAAAAAATCTGAAACCGGTCATGTTAAACTATTATAAAGTTCATTTACACCGAAACTATCTGATACGTGGTCTATCGCCTCTACTAAACAATTGTGAGACGCCGTTAGTTCGAAGCGAGTGGTTAAATATTTTGATATTAGCAACCATTCTTCATAAATATTCAGCATGCTTACTTATGGCATTACTTAGCAGTCGGCGGCGAGCTGGTGACGCGAAGTTCACGGCTACTCGTCGCGGGTGAATTCAAAGTAGAATGCTTGTTTTAATCTTGATCCAAACAAGCAACAGCATGTCGGATTGTTTAATTGTCGGCCGATTAATTTGGCTGTTGTTCTTCTGACGATAGTTTTATCATCAGTTTGCGCAAAATGACATCTACTCATCGTCTCGGTGAGGAAGATCCCTGATTTTTCGGATTTATCTGACACGTGGCCGTCGATACACGTTATCGTTCATAAGTTTGAGGTCACTCGTGGCTTTTGTAAAGTCAAATGTAACTCCGGCGAGTCGATTCCACGCAGCAGAACGAATACATAGACATAATAGCATCGGCAGGAATGGCACTTCGCCCTCGTTAAAGTCATCTCCGTTTTGCTTCTTTACTTTGTCGCGAAACTCGTGCGATAAGAACAGCCTTATCGAAGTATCGTTTCTTGTGCGACTTCAATTAGGCTCAGACGGAGACAGTGGCCTTTAAAAGAATAACTAACCAGATAGTTGGCGCGTGGAACATAGTCGTAGACAGTAACGGCGAAATCCTTGTACAGTTTGGTACTTTGCTCGTGGATCATCGACCAATCGACTACGCTCATGATAATTCGAGATAATCAAATTTGTACGAGGAGAATTGTTTGTCGATTTGCACGGTAAGGAAACATATGTTTTTATGTATTCTTATTATATTTAATTCTAATGTGTTTTGAATTATAAGTGAATTAAAGTAGAGAAAAACGTACTGCATGTGAAGTTGCCGGATCGTGACATTGTGACACATGCGCGCCACGTGACCGGGTAGTGGCGGAAGAGAGGGGATATAACATGGTAGAAGGGGAAGAGTAGAGTGGGAGAGAAGTCTTAATCTGAGTATTGTTATATTATTGCAAGGATGGCAGTGCAAATTCACTCGAAGCTCGATAAATCAACTAGAAAAAATCATAGATCAAGTTCCACGTATTCGTTGTAACGGATAAGCTTCACTCTAAATCTACGGTGGTTTCAGTCACGAGAAAAAATGTTTTTAAACACGTTTCAATTTGTAACATTTTGAACCAAAAAGGAGTCTTCAGTTTTCCTGTCGCATCGTACAAAAATAACTTGGTTAATAATGAACAGTACATAACAAAAGTAGAGACTTCAAGGTTTAAAAAGGGTCTCGGTATATTGTTGTGTCATTTTTTAAATAGAACTATTACAGTTTAAATATCGAATTTTTCAGTAATAGGAAATTTAGTGTTCAAATACTCTTTTTGGATTCACTTTATCTGTTCACTTCAATATTTACCAGTACCTTAAAGAATCATATCACTTTTGGAATGACGATAGTAAACAGACGAAGAAAGTATGTAAACATCAAATGCTATGTGAATTGTCTTTTATCTTAAGATATACATACTTTGCGGAATTGTTAGAGATTTAGCAGGCGTCACTTAATGGCTTTTCGAAATTTGTCGATCAATCGTAAAACTCTTATAAATTGATGGATGTGATGGTATGACTTAAAAGGATTAAAATATTCTTTGAATTCATGTTGTTATAATTGTATCTTATTTATACAGATAGGAATAGTTAATCTTTTCAAAAAAGAGAATAACATTCGAGACAATGCGAACTTTATGCAACACATCTTGCAAAAAGAAACATTACACAATACGGTGGTATCATTGCTTTTATAAAAATGAATTACGAAATCAATGATACCACCTTTTTATTTTTTCATTTGTGTAAGTTAGTATTGAATAAATTTTTTTGAATTATCTCCATGTTTACCTTTTTGCTTTTGTAAGTTTAGTTACGCGTGTATAAATAAGATTGCAACAGTAGTAATTAAAAGAATAATTTAATCTTTCGGCTCATACCTTGAGATCCATCGTCGTCTAAATAGCACTCAAGACATGACAGTAATGTATCGGTTTCGTTTCTCAGATTATCTGTCCGAATGTTTGTTTTAAAGATGACTATCGACCGTTTTTAAAACGCAGTAATAATATCTGTCGCAATTTCTGTTGATAGAGTACTTCAGACTCCGGTTCCTCATTGACAAACGCTTGTTGAAGTGTCCATAATACCTTGATCGCCTTAGTATTCTAAGAAGAGAGCCATAGAGATAAGTTGACGGCGGATTTGACGCGTATAAAAATAATAGTTGCATTACATCGTTTCTGGCATTAGGAGGATTACATGGAGATAAAAACGTATTAATAAAGTAGTGTACCTCGTGTGAAAAGAAATGAGACGATAAATGAAATGTTAATAACAACGGGACCAATTTCATCATATTTTATATTTATGTAAAATTACTTATTCCCTCTGGATTGCCATTAATTCGCTAAATATTGTTCTTTGGTGCTTTAAAAAGATTAAATCGTCATGGTTTTGTTGATTTATACGTTTGTTTCTCGTTTTGTTATCTATGATTGCAACACGCTCGTTGACATATCCACTCATATACATTTGCATATCGTAATAATGATCCTGTGTAATAATGAAAGTAGCCTGTAATTTATAATAATTTTTAGTGTTTCTTAGATATATGCACTAATAATTGAGCTGTACGTATAATTATATATTACTGTGTTCAATTTTTAAATTATTTTATTTAATTATGTATAATATTATTATACATTGTACATACAGTTCAACTATATTTTTATTATTTTAATTTATTTAATTGTGTACAGTTCAATTATTGGGTCTGTATATCTATAATAAACACTAAAAATTATTATATATAAATTACGGCTTACTTTCATTATTATACAGAACGGCGAACTCTTATACTTGTATAATATTTAAATTATGATATGCAAATGTATATGGATTAATATGTCAACGAGCGCGTTGCAATTATATGTATTTATTAATTTCGAATGTTCTTAGGGAAAAAGTTTGTAGGAAAACAGTTTTACTTTGTTTCTCAGTCGACGTGAGAGATTGGCGTTTCGTTATATAATACATTTCGAACCAGAAAATTGCGTTTTCTCCTCCAAACGTTTTTCCTTCCTCCTAAATAATTATTGGTTGCGTTAATCGCAGCGCGAGGTACAGACAGGAGGTCTTGCTAATCTTCTTGTATCATTACCCACACACGTTACGAACTCATACCTATCCCGTTTACCATGTGGAAACATTTCACCACTTTCGAGTTCTAGTATGTAGGCAGGAAGTAAATAATAAATATCAGAATTCAGAAATAATGCAAGAAACCGTCTCGGTGTTACATGTCCCAGATGTTAGAATTCATTATATCGGTAATACGTACTTAGCTCACCGTTACCAGCGTGCCAGACACAGAATTGTTCAGTATGGTAATTATTACTGCAGTTAATGAATATTGGCAATTCTTCTACGAAGCTGATCATTCAGAGAAGGATTGCATTTTTAAATGTATTTTAGTCATATTTGTTCAATGTTAACGTGTATAACTTCATTATTTTTAGGAATTACTGGGCCTTTTTATGGTACATATTTACAAAACATTATTCTTAAAAGGAACATTAAAATGTTGTAAATGAAATGTCCGATTTTAGAATGCAAATGTTTTATGAAGAGTCAAGAAATGTCTGCTGTAATGTAGGGTCTTCCATTAACACGTTCCGCGCCGAGCTGTTTTTGTTCGATTTTTCATTCAGGCCATTTGCTTTGTTCTGTACTGCATTCTTTATAATACCTCATTATTTTGGACGGAATATTCTACAGTCTCAAGAAGCCTCTACTTGACTTTACCATTTAAAAATTCTTCGTTTTTTTCAATGAGAATTCCAATCGGCCTGAACGGAAAGTTCAGGGGTGCATACGGCCCACGAGGCACGAAACGTGTTGAGAAGTGTTATTTTAATTATAGAAAAAGGCTGTTTTTGTTTTACAATTAACATATTTTTTAAAAATATTGTACTTTCTTGAAAGGAACGATTCCTTACGTCATTTGAAATAACTTTTTCCCTTGCGAAAATATCCTCCGCGGCTTTGTCATCGAGTTATAATATTAACGGAAAACACGGGCCAATCAGAGCTCGGCTACAACGGACGGATTCCGGCGCGGCGGGAGGTCCCGCTAAGCGTGGCGTTGGCTTTGGTCGATCCGGACTCCGGAGCAGGGAAGCCAGACGGTGCGGCTCAACGGCTCAAGTGGCCCCTTACGTCTCCGTCCCTCGCCTAGATGGTGCCTCCGCTATCCCCCCCACTCTTCCGCCTGAGGGAGCCGGCGAGGGACGGAGACGTAAGGGGCCACTTGAGCCGTTGAGCCGCGAGACTCGCATCTGGCATCCCTGCTCCGGAGTCTGTGCACTGTAGGCGCATTCTGATTGGTGCGCGTTTTTCGTTAATAATCCGTAACAAGCCGCGGAGAATATTTTCGCAAAGGAAAAAGTTACTTCAAATCACCCCTCAGGAATCACCCCTCTCACGGAAATGCAACATTTTTGGGTCACTTTAACATTACCTAATTAACTGTTTTGACTTGCACCATTTTTGCACGAAAAGGCTGGTGTAATTGGACATTTCTTAACCCTCATCCGTCCCTCGTGTCAATATGATACAGTTTTCCCGAAATAAGTTACACTGTTCTGTTATTTGTAGGTAAATTCGTTCGAAACTTGGTGACTTTTATTTTTTTAATGCGAAACATATAACTGCAAAAACCTAAAATGTAAATGTTAACTCCTCAATTTCAAGGAAAATAACATCGAAAAGTAATTGTTTAACTTGTTATTTTATCGATTTTTTGTATCACTGTGTCAATTTGACACCGAGGGACAGATTCAGTTCGTGAAATGAGGGACGGATGAGGGTTAAAGATTGTAACAATTCTTGAACTCCAGCCGACTGATGGACAAAAGCGAAGCTTCTTCCCCGGAGATGCGGGTTGCACTCCCGTGTGAAGCGAGGATCGCCATTAGCGCGTCTATAAAAATGCAGAAATTGTTGGCCGGGGTTGGTCGTCGACGCCACCCGAGAATTCCAGGCGGCTCGGTCTATTCGAATTAGCATGTTACTTTCGAGATCATAACCGTAATCACGCGGTAATAACTGGCGACGGTGGCTGCGTTCTCGAAACGGTTGCGCGGTGCATGTATTCGCGATTTTCTTCGCTCCCGGCGCGGCTGTCGGCGATTCGCGGCGCTCTTTTCCTTTTGCTACTCCTTTCCCTCTGTCATGGCTCGGCGCGTCGATGCCGCGGCGGTTCAACAACATTCTGTCCTTCCAACGCGACAGGCATTGTCTCGACCGCGATTCTCGCCTCCCAGAGATCGCGAGCGCGATCGGTACCTCGACTTGCGCGGACCATTCTTTGCTCACACCTCGCCAGTGTAACTAAATATCGATCTAGCTACAGTCATTTCTCGAGACACAATCAGTAACATTGATATCACACACTTTGAAGCCGGAATAACTTTTATGAATGGAACAAACGACAATCAGCTTTTCTGCCAGACCAGGAGGACTACTTGTATTGACTAATTATATTGACTAGTGTACTAGATGACGTTTAATGAAATTTTTGAAAAAGTGCGTCCAGTCTGAATAAGAAACGAATAGAAATAGTTGCTTTTCACAACTTTTTGATTTGGGAGGGTAACAAAAATTTTTAAAATGTGAATTCCAAATCGGTATAAATTCTGCAGATGAAAATTTTATCGAGAATGATTTAATGGTTCACGAGTTATAAACGATTAAATACTGTTTATTGCATTCTTTGTGAGCCCTGTCGTTATACTCCACGCACTTCAGCCATTTTTCATTCGGCTTGCTGGAATTATATCAGTCGAGCCATACAAGGCTGTAAAGCTCATTATTTTCTTCATCATTGCATTCTTCATTCCTGTCTAGCTCTCGCTGTTCGTGTAATTTTTTCCTTTCTTTTGATCATGTTTCTTTGTGCTCACTCTTTTTCTCTGTCTCCTTTATATTATGTCCAGTTTTGTTTCTATTCGGACTCATTTTAAAACTTGAACCTTCGTCATACTTCGTTAATTTTTATCGAAGATATTTTTGCATGAGACAGCGACGAGTGAGAAGTGTACTGCCATGTTTGCAATAATGTAAGGTGCACCGTGAAGGCTACATTGTTGTATAAAACAGTAGAAAAAATCTTAAATTAAGATTTAAGCAGTTGTTGTCAGGGAAGGTTCAATCTTCAAGCGATATTGTTTAATATGAAAAAAATGTTTTACAATGCTAAGTTCGTAAATAGTTCATTTAGAAGTTTTAACAGGAGTATGACGTGAAAATTGCTACTGTTTTTTTCGATGCATCGTGGAAATAGATCTGCAATATTTACTGTAGTCTCGCCTCCAAGTATTGCTCATTCTTACTAATTTTTTATGGAATTGTGATCCATTGTCCAGAAACTTGTAGATGTATTTAAACTGTGGACTTGCATTTTGATGTAAACAGTAGATAAACTGGATTTTAAATGTTTTGCACTGTGAGCAATATTTTTGTATTTGTGTTATAGCTTAGTTGCATCATATGTGTGCACAGATAATCTCGATCCTTGAAAGAAACGATACCGACTATCATTGATGTAAATTCTTTAAAATTCAACTATTCACGGTACACAATAATTGTTTTGCTGTAGATTTGATCTGTTCTGTTTAGAATGTTGTATATATAAACACGATGGAAATATGCTCTCATCTTTTAATAATAGAAATATTTCGGATTACTTATTGATTAATATAAATATAAATAAATAGAAATTAATTTGCATGCGATCCATCTATTAAACCAATTATGACCGAGTATTAATAAACAGTTTCTCCGCAAATAGAAGTGGCAGGACGTTCTCTATGCATCCTTGGAATCAGGAATATTATAATCAGAATTCCAGTATCCACTACTAAGCTACTGGTTTCAAATCAATGATAAAGTTAATTCGTTGCTTTAATTATACCGGTGAATATTTTTAATGTTTTGCTGATCGAGGACGATTGTTACATGGTAGACAAGTTACATCTTTGTGTATTAATGTACCGCGATGATAAATGCGTAGAGATTAAAATCAATTCCCTTTTTAATTCGTTAATATACTAATACCGCGAACCTTGCGAGTTTATTTTTACGAAAACAACGAAATTTGCTGTGAAATACTATATAAATATATAATAGACGTCTCTAAATTTCATCTAACTCAAGAAAGTTCTAAGTCTTTTTAACTTCAAAATGGTAACTTAAGCCGATTAGACATAACCCATCAACTAAACACACAAACGATTCACAAATTTTCCATCGTTCGTATGTTGCAGATAACACATTAACGAAAATAAATCGTGAACGTATCGCAAAGAAACGAAATAGCTGCACGACCAGGCAGTGATATGAAGAATACGCAAACCAACAATTATGGTATGTCTATTTACAGTGTCTATTTAATATTAATCTCTGATAAAGATTCATTGAAAATTTCGAATTGCCGAGCTGCTAACTTATTGGCACGTAAGTGTCTACTTTTTTAATAGATAGTCTGAATAGGTAGTCCATTTTCTCTATACAATTCTAGAAATTGAAAAGAAAATTTATCATAAGCCTGATAGTACAAGTTAATTAAAAAATTACTTCGTTCTCGATTCATTATCTAGATTGATCGTCTATAAATAAAGATAGTCTTTATCAGTTTTTACCATATCTGGTAGTGCAAAACAGCTGCGAGGATAAAATTTTCACAAGCCTCGAGCTCGAAAGCAGGGGACAAGACTTTTTCTCACTCCGTCGTACTCATCGAGTATTGTACATTCTTGCCGTGCAACAATTGCTGCGCCCAAAGTAGGTCACTTTTGCAATTTCATTAGGTCACCGATCGGAGGCCGCCTGTCCTTGCCTAGAAGATTTATTTGCGTGCAAGACAACTTAATCAATAAAACAAACTCGCTACATTTCTCGCATGATAACGATCGTTCCCTTTGCGAACTATACTGCGCGTATGCGTGTGCCTGCGTGCGTACACACATATGTGCGTCGGAAACAAGGGAAGCCTTTGCTTCTGGAAAAACCGGCAATACGCGTCGGCCTTACCAGCCTTCCAAGAAGGTAGCTGAGGTTGCGTACAGGTGATCGAAGGCTGGTTTCCACTGTCTCGAGGTTACTGTATATTTCACGGCTTGCATGAACTGTCGATCACCTTTTTTGTTCGAAACTGGTTCCCTCGTCACTTGCTATACTTAAACGTAATAAAAGATAAAACGGTTCGGTCGCATTATCAAAGAATCCTGCTCCCAATTTTCCAAGAAACTCTCGTGCTCTGAGCTGCTTCGGTAGCTGTCCGTGTCCTTCGAGATTCCTCTGCGTACGACTAGGAAATATTTTTAGAGAGCTGATCTTTTTATATTGAATCGACTGGCAAGTTCTTGTACCCGTACGAGATCTGACAACTCTTTTGGAAATTAAGCGGATATTGGTTCACTGACTATAATCCCCTAAGGTCTCACTGCTGAATTCTAAGGGAACATGCCAAAATGGTCCTTCCCACTTTGTTATTTTACTATACATGTGTACAAACTTGTATGAAATATTATTTTCCGGAAGAAGCATTTATTCTTTTCTATATGTACAGGGTGTAAAGAAATTATGCTGCAAAATTAACTTTGACTTTGAATCTCAAGGAAACAAGGCACTTTTTGAAAAAGTGCATCGGACAAAACTCAATCGTTCTCTTAAAGAATTATGGTAAAGATTTTTCATTATCAAACTGATTTCGAAAACAAAAAATTGTAATTCGCGCTTCTCATGTTTTTGTTGAACAATCGCTGCTATTCCCAGAACTGAAGATTCATTATCCTTATTGCGTTTCCGTGGCATTTTATCTCAAACGGCTTCATAATCATTGTTTTCACCAACATCTCAGACATTAACATTTACGAATATGCAAGATTGATCACTCCTTTCAGCGTGATTCCCATCGCCGTTGTGAATTAGTCGCTTCCTTCCTAAGTATGATGTGCGTCGAAACTCTTTTTCCTCTTGATAATAAGGCGAAGGCAGTAATGTGTCCGATAAGCAATTTAATAGCAGGAAGATTTAACCTTTTTTGCTATTGATTGCGCTAATCGGTAAAATCGTTTTATTTATACCGGATTTTCCTCCGTAATTTGAAACGAGATGTTTTTTTATTGCGACATCAGATGAATCGTTTCTTCGAATTCGTACATCTTGATTGTACATGCGTTGTATTTCCACAGAATAATTTTCACATCTGCGTATGATTATTTGCGTCAAAGACATTACGAGTTAAACGGAAAATGTGAAAGCGCATGTGCATGCATGTTTACAGTAATGACAATGACTAATAGAATTCTTGGCGTCAGGCAAGACAGGATTTTTATGCATATGGTGTATTCTATGCGTATAGTTCCTTGATACTAATTGATTTAACCACCTGCCCTACAATATCAAGTTTGACTCGTGATGAAGATTCTGAACAGAGTCTAATAAATATGTATACACATTATTAATTTCCTTTAAATCGAAATAAAATTCTATTTTGTTGTAATCCATATAATCCTTTGAAGAAAGCATAGGCACACAATAAATATGAACTTTCTTTTTTTCTATGAAATTCTGAACGATGAAGAATTTCTAATCGCTGTAATCATAAAATAAAAGCAAGCGATTAAGTAAAATAAATTGTGAATTCTTATAATAAGTTGCGAAAATAAATTGTAATTGACTTTCGTTGATATTTTTTGTTATTCCTTTGCTTTGAGATTCATTACTCGTTACTGTATTCATAATGCTTAATGAATTAATCGATGGATTTGTTTGTTATCTTGGCCAATGCATTCGAAGGTTTCGACCTTGTATTGCGCTTGCAATGTATATGTATACAGCTAGACATGCAAATTCTTCCTACGTAATCTTCAGTCGTCTACTCGAATATTAAACAACGACGAATCACTAAACAAAACCGGCGACAACCAGAAGAAAACGTTTGTGGTGTATGTCACGTGGACGAGTAATATTAAGTGAAGTAAAAAGCTTATATAAATAAAGCGAAAAACGCTCAGAACTTTTTACTTCACCTAATATTAACACTAAACCTACCAAGCGCAAAAGGCGATTAAATTGTTTTTGCTTACAAAAATGACAAGACTCTATTTATTTAGATTCCGTGCAATTTTTATAACAATATGTGCTGGGATAAAGAAATTTATCGAATCAATTTCGATGTAAGCTACTTCATAATTTCAATAATTGTGAAATGAAAAATATAAAACCGGTCATTTGACCGGCAGTGATAGGCTTAGTGATAATGATATGAATACAAATGGACTTTGAAACGAACTTCTATAACAAACACTATGTTTACATTGGTACAAATATATTTGAAGATTAACTTTCTAATCTGATTGTTGACGAATTAATTGGTCGATCGTAGATCGTCATAATTGCATAGAACGAAAATTTTGGAGAAACGAATCACTAGATCAATAAATAATATAACGAGATCTTTTATCTTCTGACATGTTTTGAACAGCTATCACATTCATAATATTATAAACAAGTGTGCGACCAGTTTCTTTTACTAATGTCCACCAATCCAGAGGTGTAGATTCATCCCTAGGAAGGATGACCATGGAGGGAGGGGGCGCCCTCCTTGGAGGGATGGTTTGTTAGGTACAAATATTATTTTAAGCGTTCGCACGTCGCATGGTGCGTTTTAATGATCTAGGCCAGAGCTAGGTCATTATACGGGGAACTTTGTTCAATTTTATCCGGACAAAGTTCGTTAATGGAGAGTTCAACCGGTTCAGTTTACACAGCAGACAGACGAACAATAAATGCAAGTTCATGTTGACGTTAACCTCGTCGATGTCAGAGAATTTCATAACTGGAGAATATTCTTTCTTTTTAACGATACAGAGTTGAATCATCTAAATTGTTTTCGGCATGGTGATGTTATTTCATTAAGAAAAAAAACAACAAAATGTGGAACTTTGGAACTTCGTTAATAATGACGTATATTAATGAGGATACAGATTTTGTTTTGACATATCCAGTATATGTATGTATGTACGTATATGGAGTAAAACTGTATACATTAGTTAGCCCCAATTAGAAGATTCTCTAGATTTTAAAGCAGACGTAAGAAACATTTTTTAAAATTATTAATTCTCAATAGTATGATTCTGTATGTTGAGTATGAAAATTATTTTGGTACATACTCGAGCAATTAATTTGAAAGTTTTATACGGAATAAATATTTCAACATGTCAGCATTGTAAGTAATAAATAATTTGTGTGTAATACAAAAATTGTGTTGTAGCACAAGTTCGTGAACAAACGAATATATTTATATGTATGGCAAAATATTCTAATATAGAAGTACTAGTTTAATATTTTTAACATTGGGTAACATTTTGTTCTACAATAATACGATAGTAAGTTATAGATTGTATCAAGGCTGATTAAGCATTTCGGGTTCTAATATGAAATTCCATTTAAATATCGGTTAATTAACAATTATTAAATGGAATCATGCACAATAGCTTCAGTTCGACAATTGACAATTGACGAGCACTCGGGCAATGATGTTCGAGTATAATGGTAATGACTCATTAGTAGGCTGGAAATGTTGCGTCACTGTAGATTAGTTTAAACTATTATCTAGACATTCTAGACAGTAAAACTAAAAAATTTCATTTCAAATGTGCTCATTACCTCCTTATTAATTACATATGTCTTGAATATTATTAATTTTTAATCATTCTGTAAATTATTACAAATAGAGATGTAGAGCAGTCTAAATATTAATTAAAAATTTATTTTTAATTATTGCTGATGCCTCGTGCTATATTTTCTCTAATAATAAATTACAATTGTTTCCATCTAGCTGCAACAATTCTCATTCTATGTATCGAAAGCGTGATAGTTTAATTATTAGTTATCATTTCCATTAATAATTTTCTTTAGCACACCATAAATAACTATTTTCAATGCATACACTCATTTCTATGACGTCAAATATATCTTGAAATATTATTTCATACAAACAGTATTTCATTAACTATTTCCAATACTTTTTAAAATATTTTTACCCAGGTCTGACCGTAACGAATTGAAAATTTGAACAGTTTCATTCGACCTCTGGCCCAAATGCCTACTAATCACTGGTCCTACACAGTGATTAGCATGTCTGGATCAATCATTTCCGTTTAAGTTAGGCGTATGCCTACGTCATCGTGGACGCGCGTGTGCACGAGTGTGACGTGCTTCTTGTTTTTGCGTGACACCGTTGACATACGGAACGTGTGTAAAAGAGCGTGGCGTAGCACGGCTATTTGATAAGCGCATACGCAACCAACCAATCGGTCTTCTCTTTCCGGCGCACACCCACTTGTTGCGCAAGAGTCGCAAGAGTAACGTCGTTTACGTCGGCGACAGTCCCCCGTCACGGAGTAGGGGCGAATACAAATGAACGGTAATCGATCCGAAGTAAACAATTTAATTGCGAACGTCGTGTTTTTACGTCCCCCCTAACGGCTATCTCATTAGCGATCGCTCAAGCGAGCCGCCCGTTGTTCTACCAGGATACAATGGTGTGAATACGTAATTAGAAATTCACTCTCTCTTTCTCTCTTTTAACGCCTTCGTGAGAAACATCCTCGACGATACTGCTTTTTCCTTGTAACATTTTTTCTTAGCGTGTGTGCAGCGTTCCCTTCACTATACACGACTTCCCCCCTTTACTATTAACACTTTGCCGATTATTTAACACGTCTACTGCCGAACATGAACGTTACAGAATCTCGCAGATTATATTTAACACGTTGTGACTGCCAAATATGAACACTAAAAAATTTGCAAATATAAACTTTACAGAATCTCAGAATCGAAATGATTTATTAGGTTGGTCAGAATGTCATAGACTAAAAAGAAAAATTCAGAGATTTTGTGTCCAATCTAATAATTAATGAAACCGAAACTGTAAAGTGAAAATTTCTCTCAGTCTTTCTTGCATTCTAAAATATTAGTAAAAATGATTTTATTCGAATGTCACGGTAAACAATAATTTCTATAAATAGTCAAAAGAACAGTGTCACACACCCTTTATATTTTACATTCTCATTAACCCTCCATCTGTACACTATGTCGGTTTCCTCGCCGGCTGTATTTGATTTTGAAGCTACTACAAAGTTACAATGTGCAAGATCTCAATCCTACTCTTGAAGAGAGTTTATGCTGGTGGTGTCTCACTACGCACGTAACACGCGACTCGTACGAATACGAATTACAACAATACGATTACTTTATTTGTGGACTGTGAACTATGTACCTAGGTTGCAGACTGCGTTGGTGTATTGAATTCCAGAAAGGTAAAGAATTCTCTCTGCTTGTGCCACAAAATTTAAATAACTTACTTAAAAGAAAAGAAAATATATTTACATATGTTTTGTATGTTATATACAAAAAATGTTTTATTTACAGATATTTTGAGCTAGAACTTTTGCTCCTTTAAATGTTGAATGGCTTGTATGCGCACGGAACAATTAATCAAATGAATTGTTCATTACTGGGGCGAATGAATTAATTGGACACTTAAGTGGGTATTGCATTCCTCTTCAACGTTGTACATATGTATATGGAAGGGTATTATAAAAGTTAATGGTTCAAGCTCTAGATGGTAAATACATACTCGTGGATAGTTGTCAGTTTTTTAAAAAAATTTGTATAAAATTGTTTATTATATTGAGAAGTAATTATCGTTTGTTTTAAAAAATTGTATTTTTATAGTTGAACAATCGTCTTCCAGACGCTTGGAATTTTTGAAGACAGTTTATCTATGCTATATTATACCATGAATTCTGTTATCACGTAATAAATCGAATAGTAAATGTATTTCTTACGTCGAGGATGATACGTCATATTTAAATTGCCAGTTCAAATGTACTTTATAATGATTTTTTTAAGTGTTCCTAATAATTAAAAATTTTAACTGAAAGGGTGATCCAAAACTGTACTTCCTCGAAAGGGGGGATTCCTGAAATTTGGAGTACAAAGGGTGAAATGATATTTCAAGCATTGATTTCGCCAAATATTACTCACAATCAGCAAGTGTATTGTTTAAGCAGCGAGTTATGCGAATATGAGACCTCAAAAAGACGTAGGACATTCGCGACGACGCGACGTTTAGCGCCACGCTTACGCAATTCGCCAACTCATCTTGATCGCAAATTAAACAGATTTAATTATCTGGCGTTGTCGAGACTCGGGAACGTTTGCGTGTACACGCAATTATGTTTACACTGCGTCACATTAAAGTTCTAATGAAACGATGAAATGATTATGAAAGTGCGTAATGTTTGTCCGAGAAATTTGAAAAATATATTGCATGAAGTATTTACCGGTGATGGTATTTGTGAAACGTCTTGTGACCCTTCACACGGAAAAAGTACAGACATCAGGTCAAAGTCGTTTAAGTGACAATTAATCGCAATCTTCTACGCTGTTAATTAGTATTAGATTGAGTTAGCCTTCGCAATCATACATGTTTTGGTTCTGTTTGCTGTCAAAGTGTCTCCTCTCTTGTTTGTTACAGTCGATGATGCTTACAGTGGCAAGTTCATTTTTACTCGTAATATTTGTCATAACGAAATATTGTCCACATGCATATATTTCCATAATATAAATTATGTATTATAATTAATGAATATATATAATTAAATATATATTATATTATATAATTTATCATACAAATAATAATACATAAATACTTGATTTTTGTAATATTGTAGCTGTTTCTATACTGTCAGCATTAAATTAACTTATACTCTTCTGAAAAATGAAGGACTGAAAATAAAATTTTTTATCAATTTTTCAATCAATATTGAACGCGATAAACTGTTCGAGTTTATTGTAATCAATTAATCTTAGAGAACTCAGTGTTACATACCATATGTTTAGAAACTTCGCGAAAAATTTGATTGACAAGCAAGCGATGTACATACACTATCAGTACTCTAATGCACGTGATAACAGATCGCCTCGATCTCGCGGAATCAGCAGAAACCACTCGAAACTCAAGGATCCAGCGAGAAGTTGCCTCAAGAATTGATAAATTCGATGCAAATAATCCTGTGCACAAAGAATCTGGTAAAATGATTTTCGAATTGAATAGACTCAATAGAAATCGTCCCAAGACATCCAATGAAAATCGAAAGTACGCTCGAATTCAAAATCATTTGTACCAAGTACATATGTATACTGTATTTAGAATGATTAATATCAGATCTTTCGAGTCGGATTGACTTTTATCAACTTTATTGGATCTAGTATGATAAACGTTGAGATCTCTTTGGTTCGAAGTGATTCGTATCGGATCTATTGAACCTGAGATGACTTGTACTGACTCCATTGAGTCTAGAATAGTCTGTTTTTTGCGTCTGGTGTAGCATGTATCGCATCTAACGAGATTAGAATAGTTTCGCTCTAGTTTCCGAGTTCAACTTGAGTCAGTGACTGGTCTTTTGTGACGGGCATGATTCATATCGGATGTCTTGAATATGTAATATGCGATATACGTATATGTAGATTGTAAAGTCCATGATAATTCGTATGAGGATTCTATGAGCTAGGTACTATTGCGCAGTACATACTGTATGTAGTAATACTCTTTAATTAACTTACCTCCGTTACAATATTCGACATTATAATTCACTTTTCACACACTTTCGCACATCATGACAAACTGAAAACTTTGCTTCTTTAATAAAGGATGCTCCAGCGATGTTCAATTGTCGGCATGATTTTTTTTTCCCTTATTTTACGTCGCTTTTTGGAATCCCTATTCAGGGTTATTTCGCGACGGGACCTACAGTTTTTTATAAGGTGGGTTCCGAACCACCTTGGGCAGACCACAGTTTCAAATAGCACATGGAATTTCCAGAGGTGCCGGCGTCGGGGATCGAACTGTCGGCATGATTATTTATTGTTTCTCGAAAGCTAATACACCAAGTTCTGTCTTTACACGCTAAATGTGTTCATAATTTCATATCAGAATCTTATCATTTTTACAAGCTTTATACATTTTATATAATAAAGTTAGTACATGTAAAAAAATGTATTACAAGAATTAATGTATCATTTGAAAATTTTCTACCCTCGTGGTAGGTTTAGTGTTAAAAAACGGAGTTGACCTTCATATGTCCTCTACGCATCCACCTGCAAAAAAACTATTAACATGGAATGATACCACCTTGTGGGACCACACACCACCACCATCACACCGACTGTACATCTAAAGACTTTGTATATTTTTCAGCGGGTGTGAACGGCAAGCAAGTGTGTAATGGCAAGGAGGAAATTGTCGACAATGAGCAGGAGGTCGATGCCGTACAAGAGGCAATCGGGAATCTTGGCAGATGGCAAATTTACGTGTGTCTGGCAATCTCGCTGGTCAAGTTCCCTATTGCTTGGCACCAGCTCGCCATCGTCTTCATGGCGCCACATCAGGAGTACAACTGTACCGCGCCAGCTCACACAGAATCGTCTAACCAATGCGTAGTCAATGTCAATGGTACAATGACGGAATGCACCGCGTGGGAGTACGACAAGAGCACGTTCTCCGAGACGATTATATCGCAGGTAATTGTTGTCATCGATCACCCTCCGTTTGATCGGAGCGGCTCGTGGCGGCGAGCGCGGTAATCAATAACTTAAAATTCCAGTGACCGGAGTTAATCAAAGTTATTAATCTTAATGATTTTTCGCTTGATACTTTTTTCATAAATTTACGATGCGCATGAATAGTACGCGGGAATATTGTTTATTCGACGAAAGAAATCGAACTCACGAACTGGATATTAAACCGTTAAAAAGAAAATTTTTTTATGGACCTTGGTTGGGTAAGTGTAACCGTCCGGTCAGTATGTTTGCTTAGTCACGTTATGTTTATTATTTTATCAGTAGACTGTGAGACAGAACACTCAATGTATTCAAGTATGTAGTTAGACATACACATATGTATGTTAGTGATTCTTCTGTAAGTTACGAACGAAGATATAATTGTACATAAATTAGAATTGTCACAAGCTCCCACGTTTTTTCAAAGATCTCGTTTGAAAAATAGTTGCATGGATATGGTAAGAGAGTTCTCTATAAACAGTTGGAAAATTGTTGTAGCAGTTTCCTTTGAACGTTCCCGTTTTCGCATGTGTGGACAGTTGTAAATAAATTTTTGTTTATTGTTACATTATTTCAGTGGAACTTAGTATGCAGTCGAACGCATTACGCCAATATCCAGCAATCTATTTTGATGTTCGGCGTGCTTTTGGGCAATATTATATTTGGCAATCTAGCAGATAGGTACAGACAATATTGATTCCTTACGCGTAATCATTCGATTCTGAGAAATATATTCGATAATGCCGCTATTCGAGTATCCGATGAAATTAAAATAACATTCATTGTTTTTCCATAGATATGGCAGAAAGATGCCGTTGATGGTATCCGTAGTTCTCCAGCTGATTTCCGGTATCGGCTGCGCAGTCGTGCCGTGGTTTCCGGCGCTATTGCTGATGAAATTACTCAGTGCCTTAGCCACCGGTGGCACGATGGTCACTAGTTATGTAATTTGTATGTAATACTCGTTTCTTATCAACCACTGAGAACCCTTGAATAACGTGGTACAGTAAAAGCTCCTTCGTTGTCGAAAGGCCGGGGGTTTGAGCGGACAACGACCGTGCCCGGACCAGTGTAGCCACACGCCGCGGCTCAACGGCTCAAGTTTCCCCTTACGTCTCCGTCCCTCGCCTAGATGCTCCCCACTCTTACCCACTACCGCTGCCGCGCAGACTCGGCAGCATGCTACCCAGTGTCGCAGAATTCACAAGCTAACCTCACCCAAGCCAAGCCGTCCGTGGTGTAGCGTGGAACAAGAACACCCGTTATTTTCCCTACTACTCCCACAGGCGGAAGAGTGGGGAGCATCTAGGCGAGGGACGGAGACGTAAGGGGAAACTTGAGCCGTTGAGCCGCGGCGTGTGGCTACACTGGCCCGGACACTATTTTTGATTTATGACTGCGTCTTTAGTGAAACGGCTAGTTAAATGACAAAGAAAAGCATTCGCAGTCAAAAGCAGTCAACTGTCTGGCTTTAAAAAACTCCTTATTTCCTTGCCATATTCCTTTCCTATTGTTCTCCGTTCTGCGCGGGTCTATACAGTCCTGGGACACATCTGGCGACCAGATCCACGCAGGCCTAATCCTCTCGTTAACAGGCAGTGGGGTGGGTAGGCACTGGACAACGATCGTGCCCACGATTCAGGACAACGAAGGAGCGATTACTGTACTTGAATTACATGAAAGTTCATATACAGACAATCCAAAAAGTATTTAATTTTCGCAGGTATGGAGATCGTTGGTACTCAATGGAGGGCAGCTATCACTGTACTTTACCAAATTCCATTTAGTTTGGGCCACATGTCCCTGGGTGGACTTGCATTTTTCTTCCGCCACTGGCAACACCTACAAATCGCGATTACGCTACCTTCTGTAATACTCTTGAGCTACTGGTGGATCGTACCTGAATCTCCGAGATGGTTGCTAGCCTTTGGTAGGCAACGGGCAGCTTGCAAGGTCTTGCAAATGGCCGCTAATATTAATAAGATAAAAAACAAGGACATTCCAGACTTGGTTAGACAACATTGTTTGCATCAGGTAATGTTTTCCTGTCTGTTATTAAAAAATTAAAAAAGATCTCGAAAAAAATAGACTTAATATTCCATTTTGAAGTCGAGTGCATTTACTCGTACCGCATTTTAACGTTTAGCACTTTGTTAAACTCCAAACACCTGTAATATGCAGGAATTGTTTTAAATTATAGTATACAGCCATTTTCAGTGGTGTATCAGAAAAGGTGCAAAAGATTAGCATGTAGAGTCTCGAAAATTTTGAATCTATGAATAACCACCATGATGCTCTTCACTAACAAATAGCAATGCCTATTTCAGAATTCCAGGCGCACGGAATCGGACCACAAAGCGTCCTTCGTGGATCTCTTCCGCACCCCTAACATGAGAGTGAAGTCTCTGTCGATCTTCTTCAACTGGATCGTCTGCGGAATGGGATTATTCGGGATGTCTCAATACATAGGCCAAGTTGGTGGCAACATTTTCGTCAATTTCATAGTTTCCGGTGCAATCCAGATACCTGGAAATTTCGTTGCTTGGTGGGCAATGAACAGATTGGGTAGAAGGATCACGTTGATCGCTAGTAACACGATCACTGGCGTCGCTGCTCTCTTGTTGATCGTCGTCTCGAATGGTAAATTGTTTTTCAGATTATCCGTGCGGTTACGAATTAATTGATGCAAATTGAATAATAAATAATGGAGATGTGTTTGCTCTTGCTTATGATGCTTCGTCTTGTTTTCAGATATCGCGTGGCTTCGATTGATTCTAGTCTGCATAGGCATCGTCGGTATGTCGGTCTCCTTCACCACGGTTTACTTGTTTTCCGGTGAACTATTCCCTACGGTTGTTAGGAACATTGGCGTGGGCACCAGCAGCATGTGTGCGAGAATAGGCTCCATCACGGCGCCTTTCGTCGTGTCCCTAGTAAGATGAAATATAATCGGTTGATTAGCACGTTGACTGTCGAACGATCCTCTAAAAATCCCACACAATTAAAGTAAACATATAAAGTTGCATGTGAAATGTCCGATTTTAGAATGCAAATCTTCTAAAACGATTTGATCACGAAATGCTATTACAATCTACAGGTTTATTATATAAAACTTTGAGGTACACAGCTTAATATCCTACGCTCAATTTTAATTTACATATCTAATTAATTTTACTTTTAAATCAATTTTATTTTAACGTCAATCAATACGACTATAGTGTTTCTTTTTTCGTGTGTGGAAAAATTATTTATTAACGATAGTATTATGCGAATTTTGGTGAAAATGTGGTGATTAATTAACAGTCTTGTAAATGGAAAACGTGAATGTGTGTGACCAAAACATTTAACTTTTACTATAATACAATAAGAAACTTGAAATTCATTACAAGAAATAAATATTTATATACATTTATATGTAGATATACATATGTATATTGCATAATGGTTTTTTTTATCTACTGTACAATTCATATTATGATGTTTTATTGCAGGATCACATTCAAACATGGCTTCCACCGGCTTTCTTTGGAATTCTGCCACTCATCGGTGCTGCCCTCTGTCTCCTACTACCGGAGACTGTTGGGTGCACACTTCCGGAAACACTTCATGACGGCGAAGAATTTGGAAAGTGAGTTCTTCTGCAACTCCGGAAGTACCTAATTTAAAACTCATTATTTCTTTTAGGAAACCACAGACAAAAAAGAAGGAACCGAAGGACGTTGAGGCAGAAGTTGAAGCGGCACTCTGAACTATGTCTGCAACAAACGTCATGCAAAGGAGTGTTTTCGAAAAAAATTGTAAACAAAGTGTGACGGAGAAATTGCGAAATTGAGAACATTGATTTTCATAGAGTAATTAGGTGTACATATAAGTGTTACTGAAATACTGAGATCATTCCGCGTTCTTATTTATTACGTTACATTCACAATTTTTAATGGCATCCGAAGAACACTGTTCGTACACATTCGTACCTTGAAACATATCAATTGTATATTCCAGCGAATTATCTTATCATTTGTGCCGAACGAATTTAAATAACACACTCGCGTGACAAAAAAGTGGAGCACTCTTTTAGTTGAATAGAATTCTAGTAGAATACTAGTGTTCCATTTGTTGGACAAATATTTTTGATAACGAAGTTTACAAGACCGTGAAGACCGTTCGTAATTACCAACTGATAGTTGAAAAGGAAGTGCCTTGTGCCATTTATATGCGAATGTATAAATAGATCTTATATTTTATAAATAAGACATTTTATTTACCAACATTCACTCCCAAGTTCCCTCACATTGGAATAGTGTCTGCCTTTTCCTGTGCATTTATTGTTTAAGGCAGTATTTTTAATTAATACGGCTATTATAAGAGACGCATTCACGTCTAGTAAAGTCATGTGTTCCCGCCTTGTTCACTTTCTCCGCACTCAGCACCACCTGGCACTACATCCTTTCAGGTTTACGCGCCACATTTAAACCCAATCATTCATCATACGCACCGATAATCGCACGCAATCACAGACACTATTTTCGACTCATTAAAATTATTAAGAGAAGAAATAAATATGTATGTAGATCCTTCAGCCCACAATTTTACTCCAAATAATTTTGACTTTGTATAAATATCCACTGTAACAGTTCATATACAGTCATATAAAGTGAAATACTGAAAAATATTGTAATGGAAAACTTCAGAAAGATAGTGACTACATAATGTTTGCTAAAAGATAGTATACCCATAGAATATTCTGACATAGTTTAGCACTTTAAACATGGGACACCCTCTATATTCAATTTGTTAAGATCCTAATTGCAAAAGTAGATGAGCTGAATGTTCTTTTCATCCTTTTTAACAACTAAAGTAAGAAACATAAATATTTATTTGAGAAACAAAATATGTGCTTTGAAACCATATTTTCAAATATTTAAAGCTGACAAATAATATTTAATATTTAATGTATAACGTTTCTTAAAAAATTTTCCACGCGGCGAGTACACAATATGTTGCATTTTGGTTCTTACTTTTTAAATTTGTCCAAGGTTCATCTAAATTCAAGGTTAACGCACCTCTTTATTGCTTGATTAACGATTACTTTTTGTTTCTGCTGTGGTTGAAACAGGTAGTAAATGCAAACCTGCTCTAACTGCAGTAGTTCCTGCGACAACACTGCCAAACAGGGAATGGAAATCATTGTTGTTTTATACTTGATTCCGTAACCTTGATTGCATGAAGGAAATCCTTATCGGATTCTGTTAACTGCGCTGCGTTCGACAGTACACGAAGATATTGAACTCGTTAAAGTCAAGGGTCCAGAAGTCAACTGGAAAATGTGTTAAGAATTAATGATACATATTATGGACACAATATATTCTATTGAAATTATAGTAACAGAAATCAAAATAACTAAAAATCGAGAGTTCACAGAAATTTGAAAGTGAGAAATCTCATTTTTTAACACTAAACGTACCAACAATCAAAAGTGACTGATGTGTATAATATTATAAAAATAACAAGATTAAATTTATTCATATTTTGTGCGATTTTTACTATAATATTAGATTGCATAAATTCGTGCCCGATTTGAAAATAAAATTCAATGGTTAAACTTTAAAGAATACAACTTTATTAATCAATTATACATATACGCAACATTTTTTTCTAATTGTAAAAAATTTAACAATTTTAAAATTTTAATTTAACCAATCTTTAACCATATTTTTAACCAATTTTTAAAATTTAATCATTGAATTATATTTTCAAATCGGGCACGAACTTATGCAATCATCTGATATATACTGGAGTAAAAAATATGTTCAATAAATTCCCATGAAAACACCTTTACAATTTCAATAATTGTCAAATAAAAAATCTAACATGGGTCATTTGACCCCTCGTGGTAGGTTTAGTGTTTTTACTATTGATTACTGCTTTCAATAGCGCAGTTTTTCTAATTGAAGATGTTTATTACAATTATGAATCTCTGTAGCAAATCAGAATTCCAGTTACAGCGTACTGTTGCGAGTGTAAACAAAACAGTCATGCATCGAATGCGTTATTGAATGCATTTCCGTCTACCGGATGGAATGGTTTAAACGTTAAAGTACCTGATGATGTTGATTTGTCGGTTGGAGCTTTTTACGGAAACAGAATGCAACGCTGGAACAACAATTAACGGAAATTGCGATGATCGTGTGTACAAAGTTTACATAATACTGTCACCTGAATGTGAATCCTACTGCGTTTAACATCTTCGTGCGGTATATTCGAGAAATATTTTATTAATGTAATTACTACTTGTGTCCTTCACGATTTAAAAAGTTATTTATACCGATTGCATGTGATCATTCACTTTCGACAATATCTAATAGACATCTGTAAGATGTCAAGTATAATTAAAATTCTTATTATTTCTCTTCACATAAATAGCTATGTTGTAAAATCATACATGACAAGAATCATTTATAAACTTCCACGTACTGAGGGAAAGATTAAATTGATAGATTACTTTATTTCTTGTTATTTCGTTTCAATCTCCATTGACAATAGCCTTAATGCGATTAATGTCTGAAAGTATGTAAATCATTTCTTGCTTTTGCTTCAGGACATGCATATAATTATAAACGTGTATTCATAATACGAAAAGAGAGACCGCAGCGGCCATTTTCAATTCACCGGTACGAACCGTGCCGGCAGAGAGACATTTCGAGGCTTCTCCGTATATAAAGTGCTATACGAGAGTGGACTATAGTGGCATTCTGTTGTGGACCGTACCAGCAGAAGGCCAATTCGTTCTTTGGGTGCAACAGTGACGGACACAGTGTGTCCAGAGGACATTAACATTAGGTAGCCTCAGTTCTTCCTATCTCTTTGGTTGTTGCGCTGCTTGCTACGGATTACAATCCACTGGTCAACGTTTAAACACAGGTGAGACATTGTGCAAAACTTTGAATTTGTGAAAAAGATATATTTAATACTCGTTATATCACAGAACATTTTTATATGGAATTTTTAAATGTATCTTGCGATTTATCCAATCAAAATATTTATGAACACTCCAAACAAAGAAGCGTGTGGCCATTATACATTGCACAATATACACTCGTAACAACATTAATAACACTTGATCACGATTTTCTCTTACTTCTCCACTTAAGTACGTAATTTTTAAAAAGATTCTTGATTATTCTTTGCTTCAATGAAATTATTATTAGTAACGTTATTCTCTGCCTAGACTCGAAAATTAATTTTTTTTATTATATATAGAGTCATTGATATTTTCTTTTAATTTTAGTTTATATCAGGTCGTTAAGTATGAAACTTGACAAATGTCAAGAGGTTTGCGTTTTCTTTGTCAAGTTACATACTTAACGACTTGATACTTCGTTAAATAAATTGCCTTTTATAAGATTGTTTTTATATATTGATTCCACAATAATATGTCAACACGTGCTATTTTATTCAGTTTAGTATTTCTTCTCGCTCTTCTGCGTTTGAGGATTTATTATTATATTTACAGAATACAATGAATGGTTGTAAAAAATCTGTTTGTGGTATTGTTTGAAGGAAAAATATTCAAAACTGACTGAAAACGTGAACAAAAGATGGACAAGTATTTAGAAGCGTTCGCGTGACAAGTTAGCCTTTTGTTATTGAATTCAACAAAACCGCGCACATCCTCGAGACGTCAGATCAAATCTTTGACAGGACATTATGTATAAACTGATGGTACGCTACCATAGTAAAACAGAAGTGACAATATTATTGTAGAATATTGTCGATGGTACACGCGATTCCACGTTTCTCGTAAATTTTGTTTCAATGCATCGTTGCTACGTAATTGTAATATTTCTTGGAATCTATTTTACTAAAAAGAACAATTTCAACAATTTCATAATTTATTGATACTCTCAAAATTGGTAACAAAACTAATTGTTTCATGGGTGACATATTGTATAAAAATAAAAGAGTGTAATAAAAATTATCGAGATTTTTACTCTTACATGTTGAATTAAGTTGAAATAGGGTTAAATTATTTATGTATTAGAAAGTTAGAATTTCCCTGATCGTTTGGCGTTATTAATGTGTAATAAACGTTCAAGGTATCTAGGAAAAGCTAAACTTGAATATATGATTGGTTGTGTGTTAATGAATTATGCATGGAATCATCGGATCCAGTTTTTACATAAGAGTGTTTCAATAGAAGACATTGCAATACGCGATCTCTAGAAATGATAACAGGCTGATGTGAAAGAAAGTGACCCTGACAGTATACTTAAATATTTGTTATGTATATGTATATAATTATGTACATGTATATATAATATTATATATAATGTCTTTTTTTACAAAAATGAAAATTAGAGTAATTGGTATCGTATGACGAGTTTCTACATTTGATGTAACATTTTTAAAACGTCACAATGTAAACGATAAATGCATTAATTTATTTATTGTTTTTACAGTCATGCGGTGTCTTCTCTTACTCGCCTCGCTGGCAATGGCAAGCTGCCATGACTTCGAAACGCTTTACACATGGAATACGGTAGATTTTAACTTTCCAAACGATAGTGTTAAAAATGAGTTAGTGTCTAAAGGGGAATATATCCCGGAAAATAATATGCCCCTTGGAATGCATGTGTGGGAAGACAAAATCTTCATTACTATACCGCGATGGAAGAAGGGCGTGGTGGCAAACTTGAATGTTTTCTCAAAGGATGATAAGTCACGTATGGAAGTACAACATAATTATCTTCAGATTTATTAAGAGTACAAATTAATATGTAGTTCTCACAATTAATCATTTGCCTCGTAAATTCAAATTTTTCAGTCAGCATATATTCAAGATTCGTTAATCATTTATAACTGGCCAGGGCAACTTTTTCCTCACTGTCGCTTCATGACTCTCACTACCAGTGTACCGGTTCCCCCACTATCAACTATTTCATATTGCCCCTACCTCGCATGACAGCGAGGACATACACCCCTAATCTCCCAACCTACAACACAGGAGTTTGGTAGGGAGGACCCAGGAGTAGGGAGAGAATCTGACTTATAAGATGGAGTAAATGCGCGAAAGGAACTGGGGATTATTTTGGAAAGTGGAGTGAATTTTAGTTGTTCACAAATAATCAATAAATTCACGAAGAATGGCCTACGAATTAATTTGTACACTTAATATACAGGGTGACTAGTGGTACAACCGAAAAAGGGGTGATTCTACATACAAAAATAAGCTGAAAATGTAGGATAAAATTGTTTCATATTAGGCTTTGGCTTTCTTGCAATGTTCTATTCTCCAGACCTACGGTGGAAATATGCAAATTAAGTTACTTATTTTTGAAGGCCTGTGATTTAAAAGTTTAAGAGAACGGTACATCTTTAAAACTACTTGATTATTGACCGACGTTTATTTATATTTTGTATTGTACTATAAAAAAGTATCACAATGTATTGAAAAATTATGTATTGCAAAATAATCTTTATTTGAAGATTCAAATTGCATTGAATAAAAAAAAAAAAAATATTAGGCTTTGTTGTCGAGAAAATCGACTTTGAACATCCGTCAAGTTAGCGTGCTTAGCATTTGTAAGAAGTAGAATAGATGGGTCGTGAACAGACGCCTCAGGAGATTCTGATTAAATAGCACGCCGCGCCGTGTTCACCAATTTCTTCGAAAACAAAGGCTCGTATGAAAATATTTTTCTACATTTTCGACTTACTTTTTTAATGTAAAATCACCCATTTTTGGATGTACCATCAGTTAACGATCACCCCACATAGGAAACAGCAATTGTAAGAATTAAAATAATTATCAGAAGGTAAAATGTCTACCTTTCCTCTTCTAGAATCTCCAAAATTAACTCCGTACCCTAACTGGGAAGCGAATGATGTTAATACACCGGGTAGTATAGTCAGTGCTTTCCGTGTAAGGTCTGACGCTTGTGGTCGACTTTGGGGTGTCGATACTGGAATCGATGATATTCTTGGCACTACTACCGTCGTGGATGGTCCACGACTTTTTGCGATCGATTTAAAAACAGACCAGGTAAGAAATTCGTTCGTTTAATTTATTCCTCTTAACCCTCTGCTATCCAGTCAGACTCGAAGATCTATCAAGTATTAAGGATGTTCTGGAGGTAATATAAAAACGCAACAAAATTTTTGAAAATTTGAAAAGATATAATTCTTACTAAATTAATGCAATTACCAAAGTTTGGGTTCGATTCACTGCACCGTTTAAGAATTATAGCAACTTAAAGTTTTCGCATTTTAACACGTCTTCTTATGGAGAATTCACAAAATTCCACTTCAAACCCTATTTAAACCTTGAAAAAACGCAACTAGAAACTCCAGTTTTTTTTATATGTAGTAAAAATTATGTAATTAATTATGTTCAAAATTTATTAGGATTCACTAAACAGTTACGGAGCAAAAAAATTATAAACTGTTACAAAACGTCAAATTTATCGTGTTGTCTCTCACTAGCATGGAAGCGCGACAAGTGTAGACCACTGAATGTAGCTACAGAGGGTACAGTATTCGCAAAAGTTTAATGCAAAATATACTTATGAATGGCTTTCATTGCCCACATATTGATGGATTTCGAATTTCTTGTACTTTTGTCTCCCATTGTACCTCCAGAACATCCTTAAAGTTACTCTGCTGTCTTTTAAATCGAAATAAAATTCTAAGGTGTATGAATATAATATAATAAAATAATTCGTAGTTGAATGATAGCTAACAAGGACTGGAAATAATATTCACTGTATGATTACAGATACTTCGAACTTATCCATTGAAGGACTCGGATCAAACGGCCAATTCTTTCTTCGCCGATTTAGTGGTGGACTCCGACCCAAATAATTGCGAGAACACCCACGTTTACATTTCCGACTTGGGTGGATATGGACTGGTAGTCTATAGTTGGGCTAAAAACGATTCCTGGCGCGTCTCACACAATTACTTCCATTTCGATCCTCTTCACGGTACGAATTCTTGGCCGTATCTCGTGTCTGAATGTGTTAATCTTTGATAAATTCACTGTGAAAATGTAAGAGTTAATATTTATTTTCACAGGTAATTTTAATGTCAGCGGTTTCAATTTCCAATGGACGGACGGCGTGTTTGGATTGTCCTTGTCCCCGAAAGGAAGCGATGGACACAGAACCTTGTATTTCCATGCGATGTGCGGTATCACAGAATTTTCAGTACCCACAGAAGTTTTGCAAGACTACCAATCGAAGAAGTACGAAGACTATTACGCATTTAAAATTGAAGGTAATAAAGGCCCCAACACTCAAGGACCTTCCTCCGTGATCGATCAAAAGACTGGTATCAATTACCTTACTCAAGTCAGTAAAAACGGCGTCGCTTGCTGGGACACCAGTGTAGAACTGAATCCAGACACATTTGGTAAGTACTAAATGGTTTTAAAATTCACGAAATTAATTGTTATCGTAGAATTAATTGTCCGTGGAATTCATTTATGGCAACAAGTGTATTGTTCTGCATAAAAATTGCAAGTCTTCATTGAATGCAGTATTCCTCAACCATTTTATTTTTCATTTCATCACTAGACGGTGGATCTTTCTTCAAATTAAAAATGTTCTGCATATGTCAGATACGCTAATACTATTAACTTTAGCTGAACATATTCGATATTTATCGCATCCGTGAAAAAAAGTTGCAGATTGATTTACGTTTAAGAGAAATTACCATCCTGTCGTAGAAAATTGCCTGTTCCGCGTATTTAATGTCTCTTCGAACAATTATTATGCAACGACAAGTTCTAGGAAGTCTTCGCGAATAAATAGAATGTAACAATACCTCAATTTATGTTTATTTTTTCCAGTACACGTCGCTCAGGATAACACAACGTTGGTATTCCCTAACGATATATCTATCGATGAAGCTCAAAACAAATTATACGTGCTGTCCGATAATTTGCCGCAATTAGTGTTCTCGTATTTCGATACGAAGAAACGGAACTTCTTCATAACAGCGGCGCCACTCGACAAATTAACAGCTTCGTGCAAAATGGGAAAGTAGAAGGTACATACATCTATTTCGTACACATTGTACAATTTACGTTTGAGATTATTGAACCTTATTTTTTAAATACTTACGCTGCTGTCAGCCGAAATTTTGATACGGTTGTATAGTTGTAATTATATCATTTCAATTTTGAAAAGTATTAACTTGTCACAAGATGTAATTTGATTGAAAACTAGATTTTCCTCAGTAGTGTACTTGTAATACATTAATGTTAAGTTGTTTATTCATACAGTATCGACACCGAGAGTCTCGAAATATTTAGATGATTGTAAAATAATTGCTCCACTGAATATGCTTCATGATTGTATCAATAAAAACAATGAACGTATTAGGATCCCTTGCGTCTACATTTATTTGTACATGCTCATTATACAAAAGAACGTCTGGAACCGAAACACTGGATACGTGAAAGCCGCTTAAAATATTATTTGTATCCACTAGAATTAATGTTAATTCAAAACATGTTTCATCTATGCGTCAAACTCAGTCACTTATTAGTTCAATTGTCGTTTTTCCCGTCGTACATTTAATTTTATTTACAAACATTTTCCACTAGCGTCTTAGACACGTGTACATCGAAATAACTTTTTCTTTTGTCACGTATTTATTATTATCGGAGACTGGATTGCTTTGTAAAAGGACAGAAAAATGATTGAATTTGGTACAATCTCGGTATGACGCATACGAGCATTTCAATGTTATGAGTATAATGTAAAGAAAAATTGTTTGTTCATGAAGTTTCATTTCGATGCATTGGTCCCGAGCACACGTCAGTCACGCCGGTATTATAAAAAATGCGATGAATTATTATACATACTCGACTTGATCACAGGATATTACAGGTTTTCGACTGGAAACAGAAAAGAATTAATTAACAATTAAAATCTTGAAAAATCTTTACACTTTATACGTTTCTATCATCTGCATTTATATCATAATTACATTGAAATCAACTTTGATTATTTAAATAAACGAATAATAGCGGCTTTATTGCATGCACTAGACAAGAAATAATAATTTTGTACCTTTGATTTATGATTTGCATTACTTGCTATTTTAGTGCCATTCTCAATTGCTTGTTGTCTTTTAGCTTTGAATATCTTCGCCATTTTCCCTGGTAAACAGACAGAGTAATAATCATTCTTGGCTGTTAATGACGCTTTTTATTAATAATTCAACGAACTTATATCCAATCTAGAATTTTTTAATCAAACAACGTGGACAAAATCAAATTTACAGATTACCATGTTTCATTCATATAAGTATACAATACATACATATCGGGTGTCGGATATAACTGGTTCGATTTTTATTACTATTTGCCTTACCAGTTCTCGGCGCAGGTGACTGCACAACGTCAGCGTCATCTTGGACATTGTCATTATTCAGTTTCTCCTCCTCCATAATTTTCTCTTTGTCAGTTTGCTTATCGATTTCTATCGTTTCATCCGTGTCGTGTTTCGACCTTGTCGACCTAGAGCTTTCGCTTTTCGTCGAAGACTTCACCGAACGCGATTCGCGTTTCTGCGCAGACTCGTCGTCATTACCTGCTTCCGGTTCTTTATTTACAGCCATTTCCGCCACTGCATTCATTTCATTAGGCTCGTCTTCCTTTTCCATCGACGATATTCTGTCCATTGACGAGTTATCGCTGCTTCCAGACTTCAGCCTCGGTGGTTTCGGCGGCGGTGTCGAACCGGAAGTCATCATCTTCTCCGGACTTCTCTCTTCCTTCTTTTTCTCCTTCGTTTCTGTTTCCAGATTTGTTGGCTCCTGATCGTGGCTGTCATTCCCTTGAATTGCACTATTTTCTTCACTCATTTGTTTCGCATTATCCGAATTATTCTCCGTCGTTTCGTTGTTCGTTACGTTATTGTTTTCTTCTTTCTTCTGTTCATCATTCGTATCTTCAGGCGGTTTTGTTTCTTGTACATTGTTTTCACTATCTACTTCCGCTTCTGGTAAGCTGTTATTATTTTCTGCTTCTTTGCTGTCATTCTCTGGTTTTTGTTCTTCCGTCGCAGTACTTTCATGATCTTTCGTTGAGACATACGGTGTCGCTTTGGTCGTTTCCGTTTCCGATTCTTTCGGCGATGGTTCTGTAGGCTTCTCAGGATTGTCAGTTTTCTCGACATTATTCATCGAATCGGTATCATGGTTCGTAACGTTCTCTTGATTATTTTCTACATCCATCTGAACACTTTCTGATTTCGATTCTGGCACTACTGGAGCTGATGATTCTTCTGATGTATTTTTTTCCTCGTTGTGTATCTCTGTTATGTTTTCATTTGTCTTTTCATCGTGAACGTCGTTGTGTTGTCTAGATACTGGAACTTTCAAGGGCGGCAAAGTTCTCCTCTGCACAGAGTCCTAAAGTTATTGCAGCATACAAAATTTATAATTAAGTATTAAGTTATATATTAAGTAAAATAATTTTTATTATATTAAGCAATATAATATTTATTATATTAAGTAGTATAATAAATTTATAAGAATTGAATTTTCTATTCTAAAATAAATATAAACCACTAATGGGCAATTTAAGTGTGCAGCTACATAATTTGAATTTGAATTACCATTGTATCCTTTTCCTTAGACGTCGAGTTAATGGGCGCCCGTCTACGGCCAACTAAAATTGTATGGCAGCCACCACACGCAACCTTAAATTTCAAAAATATGAATAAATTACCCGAAACTCGAGTCGGTACATGGACAATGTTCAGTTAATGAAGATTATGATATGTTTCGAAAGTATAATTACAGTTAAGACGATAAGATCTTTGTATCTTGGAGCGAAAGTTAGTTCGTGAACATTGTTCTCATTTTCCTCCAAGCCCAATTTTCCGTGTCTCCCATCACCGCAGGTAAACAATTTTCCAGAGTCTGTTACCGAAGATTAACGTTAGAAACAATGAAATACAAAATATTCAGCAGCTACCAATAGGTAGGCAATAAATAACAGAAACATTTGAAGTTTGATTTACCAGTAACAATGGCGGTGTGGCTTTCCCCGCAACCGATATGGGAAACAGTTTCATTTTGAAGCGCACCACGTGGAAGAAGTTTAGGCGTGTAAAGTTCCGTGACATTCGATCCAAGCCCCAGTTGACCACACGAATTACTTCCAGTACAATATAAATTTCCATTATCTATAAATGACGAAATAATATTTTGTACAATTATCACGTGGTCATTAGAATATTCTTCACTGTTCGTACAATATTTCCAATTTACCATTTCCTTCGTAATACCAGTACCTAGCACAATGAGTGGTCAAATTGTTAAAGTCTTATTGAAAAATTTACAATTTATGCGAGTGATTCTAACATTTCGATTAACCACTGTATGTTAAATTTTGTTTTGACAATAAGAGTGTCGTCTTAATTTCTGTACTTATATTTCTGTCGAATATTTGAAAATCGAGTACTGGAATTAAAGTAACTAGAGAGAGTTTTAGTTAAGTAGCACGAACAAATGTCAAGAGTATCGCATGCTACTTACCAGCTAAGATAATAGTATGATGACCACCGCACGTTACATGCACAGCAGGACTAGGTAATTGCATTTGTTTCGGCACAATCTGCGTTGAAAATTTCACATCGATTCCTAATTTCCCGCTTTCTGACTCGCCGCAGACATAAACGAGACCGCTTTCTGGAAACATAATTCGATGTCTGGAATTTCGAACACGACACATTTTATGAACTATACAGTAAAACTAGATCCAGTTTTCTAATCTAACTTCTATGGTCAATAATTAATAGACGCAGTGATTACTTAATTAATGCACAAGATATATTTCAAAATTCGAACAAATTATTATTAATAATGTGGTGTAAGGTAAGGTAATAATTGACTTTTTAATGGACGTATTTCCATTCTATTGAATACTGGTAGTTAGAGTGCAAATTTTCGAGCAAGATATTTCAATTTCTATGAATTAAATTATAAAACTAGAATTAAGAAAGAAATCTTTTGTTGCACTTTTGGACACATGGCTACACACTTTCATGCACGTATAAAATTCACAGTGCAGTATTAGCGCAACCATTACTGTTGATAGAAGTAAGATAAAAAGATGGATATAGCTCAAGCAGGAAATCACCTGTCAGAAAAGAAGAATGGTAATAGCCGGTGCTAATTTGTTTGACTGGTTCAGGTATGTGCACTTTCGTTGGTTTGTTCACCAAGCCGGAAACATCAGGCAATCCCAATTGGCCCTCGAGATTGCTGCCCCACGCAAAAACTCCGCCGTCGCTGGTAAGAGCTAGGGAATGATGCGAACCAGCTGCAATTTGAACTATTGTTGGTCCAGCTAGTCCAGTATCGTACACTAGCACCGGAGAACTCGCGGAATCTCCTATTGCAGAAGTTCCTCGACCTAGTTGTCCTTCTTGATCACTACCGCAGGCAAAAATTTTCTGCGAACCTGAAATGTCGATATTTGCAATTGGATAACTATTCATCTATCATATATCGTATGATATCAGCTTTCTGCTTTGATTCCTTCTGATTGACTTCGATTGCCTTCTGATTCATTATGATATTGCTCCGCAATAATTACTCGACATCCTGTCAGATTTAGTATACGTCTGTCGTTGTAAGAAAGGAAGCCAGAAGGAATATTGAATTCCTTCTGACTCCCTTTCCGGGTCTCTTGTGCAGCAACCTCCTCGTGGTGAGACCTGGGCAATCGGTATCACCCTCTATTTGTAAGAGCTTCTAGTATCTTACAAGGAGTGGATAATATCGAGCTAATAGCTGCACACTTCGAGTTTGATAGATCTTGTAAATTAATATCAATGATTATTTCAAACCTATTCCCCTTCCATAACATTTTGCAATGTCACCTTCCCTCAGAACAGAATAAATTATTCAAGCTGGTTCGTTTGATTTTTGTATTAACGCGAATAAGATTACTTCAAGCTGCTATCTTTCCGTCACTTTCCCCATTTATTGCTCCATTTCTCAATTTTTGAAAATATTTTTTTGACGGTACTTCCTGTAGATATTTTAATGTTTTTATTGTTTCCAATGCCGTAGCTGCTCATTCGATCAAGTCGCCATAAACTTGGGCTCAGCTGTTGGAGGGTTAATACTAAAACGAATTTCGTGAAAAAACTTTGAAGAGTCTTTATCGTTGTAAGAGTTGTTTAAATTTTGAGAAGAATTCTAAAATTGAAAGAGCATTGAAGTGATTAACATTCGAAAATTAGGGTGTCACGAACACTGGTGTAGGTAATGTAGGACGTCAGAAATGATAGATAGAAATCTTCAGAATGATAAATGTGTTTGCAGCATGCTTTGTTGCTTAAAATGTAACTGATGCTTTTCCTTCCTGAAAAAGCTACTTTATCTAATTGAGCATCTTATCGAACGGCCTATGAATGCAAGAACTTACAACACGTATTTTTAATCAAGATAGTGGCTGAAGTAAATATACTATTTATTAGACAGTACCGTGTCAAATCGAATTTTTTTACCATTTCAAGTAACTTCTGAAAAAAATATTGTACACAGGATAAATTAGATGTTAATTGGCAATAATTTGCATTAGTTAAGATCACTAAAATACTTTTTCAGTAACAAAATTAATTCACTGATAACAATAGTACACCTACTCTTTCCTAACATGCTAACCAAGAATTACGAATCTTGTAATACTAGTTCGGTTAGATGAAAATATGTTGAAAAGGTCTAATAATTAACCGTTTAAAAAATATCTACAATCTGCAAATCATACATTGATATATTATACAAATATACAATAAATGGGCAAAATGAAAATATTACAAGATTTTGTACTATATTTTATTATATTTTTCACTGCAGAACAATGGTTATTTGTAACTGTTCCGAAAATATAAATCGATATCGTAGCTATCTTCAATCCCCACTTACAACTGGAATGAATTACAGCTGAAACGCGTAGGGGTGAAATAAATTAGGAGAGGGTGAGTTAGGTATGAATATGTTACGACGACGGCTGGTTAGATTTGGGTTAAGGGGTTATACCTTTGAACGATTGAGACATAAGAGGCATTCAGCCATTGTGACAATCATTTCCCCAAAGCCATTTCTATAAAAAACTGCAGACATATTTCTGTGGTGTTTTTTAATTTTGTATTAAATTAGACACAAAAAGAGCTAGTCCTAGTCGAAGTCAATTTTGACAAAACAATTTTTGAAAAGGTAACAGCTATTTAAACTCGAATATATTGGATAATTGCAAAAGTACGTGTACAATTTTTTAAAGATTTACATTTTCATATTTTTTAAAGAAAAACTACGCAGTTTTTATCACACTTGAATTCATTGTGCTTGTAAAATATTAGGGGATGATTATGGAGAATGGTGGCAACTATGTAATTCATTAATAAAACTGTTATGTTAAAATGCTTGTTGTCAAATAAAACTTTTAATGTGTATTCCAGGAGGATTGTACAGATTTATACCGTTTTTGAAAATAACAGAATATACCAGTTTTGATAAATCGGTTCTTCAAGACTGTTTGTGACATGCTTAGAATTAAAAGGTACCTTACCTGTACAAATCAAAGTGTGTGCTCGTCCACAGGCCACATGCGTCACTTTTTCTGGCTTCAGACCTGAACATTATTATAATAATTCACTTATAATAAATTGTTCATTTCATAATTTGAATCAACAATTTTAGAAAGCATTCAATCTAATTAGTGGACCGTACATTTAAAAAATCTGATTTGTTATCGTTAAGTTCAGGGTGTAACTAAAATTGTTGATCTGTAAAATGGTGGTTTAATGTTTTTATGATGGTGGAGATACGTACTTTTTACGCATGATGGTTTGCTAATGTGATTCTTATGACCGAGCCCCAGTTGGCCCCAATCGTTGCTGCCAAAGACAAAAAGCCTGCCAGTTTCTGTATGAAAATAGCAAATTTATTATGCGACAATTTATTTACGGTAAAACTAGGCCACTATTCTTAAGTTTCCACTTTTAAATATTGATATATTCGAACACCAAACTTTGGAGCTCCTTGTTTATTTTTTATAAATTTTTTGCAATAATTGAATACGATTAAAATTGAGTATAAAAGGTCGAACTGTTCGAAAAAGCCTATTAAATCTGAAGCCTACAATTCATTTTAACAAAGATGGTTTCCATCGACATATTTTTAAATACGTCAGGGAAAGAGACAATTTTCTGAGGGAGTTTCTATAAAAATTTGTTCTCTCAAGCTATCCAATGAAAACCTTAAGATAGCAAAAATAATAAATTATTTTATAGACTATATCTTTTGCGGGAAAAAATTCACGTGTTCAGATAGCACCGCGATTAACTGGAACTGTTGATAATTACAGTGTATCCGCTTAGGTCGTATAGGTATGTTACGTGCACGAGTATTGCGTGGTCATATCGATTTACTGGACAGTGGCTATCCCTCTAAAAGCACAGGTCGATTGTGACTTCTTCGTGTGGCATGCTACAGAAGCTGCAAACTGTATGACTTTCGACCTCCGCCATTTTGCACGGAAGCTAACGCATCAACGTTCAGTGTCGTAAAATATTTACGCAGAAAATTGTATGGAATGCTTCACAGCTACTATCTAAGATAAATCCTGAGTTACTGATAATATTTGCTATTGCATAATATTAAACAGTATTCTACTTCAATGTATACAATGATATAAGAAATGCAATTAAACGGGTTAAGGATGATCGTTAATGGTTAAAGTCATTTGTTTAAATAAGTGTTCCTTTCAAAAGTGTGTAGATAAACCATCTACGACTATTATTCCAACCGTTAATCTTTTATTATTAATAGCTGCGATTCATAATGTTCTTGGGGGCCACACATCGTGATACCGTCATGACGCACGTGAACTATGACCGAAGTTGGCGTGCAAGAAGTTTAAGTGAGAGTGCAAACATTGTCAAGGGGTAAAAATAAACCGGAAAAATTACGGGAAATTATTTTTAGCAAGTAATCATGGTTGGTGAAACTAGTTTGTTGTGTACGATATAGGAATCAGGTGGAATCGAGTGAGTACCAAGATGGCGACGCGACACTTTTCTATCACTGTGGAATCATGGTCATTCACGCGTTCGCCTATTGATTTCCATTAAACTCGAGAATAGTCGTGCACAAATCAATAGGACGACGTGTAGAACATCTTACTCTACGAAATGTTACACAGTCACGTGTCATTACATTTCATAAAAAAAAGACAGTGTGTCACACTGTCTGGGAACATAAGTCATTTCTGACCTAGGGATAGCATTGAAGAAGACAGTTCGTAGGTACACGTCGGGACATAGATGCGAGAAATGACCGAACCACGTAGTTGATGCTATAACATCAATTGGATTGCAATCTTCGCTGAATTTTATCTGCGATGCAAGTTTTTGCTTCTAACAGAATACAATTGTAATACTTTTCTCCAATGACTACGTCCAACACTTGCGCATTAAGGGGGTAGGATACCTAGAAATCTAACTAGAAGGAACTAGAATCTTACTAGATTTTGGGTCGAAAAATGGGTTTCGTATCCACGGCTTTTTGTCCTTATTTCAGCAGATTTTGGGCTGGGTGTGGGCTCATTCCAAAGAGGAAAGTTCAATGCGGCGCGCCCAGCTTATTACAGCAGTCAAAAAAGTCTTTAGTGGCAGAAAAATACATTGGAATCTGCGGGTATTTTTTCTCGATTTTTCCTCTACTTTGGACACTCATAATATTAGATATAATGAGTGTCCAAAGTAGAGGAAAAATCCAGGAAAAAAAAACCCGCAGATTCCAATGTATTTTTCTGCCACTAAAGACTTTTTTGACTGCTGTAATAAGCTGGGCGCGCCGCATTGAACCTTCCTCTTTAGATTGAGCCCTCACCCAGCCCAAAATTTGCTGAAATAAGGACAAAAAGCCGTGGATACGAAACCCATTTTTCGACCCAAAATCTAGTAAGATTCTAGTTCCTTCTAGTTAGATTTCTAGGTATCCTACCCCCTTAAGCGATCGCGATTGATTTTAACTACCATTTTATACATACACAGTAGTATATTAAAACCATTAAAAGGGAAGTGAAACAGGAAAAATGTAATACAAATTTTCTTCACAAATCCTACATGCAAAATCCGGGCACTGCAGGATTAACTACATACATGCAATGCTTATATTTTGATTGCGATAACAAACTGAAAAAATTGTTTGACTTACGACAAATGACAGCGGAGTGCTCGTCCCCGCACGTGATGGAAACCACAGGATCCTTTCGTATAAAGAAGTGCGATGCAATGTTGTCTGCGAACCGACTGCGACCTATTGTAAACACTGCGCCCGATTCTGAAAAATTGGATGTACAGTATTATCTAAAGTACCAACTAATATTTTCCACCGCAATGGACTTCTTATCGTCATCAATAACGTGCGAATGCAAAATTAAACTTGCCTGAAATAATTACAGTTACAATTATTTCTTTTTTTAATTATTTTATTATTATTGACGCAGAATTTTAAATTGCTTTTGATATTTTCACTGTTCACAAACAACATGCCTATGTTCTTATATCCTTCTGATGTTTTTCCTGTTTTATGTTTCACGTTAACATTTTTCTCATAAATGCAAAAAATTCCGCAGTTTACTTATCAGGTTTCAGAGAATCTAAATCCTTCGTTTCAACATAGGGTGAGGAGTAAAAAATTTTAAAAGTAAGGAATTAGTTTTAAAGATAGAGAAAATACTATGAATAAAATATTCCCTATTTTCATCAACGGTAGCCTAACAAAATATACTTCTTCATTTCAGTTAGGCATACGTAGACTGCGGATCTTTATGCAAAATAAAAATGTTCTGCACCGATTGTGAGAAGTAGTAGTTAAATAAAAATTAATTTTATCCCTTAATAGCCTTTTCACGTTAAAAACAACATAACGACATCGTTAGATTTTTTATATTTTTCACTGTTTCATATTTCACCCAGTCAATTTCTTCATAAATGCATAAATCTTTATGCATTTATAGCGAAATTGAGTAGATGAAATTCAAAATTGTTGGAAAATTTGACAAATTGAAGATGTCGGTAGATGATTTCGCCTCTATTAAAATCATTAAGGGAAGAAATACTATTTAACTTAGTTTCTATTTCTTGCAATCGATTCAGACAATTTTTACTTTGCATACAGATCCGGAGTCAACTTATAACAATGGCCTGCTATTTTTCATTCAGGTTAGAATGATTATATTATCAGCAAAGGCTCTAGGGTCGGTTCGCCATTGCCAAATTTAAGTCGCGTGCATCTACCATCTCGCAGTTTACAGTACCCCTTGACGATAGCTCAGACGCGCTAAATCTCCAATGATTTACTCAAGGAGGTTAACACGATAACGCGGTATCAGCGGGCGAATCGCTCCTTTCTTTCTCGTCTGGCACGAAATGCCGGTCGCGCGAAAATTATTTGCCGACGCGGAGCCGAGACACATTTTCCCAACGTTCGAACCGCCCCCGTCACCTTCAGCTTCGTCAGCGCCCACGAACTGTAAACAGGAATCATAAAAACTTCATTCCATTTGAAATTCAAATATCACACGTTGGCCATCTAATCGGATCACAGTTAAACAAAGCATTACTGTAATAACTCGAATCTAAAGGCACACTTAGCGAGTCGTATCTGGAAAGCGAACTGTTACGTGCGCGGGATCAACGAAATCTGGCCTTTGTTGTTTATTTCGGAATCGAGATTAGTTTTCCAGGGAAAATCGTTCGAAAGTGTCACAATTATAACCGTGAGATCAATAGGTCGATCTATATCAATCGTTCAGATTTAATGAAGAAAAAATTCTTCAAGGTCTTGATTTTATACTGAATTACATCCTTCATGGTTCTACCGGCTGTGCACTTAAAACGTCCCACGTAATTCATTTCATTTGGGCGGGTTTATGGCACGTGAAATTAAACTTTACGATCAAACTACAAACAATCACGTATTATCGTGTACAAAGGCGTGGTCGAGTCCAAAGAACTGCTTTGTAACCTAGCCTTTGTGAATACTTCAATGCCAAGGAAGTTCCGAGGAACGGTTGCATTTCATTTCTGCGAGGAATGTGGAATTAACTTCATTTCCGCGTTGGAACTTCTAATTTCAATTGGTGCATCAAGAGTTTCATTATTTTTACCAAAGTGTAGTTCGAACTGAGTTTGCATAATCCTTCCTGGCTGGTAATAGTAATCATTCCGAGTGAAAGAGGACAGAAATCTTTAAACGCGTCGGTGGAAAGATGAAATAACTGTATCAGTGGACCCAGAACAAGCAGCGGTGATTACAGTTTCTCATTTCTAAAGGTCAATGATGCAGCCGTAGGTGTAAATCCTTCGCAGAGCTTATGTTTATGCTCTACTTGTCAAAAGTTCAAACGTCGTTCCTTTGCATAATTCATCGTACATCCATCTTTCGCGTACGGCATGTCCCTTGGTTGCGTTGACTTTAATCGCCTATTACGGTTACCAGTCCAAGTTTCGAGATTTACCTCTGGGTGCATCCATTTTACGCCCACGACGCGAACTTTGAGAAATGGAACAAGCAACGCGTTGACTTCCGGATTGAAAGAAATCGCCAATGTTTATCAAAGACATTTGCAGCTCACATATTTAGCCCTTTATATCATTTACTTACAAGCATTTATTTTTCAATGTCTACACGCCTACATGTTTTATTAACACTGAACGTACCGAGCTATAAAAGTAATAGGCACATATTGCCTTATAAAAATGACAAGATTTAGTTTATTTAGACTTTGCTCGATTGTTATTGTAATATGTGCTGTAATATACACATTTATTAAATTATTTCTTGTGGAAGCGTATTAGTAATGCCAATAATTATTACAAAATAAAAAATCTAGAACCGGTCATTTGACCGGCCGTGGTAGATTTAGAGTTAACATTTGATTCACTTTTTGAGAAAAATGAGTCAGAACTACTCACGGTCGGAAAAGTGACTTAAGCCATTTTTAAACGAATAGTTTAAAATGGTTCCATCGTTTTAATTGGTTTCACTTGACTCTCGATGTGCTTGATTCCTTATGAAAGCGTGTTGATAATGTCAATAATTATAAAATAAAAAATCTAGAACCGGTCATTTGACCGGCCGTCATTTTTTGAGGAAAATGAGTAAAAACTGCTCACGGTCAGAAAAGTGACTTGACTTAAAATGGTTCCATCGTTTTAATTGGTTTTACTTGGCTCTTGATGTCCGCGAGGACGGAGCACGGAATTATGTATATCATAAAGTAGAAACAATGATCGAATGTATTGCTTCGGATCCCCTAATGTAGACCGTGCCCTTATTTTGAGACGTGACATGCAGAATGGTAAATTCACTATGCCGATATCATCGATGCGCTCATTTTCTACCCAGTGGAACTGCGTTCGGTCGTTAACCCGAGTACACAGCGTTTGTTATGTGTATAGTTACATGAAAACTGATTAAAATATATACGACCAACGGCCAAATCGATTTAAATATTTAATTCACCATTGTGTAAATAATTTATGTATTATCGTCATTCTTTCTGCACCTGTAATGCAAATCTTATGACCACTCAGTAATATTACAATATTTATGGCGACGGTGTTCCACATATTGTTTGTGATCGACTTTATACAAATAAATCGATATTTATTATCATTCGTGTATAACGAATTTTTATTTCGCTTTTGCAATTTTTTATTAATAATCAAAAATAAAAAGTCGTGCAAGAGACAATTATCGGGTTGGCAAGAAAGTAATTTCGGTATTTTAAGGTGAAATAAAACCGAATTTCTTTATTCAAACGATGAACTTTAATCATAAAATATTTTCTTATTTATTCTTTTTTATAAAAGATCATTGAACAATAAGGCAAATATCTCATTCATTAAAGTTTATTGCTTGAATAATAAAATTGGGCTCTATTTCACCTTAAAATACCGAAATTACTTTCTTGCCAACCCAAATTTTATTTAGGTTATTTATTTAAAAATATTAATGGAAAGCTTTAAGTAATGTGAAAATTATTTCGCATGAAACGTTTCGTATATCCTACGTCACCGTTTTCCCTGGAAATAATTTCTTCAATTATTTTCACACCAATGGTCGCCATTTACGACATAACTGTGTCGGGGAACAATTTTCTGCGGACATGAGCTACAGCCCACACGTCCGTAAAACTAGCAAACGGGAAAGTGATAAGCAAATTCATTTCTGCCGACGCAACATTTATGCGTAATGACTACATTGCCGTTAGTTCATATACCTTATGTGGACGTTTAGTTTGCTAATCAATTATTTGTTAATTTCATGAAAGCACAAATATTACATGCAACGAAATGAATCTATAAATATTAACTTGTTGCACGTAGGCAATCCCTTTCGAGTATAATTGAAAACATTAATAATAATTTTTGTTGTTTGTTCCAAACATTTATTCCAAACATCGTACAATTAACAAATGAAATAGATTCTTCCATAATTCTGTACATTTTCCTTAACAATTATCTGAATTCATTCCGTAAAATAAAAATCATTAATCCTGCAACTAAAAAATGATTGAAAATGCAATTTTTAAAATTGCTTCATTTTAAAATAGCACATTACTTAAATAATATACATGTTTATAAAAATTCATGAATACAAGTTTGCTATAATGGAAAACTTAATAATTTCATTATCTCAAGATTACAATTAAAGAAATAATTCGTATTGAATTAAGTTTTCTATTATACCAAACTTGTATTCATGAATGTTTTAAACCTGTAAATTAACTGTCATAAACATGTTAGTATTTTAAGAAACTCCAACGAGGAACGCAATAAGTATTGAACAGACATTTGTAACATATAAAAATTGTAAGAATGCTTTCAACGTGTTGACAACACTAACAATGTTGTTAATACATTATCGCCATGTTGAGCAATCCTGAATATGCAAAGCACGGTAAAACGAAAACATCAATGATATTCATGCATTACTTTTTCACTTGATAACCGTTCAGTAGAAATCTAATGGAGCCATTAATACGCACGCCAACGGCGTCACATATTTACCACGATCAACACATCGAATTAATTTGACGCATATCGTTATTCAACCCTTTGTGGACGGAGATGTTTTAAAAGGAATTACACTGGGAATTAATAGTAATAATTCTCGCAAAAAAAGAAAACTGTGCACTAAGCTTTTGCTATTTAAATAATTAAATGATTTGTAACTCCAGGAATTAGATTTATAGGCCCGATGTCGTCAATATGGCGACATTTCAACTGAAAGAGTTAGTCATAATGTATGACGCTATATTTAAAAATGATTTATTTTTCAATATTTCGCAAAGGAGATGTAGCACAGAAATGTTGTCAGAAGTAAATTAAATTTAACATTGCCAGATGTATATTATTAATACAGGATTGTAGTAAGTACGTCATGAGCTTAAAAATCTCCTTTAAAATGACAGTTGCAAAAGAAATTGTTATCATCCTGTTCCTAAGGAGTGATTTATGAATACTACTAAGAGATGCTACATAATCTACTAAGAAATTTACAACTTCGAATTATAAACTATAAAAAACTGCAAAATAGTCGTTGATAGATAATGTGATCGTATCTACGAAGACACCTCTCAGAACAAACAGTGACAGTGAACGTGTTGATATTGAAGAGAAATTTCTAGGTGATAACATTTTTATAAACGAGTCTACAAGCCCGCAAGTTTGCATAAACAAACGGAGCTTATAGATCACTGTAATGCCGGCTCGCCGGCGCGGCGTTACGTCCAACGGGAAGAATAGCGTCTGTTTTCGGCAACGTAAGAAAAGGAAAAGTTGCCAATGTTGAAGTAAGGTGCTGGTTGCGCAGAAAGTCGAAGCAAGTGCATTTAATCGAGTGCACAGAGTGCGTGTTCGTAGAAGGTTTACCAGGTATCGTTTCTAGGTCCGACAAGCCCATGCTTACACGTTGCGCCGCGAAACTTGCAGCCGACTAACTACCGGTCAGGCATGGCTATCCTGGTGGCAACTTAAACTGAACGTTGCCAGGCAACTGGAAATCAATTTCCAATGGCAACCACACTGAACGCGTGTTCCAACGATAAGAATGGGAGCGATCGTTCGCCGCTAGTGTGTCTCGCGTGAAAATTAAAAACAATGCATCGTTGTCTGTGCGTTCCGTCGCGTGCCGCTACTTCCTGGTGTCATCCAATATTCAACGTAGCGCTGCATATGCATAGTGCGTTGTCTATCGAACGATAATAGAAATGCAAACATTCCTCTTTCTACTATAATTGATGCCGCAGCCGTGATTGTTAAACTTGAACATTGTAAATAGAACTGGAATTCCTATAAAGACTTAAAACATTTTTAGTGATGCGTTTTGTCGAATAATTTATATGATTCAAGTTTAAGCAGATTTTCTTAAATATATCTGCAAACGGTATTTATTTTAACAGCACCTCGCAGTTATAACATTTTATGTTTTTTGTTTTGTAGATTTTGTGTCTTTGTTCATAGCTCTCATGAGGCCATCACCCCTCATCGCAGAAAAATGGGAAATTCTCTAGCTGAGTGTTATGCGTTATAATTCTAAATGACGTGTACAAGATTAATTTGATTTTCTTTTCGTGGCATGTCACGATATGTACATACAAAGCCCTGGTCGTCACAAATGTGTAACCGCTGCGGTATGCTAAAATAAGCCTAAAAACTTCTATGCAATTACATAAATCCCGAGAAAATTATGCAATTACTTAAAATAGACATAATTGTTCTAAGAACATAGAAAAGAACCTATTGATATTTTGGATAAATGTTATACAGTTTCGTTTATATAATGCAAAATAATAACATGTACAGGCTATATATTTATGTAATAAATTTTATAGAATAAATCATTATTCTATATAATATTATAACATAATATAATATATTACTTGATTATTTTTATGATTACTTGCACAAATAATACCGAAATTATTTAATATATATATTATACATACTATAGTATATATGAATACATAATAAAAGCTTGAAATAAAATCATTTACGTTTTAGTATTCTCACACGTTAATTTCGCTCAGAATTTTATTCTATGTTAATTTAGTAAAATAATGATGATTATTTAAATTGTTTTACGTCGCTCCTTGGTTATTTAGCGACGGGACCTACAGTTTTTATTAAGGTGGGTTCCGGAACCACCTTGGGCACCACAGTTTTAAATGGGATTATATTTAGTATTGCAAATTTTAGAAATTTTCATAGAAAATATTTATACAATTCTGAAGTAAAATTTGGGAAGAGAATTTTTCATTGAATTCTTAATGAAATGAAAATGTAAAATATAAATATTCAAAATATTGATGATGATTTTCATTACCGGCGTGAAACACGTGAAACTAAAGAAGGTTCTAGATAGTTGTATAGAGCGCATTGGTGTCGCAAACGTGTGGGAAAGCGTGTTTATATCAGAATCGCTGTCAAGTTTTGGAAATGAATGCGAATTTTTCTTTGTAAAAATCGAATTTGTGCCAAGGAATTGAATTGCCAAGTACCTTAGCAATAAATACATCGATTAAGAAAATTTCAAGAGGTAGGTTCTCTGATGACATTGTTTTTTCGTATGTAATATATATCTAACCTATAACCTAAACGATAACGTTTATTTACTTGAAAGAAACGTTTTTGTATTTGAAAAAAGTCGTTCAGTATTACTAAAGAAATACTTCATACAAATAAGTAAAGCTAAACAATTCAGAAATCGTATTTGTATACAATTTATGTTCTAGTGTAATATACATAACCTGTATATTTGTTTCATTAGTCGATATTACTTCATATTTTACTAGATATAAAGTGTAATTAATATTACACGTATAATTCATCGTCCTGATCCTCAGAAAACTTCAAATTAACTTTATCTTATAAGGTGTATTGCGATATATAATAGTGCCTGTAGGTTAGGAAAAGATTGTGACAGTACAGGGTACATTTTGAAAATTATACATAGATTGACTAAAAATATATTAGTATTAAATAACAATGAAGAATTATTAAATTTGTTCAATATGTTAGAACACTGACACATACGAACAAGTATACAACTAGCATAAGTTCAAATTTAACTGTGATTTGTATTAATAGTTCTTGTTAATTGGATATTCAACAGGTGTTCCACAAATTATATAGTAACATTTTTTAAATGCAACACTATTAGCAATCAAAATGGCTGATTGTCAAGAATCTGAAAAAGTTGATGACTCTATGAAACATTATACATTTGATGGAAAGTCTTACACGTACAAGGATCCTGCTAATAATGTGGTATATAGATTTGATCAAGAGAAAAATGAGTGGGTAGTGAAAGAAACAACAGAAACAAAATCTGAAGATTCAGATGCTGATACACCCAAGACGCAAGAGGGTGTATTTGGATTTGAAAATGATACCCACACGTATACAGATCCAAATGATGGCAGTGTATATTTTTGGGATAAAGAGAAAAATGCTTGGTTTCCAAAGGTGAGGTGTGTTCTTATTATTTATGTCTGGTTAAGATTTTTCATAAAATTTTTTTCTAAATACAATTAAACCTTTGATATTAATTGCAATGGTTTTATTAAATTTTAGGTGGATGATGATTTCATGGCCAGGTATCAGATGAGTTACGGCTTTACAGAGCCAAGCGGGGCTGCATCGACACCCACAGAACAGCCTGAACAATCAGCCAAAGTTGATAAAGATAAGAAGAAATTGGATGCTAAAAGAAAAGCACAGGAGCCACCAACTTGGTTTGAAGTGGACGAAGCACATAATACAGCTATTTATGTATCTGGTCTTCCGTTGGACATCACAATGGAGGAACTCGTAGAACTTTTCAGCAAATATGGCCTCATTGCACGAGATGAAAAAGGAAAGAACAGAATCAAGTTGTACAGAGACTCAAATGGGCAGCCCAAAGGTGACGCTTTGTGTATCTACATAAAGGCAAGTGATTACTTATTTATTTATTATGTATATTAACGAATCTACTAGTTTTTTATGGGAGCACATGAAATAGTGGATTGCTTATTTATGTACCGAAACATGTATGTATTTCGGTATAGATATATGTTTTTATAATTGGTGTACAGCTGATTTCTGCATATGCCAATAGAAATTTATCAGATTGATAGTTTGACACATCTTTTCATTGTTATAATATACATTGTTTTAAATACAGAAAATAGAAGTTGACATTTGTCATATTTACAAAGAAAACAGTGTAAAATAGTTCATTAATAATAGCATACAATAAGTTTATCTACTGTAACTAGCATCGTTGAATAATAATATTAGCTGGTACATTATACTTCAGTAGTGAGTAGAGCCTCTATTATTTCAAGACGATATTAAACTTACAATTCAAAGTAGACTCTCATTAACTTATATCGTAAAATATTTTAATGGTGAAAAAAAGCTTTATTCTATCATATTTACCTAAATCATATCACTAATGAAACGCAGAACATACAAATATTCATATTATCTTATTTCATACTGTCAATGCATATTAAATAATAATATTCGAATACATTCCTGACTCTCCGAGTAATATTGATATGCAATCAGTACATTGACCGTTAGTGGTGAAGTATGTTATATGACAATATTTCTTCAAGGTAATATGGAAGTACAGGTATATTTGAAACACATTAATTGATGTTGAAGCAAGCTGACTATTTGTGGTACATAATGTACTATAATGATTACATTGTTATTCTAAACATTTATTTAACACGAGACAATAATTTTTGTATTATGAACACTAGAGAAGTTTAGATCGGAGAAACGAAGATATTCATTCAAGAAAAATGTGTTTCTACAATATAGTTCTGTCGACGCACAAAGTTAAACTCCAAAAATTCGTATTATTAAAAAGCATTTTAAAAAATGTCCTTCATAATACTTTAAATGTATTATATAATACTTCAAATGTATTATATAATACTTCAAATGTATTATACAATACTTAATACATAATACTTTAAGTAAAATGTATTTATGTACTTCGTGTAGAACTGTATAAATCGGTTCTTGTGAACGCCTCCAAAATATCGCACACACGATAAATAAAAGAAAAACGATTATGATAAATAGATAATAAAATATAAATCCTTTACATGCATACGATAATAATTTGTATAAATATCTAATAGTAGCAGGAAATGAAATGAATTCTCAATACAATCTGTTCACTTCGTACACGATACACCGATATTAAAGTCATTAATCTACAGATCTGAGGTAACGTTACTAACTAGACAGTGACCGTCGAGAATCTAACGCCTATTCAGAGAAAGGAACATGAGAAACTGTTTCGCTGATATTAAGTGAATAAATTATTTCAGTCTGTGGTCGGTTTCATTGTCATCTAACATGGTATCCGTACAGCTGGAACGCGTTCCACTATTCACAAGAACGAAACTTTCAAATGGTTTTGCACTCTTTATCTGACGAATTAAATCGAAATAAGTAAATTCGTGAATATGCAAGAGTCGAAAAAATAGAAAAAGCATTTAAAACACATTTTAAGGTATAAAGTATAAAAATAATAGACGGAAGCTTTTCAAAATGTTAGGGACCAAAAATTCACCAAATAAAGAGTTAAAAAGACATCATTGCACCGCGAGCAACATTCGTTCAAGGCTTCAGAAGTACTTCTTCACTCGCCAAGTCATTGATCTTCCCTGGGTTCTGCAAAAGAACCTTGCTTATGTCCGTTAAACTTTGCGGACCGTTGCTGGGTCCGTCGCCGAGAAATGTGCTATACGCTTGTCCTTGAGGCAGGATCTGTGCCACCGTCGGTGCAGAATAATGCAGCTGGGTTCTGTTAGGATGATGTCGCACTCGTGTCTTCGGGTACGGCGCTCTGCTACTGAAGGAAGATGAAATATTAGTGACCGTCAGAATGATTGGGAACATACTGAGCGTGTCCGAGCTTAAATATGGGCAAACCATTTTCCTTGTTTCATGGCACAGGGCAGTACATTTTATGGCTCACGCGAAGTTTCTTTGTACTAATAATTCAGGAGACGTGACGGCTAAATTTCAGTCTTTAAATGTAACCATATATGCTCAGTTGGGTTTTTTATTAACCCTCATACATTCCTCAGGGTAGAAATACACCCATTTACTTTTTTTATGTATTGTAAAGCGATTTTCTGTCGACCTCTTTCTGTCTCTGTTGTGAGATATATTTCTTTAAAATGTGACACTATAATTGAAGCATGATTTGTTGTTTCTGAAGTTTCACTATTTCTGAACAGCTTACAAGGGTGGTGTGTTTTATACATTTGATTCTGAATAGTTTCAGGAACACTGTGCATGTACATTATTCATAATGTGCTCTGCAAGTTACAATGTTAACAGTAATACTTTTTCTCTCTTTGTCCTTGGAACAAAATTTTTAGAAGCAAACTGAAGTTGATGGTCGCATAGAAAAATAGTTAAATAGTAATATACTATGTACATTTGATGACAAAAGAATGTATTAGTTCTTGATTCCATTTAAAAAATGAAACTTGACTGCCACGTCTCTTAAATGATTAATATTTCTTTTTGAATTTTCAGTGATCGTTAACACTAGATCTACACTAAACTGCCTATTTTACATATTCTCTTAAAATAATAAGACTGTAATTATTACAGAGAACGAGAAAACTACATTCTGGTAGTTTTATTATAATGTATGCCAAAGGAAAGAAATTTTTTAAATAATTCCTCATTGACTTATCTTTAAAATCTCTTCTAGTGTTAACAAGAATCTTTCACGTTAGCGCCGCAAGTTTTTGCAGGCGCAGTGCACGCCTAATTTGCGGCCGAGGATGTAAGAAATCTTACTTGGCTGGTGGTCTTGAACCATATTTAACACCATGGGCCCAATAGTCGTTCGCATTCTGTTCCGCCCAATTTCTTTTCCACGCCGGTCGCGATTTACGTCTGCCCTTTTGCGGCTTTGCCATATCGTTCGAGTACTTCTTGCCCTTTCGAGGCTTCTTCAGCGCCATGGGGTCCGTCATCTTCTTCAGTCTTTTCGCTGGATTTTAAACAAAACTTCCTGTTACACCATGTTTTGCACACATGAATCACGGAGCTCGGAGACCGGCGAAATCACGCACGGATTCTCTCTTTCCATCTTTCGCGGTCACTTTTCATACAGAACGGTTCTTGAATCCTGAACTGATGTATTCAGTTTTCATGGAAGCGTATTGGGGAAGTTGATAACATCTTACCTATACGGCCAGCCGGTACTTCGCAAACGTAATGCTTTCGCTCGACGCAACTTTGCGGACTCCATCTATATTTTAAGTTCGGGTCGATCGTGATGCAATGCCACGCATACTGTTGCTTCAACTGACCGGATTGAGGTCTACCAAAATTTTGAAAGTCCATCTTATCACCGGTCACGCCCCATTCCCAGGCCATCTTCTGCCAGTTGAATATTCCGCCGATCCATCTTTCTAGTTTCGCTGGAAAATGATATTCCCATGTTCCAGTATTACACTTTTCAGTTTTGACGTAAGTAATGGAAAGGTTGAAGAGATCAAAACATTTTTTCGGGTTTTCGTTGCCAAATTGGAAATGATTAATTTTACTTACTGAATTGATCACCCATCAAATATTTTCTCAACATCCTATCTTTCCCACTCCTATCGAGAATTGCCAGAGTTGCATTTCTGTCTTTGCAATGAAAATGAGCGTCCCTCCAGGGTGCCGTTCCTGCGCTTAAATAATAGCAGTATCTTTTCAATCGGAAAAATCCTATGGGACAGGCGAAGCGTTTTATGGGTCTGTTCTGTCGAGTGATTCCTACGCGGTTCGCAACTGGCTGGTTAATACTGACATTGTAGGGTACCGCCACATAAGCAGATATGCCTGAAACAAATTTCGTATATTGCATTAATGTCAATTTTCCAAGCCTTCATTTCAATTTTATATTATATCTATCGAAGAAAAATTTTAAACTCATTTAATACTTTAAAGTGTTTAACATTATCTTAAAAAGGTTTCGAACTCTTCGAATAATAAAACAGTGCCATAGATTGCTAAAAAATATTTCGTTGCTTATTACTAGATTGCGGATTTTTATGTATAATTGTCTGCATTAATTGAAAGATACAGGGGCTGCATTTATTAATCTACTTATATATCTAGTTTTTATATGATCATGTCACTGTCACAATGCGTTCAGAGGCGTCACAGATTATAAAGTATAATGAGGCAGACATGTATGCAGTTCTATTTGTGGAGTGTATTATTAGTAACGTAGGTTAAAAGAATAATTGTCTTTTTAGTTTGTTGTACTTTTTTTACTTCTTGTTTTTATATAGGTATTTTTAGTTTTCAGAAGAATTCTTTTCGAACTTCTACATCACATTTGAGAAGATATATCTTCGCGCGTGAAACTTTCATGAATAGAAACGTTACCCTTAGGAATTTTTTCAAAAAGTATGAAAATAATGGTAATATCAATGAGCTAATACATAATATCAACGAGTAAAATATTCGTCACTGTAATAGAAAAATTTACATTCTCGTATCTCATTACAAGTTCTATTCAAACTGAAACTACGACTTTCCAGAATTCTTCTTCATCCACCCCATGGAAACTTGTAACGTAAAGACGTTTCTCAAAGAAGTTCCACGGTTCATGTCGTAAACAGAGCCTGTCAAAAAGTTCCATAAGTTTTTCGATCTCTGCTTTCAAATGTCACATTTATCAAGCGTACTCCTAATTCTTTTCTGCGTCGTCCTTCGTTATTGTTAAGAAATGTTTATCCTTGCGCCGAATATGTACGTCCTCCCTGAACTCCTGTGAAGATGCTGCGCTATCACTCCGGTCATAAAAAATAGCCATAACTCGGGAAGAAGGTCAGAGAAGTTATGACCACGTGCCACCGATGGTACTTGCACAGTTTACGTCTCGGTGCATAATAGATGCATCCAGCTATCTGTCCGTCTAGCATGGCGAACTGTAGGTAAGAAATTTGTTGCGTCACGCGTTACGGTAATATGCAGCGGGACTGTAAGTAGTTCAGTGTTACGGCGATTCTCTTGCATGCAATCATCTCTTTCGTTCTGCGGCTCTCCTTTTATGGAAACAATCGGGATGGAATCGAATAAAATATCGAATTGCGAATAGTCAAGTACGCCACGGCGATCGTTCACAGTCAATTCATCTTCATCTCTGTTGGCCTTGAACGCAATTCGATGATTATGCAACTACCGTGTGCATTGCGGATGAATAGCTGCGAACGGTTTTGGTTTGGAAAACGTTCGGTCACCTACATTGTACTGGGGAACAAAGTTCCAATCAGTTGCGACACTGAGAATCCTTTTGAAGAACCATCTTTTTTAAAAACGCTCTACCTCTATTAACACTTTGACTGACAAAGAAATGCCCAATTTCCACCGTCAATCAGTTCCCCCACTACTTCATTAGTCACAACGTCACGTGACTAATCAATACTGACAGAGAGCGGGAAACTGTTTCCCCTCAATTCGAATCAATTCCCCTTATCTGGCAAACTCTGTTTCTGGCGGTACGACATTCAACCCTTATGACAATACCATCAATTTTTAAGACAATGACATTGTACTTTGTAGATAGATAAATCAAATTATAATTATTCAGAAAAGTTTGTTAATTGTCAACGAGAACATTCAAATAATTCTAAAAATAAATTAGAAGTAGGTACCAAGGTACCCATACATTAGTATGTATAGGGATTGAAACCGTTTTTGTATTTATAATAATCATTTAAATAGTATAATTCAAAGCTGTAATTCACTAATTATTATACTGTGAATTGTATGCATTTATTGGAATTATTAAAATTTTTAAAGAAAGTTCCGGCAATTGATTGAACAATTTCTCATTTCGCATAAATATCCGCAGTTTAGTTATTATATTTGTGATATGTATATGCAAATATGGACATGTTTATTTGAGCATTTGAGGTTCACATTGTGTAACCTATCATCGTGCGAAAGTATACATTTTTCTTGTATACGGAGAGCCAGCAGTTAAAGAGGTTAATGGTCCCTGGTATTTATTAATAGTTCTGCGACAATCTATCCTAACAGAAATATATGATCGCTGCTTTAGCTCACCCTATTACCCCACCCATCTCACTGCAACTGCACCAACTGTATAACTCTGCTCATAAAGACTCTCATTAAAGTAATTTCATTTCAGTTCCTTTAAAGAACTCTCTCATAAGAGGAGGAATATTTTCCATTTATTTCCCACGGCCTCGCAAACATTATGGTATTATATACGGTTATAACAACATTTTGTTAGGTATTTGCAACTGTTTATAATTGAAAATTCACCGAGTTACAGGTTAATAAGACCTCGAGTTTCATGTAAAAATGATAGTAAAATATGTAAACACATTTTCATGACATTTAACTCGCTTTCAGGAGAAAGTCGTAGATTTTTCCATTAGATTCTCCATTAAAAGGAAATGATTTGAAACATTGAGAAAAGAATCGAGGCGATTTCAGGATGGTAACGAGTTGCAAATGATCTCGCGTTATAAAACAGGACGTTAAAATATTAATATTGAATTGGTTCTGGTTCCGTGCAGGCATAACCGCCTTTGCTGTGGTTATTAATAACAGCATTTTGAATCAGAACGATAATCATAACGCGAGGCAATAGTAATAACAATAAAACAAGGGAATGATCGCAGCCTTCTGCAACTGGTTCATCGGCAGCCATACTCGAATGGGCTTTTGTACCACTCACTCTCAAGTGTTAATGCGAATTAAACTTCCGCGTGTGGCGAAGGGTTCCTAACCTAGTTCAATGCGTTTGATGTTGTCCGTTCCGCGGAGCGTGCATGATATCATCTGAGAAACTTGTAAGGGCATCAGTTGTAATAGTACCCTCTCCATATATGATAATCACTACGGTGGAAATGTGCAAATGCAATTAAACGATCTATCCTTTTCCGTTCGCGGCGAGCCAGACCCTTAACATATTAAACGCTGAGCTAACTTTGTTTTTGATTTCACTTTTATTTAAGTTTAAACACAGAAATGTACGTAAGCAAAAGTATTGCTTATCCCATTTCTATTTAAATTGTTTCAACCAAATCTATTACGAATAATATTATACATTATTTTGTAATTCGCTACTGTCGGTCACCAGGACCGACGCGGTCTCACTTAAAATATTAATAATTATTGAATATGTAACTATTAATAGTGTAACTATTTGTGGATTTAGATGAAATGTTGCATTCTCACCACGTTTCTATTTACCATTTCGATGCAGATGAGTATTAAATATAAATGTAATATTAGATATAATTGAATTGAATCATTGCATTTTCAAGTATATTTTGAAGGTCCATTTAACACTAGGTTTATTCAAAATGACGGGTTCTGATATTCTTAATTTGCAATTATTAAGATTATAAAGAAGCTTCCTTGGGGGATTATTTACCAGATTTATTTCTTTGGGTATATACAATATTATTGGAAAAATGGCCAAAAATTTGGACAGACACATGCTTGTTGTGTTTATCAAATTATGTGAAATAGTTATTTCTAGAGCTCTGTTCTGGTCTAGAGGTGTGTGTGCATAAAAATATTAATGCCTGTACGTACTAAAATAATTTGACTACGTAGCCGGCACCGCAATTTCGTTGATTTTTGTTTCAATGTACAATATTAGGGATTCAAATTGAGCGCAATTTCATTTGACGATGGCATATTGCAGTGATATTTATATGTATTGTTCGAAATGAGTATCTACTGTCGCCACGCGCGGAAGCGGACGTGCTTCCATTGACCACATCCACTAAATATCGCGAAGAACCTTTCTAATGCTAAACGTATCATTAATTCGATCTATATGTCGACAGCGGTAGCAAATTGTCCATTGTTTATGTATCATTTCTTGTTCGGAGTCAGCTCTCAAACATAGCTACTGAAGCTACTGTGTTCGTACGTGGGTTTCGTGCAGGAGAGCAAACAAAAAATCATTATGCGAATTAATTGTCGATTTTGGAGTTAAAATTAAAACAGGTAGCAATGCGATCACATAGACAAATAGTGTGGCAAGCAGTGCCTTTATTCTTTCTTTATGATAATGTAAATGCAGCAATATTTTTAGTTAATCCACTTTAAAAATAAGATATAAGGAATTTTATCGGATGCACACTGACTTGATCTTCGGAAATCCCCTTTTCTAAAAACAAGAAGCAGTATTAAAACTAGTTCTGAAATGTACTTGAACGCACCCAAAGAGCAACTTAATTTTCTTTTCTGAGAATACGTACACATAATCGGGCGTGTAGCTGGGTTGATAAATATGAAATCGTCTATTCACCTCATTCTCGACAAACCGCACGCTGGTGTACATATTTGATCGACTGTACGGTTATGTTCTGCATTGTGATTTTATATTCATGAAGGAAAATATTCATCGTAGGTATTACTACATCGCGTAATATTCAACGTCCGCTGCATAAGATGTGCATATTTTAAACCTCGTGATACTTGCGATTCCAACAATCGTACAATGCCGACTCGGGTTAAAGGAAAGTTATCGTTTCTACAGGGTGTTCCAAAAATGTTGAACTCACATGGGGTGATTCGTGGGGTCATTTGAAGTAACTTTTTCCTTTGCGAAACTGTTCTCCGAGGCTTTATTGAGAAGCTATTAACGAAAAACACGGACCAATCAGAGCGCGACTTTTGAGGACTGTGTTTCGTTAATAACTTTTTAACGAAGCCACGGAGAACATTTTCGCAAGGGAAAAAGTTACTTCATACGTCCTCAGGCATCGCCCCTTTTAAGGAAGTACAACAGTTTTGGGACACCCTGTATAATACTGTTCATTTGATAAGTCAGCAAAATTTTAAGTAGGTACATATTTTAGTTTCATCGTTCATCCTCGTCACATCTTCCAATTTTGTTATTTTGAGATACTGAGAACTCTGTCATTAACGCAACGTTTTGCATTACAAACCTGCACCTAAGCTTTCTTATGTTGCATTTCAAATAACGAACAACTCAGTTCGACGTGTCGTTTCTGATAATACAACTTCTATGAGGACGATTCGAAATGCATGACGTCAACTAGTTTAAGTTTACGACGTACGTTATCAGTGTAGACTGAACCGTTGTTCTGATATTGCAGTTGTATTATGGTAGCTAAAGAAGTAGAAGTCAGGTATTACGTTGGAAACTTTTCCACTTGGCATTTGACCTGTATCTACATGCATTGAACAATTGTGTACGTTGTATAGAATCTGTACGTACGATGCATGCACTGAATGTATTGTGTACATCGTATATATACTAATAATAGCCATACATTACATTTTCTGTATTTAAAAAATTGACGTACATCATGTTACAATTTATATTATGTTACACGGAAAGAAGAATTATTAATAAACAGCTATTCTCTCTCTCCAATGAATGATTTCAAATAATTATTTCCGATGCTCTTTATGTGTGTGAGCACTATTATTTCAATTAACAATTTCAATTCATGTACAATCAATATATATTTTCAAATATGTACTCCAGTATGTAAAACTGAATGATAATATTAATCTTGAAATATTCTCTTATTTAAAGAGAAGTATGTTAATTATCATTTCCAATTATTTATGTGAAATGTACGCAGCTCTGCACACCAGGTTTTATCAAATAATTAATTTTCAATGAAACGGCAATACATCAATTCGAATAAAAATGCAAATTGCATATACAGTGGATTATTCCATAAACTTTTTTCTTGAACGTATATCTTTAAAATGTGAAACGTTGAATAAATACTTAAATACATTCTTGTCGTTTTTTATAAAATTATATAAAATAGTCACTTTTAGTGCTTCGTAGATCTAGTACTAAGATATGATCGTGTTGCCGATCGATATTAAGGGTGAAAGTTTTAAAGCAATATTATTCGTATTCGTATTCGTATTATTTGCACAAAATTTAAGAAAAATTTTTAGTGAGAGAGAGGGAGGGATTACACAAGTAAACTGTATCCCCATCGAACCGTGAATTCTTGGTGAAATTTGCATTCGGCGAATGGCATTCGAAACACGTTTTACACATATAGTATATTCCTTTCCACGGACCATAAACGATACGGCAGGTGCCGGTGTTCTCTTTATTTTTTCGCGCGTTCATTCACGATTGTGTTGGATGCGGTATCATTAATATTTCCGCGCGCACACGTCGCGCACATTCAATGTAAATCCATCGTTCGACGAGTACCGTGAGCAAGTGGTCCCTTCGCTCCAGGCATATTATGACAAATAAGCGGCTGATATAATCGACGTAAACGTCCGTCTGCAGCGTCTAGCAGCCCCACGTGTGGCGAATCACTCGAAAGCAATTTGGAACTTTTACGCGCGCGTGCTCGGGTGTATACAGGGTGTCCCAAAATTCCTTCAACAGCCGGAAATGGGAGGTTCCTGAGATCATTTGAAGCAACATTTTCCTTTGCAAAAATGTTATCCGCGGCTTTATTTAGGAGTTATTAACGAAAAACACGGACCAATCAGAGCGCGATCTAGACGCGAGTTGGAAAAGTCGGCCCGGCGCGCCAACTGTCTATTGGCCGACTGTGCCAACTCGCGTCTAGATCTCGCTCTGATTGGTCCGTGTTTTTCGTTAATAACTCCTAAACAAAGCCGCGGATAACATTTTTGCAAAGGAAAATGTTGCTGCAAATAATCTCAGGAACCTCTCATTTCCGGCTGTTGAAGGAATTTTGGGACACCCTGTATGTAGGAATCCGTCGATTTTTGCTTTCTCTATGCGACACTTGCCCAGGAGTTTTCCTTGTCAGCAGTTTGCTAGAACGCGCATTCGTACCTGTTGAATATTATCCTCACACTGATCGGTATACCTTTTATTTATTTGCTTGTGCACGCATAAGATAGTTTGAACAGTTTGCACGAACTCGTAGCCATTTTGTCGTGGGTATTTCTGAGAGAGACAAGCTTTTGGATGGTTCAAATTTTATTAAAATGACTTTGCTTATGGGTACCTCTCTGGATGGCAAACAGTAACATTTTTCAACAAATAATTCGCAATGTTTCAAAATTGCTCATTTTTATAAGACATGTTAAATCAACATTCAAGACGCGACGTAAGAAAAACTGATCTGTAACTTTGTTCTGAGACTCTGGTTACAAAAACCGATCTGCTTTTCAACCAAATGAATCACTATCCAAGAGTGGATACAGTAAAATTCTCAAAGTGGGCGAAATATTTGTACAAATTTTTTTTAGATTGGACTAGGCACAGAAAGTTTATTCTGCAAGCAACTGCCAAAACTGTTTCGCATTTCTCGGCCGAGTTAGCGACGATAACGACGCCTTGAACACGTTTTATCACGTTTCTACAAGATCACACAACGATACTGTTTTCTTATCTACAGTCAACAGTCGCGTACGCATGAACATCCACGACTCATGGTTTTGTCCCAGAAATAGCAAACTTTCGAACCGGCTTGCATGTTAAATGGTCGACCGATATTGACATTAGGTGTTTTCAGGTTAGTGCAATTCGTGAACTTTGATAATTAAATTACGCCGGTTTTTGATGGACGACGATTGGTAGTCAAACATTGCCGCGACTCGAGTTCTGCTCACAATCTCGTCTTGATTCGTGTGCTCGCGAGAGCGATGCACATAATTCATGTCGCATCCCTGCGGATGACGAATAAATGAATAATAAGATCGCCGAACTTCCCACGATTTTTACTTTCAGCCATTCATAAGAGAAATGACAGGATACATGTGGTACGAAGCTGGGCGTACACTTGTTGCGCGTAATTGTTTCACGTTTCCTATAGTGTTAGAGGAAATTAGAAAACCATTCTAATTAGATTGCGGATTTTTATGCGAAATAAAAATGGTCTGTGTCGATTGCAACACACAGGAGCTACATATACAGGGTGTCACACGTAACTGTTGCCACGATTTTTCAGGCACTTCCGGTAGCCAGATAAAAGAATGTTTAAAAATAAAGAAAAAGATCTCTAGTACTATCAAAATATTTATTCTTTTATTGTCATTGAAATGCTATAACATAGAGCTTTTTATTTTTTACGTTCCCATTTTTATTATAAATATTTTTTTAGTTAAAAAAATCAGTCGAAAGTTCTAACAAGTTTGTCAGTTGTAAAAAGTACCTTCCTTGTGAAATCTGTTTGCAGATATCAGCTTTAATAACTGCTCCATAAATTCCATTCGTACTATCTTGTTTTGTTAACAATGTAGTCATGTAAGATTAGATCATGTTGTTTCAAGTAACAAACTGGTTGATACAGTCCAATTTCTAAAACAATTATACAAAACTTTACTAAGTATGGGAACGCAAAATTTTTGAAAATAATTATATGAATATAATTAATAACGATTATATGAGTTGAATATTGTCTAACTAGAAGAACTACTTTTTAAACAGAAGTATCATTGCTGACATTTTTCTCAGTTTGTATAACATTATTACGAGATAATATATATATATATATATATATATATATATATATATATATATATCTCTCTATTTACAGGGCTATCAAATGTACCCATTCTTCATATCTTGGATTAAGTAGTTTCACTTCTGAAAAATATAAGAATAAATTGATTTTAATCGATATTATCAACGGCTCTACATTTATATGATCTAAATGCTCTAACTGTCTCCGATATACAATTATTATTTTGAATTTCGTTTCTTCCGTACTGATGTCACCTGTATTTCTAGACGTATAGTGTATCACTGATAAGGGGCCGCGCGAATTACACAGTTTAATGATCAATGGGTTCTCAATCATGAAAATTTTCTAACCGTTAGGCTATTTTTATGACACATCCGAGATTCGGTACCATCGTAATCTGCTCTGCTGCTCTTCAGATTCGTGTACCCTCTAACAAAAATAGATGGCCGATCTGTTCACTTCGGACTTCTGGCTATTCAATAGGTGTATGTGGCCTTATTTTTTATTGGGCCTATGTCACGTTACGTAACTACGAAATATTTCTTCCTACAACATCAGCCAGACAATAATCTTCATTTCGTTTCATATATCAGCAGCACAATTTAAAAAGAACATCACCTTACTAATCTAGAGCAAACCACTCATTCTTTAAATTTAAATCAATGTAACTTGTGACCTCAAAAAGTCTATTTCCTACTCAGCAATGAATAAAAACAAAAGTATAATTTTTAAAAATAATTCTCTACTTACGATGGAATCTATTCGTGCAAGTATAGTCGAGATTTTACAATTTTTATTTGTTCAGACATTCGTGTACTAAACGAAATATTATATAAATCTGCACGCAAAATGAAATTTTCCAATTTTCTTTTGCAGAATTCGAATTCATTAGTAACTTACACGATTCATATATTAATTGGTCACGAATACCATGAAAACTTTATCTGCTTTTCATTAAAATTTCAATTTGTTGCACTCCACGCATAAGTGCACGGTATAAATGCATGAAATCCAATAATTTATTACATGTAACATGTTATTTAAAATTGTATTTCATTATTGATTGCATATTTTCGGTTCCGATTAGTGTGCACGATTAAATGACCGCCATGTCTATTCTCTGAAAAGGAAGGTTTTTCACCGTCAACACAATAGTGCTTATGTCATTGTTTCCTTTCTAGATTATCTCATGGCGCTTTGACTAATTCAGGTACGAAGATAATAATCTGAAGTTGCGTTATCAGCTCCCATGGTTTCTCCTCAGACCGCCATTAGTCACTATTATTTCAACTGTACTAATGAACTCGCCGCGAGACTATCGATAAGCGCATCTTCTAACTCCATCGTTTGGCGTCGAACGATTTTTATAGTGCACTAGGTGACACATGTTTTAGCAGTGCACTGCTAAATTCGTTTGCGTTCGTCAAATAATTTCTATTTCTATAGAGAATATATATATCTTTAATATTCATCCGCATTGGAAATGTTCAAGTGAATTAAAATTTCGTTTATTAATTACGTTTATTATTAGTCGCATCGACATTTAAGTTATTCGCGACTGTAAGGTGTTTTAACAAATTATATATAACATTTTTAAATCAGTATATAATAATAATTCTTAAACCATATTATGGTACAATTTGTCTTTCAAAAGTTTGATAGGGTTTTCTAACTTATTCGGATTATCAATCATTTCTTTTAGTGTCGTATTGTGTATTAGAATATGGTGAAATGAAGATAGTAGTAGCCTGAAAAATTTATATACACTGGAGGTTAACTGGAAGAATTGTAAACAATTTTCCATAACGGTGTAAACGTCGAGTTTTAACGATCAAACATTTTTATCGAACACTGTAATTCGCATGTCATAGTTGAATGATCCGGTTAACCTTCGTTTCACAACACGAACCTCAATCGAATTGCAGTTGTAGCAATTATAGTAGAAATAGCTCCCATTCTTACACGCAATTAGAATTCTTTCAGCAAGTTACTGACATGACGAATCAGCCTCCTAATTACCGGCGTTGCTATTATTCCGATAAAAACTCTTGCCAATTCCACAATATTGTTCAAGCATGACTTTTCACATTCGCGCGTGCAATTTGTTGTTTAGAATTTTATTCTATAACTACAAATTACTTTTTCTCATATACTGGAATACCAAATATAAATGCGCGCGCAATATGAAAATCTTATTTTATTTATATTATCTCGTATTTTAAACGATATCAATATTAGATATTCTGTTCTCGATATTCTATTCTATCAATTTTATAATTCTATATATATTTTATTCTAGATATCAATTTTCTATAATTCTAATAATATTTTATTCCAGGTATCAATTTTCCATAATTCTAAATATATCTTATCCTAGATACCAATTCTCTACAATTCTATATATATTTTCTACTAGATATCCAATTCTCTATACTTCTAAATATATTGCATTCTACATATCAATTCTCTATAGTCCCAGACATATCTTACTCCAGATATCAATTCTGATACACGACCATCATCGATTTTTTAATCTAACTTTTTGACGTACTTTCTGTACACTAGCCTAGTTACATCACAACACAAATTGGCATTCAACTGGTCTTGCTTGCAACTGGATTGAAATACAAGTTATTGGTGGCAATTTATTTATTTCTAAAAGAGTATAACTGCTTTAAATTATTCTGCTCCGAAAGGTATACTTTCGGTTCAAACTGTTCTAAGTTCACAAGATACAAACGCGATATAAATAGTAGACTCGCTCTTGAACGTATTAGGCACAGTCGTCTAACCAGTTGCTCCATCCTCTGAAGGGCTGGAGCTTCCTTTTCAAGCTGCACGGCGTAACAATTTGATAATCAACATTTTCAACGTCATCGTGTAACAGTCCTCTCAGGTGTAACGCACAGTGAGACTAATTTTGTCCGATGATCAGTCCGATCAACATTCCCATTTCTATCGAAGCCTAGCTACCGGAATCCACAAATACCCGGAAGCACTCGAAGAGGATCAAACAGACACCTTGATCGAGATTTCTGTGAGAAATCGGCGAACGGATCACCGGATATCGAATCGCACGCGGTTTCCCGCTTCTCGTTTTCCGTTTGGTGCAACGTTTCGCGAAAATAACGCTAGGAAACGGTCCTGCGTTTTACCTGTGGCGCAAAGGATCAGAACCAAGCAACTCCGCATGGTGTTTCCCCGAGTTCTAGGTCTCGTCGATTTACTCTCCGAAGTGGTCGGCACGCGGACACGAACGTGCAAACAGAATCGTCCTCATCCTCGTTTCACGGGTCGCACTGTGCTGGTCTTCGCATCAAGACCGGCCGGGGATCGAGGTTGCCGAGAACGAATCGATTCGGTTCGGCGATCACGTTTTCTGTCACTGAACCCGGACGTTCGATCTGATTCAACTGCTATTTTCAACGATCAACTACGAGGCGCAAGTTCACGCGAAACGCACGAACGCGGCCAGACGTTTCCACGGTGGAGGTTCGCGAGCAACTGAAGCTGCCTGCTTCCATTCCGCTGGTCGTCAAGGTACGCGGGCCGAGCTTTCGATCCGGACTCGCGCGCTTCCCCCGTGTGCGCCGCATACTTTCTCGATCTCTCGGTATTTTTCAGGGTCCTCGACAGACACAGCTGTGCATTCATTCCGTTTCGTTTGTCAAATGGTCCCGCTGGCACCCGGGATTCCTCGACACACGACACCGGAACAAGTCCACCCGTAGCGCGGGCTCGATTCGGCCCGCCCGAAAATTGGATCCCGAGATATCGTTGCACCGAATTGCTTCGATCCCCGTGATTCGGGTTCGACAGGCTTTTCTTTCTCTCCTTCGCGCGCGAGTAAGCGATGCCGAGATACACCGTCCAGCGTAACCATAGCACCGATGAAATTTCCGAGAGTTGCGAACATTTATACAGTCGGGAACAATACAATAGGGCACCCTATGAATTTGTTAATTTTTATTTTCACTGGGTGCGCGATCGTCACTTCAAACCAATATGGCGGCGCCCTTGTCAAAAACACTGCAGTTTGCTCAACTTTAAGGACTCCTGATCATTGATCTTGCAGGATCGAAACTTCCATCTGCAGCTGCCCCGGATTACATACCAAATACATAATAATTTATAAGAGAAAGGCACAAATTTTGAGTCCGGTAAAGTAAAGAACAGCCGTAGGCTTTTGTCTATGTCTATACGTATAACTCCATAGAATCAAATTTTCCAAAAACTCTAACAGCATATGCCTCAATAAAAATTTGTTTGCGACATATGGTTCTTTTCAAACGTTTTCTATTCTCGATGAGTGAAACGTTTTGATGTAAAAACAAAATTAACAACAATTTTTAAAAAATTGTAGATTCAACCCTAAAACGGATGACCATTACTTTTTATACACCCTGTACATACGCTAACTATCTTCCGTGATGCATTTTCTCTCATTAGACTGTGAAAATGTATTCCTGGACCCGCGAAAACCGTGTGTATTCCGTAGTTATATGAGCTCTTTATCATGTTATACGAATACAGCCACAGGTCTTGCGCTTTGTTGTACGAGGCTGTGTTATGTAGATGTACTTTGTTATACCAAACACCGACTACGCAAAGGATATTTTAAGAACCTCACAGAGAAAAATTTTGAGATACCACTTTCATCAAATGAGGAATATATTATTGCATATCTTTACACAAATACGTCATTAGTCTGTGCATTTTTGTGCAAAACAAAAATTGTCTGCATTAATTACAAGACTAAAGAGACTTTCTTTTCTTAACAATCTTAATGAGTTCAAAATAATGCGACAGTGTTTTTAAATTGTTTAAATATTTTGCACTTCATTTTTTCATTTGTATCATCACTACATAAAATCAGCAGTCTAATCATCATTTTATCTAAATTTTGTATAAAACAGTGTGATTACTTTCTGTTAATGTTTTATTATTTCGTAAAATTTTGCTGATTTCGCTATACCGTTTTTAATTATTGTTTGCTTGATGTTTGATTTTTCAATTATTTTTCATGATGGGTTCTACGTACATATTCCCTCGAAAAAAATGTACATATAATCCAAATCCGTTTTTTTGATAACTCTGAACAACATGCACAGATATAAATTCTGATAACATCCTATCAAAAATTTCACATCACCGTCCATAAATGCATGACGCCAGATTGACGTATAACTTTCGAAGTAATGCGTTTTTTAATCACGATTTTTGCAAGCATGCAGCGTATTCTACAGAACTTTTTATGACAACGACTGCTAAATTATCTCATAAATGACCGCTATTCACTTGTCGGACCTTCATTGCTCTCTCAGTAACAGTTTCCGCGACTGACCGTAAAGTCGCCGATGCTAAAACGCGTGTTTCGGTTATATTGTTGGCCTTTAACTGATGTAGGACCGTTGGTTTATTCGCATAAACTCGCTTCTCGAGATATTCCTCCACGAGAAAATCGGAAGCTGATAAATCGGAAGAAGCTGAGTTTTGAAAATTATTTGAATCTGTAGTAACTGGTTTAAATAGAGCATTGTTGATGACACGGGCAGAAATTGTGACTGAGAGTTTCGTTCCAAGGTGCAAAAATATTTATGCTAATTTATGTCGATATGTCAAGGTGAGGTCTTCTCGTCAAATGATTTTTTCGGCAATCCCACCATACAGATATTTAAATTGCAGCATTAAAATGGTTAAGATCGTTGTGTGTTTATAGCTGGTACTTTCAGTGATGGATATAGTGCTATTTTAAAAATTTTTGAGACTTTGAACAGTCAAATCTATTAGTAATGTAAATTATTACCGCAACGTGAGTAGATAAATAGATACAGCGTAGTTGAAGTAGCAAGTTGAATTATAGACATTTTATAAGGAACGTGAAGGTTTAGTAGATAAAATTGGAATGGTACATTAGCATAAAACAGCGGAAAGTTTTTTGGAAATTCTTCTACAGATTTACAGGTGTTACGATTTCACCAAACGCATGTATTTTCTTTACAAGCAGAAATTAAATTTGACCTTCATCTTCGGGGTTCAAGGTTATTTGAAAGTTATGTCACAGTACATATTTAAATGTATTCTTTAATGAGCTACACGATGCAACATGAAGATATATGTATTTAAAATAAACAACCCCTGCGGGATACTGACCAATCGATCCCATTCAAATTATACATAAAAAATTTTTTGCCTTGGCAAAATTAAAGAAGCCATTCTGGGATTCACACTTAAGTGAGACGCCCTTAAGACAATTTGACACATGGAAACTTTTATAAAAATCTGCATGTGAAACGTTTAAATTCCCTAAAATATGAAAATATCTTGATGCTAAAAAAATCTTGTCATACTATCAGTTTTAACGACTGTATGAAGCATCGTTTCATGCATAGCAAGTGAATGAAAACCAAAGTACACGACTATTAATAAAGCGAGTGGTCGTCCTTGCATTGACAATAGCATTGCTCCTATTAACTCTATTTTATTGTCCTAACAGAGACATTTGAACGTGCACTGTTCAAACTGTTTGAAGTGCTGTTGGGAGAAATAAATTGCAATACATGTAGTGGCCTATAAATCGCGCAGGATAAAAATGAATTAAATTTATTTCATCCCACTGTAATTAAAAGCAAAAATACATGGAATCCCAATGAAAATTCGTTGGATGTTACGTTTTAACGAAAAAAAGCGGAATAAAAGTGGAAATTACCCATTTTGTTTAAGACAACTAATGCTTAATGGGAATAGACGTTTTATGTTGCAAAAAAATTTATTTCTACGTTTAGCAGTAATTGTTAATCTTTCTTTTAAATGTAATCTCAATCGCTGTTGCATTCGTGTAAGAATTCCTCTAAGATCTCAAAATGTAATTAGTTATTTTTTCATTGAAACGTGATGCACGTCAGGTATTCGACATTTTTCCCTTGAATTTTCCATACTCTAGCAGCAAAGATGAGAGAAATATTTCAGAAGCATAAATGGTAGCAACTTTCATAATGGAACGAAAGTGTAAGAGTGCATTCCGACTTTTAACATATGTGTAGAAAGTTTGCACCGTAAAGAGTAGAACATGTTTGTGATATTTAAATAGTATATGGAATCGATTTTAAGAAAACTTGAAAATTCACAAATGCATTCTCTCTGTTGAAATAAAACTATTTAAAGAATTAATATAATATCATATTACATCAGAATTAATATAATATCTTTCTCTTTTTTAATTACGCTTGTCAATCTCGCCATGAAAATTTTCAATTTTCGATTTCTAAGAATTTCTATCGTTTTCATATTTGAGATTGCAAATTTTCAAGCAATGTTCTTGCAAAACTACGTAATTTAAATAAATTTCGAAGAGTTCATATTTTTATTCTCGTTTTCTTTGTTAATTCAAGGTTTCTTGAGCAATGAATTAAAAACTGGGTCATCTCGAGGCAATTTAAAAATTTTAAAGTAAAATGAAATCTAGTAAACGTTGGAATTTGAATTGAATTGTTCTCTATTTCAGCCAGTCGTTCTAAATTTAAATTTGGTACTGGCTATGCTTTTATAGAATGGCTCAGTTTTCGAAATTTGGATTAATTTCAATTTCTGTGTTAAATCTGTACAATTTTTATATAATATCTCTGTGGACGTTGTAGTTCTAGTATTTCCATGTAATATTCGAGGAAATTAAATCTTTACGAAGCATCGGGAAAATAACTTCAAATTTAGGAATTCGGAAAAAAGTACTATTGTTTACAAAACCAAGCTTGGCGCGAAACGAGTGAGAGACTTCTCCATTTCCGGTATTCTTGTGTTTGAACACAGAACCCGTTTAGCAGATAAAATCAAGAGATTGTTTGTGTATCTGGAAAAGCTATTATAAGAAACTCTTTATAAGTTCAAAATAAATATTATTCCTTCTGCACAATTGGAGTTTCACCTATTTTTCAATAACAATCAATAGCAAATATAATACTTTTTCCTTATTTAAACAGGAAAGATGTTATTTTCATTGAAACAGGTATTTTTCAACAATCTGAAAAAATTAACAAAATTTTGAAAATGCAAGTAACGAATGCTAATGGTATTACGTATAAAAGTAAATATTTCCTAATAACAAATCAATAAATAAATATGTCATATATAAACTCTCATTTAATTAAGTCAAATTCGTTTTTTAAAGTTCAAAGCATGCAAAAAGCTGTTTTGCATAATTCAATAGGAAGTACTAAAGAGACTTCTGTCCTGAAATTTCCTGATTAAAATTAAATTTCATTGTTAGCCCTCATGTTGTTTTCCTCGTTGTCATCGCGTTTTCAGCTCATGTCATTCATGTCACCTTGATGTCGAAATCATGCGACACTAGAGAGAGAAAACTGTGTTTTTATCGATTTATAGGATCTTTTGATCTTTTTAATTTCATGAATTTATATAATATTAAATGTATTCAATTACAAATAACTGTTTCAAAACATCTCAAGATAAACGAATCACTATAGAGATTTGGGTAACGAATAATTTCTACGATAAAACTACTTGATTTGCTGCGAGGAAATATCGACAGATATTCTGGATGAGAGTGCTTGTTCGAGTGCTGTATATAGGTAAAAACGCGCACACAATTGGTCAGTGATCAATACCTCGAAATGGAGAGATATTAACAAATACTAAACGACTTATATCTGTTTCTAGATATCGACAAGCTTAACTTTTTCTTCTTTGTTACACACTAGAATTAAATAAATTTATAGATTCGAGCTCGAAGTCTATTAAACAGTGTTAACAATTGACTAATTTGCTCGTAAAGTCGATGACCGTCGTAGGGATGAATTCTTTTCGAAAATAAAGTGTCTTCCATTAAGAGGTGTCATTTTAAATTTCGTGCCATTGGTTATTCGTGAAGAGTTGTTCGACTAGAATTGTAAAAAACAGCATTTTTATAATTTAAGATGACACCACTTCTTGATGGAAGTCCCTGTAGTTCGCGAACAATACATCGTAAGAATTTCACGCGCCGAAATTGCATTCGGCAGTCTGTGACCGCAGCAAGCGGAAATAGTTGGTGTTTCGAAAATAACGTTTCGTTCCCTGCAACCGTTACTTTTCCGCAGGCACTATTTTCCTCCCGAGCTGTTTGTAAAAACTGTTTCGCCGATGGATCGGGATTTAGAGGGTTTCACGCTTAACGCCAGTGTAGTATAATAAATCTGAAACGTAACAGCGTTCAAGAGCACGTGTAATGGATCGTGCTATAAAAGTTTCAACTGGGGAACAGGGAAGCTCACGGAACGAATATCATTTATGTTGTCAAATTGTGTTTTCCTGTGGAAATATTTCTCTCGCAGGAAAATTGTTGATATTAAAAATGCCCTGTCGTGTCCTTCTGCTTCCACAGAAATATTTGGACGAGTTTTAATGTTAAATTCTTCATAATAATGAATAAAAACAATTTCTAAAATGAAAAATGTCAAACAATTCAGGCTTCAAACTGCTGAATGTTTTTACTTTGAAATAACAATGTGTACATTCATTTGATCTTTTTTTTTACAAAATCGCGTTAACATCGTAGGTGTATCAACTCTGTTCTATTGAAATTCGGGGATTTTTTATCTTTATGATGACAGAGCTTGCAGATATCGAAACGACGGAAAGCTGCTTACTGCAGGATTTACTGTTGCAGTTAATCGGTGGCTCGATTGCATGAAACTCGCTTTAATTATTCGGTTCTTATCAGAAACGAATTATGTAAAGTGCATGCGAAAAATACGATTGATAGTCCGATGTAATTGCTAACTTGATGCAGTGCATTTTTTCATTTCCATTGATATCCATCATGCATTTCCGTGACAGGAAATTTGTTATATAAGGAACGATTATTTTATCGACAAGTAATTGCGTAACAACAGTGCTGGTACCTGAGATCAATATTATTTCTAACAGTAAATTTGATTTTATATTAAACCGTGCATAAAGTTATGTTTTATATATTAATTTATATCCATTCTTTATTTAAGAATTTGTTGTCTGTTGACGGTGAACAATATATGTATAAGAGGAAGCCAATATGGCGTAGGTATGAGATGTTATTTACTTGTAACATTTATGTAATTAATTCAGCGTTCGAAAATTTGTTCCAAACAAAGTGTTCCCATGAATCCTTTATTTTATAGAGTATAAAATATTATATGTGTTCCATGAGAATGCTTCTTAAAGGACTTCCCAAGGGTAACGTTTCCTTCCATAGAAATTCCACAGGAACAGATATTTTCCTGAAAGAAACATAAAGTTCGAACAGAATTTTTCCTGAAACAAGGGATAACTGTTTGTTTCGATCTCCAATATTTTCCACGGCATCCTATAACTTTTATTCCAAACATTTTCGCGTATTGTTTAAAATAACGGAGTTCGCGGGACTCGTATACAATAGCTAACGTGAGAAACAATAACAAAACGAGAACTAGAACACAAGCATCTACACGTAATCCAGACCCGATATGGCTTGTCAACATAAACAGAATGTGAAGGCAAAAAGGGGAACGTTATCTATTGCAGCATATCTGAAAGCAGATGCACGATCGACACTTTTTAGGTTTGGCGGTTCATTATTCCTCTTTCAAAGGTGTGCCATTTCTCTGTCGCGTCTCATAGTGATGCCACGAAAATTCTGACGGGTTTTTCAGAGCGACATATGACCCGCGAGATAAGAATCATCGCAGTTGTAGTTGTGGACAAGCGTCATCGCTGAAATCATTAACATTCTCGCCGAGCAACCATTTGGAATGGTAACAAGTTCACATAGTGTTCAACTCGTTCCGTTCTAATTAGGACGGGAAACAACTTTTTTCGAGGTCTCGTGAATTTCACGACTGAGATGTATCGCGTGGAATTTGCCACAGGTCTGCTGTCTAACGGACGTTACCTTGAACGAGCGCACTTGTAATTGCTGTGCGGTTTCGACCGGAAGCTGGAGGAATAGTGCACGATTGATTTATTAAGCGTGCAAATTAGTTAGTCGCCCTTCCTTCGTGTGTCACCTGAAGGGTGTCTCAAAATGACCTGACATTTTTAATTGCGCGCCATTTTTTTTGTGGCGAACAAAAGTACTAATCTTTGACAATTGGCATCAGGAACTGTTGAGGTGTAGTCATGGAGAATTACACGATCGCGCAACGAATAGAAATTGTGAAAATTCACTACAAAAATTGTGAAAATTTCGCAGAGACGGTTCGAAAAGTCCGCACGTCTTTTGGACATCATAACGCACCATCTCGCAACGCTGTGGTGCAGTTAATCACAAAATTCGACAGTTTTGTTTATTTACGTAGCCCCTAAGTTGAAAATGCGCCTCATCGCTGAAGATGATTTTCTTCGAAAAATCACCATCAATTTGTTGATGCTGCAATATCCGATTGGTGAATGTACGACGTTGCGCGTGGTCTGCTCACTGATATACAGGGTGTCCCAAAATTCCTTCAACAGCCGCAAATGGGAGGATCCTGACGTTATTTGAAGCAACATTTTCCTTTGCAAAAATGTTATCCGCGGCTTTGCTTAGGAGTTATTAACGAAAAACACGGACCAATCAGCGCGCGACCTACACGCGAGTTGGCACAGTCGGTCCGGCGCGTCAGCTGTCTATTGGCCGACTGTGCCAACTCGCGTCTAGATCTCGCTCTGATTGGTCCGTGTTTTTCGTTAATAACTCCTAAACAAAGCCGCGGATAACATTTTTGCAAAGGAAAATGTTGCTTCATATAATCTCAGGAACCTCTCATTTACGGCTGTTGAAGGAATTTTGGGACACCCTGTATATATATTGGATAGAAGATTCCCATAAGCCAGCCGTGCAGCCGTTGAAACCAATTGAAGAAGGTACTTTTCGATGCCAGCGCCACGAAATGTCCATGCCGGAACACTGATATTATTTTAGTGTGCGTCTCACTGATATATATATATATATATATATATCAGTGGTGCGTCTGCGCGTGGCGAAGTGAGGCAAAGCGTAGAGCTCCACGGGTGATCGCGGGGTGCGAAGGGAAGTATAGTTCATATTCTGAAATTTGAGGGCGACTCTTGCAAACTGGCAAAATCTCCTTCAATTGATCATCAGGCTTCTCCTATCCATAGAATATATATCAGTGGGTCTGCTGGCTGCAGTTCTTGTGTCAATTGGATCTTGTAAGCATGCAAATGCAGATCTTTCGCAAAATTCGCTGCTCGGAGCATCTTGAAATGTTCAATTGCTGAGCACGATGGCGAATCGAGGAGGAAGGACTTTCGTCAACACTCGCATTCGCTGCGGCTATTTTTTCATTCGACCGACCGGTACGAGGACGGCCACTGCTTCTCGCGGTCAGAATTCAACCACTATCCTCAAATTTTGTGATTACATTCACCACAGTGTTGCGAGATGGTGCGTTATGATGACCAAAAGACGTGTGGACTTTTCGAACCGTCTCTGTAAAATTTTCACCATTTTTTCTAGTGAATTTTCACAATTTCTATGCGTTGCTCGATCGAGTAATTCTCCATGACTAAACCTCAATACTTGCTGGTGCCAGTTGTCAAAGATAACTACTCTATGTTCGCCACAAACAAAATGGCGCGCAATTTAAAATGTCACGTCATTTTGAGACACCCTTTATTTATACAAAGAATCGGGATACAATCTAAAAAACAATCTTCGTGGCTTTCTCTACGTGCATTCTGACCTGCTGATTAATGAATCCTTTCTTGAAAGAAAGATGGTGGCCTTAATGCAATGGCACCATTATCGTCTTTCTTTCCTTTTCAAATGTTTTAACTCTACGTAGCTGTAGTAGACTCCCGTGTAACCCTCCTGGCAGAAACTAGACTGATTGTGAGTCGCGGTTACTCACATTATAATAAAAGAGAACATAAGCTACTATAGCTGAAAGAATTATACATAGATATTGATATAATGAGATTGCATACCTGCATGGAATATAAAAATCGTCTGCTTTAATTCTAAGGGAAAGGGATGTAAATAAAAATTCTATTTTTAATAATCTGAAAAAGCTGGAGATAACATAACAATAGTCGTTGATTTTCTCCTGAAGTTCTCACTGTTTTACTTTTCAGCTGTACCTACATAAAATCCGCAGCCTACTAATGTGTTTATGCGAAGCAATATGATTTTTATGGTTGGTGCAATTGAAAAAAGATCGGTTTATCATAGCCAGTACAGGCCAGTCAGACAGAGCCTTACCACCCTGGTTTTGTATCCAGTATTTTCCAAAAAGCTAAAATACTGGATACAAAACCAGGGTAGTAAGGTTCTGTCCGACGCGGCGGGCCGGACTTGCTAAGATAAACCGATCTAAAATAAATTTAAAAGTGTAGTATTTACAAATTAAATTTATAAATTAATTTTAAAGATGACATTTGATAAGTTTCTTGCGGAGCGACAGAAACGCGTGTAATAGCAATCCCATATGTATTATATCTACTCGATTGCGAATAGCTCGTTCGTTACATCACCGTGTACAGTCATAACTGAATGCGAAAGAAGTTCAGCCGGCAGGGTTTGGCATTTGTCGTCAGCCAGGGATCCGCAAATTACAAAGTGTAATCGCGATCGGTTCGGTACTGTCACGAGTTTCCAATTCCATTTGGAGTATTATAAATAACCGGTGACCGTCCATAGAAGAAAGCGTGGAAGGCAACGACGCGACGTCAATTATGCAGGCAAATTGCGATGCGTTGCACAATTTTCTGGCGGATTTGCGCGGGGTTCGAACGGTTCAAGTGCATTTTAATTGCCGTGCCGAAAGCGGGAGTTACCAATGGTTTCGCCGCAAATTATATTAAACAGCTTGCAGCTTCGGCATAATACCAAATCGTTAAGATTCCTCGGGGTACTTGTTAAATTCTCTGGATTCTGAAAGATTCCGGTATGAAAAAACGGCTGATCAAGAGGAACGTACAACGTGCTCGTGAAAGACGCGCGTTAAGTTTAACCTGGCTATAGTGAGCCAAATTCGCATAACTGCACTCGAAAATTAAGGATTTGGGGGCAAAAGGTTCGAAATTCCAATGAGCTACATAAATAATGAGGATTATGAGTATTTTTTTTGTACTATACACATTTATGCATATATATTTATATAAACGTATACAATAGGTATGAGGTCATACAAAATATTAATTTTATAATCTTAACCCTTTGCACTCCTTTGTCGAGTGTTCTTATATGCATTTGGTACTTCAAATGACCTCACGAATCACCCCTTTCAAGGAAGTACAAAATTTTTGAAGTATAACAAGTATAACATTATAGACATACAATTTCACAACATTTTTAGAGCTGTTTGAACATATTTAATGTTTCTAGTCTTTATTAGAAATTCGAGTAAATTTAGTTAGTGTGACAAAAATATATTGTGCAGATTTTTGCAACCGACAGTACGGTGTCTATACACATCTGAATATGGTCACAAATATACAGTGGGTGTAAAAAGTATTCGTACGCCCTTTAAAATAGAATAACTTTTTTATAATTATACCAAACGACCTGATTTTTTATAATCAATTAGAAGCATTGGTTTACGAAATGATATGAAAAAAAGATTTTCCAAAAATTATAATTTACGAGGCTATTTGCGAAAATAAAAAAGGCATTTTTTTAAACTTTTTTATTTGGACCCATAAAGAAAATTTTAAATATTTGTTTTGTAGATCTATAGGAGTTACACACATGCTTAAAATTTCATCGAAATCGATTAACGTACACACAAGCTACAAGCGGTTAAAAATGGTGAAAATCGTAGTTTTACACGATTTTTTATCAGTTTCTGCTTAAAATCCACAGGATCGTACATCTTTCGACACGTGTCCTTTCTTCCTGCGTGAACCGATTCCGATGTAACTTTCAGTATGTTTACAACTAACATAGATCTACAAAACATATATTTTAAATTTTCATTAAGGGCTCAACAAAAAAGTTTTAGAAAATGCATTTTTTATTTTTGCATGTAACCTTGTAAATTATAATTTTTGGAAAATCTTTTCTGCATATCATTTCTTAAACCAATGCTTCTAATTATTTATAAAAAATATCAGTTCGTTTGGTACAATTATAAAAAAGTTATTCTGTTTTAAAGGGTGTACGAATACTTTTTACGCTTTATGTAGTGTAGAAACTGTATGTAGTATAGAAACCAGTATTTTTTGATCCATTGCTGTACCGCCACAATTGTTCCTCGTTATACACGCGCCTCGACCAGTATTTTCTATTTTTAACCGGCGTTAATGAACATTTTTATAAAAACTCGGGGATTATTGTTTCCCGCAGGGGATCACTGCTGCGTATTCATCGTGCACAGAGACTGTCACGCAAAGAAAACCGCAAACGAAGATAGCACGTGGTGTTAGCTTGTTTCACCGGACAAACTTATTTTTAGGAATTTTGTTAATGCAAAAGCCTGCGTGCACCGTTAGACGTAGAGTGGGCATTCGAGATCAAGGACGAGAAAACAAAGATAAGGGTAATGATATTTGTTCAGCTGTTGTGCCAGCCGTGTGCTATCCAATCGACGTTTTTACCGGAAAATCCATATTCTACGCATCTGCGTGAAAATCGCGAGGTTACGTCCCATCATTCCCTCGGAAAAGGCAGTGTGAATCTTGTCCCTAAATTGTTAGGAAGGGTGTTTTATTGTAACGAAGAAAAATATCTCGAATACGTCGGTAAAAATTATAAAAATTTTCCAAAAACTTGTGTCCAGTAACGAATTCATGCTTTTAAACATGAAAATACATTAGGGCAACTGTACCGATTACTGCGGTATCATGCTTCGATCGTACTTTATTTTAATATTATTCCTAATTTATCATGAAATAATAATATGTCTGAGCATTTTTGGAACGACGATGTGTAGTTGCAATTCACACAATATGTAATGCTTCTCTTTCACTTTAATATACGTAATGCTGAGGGCTCAATTTTTTAATTAAAAAGGCAAGAGAAGTTTTTTTAAAATATTTATGGTATCGAAGTAGATTTTTAAATAATGACAAAACTTTTCCTTATGCTGTTCAAAGCAATATAAAGAACGTACAATCATATGAACAACAGTCCTTTGGTGATCATGATAGAAGAAAAATGGTCCTATTTTTACGTTTTATGAAAAATGTTTTCCCAAATCTTGCGAATATAAAAATATGTGAGAACGACCGACAATTTTGTTTGCTTCGCCAACGAGAATACATTCTCATTGAATTGCACAAATTTACTCTGGGTAAAATCTTTATTTTTACGTAGTTTAATCTCATTGGGGAAAAAATACCGCAGTAATAGGTACATTTAACCTATTTCACGTTGGAGAACATTCGAATTTATACCATTTCTCCTTTAAATGCAATTATATAACTGTCTGACACAGAATACACTACCTTTTGTTTACCGTAGCCGCGTTCGCGAACTAATAATAAGCCTACGCGTTCGACTTTGTCGAAAGACAGTGATGCCCGCGATTTGTAATCTGTTTCGACGGCCGAAGTTATTTCAGTAGTTTGAATATTTCCAGCCAACATTCTCGGGATTCATGGAACGTGTCCCGCGCGCAGTTGTCGTTAATCATTGTTTGCATTCTAGTGAAATGCTCCTTCGCGCCGTTTTTCATCTCTAAGCCTGGAAGGTATCCAGGAGAACGCGGATGCTTCAAGTTAATTCGTATTTACTGTCACGGAGCAGCGTAGTATTTTTATTACGCTACGCGTCCCGCGTTCGCTACTGGGCCCCGTTCCCGTCGATTCTTGGATTCGTATTCAGTCGCGCGATCCTATCTTAATTACTCCGTTTCATTTCGCTTCATTTTCGCCGAACGTTTTTGCACAGTCGCGCGCGAGTCCACGAGGCGGGGAGGCGTGCTCGCGAATCGCGCCGATTCATGTCTCGTCCCGCGCGTCATGTCGTTTCGCGCCTTAACAGGCTGTAATCTTCTCTTAATTACACGAATTACAATATCAGCCGGTCTCCTCGGACTCTCTTTTTACATGTGATCAGAGGTGATTTATTGGGTCGCTTCTCACCGAGGAATAACGGCCTCCGCGCACCGTGTTCTCGATTCCCTGGTCTCTTGTGTATCGTTCTGTCGCCTGTGCTTGCATTTCGAAGGTCCCTCGCTCTCGTATTTATCGCGAATTATTCAGGACTGAATTTACGATTTGCCTCCTCATTGTTTTTTTTCAATCGCATTTTATTCATGCTTCCGTCATTAATTACTAGACTGCGGATCTTTATACGAAATACAATTTTTTCGCATCGATTGCAAGGAAGACTAACTACATAGAACTGCACTTATGATATTTTCTCTATCTTGTGTTTCGTCCGTTCGTTACTGTCGTAAATGCATAAAATCCGCAGTCTATTAATCACACATTTTACGATTCTCAGTGAAAGGAAGCTCATCTCAGAGCCGCCCGATGAGGGAAGGGAGCACGAATCGAGGGGAAAAGTTACCCTCTCTCTCTCTTTCTCTCTGCCAGTACCGGATTAGTCACGTGATCGAATCGGAATAAGGCTTAAGTAATGGGGGAAAGGACTGATTGATGTTGGGGACCGTGTCGCTTCCCATAATTAGTTAACAACAAAACAGTGAATACATAAAAAATTGTGAAGATATATTGTCTTCAACCTATTAAAATTATTATATCAAATTGTTTTTTTAAAGATGTGAAATCTTTTACATAATGAGTACAAAAGTACATGTACATATTAATTGGCGTATTGTCTTATCGTAATATTTTTTAAAATAAAATCCACGAGTAAATCTGCTATGAAATAAATCTTACGAATATATATGTATAATCTTCTCAACACCGCAATTTTTTGAAACATTCGTGGATACCGTTAAAATTAATATCCGCTGATGAGACTGAGAAAGCAAAATGAATCGCGTTCTGGATTTCAGACACGAACGCGTAAACGTCACGGAACTGCAAATTAATGTCATAATTGCATTTTCAGTGTCAAATCGGTGACAGGTGCTTTCTCAAAGTTGCCCAGAAACGTAATCAAGAAGATTTGATCGGCTTTCGCAATGATTGCACCGAATTATTCTCACTATATCTGTCCACTATATTAACCATTATTTTTATAATTTACAATTGTCAATCAACTACTTTTACGTATTTTGAGTACACCGTACTCGTTCTGTTATTTATCATTTTTATTAGAGAACTGGTTAAGCATACTATTTCTGTCGCAACAACAAAATCGTGATTTGCATGCACAGGGCAGCCCCGGTCGAAATTTACAGCGCTAGTTGGAAGTTACCGATATCCGTATCAATACTAATTAGGTACAACGAACGTTCGCGTACTGCAATAATAGATCCCGAGCAGAGATATTCTAGAAGACTGTAATTAGTACATCCACGGATGCATATGGAAACTCCTATTTTCATATTGTGTATCACGGATCGCCGGATCGAGGAGAATGTTTTTCTATTCATTAAGAAGTTGAGTAGATTCCAAATGAAACCAAAACTTTAATCATCCGCCCCAGTGCTTTCGCTTCTGCAGGTTTTCCATATAATTAATTTCACAATCAAATGCCTGTCATTATTCAAGAATAATATTTGAAGGAGCGATCCGTCGGGCCAATCAACCGTTCGCCGTACAAATATTTAAGGAGATGAAATAACGATTCTTCGGACAACATTCTACCTTTATGAAAGAGTTTAAAGAAATGCGACTTTCTTGGAAATGTATTTCTTCCTGTAAAGATCCTATTGGCCCGAGAATAAAATAACGACATCGTTAAATCCTATTGAGTTTTTTAGTCTGCAGTCTCGGGGAATTGTAGTTCGCGCATTTGTCAAGGGAATGCTTTTAATACTCACAACAAGAGAAGTTGCTGAACCCGGGAATTCAAAAAATTATGAAACTTTCACACAAGCATTAAGGGGGTGAAAATCAGCCCTTGAAAAAGTTTGAAAATATCTCAAGAATAAGAAATGATGTTTATCCACTCTTATAACAAAAACAACTGAAAACGAATCGCGCGTTCTTCTCCTTTTTTATAAATAATAATAGAAACAACTTATCTCTCGGGAACTTTCAGCCCCGGTTTTCCCGTACTTCCATTCGGACAGTTTATGAATTTTCGTCAACTAAATACCGTTTGATATCTTGTCGTGGATATTTGGAAGACATTCGAATTATGTCCGCATAACATTCCATCGATGGCGATAAGCAGATCGATGATTATCCTGTGATATTAAAGATGTCGAGCGCCGAGGTAAAATCCGGTCGGCGGACAATCGTTGGGACGTCGATAAATTTCCTCGACGACTTCGTTAGTCGTGAAATTGTTTCTGGGGAACGTAATTCCTCGAAAGCGATGTCTGAGCACGTCTGGCCTGGAAGAATAACGGGTTGACGACGTTCCGGATTCTGGTGTTCGCCAAAGCGATATCAATTGAACGTCGAACGTCCCGCAGATGCAGCTGTCAGATAGACGTCTATCTAATTGGCACGCAGCCATTCCGCGGATGGGCCCGTCACGGTATTTTCGAAGTGGGTTTACGCCTAAGTTTAGTTTACTGGCGGTCTAAAAAGTGACTTCATGTGGTCGCGTTTTATTCGATCCGCCGCCGTATGGTAATTAAGCTATTCAGAGTTATTCACGCAACTGGAACAAGTCATATCTCTTTTCCGATTGGAAATGGGGCAAGATGTTGCGGAATGAAGATTAATCGTTCAGAGGAAACCGCGCTTTCAGAGTTATGCGGCTTTCATCAATTGCTAGTACGTTTTACGGAATTGCTCACGTTGGAATTACACCATTTTTTCATATAGAAACGTATGCTTCTCCGTGTATATTACATATTCACTGCACTTTTGATTCTCGAAACATTGTCGCTATTTAAATTGTGATCATTTCGCTAAAACAAATAGTACAAACCATAAGCCCGAACTCGTGTAGCAGGCGGGAAACTAAAAAAAATGCTGCAAGTTCAAACGTCTCCAGAAACGTTCAAAAAATTTTCTCGCGAATAAAACTGCCATAGATTTCGTTTTATGGAGCCAAAATGAGGAACAAGTTCGGTTATGTAGAGCCCTCGTGTTCTATTATACGAACAATGTTCCGCAGATTAGAATGAAGAATTCAAGTGAGACAGGCTCGGATAATCGAGGTTCTACTAAATCGTGAATTAAGTAACGATTAATGATTCAAATTGTGTCGTGCTTGGGTCCATTTTAATAAAAAAAATGTCACGAATATGTTGGCGAAGGTTCCATAAAAGAATAATTGAGAACAAAAATGTTAAGTGTGTGTGAACATCCATTCAATTGTTACTGAAACACTTTATATTTCTGGTCATTCCCAAATTAGCATTTCGGGCTCCAAACTTTGGAGAACGATTTCGCGTTCCGCCGAATTCGTCGCAATCAATCCTGCAAAACACCGAAATCAGAATTCGACAATTTGCGAACTTTGTAAGACCTTGATTACGGTGATATAATGTGTGACTCAATTTGGCAGAAATGATCTCGCCGGCGCAGTTTGAACGGAGTTTGGAACTACGGTACAACGTTCAATGAAATTTAACGATTGGCTGTTTTACTGGAGCTCGTATAGCCATTGAGCCGGAACTCAAGGGAGAAAATCGTCTTATTATTTTCGATGTTTCGCGGGAAAGCATCGCGATTTAACGAGCTCGTCGTCGAGGATCGCCGGGATAATTAACCAAGAACTATTCAAATAATCAAGTTCCACGGAGCATTTCCGAATCTGTCGTTTAATCTTCGAGGGCTCGGCACGGCCCGACCCGGTCGGCGCACGATAATTCTACCGGACGTAAGTCGAATAATTGAAAGCGGATTTTAAAATTCTCAATTTTCTGAAAGCTCGCTTTTACGCTCGGTCCCGATACGACACGGTATGCTTTGTCGGGCACCGGCATGGCGCCCAGTCAAAGAACGCCATCGAAACTGGATTAACGCAATTTCGTGACTTGGACTGGGAGCCAATTCATTTCGTTCCGCCATTGTCGAGGAGCATGAAAACGTCGAACGATTATAGAAAAAATTATTTCTCTCTGGAACTCTCGCCGGCTGATCGTAAAACAAATTTTTGTTCCGTGACGTTTCAACATGTTTCCACTCGTATGACAAATATTCATCACGCTAAGGTGAGATAATATATTTTCGTGAAATTTTGAACAAATATTTTCATATTCAAATCTTTATACAGAAATTTTGCTAACACATTTGCGAAAAATTCACGATTTTCTTTGGACTAATTATTAGAGATCGAAAAAATTGGAACTTTTTGATGGGTTCCTTTTCAAACATGAACTATAGAACATTTTTCAAAAATCTTATAAAAGGAGTTAATATTATGTACATCAAATATAATATAATAAAAACAGTAGGACGGGGAGACAAGTCTTAATCTGGACGAAACATACATATAAGAATTTAGTTAGACACGAAAGGTAACTGTTTATTTCGACTTTTGTACACCATGTCGCTGGAAACGCGGAACCATAAAAACTGGGAAAGGGGAAATTATTTCTACGTCAGAAGCATAAATGTTTCATTGAAGTTAGAACGCTAGACTGCCTACATAGGTTCGCAGCTGGTTTTTTAGGAACATAAACGTTCACGGACAAAGATCTATTCAAATGTCGGGTCACGTAGAAAAAACAAGGGAAAAGAATACCGAACGATTACATTAAGAAGTAACGAAACGCCCGGCATATAGAACGCCGCACGTTTTGGCTATTCTTTGATTTCACGGCGATATTCGTGAACGAAACTTGCGTTGCTGCACGAGAAGGATATTACGTCGTCCGATTTGAAACACTACTCGCCAAAAGTAACGGCGCAGTTCGCACCTCTTTTCGAATTCACCGGCAAGTTGTAATAAGGATTTCAATTTGTAAAGTTATAATAATACCGCAAGCCGCCGCCTCAACTTAAACGCTATAACAATACCGCAGTTAAGAAACTTCCCAAGCAGCGCTCAGGAAAAGGAACCGTCAGCAAACAAACTTCCCTGCGGAGTTAAGCAATCGATTAAACGGCAATCCTATTCCATACTTTCAGTTTTTCTAAGATAATTATTGTAGGATTTTAATCATTAAATTTTACAATTTATTAAGTTTACAGTTAATCGTACAGTTCATTGAACAGTCCTGTTTACGTTTAACCTTTTCTTATCTGTTCTAATAGGAATACAACAAATGTTAAATGTTTTTACGAACGTTTCATTTTATACCATTTTCAATAAAACACGAATTCGAGATTATCGTCTTCGTTTCGGTTTTAGAAAAATATTTATTGCAGGATTAAAAATTTTTTAATTTTACGATCCATTCATTTTATACTTAATTTTACAGTCCCGTTTATATTCAAACTTCTCTTTATGTGTGTTCTAACATTTTTTAATGTTTTTACTGTAGCATTTTCGATAAAAAATGAATCAAAATTATCGTCGTACTTTTTAGAGAAAATAGCGATTTAAATATTGACAACATGTCGAAAACCGAAAATTTGCTGTGTACCCGCCAGGATAAATAAAACTAGATTCCACGAGTTAATTTAAAATGAAGTTTTAATTAAAATCTGTTTGGCGTATCGTGTAACGAAATTTCATTTACGTCGCGTGCCATTCAAGCGCAAATTATTTTATGTTCTTTTTATCAACCTCTTTGCCAAGTTATCAATACAGCGAAAATCAGGTCAAGCAATGTTTAAATTAATTACAGGAAATTAAGCGAACTTTTCCCCAAGACGATATAGTTCTTTGCAATTTCATTCTTTGCCGGCTGCAACGATGAAGACAATTTCCAACCCTTTTGAAATTAAATAACACCGGCCACACGCATTACCTCCGTTCTTCCGGATCTCTGACGTAACAGTATTTTTTCTACAGTTCTGTAATTAAGCATCAAAGGTTCCGTTTTTTGTTCGGGCTCATTCAATGCAACGATAAAGGTACGAGTTTCAAAGTAATTTTCTTTGAACGCAATGTCTACAGAACCGCGAAAACGGGGTGTGGAAAATGTTACAATTATGAATTGTAATCCTTATTATCATATACAGGGTGTTCACGTTAATACTAGCCAGCGTTTTTCTTGCGAGTAGTAAACATTAGAAAAAATGACAGAGGAAAAAGTTACGCTATTTTTTGGAAATAATGTAATGGTGTCTCTAATTTTTTTATCTGCAATTTTATTTTAGAAATGTGTGAAATGGACTGCTTTATGTATTTTTTTATATTAACGTGTGTGCCATAACGAATTCATTCTTATACGGCACAATGATCTTCAAAGTCGTACAAGGTGGAATAGGTTGCCAAAATGGCGGGTTCCAATATCTTTAATTTACGATTTTTAAGAGTTATTTAACAAATTTATTTCTTGGATCACATATTGTTTAAAAAATTTCGGTAGACATATTCTTGTTATTTTTATGAAGCAATGTAAAATAGTAACTTTTAATGCTCCGTGTACCTAGCGTTAATATTTTTTGGCGGTTAACTTTGCAATGGTTCAGCTCACTGTACAATTTTAGTTGCCTACTAATTGAAATTGAATATTTTATGATATGATTAGCTAGTACGTATGGAGCTGTGAGCACTGTCATAACCCTGTTCTTAGAAGTGAATGACATAGGCGAGCAAGCCATGCCGACGTTGAAAGCAGTGTACGAACAAGGAAACTGTGATAACTGGACATGCTTGTCTGCGTTCCTTTCGATTTGATGAAAAAATTGTTTCGGCTAAAGCTACATTGAATATTATTTTTCACGAGATTCCAAGACCACCACAATTTTTGAAACAAAATCATTTTCTCTCGTCCAAGGAAACAATCCATTGCACCGCAGAGCATTGCGACGATGACGAACGTCGTGAAGCATTTATGATCCAGTTACGTCCGTGTGTTTCGAAGAAATCCGCCCGCACGTTACGTCGTAAATAAATTCATGGATGCTTTCCTGGATGACTCACGCGCCGCGCGAGAGGAATAAGATACAAGTTTTCTCCAGGTGGCTGACAGCCAGCCTCGATTATTCAGATATTGCATTACACCGTGGATGTTGCACCGTCGGCTCTTTTGACTCTCACGGTACTCTTTTTTTTCTTTTTTTCTTCTGTCTCGTTGAACGAGTTTGGCCTGGAGATCGGGCCACGGCCCCAGCGAATCCAGGGCGGAGGTGCGAACTGCGCGCTCTCGCGATTTCACCCGCGATTTTGCTGAAATTTTTATCGGCGCGGCGAGATTTCTACGTTATTCCGCCTGGATCGCAGATAAGCGAGGTGTCTTGTAGCCTTGACCGTACGACCGACATGGTACGCCGCCGCGCGATCCGTGTTCCATGCTTATTTTCCAGGACTTTTTCAATGTCTGTTTTTCCTGCGTTACTTTAAGTGGAGACCTGGTTTGGAACGCTAAAAAGATGGCGATTTTCGCGATCTCCCGTTTTAAGAGACCGTCGCGCGGTTTCTTTTGAAAGTTTCCAGAGAATTTCTCTCTATTTCGTGGAATGTGTACACGTGGGGAAACTTCCGAACCGAAATGTCAAGACACTATTTCTTGGTCTCGTGCTGCGTTAAAATGACGTTAAAATAACGGGTCCTGTAAACCTAGTAACCTTGTATGACCTTGAATCACATGCTTTGATATGATATAAAAGAATACATAGGATTCCATTAAAAATAAATTGAAGATCGCCTTCACTTCTAAAAAACTAATACAGTGGCAAAACTTTTCTCGCGTTTACTTATTTTTTTATGAAACTTTCATGAACATATTTGTGAGATTTTTCTCATTAAATTTACTGTAAACGTGACACTATTTGGTTTGTATTTAGATGTTTAACCCTCATCCGTCCCTCATTTCACGAACTGAATCTGTCCCTCGGTGTCAAATTGACACAGTGATACAAAAAATCGATAAAATAACAAGTCAAACAGTTAATTTTCGATGTTTTTTCCCTTGAAATTGAGGAGTTAACATTTACATTTTAGGTTTTTGCAGTTATATGTTTCGCATTAAAAAATTAAAAGTCACCAAGTTTCGAACGAATTTACCTACAAATAACAGAACAGTGTAACTTATTTCGGGAAAACTGTGTCAAATTGACACGAGGGACGGATGAGGGTTAACTCATCCGAAATACGGCAGAAGGTGGTTCTAAGACATCGTCTTATATCGGAATAAAATATCGGTGTGAGCCTCGATTATCCGTACTGATCAGTGGAATTGCAGTGTTCGGCTAATAGAACAGTTACGTACATATCTACAGTGCTACATTAAATTGTTACTGAATTGTGTTATACACATTCACTTTAGATTGAACGTGAAACACGTACTCAGATAATGGAGAATTCAGAAATCGTCGGTACGGATAATCGAGGTCCTATTCAATCCTGAATGAAATAAGTAAGTATGATCTAAACTGTGTCGTGTTTCGTACCATTTTAATAACTAAAATGTTACGAACATGGCGAAGTTTCATAAAGCTTGTCCCTGCATACGACAACATGTCACGTTATCATCCGCCAGATTTGTACTGGTACATTTCATAAGAATCCGGTGTATGTAACAGAAAGAAAAAGGGAAAAAGTTTAACGTCGCTTTAGCGATTTCAACTTTCTCAGGAATGCTAAATCGAGATATTCTGGAAGCGAGGGTCGGATAGGTTTTAACCCCTTACTGCCGAGGTGAATTCTGACGTAGCTTAATCCGTTCTCTTTGCACAGTAAAATTTTCACGGGCTCTTACCGAATCAGAAGTTCAAGCCAATTTAGTATGTACGTTAAAATAGGAAGCACCATTAAAACTGTATTTGTAGTGAGTGCACTTAAATTTTTATATCTTTACACGAACTTGTTTCTCGTTTTTGTTCCATAAAACAACGAAACAAAATCGTACATCAATTTTCAAGCAAGCTTTGTGAAGAGGAGGCTTCATTCTTCAAATCTATGGAAGTTTCATTCACGATACAAATTTTTGAAAGTTTCTGTGGACGTTTGAATTTGCAGAATTTTTTTAGGAAAAATGGGTCTTTAATTTTCCATCTGCTACATTGTGTAAAAATATCTTTGAGGTAAATGAACACAGTCTGGCGAAAGTAGAGACTTCAAGCTTCAGAATTAGCCCAGGTCTGTGGTTATACTATTTGTTTTTACGAAATTATCACAATTTAAATATCGACAATTTTTCAGCATTACAAATGTATACATTTTAGAAATAATATATATTTTGCTAGACATTATTCGTCAATTTGTTGAATGACGAATTCCACAGCCTACTAATTTCAGATCGATTTCAGAAGGTTTACGGGAAACTTTGTATTTGCCACGCGCGAATTCGTTACTGCAGCCATGCAATAAAAATGTTTGATCAAATTTTAATTGGGCGGGTCGTAAAAATATTCATTACTCTGCCCGACTTGTCAGTGTCACAGCACTGCTGTAATACAAAATTGAATACATTTAGCCTATCGGAAAATGCTATAAGTTGATCAGTCTTTGGGAAAAAATAATTTTCTAAATACATACTGGACATTGTCATCGTCGAAACAGGTACGGGTAATATTCACAGTCAGTGAAACGAAACTTGGGCGCATTCAAATTAACGTGCGGATTCGTGAATACATATTGGACTTGTTCCCATCCCTAATTGCGGTCTCTATCGTGCAAAACAGTTCGTGGGAATGAAAGCCGGCGAGAGTTAATCAATGAAGAGCAAGAGGCAAGCAAACAAACGGTTGAGTCTGTGAAGAAGAGACGCTAGCTAAGCCGAAGCGACAAACTCGATCCCGCGAGCATCTCGACCGGATACCTGAGCGGATACGTTCTTCTTCGCAGCCAGGATCGATCCCTGATGGTTTTCCTCGAAAGGAAACAAGATCGCCGCATTGGAACGCTTGATGGCAGGTAGCTTGGCTAGAACTGGAATTCGCGTATCAATAATTTACCGGTGTCTTCTCCGCGCAGCGTACAGTCTGTGTACAGCGTGCAATAGTGCACGGTTAAATTTACTGTTCATCCATCGGATGATGGCTAGAGAATGTGGTCTTACTCTATCCAGGCTTCCCTACCATCGCACGCACAATCAGAGTCGCCGGACTTGTGTCTCCACTCTACCTTCCCCTTCTACGGCGCTATTCCCCAGCATGCGCCGCGCCGCGGCTCGGTCACGTGACGCGTTTCATCTCTGTTGTGCACATTGCCGGGAAAATTAGTCCGATTTAACTCGTGTTTGGGCTCATTTTAATCGGAAGAATTTCAGCTCCCCGTTGGAGCTACAATTATACAACCGAGACGACAATTCTAGTCGTTGCATGGCATACATTCTATCCTCGTCTACAGAGGTTGGATCATCGTGCTCAAGACAATGTTCGGAGAAGAATAGGGAAGACTCGTGTAAATTTAACCGTGCACTACTGTATCTCCGACAGCCAATTATCGTTTACCACTAAACATACCACCACCGGTCAAAATGACCGGTTCCAGATCTTTTATTTTACAATTATTGAAATAATAAAAATTATTTCACAAGAAATGATTGTATAGATATCTTCGGTAGAGCACGCATTACAATAGGAGCCGCACAAAGTCTAAGTAAAATCAATCTTGTCATTTTTATAAGGGAACATGTTCCAGTGACTTTTAAGGCTCGGTAGGTTTAGTGTTAATGAGTAATTTATAATTTCATTTAATTAGTCACTGCCAAAGTAATGTCATCGCAGTTAATTCAAATACTGTGATTCTTGTTGAATATTCCTCCGTAGATTTAATTTTGTTATATGTTATTAATGGTCATTTCCATTACAATTAACTAGAGAAATAGGTTATTTTTATTGCGTACACCAAAGAGACTGTTTAATAATAGCATTATAAATTCATTGGGAAACTGAATCACAATTATATGTATAGAATCTATATTTTGAAACTGAATACTGAAAATGAAAAGCAAATCTATTCATGTTCACCTTGCGAATGTATTGCGTACTGCGTAATGTGTGTGAAAGTATTTCTTCTATTTGTATACGATAGAAAGGAAGTTTATTTCATTTTCAATTATTTTCTACAATTAGTAGTATGGACTCGTATTAAAATAATTGGAAAGCTTGTCGAAGTGTTACTATTGCGAATTTTGCCTATTTTGAATGACCGAATTTGTTATTTAGTGCAGAGTCCTTTCTCCTGCACCCCCCTCCCCGAGGAACCTGACACAAACACACTCTGAAGTTCACTTCAATTTAACCTAACCATTTAAGTAACCAAATACGTTGAATTAATTTTTTTAATTTATCAGAAGTCGCTCTTTTCACCTACAAATATTTCTTAATATTTGTTCTTCTTCAGTTTATTTACTTTGCCTGCCTGTTGTTTTATAATTTCCAAGAACAATTATGCGAGTGATTTCAAATATTAGGCGAAGTAAAAATATACGTTTTAACCAATTCCCGTTGTTATTCTGGCTATCTGCACGCGATGATTTCCGTAGTTTCACATACGCATGTTACTATAATGTATAAATGCTCGTATACAGGAAATTAATCTATGTAATCAAAATCTACTTACCGAGCTGATGTTCTGCTCTTGCTTGCAAGATAATAGGAGATAAATTACATAGTTGAGAAGTAACGCACGTTCAACGTAACTCCAGTTTTGTATTTTTTCAGTTGATATTTCTCTTCCAGAAAATCAAGTTTAATTTGTTTGATGAACTTTCAGTGTTTCAAATTAGATAATTAATTTTGTGCACATAATGGGAAATATTTGCAGAGAGAACATACGAAATCATAGGACTTCGTTATTGTCCCGAAATAAATGCCGTACATTTTATAATCTGATTAATTTTTTCGTGATGAGATATGTTGACCTGCTGATCGAAAAGTTATTTTTGGATTCTATAAAAATATGTTCCCAGAGATGTAAAATTACTTAAAAAATATATCCTCATCTCAAACTGTAAATTCCATTCCATTTAAACTGGAATCAACCACATAGGTTTCAAACAGGAAATATAAATTAGATTTCCACATTAGTGAGCCCGTAGCTCATTGTTTAAACATAAAATCAATAGAAAACCATAACTCTGTATTTGCGGTCTGGATCTGGGTTGCGTATTATGAACAGTTCATGAGTCATCGATTTAATCATTTACTCGAGAACAGGAATTGCTGTAGTCGATGAATTATCGAACTTAATTACTCAGAAAAAACTGCAGACTCTCCGAATACAATTAAATTTGAAGGACTGCTACCTTTCGCATTTCTCTATTCGATTTTATAGGATATCGATTAGAGTTTATGTCGTAGGATCCTTTATTTCGTGGGAATATAAATCACGAACGAATCTCGGGGATACAGGTGGGCCGAACAGTTTTCTGTACATAAAGTTTATTATATGTTATTAAAGCGATGCCGGAAGATTGAACGAATTTATGGCGACTCGGTGCTCTCTCCTCGACCTTCGAAAGCCTTTTTCTTCGCAGCTGTGCTGATGTATCTTCTCTTTTCGGAGGCGTCTGGTAATTTAATCTGCGCTTTAAATTACGATGTTTCCGCACTCCGATATTAATTCCCCTGTATCGATCGTATAACGGGAGACTTCATCTTGATAAGTATGGTCTGAATTGATCCACGACATTCCTTTCGTTATGGGGGCAGCGTTGATTTTTCGATTGAAAAATCAATCCATCACTCAACCGGCTAAACCAGCTAAAGATTTTTCTTAAACTGCACGCAGATTGATTTTAATCTAAATCTGTACGTGAACGATACGGTGGACGTGTTAATTCGGTAAATGTATGCGCATACTAATGCGACAAGTTAACGAACGAACAAGCAATGAAATTAAAACTTCTATGCAGTAGTCGATGCGTACGCTTTCACAGCCGATTTAGGAAAACTGTGCGCAAACAGAAATGCACGGATTTGAAGAGTCGTGTCACTAATTTTGAATTGAGCTCTCTCGCTTTAAATCCTGTTTATGTTATCTGTAAATCGCATAACTTCATCGAGATCATCTTCACAGAAAAGTTGGAAACAGTTCGAAGTTTGAAAATGAAGTCTGAGAGATTCTAGAAGATGATTGAAAGGATACTTCCAACACAATCTTATACAAACTAATCGACAGGTAGCTGAGACAACTGCAGAAGTGAAAAGACATTAATGCTAATTGTTTGATGCAAAAAGTATATATATACATATAAATAACTTATTTGTTATTTCTGATGCCATTTGAATGTATCAGACTATATTTAGAAGTTAATTAATGTTGTAACTGCATAGATCATCCCGGAAACATTATGTAAGTGCTATGAAATTTTATATCGCTTTTTATGACAGCGTTAATTATTCCCATGTACGCCTTTACTACGGCAAAATGCTTCCTGGATCGTTCAGAATTGTTCCGTTGATCCTTCAGCTTTGTATTCACAATTCATTGGACTGTAATTGTTAAGCCCAAGCTTTTCAAATATTTAAGCATTTTGATTGGCAGAACACAGTTCATACTGCGAACAAATTGTTAAAATTGCCTGGAATTAATTTTCTGTTATTTAAATGACAAAAACGTGCAGTGCTTGACGCATCTGATTGTTAAACAGTAAACAAATATTAAAAAACAGTGATTGGAACATCATTGGAACATAAAAAACATTGTCGGATAAAATAATATCGTAATCCTCTTTTCGAGATTATAATAGTACTGTATTCGAATTCCGGATAAGGCGGGTTAATACTTTCACGAACAATTATGGCGTTTGTATATCAAATTCCTTTTGAAGCGCATTCGTACAGCTACCGAAATGCGTCAGTGTCGGTGAGATTTTGGTGCACATTTTGTGTATAAAGTGACAATTTTTTGCATCTTAAAGCTTCATGTTTTATTACGTTTTGGAATGAATACGAGGACGTATAAATTTTTAGCAAGCCAGCTGCGAGCGAGTCACATTAACTTTCTATGACTGCACTGAAATTTAGTTACGCACGATATATTCACGGATCAGGACGCACCGCGAGATTGGATTTGTGAGAGGGAGGTACAGCAAAAATGTTATTATTTAATAAAGTGACACGTAAATATTTTTGACTACCCATCACGGACCTCGAGAGAATCTGTTAATATTGTTTTCGTGGATTGATAAATGTTTAACACTTACAGAAAGCACGAAATGTAAGAACTATAATTTTACATTAGTTTGTATATTTTTTTTGTCGCAGTTCGCAGCTCACCAAAAATTTGAACAAATTAATGATCAATACTTACAATTATACAGTGATACTGTAAAAATATCAATCGATCGCTTCTAATTAAACGGGGAGAATAGGCCACAACCAAACAGGTTTTACTTTTAAAACGATTTACGAAAATATTATTTACGGATTATTGAAATGACAAGACAATTCGTATTTAAATACGCAGTCTAATAATAATGTGAAATTGTTGTCGAACTACTAGACGCTGTTATGCACTTCTGTGTTGTAGAGTTCCGTTTTAATTTTTACAATTGTCTATCGTTATCAAAATTCTGTGTCGTATATTTTTTACGGCGGTGGGTAAACTAAACTATAAGATAGTGTGTTCCGAAATACCTTATTGCGGCGAAGTCACTAAATCATCGTCAGCTCAAGCGGTTCACGATAAGATACGCCGCCAGAGACGAGGTGGACCCTTGACTGATCAGTAGCTTCTCTTTAATAAACTGATCGATCCGGATACATAATTGCTAATGGGTATCTTATCGCGGTTGCAGTACCATGAGAATATTGTGTGCGTGCGTTCACAATGTAATCTAAATGAATCTAGATCGCCATTATGACTTTGTGTAATAGCTTGCCGGTCTGCGTATCTGTTTTCCGTTTAAACCGCAATGGTAATCTCGAATATGTTCTTTGTTGCTTTAGCATCCCGGAAACCTTTTATTATGTCACCTTATGTACCTCTTTCCCTATTGAATAGTGGTAGATTTAGTTCAAGGCAAAATCACGTGTATTTTAAATGAGTTTTTAACGACTACAATTACTTCGATATACAGGGTGTCCCAAAATTCCTTCAACAGCCGGAAATGGGAGGTTCCTGAGATCATTTGAAGCAACATTTTCCTTTACAGAAATGTTATCCACGGCTTTGTTTAGGAGTTATTAACGAAAAATACGGACCAATCAGAGCGCGACCTAGACGCGAGTTGGCACAGTCGGCCAATAGACAGTTGGCGCGCCGGGCCGACAGTCCCAACTCGCGTCTAGTTCGCGCTCTGATTGGTCCGTATTTTTCGTTAATAACTCCTAAACAAAGCCGTGGATAACATTTTTGTAAAGGAAAATGTTGCTTCAAATGATCTCAGGAACCTCCCATTTCCGGCTGTTGAAGGAATTTTGGGACACCCTGTACATTCTCACTGTGGCGTCCCGATAATACAAGTTTTAATGGCACCATTGTGGCGATTGCAGAGATTGTAAAAGACATGTTCTACGTAGGTACACATAAATTGCAATTGCAGTAAAGTTCCATTTATATGAATCCGTCGGGGGCGCAAGAAGTTGACATAACTGGGTCGTTTGTATAATAGCACTCCACATAATTCGTCCCACCGTTCATTATTTTTCGTTCGCGTAGTTGTTTTGTCGTGTTTCAACAAACAAATTCTATTAAATATTATAGTATTTTTTACGAATTTTGAAATGTGAGTTTGTCACAACGTTAATGTTGCAATTCTTAGTGAAATCTCTTCATTATAGATATAAGAAAACCACAATAGGCACCGAACAAATTCTACAACTTAACATTAAATAATACATGAATTACAGTAATAGATTTAATCGATTCGATATAGAATGATAAATATAAATGATAAACAAATGATATTCCCTAATTTAATCAACTTTATCGTGAATATATATAATACGGGAAATTACATGTTATAAATGTATTTGTGAAGCATTGTCTGATATCAAGTGCGCGATTCAACAATTATGAACAAAATGAATTACGTTTGCCTGAAGGTTTAGTAAATGTGACTTCTATTAATTGTGCAGTCTATTATATTTACAGCTTGGTTATTAGACGCTCATATAACTGGAGAATCGTTCAGCAGTAATTCACACAGCAAGAACTCGGTGGAAGTTCGGTTAATCGCACAGTGACTGCAATTCCGTTTAAATACATCACACTTTACTACACGTATGAACCCACAGTATTCTAACATACATCGGTGGTTACATTTATCGCATAGTAATCTTTATTACAATTCTGTTGGAGGACGAAAATATCATTACTCGAATGACCTTAATATTGTATTAACAATGTAAAAAGCTATACTATTTTTAATAGACGAAGTACTTGCATATTATTGGCGAAAATGACATAACCCATATTATAGACTTGATTAGTTTTGTTTAAACTTTTAAACGCGTTTGCGATCAACTCGAACAAAAATGTTATCTTTTTCAGTTTACTATGTTTTCCATCTTAACCCTTAACTTGATAAAAACAATCTATATTAATAACAAATTGTATACAGGGTGTCCCAAAAATGTACTTCATTGGAACGGGCGATTTCTGAGTTCGTTTGAAGTCACTTTTTCCTTTGCGAAAATGCTGTGCGTTACAGTACATACACAGTCCTTTTGAACAATATTGTAACTGGAAAATTAATTTAACATTTCTTCCGATCTAGAATATTTCCATTCCCTATGATTTCTAAAATTTTATGAATATGAAATTGGTATAATACCTCATGCAATACCTAAATGTTTAGTAATTGATTAGATACCGATATATTTAATAATGCAAACAACATTTTGAATAATGGTACAGCAATTTTTACTGTACAGTTTACTGACAACAAGGGTGAATCTGTAGACGTAATACCAAACTGTCAAGATATTGGAAGAATTTAAGAACATTATTAAAGCATGGCCATCGATCTCCTGTTTTATACAATCGACTTCGTCGAACATTTATTTCATTTGGCACAAAACTCCGCAGTCTGCTCATTATTGTGCAAAACAAGGCTAAGCAGACATTGTGTAATGAATTTCGATCAGTTTCTTACTCGTCGCGGAATTCTGGCTGTGCAAAATACGAATTCACCGCCGGTTTTGATGCTCTAATCTCTAACCTAATGTGTTGAATCAGTGGCGGAATGCTACCGAATGAATCACCCGTGGAATTGCAGCACGCCTCTCCGTGTATCGGAGGTAGATTGCGTAGGCGTATTAGCAGCGCAAGCGAATACTTTAGTGATAACACGATCTCCTCATTTAGATAAATTAATCTAACGAACGTCCTTGCGCTAGACTAGCGAGCATCATTCTCCTTTGCCGATATGTTCTGCCAAGCCTCGCGGCCCGTAATTATCTTCGGCCAATAGTCGTGTCTCTGCGCACCAACGACGCACGTGATACGTCTGGCAGACCTGTTCCGTGCCGATGCAATTAAAATAATGGCTGCATCGAGATCCCAATTTCGTGCAACGTTGCAGCGTATCGATGGGAACCTTTTTATCTTTAGTTTTAAAGAATATATACGGTGGCTCGAAATTCGAGCTACGCTCGCAAAAGGGTTGATCCTCCACGCGATACGTTCTTTTTACTCCAATTCTTGTTGAAACACATTTATCTCGCACACTTCCGTTTGCCAAAATCGTGTTAGGTACAGCGAGCGAAATCGGTGAAGCTTTTTACCGAAAAAATAATATATAATTTTCTCAAATAATGCTCTGTAATACATTTAACTGCATTTAACGACATAAATAGATAAATATGTCGGTGTTTATCGTAGAGATGAAGTTCTATATGCGTGGAAAAAGTAATTAAAAATACTATACTTAATGGAGAATGGCTATGTGAAAGAATAGTAAGTACAGTATACATGCATATACAGTATCAGAATATTGATTATATTTTTACAATTGCAAAATTGGAACATGCAATGAACTATTACATATGGATTGTTATTTAGCTTTATGCGTTATTATGAAATGAACATATCACAGAATAATCTCTTAATTAAGTTCAATGTTTATTCAAACACTTGATCAAACATACGTTCATTTTTCGCTCACGTATCTGTGCATCGATTACTTTCGATTATCATCCGATCGCGGTTACCTGCAAAGCGATTAATTATATCGGTAGCCGAAACAGCAGCAACTTTCATGCAATTTTCTGGATTATTAAAAATTTTGCATAATTGATTGCTATATATTATACGGCCAAGTTAATAATTGCGTGCCATCGTGCTAATTATTCAAATTGTTTTTGCATGCAGAATTCTCGTTACGGTCGAGTGAATAATGGCCGCCAGATGCAGGAATATTTCACTGTTCATTTTAATGGACTTCGACCGAAAAGACACAAAAATGATAAACCAACGTGATTTTTGCAATTAAAATCGTTTATACAATTAGAAAATTGTAGGTCAAAAACATGTTCAACGTGGAAAAATAAATGGTCAATATTTAATGTGTCGTAAATTTTCGTTCAGTATATAAAGACAAATAGTTTATATTTACTGTATCGTGCATTTACATTTGTAATATTGTAAACAATCAAGATTTTTAATTTATTCTAGTACAAACCATATAATTCATACGGACTAATATATGTACTTCCTCATTTTCTGTTTTTGATCAACACGCGTTTTCCAAAACATATTCTCCAAAACATACGGAACTCGTAAAATCTTGATTATTTTTACTTAAAAAAGTGACATATGTACTTCAGACACCGCTAAACACGTGTGTCAAAATTTTGATACAAAAAGTTTAATAGTTCCTCTGAAAGAAATTGCTATAAATTGGTGAAAAAACATTGTCGAACGTTACTTATTTGTTTGTGCCTGATCGAGGCTCCGTTGAGTTATTATTATTACAATCGCACATTATCGACGTTATCAAACTCTACACGGAGTTCTATAATTTTCTGTAATTAAGTTCCAGTGTTCAGACGATTCTCCACCTTTGATTCTGTAATTGGATAATGGCAGCGGGCATTCGGAGAGTGCCTCTGCCATCTTCCGCGCCTACGAACATATATTTACAGACACGTTGCTCCTTTTGCAGGTTACACGTGAGCCAGCTGCGTACGCGTTGACATTGACCCTGTAATTACCCGTCCATTTATCGTGGATGAATAATAGTGTTTATCACCTTCCGTTGTCAGATGTCCATATATGACTGACGACGATTATTGTCAATTAATGCGGATTTGAGAAACACGGGCACACTTGTTAAGGTTAAAGGATATTTGCATCTGGTGAATTCATTTAATACTCCGTACAAATGCTGTTTACCAGGCTACGTCATAACAAAAAATTTTTTTTAATCATTTTAATTAACCATAGATAACTTTTGATAAAAAAATGGCGGCATTTTCATTTTATGATATCTCAGCCACAGGTTTCAATCGATGAATTCAATATCAAATACGTATAGTTTTTCTATTTGTCGTATCGTATTTCTTCGTGAAATAAAATACTCGTGTTTTTAATTGACGTTGACATTTTCAATTTGGGTCAATTCAAAATACTTATACTTATCCACGAATCTATGTGAAAGTGGACTAATAATTAATCCAATTTTTAACACTTTAAGTGTCACCTCATATATTTACTGCAATCTATTAATAAATGCATCTACGAATGTTACAAAAATTATTATTATGATAAACTTTGTTTTTCTATCCTGGTACCATTACATGAGCTATTTTAATTCTGTCGAATATCAGTCTTCAAACTGTCTGAGCATTTCACAATTTGGAACGCTGCATTTTATATCATTTGTATTTTGGTATAAATGGAAAAGAAAGATCAAAACATCTAGATTTAATATTGTCTATTTTGATACACGAGTTTGAATCACCGATAATGGCGGCAGATGATAGGACAAGGGCTAATCAATACGCGTCGTTCTAACAACTTCCGGGACTGCGTTACACTTTTCGCTGCACATCATTCGCACGCAACAGAGGGAGTCTTTAGTCTTTAGTGCACAGTAGTGACAGATTTGGATAATCGCCAACTTCTTAATGATGATAGACACTCGCTAACTGCGTCTGCCAACGAAACGTCACACACAGTTAAAGCTGTACTGACATTCGTAGACTCCATGCACTGTCCCGATGTTAACAATGATCGATAGCGTCTCCGAATTTCATTGCGTGCATCGAACCGGTTGTAGATGTAATGGTAGATAATAATTCACGTCGTCGCCATTCGGGTATAATGTTGTGTACAATACAAAAATTGTACTCCAATGAAACCACTGCTTCTGAAATTCACTTTCTTACACGTGTGGTGTATGGTAGAGAAAGTGTAGCATGGTTGGAATTTTAGTTTCTTTGAAATGAATAATAATGAATAATCTAATGATTTTTTGCCACGAGCGACTTAGTACTTTCACGTCAGAAATAACAAAGTTGACCTTCATGTGACCTGTACGCGTCCCCATAGAAAAAAGATCTCTACATCGGAAAGTGTGCTCCCATTGTTGCAGATAATTTTGTATAAACATCCTCAATCCAACTATTAGCTAGCAGGTTGTCCATTTTTATGATTTGCTGTGTTACACATTACATAATGTCAATAGTTTGTCAGATGCAGTATTCCCGATATGCTGCACTTTCTCTACTATCATACGCGTGGTGCACCACATGTGCAACACTGCAACACACACGAGAAACAAGAAAGCTAATCTAAAGCATTTCTCAGACTTGTTAGATTAGAAACACAGCTCTTCAGACTTGTTCGATGGATCCATTCAAACTTGAACAATGTAGCACTCATCGGACTCTTCAAACTCGATGCACATCATACTGTGAACCAGTTCTGTGAACCAGTTCCGCACTCATCAGACCTGATAAAACCTTTACCAGATTCGCCAGATCCAACCCATAACGAACTCATTGACAGTCATTCAAACCATACCGAACTCATACTCACCAGAACTAATGCGACCTACATAGTGGGATTTATTAGGTCCAACACAGTTCACACCAAGGTCGTTAGACCCTATGTAGAATATGCCAAACCGATCTGTGCAGTTACAGTCCGTTCTGTTTTCATCGAATTCGATGCTATGATACTGTTCTATGAATTTTCAATTCAGAATTTTAGAACATTTACATACTTTCTTAAATGTAATTAGTAGACTGCGGATGTTTATGCAATTTGCAATTTTTGTAGACGAATTTTAAGAAAGTGCAATCAAATAAAATCTTATTTTCAGTAGCAGTAGCCTTTGCAGGTCGGGAGTAAATATAAAATTGTATTAAATTCTGTCAAATTTGAGACACTACCATTTTTTGAACTTTTTCAGAAGTCATAAATGCATAAAGATCCGCAGTCTGATAATTAGATTTTGTACTTAAATGTAGTTGCATATTAACTTTAGTTTTCATAATGTTAAATGGAAGTTTTTCCGTTCTCTTCTTATTCCACTGTGATGCAATTAAAGTGAATGCTACGTTCTAATCTTACTTTTTTCTGTTCCTAGGGAATGATAATTACGTAGGAAAATTAAACTTCCCTGCAATTGAAATTCATTTCACGCGGTAATTTCACTTTTCTAGATTATGTGACAAATCTTCTAGGCTGCTTCTATTTCTGGATCGTGAGCAAAATTAGGCTTAGTAATATTTAGTAATATTATGTAGTAATAACAATCTATTGTAATACAATAATCATGAGGACATGATTTTTCAATCTGTTCATTATCAGGGACCAAAAATAACAGTTATTCTAAAATTTTCTATGATAAAAATCATTAATAAGAAGTTGGTCATTCTTGAAATTTAAGATAATCTACACAAAATATAAAGAAAAAAATATCGATTTTTATACTTTTTGGTTACAAGTAACATTTGTGTTCAAAAATTGGATCCTCCTCGATAACTGTTATCGATGTAGAAAAACTGTTTCGATTGCTCAAAGCAATTATCGATGAGAGAAGTTTCGCATAACAAAACGAATCAACATACCGTACGAACAAAACCAAATCTGTTTGTTAACTGTCTTTGATAATTGCTTGTCTATCATTTGAAAGTTGTACTATTTAATAATAACTATTACAAATTTCCTCCATCCATAACTGTTATAAGTGATCGAAATGAATTTCTCTAAACAATAATATTTACCAACACGAGAAAAAATTTTCGGTTACTTATAATCCTTATTTGTGATTATTCCATGACTTTTTTTTCTTTTTTGTTATAACAGTTATCTCTGTTCATAATAATTTGATCACCGACTGTAAAATCGTGAATGAATGCAAGTGGGTCTAATTCTATCGATCACTCGCTGATACATAAATATTTCATAGGTCTTTCTAACGGATTGATATTTCACCTAATCATTTTTCTCGCGAACGCATAAAATCCTCAGCCTCGTTATAAATAGCATTACGTATCAAGAATTTCCCGTCGTTCAATCCTCCTATCGTAAAAGGGTGGCATTACAGAGGGAAGTTATAGGGGGCTAATGAATAATTTATCCACATCGATTCCTGCGATTAACATTCGGGCTCGGAATACTCATATTGCGTTGCTTTAATTGGACCGTCGCATAATCGAACAGGCATCGACACGAACGCGATGAAGGATCCTGTTAAAATTCTTCTCGTTCGGAAATTTCAACCTTCAATTATTCATTACTTTCGTGCCATGATCTTTCGCTGTAAAAACACCTCGTGATTAATAACCGTCGTTGCTCTACCCGCGCTCATTAAATTATAATTACAAACCTAGCGGTTTGTTAAACTGTTTTTTTTTCTCCCAGGATCGAAAGTCAATTCGAATAATTGCGGTTTTCACCAGTTCAAAGTTCTTCACCTGTCGATTTGTAATCTGTCTTTTGTCATAAATGTTTATTACTGGGTTAGGTTTGCGCTTGAAATGAAAACGGAGAAAAAGAAAATTCGTGCGACCTTATTATAGCAGTTCAAGTCAGTGTCACCAGGTAGCAAAATTGATCGTACAACAGTCAATTCGATGTTTAGCTCAAATTAGCAAGTAAAGCAAACTATACAGTTTTAAAATTCAAGCAAAAAAACCACAATTATTTTTGCAGCAACCCGATAGTTCGACGAAATTTCGTCCGCGGAATAAAAACTCTCGGAAACAAAGCTAGAAATTAAATTCGAAATTAAACACCGCTCTTGGAATCGAGAACCCGATGAATTTTATTCGGTGATTAACTGAAATACACGCTGTTCCGCGCTTTTCTTTTCTCGAGGGGCTTGTAACGAACCTAATGAAACTTCCCGAGAAGAAGCACCGCGGCTTCTCGGTTTTCATTTTCTAAACTCTTCCATTTTGAATTTCAAAGGCAACACCACCCCACCGACGGCATTCCATTCGACCCAATTAACACGATCTCCGTGTATCTGGATTTAATGCAGCTGCAGACGTTGCGTCGTCGTGGAGATTCTGCTCGCTGCGCTGGTGCGAGTTCCTCGTTATTAATACCGGGAACGTCGCGTCGCGTATGCGTGTTGTAAGTTGTAAGAAATCCGCTCCAGACCAACACGAGCTTTTCTTTACCTTGGTGCGTGTGAACGGAACACCGACTGTGCGTACCGGCATTTAATAATGTTACGTTACCGATCAGATTTACCATTACGCAACCTGCGCGCAACCGAACACTGGCCTAAGCGTTCTACTAACTGCACCGTGTGTTCACCTTGATTGCGTTTCCCGCGAGAACCCGTGATTAACCCAAACTCTGCGTCGGTACCTGTTACTACATGACTCGATGCTCGTACACCGTCGCATCAAGTACTCGCTGTTCCTCTTCTTCTTCTTCTGTTGCCTGCTTAAGCGTAGAATGCATCCGTTGTATTCAAATAAAATATTGTTCAATTTTTATGAGCTGGTCACTAAAACCGGGAATGTTGATTTTTCATGTTGTTGATGTACGATCTGTACCAGCACCATCGTGAACAACGTATACTTTCAATCAATGAAACATTTCTCGATTATTAAGGGTGACCCAATACAGTAAATTCTCTATAATCGCAAACGCCTCGGGGGGATTTGTTTGCATTTATCGATCTTGGTCCTACGTTTTTCGAGCTTCAAAGGCCGAGCCGAACGTAGAGAAGGAACCAAAGGCCGAGCCGAACGTAGAGAAGGACAGCGTCTCAGACAGACTCTCATTGTCGATTAAACCACTAAATTCAGTTCAAATTATATCGTGTTTGGTATCATTTTGCATTAGAACAATGCCAGGAATATGTTGGTGAAAGTCCCATGAAAAAATAATGGAAAATAAAGAAGATAGAATTTTGGTATAATGTTATGATGACTCACGGGCGTTTGAACTGTGCCGACGACTGCGACTCTCCGCGTCGCGTTAGTAGTGGTTTACATCGATAACCGAGCCGAGATCAGTGTATTGAGTTGGAGGGGATATTTCATTTGCGATTATCGTACATGCACTGTTTGCGATTATAGAGAATTTACTAACAGCGTCGGATTTAGTTTTGGAATTAAACAAATTATTCATTTGGAATGTGATTATATTTTTATTTCATTACGAAGTATTTACAACTGTTCCGATTACGTATGGAATAAAATGTCAGACAAATGCGCACCACGGCTCTCTTTGCAAACTCTAGCTCTTTTGATGAAGTTTACAATAACATCGTTGCATAATTATGGTTCGATTGTGGCAATAACACGTCGTATCTCCGCCTTAAGCTGACTAATTGTTTATGGCTTATTGGCATACACACGTGACTTCAAAAGATTCCAAAAAAAGAAGCCGCATGGTGTCACATCGCACGATCTTGTTGGCCAATTCTGATCCGTAGTTCTTGAAATTACACGACCAGGACATTTTTCTTGCAAACGCTCGATATTATAATGAGTTTTAACAATAACAACGCGTTGTTCTTTTGTGTAGCGTTCCATATTTACTAATCGCGAGGATGACAAATGAAACACATGACATTTTTAGAGCTACCAACTTTATTTGGATACCCTTTGTTATGTCTTTACTATGAACATTACATTCACATTTTCATAAAATATCAAACAATGCTGTTTCTCCACTCATATAAAAAGAGTGCACGATAGGTGCCTTGATTGACGTTGAAATAAAATTTATTTAAAAATAATATTATACCGGCTGTCCCAAGAATGTTGTACTTCCTTGAAAGGGCTGATTCCTGAGTTTATTTGAAGTTAATTTGAAGTTATTTTTCCTTCGTGAAAATGCTTTCCACAGGTTTGTTAAGGAGTTATTAACACTAAATATACCGAGCATTAAAAGTAATTAGTGAATGTTCCCTTATAAAACTGACAAGATTGATTTTATTTAGACTTTGTGCCGCTCCTATTGTAATATGTGCTCCACTAAAGATATCTATACAATTATTTCTTATGGAAGTATTTTTATTATATCAATAATCGTAAAATAAAAAATCTGGAACCGACCACTTTGACCGGTGATGGTAGGTTTAGGTCAAAACAGGGACCAATCAGCGCGTGGCTACTCCGGACGGACTAATCGTCGCGCTCAGCCGGACTTATGCTCTGATTGGACCTTGTTTTTCGCAGATAACTCCTGAAAAAGCCGCGGAGAATATTTTTGGAAAGGGAAAAGTTACTTCAAATGATCTCGTCAAACATTTTTGATTAAAGAATTTTTAGATTAAAAGAATCAGAGGGTACCAATATGTAATTTTCAGAGAAAAAATCCCGTATCTTATAATTAATGCAGACAATTTTTATCTTACATACAGTGAACCACAGTAATATTCGAACTCTTTTAAGAGGACGATAACTAGTTTAAAAGTTTCCTTTTAAAAGTGTCGGAATATTACTGTAGTTTACTGTAAAGTTCCGCAGTCTAGTTATGGACTAAATATGACATCGAAGTATCATTTCATTGGTTTTTCATTCCCGCGTGTCTTGCACACTCGCGCATGCATAAGTAAATAATATCCGAAGCCGATAAACTACTGCTCATGTTTTTGCATATTAACGTTCCAGATATGGACAAGGAGGAAAAATAATTAAGAAGGAAGTGTATTTCAGTAGCGTGCTTCAGGCTGCTATGCCGCGATCTATCGATCTTCGATCTGCCTCAAATAGAACGAGGCTGATCGGTAATGAAGACGATATTCGGTTGAAATGAATGATATCAAGAATCGTTTATGCAACGATTCAAGAATACTCTTTCGTGAAAAGAATTCTATCGGCATTCACTTGATCTATATAAGTCGACGACAAGACATAAATATTTCAGCTTTTTTGATATCGGAAAACCATTAGCAAATGCTTGCCGTAATTTCATAAGCATACTATCAGACTGTTCATGTAGATTCTTGCTTCTATAATAGTGATTTACAAAAATTGAACCTATTTCCTGTATTATGCGAGTCGCGATTACAACAAACATATAAACATTCAAAGCAGATTTTATTAGAATCGTTTAATTTATGGCATCTGATTATTGGAGAATTACAGCATCGAATCCTCTGATTCTATTTTACTTGATATCCTCGATTTTAAATAATATTTTAATAACTTGCATTTCATCACGTGAAATATCACGGAATCCCCTGCAGCGTTCCGTTCAGGTTACAATGTAAAGAGAGAATATTACATGTATTTTGACAGATGAAAATAAATGCTTTACTTTTCCAATATAATTCTTTATCCCTTTGATCCCGATCGTTTTTCATCATTTTGTATGAAACACCACAGATTACGCCATGATAAGTTACGACATTGGGGTTTTTTTATTTTTGATCATAATCTTTTGCATACCGTCCAGAGATTATAAATAGCTCGAGGTTATCTAAGATCTAGCTTCGTAATTTCCACGAATACATTACTATTAATGTTAAGACACACTTTAGATGAAACACTATTTAATTTATGGTGATCTGAATTATTAGAGTACTCCACAAATAAAATTAAAATAAAGCCATACGTTAGGCGGTAGATTAAACTAACATTCCAGGGCGAAGTGAAACCTCTGGATTTAACTCGGTTTTATTCTTCGCGAACAAGAACTAATAATATTTCTGGCTTGCTTGAAATAATTTTAAAAATGAAATCTACCGAAATATTTTCGACCAGTTACAACACTCACAATGTGGAGGAATTAATTCATAATTATTTTTTAAAATCATTATTCATCCCTTCTTATTCCCGACTTCAAAAAGTGAAGAATTTTTTATCAATTATAATTTTATGCTAGGAATACAGTTACCTGCAGAAGATACCCGATTTTTACTAGACAATGCATAAAAACAGACGATCCATTGAACAAATGTTATTAATAAAAATAACGTCTTAATTTTCATACCAACAATTTATATGTGGGTGATACAGATTTTTGACAAGATTCGGAAATTCATATTCTGATACTTTGTATTAAATTAGGATTTTTAGAATACAAAAGGCGTCCACTGTGATAAATTTGATCTTTCTAATTTCAGATATTTCATAATTTTAGATATTCGGCGTTTAACGCGTTCAAAATTGAATTTGAACTGGTGTTTCCGCGTTACGTCACGAGCAACAAATCGCAAAGCAATTCGGCCTCGTCTATTTGTTTACAAACCTCTCTCTCATTTCCGAACATATGGTCTTCCATAGCCCCTATTTTTGTCTTACAGCAACGGTTGTGCGCTGTACAAACGAAAACGATTACCTACTACAGACAGTTTAACCGTAAGTTATTGCGTGCACGACGAGGACGTGGAGAACGGAAGAACAATGCATCAGAAGTAAAATATCCGGCGGGCGAAGTCTCGGCACGCGAATAAATCAAATTTCATTCTTACGGGGGTCTCCATTGATAATCGCATGCGCGAAGGTCACTCAACCCCGAGGCAATAATTTACGTTCTGCGAGAGACAGGCTAAAACTGTGCATACTTGCACGTATACGTACAGAAGACGGTAAACTTGGCCCGAGTGAATTTACACTGTACTACCATCGCGACACGCGTGAACGTGAAAGGATCAGACAATCCTTTACGGTACTGTTTGGCATAGCCCGTAACTTACACGATTTTGCTATTTCCTCCAGTTGTCCGCGTGCGAGCTTGTATCGAGGCTTACCGGTACCTTTGCATTTTTCCTTGGAATCCTTCTTCCGCTTCGAACTTTTTTCCTGCTTCTGTTTAGAGAAGCGATGCTTAGCACCGGTTTAAAAGGAAACGCGTTGTATCCTCGATATACAGTGGCCCACGAAAGTGTTCGAACGCCACACAACGTATTTGGCCTGAAAAGTCGGAAAAAGTTGATTTCAAAGTTTTGTGTCTGTCCGACATAGTTAAAGGTCTGAAGAATAAGGCTTCAGTATTGTTTTTTTTATTTGTACACCCGTGGAGTACTCTACTTTTTATCGAGAGTCAAGAAATTTCATAGCACGCTCTGCGTTCTGAAACAGTCTCTGAAACGGCGTTCATTCATTGGCGATTTTCAAGTGATTCAAGGGAATTGTGTAAATTCTTGCATTTTGCAGAAGCTTTTCAAGTATAATTTTCAGGGTAAACAGAGTACTTTGGTACAGATTTCATTTCGATATCGTCTAAATTAGTATGGTTATTAATATTTGAACATAATCAATCATTCTGTAAGTTTTTCTAGAATTATAAAACTTCACTGAGACGATTTTATTTAAGGTGCGCACTTCAGGAAAAGGGAAATGTTTTCCTGAGGTATACCGACCGCACAATTGATGTCGACGCGATGCGACGTATTGTGCTGTTATCTGTTATGTAGGTGACGGTCTTTTGCTAGACACGCGAAATAGTCCCAAGAAAGCAATTTATTCATTTTACCAAGAATGATAGTGGTGTGTTTGCCCAACCTACTCATGCAATTATTACCACAAAATTGTTCGTTGCATGAATGGAATTCCTGAAGAGTACGACTTCTACATTATTAATGCCTTAATCCTGGAATCCCGAATTGTCATATTGATTCATTCGAATGGATTATTAACATTCGAGCCTACTGGCCATTTAGCTTAGTCCATGATGCACAGCATCCGACGGTGTTGCCTAGTCTTAAGCTCTTCGTGTCGGATTCACTGAATACTAGATTGTACAGGCTATGTCGTATTACGTGGAGATTGTGGGTATCTCATTCGCCGAATCATAGCCTATTTTCAGGTATCGATTGGGCTCATCGTTCAGCATACTCGTTAATTAAACTCACGTTCTTATTACACCGTGTTAATTACCTGTAAACATGGCCTATCGTACTATTAATTAACTGTGAACGCTGCTATCAAATTTAGTACGACTGTGGTCACTGACCATCAAACTGCACGTTTGAATATAATTATGTTTGTAACATGGTGCCCTTTGCTTGTTAATTATTATTGACTCCCACCTAACTCTGCCACCCCTAATAACCTTGTTATTTATACAGACATAAAAAGTGCAGCGAAAGTTATCGTATTTGAAAGGTATCGCACCGCAAGGTCATATTTTTCGAGATCTCACGGACAGTAATGTTTTTTTATATATGGTTGGCAACTATGTTCGCGACCTCCACATTTTTTCTCGAACAAAGTCATTTATATATATTTTTTAAGCACGAGTATTTGATATCAAATTAATTGCAAACTTCAGAGCTTTCCAATGGTATACAGTTCAAAAGGAATGGTCACTGAATGAGGTTATAATGATACAATAAAAGAACTACGAAACAAAAGGTCGCGAACTTAGTTGCCAACATAATCAAATGACCTACCCTTTTGTATCGTGAATCGATGGAGCATCAAATTTACGTACAAATGTATTGACCTTAATATGTCCTAAATGCCCTTCGGCAATATCTCGTTAACTATTAGTTAACAAATAACGCGTCCACATTGCCCCACTCGATTCCGTAATTGTTGCTCTAAAATTTTCGGACCGTGGATGTCTCATCGCGGTACAATTAAGTGTCTGGGTAAACAAGAAAACTTTGCTCGGCCGGACGTTGTGTAGTCGATCGCCGTTCAATTTTCGCTCATTACTCGATTGTGATTATCGTGGCTACCTGATCGAACATCACAAGGACAGTGCGTGCAGGACGCGTGTGCAAGCAAGTGCATGTAATTTAACGCGAACCACCAATTGCCGTAATGCGAACGGCGACGGCGGAATGACCGCGGGAGGTGCGCTGGGTGGTCCGACCATGAGATCTAGGTCTTAGATCCGTGGATCGGGACGAGTGCTCTGCTAAGAATTGCACACGCGGGACCCGGTTGCATCACGCACAGAAAATTGCTTGCACCTCGACGCGACGCCGCCTTTTAATTTCGCGCTCACCTGGATATATATATATATATTGAATGTTCCCATTCCCAGAATCTACCGGAAGTCGCGGTTTTACTCGAAATCCTTGAAAGAAAGTGATTTCCTTATTTGCGGTTAATGTAGGGGAGACTAGGAGGATGTAAAAGACTTTGGAAAAACAAGACGGTAACTTAGGTAAACGAAACTAATTTAAATATTTATTTCATTAAATATATAGATGATATTATCAAAATGGTAAGCCAAAATATATCTACAAACGTAGTCTTTCACATCTTTTTCGTAATTCGTGTAGTATATATGTGTCCCAAAATCTTAAATAATTTGGTTCAATTTCATGAAAATTAATGTGATCAATACTTTTTGCCTCGGTCTGTAGTCAGAGCTAGATTAAGACTTGTCACTCCACTCTACTTTCGCCTTCTACGACGCTGTTGCCCCACGCTTGAGAGGGTAACTCTTTCCCCTCGATTCGAGTCACTTCCCCTGATCTGGCGACTCTGGTTACAATTGAATTCATCATTGTTTACACTTCAATAACAATGTATTCCGACCATTACTGAAGGGAATCTTTCGTTATTTTAAGTTGCACTTAGAAAATTCATTTTCCATGGGACGTCGCAGTTTAGTCATTCTTCTCGTTTATCCAATTAAGATTTAATTAGGAAAATATCATTTTGCTCGTTACGAAACTGCTAAAGGATCACTTATAAATATTTAGAGAGCTTTCTATTACCTTCTACCACTTACATAGTTCAACTTACAAGTTGTTCACAACGAAAAAAGTTGTTAGAAACTAATGTTTATCGTAGTGTCACATTCTACGCCTTGCAAGAAGAGCTCATTACTTTGCTACGCAGCAAATACTGCTTGCACCGGTGAGGCTTTCTTAGAAATAATATTACTTCCAGCAACAGTAGCCCAGTTGAACGTTGACGAGCTGTAATAGCAAAAACGGGTCAATCCTTGCGGCTGGTTCTATACAGGTTTTCGATGTTTATGCTCGCAAATAAAAATAGTATGTACGGTCGATACTCTCGGAACGTCTGCATGTTGATCGTTAACCTATAAATGTCGGAGCTCCAATCTTAACATAATAATAGCGATCGAATAACAGACTGTTCCATAAATTTGGAAACGTCTTCCGCGATTACATCGGTGCAATATCCCATGCAACTCTGGATATGAACGTCGCGCACCTGGATTTGTGTTTTGTCAAATTATGATCCCTCTGCTGAGATTCTCTCCTTCGAAATCAAAATTAAGTTTCAACTCATCTTACTTGGATTTAAGCCATAGAAGTGTACAATGTTTTAGTAATGGCGACAATTCTATTTATATGATAAAATTCTTCGGTAAATTTCAATTTGTAATATTTCAGTTCTCCAAGCTCGTTGCTTGCTCAATCTATTCCTGATTGTGAGAGCTTGGGAATTGGCACAGCATAGAAAAATGCCACGAGCATATTCTCATTGGCCAAACGGTTACACATATTTTAGGGATGGACGGTTCCAAACTGTCCATGTACCTACTGTGCCAACTCTTGAGCTTCACCAATATATGTCTTATCACTGGCTGGCTTATTAGAGACCTAGTATTAAAAAGACTCTGACGCAGTTCCATGTGTTTCACTCAGCCTCAGCGGTGTCCTAGTCTCGATAATCTCCTGCCTTTAGTCTACATCAGTTTAGTATTATCAATATTTCACCCTGCTCATCATCTAACTCGTTAGAGATCGCATATTTATATGCCTCTCGTGCAGGCCCCATCGGTGCTAGATTCGCAATAGCTCCAGTAGTGTCCTGATCTGAATAGTCTCCTACTTTTGGTATTGAGTACCCAGATTTAATGGTTCACCAGATCTATCTAAGGTCTTTCTCATCAGTTTGGTATAATACCATTAATGTTCCACTATTCTTATTGATTGGCTTGTTAGACACCACGTATGTGTGGTACAGGTCCCATAAAAATGTTAACCTGAAGCATTCAATAGTCTGCATCAGCACGGTATTACCAATATTCCTCTCATCTCATCGCACTTCCACAGTGCTCCACTTCCAGCAATAATTCCTTCGTTTCATTATTAAACGCTTCAACTCCATAGTAGACTAGACTAGACATAGACAGAAATTGTCCTTGACCACACCGAAATCAAGAACAACAACGCCACGCCTCCTCAGTGTGTTCTAGACAGAGAGAACAAGACAGTATTTCATTTCTAGTTTTCCATCTCTTTCGTTGACGTCATTTTCCCGAAAGCAGTGCCCTCGGGGGCAATCCAGAGCGTTTGTTGCTCATGCCCCACAACTCAGACCAACACAATACCACCAATTCCTCCTCTCTTCTCATTCTCTGACTCTCTAGAAGCCTTGTTCCACTCAATCTTTGACCCAGACTCCATCGATACTAGGCTCCTGGGACTGGGCTCAGGCTTGCTGATCCTCCAGCCCCAAGGATCTCTTCTTTACGTCATGGGACATTAATGTTCCTTAATCTAGATTACCTCGGGTCTGCTATTACTGCTTTCTTATCAGTAGGTGGCTCGCTAGAGACTTTGTATTGTTCAAATTTTAACAAGCACGCTATCGGCGCTACACTGTAGGCACGTGGCATTGCAATTAAAGCTATAGCATGGTCGATGCCAAATAGACTGTGTACAGGGTGATTCAAAATTTAATCGGTTTTCAATGATCTACAAATTGCAACATTAGGAATTTTTCAGTATAGACCCACATAAAAAAAGTTGTAAAGAATTTTTCCAAAATTTCTACTTCGCGTCACATAGCTAATTGTTCTAACTTTTAATAAACAAATCCAAGTCGCACAGACCATTATTAAAAAGGTTATCGTTTTTCCAAAACTGTCCAATATTGCGGCTGACATTCATTGCTACAATTACAGTAGGTTAAATAAATAAATAAACTCGGATACCTGTTAGCTAACCATGCATAGCGCACCATGTATTTCAAGCTAGAAATAGAAATGGCTAATACCACCGAGCATTGGATAATTTATGCAAATTTACATTTCAGAAAGTGACCCGAAGCAGTGGTAATTAAGGTGAAATGTATTTCATTTATTAAGACGCCAATTAGTCAGATAACTACGTATGAATATCATTGCACCTTATTAAAATCGTGCTCCTGGTTAGATTTGCACGTGCGCGATGACCCAGATTTCATCGCATTGACAAATATTATAAATTGTATAGTCTATATGTGTATACACACTTATTGCATTTGATTTTCAAGCATGATGTGACATTAACGAAAGGCTTACAATTCAATTAGCTGTAAATCAATTTATTAAAATGTGAATCCTGTTTTTCATAATTAACTCCTCTTCGTTATTTCTTATTAAATTTTTGTTTTAATAGCGAGACTTTGGCTGCATCAATGTATAGAGACCAGAATTAAATTAAATGTTCTACAGTGTCAAACTTAATCAACAAATTCCGCAATCTAGTGACAGCATATTATTAATCGTGATTTGCATACTATTTCTTCCATCGAAATCATTAGGCGAAACCGTGTTCCTTTTTCAAGCATGACGTTCCACAAGTCAACTAACTTGGCCCCTGAATCGCCGTGTTGTCGTCATTTGCGTAATTACAAAAACTTCAGTATTTGACGAGTGGCATCACGGGTCTAGTAGACCATCGTTTAACTGTAAATAAACCAATTGCAGCAGACCGTGTTGGTAGAAATGGTCGCAAAATATTTGCTATCAACGCATCGGGACAATTGCCTTCCTCTTCTAGTACTATGTGTCAACGAGTTCCTGAAGAGCAGGGGAACCATGAACCAGAATCTTCGAAGAAAAATGACTCGTTTCTGGCAATTGTAACTCTACCTCGAGCTTGATCGAGTAATTTCAAACACCGTAAATTTGCACTGCAAAGTATATAGGGTGTTCACGTTAACACTAGCCAGTGATTTTCTTGCAAATAATAATTTCTTGTAAATATTAGAAAAAAATCTTTTAGAAATGAAGGTGTTTTTCAAGTTCTTACATCGAATGCTATGTATTTTTTTTTATATCATGTGGAAGCGTGTACCAAAACGAATTCATTCGTATACGACATAATGGTCTTGAAGGTCACAAAAGGTCAGAGCTAGCTAGTGCATGTACACCCTGTATATGTGCTCGCGGAATTACGATTCTGGTTTTCTTTCCATCCGACAAACTGTAAAATTGTCCTATAAAAAAGTTCTAAAATGATCTATAAACGCGTGCGAAATTTCTGGCAAAAATACAGTGTAACAGACGTATTTTTAAAACACTGACTTCATGGTAGTAATGATCATTTTACTGGAGATTCGAGTTCGTATACACAAGCCACTTGATTTGTCTTTTTTGCTCGTTCAGTTATAACTGCATGAGACTGGACCCTAATTAAACCACGATTTTTAATTGGTGAAAAGCGATGACATGTATTTAATTACCAATCACGAATCGCGACCTAGTGCATTTTTATAACATTTCGTAGTGATCACTGGACTGCAGATTTTATGCATTTATGGCAAATTGAACATTTGATATTTGAAACAATATTATTGCAATTATTGCACTTAAAATCTAATGATAACTAACCACTGCGGACTTATGTGCAAAATAAAAATTGTCTGCATTCATTACAACATACAAGAGCTACATATACATTTTTTTCATTGCTTAATTATTTAAATAGGTTCAATATAATAAAACAGTATTTTTATATTCTTGGAATAGTCTCACTATTTTAATTTTGATCCACTCATTTTTGTAGTAAATAAATAAAATCCGCAGTCTACTGATAACCATTACTGAATTTAATTTATGATGTTGGCGCCAGCGAAAAATGCCATTTCCTAGCAGTGTCGCCAGATGAGGAGAATTGACTTGAACCTAGGGGAAAAGGTCACCCTCTCTTTTTCAGTACCAGATTAGTCACGTGACCAGGACGTGGAGGAAGCGTGGGGAAATAGCGTCGTGGAAGGGGAAGGTAGAGTGGGGACACAAGTCGTAATCTGGCGACTCTGTTTCTTAGAGATGGTCGTTGAGACACGAGTACAAAATTTCCGCGTGATAGAATCAATCAGCCGGCATTGGAAACGAAAAATAAGAGAGTTGGTAATGAGCCTACATTTTCGTTGCTGTTCCACATTTTTCCAGAAGTAACAATCGATTTCCTGTTCACTTTTGCTGCACGGCCGCGGCGCATCGCGCTTCACGCGGAGGAATTAAATAAATTGCACGTAACAATGCCGCGAGCTACGATGTTCTACAATGGTCGACGATGTTCACTCGACGTATTACCACCGTGAAACATAACACGTTTCTCATGATTTGCATACAATGCCGGACAATTTGAGCAACGTAACGCCGCGTATAATAATGGCGATTTATTTGAATCCAATGGGGACCCAGGTGAATTCGGTGGATCCGATTTGTTATTAATGTTGTTGTTCTTATTATTACTGTTATTTGTTGTTTATTGAGGGAAAACTGGACGTGTGTCACAATACGAAATGTATGCAGTGTTGCACAAAGGTGCGGCACAGCCAAAGGCAGTTTAAAACCTGACCTGGAAATACGTATTAACGTTGGACTAAGAACACGACTAAATTGCATTAACATATAATAATAGAGGTGGATAGGGGAACCTTAAGCAACATTCATGAATAGACAGTGGATTTGTATGTCAAATAAAATGTTTTTGCATTCATTGCATGAGACAGGAATTCCAAAGAAATTTATTTCTCCCTTTAATAATTGCAATAAGTTAAAAATGATGCAATATTAAATTCTTTAAGTGTTTTCAGTGTTTCGTGTTTCAATTACTCATTTTTGTCATAAATACTGAAAATCCATGGTTTATTTACGAGTAAATTGTGTATATTTATACATTTATAGCTGACTGAAATCTTCATCATTCAAGAGAGTATAAATGATTATAAAATCAGTTGCAATATCTTCACTATGCTAAAATTGTTAGCCAACAATATTTGCTATCATTTTTGTTTACTAAAAATAGGAGAGATCATCACATTTCCAAAATTAGCTAAGATAATTGATACTAAAACTTTCAGAGAATTTTATTGAATACATCCACTCATATTAAAACTGGATACTACTGGTATGTAGTCACAATTATTCAATTATTATACCAAATGTAACCTTCAAAGAGCTACATTGAAATTAGTACAATTTCAGTCGTAAGGCACCATGAATGTCAACACTTATTTTCAATGTTGTATGTGTATACAGAGAAAAATAAATCAAAGTTTATATAGTATTTGAAAAACGTCCATTGTATACCTCAGACGTCAAATAAAAGCTCGAAATTTACAACTTCCAGCGAGCTTGTGGTGCATCTGCGTTCGCTACAGCAATGCTTTCCTACATTGACTTTCCTCGTTGGTGGTAGTGAATATGTATAATGCCAATCGACACAACGGCAACGCGGCATTCGGTGGTAGCGGCAAGCTACGAGTTTTCTGACGTTCTGCAAACTGTGACGTGGCGTTTTCGTGACATGACACGACGAAGTACTCAAACACTGCATTTTTTATATCGCGGTGCTTACTCAGTGTCGTCAACTGACGCCGAAAAATTTCACTCCTGTAATCCTCGCGATAAACCACGTGCGGTTGAAAATTGAAGAGCTGACTTGTTGACATGCACCTACTACATGCAACATGCTACTATTTTTTTCCCACCTTTAATCCTTGAACATTCATAAACGAGAAATCTCTCAAAATATTGTGTATAGGACGATTTGTTAATATTATTAAATAGACTGCGGATCTTTATGCAAAATAAAAATTATCTGCATCGATTGCAAAAAATAGAAACTACATATATCGATTTACGAAAATCCCATCAAAGCTTTAGCAGCCGCAAACGCAACGTTACTAATTAGAATAATGAAATATACGGTTTTGTAAGACACTACATTGAACGTCTACGACTTAGGTTTGAGCAATGTCGGACAGCAGTAAAAAATCATACTGCGTCATAAATGAGACGTTATTACCATACATCGTCATTAATATCAAAGGAAATGATGTGGCAAGAATGTTGCATAAACGATAATTATCATCTTATGCATAACTTAGGGTGACTATGAAACTATTATTGTTCTCCTGACAGATATTGCAGCTGATCTGATAGATGCGTACGATGTCTTTTTATGAATATTTACACACAGAAATATCGCTAGTTTGTGGAGTAATGGCGGCCAGCCGGTGGTACAGTAAATCTCAATATGCATGTCGCGTAGGAAATGTTATTAATAGATTGCGGATTTTATGCATTTTTGACAGGAATGAATAGGTGCAATTTAAAACAGTGGAAAGATTAAAAGGGTTTAAGAGTACATCAATATATAATATTACTTTCAATTTATTCAACTTATTCATGACAGAAATAAATTTTTATTTTATGTACAGACAATATTCTATAGAATCTGGGAAAGGATAATACATACGAATTCAATGATAAAACTTTTTTGTTTCCAATCTTTATGAAACTTTTACAAACATAGTCGTGACATGTTTCTATTCGAGATGACACCAAGCACGACACAATTTGGACTAAACAAATGGTATCATGTTTGATGTCAATGTAATCAGAAAAATGTGACAAATACGTGATAAAAATTTCACAAAAAAATACTTGAAAACAAACAAGTTTTGCGATTAGATTGATATTGCCTCGCCGTTATACCCAAATCCCGTATCACGTTACACTTCTCCACAATCGATCCTCTGGGCCCCTCGAAGAGTATACATCGAGACGTTGCTGTAGTGATTCCCGGCGCACTGCCGTCCTCAAAACAATGGGGGCACAAGGGGTTAAGGAGACTTCTGTTCGCGACACTCCCACGCCGTCTGCGCAGTAACAGCGTAAAAAAAGAGTCACTATGACGGCGTACGTGTTAAATCGCAGCGAATGGGACGCGCGTTCTTCTCGGGCGGCAGCTCTTCAGCTGCCTGGCATGCACGTCCTGTAGAAAGCCGAGGATATATACTCCGTCATCCTTCAAAAACATGTCAAGTCGGGAAAATTGATGTCCGACATTTCGCATCTTTTCGTTGTAACGCATCAACCCCAAGCGGCATAAATCTCCGGGGTTCTTGGGAACGGGAGAACGCTGCTCGCGACATACCATTTTTGGTTGTCGCGCGCCAGGAACCCTAAAAATAGTGTCTTGGCTACTTTTACGCATCGGCTGGTGTGCAAATGCACCAGCCCCTGTAGTCCGGCTACCGATAATACTAGTCTCGGTTATCCAGAGTCCTCTGTTTACTAACAAACTAACAAAACGCTTGTAGGTAAACAAGGGTCTGTCATAAATGTTGAAATAATAAGTTGGGACAGTGCTTGTTTCCACATTAACGCACTGGACACACCAACGTCATGGTGGGCAACTTTATTTCTGTTTATTAACAAACGTTTCACGAGCATTAGAAGCAACAAGTCGTGTTCAGTGTAGCTACGCCAAAAGCAAAGGCTAAAAATATGTCCTAAATAGTTGTCTTGTATATTTATTATTGTTCAACCCTGATTGTTTAAATATATCTAATTTGTTGAAAATATAATGTACTTTAAATGTGCAAAAAGAAGTGTGGACTTATCGTGGTGTGAATTTGTTTCGTTGTTTGTATTCCGAAATGGCGTTTTTCGTAAAGGTTGGGAACAGGGCTACCATATTTTTCTCTCGCCAGGCCCCTTACCCTTCCACCTCTCACCATGCCGTGCACCGTACCTCGTCTTTGCACTCTTCCCACTAACGCTGGCGACAGCGGCGACACGCTTGCGTACGGTCGCGTCAGCAACTAGTGGGAAGAGTGGGAGGCTCCCGTCAGCGTTAGTGGGAAGAGTGCAAAGACGAGGTACGGTGCGCGGCATGGCGATAGGCGGAAGGGTAAGGGGCCTGGCGAGAGAAAAATATGGTAGCCCTGGTGGGGACACGAGTCTTAATCTGCCGACTATGGTTAGGGAAACTGCCACCACCCGCGCGAAACGTGTCGTGGGCGTCGCGTGTGATACGCAGTCTTGGTTTACGTGCACCACGGTTGAAAACGACTGAAAACGGAATGGCGAACGGCTGTGGGAAACAAAAAGGGTCGAATCTGCCACCAGAAAACGGATAGACAGCGCATCCTGTCTGATGCGCGCGTGGGTTCATTCAGCGGGGCGAGCCACCGCGATTTTTACCTGTCGACGCGACGACCGCCGATATTATACCCCGTGGTCGTACGTCATCGAGTGGGTGGAAATATGACGATAAACTGGTGGGTGGGTCCGGCTCGAACTATGTTTTGTTATAGCATGACCTCGTTTTTTAGTCCTTCCCCCTGCCGATGGGATGCTGGATGATACACCACCGGGGATACGTAATTCGGCGCGACGTCATCGAGCTGCGAACTGCTTCCGTGGTATCGCGTACGCGTCATTTGTTCGATTACGTATGGAAGCGTCGATGGTCAACGATAGTGATAGGAAATGCGACTACATTAGTGGGCAAGGTTATAAGGTACAGTTGTTCGAACTGAACGGGGAAACACGAGTGTTTGGATAATAGAACAGGTACAGTCGAGTCGGAAAGTAAGTTAACGTAAAGAGAATATCCTCTGGAATCGTCAATGTTTTGTACAATAAACAGTGTTGCGTATGGATCGCCTTTGAACTATTTATTTCTGAAACGTGTTCGAATAATTGAAAATACAGATATACAGGTTCGGTTAATCAAGGCAGAGTCGCCAGATTAAGACTTGCGCCCCATTCTACCTCCCCTCTCTCTATGACGCTGTCCCCCACCCTTCCGTCCAATCACGTGACGCGTTCCGTCTGTATCGTGTATGTGTCATAAGGTCACGTGACTAATCCTGTTCTGGTGGAAAGAGGATAACTTTTTCCCCTTAGTCCGAGTAAATCCCCCTCTTCTGGCGACTCTGAATCAATGTCGCCAGATCGAGAAAATCGAGGGGAATACAGTTTACCCCCTCTCTGATAACCAGATTAATACGTGACCAGTCTACAGTTTTAGTGGGGGATGTTGGAACTTGCTCATGGTGCTGGAATGGGATAGTGGTCGATTCTGGCGACACTGCATTGGGGTTCTACTGTATCGTGAACATACGAACTACGATATAAAGTGTACAATTCTTATATCGAAATAGAAATGGCGCAATTGACCAGAAATTTCCTCGTGTCGAGTTATACCCATTTTAATGGCATCTTCGTGCACGAAGCATTTACTCATTTTTATGTCTGCCCTTTCTGTGTCACACGCAATCGAGGTCAACAATTTGCATTAATGGAATCGATGGGATCGATCTATCTTCAAGCCACTTATCTTCCTTGTATGATAGAATTCAATAAGCGATCAATTGCTCAAGTGAATTATGTACTACTTGGTCGTAATCAGATAGTGCATTCCAGGCATTGTTTCATATTGAATTGAAGGTCACTAGAAAGTGTAACCGGCGCCATTAACTAATATCTCGTTTACGTATAAAACTAACCATTATCATACTTCTAATGCCAGGTTGTTAACGTTTCACAACGATATACACACTAGTAATTTCGTTACACAATAAGAAGAAAAATTGTAAACCTTGAGAAAGCGTTTGCAATTTGCATTTTAATTTTTGTTACATGTACAATAATCTTTTGTATTGTACCGGAATTTTTTCAGAAAACTCTGTACACACGGTGAATCCAAAAATTGTCTAAACACTGAATATTCTACTCTCGAGAAATCGTCGATATTTAAATTACGATAATTTTGTTAAAAACAAATAGTACAATTATAATTCTGGTCTCATTTCAATAGTCGAGTCTTCTACTTTTACCAACCATCATTCATTTGTGCCTAAGATAATTATACATGTGGTGACAAGTACTTAGGCAAAGGGTGCTATACTTCATAAAATATTTTCGATCAACCTGCTAACAACAGAGTAATCTAAGTCGCTTTCCGTGGTTCACCCTGTATATGTATGTATACATATAAAGCTGGAATTAATTATCAATGACTCATTCGTCAGCTTGAATGAATTTTTTTCGTACAGTCCGTCGAGGTTTACATACAAGTTGAGGGAACACTTTCTAGGTCATCGTTACAACAGAGACTTACTTGGTAGGGTGACGTCATTGTTCCTGCTGGCGCCAATAAATCTGCATATTTAGTCATTGAATGACATTAGTCGTTTGTATACTGTGCCTTTAGAATTGATTACGTGGACTTATGACATTTTGCAAATAACTGATGTTTCAGGAATTAGTAATTGGGTGACGTTGAACAGTAGTATAAAATAATGAATTATTTATATATCTCAATCTTCACACTGAAACGAATATAATTCTTGAAATATTTTATCTATTATCACGGTTTATCAGAATTGAGATTGATCTTACCGTGGATCTATTCACATAGTTATGTTACACATCGGTTAACGTTTAGTATCTTAATCTCAGTTAAATCCCAAGTATTATTAAACAGGAGAGAATAGAACAGTGTTAAGAAAACATTTTGAGCGACCGAAATTATTATTCTTGCAGGGAAGTTTCAACATGAAAATACAGTAGAAGTTTAACGTTCTACTTATGACGTCATTACTTGCATAGTTCTCCATTTCCACTGAAAATAATATACCACACGAGAGAATGTCTATTAATACGTACTTAAACACGTAGTAATACGTACTGAAACAAAAATAACAAGTTAAAGTTTCATTTCAATAAATGGTCATATCGTGACACCCTTTTCATAGCACAAAACAGCATACACATAAGAACGTATCCATTCATTTTGCAAATAGAGGTCCTGAAAGTCCAGACTCATTAAAAAGTAATTGAAAGCATTCAGAAAATTGCTTTGTAGTTAAATCTCGTATGGAAACCTAGATGTATAAGGGCAATTCATAAAAAAGCTTTTGAGGTTTCGTGTTTTATCTCGTCCTACAAAGTACAGTTCTTTTTAAGTATTCTGCACGTGTGGGAAATATGAAAAGTATGTGTTATAAATTACTTTTTATGAAGACAGTGCTAATACTGAATAGGTCAGATTTATCGTTATCTTTTGGTATTGAAATACCTTTCCATTTTCTTTTGAAATTATTCTCTTCTTTGTTATTATTTGTACAATTGACTATACATACATATACAAAATCTTCTTTAGTCTTTTCATTAAAAAATTAATTAACAAGGTCTGCTTGGTAAAATATTGCATATTTTTTAAGCAAAGTAGGTATCCAAAAATTATCTGTTTTTATATTATACTTAATAACTTATTGTTCTTCACGCTTGATAGATATTATTATTTCTTCCTATTTGCATGTCTTCAAATAGCAAAAATAATAAATATTCAGTTATTAAAAGTTATTACTAGACTGCGGATCTTTATGCATTTATAGCGAAATTGAGTAGATGAAATTGAAAATTGTTGGAAAATTTTAAAAACTGAAAATATCAATATATGATTTCTTCTCTATTAACATCATTAAGGGAAGAAATAACATTTAATTTGATTTCTACTTCTTGAAATCGATGCAGACAATTTTTATTTTGCATAAAGATCCGCAGTCTAGTTATCACAAATGTAAGTCTTCGGGATGGCTTCGAGTGCACAGAATTAAAAAGTTCTCAGAATTAAAAATTCTTTTTTAATAGTGCAGGATCGTCGCATCACCGTACGTTAATTGAATGATATCCACGTTCTCATCCAAGAATTTGGCTTCGCTGTTAGCGATCGTTATCAGTCAGGCAGCTTCGTGTGCTCTTCGAACATGAGCGGCCTGTCCTCGTTCATTGGCCAGCGTCGTTATCTATTCCTTATTCCAGGCACGTCGTTTGTATGACTCTTTCCGCGATGAGCGGACTCGCCAAAAAACCATGGAAATCGTGCCGAACAAGATTCCGTGGAACTGTATTTGCACGGCGACTGGTCGTCAATTGTGAAAGTTTAGTTGTTTGTCGGCGTGCACGGGGAAGAACACGGGGTGCATCAAAAGTCCATCAACGTTTTGCCGGTTTACAGATTTCCGAACAGTCGCTGTCGCTAAATTCATTAAACTTTTACGGAGGCAAATTTGCATATCCATTGGCTTTGGCCATCCAATGTTCGTTCCGTTAAAATGTTTAAAGCAAAACAACAAACAACACTTCATAAATTACAAATCTATGGCGTTCAGTTTATTCGCAAACATTCTGTCAATTTTCAATATGTTGATATGTTTATATTCATTCTCGTATTAGGTTATTGCATATAAAACATATAGTACATGTTTATTATGCAGGGTATAAAAATGTTATACTTCCTTGAATGGGATGATTCCTTTTGAACGAAGTACAACATTTTTGGGACACGCAGTATATCGAGACATTACTATATGGTACATATTATTATTACATTTATTATAAACGGACTGTAGTCCTTTTACACGAATGTTTACAATAGAATAAAAAAGAATTAACGTAAATTAACTAAGAGGGGACATGCACAAAAACTGTTGGAATACAGGTATGGTATTATCAGATAATCGTGCGTAATTTTCTTTTGAATGTGTGTAACGATCCATTAAAAAAATCAATACTATTATATGTATATTGTGGTGGAGTTTGCAATAATGCGATATATAGGATTTATTAATCCATATGTGGATTTGGATTTAAGTGTTTGAATTCTTCAGTTCAGCCATTCTTGTCTCAAAACTAATTTAATGTCTTCACATGACGTCATAGTGATTTCTATTGCAATATTCACCACGCAAATTCTATATGAAATATCATCTTGATAAAGGTTTTGAAGAATCCTAGTAATTTTCTAGCAACATTAGATGTTTCACCTTTCGTAAGTGTCGTAATACTGTTGAGTGGCAACATATACAGGTGCGCACATATGTATCTGTGTCTGTCGCGAATAAATCAGCCGAAGCTTTATCGCCTACTCTGCGGACACGTATCGAGATATCGAACTACCACCTGATGAGGTTCGTTCGTTCGTCTTCGATATCTCACGCCGATGCGCTGGAAAAAGTTCGAACGTGATCTTCAAGTTATTTCCTGACTGGCAATATATATGGGGCAGAAGAGAACGCGTGATGCACATACGCTTCGATCAAAATACCATGGGGTAACGCGGAGATTCGAAATATTACAGAATCACGAGTGAAGAGAACTCCAAAAACTTTCATAGAAATGTCACAAATATGTTAATGACAGTTTCGTATAGAAATAGTTAAAGCCACTAGTAGACTGTGGATTTTATGCACTTATAACAAAACTGAAATAAGGAAATTTAAAACAGGCGAATAACCAAAATAATTAAAGAATTATCAGTATTTCCCACGTGTTAGAATTAGTGAAGAAAGTGAAGATCCTCTTCCCATCTCTTGCAATCGATGCAAAATTTTTATTTCACCTAAAGAACCGCAGTGTAGTCATTAGTAGACTCCGAATCTCCATGCAAAATCAAATTTTTATTCACTAATTGCAGGAAGTAAATATAAATTTATATTTTCCACTAATAATTTTACTGTAGTCAAAATAATTAATACTCTAGAACCTTTTAATATTTTCACTGTTTCAAATTGCACCTACTGATTTTTGTCATAGATGCATAAAGGCCTAATCATTAGCATCCTACTCCCAATCCTGTACTATATGTCACTTCTCAAAGGATACATTTTTGTGAGTATATGTATATGCATACAGGGTGAACATTATGAAGCGTTACAGACGAATATCTCCAAAAATATTGATTATACGCAAAAATGTTTCAGATGGAAGTAGTTCAGTACCGAGTGGGACATCATGCGGTGGGGCGTTTATTTTTACCGGTGGACACTCCGAGGTGAGTTGAACAACTTCCTTTTTTTAAATGGAATGTCCTATTTTTTATACCTTAGATCGATAGAGTATTAAATTCTGAGTATAAAAGTGTTGACTTGCATATGTTCTAAACCGAATAGTTAACGAGATATTATCCAAAGAAGAAAGAAAATTGTTTCGATAATATCTCGTAAACTATTAGATTTAGGACATATGGAGGTCAACACTTTTATACTCAGAATTTGATACTCTATCGATCCATGGTATAAAAAATAGGACACTCTATTTAAAAAAAGGAAGTTGACCTTCACCTCACCTTGGAGTGTCCACCGGTAGAAATAAAAGCCACACCGCATGATGTCCCCCTCGGTACTGACCAACTTTCATCTCAAACATTTTCGCGTATAATCAATATTTTTGGAGATATTCGTCTGTAACGCTTTATAATGTTCACCCTGTATATTTTTTAAATATCGTGCACATCTCTGTGACACACATCAAGGGATTACCGTGTTCGTCGGGAAACGCGTATGCTGTAACCTAGGGTTTGAAGACCCACCCCTAAAGACCAACCCATTTTGGGATCAGTAGGTGTCCTGACACTTTTGAGCCGCAGTGTACGTGCACACCCTGCAGCGGTAGGTGGTAGGCTAATATGCGTCTAGTGAAAATACACGTTCATGATCCGACACGGTCGTCTCTCAGCGAGACTTGCCATCCGCAAACGACATGAAGTCATGGTTAAAAGTGCCGCGCATCGCCACGCCATGCCATGTGACTCGGACAGGCATGCAGCTTGAAAATAAATCTGACAGAACTACCGGTTCTGTCCGTTCGACGATATTACACGGTGTTAACTATTTCCAGTGCGTATTTATCGCTATATTTTTGTTCGGTACGCATGACGTCCGGTGGCGTTTTAACGCGTTGTAACTCGACTATCTATTACTGGCAATTATGGACGCGATAAACGTGATGTTTCTGTTAGCGGCGGCTATCTGGCTCACTGTAGGCTGAGGCAATTCGGATACTGGAGATCGAAATACACTTGTAAAAATAGGAATATTCTTGCGGTCTCAACTTCTCTATGTACACTCCCGTCCATAAGTATGTGGACAGAACATTCATATAAATTATATATTCACTATGATAACATCTGTATGATAAAAATGATTGCTCATATTACTATGATAACTATCTCTCGACAAAAGCAATGTTTTTCTTAAACATTATTAGACGACTGATTTTGTGCATTCATAGAAAAATGGTTTGGTGAAATATAAAACAGTAGAACGACTAAGAGAATTTTAGAAGTGTTGATATAGCATTATCATTAACATGTTGACATTATTACAGGAAAAACAAATTTTAGATCTAGTAGGTTCTAATTGATGCTCACAATTTTTATTGTGCGTAAAGATCCACGGGCTAGTAATTATAGGCTAGTAATTATAAACTTCCTTACAGTTTCCTTAGTACTATTAAATGAAAAATATTTGCTTATAGATGTGTAATATTTTACCAATTTCTTCACACTGTGCATTTGGTGAAGTTAATCGATTTGGCGAATCAGTTCAATAAGCAACATTCGCAAATCCGTAAGGGTGGAGATACTTATGGACGGGGGTGTACACAGTACAGAGTGACCCATATACTAGCCCCAGCAGAAAATATTCGATGAAAATTGAAAATATGATTGCTGGAAGAATTACTTGGGCGTTTATTAAAACGAAAAATAGTACTTTCTGTACAGTGGATCCAAAAAGTATTTGAACAATTTCCGATTCTCGAGGAATTGTCAATAGTTGAACTGTGATAATTTCTTTAAAAAAATAGTACGTACTAGTCATAGTATCAGTGTAAAACTTTCTCATTTTGCGCTTTATAAAACAAAACAAACATATTTCTTAAAAATATATTATGAATAATATGAATAATAATTTTTATCTAATCCGTGAGTTATGGCCCACCTGTAGGTTTCATCGTTGCTCTCCGAATGAGACTGCTATGATTAGAAGGAAGCTTAAATAATTGAATTGTCCTATTTAAAATTTTTGATGAGCAGACAGAAGCGGTTATAATTTCTGGCTAGTTACACAGCGGTGCCTTCATAATATTATAATATTATGTGTATATTTATATGCATAATATATGTACGTGGTTTATTATGATACACAAGGTTCGGGTAATTGAATTTCTCGAGGAATACATTTGCTAGCGTCACATATGCGACTCCTCTAATGATACAAAAATATAATTTTATAATGTGTTTTATAATAAGAGTTGTATATGTATTAGCATTTGTGTTTTATAATAAGAGTTGTATGTATGTGTATTAGCATATCTGATTATTTTCCTCGGATATTGTTGGTATTTCGACATTTCTCGTTTAGTCTGATTTTAAATAGTGATTTTCTATAACGAATTTGCAGTAAATATTAAAATAAAAACTCGTTCAATACTTTATACATCCGTCGAGGCAATTTGACACATTTTTCAATGTGTGTGGTGCCTACATAAATACTATGTTCGGCGCGTTGTTTAATTAAATTCATTTCAAAGTTATTTCAATTTATCCTGGGTTTTCATTTTCAGGGAAGGAATTTACAAAGTTAATCATATTGAGTTTTTACCAGATGAACGAAGAGAACTGTGTTGTTCTATTTAATTGAAAATCGATTTTTTCCTGTGCGTAATTATACCGTCCTACGAATTTTTATTATAAAATTGTTTAACATATTCTGTTATAAAAATTTGATTATATTTATTCCCTTTATCTGAATCTTATGAATAAACTGCAGATTTTGTGCTTTTGTGACAAATATAATATAAATGCTTATTCAAATTATTAAAAGAATGAAAAAGAATTTACAGGAAATTTTAATCTTATAACTTTCTAAATCATTCATAAATCTTTTATTTTAATTATTCATTAATAAATAGCAAATTAAAAGCTAATATATTTTAACTTCAAATGTTTATTTATGATTTTTAATAACATGAATAGAGTTATTAATCGATCACAGGAACGTAGTTGGAAATAAGTACATTTACTACCTGTAACAATTACCATTGTGTATTTTGAATTCGGCAAAGAAAAAGAAACAAATTAATTTCTCCTCCATTGTTATTTAAAGCCATACTGCATGATGCAATATTCAGGAAGTTGATGGGATTTCTCTGTTAAATTGATTAATATATTTTATACAAAAGAGACAATGCATGATTTAAATATTGTAATTATAAATTATAAATGCTATTGTTGAACTCAATGGTGGTAAGAAATGGAATAATTGAGAATTCTGTTTGTCCGTGAATGAACATAGTTTCTTTATCAGTATGTATTGAATAGAAAGAAACTTGTGAATGAAAATTTGGCGATCTTCTTCAATCTCCATTGTTGTTACCCAATTTTTCTTAATTTATAATGAATGCGAATTTGCAGAGAGAAAAAGCCTGAGCAAAATGAAATAGTGTGTGTAAATAGATACTTCTCTTCCTGCTTGTTATTCAACATTTTGCCGATACTTGAATTCTCCGTTAATCGACGTTCCAATAATCGATCGTACCGTTAATCGGATTTCTAATAACTATGGTTCTATTATACTGTCTACCGTATATATAGGAAAAAAAATAGTAAACGCGGAGCAGAATAAATGTACGTATGTTCTAACATTTTTTAAAGGTTAATTTTACGTAATGACAAAACGTTGCAATGATCACATATTTCTAGCTACGAATCCATAAAAAAGTTGAAATTTACAAAAATAAAAGTTCCATGAAGGAACGTCAATGCAACTATTCTTAAATTGCGCGCTCTTTCATTCTGCAATTGATATGATATTTAATTAGTCCACTATAAATGAACGTCTGTTTATTATAACACATCGCAAAGATGAATTAATTAATATGGCCGAGCATCAATTACTGACTGGCACAGTAGGCTTGCCGAATGCCTTTCTTTGTTAGATTGTTAATATACATGAAACTGCAAACAGAAATGAAATTCTTCAGAAATCTGTTTTAATTATTTTCATTAATATCTCGGTTGTATTAATGCATCGTTATCTAATCCATATTGAATAGCCACCTATATGTAGATTATATTAATTAATGAACGGTTCGTGAAGCGAATAAAAATGTAAATTCGTGTCAACACGAGATTAATGTCACTACATTAAATTGAGAGCTAAATGATAATTCCATTATACTATATTGAATTTCGTGTAACATTATATTTTTATACGTGCACGCGTAAAATCCAGATTTATTATTGGTCCGTATTAATAATGCTCTTGACTTTTTCAGTAATAAAATTAATGTTATTATACCTCGAGAATATAGGTTATGAAGTGTAGCCACTTCAAACTTCATCGATTTTGGTACTCTGTTTTTAGGTCGAGTCAGTGGATTTGGCGTTGAAGCTACTGGACAATTCACAAGTAAGGGGCAAAACGCTCTCGGTTCAAAGGGCGAAGTTTCAGATGAAAGGGGACTCGTACGACCCAGCCTTGAAACCGAAACGGAAAAAGAAGGACAAGGATCGCCAGAAGAAGATCCATGAAAAGTAAGTTGCATGCATTAAACAATCTATAAGCAATTATCCCGTGACAAGGCTACCACGTGACTTCGTCCCAATAGCACGTATCAGACAGGTCATTGTATAGTATTTCTCAAACGCTTGCTTCTCCCACCACCCTCTCTTTCATACAGCGCGCACCTTCGTCGCGTCTTTTCTCCATGGTAGGGACAGTTTTGTCTCAATTGATCAAACGTTTCCAGCACGAATCTATTTCCTCACAAAATAACATTCCAAACAATTTCTTTCACATTTATGTAGCCTTTTCTAAACAACCGTGTGTTGAACAACTCAAAAATATTACTAAAACAATACGAATTTTGTCTTTGCTCATAAATCATCCCTGAACTTGAGAAAAAATAGTGTTTATATAACCGACAAATTAGGAACAAAACAATTTACTATATTCATTACAGTTCCCCCATATACAGGGTGTCCCAAAATTCCTTCAACAGCCGGAAATGGGAGGTTCCTGACGTCATTTGAAGCGACATTTTCCTTAGCAAAAATGTTATCCGCGGTTTTGTTTAGGAGTTATTAACGAAAAACACGGACCAATCAGAGTGCGACCTAGACGCGAGTTGGCACAGTCGACCCGGCGCGCCAACTGTCTATTGGCCGACTGTGTCAACTCGCGTCTAGGTCGCGCTCTGATTGGTCCGTGTTTTTCGTTAATAACTCCTAAACAAAGCCACGGATAACATTTTTACAAAGGAAAATGTTGCTTCAAATAACGTCAGGAACCTCCCATTTCCGGTTGTGGAAGGAATTTTGGGACACCCTGAATATCAGAAACATTTACGCAATCCACTTAGTATTACAACTATTGTAGATTGTTGATTTGTCAAATAGAAGTTAGTTCTTTTCTTCATAATTTTAATCAGTTGAGACTGAGACAACAGTATTTCTAAATTATTTAAATGTTATGCATTCGATCTATTCATTTTTGTGATAGGTGCATTATATTAGAAACCGTACTTGAATTATAATCAGTACACCGTGTATATTAAAGTGCGTTATTTAGTCGACAATGTCAACCATTAATATGTACAAACTAATTATCGCTTCAGAAGACAGCCTATGTTCCTTCGACCCAACAGTTTCTTTAATAAAGTATACTCGGCGAGCCTTTTTAAATCGTTCCTCCGGGAGAGCTCAAAGGAGGACGCATTCAGTCGTTCCACGTCCAGCAACCGAGCACGATCAAAGAAAAACCGTGTCTTGTTTTTTCTTTGGCATCTCGATCCGAAAGGAATCTCCGGAAAGAACGAATTCTCACGCTCGGCTCTCCCCGTGAAATCGCATCTCTGCGCATTTCGAGCGTTCCTCTTTTCATTCAGTTCAGTTCATTCATCTCCGGGCCAGCGGCGGCGGCCATCTGAGAACGCGTATCATGTGTTACCACTCAATTCCCGGGAAATCGGCGATCGCCTGATTCCTGTAGGCGGAGTTCCTCTAGTACCGGACACTCAAGATTTTTCTCAAATAAATAAAAAAATGTATTGGGACGTTCAGAAAATTCGTTTGTATTTTGCAAAATACAATAAGCACTGTGTATTCGTCAGATTTCACATAAAAAATCTAAGAATATTATTATGTTTTAACCAGTCAGCTGTGATTGACGAGTATGTCATGGAGAAATGACGAGTATACTCGTCATGCGTGCAATTTAGTTACCATTGACTATTTGAATTGTAATTTTAGCGAAAACTAAAATATATTCGTAAATTTTAATATGTTTAGAATATTTGGAGGTCAAGACGAAAGAAAACGAACAAATAAAAAGTATCAATAATTTGACATGGATTCATGCATCCTCGTATGCACTGGCGCCATCGCTTGATTTTCACGACACATATTGGTGCGCTCTCTGAAAAGAGGTCGCCACAGTTAACTGGTTAAAAGACTATTAAGGGGTGAAATAAAATTTTATTTACCTATCGCTTCCCACAATCGATGCGGGATTTTATTTTGCATAAGGATCCGCAATCTACTAATAACTGTTAAGGATATTGCTACTGCCCGATGGTAGGTGCCGAGCAGCGTTAGAGGAACTCCCCCTCCCCCACTCAATTTACACTGATCTCCGACCTGTTGATAGTGTACAGTGCACAGTACACATTAGCATGGTTACAAAGATTCTGGCCGTTCATCATCGCATGCGTTTGATTCGCACGGCATCGGTCTTCTTTGAGGTCCGTCTCTGTTCTAAGCAAATATTATCAAGCGCACTTTAAGGGGTTGATTTGCTCTGTCGAAACACCTTACGCTCGCTACCGCGATCAAATATGATCCCCTGCAGATATATCTTTCGCGATACCATTTCTTTGCATTATTTGCGAGCGCACACCATCTGATGCGCGCCGTGTATAATTAGGTGAAAGCACTGATGTACCCTCGGAAAATTGAAACAGTAGCCGGAGGGAAAAAATAGGTCGAGTGCGGATACGAAATAGTCGAGCCGTTTAACCCCGCGGAAGTCGAGCCTCGGCCGACGGATGAATGCGAGATCTTTTTAGAAATATCTGCAACCAGCGGAACGGAAATTTGCAATTTAATCGGTTATTTTATTCGCTTGGAATTTACACATTTTTATTAAACATAATCGGAGAATATGCATTGCTTATTCCGTTGTTTCACAAGTTTTTGCAGCTTTAGTAATTAGAATCTCTTTGTCCTTCGATTTAAGATATATCAAAACATAAAATCGTTCGGTTAGTTTCAATATCTTCTTTTCGTTAATTAAGCTCTTTACCATACAATTTCATTCTAAGGTTTCCGATTGTAACGTATTATTTTATTTCCTCTGACTTAATCTGTAATTCGTTGAGCAGTGATAATTTTTATGAACCTATTTGAAATTTTTATTTTTAGCTACTATGTGTCGATATCTACACTCATATTATTCTAAAAAAAGAGTATAATCATTCCAATTCTCGATAATATGATAAAGTATATTACACACCGGTTGATACTGTAGTCGCTATGCCATTTAAACAAAAAAATGTTACACAAAGATAACAATTAGAAAGCATTTAGGTACACCAGTAAAGAATAATTGAATGAATAGGAAGTATTTTTATTCGATTAGAATATTCGCGATAAAACTTTTACTGAAATTCGTTCTCCAATTTTTGTATACACATTTCAAACTCAGCACAAAAATGCGGATTACATTTTTTCCCCGTGAAAATAGTAATGTGGGAATATATGTAGGTATGTATTTCTTTCACTACTTTCGCGTTGATGCTGACAACGGTATTAAATAGAGATTGTTTTCCCTGTACGTTTTTGTAAATCGGATTCTGCACAGCTAAATACTAAGCGCAACTACATATACCTAATCGCAGTCTATCTATAGTATCTTTTATATTTTATATTTATTTCATATGCATTACTTATACAGAATGATCCACCTAAATGTTGCCACATAAATTGCGTCGATATAAAAAATATATTGTATGTCATTTATTCGAAATGAATTACATATTTAATTCTAGCTTTAGAAGTCAAAGAAAATATACACTTACAGTCGATAAATAAATGACGGTACGAATATATTTATTGTCTATGTGACGGATAATGCTGCCTAAGTATTGCTAAATTTTCATTATAGACACAGGTAAAAATAGTTGTACACATTCACGTTTTTCATCGAAATTCCAGGCAATAACCATTTAAAAAAATTAATTTACACATTAACTAGTAATCCTAACGTCTCGAAATAAACTCAAGTCGTTTGGTCCAATTTTTGAAAAAAGTTATTACTTTTTAGAGGGTGCCCACTTTTGCCTCCGACTGTATAAATGAACAAGCTTTTGGTACGCATCAAGCCAACAAAACGTGACAGGTTAAAAATGATTCAACTAGCCCCGGTCTTAATCTCCCGTTGGAAATAAAAAATCGAATCCAAAGCGCCCGGTGGCTATGAGGAGAAGCTTACGTGCTCCGACCGGATGCCTCTGGACCAAGTTCGACTCGGCCAGACTGCTTGGCGTTGGCGGGTTCCGGTAAAAGCAGCTGCAAGACTCGATTACTCACGTCAGGATGCCACGGCTCGCGCGTATAACGCGTCTTGGCGCATCAACCGGCTGCACTTTCTTGCACTCGTCCACTTTCCTCCCGGTGACGAGCAAAAAGACTGTTCCCTCCGTCTTTCGTTCGCCAGACACATGTGATACCGTCTTGGCACAGGTTGCTTTACTTACTGCGTCTTTCGGATGCTCGCGCGTTAATTGACTGTATTTAATATCGTACGTGTGAGCCAATATCTTGCAGTTATCCGGCACATTTAGTGATTCTTCAAACTTTGTAGCCGTTTGAAGGTTGGACGGTAAAGAAATAGATAGGGTGGGACAGATGAAGTGTTACAAGCTCTCCTGAGGCCATAGCGGGTACCAACTTGGAACTTTCAGGTGTTAAATGGTGGGAGAGATATCGTTCTTTCAGAAGAAAAGTGACATAAGTCAAAAAGAGGAAATTTTACAGGAGAGCCATTTGAAAATTACCTAAAATTGCCAATTTTTTAATACTGGATTGATTGTCATGTACATTATTTATAAAACAGACCACAATTTATATATTAATTATTATACTTGTTTTAGAAATATATTTTGAGTTGTGTCACTCTTCTTATGAATCAACGATTTTAGAATGTGAGATACCGTGGGGGTGAGTTTCTTCAAGGTGGTCGGGATGCAACCCCTATTCTTTTTATGTGGCATTATCAAACATCTTTTATGTAAAGCAAGTGCTTTTCTTCTGTTGTGTTAAGGGGTTGTAATAGATAAATAACTTGGCATGTGTAAGTGTCAAAAGATACCAAAAGAAAGCAAATTTGATTTCGTCTTTTATTAAATCAATGTTCTGAAAATAGTTTTGGTACGCTTTTTAGATGAAGATGTAATCAACCGAGGGACATACAATGTCCAGTAGAAAGGTATGGGCGTTTTCTTCGAAACAGAAACAACTATAGATACCTACTTGTTAGTTCGAGGGAAAGCAAACCCATAAATCTTGGCTGAAAGTTGTTTTGCGTGAGGTCTCGCGATACGTTAATTACTGCTCAGATTGGGGCGACAGAATGTGTCCCGAAAGAAATGTGCGTTGGGCGTTTGATATATATTCTCGAAAAACGCGAATAAAAAGACACACTGAATTAAACGCTTTATTTTTATTTTGTAGCACTGTCACGAATGCCGGAGAAAATAAATTCCAAGTTTACTCTTAATTATAAATATTCTGAGAACTTTTTCAGCACTTCCCGTACGATGAGTTATAAACAGGATTTAATTTAAATAGTTCCAATTTGAAACAATAGCAAGATTAACCCGTTCGCTGCCACTGTCACAGATACGTGACATCCGCAACCTCGTAGTTGTGTACTTGAGTGAATAGATCATTCGAGTGAATTTAATTCATATATTCCACTCAAAACAAGGAATTTATATTCCTCAAAATTGGCCAATTATGTGAGCTCGTATTTCTGACAATAATTGCTTCCCTGTTATGTGGCCGTTGGGTAAATGTTCGATAATAATTGACGCTAACATTTTTCCTTTTTATCACCATCGAGCTGGTGCTTAGCAGAACATTTTCTTTGTTGCGAAATATCCTCGCTGAGCTTCGTCCGGCAACGTCTTTATTTCTGTGCTCCAGTTTTTCAAAAAGTTCTTTATTTTTACTTGTTTACGTTTTCCTGAGAGATTTTTATAAACCGACGCATTTTTCTGAAGTTTTTCCTTGAACTTTGTGCTCCCTCAGTGAAAACGCCTTATTACAACAGCGTTTTCCACCATTTTCGACCGTGTTGAAAGCAAAACTGGGTTGTAAGAGTTTAATACCATTATGTTAGTAAGTTTATTCCAATATTGAGTCTACTTGTATACGTAAAACATGACAACGAATTACCACAAAACATTATCGTAAAATATGAAATGATGATAGTATAATAATACATAATACATAGATTGCAGATTTTATAAATTCATGACAAAAATGACGAGGTCAAATATAAAACCTGAAATACATTAAAAGTTTTTAAGGATATCATTATATATCTTATTAAAATTATTAATAGAGGAAATGGCAGTCGAATATTAACTTCGATATTCCCGTCACTTTTATATTCACTCAACAATTCTCGTACTGGAAACAGATTTTCCATTTTTACGTATGGATTACTGAAATGTGAACGCAAGCAAGCCCGTGTATCATTTTATCAAAGCATTTCTACTAAATACGAACGAGATTTATTTGTTTTACCGGAAACTGAAGCTTTTTAGCTTTGCCATACCTGTGTACGCGTACGTAGACCGTCAACATTCATACTTCAAACTTTATTTTCATTATAAAACAAGAACTATACAAAACATTTCATGTAAATCCAGAAATGGGTGTAGTGTGCTAATTACGCTCTCCAAGGAAGCAGCACTGAAATAATTTTTACCGCTCACACCTGACCGACATAGCACAGTATGTGTACAAAGTTTGGAGACTGATTTTTTCAGCGTGTAACTGTGTAAAGAATCCACAACGACCATCGTTGCGACTAATTAATAACGTCTCTGTACTTCGCACAAAGTTTCAGCGTACATATGCTTGAAAGTGGTCCTTTGACGTTAATATTAAAGTTGTTTTTTATCAGACTGCGTATAATAATGGTAATATGTCATTTTATATACAAAAAATTTAAATGTCCTTGAGAACTTGGTATTTGCAAATAATTTTCATCCTATCGAATATTTTTGTCCATGTAAATACTGTTGCATCATTGAAGCACCAAGCTATTTTAGATTCTAATCTCAGGTGACTCACACTGCATATTTATATGTATAACTTTCTGGGATAGGCAGTAGAACAGCAGAGCTGTCGAACCTCGCCCATTTCATCATTGTGATGATTCACTAGTCACCGTTCATCATTATGTAAGCACGAGAAAAAGATTCGATCAGTTATCAATATTTGTTGCTCTCGCTTCTGTTGACTGCTCTCTTAAAACAAGGAAAATTTTAGAAAATAATTAGTGTAGACAGAAGAAACCTCAATTTGTTTACATCCATCAAACATGTTGGTATAATAGAGCCTACATTTACTTACATTATTTTTATCTTTTACTCAATTATTAATGAATACGTTACTAAAAATATATCCCCTTAGTTCTATTTATTTTCTAAAAAGTCTAATGGGAAACTAGTATAGATCGTTGAGTTTACCATATTGTGTGTGTGAGTATAATGATATAATTTACTTAATTTTTAGAAAACTGTGGCATCTAGATCCATATCAACGACAGAGCTTAATAAAAACTTAACGGAACAAGTTTATATTCTGTAGGTTTGTAAAATCATAAACTACAACAATTTAATTCGCTTTATACAGAGATTAATAGACATTGCGGAAAAATAAGTAGGTCAAATATGAAACAATAGAAGTGTTAGACGGTTGCAAAAACATGATTTTCGATCTCTGTGTGGATTGTGTACAGCAGTGCTGGGCACATTTGCCTCGATCAAGGCAAAACCGTCCCTGCCATAGCGCCCACTGTCCCCTTCCAGTACGCGTCGTTACGGTGGGAGAAGTAAGCGCTTGAGGGGCCCCGCTTCTTTCCCCGTTCCCTTCCCGCTAGTTTTCTCTCCTGCTCCGCACAGTACACCGAATCAGTGCCGCCAGAATCGACCTAAACTAGTCGGTTTTTCCTCCCCTCTTTTTCCTCTTCCACTGTCCCATTCCAGCACCATTTTTTTCATGTCCCTCCCTAAAATTGTGCCATTGGATGGGAAAATAATTCCTGGAAAAGATGAAGTTGATCGGATAATGGGAAGACCCCCTAAACGTTCTTGCTTAGTCATAATCAAAAGTCTTTCCTTCAAATATTCCCATTCCTATAAAATTTCATGTTTTTCGCAACTTCACCGTCAATGTGGCACGTCTTCCCCTTATCCGATCAACTTCATCTTCTGCAGGAATTATTTTCTTACCCAATAGCACAATTTTGGGCTAGAGGGGCGTGAAATAATCTCACAAAAAACTTTTACCAGGTATAGCTAAGGTCCACCCTAATGTGGCACGTCTTCCCGACGTCCGATTGATCTAAAACTTTGGATACGTCATTTTTTCATGAAAAGGAACAATATTGGGGGGGAGGGCCAAAATTTCATGGTCGAAAAATAAGGTCCACCCTACTGACCACGTATTAATCTAGCCATGAGAGGAGGGGTAAACTGTATTCCCCTCGATTTCCTCGATGTGGCGGCACTGCACCGAATGCCGAAAAAGTTCCTCGGCATCAACACGGGCCTGCGTCAACGTAGTTGTCCCTGTCTCCTCTATCAGCGCGGCCATTCCTGAATATCAGCGAAAGAGGTCGCGCCGCCGTGTTGAGAGAGCAAAATAACTCGCGTCACCTGGACATCCGCAGGTACACACCGTGGAACAGGGCCCTTATCCGTGCACGGTGTCCATAATCATCAGTTACCCGGCTGTTTGCCGTCTTCATCCGCGCGCACGGTTGTCCGTCGTAGGACGGGAACGCGGAGAGAAGGTTCGATGGCCTCGGGTCCGCGAAAACCAGTTATTTGCGAACGAGCCCGGGCCTCCGTCGACTGTTCTTTGCCGGAAGTCTTCGGTCTAACGGTCTTTTCGCGTTCACGAATCGGTTGACTATCTCGTTTCGTATCCCGATCATTTTCTCTGTTCAACGGAATATGTCGTTCGATCCGCTCGCCTCCACCATCCACCGTTGATTCCACCGCGCGATTCCCACGTTGTTCACCGCGCGCATGGTTCCTGGTCCCTTTATCGCTCGCGCAAGAATTTCCTGATTCCTCTGTTAGCCGGGTTCTATCGTCGGGCACCGGACTGAATTCAGTTTTGTTAGGGAATTACAGTTTTACCGAGCGTGTTACGGATTAATCGCATTTAACGCCTGATCTACGGACCACTAAAGCGACTGTTTTGCATTTGTTTATAGAAATAACGGCGACGTGTTCGGTCTGATTTTCAATGTATTTCTAGCATAATAATGTTGTTAGGAACAAAAGCACGTCCGGCTTTCATAATACATAAACAAATGTAGGTATGAACGAAAAATAACAGTATAAAAGTTAATTTCTCTTAATTACAAGAACAGTCTTACTTCAGTCTCACTGAAGCACACATATGTAAATAATGGTTTTTTACTAATCATAACTACTGAATCTAATAATTTTCGAATATTACAGCAAATTTGGTATTGGTTAATTACATGAATACAGCAGTCTTCACTTGTAACAAAGTATTTGCACATTTCTAAGTTTGTAGTACATTATTGTTTATAATATTTCGTGGATAATTTCTTATCGTTTATAATCGCTTTCAATAATCATTCTGACATGGAATCATTTTTTGTGGTTTCTTATTTGATTCAATTATATTACTAACTGATATAACATTTTTTGTAATATTCTAGAATTATGTATTCAGTGATTATGAGTAATCCAAAAAATATATAATTTCTCAAAAACTGAAGGTAATAAAGAAAAACGACTTTTTACCAAAAATTTGTTGGATAGTGTTATTTCTGCACGAGATTCCAAATCCGTTTAGCTTGCACACGGTTCGTTGTTCCCCACATCATCGATTGCGCAAGAATTTCCTGATTCCACGGCTTCGCGCATGCAATTTCAACTAGCACCGTGTTTTACGTTGCCGATGTAACAGACAGACTTTTTGGCGGCCAACTTTCTTTTTGCGTATCACGGTCTGAGCACGTCCTTATTTTTGGATACGAATCACCCGCTCGCCTTGGATGAACCAAGTTCTCAGAACCGCGTGAGTAATACAATGCATGCGGTACTTTCCTCGAGCGACTTAAATCATGATCGAGCGATTACTGGGATGACATAAGTGAAATTTAAATATTCCAGATTATATCTCTCGAATAAATTGATTACGAATCGAGCTTGAAAAATATCCGTGATAAGAATTTTCATTGCCCAATTTGCACGACGTGTCAGTGATCTTATTAAAAATGTCATGAATAAATCTTTGGTACATGTTTATCTGCATACTATCCTGTCGTACTGAAATTATATAGCTGAAGATCAAATTATTTTTGCGCAGCTTCGTTCATGACGCAGTGTCATTTTCTCAGCAATTACTTTATTTGTAATTTTAATCGAAGTCTCTAGAAAAACCTTTTTTCTTAAGGTTAAAATCTGATTAATTTCGCTAATTTTAGGAAAAGGAGATTATAATTTGTAACTATAGTTACATTATTATTCAGCAATTGAAACAAGCATTAGAGCCAATATTCCCCATAAAAAGAAACTATTTACTGGAGCATTTTTCAAAATATTCCAGATTTCCAGAAAATGAAAAGATAAAATCACAGTCCTGGGTTTCGTGAATTATCAGTAGCAGAGATTTCACAGTGTCACTCGCAAATTAACCAGATAACGCATTCCACGCGTTCTCCCATCGCACGGTAAACATTTGTTTCCACGATAAATATGTAAGGAACGATATGTTTTTGTTAGTAATGTACATATGCCCCATTTTTGTTTCAACTAACCTTTTATCGCGATTTCTACACACGGAACAGTAGGCAGCTGCGAATTCTTGTGTGTTCTGTTAGAGTGAAATTAAAAATCTTGTTCCGTGGAAACGGAAACGAAAAATTCTGGGCTAATTAAAATGCTGTTCAAGAACACGTTTCACGATGGAAACATTTAAAAAGGAAATAATTATATCATTCGAATTAGACTCGTTATATTTTTATATAACTTTTAGTATTTAGTTGTTAATGATTATACTGCGGATCTTTATGCAGAATAAAGATGGTTTGCATCACTTGCAAGAAACCCTCATTTCGAGTCGATTCCCCTGGTCTGACGACACTGAATGCAGTAGATCCAAATATTTGAACACTTTTCCGATTCTCAAGAAATTGTCAATATTTGGCCAATGATAATTTTGTTAAAAAAATAGTACAATAATACATTTCGACTTATTTGAAAGCTGGCAGTCTCTACTCTTTCGCAGACGATTATTCCCTTTATTCTAGGATATTTGTTCATGAGGCTTCAAGCTTGAAAATGAGTTCAAGAATACTTCTCTACTTTCTTTTTCAACGAAAGTGTCACAGTTAAATATGAACAATTTGTCGAGAATGGGAAATTTAGTATACTTTTGGATCCGCTGTATGTATTTTTTTCTTCGGTTATTAACAAAACGTCTCACTCAATAAATAGCGAGAAAAGAAAGAAAGGGAAATGGCTTCCACATATGGCAAGTTGTCAGTGCTGCATCGTAAATCTATCTGAAGAATGTCCTTCCAGCGACAGAGATTTATTGCGCGTATGTGGTACACACGTTGCACGGTGTACCATGGCTGTCCATTTATCAGTATACATAATCTTATCCGATACAAAATTATCGTATTTAATAACCTGCCTGCAGGAACATGCTCAATAAACCTCGCGCAGTGGCGTTTTATCGATTTATCTTTCGAATCTGTGGCGGTAACGGTGCAGGAACTTTATCGGAGCGTCGACGCGCCGCGGCTGTTTAGCCATTGGTATCGTTGTCGATTTCACACCTTGTTAATTACGGTAGGGATCACTAATTATTAATTGAGTCTCGGTGCGGGGAGCATTCGAATCGTCAATGACACGCCACATCATCTTAATTAATATTATCTGGTAGAGGGCTCGTCTAGCTTAACAGATTGATAGGATGAAATCAACGATTAATTATCCTCGTAGGCAATGGTAATGAATCATAATTTTTCATTCCCAACGATCCTTCATTTATTGATCCGCACGAGGTGACAATTACCACTGAGATTGAGATGTGGAAATAGAGTGTGACGTTCTATTGAGCACAGGTGATTTATATCTGTCTGAAAATTCGGAGAGGTGTGGATGTGTGTGCATGTGCAGTTTGCAGATGAGAATATTTAAAAGATATTATGAATATTTTCCTCTGAAAACTAAATTGTGTGTCACGTCCTAAATAATGCGAAAAATTGGAAATGTGTTAGAAAGAAATTAGAACAGAGGAAAAAGTTATACTGTTTTTGCAGGCAATATAATGGTGTCTGAAATTTTTTAACTCTCAACCGTCCCTCTCTCTCTCTCTCTCTCTCTCTCTCTCTCTCTCTCATTTCACGAACTGAATCTGTTCCTCGGTGTCAAATTGATATAGTGATAAAAGATCGATGAAATAACCAGGTACATAGTAGTTATTTCGCAATGTTTTTTACTCAAATTGATGAGTTAACTATCCTGTAAGATGTAAACATCTTAGCTTTTTCTCGGTTATGTGTTTCGCATTAAAAAAATAAAAGTCACGAAGTTTCGGGTAAATTTACCTACAAATAACAGAACAGTATAACTTATTTCGGGAAAACTGTGTCAAATTGACACGCGGGACGGGTGAGGGCTAAAAGCATGTACCAAAACGAATTTATTCGCATACGACAGAATGACCACCGAGGTCACGCAAGGTCAGAAAAGACTTGACATATTTTTCCACTTAGAGACGACCTAGATCTTTAATAATGTGAAAGTACGTTTCTAATTCTCTACTTGTGTCTTCATAATAAGAACTGTGAAGCGGACAATAGATTTTTCGGAAAACTAGTTAGGTATGCAGGTGAGTAGACGACCCATATAATGAATACACCATAGGTAACAAGAGAGCTGTAGAGCAGTCGAATCTACCGAGTATCTCACTAAATGAATTGAAAAACGACTTGATGAACCGATGCACGTACCAGTGGATATGCGGACAGCTACATAGTTGACGATACATATGTGAATAGCCGTGTAACTGTATAAATCGACAGATCGTCAGATGAATAATCAGCATCGTTGATTGGGCAAACGTCTACGTAGCTGGCTGGAATGATAGGGAAGCGTTTGAACCAATTCGGTATAAAGTACTAGACCGTTAGACAGGCAGGGTAAATGTACCTATTACTGCAGGTATACGTTTTATTGCAGTATTTTTTCGCAATGAGATTAAAACACGTAAATAAATAAATACTTTGCCCTGAATTTTGTACAATTCAATGAGATTATGTTCTCGTTGGCGCGGCGAACAAAAATGTAAAGACAAGACCATTTTTCTTCTCTCTAGATCACCAAAGGACTGTTGTTCACATGATTGTACATGTTTTATACATATAGTTTTAAATTGCATGGGGGAGTTTTATTATTATTTAGATACCTACATCGATACAATAAGAATATAGAAAGAAAAAAACATCTCTTGTTTTTTTAGTAAAAAAATTAGGCCCTCAGCATTACGTACATTAAAGTGAAGGAGGTGCTCATTACTGCGACACAAAAATCAATAGGAATGTCCCTAATACTGCGGTGTGACTTGCAACTACGATGAGAAACGAGCTTCACTTCAGCCTAACGTTTCATTTCCCAAAAAATGCTTGCACATATTATTTGATGATAAATTAGACATAATATTAAAATAAAGTACATACGGTCGAAGCATGATACCGCAGTATAACGCGGGTACCGTTACCCTAGATAAATGAATAGATACGATAGAAGAAAGACAAATGGTTTGTTCGCGTTAAATAGAAACATTCAGATACCGGAAATACGAATGGAGGCAGGCTCGAACGAACGGAGATGCGAAGTGAGAGATAACATTTCTCTATTGTTCGTGACAGAAGCCTTATTTTCCCGAACTGGAAAAAAGGTTAAACGGTTCGGTTGGAATGCGTTCCCGAACAAATGTGTTAAGACTTCCCACAATGCCAGAACTCGTTGGGAGTCTACCACACACGATGCCGCGAAATTTTACGCTTCATTTAATCGGCCAGGCAAACTGAGCCGCGCACTTACGAGGGAATAAAGCGAGATCTATGCTCGCGATACAAGCTTCGAAAGACATTGATCCTTCAACGCTTTATTCCCGCGTGATCCATTCTGCTTGGATTTATCGGCGGTGTACTAGTTACAATAAAGACAAGTGCTTGACGCAGCACTTAATATTTTACCGGGTTTAATGGATCATGGAATTTCCGCGTTTAGGGCTTGCTTGAATACTAATCCATGCGTGGTGGTATTTGGAGGATCCAATCTCTTGGAAATTTTGGATAAGCTGCGTTCAGAATTATGTGATTTTAGGAGGATTTTCTTTGCGGTGTTTATTTTCTATGGAAAACTTGGTGAAATGATGAATAATTCAAACACTGTGTTTCACATTTTACCATTTAATGTCTAAATCTTAATAGATTATATTTTTTTGTCACGTTTTAATTTGTAGGTTGGTTGTTGCCTACCAGAATATAAAACTTAGCAACATAATCCTCGTTTCGTTAATAGAGGGATGTTTCAGGATTTTGAAGCCAATAACTGTAAAATTTTATTACATGACGGATAACGTACCCTAAAAATTGTTAAACGTGTATTTACAATGTTTCATAAAATTCATTGTAAAAATAACAAAAATTGTAGCTGAACTTCTGCTTAACTATAATTTATGCAAGCGGTTCTGATAATTCGATCACCACTGTGTATTGTCAGCTAGAACGCCGCTCTACCAGCCATAAAATAAATATCTACTAAGAAAAATCGATTGCATTTTATTTTCGTGCTCAAACTAAGAATTTTAACAAACTACGTGGTAAAGGTATTCTAAATAGATTGGGGAAGAAGTAACTGAACAAGCTATAAGTAACAAATGGTTTTGTTTCATCCATTGAATGGTAAATTATTGATTATGAATTTAACGAAATGGCTTGGAATTTCTGAATACAGAATGAGTCATTAAAATCATTATCGGAAATAAAGATGATAAAACGATAACGAGAATCGCTTTACAAACAGGTTCGCCTCTGACGCCATCCCGGTTTATGATCATAGATCGCAGATCATCAGTGATTATTAAGTGGCATGCTATATGACTGTTGTCATAGCGTTGTAATCGAAGTCATAATGCATTAATTGACATTCAATAGCATGTCATTTACGTAACATTAGTGTTTGCAGTTACAAACCACGTATTATTAGATTTATTGTGTGGACACAATACACAAGCGCCTTGTAGACACTTGATCCAATATAATCAACCTAATAGAAAGTTATGCTCGTTTAAACATTTCAAAAAAAGATAAAAGGATTTTTGCTACAATTTTGGCTTAGGGTGCCAGTCATTATACGATTTACCTACACGCCAGTAATAAAAGCATAAATAAAATATAAAAATATATTATAAAAAAGTATAAAAGGCCCATTTAACATTTATAGGTTTATAAGGCCAATTAGAAAATATTTTCCACTTGAAACCTAATCTTTTTTTGGAATTTTTTTTAATTTGGAGTTTTATTTCCATTTGTGTATTTACTTCTACATTTCTCGTTCGGTTCTAATTGCGTTTCGCGTCAATTACAGTTGTAACAATATTAATATGTAAACTATTTCAATCAATCTCGTAACTGATACGTATCATCAAATTCCATTGTATTAACTTCTGTTCTGTTTTTCAAATTCTGATATCAAAACATGCCGGAACATTGTTTTCAGTATGAATACAGTTCGACCAATCCATTTCTATTGAAACAGATATAATGAACCGCTGATTTTTCAAATGGATTAACTCCATAAATTAAAAAGTAGAGAAAATTAGTGAAACAGTGTAGTTTCTAAATATTTTTTTCATTCAGAAACACTAAGCCCAACTATGAAAAAAATATATTAAATAGAAGGAGAGCATTCCTTGACAGTGAAATGTAAAATAATACTCAAAAGCTGTTTTGGCCTATATTGGCTCATATTGAATATTTGATTTTCAATCGTTATATGTTTATTACAGATTGTTCGATTGGAGACCAGAACGTCCGCTGGGCGAACCACTGAAACATGAAAGGGTGGTAATTATTAAAAATCTTTTCTCACCGGCGGATTTCGACAAGGAGGTCGCATTGCTGTTGGAATATCAACAGGATATCAGGTCCGAGTGCCTAAAATGTGGAGATGTCCGAAAAGTTATTGTTTACGACGTGAGTATAGAACAAAGTTAACCTTTTTCATCGGTTCTCTCCGAAAGAAACACAAAAAGTACGCCCATCCGACACGTACCGAAGCTTCTCTACAGGAAACAGTGACAATGCTGAATGTAGGGGAAGTTTTCCAAGTACCGGACATTTAAAGTTTCTGTGAAATATACAGGATGTCTCAAACATGTATTTCCTTGAAAAGGGTGATTCCTAAGATCATTTGAAATAACTTTTTCCTTTACCAAAATATTCTCCGGAGCTTTGTTAAGGCGTTATTAACGAAATAGACGGACCAATCAGAGCGCGCTTACAGCGGACGGATTCCGGCTCGGCCAATGCCAACGGCCCGCTTAGCACCACCTGTCGCCGAGCCGTCTGCTGTAACCGTGCTCTGATTGGCCCACCTTATTCGTTAATAAGTCGTTAACAAAACCACAGAAAACATTTTCGCAAAGGAAAAAGTTACTTGATATAAGCTCAGGAATCGTGACCTTTTCAAGGAAGTACATTTTTGGGACGCCTTGTATAAAATTATATATGTCTTTCATCCCTTTCTTCTGCATTAAATAGAATAAGAAGAAGAGACATATTTATTTAACATACAGCTTCGGACCTTGACTTACAATTTTAAAGAAACAAATTATGGCACCTAATGTTTAATAATGTTGTGTATTAGAACCCCTTCCAGAAAATAAATGAAAAAGCAAAATGATAGAGTGCTATGTAGTTTGATTTCACAATACATATAATATCATATACTTCATAATTTTATTGAATGAATAATTTGGAAATTAAAATGTTTGCATTTTCATACCCTGCGAATGGCAGAGAATGAACAGAAAATCTAAACAGTACGAAATGACAAGAACTTTGTGTGAGTAATTCATGCGAAAATGAAATTTTCACTCGGTGGGCAATTAGATATGCTCCTTGCTTATAAAGAAACTTCCTTCGCGCCATATGTTTCAGCGAACATTTTAAAATTTAAAAGACTCTGGGAGCTTTAATGCACCTAGCATCTCAACATCGCGCGAAAGAGTGCATTGCTATAGCAACGATGTCGGCGCGTTTGAAATAATTCACATTAATTCTCAGATTAGTTCACGACGATCGAATTGAACGTGAAGCCTTGCATTCGTAGAAACGATGCAGTAAGAATTAAAACCATACTGTGTCATGTATTTATATTCCCTACCATTAGCATGTTTCATTTTGTGCTATAAATACCCGCGTGTAATCCAGTGCAACAAGTAATGCATAACGCTGCGCTGTATCAAAGAAACACTGCAGCATGTGCTGCAATCAATCCGGAAATGATAAGAAATATACTTTCGAAGTTTGACGATTGCAGCGTGGCATTTAGGCAAGCCGACTTGTTGCTGTACTATTTTGCACTATAGTTCAATGACCGTGCCGGAGGCAGACTCGCCAGATGAGGGAGCATTGAGGGGAAGAATCACCCTCAAAGGTGGGGACAAGCGTCGTAGAAGGGGAAGATAGAGAGGGAACAAAAGTATTAACCCCTTGTCCTACGATTTATTTTACGGTTTCATTGAGTAGAACCTTTTTCATAGTTCATAATTTCCTAAAAAAGGAGAAAATTGATATCTATTGTACGCCTTGCTCTTCAATGCCTATACATTAACAAAGCCAAAATAGAATTTAATCTCGGTTCAAAGGGATTTAATGACAGTAGTAATAAATTAGTAACAGTAGTAAATCAATAATTCATCACGAGTCTGACACGATATTCTAGGGCAAAGCGTTAATCGTCATAGCTACATACAGTGAAAATGTAGATTATTGGAATCACAATACGAAAAATATTCAGCATGTGGCAATGTTATCTAAAGTATTACTGAACCGTGTATTTAAAAGTAAACATCAATACTTCATAGAAAAATAACACTGTCCAACAAATTTCAACTTTTTTTATGTTACCTAATTACTGTTTGATGGTTCTTATAGAGTTTTTTGCGCTGATACCAAATCTGCCATTAGTCTTTCTCCTAGACGCACAGTTCTTGAGAAACATGACTTTGGAAGGAACAGATATCTTTTTCAACTTTAAACAATTATTATGATGTTATTATAAAAGATATTGAGTTGTTCTTTACAGCAGAATATGTGTTTTTCCAAAGTCATGTTTCTCAAAAACTTTGCGTCTAGGAGAAAAATTAAGGGTAGATTCAGAATCAGCGCAAGAATCTCTATAAGAACCACCCAACAGTAATTGTGGAACAAATTTGGTGTTGGACAGTGTAATCATAGTGTCAAAAATAATACAACAGTTTTTTAAATTCTCGAACTATTTTCACTGTTTTGGTAAAATAATGGTATTCCATAAAATGTGGTAGGGAGGATAAATAAATGTTTTAGTGTAATAAAATTTCTTACATTCTATGTACATAAAACGTTAGCTGGTCTGATCCATTCGATAGATAAAACTTTTAAGACGATCCAGTCTAGAACTTTGCTACCAACATACGACATTCTACATGTTACTTTAATTCGTTTAATAAACATTTCAAGACAATATTTGCAGTAGTTTCGGAGAAAACAGCTTGTGACACTTTGCATAGGACACAGTACGTTCTAACAATTTGGCACTTTAATAAATTTTAATTGTTGCAAGACTTTCAGTCTCAAGACAGAAATCAAAGAGGTCTCTAAGGTTTTGACCTTATTCGTACAGCCCTAATATACAGACGGCTAAACGTAATGAGCAGAGCGCATTAGGGTCGCTCGTTATCTCTGTTCCGCGTGCCTCGTTTTGCATAGATTATGATTGCATCGTTGACGAGTTTTGACATACCAGTGCTACATGAATATGAATTCGGGTATGTAGAGCACGCGTGTCTACAGAAGGGTCTTCTTTACTTACAAAGTAGAAAACCTTGTTTCTCTTATTAAGCAGGTTTGCGTGTTCCCTCGAAATGAACAGCGTAAACAATATAACTTTATTCTAGTGCATTAATATTAACAGCGAGACGGCAGTGTGTCGGGAATAAATGAATAACTATGCTGATTCTCACATTGTTTATCTGTGAAGGTCGTATTCACGTACATTGCATAAAATGAATCAGTTATTATAACTGCATTAATGTTAACACAGATATACAGGATGACCCAAAAATGTTACATTTCCTTGGGAAACGTAATTCTTCAAATCATTTGAGGCAACTCTTTTCTTGGCGAAAATGTTCTCCGCGGCTTTGTTAAGGACTTATTCACGAAAAACGAGAAGCAATCAAAGCGCGACTACAACAGACGGATTCCGGCTCGGCCAATGTCAACGCAACGCTTAGCGCGAACCATCGTAGCCCCATTGGTCTGTATTGTTCTTTAATAACTCCTTAACAAAACGACAGAGAACGTTTTCGCAAAGGAAAAAGTTACTTCAAATAAGCTCAGGAATCATCCCTATCAAGGAAGTAAAACATGTTTGGGACATCGAAGGTTAAAATGCATAGAGAAAGTTTTTGAAAGATTTCTGTTCGAATTTGTTGTTTCTATCCTTTAATGATGAAGGAGTAACAGAAACGAGGAACATTTTTAGTAAACTACTTTGTTACATACAAGGAGTAGTTATTAAGCAGTACGTTTACTTTGCCAAATAGTTATAATTTATCACATCATAATACAGTCCTCAATGATACCTAATTATACATATTTCTAATAAATGTTTCAATTAAAATATGATGTATATTTAAAATACAGTATAACGGTGTCCGATTTTATGCATCAAATTGTGAAGGTATTTCATTAACAGCGTTTATCTTTGCTATATTATTCCGAATTCTGAATATTATAGTATTTCAAATATTTAATTTCTGAATTATACTCATCGTGGTATAGTGCTGGTTGGTAGGCCAACATTATATGTATGTCTACGGTTGTATAATTATTGTAGCAGAAAGTTGTACACATGTATATGTATGTATATCCGGCCATGGAAGTTATTAAGCCCGGTATAACAATGTGGTTTATGCTGACGTAGAAGCCAACTTTGTGCTCACATATTGATTTATTAACTTATGATTGGAGGATAATTACTTCATATTGCGGAATTATACAATTATGTGTATAGAAATTTTAATACAGAATGAAATACGTGTTTACTAAAAATTATTGTTTTATAAAAACAAATTGTTTTGAAAGTATAGTTCTTAGAACTAATTTTTCATTGTTTTTTTCAAATCCTTTTTGCATTCCACTTTCAAGAAACTAAAAATTAATAGTGGTTCACCAATATTTAACTAATACTAACTTCTCGTAACTAACGTTTTTACATTCATGACATTCTTGCAGATAACGCCTCGATTATAAATGATAAAATCGACGGGGATGTTATTATTCATACTAGGACAAATGGATTCTCTACGAATATCTAATTCATCTCCATCTATTTCACTCGTCTAATTAAAGCAAATACTGCCCAATTATTGCTAGAAAGTTTGAGACATATTGCTAGTTAATATTCCATTATACACTATTCAATTTAAATTTCAAATTAATAGTGATTCGTGTGATTGCCTGTTTGAAACATGTAGTTTAGAAATGTCAAGGTTTCGAAATATCTTCCTTCAGCTAATTTTGTTTGACCACATTTTATATAATTTTATTCGCTACGTACGTATACGAAATGTTCGAAATCAGTAAAATAATAAACTCCATTTAGTCGTATTAGTTTTAAAAGAGGTATCGATCACGACTCTTCATAAATATTTCTAGCAGCGTTAATAGGTCCTGCCAACTTAATGAGTGGACTTCTTAATTGGTTCAGGGAGTTACTGACGAGTTTAACGAATTTATAACTTTTTAAATCAATCCCCATAAATCTCTTTGAAGGAATGTACCTAAATTGTGAATAAAAAATGACTCTCCTTTTCATAATTACATACAGTAATTTTACATGGTAATTTGCGAACAGTATTTTTACATAGTATGTTTTCTGCAATAACTTTTTCTAATGCATTTGTTTATTATATTTACTATATACAATATTTACTATTTTATGTATAGGTGCTAATAATTTGACCACCCATTATGATTTAAAATACATTTTTCATTATTTATTATTTCGATGTAAAGTACGACCCAATGACCTTTGACCACTAAAATTGAAGTTGAAATTCATTCCAGTGTAGATATACTTTGCATTACTTATTTATTACTTTTTTATACTTATTATTTAGATATATGACATGACCGGAAAGTGTTCTTCAACTTTCAATATTAAAGATAAATATGAAACTGATTTGCAATAAACTGCACACAAAATACCCTTCGTTTTAGCACAGACAAAGAAGAAATTTAGATGGCTGCCTTTAGGCTATCGAATGAAATTTAGAGGAAGTTCGAAAGTTCATTTTAGAAATGCGCTTCGGCTGAAAATTGTAGAAGGATCGAAGGTATATGGGGCCAGCAGGAACAAGTTGCTCCAGAACGGCGATCACAAAGAACTCGGTGGAAGGTCCTCCTCGGGCCGACGCAAATAAACTTTCGAAAGGGGATGACCTAACCCCATAAATTCGCAACGAGACACTCCCAGTCGGCGCTTCTCAACCGTGAATCCATTCAATGTCAAAGTGAATTCCGTCGTCTACCGGGGCGGCCGGTTGTTCGCCGCTAGACTCACTGCCATGCCAGCACGGCGCAGCGGCCGCGAAAAACGTCAGCATCGAGATCAAAAGCAATGCCGCGCGCGAAAGGAAATTCGCATGGCAGCCAATTTGCCGTAAGCGCGGCGATCACATTTTCCCGAGTGTTTCCACGGGATCCGTGCAAAAGGGTCCGAATCCCCTAACACAATGACAAGAGGGCCAGAATTTTTGAAAAAAAATCAGTCGGTTCAGAAGGTTCGTCCATGGTCTCTCGGCTCTCTCAACTGTTTCACATCTCTGACTTCATTGGGATTCAGAAAATTTGCCTTATACTTCCCGGTTCTACTAGTTCACAACTCATTTTATTTTGATTCTCTCATGAATTCGAAATCTGGCGTCAATCGTAGTGACGGAAATTTCTGGTTGTTGGTTTTGGAATTGTTAATTGTATACACGAAAATTTATAATATAATATTTTTACATCAAGTTTCACTTTTCGTACTGTGCATAAAAATGTACAGTGGATCCAAAAAGAAATCTCGAGAAAGATTTGTTCCTCATTTTCGTTCCATAGAAAAGTGAAATAAAATCGTAGGATTTTTAAGGGATATTTGTCAATAGAAAATCTTGTTTAACAAATGTTACGCACTTGAAAGTAATATGCAAAACGTGACTGCCGATTTTATGCAGTTATGACAAAAATGGATTGGTCAATTACAGAACTGTAAAGACATTAGAAGAATTAAATTAACTTCTGATTCTTACAATTGACTTGGACAATTTTTTTATTTTGCATGAAGGTCCACAGTCTAGTAACACAGCATAGTAATTGGTAACAATTGTCACATTCCATGTCAAATCCGATACCATTTTCAGTCTGTTTTTTTTTTCATGTGAAAAAATACTCTTGCGGATTGTATAACCAGACCGGTCACGTAATGTTTATTATACGTATGACATAATACGTGAAACATAAAATGAGAAGAAAAATGGTTGGTTTAGTAGATGGCAACGCATTAAAAGAACAGAATATTATGTCGGTCGGGATCAGGCAGTAAAATGAATGTTGGAACCGAAGTCTCGTAAATTGTGGTTTAAGCTGAGACGTGAAAAGTGTTATGGAGAACTGTGAACGACATAAACAGCTTTAAGTCGTAAAAAGGAAGTAGGACCGGCGCGGCGGCTGCGTCGCATAACAAAGCGCGAGTAATGAAAGTGAAAAGACATCCATCTCACGAGCTATTGTTTAATTATGCACCTTTTCTGGGTCCCCTTGTAAGAATAAAGCGAGGGGTAACTAAATCAACAATTGGTGCAAATGAAATTCTAAAAAGAAACTCCGAAGACACTAAAAATTGAAAAATAGAAACATGAAATAAATCTTTAGTATTATCCTAACAAGTTGTTCCTATGAAAAATTATATTTGGAATTGCAATAAACATTTCTAACAAAGAGTCAGCTGTAAGTCAACTGTAAGTTCGAAAATTGACCTACAATTATGTTTCCTATTTAAAGAATATTAAAATGTTTCTTTTTCACTTCCGGAGCATTCATGTGTAGGAAATTGCATAGCATAAGGAAGAAATGGTATGAATAATTTTTTGTGCAACATTTATGAATGAAAATGTTGTAGAAAGAAGAAATCCGTCGTATCGACTGCTTCTGAAAATTCAAACTCGAATATTTCCTGCTTGCAGAGACATCCTGAAGGAGTTGCACAAGTGACATTCCGAGAGCCAGCGGAAGCTCAGGCTTGCGTGCAATTGTTGAACGGCCGCTGGTTTAGTCAGAGAAAAATATCAGCTGAAATCTGGGATGGGAAAACGAAATACAAGTAAGTTATCGACTGCCTTCTCTCCTTACCGGCTCAGGTTCATACTTAGCCGATGCTTAACCGGTCGTCGATAAATTATTTTCCTTCTATATCGGCGTTATTTGATTCGAAATCCTGTTTTAACAACAGTGAAACAATTTATTGTTCCCAAAAAACAATGTGTCTAAATTTTTGTAGATATTACTCTTCGTTATTGCATAAAATCTGAGAAAGTGACTAATCTTTAAATATTATTTTACTCTTCTTCAGAATTTTGGAAACTGATGCCGAAATTGAAGCCCGAATTGCTAAATGGGACGAATATCTGGACGGAGAAGACGAAGAGCAAAAAGGAGGATCGGGAAAGAAAGGAAAGGAAGAACGGAAACAAGGAGAGGAAAAGCTGAAAACAAAGCCGGACGGAAGCACAGAGACAAATCAACCGACAGAAAGTGTAAAAATGCCTGAAACAACGCCGACAAATACCGAGACCTCGGATCGGACAACCAAATAAAATTACAGCAATATGAAAAGAACAAAAGAAAATACTATTGAACAACCGTAACTGAGAGTAACGTTGGCGATCACAATTAGAAGTATTTTTTCTAGATTACAAGGTAACTACTTGTGTCTCTTGTTGATCATACCAATACTGTGGCATTAGTTACATTGTAACACTGTCGTTGCTCGATCAGAATAAAAAAATGACCTTGCTTGTAATCTCTGATTTGATTATTTTCCTAGGAAACGCTGCGTTTTCAGAAATAATGTTAGTTTCAGCGCATTTGTACATCGAAAGTGAAGAATAAGTGGAGGTAAGTCGCGCATTTTATATTTTGCACCAGCCGCATTTTTATCAATTAGAATTGTTTTTATTATCAGCATCAATATATGTAAACTGATATATTTGAACAGCACTTTTTTTTATTACAACAAATTTGTAATGAATTTAGATCTTCCCTTTTATGACACATCATTCAATCGACTCATTAAACTGCGAAAAATTGGAAGTTTCTAATATGTTTATTTTAAAATGATAAAGATTTTCATTTCGTATAAATAATTCTTCAATAGAGTAAATATGAATTTTATATAAACATTAAAACAAACTGACTCTGCGTTTACTTTAATGTATATTTTATTTAGTAAAATAAGGAATGTATGTTACATTACTTTATTGTTTAATCAGTGAACAAAATCTTGTGAATGTTTAACACAAATATTCGTTAACATTTCACTGAAGGGTGAAAAACAATGGAAAAGGTTTTATTCTCGTGCGTTTTACAATAATATTTTGTCTTCTTACATACCTTATAAACTATGTTCAATATACCTTTAGAAAATTGTGATTCTTTCAAATAATAATTACGATGAGAGATCATTCTTTCTTATATCACGATAGAGATTTTGATATTCCTAATAATTTTCAGAATATCGATGAAAATAAGAAGAAGCTTACTGATCCGTAAGGATTGTTCTCACATTTAAGAAATGAAAGGTAGTGGAAGGAAAAGATTTCTGGACCATTGCATTGAAATACTTTCTGTTTTCTGATAGTTAATTTTCATGTACGATTTTGTTTTGTTTGTTTCATGCGTCAAAAATGAAGAGCATAATTCGAAACCTTTCTTTCCCGAGCATAGTTCATGAACGCGGTGTATAGTTTTCGTATAGTCGCAGTATGTATTCCCTGGCGACACGGAATTCTTTTCGTTTCCAAGGGTTTTCATCGTAGATTCGAACCGGTCTTTCCCATCGGCAGCCGCGCAGCCCTTGGTCGTTGCGCGGTTCGGCACAGAAGAAGAGCCGGCGGAATCGCGTTTTTTGATAGATCAGCAACAGCCTCTCACGAGAGAAGTCCCACGAACGAGCTCGGCACAAGGATCGCCCGGAATGCCGAAATAGCAAATTAGAGAATTCCAGGAGATCTGCTGTCTCTCTTCCATTTCTTTCTTCTTATCCCGGCCTTGCGCTTTTGTCCTCCTCCGCTCTAGAGTAACGCGGATCCGTTTCTGCCGCGTCCACGAACCCTTCCGACAAACTTAACCTGGTAATGATCTATTGTTTCGCCTGGCTTTAGCGAATTTTCACACCTGCAGTCGGTACGTTCGTCTCTGACGGCACTTACTAAGAGAGGTCCCTACGAGAATTCGCTTGAATCCTTTAATACAGAACCGTTGAGATAAATCCGGCATTTCTTCGTGCAGTCCCACCATTAAGATATAGGCTTTGATTGTAAGGTGAATATACACAGAGCAATCGATGATAAGCCACCAATTAGTGATCAATCCCTTCGCGCCGGAAAATTGTACGCGGAAATCGCTGCGTGGTTTCGCTACAAGAAGTCGCAAGTTTACGATCTAGCTAAAAAATTCAGAAATTCTGACAAACAGTAAGAGGTAACTGCATTCCAGGCTTTTGTTAGTGTACCTACTCGTTTCTACGATTTTCTATTACATTTAAATCATTTTATTAAACTCAAAAGATTATTTCACATTCTACAAGTATTAATTGTTTTAAACAGGCTCATAATAAAATCGTAACAATATCCACTGATGTTCTTGTCAATGGTAGAACAGTTCATCTGATGATGGTATTACTGCTTTCACGGGAATTAAAGTGAATTAATTATTTTAAATGTTGGTGAGTACAGGATACAGTGAACGATTTCAGTGAAAATTCCCTTATGAAATATTAAACTTGTATGTAGAAAAATGCGTTTGCTATGCCGTTCTCGATTAAGATTATACCTTAGTGTCCTTCACATACCTCGTTTCTACATCGAGGAAAATACTTCAACGATCCATATTTAACACAATGGTCGCATAGGTGCATTTTAAATGAAATACTTGCGGCGCAATGATTCACTTTATAATAACTCGAAGCGACAGTTAACGCACATATCCGACATAAAATTTCCAGCCTTTTAACATTAAACCTACCAAGCACAAAGCATATAAAGCGAAAAGATTTAATTTACTTAATCTTTGTACAGTTTTCATTATAATGCTCAAATAAAGAAGTCAGCTTTTATAATTTCGTTTTTATAATTTCATTAATTGTGAAATATTACGTAATTTCAACGTGGTAGGTGTAAAAAGTCACTATTGTTTGATTTAATACCGCTTTCATTATTTTAACTGTAGTTAGTCGAATACTGAAAATTTTCTTTATAAACAAAATGGTTTTAAAGACTTTGTAGCAGACAGTGAATTATACATATACGTACGAGAATATTTCAAATAATTACGTAGTATTTCAAGTATTTAGTAATCTTTAACAATGATTGAAAACTGTTTTAATACTGACGAACAAAATATCTATTCCTGTTAGAAAAAATATCTTGCTCACATATTTTATAATGTGTATTCGAACTGAAACTTTCACTTTCAAGTACTTTCCTTTATCTCTCCTCATCGGAACTCGTAATGTGAAAATGTTTTTTAATATTAGATTTTCCGATCACTAAAAATTTCATATTACATTATAAAAATAACAAGAGCTTGCTGTTTCAAAATTTCAGCGTCTTTTTATTCCAACATGTATACACCCAAAGAAATAAATTTATTGAATTTATTCCTCACTAATGAGCTGTTTGTTGCAAAAGTTGTGTGAGTCAACATTTCAATTTTAACATGGCTTGCATAAGACAAACGTAACACATCCTACGATATTGTCGCATTGAAATGAACCTTTACTTAATTATCCAATGATTAACTGTTTTGATTTGCACCATTGTTACATGAACCGACGCATTTGTAGGGAACCAATTCAATAAAATTTCTTTGCGTGTATATTACAATAAATTAAAAACTTTTAAATCCGTCGTTTGGTGGGGTCCCATTAAAAAGAGTCTACTGTTCTACGTTCTAAATAGAGCCCATCAAAAACTTCCAGAACTTTCCCGATCTCTGTTATTAATAGTCCATCCCCTACATTGAACTCATCGAAGCATCTCCCATCGAGAAGCGAAATTACTTTAGTTATTACAACGTTGATCGCGCACCTATGGCCACGATAGAGGAGCATCCTCTTGAAGGACCTTTCAAAGGGCTAACTTAAAAAACCGTGCAACCCTGTTGGAAGATCTACGGTCCAGTGTTTCCCTGTCCCTGTTCTCTCTCGCTGTCATTGTCTACTATTTGTCCGGGTGCACGCATCCCTCTGGGGTAGAATCGCGAGGAAGCATATTTCAGACGTCTCGTCCCATTCAGGGGGGTCCACGTTGAAGGGGGACCACGACCCCGTTCAGCAATATCACCGACAAATTTAATGCCCGACTATTAGCAGCGGGGTGCACCTCCCGCATTGTCGAGTGGCCACGTGCAGGATGACTGTTCCGCGAGCAGGCGAAAACCGTTTGATCGGTTAGGCGAGAGTCGGCTACGGAGATCGTCGATCCTCTATGGAGATCGTTCACGGTGAACCCCCGGGACGGGACACTGCGACAGGAGAAAAAAAGGCCTCGCGCCCCGTGTCACACTTGTCGAGGGTTATTGGATTTAGCCGACGCTACGGGGCGTCCTTCATGGACCTGCCGAGTTACACACGAGATTAGGCGCCGGCTACGACAAGATTCGTCACGGTCAAGTGTCTCGAGTCCTGGTGCTGTTTGCTCCTATCATTTTCACGCTGTTTATCCGCCAGTGTCACCGTTCACCCCCCGATCAATGCTATCGTAGAGCGTTCTTGACCTTGTCGTCGCGCTAGCGATGATTCCAGTCATCCCCCTTCGGAGTTTAGTTATACTAATTTTTTTGTTCAATGGTGGAACTAGCCGTGGGGTCGAAATTAATCATTTCACATTTCTGGTTTGACAATTACTAAGTGTACCGGGTGGATGATTCTTATGATTTCATGCCAGCTACAGCTAGACCCATTCAAATTTTTACGCATCCATTTTTTGACGTACAACATAATAAAATAATGTGCAACATGTGTAACATGGACGGGTGAGTAAAAAAACTGCGAATACATTAGATTATTTGAATATAAGAATGTTGCATTATTTTCGGCTTGTTGAAATTATTGAAAGAAGAAAGAAATTGTTATCTAGTTGTTATCTAGTCTCATCTATACTCGTAACACTACAATTTAAAATAATACGTATAAAGTTATCATGGTATAGAAAATAATGTTACACGTTTCCTCAAATTTAGGTAATAAACAATGACTATTATGTTTGAACTAAATTCATAAATGTAAATAACTGGAATACAATGAACCATTTTCACCAAATTGATTAATTCGTTTTCACGAAAAACCTTTCATATAAAAAACAATTTCTTATTAAAGAAAAAAGGCTAAGTAATATTGCTTTATTTTTTCCATAATCCAGGAACGCGGTTTCCAACCTCACCAAAACTGCCAGAGTCACTAAATAATATTCAAGAAAGATCAACATCGAGAATCAACGGGAGCACGATAATTAAATTGCAAGCTAGCATTGAAACGCTAGCAATTACCCAAAACTGCGATGTAGTTAGAAATTGCAGTACCGGGCATACACAAACAATTACACTTATTCAAAGTCCGCTCGCATATTCTGCGGAGAACATCCACAAATTACATCACATTCGCCGGTCTGCCGCGCCGTGGAAGGAGCATCGTCATCAAAGAGTTGAAATGCGAACGCAACAGCCGCCGCGGCGGTAGACGGAAAAAGCGGGCCGAGTCCGGCATCGTTCGAGCACAATCACCGTTCCCATTAACCCTGTCAAATCAATTCACGGGAGCCGATCGGTAGCGGAAGTCTCGGCGGGGGCCAGATTTTCCTTTAGCGGGCTGCCGGGAGAAAATTCCGGGAGGTGGTCGGGAGCCCGTTCGTCTCTCCTTCTAGGCTCGCCGGGCGCGGCAAATTAAGCTTCCCAAAACACCGCGAAACTGTTAATTAAGACTCATTATGCGCGCGGGCTGGCTCCGGCCGTCCGGGTGTTGGGGTTGGAAGTGGCGAAAGGGTGGCGAACCGAGCCACGTACGAAGAGGGACAGCGAGGGGAAGGGAGAAGGAAGAGAAGGAAGAGGAGGAGGACTAGGAGGTGGAGGAAAAGGAGGAGGAGAAGTAGGAGGAGGAGGAGGAGGAAGAAGAAGAAGAAGACGAAGCAGACGCAGGAGATGGGAGCAGCGTTGGTAGCTGGCCGAGGCAGTGAAACGGGAGGGAGATCGGGTTCGCTAGAATAGGAGGAGAGGTAGGGAGACGATGGAGGAAGGGGGATGGTTTAACCCGAGTAGGAACTTCTTAATACCGCGACGGCAGTCGGGTTCATTGTGGGATCAATACAGAGACGACTGGGCGTAGGAGTGGCAAACGGTCGCCTCATTGGACGCGCGGTTCCCGCGCGGTGATTGGCCGGCCGTGGTACTACCAGGAGGCGGTCCCTTTCATGATAGCCCCTCTGTCGGGGTGAACGAAAGGGGGAGGCCAGGCCCTGACCCTCGCCGGGAAGGAGAGAACACGCGGCAAGCGAAAAAGACGGAGAACCGTCGCGCGACCAGTTGGAAAAAGACGGCGGACCGGGCCTACGGAGAGGGTGACACGACGTCGGGGGGTTCAGTCTGTGTTCGCCCATCAGAGACACATCACCAGCTTAGGATACGGTCCGGTTACGTCTCTCGCCGCGAGGGTTGTACCTGCCTCCCTGTAAACCAGGTGTTCCATGACACTCCGGTCAGCATCTGGACGCTGATCGGCCGATTGAATTTGACAGTGCGCCACGGCGGTTTTCGACAGACGGGAACGCGATCGGCAGCGACCCACCGCCGACAGTGACAAGATTTCGAGTGCGGGCAACTAGGATTTTACGTGGTTTTCACGGTAGAACAGGTGTTTACGAACGTTGTCACACGATCGGCTGGATTAAGAACTGTGACACGACTGATCCCGCACTGTTACAGTGGTTTACGGTTTATGATACTTAAACTGTAAGGGGGTTCAGCCAGTTGGGTCGTGTCACCCTGAAAAAGGTAACCTCTGGACCAAGTGCTGCACCGTGAAGTTAGAGACCATTCGATCAGGTAGTATCAAATGAAAACCTGAAGTGGCATCATCACCGTTAGCCTTGAATATTGAATTTGTATTTTCCAATCTGTGTCGTGTTGTCATCTCTGTTGGGAGACCACAAATCAGGGGCAGTGTTAAAGGTGATCATAATCGCGCAGTGATACTGTGTACCCTAGGATTTTTGGTGAACTCGAGTATCAAAACCCCTCCACGCTAGTGAACCATTATCGTGCTTCGTTCGATTCGATTCCAATGTTTACCAGCCACCTCGTTAGTAAATACACCGGTGACACGCAACAAGACGTAGCTTGAGTGCATTGTTTAAAACACGAATACCACCGTGATCGATCAACTCCGAAAAGGAATCGAAACGAGGTTCGTGGGATTTAAAAGCCGCATCTAAGATCGAAGATTGCGAGTGATCATTGGTATTTGTTGATGAACTGCTCGCGGTGAAGATGCGCGGATCAGCCTGACAGAACTTCAGCAAAGAGTTCTGTGGTGCGACTCGAAAGGAATCCAGTGGTCGACATCGGTAGCCTGTAAAGGCGAGGGTTGTGAGCTGAGGAGAGGACTGCAGAGGCGGAGAGTGGACAGAGGTGGAAACAAGAAATCGTGTACTAACGGGTGGTGCGACGTTCGGGTACGCAAGTCGGCAGGCCGGCTCTGGGGTGCCGGGCCCGGGCGGGGTGATGAGCTGTTCCGAGGTGATGTATCAATATTATCCTTACCTCTATCAGAGGCCACCGCCGCCGCCGCACCCGACCCACCCACATGCGGCCCCGCACACCCATCCCCACGCAAATCCGCATGCGGCCCATCACAGTCCGGCCAGGCCGGCGCCTTTTCAATCCTTCTCGGCGGCCACGGCGACGCATCAATACGACAGGGTGAGTGAAGTATTATTTTCCATATCCTGTAACGAGCTACACTCGATCCCGCTGTAACACCGTTGCATCGACACTGTGTTAAGTGACACTTAAAAGCAAACCAGAAGAATGTATGAGGATTATCCAACCCAATTCTTTAGAAATAAAAACGTGGGTTGTCTAAGATTATTGAGCTATATTTGAACCGTGTGTATGTATGTTCACATATCGTGTTATAGGACGGTTGTCCGAGTGTAACTCGTTTGGGAACTTGTTACAACCTTCGTTTGTTATAAAATACATCTAGGGGAAGTGCAGCGTTTGTGTCGGTTACAATTTTCATAATGTTCTATGAAATGAACCCTATGGGTAAAGTCATTGTCATAGAGAACCTATAAACTCTCCGAATGTCGTGCCCAGTGTTACATGTAGAATGCAAATCTTCATGTAAAATAAAAATGGTCTCTGTCAATTGCAAGGAACAGTAGGCACGCAGAAGATTCTTCCTTGCTTTAATAATCTTAATAAGTTAACGTGTTGACTACCGTCTCGGCGACCACAGAAATTGGTTAAAATCAAAGCTATTTATTTAATAGAACAAGAACTGAGAAGCGTTAAGATTTCTGGTGTTAATTACTTTTTATATCAAATTCGTCTCTCGATCAACATGGTAAAACATTTTATGAATAATACAATTGTCAAATTTAACCTACGTGCAGTGTTCAAACCGTGATTGACATGTTTTGTGTACATAGTAATTCACTTGCATTACGTGATGCCGCTGTAGAGAAACATAGTCTGCCATTTTTATTTACATTAGAATAAAGTAAAGCAATAAAAGAAGTTAGTAAAGCAGTTCACAAGTATTTTCAATTGTTTTTCTCAAAATAAAATTCATGATTCTTTGCTTTCACAGTTGGGGGTGTTGATAGCGTTCAAAATGCTCGCCGTGCTAAGGGTTAAATTTGATCATTATTCACATTCATTAATTGATACATGAAATATTAAATTGATCTCTGCATTTCTGTCGGAGAGTCATGACGGATAATTAATCCTCTAGATTGTTAAGAGAATGACAACGTTGCCTGTCACAAATGTGAACATCTTCCCAGTTTCTCGCTATGTTCGAAAATAAACAAATTAAGCTAGTGATCGCATTCGAACGAAAGTGTGTGTGACTTTTAATGTCGCTTTCTATTGTTATTGTATTTCCACCATCTTCGGCGTGAGATGTCTGGAAAGTTATCAGTGCCATAATAAATTAGCGGTGATGATGCTGTGTTAAATGAGTACAGCGCACGTGAACGGTGTGTGCTCAACTCGACATCTATAGGCTCGGTGTCATACTTAATTGCAATAGAACATCATATTTCAGATTGCTTGTACGCTTTAATAGACTTCGGCCGCGGATAAATTACTTGTAAATAATTCCATCATACTTGAGTACATGGTTATTAAGAAACAGTTTCGTACACAGGAATGACAACGTGCATGACCGACATTGTATACTTGGTCTATATTATTTAAAACTATAGTTAATATATGTTATGCATGCTTAACACAATTTGTTTGTATTACATGATACTTTTTCTTGTTAAAGTAGGAAAATTGAATAGAGATGTATTAACAAGTTTTCCCCTAATAATTACGTGCTTTTTTGAATATGTATATGTATGTAGGTACTTTAAGATTAGAAATTATCATGCAAGCTTTGGAAAATGTTCCAATTATTATTTTATGATATAATTTTGAATCGATATTTTATTTAAAGATATTTTAAGATATTATCTCGTTTAGGATCGAATAGAAACTTACTAGAGCCGACGCGACGGTATTATGTACCTGCGTGCTACAGAAACCTCTATAATTTAAAATAAACTTTCACGGCAATTATAACTTATACATCCACGAAATTGATTTGGAAAATTAATTTACACTATTTAGAAAATTATTAGGTTTGCTCGTGTAAATTTAGCAAGACAAGACATTGTTCAGGAAATATTATTAATTGCTTTTAAATGTATTTTGTGAGAGAACGTTCATTTTCTTGGATCCGTGAATAATTGTCCATTGATATTATATATGTATGTATTTTGACTTTAATGAAGTCAAAAAATTTTGATAATACTGTAATCTTAACTAAGGAATTCATAGAGTACCAATATATGTATTTATAAATTTCTCAAACAACTCTAGAATAATCTTTGAGTTCTTCCACAATGTCATTTAAAAATGCACTTTAAGTAAAGCCTACGAAGATAATTAAAAATATCCTGCTATTGGAAAATTCTTAAACTTTTGTGCACTTTAAAGTGAGATATTTATTTGAATAAAAACAGTAGCTTTTAATTTCATTTTTGTTTTATTGTCTGTATCGATTCTGCGCATTATCGGACAATTAAAATCGGTCATACCCTTCGTCTTTTTTCTAAGAAATTATATTTGGACGAAAAAATTAATTTTTGAAGAAACTTGTTTAAACATCTTGCCGAAACATTTTATTACAAAATTTCTAAGAAGCTTGTGCTAAACATTACCGTCTGGATATCTGAAAACACTGTTTTCTAAAAATGATTCTTTTACATTTACCATAGACCTTTTTAGAAAAGATGAATAAATACTCTCGAGACCTAAAATCTCAAAAATTGTATGTTCCTGGTAGATTTATAGTAAAAGCGTGTAGTTGAAACACAAAATAGTAATTGCAATTTTATGAGATACAGCGGAGAAAGTTATAGCAACGAGCGTGTTAAATGAACAGAAAATCGCTTAATCGAATTATGATGCCCAAGCATCTTTTTATCTCGAAAATCGACCAATTTCGCAGTCCGATGTTCGTCGACGGAGTCAGTCAACGCGGTGGCGTATTGGTTCTTTTAGAGGTGGGTCGGTTTGAAACGCGACCAGCTTGTAATCTCGGGAAGAGACAAGCTCGTGCGATACACGAGCCATATGACAGCACGTAAGGTTATGAATAATGTGTCAGGAACGGGATACTGACGAGCCGTTGACGTCTAAATTTTCTGCGATCGCAGGCGTCTGTTCCTCTCGTCATTGGACTGCTTTTCAATGGACGTGTTCCCTCGTGTAATAGTGTAATCATTCCCTAAGTCCTCCAGGACCGAGAGCCCTCAATGACTTAGCTTACATTCCTCATAATTAGACAGCGAATCTTTATGGATTTATAACAAAATTGAGTAGATGAAATTCAAAATTGTTGAACAATTTTAAAAATTGATGATGTCAATATATGATTTCGCCTCTATTAAAATCATTAAAGGAAAAAATGACATTCAATTTAGTTTCTATTTTTTGCAATCGATGCAGACAATTTTTATTTTTTATAAAGATCCGCTGTAATGACATTTCTTCCTTTAACAATTTTAATAAGTCGATAATAACAATATATTTACATTCTTTTAACATTTCGACTGTTTTAACCCTTTGCACTCCTTTGTCGAATGTGACTCTACATCGGAGAAAGAAGTATGTAAATAAAACGGGTTTTCGTATGTATATTTGGTTCCTTCTTTATTTATTTAATTTTTTATTTTTTAGTTAAAAACAAATATAAGTCCCACAAATTACAACAAAGTTTGAGAAATATATTTAATACATATAACTTGTAAACAAACTTGTTTAAAAAAAGTATCAGTCAAGGAACTGCCCTTTGAAGTAAAATTCATATAAATAGTAGGGAGTTGTCGGCAATAAAATTAAAAAATAATTCGGAGTACAAAGTGTTAAGTTCCACTTAAAAGTATTCTGCTATCTACTTATAATAACTATACCCCTACTGTTATTTCAGACTTGCAATATAAAAGTGGAAGCACAGCCATTATGGCCAGAGTCGTCTCTAGCTTCCCCTTCTACGATGCTATTCCCCCACGCTTCCGCCGCGTCCCGGTCACGTGACGCGTTCTGTCTCTACCGTGCATGTGTCACGATGTCACGTAACCGATCCGGTACTGGCAGAGAGAGGGTAACTTTTTCCCCTTAATTGGAGTCAATTCGCCTCATCTGACTACATACTCTGATTATGACTCCGAACGTATTTAAATTTAAAATATAAAAGACGACCAGGTTTACAATAAAAAATTTCCAAGCTTTCAATTGAAATCAATAAAGGCGAGAAGAAATATTCATTTCAACACTCTTGAATTTCTCATCGAATTCGCCAAATTCCACACAGATTAGTCACCATAATTTCGCCGTCAACATCCTTGTTGCGACAATGTCACGGGTGATCGAGGGCATCAGAAGCGTTGAAATCTCGTCGGACAAGTCCTGTCTCGAGATTATGACACCCCGCGAGTATTCGTTCCGATATTCGAACTGCCCAGAGCGTTATACATAAATCGCCGAGCGCTAGATTCGAGTTAGTGGAGTTTGTTTCGAAACTGGAGGAACTAGTTTGTCTCATTCGTGCAAGCGGCTCGAACGTTCAGGTAATTCACATGGCTGTCAGGTGATGCGAAACTTTCCTGTCAAAACGTTTCTCCGCAACGTTCGAATATGCAACCGACCATTTTTGATAACATCGCTTCGTTCAAAGTGCTGCGTTAAAGTAAAAATAACTTTTCTGGGCAAAAGCTGCATTGACGAGCGATAATTAAAATACGATATCCTGTAACGAGAATTTAAAATTGAATACAAATTAATTGATGTCGATTATCATGGTGGAAAGATGCCTACAATAAAAACAGATATGTCAAATTCTTATTTTTAATCTGAAGTATCGTACTACGGCCTTTTTAAAATGTTGTATTTTTCTCAGATATCTTAAACTCGTTTAATTTAAGGCTAAATAATCCAAACGTTCTAAAAATGATAAAGAAACTTGACATTTACAATGATTGTACGGTATAGTTGGGGTCATGATAGACCCAAGTACATTATACATATGTATATTATATGTAGATAGCGGATTTGATGCATTTATGACAAAAATGAGTAGGTGTAATATAAAACAGTCAAGACATTAGAAAAATTTAAAAACACTATTATGTTGTTTTCAACCTGTTAAACATGTTAAGCACGAAAATAAATTTCTATTTCACTCTAGTTTGTTGCTAGTCCGGTAGAACATTTTTATTTTGCGCAAAAGTCCGCTATCTAATTATATGTACTGAACAAATAACTTTTAAATAAATATTTATAGTCCAAGTTGCAGTGGTCGACGTGAAAGAAAGCGAAGTACATATTTGACTTTCTTCAATCGATCGTTGGCGAAGAAGAGCTACCTTGTTGGCAAAACATGTTTACAAACAACAGAAAGCGGCTTCGAGATGTTTCACTTGACGCGCATAGTCCACGAATTCCTGCTTTTAGCTGCACGTGCTGAAATAGTTTGGCACACAAGGGAGCGAGCGAGAATTTCTGCGAGTTTCATCGCATGGATTCTCCCTGCATCATTTTAATATGTCCTCTGCCTACCGTACTCCTTGCCCTCCCATGAACTCATCCGTTCACCGTGGGGTATCCAATACCGTTTTTTTCACATTATTTATACACCGGCTACTTTTGCATTCCTCCTTTTCTTTCGCGTTTCCGCGACACCGCGTGCAATTCAGTGATTTACGAACGACTCCGCAAAACTGATTGTTGGTCGCGTTAAACATTGAAAAACTCGCAGATTGATATTCTTTTTAACCTCTTAGCTGAGATTTTATAAATGGGTACTAGGAATTTTTTCATAATTTATCGAGCGCATTTACCACTGCCGGTCAAATTACCGGTTTCATATTTTTCATTTCACAATTATTGAAACTATGAAGTTGGTTACATGAAAATTGATTCGATAGATTTTTTTACTCAGGCACATATTGTGATAAAAATTCCACAGAATCTAAATAAATAGAGCTTTGTAATTTTTGTAAATCTAAGACATTTCAGTCGCTTTTAGTGCTCGGTAGGTATAGTGTTAAAATGTCAACAAATTTAACGTAAATAACGAGTAATTTTGTTATTAAATAACTTTTCATTTGATAATTATTGAAGTTATGAACACGCTTTCATGGGAAATGATTAAATTATTTTGATTGAAGTATGTCAAAAAATGATGTATAATAATTGCGTAAATCAAAGTGGTAATGGCGCCCCACTCTGTATTTAAAATTGTTTCAAAAGCTTATTTAAATTTTTTAATATATGCAGTATGTTCCTAAAATTGAAATTAGATATTTAATTTTTATATCCATATTAAGTGGCCTCAACATTTTATAGAGATACGTGACTCGTGAGTTTAGAGCTTGGATTCTAATTATTGCTACTCGCGCTAATCGTTATAATAATAATTTCGTTCATGGAATTAAATTGATTGTGAGAGTTACATGTGCATTAACGTTTCAGACTAAATCAACACTATCTTCAATAAAAATTCCGAGATATGTCAGATCTACACTCTAGATTGGATACACGTGAAGTTCAATTGTATAATACTTTTAGTCCACTTTTCGTTGCTTTATAATAATTTTGTTCGAATGTACGATTAAACTGATTGTGAGAGCTACACGTACATTAACGTTTCAGAATAATTTTGTACCTTCAATGAAAATGCCTGGATACGTCTGACCTACAGTTTACAGTCTAGATTGCATACGCGAAGTTTAATGTCCGTTTTTCGTTATTTAATCGCAGAAGGAAATTCTCGGAATATATAAATAGTAATTCGACTGTGTAGTTTATGCGGCTCGTACAGATATTAAGAAAGCAATACGATATAGGCTTTAATAAACGTAAATTAAACATTGTATTCCATTTTGCCTTTGGAATCCCCTTAATTGATGAAAGAAGTTTTCCTTTGATTCGTTTCGCAGAGTGCCTAATCTATGAAACTGGAAATTTTTGCACATACATATTCGCGGTGTAATAATACCGAGTAGATAACGTTCGACCTCATGCATATGCACATACGAATCCGCATTAATGTCGAGCTACATGTATCTTCATTTAACTTTCATAATTAAGCGCATCCAATGATTACGATCCAAAAAGTACTCGCAACATTCTCAAGAAAAGAGGCGCCTGCGAGTATACACACACACGTACGAACGACAACACTGTAAGGAGTCACCTGATGTACACCCTCTCTGCGAAGTGAGTCACTGAAGTGAATCAGTTTTGGGACACCCTGTATAGAGAACATTCGTAAGTTAAAAGTGTCGAATAAAGTTTTTCACATCGGGCTTCATTTTCGAGAAAGTCGAGTTGGAAAAAATTACCCTCTCTCTGCCAGTACCGGAGTAGTCACGTGACATTGTGACGAAACTTGTCACGTGACCGCGGCGGAAGCGTGGGGGTATAGCGTCGTAGAAGGGGAAGGTAGAGTTGGGGGATAAGTTTTAATATCTGGCCACTCTGGTAAGGACATGTAAAACCGGACTGTTTCGTTCTTCGATAAAGAAAACTAATCGCGGTAATACCACGGGTACGGTGGAATTTCTCTTGAATTCCCGAGCGATAGATTTTCCTAATCATTCCGTTCATTGTTTGCCCAAATACGCCGCGCGTTACGTCTCACTGCAACGCGATTGCCGTTCCATCGTGCGTGCCGGCAATTTGTTCCGCGGATATCTGTCGGCCGTTCGACCGTGACAATAAAAAATCTCCGTCGAGAGTTGCGAGGGCCTTAATGAATCCTTCATTTGACCGTACACGGTTATTATACTCGGCCGCCACCGGGCAAACCCAGGTGCCTTCGATTGAGTACCTGATCGACATCCAGAAATTACAAAAGTAACAGTGTTCGCGTGAATTTTCTTCGTTTCACATAACTGTCACTTATCTCGTTCATAGAAACGATTGTAGTATTATAATTACTTGGTTCTGATGTTTTCACTTTGCACTGCAATTAATTTTCGTATTAACGTGTTAAATATTGCTCCATTTTATACACAAATTTTGAGAATACTACTTCGGTGGAACACACTGCGTTTAGATATTAGAATAATAAATTAGCTGCGGATTTTATGCATTCGTGTCATCAATAAGATGATCAAATTTACAGCAGTAAGATTTCCTGCAACTGTTTCTCGCAATTGTTAATTTAACACTAGAACTACCGAGCAGTAAACGCAATTGGCATACATTGCCTTATAATAATGACAAACTTACAGTTGTTTAGATTTTGTACCAGTTTTGTTTAAATATGTATTTCAATAGAGAAGTTGACTAAGAGAATAGATCAAGAAGATTACACTTTTTCGAGGATACGTGAGAATCGCCAGATAAGGGGAGGGAGCACGAATTGAGGGGGAAAAGTTACCCTCTCTCCACCGGACTGGGAAAGGTGGAGTGGGGATACAAGTCTGGTCATAATAGCTGTGTCTTCCACTCTTAAATTGAAAGTCTGAAATAACAGTGAGGAGGGGGGCAGTTATTATAAATAGACAGCGGATTTTATTTGCGACAAAAATGAGTAGGTGTAAATTAGAACAGTGAAAACATTAAAAGAATTTAAAAATACTGTTATATCATTGTCGATTTATTGGAATGATTAAAGGAAGAAATGCAATGTCATTTAGCTTACGTTCCTTTCTGACTTATGTTTTCACGAGGAATCAACCACATGTCCGGTTGTACAACTGTTGCCGAAACGCCCTGTATATTCACTTGGAGGAAAAACGACAAAAATCATTTTGCTAGAATCACGTTTTACACCACTGCGGAAGGCGTGAATGAGAATAAAAATAAGGATCATTGGGCGTTATCAGCGGCGACGTTGTTGCGCGATCACATGGTGCATACATCAAACCCTGCCAGTTAGTAGCATCGTCGAAATCCCGATACGCCTGCCATGGCAGAGCGATAAATAATAAGTAACGGCCGGCATTACTTAGCCGACATTGAGAGGAATGTCGGAACGACGATGAGGTATCACGCTGCTTACCTACTTAAACTGTTTATCATGCGGTAAATTATACGAGCCGAGAATATGCTAATGAGAGGCCGGCAGATCTAACTGCATCTAAACGACGTAGATCGCTGATACGGTGAGGACTAGTGAAGAGAAATTTCTGAACGCTGCGCGCCGCGACCACAACCGCCACCGGGTCTCTCGGCAGTAGTTGGACATCCTCCAGAAAGAAGGCGCACCGCGTTCCGACGACCGAGAGCGCAAATCACTTTCGGTACCTCGAGCGAGTGCGCGCGCGTCAGTCGACACCCTTATGGGGATGGGCCTCCGCAACCTCTCAAGTATGGTGTCCGCGGATTCTATCCGGATCGCCCAAAAAGTAGCAACGGAATATGTGTACAAATGTATCAGGAATTCTTTGAGCCGTTGTCATTTATTGCGCAATACTGTATTGTATGTTTTATCATTTGTCTAGAGAGAGACCGAATAGCGTGTCGAGCGGGGGGAGAAATAAGAAATATATGTAGGGTAACAAATTTTTATCTGAGGCTCAATTTTTAAGATCTCTGTCTAAAACGTTTTTAACACTAAACTAGATTTGTTATTTTACAATTATTGAAAATACAGAGATGCTTTCATGAGAAATGATATAATAAATATCTTTATTAGAGTACATATTACAATAAGAGCCGCGCAAAGTCTAAATAAATTGAATGAAAGAATAAACAAATTGAATAAACTGTATCCCATTTATATATCAAGTGGTATATGGATCACCAAAATGATAGGCACAGAATATGCATGAAGAAATATAGAAAAAATTGCTTGAACTTGTATCACACGATAAAAAGACTAACCCTAGATGGCTAAACTACAGATTCGTTCATATCGTATAAATTTTAAATTATTAACGACGTTGCACCCCGTGTTACTTCTTCCCCCGGTGTTCTATGGTCTAAAATTTGTTCGAGGTTCAGTTCTTAAGATAATTGAGTTTGCATATCAACTATGTATATACCTACGCATGCAATTTAAGATCTGATACTTTGCACGGAAAGTCGTATCTTAGCCGTAATTGCATGCGTTCGTGGATATGCAAATACGATTCGTGAAAACTAAGGCTCGGAGGAAAAAATTGTATTCTACATATATTTCTCTCTTATTTTTTCATAAAGGATCACATATAAATGCATAAAAATCCGCAGTCTAGTAACCAGACTCGTATTCCAATACATAGTCAGCCCGTCATTCCTATGTAATAAAATCTAGTTTTACTATTAAATACCTACTTCGTGGTTCTCTCATTCGTATGTTTTTAAATTAAGAAATACATGAATAACTAACAAGGGTTTACGAGTAAAATACACATATTGCACGGACATAATCGGTTCATACAGCGAAAGTGTTATAAACTCGACTGTTACATGCTGGCTTAAGAATGTTTACCCTAGGCTACATTATTATACATATACATGGATATGAGGCAACTCGGTAGCAGAATTACGTCCATATCTTTATGGTATAAGTACCTTACGGAGCTGTATGCGGGTCTGATTGGTTGTTTGGTGCACATACGTATTTTTGCTACTAGACGAGCTGGTTACATACAGAGATTAGATCATGCAACAAGCAAAATCGAGCTGAGAGAAAGAGTTAGATTGGCCTCTTATTCTTGTGCAATTGTTAAATGAAATCCTTCATTTCTATTTTTAACAAATTTTATTTCAGCACATAGGTCACTACGTATACTGCTGAATGTTTATTCAAGTTTTGTTTATTTTGCGGAAAGAACCCTTAAGTGTACTCCAGATAAGGTTAATTATGCATTTACATATGTACATTGTACATACATATAAATCGAACAATGGGCGGGAAAGTATGGTCTGACACAGAAGTCATAAAATCCTCAATTTAAAGATATTTTTAATATCGACACCGATTTTTCAATTCCTATTAAAAAATTAATTATGAAATTAGACACCAGGAGTATAATTATTCTAATTATATTACAATATAATTTCTTTCTGAAATATTTCTGGTTTCTTATTGAGTACATTGCAACAATTGCATCAAACTTTGGCGCATCCATTCTGTTCACGAGTGTTCTTATAACTAGACTCCGGATCTTTATGTAAAATAAAAATTTTGTGCATCAATTGTAAGATACAGAATCTGGATATAAAATATTTTTCACTAATAATTTTAATTTAGTGAAAATAATATATTAATACTCCTAAAGTCTTATAAACTTTTCACTGTCCCAAATTGCACCGACTCATTTTTGTCATAAATGCATAAAATCCGGAGTGTACTTATAACTATCGAAATTCATCTGAGAGCTACACGCATGAAATTCGAATGGCCACATAGCTGAGAGGACTTTCCGAGGGTCGACTCCCACGTCAATCTCCTTGAGCAAAAAATGCCTGATGTACTCTTAAATGGACACGCAAATTGACTCCCGAGAGCAATTATCGACAGAAACTCTCCGATGGACCGGTACCTTTACGTTCTAGATTTCCATCGAAACGAAACGAGCTTTCCACGGACCGTGGTACTATCACCGATCCGTCAATCGGCGGTGGCAGAAAAACTCGGGAAAAAGGGTAACGGGCCGTGCGCTTACGAAGGCAGAAAGTAGTCTGCCGCGTCTCGGAGTCGGAGGCAATAAAGCACGCGCGTGTACGCTCGTAGCTGCGCGGCGTGAGAAAACGGCTCGGGGATTTTGAACGCGCGGCGTTGTAAGCGACGTCGGTGCGTATAGAAGTTCGCACATACACGTACGGCCGTAGGGAAGAGTGTAAGGAGGTGGGCCGCGGCAGGTTGGCAGGAAGGAAGAGAAAAACGAGGGGATGAGAACGAGCGTGGAAGAGAAAGACGAAATCGAGCTCGGTCGCGCGAGCGCGAGCGTATATTAGCCGGCACGGCGAAAAACGCGAGGCTATTAATTCAGAGCCGGTGGACACCGGTCAGCGCCGGCAAAGGAACAAAATGAGCGCCCTTGGGTCAGGCCCTAAATAAAAGGAAGGAAGGGAACGTTTAAATAAAAGTAAACTCGTGTCGCCGTGGCCCCGGAGCGGTCCAGCCCGACCCGCTCAGTCCCGACCGCGGTCCGTCCTGAACTTCCCCGTGCGAGAAACTAAAGGTCTGAAGAAAAGTTGCACGGAGGTGAAGATCGCGGCCCGAACTCCCTCGCGAAACCTGTCCGAGGACCGAGAGAGATCGACCTTGCCATGCCCGCGATTGCGAGCTTTAACGCTCGCCTCCGTTATCCGACGATCGTCGAGAATGCGACCGACTCAGGGGAGGACGGAGACGCGTTTTTTCAGCTCCCTCTTGGCCTATAACGGTGCTTACACGCCGCGCCGGGATCCTACGGATAGGATGTTTGATTCTGGATAACGAGCTTGTGGACACGGGGTTGATTCGCCTCTCTCCCGCGCCAGGTTGTTGTTCTTGATCGCGGGGATCGGCGCTTCGGGACCGTTCAATGGCTAGATGATGATTCCTGTGGTCCTCAGCTCGTGTTACGTAGTCGGCAAGGGTGTAAGCTGATACAGGATAGGCTTAGACATTTTTTCGACACCCGGTAAAAACAGCCTAACCCCCACCACATATGTTAAGGTATTTCGTGGCTCTTATAACGTGACAGGGTAAACGCACGTGTTGTGTGCGTTAGGGATTATTGAATTGTTTCTCCAGTCTATGGGGTCAACGGTACATCACTCTCTGGAAGTGGTTGGGTATCTGCTGAAACCCCCTCATTCGTCTCTCATTTTTGCTAAATAATTATGTTTGATAATTATTTCATTGAGGATGATTTAATCAATATTTGCACAATATGTTGCTCGCGTATTTGCATTTCTCCATTTCATTCGCACATGGTCGATTTCAATCTTATCGTTCTTCTAAAGAACTTATCTTCTTCAATAGTGTATTATGAAGAGACGTGAAAATTTTGTGTGATAATTGACACACCAGGACCCTTTGCGTAACTAATGTTGTCACATTTTTTGCTATTAAGAATACTAAATTAATACATACACAGCTGTGCAGAAGAAAGAAGCACCCGGCGATATTTAAGGGAAAGCGTAAATAATCAACTAAAAACACAGTAAGTTTTGAAAAAGAATTCCGTTGTTTAATTGAATAGTTCTGAGAGTATGTGTTTTTGCGGATTATCTAATACTTTAAATGCAATAAATCAATCATTGTACAATACAATTTCTACATAAAGATATTGTTTGTGATTATATCTTATAATTATACTAGTTGCTTCTTTCTTTCGCACAGTAGTGTATGTGTATCTCATGTTAAAAGAAAAGATAAAAATCACGAAGTTTCAGATCAATTGTTAGCTCTTTATCATGATCCTTATCATCTTCGTAAGGATTATTGTAAAAAAATTGTGTATTGTGCAGTGTGATGTCAAATGTACTTTTTTATCTAATTGATGATGTGACTGATCACTGACTGTCACATTGTATGCAGTTATGACAAAAATGAGTGAGATCGAAAGCAACACAATAAAAACAAGAAAGAAAGAAATGTCTAGTTCCTGTATTTTATAATTAACGCAGACGATCGTTGCACAAAAATTTTGCAGCCTATAGTAATCAGCACTGATGTGCAACGTGAGCTTTTGATGTCCGTATTATTTATTAACTCGCGCAGAAAATTTTCTTGGGGTTCACCATTAATGGAAAATCGAATAAACTTTTTACACTACCTGATATCACTTATGCAGCCAACCCGATGCGCGTTTTTCTTCTGCAGTTGCACAAATACAGGAGTCGGCACCCTTAGCTGGACTGCAACGTTTAATTGGCAGAATGTGTTAACACCTGTTAGATTATCATACTTATGCAACACGTTTTTCTTGAGTATAGTAGTCGTAATAAAATGTGTTTGTCTGCAGTGTGACCGTTGAAACTTGGAATACTCTGTACATTTAGACTTGACAAATGCGACTGAAGGATACTTATATTTTATCAGTCAAATTATCCGTATAATTAAGATGCTTTTGCAGCCATTTATGATTATAAAAATGTACATTACACTTCAAATTGAATTTAAACCGTAGACATTCAAAATGCAGTAATATGCACACATTATTAGCAATGGTAGAATGAACAATAATCTGAATTCAAAAATGAAAAACATGTTCTAATTGATACAATTGTGATTACCTCCTAAACTATTCCTACATTTACTAGTTTCAAAATGATTTAAAGATCGAAAATCTTTTTGTTCGCTACGGTTGAGGAATGAACGGTCACTATAATGTGAGTCAGAAGCTCCAGGGTTAACGAATATAATAATTACCGATTGGAACAATCTCAAAATATATCTCAACACACACAGACTACGGGGAACAATAATTCTCAAACACATCAGATTAGTGAAGAAGGAAACACGAAGAGCCGCGAAGTTCGCGGTGGTTCCCGAGGACTTCGCGGAGGATCGGCTGATAATCTTATCGCGACAGGGTCGTTTATCGAGATTATTAATTCCTGGGCATATCTGACGGCGGAGTGAATCAGTAGCGTCACGCGATTAAAATCCATTTACGGCTGCGTTATTTTTCACGTCTGTCCAAGCGGGACCGTTTAAATCGCTACGGGAGAAATACGAGGGACGGAAGCCCGTCGATAGATCATCGTCGTAATGGCACCGCGGACTCCGCGTTATTCGATCTTAATCATTTTTATCGCGTCACGAGACACCCGCCCGCGCCTTCCACGACCACCGGGGTCCGGCATCGGCACTCAGGTGGTAGTCCGTTTAACGCTTCGCCGTTTGTTATCTTACCATCGTCAGCGACGAGAACGCTAAATACCGATAGCAGCGGGGCTCCCGCGGTTCCACCGTGACCACCAACAACCGCGATTCCCATGTTAAACAACCGATTCATAATATTTACAAGGACAGATCGTTAATTATCCATGTTCATGCGGGATCTTGCTTGCGGACACAAGGGAATCGCGTCAAGCAAAATTAACACATTTGTAGCTGGTGTTTACATGCTTCAATGATAGCTCTAGTTAGAAATAGCGTGAACCTCTTGTTGTGTAATTACAAACTCGTGATTAGAGATCATGGTAATACAGTGCGACCTCGATTAACCGGATCTCGATTATAAACAAATATGCGTTTAAATATGATTATTAGACAGCAGATTTTATGCATTTATGACAACAATGAGAAGGTGTAATTTAAAACTGTGGAAACATTAGAAGAATTTAAAAATACTGTTGTGTTATTTTTCACCTGTTAAACGTATTAACAAAGAAAATTAATTTCTACCTCACTTTCGTTCGTTGCAATTAATTTATTTTGTATAAAGATCCGATGTCTAATGATTATATTATGAAGGGAAATAAATTTTCAAATATATATAAAAAATTTATTTTCGAATATGATGTACATTTTAATTATTTCCTCGGGTCTCGATTATCCATCGGGCCTTAATTTATCCGGGATGTTCGTCTCCCGATCAAGCCAGTTAATCGAGGTCCTACTGTAGACGGATACACGTGTATTATTCCTCGTGTATCTAAATACGTGATTATGAATATAAATATGAAGACACGTCCATTCCGATATAAGACAATGGTTCAAGACCGACTTTCGCCGTATTTCATGTGATGGTAACTATGCGTTATTTAGGAGTCACGAATGACCCAGGCATAGCACACGGAAGGTTAATACGTTATCATTTTAATTCTTGTTTTGACACAATATAATTAACATGTATACATTATCTGGTAACAATTTATTTATTTTGGAGTTAGGGTAAAGTGCCCAAATATGGTATGGTCCCCTAGTATGCCACTACCTTAGATCTTATAATATGGCACTACGAAGGGTTCCTTAATATGGGTACAGCTATTGACATTCTTGGTGTGGGTGCAGAATATGGCACTAGGTGTCATATTAGGGACTCAAGGTATACCATATTTAGAACATCTTCCACTGGAACCTGCAAATGACACACCACAAAAAAAAATATTTATCTCAAGCTGTATTAATTTTTGAACAAACTTGACCCAACAATCTTATAGGAAGGAAATGCATCTACAACTGGTAATTTTTTGGTCGAAAAAGAGCATTCTAAAATAATTAAAAAATGACATCAACGAAAAGTGGTTCATATATGGGCACTTTACCCTAACTACGTTCACAGCTGTTGGAGAACATCTTCCAGGAGCAACTGATATAATATTTGATATAATCTTATCATTCCTATTTGCATTCCTAAAATTTTGTCGAATATATTGGACAACATTGAGCATGTTATACATACAGGAATGTCTTTCATATCTTCGGTCACCAATTTCATGTGACATATTTTTGAACCTATGTTTGAAACCTTTGAGATTGCCATAAGGATAAATTCGCCACCTGATTGCATCGATTGCTCAATCCAGACCGCCTGACGGCGGCTCTGAAAAATGCTGGGGAATGACTGGTTCCGCGGAATAAATCACCAGAACGATACGACTCACGGAAGAAAAAGAACGCTGTCCGCGGTCATCAAACGAATACTTCCCACCCGGATTGGTCATTATAACGTCAAACGAGGTCCAATAAAAATCTCTCGGAGGCAACGACGTGATTCTCGACTAGCATTCCTAACGAGGACAAGAGTTCATATAAAATCCGGTCGGTGGTTCGCGCAATAAAGTCATAAAGAGGACACTTCGGGTCCGAGGCGAAACGATAGCCCACCGGACGACTTGGTCCTGGCGGTTTATTGGCGTATCACATGGGCGTTTCGCATATAAATTCCTTGCGCGCGGAAGGTCCTCGGCAAGAAATTAGTCAACAAGAAATCGAGAAGGTGGTTCGGTTAGGAGCCCTCGGGCATCCTCATCGGGGCCGCGCCTTCGTACAAAGGGAGAGAAGACAGGTGCATAGGCCGCTCCCGCTTCGAACTCTGCAAGAACTTAGCTATCCTTCATTAGCACTCTCGTTACGGAGGCCACCGTTTCTTCAGGCACGGGCGCGTATCGGCGAGGAACTGCCATTTCTGCGGTTTGACGCGATCCCCGTTCCTCTCGCGGTCTGCTTTGTGCCATTGTGGCACAGCGTTTGTTACGTTTGTTCCGGTGACGAAGGACTCTTAATTGGAATGGAGCTGTTTGCGGAGTTTAGGATCTTCCTGCGGGAATCTGCTGACTGTTCGAGACTCAAATCATTTCTTCTTTCATGCGGGGAAGATGCACTTTAAACGTATTGTTCGTGTTGAGTTTGAGTCCCTCGGATCCAACATCAGTACTCCGTATTGACTGTGAGTACTATTTCAAAATTGATTATAGGAGGTCTGGGTTAAGTGGTTTTTGTATTATTGCTCGCTTAGGCAATTTAAAGATAGCTAGGGACAATATCAGAAAATCATCGAGAGGGACAATCCATTGTCGATCCTAAAAAGTTACATAGAAATTTGATAATGCTGCCCCAGGCAGAAGGTATTCGATTACTATTTATTTAATCAAGTTTAATAAAATTTACTACATATTTATTCAACTGGAATATGCCAATATGCCAAAATATACTAGAATATATCAGAATTCACTAGAATGTAGTAGTTAGTAGAGTACAATATACTATAATATACCGACATGTACCACATTATATTAACACCTACTAAAATACATATACTAGAATATACTACAATATACTAAAATATAGTAGAATACATATACCAAAATATACCCAAAAATATAGGTTTTTAGTAAATATTTCTTATGTTTTCAAGCAATTTATTTTTGGAAAGGCTGATTGGGTAGGGATTGGAAAAAGTTTACCCTAATTTATTTAATGAAATAAAAAGTCAAAAATTAAAATATATGATACTGTGTGCTCTCTCTCTGATTTCTTACATTTTACAGATTACAAAATTTAACACATTAATTAATTAGCTTGAAAAATCATCTTTAAATCTGGACAAACAATATTCTGAAAATATTTAATGTACGAAAACAGTAGTAGACATTAATCTATGTCCCCCTAAAAACACATAAGAGGCCACAATACCCGAACATCTAAAAGGCCACAGTATACATAAATCATCCGAGAACTACGGGAACCAACGCAGTGTATTTTTAGAGAGCATCACCATCGTCGAAAATTTAAAGCGAAATCGAATCAGTATTATTTTCTATATAATTGGGTGGGCCGGAATTAGTGACTACTCTGTGCATCACGAACCGCGTTTTTAATAGTTAACGGATGACAGTTAATTGCTGCAGAGCTGCGGCTACAGACTCGTCCCAAGATGGTAACCAGCTGATTAGAATTTATCGGAGAGGAGAACCGTAAAGATGTATCTCGTCGAAAGATCTGCGTGCTGTTGGTGAGTCAAATTTCAGAGAAACCGATGATCCATAAAAATAGCATAGTCCTTTCTTCCACTCAATCAACACGTTGTAGTTCGTTAATTAATGTATGTACGCTCGTCGAGTATCGATAATCAGGGACTAACGCGTGATTGAGAAGAGCAATCCTACGAGAAATTATACGATGTACAATTTACATGGAAGTAACTAACAATGAAACAATCTGAAATATTTACATGTAAATACATATACTTACACATATAGAATGTCTAAATTGTTTCGTGAGTGCAAACCCAGTTATTTGTAGTTTATTTGTTGTCTTCTTCACAGCGATCTTTTCTATAAGTAAAACTTATACAGATATTGTGTATGAACATTAATTTTAATGTGCTTCAATAAAGAAGTTCATTCCAACGAAAGGATTCACATGTACAATAGTATAATAGATTCTGTTTAAAATTGTCATCGCGAGCCTAACCCGGCAGGCTACGGCAAAGGGTTCCCAAATCGAAAGGATCGTCCGATCCAGAGTCCGCAGCGATACAGGAAACAACCAAAATCAATCAATCGCACAAAAATCCCCACGGTAGCCTCGCAAAGAAGCCGAAATCCGTGTTCCCGCATCCGCTACGCATTAGCGAACAGCTCGATGCACTTCCAGGGATATCAACTGCGGTGATATTAATGCTGAAAATGAACGGCGCGATCGTCGGAACACGTGGTCTTGATTCAGCGTTTGTGCCCGGGCTGATCCGTTTAAATGAGCGACGAGAGTGTAATCGGGCGTTATCTGGCAATCGTCCGATAATAAAGGAGAGCTGCGGGGACAGCTACCATCAGAGGCATCAGCCGCTGCAACATCGCAGCTCGCTGGTGGATCGCGTCAGAGCGTGCACCAATGTCCGGATGATCGGAGCCAGCAACCTCCCGAAGAGTGGGGCCGTAAAAGCGCATTTTTCTTGGGTATCTCGCCGATTAATGAACCGATGTCGTCGCGGGGACCACCCCGAAGGGAACACGTACGGTACGCGAACACCCCTCTTCGCGATAGACCGGCCCCGGTGGAGCAGTCGTCGTTCGGACTATAATACCTAAACTATAACCAGCTCCCGTCCGTCCTTCTAGCAGCAGGTCTCAAACGAACCGCGCCTTTACCTGACCAAGTTTTACGATCGTCGCGCCGAGGTGGCGATGTGTCCTCCCGTTATCGTCCGGGCGGGATCTGGCCGGCCTAAAGCAGCCTCTTGCCACGGTGTAGGCCTTTTATTAGCTCTTTTTCCTTCCGCCCCACGGTCTTATTGCTCCCGTTGTCCTCTGCGTCTCTTCCTCTCTCCCGCAGGAATAGAGTCCGCTCCGCTCCACACTCTGTGGGAAACCGAGAGGCCCCCGGGCCCGAAGAAGAGGTCCTCGTATCTACCTACGATAGACGATGACCTCGTTTGCCAATTCGATGGATCGATCTTTCCAACCGGAACACGGCTAGGGACGCGGTACCTTTTGGACGGGGGTTCCCCGGCTCTCCTCCGTTCGGTGATTCATCGATCTTTTGGATCACGGTGATTCGAGCGGAATGCGGTGTCCCTAGGGCGGCTCATGATGGATTTGCGCGCGGATCGCGGCTGTTTGCGGAGTTTGACTATATGCTCTCGCCGAATACTGGGGCAAGGACATGCTCAGAGGCCATGCCGGCGTTTGAAGATGCTTTTTTTTTGAACATGCTCTTTACGAGTGGCGATCATTAGATCCTTGCGGATCCTTATGCAAAATATAATTTGTACGTGTCGATTACCAGGTAAAAACTTATTTTTCTCGTTAATAATTTTAAATTACAACTATTTATTTTTGTTGTATGTACATACAATATGCATAAAATCCTCAGACTAGCGATCTTGATCGTTTTCAGCTTTGGCTCAGAGTGGTCAATGATTTTCTTCACTCACAGTGAGTTCCTGATTCAAATTTCTATTGCTATCCAAGGATCTTAGTCACAGATCATAGACTTCCAATTTTTACGGAATAATCGATAGTAAACAACGTGGTAAAATCCTCCAAGCTTGTTACCATCTCTTTCGCCTACTCAGTTCTGCATGACCTACTCACACCCATGAAATCCGCAGTCTACTCATCACGTTGAAGTAACGTAATCCTTTACGGCAGCAGTAAGTCGACTGTGAAAAGTCTACGCAAAAGTCACTCTACAATGTTCATTAATTATTCAAATACATGCGTTTGTCTGTGAAACGTACCGTTCTCCGACTATTTTACTAGCTCGTTATCTCGTCGGAGATTCACAAAGTAAACCCATACGGAACCATTTTCCTATGGAAATTTTAAAATCGCTCACGCTGCGAACTTCCTCGTGCTGTGCCCCTTTTTGTCCCGGCGTATTTCCTCGATCGTTGCGTCGGATCGGTTCGTCGGAGTCGGTGGAAATTCACGGAGGAAACGCCGCACAATCAGCTTTTTATTTTCATCGTATCGCGACTTCCCGACTGTTTCTTTATTCCGCCGTCTCTTGATCGTCGGATAAATTGCGGCGCTGAACGGGCGCGGAGAAAACACGTACGTTTAATGTACCTCTGAGTTTCAGTTTTATTTATAACACCGTTTCTTTTGCCATTTCTCGTGTCTCTCCTCTCCCGTCGTCGCACCGCGCCGCCGCGCCGGTCTGTTCTTCTCGCGTCTTTTTCATAGAAAAGGAAAAAAATCGGTGAGACGATCACGTGGCGCGGCTGAGGACACGCGGCTCTACAAGAACAGAATCTTCTAGCGACGATTTCGTCTTCTTTCTCTTCGTCGACTCTCGACTCGCTTTGTAGAATGGCGGAACTTCTGCGGAAATAGCAAGAATTTATTTGCAGTGGATCCGAAAAGTATATTTGAACAATAAATTTTCCATATTTGAATTATGATAATTTTGTTAAAAAATATAGTATTATACAATAATAAATTTGGACACTTTTTAAAGCTCAAAACCTCTACTTTCACAAACTAATATCAATTTATTTTGGGATATTTGTGCACACGATATAGCAGGTGAGAAACTGAGGTCGCGTTTTTGATCGAAAATGCTAAATTCAATCGGCTGTGAAAGCATCATCAAATTTTTTTATGAATGAGTTTATCGCAGACTTGAAGTTTGGTTGTGTAAAGCCTCAACGGCGTATCTTATATTCTTGCAGTGGGCACACATTTATGACTCATGAAAGTATTCAATCAACTATAGATTACAATAGAAAATTATTACACTGCTGTCTTGAATCTTATTGTAAAAGTGGAAGTATAATTCCGTTTTCTTCCTACAGATTAAAAATCAATGATTAATATCAAACAGTAAGGGAGACAAAATCTTAAGTACAACGTTTTAAATATAAACTTTGAAACAAGAGTAAGGCACTCGAATTTATTATTCAGAGTAATAGGCCGTAGTGTGCTTGAAGAGCTGTTAGCTTGTTTTAATTTACGTTTGACTTACTGAATTAAAAGCTTCCATGTTTGGTCGCGTCTTCGTCAACTAAAAATATCGGGAAACTGATGTAAAACCAATTTCTAGATACTTCATGTTACTATAGGTTTATCGTTCCTCAATATACGCGCAATTCGCAGCGTACATCTTTTTAACAATAACTCGGAGATGAATTATGAATTATCAGTCATGTAAAAAAGTCCATTGTTTTTTCAAACTTAAGGTGTAGTTAAAAGTTAAGGTGTTATCATTGTAAGGTTGGCAACTAAGTTCGCGACCTCATTTTTTCAAACAAAGTCATTTATATATATATTTTTTAAGCACGAGTATTTGATATCAAATTAATCACAAAATTCAGAACTTTCCAATGATATACAGTTCAAAAGGAATGGTCACCGAATGAGGTTATAATGAAACAATAAAAGAATTACGAAACAAAAGGTCGCGAATTTAGTTACCAACCTAATAATTAAATCGCCGGAAATTATACTCTCGACTGAAAAATGTTTCGTATATGCAGTAGAATCTCTACATATTCGAACCAACTAGAGAAACGTGAAGGTTGGCATAATAGAACATAGATAAAATATTTATTTGTACAATAAGCCGTGTCGCTTACGCATCGCTTTAGACTGAGCTGTATAAATTTAACCCTTCCGGTAATGGCGTCCTCATGTAAGGATATAAAAAGAAATCATAATTTAATTCAAAGAACTGCTTGCAAAGCCGTGAATTTTTTTTCCAGGACTAAATAATTCGTGACCAAAATGGTTAAAGCGTGTCGAGATACCAGAGACTTTAAATAAATTAAACAAAGACAATAATGAAATAATTAAAACCGAGACAACAAATACAGTGAGAACATGCATACATATAAAGATTGACTTCACAAGCCAGTAGTTCCGTCCGCCAATCGATCAAAATCAACCGCGGATCCATTTCGCCGGCGGACATATGTACATTATAGATTTCCGTCGTTCCCCAGCTTTCTCCCATTCAACAGTCGAGCGGATAGTTTCAATTTCAGCCTCTCTCTCTTCATTCAGACCCGTTCATTGCATCGTTAAGTAACACGTATCGGACAACTTTTACCGTTCGCCCCTGCATTCCTGTTGTTTCTCCCTCTGTCTCTCTCTGCGGACACCGGGGAAAACAGAAGCGGAAGACAAAAAGAGGAGGAGAGGAGAGGAGAGAAAAAAAGAGTAGAAAAATTCGATGTTTCGGAGGCGGAAAGAATCGGCTCGGGTTACCACGTGGCAAACTGTAGGGCCGAACTACGGGCGCTGTAACTTACGAAACGGGCCGAAAACTCTGGCCAGAAGCTAGCTCGGCTCTCGACTGTGCGAGGCGTTTTAGCGTATAAATTATAACGGCGGCGGGCACACATGGTTTTTGCGGCGTCACATGTTCGGCCTTTTTTTCCGACGGCTTTCCTAGCTTCCTACATAAATTAAACGCGGAGAAGCGTTTCCCCCCGCGGCGGAGAAGGGCTCTAAAAGCCTCCCGAGCCCCTGTCTCTGTTGCTCTCGGCTGGAGAACATCGAGGGACCGAGAGGGTTGCACGTAAAAATGTATAGCGCGCCTGCGCTCACGTGCTCGTCGATATTACACCCGGTCGCGGCGTGTGTGCGCGGCTGTGGCACAAAGCGGACAGAGAGCGTAATTACGCTTAATATGCAGGTATTGCCTTGGCGAGCGAGGAGAAAAGTTTCCTTAATGAATTCACGGTAACGGCCCCGCTGAAATTTCATAGTTGCTGCGCCGCGCCGCGCCGTGTCCTTACGTAAAATCGCGCGGAGACAGCGCCGCTCGGACACGGCTCGGCCCTCGGACCCGCGGAACGCGGGGATGCTGGGAACTACGATTATTGCGCCAATACGAGGATCCCGTTGAGGTACACTCCGGGACAATACTATACAACACAGAAGACCATGCATGCAACCATCAGTTTCCTCTTGTGTAGGTACTATTAGGTGTGTAAGTAAGTTCCTTCCCCTTTTTTCTACAATCATAATATCTGACTGATTTCGAATTACTTCCCGATTTTGGTGCCATCTGAAAAAGCGTTCTTTTTTAAGTTACAGTTTTAAGAAGAGTCGTGATGAGGGCTCTAAAGTTTCCCAGTCGTATGCAACAATTTTGAGCAATATGGCATGCGAGAAGCATCATTTGCGTCACTGTTTACTCTTTGCATCCCAGCAGGCTCTGCCTTAGACACGAGGTTAGGTCTGGATTAGGATGACGATTGATAGAGGACGTTGTGTACTGGGGGTCTCCTTGTACAGGAGAAGAAGAGCGAAGAGCGGAAGGGGACGGGATACCATAGCATACGATATCGAGCAAAGCGAATTGCGCGGGCGAAGAGCGCATGGTCCGAGGCTCTACGAATCGAGCGAGGCGAATTGCGAATTGCAAGGAGCGATAGCGCAAGATTCGTAGAGCACTACGAATCGGACGAGGCGACGAGCGAATGACATCCATCCCCCTTCCCTGGGCGCGAAATGTAGTCCTCGATTGTTTTTTGCTCCAAGATGGTAGTAGCCTCCTCCTCTGGATGATTGGTTCTCCTCGAGACGCCAATTGCGATCGTGTGTGAGCGAAAGGAAAGACAGAGGAGGCGGAAAGGGAGCGTTTCGTCCTAAACCTGCTAGAGGACTCATCAGTAAGGCTATCTAGCAGACCTTGCCTTAGACCTTGGGACAAACAAAGCATCTTCAAAAACGGCTTATATACAAACTCAAGAAATCAGGTCATTTGGTACAATTATAAAAATTTTATTCTGTTTTAAAAGGCGTTCGAATACTTTCGTGGCTCACTGTATGTTAAAACAAAAATTGTCGACATCGATTGTAAGAAAGTGCAGTTGAATGAAAATGTATTTTCTACTTTAATCATCTGTAGGGTCTTTTCACTTTTGTATTGGACCCATTAATTTTTGTCACAAATGCATACAGTCTAGTCATTATTACCAATTAACCCCTTGCCCTACGATTTATTTTACGGTTTCAGTGATTAGAACTTTCTTTGTAGTTCGTAATTTCCTAAAAATGGAGGAAGTTTATATCTATTGTATGCCTACATGTTCTTCAGTAACCACATATTAACAAAACCAAAATAGAATCTAATTTTGGTTTAAAGGAGACTAACACACATATATTTATTGGAGTCTGTTCAAAATCTTCATCACGAGTCTGACACGATATTGTAAGGCAAGGGGTTAATTACATAAGCAGTGCTGCCCCAGGAATGATAAACAAATTAATATGTTTACAACAATTACCAGCGAAAATATGTTTTAAAAAATGCATAAATAAAGTAGTGAATGGTCCTAACGCATCAATTAAAACAGTATAAGGAGATTAGATATTTGTTCATAGACATAATTATTCAAATCTTATATTTATGAATACATTAGTACATGTGCAGATTTAACGCATGGAATAGTTCTATTGAAAATAAAGCATTTAACCGGTATTTACTACTGTGTACAGTGTCTAGGCATGAGTCAGTAGAATGAGTTGGCTTTCGCGGTCCGTTATACCCAGTATTAATAAAATTTAATAAGACTTTCATTTTCTTCGCGGTCTTACAGTGCTTGATTAAACGATCGCGTGTTGTATTCCTGTTTCCCGGGAATTTGTTCATGCCAGTACGCGTTAAATCGAACGAAAAGTTCATGCCGGTTTTCCTTATTGAATATTGCTAAATTATTTGTATGGAGAGTGGTATGTCTGGTCGATAATGAAATTTTTATTAGTTTCTAGTTCACGAATTTTTAGTTCAATATTTATCATTATGAATACAAGACTTTATTATCATAAATGTTACAAACAAACGTATTTCTACAAGCAATTATTTTCTTATACATACATAATTTTCACGAGTTATTTTATGATAAGAAGAATTGGGATATAATTTCATTTCTGTCACAAGAATATTCTTCATCACAACTTCAGTATTTCCTGATACAGGATCTTCCATTAAGAAATGTTATTTTAAATTATAAGAAAACGCTGTTTTTTACAATTAACAATTGTTTATACAATTTTACTAACCGCCTATCGAAGACTGACAGCTCTAATCTTCACAAATAAAACATAGCGCGAAATTTAAAATGACATCTTTTAATGGAAGACTATTTTAAACATTTCTTTTCATGAATGTATAAAGATCAGCAGTCTAACCATACACACAATCTCATTTCCAAATTATGACACACCGAGTTAAAAGTTGATCGTGAACAAACAGAATGGTTGAAAATCGACGAGAGTAAAAGAACACCGTCGACGTCACGAGAAAGCAATGTTTATAGCCGATCAAGTCCCAAGAAAATATGGACTGAAGCTCGTCGAATGTCCTATCTTTGTGCTCTCTTTTTTCTCGCAAGTAGGTTTGGTCGGAGTGATTCACGTCCGGCTTTTTCTTCCTCTCGTGATTCCATTGAATGACGAATAATCAAGGGATCAGGCACTAAAGAGACTCACTTAAATTAGCCAGTGATTTGTCAGATACTTAATTAATCCTCCACCAATCCGCGTGGCCCATTACGCGTCCATCCATATTCATGGTGATGGCCACATAACGAACACGAATCGGAATGTCTCTAAATATGTGTTTACTCACGAATTTCTTTCACGTGAACCATGAAATGTGTGCCATCGAATTGCCTCGGTATTTCAATTTTACTGTTTCACTTATTTTACAATTCTCTGTGCAAAATTAGCTAAATTCGAAAATCGAACTTTTACATTATTCTAACAAGGAGAACCCCCGCTCTGTCCCTCAGGATTTAGTTGAGACTTTACAGAGTTATAGATCTCGTTCCCCTGATTACGAAAATACCCCATTATAGGCGCAGACGCTCAATAGTTTTCGAGATATTTACAATTAAAGTTTCATTTTAACAGATTTTTAAAAAGCAAAAAATATTTGTTACGCTGGGAGAATTATATCAAGAACGGGGGTACAATTTATGACAAGTACAATGCCATTAATCAGTGGACATATGATAGATTCAAAGAGGCTCTTGCAAACTTTCAACAAGTAACCACACGGGATTTGCAACAGTGGGCTCTAGCAGCAGCCAGTCAACACAAAACAGACAGTAGTAATAGATCTAGTGTTTCTTCTATAAAATAATAAGTATCATTTTCAATTAGTCTTTTAGCGAATAAAAATATTTTATTTAAAATTTATTTAACATTGAAAATGCATTTTCCATGAAAAAAAACAATAAAAAATAATTTACCACGAAGGGATTCGAACCCGGGCCTGCCACACCACTGCTTGGTAAAAATCTGAACTAAACTGATATTTTACGGTTATGGAACTTTAATTACAAATATTAGGTGAAGTAAAAAGTTCTGAGCGTTTTTCGCTTTATTTATATAAGCGAAAAACGCTCAGAACTTTTTACTTCACCTAATATCTCGAAAACTATTGAGTGTCTGCGCCTATAATGGGGTATTTTCGTAATCAGGGGAACGAGATCTATAACTCTGTAAAGTCTGAACTAAATCCGCGAGGGACAGAGGGGGGGGGGGGTTTCTGGCTTGTAAGTTTAGTGTTAATGCACGCGACAGAAGGCTTCGAATATTCTCGAACAACCGGGAAAATCCGACGGCAACAAAATCTCCGTTTTATCCGCAATTAGTCAATCGATTATCGATCGTACAACTTCTCCCTGCGCTGCGCCTCGATACGTCAATTACGTTGACGCGGGTCTTTACTCGGCCGAGGAAAAAATGCATACAGGTAAAAAGGGTCGTTTTATAATTCACGTTTTTCCTCGGCGACGTTAAAGCGAAACGGGACGACACGCGGAACGAAATGATTTATTTTCACGTAAATCAACGCCGGCGTCGGTCGTCTAAACGGTGTCGGTGTGCCCGTCCGGGGATCGGAGAGGCATTCCAGACGCGTCGCATTAGCAAAGATCGATTACGGGTCGGTAATTTGTTGTTCTCGCTTCGCTGGAATAAATTTCTACGGACTAGTTTTCCGCGCCGGTCCGCGTTTCCTATAAGGCGCGCACCACCGCGAAACTCTATTGCGCAATCGATCGGGAACGCGGTGGAAAACCGCGATCGAATCCGCGAACAGGTTTGCCTCTCTGCCTCTTTTTTTCGCCCATTTCTATTTCCCCCTTTGCGCACACACACGATCGCCGATTCGCTAATGAAAAGCGGTTTCGTCGGATGCGCGTACCCGACAAATCCCGCGACCCGGGACTGGAAACTGCGAAACCCGTGAGAGGCGAACTCTCCTTGGACCACCTATCGTGAGCTGCGAGGCCAGCCGAGCTGGGTACACTTCGGAGAAAAAGTATTCGAAATAGTCACTGGATTACTTTGATTTAATTAATACTACACGGACTACACAGTTGATACAGCTCAAGACCATTTAGGGTAATCCGGGGAAGATTTCTAGGGTTTTCTATTCAATGTATTAGGTTGGTGTTGGTGCACGTGAAATGTCGGATTTTTATTTCACGTGAATATTTGTCTCCCTGCTGAAGTTATGCTACTGTTTTTGACATAACCTTTTCTGTAGTCCTATCGTTTTTTACCAAAGTGGTGAGAAAGTTCTCTTCCAGACTGTGCATTTTCGAAATCTATTTTGAATTTTCTTTAAATATGGATTCTTCTGATATTCGTGTAATTTTTTTATATGAGTATAAACTTGGCAGTAATGCTGCGAATACTACTCGTAATATTAATTGGGAAGAACACTGTGAACGAGAGGAAAGTGCAGCGTTGGTTCGCAAAGTTTAAAAAAATTAGCTGCCAGGAAGACCCAAAGTGTCTGTAAATAACGGTGTTTTGAAAAGATTCGTGGAAACAAATCCAAGTGTAACAGCAAGACAACTTGCTGTCAGAATAGAGACTAGTCATACAACAATATTGTGGCACCTTACAGAAATTGGCAATAATATTCATTTCAAAATCTGACATTTCATATGCACAAACCTGTAGCAAAAATACAGTCAATCCTGCTATAACACGGTGGCGTCCAGCATTGATCAGACAAGCATTAATGTGTTTGAACATACAGGGTGACCCAAAAATGTACTTCGTTAAGATTCCTGAGATCATTTGAAGTAACTTCTTCCTTTGCGAAAGTGTTCTCCGAGGCTTCGTTCAGGAATTATTGACAAAAACACATTGGCCAATCGGGACAATGCCAACGCTACGCTCAGCGCGACCTGTCGTCAAGCCGGCAGCCGTTTGCTGTAACCACGCTCTGATTGGTTCTCGTTTTTGATTAATAACCCCTTAACCCTTTGCACACTCCGATTCATTTTTCAATTTTATTGCAAATTTACTTCGATTAGATATAGCTCTCAAACTTTGTTTCTAATTTATATTTATGGAACTTATATTTGTTTTTAACTAAAAAGTAAGAAATTAAATAATAAAGGAAGAACCAAATACATATAAAAACTCGTTTCCTTTACATATTTCTTCCTCTGATGTCGAGTCACACTCGACAAAAGAGTGCAAAGGGTTAACAAAGACGCGGAGAACATTTTCGCAAGGGAAAAGAGTTTCTTGAAATGATCTGATGAATCACCTCTGTTAAAGAAGCACAACATTTTTGTGTCACCCTTATAATCATTAGCATTTTGATTTTATAGAGTAAACAAACTAATATATATTTATTATCTCGAACAAAAATACATTTTTCATTAATTATTCGAGAGAAAAAATTATATTATACATAAATTATAATTATACATGGAACTGTGGTAATTTCGCACATCCCATTTTCAAAAATATATTTTAAATTAACCACATCGAAGAAAAATATTTTATTTCGTAACTATTCAGATGTGTTTGTATTCATGGACAATTAGATCGTGCATTTTAAAACTGAATTGACAAAATTACACCTGGAATTATGGTAATTCCGCGGACTGTACCAAGCGCATGTTGACAGGCAGTTGTTAAGAGCAATGGTACAACGTAAAATAAAAACCCCGCACGAACGTACAGACCGCTTGGGATAATTGAAGTACACAGTCTGTATACTTGCAAAATCAAATAAATATTTCAACCATCGTTTCCAATAATACGAAAGGAAATAATTATTCGGAATGAACCAATGGAATTTTTATGTTCCATTTCGAATGCCGTTTTACCGGGGCGACGAGCAACTCGCTCAAGCGTGGATTACGATTTCGACTTTGGCGAACAGGTCGTCGCCGCTGCGGTGTGCTGGTAACGGGTCGGCCGTGCTTCGAGCTGTACTGGTTTAATCGCGATTTAACAAGAGCACCGTTTCTGCGATTCCTGTAATTTCCCGCGCGGAATTCGTTCCGCCGCTGGAAAAGCCCGCCAGCTCGGCCTACGCGGAATCGTGCCGCGTTAATTATGGGTGTATTAAAATTGTTTACTCCCCCCCTGGCCGTATAATTGACTCATTAATAGATGGAGGTAATTGAAATGGGACGTGTAACTGTGGAACGGAAATAGAAATACAATGGGAAAAGGTTGGTGCCGCTGTCTGACGTTTGCCGGGATGCATTATATGCCCCGGTGATAAAAACCAATGCTTAGGGCGGACTAATAAGCTCGCCGCGGGACTCGCCGCGATCATTTTAATAAGGATATTCATGCTCACACCGAAAATAAGTCGCGAGAATATCACTGCTTCCGGTAGACGAGCATGAGGCTCTTAATGAATTATGGAATCCTCGAGGAACGTATGAATTGTTCAACTTAAATATTAGTTTCCAGATTAATGTAATGTATGTAACTATATGAAAATTAACAAGGGGAAAGCTGAACAAGATAATATAATCGTGTACTGTCCAAGAAAGTTTATCTCCAATTTGTTAATAGTTTTTTGTACAAAAATTCATATTTTAGACGTACATACCTGTTACGCGGGAGTCATCCCTTACTCAGAAAATTCAATCCTGTGAGCTTCTCTTATTAAAAATAATTGAAATGTGTAGCGAAACAGTTGAGTCTATTTAACAGTTGAAACGCTGTATGGAAGTTCTTTAGAATTTCACGATATTTAATCGTACATGTAAAAATATAATTATTAAATTCGATGCAGAAGAATTTGCCTTACACTAACAACCAACTGTTTGCCCATAAAAACAGCATGTTTCTACGTCATGCACTGTTCCATAGAAACAATAAAAATTGAATTTCATACCGGGGCATCGCGGCCAGCGAATAACCTGCAGTGCAAGGGGTTAACATTTGATCACGTCATAGAAATCAGCAAGCATCGTATCCGATCGCCTAAACATAAATTCTACGTTTTTTTTCTAATGCAATTTTAATTTTCCCTATTCAACAAATACTTTCGGTACAGTTAGTCGAACAGAAGGGTTAAGAAGCGTATAGCACGGCACTGCGTCACCGGGCTTTACCCATAAAACGCGGCGAGCGATTCCATGGCAAAAGAAGCGGTATATTCGAACGCTACTTCGGGTTCCCATAGGCACGCAGAACGCTATGTCTTTACTTAACCCTTTGACCACGCGATCAACAGCATTTTTCCGAGTCAACGATGCATAGGAAGTCGGTGTTCTTGCTGGCGGCCTCTGAAGCAGCGCCGATTCAGCATCCGACGTTCAACATTCACGAGGTTCTCGGCATTTTCATGCCGACGTCGTCACGGTGCACGTGCTCCGCCGCCGGAAAAACAAATTAATTGCCATAGGTCCGCGAGCGAGCCGGAGACCGTCTCGCGAGACTGAACTGGTCGCAACGACCCACCCCGCAAAACAACCATGACTGCATCTCGCGAGATGTGATTTAGTGACTGTGTAAAAATCAAAATGTCTAACACGTTCGCCGCCAAAGCTACACCCATAAATGCTCCGCAAAACTCAGTCCTACTTCACTCTCCTGAGGGGCATACCGCTGATAACATAAGAGTAATCGGTTTCTCAAAAATATACACTACTGTGCAAAAAGAAAGAAGCACTCCGCTATATTTAATATGGAAAAAGTATTCCGCTGTTTAATTGAATAGTTCTGAGAATATGTGTTATGGAGGATTATTATCTAATACTTTAAATGCAATAAATCAATCATTGTACAATACAATTTCTACATAAAGATATTGTTTGTCATTATATCTTATAATTATACTGGGTGCGCTTCTTTCTTTTGCACAGTAACAAAATGGAATGCACAGTGCACAAAATTTAATCAATGGAAACAAAAGTATAATAAAATCGACAAACCAAGAGCTAAAGAACAACTACATTTTTTGGTAAATACTTCTATTTCTCTTCGTTAATCTAATATACAGAAGTAGCCTGCGGGTTTTTATGCAAAATAAAAATTGTCTGCATCGATTGGAAAATGCAGAAGCCACACAGACATTTATTTCTCTTCTTAACAATTTTAAAAACGTTTATAAATCCTTTAAATTTCGTTACTGTTTGGCAGGGGGATGTACTTATTTTTATAAAATCTGTAGTGGAATTATTAGCGTTCTATCCAGCATGCTTTGTGAAAACATTAAATTCGATTTAAAAATTTTACTTTCAGCTTGAAAATAATTTCGCACGCTTCCAATTTGCAAAACAATCGCTTCTGCATCCGTCGACCGCCAGCGACAACGTCTCCTCGGGGCGTGTCGACGTAATTGGGCTCGCACACCCCCTCCGGACAGTTTCAATTATTTTTTATCTGCCGCGGGAGCAAGGGAATTGACATTAAAGATCGAGGTCTCTCAACCGAACGACAACGCCGCGGTGCATATTTCAAAGTTTAATGCAGTTCGAAGGAAAGTAACTGTAATTGGAAAAGAATTTGCGCTGAAATTAAGGGTTCCTAAACGAAATCCCGAACGTCCGACGCCGCCGCCGTCATCTGGCGTGCAGTATATTCACCTGGCTTTTAGCGAAATTAGCTCGGAGATATTTCTCGTGCTATAGTCCGCCAGGATAACGAGAACACTTATTCGAAATCGAGAAACGAACCGTAACCTGTGTGATCCTGCTGGGTATTTAGGTCTGCAGATCTGCATCGGGGAATACGAATACCATGTAATTTAAGTTTGCATTGTTAGTGTATTGAGAATTATTATTCTGACACAGAAGTTGACTAACATTTTGGCATTATGAACTAAATTTTAAATGCTTTCGGCGCACTGTTTAGCATCTGACCTAAATTGAATTTAAGTCACATAGTTAATATAATTAAAAAATACAACCTTTATTATTATTTTATAGACGCATTTCTTAAAATTTCTTGAGAATGATCTAAAGAAAGATCGAAACATTGAAATAGAGATTTGGTGAAAATTTGCAAATAGTGTATGTAGCATACTTGATCGAACCAGTGCGCCGAAAGCATTTAAAATTTAGTTCTTAACAACAATATACGATCGATATAATCAACACATTTATTTTGGCATTATATTTATAGTGCGAGACTGGCCTTGCATTTATAATCTTTCACTCAACACGATTACAGGGAACAATATAAATATGCTTTTCGTAGTAATCCCATTGGATTTATCAAATTAAATATTATCAAGTTAATTTATTAAAATATAGATCGTAAAATGATGCAACTTCTTATGGTTTGGAAATAACTTTTATTCAGCGTAATATTGCCCAACATTTTATACTCTACATTTATTTTATACTCAATATTTAAAAATACTTTCTACACTGAAACTATTTTCATATATTTTTAACATCTGCTTTATTAATTAATAAGACTGGTAGCAATTGTATATCATTCTGATTAACTGCAAATTTTTATGTGCAAAGCAAAAAATAAGCAGACGCTTATTTCCATTCTTAACAATAGTGACAGACAGAAAATAATAGAACTGTGATCTTTTCTATAAGAAAAATGTCTGCAGGCTAGTTATGCATAGTTGATGTACACTAAAACTACCGAACACGAAGCACGATTGCTGTATATTGCTTTATAATAATCCCAAGGTTTTTACTGCAATCTGTTTTTGAATGTAACGAAGACTCTCAGGAAAATATTTCTGCAAATTATAGAACTATGAAGTTACAAAAAATTGAGTATGAGATGGACGCGATAATGCAACATTAATATTATTAACAACAGAATTTTTCTTTGTGTTTGGGTTTAGAGATCGATTGATATTCCGGTTCGCAAACGTTGTTTCGTCGATCGTCTGCGTCAGATTTCGATCCTGACACTATCGGGCTGTCGTTGGATCGAATGGAGCGTGTTGCCGCCGGCTCGAAATGATCGTCCCCATCCTTTGGGGAATCAGATCAGGTTTTACTTCAGTCGTCTGATCGGTTTTTACACGATGAGCAACGGATTGTCCACCGGTGTCTTTGCCTGGCACCCAACGCACGGATGCGACTTTATGCTCGCCACACAACCGTTGATCACGGTCGGGTCACGTATGAATTTTTTCGCGGGAACCGGTAAGGCGGGTTCACCTCGATTTCGCGGACGTTTCGGTGAAAGTCTCGTTGCTCACTTTTTCGCGGACGTAGCTTGGTCGTTAACAAGACGACACCGGGATTCCTTTGATTTCGTCGCTGATCATCGAGCGGCTCGGTGTTAGGGTTGAAGGATCGCATTAAGCCGGAGAGGATCATCGACACATATTTACAAGTGGACCGTGAAAGTCTTTGAAAACGAAAGTCGACGATGGAAATTGCTACTCCCGCTATTTTCTGGTTATGCTAACGACAGGTACTTCGCCTCGATTTGTGCTGTGATCGGTTGTGAATCTTCGAGAGAGAATCACGCGATGCTTTGAACTGAATACAAACTGAACTACTCGAGCTGAACTTATAGTTTAATAACAATTGAACATTTGAAAAATTGAGATATTTTTATGTTTGTGCAAGTGTGTTGATGCAGAGTGAATAGTTTCGACGAAGCCGTTTCTGACTCACACGGATGCTTCACTAATACAGTTTTATTCCGATATAAGACGATGGCTCGGGACCGGGTTTCGTCGTATTTCGGATGAGGGTATCTATGCGTCACCTAGGAATCACGAATAATATACCATACGGAGGTTTAAGGGTGAGACTGGTAAGACTGTAATAATCAGAATAATTTGTTTTATGAATCCAATACAAAATAGAAATGTAAATGATTACTAGAAACAATGGAAATTCATGTAAATCGCGTCGTTTTTTATATTATTGTGTGGCCTTTCATGCTAAATATCAGATGGATTATTCTACAAAAATAGAAGTGAATAAAATATTTAATGTGTCTATCAATAGATACCATTACAAAAAAAAAGGAAATTTGTATTATATTTTTTACAATTATTACTTCTTTATATTTTGTTCAATTATATACACTTCACAGAATGACAATAATTTACAGGTTTCTTCTTTGCGAAACCTTTCAACAAGTTTAATCAACTTTTTAGCAATGGAACTACCGAACCGCTCAAATTTTGTCGTCAAAAACATTATCAAATTTTATTAATTTGCATAGAATAATACAAAGTCCAAGCAATCTGAATAAATGCGTAGCACTGTGATGAACTTAACATTTTATTGATAAACTAATATACTTTAATAATGTATTTGTTGAGTAAAACTTTACATTAGATCTGTAAACGAAGCTTGTTCAGCTGTTGGAATTTGCTAGAATTTCAAAAACATCCACGATCCAACGATCAACTTTCTTTATTCATTAAAAATTTAATATACATTCAATCCTACAGAAATAATATTTAATGATTGAATAATATTGATCGAGTTGATACATAATGCAAAGCTTCGTTGCCAAATTCTGCTGCATTATCCATCGTTTGATCAATCTTCGTCGCGTCACGACGTTGCTTTGACCTCACTTCCTAAAGTTTCTTCATTGTTGGACTCGATGCAAAGAACATACCTGCACGGCGAAGGCATTACGTCAATTCTTGCACATTTTAACTAGGCAAAAATTCACTTAATTAATTGCACTATCATGTCACAATATCCGTCTGCCGGCTGATCACCTGTTCCTTTTTCTGCCTCGCCACCGCTCATCGTGGATACGTATCTCTCATTAAACGACTTTAATTAAGTGGAAAGTGTTTTTAACTTTAGCAGCTTCGAAAGTAGTCTTGTTGAAGGCCGCCGATACCGGAAAATAAGTATGTGACTGTTAATTATTGCTTAGAGTAGTTTATGTAAATTGAATTGAAAATCTTTTGAAAAACGAATAGTAAATTAATCTATACGATGAGTTATAATATGTTTATTTAAAAAAGATTCATTAATTCTTGCATGGTAGGAAAATGGTATTGAAATTCAAAAAATATATGAATGTATTAAAGAGATAATTTCTGGGAAAGTCTGATTCGTTTTAGATCATTCCCTACTTATAATAAAAGGTCTTTCATTATGAGGTGTTTTAATTAAAAAATTGTAAATTGTAAAAAATTGGTTAAAATAACACTTACTAATGGAAGACCCTGTATGTATAAAATGGCGAATAGATACGCATTAAATACAGATGGCCTACAAGTTATTTGACTGAATAGAATTGCAGATGGTTAACGGATTACCGATAGAACCGCGGTAGTGACTTATTATTTGCGAGAAACCATTAACTTTTAGCAGTATCTTTGCTCGAGTCACATTCTAAGTATCCGCTGCTATACATCTTCCTTGATAGAAGCCTGCGATTTCAGTGAATAGAGGCAGCTCGCAGTACGTAATTGTGTTTAAATATATACCTTTGCGTTCGGAATAAGGAAGAATTCAAATCCGAGCGAAAACGCGTAAGGCTAATTGTGATTTGTGGCTTCGGATTGTTGCAAACGGACGCGCGGACAGCTTCTTGGATATGGCGGACGAATAAAGATGTCTCGCGCCACAGTTGCGCACGGCACGCCGCGAAATTAGCTGGTATTTCGTGATTCCGCTTTTGTTCTGTTCGTTAATCGACCTTCGATCATTTTGCCCGTTATGTAACTACTATCTGCGCACACATGCTAGCCGACAAATGCTCGAGTGAGTAATAATAATTACATTTTTATTTAATTTTCAAGAAACTTTTTGAAAGCTTCTCACAAGTAGACAGAAGAGAATTTTAGAAACTATAATAAATTTAGTTAAAGTAGCCATTTCATATCGTGAATACTTGTCATGCTGAATTATGAATAGTCTTTTGAGACAATTTCATTAAATAACTTATCCAAAAAAATGATGGGAAGTTATCAATTAAAAATATTTTTATATGCTTCTGTTTTCATATAAGAACTAGTTTGAATCATAAACAAATTCCACTGCAGTTCATAATATCCTAATATATCACAATGAAAAAATAGTACCAACAACGATTCATGTTATTTCGAATACGGAAAACAATCATCATATCATTCGAATATTAATCTTCTGATTTATCGGATTGGACTGGAAAGTTTTGAATTGGATTTAATAAATATGAGTAGAACGATAGTTAGCATAAATTGAATGGAAACGCTAAGTGGCTACGAATATTAGCCTCTACTATGAAAGGACACCTGCTATGAAAACATATCCGTCCCCCTGCTGGGAAATTATTGTAGTCATCAAAGGAGTCATGAGGCGAAGAGTTAAACGAGTTGTCTCTCGGTCTCCATACCACAAGAATTAAAAGCTTTTTTACATTTTATAATTTTTTACAAAATTCCACAGTTTAGGCAATTTTCAAGAATGGGGTATTTATTGTTCAAATACTTCTTGTATCCACAAGTATATCTTCAAGGAATTCATTGTGCAATTCTAATCAAGCACCTCACGCTTTGAAACACAGTCGCCAGATTAAGTATCCCCGCTCTACCTTCCCCTGATACAACGCTATTCCCCCACGCTTCTGGCGGAGAAGGGGTAACTCTTTCCCCTCGATTCGAGTCAATTCCCCCGACCTGTATTCGTTCGTAAATTTCGTAACCCAATCGATATTTTGAATACTAATTGTTTCATCGATCACACCGACGCGAATATAGGGTATATCCCAAGAAAAGCGTGCCGCAATAATTACCCCCAGTGCCGTACACTGGATCAGGGACATTAAGTATTCAAGCGGTGCGACAAGTACACATCCTATGAAATTGCCTGTCGTTTAGCGAGCGCAAAGTCTCCGTTTACGAAGCTATCAGCGGAAGGAAGGCGTCGAGGGTCCTCGCGCGTAAATCGAATCGAATGGAACCGGGGATCGACCACGAACGAAGCACGGATCGAAACGGAAGTCTCCGGGGATCTGTCGACGATATATAAACGATCGCAAGATTTCCAGGGTCTGGGTGGTTTTTGCCGGCCGTAAGTACTGCAAGTTTGTCGACGGACGTGTCCATCTGTCCATACGAATCTACAATTCAATGACTGCCGGAGAAGGAACGCGTCCGTGGTTTGTCACGAGTCACGAAGGACAGTTAGACGGTGTACAAAGAGTCTTCTGCAGCCGCCGCCGCCACTTCCTCCTCTTCTTTCTGGCTTTTCCTTTTCGGCACCGTTGCTCTTCCTTCTTCCTTTCTTTCCTTCCTTCCGTCCTTCCTTCCTACCTTCCTCGCTTCCTTGCTTCCTCGTCGTCTCATCCACGCTGCGCTGCCTGCTTGCGTAACCCAAATATTATTCCATTGGTCCGACTGGATCGCTGTCCGTGGAATTTCACCCTTCGACAAACGCTCGTCCATCTGGTCGGCCGATTTGCAATTCCGAACGAACCATTCCCCCGATATCAATTTTTTCCCTGCGCCCACCGCCTTTAGGGAAGTCATCCCGGGACCACGAGCTTGTCAGTTTATTAACTGATCCTCCGATGTGAAAATAACCGTTGATTGCATATCGCACGAGCAAAACCACTTCGAGAATAATACCGCCGTTTTTCATTAAGCAACAACAGCAACTTTCTGCTGGTGTCCTTTATTGCTAATATTGTGAATTGATCTCTTTTAATTTATTTATGTACTAATACGGTGACTCACGGTTATATTCGGCCATTTTTAAAAGGATACCTTCTTTGGTATTGAACCGTACGATTTGGAGCTTTTCGAGAAGTTTGAATTTGTTTATTACCTGTCTTACATGAATTACAGAAAAAATACTGAAATTTATATTTAAAATTTTCAATCCAGGCCCACATTAAAAAGTTGTAAACAACAACTGTGATTATTTTACAATGTTTCAAATACGATCCATGGCTAAGGATTCTTCGATAGATCCTTTAACATATCCTTCTCTAGATCGTTAACAGAAGAAAAACTATCTTGCTACAGTCTCTAGCGATCAAAGCAAATAATTATTATTTTGCATAAACATTCGCAGTCTAGTAATGAAGATCGTCTGAATCATACAGGCAACTTTCGGTTCACGAACTGAATTCCGTAAACCGAAACCAATATTGTCCCCATAGGAATTGATTGTAAATGTATTAATACGTTCCTGGATCTCAGATGATTATTTAAACTTTCACAACGGTACTTTGTGCACAAGTTCTTATCACAAAATCAATCAACCTGTCTATCACAAAGAAGGTAAACTAAACACAACACTAAGCAGATCAAGGAGGAGGAAAATAATTGAAGGTCAAGTGAAATGTGATTGTATGGAAGAGGATTCTTTTCCTTTGCCTGACCCTTGGAACCACTCAATTCTGCTTCTATCTCACTAAAAAGTTCTATTTGTTTTTGTCTTTGTTTTGAAATATCTTTAAAGTGACACATGTGACATTATCATTGACAATCGAGACACGTTCGCTTTATGTTCGGAAAATTTCTTTCTTAAACCGAATTGTTCATGATCCGAGGCTTGTCTGTATTTGCTAAGCCTGGCAGTCGATCGCAGTCGGATGCCAAGAAATCGATTCGCCTCTCGGCGCGTAAGATCTCTGTGTCGCGAGGGAGTCGAGAACAATGCGAATTGCCGCGAGATCTCTTCTATAGACGAGGGAAGGCTCCCGGAAGTGTGGCGAGATCGAATCGATAGCAAATAACCTGTTGCAAAGGAGAGGACAAAGGCGAATCGTTCAGCGACAACAGAGAAAAAAGTAGATCCAACGGGTTTCAGGAAGCAGAGGAAACAGCCTTCGGCCGCCCGAGAACATGATCTAGGACGATCCACGTTTTACCTCGATCAATGCTAGACCATGTCAATGCCGAATATGGACAATCTCTAGGCATCGCATCGGCCTCGAATAAATAACAGTACGTCTATAATTGCAAAATCGAGCGCATTACTCTTCGCATCCAGTGATTTACTTCATTTAGGTCCTTCCGTGGTCAGTACTTTATTAATTACAATCACAGGAACGTATCGAACATGCTGGAAATGAAATTTGAGAAAATCTGCATTTATAAAATTTGTATTAATTTTCCAAAAAATCGGATGTATTCGTTAGCTGTAGATTATTATATCTCTTTGTTTTCATCATTTATTCTGCTTTCCATAATCACTTGTTTTTCGGGCACTTCAGTATAAATAATGTAATACAATAAAATTATAAAATTCTTTTTTTATTCATATAATTAAGTATAGTGAAGTAGCATTTATATCATGAACCTAGCTTGCAAACTTAAAGAGAAGTAATGTAGATAAATATAGAAAATTAAGAAAAAAGCGTCGCAGAGGATTAATTTGACAAATAAAATAAATGAGTATTCCACAGACGTGTATAATGAAACATTCTCGCCGCTGCGGTGTAGTAAAATTGTGGACAAAGTCTGTTGCTATTTTGAATCGATCGAGACAAAGCGCGACGAGCCAAATTGCTGACAATTCACGATTAATTCGTGAAACCAGTGGAACGACAAATTTTTGGCTGGGCTCGATTCACCGCTCGCCAAATTCTTCTCGTGTTTCCGCTGTCGTTCGCTCGAGAAATTCAGTGACGACACAATATGAGCCAGGATATCGTTGGCAGAATAATGACGATTGTGCTGTCAACGATTCTGTCTATGAAAAATGTCTGTTATGCGGCTGCGTATTTAATTAAATTTCCTGCAATTCGAATGAAAATCCAATTCGGGGTCCGTTCATTGTTTGATAGTGTTTTCAAAGGGATTGATACCAACAGCCAAATATTTTTGGAAAGTTCAATCAAATTCTGTTGCAATTCTTCATTCGTTTGATGACGTCGTAACAAAGATCAGTGGAATGAATTTTTTAACGTGTTGTCTCCCATACGTATATAAAGCGATAAATAAAACAAAGTGTTTGGCATAATCTTCTGCCGTCACGTTCAAATATACACTCCCGTGCAAAAGAAAGAAGCACCCAGTATAACTATAAGATATAATGACAAACAATATCTTTATGCAGACATTGCATTGTATTGTACAATGATTGATTTATTGCATTTAAGGTATTAGATAATCCGCAATAAAACACATTCTCTCGCGGAATCCTTTTTCAAAACTTACTGTGTTCTTATTTCATTTTTTACGCTTTTCTATTAAATATGGCCAGGTTCTTTTGCACAGTAGTGTACATAAGATGTTTCAAAAATGTGTTGTATGTAAATACAAAAAAAGGTAGTTTCTCAAACAAATTTCAGTATTTTTCAACTATGTAGAAAACATTTGTTTTGCTATATCCGCAGTATAATCACGAGGTACATAAGCGGTAATTATACATATGTATTCTCCAGGAATGATAAAACAAAATGGTAGACAAATCATCTGACGCAACCGTGGATCGGTGTCCGCGTCGTGGTTTTGATGCATCGCAATTAATTAGAAATTGTTTCTGAGATATCTTAAATCTGATCTGGATGTAAGGGCGACCGACGTTGTGTCGGAATCTCTTTGATACCTAAGCTGTCGTGCAGGACCTGTTCTGCTGGACAAGTCGTTGCCCACCGGTCCAAATATTCTTCTGCGTAGCGCGTGTCATTGCGTCGTACCTTTTGCAGATCGTTAGAAAATTAACAAAGCTGTGCTCGTGATTTTTCCATTTTCATTCTGGAACTAAAGTCGGATCTGATTTATTTCATTCTTGAAATCTTATTTCACAGTGAGTTAAATCATTTCTAGTTACTACTAGACCGCGGATTTTAATTCAAAATCATAATTGTCCCTCCTAAAATTGCAGGATACAGACGCTAAATAGACATTCTATTATTTACAACAAATAAATAATACAATAGTATCACTAACTACTTTAAATATTTTTACGGTCTTGTGTTGATTTACTCATTTTTGTTACAAGTACATCAAATCCGAAACCGAGTTATTACAATAATTACAACTATATTGATTTTATTCGTTTATGTCAAAAATGAGTAAATCAAATTCTTATAAAAATTCTTAAATTCTTATAAAAATCAATAAATGTCTGCATAGTACGGAACGTAAAGTAAATAAACGTAGATAATCATGTTCCTCATGTAACGTAAATACTTCATAGTATATGTATAATATTATCTTTCTCATATCTTACATTTTTGTATAAATTATTGACGCTATTACGCAAATAGAATGATCCGATCAGATAGCATATTATGTATATGTATGTAGAACATCATTACTTATCGTGAATGTCCGTTCGCTTCAAATTAATGAAACAAAACCGATTTGATGCGTTGAGTCATCAACGGCATAATTAAAAGTTACAACATATTATATATGTATATTACGGATTGCCTAATACCCTTATCGGTTTAATGAATTTACCGGTTTTGAGACCGGCAGCATTTAGCAGATTGAATATATTAGTGCGATTGATATCTGTGTAATTGGTATTCAACCTAATTTTGAGTCGACAGACTCGAATGTTGCTAATGATACACAAATCATACTATTTAATACTATTCTAAAAAATTCTAACTTTACTTAAACTTTTGTAGAAAATTATTAATAATCGATGTAATCAACGATCAATTATATGCTTAGGTAAAGATTGTTTTAATCCTTAAAAGGTTTGATCGATAAACTTATCTTAAACTTACAAATAGTTACCTCATCCCACTTCTAAAATGGAAGTCTAGAAGAGTGATGTGCAATATTTTATTGCACCGAACTGAAACTAAACAGTAAGTAACCCAAGCAAAACTATATTAGTCCCAAATGTAAATATATTTGCTTTATAAAAATAACAAGAATATTTTTTAGTCTTTTTTTAATAATGTAAAAGGAATAAGTATGTTCAATAATTCCTCATAGATGCGTCTTTACAAACTTAATAATGGTTTACGATATATTATATACAGGGTGTTTGCGAAATTGTGGTACAACCAGCAAGGGGATGATTCCTCACATAAAATCTAGTCGAAAATAAGGAATATAGCTTTTTTCATACGGGGCTTCATTTTTAAGAAAATCAAGTTTGGAAATTCGTTAGGTACGCGTGTACTTAGACAGAGTCTGCTTTATTCGCTCGGTCTAGCCTGCAATTTCCATTGCCGCTTGTATGTATAAACAATGTAGAGACTCCTTGACCTACGATAACTTGCCTGCTGTCATTTAGGTCAAGTATTGGTTGTAGATTGGAACTCCTAGTATTTCTGAAGCTATCGCAATGTAAATTACTAGAATACATCAATTATTGAAATTTACGGCTAATTATTACTTAAAGTCATAGCATATGCTAAACGATACTGTTTACAGATGCAATCGGCAATGGAAATTGCGGGGTAGACCAAACGAACAAAGCAGACTCTGTCTAAGTACACGCGTACCTAATGAATTTCCAAACTCGATTTTCTAGAAAATGAAGCTGCGTATGAAAAAAAAACTGTATTCCTTATTTTCGACTAGATTTTATGTGAGAAATCATCCCCTTGCCGGATGTACCACGATTTCGCAAACACCCTGTATAGTTATAAAATATATTTCATATAGGTTAAACTGTACAATTATGGCACCCTAAGCCAAAATCGTAGTAAAAATCTTTTATCTCTTATTCTGTAGTTTTATCTTTTTTTCAAATGTTTAAACGAGCTCAACTTTCTATTATTATAAGCCAATAGAGATTTTTCAGCAAAATCAAACAGTTTTACGAGTCATAAATCTTTTATTATAAAATATATTCAGTGAATAACAATCGTAAGACAAATAGTACAGTCATTGGCACATTTGCTAACAGTCACACGTGGAACTCTGTTATGAAAACTTCCAGCGTTGCTTTGAAATATAAATAAGAAGCAATAAAAAATGATTTTTTATACTAGGAATTCTTAATATTTGCCGTTTAAATCAAAAGTGTCAATAACTACTGCAGTGCCAGCAATAGTACAGTTTACCGTAGAACATTACTAATTTATTAAAACTGTTAGAACCCGCGTCATTTTGGCGGGTTCCGTAAACCCGTAGCGTTGAACTCTAGTTAACGGTCACCGACGTCGGTTCAAACTATTATCCAGCACCCCTCGTCTCGGCAGAGTCGTTCCACTTCCAGCAGCTCAATATCTCCAATTCTCGCAAATGTCGTCGCAACGGGGACCAACGAGCAAAAACGTTCCGGGTCCTGGAGAATCCACGAGCGGCGTTCATATACATCGGCCCGCATAGTAGCCCGCTTCTAATTTCCAGCGTCGAACCGGCCACCACGCGAAAAAACCGCTCGCGGCGCTTATAACGAGACCGTTGGCGAACGATCTTCCCGCAAAACCGAGTAACGAGGCAAGAAGGGACAAAGTCGGTTAATTGCAGCGAGAAGGAGTCCTCGCGGGAGCGGCTTGCTACACTCCTGAACAAAATGGTAGTACGTGTGTATCTCTTGTTCCTCGAAGATCACACACTGGCAAATATCAAGCATCTGTCATCGTAATAATTTATATTCGTATGCCCACAATGTGTTAAAACATAAATCTAACTGCATGACAACTCTCAAGCTAGTGAACGATGTTACGGCGAGTTTACACTGCTTCACTTTGAGTACAGACTACAGTAATGCACGGTTACATTTCACTACGTTTGGGAGCCAGCAGTGAATTTCTCGCGAGTTTTTTGCATTTTTGAAGCTTCCCCTTCTACGACGTTATTCCCCACGCGTTTCGTTTGTGCCCTGTGCATGTATCCGGTACTGGCAGAGAGCGAGGGTAACTTTTCCCCTCATTTCGTGCTCCCTCTCCTCATCTGGTGGGGATGAGTCGTAGACATTTAACCGGGTGAATTTCAGTGAAAAACCCTGGATCACTGCATTCATACTTCTTCAATGACTGAATCCAATTCACTAGTTCGCAAAATGAATGTCATCTTTGAGCTCCGCTGGCACAAATATGTACGTACATCAAAACCGAGCATGAATTTCATTGTGGATGAACCATCCACATACAATTCATCAAAAGTAGAAACAGATCCTACTGTCTTCACCAATCATTTTGGATGAAACGCAGATGGAAACAATCAGTACACCTATCATTGTGGACGAATCGGGAATCTAAAATCGTCTAAACTGCTGATTGCATGGCAACTGACAAACTAGTGAACGATATTATCCTGAGTGCGCCATGGTTCGGCCTTAAAAATTTCCGTATGCCTTCTGCTCGCTAAGAAGGTGAGGTTAAGGGGAGCCTTTCCATACTCACACGCGAGGATGCAAGGATCCGGTTTTTGACTTCCAATTTCTCGGTAATGCAAAGACGGGGGTTTTTATTAGTTAAAACCGCTAGATGAAAGATCAATCTATCACGCTGTTTGCCTCAAAAGTCGTTCTTTTACGTTTCCGAGCAATGGTTTCGCAATATTCAGCTGCATGATGCCCGTCAGAAAGGCTAGCGCCGGCGCGACTGCAGCGCCCTTTGACAGGCAACATGCGACGGGCAACATGCAAGCAAAATATTGCAAAACCATTGCTCGGAGACGTAAAAGAACGACTTTTGAGGCAAACAGCGTGATAGATTGATCTTTCATCTAGCGGTTTTAACTAATAAAAACCCCCGTCTTTGCATTACCGAGAAATTGGAAGTCAAAAACCGGACCCTTGCATCCTCGCGTACGTATACGTGGTCTAGCGGTGTGTGAGAGTGCACTCTAGCGGTGTGTGAGTATGGAAAGGCTCCCCTTAAGCTTCGCCAGCGAGGTGAGCTTCATAACCAGCACACGCGTGCTACTATTTTGTCGTGGAGTGTATTTACGAGTACCTCGGTGCCCATGGTCGTTTCGCAACCCCGTGGCCAGGGACGAGCGTCCCGGGCGATTAAACGCGCCCAATTCCTCATCGATATCGAAAGAACGGAGCTCGGGGTATGCGCGGTAAGTGGCGAATTAATAAACGCCGTGAGCCTCGGCAGCTAGCCGCAGCAGGCCTCGAACTCGGACTAGCACTCGGACTTCTGCGGTAGCACACGATAAGCCTCCATTACTGAAATACCGACTGTTTAACCCTGCGGAACTCGTGGTCCCAGCAATTCCTTCGCACCCCCTTCCTCGTAGAACCACACTGCCCAGGCATATCCTTCTTTCTCATAGTCTTCTCCCGTACTCGCGCCGTGTCCTTCTAGCCGATGCTTTATCTATTCCTCCTGCAGGGAGACACACAGTCTCTCTGCCTACCCACTGGTAGCGTAAAGCTACATGGCATCCGATTAATTAATGGCCCGCGGAAAAGTCGGGAAAGTTATTAACCCTTCGGTATCTCCTTGCTACTAGATTGCGGCGCAACCGCTGCGCCGCGCCGCCGCTCCGAGCCGCCACGCTCATGATTTCTTTCCTCTGCCTTTTCCGTGATTTATTCTCGCCTGACGCTGCCCGAGCCAGCTACGCCACCAGGACCCCAGGAATTCGCTGGTGTTTTGGCGTAAAAATACTACTTGCCGCGAGCCCAGCTTCTTCTTCGACGGTAGGCTCGTTTCGGGAGCTCTCTGTCTACCGATCGTGGCGAGCCTTTTTGTTATACCATCGAACTATTAGAAGAGAGGCTAGCTGCGTCAGATAACAATTTTATTTTTTAATCTGGTAATTCTCGGAATAACTACTCGTGGAAAAATCGAACTTCGAAATTTAAAGAATTTCGTATGTGAATTTTACAGAGCTTTTGGTTTCATTATGTTTTTGAAGTGAAGGAGAAGTAGTCTAGCAGTGTTGTTTCACAACTAGACTGCGAATTTTTATACGAAATAAAAACTTTCTAAGTAGATCCCAAGAGGTGTTAAAATTATTAAATGAAGAAATATATTCTTATTCAACTTACAAGTTGAAAATGATGTAACATGTTTTCTTTTTCACTCGTTCAGCTTTTCCAGAAACGCATGAAATCCGCAGTCTGCTTGTAACAGTGAGAAGATTGAACTTATTTAGGTTCTGTACAATTTATATTTATCTAATATGCTTGAATATTAATTCGTGGCTTTGCTGATCACTTTCCTGCACCCTTATACATTAGCTCGTCCAATTTTATCGAGCTGCGAATGTCTCAACATGTGTAATAAACAGTTGTCATTTCAACCTGAAAAAACAAGGGGCAGATTCCACAGGACAATCTACCACAGAGACGTTCAAACTGCTTCAGCGTGATTACTGTACCTTCTTCTTGTCTGCAAAAGTGAAATCGGTGTCCAAAGGGCGACGCGTTGACGTTGTAGAATGTAGAATGTACAAGAAGTTGAAAAGCAACAGACGCTTGACGAAACTGATTTCGTACAACTAGTTAAAGGATCGTAGAACTGTTGGAATCGCTTATAAAAATAACGAGATTAAAATTAGAACGTTGCGCAGATCATATTATGATATCTGCTTTACTAAATGTATTTATTTAATTATTTACACCACGAAAGAATCTTTATAATTTCAATAATTGTAAAAATAAAAAATCTCAAACCGGTGGTGCAGAAGCGAACTAATATTTGCAGCTCGATGAAAATTGCCAGACTGCTACACGAGGATATAAAAAGAGCGACCAGCAAAGCAATCAATTTTGATCTGATGCCTTCGCGAGGAAAGTGACAGAATTTTGATCACACCTCGTATTAAAGCTGTTCACACCAGTTCGGCGGTTAACCCTTGATCGACCATTGCAATCGAAAAGCCGCCCCTGGTTACGCCATTGGCTCTCCCTCTGGCGAGTGCATCGGCATGCATGTGGCTGGCTGCAACGTGTAGGCTGTCCGGCAGGTATGATTTGTCGCATCGCCGGCCAGCTGCTGCCCTCGTGTTCTCTCCGACTTTCCGAAGAAACCCATTTAGCCCGGCAAAAATATTTCTATCGGCCTCGTGTGCGACGCGCGATGCGCAACCGCGACCACGTTCTTCCGCCCCAGCCGGCGAACAACTGATAATATGCGTTTTATACGTGTCCGGTTTTTGCCGATCGCTGATCTACGAGCGTATTTAATGGATCGATAGAGCCATGCGGTACGACAAATTCAATCACATTCTCGTTAATACCGGATTACACGTATCAATTCCAGAGAATTTCGCTACCGTATCAAACAGATATTGGAATATCACGATGGTCATGGAATCTGTTTGACACTGCATCATGTTGACGCAGTACGGTTGATGATCTTCATGCGTTCATTCAACTTTGTGCTAAATATTTGCTAATTTTTCGCGAGAGATTCCATCGAATCCATTCTTAGGAAACAATACATCAGACCGCGTGTCGTTTTAAAGAACTCGCCAAGAGATCGATAAAACTGTCTACATTAAGAACGTCAACAATGCGCCTAACGAAGTACACGGATAAAGACTAGTGCAATAAACAATCGAATTGGCTGACAGCATTATTACCAATTTCTTATTCCTAATTGGCGAAAGTCCGAACAAGTGGAGGAGGGTGGACGCCCATAACTTCGCAATGTACAAGCGAAAGCGAAGTAAAATCAAGACAGTTTCCAATTCATGGCATTTCCCCATGACAGAGCGTTCGATAAATCAATCACGTTCAACAAGAATTTGAAAACCATACTCGGGCATTCCCTGTGGCTTTCAACGAATCGCGGGTTACGATTCATGAATTCTACTCGGAATAAATAAATGTATGTTAAACTTTAGGTATCAATCGATACAACATTTAGCACGGTTTCTAGATTTTTTGTACATTTTAGGTAGAAGTTCGTGTAACATATGGTCATACATTTTTTATTGAAATGAAAATTGTTCAATGATTTTTTCGTGAAACTTTCACCAATATATTCGCGACACTTTTCCGATTGAAGGGATACCAAACACGACACAATTCTGATCATATTTACTCCTTTAATCCTCGATAGAGCACAGCCTCTATTAGCCGAACTACTCTGTGGAATATGCGTGTTCGGATAATGGAACTGTCACCACTAGGTACTACTACTAAGTAGTCCTGGATTACAGGCAGTGCTTCGATTGAAACCAACTTTTTATGCGCACGCGCGAAAAAACAGTAACGTATCTACTATTGGGTAGGAGGGCGGCCAGAGCCCTGAGGCAGTTATATTGGCGGGAATGTACTGAAATAATCTTACCGGACAAAAAGACTTCAAGACGTGTCCTACGAGTTACAAAATATACACAAATACACTTGTTATACATTCATTTTTCAGAATCAAATCATATAAATATTTTAAAATTCTGCGGGGTGCTCAAGGAACCCCATTTTACCGAGAAGCCAACGTTACTGAGGCTGAAATCGTCGCGCATGCGCGAAAAAAGTTGGTTTCAATCGAAGCACTGATTACAGGTCGATTACATAATGAAGAATTCACATATCACTGGTTTGGGTAAGGGAATTGCGTCGTGTTTGTGCTCATTTTAATCGGAAAAATGTGGCGAATATGTTAGCAAAATTGTGATAAAGAAATAAGTAAAAATTTCTGAGTGACTTAGTATTGTCTCAGCGAAATATCTAATCCGGTACGATATTATATTAGGTGAAGTAAAAAGTTCTGAGCGTTTTTCGCTTTATTTCGACGATGAAAAACGCTCAGAACTTTTTACTTCACCTAATACTTCTCATGCTTCTAGATAGGGAAATTTATCACGAATATCGTGCACTTCTCTTTCACATATGTATAATGGACTGTACTTCTGAACACGAATCGATATCAATCTAATTGGAAATGGCACTTAGCACTTATCAATTCATTAGCGACTAGGAATTAGACGGGAGTTCTAATCGACTAGTATCTAGTGCATTACGGATCGTTCCACGGAACGAAGTTTCCCGCGAAACCACCGAGAATAACGTTCCCCGTAATCGTCCGTTCCATCGATGATGCTCTCGTCCAAGCAAGCTCGGAGAAAGAGAAAGAGAAAGAGCCGTCGCGTCGTTTCGTTTCGCGGTGACAGCTCATCTTCCGAAAGTGATTTATGCCGACATGACTACTTACCGGTTAACTTATGGTGTTTACCAATTCAATTAGAGGTACAACCGCCGCTCTCTTAGGACGAGATACATTTGTTTCAACATTAATTTACCGAAACGCCCCGCTGTCATAACAAAACTATAATAAACCGTTGGCCAGTTGGCGCGGCGCCAGGGACCCCCCGCTTTTTGGGAAGGGGTTCATAAAATCAGTCGGAACGTTTTGCTCCCGGGCCTCATTGTTTTCGTTGGTTCCGGCCACTCTCCTTCGAATCCTGATCCCATAAATTTCACCACGATAATGCAGTTCAGCTCTCGTTCATTTTCACGCGAACCGGATCGGTTTCACGTTGCGCCACTTTTAATGGAGACGTGCCGGCTTCGCTGGCTGGAGTGAAGAAACGGAGTTCGGATTAGATTGACATTCGACTATACATAGACGCAGTGGCTAATATAATTAAGCGCTCTTTGAAACAGAATCACCTTTTTTCAAATTGAATCAGTTGAGCTGGTTTGAGAAGCTAGATGAATTAATTTACTAGATAAATAAACGGAGTTTTGAGAAAAGCACAATTGGTCAAAATTACTAAGAAAATGGTATAGCTTCCTTACAACTTTTTTATCTTGTCACATAAAATTTTTTAAAACGCGTTTTATATTGTCAGTTCTGTATCTGGATGACGTTAGCTGTGTTGGTTGTTCACTTTTTATGATTGCCCTTTCTTGTAATTGATGTAAACAATTTTTATTTTGCATAAAGATCCTAAGTCTAATGACAAGTTACCTCGAAAATGGCAAAAAGTGGACTTTCAAGAATTAATATGTAATAGTATTAACCCTCCGAGTGCTGTGTCGGAGTCATTTTCGACCGGGAACATCGAAATTGTCATTTAAGTACTCAATTTGTGGCAATTTAACTAACTGAATAGCTGTGTCATTAAGGATATCGGAAAGACTAATGTGTCTACACGAGATATCATCAAAAGTAAATTTTTAAAAATTATTAATTAGAGCTGTGAACGGTCCCAAGCATTGCCAATTATACAAGCTATAAAAATCGTCCGTTGTCCGATTGATTAGAAATTATGCTTTGATTCTGCTTTAGCTATAATATCCTTAACAAAAAGTTAGTGTTGTTAATTAACTAATTTAGGAGCTCTTATACATTCAGCTACTCTCTCCTATACTCCCCTCCCATTTTCGAAAAATTGATTTTTATCTTGCCGCAGACATGTAGCCCTTTAACACATGTCTCGATCCGGTCTCGTTTAATCTGTCGTAACTCAATTCGAACGGAACTAAATTAGCGTGCGACGGTCCGTCAGATTTAGAGCGAAGCGCCGCTGTTATTTTTCCAGAGAGCTCCGTGGCCCGACCGGGCAAACTTCGTGCCACTTTTCGAGCTGGGAATGCCATGAAAAACGAACGAAACCGTACAAAAGCACGCGGCGATTTCGGCTCGGCGCTAAAGCACAATGCCTGCGAATTCCCCGCGCCGCGACGCCAAGGACCGTTCACTGTCTCTATATTTACGTACGCGAAAGTCACTGGCACGTTCGCTTCACTGATTCACCATTCAGCTACAAGTTAAATTCAATCTAAATGTCTCATTGTCACATTTTAGCAAACTGTTTTAATCTGTTTAACGAGACGCACCTTTGTGTTCTCCGTAAAAAAATGTCCTAGGTCGTCCTAGGTCGGAAATGAATTACTTTAAATAATGCACCATCGCTGCAAATGTGACACAACTTAAAAAATGTCGCAGAAACATTCGATTGATGTATTGTAGCGTACGATTGTAACGAGAGAAAACGTACCCTCGGAAAATCCATTATAACTGACATAAATCTACAAAATGTATTTTTTAAATTTTCAATACAGGCCCACATAAAAAAGTCGTAAGCAACAACTTCTAGTATTTGTTAAAAAAAAGTTCTTTTTAATACTAACCGCGTACCACGACCAGTCAAATGACCGGTTTCACATTGTTTATTCCTTAGTTATTGAAATGATTACGACGCTTCCGTTAGAAATTATTGAATAAATTTCTTGATTCAAGCACGTATTATTAAAAATTGTAAAAAATATAGATGAGTTCAGACTTGTAATTTACATAAAACAATGTACATCCGACACATTTTGTACCGGCTACGATGATTGTTAATGTGGATCCACTGTATGTATTATTGGCAAAGTCTATATTTTGTATCAGCGACTCGAACGATTCAATTTCCGATTTGATCGGCCTCGCAGGCGACGCGACGCGACGCGACGCAACGGTCCCGCAAGGAATCGAGCGGTTTTCTTCATCGGGCTAAATGACGCGTTTTTCCCGCGGCCTCGTTCCCCCGGTCAATTCGTTAAGAAGAAACCGGGGGCCGGCCGGGCCGGTGTGTAACGGGGCACAACAGAGGCCGCAACGATGGAAAACGTATCTCCGGCGTCGATCCTTATTTTTCTTACCCGGCCGCGTAGCCGGCGCAGAAAGTATAAGTTATAGCGACGAGAGTGAACTCCCTTGTAAAATATATACAGCGGCCGGCGGACATTAAGAGAGTCATTTGTAAGCGGTTGTAACCGCGCGCCGAGTGCTTTACGATACCGAGCCGTATTTTCTGCCGGCTCGAGTGGTCCACACGGCTGTCCGCGGGTAACGCAAGCTCATAATGAGACTAGCTTTTATAGAGTTACTCGTTTTTCTTGGGTTTCCCGGTGCACGCGACCCGAAAGTCACGTCGATCCGATCGGGAGCGGAAAGCCGGCCGATGAGCAACAAGAACCCGTCCCCGCCGCGCAGATACAGAAGTGTATCGGTTTCCAGACGTTGCGTTACGTTTCCTTTAGGCTCCCGGAGGATCTACGACCGCGGGAGAAAGTTCCACCTTCGAGCTTTCGCGGAAATGCCGGTATTCTTTTCCCGCCTCCACCTTTTTACCAACACCCCTTCCACGGATCCGATTTTCCTGGATCAGTCATCGTCGAAGAAGAACGCGCATCTACGCAAGAACTACAGAATATCGTTCCATTGGGTTGGTGCAAAAATAATTGCAGGTTTCGTTAATTTGAAACTTCTAATAATCTCATTGCATTCGTGCAGGGTTAACTTATTTCAGTCTCTATCGGATAATCAGCTTCCCTGAACACAAATTGCTTAAAAATATATATCCATTAACAAATGTACATGCGTACATTATATGTATATAATTAATATATAATAAAACAAAATAAACATGTTGTACCTGAATTGCACCAAACTGGAGTGAAGATGAAGTTCATTTTCTTTCTTAATATGTTCAATAGATGAAAATAATGTAACAGTGTTTTTATATTTTCCTAATTGTTTTACTTTTTCAAATTACATCTACCAATTTTTGTCATAAATGCACAAAATCCGCTGTCTAATAATTATATATACAGGGTGTCCAGGGTAACTGTCGCAAAAAATGTTTGGAACAAGTCGGCTACAAGATGCAGTAGAAAAACATTCAAAAAGGAAATTTGTCCATGAAATATGAAGGTCACTACATATTTTTTAGACATAATATTATTGCTTATGTCAAGATGGTTTCCATCTGTAACCATTGTATTACAAACTGCAATTATTTTGTAAGAATATGATCGGAGAATATGATCGGACTATACATCGAAGGTGTAATTTCAAAACAGGTTATGTGTAGTCTAACCAATTTGAGATATTCAATGAATTTGATGAATATTTAAATTGCTGTATAAAAATAGGAAGATATTAATGATGAATTGCTTGCTTTATATTGACCCTGACAAATGGCCAGGTTTATTACTAACCAGCAGACATCAGATAAAATAGGCAAGTAACATTTTATAAAGAATTACTTTTTACACACTAACATTCTTATATTAAAATAAAATGCATCACGTCATTAATTCTATATTGTGCTGGCGTACGTACCGAAAGTGCAGATTCCTGTGAACAATAGAAAGGCAGTTAAACTTAACCTTTCCAGCGCCAATAATTCATTTACCTTCAATACAGAAGTCTTTCACAGTGAAAGCGTAAAACCGCGGAGTGTGGAAGAGATAAATGTCCTAGTACGTACGTTCAAGTGAACAGTTTGCACGTAGCGATATTTAGCATACATCTTTTATCTCACTCGCATCCAGCAAGATCACTTTCATCGGTCTCCCCGCGAACTGTCGTCTCCGTCATATATAATTCTTTTCTGCATGACAGTCAGTAGTTTGGATACAAGTCATTAACTCTAGCCACGGCGAGCGCAATATGTTAATGTCACCGATGACAACTAGTCGTTTAATCACTTAACGCCTCTTTTGAATGCCAGGAATCGCGGTCCCCAAACTTCGAGTGATTCATCGGCTGCAACGGCATCTCTTCTAATCTCGAATCCCGAAATTCCTTATAAATCGTCGTCAGTTGCCTGTTCCGCAATTCACTTTTGCATCGGTTAATGAGAAAGTATGCGGCCGATGGTGATGATTTGTGCGTTGCGTAACGACGCGTCAACGTTTCGTCGGCGGAACACTTTTTTTGGATTTCGTCCCTGTTCGTGGTTTTCTCTCATTCGTCTTCTAAATGCAAATTGGTACGATTATAATTATTAGCAATAAGTTTCAGATTTGAATACATGATAGAACGTATGATAAAACGGAACAAGAATAGAGATAAGAAATGCTTGTATTAATTGTATGGATACTATTCTCTCTACGGTATTAAATAACAAAAAACAATTCACGATAATTATATATACAAACAAGCAGGCGATGAGCAAGTGATGCATCATGATACTAATCACCCCTGCATCCAGCATTTTTATGGAGTGTCTTTATTAATGTTAATATTAACTTGTTTTAATTTAAGTAATAATTTAATTTTGGCGTTAACTCTTTGCACTCCGAATTATTTTTCAATTTTCTCGCCAACAACTCCCTACTATTTTAAAGGATAGTTCCTTGACTGCTACTTATTTTAAACAATTTTGTTTACTAGTTATATTAAATGTTACACAAGCTTTGTTGTAATTTATATTTGTGGAACTTGTATTTGGTTTTTACTAAAAAATAAGACAAAAACTAAGAAATGAAGGGAAAACCAAAAGGTTAATAATAACTTAAATATTGAATTGAACATATTTTCATCGTGATCAACGAAATAAACTCGTAATAATAACTAGACTATGGATTTGATGCATTTATGACAAAAATGGGTAAGCACAATTGAAAGCAGTGGACGTATTAAAAAGATTTAAAGACATCAGCGTATTGGTTACAGCTTAATCAGATAAATAATTAAATGAAAAAAGATATTTTTATTTCACTCCTGTCTTGCAATCAGTGCAAACATTTTTTATTTTGCATAAAGATCCGCAGTCTAATAATAACTAATATTCAGCATACAATAAGACAAATGTCACATTACTCACATTTATACAAATGTATTGATTTCTACCTTAACATTCAACTGTGAACCACGAAAGTATTCGACTGATGAGGTAGTCGAAAGTATAATCTCTACCAATATACATGTATATGTGTGCATCAACGATGTTGCATAATACGCAACAAAACGTAAATTCCATCAACCGATAAGGCGAACACCGAACAGTCGATTTTATTGAACGATAAAAAGAGACAAGAATAAGGAAAAAATTACTAAAAGAAAGGTGGAGGTTAGGACAACAAAGCGGAATGAAAAAGGTTGGATAAAAACCGAGAAAGGTGACGCCCAGCTACAACGGAAGAGGACCCTGTGCTACAGGACCGACCTTCGGACACGAGGGAAGCCCACCGCGTAAAGATCCATGGATAACAGGATATAAATGAGTCTTCGAGAGGTCCGAGGGCAAATATAGACGAGCAAGTTACCGAATGGCACTGGCCTCAAATGGGGCCGAATGGCACCGGTATGGAAATGCGATTGGCTTTTAAACGTCGAACCGCGCTCAGCTATGTTAATTCCGTACGTGTTACTCGAGGTGTAGCTTCTGTTTATCTTCGAATCTACCCAATGTACCCTAACGAACGTTGCGGACCACCTACGTCCATGCCAGACACCTAGCTGTTGCTGTTTGGGGGAAATTCTGCTGTTTTTGACGGTGTGGAATGGCTACCGACAGTATTATTGTTCGTTATTTTTTATCATCATATTATTATACCATAGAGACGGTGTACGATTTGAGAACACGTTGACTGCCCAGGTCTTCAGCATTCCATTCAAATGATCGCTTCAAAATGTATAAATATCCCGTGTTCCAATTCTTGATTGTCTTCTATTGATTATATCAGTTTCATTTGCCGTTTTAAGTAAAGATTATTCAATATTGATGGTAACTGTAAATGTGATAGTGAATGTTTCTCTGCAGCCTTGTGTTTGTCAAAACTGACGGAGAATAATACAGGATGTTTCAAAAATGTTATACTTCCTTGTAAGGGATGATTCGTAAGGTCATTTGAAGTCACTTCTTCTTTTGCGAAAATATTCTCCACAGTTGTGTTAAGGAGTAGAAGACAATTAGAAGAATTTGAAAATACTGTTACATTTTTTTCAACATATTAAGAAAGAAAATAAATTTCAATTTGGCTCCAGTTTGCTGCAATTCAGGATGAAAGCTATTTTATTAACGAAGAACACAGACCAATCAGAGCACGGTTGCTTCAGCTTGCGCTGAGCCTGGCGTTGGCATTGGGCAAGCTGGAATCCGTCCGCAGAAATCGTTAATAACTCCTTAACAAAGCCGCGGAGAAGATTTTCGCAAAGGAATGGTTACTTCACATAATGTCAGGAATCATCTGTTACAAGGAAGTACAACATTGTTGGGACACCCTGTACAGACCACTGATATTGCTACCAACGATTAAGATGATATGTGTATTTAATTTTTCCGACACGAATAATCTGACCACTTTTCTCACACGTCAACTATACTTGCGGTACCAGTTATCTCCGACTACATGTGATTTATAAACTTCTTATTTAAAGTCGTAGTAGTAAATCATGCAAGTTCGATCGTAATTTATGCAAGCGATTGCGGGCATGTCGAACTTGCCACTTCTCGTCAGTCTATTTTAATATGAGAACGACAGCGTCCATCATAGTCGTCATGTGTAAAAGTTTACATTATGCAACACAGTTGCCTAATTCTTTACGTAACTGCGATATAATTTTAACGCATCGTTGTTGCAACAGTTAGGTCGTTCTTTTCAAGATCATTAATACTCCGAAACTGGACTCTGATTTAACTAACATTTTCATGCTTAACGTAAAATAAACATCCAAACCTAGAGCTCTACGAAAACTAACATTTTCATATTTAAGCATTAATACTTTAACGAAAAATAAAAATTGATCTTCTTAGTTAGAAGACATTCTGTTATTTATGTTTTATTTTCCTTCAGAGCTCGATTGCAAACTAACAATCTTTGCAAACTTTGTTCATAGAGTATTGAAGTCGCTGAACGAATAATGAAGAATTAATAACACTCCAAAATTAGACTCTTACAAAAATAAAAATTTATCTTCTTCATGGAAAGATTAATATTCTCTTATTTGTTTTATTTTTTTTTAGAGCTCGTTTACTGACAATAGTCTCCCACTTTACCTGTTTTATTCGTAGAACACTAAAGTCGTTTCACAAATAATAAAACGTGATTCGCTTCCCTCCGGCAGAGTGTATGAATTTTTCCACTGTATTCTCGAGCTTGTTTCGCTTCCTGAAATTAGCGTTCCCGCTGCTACATCCATACAGCAGTAAAATGGAACGTATTATACACAGTTAGGTCCCTCCCGGCGAGGTCCATTTGAATTGCAAAGAATTAAATTCTCCACGGAATATGAACGGCGCGTCGAATAAAAACATCCCCTGCTTTGGCAATTACATGTACGAGCCGAGCTAGGCCGAGTAAAATGTTAGTCGCGTGACTGGTTACCGTACGTTTAAACATGAGTTGTGGAGAAGGGAATCTCGTCAGCAACTACAGAGAAATGACACACGTGTGAATGTTCTCAGACATTTCTCTGCAATGTTGTCGCCGGTATCTTCATTTATCGTTTCGTACTCGACGTTTCAATGGGACAGTGCGGTAAGCTTTGCGACTTTTTCAAACTTCAACGTGCGTGGTCTGCACGACGCGATGGCCAATCCAATCAAAAGATATCAGCTAAATGGAAATGTAGAGGCGACTGGACTCGTCTGACCGTAGAGATGCTATCCGCTGTAGCGACATTCTACAATGCGCCGTGTAAACACGCAACATCGTAATCGGAATCTTTTTCCCTGGATCGCGAGTTGAAACATAGGAGCTAACACGGCGATTACCCGATTCATTATGCGGTGCTTGCGATTAAATATGGAACGCATTGTCGGGGAAGGCGAATTTACAAATTAATAATTGCTCGGCTGTTCGCTGTGGATTTAATACGTGCATTTATATTTCTATTAGGTGCTGGATGCTTCCAAGTTAATAAGTACATGTTTGTGCATTTGTAGCCTAGGAGGATAAGAGTAGAGCGTAATAAAAAGCAACATTTCGTATCTAGAAATTCCTTTGAATCTGAAAATGAGATTAAATACGCGATTGAAATAAATTAATAAATACAACAATAAATGGAACATTCGTAACACTGGGTCAAAATGGATTCGCGAAAAGAAGATGATTATAAAAAGATGACACTCATTTGCGCTGTTAAAGTGGCCCTTTAGCGCTTCCGACGAATCGAGGGTCGCTACTTGCCAGGCGAGGATCTCTCTGAATTGATGCGATGATCGCGCACGATCCCTTAATTGTGATCTCGAAACGCAGGTGACTCGGGAGCACGCGTGTGCTTCCGCTGCGGCACGCACCGAGGTGTCTCTATTAACTCGGGAAACTAGAGAACCGTGCAAAATATCTGGCTCAAGGGAAGCGCTCTATATTAGCTCATTTTATGCAGACGCCGCGGCTTCTATCAAATTAAGTTCATACAGGCTTCTCGCCTTCCGCCCGCACCCGCTATTTAGAATCTTAGCTAGCGAGTTCCCCTGCGATCGATCGACTCATTGCCAGCACCGTTTAATCAACGCGGTGTCACGCTCGTTTAATATACCTCGCAGGATTTTCATGAAAATTATCATCTAAACAAGTAACGACACGTCGAAAGTTTTAGAAGCTCTCTGGTCACGTTTGTGGACACTGTTCCTTTTTAACTGGATCAAGCGTGGGCAACTAACAATAGGGACATTATCCAAGTGTCACACGCCGATTTTAATTGAAATTTATACAGGATATAGTTCGTTGAAAAATATTTGACACGTATCTTTTTTTCAAAGCTGGGGGTGGAAACCTTGTTTTTGCTAATCTCGGGAACTAGAGAGTCTAGGACCTAGGACTATGATTTTTTCTCTTCAAATTTGTGTTTTCAATCAAGGAATGTATTCATTTAAGAAGATTTCTTATTAATTGTTTATCGATATTTATGTGACTTTGTGTACGTAATCTATGGACCAAAATAAGGGATGTTTTTGGAACGTGAATAACGATTAATAAATTATACAAATTTCTGCGGACGCGAACAATATTTGATAAAAAATGAAGGAGGCTCTACAAAATATTGAATACTAAATAAACCGTAAATTCTTTTTGTACATTCCATTGCCTAAATGTTCCATCGTATTGTGCCATTTATTTATCTTGAAAATTTACATTTACATTTCAGTTTTACGAACTGAGTCAAATAACCAGAAACAGTGTAAAACGATTACCAGAAATTTCATTAATCCGCCGTATAAAAATTGAAATGGTGTCCTATCTTTTCGTCCCCGACTGTAGAGAGCAATCCTAAAGATGCAAAGCAGTTCGCGAGCGCGTTAACGTCTCCGCTTGAAATACCCGAGAATTATCACCGTCGTCACCATTCGACGGCAGGCCTGGTGAAATCAAAGCAAGAGAGGCCACGTGTTGTGATCCGGCATCAAAGGCGTGGCGCGAAAAAGCAAGATTTCCGAGCACGGCGTTGTCACCATCTGTTTTTCATTCGGCGGTCGAGGCGGCTATCCAGGGATCCTCCGCGTTTTCGGCTTTCATTCGGGGGATCGGTGTCGGTGAACGAAGATCCCGAAAGGCTCGACAGGAATGTCCTCTCATTAATAAGAGCGCGAACGCGACAAGACGCGTCGTCCGTCGTGTTATCGGCCGGCCAAACAGATGCGCTCGCCGTGCTCCTCGGCCTGCCAAAACTGGTCAGAACTCGAAACTTCCGCGGAATGCGCGGACCCGGCATACTTTCATCAATTTCGTGCGTCTCGCGATGATGCCGCGTGCAGCTATTTTCTTCCCTCCTTCTCATTCACTCGATCCCGGTTATGAGCGCAGCGAGCTGCAATGAATCGTGCTACAATCGGACCCCGTGATTATAGGGCTGCTCTTGCGAAGATACACTTATTAGTAGACAGCGGATTTTATGCATTTAGAACAAAAATGAATAGGTGTAATTTAAAATAGTATACACATTAAAAGAATTGAAGAATACTGTTATATCATCTTCAACCCACTAAACATATTAAGAAAGAATATAAATTTTTATTTCAGACCAGTTTGGTGCAATTCAGGTAGACAATTTTTATATTGCATAATGATCCACTGTCTCCTTATTAGGTTGTTATAAATATGAGTTATCATTTTCAATAGTTACACGCACAGAAGTAGTCATGAAACTAGAACTAGTCATGAAGTCATTTGCAGTGGATCATCTGCACTAACTTTGCGATTTTTATTGCAATATACAGCGTGGTCGCGTCACAGAGTAGGGCAACAATCAACTAATATTTAAAAATGACTAATAATCTTTTTGAATATCAGTCATAGCAAAATAGCTTTTTGATTAGTTAGTGATAACTAATTAATAATATTAATGTATGTTAATCGCACAACAGTGACTGATGACTAAAGATTGATTACTGATCATCAACTACTAATTCACTAATAAGCAATAGCTAACGATTACTTAGAGCTGTGTCTAATTATTTGCCATTTAGTTATCACCAACTAATTAAAAAGTTTTGACTAATGACTATTTTGCTATGACTAACATTCAAAAAGACTATTAGTCATTTCTAAATATTAGTTGATTATTGCCCTACTCTGTCGCGTCATTACAAGCTTAGTTTATTGTGATTCGAAACAAATGAGAAAGAAGAAAGTTATGCTGCCATTTGAAAGCAATATAATGGTGTCTGTAATTTTTTTGATGTGCATTACTTTTTTTTAGAGATGAATGCTATGTATTTTTTATATCATACGAAAGGGTGTGCCGAAACGAATTCATTCGTATACCACATTAATGACCTACAAGGTCGGAAATGAATACTGATAAATTGTAGTATCGTGATGATTTTTATGTCATCGTCAACTTATTAAAAGTATTAAAGGAGGAAACAAATTTTCATTTGAGATCCTGAAATCTTAAGATCCCCATTCTAATTATGATATACCTGGTACATCACTTACTTTTAGTTTGGATGGAGTAGCACGAGGAAGAAAGGCCGAGGCAAATCATGGACCCCGCGGGGGCAAAGTTCATGATAAGGCCGCGGTAAACGTGCGGGCAGCTAATTTTTAAACAAAGCCTTAATTTCGCAACTTCATAATATCGCCGTGTACCGGTTATTACTCGGCCCGGGATAATAAATGATTATTACGTTGGAGAAAGAGGCGGGGGCGGAGCCGAAACAGGGTCGAGGAAGAATCCTTTGATGTCTTCTCGCTCGACCTGCTTCAAGTGGAGCGACAAATTCTTCGATATTCAAGCGATGAAAAGCTTCTCCTTGGGGGGTTAAGCTGCAAACTTAAAGATTGCGGTGAAACGATTACGCTTTTCATCGGAGCGAAGAGCGCTTCGCGGGGATCCTTATAACCTTTACTTGAAACTTTCCTGTGAACTACGTGAGCTCAACAACATTTTTCCGAGTCCACGCAAGGAAACTAAAACGGCAACTAATTAACATTCTATCTATATATACTCAATAATTTAATTATTTAACTGTTCCGGGATGATTCTCGATTCTCCCAGTCTCTTTCCATTATTCGTGACGTTACAGATATTACTGCAGGCTCTATAATGTTTTACGCTCAAGACAAAAATCAGTCCATGCAGTTTGAAACAGGAAAAAGGTTAAAGAATTTTACAGAGTGTCCCAAAAATGTTGAATTTCCTTGAAAAGGGTGATTCCTAGGGCCATTTGAAATAACCTTTTCCTTTACGAAAATGTTCTCTGCGGCTTCGTTTATGAGTTATTAACGAAAAACACGGGCCAATCAGAGCGTCTCTACAGCAGACCAATTCCGGCTCGGCCAATGCCAACGCCACGCTCAGCTGGTCCTGCCGCCCATAACCGTGCTCTGATTGGTTTGTTAACAAAGCCGCGGAGAACATTCTCGCACAGGGAAAAGTTACATACTTGCAATGAGTAACGTCGTAAGTTGCATGATCAAAAAAAAAGTCTATCGTGCTTATTAGTCAGACCTCGTTTGCTAATAAAAACGTAGGTAACTCAAAAATGGATGCTTGATAAAATTGATATGAACTCTTTAGTAGTTAAAATTTCTCAAGTTCTAAGTTTGTCTTCGTAGTTTAACTGTTATTGCAATATTACACAATATGTAGATTCAAGTATGTAAGCATAGTAGACGCAATATGTATGTATATGTGTACACTAAGTGATACATCGATGAATACTAATTGGAAGTCTCTTGATCAGAGGATTATCAAACGATCGACAAAATGTTCGCACACAGCTACAGCATGACAATTTATTTAACACCGATAAGACTTTAACGGAGTTGGGAGGTAGCTCGAAGCGTGTAGCACGCACAGTCTCAGCACCGTTTGTTCCACGCACAGGTCAGACTGATAAGAATTCTCTATCGATGTTAATTACCGTGTGACTGAATCATTACGTAATCATAGCATTCCGAAAGATAAGTATAGTAGAAACGAAAAGAGGCCAGAGGTAGTACTATGCTCGTATATCAGGAGCAAACAAAAGCATTTAAAATCTTCTTGTAAACATTACGATATAACAGATCAAAGTGAACATATATTGGCAAAATAACAATTAATAATGCACAACTATGTTGTGTATAAATTAATCAAGATACTTTTAGTGGATTGGAAATTATTGTAAACCTTTGTCGAAGGTTTTACAAAATTTACAGAAATATATTGATGAACGTAAATAATTATATTGCATAACAAGCGTAACAATGTCTCTTTCTTTATTGTATGTCGTTGGTACATTTATATTTATACTGCTCACATTTCTCCTGTGACATACGAAGTCAAATACATTTATTATGTCAAACACCAATTACTTTCTGATAAAAAGAGCTGCGATTCGCGTGTTTAAATACATTCGTAGTGTGTATCAAAACCACGATTATTTTATCAGTATCCGGAAGTCCCATAGCTTGAGCACTTATTTCATTAATGTTGAAAGCTGAAAAGCGAATTCTGCCTCTGCTGTATACATCATTGAACGATACAAACGTCCGACAAATAGCTGCGCAACGCATAGTTCTTTTAATAGAAAGAACTGCGAGTTTCCTGTTGAAATTTAAAATATATCATTAAAAGCTGAAAAGCGAACTCCGGCATGGATGATTACGCGGAAGAGACGTCCGAGAAAAGGCATCGCAAGCGGACGGTTTAAAGATGCGCATGCGACATCGGGTCTTATTAAAGAAGAGTTTAAATTAAAGATTCTACGTGAACCCTCTCCGAGTTCCGATCTCCCGGCAAAGGCGCAAAGGGCTGGCCGTTCACGGAAAGGGTCGAAAGAAACGAAAGAAGACGTCACCAGCCGGCGAACGAAAGAACGAGGGAGATCGAATCGAAGGGATCGAGATAATTCCATTTCAGTACATCACGGACCGTGGAACGGTGAATCGGAAACGGAGAATACACATCGGCGATCGCGATTGTCGGGCGTGCACGGCCACCGCTTACTTATTTCTTCGGAAATATGCCGGGAAGCGTTCTCCTCCTGGCTTGATGAGTGCGCAAAGAGGATAACGAAGGTCGTAAACCTTTCCAGTGGCTCCGCATGCGATTTCCGATTCGCTTCCACGATCGACTAAACGACGCGGCGACGTCTTATTTGCGCTTTCGCGTCTTTCTTCGCCTCTCCTTCGTCTTCTTCCTTTTGCCACGCTCGCTCTCTCTCTCTCTTCTCTCTCTCTCTCTGCAATTTCTTTATTTTTTTGCGCCGACACGGGACATTTGTCCCCGGTCACACAATGGCTCGCCGTGATTTCCGCGATAGCCGACAGCTTTACGGTCATCCCGAACAAGAGAAAACGTATGCTAATATGTGCGCACGTCGGCGGGTTTGATTTCTCTCGCGCGCGATCCGAACAGCTTGAGAAAATGGGGAGTGCGAGCTGCCATGCCATGCCGCCTCGTTATGGGTGCACGAGCAAGCATTTTTATGGCGGTATCCCGCGGCACTCGGTGAACCGGCGGAGAATCATGCGAAGTTCACTATGTATTAGGTACTTGAAGAAGTCTCTGCCGTTCTTTTGGTGAACAGGCCTTTGTTTGAATAGGAAAATGGAGAATATTTTATCCAAAGTATTTTCCATCGTTAGCTATAACCTTCTCCCTCTTCTCATGTGATAAATGGATTCCACGATAGTCAGCCATTTTTTGATATCTTCGCAAGAACTGTACTGCTGGGAAAAGCCATACCCCCCATTATTTTTTATTTGCGAAGAGTTGTCACTCTTCGACACGTGGTTGGTGAAATTGTGATTTAAGATTACGCTTCTTAATAGAAGATCCTATACGTATAATAAATGCAGCGATTAGTATCCTACGAAGATTATCATACTAAGATTATGCACTGAAATTCTGAAGAATTTTACGATCACTGCGACAATGATGCCTACATTTATTAAAATGCTCATATTTTTTAGACAAAGTGGTATTATCTGTTGCCTAACGAGTCCCCTTATTTCCTCCCATTATCATATTTTTACAACAGGTTTCTCCACGAATGCGGTTCGTAGAAGCTTTAATTATTTACACGCTTAATTGTCAGCGATTTGTCTCGCAGTTTCTTCTTTTTCGATTGCATCAAGACGGTCTGCAATCTTGTGCAACGTTTGCGAAATCGTCTAGATGGTAATTTTCTGATCGATGACCGTCATTTGCTATTTACGACTTCTGATGAAGCTTCTGGTAGAACAATTACTCACATAAATATTTTAACTGTATAATAGTGATCAGCGTCCGCGATCGCTTAAATATAATTTGCTTCCGTTCGTTACAATTAAAGATTGCTCATTAAGTGCTTGTTAAAGAAAATGCCTCTAAAATATAGTATAATGTAGTATAACTTTTACAACGATTAATAAACTCTAACACTAACTAGCTAATTACAAAATAAAACAATCTCAGTTCTTCAAGTTTTCTATATCTTGCAAGGTAATTGAGGGGATGACAAACAACCATAACCCCAAATTCATAAATTTCGGCGCAGTCGACGAGTTCTTTTGTTATAATACTGTAGAACAGACTGTTAAAAAATGATATACAAAAATCGTCAGACATGCTAAACATTGGAACCTCTGTAAAAATATTTCAAAATATTTTTTCAATCTTAAAATCTACGATAGATTCATTCACGAAAAAATTTTCCAACGTTTACAGAAACGCTCGAATTAGTACCACTTTTTTAGACAAAACATGTCTTCAGTTCTCCACCTGTCACGTCATGCAAAATTATCTTAGGCCGAAATGAATGATGTCTAGTAAAAGAAGAAGCTTCAAGCTTTAAAATGAGACCGCATTTATTTTTGTAAGATATTTTTTAACGAAATTATCATAATATATATCAACGATTTCTCGAGAATAGAAAATCGAGTGTACAATGTTTAGATTCGCTGTATTAGCGACGTTTTATAAGCACGTTTGTTCGTCAATGGCGGAATGCAGAATGGCTGCACGAATGATATATGAAATGAAAAAAATATGATGAAGCGTCAGATATCCTGTAAGGAAGCGTCTGGTTACGGTTGATCTCGGGAAAAAATTGCTCAATTCCATCCCGTAGTGGATGATTTTTACTCGCGACGCGAAGCACGCTTCCGGTCTGGTTTGAATTCACACCAGGGCGGCTCTCCATTCATTTCTAACAGTTTTACGTGTCCGCCGGAGGAAATAATTTCATCAAAAAGTTGCGTCGAGCGTGGAAGAAAGCCGCCATGCTTCTGCGCTCGGCGCAGGCGCGCTTATGCCGGCGTAATTGCCAGGCATAATTGCAGTCCCCTTTTGTTTCTTCAATTACGTGGGCTTAGGCGGGCAACGAGAGAAACACGAGGGGCCAGAAAGAATGGTGGCCAGGAATTTTTATGAAACGACCTCTGTCTTCAGCCGCCGTCATCGTCCGTTTACCCCTGGATGTCAAAGGTTTCTAATGTTACCAGGAGCCTCTGACGTGCTACTTTATGTTTTATTATGTTTGCTCGCTGTGTTTTATACCGACAAATGTTCGAAATTCGTTGCACATTATTTTAGGAATAATTTGTTTCCCGCTAACTTTACCCTTCGCACTCTTTAACTCCATTTATAACAGTTGGTACAATAGACGGGTGGTTCACCTAAATGCAGTGGCGTTCAAAATTATAGAAGCACTTGTCGCATGCAAAACAAAAATTGTCTGTATTAATTGCAAGATGTAGGAGGACATCTATTTCTTTTCGTAATCATTTTATGGAGTTGAAATGAATACGACAGTATTTCTAAATTCTTGAAATGTCTTCAGTGTTTTGCATTTGACCTATTGATTTCTGTTATAAACACATATAATCCACAGTCTGTTTATCAGTGATGTTTACACCCCATTCAGACACGGCGGAAACCGCGCGTTTTCGATCGCGCGAGTTTTGCTTTGGATTGTTGCTCCGCGCGGACAGATGTGAACGAATATGAAGACGCTAATGTAAACAAGCTCCGCGCGATTACCGCGATGTCTGAAAAAGTGTAGTATGTATAAAGCCGCTATGTACTTTCAGCGTGTGCAGCTAAATTTTTCAAAAACATTTTTTTTAAATGAGCTCGGAGTAATTGTTGTATCACTTTTGAAAGTATAACTATCTGTTATGTTTTTTTACATTATCACAATTAAAAGAGACATTTGGGTGGAATTTGTTCGTTACTATTGATGAATTTGTAAATGTATAATACAAGCAGGTATTACAAAACGATGACGTTGTCTGTCACTGTTGTGCACGTTGTAATAAATACGTACTCTTTGCTAGCATTATAATTACTCCAGAGAAATTTTAATTTAGTGAAGCACCTTTACTTCTGCAATTTGTTACATTTTTAATATCACTTAACTACACGTGTTTTAAATGTAATGACGTTGAACGGTGAGTAATTGAACAAAATTGGGAACCCCATAAATAACGATTGGAAAGTATTAAAAATGATATAAACATTGACTAGTAATTAAAAACTAAGAGATATTTCATGAAAAAATATATCTCTTGATATAGATTTATATCTTGTATATTAACGAATATAAACCTGAGAAACATCAGTTTCGTATTTCCTTACTCGAATCTAGATAAACAGGAAAATTTGTATAAAACAGAATCATTTAATCATATTGTATTATTCCTGTAAATATTAAGCGTCATACAATATAGCAATTTCACTCTTTTCGTTTAGAAATATCGTATCTTTCGCAATGCATCAACGTCAACGCAGGATTTATCGAGTCCTGCATGCCCCTTGCAAATTATTATCACCTTCATAAAATCTCCGTTGAATGGAACACTTATTGCGTAGGTGCGATGACGAATTACAACTTCCTAATCGCTGTTAAAATCTGCATATTTCATACTTTCAGACGAACGAATATTTGCGAGAGTGGTCGCACTCCCCGAGCATTCGTGTGCCGTGGTACGTTTGTATGCTCCTCTTGTTGTTGGCTTAGAATAACTGTAAGAAAGAAAAGCACTCAAAAAATGGAAAAATAAAATTCTTTAAACGTTACGTTGAAATTGTCACACGAAAATTCCGAATCTCCACGTATACTTCGCGTATAGTGACGTACAGGGGCGGTGATGGAAAAACATTTTTTTCATTGTTTATTTCAATTGCAAAAAATAATAAATATGCAGAAGTTATATAGTAAGATGTCGCGGATGCGTTGACAAGAAAATTTTGAAAAAAAAATATTTCGCTGCGGACAGGATTCGAACCTGTGCGGGTACAACCCAATGGATTTCAAGTCCATCTCCTTAACCGCTCGGACACCGCAGCTTGGAACAGTAGTCGTTTAAAATTCGTACGTAACCGTAGGTCGGAAGTAAAGTGTTCAGCAATGATGTTTTTCATTTTGTAAATTCAATAAATGAGGTATATGAAACGCAAACAACGTTAATTATTACTACAAAAAATTTATGTTTATTTATAAAATATATTCAATTTATAAAATGACTTGGACACAATATTTTAAATAATTTAAAATAAGAGGTAGTAAATTATTTCCTTTCAAATATTTTTCCAATTTTATACAGACTTTGCTTCCATTAATTAATTTATAAATTGATCATTCAAGTATGTGATTGACAACTTCTCATGAAAACTATTTTAAAATTTAATTGTTACATAATAATTATATTATTAAAGTTTTATGAAATGATAATATAGTGGAAGTAGGGAATTCTTTCATTTCAAATACAGACTGCTTCTAGTAGTTGAAAAATGTCTAACTTCTGATGAAAACTATTTTAATTAATTGTTACAACGCGAAGTTTCTTTTTGTTTTCGCTGAAGAATCGTGAAACTGCATGTTGACCCTGGATAACTCGCCAATTATGAGAGATTTCGCTATCGCAGTTCAGACACGGAGCGCCAACTATGCCAAACACATGTGCATATAAAATACTTTAGGGAAAATTTATTATTCCGAGTTTCCCGATTTCTCGGCTTCGTTGCATTTTTCAATACTCAAGGTGCAAAACCAGTATGGTGCGCGAAAGTCACTCGGCTCGTTTATGAGACGGGAGAAGGGCCACGCTTTTTGTACGAGCGAGACTTCCCGAGTCGCCATTTAAGTGTGCGCGTAATCGTCAATGTATGAACGCGACCAGTTGTAATTACATTAATTTCCTCCCATAATTACGAATCTTGCTCGCCGCGGCGGTCTCCCATCGGCAGCAAGGAATCCGCGAAGAAAGTTGCCACCTCGATTGGAATTAAAATCTGTCCGCGTTGAACGCCTGCTGCATAATGCAAAATCACGAAGAAACCGTTCGATGTTTTGCAACGAAATTGTTGCTCGGAAAACTAGGAAACGATCTACTACACCAACAAAAATGTTTCTAGTTGAAATTAGTAATAACGATTTATTTTGTGGACAATATATGTCAACCGATCTTTGATTTTTATTTAAAAAAGTACAAAATTGGGAACTAACGTCGAATTTATGACAATAACGTCATAGATCAACTGCAAGACAGTAAAAATATTGTAAAATTATCTTAAAAAGATATAAATGTTCATGTGGCTCTGGTATCTTATAATTAATGCAGATAATTTTTATTACATTTTATTACTTGCATATTTTATTTTGATGAAATGTCACTGGATTATTCAGAGGAGAAATACGTTTTTATTCTGGGTAAATTTTTAATCCTCTGTCGCTACGGCGGAGCCTGGGTCTATTTTGACCCAGGTAATCAAAATCGTCATTTCATTACTCAGTTTCTGAAAATTTAATTAAGTGGACATCTTTTACATTCGGAACACCAGAAAAATATCAAGTCTGCAAGAAGTAGCTCAAAAAATATGTTTAGAAAGTTTGATGAGTAAAGGAGTGAATAGTTCTAATCATTATCAATCATGTAGTTGTAAGAATAGTCATCCAAGGGTGATATACATTTTTAAATGTATGCAGTATGAAAATGAACAAAATCGTTTTAATTTAAATACCAAACTAATTTCAGTACCTAAGATTAATGATTAATAAAAGAGAAACGAAATTGTGAATTCAGGAAGAGATTGAAATCGTAAATTGAATTATTATTATTTATTGCTTTAAACCAAGTAAGGTTTAAGTAGCATAAAATGCAATTGTATGTAAATTCATAGTGGTTAGTCGATCCAGAAATCATCGCTTACATGGTCAAAGGTTGTTGTTCATTGAATGCTGATAAGTATCGAAAATTTCTCACGCTGGAGCGAATAAAGTTCGACGGAAGGTTCGATTCGTCGGATTCGAAAGGATGCTACGTTTTCATTAGTCACGAAACGCGTGGGACAGAGAGACACCGGTCGCGGCCAGTGTCTCAAGGGTTGACTCAACAACTGTCGATTCGTCACTGTCAGCTTGTGCAGTGTCACGAGCTGCTCGAGATGAGACGAGCGATTATGGGAATGAAAAATGATCCGCGAAAACCTTTGATATTTCGTCCGCTATTCCCCGGGGAATATACGAAACGGCGTCGGGTTCCTGGATGCCGCGAGAAACAAAACGAGTTTCCCATTACTCCTTGCGAGATAAAGGATCGTATCTCTTTCACCTTTCGATCTGTGAATCGCAAAATTAATGCACAGAAATGTCACGTGGAAAACTATTAGATTCGTGCAAAAATGGTCCCAGTTTTTGTTCTTGAAGTTTACAACTGCTTTGAGGTATATAACATATGTCTTTTAATTATATTAATTTTAATAATAATAATTTGTCTTAATGTTGAGATTTAGAAGACCTTAATGGCGCTATGCAGATTTGTATTAGGATCTCTATAAATGAAGAAATGAGTGTTTAACAGTTTCTGCGGATATTTTTTCAGTATCGTAAAATAATTCGAGGAAAATGATTAAAATAACAGAATTGTAAGACTAAACAGTAAATAGAGCATCTAATACTTGTTTGAAGGTTATGAAAAATAAAGTTGGTCATTTCAATGAGAAACAAAGATGACAAACTTTTACATATATTCTTTTGATTTTAATTTAATAAGAAATCTTTGAATTAACTCAACCGCATCCTGTTTAATATAATTACTTTTAAACATTTGAATGGTACCATCACAAACGATCGGTTTTATAATCACGTATGTACGTTAACCATTGATATAGATCAATGATTGTTATTAAATAACCATTGGATGGCTCAATTATCGTTAATGGTGTCCGGCATGTGCTGTTTCCCTTGATTGCCGGCGGAAAGAAGGAGAGGAGCAAGCTTAATTAATCTGCAGCTCATTCGTTAAAACCCGGAAATGCGACCCTGTTCCCTGTAATTGTCTTAGTTCGATCGTTTCCTCGGCTAATTGAAATTCTTACCCAAGTAGTAGTGGTGTCATAGTGAAAGAAACTTGTTGGACTCTATTAACCGATGCTTAATTAACACGTTGTTCCTCGTGTGATTTTGTGACTCGAACCAGTAGCGATAGTGAATCACACAATATTATACCAATTCGTTTATTTGTTCACAACCACAACAGATATTCAATATTGTACAGTAGTTTTGAGACGGTTTAAATAATATAGATTGATTTCAATCGATACAAATAAGAATATAATTGAACGATTAAACGAACTTACCTAAGTGAAGTTCTATCGTAATTGTATGAAGCGCCTCCTCCTGAAGATCAACTCGTAGTACCTCTACTTTACGCCAGTATCGCCACAGTGTTTACAGATGGAAAAAAAGGAAAGGAAACCATGGTCCGTGGCGCTATGTTCAAATCCATCATTATTTTAAAGACCAAACTGCCGTATCTGTATGGGTTAACTGTTAGGTTAAAAATGGGAAATATTTGGGGGGGACCGATCTTCAGGAGGAGGCGCTTCATACAATTACGATAGAACTTCACTTAGGTAAGTTCGTTTAATCGTTCAATTGTATTACGCGCCTCCTCCTTTGATCAACTCGTAGATGTTTAAAGATGTACGGCAGTGTACAAACAAATACGTATTTTCTTTCTTTTACTCTTCGATTTTATAAAAATCTAAAATAATACCTTAATAACTCTAATAATAATTCATGTTATAAAACAAAAAACTTAACCTCAATACAAAGAAAAACTTTAAACTGTCTTATTTTAAGTTAAGAATAGCTTGGGAAAAAATTATTTTTTTTTTTTTAGTTATAATGTCGCGATCATAAAAAAACCTCGCAAAAGTTTTTGATTGCGGTGTTCAGCCTGCTGTTTTCTTTATCACATCGATATTCACACCGACTCTCATTGCAGCAGATGTTGCGGCATGACGGGTGCTGTAGGCCGAGAAAAATCGTCGTGTCCAACCCACTTTTTTTTTTTTTTTTTTGGAGAATACTTTTGATCCAACGACTCAGTGTGTTTGTGTGGAAACTGTCTTGTGTGGACTCTTCCAAGAAATAAACAAATTCAGTGTATCCTCTCGTAAAACCTTAGTTCTTTCTATATGTGACTCTATTGCTGAGGCTACACAACCTGAACGATCCTTTTCGTATATAGGAAATCTGTGAACCGGTTGTGTCCTCCTGGGGATAGAAATCTTTAATCGTAAGGAAATCATGATCTCCAACATATTCTTCTTTAATAGCACATTTCTAACGTCAATCTTTGTTAACGTTTGTAATCTATGTTCTGTGGTCAGAGCCATAAACGAGACCATGTCGATAAAAATCTTTTGATTCGATCATCTCGTCCCACATCTGGACCAATAATCAAAGCCACCGCTGATCTAGCCGTATTAATTGAACCATACGATCCTCCGTCTTCATATTTCTTTGTCAAAAAATAAGACATCCTCTATTTTTGTCTTATAAACCTCTATGTTTGTTGAATGACAAAATTGTCACCACTTCCTTAATGCCACGTTATATTGGCGTAGCGAGGAATCACTAAGCGATACCATTGCAATTGAAATTGTCTCATGTGTCATTCCTTTCAGCGTATAGACTTCCATGATAAGGTCTCTGCTACCAGGGAAAGTTGGGATGCTAACGGATGAGGTTCTCTATTGGAAGAGGACAGTAAATTAATTCTAGGCTTGAATATAATTGGTTATGACTCGAACATGGCCATAACTCTCGGGTACCACGCTTGGGAAGGCCAACTCGGTACCACAAGAATACCTTTACATCCCTCCTCATTAATCTTCTTCAAAACTTTTGGAATAATCGCGAAAGGAGGAAAAGCATAAAAGAAATAAGAATTCCATTCTATAATAAAAGCGTCTATAGCTATAGATCCAGGGTCCTTTTTCCATGATACATAAACAGGACATTTGAAGTTCGCTCTGCTTGCAAACAAATCGATTTCGGGTTCTTCGAAGGTGTGACATATTGTTCTAAAAGCTTCCGAATCTAATTCGTACTCCGTTTCGGGTTCTAGACGTCTTGATTCAAAATCTGCGATTACATTATCGTCTGGCCGAATATAAGATGCAGAAATCCATATATTACGGTTTTCACACCATACCAAAATTTCTATGGCGATTTCGCTCAACTTTTGGTATCGAATACCACCCATGCGATTTATATAAGCAATAGCCATGGTATTATCTACTCTAAGCAAAATATCACAATCCATTAAATCTTTTGCAAAATACTTAAGTTCAGAAAAAGGCAGCTAAGAGTTTTAAACTGTTAATATGTAATTGTTGATCCGTCTCATTCCAAAAAACCATAAATTCTTTCTCCCTTACTGAACACCCCCATCTGGTTCGGGACGCATCCGAAAAAATTTTTAACTGAAACGACGGTTTCCTGATAGGATTGAATGTAGTCATAACGTTTATATTGCATCAAGAAAGATTCTCATGTACTCTTGTGGACATTTTCATCGATGCCTCCCAATTATATTCGCTATCTCTTAAGAGCAAAAAATTTTTTCCGTTCAAGATCTTTCATGTGAAACAAACAGTATTTAGTTGCCTGGCAACATGATCCTAACGTTCCTATTAAGGATGCGAATTCCTCTATTCTAACTTCTATCTTTCTTTCAAAAAAGGTCAATTAAATAAACTATGTTTAATCTTTTATCGGTAGAAAGTTCGAGATCTGATTTTTGAAGAATCTAGGATGAACCCTAAAAAATTACAACTCTGAGTTGGTACTAATTTACTTTTAACTTCGTTCAAAACAAAACCTAATTTTTCTAATAACCAACGTGACTGAAGGACGTTATTCATGCATTCCGTGAATGAATTCCTTAAGAGAAATATGTCATCTTTAAAAATTAATTTCCCAGTAATTGTTGAGTGGTTTTAGAGAGGTTTTTAACCTCGACGTCGGACACAGTTGCAAGGATACCTCTTTTTCGTCTACTTCTTCGTAGTACGCTCTTGCAACTGTTGTGTCGCTCATCGCGACAAATCGTTAAACTAGAAGAGTTTAGACGAATCATCTGCACAAATGTTTGAAATTATTGTGCAGCTCGACGTCGGACACTTTGCAACTTTTTTCATCCTAAGGGTCGTTTCGTCCCAGGGCCGCTTTATCGGTAAGGTTACTTAGCTTATTTAGCGGGCCCTGCCACAGACGCTGGGATTAATAATATATAATCATTTAATTTTTCAAATTTAGAATAAGACGACTAGAACCATCTGGTTTTGGTATTAGAAAAATGTTTGAAATAAATTGTCCCTGTTCTACCTGGCATTTAAGAATTGCTTTAATCGTCCACCAATAGAGCTTCCCGTTACATTTTTTTTTTTTTTGGTGCTGTTGCTCTGATCCTTAGAGAAGGTTGACCTGCGATAATTCAGGCTTTTTTGGTCCACATAATGTCTGTGACCCTGAATGACCGGTGTTTAATCTTTCTACCAGATCTTTGCCAAAAAACATTCATCCAGGTTGGACGATATCAAGGTATCTTTCAACGCGATAATTAGCTTGCTAACAATGAGCAAACGTCTGGTTTGAGACTCAACTCTTCGTAAGTCTACCAACAATCTACTCACATCACTTAGGGTAGTGATTAGCGACATTTTATTTGGTATGTTACCTTTCAGTATATCACCTAGCATTGGGTCCAAAAACTGCCAAACAAACAGATACTTTCTGTTATTTTTTTTTTTTTACAATTTTCTTATCCCTCGAGATAAGTGGATCCAACAGGGTGGCCCTTTTTTGTGGATTTAGTTTTTGGGGGCTCCATGGATACCCAATTCTCCGGCATCGGATATTTCCTCGTTAACTCTTTTTTTTTTTCTCTTCTTCCGGAAGAGCTTGCCTGAGAATATCTCCCCATCTAATGGCAATATCGTCGAGGATTGGAGATGCCATTGTCCTTACTGGATCCAAACGCTTTCCTATAGCCTCCAGTAATTCAGGAGCCAGTGATTGTTTCTCCGGACCATGAATCTGAAATTCTTCAATAACCTTCGCAGGTCTAATCTACTCTGCAGCTGGCTGATCTCGTAAGATTTCTGGTCCTTGTAAAGAACCAGAATCAGACTGTCTTGTTGACAGTTAATTTTCCAAAGGAAATAGTGGCCGTTGGAAAGGCCCTGTCGCCCTTGAACTATCAGAATCTGATAGCGAGGGTTTTCTACCTATCGTAGGAGAAGAAAATGCAACGGAGAACAAAAATTAGACTATTGCAAATGTCCCTCAAGACATGTGTTCTTGACACCGTTTGCAAATTGCTGTCTATTAATCTGTATAAAATTCTTCATTAATGAGGAACCAAAAAGAGAAATTTGATATCTTTCTCTTTTTATTAGGAAACTTGTTCCTGAAGTTTTAACCAAATAACTTGTATTTGGTTAAGAACAAATTTTATAAAATGCAAATGCCTTTTGTGGCAAGTGTACCTGACACCGTTTGCAAAATTGTTGTCTATTAGTCTGTATAATATTCTTCATTTATGAGGTAACAAAAAGAGAAATTTGATATCTTTCTCTTTTTATTAGGAAAACATGTTCTTGAAGTTTTAACCAAATAACTTGTATTTGATTAAGAACAAAGTTTATAAAATGCAAATGCCTTTTGTGGCATGTGTACCTGACACCCTTTGCATTTAAACCACAATTATACAGATTTTCAATTAAAGAACATTACTAATGTTCTTGGAACTTGTCCATGAATTTATCTCAATTAACTTGTAATTGAATAAAAAACTTTTTCATAATAAAAACGAATGATAAGAAAAAAAAGGAAAAGGTTAACTTACGGCGTCTGTTCAAACGCTTTATTTTCCTTCTCTGTTTCCTTATTTCCTTCTCCATTCGCTTAAGCCTCTTAGATATTGTATTATCTGTATCTTCCATATCTAATAATATTAAGAAGATACTCAAATAATATTCGTAAAGAAAAGAAAATACGTGCGTGACTTTTGGCACAAAATAAAAGAATGATGGATTTGAACATAGCGCCACGGACCATGGTTTCCTTTCCTTTTTTTCCATCTGTAAACACTGTGGCGATACTGGCGTAAAGTAGAGGTACTACGAGTTGATCAAAGGAGGAGGCGCGTAATACAATTAAGAAACAATTAATACATCCAATGTTGGGACTAAAACTTATCCGTATTGTATTCCTCTCAGTAAAAAATTGAAAAAGCTGTACAAATTTCCCACGATAAGTACCAGGTAATTGCATTAAAAATAAATTAAGAAGCTGTATCGAGAATTACTTGTTTAACCCTCGGATGGCTGGACTTGGGTCCGTCTTGACCCACAGTTGACGTTCCATCTAAATACTAGTTTCCTAGAACTAACTTAAATGAAAGTCCACCACAGTTCAATAAAAAGATCAACGTCGATGTTAACGAAACATGTTCAAAAACGCGTATAAATAATTAATGTGTATTAATCTAATCATGACTGTCATGAAATCGTCAAAATCTACTTGTTTCTTCTTATACGGTCCACATTGTATGGTGTTACCATAATTTTCTGAAGATTAAATTGTAACAAGTAAACAGCAAAACGGTGTGTCGCACCTAGTAATCCGTGCATGCATAATAAATTTTGAAATACGATTTAGAGTCAGCATGGTCATGATACAATCAGTGGCGGATCTAACGGTAAGCGGACTAAGCGGCCGCGAGGGGCCCCGGGATACTTCTATAGGGCCCCGAATTTGAAATAAATTTATTTAATGTGTAACGGCATGAAATTTTTCATTACTTTTCTGTTTTGTTAAAAAAGTCATGAGAGTTTCCTTGCAACTTCTATTTCTAACATGAGTTTGAGAGCCCCAAAATTTTTACCACTTAGGGCCTCCACTCGATACAATTACGAAGCTTGTGCTTAAACACGTTTAATTCGATTTCTTCATCAGCGCAGATAGACAATATAATTCTTTGAGCAAAGAGCAGCAATTCCGGCGGAATCAAATGAAAATTCCCTGGAAATTGAAACAGAAGAGAAGACAGAGAGCTCCAATGTCTTCGCGCAGGTTTCTTTGGTCCTCGTTCCATCCGTTTCCATCTCGCGGCGAGCAATTCGCGCCGCAGTGTCCGGACGAGGATGCAGAAACTTCAATCTCAATAATTCTGCTTCGCGTGGTAGCGGGCATTCCCGGCGTTTCTCTCGCGGAAGTTTGCCAGGTATTTCTTTGAACATTAATACAAAAAAGAAAAGAAAGAAGAAGGAGGAAAAATGAAAGAAAGAAAAGCGTAAAATAAGCTACAGGTAGAGAAGAAAAGAACACCGAAAGTCTAGGAAACTCCAATCTCGACGGAATCCCTCTTCGCTGAGCCGTGTCCAATATAGACGTTCTCCGGCGCACAGAAGAGGCGACCGCGCCTCCGCGGAGCGGATTTTCGAGTGATCGTCGCGCCGCAAGGTGGAATGCACCTGCTACGCGCGAACGATCTTGGTTCAAAGGTTAAGTAGAAAATGTCGTACGTAGGCATGCGAAGGGGTGAGTCAGAATATGGTAGGCGAGGGGAGCGAGCGGGGTAGACGAAGATAAAGAGAGATAGAGAGAGAGAGAGATGGGGATTGGAGGCGGAGGCCGCCGCCGTGGCTACCGCGGCAGAAGCTAAGCGCATATTAAGCAGGCTCGTAAAATTATAAGCATTCTTAAGAATCTGGTAATACGTCGTCGCGGCTTTTCAATGCTGCTGCCCCGTCCTCGAGTGACGCGCGCGCACGGCCGCGTGTGGGTGTAATTTATATTAACGATACGTCAGGCCGACGACGCGGCCGCTTTGAAGATCCGTAATGCCCCGCTGTCGCGGGAAAACGTGGTGAGAATACTCTCATCATTCGAAAGGACTCGCGGAACAGAATCAACAGCCAGCCGTCGCGCCGCGGCTTGTCGAAGCCGGACGCTCTAGACGTACACGACTCCGCAACAATATCGCGAATGCAACTATTCACCTCGCTCGCGCACCGTGTCATTAGAATTGAATTGAATAAGCTTTTCCTCCCGGGGCCAGTTTCCAGTACTGCAGAGCGCCCGACGGCCAGATGCCTCTCACTTCGCCTTTTTTCTTAGCCCTCGTTTCTTTCTCCATCTCCGTCTTTGTGCGCACCGTGCGTCAAACGCAAGATTTTCGAGATCCTGGTGAACCTGAAGTTTCTGGCACGATTGCGATCGACACGTGGATCGATCTCTCGGGGATGTGGAAATCGGAAGCCGTTCGAGAGTTGATGGAATTCAATTGAAGTCGAAGGGGCTGCTGCAATAAGGTAGCAGCGAGTATAGTTAAATCAATTAAGAACATTCTTCTTCTCATTTTTGTCTTAAAATGAATGGATGAATTACGGTTTTGTGTCGAGAAATGGCACGAATGTTTGGTTTGGGAGTAGGACATTGCGATTCCGTCTTCTTGTTTTGAAGTTGTCCGCCCGACACCGCCCAGGGCCAGAACGAGAGGATTCATTTGCTGTCAGGACCTTTTCTTCTTCGAGATTTATAAGCGAACTTGTAGCAAATATTAGACAAACTAATATGAATAAAAATCTATTTCCATCGTACGTGGTTTCGCTATGTTAATCGTTGGATGATAGGACTCGGCTCCATTTGGACCCAGAATTGCAAACCTTCCAACTAAATTCTAATAGGATCAATGCTGATATAAAAGAAAAAGGTGTAACAGTATGACAGTGCATCCAAGAAGTATTTGAACATTATGTAAACCCATTCTCAGTGAGTTTTGAGTTCACTTGGACCCAGAACTCCAAAGGCAGCCATTACATACTCCTACTGAATCCAATAAAATGATCAATACTGACGCCAAGAGAGAAGGTAGAAAAATATGGGAGTTCACTTGGACCCAGAACTCCAAAGACAGGCATTACATACTCCTACTGAATCCAATAAATTGATCAATACTGACGCCAAGAGCGAAGGTAGAAAAATATGGGAGTTCACTTGGATCCAGAATTCCAAAGACAGCCATTACATACTCCGACTGAATCCAATAAAATGATCAATACTGACGCCAAGAGCGAAGGTAGAAAAATATGGGAGTTCACTTGGATCCAGAATTCCAAAGACAGCCATTACATACTCCTACTGAATCTAATAAAATGATCCATACTGACCGCCAAGAGAGAAGGTAGAAAAATATGGGAGTTCACTTGGACCCAGAACTCCAAAGACAGCCATTACATACTCCTACTGAATCCAATAAAATGATCAATACTGACGCCAAGAGAGAAGGTAGAAAAATATGGGAGTTCACTTGGACCCAGAATTCGAAAGACACCCATTACATACTCGTAAATAAAATCCAATAAAAAGATGAATACCGACGCCGAAGGAGAAGGTAGAAAACTATGGGATAGTATTTAGTACAATTCAATGTTTTGTTCCCGAATTGATCGATGGTATTTAAGCGGTATAGATGCATAAAGTTCCGCGGGGACTCATTTGTCGCCGGGCATCTTTTCTTTCCCCGAGACGTTGGAAGGCAGACAAGGAAGTTCCGTCTCCACTGTTATCTCGCGGGTTGTTGGAAAATCTTTCAGCGAACGGATCGCGATTCATGTCCGGGGAAATTAATTGCCTCTCGTCAGAGCCGCATTGACGAAGTGCAAGCGGCACGAACGGTTCCCAGAACCGCGGAAGCCACGCGACCGACGGTACCTCGAGTAAACTGGTTTATTGTTATTTACGATCACCGACCGGACGCCATTAATCGCCGCAGGCGACTATTGTAGCAGCTGCCTCGTTGTGTTTCGTGCGCCCGGGAAAGAGACGGGACAACCTGCGAGGCGAGGCGAATCAACCATTTTCCGGGCGAATTTGTTAACCAGAATTTATGCGTTCATTGTGATCGCCTAGTTAAGTCTCGCTGGCTATTGTTTCCGGCCGGTCGTTCGATGGAGAACGGGATTTAAATGCTTCTCGATACATGTTCCAATTTCATTGCTGATTTAGTCGTTAACGAATGCTGAAAACTCGGCCGCCAGCGTTTCGTCCTTTCACTTTTGGCTACCAAGAATCATTTCAATTGTACGTATCCTTGTACATCGATTTATAATGTTTCCCTTCGGCATTGTCAACTTAATTATTATTGCAAATCATGATCTCATGGTGAATTGTATTAGATGTTCGAGAAAGACTATAATACATATTTATATGAGTGTTATTTGTTAAACTATTTATTACTGTATTATCGTCTTTCTCAAACATTTAATACAATTCACCATGGGATCATGATTTATTAAATTTAATAGATTTAATTTGGAATCTCCGTCACACGAGTTTCTCTCGATAATGACAAAGGCTTAATATATTCTGATTTTAATAATTTGTTTAATATAAAATATTCAAAATTCCAATTACATTGGAGGGATTTGCCCAGCGCGATCTAATTCTGAATTCCCCGAAGTATAGCAACGGCTTCGCTATTAACAGTGCGAAGATTTGCGTGTCAGGATCAAACGGTAGGTTAAAATCAGAAGAGCACTTTAATCAAGTTTAACATCAAATACGAGGAAGGAGCATAGAAACAGCGCTATCCTCGATGGTAATTCATCACGTTGGATGACCCGTTGGATTACAGCGAACTGCACCGGAATCGTACCGCAAGCAGCTGTCCTTTTCATTCAACTATCCAGCTTTGAGCTAGATTTACGACGTCAAATTTCTGCTACTAATATCAGAAGCAGTTCGCTCTGCTCTGGGAGTTGCAAACCAATTGTGTGTTAACCCTGTTCATGCAACTTTGCGTTGACACTCTGCTTATAATGTAATCACAGCGATTAGGAGTTCAATTTACTAAATTTAATCATGTTATAAATTTTCGAAACGGTGATAGTAAACTTTGTAAGCAATTTGATCTTAATACTACACGAGAATTAGTCGTGTTACTCTTTTATCAGAATTGTGGCATCAGGGTCTGTTTATGAACCTGAAGTATGTGGACAAATCTTTTCTTTAGTACTTCAGTTTTTACTTTCTTTATTTAGCCATAGAGTGGTATGGAGTATTTCTTTTTATTGACTAGGTACTTCTTTACGTATTGAAGAATTTTAAAGAAGTTCCGCGATTCACGTTTTAACCCCTTGCCGTACCTTTTCTTTCACAGTTACAGTGATTAGAACGTCTTTATGCACAAAAATGTCGTAGAAGGGAAAAGAAAATGCATATTTTTTGTATGGCTACATTTATTTTAATCCTTAAATATTTGTTAGACTTTCTTAAAAACCTTCATCACGAATCTGCCTCGTCAAAGTACGGCAAGGGGTTAAATAGAAACTATTGAAACCTATTAGAACCTACTAAAATGTAAATCAAAATTTGATGCAACATTATCGTAGAGCCTTTAGTGTAACTGCTCTTCAGGAGCTTGTAAGGATTAAACAAAACACTCTAATTTTAATATTAACTGTTTTGGAAATTGTTTAAAAAAGTTCATTCTCGGTGTAACAAACTACTTATAGAAATTAAAGACAAATATTTTAATTTTATATCTACTGGTGGTAATACAAAATCTATCAAGTTTATCTGGATCCCGGCGCACATTGGCTTAATAGGAAATGAAAAGGCTGACTCGTTAGCCAAAGAAGCTACAGAATCAGGAACCCTATCCAATTTTAAAATACCGTTTACCGACTTTTTTAGTGATTTCAAATACCAAATGAGGATATCATCGAATGATAAAATTAAGACTGAAGCCTTATACAAAGGTATAAATTTTTTTTCAAAATTTCTTTAACGATTCAAGAATACCCTGGTTTTCGGGTCTCAGATTACCGAGAGATTTTGTTACATTTGTCAACAGAAGCCGTTCGAATCATTATAATTTAAATGCCTGTCTGGCGAGAGTACGTTTCATTTCGGATGGTTCCTGTGAATGCGGAGCGGAGGCTCAGGACCTCAATCATATTATCTGGCAATGTCCAGAATATGATTCAGAACGAGATCACCTGTTTGAACTGCTCCTCAATCGTAAACACTACCCTCCCTACAATATTAATTTTTTTCTAAGCGTACGAGACATTAAAGCGTTAATGTTTATTTTCAACTTTCTCAAAAAATGTAAGATTAGGATTTAGCGCTTACCGTTATATTACATAATTCCACTTTATACATATTACATATTATTCAACAGATGCCGTTCTAACCATTATAACTTGAACGCTTCGTTAGCCACAGTGAAATTTATTGTAGACAGTACTTGTGAGTGTGGTGCTGAATCTCAAGATCTAGATCACGTCATTTGGCAATGTCCAAAATATGAAGATGAACGCGATACACTCTTATCAGCTCTTCTCCGTCGCAAGTACTGTTTCCCGACCTGTATAAAATACTTCTTATGCGGTCCAGATATTAAAGGCCTGTCAATTATCTTTGATTTTATTAAACGATGTGCAATTAAAATCTAATCTACCTAAGTTTACCAAGTAGAAGCCGTATAAACTAGTTGTAGGTTAAGTTACTATTATGTACTATTACGTACCTATGTTAAGAGAATTAATATGTGTTATGTTATTATGTTCATATGTACCTATTGTTTATGCTACATAAACCATATTCGGTTTAAAGCATTTAATAAATATATATATATATATATATTACATATTATGTTATATACTTCTCTAATTTTTTGTAAAGTGTTATTTCTATGTATGCTATATAAACCAAACTAGGTTTATGGCATCAATAAATAAATAATTAATTAATTGTTTAAAAAAGTTCCACGATTCACGTTTTAAATAGACGCTACTACGTGTAAATCACAGTTTGATCATCGTAGACCCCCTGGCGCAGCTGCTTCTGGGGGAGGGTGCGCTTGTAAGGGTCGAATAAAACACTTCGATTTTATGTTTTTGCTGATTTGTTCTACGTGTTAAAATGTGAAGTGTCATCGAAGAGGTGCGCCATAAGAAGGCCGGGTGGCTACGAAGAGTAACACGTCACACGTTCGCTATATAGCTTGGTGGCAGATCAGATGGTCGCGGAATTGTTGGGATGTGCGACAATTATCGGTACGGCATTGCCATATCTCACGCATGCCACGCCAGATTACGTCGGCCGTGTGCACGGTGCACGCACGTTTCTATACGTCCCCGTGTGAACTCGTGTCACACAGCCCCGAGCAAAGTGTGCTGCAACGTTACATTCCTTGCCGCTGTTCCGTTTTTAGTCTAGGAACGCCATTCTTTGCGACACGCGCTAAAGGGGGCTACGCTCCGTGCCACTGCGCGTTCACCGGCCACCTCTGTTTTCTGAGGATCGCATTCCGATCGCCGATGCCTCTTGGCTTCGCTGATACGCCGGCGATTGATCCTCGATCCCGATACCTTCTCGATAAACCAACGTCCGCCCTGCTGTTTTTTGCCATTTTCGGGAAAGCATTTAGGCCCCCTTGGATTTCGGATCACCTTGCGACGTTGAGGATCGAGTGGACTAGGAGACTCTATGGAATTTATTAAACAAACAGGTTTTGGTGTATATCATTTGTGTTGTTCGATACACAACTTCAATTGCTTTGAATGTTTAATACTGAAGGAAAGTTGAATATTACTCTATGATAAGCAGAATATACATCTGCAGTTAAGGGATGCTGACGTATGCTAATGTGAAAATACAGGTTGTATAGAAAATTGTATTGTAGTAGAAAATGTGACGAGACGTAGTTCAAAATGAAGATTTAGCCAAAGCGGCTTTGGGTCAGTTAGTGATCCCCTCTGACAGATTGGTGGTATTGTATGATAATGAGGGTGGTCAGATAGCTACGTTCAAATCGTTGAATTTATTATGTTCCAGCTTTTAGATTTCATTTTAAACGATCACTTTACAGCATCATTGCTGACGTTGCTGATAAGTATTCACTAATAATGATACAATTTTAAACAATATTTAAAAGCGTATCTAATAAAATGATTTTATTGAATAATTAATGTAAAGGTTGCAAAGGTTTACTCTGCACAATCATTTATCAAACTAAATGAGAAATGCTAGGAGAATACTAGCTTTTTATGAGAATTAATTAAAAAGGACACTTATGAGAATTGTTTGTGGGATAATTCTGGTACTTTTCTCTAATTTATAAAGAATATTAGAAATATTCAACGTAGTTGTAGTAGAGTGGTATGTTGTTTAAAATGTGAAAATATAAAAATAGTGAAAAAATATTTGTCAGGCGTAGATTAACTGGTAACATTGAAAATATAAAGAAACAGTTAGAGTATATATTTTTTTTGCAGTGAAGGTGGTAGCATTTTTAATCATAGGAAATGCAAGAAAATTTTGCCTTATTTTATTGGACTGTGAAAGGGTTGCATGGCTAACTGCTGGAGCAATTACCCTACATCCACCATAATAGATTCCAGCGTGCGGACAAGCGCGACGCTGTCGAACTTCCACGCGTTGCCTTGAGATCGTTGACAAAAAGTCCGACCGGTGAAATGACTCCACTGTATTGAGCCTGGAAGTGGCCGGATCCGCTCGGAGCGAGCAAATCGAGGTTCGATTCCGCGGATTCTGTGGCGCAGGTAAAAGCAGCACGCTCGCTCGTGACTTCCAATCGCCGCGGCGCGTTTCTTAGGCCGGCGCTCGATCGTTGAGGTTTCCAGAACTCAATGTAATAAGAGTCCTCGCTGCATTCAGACGAACTCGCGCGTCCTCAATATACTTGCATCGGGACTAATGCGATACCGCGTGCTGCGACAAAAAAAAAAGACGTCGGGATCACCGACGGCAGCTAGCGCAACGCGCGAGAAGGATAAAGAGATCTATATGTCGGAGATATGCGGCGGAAAACTCGAGTTGTGAAGTCATCCGATGGCGGCCAACGGGTAACCCGTTCAATATTAATCGAATCACGGCCACCGTGCAAAGGATTGCGTTCTCGCTGGCCATACACTCGGGCCGTGTAACGATTGACAGGCACTTAAGTGTCGCACGGGCCCCGGTGAATTATTTTCGAAAGGGGATCGCGATTGCCGAGACGATCTTTCTTTCGATGCGCCACGATCGTTCGCAATCAATCGACCTGTTTCCATAGGATACGTGGGATTACCTTCCGACCTTATTTCTACTGCCACTGATGTGCACCTTATACATATTTGTAGGTGAGAATTCGGGTGCTTTAACCGGGTATCACTTGTTTCAGTAGTTTCCATAATTGCTTCCTCTCTTTAGTTTTGTATGAAGCGTAATGTATTTTGTAACGATATATTTTTGAAAAGGAAAATGTCACTTCAAATGATCTCAGGAACGACCCCGTTCGAGATTGTACTACATTTTTGGAACACCCTGTAGAATAGGAATAGAAAGCTCATTGAATTTTTGAATATCACACTGGAGCCCCAATTAAAATCTATGATGAAGATTCTGAAGAGAGTCTAATAAATATGTTATTACTAGACTGCGGATCTTTATTAAGATTAAAAGATTTAGAAAATTCAAGGATATCGTAATGTTGCTTTCCATGTAACAAAGTCGTTAAAGGATGAAATCAAATTTTATATTATTCCTGCCTGTCACAATCAATGCAAAACATTTTTATTTTGCATAAAGATCCGCAGTCTAGTTATTACTTTCCTTTAGACGGGAATAATATAAGCATACAATCAACATAAGTTTTCTTCTTTGTTTAGGAAATCACACACTACAAAAAAGTTCTAATCACTGAAACTATAAAATAAATCTTGTGATTTGAATCCTCAAATTCAATATCAGATGCAAACGTGTCATTCCAAGTAGGAGTTTTCAAATACGCAAAAATCCCTTCGAAAAATATAAAAATGGAATATGAAATATAAAAATTAATAGAATGGAGATGAAAGAAACAACCCTATATTTCACATAACAATATGCAAAGATTTATTTATTCCAGCATTCATTTTCCTTTAAATATTTTATTATCGAACAGCAGACTAAAATTTCATTTACGGGGAAAGTTTCCATATCGAATGGAATTAACGAAAGGACATTACTCGGTTATTCTTCCGCGTGTTTACACTGTACAGTTCGTTTTTGCCGATTGCAAATTGTCCGTGAACAACGGTCGCGAAACTGAAGGAATCGCGGTAAAACGACGTGGCGAGCGAAACTCTTGGAAAACGACGTGCAGAGAGCATTCGTCGGATTCCTAGAGCAGTTCTGCCACTATTTGATGCAATGAAACGTCGAACAGGAATTCATATGTCGCGCACCAGTCATAAGGAAATGAAAGGTTTCGCGTGTCACCGTGTAATCGTTGTCTAATCAACGAATAAGGAAACAATTAGGCGGCTTGCGAAACTCATGGAGACACATAAAGATCGGCTCCGTAACCGTCGATACTTCGGACTTGAAAAGGTACTATTATTTGATTGATATTTATTACACTGTCGTAGAATTGAGTTGTTACAGCCTGCTCGAATTCAGCACGCCGCAAAATTACATCAATTTGACCGTTAGCAAAAGCTAATTGATGTGACACGTGTATCTGCAAACAATCCAAGTTTTTCCGTCATCAACCCTTTGCACTCCAAATTTTTATACGATTTTGTTCTTGACAACTCCCTAGTATTTTCAGTGTTTCATTTAAAACGTAATTGAAGAGACAGTTCCTTGATTGGTAGTAATTTCAAACAATCTTTTTACTAAAGTTGGAATAATATTATCGGCGCACGGTTCGATCAAATTCTACACTAAACAGCTATTTTGTAGTAAACTCGAACGTTTGAATTTGATCGAACCGTGCACCGATAACATTATTCCAACTTTAGTCAAAAACTCCTTACGATCGACAACAATCTCTAATTAATCTTTTTACTAATTATACTGAAAATAGCTGAGTACACTCATATGTATTGCTTGTCTGACAATAATATTATAGAATGTAATGCACATTTAAACTACCTGTTTAAAAATGTCGAGTCACTTAAAATTCATAAACTACATAAATTTTACGTATGTGTATTGCTTTATGACAGGGTTGTTTTTGTTCAAAACGATTTTTATATCTGCTTACGGTGGTAGTTTTAGTGCGAAAGACTACGACACTAAACAAGAAATATGTAATATCGTGAGAAGCCTGTAAAGATTCTATCTCCACGGTTTTCAGTTTGGTTGAATTCCAATGTAGCAAAGTGAAATTCAGTGGCACTATGTCTTGTTCTTCATGGTATTCTTCATGGTGCTGGATGGAGGCGGAGTTTCTTTTATTTGACCATTTTAGCGACTTAGGCCCAGGCGCCGGGATTAGTCAAGCCAATAGAATCTACTGCGAAGCGTGAAAATGGAATGGTCTCGCTGTCAGTCCCTTCTGGAACCCTGTTAAATTGCCAAGACGAATCGAGAATCCGGCATCGGTGTCTTAAGATCCTATTGGGAGGTTTGAACAATTCGTGAATTGTAATATAGGATACAATTTACTCTTTGTGATCTTTACTTTCACCATTATGTTGCATATTCCAACATTTCAAATATTGAAACTATATTCTTCGTGAGAAGACCATCATTTTACCATAATCAAAGTGAATACGCATAGTTTACAGTTTACACCTACTAATATGAATCACTTAATGAAATAGAAGACTTATTCTTTGAATTAACTCTGTAGGCATCTGGCATAAGTATGAATATTGGTTCAAAAAATATGACACAACATCGAAGGTTCGAAAAAGTGATTTTTTTATGTGACTGGAACTAACGTTGTGAGGTTATTGGGGCATAAATACAAATAGGACTTGAAAAATTGATATTGCATAGGAGTTACAAAATCACTTTAGAATTATTTAATGACTTAGAGAATTATTTAAGTGCTTAATGACGATTAGCTACATAGAGTGGGCTTGAATCAATATTGTAACCATTATTCAATCCCAAGCTAGCGTTCTCCACAAAAAGACGTCATTATTGACAGGTTGCGCAGTGAAACACTTGCCGAAGAAGAGGTACGAATTGAACCTGCACTGCAGAATTCGCATCCGATAAAAAGAGACGTCTGTTTCCAGCGAGCCCGTTTTCAAAATAAAATTCCATGTGGCCCCTTTCCCTTTATTCTAACGCAATCGGTGCGTCGCACAGCGTCACAGCTTCATCGTTCGGATTACGGGGCGCATAGAGGTTTCGCCGACAGTCGTCGGTCGGCTGAAACGGAAGAACAAGTTCCCGATAAAGTGCATTAAGTTATGCATCTCGGTTATGGCTGGCAGCACGTTACGCCGTGGGATTGTAAAGAGCGGCTTTTTATTGGACAACTATTGGCCGGCGCGAACTTTCAATGAGCCGAGAGACGGGTACATAGTAATAAGTTGGTAAATGGTCCGGCGGCCGGTGGCTGCAGGCCAGCGAGAGCATAACCTTTAGTACTGGCGCTGCGGTAGGTAGCCGAAGTTATTGGTCACCGTATCGGATCGGGTCTGATAACAGGATACTAAAGGCCTCGTCTCACCGGTATCTCCCGAGGGTTCCAACGGCTTTTAACGCGCCTATTCCGCCCCCCCCTCCCCACCCCTCCCGCATCCCATTGGCCTGGATAGCCTAGCTTCTGTACGGAATTTCGCCTTGGCCCCTGTGATGCCACGCCACTGCCCGATCATCTCGCGTCCCCGGATACGTTTTCATTTATATTGCGATGCGGTAATATTACTCAGCCGTATCTCGCCGGTATGGTACTTACGGGGAGGGACATTAAACGGATACCGGCACAATTCTTTTTTGCCAAACGGAACGACCGCTTATCGAAGGGGGCACCGCCTGGGTTTGTCGATGTCCACGTTTTAAGCACCCGCTCGCTGTGTGCTCGTTCGGGGAACAGCACGATAGATACCCCGGGTTGGGCGTTCACCGTTCGTTGATGGAAGAAATATTGATAGGATTTTATGCTGGACGCTTCTCGGGATTGTTTCGCTCTGGTGTCGATGCACCTGGGTACCGGCGAAGGGGGTGATGGCGGACATTTAACCCATGATCATGGGAAAATGAAAATTATTCAGTTATTTGTACAATAGAACAAGTTTCAAATTCATGCATGCAGGTGAATTTATAAAAATATATCTTAGTGCCAGATTGAGACTTTTGTCCCCACTCTACCTTCCCCTTCTCTACGTTTCGTCTCTGTCGTGCAAGTGTCTGGTATTGGCAGAAAGAGTGCAACTTCTTTATCTCAATTCATGCTCCCTCCCCTCATCTGTGGCAACGAAGAAATACATTGTCATTACGTTCCTCACGATTGACTAAAAACATTTGTATTTTGCATACAAATCCGCAAAGTATTTATGAATGGTCTTGTCGACAAGTAGCAAGATTTTTATACACTTCTACTTTTTTGGGTAATTATGAATTGATTTATTTATAAGAGACACACGTAAAAGCATGCATTGAAACTGTGACGTACGATGCTATTAGACGACAGAGAATACTTTGGATATTCACCTAAGCGTTAACGTTAGGTAAAGATGAGAGTGCTAAGAAGAAATTATCCTAGAATACTATATTTATTGCTGGGGAATCTACGAAAAATATTCCATATGCACTAGTGAAAGACATAATTGACACAAAAATTACAAAAAAGTGATATTGAATATAATCGCTATGTCTCTATCACAAGACCGTCGCCTCTGTCTTTTTCTCCGATGCACGCACGGTGAGGTCGATCTTTACATTTTAACCACTTAACCCACCCTTCTATTGATTCGGAGAACAAGTAGCTACAGAAGCTGCATCTCGAATTCTCGCTATCTCTGAAAAAAGATAGCTTTTTGTTGCTTTCTCATTTTTCCCCATGAGTTAAGCCCACGAGAAACAGTGCGCTTTTTCGTTTTACTGAAGGAGTTATCGTTTATGAAAATATCGAGTATCGTCACAAATGTTGCATTGAAACCAACTGAACGATAATATTTATTGTTTGTTCATGAATAACTGACATTGACACATGTAAATAGATGTACTTATTTTAAAAAGCCATCAAAAGAAGCATTGAACATCAAACATTTTTGGATCCATTTCCCCAAAAGTTACATAAAAATATATTAAAGCAATCAATTATTAAATAAAACACTAGCTGCACAGGCTGTTTCTCAATTTTTATGAAATATTCTACGGATTGAAAATACGCAATGGACAATTACTAGACAGCGGAACTTCATGCAAAATTAATATGCAAAATATATGCACGACATATGCAGAAAGATATGCAAAATATATACAAAATAGTGAAACCAATTATGTAATCTGTACATATTTTCATTGGTTGTTCACTGTAATTCGCATTACAATATGTAACTACGATTTTTTCCATATTGTCAACGGTAGAACAGTAGACTGCGGATCTTTATGCATTTATGAAAAAATTCAAGAGCATTATAATATTGTTCTTAACGTAACAAAGTTATTGGGGGATAAAATCAATTTTTGGTGTACTTCTGCTTTCCTCGATCAACGCAGAACATTTTTATTTTGCATAAAGATCCGCAGAATGCATCGCGTATCTTATCCAAAACTGAAGTCCTTACAAATACTTTAAATATTTCATGCATATCGTAAAACTCTGTCATCAGACCATATAGAATAAAATCACCTAAACTTTGAACAGGCTGGAAATCTGAAATGATCGACAAAGTCGCTTCTTATCAATCAGAGGGGAAGTCGAACAAGTTAGTATCTCTGTGAACGAGGCTCGTCCATTCCGCGGAATCGGAGAGCGCGATCGGCCGAGTTCGCCAATCAACAGAATCTAATAAGAACCGCGAAGTATTCTCCGTCTGTTTAATCGCATCGCGGTGAATAACCGCCTCGGTTAATTGAGACAGGTGGATCGGTCGGCGCGTGGCGCGAAACTTCAAAGAGCGGACCGTTCCCCGCGGCGCTCGCGCTTGTTCGCAAGGCGATCCTCGTCGTTCGGTTTCCGTCGCGGGACACGTCGATTAATTAGACCCCGATCCGAGCGTTAGGTGAGAATATGATAAAAATGACGGGTTATTAAAGTCGCGCGGGGTTTTGCCCGACGACGATACCCCGACGCCTGCTGGAATCTCGCTCTATTTATCGGCTTTACGATTATGTTGCCGTGAAATTCATAGCGCCGGTTTACACGCACAATTTACGCGCCCAACGCGGGGAAAATAAGAGAGCAAGGGCGCCGCGGAATGCCGCATCGCATGGACGCGTTCAAGTCCAACGAGATCCGGCGTTGATGTTGATGCGCGGATTCGCGCAGTTCAACTTCGGCGCCACGTGTTCCGCGGGGCAAACCGCGCTGGTTTTCGACGCCATTATCGTTCCGGCTAGCATTAACGGCGACGAGAAATGACCGAATAACAGTCGTCGCTGACAGATCAAAATACTCGGCCGATGACGCTCGACAAGCCTCCGGAGAAGTGTTAATATGCGAAGCCGTCGGATTCCTTGAATTTCGCGTCCACGCTCGCTACAATCTTGGAAATGACGGCGCACCAAGATTCTGTAAGAACATTATGATTTATGTAGAAATATTAATGCAGACCACGGAACTCAACTGAGGGGGCGAGAACGAACTATGCTGCAAAATGTAAGAAAGGGGTTTTTAATCATTCTGACACTTCGCGGTGTCTACAAATTAAATATTTTCCCATATACATTACCTTTATATTAATTAGTTTATATAAAAAAAATTGTAACCCCGACTGAAAGATTCTTATGGAAATTATTTGCTAATTTATTAAGACTAGGTGATTCCAGAGATTATTTGAAGTCACTTTTTCCTTTGCGAAAATGTTCTCCGCGGAAAAACACGGATTTGTGGATGGATTTGTGGCACCAAATTCTGATGGTAATTAGAGTGACCAGTTCAGTGAATGAACACTTATGCTACATGTCTGTTGATTTAGTGTTCCCAAATTGTTCTGTCGTGCACTTCCGAAATTGTTTTTTGTAGTGCAATTTGTGCAAGAGATCTTTCTGTGCATATCAACTTGCACCTTCGAAGAATGTACAAAGCATACAAAGATTGAGAGGGACTGGAGTTTGAACGGTTCTTGCTCGAGGAGGAAGATTTGAGCGCGTTAACGTGCAAATCAAGCTTGTCAGTCAACAATTCTTCCTCTAGTCTTCCTCCGAGCGCAGACAAGTGACTAGAAAGTTCAAAGTCTAGGTCTTCTCCATTTGAATTTTTTATATTCTTTGGACTTTAGGAGGCACAGAAGCGCAGGGCAAGCGTAGAGGATATTTGAAGGTCAACTGTGCTTTTCAAACACGATCATATATTTTCGGACTGATCGACAAGCTTGTAATTGTTTGCAAGGAAAAGTACAGTGAGCGATCAAATTATTATAGGCACAGTGTAAAATATATATTTATTTGCAATGTGATAGATGACGTTGCCTACAGTATTGCACACGTGCATATTTTATAAAAGAATGAAAAGTATAGTAGCTAGAGTTTCATTTCAGTTTCAACGCAATTTGTGCAAATGACTCTAATAATTTGATCATCCACTGTACCGAGCTACTGACGGCTAAAATATATATCCGAAACTAAATCACGAAAAATTATGATAATTCGTGTATGGTCGAGGTCGGAAAACTGGTGGGTCTCCATTTCCGAAAGATGCGGAGATAACGTTCCAGTCGAGCGTTTCGTTCGGCTAACACGTCAAGCGTGGTTGGATCACCTGGGAATAGCTGTCAAACTTGGTAAAATTTGTCGATCGCAGCGACAACACCGTGGCGGCTCCCGAAAACCATGTAAAACCAGACAACCCCCATCGATCCGGACCGAAACGAATGACTGGACGTTCGGCCGGCTGATTCCCACATCAATTCCGAATCCGAGCGGTTGAGGAGCCGCGTCGATCTGTTCGACAAAGGCGAATAGTGAACTAGGGAGGGAGAACGGAAACAAGTGGCGATACGAAAAAGAATGGTCGACGACCGAAAAAGGGATGAAAAGGAGCATCGACTACGAAAAAGGAACGCGACGAACAGGCGATGAAGGGGGAGGCGGAGCCAGTAACAAGCTACCATGGGGTATCTTGCAATTTGTTTGCCGGACACGGCCATTCGTCGACACGATTCTCCTATCTTCCACGAAGATGAGAGGAGTCCGACTCTCTCTCTACTCTCAGCCCGCAGATCTCGACCGCGGCGCTGGATTACGACTATTGATAAGGCGTCGCTGAACGAGCTCCCTTTAGTTAAGTTTAGTTCATTAGCAAACCAGCCAGGTGGACGATGGAGCGATCCCTCGTCCGACCGACAAATTACAACGAGATCGGCCCCCCGCCCCCCTTCGATACCAGCCACTTTGGGAACACGAGAAAGTGCGGAGCCTGGGGATCAAGCTGCCGTATGAGCGAGTCCAGATTCTGTGCTTCAATCTCTGCCTCGATACCCGATCGATTACGTTAGAATTCCGCGTTAGACCTCTCTAGCGGCGTGTATACGTGTGGACATGGTATTTTTCTTGCGAGTAATTTTAATACATATTTTAACACATTCATGCAACATTATAATATGTACGCTACTACAGTGCTTATAATGCCTCCATTCCTTTCTGATTTCAATAGCAATTAATTAACCACTTGCCCTACAATTTTCTCCACGTTCACAAGAATTAGAATATTTTTGTTTGTAACTGTTAATGGAAACACAAAATTGATATTTAGTCTGTATATCTACATATACTCGAGTCCTTAAATATTCACTACCAACGAATGGGATTTATTTCGATCTGACAGAAAGAAATTACATTCATGTTTAATAGATTTGTTTATATTTTATTTATAACATATCTTTGTTTTCTATTCGACACTTTCTTAAATATTTCTCATGTAATTATCGAGATATAACTAAATGAACATGGCTACTCCTATAGTTATAAATAATTTACATTATCTCAAATTTAATGTAAAATGGTTAGACAGATACTACATATGTTAGTTCATGATGGAAAGTTAAAATTAGTCCTCCGAGACCAATGATGTTTCCGAGATGTCAGTTTAACGATTTGTGGATTTCAATAGACATGCAGGTTAAGTGAACATTGCGGAACATGTGGACCACCTTAATTCTTAATATTAAGTTGTTGCGTATAAAATGTCCGTTTTTAGGATAATCGTTTTAGGGTACAAAGCTGATCTTCTAAGTTATATCTTCAGTGTTGACTGGGATTATCAAATTGTTCTTTTAAATCAATTTTATCCTAATGAAACTTATTAGCACCCTATGTAGATTTACAATCAACAATACTATTCAGCAACCACTCGACCAAGCCGAGACCGACCGCGCCCTAATAGATTAATCTTCTCTAAAACGATTATTACTCCATTTAAAAGAACCGAGCCGAAACTCAAGCGGTAACGATCGCTTTCGTCAACTCTTGCCAGATTCCCGGGCTAAACGATCCAAATCGTCGACACGATTAATCCTCCTGTCGCGTGTAAAAACAAGTCGCAAAGGGGTCCGACCGCTTTCGGCGCAGAGATCACCGCGGCTACCGAGCAAGAACATCGATGACCGATCACGTCGAATGCTGGAAGTCTACGAACGAGACCTGGCCGGATTTGTTTGGCACATAAATTCAAATCAATGTCGCGGATCATCGAGGTATTAAGTATTTTACCGTGGACGAGGGGGGTTGAGGCGGGCGCGATACAAAGATTCAGAGATCTATAAGACAAAAGGGGAAACAAATAAAGACGCGGTCTTAGGTACGCGAAGTGACTCGACTCTGGTGGTGGATGCGAACGAGGGCTGGTGCGGAGGAGGGGGAGGGATAGCAGTAGGGGGAGAGAAGGGGGGGATAAAAGGAGGGGACCATAGGGGAACGGGAGGAACAGGCGCTCGTGCTTTGGAATGCTTTGAAAGACCGCGAGCAGCTCTTGGCTAGAGCTCCTCGTTGGCTGCGAGATGTCGAGGACGTGGACCGTTTCGAAGGAAGTCAACGCGCCTCGAGCGAAAGAGAAAAAGCAAAGGAGGAAGAGCGGCCCCGTCGTGAACAGGCTTGCTTCGATTAATTACCACATTGTCGTCCGGCGAACGCTAGATGCCTCGCCGTGGTAATCTATGGAAGATTTACCGAGCGGTACCGGCTTTTAATACGTCGATACGCTTTCGTTTTCTCCCGAGACCGTTTCATCCCTTCCGCGGACACCGGTGCAAATTACTGTCTCGCTTAATTGTACCGGTGTAAGCTGAGGCGAACTGGAGTAAGCGTGCGCTGTAAGCGAAAGAAACGTTTTATGCGATCTGCTCGGAGTTTTTTGGGATTCTCTGGGCACATGTGACGTCTCGAAGCTTTTTCGTATATGTATAGGGTATTCGTGGTTTGTGTCCTGCTGTATATTTTGGCGAGTAGAGGTCACACAAGATCAAAATCACTTATATTAGTAAACACTGGAACTACCGAGTAATAAATGTGACTACAAAAATGATGATTTCGATGTGGCAGACAAGATGAAGAATTAGAAGCATCACTCAATGATGCGCCGTGTCAGACACTCCAGAAATGGTCAGGAACTGCTCATCGTTATTGAGATCGATTAGCCAATCTACATAAGTAGAGCATTGGAAGAAAGACGTCCAGAATATGGCTAAAAGACATGGCAAAGTGAATTTTCAACATGACAATGCTAGACCACAAAACCAGTGAAACATTGGTACTGCTTCGATGTGCTACCACAGATTACCATTAATTCCAATCAATTCAGTTCTCATGAAGATGAGGAGAAGGATTTTTATTTATCAAAGAAACCACAGGCACTTATACGAGTACCTAATAAAATATACTCTTTCCGTTCTCCATTTCGAATCGACGCAGACTTCGATCGATTTCCGGAATTCGCCGTTGAAAAAACGAAGTAATCGGCGGCCGGCGAAGTCTGGCGGCAGAAAACGCAGGAAACCGGGAGCAAGTTTCTTGCTGACGGCGATACCCAAGTTCATGATCAATTGCACGTTCCCCGAATGCCGGCGGTCATCATTCGGCGTCGTTTGCTCCGCGAACGCCCGGTTCTCGCTCTTTGTGGATCACGTCGGTGATCTACTACCCCGTGGAATGCCGGAGCCCCGGTTTATTATAGTAGATAATGATAACATCTCGAAGGCGTAGCCGCGCGTGTATATTCGCGTTGCACAGCCGCGCGAGAGAGTGGCTTTCCTTACGTCCCACACGTCCTCCGCCGGTCGCCATCAGTCACTGCATACATCACCGTCAGCTTATTTTCGTGCGTTGCTACCCACTGCTGATGTATGGACGTAATTGGTTAGGCGGGGTACGCGGTCGGCTCGATATACACGCCAGAAGGCTGCTTGTCAACGGCGACCGACCAGAAGAGAATCCGCGGAGACGACAAACTGATTGCGGGGGATGCGAAACAGGGGCGGACTCTGCTCACTGCGTGGCTCACCGGCGTTTATTCCCTAGAACTTTGCTGTTAACCTTCGCAAGGTAATGTGGGGCCTCGGAGACCTCAGGTTTAGATTTTTGAAAAGAATTTTTATATGAATGAAATTAAATCTGTTTGTGAAAGAGACCCCACCTTACTATTTATGCGTTATCAGGGGTTAATCACGCGCGAGATCAGCCGTCATAGCCGATGCGAATCTCTGGATGTTGCAGGATTAGCATGAGGAAGTAGTGAAATCAGGTTTTGACCTGTCCTGTATAAATTTATTAACGCATTCCGCTCCACGTGTATCGCGAATGCATTAATTTACCGATCGGGAGAGTATGTTTACTCAAATTCGTTCAAAACATGTACTTTATCGTTAGTATTTAGTTATACGTAATAAATTTATATTTTTCACTAATACATACATTTAATGTAGTGAAAATAATATTATATATTAATGCTCTTAAAATTGTTTAATCTTCACACTGTTTTAAATTGCACTTAGATTTGTTGCAGTTATGACTAGATGGATTTTATGCATTTTCAACAGAAATGAATCGGCAAAATTCAGAACATTGTGAAAACATTACAAGATTTAAGAATATCGCATTATTTGCAATTGAATAGAAATGTTAAAGAATGAACTAAATTTTTATTTGTTTCCTGTTTCTTACGATTGATACGGACAATTTTTATTTTGCATAATGATCTGTCTATTTATATGTTTAAGATTGAAAATTATATCGGCCTCAATAGAAATGGTGAACATTACTTTGAACAAGCTAATGTTCGATCAATGGCATAATATAAAATATTCTAACAATAATTTGTTGAAAATATTTTGATCTATACTTCTAGGTTTGAAGTAATCTTCATTATTTTATTCATTTACGTAAAATGTCAATATTTATAGATTGTACACTCTCGCGTCACAAGTGAATGTGCGTAAAACATTTAAAATGGAACTATTAAAGCGTGTCATAAAAATTAGAATGGAAAAGGAAGCGCTCGAGTTAAAATTCTGATTTCCATCTACACCACGGAATTGCAAACTTCTATTTCCATCATCGTTTCATTTCCGCGCCGCCATCTTCAAAATAAGCGAAATCAAGGCGTACGGATTAATTCCGCTTTCCTGGACCAGCGTATATTAGTAACAAGATAAATCGAGAAGACGAATACGGGACCCGACCGATAATTCATTATACCTAGAACCCTATCTAACGCCTTGGACCGAGTACCGCCGGTACATCGATCCTCGAGATTGTCCCGAACACGATCGTAATGATCCAAGAAACCGCACGCTGGTGTGCGCGAGGTGCAGCATGCTTGTCCGACGCGATGATAAAGGACGCGCGATTGCAGTCGCGTATACACGGTCGGTAGCCATTATTGTTTCACGAACTATCGCAAATAAATCTGCTGGACAGTCGAGTGAACATGAATTATAGTCTGGACTGTAGATCCCAGAACCACCGTGACTGATCGCCCGAAGTTAGGCCCTTTATTTCGGAATCCCAGATTTACGCTGCTTCATCGACCACAGTTTTTAATTTTCATTGGTGTTAAAAAAATTGTTACATACCCTGTATATTAAATCGGATCACGGTTGACATTAACATGATAGTTTACACGTCATTCGTTAAACGAGTGTCACCCCTATACCAGTCAAACAATGATCTGTTCTTTATTTTAATTCTTACGTCTATTTCATCAGTATACAGGGTGTCCCAAAAATTTCGTCCAACCTTGAAAGGGGCAGTTCCTAAAGTCATTTGAAGTGGCATTTTCATTTGCAAAAATGAATTACGTTTGTGTCATCAGGTACAATTTTGTTTCATATAAAAATAAGCGTATTTAACCTGTCAGGACATTGAATGGAAGGCATTTTCGTTCGGTAAGGGTTAAAATATAATAAAATCTTTAAATATTTCTCTTTGCTTGTATATGTATAACTTGAGCAAACATTTCATATTTAAAAGATGTTATGAAGGTACATTAAAGTCGATGGATGTCAAGCAACGTCCGTCCAACATCGATCGTCTCCTTGAATAATAAATTATATTTTATAACATCCTACAATTGTGACACATCTTTACCAAGAACGAAAATCACCTGTCCAGCTTGAACTATTTTCGCAAAGTTAGGACTGCTGCAGGTGATTTATCTGGAGGATTCGCTTTCATGAACGATTCCACTTTTCCCGGCGTCATCCGTTTTTCTTCGCAAAGAATTTCGTTGAAAAAAACTGTTGATTGCTTCCCGTGAATCGAGGTTTACGCGGACGCAAGCCCGACGCGTAATATTCAATGGGCGAAAGTTGCGGCTCGCTAAGTGGTAGTTAGTGAGGCCAGACGCATAGGAGCTCCTATCCTCCGCATAAACTAGACAGTTTATACGATGAATTAGACTTTCAGACTCGCTAATGAACGATCGTAATCGGCCGAGAAGATGTATGCGTGTCCCGCGTGACGCGTACACAGCTCGTCATTCGCCGGGACGATACACGCAATTGCAGTTGCGTACGCGTCGCGTCGGCGGTAGCCATTATTATTGCGCGAGTTCCCGCTATGCTAGTGAGACCAGCGGACAGATGGGCGTGCATCAAGTTAAGTATAAGTTTAACCCTGGCAAATCGACTGCGGGTACGCGCATGGTCCATATCTCGGCTACGACGTTCTATGCCAGGACCTCTATTCTCTTTTATATTCGGCGCTAGCCGGTGCGCGCGCTCTTCTCGTTGCAACAGTGCTAGGAATTTTTGGCGAGCTGGTTTTGCCAGGAAATTGTACCACTATGTAGCGTAGACATGTCGACAATGTGTGCGGCTATTAATGTTTACTGTATTTATTAACAGTTCAACTATGAATACAAAGTTTATCTTTAAGTATCTATATTGTGTTAGGTCCATTTTGTCACTATGTCATCATTATATGGGGACAAGAATACCTCAATTTTTACAGAAAAGAATAAAGACATTGTGTGGGGGTTACTTTTGATCATATTTATCATTAATTAGTAACATATGCAAGCAATGTATTTTGTATTAGATTTACATTTAGTCCTTCTTGCATCCTCATGGTGAATTTATCTTTACCACCATTATTTTATAACGTACTAATTTGAGCAAGTGAAGCTCCATAAAATTTTCATTTAAAATTGAAAGAAGTTATCCTGCTGTAAAGAGTGTCTTGAGGCTTTCAGTGTCAGCTTAGCAGCCTCAGAAATTCCATAAAATAAATTATTTAACGAAATAAAAGCTGAAAAGTTGAGATGTGGCAAACTGAAAAATATATCGTTCATTCAGTCATTCAACAAAATGGAGGTGGTCGCACTAATTATGAATATAGAAATAATGAAAAGTGATTCTAATTCTGAGTTTACACATATATGAAAAATGCAAGTGGCTTGTGAAATGATATTTTTATATGTTTCATTAAATGAATGACGTCTTTTTGAAACCAACGTGTACGTGTACAATGTGGTACGGAACACAATATTGTTATTGGTGTGGAATAATACCGAGTAGTTATGAAACAAGCTTTATAGGAATTTCGGATGCTGTAGATGGAGACATTGTAGTATTCCTTACAGTAAATATGTGAGCTACGACTCTCCGGAAGCGCCGCCGAAGGAAACATTTGGCCTCGATGCCACGCGGGAAATCTCGACTATCGTCATTAAAATACCGACATTTACGCGGCTGTATTTCTCCGTGCAGCCCATCATCGCGATCAGCAGGCCGCGTGAGTAATGCAACAGGATCGCCTTGCACGATCTCAGCTAGATGGTTTTCGCTTGTGTGCACCGGCCGCCGTTTACTTTCGATCGCTCGTCAATCTGCTGACCTTCGACTCCCGCCAGGACGAGACTGCGTCTCGACAGCCACCGGCCAGCTAGGTAAAATCGTGTACAGCTGTCGTCGACCGATCGCGTCCTCCGAGTTCCTCGAATAATCCGGATTATACACGCGAAATTAATTAACGTCGAACTGCGCGCGGCCAGCTTCGTTAAGCTTTCGCGTTGATGAACGCTCCTAACGGTTCCGCCTAGGAGGCAACGCAATCTTTTCCCCGACCCGGCTCGGGGAATTGATCGAGGTATGATGACAACGTCCACCGAGGATCGCAATTGACATCAATTGTCCGCGATTGCGGGCAACCGAGCGCCTTCTGCGAAGTCCTTGGCGACCCAGCGTCTGTAGCTCGGGTGACCAGAGACGTTACCAGGGGCTAAAGTGGTCGCGCGAACCGTGAATTCGAAAAATTAGCCGCCAAGATTTCATTTTGCCTTGTTCCCTTGTTAGGCGTGACATGGATACGGGGACGATCAAGATTAAGTCTTCGGGGACGACGTATGTGCACTGTACTGGCTCTGAACAATGCTCCAGGATTGATTAGACACGATGCAGCCTATTGTGGCGCAGTTCATAGAATTTGAAGATTGTTATGAAATATATCAGAGTATAAATTACTTGCAAATTATGGGTTAAAAGATCACTGTATACATTAAGCCTAACTTATACGCAGCTTATGCATTACTTCAAGACGTCATTTACTGTTACCAGATGGTGCGTTATGATGACCAAAAGACTTTTCGAACCGTCTGTACAAAATTTTCACCATTTTTTATAGTGATTTTTCACAATTTCTATGCGTCGCTCGATCGTGAAATTCTCCATGACTAAACCTTAATACATACTTCCTGATGCCAATTGTCAAAGATTAGTAATCTATGTTCGTCACGAAAAAGAATGGCGCGCAATTTAAATTTTAAAATGTCAGGTCATTTTGAGACACCCTTTATTAACGACATCGAAACAAAATTGCGAGTTACATCGCATTTTTATTAGATTTATTAGATTTGTAAGACCTTTGTCAAACTATTATTTTCGTTTCCTATAATTGTTCAATAATACATTGGTATTTTGTGAAGCTTTATACATAGCATATACACTATACACATAAACATAAAAGGAATTGTCAGAAAGCAAGAATTAATTTTTTTCTCAATTTATATTTATAATTAAATGAAGTAAATTTACATTACACATATACAGACAAGCTAATTGATGTATTTAAAAAAGGACTAATTCAATCGAAATGAAGAATTAGGACGACAGTGAGAAAATTCGCTCTAGATTAAAAAATCACGGCGAAGTTAAAATGAACGAAGTTAAAATCACGATCGTGATCGTGTTTCTGCGATCGCTGTGAGAAATAGACAGCGGATTGTATGCATTTAAGACAAAAATGTGAAGATGTAATTTGAAACAGCAACAATATTAGTAGAATTTCATGTCAATGTTCAAACAGTTATATCATTTTCAACCTGTTAAACATATTGAGAAAGAAGATAAATTTGCATGTCACTCCAGTTCGTTAGCATTCCAGTGGCAAATGTTTATTTTGCATAAAGATCCGCTGTCTAGTGATAAATCACTAGTTATGGTCCTGAAAACAGAGGCAGGATCGGCGTCGATCGACGCGGCGCGTTGCGGCGGCGAGTATCGAGTAATCTAAATCGACACGTCGCGTCGACAGGAATGTCTCAATCGAGCGTCGGGGCTCGGAGAGGCTAGCCGGTGCCATCTTTCGATCCGGCGTGGCCGAATAGTTGGCTTGCTCGCGGGCACGATCGTATCGCGTAGAGCGACGCGGCCCGAAAAAATTCGAGCAGAATGCCATGACCCAGCGTGGCATTTGCATCCCTCGGATCTAATGAATAGCGAGCATTACGTCCTATTTGGTCTCTCGTTGCGAGCAGCCGTGACGATGCCAGTGCGCATAGCATAGCTCTCGCGCTATTTGCAGTCTGCCCGACCCCGGGGTAGGGTGCACAATGGACACCGACGCCTGGTTTCGGTATGTGCTCAATGGAGGCCTACCCCTCTTCTAAGGACGTCGCTCGTACGATTTACCTACTAAACGTCAACCCAGACGCTGCGTTTGCTCCACTCGGATTCACGGGGTGACGCTCGGATAGATGACATTTAGGGGGGGGGGGGGCGGACCGGTCCGGAGAAGGACAAGGGGGGTGGAAAATCCCTCGAATTATCCGCGCCGCTGACAGTCGGATATCGAAGCGTTTAATCGACAGGCATTTCGTTGTCGACGGTCCTGTTGGGCCTACGATATTTTGACGTTGCCCCCGACGGACACGTCGATACCGTTGCCACGCGGGGGTTGTTGCAATTTCAAGCATCGATTGGTGCGTCCGCCGCCGGCTCTTTATTGAGTGGTTTTGAATGGCATGATTGGGGGAAGGGATGCGCAGGTTGAGGAACTGCAGTCGATACTCTGTGCGGTTATGCCCACGATCGTTGTCCAGGGAGATTATTATCGCAATGCTTTTTCCAAACATCCTTGATTAATGAATTTCTAGTGATTCGCACACAGAGCGTGAGATTATTATACTCACACTTGTGTTTTTGAAGCTCAAGCGACGGAATAGATGTCCTCGATGTAATGTTATAATATCATTTTAAACAATTTTACTTGGATTGACTACGTTATTCTAGAAAGGAATATTACGTTCGTCAATATTTCGTCACTCCGCCTTTTCTAGCTTCTGTAAAGTGTTAAGGACAATCCTAAGTACATCAAAATTCAACACTAACACAGGCCCGAAACTAACAATTCTGCACTTACATCTTACATCATTTTTGTCAGATGTAATTAATCATGTGAAGGAACAACAATATTTTGAGGAAAATTTTTTGAGTATAATAATTTGATATTATTACAGTGTACACCCACTGTATTGTACGGAATGTTATACAGGTTTTACACTCCAAACGATATGCGAGAGACTATTTTAGAATTTACTAGATAGTCGGAATAATAATGTGACCAAACCGAATGTACGCCATTGCAACGGATGATGCCCCGCCATCTTGTAGCATCTTTGTAGTTAAAGAATTCAAAATGTTTTGAAGCTTGTTTGATTCAACCGTGTTATAGAAGGGGGTGAGCAGTATTATAATTTGATTACAAATATCCATAACAGTACGATCAAACCGAATATACATATGCCATTACGGCGGGTGACATCTTGTAGAATTTTTGTGGTTGAAGAATATGTTTTAAAATATCCTCGACATTCTGATAATTTAAATTTTCGATACACACTCCCGTTTCCACGATTATTCACTTGCAACTAACGAACAATATGAATACGAACGTCAGGCTAAGAGAAAACTGTCCGCAGCACATGATGGCTCGCGACTGCCCATGACATGAATAAGTAAATAAATGATGGTTTTCACGAACTCTGATAATTACAAATATCACCAGGTTTAACAGTGCTCGCACGTACCCAACAGGAGAAGCGTGTGAAAATTACTAAGTGAAAGGACATTGCGAAATTTATCAAGACCCGCGAAACCAACGGTTCACGTTTCGCTGAACCGTGTCTATCTTAATCATCGTATGCGCATAAACAGTGAAACATTAATAAAGCTTATCAAATGTTCATTTCTTACAAGACATTCGACAATCAAGACGCAACGTAACTCTGAAAATATTTCAAGTACACGGCTCTACCACTTGCATTAAATCAACCCACGGAATAAGACGCGTCGTCGTTTCAACGGCAGAAGTTTAAAAAGTCGATATTTTTTTTTATTCCCATAGCGAATAAAAATATTCTTGCCTACGCAATGGTATATCCATGCGGTAAGCTCACACGACAATCTATTGATTGTAAAGAGGCCAGGTATTTCTTTAATTTAACGCTCGCTTGCTTTTGTATAAGGAAACTTGTTTAGTATAAATATTTGAAGAATACTTATAGAAACCATAGTACGCGAATAGTTAAGAGTTACCTCTAACGCTGCGCAATCCAACTGAATTGAAAATACCTCTATATGATTTCTTCTTCATTATAACCAGCGCGTATGTGTTAAATAACTACCCTTGATGGATCTCGGATAAACGTAGCAGAAGAAAGTAAAAATGCCAAAATTCAGAAATTAAGTTGTTGGGTATGAATGTCAGAAATGGTACTTTTTAATAGGTTTAGTTTAAAACGTGTCTTCTTTGAAAAATGTTTTCATAGAACAAGTTTCAGTGAGACTAGATACAAGGAAGTTCTTGAATCATCGATGTTAACAAAGTTCTTAATTATTGTCACGTATACTGAATACTATTCAATGGATAGTGTTACAACGATATTAAATAATCATTATTGCTGTTATTTAATATAGTGTAAAGATTCTTTGCGTTTCTCTTGGAGAACGATGTTTAATATACATTTTAAAATAACTTGATTCGAATGGAGACGAATGAATAATAATATATCTTGGATAGTGATGGTATATCTTTTACTGACGTATTTGTTTATTTAAAAATAGAAAAAAATAAACAAGAAATAAACAAACGTGTTAGTAAAATATACTATATCATAATTATCTGTAATTGCTTGCTTAGGACAGTTATCGAATAAAGACCGGAAGAAGTTTAATGTAGTACTCATAGAATTCAGTAACCTCGTCCTTTTCGAAGCCGGTTCAAAAATTGAGGAATGCAATATTGTTGCAGTTGAACGTGCACCAAAGATCACTAGAGGCAGCGGGCCTTGAAATTTGCGGTGCTAGTGGTAGTGTCCCGCAAGGACAGCCCAGTAGTGCCGGTTCCGTCGGTTCAGCACCCAGTCCAGCGTCGCCAAGACCAACCCCGCAACCACGGCCACCCGCTGGCGCAACCACTACTCATCCTACCAGACCGTTAGACGATGATAGGTCGACGGACGGTGAGTTGAAACTACGATTTTTAAACTAATTATAGAATAGACGTACCACTTTCGTGGCTCCCTAACGATTTCATTCAATGATATACAAGTGGACTCTCTATGCAAAATAAATATTGTCTTCATCGATTATGACGAAGGAGCCAAATTAAATTCTGGTTCTTCTTTTAAGTATCAAGCTGAAACTAATATACAGATGGTGTTAAATCTTTCTCTAAAACTCGCCTCGCCATATGTTGCGTGTATCATTAGAAACAACTACATCGTTTTTCATTTAAATACCAGATAAGCAGGAAAGTTCGTGCTGTTTCTAGGTTTCGTCATTATGGAATTGTACATGCATACACTCTTAACTAAATGTACGCTTGCAGATGCTGAAACATGAAGCTTGTTTATCGGAGATTGTAACAAATGGCTATTAACTTATTCAACTATTATCTCATTTAACTAGACAGCCATGAAAAGTTATTAGATCACTGAGATTATTAATTGCTCCTTGTGTACTATGTATCATTATCTCCAATGATTAAAACGGTACACACTTTCCTGGTTACCTATTATTTTTATTTTTCTTCCTGGTTACATAATGCATATCTTGTGCACCTAACCCGTGTTTTTTATTTTTAAATATCTATTTATATCACTGTTTTTACTGAAGATTATTGTATGAAAATGTAGAACTAAAGAAAGCCTTAACCCATTTAGACATGCCGTACCATAAACAGTTTATTAAATAAAAGAATAACCTGACATAATACTTTTGAAAATGGAATCTACTTTATTCTGAATAATTTCACAGAAGAGGAAAGAAAATTTATATTTGTACGTTAATGCTTAAACATTGGTTACAAAAGCAAAGAATTTCATATCGTCCTAAAATAAAGGCGCTCAAATTTGTTAGAATTTTGTTTGAAATCTCCATGACAAGTTTGACTCGTTATTATATAGACTTAATTATATTTATAACAAAAATTCCATTGAATTATCACGAGATTGGTTGGTCAGGTCTGAATGGGTTAAAGGCTGGTAAAATGTTCCATTGTTAATTTTTTCGTAGCCGTAGGTGCTGGCACTGCCGCGGAGGACTCAGATGACGGCGAGAGCAGAGCGCAATACCTACATCCAAATTGTGTGGTCTACACTCACTACCGAAGGGATGCTGCGTCCGAAGTAGAGGAACACTTTCAGAGGGCACTAGCGCACGACAAACTGAAAGGTAAGTCACCCCATCAACTCATGCACTTCACTTTTTAAAGCTAAATTAGCTTTGAGAAGTTTGGTGAAGAATGTAGCTAATAGTTATCGCCCTTTCTTCGCGAATTCATCGATTATTTACAAACTCTCATGTTACTCTTATTTACAACTCTATGCAATCTATCTTACATTAAATAAATAGTCACTGTAGGAGGTAGAAGACTGGGATGTAAAACTAGAGGGATATTGTTGCTCGCTCGCTCCGCTCGCTCGCGAGTGAGGTTATTGTTGCTCGCTCGCTTCGCTCGCTCGCGAATAGGGTTGTTGTTGCTCACTCGCTTCGCGAGTTCGCGGTTCGCGGGTACGACTGCTCTTGCGAGAGGGTTATTGGTACTCATGGCTAGTAGGGTCTACAGTTATTAATGTTTCATATTTGGTGTGTGACTCTTGGAGAGTCACACAAAGAACTTCCCGATTCGTTAGTTGCAGGATATTATTTATTATCATTATTTAGTGTACATTTTAAGAAGATTATACGTTTTCAGGGAAGTTCAATAGTTTTCTACTTATCAAAATGTTTGCTATATGACGTCGCATTAAACCAACATCGTATGCTCGTTGCTCGCTTGGTTCCCTGTTATAGCATAGTAATGTTGCAAAATAAATCGCAAATGCTCCACAATCAAACGCATTGTTTTGATATTGTACTCTGTGAAATATATACTTTTTCTTATATTTATACAGGGCATTCAGATAATCTATTACATCATGGTTCAAATGATTAGCATTAAAACTATCATAAATGTGTACATTTCCGTTACCATCAGATCTTGTGCAAATCCAATGTCCTACTACCTTTTTTCCAATTTCACCAGTGTATATTATCTGAATATTCGTCTCATGTTCTGGGATCTCTTGTAAATTACTCAAAAAAGCTCGAACGTAACCAGTATCTTGAGCAAAGTTGTATATTCCACGCTCGTTTAGATTTCTGTTCATAATTTCGTGAAATAAATTAATATGTTTATCTTGTAAATAACAATCCGGTTTTATGACTTCTTCACATTCGGCTGTTTCTAAAGCATAGTTATAACCATCATTGAGGAAACATTCTGCAGGCACTGCATATTCATGATTATTTTGGTCGATATGCTGGTCCGAGATCATTATACATTCATCAAAATTTGTAAAATTTTTTTCAGGATTCATTTTTTGATTTGTGATTGTTACATCTGTTTTCTCTACATTCTCTTCTTTTTTTTTATATTTGACAACCTTCTTATCGAGGATTGCATAAATGGGCTTATGATAGCTGAAATATGTTTCATAAACACCGCAATCTATATCATCAACATTTGAGAAAATGATATCTATTTGCGTATTCAAATTGGTCGTTATACTATTGGATGGTAATTTAGTTTTTAAATTGTACTTGTTCAAAAGGTTAATCAAATAATTATTACCATTATCCTTGCAATTTAATATATTGTAATTAAAATCACCTATCAAAACCTTTTCACTTTCAATTGTAATTTTATTCATTATTCGTTGTACAACGGTACCAAACATAGAATTAGTAGCTTTTGGTGATTTATAACCACTTATTATATAATAATTTCTGATTTTAAAAGTAAACAGTTCTACATGCGCATTTGAACTAAATTCCTGTTCAACAAATAATTTTTCTATTGCTAATTCTGTTTTTCCATAACAAATTAATCCGCGGCTGTTATTGTCAATGTCGGATCGGAATAATATATTATAATTTAAAATATTCAACTCATCATCGGTTTTCGTTAATGTTTCACTAAAAATTAATATATCGCTTCGATGAAACCATGAATCTTTATTTATATGAATTAATTTACTTGTCAAAGTACCAATATTTTGATATATAACTATTAATCCGTTTTCATTGACCAAATTATTGAATGATAATTTTAATTGTTTAGTTTTTCGCAAACGATACAATTCATCGTTAGCCGGGTTTGCAGTATTCATCTTTGTTTTTTTCGATACTGTTAATTTAAATTGTCCCAAAATATATAAACCGCTCAATTTTGAAACTCTGCTCAGTGCTTCATACAACATTTGTAAAGTTCGCCTTTCTGATTTTTTAAAATCCAAACATACTTTCTCGTATGTTTGTCCCTGACTTTTATGAATCGTAATCGCTTCAGCAGGAACCACTGGAAATTGACTACGTACGATTTGATATTTTTCCTCACTCGACATATTTACTTGATTCGATATTTTTATTATTGGTGTTAAATTTTGATCAATATTTGCATTTTTCATATAATTACGATAACGAGTTCTTACTTTCACTCCTACTCTGGGCAATTGAAAATCTAACCACAATATAGACGGAATTTTAGTATTTTCTTGAAAAGTAATAAATTTTAATATTCCGCATGCTCCATTAACCAATCCGTCTTCAACATCAATGTTATTAATTATCATAAATTTTTTTTATATCAATTTTCAATTTAATCTCAGTTAACAATTCGTTTTGAACTGATTGTTTATTTAAAGATTGTAATATAAATGTTTTTGTACTTTCATCGATATTCTTTGAAAATGTATTCTCGGCGATGATTGACTCACTCTTGCATTGGAATAATTTTCGATTATTGTAAGCGGTTACATTAGCATTAGTTGCATAATTGGGGAAAAAATTTTTTGAAATTAAGAAAAATAAGGAAAAAATTTTTTTTTAATTTTATAAAAAAATTTTTTTTTTAAGTATGTCTAAATATATATATATATATATAGTTACGTTTGCTTCTTCGGTGGATACGCCTTTCGTATAAATTGCAATGTTGAATCAACTCCTTTCGAAAAAAAACTAAAAAACTACTTGACCAAAATGGACCAAAATCTAATCAGCTCTAAGTTACAGCGGGGCACATCGATTGCATCATTCATCATTCTGATCGCGTTGTTACTTTTTCCGAAAACGTTAACGAAAAATTTGATAACATACAAACGGCCATACGCACACACACACACACACACACCCACACACCCATCCACACACACACACACACACACATACGAACATTTTGCTGAAAATAGTCTAAAATGACTCCAATGACCATGAAACGTGAAGATCTGCTAAAAAATCGATTTTCGATTTTCGGGGTGATTACAATAACTTCCCTATAAAATCGGGAAGTTAATAAAATTACGATTAACTCATTGCTACGAATGAATTTATATATTCAATAATTATCGCGTTTCTCTTCCATCCAAACACAATTCGAACAAATTCTATTGACTCTGAATGTTATAATTTGTAAGATACGGTGAAGAAGTGTCAACTTTCAAAATTAGTGTCAATAGGATAGATATAAATCAGTAAAACGTAAAGAACCGAAATGTTTATTACTTCAATAAAATCTTGCTATTTATATGGTCAAACTACGGATTTTATTTCTTTAAGAAAAAGATGAATAGGTCAAATGCAAAGCTGAAAACACGTTAGAACTTAAGGATATTGTTAGATTATTTTCGACTCTTTAAGATGACCAAAAGAGAAAATACACTTTTATTTAATTTCAGTTTGTTACAATTCACTTGGACAATTTTTATTTTACATTAAAATCTAGTTGTGATAAAACTATGAATTATACATATATCTAAATGCTGATTTAAACAAGGCATTACGCACACAATATAATAATGAATTAATATCGGGAACACCCCCTGTGTAAGGGTTGCAAAGCACGATTGAACACATACGACTTTTTACAAATTTGTTTTTCGCACTACGTTACACGTCCTGTGTGATAAAATCGTACTTCAACATTATAAAAATGTGTACCACAATTCCGACTCTATTTGAAAGAGTATATCAGAGATGACAACGAGAAATTAATGCAGTGTTCAACAGTCGGTTCAAATTAAACGTGCAGATTAATGTAAGTGGTAGTAGCGATTTCCATCGGGAATCCATCAAAGTCCCGATTCATTCCAATTACGATCCCGGTGCCACGACGTCATCGGAGCACACGCGTCGAAGATTGGACAGCCATGAGCCCGGTGCCGGGACTAATGCATCAAAGGACGGTGATTTAAACGCATCCACCGGGGATGCAACGTGGAGCGAGCGGAGACCGATAATAAAGTGCACCATTAGCCCGCGACAACGCTAACAAGCCACGTAACAATTGTACCGTCGTCGTACTTGGAGACCTAAAACCCTCGCTGTCGGCCTGTAGAAGGAGACGAAGAAGAAGGAGTGGAAGTCGCGCGGGAGACGGGGCGTGCGAGGGCGAGAATACAAAAAGAGGAAGAAGAATTGGGCAAAAGGAAGATCGGGGACGAAGGATAGAATGGCGAAGATACTTAAAAATTCATCTAAATATTATCTAATCAGTGGGAAACAACCGACATGGAGAAAATTGTCTTTTTATAGCGAATAGAGGAAATACTTTCTCTTATCGCGTTACTTCAGTACACGGGTCGAAAGTGACATTTTTTCGCTGATATTTTTTGTAAAAACTCAGGGCTTTTCTTAACGCATTACCGACCGGTAATTATTGCATAATTTTGCTAAACACTTTTTAACGTGTTCAAATTTTTAAAGTTCACTTTCATTGTGAACTAACAAGTCACCCTCAATAACGTCATCTAATAGTTTCATTTAAGATTGCAATGTAAAAGAAAATTTCTTTGCTTTCTTTTGGTACAGCACGATTATTGAAAATCCTATTAATTGGCTTCCGGTAGGTAAAGTGTTTATATAATGATATTCGTGCTCTACTGCATAAAACTACATAGTATTATAAAGAATTCGAAAATAATTTAAAGTAAATTAAAACAGTCCAAATTCGTATATCTCACAGACCTGTACTGAAGCGTTAATATCTTGCAGTACATCTTCTTCATGATTATAAAAATTAGATTTTCTTTGCCTCCTAATTTCCTAAAAGGAAAACAAAATTATTCTATACCTATGTTTACTCTAACCTCATGTCATATAACATCGAGTCAACTTCGTGATGGCGACTGGAAACAAAAAGCTACTCTTTTATTTTAAGTGGGAATAAAATTTTATTCTTATGCTAACAATCTTTAATCTTAAAATTAACGTCCATCTCGTTTCTTTATATCTTCCAAGGCAGATTAACTTTAACGCTTGAGTGATTAACAAATACATTAATTGCTCCCTGTACATTGCATAACGACTCCCATATGCACAACATCTTTCATTTAGTGTAAGTACTTTAAAAACCGTGATAATATTTGGGGTAAAGTAATGTAGTACATAATTGATAAAACAGGAGAAATCTTATGAATGAAGTTACCGGTCAGAACGGCCTTAGAAAAAAATGGTACCGTTTCTACATACAGGGTGTCCCAAAACTCCTTCAAGTCCGGGAAATGGGAGGTTCCTTGGGTCATTTGAAGCGACATTCTCCTTTGCAAAAATTACCGCCGCGGCTTTGTTTAGGAGTTATTAACGAAAAACAGGGACCAATGAGAGCGCGACTTGGCACAGTCGGCCAATAGACAGTTGGCGCGCCGGGCCGACAGTGCCAGCTCGCGTCTAGGTCGCGCTCTGATTGGTGAGATTGGTCTGTGTTTTTCGCTAATAACTCGTAAACAAAGCCGCTGCGGCCATTTTTGCAAAGGAAAATGTCGCTTCAAATGACCTAAGGAACCTCCCATTTCCCGGACTTGAAGGTGTTTTCGGACACCCTGTATAAAGAAGCATAGACTCGTTAACCTAATAAAATAGGAATGGCAACGTGTATTGCGATTCTGCAGATGGAAATGGCGCAAACAGTGGACGGCGAACTTCGCCGGTGGAATGCGCGATTGAAGTCGAGCTACTAAAATCATACGGCTCGTAAAAAAAAGGGGTGACATCGACGACATAGCGAAGGTACAAGAAGAAACATTCATAACCGCCAGAAAAGGACTCGGATAGTCGATGGCTGAGCGAATCATCGAGCAGAAGGGCCGCGGCTTGGCGGACGTCGTTCCCGAAAGAAAGAGCCCGCTAACGAGAAAGGCCAGAAGGGGGGTTGGGGGTTGTCAAGCACGAGCGAGTTTGGCAAGCGATCGGCGTAGCAGCCCGTCTATATCGGTATCGTTTAAGGCCGCATTTATCTCGCGGCAGTGCTCAGGATCAGTTCACTAGCCTGCTTAGAATTCAAGACAACACGACCTAATTGTTATGTGCCGTGCGCGTTCCCCGGCCCCTCCTCGTCTCTCTCGCTCGCGTGTCCTCTGCATCCCCCCGCGACCGTTTCATCGCGAGCTCACGGTTCCTCGGCGTAGGAAAGGTAAATTAAGAGCTTCTGCTCTCTCGCCGGGCCTGGATACGAGAGATGCTGTACGCTGACTCAGGGAGAGCAGAAGGAAACGAACGACGATCCGGGACCAGGGGAACGGGGGGAACGAACGGGGGGCGGGGACGGAACGAAGAGACACTGCCGGAGACAGTTTTAGCCGCGGTATGCCGACTAACATACGTACAAGGAGTGAACGCCTCTGTGGGTGAACGTGTTCACCGCTAGAACAAAGACACCCTCTGCTCGAGGATCAAGGTAGAAACGATAAGAAGGGTTGGGAATTGTTTGAACCGGCGCTTACGGCACGTGTTTGCGGCTCGACGGAAACGTTCTCTCGGGGATCGTATTATTGCGCGACGATGTCTTATTACTTTCGAGAATGTTACCGCGAAGAATATTTTTCGGAGGGCTGCGCACCCCTGAAAAATCGAAGTTTGGCATTCTTCTTTAGTTTACTGCCCCTGAAGCGAGGAAATGTGCGGCATACGAATTGTTGCAAATTTTTATAGTTATATTCTGAACACGAGGCTGAAATTATATCATGAGGAATCGAGGGGAAACAATCTTTGTTATTTTACGTTTAGTGGCATTCAGAATTGTCAATTTTGGACATAGATCAAGTGTTTCGAAATGCACTATACATGTTTGACTGTATTTCAAAGCAACAGTGTAATTTTCATGCAATTATCGTTATTACATATTATTTAAATTATTGTGTGATTCCTGCAACATATAACTCTTCACCGTGAATACAAATTTCATGTTCTCTACCAGTTTTTATAATACAATACTCAGAATTTCCTACGACGTTCAATAAGATTTTAATAATTGAACTTCATAGTTTCAGCTTATATGCACAGCATTTGCAGAAAGTGGGAATATGTAGCAGTTTCTGCGTATACGAGCATTGACATCAAGGTTCAGGGATTAATCGCATTTCAATAAAAAATAAACTATGCCAAAAATATTTGATACATCGAAAAAGAAATATCCGCAAAGCCGATAGAGTTACAAAGCGCTTCGAGCGAAGCGAGCCCAGTATTTCACCGATAAAGGCGGTGCATTAAGACACCATGCATAAAATAAGAATCTGATAGAAGTAAAACAAGGTTCTCGAGAGAGAGAACCACCTCGACGTGACCATAGGCCGCTTATCGAGCAGGAACTGGACGCTAAATGCAGTTTCCACGGCGGATCAAAGAAGTACCGAGCACCTAGATCGACGATACGCGTACCCCTTAATCACAGCTACTCTGCTCCGAGTTATCAATTATCCGAGTAGCCGTGTAGTCAGGCTAAAGACGTTATTAGTCTTCCCCGTTGGCTGCCGATAACATATTTCACCGGCTAATGAGTTGAAAGAAGTCCGCGACGGTGGGTCCCGCGACATAGGACAAAGAGACGGCGGAGAGGATGATTGGCCCGAGAATATCCGTCCGAAAGCGAAAAAGAACGTCGGAGCGATTAAGCGGGCCCGGCCGCGTTTCGTGTCGCTGTAAATCGTAATTTCGCTTGGAAATTGGTGGCAACGTTACTCTCTCTCTCGAGGGAATGAGTTCTTGCGACGAGAGGAGATGCGATGCGACGGGAGAAATTGCATCTGGTACTCGGTACTCGTATGGGTATACGAGCCTGCACCGGGAGCGGTTGGCGTGACTTAATACGACAGGATCGAGCCGAACGATACGGGCCGACGATAAAACGTTTTGCCCCCGGAGTGCACGATAAGAACGCATCGGCGCAGCTACGCGAACGATCATCGTGCTTTCTTGTGCTCGACACCTGAAGCATCTGAATTTAACCACTTTGCGTTCCGCGGGGACGTGTGCTGCAAACTGGTCCAGATGAATGTGCACGGGCTCACGCTTCCACGACAATTACCGCGCTAAGTGTTAAGTATATGTATACTGAGAACAGCCTGTGCTTCCTGGTTGGTCTAAGCCGCAGACCTCTGGAAAGATGCTTATTGAAGTTTCGATACTGTGCACATGGAACGCCTTTGTACGATGTCTAAATTACGTGGAGCTGATTGTGTCCTGTTGGCAACATTGTGCGCATGCTGATGGCTTTTAGAAAATACGTTCTGAGCTGGAGTTCAAACCACAATAAATTCATTTTTTTAAGTCCAGAACAAACATAAAACTGCCAATCGTTAGAAGATCATTACATGGGCTAAACTCGAGAACATTCTACTAAAATTTTTGTTTTGAAAGTCCCAGTTCTGAACATTGATTTTGGTCAACGCGTTACATACACTGGGAGCACTCGGTCACCTTTTTACCGACGAATAGACTGCGGATGTTTGTGCAAAATAAAAATTTTCAAAGTCAATTACAAGGAATCGGGATGAAATAAAAATTTCTTTTTTTTAATTCTAGTAGGTCAACAATTGTGTAATTTAAAATCTTCTGATGCCTTCACAGCTCTGTGTTTCATCTATTTATTTTTATAAATGTATAAAAATTGCAATCTACTCATAAATGTTGGATACTTCACATTTGAATGTATTGCAAAACGCGTTCATGAAAGAGCATGTCATTATTAACGAATCTTTATACAATATTTATGGCCCATACAAATTTCACAAAATGTTATACGGATAGAGAGAACATGAACTTGATAGAAATGAGTAATATTTCTGCCACAAGCAATCTTATAATCAATGCAAGAAATATTTTTATTATTCCGACTTCCATAGTCATTATTACATTTTTAAAAATTTCATAGTAGTCAATCCCCTCAATCTCCCTGACACGCTTCCAGAAGCAAGCCTAAATAAACGAGACCCGTCATCGGAGGCCCTAGACGTCTCAAGTGCTCGCGTCCCCGTCATTTTCTGGTGGTGCCAAAGAAAAAGAAATGCGCAAGCTCGCGCGCGACAGGAACAGCGCTCGCGATCAGTCACCGTAGCCGGCTTGGCGAAACTGAAAAATCGCGTGCGTTTATCAGCGCGCATGCTTCCGACCAAAGGGTTAATTTGGAACGTCCTCGAAGGGTGTGCAAGGGGCGCGGCTTATCGGGGTACTCTAATGCGAATACGAGGCCTCAGAAACGGCGGCGACGTTGACTTCGGGAAATTGAGCGCGTCGTTCCAGTCGGTGGCGTCAAATTAACGCCCTGCGCCGCGCAACAGAGACGCAATTACTTGACATCGCCCTTACACGACATGTTGGCGTCTTCAAAGGCGCTGCCGCGAGATTAGCAGCGATACCGTCTTCGGTCTACGATCGCACTTTTTCACAGTGGCCGCCTCTCGGCCGCGGATCGTGACGGATGAAAATTGCCGTGTAATCTATGACGCGGCGAGATTTAATGCACCGTAATTGAAAACGTTACGACGCTCGCCATATCGGCCCGCCTTTGATCAGTTTTCTTTCCGCGAACGTTTAATTGTTTGATGTGAAATATTGGCGTAGGCCGCGCGATTTAAATCAAGTCCCGATCCGGCGCGCAACGCGCAGTGGCTGTGTCTACTCGACAAATGTTGCCCGACCACTTTTCAAAGCACGGTCGAACGGAACGTTGACCATTTATGAAGCACGACAACGTTTTGACACGTTGGAAATTTCTTGATTGTTATTAGATTGTGGATTTTACGCGCTTGTGATAGAAATCGGTAGATCGTATCGAAAACATGATTGAAACTATTTGAGGGTATTGGATGTATAGATTTTCTTTATGCAAATGTTTTTATGTTACATGAATTTTATCAAACATGTTTTGTTAAATGTATTTAATGTCCGGACATTGATGATTCGATTTTTAAATCGTGTCTATCCCAAGCAAGCATTGCGTACTTCTATTATGAACTGTGTCAAACAAAACAGTATTGCAAGTAATAAAAAGTTCCGTTTCATTTCATATGAAATAGCTGTTGACACTCATTGTGTGTAAGCCTATCGCACCGTCCACTGTGAAATGATAAAGATACGATAACTCTTGACAAGAACAGGTGTCTGAGCATTCCAGTTGATAGGTCACTGCATATATGAAGTATTACTTCCCAGTGAAGTGTGTTGTACTACAAGATAAGATGTAGATTAAAATTTAGTATTCCTTCTGTTCTACATGAATTCATAAGTACTGTAACATTCGCGCTTCTCTAAAGGAACTTTTACAACCTTTCACAATTTATAGAAAAATGGTATGAAGCAATAAAAACACGAGATTTTACTAAAATTTGTGTTTCTTATTTAGTGAGGAAATTGCATAAATTTTTATCACAGATTTGTCGTTCCTTACCATATTCATACAACAAATTTGTTATACTCGTATACCTATCCACCAATTTGAATTATCTTGTGACGTCAATTGGAACACTGCGTCCTATGCATACATTGTGTCAAAAAGTACCGAGACATCCTCATTTAAACTGCCTGCGTAAGAAGTGTTCAAAAATTTGTTGTTTCTAGAAGTCAGTAGGACTGTAAACTATTACGCCGCAGATTTTGAGCTCGATCTTTCGCACAGTTTGTTTACAGCTGCCGAGTTTATCAGTCTACCCCAAGAGTGTACTGCGATCGTTACCACGGAGAAAAAAATTGAACAAAGAGTTCGCTTGAAATTTTGTGTAGCCAACGAAATTTCTTGTACCGATTCGTTGAAGATGTTGAATAAGGCCTTCGGTGATTCAGTTATATCGAGCCATGTCACAAAGCGACCGTTATAACCGAATTTTTGGCCAAACATTCGACAACTGTCATCGACCAAGCACCGTGTTCGCCAGATATGGCCCTCTGTGACTTTCCTTATTCCCCAAACTCAAATTACCCCTCCGAGATCGCCGTTTTGAGTCGGTGTAGGCCGTGAAACAAAATTCGCTGAAGGAACTGAAGGCCATACCAGAAAACGCTTATAAGAAGTGCTTCGACGATTGGATTTTGCGCTGGCAGAAGTGCATTGCCTCGGATGGGGCCTATTTTGGAGGCGGTAAAATAAATTTTGACGAAAATTGTCTTGGTATTTTTTTGACATAATGTATCCTATAACATTGTCGGGGCGATAAGTATTATACAGGGTGTCCCAAAATTACCTTAGTTTAATGAAATGGGAGGTTCCCGAGATCATTTCAAGCGACATTTTCCTTTGCAAAAATGTTATCCGCGGCTTTGTTTAGGAGTTATTAACGAAAAACACGGACCAATCAGAGCGCGACCTAGACGCGAGTTGGCACAGTCGGCCAATAAACAGTTGGCGCGCCGGGCCGACTGTGCCAACTCGCGCCTAGATCGCGCTCTGATTGGTCCGTGTTTTTCGTTAATAACTCCTAAACAAAGCCGCGGATAACATTTTTGCAAAGGAAAATGTCGCTTGAAATGATCTCGGGAACCTCCCATTTCATTAAACTAAGGTAATTTTGGGACACCCTGTATAATATGGTTTAAGGTAGGACTAATCGCGCAAGAGGTGAACAGATCCCAGGATCATGAATTTTTTTCTGGTTCATTCGTTCCTCCGATTCCAGTCTGGAATGATTTATTCTCGCCGGTTCCGATCCAGCGACGTCGATCGGTCGACCTCGCGGGCGATAGCCCGATACAAATGTAGTCGGTAAATCTTCGCGGTGACACGGTCTCGCGGTGTTTCATTTCTTGAGCCCTCGGAAAATAATCGGCTGACACGAGCCGGATAAGTTTCTCGCGGGGCTAGGCGTCGTGCCGCTCGGCGTCGACGCGTGGCGTTGGCCGCGTGCCAGAAGGTGGCTCTATAAAGACGTCGCGCGTCCCGGTGCCGCGATTCGTCAAAACGTAACCCAGAGCAGATTGATGTGGCGGTGCGACCGGATAGCTCGTTATTCTGATTGCGAGTCGCTGCTAAAGGCTGCTGCTGCACAGCCAGCCGCTGCTAAAGAAACGACGCCCTGGACAACCGTTCAGACAGCACCGACTACTAATGACGCGTCTCTGTCTATTTTTGATTTGTGAACGCCTGACACCTCGAGCGCGCGATCCTCGGCGGCGTGCGTCGTGCCGTGCCGATTCACTTTGGAAACCTTTAAGTTGAGAAATTGGGGGACTGCTTAGGGAAAAGAGGGCCACAAATTGAGCGTAATGGCGGTGCCCGAACGAGTCTGCCGTGGCAAAAAGTATTTTAGGTATTTAACCGTTTGTAACCACATGCTGATAACTTTGAAAACCGCTAGGTTGAAGATTTGTTAGGCTGTTTGGGGAACCGAGTCGCAAACTGCGCGTAACAACGCTACATGAACGAGTCCACGATGGGTCTGAAAAGTACGGTACATGCCCGGTTATATGGTCACCGACCGGGACCGGCGTTTGTCGTATATCCGGGGAGGTGACGTTTCAGGAATTTGTGCGAGAAAAAGTCCACTATATGAATATACTTCATATAATACAGTGCACGATTGACTCACGCGATGAAGTTCACAACACGTCACTGCCAATGCAGCCCTCACATAGCTATCCACAACATAAAGACGTGCCTCTCTCGGAACAGAAGTTAGAGGGGGACTGTAACTTACTTATGGACTGAGCGCAAAGAGGTACAAAACTATTTCTCCAATTACGTACAAATCAGACACAAGTCCGAGGAACATTGAACGTCCGTGAATTTGGCATCGACAACCCTTTGGAGTTCCATCAGGAGGCTCCGTTGGCGTTCGCATAGAATTGAATCCCGCCTTGGCCATCTCCCTGGCTCCCTTCTCCCATCGCATCGGTGCGTTCCCGTCGGCCGTCTCCGCGGCATCGGCACAGTAGAAAGCCGGCCGTGGACGCTCGACACTCTGTTTCTTTAATTGCGTTAATAAATAAAGGACAGTCGGCCGAGGCCGGTGAGCCGAGGCCAGAAGAGACAGAAAAGGGGGATAGGGAAAGAAGAAAGAGGAAAGGGAGGCGGCAGCGGCCAGCGGCTGCGGCGGCTTGGCCCAAGAAAGTGGAAGAGAGGGATCAAAGGGGGTTGGAGGAAGGGCGAAGGACGCGGAGGAACGAAGGACGAAAAGTGTGTGGAAGGCCGGTTCCGGCCGCTATCTCGCATCTTCTCCCCCGTAAGCAAATCGCAATATTTAACGCGATAGTTAGTCAATCTTTCTTGATACGTGTGTAGGAGGATGATGCCGCGCCGCCTCGGCCAATCCGCGGCCAAGTTCCCGAGCCCGGCATCAACGAGAAAGTATATTTTACACGTTCGTCGGGAACGAGCCCCCTTTCCTCCTTCCATTCGGCATTCCACGCGTGGGAAACAATGCGGCCCCATGGCTTCTTTATGCTTAAAGTGTCGCGGGTCAGTTGTTACCGGGACGACCCGATACCCAATCGGATTAAAGTATCGTCGTCCGACCACTGGCCCCTTCGGAGATCGCCGATCGATTCTTCTCAAACCGACCCTTCTGCCTTCCCGCGAGCCTTGTTAATATGTTCATCGACCGAACGGTACTCCCGCGTTGACGAAACATTTGCGGGGATTGCAGTACGCATCTTCAAGGCTCGAACTGTTCACTTTTACAAATGAGGTTAACCAATTTTTAACTGTATGTCACTTTTCTTTTGTTTTAAATTCACTTCGTACTGTATTTTAAGTTCAAAACCAAATCTTTCTTCCAATCTCGGAAATTTCCATTTTATTTTCATTTTCAAAATGTACTTATATTGCCGCCTTTGTTATCACTAGACAGCAGATCTTTATGCAAAATAAAAATAGTCTGCATCGATTGCAAGAGATAGAAATCAAATAGAGTGTTATTTCTTCCTTTACCATCTTCAATTTTTAAAATTGTTCACCTATTTTCAATTTCATCTACTCAACTTTACTATAAATGCATAAAGATCCGCGGTCTAGTTATCACCATTTATTCTAGTAACCATCTACATGCTGAACTACTTAAAATACTAAAATATCATAGATTCTTGTTAACATCCTGAACGTTACACACGTGTGCCATATTTATGTAATAATATGTATTTGTATAAAATGAATTTATACTGAATTCTGCGTAAGCACAAAATACAAAATAATATCTAAACATCACAAATGTATGTGAAGGGTTAATCAACGAATAATAACTTGCTATAATGAACAAGTTTTAGATAAATGGTGATAGTATAAAATAATGTGTACCTAAAATTCTATTTTATTTTTAATCCCATACGAATTTGTATTAAAATCAAACAATATCTTCAGTATTGTATTTTGCAAGCGTTTCAACCTGTATTCAAAGACATTGCTTTGTAAATTTTGATTTTATGGATGGTCTCTCGGTTGCGTAATATTTACTGCGGCATCTACCACTTGTGATTACGTAAACGGAATGCAACCCGAAGCGATTCGAGCATGTAATATTCACTATCAACAGTAAACTGATTGTATCATTTATTCAGCTTTTGTCAACATTTTATTTGTTACACTATACGTATATCAATGATAAGGTCAATAAAGGTAACTCTGCGTTATCTCTTAACCTCTTACAATTAGTCTACCTTAAGCATAACGAGAACTCTTTAATATTCATACGTAAAGTAAGTTATCTTGTACGCTACGCATTCATTAAAGATAAGTTCTGAATAATTGTATATTGGAAACGCGTTTAATACTTTATATGGAAATAATCGGTACATTTACGTAATGCATTAAATTATATGGATTATTTCTTCAGTTTTTTTTTGTCACATTGGAAACAATAGAAAAAAATGAATTCAGTATATGTTGTAGTGTTCAGAACAGTGTATATTTTGTCAGTAATGTCATATTTGTCCTACAATCATAGTTTGATCGTTTACTGAAAAAGATTAAACTTGCTAGATTAAAAGATTAGCAGTAAACAAGTTCAATAAAATGTAATACGTTCAACAAAATTCGAACAATAAAGACGACTAAAATTCCTCAAAAACTCTACGCCACAGTCGCCACATTGAGATTCTTCTTCCCACTCTATCTCCCCCTTCTACGACACTATTCCCCTACTCTTCCGCCACGGCTCGGTCACGTGACGCGTTTCGTCTCTGGCGTGTGTCTGTCGTAATATCACGTGACTAATCCGGTACTGGCAGAGAGAGGGTAACTTTTCTCCTCAATTCGTACTCCCTCCCCTCGCGACTCTGTAAATGACATGATAAGTTGCTCATGATAAGCTTGGTCAGGGAACAAAAATATTGTACACGTATACTTCGTACACATAAATTCAAGATCAGTAAGCAAGATAGGTCCTCGAACAAACTTCTACGATATTCCAAAAGAGAATTATTTTGTGAACGTAAAACTGTACTATCCACTATTGTGAAGAATCTTATCTTGCTTTGCTCAACATATCGATGCAATGAATCGAGGTGCAGTGATGGATACTCTATCCCATAATTGGTAGTCTAGGGGCTAAAATGAAGCTATTCATGTCGTGTAATCATTAAACGGATCGACAGAACAGCTATGGTCGCGTTCGAAAAGGCTGAAGGTTAGTGTATTCAAACAATATCTTCTGGTTGACATTGGTTACGTTAAATAATGGGAGTTCCACGAGTCAGGATAAATTAGTCGTCGACACGGTCACCATGGGATAGTTAAGAGCCAGCTGTGGAAGGCGGAGATGAAATCGAGGTAGAGCGAGAGGAGGAATTAGAAGTATAAATCGTCGGCAGGTTCGACCTCGTTGGTTCAACCTTCGAATATGTGTTTGGATTGGCCAAAGGAGAGATTCGAGGGAGAAAAAGGAATCCTGGGACCAAGGACCCGGAGACTCGCGGGAGGATACACGACAAGCTTCTGGCTTTGGAGTGGTCGCTTGTAAAACAACCGAGCGGTACCTTTCTGTCGTGCGGTTCGATCTCGTGGGATCCGGCTACTCGTTTATCGTGAGCCCTCGAAAGAATCGCGTGCTGGCCCCGTGGGAAACGATACAAATATTTTAATAAACATTCTTGCTTTCGCCGGGATCGCTCGCTTTCGATAGAAATTTCTCCGTCTATTCGTCTCTTTCTCCGAGGAGATCCGGGTCAATCGATGATCGCAGATCAATGGCGGATACTGCGTGATTCACTGTCGAAGGTTATTTCCACGTCACCCGAGTATGGATCACTTTCGATTTGGAAAAAGAATCTTATTGGATATTGACACAAATACAGTGGGTGACCAAATTATTCCTCATTGATTGACGAGTTTTCATTAACTTTTCACACTAGATGTGTGGAGGATTAGAAGAGAAGTAATTGATAAAAATAACAAGAGTGCATTTACTAAGATTTTTAGTGATTTTTGTTATAGTACATGCCAAACGAATTAAATTTATTGAGTAATTCCCTACAAATTCATCTTTATAATCTCAATAATCGTGAACAAGAGTAGTTGCAGTGTTAAATTGAAATTTAGCTACACAGAATTTGTATTATTTCTTTATGAAATTGATGTTTCCAAATCTCATATCTGAATAAAGGGTCTACCATTAAGGGGTGTCATTTTAAATTTCGCGTTGTTTCTTATTTGTGAAGATTAGAGTTGTCATTCGTGGTTAGTAGAATTGTAAAAAAAATGTTAATTGTGAAACAAGAGCGTTTTTTTATGATTTAATATAACACTTCCGAATGGAAGACTCCGTAGAATAGCCTGCAGTATCCATATTTACGCGCGGTGCTAGCATGGCGTCAAACAATTTCATCAATGAGTTTTAATCTTGGGTTCAAATCTATTTAATCTTGTACATAAATATTCAATCATAGATAGAAACTTTTGATTAACATTGAATAACCTAATATTTAATTCTAATTAAAGTAATTTAATACAATTATTGAAGCACAAAGTTTCCTTTACGTTTTGAATTCTACGATCCATGCAGCTATTATTTCTATTCTAAGTACTGCAAAACTGTTGAATTCATCAAATTCATTGAATCATGGTAACATTTAAATGTTACTTTGAATTATTTCCATGTAGAGAGTTAAAAGGGCGCTATCAGGCTTATAGATATGAATTCTAATGGACACTTTTCTCAATTACCGAGCATTTTTTGCTGATTATTTTGCATTTGTACTGGTGTAGTCTTAACGCTGTTGGAATTCAAAGTATGTTTACGAATCGTGAAATTTCATTATTAGTTCACTGGAAAATACTGTTGTTACAATTTGCGTGTTCAAAACATGGAAAAATAGACTGAGGTTTTTAATTGAAGCACGTCATGCCACTGCATGACTATTAAGGATTAATTGCGCTGTGAAAGTAGGATACCGTGACTTCTCCGTTATTTACACGCATAAAAGTCATCTGAAATCAAACAAATTATCTTTCTATTATCGCAATTTCAAGCACAAGTTTGTCCTGAAAGGAAAATGCAATGTAATGTTGTATAATTTAATGTTGAACAACAATCTTTTTGTTCTATTGTGTATTATTTTTCGGTGACCGTAAAGGACGTTTCGTTATACTTCAATTTACTTCCTGCGTGTTACAAAATATCTGAACAACACGGTATTTGCAATTTTGTTATAGAAAACATCTCTCCCATGTCCATGAGGAACTTCCCGGCTTCCTTTTGGGACAGTCAGCATCCAGGTCAAGGCTATGAGTATGCAACGGATCCATGGCACCCTCATTACCCACAATATCACCACAGGTGAGTCCATTTAATATTTTTATCCACTGCAAATAAGCGAAGGACAATGGACATCCACGTTGAAATCCAATTTGACCAATTTTCTCTTGTTCTTCTTCTTCAATATTTTTAATCTTAGTAATAAATTATAAGAATGTACATATTATCAACACTAAAGTTACCACCACCGGTCAAATGACCGGTTTCGTATTTTTTTTAAATTTAATTCAATAAATTTCTTTATGAAGCCGAATTTTACTAAAGATCGCACAATATCTAAGAGATACAGTGTAGTCATTTTTATTGTATCGCAATGAGTCATTTTTAGTGTTTGGCAGGTTTAGTGTTGACTCAGGTCAGGCTCAGATTCTCGATTTGTATCGAATATTTGATTTACATTCTATTTTGTTATTTTAATCAATTACAAGAATAACAAGTATGTAAGAAAAATTTTTAGAAATTCAATAAAAGCAGTTTTGGTCAGCTAAAATATTGTTATTAAAAACTTATTTACCTTCTGAGTATAAAGAATATTAAGCATAAAGACTTTTAATCTAAAGTTTCAGTCCTGTTATTGTTTGCTCACAACCAGGAATGTCCATAGTCCTTTCCTAACCTAAATTATAGAAAAAGCAACTTTAATCCCATCACTTTATCAACATTCCTTAATCATTCCATTAACAATTGCACACAAAACTATTTACACAACTTTCCAAATCTAAAATATCTCAGCTGCATGATATCCAAGCAAAAATCTCTGGAAACTGCAACAAAATATTTATTAACATTCAATCAAAATGGTTAAAAGCAATACTACAATATCGATTTTAGTTCACTTCTGGTCTCACCATTTCATCAAAATTTCAACCCCTTGCGAAATCCGCCGTGCTACAACCGAAATTAAAATTTTATTCCATACCTGTCTCTTGTATAAAATGTTCAATAAAATAATGAATTTCACGCGCATTCCAAAAGATGTAATAAGTTCGACACGTCGAATGAAGTTATACGTACACAACTCACTTTATTTTTTCCCATTGAAACTTCCATCAACATATTTCGCAGGGGAAGAATTTTTCGATTGAAATAATTAATATTTAAAACAATTGGAGCCTCACATATATATATATATATATATATATATATGTGTCGACCGACATTTTTCCTCTGTTCTGTTCTTCCTTATATTATTTAATAAATTATGATTTCATCTGTTGTCAACCCTGCACTCTCATGCCGAGCACGAGTATGTTGAAAACGCTGCTAATAAATTCCAGGAAGATTTTTAATTAGTACAATCGTATATGATTAACCACGTCACCATCTGGATTATTTTAATTCATTTTGATATAAAGACTCTGGAGTTACTTACATTCTTGTATCATACAAAAATTGTAATAACCATATGAAAAAGTTTATTATGCAGTGACTACATTAAATAGTGATACAGAGTATTAAATGATCAACATTAATATTAGTCATTCGATCATTACTGGCGATAAAATTACTAATTTGATTCATACGATCGGATATGTGTTAACCGCATACATACATATACCTCACACGCATCTCGCTCTCATTAAAAGCATTTTTCCGCCGGTTTAATATTCTCCGAATTGATCGTTACGCATTCATTTTACTGGCGGATTGAAGCAAATAGAGTTTCTGCGGGTCCGATCAGATTGCACCGCATATTTACAAACAGCCGGGGAAGAAGTCCTCGGAAAGAATCTCATCCATCCGGTCCACCGCGGAGCGTGCTCCATTTTAAATTCGACCGGTTTCACACTCGAAGCTCGTGTTTCGCGCGCGACGCGCCAAACCGTCCCGTGACAAATCGACGGAACGGCCGCGAGCGTCGTTCGTTCAATTAACAGACGATAATGCGGCCAATGTTTCACGCATTCCAAAAATCCACCTCCGGCAGGCGCGACACGGTCATTACGCGATAGCCTGCCGGGATAAACCGTCAGAAATGAATGTCGTGGCGTGCACGAGACGGGGAAACGAGCCGGCCAGGAGGCCCGGAGGGGTAGAGGATTCAGAAAAAGGGAGAAAAAAAGGAATCCGAGAAAAATCATGAGAAATCGAGGAAAGAGAGGGACGGGCCGACTGAGAACCGGGGGGATGCAAGCGAGACGGAGAGGTCCTATTAAAGGACCGTACAAAAGGCGGCTCGGTGAGAAAGAGAGACGGTGGGAAGAAGAGGGAACGGCGTGGAGGCAAAGAGAAAACGAGACGTGAAAAATACAGAAAACCGTCGGGAGCAGGTACCACTGCTCGGAGAGATCTTTAGCGCTGATCTTGCGTCGGCCGCCGTATAAATTACCAGTCTGTCACCGTTCTTGAGAAGAGGCACGATATCGAGAATTCTTTTCTTCCTTCTCTCTCGCGCCACCCTCTCGCCCCCTCTCATTTCGCTCCTCCCTTCTCTGTCCTTCTCTTTTTTTTTAAATTTTATTTTCAGTTACTTTCCTTTCCCTGTCGCGCGCAAGAGAGCCCCGTGCTCTTGCCCCTCTTTCTTGCTTCTTTCTGGCCGGAGTCTCTTCGGTATTTACATCAAGGATCGAAGTAAAAGGTTTCCACGGTTTGTTGCAGAGCTGTGCACGAGTATCACCACCATAATATGGCGGCCGTGACAAGTTACGGTGGCCTGTTGTTGGGTGGTGCACGAGGACTTGGCCACCATACGTCCCACCATGCGGCGCACCACGCGCACGCCGCGGCCTCCTACAAGGACTGGACGTCGGCGACGCCGTCGCAGTCACTCGTCGACGCTTCCTCCGCACCCCCGTACCCCCATGGCCCGTATGCACCCCTTTCCGGTGAGTAAAATGAGGGTTCATTTCGCCCAGTCGCCAAGTGTTATCGATTAGGGGTGTTACGTACACACAAGCGCGATGTCTGGCATTGGTCTACTCGTTTTTCTTGGTTTATCGGGATACAGGGGAAGTGCCGCATATTTCGAATGCCGGTTTGTTCAACCCTTGGATGGTGCAGTAGAATCGCGTTTATCCGAACAGGTACTCCCACCTCCAGCTCTTGTTTGTTCCGATAACAGAGATCGACAGTTGGATACGATTATAGAAGTTTGTTGTTTTCGTACATAAAGGTGTCGCCATAACAGTACGCGTTTTCTTCTTCGTTGGAATCGGTGCGTAAAGGTGATTTACTTCAAAATACGCTCGCATGATAGACGCTCGATTGATGTACCTACGTGAGGTTTAGCATTTTATTCATTAATTTAGCATTAATAAAAAAAAGGTTCGGATAAAGTTGATTCTATCGTACCATCTTGTACCTAACCCAGACCTAATGTTGTACATATTATACTAAATACATAAATACGCGTAGTTTAATTAGGTTTAGTTCCAATAACATACATTGGTTCGTACACGTTAGATTTGACAGTGGGTGATACATTGGCGCAGTCTATAGCAGTCTGAAAATTTTCCCTATCGCAAAATTGGACCTGAATTCTTGCTCGGCGTGTCCCCAACATGATCCTAATCCTTCGGAAGGGACACTCTTCCCTGTCTCTTATATAATTCGCCGAGAAGCGGGGGTTAAAAAGGAGCGGCCCTTTTTGCAAAGACGTGTCCCGAGCACCTCCGTCGAGTGGAGCGAAATGTTTTACGGCCGTGCCGTGGGTTTTTGTTGTCGGCATCGATGATTTCGGTGGGAGAACAACGAAGAAACGGGCCCCGAACGTGGCGGCGCTATATCGGCCCCGCGGCTCCCATTAAGCTCTTATTAATTGCGAGCATCTGAGGGGCCGACCGACCTTTCTTGCGCTACCTGCGCGCCATTCTGCCTCCGATATCTCGCTCTCTCTCTCTCTCTCTCTCTCTCTCTCTCTCTTTCTCCCTTTCGCGTTCTCTCGCTCTCTCGCTCTACCGCGCCGGGCCGATACAAACGACGTTCGGACGATCCTCCTCGGCCTTTCAACTTTGATGTCGAGTCGGTCCTCCTGACGAGATTTATCATGTAAATCGCGAATAAAAAGCACGCGTACCCTACGCTGCAATCGGGATGCTGCTGCTACGCTGCGACTCACCTTTTTTCCACGGTTCCGGGGCCGATCCAGCCTCGCTCCGGTCCGTGCTCGATCGCTTGATTTCGCGGCGAAACGTCGCCGTCGGGATGCGTGTAGCTAATTTATTGGGAGACTTGCTGGAATCTTATCTTCTCGACGAATAAAATGAATTCGATTTTTCAGCTTTTTTTTTTGTTCTTATACAGTCGGTGAAAATGATTAAACCCTTCACATACGAAGTAACCGTACCACGACAAATGACCGGCTTCATACTATTTATTTAGTAATTATTTGAATTACAAAGATGCTCTCAGACGTTGCAAAAAACCCAAAGAAATTTAGTCTTGTAATTTTTATGTACATTTTGTGCTCGGTATATCCAGTGTTAAAAATTAAATTTGATATTACCAAATATCTAGGTATGTTTAAAGATAATAATGAATTTTTGTATAAATTCCTGGGATGATAATAAACATGTTGATGTTGATTCAATAAATGATGTTGATACTACATTTTACATCAATGTGTACAATGGCATAATAAATATCCATGTATAACACGTATTTCAAACGTCTGTACACGTCGAGGGGTCAGCACATATTCGTCCGTGTGATTAAAATTAGTGTTACACTAAATTTAAATAATTCTTTGTGAACATGAAAGTGAATTTGTTATAATTATATTTTCTATTTGTAACCTTTGCGAACGAGTCATACTTCATTACTGTCAAATAATTTCGTAAATATGTATAAATAATCATCGTCAGAAAACTTGAGCATTCTTCCAACATTTACACCTAAATTACAGGTGGTTTTCTAGAATTTTGGACATACATATAATTATAGGTTGGCCACAAAGTTTTTGCATTTTTCTTTCCAGTTAATTCATTCATATTTCATGAATTTTAATTCGACGAAGTAGAGTTTACTTGGACACATTAAATATGAAAAGACTTTATTAATATTTGTACGCTGATAATTCCTAAAAATCGGGAGATACAAAAATGGAGCTGCAGCATATTTTCCACAATATTTATTAGTATGTTTCGACGGAAATATGTTTCACCGGTTACGAAGAGTTGAAACCCGTCGTATCGTTTTCACTAACTGAAATAAAATGTCGAAATAGGAATTTGAATAATTTAATAAAATTGTTCGGATCGTGTTGCAAGTGATCGCGCAAGAAGACGCGGCGGAGTAGCGAATAAATTTCGCGTCGCTCAATTCGCCTCCACGTTTGAAGGCAAATGCAGCGCGCGCGAATTGCAACGGAGGGTGCAGCTGCAGCACGCCGTGGAAATACCACGCCCATCGTGATTGCGGAGACCACTCCCATCTGTCTGCACGTCGTTGCCGCCAACACGCCTTCCACGTTACTCCGAGGCATTCTCACGCGATTTCATGTGGCACATCCGTGACTTTTGATGTAACGTTCCGCCACGTCCAGGAACTTCCGCGTCTCGACTTCCGCTGTATTTTCGCCGCACCGTTCGCTCCGAACGATCTGTACCGGTACTTTGAATAGGTCGCACGTTTTGCTCTTCTGAACTCATCTCAATTTTTCAAATTACCCAAGGTTCCTTTATTTTAATTAAGCTTTAACGCTGTTCCAACATCGAAGGTCATCGGCAAGGTCATCACTAGACTGCGGATGTTTATGCATTTATAGCGAAATTGAGTAGATGAAATCCGAAATTGTTGAAAAATTTCTTTAATTGAAAATATTAATATACATATGATTTCTCCTCTATTAAAATCATTAAGGGAAGAAATAAAATTCAATGTAGTTTCTATTTCTTGCAATCAATGCAGACAATTTTTATTTCGCATAAAGATCCACAGTCTGGTCATCACAATTGTTCGATTGTTTCCATTTCATCGGCCAGCAATTCGATAACTTAGTATGGGAATACATACATAGTGGAGTTGTAAATTTTTTGTTTCTACGTACACTACTGTGCAAAAGAAAGAAGCAACCAGTATAATTATAAGATATAATGACAAACAATATCTTTATGTAGAAATTGTATTGTACAATAATTGATTTATTGCATTTAAAGTATTAGATAATTCGCACATGTTCTCGGAACTATTCAATTAAACGGCGGAATCCTTTCTCAAAACTTACTGTATTCTTATTCTTATTTGATATTTTACGCTTTTCTATTAAATATGGCCGGGTGCTGCTTTCTTTTGCACAGCAGTGTTGTACATATGTGCACCGCTATTCTCTCGTCACCACTCCACCATAATCAGTCGCATTTAATTACATTGGTTTGATTGTGCCGCGATGTTCACCTCGACGCTATCTTCGATCTTCACCGCTCACTACATATACTTATCTGTACCCTTACACAGTTTGTGTAGTTTTATTAAAAATCTGATTTGTTATATTGTCCTCTAAATTGAGCAGACTGTTCATGTTATTCAGCAGATTTGCTATTCTTCTTTCAGCGTTGTTGTTTTTGCACATATGACATGATTAATGGTGTTTGGTACGTTGCATTTCAGTAGTTAAGAACGACGAGAATAATCTTATCAAGGTTAATTTCTTTATCTTTCCGTTACATTGATTTTTTTATCATCGTGCCAATTTGACACAGACAAATTAAGTTGGGAAACAAGGATTAAGGATTGGTATCGATTGGAAATTAACGAATCGAATTCAATTGAATTTGAATTGAAATCTTTGATTTAGGTGTATGCTGATTTATCACACGGTGTGCAAAAAATATTTTAAAAAGTTAGATTTTAAATAATTAAATAATTGATAACTTTTGCCGTCTACAAATCATCCCTTGCTATTTAATTATCGATCTACTGACTATTATTATGTATACTGATGTTACGAATAGCAAAATAATTTATTATTATACGATAAAAATATTGAAGTAATTACGAGATCCAATCTGTACAAATCGACAAGTGAAAACAGGAACGAGAACGCAACAGTACGCGCTAGTTTAGATTGACGTGTATGTATGTATAGAAATTTAAGGGTCGAAGATCGATACTAGAGCTCCACTTCTCCACTCTCATCCCTTTCACTGTCATTGATTTCGCACACCATGGGTCCGACCCTCTTCCAGTAGCCATTTTGGCCATGTCAACGTACCAATTGCAGAAACGAAGATTCTTCCCCTTCATCCCCATGTTTTCTTTTCTATTTTTTCACTATCTCATCCCTGTTTTATCGTCGTACCAGTTCTAATTAAAAGAATTCGACAAATTTTATAAAAGTATAATACTATACTACGTCTTGATCAGAATTAGCAGCAACAAAATAAGTTTATCACATAAACAGACTTAGGAAGTTGTACACGCACAGATTATGTTGCATTACAGATTTCTTTTGTTCTGCCACCGAACGTAAAAGTGTTTGCGACCCAATAAAAATGAGAACAGCATTTCTCTAACCAGATAAATAATTTAATGCGAAGGATTTATCTTCATAATTATGGAGAAATATTTGTCCAATCGGTACAAATAAAATATATTATATCATTGCGTAATTAAAATTCCTCTTTATATTTGCTTTAATTTTATCTTTAACTCCTTGCTCGAACAGTGAACGTTTTAATGGATAATTATATTCAGCGTATTAACGCAGAAATAATTAACCCTCGCGTTCGAGTCAATATGCATTGCTCTATTGGAGACATTTTGCTTCCCACTCTTTGTATGACATAACTTCATTAGTTAATTCTACACTCTAGCTCCTGTATGGATGCAATCACTAATTATTTCATTTTTCAATTATTGTTGATTTTATTCATTTATAATACAACTGAATCAAAAAATATACAACTGTGAAGACATTAAAAGAATTTCAAATTTTCGGCTCACTAAAAGTATTAAGGGAAGCAGTAGTATTTTTATTGAATTTCTGTTCTTAGTTGACTTAGACAATTGTTATTCTGCACAAAAATCCACAGTCTAATTCTTAGCTACATTGCAACAAAAATTTAGTTGTAAATTAAAATCGATTAATGATTCTGTTGCGAATGGAAAAGAAGCATTTCAGAAACGTGGTGAGAAAAGAAAGGAAGTGTGTTCTATGAAGAATTTCAGATGCACGACACGCTAATTTTGAACAACCAATTTCGATCGGTTGTTAACGAAGAAACGAAAACGTTCGACTTTCTATGAACCGCCGAAATCCAGTTCCTGCGGAGTACGATTTATAAAAATCTGGTAGTCCGTCACCGATGGAGTTGTTTTTTCAGAGGGGTAGTCGCGGAATCGGCATTCGTTGGAATCAAGAAGGAGGGCGAGGAGTCCTTCCTTATTTATTCATTAATTTCCAGAATCGATGTTTGACTCGACGAGGTCGCGGCTACTCGGAACCAGCGAGCGTGCACAACTGGCCCTTACGGTAGCACACGCCAGTTAGAATAATGAGCGTTGCCGACATTCCGGCAAGTAAATTCTTGAAAACTCGTTTGGTCGGTCCGATCAGCGAACCAACTCTCAATCTGAGCCACTAGCCGAGAAGCGCGAGCTAGCGAGCGTGCGCGCGAATGTAAGCGTTTCCTAAATTGGCCCTAAATCTGTCGCAGACTCTACAATGTAACCGTTTCAATGTGCGTTATTGTCAAGTCGGACACGAGCATTAGGAATCATCTAATACAATAATAATAATAAACATTGAAGTCTGATATTGATGGAAATAAATGTACAGTAAACACAATAGCGTCCTTCATCGACGTCACGAAGGACATGGAGGTCTATTTATTAATTACAATAATTCAACAATGTAACCGTTTGTGTAGTATTGTCAAGTCTGGCACGAGCATTAGCAATCATCCAATGCAATAAAAATAATAAACATTAGAGTCTGATATTGACGGAAATAAATACAGCAATGTTGTAATTCCTTCTTCGACGTCACGAAGGTAGCAAAGATTCAGGTATTAATTAATTCAATAATAAACATTGGAGTTTGATATTGATGAATACAATAAATGTACAGTAAACACAATAGTGACCTTCATCGACGTCACGAAGGTAGTAAAGATTCAGGTATTAATTAATTCAATAATAAACATTGGAGTTTGATATTGATGAATACAATAAATGTACAGTAAACACAATAGTGACCTTCATCAACGTCACGAAGGTAGTAAGGATTCAGGTATTAATTAATTCAATAATAAACATTGGAGTTTGATATTGATGAATACAATAAATGTACAGTAAACAGAATAGTGATCTTCATCGACGTCACGAAGGTAGCAAAGATTCAGGTATTAATTAATTCAATAATAAACATTGGAGTTTGATATTGGCGAATACAATAAATGTACAGTAAACACAATAGTGACCTTCATCGACGACACGAAGGATATGGAGGCCCATGTTACAATAATTCCATAATAAATACAGCAGGGTTGTAACTCCTTCATCGACGTCACGAAGGTCGCAAAGATTGTATTAATTCCATAATTAACGTTGGAGTCTAATGTTGACGGAAATAAACACAGTAGAATATTCCAAGTTTTTCGTCGACGTCACGAAGGACGTGGAGGCCCTTTAACGAGTCCTCGAAAGGATCACTTCGCGTTCGAAGGGTGAGAAGGTAATTTCGGAGAGCGAAGCGTCCCCGCGGTGTCTTCGAATCTGAAGTGCCGCCATTAGAACGCCGCTTGGCACCCCGATTAGGCCGTGCCGCGGTGCCCCGAGTCTCTCGGTAATTATATAATTGCGTAAAATTAACTCGGCCGGCATAAATTGGCTGCCGTTTAAGCGCGATTAAGAGAAATAAATCGCAATTACCGTGCGACATCTGATGACGCTCGCCACTCTAGATGGTCATGGCGCACCGTGTGACGTTACTGCCGGCGGTTTTATACACTCCCTCCCTCCTCCACCTCTCACCACCTAGACAGTCTCTATTACTTCTGGGAAATCATTAATTTAATTGCCCGTCACCGGCTTGTATCGACAAATTCGACATGATCGCGGCAACAACTTATACGATGGCGGAAGTCCTGGTATTCCGGGGTCTTCCCTACAGCCTTGCTCATTTGCTGCACTCTTTTGGAGGAATTCCTCTCTACTCTACCCACGAAACCATGCCATCCATTCGGAGAGTAGGATAACTACAATGTATGTTAGGGATGGGATCAAGTACCTCGCAAACAGGTTTGAACTTTGATTGATTGAATTCGAACTCTCTATAAGTACTTCGAAAAACAGAAATAGTACTCCCAAGTATACTCGAACCTATACCAGACGGTTTCGAACCTTTTACAAGTACTTTGGTAAACGGAAATAATACTTTCAAGTACCATATTCGAAACTTTTATTCTCTGATTTTTCTAATCATTATTTTTTTTACCTTTAAAATCAATTATGTTGTCCTCTAGTGCATAATTTAATTCAACATGTATAACTATAATTTCGTAATCTATCGGAAATATTATTCTTAAATAGTTACGAATTTAATAAAGTAAGTGCTTAAAACCTACGATACATTTCTGATATCCAAGATTCGAGTACTTGAGAAAGATTCGATTCCTTTCAACATCGAAGTACTTATAAATATCATTTCGAAACTTGTAAGTGCTCATTCCGAGGTTCGATATCAGTTTGTATCAAATGGATACTTTTCAAATATAATCATTGAAACATTATTGCTTTTAAGTAGTAATCGAAACCCATGAAATGAAACTGGGTTATTGAAATTGACTCGGATTCGTGAGTACATAGAACTTGACCCCATCCCTAATGCATGTAGTTCCAAGGATCTGGTTAAATAGATTTCGGCTTTCATCCTTTAATTTTTATAATTTAGTCCTTGTCATAGATTAGACATTAGACAGGTACACGGTTAGACATTAGGTGTGCAATAGAAAATTGTTCTTTCATTTTTGTCGCAGCCAGTTCGAGGTATTTTTAAGCAGAACGCGAAAAGAAATGTTAACAACATCTTCACGAATGCAGACAAGAGAAATTTCATTGTTACCCCAGCTTGGTTATTGTAGTTTGATATTCACACTAATGAAAGGTACGTTTTTGCTGCGAGAGTTCACAGGAGTCGCGATTTGATAGTAAATAAACGTAAATTCTGTAGTTACCGAAGAAGACAATAGTAATAGCGCCCTCTCCATTCCCACGATAGAGGTGGTTTCGGAGAATCGATTCTGATTCGTGGAATAGAAATCAGTGGGAAATGTTTGGAATTCCTTGAATGTGATTCGCTGATGGAGAAGAAGGTTCAACAAACAGTTCAATTCTGAAATCACTGATAGAGATTAGTGAATTATGTGAACGTTCCCTTAAAGGGATTCTCATACGACTCCAACATTTATTCAACATTCCTTTAAAAAATATTCACATAATTTGACTTTTGTTTCAAATTACGTCTACTGCTATTGGAACACTATTATTTGTGGGTGAATAAAAAATTTGCTGTGCGTGTGCGTCAACATATTTCAATATTTATTCAACTTTTGTTCGAAAATTCAGTGCTTATACAGGGTGTGGCCGGACGGGTGGTACAACCGAGCAGGGGGTGATGCTACATGTAAAAATAAGTCGACAAAAAGGAATAACATTTTTTCGTTTGACCTTCGTTTTCGAGAAAATCGAATTTTAGGTTCCGCCAGATTCGCGTGCTTTAGTATATGCACAAAGTAGAATTGGTTGATCACGGTCAGACGCGTCAGACGATTCCTGTGCAATAGCACGTGGTATTCGCTGCATTTTCAACCTCGATTTCTCGAAAACGAAGCGTTAAATAAAAAAATGTTATTCCTTTTTTTCGACTTATTTTTACATATGGTATCACCCCCTGCTCGGTTGTAGCACCCGTCCGGCCACTCCCTGTATATCAATTACAATTTTTTTAGGCTAGATAAAAATTTGGGTCAACTACGAATTTGTATGTTGCGTTAGAGAAACAGTAAGTACAATGTGAAACCTTCAATTACACCTTGATTATCCGAACTAATTGGGACCGAGATGGTTCGCGCGGAAAATCGAACAGTTTTAAAATTCCTTATTAAATAGAAAAGTACTATTGCTGTAATTAAAAATGTGTGTACATATGTATTGTATGTATACGTATTACTTGTACATATCCATACAGTTAATTGTAACAAAACTTATTTGTTAAAGTAATCTATAATTGTTTTAAGAACCATCCAAGCCTATCTTTTCGAGATCTCTCATTCACTGTACATTAAATTTCAAACAAACACGGTCATTACGAAAACATAAAGCTCTGAACACACGAAACAGACTCGCAACGTGAAACAGTTTCGTTCGGAAAAGCGAAAGAAATCGAAACTTGATTATCAGAGAATGTTGTACTCCAGTGAGCTTCGTGGAAAATACGCACGAGGCATTTCTTCGAGTAGGAAGTTGAATGGTCGCGAAAGAACGTGCCGCGGAAACCAAGAAATTGCAGGGCCGACGCTGCACGCAGTAGAACTGGATCCGAGATGTTAATTTAATGCCGTTCGCGTACTTTTATCTTTCCCCGATGAACATTAATTCTCAGCGGCCGCGAACAGACACGAATTTACGAGCGTGATTCGTTATCCGTACCGGAAGAGCGACGAACTGAAATCGCGAAATCTATTGCTTCCGAGCACGCAGCCGCAACGACGTTGCGACCCCTAGATGGTTTAAATCAAATACGAATTTCGCCTCGTGAATACGAGATTGAATTCCGTTCACGGTATTTTGTCGAATTAACGTGCTGATTGAGAATGATATATTTGAACTCCGACTTGCCGACACTTTATTCAACTTCCTTACTTGGTTGCACGTGTTTTATTCCGCCTATTGGAGTAGTAACATTTTTGACGTCGGTGACAAAGTGTATGAAAAAGTACAGCATGTTTATACTGTATTTGTATTTATTGAATGAAAACACACACAATTCGTAGAAATATATGTACCTCTTGCAATAGATCATTTAACTTCTTTACACATTCGTACTATTTTTATTCCGCCTATGGAACTCGTAATATTTTATGCTTGAAGCAAAGTTGAAAAAGTACAGCACTTTATATTTGGTAAATAAGAAATGTTCATACAACTATACGTCTCAGATTTTTTTTATAATTTTTGTATTAAATTGGTATCCATTATCTTGTGTCGAATTTTCTTGTATAGGTAGATGTTTTAAATGTAAATAGATATTGGAAATAACAATTTTAATTCAAAGCTTAATTCATTAAAATATCCTGTTCTATTACAACTGTGTTATAAGTGAAGCAACTCAAATGTCTCTTTTAATTTTCCACGTAAACACTTTGCTGGAAATTATGGTCCTGCAAGGTCCAAAGCTTTGCCAGGTCTAAAAATCTGATTGAACTAGGGTACTCATTTCCATAAATACCAAACACATAAATAGAGCTACTGATACACTTGAGTAAAGCCATCTAATGCAAAGAGAGTGAGCTTCACTGAATTAATTTAGAATGAAATTAATTATTTTCGTATCCCATAAATAGAGTAACAATTTAAGTTTATAAGAAGAAATTGGTGAGACAAATATTTTATTGTGGTTCTACTACAACTGTAGTTTAAGTCTTAAGTGACCGCATTCTCCTTTAAATAGAGTAATTATTTCCATAAATACTAAACAAATAAATAGAGTTGCTGATAGACTTGGGAAAAGCCGTCGAGTGCAAAGGGTGAGTTTCACTAAATTAATTTGGAGTAAAATTAATTATTTTCGTTTAACAATTTCCGTTATACGAAGAAATAGTAACAAATGTTTGATTCCGGCTCTGCTACAACTTAAATGACCGCCATTGCCCACTTCTCCCCAACTGGCGCAAAGTCACAGTCGACCCTGGCAGGATACAGGGGCAGGAAGGGTTAATATTTGGAAGGAATCGGAGAGTGTGCCAACTGTGGAGCTCGGGGAAAGATATCGGCGTCGCGTCGCGTCGTCGTGTTGGTCAAGCGGTTTGCGGCGGTCACGAGGAAACAAAGAAAGGGGCCGGTGCGGCGCTGTACGGCGCGGCGCGGCGGTGGCGACGCGGAGGCGCTCTCAATATTTCCAAGAGAATTAATTCAGGGAATCTTCGCCATAAATTCTCGTCCGCGTGGGACATTCTCTGGAGAATATTCTCGATCCGCGGGCCGGTGCAGGCCGGGGCTTTCTGGCACGCGCCTCGAAAATGGCGTCGCACGCTGACGTCACGTAATCCACGCTTGTATACCCGCTTCTACCGGTGAGAGCAAAAGGGAAGAGAATGGAAAAGAGGGACACCAGGGTAGCCGGGGATGGCTAGCGAGCCTCGATTGGTCAGCCGGTCGGATGGAGGGAGTGGTCGAAAGCCGCCGGTTATATCGATCTCTCGAAGTCGGCTCGTTCGCAGCCGGAGTGTCTCCGGTGAACCGGTGAGCCCGGCTCTGCGGTGAACGCGTGTCCTCTTCGTCCTTAAACCCCCGCTCAAGATCCGCCGTACTTTTTTTCCTTCCACTATTTGCGAGTACTGGAGAGCCTCCATTTTCCAACATGAATCGGATAACCTGTTCGAATATTAGAACAGTTACTCGATGATGATGCTAGATGCAATTTTTCTCAATTTGTACGATGAATAGTCAATTTTATTTATCAACAAGGTGGATTCTCAACAATTGAGGACCATTCTAAAACAGGAGTGCTTTATAATATTAATAATTGTACGACTAAAAAACCAGCCATGTAACCATGGTTTAAATTATCTCTCGATTTCTCAAAAAAATTTGCTTATTAAATAAATCGTCGTTTATTTTTCGTAAAACATGTTGAAAACAAGCTGACATTTTCACAATTATACATATAAAACCTGACACTCTGATTGGCTTTTGAAAAAACAAAACGTATATTTAGGTCCTTTGTAATCGCTACACTGGGGATTTTATACATTTATGACAAAAATGTATATTAATCTTAGCTGGATAAGATAATTTTAAAAAGTAAGCAATAGGTATTTGGCTCCTGTGTCTTGCAATCAATGCAAACATTTTTTATTTTGCATAAAGATCCGCAGTAATCATCTTAACCTCGAATGGCAAAGTTTGACGTCAAGAGAGGAAAACATAGGAATGAAATTAAATCGAACACCACCGATTTAAAAAGCGAAAACCGGACCCTAGCGACCGACCGACCCTTCTCGCTGTCGGGGGATGCGTATCGAAAAGCATGGTGATGACCCTTATCAATGGGGGTCAAACCCCTCGCTAGCTGAAATCCAATATACTCGTGGTAAAGGAAAGTCCCTACATTGATTTCACCCCGTTTCTAACCTTCTATGCATCGATGAGCGATTATTAATTGAGAATTAAGCCAGTAAATCCCTACAACTTATTGCTTGACATTGGCGTTCAATAATTTCTCTTTGACATTTGAAATATGAACTGCCTTACAAATATTATTACATACTATCGCAAATGCTATTAATAAAACTTTATAAATCTATGAATACAGAATATAATTTTGTAAATTATTTAAAATTATTTTACATTCATTATTTATTTGGTTGAATTCTTAATCTTTGTAAAACAAGGAATACTGTCTTTCGTAACTGTTTACTATATTTCATTTCATACATTTACACCATAAGAAAAACTATACTAAAATATGTTCTAGTAACACTTAGAAAATAAATGCAGAGTGACCATAATGCTCTTCAAACGTTGAGAACGTCTGTGTGCAATTATTCTTATTTGGTTGAATTCAATGTTCATTAATCTTTGAAGAATTTTATAATTTTTACATCTGTCGTGTATACAATTTAAATGATCATTGAACTGAAATAACTGGATATCTTTTAAAATTGTAATAACTACAAGTAATGTTTCTTAAATTTTACACAGGTTTCTTAAGTTTTGTTATTTATACAATTGTTAAGAATTGTTTTATATATAAAATATATAGTATTGTTCAAATAAATAATGTAAGGTGATTAAATATGAGTTATCTTATTAACGTAGTTATATTTTCAATAATGTTGAGAAATCACATTAAAATAAAACTTGATTACGCGGATAATTATTAACATCTTAGTGCAATACAATGATAATTAAGTTTACAATGAAACACAAAAGGCAGAATTGAAAAATTCTCGGATCGGAAAGTTTCAGTCCGAATTTCCTTCGACTTTGTGTACTGTTTCTTTGTTGGAAACGCCGGAGGGAATTCCTTGTACCGTCTTGCCATGCTCTTTGATATCGCGATATTGAATACTGAAACATTCATAACAGGTGCGTTCATCCGTAACTTTGTATTCACCGGCTTTTGCGTATCTGAGGTTTCAAACGGAAACACGCCCCAGTGTATTCTTCAGTTGTAAATGATTATTGTTCCTTAATAACGCACAGACCATTCACAATGGTACCTCATACTACTTAGGTTTTCGTGAAGTATCGAAAACATTTAATATTTGTAATCAAAATTCATACGATTTTCAAATAATAGTACTGGATATTTCATTACATTATTTTGAAACTATATTAACTAATATATGTATATTAATTTACTATATTTTAAATATACAGAATGATACAAAGATAAATTAATTCAGCCACCCTTGCTGACAATATTGCCTACTTTCTAATCAAAGTTGAGTAAAATATTTTTTATTATTATATAAAAATGCCAACATTAAATTAGTTGCTCGTATAATTGAAGACATCCTTCCAGTATGGAGAGACGGAAAATTGTAGAATTTACAAATTATTGCTATTTCAAATTATATTAAATCCTTTGAATCTTTTTACCTTTACCAAATTCAAGTTTGATTCTCATTCAATCAAATACCAAATTTTTTAACAGTTTAATTTTTATAGAATGAAATGAGAAATAAAAAAGAGTAGAATTAGAATACTAGAAGAATAATAATTATTGCTGAAATATTACGCTTTATCATTGAGGGATGTAATATAATTCAATATTCGAATAATTACAAAACTTTAGTTCCAATTATATTCAATTAAATACGCGCGACGTCGTGTTCCGGTTTCGGAGCAGCGATCATGTCTGATCATAATTCCCGTGAGAGAGCATCCTAATTCAACACGGAGGGCTGCAACCATCGAATAATGTACCATAAGTGTCAAAACGATTTATGTGAGTCGCGTATGCGGCTATAACGTTTTCATGGTCGAGTATGCGAGAGGCCAATATGCTGGAACAAAATGGACGGGGGTGTAGCTGGTAAATGGTGTGTCAGATAGCGCGGACAATATTGCCCAGTCTTCGTTGGGCTACCGAGTCACCCTCCCTTATTTAAGTGGAAGGACCCGCGTCGATTATGGTTAAGGGGCTCCTCCACTTTTGTTTCCGGCCAAACGTATTGCCTGGAATTTGTTATATATGTCATCATCACGATTAATTATTTCATTCGTCCTTTGATGTCTGTCGATTACAGCTCCGCAATTTTATTCGAGGGCAATGAAGGTTACTTAAATCATAATTCTAATAAAATCAAAATAAAGAATATTAGTTACAAATTGTTCTTTGCAAACATAACACACTATTTATGGAATAGAAAAATAATGAATTCTATGTATAGCGGTTTGTTCAATGAAATGTAGTAGATCAATTAAAATCGACGATGGTGAAATCAACTTATTCCACTATTAACTATTTTATATAATAACGAAATTTAATAATGAAGAATGAAGAGAAAGGTGGGAATAAGTAGCACAGAAAACAATACACAAACAATGCAATCAAGAGAATAATAACCATAAGTATGTAAATATAACGATGACAGGACTGCGGATTTTTGTATGCAACAAAAATTTTCAGAGTTAATCGTAAAAGATAGAATTTAAATAAATGTGTAATTTTTATTTTAATAATTTCATAATGTGTAACAATGTTTTCATTGTTTGTATTCATTTTTATTTTGTTAAAATCGTCGGTTAGAGTCCAGCAATCTAACTGTTAGATGGCTCGAAGTCATGACTGCGATCTGTGTAAATAAGACTCTGTGACACTCGGCGATTTTCGTAAGGGTGAGCCCATTAAACCCTATGTTTGCACAGTCTTGACTTGTGGGTTAACTCAATATTTTCAATCTATTTGGTGCGGACCCTACATCCCTAGGGTGAATGGACTAATGCGATGTTTAAATACCTATTGCAGTCGTGTGAAAATTATAAATACTGTGAAGAATCTACAATTTCTGTAATATTACTTGGTAGATCCTTCCATTCTCGAAATCTTAATTTTTATTAATTCTATTAATTTATGTTCCCAAACCAGAATTACTATATGTATGTATATTACAATATTATAAAATAGTCTACATTCATGTACAGGGTGTAAAGAAAGGTTTGGTTTTGGCTGCCATAGGCGTATTCTACACCTTCGGATCGATGAAGATCTGTAAAAAAATTGTCGCAAAGTTGCCCTTGACCTTGAATTTCGAGGTCAAATTTTTTTCGACTGCATTATTGTATTCTACTTTTATCCCTTTGATGCGTAGAATACACACATTTATATTGATCAGATTAATAAATACTATTGATAAGTTAATAAAAGTAATGCTCTCAACTTTACTATAACACGAGTTTCTAGATTCGAAAATTACAATGCTTTAGGGAAGAAAAAATATAACAAGCAGGTTACAATGTCAAGTTCGACAACTTTTATTTATAAAAGTCAACAGTCTCATTCGAGGCTCAGTTTCAAGTACTGTAATTTGTTCAATGAAACACGATTCCGCAAGTACGAGTAGTGCCCCCTTCTCACGGTGTGTTCTAGCATCATTTTCCGGCTCAGTGGCTCCCTATCAAATAGTGCTTCGCGTTCCCGTTGTCGCCGGTAAGATCAAATCTTTTGTGCCTCCGACCGTGTTTCTTTCAGCGTAGATGCGCCAATATGGTAACGTACGGGCGCACACGTTGCTGACTTTGAAGCAGGTAGATCCACGTGCTGGCACGTGTGCGCCGACAGATACAAACTTAATCGGCCGTGCCGTGTACCACGTGCCGTGAATTTAAGTATTCGAAAACGTCGTACTACCACTCCGAGAGCTGCAACTTGAAATTACACCGACGATGCGACGCACGTTCACGGCCGTTTAATTTAACATCGACGTGTAATATCTGATTACCTCGCTTCACGATTCGAATCGCGATCCATTAATATCGACAGGTCTTTATGAGGGACAGTCATTAATATACTGTAAAACATAAAGCTGGATGGTACTTGATAGAATTTCATTTCGCTTTTGATTTTCTCGAGAAATGAAAACAGTAAAAGCTTCAGAGAAATTTAAGAACATGTTATTTTCAATTTATATTGAAGCCATAAAGGAAAGAAATAATCTTTTACCAGTATAATTATCAGTATCAATAAATTAATAGGTCAGTCCCGATAAACAGGTTATCTTTTTATTATGTTTCTGTTAACTTTTTGCTAACTAAATTTATTGTACGTTTTTCATACATACAGAAAGTACCTAATAGAAAAGTCTCTTTAAGTAAGTCTGAGATAAGGCAAGACTGTTTAAATACGTGTAAGGAAACATAAGATTCTGTATGCATGATAAACCAGGTGTGGACATGTCAGACATTATTATACAATTGTTCTGATTATCAAGTTTTACTATATTAATGGAAAGAATTAATGAATAAAACTATTAGAGGAAAAGAGACAGGCGTACTTCAAAGAGGGGTGCCGCGAGCGAAAGAGGTAATCATGTAATAAAATTCAAATTCAATCATTTTTGTCTTACCTTTTCAAACATAGTGCCAGTGGTTTGTTCAGATTGATCTGATTAAAACGAGTCCAAACACGACGTAAATCTGACTAGTTTTACAGACTCAATATAAATAATTAAAGTAAGGGCATAAGTATGAAGTCCATAAAAGTAGACCGATTAACGTCGTGTTTGGACTCATTTTAATCGTAAGAATCTCGCCAGTCCATTGGTAACACATTTACAAAGATAAGACAAAAATGACTGAATTTCACATTTTCTTACACGTTCATTTTTTATGCATGCGGGGTCCTTTCGAAGTGTCCACGTCTCGCTTTCACTATCCTATTCTCTCGGGTCAATTTTTGGGAGAGAAAGGCAAACGCACCAATTTAACTTCCGGACCCCAAACTTTCCAAATTTAAGCGAGCCCTACTTGCGGAACGATGTGACACTTCACGTGACCGGCACTGGCAAGTACAACTGTTTGCTCAAGACCCGCCGGATTCCCATAAACTTCTCCTTAATTACGGATGATTCTCGAGGGATGGCGTATCGTCGAAGCGTAGCTCGAGGACCGGGATGATCCGCACGGTCACCCTTCGGAGAGATATCAAGATCAAAGATAGTCCCGGACACAGGCGTGCAACCGTTGTAAGGAACATGAGATCTTAACTGGTCGATCTCGTGACATATTCCGTTTGTCCCCCGTCCGTTCGTCTGTCCGTCTGTTCGTTCCTTCGTTCGTTCCCTTGGCTCCGTCGTCCGTCGCGTCGGTTTGTCCGTCCGTGTCGCTCAGCGGGTGCCATCACCAGTTCTGCACCCTCGCATCCGTCAAAACGTTGACTCTTCTTTTATTACGCGGCTGGCCGCGTTATAAATTTCGATGAACGATGAGCCGGTCGCTTGAAAGAAAAAGTCATTCCTACCTTTCCGTATAACCAATTACTTGTCCCATACGAGAAAGTCCTGTCCTCGGGGACAGCCTGTGAAATCGGTCGGGTCCAATCGATGATTGCTCAACGGCATGCGCGTGGATGTTCATGACTATTGAGTTTCGGGGCAGATGATGGCTCGTGTAAACCCAGGATAGACATAATTACAGTCATTTGTTTGCACTGTTGTTCCAGCAGTCAGCCATCTTAAACAAAAAACGCGTCTTCAGCTTTCCACCTGCAAATACCCTAAAAATGATGGTCTGCGAAAGTAGAGGCTTCGCGCTTTGAAATGAGTAAACTATTATTGTTCAAACATCGAGTCTCTCGAAACATTTCTCGAGTCTCGGAAATAAACTACCTCATGCATTTATAGTAAAATTGAGTACACGAAATTCAAAATTATTATATGATTTCTCCTCTATTAAAATCATTAAGGGAAGAAATAACGTTCAATTTGGTTTCTATTTCGTGCAATCGATGCAGACAATTTTTATTTTGCATAAAGATCCGCAAATATTTCTTGGGCCCACTGTACACAGGGTGCACCTAGTAACCGGGGCTGAATACCTCGGTTGTTATTAAAGATGGAACAAAATTGTACACGAAAGTTGTGTGTGGTTGAACAAACAGTGTCATCCTGTAATGCGGCTTTTTATGGACGTAGACCTTGCATACAGTTTTTCTAAACAATTCTATGGTCACATTATATGGGGGCCTATACAGTAGATAGTCTATTACAGCAGGCTCTGACCTTGCATACAGTTTATCTAAACAATTCTATGATCGCATTTTATGGGGGCCTACAGTAGATAGTCTATTACAGCAGGCTCTGCCTATTCCGAATGGAGTCCCGACTGAAAATCGGCCGAAATTCTTGTTGCAGGTCTCGAGTCCCAGGTCCAGGATTCGAAAGATCTCTACTGGTTCTAGAAGCGAGTTTCGGAGTCTCGTGGGCCGGACTAGTTTCGCGGGAGCTGCGATGAACACGAGCCCGAAACTGCAGAACGCAGCATCGGCAGCGGAAGCATCATCATCGCTGCTCGCTATGAAGCTGACCGCCATGATCGGGGTGCTTGATCGGGAACGAGGAAGGTCCGCGGAACACCGAGGAGGAACGCAGCGACAAAATGGCGATCGCGAATTACTAAGACGTACACCGGGGAAGAGAGAGAGAGGGAGACAAGGCGGTACTTATTTACTTACGACGACGCAAAGTGATATTAGCGTGCTAGGGTGATCTGATTCGTTGGGGGGTTTTTGTTCCCCGGCGTGCGATCGCCAACGGGATCGACAGAGGGACTTTTGTTATGTGGCCGGAGGGGCGTGCGTTGTCGCCGCGTCGCGAAATCCGTTCCCTCCGTGCCGAGCAAGTGTACATAGTGTTACCTAATTACTGTAAGGATCTACTATTAGCGTACAACTCAGATAGTATTAGAGGTATACTTTGCGCGCACTATTACCTTCATAGTGACTGATGTCCGACCGGCAATCGAAACGAAAGAGCCTCTAGTTCGTATAGAGTGTAGGGGATTAGGCCACTGAAGGCGTGTCTAAATTTTCCAAATAATTATGAGGACGGTGGATCCGATCGATCGATCGTCCCGACGTCACCTGGATCGGGCGCTTCTCGTACCGAACGATGTGTACATCCATTTAGAGAAGATAGAGAGAGAGAGAGAGTGAGACAGAAGAGGGTGGTCCATGTTCCTCGAGTAATATTATCGAATTGTATAGAGCGTATTTTCTTTGATAAAGACCATTAATTAATTAAATGTATCTCGCGATAGCTAACTTATTGAATGGAGGATCGAGATCGACGCTGAATGATCAAGGGATTAATTATTTGGTGAATTTAGCTGCAGACTTAAGGAAAAATATTTATTGACCAATGATCTTGCCATATATATATATGTATGTATATGATAAACATGCAATATATATACATATACATATACATAATACTTCTTATTATTATTATTGTATCATAACACCGGGCGCTGCAGAAATTCTGGAAACCTCTCCCAGTCAACAAATTAAAATAGTTATCACCCGAAAAATGTCGACATGATTCTTTACTTACCTTCCCTCCTATAGCATTCAATCATTTCCTCAGAAAAAGAGAACACACGCGCACGCACACCGTCATTTTGCCTAGCAGATTATTCTACCTTAAGCGCATCGTATCCATCTCATGTTATCGTCATCGTAGGTGTTAAATAAATGATGCATTAATATTACAACGTAGCGTTCTTTCGATTTTACTTTTGACCCGACGATTTATTTATTTTTCTTTTCTCTCAATTCTTTGCTGTCCTTTCTTTTTAAATATTTCATACTATGCCTCGATAACCGTAAGAGGGCGTGGAGTATGCGGCTCTTCTGGACCATTTCAGGTACGTAATTTAAGCAGAGTCGCCAGATGAGGGAGTACGAATTGAGGGGAAAAGTTACCCCCCTCTCACAGTACCGGATACATGCACGACAGAGACGAACCGTATATATTTACGACGTAAGGTAGAGTGGGGGGACATGTCTTAATCTGGCGACACTGAATTCTTTGAGATTAATTTCAATGAACTAAAATTACAGTTACATTGCATCAAAGATTTTCTAATGGACAGTTTTTTATTTTATAAACATTCTAAATGCGTAAAATTCTACAACCCTACCACCGGTGGAACGTTCAGTGTGTTGTGAAATCTTCGGCTAAGAAGTGAACACAATTAGTCATTGTTTTAATGAAACATGCTTTTGCAGTTGACCTGATTCTTGCGATCATTTCCAGCGCGAGAAACGGACAATACTCTGTCAGCGTGGGCTGCATAGCTATTATGTTAATAATCCTGAAATTAGGAAGTTACTACGAAACGGAACTAGAGTATGTCTGACTGAGAAAATAGAATTTTATGCTTTTGCGGTTCGTTACGCCGTCGCTGGTTAATTACACACCGCTGGATTTAGTGGCTCCACTCGCGCCGGAAAGTTAATCGAGCACGTAATAAGAGGAAGTAATGGGGAATTTAATCTTCTGGAATTCTACGCAAGGAACTTTCGTTTTCGTTCGACCCCCTTAGTTCAGTATGTTTCAACTGTTCGGTAATTTTGTTCTATCTGGAAACTAGATACATACATATTTCAGATGCACTTTCTAATAACTACGATTACAGACAACCTAATAATTATCGCATTCTTTACGTCCCGATGAAGTCAATATCTATTTAATTTTATGGAATATCATTTACTGCAAATGTTGATAAGGCTGCACAGCAATTTAATAACGTAACTGATCAAAACTTATCAATTGGGCAATAAAATACCTACCTTAAGGTAGTTGTGTGTCTATGTTAATATTAGATTACGAAATATCTTCGATTCATATATATTTATTTCAAAGGGGACAGTGCTAATTTGTTACGGATGCAGATAGATATTTAAGTTGAGAAAATTATCTGTACAAAAATAGTATAAATACATACGTTATAATTCTTTTAAATGTTATAGTGATTTATTAGGCAGAAATGGAATCATGTTTCATTGAAGACTACACAATTATTTGGTTAAACATGAAAGTAACAATTGCATTGCTCCAATATTTTACTACTACTGCAATAGTAGTAATGCAATTGTTCCTTTCTATGCATAATTGTATAATAAATCTCTAACTTGAAGCAATATACTAAAATCTGCAAATCATAATGCAAGAATTTCATATTTTATTGTTTCAAATATAGTAATAATAATAGTCAGGGTTCATATTTGGTTAGATAATTCTCAATTTTGACATGACTATAAGACATTTATGTATATAAATTATAGCACAAAATATTTCAAAATGTGGATACCATTTGAATACAGCAATAAATGGAGTTTTATGAAGTTTTTACTTCTAAAAATCTACATATTTTAAGTATATTTTATTTGTATGTTTCAAAAAACTATTGATAAAAATTCAACAAATAAATATTTGATTCCTACAATAAAGTTACTTTATGCAAAATAAAAATTTAATGCATCAATTGCAAGCACAGGAACCAAATAAGAACTCATTTTTTTCTAAAATTCTTTCTGACAATAATTAGTAGATCAAAAACAAAACAATAAAAACACTATTACATTACAACTATTCTATTACATTATTTTCTATTTAATAAAATTATTAAGAAAAGAAGTAAATCTCTAATATCACAATGTCTATGCAACTCCTATATGTATATTGCAATAAATGCAGAAAATTATAATTTCGAATACAACTCGACAATAAACAAGTTGCACAGCGAAAATTCGAAATCTATGTATACATATTTAGAAGCGAATGTGTCATGTGGCGTGGGAGGAAATTAAAAGCACCGATGCTTACTAGCATAAGATATATGAAGGAACGCAGATGTACAAATAGAACTAATATTCCAAATAGCAATGGACGCGGTTGGAAGACATATGTCCCGATCGGCGAACGATTTCCTTTACACGTGCGCCGAGTCGCTCCGTTTCCGACGTCGCCGACGTGTTTCTGGCTCGAGAGCAACGTTAACGAGACAAGAAAATGAGCAATTAACTTCATCACCTAGGGGAGACCATGGTCCTGGGATTCGGACGATCGTTGTTATCACGTGTAAAACACGTGTAACCTGATTTGCCGACGAATGTAAATGGACCGAGCGCTAAGGTGGCGAGAAATTTTAACGAGATCCTGCGAGAATTTTTCAGAAAGAATAATGAGAACACGGAGATCTAAATAAACAAAAAGAAATGCAAAATGGAGATCCTGCAATTTTCTCAAGAGGAGCAACGGGACTCAACAGTGTTTTCAACAAAGAACTTGCTGACCGACGGTTGTAATAATAATAATAATAATTTTGCTTTATTTCAGCCTTACAGCTAAGGAATGTGACTTGGTTTACATTAACCTATCTGTACAAAGCTATCTTATTTCACACATTCGGTCCATACCTTCTCTCATTTATTTCTATGTCTCACACATTCATTATTTCCCTGTCCTACTCTTTTAGTATTCTAATTATCACTAACCCACTTAATTCCATACTTATTGCTTCCCTCCCCATTCCCTAACTTTTGCATTTTCGTGCAAAAGGTACAGAACGTTAACGGAAATAAAAACAGAGAAACAACAGAGAATTTAGCCGAATAACGTTTCACCTCGGAGCGTGACCGATCAGTCTCATTCACAGCAATTGTGTGCGCAGTGCGCCTAAAGAAGTTTCCGCTTCAAAAATTGTTATCTCTCCAATATCACATTTTATTCAGCTATTCCTTCAAATGCCCCCACCGCCCTACACAGTGTACACAGCAATGTCCTAATAAGATCAATCGTTCCCACGGAAGCGTGGTGCTCGGTAGCGGGTCGATTAAAGTAGCAATCTCGATCCGTCGCTCCAGTTGCGCGGTATGCGTCGATAAAGCGAAACAACAAAATCCACTTATCCTGTCGCGGACGTGGGGGATCCGCGGAACGCTGGACCACGGAGGTTTTCGCGGTAATTCATTCCGTCGCCGGTAATTATCCGTTTCGTAACGCGCGGCGGGAGAGCCGTATTGCATCTGGATGCGTCTGGGTTGCCTCATAATCTCCGATCGACGAGTGGATTCCAATAAACGGTAGCCGCCGCTAAATCTACCAAATAATAAAATAAATCGTCGGGGCCGTCGTGAAGGGGCCAGTACCGATCGTCGGATAAGGGGAAAGCCGGAGATATATCGGGGGAGGGGTCCTGACAGGGGAGCAGGAGAGATGAGCAGGAAGGGAGGAATGGGAAATGGTGAGATTTATTGCGTTGACCGAGGTGTTCCATCTTGTTTTAATTACCGAGGTCGCGTAGTAGCGCTCGCTGCGCCGCGCCGCTTGTGTGCCTCCAGCCTTCTGCCTGCCTTCGGCTCGCCGTTGTTCATCTTTCTTCCTGTTAGATCTTCTGTTTTCCAGAGAACGGGGGACATTAGAAAGATCAAATTTGAATGCGGTGAGAAGCCCTTCTACACAGGCACCAACACTGATTTCCAGTTGTTCGAGGATGTTATCGCTTTGTTTTTTATTGGCTAAGCTCGCGCATGTCGAGGCAATGGGTCCTTAATTATGGTAGCTGCAATCGGTACGTTCTCTGATGGGAGATTCGGTGAACACAAGACACAAGACCACCAGAGCTTATGGTAATTAGATGGCTTTATGCGGTCGAACTAACTGTCTAAAATTTCATGTACTTTAATAATCTTTTAGCTTTGCCTGCAAATAAATTTTTGTTCCAACACCTGTAAATCAATCCACGAAGTTCTGTACTCATCATTTATTGCGCCGTGTGCTGGTGTATGTATAATGCAAGCTTTAAACCAAAGCAGAAAATCTTGATATTTACGTTTTTATAGACAATTGTGTGTTATTAAAGTCATTTTGTAAACGCATTTATTCTGCTGGTCATGCAAAGTTTGGTTATGACTTGTAACGAAAACATTTGTAAAGTATTTTTACTTTAATGAAGTTATTATTAAATAATAACATAATGTAAATACTTGTGTTTTTTTCGTCACAAATGGAGTAGAAAGCGTTCTTTATTGTATTACCATATGAGAACATTGCTATCAAAAACAAATGTTGATAGGGCCAGAGCGCAAATGAGTTTGACTCTTTCTCCGGCCATTTTAAGAAAAGTTATTACTAAAGTAGTGGAATCCATAATATTGTTCGTAGCAACGTGCTAAATTAAAGAAGCACTGCTCCATCGAAAAATTGTTGACGTTTAAACTATTATAAATTCGTTGATTGTGTATTTTTATTTTACAAAATTCCTAGTATCATAAAAATGAACGTTTTAAGAATGAGTACGAATAAATTGAACTTTTTACGGTGCAATGGCCGTAGCAGATGCAACTTCCGATGGCATCTCTCACGAAATCAGACGTGGAGGTCGCCTGCACGTGTCTCGCTATAGGCTTCACACTTTTTTCTAATATTCTCATGCATGCATCACGATACGATATTTTTCTTCTTGTTGTCTTTGGTCGAAACGGAGCCCGAAGTCCCATAGGAAGTCCCCGTGGTCGCCCAGTATCCGATGGTTGAACGCGGCGCGGCGCATTCCACGGGTGCAAACGCTAGTTCCAGGCAACGAACTGCATTTCGTCAGGCGAATGCAGATAGACCATCGCTCCGCGTACATAAATCAGTCTGTTCCGTTTCTTCTGTCGTGCGTATGATTTGTGTGTTTTGTTACGCAATCGTGCATGTGCTGGCTAGACATGGAAAAACCGAGAGCAGGAAACCACGTGAGGGCCACGTGAAGCAGAGGTCGAGGCTGTGTGCGAGTACAACGGACTTCCTGGATCTCTTTTTTGAGAATACTTCACGAGGGGATTCATTTCGAGTTTTATAGATCAGCTAATAGTAGTCTATTCGCAATTTTTTTGGAAAGCAATGCAATGTTTGGTGCATTCTACCATCAGACCAGGTGAAGACTAGTTTGGAGAAGTTGATGCGTTTATAGCATCTTCTTCTATATTTAATACAATGATCCTATTCGCTATCACTATTTTTTTTTATTTAAAAAACCTCGAAAGGGATTTATATGTATAAGTGTGTACTGATGTATATTGCTTAATAGTAATGACAAGATCACTTTTATTCAAATTTGATACAATTTTTATCATAATACATGTATATGCTTTCGCAAATTCGTTCGAAAATTTAAAAGTTAAAATCATAGAACATAGCACAATATTCAGGGGTCCATGACTTTCATTTTTTTAAACATTTTTACGATGGAGATAGACAACGAAACAAATGGTGGTAGCGAACGTGTTAAATCCAGAGCATTCTTTCCACAAAATGTAAAACACGTACAAAGAAATTCCGATCATTTCCTGAACGATTGAAAGTTATACAGGCAGAATTAATTTCATTTCATTGATTGAAAATACGAAATGCTGGACACGTGTAAAGAGTTTTATAAAATTCAGTGTACAAAGGTTTTCATTAAAAAATGTATTGTTCTAATGTGCACCACTGATCAATCACTGTAAATTATGATAAAAATCGCCTAAAGTCTGAATATTCCTGTTAGTTTGATCTAACGCAGAATAGTTTTAATTTTGAATGCCCCGTCGATCCACTGTTCAAAATTAATTATTACTTTCGTGAATGTTCAAAGGTTGTAATTCGATGTAATGGTTTCGAGCAGGAAAGATCCTCTATACCGGTGACAAATAGGAAAACGATGCAACGAAGCCGAGGTTAGTAAGGTAAAATTAATATTCATATTCACGGTTGGATCATTTGTTCCCCTGGTGCAATATCAATAACCCGACCCCACTAGTATGCCCCTTGCAGGGGTGCCACTCGCGAGTAGGGGACGTACTCGGTATTTAATTACCGCGAATCGAGGGGTGATCCACGTACAAGTGTGTGGTGGTTTCGTTATAAATTGTTTAATGTTTTCGTAGACAATAATGAAGTGCTTTCCGAAGGGATTCTATCATTATTGGAATCAATGCGCGTTCTATCAGGCATTGTTTAATAAGTAAGTTGTAAAATTGATCGATTCCAGTAATAATGTAATCTAATACCATATTTAGCGAAAATTAATTAAGACGAACTGAAGAATAACTGGAGTAGACTCTGAAAATTTACGTACGTGGACATGTAATAAAAATAACTAATGTAAATTTTCACAATTTTGTAACGTTAAACTATTATTACAATCATTAGTCTTCTGCATGGATGTAGAAAATGAAGGTAAATTAATATTTTAAAATTTGAAATACAATTTTAGTATTTTCCCTAGCAAAAACATGAAAAAATCACTTATGAGATAATGTGATGTTCAGTAACTTTCCAACCGCAAGAAAGTTAACGTCACTTCACCGTTTGTTTATCAGAAAATGATGAAGTTAACGAAGTAACATCGATCAAGATATTTCAGTTATGAAAATTTCCTCGAATAAGTTTAAGTCTGGCTATGCAATTTGACTTACCAGGCTGTAAGATCTCTCGTTATCGCAACCGCATAACTCCGGCATCGAGACGCCGCGCCGTCGAACAGTGAATATCAGATGGATAGGGCTCGAGGTAGATCGAATCGATCGAAGGGATCCAAAAGTCTCGTGTGGAGCTTGATCAAATCGAATCGCCACGGTCTCGATGACATAGTGACGCCGTGCTCGACAAAGACCGAAAAAACGTCTAGGAATGCCGACGAGCATATTTCGACTGTGTCACCTGAGAGAGATGCCTACGGCTTTCTATTTCTTTTCTTTCCGTCGGCTCCCTTCTGTGATCGTCGTGCTTCTATTGCGACTTATCAAAATAAAACCAGAATTATCAGATCGCCGATCCCTTAAATAATAATATTAATAATAAGCTTGATTGCGGAACTATTTCACCGTCTGTGAATAATTTTTAGATTAATTCCATTTAAATTATTGCACTATTCACAATGTAATTGAAATCAAATTAAATTAAATTATTAAATTTAAATTTTGACTAAATAAATATCCGACAAACTTTTGATGTGTGATCCAGAATAAGTGATCTGTTTCATTTATATTTAAATTTTTTAATTTCAATTAAAGACGCGGCAAAAGATCTCAACAGATTCGGTTCGATTGTAAACATTTTTGAATGCGCTCGCAAACTTTTTGCGACGGGTTGTAAATGTTAATTTGAAAATACGCAACCAAATGTCTCCGGACATAAGCGTTCAATGTTCCGTGGTATTTCGAGGGTCTCGTAACAATGATTCACAGTTACAACCGATCCCGACGCGACGATTGGTTCCACTCTGTTTCGAAAGACAATTTACCCCATGCTTCTTTCGCCACCCATCGTAGACGTTCTCCGACATCGTCTACCTGTAGGAACACTCTCGGGCTCGGCCTCGCCTCGGTATTGGAAGCATCTCTGCCCTTGTGTTCCCACGGGCTCGAACCTTTGACGTACGATGTCTCGGGTACGCGGTACACGACATCCACCTTCCCGATATCGTAGTCCGCCCCTCCGTGTCTTCACCTCTTTTTTCTTTCATTTTCTTTTTTCTCCTTTTAGTTTCATCGCGACCCTCCGCGTTCTCTTTTTCTTCGCATGTGCTCTGTCGCAGAAAACCGGTAGCCGCCGTCGCCGCCGCCGCCAGTCCAGGAGCTTTTGAAGGAACCGCGACTTCCGGATCGTCGATCGTCGTTCGTGGAACGGAGCGGAGGGCCGGAGGGTTTTAAATGGAAAGAATTGCCGGACAATATTGGACGCTCTAGATGGAGAGCTGATACCATCCTGTTCGTATCAGTCGCTCCTGCACTTTAACATTTGTTGACACGCTGCGATATCCTGGGAATGCACAATGCACGTCGGACGAACAGGTTGTGTACGTCGCGACGGTGCTCATGTGCAGCTGTATGTGCGTGAAATCTTGATTGATGCAGGCTGCTATTGGTGGCAATGCATATGTATGTTACGAGAGCATGATGGGTAATTATGTCTGTTTAATAATGATCATTAGGACCTCTTGTTGCAAGATGCAGGAACTGTTTAGGAGATTCTTTCTTCGACGTCTGAAGTCCTTGATATCCCACAATGCTTCGAATTTGAATAGCTCAGTCTAAGGCGATCTCCATGAGTAACACAATTTATTTCACAAATTAATAAAGATTGAATTCTAGCATTGCAATTAATTCTTTTAACTGGTATACATCTTCTAAAACCCCAACAAAGTTTCCATGTACAGTAATCGCTCCTTCGTTGTCCTGAATCGTGGGCACGATCGTTGTCCGGTGCCTACCCACTCCACTACCTGTCAACGAGAGGATGATGGGTAATTATGTCTGTTTAATAATGATCATTAGGACCTCTTGTTGCAAGATACAGGAACTGTTTAGGAGATTCTTCCTTCCGACGTCTGAAGTCCTTGATATCCCACAATGCTTCAAATTTGAATAGCTCAGTCTAAGGCGATCTCCATGAGTAACACAATTTATTTCACAAATTAATAAAGATTGAATTCTAGCATTGCAATTAATTCTTAACTGGTATACATCTTCTAAAACCCCAACAAAGTTTCCATGTACAGTAATCGCTCCTTCGTTGTCCTGAATCGTGAGCACGATCGTTGTCCAGTGCCTACCCACTCCACTACCTGTCAACGAGAGGATGATGGGTAATTATGTCTGTTTAATAATGATCATTAGGACCTCTTGTTGCAAGATGCAGGAACTGTTTAGAAGATTCTTCCTTCCGACCTCTGAAGTCCTTGATATCCCACAATGCTTCAAATTTAAATAGCTCAGTCTAAGGCGATCTCCATGAGTAACACAATTTATTTCACAAATTAATAAAGATTGAATTCTAGCATTGCAATTAATTCTTAACTGGTATACATCTTCTAAAACCCCAACAAAGTTTCCATGTACAGTAATCGCTCCTTCGTTGTCCTGAATCGTGGGCACGATCGTTGTCCAGTGCCTACCTAATCCACTACCTGTCAACGAGAGGATTAGGCCTGCGTGGATCTGGTCACCAGATGTGTCCCAGGACTGTCTAGATCCGCGTAGAACAGAGAACAATAGGAAAGGAATATGTCAAGGAAATAAGGAGTTTTTTAAAGCCAGACAGTTGACTGCGAATGCTTTTCTTTGTCATTTAACTAGTCGTTTCACTAAAGACGCAGCCATAAATCAAAAATAGTGTCCGGGCACGGTCGTTGTCCGCTCAAACCCCCGGCCTTTGGACAACGAAGGAGCTTTTACTGTACTAACTTTCACTGCTGGATTATACGACAATTGAAAATATCTGGTTTCTGTAACTTTTTGATAATTATTTACGATTATTGACGATTATTTAGCCTTAAATTATATGCACAGGGTGTCTATGAAATTCTATGAAACGAAATAGCTATATTAATGTAACATGAATACTTTAATGTAGATGGTATTTCCGTTTATGCTCATGAATAATAAATTAATAAAGGTAAATGCCCATGCGAATAATTAAAAATTAATAATATATTCTCATACCAGTGATTGTTAATGTAAAATAAATATTGAAACGTAGATGAAATTTTTCTATTTGCTTCTAAATAATACATTTTCAATTTGGAAATGTTAAATAATAACCTATGAAAATATTTAAACTTATTCTAATAAATAACAAAATCGAAGGAAAGAGTATGATAAATGTAACAAGAAATTTATTCGTGTGGCATAGGACGCACGAGCAGAATCTCAAACAGTGCCAGGCAGTTATTACTAATAATGCAGTGGCCATAATTCACCGTCGATGGCATTCGTAATTTGTTTATTTGTGAATAGCCGGAACGCATCAGAATAACGATTAAGTGGACGCATTGGTAGCACGTGTTCGATCTGCCAGGACCCCTACTAGTTTTCGAGTCACGTCTCATTTACGCTGTTCACTGTATCGATGAGGGTGCGCCGAGGCATTAAAACCCGCCACCCGAATAAGGGCAGGTGCATCGTGATTCGTGAAAATCACGGTCACGGTCCGCACCCCGTTACGACTTTGAAGCAGCCGTTTTTACGACAATTCGCGTTACGTTGTTTTGTATCTTAATTTTGTTGGACACTTTTGCAACGCCTCGCAAAGAATGCTAAACGGATTAACAACTTGTACGCAATAACTAGACTGCGGATTTTCATGCAAAATAAATATTGTCTGCATTCATTGCAACACATAGGAACGAAATACAAATTGCTTGCTTACTTTAATAGTTTTAATAAGTTTAGAATAATTAATTTTTTAAAATTAATTTCCAATTTCTCTTACAAACCACCATGTATGCATAAAATCTACGTTATAATAACCAGTTATTAGCAGGGCTTCGGAGTCGGAGTCGGAGTTTGGGAGCAATTGCTAATCACTGGAGTCGGAGCCGGAGTTAGAAAAAGCTATGTATCGACTCCCGGAGTCGGAGTCAGAGTCGGAAAAAAATATATCGACTCCGACTCCAAATGTGGCTCTTTTGTTTATAAATCATTAATAGATTTAAGTATACATAAATAAATTGCTAATATTCGATCTACAGTATAGACGTATATGTATCTACAAATATGTATATACCTCGGCACTATGTAAAGGAGAAACAGTTAAAGTTATGGTAGTAGTATTTTCTAACTATTTCCTGAAAGTGAGAAAGTAACAAACAAGTGTTGTGTTGTATCAGAGTTATCTATTCCATATTCTCAGATTTTAATACAATATTTCAACTATTTATTCAGTTTTATTACAACTCTTAATTATTTTGAGTACATATTTTTTTCAATTTGGAGAGTCGGAATCGGAGTCGGAGTCGGAGTCGAAATCGGCGTCGGAGGTAAAAAAAAGAGGAGTTGGAGTCGGAGTTGGAGTTAAGAATTTTGTCTACCGACTCCGAAGCCCTGGTTATTAGTAGTAACAAACACTTTGGGCATTACATTTCGAAAAACAGGGTCCAAAAAGAGCCTCAGCCAGAGTCGGACGTGATATGAATATTTGAAGTTAAGGAAAAGATGATTATTGTAATCCGAATGTTTTATCATGGCCGAGATGTTGAAAAAGTAAACTTGTCTATCTACTAGAGCAAGAATATTTGCTATTGGTCGCATTTCGAGCTACACGGATGTTGCGAATCCAAGTGGGTTTGCGGCGGGGCACACGGTAGCAAGCAGGTCGTAGCGGAAAGAAATGACAGGCATACCTAGCCGCGTAGTCACATATCGAGAGACGGAAGTAGCGAATGGTATCGTCGCGAAATAATTGCGATAGATATCGCGTGATCAACGGGGCCGCCTAAGTTGGACGAGGCTGACAATACGCCAATAGAATAAGGCGGAGCAAGCGCTGCTGCGAGGAACGTGTCTATTCAAGCAGAGGTTGGCCTTTCCTCTTTCTCTCGCCGTGCGCCAAGGAGCCGGCAAGCGTCCGTGGAATGTCTTCATTAAAATACCCGAGCTCATCATTTATGCAGAGCAAAAACACAACGAGGTGAGCTTCGAACGAGATCGCCGTTCTCGACGCGATCCGTGCCCACTAGTTCGCTAACTCGCTCGCTCGATCGTTCCCCGCTCGTTTCCTCGGCCTAGCGTTTAGTTTTTAATTTCCGCATTGTTTTCTAGCAAGGTGTTCCGGGATTTACCAGCGTCCCAAGAACGTGGATGGGTTCCGGGCGTGAAAATTCGCGCTAAACGATCATTGATTAATCGGGGAAACGGCGTGGTGCTGCCGCGCTGCTGAACTCGAGGATCAAGCTGAGATATGCTGTCAAATTAATTCGTTTTGGCGCCGGGTGAGCTATTGGAAAATTATTGCAAAGGTGATATATGTACATTTAATTCTTAAGATAATATTATTGCTTGTTGATGTTAAAACATTCTTGCAAGAATTTTTGGAGGAATTACATACTTACAGATTTTACCTAAATATAAATCCGAAGTGATTGCGACGAATTCATTTCCATATTCTACTCACACATTTCAGCAATAAATTACAGTAACTTCCCTATAAAATCGGGAAGTTAATAATGAATGGAAATGTGAAATTTTAGGAATTCATTTTATACATATAGATTAATATATGCAGATTAAAAGAAATTCTTTTGTCTCCTAGAAACTTAAATTAGTATTATATGTATAACAATTTTATCTTTACTAAAATATGTATATATAAGTCACAGTTTTTCAGATAAATACAAACTGATATTAATATAATACATTTCCTGATGATAAGAGAAGAAATTGATTAAAAATTGAAAATATGCTTAGATTGTGGATTTTATTAATTTATGGCAAAAATAGGTAGGTAAAATAAAAACATAAGAGTTTAAAAATATTATTACATTATTTGCAACCCCAGTCAAACATATTAAAAATGTTTGCATAAAAATCCGAGGTTCGTCCATAATTTTGATCTTGTAAAAGAAGAACGTCGATTCTGTTCCCGTAAAGCAGTTACGTTTCTTCGTTCCGTTAAATCGCTTCATTCGTCGGCCACGTAAATGAAGATACATTAAATCTTATACATACGCGGTGCAACACCTTACGAATTCCTGTATCGTTTATTATTTTAAAAACTTGTGTTCCGAAACGAACAAGCATTCTTTTTATGGGGAACCAGCGGAATAAGAGTAAGTTTTATGTGATTCGAAAGCAATCATTGGTCCTCGAGACTCCTTGTCGCATTCGTAATTAAGTAGAAAGTTACAGGTATGACATCTTGTAAGCTTGTCGCGTGTGTCATCGCAGCATCAATCACGAGGACCAAATTCCGATGTCTTGTGCGTGGAACCGATATTGTAAATCTGGAGTATGAGGGTGGCATAATTTTAACGTTCACCGGTGGACTACATTTTAAATTTACTTTTTGAAGACACAAGTAAAGTCTAAAATAAAATTGCTTTGAAAGTTCTTTTTCGCAATGTGCACACGTAATGAGCGTACACAAACAGTGTGATCATCCAATCCTTAATGTTTCACTATTTTTTAAGCTATCTGTCAAACCTTTTTCAAAAGCTTAAGAAACTATTCTGGACTCGCATCGTACGTATTAACAGAAAGTGAAATAAACTTTTGGGACAACTGAATATTATACAATACAATAAAATTTAGTGTCATGTTGGTCGACGTTTCATACAAAAAATATTAACAAAATATAATTTTTAACTATAAAATCTAATTGACAGCAGAAGTAAAATGACAACTGCACATGACAAAAGATGTTGCATCATTTTCTCTTCACTAGTAATTTACTTAATCACACTACGTTTAGTACAGTGCAATGAACAACCACCAAAATAATTTTTAAAGCGTAATCGACGCCATCTTGGCGCACCCCTTTTCCTGGCCCACTGATAAACGCGTTTTAGTTCCCCGACGTATTCCCCGTTTGTGCGAAGAATCCGATGACCTTCATCTCCGGGCAGACCCCACGCAAGTTGGCCAGCGCTCTCCCACGAGATGAATTTATGAGCAGGGAAATAGAGAGACAACCGTGTCCCAGCCGAAGGCGGAATCCCGGGGTGGATGGTGTACCTGTTGTGTCGTTACATAAGGAAACGGCGCGTATATGCGCGCGAAGCTCGTGTATGCGGCATCCGAGGGAGCCTCATAGTCGTAGATAAATGGCTAGATAATGCGCCACGCTGACAGAAAGTCTCCCCGAAGCTACCTGCTCCGCGGGATGCCTCGTGTGTCGCGGGACAGATCATTGTCCCTCGACCCGATCACTGTCCCTTCCAAAACCGGAATCATCGATGAATTAGCCAGCATGATTCGAAGAAAAAATTTCTTTTACGATCCTCAGAATTTTCGTTCACTTACATATGTGTGTTTTAACCCTTCATAACCCTCCGAGCTAGAAAATTTCTATAATCCTGATAAAATTTTAACACCAGGCTTACGGAGCACTTGAAATGACTGATTTAGTTTATATCAGTAACAAAATTTAAGAACATTAATGTATTGGGTTCAGCTTATTAAAATTATAAAAAGAAGAATGAAGCTTCTATTTGGCTTCTACAGGGTGTCCCAAAATTCCTTCAACAGCCGGAAATGGGAGGTTCCCGAGATCAGTTGAAGCAACATTTTCCTTTGCAAAAATGTTATCCGCGGCTTTGTTTAGGAGTTATTAACGAAAAACACGGACCAATCAGAGCGCGATCTAGACGCGAGTTGACACAGTCGGCCAATAGACAGTTGGCGCGCCGGGCCAGCTGTGCCAACTCGCGTCTAGGTCGCGCTCTGATTGGTCCGTGTTTTTCGTTAATAGCTCCTAAACAAAGCCGCGACATAATATTTTTACAAAGGAAAATGTTGCTTCAAATGATCTCTGGAACCTCCCATTTCCGGCTGTTGAAGGGATTTTGGGACACCCTGTATATCTTGCTATTGGTGCAAACTATTTTTATTTTGCATAAAAATCCGCAGTCTAGTAATCAGTAACTTCAATATTCCAGTTTCAGAGCGTTCATATAAATCCTAAATACTCTAACCGGTGAGAGAGAGAGAGAACACAATAATTATCCTCGTAAAGAATGAATAAACAAATGAATTCAAGTCGCTGACAGGTGCTCCGAAAATCCCCGAGCCTCGAAGGGTTAAGACAAAAATGAATTTCGAAAGATGGGCCACGCTGACAGAAAGTCTCCCCGAAACTACCTGCTCCGCGGGATGCCTCGTGTGTCGCGGGACAGATCGCCCCCGACCGCTGTCCCTCTGAAGCCGGAATCATCGGTGAATTAGGGAGCATGATTCGAGCATTCCATCGTGTCGCGATCCTCGACATTGCTGCCGACTTGTGGTTATAGATTTTCAACCCGAGTCTGACGATGCGGGACCCGGGGACAGAGAATTTTACGACTGTTTAGTGATTTCTCTGTTGGCCGAGTCTTCCGCTGTCGTCGGATGCGACAGACCGTGATTGAGACTTGATATTGAATCGACATGTATTAAAAAACTTAGGTATCCATTTAAAAAAATGTGAATGACCTTTATATGACCGCTACGTCACCAGCTACCATTTACAGTGGCTGATGTAATTATTGGAGCCATTATATGTATACAAAACATTAGTGTTGCTGACTAGCAAATGTATATTTACTACAATATAAGAACAATGGCGTCTTAGAAACGTAGGTTACCAAGCTTGATTATTTCTAAACTTCCATCATAAACATATATGTATAGTAGGAACATAACCATCTCACTCTGATGTTAAAGTAAGAAAAATAATTTTCTATTTCACTGATAATTGTTTAGTGCGTCACGCGATATGAAACTGTGTGTAACCTTGAACTTAAATTGTAAAGCAAGGAGTTAAGATAATAACAAGAATTTAATATAGGATAAATATACCTCATCTAATATATACTATCAAACTATTAATTTAATGAGCACAACGATTAGCCTACTACTCATTTCTAGTGTGTGTAATCTTATGTCCACATATTATAAAACGTTTAGAAACTAGCATATTAATAATACCAACGATGGTTGACTACTGTGTATTTCTTCTGCGAATATTATCAACAAATAATTGACAAAAAACGAACAATTGAAAAAGACTGAAACGTGTGTATACGTCATGAAATGTGAATACAAAGTTTGCCTGTAGTATTCGGTGATTCGTTGCTCGATTATTCTTGTAATTTATCCAGTACCTACCGAAAAAGTAGAAAAACAGTTGCGGGATCCAGCTGTCAGGCGAAACTGCGACTTACGAGACTTACGAGACTTTTGAAGTGTGTATGAGTGCAATGTTGACCACTACGAAGGGTACGTTCTTTCGTCCATTGCCCAGCTGTCTAATATACATACAATGTTACGAATACCGTATGTCCATCCGCGTGCAAAGCTTCAATGTCGTACTATTTCAACGCCCTTCGCCAGTGCGACATTGATATATGCTTCGCTGAGGAAAAGGAAGTAAATGTGTCATCGTGAGCTATACCCTTATCTCGCTTTCCTCATCTATGAAATTAATATTAATGACCCGTACATGATTTTCAAGGTTGGACGTCGGGCAAATGTTAATCAGAAAAATCTCTTATCACAATATAATAACATCTGAGAACATGATTTTGCGTTATGTAAGGTACTCTACACATTTAGAAACTAAAAATCTCCTATTTTTTCTTTTTATTTAATGAATGTATTCTTCTGGTGCTTTTCATGCTTTGGTTTTTAACATAACGTATAAGTAGACTGCTGATTTTATACAAATTACTATAGTGGGAGATGAAAGAAGCTCTTATCCGACTTAAATTTCTTTGCAAATCACAGAATTGACACAGTTTAATGAAACCAAAACGAAGGTTTCATGAAGAACAACCTAAGGAACCAAACAAACAACAATCACTTCAGCTAACGGTAAATAAAATTTTTAATTTCTTCACAATTAATTTACATTGGAGTTTTTTTTTAGGAAAACATATTTTTGAAGATACTCTATTTGCAAATGAGTGAATTTGGAGTGCAATTGGAACAGCAAATTTTTTTTGCATTATCAGTCTACTTATAAATATGGTATGAAGAAGCATTGAAAGTTAAAAGACAATTTCTTCAATGTCTTCATTGATCAAATTATAAACAAATTCTGAAGATATACTGGAACCCTTAATATTTTTGTCAATTATGTGGAAACATAAAATATATTTAAGTATTTCTAAGTTTTTATTGGTTTTTGGTAATGTAACAAATTATTTTTCAAATTATCATCAAACATTATTTTTAAATCTAATAAATGTTTCTAACTGGTAAATTACAATAGTCAATCGAGTTGAACATGGCGAGAATCATAGAAACGATTTGAAGAATTCTTATATCGAAATAACTGGAGCGATTCAAGGTAGAATGGAATAGTTGAAATGTTCTCTCGTAATGCCATTGTAAGGATTCAATCCCAATCGTATTGCTTCTAAAATTGAAATATATTGTATACAATATTATCGGTTATAAGAAATACGTAATCTTGCATAGAAAGTGGTAAGAACACATCTTAAACATTATTTCAATAATTTTTCTTAGTCTTTCCCTGAAAATTGGAAAAACGTTTACTGACATTAAAAAATCGTGGATTTTGACAAGATATACATAAAGTAGTATTTCACATATTTTTATTTCTCAAATGATAAACAAAAACTGTCAATTATATTATATTTGATCATATTTTGGTATGTTTGGTTCGTTGTTTATATTGATCCCCATATTCATCCGGAAACGTTTGCAAAGTCGTAAATCTTTTTCACGACTGAAGATTTGCCATTTATGCGCCGTTGTGTGTACAAAAAGCTCTGATATGATTACTCATGAGTAACTCACAAGTTTTTGCCTTAGATTTCAATCAAAATTACCATGGTAAAAGTTTCAAACCAACGATTTAAACTTTGATGGGGTCGTAGTCGTAATCATGCTTCTGGCGTGTATAGCACAATAATGCTATTGTGGCGATAATTGCTAGCTTCCGTAATGTCTGAAACAATTATTAATACAGTTTCAGGGTGTTCCAGGTTTTAACACAGGTCACATAGAGTATTATTAAAAAGTTATTGGCTCGAATAGATAAGCAGTATTTATGTATATTCAGTGTGTTTAAGTAAGCTGTATTATCAAAGATAATAAAAACATTGCGAACGTCATAACGGGAAGCAGGTCATATTCAAACAAATGCAAAAATAAGTAATTGTAAATATAAAATAAATGATTCATCTCATTCTTGGAACTTAAAATTTAAATTTACACAAATACGTAACGAGTAGCGAGAATTAATATCTAAGATCACTTTTAAGTTATTTCACTAAATACACTTTCAAAGTTTTCACTGATATTGAATGAAAAACTAGTCGAAACACTTACTCCGTACATGATTTTTCCACGCACTGACTGTGTCACACCTTTCTTAGAATTCAAATTTCGAAATGATACATTCTTTTGTCATGTGCGCATATTTATAGCGGAGATCGAGATCGTGGAACATTTGAGCAAACTGACGTAACGTATCGAATCGAAAGCATGTTGACACGTGGCGTCGATGATGAGCAACATCTCTGAGAAAAACATCTAAAAGTGAAGAGGTGACTTCGAACGTAACTTATTGACAACGACATGAATCCCGCAGAACAAAGAAGAACAAAAGCGTATTAACGTAACTTCTTTGTTGTCTACCTGCCAGGTGGCATGAGTGTCGTTCAAGAACAAACAACAACTCAACATATATCAGTTCTGTGTGGGTTGGACACAAATAAAAAACGTCACAAGTCGAAACGGTTGTTTTTAAGGGTTGTAAGGCTAAACTAACAAAAATGACATTATTATTGTCTACTTCAATATTCTCAATTAAAAACAATATTCTATTATGTCAGAAACAGTTTTTCGCTGTTTCTGAAAAACTAGGTTTTCTGACGCGTGTCACTTTTGTCGCAAGGGTGCGATGTCTTCACTAAAGAAGCAGCAACAGACCTATAATCAGTAGAAAAATAAATTGCAGAATAAAGCCCAAATTAAGGGAATATTATGCAACATTTTTGCGTTATCATCAAGCGAAGTGCACCTCCGCGAAGTGCATAAAGATCCGTGCAGCATCGCGAATGGAAAAGAAAGAAATTTCTGGGATTCACCTACTGGCCGGCTGTTTTTATTATATTCTATTAAACCGATACTCGGAATTTACGAGACAATTACAAGTGCGGTTTCGTCTGTGATCGTGACCGAGCGGTCTGTCGGCCCGGCTGAAAGAAGGAGCAAACGTGTATTGAGATCGTGGGTCGGTCGCAGGGACAGCAAGGGAAGAAGTAAAGATTTTATCTTGCGCAGCTGATCACCACTCTCGCTTTGGCCGAGAGCCAAGGGAACATTTCCTTTTTTTTCTCTCTCTCCCTTCCGTCTCCTCTCCGCAACTCGTCGACCGCCTCTCGTGCGAGAAACGCCGCGGATTTGCATGCGATCAGTTACCGATTAAACGAGATAGAATCGGCTGCTACTTCGCGCCGAATCGATGGCCGATGTCTGTCTTAACAGAATTGCGAATGAGTACGCCGGACCTTCGCCGACGAAAATATGGCGGACTGACGAAATGCAACTTTCACATTTCAGTTCTTCTTGCAACATTTCCAGCTTGTATTTCTGTTTCCTTTCAAGTTGCAGCGACAAAGAGATTGTTACTAAAAATTCCATAGTTACAGATGTTTTCTTCAACAAGACATATCGATTCGAACAGTGAATTACTGTTTCCTTCGATCTGCGGTGTACAGCGTTTCGCTAGATCAGGGGAACTGACTTAAATTGAGGGGAAAATGTCACCCCTTCCTTAGGGAAAACGCGTCACGTGACCGGGCTGTGGTGGAAGCGTGGGGGAAGAGTGGGAGACAAGTCTTAATTTGGCGACTCAGTTTCAAAGCGTGAGATGCTTGAATTGGAATTGCAAAATTAATTCCTTGAAGATATACTTGTGCATCCAAGAAGTATTTGAAATACAGTAGGACCTCGATTAACGGGTTCCTAATTATAAACAAATATGCGTTTAAGTATGATTACATTATGAAGGGAAATAAATTTTCAAAAATAGAAAATTTATTTTGGAATATAATGTACATTTTAATTATTTCCTCGGCTCTCGATTATCCATCGGGCCTTAATTTATCCGGGCTGTTTGTCTCCCGATCAAGCCGGTTAATCGAGGTCCTACTGTATTCGAAAATTGCCTATATTTAGGTAGTGATAATTTTGTACAAAATTAGAAACTATAAAACAGCTTCTATAATTCTTGTATCAAATACTGAATATTATTCATGGGCAAAATTAGGTGTCCCCTAGCAAAGTACAGAGATGTAGATGCAAATGAGTGCAATACATCGCATTAAAAAAAAATGATTGCAACTTAATTATCATTGTATGATAAACGCCTAAATATTTCTAGAAAGAAACGAACATCAATGCACAACAATGTAAAAAGTCAAAGAATCCCGCAGAGGTGTAAACAATCCCATCAACCTTCTTTGACCCAACGTGCCTCCGTTACGAACCGTACAGCATTCCCGTCAAAACCAGCAAACAGATTGCAACGAGTGTAGGAGCCCCGGGAATAGAAAAGCCGTTCATTCCCGAGGTCTCGATTAAAAGGAGGAGCTGACCGGGGCAACTGCAATTCTATCTGCATCTCGATCGGCGGTCTGCAATTCGGGATCGGTAGGATCGGTGTCGGTTGAAACGCATCGATCAGCGGTCCTCGTTAAGGTATCCGCAATCGAAAAAGGAACTGGACGACGCGTGTTACACGGGGGAGGCACAGGAAATCGGCCGGTCGTCTTCGTAGGCCGAATGGAATCCAGCGAGTGACACCACAAGTCGCCGGAATTTCAGCGTTGCATAGCCCGGGTAGCTCGCGATCCAGGGCCAAGCGTCTCTTTCTCCCTAGGCCCCCAGACGTCGGTTGTTAACGCGTCGCGATCGGGATTCATTTCTGTATACGTGCATGCGTGTTGCATCGAGGCCCGGATCAGAAGCCAGCAAGATGTTCCAGTTCCCTTGGCTGCATTCGCGGTGCGAGCAGCGTGCCGGGCGTGCTGATACTTCAGCTTCTGTTTGCACTACTTCGGCCGCGCGGTATGCGCCCGCGGGAGGGTCCCTTTCTGTCTTCCACAGCGAGCACCATCAACGCGACTCGCTCTGCATCCAAGTCCTAGGATCGTCTATGCACCGTGGAATTTCCTACGGTGGTTTGCACATGGTGAGTTTAGGTGATAAGACCTTCTCCAAGTGGCGCGCGAATCTTTCTAGTTAGACAAATTAGATTCTAAAAAGATACGAGTTGCGGCACACCACTGGACATGAGATCGGAATCGCCAGGGGAACTAGCAAGTGTACAGGGTGTCCCAAAATTCCCTCAACAGCCGGAAATGGGAGGTTCCTGACGTTATTTGAAGCAACATTTTCCGTTGTAAAAATGTTATCCCCGGCTTTGTTTAGGAGTTATTAACGAAAAACACGGACCAATTAGAGCGCAATCTAGACACGAGTTGGCACAGTCTAGTCGGCGCGCCAACTGTCTATTGGCTGACTGTGCCAACTCGCGTCTAGGTCGCGCTCTGATTGGTCCGTGCTTTTCGTTAATAACTCCTAAACAAAGCCGCGGATAACATTTTTGCAAAGGAAAATGTTGCTTCAAATAATCTCAGGAACCTCCCATTTCCAGCTGTTGAAGGAATTTTGGGACACCCCGTATATTTACAACAATATCGGAACTTTTTAACTTTTTGTTTTTACATCACGTCTCAACTAAACTTGATTATTTTTAAGCTTCCATCATAAGCTGATATATGGAATAGCAACATTTCCTTCTTACATCGATTTCGAAGTAACCTTCTGCAACTTTGAACTTAAATTGTAAAGCAAGGGGTTAAGATAATAATAAGAATTAGGATAAATGTGCCTTATTTCAAATTCTACCACGACCAACTGGATTCCTAAAGAGCACCCCTGTTCAACAACGTAAACAGATATGAGTAGCGCCCACTACTGGAGATCATAGTTGCCAGATGAGGGGAGGGAGCAAGAATTGAGGGGAAAAAGTTACCCTCTCTCTGCTAGTACCGGACACATGCACGACAGAGACGAAATGCGTCACGTGACCGGGCCGCCACGGCGGATTCGTGGGGAATAGCGTTATAGAAGGGGAAGTTGTGTCTTCCGAAATTTCCATAGTTCCACTTGCGTGTGTTTTTGATTGATATCGATCAAATTTGTTGTTGTTACTAACTGGGATAGTTAGGTGTGTTTTTGGTTCTCTGATTACAATTGTTTTCTTAGTTTGTATTTCTAATTGTTGCGTACAGGGGAATATGAAGCACCATGATTTACGGGAAGGAGTTAAAATACTTCCATCGCAACCGGTCTTGATAGCATCAGTCTTTATCTAGCTACCACAGTCACGCATGTGTGACGACCATGGCGACGAAATTAATAGGTGAAAATTAATCAATTATTTAATTAAAAGCGTTAATATTCCGATGAAATTATCTTGGGCACGAAACGTGTTATAATAAAATCATGATTATGATGTTCTATGTGGCAGGAGACATACTTTTTGATGACAACACATTCCACGCTTTTTGAAATTACATTACTTTAGCTTCTGCATTTTAATTTTAAAATCTTCCAGTTTTCGCTGTTGAAAAGGAGGTAGATTTAGTATTTACTAGCCTCAATTGACGTAATTGTAAAATTGTGCAGACAGTTGATTGCGTGACACACTTAAGAGACCTTTTATTTGCTGAACGTAGGTTTCATCAGAAATGTGTTGATAACGTAGAAGATAACGTATGGTAACGCATTGCGTGCGTATCATTTTTATCATCTGTAATAGTTAATCAAATTTGTTTTCTTCTGCCAAGTTGTCTCCACATTCAATATCACTACGTCATTGTAAAAGTAAACGAATGGATTAGATAGTATTGCAACACATTTTTAAAGAAGTTATCATTTAAATAAGTAGAATTTAGATAAGTAGAAATTAGAATTTGATGAATAACTCTCACCGAATAGTATAATTAGAAATATTTATAAATTCAGTTAATTTATTTTCGTACATATCTTTAGCCAATAACTGTATTGATCCATCGGAGAAAAGAATAAGTTTGATATATGTACAATGTATAATAACTGACAATTTTGCAGTTGTTACAGTGTCCCAATATCAAATTTACAGTGGCCCTCGGTATTGCACGATTAAAAAAGTGTTTAAAAGAAACCTTGTACATTTTGTAAACCCTGTATAGAACTTGTATGTATACAACTGTACACCCTTTTGTGGTAACATATATCGCAGTCTCTTTCAAAATGGTTTAAATTTGCAAAATTAATTGTTACAGCAGATAATGCTGTTTATGAAACAAAATATCAAATTACACATTATTATTAATATTAAAGAAATATGATATGTCGTATTAGGTTGGCTGCAAGTTCAATACATTTCTCTGTTCAATCTATCGATGGATGCAAGAATAAATGTCAGAATAAAATATGGACACTGCAAAATAGAACGCCTTCGAACAGAATAAACAACATTTTAACGAAGTATAAATTTTCTGTAAACATTCAAACATGCAAAAGGCCTTTATGGCCAGCCCATGCATACAGTCTTTTGATTTGGTTATACGAGGGGCGACTGTACAAATCTATTTTCCTTTGAAACAACCGGCTATGCTCCCATTCCATAGAAACAATTAACTTATCTACCGAAGTAAACAAATAATGAAAAAGGAAAGGGAACGAGGCTCTCGAAACGGCGGGACTACCTGACTAAATGAAATCCAACTTGGAGGGCAGTTCGCTTAATAACAGAAATCTCGAGAGGGTGCCGATTTAGCTCACCCCATCGGACGGGAACGAGCGGAAAGAATGAAAACCACTGACTCCTTTTCCCGAGGCTCCACTCTCCTTTCTCGTTTGCCAGTGGCGTGGCGGCGGCTGTCTTTCTCCGTCTCTCTTCGTCATCAATTATTATCGTCTTCCAGGGCTTCGTAGGGCTGACGACGACAACGTAGAGGCGCCCCACGATTGGGCGTCGGAACGCTCGACGTCGCCATGGCGACCGACCCCCTTTCGACGAGGGTTGGTCAAGGTGGGGACGAATAACTCGCGAAAACACGTAAATTAAACGCACTATGGGGGTTGATGGGGCGGAATGGGGCCGAGTGGGTGTCTCAGACCGTGAAACATAGCCGTCATAAGCGGATATTAAACCGTGCTTCCGGGGTCAGAGCCGCTGCGCTGCGGGCCGGCTCGTAAACGCTCACAGAAAAATCCGCGTTCTCTACACTCCCTCTCCTCACTCTCTTCTATTCTCTCTCTCCCTCTCTCTTTCTCTCTATCTGACGACTGTTGGTTTCATCAATGCGAACAATCGTGTGCAAATGAAATTGCTCCCTTCGGTCGACTCGCTGCCGTACACTTTGTTCATTAATTGGAGGGCTCCCGATGTTTCTTCTCTTTAGTTTGCTATCTGTATCTCGCGATTCTTTCACCTGTAGCTTGTTCCTTTGGTTACTCTTGTTTTAACCACATTATTAATTTTACATTACAAATACAAAATAAACGAAAGTTAATTATTTATGATGCTCTTCAAACGTAGGACTGATATGACAATCCAATATTATAACTAGATTGCGGATTTTATGCATTTCAATCTTGCAATCAATGCAAACATTTTTTATTTTGCATAAAGATCCGCAGTGTAGTTATAACATTTACGAGAAAAATGATTCAATGAAATACGAAATGGAAGGAACACCAGACTCTAACCCTCCGACAGCGGAGGTTCCTGGCGGATTAATTAAATGAACATTGCTATATTAGAAACAGCAGAAAGATTAACTTACCTGCAAGAAGTACCTTCAAAAATATGTTTTAGAAAATTTATAAATAAATCAGTGAATGGCTCTAAGTATCGTGAATGATTAGAAACATGACTTCGTTATTCCCACTGTAGAAAGATGATTAAAAAATACAAACCAATTTTCATTTAACTCCTACAACGTGCTGTCAATCAAACATTTTTATATTTTATAAAATCCCCAGTCCAGTAATTACACAATTCTGTCTAACGTCGCGTATACGTGTTTCAAAGACTAGGTATTTCTCTACGACAGATTCGAAGGGAGAATGTTTGCCACGCCATTATATTTTCGACGATAAAATGTGCAGTAAGTAAGAAGAAGAGCAAACGAAAGAAAAAAAAACAGAAGAGGAAGGACCTGTGTGGAAGACGTGCAGAAGCATCCCGAAGTCGCGCAACAACTTTCCCTATATGCGTTATTTCGTGCGTTGCCGGTTTTTCTGCGCGCTGCTTGCGCCGGTACGCCGAGGCATGAAACCGCGCCAATTACCTTGTCAATTACCTCGATTGATGGTCGCCGCCATATTGATTTCACAAGCAATCAAAGGTTGTGCAGCGTTTTCCTAGTAGATCCGCGACGGATATACGCGCGGCCCGCGATCCCGGCCCCGGGAGTGAGCAATAATTCTTGCTTTTGCCATCGGATGCCGAAGACGCCTGCCATCGAACCGATCGGACCAGTAATCCGAAGTATTTCTCACTCGTGCTCGCTCGGATACCAATTCCGCGTATCCCCGGAGGAAAGATTTAGTGTCTCATAAGTCACCATCGAAAGTCGCGACTCGCGGCGACGCAAAAACTCAATCGACACGTACGAGACTATCGTACGTGGGATCTACTTACCGGTGTCTTATTAACTGACCGGATTCGTCCACTGAAACGGCGCAGCTTCTCCGGGTTTCTTGCGGACATCGGGCCGCACGGATCGCGGATTTAAGGAGTTTCAGGGGAACTCCGCCGAGTGTGAAGACGTTCGAGCTAAGGGACAAATATGGTGCTGATTTAATGCCCCGTGGATCGACCCCCGGGTGTTCAATATGGAGGCTCTTCTTATTGTATAATCTTTGCTTCTCAAGTAGATTTCTCCTCTTTAGTTTTACACGACTATTCTCTTTAGAAATCTGAGACTCTACTGTCTTTCGCAAGGGAACATTCGTAGGCTCATGTTGTTAGAGTACATTGTAATTGAATTTTATTATGCTTAATTTTTCTGTACAATTAGTGAATTTTAATGGAACAGTTAGAAACAGAAGGACATACTTAATTTGTATAGTTGTTAAATTCAGTGAGGAATATTGTATTGTTTTCGAATTTAATTTTTAGGATCAATTTTAAATTTCGAGGAATAATACTGAGCAATAACAATATTTAATAAACTGATGATAATAACTTGATTGACGCTTCCCTTTTTCATGAGAAATCATTTCTCTTAATAATTGGGCTTGCCTAATACGACTGGTTTCGACTGCCAAACTTGATTATTTTTAACCGTCCATTATAAACTAACATATGTGATATCAACCTAATCAATTCACATTGATTTTTAAGTAAATTTTTTAATTTTCTCCGTCGATGTGTAATTAGATCATAAGACCAAATTAAATAATCCGTTTTAATCTTAAAATTGGAATTAAATGAATGAATCTTATTGAAATGATTAAAGAACGAATGATAATTTTGTTTCACACAGATTCTAAAACACATGTTTCTGAAGAACACTTTTTCGAGAAGTTCCTAAATTTTCCATAAAAATTCCACAAGAGTGAATAGAATGTCGATGAACCTCCGAGTAGAATGTACAAATGAATTGTTTCTCCCTTATTCGACTGTCAAAACTCAATCCTCGACTGGCATTAACACCATCTTCGGCCGACAACCGCTCCAGTTGGAACCGGTTCTGCTGTCAACGTGACTGCTCTGATATCCCCAAAACTTTCCCGAACCGCGTAGTTCTAGTTGCGTTAGCTCTGAGCGGGTCACTAAGAAATTGTTTCCTTAACGAGTGTTAACATTTAAGCGGCGACGGTATCAACTGCTCTCGCGTTTAGCAGTAACGTACAGGTGTGTTTCGGTAACAGCGAGCACGGTCTTGCATAGATTACCGTCGTCGTCGTCGTGGCGCTGTCGTTTCCCCGCGAAGGATTGACAAGTGGTGCAACGGGCCCTCCGGCAGGCAGCTGACTGCCACCGAATCAAAGTGTGCAAGGTGTCTCGACATTGTCACGCTCGTTAGAAGTACAAATGCGCCGAGACGCGACCTGTTATTTATTTCTCCGCGATTGCGATCTCAGAGGTCCTTTCGCGGCGCTGATCAGAGGAATGTCGATCTTTTGCCAGCGTCCGGTTTATTTTCTTACTTTGTCATCGCGCTTTTAAATTAAAGATATCGCTGCTAATGAAAAATTTGCTTCGAGGCGTTATGGCCGAGCACGCGATACCATCGAGTGCGTTCGCTGCATTCGAAATGAGGTGTGAATAAAATAAACTGTGGATGCGTAAGATATAATTCGCTTCCGGCTGCATCGGTCATTATAATTAAGTGTCACAATTCACCGGTGATCTTTATAGATCTTATTACAGATAGTATTATGGAATACATTAAATATTTCTAGGAAATAAATTTTATCAGTGTTTGTAGGATTAAAGGGGTTAACGCCTACATTCTAACTGTCTACATCCAAATGAACCTTTCAAAGATAACATTGTACTGCCTCTGAGAACTATTTCAAAACTGTTTACAGAAGGTTGTACTATGCCACTTTCTGGAGATCGAAGGTAGCTAGAGAAAATACCACAAAGTCTAAATCACCAAGAGATTATTGTAACATCTGTAACGTCAATCGTACAGAAGCAAAGTGACAATGCATCGTCGTTCCTGAAGGATTGATAAAGTGACTGGGATTCGTGAAACCGGTGGAGATATCAGCAAAGACGGTAGCTCACCAGTTTCGAACTGGAAGGGAGCTTCAAAGCGGCACCGGAGTGGTCGTTACCATACGTCAGCGGATTTTTCAGCCCCGTCGGGAAGGTCGCGGGGGAAAAAGAGAAAGAACGGGAACGAGGTGACAGGGCACAGAGCGAGGACGTTTGTATTTTGCCGTCGGGATGGAAAATATGAACGTGGGACACGCGCGCCGGGGTCGCCGGCGCGTCGTGAGTTACGCTGACGTAAAAACGGGCTGCGGGGACGTATTCGAAATAACCGTGGAATGTTCGTATATCCACGGGGAACGCTAAACGGCCGGGCACCGGGAGCGTTTAACGCGCATTGACCACATGGTACCGGGCTCGCGTTGTCAGCGTGTCCGCACGGGCCCCATGGGCGAACTTTACGCTGCCGGTTCGTTAAAGCTCCGCGGCCCTATGGGAAGTTAAAGGGCAGCAGTTACACGCATTCCACCTTCCGTAATGCCGAAACTTTTAAACGGACAAGAAGTACGGACGGCGGAGGGGCCGCGTTGCGCCGTTTGCGGCGAGTCGATTCCTCCGTCGCAGTCCCAAATTAGTCTTCTTGTACGTTGACGATTTAATATTTGTTACCGAGCACCGGCGGCGGCGTACGCGGTCGCGCTTTCTTCTTTTATGCGGGCTCTGTGTCAGTGTCCGCGATTTCGGAGTGAAATTGATGCGGACCCTGAACCATCGGACGCTGCTCCCGGAGGAAACGCATCGGCGGAATTGAACTTACGGGCAATCCCGTTCCTCAGACCAGCACCGAGTTTCGTGGAAATTTATGCGACCGCGCGAAAATATTTGTGCTGTAATATTGTGAACATTGCGGGACGTTTAACCGAACCATCGTTGAATGTACCATTTATCGAACTCGTGAGTTCGATTATCCATCCTTTATGCAAACTAATTGCACGCGGTATACCGCTTATTGCATTCGTTACCGCCGTCTGTTTCGCTGGTTGCATTCTATGTTAAAATTGTTTACTAAATCCAGCGTACCACCTTTGTGAAATTTCAAAACAATTTTGCAGAAGGAAGTCTCTCTCAGTATTATACTGTAGACTTTAACATGAAACAATAATAGTATATAAAATATTAATTTTACTATCTTTATGCGAACTGCAAGATTATGAATGTCACGTATGTGCGATTATGAAAGTGGTGTACGTCAAAATTCTATAGAAATACTATGTACTATATAGTTATTAATATTATGTATTACGTCGACTGATTTTACTAATAATTATATTTATTTTGTATAAATAACATCAATAATGTTTAATTCGTTCTCTTCACTTGTGTTTTATATGCTCCTTAGAAATAATTGTGCAATTGTCTCGATTAATAAAAAGTACCAAAGGTAAAATTATAACAAAATCTTCTGTTTGCAGTAATGTACGCAATTGTAAAATGACATAAATAACAATTTTAAGTATCGCAGGCTGACTCTCAGTGTTCGATAGACGCGTGCTTATCGAATATCGATGATCGGAAAAATTGGAGCATAGATTTTTTCAGAAATCGATAACTATTAGAGCAGATAGATCGTTATAGATACTATTGTGGCAGCAGAATGGCGGTCAATTCGAGCGCAATGGCGCGCACGGGAAGTCATAGAGAAGCCATATCAGGTCACATAATCACAACGATACGCTATTCAATTACCGCGTCATAAACTACGCGCATGATGGCCGGAAAAACGCTCGAAGGATCGTTAATTGCTTTCACGATGATCTGGATTAGATTGCTTGCAACATACTTGAGAGCTTTCGAAGCTGCTCTATATTTCAATGTTGTCGATCCACTCTGTATATGTATTATATTCATGAATGGACAGAGACGACGAGAATTAATTATGTAATTAATTTCACATTGCTCTGAACTCAATTGTTCTAATGTTGTAGAAATCACAAATTTTTGTTTTGGATATAGTTTGACTTTTAGAATACAAATTTATAGTACGGTTTAGTCGTATAAATTTATAATATAATAATGTGGTTTTCAATGATTTTTCATGCTCATGAGCTTTATTAAAAGAGTATGAAAAATTCAGATAAAACAAAAATAAATTAATACAGTATATTTTATAATTATGAAAGAGTATGTTTTGTTTCATTTCGAAAAATAGGTGTGTATAACTATAAATACATACTGTGAACCATTGTAAACACGAACGACTCTTTACTAAAATATATAATTCACACCTATTATAGTTCAAGCAATAATCGGTACAAAGGATGTGAATAAGTAACTGTTTAACCAAGTATTAGCTTATCCAGTGTAGTTGTTTTACTTCATATCCTCAATCTTTATTCGTAATTTGTAATTTTATTTCCAACATGTTTATTTGAATTTCACCGAAGATAAAACGATTTCGTGCCAAATTAATTCCTACCAACTTAATTGCTACCGACCACAAAAAGTTCCTTGTCTCTTTCTTACAAGAAAATAGTTTAGTTGCGCGATCTTTATTTGTTAGCACTTTTAAATTGCTTCGAGATTAATCGGGAAGTTCGTACGACCGCGTTACTCGGGGATGTTTTCCGACTAAATTACGTGGGAATCCTGAATACTTCATTGAAGAATTCCTTTCGGTGGAGCGCGCGCGCCGCTCCCATAACGCAAAACGCGGACGTAATTTGTACGTTTGTTATTTCGTTCACGCGCTACTTGACCTTCTTCCGTTGGCAATCCGTGATTACTGTCTTCGTGGAATCGCGTCGCCCACGAAAAACTGTAACGTTATTGTTACATGGGAAGTCGGCAGGGTCGCGTGAACACGATCTTACGCAAATAGACAACTGGAACTCGGGAGAATTTATTTCATTTGCAACTCTCGGAGAAAACGAGGTCACGAATCTCGCTGCCTCTACTATGTTAATTGTCAGTAATCGTGCCTGTTAGGGACAAAGTAGACTACTTCGACAAAGAAGGAAGAGCTACTCGGATCAGACTTTCTGCGGCAACATGATTGTGGTACATAGGTTGTTTTGTAGAGAATAAAAAGTTGCATTGATTGCTGCATAAGAAAATACATATGGATTCATATACAGGGTGTCCCAAAACTCCTTCAAGTCCGGGAAATGGGAGGTTCCTTAGGTCATCTCAAGCGACGTTTTCCTTTGCAAAAATTACCGCCGCGGCTTTGTTTAGGAGTTATTAACGAAAAACACGCACCAATGAGAGCGCGACTTGGCACAGTCGGCCAATAGACAGTTGGCGCGCCGACAGTGCCAGCTCGCGTCTAGGTCGCGCTCTGATTGGTGAGATTGGTCTGTGTTTTTCGCTAATAACTCCTAAACAAAGCCGCTGCGGCCATTTTTGCAAAGGAAAATGTCGCTTCAAATGACCTAAGGAACCTCCCATTTCCCGGACTTGAAGGAGTTTTGGGACACCCTGTATATGGATTCCATTTAGAAAGCTAAGTTGACGTTCATAAGTCCATGAATTTCTTGAAATCATTAAATGTTCCACCCTGTACAATACTAACCACAGACATCATGTAAAACCATATTTTATGCAAAATAAAAATTATGTGGACCGATTGCAAAAGACAGGAGCTGTAGATATCGACATTCAGTTGTTCTCTTAACAGTTCTAATAAGTTACAAATAATCCTTCCTAAAATCTTCTGATATTTTCACTCCTTTGCGTTTCATCTACTCATTCTTGTTTTAAGATATCGTCATAAATTAATAATATTGAAATTCTAATATAACAGAAAAATATCGATATTGCCGTCAACATCAAAGTTGATTTCTCAATACAAAATGGCGTGATATTTAAATCGTTATATCTCATATTGAAGCTTAAAGCTTCTACTTTCAGAATGTTTAATTAGTCTTTTTCAAAGATGTTTCTGCATCACGTAGGAAAAAGCAAAGGTGCTTCACATGAAAACATTTTCAAATTCAGATAACTCCGTAGGCATTAAAAGAATTGATTAAGTATTAAAATCACCGCAGGTTTAAAGATGAAAGTCTCTCCTTTAGATACTTTAGAAGGGTGGAATAGCTTCCAATATATCTAACATACCAAAAATAACAATTAATAAAACCAGTTGAATGGCCACCCCTCCATTGCACGGTCTTTATTGTCCTCCGGTACTTATATGTCCGAGTCGATATTCCCCTGACGATCGAGAAAAACGGTAAGATTGATCACGGGCACTGAAAGGAAAGCAGATTAGTGGTTTACTGGGGAGAGTGATCCTCCAAAGCGACATCGAGCGTGGGAGGGGAGGGGCATGGACACCAGAGGATGCGAAGGGGCTGATGGAGCCACCGGGAACGCGAGTTGCATTTCAATGGGCCCAGCGCGTACGTAAAAGTGTTTCGTGGATTCCAGCGGGGTAAAAACCCTCGACGATGACCGTTCGGACAGAGAGCCACAAAGGCACCGCCATTTCGTGCGATCCCGGCCATGGTGGTACCGCCTGCGCACCGCACCCCGCGGAATGCTTGTACACGCCGATTTTTGATTTTGTCAAACGCGGAGGCGTGTCAATAGTCGAAGCCCTTATTCATTCGAATAGGTCAGTCTCCGAAAATTTTGCATACGCGCCCTGCGGCAGCTGCGCAACTCGCCGTATGCTGCGTAGGGCTGCGCGAAATAATAAGACACTTTACATATTTATACCGGGTGATCGGTGGCAGGTCGTACTGTTCAAGCAGGGGATGGAATTATAAACGTAAATAAACGACCATGTATTTAATATAACATAACACATGGTCGTTTATTAACATCGATAATTCCACAATAATTGTTGTGGAGTAAATTATGTATGAGAATTATTGTTTTTAATATATGTATGCAATAAAAACAATGGGGGTGAATGTGTGGATATGTGTGATGAGAATGAAACAGAATGAGTAAGAGACAAAAATGTATGAAGTGAATTTTTTTTTGAATAAACAAATAAGTGTACACGAAGGAGCATTTGTTCTAGACTTTGTCCGGCATTGATTGATCGTTTGTGTTGCATGTAAATATTATGTTATATTAAATACACGGTCGTTTATTAAGATTTATGATTCCATCCACTGTTTGAACAGGTATGACCGAAAAGGGGGCGATTCGATTTTCATACGAGGCTTTGTTTTCGAGAAAATTTGAAAATTCGTTTAACACTCGTGCTTATTTAATATTGTTAATAGGCTTTTCAATAATTTTGCTGCACTAAAAGGAAGCTTAAAAATGTTCTTTCACATAATAATTTGAAATTAAATAAATAGAATACGTCACTGAGAGTGACTTGTTGGTTCACGATTGAAATTGCTATTGATGTTGAAAGATCCATTAAAAAATTCTTAGCTATGAACTATGGACTTCCAAAATCCCTGGTCCGGACCAATACAGATGGATATTGAATACATTTCATTAAATCATTTTTAAAGTAGTAGTCCACTTAAACAACCGTGCTCGTTTCTACAAAACAAATGCGTGCATTTAGCGAGCCAGTTTTCTCATCACGTGCGTTGGTCCGTCCTCTCGTCTGGCCACCGTAGTTACTCCTCAGGGATCCCTTGAAATTGATCCCGCGGCTTCTTCAGTCGCCGAAGAGGAGGCTTTGAAATCTAGATAAGAGCCAGGAAAACGCATAAACGGTTGAACCACGGTTAACCGTGACCAGAAAAAGGCGGTGCTTTTTAAAAAGGCGAAACTGTGTGTCCCTACGTCCGAAAGCGAATCTCGTGCGTACTCGCTCGGTGCTGGCGCACTGCCACAGGACACAATAGCGAAAAAGGTTTATTGCTCGTAAAACGGGCCCGTCCTTGCTTGGCCGGCCCCTGGGCCTGACCACACGCGGCATCCTGGGAATTTGTTCATTCATTTCGCATTAAACCAGACCGAATTTTATAGCCGACTAAAGTCCGACGCGACAACAATGTCATTAAGATACCCCCGGATAACAGATTTATCGTGGCGCCGACCACTTTTCCTGATGCCACCTCTACACAGTCCCATTCCACTTGTTCCTCGACACACTGTTCGCTCCCATACGACCACAATCGATTCGCGAACAAGTTTAGATTGGATGTTATGGCACACGGCTTTTTGTTGGAATATAAAACGCTTCGGGGGACAATAAATGGCCAGCAGAAAGTGTCGATCCTGGCCGCATAAAGATTTCGTGTCTACGAACATTAGGAATAATTGTGAATAGACTGCGAAATTAATGTGTTTTTAGGAATTTATTAGAGACTATCAACTCGAATTTAATAAGACTAACGCTTTAACTCCCACGTCAGTATTACGACTGACACAAGTGTTTGACCAAAAGTGAAGTTAAGCTGGGAGATTTTGTTCGGGTCTACGAGGTGCCAGAAGTTTTCAAAAATAATTGTTGTAATAAACTTTCTCTTTCTCCTATCCTTGTATTATTAAATAGGTTAAGCACTTTTTTGCCAACTAAGGAATCTTGCCAAGATCACTAAATTGTTACTCTTCTCTGGATAAACTTTACAAAGCAAATAAAACAGGAACGAGAAGAGAAGCTTCACAATGTGTCATCGTTCTGTTTTCATTGATAAATTGAATAACTGGTAATAGGAACATCCCCGAAATACTGAATAATTGTTCCAATGAACAGTCTATGATGCTATTCCGAATGTGTTCATTACTGGTGGATCAATATTTAATAGGCATTTATAGAATTCACCACGCAACGAATTCTAGATATTCCGGTAAGTTTCGAACCTGTTAATAATCCCCCTGATTTCAGACGGCGATTTAGACAGCGGCCATGTTATGGTATGTACATACATTTATTAATTTATTAATTATAGTTAATTATTGAATATTAGGATTTTCCCGATATTCCAATTATATGATTTTTTAAAACTGTTTAAAGTTGATTTCTCCCAAACTGTCGCCGTTTCCTTGATTATAAACATTTTTTTTAAATTCTACAGTGCATAATACATTCCAATTATTACCGGCGATGGCGGACAGAAACCAAGTTACAGAGTTTTAGAGTTAGTGAAAAACTCTGCCATTTTGCAATATTTCTAGTTCAAAAAATTCGAGAACAAACTGTTCCATAAAGGTGGAAGTTCTCCGCCGTTAATTAGTCGTTACTTATAAAAGAATTCGACAAGGAGGTCAATTTTTCGACAACCCTTGAAAGGTGTGCCCTTTTAACTTCTTCAGGTTCGTGAATTTTCTAGTGTGCTGAATAGTTCTCCACGAAGCTTTAACCCTTTGCAGTAGGAGCAATTTTAACTCGAAAGTTAAACATTTCTTCCGACCTAGAATAATTCCATTGTATATGATTTTTTCATTTTATGGATACGAAGCTGACACAATACCCCATACAATACTTAAATGTGTAGTAATCGATTAGATACCAACATACTTAAAATAATCTAACAATCTTGTGCATAATGGTACAGTAGTGTTTAGCGGTGACTCTGAGTCATCCCTCGATTGTTAATGGTCAATTTTGTTTTAGATTAATTTTAATTTAAAAATAAAATGAACTTACTCATATCTTCGCGTATCCCTGAAAAAGTTAGCACACTCGTACAAAATCGTGACGTATGTACTGTTTCTACGTGGCCGCCACTCATGCTCGTGGTTTCGCGTCGCGCTTTGCATCGTTCGCGAAGAGTCGCGCCTTTCTGCTTTCTATAGTCGGCGGACACAAAGAGCGTGCCACGGGCGAGCGAATAGCCACAGTTCATTATCACGGAAAAACATGGCCGGCTGTTATGTCGCTCGGAGAAAATCGAAACAACGATTACCGGCGCGAGAGGAAACGCCATGCCGGGGACGTTTACGATGGAATGCGCCAATCAATCGACACGTATGAACCTTTATAATTCTCGCGAGGCTCGATCGCGTTTTTACGAACACGCGAAATGACAGACCGGAATGAGGATCGTTATGTTCGCCGATATCGCGTCGTGCTATGAAGCAATTGGAGCAGAACGAGTCTCGTAGCATATTTTCATACTATATTTTGAACACTGTTATGCGTTCCACGCTCGTATTCCACTTCTTCGTTTCGCCACTGCTCCTGTTTAGCGCGCTACCGCGATCGATCTGCCAGTTTTTACAAAATTCCACATTTACCTTTAATGAAAATCTGGAACCCATACATCCGGATGTCTGATCAATGCTGATTTTATCGGCTGACGCGTTTTCTTTGTCCAGGATTTTTCTGTCTTCCGATTCACAGCAGAGACATGATACGTCTTGCAGTTGTGATACTGCGACGGTAATGTCTTGATTACGTTGGAACAGATGAGTTCAGGTAGATCAATTATCGGTTAACAGTCGTAATTGACCAGATAATTTTGGTGGATGAAATTGAATTTCGATTAACATAGAGGATAGGGAGAATATTGATTCGAAATTAGATTATAATCTACATTTGCAGTGTTGTATTCTTTGTAGATCTCTATGATTTTAAAACGAAAGATTCCGTGAGAAAGTGTCTTCGGAAACTGTGTAAATGAAGTAGTTCACAAAATCGTTATATAAATATAATTAAAATCTGTCAAATGAAGAAGCGAACTCGTCATTTAGGGCACAGACGACTCCCCTCCCTACTCCTGGGTCCTCCCCACCAAAGTCCTCTGGAGTGTTGGAAGCAAAGCACGGTAGGGGTAATATGAAATAGTTGATAGTGGGGAAACCGGTACTCTGGTAGTGGGAGTGGTGAAGCGACAACGGGGAAGAAGTTGCCCGGGCCTGATTTAGGGGAGTTTTATTCAATTCGATCGATTTCTACATCAAACCACATTTTTAAAAAGGAAGATATTTGCAATGTTATTGGTGAAATTAATTAAAAACGAATTATCAGATGATTGTATAAGTTCGTGCCCGATCTGAAAATAAAATTCAATGGTTAAATCAATGGTAAAATAAAAATAATGGGCAAATCAATTATATAGTGACCATTCTTTTCTACAATTCGGAAAAAAATTATATAGTCACCATTCTTTTCTACAATTCTATGAAAATCGGGCACGAACTTATGCAATCATCTAATACAAATTGGATTAGAAATTAATCTAAAATAAACTACAGTTTTCTATATCCAATTGCAGCTTGTAGGAATTTTTCCTGTAGCTTTACAAAATTATTAAGAAAATAGATAAATGTCTATGTAGCCCCCATATTTTGCAATTAACAGGAGCAATCTCTATTTCGCACAGAAATCCATAATCTTGTTATTATGTATTAAAATTAGTAGCAAATAATTCCAGTTAACATTTAAGAAGGGTACAATAAAATTGTTATATAGAGACCGTCAAGTTATGGAGATTTATCAAAGTTTGATTGTTTTAGGATTGTTCGCGTAACATGTTGTTCCTGCATTTACTAGTTAGGAGTTAGGAGGAAGCGCAATTGAAGCGTCAGGACAGAAACAAGAGGGATAAGCGTGTACACGTGTTCCGAAGATTGTCAAGTGCTCTCGTGTGTTCGTTACGGAGATAAGGAGACTATACGTAGGTGACACGTGCTACGAAAATACACGGCTAAGGACTACTTCGAGGGAAGCGACAAGATAAAATTAGAAGGAGAGAAAACCGCGCAGCGTCGAAACGTTTGTTTTACGGTCCCACCGCGCGGTTCCACGACATTCGCCGCAATTTTTCTTTCCACGTCCACTTACGGCACTGTGAAACGCTCCAATTCAGTGAACAGAGGGGGCCTGCCGACTTTGGCGTGTGTAAATTAATAATATCGTTTAGCAGCGTCAGATTACTCTGCCAGAACAAATATAAAACAATGCACATTAAATTGATGTGTATATGTAGGATTCGTATAGGTCCCTTTAATTAAAATTTAAACGAAATTTTAATTCCTAATGGAGCAGAAGTTATTTTAAACAACAATAAATGATTTTTCAAATATTTGTTCTTTGAACAATTTGATATTTACATGCGGCATTTCTAAGCATTACAAGTAAACATTACATGCTGTGTAATACAGAGAAAATTTGTTTCACATAAACAGTTTAAAGTATCTTTATCAAAGAAGTTAATGTTGCTGCTTAATGTTTGTAATTTTACAAAACTACGTGTCAATTATATCACAGAATAATTTTCTTTATAATTGTAAAGTGCTTATTCATTATTTATAACAGAAAATACGATGTAAAATTATTTGTTCACATGGGAGTACTAATCACTTGTGTCTTTCACTAATTGTAAGTATGTTACTGTAGTCATGAACATTAAAATCATGCTGCATTAGAAAATATGAATAAAGAGGACAGACGAATAGAGAATGAATGCCAGTCGGATACTAGATATAATAATTTGTTGAAACTAACGCCGGAATTATGAAAATTTAGATAAGATACAAATACATATTTCACACGAACAGGACGGAATAACAAAAGTACCGAGTGCTATGAATTGTCCGATAGTTTTGTTACTCGCGGAATTCATTTAGCGAACACGTAGCCTCTTGTACTCCTCGTTATCTTTGTATTTACTTTTTCCGAGGGAACGACGTCTCTGAATGAGTTATCGCGGCGAAGCCTTAAGCCCACTCAATTATCTTAATGAGCAGAAACGCCAATAGCGTACCACGTTTTTAGGGGTACGTCTTATTTTTAAACCTTTCTCGCGTTGACGAATTTGCGGATGCTAGTCGACCCGTAAACGGAACGTTCCTAAATGGAGACATTCTCCGAACCGAATTTGTCTGCACAGAAGTTTTACGTTTATCTTGCAACTTTATTATTAAACACTAATATCTTTCACGAGTACATCTAATTATTTATACTGCCAACGTAAGTTAATATACTATAATATTAAGGGTGCAAATGAATTCGTGACATTGTCTTCATAAATTTTTTGTTCATTTCGAAACAACTACAACATGTCTCGAGTACAATACCCATCATGTTACATTTATACCACATTACAGAATGATCCCACTAAAAATTGAATTGAATTGCGTTTCACAGAAAGTTACAATTGTGGAGACCACGAATTAATTTGTTCACCTAATAATGTTATTTGCACATATCACATCTAACATGTGTAAGATTGTTTGTTATCAATAATTAATAATGTAGTACTATCTTTATACAGACAATACGTGTGAAGTTAAGTATTAAGAAATGAGTCTATTGACAATCAATTGTCTACTGAGGATTTTTATGCAGAATAAAAATTGTCAGCATTAATTGCGAGATACAAGGGCTACATAGACATTTATTTATTTTCTTCCTTAAGAAGATTTCTTTTTAAATTACTCTTTTTAATGGGAACTGGGTACAATGCAAGAGTACTTTTAAATTCCTTAAATATTTTCACTATTTTTCATTGGATCTACTCAGTTTATCAATAATCCCGTTTTTACAAATCATTACTCTCTGTCAACGGGACTTGTTGAAACAAGTAATTCACTTGCAAAGGACTAGTAAAACGAGATATAATTAAAAGAGTTAAAATAATTCGATCTGATATCGTTTTTGCTGAATTACTTTCCAATAGAAGACGCGTAATAAACATCTGTTGCCTACATACATACTAAAATATATTTAATGATCGATGGTAGAACGTTCACGGTGAAGAATTTTAATTTTCATGGGATTACGAACCGATGACAGTAGCACCATAGAGTGCGTATGAGAATGCACTCTATCATTAGGAGTATCATTAGCGAAAGGTGCATTTGTTCTTTATAGGGACGTTTATGCTCCTAACGGTATTTTCGTGAGCAAAAATTGCGTCTGCACAACGTGTCACGTATTCGGCAAATTCACGTTTGATAGTCTCCACTGCAAGCTTCCGATCATACTTGACTGTGAGGGACACTTTACTTCGTTCTGCTTGATCAGTCTGGTATTTTACAGTGTATTTAAAATATGCCTGTGTATTTAAAACCATCCCTGATGCGCGAACCTTTTCGTCGATTCGTTCAGAAACGTTCGCGTGTAAATTGTTAATTAACTTGAGAAATGTAAATGGTAGCGCGCAACTGTAAAACTGAAAATAGAAATGACAACATGAAGGAAATACAAAAATCTACCAGCTGTTTAATTGCAAGTATCAAGTTTCACATTATCACTAAACACAGTAGTGAAAGATAGGGTACAGAAATTTTGTTGGCGTTATAAGAGACCCCAGTATACGAGTTCAGGGTTCATATTGATGTGAACGGAATACCTGTTCTTGTTACAGAAAAATTGATATTATTCGTGATTTAGAAATATATTTATATGTATGCCCTATCCAAACTAAAACTGTATAATAATCAATTCTCGTCGGGAATTATGATATAAGAACGTTTTGCGAAAATGTTCTACACTTCGTGTTTCAAATAGAATCTGTCGAATAGTGCCATAACTCTTTCGATCCCTCCTTACAAAGGATCGGAATCTCCGAGAAACAACGAATTAGTAGAATCCACGACGAAAAGAAAAAAAGAGGCAAGAATAGAAATAAAAAAAGGAACACGGAAATCTCCGTGGCGTCGATCCGTTAAGATTCCAAAGGGCGAAAAACTATTTCTGGTAGTCATGTGCAAACCGCGATGTCACAAAAGTCCCCGACGTCGCGTTTCCCTTTCCCGCGTCGGTTAACTTAGATTCCTCGGCGAACAACCCATCAAAATGATAAACTCCTCTTCTTCCATGAAAGAAAGCTGGGCGAGGCGTCGGTGTGCATTTATTTTCGTACTCTACTTCCCCGCGTCTGCTGGATAATAGATCGAAATTCCTGTCCGGAAGCTGCTGCCCGGAAGACGAAGTATCCTTTCGCGCCAACTATGGCGCCACCGATCAAGGCACGAATTGTCGGTAAGCAGAGCTGGGTAACATCGCAGACACAGACTACTATTATCCGTTTTTACTGCATGTCGCGAATCAATTAATAAATCGGGAAACACCATTTCTGCGCGAGGAGTTAGCGTTGCGAAAAATTTTTGTCGCGATTGTCTTAGTGTCGCGAAAAATACCAACGCATTGTCGTAAGGCGGGTTTAAACACGCATATTGGAAAGCGCACCTAAAAGATGATATTAAATGATAAGAGTTGCGACCTCGTGTTAGAGTAAAGAACCGACATTGCAAGATCAGTCACGTACGGAGCATACGGAGCGTACGGATCATTAAATACCGGAGATATTTTATGGATAAAATGAGAAAATTACGTGGATGAATTAATAAATAAATATAATAATATAATAAATAGCATTACATATGTATATGCATAGGAGCAGTTGAAAGTTAGTTTAATTAGTTAATACTTTTATGTTGTTACTACCTCTAGTTTAATGATTGCAGTTATTGCTGTCGACCATTACAAGTGGTGTTATCGGATAAATAAGAAATAAAATTAATTTTCTGTTTCCTACCGAGGATCTCAATAAGACCGATTGCATTTTGTCATTACATAACATAATAGAATATTATTTAAGAATCATTAACTTATAAATAACTCAATAATTTTCAAATTAATTTTAAATTCCGATACTGTTATAGAATATTATGTAAATAGTAATTACTTTCATTTTTCCTACATCCATAATCTATCGATTATAAAACAATAATTACAATGGTGAATAATAAGGAAAACAAGAAGGCAATAAGATAATTCTACAGAGTGTGGCCGGACGAGTGGTACAACCGAGCAGGGGATGATACTACATGTAAAAATAAGTCGAAAAAAATGAATAACGGCCGGGAAAGTTCCGCCAGGGTCGTGTGCTTTAGTATATGCACAAAGTAGAATTGGTTGATCATGGTCAGACGCGTCAGACGATTCCTATTCATTACCACGTGTATTTGCTGCATTTTCAAACTCGATTTTCTCGAAAACGCAGCGTCAAACAAAAAAATGTTATTTCTTTTTTTCGACTTATTTTTACATGTAGTATTACCCCCTGCACGGTTACATCTCCCGTCCGGCCACACCCTGTATAATAGTATTACAAGTCAATTACAGAACGTGTAGTGTCAGCATTCTACTCGATTATGGTAGAAAGCGTGGAGCCACCGAAGAGTATCTAAGACTGTTAACACAGACTTAAGATCAGTTTAAGTCTGTGCTGTTAAAGACGTCCAGTCTTATGCAGTGCCGGATTAAGCAAGCGCGGGGCCCGTAGCAAATGTTATGGCGGGGCCCAAGGCTTTGCATCAGGGCCGCTCGTGTGTAAATGTAGCGCACCTTTGCGACAACCACAGGGAATGAGCTTTTTTTTAGGGGAACTATCTGTGCCCCCTGGCATAGACAGGCGCTCAAGTATCGGCCCTTGTTTGTATGGCGCGGGGCCCCCAGAAGCGCGGGGCCCGTAGCATTTGCTACTCCTGCTACGGGGCTTAATTCGGCCCTGGTCGTATGGGAGTTCGTGTCATCCGGATTTTCGGTGTTCTCTTGTCCCTCTAGGATATATTCTGGCTCCAGCCAGAGAAACAGAAGGCCCCCGACGGCATTTCGTCGGTGAAGAAGGCCACTGAGGAGATTCTCGTAGCGACGAATCGGCGAGAAGGCGAATGATCACGAAACCATATCGATTATTATTAAATGTTACGTTCTCCGCCATATTTCAGACGATGTTTGGCACTATTTTGATACCTTTTTCGTCGGTGGTAGACCTTTTAGCGATGTGGTATTTCAGATCACTGTAAGTTCCACGTTATCCCCGTGCCCACTTGCCTGTTCGCTGAATAGTACATGGGCTGGCAGTCTTTAATAGTATCTCGTCGGTGTCTGCGATACTATCTCTGTCGGTGAGGTAGGAGGATCGATTCAGCATGCAACGTTGCCGTTTCTAAGGGGCTACCGTTCACGAGGGAGTGGTGGGGGGCTAGTGTGACGGTGTATTTCGCAAATACTCGGTGACGGTGGTGCGCAACGAGGATGAGAAAAAAAGCAGTGTCGCGAGAAGTTTATTTCGTTCAGACCTGGTGAACACGTGGCTCATATGTGCATTACACGTTGCGAATCCACGCCTCGTTGCATGGTCAACCGGCGTTGCGGTGCGTTCGCTCGCGGTGTACCTCGCAATTACGCAATAACGACGAGTCACGATGCGGGACAGTTCGTGTGAGGGAACTTGTGTCTTCGCTCGATCTGGAGCTACCTCGGTGATTGCTCGTGAATGAACTTGTGCGTTCATTTCGTTGGTCCACATCCTTCTATGTATAGTTGAACCTCGGTTCCTCGCGGGGAGCCGCAGGACCTTTGGTTTCACGAGAGCAGTCCTTTGTGTTCAAGGTTACCAGCATGAGCGTCTGGCCGCGAAGAAGGTTTCGCATCACACCGCTACGAGCGTTTGCGGCGTTCGTCCTGATGGTAGTGTTGTTCTGGTATAGTCTTAGTCGGCAAGAGGAGCCCAAGCAACCGTGCAGCGTGCCGGAGGAATACACTGAGAGGCTACACGAGCTTGCTTACAGGTCCGATATGTACTGGCTGTAGATAACTTCTTAGCGGCTTTCCAGTACATGATAATTGGCCTCGCGTTAGTTGGTTCGCTTTAAGGATGTTCTGGAGGTACAATGGGAGACAAAAGTACAAGAAATTCGAAATCCATCAATATATGGGCAATGAAAGCCATTCATGAGTATATTTTGCATTAAACTTTTGCGAATACTGTACCCTCTGTAGCTACATTCAGTGGTCTACACTTGTCGCGCTTCCATGCTAGTGAGAGACAACACGATAAATTTGACGTTTTGTAACAGTTTATAATTTTTTTGCTCCGTAACTGTTTAGTGAATCCTAATAAATTTTGAACATAATTAATTACATAATTTTTACTACATATAAAAAAAACTGGAGTTTCTAGTTGCGTTTTTTCAAGGTTTAAATAGGGTTTGAAGTGGAATTTTGTGAATTCTCCATAAGAAGACGTGTTAAAATGCGAAAACTTAAAGTTGCTATAATTCTTAAACGGTGCAGTGAATCGAATCCAAACTTTGGTAATTGCATTAATTTAGTAAGAATTATATCTTGTCAAATTTTCAAAAATTTTGTTGCGTTTTTATATTACCTCCAGAACATCCTTAAGTAGAATCAGCTGAACTCCTCGCCGAGTCCAATGCATGTAATGTCTGTCTTGAACATCTATTTCCACTTCCTTAGCGGAGGCATTCTCCGATTCGTACTTATAAATAGTTTGGAACCTTTCTCTCGGATTATATTCCGATGCTCCGGAATGGGATATGTATATTAAACCGGTTTCACGATTCAGCACAATCAACTCATTTGGCGCCCGAATACGCTTTTACCGCACATGCAATTCCTTGCTACCAAGTCAAGGTCGCATATTGCAACGTCCCACATCGATTTCCTATATTTTTAATTTGTCAGGATTTTAGAGGAATATTGCCGGAAGAAATTTATACAACACGAACACAATATTTAAGAACTTTAACAAATACTCCGTTAATTGCAGAACGACGGTTAAAAACGAACTAACCAGTTTATTCGTTCAATTTAACACTAAACCTCCCATGGCCTGTCATATGACCGGTTCTAGATCTTTTTATTCTGCAGTTACTGAAATTATAAATATGCTTTCATAAGAAATGATTGAATAAATATCTTTATAAGAGCACATATTACTTTTATAGCTCGATTCGTTTAGTGTTAAAAAGACGGTGTGTACATTAGATATTTCGACGCTTCACGTGACCAACATTCACATTGTATCACATTCATATTATCGCATATTATGTGATAATCTATTATTCAACAGAATTCAACTTCGAACGCGGAAATTGTTTTTTGAATTCTTTAGTTTGACATTTCAATGACCGAAGAAGGGCAACAGTGGATATCATTTGTTGTCTGATGAAGATTGTTAAAACAATGAAAAGCTTTTAGAGCGTTCACAAATTTTACACACGAACTTTCACAATGTAAACAATCTGATCGTTACATCTTTCGAACAATATTCAATACGTTATGTTACTGTAACCTAAAATAAATGTTGCATACACTGTGTATACACGATACAAATGGCACTTTGTCCGGAAGTTTTCGCATACTTCGAGACAGTACCCTATAATCAACAAAAGCGTGTCAAGCGTTCATCAGTGAAAGTTCTTTTTTCAAACACCAATCGTGAATCGCACGACTCCAGCCAACCCATTGAAAGTGGAACTTTCATTTTGCAAAAGATTTCTCCCAAATCGAGTTTCACCGAGGCGTATAACTGTAACGTCTGGTTCTACTAGGGCTCACCTGGTGCTGGCAAAACTAGGGATCGTGCACTTCCTGTGCCTTGGTGGACTGTGGGGTCAAGTTCGCATTGGCCGGGCTCTGCCTTGGGTAAGGAAAGTCGAGCTATGCCTGGTGGATACGTTGCGTGACGACGTTCTGATCACGAAATCATTCCGTGAAGTTGGACTCAGCGCCACGTACATGCACGCTGCTGGCGTTTACCGTATACAGGAGAACGATGCCAGCGATGATGCTCCTAAGGTGGAGGTAGTTGTCTTCGAAGAGGACGCAGTTGTGAGTTTGTTCATAATATTCACACGTCATCCTTGATCGAATTTGTTTCTGGCTTTTCTCATCGAGTTTTATAGATGTCTGACACAGTTGTCTGCTAGCTTTTCGTTTGCTTTTTTACAAATTTTTGTTATGAAACGATCCATAGACAAATGTTCTACCACTGCCTTACATAATTTCTAAACTGACACTTAGCTGTGAATTAAATAGCATCTTCGTGCACTGTGCATTTCTGTAACACGCTTAGGGGATTGGGAAACCCCTATTTGACATAGCTAAGCTTAGGGTGTCGCAATTACAGCAGTGGAAATTCTGTCTAGTTGGTGAACAGACAGTTATTGTTTTCACATACGTTATAATTTTACAAAATGTTCTGTTCTTTATTTTATATAAAATATAAGTGTACTTTTAACTTTGAATTTCAATTTTTAGCTTAATTCTGCATTTTCTGTTGGTTTTGCTGAAACGTACAATGTCTTCTTTGTAATATTTTATACAAAGTTGATGAAATTATTCTTTAGTTTAAATTAGTTTAATTTTATTGGAACATTATGTTACTGCTGTAAGTAAGAATATTATGCACAGGGAAAAAATAGGTAAAAAGAGGTTCCCACTGAACAATCATTTGCGATATTATAAAATATTTTTCAATCACAGTAATAATTCTCACATCGTGGTTTTGTGTCGTATGAATGACATGAGTACGCCTTTTTTCTGTACAAGATATTGCGGTTTTACTCAAACAGGATGTTTGGCGAATACGTCTAGACTGTGTGTTCCTTAAATATGGGAACTCTTGAAGTCATAACATCTCGCATTTAACGACAGCTTGCTCTATGCAAACGACTTCTCCCCGCAAAATTTTAATGCTTTCGAGACCGATCCATTCGCAAATTTAACGTTGCAGTACTATCCGTTATGAGTTATAAATTCAGCGTCACGTTCTGAGTATTTTGCGCGATTTATGAGGCATGTTTTACATGTGCCACATAACTGGGACAACCGAAAGTTGCTCGCTGGCATTGCTTTTGGTAGTAAATCGGTGAACTTTCCTTTATTAGCGTCTCGTGACTTTATTGCTGCGTAACATTTGCAAGCGTGTCTTGTTGACGATAAGTGCTAGAAGATAGGGAACATAAAAGCACGGGTACGGAAACTATTTGCTGTTTTTTGAAAATATAGATCAATGTAATAAAAAAAGAACATTAGCAAAGGGATTCTGAAAAAATTATTAAAATGTAGAAAATAAGTGTTTGTTGTAGCCCAAATGGACATACAGAATTTATCAAAAGTAAAATTTAGAATTTTCGATATATTTGTTTTACAACAAAAAGTTCAGGAAATCATGCGCTTCATATTTTCTGAATTTATGAATGCCGCATGCTGATTCTACTGGCAGTAGAACGGGCCTGCAAAATAGGTCACATATTGCTAAAATGTTCTGCATATTCTATTAAATATATTTAATCTTTTGGCATAACGCAACTACTGTATCAAATGCACGTTTTCTATGTCTCTTCGTATTTTATTAGGCTCTGGTATAACGGGATCAAAAAATTGTTTTATTGTGACAATAAATATACGGTTTTTTATAACATTTTTTTTGTACATTTCTCACATAGAGTACATATACTCAGTCTTTTTCTGAATCGTGAATTGGAACAAGCAAATAAGCTCCGAATTGTGTCGCGTTCGGTCTCGTTTTAATCAGAGAAGTGCCACAAATACGTTGATAAACATTTCATAAAGAAATAATTAGAATTAAGAAAGTGTTAAAATAACAAAACTCAAATAGCTCCATATTTCCCGAGTTCCTCAACAGATTTGATTGGAAATTGTGTTCTCTTTCTAGACACAAATGGTAAGGAGAGTCGGTTGGACAAGAAGAGTGCTGCCTCCGGACTGCGAGTTCTCCCCAAGTTTGCAATGCTTCCCGCCACAACTTGTAATTCCTCCCTTACCGGCGAAACAGTTCGGCGGTCGATTAATGCCCGTACCAAGGGAGGGTATCGAGCTTCAGAAATATCATTACCCCTATGACTGGTGGCTCGAGCTGAAACCCACGGAATGCACCGAGACGCAAGAAACAAACGCGTAGTACTTGATCTTGTTGTAGCAAGGATTCGCGGTGGATGAATAATCTGATAGGTATCGGACGTTGTTTCCTTGAACGAATTGTCTCTGCTGCGAAATCGTATTCCGAAACTGCTTCCATCTCCAACGTTTAACAATTGCTTTTACATAACATAATTGAAATTATTTTAATAGATTTCAACTTGACTGACGTCTTTTTGTAAATTGATTTATAGATACCGTCTTGTCTATGAAATTCACTTGTACAATTTCGATCATTTAAAGGATTCTGCTTTGACCAACTAGGAGACGCAGTCGTATGAGGATATTACTAATCATCATCAGTGAAAGTTCCAATTTCCATTTTTAGAAGCTTTCGAATATTTCTGTTGTTCCAGTGATTAATGAGTTATACGTATAGTCAGTGTTATTATGTGTCAGTCTTTCAGACGAACATATGTCGCTTTAATGAAAGTACGATAGGATATACTGTATGAGGTGTCTCTATCTTCGGATACCAGGTTGATCTCCCGGCGCCATTACTGTCAACATGTGAATCTCTTGATGTATGGGTATACAAGGTTCATTATAAACGAATTGCTTATCTAGGGGAAAAATTAATTTGTAAACTACTAGAATAAAATCTTTTTCTCATTTAATTATTTATGTGGAAGAATTTTTGAAAATGATATAAAGGTTAGCGAAAACGAATTTATTGACTGACCGTTTTATACCAAAGCATTTGGGTAAGAGCCTCATGTTTATGCAAGAATCTCGATCCGAAAAGAAAGTTTCTATGATTTTTTATAAAAGCGATATTTGTTGTATATTTTATATATTCATGTAGGACGTCACGGTTACTATAAGATAAATTACGTAGACTGGTTTTTAAGTCTACAATGAGACTACTTTTCTTTTGATTATGGGCTCGTGTTGTTTTCCAATTAAGGAAGAAAGATGTTGTGTCGGTGCGAGATTACTATCTGACACTTTCATTTTAAGGAAACTACTCGAGTGAACGACCATAAATGATTATAACCTGATGGTTCACATCTTGTATTTTAGAAAATGAAAACAGCTTCGGCTAGGTTTTCTAGAATGTGTTGCAATACACTGGGTTTACTATTTTAAAAGTATGATAACGATTTATTTGAACATTAGTCCTATACGTCTTCTGAATTTTGTTTCGAAATAATTCAATTATAACAACAGTGAAATCGATTTTTATATTGAGACATGTTGTTGAATCAAAGACTTTTTTAATATCGTATTATTTTTTAAAATGTAGAATTAATATAATGAATTTTATCTAATTTGCTAACTTGTTTAAAGTAACTTCTAAACCATATACATTTTTCGACTATGAAATTGCATAGATGTCACGAAAATTTGTCGTAAACTATTATTATAAAGAATTTTTATATCAAAATACCTGAATTATATTCAGATATGAGAGATTGTATTACTTGAATAGACGATACTATAAATTCTTTGTATAATTATTAATAATGACAGTTTCATTCTTTGGAGCCTTCAATAGTTGACTGATATGTATCGCGATTGAACGATCGTGATTGAATAATCTGATTCGATTTCCACCTCTTTATTTTCGAAATGAAACTGATACAAGTTCCATCGACACCATTTCGACTGACACAAATTCGTTGACGTCAAGTTTGATCGACACCACCATTAATCGACGAGAACATTGATCAACAGACAGAAAGTTTAGAGATAGTGCAATGAATTTTTTAATTTTCCAGTGGAACATAGATATTTGATACATACTTTTCTCGTTCTATGAATGAAACTATTACATATAATTAATCTAATTTAATTCAAAATATTAGTACATGCTAAGAATTAATTCTTGGAATGAAATATATATTACAGAACTATAAATATATAAAACAAAATTTTTGTAATTATTACAGAGAGTGTACCGTCAAGAGATCACATGCTGTCTTAAGAATGTCAAAATAATATGACGCTGTAGTATTTAGTATTGATTACTAACTACGATAACGACGCGTTATCACATTAAACTAGCTTTTGATGAATCAAAGTATTTGCTTTCCGTAAAATTGTATGACTAACTAGAAAATGGTTTATATATTAGTTTCCATAACGAGGAATACAGATGATATATTTGTGTTATGAAATCCTTAACTGATAATATGGTCCTCGTTGTAATTATTATATTTTTTCTTAGATAATACCACTACGACGTTTTCTTCCAAAAACAACAGCCAATTTAGTATTATAAGCATAACGGAAGAAGTAAGTTACCCAAATTTTGTTTAGTATGACTACAGTTTGCGTACTAATCGTTTAACAAGTCGTATTGAGACTCAGAATTGGTGGGAATTTGGATACGATGATGAGGAATTGGACAATTTATAATAAATTGCGATGGAAAGTTGAATGAGTGATATGAAATCGAGAGAAAGATTGAACAATGAAAGAAAACGAAGGGACACAATTTTCCTATACAGCGCTGAAAGTCGAATTTAGAAAAATTGTTCCTTTTAAAGAGTCTGATTAGGTACGTGTTGAATATCTTCGAATTCTCCACGACAACTGCGTTTAGTGAGTGATGTATACTTTATAAAAGAACGTTTTGATTTCATGATTGAGTCATTGTCCAGAAGTGTTACTGAAACCTTTTCGAATTTTTGGGGACTCATTAAAAAGATAGAGACATCTTCTTTGAGGTACAATATGGAGAAACTGGGTCTTAAGAATGTAGTATAATTTGATTAATTATCACAAAAAATTTACAGAATATCTATTTTTTATTATTATTATTCAAATTATGAGGTAATGATTTATCACTGAAGTCTTACAATTAGTACATAAACATGAAGGTTACTGAAACTAAAGATTAATGTTAAAAATGTAATATGAGTGTTGCCTTTCCTACTATAACTTCCATCGATTTTGTATATGTTTATTAATAATTTACGATTCAATAGAGTAGTGTTGACTGTTAGTATAAAATTAAAAATTAATTTCCTTCGGTGATATACAGCTTCCTTTTTTAAACAAATTACGCTATAAGGTACTTCTCGATGATGTTTATACTATAAATAGCATACGACAAATATCACTAGTACTGTACTTAAAACCGAGGCATCAAGGTTTATGAATAAAACAATCAGATGTTTCCTCTACAGCTTTAATAGTATAATTGTTTATACGTATTTATATCGCTTTTATACACGATCTTGGAAATGGTATTTGTCCCAACAGTTTTATAAGTTTTCTACGAATCGCATTTTTCTCGTATCGGAATTGCATGCCACAGAATATTGAGTCTAAGACTCGCAATTGAAAGTAACCATGCCACGATCGATTAATCGTATTTTCGTTCATAGAAGAAATTCCAAATGTATTCGACAATAATACGATTGTGTTGCGAACGACAGGCATTTTAGTATAATGAGTAGACTGCGGATGTTTAAGCAATTTTCGTAGACAAATTTTAAGAAAGAGGAATCTTATAAAGTGTTATTTTCAGTGGTAGTAGTCTTTGTAGATCTGAAATAAATAAAAATCGTACTAAATTCTGTGGAATTATATTTACTAGCTTTTCTTGAAAATTTTTTGAAGCCATAAATGCATAAAGATCCGCAGTCTAATAATTAGGAATTAGTTTGTATTAAAACAGAGAGAAACGTTTGTTGAACGATTGAATGCCTGTATTTTCATATAATTAAGACTTTGTCTATTTCTCTTTTTTTTTAGTTTATTTAGATTTATTTATAAAAAGAGGCTGACATATTCTATATACATATTTTATTTAATATTCCAATAAAATTATCTACATTAATTTAATAAAAACTCAAAAATTCATTTGTCTTGAAGTGGTCGACATCTTCCAACTGATAATTTATCTTAATAATAAAAAGTAGTTTAATTTAGAATTGTTAACTAATTTATCTCACCCGTTTTCATTTGTTAAACTGTTTCAGAAGTGTTGTTTCTAATTTTTTAGTATACAGATAGTGTTAGGTATAATTTCGAATTTAACCATTGTTGAGAAATGAATGCCGTATTCACTGCTACGATAACGTAATGAATGAGTCATTGAAACATTTAGTATTCGAGTTACACTTCCAAATGTTTACTGTTAACCAGCGTTGTAGCTTTTTACTCTGATTACGTCATTTTGAATTACATGTACTGTTCGCGTCTCACAAAGTGGTACTCGGTAGGAATGCGAAAAGAATTCGCATAGAACCCGTCTGATTGGTCAGGCGCACACATTTAAGTCACGCGCGCTCTCGTTATTCGCTGAGGAGATTGCCAGTACTACTTCAGGTGTGCTCATCCAGTACCACGTTACGAGACGCGGTACACACTTGTTGTTTTCGGTATGGGTGTGTTCAGAGGTCTGTACGCAATGTATTTCTTGAATAGTAGACTGTCTGGAGTATTGTAGTTGTCTTTGAACGTCTAATGAGACTAAATAAAATACATATGAAAAACATTCATGAAGATTAAAAAGTTCCTTGTAAAATATAATAAATAGCTCATAATTGCACAGTTGCTTTCGATGTATATTTAATTACTTTGATGTACGAGTACACAAAACGTTTACTATTAAAATAACATTATGCAAAGGCTAAATAAAAATGTACTTGTTTCGTTGATAATTTTAATGTATTTATACTCTTATATTCTACTAATCTTTCTCTTGTTTTTAGAGTGCTTCATTTATTTATTGACTGGCTCTTGTTATTTTCCTCTACGCAATTTAGTTTGACGCACTTTCACACGTCCATCTGACAATATACAATCTCGCTTGTCCCAGGGGCCTCGCAAAACCGTTTTTACGGTTGCCCTCGTTTACAATCCTTTCGGAGGAAAGTGCTCTCATCTCTCACTTACTGTCCATGTCATCCGAAGCCGGTCCGCATGTTCCGCGCAGCTCTCAAATTAGGGCGTTCAGGATAAACTGTCCCATTTCCGTTTAAACATTACAACTTCGGTGGGTGAAAGTTTAACTGCACACGTAAAAAATACTTCATTGAGTCCAATTTTTTAAATGGAATTACATAATGACCTTGAAGGTCACACAAGGTCAGAAATTTATTTTTCAATCGTCCATGCACAATGGCTTACAATTATAACGGTTATCATATTCCGCCTTTATGTGGAACAATCTCCATGTCTAAATAACCAACTTTATTATCAATTGGTAATTTACATGTGCAAATAAAATAAAACTGGAAAAATGCTAAAAATGTTGCATGCACCGAATATTTCAACTGGCGAATATTGAATTGATAAATGTATTTACGAATTTATATTTTGTTCATTCCGAAATTTGTCCATCTAGACTGCCAATCACGCAGTCACCCGTGTATCATTGTTTCGGCAATGAATAACACAAAATTACATATTACATTTCGCTGAAACCGATCCAATCATTGATCGAGGGTTAAAAGGCCGGACGCCATTGCTTCCTGCAGCACACGAGCATACCATTCCGATCAAAAAATTAAGTATGACGCACAGGGCACGTAGCCGAAGCGGCGCTGAATGTGCAAATGTGGCGCAGTGGCCAACAACAACCTCGCCGTTGCGTCCAAGAACCGTCTTCTTCAAACCACGTAGAATCTTCTCGTTTAATGTTAATCTTGATTTTATATCCACCGTTTACAATGTACTTTTGCTGTTTCATTGGCACAATTCGCGATCCCCGCGTGTTCGTAACTCGCCACGGGAAACCGTCGACAGGGTTTTAAATCGGGCGACTGCAACTTACGAGCAACGCTGCACTTTTGTCCGGCGTCGTCGTACGAGTTCCTGAACTTCATTAGCCGCGACTGTCTCGGCCCCTCGGATGTTTTCGGATTTACAGGCAACGGAAACGCGCATCTTTCCTTCTGGAACCCATCAAACTTTTTGGCACCGGCGTTGTCCCAGTTTCCGTTGATCCTTTTATTATCCGTATATAGTTTTCTCTGTATTGAAGTCGGTCTTCGCGAAATCGCGAGGTCGAGACCAGTCCCGGAAATCGAAACACTTTACCGCATCCTCTTTCATTTGTTATGATGGGCACGCGACCTTGACGCAACGCCGTGGTTCGGACTATTTGGTGATCAGCGTCGATCATCAGTAGACTGCGGGTCTTGATGGAAAATAAAAATTTTCTTTATAGGTTGCAAGAAACAGGAGAGAGAGCCAAAGACAAATATCTTCCACAAAATTCCTCAAATTTTTGTAATCTCTTTACTGTTTTCAATTTTACCCACACTCATTTGTCCCATAATTGCATAAAATCCGCTGTCTAATTATCAGAAGACTGTGGATTTTGTTTTGACAAAAGTGAGTAGGTTGGATTTAAATAAAAGAAAGATTACAAGAATTTTTATAACGACTTACATCATTAAAGAAAGAAAGCAATTGTTACTTGGTCTCCGATTCCTGTAATTGCTATAGAAAATTTTTATTATACATAAAAATCCGCGGTCTAATTATCGAATTTGATTGTTTAAGAGGCAATCGTCAATTTTTATTCCATTGTATTTTTTTAAAGTGATGGCACAAAGTGATCGTTGCAAAATGTACATGTAAGTAGTGTTTTAAATGTCCGCTACAACAATATGTAATTAATAAGCAGCGGTTTCCATGAAAACATTTTAACTTAATCATTATAAATCTGTGCAAGGTCGTCGCGAAGTCAAATGAATAGTAGTATTATATTTGCCCTTCAACGCCGTACAATATGTCTGAAAACATTTTTCGTGTATGTATACACAGTAGAAAATAAAATTAAAAAGATAGTTATAAACAAATATATATTTACAATTATAATCCTTGTGTTGCACACATACATAATATAAAATAAAATAATGAACATATATAGTTATGGATTATACAATGTCAATTTCTCGTCAGTCACATAATTATTATGAAAATTTGAATAATCAATTTCTCCTTGCTGAGTGGATGGACAAATGTTATACTGTATACAATGAAGGGGTTGCTCGTATTCAAGAGGTAATAATAAATTGTAATGGAAATCGACTGAAAGGAAATGTTTAGGGAAGAGACAGGAACTATGAAACAATAGAAAATTGTTGACAATGGGATCTTCGTGACAATAGTACCTATGCGGAATACTAGGATGAATAGGGAATTCGTAACGTTAGGACAGTGTAGACAATAGAGCGTTTATAACAATAGCGTGTAATGGTGTTCTTATACACACATTACAGCATTAATTGTTCACACCTTTATCTCTTCATGTTCTTTCAAATCATTTGGGTTATCACTGATTAATCAAAATTACTTGTTTCTGATTTTTTCTTTCGCAACTATTGAAATTATAGATATATAGAATAAATTATAGAATGCATATTATAATTATGATGTATTATAATATTATTATAATATAATAATTATAATTATACATATTATATATATATATACAATACAATAATTTTTTCTATTAAAATTAAATATTCATATTAAGTTTATTAAATCCTCTTTTGTACAAGGTCCAAATAAATTCAATCTTATCATAACTACAAAGTAATTAGATATATTCATTGTGTTTACTGCTTGGTAGTTCTAATATTACTCCAACACATAACAGTGATGATAAATAACATACAAATTTTTCCATAACAGGGACAAAGATATTGTTCTTCAATATTAATAAAATTCTCCTACAAATTTATTTGTAATATCCACGTAGATAGTTTAAAGCTTGTTCCCGTTTCTCTTATGAAACTGTTTGCCATAAACAATTTCATAAGAGCTGTTTTAAAAAAAAGTAGAGCAACATATCTTTTCATAAAAATTTCACAAGTCTATCAAAAGTGTTTCTGGCCACTCCTACCAATTGTTTTTCCAAAATATTTATACAACCCTTCCAGTAGCCTAATCTAGTTAATTTTTCGAAACACTCACGACGCCCAGTTCAATCTTTAAAGTAATCCTATACTTTCTGTGACTGTTCAATGTAGCCGGATGCACAATACACACAGAGCGGTTGTTAATAACTTAGAGGGACCGACGTGGTCTTGAATAAGTGAAAAAGGTGGAATAATTTAGTTGCGCGCAATATTTGATTCGGACGAAGCAGGACCACGTAATTGGAACAGTCCGATTGGTACAGAGACCTCCGCTAAAGAAAAGTCCCTCTCCCGTTTCAGCTGCTCACTATACTCACCGAATATAGAGCAGAGTGGGACAAATATAAAAGAAAGGTGGGTTAGACTTTCGGTTGCGGACTTTCGAGTCATGTGATGAAAGTGGACTCACGTGGACGGGACTCGTTCAACGGTATTAATGAAGATAACTGTTGTGCGCGGAAATGAGTGAACCACGACAAATAGTATCCTCTTTCTTTCATAATAGTTTGAATTGTGTGTAGTGGGGTGCATAACGTTGCCCTATCTGTGGCATTTTAAATCGTACGTTTTATCACGCACTTTAGCATTAAACTGTACTAAACATTACTCTTGGAGGAAATAACGCGGGAGACGAAACGTCGACTGCTCAGGTTGTAACAATGAACTTGTTAATAAGGGTGAGTGTTTGACTGTTTCATTTATCATTTTTATTGACGAAGATTAAGTGCTTTCCCAGGAACATTCTTCATGATAACTAATCATTTTTCCTCAACATCTGACTTAAAGACAGTGAAAAGTTTCCATAGAACTAAAACATTAATCTAAGGTGCACTTAGGTGCAGATTAAAAATTTTCTTATTTTTGATTCAATAATTCGTACATGTGCGAAATGTTTTCTACATGAAGTGTTACAAACTGTTTTCTCAGAATCTAATATCGACTTCATTTATTTTTTGTAAATTTAATGGTTAAGCGGTGTTAACATTTTAGTATGTATTACATTTTTTTGAAAGCCCCCAATAATTTTTTAAACAGGAAGTATTGATTTTTTGTTATTGTGATAACTCTCATCAAACTCAACAGCATTTACATGAACCATTCTTTTTTTGTGCGTAGTTTTCATTCAAAGTGGTCTCAAGGTCAAAGTGTCGTATTACATTATAGAAGACACATATTAATCTGCAAAGAAATGTCGATGATCTTGAAAAAAACACAGATATGTCTCATTCTACAGGGTGTCCCAAAATTACCTTAGTTTAATGAAATGGGAGGTTACCAAGATCATTTCAAGCGACATTTTCCTTTGCAAAAATGTTATCCGCGGCTTTATTTAGGAGTTATTAACGAAAAACACGGACCAATCAGAGCGCGACCTAGACGCGAGTTGGCACAGTCGGCCCGGCGCGCCAACTGTTTATTGGCCGATTGTGCCAACTCGCGTCTAGGTCGCGCTCTGATTGGTCCGTGTTTTTCGTTAATAACTCCTAAACAAAGCCGCGGATAACATTTTTGCAAAGGAAAATGTCGCTTGAAATGATCTCGGGAACCTCCCATTTCATTAAACTAAGGTAATTTTGGGACACCCTGTATAATAAATCCAAGTTTGTCCTGTCACCATTTTGCGATTCGGCAAAGGTGACGAAGATATTACCGAATCCATGTTAAACGGAACCCCCTGTATAAATAACAATTCACATCATTTAGTATTTCCGAAAACAGTGGTCGTCGAAGCAATATCGAAAGTAACAAGACTTTCGAATTTCGTTGAGCTAAAACACGTGTTTACGACGAAAACGAAATACCAGAATCGGCCAAGAAATATCTTCTAATTGCGCATACGTATTCTCTTCCCGTTTCCCTTTCATCTTATAATGCGTCTCCAGACTGCCATCAACTCCGGTTTCACCGGTTCGGATAGTATCCCCGATGCTTATCAGATCTTGCCGTTACGGTACCGCTTGATTTTCGGAATTGGAAGGGACGTCGAAGATTGTCAGTATTTCATAGAGAGATTCTCTGCAAGCTGACGGCATTTCGATAACATGAATTGCAGACCGTACTATGCAATGTGATGTCTGAAATAGCGATAATAATACAGTATACAGAGCGAACCACATAAAAGCACAGGTTTGGTATCTCCGTGACTTTTCAAGATAAGGAAATGTTCAAAATGACGAGAGAATGTTCAAAATAATAACATTCAGAAATACAAACAGTGTTAATGCAAAATAAGAATAAGAGCTAAACAGAAATTTTGTTACTGAAGCTTTCATCACCTCGGATTAATTAAAATTGTTACCACTAGACTACGGATTTTATGTATTATACTTATGCTAAAAATGAGTTGGTGCAATCTAAAACAATGAATAAATTCAAAGAATTTAAGAACATATATTATATTTTAAATTGATTAAGATCATTTAATTAAAAAAGACATTTTAATATACATATCTTCTGTTTCATACAATTGATCAAAACAATTTTTACTTTGCATAAACATACGCAGTCCAGTTAAAAGTTTTGTGCTTCGATTGCATGAACCAGGGGTAAAATATAAATTTATTTACACTCTCAGTAATTGTAATAAATCGAAAATGACATGATCATATTTTTAAATGCATTTAATGTTTTTACTTTTTTATATTTGACTCACCCAGTGTTGTTATAAATGAGTACCTTTTGATTTTTTCATAGATTTTACCTCCTCATCTATTTACTATATGTAAAACCTAAATACACTATGATTAACAAAGGGTTAAAAATTAAATTCATACGTTTACGTAATTCACAAGAGTGTTTGCACACAAGTACAAAATATAATTATAGTGAAATATTGTTAAACTTAATGAAGGTACAGTTGACGTAGTCAACAATTTTATTTAAGATCGATAAAATTACATTAAATTATAGTGTTAGTAGACCACTATAAATTTGTTCACGTTATTCGAAGAAGGTGTTGAGATTTCTATCGAAATAAAATCGAGAATTTATTAATGAAAGAATCTCCGTAGATGATGGACCGATCTGTTTCATATTCACCTGATTCTTCGTGAAGCGAAGCTTAAAATTTCAGTACCTATCTCAGTCTCGCGAACAGCTTTTTCTGTAGGGAGATAAATGGTTCAGAAAGTGTTCCAATTTATTCCATCGGTTTGAATGAAACCGTCCTGTGTATCCTATCCGGTTGCAATAATGGAACAATATACTTGTTGCATGTTCATTTGCAAGCGGCTTCAATAACGATGCCAGTTGAATTTACATCGAAGCGAATTTCTGTTGCCGGAAAATTCCAATATGTTGTAAACTTTGTTGTTTTGTGTGGGATTTCAATACAAATATCAGAGAATTTCTGTTGATTTTGTTTTTTAGAGTAAAAAATACTAGAAGGTGCAGTTTCTTTGATGCATTGCGCATTTTCGTACCTTTCTATTTAACTTGAAAATTATAACAAAAAAACTGTCTACAATGAAAATGTAATGGCTTCAATGATCCATAAAATTTTACAATTAAATTATTAAGTATTTGTGTCGTTCCTTATTCTTTTCATGTCTATTAAGACCTTTATAGTATACTAGAGACTAGAGAGAGACATACGAGTCGAGAAGACATAAAATTGCACCATGGAGTACATAATAGTAGCAAGAACATTTCACATTTCCACTATAAGATCTTCCGCGAATCTAAAAAGTTGTTCAATAAAATATTGTTTGGTTTTAATGATAGGAGAAAATACAAATTGTCAATTTTAATTTAAAATGGAGAAAAACGAGTTTCGATAGGTCGCTCCAAGAAGGTAGTTCGTGAAAGTCAACACAGAATCTTTTTGCTATCACCACATTTGCCCCATTGAACCTAGAACCCTTAGACTTCATTTCCAAGAAGAGTTGCATAATGTTCAATGTTTAATTTACTCAATGGTCTATGATTAAATTTAATTACATAAAAAAATTTACTGTTTTACCAGCGGTGTTTGTTGGCTGCAATTTTCGCCCTGCTGCTCGACATTATTGTAACCGGTGAGGCATACAAACTGACGAGATCGTACAAGCGTTATAAACGTAGGCCGCTGCAACGACCACGATGGTATACAGGTCGTGGATCATCGAAGTACTACCATTCGAGGAGGACACCGCCGGAAGATTATTATTCTCAAAGGCCTGAATATTATGGGTACGGAATAAACGTAAAAGTTTTACGGCGGAAATGCTTCGAAACGAGATCACGAACGAAATTAAATTCTTATACCTTTTCAATTTGGTTTGCTTTGTTATATTTCTAAATGGAAATTTCGATTGTACATCACTATAGTAGTATGCATTTTAAATGAATAGACTCAGTGTATAAAGCTTTGAAAATATTTTAGATTATTTATCTGGGTAACTATTATGATTTTAACTTAACACTTCCTACTAAAACTGAAATTATCTATATGTCTGATATAAATGGTAAAATCAACTATTTAGAATATAGTTCACATTATTAAAATATATACTGTAAAATAATGTAACTTCACTTTTTGACACAATTAAATATTATCACAAAATTCGGTGACTTATGACTTAATCGTAGTTTAAGCATTTTCCTGATATGGAAAATTTAAAGACCTTCATCTTCCGAGTTAAAGGTCATGTTACAGTACACATTTCAATATATTTTTTTATAAGCTACGCGATGCTACACGAAAATATTAGGTGAAGTAAAAAGTTCCGAGCGTTTTTCGCTTTATTTCGACGATGAAAAACGCTCAGAACTTTTTACTTTACCTAATATATGTAGCTATTTAAAAAAAACATCGACGACCTTGAAAACTACGGGATAAAAATAATATTCAAAAAACACACCTTGCGGAATACTGACCACTTGATACCATTGAAAGTACACGTAAAAATTGTTTACTTCGCCAGAATTAAAGAAGGTATTCTGAAAGTCACATTTAAGTGAGACACCTTGTATCAGGAACAGCATCGTTTGGTCATGTATTTGCAAATTAGCGAAATTGAAAGTTGTACCGACCGATTCTCCCTTCGATTGTGGCTTCTGTCGTCGTATTTCCGGCAAAAGCGAGCCGCTATTCTGCTGAGAACGAGAAAACCGTGGAAACAAAAATTAATTTGCTGGTTGGACGTCAGTAGAACTGTATCGATTCGATGAAGTGCGCGAGCGGGCTCGAAATACCGACGTTTTACGAATTAAGTTTAATTGAAAAAGCACGCGTGACTCTTCGCGATCGATTTTGGGCTTAAGCGGATCCGCTGGAAACCCGTCCTGTTTCTATAATTGGATTGCAAATTCGGTCGCATGTCATTAATAGACCATTTTGCACGTGACCGAGATTACTAAAACGCCCTACGGACGATACGATTTATCGTGCAACTAATTGTACGACAGAAGTTGCTTCGATCGTTTGAACGACAGTTGCACCGTTTGTGGTGTTGTACAACTCGCAGTACGACACGGTCGTATCGTGCGCGATTAAAATTCGTTTAGGCGTACGGAACTCACAATCAATAAAAATTGCAACTTTCATTGAATTAACTCTTTCATTATTTACTTCCGAGGGCATTAATCGCTTAAAATCACATTCAAAATCAACTAGAAAAGTTTCAATTTCTTCGATTGAAACATCCCCTGTAAGGGTAGTTTTGTAAAGACAATTTTACGACCCCTAGAATTTGATTTTACGACCCCTAAAACCGTTGTTTTCTAATTAATAATTAGACTGCGGATCTTTATGTAAAATAAAAATTTTCTATCCGAATTATAACAAACTACATATAGTGAAATAGAAATTTATTTAAAAGTTGAATATATGTAACACAACAATAATTCAGATACTCCTAATGTTTTTACTGTTTTAAATTACACCTACTTATTTTTGTCATAAATGCATAAAGATCTACGGTCTATTAATAAAGTATAATTCACAGAAACATGAATTTTCTCCAACTTTTTGACTTTCTCAGAATCAGCTGGAATAATAATTGGAATCGATGTTTCCAGATCCCATATAGGAAACGAGGATGACGACGGACGAGCTGAAAACAAACCTTACACCATCGTCATCCAATTACCCAAAAGCGAAGACAAGTATAAATACAATGATTACCTCGATAGCAAGCGAAACTTCGAAAGGGATCCGATTCAGGTGTTTACGAGCGAGGGTGATTACATTGATGATGATGACGATATCAAGAGGGACTATATGGACGACGCTAAAGTCGTTAATGTTAATAATAAAAGAGTACAGATAAAGGTACGTGCTAAGTGACTATAACTAGACTGCGGATTTTTAGGGAAAATAAAACTTATCCGTAAAATTGAACCAGTAATTCTTTCAAAAAATCATTATTTATGTACAGGGTGTAAAGAAATTATATGTCACTACGAGACTGCGGATCTTTATGCATTTATGGCTTATGAAAATGTTCAAAAAGGGCTAGAATATGAAATTCGATAGAGTTTTGTACAATTTTCATTTGTTTTGGATCTACAAAGGCTGTTTCCACTAAAAATATGATTCCATTTCATTCCACTTTCTTAAAAGTCGACAAAAATTGGAAAATGCATAAACATTCGCAGTCTAGTCGCGAGTCGCGACTATCATATTCTACACCCGAGATTCTGCACTCTCAGTTTGGTGGAAATTGATGGAAATTAACATTGACCTAGAATTTCAAAGTCAAAAAGTCAATCATTTTTTTTATTGCATCGTATTCTATTCATCGCAAGAATGAGAAGTAAAAAGTGCAAAAGGTACCATCGGTCAAAACTTAATCACTCTCTTGAAAAATTATGCTAAAGGTTTCCATTATGAAACTGATTTTATTAAGATGGAGTCCCACAAATTTCAAGAAGCACGCGACTTTATATTTATTTTGGCTTGAGAAATTATTAATGTTCTATATGTATGTGTATACGTATACTATAGACGTATACATACATATATGTATACGCAAAAATATGTATATTGTTGTATATGTGTAGATTTGTTGAGTAGAATAAAATTAGTTCAATATTTATTCACTTATGCATGTCGCTGATGAAACAATTGGAAAGATGCTTACCTTAACTTTCTTAAAATTCCACCATTTTGCATAAATCTCCACTGTCTAGTTACAGCTGCTCCAAAAGAAATTGAATAGAATATTTAGATGCAAGTTAACCGGCAGATTTAACAGATGTAGAGATTCTCAAATTCCTCGAGTGAAATTCTCGGGAAAATAAATTTGGATTTTATTTTCGGGCAAAAACTTTTGCATGCAAGAACGGTTAAAGAACATCACGAAGAGCAAGATATAGGTAAATGCATACTATACAAATTTTTATGCATTTATAGCTTATAAACATATTCAAGGAAAGATACAATAGAATTTTATTCGTCTTCAATTATAATTATTAATGCAGGAAATAGAATTTTATTTAATTTCAGTTGTTCACAATATGTTTATAAACATGCAAATTTTAAACTTTTGCAGTTGAACAACGAAAATGTTCGGAGGGCAGGTTTTCATATTCGTTTAATAATTTTAAAAGTTTTTTGCACATTCCAATATACGGTTGTAAGGCATTTAACGAGTTTCATATTTATTTTGTACACGCCATTTGTAGCGTTTGTTTTCCTTTTCGAGCATCAGTGCAGCATCAATATGTACTCGGTAAATCGAATTTAAAGTGAATGGTCGATAGTTTTTGTTGTAACAATTAAAATTGATAAAATACGCAAAAGCACACTGTATGCTCTCTAACTACAATAATAGTATAGGTACTGCAAATATTCATGTGTATAAAACTGGTCGATATTGTGACTGCACGAAAATACGTTGTAGAATTATTTAAGAAAGATAGTAATAATCCTAATCAATTTAGCCGATGATAAACGTAAGGTATTAAATCCAAAATATACAATAAATTGTGCAGAAATGTACACTTGTCATTAAATAAAAAGAACAGTTTTTTACTTTAAGGACAGTTTTAGGGATTAAAGCCATCATCGCAACATTTAAATTATGTACACGATTCATGAAAATGTTTAATACATATTTTAATGCATGCAGATGATTAAAGGTGAAAGGCCACAGTTGCATATCAAAATATCACGATCGGACGACGAGCAAGATATAGAATTTATTGACAGTGCGAACATCACAGCCATGGGTTTACTGGCCACATCGTATGCAAATTTAACATTGTCCATGCCAAATCCTGAGGAGAGCTGGACAACGGTAGAACCATCTACAACATATCCAGAGGTCTTCAGCAGCAGTGAATTAACATAACAAAAGAAGCAAACAGCGAGAGAAGTTTTCATCGTTTTGTCTTCCTAATTTAAATTATTCTTCCATAGTAGATTCATAGAACAAGTCAACTATTTATTATTCATTGCTCTCTAATATTTTATTCTTCATTTTGTTATTCTCTAGTGTAGTTATTTAATTCATTGTTTTGCCATTCTACTGTAGCTATTTTGTGTAGTAATCGGAGTTATTGTAGTTATTGTTTATTGATAATTCGATTCACGTAAAATGTATCTTTAGCAAAAGCCATAAATGAATAGGTACAATCATAAAGAATATTGTCATATTTTGTAGAAATTTTTCAGAAGAATATTATAGTTTTAAAGCCATAAAGTCAAAAATATTTAATTATCTTCAAATCGTTTGAAAAATTATAAATGACGATAGTGAGTGTGTATAAATGTTTAATTACATCGGATTAGCGAACTGTGTAAATTATGAAGTTTTATAAACAATTTACGCTTTGAAACATTCCTCGTTTACAAGTAATACTGAATATTTTTGTAAGACTATAACAATAGACGTAACATTATTATAAACATGCAATGATTAAGAAAATAATAACAATAAGGATAAGTATGTGACTACATAGAAGTAAGAAGTGATACTTACTTGTTAAAACCGATGTAGATTGTTCGGAAACAATGTAATAACGTTCAGTTCTTACGGTGTTGCTTTTTAAAATTGCAGTGCGTATATTCAATTTACGGGAACTGAAAGAAGGAAATATTGAAATACGTGCGAAAACGTATTAATTTTGTTTTCCTTATGGCAAACGTACAAACATTGTTCCGTTGTACACATTAAATATAAATCATTCCGTAATGCTCCTGTTGAATGCTTCAATAGAAACAATTATAAAACGAAGCATGGAGTCTGTTTCGAATTCAGCCTCTGCCTTGCGTCGTTTATCAGTCAGCGGTAGTCGAGAAAATAAATGCCATGGATATAGAACGAACCTGGCGGAATCCTTTGAACAATACTATTGATTTTCCCCCGTACCAGTTTTTCCGTAGGCTATTGTTCCGAAAAAACAACGATCTTCGCAAATGTTTAATGGCAGTTGCGTATTGCGTAATTCATTGGAAGCCGTTGATTCAAAGACTTATGGACGTTTACGATCAGAGAAAATAATAACACGACCTACATTGACAGAAGAATACGCCGGCGGCAATATTATAATAATCAGACAGTAAATCTTTACGCAATTGAAATTTTTAATTTACTGTGAAAATGTGCATATTTTTTATAAAATCATTAGGAAAGAGAAGATGCACTTCGCATTTGTACACACTGCACTTTAATTTCCTATTTTCAGTTTGTAAAAAATTGAATGAATTGAATTGAAAAAATATAAAAATGTAATATTTGGGGGAAGCGAACCTTCGTAGAAGACAATGTTTATTTTGCATGAGGGTGTAGCAATTATATTAAGCTGTTCGGTAATCCTGTTCCAAACATATGATCAGATTTCGTCTTCATGATCCACGATGGGCTTAACAAGTTAGAGATCGAAGTTTCAAAGGCATTAACGAATCATTAGCATTATCAACTAGTCCGTTTAAGCCAGCGTAGATTCTCTTCGTGGAGCTACGAATCTCCTCAGCAACGAGTAAAAACCGTCTGCGAGGAGGAGAAGATAAGAATTTCGAATGCGCGCAATTGCTCGGAAGGGAGTTCCATCGTCGATCTCCATCCTCGAAAGTTTCCGTTCCCCTACGACTTTCGAACGACCATGTCGAATTATTCGCAAGAGGTAATCTCGCGTCTTCGTCGCTCCCCGCGGTCCTGAATTTAATACCGGCGATCGAGTACTCGAAACTCGGGAAACCGTTCCTGAGTGGACGGATGATGAAGAAACAGCAAATATTGTGTCTCGAAGCGGGGCCTCCAGCCACACCTCTTGTTCCGCGTTTCTTCCATTTCGAGTACCATCCCGCATCCACTTCCACTTCGCTGTTCCTTCAAGACTAAAGAACGCCGAGCACGGCGAGCTGAACAAAGACGGTGAGAGCGAACGCTGCCGAGCTTTCGCTTCGACGAGAAACAATTACCTTCTCGAATTTCGGGGATCGTGGAATCCGGGGAACTAGTTCGAGACTAGAATATTGTTATTTTTGCATTTTTTTTAATGCAACTAATTAATAATGTCTTAATATGTAAAGAGATGTTCATATTTGTGAATAATAATTCTTTTTATGAAACTTTCATCGACATATGTGTGACATTTTTCTTGCTACAATGAGACCAACACGACATAGTTAAGAGTATATTTGCTTGTTTAATTGACGATTTAATATCTGAGCTCAGACAAACAGTTCAATTATTGCTTGTATGAATCGGTAACAACTTAGTTTAACACTACAGCTAGGTAACCGTTCTCTTCATTATTAAAGATAATCGGAGTTCTCAAGAAATACTGTGGAACAACATTTTTATGCGTTGAAATAGTGTGTTAACGAATATCAAAAACTATCTTATTAATTATGTTAACCTTAATTTCAATTTTTAATTGAAATTTCAATCATGGCAAATTAGTTCAGATTCATATGTACAGATATAATAATTATAGCCTGTATAAAATCTGTGGATAAAAGAAAAGTAAATAATCTAGATATTCCAAAATTGTCTCTCGGAAAATAAAATAATTTACTTATTGAATAGTCTCTTTCAGAAAGTATCCTTCAAACAGTGTTTAACCTCTGCAATGATATTAATTGATTGGTGCTACCTATTTCAATTTGTTGCAAGTTTACACTAATGTTTCATTTGAAATCACAGTTACAATATAATTTTGTCCATACAAAATGATAAAGATTGAATTTTATTTAAGATCTTCGCCACAACTCTGTCACACTATTGTAAGGGGATGAAAATGCGTAGAGAAGGTGGCCATGAGTAAAAGAAGGTATCTTGGAGGAGATATAATAAGATTTCAGGGGGTTCGATCGATCAGCTCTCTCTTTCTTATCCATTTTGTTCAATGTAGTTTTTATTTCTAACACAATAGTCAACGAACATATCGTAATAATAAATAACTGTAATATACAATGCAGTTGTGGCCGTTCGCATTAGTTTCTTTCGCTTTTAGTTCATTCATTCGTGCGGTTTCTCATGTCTTTGTTTCACGTTCGCCCTCTATCTCGTTTATACATGATCCTGTTGATAACACTGAACACAACGTCGAAAAATACACTCTTGGGGGTTTCCGGCCGCTCCCGGAAAAAAACCATGGTTCGTCGGAAAATACGATTTGATTAATCAAATGTGCTTCTTTGCCGGCAGAAATAATCCTACGCGCGTTGCAAACTTTTGTGACACGGAGTCGTTAAATGCGGAATCGTTAAAAACATTCGAGAAAAAAACACCATGTTAATTAAAAAACTACGCGTATAGCGAATCTTCGAATTCTTCGTTGATATAGTTGACACATTTTTTAAACAATGAAAAAATCTCCCTCAGACAGACTTACAAATGACAATGTCCTTTTAAACATATTTTCAAAGTTTATCCAATTCGTTTTAATTCTAATCTCAATTATAGCTGCCATGAGCTGAGCTAAATACTGCTTCTGAAATATTTGAGTCAAAATGAGGTACGTTTACATGTAACAACAAATAAAAAATAATCAGTAACTTCTTGCACAGATCAATATCGAGAGAACTAAAATAGAAGATTTGTTAAATATTTATGCCACTGGGTTGAATTTGCACAAATTTACTATGCATTCGACATGCATTCTAGAAAGCAAGAACGTGTCTGTAGTTTTCACGAATTTGTAGAATATGTATTGACGTTTTCGAAAGCACAATCACGTGTTCTATTCATTCCACGCAGCTTACCTTTGCATAGGAAATTATGCAGAAGGCGTTATGCAGAATGATATAAGAAGATGAATATATGCAAGGTGTGTGCAGATTTAATTAAATTTTCGATGTTCGCGAAGATAAAAGGAATCTACCGGGAACCTTGAGTGTGTTGAACTTTCCGCTTAAAATCCTTTAATGCTGAAAATTACGTTCATCCCGACTTAAAAAGCTCACAGACATTTTAATTTCAATTACGAGGTACTTCTGCTGATACTTTTCTAGTTCGTCAATTGTAAAGTAAAATGAAATATAATAATACACTAATTGTTATAATTTAAAACATTCTTTTCCCTGTGGATCCAAGAAGCATTTCAACTCTGAATTTTCGGTCGATGTTTAAACTATGATAAATTCGTTGAAAAGAATATAGTAGGGAGATAACCTAAACTCGCTTTAAAGCTTGAAGGCTCTACTTTCAGAACGCGTCATTCTTTTCCAGCTGAATGGTTTATCGAACTTTGAATGGGTGAATATTCTCCCATAAAGGCGCTGAATCTTCATCCTCTAAACAAATTAATAAAAGATACCATTGACAGGTATCGTAAATATCCATTTAATCATAAAAAATAATTATGTCGTGTAAACAAAGTTCGTATAATGAACGTCGAAAGATAACCAACGAAGATCACAAAGCGTGTGTGCTTCTTATACCTTTGTCCACCCTTAAGGCACTCGACGCTGTCTGAGAATGAACGATGACTTCCCTCGAAAATTTCCTTGACAGCTTCGAACCGCGGTCCGTTTCTACACAAAACCTTTCGGCTGCTTCTCGACGGTTTCTGTAATCGTTTCCATCGATTCACGTCAATCTCTTTAGGAATATTCATCGCGGGAACGTCGTCGGTGATAATCGAAAATCGATGGAGGATGTCAGTAAGCAAGGTATACAAGGGATGAACTAAGACTTGACACTGATACGCATTATTGGTGTACCCTCGTTGTTTGTATTTACTTGTGATTAAAACAACGCTTTGCAGTAGAAGAAAAGACCACTGCACGAAGCAAGTCTTTGCATCTCTTTGATTAGAGGGGTATTTAACTTATTGAGTATCCAATAAGTTGGATCCATGGAAATTCAATATCCAATAACCGATTGTGTGCATGTTTCCTTTCAGAAAACTTAATATTCGATTAGATTAACAATTTTTCTAATGATATAGTAAGGGGGACCAGGATCGAAATTAACATTACAAATAATGAAAATTCTATTATAACCATTATGGTAAATTGTAGATACATGATGCAAAATTACAATTGAAGTCCACGTACTTACGTCACAACAATATAAATATGCCATTAATATAGGATAGTGACCAAAAGCCTGCATTTTTTCTACAAAAGAAATTTCAGTCTGACCTTCATCTTCGGAGTTCAAGGGCACAAAATATATGTAGTTATTTAAACAAACAAATCGACGAGCTTGAAGACTACGAGAAGAAACAACATGAATGAACGACTCCTGCGGGATATTGACCGCGTAATACCATTCAATAGTTGAGCTTGCTGACCGAAAAAGCGATTTGGTCCATTCAGAAAAAGTTACTCCGTTTTTATAGTGTGGCATCAATTATGTGACCGTGTGTACTTTCGCGTTAGCTTCCGTTCCACTCACGTGGAACATGCCTCGCCCGTGGGATCCGTGAAAAAGTGGGACAAAAGGCGCATCAAAAACGTCACGAATTTCAGGTGCTAATTACGTTGCCGCCCGTATTGCTCCGGAAACAATATTATCGGCTAAACAGTTAACGGGCTGGCGCTTGTCCCATGAATCAGCTGCGCGGCGAGCAGCATCCCCGTTGTGCGCGACATATTCTACGATCGGTCCAGCTCGAAAATGCGGAGTGCGCTCGGAATAAAACAAGAAAATGCTTGGCAAATGCATCGGTACGGTCTCCATTCGTATGTAAATAACTCGGCCTAAAATCAAGCCAGATATTTGCCGGTCGACTGGTTTCCCTGCCAATATCGACGAGTCCGCGGAATCGGGACACATAGAGACACGCACATCTCATCCCTCATTACGCGAAGCATAATTGCCATCGTCCTACCGCCCTTTAAACAGTACCATTTCCCTGCGCGCGTTTATTATTCCAGGTTTACTTATGGGAAACAACTTTTCTCTCTTACATAAATTAATTATATCAAATATATTCCAAAGCATTTCATACGAAATTCCAAGTATACTCTCTTATAAGTAGACAGCGGATCTTTATGCGAACTATTTTCTATCTGGGTTGCGCAAACTGGAGTGAAATAGAAATTCTGTTTCTTTCTTGATATGTTTAATAGCTTCAAAATAATATAACAGAATTTTTAAATTGCTCGAATGATTTTACTTTAGTGTAATGGAAAGTGTAACAGAGGATTGCAAATCTGTTCAGCTTCTTAAAATTTTCACAGAGTTACAAAGTAAGGATCCACATGTAGTGATCATATATCAAGCGATCAGAATTTTCAACTTTTTAAAAGAAGGAAAATTCGACGAACAGTAATTTTAGAAGACAGTGAAGATGAAAATAAATGAAATATTTAATCTCGATTTTTTTATTATTACTGCAATTTGTATCTTCTTACAGTAAAAAGGTTTCGAATGTGTTAAGGTAGAAGTAGAAACACATACTTTACATTACCTGAAAAATTGTTTCCGACTTTCTAAGATGCGTAGTAACAAACCTTGAAATTTTGAAAAAAATTGTGCCTAACAGTTTTCCTCGGAAAAGAATTTATAAAAATTGCACCATTTTTAGCATGTTACACGAGTTGTTCCCTTAAAAATTCAACTGTGCTGGTGATAATTTTTTGTACACGTGAGCTGAAGAACTAATTGAAAAATAATACGCGCTCGCAATATAGAACGTTCACAACGTCGCTTTGGAACACTTTAAATCGGATGAAAAGATAATAAATCTTTTCTTCCGTTGATTGTATTTTTGGCGTCAGTTTGATCTCGACTGGAGAAGAAAAACATCACGTTTGAGAATAATATTATGCAGGATGTCCTACAGTTTTCTGTGGAAGCTTCCGCAATGTCATTAATTGGCAAAGAGAAGAGATTAAAATGTCAAATGCGAAAAGTCTTAATTAATACATAATAGGATAATAATGCTCATCAATAATAGGATATGCATCGTGTTTAATTGCTAACATAAATGCGTGTTCATATTTTTTTCTAATGTACATGTATTTTTCATGTTCAAACAGGATAAATAAATGTCCGAATATTTCTGGAACGTAAGGATAATAGAATTTTTGAATTCTAATCGAATTTTAGCCAAGTATAATATTTTATCATAGTAAAGAAACAAAATACATATTAATTTAATCACGGTAGGCATAATGTATTACGTATTACAGTGTTTGAATAATTATGAAAGTCACTATTAAATTGTGACATTGACACCTCCTTGAAATAAAAGTATTTCATTATACAGGGTGTCAATTAAGTCCCGGGACGGCTGAATATTTTCTCATGTAAGGTATTTTTGAAAAAGGTCAAGGTCATTTCTGAAGTAATTTTCAACGAGGAATTCAACGGTGACCTTCAATTTGACCTTGAGCTTGACCTTCAAGGTCATTTCAAGGTTAGGTTAGGTTTTTTAAATGGAAACCCCCTTTTTTGACACCGGCAATCGAAAGAGCGGGAAATTTTACGTTTAGATATGTACTAAGTCATTGGTAGTGTTTGATCTTGAGGGTCACTCTAAGGTCATTTAAACTCGAGCAAGGTCTGGATATCTTTTGGAATAGATGGTTTTCAGTTTTTTTTTAACGACCAAAACTAATAACTTTAACAAGGCGTATTTAGTAGTGACCTAGAGCATGGCATTGAAGATGATAAAAGTAAATAAAAAAAGTTGACCTTGAAACAACCTTGAAGGTCATCTTCAATGCCATGCTCTAGGTCACTACTAAATACGCCTTGTTAAAGTTATTAGTTTTGGTCGTTAAAAAAAAACTGAAAACCATCTATTCCAAAAGATATCCAGACCTTGCTCGAGTTTAAATGACCTTAGAGTGACCCTCAAGATCAAACACTACCAATGACTTAGTACATATCTAAACGTAAAATTTCCCGCTCTTTCGATTGCCGGTGTCAAAAAAGGGGGTTTCCATTTAAAAAACCTAACCCAACCTTGAAATGACCTTGAAGGTCAAGCTCAAGGTCAAATTGAAGGTCACCGTTGAATTCCTCGTTGAAAATTACTTCAGAAATGACCTTGACCTTTTTCAAAAATACCTTACATGAGAAAATATTCAGCCGTCCCGGGACTTAATTGACACCCTGTATAGAACCCAGCCATCAGTTCAGTGAGAAATAAATATGAATTGATTGAGATAAATGATTATATTTATCTAAACAGTATTCACATTATATAAACATAAGTAAATTACACGACGATACTTAAATTAAATTAGACAAACTACATTTCGCTTTATACAAACTCGAAGTTACGTTTACATCTTACGAAACACCGTATGTGTAAAAATTTCGATCGCAAGTTCGGTTCAACAGTGCCTCGATTGAAAATTCGAACGTAAAATTATCATATAGATAATTGACCTTATTTGTGTCTTAACATAAATTTCACTAAATTTGTAACCTTTGCGTCGTTTCAGGTCACCTCGTGTCAATTTATTAGTTACGTTTACTGTGCAAACAGTGCGAAAGTCATTCGTGTCGCCGGAACGGACGAAGATTTGGCTTCGTGTCTGACTAGTACGGTCCGCTACTACTGATTTCATCGGGTCTGACCGTCTTCCACGTTGTCGGTCAATATTAACTCTTTGACTGGCAGTATCCGCAATTCTGAGCGTATCAACCGGCTGACACAATCTGTTTTATCTGGCAACAGAACTACAAGTGTCAGTGATGGGAAGTTCAATCGGGATGATGCATATCTTGCTAAGGGTTATCCATGTGAAATCTGATTTACTGTCACTACTATGACGAGACCATAGAGCAGAGGTCGGCAAGTTTTGCTCGTTTCGGCCGTTTTTCGTAGTCACGCTGAAATATGCGATAATGCTACGAATGCGATTTTTCGTAGTCACGCGATAAATATGAATATATTATGAAGGGAAATAAATTTTCAAAACGATTTTTCGAAATTTTCGAAACGCGCGGCCGGAAAAAGGGGGCGTAGCCCTCGAAAAACAGCAGAACCGAGCAAAACTTGCCGACCTCTGCCATGGAGTAATAGAACGTACAACGATCTGTGACAAATTGGTAAAGTCAATTTTTTTTCAAGAAAAATACACAAAATTTCTTTGAAATATTTAATCGAAACAATTTTTCCATGTATCCTGCACACTTTTTAGAATTATTAACTAATTTCTTTGTCTCATATTCATCGATATTATTAAACCCACAATTAAAAAATTCTTCCCGACAGAAATTGTATTTAAATAATTGGTACAACGTGTATTCATTTTATATTACACCGCTGTTATATTAAATTCATTTAAAAAAATGTATTTGTTATATATTAAATTCATGTTAATAACTCCTTAGTTTTGAAACAGTTTCAAACAGTATTTCAAACATTTTATTTAATTGATTTTATAAATCTGAGACAATAAAATATTGTTGAGAGGAGTCTAGCGAGTCACGTGGAAATTATTTCGAGTTACTCGACGTTTCGTAATAATTGATTTTGACTGAATATATGTATAAATAAAATTTGTATGCGTCAGTCAGAGAATTAATGTCATCGATATCGCCAGAAATAGTTGGTATCACGAATTTGGAACGGAATGACTAGATAAAAGTGCATCAATCTACCTAATGAGTACTTGAGTACATGAAAGTGTTCCGCTAAGGGCTTAAAAGCTTCAAAGCGTTCGAATGCAATTATCAGGGTACGTAATACTGTCTCGTATGTACAACGCTATCGATATTACTATTTTACAATTTCCTTACTATACACATACAAAAATATAAGCGCGTCGGTATGTATAGTATTATATGTATGTACGCCATCGTGCGATCACGACACGTGCGGCAAATTTTGTTGACATTTTTACTACTTACGTATTGTCATAAAAATTATACGTTACGACTATACACTTTCGACTGTGATACTAATCACTGATCGTGACCGATCGAGAAACTCGTTGGCATCCTATGAAGTTAAATGTCGAAGATACGTGATATAGTGAGAGCGAGAATCTCTCTGAAAACTTTGAAGCTTGCCGAGGCCATTTCGATGTGTGAATCGCTATGATGTGCTTAGGTGTATATACAGTTAATCAGAAACAGTAGTAGCATGTCGTACGAGTCCCATTGTCAGTCGAATATCAGAAGAATTTTTCATGTTTTGTCGTGCTCGATTTCATCTGTAGTTACATTCTACGGTCTTTTCTACAATAATGGTGTCCGACTTACCTGAACGAGTAAACACCCGTAGCAAGTCTAGCAATGACATGCGTAACAAAATTCTCAACTTGTTCTAAAATTAGTTCTTGAAATGTATTTGAACCAGAGTCGCTAGATTGAGACTTGTGTTCCCACTCTACCGTCCCCTTCTACGACGCTATTCCCCCTCTTCCGTCACGGCCCGGTTACGTCTCTGTCATGTATGTTTCCGGTACTGGTAAAGAGAGGGTAACTTTTTCCCCAGAATTCGAGCTCCTTCCCCTCATCTGGCGACGCTGATTTAAACTCTAAATCATAACCAATGGTTGGAAACATAAATTTGTTTTAATGAAAAGGATTTATTTGTCTATTTGTAGAAAATAATTATTACTTTTCATATTCACAGACAACTGTAATCAAAATAGGACATCTTCAACGAATTTTCTCGCAAATTTTTTGCTTGACGAAATTTGTAATTATACATACATCCACGATTAATCAGGTGATGAGTATCAAAATATACGGGAGCAGGGTTGGACACACAGCTGGAATCAGCTAATTTCGTAAATATTGCTTTTAGAGGAAACTTGTTTAATATATTTTATTAGAATATCAGATCGTATATTATTCGAATTTTGTTGTCGTTTGACGGATAATAAATTGTATACTGAAAAACTGTGGTACATACTGGTGAAACAAATTCAATTGTGTAATTATATTAGTTTAAAAAAGGGGAATCTAGAAAAAGCATAAACCTTCTCTTATAAATTTTCATAGATTTAAATGGTTTCTATTCTTTGTTATTAGAAATCTAAAGCAACTGTATAAACGATAACGAAATTAAAACGATATATTTCGTGTTTTTTAAAACCTCATACGCTCTTATTTTCTGTTTTAAATACTGTGAACTTGTTTTCTGATTGTGGTGTAATTTGTTATATTTATCTAAAATGTGAAATTATGAATCCGACGAAGTTAATTAGATTGAAAAGTTTAAAATGAAAGAGTGGGAAATTATTTTTCGTGTCATTAATTTTTAAGAGCGTATTGGGGTTAGTATATGTCTTACCAATTGCGTGTCCCACACCTGGAAATGTAAACAAAGAAAGCAGGAAACCAATTTTAGAAAAACAGAATCAGTCTTGCGTTGGTGTTGGTACATTACAAAATAGGAAAGTTATTTTGTAATAGTCTATATCGGTTAAAAAATTAGACTGTTTGAATTCCTCATTCCGAAATAAATCGGGAACGACAGTTGAAATTTAATTTCGTAGGTATCGAATTGTATTTTAATCTTCGTCAATTTTGAAATGTAAAGCTATACGTAGTTCGAAACTCATTTATTAAGCTGTTTCAATAATCCCGAAAATACCAGAATTAAAACGTGTTTGGTTAGCTACATTTCTCAAATTAAATTGTCATCCACAAACGCGTTACTATATATAATTGATTCATTGTCAAAAGACGCGTTTCAACGTGTACTGTAAAATGTAGGATAGGGTAATCAGTTGTAGTAATCAATTATAAAAAGAAATTTGTTTTCTAAATAATATTCTATAAGCTTCAACAATGTACAATGTCATTCGTATGTGTATGTTAATACTTCAAGTAGAGGCGACATCAGAAGCTAATAATTCAATAGATATAATAAGGGTCATGTAAACTATTCAGTCGTTTCCAGAAATGAAAAATACTATGTATTAATAGTGCTTTCCTTTTTTACGGTTTACCAAGTGTGAAAGCAAAAAAAAAAACATTTCAACCATTTTCTGCAATCCTTGTTGCCTCTAGACGTTTTCAAGCAGTTCCTGACTGGTTACTGGTCGCAGGAACAAGTTCATTTTATTTTCATTTTCTTAACGACAAGCTAAAAATTATAGTAATTATAGTATTAATTATGTGTTTATATACAAGAATAATAAAATGATAAAACTTTACCAACCTCATTAAAGTACACTTTATTAAATGGTAAAATTATACGTGATATAAGTATATATTTAAATATAATAAATATATTTATATTATGTATAAAATTACTCATAGGGCACATCAAGTGTTACTCGTGTACTGATCGTCCATCAGGAGATGGCGCAGGGGGATCTGCGACCTCCCCACTCTTACACTTACTAGATTCTGGCGGGAACGGCCGACGTACAGCTCAGCGTCACCACATCGATCTGTTCCAGTCACACTAATACGTGCATTTGCTGTCTCCGTCAAGCGATTCGGCCAATAGCGGAAGACGTGTAGCGCGGAGTAGGGGTATCACGTGGCCCCTACAAGTTTCTCACTGATATCTCCTGATGGACGATCAGTTACACGCGATTAAATTTTCAAATTCTATTTTCTCGAAATACAGTTTCCCGATAAAAAGAGTTCTATATTTATGGTACAGTTGTCACCCTGTGCAACCTAGAAATCAGTAACCAATGATTCGCTGCTCGAAACTGTACCCATTGCCTGAATTATTGACATTTGCGTGTCGTTTCTAAACATAAAAAACCTATGAACCAGACTGCCGATTTTATGCGTTCGTAGCGTTCATGACATTCATGACTACTCGAAACTCAATAAAACGCGCAACTTTATTGCATTTCCGAAAAGTTTTATCGCTGTTTCCAGAGTAAAACTTCTCACCGAAGAAACAAGTCTCGTTCAATTCCTCATTTTGTAAATTAATCTGCGAACGCAGTTGTCTGCACTAACATCGGCGGTCTGACAATAATGAATGTCAGAGGTTCTTCACTCCAGGAAGTCTCTCCTCTAACCGTAAAACAACGAACAACAAACTAGGCTTTGTTGTTGCACGAGTCTGTTACCTGTAGTCGCAACTCAACGGAGAACGTCTACAAAGTCTGTTCTCTCTCTACGCTCACAATGTTTACGGCAGTGGCCATCGGCGTTAAACGTTTCTACACACGTTCCCATTTGTCTCTCCTCTTGCGCGTACTGTTGTGAATAAACAGAAAAAAAAGAGAACAAATACAAGAGAAAAATAAACCAGAAAAGAGAAACACACCGATCACGTTTACAACATCCCACCAGCAGGTACGAAATATATTTTCCGACGAACGTAGTGCCCAACGTGAACGGTTGAACACGCCGCGGCTCTTGTCGGCGCGACAAGCCGCGTTTACAACCGACGTTATGCCCCGTAATCGTTGTTACATGACACACGCACCTACGTACGAAAATTCTTTTTTTTTTCTCGTCGATATATTGCGCGTTTGTCCGGTATAGCGTCACGATACTCCGCATCGCGCGCTGCACACACATTTATCATTCCTCTCGTTCATTCTCTCACACGCACTCTCTCTCTCTCTTACTTACTTTCTTTCTTTCGCTCTCTCCCTCTCGTTCGCTGTTCTTTATTATTATTTTCTTGTTTGAATATCGTTTTTGTCGAACGTTTGTGCATCTTCTAGATTCTCTACAGCCACGCTCTCACACCCGGGGATTATATAAACATAGAAACATACAAACACACATTGTTTTGTTTTTCTTTTTCGTTTTCGTCTCTTCTTTGTTCTCTACGTACTCTATTTATATTTCGCGGCGCGACGTTTAATTAGTTTTTTTTTCGTTTAACCTTTAGTGTTCGCCTTAACAATAATTTTTATTTTTTTTCGTTTTGCTCTTTAAACCCTTTCGTAATCAACTACAATTTATTTTATTTTTTTTTCGAAGCACTTTATTGCAGGTTTTTTAATTTCATTTTAACGAAGCACTTATTGCGTTACGTCTCAAGATTACGCTCTCCGGACTCTCATCGCGAACTCTCTCTCTCTCTCTCTCTCTCTCTCTCGCTCTCTCTCTCTCTCGCTCTCTCCTTATTCATGTATTTCCCATATTTTATTCAGCTGTCTCTCTGTATTTATTCGGCTACCTTCCCGCTCTCGTCCCACTCACTCCCGTTCTCTTTGTGGTTTTCTAGGCTCGTTCGTGTGACCACGCGCTCTGTGTTTGTGTGCATGTACGAGTGTGTGTTTGCGTGGCAGTTCCGTTCGTTCCGGTCGCGAATGCAATCTCGGTTCACCCGTAATTCAAAACTCCAAGCTGCGCTCACGACCGATCGCATTGTCAGATTTTCGCGCGCAACAGGAATCCTTAGAAGCTCGGATCAGGAAAGTTCAAACGTCCAGATCGATCCGCTAGCAATCGAACGAACGATCGAACCGATCTCGCACGTTTCCTCGAAACGAATCGCTCGCCTTCGCAACCGCGTTACACAAGTTTCATATTGAATTACGATCAAGAGTTAACTGCAGTTACGAAGTGCGTTCAAGAATTTCGGCTACAGTGTTCCCTAGTTAGACGGAGAGCTAATTCGATCACTTTAACCTCCTCGGAGATGATAATTTGAATGAAATATTGACGCTGTGTCCGTTTGTAATTGGTGTCATCTTGTATTTGACAAAATTTCGAGCCCGATTGGAAAATATGACAGAAACATTTGAAAATAACATATTCATTAATCAATATTTTCTAAAATTGTGTTTCTCGCCTGTCTACCTTTTGACTGTTTTGGATGTTTCCTACTTATTTTTGCCACAAATGCATACAATCTGCAGTCTAGTAAATTAGAAATGTAATGACGAAGATCTACGTCAAATATTGCTATTGAAAAATTTAGGGGAACATTTTTCACAGTTCGTACGTAGCACTGCAAAAGTTATGAATGAACTACCAATTTCATTGCAAAATAATACTTTCAAAATTTTCTTGTTGTAATGTAATCCGCATTTCTTCAAAAATATATTTCCTGACTGGCATATATAATACATATTTAATATTTTCCTGTTTTTCGAATGTAGTATAGAACAGATCAGTGCCGAATTTAATTGAACTTCACATTTCTAGTTTATCAATAAACAATGCTGACAGCTCCGAAATGTACAATGTCGATTTAATTGAACTTCACACTTCACTACGCTCGTCACATTCATATCTTATATGAACGCGTAACCACCCGGTTTATAAATGATTACAGAACGAGAAACTAAAAATCGTGAGAGCCAACAGTTGGACGTCCGAACTTACCCGACCGAGCACCCGAGCATCCAACACCCGCCTTGTGGTGTGTTTAATATGTGTACGTAATCAGCATTGTTCTCTGAAAGTCTTAACAATTATATCCGTTATAATCACAGTCGATGTAAGGGTGTACACAATGATGATGCTCGTTGAAAGTATACAGTACAATCTACCGAACCGCCCGTAAGAATTTTCCCAAATCCGCCGGCCGTTCAGCGTCGCCTAAGACCACGAGAACCCAAGAAAGAACCGCAAAGTACAAATCAAAATCCATAAACTCACGTTCGTATGGGGTTCCTGGCGATATGAGAACGTTTAACGCGATCCATCAGCTCAGAATCGATGACGTAGCAACGAAACAGTTCCGGAAGTGAAGGGGAAGAATCGTCAGCAAAACGGGAGCGCTCGTCACAGTAAAACAAGTATCAATAAAGGACCGATCCCGATCACGGAAGAGCATTTTGTCAGGTTTCCCGGCGAATACAAATAAAACCGTTTCTGCCCCCACCCCCCTAGCCCCTCCCCCGGGGTTTGTCTCATCATTCGAGCCTGTAATTCGCGCGTCCGAGGTATCGGTCTGTCGTTGATATTTCATCTCGAAGCAACTCTTTCCCAGTTAGCCTGGCCTCGATCTGCTTGTTCTTCGAATCGAAACTGCACCGATACGACATCCGTGTTCTTCATGGCGGAACAAAGAGAACACGATTCGCGGGACACTGGGCATCACTCGTTTCGGGGATTCACCATCATTTCGCACTCTTCTGCTCTCTTTCACCGACTCTTTCTTTTTCCTCTCGATTCACTACGATCGATCGCGAACACACAGCGCTGCGTTGCGTAGGTACGACGCGTGTCGGTGTAGCTGCGTGTAGTATTTATCGGTAACAACGTGTAAGGCATAGCACTTGCGGGATATGAACGTATGTGTGTTTTGAGTTTGATCGCGCGACCCGACGCGACGGTATCCGCGAACCCGAACAAGCCGCGGTAGGGGATCCTTTTTACACGGTTATTGGCGCGGGTCGAGGCCGGGTACACGAAGAAGCACTGTGTCACTATGCCCGTATCTCTGTGTGTCCTTGTCGTCCGTGTCATTCGGGCATCACCCGGCACCACGCGGGCCACGATGCTGGTTGTTCGTCGGCTGATAGGCCGTGCGATTTGTAACCGGCCGACGGCGGCGACGAGCTTCACAGGGCAAGCCAGGGAAGCTGATACAGTTTGGCGAGATCTCGACGGGGTTAGGCTGAACGCTGCGGCGACAGAGATAGAAGAGGCACGCTGGCAGGGCCCTCCCCGTCGAGCGACCGTCATACGGGCGTCTCGAATGTTACCTGCAACAAGTTTCAAAGTACAATTGTAAAGAACATTTAGATAATCGCCTCCTAGAAAAGCTAGCATCCCTTTTATTTAATTGTTTTACGTCGCTTCTTCAACTGCTATGGTTATTAAGCTAGCATCCCACTTTCAGAATTACGTAATTGTAACAGTTGTGCTGAATTGTGGCTTTAATCATTTCATCACTGACTGTACACACATCCACATTGGTCTGCACTTTTGATTAACACTAAACCTACCACCACCGATCAAAATGACCGGTTCCGGATTTATTATTTGAAATAATAAAAATGATTTTTTTTTTTTTTGGCGCGCAGTGGCCGAGTGGTTAGAGTGCTCGACTGCGGACTCCGTGGTCGCAGGTTCGATCCCCGACGCCGGCACCTCTGGAAATTCCATGTGCTATTTGAAACTGTGGTCTGCCCAAGGTGGTTCGGAACCCACCTTATAAAAACTGTAGGTCCCGTCGCGAAATAACCCTGAATAGGAGTTCCAAAAGCGACGTAAAATAAGGAAAAAAAATGATTTTATAAGAATTGATTGTATAAATATCTTTAGTAGAGCACGTATTATAATAGGAGCCGCACAAAGTCTAAATAAAATCAATCTTGTAATTTTTATAAGGGAACATGTACCAGTTACTTTTAAGGCTCGATAGTTGTAGTGTTAAAAATCATAGAAATACAGTGAACCACTCAAAAAATGTTTATAATTGCACTAATACTTCCTGGACAGCATACAAATGGTTATATGTATACAGAGTGGTCTAAATGAAATTACCTCTGTCACCCCAGTTTTTCATCTAAATCATGCTGCACACATTTGCCTGAATCGAGGCAAAACCGTCCCCACTAAAGCGCCCACTGCCCCCTCCAGTAAGTACCCGTTACCATGGAGAAAGGACGCGCTTCGCCTGTCACGCGTACTCAAGGAGGTACTGGCCAGAGCACGAAAGAAAACTAGCGGGAAGGGAACGGGGCAAGACGGACGCAAAGGGAATCTGAATGGTCAGGCTTCTTTCCCCGTTCGCTTCCCGCCAGTTTCCTCTCGTGCTCCGCCAGTACATACGGTGGGGGCAACGAAGACACGTGACACCAGCGAACGCGACGAAGGTGTGCGCTGCATGGTGGTTGGTGGGGAATGCGAGCGTTTGAGGGGTCCCAACTGTGCCCAGCACTGATTTAAATGGAACATGGGAACTGAGTATTTATTTCCAGCTGTAGTAGCACATTTACTGAAGCTGTATGTAGTATACAGAAATATTTATGACTGATGACCTCCATAAATACGATTATTAATATAATAATGTAATATAAAAATTAATAATAATGAATATAATAATACGAATATTAATTACTGAATCATGCTAATGTCAGCCTAGAATCTTAAAAGAGACCTTCTCTCTCAGAAGAGCTACTTCATCAATTTTTGTCAATTAATATTAAATTAGGAATATTACAATTAAGAATTAAATATCGTTTTGAAACTATGTTCTTTATAAAAATACTAAATTTTAATTGTTCAAAGATTCGCACTAGGTTACCTCCAGCCAACGAACAATTCTATTTTCAATAATATGTGGAGCGTCTGAAGCTAAGATACCCTAAGTCAGCTAGATTAACATTTCATCTACAGCAAATCGATATTTCGGTGCTATGTAGCACAGTTGCATGATACTTCGATAGCTGCATCTGGTCCTCATTGCTTGGCTGTCGATATCTCCAGTTCCCTTTCAGCTTGACGCACAAACGACAGTTATCAGGCCCTTTGTGGTTTCTTGAACGATTATCTCTCGGTGCAGCCATGTCGGCTGATAATTAAGAGCCATGCGAGAAGGTCAGAACTAAAAGTCAAAGGAACTAGGTGGAGTATTATCGCGATTGTTCCAGAATAGCCTGCGGAATTTGTCATTTCTAGGTCCTGTCGCTAACAACAATTCTGACTTGCCGCATAGATGAAACCATGATTACCATGCCGCATCGTGAACGCATCAATGCACCGGCATCATCAGTTCCTTTCACACGTAGTTGATTAAAAAAATAAATAGCATTTAAAAGTACTGTTGCGTTTAGTTTATACTCAATATGTTATTCATCAGACAATAAATTAATGTTCAGCTTTTGTACCTTGAAATTGATGCAGGCAATTCTTATTTTGCTTCAATTAAATAATACCTTCATTCAAATATTAAAATCAAAATAAGAGTTAACCATGTATTTTCAAGACTATGTTCTTTAAGAAAATACAAAAAATATAAATTCTGTTAGTAGCATTCATTTCCTGCTTGGCACATTTTTATAAGCCATAAATAGATTGTGGATTTCATGTATTTACAGCAAAACAGTAAAAGCATTTAAAGAATTTAGAAACACTCTGTGTGTGTGTGTGTGTGTGTGTGTGTGTGTGTGTGTGTGTGTTGTACCATTCTCAAATCACGAAAATTATTAAGGAAAGAAATAAACGTGTATGCAGCTCCAGTATCTTGCAATTAATGCAGATGATTCCTACCTTGCATAAAAATCCGTAATACTAATCAATAATTGCATTTGTATAAATCGTTCTATTTCATAGCTAGAAATTGATAAAGAAAAAATTTCGTCTTCTTTTTAACTTCTACAGAAGAATTGCACAATTTCTACGGTCGCAAGATCCCCGCAGAAAGCATTTCTTAATTGCCAAGAAATCAGATCCAGGGACGTGAGAAATCACATTTCGTTCAGGTTAATGTAATCACGCGGCCACGCTTTACGTCGCGATCGGCTTAGATTAACCGGAACACTGTAGGATAAAAAAATAAAAAGACCACGTCTTAATATTCGGTTACCAGCGCCGCTTTTCCTCATTTTACCTCGTATCACTTCCATGTATCAGGAGTTTTTTTTAGCTACTTCAGAGCTTTTTAGCTACTTTCCACCTCCCTTGTTACAATCTCATCAGTTGAACTGATTAATAACGGGATTAATATCAGGAGCGGTAACCCAGTTTCCGAGACAGAGCCTCGAGTCTTCGTTCTTCAGGAATTTTGCAGATTCTTTAACGGAATCAGCCGGTGGTGCTTAATATACTCCACGTGACACGCTAATGACACAAGCGCGCACGTGGCTGTGAAATATTTAAGCGCCACATGCGATCACGTCGTTCTTAATATTCCTCCTAACGCGCGCGGTCTTTTGTCGTATCAATCGTCGCCATCGTTCAAGTTTCCCGAACAAATTTGCTCTCGCATCAGCCCGACGTTCCAGGCGTTTAATTGCCAGCGAATATTTGATATTTCACTGGGATCGTGCGCCGTGGAGTCGTGAAACGTTAGCTCGAGTCCACACTCCTCAGACCGTAATATAATGGATACAGACCGTGTGTATTTTGTATCGTATTAGTTTCTTCACAAAATTGCTGATTTTAATAATTCGACTGCGAATGCTCAACTGCAAGAAATAAGAACACAATACCCGGATAAGAGGGTCAAATGTGCCTTCAAATCAAATTGACCTTTTCTCATATCATCCGATGTAAAATAATGCATATTTCTCATAGGAGATACCAGTTTTATAACAATTCAGTAGTGAGGTAGTGTCGCAAGGAATGCTCTTGATTTTTTTCAGATTTTTTGAACGAAGTGCATGTTTAATAAAATAAAAACTCGATTCTTAAAATATTTCTTTAGTTTTCTATATATTATGCACAATTGAACACTTCTATACTCATTAAAAATTCAATTATGCAACATTGAACGGTTCTATCCTAATTAAACATTCAATTATGAAACATTGAACATTTCTACGTTAATTAAAAATTCAATTACAGAATGTTGAACCCTTGAAAATCATAGGATTCTGTGAAAATGTAAATAATCATGATGAACTAAATAATTTTTGAAGCTATCTCGAAGGAGCACTAAACGGTGCGATGTACAACACCTTGCTCTAGTCCGGCACTATATTAGGCTGTAAGAACCATTAAGAGCGTCCTTGTTTTCGCCAGAAGATTATCGGACTTCGTTATCGTGTGTCGGTCAGGCATTTCTGTGGCTTTTCTCGGCGTGCGTGCAGCGAGCCCGACATGCAATTTTCTTGCAGGACCTTTGCATCATATTTTGTAGGATTTATAACGCGAGCAATTCCATCCGAGTAATCTATTTACGGACCGTCTTGAACCCACTGAACAATAAATGTTAGGTGAGCATTAATTTAAGTCTCTTATACACAATTTTCTCGGCACCTGATGGTTAAGAGTCATTTCGTACCGCTTTCTGCGTCACAATAGGACTAAACTATTGTTTATAAATATTGTATGCAATACAGGCCTTTAATTCACATGCATTTACATATATTTATGTTAATATCCGTTAAATGCTGGGCGTTTAACCTCTTGCCATATAATATCCAGTCAGGCTCGTGATTAAACTGCAGATTGTATACAGTTATAACGTAAAAAGACCAGCAATTTACGTACAATAAGATCCCATAATAAAAAATACACGTTTCCATTTGAAAAAACAAAGTTGACCTTCAAATGATCTTGAAAACGCCACCCAAATAATAAACTGATACTGCCCCCCTCTTTCCCCCTCGAAATCCTTGGACACGTGTTTTACACTTTTTTAATATCTTTCACACTTTTCGAGATATTTGGCTGGAAAGTTTTCAAATGTGAACACCCTGTTTATAATTTTATTATATAATTTTCGACTTTATAAGCTAATTGAAACACAAACTACATTTAATGTTATTTATGATATTTAGGACTGTTATGATTATTTAGGAATTAATTTAAATGTAGATATATAATAAATTTGCCTTTTTTGTTTATAAATTATTAGAAATCGTAAACAAAATTGTAGGGCAAGGGATTGAACCGACCTAGTTTGTTTATTTCTTGTTTCTCTGTTTTGCATACTGCAATCCATGACGATTAACAGTAATTTATTCTCCATTACCCGTAGTCATAAAATTACGCTTATAGCGTACATTATGCTAGCTTATAACCTCCACTGTTTATTTCTTCTTAAATGTCATAGTGTATCAGCAATTTCCTGTCATACGATGCTGTAATGTTCATGCATAAAAGGTAGGCGAGAATGGCGTGTAAATATAGACTGTAAATACTGAATAACAAATATGGTTATTTGCATTTTAATTGTGGTTTTAGTTTCAATACTCGTGAACAATATCGTTCACCAATTAACAGAACAGGAACATTTAATAGACTTGCACTATATCTTTTCTATTGTAATATAAGAGAGTATTTGTAATTACTATGTATTTTAGGAATAATTAAAAATTCTGCATTTTACATCGTATTTTTTAATCGTAAAAAATTAAAATATTGAGTTGGATAAGTGCATATTTAAATGATATTTTTTCTCAGAAAAACTTAGGACACCCAGTAAATTGCAATTATATAAGGTTCTGTTGGTTTCATTTATTCCACACTATTGGAAATTGCTGTTTCATAGCTCTAATTTCGAATCGTTACGTCTGCTGTAAACGGATTGGAGTGCCATTTATATTCGCGCATTTTAGGACTTCATTTTGCGTGGGTATTAAACGTATTACAATTTACGTAATTTTCACCTATATTTGAACACAGATATTTATTTCACCTCTATTTGGACACGGATGTATAAATATATTCGTGACTTACATAAATGCACGATCGAGTATTGGATACTAGCTTATCGCACGATCGCTGCTGCTTTTTGTTAAGTTCAAACACTCAACTTAGAAACGAAAATAAATGTAAATTTCACATATCTCGTGAAAACAATTACAGGTAATGCGGCAACCAGCAAGCAGCGCTATTAAAACACAAGCCTAATAATAAGTTATTGCGTGCCAAAGATAAGCGCGTGAAATATGACCAAAATTAGACTGCAATCTGATACGTTTACCAGAGTGTGTGGAAATAAAATATGGCTTTCCACGTCTCCAGGTCGCGGATAACGATAACAAATTTTGACGTAATTTGTCACAATATAATGTAAATCGCTGTTTTGATATGTAAAGACCGGCGGGTATTTACATTTGATTAGCAAACTAATTACACCGATATCTGTAATTCCTACCTGTAATCTGGAAATATACGAAGTTCATTTTGTAACCTATATGCTCGCTAATTACTTGGTTAAGTACATGCAAATACATTTATATTATTAAAATGAATTAACTGGAAATGCATTAACTTTTAAATTAGAAAATGTGAATTATGATAGAATTTATGTTACTCGTTTTTGATATTTATTGTTTCGTATGCTACTCAACGTCTCGAAAGAAATATGACCACAGATTATAGATGATTTGCATTATGTGTAGAATGTTATTTTCTAATTCTTTTATGTGACTGTTAGAAGAATTATACTCATTGTTTACTGTTATCGTATCACATGTTAACGAAGGAAATGATAACACTCGATAAGGGAATATCTGTGTACGTATATCATTGTTTTCATCTTCCTTACACTTGTCGGGTAGGTGACTTATGAACAACTGTGTACGCACGTCCATTGCAAGTAGTATAGGACAGCTTGTGTCATCTTCTTAACACTAAACCTACCGGTCATCAAAAGTGACTGATGCGTATAGATGATTGCATAAGTTCGTGCCCGACTTGAAAACAAAATTCAATGGTTAAATTTTAAAGATTGGTTAAACATTAATTAAATTAAAATTTAAAAATGGTTAAAGTTTCTACAATTAGGATAGAATGGTGACTACTATATGTATAATTGATTAATAAAGTTGTATTCTTTAAAACTTAACCATTGAATTTTGTTTTCAAATCGGGCACGAACTTATGCGATCATCTAATATTATGAAAATAACAAGATTAAATTTATTTACTTTTTGTGCGATATTTACTATAATATATACTGGAGTCAAAAAATATATTCAATAAATTGCCATGAAAACATATACAATTTCAATAATTGTCAAATAAAAAAGATAAAATGGTTCATTTGCCCCGTCGTGGTAGGTTTATTCTTTTCTTGCTTTACTTCGTGTAATGTAGTCGACAGCTAGTGATAGTCGTAACAATAAAACTATACTTGCTCTAGCAACAATAAAAAATATAACAACAACAGTATAAAATAAGGAAAAAATTGAAATGAATATTAATACCTAAAATTATTCATGAAAGTTATACATTAACTTCAAATTTTTTTTTCAATCTTTGTGTTCGTTGAATAATGATAATGATAATGCGATTTACATTGTGTTTAAATTAAAATTGAGTATAACTATATTTCTAATAATTTTGATCTCTCTTATCCAAAAGTCTCAATCAATTAAATAAAAAGCTTTTTACTCGTTACCTATATTATTTATAAAAGTGTACAGAGAATCATATAAATGCTACCAGAAAAATATTTAGATTGTTCAAGAGCAAATAAACAAGTGTCAATGAAGTATGAAGCGTCTTAATAGTTTAATTAGTTTATCATCTTTCGCAGCAATATTAACAATAGAAACTGTTGAAATTGTCCTACTAACAATACTTTGGAAAGTTCTGACTACATTTGTTAAAGTTATGCATTTGGGCTGACGTTAGAGTGGGCTTGACAGTGTCATTTACTGTCCTCATTGTATATTTTCGAAGTGTTTGCGGGCGACGGAGTCGTTTAGACTTCCTCAGGACACTTTCCGTCACCTCATTCTCAACGGCAATTAATGAATCGCGAGAACTCACGCAATGCAACGACTTAGATTTATGGGCTTGTTTTCCTCGAGCTAAAAGACCTTTGTATAGAATCTCGACGGAATATGCATGCGGAATTATGCATCGTGCCTGTGGGCGTGTAGGTTCCAGAAAAACAGCCCTATCTTTCTATTGGTTTTTCATTCTCTCACCTAAATGTGAGAAAGCGTTTCCTTCCACGATGTTCGGACGGAAAATCTGCACTTTCGTATTGGTCATTTTCGAAGCTTACAAAGAAACGTTTTCACGAATTGTAGTGTTTTAAATCTCGTTATTGATAAACTCACTTTCTAAATGCCCTGTCTGCTTTTATACGTTCCCTGCAAGGCACCGAGTAAACAAGCCCATGCCTAGTTGAGATTGAATGCCATGCATTCATTTCGCCGATGGAACATCGCCAACGATACAATGACTGATCACTCTTCCACAGCATGACTGAGCCATCCATTACAAGCACAATCTTTCTAAATTCTGAGCAAATGATTGATTATAATCGCGCTGCGATTTTATTTTCATTTTTTGTGTCAATCAATATTGCTTCTGGTTCGTATTGGAAACGTTGAGATCGCGTATTTAGTTTAACTTTTCTGTTCCTTATAAATATTTTCATAAAAAGAATCATTGTCTTCTTGCGAATTTCACAATGATATCTAATCTACACATATAATAAACATATTTATTTTAAACATATTTATTATTGATTAAACATTAAAATTAAATTTAATAATATTTAATTGATTAAAGTACATCGCTTGAGTAAAACATTTGGGTTCTATTTCATCTTAAAATACCGAAATTACTTTCTTGCCAAGCGAGGATTTTACAGTGCGAGTGTCAAGGATTCGGCGGAAGTCGTCCTGCGGCGAGCGTATAAAAGGAAGCGGCTAAAAGAGATGACAGAGAAAAACGAAAGTGGTTCGCAGTGAACCGTCAGTTAGCAAAATTCCGCCGGTGGCAAAGAAAGGGGGACGCGTCTGAGCGTCTAACGTAGCGCCATTTGTCTCTGTGAAGAAGCTAGTTCGCTGCCACTTCTGACTTGAAGAGTCTCGCGCGGCTCTTTCCGCGATAGCTGCTCTATTCACGAGTGGACAACAGCCGGATCTCTGTTCACTTCGTTGCTGTCTTTTTGCGTGCCAGGGTCAAGAATGACACCATCTGGCCCGAGCCGCCACGGAGCGAGTCGACGGTAACTCAATATCGGTCCACTTTTCCTGGCTCGAGTACGCGCCGTAATTGAGTTTTTCCCGTAACGATATATTCGTCGGGCTTTTTCCTCTGGGCCGCGATTTATGTCGCGGCTCTCGCGCAACTCTCTCTCTTTCTCTCTCTCTCTCTCGCGAACTCTCTTTCTTCTTGGCCACGGCCTGGTCTCGTTTTACCACCAGGACCGAAGACGAAGAAACGGGAGAAAGCTCTGCCTTCGATCCAGGACACTTAATCATCCCCCCTGGCGAAGAGAAGAAACGACGCGGTTGAAAAGCGTCGCCGGGTTCGGTAGCAATCTGTTCGAACCCGTAACCGGAAAAGCCGAGAGATAAACAAAAGCTCGAGATACATGGAAAATGTGCTCGAGCTATTGAACAATGGTGCCATTCAGGTTTTTGCGGGATCAGTTGCCTTGTCCAAAGAGGTTGGACAGCTTTTTGCTGGATAAAGATAAATAGACGACAATACCAACGGGAAAGAGCACTCGTTGAATAAGATACTGGAAGAACGACATGGAACCGATGCATTTTATTATATTAACATTCAGCTCACGAAAACTTGATGAAAAGTCACGTTGTTTCCTCTATAGAGAATGAGATTACGTCACGCAGTCGTGGATATTAACTCCTTTTTTTAAAGAACCACATTATTCTTGATCGTTCATAGAATAATTGTTTTCCATCCTGAGAAAATTCTCTGTGGTACGTTAGTATATTCCTTGTTACGTATAATGGTATACAAAACATTTTCATACAATTTTTTATTCAGAGTTCAAATCTCTCTTCAACCTCAAGATCAAAATTTACGCCTTGCAATGAAATAACTCGCGGTGACCTTAACTCAAGACCTTGACTTTTACTGCATCCATTTTTTCATATACCAAAGAATTTACAAGTAACTTATGTGGCACACTTAGCTGAATCACCCGGTATAAATACGGTGAATGTGAAAACTGACATAGAACTACTAATGAATTTGCAATGACGTAGGACTACGATACCGGCCTCGAATGTGTTAAGCTACATAAGGTGTCGCAAAAATGTACTTCTTTGAAAGGGGTGATTCCGAAATTTCCTCCGCAGCTTCGTTGAGGAGTTGTTAACGAAAAACGCAGACCAATCATAGCGCGTATTCTTCGGCTCGCGTGTGTTTTTCGTAAATAACTCTTTAACAAAGCTGCGAGGAACATTTTCGTAAAAGAAACCTTTCAAGTACAATATTTTTGGGACACCCTGCTGTAATGGACAGAGACTTATACCGAAATGTAAAACATCGGTATTACACAGATATTGAAGGTACAATACCATCTCTGCCTGGAAGTGAGGAACGGACGGGGATTAAAAAATCATGGTAGGGTAGCACCGTTTGGTAAGTACAGTAATCGCTCCTTCGTTGTCCTGAATCGTGGGCACGATCGTTGTCCAGTGCCTACCCACTCCACTGCCTGTCAACGAGAGGATTAGGCCTGCGTGGATCTGGTCACCAGATGTGTCCCAGGACTGCCTAGACCCGCGCAGAACGGAGAACAATAGGAAAGGAATATGGCAAGGAAATAAGGAGTTTTTTAAAGCCAGACAGTTGACTGCGAATGCTGTTCTTTGTCATTTAACTAGTCGTTTCACTAAAGACGCAGTCATAAATCAAAAATAGTGTCCGGGCACGGTCGTTGTCCGCTCAAAACCCCCGGCCTTTGGACAACGAAGGAGCTTTTACTGTAGCTAGCATGAATAACAGCATCGCCTACATGTGTATGGGACAGTGGGCGTGATAACGGAACGGCATTAGTGATACAGTGAAGTAGAGCGGCACTCACCTCCCTCGTTCCCTTTTTCGAGCGTTTCCTCTCGAGCTTCGGTGTCTGAGGTAGCAGGGTATAATCGCCGCTACGCTGCCGTGTCAACGGCTGATGCGACAGAAGGGGTACCCGTGGCGGTGGCGAAAACTGAACACCCTGCGGCAGTAGCGAGTACCCGAGGTTCTGACCCTGAGTGAACGGCGAAGTCGGCGGGAAGTGATTCGCCACCACGGGCGCCCAATACTGGTGCGAGTATCGAGAGGGTGAACTCCCTGTGGACAGTCAATTTCAACGCTCGTCAGTTCAGCGTATCTAGCATGCGACCCGCGTAATTGCTATTCGATACCGATCGATCGAGTCTCTACCCAAGTTCGGCAAAGGTTAATCGCTCTCCCCTCCCCCTCCACAACCCCCTCCCACTCTCTTTCTCTTTTCACGATCGTTGTGGAACTATTGAAAAGCGAGGCTAGCAAAACGATATTTTTTTACTGATGACTCTTGTTCGAGGATTGAAAAGGTTAGTCGATTCGGCTTTTCGCTTGGGAAATTCGACAACCCACAAATTCGGATTTTATTGTTCAAACTTCGCGCTTCTGCAGAGAAACGAAGGCGAGAATCAGTGACGGGTATTTGACGGTTCTCTTAGCAAATTTTTGAGGAATTTAATCATTTGATGGCGCATTTTTATTTGGACGAGTATTACTTGGGATTTACAAGAATTATTAATACAGAGGGATACAGTTTTTTTGTCTTTATCCATACACAACTGTCCAGAAGTATCGCGTCGATTCATATGAATAACATTAATCCTGTAATCATACAGCTATTCTTTCGATAAAATCAATCGCCGATGAAACAATCCTTTTATAATAATACATCTACAGTAATTTCTATTCAACTGCTTTTCAGCTGTTCTTATATCGAGTTGGACTTCTGGTATGCAGAGTGTTTCAAGAAGAATAGAAGTCTCCATTGGCTAAACATCACCTTACGGGACCAAAAATTTTGAACTTTTAAAAAAATCCATGTTTTAACGAATTCACTGGTTCAAAAGTTATGCGTGTTTAAATTTGAACGATGTTAAATGTTTAAATTATGAACGACGAAGAAATTCTAGTCGTCGTAGCCGTAAAATAAATTGTGGGTTAATAAGTATCAGGATACTTGTGGACAGTGTCGTACACTAGGAGAAAGGCCCCCTCGAACTCGACGAAATAAAAGCAAAGTTTCGCTGCCGGCGCGAATGGGTTCCAAAAGAAGAAGTAACAGTTTATTGTTCTGGAAAAGGGTATAGTAGCAAGACTTACTGTCGCTCCGTGGGTTGCTGTGCCTCCTCTGTGCCTTCCACGTCGTTGAGCGTACTCTTCCCGCAGTTTCAGTGTTTACAGCGTCGACGCTAAGACTTCTCGCGACGCCCCTGTAAGGATTCGACGAGGTTGTCTCACTGGCCGCGGCGACACCAGCGAGCTGCTCGTTAAGGGCGTACAACTTGGACGTAATGTCCTTACCGATGAGGGTGTTGAGGACGACCTTAAGTAGCGGCCTGTGCCTGAGTACCCTGAGCAACTTCAGCCTGGTCCAACAGATGTACATGCTAGACTCCTCGGCTCTAATCGTCACTTGGAAGACGTCGTCGATGTTCTCGTGCATGGCTTCCCATTCAGGCGAGTCGACGAACTGATAAGCATTGATGTAGTGCAGGTGTGTCCCGTCGCACGTGACCTTCAACCTGCGACCCAGGGCAACGATTCGTTACAGGATGCTGAAACTTTCGACGTGCGGAACGACGCGACGCGCAGAAACTTTCGCATTGATATTTTCACGTGGCCCAACAGTCAAAGTATGATAACACTTTTTATGCGTTCCCCCCAGTTTTGTTTAAAACTTCCAAGAACGGTACGAAATCGAATGCTGCGAACTTCTGCTACAGTTTCGTTACGGCGTGACGGACACTCTTGGCGATGGAGGATCGATGCCGTCGTGGAAACGAGAATCGTCATTGGTATAATAAGAAAATTGTCATTTTTAGAATATTGATTCAAATTTTTACACGTAGCCATTGTTAACGCCTTACCTTAAAATGAAAAATCTTTGAAAGCCGCCCCGAGCCAACGTCTTATATGGAAAGAAAACTGTATGCATCGATCAAAAATAAAATATTTTAAATTGCGTTAAAATCAGCGTTAAAGTTTCAGATTGGTACGATTATTTTATGGAAGATAGTACCAATTAAAATAACGTATTACCAATCTGAAGATTTAGAACTGATTTGAACACAATATAGAATATTTTATTTTTGATCGATGTATACAGTTCTCTTTCGATACAAGACGATGACTCGGGGTGGATTTCGACGTATTGCGGATGGAAACTGTAATTAAAACATTAGATTAAATAAAATGGTACATTTCAATCTGAAATTTGGAATTAAATTGTAAGGCAAGGGGTTAACAAGGAAACATTTATATAATGTGTGATAATCGCAGCAAAAGATTTGTATTTAAGTATTGAGATAAGGGAAACTTTAAACGAAATTCATGTGGTTATCGTTTAGAATAGCTTCCGCTTATTTGGATCTTGCATACATGAAGTAACTATCATGGAATAAGAACATATTTTAATACCTTTTAATATGATATTACAAGAATAGTTTCATTATTATTATTTAAGGCTAAATAATTCTTTGTGATTGTACTAGTACTCTTCGTTCAAACATCACGAGAGTGTAAACTCCTACTCTATTCTTTTAGTATCTATTTAGTATCGTATTATCTATTTGCACAACTCAGTATCTACGCACAGTTGCCTCCGAAAATAAATTAATGTTTCTCCGAGCATCAAAAATTTTAATTGTGATTTGTAGTACAGTGTAATAAGTAGACTGCGGATCTTTATACATTTATAGCAAACTTGAGTATATGAAAATCGAAGTTGTTGAAAAATTTTAAAAACTGAAGATGTCAATATATAATTTCTCCTGTATTAAAATCATTACGGGAACAAGTAACATTCAATTTAGTTTCTATTTCTTGCAATCGGTGTAGAAAATTTTTATTTTGCATAAAGATCCGCAGTCTAGTAATAAGTTAGGGTTATGCTTAATAATTTGGTAATAGCTTATATCCCGAGGCAACTGTGTCACTACTTGACCTCTTGTCTTTTTCTGTATTTCGTATTCAGACTCGCACGAGCTTCTTTATTGTTAGCAGTTTCTCCCCAAAAAACAAGAAATTATGTAATCGTTATAAGTATATGTATACATGTATACAGAACGACATGTCCAAGATAAAAATTGTCACACAGTTTTTAGAGTGTGAATGTGATGACGAACGAATTTTATGTTTGACGTTATTTAATACTTAACGCTATTGGTTAAGAATGGTATATACATATGTACTTGTTTACCTTCATATCATATTGTACGAGCATTTAATTAATCATTTTAATGTTTAAGGGCCCGGATTGCGCACATGTTTTTATTAATTGAAACATTTTTACACAGCAGAAGGTAGTTTTATTTATTAACAGAAATTGAGGAATATGCCTACAAAGTTTGCAGCTCTTTCAGCGAGTCTGACTCGACACCAAAAAGCAAAGGGCCCAATCCACTAACTAAAGAGCTAAGTGTATGTATCTACGAAAGCAGACGAGTAAAAAACAGAGCTTTCGTGCAAGTCGTAAAGACCAGGAAAGCTGTTCGCGGAAGACGTTCGATACCCTGGATCGTCTGTTCCCCGGGATCGATTTGACGACTATGTTTCCCGGGGTGGTATCGCGGTGTTAATACTTACTTGCCACGCAATAGTATCGATAGTCGTTCGTCGGCTGGCGTGACGCCTTCGGTGGCATAGGTCTGACCAGAATCCAGCTTGAGTATCCTCGCCTCCTTGGCCAGCTCCTGGAAGTGCTTCTTGCTAACCTTGTACGGCTTAAAGAGTTTCAGATAGAGCTCGGCTAGCTCCGGGCTGAGCGCAGGCGGTAGAAATCGACAGGCTAGTATGAGGGAGTGAATGCCGTTCAGAAGGCCGAGGGCCAAGCACCATAGCATCGCGTCGAGAGCGCATATGGTGATCCCAGCCCAGAGGGCGGCCAGCATGAAGCCGGCCGTCAGAAACGTGCGAAGAGCCAAAACTGAGGCCTTGAAGGAGCGCGGCACCAGGAACGCCGCCGCGAAGAATAGATTCGCCGCCTGGCAAAAGGCAAATCGAAACGGTTTCCTCGTGAGAATCCCGACACCGGGAGATTGTTCGTTTCGTTCCATTCTGTTTCGTTTCGTTTTGGGAACGACCGAGGAACGACATTGCGAGAAAACGTCTCGGTACACCGGCGAAAGTCATTTCGTCTGAACCTTGGGCAGGTGCAATGCAAATAGTGCTCACGCCAAGTTGCAATCTCTGGGACCCGACAGTCAAATTGTTGTGCTACAGCAGGGATGAGCATTTCTGTCCTCACCATAGCGCCCACTGTCCCCACCAGGCTTGCCATATGCGCGCCCCACCAGGCTCCTTACGTTTTCGCCTCTCGCCACGCCACGCACCGGAGCTCGTCTTTGCACTCTTCCCACTAACGCTGGCGTACGGTCGCGTGAGCCTCCCACTCTTCCCACTAGTCGCTGACGCGACCGTACGCCAGCGTGTCGCCACTGTTGCCAGCGTTAGTGGGAAGAGTGCAAAGACTAGGTACGGTGCGTGGCGTGACGAGAGGCGGAAACGTAAAGGGCGAGCATATGGCAAGCCTGGTCCCCACCAGCATCCGTCGCACAGTGGAGTATTTGCCTCGAAAAGTTGGCCTAAACTGTTTAAGCAGTATTTTAAAATAATAAAAAAGTAATAAAAAATACATAGTGTCATTTAAAAAATTAAGGACCATAATTTTTGTTGAAAAAAAATGTTTTATAATTTGTTGTATTGGGATTTATAGATGACTGAATGCTAATAGCCGAGCAACATTTCAGAAACCAGCGAAAAGATAAATAAGTACTACAAAAGTGTTTACTTTCAATGCAAAATTTTTCATGTTACGCAAGATTTTAAAAATTGTATTTTGACCAACTTTCCGAAGAATGCATCGCGATGAAGGCACGCGCTGCTTGAAAGAGACGTTGGTGGGGGAAGCAGGCGTTTTATGGGCTCCTACCGTGCCCATCACTGTACAAATTGTTTAACATGTTGTTCTTTTGCAAATGAAATCAATCTTATGTTTGCTGTACAACCCTTATAGATTATATTTTAAAGCTACTTTAATGATTTTGTTGACAAATAGCAAGGTTATTTTGCTATTTTTAGGTGATTGCAATTAATTTGCTTTTGTAGCATAGTCGAAACTAAAAAGTGCAACATCATTGAATGTCCTAAAAAATTTGGGTTATTGATATAATGGTTACACAGATTCAACATTGTCTTCGTGAATGAATTAATGTTAAGTTGAATTGATTTTAACAAATAGTTTTCGTAAGACACAAGCGAATCGGTTAAATATCTTTGAAGATACCGACGTTTTTAGTGGAAGAGAACACATGGCTTGAAAATAATTGTCGATCGGGAAATACGACCCTGGATGAAGACCCGATCCAATTATCGATAGACGCCTGAAATTCTACTGATATGTGGCCACATTTACCCGTTATGTATACGTAGTACATACATACACAGAACGAATTCTATCATTTCTATTTCCGACACTTCAAGTTATACAATTCTAGAGAATACACTATTCTGTCGTAACTATTCCTACATAATGCATTTACGTCAGTTGTATACAATATCTACTACTGTCTGTTATAATACTTGTATAAAACTCGACTATGTTCTAACGGATCTGAAACACTATCTAAAATCCTAGACCTATAAATCGTGGCTCGTAAACCTAGATCCTTAAAGGACTTGTATACAGGGCGAGTCATATCTGACGTATAAGATGTCTCCGAGGAATACGCGATCGGTCGTTTATAACACAGTCTGTATTTTATAGCCACTTTTATTTCACACTATTGGTGGGAAAATTTTATTTTTTCTGTGAACTAGAGGTTCATATATCCACGAATTTGATTCGCACCTTGAAGATAGAAATTGAATTTCAAAACGTGCGTGTGTTGATTATTAACGAGAAAGTAAAATTTTCTTAAGGTCTACAATATGAATGTTACCAATGCATTCTCAATGTCTTCTAGATTAAAATTTGTGCAATCACTATTTTTAGTAATTTTTTAGAGAATTAATCTTTCCTTCATCTTACAAGGAAAACGCTGGATCGAATAAATTATCCAGCGTACATTGATGGCTGTGATAGCTGTCCACCCTACTCCAATTACCTCGAGACTTATAACTAGACTGCGGATATTTATCTTATAGCAAACTTGAGAAGATGAAATTGAAAATCGTTGAAAAATTTTAAAAATTGAAGATGTCAATATATGATTTCTCCTCTATCAAAATCATTAAGATAAGAAATAACATTCAATTTAGTTTCTATTTCTTGCATTCGATGCAGACAATTTTTACTTTGCATAAAGATCCGCAGTCTACTTATATAATAACACATGGGCTGCAGAAGTCAGGTGAACAGTTATTATAGCAATCGATATATATATATATATATATATATATATATCATGTCTGTTCTTTCCAAAAATACGCTGTAACAATTGAATTAAATAATAATTTATGCACGATAGAATGATGAATTTAATTAAAGTAAGTAAACGAAGTAAGTAAGCTAAGTAAAAAAAATTTTCATATATTATGTACAGATTTTAATAATTGCTTTAATACAAAGTGATTTATAAGTAGTTTGTGATCGAAAAGAAACTTCTCATTTCACGAGAGTTTTATCATATTGTAGACAAAATAAACGTCTTATCAAACTTTCTTTAAACATTTTATTCTGTTGATTTTTAAGACATAAACAATGCTATAAATATTTTTAATTCATCGTTTACTTATTACAAAATTATTTCTAGAACAGTTACGTTTGGTTTTATTCTCACCATCAAAAATTGATTATTCTATCGGTATTTCCACATCAAGATTAAATAAAAATTCTTGTGTCCATGAATTTATCAGGTTGATCCGTCATCATCCCTCTTTCAGACAGTCCCAATTTACCCGCTATTCTTTTCCGCGCGCTCCCCCCTGTCTTTATGTACTTCCCTAGTGGCAGAGTATCGTTTCCTAAAGACAAATAGCGAACGTCAAAGGCGGATTCTCTCAGAAATGCTTCCTTACCCCTATATCCCTTCACATGCCACGTTTCTGGATCTAGGTATATAGTAGAAACAGTTGGTAATGAACAGGCGCCAGTTCCACAATTGTCGGAACCAACTTCAGTAGAAAAATCCCTAATCGCTCTGGAGCCAAAAACTTTATTCTACATTCATCATGAATCTACAGCATCATTATAATGTCTTATCATGTACATATATATAATTGATGCATATATTATTCAAAAACTATTTTCATAGAAATTCACCATGTCATTACTAGACAGCGGGTTTTGTGCATTTACGACAAAAATAAATGCGTGTGATTTAAAACAGTAAAAACAATAGAAGCATTTTAAAATACTGTTATGTTATTTTCAACGTATTAAACATATTCAGAAAGAAAACTAAATTCTACTTCGCTCCAGTTTGTTGCAATTCTGTTGGAAAATTTTTATTTCGCATGAAGATCCGCTGTCTAGTAATTACACTCCTGATTCATTTTTGAGACAGATCAAAGAAAACTTATGAATCCCTAAGATGATAAAGATCTCTGTTAAGCCCCTTGAGCTGGTCGAGGGAGCTTGGTCGATAGAGCGACTGCTTGGTTTGCCTCGTGATAAATGATTACATATAACAAGGTGGTGATTTGATGTCCGTATGATCTTAATAATTACTTCTAAACTGTTTCTAAGAAATTCCTTTTGAATTCGAAGTAATTATAGTCAATGACTCGCCCTGTGGACAGCACTAACTACCACTTAAACATCTATTTCACGCTTGTGTCTCTACAGTGCGCGGAAAGAATGTTGCCCCTGTGCTCACCTGAAAGAGTTTGTGCTGCGCTGCTTCCCATTCGTCGCAGTAGCCACCACTCCCCGACGATAATACAGTGGTATTTAACCTCTCGGTCACGTTACTGGCCTCGGTGCTATTCCAGACGTCCACCCAGAGTTCCGTGTAATTCAGATCCTCCAACGAGTAGCCACCTAGACTAGGCAGGCCGCTGTAATTGAAGGTATAGCCCTCGGTGGAATAGGACGTCGACGTCGGGCTGGTGAACGGAGTCGTCGTCGTCGACGACAGAAGGCTGCTCGCAGGCGAGGGAGCATCAGTCGTGTTCGCCATTTTTCGTCGTGAGCGCGTGGTACGGGCCATCACCTTCTTCCACTGCAACAGAACAAAGATTCGTTATCACGACTCTGCGAGTTTCAGGAGTCTCGAGAACCCATTAACACCAGTCCATTAGCCCATTTGTGGCTGAAGATTTTTTTAATGTGTAGGTTAGATCATACGTGAAATGAAAAATTTTAAAAATATCATCCCCAGTATCGAGGGGTGTGCCCCTTGAAGGCCCAGAAGCTCTTAAATGTCCTTGTAATTATTAATAGCTAAGGATTTCTTAGTTGCTAAAAATCCTAGTAAAATCTTATTGGTAGTTAAAATATGAAGTACGGCAATTTCTACATGGAAACGTATACAGCTAAAGGTTTTTGTCGTTTTGGTTACTCTTTCGTTAACGCACAATCGATTCATCGCAGCTAAACAGGAATACTTTAGAACGAAGCCAAACTATTTTCAGTTTGCTTTAAATAAAATGTAAAGTTGAATACTTCGCGTTGGTGCCAAGTAGGAAATAGTGCATTCTATTAAATGTTTTGTCGAGTTTAAAACAGAAGAAACACGGATATTTACGTAAAATGTTGATAAATGACGATTGCGTCATTTTTCTAACTAGTTAGAGGATAGCACATTTTAAAAATATTGTACGACTTTAAAAGTCGTAGTCCTCGTTCCAATCTTATTATTTAGACTGCGGATTTTATGCATTTATTATAAAAATGAGTAAGCACGATTTAAAGCTGTGGACATATTAAAGAGATTTGAGGACAGCGTATCGGCTTCAGCTTAATTAGATAATTAAAAGAAGAAAGAAATGTTTATTTCGCTCCTGTGTCTTGCAATCAATGCAAACATTTTTTGTTTTGCATAAAGATCCGCAGTCTAGTTATTATACTGTGAATTTTATTCATGGCCTGTTGAAGCCCGGTATAATAAAATGTTTAATTGACTTGAATAGGATACCTACAACTTGTTGTAACATGAACAGTTTACCGAACAAAAGTATAGAATTGCTCTACGAATTGCTGAGAACAGCGGTGCATTTCTAAGTTAATAAACTTGAGAAATTACAAATTGTTGCACACATTTATAAAAGGTGAGAGAATACGAGTTTCAGTAGCTATTTCTTGGAACTAATCGATCCTCTCTCACCGTTTTACTCACACTCAATGTTTCTCGCTTTCGTCTCCGATACAATTAAGGAGCGAGCAGACCGACGGATAACAGCTGCTAGTTCTCACGATTCATAATTCACATTCTGAAAGTCATTTCTGCTTTATAATCCCTTTTTGTAAAAATACCATTAGTGCAATTACATGCAATCTGTCTGAAGAAATATTAAGTCCAATCTATAAATAACAGGTTAGTATCTCAAAATAACAATAATAGTATCCACATAATACTTTTATATCATCAAAATTATTAAACAAAGAAATTTCTAAGCGAGTCTCATTTGTTACAATTGATAAAACATTTATTGTGTATAAAAATCCGCAGTCTATTACAAACTTGAAACAAATATATTAACTTTGATAAATATGGGCAACATGGGTAACATTGCTAAAAAAGTATTCTGTATTATTAGTGAATTTTAATAAGACATAGTTAATTTGTATGATAATTAAATTTAACGAGAAATATTTTGTTCAGAAATTTAATTTTAAGGATAAATTTAAAAATTCAAGGAATAATATTAAATTGATGAATCCGTTTTAAACCAGTGCATTTTTTAAATACATATACAAATATGTGTGTGTATGGCTGTATTCATCATTAAAAATATATGAGTTGTACATTTAAAGTTGTTCTCCGTAATTAATACTTCCCGCGGTTTAAACCAAATATATTCCGCACTCCCTTCCTTGAGGGTTGTTTTTCCCTGCAAATATGGATAGCGGTTGCTAAAAAAATATGCGCCCCACATTTTCTCGAGTTCCGTATTATACACATATAAGTTTCATCAAAACTGCACGAGACCACTTGGGTAACATTCCTTAGTCGGAAGAACACCCATCTCCTTTCATAATATTCGCAACGCGGTCCTGAATCAGCGTTTATTAAGCAAGCACTACTGGTACACGGTGAGCCAGAATTTGCACATTTTGGAACTAGTAAGTCAATAAATCAGGGCGCACGCGATAGCGAAAGCAGTAAAATCTTTTATTATTTTAAAGATCTTGCACTTTGTTAATTTACCAGCTTCACCAGAACTGTATCTGCAATGATAAACATTTTCTTAAGACATTAGAATCAATAATTACGATATCGTTGTAATATGTAAATTTTTGTTCACCGAAAATATTCCTCGATTCGATTGTAACAAATATGATCCACACAAAAAATTCATTTCTTTCATGAATAATTTTAATAATATGAAAACAGTGTGCATACGTTCTTAAATTCTTTTAATCTTTCTACTGTTTGTCTCCCACCTATTTCCACCAGAAATGTGTGAAATCCACAATCTAAGTATAAGCAATACTATGAACCTGTATACAAATTCTCATTTCATAAATTACTCTTTGAAAATTGCATACAGATCCTCAGTCTGATTACCACACATTTATAGCACCTGTTATAAAGATCTTCAAAAGTCTACAAAAAGATTTCCAATTTACTTATAACAAAGTAACATCTTTTACTGAGCATAACGATGTCTTTTGGACTTCATCAACAATTTTTCAGACGAGAATCTCTATGAAACATCAATATATGAAAATTTGTTCTGGAGGCTGCATAAAACTTGCGGTCCAATGCCATCACATATCGTATTCCCGATCGTCGCGTCCTCCTTTTATTTTACTAGCAGCGACTGCGACAAATGGAGCCGGTGAAGCTTCCCGCCGTAAATGCAATTCTAGGTACATAATTTACTCGAATCGTTGAAGTTCCGTAATAAACACCGGGTGTCTTGAAACTTTAACGTAGGGGGCTGAGAGGGGTAACTGAATTATTTCAAGGAGCGACGCCTCTGCAACGCCGGAAGACAATGAAGGCCTCAGACGTCGGGAATTCATGCGTTTCCGAACTTTCTTCTCCATGATTTTATTTTCTGCTTGGAACGGAGACGCGATACGAACGACCGGGGCCAGGCTGATCGCATGAAAGATGCAGCCGATGCACGATTCATCCGCGGCCGTATCAATATTTACGTCAAACCGCCTCCTACCAGTCCCGTCGATATTTTCCGCGCGACGCGAATGGAGATTTAATGCAATTTGTCTGTCGCTCGGCCGTTTCTCCACGTTTCACTGCTTTTCCGACTGCACTTCCTACCAGTCTTCCGCGCTGTGTTCACACGTGCACGCGCCAGTTAACCATGCCCGTTGCACGACCGGCCGACCAATGGCAACAGAAATACTCGCACACATTCCCATTTCTATTTGGACGAGCATCTGGCGGGGGAATAAAACGATGGCCACTTTCGATACGAAGAATTTTTTCTATCAATACAGTAAATTCTCTATCGACGCAAAAAGGTGCTACACGATGGATGCAAAAAAATATCCCCATCACTGTAGTAATCTGATCTCGGTTCGGGTATATCGGTGTGAACCACTACTAATGTGAAGCGGAGACAGTCGTCGGCACAGTTCAAAGAACGTTTCGGGCGCAAGGAAGGATACCGTATGGGAAAGAAAGAGACGCGGAGAGTCGCAGTCGCTTCGGCCGCGCGCGGTCTCTCTTTACACGCGCTGACCTTCTCTACGTTCGGCGCGGCCTTTGAAGCTCAAAAAAATAGTGTCCCTCTACGATCGATGCAAACGAACCTCCCCGAGGCTTTTGCGTCGATAGAGGATTTACTGTACTCGAATACTCTCTGGGACAAAAAGAAGCCGTCTTCAGCCAGTAACGACAATGCGTGTGACCAATACATGCAGCATTGCTCGCAGAGGCGTGACTTCATTCCCGCTATTCTGTGTATGCTCAGGGCATGGAAATCGCTGCCCGTATGGACAGACGCTGAACAGCTCTGATGTAAATGGCGAATTCACAATTTCGATCACAAAAAGGTTTCATTCATCTAAAGTTAACAATTCAACCAAAGATTTTGCAATATTTAATAGTTATCGACGAGTCGACTCTAACAAAAGCTTGTTTCTTGACCTATAACTACAGATTTGTCTGGAATGCAGCGCTGAGCGAAGAGTCTGGAAGTTGGAACTATTCCATTCAGAAGTTTCGAGACGTAAAACGTTGCTGAAATTCACAGAGCATAACATGTGGACATATTTTCGTAAAAGATCCGGAAAGCAGCATTCGAGTCTAGAAAAGTGACTTCATAGTGCATCAAGTAGTACAATTGTTATCAAAGAATGTAGATTCTTTGTTTCATTGTTTAGAAACCAGAGAAACTATTATTTCTTCTGTATAGCAGATGATCAAATTGTTATAACCATTTGAATTATATTTAAATGTTCGTGTTTTTTGTACAGTGGCTCTAATAAATTGAATATCCACTGCAACAATATTGTTGTCAACAACGTATCTAAACTTTATAATAATTTTACGTAATAGAATTGTTTTGCAATTGCAAGAGTGTGCAATTTTCTCTTCGAATCCAGTTGACGGGGATTAGTGCGTAGATGTCTATACCTTCATAAATATCCGCAGTCTATTCATGGGGGCGAGTAAAGACGGTCTCGATGACATCCAGAGAAAGTCGGCGTCAGAAATATGTTTCCATCGAATTCGCGATTCAGATCATGCACATTACTCGCGTGAACCGTACGTACCCCGCGTTCAAAGACATCCTGCATGAATGGCTCGCACGTTTCTTTTAGGGGAACTGCTACCCACGGACATTCAGGTGGAGGCTTCTCCCATGATTCTAAAGGGAAAATAGATACGGCCCTTTCATCGGCGAGATGAGGCATGCGTCCAACAGAACAGGGAAGGTCTCCATTCGATTTTCTAGACGGCACGTGTGGCCATTATTTGGCAAATTCCAACAGGAAGTTCAGCTCGCGTGCACGAGAAACTAGATTCGATTACCATTTGCAGTCGTTCAATGTTGTTGTTCCCATAAGCAGCAGCGAAGATGCTCGATTTCAAATGCATTAGGCGTACAAATTCATTCGTGGCCATTTCGTCACAACTTTGTGTATTTAAAAATAAACAAAATAAATTCAAGTCTTGAAAATAATCCTTATCATTTTCTATGTATTTACTCCATCCGACAGATGAAATAAGTATGTAACAAAATTTAATTGAAAATAATGATACAATTAATCATAAGGTTTACAGACTAATTTGTTCACCCAATACGGTGACTATGAGTATGGTTTGTTTTAATCGATTAACGATACAAAAAGTAGGTCTTCTCATTTAAATGACACTACTGTTTGTGTGATCTCGGAAAATTGACCTCGGAAGATGACCTTCATCCACTATGTCTCCCTCAAAATATGATAACTTTCTCCCCAAACGTTATTTTTTATTTTATTTCACGAACATAATCCGACGAATCATTAATTATTCGAAAAATGAACGTATATTTATCACAGTATCTGTGATGAATTACAAAAAACAATGTTTGAGACTGCGTTTACGATTGAATGCGTGTGTTGGGTCTGTGTACAACGAGCAGGTTCCGAGCATGATTATTTCCCGAAGATGGAGTACTAGACGAAACTTTTTCCCGTGCGAGGGAGAGAAAATTCGGCGCCAGAAAACTTTCCCCGCCGACACGATCTTTTGCACGAAATCACTTGACCTGGGTTACGTTATTTATCGCCGTGATTGATTTATTCGAGCCTAAGGATGGAAACGTCAAAGTCGCTTGTGTCTTTCTTCCTAAAGTAGGAAAGGAACCGCCCTTGCAGCAACTTGACATAAATTATTGCTCGGCTTGGACGTAGCCCAGGCAGCGACACGAACAAAATTTCAATATTGCGACACGACACGGATAAAAGCATAAGTGCATATTGCGCCGCGAATATTTTCCAAAAGAAGGGTCCTCGAGCGAAAAATTATAAACGCGATGTATATCAAAATTATTCACGCTGTGCTGCTTTTCCAAATACAATTTTATTTATATTAATTTTGCAAATTCTCGAGTAGATAAAAACCATATTTATTGAATATATTTTTTGAATATATTTATTAAGTATTTGTTGCATGAAGTACACAAATAAAATTAATTAATTCATCAAGTATTTGTGCAATATCTATACAAGAATGTAATGAGTAAATTATAATAACAAGTTAGTTGTTTCATATATTAATAGTAATAGTTATGTGTACAATATCTAATATAAGAAAATAATGAGTAAATTATATAAAAAGTTAGTTGCTTCATATATTATTAGATATATAATATGATATTTATTTTCATATATTAGTAGTAATAATTATACATATATCTATACAGGTAAATAATGAGTAGTTTCATAATGAAAATGAATAATGAAGAGAAGTTTAATAACGAAAACAAATAATGAGTTGTATCATATATTAATTAGACTTTTTTCATGGGACTTTTTTTCGGTACAATTATAAACATTTCGACTTCTTAAATAGTAAATATTATTCAAAACGTACAACCGATGTCAGTTTGAACAATGTCGATCATGGTTGCAGCATTCTCTTCGTCCCAGCACAGTCTAGAAATGTTTATTCGACTCTGAACAGTATCCGCATCAATTTTATGAACCATTTAGTACCTGACCGATCAATTTGATGCGTACTTTATGTCCGCTTTTATCGTTCGTGCTTATTGGTAGCTTATCGGCGCGCGTAAAATAATTGGAGCTCACAACGACACTCCGCGGCGTGTCTGAAATTTTGACTACTAAATATTCACTCCTAGCATCTTTCACGGCACCCTTCGGCAATCGAGGTCGAGGTCAATCGATTTATGGCATCGTGTAACGTGTGGCTCACAAACTTTTTATACTGCACTTCGGGACGAAGTTAAGTTCACCTGTAACGGCAGGACGTGTCTTCAAACTGTCGTGCTATGTCATCCGTTTTACAACTGTTTCCGTCGATCCGCGAGGTCAGAATATCGAGCATAGCTTGCTAACTCACGTAGAATGATCAAGTGGAGTTTGAGAGGTTCATTCAAAGTTTCTACGCGATCTATAGATTCTTTGATAATTCCTTCCTTGACAAACTTCCGGGTTTTAAAATTTACTTCGTAGTCTGTGTCAGACCTTTTTTAATTCTTAGGTATGGTAAACGGTTCGCGAGATACTGACAACTTTCACTTATTGATTCTTATAAAAGTATTGACCATTTCAAATGGAATATGTATACATTAACAATCTTCTAAATGATAGAACGATTGTTGTAATCTCAAGAAGAATGCAAACAGAATTTATTTATGTGTATCTTTCATATACAAAAATTAATCAGTAGAAATCTAATTACTTTTGATAATATCGATGGAATGATTGGTAATATATTTTTCTAAATAGTAATTCACTATCAGGAAGCAAAGCTACCTGTACAGCTAGATTTATTCAGATCCAATGGATTCATTTTAAACTTATCTGGGCCAAAGGCTAAGATCAGACCGTACCCGGGTCGAAAGTTCCTAAATCACACGATTGCAGAACCGGGAGTTGGAACTACCACAAACCAAGATCAATAGGTTCGAATTAGGCTATTCAAGAACCAAAACATACGATTTGGATCTACACAGGACCGAGAGAATGCAAGTCATGACTAACAAAGTTCCAAGTTTACTATCTTGAGGCATCATCCAAGTCCTCCGCGTAATTTCTAACTTGGAGACAGGTGATTTCAGGAATCCAGGCTTGTGGACCTCTGGAACCAGAGCTAGGGCACATTAGGATTAAGAGATCCAAGCCTGGAGAACCTTCGTAATCTGAGTAGAGATCTTAGAATGTAGAAACACAAGCTTTGGGGCCCGGACCCATGTCCAGGAAGATTCGTGGAAGACCATCGTTAACAGATTTACAAAGAGTAATTTCTGACACAGGTGCTTTTTGCAATACTTCGTCAAGTTACGTTATTTTGAAAAAATTTTAATCGAATTATACGTCTCTAAAACATCTATTATCACGTATCTAAAGGTGAATTAAACCATTTATAACGTTTTCTTAAAGGCCTTCTGTATCCTGGAACCTAAAGTTACAGGATTTTAGTGCGAGGCTTCTTTAGCTTGCACATCTCTGGGATTACCTTCCTGTTTCAGGAAATCTTCCTGTTTGAATCTCTAAAGATAATTCCTTGCATGGATGAGGTCAGCTTCTTGATTTTAACTATCTAGATTCGATCCTCTATCTCTAAATGAACTAGTATTTTCTATACTTTGGATTAATTTGAGCAAATTATTAGAGCCACATCGCATTTTTTACATATTAAGAGTGAAGCACCTGAAGATATTTACCTATAGCAGCAATGTTTATGATGCACAAAGTCTTTCAAGTGAGAATCTAATCGAAATTCCTAGAAACGTTGTACCATTAATGTTCCTGGTTGACGAATTTCTGCGAAAATCAATACTTACTTCGTGACTAAGCACCTGGATAGACTCGGTACCTCACCCTGCCACGAAAAATTATCGAGTTTCCTTCAAAAAACTTCCGTGAGAGCGGCTTGTTAACTTCGTGCCCTTTGCATTTGTGTAACGCCTGCATTTGATTATATTATTCGTTGTATATATTAGCAAGATAGGAAATATTTATTCACAAAATACCTGGCTGGCTATAAAGCTTTTGCATTTTCCGTAAATGTTAGAATAGACAACATTTATATTTTATAAATTACGATTTAATGATGTAGAATTAATTTGTAAATATTGAAAGGATATCTGGGCAATCTAATAATAATTTATTTCATATTTACTCATTGATGGTTCATCATTTTCAATAACGTCTTTCCATTTATCCACCAACCTTTTCATTGCACTTTCAAAAAGCTTTTTATGCCTCGAATGAAAAAACTTCTGCCCCAATTAAAGCTTTAAGTCTCTCAATATTAAAGGTTATTGGTGAAAGGTACAAAATTCCATTTCGAAATCTGGAAACCATCAACTCTTTTTGCATTTAAAACATGCTCACTAAATAGGTAATAAATATTTTTAACTGTGCTTATTTAAACTAGTTTAAACTTTTAAACATTCTTTGATTCTTTTTAATTGGAGGATTTCGTTCTACATGCTTAGAGTACATATTTCAGGCAAAAGGCGAGATACTTCCTAGTAATAAAGCATATTCTAGTCTGTTAAAAAGAAATAATGACACTCTGTGAATCTCAAAGTATAATATCTGTGAGACTTAAACTCTTTTCATATGATAAAAGATGATGAAAAATAGAGTTTTTTCGAAGTTTTCTAATTTCACAATAGGTATAAGTCTAAGTATTTAAAGTTTTCACTATCAATTGTGTAAGAACAAATTCCAATAAAAAACTCAATTTTCAAGTTTCTAAAAAAAAATCCCATAAATAAAATACGGACGTAATACATACGAAGTGCTACAAGCAACAACACAACACGGTGTGATTTAAATCCTTTCTGTTATGAATGCAAGAACAATAATTGCAATTCTTCTCCGCTTGATCCGCCTACTTGTGCATGCAGCGTATGCTTCTTGCGATAGAAGTAACCGAAAGAAACACGGCGCGATCCATAAATTCCTTCGGGAAGCACCGTGCTTCCACGCGAATGAAGAGCCATTGACGCGGGTAAGAAAAAGATTCTGATTCGCAGCGAATAAATCACGCCGGGTGTTCCTATTACGCTCGTTACTTCGATGCTGATTACACGACTGCATTCGCGTTAGGTTGCCAGATGGACAATCGCTCATTTTTGGCACGGAGGAAAATAAATGACGATTTCATGTCCCTACGAAGCTTTCATCCTTTATCAAGTTGGCCCATATCTCGCTGTCAGACCTAGCTATTCTTCATTTATATCTGTCATGTATCGGCACGTTAATTGCTAACGATTAATCGAAATGGTAAACGCACCGTGCGACTGGAAATCCTGATATCAGTGTTAATTAGCAACGGGTGCAAACATCGGAGAAACAAACAATGATCAAGTGTTACTAATAATGATAATAAATAAGCGTCGAATTTGCCACGGTGGAGATAACGGCCGGAGATTTAATTGTATACTGTTATAGTTCGCGGAATTCGATACGAATTGGGTGACAGCTCATAATGAATATTAATTAGCAGGAAAGTGAAATCGCGAACACGTTGTTGTCTTCTGCTGATTATACATATTTATAGATGCCTGGGTAAGCTGTGAATATTTCGAAAAAGTTACAGATATTAATCTGCATTTTTTTATTTTATAGATGCCAGCTTCTTCATTGACACTGTTTAGTTATTAACACAAATATTGTGTATCGAAATAATGTCCACGTGATTTCACACAATTTCCTTGAATTGAAACTAATTCATTATTAAAAAATAATTTGCACCCTAAACAATGATCTAGATTTCAAGAATTCGCGGAGAACGCGGTATAATTTGATATTTTAAATCGCCCAGTGTTTTTTATCCGGATTTCCATTTATTCAGTAAAAGGGGTTAGTTTCTCTTTTACCGTATGATAATGAAATTCAACGACCGATTAATTGTTGGGCAAAGTGTAAAGAAATTAAAGCGTTGCACAGCTGAGATAATGAAATTCAAAGGGTGTTTAATTAATCGCGGCAGAAAGACTCCCATAGAGATGATTTCAATTAAGCACAGAATCTGTTTCGCAAACTAAAATTTGATTTGAGAAAAAGAATTTCTCATGTGGAACAATGTAGTACGATAATATTTTGAAATATTCGTAAGCTGGAAAACAATGAAGGAAGCTCGCGTGTCGTAATATTGAAATCGATATTGCGGTGGAAGATCCGAATCTGGATGCACAATTATCGCTGACTAAGATTAATATGAAAGTCTGCGCATCTTAATGCAGTTTTTTTCCCCTGTACACGGTCACCACTTTAACTCGCGTGTTGTGCTTCCAAGGTAGATTGCCCAAGGAATAATTGATAACTTTCGGTGAAAATAAACCGACGATTTTTAAATTCGTGTCAGATTTGCATCAATCTCCCGCTCGTCGCTCGTATATTTCAGCGATCCACGATTCAGAGGCACGCGCGAATTTTAACGAAACAGTTCACTCATCCAGTCGGACCGCACAGTGATAAGGGGGTTTTAAGTAGCTGGGAGATATGGGATCGTGAAAACGATACCTCGCGGCCAGATCAGCCGCTGATAATGTCCGGAAATCTGCCATTGTAATTCTGGGTGCAGCGTGAAAATTATTTACCTCGTAGCTCAACTTTCACTGTTACTCGAGCATGAATCGTTTTATCGAATGACTTGCTCCGACTGTTGGTGAATATTCATGCGGATTTCCATTCTTATAATCACTTGAGGAGAAAGGTTCATAAGGATTGCGATAATGCAGTTGTGACAAACGGTTTCTGATAAAATTGTATGCGCAGAAATTTGGAAAGGAATTCAATTGTATGATTTTCTGACTTTATGTGAATCCAAAAAATATTTGAACACTACAGTTGTGAATATTTTGTGAAAATAAATCGTACAATCTACAGGATGTTCGACCAGAAGTTGGACAGAATTTAAGGGGTGGTTCTCCATGACAATGTAAGACGAAAATGAAGAACTAAAAAATTGAGATTTTGGCTTTGTTTATGAGTTATTAAGGGAGTAGACTTCTTTTTCCAGGATTGCAGAAGTGCGGGATCACGTTCTCATTTCTCGGTAATCCAAAAATGAGGTTTTTCGGTAGTCAAAAACGCTAGATAAAAGATGGATCTAGGGCGCTATCGCCCTCAAAAGTCCTATTTTTTCGTTTACGGGGCGTAATTTGCATTATTCGGAGGCATACAACGAATAGCATAGGGCGATAGCACTCCAGATCGATCTTTTATCTAGCGTTTTCGAATACTGAAAATCCCCATTATTGTATTATCGAGAAATGAGAACGCGAATCTCGCATGCTTGCAATCGTGGAAACGAGTCTACCGCCTCAATAAAAATATCCCTAAAATTCGGTAATCCGATCAATAGAGGTGTACACGTTACGTACGTCACAGACAACTACGTACTATTATGGTATATAATAATGCAAGGAAAAGATGTAATGAATAAATGTGTGATCTGTGTGTGTGTTAAAAAAAGGAGAGGATACTGAGAAAAAATGAACTCAGTGAAAACGATTAATCAATACAAGAATACACCAAATAGATCAGTTTTACCTTCTCTGTGAATTTAGTGTCAATATATTTGCTATTTGCCAGCCATAGTTGTTAGAATTCATGCTGTTCGTGATCAATTACGAGAGTGTAACCCAGGAATTTGCAATTTACCTGTATAGTCGAAAGATACTGTAACCACCAAACACGAAAACAAAGTCGAAACTTCTGGTATAGGATTCTGCAACTCTCGTGAAGGACTTGGCAATCAAGACTAACAGTTTGTTGAAAAACTTCATTAATTATATTCGTCGAGCAGAATGAATTAACATTTGAAGGAGCACACGATGTCATTATATATTGAAAGTTTTGTAAATAATTAGTTTATAACCACTCAACATGCGGGTCACTTTTCAAAATAAAAAAATCAAGAACACGACTACTTCTCCTCCATCATTCTTTACATAGGTGTAAGTTCATTAAAAAAATTCATTATTGTTATTATTTTCAACCCACTATATATACACTTTTTCATAAAGGAACTAAATTTCTATTTCACTCCAACAATTTTTATATTGCATAAAGATCCGCAGTCTATTAATAAATTCTTTAAATATATTTCCACCCTTTCAAAGAGTTACATTGCTCATGTTTCATTTCAGTCAATTACAAATAATTAGTAATAAATATATTATATATTTATTTAAATAAGCTTGAACTCGAAAATGGAATGAAATGAAATGAAAACGACACACACACAGAGAGACACACGCATACACTGCTGTAATTGAACTCACAGCTTCGAATTCGAGAAGCGTGCCGGTTTACAATGGAATTATTACAACATTTGGAAACATTACGTACACAATAGATTATGTACGTTAGAGGAGATTTGCATATACAGGTACCGTGTTAAATTCACATGTGTCGGACTATCGAGCTGTAAGCGGTATATCTATCAGAGCCAGTGTGTTCGGGAACATTTAACGAGCCACTCACCAGTAGTTTGTAAGTGGTTTGCGTTGGAGCGGAATTAAACGTTACTCGCGAATTACTTGGGTGCTGCTACGGTCACCCAACTTGCCACATTCTCTAATAATTATTATCGCAGTTCGTTCTAATCGCTCAATATTAATACGTTGCGTTTGAATTCAATATTCCTGACACGTGGTGATTCCGTTTTGGGGATTTGCTTCCATTCAGCCGTTGAACTGTGGTTTGGTTGATCAACCATTTACGTTCTAAAAGAGCCGGTAACATAAATTAACAAGTTCACATTGTAATAATCCATTTTTAAATTAAAGTATAGCGCAGTGAATTTTCATTACTTTTATAAGTATTCTGTGTAATGTTAAATTGCAAATATACATTAAACAATACCATAAGCTATATTACCCGTCAAATGGACAATAAATATATATTTTATTGTTTAAAGGCTGTAAGTATACATTTTTTTTAACTTTCGAAATTCATTTCGTTTCGAATAAATTGCATACAAAATATCTTATACAATGGATGACCAAATTATTAACACCACTTGCATACATTGATTAATTTATATGCAATCATCAATTTCTATATAAAAGCTTAGTTTGTTTCACTTAAAGTATATCGTATACATTAAGTGCACTAAACAATTAATTTTGTTAAGAAGAAACAATTTCATTTCTGATAATCGAGGCTACACAGAGGATTGAATAGTAAACATATAAATAAAAAAAATTCATAAGAAGCATGGATATATTATTATATAATATTTGCAGTTTTACAGCGAGACCGTCTTTCGCCGTATTTCGGATCAGAAAAAAAAAGTACACATATGAGACTGGACTTACCTTTTTACATCCTACACTGAAGATATTGCATCTATCACGCTGAGAACTAAATGAAGCTTGTTTTTCTTCGCTGTTAGACAATGATTAAGTGGAGACCGTACACCGAGACTTTCACATGGAAGTACTAGAGTGACAACATTTATATTATTAGAGCAGCAATATATTGTTATAGGTATTGTTCATGAATTTTTTGAGATTTTTTGGTTTGGTGCGCCGTTGTTAAAAAAATAACTAGGGAAAATAGGCCAAAAACTGATTTTTCAATTTTACCCCATAACTACCCTCCCGATCGAGATACAGGGTTGAAAATTTGCACAGTCTGTTTTTTCTTGGTGCCAACCAAATGACACATCGTCGATACAATTCGGTTCAAGGGCATTTTTGACTATCTTATCAGGCTATACCCTTTACCTACTATAACAGAACAGTATAACTTATTTCAGGAAAACTGTGTCAAATTGACACGAGAGACGGATGAGGGTTAAAGAATAGAATCAAAAAGTATTTGACAGGTTCGGCTTAAGATGAGGGTTAGAAACCTCCCACGCGTTCTCCTGTTACAGCCGAAGGTTAAGTGGCAGTTGTAACGTGTGAGCAATAGTGAGCATATAATGGATGTCGCAACGTTCCTTGCAACGCTCCAATAAATTGTGTTCGCGTCGTGTTGAGCAACGTCGATGGATTATATCGCCCCGCCGCAAAATGACAGCTAGTTACACGCTGGTCAATCCCCGAAGAAATTGCGCGGGTTACGCACGATCCGTAGAGCCCCGTCTAGGGGGCAGACACTCACAAATGATCAGCACATGACCGTTCGCGTGACTATCAAAAGTTACGGGCTAGGTACCTGGGAGGAATACAATTCACCAGTGCTTTATGGACCGTTCGTGAGCAGCGCGACACAGTTTATGATCGTATTCTAATCCGAGATTCAGTTCCATATAGGGTGTCTCAAAATCACGTTCAAGTATTTCGAACGACCCAGTCATAAAAGATTTTATTCTTCATTTACGATAATGGTGTACACTCTTTGCAATTGCACGAGTGCAGTCTATAATAAAAATGAAATGGGGACAAATACAATAAGGAGAAACAAATGATAAGACATTTAATATAAATATTTGAATAATTTATATAATTAAAATAAGGAATTGTATATTTTACACAACCTATACAGGGTGTGGCCGGACGGGTGGTACAACCGAGCAGGGGGTGATACAGCATGTAAAAATAAGTCGGAAAGAAGGAATAAAATGTTTTTGTTTGACGCGCTTCGTTTTCGAGGGAAAAAAAGCGAGTTTGAAAATGCAGCGAATATACGTGCTATTCCATAGGAATCGTCTGACGCGTCTGACCATGATCTACCAATTCTACTTTGTGCATATTCTAAAGCACGCGAACCTGTCGGAACTTTACACTCGATTTTCTCGAAAACGAAGCGTCAAACGCAGAAATGGTATTCCTTCCTTTCGACTTATTTTTACATGTAGTATCACCCCCTGCTCGGTTGTACCACTCGTCCGGCCACACCCTGTATATTTAATGTATCCTCCAAAGTGACATACTAACCCTTAAGTTTGTACTCAAAAGGAAATAATATAAACATCAGCTAATTTTGGTTAGACGAAATGATAAGAGAATGTACATTTTATACAACCAATCATATTTGATATGCTCTCCAAAGTGACATACCAACTCTTAAGTTTGTATTCAAAAGGAAATAATATACAAATTAGCTAATTTTGGTTGGACTAAATGATAGGACATCAATGAGGACTTGGAAATGTTATATTCAGTAATATTTTGTGATACCATCTCTCTAGCTTCATGAAACACACTTGAATGGAAATAGCAGAGAATGAACTGGGAAAACGGGCTACAGTAAATAGTGATTTGACAGCAAGTGATAGGTTTTCCAGTGCGATACATATTTTTGTAAGGACAGCCACGTAGACAATATTACTTTCGAGGAGAATTTACGACTGGATCAGAACTCGACGCGACGCCATCTAGAGCCATGTACATTTCTAGGTAAGAGCACGTTACATAGGTTATATGAAGCACGTTCAGTATTGTTCCCGTAACTCTTGAATAGGGTGATGGAACTGGGCTAGCGTTTAGCAGGTGTACGATAACGCCAATCCACGTTGATTGAGTGTTTCAACGTTTTATTTAAAGTAGCTTACGAGTGTAAACAACAGAGTATTTAAGGCTATAACTTATCGTATCCCACCTCACTTGGGAACCTTGAATGTATATCACTTATTGTTGATAAGAGAATTAAATATCAAAGGAAAGCATTATTGACTTTCAAGGGGATACGATTAGGATATGCAAGGTCACATTTTCATGGCAGAATTCCTATGTATCAATTTTCTTTTGCATACTTGTGATCATATTTCTTTGAAAACAATGATGTGTCTCTTATTGGTCATAATGTAAATAACAAATAATTTAGACTGGTTAAAGAATACATATTTTCATGTTTGTATCTCAACACACATCATCCAAGGGTTAAATGGCAGGTACTGTATAATTTTGTAAGAAATATCAAATCTATAAAGAAAATTAAATCTAGCAAATGCACAAAACGATGTCCATTATTTTTAACACATTGTTGTAAATATTACCACAGTAAATGTCACCATTCCAATAATAGAACTACTATGTTTGACAGGGGTTGCGGCAATTAAATTACATATTAGATAGAGGCTATTAGATGCTAATTAGAACCACATGCCTTTGATCTGACGAAGGATGTGCAACTTGTTATCATCGCAGAGTAGATATACCCTAACATCTAGTCGAACATTAAAGCCAGGAAGGGAATACGGGTGACCGACGACTAATGATAGACGGTTTGAGCGTTGACCCAGTGAAAGGGTGTATCCAAGCACCAATTCTAAACAGACGGACCATGACATCTTACGAACGAACCCTAGTTCCGGTAGTCACAAATATTGGGGACTGAATTAGGGTAAAATGGTAAAACTGAAGATGCACAGTAGGTAGTAACATCTCAAAGCGATCACGCAACGAAAACCACAATCGTTAAACGTTACTTTGTTTGGATATGTTTCAGTACCCTTTCAAGATTTCTTAATTTTTCTAATTATAATATACAGGCTATGGTACAACATAGCAGGGGATGATACTGCTTGTAAAAATGAGTTCGAAAAGAGAAATAACGTTTCATTGTTGCACGCCTCGTTTTCGAGAAATTCGAGTTCGAAACTGCAGCGAATACGCGCACTATTAGATAGGAATCGTCTGACGCGTCTGACCATGACCAACCAATTCTACTTCCTGCGTATAGGCACGAAAACCGGACGGATCTTCAAACTTGATTTTCTCTAAAACGAGGCGTTAATCGAAAAAATGCTATCCCTTCTATACGACTCATTTTAAACAATGATCGTCATCAGATAAATCAAAAAGTTGATATGGTTATTAATAGATTGTGGATCTTTATGCAAAATGAAAACTGTCAACATTAATTGCAAGGAAGCGGAACCAAATGAAAAGTTATATGCTTCTTTAATCACTGCAAATAAATTTCACTTATTTAATTTCGTCACGAATGCATAAAATCCATAGTTACTAATTTTACAGACACAACACACGATTTATAAATAGATTAATTTTTCTATTTAAATGTTATATTGTAAAATACTATTTTGCCGTTAGTCTAAAGATCTGTAAACAATGCTGTACAAGGATTTAATAATTGTAAAATTGTATCAACGAAAAACGCGACTAAAAACTTTCCTTCCTAAATAAATAGATAATATTAGTTTCACTCGGTACTACCTTGGCAATCGTAGTTTACATGAGTGGTTTCGTAATCTGATATCCAAAGGATAATAAAGTTCACGATACAAGCAGTAACATAATATTATGATCAATTCTGCATAAAATTTTCATATTTTTTCCCTCGAGCATTAGTTTCTGCTTTCGCTTCAAAATATCATAGTACACCGAAATCCAGGGTGAGCCGAGTGCTATCGATCGAAGGGTGAAAGCATCGTAAGAGTACCCTAAATCCTTGTGGTTCCAGAACATAGATATACATACATAGCTGTATATATTTACCACTGTTTGAGCCAGGTGTTCTACTCGCGTTGCTACATAGCTTTCGCCTTTACCAAAATCTACATGTATTTGCGATGCAGTTCCCAGAATTTACATATTTCAAGAATTTTTGAACGGAAAAATGTTTTTGATGGGAAATCAAGTGTTTCATTCCTGTGCGGTGAAATAATATTTTTTTTCACAAATATATTGTGAACTACATGCATAACTTATTTTGGTAAAACCAAATACAAGGAAAAAATTATTAAAACTACATAAATATTTGGTATTCGATTGAAATTTTATTTCTTTCCATAGGCACCTGAAAATGGTTGTAAAATTAGAAATTCACTAAATTGACTGAAAAAAATAATTATTCGGTATATTCACGTGTGTTTGTTCATTTATGTATATATTGTATATTAGGATATACACATTTGAACAAAATAGCACAACCTACTAAAAAACTCCACCCCATTTTAGAAATGCACAAGGACTGTAATTTTTCAGATACCATTATTACGTGTTCTGAGGTATAACTATTGACGATCATAGCTGTAAAATGTTAATTGTAAATAGGGAGCTCTTCAAACAATATAAGTGTATAAAAAAACCACGTGTCTCCATTTTTATTAAATAGAAATCAAGTATGTTTTACAATAGAGAAATAGAACTATCAGCGGCAGCTGAATAGTTGACTAAATAAATTACTTTTAGTAAAGTAACGCACTTCATTGATTCAGAAGCCTGTTAGTTTCTGATTAACGACAAATATAAAGTTTATACAATTTTTGTCTACCATTTCAATCTCGTAATCTCAAACCACATACCTGAAAGTGTCCGACCATATTTAAAAAGAATTTTTCCAGAGATCATTTTACAGTCGAAGAAAATACTTTATCGCCACAACAGCTTGCAAACCCAGATCAAAACTTCAATGCTCAGCCAATAGCAATGAAACTCTAAATTCGGGAACATCCTTGCGAAGTACATAGGTACACATATAGTATGTGCACCCAATGCTTCCAGAAATCGGATTCTAAATCATTCGGAAAAAGGCATTGCATCGCCGATCGGCTTTGGATTCGCGGAGCGTCCACGGGAAAATGCTAATAATCCGAAAGGTAAAAGGACGGGAAAGCTCGGCGGGGTATCGATCCTCGAAAGAGCCTTGATTCCATCTATCCGTGATTCATCGGCACAGAACCCGATGCAATAGCAGAACTTTATTATCTTCGAGGTCGCGTAAAGGCTGCGTGACTCGGGCTCCGTTCCGAAGCGTTTTAGTGGCCGAGTTTACGGGTCGGCAGATCTTGCAGGATATTTTCTGGCGGCCGGGCCGGGCCGCTAGAAAATCTGCTCCTCGAAATAGCGGTGCCGGCCTACAATCAGCCACGTCATCGGACCACCTACCAGCCAGAAACAACCGATCTTATCAGGTTCGAAGCCGAACGTACGCCAACCGTATCGTATTGAGACGAGCTTTTCAGCCTACAACAACCGTGGCCGATCCGCGCGATCTCCTGTTCGAAAGCACCCGATGATCCCCGATGATATCGTCCCGACCGACACGGATCTACCCTAACCCGTCGCTGTTTGATTGATTTGTTAATAATATGGGGCTGCTGCTACCTCTGATCAGGAACGTCTGATAGCCGGACCGGTCATTTTCAAGCACATCGGGTCACGGACCAATCCCTTTACGTAATCCCGTTTCCACCAATGCAACGCAAATTCGAATTTTTTTATTGCTCGATCAAGGACAGCGGATTTAGAATACTCCTACTAACTTTGAATAGGTGGAAGCACCACTTGTAGCCAGTTTAACTCACTGATATGCAGGGTGCAGGCGAATAACATTTACAAGCGGGCAGAAGGTGATCCTACATGTAAACATGAATCGAAAAAAACGAATAACATTTTTTCGTTTGACGCCCCGTTTTCGCGGAAATCGAGTTTAAACATCCATCGGGGTCGCGTGCTATAGTATACGTAGGCAGTAGATGTGGTTGGTCGTGGTCAGACGCGTCAGATGACTCCTCTCGAATAGCATATACAGGGTGTCCCAAAATTTCTTTAACAGCCGAAAGTGGGAGGTTCCTGAGATCATTTGAAGCAACATTTTCCTTTGCAAAAATGTTATCCGCGGCTTTGTTTAGGAGTTATTAACGAAAAATACGGACCAATCAGAGCGTGACCTAGACGCGAGTTGGCACAGTCGGCCAATAGACAGTTGGCGCGCCGGGCCGACTTTTCCAACTCGCGTCTAGGTCGCGCTCTGATTGGTCCGTATTTTTCGTTAATAACTCCTAAACAAAGCCGCGGATAACATTTTTGCAAAGGAAAATGTTGCTTCAAATGATCTCAGGAACCTCCCATTTTCGGCTGTTGAAGGAATTTTGGGACACCCTGTATATTCGCTGCATTTTCAAACTCGATTTTCTCGAAAACGAAACTTCGAATGGAAAAACTTTGTTCTATATTGTTTTCGCGTTTCCTCGTAAGGAATCACCTCGGGCCCGCTTGTATAAATGTTCTTGGCCGCGCTAATTAACAACTCACAAAAGTGAAGAACATATCAGTGTAGTCCCAAGTATTCAGACAATTAAAACATTCTGAAACACACACAATGTTTGAAACATGATAATTAAAAAAATTATTGTATTATCTTTCCATTTGTGACCATCTGCAAAATTGGCGATACATATACTAAGAATTGTAACTTTTAATTTCTGCAAATGTTTAAAATCTTTGAAAATGAAAAATGTAAATATTTTTGCAGTCTGCTGTCCGTGAAAGGTGCGCGAATTTGGAATAATACTGACCACGTTGGTATACCATTTTCGAACCAGAGATTCTTTTGAAATGAAAAATGGTTGCCAACCAAAAATGGACGGCAATGTATGGCAAGCACCATTCATCGTAACAAGCGCGAACGCAGATGAAATTGATGGTGACCGCTGGTAGAGTTCATCGCGAAACCGCAAGCTCGGAAATTAATCAACGCATGAAGCACCGGAGGCTTTATTTAAATGGTCGCGATAAAGTTGCTCTTTGATAGAAGTTACATGGGCAGGACAGTTACAGATGTCGTCTGGCTAGCGACCGTTTACAGAAAAGTGGGAAAGTCATTTGCCAAATTGCTTTCGGACTGGTGCGCTCAAAATTATTGATCATGGCACAGATTTTAAGCGTCTTGTTCGCGTATTTGGCGTCGATCCAGGGAAAATTCATTTAGAGAGCTAATGAGATTTTCGAAGAGTGTGTTTGCTGGCAGGAGGATCTTCGCCATTCGTGTTGAAACGTAACTGCGGTTTTCAAGAGTCCTGTATTTCTCGTGACTCTGAGAAACGCGTAGAATGCTCTGTTCAATTTGGCGAATGAGAGCTTCTGACGTCTCTACATCAGTGATTGAGACATAGCATTGATATACAGTGTGTCTCAAAAATGTTGTAATTCCTCGAGGTGATTCCTGAGATCATTTGAAGTAACTGTTTCCTTTTCAAAAATATTCTCCGTGGCATTGTTAAGGCTTTGTTAATCAACGGAAAACACGGACCAATCAGAGCACGGCTATTGCTGACGAATTTCGGCTCCGCCTCCGCTCTCTGATTGGTCTTTGTTTTTTGTTAATAATTCTTTAATAAAGACGCGGAGAATAATTTTGTGAAGGAAAAAGTAATTTCAAATGACATTAGAAACCACTCCTTTCAAGGAAGTACAGTGTACTTAGTACACCATTCGTGGGATACCCTGTATATTGCATGCAGGGTATGTAAAGTTATTTAAGAAATCTATTAGAAATTATGTTTATGAATCAAGTTAATGTGATAATAAACAGGCTTCTATGCCAACCTTATAAAAGATAGAGAAAATACTAACTTACTCATTCAGATTTTATGTTTACGACAGACATATAAGATTATTTCCCATAAAAATGAAATTCCTATCGCACAGTCTATGTGATCATGGGGATTCGAAGTATCAAAGAATGTAATATTTATTTTTCAATATACCGGGTAATCGGTAAGTGGTGTTCACATGTTCGTGATGGCCGCCTCTCCAAACTGTTACTCAGCTTCTGAATTTTCACATCAACAAACAAGTGCGCAGATGCATTATTTACGACGAGTTTTTCGTAGACTTCTAAAAGTCTGCCCTCCAAGCGTGCATTAAAGTGATAGCTGGCGCTCTAATAGCACACTTCGTGCCGAGGGAAATTATTCATAAAATAGCGGAACGCTTTCCGACATTTACAAAAATATTCTTAAGACGGACGTGTAATTTGGCTCTCCTTGCCGATGCAGTCATTGTTCTCGCTTGCAATCTCAGGCACGTTAAAAACGTGCACACACTTGCACACTTTCTGTTAAAAAATGTACGTATTTTCTTTTCATATTGATTTCCATAATAAATAAAGTATAGCATACTAGTGAACTTATTGTCAGAGAAAAAACAATACGTATCATTTTATTTCCGATATAGTCAGTACCGGATTAACCAATACACAAATAAGACAAGTGTCTACTAATGAAAAAAACAAAGAAAGAGAAAATAAATAATAAATTTTAAAATGATAAAAAATATGTTTTTAGTGCATCTATAATATAAACATTTTAAGTGGCATTATTTAATTGTTTTGTATCTGATCTTCTCATGTTTTTGTCATAGTTGCATAAAATCTGAAGTCTATCAATTACAAAAATTTGATTTCTATAGGCACTATAATTTTAAACAAAATCGACATTAAACACTCGTCCTAAATATACTAGAGTTTGCAGTAAGTAGAAACGGTAAGCAATGGTCAGACATCTCCTCAATCCGAATGAAAACGTTTGCTTTTATGTTTTTTAGATCCACTACTTTTTGACGACTCTACAACAATTTCTACTTTATTCTATTCGTTGAATATTAAATGTCACAGTATCGGAATGCAAGCGATTAAGCTGTATAAAAGTTATCCGGATCATTATTTCTAACGAGGTACAGTTTACTTTGCGATGAATGAGAAGCTAATGAGGTTCAATTGTATGGACCATAACTTCAGGTTTCTCTGATAACCTCGTCGGAGTATCAAATGTTGCGTAAAAAGGGTCACTCAATCCTCCATGACATTTGAAGTTCCGGGTCAATGAACAGCTCGTTAAAGTGAAGTTTCTTTCCGCCATCTAATTTTATCGATATCACTCAATTTAGAGACTCGTTGATAATACATTTCCGTAATAGGCGATTCTGATTAAATGTGTCAAGTTAGGTTAAAGTTCGCGGTCCTGATAATTGGAACGTTAAAAATTATATTAGTTCATAACATTAATTTTAATAGATCTTGTTTGCTTCCATGTTTCTTTTTCAAAACAGGTATGTATTATACTGTATAATTTATACAACAAGAGTGAATTCCTAATTCTTAATACACAGAGAATCCTAAAAAACAATATTCACACTGACATATCTGTGATTTTCTTGTTTTTATCGCACATTTTATACTCTATTTTACAACTGTTACATTCTTTGTTAATATTTCATGGGAAATATTAATAACATCGGGTAACATCTACCTCAGTGTGCATACAAATCGCGAGAGAAACAGAACGAACCTCTCGCCGGAAAAATAACGATTCAACAGCTCGACACGCCTTCTTTGTAAGTTTCATCTGTAAAAATTTGTTTAAACGAGAAACTCTTAACCGCATGCCAGCATTTTAGAATGTTCTGTCATCCACGAAACCGTGGAATACAGGCGGTGTTCTAATGGAGTCACAGAAGAAGAAAAAAATGCGTCACAAGTCACAATGGTCATGGCAGGTCACGTGTTCTCACTATTAAATGAGTAATAGTGGCTGACTCGAAAACTAGGTTAATAAAGCAAACACGGAATGCTGTTACTAACAACTGAAAACACGAAAGCAACAAATTAATGAGAAATCTTACTGAAGAACCGATGAAATTGTTAACAATGACGTGCACGAAAAATAGTGACAACTTCTGATCCGATTTTTATTGATTTTTTTCCTCATACATTCTCTTAATCTCCATTTTGCATCCTTGCTTCTTTTTTTATCTTTTCTTTGCCTTTATTTATTGTTTTTACATTATATGTACATATATATTACACATATTATACATTATATAATATATTATATATATATAAATAATATATAGTATGCATTGTATATGTATATATATATAATATACATTGTAGATGTTATTAACATCTCTGAATGCGTTTTAATGTCAACTAGTTCGCCATCCGTAACAATATAATAATTATTAGTTTAATCATTCAGTTAAGATCAATATTTTAAATGAGTATATTAAGTCTAATCCAACCGCGTGTATTAACTAATCGTTTCATAAACAAAAGAAACAAAACTACTGACAAGAATAATATAATAATCTACAATCGGTAAAAAGTTGTTAAAAAGCAACGAAAACGAATTCTTTAATTGGTCAAAAAGAATTGTTCATGCGGACCATCGGTAATTAATAGAAATGGATAGGCATATAGAAATATTAGGCCTCCTGTAACAGTATAAAAGCTGACTCAGCGAGTCCAAAAAATAAAACGAAATTCTGCCCCTGAAAAGCTACGTTTTCGAGAAAATTAAATTTGAATATTGATCGGGCACACATTCGCTCAGCTAACGTATTGAATGCTCCAGGGATGCTGCGAAAGTATGTGACACTGCTACCACCATCTGTGAAATCGGACACAGCGTAATTGTGTACGTGCTGCATAAATGTTTAAAAGCTCGGATTATACTTGAAAATAAAATCATTGTTCGTTTAGTTGCAGTTCTGGCGTACAGAATACTTTATATCGCTAATTCTATGTTGAAATAGAGTAATTTAGAATTTGTTGCGTTGGGGTACTGAAATCGAATGAAATAGAGTACATTACATCATGATGGACATAAGCACATGTATTTGCCAGCAAGAGGATCCGAATGTATTCTTATAAAAAAATGTAGCTTGTTTGTTTATAAAAATTTCAGTTGCTCCACCTCAACTTAGGCTTCGATTCAGTATACACTGGTATTCAAAATTCAAGCAATACCTTTTCGTCCTAAATATACGTGTATGATATTTGAGTATTAATATGCCATTAGTCTATGTATAATAAAGTTAGTTAGACATATCAATATCAAACAAACAATTTGACAAATTCGGATTTTGTAGAATTATATTGATAGTATTAAACGTCGTTATTCAGAAATTCATACTTTTGTGACAATGCGGTTAAAAGAGTCTATATCTCGAATTAAACCGTAAAGGAATAAATGCTGCGGCAGTGGCAGATGCAATATGGTGACGTGAATCGATGTTTACGGTAGATTGTTTCGCTTGCGAATTTCGAGAGGAAGAGTGCCCTGACGAATTTCCGACTATACGATGGAATCTCGTCAGTGCTGAATCGGATTAGCCAGAGCCCGTACGGAAATACTGAGAATTGAACGGTAATATCGAATTATCTGGAGAGGTGTCTTCCGTCGTTCTGAATTCACGGTAAGGCCATTATCGCTACTGAATTCATTGGATGTCAGTTTGATATGGATAGGTAGATCAAAATAGTCAAATCATACACGTTTACACACAATAATATTCTACACTTATACAAAATAAGTATAAACAATTGAAATTTATTCAGTTTCATTTTTCCCATTGAGCTTTTAATGGCATTTTTATAGAACGTTGCTTCAGTAACATTGAATATTTTTCTAACATTTACTCTTTTGTTACGTGGCATGTAAGTTTTCATTTTTGTAATTATCAGTAGTAGGGACCGTCTGGTTGCTTTAATCCTAACTAGCAATTAAATGAGTTTGGGTTTGACTTGGATTTGATTCGATTTAGATTTGGTTCAAGTTTACATATGCAGTGCACATATATTGACTTGTTATAACACAAACCAATCTCAATTAAACTTAAGTTTATTTGACATGTAGGTGCAGACATGTTGACTGCTGTAGGTCCTGCTCTAATCATGTACACCAAATCTAACCTAAACTTTCAAAATTAGGATTCTGTATTGGAAGAAGTTATACAATTTATTCATCACGAGAACATATGTATTTTAAACGTACTGATATTTATGATGTGTTCCATTTTTTTTTTGTAGAATACGTTGACAACGTTTATAGAGAAAATTGTAAAACACTATGTAAATGGGGGGTCCATATTTACAGCAATTCCGAAACATTATTATAATTTGTAGAACGTAAAGAAATCATCTATTTCATTATCGGAACGTTAATCATGATACAATATCTAAATACTTAATATTTTACGAATTAATGAACACAGATATTTAGCATAAAAGCTTTATCGCTCAATATTACTTGTACTATACAATATAAATTCTAATTGCATACTATAAGTAATGAGAGTAATACTATAAATATTTCCAGTACACTCCGGTTTCCAATTTACGAGTACCAACCCCCAAAGGGGTCGCAGAATATGACAAAATAATAGGTTAGACATTAAATTTTCTAGCTAAATACTATGGCTCGCCTAATGATTAGAGGGATTTAGATTTAGGATTTAGTATATTGAAATTCCGTTTATGCAAATATTGCAGGAGGCAGTGGTTACTAGGTTATTACAAAATTCTAATTTTATAAAAGATTGAAAAACACTGTGATTGAATCGCGTAGAAGTTTGAGATGTTAATGGAACTTGAAATTTTATAGCTGTAATTGCCACTTTTAATTTGAGGTGTTCCATTCAAAATAGTCTAAAAATTTCAATTACAAGTATAACTGAAAAAACTTTATTATATTAAAACTAAAATTAAGATTATCATTTTTATTAAAAAAAGAGGAAAGGAAGCAAGTTTTGCGAAAATTAACAATCAATCAAGAATTAAAAGAACCTAGCAGAATCTTTGCTTCATCCCCAGCGAGACTAGTCTGCAAGAACTGTTAAACTTCAATCTTCCTCGAAATTCACACAAGAGAACATCTGTGACTTTATCTCTAGACAGTTGTTTTAGTGAAACACAAGCCCAAACAAGTAGTTCACTTAGTACTTCTTTCGTCTTACTATCTTCAACGTTGCTAATCTTGCCTTGAAGATATAGCTACGCTAGGTATTCAAGTTCTGGGAAAGTGCACGAGAAAATGGATAAGTTAGTATTGTTGAATTTGTTGAAACCCATGTTTCATTGATGTTTATGTAATTTGCAATTTTCCGTGGTAGATTTCTTTTTTAGATCTGATATAAATTAAAATCGCACCAAATTCGGTCGAATTTGATATTTCTGGATTTTTTGAAAATTTCCAGAAGCCATAATTGCGTAAAGATCCGCAGTCTATACACCCCTACTCTTTTTTTTTAATGACGAATGCGGTAAGTGGTAGTTATAATGAATTTCTGAAGCCAATTTTCTTCGTACAGTTTATACAAGTAGAAATAACAATTTTATAAATTATTGGAATTTTGTTTGCTTGATCATTAATTGTACTGTAGCGTAGATAAACGAGATATGGGTATTATACAATTAGAGCTGTTGAACGTTTAGTGCTCAGCAATAAATATGTCCGGAATATTAAAATTTGACTGTACGTGACATGCAATATTCAAGAGTCTCAATTTATGACTGTTCGAGCCTGCATTAGCATGGTAATTGTTATTCGATTTCAATATTTTTGACACATACCGGTGTTACGTTAATTGACCAGGATTCTCCCTTGTTAGCTGACCGTCGGCGTTGCTACCCCCATTAATTTTGTTAATGTTTTGTAGCCTTAACGACGTTAGAACCCTAATATTTCATGTCAGATAGCCGTATCTTAATCGCACTCAATAGACAAGAAAAATATCCTGGATTTCCTTGAACGCTACTCCCTTGATAACCGGACAAATATGATCCAGTTAATACTTTTTAACACCTATACCATGAAGAACCACACTCACAATAAGAAAATTGAATTGATTCAGATCTCTTGCAATTTTTATGGCAATATTTACTTTCATGACAAAATTTCTATAATTGTAAATGGAAAATTCAAAAACAAGTATTTTTACCTGGGTTGCCAATCTTGTAAATCTAGTGTTAAATCGAAATGAATAACCCATGAATGTTAACGAAAGATAGAATCATAAATTATCAGAAAAAAAGGAGAAACAGAAAAAAGTCAAGTCGAAGACATGTGTTAAAAATAGAAGAAAATTATGTTTCATAAAGGCTATAATTGAATTAAAATTGTTCGAGCGAGTTACGAGCTCTGCCATTTGGAACAAAGTTGGAATGTCGGTATTCCTTGTGTTATGTCGTCATACATACGGCGGTGAAAGTTTTCGTCGCGGTAAGAAACGCTGGCGAAAGTCGCCTGGGAATTCCAAGGATTAAGAGCACAGCTGTGTTGTTCCCGGCACGAGAGCCGCATTTATTGGGCACCGGCAAAGCGTTTCTACGTTTAAGGGTATCGTGACAAGATATATGTGCCTTTTCGGTGTTCACGTATTGCCTACCGGTTGGCTACCGGCAGTTATCGTGCACTTTGCCACAAGCACGGCGCGGCTGTAATTGTAATAAGTGGCGTGTTCGCGGGACGAAATTTTAATAAAACCGAATCAAGTGATATTCGAAACGGAAATATTGGACACGCACACGGAAAGCGTATTCGTCGTTAAAGGAAGCATTTCCCTAATCGAATTTAATGAAATTATACTTTTTATCTGATTATCTGATAATACCATACCTGTATTCCAACAGTTTTGTACATGTCCCCTCTTAGTTAAATTACGTTAATTCTATTTGTTATTCTATTGTAAACATTTGTGTAAAAGGACTTCGGCCCGTTTATAATAAATATGATAATAACAATAATATTATTTTGTACTCGGAGCGTAGTCCACAAATTACTGATTATCCGCAATCTTTTTTTGAAAAATTGATAAACAGCTTGGCATTAAAAACTGGAAATTTGTGCAAATGGTCAGATAGCTAAAAGCTGTTGTTGAGTGTCAGTTTTATTCTGTTTGTCTAACTTTTCGTACTTTGATTGATGTTTCTATATTTAACACAAGGTATTAGAAGAACTCGAAATTTCAATTAATTTTAGAACAATATTTAAACGTTAAAAATGTTGAGGAATTTATATTGGAATTTGTAATGTTTATGACTTACACTTTTTGATGGCTAATTCCATGAAATAATGTATTTAATATATTATTTGATACATGTGTATTTTTATTGAAGTAAATAATAGAATGTCAGCTATTTTGAAAATACAAACTAGTTACAATCATTTAATAGTTTCAAGCTCAACTTCTTTCTAAATGATAGGTTGATTAAGTTGATCATAGTTGCATAATTTCTAAAATTTTAAGAATATGTTCATTCTTAAATTGTCATTAGTAAAAAATTTGTTTGGACACTAAAAGTCCTCGCCATCATCATTTCTGTCTAAAAACACCTACTTACAAAATTTCAGCCAATTCGGAGCATGTGTAGCTCTCGACGGTACAAGATAATGTAATGATACTGTTCAAGTTCAAAATATTACCTAGAGGCTGCGTCGCAATTAATCGTCTAATTTTCTAGTTAGCATTTTTAGGCAGTCTCTAGTGAGTTTCGTGTGCTCCATAATGGTCTGTTTGGTCGTGTGGTTCATGTACTGCAGATCCTCGTATATCCTAATTAATGAAAAGCCAGCCCACTAATCCTAGTCTCCATTACAGCTACACGTATATCATACGACCCTTCATTTATTTTTGTATTTAGTGTGTTTTTCGCGAATTAACTGATTAACTTGTCGTGATGGTGAATTTCGTTGTAACACATGTGACTGTAAATTTTCCTGTGCTTCGAATTGTGCTTTATCCACATAGATAACGCGTTAGACTGTTTGTATAATTCTATTACAACATTAGCTTTGCAATTAATATTTAATAGAACAATCTTTTTCTATCGAAAATAAAAAAATCGTTCTGGGTTAACAAGAGAAATCATTTTAAGTAGAAAAATTTAAGAATGAAAGGTACGTAACTTTGCGAATGAAATTATTATTTATGAACCAATAGAACAGTAAAATTAATATGTACTTGAAATCCCCTACATTTATATACATTGCTGATTATTTGAAGTAAGAAATAAAAAATTTTCAAAATCAGGACTCACCCGGTTTTTCCAACAAGGTCTTCAATTAATTAACTATAACTTAAATAATATCTGCACATCTTTATTTTGTTTACTTTCTATACATTTGAAATTGGTAAGCTTGTTGATGTGCTACCTCCTCTCCGATGTCAATGACCTTAAAATATGTTGTCAAATTCTGAACAACATTTCCCTTTCAACTGTTTCGCGAATAACTCGTAAACTAAAGACGAACGCCAGAAACTTTAAAAGGATATTTCAAGGTCATTGAAATCGGAGAGTATACCAGAAGATAGAAATATATTCCCAAAAATTATTATAGTAAATAATGTTATTAATGTAAATAAATAGGAGCTAAACAATGTTGAATGAACGCGTTATTTATAGATCCATTATTGGAGCCATTAAAGTAACAAATGCGTCTTTAAAATATGCCAAAACTTAGCATATACCATCGAAATGTATCAAGGCAGAAAAGCCAATGTGTTCACGTAGTTGCGCAATCTACCCTGGTGCGCGAATAATTTCCATGCCGTTTGTAAACCGTAACGCAATAAATATCCTATCGTGCGCGGTAGCAATCAGGAAGGCCGACAATGTGCAAATGAAGAGAAAGAACAACACTGCCGAGGTATTACCCGCCGATGTTCCGCGCGGCTTCATATTTTCTCGTTAATTACGCCCGGATCCTCAAGTCACGATAATCGATTAGGCGCGCACGTTGCTGTTTCTTACGATAATCACCAGTTGTCTCGTGTATATTCCCTTTCCACGTGCATGGGCATGCACAGAATGAAATATTTTATCATTCTTTGCGGTAATCATATTTTATTATACTGGGTGATTACATTAGTTAACGATTTTCCATGAAAACAATTAAATTTTTAACGAAACTCTAAATGCACTTACGATTTATCATTTTTGTACGAAGTACTGATGTTTGAAAATTTCAAATGCACATTTGACACCAGTGTGAACCGCATTGTTCATCAAGTGGTTGAAGAATATATTTTTCAAATTTGAAGAGGCCTTAAGGGCTGCAAGAATTAACTATTTTATACCTGTAACAAGTGACATATAATTTTTAAAAAATTAATATTTTCCTAACAATGTTTGCAAAAATAAAGGTTGTTACCATCACATTAACTTTACAGGAGGAAATAGAGATATGGAACTACTCGAAACGATATTCTAGTCAAACAGCATTATTTAGCAAACATAAACACTAACATTGGTGCCGCGTCATATTGACCGTCTCTGTAATCTTCCGGACGCTTTTAATAAAATCCAACACAGTTTCGCTTTGCTTTCCACTCATCGAAACTACTCGTGTAGGAAATTAAATTTTATTCAATGTCACTTGCTCTGTCGCTCTTGCAAAAATTTCTGCGATCCTCTGACAAAGAATTTTAACAATAGAACGTTCAGTACGTATCCATATAGTTTTCTAATTAAAGTTTCTGAAGCTTAAATCTAAACCTTAATTGAAGCTCTAAATTTTGGTTTTTTCAATACCACGCGCGGAAAACATTTTTTTTAACATGCTATACATCGTTTCTGGTAGATTTTTTCACAGTATAGGGGTAGCTTTTCACAGTATATCTGGTAGATTTTGTCACAGCTATAATTTTTAAAAAATTTCATCGCTCTATCTCATTTCTATCGAAAGTTCTTTGATTTTGTCGCCGGTTTCGTCCAAATTGCCCACTGTGCGACGTTAAGCCTTTGCAGTCGGAGCTATTTCAACTTAAAAAATAAACATTTCTTCGAAAGCTAAACAATATCGTGAATAATGGTACATCAATGTTTAGTGCTGACTCTGAGTCATCCCTCGGATCGATTGGAACGTAACACCCTATAGATCCAACGGTAAGAAATATTCTGGTCGAGGCGGGAAGCCTTGAAAGCGACGGAAAGTGTATTAGCATGCGTATCGTGTAATTGCGTAAAGCATTAAATTGAGACGAAACGAGGGAGATCCGTGGCGAGATAATTAGAGGCAGCCACCCCCGTTGAACGTTGGCTGTTGCCGTCGTGAAATTCGCCCTTGCGAGGCACGCCAGCCCTCTCCGAAGGGGTCGCGCACGCGAGAAATATCTCGGTTCCAATTAGCACCCGAGTTATCGAGCCAAGGACAAGTTACGCGGGCGCGAAAGCTTGCATGAGAATCAACCTCGAACGTAATTAATAGCGAGATATCAAATGACGGCACAAGTATTCAAGGTAAGTCCCGTCCACCCACGTCGCGTCGCCACGGGGCTCTTCTTTCTCAGCCGCCATCGCCGGTGGAAGCACTCTCGTTGATACGCTTAGTTAGTGAAACATCGACGCTCGATAGCATCGGACATGCGAAATGCACGCGACACCTAGATCCTGCGTAATTACGTGTTGAACGGAACCTTGAATTTCAATGGCCGCGGCACGCGATACCGCGCGTTTACCCCTCTTCCTGTGTTGGTTCACGTAATTTCGGCGGTACAGTAGTGCTCGCTGGAATTTGATCAAATCTGTTACACTTAAATTTGCACGACCCATCTCTCCGCTCTTCCCCTATCACTTAGTGTCTCGAGCTCGGCGGTGCCTTGCCTCCGCATGCGAGGGAAGAGGATTAATTTGTCACAATTAATTTGTGAATACTTGCGCCGCACAGTGATCGATTCCTCGATTCTAGGTGGACAAAATGGTAAATTTGATCGACTTCACATATCTTCGCTGCCGTTCTACTTTGTTTACGAACATTTATTCGTTCGATATATATCTTAATATTTCGATTGCACGTGGTTATTGCGACGTAATACGGCGTTAAAGTTTTGCCTGTGCGAAATACTATAAATAAGCTAATTCTTCTTCATCGTATAACTTGTTTGTTTGTTGTTTAAATTATTATCTAAAAAAATGGAGCGGGTAAGCGAAGGTAAGTATGTGATTTTTACATATCGGTATAATTTTATTTTCCCGTGTAGATCATATAAAACAGGTTAACTAATAATACTATTTAAGAAGAGATCAAATTGTATAACTTCTTTTCCCGGACTCGGCCGAACTTCGTTCTTTGATAGCTTTGAAGAATACTTATTTCAAAGTAATGATACTAAATATCGCTTGCCCGTTTTTGCTTATTCGTCATTTATATCATTTTTTTAGTAAGAGGAAAATGACTAAAGAATTTTCTAAAGAATTAGCAGCAGAGACAAAGAGTTTACTCAAATCACCTTAAAAAAGATTATAATTTAGAATAATTTAGAATATGCACCTTTGTCATGCACATTCCTTATTATAATTTTGTAATTTTATATTATATTTTTGTAGAACTTTATCTAATTTTTAAATATAAGTTAAGATTAATTCTTTCCATTTTGTGTGTTGTTTATTCACGTATTTAAACAAAAACTATAAAATATTTAATTTATGTTATTTTCACAAACGTTACAATTAATTGTTTTAATTGTCCATTTTAAAGAAATGATATACATAATTCTTTTAAGTTCATGTAGTTCTTATACACTTGTCATGATTTCTGACAAATAAAGCGTTATTATTACTACAAGAGAACACAAAAATTTGAATTTTGTCCACCTAGAATTGAGGAATCGATCACTGTGTGCCGCCTACGTTAACCGTGGGATATTGTTGGTGAAAAATTGCAAATTTTCTTCGGGTTTGCGCGTGTGAATAGACATGGAAGCAGAATTTTGGAAGAAAGTTGGAGAGATGCACCTATAAAGTGGCATTACATGGGGAAGGAAATACTGATAGGTATATGGAAGATCAAGAGTGAGATGGTCATACTAAACGAAAATAAATTTAACGTTATCATTCCGCATACCTAAAGAAAGATAGTTCAACGGAACCACCTTACATTTTTCAGGAACAATGTGTACGAAGAAATAATCTTGCTGTTATCTTCTTTCTTTTGGTTTGAATACTTCATCGATTACGGTCCGTGCAGTAGTTGTTGGATCTTGTACAAATAATTTATTATACAAAAGAAACAATTGTTAGAAGAAACAAATCTAACTTTAACACTAAAAGTCCTATTTTCAAGTTACTGAAATCATGAAGATATTTCTGAGGAACATTATTAAATATATTCCATCAGTAAATCGAAATTTCATAATTCTTATAAGGAATTAAATATGTCAGTAACTTAAATATTGCTTTAATTGTAATCATTGTTAAGGATGAAATATACCATTAATACTAAGTAGACTTGGGTGAGTGTAACTTCATACAATAGAAAAATTAATAGCATTTAAAAATATAAATACAACTTAATAAAACCATCAAAGAGAGAAAATGAATTTTCATTCGGTTCCTGTGTTTTGAAATTTATAAATACAAAAACTTTTTATATTACTTAAAAATCCGCAGTCTAATCATAAGAAACATTCACATTAATTACGTCTAACTATGAAATAAAAATTTCGAACATATTGCATCCACAATTTCCAATTTTAGAAAAAATGTTATGATAAAATAAAGTTGCATCTGTTTGCATCCTCTTAAAATGTAAATGGAACATTACAGAGGTTCGTTGAAAATAATTAAAATTGCCTTCCTCAGCGTTCTACTTATTAACGATTAATTTACATAATGAGTTCTCCAGGTCAAGAATACCGCAAGGAGTAAAAGTGTAGAACCACTCAAATTACCGCGAAGATTATTAATTACACGCGTTGCATTTAACGGAGGCCATTCGAAGTGAGTTCAGAATTTCGTTTTCGGCGACGAAGTTTTCGGTCAGTGAACACAGATCGTGAGACAGCTTCGATCGTTACCGACTCTGACATGTGTTATTAGATTCGCAGCATCTGAAAACTGTCTCGCAAGACTCTCTAAACAAAGAATTACATTATACGCTACGAGTCCCTGCCTCTTCGTGCAGAATGGAACAGGATAAAATTTACACGCATGGAAAGCTGTGTAACTGTGAAATGAAACCACTTGACACTTGCAAGTCAATGCACTTGGGTTATTCGGATCGAACGAGTTATAGTTATAAGTATGATTATTGACAAACATAGCATACAAAATTTCTATTGTTTTGGAAAATTAATTTATTTTCATTTTTGTTCGAAGCATAAGACACAAAATATTTAGTTGAAACCATGGTGGTGATTGTTGAACGAATCATTTGAGAGTTCATTGTAAACGAAAAGGAGTACAGATACTTAGACTGCAGATCTTTATAAACATTTCCATTTTCATATATTATTGTATGAAAAAAAACGGTATCTTCCTTCAGAAGATTCCTGGTGGCATATATAAATTAAAGATGTTAATATATTATAGATTACTATTTTCATTTGTCAAAAGTATGAAAAAGTTAATGTTCTGTTTACCAAGTCTATACTAGCACACAGTATAGTGAATGAATTGATGTAAAAATTTGTAGAAATTGTAAATGTCTCGAGGACGTAATTTTCGTATCGAAGTCGAGAATTCACTCCAAATTTTTAATCTTCGAAGAATACTTGGAATCGTCTTTCGGAACATACATTGGACTAGGTCACCAGTTTTCTGTAGAGATTGAATATTTTGCCAAGAAACTCGTTAAAAGGCCATACCACAAGCCACTGTAATGATTCTTTTATTTATGATCGTTTCTTCTACGCGATGAGTCGACTCCCACACAGGCGAGCCGATGTTTTGTTTCCTGGAGAGACGATTTGACAACGCAGAAATCATGTACGGAGCTTTGTATGTATATTTCAACGCAATAAATATTTGCGCTCCATTAAAAATGATTTAATATATCCTCCATTTTACTAGCGAGACGCTTGTTCTCAGGATCTTGTTTGCAAAAATGAGGCTGGCCTAAAAAATCCAGGTTGTTCTCATGGAGTCTCTTTGTTTTAAGAGTTAAGGGTAAGTTCGTATTTTCAAACTAACCCTTTTCAACCCTGTCTTACTTCGTTCGAGACAACCCCGATACCAGACTCCATCTTTGAAGCAAATCTAAAGCGGGACAATTTGTCGTCACTAATCCGCAACTGTTCCACGGAACATATGCTCAATGGAACGAGAATATTACAATGACAGTGTGCATGGAAACTTATAATGACGTTGTTACGTCGAAATAATCGCGACTCAACTTTCATTTCGTATCTCCATGGAGAAGCGGAATAAATTTCATTTTACATTTGCATCGTTGCGAAATTTCTACAAGTGGTGAAATGGATGTACGTTTGATATATGTGCAAGAGATGTGCACGATATATGTGCAAAAATTATCCCTACTAGTATCCCTACATCATGTGGAATTATTATCACTGACACCATTTTTTGGTTTTAATTCTTCATGGAACTTCTATCGACATATCTGTGACATTGTGCTGATTAAAATGAACCCAAACACGACACAATTTCCATCATATTTACTTGTTTAATTCTCGATTCAGTAGAACCTCGATTATCCGAACCAATAACATTTGAATTCCCAATTATCATAATGTACATTTCACGCGTAAACATTATTATTGCTATTGCACAACTCCGTAAATATTTAATCGAACATTGTAAATAGGTTCTATAATCCTATTTCTCGTGTTTCAATGATTGGTACGGATACTCGAGGTTCTCATATATCCTGAATTAAACAGATAACTATGATGCGAATTGTGCCATGTTCGGTGTGATTTCAATCAGAAAAATGTCACGAATATGTTGATGAGAGTTTCACTGAAAGATAATTAAATTCGGAAAAGCTTTTAGAATGTTTACTTTTAGAATAATAGAGGTGCCATGTAATTTTATAGTATGTACGAGTGGTTTATCTCTTGGAAGGTTTGAGGATCCGTCTGAGTGACGTCACTTTTACTTTCCCGTGTTCTTTATCTTCGATTAGATCAAAAACATCCGAACACGAAAGCTGTAAACGAACACGGTGCCCGGATCGTAAAAAAAGCTTGGCACTGGTTAGTGGATTTAGATCATCGAATACCTTCTGGGATTGTGGAACACAATGAATCAAAGCTTTATTGTCCGAGAAACTTCAATACCGGCGAGTTCGGCTGTTGATTTCGTTGCGTCATTCTCCTCTTCGCCATATCTAAGACGATCGATCAACCGGCGCATTAAATTCAGATGAATACGTACAATTCTGTAATGCTTTCAATAGGTGTGTGCCAGAGCAAAAATGGAATATATTAGTGCTAGCATTTCCACAGGCGGCTGGCGATTCATTTTCGAACAATTCTTTCACGTGAAATGATGGTATCGCCGGCAAAAAAGCTTCTCCACCCAGAAACTGGATCTTCTGGTAAAATAGGTTTCGTATCCGTAAATCTTCTTTGTATAAATGTAAATGCAGGATTCTTATCTTTCTGGAATTACAGTATTTAATTTCTCATTCACTTAGTCTTGCTAAATTCTATTGTTGCATTGATACATACTAAAATTGTAACTTTTAATTGATATTTCTATACTTCTCTAATTTATTTATGCGTTTACGTTGAACATTTAAAAAAACATTGTTTTATTTGTATTTTTCCATCCTGTTGTTTATTTGTATGCTTACGTTGGACAATTTCTAAGACTGAGTTTTTAGTTATATTTCTTGAAAATAATATAATGTTTCTTTAATTTATAGTTTAGAATTATGCCATTAAAGCCATATACTCTTGATTAGGATTTTGGTTGCATCTTCTATGAAGTGTTGGTCTGACCACATGCTGACTAGTTCCACTGCAAAGTGAGATTCACATAAATCGCTCCGAAACGAAATATGCTCTGCCGCAATCATTTTTAATATGTTAATGTGACGGAGGTCCACCAAATACACTGTTTTGTAACACTGTCGGAACATACGATAGCACTTTGCAACGATGCACGTTTATGCTTATCGGGTACACCAGAATGCAGCGTGGTGGCTCCTGCGCGAGCGATAATTTCCGGTTTCGTGTTTACTTGTTATCTGTATCAGATTACATGCATAGATCGAGCTTTGGTAAGCTTATTTTTAATAGAAAATTACTACAAAATATTATCTAGAGATGATGTTAACGAAGCAAATAAGAACTAAGCAATGTTAACAAATTTAAAATTTAACTCTCTATCTTTCACTTCTACAGCTGAGCCTGTTCATTGATATTAAATTTACTAAATAGTGAAGAATTATTAACTATACTACAAAAACACTAAGAATATTAAATGGTACATTTTTTAATATAATTCGCGAGCAGTGTTTAAAAGGGCAAACAGTAGATGGCGTGTAAAATATCAAGAACAATAGAAATTAAGGAAAGAATGTGTGCCCCGTTTAATATTCCATCGCATTTTAAAGGAAAACATGAAGGAGCAGTGGAGGAGTATAAAGAGTATGTAGCGAGCAAAAACGCAAAGGTATTCATAATTGAAATTGCAAAGATGTTCAACAGAGAGCATGTGTTCTGAATAAATCAGAAAAGAAACTGAATGGAGACCTGACGTACTTTTTTTGTTCATTCAACAATTCATCATCGAAAATGATTATTGCACGAGCAAAAAAAATAAATTATAAACATATTGACATTTGGTCTTCAAAAAAGACCTGTGACGTTGAAAATCAATAACATAGTTATCGCATATATTATAGCATGTACTATACATGTAGTCTTCGTTTATTTTGAATTGAATCTAATAATGTTTAGTATGCACTTATTGAACGAATAGACAGCAAATATAACTTAGTAGTTTCCCGTGGAAGGAACTTCGAAAAAGTCGACTTTTATTGCTTTTTGTACGTTTCAATTCATGATATTTCACACAGAAAAGTGACTTCAGTTTCCCAGTCGCTGGGTCATACAATAATATCTTAAACGAAAATGAACGATAGATGGAGAGAGTGGAGGTTCCAAATTGCGAAATGAATTCAGGCATGATGTTGTACTATTATTTTTAACGAAATTATCACAGTTCAAATATCGACAATTTCTCGATAATGGGATAATTAGCGTCCGAACAATTTTTGGCTACTAAAAAGTTGGAATTGAGGTGGAACGTTTGTAACTCCGGGTCGAAAGTGGACCCAACTCCCGCCGCTTACTTACCGCAAACGGAACGGATAAGGAAAAAGGATAAGGGCTCAGGACCGTCAAGGTATGTCCATGCTGAGCATTACGCTAAGGTATGTATTTGGTGGAGCTCACCGAGGCGTGGAAAATGGTGGAGCTTGGACCAGCCTTTTGCCCCGTACGCGAAGACGTTTGGCATCTGACCAACCGTGCCACTGTCAACGAGCGTGCCAACGGAATGTATCTAAATTATAGTTACGTCACAAGGAACGCAGACAATCCAGTCTCGCCACTGCCAAGAGATTACCGGGCCAACCAGCAGCGGGCGCGGGGCGTGAAAACATGAGCCTAAGCGTGACGCTTCAGATGGACGTGAATGAGGGACCAGGCTGCATAGAGACTCGCAAAGGTGCGAGGCTCGTTCATAGTAACCTTGAACTGTACGTGAGATTCTTGTGATGAATACACAGCAGCGTTACCGCTGGCATAACCACAAGTTCCTTCCGCATACAAAATAGATCGGGAATTTATACCATAATATTTTTTCACGAAAAACTTTTTCATTGCGGAAAAGCCAACTTGAATATTCATGGAGGATGCTTAACATTCTATGGCCTGCATTATGGCGTATTTGGGTTTTATTTTCTACCATCGTTGCGGATACTTTGATTGTTTTAATGGAATCAAAATGTATATGGTTAGTACGCTTATAAATGCTTGTAACGTAACAATGCATGTATAGTTATTTTCCATTTTTGCGATATAAAAAACTAAAATCACGATCTCGTGAAAATTATTCCAATATTTCCAATGACTGCTGTTACAATAAATCAAGAGAAATCTATATGTTGCTAATTAAAGAAAATTTATACTGGCTATGAATTGTATTCCACAAACAATTGCAAGGCTTTGCTGAAGAATTAAAAGGCTCTAACTTTGTTTGTCACTATACTTGTATTCGTTTGTCACTAATAATCAAATATAAAACAAACTATTGAAACAGAGTTGGTCTCTTATAAACTGGTAGTAATTGCAAATTGGAAAAGTGTTTAGTTTCTAGGATTTGAAGTTTCACTCATCAGGAATCTTACTATAAAAGGTACGAAAAGCCGCTACATTACAGAAGATAATGCTCCAATTAATTTTTGCAGAACGTTCGGAGCGGAGACGAAAGAAAACGGAGGAAATATAGTTTCAAACGACTTCACTGAAATTCAGATATGCGAATAACCATGGTCCGAGCACTTTGTCCTTCGGGTCCATTATAATTAATCCCCCAACGACGAACGGCCCGTGGTAAAAAATGAATTTCCGCAAGAATGTTTGGAGCTGATTCTTACCAGCAGCGCGGAAGAATAAATGAAACCCTCGAGATCCCCCATCGCGGGAATTGCAATTTCTCATCTGGAACTCTGCGTTACAATTCAGAACTTTTCCTTTTCTCCTGTATTCTTTTGCGATTCTTTGCTTCTCCGCTCATAATTTAACGAAAATGAAACCGAAAAATGCGAACTATACGTTTAAACGAATCGGGTCAAACTGTTGACATAAATCATTTCTATTGCGGGTTCAGAACACGGTGCTCGTATTGTACGCGCGTCTAAAATTGGTTTATTAATGTTTTTACTACAATGAACGAGGTATATTCTTTCAATTTCAACTTTCAACTTTCAATTGATTTCGTCGTACAATGCTGTCGCTATTAAAAATGCATTTAAAACAAATTTTTTTACACAGTTCGGTAGACACAATAATATCCTGCAGTGTTCGTTTCAACTTTCTTTAAATACCATTTGTCGATCTTAAGAAAATATCGAAATTTTTTCAAGGACTGATTTCACCCCTTTAGCAGCACAAAACAATAGGGTTGTAGTAGGCGCATTCTACTTGTGTACAAAGTTTGATAATTTTTTGAATTTACGAGCTCGATACCTTCCCTTGGGAAATTTATTGTTGTACTACTTGTTTTAACAAAATTATCATAGTTCCAATATTGACAATTTCTCGAGAGTCAGAAGTTTGGCGTTGAAATAATTTTTGGATCCGTTTTGTGTACCATATACAACAAATCTCTTGCAAAAGGTACCGGCTTGAATACATTACCAGTTTAATATAGTCGGAATAATACCAGCTAGTTACCATTCAGCGATCCGTCGTCTGCAGACATTCGTTTGTTCTATTAATGGAGCTTCTTCCAAGTTCATTGGCTATCCGTTCCTAGAGTGTTGAAAGGAAGGATTACCGGAACTTTGAGCAGTGTTCCAGCAATTCGATTCTCGCCTTATAAGCCTGTGCCGACTTTCACGGACACGGGATCCGTACCGTGATCGAAAGGAAATTAAATAAAATAGAGTAAAACGCTCGGAACAGGCAGCTTTGAGAAAGTTACAAAAAGGAACCGTGGCGAGAAGACGAAGAAATGGAACGCGGAAGTTCTTCTCTTCTACGGTAGGAATAAGAGGCGTCGAGGGATCTCATTTTGCTACCCTTTCATGTCGTCTTCCCGAAAGAATTCCTCCTTTTGTGCGTTATCGAGGTTATTGGAAATTTCTCAAATTCTCGATGGACATTTCATCAGACCGGAAGTCATTAAAACTACGATAATCGATTGCAACAGCGAGCGAAGAGAAAGTTATTGCCTTTGAAATTTTATATTAATTTGGGCATGAATAACATAAAAAGTTTGGTAGTATGATAAAGAAGCTTACGTTTTCCAATTAAAGTTCGAACCTATAAAATTTTCATTTCATAAATGTTTTGGTGAACAGAATTCGTTCAAGAACTATTATATGCTGTAAAAAATATATATATTGATTATTAAAAATTAAAGGTGACCTTGATTTTTTTTAAATATCTTTTTATTGAAATTTGTAGACCGCCAAATGTTGATTTTTTCGATCGAAAATTATATTCACAAAATGTTCATTTTTAAATACTTGTTCTAATTATAGTTTTTATTAGATTTTATTAATATCCACATTTTCGACACTGCTAAACACTAGCAAGTAATGTAATAGATGCATTAACCCTTAACACTCGAGTGGCGACCCTGAGGCACTGAGTAATGCAAAATAATTGTTACGTTACTAAATTATTTTACATGACATAAATTGCTAAACATTTGAATATCGCGCGCGAAGGTCGCATCAGTTTAATATGCATAAAATGAAAAAAATCATATAGAATGGGAATATTGTAGGTGAGAGGAAATTAAAATAATTCCGAGTGCAAAGGGTTGAATGCCGATATGAGACAAGTAATTTTTTACCAAATGAACTGCTATATCGGCCGCCTGGAGCACTGTGCGTCATATTGAAGTGCGGCATCAAACGTTTTGTTTAGAGTTTTCCCCGATTACGGGCAAAGCAAGATCCATGATCGCAATAAATTCCGCTCTGAACATGGGCGTGTAGCCGAAACACACCAACGGCGAAGCTCCCTTGTTATCGGCAAATAAAAGTTCGCGTTGCAATTAACCTGGGGTCGAGCCCGTTCGTTAGTGGCGATGGCGACAAACACGCGTTCCTCTATTTCAGGCGTACCGTGTCTGATCCGGGAGCGCAGTACCGCGTCTTCTATTAATCTTGTCAATCCACCGGACGCGGACCTGTTTGAAATAAAACCCCCGAAAAAAGGAACTGTCTATCCAATTAAAACTGGCCGTGTGTAGACGAGTGGCGGGCTTAGGCCGTTTCCTGGCGTGAGAGCGCGCGGTTGTTTTTTTCCCCGGTCGTGCCAAAAATCTGCATTTCCGGTGATCGTTAGCGGGAGCCGGTCGGCCTAAATGCATACGATAAGACACACTGGCGGCGCGGCGTACGAATGCAACGCGCATAACCTCGGGGAGACAATTAGGTCTGCGGTCGGTACGTGCATGTCGGACCTGCCCACACAGCCTTGTTTGCGCCCCTCTCGGTGCTCGTCTTCTACCCACGAGCACCACTTTAGCACTAACGCCCTTAGAGTCGGTTACGATGGAACGATGACAACGGAACCAGCCCAGGATTCACCAACGGCCACAATGGAACCACCGGAACATTAAAGGACTGTCCCACCAACCTCCCAAAAATTCACTAGCCACCTACCGTGTGGAGATGACTAGATCCTTGGTAGGAATGTGGTGACGTAGGCAAGAATGCGCGGCCGATTGGTTAGTTTGGAAGGAGCGCGCCTTCTATTGGCCGAAGCGGTCACACACACAGCACTACTACTATGCAGAACGATAGACCCCTCTTGCCTCTGTACCGTCCTGGGGCTCATCTTGTCATCTCACCACAGTACCTAAGAACTCTTCTTCTTTGAAATGCAATTTTACACAGATGGTTCAAATTATTCTGTAAGTTTCGGTCGTTCTGTGTCAAGAAAATGTTATATATAATTTTTGTCTACTACATATATTGCTACACTGGAAGTTATTTAATTAAATGGATACATTTCTGCTCATTTTTATATTACTAGTGAAGTTTAATAAAACATAATTAGTTTACATAATAATTAGATCTAGTGAGGAATATTTTATTGTGTTTGAATTTTAAGACAGGTAATATTAAATTGACTAGGCGGTTTGGGATATTTTAATGAAATTAAATTTTAGGGGGTTTAATTATTGAATGGAATATCGTTTTATAGAAAATTTTAATATTAGAGGGTGAATATTATTAAAATTTCATTAATATTATTAGTGAATTTTAGTAAAATATAGTTCATTTACATAGTAATTAGTGAAGAATATACCGGGTGTCCCAAAATTCCTTCAACGGCTGGAAATGGGGGGTTGAAGGAATTTTGGGATACCCTGTATATTGGAATAGTATCCGAGATGGAAGATAATTCTGAGAAGTTTGATTTATGGTGTGGACTATGATTAAACTATTTAATCTTATCATTTTATTATTAGTATTACTTTCATTATTTGTGTTTAATTTCCTTAGTTATATTTCTTTATGCAACAATTGCTGGAATTGATATTCAGGTTTACACATTATATTTATATTGAAAATATAAATGTTTCTAGCACAAAATTGCACATTATTTTCATATTCTATATAATTTTCCATTTTTCTCCTCAATCCCCATTTAAATAGTCACAATGGAATCACCGAGACACCTAAGGACTGTCCAACTTACCTCGCAAAAATTCACCAGCCACCTTCCTGCTCTATCGTATCCTCGACTCATACCCCCGTTCTTACTGATAGCTGACTGCCTGTGGAATCGCTGATAAGCTCCAGGCGTACATAGCGCCGGAGAATTTACTGCGGTTACTATTGTGCGACCCATGGCAGCGGCGAGAACGTTGGAAAGAAATGTCACGGGGGGAAGTTATCGGAATTAAGAGAGAGGCTCGTTTTTTACTTGCCTGTGCGCCGCGCCGTTGGTTCCGTCGCACTATAGTCGAAACAAGAATGTGAACTGTACCTTCAGCTTTGTTAAAAATTCATGACGGAAAGCTCAGAATGTTTTGAGAGAACTTGGAAGGCAGAGGAATATACCTGTCTTGGAAAGATCACACTTTCTCCTGAAGTAATCATACATACTGGGTGAAACAATAACTCTGCCCACTTTGAATATCTTCGTTATTTTTATTTCGTTATATCTTCGTTCGATGCCCTGCGAATTTTGTACGGTACATACAAGTTTTATTTACAAGGTCTACTATTATGAAGTGTTATCTTAAATTATATTAAAACTTCTTTTTAGAATTTTACTAACCACGCGACAAAGAATGACACCTCTTAATGGAAGATCCATTATTTTATTCATAAAAGCGATCAACATTATTAATTGTTGGTGACTTGATAAAGAAGTTTTTACTTTGTACTATACTTCAGTTAATTTGATTATTAATAAATTGTAATAATGTTCGTCAATAAATATTCACACTTGCATTGTCTTATTTAAAAAAGAAACTAGAAAAAGTAAGGTATTATAGTAGTCATAATATGTCAAGATTTGTTGTTTGTTGTTTCATGACACACTCCACATTCTGTTCAAGTAATGGACACTTGATTTTTAATTTTAATTCCTTCCAACGCCAGTCATACTTCGCTTCGCACCCGCCGCTTTACTTTTTTTGGAGAGGTGAAGGGCAATGTAAGTTTCACTTCTCACGTCGTTAAAAAATTCTTCTCCCCTTTGATTCACTTTCGTCATATTTAAGCCCGCGGTTAACACAAAAAAGTGGAAACGAGCATTCAGTGTTAAATTACCGTGACACTAGAAACACAAGTGCCACTCTATTCCGAAGAACTTTTTTGAATATCTTCACGCAGTAAATCACGAAACAATTTCTACAATTTAGTAATGCGCGCGCAAAATTCAGGAAAATTTTGCAAGAACTTCACTTGGGAATGTCACTTTATCTTTATTCATTTTTTTCTTAATAAATTCTTGGCAGATCAACAAAAATTTCAGTACTTATATTATTTTGTATTCTAATTCGAAGCACGTAATTACATACATACCTATATATTTCTTTGAAAAATTAGGTGGAAATACGAAAAACTATACTTAATTATTTCTTAATTAGAATTAAACATTACGGTGCGTAAAGAAGAGTATTGATTTGTAATTAATATTTAATGAAGTTCTAATTTTAAAATAATTTCTATTAAATATGTAATGAAGTTTAAATTTAATATTAAGTTAAAGTGGTAATTATAGTTAATTGAAATATGGAATAAATTCGGGAATGTAATTATACTGATCTTTAGTCGAGCGGATTGAAACGTAGCAATCAATGATTGTTGCTGATAGATAAGTTTGATTGAATTTTGCAAGCTAAGTGTAATTAAATTTTGCAGAATACATGTATCATCTTGTGGATTAATGCTATATTGTCCGTGTTTACTAAAGTAAATAAATTACGAAGGTTTCCTGTCAAAGAATCTATCGCTTACACTCGCTTGGCACTTCCTCAAAGAAGCACTGAAAAAGGGAGGCTTATTGCTTCAATTTACACCGCCATGAACGTGAAGATATAATAAGAAAGAAGTGTGCCAAGAGATAGGAGAACGGGAACACGCGAACGACACTTTAATAGTTCAGCCAATCAAAAATTTATTAAACTTTTTGTTTGCGTGCATGCTAGGTGCTACTCTACGCTATCAGTTAAAACTTTGAAATCAGATTCTATATAACTAATGAAAGCTTTATAACTTCTTAAAGATTTAAGTGGTCTATTAAAAAACGTTTCTTGCACTGTTGATTTAACAATAACAGTCACTTTCCTAGAAGGAAGTTTATATTTAAGAGGAATCTTTACATCTCTCTCTCTCTCTCTCTCTTTGAGTCGTAAATATTTTGACCGTAACTTATTAAAAATATTGTGCCTGTATTACATTTTTAATATTAGGAATAAAAATTGTGTTAATTTTTTAGTAATTGCAGAACATTCATAACAATTGATTATGTCAAATATACTGAATCGTTTTTAATAATAAAAAGATTATCGTCATAAAATGAAATGATTGCAAGAAATCATTATAATTAATTCAAAAATAAAACATTTAACAGCAAGCAGTTTATCCTTGATTTAACAGTCAAATTTATGTGATAAAAAGATACTAGAATGTAGGTGGCCACACACTTTTAGTTGGCAATGTAAATTTTATCTCAAGTTGAATCTGGCCACTTATTCTTGAGACCCTTTCTGCTCGCAAATGTTGAGCTCAAGTGAAAGTCTATTTACAATCCCATCAGTGCCCTTCGGGTATTCGAAGTCGTTTCACTGCATCGATGCCAGAAAGCTTGCAAGATCCAAGTTCTGTGTAGGGACTAGTCGAGGAAATTCGAAGTCTTATATCTACGTCTACATAAACATTTATATCGCGTTTCGACCACGCAGTTCCAACGAAAGCGGAAAAAATCGATTTTTTAAAGGTGCAAAGTCTGAATAAATATTAATACCAATAATGCCAGAAATCATAACTTATCAATTGCATTTTTACTAAATAAACTGCTCTGATTTCACTCGATTTTTCTACGGTCGCTGAGCAGATGACCAGGGCGTTAAAAATACATCCACAATTTATGGGAAAATATTGTTGAGGAATATGCTATTCACATTCGAGTTGTATGTGGAAGCCAAGCAGCCGAATGAGCGAAGAGTAAAAAGCTCCGTCGAAATAATTTCATTGGTCGAGCAGGGCCGGCCAAAAATTCGGCGTACAAATTGACCAGCACTTTTCCGCTGGCCCAATTGCGGGACGTCACACAGACGCGGTGCACTCATGCAAGGGTGGCCGTAATGTCGAAGTCTCACGTAAATCACCACACCCTGTTATGACGTCACATGATTTACCCTGACCCGAGAGGCGAGCCAGTAAAGCGAGCTCGAAAAGGTAACGAACAAATGGCGTCGGCTCTGCCGGGGCATCGAGTCACGAAAGAACAGCTGCTCTCAATTAGCATACGAATATCGTGTTATAGCTGATACCTTCGGCTGCCTTGAGAATTTCGGGTACCAATCAATCCTACGGAGGAGCTATTCCCCGAACACAGTGTAGGGCTAAATTTTCAAAATCTGTTACACTGTATGTATGTATATCATGAGACTGTATACAGGGTGGTCCACCTAAGTCAGGCCACCTAAATATCTGCTCTAATTGTGGGGATCCAAAAAATATTTTGCATGCTATTTGAATGGTTTGAAAAAACCATTCTATTGCAAAGAATGTTTTTTTTCTAGGGTAATGTTTTCGGACTTTTCAAGGTTATCGATGTTTTTTTGCGTATAATTATATAATTTTTTTGTCTCGAGCGGTGCCTTATATCGGTAGACAAAGAAAGAGAATAAGAGGAGAAAACACAAGCGTAGTCATAAGAGGTGTCACGAGCATAAAAAATAAACGTGCAATAAAGAAAATTTCAAATTGAATAATTTTTATCTTACCTTTTCATACGTAGTACCGGTTGATTGTTCAGATTTCTCTCATTAAAATGAGTCCAAACACGCCGTAAATCAAAACAGTTTTATAGACTCGATGTAAGCAACAAATTAACGACATAGAAGTCGACCGATTTACGCCGTGTTTGGACTCATTCCAATCGGAAGAATCTCAGGATACCATTAGTACCACCTTTGAAAAGGGAAGATAAAAATTAATGAATTTCAAATTTCTTTATTGCAGGTTGAGTTCTTGCTCCGACCTAACCCAGACCGATTTACGTCATGTTTGGACTCATTTTAATCGGAAAAGTCTCAGGCCGCCATTTGTACCACATTTGAAAAGGTGAGACAGAAATGACTGAATTTCAAATTTTCTTGATTGCACGAGTCTGTGCTGAAGTCAATTCGTGGAAGAATATCAGTTCCTGTAACGCAAGAAGTTGACTTCTGGATCCCAAGATTTGCAAATTTGAAAACCGTCCTTGTTACGAAGATTGAGTAATTTTTTTGAATTTTGTAGTCATGGCAACACCTGCAATTTGATCTTGTTGGTTTTAGAAACAGTTTACGTCGCGTACCTTTGAAACGATGGCAAAGATCATTAAACTACTTTCTCCGTCAATTAATCCTGTTTCTCCTTATTTTACCGTGACACCATCTCGTCAAATCAATTCGGCTTAGATTCGAAGCAATTGCGACGGCACTGCGCATGATTGGAAATTCATGTCACCATACTAAACGACCAAATTGCAACAAGCACAAACAGTCTGGATAGCATGGAACAGCAATTACCAAATTACCCTCGCGCACTAGGAGCAACGCCTGGTAAACATTTCACCCTGTTCCAGCGCAAATAGAAAATATGTTAACGGTTTGACGGCCGGTGTCACGATGCGTAATTTCGTTGATCCCATAGTTAGTGGCCGGCGTCACGCAAACGCGACTTTACTTAGGCTCGTTCTTGCGATTCGCGTGACTGATTAAGCGATCACGAAAATTCCAGAGTAGTATTGGGGAATAATATGAAATATTTTACGAAAAGATACGAAACAGAAACTTGTCTGAATAAATTTGAAAACAATATTTAAGAGAATGATAATTATTTACAAACAAACAACAAAAAGAAACTCGAATATAAGCCATATTTACAGTTATAGTGTAACTATAATTATAAATAATTCGACTAAGACGAGAAATAGGTGCTCACGCTTGCGATATGTAATTTGTATTATTATACTGCAGATTTTATGCATTCATGAGAAAACTTGCTAATTGCAATTTGCAACGGTAAAAAGATTATGGAAGAGTACCTACAGCTATATAATATTTTCGACCTAGTAAAATGATGAAAGAATGAATAAACTTTTAATTGGTTCCTGTATCTTGTAGTAGTTGCAGAACATTTTTATTTTGCATAAAGATCAAAGAAGATTAATTAGTTTAAAGAAGCTTAACAGCGGACAGGGCGTCCGGGCTCCATGAGTGCGTTCTATGAATTCTTAATAATTTTGTTTGTCATTTGATCCGTTATAAAAATACGAGCAGGTGCATACAACTTTTTTATCTGCGCCGTTACTTTATAAAAGAGATCATCAATTGGGGGGTTCCATCCCCTTCTTTAAGAGCTATTTTCGTCCTGAAACACAGGGAGCTCTAAAAATATTTATTATGTATTATTCAACACTATGTATATTTGCATACAAAGCTTTATTACTAAAATGAATCTCATAATCAGAACTGTCTTATATTTTAAAATTGATTTTATTAGTATTTATTAAATTGTGTTTAAAATTTTCTATAAGAGTTTAAATCAATTTCGCAATGAGACGGTGCATTGTTATGCAAAATAGAAATTTTCTGTGTCAAGAGTACAAGCAATTAAAAAGGAATAAATCTTCTTGCCTCTCTTAATAATTTTAATAACTTTACAAGAATATTATTGCGTAATAATAATAACCCTTATATGAGAGTTCTTAAACTTGTTTGATGGCTTTTGGATTTTCATTATTTTGTATTTTGGCTGCCCATTTTTTAAATAAAAAAACCCACAGTCGAATTATAATTCTGGGCAATAATAACACGTTCTCTGCTACTTTTTCTCGCAACTTTTCGACAACTCTTGCCACATATGCATTCTTCGAATCGCGGTCACCCAAAATTCTTTCGCCCTGGACCAAAACGCATATCGTTTACACTCGGTGTTCGGAGATCTCTTCCATGCACAGGAACAATCATTCCTATCTCTCGAAGTTATCACGCTCTCTCACATACCACACTCGTTTTTGGCACCCTCTCTTGGCACAGTTTTACTCCTCCGCACATATTTGCAGATAATTTCCTGCTCTCATTATAAACGTTCATACAACAACCCTGCAGATAACGAAGATTTGCTTTATTTTTAAACTTGTACCGCGTGTGCTTCAGAGTATAGCGTGAAAAATTTTGTACGGATGGACAATTCGAAAATACAGTGGATCCAAAAAGTGTTCGAATACTAAATTTCTCGTAGACTGTGATAATTTAATTTAAAAAATTGTACAATAAACATATTTTCGAGCGTGAAACTTTTGCAGATCATCATTAATACTCTTCGTACCGTTTCCGGAATTAACATTTTTTCGAAAAAGCTCATGTAATAATGTAGCATCGCACGAACGGTATTGCGTCGCGGGATAACTCGTTCAGAGAACGAAGTGGTTAACACTAAACCTATCATCAAAAGTGACTGATGTGTATAAATTTATTTATATTTTGTGTGATTTTTACTACAATATTGTATACTGAAGTAAAAAATATATTCGATAAATTCCCATGAAAACACCTTTACAACTCCAATAATTGTCAAATAAAAAATCTAAAACGGGTTATTTGACCCCTTGTGGTAGGTTTAGTGTTAGCGGTAAAATATGTTTGATAATGACTCTGGCATATGAATTGACGCTTCACCATAAACAATCGAAAATCGAAGAGGTAGAAACGTAATTCTCTGACAGACGCGGGAAAGAGTGGTTCCGATGTACTTTTGCTCGCATAAATTAAGCGGTCAAACACAACCGGAGTCAGACTGTCTCCTGTGGCTTGTCAGTGACCATTCTGGCCAAGGGATTCGAGAGATCGAAGGGTGGAATGTTGTTGGGATCCTCGCGTACTCCGCCGGCTAATCTAATTCGAAAGCTGTCCAACAATGTTCCTGTATCTACTGTAAACGTAAGCGAATAGAGAACGGTAGTTTACGCCGAGGGAAATGGCGGCCTTAAGGGGATTCGATCAAGTAAATCTTCGTAAATACTTAAGTCCCGATTCATCTTCCTGCTGAACCTGCATAATTTTTTAATTAAATTGCAACTCACGGCGTCGCGTCGTCTGCTCTTCTTACCGTATTACGTTCCACCAGTTTGTCAGTCTGCATTGTTATTCGAATCCCATTTGCCTTAACATGTCCAAGGTACGAGTATTTAAGCTCGAACACTGAGAAAGGTAATGGCTTTTTTAAATGCGATAATAATTATTCAGCAAAGAAAGAAGCTTCAAGTTAATTTTATTTGCAGAGCTTATTGGTTTGAAAGATGATGTATTAAGCTTTTATTCCTCAATGTAAAGAGCTTAGATATTAGCTAACATATGTATACGTGCTCCATTGGGAAGTGTTATTTTAAATTATAAACAAACGCTGTCTCTTTTTTACAATTAAGTAAGTGACAACTCTAATCTTCACAAATAAAAATTACTGCGAAATTTAAAATGACACCATTTACTGGAAGACCCTTTGTTACAAATAATTTCGTAAACTAACCGGGTAAATGAGTTAATTAATGAATGCGGCGTTGAATAAGCCAGTGAATGAATTTATCGATAAACTGCTAGGCGAGTCGTGGTGCAGTTTTTTCAAGGTGCTGATTAGTATCGTGTGCAATGGATAGGCGATCGATAATTACCGCAATGGAATGTTCTCGAACGAATGAAAGTTACTGCTGTTGCCGAGGGAATACAAGCCGTGGATTGGGGACGGTACTGACGAGACAGAACAATAGGCAGAGAATAATGGCTTTAATCTAACAATAAGAACGTTTTTTTCGCTTCATTTTAGTATAGGAGATAAGTGTATTCGTGCAGGATAAATTATCTCCGATTTAATTTTTTCAGATGAGTCAATAATAAGAAACAAAAATTAAATAAATGTTTTAATAACTTTAATACGCTGAAAATAGCGTTTGAATTCTACTGTTTTTGCAGCTTCGTATTTTATATTCATTATATTTTACATTCATTGAAACTCATGTATATTTCAAATTTTCTTAATAACAGGACAAAAAGATTTGTAAATACGACGAATTTTAGAATAAAAATATAGTTTTTTACAATATAATATCATGCAACTTACTTTTTGACTCTCCGTCGTATTAAAGGAATATTTTCGTTGAAGCACGCGGAATTTTAGTAATATACCGCGCTCCCAACTTCTCGTTTACAGTGGCGCTTGCTTGGCAATATTTCAACGGTGAACTCTAATCAATGTTTTCCGATATATCGGAAAGATTGGTCAAAAGTTTCTAATTTTCCACGTGAAATGTGCCGAACCGTCTCCCTTCACCGGAGTTGTTCAAGTTTCGCCGATTATCGGCGATACCTCCGACGTAAACTCCTGCGAAACTATTTACCTGGCTCAGAAATCATCGGACGAGCTTGTAATCATGTTATATTGTAACAGACAGGGCTATAGAACATAGAACTATAGATTGCAATGTTGCATTGCAAGAAACACAGTGCAGCAAGCGAAAAATAATAATAGGACCGTCGAGACAAATCCAGAATTCTTTCGAGCAGTCTCAAAAATAAAATGTAGGCAAATAAAAACAATACAATTGTTCTTAAGGTAACCCATGAGCAAATGTAGCATAAATGTGCAAAGGCAAAATGCCAATAATTTGCTCTGAAACGTTTCATTTATCGTCGCAGTTGATACTAGAATAACAATTACGTAGCGATTTCGTATCAATACTAGAAATGCGGAACACTGTCTTCTTAGTAGAAAGGTCATCGCTGTCGAGTTAACGGATTGGAATGGAAGTTGCATTAATCAGCGGCGCGGCGTTGTTTATTCAGGGCACCGTTTTCATTTCCATTCGCGCGTCGGAAAGAACCCACTTTACAAATTCATTGCGGTCTAACTTTTAATTGACAGGCAGTAAATTACTAGAATGCTTTCCGACCTACGTCTGTCACTATGTACGACTGACGTTAGACGTCTTGATACGTCGATAAACAGTGTACCTTAGACTCATTCATTCTCGTTATCTTCACTTGTTGAACTTCTTTGCGTTAACACATTCTTTTCAAATTCCATGCGAAAAGTGGAGTTGTCATTGCAGATTAATGACAAAGATAAAAAGAAACAAACTTTTTTACCGGATAAATACGTTTAACGAAAGGTGGAATCGTTTTATAAATATTTACTGACAATTTCATAATAATTATACTACGGATGTTTTCAAAAAGTTGATGAGAATATATTAATACTCTCAAATTCTTTTAATTTTTCTTGTGTTATATTTCACCTACTCGTTGTTGTCAAAACTGCATTATAATCCACTGTCGAATTATAATTAGAAATAATTTCATTAGGAATGACTTCAGCCTTGGTGTAGTATACACATTAATTTTAATTAATGAATTTCAAGGTAACTCTTATGACAAGTAGAAATAGCACAACTACTGTACGTCCACACCAAATGAAAGCACGTGTACATATGTACATACACGTCAATATTTCGAGTTTTGTATCTCGTTTTTTCTGAATGAAAAACATGCAAAAGAATGTTTTCCCATATTTGCCATTTATTTTTCCGGTCATTTAGTTTTATGTTTCACCATCATTGTGGTGACACTGTTTCTGTCAGGGAACGTCACACAATTTGTACATGCGAATTTAAATTAAGCTTTCCATATTGATCGAGGGTCGGGGAACGTTTGGTATGCATTGTTTTAGCTAGCCAAGATCATGTTTGGGGGTGGGAATTTATTTGTTGACCAGGTTGACCACATACGAAATGTATTTTAATTAACTCCCTGATACAGATACTAAATAATTCCACTCCCTGATACTGATTCCAAATACGCATGCTAAGAATTATATCCGAGGGGGGGGGGGGGGTGAAGTTCCAATTTTTAGTTATTATACTTTTGATACTTTCTATTCAACTTTTCAAAATTCCAATATAAGACGCGCTGCACCTAGAAATTTTGATCACAGAGGCGGTTTGCTTAAAGGTGGCATTGGGCGAAAGAGACGTTGAAGAGCTGTTGTAAGTGAAAATGGGAAACTACGGTACAGTGTTTTATCAATTACTTTTCTGAGCGTGCATGTGAATTGAATTCAACGGGAAGAAACGAGAAAGAAGTAAGTACACTTAACGGTGTACCGAGTTACGAGTTCTAAAGCGTTACATAGGTACCTGATCCCAACAAGCGCGCCGAACAAAGCCGGGAATAATTGAAACCAGTCACACTTAACGTCACATGCAATTTGAATTACATTTCCTTTCGGAGATCGTGCGCATTCGTCGAGCGCGTTCGGAGTAGAAATACAGTCGCGAATAGAAGTAAAGTCGCCAGGAACCTTGTCGACACGCGAGCGACACTGCACAGCAACAGCTGTGCAGAAATGGATTCGTGTATATCATATAATTTGCATATAAATGCCTTATGGTTATAACGAAATAATAATATTCATATGCAATGTTGCGGTTACAGTGGTCATTTCAAATAAATAAAAGTTCTCTCAAGTATTTTCCTATCACAATTCTTTAATTCTTTCCTATTCCAAGTCGAGTAAACTATAGTGAGTGAACAAATTATTATTAGAGCCACAGCACGATTTTTTAACTATTTAGAACATTTTTGAACTATGCGATGAATAAATTGCAGATTTTTGTACATTTTTTATACCGAATACAAAAAATAGGAATCCAACACTTTCTTTGTTTCTTTAATAACTCTATAGAGTTGAAAATAATATATATTGATACGTATAAATTCTTTTAATTTTTTCAGGATTAAAAATACGTAGTATAAAAAGGATGAATTGTGCAGGATTCATAGTTTTGGAAATACAAATTACGATAAATGCTATTTTAGATTCCCCGAAATTCAGATGAAATATACAATAATTTAATTGCATAAAAATCTTTGAGATTCCATCGAAAAGGAGATTTAGTTGCCACGGTTTGACACTATTGCGATCTGAAATGTAAAAGTTGCCAGGAAACTTACGATTCACTTAGCAGAGGGAAACGAATTCAAGCTAAGCACCGGATCAGGAATCTTTAAGTAACGAAATGTACTTTTTCACGTTTTGTCTTCGACGCGAACGAGATCTCGAAATCGCTTTAAAACTTTTCCCGAGCTTCTTTTCAAATTCTCCATTTGAATTTCCTCTGTACTTTAAACTCTGATATTCTCAATCATTTACTCAATATAATGTTGTATATTTGCAAACTTCTCTCCTTCGGTTAAGCTCTACTTGTTTAATATTTCAATGCGACAACAGTCTTGCGGATCTCTGCGTGTAATCCACGGTTCTGTAAAAGCTTTACTTATTCAATATAAAAAATTCTGATTTGTAACTTTTGATCAGAATCATTTTTAAGTTACTACTAGTAGCAAGAATCTTCTAAGGAAACGAAGTTAATTAAAAATAATTATCGGATTTACCAATATTGACGTTCTTAGGTCATTACCGACTACATTGTAGCACACAATAAGACTGTTACTAAACTGTTTAAATTATATACGAATGTTTTGTGGATTTTTTAATAAGATTATGTATTTAGAGGCAGCTTTGAGGTAATAAGAGTTACACATTGTTGTTTAGAATTATTTTGGATAATCATATAGAAGTTAAAAAACTATTAGGATGACTATAGCAAACTCCGTCTTTTCAAAAAGGATCGAAATCGTTCTTCAGGGCGAAGGAGGGGCTCCACTCCTCTCCCTGCGCCACCTCCTCAAAAAATAATTCCTAGAAATGTTAATTATATTATTGACGTTACAGAAGGTCTCCTCGACACGAAACAAAGAAATTCCTTTTGCAACACAGATTTGTACGGTCTTGTATAGCGTTTTACTATCGCGGAGTGTACATAGGTGCACTTCGGCTATCGGAACACGAATTTGCGGCTCACGCGAGATCGATTCGCGTAGAAATTCCAGACACGGGGTTGAAAAGTCGTGCAGAACTATTTACGTGCTGTTGTCTCACGCACGAGACACTCGCTCGACAGACTCGACAAGCTCGGCCGGGCAACAAGTGTTTCCCCGAGCTTTGTGAAATCGTAGCCCGGATGAACGAAAATCTTAGCACTTTAACGGCGCGCGCGGCTTTGTGGGCCAATCGATCCTCTACACCCCGAGACCAATTGAACCTCGACGTCGAGTTACGCGCGCCTATAAAAAATATTTCAGCGATGCGTATACGCGGTCCTATTGTTCCCTTCCTTCCGTTCATCTTCGCGACAGCACGTAACTCACGCAATATTGAAACGACGCGACGCGCAACAAGTCCGCGCAACGGTAATAAATGTCACCGGAACATCGTTCTGCTCTTTGATATCGAGACGGATTTCCTTTCAGTTCTTTACGTGCTACTACCTTTAATGGAAAATGTTCGATCTAAATTGTGAATGCGACTGTCGAATTATTTGCGTGACAGCTGTTGCAGTCCCTGGTCATCGTATTAGGACCAAATTTTCAGCATTTTTCATGTTTTCCGTAAAATTAAAAGGCCTGTTGAAATTGTAATGATATAGTTTATTGACTAGTAACACAATACACTACTGTACATAACACTATTACCAGATGTTACTATCTCGTATTTCCACCCTTTGCCTTGATGACAGCTTGCACCCTTTCCGGCATGCTGAGTTATTGTGGATCTTTTCACTCAAGGTCGTTTCAAGGTTTTAGTGTTGAGCTACAAAAGACACGTTCTACAGATTTGCAAGTGTTAGCATTTCTCGCAAAGCCTGCATTCTCCTTACAGGCGAAAACAGTACATATTTGAATGCATCTTTTTATGAGCTAAGCTACACGATGCAACACGAAAATATATGTAGTTGTTTATAAAACAACATCGACGACCTTCAAAACTATGAGAGAAAACAACATTTTAATAAAAACAACCCCTGCGGAATACTGACCTATTGATACCATCCAAATTACAGATAAAAAATTTTTTACTCTGTCAAAATTAAAGAAGATATTCATGGGTTCACACTTAATTGAAACACCCTATACAGGGTGTCCCAAAACTCCTTCAAGTCCGGGAAATGGGAGGTTCCTTAGGTCATTTGAAGCGACATTTTCCTTTGCAAAAATGGCCGCAGCGGCTTTGTTTAGGAGTTATTAGCGAAAAACACAGACCAATCTCACCAATCAGAGCGCGACCTAGACGCGAGCTGGCACTGTAGGCCCGGCGCGCCAACTGTCTATTGGCCGACTGCGCCAAGTCGCGCTCTCATTGGTCCGTGTTTTTCGTTAATAACTCCCAAACAAAGCCGCGGCGGTAATTTTTGCAAAGGAAATTGTCGCTTCAAATGACCTAAGGAACCTCCCATTTCCCGGACTTGAAGGAGTTTTGGGACACCCTGTATACGTCTTTCCAGTATTGCAAAGGTAGACATTTTACTCGAGCAATTACCTATACGAGTTTCTGATCTGGTTACTATGTATGATATTCGGGTCTAGTGAACAGAATGCAAAGGAATGGCAAACAAGACGGGAAACAGGTATGCAGCTGAACGGAGAATCGTCCGATTGCATTAATTCACTATTCAATGGATCTTCGATATTCTTTCTGCGTAACGTAAGAGAAGTGGGTCGCTGTCAACCGGATGGAGAAAGGAAGTATTGCGCGCGACGTTCTTCTGGCGACAAAAATTTGTTGCACAAACAGAGAGACCTCTTACGCAACATTTTCCTATGGAATAACGAGACGTTTCTCAAGGCTGTGAAGGGAAACGGACGGGAAAAGTTTTCCAAAGAGAATATAAATTGTAGCCGGTATGTAACCGAACCCGACACCTCCTCGACATTTCTCGAAATTGTACGCTGTAAAGAATGTCGGTGGCCCTTCGCAAAGTAAACACGATACATTTCGTGATCACGAAATTGTCATTACTCGACTGCAAATCTTTGCGCAAAATAAAAGTCTCTCGCGTAAGAGCACTTTCATAGCTGCTTTTTCAAAAATTAAAATTGTTTCTTCGGATTTAAAAGTGAAATTTGGTTCTATTTAGTTTATTCAATGTACTCGGCGTCATACACACTTTACAATTTTTATATTCATAAATAAATGCCTTGGATCTTATGCATTTTTCGAGATTGCTGGTAGACGAAGTGTTAAATTAGAAATTATTCCTGACCTCAATGTTAATTATTTATAATAATATATTTCATTACAATATAATTCCACTGTTTAGAATTTCACGTCATCATTTTTATCAAATTTGTCAGATAGGCATTTTGTAATTCAGTAATCGTACGTGAAACGGGTGTTTGTGTTTCGATTATTAGATTCTCTTTCTCCGACGAAACAAAACGAGAATACGGTAATTACGTTGACGTGCGGTAAAATCACCTAACGTGCACAACCAAATTATCGCAGCGTGCTTCACACATGCGACGTAATTCATTTATTCCCAACTGGAGCTTCTAAACTAAACGGAGACGAGTAGCTACTCAATTATAAGTGTAAATTGCAGGTGTTTACGCATATGCGGCGCCTGCGGCGCATTCGAATTTGCGAACTGTGTATCGTAAAATTAATAGTCCAATTAGTATGAACTAACAAATATGAACCAAAAATTTCATTAATGTGCTACAATTCGATGCGACATAAAACCCAAATTTTTAAAAAAGAAAGAAAAGCGATCATCATATTTCAAATTATTATTTTTTAAAAACACAAGAAATTGTTCACAGAAAGTAGGATTGAATGTGTTTTATCATCCACTGTCACAATGGCAATGTAAATGTTATTTTAAAAATATATACTGATAAAAACTATACGAATTGTAACAAACTGGAATGCAATATAAATTTATTTTGTCTTTTAATATGTTTAATACGTTGAAAATAATACAATCATACTTTGAAATTCTTCTAATATTTCTATAGTTTTGAATTAATCTACTCATTCGTGTTATAAATACATGAAATCCGTTGTTTAGGTATTAGTTATGCTGGTTCTAAAAAATTGCAGATGCACGTATTTTTCACTTTCGCACTCGCGTGTGTGAAAATTTACGGGCAACAATATACGTTTGATTTTGTTTCTATAAAAAGCGCCAGCTCACCCCTTTTATTACAGTCCCGCGGATGCCAATATTCAATTTTATTTTTTTTCCATAAAACTCATCGTCACACTCTCTTTATCAGAGCAGGGAAGCTGTGATTGAAATCAAGACGGCGCAGCTCGCAGTAGCAGCTTCACAGAATGCGGGAATAACAGAATTCCTGGAAATTGCAATCACACGTATCTTATATTTGCTCACGCCTCACAAGCTTGATGCGATTTACTGAACGTAGTATTTACGAATTGGTCCAGCACGTCGCCTTTCGTATTTTGACAATACACGTAACGTCTAGTTATGTTCCACGAAAGGATTTTCTTCGGACTTGATGCAGGACCCCTGTCCTGCTTTGCGGATTAGGAGCGTAGCATTTTCTTTTTAGTCCTTCGGTGTCAGTCGAGTCAAATTTTCAAGAAGCACAGGGCGTCCCATGTTGCACTTCCTTGACAAGGGTTATTCTTGAGGTTACTTGAAGTAACTTTTTCGTCTGCGGAAATGTTCTCGGAGGCTGTCTTAAGAAGTTATTGTTATTAACGAAAAACACGGGCCAACGCCACACTCAGCTGCTGCTACGCTCTGATTGATCCTTTAACAAAGTCGTGGAGAACATTTTCGCAAAGGAAAAAGTTACTCGAATGACCTCGTTAGTCACCCCTTTTAAGGAAGTACAACATTTTTGGGACACCCTGTACAAGTATTTATGTACAGGGTGTATAAAAAGTAGGGGTGAATCTATACCTCTGGATCGGTGGACATTTGTAAAAGAAGCTTGCCGCAAAATTGTAAAATTGTTGAAGGTGTTGATGTAAAAACAAACTTTAACAAGAATTTTCTTTGGTATAAACAATTTTTCAATATTTTCTAATCGTCATACGAAGATTCATTCATTTTCTGTTTTAAATACTGTAACACATGTATTGTTTCTCTATTATCGTGTTAGACTTTGATGGAGTTAGAACGTTAATGGATCTATCGTGTAATCATTATCGAGAAGCATATTAAAAATTAGATAGGTAGAGTGTAGATAATCAAATTAATAAGAATAAATAATGTGGAAAATGGAGGATGTTCAAATGCGATCGACAATATTCTGTAAGTAGAGTCCTCAACACTTTGTTTTGTATGCAAGGTATAATTATTAAAAGCACGCGTCAAATCGGAAGACGATAAATATACGAAAAGGAAGTAAGACGGAACTAAGTAAACGGAGAAACACTCAGGGAATATTAATATTTGCAGTACACAAGCAGACATTTACTTAAAGTAGGTACAAAAAGAATAAACATGAGATTTGGATTGTGACGCAAGTACTCTTCAGATTTTGTAAAAAAATCTACCGAAGAAATATCTGATACAGAAATATTGATAAAAATACCAACAAATTCAATAGTTCCTTGTTAGATTAGAAAGAGTGATATATAGACTGCGGATCTCTTTATGCAATTATCGTTTTTGAAAATTTTCAAAAAATGCTAGAACATAAAATACAACAGTACGATTTTAATTTATTTCAGATCTAAAAAGGCTACTACCACGAAAAATAAGATCTTATTTTATTCTACTTTCTTAAAATACGTCTAAAATAATTGCAAATTCCGTAAATATCCGCAGTCTAGTGATACATAACATAGTATATTAGGAAATAATATTACAAACTCATTTTTTTAATTCAATTTAGAGATCACAAAACAGCATTGTTAAGCAAACCGATTATAGAAACAATAAACTTTAGATGGTGATTGATCAAATTATTAGATCCACAAGAAAAATTCATTTTTTAACCAAAGTCATCTATAGTGCTGCTAAATGTACGTTTGCAAACGTCAATAGTTCATTCAAAAACGATGAAAGTCCAGTATATGTAAAATGTAAAACCTGTATAACAATAAATAAGGATTAACCGATCTTTTACAAAAATGACGTAGCCGGATCGCACGTATATCCTTGCTCCGCATGCGTGTGCGTGCGAACCCTTGTAACTGTCTATAGCAGGCGGATGGCGCGAGCGCTGTACGAGCAGGGCTATCGACCCTTTCTACTCGCAGCTCGAAGCCACGCGGTCTACTTCGTTCCGGCTTCCTCCGTTACGGAGAATTTAACCATGAATATATCCGCCCGGTTCAGGATCACTGTATTTTATCACAGAGCTATCCTAATGATGGATTTTATCTTTTGGCTGGCACATTCATTGGGAAATTCAAAGATTCATCCCTCGAATTCATTCGGCAGTTTTGCTTCCACATTCACTTTAATGACAGGTCCTAAACCGCACAGTCGAGTCCTGCTAACTTCTTCCGTTTTCGCCACCTTATACCAGCGTTGCTCGTTATCGAATATTGGCAGGTTAAACACAACCACTCTATGACGATTCTCGAGAAATTGACGATATTTAACCTGTCGTGATATCGTAAAAAAACAATCTTACAGCAGTAAGCTTGGACTCATTTTAAAGCTTTGAGACGAATCTCTATGTAGAAACATACGCACGCCATTATTTATTTTCTTCTACCATATTTTCACATGATTCAGCAGGTGAAAAACTGAGTCTTTATTTTTTTCTTAACACTAAACCTACCGTGCTTCAGTAGTAACTGGTACGTGTTCCCTTATAAAAAAGACAAGATTGATTTTATTTAGACTTTGTGCGGCTCCTACTGTACTGCGTGCACTATTAAAGATATCTATACAATCGTTTCTTATGGAATCAGTTTTATTATTTTTCTAATTGTAAAATAAAAAACCAGGAACCGGTTATTTTGACCGGTGTTGGTAGGTTTAGTGTTAAAAATGCTATAGATTGAAACCTCTGTCAAAAACATCCAAATATTTTTTTTCCTGAACGAATCTTCCATAGATTTGCAACATCTTAAAACTTCATTTACGATTGTTTATCATTATTTCATAGATCAGAAATGAGGAATTAGAAACAACGTACACAGATTTAGACAACTCAAAAGACCCGAAATGAACACAAAAAGATTCTATGATTCCTTTTACTTTTACGAGGATTAGGACTTGCTTTTTTTATATCAGTAATAACTTTTTATCATATATTGATAACTAAACAAAGATGAAACTTGATTTTTCGATTTAAAGGAAATAGATAATATGTAAGTACATAAATTAAAATAATTTCATAATACATTTGTAAAAAATAATTAAATTAAGAGAGAATTTTTAAAATATCCCTTATTAAATTTATGTATTTATATTTAATAATTTAGTAAATCCTATTCGAAATTTGCATCAGGTGTCCGACTTAAAATTACGAAAATTGAAGGTCCTAGAGAACCAAAAATTATCACTGAATTGGCCAAATTAGTCAGGAAAACTTATCACATTTTTTATTGTGCAATTACTAAAGTAAAGACGTGTTTATGGCACATTAAGTAAATTTATTTACTCTAGATTACGATAACAACCACAGCAAGTGTCGATAAATGCACCTACTAACATAATATTAAATCAACGAGTTAATTTGACTGCTGTGTACTTTGCATGTCAATGAACCGTATTAATACAATCAACGTACAATTAACTGCACGTTCAAAGATAAGAAAATTTCTATGTTATGTATCGAGTACTGAATGAAAACTTCGACCATCGTCTCTTTTCGAAGCATTCCATTTCATATTTCATAACAATAGATCTCGAAGATGTGCGAGATGCATACACCGCAGAGAATGATATGAAAGGTGTGAAATAAACGGACAGCAATTCAATTTTACGATAACAATGTCGCATGCAATGCGCGAATAGTTATCCTTACATGCCTACTTGTGGATTCAATGTAAATCGCGTGAATGATTCAGGTAGCATGTCGTATCAGAACATATCGCAACTGTTTAGATTGTGAGTCGATTTCGCTCGGAAACGATGTAGACTGCCATGTTAAATAAATATTGACGCTCACCTGTCAGCAAATTCAGAATTATGGTTGATTTCAATCCTCGTACGATCTATACAGAATTATCTCACCAACATTCATTTATTTGTGTACTTATACCTTACTTATAGTAACACAATTCCGTAATAATAATACATGTAGTAATTACAGTGATAATTAAAAGCACTCGCAGAATTGTGTGTATAAATTTAATGTCCAAGGCTTGGTAATACATCTGTCAGTTAATTTAAATCAATTACGTCATGTCAACTGAATTTAATGGAACTCAAAATATATAATTTGAGGAAATTAGTCAGAATGAGTGATGAATTAGTGTAACAGCTATCCCAGCTGTTTGTACTTAATAAAATCATAATTGATGGAATGAAAAGGATACTCATGACTTAATACAGTCTTTTATGTTTTCGATGACTTTGACGGAGAAATATTTGAATGACGAAACTCTTGACCCCTTTGCAATAGTTTTCTTAATCAACCACTATCTGAATCCCCGCAGGATTGCGTTAATTAAAAAGTCGTAGAAGAAGCATTCCTGTCGACGAAGTTTTAATCGCTAATTATCTTTTAATGAGTGCCCGATGTAAAAGGAGGAACGTAAATCACGTCTACACGTAATTCAGAACATGCTTGCATTGGAAATTTAAACCGGTGCCGGAAAGGAACGATTATCATTTACATTCATTGTAGAATTATTTGAAGAAACTGTAAAATATTCGAAATAACAATCATTGAAAATTTTAAAAGTATTTATTTAGAGTATAATACACAGGGTGTCTCAAAAATGTCGGAAACTTTGAAAAGGGTGGATTCTGAGATCATTTGATGTACCTTTTTCCTATGCGAAAATGTTCTCCAAGGCTTTGTTAAAAAATTATTAATGAGAAACACGAACAATGGCGTTGCCATTGGCCGAGCCAGACGTCGTCCGCTGTAGCCGCGTTCTAATTGGTCCGTAGTTTTTCGTTAATAACTCCTTAACAATGCTGCAAAGAACATTTTCGCAAAGGAAAAAGTTACTTCAAATTTTTGTCACGAACTTTCTGGAAAATTTATGTGAAGAAGATCGGAAATAGTATGCTGTGAAAGATAACGCTATAGTATAATATTTCTTATTCTAACAATCTAAAATCGTTTAAAGCATTTCCATGCCGGAAGAACAATTTGTATTCGAGAGATCGTTTAGTTAGTGCAGGAGTATTAAAAAAAGAAATATTGCAGTCGTATTTTACTGAAAAATTGTATCCAATAAATATATATCTCGCCCGATAAAATTAATCTTCATTCAGCGAAGAAAGTAATCCGATTGGAAAAGCAATGGCGGCAAACGCAAGTTTCTTAAGCGATAGTGACAACCAAATTAAAAGTTGAAGAAAGTTCAGCAACCAGCGCTATCGGTTTGGAATGGCAACATCCAGTGACATTAGCAAAAGTTATCGTTAAAAAACGTGACGGTGAACCCACGTCTGACCAATATTCGTGTTGACCGAACAACATACTCGTGTATCATCCATTTTAATCTCTGTTACGATCGTTCGCAAAAAACATCCGACGGAAACTATGACGTGCGCAAATATTTGTAAACCGGAATTTCGGACAACGGAGAAAATTGTAAAATACAGAATTGGGACAATCGTCATTAATATACTCCTGTTCGCTAATATAAATTCATCGATGAACATGTACAGAATTTGAGAACCGGTTATTTATCCATATGTAAATTGTTAAGTTATAAAAAAATGACTACAATCTGCTGTTTTTTTTTAATGTGTTTAAAAATAAAATCATTTCTAACAATTTGTTTATATGGACGACCGGTGAGATAGTACAAATTGTGTGCGTTAATATTATTGTTGCGTGTATGTTTATTAATTAACAAGTACAATTGCACAAAATATTTGAATTAAAAATAATCTGACGTTGCATGGTGTCGAATATATTATTCAATATTAAAATATTCGATCAAAACCGTAAACATAATTGTCGAAAGAATTACTTGTGCATTAATTAAAAACGAAAGTGGGGACTGCACGCACATTAATCAAGTAGAAGTGGTAATAAATGAGTCCTGCTTCATCTTGCAAGACAACGTGAGAAAGATGGCTGACAATGAACGATTGGGAAGGGACAAGGGAGAATTCAGATGGTCCTCTGTCATCTCATCAAGTAGTTTGTCAATGACATTCGCAGAGGCCGTTTGCTTGATCATTTGAACGGCCATCGCAGTCGCGACAGACTTCACCCGACATTAGGAACAGGTAGACCGTCACGCTTTGACATATTTCTAGGGCTGTTTCAGGTTCGTCGGTGTGACGCGACAAATCACTCTCCTACGTACTGTTTCATCAACATAATTGGACCTAAATTTCGTCGTCCGGACATGTGGTTACACGCGTGCAAACATACGTCACGAGCTCAAAATTTTTCGGTCGACGCACAGTGGAGTATTTGCCTCGAAAAGTTGGCTAAAATACGATTTTTCAAATCTTGTGTACCTAAGAATGAAAAACTTTGGTTGTCTGAGCTATTGGAATATTTGAACAACAGTATACCAGATTTTTTTATCTTTTTTTATGCACTCATGTAGTGCTCATTTTTCTCTTCGCATGTTTCTGAAATATCGCTCGGTTATTAAGATCGTTTATATGTGACGATTATTATTTGAACCAGTACTCTGTAACACTGCAGAATTCGGACGGTCTTTTATAATCGCGGCATTCCGAGCCGCGCTGCCGATGAATGCGAACCTCCATTATTTCGAGTTCATTGTTTCAGGATTACAAAAATTTAGGCGAACAAGGGCTTATTTCAGACGCTTTACTTTGTTTCCAACCGTGGAAAAATTGTCACACGAAAACTGTGTCAATGTTCTTTTTTACTACAGAAAAATTTCATAATGTTCTGGGTGATAAACGATAGAATGATTCACATCAGCAAGGATTTCAAACAAAAATTTAATGGTAGGTAATAATAGATTATGAATTTTATAAAATTTTGGGCGTTAGTTGGCATTAAAGTTGCTCAGAATTTTATTCCATAATATTCACTATAATACAGAAATACATGGTTCAACTTTTGTAATTAACTCTGTCTGAATTCTACACTTCCTTATTTTTTCTGTATTTTTTAAATGATATTTTATTCTGTTGCAGTGTTGTCTCCGTGGTGTGATTAGGTTTTATGTACATAAATGTACTGTCTTAATCTTATATGAATTTTAATTTTACAGTTGAAATTCTGCTTGTTCCTTAATTTTCCCATTCACTTATTTTTTAAATGATATTTTATTCTGTCATACGGATGAGGAAATTCAGTTAAGACACAGAAAGAAAGGATCATGCAAACATCCTCTCATTTCATTCTCAAAGCTCCAGCTTTATTGAAGAATATCGTTCATGAATGAAATCTTAAAGATCATGTGGTTAATTAGGAACGATAATTTATGGCTCTCATTAAGGACTGTAACAAAAATCATCTAACAATAAGTGAAATGAAAAATAATACAGATGAACAGTACTGTTACTAAGAGGTGTCGAAATAATTTTTAATAAAGCGTAGGTGAAAGTGACTTGTCGTAAAAAGTCAAGTTGTAAAAAATAGAGTTGTAAAGAAGTCATCGTAACTTGTAAACTTTTTTCTTTTCTAGTACCTATTAACTAATTAGAAGGACGCTGTACTTATCACTTCAGTAATTTTCATACGTCTGCTACCATCACTTTGCATGTCTTTATGATTGGTAATAAAATATTAATAAATTTAACAAAGCATGAACGTTGATTATCCGAACATCACGCTATTCAATTATGGCTTGAAATAATAGCACGTATAAAATTAATTTGACTTTACTTGTTCAAAATACAAAATCATGGCTGTGACACATTTCTGACGCTGGTAGCGAAATTGTGTATACTGTAATATTATAATATAGCTATGTTCTATAATATGTGAACTATGTATGTATACATATATGTACGTATGTCGTAGCATCGTAATGATTAATGGACATGCTCTAGGAATGAAGACAGTTAGATGGATGGCAAACAAATTATACCACTGCCAATATTTACAAGCATGAGCACACATAGAATGGATACAGAAATATATTAGCTACTAGAGGAACGCATGCAGTTCTTGACATATGTCACAGCGTGAGTATTTAACATAGATTTCTTCTTGAAGAATTATTTATTTCATACATCATTCCAGTTCATGACACACGTGTACAGTTTATTTAAAAAAACTCGAAACATTTAGTTTGGAAGAATGAAAAGTATTGATATTGAGATAAATGGAAAATTCGATTTATAACCTTCAGTTACTCGCACTCCATTTTCAACATAACTGGCTACATGGAACTTTGTATGACACCAACACAAATACATTTTTATTCAATAAAATAACTACTTTAATGCAAAATAGATATTTGCTAGTGTAGTCGACACCTTTGTTTATGCTTAACATTAAAGTTTAGAAATTTATGTCAGATAAATGCAAAACGAAAAAGTTTCGAAATAAAAAATGATAGTTGTTAGAGATTGACTGAGAAATATAAGACCGTCTATGAATAATTTGGTCATATTAGTAAATTATTCAGTTTCTCCTGCTTGAATAATATAGTCAGCATTGTTAGCGCATAACTAGACTGTGGATGTTTATGCAATTTTCAATTTTCGTGGCCTTTCAAGAAAGCGGTAGCAAATAAAATCCTATTTCCATCGGTAATTGTAGATCCAAAATGAATAAAAATCGTACTAAATTCCGTCGAATTTGAGACTGCTGCATTTATTGAAAATTTCCACAAGCCATAAATGCGTAGCAATCTACAATAACATTCCGCACAAGAAAATTTCGTTAAACTTTCATCCGCGCAGAATGCAAAACAGTCGAGCATATTCAATTGTATTCCGCGGAATCGATAAAAATCCGTTAAGCGGTCGATTTTCTCTGGGGCGCTCGAACAAATTAGCCAGAATGCTGTGTCGCCGTTTACCATATACCGCGTTTGGAATCGCGAAAAACCGTCTCGATTAAGTCTACAGACTGTGTGTTCCACGCGACGCGAGGCGAGGTGGAATTCGGATTCGAGACTATTCGATTTCGTTCCGTTCTGTTCTGTTCCATTTTATTCGCATTTCATCGACGTGCAATGGCAATATCGAGCCGCACACACGCGTCACGTTGCAATTATTCAAGCTCCATTGGACAGCGTGTATACACGGCCGCTTCCAGAACGTCGGTATCCACTGGCGTTTCACCACTCGACGGCTGTCTGCGCGAGTCAGCCTCGTTTGTCGCAAAGCCTTAATTGCTCATTAATACGTCCCGGGTCCAATTATATTTTGATCGAGACTAATGTCTTCGCGGATATAAAACTGAGCTACTATGAAACTCCACGGGCCGTGCGTCTCGTAATTGGGTGGAAATTATCCGTGGAATCATCGACTGGAAAAACCGTCGACTGAAAATCCCGTCGTCTTGGGGATTTCGTGAATTTGACGGAGAATATTCGCCACTCATAAACGCGATAACCTGAAGCACAATCAATCGATTAAAAATTTATTATGTTGTCTAAAGCTCGCCGAATTTTATGAACAATTATAAACCTTTAGAGCGCGACCCAACGATACGACTCTCCCCGCGGAGAACATTTTCGCAAAGGAAGAAGTTACTTCCAATGGCGTCAAGAATCGTCACTTCCAAAGTTGAACGACATTTTTGGAACACCCTGTATAACCGACACAATTTTTTATCTCACAAACATGTATTTAATATATCACCAATCTGCAGATCTTTATGCGGAATCCAAATTTTTTACCTGCCTTGCAACAAACTACAATGAAATGGAAAGTATTTCCTTTATTAATAGATTTAATGGGCTGGAAATAATACAACAGCATTTTTTAAAATTCTTCGTATGATTTCACTGTTTTAAATTACACATTTCTGCCATAAATGCATACAATCAATTAATTGTCTTTGGCTTGATAATTAATTTTAGCAGTCTATACAAGGCTTAACTCGGACAAATCACATTAGAGCCACGTCACAACCATAAAACGGTGGTTGCTCCTGTGCGGTCATGAATTAATATGGGAAATGTTAGATTTTATTATCGATTAATTTGGTGTCAAGCCTCCGGTATGGCTTTTTGTTGTCGATATGGTTTACGTGCGATCACTACAAAGTGAGTGGTTAGTCCAACCACGCGATAGTTGCTAAATAATCGCAAATATGTGGCCACTCTGAGTTAAGCTTGAACCTTTGAATAAAATATTTTGACCATAAACATTTTTGTCACTGCTTCGAGGGCCAACGTTTAAATAATACTGTAAGTTTAGTTACCGTAGACTTTGTATGTTTATAATTCAGTCAGAAAAAAGTTTTTTTATGCTTCCACAGACGCTTTAATTAGTAGCACTTTTTCACCAAAAACATGTCCCGCGTATTTCACCTGCTATAATATGCACAAATATCCTAGAAATAAATGGTTGAGTTTTAAGCTTTACGAAGAGTACAAATTTATTATTCTACCAGTTTTTTAACGAAATTGTTGTAGTTCAAATATTGAGATTTTCTCGAGAATCGGAAATGTAGTGTTGAAATAATTTTCTAGAACACCATCAATTTTGAAACATCATAAACTGTATCTCTGGACAACAGTGACACCAAATATTTACATTAACAGGGATAAAGTAAGACAAAATGTAAATTTCGATATGATACGACATTCGTGGTCAAGTTGTGTCGATACTTTGACACGAGTATTGGAATAAACGGCAACAGTAGCATGGTATCGTTGATTCCAAACAAAGGAAAGTGACAAAACATGGAAAGTTATCGTGTCAATGCGGTGGCAATAAAAAACAAATAATATATTGACAAGTCCCTATCTGTGGTTCATAGGTCCAAAAGTTGAAGTAAACAGAAGTTGATAAAACAATCGTTTTTTTGTATATCCAGTCTTCAAAATTGTTAAATTTACACATTTATTCTTAGTGCATATGGTCTTTCCGAACTGACGGTCGTCTACACTGTGGACGGGGCTTAAGACAGTAGAAATATTAAAACTGTTTAAGAACACCCATACATTACTTTCAATTTTTTTAAATTGTTGATAAAAAATGAAATACTTATTTGGCCCCCTTTCTGTTGCAGTTGACGTAGAAAATGTTGATTTTGCATAAATATTCGCAGTCTATTCCTAATACATGACCGCAATTACAGGGGATTTCCACAGAAAAACAAGAACGATATTAATGTAAAATTTTAATCGTTACGACCTTCCTTGTCTTCAAACTTCACTTGTGTAATATTTAAAAAGCAGACGTTTTACATTACCTGTAATTATACACAGTCGAATGAATAATTCAGTTTGCAAAGAGAAATAACGTAAGATAAAAAATTTTTGCAATTTTCGATTCCCACGTGTTAAATTCACTATTAAGATTTTTATGCTTAATATGATGATTTTTGTCACAGAAGAAATAAAATCGATATGACTATAATTATCGTTGAAAGTCAACCACCTGCCATGCAAGAAAAAGGGTGGCTATAATACCATTATATGCATTTATGACAAAAATGAGTAGGTGTATTTTAAAACAGTAAAAACATTAGAATAATTTTGAAATGCTTTTAAGAAAGAAAATAAATTCCTATTTCACCCCAGTTTGTTTGAATTCATGTAGAAAATTTTTATTTTGCATGAAGATCCGCTGTCTACATGTAGTAATAAATAACCTGTGGATCTTTTAGTGAAAAATAGAAAATGTCTGCATCAATTATACAAAACAGGAGCCAAATAATATTGCCATTCTTTCTTCAATAATTTCGACAAGATTAAAAGGATCCAAAGAATTAAAAAATAATAATATATTATTTTCCTAATTGACACTTCATCTAGTGATTTTGTGCATAAAGTCCGCAGTCTAGAAATAAGTATTAAGCACACTACAATACATAGGGTCTGTGCAAAAAGGACCTACAAGGTTTCCATCCGAATCAACACTATAAAAATGATTGACACCGAAGTTGTGGGCGCAGTTGCAGAGGTGAGGGAGGAGGAAGGGTGAAGTAAAAATTGGAGTTTTTGAGTGCAACTTGCTGTTCCGAACAGAGTTGTCACCAAAAAAGGTTCCGAGGACAGCTGACGCGTTTGTCAGAACAGAGAAGGGTGTAGGTTCGGAATGGTGGAGCCGTGAAAGTACCTACGGTCTACGTATGGTGTACGTGTCCTCGTTGAAGTAAATAAATTGTAATTAAAGGGGCTGACGCTAAAAAGTGTAATTATTATAGTGGACAATGTATTCTGATTCAATGAAACCATAATATTCTAATGATACAATGAAATATAAGTGGCGCTGTTTAGTGGCCTGGTGCTGCTTTTTCATTGCACATTTATGATAAAAGAGAATAGGTTCAACTATTTGACTCAAATACAGAACTAAAGAAATATTAGAAGAATTTAAGAATACTATATTGGATTATTTTCGACTTTTTAGGACGATTAAAAGAGAAAATACATTTTTATGTAACTACAGTTCCTTACAATTGACTTGGACAAGTTATATTTTTTGTCAAAATCCGCAATTTGGAAGTCATCACATACTTATTACTTGACAATTCTTCAAACAGAGACTGGTCAGGAAAAATAAATGGAATGGGCAACGTTTAAAAAATTCGTTTTTTCTCAGTCTGAAATTCCATCACTATTGGTCGTATTCCGGCAAACTATCCAGACAATTTTATATGCAAAGGGGACACGAAAATCGTTTCTGGTTAAAAGACTTTCAACTTTATAAAACTTCGATTTTTTCGCTGCACACTGATGCTCATAAGAGACAAGTAAAGTCTCAGGATGATAGGCATTAGTATTCCATTCAACGTTTCCTTCGGATACTTTCTTTTAACTACAAAGAAGTTGTGAAAAAGTTTTTCTAAATAAATTCACTATTACCACAGATATAATACCGCGAGCAATCCACAGCTTAATAAAGTTTAAAGGGACACAAATTATCAAAACTATTCATATTATTAATGAACTTGTTAACATTATAAAATTAAACAAAATTGAGACACTATCCAACTATTTCTAAAAAATGAAGTATTATTTATTATTGTTACACAAATTTTACAAATATTTATAATGAATCCTTTGAGTTTCATAAATATTTTCTTTAATTACAATGACGAAAGTATTTCGTTGAAAATCGAATTGCATCAAAAAGTACATATTTTTGTTCCAGGATTATTTGTTCCATCATCTCGAATCTCATTAACAATACGTTTGTTCATGCACGTGTATTTCTTTGACCTCTAAAATATTAATTAAACATGAAATTTTCGGATACAATGATAGATATTTGAAATGAATCCCATGGTATTCGAAATTAATAATGTAAATTATAAATTAATTTTCATGGAGCAAACTCGAATTCTGGCTGCTGTGTTATGTACATTGTGCAGACTGCTAGTCACGTTCCGTCAAGTGCAATATGGCTGCCATGGGCGTGTTATTCCACTTCATCCTGGTTAGATGGAACATTACACTCTGTAGACAATAATGAAAGTAACCATACAACGTGTACGCCAATGTCACGCGCCGTAATTATGCGTCCCTAAATTCTATCGCGCAGTGTTTGCGCACATCTATGGAACCATTACTGACCTTAAATTACGAGTTACGTTTATCTTTACCTAAATGAAACGTTTATTGCAAACTGTTTTCAATTTTCAATCCAATTAATATATACAACTGTGAATTTTCATACAGAATGGGGCAATGCGGAGAAGAATGTAAACAATCATATTTTTAAAACAACAATAAATAAGTGTGTTTGAATAAAACAAATATATGCAAGCATTTAGATTAATAAATGTTTCCGCGGTAAATTAGTAACTATTTGTTTTACGGGCTCGTAAAATTTACCACTTGAAACATCCATTATCGTAAAAAGTGCCCTTTAGTAAACAATTATATTCTATTTAAAAAACCTTGAATGAAAAATGAAATGTTCTTCTGTTTCAAATAAAAAAGATATATTATTGTTACGTCATAATATAATATAATATATGTACATATTATGCATAAAGAATATAAAATTCCGCAGAATTTAATATGATGTTTATTTATTTCAGATACATATAAAGGCTACTGCCACTAAAAGTAAGATTTAACTCTTTCCCACTTTCTTAAAATTTGCCTACAAAAATTAAAAAATGCATAAACATCCGCAGTCTAGTCATAAATGTTCACCCTACATTATTCATAATTAATTCTCGATGATCATTACACAATTATACAATATAACATATGGTATATATTTACAAAATGTATGTTATATATAAACCGAATAAAATATGCTCATAATAAAATTTGAATGATCAAAATTTATTTTTATTTTATGACGCAATTGTCGCTATATTGCAGCGTTCAACGCAGAATTTTCATTAATATTTATTCGTTAAATGTTATAGCTTCTTGAAAGAAGAAACGTGGCGTGTGCAAAGTCAGTTGTAATAGCTGTCCACCCCACTACCATCCCTCTAGACTGATGACACTTTGGTGGGGAATACGGCTATATAGTGAACGTCCGTGTGTCTCGGATCTCTTCTTTGGGAAAACGAACCACACAGACAATAACAATTCTACGAGGTGAAGACGAAAGTGGAAAAGATTTGTCACTCGAGTCGAGCACTTTCGTTACTTTTGTGATACAGACACCTTTCAGAAGGCCGTGGGTGTTTCTCGCCATAAACTGCGGACCTCCCAGGCCATATTGTGACATTTCCCAGACTTGGTAATAGTCCTGAGAAAGTCAATTCACTACCAATGTACCGTTACACTGGTCTAATTCCGCGGCGTGTTTCGAAGCGAGGACGACTATACATTTTTTCGAATTCGTTAAGTGAATCCAAAAATCTCGAATAATTCTTGATACTTAAACAGTGATAACCTCGTTAAAAAATAATCGCACTAGCTTCTACTATTCTTAATTTTTGTTTAACAGATATTTTTATGTTACAAATGGAAGAAATTTTATTACTAATTTATTCTTCACAAGAAGTTTTTCTATGGAGATCTATCTGCATTTGTTTAGACCAATTTTTCTTTAAATATAGAAATAAAGGGTCTCCTACAATTCTCGCAAAAAGTAATTTTGATAGAAAACACAGGTTTTTCATAAAAAATTGTGAATTTTTAATTGATTCATAAAGTATACAGTATAGGGTTACGCATGGAATAGCATATCTGGTAAATGGCCTCCACGGCTTTGCTGGCACATACGCACTCTTTGGTCGAAATTTTCCATGACCGTTTTGCATAAATGTGGCGGAATTTCGTTGATACAGCGCTCAATTTCCTCCTTCAAGGCGTGGGTGGTCGTGGGCTTGTTGGCATAAACCTTAGACTTTAAAAAACCCCTAAGAAGAAAGTCCGACGACGCGGCGTTAAATCGCGTGAAATAATCTCTTCACAGTTGATATTGTTAAATCACTATTCCGACCATATTTTGTACGAAACTTGCGATCTGTAGCTGCCAAACCTTCATTATTTTTAAAATATCGCTCAACAATGAAAACGCGTTGTTCTTTCGTGCAGCTCTCCATTTTTAATAACCCTGAACTGTCAGGGTCTCAGCTGTCACGCTGTCTTTTTTTTCCGTTGGCAACAAGTGACGCAAAATTCATATCTTGAGTGAATTTTGGGACACCCTTTATTTCTATAAAGTATTATGCACATTTGCTTGAACCAAGTTTCTCTTTAATTAAAACAGTATTCTTATGAAGTACTTTTCCTTTAAATGTACAAATATTACTGTGAAATATTATGCACATTTGTTTAGACCACTATCAGGTTTCAATAATTGAAAATATACATATAGCTGCTTAGTTCCCTATTGAACTATATCAATGTTATTGAATCGTATATCTATCACTATATACAAAGCGTTCTAGTATATGCATATATCTAAAACGAGTCGATATATGTTCGAAAATTACCGCGTACCAATAACGCATCAGCATGCTCGCTGGGATCGTTCGCGATTGAATTTTATTCCACACCACACAAATGCGAAAGACAAACTGACATTTCCGTGTTGACATGATCAAGAACGTCGGCAAATATCAGAGCTCAATACGGTCAACAAATGCGATATGCACAAATATTTGCAAGATTGAAATCCGGTAAATTAAAATCTAGATTGCCTAAACACTGGTACAATTTTTGTAATGAAGTTTGGAAAATGTTAGCAGTTTTATCCTGCAGATACAATGAATAAAAAAATTGTTTGAACACTGAATTTTCAATCCTCAAGATATCTTCGACGTTTCAGTTATAGTAGTTTCGTTAAAAAAAATAGTACCATAATAAATCTGGTCTTCGTCATTCACACGCATGATCTGTGTGAGTCACCGGAGAAGAATGTAACCTACAATTATTTTTGAAACAACAATAAATAAGTGTTGGAGTACAACAAACATATGCAAGCTCGAAGTTCATGCGAACATTCACGAGCGTTTAGATTAATAGATGTTCTCCGCGGTAAATTAGTGACCATTTGTTTCGCGTGCTCGTAAAATTTATCACTCGAAAGATTTTCCTATAAAACTATAGAAACGTGTTTCCCATGAAAGGGCCAGTGTTCGCATTAATTCGAACAGTGCTGTGCACCACTTGTCACAGAAATGCATTCGCGCGGAAGCACCAGCAAGACCATTTTAGTGTGCGCACACAGAAGGGTTGCGACACCCGGAAAGCTCTCATTACCCGGATTACGATCTGATGCAAGGGGATAAAAATAAAGCCTTGCCCTTGCAGCCTATAATCACGTTTAAAGCCGGGTCCGCCGGCGAAAGCTAATATTACTTCCGCGCAAACGATGTTAACCAAGCAAACCGCCGTTGTTTGTCGTGTAATGGCCTCGCAACGATTAACAAATATCGTCCGATTGTCCGTGCCCCGTCGTGTATCAACCGTGTCCACACGAACAATGTCTCGGAAGGCTGCTGTCGTTGATCGATGTCGATCGTCCGATGAAAGGAGAACCGAGGAGAGAACGACGAGGAACGTGACTGGTTCGCGGGACTCGGCCGCCACGGCACGTCTTTTTACACGTCGTCACGAACGTGCAACAGGTAAATGGTAATACACTAAGATCGCATGCCGCAATTAATTTTTTAATAGCTGCACACGACCGCGACTTCGCTGGAATTCCGGGGAAATGCTTATCACCATGTGTGCAGCGGAAAGGGCGACTAAGAGGACGCGTAGAAAAAATTGTGGTAATTATTCAGAAGCAGAGGTACAAGAGAACAGTTATTCTCTTAATTTTTTCGAAAAAAGCAATTCAGTGAAAATTAATATTTATCTAATTGAACGCCAGGTGTCAATAAATTCGTTAATGCTTTTGGAAAAAGTCATCGAGTGAACATTAATATATATTTATGTGAAGGCCAGTTGTCGATAAATGAAATTTTCCAACAGAATAACCATTTTTAATATTCTGGTTACGAATAACTATTTTAAATGATGAATTTTCTTTTTTGGTTACTAGTAAGTAATACAATAAATTTTGTATGACCAATATAATACAGCGACATTTTTTCGGTTATCGGTAACCGTTATCGGTCACCGGAATTTTCTTTCTTATTCGGGAGAACCAAATTTTTTAGCTACCGCGTGATCAATATCCTCGTTAAAAATCCGTCTGGAATATTTTTCTGCGTAGTGGCCATATGAACGTCAACTTCGTTGTTTAAATTAGAATGTAATATTTTTCTATGTATTATCTAATAAGTAGACTGCGGCTCTTTATGCAAAATAAGATTTTTATACATCAATTGGAAGCTATAGGAGCTAAGTAAACATTTATTTTCCTCAATAATGATTTTTATATGTTAAAAACAGTATGTCGGCATTGTTAAACTCTTTTAATCATTTTCCTATTTTGAATTACACCTACTCATTTTTGTCAGGAATGCATAAAATCCGCATTCTACTAATAAGGCATGTTCTTGCGGCATGTATTGATTTAGCCGAGTTTGAATTGAGAGTTAATAATTCATATAATACAAAAATAAATTCGTAACAAAATGAAGACGTGGTTCATGTCACCTTCAAGGAAAGGTTAAATACAGAAAGTATAGAAAACTTATTTTGTATGGAAAGATGATGCTCCGGCTGGCTTCTTATACATATAGGGCGAGAAGGGGTGCAACTATTTACACATGTCACACACATAAGTGACGTCTTTGTCCTCATCAACATTTCCGACACATGTACGCGAGCTCAATGACGTTTTAAAAAGCTTACTCACACTTGCTTGAACTCGAAGAATAAATAGCAACTGAAAATACGGTTAACCTCGACAACATCTCTTCTTAAAAATCCATTTCTAATGGAGAATCGTTTTTAATCTATCTCTTGTATTTGTTGTTAGCGAACAAATTAAAATGATGCTCATAGATGATTTTATAAATGACAGAGACTGAGGGAAACATTTATCTCGTCAACTAAAAATTCTGATGTTGAAAATATTTATTGTGGTGTGAAAATAAGGTTAGTACTTGTTAATATAAAATATTTTCTGTGCCTTTGTGTTTGTTGTTTAATAAACGATAATATCTTCTGCAGAAGATACAAAATGAATAAGAATAATTGAGCAGTCAGTGTATTCGAAACTTGGATGATGAAAGTTAGGATCATTTTGTGCCAGAGTTATAAATAGACTTCTTTTATACGAAATAAACATTTTTTAAGTCTATTATAAAAAAAATACGACTTGTTTCGGTTGCGTAATCATATAAAAAATTGTTAAGATTTGTCGAGATTTATAACATATTTCAATTTCATCAGATCCGTGAGGAAGTGACGTTCCGACAAGTTCACAGACTTATCCATATGGTTAAGAAAAGAAATAAATGTAAGTATATGTGGTTCCAGTATTTTCGAATTAACGCAGACAATTTTTATTTTGTATAAAAATCCGCAGTCTATTCATTATGCAGATCAAATCATTAATTACAGACATTAAGTCCAACAGAAGGATTCTAGATCCAAGCAGCCATTGCGGAAATGAAGAAGAAGAAAGCGAAAGTTGAAACAAATAAATGAAACAAATAAAAGAGAAAATACGATTTATAGGGGGACAGATTTATAGAACATTTGGGCATTTAAGAGATCTATGGAGCTAGATAGAAGAGCTAGGATTGAGTAAGCACTGTGGGGAAGAAATCAGATAAAAACAGCTAACAAAGTTAAAAAGAGAAGGAAAAAGAAGATAGGGGAACCTGCAATGGCATGGTAAGCGAGAATAGGAGTGCAGGTAACGTAAAATAAACTGGACACGGATGTAAATAACGAGAGGGAGGGAGAGTGAATGCGAGACAAATGGACGGATTAAGACAGCTTCTTCAAGTTAGGATAAGTGTAGACCAAGTCTAGCCTTTTAAGTCCTGACGGTGCTTTGTAGCACCAGTTACTTTAAACGTTGCTGTGGACTGAAAATGATTACAAGCCTGGGACTTAAGAACACTATTTCTTTGAAGTCTTCAGATATGCTGCGAAATGACACATACGAAGATACTATGCTTACTGTACCTATTTTTACTGTATAGATGCATGTTTTTAAATAAAATTGGACAGAAAATGTTTGATTTTATCCTAGCAATTTTGCCGGTTTGGTCGCAAACAAACAGTCTCTTTTATTTAGATTCCAGTTCTGTATACACAATAAAGATTTTAATTAAAGAATGCACTACCATTTATGTAGTGATAAAGAGAATTGTTTAACTTTTTCTTAGACGTGTGACGAATTAAAATTCACCGGTGTACCGATGAAATTATTTATAATCGTCAAGCTTTAAATTTCACAGATGTCGACTTTCTGTGGCCAAAATTATATCAATGTACTGTATATCATTGGAATCAGAATTAATGGCATTAGGTATCTTAAAATACTGGATCACAATATAAGTTATTGCGCTTTTGTTGGTCTGCTTTGTGTTAAAGATAGCATATTAAACATTTTGAATTCGATTACATAATTCCTATCGTTTCCAATTACTGTTATCTATTTTTCAAAATTTTTACATTCATAAGTAGTTCTATTTTTCCAATGGTAACAGACCAGAGTGCTCAATAAAAAATATTTAGTCTACAATATATATAAATATTTAGTCTAATATAATAAAAAATATTTACAATGAGAAACAAAGTGTAATCAAGAGAAATCATTGAACAACATTGAGTTCCACAAACTTCAGGAATGGATCGTTTGCTGACGTCAATGCAAACTGAATTATTGCCTGTTCGATGATTTGAATTATTAGCTAATGGTTACTAGGTTAATGGATCTTAGATGGGCACTTACCTTATGGTGGATAAGCGATATGTTGTTTCGAGTGCGGAATAATACACCTCAGTCTTCTGTGTGTATGCGTCAAGAGAAGGTGGCACAAAGATGAGGAGGTTCTTCTCGATTCGGCAACGTAGAAGGTCTTCACTTCGTGCAACACCATTGCAATTGACTTAATTCACAAGCGAACTCTTCACTGAACAACTGTACAGAGTCACGACGACGTTCGATCGAGCCTCGTGACCGATCCCTACCGCGAATTTTGTTGCATCGCCCGTCACCGCGCGGCTCACTGAATTTCGCGTCCCATTTCGTAATTCGAAGAGGCCACAGATACGTCTGGAACAGAAAACGAAACCGCACTTACAAATACTGAGACATTATTGGCTCGTCGTCTATGCACTTATGATTAAAACTGCGGATTTTCGTGCAAAATAAGAGCTTTATGCATCAACCGTAAAAACGGAGCTGAATAAAAATGTTGGCTTCCTTTAAAAATTTGAATAAGTTGCTAATATTACAGAAATATTCTTAGCTATGAGCTAATGTGTGCCAAATAGGTAATGACACGCTACAGTCATTAGGAATGATCGAGAAATGAAGCGTTTGATAATAATACATTTTCTTTAGGAATAGAACTGTCAGTTTCTATATTAGCTACACTGTTTTATAAAATTAAGAAAAATTAAATTTTATGTATGGGCATTATACTGCCTGTATAAATAAAATTCGTTACTAAAAAATATTTCCTTAGAAGGTTCTCCAATTGTTTCTATGTCTTTTTATTTTACACTGGTTTTGTTGTAATTGTATATACTTGTTTAGAATCTGAAATTATGACTCAAACATATTGTATATTATTCGTCGAATTAAATACAATCATAAAACATTAAAGATGTAGTATCTAAAAAAAGAAGATGGGTGAATTTTTAGTGGAGGAATGTGTGAGGGCAAAACGAAGTAAATGATTGTTAGTGAGTGTTAATGAGAAAATCTGTTATTTCAATCTGTAATATCTTCAAAATGCAGAATTGGATTATAACCAGAAACCACCTCGTCTAATTAACAAATTATAATAGCATTGACTTTGTTCTCTCTTGTTGTCTTCATTAATCATTTCAATTCCCTAGTGCAACATTGTTCACTGGGTGGTACCTTGTAATTGAACATGCATTTACTTTGCAGATTGAGTTTCCGTGTATAGGGAATGAAAATCACCTGATTGCATATTACACCAGCTAAATATTAAAGATGGCTATCATCACCTAAATACGAACTATGAAGGCACCATTTTCTGCACAGAATTGCGTAAGTTGTATGCAATTTATTTAATTGAAATGGTAGGAAAAATATTTTCATTTTATAAGGTAATAGGATTATTAGGTCGTTAATTAAATTCTTCCGCACTTTTAATTGTATTTGGTAAGAAACAAAACATCCAAAATTTGTTCTGGTAAATATTAAGTTTTCATCAATTTGTCTTATCGTCACATAAGTTCATATCTTCACATCTTATTTTTAAATGAAAGCTTATTACAGTTTGAAAAGGATATTTTCATCCGTAATACCAGAATGATATTAAAAACTTTAAGAAATCAAAGTTATCTGACATTTAGCTTGTCTGACCACTGCTCGCCTATTCTACTTGACGCTAATGTTGGAAGACACTAATAGTTGTCTGATACGTTCACAAGGGATATTTTTTAATTGTTTAATCAATTGTTCTATGAACTGATAACATATGGAACACACTAAACAGTTTATCGAATGAGAAATAAGGTAAATTCGTTGCTAATCTTACTAAACAAATTTTTATTATTTCATAGATAATAATCATTCGTGTAAATACGTAAATATCACAGCCTACTTACATAAAATCTAATTATTTACTACATTTTCAACTTTTCATTTCTATTCTGGTTTAAGTTTGTAACAAAAAGATTGAAGAAAATATATTATAATAAAAAAACGGTTTGACGTTCCTTTACACGATTTACTTGCATTAATGAATTAAAACTGTTTTTTCATATGACCTAAATAAACTAAAAAATGCAAAAAGATCATACAATTTATAAAATTTGACTGTCAATAATAAAATTTTTAAAGACAGTGTGAACTAATTAAGTATTATTTTAATAACTTCCTACCAGGAAAGGAAATAAATTCTCATTAAAAAGTACGTCGATACTATCGGAGGTAATATGTCCGAAAGCTATTTGAATGTCCGTTCAATAGCATTAACTCAATCTGTTTGATAAATCGATCCCATTAAATAATTTTCACGTCTGTGAACAGGATTAAATTCAAATTATATCGAATCGAGTCTAAATAAGCTAGAGAATATTTACCTCTAATATCACAACGAACGTTCAAATTTGCAAGTCATTCGATGAATTTGGTCTTTGTTTTCAACGAAGCCTGGAAAGTCTTTTTGTAGTCCCGATCATTAATTGGAATTAAAATGAAAAAAAGCTGAGTTCCTCGGGTGACTCACAAATTCGAAAACTTCCAGTGCCTATCATAAAAATAGTTTGATCTCATGGGACTGACGCTTTACAGTTTGTTTACAGTCGCCAGAACGTACAATTCGAACCTCGTCACGTTCAGAGAACACGGAATCACATCGCAGCCTCCCTTTGTCAGTTAGAAAGAAGAGCGAAGATCATAGAACAGAAAACAACTGATGAATCCCCGAGTGAAAGGACAAAGGACACTCGAAGGAAATGTCTTTGAAAGATTTGCGCAGAGCCACCTGTCCATCCGACTCAATTGTCGAGTCTCGTAACAACGCATACCTCATGTACTCGTGGGTACATTGCGAGTGCACATGTACTCGTGGATACATTCCGAGAAGGTTAGTCCTATCGAAAATACAACGAACTCTGCCACTCGATACGCCTGCCAATCTAGGTGGTCATGTGAAAAGTCGGACAGAACAAATCTAAACAACGAGAGAAGATTCGAAGATACAAATTAGGGAAATAACTTTGAGCTGTATCCCCCATTCGGTTCCCTTGAGCACACTTATGGAACCCTAAACGCGTCTACGAAGTGCTGTAAGATATTTCATGAATTGAAAGTTATGAGATCACTGAACAACAATAATCCCACTATCATCGTTTTGACCAATCACTGCAGCGTCGTTCTGATTTCTCCGAAAGCTACCAACTCGATTTTTCAGTTGTTCAAATGAGAGTTCGTTCACAGAATTCCCACAATAGTGATCATCGACTAGCATCAACGAATTGATCCGCGGACGAAAACATCACTGGTGACCAACGCGACGTACGATTCTCTACGGAATAACACGTCCGCGAGACGAGGTTCCAGCTAACGAAAACTGCACAAACGTATTCCACTGTGTCAGCGAGCGTCGGTGACAATAGAAGGCAACGTTACACTCAGACTGACATCCGTCGTGTCGAGTTATCAGAGGGCCTAACGAGCAAGACGAAGTCTCAGGACGACGATCGAGCGACATGTGCTCTGCCATCGAAAAGATAAACAAGAGAAAAGAAGGGTGGATGAAGGAACGAGAGAAGATCAGAGAGTATCATTACGAAACGTGGACGTACTTCTCACGCTGGTTACCACTTGTTAGGTGCAGTCGGATGCGACACGCATCAATCACGTTCGAGCTTGGCTTCGATAGAATGTCTTGTTGAACGGTCGTGGAGGTTCGACGAGGGGCCGAGGACGGGCAAGAAACAACACGACGACGGTTTCGCGCGACGACGACGGCGGCGACGGCAACGACGACGGCGAGGACGACGAGGACGAGGACAACGGCAGCGCAGCAGGACGAGAATCATGACTCGTCTGTTCCGTCCATACCGTCTTGCCGCGGGACGATCCTCTCAGCGTGGCGATGATCTCGGCGGCTGTGCATCGGGCTCGGGGACGGCGGAACCGACGATGTGAACGAGGGAAACGGCATCGGCAGCTGCGACTGCGGTAGCGGTAGCGACGACCGTAGCGGCACCAGGAACGCTGCTCTCGAGGCGTGCGTCGAGCGTGAAGCACTGTTTACACGCGAGGAGGGGCGCCATGGTCACTGCCGCCTGTGATCCTCGTTTACGATCATCGTCGTGGTGCCTGGACCCGTTGTCGATCGTCCTCCTGGCGGCGCCAACGCGTGCCGCGTCCTCACTTCGGTGTCCAGCCTCGGTGTCATCGCAGCAACGAACCGCGTACGATCGCCCGTTCATTCATCTCCGAGACATCACTCTGCCCGACGATCCGCTTCCCTGCTACGCGCACATTCACCCACCATCCTCTCTATCCCGGGCCCGTGGTTTTCACCCTGTCTCTCTCTCTCTCTATCTCTCTCTTTCTCCGTCTCCGCTGATGTCTCTCCCCGTCTCTCTCTCCCTTCCCCTTTCCTCGACCGAGAGTTTTCTTCACCCTCGAACCCGCGCAGCCTACCGTAACCTGCCCACCCACCCCAACTGGTTCACTTCTCTGCCCTCTCTCTCTCTAACTGAACCCTCTCTCTCTCGCTCTCGCTCTCACGCGGTGCCAGAAGCGACACGAGTGTGCTGCTCCGGAGCTGTGCGACGCGTGCCAAAGCTCTCGTTAGACTACCATCCGATAGAACTAGCGCCACGCCCTCCACGCAGGTGGCAGCACCCACCGTCATCTCTACGTCGACTTACCACCAACTCCAGTCACGACCCCCTCTATGCCAGCGAAACCACCCCCCGAGGTTCAGCAGACGTTCGGTCTTTACCCGGTGGCTCTTCCCTTTAGTGGTTTACCTTTGCCCTCCTCCCGTGCCCTGGCCCTCTTTGTTCCCCTCCTTGTTTCTTTCGTTCATATTTACTTACATCCCTTGCTTGCGCGCTACGCTCTCCTCGCGTCGTCTCCTCCTCTGCCCGTGTTCTTACCCGTTTCTCAATTTTTCTGCGCTACTTCGCCCCTGGACTTTTCAACGTTACCCTCACTCCCGATTTTATGCCTCATTTTTTCCCCTCCTCGCAGGTTTCGGATCTTGCCCTCCTCTATCCACCCCGCGAATCTCTTATTCGATCTTGGATATTGCTGCCGGGCCTGCTTCGGGCAACTAAGTTTTTTGGCTTGTCGTCTTTCTCTTTTACCCTTTCCGATGAGATAAGGGAATACAGTTCCCGCATAAGAAAATCTAGAGTCCCGTCTTCCGATGTGAAGGTAAGAAAACGCGGGACTGGGTTAATCCTTCCGCGGTATGTTTCTTTTCGTGCTTCTTTGATCGTGTTCACTTGGACATGTTTACCCTACTTCCCACCCTTCGATACAGCGCGATACCCTTATGCGTACGTGATATACCTGGTACGAAGGTTTTTCAATTAAATCGGACACGTGTAGTTTGTTTATAAAGGGGGATTAAACAACGAGATCATTCCTGACCATGTAGATCCTAGAATTTTAAATTATTAACTTTACTAGTTAATTGACTGTTCTTTTTTTCAAATTAACATTATACAGGATGAAAGGGGCGGTTCCCGAGGTCATTTGAAATGACATTTTCATTTGCAAGAATGCCCGCCTAAGTTTTGTTAAAGAGTTAGGAAAAGAAGTCTGTCCTTTTACCTAGCAAGAGGTAGAAATGTCAGGTACGCGTGGCATTTATGAGTATCTATTGTCCTATATCTCCTTTAAGAAACTTTCTGAAAGGACAGACTTTTTTTTGAACAGTTACCCATCGACTCTGCGTACCAATCTGCAGAAAAAAAACAGAAACATGTGGTTGCCATAAATTCTAATCTTACAGCGGTCCCTCTCGTGTCCTTTTTTGTCGTCTGAGCCCTCTCTAAACTCTTCAGAAAAATCTGGCGCAAAATTAGTATTGTTCGAACCGCGGTAGAGAGAACATCTCCAAAGAATTGTCAATTCGAAGCTCGCGGGTATGAATTGTGACTGTGGATTATTATTAGTGCACACCCCTAACAGCTATGGATTAATCCGGTAGATTTAGGCGAGAAAATGCCAAAAATCGAAGTTTCGATTCTAGAAGATCAATGGTTCAAAAGTTATGAATCTTCAAAGTTGAGGGATTTCCAGTGCTTTGGCCGGGTTTGGGTGGCGCTGAAATGTAAATTAATTTTTTTCTTTCACGATAAACGTAAAATTTTGAAAAATATTTATTAAGCTAGAGATTAGACGAAACAAAATATTAAGTAAGTTCAACTGAGAAAACTTAGAATAAACAATACGGAATCTGTGGAAAATTAAATAAAATAAAAGTAGTTTCGAATTAAATTTAATAACCATAAATTTTATTGCATCTGTAAACGACGCGTCCTTCAATTAGCAATGGAACCGTAAATAAAACAAGAAATGTTTATACGTTGTCATTCCCAATCTACTTTCACTTCGCAGTGCCACGTTATTATGCTATAGAAATATTTTCTTATGTAAATTTTAAATTGTTATTGTCCAGATAACAAAAAGCGTTGGTCTCTTGATATTTTTCAAGTAGTGCAACTATTTAGCATGAAACAATTTCCTGTTTCTGTGTTGTTTCTTATCGGTACACGATTCGTATATTACTGTCATTTCAAATGTGACAATGTCTTTTTCGTCGGTATCGTCTACTACAATTATAATGTTTCGATACTTCGATGCTATTTGTCCTGCGGTCTAACATTCATTGGACATTGTCACGCGAAGTTTCGACTACCAGACAATCGTGAAATGTGGGGGAGGAATATGTTACTTTCACTATCACTCCTTATCATTTGATTCTACGAACCCACCTCTGGGAATAGCTGATATTTTTATTTTTATACGCTTCGTTTCTGTTCAAATGCTTTATTCAAGTATATTTGTCATTCAAATTTTTATCTGATTCACGATTATTTCGTACAATCATATTGCTTTAAACTTTAAATCATGTATGTATGTGCTGTTCAGTAATTTTTATTTCATGTTACATCCTGTTTGTTAGTCCTTTACAATACATCGATAAATTGGTACATACATATTTAGTGTGCACATTTATACAGTTTGTTCCAAACACGCGACAGAATTTAAATAGACCGCTGCATTATTCGGAAACTCAAACAAATAGGTTTTGTTTTAATAATTAGATTGTGTCTTAACAGATAATTGGCTCTCATCCGAATTTCCGCATAACTCTTCCACGTTCTTTGGTAAAACTGGTGCTACAAACTTCTCGAATGTTTCCAGTGGACACAAGTCGGTACCACATCCAGGAATTTTTAGAGTTTTAGTCTTACCTTCATTTCGGTATAGTATCTGTTAGTCAAAGAGAGAAAAATTAAATTCTTGGAAATTGTCATTGACAAATATAAAAGAATCTTCGCAAGAGTGAGATATTAAAACTCTGAATACAGATTATTTAACTACACAATTACCTGTATAAAATGTTGATTATTCTCCTCGTGCAACTCGAACATTATAGTAGCACTATACGAGGGAACTTTATAGTCGAAATTATCCAAAGCGACTAGGATGGCGGCAAGATTTAATTCGTGGCTAGCATACATGAATGCCTTCCGATTATCGTTATCATTCACATAATCATTGACATGATTTAACCATTCCTGAATCCATACTCCTATCGACAAAATAATTGCCATTTCATATACATGTAATTCAAGAAGCAATTTTTCATAAAACAATAAAATTAAACAATTTCTACTTCATGTAAAGGGTCCTCCATTGAGAGATGCCATTTTAAACTTCGCAAAAACTTCGTAAAAACTTTTAAAATATATAAAAAAAGTTGTAAATTGTAAAAAATTGAAATAACACTTTTTAATGGAAGACCCGTTACATGTAAATTAAGGAGTAATTCTTCTTACGATCATACAATTACACAACTACTATTACTTAAAATTATGAATATTATATTCTTATGGAGAAAACAATTCCTATTTTATATACGGACAATTTAGACAAGCACTGTTATTAGAAACTGAGTATTTTGTACCTCCTAATAATTGTTTCATTTTCGGAGTTCGATTTCGGATAAGAATATCATATACAGCAAGATCATCCAGTTTTCCAGGAAAGAACTCTTTTGTCCACTCGGGCAATTCCAAGCCAATATCTCTCTGAAAATAGGTATAAAGCGCTCACACACTATCTTTATACCACGTAATAATAGGACATTAAACCCAAACAATAAGACAATACTCAAGGTAACATCTCTTCTTTACATCATACCATTTCTATTAATATTCATAGTGATCATTACTGACTGCGGATCTTTATGCATTTATAAAATTTGTTGGGTGAAATATAAAAAACAGTAAAAGATTAGAAAAATTTAAGATACATTGTAATACTGTTTTTAATGTAACAAAGTCATTAAGAGGTAAAATCAATTTTTGTTTTACTTCTGCCACGATCAATGCAGAACATTTTTATTTTGCATATAGATCCGCAGTCTGGTGATCATTATCATTAATTTTCATTAATGTTATTTTAATTCATACATGGTCAATTGAAAGAAACACTTGTTTCTTATTTAAAGAGTCACTTGTTTACTACAAGAATGGTTTATGAGTCGTAAATTATTAAAAAACTGCAACATTTATATACGGAAAAATTGAAGTCGCTCGGAACATTTGTAACAAAATTATTCTGATTTCATTTGATGTATTGTGGGAGTCACTGTGCAAAACAACACACACATTTAAAGTTTAAATTGCTCGTGAACTGTAACGCGTTTATTGTTTACGAGAATATCGTGGTAGCATTGTTTTTCTCTGGCATGAATAATTAATGCATTCCGAGGGCGTATTAATAATATTGCTCACCTGTGCGTACAACAATTGACGCAAACTGAATACTCTGGACTGGGTGGTATTGCCGCCCGTGTATTTAGACAAGCTTTCGTAAATCTCCGTGTTCTCTGCTTCGAATTTTACAACGTCGCAGTCAGTTTTTTCGACGTCAGCTCGCCATTTCCAGAAATTTGCACAATTCAAACCGTTGTAGAGATAATCGGTCACCATGGGCGGCGCCCATACCGGTATAGGCTGCCAATTTAAAAGAGGATTCCACCTGGTAACACGTAATCACTTTGTTTTCATTGATCAGGCTTACGCGCGGCATCGTCGGATAATACATCATTAACGAATGTAATTTAACTACACATTTGTTCCTTAGACGGCGGGTACATGCCGGCTGCCACCAGTTCACCAGTCATCACAATTCTCTCTATTTCGTCAGCGCGGAACCAAATTGTTTCCCTTGTGTAAATTGGTCCAAGGAATTCGTCGTACCTCTCGCGAAAATATTGGCCGAGTTCAAATGACGACATTTTGCCAGCCTAGATAAATTTAAAATTTCTCTAAACTTTTAATTCTTTTATTGCTAGATATTTATATAACGAATTTTTGTGAATGTCAACATCTACAACAATATTTTACTTATATATTTAACAATATATTCTTAAATGCTATGTGATCCACAAGGTTAAAATAATCAGTAACATTGATACTAAATTATAGATATAGACTAAAAAGCAAGCATCGAATAATATTTACTTAAATGCAACTCTGCCTCCGTTAAAAATACACGCTACACTACCGCGGGATCCAAAAAATGGACGACAGAGTGTCTTCACTCACTTCTATAACAAAAAAACTGAAAACGAATCGTGTGTTCTTTTTTAAAATTAATGATCGGAACAATTTACCTCGGGAACTTTTACCCCCGGTCTCCCCTGGGATTATTGAGATTGCAACGATGCATTTATGGGAAAATTATTCAATATAATTATTTCTTTAGACATACAGTGGATCCACAAAGAATTCGAACACTAAATTTGCGATTCTCGAAAAATTGCCCATATTTAAACCGTCGTAGTTTAGTAAAAAACAATCGTACGACAATAAATTTGGACTCATTTTAAAGGTCGAAGCCTGGACTTCCAGAATCTATCGTCCATTTTGTTCTAAGATTTTGTTTTAAGAAAATGCAGTACATGCAAACGTTCGCGAAAACTCTGACAAAATTTTGTCGTAACTGAGATTACCATGGTTTTAAAGAGTCTTTCTCTTTAAAACGCTACCTTAAAAATTAATGTACGATTCTTTTTCATTATTCTATCGAGCTTTGAATGACACTATAAGTTACATCACGACCGCATTACATCCGTTCATTTTTATACCATAAAACGGTGAAAAGATCGTGCATCAATTGTTATGGTTTCGTTTATAGTAGAGGCTTCAATCTTAAAATCTATAGCAATTTCACATGTACGAGAAAAGTTTTACAAATTTTTTGGAGAGGAATGAGTTACTAGAATTGTTTAGAAAATGGCTTTTTAATTAGAACAACATACATTTGTCAAACCACCAAATCCTTCCGGTTCATACGTCTTTTGAACATACGGATCTTTAGGGTATGTTCTCGCCCCGTTTGTAGGCATCCTGTTCGCATGCCTAAAGACTGCTTGCAGCAGTTTAAGTTCGGCATAGCATAGTTGAAAGTAAACCAAGCAACCGATGATTGGTAAAATCCAAGCAGTGTTCATGGCTCTGGCTGAAAATTATCTATATTTAATAACTAGACTCTGCGGATCTTTATGCAAAATAAAAATGTTCTGCATTAATTGTGGGAAGCAGGAGTAAAATATAAATTGATTTCGTCCCTTAATGACTTTATTGCATTTAAAACAACATTACAATATTCTGAAATTTTTCTAATCTTTTACTGTTTTATAGGGTAAAGTGCCCAAATATGGTATAGTCCCCTATTATGGCACTACCTGCATATTTTGTAGTATAATAATATTGCTTATGTCAAGACGAGTTCAAAGGACTAGTATACCGTGAAGAAGCACCGACACCAGATTATGAACCAAACAAAGCAATAAAATAATATTCACCGAAAACGTGTAATTGATTTCGCATTTTTCAGTTCAATACAATACAATAAAATTCATTTCCTTTTTTGAATCTTTTTCTATTGAATTTTGTAGCCGACTAAAAACTAGTTCATTTTGTCCTAAAAATTTTATTGTTTCGAAATTGGAAGTTTTGAAAATTTTAAGCCGGAGATTGTTCAATTTTTTAACTATTCAACGGAAGAAGCACAGATACAGACAGCAATTATCAAATTTTTAGTAACCAATTTAAATTAGTCGGAACCATTAATTTCGTGAAAGGAACGACTTCCTGCACAATTATGCTCGAATTTGAACGGGATTTAAGATACCGAGAAATTCAAACATAGAATTGCGGTGTATAGGACACAACAATGAAGTTCAAACAATAGGTTCTTGGTATACGTTATTACCAAGAATGCCTGTCGGTTTCTATGCAATTCACGATAATTCTCTAACTGTGACAGGCACAATGTGTATCGCAAAACGTCATAACGGAATATTTGAAAACGGAAATGGATGTGATATAGTACTTATACTCACTTCATAAAACAATTGTATGTATGAAACGTTTGCGTAGTTCATCTTCTGGATAAAAAAAAATTTTATTTGTCCAAGACCTTTAATTGTTAAATAAAGTCGAAAAATCTTATCGGAAAGTTATGTATTGGGTTTGTCATCTGTCTTACACATTGTTTGAACATGTTTGATTGTTTATGAGCATTTGTACAATTGTACACTTGAACATAAAAAATGTGTAATCTTGAAAACTTGACTTCATTCAAAATATCTTAAATACTAAATGTGGAGGAGAACGGTTTTCAGATTCGTAATTATACAATATCGTGGAATTTTTATTTCGTCACGTGCTGGTTTATTTTTAATTAAATTAGCAAAATGTTTTATTTAACCCATTAGTTACTGCTGTATTGTTTCCTCCAAAGAGAACAAGCAAGCCTTTTAACCTTGCATTTGAACACGCAATCGCGTTATTAATCGTTGTTTAGGCATGCTGGTTGTCAAACACCAGCGAGTAGCAGCGCGAAATGTGTGTATTTAACGAAAATTAGAATGCAACTGTTGCATCAGCTGCATTCGTGAAACTATTGACGAAACGCAACGTCTCTATGCGTCAGTTGCGGCGAAAGCGTTAAGAGATGACATTCCGATAAACACGAAAGGCATACACAATACTATGAGAACGGGTAAATTATCATTTCCACAAATCCATCGCACTTCTCGATCACTTGTTTTAACTAACAATCTTTTTCACAACAAATCATGGGAACAATTCTTTTGCTTGCAAATTACTGCTAATGATCTAACCTCTTTAATCACGACCGAAACTATCATTTTGGAAACAATCAATTTAACACCACCTAATGAAATGACAGTTATACAGGGCGCTCCGCTTAAAACATGCCACCTAAACATTTCCTCTATCTCTGAAAATACAAGTGGTTTCGAAAGATGAATCAGATGGAACAATTGTTTTTCGTAAAGTGTGATTTTTTAATGGCGTTTTTAAAAATTCACTCGACATTTTCTGTCGTTGTATGTGATAGCAAGCATTATTGTGCATTCATCCATGTTTAATAGCGCGATCTTGAAATGTGACCGTGGGCTCTAAAAGTTGCAGATTACAAACAAAATTTCGATCATGAACTTGAACTCGTAAATAAACATATTTATTACTGCAATAAGTGGTCGAAATGTTAAGACAAATTAACTTGCCAGCTTCGGTTAAAGGGTTAATAATATAGAAATCCTGAAAGTAATTAATTCTTAAAATTTTTTAAACTTCCTACTACTTCAAATATCATCTACACATTTTTGTCATAAATTCGTAAGCACCGCAGTCTATTCGTCACCGACGAAAAATTAAGAAATTGAAGAGGTAGAATTGTATTATAACATAATGATCATGTCGTAATCCAATGAATTATTTTACACTTTTGTTGAATTCACATAGTTATAGTCACTGGAGTTATAGATCGAAACTGGCATGATCACGGTAAGAATCGAAGGAAATGATTTCTTCTGATAATTCCAGGTCGGTTATAATAGACAGATAAGATAAGATAAGAATTCTGTTTAGACCAACTAATGCTAGTAGCATATTTCATATTTTTGTCCGTCCAATTAAATTATTATTTAAATTATACGAATGATGTGAATATTCATAATACGTAAATGTTTATGTTACTCTAGTAAATGTTTCTGTGAAAATTATAAAATCTTTATTGTTGTACTTAAGATCAGTACAGTTTTAAAAAATTAGTAATTCGTGAATATGCATTCCTATTCGCAAATTCAGAGTAGTCACAGAGTATTAATTAATAATATGCACTTGTTATGCTGTTTTGACACATTGCCAGCACATTTTGAAAAATGATATTGATTAAAACAATTTATTTAATGAAGTATTAACTGAAACACTGACATTTTTATTATGTATCTCCTTGAACTTTCGTGCACATCAGAAACCGTAACGAAGAGCTCACTTCATACACTCGTGTCACTAGAAATATTAAGCTATGAATCTGTACAATGAATCATGTCACTCGTGTGCTGACTGACGCTGTAGTCAACGTATTCAATAATTCGACACATAATGCAAAATTAATGCAACGCCACGTTCATGCAGCCAATTTACATTAATCAGCTATTCACTTGAACCCGTATACATTGCCCTGTGAGTATCACGTGTTGTCGGCTAACGCAATTTGTCATGCACATTAAAAAAAAAGGTGTAATCTGGTCGTGCAGTATTATCTTTATCAATGTTTTTTACGATGTTAAAGCTGCAATCTTCGGTCATTTTAAAAAGAAATATATATAGTGCACATATTTTGAATATATGTGGGAATGTAGAGTTACTCGACAATGAAAATATTTATTTAGTAGATTTTCTCTTTTCGCGTATTAATTTCTTTTTTTTTTTTGGTTAATGTTCCATTCTTTTCAGATTACTTTGCGAAGTTTACAAACTGAGGTTTTATTAAATTTTTTAGCAAGATATAATTTCCAAAATTATATTATAAGCAATTCATCAATTAATTAAAATTTAATTTTTTATGTGTAATTGAAAGTTTAGAAACTAATAATTAAGGCAAAATAGAATGACTCATATTGTTGGTTAACAAAGTTTTCAAAGACAAAATTTCAAGTTAAATAGAGGTCAAGTAAACTAAACCGCGAATAATACTATTTTTCTGTATGCATTGCGTAATAGATTGAAAATAATACATTGTCATTCTTAAATTTATTTAGTCTTCTTCTCTTACATCAAAATATGCATAAACAAATTTTGTAATCCGACCATATTTTTTTATTTATATATTTCACTGTTTACGATTACTTAAAATTGTGCAACAAAAGGTACAATTAACCAGATTATGTTAATTGTTAAAATAAGATGGTATTCGAAGACTTACCTTGCGAGAGAACTATGAGAAACGTCCGTCGCTTGACACCGACGAGCTTATACTTGCTCGCGGAACAAATAGCGACAGATTTTACGTCCGAATTTATAGCTGTGTTCGTCTCACCATTTAGGTTTGTCTAAAAGAACCTGCGCCATGTATTTTGCCTAGACATGATTTATCGTAGTCGAATATTGAACTAATTATTCACACCTGACTGTTAACAATGCTACTTCAGTGGAACCACTGACAACTCCGACACGTGCCATTATCTAAACAATTGTGTTAACAATTGCTCATTGATTTTGAAATCTCTTCATCAAAAAATTAATTCGTTCTCTAACATAATAACGAAATAAACAAATGACTGATATAATATTTTGTCTAATGGGAAAGAGAGAATTAATGACTGTGATTATTAAACACCGGACTTTATGCATTTGTGGCGTATGAAAATGAACAAAAAATATTAAAATATGAAATTCAATAGAATTTGGTACGATTTTTATGAATTTTGTATCTACAAAGGTCACTGCCATTGACAATAAGATTTTATTCGATTCCACTGTCTTAAAATTTATCTACGAAAACTGAAAATTACATAAACATCCGCAGTCTAGTGATTAGATGCAGATTAATTATGCAGATCTTTATGCAAAACAAAATTGTCTAAATCAATTATGTGAGAGAGACGTTAAATGAAAATATATTTCGTCTTTTAATCATTGTAGTAAATGTAAAATAACACAACAAGCCTTCACAGTGTTCGTATTTGACACCATTCATATTTGCCATAAGTGCATAAAATCTGCAGTCTAGTGATTAGAAATGAAATGACGTGCTGCAATTTCTGTGAAATTCAATGAGCAAAGAGGACAGAATTCATATTATTTTAATGAATAAATTTAAAAAAAAGTTTGAATTCTTCACGTTTGAAGAAACAATGTGTGAAAAGATACCTGTGCCAGATATTTAAAAAATTAAGACATCGAAAGACTTGAAACAGAGAGATATTTCTTAATCGCGTGAGATGCGGGCTTTATCATTCGCTGGAATTCTAAGCTTAGCAAGCCGGCATTGCACCTGTTAAATTGCACTGACACTAAGATATATTAGAGAGGGTCGCAGTTGTTTCGGATGAGGTCATAGAGAAGTTCTATAGTATTCAAATGCTCCGGCTATAAATTATTCATATGTATGGTTTTGCGGTTAGTATGTGTTACTGGAACTGTGCTTCCGTTAATAATCATTATTACTCCATTACCACGATGACGTAATCACTTGAATCAATTGTAGCTACAAATTACTATTCTGCGTTTCATAAAAATTTGATGTGACAAAAATCGTTCAATAAAACTATCATTGTTATCATTTAATACGTTAGTCCATATGCATATCAGATTTTTGTGTTCATTTTGTTGATGATAATGGAGAAAAGTTTTGTTGTGAAGCTGTAGTCATTTTTCATATCGTTAACTTAGTCATCGTTCCATTGAAAAATAACATTTGCCGAACTGTCGAGACAGTTTAAAATTCCCCGGAGTGCAATTACAGGTAATTCCTAACACTAATTAGGGAATTAACGTGGATGGAAATCACAGTCAGGTCACACATGACTCACTTCAAACAGTGACGTGTTCGTGAATGATGTAAATGATGTATGTATACCTTAACATGACGATTTGAAGAAATGAAAATGGTGAGTAATCTTAGTTCCTATTGATTCAGAAACCTTTATATCGAGTTAAAGTAAATTCAGATTTAATTCTTCACTACTGGTAGGTTAATGTAGTAATTTATACTTATAGTTACTCGAATTAATATTCGTACGCTCTAAAAAGGCCGATAACTTTTTTAATATTGTATACTATACGATTTGAATCTTTTTGGGAAGCTAGAGCAATTAGTTTACTACAGGATGTGAAAACAATTTTTTTAGTAGAAAAAGATACTAAAAGTTGCATTTTACAACTTTTTGATGTGGGCCAATGTTGAAAATTTAGAAACTACGTTAGATCTGTGTCAATTGTATGCATTGTGAAAGTTTTATCGAAATCGGTTGATGCGGGAAAAAACGACAGTCATTGAAAGATGTAAGAATTCTTAGATATAGGCTGAAAATCGTAAAAATCTGAAATTTTTACCATCTTTCAACGGTCCTAGCTCATTGCAACGTCGACCAATTTTGCCGATATTTTCAGAATATGTTTAATTCACACAGACCTACAAAACGTATTTTTAAAATTTTCAATATAGGCCCACATAAAAAAATTGTAAAATGCAACTTTTAGTATTTTTTCTACAATTCCGATCAATTGCAATTTTTGAAAAAATTTCTTTTCACATCCTGTAGTAAACTAATTGCTCTAGCTTTCCAAAAAGTTCAAATCGTATAGTACAATTTTTAAAAAGTTATCGTAAAAGTTATCGTTTTAGAGCGTCCGAATATTAATTCGAGTAACTGTATTTGCGGAAAATTTTCCAGAGTATTTTCAATGTGTGGGAAATGTATACCGCTAATGAAGGAATACTAATGAACTTTAATGATTGTTTCGGCTTAATTAATGTCATTTTTCAGAACTAATGGAAATAATGATTGGCTAAGATATTATCGTATCTTGGAACTTCAGTTTTAGTAGACACCAAATGACTTTATAATGCGAACAGGAAAATTAGTAATTAATTATCTCAGAAAAAAACTCCATTTACATAATATATTAAACAACGCAGCACATTCTGTTATATTTTTTATTCAAATGTTAATCCATTTGTACTTGCAATTTGCCTACCCAAAAGTGTAAAGTACAGTTAAAATGGATGACATTTACTATATGAGAAGAATTATTATAGTTAACATATTGTTGAAAGCACAGAATATGAAAGTAACTTCATTACTACTCGGCAACATTAGAAAATTAGAATTTTGTTGATGTTTTAGGTGTAATTGAAAATTTGGTTTTTTCAATTGTATTTTTTATTAACAAGTAATCAGTTCTTAAAATTTGTACAAAACACGTATTTAAACACTATGAACCGTCTTGAATCTATTTGATCGAATTTTCATTTGCCATTGATGCCACTACTGTGTAAACATAACAAAGTTATTGCAACAAACTCTGCTATTCTCTGAAAACTTGTGAAATACATAAAATCACAAATATCACAAAACTCTAAAGTCTGTGCAAATAAAAACTGTAACAATTCAAACATGCTAAACACGCTTTTCCAAAAATATTTACGTAACATTACAAAATACAATACTAATGAAAAATATGGAAGATCATTCTACAATTCATAAATTGTTATAAAATGTAATAGTATTTCTAAAAATAATAGTGCTAGATTAACAGTTCCACTTTCATTTACCTCTAACAATAAGTAAGTAATATATGTATATTAGTACGCACTTGGAAATTGTTATTGAAAACGAGCGAGGTCAAACTCATATTTTAGCAAACGACAAACTACAGTGACTTGTTAAATAAAATTATCTTTAGTTTAACCAAGGCAAAGCGTTTTTGTGCCAGCACAATTGTATGCTAGTGTATACTAAGCTTAAAGATAAAACACGTACTTCTAGTCTATTTAGTATATTGTTTAAATGGCGTAAAACATTTCAGTTTAATTATAAATTATATCATGGATATCTTTTATGAGAAAAATTTCCGAACGTAACCTGTTCATTTAGCGTTCAATAAAATATGTGTGTAATCAGTAACTTATTAAACTTGTTAAAATTGGTAAACGCAATTAGAATATCAATTTTGCAACCTGAAATGCATTATGAACAATTGTCAAAGAAATACCGTAATAATGTACGCGCATCTATATTTATTTTATATTTTGTCCGTAACAATTATTCATTTATTTAAATGTAGAAAGCGATCTTTACCATGTACAGTAAAAAATAGAAAGCTTTATATAAAAAAATGAAGTCAACCTGAGAAAAACCGTCGTTTTTTCTATGCTACAGTATATTCCATTCTTTGCACGTTCTCGAACTTGAACATCCACATAGATCATTTTATTCAGTGACATTTCTACGCTAGAAGCCTACCCTGCTGTTCAATTGTTTAAAAATATCAAGTATAGTTAAAAATCGTTTCTCTGAGAACAGCCTTAACTTTAAACGGATATAGTATAATTATCGTCAATTTCATAGAAAGCTATTCGTGTTTTGCCGGGTACTTCAAAATACAGAAGCACAAAAAACCGCATAGTATATAATTCGTGAACACATGATAGTTTGAACGTCAATTTTAAAAATAGTCATTTATATTTACACTTCTAATAACTACGTTTGGTAACATAACAATTAACGTGACTCAAAATTCTTTATAGCTTATAAATTCAGAACAGTTTATAGAAATATCGCTAATAAAAAGTAAACAATCAATAATTGATCAACTTTTTCTTGCGTTTCGTTCTCTTCATTGCCAGACACAAAGAAGAAAAGGAGAAAAGAAAAGTTTCTCCAGATTACTACTTGATAAATCTTAAAACCTCCAGGTGTAAAATATTTAAAAAATTAGTTAACTACTTATTTTTTAGATAGATTAATACAGAAGAGTCGTCGTGCTCGGTTTAGGAAAATATTAATTCTCAAGGAAAGGAATAGTCTAGAAAAGATTACGTATGTAAATAATAACGACAAACAATTGAAAAAATTTAAAGCAAGGATACTCTGTTTCTATATACATATTTTTCTACAATCTACTTATTTTGAAGCACCCTGTTTATTCGTGTAATAAAGCGTGCAACACAACAGCAACCTCTCCCATCTCGTCCGCGTGTAAACACTATAGCTAGTGTTCATGTTTCTGAGGTGTCGATTTAAACACTTCCAAAATCGTACGATCGACGCAACCGTCAATATTATTATAAACAACAGGAGATGTTCCTTGCGCCAAGGAAAACCGCCGTGTCTCCGTTATTTGCAACTGAGGTAATGTCAACGTCTCTCGACACATTACTTATGGAACACATTGCGATCTTCGATCGCCGTTTTAATAATTTGATTTAACTGTTCTCGTGTAAAAAATACAGTTTTCTTCGGTATGCAAAAACACATTCTTAACGTCGACACTAGTCACTGTCCCCTTCATAGAAAGTGTCCGGCGTTAAGGGGGCCTCCTGCTAGTCACCGTCCACAATTTCACAACTGTGATACTTGCTCGATGAGTCGAGCCAGCTTTCTACGCCACTGGAAGCCAGATCGTCACAGGAAGGCATTTCGGGTAGAGGCTCCATGTTCGGTGCCCCTTTCTTCGAAAGATTGTTTGCTGGTCGGTCTTTCATAGTCGTTGATCCTGAAACAAGTTAGGTGTCTGTGTATCATTTTCTTTAAAATTGATCTTAACCCCCTGCCTTACAATATCGTGTCAGACTCGTGATGGAGATTCTGAACAGTGTCTAATAAATATGTATGCTATTAATTTCCTTTAAATCGAAATAAAAATCTATTTTGGTTTTGTTAATGTACAGCTATTGAGGAACATGTAGGCGCACAATAGATATAAAGTTTCTCCTTTTTTCGAAAATTAAGAATTATAAAAAAAGTTTTAATCACTGAAAGCGTAAAATAAATCGTAAGGCAAGGGGTTAACCAATAAAAATGGCTTATTGAACAAACACTGTCAGCCGTAAACATTAATACATTCACGATAGATACATGTGTGAATAATTTGTAGGATCAGTAACACGATCTTATAGATCTCGTGGAATGAAATAAAATGTTATTTTAATTTAAATTGTGATACGGAATTAGTTTGGTGAAACAATGCTAATACCAGAAGCCGGCAAGTTTTGCTCGTTTCTGCTGTTTTTCGAGGGCTACGCCCCCTTTTTCCGGCCGCGCGTCCCGCTCCCAGTGACGGCCTTAGTTCTCGAGCTATCTCAGGCCCGCGCCATATGAACTTATAATAGTATTAACTACTAAGAGAAGTATTATAAAAAATTAATTGAAAACAAATCTTTTATCATCGAATTAGTATTGTCTCACCGACAGGTCAGTTTATTTACTCGGTAAATAAATGTTAAAATTAAAAAATAATTAATTGGATATCTGTAGGACACTAATTATCTGTATAAGTTCTCACTATAATACAATATTTAAAGGATATTAAGTGTGCATAATATTGATCTAGTCTTCCTTTGCAAAAGCGATAGATGCCTTAATATTTATGACCGGCAGTGTATGTGGATTGGAAAAACTTAAATTGTATTATTATAATGTGCGAATACACTACCATTCTCGGAAGACAATGAGGCCTCTTTCCTACGGATCAAGGCTTGCCTGGATGCTCTTGGACTCCTGTATTCGCCACTTATACTTAAACCCGCGCTAATAGTGGGAAGTCTGATATCTAGATGCGATCCCTTGTCTGTAACAATCTGATTATATGTTAAGGTAAAAATGGAGGAGTGGAAAATCCAATAGAGTTGTGGGAAATGTTCGGTTATGTACGGTTTCTTCATTTGTTACAAATTAATGCAGTGTATTCAATAACGCGAACAAAGAAAGTTTATCAGAAGAGTAAAATTGTACAGCAGTTACCTTGTTATTCATGGCATACAGTTTAGTAGCTATGTCCCTAGCAACCAGTGTCGTTAAAACGGTTGCGAGATACGTTTCTTTAACTAGCAAGTATTCCAACGCAGATCTTTGCCAATACAAGTATCTGCACGAGCTGGCAGCAACAATGGATACCTGAAAAATATGTAAATAATAATCACTTTAAACACGTTCTGTTTTAAAGTATGGTGACCGTACAGTACCGCTCATAATTCATTATTCAGACGACCATGAATGCTCGGAATGTAGAAGGTTGCTATTAGAAACAAAACCTTATCAAATGGCAATCTTATCAAATAATTGTCATTGAAATAACACTTATCACACACACTCACATAATATGCTCAGTTCTAATTACTACTTTAAATAATTTATGGTATTTGTTGAATCAGTTTCATCATCATTTATACTACTATTTCGTACACTCAAATTGTTGTTGAAGAAAATATTTTTCTATTTGACGTTATATTGACATTGATATTTGTGTTGATATAATATAATTTTTTAAAGATTTATTTTTCATTGCCTGCAATGTAACAAAATTATGATTTTTATGCTTGGCATACACTCAAATTGTTAATGAATATAATTGTCTCTGGGAATTTACTTGTGGGAATTAAAAATTATATAAACTTCTTCAATCTGCTAATCTGTCATAAAAGTGAACGTATTCTAACGTATAGTGTGATATGTATGTTTATCTTTCAGAAGTGGGGAAAAGTGTAACATTGTCGTCGCTTGAATCATTATGAGCAATTATGTATTTACGTCATAGTGAGTCCAACTAGGTAAACGTGGAATACTAAATTAAGACGTTCTTACTTTAAATTTGTCGTCAACGGACGCTCTGGAGCTTTCAAACTCTGGAGAATCTAGAAATTCGCACGGCACTATAGGATGTAAGAAATTCGAATCACTGAGAACGTTCACTTTGCCACTCAATAACAATCCCAGTCTGTCAGTCCGAGTTAAGTTTTGCATAGCGTACGCCTCGCCAGCATGCAATGACATTATAGATGCAAATTCCGGAGATACTAGTCTTTTGAATTGAAGTCGAGAGACCTGTTATTCAAATAAAGAGAAAACAACGATGAGTCGACATTGTATGTGAAAACAATTGCGCAAGATACGTATTTAGATATATTTATTTTTAGTCTATCTTTTAGAATAAACATGTCGAGTCGCGTGTACCGTCCCTGAAAAATAAATTATCATGAAGCTACATGTACACGAAAATCGACGATGAAAATGTTTCTTATACTTATGCGGGGTGTCCCAAAAGTATAGGACAATCAAAAACACGTATTTTCCTGATCAGATTCAAAATTTTCTTCTGTAATTTTATTTGTTGATAACTGTTACTTTTCAAAACAAGTTCTCTAGTTTTAACAACTAATATGTCGAAAACGAAGTCTCACCTTTGAAAAAGAAAGGACTATTAATTTTGGGACACCCTTTATTTAATGTCATTTATATATAGTTACAAATACTTTTAATCATTGATATATTGACTATCATTTCCAATGTCATTGTCATACTTGTTAATCTTTTATTCTATTTCAAAGAAGTTTTTGGAATTTCGAATCAAAAACAGTTCCAACTTATTATATTTAAAGTTTTTAATCCTTCGATATCAAAGGTCGATGATTGACCTAATCTTGATTTATCGGGAAGATTAACAACTCTCGATATTTTCAAATCATTTTCTATATACGTCACAAATCATCAATCTCTGCAAGTGTCTGTAACAATTCGATCATCTACTGTAGTTACAAGGAAATCTTATCAGTAGACTACGGATCTTTATGCATTTATGAAGAAATTAGTTGGATGAAATATAATACAGTAATTGATTAGCAAAACTCAAGAATATTGTAATGTTGTTTTCGACGTAGCAAAGTCATTAAAGGATAGAATCAATTTTTATTTTATTCCTGCTTCCCACAATCAATGCAGAATACATATTTTTATTTCGCATAAACATCCGCAGTCTACTTATCACTTAATATGAATTAAATTATATCAATCGTGGTGTATTTTTTACGTGATTAATTGCATACGAGAGTTTCGAACTTACTTTAAACGGATAGAAAAGTGTATGATATACTTCCTCCAATTCTGGATCGAACCTAACCGGCCTCATTTGATAAACAATATAAACCAGCTGTCCCATGTTTAACACCAAGAAGCTGAAGTTCCAGGAGAATATATCCGGCGCACATATCACGTGCCATGCCCAACCAGAGAGCAACATGAACCCTTGAAAAGATCCATCATTCTATTAACGTCATGCCATGAATAACCAGAATTACAATTTTCTTTTTCAAGGAATTTCACGGGTATCATTACACGTTCTGCGATTGGGACTGCGATTGCAGACTTCAGTGGGTCAAATACAGAGAAACGAAAGATAATAGCAGTTGCGTGACTCGGGGTTAGCATTAGATGCCAGCTATACTTAGTGTATAGACAACTTGTGAGACACCTTCATACAAAAGTAGTCTGATTTTCGAAAAATAAACTCATGTATATATTATCACGTTGACTGTCATGTCGCGACACATTTTAACCAAAATAGCATTTAGAAATAAATTTTTATCGTGAAATATCCGAGTTTTTATTATTATCTGTAGCATATAAACAAAATTCACGGAAATAATCACTGTATCAATTTGAATTTCCATATTCAATTTCGATTGTAGTGACTAAATTATTTGAATGTTGTGAGATTTTAATGATAATGATGTGTATAATCATAATAATTGTCTACCGCATTGGTTACGGGAGCGCGATGAACAAGTATTGTGAGTATTGATGATCTCTTTTTAAGAACTCTTTTTTTAAAAATCTAAGTTACTACATGGAGTTTGATGAAAAGTTAGTCGAACGTGTAACAACATATTAAAATGTTACAAAGAAGCTGCTCACTGTTTACAGTCAGAACTATTTTAACTCGAAAATTAAACATTTCTTCCGACCTAGAATAATTCCATTCTATGATTTATTTCATTTTATGAATATGAAATTGATATAATACCTCATACAATACTTAAATATTTATTAATTGGTTAGATACCAACATATTGAATAATGTAAACAATATTTTGAATAATGGTACAGCAATTTTTACTGGTTCACCACTCTACTTGAGTGGTGATTCTGAGTCATCAGTAACGGTTAATAATCAACTTCAGAACTCGTTCGGAGCAGTTGTCCGACAGCTACTGTGTTCTTTTTCCAACGTGACTTAATTTCATTTGTCAGTTCAAGTAAATCTTCCACACGTTTCGTCATTCGACTTAACTTGGGGGTGAGATTTCGGCAAAATTAAACGAGTAGCACTTTTGTTAACAATTCTTGTGAACTGCGAAGGATATGTATATCCTGTCAGTGGAGAAAGGATGAATGAAAAACGCTTACCAATTATTAGGACGGAGTGCATAAACAGTATTCCCTTTCTCGAGGATGGCGCCGCGTACGACAACGCGAAACAAAAGTTCGCCAACTGGAACAATATGTGTTGCGGTTGTTGCCACAGGCACAAGGCCGTGTTACCTGTAACGAGAGGATTCATCGGAGTTAGACGTGCACGATCTACGGTTATACTAAAGAGTAGAAATACCACCTGGCATTTACCTAGTGCTGTGATATTGTACGAAGGGAGGGGGTCATGTCCGAGACCTGGGCTCATCTTGCCTATCGGTGATTTGGAGTTAAAGGGAGAGGAAGAACGATGCCTTGAGCATTACTTAGAATCCATTCTCACTGGTTTGTTTTGGTCAGATTTGCCAGTATCCTCCTGCCCTTGCAGGGGCGCGGCGTATGCTCCGCTTAGGGGCGCTTGCGCCGGTCTTCGAGATCGATTGTTCTTCGTGTTGGTCATGTAGGATTACTCGGTGGTGTTTTCAGGGACAAAGTACCTACCGAAGGCAATCATCCAGTGTATCGACGATGTGAATGAAAAATACCAAATGCCTTTATGTTATCGGTGCAAGGTACTGGAACTGTTCTACTGGGTTCTACTGAGTTCTACTGGGACTGTAGACTGTGAGTCTAAGTGCGTGTTTATAGTGAAGCGGTTAGCAACGAGGAACGAGCTACTTTTTCTTTACGATGTATCGAAATGTTCTCACGAAGACTTCGAAAGCTCATGTTGCCCGAAAATATGCCGATTATCACCGCTCAATCATAACCAGTCGCAGTGCCGGATTAAGCCAAATATTAGGATATTATTTATCCTAATATAATATTATTAGCCATAATATTATAGCAAATGTTAGGACGAGGCCCTAGTTTTCAACAAACACAATGATCTTCTTTTTTTTTAGCAAAAATATCTGTGCCCCCTGGCATAGACAGGCTCTCATGTATCGGCGCCTTTTCGATGAAGCGCCATATAGGGCCCTGTTTGTATGGCGCGGGGCCCGTAGCATTTGCTACTTCTTCTTCGGCACCCATAATTCTAGGACTTTTAGGAATCACAATTGACCGTTTCTGAACTCCTCATTGCAATAATAAAGCGTCATTTTGTGTACAAAAAAACCTTGTAATTCCATATACGTATATGCAGATTTAGCAATGTATGTGTGTGCCACAAACACTCTTGCACGGCTGCGCCGGCACCCTTAATTACATTGGTTTGATTTTGCACGATGTTCACCTCGCCGCTGTCCTGGATCTTCACCGCTCCACTATAACCTTATCCAAATAGGTTTCTGTATAAATTGCAACAAACTGGAATGGAAATTTATTTCCTTTCTTAACACTGAACCTACCACCACCAGTCAAAATGACCGGTTACAGATATTCTACTGTACAATTATTGAAATAATAAAAATAATTTCAGTATCATTAGCCGCACAAAGTCTAAATAAAATCAGTCGTGTCATTTTTATAAGGGAACATGTACTTTTAAGGCTCGGTAGGTTTAGTGTTAATTTGTTTAATAGGTTGAAAATAATGCAATAGTATCTTGAAATTCTTCTAGTGTTTTTATTGCTGTAAATGACATCTACTCATATTTATCGCGAATGCATGGAGTCCACTGTCTACTGATGACTGTGCACCATCAAGCACTGACTTGCAATTTGTCCACGTATAATAGAGTAGGTACAGAGGAGGGGGATAGTGATATGAGATAGATAAATAAAACCTGTTAGGAATAATAACAATTTCATTAATTGTTATGTTAATTAGTAGACTGCAGATCTTTATGCATTTATAGCAAAAATGAGTAGATGAAATTGAAAATCGTTGGAAAATTTTAAAAATTGAAGATGACAATATATGATTTCTCCTCTATTAAAATCGTTAAGCGAAGAAACAACATTCAATTTAGCTATTATTTCTTACAATCGATGTAGACAATTTTTGTTTTGCATAAAGATCCGCAGTCTATTAATTGTGTTATTGGCCTTTCTTAAGGATTTGATATCACGGAAAGATGCGCCCGTGGAGATCGTTGAGAGGATATCCTCATAGTGGTTTGGGAATAGCGGATGCAATTAAATAGAGTTCGATCTAGGGAGTTATAAGCTTTAAGTTACTGCGAACTGGTCAGTATGCGCAGAGTTTGTAAAGTATGCACAGCGTGCTGTCCCTCCTAATCCCTTTCAAAACAACCACCGACTTGTGCGTATTATAACCATCGCTAAAACAACGAAATTTCTAAACTAACTCGTGTTATTTTCCACTAACAGCAGCAGCTTATACATGCCAGCTAATATCAACTATTTACCGACGTCTCAAGGTTCTACAAATAATCTAACAGAAATTATACTTTCGTGAAAGATGTATCGATGCCTCTTAATAATTTATTTAAATCTTTCAAGGCATTTGGCATTCTTGGGAAAATTCTCGAACAAGATTACAATGACTTCAGAGCACAGATATTTATAACAATGACATTAAAAGTAGAAAGGAGAACAAATTCATAATTTAGTATTAATGAACCTGAAGGAAAACTGAAGGGAATTCGTCATCATTATATTAATCTTCGGATCGTTATGCAAAATAAACATTTTCTAAGCTCGTTGTGAGACACAAAAACTAGACAAAAGTTAATAAGTTTACAAATATAATAATATTCTTAGATTCTTCTAATGTCTTCCCACTATTGTATTTCACTTATTCATTTTTGTTAGAAAAGCATAAAATCCGAAGTCTAATCATCGTGAATAAATTCTATGAGAATAGCAATTTTTTTCATATTTCTACAAGATTACATATAAACATTTGCAGAGCCAGGTATATGTAAGTTGTAATTAATTCTTTTAATTGCATCTATCGAAAATATGAAATATAACTGACATTATCCAATAGAGAATTTAATATTTCACATGAACAATAGACTACAGCAAATTACTAATTGGCGCATTGCCATTTCAATTGTTAATGTTGACCTCCAAGATTAGGTCGTACCACTCATTTATCGATGATTTCTATGAATACTAAATACCGTATTGCTCGTCATAACCGAGTGAGTTTTCAATTATGCATGCCTACAAAGACGCACCGGAAGACAAACTTGAGATAACAAACGTGTTATCATAATTAATGTAAATACAATATAGTTTAACTCTCTTATATCGGTATTTTAACCGATATTACTGATAACTCTTAGTAACACTAGCCGTACGGAGCATATAAAATATGACTACTAAAAAATTATAAAATCGAATTTCTTCATACTTCTATCAATTTCTGTAACACATGTGCTTGAATGAAGAAAATTTTATAATTTCGAATGGAAGCAGCTTTGTAATTTCGATACTTACAAAATAAACTGGTACTGTTAGTGTTAAATATTATTTATACTAATTGTACGTGAAAGAGTTATAGTTAAAAAGGAAATTTTCTAACTGCTAATAAAAAAAAACGAATGACGAATGAACTCGTCAAGTCAAAGGGTAATACTAAATAGCTTCGCTATGAGAAGCACGTCGTGATAAAATTTATTAACGCACTAAATGTAAGAGAAAGAGTTACGATTGAGAAGGAGATTTTCTAAATGCTAATGAAAAAAACGAATGACGAGTTAATTCACCAAGTCAAAGATTGATACTAAATAGGTTCGCTGTGAGAAGCTAGTCAAGGTAAAATTTATTAAAATATTACTACATCCTAATACATGTATTATATGTATTACACCTCAAAGAGCGTGCTTTGCTAAAGTTCGGAAGATTTCGAGAAGCTTTTCGGAACACAGCGTCAGCTTCAAATTTCGCATGGGGTGCAATTTTTTGCACCTGTGCAGGATTCGACAGTTTCCTCGGAATTGTCAATCTAGGGTCAGCATCAGCACGTCCTGAGAAACGTTCCCTCCTTCTCCTCTCAACACGTTGCTTGTAATGCCCCGCGGTGCGTCTCAGGTTCGGATCGGCTCTACAGACATTCAACCATTTCCGTGACACTTGAGCAGCGTAGAAGAGAGACTTAGGGTCTAACTCACGTAGAATCAACTGTGATACCTCAGGAGGGAGTTCGTAAATGAAATCCACCTTTGCAGGTTCAAGCAGTCCAATCTCGCGGAGGAGACCTGAAGTACTCCATGTTGCAGCAGTAGAAACAAGGCCTCGAATGATCCACCCTTTCAAAATTAGGGTTTATATACCCCTCGTCGCGCTTGAGTGCACGTTCCGGATCATTGATCCGACCAATCACGATCGAGCTCGGATAAGTAGATCTTGACATTGTAATTCAGATAACAGTTACGCTTGAAATGTCTGTGAAACAAGAGGACAAACTAGTATATTATAGTTAATCATTAAAATTTAATCTTAATAGCCTACGAGTGTGTTAATTTTCTTTGGTTGTCTAATTGTAAATTATATTATATGAATATATTGTCTGGTGAATAATTTTCAGTAGTCAATTATTGGCTATAGGATTATACACTGGAAATCTAATAAAAATTTTGAGAGTTATATTTGTATGAAATTGATTCTTAATTCTATATTAATGTGTTAAGAGTAATAAGGTTTAATAAGAGGTCCCATGGATAAGGTATCATTAAAAATATGTTTAAAAAAATCGACTCACAAGTATCTAAATAAAGTAATATGATCGAATACCTTAAAAGCTACCTTAGAATCTAAGACATTCATATTGAAAAATATGATGTTCTTACTAATGAATATAGCTATTTAAGCAGCCAGCAAAAGAGTCGATTCATTAAACACTGAACTTCTTCAATGCAATTTTGTATATAATTTGTGAGACAAACATATATAATCTCAGGTAGAAAATTTGAAAACTGAAATTTCATTTCGATGTCAAAGTATAAATTAACTTATTACAGATTTAAATCTCCCAGATCTCAAATAATAATTTAGATATATATTTTTTTAACACTTATTTACCAACACTATATTAACAATAATTAGAGAATTTGCTTCAAGAAGCAGGTCACGCCAAAAGAATAGTGATTTTTGGGTTGATTCTGACCAGTCATTGAATAGCAAACTTTAGATGACTTGACTGTTTGATGATTAATTCAGATGACTGGTTCCTCTTAATTTTTTGTTCTTCTCGTCGAGCTGTAAGTAATTTTTATTTTTCTCGCTTTCGACAAAACAGTACAATGTCGTATTTTTTCAATTAAGAAGAAGGTTTGATGAAGCAGGCTCGTCAAGCTTTATCAGTTCATTTCGTATTTGTCAAATGCAACATGATTTAGAGACTCATTATTATTGCTATTTATGTAAATGGTTACTATCGGTGTCATTTAAATACATATTGTGCTACATAATAGTTACTGTTTCCTTTTTCGTCTATATTTTGTGAAGTTATCGCCACGTGTTTCTCTTCACTGTACTTACGAATTGTCCTTTGTCAGTCAGTATCTAAGCTCTTTTAAATGCCGAAATATACAGCGAGCAAGCGATAATGTAAACAGTTTTATTTTATGCAAAATATATATCGTCGCAAGGTTGTCTATTGGTATAAATAAATCGGACCACAACAGGCTTCAGTTACTTCCAAACCGAACTCGTTACAGTGAGTTACAGGTTGAAGAGCTTTATAATGAAGCAGTTTACATTTCTATTTATTATTGGCTTGTGTGTAGCGAATATTCTTGCGACATGTGTTGTACAAACATCATTGGGGCTTCTGAAAGGGGATCAGTTTAAGTCAAGTTCTGGAAAAGATATTTTTGCGTGGAGGGGTATACCGTACGCAGAGTCACCCGCTGGAAAAAATAGGTTCGTACTACTGACTTTAATTAATTAATTGGGCTATAAGCAAGTAACCTTGTTTAAGGATATGTATATTTCGCAATACTCGCACTAATTTTTTACTTTATATACATTTTCCTTAGTTATTATATTAGTGGACATATGATATATATTTTGTAAATACAGTTAATCATTAAAAATTATTCATTGCTATATTCCGCCAGTAAGATCATGTTTTAGCATAGAGAACTTTTTAAAATATTTATTTCCAATATACAGAATAAACTTGCTTCATAAAAAGAAGATGAAACACTGCATAAGTTTAAAACAAATATATATATATATATATTTATTAAATGCTTTAAACCGAATATGGTTTAAAGTTTAAAACAAATGTAAAATAAGTGGCGAAAAAAATAATTTTTACTAGATGCTCTTATGCTTTCACTATATGGACCTGAAATTATATGGATTTTCAATTGACACTTTATGTCTGCAAAACCAACAATTTTCAAGATACCGAAAAATCTTTCCAGATTCGTTCATATATCACTAAAGACTACATCATATTCGAATTTGAACAAAATCCGAAAGACTACTCCGAAAAGTGTCCGGTTTTAGTAGAATAAGTTTCATTGACAGCAAGTTGCAAACACAGACTGAAATATTGGAATGCATACACGCGTGCATCGTTCGAACTGTGTTGCATGGTCCATCAATGACAGACGTAGCATCAATAAAAAGTCGCATAAACCGAGCGCGACACGAACGTGTTGAAAACAGAGTTACGCTCAACAGCATTGTAGCTTTTTTCATTGAGCATTGTCTAGTACTAGAATGCATACACTTCTACTGTGTTTCCACACTGAATTTACCACCACTGGTAAAATGATCGGTTTTATATATTTTTTGTTACAATTATTGGAATTATAAAGAATTTTCTACCGGAAATGATTGAACAAATTTTTTATTTAAGCTGAAACTGCACGGAATCTATTAATCTTCCAATTTTTAGAAGGCAACACGTATCAGTCACTTTAAGCGCTCGATAAATTTAGTATTACTGCACAAGTAAATTAATTAGTAATATTTATTCGTTCACAAATTGAATTACTTAAAATAAACGTTATAAGATAAGAATCATGAAATAATCTTTATCAAGTCTAAAGAAGACAATCAAATTTTGTCCTAATATTTTTCATATTCGGGAAGAATTGAATTTTCAATATTTATTTATTTTTTGGATTTCGCCAACAATACGGAGACTATTTGTACCTTACTTATATAAAATATTAGTAAAAATTGACGTCAGAACGTTTTCCGAAATTCCCATGTTCATGAATGAATTTCCGTAATCGGTGTTCTAATAATGAAAACAATGCATTTGAAGATTCAAGAATCCGGAGCCGAAAAAGCCATGGGATCACATCCTGAAGGCAGATCATGACCGCTGTGAATGTCCGCAGCTAAAAGATGGTGTCGTACATGGCTGTGAGGATTGTTTGCACCTGAATGTTTACTCTCCCCAGGTATTTGATAAACTTTACCTTAAAGAACTGTTGAGTTTAATGAATCGTATGTCAGTACAAAAATATAAATGCCTAACGAGAACGTTGGAGGTAGCAAGACGCCATTTTGTCGCCTTTTACGACGCAATTCTGCGCGCGCTTCCCCCAAGGCCCGGTCACGTGACGCGTTTCGTCTTTGTTGTGCTTGCGTCACATTATCACGCGACTCTCCGGTATTCGTAGAGAAAGGGTAATTATGTTCCCCTCAATTCGAGTCGATTCCCCTGATCTGACAACACTGGCTCGGACGCTTGCAAAGGTCGGAACGGTAGTAAACGTGTTCAGGATGATTCTCGTGTACCAACTACAAAAATTAAGTGACTTATTTCCCCGAAAACTATTGTCAATATACGAATGAACTTTCTTGAGATGCATAAGGCGGTGGACTCCTTTTTCCAGGATTGCAAGCATGCGGGATTCGCGTTCTCATTTCTCGATAATACAAAAATGGGCTTTTTCAGTAGTCAGAAACGCTAGATAAAAGATCAATTCAGGGCGCTATCGCTCTCAAAAGTCCTATTTTTTCGTTTACGAAGCGTAATGTGCATTAAGGTCGTCGCATTCTAGAACGCCCCGCCGCGCCGCGCCGCCTGACCTGCACCGCGCGCCTCAGCTGTTTTGGATTTCTTCTATGTAGTTCATAGTTCTGTTTTACATCACGCATGGGCAAATTTTTGCTCGATCAGAGGCATTTTCAAGGGATACCCCCACTTCTTCCGGCCGCGCGTCTCGCTCCCCGTGGCGGCAGTACTGCCGTATCTCTTGAAAATGCCTCCGATCGAGCAAAAATTTGCCCATGAGTGATGTAAAGCATACAACTATGAACTACCTAGAAGAAAGTCAAAACAGCGGAGGCGGTCAGGCGGCGGGGCGTTCTAGTGTGCCACGACCTTTATTCGTCAGCATGTAGCTATGAAAATAGCTACATGCGCAGTTGTATGATTCCGAATAATTCGAATTACACCTGGTAAACGAAGAAATAGGACTTATTAGGGCGATAGCGCCCTAGATCGGTCTTTTGTCTAGTGTTTTTGACTACTGAAAACCCCCATCTTTGTATTATCGAGAAATGAGAACGCGAATCCCGCACCCTTGCAATCCTGGAAACAGGTGTCTACTCCCTTAAATACTTTAGATTTATGTAAACAATTGTTTTTCGTACTTGTTATAAAAGAGTTCTGCTACAATTCTTTTTCATACGTTTTTTTCTGTTCTAGCGTAACGCGGATCCTTTATTACCCGTTATTGTGTACTTGCACAGTAGCTACTACATACAGAATAATGGTAGTCTCTCCTTCGTCGATCCTAGTTATCTACTCGACTACGATGTTGTGCTCGTGGTTATACAGTACCGGTTAAGCGTTTTTGGATTTTTGAGCACCGGGGATGATGCAGCATCTGGAAACTATGGCCTCAAGGATCAAGCATTGGCACACAAATGGGTAAAAGAAAATATTAAGAATTTCGGTGGAAACCCGGAGGAAATAACTCTAGTTGGAGAAGGTGCTGGTAGTGTATCTGCTAACTTACATATACTCGCAAACAACAACTCATCACGTAAGTACCTCACATTTATTAGTAGAAGTGTTTTCCCTACTCATATTCCCCTGATATTTATCTTATTAATTAAGCAATCTGAAAGATTTTATTTTTAATAGCTATCTTAATGATTGTTACAAAGATTCATTCACTTTTGACTTTGCTGTTACACATTTATATTTTTTATTTTTATTCACAGTTTTTTATAGAACAGTTTTCATGCTAACACGAAAACGATATCACTACATTCTTCCATTGAGAGCAATGATCTTAAATATGAAAAGAGTCAACTGCATAATTGATTCTCAAGAAATGTAACTTATCTAAATAGAAAAATGTTTAACAAAAATTGATTTGTGTTCCATGTTTAAACATTTAACGATTGTCTTTTTTATTGTTTCATCAATATAAACAGCATCATCAATAAAAAGCAGGAATCAGTGACGTATGGATATAGTTCCTTGGCATTTAATAAAAGATTTTTAACATCCGGCTTTTCGAAACCTGTTGCATAGAAAAATATCCCTTTTAATGGTAAAACAAATAGGTTTATATATTTCGTTACAGCCTCTGTTAAACGATTCATTCTTCAAAGTGGAACTGCCCTTCAACCACGCGCAGTCGCAGTGGGTCCATCTTACCATGACAAAGGCAAGAAGGTTGCAGAGCTTCTCAAATGTCCCACAAACAACTCTCACAAGATGATTGAGTGTCTTCGAAATTTAAATTTTACGGAAATAATAAAGGTATCGTTGCGAGTGTTTGATGAAATCGATATAGCGGCGAAGAGAACATGGGGGCCTACCGTGGAACCGAAAGTACCCGGCGCGTTCTTAACCGATACACCGGAAAATTTGATAGAAACGAAACATTGGGGGCGAAATCCAGTGATCGCCGGGACTGTACAGGACGAAGGAACATCCTTTAGCGAAAGTAAGACCCACAGAGCTACTAATTACTTCTTAACTTTCCGGCGGCAATATAAAATTTTTACATATAAATTTTATAAATAATTACAATGACAGACACGTGATTCGCTTGATCGAATAATTTTTTAAAATTTTTTCACATTGGTATAACACAGTATCAGTGACAAGATGTTTGATTTTTCAGGCTTGGTGAAAGATCCGAAAGTATACGATATTTCCAGAAACTACACGGTGGATGTGATAATACGATTCCTACAATACTATTCACCATTAGACGGAATGAACGTCACGGATATAGCTGTAAAAGCGAAGAACTACTATATCGGTACCAAAGTACCGGAATCCAAGGAAGTTGTAAGTATATGTCTGAGCAATGTAATAAGATTATGCGACATCCGTGCTCGAGACCTTCGAGGAAGTGTCTAGTGTCTATAAAATACAAGCTCACTGCTCTATAGCGAGGAAAGAATGGCAGCTAAAATAGACTTTGTCGCACATCTTTACGAACATTTATTAACTATAAGTATTTGTTACGTATGTTGGTTACAATGAATGGAAAACTGTGCCAAAGTTAATGAAAAACAGAGACGAAGTTTATCAAACAATTTGAAAATATTTACAATCCCAGAAAGGATCATTTACAAGCAATATTCTAGTTTGTTTATACTCATTAGCATGCACATTTAGATTTAATATTATTTTCAGTCTGCTGGACTTAGTACGAAAGCAAACATTTTTCTATTTTACAATCAATCGTTACAATCAAGACAGAAAATTTTTATTTTACATAAGCAATTTCCCAAGAACAAATAGGATATAAAAAATTACCAAATGCTTTCCCTTATTACCATAATGGCAATTGTCTTTAATAATATTTATCCGATTTCAGTTCATCGAAAAATTCACGAATCTCGTGACAGATTTGTACTTGTTCACGAATCTCCAACTGTACGGATACTTACGACAACGTATACCGAATAATTCGTTCACTTATATTTACGACTATCACGGAAGAACCACTCCAACGTTGATCTTCAAAGGCAAATTGCGTGAGACTGGCGTTGGTCATGGCTCTGATTTATTTTCCGAATTCCCGCTATCAGGGGCGTACGTAGGCCCTCAGTATAGCTCCTTGAAGCCGTCAGAAAAGGATTATGAAATCATTAAGATTTTCACTGGCCTGTGGACCAGTTTTGCTAAGAACAGGTACGAAACAATATTCGTGTAATGATCTCCATCAGAACATGGCAGTGATTTCGACAATGGGGCGCAGGGGGATTTGCGAGACCCCTCTCTTGACGCCAGGCTGTGGACCCCACATTTATACTCGTTCCAGTCACACTAATAGGCCAGTAGCGGAAGACGTGTAGCACGGATACAGTCTTCCTTCGCATAACGTGACTTTCGTCTCTACGGATAGTGTTTCTTTTTTATCCTCCCCTATTAGAGGGTTCCTACAATGTAACACGATCCGAGGTCGGATATCGGTGAGGCAATACTAGTGTAATGATGAATCTTTATCATTTTTAGTTATTTCGTTACGAAACCTTTAACAACGGATTGGTGAAATTTTTCTGATTAGAACGAGACCAAACACGATAGAATTGCGGTTATATCTACTTGTTTAAAAAGCGATGAAATTTTCGAATGCAAATAAGGACAGCATGTGGAAAGAAAGAGACGCGCAGAGTCGTAGCAGACGGTATAGATCAAAGGCCTACGTACCGATTGCAATGGTAACGCAAACACAAAACTTTTTTATATTTTATTCTGCATTTCCAGAACTTTTATCAACATAATATTTGTATGATTTCCCTGGTTAAAAAAAGACGAAACTCGACAAAGTTTCAATCATATTTACCTATATATCATAGCGAGTTATGATCACACTTTAAATCAGTAAATATAGTCCAAATTATGCCGTATTTAGACTCATTTTAATTAGAAAAATCTCACAAATACGTTGGTAAAAGTTCTGTAAAAAAAGAATGAAAACTAAAAAACTTTCCTATTTGCAATGACATCGTAATCGATATGCATGTTTTCGACCTTCAGTCCCTTTTTGTCGTTGACGCGCTGTCCTTCTCTATGTTCGACAAACTTCAAATAAAGTAGTACCTCTACGCTTTCTGAAACTCTATACTCAATACTACCGAGGTTGTCACACTATCCGAGGGAAGACTGTATCACGTGTCCCTACAAGTTTCTCACTGCCGTCTGCCGATGGACGATCAGTATTGTACTTGTAGTTAGGGAGATTCGTATATATTCGTATAAAAATCGAATAACTTGCTATTGCTGCATAAATGATTAATAAATTTTTATTGCAGCGTTCCCAGTTCCGATAAATTGAAGAATAGTCATCTGTGGCAGCCACAAAGAAATAGTACCAAACATCTTAAGATAGGCAATGGCGTTAGCACCGAGGTGACTTTGGAAGAAAAATATTCGAGTAGAGTCAATTTTTGGTTCGAAAATGTACCCCAGTATTGCTTGGAGTGATAAAATAATATACTCCCGGTCTCTACTTTCTGATGATACGACGAACAGGACATTTCTTTAGTTAAACTATTGTTTATCACTCTTGTTTTGCTCACTGACATTTGAACGACATTTGAACAACTTTCTCCTATATTTTATTTCAGTCTATTCGTTACAGTTGTAATTTCTAAAATGTTTGTCATTAAGATGACCGATATTTCAACCTACAGCACAGAAAATGGCTCTATGGATCCACTAATATCCGTGGTGTTTAGGAACTTGAAAAGTATTAGGATAGTAACCTATCTCCTGAACCTAAAGACCATAGCCTGGCTAAATTTCGATTAGGTTTTCAGGAGAGGAAGTGCAGTTTAAAATAGCAATTATACGTCATATATTCACGTCGTGATGAATGCTTAGGGAAAAGTTGTTCATGCCCCTAACAACATATGTCAAGACTCTATTCTATTATAATATTCTATTATATGTATAATAATTAGTATAACATAAGTATATAATATTGTACAACTTATCTTGTGGTGATTGTTACAAATTGGTACTAATAAATGAAATATAACAAATGTATGAATTTTACGTATTTTACAAATTTTACAACTTATTCATCCACATGTGCATACACAGATGTGCTTGCAACATGCAATATAATAATAGTAGAATATTGTTCCGATATAATCTCCTACAAAATAAGCAGAACGTTTCATTGAATAGCAGTCATATAGTAAGTATTCCTTAAATAATGAAATGCAGAGTTAACAATGTGTCAAACTGTTTGCTAGATAACTGCAAATATAAATTATGATAATTCTCAAGGTCGTCAAATACTACACATACGAATAGCTAGCACGAAGGTTCTTCAGTAACGCGGCTCTCGGAAAATGTGAAACATTCAAACACGTGGATTACTTTGAATTGTAAAAGTGTGACAAACGTTATGTGCTTCCGTCTACAATCGTACGGGAATAATACGCACAAAAATGAATCTTTCATCGATAAAAAAACGTTACTTTTCAACGTAGTAATGTTAACACTCATCGGCATAACGATATTCACATTGGTGAATTTTTGGTTCTTTCTGGACGAGCCGAAAATTAAGATTGGGGAGGGTTACGTTTTGGGTACGACAATGCGGACGAGAAATGGGCGAAAAATTTTTGCTTTTCTCGGAATTCCTTATGCGGAAGCACCACTTAAAAATTTGAGGTTGTTATCTAAATGTGACCGAAGGTCAGAGATTAGTAGAATAAACAAGGCGAAAATGACTTTGTCGGAAAACGTTTAAATATTAAATGGTTGTGGATAGTAATCTATTGTGAGAAATAATCTTACAAACACATGTAGAATCTTGACAAGATTGAGACATTTCCCTTGTCTAATACTTATTTTTCTGTTGATTAATCGTTAGACTGCGTTTACAAATATCCATCTTGTTTATTAGACTACGGATACAAAATAAAAATATTCTGCGTCTATTGTAATAAGTGAGAAATAGATTGAATATTATTTCTTTTCTTAATAATTTGAATTTGTGAGAAATAATTTTCTTTGAAAGTGACATGACAATATTCAATTCTTTTGATATTTAGATTGTCCTTTTGATGAGTCGATGGATATTATTTGTTGCTACTTTGACTGAGACTGAGCAAAATTCATGTAAGGAAGTGTATCGTTATAATTTTATAATTTAACTATAGTTTTTGAATTAACAGAAAACCGTGTTCACTGCAAGGTTTCATGTTCACGAGGAAGCAATTCGTAGCAATTTTAACAACAATTCGTTTAACCCAAGCTTGTGCAACTTGCGACTTCTCTCCCCATTCCTGGCTCCTCCCCACCAAACTCCTGTGAGGTGTAGGAGGAAACTGAGGAGATTAGGTGTATGGTAATCTAAACCGGTACACTGGTACTCCGGTAGTGGCAGGCATGGTTTCAGCCTACGAAGCTCGCAACAATTTTTCGAGGCATCTAATGTAACGGGTTAAAGTATTAAAAATTGATTTACATTCTGTATCCTTGTTGAAAGATTTCGTAATCCTGTTCCAAAGAGAGCCTGGAGAGGAACTCTAAAAGCGCAGAAAGAGGGTCATGAATGTCTGCAATTTCACGAAGGCACCGTTGTAGGAAATGAAAATTGTTTAACATTAAATATTTATACTCCAAAGGTACATGAATACTTTTACATTTTCTTAGATCCACGACGATCTTAAATATGATTCATAATGACCGTGAATATAAATATTGTATTGGGTCGTATAGCATAGGTTCTATTTAATATTTCTCTTCCTCTATTAACAAAGTGCAGACTGACATAAATTATATGATTTCCATTATTGTTCATGACTAGATAGCGGATCTTTATTCAAAATAAAAATTGTCTGCATCAATTGCAAGAGATAGAATCCGAATAGAATATTATTTCTTCCTTTAATGATTTTAATTGAGGCGAAATCATATATTAACATCTTCAATTTTTAAAATTGTTCAACTATTTTCAATTTCATCTACTCAATTTTACTATAAATGCATAAAGATTCGGTGTCTATTCACGACAGTTCTCCAATGAGTTCATTGTCTTTGCAGTGACACGTAACTAAATTCTTATAATAATTTACTTATATAATTTGCATCTAATTAAATGTTTACTTATTGAAAGGTAAAGAGGACCAACCTGCTACCGGTGATGGTGTTCATTCATGGTGGTGGATACCTAACCGGAAACTCGAGTCGCCATCTTTACGGACCAGACTACTTGCTGGACAAAGATATTTTATTTGTAACCCTCAACTACCGATTAGGTCTCTTCGGATTTCTCAGCACTGGGGATGCAGCTGCTCCCGGCAATTTCGGGTTAAAGGATCAAGTGCTGGCTTTAAAATGGGTCCGGAGAAATATTCGTGCTTTCGGTGGCAATCGGAACGAAGTATTGTTGGTTGGTCACAACGCAGGTGCCACGTGCGTTAATCTACACTCCATTTCAAACAGCTCAAAACGTATGTTTCTATATTCATTCTTCAGTAGATTGCGAGTTTTACGACAAAAATGAATGGATGAAATTGAAAACAAAGTTTCAAAAGAATTAAAGAATATTTTGTATTACTATATATTCATCTTGTTGCATTATTAAAGAAAGAATGACAATCGTCTTCCTTATAATTTATATAGAAAATTTAAGTGTAATACTCAATATTTCGTACGATATCCACGTGGTTTAATAAAATCCAGTAAATAATTGTTACGAAAAGCATATGGCACACGTATGTATATGTCAGAGTTGTGCAGCATTACAATTGAATTACTCCAGGAATTATAATCACAAAGTAATTGAATTACATTGTAATTCAATCATATTGTAATTTATAATTCAGATCTTCATTCAATCAAATTACTATGTTATTCGTAATTGCAATTGGAGTACAATTATAAAATACTTTGTAATTAAATTACAATGTAATTCGTAATTGCAATTGGAGTACAATTATAAAATACTTTGCGATTAAATTACAATGTAATTCGTAATTGCAATTGGAGTACTAGCGTTACGCATTATGAACGAGGACGAGGAATAAAAATATTAGAAGTAGTATAGAAGAAATATAGAAGTATTTTTATACTAGAAGTATAATTATATTGTATTTCAATTCTGATGAAAGAATCTGATGATTCAATTGTGTAATTGAATTACAATATAATTGAATTAGCACAACTCTGGTATATGTAATAAAAAATATATTTTTGTACTTTGCCAAAAATAATTTAAAAAATGATTTAATTAAGAAATGCATTCAGAGATAGACAAATGTGTTTTATTTACTTATTTTTACAGACTTGTTCAACAGTTACATCATGCAAAGTAACATTGCTATACCATCGACGGGATTTCGTTTCGATGGTTCATATTTTCATTTGGCAAAAAGGCTCGGTAGTAATAATAATTGTTCTACCAACGACTCGTATTCACTAGTGAATTGTCTAAGACGTTCGTCTGCTACCAAACTAATGAAAACTTCATTGATCTTTACACATTTACAAGAACTATTACAGATAGAATGGGGACCAGTAGTGGAGCCGCAATCTATGGGTGCATTTCTAACGGAATCTCCAATAACGTTGGTAGAGAGATGCGAGCTGAAGAAAAGTCCATTTGTGATGGGCTTCGTTCCGGATGAAGCAACATCAATTCTGCAAAGTTAGTATTCTGTAAATTAAAGTAATCGATACGAATAGTAACCCTTTGCACTCCTTCGTCGAGTGTGACTCGACATCGGAGTAAGGAAAATGTAAATGAAACGTGTTTTTATATGTACATGGTTCTTCCTTTATTTATTTAAGTCGTATTTTTTAGTTAGAAACAAACAAAGGTTTATTTATAGTTAGAACAAAGGTTGAGAGCTATATACATATTTAAAATAATTAGTAAACAAAATTGTTTAAAGTAACAGTCAAGGAGCTGTCCTTTGAAGTAAATTTCAAATGAAACACTTAAAATATTATAGTAGAGACTTGTTTGCAACAAAATTGAAAAATAATTCCGAGTACAAAGGGTTAAGTTGAAGCTGTTAAAACATATAAAGCCACGTTTCGTTTTCATTCGTACACTGGTAGTTTACTCTGCATACTCAGAAACACAAACATAAATACTGGTACGATTAAAAATTTCGAATTCTGTTCAAGGTTTGTATCTCAATGACACTGCGTACAATTTTTTCGTACGAGATCCATCATCTGTCATGGAAAAGATACTGCAAAACATTTATTTCCTGAGGAGTAAGAATACCACTTACATAGCAATCGAAGCGAAGAAATTTTATTTGGGGACTGACATACCGAAAGGAAAAGAGGAGGTATCATTTTTAATTCAAATATTACACTAATCATTTGATTATGAGTCTTAAACTGAGTAATTTTTATTCTGAGAGGTCACTTTAAAAAGTAATTTGCACCATAACATCAATCATGTATGCTGAATATTATTAATGATTTTTCATTATCCAAAACGTTTGTACCCAGTTGGTATTAGAAAGAAATTACACGATAGAAAACCTTTTCTGCCGGAATTTCTTAGGTTCTACACGGAATTTCACAATTTTTGACAGACATAATCGTGCTGTATCCTTCAATGTACTACAGAAAATATGTAACAGAACATTGTGGACAGGAAATTTATGTGTATCTGTTCAACTATCGCGGTACTACGAATACATTATTAGATTTGAAGGACTTTAATTATTTTGACGATATCGATCATTTATTTCCACGGAACTCGACGTCTACGAGTTTAAATTATGATTTAAAACAGACTTCATCTAATCGCAATATTAGCGTTCTTATGGTGGATTTGTGGACGTCTTTTGCAACCACAAGGTACACGAACTTCCATAATAATATATACGTTTCTTGAAATTCACAAGACCAAACAATATAAATTTTTTAAGTATTCAAACAATACTTTATAATGTTCAGTATACCGACGTCAATTCTCTTGGAAGAATCGTCAATGTGGAAGCCTTACTCAAACAACAGCTCCTTTCTTCAAATAGGGAATATTTCTGATGCTACAACAACATTACAAACTTCGTTCTTTGCAGAACGAATGAGATTTCTGCATAATATGTATTATTATACTTAATGTTCATAAATGTAGTACTAATACTGAAAATAAAATTTGAAAATATTTCTAAATGTTTCTCGATTGCGAACAACATAAAAAGAATGGACTGTATCATGTAGGATGTAAGTAACACCACATAAAATTGTATTCATTATTATGTACCATATACTTATACATATACTATATAAATTGTTATATTTAATAGTATCTCGTCGGTGCTCAGACACACACCTTTTGTCACCGACGAGATATTGTTAAAGACTGCCTAATAAAAGGGCTACATAATTTAGCTGAAACAGACGAATCGTACTTACTTAAAAACAATACAAGTGGAATACAAAATCCCGCACACGAGTGCAAATTTAACCCCGCATACAAAAGCAAATACAACCAGCTCACTTTAAATATGTCTAATACGCATCCATTAGCCACTATAGAAATGTAAATAATAAAGGAATGACTATTCTCTAGTCGACATGTAAAAATAGGATTTCTATACAAAATAAGAACTTCCTAAATCGATCGTGAGAAATCGAACCTAGATAAGGACAGATTTCTTCTTTCAATAGTTCGAATGAGTCGCGAAAACAATGTAAAAATATTCTTAAATTCTTTTGATATATTAATAGCTTTGTTTTTCACTTATCCATTCTTGCCTATGCTGAATGCATATATAAAATCCGAAGTTTGACCACTCTACTTGCTAACAGTAGTATAAGTGATTTATTAACTCGAGCTGTCAGCAGAAGACATTAATACAATAATCAAACGAGTTACAACGTCTGATGGAATAAAACGAATACGTGAAACTTGTGTAATGCGTGTCCCTCGTTAAACTTTCCAACGTTTGAAAGAAAATAAATCCATAAATCATGGGACTACGTTAATTACTTCTTCTGTCCACTCGAAACTGTTTTCCCAGACAGGCGATAGTCTTTCAGTCGTTGCAATGTCTTCGACAACCTCTCATTTTGTCGTGTAAGTACTTCGATCTTCTCACGGTTCGTATCTAGTTGTCGCGTCATGTCTGCAATTGGATCTACCCCCTCCTTTCGAAATCCTTTAAGAGAGTTGTTCTCATCCATATTCTTCAATATCATGTCGTCTTGCTGATTAGCTATTCCAACACGTAACAACTCCATTTCTTGCTGTAGCTTTTCGACCTCTCTTCTATGCTCATCTTTTATCTGCAAAGCATGTTGAAAGATAAATTACAGTGGTACATGTTCGATGCTGTCGTTTTCTTTTCTTTATGAAACATATTTATAGATAAGTGTATGTTAAAAGATATATTAAAATAAGTCATGTTCGATGTTGTTGTGTTTTCTTTATGAAACATCATATTTATATATAAGTGTTGGTAAAAATTACATCCAATTAGTACAGGTTATTTATAGTAAACAGTATTTTATCCATCTCAGCTACTTGCCAAGATAGAGTAAATACGCAGAAACTGATGGAGATTATTTTCAGCATATGTTCTGATTGTTCGTAAATGATAACCAAATTCAAGAATAAAGGCCGCACAATGAATCTGTACATGTCTCTTTGCTGGTCCTCTTTACTGGACATGTGCTCACAAAATGGCGATGAACAATCCTGAAGCCAATGCTCCGTCGATGAAGGATTGAAAGAGGCTGAAGCCTAAGGGGAGCTTTTGTCAACTGTAAGATAAACTTCGCAGCTTCTAGGGGCACATAACAAATAAGGAAGTTTCCGAAGGCAAGCAACCTTGCATGCAAGAATCACAACGAACGTCGAGATAAGTCGATTTGCGGTGTCCTCGTGTGCGATGCTGGTCAAAGTTTTTACGAGCAAACTAAAGCGAACAATTAAGTAAAGAATCGGCTCGTGACAACGGCGGAAGATGATTAAGCAGGAAGTTTTTGTTGGTCTTAACGCTCGAAAGCTACTGCTATTTATCGGTATCGCGCTCCGGGATACAACGTTTGCGATAATTGCCTGCGGCGTGCGGTCGTAAATACTCCTGAATTCGCATAAGTTAATTCAAACACATAGGGAGTTAATTCACGGGCCTACGGTCGGCCGTGCATAGCGGCGATAGCGTAAACACCAAGTAATTTCTATCGTCCGTGCATCGTTAACACGCTGTTCAGGGCAGCCATTTAATACCTTCAATTAATCATCGACCAGGTGGTGCAAACAGGTAAAACGAATGCGTGGACGGGTTTCGGAATGAAGTTAGTTAGCCACATGGAACGAGTCGTTCACACCTTCGATACCGTTTCTTTCGTTTTTCGTTGTTCCGATTAACCGTGCACTACTCCCATGTGGTATCCAATCCCCAGTAAATTGAAGATAATTCTTTTTTCATTAATCTAATTGCTATTACTGCTTAACAATTGATTACTTGGTTAATAATATAGAACAGCCAACAAATTCAACAAATATTTCATGAATTTTAAGAACCAACAGAACTCCACTACGATAATAAATAAATCTATACGTAAAGGTCTGTACACACAATGAATTAAAAAGTGATTCGTGGGAATATTGGATTGGTTCAATGATTAATTTTCCTACCTCGCTTCATCAGTTAAAATGAAATTTAAAACATAAAAAAAATGATTTGCCTTGAAAGATGAAAAATTGTAGTCGAATGTTCCACGCGAGTGCTAGATTGACTCACTGAATTATTTTCCTGCCTCGTTTCGTCTAGGAGCGTTCGGACATGTCTTTCTGTCTCGAGGTACGCATCACGGGTCTCGATGGCTTCCTTTCGAAGTCTGATCACGGTCCTCTCCAGTTCCAATTTGCTCTCGGCCAACGTACCGGTCTGACTTTGCAAAATGTTATTTCCGGTCGCTGTAACGAACGTTCACAGATAATGTAATTCGAGTAGTGTGATCTTTCACTCTGTTTGCTTTTGTCTTAAGCGACACGGCTTATTTAATTTCATGAAAAATATGCTGGAAAAGAAACACGTTTTTCTTCTGTTACAGATTTTTATGCATTTATGACTAAAATGCGTATCTACTGCAACAAATTTTAAATATGTACGAATGTGCATAATGTGTACAGTATTTACAATATTGTTAGGAGAAGCATCGTCGGTGTGACACGAAATTATTGATTTATAAAAACCGAGTTTGAACACAGTGCAAATCAGGTAACAATGTGGATTAGGTCAGTAGAGAGGAATTTCATGCGAGACATTTACAACGGTGAACCTTGTTTCCGCGACTCGACGAGTCTGGAAAACCCGGAATTCCATGAACAAGGTAGTCTTGTTACTTGCCGCGCTGTTGCTGCTGACATTTATTGCATGCAAAAAATATAATAACAAAAGATTTGCAACTTGAACAAAATTAAAAGTGTCGATAATCTTTTTTATAGTATAAAATATGATTCTAAACAATACTATTGTTTAACTAAACAATACTATTTGATGACGTATCAATTATTCCTCTCGCAAGTGTGGTAATATTTCCGAATCAAAAATAAAATTAGAATTAAATAACGAAAACTGCATTTAAAAAATACAAGCAGAGATACATAACCTAATGCAGTGTCCGGCGACCGAAGAATAACAGATTAAGAGACAACCAGACGTTCCTTTAAATTAATTAAAAACTGAAAACATTCGTGCGGTTCTTTTTTGCTTACTTAGAACCGCTACAATTCTGCGTGTACTTTCCAGGGTATTTTTCAACTGCTCGTACTCTCGTTCCTTGATAACTTTCGCCTGGTTCGTCTTCTCGAGTTCCTCCTTCACTGTAAGTCAACATTTGAAGTAATTTAATACACGGCTCTACTTTTAATTCCTTCTACGGATATTAGAGTAGTCATTGGAAACGGAAGAAAAATACGTTTAGCGACGTTACGTTTCGTGACTGGTGACCAGTGTAGAACATTCCCTGTTGAAGTATTACGAAACTCTTAATTTCCTACCGGGAATTGCCTAACGACTGAACAAGGAGCTTATTAATGTAAGAAACACTTTTAGTTTAAATTCGATACATTAACATTCGAATTTATAAAATAATTGATCAAATGCAAAATGCACTTTTTCGTGGGAGGTCCAGCATTTCGACCAAGATAATTATTTCAATATAATGTGATTTGTTAATTATACGGTGTACATAGCGGCGGGCCGTTCATTTTGGGACCCTGGCGTTGTTTAGTGGCCTACCCAATTAACTCAAATAAGTTTTCAATTTAACCCTTTGCACTCGGAGCTGTTTTAACTCGAAAATTCAACATTTCTTCCGACCTGGAATAATTTCATTCTATATGATTATATGAGTTGTATGTTTAGTAAATGTTTAGTAACTCATTAGATACCAACATATTTAATAATATAAATTATATTTTGGAGAATAGAGAGTTCAGCCAGTTTTTAGTTTTAGGTGACTCGAGTGCTAATGGTTAAATTGTTCTGATTTCTATTTTTTTGGCCGCGAATGGGGCCCTGGGCTGCAGCCTCGTTACTTGGTCTAATTTTAAGCAGACCAATTTCACAAATATAATGGTAAAAGTTTCATAAAACAAAGTATTGTGCATCTTGTTGTAACCGAACTTCTAGGCCCCATAAATTAAAATGATCCAAGTTCGATACTGTTGTGTTTCCTTTATGAAACATCATATTTATATATTATATATAAGTGTATAGTAAGAGATAAATTAAAATGATCCATGTTCGATGCTGTTGTGTTTCCTTTATGAAACATCATATTTAAATATAAATGTATGTCAAGAGATAAATTATAAGAAATTATATAAATTTGTAAAAAAGTTATTAAAAACAACAAAATTTTACCATAGAACCTGTATTGTGCATCATGTTGTGATCGAACTTCCAGGCCCCATAAGGTGAACACAAATTTTTCGCAAATATTTTCGAAAATCGTTTATTCACTTTACTTTGCGCGATCGCGTGAAATCGCTTTCGTTTTACGAACACTTCACGATGTATCTCCGTTTCCACCGCAAAGGGAATAAAATCACGACAGACCGGTCGAAACATAGTGTCCCCTTCATTTACTATCTGTTACACGAACGGACGTTCATAAATCGTTTTCCATCGATTACAAGTCGCATCTGCCAAACGGGTGCCGGACAGCGGTAGTGGCGCGCGGGGAAAAATTTCTCAGCCGTGTTCCCCACACGTTGTTTAACCGCTATCATTCCCATATGTATGTTCCGCTCGAGGTGACGTTATGTATCAGTTTGCTTAACCCAAAATTTCATACCCACCGTTCCTGACCGAGTCCCAGGGCTATTTGGAATTTGATCGACATAGAAAGATTCGCCGTCGAACCGGCGGTAGTATGCAAAATGGTTAAGGGTAGAAACTGGAGCAATGGCTTGAAAAGATCGAATCGTTTTCCGCATTTTCATGCACCTTTAGATCTTAATCATTAAATTACTATATTCCATTCGAATTCATCACTATAATATACCAAACAGTCATTTATTATTATTATTATTATTACTATTATTATTATTATGTACGGACCGAGGTCCTTTTATACATGGGTTTACAGACGTTTTGTATAACTTATAAAAGAAATAGAAAATAACAAAAATATACAGAAAGAACATAGAAAAAGAAAAAAAAAAGAAATTTATATTTTATTTCTATCATAGAAAGTTACGGGAGCGAACACTCAAGTGATATTCGTAGGAGTAAAAAATTATGGTGACTAATGTGAATTGATATGGTTTATGTTCCCCGAAATAAAATTGATCCTATGTTAATCCTGTCTAAGCCACAGTATATCACAATTATAAGGACAAAGAAATGATCGTGGTCAATAGGTGCAGAAGATAGTAGAGCCGATCCTGTTTCCAATGCATTTTGTCCCACTTCGATATCTCGATCGGTTCTCGAGATATAAGCGATCAAAGTTTGCGTGTAAAAGAATGGAGTGGAGGTAGTAAAAACTGACCTGCCCTAACTGGTGCCGCGTGGGGGTAGGTCAGTACTGCCTCGCGAGGAAGAGAGAGAGGGGTGTACTGTGCGAAAGAGAAAATGTTAATAAATTACTACTGCCTTTATACGACGATATCTCTGGAACTAAGCGTCGCATCGTAATAAAACAAAAACCGTTGAAAAGCGCAGGCTTCGTACTCTCTAACGGTCTAAGTCATCAATTCATCAAAATAGTGTCAATAGTTTCAATGCCACAACAATTTAGATATTAACTAATTTCAGTGCGATTACCCTGTGGGTTTCCTGCATTTCAATGGATCCAGTTGAGTAAATATCCCTATAACTAGACTGCGGATGTTTATTGGGAATGAATTTGAAGAAACTCGAATCAAATAGAATCTTATTTTCCGTGGTAGCAGCCTTTTTAGATCTGAAATTAGTTACTAGCATTTTTTGAACATTTTCAAATGCCATAATTGCATAAAGATCCGCAGTCTACTTGTAACTCTCTGTGAAAACCCTGCTATTGATTAATTATTATTATTATTGTTCGATAAATTGAAGAATGTTATTAAAAATGTAGTGAAACAAATTTGTTTTTGTATTCGGTTGGTTAAAGATAATCTCACCTGTTTTATATGACTGATAATTCTGATAAATAAATGTGTTTTAACGTTTTTAAAAAAATATATTAAAATCTGTGTATTTTCGTGAAGTGCACGTATGTAAAAAAATACCTACAGTATTTATAGCTTTCTGTGCAACCTTAACACTATTCTACCCCCACTCCAAAATCGAAGAACATAAAACGAAAGATAAAAGTTTTAAAGAGGGTGACTGTAAAGATGAAGATAAAGAGGGAACAGCGACTTTAGGATAGGGATGTAGAAGAGATGGACAGCTCTTGAGGAGAATATCTAGCTAAGAAACCTGCCATTTTCTAGCGCGTTGTCCAGCTCCGAGTTTATAGCCTGAAAAGCGTCAGACCGTTCCTCTTGTCGCGTCAAGCACGCCCGCAGATTTCGGATCGTCTCCTCGTGAACTTTCCTAGCGGCTTCTGTTTTCAGATTGCTCTCCCGCATTCGCGCCAAAGCTGTTCCAACATCTGTCTCTATGCCTCTCGTCAATCTACTCATCACAGCCCATTGGGTGCTCTCGTAAATATCGTTCCGGATTTTGTCCCTGCGTGGAGAGTGCTGACTTTTATCAGGTCATTAGTATGGAACTTGACAAATCAAACACACATTTGTCAAGTTTCATACGTAACGACCTGATATCACTAGTAGAAAGGTGTTGCAGGAGTAGACGACGGATCTTCAAGCAAAATAATCATTTATTGTGGAATAAAATTTTCTTTCTTAATATGTTTAATTGGTTGCAAATAATACAGGGTGTCCCAAAATTCCTTCAACAGCCGGAAATGGGAGGATCCTGACGTCATTTGAAGCAACATTTTCCTTTGCAAAAATGTTATCCGCGGCTTTGTTTAGGAGTTATTAACGAAAAACACGGACCAATCAGAGCGAGATCTAGACGCGAGTTGGCACAGTCGGCCAATAGACAGTTGACGCGCCGGACCGATTGTGCCAACTCGCGCTTGGGTCGCGCTCTGATTGGCCCGTGTTTTTCGTTAATAACTCCTAAACAAAGCTGCGGATAACATTTTTGCAAAGGAAAATGTTGCTTCAAATGATCTCAGGAACTTCCCATTTCCGACTGTTGAAGGAATTCTGGGACACCCTGTATAACAGTATTTCTAAATTCTTTTAATGTTTCCACTGTTTTGAATTAGTCTCATTTAAGTGTGACCCCCAGAATACTTTCTTTAATATTGAAAAAATACAACATTTTTTATTGAACGGTATCAAGGGGTCAATATCCCGCAGGGGTTGTTTTTTTAAATGAAGTTTCCTCTCGTAGTTTTCAAAGTAATAGATGTTGTTTTTTCAAATAACTACTTTCGAAATTTGAAAATATAATCAGGACAATGATTCGCAAGAAAAAGGACCTTTTGTTTCGAACAATCAGCAATGTTTTTGTACGATTGTACAATCTACATATACAAGATAGATACCTTTCAGTAACAGCAACGGAAATTAATTCACTGTCAAGGAACACTCGCTCGATCGCAGTTATCGCTTGGAGGACTGCTTCGCCAGCAATGGTACAGCTCTCGCAGTAGTTCACGGTGCTCTCTGCCTGAGAACTTCGGGACACTTTGCGTGTAAAGTAATCCTGCGTCTCGTCGTCCTCCCTATTCTTCACCTGTTGACGTGCCGCAATTTTTCGGGAGCTTCCTCCAACCGGGAAAGAAATTTTTACGTTCTCGCTGTCGTACGCATGATTTCAGAATCGCGTGAACGTGCTTCTACTGCACTTGCACTCTCTTTTTTCAACCCTCCCTCTCCTTCCCTCAACCATAACATTATGGTCTGTTATTATTCACTTTGCTGTTACATTCCTTTCCAATTCAGATACACTCGTATTTGCTATGCTATTTAATTTTTCTGTCTCTTTCCTGTTTTTGACATGCCGAATAAAAGAGATCCACGTAAAAGAATACGTTTATTAAATTCGCTCAAGGATTTTATTATGTACTACGTCATCTTCCTGTAAATACACTTAGCCATTTATTTTTGACTATGATTATAGGAAACTAAGAATTATTAATTTAAGATTATAATTATTATTTAAGAATGATTAGAAATTCGACTGAACATAAATTTTTTAATCAATCCTGTAAATTTTAGACAGGAGATGTATTTACATTAAAATATATTGATAGAATTTTATAAATATTATATTTTCTCATTTTGTGTAGTATGTAAGGATTGATATTAACTTTATCCTATAATTCTCTTTTCCTCTTCTAATTATTTTTTACTTTATTTTATGTTATGTTATGAACTTTTTTGGGAAGCTAGAGCACAATTAGTTTACTACAGGATGTGAACAATTTTTTTTTCAAAAATAGCATTTGATCGGAATTGTAGAAAAAATACTAAAAGTTGCATTTTACAACTTTGTTATGTGGGACTATATTAAAAAGTACGTTTTGTAGGTCGGTTCACAGAAGCGTTATAAATAGATCGCGGATCTTTATGCAAAATAAGAAATGTTTGCATTGATCGATTTTAATTATCTCATTAACGTGAATCTTATACACTGGTGGCATTAAATCTTTTTCATAGGTCCACTCTTTTAATTTGTACATACCCATTTTTGTCATAAACGCATAAAATCCGCAGTCTAGTTATAAATAATTATGTGAACTATAATCCACGAGCTAATGATTCTAACGTTAATTTCTTTTATATTGAATTATAGGTAATTTTACTAGAGGTCGTTTGTTAGACAAAATTCGTATTAGCGGGTTCATTTAATACACTGCCGGCGAAATTGCGTAAATTGAAACAGAAGTTGTGTAGCGCTTATGGAACTCTTTGCCAATAGTTATGAATTCCGTTCACGTGTTGCACGTCACAAAGAAAATTTCTTAGGTGAAATAATTCGTGACTTAATTTTCCCCGGCGCCATCGAAGCACTTAGTAATTAGCGTAACTTCGTTCTTCAGTCATGTCAACTTCACCGTACAAAACCAAGTTTGCCGAAGTCAGTTTAAACTTCTTTCACGAGATTAATATTTTCATGAATAGTTTTCCTCCTGTTTTGAACCGTTTCGAGGCTTCACTTTCGAAAAGGACACGCCCTTCTCTATCACGTGGCATGTTAAATTTCTCTTCAAAGAGTGACTTTATACTACACTTGAATGCAAGATGTATAGATTTACTAAGCATTAAACGCCTCTGAAAAAGTTCCTCGTGAACGTCAAAACTGTTTTAACAGCATATAGACTTTTAAAATAATTATTTTTATAACTGGTTTAATAATTTGTATTTTTCTGGCCTCTCTGTTGATAGATATCCCTACTTTAACGTGACGTATTATGAAACATTTCTTACTTGTTATAATGAACAGCTATTAAATATTTTTTTTTAAAATGTTGCCTATTTCTTTAAAATTAATTCAGACAGTCTAGCTGTGTCTATATAAAAATTAAATTAACTAACTTGAATTTCTTATTTGTTACTTAATTAGGATTCTGAATAATATCACGAATAAGAGAAGTTCACACATTTGGTTCAAAGCAATAAATAAATAATAATAAAATTGAACTATAATATCAATATACTAATGTAATATACTATTATTTATAATATTATGAATAATGTAAATCTTGCATTCTTACCATGTGACGGGAGAGCGATTCAGGATTAGTTTTCAACCGATCCCAAACCAGTCGCAGTAAACTAGCCAATGAAATCTGATTCGATCGTTTAATACACGCCACTTCCTTGAAAAAACCGTCTACGGAAGGATACTTGTCCATAAATTCTACCATCAAGCGTAATGCAAATTGTACTCTGCAACGATATCACTTGTTAAAAATTACTTCGGGACTAGCGTGTTATAGATATCATCGCGAATATTGTTCACTATTTTATAATATTCAGTTATAGAATTCATTCATTATGCATTATAGAATATACATAGAATATTGTGCAAAGGCTTTATACATATATTACATAGAATTTGCAAACGGCTGTGTTCTGCACGGAGAGATATCGTATAGGGACACTATTTTTTTATGACTGAATCTACCGCGTCGAAAGTACAAAGAAAGCCGAACGTAGAAATGGACAGAAACTTCCATCGCCAATTAAACCACTAAATACAGTCGAAATTATATCGTGTTTGGTGTCATTTTAATCAGAAAAATGCCACAACTAAGTTGGTGAAAGTCCCATAAAAAAATAATGAAAAATAAAGAAGTTTTTTAATTGGATTCGTAGTGGTTCACACCGATATACCCGAGTCGAGATCAGATTACGCGACATGTTTACACTGCTCGGAGATCGAGCTTTCTTGGCCCCTGCGGCGTGCCCCTCAGTGGAGGGGGTAGGCACTTGACAAATTCTGGGTAGGCGGTCGTTGAGAAATAACGCGACTATACTGTATCTAGAAGAAGGAAAATAGTGTACTGATATCGTAACATGATTGTGAGTCCACAAGTATCATTCTCATCTCGTAAACCTAATGTTCTGTACAATCGAAGTGCAAACATGAAACAATTATAATAAAAGGTATGAGATTCCGAGGAACCACAATGGATCGAGCTCACGCACGATTGCATTACCAGAAAATGGTCAATGTTCCCATTTGCTTTGACGAATGTTCCTTCGGCTACGTACCGTTCACACGCCTAATTGAATCTGAACTACGTACATTCACAGTAATGGCATGCTATCTCGGTAAAACGTTTTCGGCGGAGGCAAATTTATGCAAACATGCCGAGGCGTGATCGAAAAAGGGCTAAACAACCTGTCGTAAGCCAGCTCCAGGAGAAGAATATAGAATTCCCCTGCGGTGCCGTTGTGTTCCTTCACTACCTCCATGGCATTTATGTCCTTTGCGGTTTTCGCTGGAAATTTCCATGACAGATGTTCGATATCGCCGACCCAAGAATATATTTCGTTCGCAACCAACACACACTCCTTTATATCCGTGATGATTGACGTTGCCAGGAGTTTGTTTAGTTTTGGCATAATTCCCCTGCAAATTGTCACTCGCCAGGGTTCCCAGGTTAACACTGTTGATGACCATAATTGGTAACCGTTGTCACGACGGCTTGTAAATCGATCGATATCTCGTTAGTAGACGTTTTTATTTCACGTTCACTGTTTGTTATTGGTAGATAGCAGATATTCACACCAATTACATAAACCTGCAATTAGTCAGAAATTTCTTCATTTTATTTTGATAATGTACTCAATTTAATTTCTATGAAAGTCTGTTACCAATCTGCGCCTTCATGCACACATTTACACCTTTATGTAACGTTGTATTTACACTTTAAATTTACGCCATAATCTTTTAATTTGATAGCTAATTGGGAGCCATTTTCTGCAAAAGTATCTACAAGTACGTGCTCAATTTTCATATTGCTCTTTTCGTATGAATGAAGACTATTATCGAATTATTGAAATTTTCATAAACTGCTTACACAATAATGAGAGACTTGATTTTATAAAAATGATTGATCATTAAATATGGCGGTTATATGAACTGCGAAAAATTTCAGTTCTTATAGAAACGTATTTCAACGTTATTTCGATTTATAAAAACATACATTTTATATAAAATATTGAACATTTATTACTGCTTTACTTAAAACATTTCTAATCTGGAGTTGCTTTCTCTTGTGTGATGTAGAGTGTCTAGCTTTTGTTCCCGATACACAACATTGAAATATACCATCAATGCGGCATGCACAGCTCCATTGTCATGTTGAAAAATGAACTTTCGCATTGCTATTTCGTGTGTATACTTCGATAATTGTTTTCAGGTGACACCTGCGTGGGTCCTACTGCTCATTGCATCCGGAATAAAAATGATATCTGCTTTTCCATGGTTCTCTATTGAAATCAAATAGAGAATTTTCATCTTCAATTTTCAAAATTTTCTTATAAATTGCATAAAGATCCGCAGTCTAGTAATTATATTTCTACTGTTTAAGTTCTCGTTCAATTCGAAAGCTGATTCACCTAGTGTTAGGAAATACTGGAACTAGAAAGCCAGCTTTCTCAAAGGTTGGTTCTTGTACTAATTCTACTACAAACTGTTCGTGTGCTTTCAGGAGCTTACGTTACAGATCGATCTATCCTTGTAATGTGCTTGCCGAAAGGACGCCGAATTCAATACGTTCCTTTCCACCGTTATCGGCATCGTAAATCAGTTCGCATCTGTAATTTCCTCCGGGAGCGTGTAAGTATAATTATTCCTTCGAGGCGGCGTCGTGCCAGGACATTTAACCGGGCGAACTTTCCAGGTGGATAATCTACAGAGTTCTTGAAGCCGTATCCGGTTCTTTGATGAAGTCGCGAGTACGTTAATCTGACCACATTCTCCAGATATAATCTTTATCGGGTTCTGCGATCCAAGGGAATTGCTAGCGGTGTCGTGTTTCTAGTAGTCCAACCATCGTACATCACAAGTTCCACGGAGAGTATCATGTGAATTAGATCCTCTCAATTTTAAAACTTTAATTCAGTTCACGAGAGCGCAACTGCAAATCGAATCGGACTTGAAAACCTGGTTCTGTTACAAGGGAGAATAACACGCGGGGCTTCAAATAAACAGTTATCATCCGTTTCTAAAAACAATTCTGTTCGAACTTACCTGTTTCGTTTAACAACAGAATTCCTGTGGAACTCTTATGAAAAGAATTGTTGTCCTTAGGAAATTCTAATTTTATATTTTATTCCATTCCATTCCATAATTCTATTCTATTCCATAAGAACTTTGTTAAGGTAGTTCTGATTCACAAGCTCCAGAACTCTCTGGAGTTAATATAATTAAATTGCGAATGCCCATGCAAAAATATAATTTTCTGTAGAATTTACAATAAAGTAGTACTCGGATAGATTGGTTCATTTTCAAATTATGTACTATTTATTTTGTATATATTTTTCTTCATATCTAAAAAATTTGATACATTTTTTAAATACGGGACAGTTCAGGAATCGATCGTGACGATATCCGAGCTATTCCTGGTAGTGCAAAAAAGTATTTTCAACTAACCCGCGTTGGTATAAAATGAAGGATTTTAGAATGTAAACAGAATCCTGAAAAATATTTTTTCGTGAAAAACAGGAAACATTTCGTATTTATACACTGCAGAGAAAGATGAATTTAGTGGTCAGCTACGTGTTTGACTAAAATTATTTCATGTTAGTTACAATGATGTGAATTGCTTTTGAAGAGCTTTATCCAACTTTCAAAAGAAATTAATGTCTATGTAGATCTTGTATCATACAATTAATCTTGACAATTTTTCGATTGTATCAAAATCCAACAGCTTTTGTAACACTATAGTAATCACCCAAGGGTCAAGTGGATAATATGCCGTGAATTAACACTAAACCTACCGAGCCTTAAAAGTACATAACTGGTACATGTTCCCTTATAAAAATGACAAGATTGATTTTATTTAGACTTTGTACGGTTCCTATTATAATACGTGTGCTCTACTAAAGATATATTTATACAATCAATTCTTATTATTTCAATAATTCTAAAATAATAAATCTGGAACCGGTCATTTTGACCGGTGATGGTAGGTTTAGTGTTAAAAAATGTTACAATATACATGGTGTCCCGAAAATGTAATTCCTGGAGTCGTTTGAAGAAACTTTTACCTTTGCGAAAGTGTGAATTATTCATGAAAAACGCGGACCAATCAGAGCTCAGCTACAGCGGACGGATTCCGGTGCAGCGACAGGTCCCGTTGAGCGTGGCGTTGGCATTGGCTGAGCCCACATCCGTTCACTATAGCCGCGCTCTGATTGGTCCGTGTTTTTCGTTAGTAACTCCTTAACAAAGCCTCGGAGAACATTTTCGCGAAGGAAAAAGTTACTTCAAATAACTTCAGGAATCACCCCTTTCATTTTCGGGATACCCTGCAGATATTTGATCCCTGAAACGGCCGACATAGTTTGGAAAACACTTCACGATTTTTTCAAGCCATCGTAGTGGAACGACGTAAACTTTAAGAAGCCCATAATCCTCTGAATACTGTATCGTCCTCTATCTACACGATCTGCCATTTTACGGATATCTGGCTACGGCTGTCACGAGTTTATCACTTCCAGCCACCCCGTCGTTCAGGGAAACTTTGAAATGAGTAGTTTACAGAGTTTCTGAAACCATTTGCAGCTCCCCGTAGGAGCGGCGCGCCATAGACATATATCCTTGTACCACGTCGCCAATCTACACCAAATTCAGCGGAGTATTATTGCAATTGTTCAATGGCGTCGCGTTACGTGCAGGAAACTGTTCTTCGCCGCGCACCGGCCAGGCTATGATACGCACTTTCTAAGAGATATTATATTCGATACGGTTTAGTTCGGGTCCGTCTTGCGGTTCTAACACTTACCTACTCTCTCGCTTTCCGCGGAAGTGGCAGAACGTGTTCCGCTAACAAAATCACGAGACTGGATGTGATCCTACTTCACTTGCAACTCGGGCTCATTTATCAGCATTGAAACTTCTGGGAGATCATTGTGAAACGTTCAGGCGTGAATCTTTTCGAAGTAGAGACACATGGTTTGACAATAATTCACACAAAATCGAAACAACGTATCTGAGGGGTACAGCCACAATAGAACACGAAAAACAAATTTAGCGAATTCTTCACGTGAATTTAATGAATGGAATGGAAAATCTATTTACAGGACTTTATTATACACACTTTGAAGTGTGAGAAAGAATTTTTTTATACTCCCTCTGTCTCATAATAATAGTAGCAAATGAATATTTAAACGGGAATTATTGGGGAATGCAGCTGTGAGTTATGTTGTAGCGCGAAATTGCGAAGTCTTCACTCAAAATCAATGTTTCATGACATTTGTCATTAGTTTTGACACATCATTCAATTTTTAGGTTAACATAATTATTACGAATTATCACTATTTTTCTAATTTCATCCGCTGATCGAAATCAATTGTTTTATTTCAGTTGAATATCAACACATTGTAAATGTAAGATGAAGAAAAACAAGTTATGCAGGAAGCAATGAAGAACGATGGCTCCAATAATTTTAAGCTCACGCATATAGGGAAAGCAAAGCTTCGCAGTCAAGGGATCCTACCTACAAGTTTAAAATGCAGTAACGAAATTATTGAAAAATCCAGAAACTCTCTGAACACTCGAAATAAAAATTGGGAGTAATATTTTTAATTTATTGTTTAATGTAATCTAGTTTTTTTTATAATAAATGTTGCGATCTATTTTCTTTCACTACTATTATTATGGGACAAATTAAATTCATCAGTTGTACTACTATTATGGGACAGAGGGAGTATAATTTTTTCTTATCAAATAACGACTCCACAGCGCCACAACAATAACAGCTTTAATCAATGAAACAGCGAACGTGTTAAAGGATGGAAAATAAAAAAGATATTCGAAACAACGACTTTCGAATATTTTTCTCGAAGCATCATGTTGCATCGAACGTATAGCGAATCATATAATACATACATGTTCTGTTATTTTACTGCAACTGTTCCTGTAGAATCGCAGGAAACAGTACTGGTGGATATGTGCCACCAATTTCAATAACGCAATCCACAAAGTTGATATTATATTCTGCATGGCCAAGATAATGCAGTGTGTCCATAAATATCTATGATTATGAATGGTTGTACCGGTAGATATTACGCATTGCATTCCGGTCTGATGAGAATGGATTGCTTATGGAATTTCTATTTTGGCTAACCACAGTGTGTCTCATCGCAGGAAAATGAGAATGGTCTTCCGCAACGAGGTAACTAGTGTGTTGTGGAATTCGTGGAAGCGGGAAGTACAACATTTTTGGGACACTCTGTATAGCCTTATGCAATTAGGTATGTTAGGTATGTTATCTCACCTGTGCAGGTATTTTTTAAAAATACAGTTGGTGGTAAAGCAGCAATATGTGTAACAAGACAAAAAAACGAAATGAGCGAAATAACACACAATCAATAAAATGTAAATACAGTAATCGCTCCTTCGTTGTCCTGAATCGTGGGCACGATCGTTGTCCAGTGCCTACCCACTCCACTGCCTGTCAACGAGAGGATTAGGCCTGCGTGGATCTGGTCGCCAGATGTGTCCCAGGACTGTCTAGACCCGGGCAGAACGGAGAACAATAGGAAAGGAATATGACAAGGAAACAAGGAGTTTCTTAAAGCCAAACAGTTGACAGCTTTTGACTGCGAATGCTTTTTTTTGTCATTTAACTAGCCGTTTCACTAAAGACGCAGTCATAAATCAAATATAGCGTCCGGGTACGGTCGTTGTCCGCTCAAACCCCCGGCCTTTGGACAACGAAGGAGCTTTTACTGTAATATGGAAGTAACGTTAACTCCCCTGACATTTTCGCTGTTACGTGCTACATGTATTATTCATTTTTATAATGAATGCACAAAATTCGCAGTATAATAAGAACACTGTTTTTCCATTTCGACTATTATTCCTGGAATAATAATCTATTGAATCCTGGAAACGAGAGTATACCCTTTTAAATCACTGTAAAATAATACTCTGTTTCACCATCGATTCTGAAGCTTGATTACATCATTTCTATTGGCACCCTGTCGAAATGCGTAATAATTCGAGAAAACTATCTTCGCGTTTCAATTCGCCGAGTAAAATCGCATGGGAACGCTTTGTCGCAAGTGTACGCGTTGCTGCGGTGTCCGTATACAGACTGAAACTTTGCAGATCGTTATCTACACACGATGCCCAGCACTGCCTAAAGTACATTAGTGGAAAACCACGGGAGATGTACGACTGCGCACAGAATATTGGGAGCCGAATGAATTATGCACCGTTCGGGAACAGGGTCTGCGAGTAACGTCGGTTCATAATGGAACCGCGCCCAATATAATTTACTGGTATTTAGGTTCTCCTATAACGGTTGCTCGTTAAGTTAATATCATCTTTTGCTATTATACCTTGCTGTGTTGCGTGAATTACGAAGGTTCAAGCAAAGGTTCCAATCTTCCGCATTTGTTATTAACAATTTTACTTGTACGGTTGGACACAATGTTCCATTTTTACTATGAAAGGTTTGGACAAATATTGTTACATGGTTCTATTGTTCCGGACAGATATTTTTATGTGGTTTCTGTTGAACTTTTTTTTTTTAATTGCATTGTTAGATCGACATATGCCTTTATCCCCTTCATGACCTACTTTGATTCGCTTCCATTGAAATACTGCTATGAATGAAATATGAGAATTCTGATGGTCTTGTAAATTTGATAATAGTTGAACGAAGTCGTATTAACTTTTGTGAAATATTTCGGAAATTGTTACATTAGTACAGTGCTTGCCTAACCGTGCGCAGCGAAATAATTAAAATTATATAAAAAATGAGTAAAATATGAAATAAAATTCTCAATATAAATCATTAAAATAATTAGTTACTAAAATGTATGCATATATATAATAGGTGTGCCGCAATTTTTTCATTTGCTGTAAAATACGCCGCGAGTAAAACAAGTTTGGGACAAATCGCATTAGTATTTTATGAATTGGATTCTGTTCAAATTGGTTTACAATGGAAAAGGAACAATGATCTTAGTATCATAACATTACTCGTTAGGAGTAATGTTAACAAAATATTTCAAACAACAAGATTGTAAAATTATTAGAAGAATTTAAGGACATTGTTACATTATTTTTTACGTACTAAAATTATTGAAAGAAAAATACATTTCCATCTAATTAGGAGATTACATAATAAAATATTTTTTTCGGCTTACCTTATATTTATAAAGACAGTGTTCTTATAATCTTCGTTCTGAGCTGATGCTTTGAATAAAAGAGTTACCAAAATACAACTTAGTATCTTGTATATTATACATATACATATTTGGTTATATTTCAAGAAGATAGAACGTACTTTTGATGTACTTATTTTCAATAGCACTTACATTATTATATTGTTCTGGAAATGTATAATTTTGAATAGCTTACTATTTACATTGTTGTATTCAATCAGAACAGAAGAATCAAAGATAATCTTCTTCACTTAAATAAATAAAATTATCTTCTGTACCAAAATGTCCCTAACTAGTAACTAAATATTCCTAAATAGAATTATATTAGAATATTTATACTGAATCAGAAGACGCATTCACTCCTAACAAATGAATGTTGATATTAGCAATAAATTTCAACATCAAGTATCCATTTAATCTAAAAAGTAGACGATAGTAAAAGGAACAAACTAACTCATAATACAAAGGACATACTAATGCAGAAGCTGAAATGAAACACAGCATTTGTTAATAAACACTGAAATTTATTAGTATTTATTAATACTAATAATATACACTTAATGTAAAAAATAACCCTTAACGATATAGTATCTATTAATACGTACTTCACAATGAACTGTAAATTACTCCATAAGAAACAAGAACAGAAAGAGTACCATACTCACACGAAAGAAAAAAATTCAATCAACGAGGATAGGAGACCTGTCAACGAAGGAGTAAAATGATCGAGACGTTGGTTGATATTTCTGGAATTTGTTTTTTATGAAACAATAATATACAGATATCTATTGTAAATCCCATCTGTAATAATTCGTATTCACGTTATTTACAGAAATATATTTATATATGTATATATTTATATATTCATTTATATGCATGTACGTATTATAATTATATATATATCTATAGATCGGTGAGTTCGCGTTTCTGTTTCGGAGTTTGGTCTCACGGATTATTGCGGTTGCAATCCAGTCGCGACGCTAAAATCTTAACTTTAAGTTCAGTTTTGCTTAGAACTAAACCTCGCAAGATATTGCAGTCACAGACATCTCGTATTGTTCCACACGCGCACACAATGACACACAAATACCACACAAACGTACGTACATACACACACGCGATCATGAACGCAATGTACACAAGAGAGTATCAAGAGAACGCGATGAACATCTAAAGTCGTTTCCTCTTTCTGATCTACGAACCTTGCGTCGTTGTCACCGAAACAGTCTCTAATGTCCACACACCGACATCGCCTCTCTGTATTTTTCACGTGGCACGCCAACAGTTCATGGTTTCGGTGTCCCTTAAATCTTCTCCATAGACTACTTGCGATCGTACGTGCTTACCAGCATTTCCGACATCCGGAAATGGCACCAGAGTCGCCAGATAGGGTAAATTGACTCGGATCGAGGGGGAGGAGTTACCCTCTCTACGCCGGCACCGGATTACTCACGTGACATTGTGACGCATGTGCGACGGAGTCGGAACGCCTCACGTGAACGGCGCCATGGAAGGGGAAGGGTGGAGTGGGAGACAAGTCTTAAACTGGCGACTCTCGCACGGAAACACCGTTGACGAGAACAGTGTGGTTCACTGAAGAACGGTGAGTTCATTGAGGTTCACCGAAGAACAGCGAGGTTCAATGAGGTTCACCGAAGAACAGTGAGGTTCACTGAAGTGGACAGTCCCATTTTCTTCGAAACGTGCATATAAGTACGAGAAATGCGGCCCGCAAAACGTCTCCGTGTTGTTTTAACCCTGGAGCATCGCACTTTTTTTTTATACATGTCTTCACACTCGGGTCCCAGGAACCCCTAAGTTCTTCTTCGAAAAAAAGCAAAAAATGTGAATATTTAATGGTTTATATCCCACCCCGATGTCTCACTAAAATGCAAACAAGCCACTCATGCGCATGTCACATTATAATTAATGACGCTCTGGGTTTCTGAGACCCACAGTGCAGTTCCAGGGTTAAGTCGGGCCTGTCCAACCCTCGGCCGCGAGTCACATTTAGTTCCCCCACTTGACACTTGACTACAGTAAATATTCTATAGATGCAAGAAGGTGTTACACGTTGGATGCAAAAAAAATCCTTCCATTGCGGGGCAACGCCGCAGGGGCTAGGAAGCTCGAGCTGCCTCGGTCGCCGAGCAGTGTAAACATGCCGCGTAATTTGATCTCGGGTTTATTTATTGCATGAAGCGGTCTCATCGGTACGCTATTTCTTGCTGCGCTTCGGCCGCGCGCGGTTTCTGTTCACGGCTGTTTACGGCTGGGTCTTTGAAGCACAAAAAAATAGTGTCTCTCTACGAATTATGCAAAACGAACCTCCCCGAAGTCTCGCGTCCATCGAATATTTACTGTACTACTTAACAGTGTCGCCAGAGAGGCGCCGAAACGGGCGCCTCTTACTCTCCTCCTTTTCCCCTTCCACTAACTCATACCACCACCATGAGCATACTCCAACGCCCCCCACTAAGACCGTAGACTGAACTAAATCCTCGTCGCGCACGCGCAACGTGCCACGGTCATCAGAGAGAGGGTACCTGTATTCCCCTCGATTTTCTCGATCTGGCGACACTGGTGCTTAACACGATCGACGGTACCGCCAGAAGTACATGGTATTCGTAGTGGCTCATGTAGTGGGGGAACGGACTGATGATGGTGGGGACAAAGAAAAAGTTGAACAGGCCAGTTTCAAGTAATCGCAATCGGACTAGCCGCCAACTTTCTTCTGTGCCTAGTATCGTCATCGATTCGGGACATTATTGTCACCTCTAATCGTGCCTCTGATTTAGGGCGTTCGATAAGTGCGAAGTCATGCTTGAAAACGTTCTTGAGTCTTTAATGTGGATTAGCGACGGCTGAGCCGAAATTGCTTGTGAACATTAATGTCACGCGCCGACTCGACAGTTTTGCCGGCGAGAGTTGCTCTAGAATTTCAGGGGAAGGTATACTAAGATGCTTTGAAGCACGTTACTAGATTTTGTTAATTTCTCAGAAAAATGAATTTTATCTTGAATTTTATTATTCTCATTTCAGATGTATATCTTCTGATATCTTGCAGATAGATTTTTCAGAATTAGATGACGTATCATTTTTGTTCGGATAGATTACATCGAAGCGCGTCCAACTATAAATCACAACCGGATATTGAAATAACTGGGCTCGCGAAAATGTCACGAGTAAATGATTGAGGTTGAAGTTCATGGAAGATGAATTGTGGTAAAATGAACATATAATCGCGTGATTTATTATTCAAATTTATCAAGTGTTACGGCTCGTCATTGAAACTGTAGTTTACAGTGGAATGATTTTTGCGCTTTAATATTAGAAACATGTATCTGCTGGAATATTCTTTCGAGAACTGAATTTACCATTTCAAAATCCCAAAAAATCAAATACACTCGTATAATCGAAGAAAATATAATAGTAAAATGTTAAACAAATCTAAGACTCTGGAAATATTTGGATCCCTTTACAAAAATTAAATTTGAGTATCTGGAAATGTTTAAAATTACTAATTCACGATTTGAAATTAAAATTTAATTATAACCAATAGATAATAAATTTACTTTGAATAATATAAAAATCAAACAATTGAAGTTTTAAGTTGTTATAAACATTTTAAGAACCTACAAAAAACGGTCGACTATTCTTCAGTATCTTTAGGGCACCTTCGAATTATTTTCCCTTCTAAAAATCTTAAGACAATTTAATTGTCGGTAGGATTCGGTTGTAAAAATCGATGTTTAATTATTATTGCCAGTTGCTGCTATCGTTTTAGTATAATTTTAGATATACATATAAGCAGCAGGTTCGTAATGGTATAATCAAGTCAGTATTTACTGGGACGTCCACAGAAACGAAGAAGCATTTAAGTACATATGTATATTGTCCCCTCGAATAAAAATCTAAATCGATTAGCGACTCTACATAACTGTACGATCGATGTAATGTCGGTCACAAGACACTGTGATACAATTAACTTGTTACATTAACTCCCGCTACGTCTTCGTAGAATTACAATCGTAGCTGATCGCAACACAATACATAGTTACGCTAAACCATCATCTTTTAATATCCATACAATTGTAATAGTGCGCAAAAGAAAGTTCAAAAATTTTACATAAACAATAACTTCGTTTGTTTCGTTCTTATAAATTCTATTGATCTTTCGAGTTTATAACTATGTTACTTATACCCTGTATTTTTTACATACACACACCGACTAAGAAATAAAACAATTTTACTGAATATACGCTTCTCATGTTTATACATGCTCAACCCTTTATAATCCAATTTCTTAATTCTGAGGAAACAGCACACAACCTCAGAAGTAATTGCAATTGACGAAACTGCGAAATCACAACAGGCGAATTTTCTAGGAGGCAACGGTGAGCAGTTAAATTTTTGTTAAGAACAAAATTTAAAACACGCAAATAACGGGTGAAATGATTTTCTTCATGCTCGAAAAATTTCACCAGTTTGCGAAAGTGAGACAGTTGTAGAAAATGGTGATGACTAGATTTCATGCATTTATAACAAAAATGAGTACATATCTACATTTGAAAACAGTGTATTCATTATGTTATGTTGTAAATAAAATATGAATTAGGTAAGTTTATTTGTTACTTGGACTTTAACATAAATTTTCAAGAGAACGGTTGGTTTTTGGCCCATGGTTCCTTTGAGAAGTTTGTTCCTCTCGATGTGTAGAACAGGACATAGTGATTAAAAAGATTTCACCTTGATACTTAGAAGCATTTACTTATTTTTATGTTTACGACCCATTGATCTTCTGATAGCACGCTTCTGGTCCAGTCCAGACTTAGGATCCCGGCACGTAACCAATTCTCGCGTTTACGTCATTCTTTAATAAAGAGAATTCTTGGCAATACTGGAATAAAGCTTAAGGGTCGTAGGTGCCAAGAGGGGTTTAGTTCTATCTTGCACGCTCCAATTCAATCACGAGCCTCCCCCTCGCTTGTTATCTACGGTTGCTATCTCGAGATCTTCACCGTGGAACCTCCACTCCCGAGTTTTTCCTATTTCTATAAATTTACCGGCGTAAATTAAGCTCCGCGTTAGGCCGTGAAAATCGATTTCTTCACGATACCGTTCACGATACCGGTTCGAATTATCGAAATCCAGTTGCCGCAGTTATCGGGACGTATCACCGGGAAAAGAAGCTTGGAAACCGGGTTCCTTAATTTTTCCTCATCGGGACGGTCTAGACCAGACCTGGGCGATGCTGGCACAAAAAACAGATGTTGCCGCTACTCCTTTGTCGGAGTGGACGTGGTGGGGACTGCCTTTCCGAGCAAGAGAAGGAGATAGGTATGTAGCAACATGTGTTTTTCGAGCCAGCGTCGCCCAGATCTGGTCTAGACCAGTGTAGCCAGACGGTGCGGCTCAAGCGGCTGGCAGGCCCCTTACGTCTCCGCCCCTCGCCTAGATGCTGCCTCAGCTATCCCCACTCTTACCGCTACCGCTGGCGCGACCGAGTGCTAGAATGAGAGCGGTAGCATGCTACCGACTCGGTCGCGCCAGCGGTACTGGTAAGAGTGGGGATAGCGGAGGCATCTAGGCGAGGGACGGAGACGTAAGGGGCCTGCGAGCCGCTTGAGCCGCACCGTCTGGCTACACTGGTCTAGACTACTTTCTAACCCACCCTTACGATTTGTATGGGGAAACATTGCCATTTCCTATCTCATGTTAGCGTTGAGACTCGCATAATTCAAAGGGTAAAATTCAGGTTTACTCCATGTACAACCGAGATTTTCTATCGTCCATTTTCAAAATTCTGATGACATATAGAAACCAAGTATTACCTTGCAATCGGTGTAAGCGAGACCGAGGAAAGACTAGATTTTTCAGTTTTTGTTTTAATCAATTGCGTAAAAAAAGAATGCTAAAATATTCCTCGAACCTTCCTCTTTACATATTGTAAGCCTAATTTTGGGAGAAATACACAATATCATATCTGTTTAAATATCTGTTCATCCTATCAATAAATAAATCTTCATCACACAATAAGCAAATCTGGTTACGATTGGATTGTTTAAAATGTACTTAATATAATCAGGTAAGACCCTTTGTGATATTGTGATATTCAAAGATATGTGCTGGCGAATAAGACAACCATTATGATGAGTATGCTATTGAAATATTTGATATTAAACTGGAGATGTAACACATTTATGACAAGAATGAATAGAAAAATTAATAAAGTGCGAAATGGTAAAGACATTAGAAGAATTGAAAAATATTACTATATTAATTGTGACTTATTAAAATTATTGAAGGAAGAGATGACTGCGGAAAGATGATTTCTTAGATCATTGCATCTAACATTTTATTCTTACAATTGAGTTGGATCATTTTCATTTTTGTTACGAATAACCGCACGCTAATTATTGTAGAGATGAATAATTTTTTTTAAAATCTTTTGAGCCATAGTTTCTCAGATGATTACTCTTCATTACCACCTACATACCTGCTCTCAAAGCTTTCAAGATCGTGAATCGCTCAAATCAATTGTTATTTTACCAATGTTCCCAACTGTCCATTCAGCCAATCAAATTAAATCGAGTACACCTTTCGCGCAATTCGTGGTTGAGAGATGACAACGTTACATTATGGATCAGAAACATTGTTTATAGGGCGTTTACGTGGACGTCCACAGCGATATGGATGAGCATAGTTTTACTGCGGTTTTAGTATTGTACAAAAACGTTTTCTATCGAGCCGATAACCAGCTCGTAAGGACACGAGACTATAAAACTGATCGTAACGTAAGAATAAAGTATTCCTTGCGTGGTATCGTCGCGCGTCGTCTGCGCTACACGTGTTCCTCATAACGCTCCCATGAAACGCAAGGATATTCGTTGTCATTTTGAGCAACATAACGGGAGCACATTGCACACGAAACGTCTGACAGAAAGTAACGGTCGTGTAGTCGCGCACGAGATGTCACGAACATAATCATCTCATTTCACATGCAACTTGACCATAGTGCGTAGAACCAATGACCAATTCTCGACCAAGAAAAACATCGTAGAAGGTAGGTGAAGTTACATAAATTCAAAAATCATGGAACTTTGCACACAAGTAGAGTAAGTTATGTCGAATACAACTCTATCTTTCTCCGTGCTACTTCTCGCATCGAAGGGGTGAAATCAGCCCTTGAAAAATATTTTCTTTTTCGTGAAATATCTCAAGAACAACGATATTAACAACAAAATTGTTTTACATTTTTTACATTTTTTTAGAAAGAAAATATTAAAATTCTTCAAGGGTTGACTTCACCCCCTTAACACTAAACCTACTGAGCCTTAAAAGTAACTGGTACATGCTGGTATATCTTATAAAAATGACAAGATTGATTTTATTTCGACTTTGTGCGGCCCCTATTGTAATACGTGCTCTACTAAAGATATCTATACAATTATTTTTTCGTGTAATGCGAAAAGTAGCACGAAAAAATTGGGCTAAAGGAAAAACATAATTTTTCGAATTTTCGGGTTCGATAACCATCCGTGTTAGCTGCAGAGAATTGCTAATTTATCCGAATTCTACTTGGATTTTATTGAGATTGAGAACTGTTAAAAGACGCAGCAAAGAGATTTCTTTTTCGAAGCAGATAAATCAAGGAAACTCTTTAATTGGTTTACCACTGCAAATAAGAAGTTGACGCTCAGGAATGTCCACGATATATCAGTGCAAGGGTCCAAACGAAGGGTAAACACGATTCGCGTTAGTGGAAGCTAAACAAAGTCACGTTCCGGAAGTTTTTCCGGGGCCGTAGTCGAAAGGTATACTTGTTCTGTTTGCTTCCTCCTTTCCGCGTGTCATTGTAAATAGACAATCACCGCGAGGATTTTTCTCCGGTTGAACGGTTTATTCTCGTTGGCGATCCTTGACCAAGCGAATGGAATCTAATACATTGATGCAACGTAAGACATTCTCTGTGAAACAGCTGGAATTTTTCTCTGGAATAAGGGACGATGGCTGCACAGGCTCCAGTTGGCGGAAGAATATCTACGAATAGGTTCTCCTTTCTAATCCCCCTGATACTCCACGGAAACAGATAAGTTCAATGATGGCAGACCTTAAACCGGGCGGACAGAGAAATCGTACTTACACGGATAAGGATTGAAGCATGGGAAAGAATAATGCAACAATTGTGCCTTCCTTTAAGTGGTACAGTGTTTTCTCAGATTACCAAGTATCATACTAAAACCTTCCGAAAAGTCTGTATAAATTTTATCGAGCACCTTTAAGCCTAATTTGAGACTAAATAATCCAAATGTTCGAAAGAAGTTAAAAAATGTTGATATTTGCTACTATACCATTAATGATAAAGTGGCACAGTGCTTTCTCAGATTATGAAGTATCATACTAGGACCTTCCTAAAAGTCTGTATAAATTTTATCGAATACCTTTAAGCATATATAATTTGTGACTAAATAATCCAAATGTTTTAAAAAAGTTAAAGGAATTTTATATTTGCAATGATCGAAAGTTGGTGTACAGAAATTTTTTTCGTATTCAAGCTAATATTAATTAACTAATAAATACTTTCATTAAATTGCAAAGATATAAAATAATTAATATAACAAATTAATAATGTTAGTGGTTCTGATAAATTGTGAATATGTATCATAAAAATTTATAAGCATAGTATGCTTTAATAATTTTAAACTCTTCTTAACACTCATTAATATAATCATGAAAGAAATAATGGTAGAAATATTTTACTTGAAAATTTTAAATGATTAAATGTTCCCTCAAAGCGTTCTTAGTAAACAAATAGCATATTCATTTTAATATTATATTTGCCTTTACCATTAATGAAAAAGACTTTAAACGTTCAATACACAAATAATTGTTCGGACAAACGTTGCTTCATTCAAACAAATATCTTTCTCAAATAATATTTTGCTTTATCCATTTATCCTTTACTGAACGTCAAGTGTATCGAACAAATTAATTATGATTTGACCGACTTTAATACGTAAAATAAATCTTATAAATGTTCTCTCTACGAAAGCGGTAATTTTTTTAACATTTACCACACACTGCCCCTCAACAGATTGAAACTTTTTTCCAATCATTTGTCGATCTTTAGTGAAATTATATTACATACCAAATGTTTTTTTATGAATGGAATTTTCAGGATATTTTGATTGAAACTTTTACTTTTTATCTTTCATAAAGTAATGATATAATTTGTAGTTATTTAGAAGCATGAATTAAAAAACGTAAAAAATATTTAAAGTAAAAAAAATATCAACATTGTTAAACGTTCGCACAAGCATAACCCTGTAAATTATAATTTATTTTGTTCCTTCTAATCTCACATTCTTAAATTATTTATATAAATTCTTAGTTAAAAGATTGTAAAACTAAACTAATATGACTGAATTATTATACAGTTTGATATTGTGAAATTCAATGTTGTTCAATTGATAATGAAAAGCATCCATGTTACACAAGAAACAGGAGTGTTTTAAGTTCAGTTGAAAACGTTTTCAGTCAGGAACCGCGTATTTTGCATACTGTCAACACATTATAAAAGGAACCTTTCAAACTCTTCGATTCCTGCAAGCATCACCAGTCAGAAGCTTAGCATGTTTTCTAAACACAAACTTTTATAGCAAGTGGTTAGTCACGGGACGCTAGTTATAAAACAATAGGAAAGAAATCAATAGAAATGAACGTAGTAATCTGAGTATTTCTTGTGAAAGTTCGGGAGCAAGCTGACGGAATCGTTCTTCAAACTTTATGGTTACGTTCGTAGAGTTCTTTCTTTCTGCCGAATCCTCGGTTAAGTTCGTAAGGCCGTCCCAATGCTTTAGGACAAAGTTTCCTTTAGCTTCAATGCAATTATTTAATTACTAACCAATAATTACTGACATTGTATTCCCATTGCAATGTCGATTATATATTCTTTTGAGCATCTTTAAACAAAATAATTCATTCTTACAATTCTTCAGTTGATGAAAGAAAATTACGTTAATGTTCAATATACAGGGTGTCCCGGTATTGATGGTACAACCGTGGAAGGGATGATTCTATGTATATGAGAAAATAAGTCTTACGCGTCTGATCATGACCAACCACTTCTACTTCCTGCATATAAAACACGCGCAACAGACTGGAACAACGAGAAAAGGTTTACGTTCGTTTGTATTTTCTACTAAAGCACGCGGACCTAGTGGATCATTAAACTATCATTGATCTTTTTTCTCGAAAACAAAGCTTCAAATGAAAAAAATTTGTTCCTCATTTTCGACTGACTTGCTCATGTAGAACCACGTACTCAATAGTTGTGTACGTATGTACCATCAATACTGGGATACTCTGTATAGTACTAGAACTCTTTCCCACGTTGCAGAGCAAAACGATGCAAATCATATGCAAAACAACTTCGAAGCTGTTTTGGGTATAGCCGGATAAGATGGTAAAAAGCACCATTCGATAGTGCTCCCAAAGAAAACCCTCTGTGACAAGTTTCAAGTTGATACCCCTACCACGTGTTTAGTGAATTATTTCTACTGTTCTGCTCAACACAAAAAATTATGAAAAAGTTGGTGAACATTCTACCTAATAGCAGCGAATTATTTAATAATTTTTGGTTACAGCATCGATTTTTTAAAAAATCCGGAAGCATAAAATTGCCGATTTTATGTTTTCAGAGTCTAATAATAAAACTCAATACCACCGAATGACAAGAGGTAAGTGAACTTATAAAAATGTGTATCAATATTCTCTAGTTTTTATGTGAACTTAATCGATGTGACAGATATGAACAACCAATATTTCATTAGAAATATTCATTAGAAATAAAAAAGAACAACCGCAGTGTAGCAGCAACGGTTTCCCAATATCAGTGAGGATAGATACAATATTTCGGTAACGTGAATAGAAATGTTTGTACTGGAAAATGATTCGTCTGCACGAAGTTGCAACCTTCGGTGGTATGGATCTTGTTTCCGAATCTCCGTTTAATACACACGGGAGATATTCGCAGCAAGTTTCAACAGCGATTCCCCTGTTGCTAGTCTAAAATGGATCGGTTTCATCAGCGACCCTCGACTCTATCGTCCGTGCAACATGAATAAGCGAAAACACCATTGATACGATCTTGACGGAACAACTCGTGCAGTTTAACAAGGCAAATGCACGTACAATACCTCGCATCTGAAATCGTCTATCATCCTTGCCACACTGTTTCCATTCATAACATTTTATGGAGACGTGATTCAATGACAGTTAGTGTTCAATGTAATAAGTTACAGAAGGGTGTAATTATATCTCATTGTTTTATTCTCGAACACATTTTCGTGACGATGATTAGTGGAAAATTGTGTCCAAACAATGTTGCACCTCCTTGGGGTGATTCTTGAGGTCATTCGAAATTACTTTTTCCTTTTCGAAAGTATTCTCCGCGGCTTCGTTAAGGAGTTATTTAGGAAAAACAAGGACCAATCAGGGCGCAGCAACAGTGGACCTCTGAGAGAGGTCGCGCGAGCGTGGGGTTGGTATTGGCCGAGCCCAAAGCTGTACTCTGTTGCCACGCCCAGATTGATCCGTGTTTTTAGTTAATAACTCCTTAACGAAGCCACGGAGAACATTTTTGCAAAGGAAAAAATTTCTTCGAATGACCTCTCAAATCACCCCTTCCAAGGAGGTCGAAGTAGTATTCAGAAAAATATTCAACAGAGGCTTTGAACATTTTTGTACCCGTGCAATCCTTCATTTTGATTAGGTAAACTTTCAAGTTGTAGATGAACACCATATTTGGAAGATGGTAATTGTACTGATTGTGTATTTGTAACCAGAGAATCCATCTAAGCAGGTTTAACTGAGAATGTTTATTTGGGAGCAAGTCAGAGAATAATGTAGGTACTTCCTGAATTTTTCTTGTAAAGTATTAAGACATTATTTAAAAATATAGCAACGTTTTGCTACGATTTGTAAAGAACAATTTGCATTATCATTTTAAGAGCTCCTTTTTCATTTCTTTAAATGTGATTATTGCAAAATTATAGAAAAAGGTGTTGAATATTTTTCCCGGCAATATATCATACTAAAAGAGCGTCAGTATTAGAATTATTCGAAGTGTAATTTAAATAATGAGCATATGAAAATGCTTTTAAGAATTTCAGTATTCTCCTGAAGATTTAAGAAGTTTTTCTTGTGTTTTTCTTTGTAGTGCTTTTCTTTCTATGCAGATATTGGGTATACGTTCAATTTTTCTATTGCAGGGAAATATAATTTAAAATCAATCAATTCTCCAATGTTGCACACAGTCTGCATGTCGTGGTATGTTGTAAAGTAATTACCAGTGATAACGAGACTATATGTAATGTAAGAATTCACTAGTACACTTAACATTTCGATTAAACGAGATCGAGTAAATGACGATTTCAAGTGAACGAACGAGTGTACTCAGTTATTTGAAAAGTAACAGTGCCGCCATCAATGTAGATAGTAATTGGAAAGGTTAAAGTGAAGCTGATTTCATCTAGTCGGAGTTCAGCGGTCCCCATTCGCATCACCTTCGTGCAATCTCGTCGTCTCTCCTCTTAATTCTCCCCTTTCAGAGTGTCTATCGGCAAAGCGCGGCGTAATCGCGTTACTAATCAACACGCAATTAACAAACCGACGTACTTTTCAGAAAATTCTCTCTCTCGAGAGAGAACGCTTATTAAAATCGAGCAAATTATCATAAATCTGAATGAAGCGCAATTTTCTTGTAATCCGAGCGGCTAAGGTGCGACTCAATTTCTCATTCGAATGCTAATGGAAGGCCGCATTATAATAGTGCCGATATTATTCGCAGATCGATCCTGTTTGGACCGCGATAATTATCGTTCTGATGTCTGGCGAAAATATCTACTACATTGTTCGTCAAGTTTTTATGCTTTTACGCAATTCTAATTTCTGACAGACATTTTTTATAGATCTTTGTGCGCGGAATACGAAATTGCGAATCATTTCTTTCTGAGAAGAAATAAAATGATGTATACAAATTACAGAAATTAATCATATTATCAGAGTTACACTATATAATAACTATAAAATTGCTATGCTTTGATTAGGAAGAAATGCTGGAATAATAAAATGTTATTTCTTTAGACTTAAAAACTCAAATAGTAAATGCAACTTCAAAACTACACGACATTATAGTGGTAAAAAATTACTAAAGTGAAAAAGATACCTTAAAAATTTCTTAAATTTAAGAATGTAGAAAACAATCTAATGGTCCAAAATATTGATATTTTTAATAGATTTAAGTTTCTGAACATTAAAAAAGAAAATTTGAATGAATAAGTAACAACACATAATACTTGCATTAATTGAAGCTGCTATATGAAAGTTCGAAAATATGATATTTATAACATTTGAAATATTAATGATAAATTTTTTATTTGATATTGACCTAGAGACTAGTTATATTACTATCCAGCTGAATTGAAAAGTTATATTTTTAAGAACGATCACAACTCCAGAGTAATTCTATATGAGAGAACAGACTTGCATATTCGTACATGGCGCACAAATATCCACATATCCATAAAAGTTCAAAATGTTGAATGAAATTAAAAATGGGACGTAAGTTTAATTATACTCTGGCTGAACGAATAGGAATTTAAGAACAAATTTGAAATAAGCTCATTTTTAGTGTATGTTTCGAATAGTTTGAGAAATGTAATTGTGAGTTAACTTAAAAATGTTCGAAGCTCTCTGAAACAGTGTATACCAAAAAGTGGATGTCCCTAAATGATCACCCCTTTTTTCCCTTATTATTGCAACCACACGCAATTATCGTTGTACAAGATGTTCATAAATACCTTCCACCATTACAAATGATATATTTAACCAGCATGGCATGTCTCATTGCAGTAACATTGCGATGGTCCCGCAACAACGTAGTTGGTGCGCTGTGGAATTCGCGAAGACAAACAGTGTCGCGATTATGTAGCGTGCCTCCACTAGCGGTGCTCCTCCAAGATTTGCGAAAATCTGCAAAATCTCGGGAGAATCACCAATCTTGAAACTGAAAACCATATGAAACAACCATCAATAATCCAAAGATTAATAATTAAAAAAGATTTTTTTCTGAACGTAGGCAATTGCTCTAATCATCATCATAAAATATAAATCTTAATAAATCCAAATTTTTCTATTACTGATCAGTGATAGGTTATAGCTTACAGAATGCTGAACAGATCAAATTTTGAAATGCATGGATATCTACACTATGATCTTTATCCTAATAAATTTGTTCTATGTGGATGCAAAATGTATACCATGTTTTATACTGAGCTTGATATTTCTAACTTCTTTGGTTATTGTTGATTACTGTTGTTTTATTCCAGTCGTTGCGAGAATTGTGGGTACATGAAAATGAAAAATTGAAATTCATTATACACAAAGATATAAACAAAGATTCTGTAAACACAAACGCTGTTGGTTACACAAGCATTACTAAAGTGTACAACGCCACTACGAAGCAACTTCTATCACCATTTTAAACCTCCAAGCCCAAGATTCAACAATCATACATTCGATAAACTTCAGAATTTCAAAAACTCTCGATCGAATTCGCTTGTTCTATAAAAGTCGACCATAAAGTGAAACAACATTTCATAACACATGGGAATAAAGGCGTTTTGAAAGTGCCAACGCATACAATCAACGCAATAACCTACGAACACCACCGACATAGGTCGTCGACAAAATACATCATCTTTATCGTACAAATTTACATCGCAACGGATCGGCCGCTGAAACAACCGGTCTCTTCTCGCATGTTCAATTTCGTAGAAAGTTCGTTTATACAATAATCTTTACAGGATCAATTCGCTATTAACTCGGCAATCCTCGAGACACTCGATTATAAAAGTTCCGGCGACGCTGTTGGGTAAGTACACGAGGGAGATGGGCGCCGACGGACAGCAATCACTTCCGCCGTGCTGTACTTCGCGAACTCCATTGCGAGAGCTTCCGCGACGCTTTGTTTCGCGGCCACCTACTATCTGTTTCGTCGCAATCAACACCCCTTTAATTGAACCATCGAGTTCATCGGAACTCTTCGAGCAGGCCTCGGCCCGAGAGTATCCTCGTCACGTACCACTTGTAAACCTCATTTAGATCCTAGGAAGGACTTCGAAAGTTGGAAAAGTTCACCGAGCAGTCTTGAGATAGTCATTATCTTCGCAAATTGTCCCTAAGCTGCTTCAATCCCGCCTCCCTTGTCATAGAATTCGAAATTCGTTGCGAAATTAGACGAGAGCGTCCATTAAACTCTTGTTCGAATCCAAGGTTGGGAGGAGGAGGGAGAGAAGATCGAGAGCAGTTCGCTGAGTGAATATCGCCTGATTGACTTCGCGGACCCAACAATAAATTGCTACCACGCGTTCCCACGTGATCCCCCCCATGAAACATTCGAGACTCGCGCGGCACTCGCATTTATTGTTGCGTGTTTTCGAACGTTTTCAGGGCCGTCTGGAATCCAGGGATCATCCATTGACCCGTGACGCTGATTAACCGACGTCTCTGGCGTGTACGTTCGACGTCGAGCGATCACATTTCCCTGGAAGAAGCAGCTGGGATTAACTCTTCCCCTCGACGCAACGCAACATCATTGGCTGGATAGGAGACACCCCCTATCGGTGTGTTAGTCGTGTTCAATGATACCCTGGATTTTCCGAACGGCTTCCAGACAGAACGGACGTCCTTGATCGAGACGCCCCAGTCGTTGATCAATTTCTTCTCTGCCCTAAGAAAATTCGCCACTCGCCCCGAGCTCATGATCTATTCCCTGGTTCAGTCTGATCTTTTCACTCGTTCCACTGCGATGAATTAATAGACCCGGCGCCATTCGAGCTGCGTCAGATGGCGTACGGACATGAAAGTTTCCCGGGGCAAATCCTTTTCGAGTCCGACTCTCGAGTAGAGTCGTTCGGGATTCTTAATCCTCGGGTCCTGTCCGGTGGCCCTCGGATCATTAGGATCACCTGTTGTCCTGACACGGAGGATTATCCTGGGAGCTTCTTCGGGACGTTCACGTCGCAGGTAACAGGAAGCTATTCACTGGAAGAGAGTCTAACGGGCATTAACTCCTTCCCTCGAACGAGCACAGCAGGATGGCGAGGATAAGGGGCAGCAGAACACTGGTCAGCGAACAGCATCCAGTCGCTTTGGGAGACGCGGCGGATTTCGTGGGTGGATTTCTAGCCTGGTCATTCATCACGTCGCTGGATATCGCGGCGCTGTTTGGCTCTGCCGAGGGACAGCTTATCGGGACGCTCATTGTGTCGTTGCTCGACGTGGAATCTCGGGAGCAACGGCTCGCGTGGTGGCCGAGGCAGCCGGCGTACGAGATGGCATGAGGTATATAGCTCTGGTCGATGCTGCCCGAGAACAAGACATTCGCCAGCGGGCCTATGGCGAATACCGGCACATCCTCCCCACCGTGCGTCGCCCAGGCTCGTGGCACTCCCGCTGTCTGAAAAACAGAATGGAGTTCGGATTAGTCGCACCGATTTTGAATCAATCGAGCGCTCGATCTGCTTTAATCTTTCAGGGGCCACGTCTGTGCACCATAGTGACTTTAACCCTTCTAATACTCGTTACTATTTCATTTGAAAATATTTTAAATCCTAGCAATTTATAGTTTCAATGCACAATTTCGTATGCCGCAAATCTAAATTAATTTCGCTGATCATCCAAGAACATCAAAGTCTATAATAATTGTGCTATTTGTTAATAAAATCTGGTTATTGACATAAGGGTTAATTAATGCTTCAATCCTAACTGCTTCAAACCAGTAAAAGGATAAGCGGTTATTCATCAGGTCTGTAAGAATGTTCCCCTTCGCTAGCATACCACGAAATAAGTCTTTCAAATGACACTCAAAGTCACATTTTGGTCGGTAATAAAGATTAGTGGAGTGGATAGTCTCTGTTTTCGATTTGGCCCACTCCTTAGAATCGAAATTAACCTCTTCGAAATGTGCATCGAAATGATAATCACAGAGGCGGAGTGCCAATAAATCACGTCATAAATTTCCAGCCGGACCACGATTCCCCGGCATGAACGAAATTCCAGTCCGCGGCCTCGTTATCGAAACCAAGGGACACGGCTGTGCAATTTCAACCTTCTAATTATGATACATGACCAACTGATATACCGCGAATCTCTGCCATTGACCGCCTGTCAGTTCAAATACAAACTTTTCGATTCTTCTAAAAATAATGCATTTTAATATCGATAATTAAACGTTACAGAAAAGTTACATCTGATATCGGATTTAAATTTTTAAGGGAAATTTAAAGCTTTGTTGGAACAGTGAATTCGGAGGAATAATTAGACTCGAGGGAATTTGCACGACTAAAGGTTTTATGTTACACACTCATAAATTCCGGTCCTTTGTCAGGTACATAATAGTTCCTAACTAATTAACGAATATTTCCGTATCTAACCTTTTCATATCCAAATCGGAGGACAGGTTGCTGTAAAGCAGAGGATTTTCTCTTAAAATCTCCAATGGATTCACTCAGAAAAAAATTTTCTGATGCTTTCAGAGATCGAAACAAGTCCAGGTTTATTATTGTACTACTTTTTCAACGAAATTATCATAGTTAAAATATTGTCAATCTCTCAAGAATCGGAAAATTAGTGTTCAAATACTTTATCGATTCACTGTATATCGAGACATTACCAACTTCACTAATAACATTATTGAGTGGACTACGGATCATTATGCAAAATACAAATTTTCGTCATCAATTGCAACGAATAGAAACCGAAAGAAAAGTTCTGCCTTTGTTTAATAATTTGAATAGATTGAAAATTGGCATGCTCCGATCCTTTTAATCTTCTCATTATTCTGCCAACCCATAAATGCGTATAATCGGCAGTTTATTAATGAGCTTTCACGAACCAGAAGCTTTCCCTCGCCATTTTGTCCACGCTTTCGGGCAGAGTGACCACCGCGCGACGCAATAAATAGACGCAAGGTTTCCCAAGGCTCGCAGATTCTTTGATTTTCGGTTTTCCCCGGGTCTGCATCGAGAAAAAGGAAGTTCGCAAGGGTGCTTTCGACGTGCGGTTGAAACTCGGCCGATCCCTTTGACACGTACAGTTCTGCGATCAGATGAAAGAGTAGAACTCATGCCTGAGACCAAGAGCAAAGGACGGAAATCTTTTCCCCGGAGGGCTACGCCGCGACCGAGTGCACGAGCATTTTTATCGGGACATACAGCTCGGAAATGCGCGTAAAACTTTCATCGAATTCAAAACCCTAGCAGCGTAGCGGCTCGTCCGAGTGAAATCGGCGCACAGGATAAACTCGAGGCGACGATCTTCCGCGACATTTGCCGCGATCGCCCACAGTTTCATGGGGCTGGGAACGATACTCTAACCCCTTATAGAACGGAAGATGCGCAATGGTATTGTCTAACCGCAGGGGATACTGTGGATGGAGGCTGGATTAGTATTTCCAGTTCTTTCTTCCGAGAACAACCAGTCGTCGGAGAATATAGCACTGAAATTTTCATACTCGACTGTCCTGTCGTTCGCATGTGCAGTCTGTCCAGAGGGACAGCGTTCAAACTTTGCCGATGTGTTCTGTAAATGGGTCACCTGCATCTAATATGGAACATCTGATTTAAAAAGCTTGCGAAAGATAGGATGCTTTTCTTTTTCACCCATTGCACTGGAACATCGAGTCAGGGTTGTAATGGAGATTTCGAACAGGATTCACGAAATACGTATGTTATTAATTTTATTTAAACCGAAATAAAGTTCTGTTTCTTCTTCTGATAATTATGGTAAAAGTTAACAAATGTTTTTTCAAACATACTTGGTGGAAAGATATATGATGAATGTAATTTTTATTGCTTTTATTTTTAAAAAATTATTTATGTACTTGTATTTATCCTAATACAAAAAGTTTAATAATTGTTCTCAATAAAATTCCTAAGAATAACCTCTTAAATCATTTACGATTCAGGCAGATGTAATTCTAAAGTTTTACTTGACTTCAAAATTAAATTTTGCAATAATTCAGGATGATGAGAAAAGCAACTTTTTCAATGTTCAATACAAAGTTGAAAAAGTCGTACAGCAATTTTCGAACTCTCATTCTAGAGTACAAGATGTATAAAATGTTTGAATATTTCCCTTCTTAAACCTTAACAAAACAATAGAGAAAAAAAGATTAATGAAGGACTCAGAAAGTAAAGACATCAGGCTCTAGAATGAGCTCGAGTTGTACGATTGTTTTATAGTTTAAATAAAGTGAACCTTCAGCAAAGCTTCAAATGTCCAATGACACACACGTGTACCCATTCCAATAGTTTTTCTCTCGCAAGTTCGCATAATTTCCATCACGTCCCTGCGGAGGGCCGGCGTTACACGTGCCGCTTGCGAGAGACGGTCGTTCCGTAAGATTTGCCGAAGCTTCCACTTCGTCTTATGTTCTGGGAGTGATCGTGCCGGCGAAACTCGAGTTCCTCGTACTATTCCGTTCCCGTTCCACGCAAGATTTCCTGTGCAACGGGTTTGCTTTATTGCCCGTGTCATTGGTGTTCCTACTACCTTTCCCAGCAATCAGCCAAGAATTATAACGTAGCCGCCGTCGGTGGAAAGAAGTCGACCGGATCGACGCGCTATTCATTTTCATTGAATTACGCAGCGGCATATTGCGCGAGCACCGTGGCAGGGAAAGAAGAACATGTCGAGAAGCTGCCATAAAGCTCGCCGTCGCGTCGCGTCGAAGAGAGAGAGAGAGAGAGAGAGAGAGAGAGAGAGAGAGAGAGAGAGAGAGAGAGACAACCTAAAGCTGCGTCCTCAGTGAAGTAATAACGATCTATCTTGTCCTCTTTTTGATTGTACTATACGGTGGTCCTTATTTTTCAATTTTCGATCTTCTCTGGTCGCCGCTAAATTGTGAAACTTGGTCAATAATTTTTTGATTTCCACATTTTTCTCCATTTTTTGCGGAAACCGCTTGTTTTACCAAGGTCATAAAAGCGGGATTTTGATCTGCTTTTTACAATTCGTTGGCGATTGTAATTTTACAATTCTTCTGTTCTTTGCGATTCTCTATTTTTATAAAATTACCTATATACAGTAAAAGCTCCTTCGTTGTCCAAAGGTCGGGGGCTTGAGCGGACAACGACCGTGCCCAGACACTATTTTTGATTTATGACTGCGTCTTTAGTGAAACGGCTAGTTAAATGACAAAAAAAAGCATTCGCAGTGAAAAGCAGTCAACTGTCTGGCTTTAAAAAACTCCTTGTTTCCTTGCCACATTCCTTTCCTATTGTTCTCCGTTCTGCGCGGGTCTAGACTGTCCTGGGACACATCTGGCGACCAGATCCACGCAGGCCTAATCCTCTCGTTGACAGGCAGTGGAGTGGGTAGGCACTGGACAACGATCGTGCCCACGATTCAGGACAACGAAGGAGCGATTACTGTATAGGGTTGTCTGTTAATACACACACAGACATACATACACCATCCGTACTTCATACAGTCGCTTCTACGTGTCACGTTTCGACACCTGACTAATTTGGTACTGGCAAAGAGAGGGTAACTTCGTCCCCTCAATTCGAGTGAATTCCCCTGATCTGGCGACTCTGCATGCAGCGACATGGCGCGACGATAGACCCTCGGTGTCGCTTAAGTGGGGACATAGCTTTAAAAGAGAAAAATAGAAAAAGAGGAGCGACGCTCTTACGATCGTTCTGCGATTGTCCCCGAAATCTATGGCGCGACGGAACGATATCTCGAGGAATTATTGTTCGCCTGGGAAAGACTTAAATATCTTGGACCGGCGCACTTGTTATCCATCATACACCTATCGCAAGGTTATGGTGCTCCGCTACCATTCGGGATTGCTCGCGTTACGTCGTTGCCTCGTGAACGGAAATGACGTTCTGTCATTCGGTGGAGTAAACAGGGTTACTACTTCGGCAAACAGTTACTGCCCCGGCCGTTCAATCCGATTGTAATAGTTAAATGTAATTCGCGTGAAACTCGGATATGGAGACGAAAACCCATTCGGGAGGACCATACGCTTTGTGATTCTGTTTCGAACCCGATTGGATCTGGCCAAATAAAATTGAACGGATCGGTTTGGTTTAGGAAATCGTAAAGGAAGCGGCACAGAGCAGGCGTCAGCACAGTGTCGCGATATTTCATCTACGCGTTGCGTTGGATTCGTAGTCGTCAACGAACGGGCGTGTTTGTGTAACACAGGTTGCGAAATGTACTGGGTGGCGCAATGATCCGTTTATTATTGGTAATATTGTGAGAGAATGTTAGGTAAATAAATAATCTTTGACTTCTGAATTATTTGCATAAATGTTACACACTAATAACATATTCGGAACATTAATTTTTGAATAGTATCTATTCTTGACACAGACAAATATATATTTTTAATAATTTATCAGGTCCTGTTCGAACTAAAACTTTCACTTTCACTTTCAGGACTAAAGATATTAATGATATTTAATATTAAAACCGTTTTAATAAGTTAAAAGTTCCACGGTTCATGTTTTAAATAGTATTTATTAAAACGTTTTAGGTCAGTTGCGATCCCTGAATGTTATTTACATTTTCTTTTTACATGGTACTGTTTTTGTAGCTCGACAATATCATGAAGGCATATTATTATTATTATTATTATTATGGTACTGGTAGTTATCCGAAGTTCTGCTCCTCTAATTTTCCCTAACCGAGCCGTTGTCTATGGCGAAATCCAGGAGAGCAATCCTCGTAAAAATTTATCGTTTGTCTCGGAGTAAGTTAAAAACTACAACACGACGATGTACAAATTCTGGACCACCGTCACGCCACGGTCTCCAACGGCGAACTGGCTACGATTATTGCTTATCACCGCCTTTATTGTCCCACGATTTTGCCGCGCGAACACGCTAAGTTAAACTCGACTGTAATCGTTGAGAAGAAAAAAAATCCCCGAATAGACACCGTCGAGTGGAAACCCGTGAAAAGCTCGAACGGGCCACTTGCAGCGAGGACTTTAATTCTACGAAACTGTGTGGCGTGTCAACGACGTGTTCCTGGCAATTCGAAACTGACGAAAAAGGCTTCTATATTTCAGGAAATAATTAACTGTTATTTTTGTTTCTTTATGCAAAATAAAAATTATCCTCATCGATTATGAAACGCAAGAATTTAATAAAAATGTATTTCTCCTCGTAACAATTTTAAGTTGAGAATATCATAACAGTATTCGTTAAATGTTCTGATAATTTCACTGTTTTATATTTCACACGCACCCATCTTCACCATAAATGTATAAAATCCATAATCCAATAATGTCAATTATTCTTGATACTATTTTTATTCACAGTGCGAATATTATAATTCAACTGTATACCTTTATGAAAATTTACATTTTTATGAACAGATGTTGGACAGAGAATTTGACATGCACTTGATTTTCCTTTTACCATTGTGACTACATATTTTAAATCTTCTTGTGGATACTTGTTACTTATGCTTTAACATTCGAAATTTATTATAAATATGAGATAAAGGTGATTCTTCCCTTCAAATCTAAGTGTCCCGAAATTTCAAGATATTTATTCTAAGAATATTTATATGTATCCTTCTAATTTTTTAAATATTATTATTTCTTGTTTTAATTTTATAAAGGTAATCTTCCTTAAAAGATTTTATCATACATTTAACAACGTAGTCTACAAGGCTTACTTTGTTATAAGAGAATATTGTAATAATAATAAGACAATCATTTTGGAAAAAAATTGAGACACGAAATTGTTCCAATTCTTGTTCCACTTTTCTTGACTTTTGCAAAACTCAAGTCTGAATATTCGTAAAGCTTGCATAGTGCTCAATAAGTACCGCCTACCGTGTCTGACCATAACTTACCGTTTCTACTTGATGTATACTATTTTATTCTACTATTTTAACACTATACCTTCCACTTTGCCTGTCAAATGACCGGTTTTTCTATTTTGCATCTTGCAATTATTGAAATTATGAAGTTGCTCACATAGAAATTAAATCGACAAATTCCATTATCCAAGCACACATTGTAATAAAACTTGCACAAAATCTAAATAAATAAAACCATGTCAGTTTTGTAAGCTATAACATTCTAATCTCTTTTAGTGCTCCGTAGGTTTAGTGTTAATCTCAATTTAGTATACAGCTCGAGGTATTAGAATGGAAGGGGATCCAGTTTTCGAAAATGAACAAACGTCAACCTTCTATCATTTCGTGCGTTCACTTTATCATCCATGTATCAATTTTTTTTCTTGAGCTGCCATTTATTTTATCGAATCGTATGTCGTTTAGCGGAAGCCCGTTTATGAGCGGCAAAACGGCAGCGCGAGTTTCGCGTAAAAGAGCGACTGTTTCCATATTAATTAATGCAAATAATGGCGCAGCTCGACAGGACGTTTCTTTGCTCGACGCGCGATCTATTGACGAGTGAAAGGACCGCAGACCGGCTCGAGGCAAACGTTAATGAGCACCACGAAAAGCAGGATCAATGATAATTGTTCGCACGTTCATCGTGATTTTAATGCATATCCTCCCTGGGAGCTTTTGTGCAACCAACTGTAGCGAGGCAGCAGCTCTCGAGCTGCGTCTTCGAGAAATCCATTATCATTCTCACCATTGATACTATTTTAACCTGTTTATGAATTACAATGTTCAACGAACATTTTTCTTCTGCTCTCCCAAAAAATAATTCTATAAAATATCCTGGGATAGTAGCTCACCAATTTTTGCCTTACACTTCAAATGAACAAATTATGTTTCATTTTTACATTGTCAAATTTTGAAGAAATAAATTTCACAATACAAACAGAAAGCAAGCAAATGTTTTACGATAGCTGGAAATTGAAAATGAGTGAATCTTCACCCGAGCAATGTATAAGGGTTAAAATATGTACATTTTACTATACAGCCTGTCCCAAAAATGTTGTACTTCCTTGAAAAGGTTCCTAAGGTCAATTAACTTTTTCTTTTTTAAAAATGTTCTCCGAGGCTTTGTTAAGCAGCTATTACCGAAAAACACGGACCAATCAGAACGCGCTATCACGGATTCTGGCTCAACCAATGCCAACGCCACGCTCAACGGGACCTGTCGCCGAGCCGGCCTCCGATCACGATGGTTGCTCCCTGATTGGTCCGTGTTTTTCGCTGCTAACTCCTTAACAAAGCTGCGGAGAACACTTCCGCAAACGAAAAATTATTTCAAATGACCTCGGAAACCCTTTCAAGGAAAGTACAATATATTTGGGACACGCTGTATGATATTTAAGTAGTATTCTTTGAAGAATTGAACATCCTTAAAAGATGTCAAAGCTATTTCTGCAAAACTTCATTCCCGGTATCATTTCTTAAATTTTGTATCAATGCTTGCTGAAGTCGATTGTGAAAAATTTCTATATGTATAATTGTTTTTATTAATTATATAGCTTCAAAAATGATTTGGAAAACTAGTACTATTTTATTTATCTCCTTACGAAAGAAACTTGTTGAATTGTGGAGAACATTTACTCCATGATTACGTGATATTAATTACAACATACCCACCCTGCATAATAAACTGAACATGCTTGTAAATTCCTTTCCACAAAGGCACACGGTTTCTGTCTTAATCTGCTATTTCTGGCTGAATCCCACCTCTGAATCACTACCAGCGAATCATTTTATTGGAATAACCTTCGGCACTACTTCTGCGCTACAACATTCCATAATTATTCCCTCTGTGCTCAAAATACATCCGACCGTGTTTCGCTGTTAGATTAAAACTCATCAAGTCGGAGGAACGGTGGAGTGTCGTAGCCGTAGGAGTAAAATATGCAATGGCGCGAGGGCGTGGGCGGAAACGGTAAAAAGGAGACCGAGTGAATATATGAAGTTCGAAGAGCTTCATCGAATATTTCGCAATGGACCCTCGACAAAACGTGATGGATTTTTAAACGTGCCCTGGATATTTCCGCTCGATCATTTTCCGATCCAATAAACAGTGACGTCATATACGCGGCGGCAAGAAAATGAGCTGGCCTTTTTACCTGAATGGAATCCTTCCCGGCCTCTCGTAAAATATTCCTCGGCTGCGTGTACCCGGGCCCATTGCTATACAACAACGTTGTATACGGCTGTCCATCAACGTCTGACACCTTGCTGTCGGAACCTGGAAAAAAGATGAGCACGCGATCAGATACTCAATCAGAAGAATATCGATCTGCAGGTAATGGGTCAACGATTAAGGAGTTTCATTCGTCTACTATACACGAAAAACTCTGCTGAACTTTGATCATCTTCTTGCACGGAAAACAATCGTTTGTTTAAGCATAAAGTGACCTGTCCGATGAATGAACACTTAGATTGCATGTCTGGTGAAATCAGTATTCGCCAATCGTTATTTCATTTCCCGAGTGCTATTTTTACAGGGTCAGGCACCTGAGACAAGCCACCGGAATAATTTCTACGTTTTTCGAGATATTGACATTTTCTAGATTTTTTTAGGTGACATAAGGTGGAGATGCTTAGGAGATCTCTTCAAATCTATGGCAGTTTCATTTACGAGAAGAGTTTTTCAAACTTTTCACAGACTATTGAATGTATAGCATTTTCGAGAAAAAACACATCTTTTTCTTTATTAAAAAAGCTAGTTCTGTTTAAAAGAATGAGTGATACTAATTTGAGACAAGCCACCGGAATAATTTCTACGTCTTTCGAGATATTGACATTTTCTAGATTTTTTTAGGTGACATAAGATGGAGATGCTTAGGAGATCTTTTCAAATCTATGGCAGTTTCATTTACGAGAAGAGTTTTTCAAACTTTTCACAGACTATTGAATGTATAGCATTTTCGAGAAAAAACACATCTTTTTTTTTATTAAAAAAGCTAGTTTTGTTTAAAAGAATGAGTGATACTAATTTGATGTTACAGTTACTCGTGGCAATGTCAATGTATATGTGCCAATTACTATAATTCAATTATATTGCATCATATAAATTATATAATGCGACCGCTTTAAAATACACTATTAATTAAAAAACAATTATATACAGCGTTAATTATTGTACAAATGAAGTTCAACGTAGTGTTTAGATAAACGATCCACCGTGCGAGCAGGTGTGTGAGCAGTCGAGTACCAAGGGTCGACCGGTCGAGTAACAAAACTTTCCTTAATGAGCTGGAGCTCTCGTCGCGAAAGAAACTGAAACAACCCGAAGAAACTCGGCCAGGCGATGGCGGGGGCAAAGGTTTGCTCTGTGCAAAGGCTGACGGGTCTCGCGTCGCGGCCATCGTTCCCGATGCTCGAGAATTCGGAGCGTCGAAGCCTGTTTAGCCGGCCTCGATTTCCTGTCGCATCAAATGCAGCTTTATCATTCTCCCGTGAGACCATCCGCCGAGCGACGAAAAAGAATCCCCGCCGAGATTCCGCGGACGCGATTACACGGTGAATTAAATGCTGTTTAAACTGCGATCGCTGCGAAGCCCCGACGGTGGACGCTACGAAACATTAATTGTTAGCGAGAGAAAGAGACTCCGGGCCCCCGGACCCGCCGTTCCATGAATAAGTGGCTGTTCGTTGCAGACAAAAGCAGGGGAAAGGGAAGTAAAAGGCTGAGTCGAGCCGTGCAAACCAGAAGAAGACGTAAGAGAGCAGGGAAACCGGAAGAATGGACTCTAGGATATGCCCGCCGGTGGATATGTTTTATTCAAAAGCGTCCTCCTTCTTCCGGGAACCTTCAAAAATAGACCGACGCCATTTCACGCTCTCTGTTGTTTAACAATGTATAATTTAACCGTTTATTTGCCGTGCAAATGTACCGCTCCCATTAAGGAGCCACCGACGATCCTCCTTAAAAATCTCGAGGATCTTCGTACCCTACGTCGCGCGCCGCGCCGGCTCCATGCATATATGCAAAGCAATACTAATTGCTTGTCGCACTTATTTTGTCAGCTAAGCGGGGAATCACTGTATAGGCTAGCTGAAACTCGTTGAGCGATTAGGGCGAAGGTGGCATAATTTTTACTCAACGACATTTTATTGTTGGGAAATATAATCTTTTGGATGATCGTGCTGCAACCCACCAATTATTTCGTTTTCATTAAATCTAGTATCCTCTCAAACAGTAATTCCACTTTGGTTAATAATAGCTCGAATGAGGCACGAGTAAAGACAGCGTGAAAGAACTAATTAAAACGCGATAAGAAAATATTTCAATTTTTATTGTGCTACATTGAGGCTGAGTCAATTTTATTTTCATAGAAGTCTAGTTTTTCTATGTATCGGAAATTAATAAATCAATTTTTTAGCTCGTACATCGATCCAGCCTGTGTGTTAAAGGCTAGAGGAAAAATTTTTCTTCCGTGTGATCGAAAATCACGCCTGTCATGAATAAGATACAGCACAATCGATTGTAGTTCGAGAATGGGCGTTTCAACTTTCTATAGAGCGGGAAAGGATATTGTATACGTACCGGCTGGAACGATTTATTCCACTACTTTCAGAAAAACTTAAAAGCATACGTAATAAATCTGACCCTAGAAAATAATTTATCAGACGAATAAGCTCAAAATATTTAATTGAAATAACTATTTGAAGTTTAGCTCTGGAAAAGAAATAATTGAAATGGCAAGTTGAATAAATATTTCAAGTAATACAGAAGCACATCATTATTGCAAATTAAACAATGTAGAGCAATTCGAGAAATAATCTCTAGAAGTATTTCTATCTTTTATAATATTTAGGCACTGCAACCAACACACGAGTAATTCTTTTTATTCGGCCCACCCTGTATGCTTGAAAATTTCCCGAACGAGGAAGAAACGTTGATAGTTCGTAAACTACTGCCAGTAGCTTTCTAGACGGTATCTCTCTTATCGGTTAAATTAAACGGCGGGATTCGTCGAGGGAGTTCAAGTTCCCTACATCGTTCTCAATGGCACCTCGACGCGAGAGTGCATCGCAGTATATTCCATAATGTCGCCGTCATGTAAATTGAGGAGCCTGTTCTGGATGATTGAGCCCGTCTCCTGATTATGCGATTCTCTAATGAAGGTACTATTTCTTCGCAAATAACCCCAACGATGTGATGAATGTATTCATTTAAACCTTCTCAGTTCCGTCTATTCAGATCCGAAATAAAAGAAACAAATTATTATGTCTGAGGTGCTCTACTAGAATACCTTCTGTCTAGTATTTTCCTTCAATCAATTCAACAATTCATTCAGTAGATTTAAATGCTCTAAACGAAATTACAAGAGATATACAGGGTGTTTCGTAAATGGCGGGCAAATCTTTAGGGATAGATTCCTAATGCTTAGAGAAGAAAAGAAAGTTATATCAACAAAGGTCCGGAAAAGATTAGTTTCCGAGTTATTAAAGTTTTTGTGCCACAATTCTCTTCTTTTACAAATTTGTAAGGTGTAGATTCACCTCTAGATCGGATGACCATTACTTTTTGTACACCCTGTACACCAATTTCAACAGAAACAATTGAGGGGGCAACCCACACCCTGCTGAATGGTTAAATACTTGTGTTATTACTGAAGGTTATCATTTTGGATATTTAATTTAATTCAAATAAAATGATTGCACATTTTTGAAGTTCCCATTGCCTTATCATACATCTTTTAGTGCAAGGAAATTTGAATGCCATGGTATATTACATCGTTAAACTCGTCTTGATATTAGCTACTACACTGTGTTGTTAAAAATATATTACCTGAAACTACTTGAATGAATAGAAATGATTTTACCGATCGAACAAATTTTTGCGACAAGTATTTAGTTTCATTTAAAATAGTTTCACACGATGTCTACAAAATTAATATTTTGAATGATTGTATCAATCCATTCGATGCGGCCTATTGATTTCATAACTACCACAGTTAGGACAGTTTCGGCAAACGAAACTTTGACAAAGAACACAGAAAGGACACCTATGTCCTTAAAGTTTCTCGTTCAAGTTCGGAAGCGACCATAAATACTGCTCTATCGTCCACCATCGCGTCTCGCGAATAAAATGCAAACTTTTTAATTCGCGATCACGCCACACACCTACTTTGCTCCCACACCGAAGACGTAATTTCCTTTTTCGCGCGGGCTTCGACTTATTTAATGGAGCGCGACACCGGCTTCCGGGAATTAGTAGCTAATGCACTTCGGTGAACGTCGATTCTCGGCGTACTCTTGCCGAACGTGCTTTTTACGCATTAAAGAAACGTCCGGCGTCGTTTTCGTTACACGGTTAAACGCCGGCGAATAGCGAGAGGTTCCAACGCTTTGTGTAATGGAGTTCAGCCGATTACCAGCCTCTGCCATTAAATATTAATTATGGTGTTGCAACAATGTGCATTAGAAGAGGGCCGAAGAGGAGGGCGCTTTGAGAACCCTGGCTCGGCAAGCACACGCTGCTGTTGTTGCCCCGAAACTGAATTCCACTGGTCGATAATATAGGAGCACAGCTGCCGCGACACAACAAAGGAACTTGCTCCGGTTCTTCCATTCTCAAGGAATATCAAGGCTCGAGAAAAAAATGGTAAAATAGTCGCTGGATCATCGCGATTCGAGATTACCATTCCTCCAACTATTTCTCGCGGAAAAATAATTGTTTAAAGAAAGTCCGCTGACGAGGGATTACAAAGCATTGTATTCTGACTATCCGATTCACTGCATTAGTTTTAGTTTCTCTCTTTTTAAAGTACGTTGAAAACGTTCACCTTCGCTATTCATTTAAATCACTTATTTATTGATATAATTCCTTTATTAAATCTACATATATTTAATTTAAGACGCTTTGGTTTTTATGCTTTTAAACCTACTTACTTTTAACTTACAGTAACAAATGCTGTGAGTTATTTCTATGTATGTTTCATTATATGTATTCTGTTATAACTAAATGTTATTTAATAAATTCTGTTATAAAAAAACATTAGAAGAATTAAAAAATACTGTCATGTTATTTTCAGCCTATTAATCATATTAAGAAAGAAACTTTCTATTTCGCTCGAGTTTGTTGAAATTCAAGTAGAAAATTTTTATTACGCATAAAGATCCGTTGTCTGGTTATGTCCGATATAATATGCGGTATATATAAAGATACTCTAATTTCAACGATTTCGTGAATGCTGATCTTTATGCAAAATAAAAAATTGTTACCTACATAAATTGCAACGAACTCGAGTGAAACAGAAATTTATTTTCTTTCTTATGTTCAGTAGGTGGAAAATAATTGTATAATAGAATGTTTAAATTCTGGTAATGTTTTTAAATTACACCTACTCATTCGTGTCAATTTATAACTCAATCTAAATGTATCTAACTGTGATTAAAAAGATGGTATGTATGCGGTTAGGAATTATTTGATCGATTGAATAAAATTCTGTGTTAATACATGAAAAAGAGACTACAACAATAATTATAAAAACAAATTTTACACGGGTCTGTGAGTGTCCGTGACCCGCATTAGGCTAACCCGGAGGATTCGTGTTGATTGTTGACCGGAAAAAAAGTTCTCGAAATCTTTCAGGAACGAAATCAAAGCAGCGAACTGGCGTAGCTCAGAATCCGGCGTTAGAGCATCGGAAGAAGTTTTCTTCTCGAAAATGAGGACAAGTCGCTGGAAAGTTCAAGGTAAAGAGGGGAATGCGACAATAAGACGTCGAAATCAATACACGGTCGAATGCTGGGGAGCGAGGAATGCAGATTTATAGCGACAGTGGTCGCATTCAGCAATCTTCGCGAAGAGAACAGGAGAGCAAAGAGCCATAAAGCGGCCTTCAGCTCGGAGAGGTTCGGGAGTTACGCGGCTTTAGGAGCTCTCTGTGTCTCTCATCAAAGAGTGAAAGCTCGGTATAAATTAGGCCCTTTTGAAATTCCCTTTCGTTGATTTTACCGTGAATACGGGACATCGACCTAAAAAGTCGCTCGATACTCGAGCCGAAGAAAATACTGCGGTAATGCGACTTGATCTTGAACGTTCCCGCTCTCGTTCTCGGTCATAATTAATTAGATTATGCACCGGAGACTAATTTAATTAACCTACATCTATCGCAGGTTTTCCCGCGCTTTAAGGATTCTTATAATCGTTAGCCACAGCATCGGAAAGCATTGATTACGAGAACGTTCGATGCAATGATCAAATTTTTTGTAATTACAAAACATCTATGGTTTTAGTTATATTTTCTCGTTTTCGTTGCACATTTCATTTCCATTATACTGTCCGCAATGTTCATTTCATTTTCGAATTTGGGATCACTTTTTAACGAAGCTGATGGTGTAGCTACCTATATAAGCGAAATCTTAACAAATAATAGTATGTTAGTGCATATTTTAGTGCAAAGTGCACACAAGATACACTCCTTCAACATTCTTGTTTCTATACAAGTCGTTCTGCAAATGAATGGAATCTACAAAATCCAAAGCATGACTTATAGAAGGTTTATCTTAATGGACATCGTGTTGAGGATGTCTGTTAGAATTAACCAAATCGATATCGTATGCTCTGGCATAACAGAGGAGATATAGATTGGTTCCAGATCACGGAAACCAATTACTCATGGACTTAATGAAACGAATAGCGAAGACATTACATGGTCTATTATAGAAGACACAATCATAACGTGGAGAGATTTCTCATGGCTCGGCTCATTGTCTTTGATCCTTCTATGTGGAATATAATATGTATTTAACCCCGTGTACCATAATATCGACTTGGCCTTTACATTAAAATTCTACTTTATTTATACTTAGCCATACTTTTATGCCATACATATTAGCAATGCTTAGCCATTGGAGAATACGTGGATATAAAATAAATATCAATTTTCTTTTTTTCCTAGTAAGTTATAAACAGACAGCGGATCTATATGCAAAAATAAACATTTTCCAGTGGAACGGTAACAAACTGGAGTGACATACAAATATATTTAAAAATAATGTAACAGTAATTTTTAATTCTACTAATGTTGTTGCTGTTTTAAATTACATCTTCCCATTTTTGTCATAAACGCATAAAATCGGCCGCCTTGTTCCAAACACCAGAGAATAAATCGTAAAAGTGTTCACGGGTGTACAAATAAAAGAACAATACTGAAACCTTATTCTTCAAAAATTTCACGACTTACGAAAAATTTTGAAATCGACTTTTTCCTGACTTTTCGGGGCAAATAGCCCACTGTGCGAATGTAAGTGATCGGTGGTTGGATGATATATCGGCGTGAACCCGCGGCATAATTGCTGTCGGACGCGGTGGATGAACGTGCAATAACCTTCTCGCGTTGCGGCGCGGCGGCGCAGGGCGTTCATATCCGTGGGCATCCGGAATGCGGCAGGGGCAGAAGTTCATTGGACAGGCCAGAACTTCTCGGAATGCCGTGAAGTAGTCGGGTATCGAAGCTGGTAACGTCGTTCGGTCGAGGATCGTTTATAAATCAGTTCGGCTAGGTACCATCGCGGTGGCTCTATCGTGGCCTGCTGGAAGACGTTTGCCCTCGGCCTGGTTGCATGCTCGTCCGAGTCAGGGCCATTAACTACCGGCTATATAAGATCACGAAAGCGCATCACCGACGCGAAAGTTATGCGATGGCAGCGACTCACGAAAGTGGATCTGTTCCGATCCCGTCCTCTCTTTCGCCGTCGTCGTCGTTCCCCTAGCCCCGCGTCTCCTTGGAAGTTAAATTAGAGAATGTAGGCTGCGCTGCTGGCCAGCGGTAACGGGGAGAACGGGGAAGGCCGATTTTATGCCGGGACACGGATTCCTTGATATCATCCCCGTTCCAGTTTTCTTCACTATTTTCGTAGCCGGTTGACGAGCTGTAAGCGTTCGGGTAATTGAATCGTTGAGATCCCTGCGCAGCTCTATCTGTCGCCGCCGCGACGCTCCAACCGAGCTTCCTCCTTCTTTGTGAGCGGGACCGTTCGTCGGAAAACATTAGGATCTATCTACTTTTAGGGCTGTTGTTATTTTATACGTAATTGTACCAGCTTTAAGAGGATTCGCCGCCGGGCATTTTCTAGGGCAGGAATAAGGCTTTGGCGAAGGACGGCTTGTCTCTCGCTTTTGCCACTTGAGAATGCGGAAGATGAACGTTGTGATCGGTATTATAGGTACATGGGAATATTAGGTTGTCGCGTATAAAATGTCCGAGTTTTAACCCCTTGCCTTACGAACTGTTTTGTAGATCGTAATTTCCTAAAACAGGAGAATATCTATATCTATTGGATGCCTGTATGTTCTCCAATAGCTGCGGATTGACAAAACCAAAAAGGAATTTTATTTCCATTTAAAGGAAATTATAGATTTTATTATATTAGATTTATCGATAGATAAGCTAATTAGATAGATATTTTATTATATTAGAATCCGTTCAGAATCTTCGTCACGAGTCTGGCACGATATTGTAGGGCGAGGGTCTTAACAGTGGCGTTAAACAAACGCGAATTTTCTCGAAATAAGCTTATTAACCAAAGTCAGCGCCATTGTAATCATCGTATTCCATCAACTTCAAGTTTCTTAATTGTATTATGGTAGAAATTGAATTGTTTGGTCATTCACGTTTCTCATTCATAAATTATCATCTCCATTTTACAGTTTGTTTTTACTATCAACGAATGCTACACGTTGATTAATCTCACATTTTCAACAAATATTACACAATGCCATCTTCGATATGTTATTTTCCACACATGACTGACATTGAACTGACGCACGACTGACACTGAAATATGGTAAATTAAAATTGAAGATCTGAAGGATCTTGAAGATCAGCTTTGTATTAATAGTGACGTATAACATTCCTGTAGACTGCAATATATGTATAGTATTTTTTAATCAAAATGTACAAAAAATTAAAAAACGCTTATTGTCATAATAGGTGCATATATAGGTACAGTCTTTTTAAACAATTTTTTCATACTGTATAATGAATTAATGTTAATTACCAGACCGCAGATTTTATGCGTTGATTACAAAAATGATGTAATACGCACCTATAAAGACGTTACAAGAACACTGTTATTAAACTTATTATTGATGGAGAAAATACTCCTGTTATTCTGCACAACTGTAAAGTCACGACATCGGACCTGCTTATTAATGAATCAGGACTTGAGAATTTCTTTAAACCGTGTAGTGGTGAATCACTAAAGAACCCATAAATCATGTATCCGAGCATCAAATTAATCTCCGTATGGTTGAATGGGCCACAACATGGACGGGTTCACTCTCATTTCGCACGAAGCCCCTAGATAAATCAATCTCCCTTGTAGTCGCCTCCAAATCGAGCGTGTTCTCGAGAATCGCTGCGTCAACGACGCGAGACATTCGCTCATTCGTTCCAAGTTCAGCGCTGCTTCAAAACCGTAAACCCCGATACATCATGCAGAGCTTCGCTTCACGAGTATAGACAGACATGAGCTGACGAAACGATTCGGACTTCGGACGGATGCAGCCGGATACCGAAAATTAAATCCTTTCTCGTTCATTCGCGTGTAACGCTTCATGGATGGTGTAACTCGATTGTAACTGTTTGAGCAAGGAAGGTCGCAATAGTTCTTCAGCGAACGGCCGACGTGCATCAATATTAACGATTCGTAACAATAAACAATTTCAAATGGAAATGTTTTTCCGAGTAGATAAAATACTATTTATGGTACGAAAGAATCAAATTAGTTTGGGGAGCAATTCCGACAAACTATATTTATTTCTATGAACAAATGAAATTTTTGATAAGTACCTTATAGATGTGTGAAGGACTTTTGAAAGTGACACAAAATCAAAACAATTTTTCTAATAATGCACGAATAAAAAAGATAAAGTCTATAATGACAATGATTTTTGTACCATTCTCATACCTTCGTTTACTAAATAGATTGCAATGAAAACTAATTTTCAAGTTTCCGCTATAAATTTTTATTTACTTTTTGAGAATATTGTATTTATTATTTTTGTTTTTAATACTTACTAGATTGTAATAAATATTGGCTTTCAAGTTAGATGACAATTTTTTTTTGAAAATATGGTATCTCTAATTCTTATTAGGCTGCTTTGCTATTAAGCTGCTTTATTATCTAATTTTTGGCATGTTTCACATGTGTGCTGCTCATTATATATGATTCACTTAATATTTACTTCAATTGTGGTGATATAATAAATATTTTTCATGCTATTTGTATGATATCACAAAAGAATACATTTCTGTATACGTATGCATACCGAAGCACTAAAAAGTACAGTTTATATTGCTGTACGTTAATACAAGCTTCCACTATAAAGTTGTTGCAAAAAGCAGAGACAACATATTTTTTAACCGCTTTATATCCTTCGAAAGAACGGTTCGTCATCCCTTGGTTTCACGTGGAGGATAACGTATGTCACATTCTCAGCCGTGTCATCGTTATACTAGTCGTTCGGCTATACTGCGAGTCATCCATAGCGCGTTGTCGTGAAAACATTAAACTTTATTTCTGAAAGCGGGGAGAACGCTAGTAGTTTTTGCTTCTCATGAAACACATCTTTTCATGCACCGCGGAATTCGCACAGTAGTTTACTACTGAAGTTTTTAATTTAAATTATTTTAATCTTCTTGACCGTGAAGTGGGCCCTTTGACTGAACGAGCCCTGGGTTGCAGCTAGTGATGGGATCTGGATCACTTCGAATCGCTTCGATTCAATGTTTACGACAAAAAATTCGAATCACTTGCAACATAATTCGAAGCTTAGAACTCTTGGACGTCTTGAAAGCCTTAAAAACTTGGAATGTTTGTAAGAATTGAAACTCGTGAAATGTTACATCTATCACGAAACAATGATTACGTCATGTCAGCATTGGGATGAATAACGGTATGAACGTACCAATATCATAAAAAGTATAACATTTATTAAGATTATCAATACTTCACCACATTCAAGAGTTTCAAGAATTTCTGATTTCGAATGAACGTCGAATTGATTCGAAACTCTGTGTTGATTGATTTGTTCGAAAACTTGCAAAACAGAGCATTGTACGCTAATCACTAGTTGCAGCCCAAGAAACCCACGCCTAGATCCGCCGGTGGTCGCAGGAAATTAGCCGAAGGTTTCGCGCCACAGCAAATATTTTCATTGTAATACGCTGTAAGCGTGAAACCAATGACGCTGCGGATTCGGCTGAAAGTTTAATCGATGTATCGCAATGTCGACGCGACCGTGCCGTGCCGACGTAGTCCTGTGTGAGTCGTGCAGACAGCCTATACTCTATACGATGGAAGAGCGATGTTTCCTGCCGTCATAAAGCTGCCGCGTCGCGGTGGCATGTTTATTACCGCGGTGGATAGCAGCCAGGCGAACGGGTGCATTCAGGAACTTTCCGAAGCAATAGAACATGAAGGAGGACACATTTCACGGAGCTGAGTAGACGCCGGCAGATAGAGGAGAAAGAGAGGAGAGAGAGAGAGAGAACCTGACTTTTCCCCGAGCTTCTACGACAGACGAGCTTCGGTCATTACCTCCAGGAAGATAAGGATAAGTTTCGGGATCCCCTGGCGAATCCCCTGCAAATGTTTTTCATTTTCTTCTGGTTTACCAGGAGGGTCTTCCTGTTTCAGCCGACAGGGGATTGATAACACGTTACCCGTGAACATGGGTGGGACTCTTCAAAGCAACCCGTCATTTCGAGGAAATAAGGATTTCATCATTTTCTCTTTCAATTCTTGGAAAGTGTTAAGGGTTCTTGTAGAATATGCCAAATGGAAAATTTCTGGCTCACAGTCGTTTAATACAAAATGTTAACAGTCAAGGACGACTGCAGTCCAAATAAATTTCATAATATGTACTCCACCAGGTGTCGGAAACGCAGTCGGAAGCGCCAAAGAATTCTCCCTCGACTGTCGTGGCCAGATTAAGACTTGTGTTTCCCCACTCTACCTTCCCCCTCTACGGCGCTATTCGCCCACGTGACGCGTTTCGTTTCTGTCGTGCATGTGCCGCAACGTCACGTGACTAAATCCGGTACTGGCGGAGACAGGGGATAACTTTTCCCCTCGATCCGAGCCAATACTTCTGATCTGGCGACGGTGACTGAGCTGAATTACAGCATTTAAATCCTACTCGCGCGTGGTACAATAATCCATAACAATTTAGCATCGACTATTTAACCTACAATGTTTTTACAGCAAAATTTGTTGCATATGAAATGCCCGATTCTAGAATGTAAATCTTATAAAATCCATGCTTCAAAATTCGAAACAACTCTCAATTGTTTTTTGTTCGCGGGATTTCATTCCAATTCATCAGTTTTAATCCATCATAATAAAATGCGCATGACATGTGTGCGACATAATGCATTATTGCGTTAAAAATCACTTTTAAAAATGCAACGGTAGAATGGTTCGCGATGTCAATGATGCTTATCCATATTATTGTACATTGTAATATCAAATTTACGATCTCAACAGAAACATTAAATGCAATATTTCATACACGCATTTTATATAATACGAATGTACACCTCCATTTCCATAAATTACCATTATTGCATTATTATACAATGATTTCGCAGCCTTAATGCAACGGTCTGCAGTATTCATACTTTAAATACAGTTTCAACTGTATTTAAAAACAAGATAAAATGAAATACTAAATATTTTCGATCAAATATCAGAAAAATAATTTGAATTACAATTACACTGACCGAAAATCTGCTTTTTTACTTTAGTGAGTTTTTTTTCAAATATTTATAAACCACAGTAGATAATTCATTGTTATTAAATTATAGAGATGTTTTGAAAACTATTTCGTAGAGAAGACTTCCTAGAGATGTTTGATTGTTATTAGACTTGTTCCATCTTCTCATATTTGTTCGCGAATTCGGCCTTTGTGTGCTTAAGAATGTTATTGAGACAATATTTCCGATGCGTCAGTTATTATACAACACAGAGGAACGAAGCACCATTCTCGAATACACGTACAGCTTCCTCAATCGTGAATAGCTTCTTTGTTTCCTCTGAAATATTTTTCTTAGTTGAATCTCCTTCCAATGGCCGTTGCTCCCAACAAAGGATCTCTTATTCGGTTGTATTAACATTACGTGTTCAGCTTTATAAATTAAAAGCATTTTTAGCAATCAAACGCAAGGCTCGAAAGATTTGTATAACTTTTTAATGAGGACTTTTTTCAGAGTAGTTTCCATCTTGTACATTTTGATGAGAACGAATAAAGAAATATTCTTGAAATTAATAATTTTGGTTTGAATAGAACTAAAAAAAAAAATAAAGATTTTTCTTTAACAGGATCACATATTTTGTTTATGGGAACTTCTTTAAATAAAGAGTTATTTATTGTACAGATTCTAAGATATCTGTTCAATGAGAACACTTTTTAAAGAAGTTCCTAATACATAATAATAATTCTTGATAAACGAAACATACAAATTCAAACATAATCTTTTTAGAAACGGAAGATAACTATTTATTTCGTTTATATTATAGTCCTGGTAAAAAGAGATGTGACTCAGATATTTATCTGATACAATTATGTGATTAAGAACTGACGTTTTATTTTTACGGTCATTAGCAGTAGGAGATTTCTCAGTTTCCTTAGTCCTCGATCGTAACTTTCGAAAATACTTTTCTCTTACTTCTCGTACAATTTCCCTTCTGTTACATGCAGCCGCTCAGGGCCGTGTCACTAATCGCTTTGCTCGTTTAACAGATTAAAGTTTCGCGCTTGCAATCAAAGTTGTCAGGCTTTTCTAAAGCGCGTAAAAGAAGCGTCCCAGGCTGGTATGTGTACAAAAATTATTGTTCAGAGTTAGGAAGCATTAAGGAAGTTAACGCTATGTTTACGGAGTACAAGAAGTGGCTAATACTACTATAAAAATAACGAGAATTTGTCTATCACCAAATTTTTAGCCTTTTTTATAATATGTATACTCAGAGAAATAAATTTGTTCAATAATTCCTCATGGATGCATCTTTACTATCTCGATAATCACAAATTAAAAGTCATGTTGAATTCCTTAATGATTTTAGAAACAAATAACTATAATTTAATATTCAGAGATAGACATTGAGTATTTAAGTAAATATAAATATTAGTAAATAAGTATATAAATTGAGAATAAAGTTGGGTTTGAAGATATGAATATTTAAGAATTGGAAAATTTGGTGAACTAGTTCCATAGGCTACAATAATTTTCTATATGTGTAATTCATTACTATGAAGATAAACTGAGATATGCATGTACTATCTAACGCGCTATTACAGATATTATGTATAAATGATCGGAAATACTACCGAGAAATTTTCAACTTACTCCAAACGTGAGGGGAGTCGACCTGCTTTTCTCCGAAATAGTTGGTCGAAAACTTTTGCCTGGCAGATTTATTATCAAACTTTTCCGACTAAATTTATATTTGACACTTATTGACCTGTATATTTTCCTACCAATGAGCCTGCCTATGTATAACATTCTTGACATATCGATGAAATATTACGTACAATTCGAAGCATGAGATGAAATGTCTACCAATTTGCGAGTTCCAATGATTTCAACGAAACTATACAAAATTAAATATCTGCAAGAAATATTGCTTTACGTCGCCCTAGCGATGAATGTCCCTTTAAACTTCATTCGGCTTAAGGCACGCAGAAGGTCTCATCGACACGGTCGGATAGACTGTAGTAATAGGCTTTTGTCTATACGTATAACTCCACACAATCAAATTCTGCAAAAACTTTAACAGCTTATATCTCAATAACTATTTGTTTGCGACACGTGGCTTCTTTCAAACTTTTTCTCTTCAGGATTAGTGCAAGGTGTTGATGTAAAAAACAACTTTACCAACAATTTTCTTCGTTATAAAAAATTTTTGCGGCAAGTTTCTCTTACAAATGTCTACCGATCCAGAGGTGTAGATTCACCCCTACAACGGATGACCATTACTTTTTATACACCCTGTACACTTAACCTAGTCTCGGGGACAGTGTTTAGAAGATGTGTTCAGCTGAGACACCCTGCACGTTGAGATCGTCAACAGTAAGAGTAATATTCGAGATGGTTTAAGCGAGACACCCCGCGTACGTACAGAAGAAACGGATGTATGCTGCGAAAGTAATCCACGTTCTCGAAACGGTGGAACTCGGAATCGCCACGCGTAGGGCCATACATCACTTGTAATCTTCGTATCTCATCGGAATCTCGTTTCTGTCCCTCGATTCGATTTTCTATCCAAGTGGTTCGGACGTAAAGGGCATTTTTCTTTCCGGGATTAAGCTGGCCGGGCACTGGTCTCATGACGGACCAGGTAATTCCACTCGAAAGAAATTGGCGAACATGGAAATGAATCAGGTATATACAGTACACCGAATTGGATCGGATCAACTCGGATCCAATGGGATCCAGAGGAGGCGTAGCGGAGTGGATTCCATAGAAAAGTCGTAGATACTTTGGAAACAGACGAAAAATCGATTCGATCCGGTCCTGGTCGGCGAACAAAAAGCTTCGCATCTGACAAAATTGTAGCCGACTTTTTCTGCCCGGAGCAGGGGTATTAAAAACGTGATTTACCCAAAAATTTTAAGTCGTTCTGGAACGCGATCGATACTCTGCTCAGAACTTTTACTGCAGGAGATTTAGAAGATTTATGCACACTGTATTTGGAAAATAATTTCAGTAAAAACTGTTACTTATTGCTTTTTAATAAAACATTTGTATCAACTGTTTCATTGGCTACCTCAATTAATATATCAACTCCTTTCATCGCGATTTTCTTTACATCTAAAACGATTAGAACTAAGAAATAGAACTTTATTCCACTTTAACAGAAATTAATAATCCTCATATTTGTAGATTTTGTTAGAAATCTTTAACACGAGCCCGGCTTCATATTATAAGGCAAGGGATTGAGATCAATGCAAATTATATTGTTATTGTGACTGGTACTTCTTTCCTAAACTATAATTTAAAATAGTCATTTAAACAAGCAAATAATTCAGTTAAATAAGTGAAGGATTAGAAACTAATAAGACAAATACAAGAGGATTTTGATTTCCAAATTTAAACAATTTATTCTTTTCTGAAGGTTTGTCTTAACCGTAAGTATGCTTTGATTTAAATATTTAACGCATAATTAATTTGACCATCTATGCTGAATGGACTAGACTTTCTATCACTGTAACACATTTTATGTAACAGAAACGTGTAAATATTTGACCGGTAAAATTATAAAGCTTTCTGGGAAATTATATGATTACACTCGTGCATTGTAACTACAAAGCAGAGTTTCATGTTCACAACTAGAATAAACTTACGTCTGGAATGTGTAGCACTCTGTGAGGTACAACGGGTAATATTAAAATTTGCATTAGCTCGCGCTATACTCCAATTAGCTGATGTATAGATTTGGACCAGCTTTGCTTTGGACAGCTTTGCTGTCCGTGTTTGAAGAGCAGTTCAAAGCTTCGAGGGATACATAAACTATACATTATACAGGTTAATTGCAGTTATGACTGATTTTCAATTTGCAATTGAATCGCATGCACAGGCAGTTGTGTCATTGTGTGCAGTTAATATATTGCGAGGGCGTATATGATCTGGAGAATGGGGACAACAATTACCCGTAAGTAATAAATATCGATGTTTGCCAATGAATTATATTGCAACAAGACTCTGTGTTTATATCAACACATGGTGATTATTGCATAATTTTAGAAAATCTATGGTACATGGCTAAACACTTTTTAATGGAACCTTCAATAGCAACAGCAATTTTCATTGTGAACTAATAAGTCACCCTCAATAACCTCATCGAATAGTTTCATTTAACATTGCAATGTAAAAGAAAATTTCTATGCTTTCTTTTGGTACAGCACAATTATTAGTGTCTTTAAATATTTTGTACACAATTGTTTATAATTTATGACGGATTGTATTCTCGTTCTTCTCGATCAAAGTTCGCTCAATTTTAATGATACTGCAATATTTACGTCATCAGGAGCTATACAATTAGCCCAATGGTAATATAATAATTAATGGCTGCACATAATGCTTCTGTCCTCGGTGCACATGCAAGCACTCCATACTGTTTGAATTATTAATTGCGATGTGAATAAGGCAGAAGCCGAATAAAATCAATGACACATTCAAGTATTGGTCATTGGTACAATTAGGTATTGAGATTAATATTTTTAGGTTTTTATAAATGTAGGCTTCAAACTAAAATAATATTTATTATCGTTGACGTTTTCATAAGAAACTAAAAATATTTGAACATCTTAAGTCATTTATATCGTGTATTTCAAGCATAATTTTAAAAAAGAAAAATGTCGGAAGTACATCTTATATTCAAAGCTCAAAAAGTCGACTAGAAAAAATCGTAGATTAAGCTTTAAGGATTCGTTGTAAATAGGCAGCTTCAATCTTTATCTCTACGGTGGTTTCGGTCACGAGAAAAATTGTTCAGTGTATTTACATACGTTTGAATCCATAATATTTTGGACCAAAAATGCGTCGTCAGTTACCCAGTTGCTGCATCATGCGAAAATATTACAGGGAATAATAAACAATACCCTGCAAAAGTAGAGGTTTCAAGCTTTAAAACGAGTCCAAGTATATCGTTGTACTATGTATTTCAACGAAATTATCAAAGTTTAAACATCGACAATTTCTCGAGGACGGGAGATTTAGTGTTCAAATACTTTTCATATTTTTCATTCTTTTGCAATCAAATTATGCATCACATTGGCTCGCAGGCGTCGAGTTTTTCGTTTTCTACGTCCCGACGGCGAAAGAAGGTTCGTAACCCAATTCGGAATTCGAGCAGCCGGGGTATCCGGCGCTCCATCCATTAGTTGAAGGTTGAAAACAGTAAACACAGATCGTTCTCCCGAAAATTCGCAGACTCCGGCCACTTTCTCGCGGCATCCCATCCCCGGGTCTTTTTCATGAAAACGATGAATAGTTAGTCAGAGGATTTTAGCTGGGCTAACGATTCGGAGCTTAGCCTTAATCCGATGGTTCCGCAGACCTGGAGCGAGCTTAGAGTCGAGTTAGGGTTAAGAAGGCTATATAAACCCACCATAAATCCACTGTTCAAGCATTTAGAACGCTTGTATGGGCAGAAGAGCGACCCCTCGATCTTTTGATAGCGTCGTGCTCCTTGAAAAGTCGACGCCAAGCTACTACGGTATACACGTTTACTAGCTGGAGCGAGACGCCGCTACAAATATAGACTTGTACTACTTAATAGTTTCTTAAAGGTCTCGCTGCGTTAAGGCTTTTGGGTGTAGGCCGTTGTATTGGAGGAATTACTTTCCCAACATTTCCCCATCATTGCAGGTGATTGCATATGAACTGTCCGATTCGTCACAGTAACTTTAAACGAACATAATTTTCTCTAAATGAAACTTATTGATTAAAGTAAGCATCATTGTAATCGTCACATTATGTCAAAAAATGACGAGTTTTGATGATTATATTACGGTAAACATTGAATTTATTGTCGTCCACCTTCATCATTTATTAGATTGTCATCTATAATATTATATATTTTTGAGTCAATGTTCTTTTAGTATATTGTACATAATTCATAAATATCTCGTGTAAAATACAAAATAATGTATCACATGTTTTTACACATTATTTTCTATGTTCTAGAACGTTTATTTTATTTAATTCCAGGTGTACTATTTATAAAATGTTGTGTTTGTATGAAATGCCCTGTTCTAATTAGAAAATAGTAAATTATTGTTTCGTTCATTTGATTTGAATTAGGGCACAGTTTCAGCATATGTTGTGTGGGACACTACATTTGAAATGGTAGAAATTGGATAAATAAATTCGATCGGACTAGTAATGACTTCTGTTAAGCATACTGAGCAATTACTAGAATATATTTGTGACGGTGTAATTATAATAAAATGTTCGTTGAGTAATAATCAGTAATATCCACAATTAAAAAAGAATTCGAGATTATGTGCAACTCATAATCGGTTTCATTTAATTCCATAATGGTTATAATATTTTTCAGACTCGTAATTAATTTTACGGTAGTAGAGACTTGTGGTGGCGATGTAGTATAATTACCTTGATTATAATGAATCAGTTTTATGATCCTGATTATAAATGACATTGCAATTACTGCGTTTGTACGGTCGACTACTTACATAAATTAAACGACAATATTTATGTAATTATAAACAGTTATGTACAATAGAGAACAATTTTAATATAATTAATCGAAATCAACGTTCGTAAATTATGTAAATTATTGAAAAGGTATTATTTAAATAGAAAATAAGGTCAAAGCTTAATGAGAACATTTATTATGAATCCTGGAAGTAAGAAGTTTCTCCGACCAAGGAACTAGTTCCGAAGTTTACTTTGCAAATTTTCTTGTGGAAATGTTGAACCTTAGAGATGTATTTTCATGTTTTTCGCATTAAATATCGCAACTGCAGTTGGTGTACGTAAATTGGGCAATATCTTGAAATATCAAATTCCATAAGAAATAATTCTTAGTTTATCCTTTTTTATGATTGTGCATTTAGCATTCCATTGGGAGGTAAATATTCAAATCAGTAGATACATATATTGAAAAATTTTCCATACATATAGTACCATGTTTAGAAACATTTGTGTGTGTGTTTTGTCAAGTATTGTACTTTTAAATAAAATATTCAATAGCAAACTTTTTAAGCCATCTTTTAGATTTAAGCATACAAAAAAAAACAATAGAATAGATACAAATTAAAATATTTTCCCAGATACAATACCTTCAGTTCATTAAATTTGAATAAAATATTGTAGCCCAACTCACGAGATTTATATTGAACGACTGCTTTTCATTTGTGTGCCATACAGTCAGTGTAGAAAGTATTCGCACAACCTTTAAAAAGGACTAACTTTTTTAAAATTGGACCGAACAGCTTGAGTTTTTTTGAAGTGTTAGATTTGAGATGTGGCCTTCACTATCTATGTCACAGAACAGGATCGAGAATCGGTTCAGATTGCGACATTACTGTAATTGGTTTCTGAGCCGTTCAAAAATCCAACACCCTAACGTATTATGCAACTGCAGACTAACGATATTCGTTTGTAATTTTTCGACTGAAATTCGTCGTTTCCACGAGGTCGGGCTCGCGATATTTCACAGCCAAATAGAGACCGTTTCTCGATTCTTAAAAAACGCGTTGGACCGTGTGTAAATTAAACCCGTTGCATAATACGTATTTGCTTACGCGACCGGCTAAATGGTTACGTGTGCGTTCAATCGGCAGTTAAATAAGTTCAATCTAGGTCGTATCGGTGCCAGGAAATTAGTGTGCTGCGAACTGCAATTAAATTCTTAAATGAAGCACTATAGACCTCTCGCTCGGGCACGGACATCTTCTCTTCATTCTTTTCGTGTTGCGCGATCGAAAGTGCATCGTCTACCGTAATTTGACGTAATTTGCAGCAAATAAATTATATCGGCGATGCAACCGGTTTAATTGCATCGACCGAGTATATTCGACCATGCGGAGTAATCAAGTTTAATGAACGGCCAACAGTAAAAACATTATGTGTCTATTCCCCGTCTTCAGAACCTTGCAATTCTACTATTCCACAATTAGTCTCTCAATTTTACTATTCCTACTCCGCGAACGGTATACCAAATTCGTTTCTGTATAGTAATTGAAAAAGAGGCTTTTTTGCCTATTATTCGTTTTTATACACCTAAATCGAGGATTTGTATCACATTCTACCCACTGCCCAGAGAAGACGCGTACGCAAACTTCTCGAGTATCGCGTTCAACAGTTTATTAAGGTTACCAGGCGGCTGTATGGAGTTGTTGCTTTCTCTGACACCTGTTTCCCCGCGATAAAACAATATACATCCACGGGGGGTGCTGTTGTGTGCCACGCGATTTCGCCTTGCAACTTTTGAATCTTATTAAGAAGCGTATTTAAAAGTTGCTTTCTACATAAGACGACTGACCTCTTTACTCTTTACTCTAAATAAATTGATTGCTTTTTCGAATTTATAATCAAAGATTTATTCAAATCGTTACTAATCGGAATGACAAAAGTAATATCATGGGGACTCCACACATTATTAAGAACATCTAACAATATTTTGTATTTATAATTTGAATGAATTGCTATTAACCATATAAATATTATATACTTTAATACCATGCTAAACAATAATGTCGTTCAAACCACACTTTGTAACACAATGTAAATTACATTCATCTGTATAGACCTCACACAGAGGGCTGGGCAAGCTTCAATAAAAAAATTGTTGCCATAAATAAAACAATATTTCTTGATTGTGTTACAATTGTATCTGTTTCCATATTTGTATTTAGATTTATATTAACCCCATGCCTTATAATATCGTGTCAGACTCGTGATGAAGATTCTGAACAGAATCTAATAAATATGTATGTTATTAATTTCCTTTAAATCGAAATAAAATTCTATTTTGGTTTTGTTAATGTACAGCTATTGGGGAACATATAGGCGTATACAATAGATATAAAGTTTCTCCTTTTTTAGGAAATTAAGAAATACAAGAAAAGTTTTAATCACTCAAATCGTAAACTAAATCGTAAGGCAAGGGTTAAAATAATTCTTAGGTAAGTTAGTAATTAATGAGTAGACAGCGGATCTTTATGCAAAATAAAAATTTTCTATCTGAATTGCAACAAACCGGAGTGACATAGAAATTTATTTTCTCTCATAGTATGTTCAATAGGCTGAAAATAATATAAACGTATTTTTAAATTGATTTAATGTTTTCAATTACACCTACTCCTTTTTGTAATAAATGCATAAACACGCTGTCTATTAATGAGAAATTAGAGATAGCACGCACGTGTTATCTTTGAGAATGTATGTTTGCATGAATAATATCCGTATTTTGTATCGCAGTTCTGTACTCGTCTGATTGCATACCATTTCACGTTTATTTGGCTGATTACAAATCGATGTATTCTACTTATCTGGCAGTATATCCTGTTCTATTTACGTAATCGCGTATTACCATGTTCCACTTGAGGGATTTCTATTACTCTATTCTATTCTACATGCTCGAGCAAACGTGACCTCATTCTACTTGTCTGATCATATACCGAGATATTTCACTTGCTTATAACAGAGACATATACCGTTAAAGTATTCCGATTTCCCTACCATTACATACAACCAACGGATAAAATTCCTGTGTAGAATCTTGCACCTGTCGACGCATAACAATCTGTTAGTTTAAATTCACTTCAAGTAACATAACTGAATCGATAATTGAATATTTTACAGAAATCATTACCTTCTATCCAAAGTCTTTTATTTGTCAAGTTTCATACTTGACGACCTGATATAATCAATTTCCCACTGTAATGTTATTTGGTTTTATTATTTTTATAGTAATCCTGCGATAAAGATAAACTTTTGCATGAACCGTATTACACGTTGCTCTTGAAATTGCACGTCTACATTGTTTCGCGAAGCATAAAAGAATTTATCTTGATTTGTTTGGCTATGGCCCGGTACCAGCATTATTTATTCATAAACTAACACGCTCCAGTTTCCGTAATCTTGTAGTACACAGAGTTTTTTAGCTGCTTGTTTTATCATGTGCAATAATATTTTGCACAATCAGTGGAAAAGATTCTATTTCAGACCTTTATCATGTAACAATAAATAAATAAAGTAAAAACAGGGAAATACTACATTCGTTCGAGGTTGAAATTATAATGTTATTTGAGTTTTTAAAACAATTTCTTTATAAAAAGTGTTTGTATATACCATATTTAATGTATTTACTTAAATATTGATGATCCATTAATGATTAGTTTGCATCTTTGGTGCATGTTTTCAAATTTTACTGAGTTCAAAAAGGTATTTGAAAATTATTTCCCACTGATTAGACACTTTGAACACATATGGTTCATTATAATAAATGATCCCGTTTTTACCTACAATTTCGTTGTTTATTGCTATTCCTCTGGAAGGGCCATGATGTCAATTTCTCGGACACGGTCGATTTATGGCGCTGTCAGGAGAGATCAATTACGTAGAATCCCTGCTGACGATCTGCACACCCTTGGGACCGAAGGGTAGCGGCACACATCTGATCCTTTTACCGAGTTTCATGGGGATTCTGGTGGAACTTTTACATCTCATAAAGAATAAAGATATTATTTATTCCACGTCAACATGTTTCACATACTACAATTCTGTAAAATATCATTTCGTCAACCATAACCGAAGATTAACACTTCACAGTCCCATGTCCCATATTAAAAGTGTTTCTTCCATTTCCGACCTTGTGTGACCTTGAAGATCATTATATCGTATACGAATGAATTACATTCCATTTAAAAAATTGAAGGCTAACGTCATTTCTAAAAAATTAATGCAGATAAAAAAAAATTACAGACACCATTACATTGCTTGCAAAAAACAGTATAACTTTTTCCTCTTTCATTTTTTTCTAACGTTTACTGTTTGCAAGGAAAACGGTGGCTAGTGTTACCGTGAACGCCCTGTATAGCCCTGTGTCTATGTATTATGTATTAAGAGAACCTTTTTTTAAATAAAAAATTGCTCCCTAGTTAACGCAACCGCAATTCTTAATTGTCGACATATTTTCCAGCTGCCTGCTAAGAGCAAAACGAAATTTCATTCATATTTAGTTCATAAAAACATATTTGTAATTCTCCCGCACCAATTATTTCGTCAGTTCTCGCAGTATACGATTCCGATTCATTGTTAGCAAACTGTTTTACCTTCCTTCTGGCGAGGAAACAATTATCGCAGCAGCAATTTCATGAAGTTCAATATAATAATGCTCCTATCGATCGACCGCGAAGAATTTGCGGGAAAACTCCGCTTGTAAGCGTATCTCGATCGCGAGTAGTTCCTGCTAAACAAGCGAAACTTCGGTCGTTATTGTGCTGGATGATTGGCAGAAAGAACTGGTTTCTCAACGTAAAGGAATTCCAAATGTGTCGGGTTCCGTGTATTGTACACATCATAACGATTACTTTCGGGCAACTGGAAGCAATAAGAACCTATTTCTAGAAAACCTGTGTGAGTGCGATTAAATTCCCTTTATTCGATGGAACTCGTTTAACCACTAAGAGAACAGACAGGCAACCATATCCTTTATGCACATTCTTTGATTCGAAATTGAAAATAGTAAGAAGGATAAAAGGATTTAAGAACGTTACTGTTTTGTTTTCAATTGATTAGAGTTATTGAAGACAGAAAGAACTACTTCATTGAATGCACTTTATGCGATATTAGAAGTTAGTATTTTATAATTTACAAGAGTTCGTACTATTAGTATACTACAAGGTTATTTCCTTTAAATATGAATGATAGTGTTGTGATTTAATCTTATTTGGGGCTGCTTAATGATTCTACCAGTTCATTGAAGTTAGTACTAAATATGCACTTCGCTATGACCTAGTTTCGACTCCTCTCTACAACGATAGGTTAGAATATATAATACGAAATATGGGTTTCATTAATTGCTATGTTTGGTTATAGTTTCATGATCATCAATTATTAATATTAGTTACAATTTTCATATCAAGTTATGTAGGTATTCTCCATCTTTCATATGGAACTATTTGCTTCGAAAATATTTGAAAAATTAATGAACAAATTAACTGTGCCATTCTTTAGTGCTACTAATGATTTCTACTGTGGTATGCATATGCTCGTGTACTGTGTTAGGGAATGCAGATGATGTTTGTTTTAATAAAATATTTTAACAACGAAGTCGTTGATTAATATATTACAACCAGAAGTGTCAAACAAAATAAATTACAATATTCATCTCAAACTAGTTTAAAAAAAGAACAAGAATGCGATATACAGTAAAAAATTATTTATGATTAAAAATCAGTTTTTATCAATTTTTTCAAACTTCTCTGACCACGTTTTCAAATTATGCCAACATCGCTCTACATGGGAACTCGGAGCTATTATTGGTTTCAATTTCAGAATGTTGGAGCTGATAACTAACCAGGAACCCTTACATTCTGGATGTCGTCTTTCTACTATTGAATTTCCGTGGGTCGAGGTATGCTTGGCGTACCGCCCGGAGCTGTAGGGTTAAATTCCAATAATCCTGTCCGTCGCGTTGTTAACACGCTGATACTAACGAGGAGAGCCAACCCCCGACGACCTTTCTTTTTTCTTCGTTCCCGTATCGAGTGATTGTGACGTTCCTGGTACAAAGAGCTTCTGCTCTTTCGTCGACTCTGCGACGCTTTTAATAAACACGTGGGAAAGCTGTGTAAATCGAGTCTGGACGTGTCCTTTACTCGGACGGATGTGGAAAACAAAAGTCGAATAATAGTACTGGGTGTTTCAATGGTCGCGAACCGACGCGAAATATCGCGGATCCTCATCCAAAAATACGTCGAACTTGTACCACACAAAAATATATATTGTATGTATCCAAACAGAAAATGTGTATGCAAAACTTTAATACGAAATGGAGTTCTGATTTATATATAAAAATGTCCAAACAAGGCCTACAACAGGCCTGGGCAACTTGCGGCTCGCCAGCTGCAGACGACTTCTTTCCCTACTCCTGGGTCCTCTCCACCAAACTTCTGTTGGGTGTAGAAGGAGGTTGGATAGTGGAGGGACTGGTTATAGTTGATAGTGGGGGACTGGTATACTGGTAGTAGTTGATAGCGGGGGGACTGGTGTACTGGTAGTAGTTGATAGTGGGAGAACTGGTATGCTGGTAGTAGTTGATAGTGGGGGGACTGGTAGACTGGTACTGGGAGTCGTGAAACGACAGCGGGGAAGAAGTTGCCCGGGCCTGGCCTATAAAATGACACACAAGATCAGAAGACCTTGCACTAACAAATTATTATGTATAGATGGTTTTTTATTTTAATTGTATTTTTGGACGTGATTATTATCGCTAGCCTGCGGATTTTTATGCAAAATAAAAATATTCTGCATTTATTGTAGGAAGCAGGAAGAAAATAAAAATTTATTTCATCCCTTGATAACTTTGTTACATTAAAAACAATATTACAGTGTTCTTAAATTTTTCTAATCTATTATTGTTTTATATTCCACCCAAACAATTTCTTCATAAGGACATAAAGATCCGCAGTCTAATTATCGCAATTTTCTTACCATTACAATCTTTTTCTGTCACTGTATTTAAAAATTGCAATTACATTGAGTGGCTGCATGCAGTTTTACACTTTAATTTATTGATTAATTCCAGGATACAATTATAGTTATAACTTGTTCAACCCTTTCATTGTTTGGTTTCATCTTACGATAGTATCACTTGTGTAACTTAAAGCTCTTGCATGTTCAATGACAATATGCTTCGAAAGTATGATTTAATATTACCATGATGTACATACACGAGCTATTACTTAAAATTATCCGATTAATGCCAATAAATATCAATTCGTTAATACTGAAATCAACTAGATTATAATGCAAGGTAAAAACTTCATTGTCAAGTGACTAGCAATTGTTATTAATAACGCCGATCGCTTGTGTGAACTTGTGTAAAGTGTTCTGCATTCAACGTATTAATTGGAAATTACAGTTACATTGTGTTGGTGGGTATTTGCGTTATTGAATATTAATTCGTCAGACTGGAATGATTTATTGTTACAGTTAACTCCTTTATCCCCATAAACAATAGTACCATATAGCTTTGTAGTATGTTTCAAATTTCAATGCGTGTACTAGTTTTCAATTAATTTTATTCGTAAATAAACATGATTTTGTTTTGTTGTTTAAAAGTTTCTTTTATATGTCGATCATGTAGCATTGAAATATCAACGCATATATAACTCGAGTAGTAAGTTCATTGTTTTTCTAAACAATTTAAAGCACCTACGGCAGGATGCTGTCATTTGTGTAAATAACAAAATAGTTAACAAGTTGTAAAAACTCGGAGGATAATTTATTTTGAATATTCAGTGTTTCGCGGCGCTTGCTTGGAAAGGCTTTCGGCAAACGTTTACAAAATTTTTTATATTTTTGGATGAGTTTTCTTCCTTTTCCAAAAGTTTATCCACGTTTTCTGCTAGCTGTACCTAATTTGCAGTTATATTAAAATTGGGAGGTCTCGCACATATGCGTAATTTCTCAGTTATTGAATTAATAACAAATCAGTTTATTGACTGTGTCAATAACCTGTCGAATAGAGTGACACATTTACGTCAAATAGTGCACTCTGTCACACGTACTCTATTACACCTGGGGTTACCTCAATTCTCTAATCGCGTCACAGTGAAATCAGGTTATAGGAATACCGTGTTATAGGAGGGGTTCGCGTAATTGTCTTTTACGAAACCAACCCAGTCAAATATAGAAAGAAAGGAACTGGTAACACCGTTCAAAATACATTTAGATTTCAAACTTTATAGACTTCCATGCACTGAACAAAATTTACGATTTTTCAATGTATAATTAAAAACTAATAATTTAAAGAAGACCACAATTTAAAAAATTTTGAAAAGTTTTGTGTTTTAATAATAATAACCATGCAGCGGCTCTATTCACAGAATTAATATATAGGATGTTTCAAAAATGTATTTTCTTGAAAAAAGTGATTCTTGATATGCTATGCGAACCTTTTTTAATTATTTTACTACACCGAAGAAAAAGATACACAAAAAGCTTGATTGTCCATGAATTATTTATTTATTTATTTATTTTTTTGGTGCCGTGAACCTAGTTTGATTTATATTGTCCACGAATACCTATTTTTCATTAAACTTATGTTATATCTGAACAACGGTATTCTATAGCATGCATTGTTTTCCGGAACAGTTTAATCCTTCTAGCTGGGATGAATATCATTTGACAACCGATCAACCGATAAAAAGAGACATTGTAATATTATTGATAATTCACCTTTCAAGCTCCCATACAGCAGACTATGCGCGCTTGTAAAAACAAATAAATGAACGAGCAAAAATTTAATCAGCTTCAAAGGAAAGCAGTTTGCAATGCAGGAAATTAAGTTTCTTCTGCTCCGTGTTTGCTGCTCTCTATAATACGATTTCGCGCGAGTTTTATTCCCAACACAAGAAACACCGGTCAATTTTCCGAATGAAAAGAACCAATCCACAAAACAACTAATCCTATCTCGCTTAATCGGCAGTCCAGTCTGTTTGACTTTCCTGGAAAACTGCTGCGCTCATCGGTTCCGCTGCTCGTACTTTTCTTCGTTGCTTCCATAAATAATGCTCGCCGAGTCAAAACGCTTATTACTATATCTATAATTAAATAGAAATATTCACTATTGTGGTGGTAACTGCATGAAAATATTAACTATGTATTTATATTTTTACATACATATTATATGTAGATCTTCTTTGTAAATGAGTTTGTACTTTTTATATTATCTTGTGATAAATGTATTGAACATTTGGGTAAACACCTATTTTTAGAAATCATGTTTGAGACATTTTTTTCTTATTGCAATAATGGTTGGAAAATTTCCTTATTGCAAGACAGTTCTAGAGAATACAATTTCGACTTATAGTTAACTTTGTCCATAACAAAATAAGGTGTTTATAGGTTAACGAAAAAATGTAAATGTTTATTTAATATACTATATGAACATATACTATTTCCATGTTTTAGTCATTACTTCGGACGTTTTCAATTGGACTCTAATTTACCTAAATTTTTAATAGTACACTCATAAATTGTCAAATAAAAAGTTATTAATTTCTCGTACGAATTTTAACGGATATTCTAGTAATAGATGGAACAGATCATTCTCTGACATTTTGAAATTTATTCTTCGAAATTGATACATTACAAATAAAATGTTTACAGAACCAAAAAGTGTGAATAAAAGGTAGAATTCTAAGATTTTGAAAAGTAGAGACAAGTTGCATTCATTTTATAATTGATCATTAGTCAATTTTTCTGTATTGTAGTGAAAAGATATCGAAAAAAAGATAGTGAAAAGATACCGTATTTGATTTGGATCTGAAATAAATATCTTCTACAAATAACTGCAATGAAATCGAATATTTCCTGAAAAAATATATACAACACAATACGATCAGACTGTAGCTAGAAATGTTCACTATGCCCTAACACAAAATATTCTCTTCGTACAAGGTAGATGCAACAAAAACGGAGCATTTCAAAAACATCCATTCATCAATATATCATATTTTCTCGGCCTAACAATCCATTAATGCGTCGGCGGCGCACAGTTTCGTAACCACGGCGTATTCTTTATGATAGTGTTCACCAAAATTCTATTATCCGTTGACAAAATGACAAAACATAGCCGACCGAACGAGCCAAATTTGTTTTCCCTCTGTTTTATGCTCTTCAAGCCGCGCGTCGAACGTTAACGAGATTCCATACTTGTTCCTTTTAACGTCATTTCCCGTCGTAATGCCGTGCAAATGGCGGGCCTCCATATTCATACAATCTGGCTCCCGCCGGCAAATAGACGGCAAACGAACGAAAAAAGGGGCACGGAAAAAAATATGCGAACGCGATTTATCCGATCCTTCGTGTCCCGGTGAAAAACCGACCAATGTAATTTAACGGCGTCGCCTATACCCATTATCGTTATTATGGATGAGGATCGCGTGACTTTTTCCTTTCATCGACGTTGCAGGAACTTCGCGAAAACAAAGTAGGTAATACACATTGGACCCACGGCGACTTCAACCAACGACGATATCGAGCGATACGTGGCGAAATCCGGGCAGTGACAGTGGCTCGTATACAGGATCTAGTAACTGGGTCAGACCATAACTTTGTTTCTTGTGCAGATAGAAAAAAATGTTGCATTGTTTAACAATCTAATTCTGCACATTTCTTTGCATTAACTGATTCCGCGTGTCATTCTGAATTCTGAACAAAAAAGGTATTAGGATAGCAAATCAAAAAAATTAATATTTCGTGAGATAATGCAAATCTTATTCAAAACTCACTGACGTTGGAATAGTTCACAAAGTACTCATTTTTTGACATAGTATCGTAATACTTTTTTGTTCAGAATGCCTTCGCAAAATACTTCTCAATGATCTTATATTTCTTATTTATAAGTACTAAATCGAGCGAGTTAGTAAGGAATAGTAGTAATTCTCCTAGCAAGTACGCCAAAATTGCTAACCAACTTCCATAAAGCGAAAATAATTGCTTGTCGTGACCGGTAACTAATCGATGTCCTCAATCATGCTGTTGAAATGGCAGAACGAAATTCTCAGAGCATTGGAAACCCGCCTTCTAATAGAACACAGAGACAATTTCGTCATACATATCGCAAGTTGATAATTTAAGAGTATTAGAGTAATGTAAACTTTTAACTTTTAATGTAAAGAAGAATCATGTAAACTTTTCACACTCCAAGAGCGAGGAACTCATTTCCACTTATTAGTAGAATAAAAGATACATTTCCCGAGTAACTTTTGTTTGAAACGGTTTCAAAATTTTGCTGTATTAAAAGTTACAGTGGAGTTATATTGTCGATACTAGGAATGCTTGTGCGACAGTAATTAAAACCGTTACAACTTTTGATGTGCGCACAATTTTGGAAAACGTTTCAAACAGAAATAACTATAAGTTTGGTAAGTACTACATGAACGTATAAAATTCTGTATTTTCTACTTAGAATATTTAAGATAACCTTGCCGAGTTTGTGTGACGCTGTTCTTAATTAAAATGTAATATAAAATGTACTTTCAAGCTAAAAAATTTAGAAAGGAAATATGTCGTAAACAAATACTCTCTCTTTGTTCCATAATAATAGTAGCAAGTGAATATTTAAACGGGAATTATAGGCGAATGGAGCTATAAGTTATATTGTAACGCAAAATTGCGAAGCTTTCAATCAAAATCAATGTTTCATGACATCTGTCATTTGTTTTGGCAAATCTTTCAGTTTTTAGGTTAACCTAATTATTACGAATTATAATTATTTTTCTAATTTCATCCGCTGATCGAAATCAATTGTTTCATTTCAGTTGAATATCAAAAAGAAGTAAAAGTACGATGAAAAAAAACAAGTTATGCTGGAAGCAATGAAGAACGATGGCTCCAATAATTTTAAACTCACGCATATAGGGAAAGCAAAACTTCGCAGCCAGGGAATCCTACCTAGAAGTTTAAAATGCAGTAACGAAATTATTGAAAATACATTAGCGTTTACTTACTAGTGTAACGTCTTAGTACGACAGTAATGGTGTTTTAGAATTATTTAAATTGAAATATCTCCAGAACCACTTTTCGACACACATAGGTCAGTAGTTTTTTATAACGAATGTCCAGATGCATCGATTGATGTATTAAAAAATACCTCATTCCATTTAAAGAAATGAAGGTGACCTTCATACCTCTAAAAAAAATTACATAAGAACAAAATTTTATTTGGTATCGTATGAGCTCCATTTTACCATTCAACTTTGTCCTTCGGATATTTGACGTATCTTTAAAAGCAACAAAGATATTTGAGGTGGCAACGTTAGGTGACTCACCCTGTATGGTAATATACAGGGTGTCCCAAAATTCCTTCAACAGCCGGAAATGGGAGGTTCCTGACGTCATTTGAAGCGACATTTTCCTTAGCAAAAATGTTATCCGCGGCTTTGTTTAGGAGTTATTAACGAAAAACACGGACCAATCAGAGCGCGACCTAGACGCGAGTTGGCACAGCCGGCCCGGCGCGCCAACTGTCTATTGGCCGACTGTGTCAACTCGCGTCTAAATCGCGCTCTGATTGGTCCGTGTTTTTCGTTAATAACTCCTAAACAAAGCCGTGGATAGCATTTTTGCAAAGGAAAATGTTGCTTCAAATGATCTCAGGAACCCTCCATTTCCGGCTGTTGAAGGAATTTTCGGACACCCTGTATAATTAGAAAATTATATAATTTTCTTGACGTTCCCTATATGTCAAAAGCTACCCTCGCACCTGTATAATCCTCTCGCACACGCACACACGGTCATATTTACATAGACTAATATCCCACTCATCCATTTATCTAGCATTGCTCCACGAAATACGGGCACGTTAGTTTGAAGCCACATGTGGATATAACTCGAGCGATGCATACACGGCATGCGTACGTCAATTCTAATCTGAGTCACCCCTATACGCTTTACAACTCCGTCTGATATGGCTTTGTAACTTTGTAATACTCTCAACCCCTTGTACACACCGAAGCTCTTTGACTGTCTGCTTCCTCAACAAGCTTCCGCAACTGCGATTCTTGTGCCGCGACCTTAAACACACCTCCGGCATATCCTGACATGTCTTCGAGGCATCTCCGACACCTTCGTGTGTATGCTAAGTTTTCGCTCAACTAAAGTGATACTTTTGCTTAGACTCCTGAAACTAGTTTATGCAGTTCCTCAGAGACTACTGTTGTGTTCAAAAAGTTTGTAAAATCGTAAAAGGTAATTCCCTTCCAAATGTATACACCACCTCCAGCAGTGTTCCCATTGCCGAAAACAGTGCTGGAAATCTTCTCGTGATACGCTACTCAGGCTCGTCGTTTCTCGCTTTATTGTTTCAACGTCATCCATATGTCTTCCATGTATGACACTTTTTAACTTTGGAAACAAAAAAAGGTGCATGGGGCTAGGTCAGGCGAATGTGGAGCGTGATCAAACGACCATGTTAAATCGTGTGAGAAATTCACGCACGAGGATTACTCTGCGCGTTATCCTGATGCAAAATTGATGTCCTTTCTTTCTTTTCTTTCTCGAAACCATTCCCCCAGTTTTGACAATATTACCATATATGACAATATGACCATATTATCAACAATTTCAGTTCCAAACATGGGTATTTCGAAATAAGAAAATCTCTAACCCCCTTTGTGCCAGAACGATAGAGTATGTCATATTCTAATCCTAATCCTGATCACCATCCTAATTAGCTTAAAGCGTAAAAATGTGACAGAACTACTCGTAACAGCGTGAAGCTGAAATTCAAATATTTGAATGGAAGCATATATTCGTGTCCCTATTAAATAATCTGTACTAGACTGTTAGAAAATCAGACTTTTGTTAAACTCTCTTTGTACTTTTCTTTTGTTTCTTAAACTACATATTAAATATTGTATCAGTATTATTACTCTTTGTGTTCGGAATAAAAACGCCTTCGCCGTCTTTATGAAATATAGAATGTTTAATATAAATCAAGTTGACCAGTTATTCATCGCTATTGAAGCATTCATACTTTGTAGGTTAATTAAAAAAGATTGTAAGGAGACTGCGAATATTTATGAAAATATGAGAGTTCTTTATTGCATTGCCGATAATTAATCGGAGCTTGATTTAGTTAATTAAACGTTTGATTAAATCGAAAGCGAAATAGAACCATGTTAAAATTGATTAAAATGTTTTCTGATGCTGAATTTCATCATTCGTGCTATAACTGCATGAAATCCGTAGTCTAATTATAGTAAATATATTAAATACACGAAAGGAATAACTGTCCTGTTGTACTACCATGTAGAAATAAATTGATTATGTTTCTAAAAATTGCTTATCCAACCCTACATTGTTTAAAATTACTGACGAAACTGATCAATGGAATTTATGTGAGCACATGCGATGAGGTACATAACCAGCTTTATGTAGGATAATTTCGTTAAAATTACCTGTGTTTGTGCATTTATGGGCTCTAAACAAGGATCAAATGAAGGTATCAAAATTTTCAATTAGTTATGAAGTAATTATAATTTTATGAATATCGTATTCTCTGTTTCGAAGAAAATTCATGTGGATTTTCTACATTTATGGCAGAACTGAGTAGATTAAATGAAATACAGTGAAAATATTCAGAGTTTCAAAATACTTATGCATCATTTTAACTCACCAAAATTATAAACAAGAAATATAAATGTCTATGTAACATCTGTACTTTGGAATTAACTAAAAAGACATGGTTACAGTAAATGAGAAATCTTCTAACACTTTCTCTTCCTTTGTCATAAATTAATTACTATCGTCGGCATGCCACGTCTCGCAATACTGTTTCGTTTGCAATTCGAGAACTGAACGCGATTTCTAACTTCTACCAATGAAATCCACAGACCCGAGGATCGCTCCATCTCATGGAATAATTAATTTCATCCTAAATAAGTTGAAACTAAATTTAACTTTAACTTTTTTCACTTTAAATAAATTGAAAAATGTCCACAAAAATAGGCGTATTCTAGTTATCTTTTTCTCCTTCAACCATTGTTTAAACATATTTTACTACAACACCTGATGAAAGAAAGTCCATAAAATATTATTATGTAAGTTAGAACTGCGCAACTATCACACTTAAAGCGCAAGGCTCGAAACCTACGTAATTGAGAAGACTGCAAAATTCTTATTGAACTCGTAAAGGCCTATTAGAAGCGTTTACATAGACTTACAGATTCAAATACGTGTTATTGTTCCGATTCTTTTATGTAATACTTGATACGGTGCCAGACGATTCCGATGGGATTGTGCAGATCAGTGTGGATAGCTTGTGCAAATAGGAACAATCAAAATCCGTGAGGTTAATCCGAGAACCGCGCTACTTTCATGATTTCCTCAGATCGACTCGTCAGGAAATAAAATTCTATTCGGACGAATTGGCTTTCAATTTGTATCAGTTTTTAATCGACCAGTGTGATGCCCATCGATTAATATTTCAATTTTGATCGAATGAACACGGACGGATTGTATTTGTTCGTAAATAAAACACTCGACTGTTCACATGCAGCTATTAAAAGCAATTTAGCAGAGACAATGGGGAGAACGGTTTCGATTCCATTTCTGATCACTTTATTCCTCGTCGACACGCGCGTCCAGACAGCTGTTCAATTAGCGAATAACAATGGCGCGCGTGTATTAGATGCACTCCGGGCGATGAAGAGAGTGTACTAATTAATTTCCGCGTTTGACACGCGCGATTTAAAACGTTTAAACCCGATCCCGGGTCAGACATTTATTATAAATCCCGATGAATAATCAATAAAGAGTGACTTGCTAGCGATTCCGGAAAGTTTCTTACCGGTAGCACAGCGATTAATAATTTCGTGCAATTTCGAAAGTAACTACATCGAAGTTGCTTTGCTTCGCGCTTCCTGCTGCGTTCTCGCCAGTTGCATAGCAACTCGGAACAATGCAAGTTCAAAATTACGTTAAGCTGCTTCGAATATAAAATTCCGCACTTCCTGTTTAGTTCGCGTGAATTTGGTGTACCTTGCCAGAATTGATTAATCATGATCATTTTGTCGATTAAATTTGTATTGTCTATTTTCATTGCTCCGTGCGGTAAATAATGTGGAAATTAATTATGAACTTCGTATTTGATTTTACGCGATGCTGCTATACGAACAAAATTATTTATGTTGCGAAGGAGTTCACGAATGTGTATACATATAATTATTCTACTAAACACATATGTAACGTTCTATTTATTTTCCCATAAATGAGGAACACTATTTGTGGATTCATGATAAACATAAATTATTAAAAGAATTTCAGGCTAGCTAGGTATTATTTTGAACTCATTAAAATTATGAGTATGGAAAAAGGAATGTTTATTTTGCTCCTGTTGATTGCAACTAATGAAGGAAATTTTAACTATGTATGTACCTGTGCATACGGTTCTGTGGATATTTATATAGTTATTGTAGAAATGATACATCAACTAACAATTATATTAGAAATTAATTTTTGCGGAATTTTTCACTAGTGGTTGCTTCGATTGAATGATGGAGAAGACAACAAACAATTTCATTCACGTTCATGGACGCGAAGCAGCAGTTTTATATGCACAAACGAACCTCCAGCTAGCATTACATTAGACTAAAATTCACCGAACAAATATTTCATTGTTACTTTCACCTTTACAATGAAAAATAGGTCACTGGGATATGCTTAAACGTCACTCCCAGTTCACGTCATTTCAACGTAAACGAACAATGCCATTTTCGTTGCTTCGCTCGTGTTCGACAACGCAGTCCTAGCTAAACCCTGCGGCGGTACATGCGTATTTCCGAGGTATAGTCATTCGAAGTCAGTATTCCAATACTAACTCTTCTAAAAAAGCGTCTATAGGTATTTACTCATTCATACAAATGCATGTGACTTATTAAACATAATGTAAATAAATCCGGAGAGTTCAATCATGTTGCAGGAAGAAGATCGTATAGATTGCATTCTCCTTGCAAACGAAATTTAAGTTTGACCTTCATTTTCGGAGTTCAAGGTCGTCTGAAGGTCATGTCCCAATACATATTTGTGTTACACGATGCAACACGAAAATATATGTAGTTATTTTTTAAAAAAAACATCGGTGGCCTTGAAAACTGCGAGAAAAAATATTTATCAATATATATCAAATTAAACATGAAAAATTGTTTACTTTGTCAAAATTTATGGCAATGCTCTAGGGGTCACACTTCGCTCTTTGCACTCGAATGGTGACTCTGAGGCGCCAGTAAGAATTGCCATACCATTATTCGAAACAGTTTTAATATTATTAAATTCGTCTGTATTCTATAAATTGTAAAAAGCTCAACTGTGATATGAGAGAACAGGTTCAATTTGATGTGCACAATGTAAAAATGATCTGGGTTGAAAGAAATGTCTTGATTTTGGAATTAAAATTGCTTCGAGTGAAAAAGGTTAAGTGCGACACAAAATTTATTCGTTTCTGAAGTATACGAATACTTTTTACACCGACTGTAGATAAGAACACGTACACAACGCAAAATCCGGTTAACATTTGACCCTCGTATTTTCTCGAGCACAGTAGAGTAATTGGCAACTTTCCGGAAGTGATTAGGAAGATAGCGTGGAAACGTGTTTTTGGGTCAGGTCCGCGACACCCTCTTAAAGTACGAGACGCACGGTGAATCGTGTTTACACGCATTTATCCTTGATCGTGCAGGGAATCCTTCTTTTATTTAACCGTGTACCGGTGTGGCGCTATCGTGACTACTAAATGCAAAATCGGGGAGTGCACGGTCGGCGAAACGTTTATCGGGCATTCCTCGCACGTTCCATGCGCCTAGACTGCCTGAATTTCCATTGATTCTTACGGCAACGTAAGTCCTGTATACGTTCCCCTCGCGTTTTGATTTATCCACGTCCCAGAGAGCGCGGCGTTCGAACCGAAGCGCCGCGTGACATTAATAATTAATAACCAGCTCGTTAAGAAGGTAACGTATGTGCAATTAGCGTGATTAGTTTCGTGAGAAAGGACAATATTCAGCCGACCAGGGCTATGAATAAAAGAGGTCGGAAATGGAAATAATGTTCCTATCCCGATTCGTACACATTTTACCGGCATCGTCTGTTTTCGGAATCGTGAACGTAATATATGTATACGAAATACGAGCCGCTATCGTCCTAATATGTTGCCCTTATGGGCTTGGAAATGCTCCAGAATCTCTGGAATGTTTCCAGTGGCGTCGAAATCATTTGTCAATTACACGCAACATCTAACGATAGTGAATTAAACCTTTTAACGTGTCTTTATTAGTTCCGGTCTGAAGTATTTACGGCCACTACGACACGTAATTTTTCCGGAACATCTGGGTGTACAGTTTCCGGATGCGGCACTTTAATTAAATTACGAATTTACGATGCCAAATAATGCCTTATCGCGGCGATATATCTGCGTGTCTGTCAACCGGGTTGCAGTTCCTATAATCTCGCTGTTGTGGATTGGCAGCGCAATTATAGAGTGCAGTCGCGTCGGCGCAATTTCGGCGGTCGTTTAGCCATTTTCGTTTCAGTTTCCCGCCACTAATCCTTGCTTCCGAGTCGAGAAATCCTTCGTTTCTCATTCTGAAATTGTTTGAGTGCTGAACGCGACCCTCAAGGAATCAAACCCTCGAGGAATTAATAGTGTACCGAATGCACGGATAATGCCGTTGTAAACTCCTTTAAATACTTGATATTTCAGTTAGTTAATTCCAAAATCGGCTATGTCCACTCTGAAGTAACCTGAGACATTTGAAAATTTCATTTGCTGTACGTTGCAAATGAAATTTCGGACATATCCTTAACGAAGCATAATATTAATACTGATTGAAATTATTACGCAAAAGTGAACAGAAAGCTCTAGCATTCTAAGAGTAGGTATAGATTCTGTTCCATTCTAGAAGATCTATTTCTGTCTATACTGACAAAAGTGTAGGCAGAAACATCTCGGGCCTGAGCACTCTCATATCCTCTCTGATAATGAATAAGTCCAGCACTCTGTACACACTTCTCTCTTCCACACCGTTTCACACACAAGCGGCAAACATAACCTACCAACGCATACTCTCTATTCGTTCCGTTCAAACTCATTAATACCAACGCCTTACGATATAAACAAAGCAGATTCTCTATTAACCACTTCGTTGCTTTGGACGTGTTATGTCGCGACGCCGATACTATTTGCATGAGGTCACAGACGAGTTATCTCGCGATGCACGGACGTGTTATTCTGCGTCGAAATACCGTCCGCACGAAGGATAACACGTCCGTGGCATCGCGCAAGCGGCATAACATAACATAACACGTCCAGGAGAACGAAGACAACATCTGGAACGTCCTCCTTTTCTATAAATCCATTGATTTATATGACTCGTTAAAGTTTTACGCTGTACTCAGTGACGCCAATGTCAATGTCAATTCTATTATACAAATTACTTCAGCAATTGACTTAGCAGTTGATGCAACCACGTTAAAATAAACTATAAAAAAGATGGAAACCATCAGTTGTTTAGGAAAACAAGTCTGCGCATCGAATTATCACCACGGCAATGCCCGGAGGAAGAAGCTGGCAAGGGAACGGCGGAAATGAGATCGAAGGGTCCCAATGACCCAGACGATTCACGCACGAGCCACAAAAACTGTCCTTTGCATTCCGCCGCGATTGGATTTAACCCCTGTACAAACGTTCTCGGTTCTAGCACACGGTCTTGTCCAAGGAGATTGGATCCCATCGAATCCAGGACCTTGGAATGGAAGGGCACCAGAGCCCTTACCGTCGCCCGATGAAGAAGTGACTAGGGTAGTTGTATATAAAATAGTATGCCGAATCACTTACCTCGTATTGGATTGCCACTCGGCCCTTTCCCGGTCGCTCGATGAACACGTATATGAACCAAACACGACGCAGACGGATAAATTATTGACTCGTCCTGTCGGTTTTCTTTTACGTGACTCGAATCGCGAGTAGAATCGGTCTCGATCGAGTTAGAAGTTAAATGTTTCTTCTTCCTCTTCCTCCTACTTTCCTCCTAGTGCGACTCGCGCTTCTTTTATAAGTTTGCAATGAATTTTAAATGCGTGGGGTACAGTGATGAATGGCGCTAGTCGTGGTACTCTTTATTCTGATATTACCATGCAATAAAAGTTTGCTTTCGAAGGAAAGAAGGGTTTCCATAAAATCGTAAGATATTCTCCGAAGAGGTAAGAACAGTCCTCATATTTTATCGAGGCTATTTACGTGATTTTTAGAAGTAGGCAGAGGAATTTGTAGTGACCATGTATCGTTTTACGTTGTAGCTGGGTCATTCCACGCGAAATCAGACATTTTTTGGAGCACTGTTCCGAACCTTGTTCAAATTTGAATATGTCACAGTTTTTAGTGACCTATGAACGAATCTCAAAGGATTTTTCGATATCTTAAAAATTGTTGATTCTACAGATGTGTAAAGGAAGTTTCACACTTTTTTCATTAAATCATCAGAGTAGAACTAACAAACCGATGAAAATGAGTTTTAGGAGCTTATAGTGAAAACCTGACTTATAGTGAAAATCCGAAACAGTACTCCAAAAAGTGTCCGATTTCGCGTGGAATGACCCAGCTTGCCTTAGGCAAATTATTAGGTGTATGAACACGTTTTGGAATTTTTCCAATCTTTAGGGAAAATGATAATTGTCCAAGACAATTTTAAGAAGTACTCCGTTAATAATTTCAATAATATGTTCAACGTCAGAATATCGAGTCAGACTCGTGACGAGCAGATCAAACAGAATCTATTTCGATCCTCGGTCTGGGATTCGATTTCGAAACTGGTGGGATTTTCGTGGGATCTGTTAAGTCGGATTTAATCACGGGGAAAGTCGGGCCTACGAAATCACCGAAGGGATTGAATGTTATCGAATCAAGAGCACCGGAGGAGCTCCCCATAGCCTCGTCGACGATAGAAGGGAGGAAAAGTCATGGAACGGCGTGTGTAATCATTTTCCCTATAATGAACCACCGCGTGCGGTATTTGTTACTTTCGCGAAACGCCAGAGAGCAATTACAACGAAATCGTTTTAACGAAGGAGACGGCGTCAACGATACGATAAAAAATTCCCAGGACACAATGCAATGAGGAGCAAAAATAAAACAAAAAGAAACGAGTGAAATCATTAACGGAATCCGGTATAAGCTTTCACGCCACTTCGTCCGAGAATCATAACTCGATTCGTGAATGGAGAAGCTTTGCTGCTGGAGGATTCAGTTCGGAAAATGCGCTTCGCATTGTCCAGCGATTTAATTTAATCAAGGGTAAACAGTCCGTCCCGATCCTTCAAATTGCCGAAGAAGATTGAATCGCGTCCAGTTTTGTTACTGTCGTTAATGACCCGTGATTAATCGGGCTACGGATATTTTCTAGTTGCTTGATGAAATAAACAAGTGCCTTATGTACCTACGTATGAAGTCTACAAATAAGGGGCTTCGAAAATTAGTGAATGATTAACGTGTAGACTGCGAATTTTTTATGATTAACGCAAAATAATGATCTACAATTAATGTTATCGGCGCACTGGTTCGATCAATTGGAAAATAAGCAAATTTGCAAAAATATCACATGAAATTTAGTTCAACGTTTCGGTTTCAATTTAGATCGAATTTTGCTTATTTTCCAATTGATCGAACCAGTGCGCCGATAACATTAATTGTAGTTTAAACAATTGTCGATCGAGATTCAGAGAACTGTTGCAAAATAATAATGGTCTGTGTCTGTTATATGGACCAGGAGCTACTTAGAAATTTTATACGTGCATGTGTATATTAATTATAGTCACTGAATTCCTAATGAAAGGGACTATCATCTTAGGTGTTTAAAAGGGGAGTGACGTTTTACAAAATGAAGGTGACCTCGAGATCTGATTGGTCCGTATTTTTCCTTTATAACAAAGCCGCGGAGAACATTTTCGCCATGGAAAGAGTTACTCGAAACGATCTCAGGGATCATCCCCGTAGTGTACAACGTTTTTGGGACAGTCTGTACAATAGTTCGATACGCAACTACAGTACTCCCGCTTTGATGGACCTTGCAAGTTTATAATCCCACGTCGTTATCTCCAGCGAATGATAGATTCAATCGACAATAGATGGGGCTTTCAATCGCAGAATCGTGACCTCTGTCTCTTTATAATTGCCTTGTCGGTCCCGATCAACCATGTACTATAACGAATCAAGTCTCTGTCTCGCCGTGTTACAGATTATCGAGGATTTTTCTCTTCCCAGTTGTTCTACCGCTATCCACGAATTTAATATACCGAGAATAGAAAATTTTTTGCTGAACAAACGAGGAAGAGAAATATGGGAAAAATGTCAATTATATCGACGGGCTTCCGTTCAACATACACGAACGACCAAGAGCGTGTTCCCGTCTTCGACCTCCTTTTACATTTTCCTGGGGGAAAAAGGAAATCAAAGGAGTAACGAGGTTAATAAAGAGGCACGATATTGGAAGGTATACCTCCGGTTATTCCGTGCCAGGTACGATCCTTACGTTTACTACGACTGTATTTCAAAGGATGATCTCTGGACTATGGAATCGTTCACGGAACTTCTACCCGGTGCATTCAATCTGGTGATCACATCGGGCGAAAATTACATTTTCGACCCGAACGTTGCGTTAGCGTAACATTTCGCTCACATTTTTATTTGGCCAGTTCATTTTATTCGATTAATTATTTTTCATTTTGTAGATGTAATAAGGGATTTCAAAGATTTATTGTTTTCATTACTGTTTCTTGGTGCACCTGAATCTTATGATATCTTGAAGTTTGCAGAAATTCAACTATTCGTACGAAACAAAAATTTCGTCTTAAATAAAAGAATTCATTTGTATTGTATATTTTTGTGTAATGTTTCGACAGAATAGTATGTAGATTACTTTATCTATGTTTTTCACATGTACTTATATGTGAAGATGGAACATTTAATTTACGAAAAATTTACCAAATACACTATGACATATTGCATTTTGTAATGTGATAAACACAGAATACCGTTACTTCCAAGTAAGAAATGATTTATTATAAACAACATGTGGTTTAATTTCAGAATTTAATTTTACTTTATGGAATCGTGGGAAAATAGAGTTCTGTCAATTTTTTGCTGCAAAATTCATCTCAATTTTCAAGCAAACTCGAGATATGAAGTTAATAGCGTGACTCGCCAACGTTCATCGTTCTAGACGTAATAACGATATTAAATGGAAGTAATAAATTATGGCATAACGTATTCTGTACATACACAGATTAATAAAACTCGTGATAATTCATATAAATTTAGATTCATTTTGATAATCAAATCCAATCTATTTAAATTTAAACAGTATGTGAATATATTCTTCCTATTATCGATCGTATGATTGTTAAACAAATGATGTGATAGCGTTCTCGGCGCAACAGTTCGATCATGTACAATTTGTACAATTTGCTTTTCTGTAATTACATGATCGAACCGTTGCGCCGAGAACACTATCACATCATTAGTATGTGAATAAATGAAAATATTTCAATACAGAAAGGTATTTCCGATTAGTTTACACAGAGAAAGATAGGGATCTTATAAATTTTCTCCTGCGAATTGATTCCAGAAAATCTCATTGTCAATACAGAACAGTCCTTTGTTTCTTTACAAAACTTTTCAAACGCGGCCTACAAAATGAGACTAGACCAGAAGACCATTGATTGACTGACTTTCAATGAAATCCGAAACCATTAAACAAATTGTATCTCTTAATATCACGCGATCCATGATGGAAGATAGGTGCTACATCAGACAGTGGTTTATCGTGTCACTTACCGAATATGGGATTCCCACGGTGCGTTGCGAGACCACCGAGTGTAAGCACGTGCGAGTGATCTGCCGTCACGACGAGTAGCGTTTCCGACAGGTCGACTTCCTTCATTACTGCCCTCACCGCTTCCTCCAACGCCAGTGTTTCGTCCAGTGCTCGATAAGCGTTGTTATAGTGATGCGCGTGGTCAATTCTACCACCTGCAGAATACGTCAAATTATGCTTAGTAACGACACGCAACCGGTGCCATCACACAAAATAATTAGAGGATGCCTTTGACAAATGTTCCCGGCGACCTCTAATGGGGGACACCCGGTAATTCGCAAAGGTACTACCACGTCAGAGTTGGGCAAAAATTTAATCAACGATTGACGACTAAATTTCTACTTCAATCGTTAATCGTAATTTACAATTAATCGCCTAGTTTAGTCGTTAATTGTGATTAACGATTAAATTTATACTTTAGTCGTTATTTGCGTTTAACGATTAAATCTCTACTTTAGTAAACTAACAAATCGCCCCCAATAACGTAATTTAATTTTTTCGTTTGATTTTAATATGCGTTCCTCTTGAAACAAGACAACTTTTAAAAATTGTATGAACAGTATACAATGTATATAATTTCTCGCGAGTGACAATAACCATTTGTTTCTTCTTACTTAATAAATGCCGCCATAACACAGTATAATATTTCTCAGCGTTCCTCAGTTTTATGCACACGCTAACGTAAGTAAAGCACGTTCTGTTTGTAGAACACGTTATACCTATAAACACGGTTTGTCAATATGCCTCGGAGCGCGTTTCCTCTATTTCTGGAAAAAGAATGGAAGTGCATGTGTTTTTCGTGGCGGACAGTTGAGTTTGCGGTCAAAAGTGATTTCCGTTTTCTATGAAGTACTGGAGGGACGAAGTATGGAAGCACGAGATATAAAAAGCAACGCAAACGTAATTCAAATGTCTTTAAATAAAACGACAAAACATCCTCTCACGCGTTTTCAATATTTCCTGCTAGCTCGGATTAATCAAACCACACTGTGAATTCATGAAACGTAGAGAATATTAAATAAAATGACTAGAATTTTTATTTCTAGATAACTTCATACACAAAATACAAAATCGAAAAGACAATTCAATTCTTCTTCTCTAAGCATGATTAAAGAATCCAGAAAATCCTGAAAACAATCCAGAAAAATCCAAAAAATGATCGAAACGCTAAACACAATTGATTAGATAACTTCCACAAACAAATTATCAGGATTTCACTTTCGGAGATTCTCCGTACTTCGCGAAACCGTTTCCGTGTGAACAATCGATGCGTCGTAACGAGTTGGCGGAAACAACGAATAAAATGTCCCGTGTAATTGTATTTATTTTCCCGGGCAAATTGTTAACAAAGTACGAGGACTCTCGTTACGTTGTTTCGTACTCGGCTCCGATGGCAAAAGAAGAAACAACATCGAAGGAGTGGAGCTACGGGACGGGATTACGAGCCGAAGAACAAAACGAGCGCCATCAGCATTAGCGGGAGCACGAAGGTCCAAGAAAGGGACCGCAGTCGTAACAGTTAACGCTAATTATTCAGAACGACCCGCAAGAATCCTGGATTCAATTATTGAACCACCCAACGGCCGCGGTCCGAATGGGTCGGTGAAACTCCTTGGAAGCCGTTCGAACTTAAAGTTTGATGCAGGGGGCTGGTTAAAGACGACCCTGATAGTTGGATCAATGCGAAACGCGAATGCGTGGACGCGTGTAAAGAGAGAGAGAGAGAGAGAGAGAGAGAGAGAGAGAGAGACTCCTCTCCTTCCCAGGAGAGAGGATAGTTTTGGGTTGAATCTATTCCCAAGCCGACTCCCTTTAGCCCGCGGTCGTTCCGGGTAATCAGGCTACTTGCTTGCGGCGAAATGGAGCATCAAAGTGGCCCACCTTAAGGTGGTATCTCCTAAGCGCGTCTGGTCGCAGCGTTTTGTGATCCTGAAACCTCTTAAACTCCATTCTTCATACTTCGTCAAAAGAGATCGCATGCGTCTGGACGCGTGCGACGGCGTCTACACTTATTGTTAGACGCACGCGTACAAACACGTTTTTATGGTTTTCGTAGGTCATTTCGATCGTATATCGCGAAAGATTACAGCATATCCAAATTTGAACAAAATCCGAAACAATAGACCGAAAAGTATTCTGAAGCAGTTGGTCGAAGAACTGTTCCGCCTCTGGACTGTTTCCGAAGCAGTGGATCCACAAATGCGTGCGTCTGCGTCTGGCGCAATATTTGGAGGTCTCGAACAGTGTAGCCAGACGGACCGGCCGCCAGGCCCCATACCTTTCCGTCCCTCGCCTAGATGCTGTCTCCGCTATCCGCACTCTTACCACTACCGCTGGCGCGACCGAGTCGGTAGCAGTGATGGGATTCGGAGCGCTTTTTTCGCGCATGCGCGACAATTCTAGCTTCAATCAAGTCCGAAGATCGGCTAAAATGTGGTACCTTAGTCACCCCAATAATTTAGCAAAATTTGTTATGACTTGATTTTGAAATATGACTGTATAACATGTGTGTGTTGTATTAAAATTTAATATGTATGCACATATAACACATAATATATGAACTTCTGAATTCTTCCGGTACTTTCCTAGCAGTACTAATTCCCCACTACATTCCCCACAAACTTCGGACGTAGATACGGTTCTGCCGAAACTCGCGCATGCGCGAAAAAAGCGCCCCGAATCCCATCACTGGTCGGTAGCATGCTACCGCTCTCATGCTAGCACTCGGTAAGAGTGGGGATAGCGGTGGCAGCATCTAGGCGAGGGACGGAAAGGTAAGGGGCCTGGCGGCCGGTCCGTCTGGCTACACTGGTCCAGGGTTGCCATATTTTATCCCCTCCGGCCCCTTACCTTCCCGTCCCTCGCCTAGATGCTGCCGCCGCTATCCCCACTCTTACCATTACCGCTGCCGCGACCGAGTGCTAGAATGAGAGCGGTAGCATGCTACCGACTCGGTCGCGCCAGCGGTAGTGGTAAGAGTGGGGATAGCGGCGGCAGCATCTAGGCGAGGGACGGAAGGGTAAGGGGCCGAAGGGGATAAAATATGGCAACCCTGCACTGGTCTCGAAACGAAGGTACAGAGTGTATAAAAAGTAATGGTCATCCGCCGTAGGAGTGAACCTACACCTCTGAGTCGGTGGACATTTGCAGAAGAAACTTGCCGCAAAATTGTTTATGACAAAGAAGGAAAAGAAGCAAATTGTTGAAGGAAAAAAAGAAAAAACATACCAAATCTCATCGTAAATACGCAAGCTTGTGCGTCCAGACGAACGGAACCATGCTAAAAGGTCCAACCGTGTTCCGAATTGTCAGTGCCGACCAGACGGCGCCTCCTCGCTAGCGTACGCTTAGGCTGGTCGAGTTTGTTAGCGAACATTATGTTGTGTTTGCGACACGTTACGCAGCGTTCCCACGTATACGCTGCACGCGGCGCTGAACACATACTCGACCACTTGGAAAGGCTCGCTTTTCAAAGGCGGCCTGCACCGAAGAGGCGTTCAGCGTCCTGCGTTCACTATGTATACGGGAACGTGATTTTACGCGCAGAGTGGCAATTTAAAGGGAATAGAACTTCGATAGCTTCGACGAAATCCGGTTTCCAGTTTTCCTCCTGTTTTTGTTCTGTTCTTGGCGGCTTTATTTGCGCTAAGGCGGTGGGGTAGCTGTCGGAAGAAACCACCTGCACAGCGCTTCATGCCGGAAGCTATATTTTATTAAGTAATTGAAATGTAAAGGAGTTAAACCTGGCACGAGGGAAAGAAATGGGAACGTAGAGTCCAGTAAAACTGATGTATCTCAAAATAAAGTTTGATTGCAGTTCCTGAAGTGGCGTAGCAACCGCAAGAAAAGTTTGCCTGCAGGAAAATGGATGCAATCGCATCATAAATCAATCAATTTAATTTCACAGTAATTAAGGAGTTTTCTCGTTCATCCATTTTCAATATTTGCTTGTCCGGTTAATAAAGCTGTAACAGTATCGTAATCGATATCCCCTGGCAGTTTGCACTGACGCAAAGGAAAGTCTTGCGGTTATCCGGCTTCGCGTTTCGACAGTGTAATTAATATAAGCGTGTCAATTACTAGTCGATAACGTCATAATTCATTATCATATTATGCGTTCTCTAATACTCTGTAGTAGATGTTACCAGAGAGATAGCAGAAAAACGTAGAAGGTGAATAAAATATTATGAAATAATGGCAATTATCCAGTCTACATATGTAGCATTAAATATGCATGTTAATGAAATACATAAATGTAAACAAAGAAACACGAAATTTAACAGACATGTCAGAGTGTCATTTAATTTGGTCTCTTTCCGAGTTACTTGACTTCTTTAAAGTACGTCCAATCATACATTACCTAATAAATACTTAACTATTATTTAAATACATATATTTCGGTTAAATAAAGTATCATTCTCTGTACTTTTATAAGTTAGTAATTACATAAATTAAAATTAAATATAATTAATTATATTTTATAAGATTCTACGGACTGTAGGTATTATATTTGTCGCTATATGTTACGCATAATAAATAATAACGAATTAATTCAAGTGCGATTTATATGATCGGTACGCATATGGAAATTACTCAAATTTTCAAAACTTTAGAAAAACTGAAGGCGTGGTTGAATGGATCTAATCATCGGTGACGCACAGTTGTCAAAAATATCGATCATCCGAGGGTTAAGTACCTTCGTTGGTCGTGTTTCATTCTGTTGTTACGTCGACACGCGCAGCTTGCAATCGCCGCTGTTGAAATCTATATCCGGTGGGCAAAGTTTCCCGGGGCGCGACAACTGTTGCTCTCGGATGGCAAACTGGAAAATGCATCTCTCGCTGACATATTTTGGCACGATACGCCGGCCGCCGGTTCCAGGATCGGCCGAACGCATCAAACACGCCGCCTACGCCCCGCCACCCCCTGATCGTAAGTCCGCCAAGATTCGGGCCACCGACTTGGTCCTTCGGTTATTGAGTTTCGAACTTCAACCATGTTTCACGAACATAGTTGCGTTTCCGGTTAGCAATTTCTGATGCCGAATTAGCGGAGCAATGTTGAAGGGATTTATGGTACTCCTCCACTGCTTATTAGTTGGACTAAACGGACTATTAGGGCAAGCCATTCGAATTCGCTAAACTTTTCGCGCGGACCTTCGTATCTTTCTTAAAAATTGTATCACGTATGTGGAATTTCTTCAGTGATCTACTAGATATATCTATACTGGAATATACTAGAATATACTATAATACACTACTACAATTTATAAATTATAGTATCTTATAAGTAGTGAATAATGTCGAGATAATAGCTGCACGTTTCTTTAGAATGTAAGACATACTAGATGTAAGAACATAGAACATATATGTATTGAAAGATTCCATTCCATAACATTTTGCAATGTAAACTACCCTCAGAACAAAATATATTATTCCAGCTGGTTCATTTTATTTTTGTATTAACGCAAATAAGAATACTAATAATAATGAAATAACTAGAGTACCATCCTGTACCTTTAATTTAAGCCCCCAAACGTATGAAAATTCTATACTGTACTACAATATTCTAGATTCGTAGTATATGCATAATCTACTACAATATACATATTACAATACATATATTATAATCACGTTGTATTACGTAATTTTAACGAATCGATATATTTAACTCGAAACTCTTTAGGAACAAATAAATGACATTCGTAATTGATAAAAAAGAAATTTCATATTCAACAATATGTAATGAGTACGTGAGCGGAGATGTAATAACTGGGAAAAGGTTCGGCTAAATATAAGTATTACGATCGTATTTTGGTTCCATTATAACAGTTTACGAAATATGAAAAGTTTTATAGCCGTATTTTTGTTTCATTGAAACAGTGTCCGAAATGTAGAACGAGCTCTCAACATTTATTCTACGAGCTGAACCAACAAAGAGAAATTAAAATTACTGGTAGGAATATTGCTGCGTTAAAATTTTTCACCTGCTTCCATTATATCTGTTCATCCCAAATTACAGAGTCAAATTACAATTACGGTGGTCTGCTCGAAATTCCGTAAAATTGATAGGAACGAGGCGAACCGTGCCGGAAATTTTCCCGAATTTAACACCGGATAAAAGTAAGCATCCCTGAGGAAATTATGTCATTCGGCGCAAACCACGTTCAACAGCTCACGACGTAAACCCCTTGAACAAAAAATCTGGCCGAGAATATCTACCTCTGTTCATTCCGCGATATCTTATAGTTGCTCGTGCCATGTCGAGAGGCCACTTCCGTCAACATGTTTAGGAGTGCCGTGAAGAAAATCTCCGCAGATAAAAACCAAGAGCATGCGAATAGAAAAAACAGTGAAAAAGAACGAGTTCGTGCATCTGCTTCCGATTTTTCCACGGACGTGGCTTTTAATCCTGATCGTTCCTAATTTGCGTCTGTGTGATTCTCTTTGATAAAAACAGCTTCAACATCCGGTTATTTTTGGCGAAGATGTGACAGAAAACTACGTTGGTATAAATAGCTACGAAACCTAATTAACGGTCCGCGTTCGATAGTGTTAATAATTCAAGTGATAGGTGGAACTCGTTATGATTATGTCATCTATGTACAATTACTCGAATATATTAAGTTATACAGTCGCATATTTATTGTGAAAAGATAATTCTTAAACTATCCTTCTTATAATACTGTTTGTAACAATAATAAAAATAAAATAAAATACTTGAGCATTATTGATCATTCGTAAAATTAGCATCAGTTTTGTGTCCACCACTATTCATTTCTTTTCTTTCATTAATTTCTTCTTTATTTTTCTCTTATTCATTGAATAATTGATCAAACTATGAAACAACATTATTTCATTTCACGTTATTATGAAAAAAGTCATAAAGCTGCCATTTTACATATATTAATCGTAATTTTCGATTAGACACCATTATTATAACAATACATTTTGCAACTATTGTAATTATGCATATTATTAGACACTTGTTTAACTATTACAACATTACATTTTGCAACTATTGTAATTATGCATATTATTACACACTTGTTTAACTATTATAACATTATATTTTGCAACTATTGTAATTATGCATATTATTACACACTCGTTTCACTATTATAACATTACATTTTGCACGTGCTGAGTGCTGTAATTAGATTATTCCACCCATCGTCGCATCGAGAGAGTACAATCGAATGTATTTATTAAATATAAGCTACTATTTTATTTTCCAAAGTCTAATTTCTGGTAAGTTATATTGGGATGCTATAAAGCCAATAAATGTCTACGTAATAAATACCATGTTCAACAAATTAATGAATTTCCACATTTCAAACGTAGCTGATACAATATAGGTTTAATCTAATGTACGAGACACGATTGTCAAAATCATGGAAGGCATGAAAACAATATTTTTTTATATATGTATGTAACTGAAGTACGAACATAAAGTTAAAAAGCGAATATTTGTATTCTGCAAATATGTCACCCTGTTTGCAATATTGGAAACGTTACAAAATTTTGTATATGTAAAAAAGGTACAGATTAAAAAGTAAATATTATTATAATTTGTATTATGATATTAATATGAGTAAAGTGCAAACTTACAACTTTTAATTTTTATTTTTTTCAAAATATATTTCCAACAAAATTTGTCAAAAACTTATTGAATACGTAAAGATTCTTTATACTCTAAATTAATACGCAAAACAATTTTCAATATTCACATTAGTCATACCTATAAGTGTAATTCATCGTCAGAATTAAAGATTCAATTAAATTATTATTATTAATTTTTCTATACATTAAATTTGTACCCAATGTTTAAGTGCAAAATATTCGCCCACGTTCACCTATACTGAACTATCACCTTCAAGTCCGATTACTGTACTCCAACCTGAAACTTTAAAGCTTTTTACTGGGATTTACATTTGCTAGGATTCACGAAGAATTGTAAATTGTAAACTTTTTTACCACGATTACAATACCACTGCGCCAGCGAAACGTAACCACTTTAGGTCACAGTAAAACTTTTTAAATGGCCGAGCATTTACTACCAGAAAAGAAATAAAAAGGGCTATCACCCGATATTCTACACTCTCCAACTTAAGTACTTTATGCTACGGAAATGAAATAATACGAAAAAAAATTCGAAGCTGTTAAAATACTGCGATAAAAATATTGCGACTAGTTTCAAGACTTCAGTTGGAAATTTTTCATTCGATCGACATATATCTTATTGGCATGTAAATTACGTTAAACTCAGTAGCTGTGTATTTCCAATGAAAATTTTCCTAAATTATATAAAAATAAAAAAAAATATGTTAGGGAAGTGCTTTGAACGAATTGGAGTATCTTAGTATTATAAATTAATGGTTCTTATAGACATATTTAACGAAAATAAATAATGATGTATTATTATTTATTTAATGCTTTAAACCAAGTATGGTTTATGTTAATAAAAAGTAGAACTTCAAAGGAGAGGCTTCAAAATTCAAGCTTCAAAATGAGTAGAAATTTATTTCTATACAATCGCTTTTTACCAAACTACCAGGAGTTAAATATCGGGCACTTTTTCAAATTTACTGTTCAAATATTTCTTGTACCCACTGTATCAAAGACGACAAAGTAAAATTTGATTTCGATTTGAAGGAAATTGAGAACATACCTATTCAATCTGTGTCACAAGCCTGATGCTGTAGTGCAAGAGGTTAATGATACTTCGTCGCACGCATTAACAAAAGGTATTGGCACTGTGAAAGCGACACCGTGAAGTTCCATGGGGCATGGTAGTATCGAGGCAGTGTTTCATAACAAATTGCCCCATATTCGGTTTTAGCGTCGCGACGCAGCGGCCGGGGCGTTATAAGTCCAATATTTCGCGCCCTAATCTCTTCCGTCGTCAAGTTCTTTATTAATCCGGTGCCATTACTCTCCGGCTATAAACCGCTCAAAACAACCGGAAGCAACAGCGTTGGCGCTCGAGTGAACGACGAAAACTCTGGGCTCGGAGACCGCGTGTTAGACGAGGGGCTGAAGGGTTGCGGCTTTGTCGAGCGGAAACCTTATTTCTCTGTTACTCCGGGAGGGTTATGTGCGAGAGCATTTTTTTTCTATTTATATCGGCCAGCTTCACGCATCGTTCCCCGTAGTTTCCCTCCCGAAAAGTGTTCTGATGTGCCCGAGAAGCGTCCCGGCGGGCAACGGATCGCCGGAATTTCTCGCCTCGAAGCCACGGTAGCTAGCAACGGGCGAAACGCGTGTAAAAGGTTTACGAGGACTTTAACAGGCGTTCGCGATTGCCAGCGTAAAGTACGTCGGACGCATTAACGCCGCCGAGAACGTAACTCGTCAGACCCCCTCGTCCACTCCCCGGACCCTGCCACGTCCCTGGTTATTCGGATTAAAATCCGAATTTCGGTCTGAATAACTAGCGCCTGCGCCACAGGCTCAACGGATTCCCCAGATAAGAATTCGTCACCGGTGTTACCTGCAAATCTCCCTTGTAGAAGCTAATACCTCGTGTAGCCTCCGACGGTCTTGGGATTTATCTGGTAACTGAATTAACAGGATATTCTACAGTGACGCTGTTCTAGACTTTTTCAGAAATGTTAAGAACTACATTTTAAATGCTTTCGGCGCACTGGTTCGATCAAGTATGCTACATACACTATATATATTTATTAAATGCTTTAAACCGAATATGGTTCTACATACACTATTTGCAAATTTTCACCAAATCTCTATTTCAACGTTTCGATCTTTCTTTAAATCATTCTCAAGAAATTTTAAGAAATGCGTCTATAAAATAATAATGAAGATTGTATTTTTTAATTATATTAACTATGTGACTTAAATTCAATTTAGGACAGACGCTACTTACTTGCTTAGTGCAATATAAAATAATATTTCATGTTATGAATTTTGATGAGACACGTGTTGACGCTATGGCACTATGATAGGTAATGGTAAACCGTGAAGACACATAGAGGCGAAACGAGCCGTGCATCGATCGTATGGTTAACGATCGATATTTGGCGCTGAATTCAAACCAAACATAACCAATATGATCCTCTTTTAACTGCTACTCTTACCATAATAGAGTATGGTATTTGTTAATTAACATTCAATATTATTATATTATACACTATTGTGTGTATGTGTAGATTGAATTGAGATCGAAGCTGCATAAGGCCTTGATTAGATTTTTCTGTGTATAATATAATAATGTAGCATACTTGATCGAACCAGTGCGCCGAAAGCATTTAAAATTTAGATCTTAACAACAATATACGATCGATATAATCAACACTTTAGTAAAGTGTAATAATACGTGTTAGTTTTATTATTCTAAATTTCCTGACGCTCTGAACCGATTTTACAAAAATGTTGTTGAAGTATATCTGATTATTGTTTACATCTGTGTCGCATGTCTTTATGTAGGTACTATGCTTCAAAATTTGAACGCACTTCTTTAGGAACAGATTCATCGTAACTGGTTGGTAGAATGAAAAAGTATTCGATTGATTAGAAATTTGTTTTCTACCCTTGGTCCCATTTACGTGATCCTAGTTAATTTTAGAATTAGACGTTGTAAATAAACCTGTACACTGTGTTCGAAATATTATAGTTTCCACGTATGTATAAACAGTTATATGTAGATTAATCTTATAATACAATACTCACAGATAAACGAGAAGACTAACTTGAAAATCACATTCTCAGGCTGCTTGATCGGAATCCAATTAAACACTAAGCTAAAGAATTTAATTGCAAGATCCTCAAAAAGTACGAGTAAGAAAAACCGTGGAGTCAAATAAAGAGAGATTATTGAAGTAGAAAAGGAAACCAAGGATGCGTGAGAAAACTCCAGGAACTGTTAAGACGGTGACCAATGAGGGGAAGAAAATCGTGAAGAAACTTAAGCCAGTTTTAACTCAGACCTACCCTAGATCAGACTTAAACCTAACTCGATTGTAGGAGACGAATATAGCGATTAAGATCCTTCGGATCAGACAGAACCTTAAAAGAAAAATTGGGGACAGTGAGAATCAATTATATCCCAGACTAAATACATGTCCAGCATTGTTGTTTTATCATTTCTTCAATCAAGTAGGTTAACACTTTATACTCTGAGGTTTTGTCACCACTGTAAAAGAATTTATGTAACTTGAAAAGCAATGCATTTGTCCCGTTCTAACTGAAAATAAAATTTGACTCAAAAATATTGGTTTATCAGTATCCGACTTCAAAGTTACACAGAGCTATGGAGGGTTAACATCAAATGTATCAAATGAGAAGGATGTATTCCAACTTTGTTTAAACAGAGGCAAGTTCTTACTCCATCAAATAAATTATCAGAAAAATTTCATAACATGTACAAATTTTGTATTATAAATATAGAAAAATTGAGCATATTACATACATATACTGTTACAGATTTATTTAGTATTTATCCTGAATTTTAAACTGTAATGTTGCACATCACACACAATTTTTCTTTGCAGAGTAATGTAAGCAATTGTATGAAACCGAAAATTTAATGCAAACATAAAATTTCTAGTCTCTCACTAGTCAAACACATTACTACTCAGGTGACATTAACTAATGGGGACTTCCACTTAGGCTTTCAATAAAAAAAAACTAAAATAAAAGAACACTGCAGACAATAAAATACTAAATTTGATTCAAATAGCCGCTTAAACAAAGGCTTGTTCCAATAGTCTCCGGTTCTCGTTTTTCGATTTACACGGGTACGCTACTCGTCCGAATCCGAATGCCCAAATCTCCAATTCGAGTTCGAATGTTCGGCGCGTTTACAAACCAGATTATTGCAGCAACGTTGTCGTCATTCTTGAAATTTTACAACAACGATGAAATTTTGTACAAGTGGAATTGGTTTGTACCGTGTGGTAGATTTAATCACAGTTTCGCGAGCCGAAAAGGTGATTGGTTTACAGGGGATAAAAGTTACACGCGGTGGCTACAGTTCGGAATTCAACAGACTGGTCGAAGGGAGGATCGACGAAAGGTAGGGGTTGACAAACACCACGACACTTTACTATTTGAACTACAATTTTTGTAAACGGTTTCATCCTCACCGAGGCATGAACATTTTCGACGCAGGGCTGAGCGCATTCCCCACTAATTGGAAAGTGTGTTTTTTCGTAGCAGACAGTAAAAATCCCAGCCAGATCGAATTCTGCGAATTCTTTCTGTCCCCCTGTTTTTCTCCTGATCAGGTTAGCGCACCTATTCTTCGAAAAAAGCCTGTGTGCTTGAAGTGTTCCGGTCCAGAACGTTGAATAAAACGATCATTCTAGTTGCATTTTAAACCCTAGTTTTGCGCCTTTGCACCTATGCGAGCGTCATATAATTCCTACCAGTGTCGCCAGATCAAGACTTGTCTCCCACTCAACCTCGCCCCTTCCACGACGCAATTCCCCCATTCCCTGGCGGCGAACACCACCACGATTGCGCCACAGCCCGTGAGAGAGGGGGTTACTGTACTCGCCTCAATTTCCTCGGTCTGGCGACATTGGTTGTGACTAGGGATGTGTGAACAAGTTCAATATACTATACTCACGAATCCGAGTCAATTTCTTATTATGCTTAAAAGCAATAATTTAACGAAAGGTATTCATTTTATACAAACTGATATCGAACCTCCGGATGAGTACTTATAAGTTTCGAAAAGATACTTGTTGAAAAGAATCGAATCTTTTACAAGTAGTATCCGAATCTTGGAAATCAGAACTGCATAGTGGGTTTGAAGCATTTTATTTATTAAATTCGTAACTATTTAAGAATAGTATTTCATTTACACTACTTAGTGGTAGCCTATTTCTTTTTTATCCATGATATTTCCTGCTTTTACATTGAAGGACAGCATAATTGATTTTAAAATTAATTATTAGAAAAATCAGAGAATTTCTGGTACGATATTCATAAAAGTTTCGAATCAGTTCGACCAAGATTCGAGTATACCTGCAAGTATTACTTCCATTTACCAAAGTACTTGTAAAAGGTTCGAAACTATCTGGCATAGGTTCGAGTATACTTAGGAGTACTATTTATAAATATTTTTCGGAGTACTTATAGAGAGTTCGAATTGAATCAATCAAAGTTCGAACCCGTTTCCGAGGTACTTGATCATATTCCTAGTTGTGACCCACTGATTGGTGGACCGCTGGATCACCAAAAAGACACAGTGGCTTCCATTAATATTCGGACACTCTTAAAAAGACGATAACTTATTTAATATCGGACCATACCACTTGGATTCTTTTTTAGCAGTTACAACTGCTTTATTACGTGATGCGTAAAAATTTGAAGAAAATTACAATCGACCGGAATTGCAGAGAAAGTACTAAAAGTTGTATTTTACAACTTTTTTTATGCGGAGATATATTGAAAATTTAAAATGTGTGGGACACTATTTTACAGCAATGTTGTCTTACAATTTTTGTCCAAAGCGAATTCTATTTTTTACACGTGTTATTTCTGAAGATATTGGATACAGTTAATTGACCCGGTGTCTTGTATTATACTGATTCATATAAAGGTAATATTATGTTCTTATTCTAGTAATTCTTGCGACGACCCATAATGTCGCCCACTTTCGTACCAAATAAAGTTGTACAGAGGTTACGAAAGAGGTTGGATCAGCAGTTTTTCGGAACATGGAAGAAGGACACGAAAAAGGAGAAAAAAGGGTATATTTTGCGAGAGAAAATGCCTTTCCTGTCAACGAAAGAACACAAGATGTACATACAGGTTACTAGGGAGAGGAAAAGCTATAAACTCCGTACTGTACGGAATGCTGACTCAATCTTGGAATAAGAAACTCGTGTTTCTCTACGTGCAACACCCCTAGAAGCATTACATTGAATCATATTCTCACTAAAGATTTGTGTATTATAAAATAAATAAAACTTTTCCATATCAGCTGCAAAAGACAGAAGCCAAACACAACAATCCTCATTTAATCATGTCAGCAAGTTTATTGAAAATAAAATATTGATGTTTATAAATTGCTTTTAATTCAACTGAAAGTAGTTGTACAAATTCTAGGATGTCCAACTGTGGCAAATTTTTCTCAAATTTTTATGCACCTTGTTTGTTTCCGAAGGTAATATTTGTTTGTTTCATACTCATTTTATTCATTCATGACAAAAATTAATAGCCTACAACAATATAAAAATTAAAGGAATTTAAAGACACTGTTATACTATTTTCAGCTTACGAAACATAGTAGAGAAGAAATTAAATTTCTATTACATTCTAGTTTGCCAATACAAAGATTTTGTTTTGCATAAAGATTCACAATGTAATTCTCACAGTGATTACTTTTTTAATGATTTTGTAACGCAGTAATCCTAATCAAATTCTGTTTGAGCAAGGAGTAAAATTAAGTTGTAAAAATAGACAAAGAGCTACGCACGCGTCTATAACATTTTCATTACACATATCACGTAAAGCCAAAACGGAAGGTACGAATGTTGTATGTACAGAGTTGAGATTCGTCGATGGTATCGTATGGGCAATTAAACGAACGTACTAAGCACAGCTATGAAAGAGTTGGAAGCTAGTAATCGTGAGCATCAGCTAACAACGAAACTAGACCGAGAAGGAAAGCGTTGTCACGAAACTGCAAAACTTCTATAAGTAGAAGCAGGTCACTAGATAATTAAGGCGTTGAAAAGTGAAGAGAGCATTATGAGTAATACTCGCGCAAGTCATCCGGAGAAATTAATTCCTGTAGAAGTGAGGCTTATTGTGCGAGAAATAAGCTACTTTCTGCTGCAACACTTGCTGCGTTAATTGCTAATGCTCTTGGAAAGGACATGGATTGTGAATTGTATCGCAGAGTTTTGCGGGACAAAGATTTCTATAGAACTAAACTGAACCATTTTAATTCGGTGCAGTCCTTCCATACCTTCAGGTATTTTATTCTAACATGTTAAATATGGGTATTATAAAAATGTAAAATCGAGCCTACTTTTCTCACTAGTTTTAATGTTGTCCCGTTTCGTACTTTTTTGTTTTCATTATTTTATGATATGCAGATACATTCATCGCATATATTGGAAGATTATAGTCTACCAGCCTGTAAACTGACAATGAGAGATAGATAGATAGATACATAGATAGAGAGAGAGAGAGAGAACTGCAAAAAATAGCAACGAATATATGCATGATTAATCAAAGTATTATTCTATAATGTACCCTCTAGTATTTCACTTTCAAAACGGGAACATTTGACGTTTGCAATCATCTTATCCTTAAACTTTCTTTTGTCGGCCACTATCAAAATCTTATTTCAAGCTCTGATTAAATTTCATTTCACGAACTCAGATAAGACTATTCGAAATAAATATAAAATTGTAGATACAATTACCTCGGCGACGATAAATAAGAGACAAACCGTACCCACCAAAAACCGCGATAAGAACACGGAAGTGGTTTTATCCGAGAAGAAAATACATCGCGTACCTTCGTGAGACGTTCTATTTTAGTCGGTCGCGATAATTCATCGGTTTCGGAACGTCCAGAGCTGTGACAGTCCGAAAACGCTTTAATATTTTTCAGTAAAAATCGCGTATCTGTTTTTCTTTCAAGAGCAGCGGAGTGAGACGATAAATCATTGCGGGCAGTGAATCACAGTTTTCAGTTCCAAGAGATGCAGTTCGGCGAGGATACGAGTTCATTCTTTTCTACTACGTACCTTCGACGAAGAGGAAATATCCTTCGGGATTCTTCGCCAGTACACGAAGCGCCTTTATAGTCATTTCAGCCAGCGAAGGGTCACCGGTCCCGTTCGTGTTTCGGTCGACGTCGAAGTCCATATGGGAATAGGAAAACAGTCCTGAAATCATCGAACGCCGTGAAACGGTGAGCCACGAAACTTTCAGCTGGATAACTTTTATCGATCCCCATGCTATCCCTGATCGAGTTTCGCCCGTGTCCCATCGCGTTCTAACTGAATTAAGGAGAATAGGTCGACACGAAATTATATTCCGAACATTTTTAGAATAGTGTCGCCAGATAATATGAATAATACTTGAAACGACAAATTCAAATATTTTCAAACATTGTTTCTTAAACTGAAAGAAGTTCCAATGATAAAGATAACATATTCTCATTTAATTTTGCTCATAGCGAACGCAAATAAAAAAGAATTATTATTTATTAGTAGACTGCGAATTTTTATGCAAAACTGCCTGCATCGAGAAACTGCAATCAAATCAAAATTTCTTTGCTTCTTTAATCGTTCTAGAGAGTTGAAAGTGATTTTTCGACAGACTTTAATTATTTTAATCTCTTTACTTATGAATAAAATGGGGACAAATTTGTCGCTGTGCTACTTCCTCTCCGATTTCAATGACCTTAAAATATGTTGTCAAGGTCAGTGAAACCGGAAAGGAGGTAGCACATCGACAAGTTTACCAAAAGGAATAATAGAAAAAACATTGTGAATACATTACTTGAATGTAAGCACCTTATTACATTATTTTCGACTTATTGAAATTATCGAAAGAAGAAATACATTTTAATTTTTGTTCTTTACAATGAAAAGTTTTTATTTTGCATGAAAATCCGCAGTCTAGTAATGACTATTATGAGGTAATTGTTTAATTATATTTGTCCTAGAAAACCAAATCATAATTTACTCTGGCATATCTCTGTATCTTAAGAAATAAGAGAGGTATTCAAGCTGTTCAAATGAAGTGGCGTGCTCTGTATAATCGGTAGAGCTTGTGTAATCTCTAATACGAATGTCATGCCGATCATAATTAGGGAAACCTAACTAAGAGCTAATCGTATTCAAGGATTAATGCAATCGTACATGGTGGATAATTGTCGAACGTAGTGATGCACAATCCGAATTATTTCAGCCCTATTATAACGAAATGAGATGTGTGGGTATGTGTGTGAGTGTAAATGATTTGTATTATCTCTGTTTCCATGTAGACCTTCATTAGCATCGCATTAGTATAAGAGTGCACACACAATTTTTAAAATCTCAGTAAATATACTCATGCAGTTTTTATAGAAAATAAAATACATGTCACTGTAACTGTTTGGTACTTCGAGTGCAAAGTTATAAGAAACGTTGCTGTTTCACGTGATAATCAGACGTGTATATTTAATTTTCGAAAGATATATTTTGTTTAAACTTTGTTGTAAAATAATAAAGTCTGTAAAATGGATGTAATACAGTAGAGTGTCCCAAGATGTCAATATAAATATATTTTACCACTCATGTTCCTAATGTTTATTTACTTGAAAAATGTATGCATCAAAAATCTGCTTCATGAAAGACTGGATAATAAAATGTTAGTAAAAGATTTTAACGCAATTAGTCTTGGAATCTGTCACATATTTCTGTACCAATTTTGAAAACTTTATTTCAAGAAAACACGTTTGAAGTTTCAATTATCTGTTACCGCCATCCAATACGACTGCACTTTCGTAGCTATAAATCCTGCAGTTTTATGAAGTTTCAAATAAAACTTTGATAGCGTATTTCAAACAAAATGTACTGTACGTGAAAAATCGATTTTCCTTATTCCATCAAAGGTACATTAGCACAAAAAGTGTTTGAACACTGAACTTCCGATTCTCGATTGATATTTGATTGATATTTGATTGTTTGATATTTGAACTGTAATGATTTCGTTAAAAAATTGTACTGCAATATTCCTGGATTCATACTCTATTTGTGCCATCCATCGATCAATAAAGTTATTAAGGAAAGAAAAAAATATCTATGAAGCCACGTATTTTGCAAGCAACCAAACAATTTTTATTTTGCATAAAAATTCGGCTATGATTGATAATGATTGTATCCATCCAGCGTTTTATTTATCAATTTTTTAAAACGTATTTTTGAAGGCACTTCTTGCAGATAGGTCAATCTTTCTACTATTTTTAATGCAGTAGCTGTTCAATTAATTAATTCGTTAGGAATTGAGTCACTTTGGATAAAAGTAGACCTGAGCTCCGCCGCCGTCGGAGGGGTAAAAGAGAAAATCTATTTTCATTTAACTTCAGTTTTTTACAATCGACTTGGAGAATTTTTATTTTGCATCAAAATCCACACTCTAATGATCACGTGTACGAGTTAGACTGCGCATCTTTTTGCATTTATGAGAAAAATGAGTGCAATTTAAAGTAGTAGATGGATTAAAATAATTTAAGAATATCAGTGCACTATTATTCTAAAATTATCAACGAAAGAAGGAAACAATTTTTCTTTTGCATTAAAATCCGCAGTCTAGTGATCGCGCAACAAGCCAATTTCGAGTTCCGAATGAAATGGCGCGCATTCCGGGAAAGTTGGGACACTCGACAATCAATCCGCCTTACGGATTATATCCGAGTTCGCCGATAATGAATGTGACAGTAAAAAGAACTGTGCTGTTCGTTACCGAGAAGATGGTTCACTTTTCGTGGGTCGACGTTCACGAACTGCTCCTTGTTAGCGACGTATTTCGCGGCTACGTTCTGCAACCGGTGGTTCCTGGACCATTCTTCGATCAGATTCCTTCCGTCCAATCGTCTGCCGTCTTTCTCGGGGTCCTCAGGATCTTGGACCACTTTCGGTACGAAATGACGCCTGCCCCCGCCGAGGACCACCTAGATCGATTCGTAACTTTATTGCCGCGTATTTTATCGACACGGATAAAACTGGATTTCTAGTAATAAAGTTGGACAATTGGCGAGCATTTGAGGACGAGCCCCGAACTCCGGGACGGATCGGATTCGTGGAATTAACCTTCGTCTCTAGCCCCAAGCACGAGAAATCAATTCTACTTTCCAATCCTCCGCTTAGGTGATCTATTAAAGTTGTCGACGATTTTTGAAAGTTGATTTTATTCAGTTCACCAAACCTTACACGCGCTGTCCAACGATTTTACTCGACCTTTGACAAGGGTATTAGATGATTGTAGAAGTTAGTTAAGCAAGTCAAGCGGACTGAGCGATTAAAATAACATTCGAAAATTCAATTACAGTGGAAACATGGCTGTTCCATTAATAAAACTTCATTACAGCGCTAGATTCAATCTGCATTGATCTGTACAGGGTGTTCCAAACTTTTTGACAAATGTCTTTTGACCATATATCTTTTTTCATTAAGGGGGTCTTCTAGTCTAGACCATTCAAAAAATGGATTTTTTATTTTTTGCGTTTTTTTTGTAGAAAATTCCCAAAAAGACCAGAAAAATGAAAATCTAGACTGGAATACCCCCTTAAAAATTGCTAATATTTAAACAGTAACTTCGTGGCACAGATTCATACGACAATCATTTTTAGCTCGTTTCAAAGCGTAAAGCATCTGCTTTTAAAGTCTTTGGATAGATCGTTCAAAGAAGATTTTTCATCATGTGGAGTGATGGAAAAATGAATACACTCTTTGAAGATTTTTTAAAGACAAAAGACCCTGCTGATATTAAAAAATTACTTAATCAACATGGATTTGAAAATTAGAGTCTCTCCTACATACAATATAAACGTATACAGGAAATACAATAAATCCATGAAAGTCGCAAAAACGACATTTTGGTTGAAGTATTAGACAATTATTGAATATACTTCATTTGTAATAATTAAATGTAGATTTGTATCTTTGAACATATTCGTAATTGAGATTTATACAAAATATATTGTACGTTATATCATCATTATATTTATCATTGTAGATATTATTTCTGTAACATCTGAACCACAGCGTTTCACGATATTGGTTTAGATCTCTGGGTATACAGGCAATTTTATATATATATATACGCAACGAATATGTTAAAGAATTTCTACCAATTTGTATAAACGGTAATTAACATACGCTTTGCAATTATACCATAACAAAGAAATATTATTTACTGCTTCTTTTATATAATTTTTGTTTGCATCTCGGTTACGTATACCGAATGTGTCATATTAAAAATATAGAAAAATGTTAATACAAAGCATAATGAATTTTTAATTCTCAGTAGTGGTTCACAATTGCTCGGCTTGCGGTAATTCTGAAGTTTCCATTATCCCGGTTTCAGCCGAGCGGTATTAATTAATTGCTGACGGGACAGTACCCAAAAATCAAATTTATCCGGATTACAGTTTGCTCTAGTTTCACACCTTTCATTTTCGGAGCGACTGTTTTCGAGAGTTCTTCTCATATATGTGTTCGCGTCCCGTCAGCCATCGTGATCCCAGAAGCAATTTCGTAGAATTTCAAAGTCAACCGAAGGGAAACGTTCTTTTCGTTGCCTCCGAGATTTTCCATTTCAGTGATTGTAGGATTTGTTTCTTTCGTTGCTCTTTTTTAAGGTACTATAAATAGAAACCGTGTGTAAGGAAGACTCTGTACACGCGACCTACATCGTATACTTTTATATTTTAACGTCACCTGGAAAAGAGCGTGCGCGTTGATCTTATATTATTTCACAATACAGTCGCGTCAAATAAATCCGAATAATCGTGCCAATTGTCAACGCGACGGTGAATGTTTCAATGCATAATTAAAATGTAGGAATGCTGGCATTCATTTAACAAGTTTTCAACTACATGCGGACTTGATTCATATTTTTGCTCGGTAATTAACTGGATAAAAATTATGTGACCCGTTTTCATTGTGATACTTTTTTGGTTTTCAATGGATTTGATATTTCTGTGGGAACTATGCATGTTCGATCAACATTCCATCAAGCTACGTACCTTCACAGGTAAAGCCTCGTGATAGGAAAACGTACTTTCCGCCTGTTCTCGTCCGGTAATACCGCAAGAGGCACAATTTGCAATTTTGTTACAAGAAGATCAATGTTGCTGCAAAATAAATCAAACAAAAAGTTACCAATTACATAAACTGAAGTGCTAAAATTGGCTTTGAACATTGAAATTGTTTTTTCGCTCACGAGAAAGTTAAAAGCAGACAAAATCAATTTTCTAGCGAGGAATAAAAAGTTTTAACACTTTGCGTACCGACAACTTTCACAACATAAATTGTTTAAAAGCAATTATTTAAAAGAAAATTATTGAGCTTCTTTTACGTACAAATCGGTCATTGAAAATCCCAATAATTTTCAAAAATTAGAAAAACTGCTATACTGCACAATCACAGTTATCGTTTATAGAAACAGTAGTTTGACAGTAAAATTGGCTTTTTTGTGCCAACAAAATTGTTCTTTTGTACGATTGTCCGACCAAAAACAAGAGGAAAGTATATTTTTCGATCGCAAGGCTTTCCCTGTGAGGGTAGACAGCTTGATAGAACGTCGATGGAGCGTGTGTGGTTCCCACAAAACTATCAAACCCAGTGAAAACTAAAAAAAGTATTAATAGAATTTTGTGACAGATATTTCGTTTTTAGACGAAATTTAGTCAGCGTGTCTTGATTCGCGTTATTACCTCTTCAATAATTCTTGATGGGTATATTCGCGAACTGTGCATAATCAATTTCTGTAAAATGAATTTCATCCCGTTGGCCCGATACGGCCACTGAATCGGAAAGCTTCGATTCAACGACGGTCATCCCCCTGCACCTTTAATTCCTTCTATCTGCGGGAAAACTCTCTCGAGAACTGCGACCCGGCAGACTTTCACGAGCAGGAACTTTAGCATGGAACTTTTCTGCAAAACCGAGACCGCTCCAATGCGTTTTTTCCCAACAGTATTCACTCAATTTTCATGTCAACGGTGAGCTTCGTAAACAAATTAACTTGTTCGAGATTAAATATGGTCAAAAAGTTCTTTAATGGTCAAAAGCTCTGTTCTTGATTATTAAATGATTGTAAGTAGATTGTAAAATCCGCATTTTATGCATTTGTGACGAAACTGGATAGGTTCATTTCAGAACCACTAGAAGGGTCAAAATGTCTCTGATAATTTCTCTTACAATTAGAAGAATTATAAGAATCGTTTCATGATAACCATTGTTAATAAACTTGTTTATCCAATTTTAATAAAAATCATAGGAAATCTAAATCGAACCAATCGTGTCATTATTATACAATATGTGAACGTCATATTTGTGGTTCTAGTTTTAAACAAAAAATAGTAAAAAAATGTAAAGAATCTTGAAAGATATTGTTGTGTTACTTTCAGCTTGTTGAAATGATTGAAAAATTGAATAAATGTTTATGTAGTTCCTGCATCTTCCCGATTTAATGGGCGCATCAAAGTTGGATCGAAAAGGTCAGGAAAACTTCAACCTCAATTACCAGAAGCATAAGAAAAGAAATGACTAAAGACCATTATCCGCTTAGAGTGAGATCCCAATTGATAGTATAAAGTAGGAAATTGACTTTCTTGATACTTACAGAATCAATTTCTGCGCTTACTCGTTATAATACAATAGTACTGTTGCAGTATCTCACGAATTGTACCGTTTAACATTTCAGTCTAAAATGCTTTATTGTTCTAATGCACCGTAGTATCTTATTCCAATAAACAAATATTGTCAGAATTTCTAACTTTTGTTCATTTTAGTTTTCTTACACAATTTCTCACTGAATACCCATTGTCTGTGTTAGATACTCTCAAATTATTTTTTGTTTAGGATTGCAATGTACAATAATTTGGTGCACTTGTCTAAAAATATGTGATTGTAATTGATCAAATTGAAGATTGTATGAATCAGCGCATTAATCTAGTATTTTTGGAACAATTATCTGTGACTTCCAATAACTAATTAATTAATGGAATATAAAACAAATTACGTAAATTGTTCTAACTCGAAAGGTACACTACATTAAAAGAACTCAAGAACATCTATAAAATAAGCAAATATTTGCAAAAAATTTTATTTTGCACAAAGATCCGCAGCCTAGTTATTGTAGATGAACGATTGAAAAAGACTAAAACGTTTGCATACTCCTAATCGATACGAGGTCTCTAGGGGCTCTATTATTACTGCAGCCTAGTACATTGCACTATAGCAAAAACCTGGTACATACTTTTTTTCTAGATTATTAAAACAAAGACTCTGCCTAATTCTTATATGACTTGTTTATTAAAAATATTCCTCTGCATTTGGAGCTCCAGCTGAAGTAGATCTCGTTATAGAAAGTGAACGGATAAAAATTTGGAATTGCCCACAGAAACGTTTCTTCGAGGACTCGCATTCAGAGGAAATCACTTGCATAGATCAGATATGTGAACGCCGTCGGCGAAATTTTCGCGATTGAATGGCGCGATTTGTACATTACGGAGCCAATGCTTACGAGTATTTCATCCCCCTCGAAATCCTTTGTCCGGCAGAAATCAATTTCTCAGCTCCAAGCAGCGCTTTTCAATGCAATAAGTTTCCTTTATTTTTTTGCCCGTTTGTTACGATGTTACGCGCGCCCGCCGATATATCGGCGATAAATTGCACAGTCAAACGGTGACGCTGATTTTCCCGTTTGGTCTGGTATTTCATCAACGATGCAAACGACACGTTTTAGTTTTGAATTTTTAACATTTCACCTCCACGGAATACTTTTGCAACAGCGATGAATGCAATCCGTGCACCGCAAAATGGATACGCGGAATTGTTTGCTGATGCCTTTTTCCGAAAAATTTATAAATCGATAATATACGATGTTACGAATATCTGTTGTGCACTTTTGATATCACGTTTTATGTTCGATGGAAGCAGAGGTAAAATATTGAATATTAAAATTAGTTTGTGATGTTAATACTGCAGTTTCATAAATTGTCTGCTTCGTTGCGGAAGTAATTTTTGTGTATACAGGGTGTTCACGCTAACAGCCCGCAGTCTAATAATAATGATATTAAAACACATGTTACTAGAATTAGTGGAAATGTTTGAACAGTTTAACAACGATCCTGTGTAAGTGCTTCAGCTTTAAGGGACTAGAATAAGCTGTGATTTAAGCAATCAACTGTACCGAAGCCTGGGATTGTATTTCGAACAATTTGAATTGCACTGGACACCACCAATTATGAGAACAAATCCCAACACAATATTCTGTAGCTACTTCGATTAAATTGCACAGTCATACCATATTCTATTTAAGAACATCTATTGCTGTACATTTAGTACATTGAATAGTTTATGACATTCACGTGCAGTTGCATATACTCAATTATATATAGTATTATTATGCATAGTTTTAGAAAATACGATATCGAATTTGACGTATCTGATCAGTATTTATGAGCATATCCAGTGAATTATTGTTCAAACCTCGAGCCAGAGTTACGTAATAAATACATAAGTGAACAGCTGGGAATAGGCTATCAGTGAAATTTAATGAAACTAGAACAATAATCGCTGCATGTTTAAACTTTAGAATAATTGAATATTAAGTTCGTCTAATAAAATCATTTTCTGTATTACCACACGACGAAAAATTTTCATAAATCTTGCTGAACTGTACATTCAACATATAAAAATGTACTGTTGTATTTGATCTGATTATCAAGAATCAAATTAAGTTGGAAAAACGAGTACCAGACGAGAGTAACTCAGAAGCAAAGCAGACACCGCAGTATCATCACTCTTGACTTTTATCTGTGGATTAGTTTAAAATATTTGACACATGTGGTCGCCGTCTCTGCGGATCATTTAGGAACCTCTGCACGTATGGAGCCACGTGAGCCACAAAGACAGATATAAAGACTGCGCGGAGAATCTACGACTGGGAAGACAAAGCCGGTTAGGCTAATATACTGTAATCCCGTACGTTTATGTTACGGCCGGGTTCGTCCTCGAGCAGCTGACGTGCGATGTCCTTGCAAGAGGTTCGAGCACTAGGTGGCACCTTGCCGTCATCCTCCCAGTAACGGCTGGCTGCATGCGCGTAAAGAGCCGCAGGTGTCGCGTGCGTCACCCTCGTGGTCGTCACCAATCCCGTCGATTTACCTGTAAGCAGAGAGAACTTCGATTAGCCACATCGCAGAGATTTGGCGGTCCATACTTTATGATTACGAGTATAATAACGATACACATTTCGTGTCTCGTATCGTTACTCATTTATTCCTCATTAAACTAAGTTATATTATATTGTTAATCTATGCCACACTTCACCAAGACCGTGTCCTGACCAATCCGCACAACAATAACTTGTATAACAAGCGTTCTAGACTTTAGAAATTCCTTTTTGTCGATCGTATATTACTAAATAAACTTTTCATTAATGTTTTCGGCGCATGGGTTCGATCAAATTTTAACAAGCAATTTTGCTAATTTTTAAATCATTCTCGACATTTCGATCCGGGTATGGATCCTTTTCAAGAGAACTTGCGCCTGTAAAAAACCGTATATTATAGTGTATGTTTAACTGAATTAAAAATGATTTTAAAATTTGCAACATGCTTGTTAATTAAAATTTGATCGAACCCATGCGCCGAAAACATTAATGAAAAGTTCTAGACTTTAACAAGAATTGTAAACTTCGCTTGTTACACAGGAATTATAATCGTAAGTAGTTTGGTGTTATTTGTATTAGAAAAACGAGACGAAGACGATGTTAAATGTGTCATAAAAGAAGGAAAGAATTGTAAAAGTTCCAATCGTATGCTTCATTTGCGTTAGTGTAAATCTTACCGATACTCGGCCCCTCGTGAGCTTGGTCATCGAGCGTGTTTACCACCTAATTGGTTCCAAGGAGATTCCGCCAGTGGTGGGGATACAATTTTGACAGTTACGGAGAGGATACTGTATACGAGGTGTGATAAAAAAGAAACTGGACTCTCTATTTCCTTACGAAGGTATAAAATAAAGTTTGACGGCTTTGTTGATTCTCTGTACCCTTACGAATCGATAAAAACATGTAAGCAGATCCTTTGCGAGCATGATAACTCGGACAAAATTTAAACAGATACGTGGTTTAATTAAGGAATACCCGATCTGCAAATATATCTTCCTCTAGTGAATAGAGGAAGGAACGTACGACATTTGTAAGACAGAACCAATTAACACAAGGAAACCATTTTAGGATCTTGCTCTGGGTAAACCAACCGGAAATTGCGTTTCCACTGAAATATTTTCAATTATTTACACAGCTTTTCAATTGAAATAGATTGTTACACTTCGATTGATTAAATATGTGATAACATATACAGGGTGGGGCATTTAAAACGCCTGAATTACTCGCTTGCTTTTGAAGAAAATGCGTGAGACCAAACTTATTTGGTATCAAGGGGCTCATAATCTAATGATACTAATTCTTTTATATGTGGGCCCGAGAAGTTAATGAAGGTCACCTCTATTTTTTTTTTAATAGAACAGTTTACTGTATATGTATATGAAAGAGATGTGTGCACGATATCTGTTAAAAATTTATTCTCATTAGAGAATCTCCAGAAGCCCAATCGCCAGGGAGTGCAGCATGATAAGAGATTAGATATAGCGGTGAGATAATACTAATTCAATGACAAAACCTTTTTGTTATTAGTTACTTTTTTTATGAAACTTTTACCAACTTGTGATATGAACTTAATGGCGTGACTCACCAACGTTCATCATTGTCTTCTGCGCATACACTGTAGGATCATTATTTGTTGTGGAAATCCTATTTTACCACAGTCATAAACATTTATTTCATACATAAGTATTTTATGTAATTATTATGTTCCTCGTGTTGTTTTTACTGTGTAGAGGAGGAAATTGTGGAAAGATAGTTACGAAAGTGTTTAAAACCGAAATAAACCAGATGAAAAAACGATGGAAAAATAATAGATTGATAGTTTTGATTAAATATTCCAGATATTTACACAGAATACACCAGCAATGTTATTATGTCGGTACAGATGTCTACTAAATAAAAAGACCTGGTTTAATAAGTCTTTTAAATTTTAAGACAACGACTACCATTATATTTTACTTAACGTCTCCCTTCACGATTAAAAAGTCCAGTAAAATGTAAATGATGCAACAAGTTACGAGGTGCACCACTTATCTTTGTACCTATTTCCTCGTGTTTTCCCAAGTGTCTTTTCCTCTTTTTGAAGCAAACAACCCTTGTATACATAGTGTATAGTTCTCTTGAGCTCGAAGTGAAACTTTCATTCACTTGACTTTTTAGTAGATTTTCCACCCATTCTGCAGTGCCATTTTTTCGTGTTAGTCCTTGCAAGAGAAAGGCTGCTTTTTATCAAAACTTGCTGCCGCATGCAGTTCCTGGTTCATTTCAATTTAATCCTATTCTATCTCTATTAAAAATTATTATAAAGATTATGGAATAATTTAGAACAATGCCCAGTACTGAAAGTAGTTGTTGTATATTAAACTACCACCATTTTTTAAATTTTGCTGACAAAATTTGTTGAATTCATAAACATATTACTAAATAGTGACGAAAAGCATACGCAGAAACATTGAATTGGTTTTTTGTTCAATACAAATTTCGTTAAAATAATCAATAGACGAATATTAGTAAATACCCTTCGTACCCATACGTGAATTGAAAAGAAAATACATAAAAATAAATTCAACTCTTCGATGGTGCAGTTTATTGTTCACATTTCAAAATGTAATATTTTGTTCGTTTTACTCTTATCTGCGCAACGCGCTGATATCGTTTAACGAGCAAATTTGCAACACTGTATAATATCATATCGGACGTTACAACGCATCGAGAAAAAACGGTTATCATTTTCACTTACACGTGACTTAGGATGCCTGGTGACGTTATCACAAGAACTTCGATCGTTTAAATCTCATTGTGAAGACGGCAAAGCGTGATGACCGATAAACCTTTAATACATCGAGGGCGTGAGTCTCGCGACCAAGAATGCGAAACGCCCGAATTCCTGCCTCGAACTTCACTAAATGCTTGCCAACACTTTGAGAACCATTGTTTACTCTTGCAGAAGACATTACTAGTTGTAACATAAGATGTTTACTTACGACGACAACAATGTTGCGGTACGATTAATCCGTAACAGCGATTAATTACCCTCGGACGGCGGATCATTTTCGTAACTACATAATTGGTATTCCTCTGACTATTTACAGCATTACTTTAAAATTTTCTAATCACTAAACCTACCGAGCCTTAAAAGTAACTGGAACATGTTCCCTTATAAAAATGACGAGATTCTTTTTATTTAGACTTTGTGCGGCTCCTATTGTAATGCGTGCTCTACTAAAGATATCTATACAATATTTAATATGAAATCATTTTTATTATTTCAATAATTATAAAATAAAAAATCCGGAACAGGTCATTTTGACCGGTGGTGGTAGGTTTAGTGTTAAACACGTACGTCTTTCTATTACTCTTAATGGAACAGTTGCCAGTTCCAGTGATTTGTCAGAAACTGAACAGTAAAATGATTTTTATTTACTAAATCAATATAGAGCTAAGCTCCGTTGTTCAAGGGTTAAAGTGGTCTTTTGGTCTAGAATCTCGACGAAATCGATTTCTTATTTTTTCATTTTCTTAAAGCGAGCAGATCCGCTTAACATTTATTTTACAATAACTATTGCATCATCTGCCAAGTTTATGCGAACCAGATAACTCGCAGTGTCATCTTGAAACCTATAAACCGAGAGATTCTTCAATTCTAAACAGTCACGAAGACAAAAGGTACGACGATGGCTGAAGGGTTAAAAGGTAATCAGTTAATTTATTACAAAGCTCTTGACTTTTATAGTTGATAGATACGATTCTTGATGCTGGACACTTTCTCAGCTTTATAGACCATGAAGAAACCCATTAACCCCTTAACGTAACGTATTATTTAAGTTACCATTTGTGTGCGCTTAAGAACGAGTTTTTCAATAAACTGGAATATTGTTGGTAAGGACCAAACCTGAAAATCAATTTTTACTATAATCTATTAAGTACATCGTTAGGATCTACGTTGTATGAGCATGTTATAACCATTGTTATGATAAACTTTCAACATGCTCAAACTCTTTTAATATTTCTATTATTTGAAATGGCAACCCGCTCATCTTTATCATTAGACTGCAGATTTTATGCGTTCATTATTACATGCAATTGAAAGCATGTATTCAATTCAATATATGTATTGCTCCAGCCTATTAAAATTATTAAAAGAAGAAATTTCTGTTCGGCTCCTGTTCGTTGCAATTGATGCAAATAATTTTTATTTTGCACAAAAATACGATATTTACTTATTTTATTTTATTTTCTTAAGTGCATGAAGATCCACAGTCTAATGATTAAATAAACAGTATGATTTTGTGTGGCTTTTATGAGCTTTAATGTATCACTCAATGTGTTAAACAATACTTTAATTCGATATGCACAATACTTGCAGATGTTGAAATACTCGGTGCTAATAATAGCAAGTTCGGATCAGATGGGCTTTAGCAAATTTGAATTACGCGTATATTCGTCAAATCTTCTTAGTGGTGGCTAAGCGAAAGTCTCTGAATTCGTGGATAGGTGAACGGATTAGGCTGGCACGCGGAGATCTATGTTCCCGGAGGATTAGCAATTACGTTAAGTGGGCCGACGTTAGAACGTCCAGATGCTAATCGGTTCGAGTGCGTCGATACACGATCCTTCATCAAAGCACCGCTCTCGATCCTTTGATCTTGGCATCTGGACCTTCAATTATGATTTAGCATAACCAACGGACGTGTCCTATGGGTGCTGGCTCGATTAGGGACATTTCAAGGCTCGTGATTACTCTTGCAACCGTGACAGGCGTAACGACGTGCTTCACAATTAATCAGTAATTTTAAATCATTTAGAAAATGTTCATTCTATTATTTTTTCTTTGTATGTAATTGTACAAAAAACGGTTTTTTGTACATTCTTGCGTTCAGATATTTTTTGGATAATTTCTTAAATGAATTTTAGAAATGTTATCATTTAATGTTGAAATAAAAATATCGCATGTTACTTACAATCATACAATGTACTTCTTGTCTGAACCTTTTGGTAGTCGTATTTTTGAATACGATATAAAAATACGTGTTTTTCATATACAGGGTGTCATTTGAAATAACTTTTTCCTTTACGAAAATCTTCTCTGGAGCTTCGTCAAGGAGTAAATAACGAAAAACACGGACCAATTAGAGCGCGGCTACTGTGGACGGATTGCGGCACGACAAAGGGTCTCGCTGAACGTGGCATTGGCATTGACCGAGCCGGAATCCGTCCGCTGTAGCTGCGCTCTGATTGGTCCGTGATTTTCGTTAATTCCTTAACTTTTCGTTATTCCTTCCTTAAACTTCTTAACGAAGCCTCGGAGAACATTTTCGTAAAGTCGTAAAGGAAAAAGTTGTTTCAAACAATCTTAGGTATCACCGTTTTCAACGAAATACAGTTCTGGGACACCCTGTATAATAATTGAAGCTATCCTTGAAGTCTTACTTACGTTGTTGGCCGCATTACAACCTCGAAGAATCCAACAAAGTCGAATAAGTTGGCCAATGAAGCCAAAATGAGGAACACGAAATTAATCATAGTGATCATTCCTTTAACCCTTCTGCACCCTTCTTGGAAATTAATTAAAATGGAAAATTAATTTCTAGACCCGAGGAAAAATAATATGTGACAATTTTGTGACGTGAAACACATTTTGATCGGTCCACTAATAACAAAAATAATCGTGACTGAAAGTGCTTGCGTTCGATGGCCCACCCTGCGCAAAGTCTGCAGCTTACAATTAGCGGCCATCATCCATCGAAAGCAGTGCATTTCGAGTTTCTTGCAAACTGTCAACCCTGTTATGAACTTCCCGAGAATTCACTCCGTTCCTTCCATACAGCACGACCACGATAAAGTTCTGTCATGAACAAGTATCCGCATCACTGAGGCTTGCAATTAAACCAAGAAACCGATAGTTCCTATCAAAACCCAGGTCCAGATAGTTGAACACAACTGGAATCGAATCTTACAGTTCGCTCTGCATAAAAGATAGTGTCACAGAGACAGCTCAAGAAGCATTAAGTCGATTTGCATCGAGTAACTGCATACGAACACGTGCAGCGTTGCCATTAATAATGCATTTTACGTACACAATTATTTGGGAACAAATGAAGAACAGAACGAATAATTATTGTACCAATATGTTGTAAAATTGAGTGAAAGATTAACGATGTTAATACATAATATCTGATGGAAACGTTTCTATGGTATATTTGAATGGATGAGCAATTCTTGTGCAATTTTGAATCGATTTTTAAGTAGCAATTGATTTGCGCATTCACTTATTAGGAAATAAATGACGCAGTATTACTCAGAATTGAGAATCGTTCAATTGTTCTAGAACAAAATCAGGTAATAATTATTCATAGACAGCGGATCTTTATGCAAAATAAAAATGTTTTACCTGAATTGCAACAAACTGAAATGCAATATAAATTTATTCTGTCTTTTAATATGTTTAGAACGTTGAAAATAATATAATCGCACTTTTAAATTCTTCTAATGTTTTACCGTCTAATTATTATTCATCACAGCAAGTTAACGTATTCGTATAATTTATTTGGATAGCAATGCGAACAACTGTTGACCACTTTTTATCCACTTTACACGAAAACCACACACTTTTCACTGAAAAATCAATATGGTTGTACAAGCTGACGCGTTATTGTGCTAGAGGTGCTAACAAGAGACGGCTTGGCATGTCATATTCTGTTTTTTATGGAATTGTGTAATACCTACATATTTTTTTGGCCACAGAAATTCAAGTGTAAAAGCTAATACCGTTCAGGCAAGTTTGACTTCCAAAGCGCCAGCTCGGAAAGCGGTAGAAACAGGAAATAAATATTCCACTAAAAATTGAATGGCTTTTCATATATCAGAGTGAACTACGTGTATAGCATACCTAGTTTCTTTCGCGATAAATAAAAGATTTTATTTATCACGCTGACTGTTCACGACAAAGTCGGTAGGATTCATTAATTTTGATGAGGTTTTGGAAATATGTGGTGGAGTTTTTGATGAAATGAATGTATATATATTGTGTACAACGACGCGAACGATATTCGCCGTATAAAATCAATACACGAATCCGTAGACGTCTTTATATTTCAGAATCATGTTCATAACCACAAATGGAACTTCGTTTGTTGTTCTTAATTTTTAACTGTTAGCAGAATAAAATTTTGCTGAATAGCAGCATTACTGCACCATGGAACGTTTACACATGTTCAAATTAACGTTGTCTCCAGTAAACCGTAGGTTACCCACTCTCCCCTTATTTTTACATGAGAATGAGCAGGGCACAGAGAAACGAAATTACATTTGCCACGATTATCTCAAACGGCCACAGTCGGTTCTAATTAGGAGTTAAAATATCAGAAGCTTTATTATAAACAAAGAACATTATCTCTCTGTGCGTATAATCTGTCAGACAAAAGTTCGGAGTTGAACTTAACATCGTAATTTCATAAATTAATTATGAACACGTTCATTACCAACGTCACACAATGCGCAAAGGATGTCACATTAATTTTATGGATATTGTTATCAAATATTCATAATGCACAGGCCCATGTTTAAAAATGTTTCATACTTTAATAAAGTATTGCAGCTTCGTACCATAAAGATTGGTAATGAAACAAATGCTAGTAATGCACGTGTTAAGTGTACCACGGGATATAGAGTACGCGAGTAAACAAACATTGTTGCATATCGGTGAGACAATACCATTCGACGATAAAACTTTTCTATTATCAATTTTTTTTTATGAAACTTTTGCCATCATATTTATGACATTCTTCTGATTGAAATGACACCAAACACGACACAATTTGGATCACATTCACTCGTTTAATTCACGCAAAAGTAAAACCTCGATTATTCAGATATCGGTTTGGATAGTCGAGGTTATATTGTATCGTGGATTAAACAAGCAAATATACTTCGAATTACGTCATGTTTGGTCTCATTTTAATCAGAAAAGTGCCAACAAAATGAGGGCTATAGTTTTATAAAAAAAACTAATTATTGTATACTTCTACGGTATTCCCCCATGCTTTCGCTACGGTCTGGTCACGTGACGCGTGTCGTCTCTGTCGTGCATGTGTGAAATGTCACGTGACTAGTTCGATACCAGCAGAGAGAGGATAACTTTTTCCCCTCAATTACCCATATACTTTACTTTGGGGATAAATTTTCACAAATATCGTGCACATCTCTCTCTCTCTCTCTCTCTCTCTCTCTGTCACAGGTATCGAAGCATTACTGTGTATCAAATTATAAATTCACCAAAGGCCTGATTAAATATTTTCAGGTGCCCGTGTGCATGAAATGGGGTTATCTTTCTTTGAGGCTATACATACTCTTGAATATTCATTAGCGGCGCCATTTCCTCCATTTTATTCTGTTCGCGCGATCTTAAGTACCTTCTCCCGAATCGTGGAAGAAGCACGATTTAAGGGTGGGTAAAAAAAATATGTCCGAGCGAAGATAAAGGCGTTTCTTCGCGCGGAAGCATATTTCCGTCCCGGAAAAAGGAACATCGGCGCGGGCAGTAGTCTAAAAATGCCACTCCGTGACGCGATGGCGATAAGATAAAAGGCAATTTCCATATAAACACTAGGCGGCGGGACGTTTGCATGCAAATTAAAATAAAACAAAGAGGAAGTTTCTTTCGGTGGAAATTCACGGGGAACTAACAGCGCGTCTCTCTCTCTCTTTCTCTCCCTCTTTTCCTTTCTCTCTCTCTCTCTCTCTCTCGGCGTCGAATCGGAGGGCGCGGCCACGAAACAGAAAAAGACTTCGAAGCTCGGTACAGTTTTCCGCGAGGCGTCGCGTCGTGGATGGATGGAAACAATTTCACAGTACCGGGCGCACTTTTAGATCCGAGATAATACATATTTCGGAGATTTACAAGGCCGCCGCCGGTGAGGAAAGAAAGGGGAACGCGAATGGGAGGAAGAGCTTTGCAGAACACACCTCGACTTCCGGAAATGAGCTTCCTTCCGGCGTCCCCCTTCGCATATGTCACGCTATGCTGGCTTTTCCTTTGGCAGTCCTTCTATAGAACTTTCTCAGGAAAGACGTTACGCGGTGGGTACGAATGAGTGTCTTTGATACGTGTTTCCCTGTGGAAACTTCAACCAAGCCTTTCGAATCCGAATCAGGGTGACAATAGCGCTCGGATAAAAATATTCGTGGATAATGGAGCCGTTTCGCACAGATGTCCATCAAGATATTGCATTTGTTTCACCGTGTCACTAATTTTTATCATATTCAAACTTTAATTTCTAGTATCAGAATTGGGCACTCAGAAATAACCCATTCATATTTGTTAAATATAAAAGAAAACACGATCTGCGATATATGTAAAATACCAGTTAACATGAATCATGTAGTAATAGAATGCAAAAATATGAAAATGAAAGGAAAAATGCTAAGTTGCCTGGATCCTTACCCATTCTGTTAGGTTCTGAGGAGTATATCGCCGGTCTTGCCCAGTATATCAAAGATACAAATATGTATAAAATATTGTAAGAAAATGTACCGTGTTGTTGATGACCTTTGATGTTAAAGCAACATTAAATAAATAAATAAAAAAATAAAACATATATGGGGTGTTCAAGCTAACACTACCCAGCATTTCTCAAAAAAATAGAGGAAAAAGTTATACTGTTTTCTGCAAAAAATATGATGGCGTCGCGTCTGTAATGTTTCTGTATCTGCAGTATGTTTTTAGAGGTGAAGGTGACCTACAATTTTCTAAATGGAAGGCTTTGTATCTTTTTACATTATATGAACGCGTGTGCCAAAATGAATTCATTCGTATACGACATAATGGCTTTCAACGTCACACAAGGTCAGAATTGGAACTCAAAGATTCGAAGAAAATATGAAAATTGTACAGTTCAGAAAATTGACACTGATGCACATCAAAATTACTTTAATTAATTGTCTCGTTACATACGAGATTTATGTGCATTATCGTCAATGCTATTATTTCTAGTCAAGTGAAGTTACACTGTCGTCATAGTCAGAATTCCCTCTGTTCGGACAGAAACAACCAGACACCGAACATTTGCAAGTAGCGAAGGCGTCTGTTGTTAGAAGACACGCTGTTTAGATAAGGGTCGACCGAATTGTAAGACGTTCGGATATAAGGGTAGTTGTACAGGGTATTTGTAATGGGTATTTGGATAACGTTGGCTCTACTGTATTTCATTTACCCTGACCATTTAGAATATTACTGTAGTATTTGCACAGGAAAATTTTACCTTTGAATGAAAGCGTTGACAACTCCTTGAATTCAAATGGCATTTGAATTCAGCCACTTACTATGTTTAATTTAAAGGTACTTGTTAAATTATATTAATAAAAACAAATCAAATTAAAAAATAGAAATGTATTATGTTTTGTATCTATCAAATCAACAGTTTATATTTTGTACGTATCTTTCTCAAAGCTATACTTACAATATGTAAAGAGGAATATCCAAACACTATTTTAGCATACCTCTTTTACGTTATTAATTTAAATAAAACTTGCAGAAATGTATTAACTTGCCCCGGTGTTCTTTAAAGACAACTACGTAAACATATACCTACCAGGTAAATCATCACTAATGACGAATGTAAATATCTAAACATTTACAATTCCGGAGAATACCGTAACAAACGTCTACTTGTGACTTCCACACAAAATTATGCAGCAGACACTTCGACTTCCAGTGCCAATTACCTGGAAAATCTTCGAGAATCCTCAAAGAATAAACGACTAGGTACAAATATGCCAGGAATATCTTTAATACACAACGAGAAAAGTGGATGTTCTAGCCAGGGTTCTCGAGGCTCTCGAGAAGTGATACAAATGGAAAGTGGATTCTTTGAACTTTGTTACAGGAACGCGGCCAGTCGGATACTTTCCAATCCAGTTTAAAGGGCTGAATTTTACAGAGGAACCGCGCTATTGTCATGAAAACTACCGTCGCGGGGAATGTTTTCCCGCGAAGATGAAAAACGACAGGCGAGAAGGATGCGTCGGCGAGTTCACTCTCGTTCCTCTATGAGACGGAAGACGGTTCTCGGCGAGCCGTGAACGATAAGCCGCGACAGAAAATTTGAAACTTCGTGACAAGTGCAAGTTGCCGGCTCGTGATTGAATATCCCGGGCTCGCGAAATTTCCTGATGCTCGGAAAATTCACCAAATTCAAATGCGTTCGTCGACTCGTGGAATCGTTCGTTCGACATCTGACGCGGCCGCGATGATGCGAATGAATTATTGATCAGAGGCCCTGGCGAAAAGTTAGTCGTCATCGGATAAAGTTCATTCGACGACTGTCTTCGTTAACGGAAACTCGACAGATGAATTTGCAAATTTTCGATCGACATGGTTATGTAGGAAGGCTATAATGCCGTCCCTAAATGCCGTGGAAACTTCACCAGCGAAATTCGTTCCGCCGTCCCTTCGCGGCGACCGGGACGGAAGTTCGATCAAAATCGATATTCTATTTAACGAATGCATAATTGATTCAATTAATTTCGCGTTAATTATTTGTCAAGACATCCGCCGTTCAATGTCGACGCCGCCGTTGACAATGAAGCTACATAATATTCCAATATGGGATAACTATCGGTGAGTTTGGGAAACGCCCCGACAATTATTTTATGAAATCTGGGATGTTGTTTAGCTTGGAAACTAGTGTTCGTCCGTTTATATTTTTGCTGCGAGCTTGTGGGAGAAGATTAAACCAGTTTAGAGTTTTTGCAACGATGCAAAATGAGTTCTATGTATTCAGCGGAATATTCTCGTTTGAAAAGTGATTGACGCGTGTATACGCACCCAGTGGCCCGTGTCCATACGTATTCATTTGGTTTCAACATCACGAGTCAATAGGATATTGAATTCCAATGTAGATCTCCAAGGCCTGGTAAACTTCGCCAGTGCCCGGATATCGCATGATGATGCATAGACTGTCATTGTGTATCTATTACGTTCGGTTACCAAAATGCGGGTTGCTTTGAATTTGCTACGCTTTTGTTGGCAATTTTTCCATGCACGTTACCTAGCCAACAATGTCATCCAATTTTCTCATGAAGTGGGCAATGCTCCGGGATCGTAATAAACAGTAATTGTTCCTTTTTTACATTATAACCACCGAACAACAAATTTACTAGATTTGACTGTATTGTATAAATGAATAAAAATGGATTTGTTGAGTTTTGAAGTGATTGTTACTATAGGTTGTGCATAAATGAATCTATTTTCTGAATAAAGTGTAGAAGATCTTCTGGGTGTTTCTTGCAATTAATGCAGCCAATTTTTATTTCGCATAGAGGTCCACAGTTTAGTTATGAATGTACATATAATTCATACTATAATTGATATAATTCAATTGATTTAATTTATTATAATCGTCGGCGAATAAGAAAAGAACGCAATACGTTCGAAGGGTAGCTAACTTAGTTTCTGTGGCGTAAATTGCATTTGCTAAGCCTCATTCTTTATTTTATTCAATGATTGTCATCTACACATAACTGCTTACAGTTCCAAATCTGAACAATCTGGTTGAAGGCACTCGTGTCCGTCGAAAATGATCGACGCGGCGTGAGTGGAAAGTTCAGCGTCGATCACGAATGATTGACATTGCGGATAACGTGTTAACAGTTCTATAGAGAGTGTTCTAACCTTCTTCGGCTTTTCAATAGATTTCCACATCTAGATATACTATACGAATATTGTTAGTAACATTCGCGTCTCGTCGTATCATTCTTGTCTTACTTCACTGTTAAAGAAGTATAAATATACGTCAATTTTAATTATGCGTCTCCTCATTCTCTGTAAACTAATCCTTCTGACATCTAAAAAGAACTAAAGTCATTGGGTTCAATTTTGAACCAGAGTACATAACATGTAGATACATACACATAAATATAGGGAGAGGTCGTCCACATTGATGACCGTGACAATACAGGGTGTCCCAAAATTCCTTCAACAGCCGGAAATGGGAGGATCCTGACGTCATTTGAAGCAACATTTTCCTTTGCAAACATGTTATCCCCGGCTTTGTTTAGGAGTTATTAACGAAAAACACGGACCAATCAGAGCGCGACCTACACGCGAGTTGGCACAGTCGGCCAATAGACAGTTGGCGCGCCGAGACGATTTTGCCAACTCGGGTCTAGGTCGCGCTCTGATTGGTCCGTGTTTTTCGTTAATAACTCCTAAACAAAGCTGCGGATAACATTTTTGAAAGGAAAATGTTGCTTCAAATGACGTTAGGTACCTCTCATTTCCGGCTGTTGAAGGAATTTTGGGACACCCTGTATATGTCCAGGTTATTGATATACTTAATCGATGAGGATTTCCCTTTTCTATTTGTTTTCGAATCACAGTGTCCTCGTAACTATTTCGTCCACCGTACGCAAATGGTATGCCTGCGCATGGAAAAGTATAGTGGACCTGCGTAAACTGTAAATTTACGAGGTTATCCCATCGGAATCCCTGGTCCGAGGCGTCACAATATCGTCAACGCATCGGACGCTGCCCGACCACACGGACAATAATTGTAAATTGACAAATTGCGACGGAAAGGGGGGCCTATGCTCGGTCGCGAAGTGAACCGCGTCAACAGCAAACGGCAAGCGATTAATCAACCAGGCAATTCATCTTAATGATCGAGCCAAGGCAGCTTGCGCTTTCATGCTCGCTACGTAAACGCAGCCAGACGTAGTACGGACGCCTCTATGTGCGCCCGTGTTTATTACTGCTCTCGATGCACATGCCCTATACGGTGTTGTTACATGGTACATGGCTCCTATTGTTTCCGCGATCTCTGATTCAGCCGCGGCGAAGTGGCTGCGAGCGAGTTATTTTCGAGTTGACTTGGTTAAATGCAGTTTTATCGCTCGCCGTCTATTCAGATTCGTTCGTGGAGCCTCATTTTTTGTGTCCTCGAAACGAAGTCCTCTAACGGCCACGTTTTTTTTTTCAATTTCATACCGATGCATTGTCGATTACGTTGAATATAGAGCCCTATGGGCGAAACATTCAATTGGATCGAACCTCTATCGGCGACGAATTTTTTGCGTTACTCGAATGACCCAGCTATAAGGTTGACAATCTTTTCGCGTTTGAGGTAAGCAACGTATAAAAATAATTATGTTTATGAATCAGATTTTTAGAAATTATTATGTAGTGCCTCTAACCTTGTTAAAATAAAACGTGACGTAACGTTACTATTCTGTGCAAATGTAGCAGTTTGTATAGTTTTTTTATTTATATCAATAATATATTTTAACCATGTGCACTACGTGGTATATCGAAGTCATGTTTGATATTTTACTGAACATTACTATTTATCAGAGAATCTTTTTTATTTATTTAGTTTTTAAAGATCGATTCATGCTTACTTTGTTAATACGGATACAGAAAATAGTCCTTTTGCATGAATACATAAAAATAAGATGATTCAAATTTTTCAATCCTTTCGATGAAATAAAAGTTAATTTGTAAAGTATAAATTACATACATGTGTATGCAATGACTAGAAGATTATGTTCTCACGATCCAAGTTTGAAAGAGTAATCACTGCATAAATACTAACTTTTCAGTCGTTCTTTCATTATTAATTAGCTAAATGACTTCAATTTTTAATAGTGAAACTAAATTCCGTATCACACTGAATCGATGAAACCGTTTACGCATTTTGAATACACAGCAATTGTGAATTTCATGTCAGTTCAGAAAATACAAAATTCCACGATATACTGAAAACCTTGGCTTATCTTAAATATCATCAAATGCTAATTTTAATTAAGCGAATTTAGATTTGATCGCAGTTCCACAAATGTATATAGTTATTAAATTATTACATTGATATAATTGGCACAATTAACGATGGCGCCCGAGGCTACGTACCTAGTAGGCAGTTGCACGTATACATGACATTAATCTATGTATTGTAAATCATTTGAATATTATTATGTAACAGTTAATTAGATTATCTTTATTTTCGCGGATAGATCAGAAAGCATTATTTCAGCACAATTGTTAATTAGATGCAACAACATATTACCGAAATTATACATACAGAGATTATATAGAGGTATCATTCGTAATTGTAGTGTACAAATTAATTATACCGATTGGAAGTTCGAAATATCCTTCGTCATTTAAATTTTTATTAATTTCGATTAGAATTAAGTGCTGTCTTATAATTACAACATAATAATTTTAATAAAGCTTCTACTTCTTATTTCAATAATTAAAAACGTTTTAGTTTGAATACATAGAATACTCCAATCTTTTGAGTAATAGCAGCTATTTATTAATTGTAAGTTTTACTCATTCTTAGTTAATACTGATTGTAATTATCTACTGTCAATTTATAATAGAAAATTTGAGTGTTCATGCAATATACTTTGTGTAGAATATATCATTGTTATTCATCATATATCAGTTAATCTACTTTAAGGTTAAATGTCCATATTTAAAGCTACAAAACAAATTGATAGAAAGTGTATTTTTAGATATATAAAAATATATAAAATGTACAAAAGTATAAAACATTTTTCTGTTAGTCTTAATATGCATATAATTAAAATATCTAGAAAAGTAATGAACTTTTTGCGTAAATGACTTAATATTTCGTCATCAAAGATAACGAACTGTACTGATTAATGTAGACAAAAATATGATTCAACTTATAAAAATATTGCAAAGAAATGTTGTAGAAGTATGTTCAGAATGAAAAGAGGTTATACATACTACGCCATACCTCGGCGGTAGTTAAGGATTAAGAAGCAGATTCTGTTGCCGAGCAATCGCACGAATGTGGATTTTAGGATCTACGCCTGCAACGTTCGAACAAAGCTCTCGATGATTAACGCTCGCGAAACAATTTTCGAAAAACTCGACAGATCGCAGCGAAATGTATGGGAAATCAAAATCATCGGCGGCTGCTAGGAAAATCCTTCGTTATGAAGCAACGAAACGGTATAATAAAGCAGGAGATGGGAGGTCCTTATTTACGAGCGTTACTATAGCTTGAATAAACATCTCTGTTGCACGTGTCCGTGTCCGTGTCCGAGCTAGCGCCACCCCTCTGTCTCGTTTCCGAATTGAATTTAGTAGCGTTTATACAGTCATGTACAGGGTGCTCCACTTAAATCAGACTCCTCTCACAACTAGGAAATCGTAGACACCGGAAATGTTACAAATAAATGTACGAGGACCAGTCAAACATCAACCGCACGTTTTCTCTGATTTATTTAATGGAATTTCTTTAAAAATACCAACGAGTTATTTTTCTATATAATAGGTTGCTCAGTTAGACAAATATAACTTATTAGCAACTAAGTAGTTGACATAAGCTATTAACGAATTATACGTTTTTCGTAATTATTAAGTACACCCATGCATGGGTTTAATGCAAAATCTAAAGAAAAAGCATGGCTGTGTGACTAAATATTTGTAAAATTTAATCTAATATATAAAAATTCTGTATCAATTAAAGGAATACATTAATTGAAATTAAAATTGTTTTGAAATTACTCGTAGATCATATCACAAATAACATTCCACCGAGAACTTTCGAAATTTTTCATCCGTTAACTCTCTATGTACGTTTTCCTATGTACACTGTTTCTATGTTCTATGTATGCTTTCTATAGGAAGAGAAAAACAATTGTTTGAATGTTGGAACAAATATATGTATAGTACCACATGGAAATTGTTTCGGTGAAACCTCTGATGTTTGAAGGAAACTACACGAAATTAAAAGTTTAGTTTGATTCAGCAGTGGACCATATACACGAGTCCAACATCTCCAAATTTTAAATATTACGTCGTAACCTAAGTTCTTGCGTTTATGACTCTAAATTCTTTCTCGTAAAAGCAAAACGTAGCAGAACGCGAGAACTTTTTACAATCTGTGTAATAAAAGTTCCATGGAAGCAAGCTATGCTAGACGGTTTATTAAAAAAAAAAAAAAACAGAAAAATCCAGGCTTGCTTTACACTATGAATTCTCTACATACATATTACAAATAATTGTAAATGATTAACATGCTGAGAATATCAACTTAACTGTATTAACTATTCAATATTGTTGTAGTACCATTCATTGAATAACGACAATTGAAAGCTGTTTGAACTTTGAGTATTTGTTCCTGGTAGAGAAAAATTTTTGTTGCCATGTTTTAGTTCTGTATGAACGAAAATGTTTACGATCGAACTGTTCTTTATCTGTCGATATCGAAATTTATAAGTTCGCGATGTTCTTTAAAAACAAACAAAGGAACACAAAACAATATAATGATTACAAAAGATCGTGCTTAATTTCTAGAGACCTTAAGACCTTGTTTAATAGCAGTTTCTATGAAAATGAATGTATTTTATTAATAAATAAGAAGAGATACGGAACGTAACTAAACGTACTTATGTTACGACACAAGAATTGATTAATAAAATTGTAACTGTAAAATGTAATAGTGTAAGAAAATCAATGTTATCTGTGTTACAATATTGTATTCCATAAGTGTGTATACAGTAATAGTTTAAATATTACGTGTTCAACGAAAATGTCACAAGGGCAAATATTAACATCACAAGAAAAAGCTAAGACAAGACAAAGAGCAGACACAGGATACCTTGTTTAACCAAAAAAGCTTCCAAACTTCTGTAACGTATGTTCAAGAGGATCGGTATAAATGTAACACCCCGTATAGCGAACAATTTCGCAAAATGGAAAATCGCAACTCGTTAAAAACCATATTGTCTGAAACTCAATGACAACAATCTGCGATTATACGCAATAGAATCCCTCGCGTCATTCAACCCGGCACAACCCCCTCGCAGCATCGTGCAATATCTGTGCATGCGCGCCAGAGAAATTCTGTTAATTGCTCGATACCATTCTAATGAGACTCAGTTATAACCGGATTCCCCGATGGGAGCCATATGTTATGCCCATACTTGATGATTTCGATAGATACCGAAATTGGAGGTAGCCGCGTATCCCGAGCACCTAGAAGAATTCCGTTGGTAGCGTTCAAATGAAACTCGGCCCGAGCACCATCCGCTGGAGCTCAATTTTGCCGGTGGTTCGTAATTAGCACACTTTTCCTCACATAAGGGGGTCTCCTGGTTAGAACCTTCAAAAATCGATTCTTTTTGCATTAAAAATATGTCTGCAACTGGATTTTTTTAAATTCGGAGGAATAACGAAGCTACGGATGTCTGAAGAATGCAGTTCTCACTGTATACAGGGAGATAAATAACTGGTGATACGAAATGGCAGCGATTCTACGAAAGAAATAAGTTGAAAGTGTACAATAAAATTTCTTCATATGAGACTTTCGTTTCGAGAATATCGACTTTGAAAATCCGTCGACGTCGAGATTTATATTTTGAGAGAATCTCCGGAAAGCACACCGTCATCTCATGAACAAAATATTATAACAAATACCCTTTTTTAGTGTGCCAAATGTGAATAAAACGCCTAAAAGATCAAAATATCATCATCTTGTTAAACAATGAGATATTTATTTCTTTTGGTTCATGCCATTACTACATATTGATTAAAATTCTACGCTTAAACTACTATTAAAACGAGTGGAACCGTGTCAACCAATAAGGCACTTGCATCTTTCGGGAACTATAACTCCTACAATTTTGAGTATTTTAACTTCAAAAATATATATTGTACAATGCAAAATAATAGAAAATACGTGTGCAAGATCTTAATACAAAACAGCCATCTGACGTTTTCACAAAAATTTCCACGGTCTATGAAATGACACTGCAGACCAGAAGATTCCCTTAATTTGAAAGAATCGCGCAACCAGGAAAGGACGATATTTGCCTCGCGTTAACTTTAGGAAAATACGGGGCGGGACTATTTAGATTTTCGGTTTGCCTTTGTTCTACGTCGCTTGTCTCTGTTATTTCACCGAATGTGCAAGTATATTTTTGTTTCATTCTCGCGGACGCAGCCAAGTACGCCGGACGTTCTCAATGGTTAAACAGCTCCGTGAATTTGTTGTTACTTCATTATTCAACGTCTCAGATGCCGCGCGTTACAAAATAGTCAGAGGTAAAATTTACGTTTGGTATTTCAGTTTATGCTTTACGGGCTTGCGTGGCGTACAGCATGTTTCCAGTGAAATGTTTGAATTTTACCGTCGTTTAATGTTGCATTGTACCCGTGATAATATTACGAAGATGCACGCCAACATTGTAATCCTGGTTATATATCCGACACAAGGAAAAACAGCAGTTCTCCAGAATTACGTATCCGTTGGTCTTCTCGAGCGAAATTTTAGACTCATAATGAGAACAGTATTACGAGCGAAGGATGTTGCGCAGTCGTGTCTATGATAATTCTGTCTACAGAGTGTCTCACTCCAGAATATCTTCATTCATTTTGGCACGGTAAAAAATTTTTTATATAGTTTGAGTGGTATCAAGTGGTCAGTATTCATAATCGCGTAGCTCATAAGAAAATACATTCAAATATGTACTGTGACATGACCTTCAAATGACCTTGCACTCCGAAGATGGAGGTCAAATTTCGTTTATAAGGAGAATGCCAGCTTTGCGAGAAATACTAACACCTGTAAATCTGTAGAAACTGCAGAAAATTTTAAAAAACAACCCCTGTGGAATACTGATACCGCTTGATACCATTCAAATCGCACATAAACAATTCTTTGCTTTGTTAAAATTAAAGAAGACATCACAAATCATACATCGAAATCCGCAGTCTAATAAATAATTATACAAGACTACAACTTTCGCAATAAAAATTTCATTTCAGTCAGCAATGACCATACGTAAGTCTAACATCTCGAAATTTTAATTATTGCGTCGTAACTCAAGTTCTTGTATATTTGACTGTAAATTCTTTCCCGTAAGTTTGAAGTAGTAGAACAGCGCGAAAACTTAATTTACGATCTAATAGAATCGTGTAATACGTCCTACGGAAATCGTTCTGTAGAATTATGCTCGTGTTCCGAGAAATACGAGCTCGGAATGCGCACGCAGAAGATGTGAGAGAACTATTGACTACTCGAATAAGCATCAGAATTTGCTTAGAGGACGACAAAACAGCTCGCGATTCCCGCATTGAATTACCAATCATTGCGCTTGATGCCTCTATTACCCTTTCACGTTGCCGCCCTAATACAAATCGTAACTCGCTACGCAGACATCTAGTAAACTGAGGCTACGTTGTACGTTGACAGTGTCGATTCGACTTTACGACGACGTTTAACTAGCGACTTAATTGAAGAACGGTATGGCACGTTGCCATTAATTCTGCCGCACTTTCGAACTCGAATAACGTCGGTCGCATTTTCTATTTGTTGTAACATATTCCCCGGTTTCGCTACACTAGAAATCGTGTTCTTCGAAAACGGATGCTGCCCACGAGGAAAAATGTCACAGTGATAACAGCCAACTGTTATGGAGCTTCTGCAAATAATGAGTCTCGTAACTAAACTGTGGATTGTTGTGGAAAATAAACATTTTCCACCGCAACTGCAGCAAACACGAGCTAAATAAAAATTAATTTACTTTCTTAATAGGATTACAGTGATTCCTATAACTGGACTGTGGATTTTTATGCAAAATATACATTTTCAATTACAACAGCAGGAGTTGAATAAAAACGAATTTCCTTCGGTAACAAGATTAATAAATTGAAAATAGTATAAGAATATTTTGACATTCTACTAATGCATTCATTTTTTCATGGTTCGGGTAAGAGTATCAGGAGTATAAAGATAGTATTTTTAATATTTTTATTAGGCTTATTAGAAGTCGTTGATATTGTATATTTTGTTTTTGTCGTAACTGCTTGTTTCAGCAAGCAGTAATGTTTAATTATTTTCCTCCTCAGCTCCTTTATTCTGAGCGTTGTTACGGATAATGAGATTTTCTCGTTTGAAATTATTTGATTACACCGTAAGAGCCGTAATATCTCGTCCCCTCATTAGATAATTAACTTCCTATAGCAAACTTCTCATTAAAAAGAAGGAAAGTTACTTTGGCGAAAGATATATAAAAGAGAATAAGGGTATGGCTTTAAATAACCATAGATTAAAATTTGTAACCTTATCATTTTTATACAGCGTATATATGTATTAAAATATTATAAAATTTTTACTTTCACTCGTATTTTCTTAATTAAAGAACCCACATCTTCTTACGTACATCTATGAACACAGTGATTTTATAAAATTATCTTCACATTAATGTCAGTCCATCAAGAAATGGATTTTCTACAATTTAGGTTAATAATACTGGGTCACCATACGAATTATAGACATAGTGAATGTTACTAAGTTTTTGTATATTATCCCAATATCCGAAAAGAAATAATTTTCGCACCTAATAGTATGACGATACTCATATAGAATGCTGTAGTTTACGCGGCATGCTTTGTTCTGTACGGTCTCGTCAGCGGTGCGGGGTCCGTAATGAAGTTCGAATCCAACGGACTTAACGAAAATCGATAGCCCATAATCGTTTGTATTAGTTGTTGATGTCCTTAGACGCGTATTTACTTACCCTGCTCCTGCGCCCAATTGATAAGAGACGGTACACGGGCATCAAAACTGGAATAACAGTTCTCAAAGCGTGCGGACGAGTCCAAGCCAACAGTCTCGTAATTGGCTTTAACTCCACAGAGCAGCGCCGTGGCACATGCCGAAGACTCTCCAACTTGGGCGTCCATGTTGTAAGTCTGCAAATGAACGAAAAAGGAAGAGGAACTTTAATTAGTTTGCGACATCGGCTATCCCCCGCAAAAACGTTACACCGACACGCGAGCCGCGCTCGCGACAGTGAACACGCTTCGTTCCGCTTCAATTGAATTCTTTCTTTCATCAACCCTTTACACTTTCGTAATCGTTGTCACGCCGGATTTGAACTCTTTGTACAGTGGCTGCTGAAATTATTAGGGTGTTCCTCAAGAAATATCATTCATTTCACTAATTATCTCATTTAAATAGTTATTCGACTAAATTATGATATACAGGGCGGGGAAATAACTTTGTCCACCTTGAACATTTCCGTTACTTGTAATAATATGAAAAAATGATATATACAAAAGTTGTCGCCTTCATTTCTTTAAATGGAAAGACTGTTTTGTACCATTATATTGGTCTTCATATGTCCTCAACTATGTATCTCGTTAGCTATTAGGTTTTAAATTAGGTCTAAAATTCGGTAGACTGAAATGTTTAAAACATGTACGCTCTTATATTCTTTCAAATGGGGAAGAGAATTTTATTTCCTACTCCAATTTCGATAAATGAAGCCATCAATATTTAGATTCGCATGAATCCTGCAATTAATTCTAATATCGAATTTCAATATTAACAATTTCATTCTGATATCGAATTTTATATGAGTATTGGTTCGCAATGCAATAAAGTAAGTTATAATGTAGTCTGGGAAAAGCATTTTACTAGAGGAACCGATAGCGTCAAAAATTCGTCAAATATCGTGTTACCAAGAATGAAACCTTCTGGAATACTAACATATGTAAATTTGATATTTTCGAGTCAGATGGAGGAACTTGAGTTTGTAAAAGCCATATACACAAATGGAATATCAATGTTTGTGCTCAACATTTAAGCGTGGAGATGGCGGCATAGGATTCGAGGGTGGATAGAGTGCAATGAGAATTGGATGTTTGTACTGTGGATCGAGATCGCTACATCAATAGTTGAAAATATTCTTAAAAACTTGTTTATCTTTAAACTAGATACGGAGACAAAACACGTGGCAAACTGAAAAAGAAAATAATCTTATGTAATATTATTTTTTAATGTAACCAAACTATCACGAGAGTGTCATAAACAGCAATAGAAACGAATTTTCATAGAAAATTAATTACTTTTTAATAACATAAATAATAGTAAAATTATTCTCAAAGATATTAAACAATTCAGTTTTACAGTAAATAACTCTTTTCACGCTAAGTCAATAATAAGTATAATCAGCTGTAAGAACATAATTGATTATAACAACACATTCAGTTTTAATTTAACTGACTGCTGGAATGTTTCTGCTGATCCAGGACAATTATCAGCAGAACCGATCGTGCTGCGAAACATACCACAGTTCCGTAATTTATTCAGAATCGCTGTTTGGTTATCCTCCGTTAAATCTTATACTGTTTGTTCTTCATAACAAAATACTGAAAATACATTCGTTATTGCTAGCAAACAGAATGTCAGCTCATTTGCCAAATATAAAATTCTACACATCATTAGGGAACTTCGTATTTACAAATACGAAATGCTCATTTTAATGAATTTCTGTTTTATACGACTGCCATTTTGTTAAAAAATTCTTTGTCCGCATCATTCTGGCTGTTCTTTTTCAAACACTTGACCTATAAATAATCTAACCATTTTTATCGCATAAATGGTTTAAAGTTGACGACTCTCCATGTAAGTACATGGGAGTACCTACTTAAATCCAATAAGAGGGTTAACGTTGATCTTGAAGAAATGGGTTCGAAGATACATAAAACGAAATTGATACGTGAGGATTTGAATGGATCTACATAACTATGACTGCCATAAAAAGTATTAAGGATTATACTTGTGGTCAAACATTTATGTTTTTCATTTTTTCTAAATTAAAATACAATTTTATCTTCTGTTATCCATATTGAGTCATTAGATTAAACATCGGTACGCAATAAACATGACTTTTGTCTTTTATATAGAACATTTCTTCCCTCGATAATATTAATATGTTGTAACCAATGCACCAGTATTGTTACATTTATTTGGTGTTCCTTCTACTTCATGTATGAAATTCGCAGTCTAGATTACTATGGTAAATGAACCTGTTATAGCTGGATCTTAATGGTGGTAGGCCCTTTTCACTATATCTAAGATGTTCATTGGATAGGACCAGAATAGGTTATCATAGTAATCATCATACGTCGTCGGGAATTTATACCGTGTTATGATAATCGATCTTTCTTTGACTGCGTCGTGGCAAGGGCAAAGATTATGAGAGTGGAATAGATAGACCGGATGCGCAATGTACATAAATCTTGTCGGCATTATCCGCAGGCAGGTCGCCTGCGTAAAATATCGCTGACTTCCGGCGGTTTTCTTATTATTCGAAAACCGTGCAGCCACTCGAGCGCGGAGTGATCCGAATAATAACACACCACCATTTCGATCCAGTTGTTCAAGAAGGTCCGCGATTCCACCGGCTGAAAATGCAACAAGAAACCGCATAAAGTGCACAGCTGCGTCCGCATAACCCAGTCGATTAAGGAGGATTTTCCGTTTCAGATGGCGTACTTCAGAGCATTCTTTTCGTTTTCCTCCTGGGCCGCGGAAAAACCTCGAGAAATACCATCTTCGAGATCCTTAGTTTAATTTAAGGTAGCTGTTGCATGTGAACGATGTAAAATTCAACAATTTTGTGACCGATTCAGCTACTCTTTCGCAGAGTCGCCAGATGACGAGAGGGAGCATTCTGTAATTGAGGGGAAAAGTTACCCCCTCCCTCTGCCAGTCCTTTGCGTCGTAGAAGGGGAAGCTAGAGTAGGGACACAAGTCTTAATCTGACGACTCTGCTCTTTCGCCGTATGTAGAACAATTCTTTATACAGTTTTTAAATTACAATTCAAAGATAAAATGGAGATATTAATTCATAGGTTTATTCAATAACATGATAAGTCGATAGGACATAATATAAAATACATTATTGAATAAATCTATGAATTTGATGTCTGAATTTCAATTTAAAAACGCTGCGAACTTTCGTTCATATAAGACGTAATGATATGATGTAATTTTCAATGTTTTGCTTAAGTTGCATTCTACCGAAATTACGAGGAAATATTTGACACTGTTGTCGGTGAACGTTGATGCTATTGTTAGCAGTTGTCGAAGTGACAATATTGAAGCGACTATATCAGGAAAATTTCATAAAGAGAATCGATGCTACCTGCGTATCAATAGCGCGCATCTTCAGCGATCCGACTTGATCACAATGCCGTCCTGCCGTCACAATAACCTACTCGAATGCCACGAAACTGAAACGATATTCCAATATCGTCCTGAGAATTTCTCTTCAACGTCAAGCGCTCTTATACAAAGAAAAAAGAAATTCCTTCGCTGAAAATTTCTGTATCCTCGCGGATGAAAACTCTGAGCCATTAACGTGTCACTTTTCAGAATAATGACTGATTAGTATTTAAAGGGAGCTCCGCAACAAAGAAATCACAGATCAACTTCTTACGACATTGTGAGTCAGATAATTTAAAAAAATCAGTGACGTGATTTCGGGTCATCCGTACTCAAGGAAAACCTTCAATAACGCACTTGGATGTCATCCGACGCCAATGTGTTAAGATAACACTGTACGTATTAAAATCCCCTCGAATTTATCGTTATAACTACAGATTATTCTGTTCATTATAGTTAACTTTGCACGTGTATCTGCAATCTAAATTTATGTCGGTATACTTTTGTGTTCAGTGTGGATACAGCTTAAATGCTGTCACATTCTTTAACGCAAGAATGAATTAAAAATCTTCCGAACCCCGATACGAAGAAATCATTAACTAAAAACTAAAGATATGTCCACACTGAATCAACATCGAACGACTTTTTGTCGCCTTCTGTTGTCTTTATTCGGTAAAATTCGGCGCCTTTTGCAACGTCAACTAAAATTTGCTCGTTCTAGCTTCAGTGTGGACATACCTTAAGCACAATTAATATTCAACGGCAACCAGTTTATCTGTAGCAACACGTCACATTAGAAACTATTTACACTATTCTGCTGTTGCGTTCACAACATGTTCGAGTGACCACAAGTGTGAACCTATAGAAGAGACGGATGTATCATCGATACTGATCTTCGACATCTTATCAACGCTTTGATAAGATAGTACAGAAACGTATGCTTTTCCGTAGGTGGTCAGTGCGAGCTAGGTATCCAAAGAGTGGACACGCAGCCGAAGAAAGTGCGAAACACAGTGAGTGAAAATCAATCAAAGAAACGTGGAGAGCAGAGCAAGATGGATAAGAGACAACCGGAAGTGACAGAACAGAAGCAGCAGCGAATAGAGGAGATCGAAAGGCAGCCGGAGCAATGTGATTCTTCGTCGATTCAGCCCGGGCCGAGCAACGTGGACGGATGGATGCTCAAAAAACCAAAGTGAGTGACATTTTATCGTTCCGTTTTAAGATCGATCGACTGTGGAACGTTTTCCAGCGCGACGCGATAACGTTGAACCGACTTCGAACCACGACAACCGATTTTCAGTAGGTTTTCTTCCCGTGCGTCGAGCAATGGCACGGAATTTACACTCGAAAACTGTTTGGGAAACTAAGTCTACAAGACGATTGACAGCTCTCCGAACACTTTCTATCAGCGTATTCTCAAATAAAAACGGAAAGGAACGTCTCTGACGAATGTACAGGGTGACTTAAAGTTTAGTCTCCGCGAGAAAATGTTTCGAACAAAAGTTAAGGGCACATTTGCTGTAAGTGGATTTGCCTTTGAACTAGTGGAACATCCAGAGGAGTTCAAATATTTCTCTTGTACATTATGCTTCTGTGGAAAATCAATATGCACATCTTGTTATACGCTATTTAAGTAGTATTTGCTGAAACATTGAAATAGGTATCTGAAAGTAGAAGCACGTGGCAGTCATTTTCCCGGAATCATTCCTGAAATATGTGTTGTATCAGTTGTATCTCCGTGGGGTTTTATCAGATACACATGTTTAGAATTTTATATTGAACTAGACAAGAGAAGATAATCCATGTCGAGGTCTCGTTATCAAGTTGTCAAACATTGTTGTAACGAGAGTAAGAAATAGAAAGTGCAAACTGTGACTGTATGTAGTGCTATGAAATTGAATTGATTAAACTAAAGATCATAATGTCTAAAAATTTTCAATATTTACTAACGCTTCAGACAAAGAAGTCGATTGAGCCATTTGAATTTGATATTTGATATGAATTCATTACGGGGCTAGAGAAAAATGATTATGGGTGAGAAAATTTGGATAAATGTAAAAAAAATTGGATAAAAATCAAAAACAATTATCATTGTTCAAGGAGAGCTTCATCAAATAGATAAAACAGGCTTAACCTACTTCTCCTGCATAGTGCCTTAGCAATCTAGGTTAAATAGAACATTTACTAGAACTACTTTTAATAGAACAGAGATCTATTGTTTAACTTATCGTTTGTGTAAGCTTAACAATAAATTGTCGTGTGCATTCAAAACAGATATGTTCCTGCAACGAAAATAGACATGTTCTTAGTATTAAACAATATCTTGCTCGTATAGTAAAAGATTTTTTTATGGAAAGACAAAAGGAATAAAAAAATTTTTAATTCTAAGAAGACGTGCGTGGCACGTCATTTCCAACTGCGGGATATAACCTATCGACGTGTGTGGCTGTGTCATTTCAGCGCAAGGTGTTAAGAAAAAGTATAAAATGGTTTTGCCCAATTCGTTAAGAACGCTGGTTTATATTATTCGACGTTAATGCGCGCGAGAAAGCGAACGGTTTTAAAACTATGATATCTCAATAGAAAGAATTACCATGGCTTCTAGCAAGATAACGACAGATAACAATTGAATCAAATGACTCATATTGTATTGCACACGGTGAATCATAGAACACAAGTAGCATCCTCCCCGTCAACGAGGATTTACGTCGTTTGCACAAACCATTTCGTAAGTGTGCCTCGCGCGTGCAATGTTAAACTCTGATCAAATAGAAAAAGATTGAGATTCTACTCGAATAATAATCAGCTGGAAAAGTCTCTTAAGGAGTCTTGCTAGAATAGAACATTCCTGATCAGTAAACTGCGCATCTTCATGCACAAGAATTTCTACTCCATTTCTACATTATTTCTTCCCTTAATAATTTTAGTAGAATAACATCATTGAATATTTTTACATTTTTCTACAATTTAATATGAATTTATTATGAAATCCGCTGTCTACTAGTAGATCGAGGATCTTTATGCAAAATTAAAATTGTCTGTGTGAAGTAGACGACCCACTCCTGATTTAAACGAAATCTTACTATTTCACTACGTTTTTATTTACCATTTCGATAGAGATTAGCAAGTATAATTTAACCCTCATCCGTCCCTCATTTCACGAACCGAATCTGTCCCTCGGTGTCAAATTGACACAGTGATACAAAAAATCGATACAATAACAGGTTAAACAATTATTTTTCGATGTTTTTTCCTTGAAATTGAGGAGTTAACATTTACATTTTAGGTTTTTGCAGTTATATGTTTCGCATTAAAAAAATAAAAGTCACCAAGTTTCGAACGAATTTGCCTACAAATAACAGAACAGTACAACTTATTTCGGGAAAACTGTGTCAAATTGACACGAGGGACGGATGAGGGTCAATTGGATTATTGCATTTTTGAAACACATTTTGAAGGTCCACTTAGGAATTGAATTGCACTAAACCGTGTTTGTCATGAATGCACGAAATCCGCAGTCTACTAATCCGTTTAACAATCAACAATTAGAACTGCAAGGGCAGATACAGCATTTCTGATAGATGTTCTACATTTAGATGTTCTGCGTGTATGTTTCTGAAAATGGTCTGAGCTCGCGTGTGTCTGACATTCTTGTCTAATTTTTTCCGTAGAACGCGCTGGAGACGTTTGATCCAGATGATTAGGAGGTCCTTCCGTAGGCAGAAGCGGCTCTGCGATTCATCAGACGCGCGAAAGCTGTCGAAAAAGTACGTACACGCGTAGTATTATCAGGTTCTGAGAAATGAGTGTTCGCCGTTGCAAGTCGACGGTGCAATAAGCGGGGAACTAAAATTCTCCGCCATCTAATGTGGTCATACTGCGGGCCGTATGAAAATGTACGAAGTGCTGCATCCCGAAGGCATGAAATATGCAAATTCACATTCATGGCAGGGCACGAATGAAAGGTGAGGGGAATTAACATTCCTACGGTGGAATTAATTTCACACCGGTGTTCGCAAGGTGTGTATTGGTCACTGTGGCTGATACACTGGTTGAACTTTCTATAAGAACACTACTGTTTTCAATAAAGCATGTTAACCTCTTAGCGTACGATTTTGTACATGGTTACAATGATTACAAGTGTTTCATCATTAATAATTTCACGCAAGAACATTCGTTGTAGTTAACGAAAAAATTTCTGAAAATTATAGTTTATGAAAAAGATTTTGCGCGAACTCGGTGATGAATAACAAAATTTTTCAAATATTCCAACCACATTCTGCAGTTTATATTGTAGTTAAATAATACGAAAAGCCTCGTGGCAATCCCGTGTTGATCGTTTTTGTAGTTTCATATTCTTTTGACCCGTCACAGGTGCCCTAACCCATTAACCCTCCATGGTTCAGTGAAATTCCCGTCAATGCATGGGTAAGGTTCAAGGGATTTAGTATTTTATTTATATTTTTATTAAAAAAGCGTGTAATAAAATTCACCTAGCACGTACAAATAAAAAACAGAATTCATTTAGGTCTTCCGTCAAATGCAATGCAAAAGTACGTTTATAATAATAATAACTTAAAAGGTTTAAGAGACATGTAGAATCTTATACATATATTTTTTTACAAATATTATTTTTTCTACGATACAACACAGGTACCGCTAATTTGCCAAATCGATTAACTCCACAAGATGAAAAGTAGTTGTATATTCATTTTTAAAAGTTCTTTAGCCTTTGTCATTCAGTGGTAATATTTAAAAAATGTTAAATATCAATTAAGTGCTTTGGCAGTAAAATGTGAAAAAGAAATCTGGAATGATGGTTAATCGATTTGGCCGAACGAAAGAAGTTCTCCATCGACTCCTCGACAGGTAAAAAGCTCTCGATCAGATTCCAACAAGTGTCCCAATACTTATGGGCGATCGTATCGTATGTACCGTTTAACGGGAGGCAAGTATTGCAAACAGAATAATCATATCAAAAGGTAATGAACAGATAGTGATCGATGGAACCTCGTGTAGCCGACAACCATTAACTCCGAACGGTTGATCGAATTTCCGACGTAGCCTTTACCCGCGCCAGAAATGTAATTTTCAACGGAGATATTAAAGCTTCCTCTTACCATTCTCGCTTTGTAGGCACCTTTTAAAACCACTTGCGTGCGGGCGCGGACGCAATATTGCAGGCGACAACTTTTCTCTTTTTTTCCTCGGCAGCCGAACAGTATTAAGCACGCAGGAGCGCAAAGTCGTTGTTCCGCGTTGCGGTTGTTCATCCGCCCGAGAAGAATGCGCCGTGCAATTATCAGAAATAAGAAAGACGAAGCTTTTGCACCGTGGAACGTCGGTATTCCAAACAACCCTAAACATGTATAAATATGTTTATGTGGAATCACCGTCCACCTGCTAGTTCCATGATTTCGAAAACACCCGATATTCTGTCTTATACAGTAATATCTCCGTAACTGTCGCAAATGTGTTGGAACCGGTCAAGTGGTAAACACGTTCTACGACCGAGTCAGCAAGGGGTGGAATGAAGGGAGAGTCTCACGCAAGCGAAGCAAAAGATTGCAACTTTTCTAAGTTTTTATTCTTCTTTTATGAAACTTTCACTATCATATTCGTTTCGTTTTTCTGATTAGAATGATACCAAACACGATATTAATTACGATTACGTAGCACCTCCTCTAGAATTGTCACCGATGCGACAGTTAAAGAAATGCTACTATACATATGTCGCGATGTTTATCAACCCTGAATTTTGTATGCCGGAGGAACAGTTTCCTTGGAGCTCGAACCTCGGCTACCGTTATTCGAGAAGCAATTATAAATCGTAGTATGCGACAACGGCGCGGACGTAACGGGAGATCGAAATCAAGGGATCCCGGTGGAATTGAGTGACACGAACGCGTGCTCGCGTTTAGCTCTATCAGCCGCGGAAAATGACGTCTGACAGCGTCGTCCGCAGAGATCGGTCGCCGCTTAAAACTCTCGTCACGATCGATCGTTATCATTTTCATCTCGAATTTCTGAATGAATGAGCAACCTGCGGATACGAACATCGGCCTCGCTCACGTGCGTTTCAAATTATTTCTATCCCTTTATAAAAAAATATATCAACCATATCGCGTATAACAGATACATCGGCGACCGGCAGTTTTGAATTACACTACGAATTGAAAGATACGATTGTTTACGGAAAAAATTTAACATGTTCGCCGTCGGTATCGCACGCTCTGTGACAACCGCTGTCGTACATTTTTGTAAGGAAAATTAAACTCGCTTTATGGACGCTGTTAGTCAAAGCCGTAACGCGGACCGTGATATCCGTGGAATCTGTGATATTTCTTCATTCTGTTTTTTTTTCACATTTTATGAAGGGAATGTGAAATTGTTGAATTTAGTAAAATGTAGATTAAATTGTTGAATTTAATTAAAAATGTTATTATATAAAAATGATGGTGTAAAGCAACTAGAAATTAATTGATCATTTTATAAAATGAAAGAACAATGCCGACAGGTATTTAAAATATTGAGAGTCGGTAGTATATCTCCTGTGCGTTGTAATTTTGGTGACGATAAATGGGATGTTACGATTTAATATGTAAATAATACAAAATGGACTTTAAAAGAGTAATATGTAATATCTTCTTATTTAATTATTGGAAATGGGCAGTATGTACACTGTGTACGAGTTACTTAATTGGCAAACAACAATGTGAATACAGAAAATTGAGAGGAGATTGGGGCAATGGTTCAAAAGCATTTGCGCTTATTGAACCAAACAAAAAAGCCTGAATAATAATTGGTTTCACTGATCGTTAATTTCTCAGGTGTAATTAATTTGCAGTTACCAATTTGGAATAAATGACTCTAACTATAATACAACACTTTCACATATTTTTCAGAATTGAATTTACAAGAAAATTTCTCCCCCTTATTAAAATTGGCAATAAACTAAAACTTACGTAGCGGGTTTACGAGCAAGGCACAAAGGTACTTAGAAGGTACAAGTTGTGTTGTGGATCTTAATCTAACTAAAACTTACGTAAAACGTAGCAAATTCTATTAAATTTTGTGTTTTACTTCTGCAGTTATTCGTACAAAATCTCACAACTCGGTGACATTTGTAAGAATGTTTATTAAGCTCATTGTTTACTTTGCCGGGCACTGTTTCATGCTCGCGAAGTTTATTCACAACATTTTTAAGACCTCGTGTATTCTGAAGTAACATATTCATGTCGAAAGCAAACAATGTTCTCAATTTCCGACATTGCACAGAACTAAATAAACTTTTTAGGTAGATTACTTTTTTCAAAGTTCTCACGGTCCAGACGATTCCGCGTACAGAAGTTCGTTTGTTATTACGAGTCATCGTCATAATGATGAATTAAAGTAATTAAATAATATCGTTGAAACTTTGTTAAATAGTATTATATTCGAGACAAATTTGAATAGCTTTCAGCACAATGAAAATGAATTTCAATGAGAGGATCTCTCTGATTAAAGTCTTTGTAGGTGTATAAAAGTAATAATGCAATTACAAATGTATGTCGTTTTAGCATAAAATGCACCGCGTGCACCTGAATTAACCAATTGAATCATTTTGTTAATGAAATTTATCAGTGAGTCACAGCTTGTTCTATAAGTTTCAGCGAGACATTATTTCCTTTAATACTTAGTGTAATTAGACAAATTAAATGTAGGAATTTGAATATTATGCGCAACTAATTGGATGGTCTCCCTACTGAATTATTTGAAGTTTTAGTTTATTTTCGAATTTTAATTAAAGTTTGAGATTTAAATGCTGGTAAACTTTTTAATGGATGATAATGTACGTAAAAGAATATTCACATGTGAAAAAACATGTTGTTCACCTACTTTATTTATATCCAACCATTTCCCTCGAATGAATGGACCAGCCGCAGTGCAACCTTTTGCATTTTGTAGAGACTGCGTCCCTGGTAGGTCTGTTAAAAATTTTTCGGGTTTGTTTATAGTCAACCATTGCTGTTGCAAAAACTTGTTCCGATCGCCGAGACACAACATGGTCAGTGTAATCAATCGTTTCAACAGTTATAAATATACCCAGTGTATTGTGGAAATAATGGCCACCGCGGTACTCGCGTCTCGACGCGGCCGCCGCGACTAATAAAACTCGTTGGGAATCCAATAGAATATAAAGTGTCACTAAAAGAATCCGTCATTTCATATGCATGGAGCTAATAATTTGTGGGAACGCGGGTCGGACGTGGGGCAAAACGAAGACGCGCGATGGCTTGTTCTTCCGGCTGCGTTAAAAGTTTCCCGGGCACCGGGTGGCTGAGATTATCCCCCGTAGCAACGTTATCACCGCGGAAAATGATGTATTCGAATTATGAAGGCGAGCTGCGTACACGACGGAATACAAAACTCACTGCTGGTGGTCTCCTCGGTGCATTACACGGCTGGCTGATACATTTTTCGGGCCACCGGAGAAATGTTTCCGTCGGAACGGTTGCCCGCGAGCACGTCGCCATTAAAAGGACAGTGGACGAAATTTCTATAAAGAACTTTCTTTCGCAACCATTTGTTTGAGCAACAGTGTGCTTTCTTATATTGAACGTATTCAGTTCATTTTTTAAATAATGTTGCGGTTGACAATTGGAGGACATTTCTTCCATTTCCGACCTTGGAGGCCATTGTGCCGTACACGAATGAATTTGTCATTACAAATTGCTATACAAAAATATATGTATAGCATCCCATTTAAAAAATTGCAGATCACTTTCATTTCTAAAAAGATAGTGCAAAAATTACATACGCTATGGAAAAATATATTAATACAGATATGAAATTTTTATCAATGTATATTCGGCATTTCTCTGATTTGAATGAGATCAAACATTACACAATTCTATGCATATTTGTGTACTAATTGTATGTTATCGTTGTTGTATTAAATTTATTTAGAAACTCTGCTGCATTATTCCAAAACCTTATCAGTTCTTAGTGTCCTGTGTTTTTTACTTTAATATTTATAGTGCATAGTTTTTTTATATACACAGGCTGTGGCTGGACTTCGACTTATTTATACCACCCGTCCGACCACACCTTGTATAATGTGGGGTAAGTGCAATAACATTTGTGCCGAGAATCGGCTATCCAACGTACCGATAGTGGGGATATCTAGTGGCATCACGATCCGTACAGTGGGATCGTGATAGCATCCCTACGTGACGCCACTCAGATTCTGACTACGTACAGTATTTCCCCCCACTATTATCCCAGATATCCCTTGATCCGATAATGGTGGTTACTAGTATAACAACACTACCCACCTTTTATTCATGTGTAACGACAACTTTATTCAGTTGCCAATTTCTGCGAACGATTTTTTTTTACATATTAGGTCGCCTTAAAAGTTTCTTTCGCAATGCACATTTTTAATAATGTTAGACAATACGGGTGTCCCAAAAATGTATTTCCTTAAAAAGGGTGATTCCTACGGTCATTTGAAATAACGCTTTCCTTTGCGAAAATGTTCTCCGCGGCTTCGTTAAAGAGTTATTAACGCAAAACACGAACCAATAAGAGCGCGCTACTTCCAGCTGGGCGGTCCTGCTGAATGTGGCATTGATTGGTCATTCTGATTGGTCTGTATTTTTTATTAATAATTCCTTAACGAAGTCGCGGAGACGATTTTCGTAAAGGAAAAAGTTATTGCAAATAACCTTAGTGATCAATCTTTCACGGAAGTACAACATTTAATCCAATATTACGGGTGGGCGATGTTAGGCGATAGGCGATATTAGGTGCACTTACTCTATTGTTTAGCCATAGTAAATGAAATAATATAAAACATTAGGAGAACCCGCAAGAAAGGGCAAGTGCTGCGCAGCGAGGCTCGCAATATGGCCAGGCGTGTAATAAAAAGGTTGCGATGAAGAGGCACGCGTCCAACATATTCGGTACTCGGTGCAACAGTCGACACTTCGAGCCAGTGATTATACTGGCTTGTCCACGAGAACAATCCACAGAATTAGGAAGGCGAGCAAAACATTTAGCGATGAGCAAAGCTTACCCACGGCTGGAGAAAAGCGACCTTGCAGGAAAGAATCGTCAAGAAAACTTCACTGCACGGAAGAAGATAAAGAAGTCATTCGCCAAATCATTTGCGAATTCTACACGGAGAAAAAGATAGCGCCGGCTGCCAAGAAATTATTAGTGGCGATCAAGCAGCAGATACCTTTCCGAGCGACAGTTTAAATCGAGTATTGAAAAGCATGAGTTTCAAATGGAAGAGACCGCAGAGTGTGCGTAAGATATTAATGGAGAAACCCGCCATTGTTGCATGGCGATCGAAATATTTGAAAGCTTTGGACTACTACAGACAAGAAAAAAGAAATATCGTATATGTTGATGAAACCTGGGTCGAGAACACTATGGTTTTCCCGAAGTGCTGGCAGAGCAAGGACATTAAAGGCATACAGAAAAGCACAAGTTCCTCCCATAGATACATCATTGTTCATGCTGGAGGGCAATCGGGATTTATAGAAGGAGCAGAGCTAATATTCAAAGCCAAATCTACGACGGGCGATTATCATGGACAAATGAATGCTATTAACTTCGAAAAATGGCTTTCGGAAAAGTTATTACCCAATATTCCCCCACAGTCGGTAATTGTTATGGATAATGCACCATTCCATTCGGCGCAAGAGAACAAACCACCGTCGAAAGAATCGAAGAAAGAAGTTATGATTAGGTGGCTGGCGGAAAATGAAATTCCTCACATGGAGGATATGAAGAAATCTAGACTCAATGAAATTATTCAAGAAAATAAAAGCGCAGTTAGAACATTTAAGACGGACGAATTAATAAAATTAAGAGGGCACAATGTTTTAAGATTGCCGCCATATATGAGCAACCTGAATCCTATGGAATTAGCGTGGGCGAAAATAAAAAGAATAATTCGTGAAAATAATACCGGAACACTATCGTCTGCGGTCTTGAAGACACTGACGATGAGTGCCATTAAAAGCGTTACGATCGAAGATTGGGCGAAATTCTGCAAACACACAGAAAAAATAGAAAATCAATATCGGGAAAACGATTTTAGATTAGATGAAGCGATGCAGTCGAGGAAAGGAACTGCAATTAGTACCGATTCTGATAGCAGCAAAAGAATTGCAGAAAATTCAAAAGGTAACAGAATAAGAAAATTATTTAATTTTATTTATATAGTATTTTTGTATTTATATGGTAGGTTTGTTAATTATGTAGTTCTTCCTGATGTAAAGAAGTTTAAGTACAATAATATCAATAATATGAAAGTTGTTACTGTATTATCTTAATAGATAAAATTTTATATTAACAGTTAAAAAATCACAATGTATCGAATTAATATATTATGTTAATAGATGAATGCTGAGTGTCTACGCCAATTCAATACCTGCTGGCGCGTCCTCACATTCTGTTCATGACCCAGATTAAGAATAGTTTTAACCCACTGAACCAATAGCGAAAATGCGTGGCCCTGATTATATGCCTATGTCCACGTAGATTGGCTTAGAGTAAGCAAAGTTTATATAAGAATGATTTATGAAAAACTGTTAATGAATTTTATGAAACTTCACGTACAGTACAATATTTTAATGCGGAACTATATCTGTCATCAAACATATTTAAACTATAACAGAACCACAACATAATTAACAAATGGTGGAATACAAAATTAGCGACGCGCGATCGTTCACGAATAATTAAGGAAATATATAATCAAGCATAACGGTGTAATAGCACTAGTTATTAATATTGTAATACTTATGTTCTAGTAATAATTTAATGCACTGTTTCTATACAAAAGCTACACTTCGGTACGTTAAATTAATGTGTATAATTTATAACAAATATAGATTGGTAAAGACCAATCTGTAGGAAGTAAAAAGACTTCCTCCAATTAGTACCTACATCGGTCTTCTTTTCCAATAGTATAACTAACTATTACTTAATAATTTTTATTGAAAACAGTAGCGTTCTCATCGTCCAATACAATCCCAGCAACGAGCAGTATGTTGTAGAAAAGAATTTGTTGTGTGCTATGACGATTAATCATGAATATAAAGTAAGAATGCGGACATTAAATGTGTACGACTTGATTATTCATTTCTTGAATTACATATGGATGAATGGTGCCCCACCAAAATTACATAGTCTAAGATCCAGTGTTCTCGAAGAAGTTAAACTCCCATCGCCTAACAGAAAAGACGAACTTACTCTAACTCGTATTAGGACAATTAGGACTGGCTACTCGAGTCTTAGCCACAAACTCTCGGATTACGAAGAACATTTGCAACTCCCTCGAATGCAAATGATGTACTGCGATCCTCGCCATCGACTATACATATATGTATAATCAATACACTGCGATTTTATGGGTTGATGGGAAAAAATAGTAGGTGCAATTTAAGACAGTCAAAAAATTAAAATAGTTTCATAATGTATTACTTTTATTTTGTTAAAATTATTAGCGGGGGAGTGAAGTGTCTATCTAGCTTGTATCTCCTACAATTGATGCACAACATTTTTATGTTGGTGCAGTTGAAATAATCATTCTGCATTTACCGAAACTTCCTGCGATAACGCGTAACAGTCACACGAAATTTATTACATATTTCTACCGTTTAAAACATAAGAGTTAGTACATATTATAGCCAAACTTACGAAATCCATAGTTACCAATGTACCCGGAAAATTGTAATATTAATATTGTAACAGTTTCCCTTCGATATAATCGTATCGCGGATGAGGTTAGCTATTCGACTTGACATTGTTCTTGAGTGCACCAAGAGTTTATGGGACCCAATAAAGCAGTCCGATAGACCATATTGGTCGTCCGTGCAGCGATATCTTTCGTTACAAAAAGATAGAATACCTAGTCCGGTATAGGCTAAAACCGAAAGGGCGTCATTTTCCATTATGACAATGCATGTCGCCTAACAAACGCTGCGAAAACTGAAGGGGTTCATCTGGAAAATCCTCCAGCAGCCACCGAGACTGTCTTTGAAGAAGAACCACGCTGTTTTTTCTAAAGGAATCCACTAACTGGTAATGGCTACATCCTTGATAAAACTGTTTACTTGAATTTGTAACCGCTCGTGTTTTATCTTTAAATCGGGCACGAACTTGCGCACTCGCCCAATAAACGAGTGAAGAACACGGACGACCTGCGTTTAACGGGGTGCGGTGATACGGTCCTAGAAAATTTGCTAACACGGTGTTTTACCTGGCTCGCAGACGCGGGTGTACATCGGTTGAAACATCCGACGAGTAGAAATGGAAACAGAGGGCTGGCGGGGAGACAGAGTGAGAGTGCGAGAGAGGCGGGGGGAAGGAACGAACGACAAACGGAAGAGGTGCACAAAAGGCTACGGAGGCGGCGGCGGATCAACCTTTTAAACAGCTCGAGATACTGCGTTCCCGGTTGAAAGAACTCTCCCTGTGAATGTAAGCACGGTGACGAATCTGTAAGCCGCAGAATCCGCGCGCAAGAACACGTACCACCCTGTCGGTTAACAAAGGCTACCCGCAGAGTGCTTACAAACTAGTCATAAAGGCGTGGACCCGGCGCCCATTAACAGACAAATGTTCATTGGGAGGGAAACGAGTTGCCGGTATTATATTCGGCCGAGATCCTTTGAACTCGAAAACATTTCGCGACGGCTGGGTCCATCGTGGATCCTCTCTCTCTCTCTTTCTCTCGAGTGTAAATCCTCGCGAAACGGTTAGAATGATTGCGGCCGATTCCAGCGGGAGCAACAGAGCTCGAATCCTCGCGCGGAATCCCGTTTGAATGGGATTTGTCAGGCTTGCATACAAACGTTTGCTGCTGATTTTCCGGTGAGTTGTTTAGACTTTAGACAGTGTCTCGAGGTAATTAGACGACAGCCAGCGCGAATGACTTCTTCTCCCGGACACTCGTTACGTTGAACGCTGTGTAACGTTATTCAGCTGTTCGCGAGCGAATAGCCCTGAAATCTGATAAGACCGGGGAGCAAACACGCTTTGATGAATCACCGTCCGCGGACCCGCCACTGAAAAGATTTTAACCGCTACAAACGTGGACTGTATAGTAATACAGGCAGGTATATTCAAAATATTCAATTTATGTAGTTGCTCAATCGTTCTAACCAACGCACGCTTCGCAGGAACAGTTCCATGTATCATCCTGGGATAATACTATTTCATCCGTATTCGCTTAGTACTGTCGAGTGACTAGTTATCTGCAGTTTTAGCGATACACTGCCAGCTGAAAATACAGCACATGCGTTCTCTCTTAACGCTTGGACGGCGAACCATTCTTAAAACAAGACTGATGATGTCTAGGACCATTCACTGCTTTATTTAATCATTTTTTACAACGTATTTTTGAAGGTACTTCTTGTAGGCACGTTAATCTTTTTAGTGTATCCAATGTGCCACATAGTCATTTAATCCATTGAGTACTGAAATTGATTGAAATTGATTGATATTGATGTTCTGTAAACCTACTACTATCTAGCATTAACCTACATACATTGAGGAATGTTTATAAAAACAAAAAATGGATAAATTTTTATTCTGAGGAACATTGAGAAAGTATGAGGATTAAAGTTTAAATGTTTGATCGAAAATTCCGGTGTCGATCTCTATACACTAGGAATATTTTCTCCTCGCTTCTCCAAAACACCAATTACTCCGAAATGTTAAAATAGACAGTCTGTGCAACCGAATTAATTTTTACACAAAAAATATTCTGTAATACAAACAATGTTGCTTGTCCAGATCAAGTGAAAAAATACGATCTTTCGATGCACTGTGTAACGTTTATTACGTGTTCGTTGGACACGACTTTTTCGTGTTTACGTTATTGTATGTTTGGTAATTATTATGCGTCAACATGCATGCCTGCCTGCAGTAAAAACGTTGAAATAAAAATATATTCCTGGTGAGCAGGAAGCGAACGCAATTTTCTGTTTTAATAGCCACTTTACTCCAATTTAGTGATGCAATTTCGATAATTTCGATTCATGTAACTTGTAGTATCTCGTAGGTACAAAGTTTATTTGCACTCCAATTGTTTCGACAAGGTGTTACACAGTTTCGAATATGTAAACTACGAGGCTCAAACAAACTCGTGTAGCGAGGAGAATTAAAAATTAACAACATGGTATGCAGCTTAAGTGTCCATTCATTGAACAGGTCACCTTGCTGTAACCTAAAACAGCAATTTTAAGGAATTTGTTAAAAATCGATCTTGCAGTCAAAAATTCCGAAAAAATTTACGGTCGTGTGTGCCATTGGGTAGAATGTTCATGAATTTTTTGATAATCTATTGACAAGTAGAACAGTAGAAATAGAGCACAATTCATTAAACTGTGCTGGCCCTGCAATTACCTTTGTGGTAAGTGTAGAAACTTCGAACTTGACACAGAGGGTTTTCTTTAGGAGCCCTGTCGAATGGTGTGAAGTAAGATCAATTTGGTTTAGGGGCACATTTGACCTCCTTATATCCGGCTGCACCCTCCTGATAACAAAATTGAATACTTTTGACTTGGAAGAAAATTAAAAGACCGAATTTGATTGATCTGATTCGACGAACTTCTTGAACAGAATTGTGTAATGAGAAAGAAATCTAGGAACATTTCAGCACTCAGACGAACTCGTTCAACGAATGTCAATGTCTCCCTTTACGGATTCTTGTTAACTAACGCGATGCTATATAAACTGGCGCGAAGGAGACCCCTCGGTCAAAACTGCATTAGGCTGTTTCGTACTTTCCACTCACGTCTACGCGTTGGGGGGTTTTGAAACCGTGGCGTGGACTTGGTCGGCTCTCACTCGGCAGACGTGAACACCGTCCACCGAATCATCGGACGGTCAATTTAATTTTAAGTTAGATCGCAATCCCGGGCTAAAGAACTTCTCGTAACGGTCCGACCGTTTTATCGCGGAGTTCACGTTGCTCTCGTACTTCCCTGTAAACGTGTACGTGCACCGATCGAACTACCCCGAGAAATCGGGGCCGTGCGCGCACGATTACCAATACTTTCGCACCCGAAGAGGAAGTAAAATGGTTAGACACTCCACGCTCGAGCCTGGATAGTGATTCCGTGATTGGCTTCTCGTGGCAAGTGCTAGTCTCGAGCTGAAGTGTATCTCCGACTTATTGACTAATTAAAGAGGGAATAGAAGATCGGAAGAGGGAACTAGCGGTTCCTTAACCGTGTGCCACGATGTTTCCGTTAATGGCCGTGATAATTGCTAGCGTTCCGTTTACGTATTCCCCGATCGTACGTGGCGAACTGAGCGAGTGCTGCGCCTAATTGGCACCACTTCTATAACTTTGTAAATGCCGATTTGCGGGTTGCCGCGAGGTTTATGATGCCTATCATTACAAGTCACTTTCTCAAGGGGCATTCCGGTTATATTTTATTTAACCCCATGTCTTACAATATCGTGTCAGACTCGTGATGAAGGTTTTCAACAGAATCTAATAAATATGTATGTTATTAATCTCCTTTAAACCGAGATGAAATTCTATTTTGGTTTTGTTAATGTATAGTTATTCAAGAAAGTTTTTTAAAGAAATTACGAACTGCAAAGAAAGTTCTAATCACTGAAACCTTAAAATAAATCGTAGGGCAAGGGGTTAAGTACAAGTGTTTTTTAACGTGTGGAATATACAGGGACGTCCTGTAAAAATTAGCATTTGAATATGTTTGTTATTTTTGGAGATATTGAAAAACTTTATTAACGAAAGTTACAGATATAGTTAAGATCGCTTTTTACAACTTGCTCAGTGTCCCTACGAATATTAAGGCGAGTCACTGTGCACGTGTAATGCATTTCGCTGCGGGATAGATCAAGACAGCTTCGAACGCTTCAGATCCAATAGAGCACAACCAAAAGTCGCTACGATCTCGAGAAGAGGAAGCTCAGACACTTTGAACGTGAAACTGGCTGATGTTATACACCTGGGACGGAATACAGCGGCATTACAAACTCGTGGAAATCGGAACAGACGACAGCAGACTCGTGGGACTGAACGCAAACGATCATGGACCTTGAGACCTCGATACAGACACGATTTCGGATTCGTGACATTTGATATCGACACCATAGTCGCCCGAACCGTCACGGACTATTATTCTCTATTTATAGAAGCAAGCACTCGTGATCTTCAGAAACCATTAACCCTATGCGGAGAAGGATTTTTTTAAAAATATAATAAATATTTTAGAACTAAATTATCAAGGTCTCAAATAATGGGGGGAAAAGAACAATATGTACTGATCTATAAAATTACAAAAAGCATCAATGTACCAGAAATGTACCCGATTGAAAAACTTAAATTGAAAAGTATGTTTAATATCTAAAGCAATTGATTAATATCAACAAGTAATATTGTATAAGTATTAACGTACCAGGAACCAAATGTGTTAACTGAAAGCAGCTAAACAAATTTTTAATGGTTTGGTAGTTAACGCAGTCAAATTCAGTCAGATTGCATAAATTGAATTCGAGGATAAACAATATGTTACATTAAAAACCATTACCAAACAAATAATAAAAAAACATAGTTTCTCGTAAACTGGTTAATATCTGTAAGAATGTTTAAATATCCCACTGAAGTTCGGCATTCGCAGTATTCGTAAATTAAGAGCATACTTTCTTCTCTCAGACATGTGGAAGCTATGGCAAGGCTCGTGCACTGTTCTTCATAAATGAACTGAAGAGGTATTTCAAGGGGTTAAAATAGTGACATGTTTGAGAGTCATTCGCGTAACCTGTTGAGCGACAACCATATTGAATAGGAACATCCTGAAATATCTATTCAGAGCCGGGGACCAGGATTTAGACAAGCCAAACCCTAGAGACTCAAATTGAATTAAATTATGACCTAGAGATCCGAATTAACCTCGGCGCATCGCAATGACCTCAGAAGAATCCTGGTTTCGAAGCACGAAGGGCTTTTGAATATGTTGGAGACCTCATCGCGGATCTCATTCAACCAAAAATACATAGGCGACCATTGTGATTCAAAATAATCACTAAAATTATCAGCTAATTTTCATTTTCCATTTTCTAGTATGTAGATATTAGATATTATAGGTTATAGGTATGTATAACTTCTTCTTTAACCTCTTAACTGCGGAATTTAGTTTTGAAAATCCCCCACAGAGTGCGGAATTAAAATCAAACAATGACGAGTATACACGTCGAACGCAAGGCAAATGGTCCTATTATAAATTTTACGAAAAACGAGGAAGCTGTTTATTTCACAAAAAATTAAAAATTCATTCTTGAAAAGGTTATTGTTATTGCACCGCAATAGAAATTTGGAATGACGTGTATACACGTTAAACGCAGTTAACTGGTTAATATAACAGAGATTGAAAATCTGGATGTAGTTATATATTAATTCAGAAACCCTACAATTAACCTAACTTGAGGCAGAGAAACTCAAATAGTATCACTTACTTGAGCCACTTATAGATCAGACCATTTCAGGACCAATCTACTGAAGTCACATTAATTTGATTTTGATGTTCAATTAATGAGAGCGAAGCATAATAACTCGAACGGGACCATTTTAAGTGAATAAATTACCTTCTTGAGAAACTATTACAAAAAATTGAAGAACTCTATTTAAACAGCCCTATCTCGTTGTTATACAAGCAAATCAATAATTCTAGCTATGTTCGTAAATGTGTCAACAAAACAAATATTCAATTATTCAATTTTAAACTTCTGGGAACATGGATTCCACTGAAATTTTAAAAATTTCGATTTCAATACTAAATGTTTTAAAGGATTTTCATGGTTTTACAAAATGTACGGGATTTTCCAAAATTTTTTTCACTCTCCAGAATAAAAACTAAAAAATCCCCTAAAAACATTATTCAGAATATGGAGCATCGCTATTCAACCACACAGTTTAAATTTTGATAAAAACTCAGCTAAATCGACCATTGTAGTTTCGTTTTACAGTGGTCTGACTCTATTCCTCACATTCCGTGATCGTTTCATTTGCGCTTGTATCAAATGAGAGTGGGTGATTAATTGCCGGGATTGTGAGGGGATTTTAGCCGCGAAAACGATGAATGGACATGAAATAAAATGAATAGAACACACACTATGACCAGCTGCAATGATGTTATAAGTTATAATATCAAAGGCATTTTATCCTTTCACCTTATTTTTCAACGTTAGATGTTGAATTTTCCATTACTTTATAAATTTTACAAAAATGTGATTTTTATGAAATTTACATACTAGATAGTTTTGGAAAATTCTGAAGAATAGTGGTAAAATTTTGAATTTCATATTGAAGAATCTAACTGTACAAGTAACTATCATAAGAATCCAATTTGTCACATTTTTACATTGATATATTGAAGTAATATATTTTTGTTATAATAACTCTTATTATAATGTGAAGTTAAAAATTCAATTTGTTTGTTTTTTGTTTTGGAATGTATACTTTTTCTGTACACAAGAAAATATATTAATATTCATATAAAAAGAATAACGAAAATATGTTTCTTTAATATATTATGACAAATGGAGTATTCTACAATCTGCTGCCATAGCTTGATTTCTTATTCAGCAAACAGTTTTACAGTATAATTTATATTTCGAGAACTTTTTTAATGGCTTGAAAGATATTCGATCAAATAGGTTTCTCATCCCCAAGTTTAACAGCTGCTTCCATCCATCAAATATGAAGGATGACCGACAAAAAAATGTTTTCTGAAAAACTGTTTTGCATAAAAATTTTATTAAAATCCGCATGTTTCGCTTAAGTATGTTTCTGTCTGGTCAGGATTGATTGTTAAAGCATCAGATAACTGCGTTGATAATTTGTCAATTTGTTGTAAATACTATGTATATGTTAATATATGTATAATATATGTGTATTGATATATGTATGTATGATACAGAAATTAATATGTACTGTTCCGGGAACTATACAATACATATATACAATACTTCGCAGTAATCTTTAAGTTCGAAATCAAAGATAGAGCCGCGGCCCTTTGAGTTCGCATGCCGACATGAGCGATTCAAATGTTTTGGTTTCAAAGTTACGGAACTCAGTCAGTCAGTCGAAGCCTAGCTTTGAAAGAGAGAGTATCCTATAAATATCGTTCAAAAGATAAAAATTGCCTTGCTTCCTTGAAACCAACAATATATGTTAATTATATATGTAATATTGTATATATTATGTATGTATTATATATTGTAATGTTAATATACATAATATTATGTATGAATGTATTATATTAGGTTGGCAACTAAGTTCGCGTCCTCCACATTTTCTCAAACAAAATCATTAATATATATTATTTAAGCACGAGTATATTATATCAAATTAATCACAACATTCAGAGCTTCCCAATGACATACTGAATGAGGTTATAATTATACAATAAAAGAATTACGAAACAAAAGGTCGCGAATTTAGTTGCCATCCTAATATATGTGAATATTTATATTATAATATTATTTTTAACATAAATTCGTTCGGTTGCAAATATAAATATGCTCTAATTTTAATGATCGTGATTATACAGAAACTATTTATTGTAGTCGACGATCGTAAAATAGATTGATTGTAAGTCTCTAATTTGTTGATAAATGAAAGGAAGATCACGAAGATAAGCGAACAAATTTATATTACGTCTCAATATTCCAATTTATATATATTAAGTTAAAGATATTATAATATTACATATTCTTTCAAATGGATTATTTATTATTAACGTTAATATCAGCAGGATGTCGCAATTAACGTATATGTAACATACCTGCATGTATTAATTAAGATAATGCGATTTCCAACATGCCACGTAATATCGCGAGTTATCTTAATTGCTTGACCATGTTATACAAAATTCGACTGCAGGCACACATTTGTAACACACATATTATTTGTAGGTTAACTGCACGTAATGGTAACTGCACGTAATTTTACATGTAATTTTAAAAATTTTCGAAAAATGTAGACACGCTTTTTCGATATAACCAGTGACAAAATAGGCAAAGACATTTTTGTATGAATGGAGAGTGACGCGCGCGATGTTTGTCAATGTTTGCCCAGTCAATATAAAGACCATATACAATACTTTATGTAGACCCGGTAATCACGGTAATTTTGCACAGCGATTCGTGATTTTAGTGATCACTTCTGATTGGTGGAGAGCATAATTGTTCTTCGCGCAAGTCACAGAGCCAGAAAATCATAATTTTGTTTCTATTTTTACATAAAAGAGAGCAGTAACTTGTCCTAATTCCCAGAATCACCTTCTATAGCATCACTATGATCATAGTTGCAAAGAAGCGGCCGCATTCGTTGCAGATTTCGGTTCCCAAGAAGCCCGGGCACCGCTAAGTGGTAGGATTCGATCGAAATAATTACATTGCGTGCGGTCACTCGTATATTCTGTTTATTATATTCGCGACAGCGTAAACGCCGGAAAGTTTTCCTCCGCCAGCACGGTCCCTGTCCTCGCTTCTAACTTTCGTCGCAGAACATTATTTCTTGCATGTTGAGAGGTGGCATAGTTCCAAGTGAGTATCCTTTTCGAGATTCAACATTTTACGAGTGACATAAAAACCGCCGGTATGCGGGCACACCAACACCTCGGAAGCTCGAGCCTCGCATTTTCACTCTAGTATTTTAGCTTCGTTTTTTTGGTCGCGTATCGACTACCGAAATTCCCTATCACGTCGCGCCAAAAAATATGCGAGCGCAAGTTATTGCGTGCTGGCCGCGCGTGCATCCAACTGCGTAAAATATGCGGATAGAAGCTCACCTGTCCCCGCTTTTAATTCGCCCGGCAACAACGGCAATATTAGGCGAACATCGCCGCCGCCATGTCGAAAGAAGAATGATTTCATTGCGTCGAATACGGCGGGAGCTACAGAAGGAGGTTATACAGGGTGTTTCTGAAATCGTTGTACAAGTGGGTCGTACAGGGTTTCGAGTATATCGAGTTTGAACGTTCAGCAAATACGCGCTATTAGTAGATAGGAATTGCCTGATAAGTCTGTTTATGGTCTCCCGTTTCTATTTCCTGCATGCACCGATCGTCTGAGATTTTGCGACATGTTAGAATAGTTTACTAAATTTAAGTCAAACAAAATTTTTTAAAAATTGCTGTTAATCGGAATTTTAATTTTGTAAAAGTCAGTTTTTTCAACTTTTTTATCTGAGCCTGTAAAAGAACTTTAATTAATGCGTTTCGCAGATCTATGTTAATCTACAGGGTGCCCCAAAAATGTATTTCCTTGAAGGGGATGATTCCTGAAATCATCTTCCAAGTAAATACAACGCGCAATAACGCATTGCGCAGCAGTGATGGGATTGTTGGCCGTTTTCGCGTGCATGCGCGACGATTCTAGTCTCAGACGGCCTCAGTCAAGTACAAAGATCGGGTACCTTGGGCGCCTTGCTAATTTTTGGCCCCTGCCGTACGGCAGCGCCTATATTTTAATTTAAAATATCCTCAATTTTAAATTTAACTGTAAAAAAATCAGCCAAGGCCGCCACAGTTCCCCACACACTTCGGACGTAGATACGTTCCTGACGAAACTCGCGCATGCGCGCGAAAAGCGCCAACCGCCAACAATCCCATCACTGTTGCGCAGTCGCAGGTCGGTCGTCGTTTGTCGGTTGTCGTTGGTCTGCCGTCCCGCCAAAATATTTATGGTAAATATTGTGTTATTAGTTTCTAAGTTTTTACCACGAGAAAACATTAATGTGTCATTCCTCGCTTTGCAGTTAACGTGTTAATAAAATTAGAATATGTACAGTACACTTAATAAGAATCACCGAGATCTAAGATGACGTTCGTCTTTGCAGAGAATACAATGAACCTCGAGGCTCAGAAGGTGTTCAAACTCAAGTGCCGCCAGACTCGGAAGTATATTACATGAACCATAAAAGAAGAGGAGTTGCTCTAATCTTCAATCACATCCATTTCAAGAAGATGTCGACGAGGAACGGTTCAATCAAGGATTGCAAGGATCTTACGCGGTCATTAAACAAACTCGGTTTCGAAATTCGAGAATATGTCGACTGTACTGTGCAAGCGGCCGTGTCGATTTTGAAGACCAGTAAGTAGACATTGTCAATAACTATGATTTATACTTGTTCCTCAACTCTTCAGTGCTATAAATAATGAAATTTGCGATACTATTGGTTAAAAATTGAATTCTTGCTTTATTGTATATTGACGAAGAGATCCAGGAATCATTGGATAATACCAAATGTAAAACTTATGCTGCGGATCTTTATTCATTTATGGCTTCCAAAATTGTCAAAGAATGCTAGAAAATAAAATTCCACAGAATTTAGTACGATTTCTATTTATCTCGGATCTACAAAGACTACTACCATTGAAAATAAGATTTTACACGATTCCACATTCTTAAAATTTGCCTATAAAAATTGAAAATTGTATAAACATCTGCAGTCTAATGATTAACTATCATAAAAATTGGAATGGTGATGGTTGGAAATTGAGAGCGGTCTTACAGGCAGTGTATAGCTCTTAAGAGTTTGTAGCATTTAATTCTATCTACTATGGGTACCAAAATTCTTTGGAAGTCTGGTATAGAGTTGATAAACTTAGTATGAAAAGTTTGATAGAGAAACAAATAAAAATAGATCTTAATTTAGTGATGGGTTATAATTCTGCTCAAGCGATATCGATACCTGGTTCTAAAGTATCAAGGTATCATATGCACGTATAAATATGTAGGTATCAGAAGGTATCGGTACCTCAATGATACGTACTCAGAAGTGTTGATCCCTTGTAAGTACGCCTTGAATGGAATTGGTATCGATACTTTCAATAATACGGTTCGTTATCAAGTTTTGCTTGTTTCTGTGACGCGTTGATATAAATATAAAAATATAAAAGTTTAAAGTGTCAATAATGCTGGATTCTCCATCTGCTTACATTGTATGTTGTTTGTCAGTTGTTGGATCTTTGACATTCAGAGCTCGATGTCCATGTATCGAGACTTTTGGAGGAATAATTTGGGAATCGATACTTCTCGATACTTGCAGTATGTATTTATTATTGTTTCTATGCTTATGATACCAATACTAGCCAGTGTTCATTAGCAATACTCGTATCAAATGTCAATACCAAGCACTTAAGCTTGTGATACGTATCAAACCTTCCAAATAATTACTTGGGTATCCAATTGCTTAAAACTCATTAGAAAAACTGGTATTACGCCCATCACTATCTTAATTGTCCTGACTATATATTAGTAATAAAGAAACATAATCGAACAATAGTAAATTAAAAAATGTATATCTTGAGGGTTAAACTATTACAATGGTAGGTGCAAATTATTGTAATATATAATATTATATACAGACATTTGACATATCTTCAAAAACAACAAAGATATTTAAGGCAGTCAAGTTAGATGAAATACCTGGCATAATAACTGAGAACACATACACATGCTAATTTTGCTAGTTGGATATTAGGCTCTAATTAAAAGTTACACAGCGAGAGAAAGTTATAGGATGTATAGAAAGGGATATATTTATACATGTGAATTAAGAGCAGCTTCACAGACAGTCTAAAGCACTCAAGGGTTAAACTTCTTAGTGAACGAAATACTCAAGGCATGCTGTACTACTGCAGCACAATAGCCAAGTACATAGAGGTATAGTAACATGGAAACAAAGACTGGATATTTGTGAATGAAATAAACAGGAAAACAAAATATGGGAAAAATAATATATTCGCAAAAAGCTTCCATCACTTTACAGATGCGATTAAAGGCGACAAAACCTTGTAAATTACAACAACCACGAGAAAAAGCAATGCCACAGGAAAGCTTTTATTTTTGAACGGTAGGCGCGCGATTCGTGCAACACGATTTTCGAGGCAAAACACGTTTTATATGCGCGCGGTGACAGCTTTTAATCATTTTTCTGCGCCGCTCGTTAAACAAACGCGTAATTCGCGGGAACGGACAGAGGCGGATAATACGCGCAATAATTCATTTCAGCCGTCTCTGCGTAACGAATCCCGTTTCCATTATTTGAATAACGCCGCTTTGATGCAGTTTGGGACCCGTTTTGACAAGGACGCGATTACACGCGTTCCTTGATGAATAAAATTACTAATTGCGAAAGGTGGTTCGCAGAGACGAACGATCACGTTGAATTACTTAATGAAAGCCACGTACACAGAATTAAATAAGAGAGAAACAAACGAATGACTTTGAATACCATGGTTTAACTCGAAATCCTTGTAACGGATAATTAAAGCTGCAGGCGTTGATGTAATAATTTAAAAAACGATCGAGAATTATAACGGGAAAATCGACGGATTTTGAACCTCTGTAACTTCGTGTTAAAATATCTTACAACGGCCTGCCTGTGCTCATTCTAAAGGGCGAAGTTTATAATTTCTTACGTTCTCAAATTTAGTTTTTCCAAAGACCCTATCTTCCTATCACCATTTAATAAGTTTTGATTCGATGCATAAATTTTTATGTACAATACCCCATATATTAAATTAATTTGTAGCACGTTTTTCTTGACTTTGAAGATTATTTCGGACGCAAGGAAGAACAGCGTATGGGAAAGCCTTTGAACTGAGCCGGCGCGCTGCGACTCTCCGCGACTCTCTTTCTTTTCCATCCGTTGTCCTCCTTTGCGTCCAAAACTTTCATCGTGCATTACACAAGTAAATATCATCGGAATTATATCATATTTGCTATCACTTTCATTAGAAAAATGCCACGAATATGTTGGTGAAAGTTCCATAGAAAAATAATGACAAATAAAGAAGTTTTATTATTGGATTAGTTATGTTTACACTTCTCGGCGATCAAGGTTCTTGAGCTTCGCTGTCCTTTTCTACGTTCGGCAAAATTCAAAGAATAGTATCCCTGGTCGGCAATTGTTTGTGGTATATTCACTGTTTTTCATTTGCATTAAATTCAGCGAACGCTTATCTAATTTTGTCAATCTGAACAAACAAATTCAGCCGTAAATGTCCCGAGTGAAATACGTTTTCATCGGTTAGGAGTATGTACTAGTTGGTAACGATGCAGTTAGCAAACTCAACGAGAACATAACCAGAAGAGCCTTTTACAGGTTCCCCTAGGATCCTCTATGCAAGGACGATATTTACCATTGCGAAAGTTGTCACAGCTCTAGATGGTCATTCGATTCATAGGTGTGTTAATATTGTATAACAGCAAATGTTATAATAGTCTAAGTTAACCGCTGGAGCCATCCTCACCTGATAGCCCTGCTGGGTTTACTACTTCGCCACATCGTTATTACCAAATTTGAACAATAACTGCTCGAAAGATTCGACAATTTCGGCATCGACAAATTGCGATTTTCCATCCCCGTCATGTTCAGCTATTGCTCGACCAGCGGTCCTTCAAATGATTGCGCTCTTCGCTCGCAACGCCAAACCGACACCGCAAAATACATCCGGATAACAACCAGTAACGCATTGTAAAATTTTTTTTTTCTATTCTATTTTTCTTCAAATTTGATCGCCAAATGTGAAGTTTTGGTAACAATGGGACAAATCACGTCAGTATTTAAATAAGGGAAGGTCTTGAAGTACTGGATACGTTTGTTTAAAATATTGCATGTCTTCTTTGCTTTAAATTCTATTATATTAAAAACATATGAATTTAACATAAATCTTTTTCAAAGTTTGATTCATGATTTTAAAGAAAGAAAATATTGTGATGTATACATTTTGGAAATATGTTAAATTTGTTATACGTACAATATCTAATTATGTAGACATGTATGGATAATTATATCCAAGCTATACACAAGCTCACTATCTCATTATGGAGGGGATTCACAAAAATTAACTCTTTCTTCAATGATTTTAATGATTTGCAATTAATTTAAATCTGAATTATATTACAATCTAATTATTAAATGAAATGGGATAGACTTGAACATTTAATACGATTACCTACATACTCTTCAATGCAAATGCATAAAATGCTCACAATCTAATTATTGTGTAATGTGTTGATTGAAAACAAGAGAAATATCAAGATGAAACAAGTAGCAGAGTCATACAGTTGAACATTTAATATGATTATCGGAGGTTGTCGGTTAATGAACAGAAATTAATTCCTATTGATTTTGCTCGATCTACATTCGACTGGAACCCAGTAGAACGTTTTCAAATTCTTTCACCGCGACGAGCTGCAACATTTCCATAAAATTCGCATGCCGGAGGGAGTCCTACAACCTTTACCCGACAAATCGTCGGCAAACCGTGGATAACGGGGACAGAAGCGGAATCGTGGTCGTCGAAGAAACGTCATGTTGAACAGTTTGTTTGAATTTTCTCCTCGAATATTCGTCCATTCAAATATTGACACAATAGACGGCTCTGCGGCGCTGTCCGAAATGCATTTATCAAATGCTTTTGTTACCGTTTTACAAAGATGTTCTTACGGTGTCAGGGAACCGTAGAGCTCGTAAATCGTGCGTCTCTCAACCTCGTATCCCGTAACAGTTTCGCCGCAAACATCCTATTTTAAATGACCTATTCAGACGCAGTCGTAGAAAAGCATTTTAATGATCGCGATTCACACTCGTTTCCATTCGGTTGGTTTACGCGAAACAAGAGTATGACAATTATTTACTCTTTTCGACAGATTTTTCATGTTTTTTCATACATGTTCGTCTATTTTTGATAGATTTTGATATATTTATTATATATATTTTTGATTGTTGAATATGTTGTAAACCTTCAAATTCTGACTTGTTCCTGTACACATATGGACTTGCGTTAGTTTCAGAATAATTTGATGTTGAATGCAAATGTAGTCCTCTTTTAAATGGAAATTGGAAATGCAAGAATGTTCTCGAATTCATGTAATGATTTCACAGTTTTATATTTCTTCCATTTTATCTATTGTCTTATATTATTTTCTGTTATCTGATACAATTTGCTAGTAACGCAGTAATTGTACCCCAACCTCGATACCTGAAGCAAGAGAAGTCGATGAAATTTCGTAATTTGATCATGAATCTGATTTACATTATAATGAGAAAACGATACTGTTAATAATGCAGACACGGAGACTAATTGAATATTGGATGGTTGATGTGGTAGACAGCTTACCGAGGCTGATTGTACACCTACCGAGCATCAATACTTAGGAAAATATAATTTTCTGTTCAAATTGTTAATTTAACGTGAATATAATATTGTGCTTACATTGGCAGAATATACCTTGGTGTTAAACATCGCAATATTTTAATGATTACTAAGTTATTATTGAATCGGTGTAACCATTGCCCCAACGTTAGTTGGGGCAGCTCATTGACTGAATCTTTTTATGTTTTCGACGAATGCGACTGTATAAAATCCAGTAAAATCAAAATTTTAATTAATTCCAATATAATTTTCGTACTTATTCCCACTAGGCAAAAATTTTCATCGGGGTAGTCAGTCTTTATTTACCATAATTCCTGTCTCCATTAAATGGCCTTTAAAAACGGGAATTTGCATTCATGAATCCGCAGTCTTTTAATGAAAAATGATTGGCTACGCGAATATATTAAGCATGCTCTCTGTACCTGTCCAATACAGTTCTGAAATATGCAAAATTACTGCAACTGTTTTCATGGATTTATCAAGACTAAATTCTGGCGCATATAACGTATGCACAGTGCAAAAAAAATATTGCGGCACAAAAAATTGCATTATTCATGCACAAGTAACTGAAAAATGTAGATATCTTTTTCATAAAAAGCACATCGTACTTCAGGGAATCGAATTTGGAAATTCGTTGGTCACATGTATTATTGAACAGGATTTGATTATACTGTCTGTTCATAACTTACCGTTTCTATTTATCGCAACCACGTTGTGTCGTGCTTGCGAAGTAAATCTCAAAATCAATTTTCTTGGAAATGGAGTCGTATATAAAACATGTTTAGTCTACATTCTCGGTTTATCTTTGCACGAGGAATCTCTTCTTGCATCATAATGTCGGATGCGCATTGCGTATATCAGAATTTCTCATAAGATTGCATACAATAGACATAAGTCATGCTATTAAATTTCTGTTTACGTACAGAATTTGGTTACGGTTATGTATGCAGTGTTAACCAAAACTGCATACGAAAAACACATTTTGATGATCCTTTATGTCCTGACATATGTTACTCTCACAATTGATACATTCGCTATCTTTATTTCTGATACTTCAGTGAATAAAATTCATTGAGCAAGAATAAATATTTTTCATGATTATAAACCATAAATGCAATCATACATATAACATTTAAATTAAATAATCTACAGACAAACATATTTTATGTGTTGCAAATTAATATTTAGATCCCATGTCCAAAGGATTCTTAAAATGTAGAGACTCCATACATACTATATTTTAGTTTCTAGAATTTAACACTTTAGATTACTCAACATTTGAGTTGTAAGGTGAATATTCCAAATTTTTGTCAACCCTTTTTTCCCAAAGCTATCAAGGTCACCTTCAGTGTTTTATAGGTAGACCTCCAATTTTTTTACACTTTGCCCAATTAATCTCCTAAAAGGTGGGTGTAGAAAAATTGTAGGTTTACCTACAAAAAACTGAAAGTGACCTTGATAAATCTGGAAAGAAGGGTTGACATAAAATTTGGTATAATCACTTTAAAGCACTCCTTGAACCATGTTATTTTAGCTAAAAAGATTTCTGGTCGAACCGCTAGCAGCAGAATTATCTAAGCTGATCACGTTTCGTGGACCATCCTGTATACATTCTTGTTATTTTCATAAACCTTCACTTTAAATTTTTGTGAAGATGAGGGGTAGATTCGAAATTATTTTCAGTTTCACGGATAACCGTCACCCTAGGCCCCTTGCCATCCGAGGCAGTATTATGATAGCAAGTTCAGGTTCTGGATGGCTCTCTCCTGCTAATAAACTCCGAGGAGTCTTTTCTGTAAGATTTCGTGAGAGGGAAGGTGTCGGACGATACTGTTTCTCCAATCCGGTCGACTCGATGCGGATAATGATGTCGCCGATGAAGGAGACTACAAGAAGTTGGACAAACAGTTTTACAATGAAACGAGCTCATTAAACGTCTACCCGCTTGAAGAGGTAGCCGGTTTCCTCTGAGGTATAACCAGTAGAGACAATTGCGCGAAATGTAGACGTGAGCAACGTAGCCGAGCGGATAGTCGGATGATCACGGAACTTTATAATAAGCGAGGAAACTTTTCATATTCTGCTCTGGTCGGAATGCGTCCAGAGATATATCCCGTTCAGTTTATAACTGTTCCCCCAGACTCGTTTCGTTTTTATTCTTTTTCTCACTCTCTTTCCCTCTCCTGTTTTTACACCTGTCTCACCTTGCTGCGAGCTGCGAGGCGTTCGGTCCCTGGACTCGACCCATTCAATTTCGTTCGCCCCCAGGATGAGCAGAGACAATTAAATTTGACCGGCACTTTGTAACGACTTAAATCGAAATGTTATGCAATCGAGTCTCGGTAATCCGAGATAATTAAATCCGAGAGCGAGCTGTCAACGCAGACGCTGCTCACGTTGGCGAACGGGGTCTCATATTTGGAACAATGAATTCACGCTTTTCGTTCGATCAGTCGGGTGCAAGAGCTGAATTGCCTCGATTGTCTTCTGGCCCTGTCTTTTCAGCACTTCGACCCCAATTTTGATCTCGCGTTAGTGGGTCAGTCAGTGTGCACACTGCTCCATATTTTCATCGCTAATTTGCGAAGGGCGAGAAGAATCCACGCTGTTTTAACACTTTATTTCAGAAAATAAGATTTATTATATTAACAGTAGAACTACGGTTCATACGACTGGTTCCTAATTTTTTCTTTCATAATTACTGAAATTATACAAATATTTTCGTCAGAAACATTCGAATGAATTTCTTTATTGACGCGCATGGTACCTACCATACAAATTGTACGAAGAAATTGAATTTCAACTGAACATATCTTCACGCATAATCCGTTCAGGAATAAAAAAGATTGCGATTAAACGTATTATGTAACACGGATATGTTGATCAACTTCGAGTTCAGTACTATCATTACCGTTTTTAATTCAACCCGTTGTAATTGAATTTCAACTTAATACACTTTCAAGTTATCTATGTGTAATCACTCTCCATTTAGAATTAAGGAAAATTAAAATTAAACTCATTATTCGGCACAGTCATACTTAACAATGTAGACGAGTCCCTATAACACGGTAGTTCAAATAATTGGAAAGTTCTGGTAGCAAGAGAATAATTACATGGAATATCATTAAGTAGGATGATAGGGTGTAACAGGAAAGGAGGTCAATGAAAATCATACAGCATTTGTAATTCGTTCTGCAAATTACTAGCAATCTCGTCGTACCACATGTAGAAGTAGATATTCTGCACAATGTAATGCACAAGGGTATTGTGCCAGTGGGGCGCGCGAATATCGAACCCGTTAACTGCTACGTCGATTCTTGAGGTTTATGACACGTTAATTGCTATTGAGTTTGATAGCCAGGAAGCCCGAAGCGCTCGTACGTTGCAAAATTTGTGGTCTTTCGGGCCCGAAATTTCCGTGCTAATTTCACGATACCCAAAAACACTGCTGCTCTGTAATATCTCACGAAATAGTTTCAATTACCTAAAAAGGCAAAGGTCTTCCCTTAAGGAGTGCTATTTCAACCCGTTGCAGTCGGAGCTATTTTAACTCGAAAATTAAACGTTTCTTCCGGCCTAGAATAATACCATTGTATCTGATTTTTTCATTTTATGGATATGAAATTGTTATAATACTTCATACAATACTTAAATGTGTAACAATTTATTAGATACCAACATATTTATACTAATGAAAAAAATATTGTGAATAATGGTACAGCAACTTTTAGGGGCGACTCTAAGCCACCACTCGTGTGCCAAGGGTTAAATCTCGAGCTGTTTTTTATTCGTAAAGATTAGAGTTGTCACACCTCCACACGTGATTAGTAAAACTGTAAAAAAACTTTTAAATTGTAGTGTATATGTACTTACATTTTTCTGATATATTTATAATGATTAGACTGCGGATCTTTATGCATTTATGAAGGAAATTGATAGGGTGAAATATAAAACAGTAGAAGATCTAAAAAATTCAAGAATGTTCTAATGTCATATTTAATTTAACAAAGGCGTTAAGGAATGAAATCAATTTTTCTGCTATTCCTGCTTCCCACAATTAATGCAAAACATTTTTATTTTGCATAAAGATCCACGGTCTAATAATGACATATTATTGACATAACTATGTTATATATAAATAACGCGGTATAGAATATAAATACTGTACGGTCTATAAATCGCAGTGGTCTACAATCCGTGCATAACACGGCCTGCAATTTCTACGGTGCGGTGCACAATCATGTATTCATAACTCTCAAAAATATGAAGTAGTGGAAATGGTAATTTCATATTTGACTGTATAAAGCTCACAGAATAAAACCGCATTGTTCTCTTATATACCAAAATATACTGAATACTTCATAATTCATATAATCCTACTACTTTCTTATACATATACCATCGCTGTATGATTGCGATCACAGTGGATCGAAAAAGTGTTTAAACACTACATTTCTAATTCTCGAAAAATCGTAGTTATTTAAATTGTGATCATTTCGTAAAAATAAATAATGCAGCCACAACTCATTTCAAAGCTGCAAGCCTCCATTTTCGCAAAACACTGTCCATTTTGCTTTTACATATTTTTACATGATGTAGCAGGTGATAAACTAAAACAAAACCCATTTTCCTAAAAAATGTTGCAAGTTTAAACGTGTCAAATGAACTTCCAAACATTTTTCTTGTAAATGAAACTGACATACATAGAATTGGAGATTGAAGCCTCCTCTTTAAAATGACTCCTTAAAAATTGATTTACGATTTTTTTTACTGTTTTATGGAACAATATTAACGAACAAATTCGATCGTGTAAAGCCCTCATGGTGTACCAGTCACACTTTAAAGTATATACTACTGTAAAGTTGGTGGCATATCTCTCATTCAAGGCTCGACAAATAAACAGTGGAAAAGATCGTACACTTTTTAGGAGTCGTTGTAAACAGGATTCTTCAATTTTCAAAATCTTAGAATAAAATGGATTATGGATGAAGAAACTGGAGGCTGCTAGCTTTCAAATGAGTTCAAACTTATTGCGTACGATAATGTTTTACGAAATAATTACAATTTACATACAAGCAATTTTTCGAAAATCAGTCAATGTGCATATTAAAATTAAATCGTAATCTAAAATTTGTTATTATTATATGTATTTACATATTTAAGAATTTGTAAATAATCTTTTAATTATGAGTTTTTATACAACAGTTTATTATTTTATTGTTGAATGCAACGTTCTACCTCTTAAATGTTAAAAATTGCTCGACTTGTTATGAGTAGCTCAGTAGGTTGTGGAAATTGCAGCTTTACAACAAACATTGCAATATTTTTACCACGTGTATATGAACTTTCCAGTTAACCGTTTTACTTGTTTTTTAAATTCTCGAATAATACAGTGCTGCGTTGATATTTCACTGAAATTCATATCGAAATTTAATAAAGAAATCACAAATCCCGTAATCAGAGTGTAACATAATACTTATTTAACGGTAAGAGGATAAAAAAATTGTGTTTTTACCGTATTTACGTTTCCATGTTAAAGCAATAACTACAAAACGAACGCATAAAACGCGATGTAAATTTTTCGAATTTACGATATCCGACAAATTATTGATAAGTCAATCGATAGAGTGCTGGAAAATTTTTTGACCGTCGAAAAACTTGCTTTCAGTGTCGTGTTCCTCTCTGTGTCGATGTTTACTAGCAACATCATATATTTTTTTACACGGAGTGCAGCTTCGATCGTGGAACAGCCTAGCGGGAATTACCTCTACACGCTCAAATAAATGGAAACTGTCGAATAAAATTTCTCGGAGTTGACGAATTGAGTGTAACAAATAAAGGGGGAGGCAGAGCTACAAATATCAATTTTTATTGACAAAACAAAAAACGAATTCTACAACGAAAACGTGATTCTCGTTATTTCTAAATAATGTTTCAATTTCATCTGACAATGGCCCGCGTCATTTCAGAACACGTTTCCGTTTCCTCAGTTTCACGAGTTGAATTGGACCTCCAATTGTGCACCAAGTTTTTCTACCGAACGGTTCAACGATGCTGAAATCGTTACTCCACCATCAACCATTTCTCGCTTACGCGTGACAGACGTGAAATAAGATTTCTCTAACAATTTTAATCTATACGGTCTATCGTGGGTTAGATTGGTTGGAAGATTAACTCGCTTAATATTTCCGAGTAACTGCTTTTAAACAAGTATTCGTTCAATGCCATTATTTTACCAATTTTTAGGAATTTTTCTTCAGGAACTTTTTACATTCAAATTTTACACACAGATTTGTGGATACTTGAAGTACATAAGTTATGTATTGTTTAGTAAAACAGAGAGTAATAAAAATGACACGTTATATATTTTTTCATAAAAAAAATAAGAAGTATTTTAATCAGTATCAAACATCTTGATTATTTACAAAGGGGGCATTTTCAATTGAAGTTGAAAATTGTTTGCCAAGAGTTGTGGTTGTAAAAAGTATTCGTACGCCCTTTAAAATAGAATAACTTTTTTTTTCGTTGTAATTTTCACTAAGGGTCCAAATAAAAAAGTTATAAAAAATGCCTTTTCTATTTTTGCATGTAACCGTGTAAATTATAATTTTTGGAAATTTTTTTTTGGCATATCATTTCGTAAACCAATGCTTCTAATTGATTATACAAAATCAGATCGTTTGGTACAATTATTGTATAAAAATGTTATTCTGTTTTAAAGGGCGGACGAATACTTTTTACACCCACTGTATATCCTTCAATAATACCTTTTTTACCGAATCGTAATTGCAGCTTACCATAATGAAGTTTCATATTATATTATTAATACATGGCAAAATGAATAAATTACAATAAAGTGAACAAGGAAATTTATATTCAAATGATGCAGGTTTTATTAAGTTTCTATTATATAAATATTTCCGATCTCATACAAAATTCATAGTTTACTTTTTGACTCTTACGCTCAAGGAACAAATACGTCGCTTGTAAAAAGTTTAATAAGAGTAAAATAGCATTGCAAATTTAATTGATCGCATTTTTTGTGATTTTTCCTGGACGTGAAGTCTTGAAACCAGGAATTTATTTACTCATTTAACCCTTAGCACTCGAGTGGCGACTCCGAGTCACCACTAAAAATTGCGATACCATTATTCAAAATATTGTTTGGATTATTAAATATTTAAAAAATATTACTAAACATTTGGGTATTGGAAGAGGTGTTGCATCAATTTCATATTCATAAAATGACAAAAATGATATATGTAGGACCGAATTATTCTAGGTAGGAAGAAATGTTTCATTTTCGGATTCGCTGCATCTTCAAACTCGATTTTCTCAAAAACGAGGCGTCGAACAAAAAAACATTCCTTTATTTCATCACTTTCTACACGTAGAGTCACCATCTGTCCGCTTGTAAATTTCGTAAACATCCGGTATACTAAATTAATAACTATTATAAAAACTAACCCAGCAAACGCTATCTAATATTTCTTTACATTTACTTTAGAAAATCCAACATTTCTGGATGCGAGGTGTTCAAATGAAAAATACATTCATAAATTTGAAAGACTTGTGTGCAATTCAATCGAATAATAATCAAATGAAACCTACATGGGTAAAAACCGAGTTTGATCTACAGTTTTCATAATCAAGAAATCAAATCACGTGATTTTTGATATCACAATTGTTTCGGGAATCTCTGTTACAATACGATGAGAGGAACGAAGACGGATATTTTGTTCGCCGGCTGTCAATCGCACAAATCTTTTATTTGCATGGGATCGTACGGACACGGATTCATTACGGCTGCAATATTTTTAAGCGGCGCCCCGTGAAATCGATAATTCTCATTTCTCTCGAGCCGGGACGACAACCCCGAATTTGTCGTTCTTCTTTTTTGTTTTTATCGGCTACCACTGACGGTGTAAACTCGTCCATATAAACACCGCTATTTATTTTTCATCCTTCTTCTGTCTCTCCTCCTTCATCCTCGTCGCTGCAACAACGGCAGCGGTGGCAAACGAGTACACGTATACCGTTTCCGAGATCGGATGCAAAAAAACAAGCACATACACGCGACTCTTATTTGCACAGCAAACAACGTTCCGCCGCCGGTTCCGTCAGACTAACGACGAAAACGGAACCGTGTGGCAAATTGTTAAATATTCCCCGGCGCGCCCGAATTCGTTCGTGACGTCTTTAATTCCCGCAAAAAATACAGGCCCGCTTGATTAACGTAGTCACTAAATTGCTGTCGAATCATTTGAGTTCAAACGACGATACAGCCTGTTATCAACGCTACGTTATCGGTAGAATTGCCAAAGAGCACCAAAAGTGTTTGTGCTGTCTCGTAAAGCGAACGAAAGTACGATTAGGTAGATTAAGTGCAACTTCCATGGCTATATATAGGGTGTCTTAATTGCAGAAGACCATTGAACATTTTTTTCTTTCTGTTTTTCAGATAAAAACTATTTGCCAGGGATTGAAATAAACAACTATCTACTGTTTTTTGTTTTTCTGGAACTTCGATATAAAGAAACATTACCATTAGGAACTTTATTAAAAAGTGTTCTTGTGGAACATATATTTTAGAATCTGTATAATAAAAGCTACACGAAAATAAATGATTATGTTTAAACAATCACTGCAATAGGTTCCACAAGAGAAACAGTAACTATAAATAAGTAACATATTCAGAACGTGGATTTATCAGTAATAATGACTTCATATTGTCATAGAACTATTAATTAAATATCAACATTTCTTGCAATTATCGACAACCTTTCTAATATCGATTAAAAAAGACTGTATTAAAATATTAACTCGTCCGATATACATTTAATGTTACAGGACTATGCTCAAACATGGTGAAAGTGATCATGCAAAAATAAGTTAATCATTACTAGACTGCGGATCTTTATGCATTTATAGCAAAATTGAGTAGATGAAATTCAAAATTGTTGAAAAATGTTTAAAATTGAAGATGTCAATATATTATTTCTCTTCTATGAAAATCGTTCAGGGAAGAAATAACATTCAATTTAGTTTCTATTTCTCACAATCGACGCAGACGATTTTTATTTTGCATAAAGATCCGCACTGCTTAAAATTCATAACAATGTTACATTCGAACAATTTGATAAGTTCGAATTGTATGATAATAATTCCAGAGGTAAAATAACGAATGGTTCAGTGATTATAAAAATATGAGATATGTAATGAGAAATAATGTTGAATATAACTCGACAAAATAATACACTAATGATAGCACGCATAGAGTCAAGTAACCGTGTGCAATTAGGACGATTGTAGGTCGAGTTAAATATAACTCTCTCCCGTTCCGCGTTCTCCAATTGGATTCGTCTATTGGTTTTAGATTGACACAATGGTAAAAAATCAATGTGACGGAAATGTAGATTCTATCTTTGAAAATGACTCGTTATGACCTTTCTGTCCTAAATAGCCAATTGCAAGCTGCACTTCTCACATTAAAACACAGTGATTGGATAAGAGGCAATTCTTCCTCATGTTACAGTAAAAGCTCCTTCGTTGTCCAAAGGCCGGGGGGCTGAGCGGACAACGAGCGTGCCCGGACACTATTTTTGATTTATGACTGCGTCTAGATATCGCGTCGACCGCGCCGAGCGACTTCAATAGGATGCCGAACATAGAGAAGGACAGAATGAGATACGGATCGGGTGACCGAAGCGTGTCGCCGTCGCCGGCACAGTTTAAAGGCCCACATTGTTGCTGTTGCTCGTTGCCTTCGAAACTTTGACCGTCGATTAAACCACTAAATACAGTTGAAATTACATCGTGTTTGGTGTCATTTTAATCAGAGAAATGACAGAAATAAGTTAGTGAAAGTCCCATAAAGAAATAATGAAAATTAAGAAGTTTGAAAATTCGGTTTCCTCGAGTCAATGTTGTGGTGTTCACACCGATATACCCGAGCCGACATCAATCGACGCCGCCTACGGAGCGACTCGGCGTTGACAGGCAGTGGAATGGGTAGGCACTGAACAACGATCGTGCCCTCGATTTTGGACAACGAAGGAGCGATTACTGTACTACCATTTTCAAAAAAAATTTATGAACTTAGTTATGTATCCTTCCATTAAATTTATTTCGATTCCATCTTTCGAAGCTTTTCATTTGGCGTATGTAAGTAAAAAAATTTCTGTTTTTAAAATTTATCCTCGTTGCTCATCATTTTTCAGTTTTAATTATACGCAATACAGATCTTAGTTATGACATCTATAACACCCCTATAACATCATATTCGCATATGTTATACATATTATGGGTATATTATGGGTATTATCACGATTTTAATTTTCCGCCATTGTTCAAAAAATTGAAGCAATTCTTAACCACTTCGTTCTCTTGGACATGTTATGTCGCGACGCAACATCGTTCGCACGAAGGAGAACACGTCTGTGGCATTGAGCAAGCGGCACTGCATCGCGAGATAATTCGCCTGTGACTTTATACAAACAGTATAAGCACTTTCTTGGACCAATTAGGGCGAAGATGCAGAAAGACGAACGAAAACTGGCCTGTACGCGGGTTTATTCCCTCGTGGCGGCAAGTTTAGTTATAATTTATGAGAATTTAACAGATTTTTTTCTAACATTGTGCGTTTGCTGTATGAGATAACGTTGTATATTATTTAAAGTCGTCTAATTAACGCTGCGTCTACTTCACTGAACAAATAATCCAACAACACTGGCAGTCGATGAACCGCATCACTCGTAGCATAGCACCATAGAAGTCACCGATAAAGTTGAAGGGTGCAGCGGTGGATTTTTATAAAATGCCGGATAAACGCAGAGTCCCGTAGCAGGAGTGGTGTTCGTGACTGGGTCGTTTGTGGTAGAAATGCCTGGTATGTGAGCACGCGTCGAACGAGGTGCAAAGGTCCGACACAATTACTCGTGGCTTGCGTAACGATACATGACGCGATTTAATAATTCACTTCACGACCGACTGCTTGTGTCATGGTGCGGCACGCGTTAAGGGTTGTTCATACTGGCGCCGTGCCAGGAAACGTGATAACAGGCAGTTTGTCAAGGGTATTTGTTACGCGATGTGATGATTGTATTATTGTGAAATGCAACCATTCAAATTGTTCAGCTCTGAAAAAGCTCTGTGATGTTTGTAACAGACTCCAATCCTTAAATGAGCCCTCACAATGTACTTTAAAAATGATTCAATCAAATTATTTTTAATATTCATCCTCTATCGAAATGGTAAACAGAAATGAGATAGTAAAATTTTATCTAAATCCATAATTGGTTATATTATTAATAGGTACGCATTAAATAATTATTAGCATTTTGTGTGGGGCTGCATCGGATCCAATAGTTCACTTGTGGGCTGAACGTGGTCATTAAAACTTGGAAACAAAGGAGATCAATTTTAACTGAGATTTTACCACGTTCTTTTTTATATTTATTTTGTCATGGTTCGTGAAATTGGAAATTTATTTGTACAGACAATGCAGACTGATTTTTCGTTATAGCTGGAAGACACTTAATTGCCTTTATTATATGCAAAAGGATATTAATTTATAACATGAGTTTATAATGGTCGACTAACAAAACTTGAGCAACCATTTAAACGCGATTATACACGAAGACTCGTTTATTCGATTTCATTACTGTCGTTGAAATTTCCAGTGACATTTAATCCCGCGTCAACATATCGTTAAACAATACGTAAATTTATTTCGCACTTCCGAAGTTAGACTAGAAAATGCAACAGAATATGATATACCGGTATCACGATGTTGCCCCGAGTATTTGCACGAAGCAGGTACATTTTAAGCATTAAATCGAGTGCGGGGGAAAATTCGAGCGTGCGTTTACTTTCAAAGCAGTATCGAACTACGAGCATACAGGGAGAAGCACAGCGACTGCACCTGCGCTTCTGTGTCGTGGATTTAGCGAAATTGTCTCGTTCACAATTTCTGCTGTGTTACGCATAATTTTCAATGTCCAGGATCTGGGAAACTTTGCTGCGCGGATATGGTTGGAAAAACTGGCTGAAAAGGAATTCCCAGAACGTTCCCGCGAACTCTGTCTCTCGCAACAAAGTGGCTATCATATTGTACCTAAGAAACTTTTACGGACATCTGTACTGCTTTCCTGAAAGACCTTAATTAGCATAATAGTGAAGGCAATAATTATAATATAATACAAAACTATGGTCAACAATTAATTCACTCATAAAATAATTATATCAGTAAAACAGCCAACATGAAATCTGAATTACGTAATACGTATATTGCGATTTGATTAAGTACAATCTACATTAACACGTTGGCTGCAAAATTACAACCTTTGGAAAATTTAACATAATTGAAGTGGATTAGTAAATGAAACCAAAACTGAGAAGATAGAATTTATCATATGTGATTCCATTAATTCTTCTCCATTCATACGTTCTAATAAAAATTAATTTTCTGCAGTATATCAGAGTAAAAACTATTTTCTAAATCTGGTGAAAAAATAGTGTCCTCCGTATGTAGTGGATTCTGTGTCAAGAATTCTTTGATAACGAGGAAAGTGTTGAAATACTTTTTTGATTCACTGTATAACCGACGTGATAGTCAAAATTTATGATCTTGTGCGTAAAAACTATAAAAATCGTGATTTTATAAATTGTCGAATGTTTTACATATTCCAAAAAATCAAAGCAATGTACTTAATATCACAGAAATGGGAAAAATGAAGATTTATGGTAGACATTATTCTTTCAATCTTTTTGCAACTTTTGAATCCGTAAATTCAGTTTTAATTCTGGAGAAAGAATTGTATATCAAAAATCCTTGCAGTGCTTTTTATCTCCATATTCCTGTTGTACAATTGATCCCGTAGCGACGTACCCTTGTGTAAAAAAAATATTTGAAAACTTTTGTTTTCTCCATCGATATTTCCCGGGTTCTTTAACTGAAACGTGTTTGTTACATGCCGACTCTTTGCGTAGCACGAATCGGATCAGTCACAACCCATGCGTTAGAGCTGATTCCCAAACGACTGCAAACAAAACGTCGAATACAACCGGCCAATGATGCGCACGATTTGCGCAATGGTTTCCGGTTCGGGTTTTGAAAAGCCCGCTGGGAACGCACAGCGAGGAAGTTGTTTATTTTCGAGCATGCAAATGTAGAACGATTATTGCCCCCCGATCCGCACGGCTATTATAAATTGTGTAACTCGGAGGTACTTTATTGAGTTTTACACAATGCTGTTATCCATATTGTGTTTTAATGGCCGTGAAACGACCTGTGCTATTATTTATTATTTGTAAGAATTATTCTTTGACGAGTTTGAATCTTTGTGATGATATGCAATTTTTTATCAATTCTTTTTGTGTCCTAAAAGTAAACTTAAACATGAAGTCACCCAAGTACAATCTTCACCTCACCCATTTAGTTATTGTTATAATTATTTTGGGTAAACTTTACTTTACCGGACTGAAAATTGGGACCTTTTTCCTACGAATTATGATGTATTTGGTATGTAATCCAGTAGATTTGTACCCGGCGCGGATGCAGATCGAAGTTTCGATCCTCTAGGATCAATAGTTGAGGAGTTATGATCGGTTAAAGTTGAGCATTTTTGACAGGTAAGGGCGCCGGCATATTGGTTTGTAGTGACGACCGCGTGCCGCTTACCGTGCGACCGTCACTACAAACCAATATGGCGGCACCCTTACCTGTCAAGGAACTGAAAATTTGCTCAACTTTATGCGACCATAGCTCCTCAACTATTGATCCTAGAGGTTTGAAACTTCGATCTGCATCCGCGCCGGGTGCAAATCTACTGGATTACCTACCAAATACATCATAATTCGTCGGAGAAAGGCACAAGATTTGAGTCCGGTAAAGAGCAGCCGTTATTTTTGTTTCACGAATTTGAATATCCACGTTGTTATGTAATATTCGAAAATTAAATTTAACCAGGAAATGTTAAGTAACAATTGAAGCAGAAATTCAGTAAAATTTGTTCCTTCAAAGCTTTGTTCTATCTTGTGCCGTCGCGGTTAAGTTCAGAACATGAAAGAGAAAAATAGCTGTTAGCTACTGACTTTATCCTTTGAAAAGGATTTTTGTCGACCAAATTATGTTGTAAATTTGTAGATTCACGTGAAATTGCGCGGAAATTAAAACATTTCAGTAATATCTTTTTCATAATTCGCTCGACCATACGTTTTAGTATGGTTTTTAGTATGCTAAAATGGGTCATTTGACCTGTCGTGGTAGGTTCAGTGTTAAATGCGACCGTTTATAGTGGAGCTATACTTTTTAATGGAAAAATCATGTGTAGAGATTTTACGAATTTTCGATATACAAAAATCTGAAATGTCCAAATGTCACGTGTGGAATTCATCTGTTGTGGCTAGCCTTGATCGTAAAAGAGAGATAGATAGTGATGATAGCTTTTTGTTTTTAATGATTGAAATCGTAACTTGTAAACATATTTTCGTATTGTCTTGAATATTATGAGCTCTATGAACATAGGTAGATATTTCAAAGACACGTAAAAGTAATTTAAAATCTGTGCAGCAATACAAATATTTGTAGAGAGGACTATCCATGCGTGTGAAAAATGATTGACTACATAAAAATATGATAAACTTACAATCACATTTCTGAAGATAGCATATTTCTAAAATGGTAATACACGTGTCTGTTAAATTAGTAACGATTTGAGTTAGAGATCCCACTAGTGGTCATCAAACGTGCTTTTTCAATGGAAACGGATGAACGCATAAGGAAAGTAGAGCACAGCCAGACTGCTTTGAAAGTAATAAATTTCAGAGGTTGTGGCACGCACTATAGGCACAGCACAACGATTCTACAGTCATTAACCAAATTGATTATGGAAAATATCTCTAGAATAAAGAGTTCAATTGATTTGTTACGTGTGTCAATTAACACATTGAGCGCCGCGAAGGTATAACCGGTGTTCGTATCAGTATCGCCATGGGAGTCACTGACGACTTCCAATTAGATAAATGAATTGAACATAGTGATAATAATGAAGCCATGATATCAGGATGCAAAAGTACTCCCGCAGGAGTATAAACAACAGCTAAAACTGTACGCACACTAGAAAACAGTTCAGAAGCATTGGTTCGCCACAGACAGCACACTTGGTTATAGGTGTACCCACACAAACATGCTGGAAACTGTATAATGATAGAGGTGACTGGGATTAGGTCATATGCATGGATAAAATCTTAGTACATAGTAGACGACATACAATATATCACAAGTTTAATTTATAGTTTTATTCTATTGTCACTTGTAAAAAGTATTTGGTAAGTGACATATACAGTTTTTTCATAACTGTATGTAATTGTTCATTGTGTTAATTAATTTTAAAGTTTTCGGGATATACTACGTTTTTTATTTAACGATAAATAAAATAATTTTTTTGGAGCTGTTTATATTATTTGGAAAATGCGTTCGTGTAAAAGATATTCTGTATCAAAATTTAATTCTCTCTGCCTCTCATTTTTCTGTATTTGTATTTTTACAGATTAATAATATTTATTCCATATCCAACGAGGTACATTAATAAAGTTATTATTGTTATAAAATTTTCCCTCCAAGTTTGTATATTACGGTATTAACTGTTACCGTAAACGATATTCCTAGCTTCGGGAAGTTATTTTTTTACAAAATTTTTTGGTACACATATGCAGGCTATCGATATAAAATTTATGTAGATATGTTTTCGATACTTTCTGTAGTTTACGAGTTACGAGCGCATAAAGAAATGAGATAGCTGGAATAAAAAGCGCAGTTTTTCCTTCAAAGTTCTATTCATGCGGACATGCACAATTTGTTGCTGCATCTGATAAAATTATGCAAATTTATTGTTGGCGCATCAGGGTTAGAGTAAATTACGAAGCAAGACCTATGGTTCATTCACACACGATATATATATTCTGGTAGAACGCATACACAAACATTTATAATGCAATATAATATCTACTGGCAAAACGTGGTCGCATGTTTGACCGCTGTAGCAAGGACGCAAGCGCGCGAGCAAGTTAGCGAAAAGGAACGCTATGCGATGTAGCCAGTGAAGCGACGCGCCACGGCGGGCCCCAACATTACTCGCGGCGGGAATTATAACCCAATTACAATCCCCCACTTTATGATTCCTTCGCGGATACTAATCCTAATCGCTTAGTGGCTTCTAAATGTAAATTTCTGCCTAAAGCCTTTGTCAGTATGTCTGCCTTGTTAATGGAAGAGGCAACATACTTCAAACATACAACGTCATCATCTATGACCTGTCTCACGTAGTGGTACGCGACATCTATATGTTTTGTTCTTGACCGCTCTACACGATTATTGGCGAAATCAATTGCCGCTCTATTGTCACACCAAACCGCATAGGGTGTCTTAATCCATTCTTCTAGGCTCAGCTCCTGGATGAATGACCTTGCCCATTTTGCTTCCTTAGCTGCCGCTGACATGGCCACGTATTCAGCTTCCATGGTCGAAGTTGAAATACATTTTTGTTTTGACGCCTTCCAGTCCACCAAATTTCCGCCAATGGTGATCGCTGTACCACTGAATGAGCGTCTGTCATCCACGTCACCTGCCCAGTCAGCATCCGTCCAGACCTCCAATACTGGTTCTCTCCTCTCATATCTTAGCTCCAGATCGGACGTTTTGCTCAAGTATCTCAATACTCTTTTTGCCTCATTCCAATGTATCCCCCCGGGATTAGATACGAATTGAGACAACTTTGTCACAGCGTAAGCTATATCGGGCCTCGTGCTCCGCGCCACATACATCAACGACCCTATTAGTTCACGATAAGGTATGTTCTTTACCTCTTCCTTTCCCGTTTCGTCAATTGGACAGTCTTCCTTAGTTAATTTGATTCCCGGTTCCAGTGGGGTATGAGCCGGTCGGCAGTCCGACATTCCATATGCTTTTATCAAAGATTGGACATATGCCTTCTGGTTCATCATGAGCATATCGTCCTCCTGGCGCACTCCCACACCTAAAAAATAAGAAATCCGACCCAAATCTCGTACCTCGTATTGTCGACCAATGTTGGTCACTATCCTGTTCAGCACGGTTTCGTCTTTGGCAAATACTAGTAGGTCGTCCACGTATACAACCACGAATGTGCAGAAGTCCAACTTGTACAGGCAACTACACGACGACTGCCTTACAAATCCGATTTTACAAAGATATGTGTCTAATTCTTCATTCCAATTATGACCGCTTTGCTTGAGTCCATAAATAGGTCTTCGAAGTCTTACTATCTTTGTCTTCTCGCCTCCGCTAACCGTCTGCATTCTCATATAGAGCTCTTCCTTAAGACTTCCATTTAAATAGGCACACTTTACGTCGATGTGTCTATTTTTCCATCCGTAAATTACCGAGAGAGCTAACAATTGCCTTACCACTCCAAAACTAACTACAGGAGCGTATGTTTTATCATAGTCAACCCCTTGCCTTTGTCCGCAGCCTTGGGCTACGAGTCTGGCTTTGTACCGAGCAACTTGACCATTTTCATCTGCTTTCACCTTGAATACCCATTTACTCCCTATACATGTTTTTCCTTTGGGTAATTCTGCATCCTCCCACGTTTTTAGTCGTTCTAAATTCTCAATTTCTTCGTGAATTGCTGATTCCCAGTGGTCTGCTTGTGGTGACGAGAGGGCTTCTCCTAGGCTATTTGGCTCTTCGATTTCCGTCAAATTTAACTCTACGGTTTCCTTTGGTTTTCCCCTTCGACCATACGGATTACGTACCTGCTTCTTGCCCCTACAGATTCTCTTTTTGGTTCTTGGTTTATCATCCTCCCCCACTATCTTCTTACTCACATTTCTATCATCAGCATCCACCTCGTAATCATCGTCTGACGTACTAGTGTCAGTTTCGCCATCGCTTAATTGTTCGTCTGGCGATTCCTCGAGTTGTCTATTCAAATTTATTGTTTTCCTCGTTCGGTCCCTGTCTTTACTCTGGAACTGAAAACAACATGAGGTGGTGTTTCCATTTAAATACTCGGATCCCACCTTATTTTCGTCGAATTTCACATGCTTTGTGTGTATTATGTCCTTTATCTTTGGATCCCATAGTCGATATCCCATCGTCCTGTTCGAATATCCGACGAATATGCAAGTCCGCGCACGTGGATCAAGTTTTCTTCTGCCTTGACTAGGAAGATGAGCATACGCCAGGCATCCGAATACCTTCATGTGCTTAACACTTGGTCGTTTTTCTATCCAAATCCCCTCCGGTACACCATCTGACACATTGCTGTGTATCATTCTATTGCGCACATATGCAGCTGTGGCTACAGCTTCAGCCCAAAAGGTTTGAGGTAATTTCGCTGAGAGTAGCATTGATCTAACCATATCTAATAGAGTGCGGTTGACCCTTTCCGCCACCCCGTTCATCTGAGGAGTCTCGACACATGTCCTTTCGTGTGTAATCCCTCGATCTGCAAAAAATTCTCGAAGCCCTTTGTTGCAATATTCTAAACCGTTATCCGATCGAAAACGTTTGACTTTCCGTCCTTTTTGAGTTTCGATCTTCACTATATGCTCTTTTACTTTGTTCACTACTTCATCTTTTGATTTTAAAAATATTATCTCTATTTTACGTGAAAAATCATCTATTATGGTTAAGAAATATGTCGAACCACCATTCGACGTCACCTGCATCGGTCCGCAAACGTCCGAATGAAGTAAATCCAACGTTCTTGAAGACGACTTCTCAGGAAGCCTTTTACATGGTGCTTTCGTTGATTTTCCCAAACAGCATCCATAACATTGATCCGGATTTGTCATCCTGTCATCTAATCCATAAACGTAATCCTTCTGTGCTAATTCTGATATGCTTCTATTATTTATGTGACAGAATCTGTGATGCCACATTCCTGGTTCGTTAACTGTTATGGAATGAAGTTCCTTTTTATCAGAAAGGTGATCTTTTACATTTCCTTGTAAAACGTATAGGTTATCCTGTCGACGAGCTGTGGCAATAGTATTATTTGTCCTTCTATTGCTGATTTTTGCAATTCCTTCGTCAAATGTAATCATTTTTCCTTTTCTTTCTATTTGTGCTACTGATAAAAGATTTCTGCGGCATCTAGGAACATAATAAACATTTTGAAGCGTTACCTCATAATCTATGCAATTTTCTCTCGTGTTCAATATTACATCTCCAATTCCTTCAGCTATTAATGTCGCTTCATCCTTTTTAACTGTTGTTTCTGCTGTACCAATTGGTTCCGGATTGATCTGTCTGAAATTCTGAAACCAATCTTTATTCTTACATACATGATGAGTCGCTGCGCTGTCAATTAACCATGCATCCTCTAATGCAACATGGTTCACATTTATTGACAGTATAAATGACTCTTTCTGCTGAGAATGCACACTCTGTCTAGAATCTACCTTTTTCTTTCGACACTGACTTGCGAAGTGACCATTCTTACCGCAATTGAAGCACTTCTTATCTGGCTTCTTGAAATTTGTTTGACGATTGCCCTTATTTACTTGATAAGCTGATACTTCACCTCTTTGATGATCCTGATCTTGATCTTTTGACAAGCGTCTTTCATATTCCATTAGCAACGCCTTCTTGATTTCGTTCGAAGTGAATTTAGTATCTTCTAAATTAGCCAGGGACATTGTTAACGCATCATATGAATCTGGTAACCCTGAGAGCATCGCATAAGCTACATCCTCATCCTTCATCTCTGATCCAGCGTCTTGTAAGTAATCAGCAATTATTTTCACTCTGGACAGATACGAGGCCATTGTCTCATTTTCTTTTAAACGAAGTCTAACAAACTCTCGCTTAAGCTGCATTATTCTTTGTCTAGACTTTGGCTCATATACTTGTTGAAGGACGTTCCATGCCTCTTCTGCAGTTTTACAATCCACTATGTGTACTTGCTGATCTGGTTCAACAGCCAGTGCTATGGTTGCAAGCGCCTTTTCCATTTTGCAACTAAATTGGCTTATTTCCTCTGGAGTTGCTCCTGTCTTGAGCACTTCTTGACCAATCGCATAAGACCATAGATCTTTTTGTATGAGGTACATTTTTACTGAGAACTTCCATGTTCTATAATTATCCCCATTTAGACGATCTATTTTTCCGGCCTTCGAAACGCTCGTCATTTTTGCACGTGTCTATGAATTTTCTCGAACTCTAACCTCAAAACGATACCTGGGTCCATAACCTTGTTGGCGCATCAGGGTTAGAGTAAATTACGAAGCAAGACCTATGGTTCATTCACACACGATATATATATTCTGGTAGAACGCATACACAAACATTTATAATGCAATATAATATCTACTGGCAAAACGTGGTCGCATGTTTGACCGCTGTAGCAAGGACGCAAGCGCGCGAGCAAGTTAGCGAAAAGGAACGCTATGCGATGTAGCCAGTGAAGCGACGCGCCACGGCGGGCCCCAACATTACTCGCGGCGGGAATTATAACCCAATTACATTTATTATTTATTATGCAGTCTTGCCAAGTTAAATAAAGATCGGTGTGTTACTTTTCGAGCTTTCTTCTTAGTTTAAGGAGGCTCACTAGTTAGTTTAAACTAAATGAAGTTTCTGAACATTTTTAGGGGAAATTACTATATAGTAAGGGCAACCAAAAAGTATAATTAAACATGATTAAACACATATTTTATGTGCATGGCCAGTTTACGTACCTCGGAGACAACGAGCGTAAATGTTTAAATTCAGCATTTGTATATCCAAGTTGTACGATCTGATATTTAAAAAGTTATCGTCCTTTTAAAAGTGTCCGAATACTATTGTGGTCCGCTGTAGCTGTAAAATAGATCATAAGGCAAGAGATCAACTCTTCTGCATTCCAGAAGATCGTGTTCCGAATTCGGCGTGTTAACAAACTGCCAAGACAAGTGTGTGTTCTCCCGTCCCACGTCGAACACCCTGTACACCGAGTACTATGTATACCGTTTGCTCAATCTCTGGTCTGAAATTCTAGGCGCAACTCGGGTCACCGAGGAGCGGGCGGAGAGAGTCGTTTGCTCATGCCATGGGGTGCGTTTCAGCGGCCGCTTTTAACGTCAAGCCTACGGAACGAATGTGCAGAGTACCTGTATATGACTGTGCGCACGTGTACACCCGCCCCATCGGTGTCGTAGTTGATACCTTTAGCAGTCTAGTGGATTTACATTCGCGAGGAAACCGCTAGCCGACAGCCGTAATAAACTTCTAAATTCGTGGCGCGGTATGATATATCGATCAGCTGAAGGACATTACGACTTTCCTGTTCCTACGGCGGAACAGGATGTTCCTTCCGGATATTGTTAGTAAGAAAGCTCGGAATCGGGTTATTAGAGGGAACAGCTTTACGATTTCCCTCCCTGCGAACGCATTTATCGCGCGCCATCGTATTCCTCATCTTCGCGAGTCCTTTCGGTTACTTTACGACTGCGTTCGAATTCGTCCTCGAATTTTCTTCGCTGAATTTCAATTTCGTGTTTGCCCTCTTCAAGGATCAATTTTCTAAAGTGCAAAGAAGAGATACAGAATAAATTCTTGTTTACTTAAAATAATTTCGTTTTGAAAAGAAAAAGATTAACGTTCACACGTATGCCAATATCCCTGATTCAGATTTATTCACAGCTTTATTTGTCAATTTTTTTAAATTTGCTTTCGAACGCTTTTCTTGCAGAACCGTTAATTTTTCTGTCGTTCCTAACATTTTATTGATGCAACTTAATGATTAGAAATTGATTGGTTAAACAATGGTTTTAACACTTTTGGACAAAATAGACCCGGACTCTGTCCTCAAAGGGTTACCCCAGTAGTGATCACATGAATTTTGGTATTTTAGAAAGTTAAGAAATGACTTTTATAATATTTAAAATTAATATGAAAGTTCTACTATACTATTTTTACACATACATTTTTTGTATTTACGAAAGTAACGAAGATATTAATGCGAACAAGATTAATCTAGGATCATAAAACGGTAAAACAATTGGAAAACATAAATGTCCACGGCGCGCAATAAAACTTTCATGATTGCATGTAATAAAGTTTACGACGTGAATAGGGCTGTGAAATGATATTTTCAACTGATCTTCGATCGACATTGGAATTAGGAATTTAATAGTTGATTTATTAAGTCTTTCCAAAAGTTTCTTCCACAGTGTGCACGTTTAACGATGCAACTATTTGTTTGCTAACATTTTATTACTTTTCGGACATCCTAGTATTACTTCATATCTCGAGTAGGCTACTATTTTAACGGCCCGGCTCTAAACTTAATGGCGATTGACTTATAAAGCAGTCGACACGTCACAACAGACAATAAATCCTCTAAACGTGACACCCTCTCGGATTTAGTGTGTTTATACGCTATTTTATGGGTCATTCTCACCCTCATACAAGCGCAATAGATGGTGGTCATGGTGTTGTGTCTGACTACCGACGAAAAATTCATTTTATTGGCCTATTGATATATTTATGCTGAGTGCTCGGCAACAGGTGGCAGATTGTGAACAAGTGCTTCCCTCACAATTTGTCAGTAATTTGTTAGTACGCGGACGTCGCGTCGTTGTGAACGCGTTTAAGGAATTCTCTTGCCTCGTGAACTCTTGACCGGAATGTTTTTAAATAATGCATGATGCGCACTCTTGGAACCAGACTAAGTTGATGTTCCTTCTTCAAATGAGGATGGAGAACATTTCTAGGAAGACATGTTGCACAGATCAGTGAAGTATATCTTTCTGCGATCGTTACTTGCCGGACGATGCAGCTGCAACGTCTAGCCAAAGTACATTTTCGATTTTGTTAATCAATATTTAAGCGTGATTTAGGTTTACATTTTTATTTTCGAAATAAAAAAACCATAGAAGTACACGTGAAACAGGTGAACCAATTTTTACAAGTGGAATGGATAGCAGTTGCGTATATTTTATTGAAAATATATAATAAATCGTAAGATGATATTAGTGCACAGTGTATAAATAGAAGTAGGGTAGGATATATTAACTTCTATTACATTTTCAATTAAATGGTAATGAACACCTTCTTTATTTTTGAAAGCAGGATACAAACTGTTTCTACATATTTACTTGTACTCTATATTTCTGTATTATGAAAACAGTATGTGAAATTACTAGAATAAAATATTCATTGATATTTTTACCAATTTACGATGCTGTTTCACATAATAACCTTTTTCTCGTGATTATTTATTTATTAGGAATAGTTACAATCAAAACGAAAGGTTCCCCTCGAAAGTTACCATTTGGACAGTGAAATTTCATAGTAAATAATTGTAGAACTAGAAAAGCCATTTAAACATACAAACTACTTGTAATAATGTGTACTGTACATGTAAAATGATTGCAATAGCGATTAAAAGAGATTAAAATAAGTGTGACTCTTAATTCACTTTGTTTAGTATATATTCGTACACGATGTTACGTCTGTTATTTATTATTACCACGAAAACGACCGAATGAAAAGGCAATAAGAAGAGTATCGTTTCTCATTCATGTTCGTAGCTCCCTGTTCATACACAGAAATACAATATCTAAAGCTTCCAGAAATTCCTTCTGCGGCAATTCGATAAAATCGTTTACATTGTTTACACAAGTGATTTTCATGTCCGTCCATGTTTGTCGTGGAAACACAACAGCGAAATCGGAAAGGGTGAGCGGTTAAACGAACAATACGTGCCGTAGTTAACCTCTTGATTTGCTTGCGTATGACCCATCATGGTAAACAGTTCGGTCACCATTATTGCGGACTGCACAGAATTAATTAAACCTTTCATTAAATTTAGCGCCGAAGCCGGTTCGGCTTTCGAACCTATAACGCGACACATTTGTCGAAAGCAAGTATATGCTTCTAGAAAATCTGCCTTTTTCCGAACGATAGTCTACAAAACTTGCAAAATATATATGCGTTGTGTGTTTGTATTTCTGTTAAGATTTAGACGATTTTTGGAATAATGAAATATATTTTTGATTTTTCCATTTTTAAAGTGGTAGACTCGTTTCCAGGATTACATGGGTGCGGGATTCGCCTTCTCATTTCGCGATAATACAAGCACGGGGTTCTTCAGTAGTCAACAACGCTAGATAAAAGATCGATCTAGGGCGCTATCGCCCTCAAAAGTTCTATTTTTTCTTTACGAGGCGTAATTTGCATTATTCGGCAGCATGTACAGTGGCCCACAAAAGTGTGTTCGTACGCCCTTTAAAACAGAATACCTTTTTTATAAGTGTACCAAATGACCTGATGTTTTGTGAGCAATTAGAAGCATTGGTTTACTAAATGATGTGTACAAAAATTTTCAAAAAATTATAATTTATAAGGTTATATGCAAAAATAAAAAAGGCACTTTTTAAAACTTTTTTATTTCATCGAAATCGATTGCGGCCTAGATTGATCTTTCCTCTAGCGTTTTCGACTACTGAAAAACCCCATCGCATGCATTATCGAGAAATGAGAAGGCGAATCCCGCATCCTTGCAATCCTGGAAAAAGTAGTCTACCCACTTAAATGGTTCAGTGACTTTTCGACCACTGTACACTATTAGAACTCACCGAACATGATTATATTTCAATCTGAGGGGACAGAGTAAATGCGAGGCCGCGTGTGAAACAATGAGCTTCGGCAAAGAAAGCTTGATTTCCGTTGGTGGAAACGGAAATGCCGAGGTGAACTTAGCTTGCCCAATATTGTTCCTAGTATTACCTACTACGGCAAACAGTTCGTGGTCGTTATCACGGGCCGCACCGAATTAATTAATCCTTTCATTAAAGCTGCTGCGGAAGACCACACGGATGCTGACTGTCTGATCGTAGTGACTATGTCGCACGGGGAATCGGGTTTAGTGTACGCGGCCGATACCTTGTACCCCGTCGATATGCTGTGGGCCCCGTTCACCGGCGACCGATGCTCCACCCTCGTTGGAAAGCCGAAGTTATTTTTCATTCAGGTGAGTGAAATCCAACTTTTTAATTGATTACTATAACTAGATTGTGGATCTCTAGGCAGAATAGAAATTCTTTTGCGAGGAACAGATGTTAGATGAAAATATTAAATATTAAATTTAATATTAAAGCAATTGAATTTATCACCAAAATGAGGAGAAACACAAATCAATGAAAACATTTGAAGAATGGAAAAGTATTGTCATATTAATTTCAATATGTATATGCATTTATGACGAAAATGAGTAGGTGCTATTTAAAGCAGGGAGAAATTTAAAAAAGAGTATTGAGAGTATTTAAGAGTATTGATATACTATTTTCACTAAATTAAAATGATTAGTGAAAAATGTAAATTTATATTTAATTTCTGTCTTTTGTAATATTATTTATTTTGCATAAATATAATAGCGTGGTCCTGCACGACAATGATTCAATTAAATTGTATTATCTCTCTAAATGGTAAATAAAAACGTTATATTAGTAATAGTTAAACATTAAATAATTATTAGAATTTGAAGGAGGCCGCACTTGCCTCAATAGTTCACTTACGGGTTAGGGAAGGAAATAAATTAGTATTTCACTTCTGTTTTTCTCAATTCAGATAGAAAATTTCTATTTTGCATAGAGATCCTTGGTGAATATTTCATCATTGCGAATACATACACGTTTCAAGCGCGAGGATCGCGATAACAGCCAGTTAGTTGAATATCAGACGCGTAACGAGAACTAAAAAAATATTATACGCCGTAATAATGGAAATCTTGGTTGCCAGTACGATGTAATCCGGCCAGGAGCTTTTTCCATTTATCTGCTTCAGTAAGATCTCTCACGGATTTTCAGCGGATTACTGTGAGGACGCTTGTGTTTTTTAGCTCGGCAGCCCGTGAAACGTGCATATCCCGCAGGATAATGGAACTGTTTGCGAAGAGAGCACACAATTCAACGACCGTAATTAAGATTACCCATGATTTTTAAAAAATGAGGCAATAATAATAGAGAACGCGCCTTAAATATTCCACGGAAATTTTGGTTTCTCAGCGAATTGTTTCACGGGCCTTTTCTTAACTGAGTCATCGCGTTCCACGGGATTAAAAAGGCGTTTATTTTTCAGATTATGTTCCCCCGGTTTTACGATAGCTACTCGGGGATGGGTACATTCTAACGCCTTTGTGGCGTGGGCTTAACAAATGGTGGAATTATATTTACGAATTACTCTCCCATGTACTGGCGCTTGCAAATTAATTTTTTCCAGATTTTTTGTTCATTACCACAGCAGTATCTGCATTTATTTCAGCAACAGCTTGTATAATTACAGTACCTTTATTAAACACGCAGTGTTTCCTTTTGTAAAATATGAGAAAAGATGTTTTCACCAGTAAGTTACACATTTTTAGAAGACAGATAAACTAATACTTAAATGGACTGCGGACCTTTATGCAAAATAAAAATGTTCTGCACCAGGAGTTAAATAAAAATTCATTTCATCTCTTAATAGATTATTACATTGAAAACATCTTAATAATATTCTTAGATTTTCTAATCCTTTACTGATTTATATTTCACCCAGCCAATTTCTTCATGAATGCATAAAAATCCACGGTTTACTAATAAAATAACTAGCGTTAAGAAAGTGAATTGATAGATAAATAGAATTGACTATAGTATAGATGAAGTAAGAGAAGAAAATACTGAATGCACGGACGCCAATCAAAGAGCGTCCGTTGCCGTAAAATTGTTTCGAGAGCTTCGCTCCAATTCAGTCATTGCTTTCCAGAGAATTATATTACACCGCGGTTTCAACGAGCAAAAAGGACACATGATACAAGCACTACATTGCTACTTGAACGTTCAAGTCCACGTGCTTGTGACAACGATACTTTTAACTGCTCTCAATCGATGTGTGTACGCAACATTCATTTATAAATTTCGTAATAGTTTGCATTTTCAAATTACATATTTAAATTACTTTTAAGCTCAATTTTTGTAGAATTTGAAATCAGGTAGACAAATTTTGATTTCCAAAAGTTTTTGATCACTTGAGTAACTTCAAAGTTAATTAATCACAATAAGGTGTTTGAAACTAGATATAGTTAATCTATCTCCAATATATACTTTATAATACATTTATTGTATGACATTTGACAGGAAATAAATTTATTTCTGTCGAAATGGTCGTATAGATTTGATTCCAATATGTTCAGCGAATATGTGTTCATTAGGTTTAATAGAGACGCTGATCATGACTGCCGTAGCTTTGGAATCAATATGCATATCGTGATTCTCAAATTAAATTTTCTATTTCATTGTATTAAACTATAAAACGCAGAATTGAAAGTATAATTTAGTAGTTGAAAAACCGTGACATTATCTAGTTTGCGAGGCATTATGCATCCGTCTTTTATATCCCCTCATATATTTTTATCTTTATTTATTCAGTATTTCATATACTGAAGGGATTACAGCAAGTAACAATTCTAAAAGTATAAAATTATTATTTTTCGTACGAGAACAGTAGAATTATATATTTTATTCTACTTTTAGAGAGAAATTGCATAAGCTCTGGATGGAGATCCAATAAATTCGAACAAGTGTAGATCAATATTTTACCTATCGATTTTAATCAAAAGTCGATTAATATTTTCATGTCTAATAGTTTCCATGAATGTACCATAAAGGAATTTCTCTAGTTTTATATTGTGATTGCAAGGCAACTTTTGAGAATTATTTAAAACAAATACGTTGGATGTTATAATTCAAAACTTATTGCCCTTACTAAGCAGCATTCAAAGAATCCACTCAAATTTTTTGAAGCAATAACAATCACTAGATAACATTTAAAAAAAGACTTATTGCTGGCAGTCTGACTGTTGTAGTTATCTGACATACAATGTTTTTACGGCACTAAATATTTGACGTATCTGACGTAAGTTAAAAATGAAAACTGGTACTATAGTTCTGCACCAATTCTAAAATGTTCCTCGCGTTTCCCTCAACACAATTTTCTCAAATCACGCATTTTCTTAAACCAGTCCTCGAAAGTTCAAAAATCTTAAAAATATTGTACATGTGGTACTATGCACCGCAGTGTACATCTCGGGATGTGAGCACGAAATCGTGCAAGTTATCCGGCTTCTCGGTGGAGGAAAGTTTCTTTGTTAAGAAATTATTGTCGGCCACAAAGGGTTGCGAAAATCGGCAAGACGAGACACATGGAAATGGAGGGAACAAGCTCTCGCGAACTTGCTCTCGAGCGGGAAGAAGAACCGACGCGCTGGTTTTCCGGTTCTCCGTGAAACCCGTAGAGGCGGTACGCTAACGGAAGTGGAAAAGACAACACAGTTAATTATCCGTACGACGTTTCAAAGGGACATGAAAGAGTTTTATAGTTGACGAGGTTACTTCTCAACTCGTTTAACAAGCTCTTCAGAATGTGCCACGACGGAGACGTACCGAGAGGCGGCGTTAAGCCACGGAAAGTTAAGCGGCAACGTGATAACGAAAGGGAGAAGCATACATGAGGAAGTCAGCTTATTAAAAATACGGCATATCAGTATAACATACGTAGGATTTCGTTCTACTTCCTTCCAGCGATACTTATCAAAGAACATTATTTAAACGACAGAAATAGAGGAAATGCGTTAGATATCTAATTAACCCTTCTGAAGAGCATACATTAGCAATCGCAAGCTTTTGAACACTTATTTCTAGATATTTCAAGCTCATCTTAATTGAATGGAAGTGTTAATGTGGTTACTGATCAGAATATCTTGAGCTTATATACCTATTCAGTCAAACCTGTTTTTGTGCAGTCTTTTCTTGTGCGATTTTTTTTATTAGGTATATGAATATCGAGATTCCGTTCGCCATATGTAAGTTCGCCGTGAGGTTAGGTCAGTCTCAACGGTGTACCGACCAGGATTGACATATTTTTCTCTCGCCAGGCCCCTTACCCTTCCGCCTCTCGCCAAGCCACGCATCGTAGCTTGTCGTTGCACTCTTCCCACTAACGCTGGCTGGTCGCTGACGCGACCGTACGCCAGCGTGTCGCCACTGTCGCCGGCGTTAGTGGGAAGAGTGCAAAGACGAGGTACGGTGCGTGGCGTGGCGAGAGAAAAATATGGCAATCCTGGTACCGACTACATGGTAACAATAAATAAATCAACTCTAATATCTTCAAGTGACGAAAGCGATTTCGAACCAGTTCATCACAAGAATATGCGCATTTTGGACTATGACGAGTAGTATTGAATTATGCACATTTTGAAAATTTCTCCATGTCTAAAATGGCCGCGCCCAACGCTCTTTAACTTCGGTGATCGAACGAGAACCGGTTTTTGCAGTGAGGCAATGGTCGTTGACAATATAGGTGTTAATAAAATATTGCAATTAAAAAATAAATAAGTTCCCTTCCATATGTTAGGTTGGAAGAAAATTAGTTTGGTCATAAGAAGACATAATGCGGTCGAGGTAATGAAAATTAAAAAATCTGCGAGAAAACCACAAACCGATAATTAAGAAATCTTACTATCTGGTATAATTCAGAGTCGGAGCTGTTCCATTAGTTCGATCTGCTCGAAACAGTAAATTCAAGTTGGAACTAGTTCAAACTGTTCCAAAGTTCGAACTTTACTTACTAATATATGCATACACCCTCAAAAATGGACACTCGTGTACCAAGAGCGTATATGTACTACGTACAGTAGCTCCAAGAAGTATTTGAATTCTGACTTTCAGATTGTCGAACAATTCTCAATATATAAACAGTTATAGTACGAATTATAATACTTTTCTGATAGTACATCTTTCATTAACCCCTTAACGAATAATAATGAGGCTCGTAACGAGAATCCCGAACTTCTATTCTTTTATTCTTTTGTTGACAATTTTCTTTTTATACTAGGAAATTATTAAAAATAAAAAAGTTCTTAATCATTGCAGCTCTGAAGAAAATAATACAAGGTGTTAAACGATCGGTAGAACCAGTAACAAATCGTATATCAAGTTTTAAGGAGTTTATATAGGGTCTTCGATATATGGTAGATTCAGTCATAAAAACGATCTTATATTTTTAGACGTTTAATTTGTAGCGTACAATAAATAGATTGTTGAGTCGTAGAGTCAGAGATGCATCAAGATACTCACTGGCCATGGACACTTCTCTAACGACTTCAACATCAACCCCCCTCATGTTCTCTCCGATGTATTTGTCGACTATTTTGAGGACCCTTTTCTCCTGCAGTGACAATTCTGTTCGCACCAGAAGCTTGTACGAAAAATGTCGAGTTCGTACTCCAATCTCTTTCCACCCCTATCCTGTGTACTAACCCGCACCCCTTCACACAAAGCTAATTGTAACTTGCTTTTACAACCTTTTTTTTCTTTTAATTTGAATTCTGATTTTAAAAATTTGCAAGTATTATTCCTGAAATCTAATAGCAGCTTGCAATATGTTTTAATACATTATTCTTTTTATTAGACTGTGGATCTTTATGCAAAATGAAAGTTCCCCCTATCTTATTTGTAAGTCGCAATAACTAAATGGAAATGTTTCTTTTAGACATTTGCAGCTGCTACAAATATGTAGATATTTTATCTTTGGATTTTAACTTTCGTTCGATCCTAATATTTTTCAAATAGCACCTGTTCACTTTCGTGATAAATGTATAAAATCTACAGTCCCTGGATCGATTTCCGTTAGAGGTAGGAAGTTTCTTTCGTGATCAATAATTTCAGTGATTTATAGTGTGCTTTGACATAGACTAGCAAAAGAATTGGATATCTTTGGAAGTTTATAAAATATGAATAATTCAAGTTATTCGTTTGAAACTTTATGCAGTTATGCATACTTAAGCGGATGAAGAATATTCACACGCCGTCCACTAGGTACAAAGTGATATTATACGAAGGCCACTAATATTTTCCTCTAGGAATGAAAGGAAGTAGAGTTGCTTCGAGTTCTAAACGATTCATCTAAAACATTTTCGAAGTACTTTTAAGAGTTAGAATCATCTACAAATACTAATCCAATAGGTTCAAAACTTTTGTGAGCACTTTGTGATGAATTCCTTGCGTGTTTTAATTCGGACCGGTTCGCACGAAAATCACATAAATCTCGACAGACAATGGTCGCAGTTTATCGAACAACAACCGCGGGAATTTGAAATTCTGTGGCCATTGTTCGGTCGTCCCGACCTGTGCAACGGCAGGATCGTTCTTTATCGTGCCAAACTGGTTTTTAGCGTTCGGTCTAGCTGGGAAATTTTTGCGTCTTCGTCGCGATGTTCCTAGACAATAGTCGCACGATAATGTCACGCCTTCCGCGTGATACATGCAGGGTCGCCGAGGTAAATCCGGGAAAGTCATTGTGTAAAGAAAAAAGGTTAAGTTCCAGAAAAATGTCAATACATTCTTTCGCCTGAATAGGAAATAAATAAAGTCAGTTTGATAAGGAAAAGCTTTACCCCTGGTTCTTTGGCACCTTTTATCCCTGTGACGAGTGGAACACGATCGAAAAAAAATTGTTTACCTATTGACCTTAAGATTCAAAGTCAATGTTATTCATGGCTGACATTTTCCCACTAGTTCACTGATCGATCACTTAGATAGCGAATTACCATAGCAACAATTGCTTTTTTATATTTGCCTTATCTACATCTTATTTATGGAACTGTCCGAAAAAGTCCGATTTTATCTGGACGGCACTGTAAAGAAGAGGGACGCGTCCTTTCGTGGCTATAACGCGCGACGTTTTATTCCCCAAGAGGACGGTGCGGTGGTTGGAAGATTGAAAAATGAGAGAAGTAGAAAATCGATTGAGGCAACTAGAAAATTGTGCGAAATTGCAACGCAAGTTCGTTTCGTGCGTTAACAGGTCTCCTCGGGTTTCATCTCTCTATTTTTTTTATATCTTTTCCTATGAATAACAAAACATATCTGGACGTTCCGCGATATCCATTACTATAGCGGATCGCTAATGAATAAAGACATTTACAGTTGGTGTAAGTTGTAGATCCTTTTTATAGTCAGACATAATTGATCATTAGGCAATTGACTAAAGAAAAATCCAGTCTAGAGGATCCGAAGTCTAGAGGAAATATACATGATAATATACAATGATAAGAATTTTAAAAAATGGCTAGAATAATTAAATGTAGAGATCGTCGTAATGAAAGTAGTAATCCAGCTGTATGGTCAGACATTGGTGTTTACTTAACAAGGCAATTATTTTTACGGTCGACTCGACTTCGAAACTTTTCTTTGATCTCGTCTCTAAATTGCAGGAATAATTGCAATACTGCAATAATTTGTTGTTGTTTCTCCTCGCAACTGAATTTCTTGTGAAAGCTTTTTAAGTCAATGTCTTCTTTTTTTTCCATTTGTTTAATTCTCCCTTGGGCATGGCTGAAGTTACTTTTCTGTATAAATATACTCATATCTACTTCACAAAGAAGTATAATTTTCTCAGGATCGCAGCAATAGCTGTTTTAACATTAGAAAACGTCGACCAACTTTAATTTTCCACTTCCCAAGAAAGCTCGAACCTTTCAAAATTTTCGATCAACTTCCATGTGAAAAGATTCCAGAGTGTCTTCGCAATCGAATTGAAGGTTCGCCATTGTTGGCTAAAACGTACGGCGGATAGAGTAGCCCAGAATAAGCTCGTTCACAGTATCTCATTTTAGGGGGACTGATTTTTAAAGAGAAACTAATGGAAACCGAATTCGAGTTGATCGGCGCTGTGCCAACTCTGAAACCTTTCCATTTGAAATGTCTGTGAAGAGGATCGCTCCAGGGCGTGGAGAAGGTCCTTGCGGTCGCCGAAAGAAAATTTCACGAGTTCGCTATATCTTGTCTACCAATCGCAAGTTCTGGAACTATTCCCTCTCTCGCGAGGGACCGCCTCGAAGTTTCAATTGTCGATTCTGATGAAACTTCGCGCAGATGTAGAGCACTGAAAAATCTTCGAAATGTATTTTTTATCGGTCTATATTCTGTTGAACGAGTGAAAACACTTCGAAAAGATAAAACGCGGAACGTATTTTATCGAGTACTTCAAAGACTGTTAACACCATGCAGTATGACTTTCTTCGCAAGTGCAATGATTATAACTTGAAATTAGTTTGACCGCTTATCTCACAATTCAATTTCAACGTTTCACCTTAAAACGTACATACATATAGGAGGACGTCTCTCGAGAAAATTTATTCACTTAGAAATTAGTAGGGTAACTGCACCAGTGAATGAACATTTAAGAAATTGTTCAGGAAGATATTTAATTAAAAATAAAACATGTGAATTAAAGGAATCTCATATATGCCAAATGGCTTCCTATACTTCATTTGTCAAAAATAAATGAACACAAATAAAATAAAATTATTATTATTTTTCTTTATTGAACGTTAAATAAAAAATATAAAAAATACCAGTTAATGAACACTACATTTTTGGTCTTAGGCTTCAAAGTTGACATATACAATAGCGTTCATTTACTGGTGCCCGTTTATTCACTGGTGCAGTTACCCTATGTGGAGTATTATCAATGAATTTCAGGGGTGAAAATAATCTTTCACTAGCCTCAGCTATCACTAGAACTACCGAGCACTAAACGTGACTGGCTTGTATTATCTTTAAAAAACAAGATTTGAGACATTTTTATAATGTACTATTCTTTTCATAAAATTCGCCTGACTAAAAACATCCTTACAATCTCAACGATTTTAAAATATAGAATCTGAAATTCGTCATGCTGCCCCCAGTTTTAGCCAATTCGTGTTCGATGTAGTTCTTCGGTTACTAATTTTTCACTTCCTCCCTTTCATACTTGCCCCAGCCAATCCCGATTGATTCCGTCACCATAAACCCACCACACCCACGCGTCTACTTCCTTATACGTCCCCCTACACCTTTTATCGTCTTTGGCACCCTTTCGGTTCTTTCACTCTACTTTCGCAAGTTCTCCCACATTGCCTATCACGGGACCCCCTACTCTAACTCAATTAGTTCTCCCACTTCAAATCTACAAATCTATCCTCTTTGACTTCAGTCCGTCGATTCTAACTTCTTCGGGCCCTTCACCGTCTACCTTTGTTGGTTCTCTCTCTCTCCCTCTCCCTCTCTCTTTGCTTTCCCTTTGACTGTGTCACGTTCTCCTCTTTGACTTCTTCAGTTCAACTACCCTATCTTCTTTAGTTCCCCCACGCGAATTGACGTAATTAGCTCGCTCTGTCTCCATCATTCTTCCCTCTTAGGTTCCGTTACATAAGAATGATGATACGTCTTTATTACAGTTAGTGATCAATTTACTAGAGCCACAAGCTAGAATACTTTCCGAAAATCGACTTCATTAAAGATTAGCTTTTTTCTCCAGTTTAATGTAAAATTAGAAAAATGTCTGATGTCCTTGTTTAAAATTGTTAGCTTATTTTTTCATTTTTCATATTGATTCTCATTCATATATTGATATTTCCAAGAAGTAATAAATAAGATTTGCACAAGGCAAGAAGGAATATTAAACATATCAACTTTTCGATATTTATTTTATTGAATAGATACCTTGACTTTATGGAATGTTTGAGGTTGATGAATTGGCAGTCAAAGCGTTACTGCAAGAATGTTTGTGTTTGTATTGGTTAGTGGGCATTGGTGGTCATGATAAAAGACGAGTGGCGATAACAGTTGGAGGGGAAACGCTCCGGTGGGAAATTTCTGCGTATTGTTCTGGGATTCCGGGAAACAGACTGACAAATAATAACTGAAAAATATGTTTGCATGTAATTTGCATGTGCTCAAGAACTTCGGCTCATGGCCGCTTGGGTCGGCACCTGAGTTGGATTACAATAATCTTCTTTTAAACATGTCGCCGAAGCTATCTGGCTCTTTGCTTTCGTAATATATGCGATTCTTTAAGGGATTACGACACTTTGGTTAAGTAAAATTCACAGCATTCTTCTACAATTGTTTATATAACAAAATAAAATTGGACGAAAGTTTGCGTTTCAAACGTTCTATATTATTGCTGATCCAACAAACATATAACTTTAAATATGTAATATTTTTAAAATAACATTAATACTTATTCACAGAGTCCAAAATCCAAAAATACAATATTTTCGATTAAATTCAATATGACAACTGAGTAATTCTGTATCGTTCTGTCTTCTTTTCTTTTTGGAAAGTGGCTGAACTATTTTCATCATAATGCACTACCAATTTACTAGCGAAACGCGTAGAAGTTTAAAAAAATGTTGACTTAATTATTCTTTATGAATCGACATAGGGACGTAATTTGTCATCCAGACAGATTTATTTGAGCCCCTCGAAGTCTCCCCGACCGTTCAATAATATTCTACAAACACATTACGCGATGTTGTTGACGTTTCCTTTAAGCAATTTATGAAACGGCCCCGAAACGATTAATAATGGTGTGCAGTCAATATCGAATGTACAATAATCCTATTTGGACACGGATATCCACAGGCGTCCAAGCATTTCAGATATTGCACAAGTTTTTATTGACACAATATATTGCGCAAACGTTCGATGGCTCCTCTAGAGTCTGTACCAATAATATTGTGCAATGTTTCTGCAATATTATTGACCGTTTAGTGACTGTTGATGGATGGATACATTAAAGTTGCAGCGAGACCTTCGTACGGTAGAGAGAAGGATCACTCTCGCAACGACTTGATATAAATTATTACATGATGTAACTCCGGCAGAGACTTTTACAGAATTTACATATTACAACGCAACAGATGGCGTGTAATGGGTCAGATTCATCGCGTTTAAAATGTCATTGTAATTCATAAAATAGTCACTTTATAATGTGCATACGTGGAGAGCTGTGCAAAATCACAACGGAATTATTCCATAAATTATAATCACAAATTACCGAAATTTGAATTATACTGTAATTCGTAAGTCAGATTCTTATTCAATTAAATTACGATGTCAATTAATATCTACAACTGCATTTGTTATTAACGTTCACGAAGTATGTTATACAATGAATACAATACAATGATTAGAATTTATTATTAATACTTTCAATAGATAAAAAAAAGGTTATGTACATTATGTATATAGGTTATGTATTGGTTACAAAAGAATAGACTTTAGTTTCGTCTTCAAAGACAGGAATAATAAAAATTTAGTAGAGTTTGCTTGGAATGTTCATCACGAGTCAAACTCGTTATAGTGCGACAATGGGTTGAAGAAACTAGAGTTATTTATTTACTGCAACACACAAATGACACATTGATGTGTGCTAACGTAGCTTGCGAGAGAAAATAAATTAAATAGATGTCCGGATCGGACACACGCGAGTGGCGCCCGGATGAATGTTCCACTCAAGGTTGTAAGGCTTGAGCCCTTTAAATCGTGGACGCGTCGGCTCGCGAATGCCCTCGGATTTACTGCCCGTCAAATTAATATAGGGCAGCCGGTTCAATGGTCAAGTGATAATTTGCGGAATCACGTTAAAGAAGCGTCTCGTCCCGGACCTGCTTGGGGACTCGTCAGTAAGGCTAATCTAGCAGGTCCTGCGTTAGACGCTAGCGTACGCGAGGGATCTCGAATGATGCGATTTGTTTTCGTCGGTTGTCCTGATCGCTGGACAATGAAATACCGTTCGTGTAAAGTCTTGCTCGCGGTACTAATAACACTGTCCAACAAATTCAAACTTTTTTTTACCTTTTGATTCTCACTATGCGATTCTTATAGAGTTTTTCGCGCTGATTCCGAATCTGGCCTTAATTTTTCTCCTAGATGCATAGTTTTTGAGAAATTTGGGTTTGAAAAAAAACATATTTTTCGACTTTGAACATAGATTGTGATGTTATTATAAAAGATATTGTATTATTCTTTACATAAAAAGATTCTCTAGACTTTCCCGAATCCAGTGATGTGCAATAGTAATACATTATGATTGTTTAAACATGTTTAAACATGTTTAAACAATCATTAAAGACGGAGAGGCTCCACTTTTGCATCGTTTTTAGCTGATATTTATTAATTTATATGAAAAAATAAGGGTCCAGCGGAAAATCGAATTACACCACGCGATAGAGCAGATTTTTATCTTGAAAAACCCCGAAAAACCTCGAGCGTAAAACTCAACTGTGTGAACTTAACTTCCGGTCCTAACGCGATGAGGAAGAAGATGCACTGATTGGTTCCTCCCGAAAGTTGCATTTCCCAATCAGCACACTTTTGACTGTTTAGGCCTCCTTCCCGTAGCTCTGAATGAGGCCTTGGAAAGGGGGAGTGGGGTGATACCTAACTCGGTCGACGACGGGTGTCGGTAATTAGAAACCGTACTTAATTTATGGCACGTTGTCCTTACAGATGTACAAAAATAACGAAACATCTGGCAGATGCCCCGAATGGTCGCCGAATATTTTACTTAATCCTCGAAGAAGATTTTTAGTCACGAACGCACCATAAATACTGTCCGAAGGAAACCCACGTATACGGTTCCTGCGCGACGGAACAATAGACGTTAAAAGTGCGATAAACAACTTCCATTGATAAAAGTTGATAGTTTCATTCAACCCCTGGTTAGGTCAGTACACCGTGCATAGGGGGGCATATGTTCGCGAAAGCCGCGAAATTCGCGAAGAAAACAGAGATCCGCGAAGTATCCGAGAAATATCCGTTCCTTAGAAATCCGTAGCCGTTACAATGGCATAGCAATTCAGGCGTGAACGTCACCGGAAAGCGTTAAAACCTCGGAGCGGAGACGACAATCCTCATCGACAGAACGTCGCTGTTTTCGCCAAGCAAACAATACTTCTCCCGGAAGAAACGTTCGTTGCGTTCAACCGAATGCACAAAGGGAATGCGAACGCGGTGCAACTTGAGTGCCTGCTCACGTATGCGTTTTCTTTTTCGCAGGCTTGCCGTGGGTCGCGTTTGGACAGCGGGGTGCAGATGAGGGTTACGCATGATACAGATGGCACGGATGTACAATATCGAATTCCTGCCCAAGCGGATATTATGATCGCGTACTCCACTTACGACGGTAAGTACAAGTGTCAAAAAGTGTTTCAATCTTTCCCGGAAACGCAACAAATGTCATAGGTGGACTGCGGATTTTATGCATTTATGACAAGAATGAGTCGGCGAAACACAAAGTAGTAGAGGAGTAAATGGGATTTAGAAGTATCAGAGTATTATGATTAACTTATTAGAATTATCAGAGGAAAAATAAATTCGTTATCATTCCAGTACCTTGTAATTGATACAGAAAAGTTTGCATTAAGATCCGTAGTCTACCTAATTGTAAGATTGGCATAGGAATCGTGTGCCTCGTCTGATTATGGCCGACCAATTCTACTTACTGCTATACTAAAGCACCCGGACGTTCCTCAAAGTAATATATTAAGTTGTCCCAAAAGTTTCTTTCGGAATGTGTTCTTTTAATGTTGCTAAATAAATACAAACAATGCGCTAATCTTTATGTTAATGTTTAAGTACTTCGTAACATGAATTTTGCATTATGTTCATGTATTGAGAACCAACTTTTGGGTCAACCTAATTTTGATTTAGCAATATTAAAGGAACAGATTCCGAAGGAAACTTTTGGGACAACCATCGCGGTGGACCTTCAACGATCTGGAGCGCTACTATTAGATAGTACATGCAAAAGTTTATCATTCTAATCTAAAAAACGGAGTTGACCTCCATATGTCCTCTACGCGTCCAACTACAAAAAAAACTTGCATTATGCCACCCACGAAACCACGCATGTTTCGTCTGATTATTTAACTGGCACGTGTTCGGTGTCTCACCCTGTATAATACAGAATTCAAAATTATTCAAGCTGCATCAAGCTCTTTCTAGAGCAATGATTCCCAAAGTGGGGCAATTTAATTGTTAAAGGGGAAATTCAACAATTTCCTAGTGATTTCTTCCTAAAACCTATCATTTAAGTTTCTTCAGTGAACAATTCAATTATTGAATATTAAAAGTTATGTACATGTTACGTAGGGGGCATAAGAATTTTAGAAAGGATTAGGTGGGATATCGCAAAGAAAAGGTTGGGAAACACTGTGCTCTAAATAAGTGGTTAAAAATCATCTCCGTGATGAGAATAAAAATTCCAAACTGGCCTGGTATTTATTATTCCATTAGATGTACAAATTAATTCGTATAATGGAAAAAATTGTAACGTTTGATGAAGATCGGAGGGAGCTGGTTGGTTCTTTCGAAAATATTGTTGTTCACGGCTTCGGCGTTAATGAAGATGTAGACGCATATGTATGAGCATGTTTCTCATCACCCTTCACTCCGAGTCACTAACAAGGAACGCACTGCGTAAACATTTCCACCCCATGCTTGAACCATGCTCTTGCCTGGGAAATACGTGGAACGAAGTGCGTTCATTTTTATCAAACAAGGGAAACTATACTTCGTTTTATTTGTTGTTAAGAAATATCAGGTACTGAGAAGACATAATTGGGCTGTTATGTGCATATGTATGAATAACAAGGTAACTATGACATACGAAACATTTAGAACTCAATACTATTCTATGTTGCAATACCAATGCAGCAGCAAAGTACGAAACTCACCTACAGTTTGTGAGATTTAATAACGTCTAGTTTGAAAGTGTGTAGTTTAGTATAAACTAATAATATAATATTTTAGTAAAATAAACTATTCATATTTTAGTGTATAATTTAGTGCAATGAAAGAGATGCAGATATGTTTCAGTGAAATTAAACAATACAGTTCATAAATTTCAAGTATTCGTTATAAATAAAGTATTTAGTAAAACGAATATTTTCCAATCATACATTTTTATTTCACCGAAGATTTTTAATCCGTTTCAATGATTTTCCTGCTTGGAGTCATATTTTAGCATTTTGAAACTCGTCTGGTGCATCAACTTGTTTTGTTTCATCTGATTGATGGATAACGCACAAAGAACCGTTTCCCATAGAAATTGTGCCAGAACAAACTTTAACGCAACGAAAGAATGTTAAAAGGAACGCTTTTACACTTAACCGCTGATTTCATTCGTTCAAAGTACAAAGAACATTTTTAAAGCAGTTATGGTATAGTTATAACTCTTTTATCCTTTACGTTGTAACGCTTCAACAGCGAAGAATTAATGATCTTTACTTTGCTGAAAGTAGCTGACGTAATGGACAGACTACAGATTTACAGATTTATTGTATATTAAAGTATTTCTTTATTATTTCATACTCATTAAATTTCATCAAAATGTTTGTTTTATTATCCTATACTCAAGTATGCTATAAACCTGTAAATTCATAGTGTTCATTATACTACTGTTCAAATCTCCAGTATTACAGAATATAATAGTCTTATGTATTTAATTACGGCAGAAGCATTTGAAATATTTTGAACCGAGCAATTTTTATTTACCACAGCACTTTATTTTCAAACAACTTCTCTACCTTAAGTGTACAAAATTTGCTTAAAATTATTTATGAATATATTCTTGTTGTACATCTTTTTGATTTTCGAAATTTCTTCTGCGCAATCTTTTATTAATTTACTTTTGTTGATTAAAACTTGATTAATACTTGTTGTTGTACTTTAAGGTAGACAATTTTTATTTTGCATAAAAATCCAGAGTTTACTTGTTGATTTTATTTTGTATTCATCATAAAAGTTTTAATAGGCAACAAACTAAATATTTGTCTTTTACATTTCATTAAAAGAAGTCGTAAGAAAACTTTATTTAAAAATTGACAATATAGTCATTCAATTCGAGAAACCTAAAGTCATTCAGTACGAATATTGGCCCCTGGATTTGAAGAGCACCTGACATACAGACACTATCAAACTGATCGAAGGATTAGTTACAGGTTGTAACAAAAACTCAGTTAGTTCAGTTAGATCACACAGTTAGACAGTTAGACATCTATTCTTGAGATTTACATAGCAACTGAAGTCAATACAGGGAAATGCTTATCAATAGCTGTACATGCCTACGCATATAGCGATGATAGCAAATTTATCCGATTTAGTGATCCCAGATTGGGATGATATCGCTTATCGACGTGTGTGCGAATCCTTAATGCACGCGTTAGCCATTTGGAATATTAGGCTTACAGAGAAACAATCTATCGACAGCCTAGATTGCTCAATCGGTTTCGAATTTCCATTCTATTCGCTGATTGTTCCAGCTCTTCTACCGTCGTGAATAATACATCTGACTTCCCTAATTTTGAAAGAATGTTAAACGTACAGTCGGTCACAAAAATATTGGGACACTCTTAAAAAGACGATAACTTTTTAACTATTGGACCATACGATTCGAACTTTTTTGGAAAGCAAGAGCAATTAGTTTACTACAGGATGTGAAAAGAAATTTTTTCAAAACTTACAATAGATCGGAATTGTAGAAAAAATACTAAAAGTTGCATTTTCAACTTTTTTTGTGGGCCTATATTGAAAATTTAAAAAGTATATTTTGTAGATCTGTGTCAATTACATACACTGCGAAAGTTTCATCGAAATCGGTTGATGTGGGAAAAAATGACAGGCATTGAAAGATGTAAGAATCCTTAGATTTATTGCTGTTACAGGCCGAAATCGTGAAAAATTGCAATTTTCACCATCTTTAAACGTTTGTAGCTCATTGCAACGTTGACCGATTTTGACGAAATTTTCAGAATATGTTTAATTCACACAGACCTACAAAACGTATTTTTAAATTTCCAATATACGCCCACATAAAAAAGTTGTAAACTGCAACTTTTAGTATTTTTTCTACAATTCCGATCCATTGCAATTTTGTCCTAATATTTTTGTGACCGCCTGTATACAAGGTTCATGATCGAAGAATTTAATATCTCGAGATGATCATTACAAAATTTTACCACAAGGTTTACCATAATCTTACTATTTTTACTTGAAGACGTCTGAGAATGGTTTAAGGCTTACGCTTATAATTTTATTTGCACTCGCCCGTTGTAATGGTAAACCGCTTATATTGCAAGCAGCTTTAAGAGTGTAGAAGGTTATAAAGTAACTCACGTTGACATCCCTCGAAAAATTCTTGTACCAGACGCAATCCTCTTTCCGAAGTTGGAGCGACTGTTCTTGTTATATACATTGTATAGGGAGAGCGTAATGGTGAACCAGCCAATTCATTTCGTAATTATAAATGGTACAAAGACGTGGGCTATGATGGCCCGTCAAATGTAAATTCACGTTTTCATGAACCCACTTATTCAAGTTTTAACTGAAGAATAACAGCACTCCATTTACTCTTCTAGAAGGATTACTTTTTAGGTACGTGCAAGTAGTCAAAGCTTTGATTACAGTTGTACGGTGCACTGCCATAACACTGGATTATTCAGAATTGTGTTTTCCATTAAACTCCACAGACTTTCAGTTTTATATTAATTACGAAGTATTCTCGAAAAAATTCTGTTCTTATAAAGAACAACGTAAACACTGACACAATTGTAAGCTTGCTGTATTTTTTATTCTCAAATAAAATATTTTCCATCGCAGTCGACCTTTAACGACTTTGAATAACCTGGAGTCATAGGTAACTGCACGCTTCTCAAAACGCCCTATTAGATAGTAATAGAAAAATAATTCTAATTTAGAAAATGGAGTTGTGATTTCCATATGTCATTTACGCTATCACCAACAGCAACCGAGTTATTCAGGTGGCCTGTTTTAGGTGTCTCATACTGTTCATAGAATTCTTGTTGCTGAAAATAATTCACTATGAAACTCATGGGGATTCCTCAAACGTTAATTTGTAGCATTTAGCTTCTATGTATACAGAGAAGACGTTTTTATTCTATAATTATTGAATTGACAAATACACTTTCATTAGAGAACTCACTAGAATCTCTTTATTCAGGAACACATAATAAAAATCCCACGAAACCTAGATGTATTCAACCTTGTTATTTTATAAAGCGACATAGTCCAGTTACTTATAATGCTCGGTAGTGTTAAAGAAGCCACCAAATTAGATTTGCACGACACCGGAATGCTTCACAAACGAATGCTATTAGTCACAGCGAAATTACTCGTGGATGCAGAATGCACCGTCTTCTCAGGTGCGCGCCTTGGAATCTCGGCAGGTGGGTTCCGTAAACAACGGCACAAAGCGTTATAATTAAATATTCTCTTTCTTGCGAGATGAGAGAAGAGTTTAGCGAATTTCCAGCGCCAAATATAATCGCATCTCTTTACCATCCGGCCCGCGGGAAGAAAAGATCCCGAAAAAAGTGCTCGCGACGAGCCCGGCAGTCGTCGTCATCCTCCCCCTAAAAGCTGCAGTTTCGCCCGGAGGTTTTTCCCCCGTCCCCGTCGTCGTCGTCGTCGTCGACTCGTCGGTATTCCCGGCACTTTTCGTTCGGGCTTCCTGCTTCGCAGAGAGGCACTTTGTTCCTCGTTATCGATCACAATAGACGAGGACGGAAGCTCGGCTTCTCTTAACGCGGCTACCGGAGATGTATACGCGGTCTCGATGCCGCGGAGTGCCGCGAAAACGCGAGTAAAGCGAAAACCACGCGCCCTGCGAGTCGCGAACAATTGTGCAGAAGCATTAAAAAGGTGCCGGCCTTGGCAGTGCGTGTATACCCTGTATACATTAATCCACGGGGTGGCGCTGGATAAAATGTAAGTCGGAGCTGCTCAGCACTTGTATCGCTCAGTCGCACTTTCAAAATTTGTCTTCTAGAAACTTGAAAACGTTAATTTTTCTTTTTTGTTTCTTAAAGCACACTTCTTTATAAATATGCCTGCGAAAGGTTTTGTTTAAATTCGTAAGAATAAGAAAATTATGGATATTTGAAGAATATAATTGAAGATTGAAGATTATAATTGAAAGGAGGGGATTCTACATACAAAAATAAGGCATATAACATTCAGTCCAGAAGACCTTAAGTATGTGTTTTACGTCGCATCGACCGGACCGCCTGGTCATTAGCGAAGGCTTGGTCTAGTTTCCTGTTTATGTTTCCTCCTGTACTGGTTGTGTATCTTTGTAAAGTTTAGATTCCTTTAGCAATTTCGATGTATTTTCCGCGTGTTCTTCTGACGTCAAGAAGAAATAACACGCTGGTGCGGAAAGCATAATACTCGATATCAAATCATCCAAACAGTAAAAGGAACTGTACACAATTCAACTACCCAAAGGGCTACACAGAAAACATTCCCTAAAGGACTCCTTCATGGTTACAAAAATATTGTATTAAAATTTTTGTACAGATATTTTCTTTCTCTAACTCTTTCCAACTCTGCTACAACGATTGTCCTTTTAATTTCCCAATTAAAGAGATTATTTTGTAGAGTTCAAAAAAAGAAATCTAACTTTCGTTTATAAATGAAAGCTGGAACAATGAAATAGTATTGTTTAATTTCGATCTTAATGTACTTTTAATGTGTGTGGTACTTAGGTTCATTCACTAACGAAATTTCAATTGGTTAGAACAAGCAAATAATTTAAGATTTAAATGGTAAGTTGCTTATACATAAAAAGTATATTACATTAATCTAAATTTCACGTTTTCTCGACCTTTTCTGAAAGCGAACTTACACTCAAAATAAATGGTCCATTTATCCTCATGTGGGCGAACTACCCGTTACCCACCCGTCTTGTGAATGAACACTTAAGGCGCACGTCTGTTAAACTTAGCATTCACAAATGGTTATTTAATCCCCTGAATGCTGCCACTGGAAGCGAGCCATTTCATTAGTAAGGTCATACATCCCTGAACACAATTTTAACAATGTTTGATAGTTCTAGCCTTCGTGAGAAGTTTAGCATAGAATTGAATGAAAAATGGGACGAGTGACCAATGAATGAACTTGAATTTCTAATTAATGAACCGAGTGTTAGCAATATTATAACCACTGGTTATAGTGGTTTTCGTTTATATTCCACATCGTGTTTGGTATCATTTTAATTAGAAAAACGAGACGAATACGATGGCAAAAGTTTAATAAAAAAGGAAATAAAAAATTAGAAAACATGCAATGGCTTGCTTCGCTTAAATTTTTTAGTGCGAGTCATTTTCATTTTTATATAGAATTAGATCCCTCACTATTATAAAACGTTCTTCACGAAAAAACTAGACGCTTAAGAATCATACGCCACAGAAGGATTTATACGGTAATTTCGTAGTACACATTTACATAACAACCCTCTAGGCTATAAGAATTTAAATTCTAACTATTTCTAATTCTATCTAATTCTATAAATATAATTTTTTCATTTACTTATACAATGCTTAAGTATTTAGTAATTTAGTAATTTATTGAATATAAAGGAATGTAAAAAATATTTGGAATAATGATATAGCAATTTTTAACGATGTCTCAGAATCGCCACTCGAGTGCTAAGGGTTAAACTTCTTTTCTTCCATTGACCCTCTATAAAATCACGAATCTGTATAAACATCATAGTCACTCCAAACGTCACATTGATCTATGAAATGAAGTTGAGGAGGTAAAGTTTGCACAGGCCTCACTTCGCCGAACTTCTCACAGCTTCTCATTCTCCGAGACAGTACCGAACAATTACCACGCTACTCTAACACAGTACAGTGCCGTCAGATTATGTGAGTTGGTGATCCTCTAATTATTACAAACGGTGTAATAATAGAAATGGGGAGAAGCTTTGACAGCTCCGTGGTGAACCAGTATAACTTAAACAAATCTGTGGAGATCCTCTGACACTGTGAAACAGAACGTTGAATGGCCATTCATCTCGTATCAACGCCAAAGAGGACGTTTCATCGACTATTCGTAAAAAGATTACTCTTAATCAACAAATATCGAAAGGTAATCCCGTCTCGTGGGTTGAGAGACGGTAAATCAAGCATCACGTAAATAATATTCGCTCGTGGTTAACGAAGCTTTCCATTATATTCGACGTAATATATTTTCGGTAGCAATCAATTGTAGAATGATGGACATCCTACGCGAGCGCAATATCTTAATAATATCGATGGTGGATTCTCGCATAAATACGCCAGCATAATTCTGTGATCGTTCACTTCGCGTGCTCACTATGACGAACGACAATCCCGCTGTTCTGAAATATGTATGTAACGATAATGATTCAGCTGTCAGTGAAATTGTTGCAAAAACAATGCGGCCACGTGTAACACGGAAATTCCTGCGCGAGTGCGTCGATCGTTGTTCGAAACTACAAAAGCTCCGAGCGGTTAAACGCCAACGACTACGCCGCTGCAGTACTTTGTTTTCGTCTGGTGCACTATACGCCGTCGGATAACAGTTCTTTGTCACCAGAAGCTTCGAGAATAGTATCAATTAATGTCGCTTACGCCCCGATTTCCCGCAATCCTGTTTCGAAATTGAAAATGCACGCCGCATTACGCAACGCTGTCGGCGAGTCTCTATTTTGGGGCCGCGTTACGGCGTTCTTTAAATAATAATTAGCGATAACCCATTATTCCGCGCGCCATTCCAGCATTATTAAAAATTTCGTACAGGTGCTTTGACGTCGAAGCTCATACAGTGAATTACAGTTATATTCGGGCACTTATTAAGCACGACAAAATTTTTGATATTGGATCATACGACGTGGAATTACAGAGAAAATAATATACAGTGGGTGGAAAAGGTATTCGAACGCCCTTTTAAACAGAATAACTTTTTTATAATTGTACCAAACGACCTGATTTTTTATAATCAAGTGCAAGCATTGGTTTACGAAATGATATGCAGAAAAGGTTTTCCAAAAATGATAATTTACAAGGTTACATGCGAAAGTAAAAAAGGCATTTTTTAAAACTTTTTTATTTGGGCTCTTAATGAAAATTTAAAATATATGTTTCGTAGATCTGTGTTAGTTATACATATACTGAAAATTTAATCGAAATCGGTTGACGCAGGAAAAAACGACACGCATCGAAAGATGTATGATTCTGTGGATTTTAAGCAGGAACTGATCAAAAGTCGTGCACAATTACGATTTTCACCATTTTTAACCGCTTGTAGCTTGTGTGTTGTGTAACTACTATAAATCTACAAAATATATATTTATTTTAAATTTTTTTAAGGGCCCAAACAAAAAGGTTTTAAAAAATGCCTTTTTTATTTTTGCATGTAACCTTGTAAATTATAATTGTTAGAAAATCTTTTTTGCATATCATTTCGTAAACCAATGCTTCTAATTGATTATAAAAAATCAGGTCGTTTGGTACAAATATATTATAAAAAAGTTATCCTATTTTAAAGGGCGTGCGAATACTTTTTATACCCACTGTATACTGGTGAAAAACTGCAATTTTTAAACTTTATGACTCATTGCAGCGTCGACCGATTTTGACACAATTTTGAGAATATAGATAATTAACGCAGATCTACAAAACGTATTTAAAAATTTTTTATTATAGGTCCATATTAAAAAAGTTGTGCAATACGAGTTTTAGTTATTTCTCTGTAATTCCGACCAATTGCAAAATTTCTTCTAACTTCTCAAGAATATTCGAGTCGATCGTAAAGGATTATATGATGTGTAAACAAAGTCTGAAGAAACTCTTAATTATCAGAGATTGTGTAAAAAGTAACAAATATTGACTTTACACCTTGTTTTACCTGTAATGCAAATTTGAGAAATAGATTTTGTAGATTTATGTCAGCTGTATGGCGGTGAAAATTTCATCGAAATTGTGTAACGTTGCCAGCAATTAGTGTGGCGATGTTGCTATAAACGAATAATTTATCTGAGGCTAGTGAAACACAGGTTGTTTATAGATAAGACTATAAACAGTATATCTTGCTCGGACAGACCGCCACAGCGTTGCCGAGATGGCAATAAAATTTTGTTGAATTTTTTGGACAGAATAGTATGTGGATTTGGATCCTTCGGAAGCCCGCACCTGGATCAGAGGCTTCTGGGTTTGGTTGAATTTAATCTAGACGCTCCTGGTAGGGGCAACGATTTATGAGGACCGGTTGACTGACATCAACATTAACACCCCGTCGGTGCGCCAGCTGCGCGCCAGTCTGCAGAAATCCTCGAGTGTCATTAGCGTTAACAGTGTAAATGTTTGCCCCACCTAAGGATTTGCGTCGCGATATTATCCTATTATGTTGTAAGGCTGCAGCTTTCAATGTGTATCAGTACACATCAACAACATTCATCTCTAGTGGCATTGCACTTAATGTGCATTACCGTACATTGGCGAAAGTAATTTTCTGCCACAAAATTGTAGAGAATTTTTTAAAGTATCTATTTAAAAAATTCTTCATACCACCTTCATGTAGAATAATGTTAATGGTTTTCATGATCACTTTTATAAAATCACTTGAATAAAAAAAAACATTCAATACGCGAAAAATAATTATTTTTCGACCCAGTCGAATATCTCCAAAACTGTTGATGATACTAAAAAATGTTCCGGACAAAATTAAACGGTATCAGGTGCACACTTTCCGATGTAGATATCTCTTTTCTACGTGGACGCGTAGAGGTAATATGAATGTAAACATTGTTTTTTGAAAATGGAATTGTATATTTTTCAATGCACTACTTTTAAAACAAAAAATGTGACTATTTTGAAAATTCGATTCCTTAGACACTGAAACAGCTGGATAAAATTAACTTCCTGCTTCATATTCGGCTAAGTTTATATTTATAGTGAAATGGTGAAAGGATAGATGACTACAGGAATGAACTGATTGCACAATTATCTAGACTGTTTACAGCTTGAATATTGCGTAAATAATATTGTGCAGTACCGCTGAGCGTGCGAGGCACGATTGGAAATCACGCGAACATACATAATCGTCAACAGCGGAAATAAATCGAGTTGATAATTACCTTAATTATCTACAACTCAAACATTACGTCAAACGATATCGTCCACGGGCGATTTACCCGAATCAATGAATCCTATTCATCGGTGTCTGTATCAATCCGTCAATTGTTCACCGTTTGTTTTCGTGCGACGGAAATCAACCGGCTAACGATCCGAAATGACGCGGAGCTCAATATTTTAACTCGGTCATTTCGATGACACGGCCGATGAGATCGATGCGCGGACAGTGACACGAGTCAATGATATCTGCAACTCTGTCTGGTGGACGATAAATCTCTCCTCCTGAACGATTGCCGACCGACAATCGGTCGTGGTATCGGTCTTGTTATGGATAGATGGTTCATGGTTTTATTGCTCAAAGAGCCCGCCGAAAATAGACAATCAGTCTCGCAGCGCAAACACGCGGGTTTCAACTGTTATGCTTTTGATCGCTCGTCTCTCCGATTTGCCTAGGCCGTTAATTAACCAACTTCGTTAAACAACAAATGAGCAGTTAATTGTGGTACAAATAATATCTGGGCTCGATTGAATTATTAGACCGATCGATAAACAATCTATTACATTCATTCGAATGTGATCACCCGACAGCGGATCTTTATGCAAAATAAAAATTTTCTATCTAAATTGCAACAAATTGCAGTGAAATAGAAATTTATTTTCTTTCTTAACCCTCATCCGTCCCTCGTGTCAATTTGACACAGTTTTCCCGAAATAAGTTACACTGTTCTGTTATTTGTAGGTAAATTCGTTCGAAACTTGGTGACTTTTATTTTTTTAATGCGAAACATATAACTGCAAAAACCTAAAATGTAAATGTTAACTCCTCAATTTCAAGGAAAAAAACATCGGAAAGTAACTGTTTAACTCGTTATTTTATGGATTTTTTGTATCACTCTGTCAATTTGACACCGAGAGACAGATTCAGTTCGTGAAATGAGGGACGGATGATATGTTTAATAGGTTGAAAATAATATAATCGTATTTTTAAATTCTTCTATTATTTGAAACGCATCAAATCCGTTGTCTAGTGATCACCCTACAGCACTTCTCATTACAATCTTCAACACCTTGTCTTAACATCATGTTAAGTTAACCATCGCATTAATACGTTGTCTATTGCGGAATAATATACATAAGATAATTGCGTGAAAATATTTAAAGGGAAGATACTGGTTTGTTTATTCCTAAACAATATATTTGTGCACTAAAACTGCTTATCGTCCAGGCACTAATCCTTATCAAGGTATCGGATACATTTCTATATAGGCGTTCCTACTTTCGCATATCTAGTAACATTATTTGAAGACGTGCCACTTAAGGTAAGCAGCTTTACTTCGAAACACGTTGCAGTAACGTTTGCACAGTGCATCTGCGTCTAACATGCATAGGATGTACAATGCGAGGACTCGCTAACTACTATTTTCATAGAAAATCCCGAGATATTTACACTAATGCTTTAATTGACAGTAAGAAAAATTGTTACTTGGTAATAACTATCTTTTAGGAAGTACTCCTTCTCGAGCATATGTTTTAAAACTATTTTCTTTGAAAATCTTAGTAATTCTATATTATCACTTCTCAAAAAATTCTACAAAATAAAAATCATAATCACAATTTTAATCATTTTTTTCTATTATTTTTTTCTATTTTTACTTAGAAAAGAGCAGTAACTTGTCACAGTTCCCAGAATCACCCTGTATAATTCTTATTTTTGATAATGCTTAAATTAATTGTGAATTTGAATATAACACAATAATACTTGGGTTCTATCATTCATCTATTAATATAACTGCTCGTGTTTACAGGTGTTAACACGAACAGAAACAATTAGAAATTGTCCGTACGTTAATAATCAAATGCGCGCACGCTTGACGAATATTCAAATTTAATTGTTCCAGAAATGATGCATCATGTAGGAAAATGCAATTTGCATACAGAGTGAGCCGCATAAAGTGGGACGACGGAAACTTTCCGAAAATATTGATAACGTTAGACACTGTTAATAAGCGAAAGTGGAATGCCTCGTTGAGCTAACATTTTCCACTGCACTTGTCTTCTTATAAATAAGTACATATTGAATGCTGAGTAAACAATTTAAGCTGTATAAAACAGTGGAAACATTAAAAAAATTTAAACAAAGAGAAATAAGAAGCAGTTTACTTCTTTTGTTTTATTACAGATTTTCATCTGCAACTTATACATTTTTTGAACCTTCAAGTTTAATATAGGGATGTGTTATTAGTAGATTGTGGATTTTATGCACTTATGACAAAAGTGAGGAGGTGAAATTTAAAATAGCAAAAATATTAGGAAAATTTAAACATACCATTATATCATTTTCAACCTAGTAAATATGGTAGGGAAGAAAATAAATTTCTATTTTACTCCAGTTTGTTGCAATTCAGGTATTAAATTTTTATTTTGCATGAAGATCCGCAGTCTAGTTATTAGATAGGAATCGTCTGACGCGCGCCTGGCTATGGTCAACCAATTCTACTTTATAACTATAGCACGCGAAACCGACTGATCTTTAAAATCGATTTTCTCGAAAATGAGGCGTCAAATGAAAAAATGTTATTTCTTTTATTAAATTTATTTTCGTGGAACATGTAGAATCATCCCCTGTCCGTTCGGCCACGCCCTGTATATTAAACTGAGAGAGGGTTCAACAGATGTAAAAGTTGTAGTTAAAAAACTGTAATAAAACGAAATATGTGTAATACTCCTTTACTTCCTTTTTAAATTTTTGAAATGTTTTCGCTATTTTAAATTTCATTCATTCACATTGCTATAAATGAATAAAGCAGCCCCTAGGCTACCCAAGTTTCAAAAATTGCAAATAACAAATTTGTAATTTCAAAGTTATGTTACAGAGAGGTAAACTGTTTTCGATGTAGAGAACAAATAGTGGGCGAGTTTTTTTCATAATTATCCAGTGATTGCAGGATATAAACTGCCTCGCTGAGGCTGTAACCATTACTTTTTTCGCTCGTTGCACACAGGATTCTATTCGAGAGACGTATACCAGTGTTAGCTAGATATCCGAAGATACGAATGGCTAGCATCTTACGAGTTCACGGGAGTACGGTTTTTGTGGTTGTAGACTACTCAGCCGAGCTCTGGAAAGTGACAATGCTATATTCCTTCTCTCCGTGTTGCATTAGCGTTCTGAAAGTAACGTCTTGGTCTCCTTTGTCTCTACCGTTTCCGCCTATTGTCGGGGAACAAGTATCTTCCTCCCGCGCGACAAAAGATATATTTCGCCTAACGGACAATCCATCATAAGCCTTGAAATGGGACATTCGCGTGCCTCTGATGTTTTCAGTCATCGCGTTCTACACAATTAAATGGTTGGATGGACTGTGTCCTACATTCTCCGCGAACAGAACCCAACTAAACAGCAGAACCGAGCATAAATTATTTTGAACACACAGTATCAAATCTTTTCTGCAGCATCACATTATACACTTTAAAATTTGATACAAAAATCGTTAGATTTAAGAATTATAAAATAAAAAATTTGTGATGTGAAAAGATTCTACTTAAAACAGGAACTTTTTGAAAAAGTTCTCAATCGTTCTTACAAATACTAAAAACTTTGAAATATTTATGTACACAATCATTGTTCAAAGCTAGTCTGAGTTACTCATGAAGCTTTCTAAAATAATTTGATCCCATAGGACTTCTATTATACAGATTCGAAAATATCTTTTCGATAAGAATATGTTTTTAAAAAAACTTCTTTTAAAAAAAGATCCTAAGGGTCGTACCACTTCTTCCCATACGAAATTCTATATATGACCACATATCAATTCAAAATAAATTGAACTAAGAATTAATTTATTACGTGTTAGTTGCAATTGTGCGATTGTGTGAATCACGATTGGACAGAAGTTAAATCAACTCCACAGTTTCCCTGACTTCATGAAAATATTGCATCGTCAGAGTTTTCCGCCAAATATCTGAAACATAAAAACGAGCCACCAACGATTAAGGAATCAGAATTGATTACCCCTGGGAAAAACTGAAATCTATTTTGCCGATGAAAAAGCAAAGTTGTCGTCCCACGGGCACGTAACAATCATTTTCAAAGTACAATTAATCTTTCATGCCGGAGAACTACTTTTTGAAAGACGTCTCTGCGCTTGCGCAGTATGCACAAGACTGGGGCGACGTACTCTCCCAGCCATAAGTTAAAGGTACTGAAACCGAATTTCATTGAGACTTGCACATTTCAAAACAGTTCAAGAAGTAATTTCTGTGAGAAATCGACTGCGGATGCAGTTATGGCAAAAATGAATTAATGCGGTTTAATACTGTAGAAATATAATATTAAAAGAATTTAAGAGTGACAATTTATTATCCTCAACTTGTTAAGATTGTTAAAAAAGAAGAGAAGGTTGTATATGTGGCTACAGTTTTTATTTTACATAAATATTCCCAGTATGGTAATAAAATTTAACTCTGCAGTTTGTATTACAATGACTAAATTACTTTTCGTATTTCTATAGATTATTATTTGATAATCAATATTGGCATATTTTCTAATGGACCATAGCGTTTTAATATTCGACCATAATTAGTTTACTGCATGACGTGCAAATAATATGTAAAAAAATTTCAATTTGTCGAAATCACAAAGAAAATGCTATAAATGAAAATTTTAAAAATAAATCTTGTAGATCTGCAGCAATTGTTCTTCCATATTCTGAAAATTTCATCAAAATTGTAATTGCAATGTATTTCGAAAATTTTTTCGCGTCGTGTAGTAAACTAATTGTTCTAGCTTTTCAAAAAAATCCAAGACTTATGCTACAATATTATGGTCATTTTAAAAGTGTGCCAATATTATTTTCATTTATAGTACATTCTGGAAATAAAGTATATTTAGCAGACATTTGTGCAAAATTCGCAATCCGTAAGTGTCCCGTTACTTCTGGGGTTGTGTATACATATTCGTGATCGTTTAGAGCACGGCTCTTCAAGTTATTTCTACGAACCGACCCAACCATTAAGCCCGATATTTACCCCGAGCGAAGGTTCACGAAAGCAACTAATGACCTCATCAAGGACCGTCCATCACACGAGAATGCGCCGTCTTTATAAACACAATCGAGTCGGTACAATACGCGGAACCGGAACGGCGGACTTGGTGTTCGTACAAACTCGTTTAGATCTGTTTAAAGGTCGATTCATACACCCACGACGCGATCGTACGACGAAATATTCTAACCCAGGTTTAAGCGACACCATCCACAAACGACGCAGTCTGAGCGTCGTGGATACAATAGTTGTACGACGAGTCGCAGGGGCCATAATTCTCCAGCGGGTTGACGGCTCCCCGCTGCGCGTGGCACAAAAAATAGGTTTTTATGGGCTCCACTACTCCTTGGGTAGCTCCCTTTACAACATAATGGAAATAGGAAACGTTCCTGCCACTTGGTGAATTCTTCTTAATAAATAATGATTTAAAATAATTATTGGAAACTATATTTGAGATAACTTTTGGTCTGCAAACGTTTCCACTGGTTCAAGTGTGAAAAAATTTTATAATAAAATGTTACCATATACAAATTTCATACGGCACACATAATAAAATGTGAAATACTCCGGTAACTACAAATAGCTGTTAGGTTTCAATTGTTTGTTATTTCGGGTCCATAAAATTGCTGAATATTCTTTAGACATTCTGAAATAAGGGTCGACAGCGTTTGTCTTTTAATTACACCTTCCACGTAGTGAAAAACATTTTTAATTTATTTATGTCCAACAAGTAGTCCTTTACACTGCCCCGTAAGTGCGAGCGATAGGGGAACAGAGCAGTGGGTTAAGATATTATAAACCGTTACCGCGCCCACTACTACGCGATTGAAGGGCACGGCAAGACGCCATCTCGCATGGGTTCGAACTGGTGAATTTGTATTGATGCGAGCTTGAGAAGAAGGTTCACAGGCAGGACTACGGTGACGTGTCTCTATGTACGAATGCGCGGCCGATTGGATCAGAGCGGAGGAGGCAGGCCTCGTTTCACACGCATTTTCGGCTGCGTCGAAATATTGGTTACAGCGGCCACACATACCATGCAGCCTGCAACGTCGAAGTCAAAACATTGGGACTACGGCCGCGGCTGCGGTGGGGATAGGCAGACCTTATGATAGGCGCGATTTGTTTAGGTGCCGTTCCAAGGGGCTGCTCTGCATGGAGAGGTTTATGACCGGTCATTACTATTGAGCGGGAAGGCGGCTCTTTCGGACAACACCTGTTTACTGTAAAGTAATTTGTAGACGCCCCGACTTCTTCGCATACAGCGATAAGACTCTCCTCTTGCCTCTGTGACGTACAGTGGAACAAACCGATGCATTCAGTGTCAAAATCAAAGAACGTTCGATAGAAATGAGATAGTGCGATGATTTTTTAAAAATTAAAGCTGAAATATATATTGCAGAGAATATGGGAAAAATAGAGAGATTATGGTACGAACGAATGGTATGATCGCAAATATATATATGTATTTATGTATGATATTTAATATCGTACAAACTAGTATGTGTAGTGCGAAAGATGACATAAAGTTTATAATAACGACAGAGAAAAATTAAATAACTTTTTTATCGTTTGCGGAAAGTATGTTGACAGCATTGAAAATTCGTAACTGAGAGTATTCTTAGCAATGAAACGACATAATTAATATGAAGTTGGATACCCTTGGTTTCCTATGATCTCTTCAAGACTTGAAGCGGTCATAAGAAACAAAGGGTATCGAACTTCATATTAATTATGTCGTTTCATTGCTAAGAATACACTCACAAGGGAACATATTCAGATGCGAAAATCGGATTTTGATGAAACTATGGGAGCTTATAGTTCTTTGAAAAATATTTGACACGTATTTTTTTTATCGGCAACCATCCACTCTGAAGGGGTGAAAACAGCTCTTAAAGTTGGGGGTCAAAACCATATTTTTTGAGATGGCGCGGAAACCAGAGGTCCAAAAAATTTGAATTTTTTTTTAAATCGTGTGTTTTTCAAAGGGGAATGTAGTCGCGCAAAAAAATTTTAACAAAAGTTTTTTGTTTGAACAATATATTAAAAATTTGATTTTTTTGTGCAGTTTCTCGTATTTATTGTTAGTTTATTTTAATGTAAACTTGGGTGTGTGATCTTTGATCCAAAATAGGGGATACATGTTTCAGGATTTCTTTTGTTTTTGCCATTTAACAATAATTATGCATAATGGAAGATACTCTTGCACCTGGCGTGCGTAGGAAGGAATTCTGGCTTGTTTTATCGAAATATAAGCATTTAGTATAAACGTGTATAGTATTTTAAATAATACCACTGGATTATGTGTCGTTTATTGTTTTATTAGTAGCTAAGGATGCCCTTAGTAGGTAGATAAGAAATGCCCCCTCGAAATCCTGGGGCACGTGTTTTACACTTTTTTAATATTTTTAATACCCCTCGAGACATTCGGCTGGAAAGTTTTCAAATGAACACCCTGTAGATCCACAAAACGTACTTTACAAATTTTCAATATCAGTTCACTTAAGAAAGTTGCGAAATACAACTTTTGGTATTTTCTCTGCAACTCCGACTGATTGCAATTTTCTACAACATTTTACTTTGATTCCTCCAACTTAAAAAAAAAATCCAAGTCGCAGGGTCCAACATTAAACAATCCAATCGCACAGTTGGGTGTTTGGCCCGAAAAGTCAGAAAAAAACTATTTTAACGTTATTCATGGGCTCAAGGCCATAATGTAGTAGGTCGTTCAATTCGCTTATCTTCAGCTGTAACATCATGAAATCGCAAACGCATTTCCATATTTCAAAAATCAAAATGGTTGGAAAAGCTGAAAAAAATGATTATTACATATTTTAATTATGGAGAAATGATGTAATTTATTATTGTAATACTAAATATGTAGATCATATAACTGTTCAATAAGTATATATTATTACTTATTTTACTACATAGTAAATAATATTATTTTTATATTTTTCTGCGCGTCCACCGTCAATGTTTCTCAGGACGGCAATGTTATTCAGAACCTCCACCGGAGTTGTTTGACGAATTGTTTCACCGTACAGAGATTGTCAGATGATATTCATTCTTTTTCGTAACCATAGTAATAAATTGTTATTCTTTTTTGCTATAACGTTTAAAAATTCCTTAACACCGTATTCCCCACCTATTAGCACGACAAACTCTGAAAAATTCTAGGTAATAGCTTTTTAAATAAATGTTATATTCTCTCTCTCTGCCTTCGAGTCGTACGACTTGGGCACAATATTCTCGAGGAGGAATCCTTCACGACTCGTCGGAGGCCTCGACCATAGGCATCTCCTGAGGTGTAGAGGGGAGTAAAAGGTTCTCAGAACCCCTGGGGTTAGGGTAGCAAATGACACGATCTTCGGCACTAGGCCTTTGTTCGACCTTCTCAAGTTGCCTAAACGTCGGATCGTGCCGTGTATGAGACCCCCAAAACGACGCACGACTTCTCGGACGTGTGTATGAATCGACCTTAATCTGGCAACTTTGTCGGTTGTTTTCCTGATTTCTTGTGCGTCCAACTTTCTCACCGCAATTCCATGGCAAAACGGGGTGGATGCGAATAGGGGTGAATTATCATTAAGCCTGGGGCCGAATACGAGACGGTTTGCAAATACGCCGTGCTCATACATGATTAATAATATCTTTTGACGATAGGATACAGAAAAGCTCGCATGAATTCGCCCACTTTGTATACTGATTTCGAGTATTTTCAGGATAATTTTTGTGCGGAGAAATGGTACATTGATCATGCATTCTTTTGTTGTTCATGGTATCAGGCGCATGCAAAAGTTTTATTATTTTATTTATACAGGACGTATGATGTATGTTACCAGTCGATAATAAAGTTGGTCGATTAAACACGTTATAATTATAAGTCATTGTTAGATTTCGATAAGATATATGAAATATTGTTGTAAATTTCACATACTTAGTTTTGTCAAAAGACTAAAATTTTTGCGATGAATGAATCGTTCAGAAACGTTAACGGTTTCCTATTGTCACGTTAGAATATAAAAATTGCTAACTACTTTTTAATAGCGTATGAAAAACTATAAAACTAGGCACTATTTGAAAACCAATTGCAATTGCAAAAATAGATCACAATACCAATCGTGATGTAATGAATTAAAATGTGCAAATTATAATATTGCTTATTAACGTTTGTAAAACAAATCACACGAATAAAGAATTGGTCGTACAATAGTTCACTTTTCTGAAAAACAGAGAAAAAAAATAAAATCAAAAAGTTTAATTGCGTTGTGCCATTAAACTTCAAACTATGTTTAGAAATGTCCGGAAAATACTTTGAAAAATACACGAAGTAGTAATACTAATGTTATCTGGTTTCAAATTGGAATGAAGAAGTGTCTTTTATTTTTAAGTACAGAAACGTGTTTAGGAAATCTTGTTTACAATGGAACATTTTCCCAAAAATCCAAATACTTCATTATATGCAGAGGGCTCGATGTAGTTGCATAGCTTAAGTAAGCTTACCATGAATTGCGTCCTCTAGACCACCGCCAGCGGTGTTCATTACATAACGTATTGTAGAATGCAGTAATATTATAATATTATGCAAACATAGTATTATACTCGATTAACTCGCTTCCTTTGATAGTGGATCGCGAGAAGGGAGTTTCGCCTCACTGGCAAGTTTCCTCGATTAATACTTATTAGGTGAGGATTAGGCGATGCGAAACGTCGTTAGGTTGGGTTTAATTACCGCAACCATACAGAACAACCATTCTAACAAAAATTTCTTACAACGAACCCAGACCTACCATTCGATGGCACTCTATATTTCACTCAATTTTATGCAACAATAACTGATTGCAAAGGTTTCATTAGTAAATTCAAATTTATTTCGAATTCAAAGTTAGACAATTCTACTAAAAACCTCTATACCATATTTAACCTGAATAAACTTGTTACAGTGTTCAATTAATATTGGCCAAAATTTTCTATTGTGCAGGCTGCAACTTTATCACCCGTGAGAATTTTTAAACTAAATTTTTAAGGTTGTGTTAAACATTGATTTGGAAAATTGACAAATTTTTTCGCAGATTGTTAGAGAATCACGTCAACAACAATTTACGAACGGAAACACACAATTCATTTTGCACAGCAAACATACACACACTCCGCCAATTATGCGATTTCCATGAATCGTTTGAAACTCCATTTTCGATTTCTGTACAATAGAAACATCACAAGATAAAATATTCCGAGAAACGACATTTCGCGCAGATCGACACAATCTCATGCCACGCACGTCCCTCCAGAAAAGAGTTGTTCAAGTATCATTCCGAAGTTTCGCCGTACAGTCAAAAGGTTTCTCACAATACCGAAACTGGGGCTTCCTCGAAACCGGAAGTCAATCAATCGCTTCGAATTAAGGGCCGTTCTTATGTGATCAGAAATGAAGCAGCCCTCGGACAAAGAAAAAAAGATAGACGGAGGAAAAGGAGAAATATAGTGAGAGGGAAAAAAAAGATCGATCCCCCGAGAGACAGTGAAATCGAAGAACGAATTTGCCCCCGGGCAAAAACGTGCTCCCACAATTAACGCCGTCTCCCTTAATGACGTGTCTTTTGCCTTAATGGAAACGTTTCATCCGCGATAAATCTGCGGTCCCGCTTGGAAACGGAAGTTCTGTGCAGCAAGGCTGCTCTAGACACGCCTACGAAAATGCACTTCGATGCAGCGCGCAAACGAGTGCAAGAATGTGAGCGAGAGTGAGCGGGAGAGTGAGAGAGAGACTAAGTTAGGGAACCCTCTGACCGGAAAACATTTTACTATGGATTTCAGGCTTTTATTCGTGGCGGAACCCAGACGCTGGCGCCTGGTTCATACAGGCTCTCTGCGAGGAATTGAATCAGAACGGACGGACCCGTGATCTACTCACCATAATGACTTTCGTCAACCGGCGAGTCGCCATTCAATATCAATCGTTCGTCCCCCACGACGAACATTTCCACCAGAAAAAGCAGATCCCCTCCATTGTCTCCATGTTGACGCGGTTGGTGTACTTCGGCGGGAAACCACTTTAATATGCGTCGACGCGCTCCGGACGCTGAAGAGAAGAGGAACCGATCGAAAACGGGGTCGAAGAAAATTTCATGAATCCCCTGGTTTCATTGGAATGAAATCTATGGGATCTCCCCTCTTGCTATCACCAGAAGGAAATATTCCGTAAGCTTCTCTTCTTCCCTCCTTTTTTTGATCATCGTTACGCGAACGGAACGATTAGAATACGCCAACGTTTAATCGTTGAACGCGCAACCACCGCCGGGAAAATAGGGAATTTCCGATCCGACGTTCATTAATGCTCCCCATTAATTGAAACGGTCGGTGTAAACGCGAAAGGGTGATGCACAGATTATGGATTGCGCTTTGTGCGTCCAGAGAAAACGCTATCAATCGGATCGATTCTATTGTAAATTGGCGGAACGATCATTGGTAATGGCACGTAAACTTGTGCAAAAATATTCCTTGTGTTGAGAGTCGGTGCTACTTTTTAATCACTCGCAATTTTCTTGCATGCTGCCTAGGCGTGTACGAAGTCCTGATAAGATGTAGACAGATCGGATAATTTATCTGTCGTCATATTTGTTTATTCGTGTCTTAACCCTCATCTGTCCCTCATTTCACGAACTGAATTTGTCCCTCGGTGTCAAATTGACACAGTGATAAAGAATCGGTAAAATAGCAAGGTACATAAACAGTTATTCATTGATGATTTTTCATTCAAATTGATGAATTAACATTTACATCTTAGGTTTTTTGGTTGTGTTACGCAAATAAAAAAATTAAAATCATTAAGTTTCGGATAAATTTACCTACAAATAACAGAACAGTATAACTTATTTCGAGAAAACTGTGTCAAATTGACACGAGGGACGGATGAGGGTTAATAGAACTGCGAACCTCACCTAAATGAGGGGATCAGAAAATTTTAATCTACGGTTGTTGAGATTGCAGAGATGTTTTATGAGGAATTACTTAATTTTATTTCGTTGTGTGGACGCATATTATAAAAGTTGCTAAAAATCTGGATGGTGGTATTTTTTGGAATAATTAGGATATTTGTAGTGCTTTGTGTAGATTTAGTGTTAATAATACTGTTGGAAGTAAAATTGTTTTAAAAAACAGTTCTGAAGTTATTATTAGAAATTTTTCTAAAGGATGAGAAAATTTAAGAATTCCTGCTTCAATGCTGCCTCAAAACAGAACATTTTTATTGTGCATAAAGCTCCGCAGTCTAGTTATTATGTAGATTATCATATGTTACCAAACATCATAACAGAGTAATTGACTAAGACATTACCTAAGACTGTATTGAAAAATACTAGTCAATACAGAAAAATATATTCCAATATGTGTCCCAAAATAAAATGAGTTCTGACCTGAATGCAGCGCAATAAATATTATTCACGCAAAAATCGTTTCTTTATTCATTCTGAACCTGAAAAATTGGCCTGCATTCCTTCATGCTGTTTTTAGCGCTTCCTTTACGCAACAATTGCATATCCAGCCTGCAGCGACTGAAGCAGTTTGCAAGATGAAAATGGAAATCCAATTTGATGTGCTAAGTAATTTACTTCCCTACTTATCTTGGTCATAAATCTTGGTTATACGGGTTAGAATAAAAATTTATTCGAGCAATATAAGATTCGCGGAGAGTAAAGAACCCACGGCGCTTCATTTAAACCTGTTTACGACGTTTAATAAATACGGTGATAAGTTCCTCGCAGGGTACACCGGGAAAAATTAATCCTTTCTAAACAAATTAGAGGCCTCTTTATGGCCGGGTTTGATAAATGTACCTATCTACTTTATATGCCGGGAAAATGAGTCGCGATTTATTATCTCATCGCGTTGTAGTCTATTTCATCTTTCCGTCAGCGGTTGTTGAGGTGCGAAAACAAGTTATTTAAAAATTTACAGACAGTGAATTTGTGGCTGAGACAATTGGAACTCATTATTTTTTAAGTAGGTTTACATTTTCAATCGCCTTGAACGAGACGAACTTAAATTTTTATCAAATTAAAGGAAGAGCCCGGTTGGGAATGTTAAAACTAGGGTAATTTTACAATTTATTTGAAAACAAAAATCTATGAAGTGGTACTTTCTGAAATTTTTAGGTTAATTCATCTCATATTGTAGGTATTTGTGTATTCATAATTATATAAACATATATAATTTAATATGTATAAATATAATTTATTTCTACATGTTTTCAGGAAATCACATCAGAATGGCTTTCAATCTTGAGTAAACAGAAACCGAGATAAATTCGGAGCTTTTCACGTTTGATTTTTGTTTCATACAGTTATGTATAATCATCTTTGAAATTGTTCCCACCTGTTGCTGAATACGTTGTTTATTAAAACACCTCACGAAAAAGAAATGAGAACTCGTCAGTCAATCTTTATAGTTGTATGTCTGCTTTTCATAGGTATGTTATATCGATCATTCATAAGAGAAGTGACATCAGCAAAAAAAAGAAAATTTTGCAGGAGAGCCATTTTAAAATTTCCTAAAATTGCCAATTTTTTTATTGAATATCACCAACTTAGAAATGTAGCTAATTGTCACGTACGTTAGTTATAAAGTACACCACAATTTATATATTTATTATCACACACGTTTTAGAATTATAGTTTGAGTTGTGTCACTTTTTTCATGAATGAACGATGTATCAATTAATGATATCTGTTAATATTATTGTCCTCGATATCTATGTACAACCTTACAAAGCATCCTTATCGTTCAAAGTTTACACGCAGTAGTGATTTATATTTCCTCCTAATGAAGTTTAATGTAATGAATTGTTTATCAGAATTCAATCCAATTGTACGAATCGCCATTCATCACGTTGCTTTCCCGATAAAAATAACATTTTTCTTACAGACGCAAAGGAGCATACAGATCCTGTTTCCGTATTTCGATTTATTGTATTGAAAGTAGGAGAAATGAACGTCCTAATCAGCTTGAAGTTTCTTCAATTTATAGGTCATTTATGAAATAATGTTTAATTGCAAATAATCACTGAACTGTGGATTCTCCGCATTTATAGCTCACCTGAACGGATGGCGCAGAAGGACGTAAGTAAAATTGCAATAAAATCTCATAAAGTTATATATTTATTTTCATAAAATTTTTAGAAAAAAAACCGCTTGTTCATTTTTATTATAATCGTAGGATTAATACGTGATGACGCGTGAAGAAAATAGGAATTTTCTTAAATTTTACGGTGAAATGTGACAATATTTTTAATATTTTTTGCTTCATTCGTTAGTAATTAACCTTTAACGCGTTGACTGTATTTTTTCAGGACGCCACTGTGAACGTAATTTCTCGGAATGCGTTTGGTTCTCTAAAATACTTAATTGGAGAGCTCGGTCATAATGGGCCGAGCCCAGTTATCTTAATTTTGTGTAAATTGACTTTAGAGAGCAATTACAGTCATTTAATTCTAGACCCACATATGACGTACGGATGAATATGGTGAAATATCTGCATCTTTTTGCATATGTGGTTAAAGATTGATTCTGATTGAAACGTAATGAAATCTATAATTACTTTGCAGTTTGCCACAATTGAAATTCTGATTGGAACGTGATTAAATCTATGTGTAATTACTTTGCAGTTTACAACGATTGAAATTCTGCATATTAAATACAGCAACTTGTACATATTGAATAATTTAATATATTCAGTCATGAATTTAGGGTATGTATCACAATGTCGTTTTCCTAATAAAAAATGTACATAATGAAACAAATTAATGGGAAGATACATACATAAATAGTACAAACATGTAACAATAACTCCTAAATAAAAATTAAGAAATGCTAATCAAAAGTGGTAATAGATTTCTGTAATAGCATTCCATTTATTTCTATGTAAAAGAAAGATTATTTTTCATAATATAAATAATAATAGAGTTCAAAAGTATCTTTTAGAACAGATTGCATTCAGAAATATAGAATACAGTAGAAGTCACTTATTCCATTTTATATATTATGCTAAAAGTAAAACACAATGACTCAATTTTCCTACGGCCTTACAAGCTTCGCTCATTTCCTGTTTCTGTGCTTCGGTTCAAGGTATTTTAAATAACGTGCACGAAGCGATCGCGTAAGATTCGGTTTAATCATACGCAAATATTCGTTCGAGTCTTACGGTGCAATTTACCGGAACCGTGGATCTCCCTTCACCGAGATCTTCATCCCGCGTAGTCCTTGAACTACTTTCGTATCAAAGGGAACCGAGTCCTTCGGCTGCCAGAGATGCAGACTGTCTGTTTGACCGTGCAATGACAATTCGATTCCATTCACTTCATCCCTGTCTTCTTAGGCTAAGTGGATCCTCGAGGCAAACGGAGCATGATAGAGCTATGGCTCGTTTGAGACACGGCTAAAGGGTTCCGCTGTACGATCTACGGGATCTTGGCTTGCAGCTTGGCTATTGCAAGGAAGTCATTGGATAAAGAAGACAAAGATCGTTCTGGTCTATCAACGAATTGAACTTCCGTTGTACAGGTAGAAATATACACTTCGTAACTATCCGGACATCTTGCTCTAAATTTATAAAAACTGTGTATTTATGCTACATTATTCTTTTTTAATCAAAGTAGCAAGAGTGCTACAAGTATCAGACACATAAGGATTTTTTAAAATATTTACATCTGTACGTATATAAAATAATCGAAATCATCTCAGATAATATTATCCCATTGCACTCGGAGCTATTCTAATTCGAAAACCAAATTTTTCTGTTGTGTTGTGACGATCAAGTGTTTTTAATTCGTGTCGTGCGATTTATTTAATTTTGGTTCAAATTAGGTTCGATTTTATATTCAACTTGAATGATTTATTTCTTATCAATTCGGATCTATGCTTTGACGGTTGGTCGATTGAAATTAAATAAACTTTTTCTTTCTGTTACAGAGCCTGAGAGAAAAGACACCATGGATCCAAAGACGATGCAGTGTCGTGCTTTTTTCAAGCAGGAATATGTGAGTACCAATATATCATCACAATTAAAGTTTGTTGTTGAACATTTTCTTTTCGAACAATTAATATAGTAATTAATCATTAATTTCGATTGAATTTAAAGCTCACAGTGAAACTTTTCGATTATTTAATTCATATAACAATAGTTTCTAACATATTGTTTCTGATCTTTTTTTAATATTTTTTTCTAAATCCATTTTATGAAGCCATTTGTATACATTTCCATTTTATTATATTGTACTTCCCTAATTTATTGTCTCCCACTCTACCCTGTCCCTTAAAAATTGCTGTGCCATTATTCAAAATATTGTTTACATTATTAAATATGTTAGTATCTAATCAATTACGAAGCATTTAAGTTTTGTATGAGGTGTTATATCAATTTTATATCTATAAAAAGAAAAAAAATCATATAGAATGGAATTATTCTAGGTCGGATGAAATGTTTAATTTTCGTGTTAAAATAGCTCCCAGCGCAAAGGGTTAATAATTTGTTCCGCGGTACAATAAACACGGGTTTTGCATAGTCACAAACGCTTGACTTTATCAAATATACAAAGAGACCAATCAGTATCACGATTACAAACTTGAACCACTTTCATTTAGCTCGCGAACCAAACGTTTTATTCTTGAACGTCGATGTAACTTCAGCTTGGGTACGCAAAGTAATAAATTTACAGCGACCAGCTTACATTATATTACGTTGATTCACTTCTGTGTACAACAATAGACAAGCTCGAAAGTTGCACCGGCAACTCATCACACACACACACCACGGATAATTCATTGCATGGAAGTTCATTATAATGGAACGTTACGCTCGAATAAGCGATAAAGCGGCACGGTTGGTGTTACCGCGCGAAGTATCGTGGCCCTCGGAACATTACAAAATGGTTGCTAGCTGTGTACCAGTCAAAGACCTTTGAATCTTCTCCCTCTGTTTCTCTCTCCGCGGGAACCGGGTGTACGGTGATCGAACGGAATTTTCAATTTAATAATTCAACTGATGAACCGATGACAAGTCGAGCCATCCAGTCACCGTGGACATAAGATCGAAGTGCGCTCTCAAAGTTGAGCCACTCGAGACTAAGCGGATGACTGGCTCGTTTCATCAAAGGATATCGAGGCACAGGTGCTCCTGCCTCTTCATTGATCATCGTTGCACCGAAGGAGGACAAAGTAGTACTTGTACTTCTAGAAACTCGCTGCTTAAACCTCGTTGATTCACTGACGTCGAATTGTACCGAGGAGCACTTTTGAATTTGGCGATATTTTCGAGCTACATATTTTTAATGTGCTCCAAAAATTCACCCATTTTAATTGCTACGGATTCAATTTAAATGGCGAGTTTAACTCTTTACACCCGGAGCTATTTTATCTTGAAAATTAAACATTTCTTCCGATCTACAGGGTGTCCCAAAATTACCTTAGTTTAATGAAATGGGAGGTTCCCGAGATCATTTCAAGCGACATTTTCCTTTGCAAAAATGTTATCCGCGGCTTTGTTTAGGAGTTATTAACGAAAAACACGGACCAATCAGAGCGCGACCTAGACGCGAGTTGGCACTGTCGGCCAATAAACAGTTGGTGCGCCGGGCCGCAGTGCCAACTCGCGTCTAGGTCGCGCTCTGATTGGTCCGTGTTTTTCGTTAATAACTCCTAAACAAAGCCGCGGATAACATTTTTGCAAAGGAAAATGTCGCTTGAAATGATCTCGGGAACCTCCCATTTCATTAAACTAAGGTAATTTTGGGACACCCTGTAGAATAATTCCATTCACTATGATTTTTTTAATTTCATGGACGTGAAATTAATGTAATACCTCATACCATATTTAATATTGTAAGTTCATTTTTATCAAAAAGCAACAATGGCTTGCGTGGAAAATTGAACAGAATATGTTATGCGGTATTAAATGAAAATATATGTGGCCACATTTCACAAGTAAGTAATAAATAGTATTCGTTACATCGGTTATTTATAGCGCAAAGATAAACATGTCATGTCGGTTTGTTTCACCTTAATATTTTTTAATTTCTCGGTATTGTAATAGTTCCTATAAATTTAGCGGTTCAAGCTTAACTTTTTCGACCAGACAGCACTTAATTCATTTCGTTCATACGCCACGAGAATTATTTCTGCTAAACATGTGAATATGATTTTTTACTAGCATGAAAAGAAACAGTATTCACGAGCAAGTACTATTTAATCCGTGATGGCTCCTGCAAAGCATAATTCTTCTTTTAACACAACTTCGTAGCTTTTGAATGCACATGGAATTAAAAACCTTTTACAATTTTTCTTCTTTATACGAACTGTTTTTATAGTTCCGAAACTTCATCATCTTCACTCCGCATATATGAAAAGAACGAACGAACAGAGTCAAGGATGTTATTTATGAATTTTATTACCAGCTCTTTTATCGACCTTTTTAAACGGAAGGTGTAGAAATATTCAAGAATATTTCAATCTTTTATTTTAAAACATTTTAATGTTCTATGTAAAAATATTTTGATCTAATATTCTAACAGATAAAACTGCCTTCTAAGAGGATTGATATAACCAAGTATACATATATAAAAAGCTATTGGCATTAAAAGATGTAAAAATTTTCAAATTTTGGGCTTATGATTTACTTAAATCACAGTTTCTCACAATTCTTGACATTTTTAATTATTGCTAATCATAGCAACCTTAATCGATTTCGATGAAACTTGGTACACGTATACATACATGTAACTTACTTATATCTACAAAATTGTATTTTAATTTTTCTCTATAGGCAGATATAAAAAAGTAGAAACTCGTGACTTGTTTTTTCTTTGAAAATTCGTCCAGTGGTAATTTTCAAATAACTTTTTCACACATTGCCCAATAACTCAACTCTTCTAACATCTTAAAAAAAATTCGAGTCAATTGGTCCAATTTTCGAAAAGTTTTTGGAGTGTGTCTACTCTTGACCCGGACTGTTTAGTGTCAATATTGACAAAACACTGTGAATTTCCTTGAATCGCAGTGATGTCTAGTCCCTCTAAAATTTACTCGTGTTTCCTGGTCTCTCGTTTGAACGCCGCAAAACCGATGTTTCCACTTCCCGTCGTCATCAACATTAACGCAATATTCCGGTCACCGAAGGTAGACACGGATTCGCGGTAGAATATTAAAAGCTAAGTTACGAGTAGCAACGATGCAGATATCCGGGACAACGGTTGTGGAAGTTGCTGGCGGTACTTGGAATTGAAACTATGTGGGGTCGCGCTAGTATGAATTCGGTCGAAGAACAGCGTTCGAAACGACAACCGCTGCAGTATCGCTCGTAATTATGCATTATATTTTGCTTCGTAATTAGCGAATCCCGGAATTAATGAATTCCGGTGCAGTACCGGCTGATGTAAAATTCACGCCGAAATAAATTTACAATTGCTTACTTCGAAGAAAGACCCACGCCCCGCGAAACCTCGTTAATTTATTCATTAATCAACGGAGTTATCGAATATATTTCAAACGTGTACAAAGACCAAGGAAGTCAAGGATTAATGAAAAATTGACGGGTTTTTTGTTGCACGCGCTGTGATGAGTTTGATTAATTTTTGATGAACTCTGATGCACCGAGCTGCGGCCGAGGAGCGATTTAACGTCGGCCAAAGCTAGTTACGCTGCAAGTATCAGAATTTTTATTGCTCATGATCGTCATATTGTAGTTCTTCTGGTCGTCTCGTGATATCAGAGAAATAATTGGATGTCGTCTCGCTTGATTGCAGGAAAAATCGAGTTTCTCAAATCATTGCGTTGCGAGACTGCATCAAATATCCACGTCGAAGTATCGGCAGAGATTGCCTTTTTATTTTGTTATCGTTTAGTGTTTCAAATCTCCGGCGAAAGATAAACGGAGTTGATCTTTTTTAATATTACGAACAGAGACGTTCAAAGGGAATATGAGCATGTCGTGCCATTTGTTCTTGATCAATGATTAATAATCATTAATTTTACAAATACAACTATAACGATCAAATTAAAGGGTAGCAATAATCTTTATCTACACAAATAACTCGTTTGCGCAAATATTATTAGAATTTCAACAGTTTTCGAATAATTCAGATCAAATTAATATCCTCAATGACTTGATTCATATCATAATTGTGGTTTCATTCAATAAATACGTTAATCCCATAAACACTTATAATTAACGGTGTTATTTCAAAATTATACACAGGACTATCATTCCAAAATTAAATGGGAAAATGTAGTTTTAATGATAAATAAACGTTTACGTGTAACTTTGAACAACTATGTGAAAACAAAAATTGTATCGTATATCTTCACATACAATAAAATTACGGTATGAACTTATGGAATAACATAATATTGAGACTGCAAAAGCCTGCGCGGATTTCCAAGCAAAATTAATTTTTGACGACTCTATTTTTAGAAATAGAATTTTCATTTTTACGTAAATAAAATAGGCATGTAATTTTGTCATATAGTTTTTCTCAATAATGTGGGTGATAGTGTAACAATGATTTTAAATTCTTCTTTTCTATATATTATCGCTATTCATTTTAGTTATTACAAGTACAGTTTTTATCGAATCTTTAGGGTCCTTGCCCACTAGACCGTAACCTCGGAGCGGCGCGGCGGAGCGGCGCGCTGTTTCTTTGTACATACTGTGATCAGGTATAGTGGGTGCACTCCCATTGAAATACACAGGAGGCAATCCAAAACAGCGCGCCGCTCCGCTGCGCCGCGCCGAGGGTACGGTCTAGTGGGTAAGGGACCCTTAATCGTGTAAATCTGTGCATAAAATTGTAAATTTGCATCATTGACATCCGCCGTGTCTACTACTACTACTACTAACTGCTTTTCACTCACTAGCGTTCAATTAATTTTTTCTGTACCTTTGTATGGGAATAAAACCACGTGATCGGAGCTAGTGGCTGGTCCCGCCTATCGCGAAGCATTCGGTTCATTGTTAATGGATTATGCAAATGTCGGGATGATATAATTATCTGCCAGTCATTATTTCATTAACGCCGTTGATCAAAGACTAATTTGATATTCAATTAGTTGACGAGCTGTTGTGTGACTGGCTCGGGCTCGCCGGTCGAACAATCCAAAGAAGGAAATTGAAATGTCACCGAACAGCTCGTAACTTATCGGAAATATCGAAACTGGGTTGGTCGGTGCGCACGTCGAATCCGAAACTGTCGCCGCGGTTAATTATGAGTCAATCGTGCGAACGTTATTACCAGTTGTCGCCGAAGAGTACTTCAAGTTTGGCCGTTCGGTGATTTTATGCGGTGCTCAACAATGACAACGGGCTGGGCCTAAAACAAAAGGGAAATGGGATACCACGCGGTCGACGACGTGTCTAAAGGGATTTGACCTACTGAGCGCGATTGTAAACCTCAGAATCGTAAACAGAGTTACACGAAGTCGAAGACTTAACAAAATTTGGGAACTTAATTTCTGCTGAGCAATTCAATTATTCTCAACGCCGCGCCGCCAAGGAATAGTAATGAACCGATGCACTTCATTGGCGCAGTTGATGTTGCAGCGACGCACGCAATACAATCCAATTTACGAATCGGATCAGTAGATTTCAATTACGGACGTATTTATATTTCTATTCAGAAAAGAAGCGAATGTGTAGCCAGTTCCTTATCGCGGTAAAAATGTTTATAACATTTTTAGATAAATAAAAATGTGCATATTTGACTTTCACATGTGAAAATTAATATTCAGTATTTCAATGTTCTGCTATTTGCGTTCTAATTTTTTCATTCGAGTTGAGGAAAATTTTAAACTAACGATTTTAAATGAAACATGTTCTTTCAAAATAATCAAAATCATTAAAATAGTTCGAATTGTATTTTTAAAATTTTACACACAAATCGTAAGCAGAGATAACCTAAAATTGACTTTAGATAGTAACTATACCAAGTACTGAAACCAAGTGAAATTAGTATGTTCTAATTCTAAGAATTGAATTATGGTTTATTGCAAATTATGATTAATAAGACCTCACTCTTAGTTATTATAGTAAAAGATCCACTTTTAACAAGTATGTATTATTGTCTCGGCTATTGTAAGTACTTTATATAAATTTCATTACGATATAAAATTCGTTCACCTGAATTGCGACAAAATGGGTTGAAATAGAAAGTTTATTTTCTTTCTTAATATTTGTGAATTGGCTGAAAATAATATAATAGCTTTTTTGAATTCTTGTAATGTATTTGCTGCTTTAAATTGCACTCCGCGATCTACACATAAGTGATGCACCTTATTACAAAATAATGTTTTATAGGTCAATAAGGAATTTGTATCATGTGAAATAGAAGTTACTGTCTCGTTTTTCCCTCCTTTCTCAAAAGAAACTCGTGTTTGATCTTACATACGACAAATTACCACGATACACAGATAAGTAGATAAGCCACTCGACAATTTGACCACACGAAACCATTTTTTTCTCCCACGTGGATCCGTAGACAGTCCGATGAACAATGCTCGTTTGCATATGGATGTTTACAGATTGTGTACGTTAGTCGCGTCATCGCAGATGTACATTACATGTTTACAAATGAACGCATGAAAAAGATATGAACCGCAAAGCTGCGGGCAGTGGCGGTTTGAAAAATATCTGCGTCGTTCTGTTTGTTTCCTTTCTTTTCGTCTACCCGGCTACCCGTGATTGTTGGGCAAACATTATTTATATTCAAGCGTCAAACGAAACGCATGCTCACATCGCCTGCATTGTTACGGTGCGCCATGCCGGCAGGGAGTAATTTATGTTGACGACACAACCGAAATTGCCAGTTGTGAGTAAATCTCTGTTTTATATTTCGAGCGGCGATTATTCCGAAATCCAAATGTTTCGCGACACGCCTCTGACGTTAGTTTTTTGGATATTTTATATCCTTAGGAGCCATTTAACATTAGGTTTATGGAGCACCAAGAATGACTGTTTTACATTGCTTTATAAAAATAACAAGAACGTATCTATTAAAATTTTTGGTCGTTTTTTTTACAATATTATATCCAAAGAAATTAATTTGTTGCATAATTCCTTATATGTAGATGCAGCTTTACGTCCAGTAAAGATCTTCATTAGATACGTCCAGTAATCCTAGAGTTTCAACATTTCATTTTGCATGAAGATCTGCAGTTTAATCATTACTATATTCGTTGCTTTCAGCGGTGAAAATAAATGCATCATTCGAGTGCTTTTAAGGTGATAGAAACGGATATAATTATTGAATAATGAATAATTTTTGAATGCATAGTCCATTGAGCTTGTATTATTTTCAATTTTCATATTCTCTCCTCTACTTTTTTCGTAAAATATAAAATTTTAAAGAAGGTGTGGATACAAATATTGTTATTATCGCTACTTCTCACATTAATATTGTGAAATCAGCCCTAGAAAAAATTTCAATATATTTTTTTTGTGAAATGTCTCACGAATAACAAATGATATTAAAAAGAGTTGAAACAAAAGTTGCATGGTCTACCAAACTGTGTAAAAATTTTTTATTAAATGCATCTTTTTGGGAAATAAAAGAAGGTAACATGGAAGAAATTAGAGTTTTATTAGGCATAATTTACTCGTGTGCAGTTTCATTGTTTTTTGATATACAGGTTCAATAATTTCCCTGGTGAGTAACTGTTCTAATATTCGAACAGTCGTGTTTCCCTGTTCAGTTCGCGTAATCCTTGAAAAAATTTGTTGCACAGCGTTATTTACGTTTTGTTAGTTGTCCAGATATGTGCGGATTAAATAGTGTGTCTGATGCATACCCGATACACGGATTATCGTTTGCACGACTGTACGAATTCGCGCACGAACACTAAACCGTTGTGCATATCAACAACCGTGCAGCACACTCGTCTCTTAAAGTCGTGAGCTCGATTTCCGCAGTCTCGAATTTCTAGCTCTCTGATCGGAACTTCAAAGAAGGACTATATCGCATTTCCTTCGCGCTGTAGCGTCATCGGATCTATGTCGCAAATTTTGGTCTATGTACACCCGAAGGGAGTCGTCTTTGCAGGTTCTCGATTGCTGAATTACCGAATCGCGATAACACGCGAGTAAGGACGTTTCTCTCAAGTTTTGCGAGAGACGCACTAGTTGTATTAAAATTTTAACGCGATGAAAAACAAACACACACACAGCGGATGGTATGTTCGGTACCAGCTGAAACTTTGAAATCAATTTGTGGATCGGTGGAAATATGTGCTGGTTAAGACAGTAAAGAAACAGTGTTAACCTATGTAAACTGTTAAGTAAACGTAAAACTGTGTTTCGTACTCGTCCACTTTTTAAAAGATCTTTTTAAGAGTGCATCAAACTATTTTGAGTTTTTCATAGAACCATTAATTTATTAGATGACATGGAAAAGAAATTTTCTAAACTTCCAATTGATCCAAATTCATAATTCGTACATTTTTATGTAATATAATAATTTTATTTACTACAGTATAGCCTGTCAACTGGTGGGTCGAGACTCTCGAGAGTCGATGATGTTGAATCGGCTTCCCCCATTACCTGCCGGCGCGCGATAGTGGGGGTAGCTGAACTACGTCATCTACTCTCGGACCACCAGTTGCCCAGGCTTGCTACAATATCTATAAACTATATCAAAGACTGTGAGCTATCAAATTGCCAGACAATGAAATAGAAACATTTGAAAAATTTTACAGCTTTGCCTTCTATGTTGAAGCAAAGTTAAAGTTTAATTTTTGGATAACGCAACGCACGTAACAGAACTAATTGGGGGAAAAACATAAGCTATTTGTCGTGTTTAGGTGACTTCCACTGACACCAGCTGGGCGATCACCTTCTTCTCACGACATGACAGTCGGGGGTGGATTGCTACCCCTTATATCCCCGTCCCGGACTCGAACATTTCTCGGCTCGCCGAAATTATTTTCTTCCGCGATGAAGGCACTTTCGGTTTGGCATCATTTGTTATAGAGACGAGCGACGATTTCTCAACGAGAGACAATTCATTTATTTCGATTCCTAAGGGATTTCGCGTACTTGCCGACGAGACTATTCCTGTACGCTGTCAAGAGATGTGTAAGGTAAATGTTAGTCTTTGATATGGTGCTCATTCTTCCATGACGCAAAGTTGGTAGAAAAAATATAAAAGTTGTTGACCAAGATCAAATGTCCAAGATTGATATTGTCATATACGCAGTAATCTGGTAGAAAGCCACATTTTCAGTAGTACAATAAATAGATATGTAGCAGCCCATTTAAACGGATAAAAGTTATTATTGTTATTGTTAAAATTAGTTATGAAAAGATTGTAACACTTTTCCCAGTTTAATTCTTTTTGTATTATAATTTATGAGAAGGATCTTAGCTAGTAATTGCAAGGAGACCCTGTATAAATTAATTTGAATCAACACCTTGTGATTTGGAATGATGTACTGTGCGAGTTTTCCGTTTAAGTCGCAGCGTGAGATTCAACGCGCTTTAAAAGGCCTATAATTTCCATTCAAGGAAAAGTGTAATGCGAGCATGAATTTGAAATACGGAACATGCGATTATACGTCGTAACCCCAGCTGTAAACTAGATTTTACGACTTCCTGAAATTTTGCTCATCTGTGATACAGTCGTCGGAATGAAAGCTGCGTCTTACGCTGGCATAGTTGCCCCTTCGAACGTTGAAGTCGTATTCCATCGATAACGTGGAAATATGGAATAGATTCGCGGCGAGAGTGCTCTCGATGATGCGAATTTTAATGGAATACCAGATGGTCTAATATTGATATCGAACGCCGCGCCGGGAGTATCCTTGCAATATCACCGATGCAGATCACGTGAATAATAAAATAAAGATTAGACGACGACGACGCGACGCGAGAACGATTCCGTAAATTGACAGAAACGTTACATTGTGATCGTGACTTCGCGTAAATCACTTTTATGCATCAACAAAATTCTAAATCGAGCTTGGGATCTTTGTGCAAAATAAAACCATTCTACATACATCAAACGCAGAAGACAGGAGATAAATATTCTTACTGCATTTAATAAGTTGAAAATAATACAAACTGTTTCAAAAGTCACTCAGGAATATTTTAAAATGGAATAACTCCTTTATCTTTTTAGATTCTCATTTATTTTTTCATAAATAAATTTTAAATGGTTTAGTTTTTTATCTAATCTTTCTACTGTTTCAAATAGCACTCGCTCAATTTTGTCATGAATGCAGAAAACTCACAGTCAAATTATTGTTGGTTAAATGTTAAATCCTTTCATTTTCTAAAAAATGCTTGATATTAACTTTAATCGAATTGGGGGGAAAGGGTTTCTATCTTTCTCTCTCTCTCTTTCTCTCTGCCAGCACCGGATGAGTCACGCGACAGTGACGAAACGCGTCATGTGACCGGACCACAGCAGAAGCGTGGGGAATAGCGTCGTGGAAGGGGAAGTTACAGTATGGGGACAAGTTTTAATCGGGCGACTCTGTACCAGCTATCATTTGTCCTTGGTACGAAGCTGTTTTGTTTCGTTCTACACAAAACATTGAGATATTGTAGCTTGTCTCGAATAATCCGCATATTCTAATCTCATTATTCGTCTTATTCGTGAGAAACAGAAAATTGTACATTGTCACTGTGACAGTAGACACGTGCTATCTTTTTAACAGGGAGTTTAATGATTCTCTGTACTTCTTAGAAATTGCTGACTGATGTTTACACATGCAGTTCTTCAATAAAATAACTTGCTCTCAGCAGGTTGTCTCGGTCGACAACACAGTTTCGCGTTCCGGATCTGGCAAATGGAGATAGTTAACAAGGAAAAAACGGAATCAGATGTCCGACGATGATCAAAGTGTATTTTACCTTCGGAGAGCGTCGGTTTAATCAGCCATGAAAGGAGGGGAAAAATATCGGTATTCGCGTGGTGTTCAATAAATGAAAAAGAAGTTTACGCTCGGCGATAAAAGTTCCGAAGATTGGAGCCGCTTCGACGGTGCGTTTCAGAAATAATTATAACGAAACCGGGAACCGTATCGACCATGATCACGAAGGTGTTAGCCGGGGAAAGAATACGAGGAACAGCTTCGCCGTCGGGCCGATCAATAAAACTCTGCTTCCACTCTACTTAACTTTGTATACTCGTAAAATTCTATTAAACCGTGTTCGATGAATAGCCGCAAAGGGGCGGCGGGGAGAGAGTGAGAGAAAAAACGAGAGAAGAAGCGAAATGGAGAAGGGGACGGTTGCTTTGAACCGTGAATTTCGAGCGAATTAATGGACGAGCGTTCCGGAAGATTCGCGCGACGAGAGAAATATAATTATGCTTGTCGCTCCTATTCGCCGCGCCCGCGGATTGTCGCAGATAATAGGGAATTAGGAACGGTAAATTCGGATCTGCATAATCGAATTGACTCTAATGAAATGTGACTCGATCGAACCCGCGCCCGGAACGGTTTCTCGCACGTCTACCTGCATGCGTCCTCCACTTGTTAGGCTGTCTTTCGAATTTTGCCTGCATCGGCTCCGTCAAATTCGATCGGCCAGGCCCGTTTTCATTTCCCTAATTGCACCACCTCTCGACAAATTGCACGGCGCAATGGTTCCGGTGACATTGATCACTCTGCTTGAAAGAGGGAATTAAGACGGGTCAACTGCGTAGACAGCATGCAATTTCAAAGAAGTTAGCGGCTCGTTCCCGGCGAAATCGATCACTTTTTGCCGAGGGTGACGGAAACTCGGAATGAAGTACGACGTGATCCAATTACAGGGGGTAACCTATTCAGACATAGACGTTATACGAGGACATTTTAAAGTTATGGTTAGTATATTTAACAAATTTTTGTTATGAATAACTATTATTTTGGCTACCAGTAACCATTAATAATTATCAGTATTTTTTTTAGTTACCAGTAACAATTATTGATGACTGTAAATTTTTTTGCGGCTACTAATAATCATTATCGATGATCAGAATTTTTGTTTTAGTTACCATTGACCATTATCAATGAACGGAATTGTATTTTGGTTGCCAATAATCATTATTTGCGAGGACAAAGTTTTTTGGTTACTGTATAGTCAATGTCGTCGGATTTAATTTTTAAAGTGAAAGAGGAATTAATGAAATAAATAGAGATACTTCTTCATTTAAAATGGCTATCCGTAATTAGAATATTGAACATTAATATTTTTTAATCGTTTTATTTTTTGGAAAATTTCTTTGAGACAATATTAAGAATGGAATATACTACTTGTGACTTATGAACCACTTGTGAACAAAGTAGGAATGAGTACGCAAAATTTTTATTTCACACGGATTCACAGTTTAGTTATTAGTGATTAGAATATTTAGCATTCAGTATGAGTTTACTTGGTGATGTTAATTTGTATGTATAGTAGTGTCCAGAATGATTCGATTATAAATGCACTTTGTCTACCAACGTGCTCTACGTGTAGATAGAGTCTATTATGTAAATTGGGGGAGTCTATGTATTCTCTCTACATTTGGAAATGACTAGAACAGGTGTCTTCTGAATAGTGTACTCTTGCACACTTGTTAGACACTTGGACACCTAAATTGCTAGGGCTCTAGTCTCTAGCCTCTTAGAAGTCTGCGTGTATGGATATTAATTAGGTTTTATTTCCTAGAGGTTTAATTTCCCCAGTTACGCGCTAAATTAGTTCAAATTTCTATATCTCTGCATAGAACAAGGAAACTTGAAGTCGAATATTTTACCTTTACTACTTAAGAAAATTCGCAGTCACTGAACAATGTAGTTTTACATCTATAAGTTCTTGACATTTATCTTCTTGCTGTCACTAAATATTTACCATTGCGAGACTGTTAAAATTCTTATTCAATTTTATAATTGCAAAGAAAAGAACGTATTAATAAAATTTATACAATAATTACTGAATTAAGAACATTGATACACATTATTATATTTAGAGACAATTATTTACAAATGTTTACATTATAGAACTTCTGATGTTCGTTAAGGAATTTAATGGTTAGAAAATTATAGAAAAATTCGATCAATTGTTAACAAGGAAAAATGAACAACAATAATAGGCTTGTATTGACAATAAGTTCATACATAAAATCAGTTGGCTAATTCTGAAGTAATAGTAAAAATAAAATTCGTGAATCTATAAATCTACAAATGCGAGTGCACCATTTTTTTTCGTCGTATGCATACGTGTAATAGTACTTCCAAGTCTACGAAAGCAGCACGTAAAGAAACAGTGATAGGAGCAACTGATTATAAATAGACTTCGTATTGAGTAGTACATTTTATTTCATGGCGTTCTAAGACATCCAGAAATGGACATTGCACAAATGTTTAGCACTGTACGGGACAATGGAAGATAAATATCCGAACAGTAGGTAAATTGAATGAAGCAATTACTATATTTCATTCACTTACTCTTTAGTTGACTTGCTTGTTCCCGAATACTGTCCAAATTGTTATCTTCTAATAATGTTTAAGCGTTTCTTACCTGAAATGAAAAGAAAATTATATGTTAACTAGAGTATACAGTACAGAATGTCAATGTCAGAATTATATTGTTAATTAAATGAGACAATGAAAATTCTCGAGCTTTTCTGAAATATAAATGCAATATCCATATAGGATCTCATAGTTTATGAAATTTCAACAGTTTGATTACCAAGGAGACCATTTCTTATAAAGTAAATGAAAGTCTCAGAATCGAGGCGAACGGTACCACGTTAATATCTCAAAGCGTGGAATTCACAGCATTCTTACCGTCTCTGCCTGTTAAACAATTATTCCCTTGCAATAACAAACCATGCTACCCGTAACAAACGCCGAAGAAAGAGCCGGGAATTGCTCTATACATAAAGCGAAATAAAAGTTATATCGTCGAACGGTCTTTAAAACGGCGTTTCTTCTAATTTAAGCATGATATTGCATTCTCAAGGCGCTATTGAAATTGGCATCAAGCATTTTCTTGACGACCTACCGAAGAGTAGATTTCAAAGGATGCCTGACCCCGACAGCTTCGAGTTTCTCCACGAAATTCACGTCGTGGGAACCGTTGAGTCTTAACAATGCCCAATAATTTTTAACGAATTGTTGCTTTATATATCTCGTATAATTTAAACAAATAATAACCTTTCCTTTAACAGTTAAATTGAAATAGCAGACTTAGCGTTCCTTTTCTTTTTTGTTTAAGCATTAGGAGTGGGCGGGTACCCGAAAATTTCGACTAATTGTAATATGTGGTGACCCACCCTGTATAATAGAAAGACAAGATGATATGAAAAGTTTCTTTAAGCTTCGACAAGGTTCTTTTCATCAAAAAAATATACACAAATAAAGATCTGAGTAATTCGAAATTCAATCTGAAAGATAAGAAACAAAACAATAAAGATAAAGGAAAGGTGGGGAACAGAGAAAGAAGATGGAGACCCTGCTTAAAGAACAGAGAATAAATGGAAAGGAAAAGAGAGGATAAGAACAGTTAAGATAACACAATGAATAAGCTAGAAATGGCGAAGTAAAATACGTTGCGGAATAGTGGAAGATAAGGCCAATGTTACTTTAGGCAATGTACAGCCAGTCGCAAAAGTCCACAAGTGCACACCTGTTTAACGAAAATGAAAGCAAGGGCAGTTGAGTAACAGAAAATAAGAAATAAAATGAATATATTATTCCCGTGATTTTTTTAATAAACTTTTGTTTTAATAACGTCAGAACCTACTCTTATTTTACGGTAGGACTACTGTGTTCTATCGAATCTCCTCTACAGACTACTAAGCCTATCGCGAGCAAAATAAGCAACTAATTAAAGCCGCATACGAGATACAGGAGGAGACGTAACATTCAATGTATTTTCATGGCCCGATTATGTGGGGTTCAAGAGCCTCATTACCATTTCCACGATAGCCGCAACATTACCATCAGATTATTGAATAGCGTTTGTTACAGTGGGAATTGAAACCTCCATAAATTAAATTTTTTAACTGCGTGACTTTTCAATTATGAACACTGACAATTGTAGAAAATTTGTAGAAAAGAATGATAACTGTCTAATTTTTTTTACACTCCGCTGTGCAGTTCAGTTTGCGACATTTATGAAAATCGAGCACGAACTTCACCTAATATTATACAGTGTGTCCCAAAATTCCTTCAACAGCCGGAAATGGGAGGTTCCTGAGATCATTTGAAGCAACATTTTCCGTTGCAAAAATGTTATCCGCGGCTTTCTTTAGGAGTTATTAACGAAAAACACGGACCAATCATAGCGCGACCTAGACGCGAGTTGACACAGTCAGCCAATAGACAGTTGGCGCGCCGGGCCAGCTGCGCCAACTCGCGTCTAGGTCGCGCTCTGATTGGTCCGTGTTTTTCGTTAATAACTCCTAAACAAAGCCGCGGATAACATTTTTGCTAAGGAAAATGTTGCTTCAAATTATCTCAGGAACCTCTCATTTCCGGCTGTTGAAGGAATTTTGGGACACCCTGTATATAAAAGTTGCATGGTATAGAAGGGGAAATATTGTGATGTAAACACTTTTTTGTGTGCGAAAATGCGGAAGAATTATTCTTCGAATTAGGAGAAATGAAGAATGTTTTAACGGTAACAACGAACGCGAATGACAAGTTAACTCGTCGTTCCCAGTTAAATGGTTAAATTTTGGGCGACTTCTGGCCTGGTTGGAAGGAAGAGATAATATTACGCTTTCGTAAATTCGTCCTGAAAAAGTTGAAAATAAATTGCTAGACGTCCGAAAATTGTCTCGTTTAACCTTCGCTCATACCGACAAAAAATTCTTTTACACATATATTATACTTACACATACATATCATGAAATATGCAGGTCATGCAGCTTTTATCCCATTGAAAATAAAATTTACAGAACTGTTGAGCGTTAAGAATTATGGTTCGTTGAATTCCTCTCTCTTTTTCATAAAAATTAGAATACATTTAGACACTAAATAACGTTCCATATTTTATATACATAATGACATTTATCTCGAGTACACTTCTTGTATTTCAAAAGAATAATAATTATAATAACATTCATTGATCAAAAGCTAGTGTTCATCTCAAATTTCAATAGCTACTTCTATTTCAAAATTAGATGCCAAAATAGCCATTACAGTGTTCTATAATGCTGTTGTTAAAAGATTATAAATATTAAACAGTTAGAAATTAGAAATTCATCAATGAAATTAGTTTCATGTAAAAACCCTCTTAAATATTCATACAGTTAAAGTTGCTTTGTAACTAGAGTATTATTAGCATTTTTCTTAAAATATTTAGGTAATAAAGTAGCCCAGGGAGTGCTTAAAAATGTTGCTGGTAAAAACATTGTTACAAACATTGAACCTTTTTATTTCATTCCATTTTATTATTAAAATTCTTTTTACTTCCTCTGGTTAATTATGTTTTCAACTGTAAGTTGAATACATTTCATTTTCTTGTAATTTAAATGAAAAAATGATAATTTATGAATTTCTACCTATTTTAATTGCGATTTAAATTCGGTACCTTTCCCGTACAGTCCGTACAGACTTACTGTTTGGGTTACGTATAGAAACTTCGCCATTTCTTCCTATTTCTTTTAGTTTCTTCTTGCATTTTTCTATTTCCAGCTTTTTCTTACCTCGTCACTTTTTCTTGGATCGTGCACTATTTTAATATATCTTGTTTAATCCTTGTATTATCTCTGTTTCTATTGCTCAGAACCTACACTCTCTTGTGCAGGGATTTCGGTTTAAAATTGGTACTCCCCTTTCAAAGGTCCCACCAGTGCTTGCACAAAGTGGTGCCGTGAGTGTGTATGGGTGTCCCATTTCCAAGATATCTGAAGCACTATTAAGGTTTAGGCTTAAACCGGTTGGATTTTGTCTCTTGTTCTATGCCGGTCCATTGCTTTCTCTCTCTTAATTTTCTTTCACTTTGAAATCTTATATTTAGTAGTTTAATTTCAAAAGAATCCAGTGCAAGCTATCACAATCGTTTGTGAGATTCTAGATTCGAAATTAGGTTCAATCTCCGCCTATCCTATGATGTTTTGTTTTCGTCCTTTCATTGCCCATAATATAGCATAAATAAAATGGAACTCGTGATATTAGCAGGTTTCAGCTTGTTAAATATGGTTTTTAACAAATGACAAAATGTTATTGCACATTTTATTAACTGTTTCATGTTCGATATTTGTTATTCAGTAGCTTATGTGCAACTGAATAGAGTTTTGTGCTCAGAGTCGCCAGATCACAGGGGAATTGACTAGAATCGAGGAGAAGAAGTTACTCCTTCTCTGTTAGTACAGAAGCATGGTGGACACTGCTTACGCTGTCATTTTGTCCGGTACTACAAAATTTATATTTCCATTCGTGGAATTTTGTCAAAGTAAATATTGTGGACAATATTGAGCATGTTATACTTAAATCTGCAACGACATAAAAAGGCAAGAATGTTTACCAGTTTGTACTACAAAACCTTAAAAAATGTAATATCTTTTTGTCGCGTCGTGTAGTACGAAGTTTCAACTTGCTAGCAAAAATTTCTACGAACGCTATATTTGCGGCACAATATAAGAACTTCCCGGCGCAGCTCGTCAGAATATTTGCTCGAACAATTTGTTGGGAAAGTTAAATTGAACGGTTCAGAAAATCCCCGAAGTTCGTTAATATTATTTTCACTCGCACGTTATGTTCGGGGAAAGTTTCGCGGCGTTAACGGGGAACTAATTACCTGGCTCGGGGAGAACCGATCGCCAATACCCCGACAGGACGGTCTATATTCGAGAATGATTGTTTTCATTGGAAGCGTTTCCCGTGCGAGCGGTGAGCGACAGGACGGAAATCGGCCGCGCGCGACACGTACCGGCCGGAATTCATTCCGGCATCAAGAAACTTCAGAAGTCCCGGGCCAGGCCCCCGCAGTCCACGAATTCAGATTTCATTGCACGTTTACCGTACTGTCGCCCCAGACAAATCGTATTTTTACCGTTCTGAAAGTTGGAGACGCGTGCAACCGCATACACCGCGATGGCGACGACCCCGGACGGACAAATACGAGGATAAATGGTGGATATCGGGGACATGGGAAAGAGAAACCCCGCCCGGCGGAGACGTCACTGGCATTTGCATCGGTTTGCCTGAAAGCAGCCGTCTTCCGTGTCACGGCATCGTATCAGAGTCTTTGATGACTTCCACGATACTTTGCCAGTCTATCCTCCCGCTGGTTCTTTCCGTCCCCTCGATTTTTCTTCTCTGTTCCAAAGTTGTTGCGACGAACTCGACTCCGACAGTCGATTACTTAACGATTAATAACGTGGGTCGCGTGCCGACGCGATTTATAATCTCGAATGATCCGACACCGGTAATAGCTGCAGTTAATCGACCTTTAATGCGACTTATATTCATGTGACACAGACTTTTTAAATTTCATATTCCGTCTTGCATTTACAGTCGGACACGCACATTAAATTCCAAGCCATATCTGCAGAGTTTCTATTTCTTTGAACAATTTTTTAAAGAACGAGCTGGCTAGCGGTGTAAAGAATTTAACCTTTGTTGTGGTAATGTTTACTCAGACTATGAAGTACAGTGGTGCCTCGGTATACGTCTGCTTTGGAGTACGTCCAATTCGGAATACGTTCTGTTTGAACGTGACAAATATTGCTCGGTATACGACATCAATTTTTTGTGTAAATTTTGCGCCATTTTAAAATAATTACCTCGGAGGAAAAATTAAATTAATAATCCAATTATATTCGGAGTTGATGTATTCTTAACTGACTGATCATACGAGTAAGGACAGTCAAACCAGCTGAGCCTAATGAAAAGTGACAGAAGACGGAAAAAAGAAAAAACACACCAGAATGTCAGGTTTTATTGCAAGGGGACTCTTTTTCCACAGAATAGGATATCATTTGTTTCTTTTTGTATTTTGGTATTAAGCAGAGTTTAAATTTAAAAATCTATTATAAAATCTCTTGTTTCATTTATGTGTCTAAATTATTTTACAACCCCATTAATGTAGGTATAATATCAATAGTTTTTTTAACATGAGAACAGTTTAATCCTTTTTACATTACTTATCGGGAAGGTTGGTTTGGTATACGTCCTATTCGGTATAAGTCCAAAAATCAGGAACGGATTAAAGTCGTATACCCAGGTACATACCACTGTATTATACTGGATTGTTTTTGTAATTCTGTAAACATTTACTGAGACAGTTTTAAGTATGTTATTTAGGATCGAAAACACCAAATGTTTCAAGGAAGTTTAAGAAATTCCTGGATACCTTTCCAGTCTATTTCGCTGCAGGTTCTTTCCTACCTCTTGATTTTTCTTCCATGTTTCAAAGTTGTTGCTACGAACTCGACACGAGCAGTCGATTATTTAACAAATAATAATGTTAGTCACGTGCCGGCGTGATTTATCATCCTGAATGATCCTCCACCGGCAATAGCTATAGCTAATCGTCCATTAATGCGATTTAAATTGATGTGACAATGATTTTTCTTGTAACAACGCACTAACGAGTTTCTATTTTGTTTGAATAATTTCTTAAAGAACACAGATTGCAAATCTAATGAACATAAAGTTCATTACAGTAGTGTAATAATTGTACAATAATATCAATTTAATAATAAATTATCTCCTTATTTAAAAGTGTGTGCACCAGGACAAGGAATTATCTTCGTTAAAAGAAACAATACAAGTGATCTAAATAAACAAACAACAATAATTATAATAATAGCAGATGAAAAGGAACAGAATTGGTAGGAATATTATTATTACGAGTTATGATGTTGAATTTTGAATAAACATTGGTACCTATCACGGATTAAACGTATTAATTGTACCTATGAATATTTAGTTGGAAATGAAATAAAGTCAATCGGAAGATTATTCGTGAAATATTCGCCGACGAAAATGATCGATAATAGCCAACAAATAGAACGAGTTTATGGAAAGCATTAATCGCGTTTATACGACGGACACAACAACGTTTCGCGAGGCCCGGTCGTTCCGAGCGCGATTAAACGGCGGGAAAATATTTGCAGGGCTGCAAAGAAAATAAATTGCCGGGCATGCGTCCGCGAACAGCACGTTAACGAAAATGTTTCCGCACACAGATAGCACTTTCCGCAACCGTATGCGGCGAGTCTCTATTTTGCGAGACTAGGCAAGGACCCTGTTTTCCAAAATTATAACGATAAAATAGGAACTTTTAAATTGAGAGGCAACATTACTGCGAATCTTTATGCTAAATAAAAATTTTCTCGACTGCAACAAGCTGGGATGAAAAAAATATTTCACTTCTTGCAGAATATGCTGAATAGGTTGAAAGTAATATAGTAACCTTTATGTCAATAACTGTTTAGTGTAACTTTTTAGAACTTCTTTAATATTTTTATTGATACATTGCAAAATTATTTCAGAGTTTTATCGAGGTATCAAAATAGAAGCTATAGAGTGCAACATCATTGAACATCGTCTAAAAATTTTGTTACTGACATAACAGTTAAATTCTTCAAATGTTTTTACTGGATCTATATTTTAAATTGGACCTACCCATTTATATCACAAATGCATCAAATCCATAGTCTAAAATTTCCCAAAATTGTTAAAATTAAGACGCGTCAATTTAGTGGATTTGGAGATAAGGAAAAAAGTAAAATGTTACATCCACAGTTTTAGGCTAACAATAAGCAGGAGTTTCTGGAAAAGAGCATGCACGCTTCGCAATTGCCAACGGATACATAGATCGACGTTCTGACAAGGAGATTATGTCACTCAAACGAAAAAATGCTGACTGTGTGCCCGGCTACCGAAAACTGGTACTAGTGGCTTCGAGCCAGTCAAAACTTTTTATATGTTCCCTGTCGTTCCATTGATCCACGTCATCGCAATAGACCGAAGGATATTCGGGGATCAGAACGAATTAGATCCGAGAACGGTTTGGTGAAGGCATATTCTGGTCGTTCGATGAAATTTTCCCCGTAGAAGTACATGTTCATGCTCACGTCTATGCTATGACGACCGAAATCTGACTGAAACATTTTTTTTTTGATGGCCGCCTAACTGCTGTATTCGCTGACACAATGTTAGCTAACGTACTCCATCGGAATTTTTAATTCAACCGTCACATCCTTTTATACTATTCAAATGCTTTTAGCTAAAGTAGCCCATCGGAATTTTTAATTCAACCATCACATCCTTTTACACAATTCAAATGCTTATAATTAATACAGAACACGTTATTAAACGATTGAAACACGACGAAAAGCCCCAAGTCGTTAAAAGCATGACAAAAATTTAATGAAAGAATTCATTAAAATTAACAGATATGCCAAAATAAATGAAATTGACTACCTTTTTGTGGTTCCGCTTAAGCCAAACCTTGCTCCCTTCTTGCTGAACATTTTCGTTAAAAAGTTTTTATTCATTGCTCACGCGGGTTCGCAGATATTAAGGCGGATTAAAAAAAAATTCAATTACTTAATGAGAAAGAAGATTGAATCGTGGAAATTAGGGAAACAGGTTGCCAGCTGTCCCATATTTTACGTCGCATCATTTTCTTTCTCTTTTTTTTAAAAACCTCAAAATGAAACAGAATATGAGGTCGATCGTCGATGCGAGAGTTACGACCTCCTTATGCACACGAATGGAATATCTTTTCCTCTCCATGGACTGCTCGATGTACCGCGAGTCATTTTGTCGCACTGCTCAGACAGGTTTACATTAAAAAATGAAGGAAATGCCTGGGATGCAAAAATTATGTGCTGTTCCTTTTACGAAGTCAGTGTTTCAGTGATTTTGATGAACGCTTTTAACACTGGATTCACGGAACACTAAAAGTAATTATTTTACATTACTTTGTCAAAATAACGAGAACGTCTCTATGCAAATTATTAGCCATTTTTTTTTAATTTGTCCCCAATCAGATAAATTTTTTGAGTAATTACTCATGGATGTATATTTATCATAATGTACGAATTTTTGGATAAGTATATGTTTCTAAATATACGTTTTTTATTAGGGGTGGCAACAAATTTCCGGGTACCCGCCCATCCCTATATTTTATTAAGATAATTAAAATTTGTGAAGTATCATTGATATTCTTAATCTCATAATATTAACTTGAATCAGCCAGAATATAATCGATTAATGTTATTTTGGAGTAGCACAATTAGCAATACGATAACGTATCGTACATTACAAACACATAAATATTGATTATATAGTATATACTAAGTAAGTAATATAATATTGTAAAGGGAACAGGAACACCTTGTAACCTGAAAGGGAACAAAAATAAACATACAATATGGATTATACATATTATTGATTTATATCTCGCAGTAAATAAATGAGCCCAGTCTCTTGAAATCAAAATGAATGAAAATAATTCGTGTATATTATCGAAAGATGAAATCATATAGAACAGAAGGATGAACAGATTAAAGTTATCGGTCGGAAAAATTTTACGGAACGTTGCAAATATATTGATTTTTCATGTGAATCACTGTTGCTTTTATTATCTGTAAAATATACCTCGCGAAATCCGTTTAGCAATGTGGTACTAATACCACGGTTGTCCTGCATATTATGCGCAACAAGCACGTCAGGTATTACAAAGGTAATTCCCTAATCGATGGACTGCACTGCACGTGGCGGACAAATTTCATGACCCGCTCGTTCCCCAGACTTGGCACCGCTTGATTATGGTCTTTAGGGTTATCTAAAAAGAATGATGTTTACCAGGATTCGCCGGCAACATTTTAATTATTTTTATTTGTTAAGAAAGGTAGCCATTCCGTGCATCCCATAAAAAAATGCTTAGAACACGAACGTCTTCTGGAAACTGTGATTCCTAGCAGACGATTTCCGGAATGAAATTTTTCGAGGGGAGATTCAGCTGCACCTCCACCTTTCAGCGAAGCAAGATTTAATTCAATTGTCCCGAACCGTCGTCATAAAATATACAATTGAATCTGTCTGCTGCTCCATGCGAAGAATAACGAGAAAAACGAATCAAGCGGGATGCGAGCTTGGTAAAATTGACCCGACAAATCACAATTTCACCGTGGCATACGTATGTATGTATCGCCTTCGGTAATATCGGTTAATTGAACTTCGGCAACGACGCTTGAAATACGTCTCCCAATATTGATACATTTTCATAGCGCTCTGCAATTATTTAAATATTTCAAATGTTTGTAGAAATTGGCCCCCTTACAACGCAATGTTACCTTAAAACAATGCATCAAACAGGAATCGACCATTTAAAATCGAAAACGATTTTTAATTGCTACAGTTCAATTGCTCTATAGTAGTAACGCATCGGTTAAAACAAATGCATTCAATAACTTTATGTAGCAGAGAAATACTCCAAAAATTATTATTTGATATACCTAACTAGTCACACCAAAAACGTTGCAACATTTCTATCGAATGTAGGGAACGTCAAGTATTATTTTATATGATGTAATAGTGAATTACGATTGTAGTAGGTGGTAAGACAAACTTGCACGACGTAACACGTGTAAAACTGAAGACAAGTTTTCTCTAGAAAATTGTGCCATTTGCAGCCTCTCCAAAAACACCGAAATTTTTTTGTTCGTCAATGAATCCTCCGTAGATTTGAAGATTGAAGTCTCCTCTTTACAACAACATAAAGAAACATAGTGTATGATTTTCTTTCGTCATTTTATTAAAGTTTAAATGGTGTCCAGCCAACTTTACAATGGCATAATGTACCGGGCTTTACACCACCAAATGAGCTCCTCTTTTTGTTCGATAAAGCGGTGAAAAAAAATCGTACATCAATTTTTGAGCTGTTGTTGTAATGCGGAGACTCCAATCTTCGAATCTGTGGAAACTTCGTTGTCGACAAAATTTTTTTAATATTTTACAGACGTAACATTTGTAGAATTTTTTTTTTGAAAATGGGTCTTCAGTTTCTCATCTGCTACATAATATAAAAATGGGTTAGAGGAAGTGAATAATGCTGTACGAAAGTAGAATTCTCAGCTTTAGAATGAGTCCAAATTTATTACTAGACAGTGGATTTTATGCATAGAAGGAATTTAAAACAATGGAAAGATTAAAAAGATTAGGGGAAATCGATATGTAATTTTCAATCGTTTTAAATTATTAAAACAAAAAAATTCCTATATGGCTCCTGTGTCCTGCAACTGATGCGGACAATTTTTATTTTGCATAAAGATCCGCAGTCTTAATTACTGTACGATTGTTTTGTTTTGAAATTACGACAAGTTAAATATCCTCAATTTCTCAAGAATCAGAAATTTCATGTTCAAATACTTTTTGAATAATATGACTTGTCCTTGTGCTCGTTGGCAGCGGGCGACGCAGAGATCGCGGCGAAGATGGCGATTTCATCGGCATTAGCGGTACCGAGAAACGGTCCATTGGTGAGCAATTTAAGGGCGCGTGAGCTGATGAGAAACTTCCACCGATAGCGTATGACGTTCACTCCCCGAGGGATATTTAATCTGTCGTTTAATTTCGATAAAAGCTGGGCCGCCGGTGAACCCATCGACCGAGCAGACCGATGATATCGAGGCATGCGATGTTTGTGCTAATGTACATCGAGCACTGATGAACCTGAACGGAAATAGGCGACCTGGGGAGCGTCGGATCGAACCGAATAGATGTTTTTTTTTTGCCTCCCTTTCCCTTTCTCCCACTTTTTCCCGGGATTAGAAAACTCTCCGCCTTGTAACCCATATTCCCCGCGAACATATAGACCGCAACGTCGGCCTGTTTTCCACCTCGACCAACCGGCAATCGTACACGGAAACTGTCTCAATGCCTTTCCCCCGGTGGGACGTTGTTCAACCATTTACACCCGGAAGACGTTTTAAAATGCCATTTTCATTAAAATTCTACGACGAAATAAACGTGCTCACATTTTTGTTTTTAACCGCGGCTAAAACGGTTCGCTAACACGGTTATGAATAGACTACGGATTTTAATAAAATTGTAAAGGATTAGAAACATGTAAGAAAATATTTTGTTTTCATTATATCCAAATTGTTGAAGGATGAAATCAATTTTAATTCAGCTCTAAACTAAAGATTCACAGTCTAATTGTGGAGAACCTTTATTCCGAATAATTGTTATGAAGAATTAAAATTATTATCTATTTATTTTCTGCATTGAAGTCAATTCTGAACTGTTATCAATAAATAAATACTTGAATCAATAAATACTATTCTACTGATTCGTTTAAGCATATAAAAAGCACTGGAAAATAAGAATATAACAAAAAATTATAAATAAGTATTTATTTTTGTAAAAGTTTGTCAGTACATTCCACGAGTTATTTTCCAAATAAGAAAAAAATGTTTCATGTTATAATATTATTAAACGAGGGAACATATTTTCATTTTACTTCTGTATTTTTCTCAATTGTCTAAGAAATTGTTTATCTTGCATAAAGATTCTCAGTCATCGCATTCGGGCTTTAAATATATTTCAATCTTGTTTAGTTGAAAATATCAAGGGTTGCGAGATATAGTGTTTCCAAAACCCCTTTCGAGTTTTAATTATTCAATATCCATCAATTTCACTTCTCACAGTTAAAGAGAATTAGATTACACGATTCGGTGGATTGAAATTCAAACTGGGATCTTCCATTTGCCAGATGTCTGTCCTGACCAAGTCATCTATCTAGGCCAGCGACATATTTCTTTTCCCTAGGCTTAATATCTGAAATGGACATGGCTTGAGCCACTTGATAAATGTGGTAATCCTGGATCACGTGAAAAACTGGGAATTAGGAACAAGCAAAAACATTCAAATCTTATCTCGTTTCATGCAATTTTCGTGCCACACATCTTTTCAAATTTATAATTGAACCACGATCCGTAGTTTTGTAAAGACAAGAATTAAACACATTATTTTTCTGTTAAAAATTTCGAGAATTTATACAAGCGTTTAGTGCCAAATTTAATGGTTGTTGAAGCATTCATTTGTCTACATTTTACACACTTGTCGTACACGTGGTCGGCTCATTATTATTAAACCGATTATGAGAAATTCATGAACTCCGTTATAATTTAATGTTACCACATCTATAGCCACTGCACACATAATAGGAGGGAAACTTTAAATAAAATGTTAGAGACAAAATGCAAACCATGAACGGAAAATATTAGGTTTTAAAAAATTGGAAATACACCTCGCAGCAAGTTTTGAAAATAAGGAAGGTATGCTAGTTAGGAATAAATAATCACCAACGTTTATTGCATTTGGAAAACTTCCAAAGACCGTGTTGCATAATACCGAGGTAATACATATTTATGTCAAGTGGTTTAAAAATTCTACCTTACTGTAACCATGCCAAATGTGGAATCTACATATGGCATTCACGCAAAATAAGATTGTGTTTGGCTGAGCAGAAATCCAAATAGAGAATATAGAATACGTATTATACAGGGTGAGTCACCTAACGTTGCCATCTCAAATATCTTTATTGTTTTTAAAGTATGAAGTCTACAAATAAGGGGCTTCGAAAATTAGTGAGTGAATATTAAATTACGAAATGCTTGAGAGCATTTCATCTCCGTTTCATCGACGAGAATGATGTGAAGATTTTTACGAGGAATTTGCAAATGACGGAAGTTTCATGATCGAAAGACAGAAAATAAAATTTAATTTCCTTCTTTAGTCGGTCCTTTCAATGCTGATGAAAGTGGATCGTTTGAAAGGACTCCTTTCATTGCTAATATATTTCAGGTTAATCGATATTGGGTTTACATTAAAAATGCAAAAATCTTGTCTCTTGAGAAATGACCTACTTATGACGAAAAGGGTAGAACAATGGAATATTGAAACGCGACGATTAATTTCGCGGCAACGTTGGTAAGACTTCGTATCCACTATGAGAACTTCACTATTGATCAACAATATTTGTTAATTATTTTCTGAAAGTGATTCAAGATTTTTGACACTTTTGGGATTAAATGCTGTAGCATATGTAATATGTTCAAACAACACTCTCAAAGTTTGCGGAATATGTTCCCTTTTTATTCTCAATATTCACAAACTCTACGAACGCATAAAATCAGATTATATTGACTTCCACCGAACTTACTTATGGGCGATAAAAATCCCTGAACAGTAACCTTGATTTACGGCATGGGTTGACAATAATATTGATCAAAAACAATTTTTAGAGATGCTGCATTAGTTTGAATATTGCTTTGTCCTATATTACTCGTTGACATTTAATTCAATGATAATTTATCTTAATGTGATACGTGATAACTATATGAACAATGTTTTGTCAATGCTAAATGTTTTTGTTATACATCATCAGAAGTAGAAACAAACTAAAAATTTTTATTGGAAATTATACACTACGAGATATAGAAATTTAGAATCTCTAGAATATTTCATAGACAGCGTACTCGTACTAATTCAACAGACTTATTATCTTAAATTTTACCACAAACACTTTTTGAAATAAACACTAATCTTCCGTTTAAAAAAAATACGCTCGAATTTGTGTCTTCTTCAAGATTTGTGCCTATGAATTTTTTTATGGAATCTTAGGAACTTTTTTGAAAGTTATTCTCATATGGAACAGATATTTTAAAATCAGAGATTTATTTCAAATGGAAAATATAATGGAAGTGTAAAAATATCTTGGAAGGTGGTTAGTCGTTTTGAACTGTGAACGACTCGTATGTTGAATCAAACAATGATCTGGACTTCAATCTAAACCTTCGTTTCACAAACTTGATAATAAAAGCGCATCATTTAATTCAAAGACGAAGAAATCTTTCACCTCTGGAATAATACATTTCTTTCGATTTCTATTCCGCGGAAGTAAAGCGGACTGAATGGTGTCGGCGAAAGATCCATAGACACACCTCTCTGGCGGCCCCTTCTGTTTTGCTAATAGTATAGCACTATTAGCGTGACTATAAGATAGAGAGAGGCGCGATGCTGGAGGAGCTCAGGAGGGTTTGAATGACGGGCAACGACTCTCCCTTTCATCGGTGCGTCGCCCGGCCATCATCTTTGTTTACCTAGTATCACAATGCGTGGAGGAGGAACGCCCTCGAGATTCTAATTTGAGTGCAAACACGCGAGGGTGTCTGCCCCGGGCTCGTCCAGACTTGTCTGGAACAAGGACAGACGGGAGACTCGAAACGCTCCACGAAAACCGTCGAGTTGAAGAGGACCATCAGACGAATGCTGGCAAAAGTGGAGGGTGAGAGAAGCCACCTCCGGCGAATCTTATTGGGCTGCTGCACGGATACGAGCTCGTTTGCGGGGAATCCTTGGCGGCTCGAAAGAACCGTCGACTTTCAAAATAATCTTTGGCTGGTGATTACGGCATCAATAAATAAGGTTTCATGAAACCGTCTGTGACGCAAGCTGAACATCTTCATTTACTTGTTTATATGATTGAACAATCAAAAAATATGTAGTCACTCATTAATAGATCCCGAACTTTATGCATTTGTAAAAAATATGAGTAGGTGCAATTTATAACAGTGAAAAGATTGAAAAACTTTAGGGGGTATTAATATATTATTTTCACTACGATGAAATTATTAGTGAAACATATACATTTATAATTTATACGTAATTCCTGTGTCTTCCAATTGATGCACAAACTCTTTATATTGCGTAAAGATCCAAAGTCTACTTATTAATGATAAGTAGACTCCGGGTATTTATGCAAAATGAGAAGTATGTGCACCTGTCGCAAAACTCAGGAGCTAAATATAAATTTATATTTTTCACTAATAATTTTAATACAGTAAAAATAATATATTAATTCTGTTAAAATTTGTTAATCTTTTCACTGTTTCAAATTGCACCTACTCATTTTTGTCAAAAATGCATAAAATCCGCAGTCTAATGATAAGAATAGGGAGAAACGATTGAGAATAATGAGACTAAATAAATCTACAGAAATCGATAGACCTATAGGAATATGTATTCAGAGAAATTGATATAATTACTAGTTCATGTGACTGAACAATCGAAAGATTAATTCACTCATTAATGATAAGAATGGAGAGGAATAGTTGAGAATAATGAGACTAAATGCACAGAAATCGGTAGACCTGTGGAAATATGTGTTGAGAGCAATTAGGTATATTTTATATACCATAGAAATATGTTATATCAGATATCATTCGATTCAATTCTAACACCTAGATACGGATTTCATGTAGTGTTTTAGAACGTGACCCGCTTAAATGTTACTATACGTCAGAAAAGGAGAACTGGTTCATATCTAGTCAGACAAGTAGAATTGGTACACCTCCAATCAGGCAAGTAGAATTTGTACATATCTAGTCAGACAGGTAGAAATGGTAGATATTATGTATCTATTCAGGCCAGTAGAATTGATACACATCCTATCAGACAACTAGAATTGGTATTATATCTTGTCAGACAAGTACAATTGCTACACATGGTATCTAAATATTCACACAGGTAATCAAGCAAGAAAAATAGAATTACATTGGTCACAGGTAATAGGAATTGTATTGTATAAAATAGAATATTATATGCATAAAACTACAAAATTTATTGATTTATGTAGTGCTTAGAGGCTACAATACACTTGTTTCAAATTTCTTTTGTTTTTTAATAAATGATATGATGATTATGGTTCGAAGAAAATAATTCTGCATTCTCTCTCAGACGACGATTAACACAGATTAAGATGAGTTAGGCTTATCCCCTATATAAGGCTTCTCAGCGTTGCCAGATTTGGCTTACTAATTCAGACCATACTATACAACTTGTACGTAAGTAATTTATATTATTAATACTCTTATGAAGCTTATAATGTAATGTCTTAGTAATTTCGAAAACTTTTAAGCTATTAAGCCCGCCTTTGTTTCTGCCTCGCCTACTGCAACCTTAATGAAAATACACGTCTTTAGAATTTTAAACACGTGTTTAAACAATATTAAAGAAGTACTTCCAATAATAAAACTGCTCGTCGTTCTAGTGTCAATATATATCACTGGAAAGTAAACTCTTTAGTTAACTTAAGATTCAGAATGGGGAATATATATGTCCTTTAAAACATTAAGTCACAATAAATGTTATTATATTAACGAGAGTTAGCAATAACACTGCAGTTTTCAATTTCATTTATAATTATTGGTCTCTAACAATGATACACAGTCTTTTATCTACTGAAGCCAGTCCTGTTCAAAATACAATTTTATTCAAGTCCAGTTTTTCATAGTTTATCTAGAAAATCGCAATACGGTGGTTAGAATTAACTTTTTACCTATACATGTATTATACGAATTCGTTCGAGGGCTGCATGGAAAATGGAAAGTGCAACGGATAGTCCGAAATTAGGACGAGGAAAAAAGTAATACGTAGGAACGGAAGACGGAAGGATCCTTAATAAGACTGATTTACTAAATTGGAACGCGTATACCCTGCCACGCGAGACCACTGAAGAAATTTGGGACAAGAACTGATAGCGACTGCAGTCCTCGGAGCAGAAATTCCTCTTCGGTTTTTCTGACTTAGGAGATTGAAGTCCGCGAAGAAATAAACGTCGAGCTCTGACTAGAAGGTACTTTGAGGATCGCGATGAAATGAAAAAGCAGATAACGTTTTCGAATGAAATAAATGAATTAGATATATCCGTGGTTTCGAGAAGAACCGGTCTGAATAATGCAGTCGTCAGCAGGTAGAATATTCTTATAGCGCGTTAAACAAAACGTATACGTGCGTAAACAGCAGAAATTAGAATTATTTGATCGACCTAATAAAAATATACACAATCGTATAAAACATGAAATCTCGTATGTAGACGTAATGTAGAAAAATATACAATCACGTTGTTCTATAAAATGTGTCAGATTTTACTTTATGTTTAAAACTAATTTATATTGTAAATATTACCGTCTTATATACATATGTATGTCATATAGTGGTTTCACATTTCATATATGGAAAAATACATTTACATTTTCTATATAAAATAAGAAGCAGAAATGAAAATAAACATGTTCTTTTACATTTTACGCTTGATTAAAATGGTCTTGTACATTTTAATTACGCATGTTCTCAAAGCTTTGATAACTATATTACTCGCCCTGTGTGTTAAAAGCATTGTTGGACTTTCTCGAGCATAATCAAATAAGAAATTCCAAGCTGAACAATGGCACACCTCGTTATACGGCTGCAAAATTTTTATCACTGAAACGGAAACGAATGCAACGGGCATCAAAAGAGATATTAACTTACGAAAGAGCGAAAGCTGCACTCTTTACGCGATTTGTCGGGAAGTCGCTGCGAATAATACAGGGGATGGATAAAGCAAATATGGTGAATCGCGAAGTAATTCGACGCGACGCGGTCTCGCGACGGGAAAAGTAATTCGATTGACTAATGTAGGAATCAAACACGAGAGAGTAGTAAAAAGTCGGGGAGTTTCGAGGGAAGCATGACGGATGTGGGAAAGTGAAGTGGCGGCGCGGGAAGTCGCGGAAGAGAAATCTTGGTACGGTAAAAATCCAGCAAATGGCTGGAGGGTAACGAGAAGGGGGAGAGGGTAACGCCGTTTGTTAACACCGGTACGAAGCTTTCGCGAGCACGAAAAGCAAATCTTTCGTGGGAGCGAGTACGTGACAGGCAAGTGTATTTATTACTCCTCTCTAACGTCTAATTTGCTGGGCGGCGCTAACTTAAATGGGGGAGATAGGTGAGGGGGCAGGAAAAGTCGGGAATATATCAAGCGACACGCATGCCTGACAATGAGCACCGCCTCCCCTTTAAGCATCGCGAAATGTTTCCCCTGCGAAGATTACGAACCTCCGAATGCAACCTATCCTTAGCAACTTGTCTCCGTTTCTGATGATATTTCGTCACTGTTTTTTGCCACTAGGATTACCGAGCCCGTCAAAATGACGCACTTCAGATGTTTTCTTTTACAATTGAGTTGTATAATCAAAACACATATGGATAACGAGGAATTAAGTAAAAGTTCCACAGCGTGTCCTGAAAATATCGTCATTTGAAGTAACTTTCTCCTTTGCGAAAATGTTCTCCGTGGCTTCGTTAAGGAGTTATTAACGCAAAACACGAACCAATCAAAACGCGGCTACAGCGGGCGAATTTCAGATGGGCGAAGGTGACGTTGAGCGTGGCGTTAGCATTGGGTGAGCCGGAATCCGTGTGCTGCAACCGCGCTCTGATTAGGCCGTGTTTTTCGTGAATAACTCCTTAACAAAGCCATGGAGAAAATTTTCGCAAAGGAGAAAGTTACTTCAAATGTCCTCAGGATTCACCTCAAACGAAACATTATACTTTCTTCGACTTAAATTTTTATGTAGATTCACTTCATTGTAGTTTGTACCACTAGATCGGTCACGCCCTGTATATGATTCCATGTGTATGTTTAGAAAATTAAAAATTCCTTTAGCTGTGAAGTATCTATGCTTTTACTGCTACAGTGTAAATCGTAGAGATAAACGTGGTAAACTTTACTGGATCAATCAAGTATTTGTGTTCAACGAAAGTACAACGTTTATAGAAAATATCGTACTACTTGCATTTAATCGAAACACGCGTATAAAGTTAGTAGCGTAGAGTACATAGTTTCGCGATTATAATAAAGACCTTCACAGAATGTACATTATCGATTTAATATCAGCTCTCGTTACGTCACAGAACTAATAAATGACCTCGGTAGATTCACGGCCGAGAGCGTAAATATCTCATAGATCTTTCAAATGAGTTGATTATTATCATTAATTGGTACAGAGCACACCATTACTATTTAAATCTATTATTTCCTCGCTTAGAGATTATTAATGAACCAAATTCCAATAATAGAACTAATAATTATTAACACTGTGCATCTTCTGTTTGATAAATGTTATTAAACAAGAAGCAATTATATTAGTTCAAACCGGATTGCTATATTCTTTTCCAAGCTGAATATTTATATTTCAATATCCAATTATACATATTAATAACATAACGAGAAGCATTTATATTCGTTCAAACCGGTTTGTTATATTCTTTTTCAAGCTGAACATTTATATTTCTATATCCACTTTAAATAAACATATAGCAAATAGTTAACCTGACCCACTGTACGTAAAATATCTACTCGAAAATCGCGACAATGTATATCACACTGAATAATAATTGCGTTTTCTACAATGCTTTGTAAAACATTCTGAAAAATTCTTTTTCCTGTATCCATAAAGGTTAACCGAGAACAATGTTTCACCGGTGTAAAGAGTTTTGTAATTCTCGCTCGTATTTATTAATTACTGCACACGACTACAACACACACCGGGAACGGTTTATCAAAAGCTAAAATTTTAGTCGAAATTCTTTAAACAAGCACGCTGCTTACAATGTCAATTTTGTACTCGCGCGGAACATTCGCTGAAAGATTTATTATCCATCTTTCAACTCCTAGCTAGTCGAAAGGTTTGGTTCAGCAAAAATGAAACTAACCATTCAGCAATTAATCTTTAAAAACGTGACTTTACACCTTCGGCATGTTTGTCCGAGACGCTCGGATCTAAAGTAGATCCATGTTACAATATCTGACGTATAATCGATTTTCAATATTCTTCTTCTTCCATGTTTTGCGTCTTACGTTTTTAATCAATTTTATCCTGAGAACTAAAACGTCGTATTAAATCTGATTGGATGGCACGTTGGAATTGATCGAAAATTTTCGTTCGGTATGAATACGGACAGGTCAAAGATTTCTAGAAAATTGAAAAGCCGCATAAAGGATCCGGAGAAGAATTCAAAGGACACTATTAAAGCAGCAAACGGGTCAAAGAATTTTCAATCTTTCTCCACGGTAATAGGAATGCCACAAGTGGTAATAACGCCGGTAGACATCGCAAGAGAAAAACGATTCTAGATAAAAAGCAATGGGGAAAACGCTACAGATAAATGCGATAAATATCTCTCTGACCTAGTTTTTAAATAATTAAACTCTGAAATTTGATTTTCCAGATAACTATATCTCGGGCAAAGAAATTGGACTCCATCCTTATTTATTTTTTAGAATGTATGATATACAGGATAACCCCCAGCCCCCAGACTATCTTCTTGAATTTTGACACAGTAAAAAGTTTTTTATGTGTAATTTGAATGGTATCAAGTGGTTAGTATCTCGCAGGGATTATTTCGGGGATTGTTTTTTTAAATAACTACTTTTCGCGTTTCACCATAAAGCTCATTAAAAAAGTACTTTCAAATATGTACTGAGACGTGACTTTCAAATGACGTTGAGCTCCGAAGATGAAGGTCACACTTAAATTTCGCTAACTTCACTAAAAAGTCGCTACAAATATTATTAAATGTTCCGAGCTTATTGGTTCATTGTTGTTTGATAAATAAAATATTTGCTTGTAAAATAAAATATTTCTTGTTGAACTGTTTGCAATTTCGGAACTGATTTACAAATCGAAACGAATCAAATGAATGTCGGAGTGAAATATAGAGGAATGAATTTCGTACACTGAAATCATGAATTTGAAATTATATGTTACGAGGGTGTGTGAATATTCATTGCAACCGATACGTTGCAGCTGGGGAAACAAAATATTCAATTTCGATGGTAACCGTGACTGTTGGTTCAAGATCAGCGCGGTTCTGATTGCAGCGAAGAGCAGGAACTCGAATCTGCGGTTTGGCAAGAAGTAAAAGTCGATAACGGAGGTTGCTTACGTTTTCGACATAGAAAACCGTTCGACCCCGAATGCATCCGGAACGGAGGAATCTAATTTTCTCATATTTCCTCCGGGCAGCCTATGCCAAGGAATTACTTGCCAATAGCGCCTGCAACATACCTAACCGTGCTTCCCGTGAACCGAAAGTTACAACTAAATATTCTCAAATATTTGTCGACGCCATTATCGTGTACATTAAGTCATGATCATTTTTTAAAATTGATATTTGAAAATTGATTGCTAGTGAAAACTGCGGATTTTATGCATTTTCGATAAAAATGAGTAGATCAGACCAGTAAAAACGATTGAAGAATTTAGGAATACCATTATTATTACTTTCCGGTCAATAAAAGCATTATGAAAAGAAATGAATGTATACGTAGCTCCTGTATCTTGCAATTAATACAAACCATTTTTTTGGTTACATTCAAATCTGCAGTCTAATTATGCAGTTTAATATTTTTATAATACAGTATAATCGTAAATTCATTTGTAATATAAATCTTACATAAAACACGACTTTCACATGTCACGCACCAAAATCTAGAATTTTATAGAAACTGATGGAATTCGTGGAATTGGCAATCAACGCATTTTGTTCCGGGAACGACTGTTCTTAACACTGACGCATAGCGCTTCCGTTTTTTTCATCGGAGTTAATAATTATATTTTGTATCACACTTCTGTCTGAACGTTAGTCGAGTTAACACACACGCTTGACATACTGCGTATTGTTGATTCGTGTTATTGAGTATTATTATAGTTTGCCGACTTCCAATCTCACCTTGTTCTAGCAGAAATGAATAATTCATGTTGACACATAAAGAATTCAATTTGATAACTCAACTCTCTCTCTCTCTCTCGTGCCAACGCCTTAAAGCGAGTTATTCTTTAAGGTACGTGACGAAGAGAGGAATTGTACGCTTTAAAATTGTACGACTGCTAATCTTGATTCAGCAGAATCATATTCATTCATATTTAAAACAGGATGTGCATTTCCAAGGACATGGCTTTGTTTCATTAATGTTAAGAACTATTCGTTCTCCTTTATTTTACAGCGTATATTTCATATTGCCTTCGCTTTTGTTCTACCTGGAAAAATCCCACTTTGTAGCACTCGTTCTTTGTCAAATACTTCGGAATCCGTTCCCCCTGTGCACTATGATCTCTTTACCGAGGCGACCTCAAACGGTTCCTCGTCGATTGATCCGCGACGGCAAAGGTTGAATTATCTCATTAAATTCACCTCGCCAAAAAATATAAGAAAATCTAGAAAATTCAGATCCAATGAAATGAATTGACATCGTTTGATAACTATCCTCGTGATTCTTGTTTATTAGAACTGTGTTGAGCTGAATATTTGATTACCGAAGTATTGTTTACGAGGGAATTATAAATGATCTGAAACTAAATATTGGATCAGCGTCGGGCAATAACAGTATACATTACTCGATGATATCAGTCTAGTTAAACATCATAAACTCGTAAATTAAAGCTGTTTATTGTACATGTAAACGCGAGAAATTAGCAATTATAATACATTCGCGATTGACTATAATATGTAATGCTATATGTGTGGACAGAATGCAGAGGCCCGTGCGAGCCATTTCAAACAAACCCAAATTAACTTTAAACAAGAAACTTATTTTATGAATTTACGACAAAAATGAGTAGTTTAAAATTTAAAACAGTGAATACATAGTTCAAAAAGCTTTAAGAGCATTGACATATTATTTTCACTACGTTAAAATGATTGCTGAAAAATATAATCTAGTTCAAAACAGTGAAAATATGTTCCAAGAATTAATACCGTTACATTGTTTTTGACTTATTGAAAGATTGAAAAACGGAATAATTATAGCTCCTGTTTTTTGTAATGAATGCAGACCATTTTTATTTTCATATAAATCCATAATATGAGCGTGTTCTGAGAATGAGAGCAGGATTTCAAACAACGCAATCCAAATCCTCATATGGAGTAATGAATCCTATAAATCGGATTATTTCGAGATCAAACACACTTTACAATAACATTGATTTTTTTAATGGCATGTTACAGGCATTCAAAACAAAACTACGCGAGATTATTCGCTAATATCGTACCTTTACTTGTTTAGTTCTGCGCTTGTCCATCGAATGTAAAATTTTTAGGTTAAGAAAATTTCTTTTTTTTCTTTATCTTTTCTATGTTCTTTTTGTATATTTTTGTTATTTTCTATTTCTTTTATAAGTTATACAAAACATCTGCAAACCCATGTATAAAAGGACCTCGGTCCGTACATAATAAATAATAATAATAATAATAATAATAATATAATACTTATTACTGGATTATTTTATTAGTTAAATGGATAAATGAAATACAGAATTGAGAATACAATAATTTGAAGAATATTATTACATCATTTCTACCTTACAAAAATGATTAAAAGTGAGAATATATTTTTATATAACTCCATTTATTATATGTAAAAATATGCATTGCTAGATTATATCAAGATTTTGATCTGGTATCGAGAGGAGCAATAATATTCGACAATATTGTTAATGACCGAGTCGGTAGTAATTCGCAACTATGTTAAAGGAAGCGACTGAAATTAGAGCGGAAGAAATTGAAATTTTGCGAATATGGTGCACGTTACACACGAAGACCGGCTGCAAAAGCTATTGGCGAGCGGAGCAGCAACGCGGTAATGATAATAACGCGCGTTATCGGATATATCGAACTAACGTAATGAAATATTAACCGGTCGTAACACGAGTGTAGAGGAGCGTGCACCGTTTCGCAAATTAAGCTAATCGCGAACGGGTCGAGTACACGCGTAATCACCGAGCCAATCTCGCGTAAGAAGTTTAATTAATAACTACGCTACTACTTCTTTTGCCAAGACAACTCTCCATTGTATTGTTGTGTAGCAATATGTCATTGCAAATGTACATAATATTTATACTTTCAAAAAAGTATTTTTCTACAAAGTTACACGTGCATCTTCTAGTTGAAATATAAAATTTGCTAGTCGTGTAATTGAAGACAATAGGTTGGAGAGAGAAGTTAAAAAATTCAAAGGGACCAGCACTTTGAGACTATATTTTATTTATATATGCGATGGCGCATGTGCATCAATGTGCTGGAGTGCAAAAGAATGGGGATATAGTTAGTTAGTATTTTGATTTTAAAAATTTCGTAACTCAATCGTGTCACTGAATACTTTTCACGAAATATAATTAAGAAATTGATTCAATGCAAACAAAATTCGAAATTATATTCCCATTAAATGCACTTGCATCGTTGTACCTGTAAATAAGAAAAAAAATAGGAAATAAGATAAACCTTGAAGTGATAAATTGTGTGATCTTACACTTCTTTCCAAATTGTGAATTAGCAACTTCTAAGTGCTTTTAGTTTCTCCTGATTAATTTTTCAAAATCTTAACGAAAATCCATAATGCATGAACTAATTTGCTACTTGCTTTTCTTTCATTCAAACATTGACACGCACGAATTTATACAGTAGAATCGATACTCCGATAATTGAAATTATACTATTGAACTGATGGAAAAAGAATGTTAATTTTAATTAGGTTGGAGACCTACCACAACCAGATCCAATTTGTTCTCAATTAAGTAAATGATTTAATTTATAATGAACTTCCGTACTAAATCGTCTTGCAATTAATCAGTATATTTTGGTATAGATTTTTAAGAATAATTTAATAACCTCACAGACCAGAGATGAGTGCTCTAATTGTCGGATAAGTAAATTAGATTAAAAATAACACCAGTAACATCTTATATACGTTATATCTGTGGTTGTCAAGAAGAATGCCACATGTCACACACTTTCATTTTCGTTTCCGTTTAAAGTTTTGATCACTAATGCTTTGACATAGGACATGAGTTAAATTGCATTATTTTTTGAGCCTTCCGAATTTATATATTTAATATAATATAATATAATATACATAATATAATATAATATTGTTAATGCAAATATTGTCACTATTTTCGTGTATTTTAAAACTACGTGTATATGACACTACATTGCAAATATTTTATCACTAGATTGCAGATTTTATGCAATTATGACAAAAACTGCTAGGTGCAATTCAAAATAAAAACCAGTTAGTAGTAGACAAATTAATTTTCAACTCGTAGAAGTGATTAAAGAACTAAAAAGACTATTATCAGACTTCTACTTGTTGCAATTGAAGAAGCGAATTTTTATTTTGCATAAATATCCGCAGTCTGGTTATCACATTATTTTCAGTAGCCACTAGAATAGTATTTCATTAGATCTATACATTATTTCCAATCTTAATTAGTAAAATTCTGATACTTTCTCTACATTCTCTACATTCTCTTCCCGTTTTCCACTTCGAAGTTTTTCTTCCTTTTTTCTGTAACACTTCCCGTTTCTAATGTTATTTCTGAGGAACTCGCTATCTTTGGTGCACGTCTACCGACCCGACCCACACGACCACTGCATTCTCTCTCTTTATTGTTTTACCACCTTTTCCGAGTTTCCCCGCGTGATCTTGTGTTTGTTTTCCTTATCAGCTATCTCGTTGCGCTACATTTTCTTTCTTTCTTACTTTGGCTACACAAGCACGATAAAAATTTTATAAAATTCGAGTAAAGTATCTACACAATTTTATTATTACTACGTACATGATAAATGTAGCAAGGAAATGAAAACCATGATATCATCTCAAGAATCTCCGCTAACACGAGATAAACGTTCCATCATCCACTAATTTATCTCAGAAATTTACATTTTTCTAAATCGATCCACGCGGAGCAACATTTCAGTTTTGTCAACTGAATGAAATAAACAAAAACAGTGTTCGAGCGCGGTGTACACAAGAAATTTCATATCTAGTCAATGAAATGTAACAAATTAATAGGGTGTCCCATCTTTTTGTCCCGGAGTGTACGAAACCGGGGGTTCGTCGGGCCGCTTATGACCCCTTTTCCCGTCCTAAACACCATGAAAACGGCGAGTGACAAGCAAACGTAATTTTCCATGACGAACGAGAGGACCCGTCACCGGCTGGTCGGTCAGCTCCGAGCGAAAAAGGTTTGTCCCGCGATGCTTCCTGCAGCTAAAATCCGGGCCATTCGACGAGAACGGTAACAGGTTGCCGTTGCGAGGCAATCAAAGTGCCGTCCCGTTGGAACGGCCCTGGCCATGATAAAATACGCGAAGATAAACGCGCAATTAACGGCACAATTTCGGAACGAATGGATCCGCTCAGCCGTGGAACAAGCGGCACGAGATAACATACGAATCCGTATGAATGTTTGAATATGCAAATGGGATGCTTAGCAGGTTGGCTGGTTATTAAATTGTACGAATATGAGAATATCTAGCCCTTCGCGATGATGTTCCGGGGAAAAATGAAAACTGTTTAAATAGACTGAAAATGAGAAGACTTTGATGCAGCCTGTTACGTCTGGGAACGCGGTGGTTGGCTGTGGTAGTGCAGTAATGTCTCGATATGGAATAGCCTGTCCAGTGAACGAACATGATTCGTATAAAAGGGAAGAATAGCGATCGTGGTGCCCTGTTATAATAGAAATCAAGTCTAAGCGAGTCCAGTTATTTACGTGCACATTCAATAATTAATGGTAAAGATAATGTTATTAAAAACGCTTATTTAATTTTCCTACGCGCTGTAGCATAGTACAGCATTGATACAAATTCGGCTGGCTTAAATTTTGTAGTCTCTTCAAGGATGCTATGCAAATCGACCTAAACTATTTGCATCAGCTGGCTGTAATAGCCGGATTAAACACACTTCTTTTTCTGGTATGTTTGGACAGGAAAATTGCATTACACGAGAAATTAAACGTAGCATAGTCCTTTTTTCACCGAAGTATGTAACTTTTATTAGTCGCAGTGACTCTTGTACATACATTCTTCCTAATAAAACTTGAACCAATGTAAATGTGCCTGCTTGAGCAAAATTTTTCGAAAAATGTAATTAACTTTAATCTAAAAGCACATGTATTTTAGCTTAAAAATATTACAGTCCGAAAGCATATATTTAAATAACAGTAGTATAATTTGTCATAATAAAATGGCGTTGCCACAACCAAGCAAAATTCTTTTCACTTATTTTCGTAATACAATGCAATATCAACAACAACATTGATGAAACTGAAAATTCATCTTATTTTGCGTACGTTAAAAGTAAATAAAAAATAAATCTGTTGCTGTGGAAATGAGTTAATTTACGTGAATTACGAATTTTCTAATCGGTTTCAAGTTTTCGAGAGTATTTCTAGATACATATTCCACCAAAATGGGACTTTCGGTCCAGCCTGTAGACTTTCGAAAACGGTTATACTAAAATAATATTCTTGAGCTCGGTTGAAAAACCCGGAGCCGCTAAACGACTTCAATTTTCATGGACCGCATAATTTTCCGGCGAACTCCATTTATCCGGCGTCGGAAAAGTTATTTCGCTGGGCGCGCGTACTCTGCCGCACCCCAAAACCTACTCAAACCGGCTGTCACGAGGCAAGAAAAATTTATCGGTCGTTGGGAGCGTTAACACGATGTTTCGTGCAAGTTGCTTGCCATACGTCACTGATAACGCTGCGTGGACTGCGGGTTAAAACTGAAGGGGGCGGAAGGGGTTTACACGGCTGACGTGTAATCACGACGTATGGGCCTGCAGCTTTGCAACAAAGGCGCCCCGGTAAACGCTGCGATTTTGAGACGGACGTGTAATTAATAAGACGGATTATTTTGAGGTGTAGGAAACTCTTGATCGATGGCCTGTCGCCTAGATGCGTTCTCTTGCGCGCACTTCTTAAGCGTTTAGCGACACGTTAATGGAAGACGAAGAGAGCGCAGAGTGGAAGGAAAGTGGAGCATGTGATCATTAGCTTCTTAATGTAGGCTCCCCTATATCATTATAGGGGCTGTTTTATGCTATGCGCTAGGCGAAATAGTGAGCTATGCACATCGTAAAGAGGACGCTAAAGTACTGTACCTATTATAACAGCCGCTAGGATGAAGTGGGTAGAACAATACACTGCTGGACAAAATAATAGCACTACATATTTGTAAAGGGTTTTCCATTACGAGGTGTCATTTTAAATTCCGTACGTGCTTAGTATATAATTGTATAAATTGTAATAAATTGCTAATTCTAAGAAAGAACAACGTTGTTTTATAATTTAAAGCAGGCCTGGCCAACGCGCGGCCCGCCACGTTAAATTGTGCGGCCCGCCGGGCGATTTTACATTTTTCGTTGTGTGTGTACAAGAAATATTAAATAAATGAAAATTTGGGGTAACTGCACCAGTGAATAAACGGGCACCAGTAAATGAACCCTATTGTATATTTCAACAAATTTTAAGCCTAGGACTAAGAATGTAGTGTTCATTAACTGGTATTTTTTTATATTTTTTATTTAACGTTTAATAAAGAAAAATAATAATTTCATTTTATTTGTGTTCATTTATTTTTGACAAATGAAGTATAGGGAGCCATTTGGCATATATGAGATTCCTTTAATTCCCATATATTTTTTTAAATTAAATATCTTCCTGAACAATTTCTTACATGTTCATTCACTGGTGCAGTTACCCTATCACTGTTATAATGCTCAAGTGCGACTACGAACTCCAGTTCTATATATTTGATATCTTTGATATAATTGAGTTACAGTGCAACAATGAAATGAAACTAATTTTTGCGTCCACATCAAAAATTAATTTTTACAATACTTATATTACATCCGAGAGATATTCCAACTTAAGATATTTTGCACAACGAGCACAACGAGGGGAAACATTTTTTTCAAACAATGAGTTCATCATGTGCTTTATTAACTGATGCCAATTTAGAAAACCAGCTAAGATGTGTAACGTCGAACATGTAGTAAATATAAATTTACAAAAATTATGTGAAAGAAAGGATATACAAATGTCTCGTTAATTAAGACTCAATAGTTAATTATATTGAATCATAATATAAAACAGTACAGTTTTATTGATTTTGTATTTGTATTACATATTCGAAAAGCATGTTTACCTAAAGTATGGCCCGCTGTAACGTTACGCGTCATCAAAGTGGCCCTTGAAATCATTTGGGCTGGCCAGGCCTGATTTAAAGTAACACTTCTTAATGGAAGGCCCTGTACACATATTTCGTACATTTCATGGAAGGATATGTACAATTTATACCCCGTCCGTTCTGCTTCCTATGTCTAATTATATCGTTTGTGGTGGGCGAAGCATCCAGTATAGGTATAAATTCGTTAGAAAATCATTACAGCTATTAATTATAAGTCGAAAGGTTTGCAAAAATTTGCAAGCAATCAATCTCCCCATTAAACCTGTCCCGCGATGTACTCGCCAACGAACGATTTCCATCGCCGTACTAGGCTAATCGTAATCAACCGTCGACCCGCAAATAATTAATTCGAATCGTCGAGAACGGTACGTGATCTAATTTCAAAGTTAATTTGCATCGATGTTTGTCGATCATCTTGCCCGTCCTGATGAACAATAGCGACGCAATTTTCACGATCGTGCGCTGGGACGTGCGCGTTGTGTATAGCCAGCCCACAGCTGTTCGCCGGAAATAAAAATACCCACCGGTGGATAAATGTCGGCGGAACGGCCGCGAAGTCGCAAATTGCCGCGCACTTTTCGATGTGTACACTAGCAGGCCATTCGAAGCCGCCCATCGGCGGTGGTTCGCTCGGAGCCGATTTAACGACTATAATTTCATTTCATCGAGTGAACCCGTGTGTGCTCGAAAAACCTTGTCTGTACAGGGTGTTCAGGAAATAATTGTCGTCCGTAGTAGATTCGCTACATATGAACGTTTTGCCAACGGGACAGTTTAACATAATTACATTTTTATGAGCTGAACGTCTGATGACTGTTGTAAAATCAACTTATAGTTCTTTTGTCTCAAGATCTTCCCCGAAGATCTGCTCCGATAGTAACACAGTAGACAATTCTTGGTGAAATAAAAGAATTTATAATTTTATTCAGTGAAAAATTCAAAAGAAATGAACTTTAACACGGAATAAATTTTTTCACGGAAATGATAACGAAAAATCAACTTATGTTTGTAAGTTTTAAAACATTTATGGCGGCTAATGTGAATGGTCAGTAACATAGTTTAATACTGCCTGATCTGCACTACACTGTAAGGAGCGCAATTGTAAGGACAAAGAAGTTATCGTTGGTAATATCGGTAATCTCGATATCTCAATCCGTTCCCGAGATATAAACGTCCAAAGTTTGCGCTGCAAATAAATAGGTAGTGGGGGAGTGCTCCATTCGTAATACTAATAGTATATAGTAAAACTGACCTGTCCCAACTTGCAGCGCGTAGGGGTAGGTCAGTACCAAGTTATAGAGTCAAATGTTAAAAAACACCTTCGTCTTTACACGGCGATATCTCGGGAACCAAGTGTCGCATTGTAATGCAACACAGCCCGTTTTAAAGTACAGGCTTCGCGCTCTCTAACGCCCCAAGGTTTGTTAAAATAGTGGTAATAGTTTCGAAGCTACAATAATTTAAATACTGACTAATTTCAACTGGATAAGTATCCTTCATTTAACGCTATAATTTTCAATGTTTATAACTATTTTATAGCATAATTGACACATGTTTATCATATGCAGTTTTCAAATTTTCAATACAATCCCAGACAAGGAGCTTGCAAAAAGTAAGCTTTAAAATTTCCTTCACGATTCCGACCAATTGCAAATAAAAAAAAATTTTTTTCACGTAAGCTAGGAAGTTAAAAAGTCATTTGGTCCAATAATTTTTAAAAATCTCCCAATATTACTGTGACAGATTGGAAACATAACTCGTTGGTATTTTTAAATTTCGAAAACTCCGCTATAATAGAAAATTAAAGAACAAATCCGGTTTATATTTAACCACCCCCGGTCGTACTTTCAGATCTTGAAACTATTCCAGCACGGTGGTTTATTACTTTGTTGACACCCTGTACAATCGTAGAGGGCCGTGCCCGGGTGGACGCGCTATTCGCAATTGTGCTTTTATGGGCGAGCAAGCGATTAACAAGCACGGGGCACGGCACACGAAAATGTTTAACATATCGGTCAGTGGGTGAGCGTACAATTATCACAGCCCCATACGGCCGGAGGCAGCGAGGGGGCGCGATTTATGATCCTCGTCTTGGTTTTACGGTGAGATCGAACGACAGATAATTTTGGTTAATGACCGCAATCAATTTCCCGCGGTATCGGCACTGAAGTGTTAATCGATGTCTCCGTATTGGAGCAAATTGATTTTCAAACGGTCTCGGGCTGTGCCAGATAATTTTCCGGAAAGTAAGTACCGAGCCGTAATCCACCACGTACAAGAAATTGTTGCGTGTTTGTATCATACTTGCAAATCGCTCGTAAATGGAAATGTTCGTGTACAATCGACTGATGTAATCGCCGGGTTGGACGGGAAGTTTATTTAATCGCTTCGTGGTGCTGGTAACGCTCGTACAGCGATCTTTAAAGTTTGCGTTCGCTGAACTTTGTGAAACACAGGGATCGAGTAACGTTCGTTGTGGTTCTGTGCATGCAATTGAAGCACATGCTAATAATTATAACAATAGCAATGTTTGTATTATGTAGTTTGTACTTCAGAAGGAACGGTAATGTGGAACAACAGTTAATTAGAATACAACAGCAGAAATGAGAGTGAATAATACCCAGAACTGAAAGATTGGAATATAATATTGACACAAAGACAATGTTATACACACCAAAAAACTTCACGCACACACACAAATCTCCATTTGTCTTCGCTGAAAATATGTTAACTTTCCTTCATTTTCAAATATAGAAGATAATTATTTCAACATTATTTTCACTAACGATACTCTTCGAAACTTAACTTCGATATCCAATATTTAAGACAAGAAAACCGTCTCATGTAAATAAAGTGTATCCTAACACATTTTAGACGAATTTTAAGAAAGTGGAATCAAACTAAATTTTATTTTCAATGGTATAGTCTTTGTTGAGATCTGAAATAAATTAAAATCGCACTAAATTCTGTTGAATTTTATATTGTAGCGTTTCTTTTTTTATTTTCAGAAGCCATAATTACATAAAGATCCGCAGTCTATACATTAGTAATAGTTGTTACGCCACTTTTGATCTGAATAAATGGTTTATAAATAATTGGCACGATCAAAACAATTTATGCGCCGTTGCTTATTTTTTCTTACCTTAAGAAACACTGCCTTGTTTCATCAGTTATTAAATAATCTGCTTGAAAGACCAATTTCAAAATCGCGCAACACGTCAATAAGAATCCGTGATCGTGGGTAATTACAATACGGAAAGTGCATTGGAAGAACAGTAAAAATTCCCGCGGAATTAAAGCTCTCCCAGTTATTAAACTCGAGTTCGTTTTTCACGGAACTCCCGATCTTTCTCCATTCACCATCAATCACCGTTACTCCTGCTTCCTTAATCAACTCAATCACGGTAAAATTCCCGTGCAATGTCTAATAATCTTTGACGCGCACTTCCAGACTCGTCAGTCTTCACGTTAAGCGTTTTTCATCATCGTAGTCGCGTGTTTTCTTTGCGTTTACCGTGACCCTCCTGCGCGAGATCCTTTTCTTTCAGTTTTCTTAACCAGAAAACCCCGTGCACCTTTAGAGTTTTCTTGCATGTGCACCTAAAACCACTCGAAACTCTCAACGTTGCTCGAGTGTGAACATAAAGCACACTTAAAAAGTATTTCATAATTGTACGTCCCGTTAGAATGTACACATCAGTTCGTTTTCTGAGGAACATTCCATGCTGTACAATGTTCGGACTCTGTTTCAAACTCATTTTCAAATTATTTCGGCTTTCCAGCGAGCTACAGCAACTCGCGTAATTGTTCAAACACTCTCAAAAATCAGAATACATTTTTTAAAAGCAGGCCAAATGATTTCAGTTCTTCTGCGGAGCTAGGAGGATTAATGTAGTATATGACGTATAATGAAAATTTTGAAAAAAATATGCTTTGTAGATTCGTGTCAATTACATGCGTATTGATTCATAAATTGGTTAATGTTGCTGTGAGCTATAAACAATTAAAATGGTAAAAGAGCAACAAGAACGTCATGAGAATTTAAAAGCTTGAAAGTATTTATAGAGTAATTGATAGACTGCGGATTTTATGCGTTTATGACAAAAATGAAAGTAATTAATAACACGAAAAAGATTAGATGAGTTTAACAGTGTCGATATACTATTTTTAACATATAAAAATAATTAACGAGGAAAATAAATTGTTACTTAGCTTCAACGGATCATAATTGATGTATTCAAGTTTTATCTTGCATAAAGATCCGCAGTCGAGTAATTGATATCATTTATTTTTCGAACATCTTTGCTGTTTATATTCCAATTACTTAAAAGTTTTTCTATCTTTTTAATTTGTAATTCTATTTCAAAACGGATGTTAAAAAATTCAGTTTGCATATATAGTCAAGGTAATCACATTCGAGCACAGCAGCGTTTGCAGCGTCAGATCTTAAATATTTCTCTCGCGTGTTGAATGAATAAAGTTCAATTCCATCTCAATCTGCCCGCGTTGCAACTTTGTTTCATTAACTTTGTATCCTTGCCAGCCGAAGAAATAATTGAGCAGTATATCTGTGGTTGTAAAGAAAAACTCCATCTCACTTTCAGAAAATTATTGTGCAAAGTTATTAACAACCCTTAAAAACTCTGGAAACAATTTTCCATGAACGAATCTGTGACACTCTAAGCACAGTTCTCTGAATCTCGATCGACAATTGTTTAAACTACAATTAGTGTTATCGGCGCACTGTGTGAAAACACATTTGCCTAACCAGTTAAAAATGTCTTTGATTAATTCTTACAGACGCAATACTGACATTTTCTATTCTTGAAAATGGTCTAAATTGAGACCGAAACGTTGAATTAAATTTCATGTGATAATTTTGCAAATTTGCTTATGTTCCAATTGATCGAACCAGTGCGCCGATAACACTAATTGTAATATTCTAAGCACATTCGGAAAAATATTTTTCAATTTTTAGATGCATTTTATTACTAACTCTCGAAGCTTCGGAACTAGTACAGGTTTTATTACTGTGGTGTGACCCTTTTACAAGATTCTAACAAATATCGGCAGTTGTTAGCGTTGCAAATACTTTTCGAAGCCACTGTATTTAGTAGAAAGGCACAGCATATTCTCTCACCCTCCTAGTATGAGCTCCACTTTTCCCGCTAGCTAAACACATGTTCGCCGAATTTCGCATGGTTTTCGGCCCCGGAACCGGCGACGCTCCTGGCACGGAATCCCTCTGTTATCGTTTACAATGCACCCTATATCGAAAGTTCCCGGGTGCTCGTCGGCATGTGTGCCCTGATCCGGCGACACAGTTTCCCTCGGAACCATTTTGCTCTGCATATCTCATGTCCGAAGTTCACCAACTTCGGATTTACTTCTGCAGCGACGAGCTCGAGGGCGTGGGCACGGGACAGGAAGGAAGAAGTCATCTGCGCGAAACAGCTCGAACGATCGTTCGATCGTTCGGGATCCAGAGCCACGATGCTCTGATCCTTCGCGGTTCATTCTCGCCATTGAATGTCGGCTGACCGATTTTAACGCGGGTAACAGACCGAATCCGGTGATTTATCTCCGCCAGCTCCGAATCCGATCGTGCGAGAATGTTTTCGCACGAGTATATTATTACCCTTAAGGGGCTACGTATCAAATAGAAAAGTCGATTTTTCAAAAATGGCATATTCTCTTTGTATGATCGTTGGAATACTCTGCCAAAATTTTGGGATGTTGTAAAAGCACTGAATTTATATTTCTGAAAGTCGTATTCCGTAGTGGTGTGAAATAGTTGAAACTTTGGGGAGGACATTTCTTCGGTACATAGAAAATAAGCCAATTTCATGATCGTTTCTTTTAGACTGCACTTATCAACTTATAATTTTTAGAGCAACTTATAATTCACTTATAAATTTTACCATTCTAGATGTGTCTTTTACTCGAAGAGAATTTTCAAATATCGAATAGAAACAATTTGACAACCATATGCCTATAACTTAGATCAGACTGGGACAACTTCTTCCCCGTGCTTTTGGTTCTGGTACGAATTTCCAAAAAGCATTTGGCAAACAATACGTGTCACCCTTAATAGAAAGAACACACAAAATTGCAACCTGATCGGTTGCATAATTATGTATTAAGAAGATAAAGACGAAGTAGCTCTACTTCGTAACAATTGAAAAAAACCTGTGGTTCTACAAAGTAATTAAAATGAATAAAATGTTTTCTGTACAAAAATTGTAATCACAAACATGTAGAATAGAACTTACGTTTCCTCACTTTGTTTTTCCATTTCTTTCATTGTTGTAAGTCGTTTTAAAGTTGTTTTAAAAAAATTCATTGCTGTTTTAAAATAAAAATACATTTATAATTCTAGAACTATTTTTTTGCATCAATGTATGCACATTTGAAATGAGCATCATCTAAAGTTTCAGATGCTCAGTGAACGAAAGAAGTAGCGTATATTTTGGTAAATCACGCCGAATAAATGTGTTGCGGGGTCGTACCTCTTCCGCGCGTATAATTGTGATTTAATTACCGACTGGCATCGAATTCCGCAGCGGAAATTAATGACTGTTGCGGAACCGAGTGGAATGTTTTTGCGGTTTCACTTGAAAACAACTCATTTGTAACGGTTTACTTTCAACGATAGCTATAGCTCCGAGTTACGTTGTCGAGAAATGTAAACAATTCTCGAAAGTTTGTAATTCATCTCGGTAAATCGTATTTCCAGAAAACGGCGTAACTAAATTTAAAAAAAAGTTCGTTTCTATGGAATTAATATTTGTGCAATTGTAGAAGTTGAGGTTTCGATTACAACATTTGCGGTACACCGCGAAGGGCGCGCTATTTCATTTGAAATTCAATTTTTTAGGTGAAACTTCGTTTTTTTAAGCCTTTTAAGCCTTCTTTACACCTACTTACTAATGTGTGTAGAATACATGTAACACAGAATTATCGATTACTATTAGGTTGTAATGTTGTAAAGAAAGAAATGCAGGATTTTTGTTCCTTTGTTTTAATTGCAATTTGATACCAATAAATATTTACCTTAATTTAATGAGTTATATGTCACTTTAAAGCTTGTTTGACGCTCTATTCAATTCTGTTTTTGATATTTAATTTTATTCAAATTTTTATTAAATGATTTGGCTTTTATTTCATGATGGCAAAACGCGATTTTCGCATTATTTTTTTCTATGAGCACTGTATGGTACATTCGTTGACACTTCCTTCGCCCCATACTTCGTTGATATTCGAAGCCGCTTGACCGGTACTTCGGCCTAGTTTGAACTCGTAGAAAAAAATAATGCGAAAATCGCGTTTTGACATCCTGAAATAAAAGCCAAATAATTTAATAAAACTTCGAATAAAATGAAATATCTCAAAAGCAGAATTAAATGGAGCGTAAAACAAGCTTTAAAACGACATATAACTCGTTAAATTAAGGTACATATTTATTGGTATAAAATTGCAATTAAAACAAAGGAACAAAAATCCTGCATTTCTCTCTTTACAACCTAATAAGTAGCGTTTAGAATTTTGCTCTCCTAAATCGGTCGTTTTCACCACTGTGCGTCGTAGAAGGGGAAGGTAGAGTGGGGAGACAAGTCTTAATCTGGCATTTCGATGCCAATCAAAATAATTCTCCCGTCACACACGATCAATTGTATTAGCCTAATTTCGACGGCGTGGCAGTTCTACCAGCAGAAACAATGTTCCTAAAATATCGTACACGCAAACCGTGACGCTTCTGTCGAAATTCGGAGCGAAGAGGCGCTCTTCACCGGAGCAATTAATTATTCAGACGGGATCGATCGGGGTTGAAATATGAAGGGGTGCGTGGAGGGTATGCGGGTTTCGTTTATGGTTGATTCAACGATTGACGGGCCGTATTTTCGTCGAGTCACGCCGCCTAATCGAGCGTGTGGGTGCCGTTGGAAGTGTCAACGTCAGGAAGCGTGCTCGACAAGCCCGGGAAAGACGCATGGAAAATAGTAGCTCTCTCGGCAAATCGACCGTTCGACATAGCGGATTCCGATGCGATCGCATTGTTTGCATCTCGCTGGGACGATGATTCGACACAGTTCGAAGGACTCGGAACCATTTCGGGTGGAGGTGTACCCGCACCCACACCCGCATCCGCACGGATGCGGCCACACAGTCAAAGCACCAGAGGCCGGTGAAAAGTTGGTCAATATCGATGTGTATAGATTTCTCTTTTCACTTCGGTTTGTCAACATGCACGCGGTCGTCGAGTTTTCTTTTATCCCGGCCGCCTTGTCTAAAATCGAACTGTTTGCGATTCGTACCCCCCAACTCGGTCTCTGTACCATGCCGGTCAGAGGGAAAAAAGAGTACTCGAAGTTTGGCGCGAATACACAGATGGAGGAACAAGACGCCCGGAAGATAGAAAGGAGCCGACAGAAAATTTCCGTTGTTTTGCTGGTGAACTGGATCCTCTCCTTTCCGCGAGACCGCAGGATTTCGCCTCTCGAGCAACTTTTAAATCCTCAACATTTCACCGGCACGGTGGCGGTGCGCTGCTGCTGGTGAAACGACTTTTTTCCGGCCGTTTGCTCACTTTTCAAGCACGCGGTGCTCGATCGGATCGTAGGGCGCCGCGCGATACGTCGACATTCATTTTCCAGAGGCTCGAAAAATGTGCTGTTCCTCCGTTTGCTGCTCCAGGGTAAATGACCTCTTCTGTGGTGCAAGCACGCGGCGCGGAATAAGGGGCCGCGCGCACCTTTGATAAACTAAGAAAAATTGATTTTTTGAAAAAGGCCTTTCTTATACATTGAAATAAATGTTAAGTGATGCCTTTGCTAGTTGACATAGCACAAACTGTCGTTGATTCTGTTAACATTTATCGGGTAAATTCTGACTTATAGTTGCAATGCGTCTTTCCCTACTTGGCATCTTTCCTTTAATTATCTTAATACATTGTTTGCGGACGGTTTTTTCATCAATCCACCCCGTAAAGCGGGCAATTATTTCAGATTCGTGCTTACAGTCGCGAAACGATTAATAATATAGAGTCAGACCTGTTTTTGTGCGGTAGATAGGGACCGCTGAAAAAAAACCACACAGAAAAAATATTCACAAACTTCATAAATAGCTATAATAAAAAATTAAAATATAACAAATAATAACAAAGTCATTTATACCAAATTCGAGGCTCGAAAAATTCGTCGTTCCTCCTTCTGCAGCTTTAAGGTAAATGACCTCTTCTGTCATGCGTAGTTAAGGCGTTCCCACCTCTCTCGTACAATAAGAAAAATTGATTACTTAAAAATAGTGCAGGTATTTTATCAGTTAGTTCCTTTTGGAATACCATGCTGAAGTTTTATTTAGAAATTCGTGAAACTGCTGATGAAAGTGTACCAAAAATATCTAGTGCTTGACAAAAAGGATTCTTTATTTGATTGATCATTTCTCTTTGTTTCACGAACAAAGCAAACTAAAAATTTAGACCAAGCTGCTGCAATCGTTTAAAAAACGGCGCTCTGTGCTATACTACCTCTGCAAACGTATTTTTCTTGAAATTACTTTTTTCACCTTTTTTTTCAATGCGTTTGTATGAAGTTCTACGCAAACTGCGAAACGAATTTTTGTTTACATTTTGCACAGATCCCCGGCTTACGTGTCGACAGTTTATCTTCGTGTAAAATCGTGAAAGTCGAACGATTATTATTTTGAAAAGCTCTGAAAATAATTTCGAACCGAATTTCGAAACACAACCTTGTAGTTCTGACATTTCCATACCGTCATTATTTTTAAACGAGAGTGGACGTTGTCCGTTTTTCACTATTGCATAATTGATTGAGCCCTCAAATAATTTTCGTTCTCGTTTAATTTACACGCGAAAAATTGCTAGAAAAATAATTGAACGCAGAGAGGCAGCTACAATTAATGATTTAAATGTTTTATGTATCATTCAGTAATAAATTTCTATTTATCACGCATTTTACCTTTTACCCATATTTTATTGTGCATGAAGATGAACCGTTTTTTCATCCGTTCGATAGGACGGCTGTTCGTTGGAACAAAAGAAACTCGCCGATAGTAGTGTCCGATAGGGCCGAGTATTTCATAAACATCTATCCGTAGAGATAATTTCTCATCCTGTTTCCTGCTTCAAGCTAGCGGGCGTCATCTATCCAAGCTTTCGGTTTGGTCGAGCGAGGTGAACCTTGCGGAAGGGGGTTGGAGAGCTCGAATTCCGGTGGCGTTTAGTCGCGCCTGGAAACGGCAGCTCACCGTTTCCGACGTTTGTCTCCTATTTCATCCTTCCGCGTTGCGAGCGACGCTTTAACCTGGACCCGCAGTGTTCCGCCCACGACTTTAAACCGTCTTCTCAACGATTCAACAACTCTTACTCCCCATTTTTCCCTCTTTCTCTCTTCGTCGATGTTCGCCAGGTTGCGGCGTATTACGTGTGTTATACAGGATGTCTCACCCGATTCTTAGATCTACAGGGTGTCCCAAAATTCCTTCAACAGCCGGAAATGGGAGGTTCCTGAGATCATTTGAAGCAACATTTTCCTTTGCAAAAATGTTATCCGCGGCTTTGTTTAGGAGTTATTAACGAAAAACACGGACCAATCAGAGCGCGATCTAGACGCGAGTTGGCACAGTCTAGTCGGCGCGCCAACTGTCTATTGGCTGACTGTGCCAACTCACGTCTAGGTCGCGCTCTGATGGGTCCGTGTTTTTCGTTAATAACTCCTAAACAAAGCCGCGGATAACATTTTTGCAAAGGAAAATGTTGCTTCAAATGATCTTAGGAACCTCCCATTTCCGGCTGTTGAAGGAATTTTGGAACACCCTGTATTGTTACTGGTAGCAAAAAATATTTCAGAGGAGATTTGAGTGGTATCGAGTGGGGCATATTTTGGTGTTGTTGATTTTTTCATGAGCGGGCGCATGAAGGTCATATGAAGGTCAACTTCGTTTTTTTAAATGAATCATCTATGTTTTAATGCATCAATGGATGCAGCTTGACATTAGTTGCAGAAAAGTATTAACCTATTTGTGTCGAGAAGTTAACAGTTCAGGCGATATTTCGTTTGCTTTTATTGCAGAACAGGTTCAACATAACAAACGTTTACAGCACGACACTTTTGAAATCAATGGCGTAATTATTACTCTATTGCAAATTTATCTGTATATGATGAACATTGAAACGTCTATCACCGTGAAAAACGGAATGTCTCGCTACTTAATTATCCTTTAAAAAAAAAAGGTGGCGTACCCGCTTAACCTCGACCCGCAGCGTTCCGTCTACGACTTTAAAACGTCTTCTCAACGCTTCGACAAGTCTAGCTCCCTATTTCTCTCTCCCCTTTCCTCCAGCTCTCTGTCTCCCTTCGTCGATGTTCGCCAGGTTGCGGCATGTTATACGAGAAAGCGGGTTCTCACGGTGTATACACGAAGCGCGTCGTCCACTTAATTCGAGATGCGGCTCGTCGTTGCGACGCGCGACGCGGTGTGGGGGCTGCGAAGTTTCACGATCGAAGCCCCCTTTTCTTCGCCTACTTCACCTTCGTAGTGTTCGCCGGGGATATTAGAAACTTTCGTTCGTCTCCCCCCCCCCCGTAACAACGGAACGCCGTTCGAGGGTAACCAACAATGGTCGGAGGCAGAGAACTCGGCTGGAAATTATATTCCGTCGCTTTCATCGATCGTTTGCGATTCGCGACACTGCGCCCGGGATCCCACCTAGGTGTGTGGATCCCTCGAGTGAGCGACAGCTTGGATTTCCGAGGCTGGTCTGGTAATCACGATTATGCGGGACGGCTCGTGGTAACTGAGTTGGAATTTTTGCCGTCCCTTTGACCCAGTTCCTCGATGATTTATGGTGTAACGTTCAACCGGCGACGAGTTAGTCAGTTTGATTGCCAAGAATTGCGTAACTACGCGGAAACCGACGAACAATTAGGTATCCACTTAGAGGATTTAATAAGCTATGGGAGCGGGAAAATCTAACGGAGCCCTCTTAGGGGGCCTCGCGTTCTCCAAAAAATTCGTACTTGTATGTTCTCATTGGAAAAAATATCTATTTTCATGGAAAGAAATTCTGCCTTCCGATAACTAAACTGTACCTTACAAAGAAGTGGGATGTATGATATGGATATTGAACTTATTCCATTTAGAGGATTTATAATAAGTTATGGGAACAGGGAACTCTAACAGGGCCCTCTTACGCCCTCCAAAGAATTCAAGAACTCCTTCAGATAGATAAACTGTGGTAGAGTTTATTAACAAGAACAAATTTTTCTAGAAATACTTTACAAATAAGTAGAATGTATGAAATGAACATTTCTAGGTAGATTGAAACATTTGGCGCATCTGCTGATATCACAGGATTGAGATCTTTCTACCGTCGTGTGAAGGAAAGGTTAAACAATAATTTTGTGAAATAAATTTTTTACAATCTCCATAATAAAAGTTCCATGAAGACGAGTTATTTCAGGACGACAAATCGTGGAGATAATTTTTCACAAGCTGATCATACAGTGGATTGATATACATATACTAGTATTCGATAATTTTGAAAAGAAATATGAGTTGATTATTTCACCCAAAAGGTGAACTCGCCAATTAACAGATTGCGGAAGACAAGTTAATGGAGGGAGAGAGATGATCTATCTTGCATTTGGAGACATGAGAATGTCCATCTCCGATCATCCCAGACTCAAAAGATATATATATAACGCAGACTAACCCAGGATCAAGAGAATTTAGATGTTAAGAATCGTGATTCAGCTAGTGCTAAGGTTGACACACCCGAAAATCTCGAACATCTCGAGACGTCAAAAATCCTCTAAAACTTTGAAACTTCTAATAGAAGTTACTGAATACCTGGAGCCTTTCTAAAACCTCAAGAGTCCTCTATAGAACCTGAATTGATCTAAATTCGATCTAAACTCGGTCCACAATGGCTCTCTTGCGATCTGGACAGTTTGTATCGACTTCGTTAAGTCCTGCACGATATATACGAGGTTTTTTGGGTAAGAGATCGTCTACATCATGTCCCTAGTGCCCAAGGTAGTCTGTGTCATGTCTCTTCAGCCTGGGACGGTCGCTATCATGTCTCTTGAGTCCTAGATGGCCTGCGGCAAGTCTGCTGGATCCGGTATGATCAATACACGTTCTCTTGAGGGTCGGATATCCTGTATGAAGTTTTTGATTTCACGATGATCGTTTAGCCTCTCGAGTTCAGGACATGCCGTTTAAATTTAAAACGATATTGACCATTTTAGTTTCGAATGATTCCTATTGTGATTATCGAGTCTGTAATCGTTTTGATTATTCTATAGATAGTTTTGATTATTATATTTCTCAATTTAGAGTATCTCATCTGCAGCCTTCGTGTTCGTTAAAAAGTTGGTGCAAGTTATGGTACCATTTCATCATTTTATTCTGTTTAAGTAATATAATTTTATTCCTGTTATTGCGGAACGTGTTCCGCGGGTGTCTCTATGTTTTTCTGGAGGATCATAAAGTGTAATTACCTAAGCTACTAGACTTAAACTAGTGCGTGACGAATACTAATTCAAAACGTGCTTTCACGGGTTGCAGCATGATTTATTTTGCAACCGGGTTTGAAATAATTGCTTTAATGATAGACAGTCGTTTTTATAGTGGTAGCAGTAGTTTATATAATTTCCTTCAATTAAATTTAAATAGCATTTATTAAACAAACGAAGAATACCATACATCATTTTTTAATCAAGTATGATTGGTACTGTAATGTGTTGAATTGTACATTTACTGGGAGACTAAGGATAGTTCACTAATTTTTAACATGTCTAATTTTCATGAATTTCATGAATATTTGATTGAATTGCTGAATATCAACGTCTAATTTTCATGAATAAATTATTTGATTGAATTGTTGAATATCAAAAATAGTCGAATTTATGTTAGTATACTATTGTATAGTATTGAAGTTCGTGTCACATTTATCTTGGTGGGGTTAGTTGTCTTAATACGATTTACAGTGAGTGTAAAAAGTATTCGTACACCGTCTAAAAACTAATAACTTTTTTATAATTGTACCAAACGACCTGATTTTTTGTAATGAATTAGAAGCATTGGATTACGAAATGATATCTAAACAAAATTTTCCAAAAATGATAGTATTGTACAAAAAAAAGTTATTAGTTTTTAAAGTGTGCGAATACTTTGTACACTCACTGTATCGAAAACATTTATTTTAATTAGTCTCTAACTTTACTTATATATTTCTTATAATGTGGAATTTTATTTAAAATCATCATATCCAAGTGACAGTTGATGAACACATGACGACTCCGCGAATTTGTATGTTTCGGATCACTTTCGTCACCATCGATACATCGGAAGCGCTCAATAGGCGTAAGTTTTGCATGAAAACCGCGGAGAAGTACACTCCATCCAATTATCCACAGCTGCAAACAGTTTCCGCACGCTTTATATACAGGGTGTCCCAAAATTCCTTCAACAGCCGGAAATGGGAGGTTCCTGAGATCATTTGAAGCAACATTTTCCTTTGCAAAAATGTTAACCGCGGCTTTGTTTAGGAGTTATTAACGAAAAACACGGACCAATCAGAGCGCGACCTAGACGCGAGTTGGCACAGTCGGTCCGGCGCGCCAACTCGCGTCTAGGTCGCGCTCTGATTGGTCCGTGTTTTTCGTTAATAACTCCTAAACAAAGCCGCGGTTAACATTTTTGCAAAGGAAAGTGATGCTTCAAATGATCTCAGGAACCTCCCATTTCCGGCTGTTGAAGGAATTTTGGGACACCTTGTATATTTCAGGCAACCCCTTGGCAAGGGTGCAACGCGTCGAGCTGACTCCCGCCGTCGAGAATCGAATATTTGTCGATACACACGATGCTCGTCGATGGGAAACATGAAAGTGCCGGCGAAATTGTTTACGCGCAACTACAGTAAAAAATGCACGATCTCCTGAGAAGGGAAAAAGTTCCGGCGAGATATCGATTTATTGATAAAACGAGGACGCGGTTTATACTCTCGTAAAGATGAAATCCTTCGTCGAAACCTGCAGTGGAATCGCTGTTCGGTACGACGCGACGCGCGACGTGGCCCGCTGCGCGTGATTATACGTGAAGAGTGCGTTCTGTCATTCCTGGCCGCGCCACCAACTTCCGTTTTACTAAAGGGCCCGCAATAAATATTCTGGCATCCGCACGCGGAGGTAATAAAATGTGACATTTGCGATTCTTTTCTCGCCCCCGCGATTTTATCGCGCGAAATCGTCGAAGCATCCATTCGCGCGCTAGTGAATCCATTTTCGCGTTAAGGAGATGTTCTACTTTGCCGGGTCCAACATATCGAGCGTTTGCTTTTATTTCTCGTGCTTGGAGCCTTCGACTCGTAAAAAATTTTGTCGAAACCCGAATGTGTAGAATGTCGAGGGTTAGAATGTAAGCTGAAATTGAACATTTAAATTTTGTGGACCTTTAGTGATGATGTAGGATTTGGTAATCTATGTTTTCAATGTTGCACATCGAAATTTGTAAAATGGGCAACGTATTTCGATCATTTCAATCGATGCAGACAATTTGCATAAAGAAACGTTATCCATTCATTGTATAAACATATTTTTTCTTACAGAAATGAATAAATTATGTGATAAATGTGACGAACTCCTAAGGCTAATTAATTTGTTTAATTTAAGTTACATATTGGAAAAACAAAAATCGTTTTGATAGTTTAGATTGTTGGATTTTTACAATTTTAGTAGGTTATTTAAATAACCAGATTTTTTCTATTGTACACAAATATAGAACAGTTTCTTTAACATGTTCAATGAGTGCACCGTATAGTTCTTAAAATAAGCACTCGCAGACTTCATACTTTGTGCTCGTCAATTAGGGTTTCTCTCTGTAAGGGCATGCCCTACTTTGTCAAGCACAAACAGGCGAAATTTTCTGTTTATGTTTCCTTAATATTCAAAGTCTTGGAAACATGCTCTAAGAAATATACGTTTCAAACAAAGAACACATGTAAGTATAACTGCAAGCTTCAACTTTTGACCTCAACCAAAATAAAAGATTAGTTTTGTAAACATTTTCATTAAAGCTACCATATTTTTTAATAATTAACCAAGAAAGAAAGGGACTTCCATTTAGTCAGGAAGAATTAGAAATAAAATTTGTATAATATCACGTTATAATAATAGGGGTGAAGGTTTGATTTTATGCATTTTAAAGTTGCTACGAGAATTTTGTTCACAGTAAATTTCTTCACAGCAATAAAAAATCAAATTGTAAAGAATCATTACAACATATTTTGTCACCTTTCTGTTTATTACCTTACGAACCAATTAAACAATTTGGGCAATGGTCTAGACCAGAGATAGTTTAAAAATGCCAAGGTGCTTGAAATTGTGAAGACGTTAATGGAATCATAAGCAACTAAGCTCCTTCATCTCAACCGCTGAACCCTTTCAGGTCACTCTTTCAGGAATCTTTTCTAACTTATTAACTGCATTTGCATTCATTAAAATCAGTTTTCCTCCAAAAAACCACAGCATGAGTCTATAGAAATTTTTATATAATATGTACTTGGTTGTCCAAGCATATTCTTATTCGAACAAAGGATCGGCTTACGTATATTAAACTAATTTGTCTACTGCTTTAAATTGCATCTGAAATGCCACCTGGAATAACATCACGGAAAAGTTGATAGAACAATTCGCCCAGACTCGTTTTAAAATACCTAACATCTCACAGCCCCAGGCTCCTTTTCTTCGGCAACGGGTTTAATTATTTCAAATGTATTCGCAACAAATCTGATCAACCGTGGTAATAAATCTCCCGCTACAATGCACAAACCGCGCGGACAAGCGAAACATGATTTACTGTACCAAAGATATACCTACGGCTTTAAATCCTAACATATGCGCACGCACACAGCTCGATGATTCTTTCCGCACACGCGGCCGGTCTGGTTCGCACGACATCTTTCATTCCCTCGTGAATATTAATTGAAGCAGCGGGCGTCAGTATTTAAACGATTCATTGAGTCGAAACGAAAGTAGAGCGGGTAGCATTTTAAGCGGTCATGATTCCAGATTTCCAGGCCGGTACGCCGGAGTAGTTTCGAGAACAGGAGTTTCTACGGTCGGCGGGCCGGTGCTTCACTTCCAGCCGAGTTAAATTTACAGCATCGGAATTGCTGTTACTTTTCCTCCAGTTTTCCTCGCAACAGGAAGATAATTACTCGCGCCAGGGCTGATAATTTAAACAGGACGTTCAAAGAAACGTAAAAATCGTAACGGACGGCTGCGAGTCCGAGGGATAATCATGTTCCTCCGTTCGGCGAGGAACACCGACGAACAAAACGGCAAGGTGGGGTTGCGTTATGCCAATAATTATCGCATCTCCGGCTCGAGCGTGTGCATCTGTACAAATTGAAACTCGCAGATGAAATTTCTCAGACGCTGGATCCGAGTGCAGCCGACTTGCCGAGTGCATTCGGCGTCTCCGGCCGTCTTCGCCAAGTTTCATTCGCGTCTGCTTCCAATTGCTTCGACGGCAACCGTGTGAAATCAGATTGTAAGTCGGCGTGGCTAATTTTATTCTAAACTTATTACTAGTCCTCGTAATATTTCGCATATCCGACGCCGCTCGGCACGACACACGTTTTCCATTAACGTGTACGAAAGCTGTTGTAAGATCCGCTTTCTCCCAGTCAGTGGTAGACTGTTAACAGCACTTTGAACAATGAGAAAGTACGCAATGCGCTTTGGTATGTGTACAGAGGAAACATTTTTTCTCGTGAATGATACCACCACAAATTTCAAGATTGAAGCCTCCTCTTTACAACGACACCTTAAACATTGATGTACGATTTTTCATAGCCGTTTTGTCGACCTCGAAATCTGTGTCGCCAGACAGGGGAAATTGAGGGGAATACAGTTACCCCCTCTCTGCCATTACCAGGTTAGTCGCGACGCAGACGCAACGCGAATTGCGTGGTATGGCGTTGTGGAAGGGGTAAGGTGGAGTGGGAGACAAATCTTAATCTGGCGATAATGCCGCTAACATTAACATAAGTTGCAGAGGGCTTTACACGGCCGAACATGTTCCTTGTTTCATGAAATAAGAATATAGATAAAGAATTGTTGTAGAAAAATTTTTAAAAACTTTCGGAGTATCCGGTTGATTCGAAAAATCTGGTAAAAGTACAGTCTTGTATTTATTCATTCATAAGTTTCATATGGAAAATTCAATTAAAGAAAATTTTCTGTCAAAACTTACAGTCTAACAAAAATGATAACAATTTTTCGAATAATTCTGTGCACTGAAGGATGTTCAGAAAAAGGATGGGACCACCAGAGATACCGAGATTTCTCGAGGAAATGCAAGTGGAAAAGTTCTCCGCCATTTAGCAAGTCGAGGCTCTGTTCCCGACATATTAACAGACGAGGTTTAAAGTTTCGACTTTCGGACGCGGTATTTAAATGGCAGATAGCTGGGGCACTCGACCACACGACGCGCTCACAAAGTCAAAAACACAGAGGGCGATGCCTTCGCGGACCTTTCCCTTGAGCGCACTGCTGCCATTTTTCTGCAGCTTTTAACGTGCTTTTGCCTTTGAGGACTCGCATCTGGGGCATCGGCCTCTGTTTTTGGCTGTGCGACGTATGTACGTACGTGTGGTTGACTTCAAACAACGCGCCACGGAAGTGGAAATTCCAATTTTCGGTTCTATACCTCGGAAACAAAAGTTTTATCTTAAAAAGTACTAGACACGTCGCGAGGTTGAATCTCCTCAACATCGAGTGGTCAAAATAGTCCTGGTTAGGTGTTTTCAGAATTAACCTGTAAATCAGAATTAACCCCTTAACATACGAATTAAATGGACCTTGATATGATGAAAAGTACCATTTATTTTTTGAATTATCATTTGAGTTAACAATGAGCTTTCATATGAATTTAATACAGATACATATGTTGTTGACAACATTCGCTGTTCATATTAAATAAAATTTTTTAGTGAATAATTCTAGAGAAATAACATTATTTAGTGAAAGGGTTTAACAAAGACTAATAATATTATTCCAGAATTTAATCAATTTAGTGGATATTAATGGAGACACACTGCAGTTAACAATAATATGTTTGTGAATGATGTTAGACGTTGGTTTAGTATATGTCAATGACAACACACTTATATAAAGGCCAAGTTAAGTACAAAAATACTAATTAACAATATTTTAGAACATAATGATAGTGCGCCATTTTGTAGCATAGAATCTTGGCATTTCTAAAACTTAATCCATATTTCTGTGAATGCAGGGAACAAATGGCTACAAAAAATGTACTCAGCTTCGCCATCGTCTTCCTTTCAAGAATCTTCGTTCCTTTTGTGATGAAGAATGGTTTTCTTTTGTTCATTCTTGCTCTGCTTGAGGTCCAGTTTCCTTTTGCAAGAAATGACGTGCAATTTTGTTTGAAAATTACTGTTTCTGTAAATGTCCCCGTTTTGTCACAAGCCTAGTTTCCTTCTTTCTTTATTTGTACGTTTTCTTTATTTGTGTGCTTCCTATACTTGTTTATATTTTTATTGGAATTTGTGACCAAATCTCAAATTGGGGTTATTCAATTTTTATACAGGCGGAAGCTATATTTATCTATTAGTGTTATTCTGGCAGTTGAACTCGTTTGTTGATTCATTATTTTTTAACCATCGCCAATAAGGCGAAAACTTTACATCTTGGATAGTTATTGCAAATTCGAAAGAATGTGATATGAAAGTAAAAGCATTTTTATTCAGATCAACTAAATATTAACAATTTAATTTGATTATGAATAACCTCCGCGAGCGTAAAATTAAGCATGCCAAAAAACTGTTAAATTGATAATACGAATTTATTGATAACTGTATGAAGTTAAACAAATGAGCAAATATCCATGAAAAATAAATATTGACCCTGTACCGCACTAAACATTCATATTTTCCTCCTTTTTGCAACGTGACAAGTTTATCATAAATGATGAGACGCACTGTAATCATGGCACTGCTATCCACAATGAATATATTAGAAACTCGAGAGCTCCAATAGTTTTTGTTATAAATCGAATCAGCATAATAAACTTTATTCATGCATTTGCAAGTGAAGTGTGCCGCTCAATCTAGTGCCCGAGGAGTTAGTCTACAGGGTATTCTATTATTTCGAATGGATGTTTGACAAATAGTTTCGACAGTTTCAAATAGACAATATAGTTCAAAATTAATAAATTAACCACCGTCGTACATAATATCGTGTAATCATTTACTTATAAAAAGATAATGTTACCAAGCTATCGTTGATTGCTGATAACTGGAAAACGAAGCCCTGCAATTTTGTCGCTCCACATTTTTTCCCTATCTTGATTTGTAAAAACTCCCCATAAGATATCTGCCACACGTGTTCGGACACCCAGTATATTTGTAAAAGGTAGGGTGCGATCAACTAACTTGACTGCCATGGGCGGTGCTGGCAAGAACCAACCATTGCAAAAACAGGACGTTAAAGGATCGAAGATTTGACTTTTCTGGCCGCAAGAAATTCTTCTCTTGGCCATTTTCATCGCTCATATGGATTATCTGAACTCCATCCAACGGGATTGGCCCGTCATAAATATCCACATTGATTGTATTTACGGTCGAATACTAACCTTAGGAATACCTCAGGCTTTCATCCCTAGTTCCAATTAGGAAAGATCGAAGACGAAACTACTGGCGAGGTTCGGCAAGTTCGATAAATTACACTCTACCTATCAGTTGGTTCAATCAGCCGAGATACTTGAGAACTTCTGGATTATTTCAAATGATTTTTGGTGAAAGGAAAATTTTGCTTTCTGGATTCGTTATTGAACTGTGCTACATTTGATATTAGGTTATTGCATGTAAAATGTCAAAAAAATAGTGATCTTAAATGAGCAAGATTTATTTACTGACTAAACCTTCTTGACCAGAATAAGCACTACTGTAATCAACATTTTATCAACGAATTATAAGTTTCTTGACTATATTACGTTATAAATTGAATTTTTTGGTCGTTCACGTTCTTCATTTACAAGACTGTTATCTCCATTTCGGATTTTATTCTACCATTGGCAATTAATGTGTTCATTTATTACGATATTCTGTGGACCTGGGCACGGTTGGGGCCCCTCAAACGCTTGGTGCTGGACAGCCCTGCTGTCGACTAATTTATATAGAGATAACTAACATAAAGATAAATACAGTAAATCCTCTATAAACGCAAAAGCCTCAGGAGGTTCGTTTGCATTTTTCGTAGACAGACACTATTTTTTTGAGCTTCAAAGGCCGAGCCGAACGTACTTTCCCATACGCTGTATTTCCTTGTGCCAGAAACATTCACCGTCAATTAAACCACTAAATACAGTTGAAATTATATCGTGTTTGGTCTTATTTTAATCAGAAAAATGCCACAAATATATTGATGAAAGTTTCATTAAGAAATAAGTAATAATAAAAAGATTTTCTTACGTTTGAACTGTGCCGTCGACTGCGACTCTCCGCGTCGCATTAGTACGACCTTTTTGCGTTTATAGAGGATTTACTGTAGTAATAATCAATCCTTTAAAATTTCACAACTTTAGCACACCGCCGCAGAAATGAATTTTTCATTTTCAAAAAATAATTCCATCTCCCAACAATAGATGACATGCCCGTCAACGTGTTAAACGGAACTCATAAAAAAATACCACAACTCCGAAATATGTGTGGCATGGCAGTGGAATTTATAAAAAAAATTTCATAACACTTTGAATCCATGGTGTCGAGATGCAAGCGAATGAGGAAGCATTCATGTCACAAACAATGCATTCCAGGCTGCACTGCGTGGACACCGAAGCGAGCTTGTAGCATTCAAGGAGTAAAATGACTAGGAAGCATAACGAATTTAATTTACGATCATAAATCATGCAACCTTCTCCCGCCATCTTCTCTTCGCGCGTGGGATCGCCTCAGTTATTCGGCGGCAAGGTGTGCGAAAGGGGAGGGAGAGAGCGAGAGAGAGAGAGAGGAGAGAAAAAAAAACTGTGCATCGTGCAAACAGTTTCCACGTTCTGCACCGTGCGCGGAAGGGTTTTGCGACTCTGTCCTTTTTTTCATTGCGGCGTCTTTATCGGGCGTGCGGGGGAGTAAGCGGTACGAAAGGATATTACAAAGGTGGGATTCGGCGGAGTGATCTTGGCTCTGTGCGACTGGAAACGGCAAGGCGTTTTCTCGCTTTTTACTTCTGCCGTTCCGCTTCTATTTCGCCCTTCTGATTCGTGCCGTGCCATACTGCCTTCTTCTCCCCGGCTCGAAAACGTGCGACTGCTTTGAGAGGATCCGCTGCTTTGCCCGCGTTCCTGATATCATGATTCTTCCTCCTAACTTACCAGATCTACATCCAAACCCGAGATCCGGTGAACGAATTACTGGGTGTGTTCGGAATGCCCGGGGGCGTCGCGTGTGAATCGCGATAGATGACAGTCTGGGATCTGGGATTTACAAAAGGAATTCTTTAATGTAGGGTACTTCAGTAACTTTCACCATCTTGAATATTCCTGTTATATATTTCAAATAATTTGACTGTGGATATTTGTGCAAAGTAAAAATTGTTTGCATTGATTTCAGGACGCAGGAACCAAGTAGGAAATTATTTCTACCTTTAGTGGTTTCATTAAGTCCTCGGAAATGTTTTGATATTGTTAGATTGTTTTAGTCTTTCCGCTATGTTATTGTTACTAGTTATAATATGAATAAATAATGTAACTTGCATGGTATAGAGGTAGAAATGTTGTGATTCTAACATTTTGTATAGTGGTGAAACAATTTCAAGATGATTTCAAGTTCGCCTTAATTTCTTTAATTGGAAGGACCTACCATTTTTATCATAATTAATCCATACAGTCCGTATGTCCTGAACCTAACAGTGAACGATATATCATCCAAATAAATTTCAATACATACAGTACTGCCAAAATGTTTTAGGCCCACACGTAACATTTATCGTGCGGTGACCATGCTGTAAGTTGTAACTAATACTTACGATCTACTATACCTGGTGTACAAGAAATCACGTGTGTTCCCGTATTTATTGGAAAATATAGTGAAGGAATTATAGTGACCACCAAGTTTCCATTTAAATATTATTAATTATGTTTGGGATTTTTTGGACAGAGCACAAAGAAACAATACAGAATGGTAAAAAATTCCAAATCAGCTTATTAATAAATAATATGAAACATCCAAGAGCTCCCAAATTTTTAGTAGCCTCTCTGCACTGGAGGCATTGTTAATGATTCATATTGATTGATTAACGTTCAATTCATAAAAATTCAACTCGACGAAGAAAACAAAAGCACATCAATAATAATTAATATCCATATATTTAATCGAACAATGCTTATCACAAAACAATCGCGTCCTGTAAAACATAGACAAGGGGATTATTTACCTTATTCTCATATAAAACAATACCACACATACAATAATATCGTGTATTCTCATTAACGTATTCCCAGCTCCGATGAAATGTGCGGAAAGACTTGCCCGTTTCCTGTGACGTTACAGAATTCAAAGAGCCGATGAGAAGTTTCGAGACTGCGAGATCGGCAGAAAATATTCAGATTAAACGGAGGGAGCTTGAGACGTAAATTGTCCCTAGCAGACATTTGAATATACGCGTGAAGCTGAAATACCGTTAAAACAACAGCCTACGAGAGAACCTAGTATCTGCCAAAGACACGCTTCCATAGCTCGCATACGATTTCAAAGTATTATGACGTCGGAGAAAAAAATTCTCGAAGGAAATCGCGGCTGGAGCAAGCAACGTTTCATAACTCCCCTCGCTCCCTCTCTTTCTTCTGCGCATCAGAGAAGTATTTAGCGATCACGCGCTGCCTCGCGGAGACGATCAATCCGTTTAAATGTATAGCGCCGATTAATCGTGCTCGTTCCCGAAGAGGAGATCCGCATTCAGAACGAACTTCGATGAAGCACACTCATTGCTGAAACGAACGAAACGAAGTCGATGAAACCGGAGATGTAAAGCGTTCGCGGATAATTGTCACCGAAAGGAGGCGCGCTCGCGTCGGCGTAACGATTGAATCGCAATATTGGGACGGGGATTGGTTCTTTGCCCCGGTAAATCGCGACGGGATTATACAGCTGAATTGCGAGCAAATGACAGGTGAGTCGAGGGGTTCCATTAACACGCGATTTTTCGCACTACAGCCTGTTAACCTTGTCAGACCCTATGCCCCGTTCGTGTCTCAAATGGCCTACAGACGACACGATTTATCGCACAACTCTGTCTTGACCTTGTTTTCAAGGTCGAAGGGTCAGCAACTTTTTTATTGCATCGTGTTCTACTCGTCACAAGGATAAGAAGTGCAAAGGAATCATACGGTGAATTTTTTTTCATTATCAAACTAATTTTATTTATATTTTCGATATGTCTCACGTGCCAAAAGAAATAATTTCTAATTGCTTCGTCAATGCCAATATCAACTCCATCTGACTGAGGAATGAAAATATTATATAATATAAATATATTTCAGTTTAATAATGAACAAACTTTACCATAATTTTTCAAGAGATCAAGTTTTTACCAATGGCTCCTTTTGATCTTTTCATTCTTGTGGTGAGTAGAAAACGATGCAATGGAAAAGAAATTATTGACCTTGAAGAAACCTGTGAAATGAAAGCTATTAAAAATTGATAGAAACAAAATACCCAGAAACCAGAAAACCGGAAAAACAGTGCGGAATGACGGAAGAAAAGTGAGGAAAGGTTGCAAAAAGAGAACCAACAAGAAAATAATGAAAAGTTTTAAACTAACATGAAAATAATGCAAACGAATTGCAAGTGGCGAAGACAGTGGCCAAGAAAATATATCATACCTAATTATTATCTATATTTTCGATGATCTCATCAAATTCAAAATTCCGATTATTGATTTTTCACTATTCTTTATGAAGAACGACCAGAGATGTATCACGACCTACTTTCGAAACGCATCGGAACTCCAGCAGGTGTTATGAATGTTAGTTGAAAATAATCGAAAATATTCCGTGCATTCCATGGCGAACGGCATGCTGTCCAGAAGGAATGCATATGCAATTTGTACAGACGATAGTCAAATTCCAAGTAGTAAGTCTATTGGATTAGCATGCATTCCTCTGAAATTAATATGCGCATACGTAGAAAGAAATGTTGACTTTGATACCTCAATTTCGTAGCAGAATGTCTTAATTAGAATTAAATTATACGAATATTGTACTCAGAAATACTAATCTTCATTGTCTTATTTTATCTCGTGCCTTAAATGTTTTAAAAAACTTCGTATAAACAGCATAAAAATAAATGTGGAAATGAACAGTTGCATATTACACATAAAAGAGAATTGTAATGTACATTTTGAGTCACTTTATGGAACAACTTATTCAAATTCTGTCATGTTAAAGGTTAGAAAAATTAAAATTTCTATGATAGTACCATGAACTTGCAAAATTTTAAATACAAAGTAAAAGCAGAAATATAATTAAATAATTAAATCTGGGTATAAGTTGATTACCATCAATCAATGTAGATACACCATAATCAACAATTTAATTGTATTTGTTTACATTAAAGTTTTTAATTATTCAAAATGTAAATGTAACAGCGCAATTTAATTAACAATCATATTGCGTGGCAGTAACATAATTCATGTTATATAAAATTATTATAATATTATAATTAGCCAAAAGCAAACATTCAATTATCATTCAGCGTAGAAATACGTACAATTACCGCCCGCGTATAAAACGTTTCACCTTATTCAAATAAGTGCTTACAGTACTTATAGCTAAAAACATGCTTAAAAATTAAATATATAATCAATATAATTTATTAGTATAGTTGAAATGAATTGTATCTAAAATTTCAGATGCTTTAAGAAAAACAAGAAGTTTCATATATGTATACAGAGACAATTGTTATTTTGCTATTAACAATTTAGGTATTCTTGTGCATATAAAATACACGTGGAATCCTTATAGAATTAATAATTAATACTGCTTCGTTAATGAGCAAGGTCGTCAACTCCTGTAATCAAGATGGTCCAGGAATTCAAAATGTCGCCTAATTTCAGCGGGACGTCCCGTTTTCCCGAAATTCGTGAACTCGAGTTAGGAACACCGGAGACACGGTGTTCCGGTGTTCAGTGTCGTTACTATTGTTAGCGTTAATAAGTTTCCCGCACGCGCGTTATTAGTGCCCGCTCCGCAGACTACTTAATTGAAAATATCGGCAAGCGCTTGGGACGAAGCCGAGGAAAATTATACTCGTAACTCTACATTCACAGATAATATTGACATAATATTTGAATATTTCCACAGTAAATGGAAAAACCAACGTTTCGTTACCGCGGAAAACGTTTCAAACATACTGAAACAGTAGCTTCGAGCATTTTCGAATGAGAAGTAACTCATTACCTTGTTGACACATTCAGTATCCATGTGATCGAAGCTATAATTACTGATTATTAGATTGTGGATTTTATGCATTTATGACGTAAAGGAGAACATCAAATGCAAAATGGTAAAAACATTGAGAGAATTCAAAAATGTGCTATCTTCAACTGGCTGAAATCATTAAAAGAAGAGAAAATGTAGCTCCTGTTTCTTGTAATTAATGCAGATAGTCTTCATTTCGCAGAAAAATTCGCAGTCCACTGATCGTCGATTGTCAGACGAGTTCGAGATATTAAAAATGGTTTCTCGTGAGGAGGAAATTAATTCTTAAAAAATGATTCATGATAATGTATGTTGCTCGGATGATTTTGTTTCTCAAAATATTGCAGATATTAGTACATATTTAACATTTATAAAGACACAAAAACACTATCCACATATATTATTCACAAGTTAGTATGGTCAATACACACATGTACAAATGCAACAGATTTAGTTAGTTTTGTAAGAAATATTTAATATCTTAGATGTATATTACATATAAATTACCTATAGAAAAATTTTATACAATCTATAATGTTGTACATCAAGTATGACATTCACGTATGTCATGCATCCTATTTTTCCAAAAATAAACCTCACTATAAATCGTTAAGCCGATGAGAAAACATTCTGTAAAAGCAATGCAATTGAAAGTGCCAAAAGAACTCGCTGACCTGCGGGAGGAATCAACATGAATAAAACACAAGAATTCTGTATTGCATCTATACATATTTGCGCGAAACGAAGTTTCGTGGAAAATATTAATATAGAACGGGAATAATATTAGCCTTTGCATCTGGTCGAAACACGCAACTTGAAAATACACGGTTGTAGAATAACAAACGCACAAACAGTATCTTTGAAAGAATAACGCGCGTTTCTTTCTGTCGGGGGTCTCGGCATTCCTCGCCGCTTTTTACATAGTAAACTGCGCTGATGTTCCGTCCTGGAATATGCAAATAAAATTGCACTCGCGAATGTACGGTGTTGCTTTTCGAACAGCTCGTAACTTATTTTTTCTGCATGGCACGGGGAATTCCAGGTCGACAGAGGCAGAGACCAATTTATGTTTGTGTAAAATTTAAGATGAAACAACGGAACTATTTTGCACAATTGGTACAATTGGTATCGATTGTGTGGTACAATATTTTTCGCTCGATAGATAATAATATTCGCACGGTACCATTCAATGGCTAACCAATCGCGTTAAATGTGTCACGCTCGATCTTTATAAGTTTATTTGATGTTCAATAAACATGAAATATAAATATACTGTTGACAGCACGCGAAATGGAGAACCCTCGTATTATTCCCGAACTCGTCGAATTACTTTCTCTTATACATAGCCACTGTGCAAAAATTAAAACTATTCGAAATTTTCGACGTTTCCAATATTTCTGGTGAAATCTTTAGACCTGAATAGAATTTAATTGCAAATATAATTGATAATTTATATATTATGATTGGACGGCGGGATTTCATGCCAAATAAAAATTGTTTACATTAACAACAAGATGCAGGAGCTAGATTTAATTTCTTATTCATTCTAGAATTTACTGATTATGATATTTTTATACAACGTGGAAAATTAGTGTCCCGGAAATGGTGCACTTCCTTGGAAAAAATTTTTCTTCTCGCAATTATCTTATTAAACTGAAACTAATACACTGATCTCCTTAAATTATTTTAGTATGACCACTGCTTTAAATTGTGCGTATCCACTTTTGTCATGATGATAATCATTATATTAATTCGAATGTACATGGCCATAACATTGCAATGTACAAGAATATCAAGTGGTTATTCGGAAACTGTAGTCACAGGTATCGGATAGTCGTCGTCTGAGGCTAAAAATCCCTGTGCCGCAGCACAATGCAGAACGCTCGTATTGCAGAACAATATATTCCATTCGATTCTGGAGTGCAGCGTATCGAAACGGCTCGTTATCAGTTGCAATTTCGGATGCATCAGGTCTCGTCATAAATAAACCGTAGCTGATTCCGTTCACTTAGGTTTCCGAAGTGCATCGGAAGTATATACAGCGGGACAGCGACACATCTACAGTGTATTGTCTGTCTTGGGGAATCTCTACGGCTCCATTGTGGATCCATTGTTGGTCATAACCATTTGTTGAGTCCAGCAGCGTTGTTCCCTCCCACACAATGCCGACCAAAAGGGAATATACTAGGTACGTCTCGGTGGGTTTGATTCTGAAGGTAGGACTCTACGAGATCGCTTCGATCGAATCGATTTCGATTGGTCGATTGGACTTATAGTGAGGCTATATGTATATGACTGGCTTAACAAAACTCCCTTGAATTTTATTCTGAAAATTGACAACGCTGTCGGTAAACACCAATATACAGTCAGTCCAATAAGTATTTCTACACCCTTTAAAATAGAATAACTTTTTTATAATTATAACAAATGACATGATGTTTTGTAAGCAATTAGAAGGATTGGTTTACTGAATGATGTGCAAAAAAGATTTTCCAAAAAATTATAATTTACAACGTTACATGCAACGATAAGAAAGGCATTTTTTGAAACTTTTTTATTTGGGTCCGTAATGAAAGTTTAAAATATATGTTTCGTAGATCTATGTTAGTTATACGCATGCTGAAAATTTCATTGAAATGTTCCTAAAGGTAACATTTCTTTCCAGAAAAATTCCACAAGAACGTTTCTAAAATCGAAGGAATTTATTCGAGAACGAAAGAAAATGTGCTTTCTTACATTTGAGTCTAGAGGAGTCCTAAGATTCGCTATGATTTAAAATCTCGCGACACGCAGCGTCAGTGCCGATCCTAATTCCTCGGTATTAATATTCAACCAACAATTTATCGGCAATCGGGAGCAGCGGCTCTATTCCGAACACGTTGATCCGGCGCAGATGCATCTCTCATTAAATCGAATGAACGCGATATTAAAATTTTACAGGGCGGAAGAATGGGAAAAAGTCCGGTAAGAAGATTACGCTCGGTATTCCGGGGCTGCAGACTTTGCGCCGTCCAATGAAAACCGCGTGTGTCATATGAAAAGAAGGTGCCGTTTTCCACCGCGGAAACCAACGCGAGACAAAACCGCGCGACAGGTGCAAATATTGTTCCGGTTTAGTCGGATGCCAAAGGAAGAAAAAGAAACGACAACATACGTTCGTTCTTTCCGTCGGTGAAATGTCTTTGCCTCGGTGTTTATTCGCAATTACGCCGGGTTGCTGACTTTTCGGTGACATTTACGTTGCTCTTTGTTTGTACGTTAAATGGCGGTATAAATCTATCAGTACACGGGTTGTTAATTTTAAGTCGAGCATCAAAATTATTCCCTTACTATAATTAAATAAGAAAAAATGACTAAATGGGACGTACATGTATTACTGTTCAGTAACACAATACGCAGTATAGTACGAAGTTCTAAGCTGTTCGAAGTTCTAGTGTGATCTGTACTGTAAGAAATTCTAATTTAATCAGACCTGATCAAAGTCTTAATTGAACCTGCTGGCTCGATGTACCTCCCACGTTTACGTCGCGCAATCCTCCACCAAAGAAGTAGTTAAAGGTCATTTTCTTGTAGGGGTAGGAGTTGGATGAGTCTGTGATTTAGATCGTGGCTCTGACTTCTGCGAAGACTACAGTAATGGCTCGATACATGGTTTCGAGGAACTCTGGTTAATCTACATCTCTCAGGTGTACATAAACGTTAAGAAATGGTAAAGAGTACAATACTTGTACAATGTGTATAATACTTCTGCTTCATCTCCACTACTTCCTCTTGAAACGATACTAATCCACTGACAAAACTTTTCAACTCTTTTTTTCACGCAACTCTTACCAACATATTGGTGTCGCTTTTCTGATTAAAATGAGACCACACACACACACAAACACGACACGATGCGGAGTGTATTTGCTCGTAGAATTGACGATTCGGTGGAACCTCGATTATCCGAACCGATAGCGAAGAATTCAGATATTAGATAATCAGGTAATGTAGGAATATCGAGGAATCGAAGATCGAAACAGCGGCATTTCTGAGTGTAAGTGTGTGTGAAGATTCGTGAATATGTTTGAATGTTCGTCAGAGTTGAATGTCTGCTGTCTTTCGTCTAATGTTTTAACAGAATCAGTCAGTTGTCATATGTACGTTATCGAGAATTGACGTAATAAATGTCCAAGAAATGGTTTTTTGCATCAAGCATACCTGGACTGCAAGCTTGATCATTGGATATTTCCATAGAATAACACCGTCGTTCCGAGACGTTGTTTAAAGCAACCCAGCGCGTACTTTCTTTGTAAACAGAATCTGCTTCCGCGGAGTTTGTTTAAAGTTTACCGGAACTGCGCCAAGTCAACAGAAGTTGTTCGGCTGATTCACGGCCTATACGCGTCACGGCACAAAAGTCTCGTTAGCTCAAAGTGTTATGTGTTCCGTGAAGAGGGAAATACAACGGGCCCCGCTAACGAAAATGGAAAGAATCATGGACGTGGAAGAAAAGAACGTGCACCGAGATGGCCGTGAAGGAAAAGAACCAGTCAAAGCTGATGGGGAACGGAGGAAAATCAAGAGGGGCAAGAAGTGCATTAACAAGCCGTGGAACGAGATACGGACCGGATGAAGAAACGGAGATGGGCTGCAATGGCAACATCATTAACATTGACGGTCAACGATGTTCGCCCACAGACACCATGCTGTCGACGAGCTAACGGAGGAGCCCAAATTCGTTACCTAAATAACGCGAGGTCTGAAGCATCCTCCTTACCCTGTCCTTGCATAATATATTATATTAATTGTGATGAAGCTCAATTACTACGCTGTGAAAACCGTGCAGGAATGTTAATAATAAAACTAATCAAACATTAATTTATCTTCTTACCGTAGGAGGACGAACGATTCTGTTCTGTCTCACCGACTCTGTCAGGCGGACTATAGTAATAGGCTTTTGTCTATACGTGTAACTCCACACAATCAAATTTTACAATAATTTTAACAGCTTATATCTGTATTTGTTTGCGACATATTTTTTCTTCTGAACTTTTTCTCTTCTCGACGAGTAGAAAAGCTGTTCATGTATAAACAAACTTTAACAACAATTCGAGGTGTAGATTCATTCCTACGACGGATGACCATTACTTTTTGTACACCCTGTACAGTGTACTATGAACAAATTAATAAATTATAAAAAGAGTAAAATGTCACAAAAGGTGATCTGCTACAGCGATACAAGCTCAAGTAATTACCATGAGAAACTACTAAAAATACGTACAAAGAAAGCCATATGTTCAAGACGATAATGTAGAAAGAGCAAACAATGTCAGACAACAATAGACCGTATACCAGGTGCATATAAGGGCTTCTGATGATAGCACGTGTTGTCTTCTATCTGAGACAATATGCACCGAACGACGTGATAATAGCCGAAATAATACAAAAGCTGGTAGCGTATAAATACAGCCAGAGGAAGACAGAACATATACTACAAACATAATACGTGCCGAAAACCATATTTGAAAACAAAGAAGAAAAGCTTTAGTGAGATTTGAACGTACACGCGAATAAACAATCATACATAAAAGATATCAGTTTGAAATATAGAGAAAGACGCAGTATAATAAGATAATATGATAGGAATGTACAACGAAAAATAGAGAAATTATAGAAAGTTACAGCTAACTAAAATATAGTAAACTGTTTGGGAAATATTTTTTACAATTAGTAAAACAGTAATATTCCGAGAAGTTTGTGTATAATTCTGAGATTCTATATCAATGTCAAATGCAAAATTAATCAGACGCAGCCTTAACAGTGACAATGCGTGCTCATAGTTAACCGTAAGAGAATGAGGACTTCACGGTAACAAGGACTATGCGAAATGACATGTCAGCTTTCGGATACTGTTACCGTAGGAACGACAACAAACCCGCATAATTGAGGGCAAACATTAGCACAATTCACCGTTTGAGGCGAAGCCAACGTGCCAGATCAGATCAGCCCACATAGGGATATAACTTATTCTAGCAAATATTCTTGAAAACGCTATACCTTATTTAATCAATGCACCTTAAGCGCGATGGCAATTTCCATTATCATCAAGGTATAGAATTACTGACTCAGTGAATATGTAAATGAGCGTATACTAATATAGAGGACGGTCCTGCAACCCAGAACCTGGATTCAAGATAGACTATCATCAATGAGAGTCTAGTGTGTAGGTGTCTGTAGAACAAATATAGAGTAAACCAATAAAAACAGGAGAGTATTAACGGTTCAGCACTGATTTCATAGAACCCAAGTATGTGGAACGGGAAGAGATAAGTATTGAGGCTTCAGGACTGCCAGAATTTAGGGTTTAGAGCAGCTTAGTACTGATGGGGTCAAGTCTAGCTAAAGTCTCCTCCAGAAATAAATCCTCCAGCGAGCCAATCAGTGAAATTATTGATAGTATAGTCATGTATATTGATGATACAGACGTATCTTTACAAATGAGGATATTTTACTAATTTGTTTGGAAGAATCTCAGTGATAATTATTTAGTTGTATTACAATTAGACTGTAGATTTTACGCATTGAGAAAAATGATTAGACCAACTGCAAAATAGTAAAAACATTTCAAGAATCTATAAATATCGTCATTTCCAACTCATTAAAATGATTAAGGAAAGAAATAAATGTCCACGTTGCATTTGTATCTTGAAATGAATGCGGACGTTTCTTTATTTTGCCTAAAAACCCACAGTCTAATTATAGCATTCCTATTATCATGTGAACATCTCTATTGAATGTTTACTCTTCGTGCATGCATGCACCAATTTTCGCGTGACTTTTACCCGAATAAACAATTTCAAGGAATAGAAATAGAAGATGGAAGTAGTGTTCAATATCATATCACGTGAACGCATCTCTCTCGACTGTCTGACCCCCGTGCATGCATGCACCAATTTCTGTATGACTTTCACCCAAATAAACAATTTCAAGGAATAGGAAGATGGAAGTGGCTTTTTATTTTACATCAATTTGTGTATTGATTCGTATGATTTTTTTCGAAATAGGGAAACTAAATCAATCGCGATGGAAGATAGAAATTGCTTCGAATATCATATTCCGTATTCCTCTCGAATGTCCGTCCATTCACAGACGCCCCCATTTTCGTGTGATTTCAACCCAAATAAACAATTTGAAGCGCGCATGGAAACGTGTGTAATTTCCTAGAATTTGAGAGCTTGGGAGGGAGGACGAATTGAGGGGAAAAAGTTACCCCCTCTCTGCCAGCTGCCTAGCGTCGTAGAGGGGGAAGGTAGAGTGGGGACACAAGTTTTCTGGCGACTCTGTTCTGCTATAATATTTTCAAAGCTCTTTACCGTAGTCTTCTGGTGACTCTGTTCTGGTATATTTTCAAAGCTCTTTACAGTATGTAATCTGTGCAAAAAATGTCATGCAAAATGTAACGTAATCTCTCCGCAGTTCTAGGAAAGCAGATCGCTTATGCAGTCTGCGAGTTGCATTCTGCAAAGCAAATTCGAAGTCTCGATTATAGGAACGGCTGTGTAACATACAAACTTACTTCTGTAACATACAAATCACAGTGATGGCATACGAGTGCAATTCGTTTCTTAAACGTCGCGACAAGTTTCATCGGAAATGGATAATCCGAGGTGATTGATTCGCCGATCGAATAAACAAGGCGTTTGTTGCTCACTACCAAAAGTTTATCCCTTCGATCAATAATCCATGCGATGTGTTCGCTGGATTTCTTTTTTCCTCCGTAGTTTCTACGATCGATAACAGCGCCGCTGTCGTTTTGAATATCCCATGGAGCCTTAACGACAACAAGAAGGAACGATAATACGGCGCACGGAGATAGAGCTCGGAAGCAAGATGCAGATTTGCATCTTGCTTTCGGTGATTCGCTTAGAAGCTGGTCTACCGAGAACAGACTTTTCAGCCGGTTAACGTTGTTACCACTTTTGAATGCTTAATCCTCTTCCTCCAGTATGGCGATCAACTCTGGCTCCTTGAAAATTTTTAAAGTGTCGTGAAGGAGTTTGAAGAGGAAAGGAAGTTGTTCTTTTTGGATGGTCGATGAGGCATTTTGTAAGCGGAAAGTGAGACGCGACATTGTCGGCGAAAAAGATTCAGTTTTGAAGTGCCAGTAATGGTACCTTTCAGATATATTTTCTGAAAATTTCATTAGGCGACTACGAAAGTTCTACTTATACCTATGTCAAGAAATAACTTAATTTGACTGTTGGGTACAGTCACAGCTCTACCGTATGCTGATAATTGAAGACTGGAATTAAAAAAGCCTGTAACTGACATTTTTAAAAAAATTGTTTTTTCCGGAAAAAAGGAAGTTCCAACGCCAATGCAATGAAATAAGACTGAAGTTCCTTGACAATTAGTTACAAGACGATCTTACAAGTTTTACATGGATATTCAGTTTTACAGCCTTTTTTAATTCCAGTGTTCAATTAGACTGCGGATATCATGCATTTATAACAAGACATGAATCGGTGAAGCTTAAAACAGTACAAAGATTAATACATGAAATGGACATTATTTACACTACGTCAATTTTATTCGAAAAAGATATATAACATTTTTCTGACAATCCAGTGCTGTTAATTTTTTGATTTCAAGACCGGTAAACGTTATGAAAGACTCGTTATTGAAAGCAAACCGAGGCTGTTTTTTTAGAGAAATGAAAAACTGCATTTATGCGGAGCTGTTATGGTTCTTGCAATTGAGAGGCATGTAGTCTGAATAGTAATCATCATTCAAGTATTCATTCGTGGAAAATCAGACTGCGGCTTCAAGATGTAGGGTACGTGCACTTGTGAATTGCAAACGTGATTCACAGTTCTCGAATGAGTCTACTTTGCCTGTTTGTTAGGTCTCTCATGTCTTATTAATGTTGCCTAATATGCATACTTTCTTTCTACTTTGGAAATAAGCAAACAAGTCTCAAACGGTTATTCTCCAGAGCAATCTTCAACTGAAGTTCTTCTCACTTTGCATTGGTAGTTCTCAGAATTTCCGATGACATTATGGAGATGCGATAAAAAACTGTGCAAGAATTTGTATTTTTATCTCATGAAAGACAATCTATACGTACTTTAACCAAAGATACATTATTTATAAAATATTCATTGATCGTTTAGTCGCGATAAAGAATTCTAAAAATAACAATCTTTTTACATTCTTTCTAGGAAAAATATTCACCATTATTACTGTTATTGTATAGTAATAATACTCATATGAAAATTAAATTTATATAAACTATATGCAACACCTACTAATCGTTTTAGCAAGTGCTTCTTATCAAAATTGTCTCCTAAAAGCCACACATGGTTTGAAAAGAATTATTTTACAGGAAAGCTACACAAATCATTGTAACACCTTCTCAATAAAATTGTCTTCTTGAGACTACACATGGTTTGAAACGTACTAGTATACAGAAAAAGAATAAATTACATTTTTACGAGAAATCCAACAATCGCGCTTCATTTTGCAACTCACATAAATTTAATAGTATGTATTACAGTAATTCCACGCTAAATCATTCACTTTTTGAGATCGGCGATAGAGATTTAGTTCGAACGAAAATACGATGTACTGCACGTGAAATGGCGGTAGGGATTAAGCATCGTTTATATGAAATTCCGAATTGATTCATAATATATGGACTTCCAAATTTTACATTCCTTGCGTACCTTCGTGGAAACAAATTATACTTTTGAATTTTTATGTCGTTGACGGATTCGGTTAATTCTCTTTTATTTCAGCCTAACACGTTCGACCTATTGTAATAAGCAGACTGCAAACTTTATGCACTTATGACAAACATGAATAGACGAAATACAAAACAATAAAGATACAAATAGAAATTATTAAGGACAAAATTATTAAACGAAGAAATACATTTTCCTCTACTTTCTGTTTTCCAAAATTCATTTAGAAAATTTTTATTTTGCATAGAGATCCACAGTCTAGTAACAACATTTCAGTAAATCGAGAAATTCTCTCCGGAAAGTATGATTAAATTTTTGATTTACTCTTTTAAATTGTCTTACTAAAATGTAGCATAAAATTTTTTGAGTTTTCATTATCGAGAAAATCGAGTTTGAAAATTTGGTGCTATTGAATAGAAGTCGTCTGACACGTCTGTTCATGACCTGCCGATTCTACTTACAAATGCTAAGCCCGCGAAGTCGACGGATTTTCAAAATTGCTTTTGTGAAAAACAAAGCCTTGCATGAACAAATTTTATTCTACATTTTCGATTTATTTTTAATACTCTGTAGAAATGTAAATTGTTACCGTTTCGCAGCAGTGATGGAACATGACTCACCAACACTGATATTTCGCCTCTTACAAAATGACTTCGATCTTCCGCGCAGTTTTTCGCAAAAAGAGAACTGAAGCGGCATAATTTCACCAGATGGAGGCGCACTTATGTAGACAGTCGTTATATTAGAGTAGCGAGGCGTTCCGGACGACTAATGTCTTCGCCAATTCAGACGCAGCCGTAGGATGCATGATTCATTATAACACGAGCGCATTGTTTCATCAGGATGGCGTGAAATTGTGTACTCTCGTTTCTCGAAAATTATGATGGACTTCCGAGAATATTTTCGCTAGCGAAAGTAATTAAATCGTCCGTGGTAGTCTTTTTCTGAACGTCTACCATCATCGGAGTAATATAATTGATGAACTTCAACGAAGTTTCGGTCGTTTGAAGTTGCTTGATCGCGTGAAAGAACGCGAAAAAGAGAGGGAGAGAGAGAACTCTGTTGAAGTTTCGGTGTTCAAATTCGACATAAAACGAACATGGTAGTACGATGATCTAAGTGTCTTCATTCCACCGATAGGGCAAAGCAGTGCAGGAACCCAGCCAAAAGCTATTACAATTGTTTTTTATCTGTTGCTAGCACGCCAGACGAACTTATTCGCTGATGGAAAATTGTTTTTCTGTCGGTGCACACGCCAAATCGTGAGTTACATGATGAAACATAAATATTGTAAAAAGTTAAGCTGTTATATTTAACCAGGGGAATTAATTTTTACAAAGAACAAGGTATTTAACTGTGTGTTTATAAAGCATTCTGTTGAATAATTATAAATGTACATGAGTAAATATTACCAATTGTAGAATTGACGTCTACGGAGGGAAAACCGTGAAACATCAATGATTACTAGACTGAGGATTTTTATACAAAATAAAAATTTCTTACCTGAATTGCAACAAACTGGAGTGAAATAGAAAATTATTTTCTTCTCTATCACGTTGAGTAGGTAGAAAATAATATAATAATATGTTTAAATATCCTAACATTTCTGCTATTTTAAATTACACCTCCCCATTATTGTCATAAATGCATAAAATCTGCAGTCTAATGATTACGTTACAGAGAAAAATGTTCTGTAACATGCTTTTGTTAAATTTATCCTGCGTTAGAGATTCTCAAGAACGTATATTGAACACAAATCCGTTGTTACGTGAGCTTCAGTTACTTTATACTGTAAAGAAAATTCTGGATTTTCCTAATGAGAATGTTTAGTGCCTTTTATAGTATGATGGTTTTAAATAATCCTTGTTCCTATGAAGCTTTAGAGTTGGCAGAAATATGTATTCCAATTTGTTCTAATTTATAAATGGACACTGACAGAGCTTACAAAATTAATTTAGTTTCACAGACGATGTGCCAGAGACAAATTCTCCTGTTATGTATAACAGTTCTTCCAAGAGGTATTTCACCCATCAGTTTTTAAATACACATCATTATCTTCCTGTATTTTATTCGTCTCGATTGTATTGAGTGGAACGGACAATACATAAAGCGTTATTTAAATTGAAGATTAATAAAAAAATATTTCAGTGATTATATATATACAGGGTGTCTCAAAATTCCTTCAACAGCCGGAAATGGGAGGTTCCTGAGATCATTTGAAGCAACATTTTCCTTTGCAAAAATGTTATCCGCGGCTATGTTTAGGAGTTATTAACGAAAAACACGGACCAATCAGAGCGCGATCTAGACGCGAGTTGGCAGTCTAGTCGGCGCGCCAACTGTCTATTGGCTGACTGTGCCAACTCACGTCTAGGTCGCGCTCTGATTGGTCCGTGTTTTTCGTTAATAACTCCTAAACAAAGCCGCGGATAACATTTTTGCAAAGGAAAATGTTGCTTCAAATGATCTCAGGAACCTCCCATTTCCGGCTGTTGAAGGAATTTTGGGACAGCCTGTATATATACAAAAAATTTTTTTTTTTATTTTTTTTTATTTTTTTGCTATTTCCGAGCGCTTCAAGTACCTACAACTCGAAACTTCAAACTGTTATATCTCATCATGGAAGTATCTGACAAAAAAATGTTTCAGACAAAATTGACTTGTTTTTTTCCTGTAGAATCTAAATATGTAACATTTTATAGGGGGTTCCATTTAAAATTACAAAGGTACCTCCCCTCCTCCGTTAAAGGGGAAGGGAGGCCACTTCACGTTTATGTAGTCAGAAAGGCCCTTCAGTTCCATGCAATTTAAGACTAAGAACTTCAAAATCGATGGCATAGTTTTCGAGATATTGAGCTGTTCACAGTTATGTGGGCCACCCTGTATATTAACCACGTATACCCCAGTTTTTTTATTCAGCATTCAGTACTGTTTCACAAGACCAAATAAAAAGTTATGGTACGAGAAACTCGAGATCATCTCTGTACGTTGATAAAATCATTAACAAATACATTTTAAGTGGCACAGTGATATAACTCACCCTGTACATTCACCCCAGCCAGACTGACTAATAGAAATAGTGAGCCAGCGGTTCAACGTGAAAGTTGTTGCCGACGTTGCCGAAGCAACTATGATGAAAAATTAACAGGATCGTTAGTCGGTAGTGCGGCGACCCCGGCATTAACAGTATCCATACATCTCCGTTAATCTGGACAGTTCGCGAAAGACAATAACGTTGCCGGCGATTTGTGAAACGTAGGTATACGATGCGTTATGGCTATGGTACTAGATTTAATTTAGTGAGCACTAAATCGTTACGGGGGACGGTACGCTAAAGGCACAATACCCTTGCCATGATTTTCCGAAGAACAGAGAAAAATACAATCGTTGCGAGAAATTCCACTTTGCATTATTTCGAGAGTCACTATAAAACGGAAGCTAAAGGAGCAGAGGTAATTCTGTTTTCACCATTGAAAAATTATGCAGCTTTGAAGATTAAAATTCCATAGATATTTAACAATCTTTGTGGAATATAGAACCATAGTTTCATGAAAAATTCCAGATTAGATGTCAGGTTATAGTGGTTTAATCAAGGCATTTTACTAAAAATGTGCATCAACTTACGGAATAATGTCAAGCTCAGGAAAATCAGAAAAAGTTTTGGTCTTTATGATTGAGGCTATTGTCTGAACTAGAACAAATGAGCAACGGTGGAAACCTTTTTAAAAACAGCAGCAGAGACAAAATTTTCTTTCCTAATTACGAGCACAGTACAAATTTCGCATTTAATAACGAATAAAAGTTTTGTGAAAAAATTTGACATGAAGTTATGATAGCATTGCAGGTATAGAAAAATGTACCAATAAGATTAAATACTCACGGGTCATCTGGAACTCATTTATAGGTGGTAGGGGTATAATTTATCGACGCGAAAATGTATCAGAAAAATGGGTGACAGCAAAAAAACAATTTGCATACGCGCCGGGTTAATACTGATGAATGCAAAATTAAATTCGGAATTACAATCGCCACGTGTGTTCCGAGGAGATTGGTGCATTTTAGATTAAAAAAATTTAATGTTTCGCGCGGAACTGTGTTCCTCGAAATACGGCGCAGTCAGCGGGATATTACCAAGCATAACTTTCGCGTTTCATGGTGTTCATTATAATAATTATAGCAGTTATAACTTTTTACGCTTTCGAAGATGTTTATTTTATCTATCGAACACCGATTTCATCTGAAATACAACTTTCTTGTTGCAGAGAAAATAGTGTTTCTGAACGGAAATAGTGTTTAAAATTAGACTAGATATTTATACAAAATTAACGTTTTATGAATCAATTACTAATCAATTAAAACGTACTTTTACCAACGAATTCATTTATCGATACTCTATTGAACACGCGACACTTTCATTATGATTTAAAATATTGAAACAGGGGATTTAAAATCCATCGAATCGTCGTGCACACGTACCAAAAACATATTATTCATCAGCTCGCAGTTGAATGTGGTACAGTTCCTTTCTACTCCCCAATTAATTTATCAATATTTCTATAAACGAACTGAATAACTTTTCCGGAGTTCAAATATCAAAACCCAACGTTCTCGACGGCTAAAAAGTCACTCGTTACTAACAGTGTACCCAGTGATTAGCAGCTTTATACTGTGTATTTCAATAATTTCTTCTATGCCTTGGATTTCGGTGATATTCAAACTCAATCAATGGCTTCAAATTTAATTAGCCCGAATCCGTTTCTGAACCATTGCCATTCGATACTGAAGAGTTCCACTACGCAGCTCCTTAAAACGATGGAAATTATATACTTTATTATAGAAGGTCACAATAATTCTCCGACGAGGAACACATTTTAATATTGCATTTAGCGAACTGGATCGGGCGAGCTAATTAACCTATATAACTTAGATCAATGGTAGCTCGTTAAATGATAGCAAAGGTGAAGCGGCGTGCTTCAACATGCCGCGATAATTAACTGGATTGAAAACGATATTCGCTGGGGCCGACGAATTTCTACGGTAGCCGTACATGCTAGGTACCCGGTGAACATTGTAAACGTACGTAACATCAGATAACAAGACAGCACACGGTGTATGTACACGGCGAACATGCCGGATTAACTTCTCTGGCCATAAGACACCCCGTGACCGTATCGGCCGGCGCGGCGTATTTACTGCGCCGACCACCCCTGGAGAACAGAAACGCGGTTACGTTCTCGAAGGTCAGAGTTAATCGAAGTTTCCACACCATCTAATACCGCCTAACCATTTTCCAGTGGCTGTGCCGGATACGGGGCCGTACCTTCTCTCCGTATCAGCTGCAACCATGCCCCTGGACTACCACCCGGTTAAGCATTGAGTTACCTGCTTTTAGATGCAATCGGATTGCCGTTTATTTGACCCCCGATCGTCCGCTAACTTCTGGATGTGCATCGCGTCGTGCATAATTGACCGTATCAGTCCGAGGATAAGAACTGCGCGGGAATCTCTTACCGCGGAGAAAATCGTTTTACCGGCTTTGTGGAATAGCAATCTTTCTACAGATATCACTGATCTTCAGGTGTACTACACGAGATTAACGGTCTGAGTAATTTTATATCTTCGTCGAATTTTATTTGGCAGTCACGAATACATTTATTTACTCCCCTATCCGAATATATAATAAATATGCTTCACATTCAACCCCTCGCCGTATTTTAACGAGCCAGACTCGTCATGAAGATTTTAACAAAGTCTAACAAATGTGAATATCACGCGTTTCTTTTTAGGTGAAATAAGATTTCATTCGTTTGTAATTAATATTTAACAGTAAACCTACCGTGCCTTGAAAATAACTGGTACATGTTCCGTTATAAAAATGAAAAGATTGATTTTATTTAGACTTTGTGCGGCCCCTATTGTAATAAGTGCTCTACTAGAGATATTTATTTCAAATAATTTCAATAATTTTATTTCAATAATTGTAAAATAAAAAATCTGGAACCGGTCATTTTGACCGGTGATGGTAGGTTTAGTGTTAAGCATTAATATAAATGTAGCCAAGACGTTCCAATCACTGTAACTGTAAAGAAAATGGTACGGCAAGGGGTTAATATAAAAATTAATTTCTGAACTTGTTCAGAGATTAGTGTTGCACACGTATGATCAACGTAGAGTTGCCAGATCAAGACTCATTCCCCCACTCCACCTTCGCCTTCTTCGACGCTAGCTCCCACGCTTCCGCCGCGGTTCGGTCACGTGACGCGTTCTTCCCCCCTTCAATTCGTGCTCCCTCCCCGCATTTTTAATCAGCTACAGTGGATCCAAAAAGTATTTGAAAAATATATTGTAGCACTAAACCTACTGTCAACAATAAAATTCACAGCACCTGTTGAATTAACTAGGCCACTCGTCGCTCGCAAGTTTTGAGCAACATGCGTGTCCATCGTATTATACGTGTGTAAATTCGGAGCACGTTTCAATTTAAACCAGATTTTTTGCACATAATGGAGGTCATCAAAATTTTTCTTATTGTTGGTTCGACAATGCTCGATTTTCAGTTATTTTCAGTGGCTTTATTAGACGCCCAGAGCGCACTGAGTCAATAAAACGATAGTCTTGATTTTTTCGTTCTGTGACGTACCACTACGCCAATGGTCGGCAAGTTTTGCCCTTACCGGCCGTGCTTCGAGGGCTACGCCCCCTTTTCCGGCTGCGCGTCTTGCGAGAGTGTATGGTAAATCCGAAATATCCGAAATATGAAAAGTAAATCCGGAATATTATGAAAAGTTGAACGTCACTGTTCGCATCGCCGACGTTAGAAAAGAATCGTCCAACCGCGTGCGCTTTTCCGTTTTAATATACTGCATTGTGGAGAACGAACATTCACATTGCTAAATCGATCCGGTCATTGAGAAAATTCGCAGTGCGAAATTTCGGTGTATCATGTGAGGATATCTCAATTCTTCCAATGTTTAAAAATTCGACTCCTTTAATTGTTCGGTAACCTATTGATGGGATGTCGCCGTAATGCGCCACGCGCAGTTCGTACGCTACACGCCTGAGTTGGCTCGAGAACTATGACCGTCACAGGGAGCGACGTGCGCGGTCGGAAAAAAGGGGCGTAGCCCTCGAAAAACGCCTGAAAAGGGCAAAACTTGCCGACCACTGCTCTACGTTGTTATTTTTTGGTCGCCGTTAAATTCTTTTGAACAGTTTTATTTTTTCATTCCCTTTCGCGTTTTTGTGCTGTCCTCCCTTTCGTATTATTTTCCACACCTCCTCTTCCTTTGTCTCCAGTTTTTCTGTTGTGGAAAACACGAAGTAATAAATCAGCTAGCTGAACTCTAATTCAATAATCTTTTAAAGCCGGCTGAAAATACCGTTCCTAAAAAAGTAAGGGAATTTGTTTTTTTAGTACATAATTGTATTTCTATTGATATTATATTCAATTAGAGAATTCGAAAGAAGTGCTATCTATACTAGTATAGACTATCTAAAAGATCGTTGAAAAGAATAAAAATAATTTTTTTTAAAACTCGTCCACTCGTTTGTACCACTTTAACTCTGCAGAACTGAGTTAAGGATATTTGTTTGCTTTACAATTGTATACGTAAAGCATAGTTATTGTCGTCTCCCACAAAAGTTCGTAGAGGGTGATATCTGGAACTTAAATTGAACAATCAAACAAAAAAAACATTGAATAACGCTAACAAAATAAAAACGAACAAGAGAACTGAATGTAACAAAATAGGGAATCTCTCCCAGTAATAAACAAATTTTTGCCACTCTGACGGTCAGGAATTAATTGGTATACCTTATAATATTTGAGTAAATGTAACGCATTTCTCCTAATTGAATATTTTTGGTGAACGTGACGAGTCCAGCAGCCAACGAAATCGCTAACAACGTAAAGATATCATTTTTCCGAATCTGTAAGCTTTCGCAGGACGGCTGTGGAAACTGCGTACTGACAAGAATGATAATATGATGAGAAGAGAAACGAGAGCAGAATGACTCGGTACTTTATGATTGTATTCACGCCTCATAAGAAGGAAACTCAGCTCTGACCACCGAACCAACGTATTCACCAAACATCCAGGCCAAGAGGTTGAATGCGAAATTCCGCGCGATTCAAGACGGATGTGTATGAAAATACACCCGCCACTTCAGAAACTGCATTTCCAGTTCTTGGAAGAGGTCAGGTGCAGTGGGATTTCGTGCGTGGTCTGCTTCATCAAGCTAAAATAAAGATTCTGTCTTTTCTCAGGAAAAAGATATCACCGAATCCCCTGGGACACAGCAGAATGTCGGACAAATAGATGTAACAGACTTTATTCGCAAATAACGTAAGATAGAACTACGTACGTTCGGAAAAATTAGAATTACTGTTGAGGTAAGTGTAGCTGGAATTCAACAGTGAAAGATGTTCAGAATATGCCATTTTCCTGCTTTCGAACATCTACAAACAATATTAGAATTATGTTTTTAAACATAAAAATATTTATTATGGAGAGGACGATGGAACTTACTGAAATATTTAACTGAGAATATTTACTTTAGAGAAGGCATCTCTGTTGACCTTGACATTGACATATATCATATTATCAAGGACACTTCCTCAAGATAGAATGTTAGGGCGTATTCCCATTCGTCAAACTTGATCAAAATTGATCGCATGCGTCCGCGCTATAAGTTACCACGCATGGAGTATAAATCGCAAAACGCAGCGACGTGCCGCGTGTATAAAATCCAGCTTCAAACGCTATTACCTTAAGAGGTAACAGGGATTCGCGTAACGCGTTTTATAATTTATAATCGGGGATTTTTGCGACTTCCGTAGACCCGTGTCCGGTCTCAACGGTATTTTCACTTTATTGTTATACTATTATATTTATATCATAGTATCCATATTGGTACTAACTACATCGTTTTAACTACTATAACCTCACTACGTGACGTCACGTAGAGTGGGGAGACAAGTCTCAATCTGGCGACTTTGAACGTGCATTGTGTTACGTTAATTATGATAAAATTTACTTGTCTTCTCACTTTATTCTTCCTAAGAAGCTAGGATCCAATTACGAGTAAAATGAAAATGTTATTAGTCATTGTTAAGGCATTTATTAAATTGCTCTTTCATTTTCTCCCTATTTATGCGGAAGCGATAATACTCTCTTGATTGGAATTCTTCTGTTATGAAAGCTAGCTCGTCCTTTCATCTCGGTTTATTTCTGGTCTTACAAATGAAGAATGGATTACCGGGATGCATACAGCAAAACTGTAATATCAGTCGTCCACGTTGAAATTCGCGCAATGCGTTTAATCAAATACTTGAAGAAGGTAGTAGAAGCCAGTAGTTGCCAGTGCGCAATTTTGTTTGCGTAACTGGGAAACCTATGCTGCTCCGCTACTTTAACGACAATGTTTCAACTCCGTAGCTCCTACATTCCACTGTTGTCCTCTGTGCTCTTTCTACCGAGGGCTCGCGTACTTCGCTATTTTTAACGAGTCACAATTGGGTAATATGATCCGGTCATTTCACGCCAAAGGAATCACTTTGTGCTCTCGTCTCTCGGGGATTCTGATGAAATTTAAATATACTGTCCATGTGAAATTAAGAAGGCTGCTTTAGCATAGAACTCCGGGGAGAACTGCCGCCTGAAATTATTTTTATTAATAGCAGACAGTGTTCTCCTGTTTTACATGTGAATGTCGCGATGTCTAGTAATTAGTCACAATATAATTAAGGATAAGAAGATGAAGATAGATTCAATGTCATTGCTTTAAAGGCCTTTCGAAACTGTGTTATCTGGAACAAGCAGACGAAGTGTAACTTATTCAAGTGATTATCCTTCTAATGAATAATTTTATTATATTCTCCTCCATCAAACGACTCTAGTTTTAGTGTCTCACCAAATGATTCTACCACAGACCCTGACATTCAATCGCTGGCACATCAAATTCCAGTGCTTCTCCTGGTCAGGTCCTTGCATTTCATAATTATACAGATCATGTCCTACTGTCCAGATGTCCTCATTAATGTCAATTCAATTGAGTAAGAGCAGACAGTAACCCTTTAATGAAATATCGAAGCTTCAGTCCATAATCAGATGCTGCATTCAATAATGTTTTATCCATGTATGAGAATAATGAATGGGCAAAATACAAAACAGTAAAAATATTATTTTGCACTGATTAAAATTGTAAAGAGAAGAAAGACGTTTCTTCTGCTTGACACAGAAAACTTTTATTTCGTATAAAAATCCGCAGTCTACTCATCGACTGTTAATTGATATTGATATTGATATCGCACGTTCTTGTTCCGCAATTGGTGAAAATCACAAGGGAGTTTTTACAAGAAATTATTAGATGAATATTTCGCTCATGTGCTTCCCAAGAAACGTCCCCTCATATTAACTGATGCTGTTAATAAATGCAATTATGTAATTTTTATACAGAATTAACCTCGCAGGTACGGTACGCCACTATAGTGATTTGTCATAATTTTAGACCTGTTCTGGGAACGATTGGGGCCCCTCAAACGCTTTCTACGATTCTTCGTTGGGCAAAACGTGCCCAGCCCTGTTTTAGACAGCACTACCCTAATATGATTCACTTTATCTCTTGTTTAAACTATTCATTACTAAAATATTTATGCAAACTATATTATTCAAACTTTTAAATGCAAAATATATCAAAATGTTAAGTCCTATTCAACTGTAAGTCTATTTTAACTGAAGAGTGATGAAATATACAGTGAAAACCGTCAAACACTGGTTTTGGTACTAATGTCGCTTTTGCACATTTCGCGTTTAGTATCGTCGTAGCTGAGAGGTTAAAAATGAACTGCTCGGGACCAGAATGCTAGTATAGGGTCTTCCATTAAGAAGTGGTATTTTAAATTTTAAAAATCTCTGTTCTTTTACAATTAACAATTATTTACAATTTTTCTAAACACGTGTCGAAGAGAGAGTGACAACTCTAATTTTCATTAAATATTATAATATTTATACAATAATAATCATTATAAATATAAATTAATATAAATAATAATTATATAATAATAATGTCCTTGTACAAAGAGATGGGTTGTCTTAGACACGTCTCCCTGTCTGTTCCCATTGTCAGTGAGAAGCTGTCAATTCGATCGAAATCATCTGGCCGAGGCACACGGTCAGCGCCAATACAATTTCATAAAAAAAAGGGATGGATTGGTACGAAAGGAAGAAATACCGGACGAATGACAGGATGAAGGAAGCTAGGGCTGGATCTCATCGAGAACACCGATGTCACGGAAGAGCCCGCAAATCTGTGCCACGACGCGCGGGCGAAACAATAAATTTCACCCGGTGCTCGATATTTTACCACGTGATATGCAAAAGCCGTGAATAATGTTGGCTGTCCGTGGGAGCATTTTTCAGCCTACGTGAAAGGCGAGCCGGTTCATCACGCTCGCGAGAAACCTATCAACTCAAATAATTTACGTGGCCGACGCGTATCGCGAGCGTTCGAGAGTGTCGCTAAGACGCTGCATCTGATTTTCTCTCGAGACGAAGCACAATCTTCCTGGGATGGGGGCTATAATTTTTAACTGTCGACGAGTCCACCCGATTTATGGATCGCCTACGCCGGGTGTACCGGGAAACGGAGTTTACATGCCATTGCTCCTCCGCTCTTAATGATCGAAGGTAATTCGATAAATTGGTTCGACCCAGACTAACGCGGAGATACAGTCGACAGCAAAATTAAGTGGACACCCTTTAGAAACTTTTTTAAAATTGCATCAAACGACTTGAGCTTTTCCAACAGATTAGAAGCATTAGTTTATTAAATAACGAGCCAAGAAAATTTTGAAAAAATTGAGTGATGGAAATCTACGACTTCCACCCTTAAGCTATCATCTTGAAACGGTTGTAGTTCATAGCAACATTTACCAATTTCGCTGAAAAGTTGTACATGTATATGTATAACTCAATTTAGATTTAGGCATGTTTTAAATTTTTTTCACGAGTACAGTTCAAAATGTTAAAAAAAAGAAATTCTGAGCAATAGCAAATTCGAAAATATTTTTATTTTACACGTTACCTAATTTTTCTAACATACAAAAACACTCATCTTGTTTTGTCCAATTTTTAAAAAGTTATTAGCTTTTAAAAGCTATCATGTTGAATTTGCTACCCTTTTCTTCGTAAAAATTTCTTGCGGATCCTAGGAAAAGTTGAACCAACATATAACATATTTATTCTATGTTTCACTTTAATAATACAAAACATTGTTATGCTCTTGTATCAAATATGAAAGTAAGAGAAGTACTATAAAATATAATTATAAAATATATTTTTTTATTAACACGAGTAAAATCTTTTATTTAACTTAGATTTTTATGAATTGTCCCTAGAAAATCTGGTTTCGCATAGAATTCTACTGTCTACAGTAATAAATAAAACAAAAAGTTTCTTGTCAATTGTGGGAAACATTAATTAAATAAGAAAGGGTTCCAGCAATTTTTGTAAGTTGCAAATGGTATAACAATATTCCTAAATTCTTCTAATGTCATAGTTTCGAATTTCATTTCGAATGTCCACATCGTGTTCGTTTCACTCTCCTTCTTGAAATGACATCGCGATTACGTGACGGTTGATGAGATGTACAGACACGTGCAAATGTGCGTGCGTGCACAGTGCATATGCGATTTGTTAAGCTGCTAATGGCTGCTGACAGACGTAGAAAGTGCAGTTTGCTCTCCGATTGCTCTCGCGCAATTTCTCAAATCATTTTTCCGCTACGCCACAGCATTCACAAACGAGTGAAAATTAATTTTCAATGATAAAACAGTTACGCGAGACTCGGATTTCAAGAGTATAGATTCTCCAAGTGGATTTAACGAGTCTCAACTTCATGTTACAGAATTATCTCGACGAACAGGTTTACGAGAACAAGCAATCTTGCAACAGATAAAACATTATGTCCGAAATGTGCAGTTTACCATCGGACACTTTACTAGGTCACTCGTGAAAAGTAGCATTAGAAAGGCAATGAACATCTCGACAAACGAACGGATGGTCATTTACGAAACATAAGTTTTCATCTGTGGTCATAAAGAATTTTATAGAATAGTAAAATACTTCAGCGACGGTGGAGTGCTGTCATAAAAGACCTATTATTCGGAAAGTTATTAGAAACGAGTTTAACAAAATTTTATCACGACTCTTTGTTGCAGAGTTCGTTCCATTTTTCGTGTGAAGTGGATGCACGTTTTGCACATAAACTAGCTCGCAGTACGACCACAGTAATCGAAAATGTGTGTTTGTGTGCAAACTGGTAAAGTAGGGAGGGGGGTGGAAATTATGTAGTAGTTGACAGAGAGGGTTATGTATGTATTTTTATCACTTCATTGAAAATGGAATTATTCTTGAAACTTTTCTTGAAGTATCTTAAAAATCCTTCCGACTGATTATCACATAAACGAAAATTCATTATTTCATATTAATTAATAGATTATGTAAGATTCATATTAAATATTAGGCATTATAAATAAGAAGTGGAAGACGAAGAAGTAATAAAATGATTAAGAAAAGTAAAATAGTGAATAATGATATATATGTGTCAGATTGCAAGCTGATAGTAAAGAAATTATGAGTAATAGTTTCAGCATTATAAATAGCAAAATAAAAACAACGTCATTCTTATATTTTTCTAATCGTTTGCTGTTTTATATTTCACCCAATTTCTTCATACAGATCTGCAGTCTAATAGAAAATAATAGATAATCGTAATTGTAGCATTTGCGAGTATATTCAGCTACTTTCCCTCCTATTTTAATGACAAAACTTATGACAACTATTAGGTTTAATGTAGCACGCAACTTTAGCAGTATGTGATATTTAAGGGCATTGTAGACAAGTGAATTTTGTCGCTCGTTATAGCAGTGCACTGAGTTATATGAGAAGCTGTGAGAGAGTACATAACAAGGGCGATGTTAACATATTTCTTGGAGCAGTTACATTCCACTGAAATTACTATTATTATTTTAACACGCGTTACGTCGGGTTGGTACGTCGAGTGCAGCAAATTTGGTTAAGATGTGTGAGACGTAGGAAAGTCGAAAGAGTAATCCGTGTGATAAAGTATAACTTTTTAATTTCGTTCTTGATTTTTCTTATCGCTCTTCGTGAATATATTTCTCAGAGATTGCGGAAGTATACTGATACCATTCACCAATGTTGCATCAAATATTTGATTTGATTTTTCAAGCTTACAAGTACTGGGAGTTCGATTTTTTGAAAAATTGATATGTAAACCGATTTTATATTGACGTGGATGTAGGGTCGTTCCAGCTACATTTTTATGTGAAATAATAGTCGAAATCCATATTTAGTAGGGACTCTATTTGGTAGCTGCTTGGATGAAATTCCGATCCAAAATTCATAAAACAAATATTACAATATAGAATTTGTATTTTTAAAAATTTTTTATTATAACCCTTCATACTCCTGTGATAAGTGTAACTCGACATTCTTAATTTTTCATATTGAATATGTATTATATTTTATAATACTAATTCTTCTTTTACTTAGATACGTAATGCTCATGCATGTATTAAAAAGATTTAAGGACATCAGTGTGTCGGTTTCAACGTAATAAGTTAATTGAAAGAAGAAATCAATTTCTTGTTCGCCCCTGTGTCTTGCAATCAATGCGAACAGTTGTTATTTTGCATACAGATCCACAGTTAGTAAAAAATTATTTTAAATTAGTACTAATGAAGAAATTGTATTACATTTTAAAACACTTAAAAGAATAGAAAATTGTTGGAAACAAAATTGGAAAAGAAATGCCAGTGCAAAATCATCGCAATTTACGCAGAAAACAATGTTTGTTTGTATCGTCTACTTGCAATTATATACAACAAATGTTTGGGGATAGTGTATCAATTTCAAAAAATCCCGCTATCCTAGTTGACGCTGTTCCTTCGTTGGCCCACTAAAAGTACAATGAGCGCAATCGCGTTCGTGACAGACACGTCATCATGTAGAAATTGTTATTCTGCCGGCCGTTCGAAATAAACACAATGCGTGAAGCTATCAGACCCACACCTACCAAATGTTCGACAGTGATTGATTTTATACGCATTCGTCGCGTGCATAGCGTAACTGGACCACGGTTCAGAAGATGCAGCACGTTGTTTTTCCCAGTGTCTGAATATCTAGGCGTGTTGCTGAATTAAATTCCCTGCGTATTTCTTTCGAGGTGACACATTAGCTGAGTAAAGTTAGACCGGGTTATTAACGCGATAGTTAGGGGCGCGGAAAACATTTTCACAAAACCGAACGCATGAATGCATGCTGTGAAAAGCCGGTTCACGGGATGCGAGCAAGATAGATGCTGGGTGGAGATAGATGAGATGTAAATAACCAAAAGGACGGCTATCCGGGTCTAACCATGGGGAGAGTGAATAGAATACAAAACGAAACGGACTGAATTTAAATGGAAAAAATTAGTTCAACCTGTAAAGGGATATTTTTCTGTGGAGCTTCCTCCGATACATCAATGTGTGGAAAAGTTAAACATTTTTCAAATGCTGCGCAAAATTCAAATCTTGTATTTCAGTAAAGTTTATAAAGTGATATATGCAGCTTTATGGGACAATTACGACGGACGTAATTATAGCTATAGATTGTCAGACAATACTGAAGAAAAAGGTACAATGAAAAACTTATACATACATTACAAATTATATTTATATCATCTATGTATAATTCGTACATAAGATTGTATTTGCATTATTAATGCATAATTCGTATACAAGATATAGCTTGTCTTCCTGTAATTATTCTTGTAGGAAATCCTTTTGTGAAAAAGAATGGGCCCTATGGTATGGTGGGTACAGTCAATCTCATAATTGATGGCACACACTATAAATCAGAATAACTTTTTCATAAATGGACCAAGCGACTTCAATTTCTCTGCCAAGCTAGATGGATTAGTTCACTAGATATGTAACGTAAATTGTAGGAAAATTTCGTTTATTTTGAATTACGAGAAAAATAGTAAAAATTTCTCCTCATAACTTTTTCATTTGGGCTTGTAACGAAAATTAAACATTTTTTTGTATAGTTACTACACCATTTTTAATCGTTTATAACTCTTCAAGCATGTATTTTCGGCATGTATATAACTTACACGAATCTACAGAACACATTTTTAAAATGTTCGTTACAGGCACAAATAAACAACTTGCAAAAAGCAATTTTTCTAAAATTACAAGTTAAATATAATTCTTCTAGCTTGGAGGGAAAACTGCAGTAGTCTGGTGAATGTATAAAAAAGTTATTCTGATTTATAGTGTCATAAGTTATGAGACTGACTGTAGGCGTAATCCACGAATAATAAAATCAATTTTGTCGAGCACGAAATGTCTGATGGAAAAGTTTCATTTAATATTTTCCTTTTACGTCTTTCTGTAAATTCAATCCACTTTGCACGGTACATCGAATTGGAGACACCGTGTATACAAAAATCTGCCAGCTGCTAGCTCCGTTCTAATCATATACCGTTACCAACGTGGTCCACGAACATCGATGTAGCTGTACGTGCAAACCAATCACATTTCGCTGCTTCATAACGTGGGCTACGTGTGTAAATACGAATGTGCTGCACTCGAGGTACCTCAGTTTCCGGTTAATCTTCTGTTAAAGCGCTGTTTCCGCGATACCTCAATGGAACTGGGTTAGCGTTTGAATTATTGTATGGCAGCGTCGACTAATATACATTTTGATTTTTAGATTATTTATTCAAAATACGTGTGTTTTGTATGTACCACAACATAATTATTAATATTAGTCTGACATATTACTGGGAGCAATAGATTTTATTTATAACAATATCCAAGTAATGGAGCATTTACTTACAATTTCGTTTCAAGATTTATTTAACAATAAAACGACTGATTTCAGATTTCTACGTTCACAATTATTGGAATTTTAAAGATACTGCCATGAGAAATGGTTAAACAAGTTTCTTCACTCAAACGTACATTATCATAAAAATTTAGTAACATTAACTAAATAAATTCAATCTTGTAATTTTCAGAAGACAATTGCTCGGTAGGTTTACTGTTATTGTTGATAAAATTGCTATGGACTTCTACTCTGTTGGATAATTATAAATTCATTTAGAATTGTGTGAGGTATAAACTTCGATAGAAAGTTTTGGGTGTTAACACAAGGATTCAATGAAAGACTAGCAACGTATTCGCTGTTCGTTACAACCCTAACACTGTCAACCCTCGTCTTTAAAATGCGTCCCTCACGCTTCGTTACTCGCCATGCACACCCTCAGAGTTCATTCTTAAGCCTAAACGTGGTCACCCTCGTTGTCAATTGATAAGATAAAGTGTTCCTCGAGACCGCGTCGCAGTGTTTACGCTTACAGTGTCTCCAAACAGTCTTGGCACACAGGTCAGTCAAAATATTCCTTTTCAATATTAATTGATACTGTGCTCATCTCCATAACTGTTCGACACCTAATATTATAATAGTGCGCCTATTAAAAATAATATTAGTGATGACGGTTCATCTTGGAAAGAAAATATTTTATTATTGTTATACAGAAATAATGACAACATAGTTTAATAAACAACGATGGTGTAATAGTGTATTATACTTTAGAACATTTTATTTTGCATGCAAGATAAATAGTGATACATCGATATTCTCAAATGTTTTAAACACCTACTTATTTCGATCATAAATGCATGAAATCCACAGACTGATAATTATTGATAAATTAATTATTAGATTTTTAGAATGGTCATCCCATAAATTAGTAATGAGATTTTTCACTATTTTGGAAGGTAAAATACTAAAACATAATCACAACAGTATTATATGAATATCCATCGAGTTCTATACAGAAAACTAATGACTGATTGTTTGCCGTGTTTCATCTTGAAAAATTGTGCAACGTAACTCGCATTATTTATGGGACGAGCTTCGAATTATGGAAACCCATTTACAAAATGCATATTACTTCTCGACGGATCTACCAGTACAAGATCCGTCTTCGAAGCGCATTAATTCGTTCGAATAATTCTGAGCTTACTGATCTGAATGTGCAGTAATCCTCAGTTCGGCTAGCAAAGCATCCGTGTTTCATTAATTTCACGCGCGTCGGGCCGTTCAATATCATCGCTTAGCGCAATCGGTCTCACAACCGGCTAGATTCATTCAAAATTGTACCTCTCCTGTCCATTCTGCAACAATGCCACTCAAGACAACTTAGATTCGGTTGAAATGTGTCCGGAGATAAGAAACTGTTGTTGCCGTCAATCCGAATAACTTTCTATTAAATAGCGGTACAGCATTTTGTCACATTAACGTGAAATACTCTACTTACGGCGGGATGCAACCCTCCTGGACGCGGAGGCCGGCTTATTACGTGCTCGAAGATTTATGTAGTCGGATGGCAGACCCGAGCCAACGTAGATCCATTGTGGACACTCTGCACGAAAATTGTTTGGACTGCATCGACGTGCATTGTGGAAATCTGGGTCGCCTTGAGTGGACTGGTAAAGCAAGAAAGTCACCGTTTGCAAAGCACCAGGCGTTGTCGGGAATCGTTTCTCGGCGAATGAGAAAACGGGGATTCGAACACCGACGAACGCGATGTAAGAAAAGACGAGGGCTAATAACAATCTTTGGAAAAATCTAATACTTTTTCGGCATTTTTCACTTCTTCGACATTTAAAGAATGTGCAGTTAAATTGGAAATTTCGAAACTTTAAGAATTACCAGAGAAATAACTTCTCAAGTGGCAACTATAAACAAAACTTGAAAAAGTCGAGACTAAAATAATATTTATTCTGAAAATATCAGAAACAGGATCAAAATTCGATTTTTTGGTTCTTTTTGTTTGAGATTTAGAGCCCGGGAGCTGGTCGCCCACTGGGGGTGATTCTGCATATCAAAATATATCGGAAAAAAGGAATCAAATTTTTTCGTTCGACGCCTCGTTTTCGAGGAAATCGAGTTTAGAAATCAGTCAGGTTCGCGTGCTTGAGTATATATGGTGAAAGTAGAATTGGTTGGCCACATGATAAGACAGTTCGAGTTCGCATCTACATATAATAATAGCACGCGTATTCGCAGCATTTTCAAACTCGATTTTCTCGATAACAAAGCTACGGATGAAAAAATGTTCTACTGAAATTTTTTCTTATTTTTTTATTTAGAATCACCCCCTCTCTGTCGGTTTGTACTACGATTTCTGGCCCACCATGTACATAACAAATTCTGAAAGTCACAGAGTGTTATGTATGTATATTTATTTGTTCCCTTACGGGTTGCAAAGGGATCCCGTTCCCTTTACAATTCGTATTTCCCAGTCCTTTTTTTTCTTTTCTTCTCTCCCTCTCTCATTCACATTTCCCATCCTGCTTTTCCTTTCTCTCGCTCTCTATCTAACTTTGTCATCCAGCCCTCTCCCTCTCCGTCTTCGGCTAATATCTTTTTTAACTTCCGCTGTATTCTTTCTTCCATTCCTTCTTCTTCCCTGCATCTTTCCAATACGTGCTTCCATGTTTCTGCTTCGTCTCTACACCTTTCGCACCGTCTGTTATTTTCCTCCTTCCAATATCTCCCTCCCGTCATTTTATTTTCTCATCTATATTTCTCTATTCTACTCCAGTTCTTTTCTTTACCCTTATTTCTTTATACCACCTGTTATACCTCTACTCTATAGCATTTCTCCAGTTTTCCCCTGTCCGTATCCCTTTATCCCTATTTGCTAGCCTTTTTCATTCCTCCTCTCTCTTTCTCTCTTCCTTGTCCCTCTCTTTTAATTTTTTCTATTCCCTCTCTCTTCTATAAATTTCTTTCTTCCCTCCTCCCATTTGGATAATTTCTTTCCTTCCCTCGCTCTAGCTTCTATCTCTTTCTAGCTTCTTCCTCACTTTCTTCTCTTTCCTTACTCCCTCTCTCTTTTCTTTTTTTGTTTAGCCACTGCTCTAGGTTTTCCATTTTCGGCAAACTTGCTTCTCCCTCTTCCCAGTATTTCCACCTTCATTATCCTGCCTATCTTTTTTCTTTCCTTCCCTTTCCCGTTCCTTTCTTTCCTCTATATCCGTTTTCGTTCTGTATTCCTCCTCGCCCTCTTTACTTTATTTGACTTCCCGTCCTCTTGTTCTTGACCTTTCTTCCTCTCACACACGATGGCGCTTTCTTCTCCGCTTCTTTTGTCTCTACTTGCCCTTCCCGCCTTTGTCTCGCTGCACTTCTAACCTCGCTTTTCCTCTCACTTATATCTTTCCCTGCTCCTCTTTTCTCAATTACTCCTTTCACCTCTTTATTTTCAGCCTCTCCTCTGTATCTCTTCCTCCTACGTAGCTATCCGACTTCTCTCTCTCCACTTTTCTCTTACTAAACTCTCCTATTTATCCTCGACTCATACACTTCAACTCATCGCCATATTTATTTTGATAGAAAAAAATCCTAAAAATGATTCTTCTGTTAGCTTCATAGACCTAACCCACACTCCTTAAGGAGGTTTTCTGGTTTTGAAGATTTAAAAATATAATTTTTGCACTTTCTTTAAGTGTGCTTGAACGTGTGTACAAAAGGAATTGTATGAACGTATTTTCCTTGAAGCAATAGATTATGTAACAAAGTTATAGATAATGGAAAAAATTATCACTGTCGTTGTGTTCGTCATTAAATTAGATGTTTGCAATCCCAAGAATTATCATTAAACGTATTAATTTACTGGCGATTGTACTTTCTTAATATTTATGAAGATTAGAAACTAATTACGGTGTAAACAATTCTGAATGCTATTTGGCTTCTTAATATTTAAATAATATTATCAGTATAATAATCAATAAATCATCGACGAGTTAACACGTAATCGCTACTAATACCTTTAATTTGCTACACGTAACAATATTGTATCTGCTAAATAAACCATTTGGTTCAAAGCATTCATATTATATTTGTTGGAGTAAAACTGAATTACAATAATCCCGATGATTATAGAACGTCTTTATTATTTTCTCTCGTATTTTTATCATTTATGCTTGAAATGTATTGACTATTTAAAAACTTTAAATAACACTCGACGCAGTACTCAAGATAAAAAGGACAGAGAGAAATGTTCAACTGTACAATAAACATTAGTTTATCTGCTTTGCAAGTTTTAGTTACGATTAATCCGGTGACTTTAGTTTAGAAAAGCAATACCTTGTGTATACGACACGGAATAATCTTACGTGCAATTATTCTAGATAAGAATGATGAGTTTTTTAAATTCTAAACTTGTGGTAATTATACGGGGGTCCAAGTAGGATTGTTAAGTTGTACCGTGGGAATTTTCATCAGACTTTCCATGGATTTAACGTGGAGAGATAAGGCTCGAGTTACTGTATTTTACTACGCGGTAGAAGGTAATTCATCGGGTTGGAGGATTTGCATATCAAAATAAGAGCTGCGGGGACGAGCTGGGTAAATTCATAAACCAAGCGGCACTTTTTACAACTGTCGGTTTTCCTTCTTACGGCGCCCTTGTGAATTTACGGGAACGGGTTATAATTCAATTGGTTGGTCTTCGTCTCGCCTGTGATTTTTCAAACACATTACCTTTCTCGCGTTACTTCCCATTTTTACGTCAAGCAGGAGATAAACCACATTTATTATATTAAGTATTGAATTTATGCATTTCGTTGCATTAACCCACAATAACTAACAACGCCAATTGTCATCGAGAGAACAAATGAAATGTAAAAATTACGTTTACACACAAGAGCCGAATATCAAACCCAAAGATCTCCGAAAAGTCAAAGCAATGTAATTAATGAAACGGAGAAAAGAAGGATAAAATTTGTCACAGTGGACGCTGCATCAACCCTATCGTATTCTTAAAATTCTAATCAACTTCTCAATAAACATACTTCACATATAATATAAAAATGAATTTTAAAACTTGTTCAGAGATTAAACGCAGAGTCTCAAGATTAAGACTTGTGTCCCCACTCTACATTTCCCTTCTACCATGCTATTCCTCCTATCGTGCATGTGTCGCAATGCCACGTGACATATTTGTGAGTATTCAGTGACTCTTGGTCTTGCCACACTTTTGCATAGCGTGATGTATGCACAAAAAAGGATTTTAGACATGTTCATACAAGGATACAATTTCACCATTCCAACGAGAAGGGACTGAAGACGAAAGCGTGCTAGATTTTACCGTCCTGCATAAAATATCCTTCCGACTGACGTAATTTACATCCGGGACAAGATCTGTGGCGACACTAGCACGTGATAGTTTTGTAACTATAGCTAAGAAGAACTCGAAGCATCAGTTTCAATCGTTTCAGCTGGGAGAGTATTTTTATTTACATAGATCCAATAGTTAAAAAACAAGGCTCCACCTCAATAAACACTTAATTAAGTAAAACGAGAAAATTGACAAGGTTTGTTTGCAAAGTAATTTTTTATGTTACTTATTTTATACTCAAAATAAAAATTGTCTGTATTAATTATAGGTTACAGAAGCTACGTATATCGATATTTATTTCTTTTTTATACAATTGTAGTGAATTGAAAATAATACAACAGTATTTTCAATTTCGTTGAATATTTTTACGGTTATGTATTTTGATAATAAACGCATAGTACTCGAACAAGTATGAAAGGCAAAGTGTATTATTCGAAAACGTATAAATTGCGAGAACCAGTGAATAAATTATTTAAAGACAACAAGCGTTTGTGTCGTTGCATATTGAATAATCTCAGAGAAATGGACACAGCTACTTTCTCCGAGAGTATAAAAGGTCTTCGACATTTTTTTTATTCTCACAAGTATGAAAGGAATATTAGCGCTTGACATAGGCTCACAGGGTAATAGAAATCTGTAGAACTATATTTCGCAAGAAATTGTGTTACATACTTTATTCATTAGGTCGCTCTTTGATTAAACAAAGTTATTTAACTGAGTGACGGCGTGTTTAATTTCTTACGATCTAATTTTAGAATCTACAGACTTTATAGTTTTTACCAGTGAGGTTAAATTTCCATGTCCACGAAAGTTTACTTACTTAGTCAAGAGAAGTTCAACTCCTTCTTTTCGAACTTTCACCAATCTTGAAACGAAGACGTCCTGTTTTAAATTTAATTTAGCATTGAATGACGAGCTTAACGTCACTAAAACAAATACCACCTGGAAAGTAATACTGCATTTGTAACAATATTTTCTTAACCAATGTATCTTCATAATTATGTTGACTAGACTGTGGACATTTATACAAAATAAAAATTGTACTTAAAAATTGATTTCATCTCTTAATAATTTTACTAGGTTCTAAATAACGTGCCAGTGCTGTTAAATTCATTTGATATTGATCTGTTTTGTATTTCAGTCTAACAATGATTAAATCTATAAATGTAATTATTATGGTAGACTGCTGGTTTTATGCATTTATGACAAAAATGAGTAGTTGAAATAAAACACTATGAATACAGTAAAAGAATTATAATTATAAGAAAAGAGAACACATTTTTATTTTATATGAAGTATCACAGTCTAGTAATAATTATATAATATAAAATAATAGTTACAACATGTTCTTCTCAACCTACAAAATGGAGTAAAATTTATGTTGTCCGTATAGTAGGAATATTAAAAAATATTTTGTGAAAGTGAAAACATATCGACGAAATGTGTATGAAAATTGGCATTGTCGAACAATTGCAGTAAACTAAAAGGTCTACTCACGACTACTATCAATCATCTTTAACAATTTTGTTTCATCAACTTATTAAAATAGTTAAAGGAGGAAATAAACATTTATTTAGGTTCCAGTAGCTTGCAATTGGTGCAAAATGTTTCATTATGGGATACTACCTGGGTTGATTACTTTTTACAGCTTCATCCAAGTGAAACTATTTATTAATTTGTGTAAGTGTTGGTTACAAATAGCTCTGTTTCATAGATAATATTGTTTGATATAAATATGAAGCCTTTATTCCAAAGTTTAGGGTAGTTTTATGATTTTGTCGAATAGTAACCTTCAAATCCAGCATACAATCGATGACTGCCAGAAGAGATGTGCATTCTACTTTGAAACTAATTAACAGTGTATCCCAGAGGTGACAGTGCACGTGGCCAGGAAACTTGGACGCACTGTACACATTGTTCAACAGTACTTAATGCGTCAGGTGTAATTTCGTCAGCAAACACCTCAGCCCAAGCTGCTTAAATCAGTTTGATTGCCTCCTTGATGCAGCGCATCACTGTAATGGGATTCTAAGGTGTTAATAGCGTTCTGTCCTTATGCTTCTGTAAACATAATCAGCATTGCGGCTTCCGAGATGATTCAACCTATCGCGCGTTCAAGTTTACCGGCCCATGTTTCGCAACTCGAATTGTTTCGTATCAGTTACCGTACAGAATTTCCTCGCGAAATTCGCGGAAAAGTATGCGACACGGAATCAAGATCAGAAAACGTTTCTGATCAGATAGTTTTTATTCTGATCAGATAACATTTTTTATGACTGGCTTAGACGTTCCGCGTGTCCGTCATCTGATAAAAGCTGAACGCGAGACAATGAGGGTGGATAAAATAAAGCACCGGCGAAAAAACCGGTCGCACAATAGTCCAGAAAGTGGTATTTCGCGGCCTAAGTTCAAATAAAAAGTACTTCGCGTCGACGTATAATTATTCAGATTTATTTTAAGGAAGAATTATTCTTGACCGAAGTTCTCGTGTGACCTATTTAAACGAATTTTATTTTCCTAATTAAATTTGATTCTCCACATTAGCTTATTTCAGAGTAGTTTTGTATGCAGAGGAGAACGAATTAAACCGTTTCTGATACTCGTACAGATGAACACTGAGAAAAAAATTAAAAAATGTCCAGCTTTTATTGAAGTAATTTAACACATATATTCTTAGATTTAGATTTTATACAGACTAAAGCAACGAGTCAGAATTATAATTTAAGTCGGATAGATGTAGTGTTTATATGGATTAAAATTAACAGTAAGAGAAGCCACCCATGACGTGCTGTAATGATTACCAATTATTTCTTTAGATAATTATATTTGGTCACAGAATTAAGTACTATTTAGAATTATATTATACTATTATAGAATTAAGTCCGCAGCTTGGACCCCCCACTGCTGAAATTACTGCCATCTCCTGATGGACGATCAGTACTTGAATTTTGAATTTTCCAAAGGTTCCCGATCTAAATGAACTAATATTATTTTAATCATTCAAATCGAGAAATTAGATTTGAATGTTATACAGAAGTTTTGATATACCTGAAGTTCATCACGTTTTTCATAAATAAATTATACATTGTTTTTCATGAATCCCAGCTTTTAAAGTTAATTTATTATTTCATCATAGATCAAACTGTATGATTTTATTTTTCACCGTGACAAAGTGACTGATCTTGGATAGCAGCGAAACATGCGTTTTAAAAAAACGAATCACGATCTCGAACGAAGCAGCAAATCAGTTTCCGTTAAACGAATACATTTTTGCGGCTACGTAATTAACGTTTTCACATATTGATGCGCGAACCGTTTGAAAATTGATCCGGGACAAGCTGAGGTAAGCCCCTGCAAACAACCAGCCAGCGGCCTTATCGTTAATATATGCATTAGCGGTTTTATCTGAGCAACGGTGAAAATTACAATCCCCGCTGTCCGCTTTATTCAGTCGTTAATCTTCCGTGCCACGGTCTCGCTGCGCTATGAAACGTTGTTCATCAGGAAACGAACAAGGAAAAATTCGTTTTTAACGAAGTTATGTCAGCACAAAGCACGTGCCAAGAGTGTATAATTAAACGGGAGTATAGGATGCTCTCTCTCTCTCTCTCTCTCTCTCTCTCTCTCTCTCTCTCTCTCTGATCGAATAATGAGTACAAAAATAGGCTGAAGTTGATTGCAGAAACATTATATAACTTCGTTGAAATTAAAAAAATTATACAGACGTGCACATATCCACAGATGGAACTATGTATGTTTTCTAAATATTTTTTGCACAGATCATACAAAATGATAAGATTGTATTGTTTAGTTCTAAATTAGATATGAAACTCATAAAAAATTCATCTTATTATAGAATTAGTTGAAATATGATTTTCTTAAGACTATCAGCTGTCAGACGTACGTCATAACCACGATCTTATACTTATGTTTCTATTTATACTTTTCATTAGAGACTATGTTCTATTTAATAAGAAGTTATAACTCACTAAATTGTGTACAAATTTGTTTTATATCATTACAACTAAATAACCATCCTAATCACTCAAATTAAATATCATTTACTTTCTCAAAAATGTATAGTTAGCAACCGCCTTCAAACGAATTAAAAACTTCAATGATGGAACCAATTTGATCAACTCCGTGGTCGATTAACACTAAACCTCCATCACCGGTCATAATGACCGGTTCCAGATTTTTTATTTTACGATTATTGATGTAATAAAATTAATTCCATAAGCAATGATTGTATAGACACCTTTAGTGGAGCACATATTACACTAGGAGCTGTACAAAATCTAAATAAAATCAATCTTGTCATTTTTATAAGGGAACATGCGCCAGTTACTTTTAAGTCTCGGTAGGTTCAGTGTTAATATACAGGGTGTCCCAAAATTCCTTCAACAGCCGGAAATGGGAGGTTCCTGAGATCATTTGAAGCAACATTTTCCTTTGCAAAAATGTTATTCGCGGCTTTGTTTAGAAGTTATTAACGAAAAACACGGACCAATCAGAGCGCTACCTAGACGCGAGTTGGCACTGTCGGCCCGGCGCGCCAACTGTCTATTGGCCGACTGTGGCAACTCGCGTCTAGGTAGCGCTCTGATTGGTCCGTGTTTTTCGTTAATAACTTCTAAACAAAGCCGCGGATAACATTATTGCAAAGGAAAATGTTGCTTCAAATGATCTCAGAAACCTCCCATTTCCGGCTGTTGAAGGAATTTTGGGACACCCTGTATCTAAGACTCAGAATAGCAAATCACTCACATCTCGCACTTCGTGCACCAAGCATACGGGTATTGTACGCAGGGTATAACATAGCTGAAATGATAACCGAACATAATTTGCTAAACCGTTAATTGAGTGAGCAGTTATGCGTCACTTCTCACTCGGATTAATAATGGAACGCGTTGCAGCAATTCGATCACTTCAATCGAGGGTACGTTGTAAGTCAATTATGAACTTCGACGTGATTGAAATTACGCTAGAACGCAATTAGAAAGTAAAGTAGCTAAATCCGTGTGAATTTGTAAAATTAATGTACTCTATATAGTATGAATACATATTGAAATTAAAGCCTAGCACAGTTTCACGCGTGCTTGGCCAAGTATTCTCTCTCGTAATAGTAACTCCGTAAATTTGATCTTCTAATAAAATGATGGTAATCTCAGAATATTTCACTTTTCAAAAATTGCAATTTTATCCTACCTGAATTTACGATATGGGCATAACATTGGATTTACTTTAATTGTGCTGTTTAGATTAAGTAAAAGTTCTACCGGGTCTTCCACAAAGAAGCATTACCTCTTTATACAGACTCTTTATAAAATAATAATATCGAGAGCTGTTACGTTGGACTTGTGCAAGTCACGCTATAATTATATTGCAATTATTTTTTTAAACATTGAACCCTTAAGATGTGGTATTAAACAGACAAATTATTAACTTACACCACTCGTGCGTTAAGCGTCACAATTACAGAGGAGGAGAGGGGGATCAGTTTTATTTCTATGAAAGAAAAATTACGAATTTTCTTGTGCATGTCACGCTATAGTCATATTGCAATTATTTTGTTTAACATTAAACCCTTAAGATGTGATATTAAGCTGACAAATATTATCTTACACCACTCGTGCATTAAACGTCACAATTACAGAGGAGGAGACGCTATCAGCTTTATTTCTACAATAGAAAACTCAGGAATTTTAGAAACTTGAAATTTTCTCTCCTGTTACATAAACGTTTGCAATTTTCATGCCAGAAGAAAGGTCCCGGCGACATTCGAGATAAGCAAGATAAAAGAGACACGGTGTGCACGACAGGAGAACTTTACCGTTCAAGTTAATGGACTAAGAAGGCAATGAAAATCGCAATAAGAAACGTTGTCATGCAGCTGTGCGACGTCTCGACGAAAAGTGGACCCAAGATTTTAATAAAAAGGCACATCCGGTATAAATATTTCCTCGACCGAAGATGAGCTTCCTTGTGTACACGGTTTGCGGAGGGAAATAAGGACTGCGCGGAAACTCCGCAAGCATAACAATTTTATATTACGAATGCCTGCAAACACACTGAATCCAGATAAACAAACAAGAATAACGAAACGCTGCGCCGCGCCGCGGTGCGGGGTGTCTCGATGTTTTTGTCTTGCCAGTGGACAAGTTTACAGACACCGGTGCTGGTTGCAGTTGCAAACAAGACTTCAACGAAAAGTAGTCGCGTAACAAGTGCAAAGAGAGAATTATTATCATGCTCTGCTTGTTAATCGCGCGTGCCCGCCATAATCCCCCGCGAAATAAGCACGAACTTCCTGGGAATTGTAAGAAGATAAAATATGATGAAGAAACTTGGCCACGGCAGCATAGTGAACTTTTTAATACTTCATTTTACATTGTGATTTCCCCTTTCATTCTTTTCACTTAATTCGGCGTGTAAGGGACGCCGAGGACTTTGCCAGTGTAAAAACTTCTTATTACACGAACGAGAAGCTCGCGGTAATTGACGAATTAATGGAAACTTTCGGGAGATATCGCTGAACTTCCTGTATCGTTTCATTTGCGTTTTTTAATCGCGTGCACGTTATCTTTTACAACTTCGTATTATCTAGAATTTCTGTGGATCCGGAATTGCATCAACAGAACTTTATGCAATTTCCCCCCAGAGAGATAAGTCACGGAATAAAAATCTTATTTATACAGCAGACAGTAGAATTTTCTGTGGCAACTGCATTCTACTGTTTCATTATAAAAATAGATATATTCTAAATCATTTTTTAAAAATATATTTTAATTTATCGTCGTACAAATTCTTTTAATTGAAAATCGATGAAAACTACTGTGCTGATTTATTAAGCTCATGGTACGTTCATAAAGTGCAATCATGCAAGTATTTATATTATTTCCCTTAATGAGATGTAGAGCAGGTAATTGCGTACTATTTAAATGCACCACTAGTTTGTGTATGACTCGTTAATGACTCAAAATGCCTGTTTAAAATGTTAATGAATGTCGTGTTTATGATTCAAAACGTGTGAAGTTAATTAGCCGGTCCCAATAACATAGAATACAGTTATTATTGGGTGCGGAGAAGTGGTAATCGCTAAATGCAATACATACTTTCAAAAAATGTTGAATTCAATTTGTAATTGGAGCTATATTTAAATCATGCAAACTTTTCTGTAAACACAGCTAACTAATCAATACGATAATGTATAGTAAGATGATAGTTGATCTTGAGTTCACCACTTATAAAATATTTAAAAACTATTAAAAAATGATTTACTCTTGGTTATGCCTTAAACATTAACATTGAAAAATCGTGTTTAATGCAATCAAATTAAATGTGTAGATAAGCTTCTTATTTAAAGGATTCAGTAATAAATTGTAAGAAAAATGTGAAATATATTAAAACTATCATTGTTCCATGTTAACATTTTTAATTGTTTGCTCTATCGTCACTTCACAAATCCATAAAAATTCGCGATCTTTTTATTCGTGATATAAATAGTATGCTAAATGGAAGATAATGAACACACCGATGCAGTTATTTTACTAAATGGTAAATCTTTTTCCCTGCAGTGAACTGTCCATCAAAAATCGATTTTACTGTTAGGCAATTATCGTCAATTCGTCGAATTGACCGGTGCCGTTTGCGAATTGCTTATCCGCATCACTCGCATGTGAGAGTAGCCGTTGGAGGCTCGGTTCCCAGTCTAAATTCCGGAACTTCAGGATCAGTGGCTAATTGAGATTAAACGTAGCAATAATACTGGTATTAATCTCCACTGTAGGTCCACGATACTCCTATCCAGTAGCAATTAACGTGACCGAGACTGCGTCTGTTGAAAACGTAGCCGGAAATTATTACGCGGAGCCCACGCGAGAGTATTGTTCCTTTGAATTTCTGTTAAAGCAAGATGAAGTATCTCGCATTCACTGAAGTAGCATTCCCTTAGATGGCGCGGCGGAATACGTGATATAACGGTAAAAGAAGCAATTCTTCATGGAAAAGTCCATTCACTTCCGCAGGTGATCGGACACTTATCATCCGTATCTTGATTTAAAGCAATAATAAATCAGTAATGTTTATTTTAGTACATGTAGAATCACTACCTCTGGTGCCATATTGTATTATAATATGAAAATTAACCCTTTGCACTCGGTTGTCCCCGCTGAGACACCACTAAAAATTGCTGTAGTATTAGTAAAAATATTGTTTACATCATTAAATGTATCGTATAAGGTAGTATACCAATTTCATATCCATAAAATTTCAAAAATCATAGGGAATGGAAATATAATATTCTACATCGAAAGAAATATTTAATTTTCCAGTTAAATTAGCTCCGAGTGCAAAGAGTTAAGGTACCTCTGTTACTATTGGTTTCTTAAATAAATAAATCAGGAGGATGTTAGCTATCTAAATAGTGTATTACTTTACAGGCTAATTTTCTACATTTGTACCAGAAGTATTAAATTCATTAAAAATACATCGTTAAATATACAAAAATATAGAAAATATAAAACGAGTAGAAAAAAGTGTCTAGAAACCATTGTTTGCAGAAAATCCGTGAAAACGTATAACATTCCGCAGTCTACTCATAAGTGCTGAATTTGATCTTGTCAGGAAATGATTTCTGCGCCTTTTTACAGGGTTGAATAAAATCGCGACGTGGCGCGTCGGTGTCGTCACGGTCGACTTCGCGTGCGAAATTTCCCGTTGCTCGATAAATAAAACGCGATTTCATCGCCACGACCGTGAATGTAAAGGTAACCGTTCGATTGTGAACAAAGGGAATCAAACCTGTTAGCGCAACAATGGCACACGTCGTTGGCCTACAATGGGAAGTTTACTTTCCCATCGAACTTCACCGAGGGATTCGCGAGAAAAACTGCGGGACACGTATCGCCGAGAGCTTACGGGGATTGAAAGCAATCCGGAGGTCCCGGTGAGAACTTGTTCGACCGAGAAGGAACGTCCCATAGTAGTACAAACACGTGCAACTGCTTGCTAACGCCTTTTCTCGCCCATTGAATCCGTCGGGGCGATGCAGAATTGCGACGAACGGGAAGCAAACGCTGACTACTTTTCTTATTTGCCGTGGATTCGGCAGCTCTGTCGAACCGAGACGTTACAAGATTAACAAGGCTGCGAGAACAACTCACAAATATATTCCTTGCTCCCTTTTTAGAGGTCCGAAAGAAAAGTTTTAAAATGTTTTTCAAAAAGTCATGAACATTGACCAAAGCTTCATTTTTAATTTGTTAAATAATAATATAGATTGTTCCGCTCTCCTTAGGCAAATTAATCTTCATGTACCTGAGCGTGTTTTGAGAATGAGAGCAGGATTTCAAACAACGCAATCCAAATCCTCATATGGAGTAATGAATCCTATAAATCGGATTATTGCGAGATCAAACACACTTTACAATAACATTGATTTTTTTAATGGCACGTTACAGGCATTCAAAACAAAATTACGCGAGATTATTCGCTAATATCGTACCTGTATTTGTTTAGTTCTGCGCTTGTCCATCGAATGTAAAAATTTTAGGTTAAGAAAATTTCTATTTTTTTTCTTTTTTTCTATGTTCTTTCTGTATATTTTTGTTATTTTCTATTTGTTTTTATAAGTTATACGAAACGTCTGTAAACCCATGTATAAAATGACCTCGGTCTGTACATAATAATAATAATAATAATAATAATAATTAATATGTATTTAAACGAATGGCAGTTATCGTTGAATCTCGAAGAAATTTCCAGAATAATTCCATGTTAATTAATAGTTTGTTGTAATTGGTCGCGCAGAGGACATATGAAGGTCAACTCCGGTTTTTAGATTAGAATGATACTTAGAAGAGTACAAGTACGAAGTCGCTGATGGTCAACTGCGATGAAAAATGCTCTGCGTCGAGGAACATCTGAGGCATAAAAATAACTACAAATTGCAACATCATCGAATTGTTGGTTTCTGACACAAGGTTGGAATATTTATTATCTGAAGATGTGTGGAAGATCTTTCTTCTTCATCTAATACTTTATGGATACAGGTTTTGTAACTCACGTTTGTGTGTGTTACGTGGACAACCGAAATGATAAGGATACGTATCGACAGCGGGACGCGTTATGACAAATGTTCTATGTGTCGCTGTCGGTGGAGCACACCCCCGGAAAGATTTGTGCTCGAAAAATGAAATACCTTTGGAGACCGTGTCCGTAAATGTCAAGGGATCTGCATTTGAAAACCGTTCCGTCCGTAGCCGGACATTCAGAATGTAGATCGGTAAATTGGTGGAATTCGGTTACGCGTGAGCCGAGACATATTCGTAGTGACCACGAATCACTCGATTTGGCAGGCGTTTCAAAAAGCTATTTCTCTTTCGAAAGTAATGGAGCCATTTGCTCGACAGTCTTCGGAACCCATTAACGCGCGACGTTGAAAGGTGTTCTTCTGTGTGTCACATACTCGCGTCAGAAACGCTCCCGAGATATTTTTTCCCGACGATTATTTCGTCCGTCGTATCTGCACAAGTTTCCACGGCTTTCGAAGGGCCGAAATGAAATTTGAGAATGGAACTGTAATCTGCGCAGCAGTAGAATCGAAGAAACAAGAGGAGTAATCCGCGAGGGGATATCGGACTTTTATTTTTAAAGCCTCGAGTACGAAACGCTTCACACAAGAGCGAACAGCGATAGACCTATAGGCAGCCTCAGTACCTCGTTCGAATCCTTTGTACACGCCGACGCATGTATTCGTTCCATTGATCCGAAAACGCGATTTTACTTAATCGATTTCCCGCCGCGATTACGGGGAATTTCTGGAGCCCTTGGCAGCTGTCCGAAATGGAACGAGTTAGTGGAGTAAACATGTAGACGGATAGATAACGTATCACAACATTACAATTCTTGCTCATTAGATTAATAGGTCATCGCTTCGTGGAGAGAGAGTTAAATAAAAAGCCTTTCCACCTTTCAACTATTTGACATCAGCGAAATTGTTCCAAGATGTTTCATCAAACGTACTATAGTGTAGTTTCGTTAGTAACGGTTTCAGAAATCAAAAATACTTGCTGAATAGTTTTTCGAATCTTAGTAAAGTTTTCGGATCATAGTAAAAATAATTCTGTCACTTTCCCAGTTAGTTTTTGAAAGCTATTTTCATCTTGTTGAGTGTGAGAGGAATTGTTGAGGGTGAGATAAATTATCACTTTTTTCTGTTTACTGTGCCACTTACACTACTTGTAACACCATAACCCTTTTATACTCCTTGTCTGACTAACACTTGTTTTGCCTTCATACTACTTGTCTAACTCATTGCCACATATCTTTATGGTTTTTGCCAACTGAGATGTACAGGGTATCCCAAAACTCCTTCAAGTCCGGGAAATGGGAGGTTCCTTAGGTCATTTGAAGCGACATTTTCCTTTGCAAAAATTATCGCCGCGGCTTTGTTTAGGAGTTATTAACGAAAAACACGGACCAATGACAGCGCGACTTGGCACAGTCGGCCAATAGACAGTTGGCGCGCCGCGCCGACAGTGCCAGCTCGCGTCTAGGTCGCGCTCTGATTGGTGAGATTGGTCTGTGTTTTTCACTAATAACTCCTCAACAAAGCCGCTGCGGCCATTGTTGCAAAGGAAAATGTCGCTTCAAATGACCTAAGGAACCACCCATTTCCCGGACTTGAAGAAGTTTTGGGACACCCTGTGTACCTATGGCATTTGTCCTTGAAATTCTGTGTTTTCTAAGCTGTTTATGAGTTGATGTATAATTTATTTATCTAAGCACGTTAAGTCATGTACTACTGTGTACTAATGTGCTGTTTCCTGCTGATCTGTCAAAACTTCTTATACTACTTGTGTTTTAGTAAGACGCCACTCATGCCACTTGTCTGACCAAAGTACTGTTTATACTACTTATTCGATGAGCAAAGATGGATGTTTACTGTATGTTCGCCCATAATCCTATTTGCTACACATTTATACTATTTGTCTTATTAGTCAGACGCTACCTATATCACTTGCCTGACCGAAATGCTGTTTCTACTACTCATTCGACCAGATATCTCTGTACATTACTGTCTGTTTATAGATAATCTTTTCAAATATACAAGTAGGTCTGAGACTATACTATGTGATTGACTACTATTGTTTCCATCTCACTAGTACGGTGAAAAACGAAAGCACTCCACTTGTAACGAAATAAATTAGATTATATATCCAGTTCGTATCATTACTATAAATATAGTTAGAGACTATGTCTACGGTTCTATGATTTATTATTTGTATGTTATTCATGAGGACTTACATGATTTTGATGTCTGTCTATACGTTAAATGATGGATACATAATTTAACACTCTTTCGTTCTTGATACCCAATTTATTAAATTGTAATTGTTTGTTGCTTAAAGTATGCAATGCTCGGGTACAATTAATAAACTGTAATTCACAAGAAAAAGCTCAATCGCCGAACGCCCCCAAAACGGTCGCCATATTTACCGCGCTATTTCACAGGCGTGTGCCTAAACATTACAATAAACAAATGAATCATCAACCTGGCAGCTGTACCGGAAGGCCGATGGTTCGCGCGAATAAATGTGCTCGTGTATTGGTCATAGATCACTGCAGCCACTTACAACGTTATTTACTGCACTATCTCCAGTGCATACAATGCACATCTGTGCAATAAATAACCCGGAGACCGAATAGATTCTGCATCTTCGAATAAACCCACGGACATTCAGCCGGTATATTTACGATGGCGACAAATATTATAAAACTGTACAGCACCTATAGATTCCCGTCGTTCGCGACCTTCATTCCCGTAAACACTAGTTTTCACTGTGAAATTATTGTGTGTGCCTTGTCGGACTTGCTTGTCGCCTCATTTTCGGCCATTCTTTCTATTCCCCGCTCATTTTCCTTTGCATGTGGCATCCAAGGGAATCACTGGCCCGGAAATATTTATTTTTGTGCCCATTGACTCATTCCTTGCCTGCTCGTCGATTCCACAATACGGGCATGATGAACCAGTGTAGCTGAAATTCGTATCGAATATTATTCTGGATCTCTGCCAGCTGTCCTATCGTGCACGTACCTGCGAGGTCAGTCGTTTTCTACACCCCCGCGCTTATTTACGTTCCATTATGCGCCCATTAACACTTTACCTATCGGCCGTTATTTAATAATCGCTTAAATATTAACGATCAGGAGCTGCACGTTTATTTGCACGTTCGACACCACCGTTTCAACAACATTCTCCGTAAATAATTTATTGATCTATTCAGGGATGTATTTTGCAATGTGATAACGAAATTATTTAATGTTTTGTTGTACTAACTAATCTGTATATAAAATAAAAATTATCTACCTGAATTAAAACAAACTGGAGTGAAATAGAAATTTATTTTTTAATAGGATTGATAGGTTGAAAATAATCTCACAGTATTTTTAAATTCTTCTAATGTTTTTACTGTTTTAAATTGCACCTACTCATTTTTGTTATAAATGCATAAAATCCGCTATCTAGATATAATCAATACTTTTTGTTTCTACTCTTGTAAGATTCTGTAATGAAAATGAGTCAGCCAACAAAAATACTGAACGTACATGATGTACACATGTGTGTCAGTATTTTTAACGAGTCTAATGTTACAGCTACAGTTTTAAGTTACAACGCGTAATTACTAGACTGCGGATTTTTATGCAAAACAAATAGATGGTCTTTGTTTTTTTAAATTTTAATCAATCGAATATTCTATAACAACATCTTTATACTATTTATTATAAAAGTCATCGACATTTTTTTAATGGAATGAAGTATTTCAATTACTAAATAATACTTCGAATAAAGTGTAATAAAGAATTTCATGAAAGAGTATATTGGAATGATGAAATCAAAAATGCTTTTGAACCAAATGTAATCGATAATGGGCCAACAAAAAAAAACCTACCAAGTTTCAACCTTCTATCTCGACTAGTAGTGTAGTTACAGAGTAAAATCGAATTACCCATTTTTGTTCCATTTTTTTGGTCACTCGCATGTGGAAATTCTGAAAAAAAATCTGCCATACGGCAACTATCGAGATGAGAATTTTTGCAATTTTTGATTGAAAATCTCAGTCCAAAAAATTCAAATTGATCCTTAGATGATCAAGACTGGTTAGGATTTTTGACAGACCAGACAAAAGTAGTAATTATCGTCGTACATACTTGAAACTCTGATCCAATAATTTCGACCCAGTTAATCAAGTGTCTACTACATTCACAGAAATGGCAAGCAAATGTCATATAAATGTCAATTAAAAACCTTTGAATATATTAATGATAATAAAAAATATTTGAATATATTCCGGGGACAAACAATAATTATAAAGGCTACCTCATTGATTTAACACATTAAGTCAATCCAAAAAGTATTTGAGCACCATATTTCTAATCGTTAAAAAGTTGTTGATATTTAATTTATGATAATTTCGTAAAAACAAACAGTACAACCATAATCTTGGACTCATTTTAAAGCTTGGAACCTCTATTTTGGCAAAGCAGTATTCAATTTTCTGGAATATATTATATTTCAACATGATGTAGTAGGTGGGGAACTGAAGATCCATTTTTCCTGAAAAATGCTGCAAATTGAAACGTTTCCAAGATTTTGAAATATCTTTCTCGTAAGTAAAACTACCGGGAAATGGGGGTTCTTTTTCACTGTTTTGTGGAACAGAAATGTGGAACAAGTTCGGTCGTGTAAAGCCCTAGTAGTATAAACTACCGTAAAGTTGGCGGCACACCTCTCCTCAAAGCACGATAAGACGACCAAAAAAAATCGTAAATTAATTTCTAAGGTAGATTTGAAAAAAGTATTTGAAAAAAATTTTTCACAGTTTTCACAGACGCTTGGATATGTAGCATTTTCGAGAATAAAAGGTCTTCAGTTTCTCGACTACTTCATCGTGGAACAAAATCTGAGAATAAAATAACTGACGGACTATGAAAGTAGAAGCTTCTAGCTTTAAAATGAGTGCATGCATTCTCGTACGATTATTGTTTACAAAATTATCACAGCTTAAATATATTAAATGTAATTTTTGTAATTGCTAAAAATGATTGATATTGCTAATTTGAATGCAAAAGAATATATTTCCTTGCATATTCTTATGGCTTCGACTAGCAACGGTGTGAAAAAGAAAATACTTTTCCTTACTATCATCGTTCTCTTCGTTGTGAAATGGGTAAAGCATGCTCGGCATTCATCCTATTAAAGTTAAATTAAAATTCTGAAGGCAACTAGATCGGATGCTGCCTCGGAGAATCTCGGTTGGAGGAGCCATAAAAACGTAAGGAGAGAACTACGAACATGCAGATGCAATTTTAATAACTCGTGCTGCACTGATTTTGCAGAACAGCCTCCTCAAAGATTTATATTACGCAAAGGGCGCATGTAAGAACAGAAATCTCATTTTTTGGCGAATACATTTGTCTCTCTATGAACTTGATTCATTCTTCCTGGTGGAACAGCACGGACTTATAATTTGGTCGTCACTTTAATATTTTAAGTGGCTGACTCTCTGCAATAGAGTTTCGCAAGCTTCTGACCTAATTTCTCTGCTCACCTTCAACGAAAATTATATCAAATGGACCTTAGAAGACATGCAGCAATGTGAGCACCAAAATGTCGAACATTCTTTTGAATTTGTTTTGTGTTTTTTACATGTGTAAAATATTGTGGTAGAAGACTTTTTAAAATACTCAAAAATGCCAATGTTACTTCTAAAAGGAAAATATATAATTTCTTGCTATTAATATGACGTCTCACGTTTACTTATTCACATAATTTTAGAAAAGGCACTAATTCTGAAGACTACTTTTTAACTTGTATTCACAGAGTTAAAATCGGAACATAATTGTGTTTGTAATCGAACGAATTCATGTTACAACAAAAAGACAAGAAGAAGTATACTTTCGATTAATCTCTGTTTGCTACAACTTGGTAAATATATATTTTACATAAAGATTAGCAGCTTATTCGCTTTCCAAATCAATGTGTGTAGCAGCTGGAAAAAGTTATGAGGCTCGGATCTCGCGACTGACTCCTTACGTTCTTGTACTACTAGCAGTGGATACACGGGTCGCAATGGTGACGTGCAGTGAGAAATGGCTGATCCATACAGTCTCCTTCCACTGCAACTTAGCTGCGCCGTTACCAGTCCTGATGTACAGCCCTCTTGGCTGATTCATGCGATCCGTTACAACTACTTCTACTGTTCGTATTCGTGTATACATGAACGTTCGTTCCGGGCCGCCCCCGTTTACACGTGTACGATTTTACGTAAGCACGCGAAGATAACGGTGAGCCGTATATGAAAACTGCAGGATCTAGCGAAAGACTGAAGAGCATGAAGATCACCCGTATACAGGGTGTCCCACTCAACTTGAGCATTCGAAGTTTCGCGATCGAGTTTCAGAGATGAACTAACTACATATAGCCTACCCAATTTTCTCAAGAGCACTTTTTCGAAATTTCAAGGACCACACAGTGTTTTAAAAATGGGACTACATATTTTTATCATCATGATTTGATGGCTTTGGTCAAGGCGAATCAAATGATACATAATACCATGACTTTCAACCGACCTATAATACAAAAATAATCCTAATAGTTCAGCAGAGGTTGAAACTAATGAAAAAGAGTAACTATGATTGGGAGATTAATGAAGAAATCTTTAATTTACTATAATAAATGTTTCAGATGACGTACACCAATATTACTATATTTTTGTAAAAGTTCAAAGTTAATGATCTGATTATTTTAGACATTTATGAGACATTTATACATTTCTCCTATTATAAAAAATAAGCGAGATATGTATTCATGATGCTTGAGTTAAGTGCGACACCAAGTATGTGGCATTCATACTTTCAACGCTCTGCAGTTCTTGAAATTCAAACCGCGCTGTGATAACTGAGCTGCGCACGTTCTGCACGTTTCACGTTTTTGAAACCCGTAGATCGACATCGAGAGGAAGCTTATTTTCTTTGTAAAGAAGGCCTGTGTATGCATACATATATAAGAAGTGTAGGTGTAACGCACAATACAGTACGCTGAATATTGTGACTCAAATATTCCGTGAGTGCATCAGCGTGATACGATACAAAAATGAATAACAGAAAAATAATCTTGAAGTAAGCAAATATGTGAACGGTGAAGGTAAGGAATGAGAAAAAGCGATAAGATATTGATTTTAATACTTGCTCAAAGAAATTACTTTTCTATGTAAAATAAAGTAATGCCAATCAAAGGGCATTTTTAAAGAAAAGACTATATCATTTCCACAATCTGTATTTCAATTTTCTTATTTAAATTGCACATTATTTTAGATGAATAACAATATATTATTAGTTAATTAATTATTGGGAAAATAATGTCATTAAAAACTGTAATTTCTTGGCAACTTTAGTTCGACTGCCTATCAGAATCTCCACGTGTAACATTTGCATAAATTTGTAATGCAAATTCATCTAAAATATAAGAAAGGAAAATAAGTGCAAAATACTAAATAGAATAGTATTTACATAATTTCAATATCATAATATTTGTGTACAGAATATTCAGTCATTTACGTAATATAATGTTATGTTATAACATTAGAAAGACACGTATAATGCACATAATAAGTAATGTACAATATGTGTTAATAATTGAACAAAGATATATTAGTCACGACTTCACAAGAAATTGTTAATTTAATAACTAAAGGAACTCTTGGATATCACTCATTTAACTGTCGAGATCTGTTATAAAAATTAACCTAATTTACTTGTCTGCTATTGAACGGCCGACTTTCACTTGCTTGTACTACTTGTCTGGCGAGGTACGCCCGAAGTACCACTTGTCTGACCAATGCTGGGTCTCTACACTGTTCGCCCGACTAGACACACGTTTAAACCACTTGGCCCCTAAATCTTTGACACACTCCACGTCGCGTCAATGACCGGAGACCATCGTAGACATTTCTGACTCCTGACATGTAGTAAATGCAAATTTCTGTTTTCGTACATAAATTTGAGGAAAATATGATTCGGAAATACCGTTTTAAAATCATTTGTAAACGTATAAATTTCTGTCGTCGAGTTAACATATGTATACCTTGATTACAATCACTTTTTGTAATAGTGAAGTATAATGATCGAAGTACACTGAGATAAAGACAAAAAAGTTGCAAATATCGTTCCAGTTAAAAAATTGTAAGTGCGCATTTCAAAAATGTGCATTTTTGTTCAAATCATATAATTACAGTTTGCAGAGAGTTAATAACGTACAATTTCTCGTTTTTTCTTTAATGACATACAATGGAAATAATTTTCTCCTTTTCTTCATAACGTGCAATTTAAATAATTTTCTTCTTTGAAATAATCTCCGAAAAGAATATTTTTAAACAGTATTGGTGCACGTGCACGCAATTCAGTTATGCGCCACCATGCATTGAACATATCCACAGCCATTCTTAAAATCGCGCGACCGATAATGGAATCTAAACATTCGCTTAATCCTCTTTCGCACCGTTCCAAACACTTGTTTACATTAACAGTCGCCCGTGCCGTACTCCCAAAACGTTTATCCATTCCCGAAACCTCGCAATGCTACAACGTGGAACATAAATTTCTACTTTCGCGTATAAAGTAATCTTTGAAAACGTGAATTTCTTCGTAACCTTTCCTTAACTTATTCGAACATTTTGGCACATATGTGTGCATATAACATTGAACAAATTGAGTTTAACACGATGTTTTTTTACCTCTGTTTTTTACTTCTATTGTTTGGAAAAACGCTCACTTTAACAATTTATTCATATGACTTTTCATTTTTTGGGAAAACCCGTTACGCCATTTATTTGCTCTTTGTTGATACATATTGTATTAACTTTCTTTCATTTTCGCAGTTGTATATAAAATTTTGAGTAACTGCATATTAGAGTTCACTCGTTCAAAAGTTTTCGTGCTTTCCAGTGTCCAAGTGTTCGTGCAACATTTTTTCTAATTTCGCGGTAACATTATCAAGTTATTCGGTTTCAAGTTGTCGAATTGTAGACGTTGTAGATATCTGGTTTTCACGACCACAAAACTCAAACCAATTGTACAAAGTTTTGTAAACCAACTTGAGAAAGTTACGATTAAAATTAATCTCCTCTATTGCGGATTCCATTATTAGATTATTACAATAGCTATATAAGCGATTCAAAATTTCCATAAAATTCACTATATCCTGCTTTATACGTTTACGTATTGTGTAAAGTGTAAATGCACAAGATCCGCAGTTTAGCTCACGCCTTTTCGTGCCGCGGTAGTAAAAGTAGTGATTTACCTTCACGACCAAATGCCCCTTTACCTTATAGCCGTACTTACTTGAAGAAAACGTCGCCGTGAAACGTCATCGTAACGAAAATCGTTGGCAATTTCGCAAATTCGATCAGATTCCTTGATCAAACTGTCCAACACAATTTTGTGTTTCGTCTGCCGGTAGACTGGTATATCATTCTTATAGATTCGACAGTAGATCCAAAACTATTTGAACACTAAATCCCCGAAAAATTGCTTACATTTAAATTATGATAATTTTGTAAAAAATTACAGTACGTGAGTAACCCTGAGCTCATATTACAGCTAGAAGCTTCTACTTTCATAATCTATCAGTTGTTTGATTCTAAGATTTCGTTTCGTGATGTAACAGGCGAGAAACAAAAGACGCGTTTATTCGCAAAAATGATACGCATTCAAACGTCTGTGGAAACTGTGAAAAATGTTTTTCGTGATTGAAACCATTATAGATTCGAAGATTGAAGCTTCATCTTTACGAGTATAGCTTAAAAATTGATGTACGATTTTTTTTGGTCTTTTTATCGTGCTTTGAATGAGAGGTGTGCCGCCAGCTTTACGGTAGTTTATACTACTAGGGCTTTACACGACCGATCTTGTTTCTAATTTTTGTTCCACGAAACAGTGAAATATAATCGTCCTTAAATTTTTAAGTAGTCGTAAAAAGGAGGATATAATCTTCAAATCTATGGCAGCTTCATTTATAGGAAAGCTTTTGAAAATCGTGGAGACGTCTGAATTTGAAACATATTTAAATGTCTATTATGTCATAAATTTTTTGTTGGAATACTATGGGGTTTTTTATGTAATATATAAAGTAGAAAAGTATGTCTGTATGTTCCGACCAATTACCAAGCGGAGCCGCTAGATGGTGGCACGGACACAAGGATATTGATTAAAAAAACAAAACAAAACACAAATCGTCAACATTGCGTATGAGCGAGATTTTATCGAAATTGTCCACTGCACGTCGCCCGCCAGGGCAATCCGCCCGGAGGGCCTGGTAGCGAGGGTGTGCCGTAGGTACATTCGTTCATAACGAAATTTATTCTAAATGTATTAGGTGAAGTAAAAAGTTCTGAGCGTTTTTCGCTTTATTTATATAAGCGAAAAACGCTCAGAACTTTTTACTTCTCCTAATATATGCTCAGTACAGTAAAAGCTCCTTCGTTGCCCAAAGGCCGGGAGGTTGAGTGGACAACGAGCGTGCCCGGACACTATTTTTGATTTATGACTGCGTCTAGATATCGCGCCGACGGCGCCGGGCGAGACTTCAATAGAGAGCCGAACATAGAGAAGGACAGAATGAGATACGGATCGGGTGACCGAAGCGTGTCGCCGTCGCCGGCACAGTTTAAAGGCCCACATTGTTGCTGTTGTTCGTTGCCTCTGAAACTTTGACCGTCGATTAAACCACTAAATACAGTTGAGAAACTATATCGTGTTTGGTGTCATTTTAATCAGAGAAATGTCAGAAATAAGTTAGTGAAAGTCCCATAAAGAAATAATGAAAATTAAGAAGTTTGAAAATTCGGTTTACTCGAGTCAATGTGTGGTGTTCACACCGATATACCCGAACCGATATCAATCGTCGCCGCCCTGCGGAGCGACTCGGCGTTGACAGGCAGTGGAATGGGTAGGCACTGGACAACGATCGTGCCCACGATTTAGGACAACGAAGGAGCGATTACTGTATTAATAAAGTGGTTTGGCAGTAAAATGTCAAAAAACTGGAACGGTGGTTGATCGGTTTAGCTTGTGAAAACGACCGACTGTGAAAATTAGAACAAAAACGATTTTTGGATTCGTGTTCGAATCAACGTTTATGAAAATCTATAAAAATTGTCCGGCTATCGAAACGCTAAAAAAATAGTTAAAAGTGAGACAGTTGTCTCGCAGCAATGATCGAGATGCTACTGTCAGTTCGGGCATTCTCTTTGCCCTATCTCTCGATAACAAGCGACACGCTGATAAGTGTCCGCGGACGATTAAATGGCAAGCCTCGGGCGTTGATTAAAACGATGTCGCTTACAGTTCCATATTTTACCATCAGTCTATTACTGTCGACTATAAAATGCAATCGGACCGGCACTAACTGACAGGGAAAACTGACAGGATTTACGTTTGGGCAGTTCCCCGTCGGCAATAAACGGTGTCAAATAAAATCTTTGGAGAATTCTTTGCCTTTATCGGCGCGTAAAAACGTCCGACTAGCTGAATAACGATTATTGCGTGTGCACGGTTACTTTGTTCGCCGTTAAAACAGTGCCACGCGAGTTGCATAGCAATTGCACACGCGCAATTACATCGCGTCTCGTCAACGCTTTAAACGCCCCTATAAAATATCCGACGGCCGAATATCATAAAATTCAGCTTTCTTCGGGCATGCGTACACGCGATACCCATCAGTGGCGTATAAAATTATGCTACATGTCGCTGCTATCAGGGTACAACCAACGAAAGGGGAGATCCCCGGAAAAGATAAGTCATATTTGCGGAATGTAATTCTTGCATATCGCATTGCTGCTTGTGATTGATATATAAATGCAAGATTTTCGCTTGTCAAGGTGTAGACCTAATGTTTCCTCTTGTTGTAATTATTTCCTAAAACAGCATTTTTATAATCTAAAATAACACTTCTTAATGGATGGATCCATATTTCATTTTAAGTGCAATTTTTGGTCTATTTCTTTACTTCTCATGGTTTCGAAATGGCTCTTAAATGAAAAAGAAATTTTTAATTGAAATATCTTATTTAATTTGATTCAATTGAATTGATCATTCGAATCATTTGATTTTTTTAGACTGCTAAACTCTGATTTCTTTCTGTTTATGTCCCAAGACGTATTTTTTCAGAATGTTATAAATGGAATGTCATTTGCTGATTTAAAGTTTAAGACCAAAAAGGGCGAAGTGTTATCTCAGAATTGATTGTACAACTATTTCTGACTGACGTATGAGATTTAACTTATTTTAAATAATCGTGAACTAATTTTATTATCGATATAATAAACGTAAAATACAAATGGTATTACAGACAAAAACGAAGTTTATGGTTCAGAATGTCTGACTAAACGAGAGGAGAATAAAAAACGGTTTTTACAATTACGCTTAAATGCAATATAAAAACAGCTATCGGCAACGATTTCAAAAATTTGTATCGTTAAAATTGCTTCAGTGCATTTTACATTCAATCGTAAATTCCCTCAATTGGCCAAATCGTATTTATGAATATGATACGAAGGGGAATGCGAGGCATCATTTCGAGAAAAAGAACATTGAATATTCGTCCAACGTTAACTTTTATGCTTCACATTTTTGCAGACGAGTCTGGGGAAATTATTATTAAATAAAAACTATTTCCTTCATGACTGGTTCCAGTCAATTAAATACGAAATGAACCTGCATTCACTCAAGCTTGTGTTTTAGAACACTAGAGATTTTTACATTGTATAAACGTTTGAAATTCTACAGTCCAGTGATGTCTGTTTGGTAAAGACTGACTCGTTGCTCGGAAAATTCTCCGTTGCTAGTTTGCGTATTTGATGTTGGAGGCGGTGGGAAAGGAAGTAGAAGGGAAATGGGTAAATGATAGGAAAATACTGAAGATACCGACTTGAATTTTCGTTTTCGCTGCACACTATTCTGGATGGAAAAACTCTTGAAAACTGAATGAAGAATCCTCTCGCGTCTAAACCCGAGAGCGTTCCGCACTTTGCTTGATTTACAACCCTGCCTGAGAGTGGTTGAGTTAGCTGGATTTAGTGTCACGTTTACCGGCTATACTGCAACTATTTATTCAGATTAAAAAGTGAATTGTTCTGTTGGTAGATGCAGAACGTAAATGAATGTTTGACGTACCAAATTTAGGATCTGAAAGTGCAAAACAATTCAATTCATTGTAATAACTCTTCACTGTTTGGTTTTCATGTCATGGAAAAATCTTATATTTATTAGAACCTTTTCGAAACTCGTACATATTACATGACACGAGGAAAATGCATTTGATTTACCCTCGTGTTCAACAATTATTTTTATAACGAAAACGCTAAAGCTGCTGTTAAAAAACAACTCAAGGTGCAATCTTTCCAATGATAGACTGGTGTTATTAGTTTTTCTATACGTAGACTCGTCAAAGACTTTTGAAGGTTGACTTTGATTTTTGATAAATTCAATATTTGATTTTTTAAATGTACCCGTATATTTTTTACCAATCGATGCAGTTTTTTAATCCCTGTAAAAAAGCAATTAAAGTATGTTGGAAAACGATTAGTTTAGGAGCTATTGTAATTTAAATATTACAAAGGAAACCTTGGATAAAGAACAAAGTTTCTCGATATGAAAGGATGCATTCTTCTTAACAATATTTCAAATACTTAACATAACTCCCAAACTAATAATTTTGTAGAGAATGAAAAAAATTTTAATGCTATTTTATAGAGAACAAAAGTTGCATCGATTGATGCATAAAAAATATATAGTACTTATATTATTCCTAATTTCTCATGAAGACTGAAATAAATAAAGGAAGAACCAAATACATATAAAAACACGTTTCATTTACATTTTCTTTTCTCCGATGTCGAGACGCACTCGGCAAAGGAGTGCAAACAGTTAAAATAAAGGTACTGATAGACGCGTTGTTTCCATGGCCAGGGAAACGAAAGATTTCGCGTGGATAGTCCTTAAGGTTAAGAATCGCTGGCGCAAATACTTTCTTAATGATCGGAGTGGTCCGGATACTGCTCAGGGACAAGGAGACTGATGAAAATGGCTCCCTGGAGATAGGAATGAAGGACGACAGGTTCCGGTTAGAATAGGACAGGCTGCGATAGGAGGTCGAGAAGACCGATACAGCCGAGGAGGATATCGAGAATTCCCTTTAATGACTAATCGATCTCTGACCGTGATCCCCCTTGTTTCTAACCAGCAGCCAATAACGGTCGAAGATCAACGTTTTCGTATTCAAATCACCGCGAAGTTCACGTAATCCTAATAAACATTATCTCAGCCATCTATTTCGGGCTCTCGAGTTCGTTTCGGTTCAACAGAGGGGAAGGGCCGCGATTCCTATGACTTATCGACTATTTATCGAGCGTTCCACTTAGGTGTACACGAGCAGATACGGCAAGAGGGGTACAGTTTCTCTTTCTCTGTTTCACTGAAACGCGGATTTCCCATTCCGGGTCGGGTCGAAGTTTGTTCGGGAATTCGCATTTTGCCAACAGTCGTTAAGATTTATAAACGATCGAACGTGGACAACGTTACGGTAGAACTCCGATTATCTGAATTAATCGAGGGACACGGACGTATGGATTAGCAAGTTCTCGGTCAACGGGCCACTGATTTTCCCCGAATACTAATTGTCACATTATCGGAACGAGTAAGTACATAAACATCCTGTGATCTACATTTGGAAAATAACGCACGCGACGGTGTGAAATATGCGGAAGTATTAATGCGACGCGAGGGAATGAATGCGAATGCATGCTGCGATCGCGGAATGAGCGAGATCGAATGTTTATACACAAATACGAAAGATGGATGTAATTGGCAACGATGAAAATAGCGAGTGCGTGCGAATGCTGAGAACGTTGAAAGCGTGCATTCACCCTTTTGGCCACATGTTTGTCCCGTGTTTATGATATTTTGTGTGACAATTGTCTCGCCTGTGTGCGTTATTTCACGCGCTCTTAGTTTGCTTGACTGTACTTCCGTCTCTAATTAGTAACTATGACAATAAGTAACCTAGCAACATGCAAAACCAGTTTCGTTTCAGCAATATACAGCGTGCCCCACGAAGTCTGTCCACTTGAAATATCTTCGATGTTTTAAACAGTACGCGAAAATGTTTCCAGTGAAGTAATTAATAATATTAGTAATAACAGCGAGAAACGACATAATTAGTCTTATTTTAAAGCTTGCAGCTTCTACTTTTACTGGCGCTTTCTTGGTACAAAATGTTATAAATTGGAACGTCTGTGGAAACATTGAAAAATTTTTCTCGTGATTGAAACCACCATAGATTTAAGGTTTCGAGCTTCCTCTTTACAACAAACGCTTGAAACTTAATCCACGATTTTTTTTCTAGTAGATTTTTTGAACTTTGAATGCAAGGTGTACAGCCATTTTTGTGGGGGCCTTAGAGGACCAAACTTGATCCTCATTTTTATTGTATAAGTCAACCAAGAAAAGATCATTCATCAATTTTTAAGCAGTCGTTGTAAAAGGGAAGATTCAATCTCCAAATTTGTAGAAGATTCAGTAAGGAAAAAATATTTTGATACTTTTACAGGCGATTGAATTTGTAGCATCCTCTACAAAAAAAAGTGTCATCGGTTCTTCATTTGCTATATCGTGCAAAAATATCCTAGGAAAATTGTATAAAGCTCTGCGGAAGTAGAGGCTGCGAGCTTTGAAATGAGTCCTAATTTATTATTGTACCGTTTTTCCAAACGACATTATAATAAAATATTTTGAAGAAAATATAACTGTACTTACGAAAGAGCTCATGAAATTATCTAATACATAGGACACACTATACAGACTCTGATGGCAACGCTTAAACGGTTTCCACCAAGAACGATAAAAAAAATCCGGAGCTTATTAACCGCGGCCGCTTTGTCATATCTTGCCCGAAATAAAAGAGGCCGATCCTCTCCCTTCCGAGAACCCGCGTAACACATTGTGTTTAATAACCAAGCCGGATGTACGTATCCGATGACGTAGAACGTAATTACAGTCTGTTGGGGTCATTACCCGGCGACTTAAGGCGACCGTTTAGCCGAGCGTCGCTATGAAAGGGTGTGAAAAGTAATTTTGAACATTTCGCGATTAACCCCCAGGATCACGGCCGCTATTACCCGCCCCGTAAAATCCCATTCAGTGTTTATTAATTGCGGAATTAGTTGGGAGGGTGCTTATTTAACGGGATTGCCCGGTGCTATTTAATGCAAAGAGAGAGGTGAATCTTCATACCAGCTCGTAAAGGCTGTTGGGAGATTCTCGAGCGTCTGGAACGAGGCATTATTTCATTTCAAGGAATTAGATAAGGTAAGAACTCCAAACTGAGGTAAAATATTGAATCGACTCTTTCCTGGGCGGTGAAAGGTTGAAAAGATTTTTAATAACGTGAATAATGCCAATAAATTCGTTTTGAAAATTTGGTCAAAACCTAAAAAATTTATAGATTGTAACAGTTTCTTTTGCACTGTACACTTCAGTTCCGAATTATTTTTTATACTTTACACTGCGAATCTACCACTAGATTTCAAGAATGACTCCTCCCCGTTGCAACGACCCTTTAAAAATTGATATACGATTTTCTTTCACTATTTTGTGGAACGAAAATGAGGAACAAATTCGGTGTTGTGAAGTTTTCGTGGTGGACCTTATATCCGGAGTAAGGGATTGGCTCATCCCCACTCTTTTCTCCGGCGTAGGCAAAGGAGAGTTGCCCGCCCCCCCCCCCCACTTGGCTACTGAACGGCAGAGTGGGAGATCCGTCGGCTTATACAGGGAGTCCCAAAATTCCTTCAACGGCCGGAAATGGGAGGTTCCTGAGATCATTTGAAGCAACATTTTCCTTTGCAAAAATGTTATCCGCGGCTTTGATTAGGAGTTATTAACAAAAACACGGACCAATCAGAGCGCGACCTAGACGTAAATTGGCACAGTCTAGTCGGCGCGCCAACTGTCTATTGGCTGACTGTGCCAATTCACGTCTAGGTCGCGCTCTGATTGGTCTGTGTTTTTCGTTAATAACTCGTTAAAATGTTGCTTCAAATAACGTCAGGAACCTCCCATTTCCGGCTGTTGAAGGAATTTTGGGACACCCTGTATATTCTAGTGAAGTGTTCAGTACAGCTTTCATTCAAAGCTTAATAAAACGTCACCAAAAAATCGTGCATTAAGTCTATTGACGTCGTTGTAAAGGGGAAGCTGCAATCTTCGAATCTACCGTTGATTCAATTGAAACACTTGAATCTTCTTCTTCGACTCGTTGAGTCTTCTACTCGTTGTATCGTGCGAAACTGTCTTAGGCAGGCGTGAATGATAGTTTGTGAAAATAGAAGCTCCAAGCTTTGAAATATCAATAATTTCTCGAGAACAGAAAATTTTGTGTCTTCATTTAAAAATTTAGTTAATTTTTGAACGTCTATATAAAAAAACCGATAAGACAAATTCGTCTAAGAATTTGGCTTCACTTTTGTGCTGCGTGTCGTATAATGTTCGTTCATTACGTAGCTAATTAAAAGCAACTTATTCAGTTAAACACTGTCCCCTAGAACTACCAACAGAAAACGATACGGAAGGTAAACCCGGTCCCCATTTAAACGGCAAAAACGTTCTGGACTGTGGTAGTATTTCTCCGACATTCATTTAGTACGAAATTAATTGCTACGGATTATTAATTTTGGAGAATCCCTTTTCGCGAAATACGGATATAAACGAACAAAACAAAACTGGTTTCACGTTTTCGAAAGGATTTAATTGCGCGGGTAATTACGGCAGATCCGTTTAATTTAAAAATACATGTCCCCGCGCGCGCGCTATAGAAACTGCTGAAAGTGTATTTCCCCTTTTCAGTTAATTATTATACTGTTTAAACCTGGATAAATGTCTCGAAATACCTCTAACAGTGCAGATAATCACGACAGAAACATTTAAATTAGGGAATGAATAGTCGAAAATAATCATACTCCCCGGTATTTCGTCGCGGAAAATGAACTTGAATAATGTAATCTTTAGACGGGGAAGCAATTTGAATTAATTATCAAATCAATTATACATATAATACCGAACATTAATTCGCCGTTTAACTTAACTAACGTGTATCTGACATTGTCTCCTACTTTATAATTCGTTGGATGGGTAATGCGTTCTATTTTAATTGTATCGTGTCTATTACCCACCTTCGCGAGTTCACGATAAAATTTAGGATAATCATGTACTTGAGCTTTTATTGCATGTATAGCTGCGAATATTCAAATTCATTGAAAATTCAGTTATCTTTTTAAGAACAATTTTACTGCTAAAGAGTAAGAACTTGTACAAACATTAAATCTAATAATTCAAAAAGCAATAATTTTTGACAGATATACTACCCCAATTAACATAATTTCTTGTTAAACTGATGGCAATAAAAATTTCATATCAGGATTGTATACTTTGAAGAACATATATGTGTCCAGTCAGTATACAAACACTTTGCAATTTTTTAAATGGTATTTTAACGGTCAGGTAAGGGTCAAGTGATGTTTCTCGTTAGATAATGTCAATGGCATGAAAAGATTATTTTTCTATGAGTAAGGTGTTGTTACTAAAATTATTCACAGGTTTATGTCTGTATATAAATAAATATTGGTTTTCCTAGCTGACACTAAAGTGGAGCTACACGCATAGGGAAAGCTGCACATTATAGCGCATATTCCAGTTTTATTATGCTTCACATGTTCTTCTCGAAAGCGACTGCAAGCCTCATTAAAAAAAGCCATAAGCAGCTTCGTAGTGCTCTTAAGGTCCCTCTTAACTAACTTTTTTCACAGTGATGTCATAATGCTCTCCATAGGCTAGTATAACACTTTATTGTTTTAACTGAACATGTTCTCGGCGATGCGTACACTCATAAATTAAAACGAGGCCACGAGACGGGAACAAGAATTGTTCGCATATAATCGGGCGTTATTACCATGCGTATTTTACGTTGTTGCTAGTTTGGAATCGTTGAGAGAGAGAGCACTTGTCAATCAGTCTATCGATGTAGACTGTAGTTATACTATACTTGTCCTAAAAATGTCGAATTTTTGTTGTTTTATCGAGTTTTGAATTGGAGGCGTGCCACTAAATTTACAGCAAAATGAAAATTGTCTACCTCAATTACAAAAAACTGGAGCAAGATAAAAACTGATTTCCTTTCTGAATAGATTCAATAAATTGAAAACAGTATAACACTAGTGCCAAATTCTTTTAATGTTTTTACCGTTTCGTGTTTTTCTTACCCATTGTTGTCATAAATCCACAGAGTCCGCAGTCTAATTAATCAATTTTTAAGAAGCCATTGTAAAGAGAAGGCAATATTCAAATCAATGGTTTTTTTAATTTTTTGGAGACGTTCGAATTCGCAATGTTTTTGAAGACAAATCTCGCATCTGCTACATCTACATCGTATAAAAGTATGTTAGAGAAAAATGATTAAATGAATTGTCGATGTCAATATCGACAATTTTTCGAGAATCGAAAAATATTGTTTCAATACATCCTGGACAAACTGTACGTAAAATTTGTTATCTCCCATCTGTTATTTGAAACTCTGCATCTAGATAATGTATTGACCGAAGCATATTGTGCAGAATGTGTTGTGAAAAATATTGTGTTCACGATAATGTTTTCCGCGTTTTTGTTCACGCAATAAAAATCGGGGCGGAAAATAATTTATTTGTTACGCGAGAGTTACGCCAAACGGTATATGAAATAAAATTGGGTTGTGTGTATGGATTACAAGAAAAAAAGACTGTGGAAAAAGTGGCTTCGCAAGCACTTCTTTCGGCCGAATGAAACTGCTTATTCGACATATTGCGGAATGACTTCATGAAGTCGAATGATCAGGTTCGACTGAGAGCTCGGGATATGGCCTGTAGCAATCGTTTTCCATTTCCGCGTTTCTCATCCGCCATCAGATGATAATTAAAACTTGATGATCATCGGAGGACGCGCAACGCGGATATTAGAAATATAACACCATTCGGGAAATCTGATTGTAATTAATTCGAAAATAATTCGATGAAGCCCCAGCATCGTTAATTAAAATCGAGTTTCGTCACCAACTGTTAAGCGACTTTGCAGGCAAAGCTACAAGTTAATTAGCGGTGACTGGACGATTTAAAAGGATTGGGTTTCTCCTTCTGTAATACCGACGTAAAATGAATCTCATTTTCTCTCCTCCTTCTGTTACGTTGCAACGATTGTGTATTTTATTATCGGTATAAATTATTGTTAAAGTGATCTTTTGTTATTATAATTACTGCGACAGTCACGATTTCAATTTTCTTATAAGAGTTGCGCAGAACGGCTTATGTAAACAGAGAATTGTGTGGAACTGTTTCAAAAAATAAATGTAAAATTCGACACTGTACATTTTCATCTCACGCTTTGTTTTTGGGAGATCGTATTTGAGAATATCCCAATTCGGGGGTACTCGCCGATCATCGGCGACAATCGTCGCGTCGCGTCAACTATTCGGGCCTCTTGCCCCCACTCCGACCCTTCGATCCCAAGGATCCGACCGTGTCTTCATAATAATCACGAAAGTCAAAGTAAACGGACGTGTGTTTTGTTATTTCCAACTCTCACTCTCTGATTTTGTCAACCGCGTCGCGTGTGGTTAGACGCAAATATACGACGCAAAACAAGGACATAGTGGTTAGATGGTGCGTACCGTTTATTTATCATAATTTTTATTGAAGTTAATATAATGTGTTTAAGCGAATTATTTATTTTTCCTTGATTTAAATTTGGGGTAAACTTTACTTTACCGGAACCAAAATTTTATGTTTCTCCTACGAATTATGATGTATTTGGTATGTAATCCAGTAGATTTGTACCCAGCGCGGATGCAGATCGAAGTTTCGATCCTCTAGGATCAATAGTTGAGGAGCTATGGTCGCTTAAAGTTGAGCATATTTGACAGGTAAGCCCGCATTATGGCGGCACCCTTACCTGCCAAGAAACTGGAAAAATGCTCAACTTCAAGCGACCATAGCTCCTCAACTATTGATCCTAGAGGTTCGAAACTTTGATCTGCATCCGCGCCGGGTACAAATCTACTGGATTACATACCAAATACATAATTCGTCGGAGAAATTTATAATTCCTTTCTTTAATTAATCTAATTTAATTCGTAAATGTATTGTCGAATCGTATTGCTTTCTCGCGATAATTTACTATTGTGTCGTAATGATTCGTATTGTGCGATGGACATCAAGTTTATTTAATTTCCGTTTATTTTGGTTTTATTCAACTTAAATTATTTACTTCCTATTAATTCGGATTTAGTCTTTGACGGTTGGTCGATTGCAATTAATGAATTTTTCTTTCTGTTACAGGGCCCGAGGGAAAAGAAGCCATCGATCCAATGACGAAATCGATCCAATGACGACATCGATATCGTGCCTTCTTCGAGCAGAAGAAGTGATTATGTGAGTACCAATATATCTTCTCAATTAAAGTTTGTTATTGAACATTTTCTTTTTAGAATATTAATAAGAAATTAATAATAATTAATTTAAAGCTCGGTGAAACGTTTTGATTAGTTAATTTACACGATAATAGTTTAAAACATATTGGTTTAATCGCAATGATTAAACCCAACCCTTCCAATCTTTTTTTTAAATGTTTGTATATAAATCCATTTTATGTAGCAATTTATGTAGAGTGTAGAGTGTCCCAGTTAACTTTGATTGCCACAAATAACTAGTAAACTGTAAAACGTGGAATTAAAATGGCTTCGAGGCTTCTCGCATTAAAGGGGTGAAATCAGCCCTTGAAAAATTTCAATATTTTCATTATTGCGTCAACCAAACTACGTAAAACAAATTTTTTAGATGCTTTCTTTTTTGAGGAATGCGTTCAAAAAAATTTGAATGCATTTGTTTTCGGAATTCATCTCGAAATTTCTGTTTTTGAGAATCTGTCGTATCTTTAAAATTTAAAACAAGGAACGAGTAAAGAAACGTGCTCACGCGGAACGGCCAAAGTCCAGTCGCGGGTCAAGTAATCCGCGAGGAATACTCGAGACGGTATTAGTTTAACGAAGCAACAAGAGCAATTTGTTCGTATGAATAAAAAGAACTGATTAGAGAGAAAAAGTCGAATATCTCTCTCTCTCTCTCTCTCTCTCTCTCTCTCTCTCTCGGCGGAACAGCAAAATTTAATTTAACCCGGAGAAAAGATCGTCGGATTTGTTAACGCAAATTGAAACGAAGGAAAAAAAAAGTTGACGAAGCGGCTTATGCATAAAACATGCCCGGATGAATAAAATAAGACTTCCATCTCTCACACGGATCATTTCAGCTACAAAGGAATTATTCTTCAGCTATTCTTGTCGAGCATAGGCGCCGAAAATGATAGTTCATAGCTTGCTAATGCTGATGGAACTAATTTCATTCGCTTCCCCTTCGGATCTCGTCCATAGTACCAGTTTGAAGGTACTCGAAGTTACTTGAATATTTAAATGCATCTTACGTGGAACTTGATACGCTATCGACGGGTAGTTTAAAACGACTGTCTGGTTTCCAACAGAATTTTGTCACGTTACAAATTTTCTCCTCGAAACTAATGTTTGTAGAAACAGCAACTGCACGTTAGTTCGGAGTTTTGAATAAATTAATGGAATTGCTTGTGGCGGGTCTAGTTTATCAATTTCCGAGAATCCATTTCCACGAATTTGTCTTCCGTTTAGTTAATGAATGTAATTGGCAGTCGAGTGCGAATGTGGAATACGGTTCATGAAAAAGAAAAATTTTCAGTGAGTTTATTTCGTAAATAACCTACAATAAATACAAGGTTATTAGCAAATGTTCGTGCAATAAGAATGTTCGAAGAACTTCAAACAGTTGTTACATCATTTTCGACCAGTTAATGGACAGCGGATCTTTGTGCAAAATAAACATTTTTTATCCGAATTGCAACAAACTGGAGTGAAATCGGAGTTTATTTTCTTTCTCAATATGTTTAATAGGTTGATAAGAATACAATAGTATTTTAAAATTCTTCTAGTGCTTTTAATGTTTTAAATTACACCTACTCATTTTTGTCATAAATGTATAAACTCCGCTGTCTGCTTATTAAACCTAATTTCTTGTACTTGAAGTAAGAAATTGTTATTTTGCAAAAATATCTGCAGTCCAGTTGTTATATTTTTATTAACAGCTTCATTTTAGTTACTCTCGGTTGTTTAAACATGCACTGTGTTACACATGTGTAAATACATGCATTTACAATCATCTATCTATATAGCTGATGAGAAACGATACTTTTAATTTTGTAAATAATTTAACACATTCAATAACTCCAACAGCAACAATAGTAATAACAGTAATGAAACCTTCATAGCACAGACTAAAATTACAATATTAATTAAGGGTCGAATTATGGTCAAACAAAACGATTTGCAAGAAACGAGGTTCAAGATAACAATGATACTTATACATTTTACAAAACTTGTAGTCCACGTCCATCGATTAGTAATACTATAAACTGTCAGGGGATTTGATGCATTTAGGACAAAAATCGGCACGTGTAGTTTAAAACAATAAAACCACTAGAAGAATTTTAAAATATTGTTTTATTGTATTATTTTCAAACTGTGAAACATATGAAGACAGAAAACAAATTCCCGTTTTACACCAATTTGTTGCAATTCTGGTAAAAAACGTTATAAACGAAAATTGAAAACGCATTCGGAAAAAGAGTAACAATCGGCCCATTATTTTCCTTTTCAATACTGCGCACAATATATTTTTTGAATGCATCGTAAACAAAAAAAAATGAAAACGTTAAATCGATTGGAGGATTTAAATTGCAAAGACTCTAATCAAAAACCGGGGAACCATCTAGTAGAGCGAAGAAGCGATCTTGGCTGATTACCAATTCAATTTCGATGGCGGATTTATCCGGCAAAAGAAGATAACGTTATTTAACTGATTTTAATAGCGCGTACAATACGTTCTTCCGTTAATATCGAACAGGGTTTAACAAAAAAAAACACAGTGGGAAAAAGAAGGTTAAACGTTCACGGTTGAAACTAGGCGAGTCGAATCTAAAATTCGAATGCGATCCGGGGGGACCGGGCGTTGTCTGATTTCCAATACGAGTTTAACGCAGAATTTATTCGGCGAAAGAGATAACGTTGTTTACCGGCGGTTGATAACATATGTACGAAACGATTCCCGGTTTCCCGCGGATTTTCGCAGCTCACAAAGGATTATAATGACGCGCGCATTGTCGTTTCATTTTTTTATCTTGCCGGTTTGCCCGCGGAACAGTGCCGGGGCCGTCTAGCAAACATGCGCTAGATTTTCTGCACATTGCCGTGCGTGCAATGTGTTATCTTAATGCGCGGTTTCGACACGGAGCTCCCACTATCGACAAGTTTATCGGTGTTTAACCGCAATGTATAGTGTGTGTAAAGTTACCATAAACAACCGGGAATTGTTCGTCCACTTGCACAAAGCTTGTTAAAAAGAGACGCGGCACGTTAATCGGCACGTTAATGGTTAATCGATAATCACCGTGCGCGAAAGTCCCCGGCGAAATCTCTCGCAGGAAATATTTTAATCGACCACCCCCCGAACAGGAAATTTACTACAGCTTCCTTTTCTCTGGTAGACATCGGGAACTTTAGACTTTGTCTACCGGAAGTATATTAATAGAAGTTTCAATAATTGCACTGTACCAAAAGGAAACTTAAAATAATACTTAATAATCCTAAACGAAATTATTAGATTACAAGGTGACTTGTTGGTTCAGGATCATTGCTATTGCAAATTGCTATTACTGTTGAAAGGTACTTGGGACTTAGTTAAGCGTAAAAATTTGGCCACATTTTCAAGAATTTATTTCATACTATTCATTTTTCTTAACCTTCCAAAAACTTCATCGAAATAAAAATTAGACAAGCCAACATCTTTACAGAGAATGGTTTATTACCACATTCTGGGAAAATTAAATTCCTTTGATAAAATGCTTGAATCATTACGTATTTTTTAATCAGTATTGTATACTGATCATAAACTGTCTTAAATTACAAAGGAAGATGAATTCAATGGTGTATTAAAATGTGTCGTTTTTTATCATTAATACTAGAATGGTGTGATTCTTTTTAATTGCTATGAACAGTTGCTCGGTTACAATACTAAATTCAATTTTTATTGCTATAATTTAATATTACATTAGGACCTCGATTAACCGGATCTCGATTATAAACAAACATGCGTTTAAATATGGTTATATATGAAGCGAAATAAATTTTAAAAATAAAAAGTTTATTTTGGAATCTAATGGAATATAAAAAAGAAGTACACTTTAATTATTTCTCGCGGGTCTTGATTATTCATCGGGCCTTAATTTATCCGGGCTGTTTGTCTCCCGATCGAGCCGGTTAATTGAGGTCCTACTGTACTTATATTTTATTAATTTAATTAATTTAATAGTAGATGATATACTGCGGGCATATATATTGCACATGGATTGCCTTATACGTTAGCATACGAAAGACTTCGGAAGTTCGGATTTCGAGATCCACGTATGTCTATCGATAGTAGAAATATTTCCGATAATAAAGGTAAGTGAAACACCCTGTACGAGGGGTGTGCAATTTACAAGATTCAATGAGTATCCGGCTTCTCCGGAAGAAGGCGAGAGGTTCCTTGGAGCAAAATTTCCTTCGACGAAAAATGTAAGAGCAGAAGTAGGTTAGCGGGACATTCGGAAAACCAATAATGAATTTAGGGCGGCTTCCTAATCACTCAACGCTCACGAGGCTCCTCCGTTTAACCTGCAAACTGGTCCGACAGCCAGAGAGATTGGGATAAAGTATATTGTAAGCAGGTTCGAGTCTGATTGGACAGTTTCGAAGCACTTCATCGGTATTTCGAAAAAGAAAAGCAATTCTTTAAAGTAAACTTGAATCCAGACGAGATAGACTCGAAACTCTCCACAATTACTCCCGCGAAATGTAAGCGATACTTTCGACCGTAATCGAGCCTTGATAGATTCAAACTTTTTATGAGCACTTCAACCGGAAGAAAACAATGAACTCCATCACGGTGCGCTACTTTTGCAATATTCGACTCTTTGAAACGTTAAAAGCATCGAATCGTTCCATAAATAATGTCGTTTTTAGGTAACAACTTCCAATGCGAATTATTCACACTCTGATTCGTGTTTAATCGTTGTAACCATTGTTTCGCACAATAATTTCCCATCTCGCATGTAATGTACATGATAGAGAGAATAAATATAATATAAAATGAAAAAAATCATTTGATATCTCCAAATAATGACATTATCTAGAGCAAAATCATTTCCATGTGCGAAGGAATTATACGTACAATATTATTTAAAAATAACATCCACTTAAGGAGTATTATTCAAAACTATATATTTTTTCAATGATTGACGTAACCGTCTACATATAAAATTTTATCTTTATTTAAATACGATGACCATCAATCTCGATTATTAACGGATCAGAATTAGTCTAGCTGTGCTAGTTAGTGAAGTGTATGGAGAATATATTATTTAAGCCATTATGTTGTTGGACGCAACATTGAGTATGACAAAACCTGTCGACAGCACCTGTCGATTCATTGTATGTAATAATTAGACAGCGGATCTTTCTGCAAAATAAAAATTTTCTGCTTTTTTTAGTATAAACTTTTTTAATATGTTTAATAGGCTAAAAATAATATAAGACAGTATTTATAAATTCTTCTGTAAACTGCATTTTCTCATTTTTGTCATAAATGCATAAAATTTACTGTCTAATAATAATTAAACTGCGGATTCTTAAGCAAAATAAAAATTGTCTGCATTAATTGTAAGATACAGTAGCAACATAGGCATTCATTTCTTCTCTAAATAATTTTAGAATTATTCTTGGAAATAAGTTCTGAACTCAATCTACACATTTTTGCTATGAATGCATAAAATTCACAGTCTAATAATACGAATTTTTCTCTTGACACCCGCTTTCCTATAAATATATATAAAAGATACTTATACACACACACACAGGATTATTCTACGTAATCCACGATTCTACATAAAAGAAATCAGTTGCATAACATTTTTTCTCATTCAAGGCTTTGTTTTCAAGAATATCGACTTGGAAAATCTGTCAAATTCCTGTGATTCACACTTGCAAGAAGCAGAAGTAGGGGCGGTCATCAGTAGACAGCGGATTTTATGCATTTATGACAAAAACGAATAGGTGCAATTTAAGACAGCAAAAATATTAGAGGAATTTAAAAATACGATTATATTATTGTCAAAATCTATTAAACATATTATTTAACTAAATTAAATATTATTTAATTTAAATAAATTATATGAAACATATTAAGAAAGAAAGTAAATACTTCACTCTAGTTTGTTGCAATTTGAATACAAAATTTTTATTTTGCATAAAGATCCGCTATCTGAACATCAGTTACCAAGTCTAATTGCCAATTACCCTATCAGTCGTATTAAGAGTTCGGTAGATCCTGGTATTAAGGGTTAAATTTTTCGGAAGCATCTGAGGTTATTGTATACGTAATGTTTCAATATTTCTGGCTGAGGATTATTGAAGGCCCCCTCCTTCGACGTTTCAGTTTGCCATATCCAGAAATATTGTGATCCTTACATTTCGCGAGAGCATCTGGAGATATATACGCGTTGTTTTGCCAAGGACCACGATGTGATGGATGCTCAGTGGTTGACCCTAATCCGTTGGGGGTCGCTGTTCGCTCCAAGGGGAGGAAGTTGTTCGTGCTCGGGCAGAATAGCCAAATGGCAGTTAATAAAGTTGAAGTAAACGCTTCTGTCTCGTAGCTGCGTTGACAGGGGTACAGGTGTTGACGTTCAGCGCATTCAACTTTTTCCTCGTCGCTCTTACGACATAACTATGTTTCGCAACCCCGCACATATTCCTTAACTTACAATCGAGTGATTATGTTAGACTTCTAAGTAGTTTTTAATAGATTCCATTAATCTTCGGAACAGACTTCTATGAAATTTTAATCGAAACTCTCAACGGACACGGCAATCTTCCTCGGGAAGCATTCAGTTATGTTTCGATTAAAATTTGATTGGATTTTATTCGATTAGATATAACGAATCTCGTTTCGATCCTCTGACGACGACGAAATGAACGGAATATTTGTTCAGCTAACGATATTATATTTCATCTTTTTCCATTATAGACATTTTTCACCCAACTGAGACTTAGACATAGTAATCTGTCCAGTAAATACTTAAGTCGCGCGTCTGTTAAACTTAATACAAACACTTTACACTTCAATACAATCACAATTTGCAATTGATTCTTTTACTGCATAATATGTTTCTTTGTTATATAGTTTTTTCTTTATTCATCTGAACACTCAATTAAATTGACCATAAACGTATTTGTGTCCCTCATATATAATATCTGTGGTTGTCAGGAAGAACGCCGCATGTCACATACATACTTTCACTTTCGAGATATTGCCGTTTAAAGTTGTGATCACTAATGCTTTGGCATAGGATATCGGTTATGTTGCAGTATTTTTTTGAGTCTTTCGAATCAATTTTCATGATCTTTTTTCTGGTAAATACGTAAATCCTATACTATGGTATATAGCTCAATTAATGCATAAACTCAAATTTTTTGAAATTGTTACATATGGCGTTTTTCCTGACAACCACAGATATATCTCGGGCGATATTTATACTAAAAAATAAATAATTTATTGTATTCATTTTCAAATATGAAATTACGAACAAAGCACAATTAATTGAATTGAAATTTAAAACAGTAATGGATGAAATAATATGTTTTTGAAATCTGTAGTTTATTTCAACAGTAAATGTAATCAGGAAATATTATAGAATAAAGTAAAATCAATGAAATCATAATAAAATGTTTCAACAGCAGACGTTTACATATTTTGTTTAGCCAAATTTAATAAAATTATTTTCGGTTCAAACCATTTACGTAAAGGGATTAAAATTTCTAAAGAAAATGTACAGTATGATAAAGTTGGAGAGAATTGAAAGGTGGTTTCCATTCGACGGTTACACTTCTACGATTCATAGAAATCATTCGTGTTCTTCGTGAAAAGCGCCCGTTGCATAATAAATATTCCGATACTTTGTTCCTGCATCTCATCGGGTCCTCCAGAACTATCGATAAATTTATAATGAATGTTCAAGTACTTTGGCTACCGAACAAATCGATGTAATGAAAGCTCTCACCTACTTTGAAACCCCAAGGTCCATTTCGTAATGCGATCCCGAGGTAATGAATTCGAAATTTCTTTTTGAAATTGGTAACGAATTTCATGCGTCATTTTTCTGTTTAGAATTGCTTGTTTTGATATTATGTCTCTTGATTACAATATTACGTTTATTTCAAATGATTAACCCGATTGACCGACGAAGATGATTTTGATGGCATCATGGCAGTCTTAACTAGATCATTATCTGAACCTGTTACTATGGGATATCAATTTTTAATCTTCTTATTGGACTTATTATAAAAATCATTAATTTTAAGTGGTTACGTCATTCCAAAAAACAAAATTCATAGATGAAACCAGGAAGTACAATAAAAATACAAAGTATAATTTTAGTGAATTTACATTATAAATGCAAATGTATAAATATAATTTAAATTATTCTTAAGAATCATTCATCTTAAATTTCAAAACAAAATTTCAAAACAAAATTTCAAAATTTAACAATCGTGTTCTTAGCTGTGTAACCTGGATTTTAAAATGCGTGTCTACGTTACGTTGCAACAATTTGCAAATAGTTTGTCAAATCGCACGGCGTATAATCTTTTCCAATTTTTGTAAACGGTTTCTATTTCATATTTGCCTCAAAATGTTCTAAAACGCTGAAGATTTACGAAACGTTGTAGTTTTCATACAAATAATGTAAATAGCAAATGATAAATACTTGTTTGCGTGATGAATGTACCCATTACTTTGTTCTCACATTTCTAGATCATGTTTCTAAATAGAGAATTATTTAACTAAATTGAGAATTCATCCCAAATGACAATTTCGTCAAAATATTTCGCGTTATTATGAATATTAATGAATCCTTTATTATCCTATTGAGTACGCTTAAATTATTCACAATTAACAAGTAGTGAAGCCAACGATTCAAAGTCGGCTCATTCAGTTTTTTTATCGACTGGTATCAGCACGGATCAATGTACCGTGTACATTTCACAGACAAATATCTCTCACACGATTTCCATAGAATTAATATCGTATTTGTAGGATTAACGTCCTGCAAAATTAATGTACACTGGTGATTCTGTATTTATTTGATATTATACATGTCTTTAACGAGTGATACTGTTAACTACATTTTGTTTATTGTTAGTTACATTTAATGAGTTTGTCATCAACTTTAAAATTAATTCACTATCTTTCATGGAAATATTAGATGTAAAGTAGACATGTAAAGTCTAAGTATTTGCTTTCCATATAATTTTCAATAAGAAAAATAATTAACATATTTTCGTTGAAATAGTATGTACATTGTCACAGTGTTATACAGGGTCTTCCATTAAGAAGTGGTGTTTTAAATTATAAAAAAATTTTTCAATTTTACTAACTCTAATCTTTACAAATGAAAAACGGCACAGAATATAAAATGACACCTCTTAATGGAAGACTCTTTACTATAAAGAAATAGCAGCTATAAATAATTGTAGAAAGAATTTAAGTGTGGGTCTCAATTTCTTTAGAACTGTAGATACAACTATTTTCCTACACACAATATTTCAACAAAACTGGACAAATTCTGTCCGAACAGGAACTATCGATAACCCATAGACCTGCCACGTCTATTGACGTCCCTCTCCAACTGTTTAAAATAAAAGTAGCGATGTTTCATGTACAGCACTTGAGAATCCGACCGAAACTGTCACTGATAAATACTTCCGTTATCAGCAGGATTTATTCCGTTCCCTTTAGTCGCATAATATCTCCAGTACAAGAATTGAATATACAGGGTGATTCACGCAATTGTAACAAAATATATGTTTGTTTCGGTTGAAAGTAGATACAAATTTTTAAACGAGTAGATAAATGGCTTGTAAAGATGGTGTCAATCATTCTTTCCTAGCTCATTGTCATTTTTTAAAATGGACATCTACATTTTTTTTATAAATATCGATTTCCCTATTACATAAACAAAGTACTAGGAGCATATGGCCGAAAAATTGACAGGTAACAGGATATTTTGAAAAAAATAGGTACCCTCATTCGCAGTACGTGGAAAGCCGTCCCGAGCCATCGCCTTATAACGAAAGAAATGATTTTATCGCGCCGGAAATAATATATAGATATTTTTAACAACTTTTAATCTTTGCATTGTTTAACATTTTATAGTTATACATACATATTATCAAGTCTCTTCAATAACAGACCTCATTCGATCTTTTAATCAACCATTGAAATCAATTTCCCATCAATTCCAATTCAATTCCAATTCAGAATGCTCTTCACAGAAGCGAACTCGTGAAAACGTCCGCAATTGGAATTCCCGGCGGATTGAATGAACAAGAATGTAAAATAAATCCCGTGTAAAATTATTTCCGTAAAACGTGCCCCATAAGTAAAAGAATGAAGTAGAGTTCGCGTAAAAATGATTTCTAGAAAAATGTGTCGCGTAAAAATGATTTGTAGCAAAGTTTGTAGCGTGAAAGGCAGTTCAGGAGTACTACGTATAATAAATAAGTAGTTAATTAACACTATGAATTTGCAAGAATCCTTGCACCTTTACATCGACAAAAACAAAAGCCCCGAAGTGCGTCGAGTAACCGCAAAAATGGGTCAAGACGATAAGGGATCGATGCGTAACCCCCGCGCATATGGGAACGCATCGGTCCCGCCGAGGTTAGGTATCGTTCCGGTAATGCGTAAGCGATTGGAAGCTGCGCAACAGCTTTAGGAAATCCTTTGCGCAGCTCACGGAGAGAAAAACCGAAGAACACGCGGGATCAGGGGAGCCTGGTAAATAAACGGAGCGTGGAGAGAGGGTCGAGCCGAAACAGCAAGTAAAAGGAAACACGGGAACGTTTTACATTTCCGATACCGGAAGCCAAGGTAGACTGCGTAACGGTCGAATAAATAAAGTTAACTGCACCTTCGACTATCCGTGGCAGTTCCAGGCCATTTCTAGTCGACGGCCGTGCGCCGGTGAATGGTAAACAACGCCTATCGAAATCCTCCTCGTGATCCAGCGGTGTCGGCGTCGGCGTCGACGTCGCCATCGTCTGCCACGGAAAGCTCACCGCAACATTAGCAACAGAGCATCATACCAGGGAGTAGAGTTGGGAACAAGTATGTACTGGGAACTAGGTTCGAATCTTACTTGATGGTTCCGAACGTGTCATCAGTACTTCGGAGAAGGAAAACGGTACCTTCAAGCACATACACTTCGCGACCAAACTGTAGGACATATAAGGACATTAATAAAAAGCGTATTCTAGCAGCGGATCTAGGCGTGGGCTTTTATGGGCTGCATAAAAACAATTTAAATTAAAAATTTAAGAAAAAATGGATTACAGACAAATTTTTGGTACTCGAGTTAATTTGAATTAATTGGATAAACCCGCGAACAGTGTGGGTTCAGGACCAGGGCTACCATATTTTTCTCTCGCCAGGCCCCTTACCCTCCCGCCTCCCGCCATGCCGTGCACCGTACCTCGTCTTTGCACTCTTCCCACTAACGCTGGCGACAGCGGCGACACGCTTGCGTACGGTCGCGTCAGCAACTAGTGGGAAGAGTGGGAGCCTCCCAACTGGCTGTCGCCAGCGTTAGGGTCCTTGCCCACTAGACCGTAACCTCGGCGCGGCGGAGCGCTGTTTCTTTGTACTCTGATCAGGTATAGTGGGCGCACTCCCATTGAAATACACAGGAGGCAATTCAAAACGGCGCTCCGCCGCGCCGAGGTTACGGTCTAGTGGGCAAGGACCCTTAGTGGGAAGAGTGCAAAGACGAGGTACGGTGCACGGCATGGCGAGAGGCGGGAGGGTAAGGGGCCTGGCGAGAGAAAAATATGGTAGCCCTGTTCAGGATCCCAAAATTAACGGTCCGCCGTGCCGCTGTATTCTAGTTAGACTTTTGCAATACTTTATTTCGAATTTAATTATTTGTAGATCATAAATTATATTTTACCTTACATTTATATTGTGTAGCAGAGTGGCCCTTAGCTACAGGGGTCAAAAGTATTTTTGAGATTTTCTATGTCCCACCCCGTCCCCCCTACATTATGACACTTGGTGAGGATGGGCTGCTTTCACCCCTTGAAATGTGTGTAACATTTTGGCACTAACTACGTCGTCCAAAAGTTTCATTGCCATCTGGAGATGTCACCTTATAATGTCTCTTGTCACTATGCTTCTAAGTATCATATGAGTCTTGGGTCTTTTCTAACACCCCGTATATTGGCAAGGACACTTCTCTGCGGTGAAAGGAATGTGTAGTCAACTCGCGGACCTGATTTACGTGACGATACTGCAAAAGGGCGGCCGCAAGTACGCGCGTGACGATAAATGCTTTAAACTCGTTCGTTACGAGAGGAACGCCACGGTGGCAACGGCAGAACGAAACGGTTAACCGTAAATTCTCCTATTCCTGCATTATCCGGCTCGTTATCATTTTAATGCCCGGCGCGAGACCGTCCGGAAGTTCGGCTGCAGTCAGATATTCCGGCAAGGTGACGAATTCATGAATATAAAGCAAGTTGGTCCGTTCAATTTTGGGACCACCGTCTGCGACGATCACCACCAACACATTTTATTATCTAATACGCGCGAGCTTAGGCCAATACATCTGCCGTATGTTGACAAACCTCGGAATTTCTTCATTTGTGCTATTGCGCACGTAGTTTTCTTGTACAGTTGTGGAGAAAAGTTTAAGGACGCTCTAAAAAAGACGATAATTATTTTAATATTGTACTATACGATTTGAACTTTTCTGGGAAGCTGGAGCAATTATTTTACTACAGGATGTGAAAAGAATTTTTTTCAAGAATTGGAATCGATCGGAATTGTTGAAAAAATACTGAAAGTTGCATTTTCCACTTTTTTATCTGGGCCTATATTGAAAATTTAAAAAATACGTTTTGTAGATTTGTGTCAATTAAACATATTCTGAAAATTTCGTCAAAATCGGTCGACGTTGCAATGAGCTACAAACGTTTAGAGATGGTAAAAATTGCAGATTTCAATGCCTGTCATTTTTTCCCGAATCAACCGATTTCGATTAACTTTCACAGTGCATATAATTGACACTGATCGACGAAACGTATTTTTTAAACTTTCAATATAGGCTCACATAAAAAAATTGAAAATGCAACTTTTACTATTTTCTCAACAATTCCGATCAATTGCAATTTTTGTAAAAATTTCTGTTCACATCCTGTAGTAAACTAATCGCTCTAGCTTCCAAAAAAAGTTAAAATCGTATTTTATCGTTTTATATCGTATTATATCATAAGTAAATCGCAAGAGCTGAAAATTATATCTACCGAAAAATATCAAGATTGCGCATGTCAAAGGAACGGATTCGATATTTCGAAAAATTATGATAACTGTATTTCAACTCTATATTTTCTTCAGTTTCACTGAAACAACGCGAATTAAGATTAAATAACAAACAGAACGTATTTGTACAAAATTCTATTCGAATAATTATTCGAACGAAGCTTTATTTCGATAACACAGAGCTGTATCGATAATTCTCTCAGCTGTTCAGTCGAGGACCATTGTTCTACGGTGAAACTAAATCTACATGTAGCACACGAACAAGAAGAAGCAAAAATGAACAAAGAATAAAGGCGAGCGAACATGTACCAACGGTAATGTAGAACACAAACGGACATGAACAAACGCTGGCTACACCAGATCCATTGCTTGTCGGTACATCAAAGGGGAACATTCATTTGTGTCCGTATTATGTGGACGTAACTTCGTGTATATTTGCGGGAACGACGGAATACCTGCTTCCCCGCTAACAAGCGAAAATAGTATAATTAGTTGTTGAGGAACAAAATATGCTAAGTCGTGACACTTCTCCTCTTTGCTAATCTCGTGATACAATATTCACTCTTTGCAAACAACTAGATGCACAGTAGAGCATAGTAGAACTATGAGCAACTAGTAAAACTATTTCAACATTCTACACACGCGCTGATCAGAAAACTTGATTTTTATGCAAAATAATAATTGTGTTCATCGATTCCAATATTTATCAATAATTATTAATATTTATTAATAATTGTAACAAATTACAAATAATATAATCGATTTCTCAAATTTTTCTGATGTTTTCATAGTCCACAGATTAAACAGCAAATTGTGGAAATGCGAACTCTGATTTTTAATTGATTTAGAAGTTTCTATATTTCGTTATTATTAAGGTTTCATTAAAATTGCTTATTTTATTGAATTTATTGAAATAATAATGAATTCGTATATCTTGAATTTTTTGAATGGGTTAAAGAATATGATACAACAAATTGTATCTCGGGCTGTTTTGTCGATTTCATTTTAATGACATGTTTATGCATACATATGTTTTGTTCTAGAACATCTAAAAAGAATAATTTTATATATTCAGTGATTTTCATTGAGCCGTCAAGGGGCATCGCGTATCCATCACTGATACGCGACTATACAACTCAGCTGCTGACGTTATTCATTTTTTTGTTCATCAAGGATTACGGAGCATAAAATATTTTAAAAAATAATTTAGACTTGAATACAATTTTTATTCGACTCCTGTGTCCTGAAATGAATTTGAACATTTTTTATTTTGCATAAAGATCCGCAGTCTAATGATCATATATAACGTTTGATATTAAATTGAACGTGCGCCATTAAATCGAAACCCATTAAAAGCGATGGCTGCAGTTATGCGAACGGTGCTTCGCTCTTCTTCTTGTGCTAATATAAACATTGTTCGAAAACAATGCACCTGTTAAGAAACTTCGTTGGCATCCTCATAAAAGACAACGATAATCATTTCCGGTGAAATAGTTAAAGCTAACAATGTAAATTTTGTTTGTCGAAACTACTCTCGTTGGAAACGGTAATTTTAGGAACACGAAGCCAATATTGATTATCGGCAACTTGTAATATTAAATTGCATCTTGACCTATTAATTTCACGACCGCGAAGTTTCTTTCGTTTGCAATCCCGTGTGCCATTCTCGATTGCCTCTGAAATTTCACTTAATTAGCAGAGCACCGTGTGTAACGAGTAACCGAGCAACCAGCAACGCCGGGGAAGACGTAGAAAATGGAGAGTTCGTTACCCGACGCTTCCAGGTCCATACGAGCACGCGTTCTAGAAATGGAGGAGGCTGTGCCACCATAGATCTTTATCTGTGGAATTCTATGAGCTCGCCGCAGCCTCATCCACAGATAAAAATGCAGTGTGCCTCGCGGTCGAGCATTTTCACATCTCCGGGGAACAAGGCGTATTCAGTGGTAACAAGCTCGTCCCCGAGCACGAATCTTTTCGAAAATAATCGTCCGAAAATGCATTCCCGGATCATCCGCGTTTAGGGGTTGCGTATCTTTGAGCGGTTCAAATATAAGAGCAATTCAGCGATTGAATGGAAAGTCCCGGAAAAATATGTTTCAGGCAAAAGATTATTTGCAAATATATTTCCATTCAGCTTAAACATCTCTCTTTTTTATTATGCAGTGCTGAAGCTGTCAGCGTTTGTCTTTTTTCGATGAAAATTATCCGAGCTTCGAAAGATTCAACCTTGATTCCGTCCAATCAATAGATGATTTCAAATAACTTTGCCCGACATATCCCAACAGGGGAGTACAACAAGTGATTGAAAAAGTGTGAATCAATAATTTCATAAGAAATTGACGATAACAATGGTTCTTCAAGATTAATCGTTTACAGAATTCATACTGTTCTCCCATAAATGGCGAGCAAGTAGAAGTTCGTGCACACTTGTTTTTAGGTACTCTGTTACTCCCCACATTCTCCTCTGAAAGGTGGATTAACTAAATTTGATTAAATTTGTGCCATAGAAGGAGCTTACCCGCATTATTATATTATAGTTTATACACATACCATGCAGCATTATGAAGTCTCTGTTAGGTCGAACGGAATTTCGGATGAGTGTTACAATCAATGTTAACAAAGAAGTATGGCGTAACTACATAGGGTAAAGTGGCCAAATATGAACCACTTTTTGTTGGTCATTTTCTGATTATTTTAGAATGCTCTTTTTCGTCCAAAAAATTACCAGTTGTAGATGCATTTCCTCCCTATAAGATTCTGGGGTCAAGTTTGTTCAAGAATTAATAAGGCTTGGGAAAAATATTTTTTTTTTGTGGTGTGTCATTTGCAGGTTCCAGCGAAAGCGGATCTTAATATGGTACACCGTGAGTCCCTAATATGACACCTAGTGCCATATTCGGCACCCACACCAAGAATGTCAAAAGATATACCCATATTAGGAAGTCCTTCGTAGTGCCATATTGGGAACTCCACGTGGGGATAGATCTCCATGTGGTGAGTCCTCCATTTTTTGGGGATAGATTCTCAACTGACGTATTTACTTTGTCTGTAATGGAATGTTTAACAGTGTTGATAAGTTCATTACTATTAGATGTAAGGGAAAGTTTTGCCGTTTTTTGTTATGTCAACTTATAAAGCTTGTAGCTGATAAAGGGTTTAGGAGGATAAGCATGGTCCAGTTAATTATACATATTTATTAATATCGTGTATCAAAGAATGCTGTTGGATTGGAAGATAGTCCTTCAAAAGTTTAAAAAATCTCATATGTTCTCGAATTTTTTTGGTAGGTGTCACTCAAAGGGTTGCTTGCAACCCCTAAAAAGATAAATTTTTCTACCCTTAATAATTTGCTCACAATTGTTAAAAAAATATATGAAATGCAGGAGGTAAGATGGAGTATTTTCGTGTTTTTTCATCTTAATATTTCAACGAACAACCGAGAAGAAAAATGATGGGGACAACATTGGGACACTCTGCATAACAGATTGACTTGTTCGTAAAACGTTTAAGTAAATGACATTGAATTTATAAAAAAAAAAGCCAGACCTGCATACCTAATATTACAATTATCCTAACAATTGTCGACACGGAATGCGAGCAGCCTATCAGTCTCTGGCAAAAACTAATTCATACCGAACTGGGTCGCATAGTCCAAAAATAAGTCGACCTTATCGGTCAACCACGAGCTGTGAAAACTTCGGCGAGCTCGGTGATTTGGCCGCAGTGAATCGGAACTGCCGAAAGGGTTTGGCATCAGGTGAATATATCAGATTCGAGGAGTAACGGGTGGCGACGGTAGCGAACGCTGCCGCTTAAATATTCGATAAATTTTAATTGCATTCCTTGGGTCGATAGATCGTTTCTCCTCGTAAAGCAACCAATATTACGGCCGCTAATAGCACAATAACCGTTCAGCATCCTTCTGGCAGGATGCAACGCGAGAGAGAGAGAGAGGGGGGGGGGGTGGGCGCGAGAGGGGTTTACGACCGACGGAATTTCGTCGTCGTTAATTACAAGGCAGTGGTCGCGTTAATGCGCGAATGCCCGTACAGGGATCCGTGGAAATTGTTAACGCGCTCCTTACCGCAATGATTCGAATCCCGGGAGCTTGGATTATCATTAGTCACGTAACAAATCTGTCGGCTAAGTGACCCAGCGACGGGATTTTAATTTGCATCCGCCTCGCCAAACGGACCGAAGAGTAAAGGAACGGAGATGGGAAACGAAAGGGGTGGGTTTGGCAACGTTACCGGAAGGAACGCGAGAAAGAAAAGGATAAAGAAAAGCGCGCAGAGCAGCGAAGAGGAAAATTGGCGGTGTGCTATTACTATGGTGCGGCGGCAACGGAGGCAGTGGCGGCGGCGCGCGGCGGCTATTGAATAACCGGATCCGGTGTAACGAAAGCAATTTATTTAAAAAAATCTAAGAATTTGTGTGGTTCTACCACTCTTCAAATTACTTCCCACCCTTTCCGTGTCTACACACCGGCTCCGCACACGCGTTTTCCCGCTGTTCAAAGCAGACCTGGCTCTGCTGATCTTCTGTCAAAGCGCTCTGCACGGGTCGCTAGTTATTTTTCAGTATCTTTTGTAAAAAGTGAAAACGGATTCCCTTCAAAGCGTTTTTCACTTTTCGGGGGAAGAAAATGAGCGTCCTCGTAGCCATCGGGTTTTTTCCTGTTGACGAGCTGGATATCTTTATAGAGGAATCAGCCGGTGCCCCGATGAATAGTAACTCTAATGAAAATATAAGAGCACGGAAATATATAATAAAGAATCTGACAGCGACTTCAGACTTTACAATGAAGACTGCGAAACAATAGACCATTTTTACCAAGAGGATATTGATTTCAATAATTAATAAACGTATAGGTAAACTAATATTGCAAAACGTTAGGAAAGAGTACAAATTATTAAGTAAATTGGAATTGAAGAGCTGAGAAAATTAATTAATTTATTCAGGGGATGTAAACAAAATTAAAGATAGTGCGATACGTAATAAAAAGCTGGAATTTAATAAAATCATTGAAAGAAGAAATACATTTTTATTGGACTGCTGTCTTTCATAATTAATAGTAATAACTAGAATACGGATTTTACTTTTTAAAAAAACTGTATGCATTAATTACAAAATACAAGAGCTACGTAGACATTTAGTTCTTTTCTTGATAGTTCGAATGAGTTGAGAATAATACAACAGTATTTCTATATTCTGTAAATGTTTTTACTATTCCACATTTGAATCTGAAGATTTGATCTATTCTTATTATAAATGCATGAAATCGACGGTCTGATACAGATAATGATAATCATATTAAGTCTATTAACATATATGAGAAAAAGAAACACATATAAGAAAAATATATAAATTTTTTAAAAAATCGAAGGTTGATAGCATAAATAAAATGATGTAACAAAATACACGCATGCACAATGCTAGGTTCAATTAAATGGCTATAATGGTGTACTAAACTGATTTTATTGTAAAATGCTATGTAAAATTACGTTTCACTGCAGAGAATTAAAAAGGAGAGTGTAGTTCGTCTATCTCGTTGCGAGTGCAGCATGTAACGTATCATCAAAATAAGCCGAGTAATTAATGCGAAGTGGGCCCTTACTTTGGAAACTAGCCCGCAGCCTCGGAGAATGAAACGCGCGGCTTTCCTTGGGACGATCTGTCCACGTGGTGGATTCGGTAAGTACGAAAAAATTACGCTTTGATGGAAACGTTTCTTTCAAAGACATATAACTTAGCTCTTCTATGCGTACCTAATAATTACAAGTTGAACATCCTTACTCTGATACACTTTGAGGAGATTATTTCTTGCGATTAAAAAACTGTCACCTGTGTTCGGTCTGGCGATATGGTTCTTTTTAGAAAGATCAAAAGCTTTCATATATTAGTAATATGCATGTTATCTGTTTGGCACTTTACACAATTTTAATTGTTTACATTTCTTTATTTGGACTAAGAAAGAGGTGAAAGATATTTTGTACAGAAATTGATTATACAGAAACACCCTGTATAATCCTCGGATAATGTAATTTAGGTTTATTTTTCCCAGAATTACAAATCGAAATTATGTACATATCTCGGAGAAGTAGGTTCGAAAGAAAAGTAAAAAAGAAAATTCAGTAAAAGAATAGAAGCCATATACAATTGTTGAAAGTATGCTCCTTCGAGAATACAGAAATCTAAAATTTATGTTTTCATGACAGAATCTAGTGTAAGTGTCCTTACACTTTTGACAAAGTCGGGTCAGTTCTTTTACCAAGTCAAAAACTCAGAAAAGTATGTCACGTATGAAACATTCACGAATTTTTCAACGTAATCTAGACAATCAAGAAAATATCAGAGGACTTCTTTGTCGCGAATTGGTTTCAAGTCAAAAATTAGTTCTCAGTGACGTTTTTGGAAACTTGCGATGAGACGCAGGGATCGTTTTTCAATCTACCTGCACAATGCTACCGAAGTCAACGAGGCAGGGAGAATGTTTGCTAAACCTAATTTCACCTGCAAATAAAACAGTCGCAGCAGGCCAACGCCGTCGTAAATCACCGCCCTCGAATGGCTACTGCAACTTTAACAACCCCCGATGGGACCCTTGGCATAAAATATAGTTACCGTGATAAATAATTATCGAAAAGCTATTAAGATCGATCCGTTCTTCAAAGACACACACAGTTTTACAATACAAATTCTTTGCCTGACATCGACAGTTTTTCTGTGCCCGGCAAAATAGGGTTTGCAGCCAGCCTTTCAGAGCTTTTTCATTGTCCCAACGTGAATGGCAGTTGTCACCAAAATGGAGCCCTACCTCCCTGCAAAGTTCCATAAAAATCGACACTTCTGCAGGATCAACTGTACATTTTTACCAACCATGATATTCTTGGAAGAATTCGAGCTATATTTCGATCTGTAAAATTATTGTATACATTTTCTACGTTAGTTTACGAACAATTTTAGTTTTCATTAATTTTTATAAATCTATCCCACTTAAAATGAAACAAAATTTATTCGTACAATTTCATTTTTAATTATTGTTCTTCATTTATCATATCCTTGAGTTTATTCGTGACCCCCGACTCTGAGAACTATTTTGTCCTTTCAATATGGTTGACAACCGATAAAAAAATGCCTGTCAAATATTTTTGTAAGAACCACTTCCTATCAAAATTTCGTCAGACTGAACGGACGTCACTACATGTTTCCCGTCTGTCAAAATTTGATTGAAGTTGCCTTAATGGTTTGGTGGAAACTGGATCGTGAAGTTTTTGTGTAAATATATGTTGTATGTTAGTTGCTCACATGCAGCATACAAAGCTATATGAATTCGCTATAGCAAATACTGATTATTGTACTATTATTATTATACTTTAGTTTGAAAAATTCGATTCTTGTATTATTTTTTTAATAAATTTCTGAGATGTATTTATCATACGCATATGTGCAGCAGTTCGCAATTGGGCAATGCACGGCATCCAAAATTCTAAAGTAGAATATAGTCAATTTTAATTACGTTATTCTCGAAACCATATTTTTCAAACTGGCTGCCATAATATTTCGAATGTGCATGACCAATTAACTTCAAACTCTTGTGCATTCGATATATGTTTACTAATAATATGAAATCAAAGCAATTATTTTTGCCAATTTCGAGGCCCGCTATAATCTAACAAGGATGCAAAAATCGATGTTCGACCAGTAAAATGGTTTCTTTTTATTCTGGATTATGAAACTAGAGATTTTAAAATGAAGCTTTCAAATGAGTCCAAATTTATCATCCTTCGATTATTTTCACGAAATTATCACAGTTTAAAAGTTATTTGCTTCCGTAATGATTTATGGACTCTCCCGTAATGAATTCTTTTGAAAGGTGAACACAGCGAAAATATTAGAACCATTTTACTGATTGAACACGTCGATTTTATACTATACTTATTAACTACACTTTAGCTGTGTTTATCTTTTGCATATTCTTCTGTTATATATAACAATGTTCAATCAGTAAAATGGTTTAATTCTTTTCTTATTCTGCATTCTGAAACTAGAGACTACTAGCTTTGAAATGAGTCTTTTATTATCGTTCGATTATTTTCACGAAATTATCAGAGTTTAAAAGTTATTAGCTTCCGTAATGATTTATGGACTCCTGTATTGAATACTTTTGGAAGATGAACTCAGCTAAAGTATAATTAATATGTTGAATATGCTAAAACACTGGCAAATGCTGAATCATGTATTGCTTCGCGAATGGCTTATTATTGCTGACTGCTATGACCGTGAATTGAGTCTGCTAGACTGTAGTTTACAAGGATCCTGAACGTAACAAGAGCATGCTCGTCTCGTGTACTGTTGCGTTGCACTTCGAAGTTCATAACGCGTCAGTCGCTATTGTTAATGGCAGGTATTGTTAATCGTACATGTTACCCGAAATGCATGGTAATAAATTCCCAATTCCATTATTAACTCGTTCAAATCTGGGAATATATGAAGTTGATCAAATTAAAGAAAGATTGTTTGCACCATGAAATTGATCGTTTTAAACAATTTATTTTTAAACTTCGATAGATTATGTACATAGATGGGTGATAAAATGATCCCCCCAACGCGCAAAATGGGCCTTGACGATTTTTTAAACGTTCGCGGATCCATTCCGCGTCGCCGTCATTAAACTTTATTAGTATGGCCAGCGGAATCCTCTTTCATTCCGTAAACTATTTATGAGTTTCGAGGTTGATTGTAAGAAGGAATGGCACCAACGACCCAGCCACGAGTCTCGAAGCCGTATAAATCTACCTTAAGTGTCAGAAAACGACCGCGAAGATGCGCGAAACACTTCGCTATGATTCATGGGGATGATATTACAACGTTGTTCCCAGTGCGTTTTAATAGTTACGTTCACTTTGATATATTTCTGATTACCGAGCGCGCTGCAGGGTGGCATTAAATGTCCCGGATAGCAATCGTGCCATGCCGTGTTCTCAATGAACGAACTATCCGTTGTTTTTAATACCTGCAGCGAATAGTATTTTCGACAATGTTCGCGTATTGCAGTTTCACCGAAACATTCCTGATCTAGTTCAACAAAAATATCAATTTTATGAAAGTATTTTATTAACTCAATATTTCATGAAAACTCCTTTCTAAAATAGAAAGGATTTCTTTTTTGAAAGTAGAAAATTTATATCACACAAATAAATTATCAAATATTGCATAACGAGGACATACACAACCATGAATACACATTACAATTAAAGGGTGCATGTTTATACATTCATGGCATTGAATCATTTTTAATATATATGAAGGCGTGTTCACATTAATAATATTGTTATTTTATTTTTAACGTGAAGGTACTAAAATAAATTTATTCCTTTTCGTGATTTTTATAATGTAGTAGATACGTACAGGGTGTAAAGTAATGTTTGGTCATGGCTGCCATAGGCGTATACATTTTCGGATCGATGAAAATCTTTAAAGAAAGTTGCCGCAAATTGTTCTTAAATATTGGCTGCTCTTTTTATTGCGTAACCACACATTTTTTCCTTTTTCCTATGTAATCCAGTAGATTTAGGCGAGAAAATGCCAAAAATCCAAGTTTCGATCCCAGAAGATCAGTGGTTCAAAAGTTATGAATGTTTAGAATTTTTTCAAATATTTTTTTCATTGTATTGTATTCTACTTTCATCTCCTCACGATTCGTAGAATACGATGGAATGAAAAAAAGATACTCGATCTTGAATGTCAAGGTTAAGGACAATTTTACAGAAACTTTTTTTTACAAATCTGCATTGTTAAAAATAATACCAAGCATTTATTTACAGCGTGTACATGAAAATCAGAATTGGTATAAAATCCGACAGTTCGTTCATAATAAAATAAATGACAAGTATTACAAACCTCGTATTAATATACACGTAATTGACAAAGTAATGTTATTACTGTGCAGCACTCAGGATTTCTTCAACGTTGTTTTTCTTTTATTTAAATCGAAACTAAATGCAAACATCACTGGCCATTGTGGAGAACAATTCACCGGAACGTCAATGTACGTTATTTGCAAATGGCAGTGATAATTTGATTCTTTTGAAACGGCAGAATGAACATATAACGTTCTGCCCGGATATAAAAGCTTTTATCAAAATTCGACCGCGCGAACGCGACAAAGGTTTGTCGGAATATTTGGATACGCGCATATTTTGTGTATCTCGCTGATGAATAATTAATTATGCAAAGCAAATTTTCATTTACCCTGCACGTTTAATCATTATTTATAGTATTACAGTTTTTACACAGGACACCGTAGTGGCGCGGGGAACGTAACATGTTAATGGATCCGCGGCGTCCTGATAAATTGCGTTTCATATCATTAATTCGATCAAGCAATGCCGAAACAGTATTCGATATTTAAACAATATCACGTTATCGAATTCCCAGCGTGTTCTGTCGTACCGTCCAATGGTTTAAATCGTGGATTGATTTACACATGGCAGGATTCCGCGTCGTCCCCCTTCATTATTCGCGAAATAATATATAATTTCACGAGAGAATATATAATATCTTCTTATAATCACAACATTACTGCTCTTTTAAGCCTCGCGAGACGGTAAACTAATACAACAGAAACTTTAAAAAGTCACTCAGAACCGTGCGTGTGTTTGGCGCCATTAACCAGAGTCATAATGCACCGAGTAATTATTAACATACGTTGTCATGTGCCCCCCTCTCCACACATCAATTATTTCCGTCCCTCTTGATCACATTCATGAATTATGGAATTACTGTTTCAGAAGAGCCTGTCGAGCTTTAAACAATAACGATTTCGAACTTGTTTCACTTGCTCTTCGTTCATTATGAACATATTGAAGCGCCCCGTTTCAACGAATCACGTTCACGTAGCGGGTACGTGATCGATTTACCAGGTTTTATTAATTCTGACCGTCCACCCACTCCACCCACACCCGCGCACCCTTTCTCGTTTCTTACGAGCTTGTTGCACGTGATCGAGGAATGTGTAATTCGACGGAACGCGATTGGTGGTCGTTTGCGAAACGAAATTTCTTCTTACGTGTGATAAATTTCGCCCTACTTATGTATTTGCGCACACGGCTCGCAAATTTCAGCTGCTATTTACCTTGCAGCCTGAAGCCGTATACATATTGCGCCAATGATTAATGCCGGTACCAACTAGTTAACGTACAGCTGGAACAGTAAGAATCATTCGAGCAGCGCCGACTCGTATTTACAGACACAGCCGGGCGAGCAGGTTGAAATTATTTGTCGATTCCGATCGAAATTGCTTCGCGTGATCAATTTACTTCTGGCTCGGAGCTAACGTTTTTAGTAACAGATGTTGAAACTGCACATCGATCAGTTTGATTTCAAATTACTTTTCTCCTTTAATTAATATACATATTCTGGGTGTTCATACTAACAGTAGTCATAGTTTTTCTGGCAAATATAGTAAATATAATATTAGGAAAAAATGAAAGAGGAGGAAGTTGTACTGCTTTTGCAATCAATGTAATGGTGTCTGTAAATTTTTTATCTGCATTTTTCTTTCATGAAGGTGAACTTCAATATTTTAAATGGAAGGCTAGGTATTTTTTTATATCACATGAAAGCGTGTGCCAGAACGAATTCATTCGTGTACGACATAATGACCTTTCAAGGTCATACAAGAAATGAAAGATCATCTTCGTTTCTAAAAAAATGCAGGTAAAAAAATTGTACATTAGCAGATCATGTTTTTTCACAAGTGCAGTGGTGTATGTGCATTCATCAATTGCATTGTTTTTTAATGGAAATACATATTTTCTATTACACGGGTTGGATTTCTCTCGTAATTCTATGTAGAAAAGTTTAGGGCACAATTTTTTATTCTATTCGGTGTACATATCAATTCGTAGCCCTTACAATCAATTGATTGTAATTTTAATTCAAAATCTTTTATTTTTTAAACGCATAAAAAATTATGAAGATTATTTTCGAGGGTGAGTAATTATTAAGAAAGGACTACTAATTAATTTCTACGCTTATTAGTACAAATTATTCTCCCTCTAAGGAAACTTGAGGAAGATACATTAAAGAGAGAATCTAAAGAAATGATTAAAAATCATCCCAGTGATAGGGATGAAGATTCCACGTTATTCTATTGTTTATTATTCTACTATAAATTATTCTTTCCCTAAAGAAACGATTAAAAATTGTTCCTTTGATGAGGATGAAACGGATAAGTCACTTTTTTCCATTGCTCTGAACTATAGAACAGCTGTAAACCCCATGACATCGTTTTCTCGTGTACATGATGCAGGGCATTGCACCGACAATAAGCCTACTCTAACGTCGTCGAAATCGAGAGTCGAAATCAAGTCTTCTCAAGGCACTGTACATATAGGTAGCAAGATATTTGGTCCTCTAGTATATATAGCTAGTCTTCTATCTCGTTCTTTGATGTCATTTGCTCTGAAGCGTCGCTCCCGGGACGAATCTAGAGCGCTTCCAGGACAGAGAGAAAGCGTTTATTGCTCATGTCTGTTCTAGCTCCTCTTCTTTACGTAACAGTCTGCCACCTGCGTATGATATGGTGAGCAGTGAACTGTTAAGCCTGTGTTAGACGTGCTAATTATACCAGGAATTGTAGTCTGGAATTTTGAAGAATAGTACGATAGAATAAAATTGCTTAATAGACCAAAATTAAACTCTCGAGAAAAATACAATGATGCAATTCTACAAAATAAGAAGCAAAGAAAACTGATTAAATAGTTTTAATTCATTATGCAAAGCTCATTTAATTTGTACCATTCAAAACTGAAATGGTGGTTCATGAACTACTATTATTAGGCTGTGGATCTTTGAGCAAAATAAAAGTTGTCTGCATCGATTGCTAAAAGTAGAAAACGAATAAAAAGTTGTCTCTTGTTTTTAATGATTTTAGATAAAATAGTAGATTGAGGCTTCTAAATTCTCGTGATGCTTGTCCTATTTTAAATTGCACCAACTCATTTTTGTCGTAAATGAATAAAATTCGTAGTCTAACTATTATGAACTACATTTATCGTTACTTTCTCACGTCATCGTTATAAATTTTTGTTAGATCGAATATTCATGGATAAAATGGTAAATGGTTCGTATAGTAAACTCACTCTGTAGAGCTTCAACTATTTTAGGTTCGTACTACTTGCTAATGAATTGTGTGTTTAGAGTTTATACGATAAAAGACATGGATAAAATGGTAAATGGTTCGTATAGTAAACATACTGTAGAGCTTCAACTATTTTAGTGTGTTTAGAGTTTATACAACACGATCTGTCACACGAGAAATTTTTCGACAAAAATAAAAATAACTTTCACAATTTTTGTTTGAACGTTCCCAACGAGTTTTGCTGTCTAGCTTTGGGTATAGAGACTACTGCCCCCAAAGCATTTTGCTTTCGGGCAATTGGTTCGTCTGAAACTGTGTATGTACACGTGTACGTGTAATGCATTGTTTACAATTGCGCGCTCCATAGCGCTATCTCCACCACTTCGTAACTTTAACAATTCTCAACAATCTTTTCCCTTGGAATTACTCGTAAATGTGGCCACAATTAATTGCTAAAAGAGACAGGAAAATAATTAGACATGATAATAAATTAGAATTACAAATAATTCTTTGGAGCTGTACAAGCGAATTGTGGATTGATTCAGTGCATATCCTGATACATATGAACCCATGATTGTGCGAATCGAAAAAGTAAAGTAAATAATTAAAAACTGTCAATTTTTTTTAAAGTGCATAAATTCTGCAGTTTTATCATTATCTAAGTCACACCATATTCGAACCTTCTGCTTTATTAATATGTCCATGAAACAGGATCAATAATCATTGATTTTAGCTAGCTAATCAGACATGGACAATAATTACAATTGAATTATTCCATACACCACAATTATGTAATAGCTCTATGTTACATTAAATATAATAAACTACACTCTAATAAGTAATTCAGATTCTTTTTTATTGGATGGAATTACCAAAATGATATTCAATTAATTAGATTTATTTTATGTAATTCGTAATTGAAAATAAAGTACTATTACAAGGTACGGTATAATTGTATTACGAATAAAAAAACATTAATTAATGGCAACCGAAAAAAAGTGAGGTAATGAAAGATGGAGAAACACATATAAACTTCAGTGAAGAAAAATTGGCATCAAAGAGGAATATTATTTATAAATCCCAACTCTCTGAACTGAAATATACGTCTGCGTCATATTTTTCTTTGTCTACAGTGTCTCATTAAGGAAGGTACGCTGAACAGACATGATAGATAAATGTTAACATTTATCTCAGTTCTTCAGAGCTCCGAGCTGTAATTTAATTACATTGTATTTGAATTACATTATACATCAATCACAATGTTGATGAAGTAATTAGTACAACTCTGTATCTAGTAGTCGTGTACCTCCTCGAAGTAAAGTCATTAAACATTCGATTTCATAAAACGCAAAATTTTTATAATGTACTTTACAATCTGAGTGAATGTTTTAATTTTTATCAAAATATTATTTCGGCAAGTTTCCTTCTTAGAAGCTGCCGATAGATGTCTGTAATAATTTTTTCTTCTTCTTTCTCTCCTCAGAATAACGTTCTCGTTATTCACTATACTCTGCAATTTACATTATGTTGTAATATAAATCTCATTATAGGTTTCGAGATTTATAATAAATCTTATTATAGATTTAGAGATTTGTAATAAATCTCATTACGGATTTAGAGATTTGTAATAAATCTCATTACAGATTTTGAGATTTATAATAAATCTTATTATAGATTTAGAGATTTGTAATAAATCTCATTACAGATTTTGAGATTTGTAATAAATCTCATTACAGATTTAGAGATTTGTAATAAATCTCATTACGGATTTAGAGATTTGTAATAAATCTCATTACAGATTTTGAGATTTGTAATAAATCTCATTACAGATTTAGAGATTTGTAATAAATCTCATTACAGATTTAGAGATTTGTAATAAATCTCATTACAGATTTAGAGATTTGTAATAAATCTCATTAGAGAAATTATAGCATTATATACGTCGACCCACTGATTAGCAACCAATGGTTTGAGGTCAAATGTCGACATCTCCACCCAAAGTACAAGTCACCCTAAGTAGAAAACATGGAGGAAGGTGCGGTCATTGAGGGTGACAATGGTCGAAGAACCAAGAGTACAGTTAGAATCAAGTAGATAGAGTCAGTAGCAACAGAGTAAGCATGCGTTCAGTACAGTTACAAGCAAATAGACATATTCAGTATAGTCAGAAATAGAAACAACCCAACATTCAGTCAGAATAGTGAGACGCAACCCTCAGGTGGCAGTTCTCAAATAAATCAGTGTTGAACGGTTGAACTTCAACCCACAAGTGTTGAGTGGTCCCTTCGATCCAGAGTCGGAACGTGCAATATCCAAAGGTCTCGATTGACTCAGCAGTCGAATCCTTAACAAATTTATATTTAATAAAATCGAGAGACGAATCAATGGGAAGGAATACAAAAGAGGTGGGAAAGAGGGCAATCGCGAAGAAACTTTTGTGCAACCGAACCACGAGTACAGCGAGAGAGAGTCTCGAAATTGAAAGAAACTGGAATAAGCCATGAGACGTTTGCTGGTGCAACCCGTTCAGCCGGGGCTTGCGCGACAGGAGCATTGTTTGCGCTCCGCGCGGCGATAATTTTCTCAATTTCCTACGATCACGGAGTTCTCACTCAATCGGGGCCGTGTGCACAGATGGTCTCCAGCAAACTGTTTAGAGTGAGAGAGCCCGGACTCGGTTGCTCGTTCGATTCCCGCCACGTGACCGATTCCGGTCTTTATTAATTCTCAGCGACGTGTTCTGTTCGGTGACGATTCCGGAGGTCCCCCCCGCCCGGCGAGAAACTGTGAGTCGTTTGTTACCGGCCGTATTTTCGTTTTATGTAAAACGCCAGAGATTGCGGCCGTGCCATGAGATTGAAATATGCACACAACGTGCTACGCATGCACCAGGCGCGCGCGCTGCACGGCGGCCGGAAAACAAAATCACCGCGACAATTCGCGGCACGTTTCTCGCGCTAAAAGTGTCAACCGCGTTGAATTTATAGTGTTTTTACTTGGCCAGAAATTGAAGCGAAGTAAACAAAGACCAACCGAGACTACGCTGTAATAATGTTGCAAGAAAGGGTACACAGTGCTACGAAATCGTCAAAACGCGAAAGAAATTTTCGATTTCGTTCAACATGCAATCTGACGAATACAGTAGAACCTCGTTTATTACACGGCGTCCACGGTAGTAACATACTAGCGACTCCCACCACGAAGTGTTCAAGGTCCTGGAACTCGGGGTGGAGATCTACGCAGAAACGAAAGAAGATCGACACTATAGATCACTATGATTACTCCTTTTGTTGCACACCTTTGTGTGCACGACCTCGTTAGGTCATATAAAGGTCATTCACTTTTTTATAACGAAAATATATATTTTTTACTGCACCACTTAATGCATCTTGGTATTTTTTACAAGAATATATATTATACAGGGTGTCCCACGTAACATTTTTCTCGATTTTACAATTAAGTGCTTGCGATAATCTGACAAAGAGATATTGTAAGCAAAAGTTGATCAGTTTTCAATTGACTATACATTGCAATAAAAAAATTCGAAAATTTTCTTTCTAATTATTGCCAAGGCCACCTTCATTTTTTAAAATGGTACTTCAACGTCATCCGGAGGTCATGGTATACTAGGTCGTTGAATTCGTCTCGATACGGGCTATAATGCTGTTAAGTCAAAAATACCAAGTGCCATTTAAAAAAATGAAGGTGGTCTTGACAACACTCAAAAAAAATTCCAACCTTTTTTATTGCAATGTATAGCTAATCGAAAACTGATCAAATTTTGTTGAAAATATTTATTTCTCAGATTATCGCAAGTACTTGAAAAATCGTGAAAAGTGTTACGTGGGACACCCTGTATATGTAACATGCGCAAATACTTACTCTCTACATTTTAAAATATGTAAAAATAAATGGGTGATTTACCACCAAAGTATGGGGGTTAACGTATCGGGGTTAAGAAAGATTTAAAGAAACAGTAAAAAACTTCGACTTCGAAATAGCTTGCTTGATGAAGAAAATAGGTCGACGTTGACTTCATGCTATGATTCCTGTGCCCGTGAACCTTCTTCTTCTTTTTCTATGTCCATAGCCTCGCGTACACGTCCTGGCAAAGTCGCCCCCGTTTTACGTAACTCGTTTTTACGCAAACGTCTTCCTGTTTCATTCAACAAAAGTGAATTAAACGAAACCGGAAAAACAGGATGATCCTGTTAGGGGCAATCTGCACGGAAATCTGAATTCCAGTTGGGATGAATTCAGTTTCGTGTTTAAAAAGCCTGTCTTTAAGAAGAGACGACAAGTGCGAGAGGAAAAGCGAAGCTTGTTAGTCGAGTACGCTGTCGAGTGCGAGTTTTATAACGGTTTCGAGGAGAATCGTTTCGTTTTGTATGGAAATTCGAAATGGGACTTGTTTAGCAGGCGAAGTGCGTAAATTTGAGAATGAATCTGTTTCTAGTGGATTTGTGTAATTGTGTAATACTTGCTACACAGAATCTACCTAAATGTGGACATCTAATATCTACTGATTGATATTAAATATGGTCATACTATTAACCCTTCGGGGACGATGTTGTGTTGTGTTGTCAGTTTATTTCTGACGGTCGACCTTACACAGGATGTCCCAAAAATATACTCGCTCCAATAATCCTCCTGTAATCCATTTTGAAATATTCCTCAGAGTTAGCACGGCATAGAAACAAATTGTCATTAATATTTCAAAAAACTGTTTACTTATTAATGCTTTAAATCAGATATAAATATTAATATTTTCCAACTTTTACATAACAGCTTTGATTAATATAAGTATCTATCATATCGCACCCCCGCAAGAAAAGTGACACAACTCAAAAATGCAGCATTTGAGAAAAACCAACTTAAAGAATACTTATATTGAAATAGTTTAAGCTTATTTTAAATTCCCCCTCAGGTGGATAAATTGCGAGATTGTGACGCTTTTCGTGCATGTTGGGGCACTTCATACATATTTTTCAATGACATAACCTCAAAATTGCCATTTTTTGACTTGTGTCACTTTTCTTGTGGGGATGCGATTATGTTTAAATTTTCATTTCAATACTAAAGCTACAAAAAGGGTCTAAAGTTATAGAGTAGGGCAAGCTCTAGAGCTCTAATCTGATATCAAGTACTTTACATTATCGGTGAAGTACTTTAACGCGTTAATATTTACAAGTACTATTGAAAAAAGCAATGTAATTTTGTCCTATAATCAAGGATCGCTTTTAGGGCTAAGTTTCTTTGATGTTAAACAGACTGTTAAAAAGAGGGGTGTAAGGGATATCAAAAATTTTCATTGCTCTAGAAATCAAAGACATAAAATCTACTTTCCCTTGAATTTATACTGACTTCATATTATTACAAAAGTATATATATCATTTTATAAATTCATTCAAATAATATAGGAGTTAGATTATTTATTATTGTATTAGAATAATTTATTTAATTCAAGGAAGAAATTAGTTGATAATTATACAGTAAAATTTCATACAAAATAAACTTGCTCATATTATTCCTAACATAAAAATAGTAAATTAGTTGAATTGATTATTTATTTCAAATTATTACGTTTTTATCTTGTAATGTTTCTAAACCTGATACTGCGCATCCTTCACATGCAAATAAACTTTGACCAAGGTTTGACCAACACTTCCTACGAAAGTCTGTTTTGCAACAACCTGTAAACATTCAAACGACAGCCACAAATCCCAAATGGCGACTTCCCGAAATGAACACACGTGAACTGTGTCCACGTTGAATATTTGTATATCACGTATCCAAGTTTTTACAAGCAATAATTTTCAAGCATCTGTGAGTTTACTTCCTAAGGCATCTTTCATTCAAGAGACTTCTTTTCGTAGATCATATTTCATTCTCCGCAACATTCTCGACAAGTGAAATTTATGGACTGAGCGCACCTCAAAAGGCTTGGGCTTTGAACTGTATTGCGGCCCCTTTGTTTCCTTCAGTGATCCAGGAATGACGATAGATATAGAAACACTTGGAACTTTTTGTATAATTTTTAATTCATCTTTTAACATTTTATTTTTCTCTCCAATATAGTATGTGTTCTATACTTCCACTTTAAGCTTTCAATTACCATAATTTTCTGAAGACTTTTTCATATTTTCGATAACTATCGAATTCTAGAAAATAAACAGTAATACTTCAAAGTGTATTGCACTTGATAATTTTATCTTGTGCAGAGTATATTTTTAAATTCTTTCGGATCAATTTCATAATTTTGAAATGTTATTACTAAATAGAATTCTATTTTCATTGGTAATAGCATTTGTAGAATTTAATACTCTAGCATATTTTTAAAATTTTTATAAGCCATAAATGCATAAAGATCCGCAGTCTAGTTATTACATTCTTGAGTATGTTCATAGAAGACTGATCCAAAATCTAATGAAATTGCATTATTTCGATTTTATAATTACACAAACTCATAAAAAGTGTATCAATAATTATCGAAACATATTCCAGATTAATGTCAAAAATACCCGCAGCTTTTGTTTAGGAGAAAGAAATATAATCCAGAAACACATTATTAATGCTCTTTCTGAGACCCAGGGTGAAGAAACAACAGCGAAAATGCTGAACGACACTATTTCCTTTGAAGTAAAGTGTCTTTACCTTCTAAGCTTCTTGCAGCACCTTTATTTCTTTGCTCTGCTTTTTAACGAAATCTGTTGTTTTTTGCTCGTTTACTTTCTCCCGAGAGGTCTTTACATATTTCGTAGCACGGAGCGACACGTTTGCGAAGTTCTCTTGAATTTGTGCTAGCTTCAATGAAAATATCACGTTGCCCGGAACTATCCAATTGTTTAATAGTAGTAGAACGTTCATGCTGCACAAATTTTGTCGGGAGTTGCTCGTGATATTGAATTTATGCTTTGTTCTCTTTCTTTTTCCTCAAAAAACCAGATTCAACCGTGACTCTCTGATGTTGATTAAATTCTGCTCGTCTGTATTATTAAAAAGCTAACAATAAGGGATAGGTATATTTTTCGGGATGAAAAGTCGAGTTTGTGAGAGATGAATAAAAAAAAGACTCTCTGAAAGCTATCTGTGGAAATATTAAAAATATAATTTTTATAAAAAATGAGTTCGAATTTCTGTAGAAGAGATTTGACCAGTTTCATTATTAAATATGTTAAACTCTTATTACTAACAGACAAGGGGTGCTTGTATATTAAAAAGATAAGTTGGAAATTTAGAATAATATAGATATAATATTTATAACTTATTAGTAACTACATGAATTAGGTTCATATGTATGTTGAATTATGAAGCAGTTTCGTATTATTTGTAATTGTAGTAATATACAGGCCTTTGTAATGGTTTTTAGGTTATGGTAAAGAGAATAAAACAGAAATTAATAATGCAATTTTTGGAGGTACATGCAACGTTTTGCTGGGAGGTTCGTTTTTATCAAAAGCTTTTTAAATTTCTTTAATGAAATTTTGTAATTCGAAGCTAATTTCCAAAACTGTATGAATTGCCTCGAAAGAAAATTTAGCTTGCACCTGAATTCGGAATCACTCTGTACAAGTACAGATACAAAGTGACTGCTGCAATTTATGCATTGCGGAGATTCCAAGAATAGCAGACATCCGGGTTGCGTCACTTTAATGCCATCGGATTCGGAAGTCCATTATTCATTTGCGCCACCCTTCGATTAATTATTATCCTGATAAACATCAGCCGTGCGATTCGGCGATAAATCGTTATTCCACAAACAGGTGCAACCGATGAAACGAGCAATTGATCTCGCGAACATCACGCGAGGTAATTAACCTCGCCATTTTTTAGGGAGGGTCAACGATCATAGGATGAAACATGTTGCAACCTCGTTCGACATATAAACTAAATTCGATTACAACTACAACTGTGAGCACAATTAAAATAAACACACGCACGATAAATACAAATGATAAATAATCACTCTATTTTCGTTCACTATTAATTCATTATACGACCTAAATTTAAGTTGATTTAATATTTCGCAATGCAGAAGATTATTGAAAATACCGATTGAGTAATTAGAAAAACCAAAGACTTAAAAGAGTGCGGATGCAATGAGACTAACCCGAACAATTCTTTCAGTTTTTCGGAAGTGGTTTTTGTAACATGTGATTTAGCATCGGGTTTGCAAAGCATAAAGAACCCTTTGTGTATTCTATAGTGTATTCTATCGAGGTTTATTGTTGGAACAAATACTAACATCCACTCACCCTGAACTCGGTTTGCAATACAAGTTTATTCACTGAATACTAACGCTACACTGACACACGACAAAGAACAGGAATGCCGAATTGGTCGGTGATTAAAAAGTGACTACATGGTCAGCACTTTTTGCACAAATTACAGGAGTGCGTGAATTATGATTTTATCGACTTTCAATGTAGAGTGCGCGTGAATAAATCAATTTACTCGATATCGTTTCATAAAAGCAGTTTTGCACTTCGAATTATTCTGAAGTAGCACGTATAAAATAAGCACTGCGTGTTTCATAGCTGTGTTCTCATTTAGTCACGAGAAACAGTTATAATAAAATGATTTTTCGGAATTTGAAACAATAGAACTCATTATCTGCGATGTCTATCCGTTCGTTAATACATATTATATAATATTATACAATATGTACAGGGTATCTCGCATTTGATAATACATTCGAGGAAAGGTGAATCTGCCGGAAGAAGTGAATTTCAAATATGGAGTAACATTTGTGTGCAAAGCCTCATTCCAAATTCTATCAAATAACACGTATGTCTAGATAAAATTCGCCCTAAATTTTTTTCAATATGAACAAAGCCATCCCTTTTATTTATTCATGTTGGTCCATTCCTTTTTTCACATATTGCCAATGTTGATATGAATACGACGCGCAGAATGATTTCTCGGATCCATTTCCGACGTATTAATATTATTGTATATTTGTGAAGAAGCAACTGTTGCCGTTGTATTTGCTTTTAACGTTAATGAACTGCCTTCTGCGTGCAATATATGCAAATACATTATTTGTTTCAACCAGTGCCTTTTACGAGGGATGGTGAGGGTAAGATATCCGTTTTAACCCTCATCCGTCCCTCATTTCACGAACTGAATCTGTCCCTCGGTGTCAAATTGACACAGTGATACAAAAAATCGATAAAATAACAAGTCAAACAGTTACTTTTCGATGTTTTTTTCCTTGAAACTGATGAGTTAACATTTACATTTTAGGTTTTTGCAGTTATATGTTTCGCATTCAAAAAAATAAAAGTCACCAAGATTCGAACGAATTTACCTACAAATAACAGAACAGTGTAACTTATTTCAGGAAAACTGTGTCAAATTGACACGAGGGACGGATGAGGGTTAAGTGAAAATAAATGTTTGAATTCTTATACAAAAAGAAAACGATAATTTAGCGAGACAATCATGCTTTAGAAATAAAAATATGTATATGAAGAATAATTTTGTTATATATCTGTGATTTAAAATTAAAAATTAATTTCCTGTTGAATTGGCAATCTGACATTGGGTAAAATAGTAATATTTTAACGAATTCAACTATGCCAAATTACATAATAAACCAAATCAAAAAGCAAAATAAATAAATAAAATTGTTTGCATCAACTGCAACAAACTAGGACGAAGTAAAAATTTCTTTCATTCTTTAATAATGTTCATAAGCTGCAACTAATACATCTTTGTTATAAATGCATAAAGTCCGCAGTCTACTTATCACACATCTAAGTTTGGTCTCTTTGAATAAAACCAGTTTTCGGTGAACTGGCAGAAAAGAGTCCTCCTCTCCGATTTCATATGTTGTCAAGGTCACCATAATGCATGACGCGATACGTAATTTTTCTCGTAATACCGTCTTCCGGCGTTAACCATGCGAAAAACATGTCTATGTAGTCCCAATTTAATAAGACACCATCTATAATCGTTATTTCTAAGATGGGGAATGAACGATGAGAGGATGTAATTGCCGTACTCGACATTGTAAAAGTGTGTCAAGTTGTAATAATTTCCCCAGCTACCGCGAGATAAATCATTTTGCAACGGATCATGCACCGTTGCTGCGTTGACGCGGTATTTAATGAGAGGCGTTAACGCAAATTCCGGGATTTCCACGTTCGTCAAATACCGACTTTTATTTGGACACGTTTCGAGGAGCAAGAGCATCGAGCTTTCGCTGACGGTTGCAGCTTTCGGAGGAATTTCGGAACGTAAATCTGTTCTCGTAGACGACGACGACGCCGAGCGAAGGGAAGTTCCGCGTTGCCAACTTGACTGCCTCAACTTTGACGGACGAACTATGAGCAGCCGAATTTTCTTGTCAGAATGTACACTTTAAAATGCAAATCTCTGGCGATATGCATTTCCGCAATGAACACCCTGCGTCTGAACTTCACGCTTTCTTCAGTTAAATGATACTGCTACTACCAAAAAGTATTGGGTTGGCAACTAAGTTCGCGACCTCCACATTTTCTCAAACAGAGTCATTTATATACTGGGTGAGTGATCTAACGTTGCCACCTCAAATATCTTTGTTGTTTTTAAAAATACGTCAAATGTCTGAAGGACAAAGTTGAATAGTAAAATGGGGCTCAAACGATACAAAAAAGATTTCTGTTCTTATGTAACTTTTTTTTAGAGATATTGAAGGTCACCTTCATTTTTTTAATGGAATGAGGTATTTTTTAATACATCAATCGATGCAGCTGGACATTTGTTATATTTGTCATTTCAATTTGCCTAGTTTTCTGATTTTGCAATAAGCACATATCATCAGTTCGGATAGTCGAGGTTCTACTAAATCGACAATTGTACCATCAAATAGGATTCGAATTATGTATATCGTGTTTGTACTCCTTTTAATCAGAAAGATGGCACAAAAGTGTTGGTAAAAGTTTCGTACAAAAACAATTACAAACACAAAAGTTTGGTTATTGGATTAGTACAATTCGTGCATGCCTCTATCGCATAAGTTGAGACGTTACTGTATACTTTTTTTAAAACAAAAGCTATAGGGTGGAGGGTTTAATTTACCCGGAGGCATGTAACTGATATTACAAAAGCGTAAAGATCAGAAAGGAACTGAAGTACTGCAATGAGTAACGCGTAAATCACGAATGAAGTGGGTCCCGAAGAATCTATTCCTACATGATCGAGTTCACGTCGACTTCGCGTAGCAAGAAAGAATTACATCCATACGACAATAAGACGAGGTCTGGTCAGCTCCGGGAAGTGCTCGAAACCCCGGAGGACTTCCCTGGAAAGTTTAAGCAGAACGAATAGGTGTAGGGGAAAGACGGAAAAAGAGTGCGGAAGAGGAAGAGTAGCTCGTCCGAGGCATGAACAGATAGATAGCTTACGTCCACTAATAAGCGGAGTTCACTTTGTGTTCGTAGGATAACTCGGAACATTCTTGAACTTTTAAAATCCATCGCGCCCCCTTTATTTTCCATTTTCTATCGCCGTGAATTAACGAGGAACGGTAAAAACCTGGAAACTAAAGTCATTATATGAATTATACGAATTTCAGTTCTAAGCGATGTTCGCCGGGAAGGGAGAAGGGAATTATTATTATTAGAAATTTGATTTGGGAATTATCAGTGTTAGGTTTATTCATATAAATTGGAGAATACATATTAACTAAATGTAATTATATTAAAAATACAATATAATCGAACCATGTATCGAAGAAATCTGAACTACAACACATATATTACAGAATAAGAAGGACGAAACATAACACGAGTAACATCCATTGCTTACGCTGTAGCAACATTTATATTAAACGTAGTTCATAGCTAAACACGCATTGATCAAGGTGAATACTCAACAGTCAGATTAAAATAATTTGATGTCTTGAACAGATTATATTAAATTAAGGCATTATTTTTCGTACTCTTTTGGTAAAAATTGATTTTGAACATTCAAAAAGTAATTGATCGTTTGTTTAATGAACAGGTAATTTTGTCTTTATAATTAACATAATACATTTCGAAATATACTTCAAGGTATGATTATAAATAAATAACTAGTGAAACACAAATTTTTGCAGACTAATATAGAATGTAAAAAATAGTTTCCTTAGTGATAAATATGAAAATAAATGCACTTAATAGTTTATATCTATGCAGCTTGTTATTTGCGTTTCGGAAGTAATTCCAGTTTCTAAAAATTTCTTCCAGCAGCAAATACGAGCAGAGTTAAACCTGTTTTCCGTTCTATGTAGGTATATTGTTCGCAGACGATCGCCTATGTTATTTTCAACGACCTAATAAGCAAGTTCCTAGACAATATTGAAGTCCTAAAAGTCCTAAAGGACCGCGTGGAAACTTTTCCTGATTCTGTTCGTTTTCGAACTACAACGACAAGGGAAGCAAATAAAGTCCACGCGGGTAGAAAAGCTAAAAGTGTGAAATAAAGTAAAAAGAAAAGGCACCCCAGGGAAAGATGTTGTACAACTCACGAAACGTAATATTGATGAACTGTAAAATTTAATATCTCTCAATCCTTTGGGGCGAGAATTTTTTGAGATGATAAGAATTTTTCCAGGTAACGATATCATGTATAAAAATCTTGAATAATGAAACAATGTGTTACGTAGATAATTAAATCATACGTTTGCTACTTCGAGAATTAGATTTATTAATTAATTAATATTTATTTATTGCTTTAAACCAGAATTAGATTTATGTCGACATTCGCCCTCAAAGGGTTCAATTTTTTGTTTAATTTTTACAGCTAACTATCGATGAGATTTTATATTCATATCTCGTTACAAAAAATTATAAATCGATAAAAATATGGCTCCCAGCCGTTTGATGGAAGTATATGAATATGTAACTTGTTTCAATATTTCTACAAGATATTGCAGTGTAAGTGATCTTGGAGAAAATCACTGTTTGTACTACAATTAATATTTCAATAATTCTCTTTTACGTTATGATTATAAAACATTTAGTTTATAAGATATCGCTTGTTGACACGTAACAATTTTTCATTTATCCGTACACGAATTATGTATATAACTATGCCGCAAAAAAGTGAAAACTGTACAGGAACTTCGTTCAAGTTTAATTTAGACTCGCTACACCAATATTAACTTGGAGAGTGGTCTGCGCGTTAAACGCATAGAAATTTTAAGTTTGCGAAAATTTTAACAAGGAGGGAACACATTTACCGATAAGTAAGTTAAAAACAGAATTCTCTTCGGCGCCACATTTTCAATGTAGGCCCAGATAAAAAAGTTGTTCATATTGGTTGCTTTTCACAACTTTTTTATCTAAGTGGGTTAGGGTGTTCCACGATTCCGACAAACTGCAATTTTTAAAAATATTCTCTTACACGCGCGCGCGTCATGTAGTAAAGTAATTCTAACTTCTCAAAAAAACTAGTTTGATTCAATTTTTAAGAAATTGATCACTCATTGTAAAGAGCGTTCGAATATCACAATTTCAACGACTGTTGCTTATTAAAAAGTTCCGGGACCGTTATTATGTCAACGTTATGGTCTTGCAAAACTGGAAACGTAGAGATCGTTTTATATTCATCCACGATTATTCTAACCGTTCAGCTTCACGTTGTGATGGTACACGTACGCGATCTGCGCACAGTACGTGTAACAGAGACGTAATAGCAGGTTCAATACCGCGTCAAGTACCGCTATAAAACTGCAATTCTGTCAGCGACAAGAAAAAAGATACATCGATCACCGGATTGATCGATCCACCATCGGCATAGCGTTCGCAGTGGAAGAGCCTTTTTCAGAGCGAACGTCTCAGAACTGCTGATCTAGGAAGAATGGCCGAAGGCCCTAAGGATTAGGAAAAGAGGACAAGTAGAAGAAGAATTCCACTCGTAAAACACGAGAGTATCAGGATGAAAGGAATGATCACATATTTATGTGGACATACAGGTTATCCCAAAAATTTCGTACTTTCTTGAAACAGGCAAATCCCGAATCCATTTGCATGTAGTAACTTGTTCCGTTGCGAAAATGTTCTCCGCGAATTCTTTAAGCGGGTAGACTCGTTTCTTGGATTGCAAGGGTGCGGGATGCGCCTTCTGATTTCCCGATAATGCAAAGATGGGGTTTTTCAGTAGTCAAAAGCGCTAAATGAAAGATCAATTTAGGCCGCGATTGCCCTCAAAAATTCAATTTTTACGTTTACGAGGCGTAATTTGCATTATTCGGCAGCATATAGCTGTCGCAGCTTCATGAAAATAGCTACATGCTTCCGAATAATGCAAACTACTCCTCGTAAACGTAAAAATAGGACTTTTGAGGGCGATTGCGGCCTAGATTGATCTTTTATCGACCGCTTTTAACTACTGGAAACCCCATCTTTGCACTATCGAGAAATGAGAAGGCGCATCCCGCACCCTCGCAATTCTGGATACGAGAGTCTACCCCCTTAAGAAGTTATTATTGAAAAACGCGAACCAATCAAAGGGCGGGTACAGCGGATTCCGGCCCGACAGTGACCGCGCTGAGCGTAACGTTGACCTTGGGCGACCCGGTCCACTGTAGCCGCGCTCTGATTGTTCCCCGTTTTTCGTTAATAATTCCATAACATTTTCTTTACAGTCACGATGATTTGACAGAACGTCTTTATCCCCAAAAATGTCGTAGAAGAGAAAAGAAAGTTTATATTTTTTGTATGGATACATTTATTTTTACATCGATTACAAACGAATCTAATTTTATTTCATCTAAAAAGAAAAGCGTAACATTCATATTTGTTAAAATCTACATCAACAAAGCCTCGGAGGACATTTTCTGAAAGGATAACCAAATAACCTCAGCAATCACGTCTTTCTAGTACAACATTTTTGGGACACTTGGTATATCTCCGTGTCCCGTGATTTTTTCGGCGACTCCTCGATTCCCTTCAGAACAGTTTCGTGTTGACGGCGAGCGGGGCCAGCATTTCGCTAATTAAACGTGCACAGGGGTATTAGAGGTGCTCCAATTACGTCGTCTGTATATCTTTATGTAAATTTTCTAAGCTGCCGCTGCGAAAGGCGAAACGCGTGTACCATCCCGCCGGAATTCATCCATGCGTGGGAAGCTCGATTACTGCGTCCGAATAATAAGCGTGTCTTTAACCGACGCAGAAACGATACACGAAAATCCCGATTGAGTTTGTTCGAAAGTTTCGTGCCGAGCTCTAGCGACCCCGCGGAAATTCGATGCGCGCGTTCCGAACGGAACGCGAAAAGTGGATACGCGTAAAGAGAAACAGATGCAAATTGGATTACGCGACATGAAATAAATGTCGCGCGAGCGGGAATATGAATTCGGAGCGGGGCTACTTAATGCGTCTGAAATTCAGCGTGAGCCACGGTCGCACTAAATTTTTATTGTAAATTGTCTGTGATGTCGAGCAAGAATTTTCGGGGGATGATTTAATGGGCGAATGTTTGACCGGACGAAACGAGTTGTTTTAATAGATGTATGACGTGTGAGACAGGTGTTTCGATAAAACTGTCGAGTCCATTTTTGAACTTATTAATGTAATAAACGTTTCGGTGGGTTTTATTTGATTATAAATTTAACTGCAACAGTAAACGAAAAATTTCTGATGGAACGGATAAATGAAGTATTGACGGAAAATATTCTATCAAAAATCGCTGAAATTGTTCGAGCGTTTGTTTAGTGATCAAGTATTATAACATGACGTATGTTGCACGTATCAACAATATGGTTCCCGCTGCATCAATTACCTGACTTTCAGCTGATAATCTGAACTGATTTTAATTAAACTTTTTTGGTGAATCTGGAGCAAAAATAAGCTGGTCCATGTCCGTGCGTTTTTGATAATACTCATTATTTATCAAGATAATGAACATTTAATTTTATGATATCCACAGAAAATTCATTGATATACTTCATTTCTTAATCATATCGCAACAGCTATGGTAGCGAGGGTGGTAGAGGTTATGTGTTGAAATCCCTCTTACGATTAATAATTTTTTTATTTTTGTTTTATATTTTCTTTTAAGTTTTAAGTCCTTTTCCCTTTGTTTCTATTTTCATTAAAAATGTTTTCTTTTCTCTTTCTTTCTAATCTTGCTATTTATTATACAGGGTGTCCCAAAATTCCTTCAACAGCTGGAAATGAGAGGTACCTGACGTCATTTGAAGCAACGTTTTCCTTTGCCAAAATGTTATCCGCGGCTTTGTTTTGGAGTTATTAACGAAAAACACAGACCAATCAGAGCGCGATCTAGACGCGAGTTGGCACAGTCGGCCAATAGACAGTTAGCGCCGCCGGACCGACGATTGGTCCGTGTTTTTCGTTAATAACTCTTAAACAAAGCCGCGAATAATATTTTTGCTGAGGAAAATGTTGCTTCAAATGACGTCAGGAACTTGCCATTTCCGGCTGTTGAAGGAATTTTGGGACACCCTGTATAGGAAACGGACAGCCCTTAGAGTGGTATGCTTCGTAAAAACATTTGAAACATAAATATTGTCGGCAGTATAAACATTTTATGAATGCTAATCAATTTCATAAGCATTTTGCTGTTCTGATATCATTCCAAAAGCAAAGTTGGTTCACGTTGGAAAAAATAGATCTGTCAGACATCAATATACTCGCAGTTGCGTACCAAGAATACTGAAATCAGGTAAAGCTCGGAAAAATGAAGATATGATTACGAAATGAAGGTATATTCAAATATTTTCTAGATACCATAAAATTAAATGTTAATTATGTTTAAATGCTTCTCTGCTGCTTTTGCTCTAACTTCGCCAAAAAAAGTTTAATTAACATCCACGACCCCACCACCGTGATCTCTCCTTGCAAGTTAAGTAATGCCTGACGATGACAATGCATAGTTCCATCCTGCCATTGTGTACTTTCGGTAAGGATGCGATACCAGCTGAACCGAGAACTAATAGTACGACACATGTGGGGTCTCGGTGAGGCGTATGGATGTAGACTTCAGAGGTTTCGGGTATCTAAGAGGTCTAGCTGGTATCAGGGATTTCAAGGATTTCACAAGTTCGGAACTCCCCAGGAGCACCGAAGACCTCAGACCCATTGTGGACCACACGAATTTTAGGTATCCATGAAATTCGAAGGTGATCCTTTGAACTTCTCGAAAAAATCGGAAAACCCTGTGGTCATCTCAAGTGCCAGGTCAACTATGTATGTAGATTGCTCATGTAAAGTCGTTGGTTAGTCGTTGGCTAGGACGAACAATGATGGTATTGGCTCGTCCAGTGTCTTCGACGAACTACGCAGTGTCGAATAACAATGCCTTGGCCGAATTGTATCACAGCTCTGTTTAAACTGTACCAGATGACATCTTGATTATCCAGATTGCGTCTAGTATATCCTGTGCAGACTAGATAGTATCAAGTAACTCTGAACTTGTTGGTTTTGAATTTGTTTACTCCTTCGTAGATGAAACCCTGGCGAGCGACTTCCCGATTATACGTATTTGTTCTGTGCAATCTACGTTGATTAAATTTACCGTAGCTGCACGTTCAGTCTGCGATAGAAGACGGAAACCATTTTAAATGTTTACAAAAACGGGGTCATGCACATTTTATGTTTAATGAAAATTACACAGGTCTTGGGAAAATGTTTCTTGTTTAATTATATAATGAAATTTATACACGGTTTGTGGTTTATTTATTAGTTGTGGACTATCGAAGATAATATTTTTTAATCAGTTGTATGTATATTCTTTGATAAAAATTGTCACGGCTTTATCATTTTTGTGAATCAGTGCGTAGACTTCACTAATGGCGCTCTTGTTGGTTTCTAGTGGACAGAAGATGGTTGCTGAAGTTGTTACACGGTATTATCCCGGTTGGAAGTCGCAGTAGCACCAATACATTTCTGAAGCTGAAAGTAAGTATATTTTCTCTGGCAATAGCAGCGTACACATACAGTAGAGCTCAAAAATATTTATCTTTTCGTTTGAACAAATGTGTCAATGAACTTTTGTACAGTTAGAAAGATATATAAGTGATGACATAAATCGACTGCACGTGAAAAAAAATCGAAAGTGTACAGAAACATTTTTCCTCGTACAAATCCGATTGTGAAAGAGTCAAATCCGAAAATTTATTGACAACGTTGTTTGTACCGTGTCTGACTGTCACCGGCTATTTCTACTTCGAACGAACATTGATCACGGTGTACTTTCTGCGTGCCGTTTCACTAATTTCTAATAACTGAAAAAGTTGCTGTTGGGAATAGAGACCATTCTACTTGCTATAAGCAGAATTGATACGATGTAGTTTTATTTAATTAATGAAAATTCGTTTCTTAATAATTATACGTGGCAAGATTTGCTAATCCAGTATTGAGTAAAAGACTCGAGAAGCAACTTGATATTTGCATCCAATGCTTGCAAAGAATTCTATTAAATTGTTCCAACGTAGATTTTATGTGTACAGTGTCCGACCGTTATTAGCTATTTATACTCCGAACGAACATTCCTCATAGTACGAGACGTAACAAGTAAAGAATATACATAAGTTCTAACCACGAAGACCGTTCTACTTACAATAAATAGACGCAGTTAATGAAAGTATTTTGCATATAAGTATAGTTAGTATTATTTTCTAATTATCCATTGAGTAAAAAACATAAACAGTATCTGGATGATTCTATTAAATGTTTATAAAGAAGAATTTAATAAATTTATTACTCAAACATACACTTTATACAGGGTGTCCCAAAATTCCTTCAACAGCCGGAAATGGGAGGTTCCTGAGATTATTTGAAGCAACATTTTCCTTTGCAAAAATGTTATCCGCGGCTTTGTTTAGGAGTTATTAACGAAAAACACGGACCAATCAGAGCGCGACCTAGACGCGAGAGTTGGCACAGTCGGCCAATAAACAGTTGGCGCGCCGGGCTGACTTTTCCAAGTCGCGTCTAGGTCGCGCTCTGATTGGTCCGTGTTTTTCATTAATAACTCCTAAACAAAGCCGCGGATAACATTTTTGCAAAGGAAAATGTTGCTTCAAATGATCTCAGGAACCTCCCATTTCCGGCTGTTGATGGAATTTTGGGACACCCTGTATAGACAGTGTCCGACCAATCGCTGGGTTTTTCTACTTGTGTATCGATCACACAATATTTCGTACGTGTCATTTGAATATTTTCAGAGATAAATATTAATATGAAGCACGCACCCGAATCATACAATAAATAGAGAATATTCCGAGTGCAATTGCGGTTTCATATCGCGATTACGTAATGCTCGGTTTCGCTGTAATTTCCTCGAGTAATGCAAGAATCGTATTACTGTCTGAGAGAGACGTCCGTGATTACAATTTTATTGCTTCCATCACGGATGTTATTCCGCGACGGAAAGCCTCGGGTCGGTCTCGCGGGGAAGTGAGCACGCGCAATTAACGAAAAACTATAAAGGGCCGATGACTTTCAGAACAACACGCACAAAGGATCCTCGCAATGCTATTCTTAATTACTGTCCTGAATTGATTTGTCCCGTTGTCGTACCTTTCGAACTTCAACCGAGCGGAACGTCCGGCTGTAATTTCGTTCGAGCCGTACACGACAACGACGGCGACGACGAGTAACGACGTCAGGGCGATGGCGGCCGGATAACGTCCGCCCGCGGAATTTGTTGCATGCACGTGTAATCTACCGAACAATTCAAAATCGAGCGACTCTCCTGCGGCCAGCCGTTTACAAACAACCCGCCCGGGCTCATTATTGTTCGGTACAAATATTGAAATAGTTCCGGACTCCTTGCAGTCATTATAATTAATTCCGGATCGAACTAGCCGAGGGCCAGCCGCGTGCTCGAATTAACGTCAACTCGATCCAGGTCCGGGCTCTCAAAACTCGCGTCCGCGCGCGTAAACCGCACGGAATTCCCTGATTTCGAGAAAGTTTCGCACCGGTTACATCGAACAGAGGTTACCAAGCTGTATGCGCGAGAATGGATATCCGCGGTTGGTTGATAAACGACGTCGAGACAAACAGCATGCCGGGTCACTAGGGTGAACCTCATTCTTCAACTATGAAATTTAGCACACCCATCCCTAAAGTAATTGAAAAAATTATATGAAATGCAGGAGATAAGTTCGCATATTTTCGTTTCTTCTCAACTCAATATCTTAATAACCGAGAAAGAAGATGATACAGTTGAGGGTGTTTTTATCCTCATATTATTCTTAAATGAGGGGTGAGTAAAATAGAATGCACGTGTACATGTACCGCTGAGAGCTCACAAGATGATCCCCGAGGGGGCACAGAGGCAAGAGGAGTCTATTGTTTTGCATGACAGTAGTAGTGTGTTCTCAGTTGAGATCTGAAATGCTTAATAAAAAAAAAAAGTAGTAGTGTGTGTGTAACCGCTTCGGCCAATGGAAGGCGCGCATTCTTTCCTACGTCACCGCATTCCTGCCAGGGATCATCTTGTGAGCTCTCAACGGTACATGATTCAAGGCGTGCATCTGATGGTGATAAAAAAATCCTGTGCAGGTCATTTTAATGGTTTCCTCGAGATCATCTCATTTTTTTCATATCAACACGTCTTTTTATAAAGTGGTGTGATCGTCGGCGTCGAGATAACTTCGACGACCTACAAACCATGACCTTGAAGCGACCTTGACGGCGAAAAAATCAGTTTAAGTTTGACGAATGCAAAAGTAATACAACGAATAGATACATATATGTACGTATACTCTCCATACAGTCAAATTCTGGAAAACTTGATGAACTTGTGCAGATAATTCTTTTAAAAATGACCATCGAGCTAAAGGTGTACAGTCACCTCCAGAACGAATGACTTTTCTCACACTGTATACACCATCGGCAGCAGAAGATTTCGCGGCTCGATGTTTCGATTAAAATTCGCGACACCCTCGTTATACCATTCATTAAGAGACTCCGCCTTCCCCGAGCGCACCAGTCACTCAACGACGCGCAAGGATTGCGACCGTGGCGTGGCATCAAGAACTAATTAGAAACGACTGGCGACGGATTCCGTGAAATTTGATGGAAAACGATGCGTGAACCGGCCTCATTTAATTCGCTCGTTCCATCGCGTCACGCGTAATGCAAAGAAGTGCTCGTTTAGTCGCCCCCCCCCCGTCGTCCCCCAAGGCCGGTCCCCTTCGTTACCCCGACTGCACTTTTCACTTTTCCTGGGGCTAGCCACCGACGCCGCGTTCAGTTTTCCCCCTCTCTTCGCCGCGGCTTTTTTTCGTCGGTTACCTCCATTCACGGTGGTGTACGCGGGATTCCGCGGGAAATTCTTCGACAAACTTGCTTCTGGAATCTCGAGAGGTTCCGACAGTACTTTCCCTGGCGTGCTTATTATCGTGTCGATGTAAACGGGGCATTCTGTGCTCGGAACCGAACGGTGAGTCGATATTCCGGTTTGGTGACGCTGCGGAGAGCTTATCATCCTTATGGCTTCGGCTTCACCGCCGTGGGGTGGACCTATATTTATAGCTGGGGAAAGCTTTTGTACCAGATTGTACAGTTACTAAATATTTTAATGATGTGTGCGATCCTTTAAAACAGAATAACATTTTTTTTTAATTGGACCACACGATCTTCTCTTCCACAATTAGAAGCATTAGTTTACTGAATGACGTGCAGGAATGATTTTGACAAACTTGGTAGAAATTACGTGACAAAATAAAACGTACATGGTTAAATTTTTACCGAAATCGACATCACATTAAGACTTGTCCCACTACCTTCCCCCTCCACGACGCTATTCCCCTCGGTCACGTGACGGATTTCGTCACTGTCGAGTGCATGGGTCACAATGTCACGCGACTAATCCGATACTGACAGAGAGGGGGTACTAAAGGGGTAATAAATCTATTTTACAAAATAAATAAAAGGTGGACGCGTAAGTCGTCTCTAGAAAAAAATAGATTAATTGATTCTTTTGTTGAATAAATTATTTAAGCATTACAATTGTATATGTATTTTATCTTAAGAAGAATTCTTGTAGCACCAGCTGGGTAAGTTCACAGCCGTATACCTAGTTAGTAAAACTCGGTACTTTCCGTAGAGACTGATAGATTCTTTACCAATTAAGATAGCAGGTCGGAATAAAATTTACAATATGTTAACAGGATCACAAAGTTGGTGCAACACGCGGTTACGTTGAAAACTCTCTCCTATAACTTAAAGGGATGAGTTTGGTCGTTGACGCGCGATTATCTCTTCTCTCTCTCTCTTTCTCTCTCTCTCTCTTTCTCTCTCCCCCCCCCCCTCTCTCTCGGACTCTCTCTGCCTATCTAGAGCGCGGACATGCACCTCTTCACTACACTAATTAACGACCAATCGAGAACAGCAAGAAGTTTGAAGATCCTTCACTCAGCCCAGAGGTGAAACTACCATAGAAAAATGATTAAACTTTGCGATCAGTTTTCCTTGCTGCATACGAAACAACCCTCGTAATTATTCCAATAGTGTACTTCGCATACCGCAAAATAATTAATAAGATTTTATAGAAAGTAAAATAATTGACCCTTTATTCCCAGTTACTGTATAACTCGAAACAATTTTTATAGTATGAGTTAGACTAATAGAATACTTTTTTACCGCGGACATAGGATACACTGGATACACCAATGAAATATTGATATAATATTTAGAACGAGTTACAAACATAGTTTCGTAAACATGATTACCTCGTAATGAACAGAGAGATCAATGGTTGTATTAGATTTGTGATTTGAATCTCATCAAAAATATAATAACGATTATCATGTGCTTGATTAAATTTGCCATCAATTGCACGAATTTTGGTAACATTTCTGATTTTTTATGACTATCGAGGTTCGACCGTATACATATTTACATATGAAGTCTGAATCTGACAAACATTCCAATTTCCATTCTGGCTCACCGGCTAACGTAACGTAATTTCAAATTTTTTGGCAATATATAAAATAAGTGAAACTCAACGCGAACCAATATGGGTAACTATCGAATAAATTTTCTGAAAATTTTCATGGAATGTTGTATGAAATAAAAACTATTTGAAGACGATTTATACACATTCCTCCACTTTTCATATTTTTTAGTTTGTCGTGCTAGAACCACTCCATACGGTTTAGAAGGTGCCCCCTCTTTTCACTATTGATTTTGAATATTTCAAATACTTAGCAAACGCAAGGATACGTTTCCAACAAAAAGGAATTAAATGGAAACGATTCGGATAAGCAGAGAAAGTCCTCAAGTGCTTAAATCTCGGGAACCTTGTTAGAGCAGGATTAAAACATTTTGCTCGTGCCTTTGACATTTTCGCGCGTTTTTTCTGTCGTTAATACGAAACATTCAAAATCAGGTTAAGATGTACGATCCATTATGAGGTGAAATTTAATATTTTCTTTCGTTTTTACTGAAAGCAATTTTGCTAAACCACTAAAAAGTAGCGAGCCAACGCCGAATCCGCAGTTCACCTTGCCCCGCAATATGTAACCGAACTTTCTGACTGAAAAAATTCTTCCTACGGTGGTTGGCGTGTTTTCAGGTAAAATATCTTGAACACAATTTTTTGTTCATTATGATTAAAGTCACGCCAACCTCTAATTTAGGTTTTTATCGAGAAAGTCGATCAAATTTAGGGAAGAGAAATTTGAAGAAAAATTAGAAATAATTAATTAACACATTCAATATTAAAATTAATTGAATGACTTGTGATCAGAGTCGTCAGATCAGGGAAATAACGACAGAGGAGGAACACGTCACGTGACTGGGTCCTGGCGGAAGCGTCGGGGAATAGCTGCGTAGAAGGGGAAGGTGGAATGGGGAGACAAGTTTTAAAATGGCGTTTCCGCTTGTGACACAACTTTAAACCCATCTTTACCTGATATTAAAGCTTTGAGAACTAGAGAAATGTTATAAACGTCCATCGAAAAAATTGATTTATTATGTATTTCTTTATGTATTATTTTTCCAGTTTTCCCCAATTTAGATTTACTGCTCCCAAAGTTAATTTCAAGATTTTTATATTTACAATTGATTAGATGTACTCGTATACAAAAATGCACAAAATGATGTTCAAGATTGTCTAACATTGATGCAACGATAGTCACTTCTGCTCATTTTCACTATTCATGAAAATGTTTCGAATGTAGAATATACATAAATGAGATACTATGTAATACTTCACGATAGTAACAAGAAGGACTGTAGTTCAATATGCACCATTAGTAATACCGCGACAGGGAATGGTGCAATGCGTATTTTGATTTATTCGCAGCTCGAAAAGGCTGCTGAAGTAAATGGTGTAGAAATGAATAATTCTTAAAGAGATATATTACTCGCCTTCCTTCACCGTCTTTAGCGACACGTAAATGCTAATTGAACTGATAAGAATTTCTTCTTCGGCACTCGATTTATTAAAAGCGTCAAGATACTTTTACCTTGTCATTATTTATATATTTATTTGTCTTATAACGTATATTTGAAAGTTGAAATACAAAGATACAACCATAATCATTAATTTTTTATACATAATTGTATAGAAAATGAAAAATACATGAAGAGGTGATTGTGATTACGTTTTTGTACTTTATCTTTTAAAGATATAACAAAGCCTCATTACTTATAAAATGCCCTAATAGTTTATGTTATAAATTTATTTTCCTTTTCCTTCTATCTTGTTTAATTTTTGCGTGCAGTTTAATTAAATATTTTGATCATTTACGAAATGTAGATAAAGTTTTTATTCAATGAAGATTTCAAATATTCTTTCATGGATTAATTCCATTGTCATAGATTAAATATTATATCAGCATAATTAATAAATTCATCAAACATATTAATACATTACAAAAACAGAATTGTGCAAACTGAAGCTTTGCATTTCGAAAGCTCTACTCTCAACATTTATAACAATAAACCCAAGCATAAAACATCCATATTGAATTCGAAACATAAATCGATCAAAATTGAAAAGATAAATGTCTCTGTGGAAATAGTAGTATTATGTATAAATTCTGTTTACATAGATATGGCCGGATATGTACAGCTTCAAAATGACTGAAAAATATAGTGTTCAAGCTGTTATTCGCACTGTATATACGGGGTGTGAAGAAATTATGTGTACGAACCGTTTTGGAACAAACTTCTCAACGGAACGATGGGGTCACAAATGAACCGTTCTCTTGAATATTGACGTTACAGTTCAAATAAGTTTTACAGTTGTTGTATTTCACGATATTTTCCTTTCGTGAAAATCATTCTTCAACCTAGTGCACTCAACACACCCGAAAAATTGAAGAAAGTATTAAAAATAAAATACATTTCAGATAACCACGAGTTTCCTAATTAAAAACAGTACATTCACAGAACAACTGATATTTTATCATTAGTATTCTTGAAGATACGAAATCTTGAGATATACTGTCTAGGATTCTCAGAATAAAAATATCATTCGGCAATAAATTCCGCCAAATAAATCGGCAGGAGTATAAGTATAATAAAACCGGACTACGAAATATCCAAGTTTCGCGGAACACAGTACGGCCAAAAATTTCAAAACTTTCAATCGGGCTCGGAGCGAACGTAAAGTAAGTTTCCGCCTAACGCATCGCTTTACACTTCGTTTCCCCGTACTAAAAAGCTTTTCATCTCCCGAAAGAACGAACGAACGCTCGCTCCCCAATCGCGTACATTTCCACGAACTTCTTACGCTGAAGGGGCTAAAAAATAATGATCGACTGGCACAGTTCGAAGACTTTCGGAAGCAGCGGAAGAAAAGTCCGTCGACGGACAATACCGGGGGAAACAGAACCGCGTGCGTGCTCTGTGGAACGAACCGCTTCCGGCCATAACGCTACGAAAACAAATGAGAGCAGCTCGGTGCATTCTTGATGCATCGACCTCGGACCAGCCCCTGTATTCTAACAGATCCCGGGAATCGAGTCGGTTAGGTAATAAGCAAACCCCCGATTCATTGATGCCGCCGAAATCTTCTGAAAACGAAGTTTTACAAAAACAGTCGAATTCATAAATTATACATAAGAATTTTATTAATTGAAGCAGTTGAATATATGAAGAGCAATAATTGTGTGATGCAGATCGAGTAAGACTTGTCTGCTTGATCTCATATACAGGGTGTCAAGAAATTATGTGTATATATATCCTGTTGATCTATTACATTACGTTATGATGTAATGAAATTCTGAATCAAGTAAGTTTATGCGTTATTTGAACTTTAACGTCAATCTTCAAGGGAACGGTTCAATTTTGACCCATGGTTTCTTCGCGAAGGTTGTTCCTCTCCATAAATAGATTCGATTGCAAGAGCCGGTCAAGGTCAATTTTGCACTAAACTTTTTTGAGGTGTAGGTCACGCTGTAACGGTTTTTACATATAATTTTCTTGACAGCCTGTGCTGTTCATCCGCCAAATGATGGGCTAGGCAAAGATCAGGTTAGAATTTGATTGATGCTCGTAGTTTTCGAGTTTTTCGGGGCCAAACACGCCAATGTGGCGGTGGCCTGCATTCTCCGAGCAACTGGGTTGCGAAACGGTTGGGAAAGGGAGCCGGGGAAGATGGTGATCTGCGAGGGAGAACGAGGAAAGCGATGGGAAAGCAAGGAGGAGTCGGAGAAGTTAGAGGGGGTGGTAGATCGGGGCGGAAGATAAAAGAAAGAGAAGACTTACCCTTGCCAGAGCCACGGCTGGGAAGCTGTCCCAGGCGAGTTGTGCTTCCTCGCCCGTGTTTCCATGACGTTGACCCGAGAGGATCCTCGCTGCCGTGAGGGTGCTCATCCCCATCCCGTCGCCGACGAAGAGAACGACGCCCCGCGCCACGCCGCCCGGTGGCGTCGTCCCGCTGACGCTCGAGCTCGCCGCGGACGCGCGAATTCGCGCTTCGATCGCGCGTGTCGCAGCCTCATACCACACCTCCCTCTCTGCAAACAGAAATATTTTCTCCACTGAGCGGCTGATCCGTATCGTAATCCCCAGCCTCGACCCTCTCGTAAAAGCCATCTTAATTGAATACACAGCGCAACGAAATTAACTGAACGTGTGGTCTTTGTCATGGTCGGGGACTTGGGCGATCTTTGTGCGATGATCACCGTTTACCTCCAAAATCATTTTGATCAGCACGTGCGCGTCTAAAGACAATAGACTGTTGTCATGCGCTCGAGGACACTTGGCTCCTCCACCCTCGGTGCAATCTGACCTCCTAACCACAAGCCCCGTGATGCAGGGTGTCTGCCACCCTCTCTTGCCCCGTTGTGACCGGTGTCCTTACCTCTTGCGAAGGGCAATTGACGCAGGTCAATTTTTCAAAAATTTACATTACATGTGTCACGTCTGCCGACGTGTTGCCATAGGTTATAAGCATAGTTAATAAGAGTAGGATATTGTAACAGTAATTATTAATAATATTCGTTAGATATAAGTAATCATACTCCACTCCGATCACCACATCCGATTCTCACGTCATACCATACCTTCATTCTTATCTTAACCCTTGTATAATAATCATATCTTAATGTATTCCCCGTAGCCGTGTCACGTAGCATTCCCCGTAATCATTAATCGCACATCTCATAACATCCGACACATAGCGTAGACCATAAGACACCTATACATTCGACCCCCCGATCCCAAAACGAGTTCAGTTAGTCCAGTTAGTTCAGTTGTTCAGTTCGATTCAGACAGTCAGTCTGACACTCTCGTCCAGATTCCAGCGAGGCTCGTCGCTTCCTGGATGTCCCGGTCAGGACTCCGACGAGTCCTCGCTCTCATCCGCCTTCCTACGCGCTTCCAATTCATTGTAATCTTATTTCGTACGCTACAAATATAATCCCAGTATTAATTTAATAAGTGAGTCTCGCTTAGTTCACCTCCTTACATCCTCGCGCTTGTGATACTCTCCTTTCGACTCACGTTCTACCTGTTTCTGCGTTTCCAACTCGCACGTCTGAGCTTACCCAGGCTCGGTGCATTCCTCTGGTTTCAACGGGAAACGCAGAAGCCTCTCTTTCTTTCAATATATCAGTTCGACGCATTCTCTAACACGAGTATCACACGCCGCGCCGCGCCGGTCGTCATTATCAATCACGGAAGCTCGCGCGCGTCAACAGACGCGAAACGGAGGACAGCAACCACGAGGTATTCCCGTCAGTCGAGGTCCGGCAGCTACGTGATCTTCCCAGAACGAGTGTGGATCATCGTTTTCCCTACAGCGGCCCAGCCGATTCGATTGCAGCCGTCAACGAGCAACGAGAGCAGTTCTCATCCGATTGTCCGATAAGTCGTTAAACATTTCCCTGCGAAGATTCGCGCCGTCCGAATTGTCTAGCTCTCGTCCGCCGCTTCGGGCGAATCTACTACCTGTAAGCGTTAAGTAGTATCCGCGTGTCCGCGAAAGTCGTGGTTCCCAGTCAGACGCCGGACGTACGTGCCGCGTGAACAAAAGGTTGTATCGCATTTGATCGTCCAGTAAGGGGAATGGGTCGCCGAACGATAATTTCGCGTAAGCCAGACTCCGGGACGTAACACATGTCATCTAGTAAACTAATTTATTTTTTTTATTTTGCGTATTTTACGTCGCTTTTGGAACTCCTATTCAGGAGTTATTTCGCGACGGGACCTACAGTTTTTGTAAGGTGGTTCCCGAACCACCTTGGGCACCACAGGTTAAATGGCACATGGAATATTTCCAGAGGTGCCGGATTCGCAGGCGCGTGCTCTACCCACTGAGCCACTGCGCGCCCTTTCTAGTAAACTAATTCATTTAGCTTGGCTAAAGTCGTTTGGTCCATTTATAAAAAATTGTAACTGAAAATGAAACTGTAGATCACGCGTGTCGCAGCCTGACACCACACCACACCTCTCTTCGCGCAGAAATTTTTCTCCACTGAGCGCGTGATTGGTATCGTAATCCTCGCGACCCTCTCGTAAAAGCTATCTTAATTGAATCTATAGTCTCCGGGCGTCGTCGAGACAATCGACTGGTAATGTCCGCCAAGTATCGTCCGGCTATAGCGATCTCTTTGTTTTCCGCGTGTGTGTGCAAGAAGATGCTCCGCCGGACGCACGGAATGCGCGTTCTCTTTGTCGTCAGGGTGCTACAGTTCTGTGGATGGATCCGTGAGAATCGCTTTGTGCCGGGACGCGCGATGTTCTCTTGCACCTGCGCTTCGAACAATCGAGTTTGCCGTTTTCGAGGGATTGTGACAGGTTAGAGACATACTTTTTATTATTTTTTTTTAAAGACTGTTCTTCGAATCCGTATAGCATCCAGATTCTAGTTACTAGTTTACTTCATTTAGTGCTACGAAGAAAAATCCGGAGTTGTCCCTCTGCTTCAACAGCAATGTACAATATCATACTTGTTCACGGCGACAAAGTTAATTTTATATGAATAACAATAAATTTACTGATTTATATTTCAATCTAAAATTTTCCCGAGTGTATTTACTATTTACGTAAATCTTAGAAAACGCCATATTAGATTGTCATTAATAATTTTTCCTTCCCACCCACACTTCATTAAAAAATGGCCCAAAATCACCCTATACAGGGTGTCCCAAAATTCCTTCAACAGCCGGAAATGGGAGGTTCCTAAGATCATTTGAAGCAACATTTTCCTTTACAAAAATGTTATCTGCGGCTTTGTTTAGGAGTTATTAACGAAAAATACGGACCAATCAGAGCGCGACCTAGACGCAACTTGGCACTGTCGGCCCGGCGCGCCAACTGTCTATTGGCCGACTGTGCCAAGCTGCGTCTAGGTCGCGCTCTGATTGGTCCGTATTTTTCGTTAATAACTCCTAAACAAAGCCGCAGATAACATTTTTGTAAAGGAAAATGTTGCTTCAAATAATCTTAGGAACCTCCCATTTCCGGCTGTTGAAGGAATTTTGGGACACCCTGTATAGATGGAGACACTCTACGTATGGATCCTATGGATATCTATGGATCCACTTTTTTCAGATCAAATTTCATCTTATTGGCTTTAATCCATAGCACTCGTCTGGTGACTCAGTGTCACCACTAAAAATTGCTGTACCATTATTCAAAATATTGTTTACATTATTAAATATGTTGGTATCTAATCGACTACTACACATTTCAATATTGTATCAGGTATTGTGTCAATTTCATATTCATACAAAGAAAAAAATTAATATAGAATAGAGTCATTCTAGGTTGGAAGAAATGTTTTACTTTCGAGTTTAAATAGCTACGAGTGCAAAAGGTTAATAAAGCTAATGGTGCGACTTGGCTATTATTGGGCAATTAAAAATGTTATAATTCTGCGTTGGAAATTCGAGGGTTAAAGAATTTGAGTTAGAAGTTTATTAGTATAGGGAGAAAACAAACTAGGCGCGCTGATAGTGAAAAGGCGATGCTAGTTTACGGGAAAAGATCCCTTAACAAAGGCTCTTTGTGCGGCGTACTGCGTGACCTATGTGAAGAAACGAAGTTATGGGGTCGGTGGGCGTTGCGGGAATTGGGGATGCACCCGAAATCAGTGACGTACTAGTGGGAGTAGGGGCAGGCTTAAGAATTTACTACAAAACTCTGTGAACTCTAACCACAAAACGCTTTTTAACTTTCAGTTACATAACACTCTTCGGGTCTTTGTATTTGAAGAAGTAAAACTGTAAACTAAGTACTTGGAACTTTGTAACATTGAACTGTATGCATCCAGATTTGCTATTGAACAATTCTAACAATTATGTTACTTTTTAAACGTACAAATGATTCTCCAGACTGCGTTTATATTCAGAAAACTTTATTATATTTCTACTATACACTATTTTTTATGCTGAAAGTAGCCTTCACAGTGTTGACATGTTACTGCGCCTTATTGTAATTAACTAGCTAAATATAAAATATCTAGAAATATTTTAAAGAAATTAAAGTTTCAATTCTCATTTATATTTTACTTGTAAAAATGTTCAACACTGCACTCTTACAAATGAAAGAAATAGAAAAAAAGTACTGTGCTATTTCAAACATAAACATTTGAATGTTCGATAAAATTTTTCTCACCATCTTTAGAAGATTACAAAAAGCTACAGTGTTAAAGCTATAGTATTCAACAATTTAAATTGCAGATCATATGCAAATCTATCAAATATATAATATAAGATGATTCGCAGAACGGTGATAGCTAGACAGCGGATCTTTATGCAGAATAAAAGCTTTCTTTGACAATTTCGATTAGTTAAAAATAAATTCCGCTTACTCATTTGTATCACAAATGCATCAAATCTTATAAATGACACAGTGAGGTAATTCAGAGTCCACTAACAAAACTTGTCCCACAGAGAGTAGAATTCACAATATGAAAGCGTAAATATCTAATAATAAACTAATATTAATGCTAGGAAACGATACAGTTTGCTCAATGGAATATTCGTCTGCGTTCGACGAGCCAGTCGACTGCATTAGAGCTGCATCTGTTTGGTCCGCACTTTTCCCTCGGCCCTAATGAATTCATCATTTAAATACTTTAGCGGATCTAATGGATATTCTCGATAACGGAAACCGAACTATAACAAGGTGTTATTAGGCGCCGAGGGGAATTCGCGAACGCTGAAAACGGGGAACCTCGATGATGCTAATCTCTAAGTACCGTGCTTCTTCCCGAGGAAGCTCGGTTACGTTGGAATTGTCATGTTGCAGCTTCAAATCGCGTTCCCCTGTCTGCGACAGCAGCGTTTCTCGTTTGAATGCTGCCGAAGGGAGCGGATATCTTAATTGAATCTGTTAGTAAAACGGACCGAGTCCGACTGTTTCCGGGAAAGTCGTTTGCTGCAGTTACCCGCGGAAAAAAGACGATTTCTCTGGGAAGCGAGGGCCACCCTGAGACTCTTAATGGTCATATGAGGACTGGAATTTAATACAGGAAAATTACGTTAACCGAGTCAAAAGGAACAGGAAGACGAAGATTAGAGTCTTTCAGAAATAACGTGAAATTCGCGGAATATGGTTCGGACTGATATTTCCCATGAGAATTCGCAGGGAAATGTGTTTCTTTGATGAAATCGTAACTTCATGAAACAATTTTCAATATTTGTGTTACAAAGGTTTTTCCATTTCGATATATCTCTGGTACAATTTCAACCAATTATTTATCAGCGCGATCAAATATTTTAATTTGCCACACAGAAATTCAAGTAGACTCCATGTGTGATTTTCAATAAAAATCTATCCTTTATTGAAAACTGTATACAAATAATCGGAGTTATGCTACAAAGCTAATCGAATATACAGTTTCGTATTCAAAATTGTGTGAAATGTTTTATCGTATTTCTTAATAATTTTAATTCTATATTACTTCTATCTATAATTCTATCTATAATATAATAATATTAATTCTATGCTATATAAACCAAACTAGGTTTATGGCATCAATAAATAAATAATTAATTTTAATTCTACAAATGTGTTACACAGGAACGTTAAAAATGTATTTTCTTTTTCTTACTCGTTACTGCTCACGCAGGACAATCACATTTTGAACGTTTACACGTTAAAGAATTTTAATAGGCACACAATGACTACAAATTCTCCCGGAAAAATCACACACGTGCTACTTTTTTTGAGTCGTTAAAAATACAAAAAATATTTCCTGTATACCAAAATTATAGATAGATGTTTTCTCTTAATTAAACTTTTGATGCAATCAATCCAATCAGTCAACAACGCAGTAATGTACCGATTAGGTGCGGTGATCAGTGCAGCACAATATAGCTGACGTAACAAACTTCAATCCAATAAGCTGATTTAATAAAGCTCATAGATTTAGCTCAGTTATTAAGCTCAATACATTCAGCTGACTTAATAAAGCTCAATATCCTTAGCTGACTCAGTCCTTGCACTATAATATCGTATCAGAACCGTGATGAAAATTTCGAACAGTATTTGCTAGAAATAAAATTATGTTTCATTGTTGTCAATACAAACCTAGTCATTAGAGAAAATATGTATAGGCATACCAATACAATATATTTTGTTCTTTTTGTAGGAGAGTATGATCGATAAAGAAGTTCTAATCACGGTAACCGTAGAATAAATCGTAGTGCAAGGAGTGAATAAAGCTCAATATTCTTAGCTTGCTTACCACTTCACCTACCGAAAGCCTATTAATAATATTTTCAATAATTGTGCTGTACCGAAAGAAAGCATAGAAATTTTCTTTTACATTACAATCTTAAATGAAACTATTAGATGACGTTATCGTGGGTGACTTGTTAGTTTACAATGAAAATTGCTGTCACTGTTGAAGGTTCCATTAAAAAATGTTTGGCCATGAACCACAGATTTTTCAAAATTATGCAATAATCACCGGTCGGTAATGTGTTCATAAAGCTCAATACACTCAGCTGATTCAATGAAGCTCAATACACTCAGCTGATTCAATGAAGCTCAATACACTCAGCTGATTCAATGAAGCTCAATACACTCAGCTGATTCAATGAAGCTCAATACACTCAGCTAACTTAATAAAGCTCAATACGTTCGTGTTATTAAATGTTTGCTTTATGACAGAAATCCTGTCTGAATATAATAATGTGATATACATGTCATGGCTTGTAAATCTTGGGTGTCGCGTGTCAGGACAATTTGAAGTGCAACTAGGCGGTACAGTTGACGAAGAAAGTTCTTGCGGACTTGTGTCGGGGGCGATTTTATTCGATGGTAGAGTGGCAGGAAATGTGTTAAGGTGAACGACTGTTTCCTGCAAACTGTACTACTCGGGGATCGCGTCGTTACGGTTTGCTTAGAAACACATTGCCGGCTAGTAGCCACTAATGGGTAAGTTTAAACTGCGCCATACCTACCGAACTACCATATCCTGTCGCGATATTGGCCAACCCCGTATCTCCATGAAAGCAAGATCCGATACACGTCGCGGTACAGAGTTACAATCTGTGCCTCCCTTCGGAGACATGTTCCTACTGTGGAAATCCCTTAAAGAAAGAACGTGAAATAAATGATGCTACAGTATCATCTAGAGATGTATCTACAGAGAGACGCAACGATAACACAGATTCCGTAATGCAAATAACGAGATTTAACCATTAGATGAAACTGTAGTACAAGCAGCAGAGCGGTGATTCTGGAAAAACAAGTCGAAAAGAAGGAATAACATTTCTTTGTGCAGAAAGTTATTATTTACGATCATAAAGCATGTCGTAATGTTCTGAGAATGTATGATTCTCTTTTATTAAATGTTTTCCATATTTCACTGAAAAGATGTATCGCGTTTCATAAAATATTGTACCCGTTAAATATTTATAAACGATGGATCCATAATGGGAACGCCGGATCGACAAAGAATTGTGTTAAACGTTATGAATAAACTGCAGATATGTAGATTCACACATTTCTATGCGCAACGTGAAACCGCTTGGAGAATTATGTAAATTTGTTTTTACTGAAAACATTTGAATCGAACAAAAATGATGTATCGAAAAATATGAAATAATATCAAAGTTGGTGGCTTGCACACTAGATAACCGATCATAAACTCATTTTATTGTACTGGGTGTTTCGTAACTGGTGGTACAAGCGAAAAGGGGGAGATACTACATGAAAAAGTAAGTCGAAAACATAGAATAAAATTTTTTAGCGTTATAGTGTTTAGCGGTAAAGGTAAGATAATTTCCGTGACACTGGAAGTGTTTATCAACATAAACTTTAATCGAGACAATGATCTACAGTGAGATCTGTTATAACGAGACGTGATCTAGTGCACGCGTACCCGGCAAAAATTCCAAGTCGATTTTTTCGGAAACAAAGCGTCGCATGAAGAAATTTTATTCTTTATTTTCGACTTATTTTTTCATGTAATATCGCCCCCCTTTCGCTTGTACCACCAGATACGAAACACCCTGTATATATTGCGCGTATAAACAAACATAACTACAGTAAAAGCTCCTTCGTCGTCCAAAGGCCGGGGGGTTGAGTGGACAACGAGCGCGCCCGGACACTATTCTTGATTTATGACTGCGTCTAGATATCGCGCCGACCGCCGAGCAAGACTTCAATAGAGAGCCGAACATAGAGAAGGACAGAATGAGATACGGATCGGGTGACCGAAGCGTGTCGCCGTCGCCGGCACAGTTTAAAGGCCCACATTTTGTTGCTGTTGCTCGTTGCCTTCGAAACTTTGACCGTCGATTAAACCACTAAATACAGTTGAAACTATATCGTGTTTGGTGTCATTTTAATTAGAGAAATGCCAGAAATAAGTTAGTGAAAGTCCCATAAAGAAATAATGAAAATTAAGAAGTTTGAAAATTCGGTTTACTCGAGTCAATGTTGTGGTGTTCACACCGATATACCCGAGCCGACATCAATCGTCGCCGCCCTGCGGAGCGACTCGGCAGGGCGGCGTTGACAGGCAGTGGAATGGGTAGGCACTGGACAACGATCGTGCCCACGATTCAGGACAACGAAGGAGCGATTACTGTACATGGTTGTACAACATAGTTGAGGTATGGCAGAGCGCTCGACTGCGGACTCCGTGGTCGCGGGTTCGATCCCCGACGCCGGCGCCTCTGGAAATTCCATATGCTATTTAAACTGTGATGCCAAGGTGGTTCGGAACCCACCTTATGAAAACTGTATGTCCCGTCGCGAAATAACCCTGGCAGTTAACAAAGCGGCGTAAATATTAAAAAAAAGAAAATAGTTGAGGTATGGGAGTGTCACGTGTTAATTTAATAAACATTTTTCAAAAGTGATATAACAATCGCCTTACTAAATTTCCTGATTTTAATACAATGATGGTAAAATGCAATCACATACAATATATTAATACAATTAGTCTCTGAAATGTGAAACTTATCAATACTCCAGCATTTACATGAAGCTACCAGTGGGTGGGGGTTCGCGCCGCTTTAGGATGTATCACACTGTACAAAATATAGTGATTATGTATCTCCTAGAATCGCTGCGCCTGACGGAAGGTTAAACATCATACACCATTCACTATGTCATTGAGAGAAAACATGTTGAGATGTAAATTTATGTTATCTACATTTTTCATGGCGTATTCCAAAATGAAACATTTTCATAACGCATTCCAAACTGAAACATTTTCATTATGTATTCCAAAAAGAAACATTTTCATTATGTATTCCAAAAAGAAACATTTTCATACAGGATTCCAAACAGAAACATTTCCCTAGAGTTTGATATACGGCAAACAAATTCAACGATTTATTTGCTGATGCGTGTACTCAACACCAAGTTATCATAACAATGACAAACATAAATTCATCCGAGCTCGATCCTGATTGGTCGGGTCACTGAACCGGAACAGGCGATCAACCGTGACCAAGGGTATATAAACCCAAAATTTGGAACAGTAGATCATTCGAGATCCCGACGCTGCAGCGGCAACATGGATTTTTTCAAGTCTTTCCTTCGCGTGATTGGACTACTGGAACCTGCAAAGGTGGATTTCATTTCTGAACTTCCGCCAGAGGTGTCGCAGCTGATTCTACGCAAGTTGGATTCCAAATCTGTTCTCCGTGCTGCACTAGTGTCACAGAAGTGGCTCAGTGTCTGCAGAACTGATCCGGGTCTGAGAAGAACCGCAAGGGATTACAAAGGTCGCATGGAGAAGAAAATGAAAGAACGTTTCCTAGGTATTGAGGAGTCGAAAGTGACAGCGCGAAAGAATCTACCTAATCCCGCGCAGGTGCAAAGAATTGCACTTTATGGGAGGACCAAAGGGAAGGTGGTATCCCGACGAATTCCTCGGCGTCTTTCAAATCCTTTTCACAATGAGAATGGGGTGAAGCGTGTAGCAATAGGACGTAGCAGATGTATTAGAATTTAGGGTAATAAAAATTTTATTTTGACATGCTTGCAGCAGTAAGCTTCTTACTTTTGGTATGTATTAGAATGTTAAATAATATTTTATTTTGACATTCTTGCATCAGCAAGCTTTTTAATTATTTTAACCCTCATCCGTCCCTCATTTCGCGAACTGAATCTGTCCCTCGGTGTCAAATTGACACAGTGATACAAAAAATCGATAAAATAACAAGTTAAACAGTTACTTTTCGATGTTTTTTTCCTTGAAATTGAGGAGTTAACATTTACATTTTAGGTTTTTGCAGTTATATGTTTTGCATTAAAAAAATAAAAGTCACCAAGTTTCGAACGAATTTATCTACAAATAACAGAACAGTGTAACTTATTTCGGGAAAACTGTGTCAAATTGACACGAGGGACGGATGAGGGTTAATATGTTGTGCATAGTAAGGAATATGCATGAATCTTATTGTAGAAGTTTGTACGAAATGAAGACTTGCATTCCATTAATGTGAAACAATTGAAAATTGATACCTATGTTGGTTAGTAAATAGTAATATTCATTAACCCCTTGCCGTACCTTTTCTTTTATAGTTACAGTGATTAGAACGTCTTTATCCAGAAAAATGTCGTAGAAGAGAAGAGAAAATTTATATTTTTTGTATGGCTACATTTAGTTTAATGCTTAAATATTGATTACATACGAATCAAATTTTAGTTCATGCAAAATGAAACGCGTAACATTCGTATTTTCTTATATCCGACGTTTTTCTTTATTTTGCATAAAGATTCGCTGTCGCTAGTCATGATATACAAATGATTCAATATCTTTATAATACAATTGAAAGAATTTCTGTATTCGCATCTGCGTAAACATTATGGAATTTGTGCAGTAACACACTCATAGAACACATCTTCTGTTCGCATGTACTCGCGATATCGGGAGTTCTGAAGCCACAAACGTAGAATACAACTTACGGAGACGAGTTTCACCTCCGGTCAAGTTCTATGTGGTCAGAATATAGTGGAAACTGCTGAGCTCCGCGCAGGTGCGAAAAGTTGCGCCTCATATGAGGTTCGAAGCAGACTGTGTTTCGGACAATTTCCCGAAATCTACCAAACTGGATTTGGGGTAAGGGAAACTCCATAATAGCGATATGTAGTAAACTGTAAACAATTCAGAGTACAGTATGATAAGAAGTTTTTAGTTTTTTTTAATCAATTTTTTAGCATTGCATTAACCACTTGTGTGAGTAATTGGCGATCTTTATATTTATTTTACTCTGATGTATACATTATTACTACTTCTTATAACTTGATAAATAATCATTCCTAGTTTTACTGTAATTTTCACTTACTGTAATTTACAAATATTTATACATGTTTCTAATTTCACAGCCGCATTGAAATGAAAATTTATTTCGATTCATTTTATTATTATTATATGATATTAAACATCATATACGTGCTGAATTCGTTGTGCATTTATATTATCTACATTGCCATGTCATATTTCAAAAAGAACAGTTTACAAGTATTCCTACGAATTTTCACACGTTTCATAAAAATGTATTTTGCAATTCACACTAAAACTGGCAGTTTGATGCATTCAACGTCGATCATGTGTCAAAGGTTGACAATTTTTCGGTGGAAAGATAACGAAAATATTTCCGGGATATTCAAATTCATGGAAATGCAACAAGACCCCGGATTAAATGTATGAAAATCCAAATAACGATGGTTGATTTCTATTACGGGGCTGCGTGGCGCGCATAGAACTTCGAACGTTGCTAGCGAAAGATATGAATTTTGCAAATCCGCAGATTTGGATTCAGCTGTAACGGCAACTCTAGTTCTGTCCGCGTATTACGTCAATTCGTTGCAATTAATCCGTCGAAAAACAAGGCAGCACAATTTGTATCTTGCGAATATCTCGTATTTTTACATGAACGCGAAACCAGTCGCATTTCGTGCGACAGGCGATTTACGTTGTGCTTCGCGGGATACAAGATATTTCTGTGGTTGCCAGGAAACACGCCGCATGTCACGATTTAAAAAAATTTTTTAAAGATTATAGATTTGCGTCTTTATCAGAAAAAATGTCATGAAAATAAATTCGAAAGGCTTAAATACATAATACAATTGAACCGATATCCTATGGCAAAGTATTAGTAGCGAAAACTTTAAACGACAATATCTCGAAAGTGAAATTATGTGACATGCGGCGTTCTTCCTGACAACCGCAGATTTAACCTTCAGAAGACGGACCTTTTTCACTGCTATAAAACTGACGTTGCATACATAGATCTACGCTTTATTTATAAATTTTTTTAAACAAATTTTCGAAGGTATTTCTCGTAGAGTCTTTTTGTTATTTATACTGTACCATTTTATTCGTTCAATTTCTTCGTTAGAAATTAATTGACTGACGATTTCAATACTCTGGGTCTGAAAGTGTTTAAAATACTTAGGTACTCACCATAAAAATGTAGAAGAACGCATTGCCAATGTGTTTATACAGAGTACGACCGAATAACATGTATAACCAAGTCGATTGAAAAAAAAGAATTACATTTTTTAGTTTGACGCCTTGTTTTCGAAAAAATCAAGTTTAGAGATCCGTCAGTTTCACGCGAAATGGTATATGCAGGAAGTAGAATTGGTTGGTCATGGCCAGACGCGTCAGGCGATTCCAATCTAATAGCGAACGTATTCGCTGCATTTTCAAACACGGTTTTCTCGAAATTGTTTCGACTTATTTTTACCACTAAACCATCAACGATCAAAATGAACGATTCCAAATTTTTTAGTATTTTACGATTATTGATATAATAAAAATAATCTCATAAGAAATGATTGCATAGATATGTTTAGTGCAGCACATATTACAATTTGGAGCTGCACAAAAAGTCTAAATAAAATGAATCTTGTCATTTTTATAAGGGAACATGTACCAGTTACTTTTAAGGCTCGGCAGATTTAGTGTTACATGTAATTTGCGGTCAGCTATTCGATAAAACAGTAATTAGTAATGTAATTGTGCTAGCTGCCACATTATGACAACCATACTTGGTTTAAAGCATTAAATAAATAATAATAGACGTCATTTACAGAAGAAGAATTTTATACATTTACAGCAGGGACGTATAAGTCTTGGTATAAGTATTGGACTATGCGATTTGAACTTTTTCGGGAAGCTAGAGTAATTAGTTTACTACAGAATGTGAAAAGAAATTTTAACAAAAATTGCATTTGGTCGGAATTGTAGAGAAAATACTAAAAGTTGCATTTTACAACTTTTTTATGGGGGCCTGTATTGAAATTTTAAAAAATACGTTTTGTAGATCTGTGTCAATTATATGCACTGTGAAAGTTTCATAAAAATCTGTTGATGCGGGAGAAAACGACAGGCATTGAAATTTGTAAGAATCCTGAGAATTACTGCAGTTGGAGGCCGAAAATCGTGAAAAACTGCAATTTTTACCATCACCAAACGTTTGTAGCTAATTACAACGTCGACTGATTTTGATAAAACTTTCAGAATATGTTTAATTGATACAGATCTGCGAAACGTGTTTTCTAAATTTTCCGTATAAGCCCACATAAAAAAGTTGTTAATACAACTTTTAGTATTTTCTCTGCAATCCCGACAACTTGCACTTTTTTTCAAAAATTTTCGTCACGTTGTGCAGCAAACCAATTGTTCTAACTTCTCCAAAAATTTCAGGTCGTATATTCCAATATTAAAAAGTTATGGTGTTTTTAAGAGTGTCCGAATATTAGTGGGAGTCACTGTACATCTGGAAGATCTGGCTTAATGTTTCATGACGGCCACGGTAGGTACGTCGCGTCTTCGGTGGATAGTTTACCTGAATTTGGACTCGCGCTTGTTCCTTCGCACCGGTGGCTTTTACGACGGATCGTATTTCTATTGTGTACACTTAACTAATTTAAGTGTCTGTGCTTCTTGATGGTTCTGGGGTAAGTGGCACGCAGTTCCGTTTTATTTGGGGCATCCTTCGCATTGGTAAAAACCGAAAAAATTTATGTATAATAAAAATGTATTTATATAATAAAAAAATTAATTGCGGTAGAATATCGGTTATACCGAAAGCGGTATTTTAACAATTTCGGTTCTCATCCATTTCGGTATTATTTCGGTTTCGGTACAGCCTCTTGGCATAATACCGGTATGTTTATTTTACCGGTATTAACCCTTAGCACTCGAGTGGTGACTCTAAGGCGCCACTAAAAATTGCTCTACCATTATTTTAATATTAAAAATATTATTTACATTATTAGATGTGTTGGTATCTAATCAATTATTAAACATTTAAATATTGTATGAGGTATTATATCAATTTCGAATCCACCAAATTTAAAAAAAGCATTCAGAATGAAAATATTCTAGGTCGGAATAAATGTTTAATTTTCCAGTTAAAATAGCTCCGAGTGCAAAGGGTTAAGTCCCTGATTTACAATGTTATTAAACAGTCAATTCCATGTAGCATTATTCTGATCAGCCACTATAATTACAATGAAAATTCGTTCCCTGTAGTAGAAGAAAAGAAATTACTGATGAAGTATCTACCGATCCATCGAGCGAATGCGATCATTCACGAAAGCGAGCGGTCCCGTCGTGATCCAAAGAATATTTTAAACGTCAATTTGCCGTCCGAACAATTCTTCGTGTGCGTGTCGTTAACCCAAGCACCGTGAATGGTTGATACTTCGACGACGACGAGACTTAGGAATTTATGGCAGCCCGGGAGCTAGTGACACATGTGAGCCGGAGCCGGAATTTATTTTACTACGCAGTTCTGATAAATATTTGCGTGGCCGCGTCGGATTGAAATCCGCACGGCCGGCAGTCCGAGCCTGTTCCAACTATCGATTGACTGCGTACATCGCAACAGCGCGGCGCAGCGACTGAATATTCATAAATATATGCAGCCCGATGATTCCTCTGAAAGCACAGTGTCACATGGATGTAAGCCCGCGTTGCACCCGTTCGTATGCCGCCTATGTTTGTATAATCGAAATTTAATTACCAAGGATTCGCGCGCTTCACTAGATTAGTGATCCACGTCTAGAATACACCAGATGCTGCGATTCATGCGCGAAATCGTGATCCACGCAAATAGTAAACACGGTTGAATAGTACGTGCTTCCCTTTGCTGACCTTTCACAGGCTCACAAGTCTTCACTTTTGGGTAATACAACCAGTTCTATGGCAGTAGTCCTTTGTATTAGTCGTATTTGATGGTAATTACTACAGTGTATCAGTACTAATGAGTTTAGTTAATTACTGTTTTAACCAGAGCTGAAATAAACAGGTATTTTCTGTTTCGAAAATTTGTTTTACATTTTTGCAGAAATATTCTGCGTTTTTTTACTACATTACTACATTATTACTTATTCAACAAATTTTAGTACACTCTTTGAATGTTAGTTAATGAACGTAGATATTATATTTATCTAGTTTCAAATTATTATACTCACTACTAAAACAATACAAAGCTTTCACTCAATAAACAATCGACGTATCAAACAATGGATACATACACGTGGAATATATTCATAGGAGTACGTACCTATTCATTTGAATAGTCCAATTTTTGAATCCCAATTTCCTACAGAAACGTACAGTGTATCCACAAAAAATTTGATGCAGGAAAAATTGGGGCTTTAAATAAACAACCATGTGTGTTCCGTTTTTGAAACAATTCTGTTGGAAATGGAAGTATTCAATATTGCAGTTGTTGCAAAATACAAAGTCACGAATCGTATAAAAATGCAGGGTAATTCGCAACAAAAGGGTTTTTATAATATTTAAATTTCATAAAAATTGGGAGGAGTACCTTCTTGCAGCTGATTTTGACAGCGAATCTTTATGCAAAATAAACATTTTCTGCTTGGATTGCAACGAACTAGAGTGAAATAGAGAATTATTTTCTTTTTAATATGTTTAAAATGGGTTTGAAATAATATAATACTAGTTTTAAATTCTTGTAATGTCCTTACTATTTTAAATTGAACCTACTCATTTTTGTTATAAATACATAAAATCCGCTGTCTCTAATAAAATGCGATAATCTACTGAGAAGATAGTCGTCTGAAATTTTTGCCCGCTACAGTAACTGTGGAGAAAGAATGGCGTCAACAATGTATGACTGTAGCAGCTAACGTGTTAAACTGTCGGCGATGGAGGTCCGCTTTACTGCATTGCTCACGCAGGCAGAAGTTATAGTGCTTCAAAAAAGTACACTCAGCTTTTTTCGTAATAACTTTACGTAAAGAAATAACACCTTGATACAATTTGGATTTCTGGAATTTCAGTTGAAAATTGTATATGTATTTATTAACATTAATACAAAAATAACTCTAATGAAACGACTATCTTATTTCAAAAATAAAATTCGAACATTGATGGTTGGTATATTAAAATAAAAATTATAATACATATGAAAACGCACTGTTAAAGCGAATACTTTTTAAAAATATGTGTAAAATGTCAGGAAAACAGATATTCGAAATTCGTGAATGGAAAATGCATACCGCTGCATTTCTACAGAATTCACTTTTATAATTTCATTCAATACAATATATGTGAAAATGCTTTACAATGCGATTGCACGATCATTATAAATATGCTACAATAACTCTTGACATTTTCTGCGAAAACCATTACAATTCCCGATGCAGATATAACATTTTCCACACTTTTGCCTGTCAACTGTTGTCAAATTAGAGATCTTCCAGAGATGGAAGACAGTTATGGCACCACTCTTTGCGTCCAAAACAATTGTGAGGAGCAATTTATTATAACTAGACTGCGGATTTTATGCATTTATGACGAAAATGGTGAAGAACAATACTGCGGACAAATTAGACGAATTTAAGAATATTGATATATTATTTTCGACTTAATAAAATCACTGAACAAAGAAGTACTCTCTTATATGTCTTCTGTCTTTTACAGTTGTTTTAGAAAATTTTTATGTACAACTACAATCTACAACTGTTCAAGAAAAGTTTTAGTATACATTTAACAAAACTGTTAAACGAAGAAGTACATTCTTATTATTGCCTTCTATCATTTTAGGATTGACTTAGAAAATATTTATTATTAGGTCAATAAAATTATAAGTGGAAGAAGTACAGTCTTATCTGTTTTTTTACAACGGACTTATAAAATATGAATTTTGCATAAACATCCGCGGTTTAGTTATTCCAATGCGTGGAAGATGTATTAACCTATATCGTTTCTAGTCACATTGTTATATTCTACTATTAATGCAGAGTGAGTTTGATTTCTATCGTAGAAAAAATTGGAACCGGAGTTGGATTAAGAATCGACCGATCTTTCTTTTTCGCAGTTCGCGTGACCATTTCGTGTGTTAGAGAAAGAAACGGTGAAAGCTTGAAGGATAAATTTGTGCGAAAAGTTTACTTGTTCGAAAAGGTCGGAGAAAATGTGCCAGTCGTAGACGCGAAAAGTCCCAAACTCGAAATACAGTGAATCAGCAGTCTACCCATCTGAGGCAGGTCTTCTGGAAACTTTTGAAGTGCAGGTACATGCGATTAAGACATATTTTCGAAGTTACATCGATGTAAGTTCAAGTTTAAGCGGAACCCCGATTACACATAGGTACGATCACGGTAAATAGTGTCAAGAACTGGATTCCGAGATTGTTTGAAGACTAGTGGAACGTTTGCGGGAGTTTCCAGCAGCGTAGCAAAAATCTATTGGAAATGGCGCGGCCTGAACAGTGGTAACATTTTATTGATAATTTTATTCGAATATTCCAACAAGATAATTTGTACAATAACAAAATTCATAATATATTTCCATCTATTTTAATTGACTTGAACAAGGAGTTGTAGCAAACTGCAGATTTTATATATTTATTTTAATATAATTTTAATATAATTATTTTATATATTGGAAGATTAAAATAATTTAATATCTGTGCGTTATTTTCAACTCATTAAAATTGTTCAAGAAAGAAATTTCTATTCTGAACTTCTGTTTGTCGGAATCGACGAAGAAACACTTATTTAAAACAGACCTTGCTCATTTGCTAAATAGAATACGCATAGGAACTTTGAATTTAACCCTTAATCAATTGGTTTACGATATATTTGAATATCTCACTTCTTGTATATTCTAACATTTTTTTAACACGAAGTGTTTGAAGTATTTTAATATGTTTCGTGAAATAGATAAAGCACCTAAAATTAATTGCACAGCAGTGTATATATTTAAATTCTTATATCAGAGAGCCTACATCCAAAAAGGAAATGTGTGTAGGCGATTGTAAAAAATTGCTCGAAGAAGAGCCGTACAATTAACTGTCTGATAAACGTGTTCCATTGCCGGCGGGAAGAAGGTTTAAAAATTCATTAATCGTTTGTCTGCCATTATTATCGTTCGGTTTATCCTCATACTAGGCCTGTAATTTAACAGGGCTCGGTTGACCCCGGGGATCATTCTATTAAAACCATTTATCTGCTTTCTCGGAAGTTCTCCCTGGACTAGTATTGTACTTTCCCAAAGTTATCTCGAGTTCCCAGTGGAGTCTTTCGACGGGTCTCCTTTCTTTCACCTTAGTCACATTTTTCAACGACTCTTATCAGTATTAACCCGGGTAACTAATATTCCACAGTTCCGGGTATTATACTTATGCAGTTACCAGTCGTATCTCCTTCACGAGTGAAATACTCCGTTTGCGTGAGTACTCGCGACACCCGCTGTTTTATGGCATTATCTTTCCCAAGAAACTTTAACACGGCTCGCTTGGTAGATTCGTGAGAATCGTCGTCTAGAATATTTAATATCGACGTTATTTCTCTTTCCAACTTTATCCACGAATTTCTCTTAAAGTACAGGGTGGACCGGGCGTACAATCCGGTGATTATTCTACATGTAAAAATAAATCGGAAAAAAGAATCAAATTTTTTTGTTCGGCGTCTCGTTTTTAAGAAAATCGAGTTTAAAGATCAATCAGATTTGTGTGCTTTGGTGCGGGGCAACTTCTTCCCCGCTGTTGCTTCATTACTCCCACTACACCCTATGTGTCGGTCCCTCTACTATCAGTGCGCCGTTGGTGGGGAGGACCCAGGAGTGGGGAGAGGAATCGTCTGCAGTTCACGAGCCTCAGGCATGCTTCAGTCTTCCATAGCCGAGAACATGAGCGGAGTGATCCGGAGTGCGCGACTCGCAGTAAAGGACGGTACAGCTTGCTCAGGAAAGCACCGGTCACCAATGCTTAAGGATAGGGAGCCCGGTCACGGAAATTCGGGCTGGATTTCTCAACGGAATTTATTTTTCTGTTTTTTGTACCGCGCACAGCAGGCAGCCCTGACCCTCGTCGAGAGAGATGTCGGTGCCAGGAAAGGCCTGGCGAAAAATAAATTCCGTTGAGAAATCCGGCCCGAATGTCCGTGACCGGGCTCCCTATCCTTAAGCATTGGTGACCGGTGCTTTCCTGAGCAAGCTGTACCGTCCTTAATGCGGAAAGCGGGTCGGCGAGTTGAAAAGCCTCCGGGCAAAAAAGGCTGAGCAGGGCCCCATAAAGGTACCTGGGCTGTGGGGTTTTTAGTGGGTAGTGCGCAAGCGAGCCCAGTCCTCATTATGGGGAGCTAGTGCGTAAATGCATTTCCCCACGACTCAAAATTAAAAAAAGAAAAAGGCATGCTTTAGTCTTATAGATAAGAACATGGGTGGTATGAGCAGATGAACACAAAGTGGAACCCTGACTGCTTTATCCCTGTCTATGAGGAGGAGGAAACGTGTGTGAGACCTTGAGCGGTGGGGTTTTTTAGTGGGTATTGCGCAAACGAGCCCCACACTTCCCCCCGACCATAATTTTTGCGGGGGAGCCAGTGCGTAAATGCATTTTTCCCTACCGCTCTTAAACAAAAAGAAAAAGAAAGAGGAAAAGGTATGCTTTAGTCTCAGCATACATGTACAGGGTGGGGCAATTACTTAAATAGCTTAAAATATAGTATGGACTCAGTATTACTCTGTCCAAGAACCTTCGTAAGTTCTTAAAATATCGGCTTCAACGAAATATGATTTAGATCGGAGCAATTTTTTCCATAGTAGACATAAATAATACCGCTATAGAAGTTGGTCGGATCATAATAATGTTCAATTCAAAATTACCAAACGAATAAAGACGAGTTCTGAACGAGTATCAAAATTAACATAAAATATAAATAAACATATCTCCGAGGGCTGAAGGAATTTATTATTTCATTTAGAGTGAAAGATTATCATTTGATGTTACCTTTCAATGGAAATTTTGTAACTTTCAAGGGTGCTAGTGCCAGCTGGTGAAACTCACTTTGAAACAATCTTAACCCAAAGAGCTCCTTACAATGAAATCTACATTTCAGTTTTGTTTTCTATATAGAAAGTACATAAATCAAGTCTGCCTCTGTATCTGAATCTTACCAGTCTCCCCTAAATGAAACGTGAAATTAGTACGTTATCACGCAGCTAGTAAGTCCGAATTTTCCGGATCAATTTGGTCCGACGTGTAACACAAAATCGAACGGCACACAGGGGTTGATACCAAGCGGAAACAAAGCTCTCCATTTCTGTTCCGTAGACAACGCGCCCCGGTTTAACCGTAAATCCCGGTGTCACGCGCATCGACGGGATGCAAGGTGAACTCGGGCAGGAAAAAAGACCGGATTCGCAGTCGCGCTCACAATTAGACGTAGCATCGTCGAACATGCGAGCAAACAATATTTGCCCGGCGATTGGCTCCGCTTGTCGCCGGCGATCTTCCAGCGAGTTTGAAGATGAACGCCTCTGTAATCCGCTTTGTGGCTGATTGCTGAAACGCCGCCACCCCCGAACTTATTATAACATCGCGAGGTGTCGCCGTCGCAAACGCAAGCAGCTTGCGACAACCAGGGGCGTTAGTTTATGATCGCGATAGGTTGTTGCGAGCTACATGACCGAGCAGCATCCTGCTCGTTCGCGTCGATGCTCGCCGCCAGGTGCAACCTACTTCCTTTGAGGGTAGAACGGAACCGGATGCGAATATCGTTATCGGACTGCCGCGGCCAGCCTTCTTTCGCTGGCTTTTCAAGTCCAGCCTGGGTCTATGTGCCATTTTAATTACGTGACCGATCCGAGCGCGGCTACCTTTGAGCTCGCCGACGCTTTGGAACAGAAGCGGTTCAGCGAGATAGACCGCCGGCACCGTATCATCCGGACACGAAGAGATTTTACCTTCCATTCTCGAATTACGTCAACACCTGCCGGACCCGCTGATTCTTTTAACCAAACTGTACACAGTCGGCGAAATTTCTATTCGGATCCGACTGACGTGGGAGCGTGGCCAATACATATACAGAGGCGGCCATAAGTTTCAGTACGCTCTAATTATTACGATAACTGTTTTAATAGTGTACTATTACGATTTGAACTTCTTTGGGAAGCTAGAGCTATTAGTTTACCACAGGATGTGGAAAGAAATTTTTTCAAAAATTGCAATTGATCCGAATTGTTGAAAAAGTACTAAAGTTGCATTTTCAACTTTTTCATGTGGGTCTATATTGAAAATTTAAAAGATACGTTTTTTTTTAGATTTGTGTCAATTAAACATATTCTGAAAATTTCGTCAACATCGGTCGACGTTGCAATAAGCTACAAACTTAAAGATGGTCAAAATTGCAGACTTTTCGGCCTGTATTTAGAATTCTTCCATCTTCCAATACCTGTCGTTTTTTCCTGCATCAACCGATTTCGATGAAACTTTCACAGTGCATATCATTTATATGTCATTACACAGATCGACAAAACCTATTTTTTAAATTTTCAATGTAGGCCCACATGAAAAAGTTGAAAATGCAACTTTTAGTATTTTTACAATTGCAATTTTTGAAAAAATTTCTTTTCACATACTGTAGTAAACTAATCGCTCTAGCTTCCCAAAAATGTTCAAGTCGTATAGTAAAATATTAAAATAGTTATCGTCTTTTTTAGAGCGTACTTAAACTGATGGTCGCCACTGTACATGTACAGGGTGAGTCACCTAACGTTATCACCTCAAATATCTTTGTTGTCTTCGAAGATACATTAAATGACACCGAAAAGATTTTTCTTTGCTGTTTCTCCTTCTTATTGTTCATTTATCTCAATATAAACTCGGGTGTGTGATATTTGATCGAAAATAGGAGATACGTATTTTGGGTTATTTTTTTGAATAGCCTGCGGGTCTTTATGAAAAATATCATTTTTCTTTATCAATTGCAACAGATAGGAACCAAGTAGAAAGTCTTCTGTTTTTCTTTAATCATTTCAATAGATTGAAAATATAATGTGATAATTAGACTGCAGATCTTTATGCAAAATAGAAAATGTTCTCGTCGATTCCAAGACACAGAGGTTAAATAAACATTTCTTTCTGGTTTGAATTATTTGATTAAACTAAAACTAATACGTTCATATTCTTAAATTTTTAAATACGTCCAATGCTTTAAATTGCACGTACCAATTTCTGTTATAAATGCATAAAATCCGCCGTCCAGTAATAATAGTAATTTCAATTATTTGAACAATTTCATCAAGAACGATTAACTATTTGAATACCGCAATCCATCCACTTGGCTCTTGTTACCGAACTACTTCTGAGGTTACACCGTACCCCGCGATATTCCGCAAGGAATAAAGACCTCAAACTGCAACATAGTTTCCTCCGAACAACGCACCGCTGCGAATGCTCCAATTTCGGCAACGCCTTCGCGCCGCGTGTTACAAGAAACCTTTCGCGTGGCAACAATCTTATCAAGAATACTGTCTCCAGTTAGATAATTGATATCGACAAAGGTGATACAATTCCATTCCCGCCGAGCTCCGCGCCTGAACACTCGCTAATTAGTTAAACACTTCGCTGACCATAATTACTACGGTCCTAATGAATATTCGCCGGCGGGATCGAGTTGCGCGAAGTTAGTTCCAAGTTTGCCTGACATGAACCTGGCTCATTCCTAAGGGATTCCTATAAAACAACACGAAACCAGTTAAATAGACCGTACCTTAGACGGCAAACACAATCTTGATCCTTTGATATCAGAAATCTGAATTTGTGGCTTTGATAAATAATAATAGTATTGCATCGCTGATATGTGTATGAACTGAAACGCGTTCTCGTTCACGTGTTTATTGACCTGGTTTTCAGTTTATTTTAACACAAAGACTGCGGATTTTTATGCATTTATGAAGAAATTACTTGGATGAAATATAAAAAGTCTAAGGTACTTTATTAAATGGAACCAAAATTAAATGAAAGCTATCATTAGTACTGTGCCTAAGCTATCTCATAATTTGGTCCTGTAACTCTACAAAAGTAAACAACAATTAACAGTGATGATATTATTAAGAAACATAAAGAGAAAAAAAGAAGATAATGAGATTATTCAAACTCGTTAAACGCAGATTAATTAAATGCTTTTCACATTTTCTTCTCCTTCGTGTCTCTTAATAATTTCATTTCAGAATTAATTTGCACTAATTAAATAGAAAGAGAAAGTTAGTTACAGCAGATGTGTGCGATCGAAATACATATACAATTTCATTTATGCACAGTAGAAGAAACCAATTCGATTGCAGTCGTTTTAACAACTGGGGAAAGTTCCAGGCACTAACACTAAATGAATTTGTGCAGTAGTTTCCAGTAATTGGTACGAACTAATTCAAGTATAACTTTCAGATTTATACTCCCGGTCTATTAATAAGATTACTTCTCAATAAATTATTCAGTATTCAACGTTTAAGATGAGCTGAAATAAAGTGCGGCGAAAAGCATCTTTCCTTCCGATTATACGAGAACGGTTCGGCTACAAATAATCGGAAATAATGTCCCGAATTGTCTCTAGTTTCTGTTGCGTTCCTTTTTTCTGGCAAGGATCCTGCGGAACGAACCGAGGAATTTATAGACCGCGATTATATCTGAATTCGAAATTTTTATTTATCGTTGTCGCGTTATCGCTGGGGAAACTGTATAAACCATAACTGAGGAATAGTTGCGCGCAACAGCTTTATTGCTACCGCCGCACCGAGTTTATTGTGCCAGGCAACTACTTTTTGGAATTAGCTGTTCCCGCAGTCCATTCCCGATTATGAATCAACCCGTTCCCCTACTCGGAATCGTACTTTACTCGAATTTCAACTCTATTACTTCCGATACCCATCTTAAGCTTCAAACTTAAATTTAAAGGATTGCCCAATTCGATATTCAACCCTTGGTCGGGAAGGCCGATTTAGTAGTCAAGTATGATATACAGGAAAACAGCCAACCAATTTCGATCATACTCTGTGAGTGCAGAAACTATCGAGCAAAGACAAAGGTATAAATTAATCTCTAACATTACAAGATCACGTCGAAAACACATTCTAAAATCATCAGATTATTTAGCCCTTTGCAATAAATGAGCCGTTTATTTTGAAAGTGGCCTAAGTCCATTTAAGTTTAAATTGAGATATTTAACAGTTTCGTTCCAATGAAATTAAAAATATACGTATAGGAGACCAATGTATCAGACTCCTTAAATGTATCTAAGAGAGTTAAATTTACAATTCCTACTAAAATAATAGCAATTACTCAGTGAATAATATGTGTCTTCGTATCAAGAATGGACTTGAGCCGCTTTCGAAATTAACAACTAGATTTGTCATAAAATTTGGAACAGCCCAAGTCCATTCGATATAATTTAAAATACTTCGAATTGAAAAAACAATATTCAATTTATTTTATATTTCATTACAAAACTTGAAAAACACCATTTATGCAATTCAGGAAATCTTATAACTATATAAATTACATAACAATTTACTTCTCATTTACATTTTGTGTATGCGGGAGGGATTTGAAGAAGTCATGGTGCTCCGGTGGTATATATCGTAGTAAGTGTATCATAAAGTGGTGTCAATACAATATTTTCGAATTTTCTTGGTCTACCCCAACGTGGTAATAAATTCAGTATTCTAAACTCTGCATTCTCATCCATTGACATTTTATAGAAAATTTGATTTGCTTCGTTTCTCAAAAAACGCATCCAACATATTTTTAACCAATTTATTGTTTCTCCGTTAGAATTCTGTACCCTTTTAAAAATTGCATCCTCCAAAACTCTTGTTGACATGAAATCCTCTTGTTTCATTTCATTTAAAATAAAGTTATTACCTTTCCGGCACTTCTTCATAACATTATAATAATCTTGGGGGACAAACAGTAATAAATTATTTTTCTTTAATGACATGTCTACGACGCCAAAATCTCTGTCATTCGGTAAAAACGAATGTCCTGATACTAAGAATTTATGGTCCATTTGTCAACTGACAAATTTCCTTTTTACAAAATCTTTATGATTTTAAATATATTAGTCAATTTGCTTCAGAATTAAAAGATAACGTAGAAATGTAAATATTAAAATTGCTAGCTTGATTTTTCTCTAAAATGAACTCGGGCCACTTTCGAAATAAACGGCTCAAATCATAATTGAGGACGAAGGCGTCACATATTTTTTTCACGAGTATAATATGAACTTTCGTTTCAACTCGGTACAAATTGAGCGAACTCCATTCGAGTTTCTCGTGGAAATGCGGTTTCTCCAAACTGCAACGACAACAGTCAACCGAACCACTTAACCGCGCCTACTTGCGCGTCCCCGATGCGAAATATATTCTAGCGCGATTTTTAAGAAATCGGTAAAATAGCCGAAAGGCATCCCACGGGGAATTTCAAGCGCGAGACTTATGCAGCATTCAGCATACGAATGCAGGAATACATCCGCGAATAAACCTAGCGCGCCAGTATCGGTGGCCTGGATCTCACGTCTTGACTTCCAATATTTCGGCAAAGATACCTGGCAAAACCAGTAAAAAGGAGCAAATATTGGTTCGAGGTGCACGGACTCATCGAATTACCTCCTTCCGCGGCAGCGTGAAAGAATTCGTTCTTCGGAATATATTACTGTATGCTGTCGTGAGACGTTTTAGATCTAGAGAGAGGGAATGGATTTAAGGGATTACGTACCATTGAACGGTGGGAGCTTAAGAGAAATTCAACCATTTTTCTATATATGCAATTGTGTTCCTCTAAACAGTTATAATATGTACATCATACTATATAATATTTAATTGGTAGTTGTCATTTTTGCAAAACACTGTTTGTGGTACCACACAGATGTATCTCTATTTTAAAAATTTTACATTAAAATAGACAAAGAATGCTAGTCCTAGTCAAAGCCGATTTTGAGAAATCAATTTTTCAGAAGGTTACAGCTATTAGAGTTCAAATATATAATTTTAATCTAAATTTATAGATTGTTTCATTTATACAAAAAAGAGAAATCCAGTGTCCAGCAGTTTCTCAGTACGTTATTCGGCCGGAAAATATAAATCGGATATAATTAATTAGATACTGCGTTTGCATCGTGTTTGTGAAATTCAATTGGAAATTAAAATCCAGTGTTTATTAATTTTACGATTAACCAAAAAAATTCTTATTTATGCACGACAAGGCAATTTGTTCTTAACTAAATAAATAACGAAACAACCCTCAACCAATACTTGTAACGTAAAATATAAATTTAAAATATCCACGAAGTGATATTTAAAAATGATATGTGAAACCATAAAATACAAAAAACAAGGCCAGAAAAAATATATGCAAGCGTATACAAATACAAATAGTCTCCCTACAGTCTCGAAAATCGTCAACATGTTTCCAAAACTTAGCAAACATTGGAGGTAGAGAAATTAAAGTGGGACATGAAAATATCAATGGAAAAATGTTCTCTTCGATCCAGCAACGAAGTCTCGTACACAGTACGTTAGAACGGTTCACAGGTACTCCTAGTTTGAGAAAAACAAACCCATAAATTTCACTCCTCGTATTGCTACAGGATTCACGGTACTTTAATTGCTGTTGAAAACGGAGCAGCGAAAAGTGTCCTCATAAAATCTAAACGACTCGTCAAATGAGCAACAAGCAATACAAGACTAAAATAAGTGAAGACAGAGAATGAAGAATGTATGTATGTTCTCTTCTTTGTAATGGCTAGTCTTTGGATCTTGTGCTTTTATGTCAAAAACGAGCTGGTACAAATTAAAACAGTTGGAAGATTAAAAGCAATTAAGGATATCGATATACATATATTATTTTCAACTTGTTAAGACTCTTAAAGAAAGAATTTTCTATAGGGCTACTGTATCTTGCAATTGATGCAGACAATTATATAGACCTCAGACAATTTTTATTTCGGTTTGCTAGTTTTATTTTATTTTTAGCTTATTATTGAAAATAATAAACAAACTGTTATATTAAACGTACATGGTAAGAAAGGAAATAAATGCCCATTTTATTCTAATTTATTTTTATTGATATTTCTACTGATAACATACACAGTGGCTTGAAAAAGTATATTTCAATGTCTCTAAAAATATATAAAAATTATTAATGTTTCGTGAATCCACCATAGGCTCGGAGATTGTGAAGTTTCCTTTTCACAACGATCCCTCTAAAACTTAATGTGCCATCTTCCTTGCTCTTTTATACAGCAGAAATGAGAAACAAATTTGGCCGTGTAAAGCCTTTATGGTGTACTTTATATTACTGTGACGTTGGCAATACACTTTCCATTGAAACCCCCATACAACGAAGAAACAAATCGTATACCAAGTTTTAGGAGGTCGTCCTAAAGAGAAAGCTTCAATCTACAAGTCTATGGTAGATTCAGACACAATTTTTCAATGCTTTAATCTCTTGCCACCCACTATATCATCCAAAAACAATTTAGGATAAAATGAACGATGGATTGTAAAAGAAGAAACATCACTCATTAAAATCAGTCTACTTCTACGATTCCTTTTTAAAAAATTACAGTAATATAAATATATACTAATATATTTATTTAGATAATATTAGCTATTTTAAATGTTTTAAATTTAGCTAATAAAAATAAAAGTAGAAAAGTGCTGAAATACCTGGAGTCAGTATATAAAGTATTTGAGTATTAAATTTTCAATAATATCGTTAAATAAAAAAATTGTTTAGCTTTATTAAAGGATGAGGATTAATTATAGGACACAAATGAATAAATAAAAAACTGCAGTTTACATATCTTCTCCATCGACAGGTTAATTTGTCAAAGACACCCTCATTACAACTATACGAACAGCACACAATCGACACGCGATTATTGCTGGATCGGCAAAACGTTTATGCCATAAAATTCACTAATGTCGGCGTCGAGAAATATCGATACTGTACAACAGTTACGGATAAGTGAACACGCTTATATTTGAACTACAAATAATAAATTTGAATACGTCGATGCTGATCCGATGGCGTTCATATGCTCCGGTGATAAGTGGCCGACAACCTTTATTGTTCACGTCCTGTGAAATTTTTCAATACTCGCTTCATCATTTCTGCATTTCCTTTATTTTCCTTCATAGGCACGCGAGCAACGAACCGATACATTCGCTCCGGCATTATTTGTTGTTCGTTGCATTGTGCGTGTGTACGTGAGTAGCACTCGACAGAAAGCCACCATTGTAACAATTAATTTGGTGAAATTTCCCTGATAAAAACCGACGAAAATATCGTGATCGTGTATGCTCCTTGGTTGTTTTATGGCGTACAATAAAAAGACTCCATAAAAGGGTCTACGGGAAAAGTATGGTCCAGAGTCCAGAGGTCCTCACGACATTTTCTATTGATATTGTGCGCAAAACAATGTTTCTAAGTTGAAAAATAATCGTCCAAAATTTTAAGTCGCTAATCCCTCATTTAAGGGAAATGTGAGGATAAACACTATGGGTAAGTGGGTACCCAGAAACTCGGGTTCGGGTCGGACCATGCTTTTCCTGATAGACCCTTTCATTGATTTCCGAAATTCGAACATGGACAATTGTTCGATTAGTTTCGCGTTTACGGTGCAAGTGCAGAACACTAAAATGTGATTACAGTTTCCAGAATGAGATTGCGTATTAATTATCCATACTTTAGACGTAGCAAATGTTAGCATTAATCTTCAAACGTACAGTCGATCCAAAGCAACACTAAATTTCCGAATGTTTACATAAATGTGGGCAAACATTTTGACAATACAATTAATAATTCCTAACTATTTTACAGATTTATTTTTTCGAAGTTATCATGCGACGCAGTGGAATTCCACTGACACAGTCCCTATTCCACTCCGACCCAATCAAGCGCTGATTCGTACCTACCTCCGTCACCGCATCACTGCTAGAAGCCAGGACCTTCTTCTCAACTCACCATGATAGATGTTTTATATTGTAATATTTTTGGTGAAAAATAAAGAATATTTAATTTCAATAGTTAATGTGTCGTTTCTTCTAACCCTGTACATGAATATTACATAGTAGAAATAGATTAACATCTTCGACAATTTTGGATGAAGAAACATTTCTGAAGTTAGAAGAATATCACAGTAAGTCATTGAGTTATACTACTGAATTTCGTGCCACCTCCTCCGAAATCATGTTCTCCTAATACAAAGTTCAATTTTCGAGATTTTCGAAAATTTTCCCCAATTTTCCACCGTCTGACTTGTCGTCGATTTGCACTACTGAAATTCGTGCCACCTCCTTCGATATCATGTTCTCCTAATACAAAGTTCAATTTTCGAGATTTTCGAAAATTTCCGAAATTTTCTGCCGTCTGGCTTGTCGTTGACTTGCACTACTGAAATTCGTGCCACCTCCTTCGATATCATGTTCTCCTAATACAAAGTTCAATTTTCGATGTTTTCGAAAATTTTCCGAAATTTTCGGCCGTCTGGCTTGTCGTCGACTTGCACTACTGAAATTCGTGCCACCTCCTGCGATATCATGTTCTCCTAATACAAAGTTGAATTTTCGAGATTTTCGAAAATTTCCGAAATTTTCGGCCGTCTGGCTTGTCGTTGACTTGCACTACTGAAATTCGTGCCACCTCCTTCGATATCATGTTCTCCTAATACAAAGTTCAATTTTCGATGTTTTCGAAAATTTTCCGAAATTTTCGGCCGTCTGGCTTGTCGTTGACTTGCACTACTGAAATTCGTGCCACCTCCTTCGGTATAATGTTCTCCCAATACAAAGTTCAATTTTCGAGATTTTCGAAAATTTTCCGAAATTTTCGGCCGTCTGGCTTGTCGTTGACTTCCACTACTGAAATTCGTGCCACCTCCTGCGATATCATGTTCTCCTAATACAAAGTTCAATTTTCGATGTTTTCGAAAATTTTCCCCAATTTTCGACCGTCTGACTTGTCGTCGACTTGCACTACTGAAATTCGTGCCACCTCCTTCGGTATAATGTTCTCCCAATACAAAGTTCAATTTTCGAGATTTTCGAAAATTTTCCGAAATTTTCGGCCGCTGGCTTTTCGTTGACTTGCACTACTGGAATTCGTGCCACCTCCTGCGATATCATGTTCTCCTAATACAAAGTTCAATTTTCGAAAATTTCCGAAATTTTCGGCCGTCTGGCTTGTCGTTGACTTGCACTACTGAAATTCGTGCCACCTCCTTCGATATCATGTTGTCCTAATACGAAGATCAATTTTCGAGATTTTCGAAAATTTCCGAAATTTTCGGCCGTCTGGCTTGTCGTTGACTTGCACTACTGAAATTCGTGCCACCTCCTTCGATATCATGTTCTCCTAATACAAAGTTCAATTTTCGATGTTTTCGAAAATTTTCCGAAATTTTCGGCCGTCTGGCTTGTCGTTGACTTGCACTACTGAAATTCGTGCCACCTCCTTCGGTATAATGTTCTCCCAATACAAAGTTCAATTTTCGAGATTTTCGAAAATTTTCCGAAATTTTCGGCCGTCTGGCTTGTCGTTGACTTCCACTACTGAAATTCGTGCCACCTCCTGCGATATCATGTTCTCCTAATACAAAGTTCAATTTTCGATGTTTTCGAAAATTTTCCCCAATTTTCGACCGTCTGACTTGTCGTCGACTTGCACTACTGAAATTCGTGCCACCTCCTTCGGTATAATGTTCTCCCAATACAAAGTTCAATTTTCGAGATTTTCGAAAATTTTCCGAAATTTTCGGCCGCTGGCTTTTCGTTGACTTGCACTACTGGAATTCGTGCCACCTCCTGCGATATCATGTTCTCCTAATACAAAGTTCAATTTTCGAAAATTTCCGAAATTTTCGGCCGTCTGGCTTGTCGTTGACTTGCACTACTGAAATTCGTGCCACCTCCTTCGATATCATGTTGTCCTAATACGAAGATCAATTTTCGAGATTTTCGAAAATTTTCCGAAATTTTCGGCCGTCTGGCTTGTCGTTGACTTCCACTACTGAAATTCGTGCCACCTCCTGCGATATCATGTTCTCCTAATACAAAGTTCAATTTTCGATGTTTTCGAAAATTTTCCCCAATTTTCGACCGTCTGACTTGTCGTCGACTTGCACTACTGAAATTCGTGCCACCTCCTTCGGTATAATGTTCTCCCAATACAAAGTTCAATTTTCGAGATTTTCGAAAATTTTCCGAAATTTTCGGCCGCTGGCTTTTCGTTGACTTGCACTACTGGAATTCGTGCCACCTCCTGCGATATCATGTTCTCCTAATACAAAGTTCAATTTTCGAAAATTTCCGAAATTTTCGGCCGTCTGGCTTGTCGTTGACTTGCACTACTGAAATTCGTGCCACCTCCTTCGATATCATGTTGTCCTAATACGAAGATCAATTTTCGAGATTTTCGAAAATTTTCCGAAATTTTCGGCCGTCTGGCTTGTCGTTGACTTCCACTACTGAAATTCGTGCCACCTCCTGCGATATCATGTTCTCCTAATACAAAGTTCAATTTTCGAGATTTTCGAAAATTTTCCCCAATTTTCGACCGTCTGACTTGTCGTCGACTTGCACTACTGAAATTCGTGCCACCTCCTTCGATATCATGTTCTCCTAATACAAAGTTCAATTTTCGATGTTTTCGAAAATTTACCGATGTTTTCGAAAATTGAACTTTGTATTAGGAGAACATGATATCGAAGGAGATGGCACGAATTTCAGTAGTGCAACTCAACGACAAGTCAGACGGTTGAAAATTGGGGAAAGTTCTCGAAAATCTCGAAAATTGAGAAAGTATTAGGAGATCATGATATCGAAGGAGGTGGCACGAATTTCAGTAGTGCAAGTCAACGACAAGCCAGACGGCCGAAAATTTCGGAAAATTTTCGAAAACATCGAAAATTGAACTTTGTATTAGGAGAACATGATATCGAAGGAGGTGGCACGAATTTCAGTAGTGCAAGTCGACGACAAGTCAGACGGTCGAAAATTTGGGAAAATTTTCGAAAATCTCGAAAATTGAGAAAGTATTAGTAGAACATGACATCGAAGGAGGTGGCACGAAATTCAGTAGTGCAAGTCGACGACAAGTCAGACGGTCGAAAATTTCTGAAAATTTCTGAAAATTGAACTTTGTATTAGGAGAACATGATATCGGTGGAGGTGGCACGAAATTCAGTAGTGCAACTCAACGACAAGTCAGACGGTTGAAATTAGGAAAAATTTTCGAAAATTGAGAAAGTATTAGGAGAACATGATATCCAAGGAGGTGCCACGAATTTCAGTAGTGCAACTCAAGGACAAGTCAGAAAATTGGGGAAAGTTCTTGAAAATCTCGAAAATTGAGAAAGGATTAGGAGAACATGATACCGACGGAGATATCACGAAATTCAGTAGTGCAACTGAACGAGAAGTCAGACGGTCGAAAATTTTTCGAAAACTTCTAAAATCGAACTTTGTATTAGGGGAATATGAAATTAATGGAGGTGGCACGGAATTCAGTAGTATAACATAACGACAGACGAGGCGGCCGAAAATGTTTGACTATTCATATTCAGAAATTTTAACTTAATGATAAGTCGGACGTTTGGAAAAAAGTGGAGGTACAATAAATATATACGCAGGTACGCTTACACAAGCGTAATAACACTGTTACATTGTCTTTATTCTTGCATTGTAGATTTATATAATACATAAAATGTTCGCATTTTACATGTACGTAACTTATTTTCTAAACGTTTATAACGATTCGTTCTGACGCCGCGCCGTCTATTGACTTTCCATAGAGCTGAAATCGTTTGATCCTCGATAACAAAGAACCCATAATACGCGTCAGCCAAAAACTAATTGTTTCATAGAATGTGGACACGATGTCGATGCTGAATGTAGAACGTAAAAATGAAAAAGCGATTTCATATAAAAATCTGTTTTTGATGATCTTGTTTCGGCGATATTTTGTTCCTATAAATCGTTGTTTTTCAGAAAATCAAACATAGATGTCCAATTGATACGCTCGCTATTGAAAGCTGACCCACCTAACGCTCCACGAAAACTGCTGTTTTTGCAGAAAATCCGTTTTTTTAAAGCGTTCATTCAATATTTCCGAATTATTTTTACGTAGAAAAATTATTTTACAAATAATTTTTAAACACTGTTTAAGAGCTGTTGACATTGAGGTAGGGGTAGACATAAATTTTATCCTGGGGTAAACTATATTATTTCATAAAATTAATCACAATGGAATAGCCAAAATTTATTTAGTTATAAAAACAGGTGGTCATTTGGATGAAGCCAGAATTTAGTATTAATGTTCTCACCTTTTACGTGCAAGTTGATTCTCTTATGTAGAATGTAGGGTAATTGTTCCAGTAGTCAGCCATCTTGAGCATTGTCATTGTTAATATACTGCTTTATAAATTATTTATAATATAGTGACTACAAATTGGAAGTGAGGAATGGGCTCATTCAAATTTTTAAGCAGTTTGTTTACAGAAAGCTGACTATTGGGTAAGGGAATGAAATAAGGTATATTTACCTTATGCCATAACAATGTATAAAATTGCTAGTAAAATGAACAACCGGTAATTAAACTTTTCCAAAATCTCGAAAGGTGGTGGTGTTCGACTAGAATTTGTTGAGAAATTTATGCTGCTTATTTCTAGCGCTGGCTACAACTAATTAGCGACACCGATGGCGTTCCGTCGATGCTCACGGCGCGAGTGTGGAAAAGTGTTCATCGATCCCGCATTTGCGATGCAGATGCGGAGAGCTGGCGGTGAAAACGCGTGGATTTTCTTGAATCTGCGAGGAGGAGACGCCGTTTCCGGTCGCCGATGCGGGGATCTTGATTTACAATGCAGAGTAGCCAACGAGCCGCGGCTCGCGAATGCCAAAACCGCGCATCTGACCCTGTTCGACGTTACCATCTTCCTCTTAAACAACGCGCAAGTTTTCTCCTCTATCTGTCGATACAGAGGAGTCGCTGCCTCCTAATGCATTTGCCGCAACACGGATTCCTGGAATTCGGCGTATCTCAGCCGGCGCATGGTCAATTTAACAGCGTGTCACGCGTCGATTTATCTACGACAAAATATCGCCCCCAACGCGTCGTGTTGCGTCGCATAGCGCCGCTCACCCTTCGACACAGTCTATTCGTGGCATTAACGCGAATATTCAGAATGGTAATTAACTAATTTTATTAGCTGCATCGGTGTTCGTACGGTGGCGGCCATTTACTTCCGTGTGTGTCGTATTTTGTATATCAAATGGCTTATTGTTTCATAGGAAGCTTGCAAAAATATCTAAACTATTGGGTTGGCAAGAAAGTAATTTCGGTATTTTAAGGTGAGGACCGAATTTCTTCATTCAAGCGATGAACTTTAATCAATAAAATGTTTTCTTGTTTATTCTTTTTGGCAAATGATCATCGAGCAGAAGGGAAAATATCTTTAATGAATAAGTTCATTGCTTGAATAAAATAATTGAGCTCTATTTCACCTTAAAATACCGAAATTACTTCCTTCCCAACCCAATATACACATAAATTTGGGCGAAGTTTCCGATTGCGTCCATGCTCAGAATTGGATGAAATTTTGGAAATAGGTTCTTTTTTAACTAAAATGATGATTGTCAGAAGGATTTTTGGCGACTCGAAAAACAATTGTTTACCATTTCAATGTCACTCTCTACCTTACCGACCTACCGACTCTCTCTTTTAAGGGTAAGTATAAGTACATAATTAAAATAAAACAAAATAAAATAAAATAATAGTTAGGTTGTTTTTTTAGAAACAGTTGACATTGAAATAGTAAAAATCGTTCTAACAATCATCATTTTAGTCAAAAAAGAACCTAATTCCAAAATTTTATCCAATTCTGAGCATGGACGTAATCGGAAACAGCCTAAATTTGTACCACTGTTATGAAGTATCGATAATGTTTCTGTGAATTCCAAGAATTCAAAGACTTTCGTGTTCATTTTAGTAAATTTAAATACCTACGTTGTTAACAATCTTTGTAAGTATTTGTTAAACATTTGGCACAAAACTTCGTTTCGAGCTCAATCTGGCGACACAGGTACGGATCAAAGAGAACACGCGGGCCTTTGAACTGTGCCGACGACGGCGACTGTGCGCGTCTCTTTCTTTCCCATACGCTGTCCTTCCTTGGCTGGCAGTGGAGTGGGTAGGCACCTGACAACTATCGCGACTTTACTGTATATGCTGTTTACGGAGATAGTCCGCTTTCATCTCGACTTGTAGGAAGTGATTTCAACGTTTCAAAGGTGGGAATTTTTATTTAGAAGACGAGGAACGTTCCGTACGTTCTCCTCAGACAGACGAAGACAAAATTCTGAAAATACCAAACATAAACTTTAAGGTCTCGATTATCCGTCAAGTCTTAATTTATCCGGGCTGTTTGTCTCCCGATCGAGCCGGTTAAGCGAGGTCCTACTGTATTTCTATAACGCGTAAAATAATGAAATAATAATTGACCGTTTAAAACTCTCGTCCGCTATCTCCGCGTTCATGAAATTTCTATGTAGCGCACCGCGCTTAAGCAGATCAACGATATTATAGATCATCTCTCGGAGAAATCGTCGGCGGTGCCGGGAGTCAAGTTAAATGAAGAAAGTTGCGCAAACCCCGGTGTAACTTAGTTACGCTCGATGATGTAGCCGGTCACGTTTCCGAGCTTTCCGCCCCCATTCCCAGCATTCCGTGGCTTATCAGAGGATTGAACGGTTTACGCGTTCGTATTGGTACCCACCACAAAAGGAAGTGGCGCTGCGTAAATCGTCCGCTCGGTAGAGGAAGTTAAATCTCACTTATCTCTCGTCAGCTCCCGGATTTCTTTCTTTCGAGAGAGCCCGGTATTCGCGGTCGGCCGTTGCGCATTGAAATTCGACGTCGGCCAGTTGAGAATTCGATACAATGTCCGTCCCGTCGTCCTGCTGCCCGGTATTTCCGTTTTATTACGTCCGAGAGAGCCATGTCCGCGAGAGATTATGCCGGCGACACGGGTGTAGGTCACGTTCTTGGTTTATAGACCGGCCGCGTGTTTCCGTAACAATTTATCAGCTGGCGCGAACGGGAAAAATAACAGGGCCACCGGAAAGCTGTACGGGATAATTATCTGGCGGACAGAATCATCTTCTCTTTCTGGTACCCTGTTCATTAGGGTGAATCCTAGTTATACCTGGTGAACATTTTTTGCGGCATTTCTTCCACGGCGCACCCTTAACCCTTTGCACTCCGTTGTCAAGTGTGACTCGACATCGAATAAAGGAAAATGTAAATGAAACGTGTTTTTATTTGTGTATTTGGTTCTCCTTATATTTATTTAAGTCGTATTTTTCAGTTGAAAACAAATATAAGGTCCACAATTGTAATATAAATTACAACGAAGTTTGAGAGCTATATTTAATATAAGCAATGTAAGCAAAATTGTTTAAAATAACTGTCCCGTGAAGTAAATTTCAAATGAAACACTCTTAAAATAGTAGGGATTTTGTTGGCAACAAAATTGACAAATAATTCGGAGTGCAAAGGATTAAAGGGTTTTCACATAAGAGAAAATGGTTACATTATTGAGCAGGTGGCGTATTGTAAAACTTTGTATATTGTTTTCTTTCGATATAAGACGACGATGGTTTCTGCGTAACAAAAATATTTCTATCTGCCCTTGTTCCTTTGAAGTTCTCCGCTCGACTTACAAGGAATGGACTCAGTGGTGGAATCTACAGCAAAAATAAGCAGACTCGTGTCCGAGCGTTGTTGACAATACTAATTATTTATAAAGATAATTAACATTTAATTTTACGTCGAACCTATTTAATATTTCTAAAAAATGTTTTTTTTAATGAAGAGCATTCTTCTAATGAAAGTTGCCGAAGTTTTTTCCCTTTGACTTTCAGTTTCAAATAGTTCCGAATTGTTCCAAATTGGAGTATTGTCAGCATACTTTTCCTTGTATAATGCTGCAAAAATCATTTCGACCTTCGTCCTTCTTCAGGAATTATTATTGTTTAAAGCGTCACAGATACTTCAGTAGCTATTGCTGTTTATCGAATGTATATTGCTTTCTAAATGTCCATCCCCTTCAAAAACGGTAAAGTTAATAAGATTTATTAAAAATTGTACAAGCATTTACAAATCAACATTTTATAAATACCATGGTGGATTACTGTTTATTTTAAAACTCGACGCAATTCCGATAATGCGACAATAAAATTTTTTACAATAAAGTTTTAAACGAAAGATAGTCAACATTTAGTGGACTACGAATTTCAAGACGAAAAATGTTTAAAAATACGTTTATTCTACAAAAGATCAAGGTCACCTTTAATTTTTAAAGATCAATATATATATTTTAGACTTCATAATATTGTAGTTGATGTCAAAACAAATCCAACGACCTCCATTGTTATACTCATGAAATTCCGAATAGTGTTGAAATCTTCATGAACTGCTAGATCGGCCGCCCGGATCACAGTGCCCCGATCGGATTTGGATCTCACCTTGATGCGAACCGTCAGATCAAAACGAGGACAGTTCGAGAACAGACCGAGGCGAAATTGTCGCGTTAAACGGGTTGAAGATTTTCTGTTCCCTCGAAGATGCGTCTGGGACAATGCGATAATAACGTTACCCTCGGCAAAGAGATTCTAGCGGACAGGCGGTTCGTCTCGCAGCGAACCGGTAATGCTGAAATAGGAACACATGTAACTTGTAATCCGAGCAGGCGAATTAATATCTCGACGGGGCTGCTGGCGCGCGGACGCACCCCCATGATGCAGCCGTTGAACACGTACATCTGTATTGCGAATATTACCGCAAGCTGCGGGGCTAGATACGTCTAACTTTAGGACCAGACATGGCTAAGTTTGATACAGTATGAAGTCCTCGCGCAATTAACGTCATTTCAGATCGGCGTGCCGTAACTGCGGATTTGCATTTGATGAAATCACGTGATACGCCTACCCCCCACATTTTTAAATTAGGCAACTTCTTTACAAAGTGAGTGTCAAAACGTGGACCGTGGAACTTTTTTGCAAAACACTTTCTAGTCATTAATTGAGCGATTTCCGTTTCGTCTTTAAGTTACTGCTAATTAAAAATCTGCCTAAATGCGGCAACCCGACCAACGCAGGTGTCCGCTGCGTAGGTCATGAAGGCGCGCGACAGCGTACACCTCTGTTGGTCGGATTGCCGCATTTTAGGCGGATGTTTAATTACTCATGACTTCACTGCGGATCTTTTTGCAAGAAGTAGAAACCAAACTGAATGTTATTCCTTCCCTTAATGATTCGAATAGAGGAGAAATTTAAATTCTCCAACAATTTTGAATTTCATCTACTCAATTTTGCTATAAATACGTCAAGATCCGCGGTCTATGTATTGATGACTAAAAGACGAAGCTGAAATCGTAATCTTTTTATTCCTCATTTTCGTCTTGCATTGTCATGGTGTCAACTACCCCTTAAATTTTCTCGCACGTGTAGTCGAACACCCTATATATACTTCTTCTATTTTATTTAATTATGATTAGACTGCGGATTTCACGCATTTATAACAAAAACGGACACGTACAATTTAAATCAGTGAACATTTTGAAAATATTTAAGGACATCGATGTATTAGTTTCAGCTTAATGGGACAATTAAAAGAAGAATACAATTTTTATTCGGCTCCGGTGTTCTGCAATCAATGCGGACATTTTTTAATTTGCACAAAGATCCGCAGTCTAATTATAATGATTCCCATTCGTATGGAATTTATCTCTTACCGGAAATTAACGTACTTTAATGAACCATATTCGTAATGCACTTTTCGTGTCCCGTAAATGTTTAAACCGTCGGTCTCTTGATCAATCATTCGCATTTCTAAATAAATGGGAATTCGTTGGGAACAATTGAGTCGACCGAATGGGATCGGACCTGACATTTTAATTCGTGCGGTTTTTGCACCGTACTTGTGACAAACAAGGTCACCGTTGTCGCGAAATAGGATCGCAATCCTTCACCGGAGCCACCACTAAAGTTTTTACGCGCTATCTCCGCGTCGCTGCAGCATTGTCAGTCTAACAAATCATTGTATACAACTGTTGTCCTATTCAACTTTTTAAATAAAATCCGGAATCGGGGGGAAAACAACCGGCTCGAGCAGACAGAGTTGAACGAACATTAAAAGTCAAAAACTCATCATCGCGCGGGAAAGTGTCTGCAAAGTTCGCATAAAAGAGCTAACAAGGGACGGCGTTTTAAACACATAAAGTCTAACAGCTGCTTCAGCCAGAGCTACTCCGCAGTGATAACAAAAGAAGCTGAAGTATTAAATCCAGAATGTTCTTGAACGCCGTAAATGCGCCGTCCTATGTCGCACGCACAGCACTTAAAGTCTTCCCATGGGGAAGGTTAATATCAAGGAAACCGTTCTCCTCTATTACCGCTATCGGAGGCACGCTTTTTCCACGGACAGGAAAACAAAGTAATTGCAACGCTGACTTCTTTTTTTTTTCATTGATTTTGTTTTTAAGCTTTTACGAGCGGCGAATCCGAGTTTGTCGCCGGGAATGTGTGGATGGCCCTTCAAGCCGAGTCTGACAACGATGGAAAATCCACTAACGCAGAATGTCCTGTCGTAAATTGAGTACGTGACTACGTTTGTTGCCGTGAAAACACCATTTTCTGGATATTTACGAGTCGACGCTATTATGTGTCACAGGAGTGGCGTAAGGCTCTAATATGTCTGTTTTAAATACAGTTATATTTATTTTTCATGCCGCGCTAGCGAGTTTACGGGCACGGCCGTGCCGAGAACGGAGCCGGAAGTTAACGTAAGCGACAAGAGTAATTGCTTTCACCTATTCCTTGTGCAGTGAACTAAACCCTTTTCTTTTGAATGTTGTCGGAGCTGGACAATTGTTATTTATTCAGCCACTGTATTTGGCTCTCTATGAGCTGAAACGTAAGCCAAATTATTTACATACCAACAGTACTAGTAGCATTAACGTACGTAATAATGTCAACCTTGTGGCAATTTTATAACGTTAAAACTGAGTGCAACTTGAGAGAGTGTAAAATTAATTGATCATGCCATTTGTTATGAAATATCGCGTTTGTGTTATAACTACGTAAGGGCAATTCTGCACAAAAATTCTTCAACAGATCTTCGCCGATCCTTGGATGTCGAATCACGCTGTAGCAGGTTTTACAAATAATTTCTTGACTGAAGAGATTTAAATATCACATTGTTCATTTTAAAATCGAAAATGTCAATAATTTCTTTGTATTGTTTCAGTCATATTGATATTCGGACACTATAAAAAGTATTTCGCAATGGAAAATTGTGGTTCGAATATTTTGAGAAACAATTTACGAAAATATACATTTGAGAATTCAATTGTTTTTATTTTATTTTATATTTGAATTTAGATTAATTATAATTTTTTTTTTGGTTGTATAAACAATCTAAAGAATACCAATGCTTTCAAATTATATTGAGACAATCTAAAGCATGGGGCAAAAGATTAGACTTGTTGAAGTAGTAACACGAGCAAAATGGCTCTAGAAAATGATTTCGTTTTTGGAGTTTGCTTTATTGATCAAGCTAATATAATTTCACTAATTTTTCACGGTTACTATTTCGAATGAAACTGAGAATTCACTTATCCTATGACGTGAGGTAATTTTATACTGTCCATTTCATATTTTTATTTCGTCGACTACGAATGTTTGATGACTAAGTTAGTGGTCTTAAAAGTCATATTTACTATTCTGCGGCTCGGAGTCTCCTGACCGTAAAAGATTTACGGAGTAATGCAGTTCTCTTGAATGAACTTTATCCTATTCTTTCTTTCGGATGCTGTGCATTTCTCAGAAGAAGGAATCTAGAAAGCTATTAACAATGAACTGAAATAATGGGCAGTCTATCTTTCATCGACAAGACCTAAAACTTCTCCGACTATAGTAATGGTGAAACTATTTTGTAATAGCTTACAATCATATACAATTTTCAAAATGATAAAGCAATCCAAGAACTACTGTTTCTAAGTTTCTCGTATGAGAAGAACGACTTCTGGAAACAGACACTCATTGTGTATCGACACAGAAATTTACTTAATAGCAACACTTAAGAATTATCTATAAATATAGCACACAAGAGTTTTCGAACACTTGTTCCAAAATCGACGTCTAATAAATTTCAACATTCGACTGATTTTTATGCAAAATAAAAATTGTTGTATTAACTCCATCCAAGAACTACATTCATTCAAGAACTACAAAGATATTTATTTATTTTCTGAATAATTTTAACGAGTTGGAAATATTTTTAAAATGTTTTTACTGTATTGCATTTGATGTACTCATTTTTGTCGTAAATTCCGTAGTCCTTTCATCAGATACTAAACATAGTAAAACAATAAAAACAAACAAAATATTGTTCAATCTCCTCTACGTTAATGAAAAATCTTTCGGTTATAATTTCCAGAAAATAAAATGAAAAGTTAATTTAGTTAGAAACTTTCTGCGCCGCTGTACATGAAAAAAACTCTAAGAAAAGCGAGGTCAAAGAAACTTTCCTTGTAACCATTTTGTTCGCCCTTTCGAACAGTTTGACGTTACCTCAAACCTTTGACTGTGGCTCGCTGTGGAACAAAGCGCTTACACTGTGCGACACAGAAGTAGCCATAATTACTAAGCTTAGCGACGAACGTCTCGAGGCGTCAACATTACACGTTGCTGCTGTTAGCTGTCAAAGGATTGAACAGCTACTTCGTGTATCTATGAACAGCAAAGATACTTTAAACTACCCCTGTGTGTAGGCAAGGGTGCATCATAGTACTCATACGCCCTGGGATCTGAGCTCTTTGCTAATGATTTTCCAGTCTGATGCGTTGGTCTACTGACTTGAGAGGTTTCCCTTTGTTAATAAATCTTTTTCACAAGCTCGCAAATCGGCTGCTCTTTACTTTACCGGACTCAAAATTTATGCCTTTTTCCTATGAATTATGACGTATTTGGTATGTAATCCAGTAGATATGTACCCGGGGCAGCTGCAGATCGAAGTTCCGATCCTATCGGATCAATGGTTCAGGAGCTACACTTGCTTAAAGTTGAGCAACCTGCAGTGTTTTTGACAGATAAGAGTGCCGCCATATTGGTTTGCAGTGACGGTCGCGCGCCGCTTATTGAGTTGGTTAGGATTATGTCGGAGGTGGCCCCTTGTCCCCTACAGTAAAAAATTTGAAATTTAAACTATAGTACCACATACACTGGTGAAATTAACTCTGAACACTTTTCGAATAAAAATATTCTTTATTTCATATTTGTGCAGAAAATATATATTCTACTGTGCTAAATTGATACCGAAATATTTTTATTGTAATCTGCATGATTCGGTTTGTAAATGTTTTTTGATACAAAACAAAACAACCAATGTTGTTTGGTTTCTAAATGTTTTAAAATTTTAATTGAAAAAAAATCTAAACTGTGTTGCTATTTTTGTTTTTGTCCCTGGCAACACGAAATGTCGCATGATATCAAATAGCCAATCGCAGATTGCGTGGGTTCATTGTAACAACCAATCAGGAAGGCCTTCACGGTCGTTTTACAAACAGTTTCATCATTGTTAAAACAAGGCATTGTGTTTTGCGAAGTGAGGGGACCTTAGTGAAGTTTTTAAAAGTGTGAATAACGGCTAAAATGGCTTCGAATACCTCGAAACGTGTTGAAATTGTAATTTTTATTGTATATTAAAAGTATGGCTGTAAATGTAGTACTTTATACTGATTTTTTTTATATCAGCGACGCGACGCCCGAAAATTAGAAAACAATTATTAGAATATAAAATATAAATGATTATATATTACATAATTTGAATAAATGCGAAATTTAAGTAAAAATTTAAAAGTGCCCAGAATTAATTCCTCTAGTGTACATACAAAAAAAAATTGTTGGGACAGTCTGTATAATATTCTAATAAACGAGCCCATTTCAAAGCGCTCCTCTAATTTGATATTACCATTGAAAAAGACTTCGATTCCTCTCACTAGACCCAGTTCTCAGGTTAAGTGCACCTCGGTGCCATCCCGTACAAATACCTTCATTGTCCGCCACAGACAGAATAAATTTGGATTGCGAGGAAAACAGGCGACATCAAAATACTTCGACATTCAATATTCCCTAACAAAACACAGCGGCGGAGCGTGAGAATTGAATGGAGAAGAAGAAGAAGCGCTCGCGAAATCACCTTATCAAAGACGAGAAGATGCAGTAATAACCATTTCCTCGTTGAAATTACAGTTTCTCGGTTGGCGTAACAGAGAAAAGGGACACAATTTCTCTCTACAATTTTTCCCTTAACAGAAGATGATGATGACGCTCGTTACGATCAGCAGAGCGCGAATGTCGTCGCGCAAATTACACGGAATAAATCGGGAAATTAATTCGTGGTTAGAAATTGTCACGGCGCGTAGTGGTCCTAAATCGTGAAACTTTATTGGCTGTAACATTAGCATTACAGCGATTGATAATAATACAGATAAGAAAGTTGAGAGGAAAGTTGTTGTGCATCATTTGCAAGAAAAGGAAGTTGCATTCAGTTTTACCATTTTATGTTTCATCTACTTATTGTTACTAGGTACCATCAGATCGGTGACGTCTTTATAAATTAACTACCTTATTTTATTCTTGTTCGGCAAAAGTAATGTGTGTTAAAAACAGGTCATAATTTGAGCACTTGGATTAACAGTGTATCATTAGGTAAGTAAATCACGTAAATCAAGTAAAAGTAGAATATTTCTCATCGTAGTTGACCTTCAACGACCTTGAATGACCGTGAGTCGTAGGTCACTGTACGCGTCTTGGAACGCATTGTTAGCAGACAGCGGGATTTTCTGAATTTATAACAAAAATCCTTTTTTATAACAAAATTGCGGATTTAAAAATATTGCTATATTATTTTCAACCCATTGAACTTCACTCCAGCTGGTTGAAAATCAGGTAGAAAATTTTTACTTTGCACAAAGATCCGCTAATGTAAAGAACGGATGTCCTCCACACGTCCGGCTACAAAAGAGCTATTTAGATGGCCTGTTTATGGCAGTCTCACTCTGTACAAAGTTTCAGAAATGTCCAATGAAATCGCGAATTTTACGGACTTTTCGGCAGCTCCTGGCCCAGTGTGTACTGCGCGACGTCAAGGGACGCGCGTTATCGACGCAGAAACGTCGGATTTGCGTCGGGTAACGTTTTCCACTTCGCCCGTATATCGCCAGCGTAATATCGCCGGGAGGACCAAACTAATATAATCTGAAAACGCGGGCGGCAGGGAATTTGGTGCGGACAAGCATTCGCATGTTTCGGACCCAGGCTGCGTCGAACCAGCAGCGCAGCGTGGCGGCAGCTTGAGCACAAGCGACCCTCTGATACACGCTAATTAAGCTTCATGAATTTAAAATTGCGCTCGTTAACCGAGGCGCGTGTCAAACAATTTCTCGCCGCGATAATGATTATCTTCAACGCGTGTTACCGTCGCGAGACCCGTTCCTCGCGTGACACCGGGGATTTTTAACAAAAAAAACCGGAGGTGGCCATGGCGTGCTCGCGAGATTTCGCTCGGAAAAGTTTGCTACAGCCTGCCCGCGCCCGACGGATAAATTATGCAAAAATATATCCGACTTTGATCGCACGACGTCCGTTCTTCTCGATGGAAAAAATTAAGTTCGCCGCGCGTCGAAGCCAGATAAACGTATCACGGCTCGCGCCTTTCTTCCTTATTATGGAATTTTTTCCCGAGCGACGCCCGCGTCCGCGCCGTTCCTTTTTCTTTTTCGCTTTTATCACCCGCGAATTCCGTCACCGTGATACTATTTTTATGCCGGGGATTTATAACGCCCAGCTCAGCTGCACTCGAAATATCTGCCGCCCCAGATTTTTCAAAAATTCCACTTTTTCGGACAGCTTTATCCTTAATACTATTTCCTTCTCTGCGCGTTCGTCTTCTTTTTTTTTTTTTTTTCGTCGCTACACATTCCCTCCTCACGGTCACGTACAGCCGCTGTGTTCAGCTTTCAGCCGAACCGTCCACCGCACTCGCCCTTTACTTACAACCCGCGACTCCTTTTTTCTTCTGCCGGAGTCAAGCACGAACTATTCCCGGCTAAATTAAAGTGTCCCGACTTGCTGAAACGAATAAACGCGACCGCTTATTTGGTTTAAACTGCGACGCGAATGTAATTACATGCAGGTGGGGGCGGCGGCGGCTGACATTGCAAATATGAAAATGAAACCGCGGGATGAGGAGTGTTATCTACATGTTGAATCGACGTTTCGTTTTCGAGTTTCTGACCGGAGGAGGCGAGCAAAACGAAACGGACCCGTTCGAGGCGACTGCCAATAAATGGACACGAATCTTAAAACAACGAGCGGAGCGCAATATCGCGAAATAATAAATAACTTTGTCGCCGTCATCCGCGGGGCTCCGCGGAACGATTATTTGATATACTGCGTGCTCTGAATAACCGGAGGTGGAGAAAAAAAAAGGAACGAGCGAGCGACGCCTGGCTCTTTGATCTATCGGCTACCTATACTTGCTTCCGTTTGAGGCGTGGATAAAAATGCAGATACCGAAACGCCAGATAAATGCTAACTACATTGATAAATGGCCTGCACAAATCGCCCATAAATCCTTGGAATGATGTGCATCGTCTCCGCGGATCACCCGAGCCAACGACCAGTTTAAAATGGAGGAAGCGGAGGCGTGAGGAACGTCATATATTCTTAGAGTTCATTTATACTTATGGAAATATAATATCGGATGACGCACGCGACGCGACGCGCTCTCGAACGCGATTTTATCCCCTGCTGTTTCCTCGGAACGTCACGTATTTCATCAAATTATTTTTCACACTATTTCTACACGCTTTTCCGAGCGATCAAAGATGACCTGGTTTACTGCAAAAAGTGGACGCGATTTGTTTTAATGAACAGTGGCATGGAGATTATATTTCTTAGGTTTCAGAAATTCGAAATACGGTATTCGTCCCAATTACTGTGCCATTAAGCAGCTGGTTAATTCGTTAATTAATTTATGAATCATTTCATCAACATTTATATTGATTCTTAAACTCCTCCTTTCTATTGGAATATTTTTATCAAGTTCAACATTCAAAATATTCAAAGTAAAAAGAAGGGTTTTGTCCCAACTAGTGTGCCTCTAAAAACGCTTTGAACACATTAGTGTGCCAGTTACTCTGCTCTAATGAAGAGCTTTAACCCTTTGCACTCCTTTGTCGAGTGTGACTCGACATCAGAGAAAGAAAAATGTAAATAAAATGGGGTTTTTATATGTATCAGGACGTTAAGTATGAAACTAGACAAGTAAAACACAAATTTCAAACACATTTGTCAAGTTTCATACTTAACGACCTGATATTTGGTTCTTCCTTTATTTATTTAATTGTCCTGTTTTTTAGTTAAAAACAAATAGCAGTTCCACAGTTCCCTTCAATATAATTAGTGAACAAAATTGTTTAAAATAAGTAACAGTCAAGAAACTGTCCTTTGAAGTAAATTTCAAGTAAAACACTTCAAATAGTAGAGAGGTGTTGGCAACAAAATTGAAAAATAATTCGGAGTGCAAAGGGTTAATAGCTTTAATGAAGAGGACGCCTAGACTTTTGTTTAACTGTGTTATTTATCACGTCAATTTGAAAACAATGTGTACCATGAAAATTCGATACGAAATGATAACGCAGTTACATGACAGCGAAGCTTAGGACGAATTTAATATCCAATCGATCCACTTCCCCGTTTGTTTGGCAAAGCGCACGTTTACATAACACGGACATTTGCTAGGTAACAAGTCAGTAAATAGACACGTCCACGCCATTGCTATGTACATACAACATATATAAAGTTTCGACCGCGTAAATCATGACACCAACGGAGTGGGGAAGATTCTATGGCTCACAATAAATCGAAATGATAGAATAACTTTTTCTGATACGAAGTTCCACTCTCCAGAAAAACGAATTTGGATATCAATCGAGTACCTGTGCAAATGACTGATCGTTGGTGTAACTGGCTTCGCTGCAAACTCCGACCGTTTTTGTACACCGGTCATCAAATTTATCTTTATGTGCAATGAAACTTCGTACGAGAAGTTATTCTATCATTTTGACTTATTGTGACCGATAGAATGTCCGTCGCTGGCAGATAGAATTTACTGTCCACCCTGTGTATTCTTATTTCTCTGGTGCACGAGCATTTACAGTACTGGACGCACGAACTCGCACACAAACATTTCCCTTTTTATCTGTTGTCCTTTCGATCGTACTAATAAACATTCGCGGGATGTTTGCATTTAATCCCTCTCTAACTGTAGCAAAAGTTACAAGGAGGTATGCTGCGCATTGCAAAACATAAAATAAGTCGTTCTGTATACAGTGTACGGCCGAGTGGGTGGTACAACCAGCAGAGATGATGGTACATGTAAAAATAAGTCGAAATAAAAAGTAATAACATTTTTTCGTTTGACGCACCGTTTTCGAGAGAATCGAGTTGAAAGATCCATCGGGTTCGCGTGCTATAGTTAGCTAGTTTGTAGTATACCAGGGATGGGCATTTTTGCCTCAATTGAGGCAAAGCTGTCCCCACCGTAGCGCCTACTGTCCCCCACCAGCTTCCGTCATTACTATGAAAGAAAGACGCGCTTCGTCCGTCGCAAGCAGTGCGCAGGCCTCGTGCATCGGAGCCGCGAGGACACTGATATATATATATACAGGATGTCCCAAAATTCCTTCAACAGCCGGAAATGGGAGGTTCCTGAGATCATTTGAAGCAACATTTTCCTTAGCAAAAATGTTATCCGCGGCTTTGTTTAGGAGTTATTAACGAAAAACACGGACCAATCAGAGCGCGACCTAGACGCGAGTTGACACAGTCAGCCAATAGACAGTTGGCGCGCCGCGCCGGGCCGGCTGTAAAAGCTCGCGTCTAGGTCGCGCTCTGATTGGTCCGTGTTTTTCGTTAATAACTCCTAAATAAAGCCGCGGATAATATTTTTGCAAAGGAAAATGTTGCTTCAAATGATCTCAGGAACCTCCCATTTCCGGCTGTTGAAGGAATTTTGGGACACCCTGTATACTGGATAGAAGATTCCCATAAGCCAGCCGTGCAGCCGTTGAAACCAATTGAAGAAGGCACTTTTCGATGCCAGCGCCACGAAATGTCCGTGCCGGAACACTGATATTATTTTAGTGTGCGTCTCACTGATGTATATATATATATATATATCAGTGGTGCGTCTGCGCGTGGCGAAGTGAGGCAAAGCGTATAGCTCCACGGGTGATCGCGGGGTGCGAAGGGAAGTATAGTTCATATTCTGAAATTTGAGGGCGACTCTTGCAAACTGGCAAAATCTCCTTCAATTGATCATCAGGCTTCTCCCATCCATAGAATATATATCAGTGCGCGAGGAGCGCCACGGAAAGGAAGCTTGGTGGGGGAAGCAGGCGTTTGAGGGGCCCCACCCGTGCCCATCGCTGTAGTATACTATACGCAGGAAGTAGAATTGGTTGCCCATGATCAGACGCGCCAGACGATTCGTATCTAATACAGTAAAAGCTCCTTCGTTGTCCAAAGGCCAGGGGTTTGATCGGACAACGACCGTGCCCAGGCACTATTTTTGATTTATGACTGCGTCTTTAGTGAAACGGCTAGTTAAATGACAAAGAAAAGCATTCGCAGTCAAAAGCAGTCAACTGTCTGGCTTTAAAAAACTCCTTATTTCCTTGCCATATTCCTTTCCTATTGTTGTCCGTTCTGCGCGGGTCTAGACAGTTCTGGGACACATCTGGCGACCAGATCCACGCAGGCCTAATCCTCTCGTTGACAGGCAGTGGAGTGGGTAGGCACTGGACAACGATCGTGCCCACGATTCAGGACAACGAAGGAGCGATTACTTCACCTAATAGCATGCGTATTCACTGCATCTTCTAACTCGATTTTCAACTTCGACTTCGAAAAAGATGTTCTCGAAAACGAAGCTTCGGATAAAAAATTCTTATTCTACATTGTTTTCTTATTTTTTCACTTATGAATAAATAATTAGTTGGTAAGATTAAGTAATCAGTAATTACCTCGTGCTTGTGCATGTCACTCGGCCACACCCTGTATAAATCGGATATAATTAATTGTATGCTCTGTCTATACCGTGTGTTTGTGAAATTCAATGAAGAAAATATGGTCCTAAACGTCATCAATTATATGTAAGTATAGCTATAAAAATAACCGTCCAAGGGTTAAAGCTTCAGCCTCCAACTCTGTAGTTGATTCAGTCATGAATAGATTGCGGATCTTTATGCATTTATGAAAAGATTGGTTGGGTGAAATAGAAAACAGCAAAACATTTTAAAAATTCGAGAATGTAACAAAGTCGTTAAGGGATGAAATCCATTTTTATGTTATTCCTGCTACCCACAATCAATGCAAAACATTTTTATTTTGCATAAAGATCCGCAGTCTAGTCATGAACGTTTGCGTCCTCACGAAGTCGTTCCATTTGCATAAAAATGGAAAATGAATGAATTCGTTCTATCATGTTCTATCATTCTAAAATAAAAGGCGGATGATGCTCTCCGAGTTTCGATTACATCAGGATCCTTTGGCACCATATGCAAAATACCCTAAGCTCGATATCTACGGTAGCAACATCTAGGGTCACTCTATAGATGATCCAGATCTCGTGAAAGACGATAATAGCACATCCGTAGAACACGATACAGGTACCCTCAGACATGTACGATACGAAATGCACTGCAGCTTCATGGAAAGCTGTAGATTCAGTGCCTATGGAAATCAATAGTGACAATCCAGCTCTGTGGCACACGATATCAAGGATCCTGCATTCCTAGTGATGATACCAGGACTTCAGATCTGCTGGATCGCAATTCACTCAACCCGGAACCTTTTCTACCTTGATATAAAACTCTCTTCCTATAAAATATTCATAATTTTTCAAATTGTACTTATGTAAATATTTTTTACGTACATTTAACCGAAAGTCTGCGTACACATTGTATATATTTATTAAGAAATTATAAGAGAATATTGTCATTAAGGGATGATATCAGTTTTTATTTAATTCCTGATTCCCAGAATCGATGAGAACATTTTTATTTTAAATAACGATCCGCAGTCTAATAATAATATAAACAAATAGTTAGAGTAATATTGTCTAGAAAAAGAGGATGAGCCATCAACTGTTTTATGTGAATAATTAACTACATTATTTTAAATATTGCTTCATGTCGAGAAATATTAATTTATTCATTTATGATGTGTTCATTTAATAAGAACTTTATTTCTGTTGTATGTTTACTCAATAAGGGTTTTTTTTCATTTATCCTATATTCTTATAAGTGTACAGGCATCTACACAAAGCGTCCAGGTAGTGTTCACACTCGTTTACATTATTGGGCGTCACAAACCCAAGGCAGTTAAAAGCTTACAACGGAAGCTTATGCCAGCTATAGCGAGCATCCCACGAGCGTTGCGAACAACTGCCTACACATTCATGAAAACCAGCAACAAACCATCGTAAATCTCCAGCTTCGCACATTGCTCTGTTTTGTACTCGATATCCCATTAAAACCTCCCCTTTCGAAAGGCTTTGAACCCGATTCTATTGTACTGCTAACGTGAGATAATGCCGAAAACCATCCCAATATTTTGTATCGCAAATTTGGCCTCTAATGGCCCCCGAACATTCATTATATATAGTAGAACTGCACACATAGATCGTTCACTATCAGGACGTTATATAAACGTACAGAAAATGCTGCATATTCATATACAGAGTCACTCATAAAGCTATTTGGGCTTTACACTATTCTCTTAATTCTTGCCATACAGTATCTGTAGGATAAATCAGATCAATAAATCAGAAAGACACCAATGAATAATTGAATTGCAAACCACACTAGGAAAGAATGGGATTCTATTTCTATAATATATGTCAGAATATGTTACTGTTGGAAATAATTTGTTTCTGTATTTCGAGCGAACAAGGAATGGCACACCTTTTTGCAAAATAATTAATACGACACGTGATTTATGCCATCTTGTACAAAGCAGCAAATCCAGAAATAGTATAATATTGTGCATGAATTAACTCGTAGGTCATTCTTTATGAACGTATTGAGTATTTACGAACAACGAAAATACATTTTACTCTCCAAAATAATCCCCATCACTTTCTATGCATGTACTGATCGTCCATCAGAAGAGAAAAACTTGTAGGGACCTCGTGATATCCCTACTCCACGCTACAGGTCGTCCACTATTGGCCGAATCGCTTTACGAAGATAGCAAATGCCTTCCTGCGGAACCTTTCTGCGTCCCACTCCTGATGAACGATCAGTACTCCCTTTTAAAAGTAATTAATCTGTCTCCAACGTAACGAGTAGAAGATTTGTAATTAAAATAAATTAATTCTGAAACGTATGAATTAAGTCGTGCACTCAACGAGCAAAGATCAATGTGTATGGAACAAAATACTTTCAAAGCTCTTTACATGCCACTGACCTGCTAATTTGATACATTAATACTAAACACTGAGAAAAGAAGTAAATTCCTTGGAATAATTTCCGCCCGGTAATCTATTTTGCTTGCTGGAAACTACGGACGCCATTAAGCCCTATCGCATAGACAATAAATCGCAGATACATCGACGAAACTCAAGGGGATTTGGGTCACGAGAGCCATGACGAGTGAGTACGCCTTGTTCGAAGCACCTCGCTAGGAGAACTTTAATTAAAAATCTGCGAACTAGTGAGAGCTTCATCGCGCGCATAAAGCTCGCACGGAGTCTTGATATCTCCGTAGACGTGTGTGCTTGCATCTGAACTAAACATGTTAATAATTAACAGAAGCATTAACGAAGGATTACGCGTCACGATCCAAAGCAGAACATTTACTTTAATAAACCCTGAACACGAAGCCGAGAGCGGTTAGCACGATCCGCACCTGTGCTGAATTCTTTTAGCATATAGACCGATCTACACTGATTCCATATGCAACATAATGCTCGTGCCCAATTAATCCTGACTGACATGTAATCACGAAAGCACGGTATGTCCAATTACCAGAAGCAGAACTGGAAATAAGGAAATCAGAGCCGTCAGTGGTCTGATTCGCCTTTACGATAGTACAAATATTTACGGAGAGGTATTAGAACGACGAGTAATTAAGTCACGCAAAGGGAATATGAAGAAACTCGGCTGGCACGAGGGAGAAAGATGAAGAGAGGGGGAAGAGAGATAGCTATTAGCCCAGGATACTTGATGCTTCATAATCCACGAGCAGATTCCATCCGTCAGACATTTTACTCCGTTGCCAGGACTGACTGGCTCGGTGAACCGCTAACGAGAAATTGAATATTCGAACAATTGAAGCACGCCTCCGTTTTCCGCTGATCAGAGAAAGTGGATCCCGGAGTCCCTCGTTTGAGAACGGCTCGCTTATAAATCACCCGCCGGTCGATTTTCAAAGAATCCGCCAGATTGAATTTAAAAAGGCGCACCATGCGAAGATTTGTCGTAGCTCAGATGACTAATTTCAAACAGCGGAGACTGCGGTAATGTCTCGCTATATGTGCACGATATTTGTACGAAATGTATGTTCTCGGGAGACTAGAAACCATGGTAATATTCCACTGTAATATTGTTGTGAACAACACCTTCTATTATTTTCTCTGTAATTCCGATAAATTGCAATTTGTCCAAATTTTTTTCATGTGTTCTAGTAATCTAATTGCTATAACTTCTCAAACAATATCCAAGTCGTCTGATCTGATATTTAACCCTCATACGTCCCTCATTTCACGAACTGAATCTGTCCCTCGGTGTCAAATTGACACAGTGATACAAAAAATCGATAAAATAACAAGTCAAACAGTTACTTCTCGATGCTTTTTCCCTTGAACTTGATGAGTTAACATTTACATTTTAGGTTTTTCCAGTAATATGTTTCGCATTAGAAAAATAAAAGTCACCAATTTTCGAACGAATTTATCTACAAATAACAGAACAGTGTAACTTATTTCGGGAAAACTGTGTCAAATTGACACGAGGGACGGATGAGGGTTAAAAAGTGATCGTCCTTTTAAAAGTTTCCGAATATTACTGTGGTTCACTGTACATACATTGGTAAAACAACCCAATAAAAAAGCTTATTTGACTTCAATTATATGTATGATACAACTTTTACCCAAATATTCGTGACGCTTTTCTGTTTAAAATGTGCCCAAACACGACACAGTCTGGATCATATTTACCTTCTCGATGTTATCTCAATATTCCATTAACCGAAAAGATTTAATCCTGCACCATAGCCAGGTATGTTCTTTAATATTCGAACACTCATGTTCCACTGATTACTACGGATAATAGAGGTTCTACGAAATCGTGAATTGAAAACGTAAACATGATTCACATTGGCAACCATTAGCGAAACTAAAAAAGTATTCCTTATAAAATCGCAACACGGTATAGTACGGTATCCATAAAAGCTAAGCATAACTAAGAAGCTATTCCCAAGAAGTAGAATTAGAGCTAATTGCGCGGAACGGGTGTAAGTTGAACATTTCAAGAAAAAGGGAATTTGCTAAAGTACGGGTTAGGGAAAAGAAAAGCATTCCTCCAAGAGGAAATTGCCGACTGAAGTTGAAGGAAGGAAAGACTAAAAAGAATAGTGGCGAGTCTTTAAGGCTCTCACTGCATTCTTGATGTACACTTTTTCCCGATGCTGATAGGCAAATTCGAAATATGAGCGTTTTGCATAATAAGACGATGGAATGGGGGATGGTTAAAGATTAATGTATACGTACATCTATATATCGATCGGTTGCGGGCGGAGTTTCAGTGCGAGAGCTGAGCCAGGAATGCAAAGAATCTATTTACGCAAGAACATCAAACACGAAACGGGATTGCACCTCAACACAAACAGCTAATAAAAATGTTACCGCAAACGCATTCTTATGCGGGAATGCTTTTAGGGTACACAATGGATCGGAAATGTGAACCCATAAGTTAATGCAAAGAAACGATATACAAATCGGTGTAATAAATTTTTATTACGGCTATATTCCGCAATAATGAATAATTAAGAAATGGCGCAAGCAACTAGTGAATTTTGCATTTTATCAAGTAAAAATGTTATATGATAAAATGGTATTAAAATATTTTTTTTTATAAGAAACAGAACAAAATTATTCGGAGAAAGAACATACGATTTTTTAAATATGAAAATGACGTCAGCTTAATTCTGTATTTAATCTACTGCGCTTATTAATAACGACATTTTCACTATCATTCTATAGATAAAAATTAATTTCGATAATTACTTATTTTAATATAAATTTCTTGTGAAAAGAAATTTTTTTGGAACTGAAAATATTTACGCCATCGCTGACATAATGTTCGTATTTCATAATTACTGATCTTTTTCGTAATTATCTGCGCTCGAGATGAAAAAATTCTCCAAATCTCTACGAATGATTGTAACCTAAAAAATTGTTTCCAAATTTATCGTAAGAGAAAAACAACGTTCAACATCAAAGTGCAAAATGTTGTGCATACAGCTTTTGCTCAACCATTTGGAACAAGGTTCCCTTTTGACGCGAGTAAAGCCGTCGTATGCTATATCTTGATATATTTTACATTTTTGTTCTCGCAGCGTGATTCCCTTTCCCAGACAACACCGGTCGAGCGAGGATAATGCGAAATACGTTATAATAAATAAAAAAGAGTGCACGCAATTTTTTTGCTCGCTCTGTTACTGCGATGTCATAGAATATCAAAAGGGAAATACGTTTCCGCTTTAATCAACCAACGGCGAGGCTAGGTCTCTACCCCGGCGCATATCTTTCTCTTTTTAGGAAATAAGAGCATGTTGCAATTTTTCCACAACTTTCCCCATTCTTGGTCAACGCGAGCAAACAGTAAACTGTGGATCCTAATGCAAAATACACATTTCCTATATATTGTTTATAACGAACAAGAACCAAATAAAAATTTCTTTAATAATTCTAATTAGACGAAAATATATCAGAAAATATGTCACATGAGTAGACAGCGGATTGTATGTATTTATGACAAAAAATGAGTAGGTCCAATTTAAAACAGTAAAAATATTAGAATTTAAGAATACTGTTATATTATATTATTTACAACCTATTCAATACATTAAGAAAGAAAATCAATTTCTATTTCACTCCAGTTTGTTGCAATTCAGGTAGAAACTTTTGATTTTGCATGCAGATCCGCTATCTACATATATGAATCATACTAGGCATTTGTGGACTGCGGATTTTTATGCAAAATGACAATTTTCTAAGTTGATTGTAAATAATAAAAGATGAACCGATCTTTGCAATTACCCAATATGTAAGTGGAACCTTGTAAACCCCAATGAAATAGCAAAAGCTACGAGACGTCGAATTGCTCTTATCTTGCTCTTATCAGCTGGAGGGTTAAACCCTCGGAAAGTGCAATATCGCAGGAAGAAATGACTTTCTGATGAGAAAATAAACTTTCCCATAGGTTCGAAATGATCCAGCTTACGTAAAAGTGTGTCGTACGTCACGTGCCATTCCGTTGCACCGTTCTCGGACACTCGAAACAAAAGAGGAAATTGGCGACTGCGGTTCTTCGCAGGATGTTGGAAGCTTCTCGGAAGAGCAGAACAAGCGTCACATCTGATGGTCAACTCCTTACCGAGGTAACCGAGTTCCCGCGAAAGATTAGTAAAGAAGAAGCACGGGTGATATTACGGGGAAGCGAACAAAACGTGAAAGTTCGGAAGTGGGTGAAGAGAGAGAGAAAGAGAGAGAGCGAAGGAAGCGACGTATCGCGAAGAAACTCGAGGTCTTCAATGGTATTGTCACATCGGAACTTCTCGAGAACTTAGAATGCATAAAAGATGGAGATTCCATGCCCGTTCAAAGTCGCGAGTAAATTCCAAAGCGGAGGACGAGTTTATTACGTCGCGACACAGCTAATTGAACAATTGTGTCATGTTTAAATGTCTCGGCTGTAACTCCCTGTTACTTGTCCTCATAATAGCCTTCCACTTGAATGGACCGGAGTAATTAATGGCAAAGTGGTTTATGTAAAAGGGCTTTTTATTTAGCAGCTGTCCCTTGTAGTTCAGCCTGTTTCTGCCAGGCAAGTGCTACTATATTGTGCAGCACAGAATTTATAATCAGCAACGTCCTAATTGTCGGATTTTTTAAACTATCGCCTTGTGAATTCGTGGATCTCATAGGAAGTGAACAACAGAACATCAACTAAATTATTTTAGCAAATCTCATTCCTGTTTTCCTAGCTTGATATGTTATTTTCAAAGCAATTATTGTTTAACAATAAATTTATTAAATTGTATAAAATGTATTAAAATTTCTTTGAATACATAAAAATTGCTAAAAGCTTGAAAACATACGACCATGTTATTTTTATAATGCAAAACGACGAACTGATGCACCATAGATCTGATGTAAAATGCATTTAAACATGAAACCTTGTTATATCCGTCACACTGAACAGATATCTTATCAATGGACGATCATCTGTTTTGCCATTTTGAATTATTTATAAAGCATAATATGTCCAGCATTCGATAAGTGATAACTGCAGAATTTAACAAATATATCGGATTAAAACGCATCGATTTTGATAGAAATGGAACGTATCAGTAGTAGCCGACGAGGAAAACCAATACTAACGACGTATAATTTAATCAACTGAAACTTATTGCTTCGAAAAATACATTTTATTTCGACGTGCGAAAACAGGAATTCTGACTAAATGATCTTCCTATCAACCATTAAAAAATGTAAATGTTTTATAACAAACATCTGTTAAGCCAGATTCGATGTAATCTGTATTTTCGTGACAAATTCACAATAAACGTTGCATTCGAATCAGTATCCCCTTTATCGACAGTTTTATCTCTTATGACTAGACAGCGGATCTTTATGCAACATAAAAATTTTCTACCTGAATTACAATAACCTGGAGTGCAATAGAAATTTATTTGTGCTTTTAATATGTTTAATAAGCTGAAAATGATATGAAAGTATTTTTAAATTCGTTTAATGTTATAAATGCATAAAATCCGTTGTCTACTTATGACAATATTTGGGTACCTATTTTCAATTTATCTTTAAAAATTTGTTTTTGTTGACAAATATGTAAATATGATATTGCAAATAAATTTTCGTATACGATTTTCATATACATATAGTAGTTTAAAATTAATTCAGAATAAAAATTGTTAGTCGAATCTATTCAGCAGTATATAAAAATATTTGTTTTCAGAATTTGACACGACTTATTAAGGGTTGAAAAATATATTTTTTCAGGGATGTTTTCGCAAACAACCCTTTAAGTGACTATCTTTAAAAAATCAGTAATAATATTCTGTCACGTAACTATAATGTATACATATTTTAAGATGGTCAAATGGATGTAATATTGTCAAATAAAAAAACTTATGGTGAAACTGCAAAACTGCTGCTTACCCTTCGATTTCGATGATTTTTGGTTGCTTCCTTCAAGGTTCCAAACTTCCCCAAGTGGTAGGATATCGACTAGCTGCTCCTACTTAATGCCAGAGTCGACATATTAAGACTTGTGTCCTCACTCTACCTTCCCCTTCTCCGTCGGTATTCCCCACGCTTCCGTCTCTGTCGTATTTACATGTGTCACATTAGAGTAGTACTTATTTTCGACACTTCCGAATAATTAAAAAAAAATCTGTGCAAAGTTTGAGCTCGATCGGATAACGGGAGAACTGTCCCAAGACGATTAAATATAAAAATCATTAATTTAATGCTCATAAAATCGTTTTTATTATTATTATTATTATTATTATTTATTATGTACGGACCGAGGTCCTTTTATACATGGGTTTGCAGATGTTTTGTATAACTTATAAAAGAAATAGAAAATAACAAAAATATACAAAAAGAACATAGAAAAGATAAAGAAAAAAAAGAAATTTTCCCTTTTTGTCGAATATCTCCTAAACTACTTACCGCGTCGAAAAATATGTTAGATATAACCTGTAGATTTGAACAGGCTGCGTCTTTCATGTCCTATTCCGTTTTTTCGTAAAAGAAACGGTTCTTTTTAGTGGATTTTTCTGAACTCACTTCATTTTATAAGACCTTGACCCTTGAGAAAGTGGAACCCAAAAATTTGTATCATCTGGCGACTCTGCTTAATACTTGTGATCTTCATTAAGATGAACAGGAAACTCATCGTTAATAGAAGCATGGTCACGAGTACCGACGATTATCTCACGCGAATTTTCCAGCGCGATTCCCGCGAATAATAGGAACAGGCGTCTCGCGGTTTCGTTCGATGTCCCGTATTTTCCGAGGACAAAACCGAAGGCCTTGGATCAGCAAGCAGAGACATATAATGTCTACGTAATTATCTGAAACAAACGTCACGAGTGGAGGCATTCGCGAGAATCCCAATGACTACTTTCAGACTTAGGCTGAATCGGGTTATATCGGGGGTAGAGAAGGTAAAGGAGATAAAGGTTCAGTCCTAGTCCATTACCCGTAACGATCTTTTTGCCTCGGTTACGACCGTCTACATCCTCAAAACGAAGGCAACGACTATGAGCAGAAAGTCGTAAGAGGGAGACGGCACGCGGCGAAGAAAGAGTACGAAATGAAAACTATGTAGCACCTTGCATCTGGTTCGTTCGAATCGAAATACTTCGCCGGTTGGAAATTAGACCGAGGAGCGAAAGAAACGAACTTCGCCGTGCGAAGTGTGTTAACCCTTTGCGGAGGAAATATTCTTGCGAAGGAACCTCGCCAGATGTTGCATTAGTTAGCTATGAAGGAAACTTTCTCGACACTGAGCGGCTACATCGTATCCCAAACGCATTCCTCGCGTCAACTTTTTTCAAATTTAAAATTCATTCGTCTACATTTTTATAATGTAAGTAGTTCTTTTGCAGCCCTTCTGTAATATTAGATTTTTCCCAGATGTACATAACCTTCTATTCAATAATTACTATACCGCGGATCTTTATGCGAAATAAAAATTGTTTGCGTCGATTGCAAGGAATAGAAATCAAATTGAATGTTATTTCTTCCCTTAATGATTTCAATAGAGGAATCATATATCGGCATTCTCAATTTTTTAAATTCTCCAACAATCTTGAATTTCATCTACTCAATTTTCCTATAAATGCATAAAGATCCGCAGTCTAGTAATTACTCGCACTTCAAAATGTAATTTTTGGTCTAGAGATAACCCCCATTGGTTCAGAGAACATATTTTCCAAGAAAAATTTATAATAAACAACATCTGTTCATCAAGCCTAAATTTCTGAAGTCAAGATCATGTGAAGAACATAGTATAGTAGGTGGTTGAATTCGTTTTTGAATCAGCAATAACCCTAGGAAGTTAAACAATAGGATGCCTTGATTTTTTATCGAAAAAATAGTTTCCGGAATTTTATATGCAGGGTGTCTCAGCTGAGGGAGGCCACCTAAATATTTCCTTTATTTTTAATGTCACAAAAAATGTTTATGGCATAATTTAAATGGCATGGAAGGAGGAATATCATAGAACAACAATTTCTTTTGTCCGGTTATTTTTTCACAGTGTTTTCAATGTCATGGTTATTTTTTTATCGGGAAAACTTTTTTTTATTCCATTTTATAGCGGCTGAAAAAATACATTTGAATATGCTTAAGTAATTAACAAGATGGAATAAAAAAAATAAGTTTTCCCGATACAAAATAATGATGACCTTGAAAAAACTACGAAAAAATAACCGGACAAAAAAAATTGTTCTTCTACGATATTCCTCTTTCGATATCATTTAAATTATGCCCTGTATAGTAAGGATTATTTAACAAAAATAATTTGCTTGAATATATTTATAATTGAAGCTTGAAGCGTTTTAATGAAAACATTATGACGCATCATGTATTGAGCTTCATACAGTACGGGATGAATGTAATTATTTATGGATTATTCGACAAACCAAAGCTCCTATCGTTTCATCCGATTACTTGGACAATCCTACGATTAGTTTGGATTACATAATAGTTAATTGGATTATCGTTAATAATTACTCAAATAATCCAACAACGGCGCGATACCCGAGACAACACATCGTCGCAGCCGAGTGAAGCTCTGGCTTCTGCATCTGAGCCGCACGAACCTGATTTTGGTGACGGTGTAATTTGTCCAGCTTGTCCACCCCTGATAGCGGTTTGCACCCTACTTATTTCACGACCACGGGTATATAGGTGAGAGTCTGATATACTTCACAGGTTGCCACATAGACCAAGATTACGGTAAATGACGCGGTGCAAAACTGCCAGGTACCGCCGATGGGTTCTTGTAATCCATTTACCTAAGAAACTCCCAGGAGAAAAATTTCTTGCAGCCAAGAAGAATAAAGCCCTCTGTCCTTAAAACCCTGATCGTGCAGGAACCGAGTGGCTTCGAGTATAGAACACCGGTAACGAATTGACCCAGAAGAGGATTGCTTAGGACTGGATAGGATAAGAAACGCAAGAATTGAAACGCTTCGTTTCCAAGCTGTGTAAATCTGACCCAGTTAATAAGATGTTCGTCCAATACTTCTCACGCCTACTGTACCGGACAAATGAACTTGGACGCAAACATTTTTCTCGGTGTTCGCCGTCCTTCCGACCGGATGTTTTGATTCGCGGGGTGTTTGCCGTTAGTCCCATTCTAACAGTGAATTACAAAGGATTACAGAAAATAAAATAAGTGTTGGATAAACGTATTACATTAGTTAAATTAATTTTTAATTCCCAGCGTAAATTCTTATCGTAAAGGAATCTTCATTTTAAAAGAAGAGCAGAGAAAAAATATTGAATAGGTTAGCCAGGGCATTCAGATGAAGATATTTACGAAAGTATGAAACAAATTCTTGAAGAGATCAACACTCTATTTGCATATGAATATACATACATATGTATAGTATCTAGATTTTAATTTTTAATAAATTAAAATAAAACCATTTGAAGGGGCGAAATTGATTTAAATCTATTAAAATATAAATTGCTTCGTACTATGTCACCGATGGTGAGATTAAAAACATTTTCATATCTTCTGCAAAAAGATTGAGATTAAAATATAATCATTATATGTATATTCCTGAAAGTATTTAATAATTTTGACTGCAATGTATTTTTATGCACCCACGCAGTTTCTGTCACAAATGGAAGAAATTCATAGTTGACTTAGCGTGTCGATTTTTAGCGCGGTGTCGTCGTCAGGTGGATTTTGTTTGAAACGATTTTTTGAAGTGAATGCAGTGTTAGAAAAACGAACAGAATAAAAAGTGGAAATGGAAAAGGACGAAGACGGAACGAATTCACGTAACGCATTCAAGTGAGTGATGCTGCACACGGATTGCATCGTTTACCGGCGAAGGAGTTTGCCTCTCCATCCCGTCGGTCGAAAATAAAGGTAAAAATACACAGCGTTTCTCGCAATCTACGATAATCGCGGTTCTCGAGTTTTTCTAAATTTTTGAAACACGTGCGGTTCACTGCTGCGCTTCCTCCACCAAACCGAAATTTCAGTTTCTCACCTACCTTCGATTTCTCTCGCAAATTCGTTTCCCTGGAGTAAATATGAAAATCCACAAATCCCTCTCCCTTCAGATTTCAAATTCTTCTCTTCTTTAATAAAGAATGGAAATAACCGTAACGCACGTTTTAGAAATAAATATAGAAAACTGATGTACGTTAAAAGTTTCTCTCTCTGTACTCCATTAACCATTCTTTAATAATGCATATAATATAGAAAGTTCATTCAAAATTCTTTGTACGATAATGAATTAGGCATGATCGTGTGTGCTACACGTGTACATCATTTAATAATTTGATAATGTGATGGAATTTCGAGAATTAATGATACGAAGCTACTACTGTTTTTATATGATTTACTGAATAAATCTCAACATTGCCAACTTCTCGTTAAATTCTATAACAAGATTCTGTACTTATACCTTATTGTTCTTTTAATTGTTGTTCTTCTAAAGTAATTACGATTGAATGCACCATTTTATACGTTGAATCAATTCTCAAATAAGTGTTTTCAATTAACAATTTTAATTTTATTTAAATTAGCAGACCACCCTTTTCTAAACACCCACGATGATGGTTCCTTTCATTAGGAATTCAGTGACTATAATTACTCGAGGTCACTCAGGGAAAAATGTTAGTTGTTCATTACGAAAGTAGATGCAGCAGTGATTTAAAAATATGTTCTTTTTTTATGCAAAATAAAAAATGTTTGCATTGATTGCAGGATACAGGAGCGAAACAAAAATTGTATTTTCCTTTTAATTATCCTATAAAGCTGAAACTAACACATTGATATCCTTAAATATATTTTGCATGTCCACTGCTTTAAATTGTACGTACCCATTTTTGTCATAAACGCATAAAATTCGCAGTCTAGTTATCATATTAATCAAACTCCTGTATTTCTCAAGCATCATCGTAACGCCGAAAGAGTGATTTAAATTACGGGATAGCGCATTACCCGTGTTAATCAGGGGCGTGCTGCAAGAATCGATTGCAGACACTTGAAATTAATTAAAGCGGCCACTCCTTCCTTCAAAGCAGAACAAAATATCCAACAGCTAGAAATTACTGCACCTTGCCGTGTATTTACCTCCGTCCGGCGCAACAGTGAGATCGTTATCAGACCCGGGGATGAATCACACCGAAACTAGCAATTTTAGTACACTGCAACCTGTTAAACGCCTGCTACTGGATGTTCATAATTATACCCCGATTTCCATCTGTTGGCGCAATTAACGATTCTTACGTCGTGGCCGTGCATTAAGTACGGCCGATAGCTGGGGCTCCTCAAGATCGGCCGTAGATTACGAACAGATTACGACAAACGACTCGCAATCTCGATTTCGGGACGGCTGTAGAGTCGCCTAATCATCTCAGGATCTAGGAAGATGGAGCGAGACTCGGTTCCACCCCTTATCGCAGACGCCGTGCGGCGATAGCGCGCGTGATTGTGTACAATTACCAGCCACGGAGAAAGATAGTAACGTCATGAGAATGGCCGGGCTCTCCGTTAAGCTGGCCAGTCATCTTTCTCCATTAACCTCACGGATCGCGTTCGAGCGATCGGAGCTGGGTACCGGTAAAAATTTCCATATTGCCCCTAAGCCGGCATTATTGGCGGAAATTTAATTAACTGGGTAACTATAGACCGAGCACAAATAAATCCTCGTTACCGCGATCCTCTGCTCGCGTTATGGGCACCGTTCATTGGCTCCGAAAAACATTTGAACGCTGAACTTCCGAGTTTCGAAAAGTTATTAATTATACTTTCTTCGTTTGGTAAGAAAGAAAAGTACAAGAGCGTGGATCCGTTTTGACCTTTAGAGGGCCGACATTTTTTATAGAAATTGGTTATTAAAAATTGGTATAAAGGGTGTCCACAAAAATGTACTTCCTTGAAAGCGATACCTGAGGTCATATGTAGTAACTTTTTCCTTTGCGAAAATGTTCTCCGCGGATTTGTTAAGGAGTTATTAACGAACAACAAGGACCAGTTATGGACGAAGTCTGAATCAGCAACAGATCCCGCTGAGTGTAGCGTTAGCATGGGTCGAGCCAGAATTCGTCCGCTGTAGCCGCGCTCTTATTGTTTTTCGTTAATAACTCCTTAACAAAGCCCCGGAAAACATTTTCGCAAACGAAAAAGTTACCTCAGATATCCTGAGGAACATTTGTAGGCCGTACCTAAACGGACAGTTTGTATATCAGGTACAACATTTTCGGACATCCTGTATACATTGAGTGCAAGAAGTATTCGTGCACCCTTTAAAAACGAATATCTTTTTTGAAATTGAACCATACCGATTGGGTTTTTGAGATGTTAGAAAGATTAGTTTATAATACTGGTCGCAATTATTATTATTATAAAACGACTAAAAATAATCGTACATCAAGTTGTAAAGGGTCGTTGTAAAGGGAAAGCTTCGATCGTCAAATCTGTGGTCGATTCAGTGATGAGAAAAATTTTTAATGTTTCTAAAGGCGTTTCAATTTATTGCATTTTCGAGGAAAACTGAGTCCTCAGTTTTTACAACTACTATGGGTTTGAAGATTGGAGCTTCCTCTTTAAAACAATCTCCTAAAACTTGTACGATTTTTTTACTGCTATATGAAAGAAAAATATGGAACAAGCTCGGAATGTATACCTGATGTTATTGTAAAGTTGACAGTATACCTGCTATTTCCAGTTCAATAGAAAGACTAAAAATAATCGTATATGAAATTTTAGGGAATTGTTTTAAAGAGGATGCTCCAATCTCCAAGTCTATGGAAAATTCAGAGATGAGAAAAATGTAATATCGCTAGAGATATTTCAATTTGTTGTATTTTCGAGTAATCGTGTCTTCAGTTTCTTGAGAATCCACCATAGGTTAGAAGATGGAAGCTTCCCCTTTACGACAACCCCTGGGAGACCAGGGCTAGTTAGCTAATCAGGTTAATTGACTATTCCCTCTAACTATTGTATTGTATAGTAGATAGTATTATTTGAAATCATACATATATGACAGTATATTATGTCAGTGAGAATAAAAATCTAATCAATTTATAAATTTTTGTCCATTAAGTACTGCTAAAGACTTTTCACAAACTCAATAAATATCGTTCAAAAATCCATGTGAATATAAACGTATTTAATACAGAGAAAACAAAGGCATTTGTAAAAGCATTTCCACAGCAGAATGTTAGAAAGACGAGAAGAATCAGACAATGTGCTATTTAAACAAATGTACTCATAATTTTAAAAGCTGAGAAAGAAATGTCCATGTAAATGATGTAACTTTTATTTGAAAGTAAAATTCAATATCTAAACAGAAACTGAAGATGGAACCTTAAAGATCAGCTTTGTCCTAAAAATAAAATATGAGGAACCTGTAGACAATGTTACACATTTCTTGATCAAAGCCCTTAAAATAAATTAATAAAATTTGCATTCTGAAGTCGCACGTTTCATATTCAACAACCAAATATATCGTTCCCATCGTTGCTATATTAAATTCTTTAAAGAAGGCTCTGCTCCACACATATTCCCAAAATCTTATCAAAACTAAATAAGAACTGTAATAGCTAGTAAAATAATTATAAATTGAAACTATACGAACTTTCCCAACATGCAATGATTAAAGATTCGCCGATATTTTTTCATTTTGAAATCCAAGTTGGCCGTTCGGTGAACAAACGATCAGACATTCCGTGCCTGCGGTGTATACTGCTCTGGCGTGTATCGCGATCGACCAGACAGGAAAAATGAAAATAGAAAAGAAATGGCGGTTTTTATAGGACAAGTTGCTAAGTGTTCTCGATATACGGAAACTTGTCGGCCAACGCGAAACTAAGAGATCCCCGAAAGAAAATAGTTATCGGGCATCAAAGTTGGATTATCCCGGGTGATTCGTACCGTGCCGCGTGTTCTACAAACACTGGGCCAAGCTTACGTTCACCTACGTCAGGCAAGAGCAACTGTGTATTTCCCCGCTTCACAGCTCCACTATCAGTGTACCGTTTCCCCCACTATCAACTATTTCACATATTCCCCTACCGCCAGTGTCGCCAGATCAAAACTTGTGTCCTCGCTCTACCTTCCTCTTACACGACGTTTCCGCCGCGGCCCGGTCACGTGACGTGTTTCGTCTCTGTCGTGCATGTGCCACACTGTCACGTGACGAATTCGGTAATGACAGAGAGAGGATAATAAAGTAACGACTCACACTTCTCGAATATGCTATACATTCAAACGTCTGTGCAAATTTTAAAAAATTGTTTTCGTGACTGAAACCAACATATACATTCAAAGATACAAAAATTTCGTTTTCGAACTTTGAATGAGAGTTACACCATGATGGCTTTACACGACCGAACATGTTCCACATTTTTTTTGCATAAAACAGTGAAAAAAATCATACATCAATTTTTGAAGAGTCATTGTATAGAGAAGATTTTAACCTTCACATCTATGATAGTTTCTTTGACGAGAAAAATTTTTGAAAGATTTTGGAAACGTTCGAATTTGCAATATTTTTAAGGGGAAATGGGTTTTCAGTTTCCCACTTGCTACATTATACAAAAATGTCTTAGAAGAAAATGGACACTGTTTTCGCAAAAGTTAAGGCTTTAAGCTTTAAAGTGAGTACGAACCATAATGTCACGTGACTAATCCGGTAATGACAGAGAGAGGTAATGACTCCTCGATTTTTCCGATCTGGCAACACTGGTCGTACATGTGTTCGGTACTGACAGAGAGAGAGGGTAACTTTTTTCTCACAATCCGTGCTCCCTCCCCTCATTTAGCGACACTGCTTACTCCTACACTAATTGTAGGTATAACAAATTTAGATGCACCCTATTTTTTAAACAAAAACATACTCTCTGATGGATTTTTAATTGATTTCTTTTATCGTATGCTTAGAATACCTTGAAAAATTATGATGCCTTGAAAGATTATGTGCCATATATGAATCGTTTTAGTAGTATTCATAATTTTACAAGGTATTCTAAACACGATAAATGAAATCGATCAAGAATTCATCCGAGGGTGTGTTTTTGTTTAAACACGCAGTGTATAATTTCTATTCTCCCGAACCTTCTCCAAGGAGTTCGGTTGGGAGAAGCGAGGAGTAGGGAGAGGAATCGTCTCCGCTGTAACTATACCTCATATCGTGTTTCCCCGTTTATGTAGCACCGAAACTTTGCCCTCATTTACATTTTTGCAAAGTTCGAGAATATTATACACGTGCTGCAGCGAAGTTATCGGATATATACCGAATGCATATTTAACTGCACTGGGCACGATTAACGAACGGTTAACGAGAAACGAGTTAGAAGCAAAAATGAAGTTAAACGGCGTTCGCGTGTTACCTAAACTATGCGCCCGTAAAATCTGCACTTCGTGGCTAAATTATTCCCTTCGCGAATATGTGTACACTTCACTATATTTTAACCTTAAAATTTAATAGTCCCTTATGCAAACGTTGTTTTTCGTAATGAGTTTATAACTATTTTTTGCGCTACTTTATTTTGTTCAATTTCTATGTAACGTTAAAGTCAGACAATTCTTGTGCCGGTGATTCGGAAAGTAGTCTAAATTAAAAGTCCGAACCAAACTGATCTTTTCACTACTTATAATATAGAAAAAAAATGGTATATTTTGTATTATCATGGTAAAATATTTTCTTATCAGATCAGAGTCAATATTACCTCAATATTATACCTGACTATGTACATTTTTTTCGTTATGAACAAAACTGTAATGTGCTAAATTAGTAATTTCCTGGTCCCCGGATATTGAAGTTACTCACTGTATTTATTAGATCGTGAAACTCGTCAACAATTTCCATTTTCCTACACAAATTGCATTTATTAATCAAATAAATCATAATTATATCTTAAATAATTATATATCCACTATTATTTACAAATTGTTGCCATTAATCAGGTAATTCGAATACGATGCGCGTCATTAGAATGATAAATGCATCGTAATTTCAATTCGTTCGTGGAAACAGAAATTATTATCATTCAACATTTAAACTACATGAATTATAACCAACGAGAAGAACCATCTCTGTCCGCTCTTGAAAAAGTTTCTTAAACATCCACACAGTTAATTTGAAAATGGAGCTTGAATGAAAAATATGTAAGTGAATAATGAGACCGGATTGTTTCGCCTCTGGTTCACTTAATCAATTAGAAAATGTGTTTCTCGTAGGAAATGCATCTTAAATGAAAGATGTTAATGAACACGTGAAACGAGTGGAGCAGATTGCATTATCTCTGAAAGTACATAAAAAAAGGCTTCTTAGAGTATTGGGTAAACAAGTTAAACTCCGTGAAAAATCTTCGGTCGTCTTTGATTCTGCATCGATAGCAATACTGGAATTTCGAAAGGTAGTAGTGGATTAGATAAATAGAATCGGACACTTGACGGGTAATGTCCAGTAATAAAAGTCGTACTTTCATTTCACAGAGTGTGCAGACTTCGGACAAACGTGATCCGGGTCCAAATACCATAAGATATTTGGTGTTCAAATATTTTATGTAAGTACTCTTCGGGGAAAGTTACAACGAATTAAACGGGAATGAATAGGAAATAAAAGAGTGATGAAAGTAGTCGGAGTTGAAATTGATACTATAAATAATAAAATTTATGGTTCCAAAATGTACTGAATATGAACTGCAGCAGTTTCAAATGTTATTTCAAGAGATAATAATAGTAAAGACTCTTCCATTAAGAAGTGTTATTTTATATTATAAAAAACGCTACTTCGTTTACAGTTAACCATATTTTAAAATCTACAATTTTACAAACCACGTGTCGAAGAGTGACAATTCTAATCTTTACAGATAAAAAATAGTCATCTCTTAATGGAAGACCTTGTATAAGTGGAAGTTCCGTGATTGAAATAAGTGCTGATTGATGTAAGAATTCCGTGCTGCAATAGATTAACAATAATATATAATATAATTATATAATTATAAAATTGTATATTATAAAGAAATAAAATTTAAGTTGAGAGAGAGAGAAATGGAAAATTGTTTATCTCCTACGGTGTGTAACTTTGAACGATTTACGCTAAATCACACTTTTACCTTGACGTTAACCGATTCAATTACCCCTGTTGTTCCGATTGCAATAAAGTGCATGGAAACACGTTCTACGCTGTGGTTAAGTGAGCACCGTCTAATTTTCGGTTTCTGTACACAAAAGCTCGTCATTTACGTCGGCAATTGGATACAAGGTAGTTATTTTAAGACTTTGGAAACACACATTATTCAATCAACTATTTAATAGAAATCGCTATACTTGAAATTTTTTCATTAGAACGAAAATTCGAAGCGAGTAATTTTGTACGAAAATATATGTATATGCTATAAATTCTATGTATGCACTGATCATTTTTTAATTAATGAAATGTGTCCATTTTGTCATTTTAAGTTAGTTGTCGAATCTAGTTGTTTAAAAATTACGTTTTTTAGAATTGTCTAATTTAATGTATAATAAAAACAATTATTATTAGATAAAACTTCAAGGAGCGTATTTAATACCACAAACAATGTGTTGCAGAAATAGTTTTTTGGAAAATGCTGCTAGTTTAAGTTTAGAATTAGATATTAATTCAATTTTTCCAAATCTAATCTTATCGAAATCTAATTTTATTAGACAACCGTTCAAAGGTATGTAACCCCTTATAAGAGAACCTAAATGTCCGGAACCATTTGAATTATAAAAATACCTACAATAAATGGAACATTTTCCATGAAATTTCTTTCCAAGAGAATCTGAACTCCAGGAATGCAACTATAAATTCTAAGGGATTGCGATGTCCACTTGACCTTTGGTTATGTTTTCCTAGCTTTATGTTTCACTAGCTTTACCAAAATTACTAAACTAATCCCACTCTAATGTAACGAGGAAGAGACCTCTATATGGTGAAATGTGAACACGAGTTTCAACAGATGCAATATCACTGATCATGAGCATAGAACGGAAAAATGTAACATAAAATGTCATAAGTTCAATATTCTTCTACATTTCACAGATACGTGCTCAAATAATATTAGAAAATCTAACATTAGAGAAAATATTAATTCGATAAACTTGTTGGATTAATGTTAATTACATTATAAAATATGTTTGTATTACATTTTCCTAAATGGTTTCATGGCGTGAACGTCTTATTATTGTTACCGTGAAAAGAATATTTTTAGACATACAGTGGATGCAAGAACTATTTAAACATTAAATATTTGAACACTGTACTGAACGTGTCCTCTTGGCGGTCAATGGGTTAAAAGCATTTTTGTCATAATGAAAGGAAACTTACTATTTTAATTGCCACTGCTACTCCGTAACTAATATGACCTGGTTCTTTGAAACTAAGGATGTGTGGGAACTGCCTGTAGAGAAATCTGGAATACGCCCAAAATATGTTCTCCGGCTTTCTCATCCTGCCAGCTTCATTCACAACTCCGCACGCACACTTCTAAAGTGTAATATTAGAACTTTAATATCGTACTACATTCACTTTAAAATGTGAGAAAATTAAACATCGTCATATTCTCGCAAAATTATGATGTTTGCGTATGTTCAAACTCCTTTTCTAGATCATCGGTAGACTGCAGGCTTTATGCATTTATAATAAAAATGAATAGGTCTAAAGAAACTCTGAAGACATTGAAATAATGTAAGATTATTTTAAACTATTTTCGATTTGTACGAAGTATTCAAGGAAAATGGACATTATTGTTTAACCTCTTTTTACAGTTGACTCAGAAACATTTTCTTTTACATACACCCCTGGCAAAGACTATTTCAATGCATTTTCGGAATTTTCTGATTATCTTGAAATGATTATTGCTCATAGCCACGTTAACCGGCCGCGGATCTTTATACAGTAGAACCTCGATTAACCGGATCCCGATTATAAACAAATACGGGTTTAAATATGATTACATTATGAAGGCAAATAAATTTTTTAAAAAATTTATTTTGGAATACAATGTACATTTTAATTATTTCCTCGGGTCTCGATTATCCATCGGGCCTTAATTTATCCGGGTTGTTTGTCTCCCGATCAAGCTGGTTAATCGAGGTCCTACTGTACAAAATAAAAAATTTCTACCTGAATTGCGGCAAACTTGAGTAAAATAAAAAGGTTTTTTTTGTTTTTAATATGTTCAGCAGGTTGAAAATCATATGATAACATTGTTAAATTCTTATGTTTCTGACGATTTAAAATTGCAGCTATTCATTCGTGTCATAAATGCATAAAATCCGCCAACTAATCTAATCCGTATTCAAAATTAAAATAATTCGAAACTTCTGTGTATACACTTAAAAAAATTATTATTTTTTCAGTGTTTATGTGAAATGATCGTACGTGTACGAGAAAAAGACGACATCATGCACTTCCAATCTGACATAAACAACAAACATTTGAAAGAATAAGTGACGTGTATCGTGGAAATGCTTGTTGGAACGAAACCAACGATGTTTTCCCGCCCTTTTCGCCGAACAAACCGAAGAGCTCAGTAGTCTCAGCACCGATGCTCGCAATCTTATTATCCTAAGACGCGACGGCTCATTCCCCGAAGGTTTGGCACAAAAAGTTCTGAACGAAAAACTCTTAGGCGAAATATCTGCGTGCTCGGAAGGAAAAAAAAGGATACCGTGACAGATAATCAAATGTGTTCCCGAAAAAGTTTCGCGCACAGGTCTTCCCGAGTAAAACTTTTTTCATTTGACGTAATGCAGCCCCGGTGGCGCTTGTACTCGGGCTTGCCTTAATTTTCAAAGATAAGGCCTCGCCCGGGTCAAAGTTTCGTCGAAAATCGAGTTTGGGTTGCTATGTTGTTATCGTGTCTGTTTTTTGCCTTCATGCATATGGGGTCCTTAGAGGATCAATTACAACCAGAGAACACGCGTTCGAGCCAATCAAAGAGCTAACAGCAGGAGAGAGGAGCATACACGATCGTTGGTTCCTCGGGCAAGAACAATCGCTGCTACGTTTCTTTCCCGACGAAACATCTGTTATCTCTTCATCTGGTACAAACGCGAACAAATTGCGAGCGTTTATGCTCGCTCGTAAATAAACTACAGGGCAAACTCCGCTGGCACGCCGTGTTACCAGCGTGACGAAGTAAATTTTATTAATCTTGCTGGACGCGTGTAATAAACCGAAATTAATTGACCAAGAGCCGTGGGGATTCAAGAAATTTCAGCACCGCTGGTCATTCTCTTTTTTTGCACTGCACTCTGACCTCTGAAGATAATTGGTGCATTGTCTGAGTTACAATCGTTGCGGGAAGCACACTCTCAGATGAAAAGATAGTGCTCGTGTACTTTCTTTCGTTTCTCATATTATAAAAGGTCATCAAATCGGAGCTGCATGTTTAAATTGAACATTTAACTTTTTTAATTTATTGGTATGCGCCACTGCTTAATGACCCTCGACTCTGGTGCTTGAAGATTTAAATGAAAAATAAATTCACGATTAACTGTAACATGATTAATTAATACTTTTGTAATTAGTGAATACCTTCCCAAATATTTTATGAAGCGTGTCACACGTTATTTTCAACCGTCCGCATTATTCCATAATTCTCCCGACTACGTTAATTATTTAAAACAGTGAGAAATTGAAAGAAACGAATACTTTTTTCAATGAACGACCACCACCGTTATCAAGGGCCGTCCGGAAATGAAAATAAAAGCATTTGATATGGATCGGCCAGCTTATAATTTCTCGCACGTGTCAAGTTCCACGCGTTGCTCTACAATATGATTCGATTGCATTGATAAGCGGACAAAACGATGCAGGAGGGATCATAGATTTGATCGGTCCGTGAAATTTGCAAGCATGAAAACGAACCCAACCGTTTTGCTTTATTGTACATGCGAGGGGCTGGTATAAATCACGTTAGTTACGACACATTCAGTTAGAAAAAAATCCGGGGAAAAGATCTTGTTTGCTATTGTTGAAAGGAATTGCATCGAACTGCGTATGCTCTCGTACATGCCAATGTTAGATGATAACGGCACTTTACCGATCTTGTAATACAAATCAAACGAGGATAATTATACAGGGTGTCCCAAAATTCCTTCAACAGCCGGAAATGGGAGGTTCCCGAGATCATTTGAAGTAACATTTTCCTTTGCAAAAATGTTATCCGCGGCTTTGTTTAGGAGTTATTAACGAAAAACACGGACCAATCAGAACGCGACCGAGACGTGAATTGGCACAGTCAGCCAATAGACTGTTGGCGCGCCGACTAGACTATGCCAACTCGCGTCTTGATCGCGCTCTGATTGGTCCGTGTTTTTCGTTAATAATTCCTAAACAAAGCCGCGGATAACATTTTTGCAAAGGAAAATGTTACTTCAAATGATCTCAGGAACCTCCCATTTCCGGCTGTTGAAGGAATTTTGGGACATCCTGTATAATTAAAATATCTTTCGATTATTTCTGGTCGACCTATTTCTTTAATGTGGATATATTATAGATATTATTATATATAATAATAACCTTATATAAGATATTAAATTGCACCAACTCATTTTTGTACTAAATGCATAAAATCCTGAAAAAGTAGCTGCCATTTTAAATCTTCAATTTACAAGTTGCATTATAAAATTATTATTCAACACTCACAGGAAATTATTTTAAGAGCTACCGTGCAAATTAATAATTGATCGCCCTTTAGGGTACAATATTTTGCCGAATAGTTAAATAAGAGAATTCATTTAAATATTTCATAAAGATGAATTGTAGAATGAATAAATTTAAATGAATGAAAGATTTAGAGAGGGTAAAGTAGTGATGGTAAACATTGATCGCAGACGTCCAACGCACATTAGGACTTATAATTCACACGGTCCAGAGATTGTGTGCGTGACTACGTTATGAAAGTGTTGAGCCATTACAATTTGCATCGTCCCATTAGAACGAAAACGTTAACTCCTCGTTTACGCGTTGTGGCTGATTAAAACCAGCCCTGCCCACTACGAAGTTGTAGATTCGGACCATAAAGCGATTTACAGCCACAGAGATCGTGACATCCGCCGTGTCAAATTGAAACAACAGCGTTTCTGCCTGTAATAAAAATTCTGTAACAAAAACGTTTGTGTAACATATACATATGTGTTCAGTTCTCTAATTCGATAAAAGTGAAAAATTGTAACGGATACTGATCAATATGAAATTTCACGTTTAAAATGTCCATACGAAATTCGTAAGAGCCGATTTTTTTAGACTATTGTTGTGAAATACGCCATTTTACGGGTTCTTTAAAATTCAAGATTGTAGTTTTCAACGTATCTTGACGAGTTTCAAAAATATCATTGTATGTCCCAGACACCTTTTTATTTTATTCACACAAGAGACTTTCTTGAATATTTCATGTCACAATTTTGATAGTATTTAAATCGCTTCACACATTTTGATACACAAATGCTATGAGCATAAAAGGACATTCGTTCGCGAGTAACGCGATATTTTACAAAATAATACTGTCACTCATATGCGAGTGACACGGTAGGTGTGAACCTTGTTGACGTCATACATACATATACGAGTGACATGAAATATCACTTGATTTTATGTTACGTTGAAAGTTTAAATGACGGACAGATTAAAAATTATTAACTCCAAATGCGCGCATTTTACAAACAAAGTGATGCACAAATCAGAAATTAAAAGATATAATAAATTTTAAAAAACATGAAACTGATTTTCAATAGTATAAAATCATATAGTAATGCATTCTGCACAACATTGTAATTTGTCAACTGCCAAACGAAGAATATTTTCTCAATTTTAGAAAAATAACGACAACAACACTAAAAATTATTAAGCATTTCGATCCTCACGCATTTAAGTAACTCACGTTATACATATAATAGACTTTTCCATAGTTCTACAACTCCAATCTTTTCTCATTGCTTTTATCTAATAATTACGCACGCCTTGCTTTTAATTGTAAAATATTGTAGTAGGGGAATTCACTCGTATACGACATAATGATCTTCAAGATCATGCAAGCTCAAAAATGGACGAAATACTTTATACTTATATGGCTTTGAAGATCAATGTGTCATATACGAATGAATTCATTTTGACACACGCTTTCATATTGTATTAAAAAATGTATAGCACTTCATTTAAAAAATTGAAATTTTTTATTGAGAAAAATCGGCACCGTTACATTGTTTGCAAAAAATAGTATAACTTTTACCTCTTTCATTTTATCAGATCATAATAGTTTTCGAAAAAAATGCTGGCTAGCAATGAAGTGAACACCCTTGTATGTGTATGTTAATTGAGTATCTATGTATATTAATAAGATATGAAAATTTGTGATAAAGACTGTAATACATAGATTCTGAATTATTTATTGTACAATGTTACTTTCGCCTCCTGCTACTTTTTATTTCGGTCTACCATATGTTTTCATTATGAATTCAAAATGAAAGGAAGATAGTCAAAAACAAATTGTATACAATACATGCTTTTAATTGGTTAGAGATTATTGATTTGTTCTGGTATTTGCTGTGTACAAGTTTTATTCAATGTCTTTGGCCGTTACGACGGAAGATCAACCAGGAATTTAATCTTAACGAAAACAAGATCGCTACTTTGGCAAGTATTTCATTTAAGCGATGCCAAAGAGTAATGCCAAAGTAATGAATGAACGCCACAGTACCAACAGTTTTCGATTGGAACGAAAGAACCGTTTATGTACGACAAAAGGATTTCCGATAAAATGGCATTCCTGACGAAAGAAAATTGTATTACGTCGATGAAGTTTTGCGCGACGGAAACTGTTGTCCGGGGTCATTTGAAAATACTTTTAGAAAGATTCAAAGAGCGGAATTAATGATTAATTGAAATCATCTGAAATATATCGACACAGGTCTTCGACCAGTAATTTTTATCGAAGCAATCATCGTAAATTATCGAAAGGTATACAATGTAAATTATGATAATCGTAATACCTGAATTAAACAGCCTATTTCTTCAAAAGCATAATCTAATTGTAAGTCTGGCCTGTCCAGCTTCTTCTTCGTGGCGAGCTACGCGATCCCCACCATCAACTAGTCCGTTCCCTCACTACTTAAGCACTAAACTGACAATGAGTCACTATACTGCCATATACTTTTGGCGCTACGATGTGCGATCGTCGACCGTGTCAAATAGTGGGGGAACGTCACCTCCCGCCTTAGCGGAACGAAGAAGTGGGAGAACGGGCCAAACGTGGCTCGCGGGCCACGAGTTTGACAAGCCTGGTCTAGAAGATAAAAGAAAATGTTTCAATGTCCAAGACAATAAATAATTCCTATTTCTCAATTCTGTATATTTACACTATGACTCAAACTTGTATTATAAATACTGAACTTGACATTTGAAATGTTTGTAACTTTTATCGAGAAACAATGAAGGTTAATCATATCATTCAAGAAAAGTAGCATATATTAATCTTTAGAAAGATGCTTTCAAATTTGGTGTTTTTTAAAGTATGTAACTATTACAATTAAAGAAAGTAAACAGTTGATAGAATTAAAGAAGAGAAAACCTTTGAGAAAGTTGTTAGGTAACTTCAAAAGATAATTTGTTTTTCTGTTCATTCTGTATGAACGTGGTTGAAATACTGGAATTACATTTCAACAATGCCATTTCAGCAACTCCACACTACACCTGGCTTGCTGCCTTAACAAGTTTTCCGCTACTTGAGAAATCAACGGTTTCCTCGTCGGTGCTTGCAGTCATAAAAGAATACTTTAAATTTTACATACATGCGTATTGTTCGGATTACAGTAGCTCTTCAAATCTAGAAAGTACGTTTTAGTCAAAGTTCAACGACAGCATAATATCAAACTTTTCCTCCTTCAATGAAAGTTTGAAATATTACAACAATAATTTCCGAATGGGCGGACTTCTACTTTCATAAACAACGATTTATTTCAAACATATTAAAATATTTAAATGCAAAGCGTGCTGGTTTTAACGATTAAACGTTTCGTTACCTTTGATGAAACAAAACGTGTCACATTTAATTAGCAAAAATCTGTAACATTTGTATAATTACATCATACATGTTTGCTTAATCTGAAAAGGTTTGTCTACACGAGTGAAATATGAACTTTGTTACGAATTACACATGTATTTAACCCTCACCCGTCCCTCGTGTCAATTTGACACAGTTTTCCCGAAATAAATTACACTGTTCTGTTATTTGTAGGTAAATTCGTTCGGAACTTGGTGACTTTTATTTGTTCAATGCGAAACATGTAACTGCAAAAACCTAAAATGTAAATGTTAAGTCATCAATTTTAAGGAAAAAAACATCGAAAAGTAACTGTTTGACTTGTTATTTTATCGATTTTTTGTATCGCTGTGTCAATTTGACACCGAGGGACAGATTCAGTTCGTGAAATGAGGGACGGATGAGGGTTAATATTTGATTATACGAAATTTTCAACAATCACGTAGGCTGCAAATACGTAACCATTCACAGTCCAGCAGCCACCAATTAATTTGAGTGAACTGTCTAGCTACGAACACTGTTACTATTCTGTTAATTGGTAGGATTGCGTTAAAATGAATTAAACGATCGTTTTAAAGCACCCCGGGAATTGCTTTTATTCTCAGCCCGACTCTGATTCATTTCCCGTGATTCCACCGTGATCCTGATCGTTTTCCTATGGAGTTTATTTAAAACCCATTAACGTGGACCTCGATCCTTCTTCCCTTCGTGATTTCGCGGTATCGTGACACGTTTTTGCAATCTCGAATTCGACCATCGATAGTCGAATTTCCGACTGTTCTTCTTTTCAGGTGCTGGTCAAAAAGCGTTCTAACAAACAAACACCGCAGCAAGATCAAATTTACTGTGTATACCACTGCGATGAAATAAAATTGCAAAAACCTTTGTAGTCCCCTTGGAACAACTGATTCATTGTATCGAATTCAACGAGGGCTGGAAAACTCTTATACTGTGCTTCAGATGAAACGCATGAAATTCAAATGGCTGAGAAAGATTCCTGTTTAACATCTGCAAACATAAATGTACGCAATATTTTGTACATTACATTTGCATTTGCATTACATTTGTATATTATCACTTCAATTTACTTGTGTTTTTATTCGTAGCGGAAAATGGTTTACGTAGGGTCGAATGGTTTGGGTTAGATGGAGGGACATTAACCTTTTTTTTTAAAATGGAAACATACTTATTGTACTACTTAATGCATCTTGATATTTTTTACAAGAAAGTGTTAACCTACTTATGTGAAAAATTATTTTTCCAGAAGATGTCAGGGGTTCAACTAATAATAACAGTTATGTGAATCGAAGTAGTAATATGTGACCCACCCTGCAGATCAGAATCCAGTGAAAGCTTTTGTGCTTTTAAGTATTTCTTTATGAAACTGTTATCAACGTATGTGTGTCATTTTACTGATTAAAATGAATCCAAATCGACACAATTTGGATCACATTTACTTGTTTAAATGACGTTTCACTGGAACCTCGATTATCCAAATACATACAACGACCCGTACAAAACAGTATTTATAATTTCAACACTGTAACTAGATAGCTGTTCTATTATCCGATCATTAATGTTCCACTGGTTAGTTCGGATAATCGAGGTTCTACAATATCGCAAATTAAGCAGGTAAACATGATCCAAATCGTGTCGTATTGGGAGTCTTTTTAATCGGAAAAACGTGATGAATATGTTGCTCAAAGTTTCACCAAAGAACAATGAAAAACAATCAAGTGACATTTCGAAATGTTCACATAAATCGGACATTACTTTCTCGCATATCAAAATATCGTTAATCTAAACACGCATCGTTATAAGCGTACTGCGCAAAGGTCTTGATTGAGTAATTCTAAACTTTCCTTTGACCAGCAACACCGCGCGGCGTTACTTTGTCCATAATTTCCTTCGCGGATTGCCGCGATGAAAATACCGCGCACGCTCGTCGCAAAACGGCCAACGAAGCGAAAATATTCCCAACAGTATGATTTGATGAGGCGTAATTGAAAGCGCATACGTACGCATGAGCGCGGCTCATTTAGCCAAAAAAACGATCATACGACCCTCGCGACCGTTCAATTATTGACCAATGAAGTAAAATAAGTATTTATGGGACCGGCCAGTTTCGCTTGACTAAATCTCCTCTGTCCGTGCCCAATTGTTTCCGCCCTCGAAGTTTACTTTCCCGGTTTTATTCGGAACACAATGAAAAACATTGCGCGCACCGACGAACGTGAAACAATTCCATCAATTTATATCGTCCGTATTAATTCTCGTATTTCCGTGTCGTGATATCGTAATTTTCAAATTTCAGTAACATGTTTAAATGGAGTCGCTTTCTCGGAATAATTCAAACAATGATAGATGACGCTCTCTGTACCGCCATTGACATCGTGCGTCGCATAGGTCACAAAGGAACGATTCATTAATTAAAAACATTTTGTAATTCCTGGATGGAACAAGAAAATTTCTTAAAACACAATCCACGAAATTTTTTATATTTATTTTAACGTGACACAGCCGATCGGTTCCCGAATGATTCCGATAATGAATAGTTTATAATTAACGCAATTAGTTTTGATTTAGTTTATATTTATATATATACATGTATATATATATATTAATAATATTCTAATGTTAAATTAAAAAATAAATTATAAATACATATAATATTAAATATATTATATATAAATAAATAAATATATATGTTTAGTTTACAGCAACTTAAGTTCAATTGAGTTAAATTAAGTTCGTTCCAAATGCATTGTCTAAATCATAAACTACTAATCAAACAATGCAATAATATATTACTAAATCACTTTGTTAAACATTTTTATAAGAGTCTTTTTAACGAGTTGGAACATTTCAAATTAATTGCATCGAATGTAATGTGCCCCTTGATATAAAAAACAGTGATAAAAAGTTATATAACGAAAAGGAAAGTAAGTACGAATTTTTTATGATCTTCAAAAGTGCAAAACTGTGGTAAAATGAGGCAAGATTGAAATATTCATTCACAACTGAATCGTACTAGTTCTTCAGAAATAGTGGAAAATGTGTGAAATTGATTGAAGACTTGTTGCTGAGATACAAATACATCGAATTTTTTACAACCGATATGTTTGAAGAATCACTTCACATTTTACGTCCATATACCCCATTTAATTGATCTCTCCCCGATGTACATGTGTAATTAATTGTTTCTGGATTCAAACCAATTTGCTCTTGTGCATACATTCATTATAAGAAGACATATTCGTGTAACTGGTGTTCCGATCGATCGACTCGATTTTATTGATGAGAGGTTAGCCATACGGAGTATAAATAAATAAAATTCTACTTCAATACAATTACAATTGTGACTTATACTTCTAATTATTTGAAGTAGAAATGAATCCTTTAACGATTAATTTCACACACTAATTTTATAATTTTGAAGCGTCACAATAACAATTTAGAAAACACTTGAAACCCTGCTACCAAATTTCCAATTGTTTATCTAACACGATTTAAACGATAAAAATTTCTCAACGAATTCATCAATTCGAAACCATTTATTAAAAATTGCATAAAATTAATGTCTATACCTAACATAATAATGAAATGCTGTTTCACAGCTATATTTATTTAACCTTTGTCCATCCCTCGGGTCAGTTTGACACATTCTCGCATATTCTGGATACTCGTGAAGAGTTTCTCATTTTCAAAGAAGGAATATTCAAAATTAAGTATTTATCACTCTATCACGTTTTACCGTTGACTCCATACGATACCAACGTACAAATTAAGTTGGAAAGATGAAGATCGAATAAGAGTTAACACGTTTGAGTACACTTTCTATGTCTTCCTCAAAAATATATTTTCTATTTCGAATGTTTCCTTCCTGATACATAAAAATAAATGAAGAGGTAATGTTTGCAAGGATCAATTGTCTATTAGTTCCCTAAGAAAGATTTATAACAGTTCATCACTTGTTCGTCAGAACAAAAATCAATTGTCGTCATTTTCCACCACAGCCATCATTCACGGAAACATATTAGGTTACACTTCATATATTTTTGAATGCCACTACGTCTGTAGTAGGTAGTTCGTCCCACCGTAAAGGGTCGACCAAATAATGTCCCGGCGGAAAAATAAATTTCGCCGGGCAGAAAATTGACGATTGCTTCTCGCAAGCTAAGCCAAGATGAATGAACGACTATTACCTTGTTCGCCAGCTCGCACGAAGACAATCCCATGAATCGTCAGCAGGAGGACGGTGAGCCCGAGGACACTGTGCCGTATATAGCGCCACATCTCCGAAAACGAGAAGGGCTAGTCCCTACGTGCTGTCTGGATGGCCCCTCATACCCCTTTTTCAGCGAATGTCCCCGTGCCAATCGACCGTCACACGTAGAAAAAGTAGCAACGAGTCGATACCGTTGGATGCCTATGATCTGTCGGCGTAATACTCTGTCGCGAACACCGCTCGGACCGATAACCGTGGCTACTCCGATCCCTCCGCCGCGGCGACATTAACCGATTTCACGCTGGAATGCCGCAAGATCCGCCTCAATTTACAACCACGAAAAGGGATCGTGGATCCTCGCTTGGTTTCACGCTGTTATGATCGTCGATTCGAATCAGGGTGTACGTCGGGCCCAGTGAACCGAACATCTTTCCCCGTGGAATTCGTTGTATCGGTTTCAACGCACACACAACACACTGGCTCGACGTCAAAGTTCGCGACGCTTAGAGTCGGGAGGATGAACCATTTAATTATGTCCCGAACGGTGGTAGACTCCCATCAAACGGAGATCAAACGGTGCGAACTTGCGATCCACCCTAAATGAAATATTGGCTCGTGTCTCTTCTACTAATCTCCCAACGAAACAAATCGGGTGATTCACTCGCGACAGTTCACTACACCATCCGCGATATCGGGTCCTGTCATCGCTGGGCGGCCCGACAAAGCCGCGAGATAGATTCCGCGCGTAAACCGGTCATCGACGCGTGCACCCTAAAATTTTTGGGATCCGGGCAATATCAAAGGTCTCCTCTCTCTGACCTAACCCAGATGGGAAGCAAGCTCACTTCTTGTTTGCCGAAAATCTGCCGGCGGTAAACAGGCAATCGTTTTTCGTCAAGCGGGCCGAGCCTCAAAGACGATTCTCGGCTTCGACGACCACTGATGATGTCACACTCGAGACCCACGGGCGTGGGACACACGGGGAGATCTCTCGTCGCTCGTATCACGAAAGCCGCGGGAAAACGGACGGGATCACTGACAAATTGCACCAAACGATTCGGATAACTTGTTGACTGTTGCGTCGCACCACGTATTCCTGGGTTCTCACAGCACAACTGTTTCTGCGTAACGAGACCAGTTAGAACGTGTACTCTTTCACCGAGAGACAGACAGAGAGAGAGAGAGAGAGGAAGAGATAGTGAGAGGGAACAATCCTATCGGAAACTCCTCGATCGAGGATCGACACGTGACAGAGGACCGTTGCACTTGATCGAAAAGTAACAACGAACACTTTGGACACTTTTTTCAGACACTTCGTGTCTTGATCGTTGAGAGAAGCTATCAATTTTTGATAGATCTACGCTGAATGATCATCAAGAGAGAGAGGGAGAGAGAGCTTATCATCCCTCTTCACTGGGGAACGTCATCGCGAGAGACGCGCGGTGAAGAAGAACCACCGGAAATGTAGTGAACCAAAGGGAAGTGCGAAAGAGAGGATTGTAAAGGGGAGAGAGAGAGAGAGCAGGAGAGAGCGAATGCACGCGCGAAAACGACGAAAGCTCGCGCGGACGAGTGCAAGCGCAATGCCACGATGCGTTTCGGTAAACTCACCGGGTGCTTCCTCGAAACGCGGAGCCGAGCAGAGACGGCGGTAGCCGCGCGAACCCGAATGAACGGATCATGAGACTCAGCTGCCGTTAGGCGCCTCTATCCAGCCACCACCATCGGCGGAACGCCTGTCCGGTTGCGCCGTGGCACACTGATACCACCGTCAACCCCGTTTCCCGTCACTATTCGTTCGGAGGACACGTGATCCTTTTTCCACCCTTCGACTTTATTTGTTTCCGCGTTCAACCCTTATGCCAATAACGACGAGCGTCCGTGTTCTTCCATTCTCCAAGAAAACAGATAGCACACGCGTATAATATTTAAGTTCTTACATAATAACCTCATAAGTAACCTGAGTAGAAGTAACCTCATAAGTAACCTATTAATCCTTTGCACTCGAAGCTGTTTGAACTCGAAAATTAAACATTTCTTCCGACCTAGAATAATTTCATTCTGTTTTAATCTTTTTCTTTGTACGAATATCAAATTGATATAATACCTCATACAATACTTAAATGTTTAGTAATTGATTAGATATCGTCATATTCAATAATGTAAACAATATTTTGAAGAAAGAATTATTGTTTTTATTGTAAACTAGCTGTACCCGCGACTTTGTCCACGTGCAATAACAAATCCAAAAGTTGTAAGCAGAAACGTGCCAAAAGAGGACGAAAAAGTCGTCTTTGGTCACTAATGACGTCACAACTTTTTAACTAATGGGCTTTTTCGAATGCGGATTTCACCTAAACCTTCCCGAAGAAACGCTGCGTCTAATGGCTCAATCCCCAGCTTTCTACGTTCAGCCGTTTTCAGTTGACATGATTTTATTATTGTATATAGTATGTATGTATTTAATAAGAACACAAGCAGAGTTGGGCATTAATCGATTAAAATTTTAATCATGATTGATTGATTAATGTGTACGATTAAAAAAAGAAATCGTCGAAAAATCGGCGATTGATTCAATCGATTGATGAAGTTAATCGTCAATCGTTGATTAAACGAAGAAATCGTCGAAAAATCGGCGATTGATTCAATCGATTGATTTAATCGTCAATCGTTGATTAAAAAAAGGAATCATCGAAAAATCGGAGACTGATTTAATCAATTGTTAAAGTTAATTGCCAGACGGTCTATCCATACATTGTAATAAGGAGGGAGAGAGACAGAGAGAGAGGGAGCAGAGAACGGATGGAGAATTGACAGAAATAATAATATATTTCAACAAAAACATGTTTATTTTCAATAGTTTTTTTTTAGGAAATCTCTCAAAACAATTGTGGAAACATTTTCGGCAATTATGATCATGTTACGAGCTGAGGGCTGGCAGATAAGACGTGGCCGTGGTTTGTTCGTGTGAGCGGGATTTGTAAGATATTTGGAAGGTCGGCACTCATAACTCTTTTAAGAATTGTCGATAAACCTCGAGCGGTAAAAGTTTATCGAAGTGGCAGAATTGCTAGTTACTAGAGTTCTAATGGATGTGGAAATGAAATTGAAGACCCTCAGATGTCTACTATCGAAGTACAATATATTCAGGATTATTAGAAATGGAGTACACTTATTATTGTATAGTGTAATCGCGGAATACTTGCTCCGGAGCTCTCGGTTTTCACGCACTGAGAAATGCGGGGGTGATTTAGTCCACTTGCCTTTTAGAATCGCGGTTTGAAGCGTTTTTACAGAGTTTGATCGAAGGGGAATAAGAACCTTATCTCACAATATGCGTGTAGCTCCGCTTTTAGACTAGTACTAACAATAAGCCTGAGATGGGCAAGCTTGAGCACTTTATACATATAGTAGAAATTTGATTAGAAAAATGGTAGTGGGGGTATAGGAAAATCTGGAAGACATTTCTAAGTTTTCCAGATGTATGTACTTTCCCGTAAGGGGAGAGCTGTCTATTTACATGAACACGTAGTTCCAAGAAGAAAGTAAAAGAGTGACGTAGGCAAAGTCTCCTTCACTTTCAAAATTAAATTTTCTGTTCCATTGCGTACATCGAATTAGAGCATTATTAGCGAAATGAGTAATAAAAAGAAGCACTCGTTTGATAGGCAATTTTAGTCGTACGGTCTGATAATTAAACACACGAACGCTTCAAAACTGAAATTAGATATTTCGACAAATCAATGAACCAAAATTCAAATAGAATCACGAATTTTCATTAACTTTTCCAATAAGCTGAACAAGTGTAAGTTTTGTTTTCACGTTGAAACCACGGCGACAATCAAATCCGCGCCGTCACGGTCATAAATCAAAATGGAGCCGAACGAGCGTTAGCGTTGGCGCGAGTGTAACAGAACGCGGCCGTCTAGCGTTACAAGCCTGATCCGCACTTGTATTAAACTGAACCGAACAAACCGTACGCGTGATCGTCACGCTCCATCAGCTGCTATTGCCAGAGGCAATGAGCCGCGCACGTGATCGTGGATGCAGCCCGAAAACCGTAAAATAACGTCACCACTGACGGTCCTCTGATTTAATTCAATAGCCCTACCTAATTCGCTTTATAATCTAGGTAATTGGCCTTGTTCGGCTTAATATTATACAACGCTAATCAAGCTAATACATAAGACACTTTACGAACTCATATATTTCGTACATGTAAAGATAGGAAATGTAGGGTCATTGTTCCAGTGGTTATTTAATAGTGAAATTGATACCAAACATTTAATGATTTTCTCGTTGAATGTCACGCGAAGGTTAACATATCGTAAATCATTGAAATTGTATTTTTTATGAGCTATAAATTTGTTGTAATAAAAATATGTAGTCCCATTTAAAAAACTTCGATGATCTTGAAATCTTTGAAAATCCTTGTGAAAATCTTTCTTTTGCCTATCACCACATTTGCACCTCCCAACTGAATATTCTTTCCCTCTCATAAAAGATAAGTGAGATATTTAATTTTTATTTTAAGATGGTCAACTTAGGTGAAATACCCTGTATACATATGTATGTGTAAAATTTAAAGAATATTCAATTGATAAAGAATATCGATTCGTTATTGAAATATCGTGGCAGCCACGAAAAGTGATATGCTGCAAAAATCACACAACAATTTAAATAACAATAAAAACGATCATATAAAAATTACAAAATTACTGAATGGGAATATGTACCACCTAGACACTGCAGGCATACTAATATCTACATCTTATGTTAAAGAAAAATCTTATGTTTTCTTTAACAGTTCAATTATTATACAAATGATACCCGATAAATCTGTCCGTATACATTCGAACTATAAAAGGTGGATACTGTGAATAAAATAATGTACAAAACGTCGCCGATAAAGAGGACTGCTCGAACGCCAGGAGATTCGGTGCTCCTCACAGTGAGCAGTGTGTCGTAAATTTTGTATAAAATTTATGCGACAAAATTGTAGGTTGATATAGGGTGCGCGATACGCGGAGATACCAGGGCGTTATGATGCATGGACACGGCGGAGAATTAATGCAATAAAATATCAACGACGCGCATCCCCGGAAACTACACGCTGGTGTCTAGTGACACCGTCACAATTTCTACTCGCGTAAACGCGTCGGCCCTGTGCGAACTGTGTTTCCTTCGTTTTTGTGTTCTCTTTCTCATCGGTTTGATCAAACCGATGAATTCCCGATAAACGTCGGCACGTGTTTGCCAAGCCCAGGCAAAGCTCAAGGGATAAACAAAAGCTTAAAGCTTTCTACGTTTATCCGCACGGGAACAGATCACTTTTATAAATGTTTCTCCAGAAACTTCGACCTGTTATGAAATTTAGTATTTACCTGAATACATGCTTTGATCAGCTGATCAAATATTTGGAAATGTAAACTGTAAATCAATCAACAATTTGTTATTTTAGATTTATTCCTGTATTTTCTATGAAAATCAATATTTATTAACCCCTTGTTAAATCATTTTATTCGGCATTACATAATTTCTTCGAACAAAGAGAACATTTATATTTAGGGTAAATGTACCTATTACTGCGGGTGTACGTTTTACCGCGATATTTTTTCCCAATGAGTTTAAAATACGTAAAAATGAATATTTTTTCTTGAATACATTTGTGCAATTCAATGAGATTGTATTCTAGTTAGCGAGGCAAACAAAATTGTCAATTTCTTCTATCTCGAACACCAAATGACTATTGTCACATGGCTGTACATTCTTTATATTGCTTTACTTTGCACCAGAATAGATTATGCTTCTATAAATAACTACCCTATTTGTCAACATGTTCCCAAAAAAAAAACGGAGCTTGCATCGTTATATGCAATTGTTGCTCACTTTCTATTGTATTAGGAAAAGAAGACTATTCCTCGTAAGGGTGTGTTTAACTGTAAAAGCATAAAATCATATTAAGAAATCAACACAGTAGTCTTGAAAAATGAAAATTGTAATAAAAGAGTATCAATATTTGGACCATTTTAAAATAAAAGAGTTCCGCTCAGTTTGTTTACTGCTTCCAACAATTTTCGTTAATTTAATACGTGTTTTGCCACAATATTTGAGCCTCTTTCTAATAGCAGCATATTTTCAAACAAATATCGCGGATTTTCGGAAGCGTCCACACGTTTTCGTTGATATTTATGCGGCCATAATCCAAAGGAGCTAAAAATTTCACAGATCCCAATATTACAGTGGCGAGGGTTTTGCATAATGGGGTTACGCGTTTTCGCAATTTATGAATGAACCCGATTACGATTCGTGTTTAGCACAGCGAATACCAGTGTCGCGTTATTTATAAGCAGAAAAAGAATGAGCGGTGCACGCACACCGGATGCAATTTGGTCGCGTTAAATTCAGCACCGGGCACTTCCTGCAGTTTGCCGCGCTGATATTCAGCCTAAAGCATTTCATGTTTACACAGTGTGTCCGTAAACGCGACCAGGGAATCGCAAAATCGTCGGAACCATCCAATATATACGGCGCACCACGATTGTCCGGCGAAATATCATCAATATGTTCTCGTAGTAGAAATAGAGAAAAATATATTATACAATAAACACCGGTTATTTGAAATTTTATTAAAAAGTTGAAACGAAAGCATCAGAATACATCAAACGAAAAATATTTTCACGCAAGCTGAATCGAAGCCGGTAGCAATTAATAATAACAGGAGTTAGTAAAAATGACTAATAATTTTCGATGGAATGTTAAAGATTGCCTGTATCGATTGACCAATTTTTGCCTAGATTATATTAATATACGTACAGCTTGTCAAATCTAGCATTGCGGGTGAATGTCCCCCGCAAGGGGAAATGACCCCGCTGCGCAGTGGTAGGTAGGCGGAGTCTCGCAACTGATCGTCACCTGTCAAGCGATGCACGCGGCGACAGTCCAGTTAAAAAGTAAAGTAACACAAGTGTATTCACACAAACATATAAACAGTTGTTTCGTATGTTTACTGCTGTAAGAAATAATGGATACTACGCACTTTTGACGAGGTGTGTACTTTACCGTTCAGATGATGTCTGCGCATGCCTATGTTCTGGTCAGCCGCAATGCTAGATTTGACAAGCTGTATAGTAGAAATACTCCGACTACAATCTGCAAAATTTATTATTTATTAATATTTTTCCCTGTCTTTTCATCGTTTCTTTTCTTTAAGTTATAGTATAGTGATTACATAAATATAATATGTGTTCAAGTTTGTTTGTAATAAAAAACTGAATATATTTTCTAGTGTTATTTGAATAAACAATTTTTGAGAAAACTGTGTTGAAATTATGAATGCACTGTTGTACATACATGAAATTAATAAGGGAAATATTACTGATCTAAATGGGAATATTTCCCATCTACATTTTAAAATTGCGAACATATCGAATGGAATATGAATAATTCGTCTATTATATATTATTTTATAACTGCTGAGATCGAACACGTTAATAGAATTGTTTAAAGCAAAAAACACAATTCTGTTATTATTTCATTGACCTGTTATTCACTTGTATGTGTATCTTTCTTTTTCACTACCAAATATACAAATATAAAATAAATATATACTTCTTCTCGCAACAGATGATTTATTTATTTTTTAAAACTTGATTAAATCAAAGTGTATTTGTATTTCAAAGAAGTATTGCTATTCTTTTATTAACAATTTGAAACTTCATTCCTTAAAATGCTGTATAATATCTTTATCTTACTCATATAATATCCAGAGTCGCCAGATTAAGATTTGCGTCCCCACTCTACCTTCTCCTTCTACAACGTTATTCCCCATGCTTCCATCGCGGCCCGGTCACGTGATTAATCCGGTACTGGCAGAAAAAGGGTAACTTTTTCCCCAAGTACGTGTTCCCTTCCCTCATCTATCGACTTTGCTCGTTCCCATGAAATATTATAACTAGACATTAGAAGGACATTAGAAGACTTTAATAATGTTGTTACCCTATTTACGTCTTACTAAAATTATTATAAAAAATACTCATTTCCAGTTAATTTCTGTTTCTCACACCTGAAAATTTTTATTTTGCATAAAAATAATAATGAAAACACCTTGTACAGATTACATGTCAGCAACATGTGTTTATCCCTATCGGAACGCCGCGAGAATAATCTAAAAACAGAAATCACCATTGAGCACGTCCCTTAATTAAATATTAGTGAACATTGGCCGGAATTTAATTGGATATTGAAATTAACACGCGTCGATTTATTATGAACACATTTCGGTAACAATACAAAGCTCTCCGCAGGTCATAAATTCCAATTTGAAATGCACAATATTTAACCCGCGCTACGTTATTTACTTCGTCTACTTAACCGGCATTATGGTATTATCTGCCATCCAATTATAGGGTGCATTCGTAGAATTTATTGCCTCGTTTGTTTCTCAACAAAAACCCGCGTCTAAGGAATAAATCTACCTCTAGGGTTTAACCCCACATCCCACAGCTATCCAGGATATTACTGAGGAAACTTGTTTCTATCCACATGCATATTTAATAGCCTATTTCTTTCCGTGTACTGTCTTCTTTTCGGTTACTTTCCTTTATACCGGACAATTGTTGAATATACTAAATGCTGCTCCTGTAATATTATTCGAGTTACGTTATTTGCGTTACAATTCCACTCTGTGTTATACTCCTTCAATTTATGTATAATAGAATGGAGTTAAGAAAATACATAGTAGCGAATAACTACCATAATACAAGCTAAAAAATATCGAGTCCATTTTTTTGTATCAATTTTGTAATTTGATTCTCTGTATTAATTCTTCGCCGACATCCTGGGTTGCCGAGTTCTAGATGAATTCCTATTTTTTCATAACTTTGGTTGCCGTTCAATTAGAGGCTATAATAAGTTCCTCAGGATTTTTTCAGATTGTTTAAAATATCATAACAATAAAAAATCAAACCCGAGAATGAATAGTATAATTAACCGTCGCAAACCGTGTGGGGTCTCATAGACCCCAGCTTTAGATTTTTGAAAACAATTTTTATATGAATAAAATGAAATCTGTTTGTTTATTTTTTATCCTGTGTTATTCTTTATCCCAAATTTATATTAAAAACGAGGCTATTTGTGAAATTCATTTGTCAATTTTACCTTGCGAAGGTTAAACAAAGACATGAAATAATATTTTTTTAAAAATCATGTACCATTGAATCATCTTTTCGCTATTTCCGCCACTTATTGATGAAGTACCCGGTATATCTTCGTTCGTGTACCTCAAGCATGAATACTGTTGCAGATTAGGATCCGAAATTAGCTCGTAAACGCATGTTAGTGTTCCAAACGCGGCAAGGACTCGCGCCACTGTCACAGCGGAACTCGGCCTCGGCGTTTTAGTCTCTTGGTACGTTCCAGATAATTCAGTCAATTCGTCCCACATCCCATGCATTACTTTCCAGAGCATTTCATACGAATTGAACTGTAAACTACACACGCGCCTTCCTTCAACCCCAATAGTTAGACTACCTGCTAACAGATCGTTTAAAAATAAATAACTACTAACAAACTTCATTTCAATGAACAAAATGGTCTGGCCGTTTCTTACTTCGAATATGTAGCCTTGTATGCCCACATTATAAAACATTTAGAAAATACAGTTGGACCTCGATTAACCGGCTTGATCGGGAGACAAACAGCCCGGATAAATTAAGGCTCGATGCATAATCGAGATCCGAGGAAATAATTGAAATGTACATTATATTCCAAAATAAATTTTTTATTTTTGAAAATTTATTTCCCTTCATGATATAATCATATTTAATCGCATATTTGTTTATAATCGGGATCCGGTTAATCGAAGTCATACTGTACTAACCTTCCGTAGGCAAGCATGTTCTTTACTCTTTCCGTGGACAACTTACAATTAAATCAGGCCCTTCTTCTTCCCCCTCCTACCCTCCACAGGAGTTTGGTGGGTAGGACCCAGCAAGTTCTCTAGCCCTAACTTAGATCGTTTATGTCCAGTGGACATTGTCCACCACTAAATTTTTTAAGTGAAAACTTTTTTAGACGCACCGCGTATACAATTGCTGGACAGTGAATGAGTCTGACCCGTCACGCTCTGAAGTGAAACGCTGTTCGGGTAAATTCGGGGAGCCAAGTTCTGCCGAGCGAGCGAAAAACAGTCAGGTGTGCAATCGCCATAGAAGTTTTCACTTCTAGGCTTTCGAAAAATCTAAAAAAATTCGTGGTAACGGTAGGGATAAGAGCGACCGTTAATATTAGTAAAATATGATCTAGAACACGCAAGAGTCCGAGGATTAAAGGACACAACTGGACCAATTACTCTTCTTGAAATTTTAAAAGATTTCTCCGCCCCTTTTTCCGTTTGTTCTTTTTTTTCCGCCCACGGGAATTATTGTACATCTCGACACACCTGTGCTATCGGCCGGATGGAACGGTATAAAGCCATCAAACGGTGAGTAACATGTTTTTCCCTTTTTTTCCCGCAAAGGTCCATACTGAAATCCAGGCCTTGACAAGTGATAACTTTTAACTACGGGATCACGTATGCATAACGTAACCGGTTCCTCCGCATCCGTCTATTCGGCTGTTCGAAACCGATATCTCGAGGGAACGGTCCCGGAAATTAACATGCGGATTGGCAGTTGTTGTTACGAATCTCGATCGTATTCGTATGGTCGTTCCATGCGTTCCAAGGACGCACGCGGTCCCGTATTTGTGTGCACAAAACCAGTGCCGTCGGTTTTTTTCCCGCTCCCGCTGATGAAAATATTTACCATAACAGTTGTGGTCATACAACATTCGACAGGTCAGCTTTATCGGGGAAAAACAAAGTGCCAGGTAGACGCGATACCCTTGATCCACCGATAACTTTTTACGCTTGTTTCGTTCAAAGGATCCCGTCAACCCCTTGTGCGTGAATCACGAGACCGACACGTTTCGCAGCGCTTTGAAATCCGCGATTCTGTTGTTGATTACCAGACTGCGGATTTTATGCATTTATGACGAAAATGAGTGAGTGCAATTTAAGTGGGCAGATCAAAAGATTTTAAAAATATCGATGTGTTTTTTCCAGCTTCAATGTGTTGGTTTCTGCTGATTCAAATCATTGAAGATCAAACAATTTCTGTTTTGCATAAAGATCCGCAGTCTATCGATTACTATAACAATAGTAATAGTTTCTGTATTTTATCGCGTAATTATATTTTGGACATTTTGGTTTATGGAGAAAAAAGTTGAAATGACCAATTAGAAATGACCAGTTAATGATTTTTCGTCATAGGTCGTTCGAGACTTATAAAACACACGTATGATCCAAGTCTCCAAGAGCTAAAATCTTTATGTCTGATTTAAGAAATTGCATTATATGTGCACATATTTATGAAAGTGGTCCAAGTCAAAAGTTGAAAAAAGAACGGGTTTACAATATTGTCAAAAATGAACCGTCAGATACTGCTTGTTATTTCTACATTATATGGAATTCATTTGGTGTTGATATCCTTTTCCTTGAAATATAGCGAAACAAGAAATAATATGACTTAGGCCACTTTCAAAATAGTGGGCACATATGTAATAAAATTTTTTGGTGTTCATTTTAGTAGTGCACAAATTTTAAAATTTCGAGAACAAATATAACTTTCGTAAGGATCTGATTTTTAAAGAAAGTAGTTTATCCATGTGTACAGTCATTGTCCTACAGAAAAGTTTCTTCTAAATTCTTGTATTTACGTTCCGCTCGCAAACTATGTATAATAAAACTCTGCTTCCAATTGCGAACATCAAGGAAAATTCCTAAGGTAATAGATAAAGGAGGTAAGAAGAGAATGAAATGAGATAGTTTCATGGTTGCACTCGCAAAATACTTTGTATTCAAGGAACAGTCGGATCTTCGGAATTCGACGAAGTTAAAGATTAACTGAAGACAAATGGAAATAGCTATGGAACTAATTCTCGGTAGAACGAACAAATAGTGCAAATTACTTTGCGAATTAAATCTTACCTTGAATGAAAACAAGTCTAGAAAAGAATAATAAAGAACATGTTTTGAATACAATCTAATTTGCGTGACTAGAAACTTTAAAAGAAAAAATTGTGTAAAAAATATTCAGAAACTTTTGTTTGATTGTATCGTACATATTTATTTAAGATATAAAAATGTAAAAAATCTGGCCCTCACTAAATCATAAATGATAAAAACTTTGATAACAGTAGGAAAAATATAAAATTAGTCACACACAACTTTCTCATTTCACGTTCAGCAATCTCAAACATAACAACAGAATGACGCAACTGTTCTCGTTCTGGATAAACCAATAAATATTGAGACAATGCTTTTCAACGAATTGTTTCAACGAAACCAGCGAAGCTGTATACGACAGAATATTTTTGTCAACCCCTGTAGACACAACAAAACACCAAAATCCAACAGCCACATATCTTCCTTCGAATCGATTGTTAGTAGGGTTCTGAACGAAACTCTATCGAATTGGAATTCGCGGTAGTTTGCCAAAATATTCAAGCATTTTAATTTAATACGGAACAGATTGCGTCCGAGGTTTGATGTAACATAGTTTTTTCCCAGAGTCGGGAACTCGACTTTCTGCATTAATAAGCAACTAGCGCTGGAAAACGGGGGCGAAAGCGGGACGTGCGCGTACCAGCCGCATAGATATATCAATACGCGGGGGAGTCGGACTTCGAAATTAGCTTGCGGATCGGTGGCTACAGTTTTAAATGTACCAAGAGCCGGCCAGAGTCGGCTGTCACGATACGCTTTCGACAGGCACAGCTGCACACCCCGAACAAAACATGCATTCTCCATTCTGCTGTCGAATATGCAGAGAGGCTTTTAACAATTCATCAATGCCGACAGTGGCGGGGGGCTCTACTTGTAACCCTTACCACGACGTTTTACGATCTTCCTGTCAGCCCGGACCGTCGTCCATGACGCATACGTCGATCATCGTGCAATTCGTGTTGCCCTTATCACCATCATTTCGTGTGAACTTTCCGACATTTCGTGTGACACGTTCGAGTCAAACCGTCTAAGACCCAACTCTCAACCGGTAAATCGCTAATATTTTGAACACGTATCGCCCTTGTTAAAATATATTATTAAATAAAATGTGTCTTCTTCATGAAATCTTAAAAAGATTTAACAAAAGAAAATCATTGATTCTTCGAATATTATGCCATGGACTACGACCTTAAACGACAAAAGTGTCCGTAAAAATTAATTTAACATAAGTGACATAAGTAACATAATCTGAAGAAACGTACGTAGAATCGATAATCATAAGTGAAATTACTTCATCATTAATATGTTCAAACAAGTTAAAGTTCCTGAAGCTATGCGGGTTGACATTTTGGCTCCCCAATTACGTAGGAAACCAAATATAATGAAATAACGTGTATGATGAATGGAATAATTTATATTTTAATTGTTTTATTTATTTCCTGTTGATCACAAAACGTTACCAAAAATAATGATTTTCTAAGATTTCTGTTAGCAGGCCATTATTTTCGTACTATCACATGTAACCTCATTAATTTACCTAGATTTTAAACAAAAATGTAAATGAATTTAACTAGGAATCATGTACTACTCCTTTCTTTGCATATTTTTTCTAATGATAGGTCGGTAGGTGGAAGTATTATAGTTTACCTAATTTTCCCGCTTGCCGCGAGAGTCAGCTATTTCAATCCATCGACGCGCGATGTGCGGAAATCCTTCCGGCGCGGCGTGTCGCACGTATGCCGTCGTTTAACAATAAATATTTCGTCGGTGGAGGCAGCTTTATCTCCCTGTTGATGAAGTTGCACCATCCGCGGTCGCGATACCTCCAAACCGCATGGAACAATATCCTTAAGTGGCTCTGGAAATAGCACGGGTTCGCCCGGCGCGGCGTATCCCGCGCGAACAAAGAAACAAAGATACACGACTACTAACTGCGACGACACAAAACGGGAGACGCGTTATTATCAAGGTACCGCGCGCCGGTATACTATAATTCAAAGCCGTCCTCGACGAAACGCGACGTTGTAAGAGGCACGGTATGGCCCACGGAAAGACTTGCGGAAAAAGAACGAATCCTAGACGGTGAATTTTGCCAAGTTTTACGAGACCGATACACCCTGTTGCTCAGAAAAATATTGCGTTTCCATTGTACGCGGCGACTGTTACCGAATATTAGCTTTACTTCACCTGGGAAAAAAAGGAATCGACGACCGACGACTTCGACATATCGGCTCGGGGGGTGTTCGTCGGGGCGAACGACAGATCCTGGATCAACTGGCGGCACACAGGGTTTTCCGATTAATCCTTCTATCCAATAGTTTCAATTAAAAACCCGATAACACTCGATGTTCAGAATTTCAAGGACGGCACAGGGAATGTGTTAACGTGTACGCCAATGCTATTGAGCAAACGTTATGGCGGGTACACGTCAATGCCTGCAAGCATAGGCAGAATCGCCAGATGAAGGGAGGGTTGCTTGCTACACCCCCCTAAAAGATAAATATTTTTTTGTGAAAATTGTGAAAGAAATAGATGAAATGCACGAGGTAAATTAGAGGATTTTCGTTCGTTTTTCATCTTAATATCTTTATTAACAACCGAGAAAAAAGGGGTAAAGTTTAGGGTGTTTGCCCTCATATTAGCGACTTAAAATTTCGGGGGATTACCTTTCAACCTAAAAGCATTGTTTTGCACACAATATTAATAAAAATTGTCGTGGGTGCCGCTGGAGCATGCTTATCCTGCTAGATCCTGTGCAATTTACTGGTGTTTTTAAGGAAAGTAGAGATCTATAGCCTAACCGAAAAACTTGTACGTTACGATGATGGCTCGCGGGATTCATTGCTGAAAATTAATCGGAAGATTGGTCGACGAAAGTTTCGAATACGAACCGTGACGTCCGGGCGGATACCTACATCGGCCCTGCGATGACAAATGTAAGTCAAGAGCAGATTCCACTGACCGCGGTTTCCCGCTCATAAAAACATCAGAAACCGCGATCGGACTCCACCCGGAGGCAGTGCTGATACCGCGTGATTAATTAAGTGCACGGTGATAAGTCCGACCGTGGCGATCGTCGGAAAGTACTTCATTGTGATGACAGAATGGATCTGCCGGTTGCAGACACCTGTAATTCAAGATGGTGAACGAGAGCAAGCCGAGGCATTCAATCACCTCTCGACAGGTCGACGAGGCTGCCGCAGCCGCGCCCGACGAATTTCCAATAGACATTTAATTATCCCAAACAACGGATGGCGTTGCCTTTAAATTCCGCAAGCGTGAAGCAACCTTGCTTAATTCGAACACCGCCGGCGCGGCGACCATTTACTTTCACGCCGACGCCCAAAAGTAAACTGTCTCTTATCTGCGTGTGTTGATACTAGCAGGCCTAACTTATTATACATCACCGAACATAGGAAACCTGATGAACGAAAAGATCTGATCGATTCAACGTGTTTCGTGTACTCATTAGTACTGATTAGCTATTACATTTACTACGTACATCAGGGATGGGCACAGGTGGGGCCCCTCAAACGCCTGCTTCCCCCACCAAGCTTCCTTTCCGTGGCGCTCCTCGTGGGTCCGATGCACGAGGCCTGCGCACTGCTTGCGACGGACGAAGCGCGTCTTTGTTTCATAGTAACGACGGAAGTTGGTGGGGGACAGTAGGCGCTACGGTGGGGACGGCTTTGCTTCAATTGAGGCAAAAATGCCCATCCCTGACGTACATGAACGAACATTGGTAGCATGGCACCAACTGTTTCTTTGGAATCTTCCAAACTATTTTTATTCTACATATTTTTACAGAAAATTCAAAATTTTTCAAACAACTTTGGTGATAGATCTTTCATTCACAAACAAAAAGATTACTTTTGTAGCATAGCCTTGTAAAACATTAAAAAAACCGAATTTTTATTGTAATCATTATTTATATCTACTGTATTTTTTAAGACTGTTGCTCTGAAGAATCGAAAAATGCTAATAAAAGATATCAACCAAGATATCAAAGATGCTTCTGTCGGAATACTCCATAAAAATTATTCAAACAATAGAATTTTTTAGTACACAGTTGACCTACTCTCTCTGTTCTTCTTTTAAATTAAATTTCCGAAAACAAGCACGAAAACAAGTTATTTAAAAAATGGAATTTTTTAGTAGAGTACACAGCTAACCTGCTCTTTTCGTTGTTTTTGTTTTATTAAATTTTCGAAAACAAGCAAGTATTTACTCGAAAACCTTTTGACGAGTTTTTATCATCAACCTAAAATATCGAATTCGCGCATACAGCTAACTCCTTGCTAGTATTATACATCACTGTTCAATATTTATTTCGTTAAATAAATAACTTTGTGTGGAAGTGTTAATAAATCTTGGGAACAAGTACGTTAAACTCAGACACAATGTTTGGACAATTCGAAACAGGATTTACTGACTGTTTCTGTGTAGGACGTTTAGACTCCCTGGAGAAACCACCAAGGCCGCAGGTAGAAAAAAGGAAGTTAGCTGCCTCTTGCACGTCCACTCGGTGATGATGTTGGACCATTGTAGCCACAGTGACGGTAGCTCCATATCGTAAGGTCGGTTGGCTTTCGAGGCCAACATTTCATATGCTTGGGCACTGCTTATGCAGACACGCTAGAGCTTTAGAGTGTGCCAACCGGCGTAGACATACCTAGGACCTGTAATCTCACCGTCAAATTGGTAGCGTGTTAAAGTTGTGGTCTAGCACATCAGCTATGGGGGTTGATTGAACCTGTCGACTAATCCTTCATCCAAAGAGACCACATAGAGCTGTAAACGAAAAGCTCAAGATACTTGTTAACGTTAAGTGGGTATTCAGTGCAAATGCGCGTTTCCAATACAACATTTCGAAATTAATTTAAAAAAACGAGATTTAAGACGTTTTACGACAAACTGTCAACAGACATTTTACTAAAAATTGTAAGAGTTATTAAGTGACTGTTCAATCATGAATATTTAGGAAAACGTAACGCGAGACAAATGAAATTGACATAACAAAAAGTTTGTCACAATCAACATACATATGACATAGTTTATACTGATGTGGATATTATGAAATAATAAAATGAAATCTGATCTGCAATTAATTACAGCATTGGCAACAAACTTAGATTGCAATTGTGAAGATCTATGTTCCAATTAATGGAGTTTTATATTATATGACAAATTGTATTGTATCTAATACAAAAATTGCAAAACTAATAACATACTTTAATTCAAGAGTAACTACCAAGTTCAACAGTTATTGTTTACAAATCGAGATGAAACTGTAAGTGTGAATGTGTATATTGCGTACGTTCCTGTATTAATTTATAAGAAACAGATTCATGTAACACAACAATTGTGCTGTCTACTTGATTGTGAACATCTACAATCGAAAAATATTTATAAAACATTTGAACTGATAAAACCGGAGGAAAAAGATGATTTGAATACGATAGCTGAACTCTAATAAGCACGTCAAACTTCGCTCTTTCGTATTTAAAAACTTCGAATGGAAGGTTCCTTCTATGGTACACATATAAAAAAGAATTAACCAAGTTTTCTCAGCCGAGAAAGAATTATAAGTTAAGAAAAGAAGACGTAGTACCACCTAGGAATACAGGATGTAAAAAATTTCCTCTTCAGAACTTTAATTATTCTTGATACACTATAGAACTTTCGTTATTTATTCAGAAATATAATTAATGTTTATTGATACCATATTACGATCCACCTGAAATATGTAACAATCGAAACGTTCAGTTCTGCAAATTGTGAAAAATGCTTTACTTTTCCTTTCACTGAACATGTACCTCATTTACTTCCTCAAGCATGCTTTCAAATTAAAAGCACAATTAGTTAGATTCTCTCGTCGAATAAACTTATTATTATTATTATTAGTTGGTAAACAATTTTAAATGTTATTTGAAGACAATAAAATTTAAACAATGAATTACAAAATTATTACAAAAAATATACAGGGTGTGGCCGGACGGGTGGTAGAACCGAGCGGGGAGTGATACTGCATATAAAAATAAGTTGAAAAAAACGATAACATTTTTTTGTTTGATGCTTCGTTTTCGAGAAAATCGAGTTTGAAAATGCAGCGAATACACGTGCTATTGCATAGGGATCGTCTGACGCGTCTGACCATGATCAACCAATTCTACTTTGTGAATGTATTAAGGCACGCGAACTTGGCGGAACTTTAAATTCAATTTTCTCGAAAACGAAGCGTCAAACGAAAAGATGTTATTCGTTTTCTTTGGCTTATTTTTACATGTAGTACCATAGTACCACCCGTTCGGCCACACCCTATATATTCATTACGATAATTATCAGTATTACACAGGAATAATTTTTTAAGTTATGTAAAATGTCACCAAATTTCTCGATCCTGCTCACTGTGCGCTATGAGCTCACGCACACTGTTACAGCTCACAATCAGTTACGTGTAGGTGTCGTACAAACGACATTGTCTCACGGGATTCGAAAAGAGACAAGGAAACCGAAAAAATGCCGGTATTCATATCGGTTACCAGTATAGTTCTGTTGTCCCAATACCGGTATCAAGATTATACCGGTATATGACCGGTATTCATAATATCGGTATAAAAATTTTACCGGTATTAAGTCCCTGTTTTAAAGTAGCGTTATGAAAGCAGCCGATGTTTCGCTTGCACGACGGGAGTCCCGCTGTAACCAGAGGGGTGCGCGAATATTTTCCTTTTCATCTTCGTTGACGAGCTGACAGGAAAAGAAGAGAGCAGAGAGAATCTCGGGCTAACGAGGAAAATCGGGGCCATGAAATTCAGGCAAATACAAATAGAGAGAAGCGGAAATGTCGGAGGAAGCTGGCACGCTTCGAATGCTTCGGTGTCTGGTTTGACCTGTCTCCCGGCGTATCCGGAGTAACCCGTAAGAATGAAGTGCTGCTGCTCTCTCCGTCCGGAAACAAATGCAGAATCCGCAAACTGCACGCTGCCCAGAATGATGAATGAAATGTTACGAGAGTAACGGCGGCGCAGCGAGAACGACCGAACGACCACGTACGTTCACATCGCTAAAGGTGGACTGCAATTTTCTGCCAGCGCGGCGTGGCGCGGCGCGGCGGCATTTCGAAACCCTGTCGAAAGATCGCATTCGCGAAATCAAAATATTCCGAAACACCACCAAAAAAGACGAACTGTTCTCACAGCATGGACACACTACTGATTAACACGTGTCCGGCAACAAGACTAAAATTTGTCATTCACCAACAACCAAATATTAGTCATATTAGTCGTTTTAGTTTACAAAAATGACAAGGCTCTATTTATGTAGATTTTGTGCAATTTTTCTTAGAATATATGCTTGGATATAGAAATTTATCAAATTAATTTCCATTTAACAATTTCAAAATTTCAATAATTGTAATAAGTGTGTGTCAATATTTTCTTTAAAAAATGGAGATAATCACCGATGTTCCATGATGAGGAAGTTGATGTATAGAGCTCCTTGCTAGTTTCATTGTTGTGATTATTATAATAATAAAAATATACAAGTACATGGAAGAGCCATAGAACACCGAGAAAATTTCCAAAAACTTTTTCCTATAATTCACGTTCTGAAGAATATTTTCTTAATGCAGTTTTGAAAATGCTACTCGATACAAAAATGAATAACTAAAATTAATTTTAATGTACTCGGTAATCAGTAGCTTAAAATTAATATAATAAGTGTAAAAATGCTACTAATTCTGCACGCCGAAACCTTACCACAAATTGTTATTATTATAGTTAATTATGGATTTTTTAAAATGAACTCTTCACGAACACAAAACTCACTCGCCATCTGGCAGCGAGACCTTCAAACATGAAATTGTACACATAGGTAAGTCTGTGCTGTACAGACATTGCACACAGCTTTGCATCACCGACGAGATACTGTTAGGGACTTTTTTTTACACTTCGGGGGGCTCTAAGAGCCCCCTTACCACCGTACCAGCCTCAGTGCTACAATATTCAGCGACATAGGTATTTAAGTGAGTACAGGTGGGCGCGGGGATAACGTGGAACTAACAGTGATCTGAAATACCAACATTGCTAAAAATAATAATACCGCTTACTGGTATCGCTGAATAGCACAGGAGCTGGCAACACCGACGAGATACTATTAAAGACTGCCAGCCTTACTCTCCTACACCCGCTTGGATGTATTCTGGCTGGAGTAAGAAATAGAAGGCCATCGACGTGACTTCGTCGGTGCAGAAGGCCACTGAGGAGATAATCAGATTTATTAAAGACTGCCAGCCCCTGTGTTATTCAGCGAGACCACCGACGAGATAATAGTATCTCGTCGGTGGCGAGACTAGTAATCGAGCGCGACTGGGTGCGGGGATAACGTGGAACTTACAGTGATCTGAAATACCACATCGCTAAAAGTTCTACCACCGACGAGATAATCGTCAAGTAGAAGGAGAATGATGTAGTTATAATAGAATGCTCACATTACCCATTCTGTGATTACCTTATAATACTATCACCAACGAGATACTATCTCGTCGGTGACGGTGGATCCGCACTCTACCTAAATAGAACTAGAGAATATATGAGTGTTCACGTCCAGGGTGAACCAGCTTGAATGATACATATATGTACTTTGTTCTGAAGGAAGGTGAAATTGCAAAATGTTATGGAAGACAATAGGAATAGGAATAGGAATAGAATTGATTGAAAATCAACATATTTATTAAATGTGCAGCTATTAGCTCGATATTATCCTTTATCCATAAGACACTAGAAGGTCTTCAAGATAGAGAATAATACCGATTGCCCAGGTCTCACCACGAGGAGGTTGCTGCACAAGAGACCCGAAAGGGAGTCAGAACGAATGCAATATTCCTTCTGGCTCCCTTTCTTACAACAACGGACTTATACTAAATTATGAAAGTCTGTCGAGTAATTATCGCGGAGCAAAAGTTGTGAATCGGAGAAGAAGTCTCCGATTCACAGGGGGCGAAAGGCGAATCAGGCAGAAGGCTCTGATTCTTTCAAAATGAGAAGCAACAAGAGAAAACCAGAGCAGAAGGCTCTGGTTCGAAGGGGACGCGGCGCGTACAATGCTTGCTGCCCAGCACCGGCCAGAACCGATACCCGACGTGTCCTCACCGAGAGGAACGACCATGAGAAGTGTTCAAACGATATCCCATTTCTCCACCAACTACCTGTCACCAAACAACAAAAGTTGAGGTGAACGCGGGTAGAATGACGAATAGAGAGGACACTGTAGCATGGCTACACGAGTGAACAGATCTCAATGAACCATCCCTCTCAATGAATTGACGCCGAATACCGGCTCCAACCGGTCTGGTACATACAAGCAAGGTCCGACACAGCAGAGGGCTGTGTCGGAATCAAAAATTCGAGTCAAGCAAAGTGAAGTTACGGCAATAATTACTCGACATACCATATTTACGACGACGATATACAATATTAATAACTAACGCACGCAAGCCGAGCAATTATTGTGGACCAAAAGATTAAATCGCAAAAGAAGGAAGAATCAAAGCAGAAGGCTTTGATTCGCAAAGAAGAAACATGAACCTGAGCGGAAGGCTCAGGTTCGGGGGTGACGCTAAGACAATAATTGCTCGGCAAATAAAACTAACTTAAGAATACGCTGCAGTTCTCTTGGTGCGTCCTCTTCTGGGAGTGTCCTCTTCTTGGTATGTCCACTTCTTGGTGTGTCCTCTTCTGAGTGTGTCCTCTTCTTGGTATGTCCTAGCTGAAACAGACTAATAATAGTTAGACATAACAATATATAACCCCGCACATAAGTGCGAACCAAACCAGCTCACGAGAGCCAAACTAACCCCGCACGCGAGTGCGATTCTAACCAGCTCACGAGAGCCAACCTAATACCAGCTCACGAGAGCCAAACTAACCCCGCACACGAGTGCGGGCTATAGGCGATTCGGGTAGCCCCAGGGACGCAACTCCCCGTACTCACTCACGGTCCCAACCGTGAGTGAGCCCCTGAGGGACCTCCGATCGGAGGAATACAAATTTCAAACAAGTTGTCAAAATTTTTAGAAGCGAAAACAACCAGAGAACCAGCTCGTGAGAGCAATTGTAACCACGCACACGAGTGCGAATACAATCAGGTCACAAGAGCAATTACAATTCCGCACATGAGAATTATAATTGCTGCCTATAGGCGACTCGGGTAGCCCCGGGGGCGCTACTCCCCGTACTCACTCACGGCCCCATCCGTGAGTGAGTCCCTGAGGGAACTCCGATCGGAGGAATACCAATTTCAAACAAGATGAGAAAACTTTTAGGAGTGGGGCTTGTGAAAGTTCCGAAGCGAACAATTGTAAATTCAGAAATAAAAATTGTCGTGATCACTGACTGAATACGTACTTCGCAATAACGATCTGCAGATGGGCCAAGGGTAAAGGAAGAAAACATTGATGGCCGACAGCAACCTACCTGAATGTAAATTCATATTCAATTTAATGAAATATGTTTTTATATCTCGCAGGTCTTAAATTCTACTACACAATCTTGTCGAAAATTGAAAATGTGCAATGTGCAGCTATTAGCTCGATATTATCCTTTATCCATAAGACACTAGAAGGTCTTACAGATAGAGGATAATACCGATTGCCCAGGTCTCACCACGAGGAGGTTGCTGTACAAGAGACCCGAAAGGGAGTCAGAACGAATGCAATGTTCCTTCTGGCTCCCTTTCTTACAACGACGGACTTATACTAAATTATGAAAGTATGTCGAGTAATTATCGCGGAGCAAAAGTTGTGAATCGGAGAAGAAGTCTCCGATTCACAGGGGGCGAAAGGCGAATCAGGCAGAAGGCTCTGATTCTTTCAAAATGAGAAGCAACAAGAGAAAACCAGAGCAGAAGGCTCTGGTTCGAAGGGGACGCGGCGCGTACAATGCTTGCTGCCCAGCACCGGCCAGAACCGATACCCGACGTGTCCTCACCGAGAGGAACGACCATGAGAAGTGTTCAAACGATATCCCATTTCTCCACCAACTACCTGTCACCAACCAACACAAGTTGTGGTGAACATGGGTAGGATTACGAATAGAGAGGACAATGTAGCATGGCTACACGAGTGAACAGGTCTCAATGAACCATCCCTCTCAATGAATTGACGCCGAATACCGGCTCCAACCGATCTGGTACATACAAGCAAGGTCCGACACAGCCTTCTGCTGTGTCGGAGTCAAAAATTCGAGTCAAGCAAAGTGAAGTTACGGCAATAATTACTCGACATACCATATCTACAACGACGATATACAATCTTAATAACTAACGCACGCAAGCCGAGCAATTATTGTGGACCAAAAGACTAAATCGCAAAAGAGGGAAGAATCAAAGCAGAAGGCTTTGATTCGCAAAGAAGAAACGTGAACCTGAGCGGAAGGCTCAGGTTCGGGGGTGACGCTAAGACAATAATTGCTCGGCAAATAAAACTAACTTAAGAATACGCTGCAGTCCTCTTGGTGCGTCCTCTTTTTGGTGTGTCCACTTCGTGCTGTGTCCTCTTCATGGTGTATTCTAGCTGAAACAGACTAATAACAGTTAGACATAACAATATATAACCCCGCACACGAGTGCGAATCAAACCAGCTCACGAGAGCAATTACAATTCTGCACATGAGTGCGAAAACAAGAAGAGACCAACTCATGAGAGCGATTGTAACCCCGCACACGAGTGCGAATACAATCACCTCACAAGACAAATTACAATTCTGCACATGAGTGCGAAAACAAGAAGAGAACCAGCTCATGAGAGCAATTGTAACCCCGCACACGAGTGCGAATACAATCAGCTCACAAGAGCAATTACAATTTTGCACACGAGTGCGAAAACAAGAAGAGAACCAGCTCACGAGAGCAATTGTAACCCCGCACACGAGTGCGAATACAATCACCTCACAAGAGCAATTACAATTCTGCACATGAGTGCGAAAACAAGAAGAGAACCAGCTCATGAGAGTAATTGTAACCCCGCACACGAGTGCGAATACAATCAGCTCACAAGAGCAATTACAATTTTGCACACGAGTGCGAAAACAAGAAGAGAACCAGCTCATGAGAGCAATTGTAACCCCGCACACGAGTGCGAATACAATCAGCTCACAAGAGCAATTATTATTCTACACATGAGAATTATAATTGCTGACTATAGGCGATTCGGGTAGCCCCGGGGGCGCTACTCCCCGTACTCACTCACGGCCCCATCCGTGAGTGAGCCCCTGAGGGAACTCCGATCGGAGGAATACTAATTTTAATCAAGAAATATAAATTTGAAGAAGACTCAATACCGAAAATTGTAATGGAAACTCCAATTAGCATATTAGAGGTAATAATTGATGGTATTCGTTGAACGAACAGTTGAAGGACAGGTTCGTTGAAGATGGGCCAAGGGTAGACAAAGGAAGTATTGAAAAATATGAATAGTAATAAAACTTACCGTTGTTCGTTGAATGAACAGTTGAAGAACAAAACAGCATTGTTGATGGTAGGCCGGGATAGGCCAGGGTAGCTGTAGATGACCCCTTGTCCACCTCTGGTGAGTCCCTGGTCCTCCTGGTCCCGGAGCTCGACGCGACACGCGACGCCCGACCGCTCACTCCGGCCCCCCCGCCCCGACTGTCTGACTGACGGCTGGCTCTCGCCGAGCTCGCGCGGTAACCCCCACCCCACCGAATATCGATCGATGTCGATCGCCGTTGACAATTATTGATAAATTTATTATTTCTAGCTGGTTAACGTTTACAACAATTCCATTTTACATTGATGTCCACTAGCACTCCCTTGGCTATCTGACCACCTAATTTTTTAGTAAAAGTGGCTAATAGTATTCGAGATACGTAATAACTTTTAAACTATGAACATTCGCACGCATTAATTTATTCAATACAATTCACAGATAAATTTATTATTTCTGGCTGTTTAATGTTGTCGATTTAATGTAATCGACAGTTCATCGAACCCGTCAAATCGTCTCGTGGGCCATCGCATCATGTTTTCCTTACTCCAATTCCGTTACCCTATTCCTTTGTCTCCTCCGCAGCACCGTTTATTAGGTCATTGCCCTAACGAACGTTGCTGCGATCCTACTTGTTTAATTTCAAAGTCTCCACTACGTAATCCGTCCAAAACCGATGGCCCACGCGGGTGTAAAAGAGAGCTGCCTTGTCGCTCTCGCTCTCTTGCGATTATTCTGGTCATATTGACACATATCAAAGTTTTCGTGCATTTATTCTTGTCATACTGACACTCATCAAATCTCGTTTCGTTCGATCATTCATTGTTTATTTTCTCATTTTGTTATTTTTCCTTTTGTATCGTTGATTTCTCGTTAAATATACTTTCTATTGTTAACATTCCTCGTTACACCTTTCTCTTCTACTCCTTTTACATTTCCATTAGCTATAGTTTACAACAAATGTTCATAACAATTCCTTTTGCTAATTAATGATGTTAACGAGCACTCCCTTGACCACCTTGCCATCTAATTTTTTCGTAAAAATAGTACATAAAACTCGAGATACAGAATAACTTTTAAACCATGAACATTCGCACGCATTAATTCATTCAACATAACACTATGATACATTTATTAATTCTAGCTGTTTAATGTTTGTAATAATTCCTTTTGCCAACGATGTGGACAAGCATTCCCTTGACCACCTTGCCATATAATCTTTTACAGTAAAGTCTTTTCAATATATTTCTGTTCCCACAGATCGATTCTTGAAACAGTTATACATATATATTTCGTTTATGAAATATTTTGAAATTACAAATTGAGGCATCTCGTATAGAATTTGAAGTAGGAATTGTTTATTTTCCTAAAATTATACGTCAATATTTTATTTATTTCATTTTAATATTGTAAACCTTAAAAACCAACATTAAAACATCGTCTGAAATATCTGCTTAAGGTGCAGAATGTAAGTAATATGGTTCTGTGACGATTTGCTTTCTCACCGACGAGAATCTCCTCAGTGGCCTTCTGCACCGACGAAGTCACGTCGATGGCCTTCTATTTCTTACTCCAGCCAGAATACATCCAAGAGGGCGTAAGAGAACACCGAAATATTCGAGATCCTGCCTGGGGCTCCAAAACCGTTTTGGTAATACAAGAAATGACAAGAAAAAGAGGCCAAGTGGCCTCAGCAATAGATGGACGCCAAAATATATTGGATGTTAGGTCTCTTCTATATCTCGTCGGTGATATAGGAATGGACCTGACACCTTATGAGACTTGGTGTCCATAGGAATCTGTAGTACCGACACCTTAAAATGCCAGTGATTTTAGCGTCCTCTACGCTTTGAGAACGGTGAATTCGAGAACTAGAACCAATTCGAATCGGGTTCGACTGGTAAAACTTCTACAGCCAGTGCCGGATTAATCCAGCGCGGGGCCCGTAGCAAATGTAACAAAGAGGCCCTATGGTTTGCACGATAATATAATAAAACCCAATGAATGACCTTCTTTGTAGCAAAAATATCTGCGAACGGTCTGTCTACAGCGTTGTCAAGTCTAAAGTACGCAACGTTGTCCGATTATGAGTTTTCAACACACCCGAAAATCATCGGAGAGTGCAATCGCGAAGAGACTCTCTTCTGCCCGTTCGCCGTAAAGAGAGCAAATACGCTAACAAGAAAGAAATCTCCTTACGTTATGCCGAGTACCTGTGTATGTTCTAATTGTAAGATACACGAGAGAATTTTGCATACGCAACAAATTAACCCTTCCGACCCGAAGGACGTACGGTGTAGGTCCTCACGATCTATCGTATGCGGAAGAACAACGTATGGCGTACGGTGTACGTCCTGATGCATATTCCAGTAGTGGACAAAAATTTAAAGACACTCTAAAGAAGACGATACCTATTTTAATATTGTACTATACGATTTGAACTTTTTGGGAAGCTAGAGCAATTAGTTTACTAGAGGATGCGAAAAGAAATTTTTTCAAAAATTGCAGTTGATCGGAATTGTTGAAAAAATACTAAAAGTTGCATTTTCAACTCTTTTATGTGAGCCTATATCGAAAATAAAAAAACACACACATTTTGTAGATCTGTGTCAATTATATGCACTGTGAAAGTTTCATCGAAATCGGTAGATGCGGGAAAAAACGACAGGCATTGAAAGATGTAAGATGTATTTGCAATTCAATACTTTATATTAATATGTTATATGAAAGCGATGATAATTAGAACTAATTCATGCAAAGAGATCTAATGATTTGATCGCACGTATTATAATTCCTTATTGTCCAAATGTCCATCTATCACTGTAAAATTATTGTTATATTGTAACAAGCTTTAAACAAATTTGGATTCTACGTACACAAAAGTTTCTACTAAAGCTTTTGTTAAAACTTGTCTTCGTGCACATGACAAGCGTGTATCGTGGCAGATGGAGCACAAGCGTTCTTTGTGTCCAATTTCGTATTTACAAACGATTAAAGTTGTATAATGGTATTTATCGTTTGCTCGACGCGCGACGATCGCCGTGACGAGTAATAAGTTAGATCAATGAATAGGACTGTGTGTGCATCGTACTTGATTTCTTACCCTTTTTGCCTTTGCCAGCGGGGAATCGTAGTGGTTCTACGAAGTCGGGCGAAATACGTCTGCCGTCGGAATTTCGACAGAAAAAGATTGCCATTTTTTTCTTTTCTTTTCGTATCGATCACTGTTCGAGGCATAAAGGCATAAAAGGGTCCAGTATTCGCGAAAGGATGTATAAAAAGCTGGCATTTCAATGTCGAACGCTCAATACATCGAAAAATTGCCGGAGAAATATTCCCACAAAAAGTTTTCTCGCTTATGGTCGTCGGACAAGATACATATTGCGGGCTCGTAAAATTTTTTTCGGCAACTGCCAGGATCTTCTTCGTATAAAGATACGAAGAGGTTCCCCAGCTGGTCCGGGCTCTTGGGAGGTGACTCGATTCGAACTCGGTTCCATTAGTTTCAGCGTTTTTTATTCTGACATGGTCTTTATGCTTGTATTGGAAAATTGTTATACCGAAAATTAAATTATATTGTTGTACTATTTTTCTATTTACGAAATTATCATTTCTTTTTTGTTCAAATTAAATATCGTAAATTTCTCGAGAACGGGAAATTCAGTGTTCAAATACTTTTTGAATCCACTGTATATTACGTTTCTTAACATTATTTGGATTATGACATGTACAATTTCAGCGGCGCTAATGAATTTGATGTCGTAATACGCTTAATGATATAATTAAATCTCAAACGCAGGCGATGGAAAGTCAGAAAGTTATTTCTTTATCCGGGGATTGAAAGAACCGTCGATAGATGAGCACATCGTTACGCAGCTTCATGTTCCATTACCAGAAAATATTCAACCGGAATGATCGATCTGAATATCCTCTCGTTACTTCGCGAAGCTACCGGTGGCAATATCGACGGTATACTTCCGCGTCGGCGGTAAGATACTCTGCCATCAATGTCTGCGCTCTTCATCCCGAGTACAAGCAAAAAAATCTCCTACAATATAGCGAAGGATCAAACATAAAATTTGCCTTTCCTTGTGATTCTCAAAATATTATAATTGCATATGGACTGCAAAGCGGGAAAATAAAATTTTTATTGTTTTACTAAATTCATTCGGTGAAGAGTGATTAATCAGCTTCTCCGTCGGCAGATCAGGGAAATGGACACAAATGGAGGGGAATACAGTTACGATTGATCATTAGTTAGTTTAAATGATCAGTTATCAATCTTTAGTCATCAGTCACTATTGTACGATTAACATACATTAATATATGTATACTTAAACTAATATTGGAATTTGCATTGACCAAACGTGTCATAATCTGTATTTTATATGTTTATTGTGCCTAATAGGATATTTTTTTGTTATTATTATGTCTTATTTTAACTTATAACCATTTTTAGTCATTAGTCATAGTGAAATTCTGATTGCGTATTTAGTCATTAGTTATGCCATTATAGTCAGTTTTCAATATTCATCCTTAATAAAAATTTAGTCATTATTCATTAGTCATTACGCTCAAATACTTATGTAGTCATTACTCATTAGTCACGCTCAATTATTTACTTAGTTATTAATTATTAGTCACTTTTGTAGAGCTTATGAAGTTATTAGTCAATAATCATAATTGTGACTAGAGTTTGCCCAACTCTGGCACGACAGAAACGAAACGCGTCACATGACCATGGGAAGAGCGTGGGGAAATAGCGTCGAGGAAGAGGAAGGGTAGAGTGGAAGACAAGTCTTAACCTGGCGACACTGATTTAACACGACAATATGGGTAGAAACTGTACTACGGGCTACGAGACGTTACTATAACTCATTTAAAAACTTTACTCCGAAAATGAACCGGATATGAGGCCGTCACCTTTAAAGTAATCCCCTTGAGACTACACACACGCATACCAACGTCTGATCTCGTGCTCGCAACATTTCTGGTACTCGTTTTCCTGTGTCTGTCAACACGGGCGATATATTATTTTGAATTTCGAGAAGGTTATTGGAAATGTTTTTTTTAGAATAAAGATTTTCTTCACCATTGATGAGAATTCAAATAGAAATTTCATTCCCCCTTTTGTAATTTTAAGAAGTTGAAAATAGTACATCGTACACAATACTCATAATTTCAATTTTAATCCTTCTATTGTTTAAATATTACCCACGCATTTTTGTAGTAAACAGATCAAATCTGCAGTTTGGATCACCAATTTTTAATTTCAGAATTCCCGCACAAGAATAACTAATTATGTTGAGGACATTTCTGTATTTATTTTTATGGACATCGCGATAAATAATTAGTCAAACAATTGACATTCTTTGCACTTTTTGTAATATCAATTTACACAAAATAGCACACAATGCGCACAAATTCAACTGCATAAAGTTTTGGACTCGTGTAACTGGTACTATAATAGATACTGTCTATTATTTTTAAATAAATATTTCATAATTGCTAACAGATCATTGACATACGTATGGGTCACAAATCTTCTTCACTAAACTACATTCACTGAACAAACTGCAAAATTTACTCGAACAATGGAATCTCTGGATACAGGAGACTCGACCGTACATGAATTATGAATCTGTCGGCATTTGAATATTTTCGTGTGCCAGTTTACATTGAATTCCTTTCGACGACGATATTGTTGAACTGGGTGAGTGATGTTTAATCTCTTCGCAAAGTTCTTTGATCCTTTCTTTCGCGGTATCGGTGAAACGAGATGGTTCGAGAGACCAAGTCTCGAGAGTCGAAAGCCACGACGACGCGCGTTTAATCGGCTGCATTATCAGCGCCGTAAAGAGTGCGTGTTAACGCTGATTAATTACTCATTGGCAGATCGTTTTTAAACGAGCGCGACGTGCTCGTTTCACGATTTCCGTCGGTCCCGCTCGCCTTCGCTTCTCCCTTTCTTCCCATCTTCCTTTCGTTTTTTAATCTTTCTTCGCGTTTTTTTCCATTTCTCTTCCCTATTCCCGCGTGCACGCGTCTATGTAACCTTACCGAACGCAGCTAACGAAAATCACAATGGTGCAATTTGTTCGCAATCCCATCGCAGTTGAAGTATTTATTTGCGGAACGTTCCTCCAGTGGAGAGAATGCCAAGATGAAACGCTGTAGTAATTAAAATCGTAGTATTTTTTACGTTATCACTACACTGCGGATCTTTGTGCAGAATAAAAATGTTCTGTAAAATAAATTTATGCAATATATATTCTGTAATAATAATATATTAATTCAATTAAATAAATATATCCTTCGGGTAAAATAAACATTGCAAGCTGTAAGAGCTGCATAGATATTTATTTCTTTTCTCAGCAATTTTAATGGGTTGGAAAGAATACAACAATATTTTCAAATTCATTGAATATCTTCACTATTTTATATTTGGTGCATCCATTTTTACCGTAAATGCATAATAGTCGATTCTCCACGTCATATAAATGGTATTTTTAGGGTGAATATTGTACTTTGTTTTTCAGGGAGTCGCCAAACTCTTGTGGACTATAGGAGGAGGTTGGGGAGGGAAGAGTGTACACATACGAGGGTAGAGGTATGGACAAGGGCAAGCACGGTAGGGGAAATATGAAATAGTTGATAGTGGGAGAACCGGTAGTGGTACACTGATAGTGGGAGTCGTAAAGTGACAGCGGGGAAGTAGTTGCCCGGGCCTTTAAAGTTTACAGTATTATCCGAGAATGTATCTTCATACGAATCTCCATACCCATTCACTTGTCCCAACGTCCCCTATAATTTTAAACGCAAACATGATAGAGAACTAATTGTGCCAATTACAATTTTAGTTCTTATGTAGCCACCCAAAATATATAGATTATTGAAAACCCTTTTGTGTTTAACGTATTTGCACAAATTCTCATTTTAATTATATCTCAAAAAATTGTGTAATATTATTAAAGAAACACTAACAAGTAGTTCAAAGAAGTGCAGTGAAACATCAATTGTGCTGTTCAATGCAAAAGTGATATGACAAAAGTTGACTACAGGACATTAAGACTTAAAAAGGTGTAATTCCTCAATTAGGGTGACACAGTTCACGTAACTCCAACAACTCCGGCCATACCAAAAACCATCGGTTACAGAATATTTCACCGGCGAGGTCTGCGCTCTTGATAGAAACCTGTCTCACGTTTCTAAGGTTTCGCTGGTAGGAGCAAGAGTCAAACATCCACTTCGCAGGTGTCAGAAAAATTTCTTGTAGAGCGATTCGACGACTAGTTAGACCGCATGCCAGGGATTCTTAAATGATTCTCGCTGGCCGGACGGGATGATAGAAGGGGACACCTCGGAAAGTGGAGACGAGAGAATGGTCTGGGTTAGGGTGCCGGGGTGGGGGAATCGCTGAGACAGAGGGGGTTAAACTCTGTGATTTTAATTAATGTCGCTAGCTCGTCGACGATCCACTTTACAGCGGCACCCCTCTATCGTAACGCAGGATCTTTCAATCGCGCGGAAACTTTCCACGTTAATTATTTTACCTTCGAGACTCCTGTAAGGGCAGACTGGCGTCATCGATGGCGTCCGAGGGGTTGGCTCGCGAGACCCGAGTTTTCTGCGTTCGCAGCACCGCGAAACTGAACGCAGGAAAATTGGACACCGAACGCGGAAGAAGAGGTCGCGGAAACTTTTCGCCCGGGTTTGCGGTCTCCGCGGGTTCGAATTCAGAGAAAAGTTCTCGGAGAACGATTTGCCGAAAAATATCAGACGGACCAACGGTAGATTACCCAGGCCCGAAACGTTCTGCAAATACATAAATTTCAAATACTCCACTTTAATTGTGCCGGCCGTGTTCTCACCCTCCCTTCTCTCTTCTCTTCTCGCCGGGATCCAGCGGAATCGTGGAAATACGCACGGACGTTTAAAATATTTCACGCTAATTGTAGCAAAGTTTGCGCTCGTACGCCGGCTCATTATGTAACGGATAGCCGTGGAATCCCGCGGGCCAAGCCCGCCATTTATTTCAACCCTTACGATCTAGTGTAACTCTTATGTGATGCTTCTCGTTCTCCGGTTGCGCTTTCGTTTCCATTTAAAAGGAAAAAACGGTTTGTTCCCTTTGTGTCGCGTCGGACCTTTTTTATCGTTGCATTTACCACCGAACCTTTTGAAAACCAACCGAAAGGAATTGTTGAAATTCGGGAGAAAAGTGCTGCGGCGGTGGGGTTACATAAACTCGCAGAGGACCACGCACTATGGTCAATCTGACCGAAAACGTAGACAAAATTTTAAAAAATTTTCAATTTATGAAATTTGATCGATGTTATTTCTGGACTTCGGATTTTATGCATTTATAACAAAAATGAGGAAATGAAATTTAAAACAGTATAAATATTAAAAGATTTTGAAAGTATTAATATATTATTTTCATCACATTAACATTATTAATGAAGAATATAAATTTACATTTAGCTCCTGCATCTTGCAATTGATGGACAAACTTTTTATTTTGCATAAACATCCGGAGTCTAGTTATTACTAAATACCCTAAAATCCTCTTGAACACTCTGAAACACCCTTCAAGCTTTTATAAACAAAAGAAATTCACATATGTGTATTTTTGCACATCTTTAAGCATGACTAGTCTGTATGCGATGAATGACGTATGGCTAACAAAGATACGAATTTTGTCCACGTCCTTGGGCAAGTGATCATTGTGGACACTCGTGTGTGTAAATTGGCGTTCATTACGTTCCTGGAATTAGCCAATCTAATCAATTCCGAAAATGCATATAGTGTAAATGTGTCCGAATATTCGTTAAATCAATAATGTCGCAGGTTAGTGAAGTTTTATATTCTTTACGTTTCACTCTTTAAAATGGTAATAATTATGTAAATCAAAGTTGGTTCGACTTCAGCAATTTGACGTAAACATACTAACTTGTATCGTGTTAATGTTTCAAGATACATACAGAATAGTTACTAATAGTTTCAACATACATATAACATCCACATATAAACATCTTCTACTAAGATATTTATTTACATCTATTTAAAAGATATGAATAAACATTCTTACCATACCAAATTAAAAAGATTTCTCACAGATGAGAAATATTGTTTCGAAGATTATTTCTTTTAATATCGATTTAGATATAATCTGTGAAATGTGTAAAACATCGTGCTATTATCACAATTAGTTGCTTCCCAGGAATGAAAAATGGGGGCTGCAAAGGTTTAAATGTGGAGCATTAAATTTTTCGAACTGTATTGGAAAAAGCTTATTGTAACTCTTGGTATGTCTTCTATATTATTTCACTCGCAGCTGTGGCCACGCGAGTATCTTACTCATTGCTGGTGTCCCCTTTAATGATTTTAATTAAAGAACTCTCGAGAGAAGTTAATGGCACGTTCCACCGAGTCACAATTGTATCTAATACTTTATTTCAGCGTTATTCGTTATTATAAAACATGATTATTATGTTTCACATCACATTAAAGTTTCAAATATCTGAACACGATTGTTAGTTTGATTACGGTATTTCTTTTCCATCGAGAACAATTAACACGTTAAATACCGAGCGGTCCTAAAAGTTATTCTTGACTGTGATTTATATAAAATAATTTCTATGAATAATTTTTTGCACATCTGATAAAATTTTAATCATAGAAATTTATTTCATTCTACTTCATTACATTAAATTGTTTAATGGCTTCTCATACAGTTATCAACAGGCTATAGATCTGCATACAAAATAAAAATGTTCTATCTCGATTGCAACAAATTGGAGTGAAATGAAAATTTATTTTCTTTCTTAATATTTTTATCAGATTGAAAATAATATACGAGTATTTTCAGATTCTTCTAATGTTTTTACCATTTTAAATTACACCCACTCAATTCTCTCATAAATGCATTTTTTATTTTTGTAAATTGTCAACGCACTGTGCAACGTGTAATTGTGCTCACAGTTTTGAAACGGCGACTGCGCTCGGATTCGGGGCTGAAGTTCCTATCGGTTCGACTTCGTTCCAACAACTAATGACGAATGTCAGCTCATTTGTTTTCTATCGGTCCGGTCGTGTAACGCGGACTGTTCGTTCGTGCGTGATGTTAACAGAGAATTCGGTTTTTCCCTCGTACCTTCAGAGATTATTCTCGTGGAGGGTTTCTGTGCAGCGTCGACATGCACTTACCCTCGGATAGACAGACAGGGTTCCTAAAGGGTGATCCCATGACAGTAATCCGATACTTGACCGATACAGGTCGTTGCGTGGGATATGAAACACGTGTTTCCGTGGGCGACGGACCCCGGCCACTTTTGGAATATTTATCAATATGTACCGGAAAGCAACGACACCACGCCGCTTACATCCTCCTAAACATGATTTTTAGCGTTAACGTTGTCGATTAAATACCTTTCGCTAACAGGTCGCGTTTGCAGTTGTGTTTAATCGTTGATTAGGCCAATCTTATTATACTATATTAACTATAATATACCATTATATTAATAAACGATTATTTCTTACATGGTGTTACCCTGGTTAATTTGAAATAATTATACTGTGAATCTGTATGCAAAATAGAAATTTATGAATTGCGAGATGACTGTCAAATAGAAATACCTTTCTCTCTTTAATCACTTTAATTAGTCCAAAATAATACGTTGATATTATAAATTCTTTAATCCCTTTTTCATTTCAAATAATACCCACCCAATTTTATCATAAATGCATCAAATCCGCAGTTTAGAAATGTTCTTTCGTATTACTGCAAACGCAAATATAGTTTATAATATGATTTTGCAAGTATATTGCATATACATATATTTCAATTGTGTATTCTTCTGGATGGACTTCAAATGGTTATTTGAAATAAATATTTCTGTTAGTATTCGTGCCCTGGCTTTTGTTCTTGAGGAAAATAGTGATAAAATGCTGTTACTATACGTACAATAATAAAACTAAGTGAACGGAATAATAATTAACAGAAGAAACAGACTAGTAATCAAAGTTGTTTCGTAATGTTAGTGATGAAACGTTATACTGTCTCTGTTCATTGATTCATTTTCCAAAAATGGTTTTAATGATTTTAAGTTAGGTATAATATGATGTACAATTATGCAGTATATTTTTGTTACACTAATACAATCATTTGCACGAGACTTAATCATTTGTCTATTTTATTTTTACATTCAAATAAAATTTGTAAGATTTGTTACATGAAATCTTTAAGTACTCGTTACTTGTTATATTTTCAGTTACATTGCAAATATTAAAGTTTAATCTAGCAAACTTATTATTTTAAAGACATGCATAAAGCTGTATAAGCTTTGTATGAGAAATTTTTATGTATTATGTCCCCCACTGCAGTATGGGCACTAAATGCATAAAATTCATATTCCCTTTATGACACAGTCCACTCTGGATATAAATAATAGTAACTTTATTATTAGCAACTAGCTAAAGAATTTGTTAACTCATTTTTATTATCGGCGAAATGCATCAACATTTTATTCGTGAAAGCGTTTTACAATAAATCTAAATAAGTTGAAAAATTATTTTTTATTGTACACGTTTTTGGAGACAAACACAACGAAATTGGAATTTAATTGTTTGTCTTGATCGCATTCCGGGAAGCTTGTTTTATTGAAAATGTAATTCACGTATGAGTTAGCAGCATAATTGCATTCGCATATTTTCTTTGTATTGATTCGTCGAACATAAATAATTAATAATTTGAGATTAATGAGGCGAACCTGATACGGTGGTGTTCTTTCCAGCCGAAAATAATATTCAATAAAGGTATTTTCGTTATCAGATGTCGAATATGAATGTTATTGCATAATGGATTCTATGTACGTAAAATAAAAATTATAGATACGTTTATATATTTCAAATATTAGTTTACAAAATAGCTTTTAATGATTAATTAATGGAATCTGCAAACAAAATTTATTTCAGTGCGTGACACTGGTGGAGAAACAAACAGTTTATAAACTTGCAAGCTTTTCTTTATTAAGACAGTATATTTTAGTCCCGAGATTTTCATACTAAATAATATACAATCTAATCAGTATTTTCAAATTGTAGTTACAGTTTTAACATATCGTATAGTTTTATTTAATGTTAATATATTTTTTATTGAAGTTACAGACTGCGAAAAGCAACAATCATAAAATCTAAATGTTTTTTTATGTTTTCAGTTTTCACTGACTATTCAAATAACTGGTCACAATCGATTTTCAACACGGCTTATGAATTTGCAAAAAAAAACATGAAGCCATGCTACATAGTTGCATGTGGTTCACCAGAACCGGTTGACCTTTCTTTGTTGCAGAGAATTTTAACTAGTTCGAGTGGTGCAGGTCAAATTGTGTGTTAAACATTCAGAATTCTATTTTCTCCTAGATTTACAATTTCAACATTTCATATAAAATCCAATTTTCTAATTTTAATATTTAAAAAATGATTATTCTTTAAAGCGGCGCCTCTTCGACGCTTATAACTCCCATTACGAAATTCTGTGAGATTAAAAGTAGCATTCTAATTGCTCGTTATAAACTTGCATCTTCTCCTGTGAAACCGAATATTGAAGTGCTAAATATAAGAATTAAATGAAAGAAGTATTTAGTAAAATTTAAAATGAAATCCTATTCATTTTGCTATCAATATTTAATCTTTATAAGCAATTTACTCCAACAACAAAAACAGAATTCTCTTTCATGTTGACAAATTATTAAAAAGTAATAATACATTTATGAATTTACTGTCCATAATTTACCTATAAATAAATTTTCCTATTTAATCGGATACTAATTTATAAATAATTAAATATACAGAATAACAGTGTAACAACTTTCTAAACAGTGCAAAAGGGTACAACTGTTAGAACTGAATGAAATTATAAACTGTAATACAGAGCTGATTAACACTAAGCCTACCACGGTTAAATAACCGGTTTCGTATTCTACGATGTTCTACAATTATTTAAAATAAAAAAAATTCATTTATGGAAAATAATCGATTAAATTTCCTCGTCCAAGCATCCACTTATATTGAAAATTACGATCCATTTCAATAAACTTAATGTAGCCATTTTCGTGAGGCAATATTTACCAGATACTTTTAATGTTTGGTAGGTTTAGTGTTGAACTAATTAAACCCCGAAATAAGCTGAGAACCGTGAACAAATCATTTCGTCTAGCTAGCGCCAAGAGTGATTGTGTGGGTTCGAACGGAATGCCTTTAAAACTCGTAAAACAGTTGTTTATTTCGAGGGCTGATTTTGACTAGGCAATGCCGGCTTGCATACAGCGGCGTGGGTGCCTTTCGGGTGGCAAGGATTCTTTAGGGTTCGCTCGTGCCGGAGCGACGGAAGCTCGGTCAGTGTCTCGGCCACCCTCGTGCCGTGCAGGTTTGCGAGGGAGGAGACTGGTTGTTCCCGGCATCCCCTCTAGATATACATACACACCGCCCCTCCTCCTCCTCCTCCTCCTCCTCCTCTCGAATCCCTCTCTCGACTTAATGCCAGTACGAGCGCGCGCTTTCGAACGACGGTGCTCGTCGTGTCGGCCGCTTGAGGGACGATCAGTCTGTTCTCCACGTTCTCCACGCAAGGACGACCGCCGCCGGCGATCCTCTAATCTGTGACACGAACTTTGACCGCGCTCTCCCGCTGCCTTCTCGAATGCGAGAGAGATCATCTTCTTATCACCGTCGATGACGCGCGCTGGTGAAGTTGCCCGATCGCGATGCGGACCGAGCCTCAGTAACGATTACGTTTCCAAAGCGGCCTGTCGTCGTGTCGTTCGCGGCCAATTCCTCTCGTGCTCCTTCTAACAGATCCGCTCCAGCCGGCCACGCTCTCTTCTTTTTATACGAGAAAAACACAAGGAGAAACGAAAGGGGTGGATTTTTGCTCCTTGATCTATCCGAGCTAGCAATCCATTTTCTTTTTGTTTTATGTCCGACCAACGTCACCGTTAGCCTAATCACTCCGAGTAAGGGTTGCTCTCGTCCCGACGAGGTGTCTCCTCGGTCCGGAGATGTGATCGGTGATTGACCCATCGGCTTCAGAAAGTTTTTCCCGCGTTTTGTCCGCTCGGTGATCGCTCCGGGACCTCCTGCCAGAAGAGGCCGTCCGTTTCAAGGTGAACCCGACACGGTGAAAGAGATACAGTGGCAAATGCATCGATGTAGACGGTGGCACGATCGGTCTTTGATGGCCTAGGTGGTATCCGGTACCGCTCTTGTCGCCGTTGATACGATCGACGATATCGAGATGAGACTGTTGGTGATCGCGATCCTATGCTTGGCGAATCGGCACGCCGATTGCCGGGCCGTCGAATCCGATTCCACGGAGAAAGAGTTTGGAAGACACAGGCACAAGTTCACCGTCGACGAGCTTCTCAGCACCAACTTTCCACACGGCATCAGCGATGACCTGGACGTGGACGTCTGCAAGGCGGGTAAGCGAAACAATTGTTTTCTTGAGACACGCGGAGATCGGAGCGGGACTGAGTCACAGAAATATTCGGACGCTGTTTAACCCTTGTGTCAATAACCGCTATTTTCTATGATATTCAATTATGTCGCTAATTGTTTGAATCAAATGCAGGCAAGTTAATTTAGATGGGTGCAATTTAAGACAGTCAAAATATTAGAATTGAGAAAGACTGTTGTATCGTGTTCAACCTGTTAAACATGTTAAGAATGAAAATAAATTTTTATTTCGCTAGACCGCATCCTCATGCAAAACAAGAATTTTCTATGTCGACTGTGAGATAGAGAGGCAAGATAAAAAGTTATTTTATTCTTAACCCCTTGCATATTTATTGTATGCCTATACAGTCTGCAACATATAATATTAATGAGAAATTAGAACTTGTTCAGTACATGAAAAATGAATGGATGAAAAATCTTAAAAACTTAAGAACACAAATATATCATTTTCGCCTATTAAAGCTATTAAAACTAGAAATAAACTTTTATTTGACTCTTACGATTGATCCCCATAATTGATGTACAAAAGGTTTATTTTCCATGAAAATCTCATAAACAATAAAGATATCTGTGTTTAGTTGTTGCCATTTATGACGTACAAAGTGGATTGAAATGGCTAAAAACAAATAATGTGTTATTAAATAAAATATAAATATGTAGATCAAATAATACAAGAAGGCAATATCCAAACATCTACACAAGAGCAGCTACTATCTGCAAAATACTGAAGTAGTTATTCGATCACAAAACCAGAATGAGCTCTCAACAACAATACACACGTACAAGAATGGAAACAGTAATGCTAAATAAAATATAAATATGAATTTAATCAAATAATGCAAGTATCTAGATATCTAGACAAAAGTGGGTACCAGCTGAAAAGCACGGAAGCAGTTTCTCGCTCACAAAAACCAGAATAAATCTCGACTGCAATTTTTCAGCGAGTTAAAAGAAACTGGAAAAGAGGTTGGAGCAGATTAAAACAAATTCGCAAGAAATCGTGACAATTTCCTGCCCCAGCGGGGATCGGCCCTAATCCGAATTTTTCGCCAGAATCATTTCTGCCATGATCCCCTCGATTTCGCGGGCGGTGGCTGTTCAAAGCTATCATTGAAAGACTTCCTTAATTATTTAAACCGCAAAACCGCACGAGCTCGATAAGTCCGTTCCCTTTGTCCGTATGCAGAAAGCCACGCACGATCGGGTTGGCCAAGTAAATCAAAGACAAAGGGGTCCCGTTTATTGTTGCGCATTGATTCCATTTCCCTGGTGTGTCGTAAACCGTGCACGGAATCGAATCAAAAGCTGCTGAGACCGAACGATCCGGCAGCGTCTCGCGCGAGTGTCAAAGAGGGGTTATGCTTTCGAATTAACAGGACAAAGCTATTGGAACAGAGGTGCAGGTCGAAGGTTCGCCGATCGAGTAGACCTGGGACCAAGCAAGCAACCATTGGCCATTATTATAGCCTGTTTTTCGAAAGCCGAGACCCGATCATCCTTCATAATAGCTGTCCATCCCACCTGAATCGCTCCAATTTGATGACCTCTAGGACTGGGGTGGATAACTATTGTGATATCGAACTGGAGGTAGCGGTGGCATTATCTTTTCTAGTGCCGAATCCATTTCTTCTTTCTACGTATTTATTATTAGGCTGTTGCATATAAATTCACATAAATATTGTGTAGGGTTTTGTCCAAGAAATACTATCTGCCGGTGGGGTTATTGTATAGCATTTTAGGGTACTGATCTTCGTATTCAGTTGTTCAATTTAACTTTTATCTAAAATTTATTTCACTCAAAAACAATCAATTTTTAAATAAAAGTTTAGTTACAACGAACTCTTATCATTTCTGTGTAAAGTGTTAATGTTTGGAAATTATAAATGCGCATTTAGCAGTATTCTACAACATTGATCTTTGAGGTCTTATCTTCGTTTTGTATTTAGATGTTCAATTTTACTTCTATGTAAAGTTTGTGTCAGAAATTTGTAAAATAATGCATCTTTTACGATATATTTTTCACGTCATCAGATGTAAGTGATTTTAGACCATACTATAATACATTATATTGACTACTTAAAGCAATGAATTTTACATGCATTACGTATAAAAGCCAATAAAAACATTAAAATATCGTGATTATACATAAAATATATTTCCCATTTAAGAAAGCCACGAAAACTGTTTCTAAAAGTTTGAAAACTAAATGTGTCCGAAGATCAAGGCTTTATTCTATTAATTGGAAAGTAAGCGGAACTACATTGCAACCCATTAAATCTTGAACTTATTTTGCAAGATTTTCAAGGTTTTATGCACTGTAAATGCACGAAGTTCGATAGAACATCAATGACATACTCATTAAAACCAATATGTATCAATTTGAGAGAGTCACGTTATTGTTTCAAACGGGTATCGAAGTAGCATGCTATTGGTATTAATAAAATCAATTTGTTGTGATTTTCTGTAATATCGCATGGAAGTATCACAAGACAGAGTTTATATCATCGACGAGCAACGATGTAGAAAATGTATATATGCAAACATCGTACAAATTTTGTTTCACTTGTGTGCCAGTTCTTGTAATTGCACTTAAGTGCATTCAGAAGCGAACGTAATAGAATGGATACACACGCATAGATGGGATAGTTATTTGCTTCAGTACGTTTCACATTGTTGAGAAAGCTAATACATATAAAAGAAACAGTGATTGTTTTTTAATATGCCTCTTTCGTAAAGTTTTCAAATATTTTTGTCAGACATTAGTTATTGATATCATTGATTTTTTTACCTTCTTTGATAAGAATATCAGACTTCAAATTAAAAATGCACTTTCTATATCATTTTGTCTGATTGCGAATTATTTAAGCTAGGCGAATGGAAAATACTGTCGTTCTGCTATTCAAATGACAAATCCAATTTTTCTCCATTCTGCGATTGAACGATTCCATGAAATAAACGACTTTGAGAGCAATTTATCCTTCTGTCAAGAAAATCTGATTTGAAACTTTCAAATCATCTGAGCGCGTTATTAAATATAACGACTAACGAGTAAATAAATTAAAAACTAAAGTACAGAGTGACTCGCTTAACCGTATCACCTAATTTTACTCGTAAATTGCTTGTTGTATTAAAAAAATGAGTTTCAAACGAGATGTATTTGATATTAATTTTAATTATTAGAGTTTTAATATATAATATTAATTATAGAGTTTTAATTGTTATTAGTTTTTCATTTTTCGTTATTTTATCGTGATACACGAATTTTTGTATTATAATCTGAAATATTTAATTGTACCAGTGGAAAGAATATTAAATACTGAATAAAATAAATTGTTAATGTGTACGGGATAAAAAATTAATAATTACCAAGATATTGTTCAGTGAAATGGAATTTCTATGCATGATAAATCCATACAGGAGTTTTGAACATTTCAAGCATTTACATCAAAGACTAATTAAAGAATATCTCAGTAATTATTATTTTTGACCCCATCCGCCTCAGTAGCTTTTTACTCGGCATTCAATATTCTTCCCAATCGCAAGATTAAATGTTACAGATTACAAAACAAAAACGCAAGGTCAACTTCATACAACCACTCAAGACTCCAACCAATACATGCTCTGTATTTTAATCTTTTGCGATCTTTAACACGTTTACTATTAGCGTTACATGTATATATGGCGATCACGATTTTATATATCACCTGAAGAAAATTAAATCAACCCTTCTGCAATAATAATATTATACACATTTAATGTACTGTGTTCAGCATCTTATATGGCCCCACAATTAATCAATTATAACTTTATTTCATATTCAAATTTTTTACTTATAAAATGATGCAAAAGTATATAGAAAATGATGGAGATTACTTTCGAGATTTGAATATCTTTTTTAAATCAACAATTTACGAGGACAAGGCGACGAATTAATTTGTCCAGTACTAATTCACTATGAAGGCTATTGCTGAATTAAGTGCTGTCGCCAAAGTTTTCTAAGGTAATACTTGAGTATCAATTTAAATCGTACAATACATCAGTACTATCCCTTACTCTAGATCTCTTTATTCGCGAAACAAACCATAAAGCAGTCCAACGGCGATCCGACGATCTTACTCATTCCGGCAGGATCTACGATCTTTATTGTGCTTGATGCGAATTCAACACTAAGGGTCCAGCAACGCCGGAGTGGTATGGAGGGAGGGGAGGAGGAGGTCTGGGAAGATCCTTTTATCCTCTCGGAGTGATTATCTTGGGCGTGCCTCGAAAGAATCGTAGGAGAGCTGAAACTAGAAAACTACTGAGGCCGGGAAGAGAATGAAAAACGACGCGTTGATCCGCTGGGCGCGCGCGCGCGCGGTTCATGTTAGAAAGAACCTAACCGCGGAGGAACGGGTCGGAAGACGTATACGAGGAATCCATCGAGCGCTCTTTAAGCGGATATCTAATCTGTATTTGCGGGCGAAACGGCGGACCAAGATGCTATTGCCTCTTACCAGGGCATTATCTTATTGTTTGTCAAGCGTTCGGTTATCGTTTTCGTCGGCTCTGTGTAGTTTCGTGGGACGCGTGGAAGCCGATTGCCAGCGGGAATCAAACAGGCCAGTTCAGTCGTGACTGTGACAGGCCATTTCGTAAGTTCTCCGCGGACTTTGCTGTCCGCAAACTTTGACTTTTTCTACGTGCACGCTGACAGACGAGTGATTCCAGTCTCGTTCTACGCGACGCACAGTGGGGTATTTGCCCGAAAAACGGGAATAAAATATTGTAGCGTTATTTATGGGCTCAGGATCATAAATAAGTAGGTCGTTGGATTCGTCTTGACGCCAGCTATGAGATTATGAAATAAAAAATGTACTTTAACATTTAAAAAATCAAAATAATTTTTATTTTTTGTCGAAAAAAATATTTTTTTGAAATTTTAAATATATAATTTTGTACATGTTTCAATACTGTTCAACTTTTATTGGAACCATTTTGTCGTCAGATTATCCGAACTCTTGAAAAGTAGTGATAATGGAATGCTTTGATTACTATGTACTGAGTTGAGATAGGTGTACAAACTCTTCACAGATTTCATTCTGTTATCATCTAAATTAGTATTATTATTAATATTTCAACATTACCAATCATTCTGTAAGTTTTTTTTCGATTTCAAAACTTTATTGACGATTTTCGTATACTATTGAACTGAATTGAGCACTCCTTCTTGTACTATTACATTCTATAAAGCTTTGCGATCATAGTCCAACAAAAATTTCTTCCGAATTTTTCCGAATTCGAGAGTTATAACTAATTTAAGTAGAAATGAGCATCGAAAGTCGCAGCGTACGCGTAGTACACCTGCACCGCGAACTCTCGCGGTCGAACGCGTTCGCCCGATCTTCTACGACAGTCTACGAGATCTTACGAGGAACTTTGTTTACATTGTTGCTGCAAAGAAGCCTTCGATTAAATCGTTTCCATGCAGTATTCAGTCAAAATAATTCTATCATAGAGTGCTGAGCAAACTATTGAGAGCATCTATTATATTCTCTTATGTTACCTTTTAGTTTTCCGTTAGTTGTTTTCAGTTCTAGTTTTATGTAGTGTTTAAGAGTTTATTCATAGTGTTAGATTTAAAGTTCGATTTATATTTAGCGTATTACCTTATTTACTTTGTTAATTATTTAAGATCATTGGTTAACTTCGTAGTTAAGTGTTATTCTTTTCTTATATTATATTATTCTTCATTGGACTTGGACGACTTGGTAATGTCGGTTAATCCTTCGATGCCAACTGCGGGTCCGTCTGGAATTAAGTTGGTGACACGACAAAAATTATTTGACATAATGCAAAAATGCAAAAATAAGAACATTGATAAAAAAATAGAATATCTTGAGAATTATCTGATGAACCAAGAGAATTACTCGGGTGAAGAACTTGTAGCGTTCCAACAAAAAATGACTACGTGGAAGTTTGAATTTAAACGCAAATGGATGCTTGTGTGCTATAAGGAGGATTTGTTTAAAAAAAAGTATGCAAGCTGGCTTCAATCAACAATAAATATACCTGTTGCAACATCATCGCAGCGCGGAAGACCAGTAAAGCACTTTACGAATTTATGTGAACGTGCTAAGCGAGATAAAACTGAACACCTACGACAAGGTACAAGTCTTGAAGAATTAATATTTGCCACTGTAACAAAATTAAGAATTTGTGGCTTGGTAGATGCTTCAGTAGTATTGAAGGAAATTGCAAACTCTCCTACAAATGCGGCAAAATGTCGGAAAATTATAAGCAAGCAGCAGGAAAAAAGAAAACAGTTACCGATCCTAAAAGCTCTTGCAATATTTGTTGATGCAGATTCATCGCGAGATCAATATGAAATCTATAGATCCAGTGACAAAAAACTATATCCCTGTTATTCTATACTTCAAAGAGCTAAAGAGGAATGCTATCCTGTTCGAGAAGCATTTGCAATAACTGAAACTAGTGCTGAGGTGAATTTGCAGGATTTGATGGACCATACGGCTGCCCGCTTATTATTATATCTAAAGGATGTACTAAATAATTTGAGTGAAAATGAGTGCAGTGCGTTGGAATTGATAAGTAAATGGGGATGTGATGGATCTCAACAGACGCAATTTAAACAGAAATTTGAAAATAGCACTGACTCAGATTTGAATATATTTCAAAGTTCATTCGTACCGTTACAATTAATCTGTTCTACGAATAAAAAAATCGTTTGGCAAAATCCGACTCCATCCTCTCCTAGATACTGTCGACCAATTAGGATAAGATTCGTAAAGGAATCGTTTGATATAACAAATGAAGAAATTTGTTACGTACAAAATAAAATAAATGATCTGAAGGAAACAATCATTACAATAAATAGATCCCTACGTGTTAAACATACCATTATGTTTACGATGATCGATGCAAAAATATGCAATGCTGTTACAAATACTTCGTCAACGATGAAATGTTATATATGTGGAGCTACTTCGAAGGAGTTCAATAAATTAATAACAAGGAGAGAAGTTAATCCTAAAAGTATGGAATTTGGTTTGTCTATCCTGCATGCTCGAATAAGGATATTCGAAAGTTTATTACATCTGTCGTATAAACTGACTATCAAAAAGTGGCAAATAAGATTAAAAAGCGAAAAAGATATTGTACAAGGCAGAAAAAAAATTATTCAGGAGAAATTTAGACAGAAAATGGGTATTATTGTAGACGTACCAAAACCTGGTTTCGGAAATACCAATGATGGGAATACTAGTAGGAAATTTTTTTCGAATCCTGAATTATCGTCCCAAATAACTGGAATTGATTTAGCACTAATTTATAAATTTAAAGTAATACTTGAAGTACTATCAAGTGGTCACAAGATCGATGAAAAAAAATTTAAAGTCTATGCTACAGATACTGCAAAAATGTACGTGGACTTATATTCATGGCATCCTATGACGCCTACAGTTCATAAAATATTAATTCATGGACCAGAAGTAATTGAAAATGCTATTTTGCCGATTGGTCTGCTATCCGAAGAAGCTGCAGAAGCACGGAATAAGCATTTTCGAAAATACAGGCAAGAGCACTCAAGAAAATTCTCAAGAACAGCTTGTAATACGGATGTCATCAATAGACTTCTTCTTACTTCTGACCCTCTCATATCAAGCATGAGACCAAGTCGAAGAAAAAAAACAATACCATTTTTAAAAGAGTCTCTGGATTTACTCCTTCCTCTTGTGCATACACCTCGAGCAGATGAAATCGAAGAGGAGATATCATCGTCTGAAGAAGAAACTTCGGATATGTTTCCTGAAGAAAATTAATAGTAAGAATTTAAAAATTTCTTAAAGTATTTATATATTTACTTATTAAAAAGTTACGTGATCGACATATTTGGTATTATTAAAATAAAAAAATACACCATTTCAACGTAATTATAGGTGGAAGCGTTCCAAACCGTTTTGACTGAATACTGCAAGGAAACGATTTAATCGAAGGCTTCTTTGCAGCAACAATGTAAACAAAGTTCCTCGTAAGATCTCGTAGACTGTCGTAGAAGATCGGGCGAACGCGTTCGACCGCGAGAGTTCGCGGTGCAGGTGTACTACGCGTACGCTGCGACTTTCGATGCTCATTTCTACTTAAATTAGTTATAACTTTCGAATTCGGAAAAATTCGGAAGAAATTTTTGTTGGACTATGATCGCAAAGCTTTATAGAATGTAATAGTACAAGAAGGAGTGCTCAATTCAGTTCAATAGTATACGGAAATCGTCAATAAAGTTTTGAAATCGAAAAAAAACTTACAGAATGATTGGTAATGTTGAAATATTAATAATAATACTAATTTAGATGATAACAGAATGAAATCTGTGAAGAGTTTGTACACCTATCTCAACTCAGTACATAGTAATCAAAGCATTCCATTATCACTACTTTTCAAGAGTTCGGATAATCTGACGACAAAATGGTTCCAATAAAAGTTGAACAGTATTGAAACATGTACAAAATTATATATTTAAAATTTCAAAAAAATATTTTTTTCGACAAAAAATAAAAATTATTTTGATTTTTTAAATGTTAAAGTACATTTTTTATTTCATAATCTCATAGCTGGCGTCAAGACGAATCCAACGACCTACTTATTTATGATCCTGAGCCCATAAATAACGCTACAATATTTTATTCCCGTTTTTCGGGCAAATACCCCACTGTGCGACGCACAGTTCGCGGTTTCTATAAAATACGTGGAATTAACCCCTTGCACTGTCACAGCGAGTAAGACTCTCCACGAAGATTCTGAACAGAGTTTAAGAAATATGTTATTAATTTCGATTAAATCCAAATAAAATTCTATTTTGTTGTTGTTAATGTGCAGAGCCGTTGGAGAATATACAGGGTGTTCACGATAACATTAGCCAGCGTTTTTGAAAAAACTCAGAGGGAAAAATTACACATTGTATTACTACATTGCAATGTAGATGACCTTCAAGTTTCTATTTGAAATGCTAAAACGAATTCGTTCGAATACGACTCAATGATCTTCAAGGTCATACAAGATCACAAATAGAAGAAACATTTTAATATTTTCGACTTGAAAATTCAGTAATAAACGACTTGAAAAGCACAATAAGACAAGCATCTGCATTAATGTTTCAGATAATGCTAGCAGAAGGTACCAAAAATGTAATTAGGCGAGCTGAAATGTGCATTCATACACAATAAATCATATTGAACATTTACTGTAGCTTCGTCAAAATAAAGAATGCTTAACACATTGGCACGAGGTATACAAAGTATTTCTTCCATGTCTGACCTTGTGCGACCTTGAAGGTCATTATATCGTACACTAATGAATTCGTTTTGGCACACACTTTCATATAAAAAAAAGGTACATAACATTCGATTTAAAAAATTGAAGGTCACCTTCATCTTTCAAATAATATCACAGACACCATTACATTGCATGCAAAAAACAGTACAACTTTTTCCTCCTCCATTTTTTTAAATGTTTACTATTACTACCATTCGCTATCATTATCTGCACATTATCGTAAAGAGAAATGAAACAACTTCCGGTTAAAAAAAGTCATGTTCTTACGTTTCAATTATACTTTCGATAATATCCTCTCGAGTCTCAATTATCCGCTGAGCCTCAATTTATTCGACCTGACTGTACCCCAATTAGGTCGGTTAGTCGAGATTCTACTATTCTTTTAAAGACACCTAAATCAATGAATATTAAAATGTAATTTAAGTCGGCTACAGTACCTTCGATAGGAAATACAAATGAAAACAAACCAATTCGCTCGAAGTTTGTTCAGCAACCTAAACATCGGAGCCGTGTCGGAAACTTCGCAGTCAAATTATGTTTTGCAAAAATATTTGCGGAGTTGCTCGAAGTGGGACAAACTTTGTCGCGGTCGAACTCGATGAGCATCTTCTGGAAAACATTACTTTCCCAGCGCGTGCTGTTTCTTTCATCCTCTACAGCCTCGCCAGAAAATTCGGAAGGATTCACGACGATGTTACCACTGATCAACAACAATCTTATAGCACTCACAGGATAAACAAATTGATCTTGCAACATCAGAAACGTCCTCCTTTTCTTCAAATCTATTCAATAATAATCTGCATAATAGTCAAATATGGTGTAAGAGTAAATAATATTCTGGAAAAATGTTAATAAAATGATGAATTCTTTTACCCTGTTAGCACATATAAAATAGTATGTCAAGATTATAATTATCAAGATAAAGCACGGGAACACTTTTTAATATTTTTAACAATGAAGATGACGACAGACATTGCCAGAAAATGTTCTGAATGCATGGGGATGACCTAACCCTCCTCTAAATCAGTATCTAACTTGCTCATTCTGTACATTATGGAAAAATAAACATATTCATTTTTGCATTAACATTTTCTTTAGTATAGATATTTTCCATATTGAAAATATGAATACAATGATAGACAGTTGATTTGTTCGAATAATTTCTTTCCGGGGGGTAGTATTGAATACGAAACAAAACAAAACATCGTCGCGTTTCATTGCCATTTGAGTCTAATAATTTGCACACTTCTGTACGCGGCAATTAATTGAAAGGGTGCACAAGGGTTGATGGCGAGGAGGAGGACGTAGACTGGTCGTAATAAAGTGCTAGACAAATCGGCATCGATTATGTCCTTCGCTATTGCTAATTGCAGCTTGTCGGGAGTACAAACGATCGGCTTACCGCTTCGTCATTTGCAAATTTACTCGACGAACCTCGGATTACGAACCGAGAAAGAGAGAGAGAGAGAGAGGATGGTGGGGGTGAATGGAGGTGGGGGTGAAGGTCTTTGAATTATCCTCTTTCACGGGAAGTTTCAGCAATTTAGATTAAGATCAAAAGCCGCGGGATAATGTCTTGAATATCTACCGGCTATGAGTCTGTTGCGAACAACTTGTTATGCCTAGCTTACACTTGCTTTCTTAAGCGCCCGGAGGGGAACAGCCACTCGATTATGACTCCACGGATTCCACGAAAGGGAGCAATAAGCGTGGCGCGTCGCGTCATGATGATTCAAAAGTGGTTCGTCTCGTTCGTTGCTTCTCGGTTGATTGTCTCCTTCCTAGAGGCACATTTCGAGACGTATAAATGAATGCTTTATTACCTACTTCGCGTACTCGTGCAAGGTGTTCCGCCAAGAATTGCGGATGGTCTGTTCTCGAGTGTACAAATTAATTCCTGGCTCTCACAATTATTAGACTCTATAGTTAAATCTTTTACCCGCTGTATATTGGATTCTGAGACCGCCAAGCTTCTACTTGAAAAGATCATATCTCTCGAACTCGTGCATAGCGTTCTGTCTAGAATTCGAAAAGAACATCATACTTTTTGTGCCCGTACGAAGCTTTCTGTTTAGAACTAAAACCGTTTCTTATCAAGTGTAAAAATTAATTTTTGACTCTTACAATTATCATTACTGTAATTTGACATTACATTCACACCTTTTAAATTAGACTTTGGGACTGCCAATCTACAGGATAAAAAGAACATTATACTTCTCGAACTCTGCATAGCGTTCTAGAATTGCGTATTGTCTCCGCTTAATAATGAGTGAGAGCGTTTAATGTACGAAAAGAAAAATATACACGATGAGATTTTTTATTTTTTAAAGCCAAAATGTTACTCAATTTTCATAGAAGTGAGTGCCAATCAGTGCTAAGAAAAAGGTTTTCTATACAAACTAAAGTAGCAGCTTTATTTTTAAGTCAAATCTTTTGTCCACTACATTAAAGATTCAGTAATTGTTTATAATGCGTAGAAAATACACAAAAAGTGATGGAGAGTTTTGACAGTAGACTGTACTTTGACTGTAAATAATTGACAAATCGAAGAAGAGAGGGCCACCAATTAATTCGTACACCTGATACTTCGCAATCTCTTTTTATGCCCAAAGACAACTATTTTTCGAACGATTGAAACGATTAAACTCGAAGGCATCGGTCCATCGTATTCCGTTACAGCGCGGAAAATTAACGTAATAAACGGTGGATGAAACAATCGGACGGTACCCGGCGAGTGTGAAACTTTCATTAATGGGGATCGACAATTTCACGAACGTGCTCTCGCGCAGATAATTTCTACGTGTAGAATTTTTCGCCAGTGCGGCGCAGCGCGGCGCTGTAAATTTTTTTTCCCCCTCATCAAACTCCACGGGCCATTATGGACGCAATTATCGGTACGACGGACTTTTTCCCATCTCGATTTGCTGGAACTTCCACGAAATTACCACTCTGACGAGAAATGGAAGATTTTATTTCCCCATATCGATCTTCGCCGATTTTTTTTTCCTTCCGTCGCCTCTTGTTGCTCCTCTGAATATGCTTCCTCGCCATTTTCCTCAATTTTTCACGGTACGTATTCTGCTGCAGTTGATTCTGAAAATACAATCTCTTCGCAGAAAAAGAAAAGTTTTAGAGAGTTCCGATGTCTGACGTTTTATTAATAACCATGGAACGGCGTTGTCTGCGTCCCGCTCTATTAAAAGTCGTGAAACAAATTAATTTACATAGTCATCGATGCTGAATAGGTTCAAATTCACAGGAAGATTATCACGAAAAATTAGTTCCGCTTACTCCCAGGGAAATTCGCTCGAAAACCAAGGCGTTGGATCGAGTAGTACTATCCGTTCGACTTTTATTACTCCGTAATTGTAGAAATCGTGGTATTGTAATGCTAATTGGAAGTTAATTATCAATTAAAATAAGCTGTTCCGGTAGTAGATCATATGAAGACCATTTATCGCGCTATTAATTTTCTGCTACTTTCTTCGTATTGTTTTGTAATTGAGTTACTGTTACGAAGTGTGAAATTTTCACTAGGGTATACTAACAAGATAATTGTCCATGTAAAGGTATAATTTTGTAGTAAAAAGTGTGCATTTTATATATTCAAAGATATGAATTATGTATACAATGTAAATTGAGTGTGCATATAGCCAATAATGTAATCTTTTCGTTTGCACTTTTACATTGTTCACCGTTCAGAGATGCATTAATGAATATAACTGTTGTAATGCCTGTCAGATACTTGTTATTTTAATATTTTTATATTGCACAGAATTTTTGATACTTCTGTAATAATACACGCTTAAATAAAGAGATTCATTAACACTTAAATTAAATGAATGAAGTTTCTCAAATATCTCAAAAAATATGTTCCTCACCCTCTATTTTGAGGGTTGTTTATTAAAAATACTGGTGAAATATATTTTTAAATGAATTATGTCCTACATAAATTTCACTCGTCACGGTGAAGTGATTAATTTTTTATTTTATTTTTTATATATTGTTATAAAAGCCGTATAAAATCGAAGTGAACACAATTTCTTCACATTTGTAAGACAACACAAATTAATTAATTGCGCTCAATAATCCTAGAATAGAAACGGCAAAATTGAGCACAACAATGATTTTCGTAACATTCTCCTATCTGGTAAATCCTGACAAATTTTGATCCTAACAATTTGAGATTGACAATAGGACTATTTGAATCCTACGACATCAGCCAGCCCACCAAATGCTTCAATTGATAAATTGAAGACCAAATATAACTTTTGAATTTCACTTGTTCTGGTTCTTTATCAAGTATTTCTATTGCTCGATAAAAAGCGTTCAATGATATTCGTGTTTCTAATTGGCGTCATTATCTCCACGCATTATAGCTTATTGTTCTAGGGTTATAAGTCAAAATGGACAACTGGCCGTCCAAAGGCTAACCGGTATTCACAATTTCATATTTGTCTGAAGTGAACAGAGGCACGCGAGGAGTTCAATTAGCGGGGAGCATTGCCAATGATAGGTATCCATGTAGATCTGGAATGATCTAGAATCTAGATTGTTCGCCAATCCTAGCAACATCATCGCAATCGCGTGTAATCCAGAATAAACAGCTGATAGCTCGACGGACCGTAAAATCCTCTAACTAAAACATGCGAAACCCTTCAAGTACAGAACTTTCAATTCTACGTTTTTCCCGTATGGAGGAAGCCTGGAATCCCTGGAACATCTGGAGATCGATATTTCTGTGTATCTCTCGCGTCGACGACTCTGTGTGAGAAATACAAGGTCGACGAGGTAGAAACGGAAAAGTCAATGTATATGATATAACACAAAATAGTTCAAATTCCAGGAAATTAACAATATATTCATTCGTCTGTACAAAGAATGAAGTTACTCGATGTAGTCGTCACGAATCATTATGATGATGGTGGACTTTTAGGGTATTTACCTTTGCCTCGACCACTCCTCACGGATAATAAATAGTAATAATCAAAAAGATTGCAGTCAGAGGCAGACCATAAGTCGAGAGACCTAACCCAGACCATGATGACAGAGGTTTTCGGAAAGCCTGATTAATCTTTTCTTTCAATTCGATCACGAATTCCGCGTGTCTCTTGCGATCAGAACTCCTCCTGTTAGTTGCCAGGGATGCATTTGTCTCCTATTGTTTGTCAGGACTCCTGAATTTCTTGGTTATGTTATAAACTTGCGTATTCTTCTAGCCAAACCACGCGATGATTTTCGCTGGCGCTTTTCGGCCGTATTCATGGCTGGCAATTTTCCACTTCTTCACTGATTGGTGGCTTACAAAGTGAGTGACCTTATCAACAATAGCTTTGTTCATATTTGGCTGGCCCACATCTCATTTGCGAGACTGCCGGAAAAAATGTCAGATCTATCTCGACGGCCCTATAGGTTTCAGTATCGAAAGAGGCGGAAGCCAGCGTCGACGAAAGTTTTTCGCTAATAAGCAGCCCGGGCGGCGCATGCTCTTATCAACGATCGACATGGTAGGCCGCGGAAAGAAAAACGACCGATTTATCTGGAAAATCCTTGTCCACGTGAGATCCAGCGCGCCGCGGCGAAGATCGTCCGGCTAACGAGCAAAAAGCACGAGGTACCGTTCTGCGTGCTTTAAACTCGGCCCGATGAAAAGACTGACCGCTCGAGTATCGTCGAGCTCTCGCGTGCATCTCGCTATAATGCATCTCGGCGCACGCCATTGATGCACGCTCGAGGAACCTGCTTTTCTTGTCCCAATTGCGGCTAGGCGGCTCGGCTCTTGATGATTTTTCGCTCGAGTCCTTCAATGTCTTCTCTCCCATTCCTCGTCGGGCCCTTCGTCCTCGTCCTCAACAACCTCGTCCTTCCCGCGCGCTCCCGGCACCGCTTCTTGCCGAAACAGGAATAACTCTCTCCTCTTTTTGCCGCCACTCCGAAGTTCGACGCTTCGACGAAATACAACCGCAAGAAATTGACGATGCTGTAAGTCTGAACTGTAAATTGAGAACTTTGGATTCTTCAAGGTACCGGGACATAGGGGAAAGGCGGGTACTCCTGGAAATTTGAATACAGTAGAGTAGAGTACAGTTCTCCCACTCTTCCCCACTTCTAACTTGACTTCTCCAGAGCCGAGAGACTTGAGCGGCGGTCCGCGGGCCGCGCACTATTTCTTTCATAGGATACCAGTCGAATGGTGGGAGACGCTGGTAGACACTTACATTAGAACAGGGAAAAGAAACAGTCCGCGGCCCGTGGTCCGCCTGTTCCGCCACTCCCATATCCGAACTAATAGGGAGGCATAAGTATATTCGGATAATGAAACAGTCACTTCTATGATATTAGATTTCATTTGTTTAAATCGAAATTAAGGGACTTTACAATTTGTACAGTGGAACTCTGTTTATATGAACTAAGTTTTAGCAGTACCTGGTCAACTGAACTCTAGTTGCGTGAAATCCTCTCTCGTGTGGACGTGAACTCCTATTAAATGAATGAAAAATCATAGTGGTGGGAGTCAAGTGGACTCATTATACGAACCACCTGATTGAACCTACTTATCTCCCGACACGTTCATATAAGTGGAGTTTTACTGTATTTATTATGTAGTAACTGTAAAAGGAATAAAATTCTTTCAGATTAGTGTATTGATGAGTAAACTTGATGGTAGATATGGGAGAATAAGATGAAACAGCTGAACAATATTGTGGAGTAGTTAATCGATATAAGGGTATTATGCCCTTCCGATAATCATGCTTTATCGACCTCCTTATAATCACATCTCCATCCGCAGTATATCATGAGGCTAGCCGACAGCAACCTCGTGCTTCAGTTCTGTTAACTATGATAGAGAGGGAGAGTAATGACCGAGTGAGAGGGTACGAGACACTATCTGCCTGTTAACAACCAATGAAAATTTTTCTGTGCACTTGTGTTGATTAATGATTTATTTAAGAAATGGATTAGGGACTTTACTTCATTTATCCTCTACTTATTATAATTAATACTTTTATATTGTAAATGTGTTATTTGCACGAATTTATTATGTTATTACTAGATTGCGAATTTTTATGTAAAGCAAGTATCGTGTGCAACAATTATAAAACATAAAAACTAAATTTCTTTCTTTCTCGAATAATTCCATTAATTTCAACGTAATGCGCCAATATTGTTAATTTAAATAAATGCTACTTATTAACATAATTCAGAACGTAGATAAGCAAATAAATAATATAGGAATAAAAGGGTATTTGATTGTGATCAAACAAAAATTAAAAGAAAAATAATGTCATGCAATGTGATGAATGAAACGTAATTGCAATGCTAGACCGATAGTCATATTACACTAGATTGGTAGTGTATACATAATCTTGTTTCGTTTTTATCTATATTTGCTGCTTCTCTTTGCTTCGGTGAAGGTTTTCTTGGAATTCGAACGAGCCGAGTTTTGAGATATCGATAAAATAAATTACTTCTGGTCGTAGTTTTAGCGGCATCCGAATCGTACTTCTTTCTCCGCATTCATCAATTTCATTTATCGGACAATACGATTTATTGCCGGGCAACCGTACGTGAAAATTTAATACTGCTCGAGGATACTGAACTATTCTCCTCGCTTTATGATTAATAGATGTTGTGCGCTCAGAACTCTTCAACTCATCAACCGGAGGAAATTCATTCGTTTTATTCCCATAAGAGTTTTTATTAAATTTCTCCCATTTCATCATAATTAAAATCCATCAAAGACCAACGATGCATTAAAACAACACTTCATTTGCATTTTTCCCTTGAATTCACATTAACGAATCCCGTTTCTTAATATTCTGATCATGCAGATTTGTCTAATAATATTCGTAGTTTAAGCATTTCTTATTTCACTGTCGGTGTTTAATCTTTCCAAAATAAGATCATATTTTATTAAATTATTAATTAAGAATTAACAAATTATGTTGGAGTTTGAATTAATTCAATCAATCAAACCACATAAGAAAGTAATAATTTGTTCAGCCCCGAAGCTGAAATTACTTTTTCACAAACTCAATACATTTAATAATTAATATTGACGACTATCTGTGATCATTTTTTAATTATTTCTACAGAATGAAAAGAAAAGTTATATATTCGTGCTTACAGCATTTTCAAATACGTTATGAGAAGAATTATTTAAACAATATACATATTGTTGTAAAGTTATGCAATATTTGGAATTCTTTCTAGAAAATTAATAACCTTCTCAAATTAAAACTTCGAGACTTTGTAAGCGGATCTTTGGAAAACGTGAAAGAATTTTAAAATTTATATGTAATGATTCTCTCCGAAGTTGCAGCGGTTTAACTAAAGTGTCCGAGCGGAACTTTTCTCCAAAGCGGATATAAGATTGCCGTCGTAAATCGCTGAAGTAAAAGATTTACAAAGATTTTTCAATTACGTAAATGAGTACGTTCGAAAAAATTTTCGTCGCGTTAAGTTAACTAACAAATACAAGTGTTAGTCGGTCTTTAATAATAGTTACACTGGATTTTATGCAGAGGAGGGAGTAATTTTAAACAACAAGAAGAGTGGATGAATTTACAAATACCAATACATAATTAGCAACTAAATAAAATGATTAAAGAAAGAAAAGGTTTCTAAGTGAGAAAAATAATATATAAGATAAGATATGATATTTGAATATTCGAATTTTCGAATTTTTACTATCTACAAGGTGATCCACCTCAGTTGAAAAATGGTCTAAGTCTAAATTATCCACATGCAAACTTTTCGAAATAAGTCAAGGTATCACGAATAGTAAGCTGCTCTCTACTAATTAACAGAACTCTATTGATGAGACATAATATCGTCACAAAAATACAAACAAGAAATTCAATTTCTGTCGTTGCCAAGCTATCTATTATATCACTAAATAATTTATGCATCGTCGAAAAACCTCGATTCAGGTGATTACCGTAGCTCTGACTAACACAGAAACTTGATCCCGCAACGGAGGAAGTCTCGGTGTTATTATTAATTCAATGAAATGCCCCGCAGTATAAGCCATCTCGCGAATGTCTCTAGCGCTTGATAAGCGCGGGTTCCACTTTGATTTTTTGCGCGTGGCACATTTATCCGGCAGCATAGAATTCTTTTCTCGGAGGAGCGGTTTCTCCGCGTAAAGTCAAGCCGTTTATGTCGGTCATTACGCGATGAATTTTAATGCATTTTAGCATTCCCGACATTTCCTACGGCCGCTCGGATGTTCTGCTTCCGTACCACCCCTAAACGGGTGGACGCACTTTTGTTCGTCTCTCCTCCTGTCCCATTCAACCGACTCACTTTGTTTTTCGTTAAACTTTTATCTCTGCGAAACATGCGGTCATGTTTTTCCAAGCCTCCCCCGCATCCCACACACCCGCCACCCCCTGACGGGGGTTTACCCTATAGTTCGTTTCGTTCTTACGCCTCCGGTGTATTGTTTTTCCGTAAATTGACTGACTAGTGCATAATTCGCGAACGGCGGCACGCGCGACGAAAAAATAACACGCGGGAATGACGTTTTTCGCTTCCGCGCCATGCCAGTTTACCGCTAACTAGCCGTTAGGTAAACATCGTTCCAATCCCTCTCGAATCCGCGGGAATATTTTTGCAATTTTTGCCGATTCATACCGATATATCATGCGCACGGCCCATCTCCACGATAAATATTTCCGAATAAAGTGAACGAAACGCATTTTTAACACGGCTCTCTACCATCTGCGAACTCCAAACGGGATTAGCCGTATCGAAAGTTCATACGCTCCCTCCGGTTAGGTTCAATAACAGCGCTCCACTCGTTGAACGTATTCGTCTCTTTTTCTACATGATTTATTCTATTTTCGTTAACATTTTAACAGCCAGCCAATTTAACTTGTCTCAAAAGCTTTTCTAGCACCGGTATCCAAAACCAAACCGATCTTTTTATCTGAAAAATTGAAATAATCTTGTCGAAAGTTTAGTAACCAAGATTTGTAATTGATAGGTTGGGGATCTTTAACAATCATAAGGAACAATGCGTCACCAAAGACAGTAGCAACGATCAATTCATTTGTTCTTCCCGGCAGCTCATTAGTGACGTTTCTGTTATAAATTCTAATTATCGTTCATAGGATGTAACACAACAGACCACAGAGATTGATAAGGGCACGAAATTTGCGCATCTAAACGTAACCTCCCATGAGTATTTAAGTATTGAGCTCACACACCAATATGTTTTATTTTATTAAGAAATATGAGATATTCTTCCTAAAATGTAGCTCTCTCGATAGTAAAAAAGATAAAATAAAGTAAAATTTATGGTTATTCGTAGAGATTTCGCAAATGTAAAACTGCAATATTTCTTCCATGGAAGGGCAACTGTTGTCTACTGAAAAGTACCCTCTATTTTCCAAAGTTCATCTCCCACACACAAAAATACGACAAATAGATAAGAATGATTGTAATATTGTTCTACTTTTTTCATCAGGTATACACGTGAATGTAATCTGTAATTAATTCATCAGTTTCATAGAAACTTGTTTCGTGATGATAGATAATGAAGAAAATAAAACTCTGCATTTATAGATACTTTCTGTCAAAGATGATCCTTGAAATTAAGAACAATTCTTCGGCAAAATTAATATCATCATTGAAATAATATCATTTATACTGCATTTGCAGTAAACATATTCAAATTATGCAATCTATAAATTAATTTAATTAATTACTATTAAAATAAATTAATTTTATATTTCTATTTCTCCAATTTTTCTTTATATGTTCGCGTTATTCATTCAATTTCAAGTAAGTCTTCTAGTAATATTTTATATGCATGCTTGAAAATGGAATAAATGGAATAAATGCTTATAAATGGAACAATCGATAACAATTAGAACCTTTTCACTGCGATAAAATTCTTTTATTTAGATAAATAATAATCTTATCTCTTTGGTGTGTGTCGAAATGGAAAAACTTGTATTTTTCAGCGAAAGGTTTAATCAATTATTTCTTGAATTGTAAAAATTCAATTCAATTGGTTCCTTACTTTCACGCTTGATTTATCATTACTTCCATATTTTGTTTAAACATTTAATGTTAGGGATATTGTAACCTTGGCATTGATTGCGAAAGTCAGATGCGAATTGTAGAAATAGTTCACAACGAAACAGCTGAAATTTCGTTCTCCGATGAACAGTTGGAATATTTCGCTTGCACAATGGAAAGAATGACGACCACGGAATAAATGAAGGTGCATTCCGATCCCGTCGAAATAACGCGCGAAACAAGCGTGGGAGGGAGAAACGATGCCTGTCATTCTCGCGAGAAATGTTCCAAAGTTTCCGACGATAGCGCTGTAATATCAATACGAATACCATAGAAGCCCAAGATAATGCTTGTTCTTTCGTACTTATGCACTTTGTTCGTAGTTTGACGGTGGACGATCGCAAAAGCTCGTAAACAGTCACTGATAACTGCGGCCGGGAAGTTTCTACTTTTTTATTTATTAAACGTGTCGACGATCCAATTCCTGTTCGTACTACTGGTACGGCCCATGTAAGAGCGAAATCATGGCACCAAGTTTTTCAAGCATAAATTCCAGTCGAATCGCAGCCCGAATGAAGATTCGAGCTCCAACTTCATTTTAATTATACCTCCGCCATCTTGTAATTGCTTCGACCTGACTCCGCATTAATCTGCGAACCTTTGAATCGATGAATGAACCATTTGAAAATTTATTTAACCCCCGGGCTCCTGCGAGTTCTACGCCTATGCCAGAGTCATTTCTCACTCGGAAGTTTTATTCCGATATAAGATGATGGCTCGGGACCGGCTTTCGTCGTATTTTGGGTGAGAGTATGTATCGCCTAGGAGTCACGAATCACTCGGGAACATAGCATACGGAGAGTTAATCGATCCTTTGTTTCTTTAATCGTGTGTCGAGATTGGTAATAAATTCGTGAGGAATTAATTGTTGTGTGTCAGTGGAAAGAGTTTTGTAGGAGTTATCGAGCATAAGCATCGATGAAAGTACCAGTTGTTACCTCCGTTAGTTTCACTTAAATCTGAGATTCACTTTCAGAATCATGCGAGTTCATTTCTTTCATCCCGAGATAAACCGCTGGTTCGCGTTTTATAGTATACAAGAAGTAGAATCGGCAGGTCATAATCAGACGCGTCCAGTGTCGCCAGACCGGGGAATTTAAGGGGAATACAGTTACCCTCTCTCTGTCAGTACTCGATTAGTCACGTGACATTGTGGAACGTACCGCTGAGAGCTCACAAGATGATCCCCGAGGGGGCACAGAGGCAAGAGGGGTCTATTGTTTTGCATGACAGTAGTAGTGTGTTCTCAGTTGAGATCTGAAATGCTTAATAAAAAAAAAAGTAGTAGTGTGTGTGTAACCGCTTCGGCCAATGGAAAGCGCGCGCTCCTTCTAAGCTAACCAATCAGGCGCGCATTCTTGCCTACGTCACCGCATTCCTGCCAGGGATCATCTTGTGAGCTCTCAGCGGTACACGACAGAGACGAAACGCGTCACGTGGTGGAGCCGTGGCTGGGGAAATGGCGTCGTAGAAGGGGTAAGATAGAGTGGGAGACGAGTCTTGAATAGTACGCGTATTCTACAGGGTGTCCCAAAATTACCTTAGTTTAATGAAATGGCAGATTCCCGAGGTCATTTCAAGCGACATTTTCCTTTGCAAAAATGTTATCCGCGGCTTTGTTTAGGAGTTATTAACGAAAAACACGGACCAATGAGAGCGCGATCTAGGCGCGAGTTGGCACAGTCGGCCCGGCGCGCCAACTGTTTATTGGCCGACTGTGCCAACTCGCGTCTAGGTCGCGCTCTGATTGGTCCGTGTTTTTCGTTAATAACTCCTAAACAAAGCCGCGGATATCATTTTTGCAACGGAAAATGTCGCTTGAAATGGCCTCGGGAACCTCCCATTTCATTAAACTGAGGTAATTTTGGGACACCCTGTATATGTATAGTCTCACTTCTATATGTATACATTAGTCCCACATTTTGGAAGTGTCCGTAATAGGTAGTCTGTCACAGTGTCGCCAGGTGGAGAAAATCGAGGGAATACAAGTACCCCCTCTCTGATGACCAGTCCAGTCTACGCCACGGATACCGCGGTCTACGGTTTTAGTGGGGGACGTTGGAGTGTGCGCTTAGTGCTGGAATAGGATAGTGGAAGGGGAAAAAGAGGGGAATGTGTGAGCTCCGTTTGGAGCTCATCTGGCGACACTGGTCTGTCATTCTTGAATCGAATGTGTTATGCATGGTATGTATAAGTGATATAAAAAATATGGTATTTTTAAAAATGATATTGTCTTTTATATCACTAATAAAAGTTACGTCAGCCCTGTCTGATATTTTTAATTCAATTTGCAGTTCTCGGAACAACACCGTTGCTACAAAAAAAGTTCTCATGCTATAAAAATAACAAACTATACAGGATGAGTCGGGAGGAACGGACCAAACTCCAGGAGTGGATTGTACACAGGAAAATAATGTAAAAAAACTCATATGTCCTTATCCGATTTTCATTGGATTTCATTCTATCGCGTGATTACAATTAAATAAAATTTCATACATTAACATTTCGGTTATCATAGTCTTATTTTAATAAATGTTCGAAAATACCGGCATCAACCTATAAACATTTTCGGCTTTGTCTACGAAGGGCGGCCGAAATGTTAATGTATGAAATTTTGTTTAATTGTAATCACGCTATAAAATGAAAACAAATGAAAATCGGATAAGAACATGTGAATGTTTTTACATTATTTTCCTGTGCATATAGTAAATAGTAACAAATTAATTCACTGGGGAGGGAAGAGTTAAACAAGCTAGCACTTTCCTCTAATATTCTGCTCGACCAGTCACCCCAACTTTCAAAAATACCTGTCCACAGAAAATTGACAATGTTTCTGGGCCGGCGTGCATGTTTGTGAGCGACCTTAATCCCCGGCGACCAGCTCCAGGAGGAGTACCTCTGAATGGTGCACGTCGATGTAATGAAGATGTAATGTCACACCGCGTAGTAGTTATGTGTCGCATAGTATTCCGATACGTCCGCGCGCAATCACGCGGTTACGTGTTGGGAACAGCTTCGGCTCCGGCAGCAGATTCGCGTGCTATCCAGGTAACAGAGGGAATTCCACGTGTCACGTGAGAACACCTTTCGTTCCGCGAAAGAAGAGTGACCGGTCTCGGCAACGCGCGCGCCGCGCCGTTTGTCTCGATTTACACCGGTCACGGTACGATTACGACCTGGCCACCGTGCACAGCATTGTTACTTCGGAGTTCGTTGTAGCTCCCCCGTACAGTACAATGTCCGTCAGCGATTCTCGCTGCGGCAAATATTTTCACTTCCTTCGCCGAGGAACGCTAGATTGCTGTTCGCACGCGTCGACGATGTGGTCGCTCGACATCCCCATGTGTATTACTGACAGTTCAATCTTTCGACACTTCGAGTGCCGCGTCGCACAATGGACCAGAATCGTAAAAAGCTGCACGAAATTCGTGTCTCTGTTAATTATGCATTGTTAAGGGGAGCTTCTCGCGTAACGCCAGTGAGAACAAGTGATTTTTAAGAATTCTTTTCAGAATAACTATTGGACATGTGGGACTAAAACTTTTTGGGATATAAATACAAGAGATTGTTTTTAGTTTAATTCTTCTTATTACTTGTTGCAATATACCCACGTTTCTCGAAACTATGTTTGTCACTTACTGGTACTTTTATCTTAATTACTGAACATAGTAAAGGAAAATTTTTTTGATGTACCTAACCATACGAAAAAGTGACAACATTCCTATCATAGTTCAGTATAAAGAATATCATGTTATGTGATAGTGTAATAATGAATAGGAACTTTGGTAGGAGGTAAAAATTCATGTTTTTTTTTAGAACCAGTTAAATGCTTGCACTATAAACTTTTAATTGGCAAGAAAATATTCGCTTCGAATCGGAACGTGAAATTAACAGTTGAGACGCGAAGATGTATTTTTACTTACATTTTTACTAATTGCAAACTGTATTCACTACCTATGGACTTCGAGTAAGGTATTATCGACTGTTTTCTTTCTAGAACTCGTTCGGCTCTGAATGGCTTAGCACAGAGAGAGAGTGAGGAACGTAAAGTGCGAATAAAAATGTAGAAAGCCTATTTAGTGAGATAAGCATCACCCTAAGCATTGCCAGAGATAGATTCCGACCATTAATTGAGCAAACAAAGTTTCTACTGAGCGAGCACCATTGTAAGTCGACAAAGAGCTTTCAATATAATTAATCCACGTTCCAACAAACTCACAAACTATAGTGATTTTATAATACACGTTTCTATAGGTTACATTAAACAACTACAACGTTAAACTGTCGGACTCGATTTAACTCAAGCTTCACTTGGTGGAAAACATTATCGAATATGAAGATTTTCAATTTATAATCTTTATATTTACATTCACAAGGAACATTGCAATTCTGCCATTCCAAACTTGTTGATTATCATTGTTTAATATTTTCAATGTTTTTGGATACACACGTATGTTAAATGTTTATGTACTCGCGTATAAGAGACGTTATTCTAATGTAACAATAAGTGTTTAAAATGTTTATTTCATGTGCTATTCACATATTTACTTTCGCGAATCATTCTACGTAACATTGAATCTGAGAGGACACTCGAGCATTCGTAACAGTTTCTTGGTAATGATAATGGTAGATTCGATTTTCTTTGGTATACGAGAAAACGTGCATGGGGCATGAACAATAGCAATTTCCTTATTATGGCCTCCATCATAATTATCTGTACGGCTACGGTAACAATGTTAGAAAGCGTGAAAAAATGCGTCGCGAGTAGAAACGAGTGAATTCCTTAAAGATCTGTGATTCGAATTTTGTCAGGTTCATATTAACTTCTTTTATATCATGAAAATATGAATCATTCAATTTTAATATACTAATAAACACTTCTCGATAACTATTACATCATTTTTGACGTACTAAAATTACAATATAAAAATCAAAAGAGTCAATTTTATTGAACTTCCATTTTATACAATTTACTTAAACAATTTTTATTTTGCATAAAATCTCATTGTTACAATTGGTGGATAAACAAACACAATTGCGAATAGTTGGAATTGAAAGTGGTAATCCGGGAAAATAAGAGAAATACAGCGGATCCAAAAAGTATTTAAATACTCAGTATTCCTAAAAAATTGTCGATATTTAAATTATGTTAATAAGCCTGGACTCTGTTTAAAGCTTGATGCCTCTACTTTCGCGAAGCAGTGTGTATTTTCCTAATATCTTACGAAATTATCACAGTGTAAATACAGGGTGTCCCAAAAATGTTGTACTTCCTTGAAAAGGGTCGTTTGAAGCAACTTTGTCTTTTGCAGAAATCTTCTCCGCAACTTTGTTAAACGAGTTATCAACGAAAAACACGGACCAATTAGAGTGCATCAGAATTCCAGCTCGGCCAATGCGAATGCTACACACAGCGGGAGCCGCTGTAGCCGTGTTCTGATTGGTCCGTGTTTTTTGTTAATAACTCTTTAACAAAGCCGCGGAGAACATTTTCGCAAAGGAAGAAGTTACTTTAAATGACCCCGAAAATCACCCCTTTCAAGGAAGTACAACATTTCTGGGACATACTGGTAATTTTTCGAGAATCGGGTACGTAGTGATCAAATTCTTGGATCTACTGTTACGTTCCCGAGCACGGAACTTTCAACGGGATCGTTTAAACGAGTAACTAATTGAAATTCACCGAAAAGTATCACATCTTCCATTTTTTTCTCCTGTTCACCTCCGATATGTCCCTTAATTAACTGTGTGAAACGAGTATTTCAAATGAGTGGATCGATCGGAAAAGGTAGATTAAACGTTTCTGGCGTGCGACACCGACGAAACGGGTTAACGAGATATAGAGAGAAATAACAACGAGGACGATTCTCTCGTGACACGATGTGGCGTTTACCGCTAACGAGCGCGCTAATTGGCATAAACGAAGCCGCGCCCGCGGGAGTGTAATCAAGTAATTCGATTAACGCTGTCGCCTAGTTCCTGAATATTTTTCTTCCGACTTTGTGATCTTTAGAAATAAAGATATTCTTACTTTTTTTCCGTCAGTTCCGGGTGAACAGAATTTACTCTCAAACTCCAAAATTTTTTTGGTTTTTGAATAGGAAATGTTGTCGCAAAAATTTAAGAAAAAGTCACTTCTTCAAATAAGTTAATAAAAATAGTTCTAAATATTATATATTAAATATTTCATCATTTTGCAATGTTCCTTTCTAGTTGCTAATCAATTTTTATGTAAACTCACGTTATGCAGTGTCGTCAGATCAAGACTTGTGTCCCCACTCTACTAGAAGTAAAAAAAGTAAATACATTTTAGTGCCAAATAGGAAATTGGTGTTATATGTTGCGGGTAATAGGGCTATAATGAAATTATACATAGTTTTAATCATCTATTTTAAAACACTACTTTGCTTTTCCTATTCAAATAAAAATTGACAGAGACTGCAAACCTTTACAACATTTTCCATAACCTGCCTCTTTAATTTGCAATAATTTTATGGTTTTTTATTCTAAATTCTGCAACGAAATTTTTCTAAATGAAGAATTGTATGACACGACTTTCTTTTATTACGTTTAAACGTATGTAAAATTTCATATGGCAGTTTCCAATAAATTAAAATGGTAAATGAAACGTATGAAAAAGCAATCTTGCACATATTTGGTCTGCTGTGAAATAGAGAATGCAACTGTTCAAGAGTTATTATGACGGTATGATGTGTTCCTTGGTGGTATGCAAAGCGTTTCGCAAACGACGAACACGACCTATTGCGGAAATAGTTGACTCGCTTTAGTACACCGTGCTGTTATCAAGATTTAATTCAGTACACGACAAGACTTCAAAAGCTTGGAATGTTTTCGTTTCTTTTCCTTCTGAGACACGTAGAATTTGCTCTCATTAAAGAACATCAAATAATACAACCTTCGTATTTTCTGTGTCGTCTCTTTTGGTCCTGAATTTGTGTTTCCAGTTCCTTAGTCAACATATAATATTACGGAAATTTATACGAATGCATATTTGCATCGAAGTAATTTTAACTAAAGAAAAATCTAGTAACTTTATTAATATATTTTCAAGTTTGAACATCATTTTTCATTAATATATTTTCAAGTTTTCACAATGGCTTTCATAATTACAATACTATCTTAAATATAATTCTTGTGAAATATAATCTTTCTGTAACAATAACATTTTTAATAAGTTCTTATAAACAGTTTAACTAACCACATGCACACAATTAATATTCTTCATATGATATACCAAATCGTGGTCGACGCGCATATGTGACGCTGATAGCGCACGTGTTAATATTAGGATAGTTATTCAAGGGTTCATTGATTATGTGCTTGCATGCAATTGAACTATTTCTGTCAATCGGAGGATTCACCACTCTAATTTTAATTTGTTTAACTCGAACACGGATACTTCATATGGACTAAATGGTGTTTCTGTTATTTCGGTTATTGTATGGTAACATGAAATTATTTATAACTATAGGATGTTAAATCTGCCACGTTTCCGCTTCATTTGGCAATGTCCAATTATTTTACTTGAATTTGGAACAGTTGTTATACAAATTCCCGAAAGGTGTCCTAATTTTTGTCTGCTTCTCGTTCTACCACTTACCACTTGTTACCACTTTTTTCTCTTCGTGCATCTTCTTTATTTCTTAACCCTTCAGTCTCCTTGTTATAGCGAGATACACTTGCGAGCTAGTGTTAACAATAGCAACTGTCGAGGACTGCGGCTACAGGGTAGGCTAAGGTCACTATTCTTGAGGTTGTTAAAAACATAATTAACTGACGTGACAATTAATGAACTTTGACGATGGTCTTTCTCTGGGGAGAAATGCATGAAAATTACGTTCGATTCCTGAATCTGGTTAATAAATAATAATTCATGAGTGTAGAGTGAATAATTCATTATTCATTAAAGAATTAAACATTTTTTACAATCCCAGTAAGAAAGTCGTAATTTATTATACCTATCATTTGTTGATTTAATACATTATCTTTTACCTATATTGTATTACAATAATAAGAAATTCTTCATTTTTCAAATCTTAGAAATTGTAGAAACTAATACAGAAAAATTTACAACTGTGAGATTTTGCAAATAGTTCTTTTTTGTAATAATAAAACCTCAATAAGTTGTTCAAAGAATTGTTCAAAGAATTTATTGTTGATCTTGTTCTCAGACTGAGACTTTTATTACGAGGCACGAAGTAACATTTATGAAACTGCTACAAAATCAATCAATAATTCTTTAAAACGTTTTAGAACGAGTGAGATAAGTGTCCAAATTAGATCCGTTTGACTCCATTTAATGGAAGCAAGTTCAAAGCGAGTAAAGTGGCAGGTGAGGCATAAAATGTGAGGGGTTCATCGATGCATATGGCGATACTTTCGTTGCAACTAAAAAATTACGACAAATTTTTAAGCAAACAGTTATACATGGTTTCTACTTATACAGGGTGATTCTGGGAACTGGGACAAGTACTGCTCTTTTTAAGTAAAAATATTTAAAAAATGATAGAAGAAAAAATTATATGTCATGATGAGTCCTAGTCCTAACTTCCTATGACCGTATTTTTTATGCGGATGCACCGATGCACCCGCCAGACACAATTGCTCTGTAGTCTTTAATGCAACCCATTTTTTTTGTTAAACCAATCGATCCCTTATATTATCCTACATATAAAAGTATTAATAATTTTGTGTCAGAGTAAACACGGCATTAGTTCGTTGGTTTGTAGTAAAGTATGTTTCTGGGCACTCAAAAATACATGTTTAATCAAAGAAATAATTTCTACAAAGCATTTCTGAAATCTTCAAAACACAAGACGAAATTTTTATTGATACTCTATCATGCTTATAATTTATAACCTGGTTTGGCAATGATTGCAGACATTTATAACATAAATGCAACTAAAAAAATTGTAATATTTTTACTGTGCATAAGTGTTAATTAACAGTCAAGACTTGTCTCCCACTGTACCCTTCCCTTTCTACGATGCTATTCCCCCACGCGTTTGCCACGATTCGGTCACATGACGCGTTTCACATGACTGATACGGTAATGATAGAGAGCGAGGGTAACAGAGTATTCCCCTCAATTCGTGCTTCCTCCCCTCATCTGACGACTCTGCGTTCAAGCAAGACTGTGATTCGATTGCCTGGATCGTAACCCAAAAAGGTTCAGATGGGAATCTGGTAACCCAGAATGACGAGTGGTGGAATCGTGTCCCTCCCTTCTTACTATGTAGGGTAGTACGAAGTAAACAGAAATTAAGGGTAGGTCCGACCCTCATCGGCGATCTCTGTGGATGGCATTTTCCTTACTGCACTTGGCAGTTGTCCAGTCATTTCTCTTTCTTTCTCTTCTCCCCTTCACTTTCCTGCAACGTTCCACTCCCTCTTCCCCCCAGCTTGTTTCTTGGTCGTTTTTACGCTGGCGTTTTCGCAGCCGCCGCGCCGGTGAAATAATCGGACTGCGAATACCGCTTTAATTATTCCATTCTACTTAACAGCGTTCCGCGATCGTTCAGTCCTTTTCCGGTCGCGTGATAACGCCTTTATCCTCATTTTTCCGAGTCGTTGACTTGCCCACGGCTCCCGGGATACGTGACCGGGTGTATATTGCTACTTTTTAAATCGCGGCCAGCAAAAACGTCCCGCGCGACGACGGAAGGAAAGCCTCTCTCCGGGCGACACGGAACTCTCTTTCCACGTAAGCTCCTTTTAAGTAGGTTCTCGTCGGGAGGCTTCAGAAAATTCGATGTTATCGAATGTAACCCAACCATCGAGCTCGGACGGAGCTTTCCATTCTCGCATACGGGAACGAACGAGGCTATTTGACGCGAACTTTTTATTACCCGCTGGAATGGCGCACTGAACTTTTTACTTTGGAGACTTCGCCATTCTAACGTAACACAGACCACTTAGTCATACGGCGATTCGACCCCTTGCACTCGCAACGAACACTATTCAATTAATGATAAAATCGCACGAAATTTTTTACGCATTAGGTTCTGTCGTTTTTTGTTATATCAACTTTCGAAGTATAACACTTTCGTCTTCCAAGGTCATTCGAGGTTATTTAGCGCCGTTCATAATTCACCTTGATGTCTTATTTGTTTATTATTAAAGACATGCTTTTGATGGAGGTACATCAAAAATACTTATAGCTACAGATTACTGTATGTGCAAAATTTCAAGAAATTACTATTAGCTGCAATATTAATAACAGAAATTAAAAATCGCAAAATAAAATGATTGTATAATCATCCTTCTAAAAGCAAGGTAGTAACATTTAATTGTTTTTTGCTATTATTAAACAGACCAAAAGAAATCATATTATTGCATGTATTTGCATGTTTGTATGTAAGTTATGAAGATAGTAAATGATGCAGATGATGAAAAATTATTAAAAGTACATAAACTGACATGGTCTAATGAAAATAATAAAAGAAACATTTACAAACGAACCAATAAAGTAACGTACTCTTGTTTATTGACTGTATTCAATAGATATGTTGTAATAATGTATGCATTATTTATTTAGATATTCAGTGGAAATATGGCACACCCTGGCAAGAATACCGATCTTAAAGTCTCTAATTGTCCCGAGTATGTGTAATGGCCTAGACGATTTCACTGAAAAAGTTACCCCCGCGGCAACGCGAGCTTTTAAAAGGGATCAAAGAAAATGTAATTCACTTTCACTTCATTAACCTCTTGGAAAAGTGTAGCTTCAATTTTCTCGCCCCAGTATGAAATTAGGAAAGCCTGCCCCAACATGAAAGTGTCTCCTGCGTGTCCTAATAGCTTATGATTAACATATAATTATTTAATTAAGCTCCACGGAACCGTATTGTTCATTGCAAATGTGCACATTTTTCATTCAACCTTCCTGGGGAAATATATCTTGGACTATAAAGGAAAATGTAACAGGTGAAATCTTTGAAAAATTTGGAAGATTAATATTACAATACAATAAAAATTACAATGGTAAGCCCATAAAATATTAATCTACATTTTCATATTCTGTAGTTATACTCCAGTGGCCCTTTTAAATTTAATTGTTACTCGAGAAGTATCACAGAAGACAACTCACTATGTTCTTAAGCCAAATATTGCTGTATGTCTAACAATAAAAAGATTTTATGTATAAATTTTTTTATATTATATTTTCTGACAACCTAACCGTACCGGCTACAAAATGTGTCGGAAATGCAGTTTAATAAAAATTACAAGACTGGACTTATTTAGATTTTTCACAACTTCTGGAAAGATATTAAATAAAAAAATAAAAAATCCAAATATATTAAAATAATTAAAAATCCTTCTTGTGACTGATACTAAAATTTCGAACTTGGTTATATAAATTGACCACATTGGAACACTTCAATGAAAAATAGTTATATAAATTAATAAAAACTTTAATTGGACTGAACAGAACAATATTTGATGGTAAGGCAAACTGATATAAATTGATACACCGAAATTCTTTTCCCCCTGTGGTTCATCTGTGATGAGATGTAAGAAGATGTTTGCCCGAATTTCTAATTTGCCAGAGTGCACGTGTACGGAGCACGTGTACCAGCAGATATAAAATAGTTTCAATTTTTCGTAATAAAAAGTAAATATTTAGCTTCTTCCCGTTATCTAAAGATATTATATGAAACATAGAAAAATTAAATAAACATGTATTTCCTCGTTTAATAATTTGAATAAGTGGAAAATAATATGCTCTTAAATTGATTTTCAGAATAAATAACACAGATCTACAAAATGTATTTGTAGTTTTCGATATAGGCCCACATAGAAAAGTTGTGAACAACCATTTCAGTATTTTTTCTGCAATTTTTTCAAAAATTGTTTTTCGCTTCTTTTAGGAAACTAATTGCTGAAAAAATCCAAGTCGTATATTAAAAAAGTTATTGTCCTTTTCAAAGTGTCCGAATATGTGATTCACTGTAGATAGTAAGGACAGTGCATACAACTCTAGTGATCAAATACGAAAGAACATAATATATTCTATAGGATTAAGGAAACACGTGTAATGTACTTACATATATTGAATAATTCCGAGTTAAAAATCAAGGAACATGTATATATAAATTTCTGCGATGCTCCGTATGTAGACACCATATCATAGAAATATTACAAATAATTAAAGAGGAATAAGAGCGAAATTGATATACAATTTATACAATCACAAATATTAAAATTATTACAATTGCGAATATTAAGAAAATAAGTGTTCACTTGCTTAAGATAAGAACTAGTTCGTGTCTGCACGCATAAAATTGATAAAACATATAAAATGGATGATTAAATTATTTCATTGACAGAATACGTTGATTACAATGATTCTTACTTGTATCAATAAAACCGTTCAGACAAAAGAGCTGCGTTCGTTTAACGTTACTCAAAATGTGACAATTTAACATGCAACAACTTCATATTAACGATGCAGGAGGGTTTCACCTTCTACAGCAAACATAGTCCTCCTGATTTTAAAGACAAAGAGATAAAGTAAACAAACGTTTAAAAGCGAACGAATCGAGACGAAAGGAGTCCCGATGCGTTAAGGCAAATAGGATTGAACCGATTGCAACCGACATCGCATCAGCCATTCTTTACTCGGCGCGGCGCATGCATCTCACAGAGAGGGGTATTTCACAAGAATTCCAAGTCAAATTTGAACCTGTTCGGTATACGATTGAGGATAGCACCGGGAAAGCGCACACAAAGAGAGAGACAGAGAGACAGAGGGAGAGAGACAACGTGGGTGTCTCTGACCCACATAGAGCATAGCGCGCGCGGGGGTTCAAGCCGGAAACGGGCCGCGGATAACAGAGAGAAAACGAGACAGAATGGGGGAAGAGGAGCGTAGAGATAGAAAAGTCGGGGGAGAACAAAACCGTACGCAAAAGGAAACGGGCCGAGGACGAGACTAAATGGAACGAGGTTGACTCTCGTCTACGCGACCCTCGTTCCTTTGCTCTTTTCCAGCGAACAAAGCGCGCGAGCACAGGGGTACCGGTCACACACAGTTACAAGGAACTGCGCCCGGATATTCTTGGGTAACGCGATTCGCGCCGGACAACCTACCCGAAAATTATTTCACTGTTCCGGCGGCCCGCTTCCGCCCTTGGAATTTGAACAAACGACACGGTTGCTTGTTAGCGCTACATAACGCGCGGGAAATCCGAGTTTACGCCGGCGCGGCGTCACGCCAAAGTTAGAACCGCGCGTCGCGAAACGTCGGAACAGTGATCTAGCTGGACATACGGCCCTTTTTGTCCTTTAATCGCGGACTTCGTGTTTTGTTTGTCACCGCCTTTTAACACTTTACTTTCCGCGAATTTTCTAGTGGTCTTTCCAACCCTTCGCACTCCATCGACGCTGTTGCTCAGTGGTTCGAATGTCACAATTAGGTGGAGAAAAATTCATTTTCAATCCGACAATAACAAACATCATTTCTGAAAATATCTTGTTAGCTGTCAATTTTTCGGCCATACGCTCCTAGCACTTTTTTATGTAGACTAGCAAGGGAATGGTCCATTTTGTAAAATATCAATGACCTCCGTATGACCGTTACACCTCTAGGGAAAAACGATTGACACCATCTTGTAGCCCATTATTCTCCTAACTTCAACCAAAACAAAGACACAGCTTATTACAATTGCGTGAATCACCCATTTGAGTCGTAATATCTCTAAATCATCAATATCTTTTCCGTAGTTTTGTAAATCAGTCAAGCAGTCAATTAGTTCATTTTTAGTAAAAGTTTGTCAATGTGAAAGTAAATAACCTGAAGTCTGAACTTGCCAAACGTTGCATTTCCAATTTTTTGCAGTAAAAGTATTTATACAGAACTGAACCAAATGCATTTATTCGAAGAATGCGTCGTTTGCGTTGTCCAATCATGCAAAATTCATTTTCCAATCAAACTGAATCTTTGTGGAATCTGTTAGTATCTTTTGTGGCAAGGCAGCTTTCAGGTCCCCACTGTGCCGCGTCCAAGTCCAAGGCAATATGCGCGGCACAATGTTAGCCAAAGATGAATAGTGAAACGGAATTTCTGAATAATTTCTTTCTGGTCCTGTCAGCGATACGTGCTAGTCAGATTGTTAAAACGATAATCACTGGGAACCCGCGCAATATTCTTTGTGTCCAATAGAGCGAAAAATTCTGGCAATAAATTTCTCGGAAGATTGATGGGCCACTATACTATGCTATTACCTAAAGTACAATATGGGGAATACTCGTTTTCTTTCGTGAAAAATAACGGTAGCCGCAACTTCGGCTCGCGTACATATTATATGAAACGTCCGAGTTCGATTCAATTGTGCTTTAGGTACGTGTTTGCCACTATACTCCTGGCCAAACTTTGCGAAAACCAAAGTATAATAATTTCGTGCACCTGAACGGTCACATAAAGTTCCGTTGCCAATTTATATATAAGTACAATGTACATATGTACACCAAAATGATACTTCTATGTATCTAGTAATTATGCTTATACAGTCAGTGTACAAAATATTCGTGCTCCCTTCCAGAACGAATAACTTTTTCAAAATTGCATCAGAGGGCATGAATTTTTTCAGATGTCAGAAGTCTTTACTTTACTATTGGGGTAGAGATCCTGATTTTTAAGTTTTTTATCTGTGGCTGATTGACAAATTACAATATCCTGAAAATTCAACAAAATCAGAACGAGTTAGGTATCTGCATTTCCATTCAAGAATTCAGTGATTTAACTCCAAGAGTGTCGTAATAATTTAAGCACCCACTATACAGGGTGTCCCAAAATTCCTTCAACAGCCGGAAATGGGAGATTCCTGACGTCATTTGAAGCGACATTTTCCTTAGCAAAAATGTTATCCGCGGCTTTGTTTAGGAGTTATTAACGAAAAACACGGACCAATCAGAGCGCGACCTAGACGCGAGTTGGCATAGTCGGCCAATAGACAGTTGGCGCGCCGGGCCGACTATGCCAACTCGCGTCTAGGTCGCGCTCTGATTGGTCCGTGTTTTTCGTTAATAACTCCTAAACAAAGCCGCGGATAACATTTTTGCTAAGGAAAATGTTGCTTCAAATGATCTCAGGAACCTCCCATTTCCGGCTGTTGAAGGAATTTTGGGACACCCTGTATAATGAATCGCTAAATGACAAGAATAGAAAATGGTACCGAAAGAAGCGATCACCATTGTGCACAATGACGACCAATATGTCATACAATATTTATGATACATTTGGAGAAGACCGCAAATGAATGGTAGAATTCAATCTCAATTAGAAGTGAAATCGTTAATCGGTCGGCTGATCTGTACAAGTTGCAGCGAGCTCGCCGTTGTATCGGATCAATCAAATGAGGGATTGCGGATCAATCAACGTCGATCGTAGCATCGACAGTCGGAATGTTCACCGAGCGACTTTTCCTCCATTCTCTGATCAACGTGGAGAGAGATAGCCTTTCAACCTCTGACACCAGCGTGACAACTCGTATGGATTTCCTTTGGCTCAGTTCGCGAGGAAATGGTGGCCCCGACGTCTCCCTATTTATTTGCGGCAACGTTTGCAAACTGTCGAAGAAGTTTTCGCGGTAAGGGAGCCTGGAATTCCGCCATCTCCGTGTGAATCTGTTTTCGTGTCTCACGGAATATGAGCCTGACGTTGAATAATGCATCCGTGGCTCAGTTTCTTCCGCCGACCGACGCGTCGCCGCTTTAGGGTTCGCTCCACGTGCCCGTGATTCAATCAACTTCTAATTGTACCCGTAGGTCGCGCCCAAAGTTTCCGCGAGAACGCAAATATTGGATGTGTTATCGAGTTTTACTTTTGATAGGCCGACACCGAATTTTTAACAGCCCGATCGCGCTATATCCGCGGAACAAATTCTTTTATTGGCGAGACGAACAATTTCATTAGGGTAAAGTTGCAAATATTACTTCGCATCATTCATACAGGACGTCCCAAAAGTGTACTTCCTTAAAAGGAGTGATTCTTGAGATTATTTTAAGTAACTTTTTCCTGTGCGAAAATTATCTCCGTAGCTTTGTCAACCAGTTACTAACGAAAACGCCTGTATGTATATCTAATAGGAAATACCACATTTTGTGAAGGTGCTTAGCTTGTTGCTGATTTTTGTGTGAAATAAATAATACGTGCAGGAGCTACGTATACATATATGTATATACATTTATTTCGGTTCATACACATTAGCATACTACGTTTCGTACTCATTTCTGTCATAAATGCATAAAATCCACAGTCATAATAATTTAGTGAAAAAGAAAATATAAATAAATGTAATGCATTTATAGTTATGAATAACAACAAAAGCATTATGTGTAATAAGTACATACACATATATGTACTACCAGAAAGTGTGGATACAATTTTTTTTAGATGAAATTCAGTTGAAGTGGCTACTGGGAAACCTTAATCTAGAAAGATTAATTGTTAACGTTGAGAGGGAGAGAGAGAGAGATGTAAAGCAATTTATTTGCTTGTATAGTCATTTATTTCAGATGCTGTTCCTGACAGATGCAATCTTTATTACAGTTAAGCAATTGCTTGTTATCGCTTTATTGATTACTTTTTTCAAATATTCTGTGCAAACAGTATAGTATATTTGTAATACTTATTCCACGACTGGAGGGCTCAAGTAGATACTTCCTTAATCTTTCTAGAATTAAATGATACTTTTATGATGCAATTCTTCAAACTTGCGTCACAGTTGAAATACTTCAAACTTGCAAATAACAGATTAGTAGGCTGCGGATCTTTATGCAAATTAACAATTTTCCACATCGATTAAAAGAGATGGTTAAGTAGAAAGTTGCTTCTTTTTTTATTAGTTTTAATGAGCCGATAGTAATACAGCAGTAATCTTAAATTCTTTTGAAAATTTGGCCGTAAATACATAAGATCTATACATTGCAAAAAATGAAATAATTTTTTGAATCCCTTGCCCTATAATGTCATGTTAGATTCGTCGTGAAGATCTCATGAAAAATTGTCAAAAACAAATTTTATTTGAATCTTCAAACAGTAAGTTGGACTAAAATAATTAACTATTAAAAAATGTGCGTACTACGCGAAATACCTGCCAATCTGAGTAATTATTTAAACACTCACTAAAAAGTACTGCATATACTCGGTTTTTTAAAAAATACAGATTTATACGCCAAATTATAACTTTCAAATTTACTGCGAGTGAGATACCTATATTAAAGCTACCTATTTTAAAATAAAACGTTAGCGGTTAGACTTGTAAAAATAGAAAATTTTATTGATTTCAAAATGTGGTCACAGAAAGCTCTTTCCTGCTTTAATAATTTTAACCCTTAAGTGGACTTTGAAAATATACTTTAAAAATGTAATCGTTCCATTAGATTATATTTAATATTCATCACCACCAAATGGTATCTAACAGAAACGTAGTGAAATTGAAATAGTTTATCTAAATCTACAAATAGGTATTAATAGTGAGGCCGCATTGGCCTCAATAGTTCACTTAAGCATGTCGATAAATTAAGAAACAATTTAATTTGGGCACAAATGCATATAATTCATATTTTAATTATAACTTCTTTATATCATGTAAATATGGTCGCTGCTAACCCCAATATTATCGCAATCTTTATAGACAATGTTAAAATAAACAAATGGCTGAATACCATTGGCAGTTGTACCACAGAATCTACCGCTTATTGGAACTCACAAATCCTGAACTATTTCGGAATGGGAAATATATGTAGCTCCGGTCGTTGCGGTGATTGGCGTTCGAAAAATTGGAAACATAAAGTGTGCCGCGTCTCGCGAACGGGCTATTCGGTGTCACACTTTTTCAATTCTATTTTCCGTCGTTGGAGTGGAAAACGGTCCGATGGTCATTTCAGGCGGACGTGGAAGACGGGCATTCAACAGAATCAAAGTCAGGAAGCGTGCTGCCACGCAGAAGCTAGCCGGACGTGATGAAAACTTATCCAGCGGGATTAGGTCGACTTCTCACCTGGGATGAGAGTCGAGTCGCGAATAAGGAAGACTGGAGTAAAAAGGGAACGTCTGATGATCTTTGACACGGGAATATTTTTTTCCCCCCCGACACGAGCCGAAGCAATTGTAGAAACCATTTGTCGCTGGCCTCGGTCGCTCTTCTTCCCCGATCGCCCCGAGAAAAATCCATTACGAAAACTCTGCTCCACGAAACACTCTTTGCACGGTCGTTTTTCAACCTGTGGACAAGATAGAATCTAGTCCGGAGGGAATTGTTACGCATTCTCTGATTGACATTGTTCACCGTCCTTGGGTATTAGAAATCTAAAAAGTAGGAGAAGTTTCAAAGATTTGTTACTTGTAATTGCTTTTACAGTGTCTTCTTGATCTCAAAAACAAGTGGAACGTAGACATCAGCGTACAAATAAGAACAGACAAGTACAGAAATTGCTGAACACAAAATAATTTAATTTCTGACCAGTTTTTTGCTTATCCAGTCCTCTAAGAAAGAACGTAATATACGTTCTGTTACAAAATACGCTTTGAATGACTTCATAAGTATAACATCAACGAATTATGCATAAATCACAAAATAATATTCAAACAGAAATAAATAAATAAATAACCAATACGTAAATGCTCTTTTTCCGACAAATTCTCCTTTGGTATTATATTTATTACAGCTTTCGTTAATCGTGGTATCCGTCGTTTCCATTATTTATGCTTTCATTCATTATAGTCCTTCATGCCTTTTGTAACAGTGCCCAGAGCTGGGCTATAAAAGTGAAAATAAAATATATAGTCATGAACGATTATTTATCAAAATAATTTTTTAACAAAGTCTCCATACTTCATTGAGCGGCGCTGTATACGTATTTGACTACAATTAGTCAGTTGAATATTAGTCGTGTAGTCACAAGTATAAAAAGTAAAGTAAAGTAAATATTAATGCAATCCAATGAAAAGTAAAATCGGATATCTAAATAAAAATTTAAGGTACGACCTTAAACATGAGCTTTGTGCCTTAAAGTGTGAGCCCTTTGAAACACTTGCATTTTAAAATCGGACATTTCCTAACCGCTTAATACAAGAAATTTAATTCACACTATCTACAGAATAAAAATTACCAAGTCAATGGAGTGTTCTATGTTTTTTATCCCCGACTGAAATGTTCTAGTCTCTCTCTCTCTTATGGCGTTTATAATTTATTCTTGTTAAATATTTGGTGGCAGTTAAAATTTAGAGACGGACTGCCACCTATCCGAATCCCACGTGCATGCATACATGAAACTTTTGAAACTATACGCAGCCCCTAAAGGGGAGCAGAGATTGCGGCGAGCGCAAAGGCTCGCTCGCGCGTTTCACCGGAAGTCGCGCGGGTATTTTTGCAGTTTCGCGGCAGTTTTTCCGTCTGAATACGGAAACTGACGTCGAGCGTCGAGTGGTCGGCTTGCAAGACTTCCGCTCCCCGAATGAATAAAAAAGAGAACACGTTGCGACGTGGGGGAGGAGGAGTAGGAGAAGGGGCGAATAAGACGAAAAACCGTGGGTAGGGGTTAGAGAACAAGACCCACTCGAACGTATCGACAAGTTCGGCGGTGGATTGGCTCTCGGCAGGAAAGCGAGCTGGACAGAGGCAAAAAGGGACAGAAAGTTGACGTCAGTAGCGTACGCAAGCGTTTAATCCGACGCGATAGAGGTTCGCTGCGATGCGAGAGGCTTCTCCATTCGAATCAATACGACACACGCACACCGGGCTTCTATATCTGTATCACACGCGGCTGCCCGCGGGCGATCGTAGGACACCGGCGACTATACGCCAAGCTAAAAAGTGAAACTTTTTACCTCGACGACGAGGCGATGAGTTTCTCCCAGCCCAAGCGTGAAAATAAGTCCGTTTTACGGTCAGAGCACGAACGCTGCCGGCGTCCAGCGTCGCATGGTGGTCCACAAAGTAGCTTCGTTCCGGCAGTTCGACATGTTCATTTGAACACAGAAACGAATATGGGGTCATTATCGACTCGGGCCGAACGGAACCGTCCAAATACGTATCCGTAGTGTTTTACGTATCCCAGTTATCATAAACTGCCTAAAAATGTCTAAAAAATGGTGACGAAACTTTACGGGTACACCCTGTAGTGTTCAGTTAAATCAAAGTTTACTTTCCAACAAGGAAACGCAGCTTTCCATAAAGCAAAGATAGTAAAGCTCATTTCAAAAGTGGAAAATAGATGTTTTAACGTGGCAGGTAAGATCCGTGGACTTAAATATTTTAAAGAATTGTTGGGAGATGCTGGCTAAAGAAGTATACTCTAGGGTCTAGAGGAAAGGTGCTTTAATGTAGAAGAAGTAAAAATGTACCTCGAGGCAAAGTGGAAGTGCTTAAAGCGGAAAACAATTTAAAAACAGCATAAAACTATCGAGAAGACTGTTGCAAGGTAATGAAAAATAAACGTAGCTGTACATGCTGTCAATGAACAATAAAAATAAGGTACTGGTATTTAGTTTTTACAGGAAAAACATTACATGTTTTAATCTGTCGCATATAAAAATAGGTGTTTCTATTTTTATTAATTTTATTGCTATAATGTTCATAGCTGTAAATTATAGGTTACTGATCAATTCTTTTTATGAAGTACAATAGTACAGTATATACGGGAGAGGCAAATTATTTTTCGGCGTTTTAGAGTATTGTCGCAGAGTGTATACATATAACATTCAAAGCTGAATGAGCGAATGCACTTCACTCGACTGCACCATCATTTGAAAAAATTAATTCTGAAACCATGTCAGCTCGTACGAGCCACTTGCTCGATTCGTTGGCAACGAATTTTCAAAGAACTCGTTACAGTCCTCATACAGCGCTCACTCTCTTGGAAAGTGAAAATTAAACAGAACGAAAAATTTGTTACACTAGTACGACAATTTCAATGTAAGCAACTTTGAATGTATCGCATCAAAAATATATAAAATATTACTGTTTATTAATTTGTTTAGTTTATTGAAGATATGTTGGTACACCTTAAGAAAATTACCAAACGGTCGTGATATTAATTTTATCCTGTCATCCTTTTCATGATACATGATTTAAACTCTAGTTTACTGAGGAAATCTTTGCATACCTTAAGAAAATTTCCAAGCCGTCGTGATACTAATTTTTTATCCTATCATCCTTTTCGTGGTAACTAATTTAATTTTACTTAACACATTATTGAAAGTGTATTTAGTCATTCTAATGTATTCAATAAATTTTTTCTATTGTAATCCAGTAAGTGGTTGTATGGAAGGAACTCTCGTTGCGGTTAGTCCGAATTGAATGAACTCCATCTGCCTTTTCGTCTGCTTTTGGTAAGATTTGCTTCCTCTAATGCAATGACTATTGCAATTGCATGTTCGCTTGAAAGTGAAAAATATGTCGATATACTGGATGCTTGAATTCTTACGTTATAATGATTCATATTAAAATAAACAATATTCACTATAACGGCTGTGGGACCTATTACAAATTTCCATGTTTATAGATTATTATATGTATAAAACACAAAAATCTTTTTTCTTCGTTCTTCTTTCTTTTTATAGGTAGCGAAATAGAGAATATTTCGTATATACATTCTTATGTATATATTAAATAAAGAATACTTAAAAAATACCATTCGTAATAATAATAAGGTAATTCAATATAGCCTGAAAAACTTAATGTGCGACTGGTGATGACAAAATTGATAAGTAAAAATTTTTGTTAATTTTTTAAGCGTCACTTGAGATTATCATAAGTCTATCAAAAGCTTCTCACAAACTTTGCTTCATGTAAGATTAGTGTAGTGGCAGCTTTAGTGGTTTTGTCAGCTAGTTCATTATCGATGATTCTAGCGTGGCTCGGAATCCATAGAAGTTTGATGATCTTAAATAGGATATACAAATCCGTCTTACGGGTAAAATTTGAATCTTTAAACTAAGAAAATTGTCTTATAATGAATGGATCATTTGAATGACCTCGGAATTAATTAATTCAAACAGATAATTAAAAAGAAATCGTAATAAATAATAAATCAAAATCACTTATAGAAATGCTAGGAAATTCTAGGTAAAGTTGGCAAATGCAAAATTAGAAAACGCTTCATTTGATTTTCAAAGAACGACTGCTCCATAAAATATTTCACTGATTAAATTATCCACATTTAGGATTAACAGGCTCAGATTTTGTAGCGAGTGTAATTCTAATAATAACTAAAATATTTCCGAAAGAGATTAACATTCGTCAGTTATTAACACATTACTGACCGGTGATTAATGCATAATTTTGAAAAATCTATGGTACATTGCTAAACACTTTTTAATGGAACCTTCAATATCAACAGCAATTTTCATTGCGAATTAACAAGTCGCTCTAGTCTAATAGCACTCAGTCTAATAGTTTCATTTAAGATTGCAATATGAAAGAAAATTTCTATGCTTTCTTTTGGTACAGCACAATTATTAAAAATCCTAGTGATAGGTGGGTAAAGTGTTTAAAGTATCATTTTAAATAGTATATCAAACTATTTTTGACTATCCTGGAGCGGTATGCTATTTCGTCCGTCTATGCTCTTTGCCGCGTCGAGTGCGAATGACAGAGTACGAACGAGAGAAATACGATACCGGAAATTATCTAATCCTTTACGTTTGACAGCTAGACAGTTTCCTATCAATATTGAAAAAGATCCAAATTACGTAGTGGGTCGAAGGACGTATTGCGTTTACACTGCTAAATTGCAATACAGTTTTAAAAATTAATTTTCGTACATACATTTCATGAATCAAACTTTGTTAGCTAATGTGCAGAAACTTCAAAGACTAATCGTAAGACTAAATCTTGAATTCTCAGTTTCTGCTTCATTGATAAATATCTTTTGTGGAACTGCAAGCTTTGGTTCACAGTGTGCATGTACATAAAACTCCAAACAGTAGTTAATACTATCGAATAGCATAAAACATTTATACCTTGCCTCGATCGTTATCCAAAGAAGCATATATTGCACATGGATCATTTTCAAGTATCATCTTCTCTACTTGTTTTTCAAAATGTGGTGGTAGAAATTAGTTGATTTGAGACTGTTATATAGGGCATCCCAAGATGCACTTCCTCGAAACAGGTGATTCCTGAGGTGAATTGAAGTAACTTTTTCCTTTACGAAAATGTTCTCCGCGACTTTGTTAAGGAGTTATTAACGAAACACGCGGACCAATCAGAGCACGGTTACAGTGCAAGGTAGCGACAGGTTCCGCAGACATTGGCCGAGCCAGAATCCGTCTGCTGTAGCCGCACTCTGATTGTTCCGTGTTTTTCGTTAATAACTCCATAACAAAGTCACGGAGAACATTATCGCAGAGGAAAAAGTTACTTCGAATGACCTTGGAAATGCAGGGAAAGAAAAATCGATATTCTCCAGGTCTGAAATCAGAATTAATACAATATTATGTAAGTACTTTCCCTATGATCAAAACAGAAGTTCGAAGTGAAAAAAGGAGACACTGCGGATTAGAAAAGCAGATCTGAGTGGGAAAAAAATCTATCGGAGATTGAATCTAAGATGCGATTGCTCGATGGACTATCCGAAAGCTCTTGAATAGGAAAGCCCGGACGTTCTACCCAGCTAACCGGAAGTAGCTCTTGTCTGCCCGGCTCTGCAAAGTGTTCCGTCTGTCCCTCTCTTTCTCATAATGTCGATGCTCTTGCAAATGTCCTGGAAATGGAAGAGGAGGCTTCTGAGATCGATTCGGAGATTGGACCACTTCCGACCTTCCGTTTGGCTGTCAGCCACGATCCTGTGGTTGCACCGATCGCAGTTTCAATGTTATTTAACCTCCTTATACGTTTCAGCATTAATCACAATGTAATTGGGAGGGATTACGTTCTCACCGTGGAGCACACCACCCGGCTAAGTGGAGAAAACCATAATGAAAACAGCGCGAAGATTATGCTCTCGACGAACCGATAAACTTGACACACAGGACTTCTACCGTGACGCAAAATATTGATATCGTGGCAATGCAGACAGTTTTTTTACAGGAATCTAACTTTTATAAACAAAAGTTATTCATTGAATTTTTATCTTTCGAAGCTTCTTTTCTTTCATAAATTAATTTTGCACATTGACACTGTAACTCTGTTGTAGGAGTTCAGCTTTAGCGATCATTTCATATTCCATGAATAGAAGTTTTGGACAGAGTCACCAGATTAAGACTTGTGTCCCCACTCTATCTTCCCCTTCTACGACGCTATTCCCCACGCTTCCGCCGCGATCCGGTCACGTGACGTGGTACTGGCAGAGAGAGGGTAATTTGTTCCCCTCAATTCGGGACAATTCCCCTGATCTGGCGACACTGCTCCCAAGTGCACTACTGCAATTACAGTTTCTATTTGACTGTATAAAATGTACTATCGTTAAGATTTTGATAAGATATAAGTAGGAATAAAAGGACTTGCGCTTTTCTTGCGAAATAAATAGGAAGTTAATGATAGGACGAGAATCTTTTGCCAGATAGCGGACACAATCTAGCCGTCTCGGGAACTTTCATCGAGAAAATGGGAACTGACGATAATCTTTCGGTATCATCAAGCGAATTGCAATTGTCCGTGATAAGAACTTTGAAAGAATAACTGGTGGCGGTCGGGCCTGGCTTTTGCTTCGGATAGGAACGTTCTACATTTTCTGTTTTCGAACCTTGTGTGTATGTGTATAATACTATGTAAAAGGATATTTTTATAATGGATAATAGCTCGTTGCTATCGTATACCTTTTTATCATAAAATACTCTTGTCGTTCTTATCATCTCCTCCTCTCCATTAGGGAAACACAATCTTAATGGGGTTGTCTTATGTCAGTGAATATTAACAAGCATAGGAAACTCTCGCATAACTCGTAGTTAGGTTATAACTAAACTTCTTGCAGCTTGCAACGTGTTACACAAAGATCAACCATTGAACTATTCACAGGCCGAGGTGATTAACTACAGCTTTTGTATTTGTTTCAAATTTTGGTGGCAATACAAATGATTGCTACTTAAGCTTTTACATTCAAAATGAGCCTTAATAGCTTCGTTTAACGCCATTAAATGACGAAACTTTTCACGAAAACAAAACAAGCACACGGTTCAGATACCTAAGTAATTAATTTCAGAGTCCAATGTGATGATTAACTGCACAGTCTAAATTAAAGTCTTGCAATAATATGCAATTCATTACAAGAATTTTTGTGTTAATATTACAAAGCTGAAATATTATGAATTCCTAGAATTATTATAAATTAACCGAATGCGTACATCGGTTTTTGTTTAAATTTTTTTAACGAACAATTAATTTTCTTTCCATTTCCACATTTCCATTTTAATGATCAACATATATTCTGGAGGGTATTCTAAAAATAATATTTATTTTTGCTAATTCGCCGATTTTTAAATTAACGTTAACAAAATTTTTGAATTGAAAGATAATGTTGAAAATACTAACAGAATTACGTTATTAATCGTTTTTTACAAATATTTTTATAATATTATTCAATTTTATTAATAACATTATTATTATTAGAAATTAGAACGTTCGTTTTATATACCATTTATCAAGTTTTAATGCAACTGGGAAGTTTTTTATGTCTCAGACGAACAAATGAATTTCCAGATAGTCGTAATCGAATTTCTGCACTAATTGTGGACTTAATTCTTTCTGTGTCGAGTATTGGGTGCTAGACGGCTTTGTTAACTAACGTGAGAGGAGCGCCGATGGTTGATTCGCTAGAAAGTTCTCCGGAAGGTGTCAGTTAATTTGTGGGAGACGAGCTGAAGAGGCTTTGAAAAACTATTGACCTGACACAGGTACAGTGCTTAAGTGCCATTAGTGAACAAGTTAGCGACACCGAATTGCTGACCTCGTGTTCGACTGTATTCACACTTTACACGGGAACGAGAAGAAAAAGTGAATTAAGAGTTTCCTCCGTGAGGAGAGAAACTTTCTTAGAATACAGGCTGATTCCGAGGTAACGGAAAAACTAAAAACAGACAAGCTGCTTAAGAAGTTTCGCAAATTTCAGTCGTAACAGTATTTGTTGTATTACCTTTATTTTCTCTGCGCAGACCTACCCGAAATCATCCGAAATTCTTTACACCGATTGCACGAAACACGAGCGGTACAACATTTGGAACAATTTCCTGTTCTAAATGAACGGTTCGATAGTTGAAGTCATCCATAACATTTACTTCGGATCAATGATTTCAACCAAATCTGACTGCAATCAACTATGATAATTCAAATAAATTTCCAATTAAATGTAACTATACAGATGAGAGCAAATCTAGATGTTAAAACATGAGAATCTAAGTTTAAACGATGAGATCTTATTTTGACATTATGAATAATGTCCAACAAAATACTGCATAATACATATTAAAGTATTATAGTATTATATTTATTATTTTTGTGTGATAATATAATGTTTAAGATGTAATATTATAATAACGATAATGGATAAAAATATATCGATAATGAAATCGGTTATTTACTATATAACTATAAGTCAATATGCATGAACGATTGAAAAAGACTAAAACTTTTGCATACACTGAATAATATTATATTAGTGTACATATATTATAATTAGACTGAGAATTTTATGCATTCATAACAAACACAAAATAGAAAAAACATCAGATGAATTTAATATTACTGGCATATTGTTAACAACTTAATTAAGAGCAGAAATCAAAATTTGTATGTAACCCCTCTCCCGTAATTGATGCATGCAATTTCCATTTTGCATAAAGATCCGCAGTATAATTAAAAGGAAAAATTCAAAGTGTAAATAGCACTAGAATGAACGGTACGTTAAAAGTTAAGGGTGAAAGTAAAATAAAATGGGGAAGCGTCGGCAATTGTCATTAAATCCAGCTTATTCGATGTTATATCGTCCGATCGATAGTCGAACGGACACGTTTTTCTAAATGTTAATGGGGATTAGTAGAGGGGAGAGAATTACGATCGTGTTGACTGAGAATTGCCCGCGGTAAGTGGAGTTAATCGTTTCAGTTCATTAAAGCGAGGTCTCGAATCGATGCGATTTTAGCCAGGCGTCGAATATTCCGGCGAGTCTACGGTCTGAATGGCACGAAATCACCGATTCGAAGCGAACAGGGGTTTGGCATTATGCGGTTTGTAAATGACTGCCATCGTACACGCCTGCTCCATGACAAAATTCATAGAGTTTCTGTATATCGGTTCTGTGCGTGACGCGCCGAACAACTGAATTTAATATTTGTGCTGCAGAATGGGATGCTTTTAAATGTTGCATTCGAAGAAATTGACAAGTGAAATTCATGTCTTCCGACTGCTATCCATTCCCTTTCACTGTTTATCGACAGGCGAACTATTTCATGAAATGACAACTATTTGAAGGAAATAATCTCGAGCGCAGAAGCTGAATCAGACGGAATATGAAATCATCGCGAATTCCATCAGAAAAGTTGTGAAAGCGAAATCGGAAGAAATTCTGACAATGAGAGAGCGACAAGATAAACATCGAGAAGCCCTGCTCGCGGAATTTAATACAAACTTGCCCGGGGAAAACTGGGAAGAAATTTCATTTAAATATTAAATGTTACCGCGAGCAGGAAAAGTTTCCGGCAATCTTGTCTCTGGTTTTTTGTTTCGTTTTTACGTTATCGGAGCGCTGTGGGACAAACATAATTGTGATACGACGTTACGTTCACCGACGGGATAATTAAAATATCGGTGGCGCCTGGATGGCCGTCCGCGGAGTACACGGAACGGGAAATGGATGCGGGGCTTGCAGATTTACAGAATGATCGTGAAACACCATAAATTAATGAATCACAGACACCGCGCGCGGGGAAGGAAATGCGTGCACGGTCCGTTGAGTAATACTCGTTCCTAATACTCGTTGGCAGGAGGACGTATTTACGAGTGTATCGCTGTAAATCTACCGATTTCGGGGTCGTTCGACCGGAGGGTACCCTCTCGTGCGTGTGCACGCCTAATTAATTAACCGAATCGGACGTCTGAATGCAGAACCGCGTGCTCATTCGACCTCGCAGATTGTGGAGTTCGGCAAAATTTATCGGGATCTTATTGTTCCCTAGCAATTTTGTTCGCTTTATTCCGATCCCTTCATTGTACGTAATATGCGCGGCAGAAGCCAATTGTCCCAGTCATTAGCATAAACAGACGTTAAACAGTCCTTCTGTTAGGGGGTTACATACTCGTAATAATATTCAGTCACTCTTCAGGAGACGATAAGTTTTTTAATATCGGATAATAACTTTTTGAATTCAACCAAAAACTAGTCTAATTAATAATACAGTAGATTCTAACATCAATCTTTTTGACGGAAATCACAAAAATATGTTGTTAATAATTACTAAAACCGTGTTGAACCACGTTACCTTGTATTGATACAATATCAGCATAAATAATTTACTGTTATTTAATATTTTACAAATGCAAGTATATTTTCATTAGAAATTAGGATTTATTTAGAATCACTTAATTAGAATGTATCGATCATATTAAGTATTTGCCAAATAGATTAATTCCACAAAAAAAAACGGTACTTACAAATTAGTTTTTAAAAGGTTTTTTAATTGTCATTCAATGATGTTAAGCCTAATTACTAAGAAAATTTATTTTTAATGAAAGTTAAACATAAAAGCTCGAAAGGTGGTTAATCGTTTTGGCCTATGAACAGCTTAGTTAAGCAGTTTTCATCTATCTCCCTGAAACCAAATTTAATAACGTCCGTGTAACTTATCTGGCCCAGAGAAATATAGTTTGCACAACAATACGAATAATTGTAGGAGAGATGAAGCTCGGCCAAAAAGATATTAAACCTGACCTTCGCACGTATAAAGCCTAAGCCAAAGCTAAATTAAATTGCACGCTTCAGTATCTCCTGCAAAATATAAAAGTGAAACGTAAATAGTACGTTATACATATACATGTCGATTTGGAGGTTCTCCCGAGAATGGTAAAAAAAACGGTACAGAATTTTATAAACGACCATAGTTGGCACGTGGTATGTTGCATAACATAAGGTTTATACAGCTCAGTAAACACATTGATCCTACGTAATATCTAGGTCAATACAAAATCCTGTACACCCGTGCAATTGAACGTAAGCCAACATTCGGTCGACACGGCTGAAAAAAATTATTTTATCGCAGAATAAAATATAAAAAACATTCGGGAAGCGCTCTGTAACAAGCGCCGAAAGCACATACATCTACGAATTGACATTTCCTACGCCAATGAAATTTAATTGTTCTCACATTTTACGACATACGGATGTATCGCAAAATTTTTGTAAACATTTGTTTATCTCGCCGGTTCCGCAACGTTTTTATTTTTCATCCGAAAACGATAAACGCAACACGTATACTGCGCATCGTAAATAACGTATAAAAAAAAGCAAATCGTTAGAGTCAATTCAACTCGGCACGTAAAATATAATATTTGCAAAGTTATGTAACTTTTAAATTTGTTTGTCATATATTTGAACCTGTAGGTTGTTGATTATAATAATAAATTTTCAGTTCAGTTCGTTTAGGTTTTGTTGAAAACCTGTTATATAAAACATATAACAAGATTTTTGAGTTGTGGAGATTAAATGAAATGTTTATATGATTTTCGTTCATGTAAAGGAACTTTTTAATTCATAAAACATTGAAAGACATCGTCTTTCATAGGCAAAGTCATTAATTCAAGTATACGAATGTGTAAAAATGTAGTGCATACGCTTCCTAACTAACTTCTAACAATTGTAGAATCTGAGATTTTTGGAACACCGTATATACACATTTATATAGAATTATTTATACAGAAATTCTGTGCAATAGAATAATAACATAAAATAATTAGTATAGATTTATGAAAAGATCGTTTGTACCGCGATAAATCAAACTAAATTGTGAAACAACAGAAGTAGGCTTGTTTCTAGGAAAATCAAATGCGAGTATATACGGAATTAGCAATTACAAACAACAAAGGTACAATACGCATAAATAAATAAAAATCATTACATTTATATTGTATCTCATTTTTGTGATTTTTGTAATATAGAACAATTATGACGTGAAAGAAGGAACGTACCATTATCCAAATTAATAAGGAAAACTGTCCTCCTGTATCATTTTTATAAATATGGCGGTCGTTTAAATTTTCTACTCTTCAAATATATTCATTACTGTGAGATTAATACGTTGTGGTTGGCGTGATGTAATTACACGGAGAGCAACACACAAAATATACTTTAGTTATTGAAAAGAAAACAATCACACGACCGAGAACTGATATGAGGGAACTGATTTCTAACAATGACTTACTTTTTTAAGTTGACCCTGGGCAAATAGAGCTGAGGCTCTCCAACGCCATCTTTATATATATAAAGCAAAGAATAAACCAGTAAGTTGACCCCATATTGAAACTGCAATGTATTCAATCTGCAATGCGCCCCTGAGACAAGTGCATATTTGATTAGCCGTAGTTCTGTATGACATTATGTAATACAAAATCGCTGGAAGCAACGCTGTAACAAATCAATAATTATCGTCTATGTCTATATAACAATTCGGATGCTGTCTAGAATATTGTATTGTCTATGTACTAACTAATGTACTCGGCTTTTCGCGTTTAAATAGATGCAAATGAATCCATATATTCCATGTACAAAGTCAAGCTGGCACACATAGCTTGAGATAAAACAACAATTATACAATAAAAAATTGGGTTGTTGTTCGTTCCAGTTTTTGTACGAGTAAATACATATTTCTAAACGATAACAACCGTGACAGCCACAGAAAACATATGTAACTCTGTAAGGTAAGGTAACACAATAAAAAATACGGTCTTATGAACATTATTTTACAAGTTCGTACTTGAAAATCTACGATGTAAGTTATAATTAGGCTTGCGGATTTTATGCATTTGTGATAACAATGAATTAATATACTGATAAACTATGAAGATATTACAAGAATTCAAGACGATTATCACATTATTTATGACGCATTCAAATTATTAAATGAGAAATTACCCTTTCATTTAAGTCCTGTTTCGTATAACTAATTTTTGAACAATTTTTATTTCCGGCTTGTGGTTACTAAAATTATGAAGAGAAAAAGTACAGTTTTATTTAAATTTCGTTTCTTAAAAATAACTTAAATAATTGTTATTTTCCATAAAAATCCGCAGTCTAGTCATACGAGATGAATCGTCTGATTCAAATTCACAAACATTCAATTGAAATCAAAACAAAATCTATAAAAATACTTACATGATTACTTTTCAATAATTAAATGTTTTGAGTATAATGATATGAAAAACGTTTGAAAATATTATTTAGCATAACTATACGTATTTTAAATGGAAATGTTCTAAAAGAAGTAAAGAGCGCGGTTTTATTACCAGAAATATAAAATTCCGGACACGAGAAGGGACACCAGATTTAATTACCTTTCTGTGACAGTAGTTAGATACGATAGTATGTACAGTGATACGAGCAATGTACATCCGCTGTAATAGTTTGCGCTGCGATAAAATCTAGCTCTGACCGTATCGTAATCCTAGTCAAAACCCCAGTGACCAATGGAAGCTTAGTGTAACCCTAGTAACCACTAACCAACGGTTTCTAAGTAGTATACAAAATGAGTTAACCAACTCATAACGGATTATAGGTGGCATGAACGAAGTATAATTGGATTATACTTGAGCAATTCTATCAAATTGCAAGAAAACATTAGTATTATAAAACCTAATATTTCCAATGGCAATTAAAAATTTCGAGTCGCACTCATAGTGCACTGTGAACAGTATAAATCGTTCAGGTGAATCGAAATGTTCAGAAGATGAAATTCAATATGTAATAAAACAATAAGTGTTTTTCCATTATGACTGTATCGATATCGATCACCTTTCTTGTAATTAATATAGTCGTGGATCCAAGTAGATCTGCACTACGACCACTGTTGGCGCGCATCCCGTTAACAGTGCCGAATAATTTGTCGATGTGGAAATTACCGAACATGATTCTGCCCAGTGACCCATCCCAACGCCGATATCTCACTGTTCTATTAACGAGGTCACAATCGTTGAATTCGCGGCGATGAATTTGCGGAGGACCATAAATACGAGCCACAGTATTTCAACAACTATTTGTACCTTTTGAGCACGAACTTCGATTTATTCGATTTAATTAATTCTTCATTGTTCATGAAACTCATTTGTACATGGATTACATTTATATCTCAACCTGAACCTGTTAATCACGCGATGCCGTACCGCTGGAACTATTTCATTCTATCAGATAGCAAAGTATTGTAGTTCATTTATTATCACTGAATTTTTTCAATCATTTATTCTGCCTTTTCTTAATTATTTCAATAGCTTGGAAATAATATACATTAGTGCTCCAAAAAATGCTGAAAGGAGTGATCCCTCAGGTTGTTTGAAGCAAGCTTCTCCTTTGCGAAGTGTTCTTCGTGGCTTTGTTAAAGAGTTATCAACGCGAATTCGAAAATTTGGTAACGTTGGAAGTACAAGTCGGTATAAATCAATCAGTAGAAATCAAGTAATGGTGAATTCGTAGTGAAGGCTGACCATGGCATCAAAATACACCATACGGTGCCCTTCTGTGGAAAGGAATAATGGTTAATTGTTGTCATCAGATTATTACTTGTTCCAGAGAATTACTTGTTCCATAGCCTGAAACAGGATCTAATATTCTAAAGGCGTTTCTCTCAAAATAGCTTTCTTCGACCTGGGAAACTTAATATCTCAAAAACTAATCAGTATTCAATACATCAACATGGTTGATATAGGGTTCTGTATCGCTATGATTTAAGGATTTACGGGTCCTCACTCTTCTAATACATTTTGCTAGGACAGTTATATTTAGTGAGATGACTACGTGCAAGATTTTCGTTCGAATAATTTGCGGTAAACATATTGGAGGCAATACCACCGGTATAATTGGAGCTAATGTTAACCACTATATTGTTCAGGGACGGTTATATAGGAGTTTTCAATATCTTGGAGGTATTAGGTGTCAATATTGTTGAGGCACTCTATCAATAGTACCAAGTACCAAACAATTGACGATAATTGGATATGCTGCACCGAGCGCCGAGTACATACAACAGAGCACGCATGAGGATCGTTTGCACGAAAAACAAAATATGGACCCCAGCCATGACAGACTCATTGATATCGATGAGCTACCATACAGGGCAGAAATAGCTTAACAAGCTAATCAATTTTGTCTTTATTTATAACTTATTTAATCCTTTGCTAACACTATCGCTATTAATCGCTAAGACTTTACAGTCATTATTCTTGTAAAGCCTTTTTAACCTTGTGTTCATATCAAATAAGTGAAATAAGAAAAACTGTACATCACAGATAGACATACTCGAGGTCATTCTACGTAAAACTATTGAAGAATACAGGCGCTCATTCTAAACGAAAGTTTTATTTTCACTAAAACTACAACAAACAGCTTAATTTCCTCATAAAACTTTCATTGATTTATTGATTTACCATTTCGTTATTTTTTGAGGATACACACACACCTCTTCTCCCTTGGGATCTTCTATATGTAGAATGTAGATGCCATATTCTTCTGGTTGGAATTAATCTTTTTGAAATCATCAAGATTAGAAAAATTCGAACCATTCGAAAAGTGAAGCCTGAAAAAGTTTTGTTTTCATTCAATAATGACCCAACTTGCGTCGGGTACTACGAAAAATAGTCAAATAGACTCATCAATTGCTCCCCTCCACGGAAATCTTTAGTAAAAGGCGAAAGATTTATGCGTGACTTGAAGGGAAACCAGAGTGACGAGCTAGTCACCGCACTGACTAGATATAGCCCTCGAGTATATTTTCACCAGCGAGAAATATCCGCCATCTAGCGGTGAGAAAATTTTAAGTTTTCTCATTTCAATGAGAAAATGGTCACGAATATGTTGGTAAAAGTATCAGGAATTAACAATTAAAAACCACAACGATCTGTTATAGGATTAATAATGTTGCCACTTTCGACGATAACGGAAAAGATCAACGAATATTGTCTACGTCTACACTCTACTCCAATATTCGGACATCAGAAAATGTTTACTTTGTCACTTTGTCGCATTATTATTTTGTTCATAACGAAAGACAACATACATGATCAGGTATTGTGTCTACTTAACAATAATATATATATTTTACACAATTCAAAATATTTGTCAAATAATATTTTCCAAATCAAATAATGTCTGATTTGTGTTACTTTAGTATGCACTTTTAAAAATGACTGAACTTTTTGTTGTTTAACCTTCTTGACTAATGGCTTTTAATTTATCTAAATATTCAGTGGTAATATTATTCCATTTTTATTTGAACGCATTCGCTTTTGTTAATATGAAAAATCATAAATTGGTGTCTATTGTAGTACATATTACTTTTCAATGTGATTATGTAATTATTACCAAACGAAAGTATAATTATTCTGTGAACACTTGAAAAAATTTTAAAAATTTCGATGAACAATTGCTTCACACTTCGAGACTAGTTGATCCGTTCAGTTGCTTAAAAATATATTTCGCCGTGCAAGAGAAAACATTTGTGCCGCCATCGCATCAGTCAGATAACAGCTACTAAGCTCGCAGCCCTGAACACTCCCGTTTTGTCCGACCAGCGTATTTTGCCGAAATCTCCTCTATGTATACAGGTATGTGTATAGTGAAGTCTCCGTTATAAAAGTTGCCGGGCGCGATCGTTACCCTAGCTCACCGAATTTGTGAATGGGAACGAAGGCACTTAATACAGAGTTACAACGGCGTCGTTGACACGAATCGCCGTCAAGTGTCATTGAACACTCGCGACGCAAAGCTCCGTTAATACCGGGAAGCGTTCGACGCCAAGGCAAAGGAATTCGCGAAGAACTCCACCCCGGAATTTCTAAATATGCAAGTGATTTCGCGGAACAACTCGCGAACGGTGTTGAAGTCGCAGCGACGACATTTCCAAGCAGTTAAACCACTTTGCTTGCTTCCTCGAACAGGCTGCCTATCGAAGCTCCAATAATAATAGCGTCGCAGTCTAATACATGCGAATCATATGATTTTTCATTACGCAGTTAGCAAAGTCAAAATATTCTCCGAACGCGACCCCGATTTCCTGAAACCCTGTTTCCACAATACAGTAAATTCTCTATAATCGCAAACAGGGCATGTACGATAATCGCAAATGAAATATCCCCTCCAACTCAATACACTGGTCTCGGCTCGGTATATCGGTGTGAACCACTACTAACGCGACGCGGAGAGTCGCAGTCGTCGGCACAGTTCAAACGCCCGTGAGTCATCATAACATTATACCAAAATTCTATCTTCTTTATTTTCCATTATTTTTTCATGGGACTTTCACCAACATATTCCTGGCATTTTTCTAATGCAAAATGATACCAAACACGATATAATATGAACTGAATTTAGTGGTTTAATTGACGATGAGAGTTTCGAACGCAAGGAAGGACAGCGTATATGAAAGAAAGAGACGCGGACAGGTGCCGTCGCATCGACGGTTGCCGTGGTGTCTCTTTACACGCGCTGTCCTTCTCTACGTTCGGCTCGGCCTTTGGTTCCTTCTCTACGTTCGGATCGGCCTTTGAAGCTCGAAAAAAGTAGGACCAAGATCTATAAATGCAAACAGGTGCCGTCGCATCGACGGTTGCCGTGGTGTCTCTTTACACGCGGCTGTCCTTCTCTACGTTCGGCTCGGCCTTTGAAGCTCGAAAAAAGTAGGACCAAGATCGATAAATGCAAACAAATCCCCCCGAGGCGTTTGCGATTATAGAGAATTTACTGTAATAGGAACCAATCGAGGAAACATTCTTGATAATAGGAGACTTACAGAATGAGTTGCTTCAATGGGGGACTTTTCTGTTTTATCTCTTTGCAATGCTTTTGTTAAGACTTAATCATTGTCGGAAATATAATGATCTTTCTTTCCACTTTCTTTGTGTATTATTTTATACACAATTAACTGTACTAAAAATGATTACCATAAATTAACGAACGAGAATGAGATTGTACTTCAAAAAATAATGAATACCAATTTTCAAAGATTTTCCGACTTTTGCAGTATTCGTGTTACCTGTGTGTTTTTTAATTATTAATGACCATATGTAAGTGGATTTTGTCGAATATTGAAATGAAGTATGATTTCAATATTTCATATGCGAATGAATGTTTAAAATAGTGAGTTATCTTTTAATGTATTGACACTACGTTAAATGAAGTTACTAATGATATTAGTAATGTAATCAGAACTGGGTATATTTACAACAAAAAGTGATGTAGTAATAGAAGTACTTTTATTTAAATAAAATAGTATTTCAAGATTAATTTCATTTCTCAGATTTTAAAATATTTGTGTGTTACATACAAATTGAAATTATTAATTAAAATAGTATTTGTTGTACAATGAAGAATACATGAGAAATTATTATTTTAACTTCCAATAATATTTTGCGCTCGTTAACTCGCTTTGCGATGTTTAAACAGAAAATAATGTACAGAAGAGAATATTTCGAACAATATGGGTTATGTTCGAAATTAAAAGTTTGTTCCAACACATTTAGTTAGCGATATTATCTCGAAGTCTGCATGTGGAGTTGCAATCGAAGGAAAAAAGATTAGAAATATGTACGCATAATGTGCAACGACGTCAAATGACTTTGAACTTTTACAATGATCCTTCATTCTGAAAACATTGATAAACGAACACCGATAAGGATTTCGTCAACGGTACAAAGCGAAACGGTCTGAAATTAGAGTCAAAGGCCGTAGGAACGAACAAAAACAGTGTGGCGAGTGCTGTAACCGTGTGCACCAAGCAATCTGAGTTACAGGCTTGCAGGAAACTCTATTTTGCGACAAAGCGTTTTAGTCAGTTTACAACCGTTTCACTTTGCTGACGTGAAATAATTAATGCTCCATGTAGCGCAATATGTAGCTATTAGCACTCGAAGAATTTTATGCATTTATGGCATGGTAGAACGTGCAAAAGTCGATGAAATCCATCCTTTGATAAATATCAACGTGATATTGACGTTATTTTTAACATAATAAATCGTTTTACCGAATGAATCAATATAGTATCCCTTTGAAAGTTATAAACAGGTATTAATTCTCTAAACATATTAATAATAATCAATTCCGTGTACAGAGATAAACATTTCACATGTGAAGATATTTCTAGATAAATGTGTATACGCAGTTATTTATAAGAATGATATTTGTTATTTTGTACACTTTAAAATTGTCTGCCTAATTATAATAATTGTCTAGTGTAGAGTGGCCAGAGAATTGATTCGAATTGAGGGGAAAGTTACGCGTACAGTGGTATATACACCTAATCAAACTCATTTGTCATTCAAGATTTTTTCAGTGCAATGACATTGATTTATCTGAAGCGTTGACAATCTCTCTTGACGTATATCTTTACATTGTTCAATCTGCTATTTTATCAGCATTAATCTTGATTAGTCCACTATGTTCTTCGTTCTGTGTCGTCCAAGTTGAAATCTTCAGTATCGAAGCTTTACTCCCAACTCTTCCCAGAACAACGAAATAAGACCAATCTCCGTGTGATCTAATATCGGTCAAAATTCGTATTCCGCTCAATGAAGGAGAAACGGGTTTCCGTTTATGCGTGTTTGCATAGAAGAATCGTGCAATACTTATCCACGAAAACTGATGGATCAGTCGTGTTTCGTAAAGCATTGCCCACGGAATCGAGAGTGTTCCGACGTGTTTGTTGGCTGTACTCGCGCGAAAGCGAAGTTATCGCGCGAAAAAAGGGGACATTGCCTTCCTCGAAACGGATTCGTTCGATTCAAATGAATCAACGCGCGAACGAAAGAGAAACATCGACGAACGCTCGCCGCCTCTTTCGACGAGCTAATTATCTCCCTGTCGGTGGCCGAGCACCTAACCCTGCCACTAAGAAATCGAACGGGTGGTCGACACAGAATTGGATAATCGGTTTTTCTCCTCGCTCTTACTTCGTCTCCGTGGTTCTCCTCTAACTAGGTCCGATCTTTGTCCCGTGTAACGAGATCTTTTCTCTTTTACGCGCCCGGAAAAACGGGTCAAAGCGGCAGCTTGCCATTGCTCGTGTCCTTAATCCGATTATCAGACTTTTGAGAAAGTCCTGTCACTGTTTTATCCTCCAACCCTCCCCGGCCCTCCTTTCTCCCCATTTCCTCTCTGTCTTTCTCTGGAGTTTTCTTTTCCGTGATTCAACGGTCTTCTCTCGCTTTTCTCGTCACGTCTTGCCTCGACTCCGACAGACGATAACAACGGAGCTGTTTACATCGGCCACAACAACTGCAGCCGAACAAACTCTCTTCTCCACCGATAACGCGATCCGTGATTTATGGCCGCCGATAGGCGACGCAGCGGCCCGTAATACGTTGCACCGGCCAGCCAATGTCTCGGAAACGCGCTTATTCGGTTGTTGGTGTATCAATTAGAAGACATCCGGACACGCTCGACGAAAGTCCGAATTCACGCGAGCCGGCAAATGGGAATCCGCGAGTCACGTGTCCGTCGGCTGTTGACGCTCAATCTTCGTCAGTGACCGCGCGAGATTCGTCCGCTAGGGCACGTGACACTCGTCAGCATTTATACTATAATGGTTTCGTTGTATTCCACGCGTTCCTGAAGCTGAAACCCGTGTATTTGTCAGAGTCAATACGATTTTCATTCCTGCTGGATTGCAGGCCAATATCGTTGTCTTCTTTTGTGCCAGTGTTATTATCCAGAGGGAATGATTAACATTTCGCCTAGGAACTTTTTTGCATCTCCTGCAGGTGTTATTTAATTTTTTCATAGCACAGGTAAATGTGTTGCCAAGACACACTGGGTTTACGGAGTACTAAAAGTGACTACTTAGCATTATATTATAAACATAACACGATGGGTCTACCCAAATTTTTAAGCTTTTCTTAAATTATATATACCCGCCCCACAGAGATAAATTGGTTAAATTCCTCATGCATCCTACAATCTCAATAATCGTAAATGAAAAATATTAGTTCACTTTGACGGGCCCCTAGTGTGACTCTTTCGCGGGCGTGGATTTATTAGTAGGTATACATTATACACACTGACATTCACTTTTTATTACAATCTATTAAGTGAACTAATATTTGTCAGGATATGAAGTGTAAGATGCACAAAAATCGTAGTCAATATAAATAATCAATTAATGCTTTGTAACTTCAAGATTTATAGACTTCTAATCTCATTCCATGTTTACCGATGCATATGCTCGATGACTTAGGCATAAATGACAGTGTCAAATTGATTTCGAAATCTTAGGCTAACCGAGGAAAGGACCATGACTCAAGCGGAGATGTTTTGGAGTTGCCACTGCTTGTTATAATGACTAATGTTTAGGGATATGCGATATATCGTGAGACAAACGATCTGAGTCAGGGTGAACGTAGGGTTATCCGACAATAGGTTAACTAGATAGGTCACAAATGCTGTGCAAATTCACATATTTATAGTACGAATCATTTGAGAATATAGAAAGATAAAGAAGCTACAAGGAAAATGGATGAATAGAAAGAAGATGAAGAAAAGATTATACGGTTGATTGATGAAAACGTGTTGCAAATTTAAAAAAAGTTTTGTTTGTAAAGGCTTTGTTTTGATATACATACAGTAATTATAAATGCAAGTTTTTACCCAAGAGATTTATGTGCACGCATACATTCATTGATTACATCCGCACGTGTTTAGTATTTGTAAACATGCTTCTTATCATTCCTACTTACTCTCTGTTTGCAGTACATCGTTCTCATTTATTTTATATTTAATTAAAATGCTTTCTCATAGTCGAGAATAAAAAATTTCCTTCCCGAGACTCATTTCATTAATTTATGAATTGTTGGAAACGTTGGCTATATTTTCTTTTGGCGGCTGAACTCGCACCAACCTTAATCATTAGCGAATACATATGTATGTATGAACCTACATATATTTTCAGTGGAGTGGTTTCTTGATTATAAGCAGCTTAGGATTTTTAACACGTTGAATGCCGGTTGATTTTCCTGCATACGATTTGGACGCGACACACCAGCTTTTCAGTATAACTGCGCGAAGCAAATATTCAAATTTGTTATTTAGTGTTATTCACAAACATGCTGATTTATTTTATTTTATGTATAAGTAAGTATTGCACTTTCCTTGTGCCATTAGTAATATTGAAAAATTACCAAATTTGTCGTTTAATTGTTTAATTGTTCAATAAACCGATGTAACAGAAATTATAGTAATCGATAGACTGCGGATTTTATGCATTTATGACAAAAATAAGTAAGTGAAATTTAAAATTCAGATTCAGAAGAATTCAGATTTCAATCATACATAACATTTTCATTTTTATTCCTTATAACATTATTGGCAAAGTGAGTACCGATCATTGATATTTGTATGTGACATATGTACCATACATTAATATATGCAGAATCAGACTTTTAAAACCTGTACAATAACAAAATATACTAAATAATAATTTTAAAAAAGTAAATGGGCTCATAAGTTCTTGATTAAAAAATTATAAAAAAATACAATCAACTCGATACAGAGCAGGAACAAATTAGCTATACTTATCTAATCTATGTTTTGATAAGTGTGTTTATTAACTTCGTTAATTAGCAAGTTTGTACGAGAAAATGTATTGAGCAAGAATTAACATGCGCCAGAAATTAATATACGAAATTTGTATCCAATATAATTATTGAAATGAAAAAACCGATAAGAAATTAATATAATAATATAAAATTGAATAAATTGTACACGTCAATATTGTATTTATGAAAACGAACAGTATTTAAGAATTGAGCTAAAATAATTATCATTTTTATACATATGTATGCGTGTTCAAAGCATAATTTTATAATAAGTTTGGGACTAAAGAATATATATAGGGGGTCCCAAAAATGTTGTACTTCCTTGAAAGGGGCGATTCCCGAGGTATTCGAAGTAACTATTTCCTTTGCAAAAATGTTCTCCGTTGCTTTATTAGGGAGTTATTAACGAAGATCACCGACCAATCAGAGCGCGGCTACAGCGGACGAATTACAGTTCGGCCAATGCCAACGCCACGCCCAGCAGAATCTGTCGTCGAGCCGGATTTCGTCCACTGTATCCGTGCTCTAATTGGTTCGTGTTTTTCGTTAATAACTCCTGAACAAAGCCACGGAGAACATTTTCGCAAAGGAAAAAATTAATCCAAATGACTTCAGGGATCACCACTTTTTCAAGGAAATACTTCTTCTAGACACCAGATCAACTCGTGTTAAATCAAAATCGTGTAAAGTTGAATAAGCACATGTAGGGTAAGAAACTTAATAAATAAAAATACAGAATTCTCGGTATATAATATTTCCCAGATAATCGAATGTCGGTATTGTTTGGTTCCAGGTGGTTTCTTGGGCGACATCGCACTGCCAAACATTCAATACGAGACGGAGTGGCGGCAGCAGAAGCTGAACAAGAGTTATCTGGAGGAGCTGGAGAAGTATCGGGAGGAAGTCCTAAAAGAGGGTCTCCAGGTCGAGGAAGAGGGTCTCACAGGTAAACAGAAAAAGAGAAAAATAAGAAAGGAGAAGAGAAACGAAAGTTTTCCCCGCGGTACTCTACAGGACCGCGCGTTCCTTCAGTGGGGTTAGTTTTCGACGTTTGTCAGCCGCAGGTGTGCTTTCAGAGATCCTTCAGTTTAAAAATGAGCACGACGCTAACGAGACGCATCAGGAGAACGAGGAGATCGCTGTCTCTCAAGAAAAATCCGAACCAATTATGGTGGACCGGAATCAATACAGCATGGACGGCGAAGTCGCCGGTGGTTTCAGTTTTAACGCGAGGAACGACGACGCCGGTCCGGGGATCAGAGACGACGGTGTTGAATTCAGGTACTAACAAAACTCTCCAAACGCTCCTTTATATGCAGAAATTATGCACACATCCATGAGTCCAACCGGGAGAGATATATGTACACCTTGAATAGGTGTACAGTGGATCCAAAAAGTATTTGAAATTAATTATAAATTGATTACTAAATTTCCGAGTCTCAAGAGTTAGTAAATATTTGTACGAGAGTCAGGCCTGAGCAACTTGCGGCTCGCGTCCTCCCCACTAAACTGAGATTAAGAGAAGGCATAGTAGGGGTAATACGAAATAGTGGATAGTGGGGGAACGGGTACACCGATAGTGGGAGTCGTGAAGCGATAGCGGGGAGAAAACTACCTGGGCCCTGGGCCTGCTTTTATCAGATCATAAAATATCATCGGATCTAAAATCGTATATAAGAATAGTCCTGTGTTAGAGTTTTAATTATTCTCGAGTGTATGTTGGATATTAAATGTTGGTGACTTCCAAAATATATTTTTCCGACAAAAAGATTGAGGACTGCAATGTCTAGAGTAAATACTCAAGAGTGTTTATTCTGAAAAGTACACTATATGTAATTAATTATATCATGTTTAAGAAAAAATTATATGAAGCTAAAGTGGTACCATACATTAAATTACGAATCAGTTTAATTGTGGCTATGGCATTGATTTATAAAAGCTGTTGTAATATTGACACGTGTATATTTAAACGAGTACTGCGAACAATGATAAATTTCTGTTAAAAACAGCTCGTCCGAGCGATACATATGAAACACTAATTAAAGCAATTAAGGTGACTTTCGTATCTCCACGCAGCATAAATTAATAATGAACGATAATTTAAACTGCATTGCATTCTGTTTATTATATTTTACCTCAGTGTGAGTAAAATCAAAGTATCTTTCACAACAGACACTTGTAATATTTCATAAATTGTTTTCACTGCACTGAACTACTGTCCAGTATATCATCTCTTTTTTAAGTGCACATTTTAAAATTTTAATAGAAGATTCTTAGTTGACTGTAATTTAATTTTCTGTTATTTAATTGCATATAAGGGTGATTCACTTAACTGTCACTGTAACAGATCATATCCTCTTTTTTGGTCGAACTTAAAAAAATGCGTTACATTTTGTAGAACGTAGAACAGGCTTGTAAGTGGGAGAACCGGTGCAGTGGTAGTGGGAGTCGTGAAGTGATAGCGGGGACGAAGCTGCCCAGGCCTGCTGTAGAACGACAGTAGTGTTTCGTCCAATTGGAAGTGAAACGACAATAAGAAACTGACATTGTACTGATAAGTTTTCTGCCAGCGACAACGTCGTTATATTTATCCACACATTCGCTTAATCTTTTAGGTTGGAGTCGACGACCCCATCGACGAAAAAGAGGCACTCCGCTCGGAAGCAGGGATATCAAGCCCCGGTCCCGATACCGAATATAAATGCCACAAAGCCAATGAACACTTTTCTGAAATCGTCCCGCGAATCTATCGTTTCCACCAGCACCACCGAAGGTACCAACCAGATGGAGAACATCGAGGAAGTGTTCACCATCGGGATAGAAACCAGCACGCAAAATACATCAAAGCGGCGTCATCGGCGTCATCATCGCAGAAGGTATTTGAATATACATCTACAAATCATACTCTCTACGAATATACATCTTTCAATTGCCATACTTTCGTAAAAACAAATAATACGAAGAGTCCTTTATTGTCATACGATCATTTTTGACAAAATTAACACAATTTTTCGAGAATGGGATATTTTGTGTTGAAATACTTCTTGGAAGCAGGGTCGCCAGGTTAAGATTTGTCTCCCCATTCTATCTAGCCTCTGTCGTGTCACAATGATACGTGACCAATTCGGTACTGGCAGAAAGAGAGAGAGAGAGTGACTTTTTCCCTTCAATTCGAATCAATTCCCCCGATCGGGCAACCCTGCTTGGAACTACTGTGCATCTAGTAATAAATTATACATATAGGATTATACACGGTATATTGAATTCATTATCAACTTTTGTGGTTCTCACTTACTTTTGTTTTACACTTTAACCTGTTGACTGCCATGTCACCCATATCTAGGCGACTATAAGGTGATATAGGTGACACAAACATATTCTTTTAGAAAATTGGATTGCGTTCCCGAGGGAGCTTGCTAGATTATGGCCAAATTTACCATTGCTTTTGAATGATTTTTTAAGAAGTGAATCATCAAGTTTGAAATCTATTAAATAGTAATGTGTTAAATACTTGTGTCCACTACATCAAATTCTGACATTAACTGCAGGTTCGTGACAATCTTTGAGAGAACCTGACTTGAACATTTACGAGGTGAAAAAGGGCTACTAAAAGAAAGCGATTTTTCTAATAGAGTGGTGATTAAGTGTACATGTATACCGAGAGTATAGTATACTCGCCTTTCTCTCTTTTTAACTCTCGCCATCCAACCAATCGCCAACAATTTTCCGTTGGTGGGGCTACTATGCCAATAACAATGGTCGTCATCGTAAAGCTGGAAAATGGGGACCGATACTGCCGGCCGGGCATTTTCAGCCCTTGAACTGCCAATAACCTGTCAACATCGGCCATCGTGTCTCTGACCGGGTCGAGAGTGTGTTTGTGTATAGATTATGTGCGTCTCTGCTAGAAACATTGGGGGAAAGGAAGTGAGGCGGGGTTGGACAGAGGATGAAGCTCGAAAAGAAGGGCGAACACGGGTATTGGAAAACTGTATTCGAGAAAATCCAGTTTTTATCGGTACTTCAACAAAACTACTTTTTTATACTAACGGTACTGAACCGGATACAATGAACAATTTGAAATATATGGGATGATGTATGATGAAATTGTATAAGTATTTCAGATGAGTAACAAAAAAAATGCACATAACCTTAATAACAGTGGAAGAAATTAATATTGGGACATCCCTTACGATATAATAACTTTTTAAAATAAGACTAAAATGTTTGAGTTCTTTTAAAGAGTTAGAAGGATTAATTTACTAGATGACGCATTAAAGATATCTTTAAAAAATTGGAATTTGTTCGAAGCATGAAATTATGAAATCGTTATACATTGTGAAATGTACATTATGACTCACCAAATTTGTTGTTATAATTATCACGAATATTATGATGAAACATTTGATTCGGCTGATTCAAATATATTGTCTTTTATAAAATTGGAAAATTATCGTAGCTATTTTTAAAACACTAAACTGTTGAAACTCGCTGCTTTCTGTCGCATAATATTTTCTACAAAAATTTTCTAGAAAAAATTGCATAGTCCCAAAATGACATACCAAGCAAATCGTTTTTATATCACTTTCTGATGCACTGTTAGAAAGGAATTTAGTAGACCATTTCAATTTATTTCATAATGCAGATACGAGTTAGCTATCCTTTGATGTATCATGCTTTCTTATTTGCCTATTATATGTATGTATGACAAATACCTGCGTACGTTTCAATATTAAAAAGTATATAAAAGATCGTTGAAAGTTTCGCTTCTCTTTTAAGGATATTTTAGAAACATCCAAGTCGTTCCATAAAACAAATGATAATTTTGTTTATTATCATCTTATAATCTTGTCTGGTCAAAATCAGCTTATTTTCATTCTCTAATTTCTTTTATATGTTATACGAATTTAAGATTTTATGTGTTCACTATGAAGATATATATATATATATGAAGGTATAAAATGTACATTTGCTTCTTTCATAATTTTCTCCAATACTTCAGTACTTCAGCAGGTTGTCCCTGTTAGGTTGTAGCACGCTTACGAAAGCGCTCGTTCCTGTCGTGTATCCGACACCATGAAACACGATCGTACTGTGATTCTCCGATGAAGCTCTGGAGAATTCTAAAGAGAATCAACCTGGTCCCGATACCTTTGACGTGGTTAAACCTTGAATCTGAAGGAATTTCTGCTCGTGTCTCGCCTCGAGCCAGGTCACCCCAAAAAGAAAAAGCAGCAGCTGTATTACTCCTATATTTCGTAATTTATTTTATGCGGTCTAAGTTACGTGCATATAATTCTGTAGCAAACGTAAAGTGTACAGAGAATGCATTTTTTTACACGTTGTACATATTTTATTCCCTGGAATCACTACGTTATGTACAGGGTGGTTGTATTCAAGTATCTTCTAGTATATGTATTGTAGTGTAGTCCAGTATATTCCAGTATGTTCTAGTATATTCCAGTATAATCTAGTATAATCCAGTGTATTCTATTGTATTTTACTGTATTCAAGTACAGTCTCGTATAAATTTTCGGAATATGTATAATCGACGCAGATCTACAAAACGTGTTTTTTACATTTTCAAGGTCTACATAAAGAAACTTTTAGCATTTTCTCTGCATTTCTGAACAATTGCAATTTTTCAAAATTTCATTTTCACGTCATGCAATAAACTAATTGTTCTAACTTCTCAAAAAAATCCGAGTCTTGTGGACCAATATTTAAAAAGTGATCGTTCTTTTAGAAGTGTCCGAAATTTAAGACAACACAGGATTAAAGCAAATGAAGGCATAAGAAATTGACAAACTGAGAAAATAAATTTTCGACGTGCGTCATTCCAGCGCAAGGAGTATAGCTGTGTCAAATTCTGAATTTTAACCTACCCTGCAAATGTTAGCCTGGAAGTCAGTAAAATAATGTCATCCGATTTTATTAATTAGTTAGGTACAACTTATTGTTGCCAAATTACTGCAAAATTGTTAAACGCGGACGGTCCGGCGAGGGCAAGAAGAAGAGGAATACATTAATTACTTAGCGATAACAAGCTCACGCAGTGAACTTTTTCCGAGTCGCTTGAAAATCTCGCAACTTGTACACTTAAGTCGGCTTTAAGCAACGGACGGAAATGTCGACCGAGTCACATTAATTCCGGCAAGACGGGGGTGGGGGGTAGAAAAAGTGAAGGGGAGTAAAGGTCCCATCTAATCGGGGCTTAAACGTTTTTCATTGAAGGATCCGTGAAAGCGATCGTGCCACGGGGTAACTTCACCCTATCGATCCCCCGTCCCCGCAGCCATTCTCTGTTTTTTCCCTTTCTCGTTTCAACTTTCTTGGAAATGAAGAGGCAAAAAGGTGAACAACCAAAGTGGACGGGGGAGGGGAGAAGGAGAGTGCCGTGGTAAAAAGCAAGAAAAGGTTGCATGGAACGAAAAAGGGGTAAGGAGGATGAGTGATTTATCGAGATCGAGCGGTGAAAATTTCGTATTCAGCGAATACGCGGTTCAATCGGTGGATCAGTTGCCGTAACTCATCATTTTTCACTGTTCTCCGTGACTTTCGTCCTTGCGCCCCACACCTTCCCTGTCCTGTCTTCTCTGCGGACCACTCTTTTGCTCGTGAGCTATCAGGGACGCCGGGTTATCGCGGCCGTTGTCTGTCACCTGGACAACCGAATGGACGTGTGAAAGGAGAGGAATTTAAGGCGCGATTCAATGAACCTCGATTAAAACGAAACCTCACGCGCGGGTGCCGCGGAAAGCTCTGTTAACTGCTGACAGCTTCGCATTTAATATGCTAGCGATCAAAGAAATCTGCTGCTCGAGACATACGGCGGTGGATCCAAACAATATATCAAGACCACATTTTTCAGTTCTCGTCAGATTGTCGATATTTAAGCTGTGATAATTTCGCAAAAGAATATTTTCCTCTAACATAGCGAGTGAGAAACTGAAAACATATCTAACCCTCGCACATGCTACCTACCTACTGAAACATCTGTAAAAATATCGGACATTTTTTCGGTGATTAATACAGAGGTGGTCAGTAATAGATTATTTTGTGCTCACATTCGTAATTGATTACAACAACTAATCATAATCATTAATCAATTAATCGTTACTAGAATAAATCAGTAACATTTGGTAGTCTGCGATCGTGGAATGAAGAACCAGTGCTCCCTCATCTGGCGACACCGATAACGACCGTGTTAAGCAACATTCTCATTAAACATGTATTTTCAATTATATTTTTCTCCACCGGAAAGAATTATTCTTTCTTTCCACGTGCTCCTTTGTAATTGTGATAATACGGCATTCATTGAAATTTTACCATTAGCGTAATTCTTTTAAAGAGATTCTCTCATCAACGAAAATTATATGTAATCCTCTAAGTCTAGAAGATTATAAAATGTGTTCTATAATAAGCCATTCAACTGAATTTTGTCACGGTCACATATTTTCTACTTTAAAAACGTATCTTTCGAAATATAAAAAGAATTATATCAATCAGCCTAATAGTCCGCCCTTCAATCACTCACAAATATTGATTACCTTTTAGTGCCAAAAAACGTATACGTATGAGCCGTAAGAGGATGAAAGTACTCTATGGAAATTGGCACTCCTACAGCTATCTGGGAAACTATTAAAAATAAAACTTTCAACGGCAAAATTAGAAGATTGAAACAATTAAGAAAAATTTAGAATGACGACTACCCTCATAATGAAATATTAACCCGTGTATAAAATGGAATACCTCTCGTGAAACATACCAATTAATGAACGAATGTCCAAACAAATAATAATTTAACAAATTAAACACGCGTTTATTTCGTGCAACACGACGAAAAATATAAACACGTCGAAGCAATGCCATTGTTCCCGTAGGTATAATGATTGCGATTGAAACGGTTACAAACGCTTTCCGGGGAACAAACAAATAATACGTATGAGCCTCCAGCTTTTGCGCATTACATCGAGATCCAAACGATTTTATCGGTTTACAAAAGTTTGAAGCAACTCTTCATTAATTGCATAATTAACTGGGGCCGGTGGCGCACGAGCGGATAACTAATTAATTTCGAAATGATTACAACGAGAGGTCCGATTGCGGCGGATTACGTTTCACCGACGCGACGTCTGCAACAGTGTATCCACGATGCGTTTTCCTATCGTGGAAGTTCTATCAAGGGTGGCGACAACCCTCTTCTTCATAACCGAAAAATTTTACCTAATTTGACACGACCGGTTTTATTAAAAACGAAATACGAAATTAAATATATTTAAAACTAACTTTTTCTTTATTTTTTTATTTACTTATATATTTGGACCCGTAATCAAAAATTTAAATTATGCGTTTCGAAGCGGGCTCCACTGTTTTCTTTGGAATTCCGAGCAATTTCAAGAAAGTTTTTGCCCACATTATCTACTAAACTAATCATTCTAACATCTAAAGAAAAATCAAGTGGACTGGTGCAATTTTTAAAAAGTTATATATAATATATAATCAATTATATATTAATAAAAAAATTTTTTTATTTACTTATATATTTGGACCCGTAATAAAAATTTAAATTATGCGTTTCGAAGCGGACTCCACTGTTTCCTTTGAAATTCCGAGCAATTTCAAGAAAGTTTTTCCCCACATTATCTAGTAAACTAATCATTCTAACATCTAAAGAAAAATCAAGTGGTCTGCTGCAATTTTAAAAAAGTTATATATAATATATAATCAATTATATATTAATAAAAAAATTATATAATATTATATATAATTGATAAAATCGATCGGGAATGAGTTAAAAATCGAGGATCTGGTTAAAGATATTTTATCAGGATCATAAAAGAATTTCTAGCTCGAAACCCCAAACGGGTACACGGTTATGACCGGATGGGTTAACAGGGGAATTGAAATATTCGTAGCACAATAAAAAGGTCTCCCTCAGGGATCCTTTTATTATCAATGATTGATGAAAAATCGTGAATCGTTGAATTTCCACGGACTCGAAGGATTATTTCGGTTTGGTGAGGACACTGATATATTATATTGTGGTTTATTGCTTGGCGGTTATAGGAGGGTGCGTACCGGCTCGGAGATGGATCGACATACGAAGGGGTGGTAACTAGCGCACGTCAAAGCTAATAGAATGATCTATGCGTCTCGCGATCGTTTGATTGAAATCCACGTCGAGTCGACTGATGGTGCGTGGTCCCCAATGGATCCGAACGGTTCTGTGAATGCTGCGCGCGGAAGAGAAAAGGATGACATTTTGAAAAGGGCGCAACCATGCATCGGGTCACGTGATCTCCACCATGAACTTAAGATCGCATCTAATGGGATTTACGTGCTTCAAATTTGCCCGCGACCGTATTCGAACGACGCTCTATGAATTTTAAAGCGGAACACATTCTTGTTTGATCCCGGGAATTATCCTGCCGTTCACATTAGTTGTTTTGTTAGTCAAACTCCTTCGATCAATTTAATATTTCAGGATACCGATCGAACGATACTATTCAACTTTTACATAAAGGAACAATTTTGCTCATTCTTTTAACGTTAGGGATATTGAGTACACTTTTTCAGATATTGTTACAATAATCTTCAGCTATCAGAAATATTAAAAGAAAAAGGTTTGTCTCTGTTTCACTTCTATAGATGAAGTCACTTATTTTAAAATAAATTTTTTAGAACACCGGTTTACAAAACAAGTTCTACAAACAACCAAATAAAAAATAAAAAACGCGTTGCTTTTGAAATTGTACTGAATCTCACTGAATTAAATAAACTACAAAAGCGTTATTTACAGTCTCGCTAAAACAGAAAATGTATAATACATGTGACGTAAATTATGAAATACATTTACAAATTGTCAAATGGATTCACAATCGTCTTACACTCGCAATTAAAATTTCTAAAACGTTAAGTGCACGGTGTGTGTCGTTGACATTCAGAAATAAATTATACAACTCTGGTGACAAGTATTCATAATGTGTAAATGCGACTGAAAAAATAAATTTGCGAGAAAACACTCGGTCACCAAAGGAGCAGAATAAACATTCGTCATCGCGTTGAATAACTAGAAAATGGCCGGTTCGTAAATTCATTAAAGAACACGCACCGCGTCATTGCGCATTCATGGAGGCGGAATATAAAATTCATTTCGATCGTGGTCATGCTTCGTGACGAAATTCACGTTTGCACGTACACGCGACCGAATAAAAGGGTCTCGTGGACGCAGCATTTGTCATCAATGAAAATGCAGCGTTACCTCGAAATCTATGCATTGCAGTCCCTTCCGTCGAACGTGTGTCTGATATATTCACGGGCAATAATCATTCCGCCCGAACATTCCGGCAGCTGAAACGTCATTTAATTAATTCAATAATATAAATTATTCGGGGCGAACGGCACTTTGCAAACAAAGCATTTTACGAAACATTTTTCATGAAATATTCTTAATCTGCTTTATACACATCATCCTCGACAGATTTGTAATTTATTTTAATACAATCATTCGATAAATTATACTTATAGCTGTAGTTTAATATATTACAATTCCAGTAAGATAAATTGCTCTCGTATAAATAAATTTCAATTTTTTTATTGCCATTGAAAAAATAAAAGTAATTCAAACCTCAGTAATTTATTATTTGAAATTAGAAAATATAGGAACAAATTGCTGCAGTTTTAATACCTTTAATACTATTCATGTGCTCGTGTATAAATTTTCTTTTGCTTATTTTTGAATCCACTTTCAGCAATGATTTTTTTAGAAATTAATCCAAAAATATTGTATGTATAAAATGCAGTCAATTTATGTACATGTGTTCAAGTATTCATACAATGATCTTTTTATATAATACATTAATCCCAAAATATTTTATGCAGTCTATACGCATCTGCTCAAGTATTCGGTGTGTTTGGTGCTCTTAAATTTCTCAAAAATATTAAAAACTTCTGAATATATGGTTTTTTAATACGTTGAAACGTTACAGCGGACCTTCGTTAATAAATGAGGAGGAATGGTGGACGATAAAGTTCTTAGCAGCCAAAGCATTAGTTTCTTTTACTGCTGGTTCCGTTTTTACGATAAAAGTATCGGCCACCAATGGCTCCACTGCCAACCGGGCCTGGTTAAACCTCTGAACCGGCAAAGGGTTGAAAGTTTCGACATGGGGATTTAATGGGATCCGAGATTAGAGGGAATTGCTCGATTATCGTTACATTTTATATCTCGGACTGCATTTCGCGGTCGTACCCTACAAGACCGCTACAGTTGAAACAATGGACCGTGTTTTGTTACTTGCAGCACTTATTGTTAAACGTGGTCTTAAGTAAGACGTATCGCTGAAGTCTCTAGATGCTTCCCCCGCTGTCGTAACAATTAACCCTAAACCCTAGACAAACGTAGTTCTAAGCTAGGTGAAATGCTATCTTCGAGAGTAACAATTGTACTCTGAGAAACAATAATTATTTAAACGGAGAAATTTGTCGAAGCATACGACACACATCGTTGATCTCGACTGTGTTCTATTATTACTTCGTAGCACTTTCATCCTTAACCGAAACTTTAGAATCACTTGTCGATTTGTGATTCAATTATTACGCATCACGCGACGTATTTTATTCTAATCTGAAACTAATATTTTTAGAAGTAGTTTCTGAACCTCGTAGCTCATACCTATGAGTTAATTGGTATGTTCACTTTCTTGATAAACGTGACTACATTTCCAGCAATGCACAGTGTGATTCTAAACTCTGAGGTTCGTAATTCTCTGTGACGTATGAAACTTTCCAAAGCAGAACATGTTTTAAACCTCATGAGAATTCTACAAGGATATCTGCATCCTCTTAAATTCTTGCTTACCATTTATTTTTTACATATTCTTTAGTCGAGTTCTCTTTGATCCACGTTGATCTTTTTGTGGAACCTTATTAAGTGTTGTATATATGTATTATGGAAGCTAATATACCTAATATACAATAAGTAGCTAATGATGTAAGCTAGTTATGTACTAGAGAAGCAAACTTTAGATGGAATGTTTGTAACATTGGGTCGACATAATAGACCCCACTCCTGCCATTTGAGAGTTAATCAAAAGTGTTAGTTGTTAGTGTCGCGAGAATGACTTAAAATAAAATTGAAGGAATATATGAACCATTTGAATTTCTCGAGTCGATAAACAAAACTATACTTCGGACATTAATAACTTGTTCTTTGAACTCGTTAAATTCTGTGTCACATGTCACAATGAAAAGCAAGAACTTCTAAAATAATACTCAAATACACTGTTTTCCAATATTTGTTCTGAAATAAGTTGACTAAATGAATCGCACGAGAGCAAGGAATATATCACTGATAGTAGTCCTACTAGCAAGAAGTACCAACAGGTAGCAAAAAAAAACTGATTACTAGACGACTGCGAATCGTTATGCAAAATGAAACAATGTTTGCATCAATTGCAAGACACAGGAGCTAAATAATGACTTTCTTCTTTTAATTATTTTATTAAGCTGGAACGACAAGTTTATGTTTTTAAATTTTTTAAATATCTCCACCGCTTTAATTGTGCGTACCAATTTTTGTCATACATCCATAACATCTGGAGTTCGTACCACCACCACTATCGCAAAAACAGACAGGCGTGATCAGTGGTTTCTCGACACTGTTGGTAAAATAATACAGAGAACGTGCTCGAGTTTACAAACATCCATAGCCCTGTATGCAAGCAAAACTTGAATAGAGAACAGTCGTCAGATCTCCACAAAAATGTCGGAACAAGGCCTCCAAAACGACGCTCTAGATCAGAAGACCCCCTTAGCGGCGCGTGGAAAGGAGCAAACAGAGGCATCGAGGAAAAAGCTGGAGCCCTTAAAAACCGGAGACACGATTTATTATTGTGTCTCCGCGTTTAAACCCGACTGAACAAGTGACACCGAGTCCGCGGCAAGAAACGAGCCGTTGGAGCGGGGCTTGGGAAAAAATGTGGGGTGCGCGCCGAGGGGAGTGACACTTTGAAAAATACTTTCGCCCTCGCCCCCTTCTCTGCCTCACCCCCTATTCCAGCTCCCACGCGTAAACATATCGGAGTAAGCCGCGGAACGAGCTCACGCGTGTGCCGGTTCTGCCCCTCGTTTATTAGTACTAATTACCGCGGGGGCATAATTCTCCTCGGATTCTCTATTCCCGCGCCACCCCCGGGCAAGGGGTGAACCACCCTTCCAGCGGCGACTCTCGACCAGGCAAGCAGTCAAGCTCTACGCATTTCTGAATCGGTGCCGGCATTACAATTAATTAACGGGGCCTCGCGAGCGGTAGCTGCATTAAGGGTGCGCTGCTCTGGCGCACAGTCAACCAACGAGAGACAGAGAGAGAGGCAAGAGAGAGAAAGAGAGAGAGAGAGGCTCGCGCCACACCGTGCAAATCGCAGAAATTCACGGGTGACGGAGAAAAACTCCGGAGACACGACGACGAAGAGAGAGAGCAGGAAAGTCTTTCTTTAACGACGCAGCTACCGTTCCCCTGTGGTTTCCCGGGTTTACGATCGCACCCGGTGCTAGACCGCCACCGGGTCAGCTTATGCTTTACGATTGACCCCCTTGCCCGCTCTCCTTATGAAATGAATATACGCCTATTCGCGGTTAGAAAACTCCCGGCGAAGTGAGAGGGAAACGACCCGGAGAATTGCCGTTTATTCCACGCCCTCTCTGTCTCTCTCTCTGTTGGGTTGTTATAGGTGTCGTTTGCAAATATACGATTCCGTTTCAACGACGAGTCGTACGAACGTACCGCTTTCTACGCTCTTTTCAGTGTCCGCTTCTTTGGCTCAACACTTTGCTTATAGTTTCGGGTTTATTGTTCTGTCAATCAGTGCGCAGAGTCGCCAAATCAGGGGAATTGACTCGAATCGAGGGGAGATAGTTGCCCTCTCTCTCTGCCAGTGCCGGATTAGTCACGTGGCATTGTAGCACATGCATTGGCGACTTTGAGTACGCGTAATCACTACATTTTATAATCGGACAGCGGAGTCTATTTTGACCAACAGTATGAAATCATCATTCCATTACTCAGTTTCTGGCGAAGTAATTAAATCAACAACAGTGCTATTAGTAATGCAACATGCATTCGGAACTATAGAAAGATTAACCTCACTTTAACCCTCGGACGGCTGACCATTCTTATAACTACTGCGGATTTTTTGCATTTACGAGGAAAATGGATGAGTGATGTATTAATACGTTATCTGCCAGTGGTTATTCCATAATTTTTGTAAGTCTATGGCCTATGGTTAGGGATTTTTTAATTTAGTCCCTCAACAGCAACTGCTACTATTTACATATGTACAATCGTGAACCAGCGGCTAACCTCCAATCACGTAATCTAATCATTTTGTTTGGGATTATTGTGTAAAACAAGATTTTAAAGCTTCTCTTTTTGGCAGAGCACAAGTTTGCAAAAATTTGCGAATATCAACGCATTATTTTCAATACATTACAATCATTAATAAAAGATATAAATTCCTATTCGGTTCTCCCGTATGTTACAGTTGATGTAAATAATTTTTATATTACACCCAAATTCGCAGTCTACTTATAACTATGTATAATGTATATATTTGATGTTTAGGAACAGTCACCGATTTATTTACACATTTTTTAAAATAGTTTTGATGGTGCTTCTTGTAGATCAGTGGATCCTCCTATTGCTTCTAATTCGCCAGAAACTGTGTACTTAATTGAATCACGATTTTGATATTCTGGGTTGAAATAGACCCAGTTGTCGGAGGGTTAACATAAATGATCTCTACAATGCTTAATCCATAATCTAATTTTAGTAGTACAGTAAAAGCTCCTTCGTTGTCCAAAGGCCGGGGGTTTGAGCGGACAACGACCGTGCCCGGACACTATTTTTGATTTATGACTGCGTCTTTAGTGAAACGACTAGTTAAATGACAAAGAAAAGCATTCGCAGTCAACTGTCTGGCTTTAAAAAACTCCTTATTTCCTTGCCATATTCCTTTCCTATTGTTCTCCGTTCTACGCGGGTCTAGACAGTCCTGGGACACATCTGGCGACCAGATCCACGCAGGCCTAATCCTCTCGTTGACAGGTAGTGGAGTGGGTAGGCACTGGACAACGATCGTGCTCACGATTCAGGACAACGAAGGAGCGATTACTGTATATTTGTATGATCTGAGGATGCTTATTATCGCAGTTGCATAATTTATTTGCACGCCATATAATGAAGCCAGAAGACTATTTTGATTAGAAAAATTTTAATGTTTCAAGCCAAAAAGAAGATTATTGCAAATATTTTACATTATTTGGTATGGACTATAAGGTACACCCACTTTATATGCATGTAAAATTTAAAAGAGATCAACACAGTTTTGAGAAATCATGGAAGCCGATTCATAAAACATAAAACATCATAATTTTACTAATTAAATTTTTCGAAAATGAAACACGAGAATACCCCCTCAAGCCCACTTGCCATGCTCCGTCGTCTTCGGGCCTGGTTCAGCGTTTTCGTCTTTTTGCGATTTTGCTCCGCGTACAAGTATGAATATGTATCACGGAACAGCCCGTCGCGTCGCGTTGTCGGCCTGCGAGATACACGACCAGCGTAAATGTTCCTTTCAGGTTTACCGTTTCCTTATTCGGCACTAGCACGAGATTGAATTACCGGATACACGCCGACTGAAAGAGTCACTCGGGAAGTTTTAACGCCATGAACACCCATGTGAAACTTGATTTTCGAACAGGCTCGCGAAGTGTCAGTTTTAAGGAGGTAGACTCCTTTTTCCAGAATTGCAAGGGTGCGGGATTCACCTTCTCATTTCTCGATAATACAAACACGAGTTTTTCCAGTAGTCAAAAACGCTAAATAAAAAATCGATCTAGGGCGCTATGTCCCTCAAAAGTCCTATTTTTTCGTTTACGAGGCGTAATTTGCATTAAAATAGGACTTTTGTGGGAGATAGCGCCCTAGATCGATGTTTCATCTAGCGTTTCTGACTACTGAAAAACGCCGTGTTTGTATTATGTATCGAGAAATGAGAAGGCGAATCCCGCACCCTAGCAATCGTGAAAACAAGTCTACCGCCTTGACACTAAGTTTGCGGAGCACTAAAGATGACTATTTTACAGTATTTTATAAAAATAAGAAAAATGTACCTATTCAAATTTTTAGCCTATTGTTTAATAGGACATGCCCAAAGAAATGCCTTTGTTGAATAGCTCATGGCAACCTTGACCAATTACAATGAAATGCTCAGAATTAATCTAACTCTTAAAAAAATCTCAAGTTGTTTAGTTCAATTATAAAAACTTGAATTGTATTGTAAGAAGTAATTCTAAAAAATGATTCTATTGTAAAGAGTATCCGAATATTAGCCACTATAGGATAAGATATTAACTATGAACTAATCATTCAATCAATTTTTATGTTTTTATGGAAACCTTTTCTTAAACTAAACAATAAGAAGCAGAAGTTAATAAACTTAATGGAAAGCACACTTACTAAACTAAACACTTGTACTCAATTGGGAAATAATAAACAAGACAGGTTTCGATAAGTAAACAAGTAAAAATAATGTGTACAGGATAATTCTGAATAGATAGGGATGTCTTTGATGCTGAATTCGGGCCACAAATACGAAAGAAAGTTCACTTAAATGTACTCTAGATATGACCTTGTTCCAATAATCCTCTTAATAAACTAGAACTGATTGGAAGCAACGCTTGATATCTTATACACGACCATGCTGATTATTATGTAAGCGCTATTTTGTAATACTTTCCGAGTAGTCCAGTACGTTTGTTGATTATTATACGCGATTCAAGTCTGCGATAAGACCGTTCAGAGTTTAAAGACTCACTTTCGAGTCTGATTGAATGCAAATTAGTAGCATCTGGAAGAAAGAAAATGAAAGAAAATAATATCAGTATTTGCCTAATAAAATGCACTAAAATGAATTGCCTAAGTTAAACACAAAATTTCGATAAACAATTTAAGATGCGGTGATGATGATCATGTGTGAGGAAGGATGAAGTGCAAGGCTACATGTGCCATTTGCATAAGCATCGTTCTCGTTATCATGTACGCCTTATGGACGTGACCTCAACCTTGACACTCTATACCTAATCCGTCCTTCCGTATATTCACAGTAGAAACGGCTACAGTAAATGCATTCAGCACCGTCCATCTTTCAAGACTTTTCCTTTTCTGAAGAAGAATAGTTGCCTTTTCTTACTTTACTTGAGATTCACATTCCTTGTATCTAGCCATTATGTACCTGCCTAATGAGAATTGTAATACCAAGACTAATACGAATAGGAACTTTGCTTATTTATGAGTAGACTACGGTTTTTATGCATTTATTAGACAAATGAGTGCATAGTGCATAGCTACTATTTAAAATAATATATTAATACTCTTCAAATCTTTTAATCTTTTCACTATTATTTTCACTACTTCACTTTACAAAAAGTTATTCTGATGTAAGGGTTGTTTGATCAATCACGTGAGTCACTGTGCATACATTTACGAAAATTGTTCTTATCTTTATGGACTAGATCTACCACGATAATTATGCCAGCATAATGTAAGAAAGCTGAGATAAAAAATGCATTAAACTGTACGACACGTTTACTCGATTAAAATCTATGAAATGTTTCTTCATTTTCTGGAAACATTACATTATGATTGAAACCTTCACTAGATTCAAATAATCGATCCAAACCTCACCAGCATCTGTTAGTCAGAACACAGATAAGAATGATGGTCCGATAATAACGATCCCGGAGGAAATAATGTGATACTATTCGACGCTAATGCTAGGTTTTACCGACTTTCCTGAAGTCGCTGATACTCGTCGCTGCCGACCGCCAAACAGTTGGCACCTCTCCTCTGTAGCACCGACACCTGGTAATACTTCTCGCCTTACTTTCCTTCGATCCCGAAATTATCCGTGTAGTATTTTACGATAACTCTAGGATCGTGTGACCCAATAGTACAAATAGATCCCTTGGAATGTAGGGCACATTACTGTCAACTCTGGGGATCATGGAATTCGATACGAAGGATTCTTTGGGTTGTGAAATCCGATAGGACAGATGTCCAGGCTCCTGAAACCTAAAATCATATGGTGTTAAAATCGCTCCACTGATGAGTCATTCTGGGCTTTCAAAGGCTTCAGGATGAATGCTGACTTGTATACTATTCCTTCAGTGATCCGTAGACTGCGGATCTTTATGCAAAATAAAAACTTTCTACCTGAATCGCAACAAGCTGGGATGAAATAAATATTTAATTTCTTGCTGAATATGTTTAACAGGTTGAAAATAATATAGTAGTGCATTTGAATTGTTCAAATTATTTTACTGTCAAAAATTAGACCTGCCCATTTTTATCATAAATGCGTAAAATCCGCAGTCTAGTGATCAGACAACACCGAAGATCCCGCGTACTTTTCCAAAGTTCAGACAGCACAAAAACTCAAAAATATTTTCTAGTTATACTATTATATGTATAGGAAAAAGTTGTTTAGAATTATGACTTTGACAACATATCTCAATTTTATCAAAATCCGAGAGAGAGTAACATTTCGACAAGTTTACCTCAAACTTTTTCAACTTTCAATAGAATTAATCAACTTTTGAGAACTGAATTCGCAGGAAAAAATTCTGAAATATTACAGATATGTGATATACTAATCACAATATTTGAGGTTAGAACTGTAAGGAAGCCTAGAAACGAAAGCGCGAGATTACAGCTTGAGCAATCTCAGAGTTTTTCGAAAAACTTTTTCGAACAACCTTCTATCTTGGTACATCAAAAAAGTTGGAACTTCCACAAATTGTGGGACATAATTTATGTCAACAGCGGCGAGCTTGGGCAGAAGAAAGCCTGCTTTTTCTTGCAACGACGTTCATGTTTATGGCTCGGGTATACCTTTTGCTGAACTTTTGTTATTTTCTTCTCGGTCTTGTTCGAAGGAACTGTGTCACCGAAAAAGCTTTGAACTTTTCCGGGCCGGCAGTATTATGCATTCCATGAATATTCATCGTTTCATCAAACTTGACGCTTGACACCTGGCGATTGACCGTTATCTATTACTCTTTTTCCCTCAGCAAGGCTAGAGAAAAAGCAGGAAAAGAGAAGAAAATCGTACGTGAAGGCTCAGTTTCGGCCATAGCGATTCCGTCCGATATCGTAAAAAAGCATGGAACTGCCTTGCATTCAATCCACGCGCAACACCTCGCTTTTTAGTGCAGTGTATCGCGTGCATTTTTACGCCGGGAACAGCTGTTTTTGAGACCGGATCGCGCGTTCGGGCGAGTCTCCTGGTGCATTTATTTCCGGCTAAACGATCGTGCATTCTGCATTTACTTGGTCTCGATGGCCACCGTTAGTCATAAAAGTATCCCACCACTCCATGAAATCGGCAGACTTCATTGATCCGCTTCGAACCGGTGTTGCTGATGCTCCGGGCCGGTGTTTTTAACCCCCTCGGTACTGACGGTGCACGCATATGCGTTTTATGGTACCTTGACAAACGAATAACATGGCCACTATGATTTTGAATCAAGCAAATCTGTCCCAAGTAAAATTTTATTGAGACCGCTGTATTTATTTGCGACTCACTTCTATTACTGACCCTGAAAACTGCAAATAAACGTGTAAGATTGAAATATTTTAGCTTTTAAATGACTTATATCATAGTTGGTCACTACATTCAGTAACTTATTTAATTAATATATAACTTCTAGATAACACTTTTCAGGTTATTCACACTGTGTAGTCGCAACGTACTAGTGAATACAATGCTTCTCTTATTTTTGACCTTGTATGACCTTGGAAGTCATTGTGTTACATATGGATGAGTTCTTCTTGACCCACGTTTTCATGTGACATTGAAAAACGTATAGCATTCCATTTAAAAAACCGAAGGTCACCTTCGTTTCTCGAAAATAATGTAAATATAAAAAATTAGACTTTGAAATCAAGTTTATTTCAATCTGAGTCTACGTGATTGTCGTGTAATATACAGGGTGATTTTTATAAAGTATCCCAAGTTCCGAGGAGGACATCTTCTAATGCATACGTCGGCGTTCTAAGTGGGCCTAGGTGAACTCAAGGTCAATTTAATTTTTCTAGATGGCACCCTATATTGTGTGCCCTGTAGTCCAATGGTGTCTTTTGCGTGACGAGTTTGTTAACCACAGCACAATGTCGTCCAAAGTCATTCTAGGTCACACGCATCAAAAGCTTCAGCTACTATGTTTAAGGAAAATAACGCGTTTAATAATGCGCTATTACATAAAATGCTGAAGATGATTGTACCCCGCTTGTCTGCAAAGATCAATCCTGTCCGAGAAACTGTCCACAATTCTGACAATAATTCGCGGGGAACGGCACGCGGGGGTCTTCGCATCGATTCTCGTGTCCGCGATAAACTATTTTGTCGGAATTCGAGTTCGGAACTCGGCGGCTGGTTCGGTCAACTGTACCGATGGTTATCTGCCCACTATTTACTTAGTCAACAACAATGACCAATGTTGATTATCCGTTGGAACGTCTGATCATTTTACGATCCGATACCAGCGGGACGTACCGTTCAAATTGCTATTTACACGACAATAATGGGCAAGGGAGCACTGGCGAACCAGAAACTTCGATAGTAATATTCAATATTACGTTAATAGCATATTAATAAGAGAGAATGCTGCTCTCCCTTAACGAGGTCCGGACAGTATATTCCGGACAACATTAAACATTTGATGGTTACCCTCGCCCTCGTAAATTTTCCGGTTTGACAAGTCTTTCCAGTCTTTTAACGAGCTCGTGTTGAACGCTTCGATGCCGTTGGCGAGTAAATTTTCCGGGGTAGGACTTTCTTTTTCAAACGGGACCCGCTTTCTCTTCATTTTCTGCCGTGCGATAAAATAGGGGGAGAGGAGAGGAGAGGAGCGGGGCCGAAAGAAGAACAGTTCAACCCTTTTCGCGTCGCGTAAATAACGTTACAGATCGTAAAGAGAAACCGGAACGGGGTAGGGGGGAAAATAACTAGGAACTTTTTGTTCATACCTGCTCGTAACGATGTTTCGATGAGAAATATTAGAACGGACCGTAACTCGGTTATGAAATTACGATGAAACAGGGAGGGTAGAGGGTAGTAGCTTGTCCGGCGGTCAAAGTTTAATTTAATTGTGAAATCTTTTTGCCAGTGGTCTCGTAACTTTTTGTTGTGCTGCCGCAGATTGGAACGCTGGAACATTTTATATAGTTAATATCTGCGGTACAAAGTGTTCCATAATGTATGCTAATTATATTATTAGACTGTGGATTTTATGCAAAATTTGTCCAATTCAGAATAAACTGATATTTCAGAAGTTAGATAAAATGATATTTTCTGTCTGAACGACCTTAAACAATCGAAAATAATGTAACAATATCGTTAAGTCGTTCTAGTGTCTTCTCAAGTTTGCATTTGACTTATTCATTTTAATGTCACATGTACAAAATCCACAGTCTACCAAATTTTATGTGAAGTATGAAAAAGAGAATAAATTATTGTTATTACTATACACTGTGGCAGTGTTGCCTCGCCTGTAAAAAGAGCATGGAGTACCTATAGTGCACTTTGTTCTCTTCCATATTTAAGACGTTAAAAGAATGAAAAAAACCAATCATTTTCCTTTCGGAACCTGTTTAACAGACATTTGGTTTCAATCCTGATATATTCAGACATGGCTGCCTACCGAAAATCGACACGAACTTGCCGGACAACCTAATAAAAGGGAGATTGCAATGTGTTCACCGGTCTGACACGGATTGTTTGTTTGTTCGCAGATCCTCGAGAAGGAGGCATCGCCGCCGCAAGCTCCCAGAGGTCAGGCCCGACTTCGGCGACAATTCCGACGAGGTGGTATCGTTGCACGACCGACGGCTCCGATCAATCGAGTTCTACGAGGTGGAGCACAAGGCGAAGTACCTGGCGAACAAGCGCGGAACCATGAGACACGGTTTCTCGAGCAGGACTAGAAGAGCCGCCACAGCCCGGAAGGAGCGTGTCTGGGATCACGGCGTGATACCGTACGAGATCGATGGCAATTTTTCCGGGGCGCATAAAGCGCTGTTCAAACAAGCCATGAGGCACTGGGAGAATTTCACTTGCGTGAAATTCGTCGAGAGGGTCCCCGCGGAGCATCCTAATTATATACTGTTCACGGAGAGGCCGTGCGGGTGAGTTTGCCAACGCGTGGCTGTAAATTTGGCCCCGGACGCGAGGGGAGGAAATGTACATGGAAGATAGAAACTAATGGGAACTGGCACTCGCTGGAGATGATCTATCAATTGAACGAAACCCTCCCTTGTTTGCCGATGTCGCGCAACTTCGGTGCGAAAACCGTAGAACTTGACGGTTTCGCGATTTTTCTTTCATTAACGCGTTCACTGCCGCGCTGCCATCTTAAAAAAGCTCGTAAAGTCAATTTAGTTGGTAAAACTGAAACTGTACGATCAAAGTTTATCGCGACGGTTACTTCCTTTATTCGTCCTAGGTCTTACGAATACTAATAAAATTTTATTCATCCGGCTGTATTAAAACATCAATTTATTTTTAAAGATGGACCAAGAGTGTGTCGTCTACATATCGCCAATGTGTTAACCCGTTAGATAAGCAATAAACATAGATGTGTTTAACTGATTTTACTAGAATTGGTAAAATAATTATTGCAAATTAGTACCAATCAAGGAACTGTCTTCTGGAGTACATTTTAAATAAAACACTTAAACTAATAAGGAATTGCAAGTGTTTACACAAAAACGACGAGACTCGTCAAAATGACAAGTTGTGAAGATACATTTATGGATAATTATTCAATAAGTTAATTTTTTATAATATATACTATGATATATACTATGATAAACAGTCTTTAAAGGAACGTTAAAAAGTATCTTACTTTTGCATCAAAAGTAGCTTACCGTTAAATTTTTAGTAAAATTCTTAAGAAAGCATGTGCGTATGCAATATGAAACCTACCTAAACATTCAGAATCAAATTTTATTAGTTATTATACTAAAGATTGATGTAGATGAGGGTGATGAGAATGATTATTTAACGAGGATAATCGCGAAAGTTCAATCGGAATTCTGACATAGTTCTAGTAACAAACATTAGTAATGTTTATGTATGATGCTTCCCCAGCTGGGTTGATTTGGTTCGCTATGCACGTGTTCCAGGTGCTGCTCGTTCGTCGGGAAAAGAGGAAACGGGCCGCAAGCTATAAGTATCGGAAAAAATTGCGATAAGTTCGGAATAGTTGTCCACGAATTGGGACACGTCGTTGGCTTTTGGCACGAACATACTAGACCCGATCGAGACCGTCATGTGCAGATTATTCGTGACAACATCATGTCCGGTGAGTGAAATTCTCGATCACTCTTTTCACTCTTTTGCAACTTGTAGAATAAGACCATGGGAGAAGGATAAACTATTCATGCACTTGTAGAATAAGACCATGGGAGAAGGATAAACTATTCATGCGTTAGACAAAACAACCTACTTCATAACCTACTCTTGTGTCTTTCAATTGTTTTGGTTGATGTAATTATCAAAGGTCATTTCTAAAACACATATGATTGCAAGTGACTTAGAACTAAAAGACGTCCTGAAATATATTTGGAAAAAGCAGTTCCTATTTATCTAGTTTCAACACTGAATCATAAATTTATATATAACAGGAAACTGTATTTACGTAAAATTACATATACGGTGGATCCAACAGTATTTGTGCACTACAGACTCAATACAGAACATTCTAGACCCAGGAAACTGAATTCCGATCATCTAGAATTTAGGAGGCTCGATGCAGAGTCTCGATTCGATACATATGTTGGGCTCAGCAGACTTAAACGAGTAAACTCTCAAAATCTCAAACTCCCAATATCAATCAAGATCTGCAAATCCTCGACGTCCCTTTGATAATCTCGGACACTATTTGTAAGGCACCGTTGATAGTCTTAGGACTTTCATGAGAATCAGGATTCTCACAAGTTTCGAAACACCTGGGATCTATAAAGTTTTGCGAACATTTGGAACCCGCACAACTTTCCGAGACGACAGTGGATCCTACTAGAGTCTTAAATCGTTGTTATCGAGTATTAAGACTCGAACAAATGTCCTTTACCGATTTCCATTCTTGATGGTAGCTCAACTCTTATACTGTTATCAATTAACGGTATCCTACTATGATGACCAAACGACTTTGAATGTTTCTCTCTAAGATTCTATGGTTCTGAAATTTGTTATTCACCTGCTAGTGACTTACTATCTGTATAGACTATACAGGGTGTCCCAAAATTCCTTCAACAGCCGGAAATGGGAGGTTCCTGAGATCATTTGAAGCAACATTTTCCTTTGCAAAAATGTTATCCGCGGCTTTGTTTAGGAGTTATTAACGAAAAACACGGGCCAATCAGAGCGCGACCTAGACGCGAGTTGGCACAGTCGGCTCGGCGCGCCAACTGTCTATTGGCCAACTCGCGTCTAGGTCGCGCTCTGATTGGTCCGTGTTTTTCGTTAATAACTCCTAAACAAAGCCGCGGATAACATTTTTGCAAAGGAAAATGTTGTTTCAAATGATCTCAGGAACCTCCCATTTCCGGATGTTGAAGGAATTTTGGGACACCCTGTAGACTATCTGTATACTAGTCGATAGATCTTCATAGTCTATTTTCGAAAACTGTAGTATTCATGTATGTGTACTGCCGTCCATAGACACCTGAACTCTTCTTGAAATGATAAAGAGATTTTTGTATCATTGGTACGATGTATTGAAGGATTGCTATACTGTGGTTTTACTTCATGGCAAGATGTAGGATCATGCATGGAATAATAAAGAAAATTTACACCAACTAGGTTTCCATTAAAGGATCCATTGACTTGTCAGTGTGAAAACATACATTCATATCAAATACCCTAATAATTTGAGCACCCACCGAGCATGCCATTCGTCCGGCTCGTGTGTAATCTGTACATGTCAGTGCGCAGCAATGCTGCACGGACGATTATTTGACCGAAACACGCATGTATTTCATATTTTATGCGAAGGATGTCCAAATAGGTACGGACGGTAGCGTGTCTATACGTGCATGATGCATCTGTCGGTGTGCATACAGGATCGTTTCAGTGGACCGGACACTCATAGCCAATAAGTCAGCCGTGCTCTTCGACAACGTTAAGTACTATCGATATTTGTTGAACGTGAGGAGGTTCCTAAACGCAGGTTTCTAACCGGAGCCGTTTGTACGTTTGCTTTCACGCCGGCTAGGTTTCCGTTTTAGATTAATGGACCAATTTGCCGAAGGTATCGCGCAAATCTCACCCATCATTAACGATGACAACTAACCGGGGCCGCTGTTCTAATATTTATACGCTGGATGACAGTGTTTCTGGATACCGTGATCACGGTTCGATTAATGGATACTAATAACGGGGAACGGTAACGAGCTATTTAATTAGCGAGCCCGGCCCGATCCAACGCCATCTGTTTGCCCCCCTGAAATTATGCCTTGAGCCGACGACCCCCCTCTCTGACAGAACGTCACGAACCCGCAAAATTGCATGTGCGGCTGTCGCGGTTCCGTTTAAGGCCTCCGTTTCGGCCATTTCAATAATCCGATAGCGATTGAACATTGAACGGCACACTGCACACAGCGATCTGCCGCCAACGTTCGCGCCGCGCCGCGCCAGGGCTACACAGCCCAGAAGAACAGTCGGCGCTGCAACAATCGAGAGAGCTACGTTCCTCTGACGTATGTTCCCGTTGTGCAACGGAAACGATCGACACTGCCGAACGCTTTGCCGTTAGAAGTTGGACACTCGACGGAATCGATCGCTTTTGTTTCTTTGCTCTCGACTACACCGCGCTCAGCCAGGAGCCGGAACCTGTTAGTTGACCGAGATCTCTATGATTTAACGTCAAACGGTCGGTTGACACGGCCAGCTTGCCTCAGATAATCGAAATCCACTTGGCTAGAACGTCACACATTGGTCCGGAACACGAAATAGTTTTACGTCAGGTTTGGTGCGTAAGGGGGTAGGATACCTACGAATCTATCTAGAAAGGAACTAGAATCTTACTAGATTTTGGGTCGAAAACTAGTAAGATTTTAGTTCCTTTTTTGTTACAATCTAGATTACTAGATTTTGGGTCGAAAAAATGGGTTTCTTATCCACGGCTTTTTGTCCTTATTTGAGCAGATTTTGGGCTGGGTGTGGGCTCTCACAATGCGGCGCGCCCAGCTTATTAACAGCAGTCAAAAAAGTCTTTGGTGGCCGGAAAATACATTGAAATCTGCGGGTATTTTTTCTCGATTTTTCCTCTACTTTGGACACTCATAATATTAGATATAAACATAATCTCGTTACATAATAAGCTGGGCGCGCTGCATTTAACCTTCCTCTTTAGAATGAGCCCACACCCAGCCCAAAATCTGCTGAAATAAGGACAAAAAGCCGTGGATAAGAAACCCATTTTTTCGACCCAAAATCTAGTAAGATTCTAGTTCCTTCTAGTTAGATTCGTAGGTATCCTACCCCCGTAAGCCTGACTATCCTCTATGATCAGAGGTGTGCGAGAATCGAGACGGGTTCTCGAATATATCGGGAATCCCGATACCGACCCGACATTTTCGGGTTCTCGCACACCTCTATCTATGATTTATGCTCTAAGCGCAATTTTATCTTGAAAACAAACCTATACTGTGGGTATAGTCAGAGCCACCCTAACCTCAGGCTAACTGGGCTATGGCTCCGGGACGTGAGCCTTTTGGGGCGGCAATTTTGTATTTTTGTTTTGTTTTTATTTATTTATTGGTAATATATATCCACTTTTTCTTGTTCTGAATCTTTTCTAAAACTTCTCTGATCGCCCCGCTCCTGCTGAAGAGGGATATTATTGTTAGTAGCCCATGGCTGCCTTTAGGACGGCCCTTATACATATAGTATAATAGTATAATTAGACTGCAGATTTTTATGCATTTATGAAGAAATTTCCTGGGTGAAATATGAAACTGTAAAAGATCAAAACAACTTAAGAATATTTGTAATGTTCTTTTTAATGCACTCCACAATCAATGCAGAAGATTTTTATTTTGCATAAACGTCCGCAGTTTGACTACAACATAGTATACTATACATATACTATTCTTCTTTCAAGCGCGTTCTGAATTTTTTAATTTGTTTTTAAAGTTTCTTATGTTATGCTCCAAGTCAAACGCTATGCAGTGTCAAATTAAAAAGCCTGAATGTTCTTTAACACTAAACCTACCACATCAAATAACTGGTCTTGGATTTTTAATTTTATAATTATTGAAACGATGACGTTGCTTACATGGCAATTGATTCGATAAATTTATCTATCCAAGCGCGTACTGCCATAAAAATTGCACAAATCCTTGTCATTTTTATCAGATGAAACATTTTAAATTGATTTCACTGCTCGGTAGGTTTAGTGTTAATATTGTACTTTCTAGTGTCTACTAGAAATTAAGTGAAACATTTTCGTCATAGGTCAGGAGTACAATTTCAATAAACTCACGGAAGAGGAAGTGAATTCTCTTGGCTTACCGTACGATTACGACTCGATCATGCACTACGCGAAGAATACGTTTTCGAGAGGCACGTATTTAGACACAATTCTTCCTATGGAAAGGGACGGGAAGAAACGTCCTGAGATTGGACAGAGACTTCGGCTCAGCGAAGGGGACATCGCTCAAACCAATCTTCTTTACAAATGCCACAGTAAGTGTACATCATAATTAGGTTTCGTTGCTCAACGAGAGAAATAAACGAGATTTTTATTTTCGAAATTGTTTGAAAGATACAAAAACTACCTTTACAAAACAATTTATATCATAGTTATTATCAAAGATAGACACACATTTTCATTTATTTAATCATGATCGCAAAAGTTCTTGTTAAGTAATTTACCATTTTATGCGCAAATGTTAATTTCTAATGCAACAATATTAAAAATATTTTTGTTTTGCAAATTTAAGCTCAAATTCAAGTGTGAAAACACTTTAAAAAACATATCCGTATTCTACCATTTTTTTCTCTTTAAAATTCCGAGTTTTAATTTGCAGAAACTGAAAAATTGCGGGTAGGAAAGGCCAGAAAATTCTTTTATAAATACAGTACATCTCCATTTCATTATTATATCATATTATTCTGACGTTTTTAAAGACACAGTTGGAAAACGTACAAAAGTTAATTAACTGAAATATTCTTCATGCAATTGACGGAGAAAATCTTTCCTTATAATCACATTACTGTTGTCATTATATTACTAATGAGTCATGACGTAACGGTAGAGAGGTTTCCTTTAGGATGATAACATCCAGGAGAAAGATAAGACTGTAAAAATATCCTCGCCAGTGAAAGAATTACAAAATTGTAATTAGAAAGAATTGTATAATTCATTAAACGTGGACTGTAAAACTGTAATTAACGTTATTGTAGTTTCTAAAACAAAATTTTTCATTTTGCATAAAGCTGTTTCTAAGATTGTGGTCAAAGACTTTAATACTTCATTTATTGTTACGGTGATGCGTCTAAATCGTGAGTAGGCGAAAAATTAAATTCGAATAGATTGTGTGAAGATAATTGGAGAGAATTAATTTCTACACCTAACGACTTGAATGGATCTAACTATTGTCTTCTATGGGAATAAAAAGGATATTATTAAAGAATAATCCCTTCCCTTATGTAGCAAATTAGAATTATTACTCCAATTGGAACGCGTCGTCTTCGCCGGTATACGCTTCGCGAAAACGGACTTATAAATAATCTTAATTCGTACAAAGTAAAGTGCTTGAATGCGTATAAGCAATTATAATTATTTTGGAGGTATAAAATATTCAACTTGAATTTTCAGTGTCTTTTTACATTTAGCGTGCAGTTATTTCTATTTTAAAACGTCGTATTCGATTTGCCACGTCTTCCCGATGTCCAATTAATCTAAAATTCATTCATGAAATGGAACAATTATAAGCGGCGTGCTCAAAATTTCATAGTTGAAAAATAAGGTCCACTCTAATATGAAGTCTCGCATGCGGCTATACTACAGTTACTATGAAATCATCGAAGGGGCCGCCATCCACAGATTAAATCATAAAATTTTCATGTTATAATCAGGGCTTCGGAGTCGGTAGACAAAATTCTTAACTCCAACTCCGACTCCAACTCCTCTTTTTTTTTACCTCCGACTCCGAATCCGACTCCAACTCCGACGCCGATTTCGACTCCGACTCCGACTCCGACTCCGACTCTCCAAATTGAAAAAAATATGTACTCAAAATAATTAAGAGTTGTAATAAAACTGAATAAATAGTTGAAATATTGTATTAAAATCTGAGAATATGGAATAGATAACTCTGATACAACACACGTTTGTTACTTTCTCACGTTCAGGAAATTGTTAGAAAATACTACTACCATAACTTTAACTGTTTCTCCTCTACATAGTGCCGAGCTATATACATATACAATACGTCTATACTGTAGATCGAATATTAGCAATTTATTTATGTATACTTAAATCTATTAATGATTTATAAACAAAAGAGCCACAGTTGGAGTCGGAGTCAATATATTTTTTTCCGACTCTGACTCCGACTCCGGGAGTCGATACATAGCTTTTTCTAGCTCCGGCTCCGACTCCAGTGATTAGCAATTACTTCCAAACTCCGACTCCGACTCCACGACTCCGACTCCGACTCCGAAGCCCTGGTTATAATCAGGTCTGATGAATGCACGTTTTTATCTCTAGAATGCGGCAGAACGTTTCAAGAAAACAGCGGTTCGTTCGGGTCCCCAACGCATCCGAATAGTTCACCGGCGATTGAGGGTGAACGATGCGAATGGCGAATCACAGCGACCCACGGTGAACGGATTGTATTGAATATCACATCGTTGGACATATTTAAGAGCAATTTTTGTCGCAGCGACTATCTGGAGATTAGGGATGGGTATTGGTACAAGAGCAACGTTCTAGGTAAGCTGAATAACGCGTGATAACGGAGCCATAAACATAGGGCAGAATTTACATTCATCCCCGAGTCCCGTTATATCACGGTGGCGGCTGTATCGCGAATATTGCAATCGTTCTCGGTGAGGAAATAACCGGCGACCTTTTTTCAGACGCTTCTGCAGGCCATGTAGGAAACGTATTTCTACTATCATGCGCATTGGTAGTTAATGGATAAAAATTGCCTGTTTGATATGTGTATCCATAAGGAAAGGTCAACAGCGATTTCCAACAGTAATCTCCTTATTTCTTCGTTAAGTTGTCATGCGCGTTGTTTCTTTATGTGAAAGCGTTTAAGTCCTTTCGTCCTCAATTATTCCATTCGTGTGCATATTTCACTTTCATTTCCGGTGTAAATATTATAAGACTGTATAAACTTTTAAGTATAAACTATTAAGATATAAAAAGATCTAGTCATATTTTAAATGAAAGAAAATCAAGTATTTTTTAGAATTATTACGGTCTGAATAGATCTATAGTAATGCTTTAAATAAAAAAATATAAAATACAGTAAATTAAGCAATTTTCAGATTTATTACGGTCTGAGAAGATCTAATAATATTTTAAATGGAAACAAATCAAATTTTAAAGAATAGTTCATAGATAAAAACATAAAATCTTTACGAACATAAAGTTTTAGAAAGCATGAATTGTACTTATGGAAATGTATATATTTATAAAGTAGGTACACAAAAACAAACGCAAATAAAAGACACCGAATGGTAATGTTATTCTTTGCAATATGAAATGTAGACATTTCGATAAAACAATTATCATTTCCAAAAAAAGGTATAAAATAATTAGTATTGCATTCGATAAATCCTTCGCCGTTCCGAGAAATTACAGATTACTTCCTGTCTTTCTTTATATTCAATCTCTGTTTTGTGTAAAAACTGAAAGCTTAATCGAATTGATTTAATTAAATTTTTATCTGTAATTAATAAATATTAAAACCGCGAACAATCTAAGTATTTTGAACTGTTATCTCTCCATAAGAACGATTTTGTTTTTTGATTTTTAATAAACAAAGTGCGTCTCCAATATTTTCAGTATTCGGTCATTAACTTCAAAAAATATGACACAACGTCTACATATCTTTGGGTTATTAAGAACAGTTTTCGTTTACAGAAATATGAAATGTAATACAGAAAAAGTGGTTTTCCATTTAATTGGCTAGAAGTAATATTGCCAGGTTATTAGAGCAGAAATGTGTAAAAATGGAAGTTGAAAATAATGTTGTATAAGGACTACAAAATTATTAGGTGCAAATTAAAAACTCTTTAACTAACAATTGCATGGAAACTTCGAATAAGGGACTATGTTGCATTTATAATGCATGGAATATAGACCCTTATTGGCGAGGTTTCCATTCAATTGTAAAATAAACGTAATCAAAATCTGTAGTTTGTACGGATTCGGTTGTTCTCGTATTAACCCTTGGTACTCGAGTGGTCCCTCAAAGTGACCATTAAAAATTGCTGTACCATTTCATTCACAATATTGTTTACATTATTAAATATCTTGGTATCTAATCAATTACTACACATTTAAGTATTGTGTGAAGTATTATAACAATTTCATATCCATAAAATTAAAAAAATCATATGCAATGAAATTATTCTAGATCGGAAGAAATGTTTAATATTCAAGTTAAAATAGCTCCGACTGCAAAGGGTTAAAATGAAATGTTTCATATTGAGTGTAGCCACCCTACACCCCCTCGCATATTTAAAAGTCATTCCATTGAAGAGAAACTGTCTTACACGATCGAACTCCGTAAGTTCTGCATTGAATAACATTGGCTTCGATAATGACGCAGGTCGATTCTGTGGGAGCGGGAAGATCCACGAACCCATCGTCTCCACTGGAAGTAGAATGCTGGTAACGTACGTGACGTCCAGTCGTCAGAGCGGGCACCGTGGTTTCACAGCGAGCTACGAGGCCGTTTGCGGCGGCGAGGTTGAGCTCGACGGCACCGGTCATTTAGAGTCACCAAATTACCCGGAGGAGTACCAATCGAGCAAGGAGTGCATCTGGAAGTTGTCTGTGCCGGAGAACTTCCAAGTGGCTCTAAAGTTTCAATCCTTCGAGATCGAGAACCACGACAATTGTGTGTACGACTACGTCGAGGTCCGCGACGGTCATAACCCCGACTCCCCATTGATCGGGGTTTATTGCGGCTACAAAATACCGCCAGACATTAAATCCACCGGGAACAAACTATTGGTGAAGTTCGTTAGCGACGTATCCGTGCAGAAGGCTGGATTTTCAGCGACGTTCATGAAAGGTGCGATTTCGTTTCGCCTACGATAACTTTAACACGATTAAAGTCCTACCATAGTAATGTCTCTATTCTATATACGTGAAAGAGATGCGCACGATATTGGGGAACCCGAAAGCTCAATCGGGACAATATTAATTTAGTCACAAAACTACTTTTTTCAATTATTTTCATAGGAGACTTTTACCTAAGTATTTGTGACATTTTTTCTGATTAAAACGAGTCTAAAAACGACACAATTTTGACACGATTATATCTACTTGTTTGATTTACGATATAGTAGAGCCTCGATTATCCGAACCGACGATGTCCAAAGTCTCCACGATTCACGTGTAAACAGTTCAATCCACAATACTTAAGTTCTACCGATTAGTTCGGATAATCGAGGTTCTACTGTATCGTGAATTAAGTAAGTAAATATGATCCAAATTGTGTCATGTGTGGAGTCATTTTAATCAGAGAAATATCACGAATACGTTGGTAAAAGTTTCATAAAAATAACATTAGGAAGAAAAAAATTTGTATCATTGGATCAATACAGGGTGTTCCAAAATTCCTTCAACAGCCGGAAATGGGAGGTTCCTGACGTCATGTGAAGCAACATTTTCCTTTGCAAAAATGTTATCCGCAGCTGTGTTTAGGAGTTATTAACGAAAAACACGGACCAATCAAAGCGCAACCTAGACAGGAGTTGGAACAGTCGGCCAATAGACAGTTGGCGCGCTGGACGGACTGTGCCAACTCGCGTCTAGGTCGCGCTCTGATTGGTCCGCGTTTTTCGTTAATAACTCCAAAACAAAGCCACGGATAACATTTTTGCAAAGGAAAGTGATGCTTCAAATGATCTCAGGAACCTCCCATTTCCGGCTGTTGAAGGAATTTTGGGACACCCTGTATTATATGGAGACGTTACTGTAATTCCTCGATTTTTATAAAACGTGCACTTAATTTAACTTGGTAAGATCACGGTCACGAAAGTGCTAAAAAATATTTTTAATTAATTTGTACTGAAAATTCTAAATATTGCAGAATTCGACGAGTGTGTCCTAATCGAGCACGGTTGCGAGCACGATTGTATCAACACTTTGGGTGGGTTCGAGTGCTCTTGTAAACCAGGTTACGAACTGCATTCCGATGGAAAACACTGCGAAGGTAAGTTTTTCCAGCAATATAACATTTCCCGTTGTATTTTCATACAATACGATTTATTGTAATGAACATATTACTGTTAGATGCTTGTGGCGGAGTGTTCGAGGATAGCAACGGAACCATCACGAGTCCTTCATTTCCGGTGACCTACCCCGGAAACAAGGTCTGCGTTTGGGAAATCATAGCTCCTCCCCAATATCGTATCACGTTGAACTTCACGCACTTTGACCTGGAAGGTAACAAAGCTCGACAGCAAGATTGCGAATACGACGCTGTCGAAGTCAGTAGCAAGCTCGGCGACGATATCTTGAGGAAACACGGGGTTTTCTGCGGTTCGAGACCGCCCCCATTAATTATATCCGAGGGAAACTTTATGAGAGTAGCTTTTACGTCTGATAACAGGTATTAGTTCTCTCATTTACTTAAATACAGTAAATCATTATTATATTTAAACGCATATTTGTTTATAATCGGGATCCGGTTAATCGAGATCTTACTGTATGTCTTTTGGAACTGCTCAGGAAAACAGACTGCGGATTTATGGCAATGATAAACAGATGAAATTTGAAGCGGTAGATAGATTAAAAGAATTCAAGAATATATACATGCATTAGTTTCATCATTTAAAATCATTAAATCAAGAAAGGAATTTCTATTTGGCTCCTATTTCTTGCCATTTTTATTTTGCATAAGATCCGCAATCTAATGAAATATATAAAACTTTTTTTTAAATACTACAGTCTATAATTCTTTTGCAAAATAATAGATGAAACACGATAAAATAGAAACTTTGTTAATGATCATAACGCAGTTAAAATCGTAATATACTTGAATACATAATTGGAGTAAATAATTGATCGATATTTTTCCTACGATTTGTAACTTTTCATACGCTTTTGCATTTTTGCCACTAAAACACAGTATCGGTTTGTTTGCCACAGTATTCAGAAAACAGGGTTTGCAGCTGTTTTCTTTACGGACATGGACGAGTGTGCAAACAACAACGGCGGCTGTCAACACGAATGCAGAAACACAATAGGCTCTTATCAATGTTCGTGTCACAACGGCTTCACGCTTCATGAAAATGGACACGACTGCAAGGAGGGTGGTTGTAAATACGAAATTGTTGCACCAATGGGCTCTATTACGTCGCCCAATTATCCGGATCATTATCCAGGCCTGAAGGAATGCGTTTGGCATTTCCTGACCAAACCTGGTCATCGTATTAAATTAGTTAGTATACTTTTAACACTACCTTATGGATTTATCTTTATTTATTTAGTATGTGTAAAGCCAAAAGTGATTACTAGACTGAGGATTTTATACATTCGTGACCAAATTGAGTAGGTGATATTTAAAATAGTAGGAAGATTAAAAGACTTTGAGAATATCAGTATATTATTTTTAATCTATTATAGAATGAAAGAACTTCCTATTTCATTTCTACTTCTTGCAATTAATGCAGCAAGTTTCTTCAGTTTAAGTTCAATAATTAATATTTTTATTCTTGTTTCTATGTTTAGTGTGGCCTGAATGCACGTTTTATTTTGTATTAATACATTAACATAAAATATTTAATAGAATATGATTTCTATTTCTATAGATTATATACATACACTGAAGCTGTTAAATTATTGATTAACGGCATTTTAATTGTGTTTCGTCTTTTTTCAAAGGCTAGCTTAATGAAAAGAGAATCCGAAGTCATTCACAATTCAATCCAAAGCATAATTTATAATACATTCACTGTAATGACGAATATAATAGATGATCATAAATAAATTTTATGTTCTGCAGATCTTCAAAGTCTTCGAGATGGAATCCCATCAAGAATGTGCTTACGATCATATCGCTATTTACGACGGAGATTCTCCGGAGAGTCATATTCTCGGGAAATTCTGCGGTACAAAAGAACCTCATCCAATTTTAGCTACGGGAAATCAAATGTATATGGTTTTCAAGAGCGATGTTTCCGTCCAGAGGAAAGGTTTCCTCGCTACGCATAGCACTGGTAAGGAACAGCAATCAGAAGATTTAATACATTGGCACCTATCAAATCAATTTAACTATTATAGTGTTCCAGAAAATATCAGATAATTGTTGTTTCGTGTACAGCATAATGTTTTTACGTTTCACTAATCAATAGTATTGTCATAAATGCATAAAATTCGTAGTTTACTCATGATCAATGTGAAATATTTTCTGGGTCGCTGTAATAGAACCTTATATTTCACATAAAATAATATCTCAAAATTTTACAATAAGAGAACGTCTCAATAAGCAGTTTTAATTTTGGAACAATTATTCTTAAGATCAATATTTTCCTACGACATTACCAAAGTACCACTCTAAATAATGCATTTCAACTTGATTGTAGAAGCAGCTCCCATTGTGTCACAGATTATACAATATGTAATTCGCTTTCAATATCGCTCCGAAGCGCGAAGGCACGAACCTTTTCGTGCCTCGCTCTCTTATAACATCGCGTTCAACCATCGAAATCGCATGTGACCTATCAAGTAAACCAAGCTCTGTTCCGTGGACTCTCATTTACAGTCGTTAGTCACTTAGAAAGTCGCGAAATCGGATAATCTTTGAAGTAGACACCCATTTTGCTAACGTAATTGTGTCACACAGCCTGCGGTGGTCACCTGGTCGCAACGGATGAAGTCAAGTATTTGTACTCGCATGCGAAGTACAGCTATCATAATTATGACCACAGAACGGATTGCGATTGGGCGATAGAGGCACCGCCTGGTAAAAACGTGCATTTAACTTTCCTCAAGTTCCATCTTGAATACGAGACCGAATGCAACTACGATTTTGTAGAAGTTTATTCGGGCCTGGACACCTCGGGCCCCATGTATGGACGATACTGTGGTAATAGTGTAAGTGTACTTATAGTATTAAATATAATCACTCTTCCTGATCTACACATTTAACCCTTTGCACTCGGAACTATTTTATTTTATTTCCTCCGCGACCTAGAATAATTCTATTCCATGTAATTTTTTTCATTTTACGGATATGAAATTGATACAATATGTTTAGTAATTGATTAGGCACCAACATATTTAATAATCTAGACGATATTTTGAATAATGGTACATATATCAATTTTTAGTGGTGACTCTGAGTCTCGAGTGTTAAGGGTTAATTAAATTATTGGGAGACCACTGAAAAGAAGTCACAGCACACGCTACGTATGTGTGACTGCGTAGCCGTTCCTTCCAAGTGACCTCTTTTCAACTCGGAAAAATACTTAATTGCCGCACAGACTTACGATTATAATCGCGTTCCAGAACACTACGGACTTTACTTCGATGAACGAGGCACTGTTGGTAAGGTTCCGGACGGACGACACGATATCGAACAAAGGATTCGTGGCAGTTTTTGTGGCGGTCGACTGGCAAGTCAGCGGCGAGAACTACGGAGGTTCGGACAACGAAGACACTGATGAGGAGAACCTCTGATCCGTGGCCGGCCTCGCCAATCGATTAAGTTACGGATGGTACATCGGTTCAGTCTTACGAAGCAACGATCAAAGCGAGAACGAATAAAATCGTTCCTGAAGCGAGCGTCCAACGTTCGACGGAGCCTGGATGCAAATCTTGCTCGATCGTCGAGGCCGTCAAGCTTACTCTTCCCGGAGAACGTCCATACAAAGCGAATCTCGCAACCCGACCGAATATGATCATGCACGCCTAACATCGATCCGTGTTCACCTGGAGAAGTATCGTGGATAAATCGAGTTTCACAAGGATAATTTATTCCATCGCCGGGGCGGTAACACGTCTTTCCGTTCTGGATTAGTATACATATGTACGAGTTCGAAATTCGGCCTATCGACGGGCCAATCGTGCCATTATATGTTTAGGTAGATTCGCGTTACACTGTTAACTCCTCTAAGTTCGACCCCAATAAAACAGCACGTTCTGTTCGGGAGAAGAAAACGGAATAGGAAAAGGATATCATTGCCAAGGTGATTGCCTACGTCCATCGTTATGGGATTTCAATAAGCAACCGGTGCCAACGAGAAGGCACGCAAAGTTGATACGAAAAGACAGTTGAATTTCTTCGACATTGTTCTCGCAAACACTGCCCTGCAAACGATCAAATGATTCGACGAATGATCATCATAGATCAATTTCTTCCCGGCCACACTCGAATCCTTCCCTCTTCCTTTCTCTTTTGACGAAAGTGCTTCGCCATTCAAGAATCTCACCTTGAACGTACGCTGATAAATGGTTCTAAACTGTAACGGTAAAACAATAAGGCAAGACGAGGGTGTTCCGATTGCCGAATGATTAGCGTTCCCCGCCAAACGGCCTTCGCTCGGACACGTTCGGTGGAAACGTTCCAAATAACAACTTGTGCAAATATTTGGGTAATCTAGATATAAATTTAGTAATAGCGCTGATCGATCCTACAATCAGCGATAGAAATTTTAAGTCGAGCCTCGATCGAACTGTTCCGCGTGCTCGCGTTATGTCGAGGTTCCCGGCGACCGTTTATTGTACATAGATAAAAATTTAGATGTAGACGTCGTGCCGTTTTATATGTAGTCATAGAATCGACGACCGATCAAATATTTCGCTATTCGAGTTTTTTCCGACAGTTCTTGACTCTGTACTTTGCCATCCGTGTTTCCCGACGAAACGCTGTGCAGTAACCAGTGATGGGCAAAAATCATTTCAGGAAAATAGTCAAATCACAAATATTAAGTCGTTCAGAAAATTCTACGGATTGCTCATGGCAAGCTCTGGCCTAAGCTGCGTTCATATTTCGTGGTTGTTATCTTTTGTTCGTTTACAAATTAGGTATTCTGGAATAAATAAGCACTGTGAATTCCTCAGAGTTCAGTGAAAATGGTTTTATAACTGCGATTCAAAATGCAATCTGAAAAGGGACATATCCGGCATTGCATTTTCCCGCCCTTCAATTTTATCAAAACCGTGGCAATTTATTGAAGCAATTGATGGAAGAAGCTCATGATGACAATATTATATCTACAGATACATGTGAACATTGATGTAAATGGTTTACAAACGGAGATTTCGACTTATCCGATAAGAAACATGGTGGAAAACTCCCAGATTTAAAAACAGACGAATTATTACTTTTGTAAGAATAATTGTTATTTTTTCGAAGACGGACCCTGCTAAATCAACGAATGAGCTTGAAAACCAGCTAGAGGCAGGCGAAGTTACCGTCTGCACACATTTTTTTAACAAAACATCCGCAGTACTTTCTAAACGAATTAATACATTATCAACTTGTAATTTATTTCTTTCCGAAAGCGAAATGTATTTAGATATTGTATTCGACTGTTATATCATTACACAATGCTTCTATGAAACACATAAATCAGTTGACAAATACCATGGCATTTTGTCTTTAATCATATCATGGAATGTGAAATTATTCTGTAATTAAATGCAAAATGCCAAGGTATTCGTTAACTAATTTATATAGTTGATAGAAGTATTCGGTATTTTACACGTACTTCAATTAGAAAGGCATTCGACGCTGCTCATCACTGGCAGTAACGATGCATAAAGGGTTCCACTTTACTCAATCGACACGAATCGTTAGTGATATCAGTAAGAGAATATCGAGAGATCCGCGATTCGATTGGACGAAATAAAATTTTCTGAAATGTTGAGTTTAGTTTTTAGAAAACGTGTACGTATCAGTTAATTGAATTAAGAGAACTCAAGAGAACGACCTATTAACTACACTATGGATCGAATACAATCTACAATCTACAATGGAGCTATCACCATTCTGCACGAGCGTAATTAGTAGACTGCGGATTTCATTCATTTTTGGCAAAATTGAGTAAGTGTAATTTAAAACAGCAAAAACATTAGAAGAATTTAGTAGTACTACACTATTATACTACTTTTAATTTTTTAAGCATATTGAAAAAGAAAACAAACCTGCGATCCGCTCTCTAATTTGTTATAATTCAGGTAGAAAATGTTTATTTTGCATAAAGATCCGCAGTCTAGTAATTAGTTAACAAAATGCGATCTTTTGTTCGGTGTTCATAATTTTCTTTCTTCTTGTTTTCTAAGTAATCTCTTAACTCTTCACTTATATCATTATGTTCTGATTGTGTTTATTGAATAATGTACTTCTCGACTTTGAAAGTTTGTTCGAAATATTCTTTTAACATATCACGCTTTTATTGTATCATAATTGTGTATAATATGTGTTAAATGAATTAAGAGAGTATTATAACAAGATAAAATAAGAAATTTAGACATAGAAGTATGAATACAACGCAAGAGGAACTTACTAGTACTTGTAATATCGATAACAATGTTAAATTTTAACCATATTCGTGTGGATCGATTAAAATGGGAGACTGTGTGAAACAAGAACAAAAGTATCCAGTCAGGAAAATAAACAGATAATAGTGATAAGTTTAATTGTTAACGATTAACGAAGAAAAACATCGGCATATTATACTCTAAAATACATAAAGACAGCCGAAGTAAACTAAAGGTCACAGTAATTTCAGATAAACTTGTCCATTTACTGAAAATATGATTTACGCGTTGGACGTTTTTTAACAACTCGCAACTAAATACTAAAGAAATATATTTATAAAATAAGGTTGCATTCAGCGAGTACCGATTTACGAAAACAAAATCGAATTATAGTTGATTCAAAATTTCTAGTTCCAATGAATGATTCCAAATGTATCATTCCGAATTCGCCAAGAGACTCGTGTTTTGAACAAGAAAAGAAAAGGAAATGTTATTCTTTGTATATCGTATTTGAGAATCGCGCGTTTGCGTGTAAACACCATATCATGTAAGAAACACCAAAAATACTGTCAGTGGAAAGAAGATTATTCGACCGAGTAATTTCTCAAAATTTCTAGATTTCTTTTCATATTCTTTCTACATGATGCACTGCCTTGTGAACATTTTTAATAACGCCACGCAAGAAGTTTTTCGCCAAAATGGTGTATCGTTCATTTTTGTTTCGCGTTGCGTCGCGTGCATTGTACTGCAAGACGAATACGGCCTATATTAATCAAAAGGACATGTTTATATCCGAACACGAGTGTAAACACAGTGATTAAACTACAGTGATTTCGACTTTTATTTGCAAGTATGCATGTGTGTGTCTTAAATACGCGCATATAGTGTTGCTCCTTTAAAAGAACAGTTCATACGCCTAACACACACGTATAATATCTTATCTATTAACGGATGATAAGAACAATATTAGGCGCCGCGTCAAGTTCCTTTTTGTAAATTATATGTGATTTATTTGTTCTCAGAAATACACGTTATAGGCACTCTACATATTATTATATAAACAACTATACTATACTTCCATTGTGCGCGATTCCTGCATCAAACGACACTTCCGCATCCACAAATTTTCCTTTATTTTAGGGGGAGGTTCCTTCGAAAATCGAGTTTTCTCTATTGTCAACGATTCTATCGTCAATATGTTTATTTTTCCACTCGTAAAGAACAAATACGGAGTAACCATATTGATTGACATTGAAATAAATATTGTTTCAAACTAAACCTAAATATCTAAATAAAAACTGAGGACAGAACCTTAAAGATCAGCTTTGATACCTTAAAATGATATACAGAATGATCGATAACTGATAGTACAACCGAAAAGGGGGCGATTCTACTTAAGAAATAAACCGGAAATGTAGAATAAAATATTTTCATATGTTAGGCTTTCTTTTCGAGAAAACCGTTTGCCATAAAATTTTTCGATATCAATAAATAAATAACAAATTTTGTTGTCAAAATCATCTTTCGAATAAATTCTTGACGAATAAAATTATTTAAATAACGAGTTGAATAAAAGATACTTTTTTATTCGAACCTTCGAATAACGAACAAAAATTTTTATCTTTTATTTGAATCGTTATTTGTAGACAACTAACTACTTCTAATACTACTACTACTACTACTACTACTACTACTACTTCTACAGACGAGTACAGTGACAAGGTAGTAATGAATGAAATGACTTCGCATCCGAAGATGCGAGGCCATTGTAGTTGCCCTCTTGAGCGACAGTTCGTCGGGGCCACTTCGGCATATAGCCTCTTCTTTTTCTTCGGCGGTCCGCCAAACATCTGAAACCCTAAACGTGCTCGCAGTGAAAATGATCGACGACTTCCGAAACGAATCACTCGTTTCGAGAGAAGCCGATCGTTCCGCTGGTGCAATCGAGCAGGTGCGCAACGTTTCGAACCCTAATTCGCGCGCGTTCGCGTCCGCGTCCGCGAAAAGCTACACGAGCAGGAAGAATCGAGTACGAAGCATCAATTCGAACGTCATGCCTCGTTCGATTTAGCTTCGAGACGAAACTTCCAGCTCTTCCGGTGACTGACTACCGTGCGAATCGCGGTCTACCCGAAAGAGAAAGCGGTAGCTAGCCCCGGCCCCTACCTACTTAGAATAAACAGTCACACCAAGAAGGTAAGCTACCTACCTACCTAGCCCTATATTTAAGAAATGGCAAAAGACACAAGCTCTCCAACACATTCACAGCACGATCCCCACACAGATGCCAGGGTGCAATATCCTAACACCTAGGGAGGACGTCCCGGGACGCCTCCGACACCCTAACGTTCGAATCACAAGCACACTATAAGGTACGTACCAGTTTTTCTGAAATCGACTGACAATGGTAGTGACCATTGCGAAATAAATCAATAAATCAAAAAATCGAAATAACAACTGAATTATATCACACATTGTTATGTAGTGAATTAAGAAAGCAACGCGGGCGCGCACATTACACGAGGATCCATGTAGCATGTCACAGATCGACGGGAATATGCGCTACCGAATCTAGTTTAAACAACCGACGCAATACCACTGCCTAACACACGCACACACACACACACAGAAGTGGAAAATGCGTCGTGCACGGTACACTAACCATTGTCAGTCGCCACACATACGATTAAAAAACAATATTGCATGTGCCCGTTGCTCTCATCCTCCCGAGTAGCAACTGGGCACTCGAGAGGATTCGAGCAACGAACAGGGAATCTCAAAATGCTGAAAATCCTACTAAAAGAATCTGTTAGATTTTATACGGGCTAACGTTTATGCATTTTTGCAAAATGTCTCTATTTTCAACTCAAAATATAATCTCAATTTACAAATCAAATATTTAATTATTGAAAAGGGTAAGGAAAATTTAATTGTTGAGCAAAAAGAGACTAAAAAAGATCTTAATAAAGATATTCAACAATTTATTGATTTATTTGTCATGAATCTTTATGGAAATATTTTAAAAACCCTCGGAAGATCCTTTGGAAAAAACAAAGTTTCGAAATAATGGGAAAAGTACTCTACTAAATGTAAAGTGCTTATGAAAGTAATATACGTTAATTTGTTTTGTCTAAAGAATCTATCCGTCGCGAATCGTCTTTTTGTACCTAGTATCTAATGCTTTCGATCAATTTAAAATAATTTTAAAATACAAACGATATTCTTGATGATAAAAAACGACTGTAGTAATTATGCATCAAATTACGGAAGATTGTTATCTTTTAACAAATTGGAGAATCTATTACCGGAATTGTTATAAAAACAAACGCGACGTACAAAAAGACCCTACCTAGCTAAGAAACAGATTACTACCCGCGGGAACGCCTGGCGCTTCCATGGTCACTGTACTCGTCAAAATCTAGCAGTAAGAAAGACAGTTGTTTGTTCACTTACTACTTGTTGGGGTGAAGTGAAGCTGCGTCGGGGTTGATGCGAAGCTGCGTTAGAATCCTGGAATCAAAAAGGAAATAAGATATTAAAAAATCTACGTACAATTCCATCGAGATATATTGAGTCTGTTTAAGATTTTCGACAGAAAATATATAATATTATATATACATATATAAAATATAATATAATATGGAAAATTTATTCAACTTGTGCAGGCTTTAAAATTTTTCATTAATACATTGCAAATAAAATATTCAATAATAAAGTTTAATTGTGGAATATATATAGGTACTCACGTTCTCTCCTGCTTGAAAACAACACGACTCGTTGCGTCTCAATCTCGGATATCGATGTCCGATGATCCTTTGAATTGATGGATTCTTTTCCCTCAGGCACTGTGACAGAAAGAACAAATTCATTCATTTTAATCGATCAATTGTCAAAGGCTACACCCGAATTAATACGATATAAATAAATCAAATTGGATATTTATTAATTAATAAATATTATTCGTTAACGGTTTGAAAAAATATGCTGAATGACGCAGTTTAATTTGAAAAATAATTTGTACTCACGTTCACGTCCTCTCCTACTTGAAGAAAGCACTACTCGATGCCGCGGTTCGCTTTCGATTATCGAATCATTGATATCGGCTACCAAGATGATCTTTGGATCGATTGATTTTTTGCCCTCAGAACCTATAACAGAAAGAACAAATTCATTAATTTCAATTGTCTAACACAGTCAGAGACAAAATCCGAATTAATAATAAATAGACAATTCAATTTGAATAGAAAATCAAAACGGAAATTAAACTAACTCGATTTCTATGGAACGACACGAATTCAGATACAAATGATCATCGTAACACAAGAGTAAATCCGAGTTAATAGAAAATTAGTAATTCAAATCGATTATTTATTAATTTGTCATTAATAATATGCATAAAGATGTTCAATAACATAGTATAATTTGAAATATAATTTGTACTCACGCTCACGTCCTCTACTGCTTCAACAAAGTATGCCATGAAGCTGTCACGCTTTCGATTATCGAAAGCAACGTGAAGTATCGATCTGGGCAACCTTCGATCGATGGATTTTTCTCCCGCGAAATCTGTAACAGAAAGAGCAAATTCATTAATTACAATTGACAAACAGTTAGAAACTAAATCAGAATTAATCAAATGATGGTGTGATTTGATTCTGAAAAATGAATGTATAACATGTGTATTTGTGTATATTTTGTAACTCGTAGGACACGTCCGCGTCCTGGAGTCTTTTTGTCCGGAACAGATTGTTTCGGTACATTCCCGCCAATATAACTACCTCAGGGCTCTGCTACTCTGCTACCTCATCATCCTAATATCCATCACCATAGATACGCTACTGTTTTGGCCGCGCAAGCGCGTGAAATGTTGCACCATATCGCAAATCGTAGCACTGGGTTAAATTTTCAAACGTTCGTAAACGTATATAAACGTCTAAAGAACGTTACTTTCGAACGTCCAAAGAACGTTCTGAAAATTTCGACACAGGATGTCTTCAGGACGTCCTATTTTGTAAATGGGACCTTCTTAAGACATTTACAGAATGTATAACGAAGTACATACATATACATAAAACATACATTGTACAATTACATGCATCGGACGTATCTAGATAGGATCCTTTGTGCTATTTGGATGGTAATAGCTATTCTAACATATGTATTTGTTAGAAACTAAATAATAATTTAAGAAACCCCCATTATTTAAAAAAATTAAGTACGGTCTATTTTATGCAATCACGAGACTTTCGCGCTCAGGAGTCTCGAACATCTTTGTTCTCACACACACCGTGAAACTCCTACCACAGTCATTTCAAGGTGCACTGGAATAAGAAAGTCAATTTGCATATGTAAAGAATGTACTAAACCTACGTTTCCAGTTAATTCCATAGCACTTTTATTTGATAAATTATATCAAATCAAAACTAACATATAATTCAATAACCTGAGTTCTGTCGAAATTAAAACGCAATTATTCGTTAAAAATTCACAGAGAATTATATCTTTAAAATGTCTATTAGGAATACGTAACGTATACGTCCTACACGTAACCATAGTTCAAAGATTCATCTCATTGATTACGGTCATAATTTGTTAACTAGGTCGTGCTCACGCATTATGCGAATGTAGGAAGGATACTGCATATGTAAATATGATGTGTATGAATATTTACTATATCAAACATAACCTACCCAATGAGAGAATATTCCATTCTTCCGACAATAATTTTAGCGATAGCTGGAAATTGTTGAATATAATTTTAAGAATATCCATTGAGAACAAAGAAATTGCTATATATATATGTTTATTTATTGCAATTTCATTGCATTTTGTTTTAATCGATGTTATGCATTTTGTTTTAACCGATGTGCTAGCTTGGTTGTAGCCTTGGCTGTAAATTAATCGTTGCCGAGTCAACGAACAGGCCATTCTACACTAATTTCTCGTTGAAATTTGTAAAATCAATAAAATAAATGTCGCATGACAGTCGCGAGGTACTATATTTTGCGAGTAGGAAACATGCGTGAAGCCGTTCTGGCGTGTTGCGGTCGAGTGTCGTCCAATCAGAGGCTAGGGTGAGGTCACAGGCGGCCAATGATCGTGCGCAGAAAGAGTCGATAGTCGAGGGTATAAGATCCCGTCGCTGGCGTCCCTCGCGCATTAATCGTTTGGTCTTTGATCGTGTATTGTGTGTGGTTGATAACAGAAGCGGCATTACTTGCTTTAACTATCGGCTACCCAATTTTTACGAGGACGTAAAACACTTCTTAATACTTCAAAATGGTAAGAGAATACCGTCGGGTAGTTTCACGCCTGAGAAATAACGCATTTAGCAATACGACGTGCTAATTGAAGTACGCTGTTACATTGTAACACTCGAACCGGCCGGCTCCGCCCTTTCCACAATGAATTTTTTCAGGAATCTCAGTATTCTTCATATAAATTCACAAGCATTTGCTTTTATCAATTTTCTTTTCGTTTTACTCGGGGTATGGACTTATCGTAGAAAAATGGCAGTTTCGTGTGATTGTGAAAATGTCAGAGTTTGTTTCCGCGTTGATAAGGAGAGGGGGAAATGTACGTCGTTTTTCTGACGCGATCGATATTTTAAAGAAGCTGACATTTTCTAGTAGACATTTCCAGGAAATATCACACTTTAAATTCAACAGAAATTAAATATTAAACGAAAAGTTGACATTACACGTGATGATTAAAATCATTTTTAATTAGTGTGTAAGCGATATATACTATCTGTAATTCATTAAAAGTATTGCCCAACATAGAGTAAGCTGGACACTAGAGTTTAGCCGATTTCAGCTACAATTTTGTAGAACTATTCCTATTACACTATTACACTGTTCCTTCGCCAGCGAATATAAATTTATTATTCCTTTTTTCAAATAATTTATATATATATTGGTAGACATCTAAATTATACAAAAAAGAATTTTTAAAAAGCACTCAAGAGCTCAGTTAATAAACTTAGTTCCTAACCTTATAATATTGGGCGAGGCTCGTGTTTTATGTGCGAAATATGAACACGAGTCAAGATCGTGTTTTATTTCGTATGATAGTCATTTGTTTCACCGATTATCTTCTGTCGGGAATGCAGAGATTGACATTACAGTGGTAAACCATTTTTCTCAAAATTTTGAGTTTCAAATTTCGAGTCGCCAGAAATCCTTCTTGCAAATATAAAACGAAGTTATTTGCAAAATTTCAGCCAAATCTGACGTGATCGGTTTTGGAAGTACAGACAGCTATTTTGTGAATAGCAATATGCATAAAAACTTTCATGTAATTCTCTTTTTCAGCGTGAATGTATCTCAATCCACGTTGGCCAGGCTGGTGTCCAAATTGGTAATGCATGTTGGGAGTTGTATTGTCTGGAGCATGGTATTCAGCCTGATGGCCAAATGCCATCAGATAAAACTATTGGAGGAGGTGACGACAGTTTCAATACCTTCTTCAGTGAAACTGGTGCCGGAAAACATGTTCCCAGAGCTGTTTTCATTGACTTAGAGCCTACAGTAGTCGGTATGTAACTGCATAAAATATTAATTATTAACACGTTAAACACCAATCCTATTTTGATGGACTTCTGTTTACGCTGTCCCATTGTGTGGCGCAACGTTTGACATGTTTACTTTCTGATACTAGGTACTAGAGAGTACTAGTACTTTCTGTTACTAGGCCCTTACATATTACTATTACATATTAAAGAAATCTGTGATTTTATTCTGCGTTAATGAATTAACAGATTGTCGAAATATTGGTATTTTGAATGGTAACCAAGGCATTTTCTTCAATATCATTGCGTCTTTCTATGAGACTGTTTTGGAGTTATGGAGGTTTGACTGTATATCGTCACATAATTATTCTTTTTCCAGACGAAGTTCGCACAGGCACATATCGTCAACTCTTCCATCCAGAACAATTAATCACAGGCAAAGAGGATGCTGCAAACAATTATGCTCGCGGCCATTACACAATTGGGAAGGAAATCGTTGATCTCGTCTTGGATCGTATTCGTAAACTTGCTGATCAATGTACTGGACTCCAAGGTTTCCTCATCTTCCACTCGTTTGGAGGTGGCACTGGCTCTGGCTTCACGTCGTTATTGATGGAACGCTTATCTGTGGATTATGGAAAGAAGTCGAAGTTGGAATTTGCAATTTATCCTGCACCACAAGTTTCCACTGCTGTGGTCGAACCTTACAACTCTATTCTGACTACCCATACCACTTTAGAACATTCCGACTGTGCATTTATGGTCGACAATGAGGCTATATATGATATTTGTCGTCGTAACTTGGATATTGAGAGACCAACGTACACGAACCTGAACAGACTGATTGGTCAAATCGTTTCTTCGATCACTGCCTCTCTTCGTTTTGACGGTGCTCTTAACGTTGACTTGACGGAATTCCAAACTAACTTAGTACCTTACCCAAGAATTCACTTCCCTCTGGTAACTTATGCCCCAGTCATTTCCGCGGAAAAGGCTTACCATGAACAGCTCTCTGTTGCGGAAATCACGAATGCTTGCTTCGAACCAGCCAATCAGATGGTCAAATGCGATCCCCGTCACGGAAAGTATATGGCTTGTTGTATGTTGTATAGAGGAGACGTTGTACCAAAGGATGTTAATGCAGCTATCGCAACTATCAAGACAAAACGCACCATCCAATTCGTCGATTGGTGTCCGACTGGTTTCAAAGTTGGCATTAACTATCAACCACCTACTGTTGTACCGGGTGGTGACCTTGCTAAAGTACAACGTGCTGTTTGCATGTTGTCGAATACTACTGCTATCGCAGAGGCTTGGGCTCGACTTGACCATAAATTCGATCTGATGTACGCAAAGAGAGCATTCGTACACTGGTACGTTGGTGAGGGTATGGAAGAGGGTGAGTTCTCCGAGGCACGTGAAGATCTCGCAGCTTTGGAGAAGGATTATGAAGAAGTTGGTATGGATTCTGCTGAAGGTGAGGGAGAAGGAGCTGAAGAATACTAAACAAATCCTCATGATTTTTCAACGAGAAGCAATATGAAATAAATGAGCGAATTTGCAAACGTTATTGTCTCATGTATGTCACCTGACCTTTATGTTTCCTAAATCATTTTATTAATTACGCAATTAGTAGAGCACTTTCAGTTATATGTTATACATTTAAAACCATGTCAGTTCTATTTTCGAATAATAGAGAAGTGTTTAATTTAATTATCACGCAACTTGTTACGTTAACTTAGAATTATAATATTTAGAACACTGAAAGTAATGGATTGATTTATTAGTTATCGAAAGAAAACAGAATTGTATAAAATAAATAAAAATATTTGTTATCAATTTTTATCGGATAATTGTCTACGGTAATACGGTAACATAAAACTATTATCGGACTATTGAGTATCAGAAAAGAAAGCTATCTGGTAACTTAAGAACACGGACATTTATGATTTTTTATGTTATCAATACGCAACAAATATAATCTGATATACCATTTATTTCATACAGATGCAAACATTTAAAGAGTCTACAAATTTTACTTGATTACTTCCAGCTCATTAAAATTATTATTAAGTGTCTTGCATTTATAAATAAAATTTGATAAAACTTATTTTTAGGTATTTAAAAATCATAAAAGAGGTAATGTGTGTTCGCTATTCTTATCACATAGTTTTCACTCGTAGTTTCATGGACTTTATTTGTCATAAGATGCTTGCTATTAGTGATAGAGGTTTTAATTTTCATTTTGCAATACCGATCCTCTGTGTAAATAGTTTAAACGTGTCATCTCGAACGGTTCAACAGTCTCGATTGGAATACATTTGAAAAATCAGCGTACGTGCGCATATGACAAGCACGCGACCCGGAATACTTCGTCTAATAATTTGTCGCGGCCATTCGCGTTCTCTTATTGCAAATGTAAGAATATCCCTTCTAATTCTGTTCTATCTCAGTTTATTGCACGTCAGTTGGTTCTACTTTACTCCAATAACAAGAATAGATATCTTACTGAGAATCCGCCATGAGCCCGTAGGCTCCTTACATTTGCCGAGAGCACGCATGCGCGTCATGGCAGTGCACGTCGGTGCATGTCGGTGTGCACAGTACTCTGTGTAAGGTGGCATTTTGTTAACAAAAAAAATTTGGCGGACTCGTTATTTTAAAAATTCTGCAAATGTTACCGACACGTCATTGAATAGTGCGTCCAAACGGACCGACCATGTGTTCAGGACCACGGCGAGTAATATGAGTGAGTGAACGCAGTATTACTTCAAGTTTTTCAGTAACGTTTCCCTCCGGGAAAGAATGTAAAAAGTATTGCACGGATATCGATACAATATTCAATCGATGCATCGAGACTGAGGTGTCGATGCGTAATCAAGATCAAATTAAATATGTTCGAAGTGGATTCGGACAAGTGGCTCGAGACAGGTGTATCGATGTCTCTGGCGTATCGATATATTGTTTGCATACTTACTCGCAAGGCAAGAAGCTACTGCCTTGGATATATGCAGTGGAGTGCAGCCCCTCCAACTCCAACTCCAACTTGAGTTCTCGTTGCAACGTTCTCCGGTTTCCTCAATCACGTTTTTTTTCTTGTGTGCTGAATAATGCATTTATAGTGAGACCGTTTCAAAGAATGTTACCTTTATTTCATGACTACTTGCGATAAGAATGAGAGTGAGTATTCTCCGGCCGAAGTCATGAATGTTTTCGAGGCAATTGTACGTAATTTCTTATGTGCCTTATCTTCCTACTTAAGCCGGAGTTGTACGAGGTCTCTTGTACTTTTGATAAAAACATTCGCTATGCCACTTTACCTGGACAAAATCCATGTGTACACGGTGTGTACACAACACACGCCCGAATGTTGCATCTACACGTGTGATTCATCAATGTATTCGAGGATATAATACAGTACGAAGAAATTTTACGTCGTGTTGCATCCGATGCATTAGAAAGAAGTATTTTTTTAAAAATTAGGAATTCAAGAATGGCGTGATATAAAATAATCAGTTTGTTTAATATTGACCCGTAGCTGGGATACAGTTCATTATGCTTGGTAGGTGAATTACAGAAAAATACTTCTGATAAGATCACAAAGCATTCTTTCTGCACATTAATCTTCAGGTTATACTCTTATCTCTTTTGTTGTCTACTTATCAATTTAAATAGCGCTGAACTCAATTACCTTTGTCTCCTAGTGCAAGCAAAAGCCTACATATGTAACAATACAGTGTGTAGTACATTTATTAAAGTATACTCAAATATTCATCAATTAAACGTTTAACTATTTATCAGTAGACTACAGATCTTTATGCAAAATAAAACATGTTCACGTTGATTGCAGAACACAGGAGTTAAATCAAAATTGTATTCTAATATTTTTAACATGTCCACTCCTTTAAATTGACATACGTGCACATTTTTGTCATAAATGCATAAAATCTGCAGTGTATTTATCAGTTACTATAACTGATTAAAATATGTATACACTTCAATATTCTTTTGCATTTTTGGCATCAATTTGTCTTTCATATATTGACTATTTGTGGATTATATTTTTATATGAGTAATTTCCAAACTGAGAGGTACGGACTAGTTCAAATGGAGGCGCAAAAATTTTAACTGAAACTTACAAATAAACTCTCGTAACTAGACAGCGGATCTTCATACAAAATAAAAATTTTCTACCTGAATTGTAATAAACTGTAGTGGAATAAATGTTTATTTTCATTCATAATATGTTTAATAGGTTGAAAGTAATACAACAGTGTTTTCAAATTCTTCTAATGCTTTGCTGTTTTAAATTACACCTAGTAATTTTTGTCATAAGTGCATAAAATCTGCTGTCTACTTATAACATAAAAGGGGGGTGTAATAACAAAGTTTGGAAAGCACTGCTTTAAATGGACAATGTGACAACTGTAATTTACATCTATTACATACTCTACTCTCTACTTTTGCTTAAATGTTTTATTCATTTTACACAATACTGATGTTCTAAGTACATATTTTGTGTTCTCCAGACCACTGCAAAGCCATGAAGATGAGTTTCTCGCTGTCTTCGCTTCAGCCACTTGGCCAAAGCTTAGACAAGCACGGCCAAGCAGGGATAGCGATAGAAAGACCATATAACAGCCTTACAAAGAAACGGTTTGTTCTACATCTTATGCTATGTTATACATATAGTTCTACTTGATACATAAATATATTTAAAGTATTTGTTAAAACTATGTGTTACGTTGTCAATAATTGTATTATATTGTTATTTATGAGTAGTTTAGTTTGTGTAGCAAAGAAACTATGACACAATGATTTATTCATTTTACAGAAAAGATCCAAAGCAGTTTCCAAATCAGCGTTTGTGGACAAATCGTGAAGATTGCAAAGATGATTTCTGGGCAGCGATACGATCTAATTATGACTATATTATGGATACCCATTTAATAGATAGTTGTAAGGTAAGTACATAATTTTTTATACATATGCAATGCAATTTCACCTCGTGTAAATGCTATGGATTTGTTTTTAATAATAATGATAGGAAGCAAATGGTGAATTAACATGGGACGAGTCTGATGTATCAGCACAATCATGGACTTTAAAAGAAGTTAGTAGTCAATTCTCAGAACTATACTCATGGTTAACAGTTCTTCAAGAATTGGTTTATTCGAAGGAAGAAAATTTGTTAGACAAAAGTCTGCGTGCGGTATGTATTCAGTTAGGTTAAGGTATAATTAAACTGTGGAGTTTTCATCGATAATTTCATAAATACTATGATAAGGAAATAATCATTTCATGGAATAAAATGTCCTTTATGATAAAACTGGAGTAGAAATTAACTTAATCTTTGTTAATATAAATGTTCGTTGTATACCTCTGCGGGGGTTGTTATGAATGCATAAAAATCCACAGTCTAGTTATAATAATAAAAATTGATTGCATCAGTAACAACTAATGGAGTAGTAGTGAAATAATAGCAATAAAATGTATACCTCAGGCTCACATGGAGGAGCTGCGACGTAGGGCTTACAGAAGAAAGTTATTCAATGACCAAGCTGGAAAATTAGTGTCACGTGCCCCTGCTTTAAAAGATGAAGTAGCGTGGCGTGTTGACCATTTGAATGCGAAATGGGAATTAGTAGAACAAATTATGGCACCTGTTGAGCGGCCAATATCCAATCAACAGGATATATCGGCAGGTAAGTTCATAATTTCAGTACAAGATATTGAAATTTTGAATATCGCTCACTGTTCTTAACAATGTATTATAGATTTTGAGCATGAAGTAAAGTGTTTGAGGAAATGGCTTCGTGAGATGGAATCTCGTCTTCAACCTTTGAGTTTTCACGTAGATTGGACATTAGGGGAACTGGAGGAAAAAGCAGTGGAACATATGGTGAGTCCTATAAGAAATATTTTTCTAAAAATCAAAGATCTGTACTGAAATCAAGAAATATGTTTAAGACTCGTTATTAGACTGCGGATTTTATGCATTTATTGAAAAAATGCGTGGATGTGTAATATAAAATAGTAAAAACATTAAGACTATTTAAAAGCATCGATGTTATTTTCAATTCATTAACACGTTGACTGCCGCGGGTAGTTTTGAAAAGGGTCCCTCAGGCCACACTATTTTTTTAATAACATTGTATTTCTTTTATATTTAAAATAAAATTTCGGCTAAGTTGCTATGTGTGTTACTCCATGCCATACCAATCATCCTGCCATAAGAAACCTATTCTAAACGTGCCCTGGTAGCATACACATGCCCACAACGAAGTTATTGTTCGTCTATACAAAATGATATACGCGGCAGTCAACGTGTTAAAATTGTTAAAGATAGAAAGAAATTTTTATACGGTTTCTGTGTCTTGTAATTGACGAAGAAAGTTTTTATGTTGCATGAAGATCCGCAGTCTACTTTTAAAATTGAGATACTGAGTTATATTTATATTGCGAGAACAATATTGTGGATGTGTGTCTAAAAATAAATCTAACATGAAGTCTTCGATGAGACTGAAATGAGATAAAAATACCGTCAGAAGAAATGTTTTAGGTACATTAAACAATGAAGTGTAAACAATGAGATGCATATATTCATGGGACGAGTCATTAACACAACAAATTGATATATTGTATATATGTGTGTGCATGCATTCCATTTATAAAGCCGGATACACGTCTTTATTGTTAACGGAAACGGTCGACAGCTGACACTCACGCAAACGTACAGGATGGACGATAGTAATAGTAAATAATTACGTTTATCGTGCTTGAAATGTATAACTAGGATAGATCTATCCAAGTGATTCAAGCTGGCGTAACTTTTAGATAATAAATGCGATACCTTCAATTTTCGCAGCGATTTCTTTTTCGCGATGCTGCAATTTCGTTGCCAACCAAAGACTGCAGAATTATTTTATACTTTCGTTGAGGCGAACCGATGCACTGTACATTCAGTTTCAGCTCGATTGTCTTTCTACTCCCTGTTGTGTGACTGGGTGGGCGTCGAGAACTTGACTCGTTCGTGTTGGTTCCGCATCTTTCTGTAGAGTTCTCTGTCTCCTTGCTTCTCTCGTTCTCTCCCTCCTTAATTGCATCTCGACACAAAACATGATACGTGCCAGACAATCATATGCAGAACTATAGTATTATACACTATAATGTAGTCGTATTTTAAGAATATTCGTATTCATTTTTTGCATGTTGAACATGCGTTTCAGAATGGAAAATTTGATGAAATTTGTTATATTGTATAAATTCTGATATTTCACTTACCAATTTCAGGAGGTATATAAATAGTAACTTATATATGAAGGAATTATCGTTTTGTAAATTATCTGCATACGATGTACATATATTAAGATTCGAAAGTTTAACCTGCGTCTATGTATTCTTAATTTCCTAAAACAAGATTATTTTAAAAAGATTATATTCCATGTTTTCGACTCATTTGTGTACAAAATTTTGTAATCTTTCATTTTATCGCTATTTATACGTAGTCGTGTATATTTCTTTTATTATGACTATATCGTTTATGAATAAGTTCAAGTGTAATATATTTTTTAGAAACAGAATTATATTTGTAGACGTCAAGATATGTAGTGGTCTAAAAATAAGTGAGATATCAGAATGGTGTTATAACAAATTATATGAGCTATAGGAATAGTGTTTGATTCTATAGAAAGTGACCATTAATTATGTGCTGTGTTCTATTGGATAATGCGTGGTTGGGTGGATTGTATTGCGTGTGATTTCAGCATTTATAAGACCGATTTGGTTTGCTGCATTATTGAACATAATTATCAATAGTTTCATTGTTCAATAATGCAGCAAAACGAATCGGTCTTATAAATGCTGAAATCACATGTAATACAATGCACTTAATTACGTATTACCTAATAGAACATAGTACATAATTAATGGATCACTTTCTATATACATAATCAGACACTGTTCCTGTGTCACTGTTGTTTCATTGGAACTTATTGATAATTATGTTCAATAATGCAGCAATTCGAATTGTGTGAAACTAAAAATTCAATTTGGAAAACTGTTAATTTACTCTACTCTATAACTATATTATTATGAATATGCATTAAGAAGTACATAACGGCATCAATTTTAGTAAATTCAAGGTTGATTTAGAAAAATATTTACCAACAAACTTGTTAATATGAAGGTCTTTAAGGATTAATTTTAAGCATATTTTTCACAAAGTAAATATATCTTTTTTCAGAAGTTTTGAAGACATTTTAAAGTTAACTCAGCGATCGATAATATTGGGCCGGAAGTATTAGCCGAATAATTTAATTTTAGCTCTCTAAGCTGGCGAGGATAAATTTGTTTATGTCTAGTTCGTTGCTCTCCAACAAGACCATGTGGCTCGCATGTTTGTCTTCAGCAAATTCCACGGAATCTGCTGGGAACTCCGAAACTTCTCTACATTCGCGTTTCAAACAGCGTGTATTCTATAAATTGATCTCGGCTTGCGCACGTAAAAAATAGTGAAGGTTGAAACGCCCCCTGACTGCGTTACGCAATGTTATTCTCATAGTGTTACAGTGAAAGCTGTAAAAGAACTCGATCCAGAAATTCAGTTAATGTTTTAGATATAAAGATATACAGCACTTTCACGTTGTAGTTCCTGATATACATACAGTGAATCACAGTAATATTCGGACACTTTTAAGAGGACGATAACTTTTTTAATATTTCATGAATATTAAATAGCTGAAGTAAAGAAAGAAGTTAACTAATTATAAATAAATTTTCAAGAATTAAGAGATGAAGTAGTAATACTAGTTTCTTTAGTATAGTTTTTTGCAAACTAATTATAATTATACAAATATTACAAGATGTAAAAACTCTTTATTTATAGATAATCATGCACCTTGATGCTGGTTATAATTGAATATAATTATTAAATGAGGTAGTAGTCTGTGGAAGGCTAATTCGATAAAGATCGATTGCTTTAATTAATTTTAATAGAATCTACAATAATTTTAAATACAATATGAGGTCATTGCTAAGATTCACTGTTATTAGTTTCTTTAATTGGCATAATGTGTTTATAATATTAACTTCAACACTTGTAACCACATTTATCTAACAGCTATCATACTGCACAGTTGATATTAACACTTTGCACTCGAAGCTATTTTACCTCAAAAATTAAACATTTGTTCGACCTAGAATATTTCCATTCTCCATGATTTTTTAAATTTCATGAGTATGAAATTGATATAATAACTCGTACAATACTTAAATGTGTAGTAATTGATTAGATACCAACATATTTAATAATTTAAATAATATTTTGAATAATGGTACAGCAATTTTTAGTAGTGCCTCAGAGTCACCACGTGAGTGCTAAAGGTTGTTATCAAGCAAGTTATAATCTCTGAAATGAGATTAAATATTGACAAAAGGGACACGTTCGTCTAGTTGCATGATAAGGAACCTGTAACTTCATAAACCAAAGTCAAAAGGAATTCACAACACAAATGTGTATAGACACAACATTGATTAATATTACGGTTTCCATTACCTGCAGACGTGAGAACATATCAAAAGAATCCAAAGAATTCATTGCCGAGGTGTTGCCCAGCGAACGAGCACGGATTGTTTGAAGTCTTATCACTGTTTACGAATCAAAGCCAATAGTTACAGGCTGTCGATTGATCGATCTACTCTATTCCGTCTATGATTAAATTCCGGGGTACTCTGATATTAAAGCCTTCGAGCTAGAAATGATTAATTTCCCATGTACACAGTTCTACGATTTAGAACAAAACGAAAGTCGCTGTTCAGAGCGCGCGAGCGGAACCCTGATAACGGCGGACCCAAAAAGAAAGTAACGAAAGGAGTATAATAATGATCGACGCACGGGTACGCGTAATTTACTTCACGTCCTGTATCGTTCCACGTTCTGTCAGTTGTATTACCGTTGTTCGGTCTATAGAATTTCAACGCGCTCTAATGAAGATTGATGGCGATACTCGTGTTGCTCAATGAAAATACCTGACATCTGACCCCTCTTCATCCAAAGACGAGCCTCCTCGGTGGGACATATGACTATAGTTAACTCTTTGATGGTCGTGTGTAATGAAAATTTGATTGAAAGTTGATACGTGGTTGACGTCTCTGATCAATGGATGCGCACGAGTTGATCGGCTTGTTTTAATTTTAAATATTTGCTCGTGGTAGTCATATAAAGTAAATTTACATTTTTCATCGGAAACATATATCATCTATTTTGATATGTTACGTCTCATGACTTCTGAGATTATCTGAAAATACATCAACGATGTTCCTTTACATTTTGTAGGTATATTATGCAATATTGAATACTTCTATATTCAGAGAAACCATGCACATAATTAAAAATTCAATTGAAAATCATGAAATAATGGAACACGTTAAATTTCTTCACACCTACTTCTTTGAGAGATCAACGAGAGTTAACATAAATAGCTAATGATGTGAACTGGCTAGAATAATTATTTATCACTTTATTGTTGCCTAGTATCCATATTTATGAACTACACTATATAGATGACGGGTTACTAGCTAGAAGTAATTAGAAGTGAAGGTGTACGTACAGTATCTACACAACTTCAAGATTTCAGGGATGGAACGATCGAGTATAAATCACGAAACTAGTAGATAGCGAAATAATCTTCGAACGCTTAATTTATACTCTCGCTAGTGAATAAACTTGATGAATGTATTTATTTCGAATGATTTTTCAAAAACAAATATCTTGGCAGGGAAGGATTTACGATGCGCCGATACCAATCGATAATAACGACACTTTCACATTGCTCGGATGCAAACGAATCCGCGGCTCAATAAAGCAAGAATCCCCGTTGAGCGTTGCATAAACCTTTCAACGGCGAGTGTAAATAATAATGTAATATTGGTTCTTCGGCTGACTGGAAACTATAATTCACGCCACGCATGGAAAGGTTAAAAGATCACTCTCGCGTGAAATTTCATTTCGCGCGGGGTCGCCGAATGATCCCCATCGATCGCACGAAAGCAAACGTTAACACCAGCTTTACGAAACACTGATAGTGACTATTTTCCATTATTCTATAGAAATAACAAAAATGTTTCTTCCCAAATTAGCCATTTTCTAAATACTACATACTCTAAGAAACTTTGTTAATTAATTCCTCATTTACTTACGCTTATATTAGGTCATCCCATAAGTTCCCCGTTGTTTTAGGTATTTTCAGAACATCTGACACATCTCCTCAACTGATAAACTTCGTGATTTCTGTGCAAGGTCTCGAATTTTATCTTCGTCTGTCTGAGGAGGACGTCCGGAACGTTCCTCGTCTTCTAAACAAAAATTCCCATCTTTAAAACGTTGAAACCACTTCCTTGCGTACGAGATGAAAGTACACTTTCTTCGTAAACAGCACATACGTTGTTCGTGGCGATTGTTACTGAACTTCCTCACAGAAATTCATATCACATGAGACGTCGGAAATGGATACGCATTTCGCTCATGATTTTTCACTGCTAGGAATCACTGTGGTCACTATTTCACGATCTTATACCCACGAAAATCTTCTTTAGACTGTTCCCGAACAGCTACGCTGAAGTGCATTGGCCCCTTATCGCCGTATGTTTATAAATCGACGCGCGAAATGTATACACAAAAGTCGGCACGAACTTATGGGATGACGTAATATTTACATACCCCTTTATTAATTGCTACCAAGAATTGTTATTCTTGGCAGATTGTTATCGATCGTTATCGAACATCGTTATGTTCATGGAAGGAACCTGTTCGAGACATTTCGTCTGTTGATCTTGAAATCATTAAAAAGGCATAATAATTTTTTATCGGTTCAGTGCAGTACGAAACTGTTAAGTAACGGAAATATAACATTTTCGATGCCAATCAGTAAGGAAGTGAAATTGATTTAGCCTTGTAACGATGTTCCGAACATTCTTATTCATGGGATATTTTATGCGGAGAATGTTCAGTGGCGTGCATAATGGATACTGCGTACATATAATAATCATAATAATAGTGGAATTCACACTATTACATATTCAGTGATTCATTTAACTGATTCCAATAAAGTTTTTTTTTTTCGTTTTTCTTGTAAGTTACAAGAAAAAGAACAGTACGTATGTCAAAAAACTGAAAGAGGAAGAACTTACAGTATGTTTTGCTGACAACACGATAACCTATGTCAATTTTTTATATTTACATTATTTTTCGAGAAGCGAAGGTGATCTTTTAATACAATGTTAGGAAATGTTCGATTCGAATGTGCGTGATGTTGGTAGCGAACGTGTTAACTTTTGCAATAAATCAATACGGAAGGCGAGCGTAACCGTGGGTAGTAATTGATCCGATTAAGTATTATTTTTCTTCACGGTTCGCATGGGGGAACGCTTATGAGAAAAATCAGCACCGAGAGGTAGCAAGTTATTGACACGTTGCAAGTCGATAGGATTATTTATTTCGTTATGCGAAGTAGAATGCGAGGTAGCGTTGATGCTTCGCTGGTGCCGCGACGCAATCCATGGGATTGAGTTTCCACGTGATACCCATTCCACGATATACAGTACATGTATAATCGTGATACTTGTGTGTGTCCTGGAGTTATTTCTATTTCCTGTACCCTGAAATTGATACGAAAGTTTCAGCGAAGAAATAGATGAATTGCAACATTCCCAATACATTGGTCGTCAATTTACTTTCGCACTCTTATCTTAACCCTCATCCGTCCCTCGTGTCAATTTGACACAGTTTTCCTGAAATAAGTTACACTGCTCTGTTATTTGTAGGTAAATTCGTTCGAAACTTGGTGACTTTTATTTTTTTTAATGCGAAACATATAACTGCAAAAACCTAAAATGTAAATGTTAACTCATCAAGTTCAAGGGAAAAAACATCGAAAAGTAAAGGTCGTCGCACACTAGAACGCCCCGCCTGCTCTCCGGCACCACCCGCCCCCGCTTGTTTTGGGTTTCTTCTATGTAGTTCATAGTTCTATGTTTTACATCACGCATGGGCAAATTTTTGCTCGATCAGAGGCATTTTCAAGGGATATCCCCACTTCTCCCGGCCGCGCGTCTCGCTCCCCGTGGCGGCCGTAGTGCCGCATGTCTTGAAAATGCCTCCGATCGAGCAAAATTTGCCCATGCGTGATGTAAAACATAGAACTATGAACTTCATAGAAGAAACCCAAAACAAGCGGAGGCGGGTGGTGCCGGAGAGCAGGCGGGGCGTTCTAGTGTGCGACGACCCTAACTGTTTGACTTGTTATTTTATCGATTTTTTGTATCACTGTGTTAATTTGACACCGAGGGACAGATTCAGTTCGTGAAATGAGGGACGGATGAGGGTTAATCTTTTGAATTTAATAGCATACGTTTCAAGGTTTGAAAATTCAAACTGTAGTGGACATAGTGCATGGGAAAGAGGGACTTTCCGGACGCGGAAATTCTATCCTTCTCAAGTGCGTACTTTGGACGGTGCGTCGAGGGTTCGGTCGTAAAAGTGACGATTGCCAGAACCCTGACCCAACCGTTACAATGTCCTTGGCAGCGACGATTTTTAATTGTTTTGGGGAAGGAAACATTCTCCTTGCCCTTGAGGAATGGAGAATTCCTCCCCTCGTTTTAACGGTTTTTTCAAGTTGCTAATCCTCCCACCAAAAAGGATTTTTACCAGTGGGCAGAAAGCTTGTGGCACTCGTTGAAAATACAACATCGCTCTAGAGTTGTCAGCGCCGCGTTAGGATCTTTGCACTCTGCTATTGGAGATTCGTTATCGCTTATAGTTTAGCTTTCTCGTTATTGTTATTACATTCTGTTTTGTTTTGTTATTGTTAATTATGATTGTTTTAATAAACATTAGTTTTCGTTGTCTGTTAAATCACGTGAGACCATAGACATTTAATTGCCCGTCATCCTAAAAAACTGTAAATATTTTCAAACTTACTTAGCTAAATTTGTAAATCCGGTTTTCTTAAAACCACGATTAGTGTAGAGACTGTATCAATAATAATATTTTTTCAACAATAAAAAGTCAGTTTCTCTGATAGGGAAAGTTCACTTTTCATTTTAACTTCACAATTCTCTCTAAAGAAAAAACATCTAATCATCTAATTTTGAGAAGATAATTCATATTTTGGATTCATATGACTATGATGCTGTACGCTACACCAACCAAAGGTTAACGAGACAATTATACAAACAAACCTGTCCAATAAATAACCAAACACATCTAACAGAATTTCTCTTTGTTACTCCAAAGAAAGAAATCCATAAAAATCACTTGCCTTTATACCTACCGCACGAGAATCCCGTCCTAATTGGACGTCCGAGTTAATTCAGGAAATACGACCGTGGCAATTACCCTGAAAGGGTTCAAGAAGCGTTTGCACTGTCACTGCGGAACGAATAAAGAGAATTCACAATGACTTTTCTTCGCGCGGCCTTAAAACATCTGGAGCAATCGAGATAAGAGGTAACATTCAACGGCGGGACTTTGAAAGTCGATGTAGATTAGCCGGCACCCGGAGCAGGAAGGATAAATTGTACCGCAAAAGGGTTAATTAAACGCGTACGTGCATAACGCGCCCGCGTGTTGAAAACGCGGGCCGAGTGTCTCGGTGAACGAGCACGTTTCGGTGATAGTGACCCAGTAGCTGGGAGCCACGTAACAATTCTGGTTTCAAGGTAGCGGTACACGCCGGTGATGCTTCACCCTGCGGACACTTCACCGGTTCTCGGTAAACAATTAGACGCGACTTGCTCCAGATGTAGCAACTACCGTTGCTCCGCAGCGCCGATCATCTCCCGTTCCACGCAGAAATTGGAGTAATGCGTGCCGCGATGCCGTAATGCGTAATATCGACACGTATCAAACGCGATCCTTCCTTCCACCCCGCTGGTACCGCTCGCTGTCCTCTGCTTTTTGCGAGAATAGCTAAAGAACATTGAAATTTCTGTATATGAACGCCTCACGTGACCGGGCTGCGGCGGAAGAGTGGGGGAATAGCGTCGGAGAAGGGAAAGGGTATAGTGGGGGACAAGTCTTAAACTCTTAGCACACAAAATTGCTATAGCATTATTAAATATGTCGGTATCTAATTAATTACTAAGCATTTAAGTATTGTACGAGGTGTTACATAATTTCATATCTATTCTAGATCGAAAGAAATGTTTAATTTTCGAATTAACTCTTATTGTTAAATTGATAAATCTTTATTGATTAATAATCTAGTTAATGCATACGTGTAATTGCAAGAATTGGTATTCTTGCATTTCGGAAAGAAAGAATACCATCCACTCTTCAAGATCTAATTTTTAAAGAAGAGTTCATTTTCGTTTCTAGTTAATTGCCAGGGAATTGATATAAAAGGGTATTGTTCGTTCGAGGTTCTAATGACAGAGTACACGAGTATCAACCAGTAATTTGCATGCATTACTGAATTGTTTCGATTCTGCATGGGAAGAAGCGTATGTAAATATTAATGTTGGATTTAAAAAGCGTTTCGAATGTAGCCTGTATGAAATTTTAAATTCCGAATTAATTTGATTTCACGTTACACCATCTGACGGTATAATGACCATGTCTCCTTAGCACGTTCTCTGCCATCGTCTAATTATCTCGTAGTTCATGAAGAGAAAGTTAAATTATTTTTATGCACGTTGTTATTCGAATTCACGACGTATGGCGTAATTATCAGTGAAACCATTGATTTTTAAAAAGATTTAGTAACAAGTGTTTTGTATGAAGTATATATGTGCCTTATTTATCTCTGTATTTTCTACATTATACAATTTAAATGAATAAGAATTAGAATAAAGAAGAGAAACAGTAAGTAAGTAATGAAAGTCGCCAGGTCAAGATTTGTGTCCCCACTCTACGTTCCCCCTCTTCGACGCTATTCCCCCACGCTTCCGTCATGTCCCGGTCACGTGACTCGTTCTGTCTCTGTCGCGCATGTGTCCGGTACTGGTAGAGAGAGGGTAACCTTTTACATGATATTTACAAATAATCTTGATTAGCCAGGTTAATCAGAGAACAAATTGCCGAGTAAATCGAAGCACAGAGGATAATCAAGGTCCGAAGAGAAATGATTACAAATACATACAGAAGACTCTCCAATGTGATTGGATATAGGCTGTCGTGTACACTGCAATACACATTCATTCATGTTTTCTTACACCTATTTGTATCTTGTTGGGTATGAGGTTGAAAGTGCTGTGTTAGGGTAATTCTTCATCATTAATGAAACTGGTGTGTGTTGTCATGTTGCTCCAAATACTGAGAACTCGATCTGATCGAGTGAAGCTTCCTCATGAAGGTTATGGATTTTATGCGATTTGTTCACTGCTCGATTTATTTTCAATCTTGGATGATCGGCGGCTTGGTTAACTCTACACTGGCGAGATCATTTGTGATACAGTGTTTCTTCATTCGATAGTAGCGGTTAAGCTAAATGACTCTTTTACCAACTATGTGAGGATGCGATAGTTTCACAATAATATGTCTGCTTTCTCGGTTCAATTATGCTTCAAGTGTAGAGCGAGTTCTCATTACGAATTTATTGTAAAACTTATATCCGATCCAATATTTTGTTTATTGACCTACTTGCACAGTTTACAATGTATTTGATTTTTAACTTTTTTCTATATTTAATTGACAACTACATTCTCTGTCGTTCCTGTTGTATTAACTTTGTCTGATCACCCATGTAAAGTGAATTTTTGTAATGATTATTGTAGTTTTATCGTAGTCTATTTTATGGTTCTAGACATTTCCATTACGAATTAGATGTCTTCAAAAATATTTGCTAGTGCCTACGTGCTCTTCTATCGAAAAGCGTAATCTAAAAATGTCAATATTTTACCTATCGACAATTATTCAATTGTTACAAATGGAGAGAAACTTTTTAAAAAATTGTCCAAGGGTAACAGCAATTTTATATTTTTATATAACAGCAATTATTTGAAAACTTCTCTTGAGGTATCATTATTTAAAAGAAAATTATTAACCTACTTGTAGATAGAGCCCAGTTATTAAAACTGAGAGACTCGCACATGTGTAAGGAAAAGTTGTTCAGAATCATGCTCCTGACAACATAATTTCAAGGTTATCGAAATCGTTGGAGCGTATCTCTGTGTGAATAATTACCAAATAGCCTATTAATTGGCTTCTAGTAGCTAAAACGTTAAATATACACGTTACTATGTGTTTCTATTAACGTGAACAAAGCAATTTGTTGATACCAAAAATCGTGGTCGCAGATACAGACATTTGTGAGTTGCTGTAGCAAAAGTTTAAAGTATTACAATAATATTCGAAAGTTAATTGTATGAAATGTAGAAAACAGAAAATAAATAATAAGAAATTAATGAAAATGGTGAAGTGTCTGTAAAGAAGAGGTTTAGTTAGTTAAACATTAGGTAAATTTTTGTGTTGAAATGGAAGGACAAGCAACAAATAATTATATATAAGAAGGAGAGAAAGAGAAAATGCTAAAGTAGGTGTGTAAGTATACATTTGAGTATGAAGTGAGTTATTTGATGTGAAATGGAAAGTGTATATGGAATGAAAACCAGGGTGTGTAGGCTGGGAAATGTTTTGCATTCCATGCAAGCATTTCCTTTCTGTATGAATTACGCTCATTTTTAATTTTACAGCTTGAATAAATCTCTGTCTACCTATGGACCGATTAATTTTAGTCGCCCATATTACTACTTTATGGTTCTTATTACGTATACATAGGTATGTATTATGGAAATCAAAGAAACTTTATCGCTTCACAGATCGAATTTCATAATGTCTACGTTTATGAAACGTGACGATTAAATTCAATTCACTATTAACGTTCTAGAGTGTTCCATTAACATTCCTTTTGATATTTTCACAATTATTTCTGAAAGTTTTCTGAGTTAATGATTGTATGTGCAGTTGGAATGATAGACCGCTTAGTATTTCTATTTTTACAGATGAATTGATTATAACAACAAACTATTTCAATCAGAGACTCCAGATTAGGACTTGTGTCCCCACTCTACCTTCCCCTTTTACGATGCAATTCCCCACGCTTCTGCCGCGGCCCGGTCACGTGACGCGTGTCGTCGCTGTCGTGCGAGTGTAACAATGTCACGTGACAAATCTGGTACTGGCAGAGAGAGGGCAACTTTTCCCCTCAATTCGTGCTCCCTCTCCTCATCTAGCAACTCTCATTTTAATATTACAACGCACATTTTATTAACATTAACTTATTAAGTATTGAAAAAGTAGACACATCCCGAAAGAATGACAATGTTTTCGACGGAGTAAGGAAATATAATTACACTTAAATTGAAAACCGTAAATAGAGTACAGAAAATTGTGGTTCACAAAAATATCAATCGTATGTACTATTTACGATTGGTTTAAGCGTAATTAATAAATTAATATTTCAGTATACGTGAAATCCTAATATTGTTTAATATGGAAAGTTTAGAAGGCAGACTTTCGTAACAGACTTCGAATAAAATTCAATGAATGAACAAGGAAAACGTAGAAAATACTTTCCTCAATGAGCGAAACTATTACCATAAAGATTTATGGTGCATTTATTTGATTTGATTCGCAGATGAAATTTTAATGGTTGCATGATTATTATTGCAGGAGGTATTTAATCGCGCCGCGCGGTAAATAGAGTAAAATAAATTACGGCACGTCATGCTACCGTAGTTTTTCTTTCGCTTTTATTCGGCTACTGTTTCTCGGCGGCAGATAAGCCTGCTTATGTTTATCGCGTTAGATTTTCCGCGTTGCGGGCCGTAGGCAACAATTTTTCTCGGTTTACGCGATTTCTCTGATCGTACGTGGAATGCCGGTCTCCTGATTTACGTTGTACACATATACAGGTTGATTCAGCTAACTGTGCCACTGAAATCACATGTGAACTATTTGGCATATGAGAAAATGGTTGAAACGAAAGTTTCGAGAGCAGCAGACAATTATTTTTCATCTCCTTGGCTTTTTTATTAAACTTATCGTGTTAATTGCAATGGACAACATATTGAGCACTACTCGTATGAAAAATTATTTATAAATAACATGTAAGTAACTATTAGTTTTTCACTACATGTACCCTTATAGTTTTTTATTCGGGGTTCAATTCCTTCTTTAACCACAAGATTCAAATTTACTCCTGACAATTAAAAAATTCGAGGTGGCAATTATGCATATCTCGATAAAAAAGAAAAAGAGAAAAAACCTAATTACTAGATATGTTATATTTGAACCCATACAACTTTCATTGCAACCATTTTTTGATATAGCATATAGTTTAAATATGTTTAGGTGACACACAGCTTAATCACCCTGTATAGTTCGCGAACCGATTGCCTGCCGTTGGACCGCGAAGGATTTTCGTGGTGCGCAATTTCACCGTGGGCCGTTCGACTCGATATAATTAATAGACTCGCTGCATCACGTGGCGTAATTGACAACCACCGTTCCCATACACATTATTATGCAAATCTCCCGACCTGCCACATTTTATCTCGGGTGAAATTCTCGGCTTTGATTAACGTTAGATCAGTATTTCTTGCGCCCCATAATCGAGCTTAAAAAGAGCCGCGCAATCCGATCTAGCCGCTTTCCAAAGCAGATTAACACTTTTTGCCGGGAATTTCGTGGTGCGCTGTAAAGCCACGCGAAAAACGAAGCGTTGAACGTCGATTACGTTTCCCAGGAGTGTCATTAATCTCTGGTCTCGCGAAATACGCGGTACCGTTCATCGGGAATTAGTTTACGATCGTATATCCGATGAGAGAATTAAATGGCTTTAATGGAAATTCATTAGTACGTCTTGTGCCTTTTCCAGCCGATCGTTTGTCTTTTCCACGTTCCGAGGTTTTATTAGCCCTTTAACGTTCACGCCCGTGACATACACAAGTAGGCTGAACGAACAAAGAACGGTGTTCGACATAAATTTATTTAACTTCGACGGTATATCACGTTTCCTGCACACACACATACGAGACTTTTACGAAACAAATGGTATCAATCTTTTCCTTACGTGGGAACAAGTCTAATATTGATTTGTTATTTCGAAATGGTGTATACAAGGTGTCCTACACAACTGCTGGTATCCAAAATTAATCAGTTTCTAATCGGCTACAAAATGCAATAGAAAAAATTCAAGAAAGAAATATGTTTATGAAAAATGAAGGTCACCTTTTTTCATGAGCAAATTTCTTTTCTAAATTGTTTTCTATTGCATTTTGTAGCCTACTAAAAAGTAATTCATTTTGTTACATTTTTTTATCTGGCTACCAGTCATTAGTCCATAAGTACTGAATTTTGACATTATTGCATAGTAATATTTTAATATTTCATATCCATAATTACTGTTATTTCCATCAATTTCCCTACTTTCCCGAAGACTCCCGGACACAAAGTCATTGTCACAAAGGTGTCAATAATCCGCAGACAGGAACAGTTCTCCGGCAACAGTTCAGTTCGAGAGGTCGTCGCTCCTCTTTCGGTTGCAAACGTAGCAGCCAGTCATTTCCTTCAACATAACGGCATTTTTTGTACCCGTAACATTGAACACATTACATCGTAACTGAGACCTCGATGATTGCCATACAGCCCCATTACATTCAATTATATAATACAGCATTAATCCGATTTTGCGATATTTTCAGGGGAACGTAAAGAAGCGTTAATTGAAATGCAGAAAATAACTGCTAAACATTTCTTTTATTATTTATGACTACAATTTACTCAATGGGTAGAGAGTCATAAATAAATTTGACGATGAAAGTGGTACTCTGAAAGATGTTTGTGCAAAGTACACTTTCAATCATTTCCTCGGGTTCAAGTTGTTAACAATTGCATTATAATTGGGTCACGAGCATTGCAACAATCTGTCCTTGCATAATCAATTATATAATCAAGTATATAAAAAATTGGTATTATCACTGGACTGCTGATTTTGTACATTTATGATAAAAAGATAGCAGCGAATAGTGAAATAGAAAAATGAATTTCTTTCTTAATATTTACATAATAGGTTGAAAATAATATAACAGTATTTTTATGTTTCCAATGTTTTTACCGTTTTAAATTACACTTATGCATCTTTGTCATAAATGCATCAAATCCGCCGTCCAATGATAAAATTGATGTGAAATTCAAGATAGTAAAAATGTTAAAAGAATTTAAGAATATCAATGTACTCAGGGTTCCAGAAATGATCGAAGAAAAGAAAGATATCTCTTGCAATTGATGCAGACAATTATTACATGTAGTAGAAATAACATTCCCACGCAGAAGACAATTTATTGTAAATACATGTTCACTTTCGCTATTAAATTGCTCTGCGAGTGAGCTGTTAAGAATAATAGCGACAGGTAATCCAGTTTCCAGCATCGTAACGTTCGATGTAATTAGAAATTACGCGAGGATGCTTACCTCCTAAGTTGGCTCGTGGTCCAAGGTTACACAGTTATGGTCACGTTTATTGTAGACATAACTCACCGATCCCACGGAGCGTTATTGTAATCGTAGATGGCCACACCTGGAGTTGCACCTTGTTAGTGGCTCGTAAATTCAATTCCGCGATCGACGTCGAGGTATCGCCGCGTCAAAAAATCGATGACCCCGCAGCAGACACTCGTCACGGGGATCTTCGGCAGAACTTTCTCGCATCGGTGCGTAACGAGGGTGAAATTGAAAGCGAAATGAGCAAAGCGATCCGTGGAACCGTGATGTTTGATGAACTGTGCTCGGTTCCGTAAACACGGTTCCCAGCCAAACTGTCAGTGCTACCGGGATTTAACTAACCCGGACAGTCGGTCGGTACATCAATGGCGAAACAGTGAAGTTGTAAATTAGACGAGGCCTGTGTAGTGACAGACCGAAGCAGGTCGTAAGTGTTCGGTGTAACACGGGTCTCTGGGGCCAACCGTGGTACATAGAACGCTTCTAAATTAGTGTCATGGAATTAGCAGGCGTATTCTGCACCTGAAAGCTGAGAAACAGGATCTGCTGGATTTATTGGAAAGTTCCGCCGCTTTCTTTCGGATCTATTTTTGTAATAACAACGAAGATTCATATCGAATCCGTGCCAATAAAATAATTATATTAGACTGCGGATCCTTGTACAAATAACTATTTTTTGCATTGATTACGTAACACTGAAATGAAATATAAATTTGTTTCCCTTGTTAAGAATCTTAATACTTTGAGAATAAGTGTCTAATAGTCTTGTTAAATTAAGAAATTTTGAATTGTTACTACGTTGTTTATGCGACACGTGCTAGTACGTTTTTTGTGCTAGTATATTTAAAAGAACAGTACTTTTTAAAATAAATTCGTGAGAAAAAGTAAAAATCGCTGTACACGTATTAGTCAGTGAATTTAAAAAAATCTTTTGCAACGTAGTAAAAAAAAACCTGCATACAATGTGTTATGTTATTAAAACATTAACTCAAATATAAATAGCCATTGTGTTTTAAGTTGTTCTGTGAAAAATCGACTTTTATCATAAATTAAAATACTGAACATAACAAAATATGCCACTGAATTTATTTATGCATTAATTCTGTCTCCTGGAACTGGAAGTATTTGGCTGTTCTGTAGTAATTTCGGTGAAATTATAGCAACAGAGGAAGTTACGAGAGAGACGTATGTACTAATTGTATCAAAGACAATCGATGTCTCGACAAGCGAACGTGACTCGGTGACTTCCATGTCACCGACAACAGGCATTGTTTTAGCTATTGTATAGCTGGTACTCGTAGCCTGGCCACAAATGGCTGCCACGGCTGAGAATCATTTGAATACTATGCATACCGTAGTGCGAATGCATTTTACCCACTTACGAATAGTGGGAATGATGAATCGGTTCAGGGAAGTGTCGCTTACTCGTTTTTACGGGAAGATTGTCATTCGCATCCGGAAGATCGAGACGGTAGGTCAGAGTTTAATTGGCTTCGTCACGGTATCGCTGGCGATCGCCTACAGACACGTAAAGTCAGTGGGAATCACGGACCTGTTATATAATATATCGCATTAAAATAATCGTCGTGCACCGATAATAACGGTAGTCGAGCTACTCCTTCGATATTTCTGTCCTCGTCCATTGCAGAATGAATGGTCGCGTGCGGCGCGCATTGTTCGCCGCGATAATCCATTGTGTTGCAACGGGAAAAAGTTACAAGACCAATCGACCTTTTCGTTTTCAACACTCTCCGACGTGGTCGAGCGCAAGTGAGAACCGATACGAGTTGCTATCCAAGCGACTGAGTCGTGACGTTCGTGACATTAATCAAATTCATTCGAATTTTATCAGATATTATCGTAACACAATAATCTAATAGGCCTTCAGATAAGGAAGTGGTCTTACAAATTCTTAATTTCTGTTTTGTTTAACAGTTTCAGTTACAGTGGTTCGAATTTTTTGCTATTATTAGTTTGCTAGAAAAAAAGCAAATTTAATTCAGTGGATATCCACATTTACTTGAATGTCTGACCCTTCAACAGTGGAGCCCGGATCTATCTTGACCCGAACCATCAGAATCGTCATTCGATTATCCAATTTCTGCCAAATTAAATTATCATATTAGAGAAATCAGAAAGACCAATCTACAAGAAATATCTCCAGAAATATGTTTAAAAGAATTGATGAATAAATCTGTGAATGACCCCAAGTGTCCTCAATTTTATAGTTGAGGGAAAGGTCCAAGAGTAAGTTTAAAATTTGTGATTAAGCAATCAAAATTATAACTATTCTTCATGCTCATGCTTAACATTGAGCTCACAGATTACGAAAAGAATTTTGGGAAGACCTAGTATATCAGTCTTTAATACTAGGTTTACGAGACCCATCAAAATGACGGGTTCCATTCTTAATATACTACATATTATTGAAATTGTAAAAATTTCTGTAAAATAGTGCTATAAAATAGTCACTTCCAGTGATCCGTAATCTTACTGTTAATCAGCGCATCAAGTACCCTGAATAAGTCCAGCAAAATTGCTCTGCACGCGTTGATAGTCGTCGCAGCAAAGTATACGTCCCACCAGCGTCGCACAAAGTCATTATATTTATTCTGCGGAGAACAATTATTACCGCCATACGCGAGCAAACTTCTGAGTCACTGCATCCTGTCCCTCACAGTGCAAATGTGTTAACAAGCGAGTCGATCGTGGCTTTTACGTAAACATGAACCTGCAGACCGTGCGCAACGGCTTGCTCATCAGCTGCCGTTTATGGCGATGACCAAACAAGCGGCGCGCCGCATATAATTTAGGAAACAACCCCTTTTGCCAGTCAGGCCCGACTAAACACGTCCCGTTGCGCCGCCACGTGGGTGCCGTTTGCATCGATACAATGTATCCACACGTTGTATGTACCGAACAGAGAGAAAGAGAGAGAGAGAGAAGTGTGGTCATCGGTGAGCATTATACTTCATTAGATACCAGTTTCGTCACGCTTTCACTCGGACTTGTCTAACAATGAAATGCTGAATTCAAAATGCATTTCGCTTTGGTAGCGGGACACCACGAATACAGGGGGAAAGTTGGAGTCGTGACTCGTGACTTTCCACGATCTACATTGTCATTCACTGCCTCGCCGAGATAGTAACTAACCGGTGCTCCTCGCCCCGTGACCTGCTTGATTAGCAACGTGAATGTAACGATTTTGTCGTGCTGCCTCCCTGTACTTACATCGATTCGGGACGATCGGCGACGATCCAGCTCGCTCGCTCGAGATCTGTGCGTTTATCTCTGTCCGCTGTACGAGGTGTTCCAATAACTTTGCTCAAATCGGATATCACCGTTACATTGGGTGTTCCAATTTGTTTTGAGACAGACACGCTTGTTCTAGAAAAACGGTAAATTGTATTTTATTCAAAATAATTGCTAGCTACAACTTTCCTCCGTTCCCTTGCAATGAATCAAGTCCACGATAAAAATAATTCCGCGTTCTTTGTCTCAAATGACAAAAATATATAAAAAGGAGAGAAAATAATTTTTTTCCTGCTTCTCCATAATATACCGAATCCAGTTAAATGATTAATAATATTTTTCCCCAAAATTTTAAGCAATTAGTTCAAAATTTCTTCTGTTATAAAATTAGTATCGGAATAGATAGAAAAATTTCATATAAATATAAATAAAATCATGTCATTAGTGACTATAAAAATAGAAGCGTGGAGCGCTGAACTATATTGACGTAATCTTCGTGGGCGCTCCACGCTTTTATTTTTATAGTCACTAATGCCATGATTTTATTTAAATTTATATTAAATTTTTCTATCTATTCCGACACTAATTTTATAATAGAAGAAATTTTGAACTAATTGCTTAAAATTTTGGGGAAAAATATTATTCATCATTTAACTGGATTCAGTATTTTATGGAGAACCAGGAAAAAATGTTCTCCTTTTTAGTGCATTTTAATATAAGCGTGGTGTTCAAAAAGTTTTTTTTTATGTATTTTATGTTCTGCTTTTATTGTCATCGGAAGCAAGCGTGTATACAAAATTTCAGCAAGATTGGACTATGGGAAGAGGTTTAAAATTCGATTATAAGATTTGACGCATACATCAACACGGCACGAAAATGTTGCGACAAGAAGTTAAAAATTAAAATGAATATTTCTGGTACTTCCGGTTCGTGCAACTGATGCAGAAAATGTTCATTTAGCACAAAGATCGACGGTCTCCCGATAAGCTTTACAATGGTCGAAGCTCCAGCATCGAGGACTCCAACCTTCATTGCTCAATCGAGCCTGACACTGTTTCGACACACGAACGAGTGCCCGTAAAATGAGTCTCTGGAATCGATCAGTTTTTCACCTATCATTCCATGACGAACCGCGGATCGATCTAACCGTGGCCCGGCTAGGAAATCGGTTGTTCGGTACGAAAGGGGGCGTACGTTTGCGTGAGAGAACGCGTTTCTCTCGCATGACTCGATGGATCCCCGCTCTCAACGATCGGCTGTTTCCGTACCGCGCGTGAATCCGATCCCGATCTAAACAATATACGATCTCACCGACAAAGAGATCCTCCGATATACCGATGAGACACACGTATAGGCGCAGAGGCGTGTGTTTATCAACGTTATGAAAAGATATTATCCCCCCGTTGTCTTACGGCCGAGTGAAAGTTAAGTCAGGTACTTCTCGACGGAGGCAGTTAAAAGATAAGTGTGACTCATGAGGGGAACAATGGTTGCGGAGAGGAATTCGTTGAAGAGCCAGTCCCGCATGTAAGACCAATTGAAACAATTTGAGGCTATAATAAACTGTGCTGCGAACAGTGTACTGGCTGCTGTTCGAGAGACACTGCTGGTTTCCTGTTAGAGTTACATTATTATAATGCAGACCGATCCAGACCTTTCGGTGTCTTCTCCGAAGAACCTGGCTCGTGTTCGCTGCTGATCATTTCATATGTATAATGAATATTTACATAGATGTTCCCGGATAATATTGTATACAGGGTGGTCCACCTAAATGTAGCCTAAGTTTTGAATGCAATGTATCACAAGTGGAAGGCAGAGGTCACTTCAAGGTCATGTTATTAATATCTCTGAATGCGTTTTAATGCCGACTAGAATATGCAAAGAAAAATATATACACATTTACGATAAAAGAAGTATCATGACCTTGAAAACTCTGGGAAAAATGACCTTGAGAAAAAAACATCTGCACAGCATTCACCTTGTACATAATACCATTTGCATTCCATTAAACATATTGTTATGTCACCACAAATAAAGAAGATATTTAGGTGGCTACATTTTTCCACAAATTCTTAAAAAAATATTGTCAAGCTATATATAAAAAAATATTTTCATTGAATTTATAGCTTGCAAGTATAAACTTGAGTTTTTTTCATCCAGCTAATAATATGATTAGCATTTGTTACTTTCAAATGAGCATATTAGCAACTTCCAGCATATTAATGTAATAAATGTAAAGTAATTTGAGAAATCTTGGTTCAAAATGTTTTTTATTCATTCTAGACTTTACATTAATATCATTTTATTCAGTCTTCATGAGTCACTAAATTATTCATAACATTATGAGAGATTCTAAGATTGTACATGCACAATTCTATTCCTATAACAACCTATTTTAGAGACTCATAAATAAATATAACATAAGTCTGTAAAATAGACTGCATGTCACGAGCACGTACAATGTAAGTCACGAGTGCATACATTATAATGTAATTCGATATGATTGTGACATTATAAATAAATATAATGTAGCCTGTAAAATGGGTTGTAATAGGAATAAAATTCAATGTCGTGTCTACCTCTGCATACGACAGGAAAGGGTTAAACACACGAGACCGGTAGTTCGATATGCACGAGCCGAATATAATTTATAGAATGGGTACAGTGAAAGGTGAGCCTGAGCATACGAGAACATTCCGATAAACGTTATTTTTTCAAAATCATACCGCCGAACTTGGTCACGGTGGTAAACTAGCGTGGAAACAATTAACGCGGCGTGTTTCCTTTAACGCGAAGTTCATTTCAACCGTGCAATTAACGCTCTGTCGTTGATTAATTAGTGGCGAGTGGGAATCGAGACTGCGATAACGGTTTATTCTCACGCGACGGACAATAGTTCGTTTCGAGAATTATGTAAAAAGTCGTCGACCGCGAGACTGGCTCGTTAATAAACTAGATAAGTTTTATACGAAGTTCTACCTCGGACCAATCAAATGTTGAAAATAAATAAGTTCTCCTAGCACCGGCCGCACATAATAGGTTTCTTAAAATATACCCTTTCTCTCACTGCCAGTATCGAATTAGTCACGTGACAGAGACAGAACGCGTCACGTGACCAGGCGTGGGGGAATAGCTTCGTAGAACGGGAAGGTAGAGACTGGTACACCAGTCTTTTTTTAATGAATATATAGAGTACTTACACGCTAACTCTAGCCACTATTTACAAGCGTTTTTCTTGTAAATAGTAAACATTAGAAAAAAATGGAACAGGAGAAAGTTATACTGTTTGTCTATATATAATTTTTTTAAACTGCATTGTTTTTTTAAAGATGGAGGTGATCTTCAATGTTTTAAAGATGATCTTCAATTTTTTGTGTGCCAAAACGAATTCATTCGTACACGACATAATGACCTTGAAGGTCATATAAGGTTTCTTTAACAGCTACGTTCGATAGAATAGTTTAGTTTCGACTATTGTTATTGTTTTCTTCATTTTGTTAGACACATTATTTTTCTCGAATTCTTTATCATTAATTTTTCTATATACCTTTCACGGGTTAAATCTTTTTATGGTTCAATTATTCAGTAAAACGTAAGTGTCCAGCGTTAAGTTCCGTCTGGCGTTTAGGCAACTTTCCCTTATGCGTGTTAAATGTTTGAAAATTGATGATTTCATCTCTCTCTTCTTACGTACGGTCTGAATAAAATGATAAATTTGGACAAGCACGATGTGAATGACAGCGATTGTCTCGTTTGAGCGACGATAAATTCGAGGCGGATTGACTCGCGGAAAGCACAATATCGAGTAGAAAGCGTTTCCCTCTTCTCCACACCTAGCACTTTGCTTTTTTTCTTTTTCGGGAAGCACCTATTCTTTCTGCCGCGACGTAACTCTCTACGACCTACTGTTGCAACATCTCGGCAACATTTCACATTTGTCCGAGGCACGGGTTATAATTTGACTCTTTCGCGCTTTTCAATGCCCCGTGCGCGGTTGCAGTGACGTATCCGCGTCAGCGTTATGTTTTATTCTATCGCCTACGGTGGTTCGGCGTCGCTGTTCCGTTCCTACAAGAAACTGCTGAAAAGTCTGTTAGAAAGTGGTATTTTTATCTCCTCGCAAATTGTTTGATATTTCTGGTTCCGACGCGGACATGATGAATCTTGTAAGAAGCGGTTTCATCTGTTCAAAACATTTCTAAAACCTCTAATCCTAATTACTAATTCAATGGGTATCTTTGCCAATTTATTTACTACATGTAATGTTTATTTATATATTGATTGGTTTTTTAATTCATCTACAAAGTATAGCGTATTCCACAGCCGAAACTTATTGCATAAACAGAAGAAATAAGATATAGATAGAAATAATTATTCTAATTTTTGTTTTTCTTTTAACAATACACCTTTTGCTATATACATTTGTTTAGTGTGCACTAGGATTATTGCTATATTCTCGTTTATTTTCGCTGCTTTTTTGCTACCTCAATATTTTTAACTCTTTTTATTTCGATAAATTTTATTTTTATTTTATAAGAAGTACTTTTACACAAACCACTTGGTTTAAAGCAATGGTAACGAAAATTACCTATATATAAAGTGTAATAATTTCATAAAAAATGGTCGTACTAGAATCCTATATTGATTTTTACGAAATGATCACAATTTTAATATCGAAAATTTTCTAAAAAAGGAACTGTTTAAATACTTTCTCGATCAACCGTATTTATGTATTTCATTAGTACCTCTTTCAATCGTTAAAGCACTTTGTTCATTGTCAATAAGATACGCAATTGTGTGCAAAATAAATACGCAAGTTCTAATCAGAGTAGTTTGCGCATGCAGTTAAAAAGATGAAATTACATTTAATCGGGTATTAGAAATAGGCTGATGGTATATGGTAATGAATAATCAGCCAATGGTTAATTAGTTCCCCTTTCAGAAGGAAGAATCGCTGCGTTATGAATTGCAAATTGATGCCTGAATAGGAAACGTTGGCGGGAATGAAAGCGTGGAATTTAACGATATTCATCCTGGGTTACTTCCTAAACAATCCTAGACCATTTGTTCTATTTGAATAGAACGTTTAACTTGATTTATTGCACGTTCTACGAGCGATATCGCAATTCTTTATTTCTTCTGTTCAAATAATTTTTAGAAAGAAAGATTTATTATAGTCAAAGTTAATAAATTCAGAATTATTACAGGAGACTCTTGGGTATGTAAATCTAAATCCTTTCAATAACGTTATATAATTTTGTTTTCTGAATAGTGTCCATATAATCGCTAGACTTTGGAGTTTTATGCAAAATAAAAATTGGGTACATCACTTGCAAATTACAGGAACTAAACAGAAATTTCTTTCATTGATAGTGTTAATATGTCGAAAATGATATCTTCCTACCATTTTAAACTTGACTTACTAATAATCACCATCATTTAATTTTGTAAACCAAAAAATTGTGGTCTACTAAATTATGAGTAATTATATAAAATTATGTAAATTATACAAAAGTGCTCCGATTCATATTATAACATGAGAAATGGATAAAAGTATTGAATACACAAACAAGAAAGCAGTAAATAATTAATATTAAGAGTGACGCTAATGATCAGTAATTTTCGCTACCAAAAGCTTGCAAATATAAAGGATTGCATTATCGTCTTTAAATATACTCATAATTATAAAATGCACGATTATGTGCATAAAGTGATGTATAAAATTTCTCGTTGTTTTGAGTCATAATATCAAATTCTGAAAATTATATTCATACATGAGAACCTGTGGAATCTGTGTTTGTATGGCTTGCTTGAATGCACAACTGTGATTACATATTTATTCGAAGCGTGTAATCCCGTTAAAAATTCGAGTCCTGTCTCATATTTAACGTCGGAAACAGGACTTTTGCGGTAACCTAATATTCCTTTGGTTCATTCGAGAACCAAGCAAAATGGCTCTCGCTCCTCTGGTCGGCCTGGGCCAAAACAAAATAAAACATCGCCGAAAGGACGCTCGAGGTTGCCGCGCCACCCGCGCTTCTACCTACACCTACGAGATCCGTATACAAGGTGTGTCAAAAAGTTACTGAAAACTCGCCTCAAGAATAACCCATGTATTCAATATTAAGACAACAAATTTACGGATCATATATTGTTATATTCACGATGTAATTTATGGACCTTTCTTTATTCAAGGGTCGGTACAGTACAAACCCTTTCCGGAACTATTTTAACTCAAAAACCAAACATTTCTTCCGAGTTAGAATATTTCCATTCTATATGAACAAATTTAAAATGTGAGCAATATTTGGAATAATGATATAGCAATTTTTATTAGGTTGTTGCATATGAAATGTCCGACTTTCATCGTAATCAACATGTTTTTCCATTGTACCGCGATAAAAATATAATTTTTGTTCGCGTTCTTCATTTCCGAGATTGTCGTCGCCATTTTTGAATTGTTTCTACCATCGACAAAATTTTTCCACTTATATAAAAAGAACATTCGACAGTCTCATTGATTAATATTAAAATAAACATTATTTAGTAGTCGAATTAAATATCTAAATAAAACCTAAGGATAGAACCTTAATGGTAAGCTTTGCACTTTGCACCTTCGAATGATATACAGGGTACCCAAAAAATGTCGAAGAATCTTGAAAGGGGCGGTTCCTCGGGTCATTTTAAGTAACTTTTTCCTTTACAAAATTGCTCTCTGGGGCTTTGTTAAAGAGTTATTAACGAAAAATCACGGACCAATCTCAGCGCAACTATAGTGAACGGATTCCGGCTGGGCGACAGGTCTCGCTGAGTGTCGCGTTGCCGTTGGCCACGCCGGAATCCGTCCGCTGTAGCCGCGCTCTGATTGGTGCGCGTTTTTCGTTAAGAAATCCTTACCAAAGCCCAAGCGGAAATTTTCGCTGAGGAAAAAGTTACTTCAAATGACTTAAGGAATCATCCCTGTCAAAATTCTCCGACATTTTCGGGACTCGCTGCATAAAAAACCTGCAGATTATACCAGTATATTTTAATCGGAACGCTTCATGACATTTGTATTCTGCAATCGGACATTCCTAACAGAAATAGATTTCAATTGCGACGTGGAAGTGAGTTAAAATCACGCGAATCTGCACTATCTTTTTGCCCCGGAGTGTAGAAGGCACCGTAACCTTCTATTCAAGTGCGCTACACCAACTAGGATCCAGAAGGTTTCGGCCAGGTCGCATCCGTGGCTCACGTGAAAGTGACTACAGTAAAAGCTCCTTCGTTGTCCAAAGGCCGGGGGGCTGAGCGGACAACGAGCGTGCCCGGACACTATTTTTGATTTATGACTGCGTCTAGATATCGCGCCGACCGCGCCGAGCGACTTCAATAGGAAGCCGAACATAGAGAAGGACAGAATGAGATACGGATCGGGTGACCGAAGCGTGTCGCCGTCGCCGGCACAGTTTAAAGGCCCACATTGTTGCTGTTGCTCGTTGCCTTCGAAACTTTGACCGTCGATTAAACCACTAAATACAGTTGAAACTATATCGTGTTTGGTGTCATTTTAATCAGAGAAATGCCAGAAATAAGTTAGTGAAAGTCCCATAAAGAAATAATGAAAATTAAGACGTTTGAAAATTCGGTTTACTCGAGTCAATGTTGTGGTGTTCACACCGATATACCCGAGCCGACATCAATCGACGCCGCCTACGGAGCGACTCGGCGTTGACAGGCAGTGGAATGGATAGGCACTGGACAACGATCGTGCCCTTGATTTTGGACAACGAAGGAGCGATTACTGTAGCTGGCAAGGATACATTGGTTTCCAAGATAGACATCATTATGCACCGTTTACATGGAAGTCCTGTCCACGTTCGATCAATCATCCTGATTTACCATAGAGATCGGTTTCCGATCGTTTCGTTCGTTGGGAACGGCTAATGTTGTCCCTTCGGCGATCGGTTCCACGAAACACAGCACTGAATAGTTCTATATGTATAATGTCTCTTCCGCGTTTTGTTATTTCCCCGTCGGTGTCTCTTGCTAAATGTTAACCGGCCAGGCGACCACGCAAGAAAGTTTTCGACGGGAAAGTGTTGGATAACTGGCACCGGAGGTCCTTCTCTTTTTTCCTCTGTTGTGTGTCTCGAGAGCCCGCGTCGGCGTCGCTTTGATAAAATTGGGAAAATTGTCCGGCAGTTTTATCAGGCGAACAACCGCGTACTCCGTGACACCTGGCTCTGTAACGAGATTTTTACGATACCCGGACGCGGAAGAGAAAGGTATTTAGCTGTCGGCGCAGGAAGGGAACGAAAGGACAAAGATTATTGTGATCGAGTTTTTTGCTTCGCGGATTTCTGCGCTGCAAGAATCGCAGAAAGATGGACAAAATTCTTGTCTCTGTTAATACAGTGAGCCAATTATTATGAACACTTCGTAACTACTACTTCTTTGAAGTTTGGTAACAAATGGAATAAATATTGTAGGTACTTGTAATAACATCCCTTTTTTTAATTGATAGAAATATCAGTGCCTTCCCCTTCTACGACTTTGTTCCCCCACGCCTCTGCTATGGCCCGGTCACGTGACGCATTTCGTCTCTGTCACGCATATGTCACAATGTCACGTGACTAATCCGGCACTGGGAGAGAGAAAGAGGGGAACTTTTCCCCCTCCATTATAGTCAATTCCCCTGATCTGGCAACTCTGGTACTCTGGTAGTGAATGAAAAGCAGGACGAAAAGATAATAGATCGGCTGAAAAGGTAGCAAACGAAAAGGAAAGAGATAAATGAGAAAACAAATTTTTAAATTAATTCCACCTATTTTATAGAACCAGCCCATTGTGCGCCGTATACGTTCCAGCAGATTAACATCTATGTACTCGGTTTTCAGTTCCCTGGGCTTGGCCACGTTTATCGTTCATTTTCAGACACGTCGAGCTCGAGGTCCCCTGAAATTTGAGTCACTGTGGCCTTGCCTAACCCTATTCGTGACCACGGTGATTTTTGGTGCAATTTTATGTGTCACGCGTGGCTTTTTAAGCAAACAAACGACGTGGTTGTAGAACCTGATAAAGCTCACTTTTTAGTTGAGTAATATAATAATTTTTGAATTACAAAAAAAAGCAAACATGATAATATATTTCAGTATATTATTTCTCTTGTGTGTGTGTGTGTGTGCAACTCAAACATTATTATATTACTCAATTAAAACGTAAGCTTTATGAGCTGTTTATTATTACTGCTGAATGATCCTTAAACAATGCTGACTTTGTTATTAGTGTATGTATATTAAATCGTTATACATAGATAGCATAATCGAATGAATGGGATTAAAGGCTTGTATTACAGTAATGTTTGTATGATGTTTGCAATTACTTCCTAACATGTTCAAGAGCGGATATACTCCGCTTCGCACACGTCTATAATCATAACTGTCCTGCTTAATTAGAACGTTTTTCACGTTTGAAAAAACGCCGACGAACGGTTTTATTTAGCATACGTGAAATTGGATTTTTTACAAAAAAGAGTGGTAACGGTTTCTAGTCGTGTTTTTTGCTATTTTTCACCAATAAAAGAAGCACGTTTTACTGACCCTATTTCATTTTATATTTGTTCACAGACTATTAAAAGATCTCCTGTCGAAAATTGTATTGCTTTTTATTTATATTCGAACGCTTCGAATGTTCTTTTACTTCGTTTATCTTGATAGAGAATATTCAAAGGTGTTTTACTTAAACGATAACATGAAATATCAAACATTTTAAGTAGTACAAGTATCAAGTCATTTTTCAATGCTAACTTTGAATGTTAACTTTCCATGCAAAACGATAACTCTCATTTATTGTTAATCGTCGATACATGGATCACTGTTTCCTCCAGCTCTTTTTATAAATTACAATTTCAGAAGATATCTGATATTTCCAATAAAAGAAAATGCAATATTAATAATTACTAGTTACTTTCGTCTCGTTCTTTTAAAATGTTCATCCAAATTCTTACTGAAGAATCTACTTTTCCGTCTAAACGGTACCTTATATTTTGCAGTTAAAAAATATTCAAATCCCTTAAACATATCAAGCACCGCAGTGTAATAATTATGAAGGATACATAGCAAACACAATTTTCGAAAGCATAAAGACCTAACATTTTCGAGTCGACAACAGCATTAAATGCACTTTTGCTCAACCTCGTACAAAAGATTCTACATTTTCGATTTATTTTTTAGTATAGAATCACACCCTTTTCGATGGTACTACCAGTTATCGATCACCCTGTATATCAGTCGTATTTGGAGCTCGGTGTTTCTAGTGTGAAAATTTAGTACAGCTTGACACGAACGAAAGATTAACGAGAACGAGGAATTAAATGAAGCAAGACCGAGCGGTGAAAATGGCCGAGTGAAAAGAAAGATTTAAAAACCAACAAGTAAAACAAACAATTGGACACGATAAATCTTGTAGAGCCGGATAATATTTCATTTCGAAGAAAGTAGTAGATAAACGAAGTCTGAGTCGAGACACCGACCCAGAGAACACCGAAAACGCATTGACCTTTGCCAGCCTCGCAGGTATACGTTGAACGATCATGATCGTACCCGGTATCGCATATTATCGTGATGCAGCTTGATAAGCGGCCAGACAAGTTGTCATTGACCCGTTATATATTGTGGTATTGAACGCCGTAAAAGGGTACGAGGCGGTGGACACGGCCGCGTTATCGGTATAACTCTCCCATGTGTCCCCTCGGCGACCGAAGATAACAGGTACAGATCCATTTTTCGATTCGGGCGCACTAGTATTACGCAAACGGGTTTCAGATCGGTTTTTACTTCCTCATGATTGGCTCGCCAACAGCACCACGACAACCAACCTGTTCCGTGCGTCAAGCAGTTCGGCTGAATTTAATCTAATCAACGATTAATAATTACCCTTACAAGTAATTGTTCACTTATTGACGGATTTATTCCTACGATCGCGTTAATAATCTCGATTAACATTTCAATGAGTGTCTCGGTTGTCGGATTACAGCGTTTACATGGTTGTTAATTATTTATTCATTATTGCTTTAAACCGAGTGGTTTATTTAGCAAGTACAATATTGTTACATGTAGTTTACATTACATAGGTGTTATCATCGTGTGATTGCAATTAGTCACCGATCGAAAAGTTTGATGCAATTAATATATTCGGAAAATTAATGTTTAATGAAATCGTAGGAAATTTACTTTCGTTCATCTGTCTCTCTCAGTGCTTTTAGTAAATTAAGAATAATTATCTGAAAGATGTGGGTATAGAATGGTTTGTCCATTCTTATTACGCAATTACTGTTGAGAGGTGGCTAATTAGATCGTTATAGATTTATATTTATGTACTTTGATGATTAAATATTCATAACAGCAACATCTGCAGTCCGTATTTATTATTGTAAAGTTAGTTTGACCATGAGACATATTTCACGTATGTAAAATGACGAGAGTCGCCAGATTAATTATAAGACTTGTGTCCCTACTCTACCTTCCCCTTCTACGACGCTAGTCCCTACCCAACCGCCGCGGATCGGTCACGTGACGCGTTTTGTCCCTGTCGTGTCCAGTACCGACTGAGAGGGGATAACTTTTCCCCTCAATTCGTGTTCCCTCCCCTCATCTGACAACTCTGAGTACGACATGGAATTAAATCTCGAACATTCCTCATGGTTCTGAAATTATGTACCAACTGTAAATTTTAAGTCTGATTAATTATTAGACTGCGGATTTGTATACAAAACTGTTCAAGTCAGTTGGAGGAAACTGAAGTCGAAAATAATATAACAATATCTTTAAACTCTAATATCTTTCAAGTTTTCATAAAATCCGCAGTCTACCAACTCTTAAGAAAACTTATTTCCGATAAAAAAGTACAAAGTTAAGTCAATGCACAAAAGCTCCAAAGATGATTGATCGTTTCGACCCGCGAACAGTTCAAATGCCTCGGTCTAAAAATACTAGCTACATGTTTAGCAGCAGGATAAAAGAAACTTTTATCCGTAAGGTGAACGTGGATATCCGATTATTGACACAAGGGTTGATCAACGACTTCCTCCTAGACTCTCTGTCGTCGGCAGCGTTCCCGGCCAACTGCTGTCATTTGCCCGGGTATATTTTCCTTTTTCGAACAATTTGCCAGTGCATTCTCCGCGAGGATTCCGTGTCTCGTCATTGAACCGCGGATAGAGAAACTAAAGGACTTTCCGACAATCTTAATGACATCTCCGGTAGGAGGTCTTTAAGCACGGGACGATCGGCTCGCATTACCGTCCAGTCTTCGGCCTTCCAGCCTCTCCAAAAGGAACGAAATTATCATCGACAGCGAGTTACTACCCCTCCGCTCGTTTATCTCGAAATCTAAGTCGAGACGTAATTTGACCAGACTTCGATAATTAATTGCGCATTCTGCTGTGTCGGCTCCGTTTGCTCGCGTGCTCCGTGGAAGCTTGCTCAGCTCCACTCAGCCCGGCCCGACCTGTCCACGCTCGCTACTCCTCTTTTATTATGCTCTCGAATGTACGATTATGTTAACGCGTCACTATTTAACTGTTGAACGTCTCCAGCTTCCTATTGCGAGTTGATTTATTACTGCCGGAAAGTGGAGGGAGTCGACCACCATGGTCTAACCCTTGTCCAACCAATTTTATGTAATGATAACTAATAAGTGGAAATATCCCGGTTTTACAGTGATAATGTCACAACTCTTAACTGTATTCTCCATTTTTTCAAAACGACCTCTACAATTTTTATTTTGCACGGGAATCCGTAGACTACTTATCTACTTCTGGGTCTCAGTAGACCCATCTTTCGTCACATGAGGGCTAATACGTTTCTGGTGCTTGTTTAGGCTTCATCAACCTCGTTCCTACATATAATACGACGCCCAAGTCAACTTAAATTTTAATTCAATGAAATTTAACTTTACTTATTCAGTAATACGCATTCCCCGTGGAAGCAAACTCCGCTCGGTCCGGCCCGGCCCGCGCTCGTTACTCCCCCTTTATTACGCTTTCGAATGTACGATTATGTTAACACGTAACTATTTAACTGTTGAACGTCTCCAGCTTCCTATTGCGAGTTGATTTATTACTACAGGAAAGTGGAGGGTGTAGACCACCATGGTCTAACCCTTATCCAACCAATTTTTTGTAATGATAACTAATAAGTGGAAATATCCCGGTTTTACAGTAATAATGTCAGAACTTTTAACTGTATTCTCCATTTTTTCAAAACGACCTCTATAATGTTTATTTTGCACGAGAATCCGCAGTCTACTTGTAACTCTGGGTCTCAGTAGACCCTTCTTTCGTCACACGAGGGCTAATACGTTTCTGGTGCTTGTTTAAGGTTCATCAACCTCGTTCCTACATATAATACGACGCGAAAGCCAACTTAAATTTTAATTCAATGAAATTTAACTTTACTTATTCAGTAATACGCGTTCTCCGTGGAAGCAAACTCCGCTCGGCCCGGCCGGCCCGGCCCGGCCCGCGCTCGTTACTCCCCTTTTATTACGCTTTCGAATGTACGATTATGTTAACACGTAACTATTTAACTGTTGAACGTCTCCGGCTTCCTATTGCGAGTTGATTTATTACCGCAGGCAGGTTAACGACAAGACGCGGGATCTTGCTAGGCGGTGTAGAACAAGGCGCAGCGCCGCGTATTCAATGCACAACCTGTTTTCATATCGTCCGGCGTTTTGCTCCTAGCTGCAGCACGTCAGAACGCGCGGAGCCGAGCAGAGCCGAGCGGAGTCTGGTCCCGCAGGATCGCCGCTCGCAATTTTACACATGGCTCGTTAGATTGATTGAAATTGATTTCGTTCTGAGCGGTCGGGTCCTCTCGTTAGCTCGCTAGCGAGCGAACCAAGCGCAGCGCGCCGCGCATTGCTCTCGGAAGTTTCTCCAACGGATGCGCCGCGCTGATGGAGCGCAGATTGCGCATTGTTCTACGCCCCCGGGGAGCGTTTGTTTATCGGCGAGGCCGCCCGTGAGATTGTTGATCTTCGGCCGCGGTTTTTGCTTTCTTTGCGCGGATGGAAATAGTAGCTACTCCTCGACCGTTACCGGGAACGAAAAATCGGAACGGGTTCGGATGATGCATCCGAGAATCGGTCTGCGGATCTGGAATCGAGCGAGTCGCTTCGAACGAGGATTTTCCTTTTTATTCAATTCAATAAGAAACGTCTTAGGAGAATATAGTTTTATATTATTATTATTATTATTAGAGTGCGGGTATTATATATGCATTTGTGACAAAAACGGCTACGTGAAATAATCAGTGATAACAGTAGAAGAATAATCCTTATGATCTATTAAAATTATTAACTCCTGTTCGCTGCAATTCGTACAAGAAATTATTATTCTGTATAAAGATCCGCAGTCTATTTATTATTATTCATGTATTGTGTCGTCTTGCATCTCAGCTTTTTATTTCTGTTCATTTTATGCTTTCACACATATGATCATGTACGTGACACATATGTGTATGTTTCATCAGAATGCAATAGACTAATTCCTAAACTATAAAAATATACAATTTTTTATTAAAAGAAAAATTTATATTTTCCATAAAGGTCCGACAGTATAATTATAATTTATTAGTCGACGATCAATTTTGGAAAGCAGTACACTGAAAACTATAACAGAATTGAAATGGACCTTCTTGTAGGATTTTATTTTAGTTTTACATTTTTTCAAAATAATTTGTCTGCACATTTTATTACCACAGCAGCAGCTCGTTTCGTCACGTTTGCTACGTCACATTATTGTTCCTTAATCATTTCCGGGTACCGCTTCCCACGTTCGTTCTTCTGCGACTACTTTTACAGCAGTCACTTACATCAATATTGCGTCTGGCTGTATTACGGGATTTTATTTCTGACTTACGACAGTCGATTGTATTGTGTCGAACTTTCGCACGAAACAAGTTTGCCCAAGGAGAAGCACTGCCATCTAGGAAAAGCTTAGGACTTCTTGGAACAAAACTTTCCCTCGCAGCAAATAATTTCGTTTCAGAATTGAATGAATCCGTGGGCGATTTAAATCATAACCAGCGTTTGTATATTTTACTGCTGCACGAGACGGAAAGTCAAGTCTCGAATTGTTCTGGAGGACTATTGTTAAATAAATTCACGCTGTAAGCTTGCCTCTGATAATTGCAATATATGGAATACATTTTGAGATCTTCATGACGTAATAAATATTGCACATTGTAAAATTGAAATGAATGCTTTCCAAAAATATTTTGGTTCCAGTACATAAGTTGTACGCAATTAGGAGAGTGGATGTGTGAGTAATTAGCTTGCAGATCTACATGTAAAATAAAAATGTCTTTTCTTCTGTAATAGTAGTTTTAAACAATTAGAAATAATCTATTTATATTCTTAAAAACTTTTAACCTTTTTACTGTTTGAAATTTCATCTCCTCATTTTTGTCATAAACGTTTAAAATCCACATCACTCATTTTTCACTATTCTAATTTCATGTTAAAAATATATAATTATAAAAGAGAATATATAAATACAAATAATCTTTGTTCATTTGAGTATGTTTAGTGTTTTATGCAACGTACATTTGCAGCTAATTAACATTTTCATAATTGACTATCTCAAGTAGGAAAGTGAATTTTTTTAAAACAAAGAGTTTAATTATTTATTATTTATTAATCAATATTTGATCACACTGTATTATCCACTTCACGTATCTAATTTTCACATACTGTTCCCACGTTAAGATAAATTGCATTATTAATAACTTTCCCACGAACGAATTCGATTACAAAAATTTTGCTTCCGTAAATCGATTTGTTCACCTGCCGTTTACACCAATAATTAATTTATTGTGTTTAAATTATCCCGAGATTCGTACGCATTTTATAGTGCACTTAATTTGCACGAATACAACTAATACATACGTAACAATGGGTCTTCTTAAGCAATTAGGCGCAGCATTAGCGCGCCGCTATCCTTTTATCGATGCGACGTGCTACATTCACCATAGCGTGTCTACTTCCTTAATTAGTACGATTCACTGTGATGGTTGCATCCGCCACAACTCTCCTCGTCACGTCTATCTCTTGGTCACTATGATATTACGCAGAAAATAATATTTCATCTTACGTGAGAAAACGACTTCGTCTGAGAAACAATTTTATCGAATGATAAATAGTGTTGCAGCTGCAAGTCACTTTAATCCTTGTATTCTATAATCATCGTCACATTATTTAAGTTAACTTTAATACATAGCTTGTATACAGGGTGAGTCAATAAAAATTATCTGCTAAAATAAAATTATTTATTAACTTTATCAAAATATGTTTGAAATTATACTTTTTATATCTGAGGGGGCTCATTAGAAAAACACAATTCGATTTTTTAAGGCCTTGTACTTTCGGAAATGTCAACGTCACCTTGAGTTTTTCAAATGCCACCTTTTTTTGTTAGTTTAATGTAAAGAGATCAATTCAACGACCTATAAAAAAACACCTTCAATTGACCTCCAATATCAAAACGGAGCGAAAATGTGTGTAGACAGTGTAGAGTATATAACTGCATTATTAATTTTTAATGTTTCCGTTTAAAGTTCATGTTAAAAAATTTGCTGGAATAGGTGTCTATTACAGGTTATAATTTCATTAACTTTTATAATTCAAAGACAGTAACATTGAAATAAAACATTTTTTCAAAACTGAAAATAACGTAAAGTAACTCACACACACTATTCAGGAACATCGCAGTGCCGAGGTGATTGGTGGTAATTAAGCTGCAACAATGTCGGCTTGTTGCGGAAGAAATAATCAGCGTCTGGCATTGTTTTCAGATTAGGATGATTGCTCGGGAACCTGGTTCATCAGTAACAAAACTGCATTACTAAATGTAGAATTTTAATATGTATTCATAAACATGAGGAAATACGTAGGAATCTTGAAATTGCGGATGTTTCCGTGAATTTACATTTTCATGAACTAATTTACGATTTTAATGAAGCAGGACCTTATTAGTGAGAAAGCTCAATTAATTATCCAGTGGAAAAGAACACTAATTCTGTATTAGTCTTCAGTATGGTTTTTATTGCATTGTATTTTGCATCGTCTTTTATACTATGAATGTATAAAATCTCCACAGAGAGTATTTTATAAGATTTTTTATAAAGAAATATTGAATAATTTTCGTAACTTGTATACTTACTAAATATTATAATTGAAAGTAGAATAATTTTTACTTGTAGTCATGCCTTTTCAATCGTTTGGAAAGTACTAAACTAATTTAATTGGGCCCATTTAAATGGTCCCTATTATATATTTTTTAGTTTAAATTAAGACATAATCTTTAATCAAAGAAGGAACCATTATTATATTCACTATCTCGTGAAATTGTACACTTTCAAAGGTATTTGACATTTCTACAGATTCTGGTTATACATGTTCTGATAATTTCCAAGTTGTTGGCTTGTTTTATGGCGTACCTTGCAATCTCGTATTTTTGTTGATACAGAAACGTACAAATATCAGTTGTAAAAGATGTATAAATACCTGCGTACACGCAAGCACTGTTATCTAGTGTTATCACCTAGGGATGTGTGTTATCACCTAGGGGTGGATTTTTCGTCTGGTATCTACGTTTCCAAACAAATTTTAGAAATATTGTATAATTGTACATCTAGATTTCCAATACATACACTGTTTTCTCGATAAATGTCCCATATGTCTGGCCTTTAATTGCCCCACAACTATACTCACTACTGCGGGGTATATCCCGTGAGGGCCAAGAACCTCGAGAGTCCTCGGTCGCCGAGAAGTGTAACATAATACGGGTCGGGTATATTGGTGTGAACCACTACTAATCCAATAATAAAACTTCTTTATTATTCACTATTTTTTACGGGACTTTGACCAACATATTCGTGGCATTTTTCTAATGACAATGATACCAAATATGATATAATTCTAATTATATTTACTTGTGTAATCGACGATAAAAGTTTTGGACTGAATGAAGAACAGCGTTTGGGAAATAGAAATGCATTTAACGATATGATTATGGATAAACTATATTTATCAATATATACAATAATATATATCAAGAATATACCAATAACTATTTTGTTTAGAAATCTGTCGGGGGCAAGCTTCGTTCTTTGTATAGATGTCAACATAGATTGCTCTTTCAGCTCTCATTTGTGTTTATAAACATGAAGAGGAAATTAAATAAGATATATTCTTTGATTAATGTTTATTAATTTGAACAGAAACCAAAACTAAAATTTTTATTTTAAACATCCTATGGTATGCTGAACGTATTAACGATATTAATCGAAAGTGCTATGAGAATTATTGTGCAACACTTTCTTGTTTGTTTGGACTTTCCTCACAACCCAATAAATTCTATACAATATCCGTAACGACCACCATTACAAAAATACTCACTGGAAAATCAGCTGCTAGAAGCAACAAGGTTTCATCAGTCGGTTCAACATTGTAGACATGATTAGCTGTTGACGTGGTTACTTTGGGTGCAATTACTTATGGAAACATGTATCGCCTTACAGCAGAGACAGTGATATAACGCCATCGATATCACACCATTAAACGATAAAAAAGAGGGAACCGTAGGCTGTACCAGATGCGCTTTTTTCCAGATCGAAGCTTCTTTTACAACCTCTCCATCAGTTACAGTATAATCAGGCTTTAGCAACAGCCGTTTTATTCCACGACAGCTCGCAATTTCCTTAACGATCGCGCGTTTACCCCATTATCGCCCCTTCTTCCGTATACAAACCGTCTCTTATCGGTCTATCAAAAACTTCTCCATCACACGTTTCTCTTCTCGACCTACGCTTCGTGCAACTCGACGAAGCTTCTAAGAAAACTTACGTAACACTTCGCAGGCGTTCCGAATACATTTAACGCCTTATCGAATAAGATTCTCAGGGGCTGCTCACTACTAGCTGAAACTGTTAGTCATCTCTTGCTTTTAAGGAGGCAGTCTCGTGTGAACGCTGCATAATTTTCATGAATTTTTCTCGAAATGATAGTAGGGTAGGGTGGGGCTAAAAGTCCGGCAGGTAAGAAGTCCCGAAGTCCCGACTTTAATATCTTTGCTTATTTATGGTCGACTAAAGTCAACTAAAGTCTCGATAATTTAATTGGTGGCTGGACTAACGCGCGTTGAATGTAACATTTCCTTAAAATCTATTTTAGCTTTTAATGTTCCACCATCAAATCCTGGTCTCCTGTAAAATTTGCACTTTATATCATCCAACGTTGGAACTAATTAGAATTTCCATCGGAACTTTCAGTCTTCAATGTTCTAAAAATGTATATTTCTGATAAAAAATTGGTATTCCTCTGATTGGAGGTCCCTCAGAGGTTCACTCACGGTCCCGATCCGGATGGGGACCATCGTGAGTACGGGGTATCGCGTCCCCGGGGCACCCGAAGCGCCTATACAGATCGTTGCGTCCACTTACAGGGATAGACTCGTTTCCAGGATTGCAAAGGTGCGTGATGCGCCTTCTCATTTCTCGATAATGCGCTAGATAAAAGATCAATCTAGACCGTAGTCGCCTCAAAAGTCCGTTTTACGTTTACGCAGCTTTATGAAAATAGCTATATGCGTAGCTTGAAGCTTCCGAATAATGCAAATCACGCGGCCAAATAATGCAAATTAAGTAAACGTAAAAATGTAACAAACTTGTTCTACATTTTAAAGTTTTAGTGTGGGTAAATACTCGTAGTTATTGAAAATCCTAGCAATGAATACTAAATTCCTGACAGCGCTAGTTCCTATATTTATAACCCTGCATCGTAACAGAACCACCCACGTGTTTTACTGCTGAACGGGATTTCCGTTACGTTTCCATCTCAGTCAGTAATGGGCCTTTTCCACAGATAATTATTATTCACACTAAAGGTACTCTGTCTTCACCAGATAGTGTAACTGTATGTTAACCCTGCTCGTATACCATTTTGCAAAATTGATTTGGCTTTCATCTATAGCTTTTTATCTCAATCATATAATACGGTTATTTCTGCAATGTATTTATAAATTATGTTTGAACACTGTTTATTTATGAAAATTGTTAGTACAGAATTGCAAGAAACAATAGCCATATAGAAGTTTCTCTTTTCTATTAATCTTTCTAACGTTTCAAATTGCACCAACTCGTATTTACCCTAAACGTATAAAATCCAAAGTCTACTTACAAGTACATTACTGTTAACATAGACATATCATAGTAGGTTTAAAGTTACTTACTTCTTATTGTATAAATTGCTAGTAAAAACCTTTAGATCAAGGACTTCTTTTTAGAAATTCATTAACAAAAATGAAGATTTGCATAAACATTCGCAGGCTACAATTAAGGCTTTATCGTGAACCTGATCAAAACGAGTAAGGAGAAAGGGGGATCGTTCGTGCATAACAAAAAATATACAAAGAGAAATGATCTTATTATTTCGACATCCCCGGACATTCAACTTTATCCTCTCCCCGAATCTCAGCCTTTAGAAACTCTAATACAACAGATCGAGAACAAAACTCGTGCACGTGGGGAGTCCGGACCCTTGGTTCTGGAAATTCCCTTACATCTTATCCAAACCCCAAATCTCCCATAACCCCAATACAGCAAATTGAAAACAGAACTTGCTGGTATAGTGAGTTGAAGTCCAATCACGTGATACCTCCCCGGATATATTATTAACCCTTTGCAGTCGGAGCTATTTTATAACTCGAAAATTAAACATTTCTTCCTAGCTAAAATATTTCCATTCTCTATGATTTTTTAAATTTTATGGATATGAGATTGGTGTAATACCCCATACAATACTTAACTGTTTAGTAATTGATTAGATACCGATATATTTAATAATGTAAACAATATTTTGAACAATGGTACAGCAATTTTTAGTGGCGCCTCACCATTCGAGTGCTAAGGGTTAATTTATGATTCTAAAGGTGAGAAATATGATCGAATTAATAGTTTGGCAATTGAAGATATATGTCAACATTATTTTACAATGTGTCACTGAATGGTTGAATGAGGAAATGTATAATTCTATTGAATCTATTGAGTCGAAAAATTGTATAATTTCTTCGTTCAATTTTTGTATCTTTAACTTGAAGGTTCTTAGTTTTCTGACAGGTTTATGAGCGAGTATTATTTTTGGAAATCGTTCGCGTTATAAAGTTTGATAAACACCTAAAAATTACGCATTTTTCCATGTATTTCCATTATTAAATTATATTATATTTCCATTTAAATAGCTACTCATGTTATTGTCCAAACATCCTAAAACAGAATAACCTTTTTAGTGCATCAAACAATACACAATAATGCATAACATTGCATACAATATTCCATAAACTTGCCATATCGAGTCAGACTCGTGACGAATATTCCAAACTAAATTTGCTGACTGTTATTCTTTTCTTTTAAATCGAAATATGTAGAACTCTCTTCTTTTACGATCGATATTCCAGCAATGAAGTAAACGTAGACATAAATTCAAAATTGTTTTCAAAGTGCAAAATTGCACACGTCATTGTAGTTGCGACGAAAATCATACGTTAAGGCCTTAAAGGGTGTTTGAACAATCACGTGAGTCACTGTATATCGATTGTATGGAATCGAGTGAAAATACTTCTCTGTACGCTCTCTACACTGTCCATAGGCATCCATAGACGGTATAGGTATTTACAGTGACTGCATTTGGTCACTTGTTTTTACATACGTAGTAAGGAACAGGAAGAGACTCAATGGCGCCATTCTTCCAGAAAGTCATTATAATTATGTATTAAGACAGCATTTATTTAAACTGAAGAAGGCTTAAGAGAATAACCTCTGCTACCACTTTAAATAAATTACATTTTTAAAAAACTTTTGCTACCAATAATAGCGAAGCTACGTGCTTTTTGCATCTACATACTTGTAATCAAATTCCAGAACTACTATTTATACTAGTTTTGTATAAAATACTAGACTAACACTTCAAAGCATTACCTGTCTCAAAGAAAATTGGTTTTTGAAAGTGAGATGATTTTTGATAGGCATTTTACTTCAAATTATAGCACATAGGCTTACTTTCGTTTTTGGAGTAATTGCAAAAAAGTTTCCTAAAATGCATACTGTTTTGATAAATACAAATTGTTATGTTAAAGGTCTCCGTGGTAAAAAATGACCATTAAATAAAATTTAAATTATAATTATCTGATTGCACTACAGACATAGAAAAAACGAAAATATTGTAACATTTTATCAATTATTGCACTATCTTACTCGCTTTAGCCCATTGTCTTATTGCATAAAGAAAATAGAAGAGACAAGCGTTTACGAGATTTGCGAGACACACTATGGTACATCGGGAATTATGCAAAGACTGTGCAATAATGAAGTATAATTCCTTTCTTTGCTTTCTGAATGTGTTCTCTTTTTACCCTATCTAAGTCGTCAAAAGTGACCATGAACATCATCGATGTTATTTTAAATGAGGACCACATAAGCAAGTGGACTACCGCGTAGGTGTAGAGATCGGGTACACATACCCTAACGATTTGGTTCAACATTGCTCCTCACTGTAGATACGTTAATGTTCGATCGTTCGACAGCTAGAAAACTCCACTGTTCCTCACAGCCATAAACGTGTTAAACACGGTTCTCGGGGAATCGGTTGATCGCGGAGTATGTACCGAATAAATCGGCGGTCAGCGAGCGTGACGCGTGAAAGGACAATCCAGGGTGCAAACAACGCCAGCAAGAAAGAGGCAGAGAAAAGTGTGCACACCGGCAAGAAAATCGAGAAGCGTCCTGCTGCTCCTGCGAGGACAGGAAGAAGGAGCTAGCAGGAAGAGGAGGAGGAAAGGCAAAAGCGCGGATCGCGTTCTTCGGACTTGGCTCTGTGCTCGGCGAGTACGTACGAGGCAGAGCGAGGCAGAGCGAGGCAGAGCAACAGGAGGCGCTGGACAGAGCCCCGGCGAGGGGACGGTCGGGCAAAGGGGCAGCGAACAAAGTTTGTAGTTTTGTTTGAAGCCGATCTTTGCCGAAGGCGGCCGTTCGGCCGCGAACGACAGGCTTCGTAGCGTGTTGGAGCGTACCAGCTGGCTGCCGGCTGCACGAACCGACAGAGTTCGCCGTTCCACGGTCGCCGTCGGTGGACGGACTCAGTGGCGCGCACCTTGTTCCTCGTAATCCCATCCTTCTCTCTTTCGGTGCCTTCTTCATCGCTCCGGCCTTGGATCTACTCCTCTGGCCGAGCTATCGAGCAACAAGGGGCCACCTCCTCCGCTTCTTCTTCTGGATCGCCTATGGCAGCACGTCCCAAAAACCCGAGAGCTCATCCTTGATATCCCACACCGGTCAGGAGCTCTGGGTCAGCCGGCCGAGAACACTTCTTCTCGATCATTTCTCCCCTTGTGGCACGCTCATGCCATCATCCTCTCCGGTCCAACTGTGCTCCGGTCGTTTCTTTATTCGCTCCCCCTCTATCTTTCTTTCTCTCTCGCCGAGTTCCCCTTCTCCTTGGTCTGTTCTCTCGTCTATGCAACACACCACCGTCGTCTGCCTACTACTTGAGTCCTATCCGCCTTCTCTGGCTATCTCTGGTTTCTTCCTTTCTTTCTTTCCTGCCTGCCTGCTCTCTTCGTCCATTCGACGACGCGGTTTCCCTGCCGCGAGAGCCCCCGACATCGAACCCGAGAATCGTCGTCTCCCTCCGCCGTGTTTGTCCGATGCATCGGCGTGCTTCTTCGTCGAGCGTGCCAGCGAGGAGAAGAGGCGGCTGCTGATGCTGCTGGTTCTCGGTCTAACCGGCGCGACACGCGAGTAAAAGCCGAGCAACAACACACCGCGTACAGATATGTGCCGGCGTGGAAGGAGTTCTTCGAAGTTCTGCGGTGGTGTACGGTCGTGGTGCGGCTCACGATGCCGGTTGGTGGTTTGATTGATCCTGTTGATTCTTCCTGTTCGTACGCGGGTTAGACGCCCCGGGACCAGCAGATTCTCCACACCGTAGTCACCGTTGTCGGGCGAGCAACCAGTCCGACCCGTTCTTGTGATTAATTACCACGTGCTCCCACCTGGACCGTCAGCCGATCGGACGCTCTTGGAGTGGATATACATTTTGGTAACGTACCTTTTTCGCCCCTTCCAACTTCCAGGGCACCGTTCCACCAGGATCAGAGGTAGTGTCCTCGAGACAGCGTTGCCGTTTCGTTCACGCGTGACCATTCTTCTCTCCCCGGTGTACCGTTCCATTGTTATATTTGCGTACAAAGAAAGCACGCGGGCCTGATCGGAAGATTCGGGACATGCTGGGTACGCGACGAGCCGCGTGCCTAGAACGGATTCAGACTCTACGTAGTCTCGAAAATAAAAGTCGACTCGATATGCCGCTTCGGTGGCTCGCTGTTACGGCTCTCAGGTAGAACACCGTCCACCGAAACACCTTCGGTCCCTCCGTTTCCTGCTCCACCACCGTGGAAACGAACCATTTCCGTTCCCTCGGTTATCGGGCCGACCGTTCCGCGCCGGCTAATGCGATTTCCCAGAATTCCTGATAGCTGGAACCGTTTCGCGGACTCGACACGCTGAACGTGGATCGTGTTTCCCGCTTAGGATGTTAGACGATGCCAGCAGATGCGTTCCGCGAGATCGTCGTCGCGGATAGCTTCTCCTATTGCTCGTTACATCGAGGATGTATCGATTTCTAGGAGCGCGTATAATGGCAACCAGCAATTTCCTTCGGGCTTTACAGTCCGCGACGTCGATCGTTTCTTTGTGGTCGGCTCGAAACGCACTCGGTAATCCGCGATTATGCAGCCAGACGGTGGGAGCTCGTCTGTCGTGATCGATCTATCCCTCCAGAGAACCGCTGTCGATGAAACGTTTTACGGGGTGTCGTTCGAAACCGTAGAATATTAACGCCGCGAGGGTCTCCTATTCCTACTCGCTGCCATTTCAGACCTGGCGTTGTCGGTCGTTGCTGCTTCGAGTTAGTTGATCTACAGTTATTACTCGACTGCGTTCTTTCCCTGCGTTTGTGTCGAATGCGGGGACGTAATCGAATGTAAGGATTCAGTTCAATGCCATTGTTACTGGGTGCAACGCTTGCTACCACTGCTCGGCTCTTGTCGATTGTTCAAGGCATTTTGTAGTCATATTGCAGTCATCAAATTGGACGTTTACTTAACACTTTATCTACCAAAAGCCTGTAGCTTTTTCAATAATTGTGCTTAGAAATTTTCTTTTACACAATAATCCAAATTATTAGATTGTGTTATTGTGGGTGAGTCGTTGGTTTATGATTTAAGTTCCTGCTGCTGTATTGAAGGATCTATTAAAAAATTATTCAAGGCGTTAATCTAAAAAAATTGTAACGGTGTTACAATATTTATTATAAACATTTTCACTTCTGAATTAACCTGAACGGTGGACGAGAATTAAACTTTGATTTTTCGTTCTGTTAAAAAATAATACAACACTATCTATGACATCAATTATAAACTTAATACATACAGATGGTATACGAAATTTTGTTTATGAACATGATATGCATGGTAAAATTTTGTTTATGAACCTAATACAGATGGTATACGAAATGTTGTTTATGAACATGATATGCATGGTCTAGGTTCAGATAAAATTAATAGTCGTGGGTTCAGATAGTGGATATCTGGATCCAAACATATAAATTCTTTTCCTGGAACTTTGACCATTGGAACCCTGCACTCATACTGTAAACTGAGACTGTAGGAAATAATGCATATCTGGTCCATACTTGATTATCACGTACAAGTATAGCTATGACGTAAAGCATTGTTTGTATTTCATACGTGTGAAAACGTTTTAACCTTCACACGTGTGAATTAGAAATTGTTTCTTAACATTGATTATAAATAGACTGAATAAGAATTTGAAAACATAAAAATTATGTATCTCCATTAATTGTAAGATACACATACATGTGATTTCCATAACAATTTTAGCGAATTAAAAATAACACAACAGTATCTACATATTCCTTAAATGCTTTTATTGTTTTGCATTTGATTCGTCTTTGTCATAAATGCATAAAAACCGCAGTCTAATTGTAAATTATGCATCAAAATTTCTATGACAATATACGTAGGTAATTGTAAAGAATTATAATCACGGATGATGTCATGTAAACTGTCTTCTAGAATACAACAATGTACAGTAAGGTATGGAAACATCTATTAAATATTCTGATTGAATGTGAAAGCAGATTTGAGAACAAATGCACGCGAACGTGACAGTCATTTCAAGGTGCTAACTGCAGCAAGAATGATAAATACTGTTCTGTAGTATGGTTATGAGCGGTACACACATGGGTTGTGTAAGAACCACGTGTTTTGTTTCGTGATAATGCATATTATAAATCCGTTTAGTCTTAGCGAATGTTCATGCAAATTGACCTGTTTGCAGTGTAACAAGTAGAAACGAGATTAGAAAAATAATTTATTCTGTGCATTTTTCTATTTGGTACTACTTAATATGCAAATTTTATTGTTTACCATAAAATATGTGATTGTTCTTATCCATTAGTATTATGAATTTCTAAAAATGTATTGGAAATGCATTTTCTATTTACACATATGACAGTAAATCTTATGTAAAAGTAACAAAATATTTAAGATTATTTATATATTGTGTTGCAAACCGATGTAGTATGTTTGACTGCAGTAATAATATCTACTTATTGGTACTACAGTTTATTCTAATTTTAAATTTATGTAGTTATTAGAAACATACAATTCATACAGTCATACAATCAATTTATTTTGATTTTACGATGGATACATAAAAATGCAAATAAGCAATTATGATATTTAATTACTCAACTTTACTTTCCTTAATAAAAATGGTGACGTTATTTAAAATCTGTATTTCCTAATGTTCGGTAGAGGTACACACCGGATTTATTGAACTTTAATTTAAAAATGTTAATAACAATATTAAGTTCATTATGCAAATGTTGTTTTGAGAGAAACTTGATTGAAGTAGTAATCAACCGTATTACAGTCTCTAGCAGCACGCTATAATATAATCTAAATGACTTTATAATGCAAATTTCAGTACGGGACCACGTATATGCAGTGAAATTGCAATGCTGTACAAAAAAATCTTCGGTTTTTTCGCTATACCTGTTTAACAGGTTAACTAATAGTAGACTGACAGCTCTTTTTGTCTATTATTCATTATTCGAAATCGATCATTAACACGCACACGGACCAATAAGATATCTAGTCGCCTATACGGGTCATGTTGATTTTAATTTGTAAATAATTTAATACGTTGGACGTAATTGAGGATAAGAAGTGACACACGTGTAATTAAGACAGAAGTAATTTTGAAGCTAGTGGACTTGTGTTGTTGTAAAAAGAAAATTATTTATTTCTTCTCTAAAAGAGCCCGTTATTTATAAATGTAAATATATAACAAACATGAACTTTCTTTTTCCTAAAGTAATTGTGAACAACTGACCGACTTACGCCACTTTCAAAATCAGTAATTAGACAATTCAATTTATTAAAAAAGTTCAATTCGTTCAAACAAACATATTCTAATACTCAGATTACAATGTTGAAAAAAAGACTGGAAGTTCACACGAAAGCATATTTACATTTTTCAAACAGTAGTCCCCACCACTTTCAAAATAAACAATTTATAGCAACTTTCACTGTGCATGAGAAAACTGTGTCAAATTGAAACAAAAGCTAATGCGGGTTCACACGTTCACTGTGAACAAACAGTTCCTTAACAACATAATGCATATTAATAAATGTTGATTTTTGTGGAAATTGTATTTCGAATAAGAAGTTTCAGTCTTCATAGAAATAATCGATGAAAATAAAAAGATGGTATCAAAATTTGAATTGGACGAAAATTGTAAAAATAGGTTACATTTTTAGTTGGTACTTTGGCAGTACAAATGAGAAAATTAGTCTCGGGGTGCTCTAACCCTTTAAACAAAGCCTCTCAAGAATCCGAACAACTTGTTCGATCTTAAAGATGCAGGAATCGCATGATCAAGAGACAGATGCGCGTCGATCGTGAGTGGCACGCTGGTCCGGCTAACACCTTGTGCAACCACGTGGACTCCGGTCGGACGAACGACATTCGCGGTCGTTGAAGTCGGTCGTTTGAGGTCGAGCGAGTTCACAGTGGAATTGTCCATATAAAGAGAAAGTAGATCTTAGCGAATTTTTATGGGATCGGCACCGGCGGGCAGACGATAATGGCAAGCGTGACATGACGTACCCGTCGAGCCACGTAATTAAGCCGGTCGCGTTTAGGATGACGGAAGAATGTCCCTGTTATCGCGCAAGCAATTTCCTCTTTTGCCTTGCACCGTTCTCCTCCCTCTATCGTCGGCTGGATTTTTTTTTGCAAGTATATTCTGCGCGCACGCGTCCTACCACAATTCTGGTTTGTCTCCTTTTCTTATCAGCGGGAGGACAAGCTGCATTTAGTAGATTAAATAAACTTATCCTAGTGCTTGGTGGCTTCTGTTCGGAATACTGGTTTCTCGAAGCTCAATACTTTGTCAGTTGATGTGCACAATCAAGAAACTTGTTTGCTTACATTAAAAGCATCGAGATATTAAAATCATTCGTTATCAGCGCTCTTTGAAAAATTGCAGGATTTTCATCCACTCGTTGTGGTTGTGAATTTAATAATTTACCAATAGAAATTCTTTATCGTTCTGGATCGTTTTTCTAGTTTGGATTATAAACAATTTTTTATATTGTATTTATATTTTAATAATGGATTTACTGGTTAGCTCCTTCAGCCTTGGAAATGTATAAGTTATCATTTCTAAAAATTATCTTTTCTTGTTCACTAACAATGAAATTTTCTCACTGCATGTTCTGTTTTGAAACTATAACTATCAACCAAAACACGCTTCCTTGTAGTACGGTTTTATAATAACTTTTAAATATAAAATACATGGTGCTGTTTTAATATTTCCTTCTATAAGTATGTCTATTTTGATCATTGAATTAATATCATACCTCAGATTATATATAAAGTTTGTGTAAAGATATTTTAAGAATTTGTAATAATCATGCTCTAAGGTACTCACAATAGGGTAAAATGGATACAAATATATTATTAAATTAGTACTAAAGTGCCTTTAATAAATTTCTAACGAATTTTTATAAATTAGTCTACAAAGATTTTTCTAAATTCGTGCAGTTCAACAGGTTTTTAACTGGAACAGAAAGTCTCCACTTGCAGGCGTAGTGTCGTATCGTTTAGCTTTTTTGTCCGTCATTTCAGTCGGTCATTGACCCGCAGAAAAGCTGTAACCTTTCAGCGAGTATCGTGAGTAAACCACGTGGCGTTGAACATGTTAATTGCGAAACCAGGACTTGAACGGAAAAATCAATGATTGATGACTGTCCGTAAATAATAGTCGACACCTGAACGATTAAATCATGGCTCTATCTCTTCGATCTCAACAATATTAAAATCAAAATCGTGTATGTTCCTGTCGATCTAAATTTTTTCAAATTGCGGGTACAAGGTCTTGTGCATTTCTTCTTAAAAATACATGATTGAACAAATTATTGGAGTTACGATAGTGGCTGACAAGAACCTGGTAAATAATGTAATTCAGAGGCTTGTCAGTCTATACTTCACACAAATATTGATTTTTCACACGAAATACTTTGCGGTGAATGTAGTAAATGGAAAAAATAATATTTGGCTGAAGGTATATGTTGAACAACATATCCCACAATTCAATATTTGAAAATTTTATCAGGTTAATATAAAAGTTCCCTTATCATAGAAAACATAAAAAACTTATAATTTTAGGTTATTATTAGATGTTTATACAATTTTCAATTTTTGTAGGCAAATTTTAAGAAAATATAAATATTGTAGTATAAATAAAAACCGTACTAAATTCTGTGGAATTTTATATTATGGCATTTTTTGAAAATTTCCAGAAGCCACAAATGCAAAATAAAAATTGTTTGCATTAATTGCAGGAGCACAGGAACCTAATAGGAATGTAGTTCGTAAACCCTGTGTTAATAACAACAAAATCTTGTAATCTTTCTACTGTTTTTTTAGTTATTCTCACTGTGCACTAAATCAGAATAACAGATTGCATAGCTAAGAAAAAGTTATTTCACATTAAACATTCAGTGTGATTACATAAAATTTTGATTTATTTTTTGAAAGTTCTGATATACACAATGGAGACCATAAGCTTTACTTATTTTTTACTTTACTATCAATAATTTAAAGAAGTGTTTAGGAATTTTTATTTGATTGTTCAACATACTGTCGTGCGTGCATAAATGTTAAAATTTAACGGTTGCATATGAGCCGTTATAATCCCTTGTATGTACATACAAACAATTGTGCTACGCGAAACCGACCAGCTTGCAAAGGGTTACATATTAGTCGACACGAACAATACGACGGTTTTTCTCGGAAAATGTTATGGTACCGTGTAACGTACCGGTTTTGGCGGATCAAACTCCTGTCATCGGCAGGTGCCAAAAAGTGGAGCCAACTCGGGAATCCGGGGTGTGCGGATACTTCGGCCACGAACGCATATTAAGTTACGTGACTTAACAGTTCGCTGCTCCGAATATTGCGCGGCGATCCAGAATTAACGACACCTGCTATTTTCGAATGGATGTCAGCCTCTCCCTTGACAATATTTCTTTTCTTTCCCCTTCAGGTTTCGCCGACTGCTACGGTTCACCGGCCAAAACACGCGTGCACACACGACTCTGAATGAACAAAATCGTTGTAACATTTGGTACGCACCATCACGAGTTTAACCCCTTGCACTACAGGGTGTCCCAAAAATGTCGAATAACCTCGAAAGCGGTAGTCCCTTAGGTTACTTGAAGTAACCTTTTCCTTTGCGAAAATTTCCGGGTCGGTTTTGTTGAGGAGTTATTAAGGAAAAACAGGGACTAATCAGAGTGGTGCCGTTAAGCATCCGACCGATGTAGCCGCGTTCTGATTGGTCCGTGTTTAAAATTAATAACTCCTTAACGAAGTCGAACCGGAAATTTTTGGCTAAGGAAAAAGTAATTTCCAATGACCTGAGGAACTATTTACCCCTGTCAAAGTTCTCCGACATTTTTGGGAGACCCTGTATATGTTATTAATTTCCTTTAACCCCCGTACGCTCCTCGGATTGTAGACAAATAGCAAAATTATTGCAGATTTTATTTGAGACATAAAGATATGCATAAGGAAGCTATAAGGTGTGAAACATTATTGAATATCGTAGATAATTTTGGTTATTGACATATTGAAGGGTGGTATTGGCACAACTTCCTTTTTCTTCCAAGAAACTATGAACGATAACAAAGTTCTAATCACTGCAATTATAAAGTAAATCGTAGAGGTTAATGACTAAATTGCGGATTTTGTGCAATTTTAATCAAACGTGAGTGGCTGATAAGATGGTAGAAGGATTTAATGAATTCAAGGGAGTCCACAAATGACTAAAATAAAGTTTTCTTTGGCCCCAGTTTATGCGGACTCTATTAATAACATTTCGAAAATTGAAGGTAAAATAACTACGTTTAGACGCGAATACCATTGTTTTCTAATGGTGTTCAACCGCCCTTTAAAATTAACACACTATCGGCTGGACGACTAAAATTAGACAGGTTCCAGAGACTTATTTAGCTTTAGTAAACTTCAAAGGTAAACGACCTCTTTACCGAGCATAAAACTGTGTTGTTCTTAAGTATGATTGTTTTATAATCAGTACTACTTGCTAGATTACACTATGATTTGAATTAACTAATTTGAGTACCACTAATTTGATGACAATCATTTTTAAATAAATCAATAATCACTGATGATCATCGCGGCAGTCAATGTTCTAATTATTAATATTTCTGTGGTTCCTGTTTTCCCCCGTTGTTTTATAAAAATTACTAAGCTAATTTAGGTTTCTCGAAATTTTTATAACAATATGTGCTTGAATGACGAAAATGCAATAAATAACTATGTAGTAGTATATAAATAGTAATTATGAAATTATTACCTAGTATGTAATTATGAAACTGTTCGAAAGCTTTTTGCTACGAAATTAATGTTCTCGAAAATATTTACTTCTCGTTTTAAACTTATCAGTATACTGTGGATCTTTATGCATTTATGAAGAAATTGACTGGATAAAATATAAAACAGTGAAGAATATGAAAAATCCAAGAATATTGTTACGTTGTTCTCACCGTAAAAAGACTGTTAAGGGGTGAAATTAATTTTTATTTAACTACTGGTTCCCACAATCGATGCACAGTATTTTTATTTTCAGTCTACTTATCAGTATCTGTGTGGCCTCCAGTCAACAAATATAATCTTAAACTTTCAAATTTGTTAAACGTGTTGTTGAATAATATAAGTACCAACCAGCAACATGTAATCTACATAATAAAATACTTTAATCTTAAATGTTGATTTGTACTTTTCAGTTATGCGACCGGAAGTACGCATTACTGGAATCATTGCTAGGAATGTAGTTGCAAATACGCTCCTTATCTTTCCAGATAGCTTCTAGTCTCTATTTGATTTCACTTTCATTAAACAACTCTTACAAAACTATCTGCACAGACATTTGTAGTTACCTGTTATTGTTGAAATTTCTTAACTAGATCGTAGATTCAGTGGAATCATTGCGTTCTGCAATGGCTATATGTATATCGATAACGACAGAATAGAGTTTTATTTCATTTTTTAAAAATGTAGAGAACATACATATTCAATTAAAATTTAATTTCAATAAGATAGTTGTAACCTATCAGAACTTATATATATATATATATTTATTAAATGCTTTAAACCGAATATGGTTTATGCTATCAGAACTTATGCAAACTAAGTTACACGTTAGGTTATACTGTAACAACATAATTGATATATTGTATTGTTTACTGCATCCAAATTATTCCTATATTGTATATGCTATATAAACCTTATTTGGTTTAAAGCAATAAATAATAACGTACATATTTAGTAGATCATTACGAAAACACGAGTCTGATTCGATATTATAGTGCAAAAGATTAATAATACTGATCTAAATTTACATAATACACGGAAACGTCGATACGCAAAAATTAATAACATTTCTATTGTGTTTTGAAACAACTTTTTACCTAAGAAAGTGATTTCTCTTCTAATTGTGGACTTACGAAATAATCTGCGGAACTGAGGATCTGCATAAATATTCGCAGTCTTCGACTATCAGTACTTGATCCGCGTCAGGAAGCTCGATTTTCAACGAACCCGGGTTCTCACCGGTTCATTGGCTGTCGACGGAAGAACAAATCGAAAAAGCCACCGTTTAATTCGTAATCCATCATTCCGAGAAGAACGTGCCGCCGTCGTTCGAGCCTAGAATTCTGTTTTTGTATCGACGGATTCCAAGAGAGTGTAGAGGGGAGAAAAGGAAAACGAGAAGACCGATTCGAAAGGCAAACGACTGTAGCGGGCGTTTCGTAGTGGGAGATCATTTTGTTACGAAGTAAAGGGGTCAATAATTCTGACGTCGGAGAGGGATGGAGTTCCGTGGAGTGACGAGCAGCCGTGCGATTCCAAAAATATACTCCTCTGTGGCTGGTGGGTTGAACGTCTGGTGGCCGGCCACGCGTGTATCCCTCACGCAGCTTGCCCGTTCTTCCGTGTGGCGGAACGGTTCGTCTCACATGTTGGTTAAAATGGCGGGAAACCTTGATCATCCGCGCGTCTGCACGGCTTTTTGCTCCCGTTTCTGAAACAGCCCCATCTCCGCACCCCACCGCGCCGCAACGTTGTGCTCATCGTCGGTCGCGGACGTCGACCACGCGGCGCACCGTGAGACCTAATCGCGAAAACCTACCGGAAACTAGAAAAAAGATCATTCGCGTAATCAACTAAAAACTAGAGAGCGCAACAAAAAAATCTCCGGAATTTTGAGCACTAAATATCATTAAAATGTTTTAGCTTACAAAAATGACAAGGCTCTGTTTGTTTAGATTTTGTGCAATTTTTATAGCGATATGTGCTTGGATAAAAAAATCTGTGGAATCAATTTACACGTAAGCAACTTCTCGTAATTTCAATCATTGTCAAATGAAACATATAAATCCGGTACTTTTGACCGGCAGTGGTAGGTTTAGTGTTAATGAGGTGGGTGGTAGTGGGGTCTCACGATAGCATGTTTTACCATTTTCAGTTGTTAACAAGCGTTTATTCACCCTCGGGCTCCAGCGAGTTCTATGTCTATGCAGAAGTAATTGCTGACTCACACCGATATTTCACTATTAAAGTTCTGTTGTCATATTTCGAATGTAGCGGCAAACTATACAGTGCATAAGCTCACTTTTAATCAATACACTGAATGTTTAATAATAAGAGGCTTGAAGTTTCTTAGCTACTTGATAAGTAGATGTTTATGCAATTTACAATTTTTGTAGACGAATTTTAAGGAAGTGGAATCAAACGAAATCCTGCTTTCAGTGATATTTGGCTTTGCAGATCTGGAATAAATAAACATTGTACTAAAGTCTGTCGAATTTTATATTTTAGTATTTTTTTGAAGATCCACAGTTTGATGATAAGTGTTGGAATTCTTTTCAATTTTTGATTGAAATAGAAAATTTATGTCAAAAATAATTAGAAGAGGTCCATGATTGAAATATTTTCTATTAATGATGCCCTTATATTAATTAATGTTAAAAATTTCACTTTTCAAAATAAAACTAGTCACTACTTCTGCATGATTCTGTGTCTTTTAGTTGAATGTAAAATAAAATAAAATTCCTTATAATTAATCTTACACTGATTTAAGTTTTCCGATCACTTAAAATATTCGTTGATACATTTTAAGGCAATCCTTGTAAAATTTCACCTTCTAATCTATTCTATGTTTTCGGAATTTTACCGCACTATACATTCGTGCACCGTCCGTTGCGTTTCAGTATTTAGAATACGAGGAATTGAAAGTGATTCAAACGGATTGTAGCTGTAGCACAGCTCTTTCACCTTACGCAATGCTTTTGTTAAAACCCTTTTTGCGACGATCATGGAAAACCCAGGTGTTTCTTGCGAACGTTTGATTGTGTGCTGTTTTCGTGTCTTAGCAAATTAGTTTAATCATTGAGATCAACAACAAATCGAAAGACAAATACGAAAGTGCATCTAACTTGTTTATAACTTCAGAAATATCTACACCGTTGCGGAAATATGAATACTTAAGTAGAAGTAGACTGAAAATAGACTGTGGATCGTAATGTAAAATAACTTCGGTTCAGTTGAACAGAGGCCAATTAAAAATAGATTTCTTCCTTCAATAATTTTAATAAGCTGGAAATGTTAACTTTCTTAAATTTTTCTAATCTTAATACTGTTTTAAATTTTACCTTCTCATTTTTTCATAAATTATAGTATCTGCAAATGCATAAAACACAATAAAATAACCAATTATTATAAAATGATAAGCAGCTGTATTATCATTGTTAGAATTAAACAGCGGATCTTCGTGAAAAATAAAAATTTTCTACCTGAATTGCAACAAACTGTAGTGAAATGGAAATTCAATAACTTTCTTAGTATGTCTAATGGGTAATAGTGTTTTTCAATTCTACTAATGTGTTTGCTGTTTGAAATCACACCTATTCATTTTTGCCATAAATACATAAAATCTAGCTGTAATGGATTAATACAGTAAATTCCGCAATGAAATATAAATTCATATAAAAATTTCTAATTATCAAGAACGATTTAGTGCCCGCCTCTTTCGAGTCATTCCATGCAGTAGTAATTACTCTCCACTGTTACATGATCCGCACTTCTTCCTACACACTTTAAACGGCTGCAATTTAACAAGTATCGATTATCGTTGCTAGAAATGTAATCTGATGATAGGAAGTGAGCAATAACACCCGGTGATTCCCAATACGTTTATCGAGGGCTGCACAGTCGACTACTCTATCGATCCTCGTAGCGTATCCAATACACGCTTTTAAATAAATCATATGTTTCACACGGAAAACTTCTAAAAGTGTACACAATAATATAAAAAGTTATGGAAACCTAATTAAATTACGAAAACCTCAAGTGTTTTATAATAATTGAGAACTGAAACATTACTTTGTGCGGATATTTACTATCGTTTAATTGCCATGTTTAGTTTCCATAAGACATATTTTTAAGTACATGCGTTTGAAGTTAATTTCAGAACGAACGCTTTGGTGAAAGTGATAGTGTTCGACCGTCATTGTTTTTGTGGTTTGAAGTGGAGGGCGGTAACAAGTTTTTCGCGCGGATTATGATTTTCTATTTCTCCAAATGAACGCAACGTAACGCGAACTCTAATGAAGATCTGCGGTGAACGCGCTTATCAAAATTAATAATAAAATGATACATAAAATGTACTGACCGTTCATCAGAAAATGGGTTCCATTTTTGTGTGTGTAGGATTGCCAACTTTTTCTCAGGCCATTCCGGGACATATCGCCCAAAACTGAAGTATACAGTTAGGAGCAAAACTGATCACACACACTTTAAATCAGAATAACTTTTTTATGAATGGACCAAACGACTTGAATTTCTCTGTAAGGCTAGAAGAATTAGTTTAGTAAATGACGTCTAAAAGATATGTTGAAAAAATGCATTTGGTCGGAATTGTGAAAAACAATAGTAAAAATTAATTTTTTCAACTTTTTTAACTGGGCCAATAACGAAAATTTATAAGATGTGTTTTGTCAACTCGTATAAATTATATATGTTCTGAAAATTTCATTGAAATTTGATAATTGGTTTACGAGTTATAAACGATCAAAAGTGGTAAAAATTGCAATTTTTCAAGATTTTCGGCTTTTCTACCAGTTTTTTTCGTTTATAACTCGTAAACCAATTAACCAATTTCAATGAAATTTTCAGAGTTTATATTTATAATTATAGTATAATACATATATATAATTTCACAATATTCTCCAATGAGGAACCACTTAACATAACATACCTAATTTTCCGACGAAATTTATTTTTATTTTTTAAATGCTTTTTTTTTACTTTTGATTATTATACGAGCCTCTTATATACATAGTAATAATAATAAATCTAAATCCAAAATCTAAAATTATATTCTTATGAGCTTTTCCAGTAGCTTTCTTTCGAATTCCGGGACAATTTGACATTCAACCGGGATTGTGGTTAGCAACGTCAATTCCGGGACAATTCTCGCCAACCCGGGACGGTTGGCAACCCTAGTACATACATATATGTATGTCGATAACGGTATCATGACTACGATAAAAGACAGACGCATAAATTGATAAAACGTAACGTCGGTATTGATACCAGCAGAGGCGGGCAATCTAATCTTCGAAAAATCTGGGGTCTGTTATTACCAATCTGAAAATAGAACCATCTGTTCTATACTTTTGCTTCCGGTAAACGAAACTCCATTATCCGACTGTTTATTGGCCGATTCTCTTAACTGGTTTCATTAATATCCTCCGTGGCCCAGAATCACGCGATTCGATTACAGTATTTGCATTGACTCAATATGTACTCATGATTGGTACGTTTCATCGGTGTAATCGATTGAACTGTCGGGCTCTGGAAATAGCCGCAGGACGCCGCCGCGCCGCTTATGTTACTTAGATGATAAAGCTTCCTGCATTTTGCCGGGTTGCTGCTACAGTTTAGCCTGTTTTCCCTCGGCCCGAGCCGACGCAATTTGCTTTTTCCTGCCGGTAATGCAATCCAGTTATTGCTTTTCCTCCAACTTTTTGACCGGCGTTCGTCGAAAGTGCTTCCGGAGTCGGGCGCATTAATTACCCCATTGCGAAAAAGTGTAAACAAGAAGGAACTTTCTAGAAAACAAATTTTACAATGCGGCATTCATCTCGCAAACTGTTTCTTCTTCCTGCGTGCTCGAGGGCATTGACTACGGTCGAGCAGCGGAACCTCCTCGAGGACTTCCGGTTACGCGAAATTCGATTTCTAACTAGTTAGTACTGGAACACTGGCGGATGTGGATAACACAGAGATGTGTGTTATCTCTGTATTTTTGCAATCAAGAAGTAAGGCATTGTTTGATCCAATGGTACGGCTATAATTTCGTCCATATGTAGATTGGAAATATTGCCATCCGGAAATAAACAATATTATCCAGACACTATTAGAGCAACATACAATCTTAAATGGTACAAAACAATATTCGATCGATTGTTTACGAATAAACATATAGAAATTTGCACTTTTTACGTACCAGACTTTTAGTTCCACTCAATCCTAATGATCCCTTCTCATATAGTAACGAGTCAGGCCCATGATGAGGATCTCAAACAGAATTTACCAAGTATAAAAAGTATTTCTTTATTTTAGGATGAAATAAAAGTCTATTCTTTTAAGAAAAGGGGGTTGTTTGATCCAAGGGTGCGACTAGTTTCGTGCATACATAAATTAAAAATATTGTTATTCAGAGATAAACAATAATATGCACACATTACTAACATGACATATGATCCAACCCAGACCTACCTTTTTTATCTGATTCGCTATGAAACTGTGTATGTACCACGTTGAATAGAACAACAAAAACTTTGCCAGCCCGCACAATCTATAATAAATGGTACAAAACAATATTCTCTGTACTTAAAAATGATTTGCGAATAAAAATGTTGAAGTCAGAGTCGAATGACTCCCACCGTACCCTAAGAAACCAGCAGAAACAAGGAGAAAAGGAACCTCTCGCAGAAGCCGCGGAGTTATTCCGTTTTTTGGCAGTCGGACACGGTTGGCCGTGGACACACGCGTCTGCTTTCAGGAACAAAATGACGAATTCAGTTACGCGTGCCGGAACGAATGTGGACGGTGGCGAGGCCCGTCACCGGCCCGCAGGTTTCTCGAATTAGAAATGTGTGTCTCTCGCAATGACATCACACGCGCTCGGTCATTCGAGCGAGACGATCATGCTCCCGAGCACCAGCGCAACGGTCAGAAGAGACTCGGGGCAAATTACCCCATTCCTCTACTTACTCATCAGACCCCGTCGAACTCCCGTCGATCGGTGATCGATCAATTAGCGGGCCGCTCTCATGACACCGACTAATAATCCAATTAATTCGAGTCCCATTAAATGGATAGACACGCCGAAAAGAACGAGTCTCTAGGCTGCTGGCACGCGAAGCATTTTCTGCCGGTCGACTTATCACGGAACGTTGAAAATCGCTTTTTCCATCTATCCTTTGAAAACCGGCTTTCCCTGGTCCCGATCTCCCGACCGTCTTTCGTTTTCTCCTCGTACACCTCTCTTTCTTTCTTTCTCCTTACTGGTGATGTCTTTCGTTTTATTCTGTCAAATGCTACTCTTTTTGTCCGGTCCAACCGGGAGGGAAACAATAAATAACAAACGCAACGAACGAGCAGAAAGTGAGCGAGTAGAGCGGACCTGCCTAATGGTATCTGATTACAGTGGGCGTCGAACTTCCCTTTTTCCGTTCGGCGCCGGGGAACTTTCTGAAACACCTGCCTCCACGTTCCCGGGTACCGTTAATCCACGCATTAAATGCAGTTTCATTCCCAATCCCTCGTGAATATTACTCTTCTCCCGCGGTAATCAACGGTTATTAGGATCGTGTACAGAAAGCAAGAGCTACGCCTTTCGCGCCGCGCCGGATCGCACGCTCGATGCTGCACTAGATTCTTGCGCTAGATCCTCCCTGATAATATTCCTTAATCGCCGATCGACTGACGCGCCTCTTTGTTGGACCCTGGGATGTGGGTTTTCTATATCGATTGAGACATTCAATCCCACAAGAGTTTGCTTTTTACCTCCGGCAGACACGCTGCTGGCTGCGATTGTTCAGATAGTTAACACTAGGTGTACGGGATCCGTCAAAATGAGGGGTTCTGATATTTTTAATTTAGGATTATTGAGATTGCGAAGATACATGAGGAATTATTCTAATTTATTTCTTTGGGCATGTTTTACAAAATAATGGCCAACAATTTTGTGTAGACACAGATTTGGGATTATTGAGATTGTGAAGATGCATCCATGAAGAATTATTCAAAATTATTTCTTTGGATATATGTGGAATATTAAAAAGGACATCAAAGGCCACTTGTGTCTTCTAAATTGTTTCTACCTAGACAATGACATTTTCCAAAAACAGGTATCTACTGAAGACTAAAAAGTTATATGGCATAGATAATTTTGTTCAATTTTCTTGAGTCTTCGTATTCAACAAATTTATTTCTTTGGGAATATAATACAAAAATAATAAAGTGCATTCAAGGTACATATGATTATATTGTATTAAAAGGAAACAATAAGAACTCACCAGACCGCAAATGTCGCTTAATTATGTTTATTTGCCGGTTTCGGTAGTTGCCCTTTCCCATGGAGATCGTGAACGCACCAGAAAGAGAAGAAATTAATAGTTTAAAATTTGTTAGCATCCTTTACGTTATTGTATAGCAGTAGCAAGCCCTTTTAAAAAAGCCAATTTCTTTAAAAAATTTACTTTTCTACTGTCCATTTATAATGTGATACGCATCTAACATTGAATTAATTGTATATTGTAATTTCATTCACATTTTATAAAAGCACACGATTAAACAATTCTAACTAATAATAAACTAATTCTATGAAAATAGAATGTTAGCCTGTTTAAATTTACAATGTTAAGAGCTAACGTGTTAATGTATTGTTAATGTACTGATATAATGAATATAATTGACTCGAATGCTTCGAAGAAAGTATGAAAATTTAACTGTGCAGAGATCAAAGATTAATGCATATCGGCATTCAGCCCGGTAGTTACGGGCGATCAAAATTAGATTAACGCGGTACCACTCGCTCAAACGCGATTAAAACACGTTAGACGCAGGAACTTTCATGAAGTTGTCTGGAATTGTTGAACATTCAAAAATAAACTCTCATATTTTCTCCGTGTTACGCTGCACTGCTAATCGCATCCGCTCCCCTACAGCAGGGGAAGCTACCACGAGAATTTACCTCGTTAAACTTCTCCTTTACAGTCTGAGCTGCATACTGTGTCTTCTGCAGTTATCGGTATTAGACAACTCGAGGACGTATGGCGTAATAGTCTCAAAACGGTATACTGCTACAGGGTGTTTTTTGTTATATTTATCATGAAATACAATCTATCTCCTTACCGAAAGTCGTGATATGAGGGACAATTCCAAATAACGACATGCTCAGAATCAACTCGATTTTCTTTAGATATTATTAAGTATTGAAAACTGACAATTTAAATTTTATTCATGTTTTTGAACTTGTGTATTATTTCTGTGTGTAGATGTATGAAGAAATTTTTCAATTATAATTTGGTCTTTTAGGATAGAAACACTATTTGAATGTAGATTGTCATATTTTCCTGTACATACATTACAGAAACTATTATAAATGCAACAAAATTTATACAAATTCTGAACATGTTCTGCGAAGTAGAATTTTTTCTTCTGCAGTTACCGTCTCCCCACTCTACGTGTCACACTGTCACGTGACTGATCCGATACTAGCAGAGAGAGGGGGTAACATTTTCCCCTCATCTGGTGAATCTGGCAGTTACCAGTATCAGAAAACTCGAGAATGCAGCTTCAAAACTGTATATTGCAACAGGGCGTTTGAAATAATTGAAGGAACGAAGGAAATGCATAGAATTTAATTCGCAGCTATTTGTGCCCGATACCTAACACTATTTTTTAATAACATTCCATAACCTTAGTGATATATGGATTCGGTAAAATTCATAACGGAACCGATGATTTACTGCACGAAGTGCGATAGAAACCGGGATTTGATGGACTCGATGAAGTGTATCATTTGGTGGAGTTTCTAATAATACGAGGACGTGCGGCCGGTCAATAATTTCAGGCCAGTTACGTGCATTTATGAGTGCAATGTTACTCTCTTCCTCGATGGAACGTGCAGTTATAAATCATGCTTGATCTACTCTTTCTCGCTTGGCAATCGTTTTACGTGCATGTTGTATTTTCTATTATAAATACAGTTCACAACGAGTTTTATTAGCTTGGGCCAGAATATATATTTTTCTTATCTGAAAGGATTTGCACACAGCCGTACTTTGAATTATGAAACACTTTCTGCATCATTTTCATTTTACAATCTGTGATTGCGGAAGTCAGACTGTCGTAATGTATTCAGTGTTTACACGTTACTCACCCTATTTCTCCCTATCTAAAATTGGGAGACTTCGAATTTAAATGAAGTTAATAAGTAACATACTTTTATATACTTCTCTGATCTGAAATTATTTGCACACAGCTGTATTTCAGCTGTAGTCAGACTGTTATAACAATACACGTTACTCATTATAGTTTTTCCTACGTAAAAATGTAAAACTTTGGTAACACGTACCACTCCTATAAATTTTTCTATCTGAAATTACTTACACACAGCTGTTTTTGAATGATGAAACATTTTCCGTAGCATTTGCATTTTACAATCCGTGATTACAGGAGTCGGACTATCGTGTGCGCGTTACTCACCATAGTTTTTCCTATCGGAAATTATTAGGTTGTGAACCACGTCCTTGCGTTTATGTCTCTGGGAAATGCATCCAGGTGCAGTCGTCGGATACTAGAAAACGACGGGTCTAAGGAACGTCTTGTAGATTCTTCTCGTGATAAAAACTGTACTGCAAAAACTCGCACACCTAGTTTACGACTTAATATTAAATACTGAGAAGAAGCCCTCTCCCATTCCGCATAGTACCATATCTTGAGCAAGTTTAATAATGAACATCTGCGTTCGCTTTCCGCATTAAAAATATGAAATCAGTTTTCAGACGGTGTTTCGCAACAGGCTTCGCACAGTGGCGTCGCACAGTGGGGCAGAATTGTCCCCACTCTAGCTTCCCCTTCTACGACGCTATTTCCCCACATTTCCGCCACGGCCCGGTCACGTGGCGCGTTTCGTCTCTGTCGTGCACGTGTCACAACGTCACGTGACTAATCCGGTAGTGGCAAAGAGGGGGTAACTTCTTCCCCTCAATTCGTGCTTCCTCCCCTCATCTGGCGATTCCGGCTGCAAGTTTTGAATTCGCCTAACTATACTAAAAAAGTTACAACATTCCTTTAATATAAGGAATATCGAACACATATTATTTTATGCGAGAACGTAACGGTGAATTACGACTTTAGTAGGAGCTAAAAATATAAATCTTTTTAGTAGAAACAGATGAATGCCTGTACTATAAAAATTCATTCTTAACACTAGGTTTAACGTTCCTATTTTACCATTGTTGAGATTGTAAAGGTGCGTCCATGAGAGATTATTCAACAAATTTGTTTCTTGGGGTATACGTTATCAAAAGAATGGCTAAAAATTCGAATGGAGACATTCTTGTTATTCTTATATAGTAATGGAAAATCATCACTTTTGGTCCTCCATAAAGCTAGTGTTAATTGAAGACTGATTTGAACTGGACTATTATTTATTTAACAAGTGAGGTGAGACGTAAGTTGCGTCCCTTTTAATCTCAATCAAGTATTGGCTTACGAAAAGTCACAAAAATATTTGAATTACCACTGTGCGTCTTTGGCGAAGCCCCGAGGAGAATAAGCGCAATCGCATGAGAGGAAATTATGCTCGATTCCCGGCACGGGACAGCGAAGGCGAAGCTTCGGAAAATTGAGTTTGCGCGTATCGTGATCAGATCGAATGCGCGGAATATTTATGGAACGTGCAGTCATGGGGCTCGTGGAAGGCCACAAGGCTTTCCTGAAACGTGCATTATGCGATGCATGATCGCGAGGATACATAATGGAAACTGTCGATACATTGTGGCCATTGCGTCATTCCGTTGCGGCCGCGGCGCAAGTGAAAGGGAATAGAAAATTTTTGTCGATCAACGCCGCCTTTTTTTCATTTCGGTATATTACGAATACATACCGCGGAGTGCAAGGTCTATCGGCGAAACTTCGCGCGGTTCTGCCAGGTAATTCGCGATGCTGATAGAATTCTGAAGAACCTGTAGCATTTCGCGAGCGGTTTCTTTACTCGCCGCCGCACGTCTGTGACGCAAAGACACGGTTTCCCTGGCTAATAAAATTTCGCGCGCGTGCAATCTTTTTGTACGAAATTATGGACACATTATTTTCTCATATTTTATATAACATTTTCGTTTGCGTAACGGGGAAATTGTCTACGTTAGATACGTGATACAGTAAAAGCTCCTTCGTTGTCCAAAGGCCGGGGGGCTGAGCGGACAACGAGCGTGCCCGGACACTATTTTTGATTTATGACTGCGTCTAGATATCGCGCCGACCGCGCCGAGCGACTTCAATAGGAAGCCGAACATAGAGAAGGACAGAATGAGATACGGATCGGGTGACCGAAGCGTGTCGCCGTCGCCGGCACAGTTTAAAGGCCCACATTGTTGCTGTTGTTCGTTGCCTTCGAAACTTTGACCGTCGATTAAACCACTAAATACAGTTGAAACTATATCGTGTTTGGTGTCATTTTAATCAGAGAAATGCCAGAAATAAGTTAGTGAAAGTCCCATAAAGAAATAATGAAAATTAAGACGTTTGAAAATTCGGTTTACTCGAGTCAATGTTGTGGTGTTCACACCGATATACCCGAGCCGACATCAATCGACGCCGCCTACGGAGCGACTCGGCGTTGACAGGCAGTGGAATGGGTAGGCACTGGACAACGATCGTGCCCTTGATTTTGGACAACGAAGGAGCGATTACTGTATACGGGGTGTTCGACTGTTCGACTACTAGCCTCGAATATTTTAACTTCTTCAAATCCGTTTCAAGGTTTCACATTGAAACACATTCTTTCATGATAATTTACATTTAAAAAATAATGCACATTCCTTCAATATCAATGTAAAAATTACAAATTTTTTACAGTGGAAAAAAACGAAAAATGATCAAGCTTTTGTCCGGAACCCGTTCAATCTCAGACGAAAATTAAGCATGACAATTTTAATAAAACGACTTTGTTTTTATGTTGATAATATTGACTTATCTATTGAATATTATTGACGTAATTTTTATGATAACGGAACTGCAGATCTTGATGCAAAATAAAAATTATTTGTAGCAATTGCAAGACACAGGAATCAAGTAGGAATTCATTTCTCTCATAAATAATTCTTATAATTTGCAAATTAATATATCGATACTCCTAAACTATTTTATATTTGCATAAAACAAGCAACATTTTTATCATTTGCATAAAAAATACATAAAACAAGCAATCCAATAATAATACCTGCCGAAAGAAATATTGAACACCCATCCATCTTTACAATGTTAATAATCGTAACTAACAAATTTTTATTTTGTTACAGGTAAGTCGCCTAATTCGTGATCCAACTGTGTATCTTCTGCACGGTAGGTCTGCACTTTTCTTGACTAGGTTCAATCAGTATTGCTAGTAAGTTTATTTAGAAGAAAATCTTAAAAATCACTTGTTGTCACTGTCGTTACGCGAGAATGATGGTTCAAAGATGGTTCCATTGGTGTTCAATTGGTTCAATTTTTCTCCCCTACTTCGAGTAAATGGGTAGCGCGCCATCTTGTCTAAAGAATGCAGCGGATAATAATTTATTTGCGATCTCGTGCATGAACGCGAGAGGATCGTCGGGAAGTTCATCGAGGGGAACGAGGGAAGGGTTTTACCATGAACATGTGCGACAAATGGAGTGGTATCAGCGTGATGCCGCGCAGAGGAAACGTCGATTCGATATTACGTTTCTGCTCGCGGACGGTTCTACCAGTTTTTGCCGGATGTCGAGAGGATGTCTCGTCTTATTGCAGCGGGATTTTAATTCGACGCAGGGATAAGGTGCATGCAATCCAGGATGCCCACGGTTACGCGTCTCCCGATTCCCACGGGCTGAAAGTGCTCGTTGGAGTTCACTGTTATAAGTTCGTAAAAAGAGCGTTCAGTGTCACATAGTTCATCCTTTTGAAGTGAACGGAAGCCATCGAAAGAGGCGCTTGATGTTAAACCTTCCAGCAGGCTCGCGACGACAAGCCCCTATGGCTTTAGGGCTTCCTCGATTACTTCATTATTCCATAATGCGCATTTAAGCATCTCAGAGGAGGAGCCACTGAGGCAGAATTTCATTTTATTCGTTGACGGCAGAGTCGCCGGATTAAGACTTGTGTCCCTACTCTACTTTCCCCTTCTGCGACGCGACTCCCCACGCCACGGCCCATTCACGTGACGCGTTTCATCTCTGCCGTGCATGGTAGAGAGAGAGAGGGTAACTTTTCCCCCTCTATTCGTGCTCCCTCCCCTCACCACCGTCACTCTGTTTGCTTCAGCCATTTATTCAAGAAACCTCTGGATACGTGTTTTTTGTTATTTCGTTATGGTTATCTTCAAACGGTTAGATTTCTTAAAAATAAAGTATTCAAACGATTTTTAAAGGAACAGGAGATTCGAAATTCGCAAGTTAATGCCCTGCTCAACGAACCTCTATTATAACGAATTGCCACTTACATGATCTCAGAAACTCTTTAAATCAAATAACAAATCTTCCATACGTTTTAAGTGAACACGACCCAGATCTGTGAAGAAACGTTATGGTAAAATGATCTATATTACTCGGCATTAACCCAGTATAAAGTCATTAAATCAGAGGAAATCAAAGCTTAGATACCCGTCATTAAATAGGTCTTCGAGAAATGAATGAACGTTGTTAATAAATTTCTTTCTACAATCCTCCAGGAGCATATCTCCTCAGTAAACCTACGAACTGCTTTTCTTCGTTTTATGAACGTGCACTTGTGTGCTCAATTATTTCTAAGCTAGCCTTATTTTTGTGCACTTTTCATAGTACACTCTCTTACATTTTATGTAATAGCAAATTTTATTTCTTACGTGACGAATATAGTCGTCATTAGACAAAAATATGCCATCTTTTCATGACGAGTGCATAAACAGTTAACAGGTATTTTACGTCCACAATTCAATTTTTATTTTCTAATGTAGTACACAAATTTTTTAACTTTTATTGTGTGAGGTAGATTCCAAGTTACAATTAGCAAAATCGCCAGATTAAGAATTGTGTCCTCGCTCTACCTTCCCTTTCTACGACTTAATAAGTAACTTTTTCCCTCAGTTCGTGCTCCCTCCCCTTACCCGGCGACTCTGGTTATTAGTTGTCATTTGAACAGAAACTTCTTAGATTAAATAATCTTCTAAATATTGAAGACTACATATCAAAAACAATCTGTATACATATTTGATCTCCTCAAATTAACAGTTTGTCCGAACTAACTGTTGACATTTTTTAAATTATACAGGGTGTCCCAAAATTATCTTAGTTTAATGAAATGGGAGGTTCCCGAGATCATTTCAAGCGACATTTTCCTTTGCAAAAATGTTATCCGCGGCTTTGTTTAGGAGTTATTAACGAAAAACACGGACCAATGAGAGCGCGATCTAGGCGCGAGTTGGCACAGTCGGCGCGGCGCGCCAATTGTTTATTGGCCGACTGTGCCAACTCGCGTCTAGGTCGCGCTCTGATTGGTCCGTGTTTTTCGTTAATAACTCCTAAACAAAGCCGCGGATAACATTTTTGCAAAGGAAAATGTCGCTTGAAATGATCTCGGGAACCTCCCATTTCATTAAACTAAGGTAATTTTGGGACACCCTGTATATCTTGTTGGTTCTCCTATATTTCACCAGTGAAGCACCACTGAGAATTACCATACTACATACTTACAATACTCTTAGAATACCGAATGTCTTTGCATGTAATAAATTGGTAAAAGTGATACCAACAAATACACTCGATTTTCTATAAACAAAATGAAGAAGATGATAATGTGCAACGAGAATATTCCAGATGCGATAAAATGTCCAAACTCAGGAGTCAAAATAGCTCCAAGCGCAACGGGTTAAGTGGAACTTGTATCTTCCACATTTTTGATCAATCGATATCGTTTTACATTGGAATCTTTTTTTTCTTCGAAGGGTAATGTGCAATCGAAGAAGGCCCTAAGGTTTTTATGTTGCCGTTACAAGCGTGCGAATTCACGTGCTCGAAATTCCTTTCACGGATTACGAGCACTCATGAAGAAATCATTTTATGCTCAATGGGCGTGAACTATGCATCCAGAGTCGAGATGCCAAGAACGTTATTCGCGAAACCTTAGGGGACACATTAGCACGTCTTTAGTACGTCACGTAATTATGGCTTCTCAGAAGTCAAGAATTCCCATCCTCTTTATGGTTGACTAAATACTGTGTGTCTTGTCGGCGGAAACAATACCTCACCGCACGAGAAAAAAAAGAGAACAAAGAAGTCACTGAACAAGTAATTCATCTGGAAAATGGATGTCGATAGGACGATAAATCAAATATATGGGTCTATAGTAAATAGATCACCGATTTTTACATACGTTAAAAATTATATTATATTAAATGAAAATATATTTCTTCTCCTAAAAATTTTAACTAGATGAACCCAAATTGGAGTACATATTTGTTAATTCTTCCGGTGTTTTTCACTGTTTTGTGTTTCGCTTACTGAGTTTTGCCACGAATGCATTTTATCTGCAGTCTAATAATTAACACTTTCGCTTCCATCGTTTGTTGCAGCAACAGCCTTCATTATTATAACATTCCATCAAACGCAATGTATCTTCTTACGAAATACAGGAGAGTTTTCACAAAGGATTTATACTTTATACGCTCTTTGAACATTACGCGTGATAATTGCAAATAACAACATGTACAAATTAATTCGATTTTCTTGAGATAAAATATAAAATCGTGATCGTCACACATCTGGTTAAGCATTAGAGACATTGACAAATATTCACTAATCTGAAAATTAACATTTTTTGTCACTTTTGTAAACTTGTAACTTCAATACTTAGAGGCATTTTTTTATTGTTATTTTTATTGTACTACTTCATATCTTTCATTTAAGTAAAAACTATTGTATGAAGGGTCTGCCATTTGTGAAATTTAGAGTGGTCACTCATCGTCATTGGTCAGAATTCTTAATTGTAATAAAAATAGCGCTTTTACAATTTCAAATAACACTTCTTAATGAAAGACCCTGTAAAATAATCAATAAGATTGTCGGGAAGTATTCTTCAATTCGTAAAACTTAACGCGCCTCTTCTAGAAATAATTAACTACTGTTCACATCGGCTATTGTCGCATTTTATCTGTCGTAAATCGAATGGCAGCTGAGATTAATCCCTGTAACGTGAGCATTAACCTATTCGCTTACTTTAAAAGATTTGTTTTCATCGGGCCTACTGTGGAAACGGATACATAATTACGTATTGCCTCATAGGCATCTCGAATCCTATTACTACATAATTTTGCTTTTTTCTTTGGTTAATCTGCAGCAAGCTATTTCTATAGTCATGAATTATTTTCTATTGTTCTCGTATTTCGTTCCTTGCTTGATTCTTTCGTTCTATTTGTTACTATCTTCACAGCATATTGCTAATATTAATTTGTTATCGGTTTAGTGGTTCTAATTAGTGTATTTATTATATTATTAGTAGTAATGTCTTTACTATATGTGATACTATAAAGTAGAATTATAAAATAATAAATTGTTTTACATTAAATTATTATATAGTATTATGCGAATTTAAAGATTACATTGATATATTACCAATGACTTAAGTAAATAAGTATTAAAGTTATTAATGAAGATATTACACAAAATTTTTAATTTTGAAGATCTTGCTTAGGTTTATCTTGTGTACATCTTTCATAAGTATTTAAATATTCGAATTTTCGATTGGAAATTATTGCGTACGTGGTACCAATACTGAATTGTTATTAACCTGGCATAGTGTACCCGACTGTTATTTAAGTAGAAAGCCAGATTACCCGTTGGTGCACGTTGCAACATTCTCCGTACAGAAATTGTCCAGCGTTGCACTATAAAAATCCCCTTTCCTTTTGAGGCAAATCTCGCAACGGACACGGTCATGATGCAAAAAGCCTGTGCCGCGATTGATATAGGTGTTATTTAGCAACGTTAGCGGAAACAATATGAAATTGATCTGCCCACGCGAGCGCAGCATCATTGAAACGCGCATCGGACGCGCGGGGATCGTGGCCTGTCCGGCAGCGATCGAAGATATGCCCGCGGAGGATCGATGATTAACGATCGGAACTCGGTTATCCGGTACTCGTTTATTATCTACGGCTAATCCTCGAGAAATCTCGTTTACCGCGGCGATGCTTATCCCGCCGCGTGGCGTGGTTTAAATCGGCCCGAATCGAACCCGATGGAAAGTGATTTTAGGACTTTCAGTCTCCGTTCGCTGCCGCGGGTTCCCCTGTCAATGACAGGGACCGCCTGGCAAACGAGTCAATGAGTCATGCGACGGCATCATTCGCGTGTTTATGAGCGGCCGCGCCGCGCACACTTGCTGCTCGCCGGGACGAGTCCAATGTGTGCTCATGAATAATGATCGACGCAACATAGGACATTTGTTTTATTGCTATTTATTGCTTAATTACATGCCACTCGGAAAACGACAGGTTTGTTTGCGTGCTCGCGGGGTATGTGTCTCCCATCTCTCCAGTAAAACGTACAAATAACACACATAACTGTAGTTCAAATATGGCGGAGGAAAAGACTGTTCCTCTTCCCTTTAAATCATCACAAGTTTAGTAACTTCTTTGCTTTTATTCCCGGTTTACTTCCACCATTTGATATTAATTGGTATTTTTGTTCCTATTTCCCGTATTTATATATTTCTATTTTTCATTTGTCTTATAAATGTCTTCTAGTAATATTATTTTCACGCTTATGAACTCTTTTATAGTTCCTCGGTACTTCATTTCCTTTCTCTAATCTCTCCCTTTCTTCATACTTTCTACTTTGCTTTTACTTTTCCTTTCATACGCCTCTATTATTGCATCTGTCAAGTCTTCAATAGTTCTAGGCTGCTATAAAATATAGTGGTGCCTCGGTAGACGTCCTTAATCCGTTCCAGATCCTCGGACGACCAGAGCCGAACGAATTTTAATAAGAAATAAATGATTAATCCCCGGTCCCGTGAAAAACAATCCTATTGTTATTGGTATATTATACACTCGCATAAAAATTCACAGGGTAGGAGAAGAAGAAGCAAACACACAAGTTCTAACACGCGAGTCGTATTCCAAACATAGCGTAGGTCGTATACCGAGCAAAATTTTTCGCGTTTAAATAGGACGTTTACAAAGTTCGACTTATTTCAAAGCGAACGTATACCACTGTTTAATTTATCAAGCCAGAATTACAATAAGCGTTGTCGGTTTCACAATCTGCAAGGTGCTGCCCGTATATATGCTGTTGTACACTTTAGATGCTTGGCAACAACCATAAGTTAATTATTACAGAGTGGAGGCAAATATATTCTCCTTCCTCTGTTCTGTTAATTCTTTCTTTATATTCTTCATCGTCCTCAATATACTTTTATATAATTGTATACGCTAAATTTGTTGTTATATTGTTAATTTATTGATACATCACTTATGCCTATTAGTATGATTCTCAATGACTGTACGAAAAAGAAACTTCAAACATAATCTTTTTTAAATAATAATACCAGAATACGCGCTTAAAAGCTCACTGTATTTTCTTTCTTCATTTATTGTTCGATATTACAGCTTTCTGGTTCTTTTAGTGGACCTAAAAATTAGTTTTGCATTGATGTCCCGTTTGCTACTCCACGGTTACTTCTCCGAGACGAATTTCTTGGGAGAGCGAGTGTGTATGTAGTAAATACTTTTTGTATCCAGCATATCCCATCAGGTTTCCACATTGCTTTACGATGTGCTAGGGCCAATCACTATTACTCGCCTCCACGGTGCACGTGGACGCACGATCATTTCGTTAAATTATTGCCTACCAGCCCTGGCTCTTAACCTCCCGCGAATCGTATACACCGCGGGGATTATATAATCTTAATTGCGGCTGAATTCACGCGATGTAACTGCCGATAACGATTTCCCATTCGGGGAGAGCTTTTACACGCCGCGTTGGACGAGCCCGCGGTGAAAATGTTGCCGGAATTCTTTTCCAACACACCTTTTATCGCCTCTTGAATGGATTCCGATCACATCGCATTGCTCTTTGCGGCATTTTGCACAGGAAGGAATGCGCAGGTGTTGTCAACGAAAATTATTGTCCCGTGTAACCCGTTGATTCATTGCGTCGGGAGTCTTTGCGACTTTTATTAAACACATAGTCATGGTCTATTACGTTCGGCATTCTGGCTGACGGTTTTCACCGTTTAGTGGCTGCTCAATTAAGATTTATTGGCGAGATTTATTTAGTTGCTCATTTGCTATTTATTTCATCATGCTTTGTTTAATTGAGGTTTTAACGTTGCTTCGACGTCAAAGGTCATTGGCAATGATGTACAATTGTTTGTATATTTCTATCTAATAGAAATTTTACAGCTTACAATCTTTGGTATAGTTTTATTGAGCTTGTAAGTTGAGTGAGATTAGAATTGATCATAAGACACAGGATCTTATGCAAAATAAAGATTTTCTACCTGTATTGTAACAAACTAGAGTGAAATAGAAAATTATTTTTTTTTAATGTTTTGTGGGTTCAAAATAATATAACACTATTTTGAATTCTTGCAATGTCTTTACTATTTTTAATTAAACCTACTGATTTTTGTTATAAATGCATAAAATCCGCTGACCACCGATCAGTCTTCGTAGCAAGCATTGTCTGCTATTTATATACACTCTACAATAAACTTGGATTACTAGAATATAGTACACAAGATCAATGTACAATTTGTATTCAATCTTCTGTTTTATTATAGTGATCTAATTGTAGGATATACAAATACATAAAGTCTCCTTATAAATGTTTACTCTCTTCGATATTAAAATAGAATTAATTAAAATTAATTAATTAATTAAATAAAATCACCAAAAATGCTGCATATAAAAAATTCAGAATGATTCACTTTAGATATTTACAGAATTTCTAATTTCAAAACAATTAGAATTATTGCATCCATTATGTAATATCCACATATTATTTTATTCAAATAAAAATTGTCTTGTATCAATTGCAAGAGGCACAGGAGCCAGATAAAAGAGCATTTCTTTCTTTAATCATTTTAATAAGTTGGTATTCTTAAACTTGGTTAATGTTTTTCCTGTTTTGAATTCTACGTACCATCTCTTGTTATAAATATGTACATTAATTCCGCGTTCTAGCTATTATTCTAATAGATTATTAGATTATTATTGTAATCATTGTAATAAATTGTTAGATTATTATTCTAATAGATGCTTGAATACGAAAATTCATCATTTTTATAATTTCATTAATTGTCGAATGCAGAACCGGTCTTTTAATCTTAAATAAAGCGTATAAACCTGAACAGAATTATTTGAAAAAGCAAGGACATCCGTTTATTTCGATTTCTAGTCTTTTCCATTTCGAAATGAAGGTACTAAACCATATCCAATCATGTCCCATGAAATTATTTCGAAAAAGGGTTAATTTCGTGAGCTATTTTATATTGCGAAATCGGCCGCGTAATGGTGCTCTATTTTTTAATAATACCGCTAAAAAGGTAAATTACACGTCGAACCGTATTTCGGGCTAGTTCGGGTTCGGGCTAGATCCGAGAGTCGCGGTCACTAAGGACATCGAGAACGCCTCCTAATACGGAACAAAACCGCTACGAGAGTTTCGTGACTTTGTCCGGCTGGGGCGCAAAAACTGTGCCGTTAATAGTACTCTCCTAGAAGAACGTGGCCAGTTTTACAGCCCATAAACGAGCCTCGTGGCCAGGAATTAGAACGTATTGTGTTTCCGATGTTATCGAAAGTAGAACGGTTAAAGTATTGGCCGATATGATCTCCAGGAAGTATTAAATTCGACTGAAATGCGTTCACAGGAAAAATTTGTCGAGGTAAACGACACTCCTTCGCGAAACGATCACACTCGACACGATTTCACGGACTACCACGAACAAGCCATTTTTCAGCAATCATTAAGAGCTTTCGAGAAATATTTCTGTGTGCGCTCGATTTTATTTTACCCTTTCTGGTTTACTACTGCCAATAATGTTATAGACTATAGACAAAACATTTCAAAAGACAATATTCAATTTTAGATGACTTTAGATTACGCTTTGTTCTTTCTTTTTATCGTAGAGTGTCTCATCACAAATATTAACGAACAATATTATGTAATATTACTGCAAACGTTGCCAACAAATGTCTATTGCCCTAGCAACATCTTCATTCTGAATTTATACGAAAGTCCTTTGTTAAGGAATGACGAGTTTAAAAATAATGGAGTTATACTTGACAATAAAATAAACAATAAACATCATATTAAGATCTTCAGAGCAAACTAATTGAATACAGAAGACGCAAAGTAAATCCAAGTGCCTAAAGTCTGAAATTTGCAGGGACGTTCAAAGACATGAATAAATTTACAATAATATTAATATTCTACTCATCTAAATTTGCTAAAGTCCTCCGACATTTATGGATGGTAGTGTCAATAACTTCTTCTAGAAGCTGTCACCTAAAACGATGTTATCTCCCAAAAGTTAGGTCAAGTCTAGGGATTGCAATCCCGCAAAGCGGGATCCCGCGTCGAAATTTCCCGAGTTTCATGGCTCTGCGCTCTTCACTTTAAAAATTAAAATTTTTTTCTTATATATATATATATATATATATATATATATATATTAGATCGAAGAACTAAATCCTCAGTCCCGCGGGATTGAAGTAAACCCCACATCAATCCCGCGGGATTGCAATCCCTAATCCCGCGGGACTGAGGATTTAGTTCTTCGATCTAATATATATATAAGAAAAAAAATTTTAATTTTTAAAGTGAAAAGCGCAGAGCCATGAAACTCGGGAAATTTCAACGCGGAATCCCGCTTTGTGGGATTGCAATCCCTAGTCAAGTCACTCAAATAGTTACGAGCGACGCAACATATTCGTTAGCGCACTTTATAATATATTTTAACGTGCATCGCACATCCGTGAAACCGCAGTTCAGCGATGAATTATCCTCGGAAGGTACTGTACTGCCAGGATTGCAGGTCATTCTCGCGAAATTAACTCGCCATTAATCGCAATCCATAAATCGCTGAACATTGTGCTCGATGCCGACGCTTGGATATCGTTCCCCGAGGTAGAATTTACTATGATTCGACCCCTTGGTGAGATAAAGAGGCGAAGCTCCTCGGCCTTCCTACTATATTTTACAGTAAACGGCCCCGGCTACTTCTTGACGGTTTATGATCGGTCTACCTAGATTTATGCGCCGCTGCCGCTGCAGACTCGATGAATACGGTCAATGCTGATCTATTAGGTTCCTGAAAGATCGTTCCACCGTGAGTTTTCCTTCAGCCTCCGCGCCGAGGGAAACGACGACCGAATTACACCGTGACGAAAAACTGCGAGTCCGGGTACTGTTACCTCGCGGATCCGCGGTATCGATCCTATTTAATCGGTCGAGGTCTGTTTCATCGAGTGCGGTAATTTTGCGTGGTGAATTTAATTGCTGTGGATCGTGGAAATCGCGATGAAATAGTACGGTTTGCGAAGCGTTGCTCGCAACAGTTTGTAATTACGTCGAATTCTTCCGCTGCGGAAGATAGGTCTACGGTCGAACGGGACAAGCGAACGAGAAATTTATAGTTGGTACATTAGAGATTTACTACGGTTACATTTTTATCGCCGAACTGAAGATGCTGTGCATTTATCGCGATTTTTTAAATGTTGCTTTTTGCGCGTAGTTTTAGATCGATGTTTTTTTTTTAAAAAAGTCACCATACATTTCTCGTGTTGCATCGCGTAGCTCATAAAAGAGTACATTCGAATATAAGTAGTGTGGCATGACCTTCAAATGATCTTTAGCTCCGAAGATGAAGGTCAAACTTAAATTTCGCTTATTCTGTTTTGAGCGGTGGATGAAGTGTTTCATGATAAATATGATGTGGAATAATCGACAAGATTTTATTTACCGTGACATAAGCATCGAAAATCGTCGAATAATTTATAGCGCGCCTAGCGAAGCACCTTTATCTCGAAGCGCTAGCCGCGATCGCGAGTGCACAATTTACAGAAACGATCAGATCAGTTCAAAGAAACCGGTGCTACCGTGATTTGTCTCCACCCAATTTGAATGCGCCACTTATTCTCACCTCCACTCGCTTTCATCCGGACAAAGCTGGGCGCGATAAAGAAACGCTCATGCAAAACGCCTTGTAAAACCAGTATGCAATAGTATTTCACTCGGACTAATGATCGCAGGAAGATACAAGGTCCCCGACAAAGCGTACTTGTCCACCGTCATCTATTATGGAGAACTCTATAAGGCTGGGCGACATGAAATAGAAGAGACTTTACGAGCATTGTGATCAATGATCTCGTAGCACGTAAGGCGAGAGCTGCGCGACGCGACGCGACGTGGCGAGAAGATAGAATAGAAATTTAGTATACTATATCTCTAGCAAAAAGTATATTCGATCGTACGAAGCCGATTTTACGGACGCAGGAAATAGGCTCGTTAATGTTGAAAGGAAATACGCCGGTAATCACCGCTATCTAAGTTTCTTCTTACTTTATGAAGTACGGAATAGGAACCACTGATTCGAGGAAGTGTTCGATCATCATCGAGCATTGTGTTAATTATGTTTTACTGATTTTGTACTGGTTTCACTTACCAGATAACTTTGGTAACCAGAAAATTACAATTTTTTCCAATTCCATGGATTTATCAATTCTTCCTACAATATTTTAAAAATAATTTTTGTATTTTTAAAATGAAGACCTCCTTGCAATGAGTTATAATTGTAATAACAAGAATGTCATGGCTTTTTATGCTAGGTATAACTATACAAAAATATTAAAAATGTGTTTTGTAACTAGGCAAACCTTTTCCATTATGATTCTTCGTAAGTATTATTAAAAACTAATATCAGAAATAGTATATAGCGTGGTACTTAAAGAAAAAATAGGTTTCCATATTTTAAGGGGGAGGATATATTGCATTCAACCCTTAAGCTGACCTTAAATGTATTTTAAAAATTCGATGATTGAATTAAATTACAGTTAATATCTGTATAAATAGAATCATAATACTGAGGTGGTACAATTGAATAGTTATATTCTTAATAGTTACACATTAAATAATTATTGTACAGCCCCAATAGCTCCCTAAATCTATTCTTGTATTAATCGCAGCATAACCATAATCATTTCGAATAAATCAAAATTGTCGATTTGCCGAAGGCTCCCTGCGAGAATATCGCCGTATCAATCGTGTAGTTTGTAAGTGATTCTGCAATAAGCTAAAAATCGGATGATGGATGGTCGGACTCGGCAGAGGTAGGAGCGAAGTAAATTGGCCGAACCCGCGGACGTTCGTGCCATTCGCCGAAACAATTTCAACGATCGAGCGTTCGTTCGTTCGGATTTGAATGGCTGTAAGCAAAAGAGAGAGCCACGCCTACGATTATCGGTCTACCGTTTCAAATCCGTCTCAATTTTCCGCGGATCGGTGCGAGATATCCGTTGCCGGTCACGATTTCCTCGACGGGATCGACGAGCACTCGGTCCCCCTCGTAAAACGGTCCTATCGATAAACTTAGAAAGCGAACGAGTTCTCGGATAAATCGTAGTCACGGTCCGCCGGCCGGATACTGCAATTGCACAAATGGGTGAAACTTAATCAAAATCGTTACGACCTATTTTGACGGAATTACCGCGGAGCGTGGCGCTCTTCCGTTTACCGAGGCTTTTCGCGGCCGAGCCGCGTTCGAGGAAATGGAAAGCGGATCCGAGTAGAAATTAGCTCGACGATCGATTTGCGCTTAACGAACCACCTCGTTTCTTCCTCCGGTAGGTATCGACGATTGAGTGAATGATGGTTGTGAAGTGGAATTAAAATTAGGGCTAGAAGTAAACAGTTGCACTCTGTTCTTTAACATATTCGATCTTATAGTAATCCCAAGAAGCGAAGGTCCAAAATAACAATTTTTTGAATGTTTTTGGGATAGTCATTGAGAGAAAATTAATATTTATTTAAATGAATGCCAGTTATATATAAATATTTACTAGTAACCATTTTGAATAATTAATATTTTTTTCGGAACTTTATTTTGGTTACCAATAATCATTCTTCACAAGAACAACATGTTTTGGATTTAGGATTTTTTGAAAAAATATGAAAGACACAAAAAAGTGGTTAAGAAAAATGGGAAAAGTTGTAGAAAAAGTGATTAAGAAAAAAGTTGAACCTGCTCATCATCAGTTTCGAAAAGAATTTTCAAATGTTTTTACGGAGGTTTCGATTTACAGCATTTTGGAAGAAAAAAATGTAGCCAAATATCCAAATTTAGTTTTGTACTATTGTTTTTACGATATTACCACAGGATAAATATAGACAATATTTCCAAAATCGAGAATTTAGTATTCGGATACTTTTTGGATCCACTGTATATGCCTATCGTAGGGAAGATCTCGTTCCAGGACGTTATTTATCGATCTTCCAACGAATCACCCTATTCATAAGCGCCAGTAAACCTCATCCGTTTCACCCTCGCATGAATCGATAAATCAATAAAACGTGTATTGCAGCAAAGCACAATGTGGGTCGTTGCCCCCAGGGAGAAACTGTTATTATTGAATGTCGATACCATTCGGACGAAAGACAAAGTGCTACTCATACTACGTACCCCTGTACATGTTGGTCTCCATAAATTGTCCATTTCCGGTGTTATGCTGCTCTTATCGCATTGCCTATGCACTCCGCTTCTCCTGTGACTTGTATGCAACTTAAAATTAGATGTTTTACATATTTCTTTACAAAGTTGTCAATAGTGTTCATCGTCCTCTATAATTCATTGTTCAAGGGTGCTGATTGCAAGTTCTAGTTCCACCACAGGGTTTCTGAAACTTTCGGAATTTTGTACCACATAAATAAGAATAAAAAAATACATTTATATTTTTATGATAAGTCTCATGATTATGAAATCATTTTAATATTGTCGATGAAATTACACAATTCATGCCAAGATAGTTGAGTTCTTAAAGATGTGAGTTTGAGTTATATGAACTTGGAAACTACAATTTAGAACTACAATTTACCTTCTAAATCACAGTTTAGTAAGAGAAAATTAAACAAATTTAAAATTTGAAATATTGTAAAAATGTTAGTAATTGTTTGAATGTATTGTGCAGTACTAATAACTTATTCGTATTAATTCCTCCATTATTACTGAATACATATCATAAAATGAGATTGTCTTCTTTCTTGCAAATTATCTTCACCTTTTATTTTATTTAATGGTGAACCGCACCCGAGCGCAGGAAGCGCTTCTTTAATATTAGCACAGGGGTTAGTAACTTCATTAGCAGTGTCTGTGAACGTAGCACTACGTACACCCAACGCAGTTCCGAGAATCCACGCTCTATGGTTGGCATTTTTTGTCTTCTGGGTCTTTTTTCAGTTACTGGCCTTATTACATACAATTATTTTCTGCGAAATTGTCCCAATAATCATATCGAGTCGCTCTATAAATATTATACACAGTGCAGATTTCTCTCATATTTTTGAGAGGTGAAATGCAGGAATATAAATCACGTCGCAAATTTTCACAACGAACCTAATACGTTTTGAATTGGTTCAACATTATTAGCAAAGGCAAAAGTTACTTCAAATAACCTGAGGTATCACCCCTTTGAAGGAAGTACATTTTTGAGACACCCTGTGTAATTTGTATGGATTAACATCACCACCTGTGTATACATTTAGTATCAGTATTATCAAGGCCTTCAGAACTATCAAAACTTTCACGATCTTCAGTTTAAAATTCCAACGTTTATTAACGCTACTAATTCTTCCAAATAAATCTTGAAATTTCTGAGATTCCCATGAATCTTCCCTTCCTGCTATTCGAAACTCGGATGTGATTGAAGTGCCTGGAAACTGTTACGAGAGAGTATCGAACAGCCATTACAGGTAGCAATGCCCTTTTGGGCAGCAATCATCATGTCGAAGACCCTGCGTGACCTCGGTGTATGAATAGTGTCGACGCTGACATTCGTCGATAAGGAGGAAGAGAAAGTCTTACGATCATATCGCACGGTATTACCACATGAATACGGATTTCCAGTTTCCTGCGACTACATGCGCGAGATTCCCGCGGCTAGTTCTTCCTCTCAAGTGATTCACAAATGAATTCTGCCACCCGGACTTACAGTGAATCCAATAAGTATTTGAACACTAAATTCTCCATGGTCGAGGAATTATCGATATTTGAACAATGATAATTTCGTTAAAAAGAATGGTGCAACAATATACCTGGACTCATTTTAAAGCTTGAAGCTTCTATCATTGCAAGCCATAGTTTACTTTCACCCAAGGTACCCTTGAACAGCACGGCGACTGCGAAACTGGAGATTCTTTTTGGGCCAAAATGTTACAAATTGACACGTCTGTAGAAACATTGAAAAATTTTTCTTGTGACTGAAAGCACTCTAGATTTAAAGATTCAAGCTTCCCCTTTCCGACGAGTTTTTAAAACTTGATCTACGATGTTTTCTAGTCGATTTATCGAGCCTTGAATGAACGGTGTACCGTCATCTTTGCCAAAATATTTTACATAACACGAGCAAACTTGGTCCTCGTTTTCGTTTCATAAAACAGCCAAAAAAAATCGTAGATTAAGTTTGAAGCAGTCGTGGTAAAGGGGAAGATTCAATCTTCAAATCCATAGTAAATTCAGTCAGGAGAAAAATGTTTTGATGCTTTTACGGACAATTCAATTCGTAGCATTTTGGACCAAGAACGTGTCCTCAGTTTTTCACCTGCTATTTCGTGCACAAATATTCTAGAAAAAAATTAACAACGGTCTGCAAGAGAAAAGGCTTCCAGCTTTAAAATGAGTCGAAATTTATTATTACACAATTTTTTTTAACAATGTTATCAAAGTTCTTGTCGTTTGGCTATAAACGACAAGAATTGTCGCACACGCGCGTCATGTCAGGTCGTTCAACCTATTCTTGGATCGTTAATGTAAATTTTCGCGACATGTTCTCGTAACGCGTAACCAGCGATTAAGGGGGTTCAATTGGCATACGTATGACTGGCGTATATGCGAGGCGCGCGAGGAGACGCACGAGCTGATGATGATGATAATCGGTCCGCGAGCAAATCGGCAAAGTAGCGGTTCTGGCGCCCACATTGGAATCGTATCGCGAACGCATTTCATGCAACGAGAGTGGGTGGCGCAGATCGGAAGCGATGCTTATTCCCTAGAAAAATTCGGGCAATTCTCGAATAACACGGCTAATTCGTTCTGAGAATAAATTGTCTATACGGGGTGTTCCATTTGAAGTTTCGTACTGAATTATTTCCCAAGCTGTAGCTCGTTTGAAAAAATATTTCAAGTAAAACTTACTGTATTTCGGGGGAGGCATCTTATGGAGGTCACAAATCTTGGTTGGGTGGACGCGCTTCCGAGATTTCAAGGTGACTTCTGTTTTTCGTACGGAACTGTATGTTTTTGTTTCGGTGAGCGTGTAGCTCAGGACGAATTCACTGGCCTGTAACACTTTCGTCTTCCAAGGTCATTCAAGGTCATTTAATGCCGTTCAAAATTTAGCTTAGACGGAAGCACGTTCACCTAGAAAAGATTTGCGACCACCGTAAGATGTCGTTGTTCATTCAAAGCCCACTGAAGAACAATATCAAGCCGAATAAGGTACCCTCATCCGCAATACGTTGAAAGCCGTCCCCAGCCATAGTCTTATATCGAAGAAAACTGTGACTAATTTCAACAAACATGCAGCTTACGTGTTCATTCACTGCAGAGGTCATCTTAGATAGATGTATGATATCTGGTAAAAGAAGTAAAACAAAAATTGATTTTATCCCTTAATGACTTTGTTACATTAAAAACAATATTACAATGTTCTACAATATTACAATTCTCATAAAGATCCGCAATCTACCGGTAACGTTAGTGTGACCAGCTGAATTAATTTTTTTCTGGCGAAGTGAATTTGTCCTCCTATTTGTATCCATAATTCTTTATGCGGTGACCGAATACGAACACAACGCGTCGGCCAGGTTTTAAAGAACGGGCCGCGAGTTTCTTGATAACATGTTGAAACACGCTTCCAAGGTAATCGGCCCCGGCTCCCCATTCAAATCGCTCGGGTCACGATTATAGCGTGGCTCGTGCGTGGATGTGTTCCTCGCCCACACAGCGAAAACCTGAGTTGCGAATATACCGTCCGAGATTAACGTCTTTCGGCTCTGTGTTGCCGAATGGCAATTCCGTGCGCCTTCGTACAACCTATTGGTCATTACCGAGCTGCAAATTTTATGCATTTATGGCAGAGATCGTGATCTTGAGAGCGCATTACAAAAAGATCGTTCCATTTGTAAACATACATGCACGATAATCGATGTACCGGCCATTGTTTTCGTCGATCATTTTCCATCTCTTTGGTAATTCGCGAATTTCTTTGTGGGTGAAAAATTACCGCAACGGTGAAAGCAAGTGTAACCCCCTTCCGGGTACACGTCACTGGTTTATCTGATGAAAAGAACATGGCTTATCATTTTCGGGACGATGTTTTTTGAACTACTGCAATATAATAATTCATATTGATAAATTAATTTAATAACTACTTGTTGTGAAGATATCGAATAGAATCTAATAAATATTTACTTATCCATTTCTTTTAAACCGAAATGCAATTGCATGTTGTTATTATCAGCCCTTAGATTAAATATATGTCCACAATAAATATGAATTTCATTTTCATATAGAACATTATTGAGAATAAAATAATTCTGATTATGGTAACTATGCAACAAATCATAAGGCACGATGTTAATTATTAATTAGCAGCGGAGCTCTATGCAAAATACAAACGGGCAGCATTGAAGACCAGCGTTTCTCAACCTACCTAAAAAAATCGGAAAAGATTGTCGAATATGTGGTTCTACATGCTACATGTTTCGGATCTTTTTTAGAACGTTTAGATGCGATTAAATGGGGGACAGCGGAGCAAAAAGTAGGTTTTCCTTTGCTCCCAGTAACTACCTTACAGAGGAGGTATCGGACTGAAACTTTTCGTAGGACTGAAAAGTATTTTTGGCTATCTTAATCCGGCTAGACCTTTTATTATAAATAAAAGTATACATATAGTTAGGCATCAATCCAGTATTTTTGATGGAATTCACGGAATTTTCAATCAGCACCCTTTTTCGAGGAACAATGTTTTTAACATTTGCGCATAGCGTCTTTGTCCTTCTTCTTGAACATTCATAATTATTATTTCGTGTTCGCCCCACTTCCGTTTGTGTTATCCCGTAGCTCTTCTATATATTAAAATCTGTTCTATCAGTTTTATCAGTAAAATGCAAAAAGTTTTAAAAGGCGATTACTCGATTTGGCTGTCTTATGACTTAGCGTATATGTTAACTCAGGGGTGGCCAATCTTTTGCCTACCATGCGTAAAAATTTTTCACATACGAGTTCGGGTGCGCCATACAACTCGATCACTTTTTCTACCTTCTTAGTTCGTAGGATCTGCTTCGGTTAGGGGAGGAAAAGGGATAACTCAATCGCGCAACTAAATTAATTAACTTGCGCCAGTTGAAAAGACACACGTTCATTGGAGCACTAATCTACAATAGTGAGAAATGATCTTTTGGACGAGAGGGCGATCCTATAATTGTAAACTGTCAAAAAATTGCGACGAATTGATGAGTAAGAAGGCTGTATAAATTCAACTGAGAGTTCTCAGGCGTTGAAAATATGAAGATGGATTCAGTTATGGCGCCAACTTCAAAAGAATAAGTATAGGCGCAAGGATCTAGTGCGCCAGTTGTAATCATCCAATGCGCCACGTTTGGCGCATGCGCCGCAGGTTGGCCACCCATGTGTTAACTACACCTCCTCGCACACTTCCCCACGTGTTTTTCGAAAGGGAACTGTTGAAAATGCACCAGGGCGTTGCAGACTTGGGCCGGCAGTGCACCCACGCGGGCGAGGCCTCGTTTCCCGGTTGGTTTCTGGTATTAGGTCGCGACCTAAAGCGGAAACGAAAAGAACTAGCGAATAGGATGCGCCTAAACTCGGCAAAGAGCACAAGTCCACCGATCATCTACGAGAAAGTTGGCGCAATAGAAGTGTGGTGTCGCGAGCATGTGCTCCGGCCGAGGACAGTGGCGTTCTTATCCTAGGCCTGGCCGAAGTAAAGTAGTACATAATTCACGGTTGAATCCACTCCGAGATTACGGTTCCGCTGAAACCGCTGGCGGATCGCTACTCCGGTAGCCGGGCTACAGATATCGCTCGACAGTTATTGACTTTCATGCTGCTGTTGCCGCAGCTAGGCTCGCGGATCCCGTGTACATATTTTCAGCGAAAACAAAACGTGCTCTCCGCACGTGATACACATGGGGACGAGTACACGTCGTGAACGGTAGTCCCCCGATATGAATGAAATTATTGGCCGCCACGCCATCGCCACGCCACGCTAAGCGACACCCGTCCATTCCTCCCCGATCAGATTAAACTTCGCAATCAAGCGAAATTGCTTTATAATACGTTGTTGCACAAGAACGTTTCTCTTTTTCTCCGCGTTCCTCGTTCTCTTCGAGGATTACGTTATTAAAAGATAATGCTCGATGTGTTGCGCTGTTAAATAATAATAATAGCCGCCGCGCTTTTTAGTCCTCCGACCATTATTGCCAAGCCTCCGCAATTCCAAGGATACAGCTCAAATCTTCGAGCTGTGCAGGTTTTTAGCGAGAGTTTTTAGTACGAGTTCGTAGAAAATTCGAAAGCTCATATGTAACTCGTATACAGCTAGTTTTTAACGCGAATTATTTATTGTACATATATATGGCAAATCTAATTGTAAGACAAAAGTTGTCATATTTGTTTAAGAAGTTCGAAGTATAGAGGCAAACTTCGACCTCGGATTGATTAGAAAGAATAGATTAAAATGAAATAAAATGTGTATTCGTTAGTAGTATTAACAATAGGGAATAAGGACGGATATTAAGGATCATTAACTTCAGATTCCCTTAAAAATAAATACCTAATTATACCGGGTAGATCCGAAAATGTTGTACTTCCTCGAAAAGGGTAATTTCTGAGGTTATTTGAAGTAACTTTGTCCTTTGCGTATTACAATAACTATATGCACTACGGATTTTTGGGCAAAATAAAAATTAGTTAGGAGCAATATTCAAATACTTTTCCTGTTTTAATCATTTTAATAGGCTGAAGATGATATATTGATGTTCTTAATGTTTTAAATCTTTTTACTATTTTAAACTGTTGTGACAATCTAACATTTTTCCTTTCACTGAGGTGTACAAATTCTAATCATCTCTGTAATAAAGCAGCGTTATTATAATAAACAACGAAGGATTAAATTAATAGCGCTGACTGAGTTTCCGAGGATTCCGTGGCTCCGAATTACAGCACCCATGTGTCCCACTTAACAGCGAAACATTGTATCTCCGTATCAATAGAATCAAAGGCATGTTCCCCGACTTTCCAATGACGCTTAGGATCTCTGATAATTTTTCAAATCTTAATCTTTTTGCCATCGTTCCTCCCCGGACCGATAACTTTCTCGCGGATGGTCTTATTCATCGGCGAGATCCGAAGAGCCTGCCGGCAACTTTTAGTTTTGCCTGACCCATTTCGCCGCGCGGCGTTTTATCACTGTGTATCCCGCTTGTCAATCGTTGATTTTTCTTTCGTGCTCGCATGCACCCGGCCGTGGAACTTTCTGATTACGTATCAGCTGGGACGATATCGTTTTATCGGTTGCCCCGATGAAAAATTCCAAAGCATGCGCTTACCTCGTAATCGTAAATGTGGAAAAATTGCTAAATTTTTCTCTTAGATTTATGTATACACCATTTGATCAAAATTAGCATAAACAGCAGTGCCGGATTAAGCAAGCGCGGGGCCCGTAGCAGATGTTCTGGCGGGGCCCAAGGCTTTGCATCAGGGCCGCTCGTGTGTAAATGTAGCGCACCTTTGCGGCAACCACAATGAATGAGCTTTTTTGTAGGAAAACTGTCTGTGCCCCCTGGCATAGACAGGCGCTTATGTATCGGCCCTTGTTTGTATGGCGCGGGGCCCCCAGAAGCGCGGGGCCCGTAGCATTTGCTACTCCTGCTACGGGGCTTAATTCGGCCCTGATAAACAGCCATCACATTGAACGCAATCTCTGTCGTAAAAAAATGATCAAAGGCCACTTGAATCTCGTGCTCTTGAATCTTAGTCACCCAATATTAATTTATCCGAATAAGAGCATAATGAGTCAGTCTTCGGTCTCAGTGCTTCAAGAGGACTCGATTGAAAATCAATCCGGTTGCTCGTGACAGGCACACGAACAATTTACGGTTTCGCATAGCAGAAGGCGCGTCATGCTCGACAGTGGATCACGCAAACGTACTCTTTACGATCCTACGCTCCTTTTGTGAATTGCGTAATCCGTTTCCATGGTTTATCGTCCGTATAGAAATTTCGTTGTGTGTAGCTCTATGGGCTCGAGATCGTAAACGCAACATTATTCCCCATGATTGCGCCATCCAATAGCGTTTCCAGTCGTAAATAATACTCTATTGCAACGTAAAATGTTTTCAACTGTTAGAAAGTGGCCTGGTGCAATCGAGATTGTATATTTTCTCGGGGTTATGGGATTAATTTTATAGTTAATGCTTGAGATATTGACTCGGCTTCTGCGGTGCGTACAGTTGGCACGAGGATTTTACGATTATGTCGACATACATATATTTTAGATCTGATATTATATTGATTGAAATATTTAAAACACAGCGTGAAGGCGGTCCATCATGAGTTAGTAACAGGGAAAATCTGTAGTTAATGGTCGAACGTTAGATCGTAAATAGTTATACTGTAGCGATTCATCGATTCTATGTTACGTGTTATAAACCGTTTAAGATAGTTTATAGCTTGGTAATATAACTATATTTAGTTATGGATGATTATTATTAGTCTGATACGATTGATAAGTAAATCAATCAATCAAGTAGTTACACTATTTTGAACGTATTAACATGTCCATTCACTTCGATCGAATTCTATTCAATTGTGCTCGATTCTATTCAATTTTGTATGTAATCGGGAATGATAACTGTCTTCACTTTTATGCAATTTTATTCACTCGTCGCCATTTCTATGCATTTGTATCCTAATCAATTGTACTCGATTCTATTCAACTCATTGTCAGTCAATTTCTATTCTAATCCTATTCAATTTTATGGATTCTTATCTTGAAACTTCATTATTCCACCCTATCCTATTGTACCAAGTCTATTGTATCCCGTGGAACGTAGAACAAAATCATTGCTGTTCTGGTTAAATTGTACTGAATAAGAATACAATGACAATGTAATTGCAAAAATGTCATCCATATCTGGATGATGGAATTATTTGTCCAAAATTAAAGATTAATTGTTGCGCTACTAGATTGACTGTACCAATTTATTTATTTCTATAAATATTAACCCTTAGCACTCGAATGGCGACTCTGAGGCGCCACTAAAAATTGGTGCACCATTATTCAAAATATTGTTTACATTATGAAATATGACGGTATCTAATCAGTTACTAAACATTTAGGTATTGTATGAGCTATTACATATACCAATTTTATATCCATAAAATTTCAAAGATCATATGCAATGGAAATGTTCTAGGTCGAAAGAAATGTTTAATGCAAAGGGTTAATAATTTAATTAATTTGAGTTTGAAACAATAATAATATCATGAACTTAATTTCTCAGTTTTTGCTTTCTTAAATCAATCAATTCTTCCGATTATTAAGGGTCGACGAAAAACGAGAACGAACCACTCAGAATCGAAAGACTGTATTTCTTGTGTTACGTCTTACGAACAATTCACTACCAGTGTACGATAATCATCTGGCAAAAGTGTGCGGCGAAGTACGCGCAATGTGAACGAACTTGTTACTCAATAACTTAATGCATGCAGCATGAATCACGGGTAAATTTATTCCAACCTTCGAGAGGTTAATGCGTTATTCGATTCAAGGGTTTTCGATCTGCATCGTTCGGACAACACTTCGACACACTTATTCGTATATTGTAAGCGCTGCGTTACACTTTTAACGGATTGTTAATGTTGCCAGGGGGAACGGGTATATAAGTAGTAATCAGAGAAACGGTCTCTCGGGTTTCTCCCAGATACCAGACGACGTTAAATAGCGTGTTTTGCATAACGCGACACTCGATCCACTGTCACGTATCATAAGCCGAGCCCCGTGAAATGTCATGTAAATTAAACGAGCCCTGAACCCCGTTCGTCATCGGCCAGGTGTATCAATCACTTTTACTCGACGGGTACGATCGCGATATGACCGATAGTACGATTGAAATTTTATAGTGATCCTGGCCTACTTGAATACTACCGGACACTGCACCGGAGACAAGATTGTCGCTCGACGTTTCAGACAAGCCGGGGCGAACGGAAATTATTGCAGGGAAATTATCACTATGCCGCGCCGCCACGGATTGCTCGCTTTTGCTCCTACTCGATCGTGTTACTCCCGGGAAATAGTTATGTTATTCTTGGTCTACAGCGCGCGCAGCAAAGTTTGCGTCGAATCTGAAAGATCTCGAGTATTTTCGCGAGAAAGTTCAAAGTACAAAGTCCGATATATTTATATATTTAAACTGCAATATTCTTTTGAAAAATCTAGTTTATTCTAACATTTTTTTTTACGTATTCATTTTTTTCTCGAAAACGCTATGTACTTTCAAAGCCTGCATTCTCCTCAATAACGAAATTCAAGTTTGACATTCATCTTCATCTCTCTTAACCCCTTGCCGTATTTTGACGAGCCAGACTCGTGATTAAGATTTTTAACAAAGTCTAACAAATATGAATGTTACGTGTTTCATTTTAGATGAAATAAAAGTTGATTCATTTGTAATCAATATTTAAGCATTCAAATAAATGTAGCCATACAAAAAGTATAAATTTTCTCTTCTCTTCTACAACATTTTTCGGTATAAAAACGTTCTAATCACTGTAACTGTAAAGAAAGTGGTATGGGGTTAATGGTGTGAAGTTGACTTCAAAAGAGGTCTGTGAAAATCACGTGTCGCAGTCATCGCAGAAGTTTTACAGTGACGAGATTATGGTTTTACCTCAAAAATGGCAAAAGGTGGTCGAACAAAACGGCGCAAAAAATATGGAAAAAACTTGATTCATTTCTGCATTCAAATACGAAGAATCTTTGTCCCCAACTCCATATATTCGCACGAGTATAGGTCATTCTAGCAATTTGTCGAACTGTGGACTGAGCAGTTTCAGTTTCGGAAAAACGTTTGGTACATTCAATATTTGCGACGCTGTACAATAGTTTTGCGAGTGACTGTACGCGTAAAATCGCCTACGGTCCCGCGGCTAGGGTAATCATTTTCGCGGAATTCATAAAGAAATGTAGTTCTCTGTACTGAGAACCAGGGGATGGGAGAACGTCGGCAACCATAGGAAACAAATTGCGTGCAACATGCGTTTCGCAATCGTACATCAATTAATATGTCAAGGATATTTTGAAGCGGCGATTTATAATCGATTGGGGAAACAATCGTGTATTCATAGTATGGCTAAACACTTTCCAACTGCAAAGTTTGAACGCAGCAAAGCATGCATTCTCCTGTCATGCATCGAACTATTCCTCATGGAATCAAGTGCTTCGACATACATACACTTCATCAAAACTGAGTATGTTTCATCGACGAGTGTATATCTTTAATGACTTCGTAATAGACTGCCGATCTTTATGAATTCACAGATTGCGAATGTTTTGCAAATTCACATTTCCAAACCGCTTGATACATAATAACAGGCCTCGGATAAAGTCTTACGATCTCAATAAACATTTCTTGCTAAATATACAGTAGATTATTACTTTTATCCTTCAACACCGTTTTATTCACTCGGCTTTAATTAGTAAAACTTTTTCGCAACCTATTTGCGATGGCTTCCGGAAAATAATATAATCGGTACTTTCCTCAAATGTTATTCTTTTTTATATTATCTTTAAGATCATATATTAATACATAAATTTAGTTCCATCGTTTTTACCGGACATTGTACTTGCTTGATTGTTGACGGGAAAGCAACTGTTGATGTAAATATATAGAAATAGAGTTAAATATATAAAAATAAATAGAATTAAATATATAAAAATAAATAGAACGAAATATATAGAAATAAATAGAACGAAATATATTTTCCATGTGAAACTCATGTACATTTGTACGTCCTACAGGAAGTATAATGAGAATAGAGGTTTTATTTTGAAACCCGACGTACCTACTACGATTGTCCGATATTAATCTAACCTGACGTCCGACACGTTAAAATAGAAATCATTTGCCCCTGCGCGGATGATTAATAACCCAAAGAGACTTTATTGAATGTGCAATTCCCCGACAAGAGTATTCGAAACTTGGAAATTTTCTCTACATTCAACATCATCTTATTCGGACAGTACGTGCGTTGTATAATTCTTTCGACTTTCACGGACAAAGCCCCAAGAAAGTTCCAGCCCGCGAAGATACGATCCCGAGGAGAGCGAGATAATGCGAGATATATGTGAAAGGAAGACGTTAACGGTGGAAAATATTTTCGCGGTCAACCTCGTAAACCCCACAATGTAGTTAGATTATTAGGTCAAGCGCCGTTTGTACTTCCGATTGCCGCTGGAATCTGATAAAGTTTATGCGAGATTTCGCCAGGGGGAAGGCCGAAAGAAAAAGGATCCGTAAAATCGAATAATCGCGATACCGCGCGGCAGGAAATAAACGTTCTCGAGTACTCGATGTCAGGAACAGCGCGCGGCATTGTTCTATGATGTATCGGTACGTGTTGGAACTTTCTACTATAAAAGCAGCGTAACGAGAGATGGAGCGATCGAAGCGTCGTACTCGGATCAAAAAAAGTTTTAAAAAAGGAACGTTTTTCGATGCGTGTACCGATATAATTTGCTCGGCGAAACATAGTGCGTTGCACCAATCATGGCTGCCGTCCATTTCTCGCGATTCTCGATTTTTACTACCGATTAATAAGCCAATTTCCTGCAAATTTTATGCTCTTATGTTTTCGGTATTTCAAAGTAGTTCGCCAGGAAACTCCGGATACTTTTCCCTTGTGGCAGATTTCCATTAAGATATCGGCGGATCGTAATGAAATTTTAAGTATGTGAAGGAGAAGCGATCTATGCACCACAGCCAACAAATTTCCCGGTGTCTTTAGCGAGTTCAATCGCACTTTGCATAACTCGCCGGTGCGGACCAGATTCCTCGGTTGTGGAACATTGATTTCGCGCAATGCGCGGATAACGTTTGCTCTGTTTGAGCCCGGCCATTCAGCTACCGCGGTTTCGACGCAATAATCATGCGATTTTATTGCGCTTTGAAATCGCAGAAGGGTGAAACGATACAACGTTCGTGAGAGGTGTGCTGGGTGCGGCGAACTTCCTCGTAAAGAATGGGATAGAGCATAGAGCCAACCGGCTAGAAATTGTAATTGATTTTTATCTCGGAAAGCAGTGTAACAACCTCAGTTAGAAATTCTAGTAACCAACGATTTTATTCGATACTCTTAAACATTTAAATGAGTTTAATAGACTGGCGATCTTCGTGCAAAATAAAAATTTCCTTCGTGAATTGAGGGCAAATATTGAACACAATACAATAAAAATGTATTTCTACTCTCGTATAAATTTTAATTGAAAATAACATGCCTGTGGTATTTTTGCTAACGTTTCTACTGTTTTATATTTCACCTTGTAATTTCTCTCGTAAATGCATAAAATGCCAGTCGTTAAAAATCGTTCGAATACCTAATTAAATACGGGGAGTCCTACAAATGTTCTCCGCGGCTTTGTTAAGGAGTTATTAACAAAAAAAAACACACGAACCAATCAGAGCGCGGCTCTGAACAGATTTTGGCTGTTGATTGGTCCATGTTGTTCCTTAACAAAGGAAAAAGTTACTTCAAATGACCTCAGGAACCTCTCCTTTCAAGGAAATACGACATTTTTGGGACACCTTGTATGAATGTAGTAAATGTAACCCATTTTAAAATCGTTCAACATTAGGAACAATTATTTGTTTCATTAAAATCGTAGTTCAAGTTTGGAAAAGATTTATGCTTGTTAATGTATCCCTTCTTATGGTTTCATATCTTTTTCTACTTAAGTGCAAATTAATGCAAAGAAACAATTTGAAAAAACATGTATAATTTTATATATGTGAAGAAAACCTTGGAAAGAACTTTCTATGCTTGAAATTGAACTATTCCGAACCTAATTCATCCGAAACCTCATCTGCTCTAACTTTTATGTTCCCTGTTCTAAGACACTCTTCATCACTCACGGAACTAGAATTAAGAGAAAAATTGGAGAATACGGAAACAAAGACTGCACAGTTTACAGAGAAACGCGGATGTGAATTCCTACAATAGTAGTTCGCGAACGGAAACATCTCTGAGTAACTATTTATACAGGGTCTTCAAGTACACGTCAAATATGCACATGCAGTCGCTCCGTGTGCCTGTAGTGTCTTTGCTACGTGTACTGCGGCTTTTCTGCATTCGTAACAAAAATTATGAGATATCAACGTATCAATGTATTAGTTTCAGCTTAATAGCATGATCAAAAGAAGAAAGAGACTTCTAACATATTTGGTTCCTGTGTCTTTCGATAGATGCAAACATTTTTTATTTTGTATAAAGAGCTGCACCAGGTCATTCAATTGTCCACAGTCATGAAGGTGACTCTTTTAAGGAATCGTTATACACGGCACGTACGATTGTCGATCCTAACATTGATAACGCTTTATCGAATATTGTCATCAACGGACACTTATCGTGAGCATAAATAAGAATTATATATAGACTGGATTATTTACATTCCTTCGTACAGCCATACACGTGTAGGCTGCAATTCTAATCTTTGCGAAAAAGAGAAGTATCTGTGTCCAAGGTACACGTATCTTCGATGATTATTTTGTTACTCGTGTTGTGCGTACAGATTTATATAAATGAACTTATTTAAATGAAATATATATTCTATATTATTCTATGTTTAAAAATCTTACTATACATTGTTAAACAATTCATTAATTATCAAATACATCCACAAACGCATAAAATGCATAATCCATTTCTGATATACGATGTTAGGCCTGGGCAACTGACTCCTCTCTATTAAACTCCTGGGGAGTGTAGGAGGTAATAAGGGGAACCGGTACTCGGGTAGTGGGAGTAGTGAAGCGACATGGGGGAAAAAGTTGCCCGGGCCTCACATAAGTGGTGGGTAGACTGCGCATCTTTGTGCAAAATAAACATTTTTTATCTCAATTACAACAAACTGAAGTAAAATAGAAATTGATTTCCCTTCTTAATAGGTTCAACAAGTTGAAAATAATTGATTTTTAAATTCTTAACGCTTTTACTGTTTTGTGTGTTCACTACTCGTTTGCGTCACAAATAAATCCGTACTCTAGCGTTGATGATCAATGTGGTTAGTCGCATGTATTTTTCTGTTTAGAAATATTTAGAACATCACTTTTGTGATCAATTCTGTTCAGTGACAAAACTACCAACTCGAATAACCAATTCAATTTCACACTACACTGAGAAGCAGCTTCCTATTGTTATAAATTGACGCAACACAAAATAAGATCAATTTTCTTTTTTAGCTGTTTTGCCAGACGATTTTTCTACTTATCGACACATTTGTTATGTCGATTCCTAAAAATACAGATAGTCCTTATCAATGATGACGAATCAAAATGGACGAGGCTCACAAAATCATCGGAATCAAGTGCAATTAAAAATAATCCCCTTTTCCGTTTCTCTCCGAAGATTATATACGTTCGTTTGTGGATACCTGGCTTGACTTCGCATACCTACTTCACAGATCGTATCGGTCTCTCGGGATCTTCGTTGGGTCGGCTGACCATGAAACACCAATTACGCCTATCTCGATGTCGATCTTCGGTATCAGATAAAGCCGGGATCCCTTTTTAGCGAACCGGAGCCATTGTTCTCGCGTGCGGAACGTCTTTCCGCGGTGGACAGAAAAAACGAGCAAAGTGTCCCGAGGAAACGCGGTGGCGGTGGTCGAAAGTAACGCGGTGCCGATCGCGGGTAGCAATTGCCCGGTGCTAACAGATATGTAGAACAATCGCATGTAATCGTACGCAATCTATCGGAGAAAGTGGGCTAATGCGGGCTACGGAGGCAACGCACAACACCTTTTGTTCCTCGCGGATTTCAGCTACTCGGCTTCGCCAGGCGGAGATATGGTCGCGAATATACAGGGTGATTCAACGCGAGTTCAGTTCGCAGTCTTCGACATAGCCATTTTTATGGCTACTCCTCTGATGACGGTTTTTACTATACTACTTGAATTCTGTGATCAAATTTTCGATTGTTGCCTGTTACCGGCACTTGGTGTACGTTCTAGGTAGTCAAAGGCACTCGTCTTTTATTTCTTATAGCGTCCATTGACCCTAGAGATCACTATTTGACACACAAGTCACACAAAATTAACACAACTTATCACAAAAATGTGAAAGACCTGTTCAGTTTTGTGCATTACTAAACTGCGGAATTGTTCATACAAGGTGTCCCAAAATTCCTTCAACAGCCGGAAATGAGAGGTTCCTGAGATCATTTGAAGCATCACTTTCCTTTGCAAAAATGTTATCCGTGGCTTTGTTTAGGAGTTATTAACGAAAAACACAGACCAATCAGAGCGCGACCTAGACACGAGTTGGCACAGTCCGTCCAGCGCGCCAACTGTCTATTGGCCGACTGTTCCAACTCCTGTCTAGGTTGCGCTTTGATTGGTCCGTGTTTTTCGTTAATAGCTCCTAAACACAGCTGCGGATAACATTTTTGCAAAGGAAAATGTTGCTTCACATGACGTCAGGAACCTCTCATTTCCGGCTGTTGAAGGAATTTTGGGACACCCTGTATATCGTTAAGCTCCTGGTCTAAAATGGTCGAGTAATTAAAATAATTCTTTAACGTTACAAACGTAAAATAAATATTAATTACACCGAAACTGCAACAAATTGGAAGGACATAGAAATTTATTTTCTTTCTTAACCTTCGGACTCCTGCAAGTTCTAGGTCTATGTCAGAGTCATTTCTGACTCACACCGATATTTCACTGATACAGTTTTTATTCCGATATAAGACGATGACTCAGGACCGGTTTTCGTCGTACTTCGGATGAGGGTGCCCATGCGTCGCCTAGGAGTCACGAATAACATAGCATACGAAGGGATAATATATTTAATATGTTGAAAATGGTACAACAGTATCTTTAAATTCCTCTAATGTTTTCACTGTTTTAAAAGACGTCTACTAATTTTCGTCGTAAATGCATAAAATCCACTACGTACTCATTACTGTTAGCGTCCGAGAATTAACTGGCGGAGGGTAGCGTCAGTTCTCGGCATTCTTGTTTGATTCGCATCTCGTCATCCTCCGCGCGGAATGTTCCTTGAAATCCTGTAAAAGCCTAAGAGTAACTTAGCACCGGGCTCCTCGCGTTTCGAAAAAGAACGAATCTCTAGGTTGGCGTTGCGCCGGTATGACATTCGAGCGGAGAGCCCACGTCGCGGCGTAATGAGCACGGCTGCGTCGAAATGCTTGACTTGCTTCGCGGAAGCAATAAAGGCTTTTAACGTTTCTTTTGTACGCGTGTGCTTAACCTTTGCACCGGAGCGTACACACGGGCGTCCGCTATCAGTGTGTTCCGCGATGCCCTGAACCGTGATTTATTTCCAGCCGAAGAAATCTCGGGGGATAACGATCTTAATCTGCGTCGACGGAAAAGGGAAAACGCGGCTTGTAAATCATCGGACCGGCGGTGCTGGGACCGGCTGATTGCGACCGTGTCGTAGATTTCGCGGTTGTTTCTTATTATCGGAACCCATCGATCGATCGAAATTACAAGCTTTTCCGAGCTACGCCTGTCGCTCGGAATGAATTTCTAATCGATCGGCTCGATCGCCACGAGCGCCGGCTCTCTCACGAGTACAGGGTGTCGAGAAGGTAATGGTCATCCGCGATAGGGATGATTGCCTGCAACACTTCAGGTAGATACACAATTGTGCTACAGTCAGCCCCATAATTGATCGCACACACTTCAAGTCAGAATCACTTTTTAAGAAATCGACCACAAACCACCTCAGTTTTTCTGCCAAGCTAGATCCGTAATGAAAATTTTGGAAAAATGGGCGTTTCATTTGGGCTTGTAACGAAAATTTAAACAACGTTATTCGTAGATTGATATAAACTATGCTCATGCTGAAAATTTCATAGAAATTGATCGAGTCGTTTAGTAAAATACAGTATTCCCCACATTTTCATGTAAAATCTAAGTTTCTACATTAATTGTAAGAAACAGTAAGCAAGTAGCAATTACTTCATTTTCTTAACAGTTGTAATAAGTTGAAAATAATGTTTTTTCTCGAATTTTTTGTTTAATCAGTTTTTTCAGACTAAAAAGCAAATGGTTATAATAAATTATAATAAAAGCCTATGTGTCTAAGAAATGTTTAGTAATCACATGCTCAACTCTACTGTTTACTATGCTTAATTTGATCTAGCTGTCGCAATTATACCGTTCTTATTTTTTGCAATCGTCCTCAAAATCGCATTCTAGAGAACAACTTCAGAATAGTCAAAAGGAAAAAAATGGAAAAATATTATTGTATTATATGTATTTCCAACGCGTTTCCATTACTAATAATCAAAACAAATGTCTATACAGTTCCTGTATGCTGAAGTTGATGCAAACAACATTTTGCATCAAATCCCACAGGCTAGTTATCAATTCCGACAGGACTTTCTATTAGATTTACAGTGTTGAAATGCCCTAAGAGACCTGTCGACAAAGGTGCCCCATTGGCAAGGAACACTATCGTCAGTGACCTAGATAGTTAGGACAGCGTAGGGGTACGGATGTCGGAGAGACTGGGTTACGAAGTCAAGAGATAGCAACACGTGTTGGCATTAACAAATGAAAACTACCGATTGCCTTGCCTGTGTAGTTTCTTATCAGCAGGTCTCCCATGGTTCTTCAAAGTTTAAAATTTCAAAGGACCCATCTAAATAACGGTTTCTAATATTTTTAATCAAAACAAATTTATTTCTTTCGCTGTACATTAACTTCTTTTTAAAATTGGAAACATATGGTACTTTTTATTGGGCCACTTAATGCATCTTGATATTCTTCGCAAGAAAGTGTTAACCTAGTTATGTGAAAAAATCTTTATTACGATATAAACCATCGTCACATTCAACCTCTCATATCTCTTCAAAAAAAAGTATTTTTTCATATAAGTAGGTTCACACTTTTTTCTGAAGAATATTCAGATGCATTAAGTGGTGCAATAAAAAATATACGTGTCCATCTGAAGAAAGTTAATGACCTTCATATGTCCACTATGTGCCCCTCTTGATACCATTCGAGTCTGCGTGAACCACCACGACTAATAATAGCCATTTAAATCAAAGTGCCACCCTGTATTTTCAACATACAATACAATGTTCCGATAACCAATGCGAATCGGTTGCAGCTGCGCTATGCTTTGGAGGCAAATGAAAAATTAATACCGATATCAAAATCATACCGGTTCCAAGTCCCCGCTTTCCCTTCCACGCCCTTGCCAAATCCAACACATTGATTTCCAAGAAAATTGTAACCATTCCTTGTTCGAAACAACATTCTAGACAGTTGGGTAGTAATTGTCCAATTAGCGGCGGTGGCGCGCATGACCATCACATTCTCGACACCCTGTACTTATCCGTGAAACTGCTGCGGGATCGGTTTCCCCAGAAAAATGGCACGACGTAACGGCACCGAGGCTGTGCGCGAAGTACGCGTCGTTAATTTAAGCAAAACCGACGGCTGATTATGTGCAAACGATGATTATGCACGGGAGAAGGAAAGCAGAGTGGGAGCAAAAAGAAAGAAAGACCGCCTCGGCCTGGCGCGTTGCCTGCCGGTTCTTATCGCGCGCTTCAATCCCGCTCTAGGCAGGAAAATCATAATCCTGCTTCATACTTCCTTCTTACCGGGAATCATGTCTACCGGTCTGTGTGTTCCTCCTGCCGTTACAAGAAACCACCGCGGAGAGCCGCGTTGTTCCCGCCGAGCTCTCCTGCGTCGCCGTGTTCCTTTCGAGATAGATGCGCCTTTTTGTTTGCCGCTCATTACCCGCGCTCGAGCGCGAGCGATTGATGAATTTCACCCGGTCTGTTCATCGAAAGGAGGAAGCGCGCGGCGGCCGCCGCGCTGTGCACTCGCAGGTGAAAAATGAGTAAAAGCATGGTCGTTTCGTATTGGGTTTCACGGCTTTGGTGCCATTAATATCGCAGCTCGTAACACCTGGATCGATACGGCCGGCGAGATTGTGTGCAACTCTCAAAGAAATGCTCTCCGGGAACCGCTCATTTATCTGGGAAACAACTCCGCCGCGCCGCGGCGCGCTCATGTGTTTTTGATAATAAATCATGCTCGAACGGTTAGGCAGTTCGGCCACGCTTGCCGTTCGGTCTAAGAATAGAAGTAATCATTGTTTCGCTAATGGGAATGATGGACTAAGAAGGGGAAAGAGAAGTCGTCTTGCGACCGAACAAGTTCATTGTGAGAGAAAAATCCGGTGCAGATCGTTCAGAACAATTGGCGATAGTCTGTTTTTGTAGTGTGTTAACAAGTATTATATTTGCGGTGCATCGTTCAACACGTTCACACCCACAACCTCGCAGTTCACGTAAAGATAGTCAAATTAATTTTATATTAACGCTAAGAGAATGACTTTGAAGTCAATGACTTTCTTCTGCTAAATTCAAATCGGTGGCCAGTGCTATTTGTTTGCTTGAAAATGGTTGTCACAAAATTAGTGGAAATATCAAGGGTTATTCGTTCTGAAATAAACTTAATTATAATGTAACGTGAAAACTTTCTTATCATGTAATTAATTATTAGTAAGTCTGATTGTTTATACCGGTGCTGTTCAGCAAGCCTCGTAACGAGCATAGATGAGGCCAGAGTCAGATCAGGGGAATTGACTAGAATTGAGTATTAGTCACGTGATATTGTGACTCGTGCACGGCAAAGACGGAACGCAACACGTGACCGGGCTGTGACGAAAGCGTGGGGGAATAACGTCGTAGAAGGGGAAAGTAGAGTGGGGAGTCAAGTCCTGGCGATTCTGAGTGAGGGGAAAGTTACGGGCTAATGACGTCATTTGAATTGAAGCGGAGTGGGAGGAAAAGATTGTCATTTGTCTCATGCCAATTGGCAAAACAAATGCTGGTGGCGAACGTGTTAATCAACTAAGATTGAATTGATTACAGTAGGCTCCCGTATTACGTGATAAAAAAATTGTTTAAACAGACTGTATACGTGTACCTTCTGTGGCAGTAAGTATACGATCTTCTTAAACAATTTTTTCTATGTAGATTTAAATCAGTTTTTTGGTCGTGTTATACGGGAGTCTACTGTGCTTGCTGACTGTATAGGAACTGTATAGGAACATCGGTCACGTTACACTTGTGGAACCGAAAAGCTTAGAACCGCGGAACCTGATACCAAAAATACCGCACTGATAACAAACGATTCCGCTGATTAGACTCCTGGTGTATTATATTAATATTCGGAACGTTGTTGCGTCTGATGTCATGCTACGGCAGGTACTCCGATCACGTATCGCACATGATTCAAAACACGACACTTGATTACACGGTCTATATACTAAGTGGGTACAATGCGTCGCGTGTACTACTCGCGAAGCACTATGGAATTGTTTGAGTTATGTATAAAGTGATCCGGACTACCTTCGATTCATCCGACACGATAGAAACCATATCAGAGTAACACTATGCGATAGAGATCGCCATAAGCACCTGTGATATACATTTCCATCGTATTTTTACCTCGCAGTTTAATTGAAGTCAAATTTAGTTTACACACTTGTTTCAAGTCATAGAGTGCACAATATAATATTAGAAGAGTTCACGACGTTTTCTATGAGATTGTTTTTACATTCAGAGTCGGGCAAAAATTTTATTCAAACAAAAATTTCGAATACAGTGGGTTTTTTCAAGTGGGTTTAAACCCATTTTATTCGAAATTTTTATTTAAATAAAATTCTTGCCTAACTCTGTTTATATTTCATAAAAGCCTTATATACCTTATATTTGATAAAACATTTTAACACTAATTGTAACAAATGTTGGTAGCTTCCATGTTCAAATGATTAAAACTATAAATAAATTGTAGCTCCTGTATCAGGACACTAAGTAGATCATTTTTATTTTGCTTAAAAGCCGGACATAACGTATGAGTCTACGATGACTTCTGGAGTATTGATTTGCTCTTATCCATCTACTCTATTGTATGAGTTACTATAGCTTCCACCGTGTCGCATGAGCTTGGAGTTGTGTTATTGAGTTGTACGAATTTAAAGCGCTCTTCAGCGTGTCATATGATCCAATGTTAGTCCGCATGAATGATTCAGGCCTTATGAGGCTTGTGTCATATGGGATAAGAAGAGGTTCCTAGAGTACCATTTGAGTCTGAGGTGGCTTCCATGGCATTGAGTGCGTCTGAAGTGGTCTGCACAATGCGGGAACCCTCTGCAGAACGCTCTATCATTCTGTTAGTGCAAATATTGTCTTTCGCTGATCTCAGATCGTATTAACATGATATACATTATTCATGGTAAAACTGATAAGTCGATCTAAAGCGCAGGGTTCACTTACGGTTGATATTGCACTCGATGTGCAGAAAATTACGAGTTCGATATACAGGGTGGCGCAAAAACTTTGGCCACATTATATATACTTTATTAAACGATAATTTATTAAATATGATTATATTACATTTTTATTTCTGATCGTCTTCTTTACTTAAGGAGATGTTAATGTTTACAAGTCAATTCTATTTCATTAAATTAAAACTAATAGAATATATAAATGTTGTTTATACTATTGTAAAACATTCAATAGACTAAACAGAAAAATATAAAAACTTAGTGCGCAACTATGTATAATATATTTTACCACTGCATTTGACGATAATTAATCGTTAATCAGATATTTATAAAAATTCCCATCTTCAGTTATTGTTTTAAAGATTTCTTTCGTCCACTAGATTTCTTCTAGTCATATAGAACAAACTTTTAATTGCGATTAGTATAGACGCTTCCTTCTATAAATTTGCATACGTCGCAAATGCATAAAGTCGATGTACCGGTGAGAAGATATTTCTCTTACACAATGGTGATGACTTTGACATTTTCTCTGTACTTACACAAAGAAATTCAAGTTATAGTAGCATCCAGTCCCATGCATATTTTGTGTAGAGCATTTGTTCATGTTATTAAACGAAATCATTCAACGAGCACAAAGCTATTGCTCTACTCTGTACACTAATTCAGTAATCCTGATTTCTGGGCCATGTATGTAGCACATAACCCACCATGTCACGACCCCAACTTGGAGTGCACACGCGTCAAAAATTGCAGTTGGCATCTCGACAATGTCCAATCACTCGTTCGACATTCTACATATAGTCGGGTTCTGTGAAGTCACTGCAATAGACGTAAAGATGCCATAACGGGTATGCACGCGTATTGTAACTAACAACTTGTTCCGTCATTCTAGATAAATGAATTTCCTCTTAAAATGGCACACGGCGAAAACCTAGCGATGAAATAGTATTCCCAAACTAACATGTAAACGTAACAAGTATTACACAAAATGTATTTGAACACTAAATCTCCAATTCCTGGAAAATTGTGAAAAAGAAACAGTACATCCATAAGACTACACTCATTTTAAAGCTTGAAGATTCTACTTTCACATAGTAGATCATAGTAGATCATTTCCTGTTGAGATTTGTTTGCACGTTGTAACACATGAGAAACTAAAGACTTGATTTTACTCGAAAACGATACAAGCGCAAAGGCTTGTAACACTGTTCGAAAATTTTTCTCGTGAATGAGTCTACCGCAGATTTGAAGATTGTGGTTTCCCCTTTCTGACGAGTCCTTGAAAATTGTTCTGCGATTTTTTCTGGCCATCTTATCGAACTTTGAAAGAAAAGTGCACTGTCGACTTTAATGTAATACAAGACTTGTGTCCCCACTGTACCTTCCCCTTCTACGACGCTATTCCCGCCGCGGCCCGGTCACGTGACGCGTTCTGTCCCTGTCGCGCATGTGTCACAATGTTGACTCCAATTCTGAAGACTTGTTGTAATGCAGAAACTTTAATCTTCAGATCTATGGTAGATTAAACCATCGACGCTATATGTATTAGATAAAAATATTTTTTAAACGAATGAGCTCAGGGATGTAAAGTAGAAGTTTCATGCTTCAAAATGAGTCTAGATTTTTGACTGTATGTACAATTATGGTATAGGTTCATCGTTCTATTATTTTTCAGTTTAGAAAATTTATTTTCCTAATCATTTTTGGATCATCCTTGGTCGAATATCCTTTAGCATGCGCGGCGTTTACTACAATGATTCCGAGTTTTGCTGTACGATTTCCGGTAAAAGGCAGCCGAGGTATTGCGGGAGTATTCATTGTTGTTTCTTTTTGTCGAAGTTCCGAGGAATCATTAATTTCTCGGGCGCCTTTTCTACGGCCGCAAAGTTTAATGTACCCTTTAATCGTGCATCCTCGCGCCGCGCCGCCTTCCTTCTAAAGGCACAACTTAATCATCCGCTGGCAAACGTGAAAGAAGACTTTCGGCGATCATCCTCGATAACGGTACTCAGTCAAAACGTAATTTAAAGCCCATAAATCGAGCTTCATTTAAGCTTCCGGCTACTTTCGAATGGCCGCGCGCTTAATAACCCGATGCGCCCGATTTTTCATCCTCCGCGATTTTCAATTGATAATAGAATACAGATGCGATATTTAACGTCATCTTACTCTTAAACCAGAATACAATAAAGGACAGTGAGATACTTTTCGGTCCTTTTGAATTCCGAGGGTCGAAAGAGTTATGGCACTTGTTAAATTTCACGTTAAAATTCTCACGTTATACGACCCGGTTAAAGCAGATAAAATAACTTTTTTGGAAATTATAACATATAACAGAAAACATTTTCCTATGACAGGGACAGATACTTAATAACTTAGCAAACAAATTTTCAGTGATCGTAATAAACATTGAATATTATTTTATCTACAGTGAGTGTAGTGCTTCTAATTGACTATAAAAAACCAGGTCGTTTGATACGATTATAAAAAAGTTACTCTATTTTAAATGGCGTACGAATACTTTTTGAACTCGCTGTATATAGTAGTACATCACTAAATGACTACTAGATTTTATATTTTGAATAAATTTTGTAATATTTGTGTAAATAATTCACAGTTCAAAGCGTCTAGTTTCTCTCGTGAAACTATGCTTTAATAAACAGTCTAAAAAAACTTATTTTCACGACACTTTTATTATACATTTGTTAAATACTCGTTTCCAGAAAACATCTTTGTAAACAAGATCCATTTCCATAAAAATTTTAAAGAATATCAATTTGGTGTTATTGCTGAACGTAAAATAATAAAATAAGAATAGCGATACAGTTTAGATTTTTAAATACATAATTATAATCTATTAATAGAAAGTCATTATACATCATTATATTTTCATATGTATGTTCGACTCATTTTAACTTTCGACTTGCTATATTGGGCATTATTAATATTTTTTGCTCGCATATCTCACTCAATTTTTCACGGTCTACTTTCCATAAAAGCAATTTTGAAACAGGGATCTTGATTGATGATTATGCCAGGCAGATGACGGACGTTCCTGTTCAATGTTTGTCTTTTTTTGAGCACAGCTCATTGTGAATACGACTGAATGTCGAATGACCTCGATCTTTTAATAGCACAGTATTGTGTCGGGGTTCCATCGAATCGTTTATTATTTAGGTAACAATAAAACTCTAACAAAAACCTCTATTCGGGCTAAATTTAATAGTATGATTACCCTTCCCCATTGTACAAGTCCTAATAAAATGCTATTTATTCAAATACATCACAATAAAAATGAATTTCTAAACCTAGTCGAAGATTAATGTCACGCATACCTAATCGACGTACTTGTCATCGTGTTAAATATCTTACTTTGTTTATTGTTCAGAAACACGTAATAACCAAGCTTTGTATTATGAATGATTACAGGTACTCCAACAGGACATAGAGGCGCACGGTCGAATCGTCAGTTCGGTGGTCAAGCTGGGCGACAAGGTTTACGCACAAAAATTGGAGAAACAACAAGAGCTGGAGAAACAACAAGAGCTAGAGAAACAACAAGAAGAGGAGAAACAACAAGAATTGGAGAAACAACAAGAACTGGAGAAACAACAAGAAGTAGAGAAACAACAGGATCGGGAGAACGAACGAGAGCAGTGGGAACCGCCGCAGGCTTTGCGAATCGTAAGATCTCTGGAACGTCGTTGGCATCTGCTGTTTCTACGTGCCTTGGAATGGCAATGTCACATCGAAACACTTGTATCACGAATAAGCAACAAGGTAAGTACAAATAATTACAACTTTCTTCATGATTTCCATTTTCTCCTTCGTCGATTAACCTCTCGCCTGCGAAAGACATGTACAACTAGAATTAGCTATTTAAAAAAGGTTGTATCTGATTCAAGGTCCTACTGTACAATCAAGTTTCAATGTTAGGTCTAGCGATTAATATTTCTGTATCTAAGGGTAGTTCTATTCGAATTAATCACAGTATATGTATCTAGGTATTTAACATCTATTAGACTTTTTTTAAGAATTTTCGCATATGACTACATAGGGAAAATAGGCTAATCTTTCCCATTTTACCCGATAACTACTCTCCCGGCCGAGATTACAGAGTTAAACACAACATGGTTGCAGAGTCGCTAGGCGAAGACTACGTCCCCGCTCTATCTTCTCGCTTTTCGCTATTCCTAGGACACTATTCCCACCCCCCGCGGCCTGATCACGTGACTAATCCAGTACTGGTAGAGAGAGAGAGAGAGAGAGAGAGAGAGAGAGAGAGAGAGAGAGAGAGAGAGAGAGAGAGAGAGAGAGAGAGGTTACTTTTTGCCTACAATTCCTGCTCCCTCCTCTCATCTGGAGACTCTCCATGATAGTCTTCGATGCCCTATCCCGATAGAATGGTCCTTGTTAACTTGGTCCAAGTACTTTTAGGTAGGTAGCCCTTGTGTAATATGTATTGGGTTGGCAAGAAAGTAATTTTGGTATGTTAAGGTGAAATAGAGAGCTCCATTTTTTATTCAAGCAATAAACTTCAATGAATAAGATATTTTCCCTTTTGTTCGATGATCTTTTGCCAAAAAGAATAAATAAGAAAATATTTTATTGATTAAAGTTCATCGCTCGAATAAAGAAATTCGATTTTATTTTACCTTAAAATACCGAAATTACTTTCTTGTCAACCCAATAATACCCTTTAGGTCAGGTGTAGGCTCTTTAACCCTAATGTGGCCAACCAAAATGTATAGATTATTTAAAACCTTTTATATTCAACATGTTTGCACAAATTCTCATTTTAAGGCCATAAATTATTATATTAGCGAGCAAATTTTTGAATATTTTTAGAGGAACATTAACAAGTTGTTGAAAGAACTGCAGTAAATGGGTACCCGGTTGGCTACACAAGGGTTAAGTTGCAGATGTTGCAAATTCAAGAGTGCACTACTGGTGTTTCCAAAAATTCTGCTCCACGAAGGGTAAATACTCGGAAACGATCATTTCCGGGATTTGATACTTTCGGTTAGGCCATGAACGCGGAGAGATCGTGGATCGTGGCGCGTCTCTTTTGATGCCCGTTCGCCCTGGCGCATTCACGTTCGCGTGAAAGTCCACTTGCCTCGTCGAGTGTTGCCTATAAAAATTTATTAATTTAACGGTGCAGCACGCGATTCGCCGGTGTTTTATTTCCAACCGCGAGTATATAGGTACGTATCTACCTTCGTCGTCGCATACTCCGGTTGGTCACGATCGGCATTCAGATGACGCCGCGAGCTAGCTGCGTGCCGGTTCTCATCGTGCATAGGCGTTTCTTTATCGTAACGCATTCATATGACAGACGTCGGTGATCATCGATAGCGGGTTTCACCGATTAGATACCGGGAAACGCGTACACACCGTGGCTCTCGTCGGACGCGTGACATGCATTCGGCTTCGATATGCAACGATCTCGCGTATTCCAGCCCCGGTGCATTCTGTAATTTCGAAGCAATCAGGACTTTATTGACCTACATGCGGAAATTGATTGAACAGCAACGCCTCTATCACTATGATCGAGTATTCCGAGGAAAGTATCAGTAGAAGTGAAAGAGGAATAAATGCTGAAAAGTGAGACCGGTGAGAACAGCTTGAGTTGGAATGCATGTTTATGCGTTTGTTCAGCTTCCTGATACGCAACGTGCAGCGAGATAAAGATTTCTTTATTGTAATATTAGAGAAATATTATTATTAACGCATTAGAGCTACTTTATTAGATATTAGATATTTCTCTTTAGATATTTCTCTTCTCTATTAGATATTTCTCTTTTAACATATTGACTATTTCGCGCAGACTATTATATACAATATTACATTAAAGTATAATACAATGAAAATTTTAGGATAGTTTAAAAATAGATGGTACATTAATTCTTGTAGTTTCAAAATAAATGCTCTATTAATTTTTCTTTGCTCTATTAATTCTGAATTTTCATTTTTAGACTTTGAAAATAAGTGCTCTATTAATTCTTATAGTTTAAAAATAATTAGCCTCTATTAACTCCTACCTAATTTTTAATACAATAATTACTCTATTAATTCTTAATTTTTAATAGTTATGTCCGTGAATATTGCTGTTTTTTCTTAATAAGAAAATTCTTAAACAACAAAATAGTATACGGTAACAAACAATTTTCTTACTTCGATGTCTAATTTCGTAAAATCAGAAACTGGAAAATTATGAAAGTTTCATATTCAACCTAATTCATTGTTATCATGCAAATTTTATGGACTAATTATTGTTAAATGCAGAAATTCATCAAGATTTCACTTCCCGTGTGGAAACATCAAATGCCGCAACTATAATTCACTTATATACATTGCATGATAATCTCATACACATTGAAAAAAGTTTCGGTTATTAAATTTTTAAATAATCATAATGTACTTAAATCCGAGAAATAGAAGTACATCAAACACAGAAAAGTATGTTCTTAATTGACTCGAATTGAGGGGGAACAGTTCCCCCCGCTCTGCCAGTATCGAATTAGTCACGTGACATTGTGACATGACGAAACGCGCCACGTGACCGAGCCGCGGCGGAAGGGGAAGGTAGAGTGGCGACACAAGTCTTAATCTGGCGAATCTGAGTACATTTTGTACTTTATGCACTTGTAACATTAATCCTGATTGAGAAAGCACTTAAACGAAAAATACAGAGCCTAGTTGAAGTAGATAAGATTAGAAAATAGAATCACAAAACTTTTGTAGAAATGCTAAGCGCCAGTCACGTGTCAAGATTGTTGTCACGCGCAACAACCTATCGACACTTTTCGCTAGCCAATAACGATATATCGTTGTTCGGCGCTCGAAGGGTTAACTTTCCTTTAACGATCGGGCAAGAGAGCAGATCTAACGACTGACGTTCCACGATGCTACATATTGCCGGAGAAAATCCGGAGGTCAAAAGTGGTTGATAAGAAACGTCGACGATTTATCCGGTGCGAGCGTAAATCGAAACGTTCGGAGATTTCTATCCGGCGCGGCGCACGGAAACGATCGCACGAACTGTATCGGAACCAGCCAGCATCCGATATCGACAAGACCGTATCGTGTAGGCACGAGAACGTTGTCCCCGGTTTTTTAGCGTCTCCGTCGAGCGAGCAGTGTTGTCCGGTGAGATGTACTGGATTTATTATGCAAGAAAAAGTGTCAGCTTAGCGAGGGAAATCGTTAATTATTGGGACGACGAATCGCATCCGGCAACGGGGTTCGGCTGTGTATACACAACGATATCGGTGTCCGCTTGCCTCGCGAGGGCTTTTTTCCCGGGATTTCCAGCGGGCCGGGGCCCGGTACGAACGCTTCCAGCCGCACGGCCATTCATATCGGCGGACCGTGTTTGCAAGGTAAAACGATCCCGCGCAATAAACTTCGATTAACGTGAGTAATAATCGGCCGCGCCGCTGCTTGCAAAGCTCCGCGCGCGGTTTCACCTCGCGCCGAGAGCCGCGCCGCCAAGCTGGCTAGGTATAATGAGGATATTGAGCATGCGTCCCGCGGCAAAACTGTAAAACATTTAAGAAAATTAATATATCAGGTGAAGTAAAAAGTTCTGAGCGTTTTTCGCTTATATAAATAAAGCTTATGTAAAACGCTCAGAACTTTTTACTTCACCTAATATTATTAAGTGCAATCGAGTTGGAATTTTCACGTGACTTCTCCCGCTTGTACCAATGGTTCAGTAACCTCGTTGTCCCACATCTACAAAAACACCAAAATAAATTAATGATCCGCGGTGTTGAACAGATAAGAACTGATAACAAGCGTCAGGAATGGCTGTACCACCAAACTAATACTTCTGTACTGAAACCGTTAATCCTTTGTACTCGAATTTGGAACAATATTTTCGTTATACGTCTGACCATTTTTATTTTCTCTTTACAAAATTTAGTGTATTGCTACACTTGAACATTTAGGAATTTATTGGTGCAGGAATTGTTTTGAATTACAGTACAAGTAATTTTCAGTGGTGCCTCAGAGGTGAAAGTCGAGTGCAAAGGGTTAGTATTCCTTGTCGCGGTGTACTTTCCGACACACCCTGTATGCACCACGGGCCGTAAAACTTTCGAAAAGGGGCCAGGAACTTTCTTTGCCCGGAAATGGCCAGGCAGCGAGAAGCTTTCGCCTCGTATCTCGTTCTGAGTGGCGGAGCTGACATGTGATTCGGTAGTAAGTTGACGCGCGACGCCGACAGACTTTTCGGGAGAAGTAGCGCAGACTATAAAAACCAAGGCTGTAAAGTCTGCTGGTAAATCGTATTTCTGCTTGCAAAAACAGATCTTTTCAAATGAGAAGTACACACCGAGTTATATATTCCTATCTTACTTCAGCAACTCGATAATTGTCCGTAGTTAAATTATATTTTTGCTTTCCGCGTATTTAGTTAGTTCTCATTTAAATCGATCTGTAGTCATATTTTAGAGGGAATCGATTCAAATGAAAACGGATCGTTAAGGGTAGCAAATTAAATTATGAAACATTATGCGAGAAGAGGATACATAGACCTCGTCAACCAATAATAATAGTTTTAAAACAAATATAAGACAGACATTTTAAACAATCTTCGATGAATTTGAAATCATAAATCCTGAGGGTTTGAGGAGGGTGTACAAGATTAATGCTTAAGCAACCACCTAGCAAGGTGGCTGTACCTGCTTCAATACATTACAAGTTTACGACTCGACAATTAGTGGAGCAATCGACCTAGTCGCTTAAACTGCAGGCCTTAGCGATCGTCAACTAACGTGACAAAACCTGTTCAAAGTTTTCTTCGGTTCGAACATAATGGTTCCGGAAACTCTTAGCAATCGTAAACACGCCGAAGAAATAAAATTAGCAGCCTACAATTATGACTTTTACTGTTACTTGAAATCTTTTACTGCCCCCATGCCTGACGGAATTAGGATTTTTGGTTTTATTAACGGTAAACATTGAGTTTCACAATTTGTTGTTTCATAACTTCTATCTAAAACCTGTATTTTATTTTTCATTCTTTATAGGAATTCTGGATGTTAGAAAGTGGTTAGAAATTCTAGTGAAAATCCCAATGAAAATGTATTTTAATGTTTGCATTTCAACTCTTCATAGTTCTAGTTTGCAATGCGTGTGGACTGCGGTCCAGGACACCATTGCGGTCAGAAAAATAAAAATAAAAACTGAAGAAAACATAACTTCTAGAATCATTTTTGGCACTTCAATTAATTTGAGTTAATCGAGTCGCGATACAAATAAATCTTTAGCGGTGATTTAATTTCAAACTTTACAGTACTTTTATCCTGTAAACATTCTTAATAAGCTTTTACGTAACCCAGCATGATTTCGAAAAGAACAAAAGCGGAATTCTAGGTTTAGTGCCTCCGCAGGTACATCTATATATAATTACACCGTCTCATTATTATTTATTACCGCTGCAATAACGTGATATCCGCCCGCGGAGTAAACAGGATAGTGCAATTCCAAAGCAAGAAGTTATGGCATGCCGCCGACAATAATATTTAATACGTATTATCAGAGCGTACCTTTAATAGAATCAGTCGTCCGACTAATTGGTTCGGGTTTAATCGAGAGGTGATTACGCTTCGAATACGTTGATGGCGGCTGCCCGGGATCTAATGAAGCGATCAGTTGATCTGTTAATTGGCTCATAATCGCCCGATCCGTATGTGTGTTACGATTAGCTGAACGCGGTTTTTCTTTTACTGTTTCCACGGGGTCGTTGTTTGTTCCACGATCGCACGGCGATCGCGAAGAAAATTACCTCATTTTGTTCGATGCTCAACGGCTCGTGTAGCTTACGGGATACATACATGAAAGTGGAATATTTAGTGGGAGTTTCACTGCAGAAAACGAGATGCTGCGGCGATATGTAACCACGCACGGACATAATCGAGAGTGCACACCGTGTTAGGCCTTCGAGTTTGAGTTATCCCCGCGGAAAATTTCAACGACCGAAGATTAGCTACCCTCCTCGGTACTCATTTAGAGGATTCAAGCGTAGCTGGTCGAGTCACTGGCTCCTATGTAAATTGCTTCCATTGTAGGCTCTTCATTCTAACCGAGCCTCGACCCTGAGCGGCTTACCTGCGCGCGCAACCGCCGTATATTTCCTGGGACTTTTCGAGAAATATGTCCACCGAACTGAAAATATTCTTCGACGTTAATTCTCAAGACTTGAACTATAATAAATAATCTGTTAACCCTCGTCCGCCTTCTGAGTTAGCGCAGTAACTAAAAAACAGATCAACTTCAGAACTTGTTTTCGAACATGAGCAATAAAGAAATTGTTACCTCTCCAGTATTTCATTTTATACCACTTTTGCCTTAAGTATTCGCAATTTTTCGAGTCTTACCTTATATCATAGTACTGATCATTCATGGTTTACGTAGTGCTGGTGGAAGGTCACGCAGAAAGGCACGGCATTTGAATGTATTAATGCATTGTTGACCGGTCACTTGTAATTTTCACGCATACATGTTGTTAATTATCCATTATCTTTTATGAATAAAAATTATAATATTAACTGAAAGTTTATCCATTAAATTCTTCACAATTGCATATTATACAAATAAATATATTAAAAAATTATAATAAATTCATCGATGTTGTCCCAGTTAACAGTACATTAATTTCGCAATATTTTCCATATTATTTACTTTTCTTGTATCGATTCCAATAGTTTCTGATTCAGTCACAATTTCACAAATTAGCATATCGCGATGATCAAAAATCAATCAAAACGCTTGTATCTAACATCTTCTTCACATCGCGCGAAAAATCAACGATAATCGAAAGTGTGGAAGCGACATGCTGTGGAAAACATTTTCACCGTGTTTTCGCGCGCGAAGCAAGCTCGTAAGTCATTAATTTTCTCTGGATGATAATTCTTGCGCGAACAGGTCGCGGACGTGCGTAGTATTAAAAGATAGAAAGGATGATCAACTCAAGCGCTCGCGCGCGTACACGGGGCTGCTAATTTCCGAGCCGCGGTTCTTTTTCCTCTCTTTCCCTTGATCCCCGGCATTAATAATCCGCGAAAGTGTAACTTTGTTTCGTGAAAGTCCGGCCGGTGGTGTTTAGAGTTTAGACGAAACAGACCATGTCCCGCAACACGGCACTCGGTTTCCTTTTCGATATTTGTTTTGCGCGGCCCGAATACGTGTCGCGCGACCAGTTCTACGATATTCCCAGCGATACCGATCTGCGGCAATCATTTTCATCTGTCGTTGATTTCTCAATGGGTTCCATCTCGCCGGAATCATTCACTGTAAATTTACATCGTCGTTTAGCCGTCGTACAAACGCGTTTATAATTCGTTTCAGGCGCTACCCTAGTTTCCAGCTCGTCTTTTCACCGATTTTTAGGCATTCTTTTCACGGAAACTATTGAACCATCTACATTAGGATTTTTCAGACATATTTAGTGGTATTTGAAGTACGTGTGCGATTTTCCGGAACAAAAATAATCAAGATTAATTTTACAAAACATGGGTTGACTGATTCCATAATTTCGCTCTTTTTACTGATTGGAAACGAAACAATGAAGTCGTTTATTGATCAGTATGAATGTAGCTATGATCAGAGCCAAAAGAAATTAAAAATCTCTGATTTTTTAAATATCTTTCGGCCTTCAGCGCGATAAAAACATAAGAAAACATTGAGGGATTTTACAAATTTTGGTTCTTGCGATGACAGAGTATTTGATGAAGATTCTCTGAAAGTTTCGAGCTAACTGGCCGACTAGAACTTGGCAAAATGATTTCGAGAAACCACGTTCATTTTACGAATTCTAAGACATCCTTCCACGCACACATTTTACAAAATTTATACTCGAAGAAAATGCTACTGAAACGACTTTTTAAAACTGAAATACTAGAACAACCCCTTCATTCTTGTGCTCGAATGTTCCTTACCGTAACCTCTTTAGTATGCGCGGATTCGCGTGCAATCTTTCAAGAACTGCACCGATGCAGTCCCTTAATTTCTTGTCGATTTACGAGGTAGATTATCAATTCTTTCCATCGTTAATTACGTACCGACGATTTACGATACACCGTCGCGAGCTTTACGAGCGCGGATCATGAGCGTTAGCGTGTCATCAAGGCATAATGTTGTCCTCATCTTTGGTCGTCTGCGACTGCGATGACAGTAGTAAAGGTACGCAGAATGTTAAGAAACTATTTTCCTACAATTCTTAAAAATTTACCTACAACTGTTATCTTTGCAGTCCGTGGGCTTAAAGTTTTGAAAAATGTTATGTCTCTGTGTATTTGTAAGAAAAGTGAGTAGATCAACTCTGAACATCGAAGAAATTAAAAAGGATGCAGAAAAGTTTTATTTTGCCCAAAGAACTGCAGTCTGCTGGTTCATTATTTAAAGATTTTTGTGAATTTCGATCTAATTTAATTTATTTGTCGAAGGACTCCCTTTACATATTATGTTTATATAAGAACGAAACGATTATACAGGGTGGAGTAATTAATTTGTCAACCTTAAACATTTCCATTACTTGTAACAATATTAAAAAATAATGTAAACACTATTTTGTGCGCGAAAGCGTTTTGGAGACTTCAATGTTGCTTTGATTTCTTTAAATGGAAAGACCTACCTTCTGTATCATGAATCAGTATAGATTGTGTAAAAGTCTATTGCCCTTCATATGCCCTAAACCTGATAGTTAAAGAGATATTATCTAGCATATAATGTAAATAAGATTAAATGGAACAGAGCAACATTATCAGCAATGAATCGTAATTGATAAATTTAATATACGAAAAGAAAATCAGCCGTGATTCAGGTTGTGCAAGGTTCAACAAACGGAAGTGTGAAAAACGAGATCGTAATCAGGACAATAAGCTAGGTGTACCAGAATGCTAACAGGGGAGTCCAAGGAATTCGTGTCGTGCTCTTCCGAAGAAAAAATTTTCAAGAAAACTTGATAGCTCTCGCACGCGCTTTATACATTTTGATAAGAGAAAATCGCCAACAATTTCATTTCTATCTAGAGCATAAATAAAAAGGTAGCAAGCTTGCTAATGAACTGCGAATATCTGTACGCGCATCTCTTTTAATGGACTACTTTATGAGAGACAGGATAAAACAATTTATTCGGCCGGTCTAGTGACTTAATAACCTCTTGCGATGCATTAACACGGCAATATACTTAACAGTAAAATGCAAGTTTCTAATATTTTTCTTCGGCGAAAATTTGCGCGGATGCCTCCGTGATCTAGTTGAAAAAATGGGAATTGAAACTACTTTCATTCTCATACCGAGAATATTAAATGGAAATTGCAATTCCACATGTGAAACATTTATCGGATTTCATCACAATCGTCGTGTTATTTTATTTTGCGCGTTCGTGTACGTTATTCGTGCTTAGAATATGCAATATTTTCACTGTAGATTATTTTAGCAAATGGCCACTAGAGAAGCAGCTTTCCGTTTTTCACTGGTTTTTTTTTAATAAAGAAGTGGAAACGCTTCAAGAAAAATGAACTTGGATAGGAAATCTCAACTTCAGGGACCGAGTTATTTATTTAAAAACTCAGTTCCACCCTTATCCTGAGAATAGACTTTATTAAAAACACTTCGAGAATCTTTACCGCATATCCTGTTATAGAATGAACCAAAAATTTGAATATCAGTCGATTATTTTTATCTTATATCGTGCTACCGCCCAAAAATATAAAGAAAAATCGGTAATTTAAAAATTCCACCATTTAGCTTTCCGTTTTTCACTCGTTATGTTAATAAAGAAGTAGAAACGTTTCAAGAAAAATAAATTTGAATAAGAAATTCCAATATTTCAGAGACCGAGTTATTTATTAAAACAAAACAAAATTGTATGAAGAAAAAATTCTAGAAACGTTAAAGGTCGAGGTAATCTATTTACTCTAAATGCGTTGTTAAAGTTATTTAACGGATATGCGTTTGTAACGAGCAGTCAACGGGTATAATACACGGTTCAAAGGAACAGCCGACTGAGAACGAATTACAGTTCAAGCACAATAAAATGCAGTGCTTATACGTATGCACAACGGTTTTACTGGAATTCGGAAATTTTTCCAGTGGTCCCTTTCGTTTTTGCCCGTACCGAAGTGAAAACTTGAGGTGTAGGGTTGTGCATGTAATGACACACATCTATTCGTACACGTCTACATACTTAACCTCCCTTTCCAGGGAAACACGGAGATATTAAATTGCAGTGCTTAAACTCTCCCGCGGTTACTTATTTGCAAGTCTAACGATAGCTACCACGGATTCTGGCTTGCCACGTCCGCGCCGTAATCTACAACAATTTTATTTACATATTGGAACATTTGCAACGACACTAACACGATTTCCTCCTTATAGAAAGTTTCTCTAGGTAGAAGTGTTGAAAAGATTCAACGAGAATCGGACATTCACGGAATCTGAATCTCCGATTCGCGTTTTATGTGTGTTCCTTCTCTGTATACAGGGTGATTCAGCGTAGTGTGTCTCCTAAATCACTTGTAAAATATTGGTGTACCGTCATTGCGGGCAATAACTTCGCTCACCTAGATTGTTATAGAACTTCGAAACAGTTTTCATTTGCGGCGACCTTCTATCTTTCAGGTAACGCGACAAGTACCCTGGAAAATCATTGTCCACGAACCCGGTTTCACAATTACAGTGCGACGGTCGTTGTTAGCAGCACAGTTCTAAGATCATACCTGTGCCATCGGTTCCTAGAAGGTTAAAAGGTTCCTGGCGGTTTGCGGCAGGTAGCCCATTGTAACAAAACAAGGCCGACTTTCATTGTTGACCGATCAATGGCCAGCTAGTAATTGCCGTACTGGAAGCGTAATGAACCGTTATCTTTCAACCATTTCCATTTTTTTCGATTGACAGGTAAGGGGATAATCTTTGACCATAAACGCGTACCTTTGGAAATTTAAATAAAACCGTGGTACCCAAGTCGGAGTAATTAAATAACTGTCGATCGTATTTTATATGTAAGCCGTTTGTGCAGAGTTGTAACGATGGATTTGGGTAAAATTATAGACATTCAGCAAGATGGTATTTCTGGTTGTAAAAAGGAATGGTGCTTGGAATTTTAATCTCTTCATCCCCAAAGTGACTAATGGCCTCTCTTAATCTTCCCAGTGCGCTTTATCATGAATCGGTATGGTAAAACTTAGCTACTTCTTGTAAGAATAATTTTTTGCATCCATTGCACACGTGCAGTTTGATCGAAGGTTATAGGGTCGTCTTCTAAACTCGTAATATTACAGTGCACTCACTGCAGTGATCGACTTGACGTCGAGCTAAATTGATAATGTGAAATTTGACCGTAAATTCTGTTTGAAGATCTGCACCGTTTATGGTACAGCAGGTCAAAATGGGATAACGGAGGTAGTACTAAAACCGATTAATGGTGGAGGTTTTTCTGTCAGCTGGTGGAAACACCTATACACAGGTGAAAAGGTCTTTAAACTTTAAACCTTTAAATTGCCGGGTCTGTTCCAAGCAGTACATACCTGCACCTCTAATCCATACGTAGGTTTACGACATGCGGCATTTTTCGCATCATAAACTCAATTGAACCCTTATCCTGACAATAGATTCCATTGCAAACACGCGATTTATATTATTTCGAATTGCTTTAAAAGTTCCTTTTGTCTTTCGAGAATCTTTACCGGATACCCTGGTTATCTGGCTAACTAAAAATTGGAATAACAGTAAATTCTGCTATCGTCTTAAAGCCTGAAAAAAATGAAGACAAATCGGTAACCCACAAATTCCGCAATTTAGTAAACAAACAAGATTTTTAATTTCTTTTGTTTCGGACCTACAATCATACTGTTTAATAAACAACTTCATTTTGCTGTTTCCGATCAGTAGCAAGGAGATCATTCGACCCATATTTTCCACAATACATAACTCATGTATAAATTTTATTATTTCTACTTTTAAAAAATCACACATATCCTTCTCATACCAATGAATACGTGTGCAAAATCCCAATAAGAAAGGTTCAAGCGTTTTTCTAGAAAAATTGCTAAAATTTCGTGCAAAATGTGTTTTTAAATTAAAATTCAAAGATTAAATCAGTAATTTAATATTTATAATTATTGAATAAATCTATAAATATCTTCATTTTACAACCTAATAGAATACCCCCTTGAATGGCTGACTACTGTGACAATTAATGCTCGAAATTTGATCAGTCAGAAACGTTTGTCGGCCAAAAATGCGTTCTCCGTTGACGGTGCCATTTCCGCAAGCGCGCGCTCGAGCGAGTCACCGTTTATTTTGTCTCGCGCAACTTTTGACACCGATAGTCACTAGTCACACGTCCCTTTCTCGAGAAAATTCCTGACACGGAAAGGCGAAAGTGGAGGTTCTAAATACCCGCGAACAAGGTGTAGTTCACGGTCGAACCGCGACGGCCATCCGGAGGATGTTTGTTCAAGCAAGTGACGCGTTCCACGAGGCCAGCAAGATTTTTATGAGAGACGCGCAAAGCGAGTCCCGCGATGAACTCGGCACATGTAGTTTTTGCCGCGATAGCCATCGAGCTCTTCTCGATTCCAACTCTCATGTCGGCTTCCACGTGACAGGCGTCGACAACTCTTGATTGATCATAATTAAATATAATCGTAATTAGATGAAGTATAAGTTTTACAAAATTTCATTGTTCTTTATATTATGTATTCCGTAAAATGTGTAAAACACAAACTTTAATACAAGAATCATAACAATATTCACAGATGAATTATAATTTTTATAAAATTTCATTGTTCTTTATAATACAGTAGGACCTAGAAATAAAAAATTTATTTTTGAATATAATGTAACTTTTAATTATTTCTCTCGGTTCTGGATTATCCATCGGGTAATTTATCCGGGCTGTTTATCACCCGATCAAGCCGGTTAATCGTGGTCCTACTGTATATTACGAACATTGAAACTTTTACTGTAAGAGCTATGGCAATATTCACAAATTAACAAATTATAATTTTTACAAAATTGCATATTATTTGTATTATTTTGTGAAACATTGAAACTTTCAATGCAAGAGCCATGGCAATGTTGACAGAAGAACTATTGGATATGGGTGTAAATGAATGTACACTGGTACCTTTAAAGTAAAAGAAATTTGACTTTATTTCACGGCGCGGGAGGAAGCTCTTTACTCTTCAATGTCTTAGCTTCGACTAATTGTTGAGAGGAAAAACCGTTGGAACCCCGAAAGGAAACCAGGGTCCCCTCATATCTCCAAACTGTTTAGGTTAGCCACAGTTCGGCTCTTGAAAGAAGTTATATGAAACATAGAATGGGTTACCTCGAAATCTCTGTTTTGAAAATATGATTCTTAGAACGTTCCATCGATACTTCGTAATCTCTGTTTAAGAATACGATACTGAGATCGTTGATTAATTTTTTGACAAATTCATTGTACTGATAACTTATTGATTATCCAACAAGAACAAAATTTCATTATTCTTTATATTATTTTTTAAAACACTGATACACCTTTAATGCAGGAGCTATGAAAATATCGCGTTATCAGTAGGAATCGTCGTACTTCCTTCCGGTCCTGCGGTAACCTTTCAACAAACACATTTCCGTTAATCCAGGTAGGAGGGTGAGGGTGTCTCGCGGTGACCTAGAGGTTCTCGTGCCTAAGGAAAAAAAAACAAAAATACCGCACGTTAGCAAATAGAGTAGAAAAACTGAGGTCGTATGGTCCATTTATCGTTACTCTGATTTAAATCATGTGCCATAAATCATGAGACTGATTGTATTAGGTTGGCAACTAAGTTCGTGACCTCCCCATTTTCTCAAACAAAGTCGACAATCCTGCAAATGAAGCATGCGAGCGACCAAAAAATCCAATGTCCAAGCAAAAACGTGACTGAACCGTAAAGACGGCCACCCGTCGACAATCCTGCAAATGAATTCTCAAACAAAGTCATTTATATATATTTTTAAGCACGAGTATTTTATATCAAATTAATCGCAAAATTCGGAGCTTTCCAAGGATATACAGTTTAAAAGGAATGGTCACTGAATGAGCTTATAATGATACGAAACACAGGTCGCGAATTTAGTTGCCAACCTAATATGTATAATCGTTTGACCGTCAAGGGTGGACTTTCGTTCCAGACACGAATGACCCAGGTTGCCCAGGGGAGGTTGATTTCCAACATTTTCCAACGAATTGGCTTGGAAACTTACTCCCTCCCCAAAAGCCCTCTAACCCCTACGCGTTTCCCCGGGTTTCCTTTCTTACCCCTAGGTCAGCGTCGTGAGAAGGGATCGGGTCCTTTGTCCAATCGACTCGTAGCCAGGTCATTTGACTTTGACCAGGTTCAGGTAGCTTGCATCCGGCAGGTTAAATAGTCGGTCGGTTCCCTGTTCCGCATCAGTTTCGGTGCCAACGCGATTCGAAACAGTCGGTTTAGTTTGCGAGGTGTCCTACCAAGTGTACCAAGTGTCCAAAGTGTCCAAAGTGTGCCGACACCGCCATCGATAAATCGACTCTCCACTTGCTTCTGCTGGTGGTTGGTCTGTGTGTAATTGCCTTGATCGAGCCGAAACATGCGAGTGAGTAATTTACTTTTCCTCCGGTACAACACCTTCGAATCGGCCGTTCTACCCCGTTGATCGGCCTGAACTTTATTTACGGGCGTACCGGACCATCGGCCTGGAAATGATTCCGAGAAACTCGAGCGGCGCGCTCGGCGACCATTGCATAAGTATATTGCGATCGAATCTGCTCCAAACAGAGCCGGCTCTCCACTTCCTACGCCCGGTTTTCCTCTCTGATAAATTTCCGATGTCGTCGTCTTGTTCCATTTCGTGTGATCTATGCTGCGAGATTCGTTATCAGGCTTGTGGACCCGATTCGCTTTTCAAACTGCTGACTGAGAGCGACTAGCTAACTCGTCCTTTGTGTTCGGGCATGTATCGGATCATCTAGTAATGCAACTTTACCCGTATTTTTGTAAGAGAAAGTGAAAAATGTAATCACAACCGTGTTCTAATAACCGATGTATTCTATATAAGTTTTCTTCATTTTCTGCAACCCATAGAATCTGGTATAGAAGACTGTGTTTATTTCTTGGTGTTTTGTCTTTCAAAAATGTGAATTCAAATTCGTGTTACTTACAACACTTTCCGATTGTTTCTGGTTCTCTTGTTTGTCGGAAAATTCTTCAAGCCAACGATATTATATGAATTTTTTCTTTTCATACGTACCGTAAAATGTCCGGTCTCTATCTATGTTGTTGCAAGATGCTTTTACCTAAAATCTGATAATAGAAATGTAATATAGTTTATTGATCCAAAGTGTAAATGGTATATCGGTGTGAACCTCTACTAATACCGCCTTTACGCAACTATTTCTAAGGCTCGCATGATTTTTATCGTAATTAGACAGCGGATCTTATGCAAAATAAAAATATTTCACTTCAATTACAAGAAACTGCAGTGAGATAGAAATTTTTTTTCTCACTTAATATGCTTATTAAGTTGAAAATAACGTAACAGTATTTTTAGATTCTTCTAACGTTTTCACTGTTTTGAATTACACTTACTCATTTTTGTCATATATGCATCAAATCCGCTGTCTAATCATAATATACACGCAAGTAAAGATATGTATTCAGTAATTTTTCACATCGGCATATTTATTTGGTACCTCTGTTGTTAACTGTAACTATGAAATATTTTAAAAAATTGAACGGGGAGTATACAGAAAAATAGATTTCTCAATACCTATCACGTCGTACGTCGCAATTTTAAATAACAATTGGCAGAAAATCAGTTAGCACAAAGCACGAGAATCGAAATTGTCACGAATATGTGATGTTGGTGGTGAACGCGTTAATTGTTCTCATGTGGATGTTAATAACTGAACAATCATCCGGTTCACAGGCTCGTGTATCGTGAACAACGATGCTTCAGCGTACTGTGGGAAAAGTGTATAGCATAATTTTAATTACTAGTTGGGTCTAGTGTAAAAATTTCACAGGGCTATTAATATTATCCATTTCTTTTTAATGTTATCGATCTTGTTGATAATTCGTTGAAGCATTTTGCATGAAAATTCTGTACTATAGGTCTGAAAATACGGCTGCGAAATTGAGAAACTACATAATGTAGTAACAGCTGGAATAGTTAGGTATCCGCAGGTGCAATTTACGTGTTATTTATCGATATCTCCTTATTTCCTTGCCAAGAATATCACATTATAGCTGCTTATATAATTAGTGGAAATATTATTTTGCGGGTGATAAATGATTGGAAAGTGATTTTGTTTCAACTGAAATAATTTTATCCATTTTATTAATGTTGGCACATATTAATAGGGAACATAAGAATTTTAAAAAATTACATTCCTAATTTTTATTACCAAATTCATACGTAAAATTGATGAAGTTAATTTGTCGCTTCGTATTCTCTTGCTGTTCTCTTTCTTTGTTCAATGCGAGTAAAAGAAAATTATCAATCTTCATCGGAAGGAACAGTTTCAAGCTTTAAAATGAGTCGAAATTTATTTCTGTACCATTGTTTTTTTGCGAAATTACCACAGGTTAAATGTAGACAATTTTTTCCAAAATCCGAAATTTAGTTTGCAAACGCTTGCACTGTACATTGTTATTGGGTTTTCCATCTAAGCCTACAAAGTCACGTTCACACGCTTCAGAAACTTTCCATCTAATTGTCATCGCGTATTAATTCTGTCCTAACTGTAAACTGTGTTTTGTTCCTCGCAAATGTCAAGATTTGCGGCGAGATTCACGCATGTTCGCACTTTCGTCTGACATTAAGCATTTCGCTTGAAGGTTATTGTTCAATTTGTGGAATCGGGGACAAGACAATCCTGTTCTAACATTTACATCGAGTGAGTACATTTCCTCCTCGGTGATTGACTTTTCCGCAAGATGACCTAAAGTAATGATTGAGGGATACAATAGGCAGGGTTAATTCGACGTTTCTCCTTCGTCTGGTCCGGAGAAATGATCGAAAGCAGAATTTCTCAAAGAATCTCGACGCCCCACTGCAATTAACCGGTATTGCACATATATTTTGACATAGATCATGTTAAAAATATAAGGACTTAAATAGAAACTTCTTGATTAGTCTACTTCTCTAAACATTTGTTAAATATTAACTGTAAGACGTCAGCGGCTAATTTCTTCTTTCAAAGTTTATGGGAAGGGAAACTCTTATTTACATACGCTCTGTTTTTACGCACATAAATCATCACACACACTTTAAATCAGAATAACATTTTTATCAATGAATTTTAATATTTTCTTTATTTATGGCGAGATTTATCATTGCATTTGCAGTTATCGTTAATGGAAATATTTTCCACATTGAGAATGTGAATAATTACAGTGTTAGAGACTCGAATTGTTTGATCGAATTTTGTTTGCAATAGTATTTAAGAAATTAGGTTTTGAAAGAGCGAAGCATGAAACAATTTTCACAATCACCAGGATATTCTGGTTCCGTGAATCGTAGAAAGTTTTAGAATTAAATGCAGATTGCCGTTGTTTGCAAATGATACCGGTTGGTTTAAACTGATTTAAGCAAACTTACCGATTGTTATCTCTCTGCTTCACAGCTACAGCTTTCACCCGGCTTTGACTAGCAATTAAATTAACCCTCTAAGAAGATCAACTGGTCGAAGCTTGTGTGATGCAAGGCTCTTATTGTATTCTGCGTTTCTAAGCACGTTTACGTCTAGTGTTCGAATAGGAGGACAAAAGCTGTGCTGAACAAACCTAAGCCGTAAAAATGATTCCAAGTCTAGACGAGTCAAGCGATCATATAAAATCATTTCAAATCAACTAGAAATATGTTTCTGAGATTGGGCTTGTGAATATGTTGTGTTACAGCAAAATGGCTAACTCTTGAGCGATAAAGAATGAATTTTTAGGAGGTACCTAGGGGGGAAGATGGTAAACAAATAAATAAATGTTTATGTAGTAAATATTAGCAACACGGTCCAGTAAACACAAATTAAAAAATACTGTGATATTATTTCATAGAATCTATCAAGAGCGGAAATAAATTTCTACTTTCCTACAGTTCGTTGCAATTATTAGTCTGTGTTTATCGAACTCGTTATTCACCGGCTATCATAACGCGAATAACAATTTCAATCAGCCGGATCGCATGAACGCCTCGTGGGCATAGAGATGAAATCCGTCAGAAAAGTACGCTGTGTCTAATTAACGTGCAAGGGGGGCCATTGATGCGGCAGTAATTTCTCTATTCAAAGTGTAGAGTTAATCCTATAAATCGCCGTTTCTAAATTTAGTCGAGCCACGGTGAAATCGGCCATTAATCTTACATTTATTCGTCGCCCGATATACTCGCGCATATACATACTCCTCTGCTATACTACACCACTATATCAGTCTTGTCCATCGAGCATCTTTGGTTGGTCACGTTGTGTGTCGTTTGCCCACGCCGTGGATCGTCCAATGGCGTAGCCCCGGGCCGCCTTATCTGCGCGAGTCCGGACATTTATCGCCGATTTAAACGTGGGTTTGATCATCCAGGCTTCAATTAAACCGGGCCCCATGCACTTGCGATTGTCTTCAATCCTCCAGCTCTCCCGCGGAAATTGACTCGACCTGCTTTTCCGCGATGCCCGCTTTTACTTCCGATTTAATTACCGACACACAAAAGATTGATTGTATAACCAGACTGAGAATCCTCGGGCATTTACCTTTACAACATGCAAAATGCAATTTTCAATGAACATCCAACTTTCATAGACCGAGGAGACTAACGAACAAGCACTGAACTGATGGCAGAATATAGTATAACACGAATGTTTCGTAAACAATGACGTACAATGTTGAACTACACTTCAAGAATAATAATGAATAGACGGCGGATCTTTATGCAAAATAAAATTCTAAAATTGAAAATTATTTTCTTTCTTGATATGTTTAATAGATTGAAAATAATAAAACAATATATGTATGTTTCAATTCTTCTAATTTTTTACTGTTTTACATTACACTTACTCATTTTTGTTATAAATGCATAAAATCCGCTGTCTAATAATGAATTGAAATCGGTTGACGCATAAAAAAGCTATGGGCATTGCAAGATATCAAAATCTTTGACTTTAGGGTTCGCGATTGATCGAAATCGTAGATTCTTAAAATTTTTAATATATTCAGTCAATTGTATTTCATAACGACCTTCGATTTCGATGCAACTTTGTACGAGCACATGTTACAAAGCACAAATAAAGAATTTGAAAATCGTGACCTTTACTTTTTCTTTCGCAACTGCGACCAATAACAATTTTTAAAAAATACTTACAAATTAGCTAGTAAACTAATCCTTCTAACGTCTCAAAAAAACTCAAATTTTTGGGTCCAGTTTTGAAAAAGCTATTCGTTTTTCAAAGATGTACGAATACTTTTTGAACAGCCACTGTACATACAAAGAACAAAGAGCTGTACTTTATATATAGTAAACTTTATAAAAGTCTCGTTTAAACCGATGTAGACAATTTTTAATTTGCATAAAAAATCGATAATCTAATCACAACTTAAAACACTTTGTGGATGTTTCGGGTACTGTATAATGAAGCCTACAGTGAGAGTTGCGCTTTGTCGAACCTTCATGGTTCACTATTCGCTTATTCAGAAAGAATGCCTGTAAAGATGTTTACAATACCATTACAAAGCGTTACTTACACATGAAAATAAGTCGGTACTAATTTTTCTATTCAAACGGAAAGAGCCGAAAGGTATATCAATTTGCTGTTCCTAGAAGTAGGAATTAAAGCAGGTCGAACAATAAATTCACTTTAATGACAGCAATAGGTACCTTCAGTGCCTCGCCGTTGCTTCGCGAGTAAGAAAGACGTAGTTACAAGCCGCAGGGAGAATTAGTCAAGCAAATACGAACATCCAGATTTTTAGCCGCCTCCATTCTTATTCTTGATTCAACTAATTTTACTTTGGCATCGGTCCAGCCGGAACCTTCCTTCCTTCCTTTCTTTCTACGATATCGCGCGGAATTTCTGCTTCCTCCTTCTTTTCGAGTTTCCAGCAGCCGCTGAAAATTTACGTTCTGTTTCCATTTCTGCCGGCGAAAATCTTGGCCTCGAATTTCGATAAATTGTAACAACGTGTTGCGCATATAGCTTCATTCTAAATTTAAAACTAGAATTGTCTGGTACAGACAAAAGTTTAGGGCTATATTGCTGGTATAATATTAAGATTGAATGAAATATATGAACTATAAAGAAACGGGATTATTAACTTGGTCGTAGAGAGTAGTAACTCTCACACCTGCCGTAATAAAATACGAACACGGCAGTAATATTGTTAGATAATTTACGTTCTAATTCACCAATATTATACACCTCACGCCTGCCATAATAAAATGCAAACAGTAGTAATATCATTAGATAATTTACATTCGAATTCACCAATAGTGTATACCTATTTGTTTTATTACGCGTGGTATACTAATGTATTTTTATATCCATATGTATTCTATATGTCATATTGCTATATCACTGAGTTCGATTATGTAAATCTAGAATGCAATGCTTTCATTCTTAAGGCACTTTAGAACCGATTTACAAAATCAAGTTGTTCAATAAAAAAGTAACTCAATTTTAAGTGTATAACTTCTATAGCACTATCGGGATACCAGTAGTACCGCATGATGAGATACAGTATATAAACTTTTAAATTAGACTGATACATTTATTTGCTTAATTAGGACTTAAAAAAAGGAAGAATTAACAATAATTTAAGTATTCATCAATCATCTGAACTCTCCCGTGCCTCCCCTTGATTCGAACATCGATTCGTTTCAAAATCGAATATCCAAATACATTAGGTCGGAAATACTTAGTACAGTTTTGCAGTTTCTGTTGTTGCATTTCATGCCATCCATAGATTGAAATCCTAGTGCATTAATTTGTTTAAAAAACTGTTATTTATCAGACATTTCATATGAAACAACCTAGCAAAATTAGACTATTGATCCGCTTTTTGAAATCTATGGGACTACGATTGCACTTATTTATTTTACTTTTACAGTGATTAGAAGTTATTCGTTGTTGATAATTTCGTAGATGAACAAGAAAGTGTATATTCATTGTATGCCAACAAACAAATTAGAATACTATTTCAGTTTAAATGATACTATTAATATACATCTTTAGTAAATTCTGTTCGAGATCTTCATCGCGAGTCTGACTCGATGTTATAGTTCAAGGGGTTAATAAATACACAGGTAATGATTTTTTAAGATTTGGTTGGCTCTCAGTTATACATACTCTTCGGTGTAGCTAGACCAGCGAACCATGATCGCAGCATGTCATGGCATGGCGTGGCGTGCCTTGGCGTGGCGAACCCGATTTACCTATTTGACGTCGGCAGTCTACGCCGCTGACCGACTGGCGTGGAAAGGATTATCAGATAAAGTGATTCGGCGATTTGGTGTGTTTCAGAACGTAGTGCCTTACCGGTGCAGTAGCGACAGCGACGAGGAGCCAGTCACGAAGCAGCCTCGACTCAGCCGCAGACACTCGCGGGGATCTGGAAGGGAATCCCCGGGTCAGTCGGCCCGCTCGACGCGCTCCGAACGCTCGAAACGCCACAGAGCCACGAGATCCACGAGATCCACGAGATCGTCGAGGCACTCGGACGATTCAGCCGCAGCCAGAGGGGATCTATCCGACACCGACGCGTCTTCCGAGAATCGATCCATCGGCGAAGGATCTTACTTCGAGGTGCGTATAATTCCGGTGACAGAAATCACTTTTCTTTGTCTCCTCTCGTGCCTCCAGTGTTGTGACGCGAAACCGGTATCGCAACGGTTCCAAAACGCTCTTCTCGTCGAACAATGGTGTACTTGTGCTCTCCGCAACGGCCAACGTGATCACTGATCAGAAGAACCTCTTAGGATTTACGCTGTTACTTTGGAATTTGTGGATGTTTGGGTTCGCGCATCCGGTGTTTGCTTCTGCCGCGATCGAATTTGTTTGAATTCTGGTGCAGATTTGTTAACGCGTTGTCGATGGTACACATAAAATAAATAATGACGACAAATCAGTCGTTTAATTTCAAAATGGTGCTAGTGAAAACAATCATTGGATAATAAGGAATTAAGTGAAAATCCTGTAAAACGCAATAATATCGAAGGATGTTAGGTTGATCTAAAATTATATTGCAATTATTCTAATTTTATTGATGATTAAACCCGTAATTGTGGTGTTAAACCAGACAGATAAATATTCACTTACAAAACCCTTGTACATACTTAACACTAAACCTACCACTACCAATTATTGAAATAATCAAGATGATTGTATGTATAGATATCTTTAATACAGCACGTATTACAATAGGAGCCACACAAAGTCTAAATAAAATCAATCTTGTCATTTTTATAACGGACATGTACCAGTTACTTTTAAGGCTCGGTACGTTTAGTGTTAATGGTTCAAATGGAAGACTCCAATTCGCGTCTCCCGTCAGCAATGTGTTGGTTCGTGATTTTCTGGCTTCCTTTGTGATGTTCAAATGTGGCAGGATTCGTGAGATACATAGGTGTTTAGTACATTGTGGACAGACGTATTTACATAGTTTTGACGACCGAGTTCTTACGACCATCATTTTGAATTTGTTTTTCGGTTAACGCGACGCTTCTAACCACCAATGCTATCGTGCAAAGCTACGCGAATACAATTTGAAAGTGACATTCGAAAATAAACAGAATTAGGTATGCGCGAGGAAAATCTGATCGGTTCTATAAATTTGAAGATAGTGATATTTAATTATATCTTATCCGTTAAACATTTTTAAAGAAAAACCATGACGTTACTGTGACTTGTGCACAACGCGAAATACAGTGAATTTTTTCTACAAATATCTGGATTGTTGAGAGTGCGTTCTTGAAAATGTAGAAAACTTGTTAATTGAGACAAGTGTGTGGGATTTGATTAGGACTGTGTTAAATCCAGAGATCGTGAAAAGTTTCTGCGTCGAAATATTTGTGATGTTTAGTGCGAAACGTCTAGATAAAATCTCTAATTATCTCTAATATTTAAAATATCTCAATTATTATTCGTTTAAAGTTTCAAATTTAAATAAAATGGGTTTTCCATGTCTAAATAAAGTCACTGTTTTTGCAAATGTCGCTTCATGATATACCGTGTATACAAACACATTTTTTGACATTATTAAATGACGATTAGCCTGCGGATATTAATGAAAAATAAAAATTTTCTACGTTGATTGCCATAGATTGGAGCAACATATAAAAATTTATTTCTTTTCTTCAATGTTTACTAAACTCGGAAAAAGTAGAAATTGTTTTTGCTTATAATAAATGTATAAAATCCGCAATGTAATTATGATAAATGCTTCGTTACTGGAATTTATTCGATCATCACCCATAGGAATGTTCTGACTTCTATAATTTTGAAACAAAGAACCGTTCATTTGATCGTAATAAGTTTAGTGTTAAATAATCCACAAATTGTCCCAACTATTCGAAAGCTAGTGAGATTAAAGAATCAAGAAAACGTGTGATTACCGTTAAGTTAAGAAGACGATACAATCACCTGATCACAAAGATGGACAACTGCCAGTGGAAGTTGATCCTTATTAGCTGTCCCCTATTGTTTCGTTTTGAGCTCGCAGGAAGTGTCGCGCATACTTGGTGCACGCGTTGCGTCCACGTGTAGGCGATCGATCGATCGATCAAAATTCGGTATACCCGATCGCATTACTGCTGGTTCGTTGCTTGATCGGTGCCTTTTTTCATCTTAATCGAGACGATGCTAGTCTTCGACACAGTGAAACACGATTATTCAGACCGTTTTAAACTGTTCTTTCTCTTTTAAAGTTTTGATGATCGCATTCGAATCGGATCGTCCGATCGAGTTCGAGATCGTTTCACGCCGATTTTATGACTCAGGTTTTTGCGGTGTAAACCGAAAACTAGAAAACTGGTAAATGATCGTATAAACGTTGATATGTTGATTCAATTTAATGACCGCGTCCTCCAATTTATTTAAATTTATTCGTGTTTTTATCCTTTACACGCTCGATTTTAATATTTAGGTGTAAGAAAGTCGCTCGCGTTAAATTCTTCATAACTTCACTTTCTCCCGTGCACTTTCTGTTTCATAGCTGAAAAATGGGTTTCGCTGTCAACGCATCCCACGATTAATGTCGTTTTTCCTTCGTCGCGAGTTGAACGAGTGAAACAAGTGTATTTTAGAAAGAAAGAAAAAAGAATTCGAATTCAAGAGTTCAAGAATGTAATTCTGTTTCTTGATATACCAATATTTTCCCAGCTAATCATTTCGACAGTAATAAACGAAACTTTTATTTCAGTTTTCGTTCGAAAGACTCTATGCTTTCAAGGTCTGAATTAAAGTAACTGTGGTTGCCTCGCGAACGTATAATTAGCGTTCTTATTATCGCGGAATGATACATAAAAGTGTAAGTAAAATAGTAGATATCTTGCCAAATAATTAGCTTTCAACTGTAAATGATGGAATGAGTCGATTTATCTACGAAGAAAAGAAAACAAATACCCAGCAGTTCTATTTAGAAAGGGGTACGGACTATTCAAAACGGTAATTCATTAAATTGTAGAGAGCTACCATTAAGCATCTCAGTCTATGTTTGATTCTTTTTTCTAGCAATCTATTATTTTATTAGTGAGGTATAATTAATGTATTATGTATATAACACAAACTGTTTAAAAAGACTGTATACAGGGTGCCCCAGTTCTCTCTGCCAGTTCAGCTCTGAAAGTTATCGTACTTGAAGAGGAACAAAAATCAGTGTGTACAAAGATCATTTCAAGTTCATACTTTCCGAAATCTTACGAACAGTATCGTTTTTATAAATGGAATGACTTACCTTTTGTATCGTGAATCGATAGAGTATCAAATTCTGCGTACGAATGTTCTAAAAACCTAATTGTACATAGTTAATATAAAATATTTTTAAACGATCTTTTGATCGCGCTATACAAGGTTCTACTTTCACTTTGAAGGGGAAAATAAATGTTTTGAAAGAAAAATAAAAAACTTTCCATTTGCTTTTGGACTATGCCGGCAGTCCCTCTTTGTTGTTTACGCGCTGTCCTTTTCTACGTTTGGCACACCTCAATGAAAGTAGTATGTATGTATGTACATACTATGTATGTACCTCTACGCTTTCTGAGACTCCATATCCCCGAGGAATACAGTATTCCTTCGGATGATGTGACAACCATAATTATGTGTGTTTGGTCTCGTTTTAATCAGAAAAATTTCACGAATCCGTTGGTAAAGGTTTCGTAACGAAATACCTAAAATTAAGAAAGTTTCATCATTGCATTCGTATTGCCACGTTCGGCCAGGCCGTTACAATTTATTTTTCTCGAAGTTGACATCACATCTGTCGAAGTCAATATTGTAAGATTATAATTATCTACCGAGTAGTAACACAAGTATTAGTACAATGTCTGTGTATTCGATTCCTATTTATCTTTGTGGCATCGTTCAGGATCTAAAAGTCATTCCTCAGGATGTAGATCATCCGCAAAATCGCTTAACCGTGCGGATTCGGGCTCGCGAACGGGTACCTGGATATGGGAACGGGGCTTGATCCTTATTAGTGGCCATTGTTTCTTTCCAGGAACAAAAGTGATCGTCCAGACCTGTGCGCCTCGAATATATTGTACACTTTCGTAGAACCGGTGTTTCGGTTCGCCTTACCGACTTCAGAGGAAACTTCAGGTTTCTTGCTTGTGTTAGTGGCCCTTAGGTTAATATATACAAGGTGTCCGAGAAAAACCGAACTCAACCGTAGCTTGGTTAAATTCCATAAATGTGAAAGGATTCGGGGAATATAGTTTCGGAAGGTCTTTATTAACCATTTGTAATTAATCTTCGATGAGGAATTAAGTCTTTTATTACTAATTAGTAAAAGAAAGCGGAATTAATCTGCCTTTAAAGAAAGTTTACGAGGGAGGTAATAAACATGATTGAACAAATCAATCTTTCTTCTGTATATTTGAAGTAATTAAAGTCCAATGAAAGATTTAATTAAAAGTTCAATTTTTACACAAAATAATTTGTTCATCCTTTGATTATAAATGTTTTATTTGGGATGTATTGATTTTTAATCGGGAAATGCTTTTACGGTGGTATGTACATGTATTTTTTTATTCTTATTTATCTGGTACAAAATTTTATAAAAGTTTGAGACCCCCTGCTATAATGTATTTGAATTTTTGTTTTCCATTTCGTTTCGTAAGCATAAATTCACCAACACCAAATGTGGATACAATTTCTACAACATCACCGATCCGTTTCAAATGTTTGGGATTAGGTTTTTCCTTTCTTTTCCACCACACTCTCGCCCTTCCTTCACCGTCATAAATGTTAAATTACTTTCATCCGCGAAAATAACAGTATCTCACCACTCACTTTCATTGAATACATAGTCATTTGCAAATTGAACACTCGTATTTCTATTGACCGCATTAATGTATAGCTTTTTCTAGTTATCTTGTCATGATAGTCTTCAGATCTATGCACTCTTCATACGTTCTCTGCGTATATGTATTACAATCCAGTTCTTTGTCGACTTTCATAGTCATCTTTGGAATACTCGGTTGAAGACCCCTGTTAATTTTCTTTATAAATAGACTGCGGATTTTATGCATTTACGGCAAGAATGATTAAGTGAAATATAAAACTGTGAAGATATTAAAAGAGTTTAGGAAGATTATGAAAATATTTCCGACTTATAGAAATGATAAAACTCGTTTGTTTTTATTGCAGGGTAGTACAAAAGATCAATTGTGTTTCCTTATTTGTGGAATCTCTACACCATACTTATCTTTTGATATAAAAAGATTATTCAAAGCAGTCTCCCACGCATATTTGAAGTCGCTATCTCGCAAGAAAATGAAATTCCGTCTATGCTATAGTTCACTTGTTCATTAGACCAACGTGGCGACCATTGACTTATATCTAGTAGGCCGTGTAGTACGATTATCGCGGATTATATAGCGTTATTCGTCACACGTGTTACCTGCGCAAATGATCTATCGTTCGCGAGCAATGGTAATATTATTACAGCGCGTCGACTGGAGCTTGAACGGCGTTCCTTCGTTCCGTCTCTTTGTTACACCATGAAATTGATTTACGGGCATGCCATTTTAATTCGTCGTTTCTGGAAATCCACGTTTCAATTACCCCTGGCAGCAACAACATTTAATAGTGATGTATGGAAATGCCCACGTGTATTAGAGTCGCGATTTATGTACTTCACTTTCTCTGCTGAGGTCTCTACAGTGATCATCATGTGTGTGCATTAGAAGCATGTTTCTAGAATTTTTAGCAATCAGATGTAATCTGCATTTTAAACCTAATTTACTGTATTTTAATTAGTCTTCCTGTACGTACTGATTTGATATTTGAAACAGCTTTACTTGCCACGCTACAGGTATAGTGGATTTTTAGTAAGATACATTTCCGAAATTATTTTTCTTTTTCAATTTCGGTGACTCTGTGCCACTTAAAAATTCAATTGCCGATTGGTGTTGGAATTGATTTAAGAAACAAATTTACGAAAAAAATCTACTGTTACTTAGTAGGCACATTCGATCAATTGTCTTTCGAGCGTCTATACAAATGATACATTGTATCTACGCTGTCGCGTCATGGGACAACCCTCAACGCTGGTTTCTTAGATCGTCGTCCGTTTTTCTAAAGCGATCCTCGATTTTGTTGAACAGTAAAGATGTGCCTCACAACGTGGCTTCAGAGATATATTACTTGGAATAAATTATATTTCATATTTTAATAGAGTATGGTTTATTGAATATACCCATATTCCAACAGTTGGCTTCGTTAATTACGAACGTCGTTGTATTTAAAGCGAAAAAAAGTTCTGGTGCACTGCACGCGAGCTCAGTGTACTTTTCATTAATTACACTGTCCAACAAATTTCAACTTTTTTTTTGTATTTCGATTCCCACTATGCGATTCTTGTAGAGTTTTTCGCGCTGATTCCGAATCTGGCCTTAATTTTTCTCCTATACGTACAGATTTTGAGAAAATGGAGTTTTAAAAAAAGACATATTTTTCAACTTTGAACAAATATTGTGATGTTATTATAAAAGATATTGAATTGTTCTTTACAGCAAAAGATTCCTTAGACTTTCCCGAATACAGTGATATATAATATTAATGCATTATGATTGTTTAAACATGTTTAAACAATCATTAAAGACGGAGAGACACCACTTTCGCACCAATTTTTTACGATATTTTTGAATTTATCTAAAAAAATAAGGGTCCAGCGGAAAATCGAACTATACCACGCGATAGAGCAGACTTTTATCTTGAGAAACCCCCCCTTGAAGTTTTTGCGAAATCGACGTTTTTACCGAACCAGAAAGCAAAATATCTTCGCCCGACATGCGTTGACGCCAGTGGCGCTCGGGACGGGATACAGCGCGCGACGGGATACGGAGCGGCGAACGACCGTTCTAGTGGTGAGCGCCACTGGCCGCAACTCATGTCGGGCGAAGATATTTTGCTTTCTGGTTCGGTAAAAACGTCGATTTCGCAAAAACTTCAAGGGGGGGTTTCTCAAGATAACAGTCTGCTCTATCGCGTGGTATAGTTCGATTTTCCGCTGGACCCTTATTTTTTTAGATAAATTCAAAAATATCGTAAAAAATTGGTGCGAAAGTGGTGTCTCTCCGTCTTTAATGATTGTTTAAACATGTTTAAACAATCATAATGCATTAATATTATATATCACTGTATTCGGGAAAGTCTAAGGAATCTTTTGCTGTAAAGAACAATTCACTATCTTTTATAATAACATCGCAATATTTGTTCAAAGTTGAAAAATATGTCTTTTTTTTAAATTCCATTTTCTCAAAAACTGTACGTATAGGAGAAAAATTAAGGCCAGATTCGGAATCATCGCGAAAAACTCTACAAGAATCGCATAGTGGGAATCGAAATACTTTTTGGCTGTTGGACAGTGTTATTTATGGCACGTTAACACTAGGAAGACTGAATCTCTCAACAATATAATGGCTTATGTAACCGTCTATTTCCGACACTTGTTTTTAGGAATAATATATTTATGAATCATGATCATTCTTTCAATATCTATCTTGAAGATAAGGTATGAAATAATTTTGATTTTTAACATTCTTTATACGAATTATCAGGTAGTAAATCCCGATTAATTTCATGTAGCCAATTAGAAAATATTTTCCCACGCTTGTACATAATACAAATTTTGCCACGATCAACATAAATACGATATAGTTTATACTAATATGGATATTACGACACAAACTGAAAGAATTATTTACTGAATCCAAAAGACAATGATGGTAGCATACATGCATGACGAATTAACTCGTCATTCCCAATTAAAAGGTTAAAACTATGACAATTTCTTGGTATTTATTATTGACGTTAGGAATATTATTTGTTTCATATGAAGCTATAACGAATTGTGTGATAATTTTCTGACGGTCTTTCAAGTGCGTCAATTATTCTGCAGTAATTTGAAAACCTTGTTATCTGGGGCAAAAACCGTAATTTCATGTACAAATAAGAAAATGGAAAGTTATTGTAAGATGACATAGTCTACAGACCACACTTTAGTTTCACCGGTTAGCGGGCTACGAAATTCCACGGGCGAAACGAGAAAAAAGAGCCGGGGGATAAGAAAGTGGTAAAAGACGAAGATACGATGATCAAATTATTATCAAGGCGACGATAATAATGTTGTGTGTAAATCGGAGAACATTGTATCGACATGCAGGCCCTTCTCCCGCCATGAAATTTCACCTTTGTGCGAAGAAAATCGATTGGACGTCGTTTCAGTCGTTATCGAGCCACGAGTGTCGAGAGCAGCGACGTGAATGGCACGAAGAAACGGTACTCCCTCGTTGCTTTTTTCTGTTCTTCCTTTTTTATCGGGGGAAGCTCGAAAAATCTTTCTCGCCGATGCGCGCATTGCTCTGCTCAAGCGGAATGAGAACTCGAGCCTGGAGAAAGTATACACGCGGCGTGCGGGGCCTTTTACCTTCTGAAATATTCGCCGGCGAAATAAAATAAAAATTGAAATTGACGCGTAATTACACGTACGTGATGTTAAGGAGCGTGCCTGCGTTGCATCAACCCGTGTGCACAAGTATGTATGCACGTATCTCGGCGCGCCGGCAGAGGCGATATCTTTTTCGAACATTTTTATTTCCGACCCGCGGAAAACCAGTTACACGCCTGCGAGACGGAAAGTTATTACATTTCATTATTTTCATCCATTACCTCGACACTATCGAGTCGTTTTATTCCGTGAAATATGTGAATCCAAAAAGTCTGAACATTAAGTTTCTGTCGATACTTAAAGTGTCTCGTTAAAAAAATGGTACAACGATGAAACCGGTCTCATGTTAAAGTTTGAACCCAGAATTGCCAGATGAGAATAAGATCAGAATGATGAAGCTTCTCCAAGATTTCGATAAACATAAACAATTGTATTTATCCCGAACCAGAATCAAATATTCTGCAGCCATCAATGTCTAACCTTCGCAGTAAACGCGCGCTGAAAGTGAACGCAGAGTTTCTATTTCTTACAGAAAATTATTAACGAAGTAGAGTCTGCTAGGCGCTGTTGTGAAAGCCGTGAAGCAAGGGTTCCTCGGCGCGCAAGAAAGGGTAGAAAAATTATATCGGCGTAGTTAATGGGATTTTTTGGTCAAGGTTGAGCATGTTTGCCGGGGAGGCACATTCCGATCATCCATATTTCAATAGAATCAATCCAGTGTTTTGCGTTAGCGCTCCAGTTAGCGGGTCGACCGATAATTAACTTCTTATCGTGGAAAATTATCGCGATGATCGGTCTACCGGCCGCGCGGCAGTTAGTCGCGATTGAGAGATGTAGACGTGTGCGACGATGTTTTGCCCCGATATCAGGTGGATCCGATACGATCCGCTAAAAATACTATTCGATACAGTCGATCTTTCGCGTGCCGGTAAATAGTTTTCAATTAATAATTCCGGCGAAGTGTGCCGTGGTGGACGTTTCAATTTCGATCTTCCGGCGAAGACGTTGAATGGAGGCTAAGCGATTTTTGCTGCTCGCTAGGCGACTGTGAAAGAAGATGTTATCTTCACGGTGTGTTTTGTGGTTTCAGGATGAATTATGTCAGCTGTGTGCGCTAGACACGAGGTCCGACGACGTGGAGAACTACCGAGGACCTGTTGAACGAATCGCATCCACTTTGGGTGATCAGGGGGAAGAAGGTGACATAGAGGAAGACGCGGTTAGCGAGGACGAAGAGGACGACATGCCACCAACACCCGATACCGTACCGATGACAGATTCGACGGCAATCGCGGAAAGTTGCGATCAAATCGACGGCAATCCCAGGACCGTGGAACAATCGAATGGCTGTCTTGCCAGCAACGAACCAGTGAAACGTCGTAGAAAGACTGAGGAGGTCGCCTCTTTCAACACGTAAGCCGCCTTATCAACATCCTTATCTCGAGAATGTGTTGACGTATTGGAGAGAAAATCATTGCTGGCCAGTTTCGTTTTTTTCTCTTACCTAGATAGGTGTATCGGACCGTAGTATCTTTTATTTGAATCGTGCAAACTCGTTTTGTGCACCTTCTTGCAGGTGATACAGTAAAGTCTTGATCTAAACTGGACGGAGCTGTACGGTCTTAGTCAGTTCACCTACTCCCTCCACTGGGGGGCATATCAAGAAGCTGCCTTGATCGCCGAGCAGTGCAACATGCCGTAATCCGATACAGGGTCGGGTATATCGGTGTGAACCACTACTAATCCAATTACAAAACTTCTTTATTTTTCATTATTTTTTTATGCGACTTTTACCATCCCATTTGTGGAATTTTTCTTATTAAAACGACACTAAACACGATATCGTTCGAACTGTATTTAGTGGTCCAATTGACCTACACGATCTCTGTAGGAGCACGGACCCGAGGATCCGACTTAGATCAAGACTTGACTGTATTTTTAAAAAACCGTGCTTCGTGGATTTCTTGTTTTTGAATGTGAATTGAATCGTTTGTCTGCATTGTTTGCTTGAAATAAGCCCGGCATTTTTAAAAGTCTGATCGTCGAAATTATATGCTGGGCGATCAGCTTGTAATTTCTCTTTTACAAGTATCAATCCAAACAGCAGCCCAGTGGTACAATGTGGCAAATTTGAAACGATTCTTTTTCGCGACCTCGATATCTTTGTGGCAGGTACGCGATGCATAATAATTAGCTTTCTTTATGTGTTCGAATGAATACATTTTTGACGACCCCTTTTTAACATCGTGCGATACTGTTTCTTTCAATTATTCGATCACATTTATGCTTTCTCTAGACTTACTACATTTACGAGCCACCTCGTTTATACTTTTATTGGAACACTTTCTGTGCCCGGGCCTTTTCGTGTCACTTTCTTTCCACCGCCGCAGTTCGCCGTACGATAAAACCATAAAGCAGCGTTTTCCAAACTTTTTCTACGACAGAACACACTTTACAAGTTCGGCAATTTTAACGAAACACTTTCATCATCTTACACAAATAATGAATAAAATTAATCAATACATCTGAACATTAAGAAGAAAGAATAAAGATTTATATTCGGTTATTGACTCTACCTAAATTTTTAAAAAGAAAACACGTAGAAATAGCAAAATAAGCTAATTTTTACATGTATTAGAATGTATTTTGTTCAGACTAGAAATTGTTACTAACCCAACAGAAAATATTTCTGGGTTATGTATAGATGGTCCACTAGATACGAAACGTTTTAATTTATTGACAGAATTAATCATTCACAGAAATTGAGAACAAACAATACAGAGACGAATCTTGAAGTCCATTTGCTTAAAGTAAGATCCGAGACGGTTCCTCTGGAATTGCTCCATCATTTCTCTTCAATTAAATGATTTAATTTAAAGCATGTCACGCGCTGTACAAACGTCCAGCTTTCTGCCCACATAGATGTCCGTCGCTGTCCACATCAGTTCCTGAAACTGGATTTATGGAACATCTGATGTCAAGATCCTTCAAGAAATCTTGATATTCAAACATGTTTTCATAACCTACTCAGAGCAGTTGCTTCTCCCTCGTTTGCTTGTACTCTCAGAACATGTACCTGCTTAGATAAATCTCCTGATCTGATATGATTCCGGTCTGTAAATGTTAAAGCGGTCAGCAGTGACTTCAAGATTGGTTGAAGTTAACCCATTTGGTTCGAGAGAAATGAAGAGAAAATTCTAAATGAGTAACCACTCTTATCTTTTGTCAAATCTTCTCTGTAACCGCGAGTACTGTAATTGATCACTTATCTGAATTAACAAATAATGTTTCTATTTCGAAGGAGAAATTCGAAACTGGCTGACGAAATTTAAGGAGGACGAAATTAATAATGTCATACTTGAGACTTTCCCAAACTTGAAAATTGATTTTTCTTTTCGAACGACTAATCTTTTCTGTAATTTCATAATTTATTAAATTTGTAGCTTACATCGAGGTTATACCGTTTCTACTGATTCCTTGTATACCTTTACTATAAATTCATTTGGTATAGTTATGTAATATTATATTGTCATCACATTGTGAATCTTTATCTAAGTTTCCCTTTATATTGTAAAGCACCTTGAGTTTTCGAGATAAAACAAAACTTCATTTTCTATACTAATTGCCTCAGTTAAATGAAAACAATTGGAAAATAATTATATTCTGTTAACAGATCTATTATCTTCACGTGACATACACCTTTCTACTAGACACTAAAGGTTTGCGAGTATCCGAAAATTATTATTCGGGATCGGGGCGGGTTCTCGACAATTTTCGGGAATTCCGATATACAGGGTGTCCCAAAATTATTTTCATTTACCTTTGCAAAAATGTTATCCGTGGCTTTGTTTAGGAGTTATTAACGAAAAACACGGACCAATCAGAGCGCGACCTAGACGCGAGTTGGCACAGTCGGCCCGGCGCGCCAACTGTCTATTGGCTGACTGTGCCAACTCGCGTCTAGATCGCGCTCTGATTGGTCCGTGTTTTTCGTTGATAACTCCTAAACAAAGCCGCGGATAACATTTTTGCAAAGGAAAATGTCGCTTGAAATGATCTCGGGAACCTCCCATTTCATTAAACTAAGGTAATTTTGGGACACCCTGTATTTGAGAACCCAACCCGTCCCGACCATCGGGTCCCGACATTGTCGAGTCCTCGCACACCTCTGCTAGACCTCTTTCATACAGAATACTCAAGTCAGGTGTACCCTGTACAAAGATTCGCAACCGAATTATGATCGTCGCGTGTAGCCGCGCTCGAATGTGGAGCATCGCTGACCCGTAATCTTTTATCAGAACCGACAGGAAGTCGAAGAACTGCGCGACCTTCTACTTTCGTCACTTGGACACCGACTCGGAGCAGAACGAGGAGCCGGCGATCGTCGCGGAGGACTCGTCCGAGGAGGAGTGGACGTACACAACGCCGGCGACCGCGGGCAACGTCTCGGAGCACCGTGAAACGAACGTGTTAGTGCGTCTGGACTTCGGCGAGACACCGAAGAACACGGAACACAGCGAAGAAACCGCGAAAACGACCGTGAAGCCCGTCAAAGAGGTCGCGATGGAGTGCGTCGACGAGACTTCAAACGAAACCGACGCGTCGTCCCAGCGCGAGAAGGACAGCGACGACGAGACGCGAAACGACAAGACGCGCATCCAGAGGCTCATTAAGGAAGTCGAGAAATTGGTCGGGGATGAGAGACGGGCCGGCGTTACCAAGACGTTCCCCCCGCTCATTCTCGACGACAAGGGTATGACGAACAATCATCGCGCGAAGTACGCACGGATCAAGGAGTGGTTGAAGCTGAACTCTGTACGCAGCCACGAAGGACGATTGTCCACTTTGCAGGTGGGTCATAATTACTTGGGCTATTGTGCTTCGGGGATAGGTGGAATCGAAATGGGTGGTTGAACTTTGGTATATTCCAATCTTCCGATGGATCGAAAAAGATCATCCGTCCATCCCGGTTCCGGCAACTCATCCTTTTCAACGTATAAACGCTTTTTGTTTCGACTGAAATCTTGCGAGGATAACGTGTAACGTACGTTCAGCTGCGAGCAACGTCATTCGGCATCGCTATTTTACTGTTAGGAATAAATAATGTGGTAGATTATCTCGTAGACGCTGTTGAAGGCGTATGTTGCAGCGGCTATCTGACAGTTTGATAAGTCGTACGATATGTTGGGATGATTTATTCTGATGCCGTGTAGACAGATATTTATTTCGCTTATATCCGACGAGTTAATCGAAACTATAAAAAATTTACAGCTTTGTCGGGTCTTTTTTAAACTTAAAAAGCTAATATTTGAAATATTAAACGTCATATTGTAGCTTGGGCAAAAGAATGCTCTAAATAAGAGAAGAAACTGTGACAATTGCAATGGATTTGAATTTCTTGACAATAAAAATTATAATGATGAAAGAAATTGTGCGGTATAATTAGACAGCGGATCTTTATGCAAAATAAAAATTTTCTACCTGATTTTCAACAAGCTGGAGTGAAATAGACATTTATTTTCTTTCTTAATATGTTTAATAGGTTGAAAACAATATTACAGTAGTTCTAAATTCTCCTAATGGTTTCACGGTTTTAAGTTACACCTACTCATTTTTGCCATAAATGCATAAAATCCGTTGTCTAATTATGTATTATGCAAGAAATAATGGGACAAAGAAAAATGACAGCCTTTTGTTCCATTAGTTTCACTATGATTTTTGAATAATTCAGAACTTTTAAATATATATTTGTATGTCTATTCATTTCTTGAAGTCTCAAGTATTCTTTTGGTACTTCGTTCTAAACAAAATGGAATTAGAATTCAACAATTCTAAAAATAATCCCTTACTAAACCTAAATTTCTAAACAATGATACCGTAAAATGTTTTACTGAACATTATTCATCGAAGTAGTAAAAAGTCAACGAGAAATCTGTAACAGTAAACGTAGGTGAGATGTTAATTCACTTAGAAACAGAAGTGATGTTTCGTTTGAGTAACATGCATGTTTCGCTTTCATTCATCGCGTGCAGTGTGAAAACGAGCGAGTTATCTTACTACTTGGAGACGTGAGAACTTCTACTAACGTCAGACTAATAACACGGTGAGATATACTATGATTTTCGTTCCTCACGCAATGATGGAAACCATAACATTTGTCACCATTGATAATCTCTTCAGTTTCTAGGATAATAGTTCACCTAGTTTCACTTTACACATTGAATCAACAAATTCTGTTTTATCTAATACGGTCACAGCTTAAAGAAATAATTTTTCCAGTGAAAGCAGAAAAAATCAAATCTTCTATAATATCTAGAAACAAAAAGTGTGAATTTTTGCGCGTGTGCATATACATATACATTTTAGCCCTTTGTGGACGAGGATTTTTTAAATTACTAGTAATATATTCTTCGATACACTATCGTATGTTTCAAGATCATAAATAATGGGCATATACCTAAATTATACTATCACTACTTTAGGAATCAGATGAATGCTCATGATGTCAATATGTGGACGTTCGTCCTCAAAGGGTTAAATGACAAATTGTAGAATACATTGAATGCATTAAGAACTCTAACGTGGGTAAAAGCACGTTAATTATAATCCGGTGCCAATAGTCTTTTGCATCGCTTTCTCGTTCGGCTGTCGACGATTACTAATTTGCCTCAATCTAGTGAGACGTTCATCTTTTCTAACTGGTCACGCGACATATTAAATGCTTCTCTTTATCGTTTTATGAAATCCAAGGATACATTTATGTTGGTGCTGTGATAAATAAGCGAAGCGTTTCATCCTTTAGAATCATCCATCTTTGCGGGACCTTATCCATTGCAGTTTATTAAAAAGGAATTTGTTTTGTATTCTTCTGATGATTTCGAACATCCTTAACCCCTTGTCGTATTATATTCTGTACAACTACAATGAGTAAAACCGTATCGTCTCAAAAGTTTCCTAGTAACAAGAAAATTGATTTCCATCGTATGTCTATATTGACTTCAATGCTAACAGACACATCAAATTTAATTTCTATTTTAAAGAGATAAATAACATTTCTATTTAGTAGATATATGATTGAATTAATCCAAGCCTAAATAAGTTGAAAGATAGAATGAGCATCACTATAAACACATTAAACAAAGAAATTGGTCGCAGCTTTCATCGTAACTCCAATATAAAACGTATCCTAAGAGACGCGAAGGCACGCGTGGCGAATGCTCGATAAAATCGAAGGTAGAGAATGCAATAAACCGAGCGGCTACCAGCGTTGCAAAAGTGAAGACCGGGACGCGGTAATGGTGTAATGCGGAACGTTTAAGTTCCGAGTCGCCGGCGCACGATCACGCGCGCCATTTGTAACGAGGGCTAGGGGGAATTATAAGGTTTCGCAACAATTGTAATCAGCGTGAATTGCAGCCGTTGGATAGCTGTGATGCCAGCGGCGAGTACACGACGGAGGAGTCCGACGGGGAGAGGCAGTCGGTCTCGTCGGAGGATCTGCAGAGTAGCGTGGCTACTTATCGGCGTTTCGAGCGTGCTCTCGGTTACACGACGCAGTCGGTGTCGCAAGAGATCTTCGACGACCCGGACAAGACGCCGGTGAACGAGTCTCATCCGATGCTGGACTCCAGCACGCCGAAGGTAGTGATGCGGTCCAAACAAAAGGCGAACGGCCCCAGGCCGTGGAGCGTCTCTTGCATCTCGCAGATCGGCAACACCTCCAGTTTGAACCAAACCAACGAGTCCATCTCGCAGTTCTCAATCTCTGAAACCGCACTGCATCAGCTGATTACCACACCGCCGACCAAATCCGTGTCCCTAGATGCCACGTGAGTACATTAAAATTGTGTTTCTTCTGCGGACTTACAATTGAGGCTACATCGCTATTTCCGTAACTGTCGTATCATCGGGATTGCCGAGAAACAGAGTTGCAACATTCTTTGTAGTGTGCCGAATGTAGAGAAGGATAGCGATTGGAAAACACAACAAAACTGTCTGCTTCTCTGTCACACCTGAAACTTGAATCGCTTATCACACAATTATGATCGTAACTGTTTCGTGTTTGGTATCATTTTGCAATCCTGTTGCAAAAAACCCATCATGTCGCAATCTTTTGCTTCGCTTGCATTAGTATGTGTCTCACCGATGAGTACTCAATCCCTCTCTGCCTCAGCCGTCGACTGGTTCCAAGCCGGATCCCCCTCAGTGGTGGAATAGAATTTTGGCGGTGACGGAGATAATACTGTAATAGCTTTTTTTTATAGTGGTGGACTCTCAAGGAAGTTTGAAATAATTCAGTGAGATCTTTGAGTTGTTCGAGTGGTTAGAAGTTTGGATATTTAACGCTAGATCTGCGGAATATTAAAAGTGATTAGTTTGCATTGGTTTATAAAAATGTCGAGATTGTATTTGTTCAGAGTTTTAGCGGTTTTGATCGCGTAATGTATGTTCAAAAGAGAGAATTTATTGAACAAACTCATTGCAAATCCTTTATAGATGAGAGTGTTAAACATATTACACTAAACGTTCCATTGTATCCGTTGGCCTTCTAGTCAAATAAATCTTTGCTGTAATACATAACGATAAGAAAGAATAGATCAGAGGAGACGCGCGTTACTCTAGAACTATTAAGCAGATTAAGACGATTCGAGTTTCAAAATGATGATGAATGTGTCTGGCGTCTCGCAAGACACGTTTCTTAGTAGGTTTCGACGTGTGCTCCACTTGCTACTCGGCAGACTTGAGCGGTATTTGACCCTATTATACTACGTATTGCATATTAATGCCAACTATGATATTTATTTCACGAATGTATTATTTTTGTACAAATGTTCTATGAAAACGATCATATTATGGTAATTTCAACAAGATTTTTAACGCATAATTTGAATTACACGTGTCTTCATTGTTTTAAAAAGCAAGAAAAAATAAATAAATTTTTTTTATAATCATCAGTAATGGCAGGGCGTATACGTAGTTATAAAGTACGTTTATAAAATGCTGTACGTAGTTTGCGAAATTACAAATTGAACATAATGATTTTGTTAAGATAATTGCACGCAATATTTAGTTTTCATTCGCTTCGGAGAAGAAAGAAAGATTCAATTTCCTGCTCAGTAAATCTCGGTGACAACCATCGATATCCTTATATTGAATCTACCTCAAATCTACCTGTTTGATTTTATTGATGCACGCGATCGAAACCGTATTACCGCAAATCCCTGCTTTCTCTGAAACACTAGCTTTAGCCTTCTCTTGACCCTTTCGTTCTTGTATTTCTGATTATAGGGGATCACGCAAATCATTCAATAACTCAACATCCACACTGCTGGAGGAATCGATCATTTGCCATGACGGCCGTGTGGTTCGAAACAGCTCGTTGCGTCGGAAGAAGAGCAGGCTGCGCAAGAAGACTCTGGTAAGAACCATGTTCTCGCGTTTAACCTTTTCGCTGTCCAATGGAACAGCGAATTAGGTTAAAGCATATTCAACATTTGCCATTTTTGTACAAACTGAAATACCTGACCTACTTGTACAAATAGTATTTTATTTATTATCATTACTAGATTATGATAAAAATGATTTGATGGAATACAAAACTGTGAAAACATTTAAGGAATCTAAAAATCTTGCTGTATCATTTCCAGCTGAGTAAAATTATTGGAAAGAGAAATACATATGTATGTAGCTACTGTGTCTTGCTGTTAATACAGACAATTTTTATTTTGCATAACAATTCCCAGTCTATTCGCATTACTATTATACGAGGGGTATTGGACATTCGTAATATAAAATAATTGGAGGCTAAATATTGTGGATATTTGAGAATTGAGACGCAAAATAATCCTGAAAATATTCAGGATGAGGACAAATTCCGAAAAATCGTCTACCCTAATCAGTCACTCTAAGAAATATAAGCAGAGTTCATGTTAGATGCGGTTCAGGTCTATGGACATTTTAATTCTAGTAAATTTTATATGGAAACTGATGAGAATGAGATTTCTACCTCCTACACACTGCAATAAAAATAGTCGATCAAGCTATTATAGTTTTCAGACGTATCTGCTTTCGGTACGGGAGCGCGATGTTCTATGGCCGGTGTTCAAATAGAAGAAATCCGAGCTACGTCAATAGTCGTAATAGCTATCCACCCCATAATGCTGATGGTCTTCAAATCTGTTCTTTAAAAAGGCTGTTGTATTGATTGAACTTATAAGCTGGGTCGGATTTCCATCGCGGAGCATCCCTACTAATGCCTTCTGTACTGTTCTTTGGGATTCCTTGCAAAAAATTGTGTCTCCGTAAATTTTTATACATAGTGCTACTTAATAAAATATAACACAATATTCTTTTGAGTCGTAGTCATTGCAAAGCTTTTTAATAAGTCTCAGGCAGGTAAATTGTTAAGTATAACAGACTATCAAAGATCGGAAAATGTCCGGATCTAGTTGGAAAGTGGATATGACTGAAGGAAAGTTTGATTTACGCAGTATTAAATATTAATCGAAAAGTCACTTTCGTGCTGGCATTGATGTCTTTCGCTGAGTCCAGTCACTACTCTATTTTTATAAGGTTACTGCTATCATGCTTGTCGTGACGCTTCACCCACGTTTTCGTGATAGGAAACTACAGAAAGTGATTGGCCACGTATGAGATTGTATATTTTCAACAAAAATATAGAAAACTGTAGAGAACGATTGAAGAGGGACACACAATGTGTGTGGTAGTTCGCTAGTTTCGCTATTTTTTACCAAACTGTGTAACTTTCATTCATCTGCCACACATATGTGACGCCACAATCTCATAGTTTATTAAACAAATTGACTACCAGAAGTGTTCGGTTACCATTGTCTTAGGTGGTTTACGTGTATTTTCTGCCAACGCAGGGTCGCAAAAGCGAGTCGAGTTCGGAGGGCGTGAACGTGAACAATTCGGCCGGAAGCGACGGTAGCTCGTCGAACCAGCAACGCTCGGGCCGGAAGATGAGCGGAAGTCGGTCGATGCGTACGATCTCGAGAGATTGCCACGGCCGTTTGACGATGCTGGTGAAATCAGGATCGTTTTCGGGGTGCACCGCTCACCAGCAACTCTCTGCCGAGAGGATGATAGTCAGTGACCCGACGCCGCCGTTCAGGTTACCCTGCTGTACTTCGGTGGCTTCCACGTCCGAAACCGAGGGCGAGGAGCAACGTAATTGCACGCGCGGCTGCTTCCAGTACGACGATAACCTGCTCGACACCGTTCTCAGCAATAAGGGACTGCCTAATCATCAACTGAACGTCGACAGCGACGTCGAGATGAACAGTCTAGGGAACAACTCGTTCTCCGAGCAAGCTTGGGATAATTATCAGGTAAAGATTCTGTACTGTCTCTCGCATCCTATGCGAGGAAACTCTTCTGAACGCCGGCTTATGAGAAAGTTTTCTCGGCTGTAATAGCTGATCCGCCGAGTACTCGTGCAGGCTGCTTGGTACTCAACGTCGTTAGAATATAGACAGCACTGTGCAATAACTTTTCATTTCTGTCAGGGATTTCATTTTTCAATAGATGTCTGTTATATCAAAATTAGTTACTCTATTTGGAAAGACGAGTTTCAAAGAGAACATCAATTTTTAATATTGGAGGTGTCTGTTGCTGTAAAACAATATTAATGTACTAGTCTCAACTTATTAAAATCATTAAAAAGAGAAAGGAATTTCTATTTGACTCTTCTTTTGTGTAATTAATGCAAACCATTTTTATATTGTATAAATATCTGCAGTCTAGTATTAACTATATTAGACTGCAACTAGTGCATTGCTAGAAGAAAGCAATTTCTATGTGACTCTTTCCTGTAATTAATGCAAACAATTTTTATTTTGTATAAATATCTGCAGTCTAGTATTAACTATATTAGACTGCAACTAGTGCATTGCTAGAAGCAATTTCTATGTGACTCTTTCTTACAATTAAAGCAAACAATTTTTATTTTGTATAAATACCTGTAGTTTAGTGTTAACTACTATATTAATACGTTACTAAATTGCTAAAATTGCTTTCTTTTACGGTTGATTAAGTACTCTGTTCAATTGTTACGGCTATGAATAATGTGCTAATATTATTTGTTGATCTGTTTTTGCTAGGAGAAGTATATGAGCGAGCCATACAGTGAAGCGCCAGATGTAGAAACAGCTCGAAGATTGTTGGATTTTGGAGACGATTACAGAAACTTCCTCGATAGTCAGTCCGATTGTGCTTCCAGTATGAGCGCAGTTCCCACTAGTTCTCCACTGCCTAGAAGTCGTATACACAATGTACGTTCCATTCTCTTCTTCTTTTTCGATCAAGTGTCCGTGTTCTTTCTGTGATAGATAGATCTGCACACGAGCACACTCCTCTGCTATTTCGTAGATAACACATTTTATAGGTACATTCACGCATAATTATTCGCTTATTTTGTAAATAATACAGATGGATACATTCGCACACAGTATATCTTTATTTGGTACATGCTATTAATCTTACATCGTGTTGCACAATCAATTTCATTGTATCATTGTTCGACATCGGTATTGTTGTCACACCTGAGTAGAAGTAGTATTGTAACGGTATTCTATTCTGTTGTATTAATTATAGCTGCCATTGGGCAGAGTTATGTTCAGTTCCTTTTCTGTTCTGGTGCATAATTGTATCTGTAAGATCAATTGCTGTCGTCTTGATACTATGCATATCGAAGTCGTACACGTATCAACTTAGTTGTAGTAATTTTCTTTTGTGTTATAGTGTTCCACTTATATAAAAATAAAAATGTTGATTAAAATGTCGTTTGTACATTGCTGCGGACAGACTGTAATTTCTCTGCAGCAAATAATGCTTTGATCCAAATGTGTGAAAAAGAGAGCGGTTTAATATTGATAATAAATTCATTGTTACCTTGTAACCTGATACCGAGTTATTACCTTGTTGCATGACCTTTTTAAACTATATTTCGTTAACACGTTTTATACAAGTAATTTGGTTTTCTCTTGGTTTCGTTCTAATCTTGGTGAAAGTATTAATTGAATGATATTAACGTTTTAAAAATAAAATGATAACGGTAGTGATTTAGATAGACAACTTCTTTCATGGGATGTATTTGCTAGTTGAATTTCTCCGTCTCTTATGAAGAGTTCTGTGAGGCGAATGCGTCTCTACGTTGATCATCTCTTAACGAGAGTAAACGATGTAATTACGGGCATTGCCGTCACAGTAGATGTTCCTTTGTAGTCGAATACATTTGGCATGATTTGACGATGCACATAAATCACACGTATTTGTGAATTCAACAATATTATGTTGTGAATTGCTATTTTCTTTTCTAAATATATTGGAAAACTATGTAAAATTTTTTTTCCAACCGGGATGTATGTTCAACTAACATTTCCTTTTTAATAGTTATTTGTAACAGCATCAATAAGCTTTGACAGTAATTAAGATAGAAAACTATTTATATTTCTCTTAACTTTTAACACAGTTGCCAAATTTGTTTTATGAGACACAATATCCTTGTGAGACACAAACCACTTTGTTTGCAGAAGATCAATTCTTTATCTTGATTTTAATACATGGCAGATAAAAATGATAAACAACTCTTAAATAGCTCGTTTCTGATCAAATACGCCCTAAGCACCACTGAAACCAAGTATGTATAAGTCCACGAAAACATCGTTAGTTCAACATATAATGATCATCTCACAAACGAGTGTTTCTCTTCATTTAAATTTAGCTACTCTTCTAGTCTTAGTTTATGAACATCTTAAAACATAGAAAATTCCTGCCCTAACAAAGGTTGTGGAAAACTGAATAAAATGACTTCATTAAATGTTTCATACACTTAAAAATAATTCAATGATGTATAGAGAGACTATTTCAAATAGCACTTTATATATTTATGGAAATGCAACAAGTAACGTTTGCTATTATAAAGTCGTTTTATAAAGAATATCGCTTTTGAGGTGTACAAAATAAGTTCAACAAAGTTAACAGTTCAAACGTCTATATTTTATCAACTTGTTTTTATGATTGTACATATAGTATACACAGTAGAATAAAAGCGTTTACAGAATAACAATTCCCTTCTACGTTTCCACTTCATTTTTAAAGGTCTTTAATACATGAATTTGTTTTTATACGTCACTAACATTTAGCATTATGCCACGTCAAAAAAATCTAAAATAGAGCGAAGTAATAAAAGATATGTATTGGATATGTTACAGGAAACCATTGATAGCTCCGAAGACAGCGAGAGCGATGTGGAGGACGTACGGAATGTGGTGGAAAAATCGCAATCCCAATTAGCGCTCGCCGAAAATCTGTACATAAGATCGAGCGGAACAATACCCGAGGATTGCGTACGTATATTGCCAACGATGTTTCCGTTTCTCTACTTCTGGATAAAGAAGGTGTACGGCCTACTTCGTAGCGCGTTGACAAGAATTCGACAGTCTACGTGCTGTTTTATTCGCAGAATCTACGTACGTTTGCGCGATGGCATGAAACGCCTATTTTTTAGTCGAGAATCGCCAATCGTACGTAGCTTCCGAGGTCTGTGAAGCTTGCTTTGACTGCTTTTCGCTTTTATCGCCAACTACGAAATCAGTATTTTGAGTACGCCTTGATGCTGAAACGTCTATATTGCTTCGAATGGCCGTGTGTGTCCGTTGTAATAATCCAGTCCTGTTCTCCTTCCTTAACTGCTACCATGGTTCTTCAGTTTTTATTTCTTTTGCTTTTAAATGACGACCGTTGTTTGACTTGGAAACCATTTCTGTAAGTAAACTGCATATATGTATAGCGTGCTGATTTGATGAAACTGCTCGTATTTGTGTACAGAGTAGATAAGATTGATGTATGAATTTTTAAAGAATATTTATCCAGACTGGCTGGCATGATGGTGTACAACATAAATAAAAGTGCTGATATCAAGACCGATTGTTCTAATATTATCCAAAAAATTCAATTCCCGTGTACACTCTTATTGCAGGATTTTCTGTAGATCATTTATGGATGAAATTTATTATGAATTAATGAATATTATTTTATCGTTTGGGGCAACTTACCTGCATATGTTTGAAACTGTAACTCCATTGATGAAAGTTGTAGTTATTACAATTATAAAATAAGAGAGAATACATGTATTGCATTGATGGGACTGTAACGATTACTATCCAGTTCGAATTATAACTGCGCCAACGATCGTGAAGTATTTACTTTTAACGGTACAAGTACGCTTCGGACAGACTGTCTGTAACAACCTTCGCTTGCATGTTTACCACTGCTTCTGCTTTCATTGTGTTTTCGCCACGTGTGTCACCGCGACACTGTCTCCAAATAGCAGAGATAAACACACCAGTTGGTGTTTAGACGTCTCTAGCTTGACACATGGATATTTACGTGTTGCTTTCGCTCAGGTATGTTCCATAACAAAATTCTGCTTTTGCATGTTTGTGGGTGAGGAATATGGTTGTGGTGTTTATACATTTACATAGTATAATTTGATATAAAAGGTTACATATTTAAGAATTTAATAACGTATGAAATTACATTGTTTTGGGTATATGTTATTACGAGACTGCGAATTTCATGCATTTATTAAATTCAAAAGACATTTATATTATCTTCGACTCGTTAAAATGATTAGGGAAATAAGTAAATGTTTATTTAGGTAGCTGCTCTGTATCTTGCAATTAATGTAACCGGTATTAGTGACGTATAAAAATCCGCAGTCTAGTTATTACATTACATATTTCCATATATGTATTTCTAAGTTATATTTAAAGGCTTCATTAAAATATTTTGATCAGTAATGGAGATGTAGAGATTTGTGTGTGATTATTGAAAATTACTTATTTAGTATCAGAAATATTTGCAACAACCTTGATCTGAATATATAAAAATAAAATATTTCTATGCAGTAGAGAAATAAAACTAGTACTTGTAACAACCGATTGTAAACCTTCCAATTTTTCGAAGAGTAGTTATCATTTGAATTTAAAAAAGAAATATTTAGTTAGCAAATCCATGTACTTTTTATCCCTAAAATATAAAATATAAATATACCATTTCGGGTAACAAAAATGTCCTGTAGATAATATTAAATTATTACACTGAATCTACTGTACATCATATATTTTCATCATTGTCTTTTTTCAATCTTTATTGTAATATGGGTTTTTTCATAATGTAAATTTTATAACACATATAATGAACAGAAGGTAACTTTAATTTTTAACATATCATACAGTTTTATGGTTCAAGTTTTTTAATGTTTGTAATAGACATTTTAATTGTTAATATGTATTCTTCTATGAATTTCTAAATAATTTTGTATACGTCAATTTTTAACCTGTCTGTTGGAACACTGTATAATTGTTTCAATTGCTATTGGATCGATAAAAAAAAGTGCTTTCATTTTCCTTCGTTAAAATAAATAAAAATAAATAAATAAGCGTCATAATAAGTAAAAATAAATAAGCGAATGAGTAGAATTGGAGATGGGAGAAAGTTGTCCAATAAAAAGTTTAATAAGATTAACCTCAATAAACTAAACCATTCTTCAAACAGGCTTAACCCTTTTAGTGTAACCGCAATATATCAAACTTCAGCTGGACTAAGTTTATAATATTGAAGAGGAATCCATAAATAATATTAGAATGAAGTTCTAAGATTGTTCTTCTGTAAACTACAAATTTTTAACATTAATTGTAATATACAGGAGCTACATCCTAATTTTACCGAGTCAAAAATAATAACACAGTATTTTTAAATCCTTTAAATGTTTTTGTTATTTTGCTTTGCTCATGAGTTGATCTACTCATGTTTTGTATATGTAATTATTATTATTATATTATATTATTATATTATGTATATTATTATATACAAGGTAACCGGTGGTACATCCGAAAAAGGGGTGGACTAGAATCATCCCCTTTTCGGTTGTACGTTCAGTTACCGATCACCTTGTATAATAGTATATTAGAATAAGATTCTAATATTATTAGAGGATTCTACTATATTATTAGATAGTCTAATAATGTTAATATTATATATTACGTTAATTATATAAATAATAATGTTAACTATATTATATATCGTTGATCGGTACTGAAAGGGTTAAGGAATGGGCAAAAGCTTTTTCAATCCATCCAATGTAAATATCCGTATAATAATTCTGAAATGCCACGAAACTGACTTATCCCATTGTGTTTTAGACGGAAGTTGAGTACGCGTGCAGAGAAAATCTGAGGTGTCTTCACGCGCTAATGGAGTCGGTGTGCAATTCATTCCGAAGCGAAAAATACGGGAAACAAATTCGTGGTAAGTACAAGAATCAAAATGACCGTCGATCACTATCTATATCGCTGTCGTACATGACCGCTGTTTTGGTCACTGCACTGAGCGGACTCGTTTTCCTGCTTCTTTCTTAACTTTCGAAAGTCAAACTCTTCGACTCCGTCTTTGAGCACTCCTATGAAAGGAAAGATCGGAGTGTAAAATATGATTTGAATCCAACGCTCGTCTGACATTCCTCAATAGTTTAAATAAATCGACTGTATCTCGGAACAGAGAGTGAACGGATTCTGAGAATTCTCCACTAATACGCACCTTATTTCACTTTGACCAAAATCCATCTCATAATTTCTGACATTAAATTCTACGTAAAATGCCGTCTTCCAAATCTGAGATTATATTGTACATTGAACAGACTTCATACAGGCTCTGTTGTTTGCATGTTAACTTGTTAACCGGGTTGACGAATATTCTCGTCATTTGTATTGACACTCTTCGATTAATCTTTACATTTCTTACTAATTGTAACTGTATGTTCATTTTATGTCATGTAATAATTATAAAATAATATTAATCGTATTGTATAAATTACAATTAGTTCTTAAATATCTGTAATTTTAGAACTATCGATTTTCGTAAATCCGTGGCAATACGAATTTGTTACTGGTTGTATATATCGATATGCAAAATCATTTAGAAATTATTTTACTTAAGTATATGTATAATGATTGATAAATTTGGTGAATGGTTGCAACTTGGTTGCCCCTATTTTTTATATTCTTATAAACAATCGTAATTACCCGGTTAACAGGTTGATTAATTTGTACATTCAAACAACATACGTTCCTTAATATGCTTAGGGATGGTAATTACTATAAAACCTTTTTCGGTTAGTACATAGACCTACTTCAAAATCAACAATAATGAAATTGTACATATTTTTCTATGTTACCTTTTAAAGACTGATACGCCGGGTATTAGCATATCACGTGCATCTATATTTGCAATTATACATAATAAATATTCTTAAGACTTGTACACACGTTTGGAATGATATAATTCATATTTCTTTTCGATTTTTTTGATGTGGTATGATTTTTAACAATCCACAGCTATCTATTTAATATTTACATTTTTATAAGCGCAACAGTTCTGTACTGAGATTGTCAAATATGAATGCACACGTCCAGGACCCCGAGGAGTTTGAGTCCTTAATATATGGTTATAGCTTGCGCATAATAAATATACACGCAAGTGCATGTTTAAATTTGCCTGAATCGTGAACTGATCATCTGCATGCTGTGTAATGAATTTTTTTGCATATAAATGTTCACTTGACTGGAACTTTATGTCCTTGACTAAATGTTGAACGGTTATTCGTGCAATTTGACATTATGTGACGTGTCAAATTGATTCCGAAGTGATTTAAAGTTATAAGCTATAAAGGTTTGAGCAGTGTTAAGCAGATTTATGATTTTCTTCGGAGGAAACGCAACAACTCAGAAAATTCGCGTGAGTGAAGTGAAAATGTATGTATATCCTCTGTATACTAAGACTTATACTACATTAATATTACATTTTTTTTATCGCCAGACGTTTATATGATTTGTATAGACGTTTATATTTTAATTAACACCCTTCTTGTTATATTTGCTTTGTTGCTACGATACGGTTACGATTGTAACGGACCTTTAGAGTATTTTCATTTTTAGTTGACATTTGTATACGTTCATTGTAATTATTATATAATAAATACTGCTTTGTTGTGGCTTCGTACTAATTATTCTCTTGTTTCTCTTTTTTTTACCTATAGTAAGTGTTACTTAGTTTCGATGTTATTATTACTTTACCGATCCTCGTAGCATTTCAGCGTATTTATAGTTTTGATGGTTGTCTTTTTAAATATTGTGGTTTGAATCAATTAATTTTAATTGACGGCTCCATTAAATTAAGGAAGAATTCCATAATAAATCTACTATTTTCTTTCATCAATATTTTTTTACTTGTCATTTGTAAATGGTAATAATAAAATCATTATTGAATCGATCTCGTTCATTTTGATTTTAATAGTTACATTAACTGTTTGATTATAGTCAAAGCAGAACGCTCAAATGCTAGTACTTCATTTCAAATCAACTTTAATGGCTTCTTTGCAACGTTTGTCTGTATGTAGCATGATAATTTTCCAAAGTTGTTAGCTATGCACACCGAATTTATTTCCCTAATTACTATAGCAAGTAGACGTTAAGCGACACATAAGCACGCTAAACAATGTTATCCTAAATGCTGTATTTTTTGTATAGCTAATTGCAATCCGCATGAAATGGATCGAGATCACATGAGGCTGAACATTATTTCAGTCTACAGCGTTATGATGTTTTACGTAATAGCTGATGAACATACTGACATTGAATAAAAGAATAATCATAATACAATAATGCAATATGATAATGATTTGAAATATAATAATGCCAAATAATCACGCAAAGAAGAAGAAGATGACATCCCTTGTCGCCTTTGCTGTATTTTGAAGCAAAATCAATTGACATGTAAATACCTGAACCACGAAATGGTTTATTGTTTTACTTTATAATTCAAGTTCATGAAAATCTAACGAGGAGTGATAATACTTGGCAGTATGTTGTTAATTGTTATGACGTTTTAAAACTGCAAAAGACCTGGATAATATACCATTTAAATATCTGTAATGGTTGTGTAACGTGAATACTTCTACTGCCACGTCAATCATATATATTTCTAATTTGTTTATCGAACTTAAAAATCAATTTTTATTACAAGATATTCAGTGAACCAAACTTTATCAGCATCTATTCTTGTCTTTTCTTTTGTTACAGTATTTTAATAGTAAATTTACCGTCCTTATTCCACAATTATTGAAATGATGAAAATTCATTCATAGAGAACGTCAGAATAAATATCCCAAACATCTATTACAATCGAATCACGAGGAACCTAACAAAATTCTACGTTGTAATTTTTATAAGGCAACACCTATCAATTTTAGTGCTTGGTAAGTTCGATGCAGAGTCGCCAGATTATGACTTGTGTCCCCACTCTACTTCCCCTTCTACGACGCTATCCCCCACCCTGACGGTATTGCCACAGAGAGGGAAACTTCTCCTCAATTCGTGCTTTCTCCCCTTATCGAGACTGACTCGACATCGCCTTTCGTTTCAGCTGGTCTCACGTCGAACTCGAAACAAAAAGCTCTAATATTTTTAATTTACAATTATTTATTGGTTTGGCAAGAAAGTAATTTCGGTATTTTAAGGTGAAATAAAAGCCAATTTTTCTATTCAAGCAATGAACTGTAGTGAATAGAATATTTTCCATTTTGTTCGATGATCTTTTGCCATCTCTCTGGTAGCTTGATAATTCCGCGCTCATAAAACTTCAAAATATTCCCAAAATTGGGTTTTATTTCACCTTAAAATACCGAAATTAATTTCTTGCCAACCCAATCGATTGTAAAGATGCATCCATGAAGTATTCAACCAATTTTGGTATAAATTATTTAAAAAATGGCTGAAAATTTGGACAGACACATTCTTGTTATTTTTATCTGTATAAAATTTTATACATTACTCATAATGTAAAATGGTCACTTTTAGCGGTGCGTAAACTCAGTGTTAATTTTAATCGGTGTTGATGGTCGAACAGTTTTTAACACATTAATAGAAGTACATATTTTGTATGTAATTGAAGTATTTTATTTATTAGAATTATCCAAATATACAATTAACCCTTAGCACTCGAGTGGTGACTCTGAGAGACAGCACTCAAAATTGCTGTACCATTATTCAAAATATTAACATTATCGAATATGTTGGATTAAATGTAATCTAATAAACTATACATTTAAGTATTCTATGAGGTATTATTGGGTTGGCAAGAAAGTAATTTCGGTATTTTGAGGTAAAACGAAATCGAATTTCTTTATTCAAACGATGAACTTTAATCAATAAAATATTTTCTTATTTATTCTTTTTGGCAAAAGATCATCGAACAAAAGAGAAAATATCTTATTCATTAAAGTTCATTGCTTCAATAAAAAATGGGGCTCTCCGTTTCACCTTGAAATACCGTAATTACTTTCTCGACAACCCAATACATCAATTTCGTATCCATAAAATGAAAAAAATCATGTAATAATCTAGGTCGGAAGGAATGTTTAATTTTAGAGTTAAAATGGCTCCGAGTGCAAAGTGTTAAAAACTATGACGTTAATAAATGAAAAGAAGAGATTGAAGACAACCGAACCATTTGATGTTACGACCTATTATTTTGATCGTCTCGCTCGAAGCCAACAGATTATCGGGCCGTGGAGGATGAACACGAACAGCGTTTTCGATTCGTTGGATGCATCGATCGCGATCGGTTATCCGAACGTTGTTCGGGCCGCGTGTGGGTGGACGTGGTCCGCACCGGTGCATCGGGTACGTCGCCGAGTCTCACCTTATAAGAAGCAACAGCCGACGGAGCCGCACGAACCGGTGCTCGGCCGTTCTCGTCCCCGTCGTCGGGATTGCGGGAGGATTGTCCGAGACCGAGATGATCGCCGCGTGTTCAGTAGCCCGTTTACCTCTCGCGAGGAACGTCGGTGGTTCACCTTCCGCTCGGCTCCCGCAGCCACGCGCTCTTTGACGTTTCGAAACAGTCGGTCCGCGTTGCCAAGTGGTTTTAATTCCTCCCTTCCCTTTTAAAGAGAGAACTCCAGCGTGACAGGTGTGTTTTTAAACAAAATTTTTACAAAAAATCCGTCAAAGTTGTCAACCCTGATCCCCCCTTTTGTCAACTGATTTGTCAATTCTGCTAGCTACACTCAGCCCTCTTGTAACACGGTTTCGATATAGCACAGTGACGCCCTAAACTTGAAACCCACTGTAAAGGTGATCGGAGTATGTAACTGATTTTTGGAAACGAGTCATTTAGATTGGTGCGTAATTCATTTTATCAATTGAAAACATAATTACTAGACTATATGGTTCTTTATGTAAATGTTTGCCTTGATAGATCATTTTATAAGAATAAGATTAATGGAAAAATTTCTTTCAATAATCAAAATTCAGGTGCTACTAATGTATGAAGATATGCACGCCTTAATGTATTTAAAAATTATGCACATAAATGCATAGGAAAGCGCTGCAGTTTGTTAATAATGCTATCGGACAACTTGAAATTTGAATATAGTGTATTAATGCTACGATAATATACCCATTTTTAAATTTGATAAAATTTTATTGAAAATTTATACTTTTCGAAATGCTATTAGGAATTAACTGAGCGTAATGCGTAAAATTCTTGCCGCCAAATGCTGTAACAATGTTTTTGTCGTTTATACAAGTGTATGAATATCTAACTTAATCGCGAATGCGCGTGTGGAATACATTGCTATGCGGCGAAAGAACTAACGGAAGATAAAGTCGACTAAAACTAGATCAGTCACATCGCTTCCGCGTACACTTAATTTTCGCTGTAGAAATGTTATCAACACTAATAAATCTCACTTGTCTTTTTCGATGATAGCGTAATGTTTGAGAGGTAATATCAACAAAAAAGTGTCCGAATGCTTTTGAATATTGGTGTAATTAACGGATTTGTTTGTAGATCCTGCGAGTAAGAACGAATTGACACAGAGAACAGTGTTTTCGTTTAAAGTATCGTGTTTGAAGAATTTAAATATGAAAATACTTTTGCAATCCAGGCCTCAAATAAAAAATTGTATCCATCTTTTTCACTAATTCTTGTATGTAGAATAATTTCCATATTATCGTATCATTTGATTTGCAACACCTTCTACATCTCCATTGATAATTTAGTCACTGTTCCTGTCAGTAAATTTTAAAACTGTGTGAATAGGTACGTTTATAGCGAAAAGATTGAAATGGGATTGTTCCCTGGTGCTCTCCAGAAAGTCATTGTTCTTATGCTAGTTCGAGCTCGTACTCGGACAATGAACGTGTTAATTTTATTCCAAACGCCTACTATACTTACATTCATTAGGACTGAATTGATTCGTGTGAAGGACAAGTCTGCTTTTACAAAACATCTCGTAGGCGGTGTTCCGTGACAGATACTGAATAGAAAACACTTTAACAAAAACTTTAAGGAAATTTCTTTCGCGTAACATTGGCTGCATTTAATACTAAACCTGCCACAACTTGAACGATCGATTTCATGTTTTTATCCTCAAACCAGTCGAATTATAAAGATCTTTCAATGGGAAATGATTCAGTTAATTTTTTTACTGAAGCACGTAATACTGAATAAAACTTTCGTGAAATTTAAATAATCTTATTTCGTCATTTTTCTAAAACAACGCATGCCAGTCACTTTTAGTGCTCAATGGATTTATTGTTAAGATGACATCGTCTGCACCTTGTGCATGATTATTTCACATTGTTTAAAGATATAATAAATCTGTTAATAGCAGTAGCAATTTCAATTGTGAAATAACGAATCGCTCCAAGTAGTATAATACAGTAATTTGTCTTAAGATTATTATTTTAAAAAATAAATCAAAACTTCTTTTCTGATGTAGTATAGTCATTCAAAATCGTATTAATAGTTTCATAGAAAGTATAGTAGAAAGAAAGTATAGTAATTCTTTAGTGTTTAAAAATCATTAACGCGAAATTAAATATTTGCTTACTCCGATCACTGAGTGAGATTTTAGAAAGCTAGTTTTTTTGGGACACTTTCAGTGAAAGAAATTCACGTGATTATAAAGCAGAACTTTTTCGTGGCTCGTTCGTAATTGGTGTCGGGTACTTTGAAATATACGTTCGGATGTCGATCGGCTCGAAACGGTTTAATTGGTCGACTTAATAAGTGGAAAATCAACGGGGCAGATTAACGCCGGAAATTAGAGAACAGTTAATCGACTCGCGAGGAGCGAGCTGATTGTAGCTCGCGATGATCGCAAAACCGGAGCGCAGCAAAGATCCACCGGATACCTGTTGCGCGTACCAGGAGATTATCGGGGAGGATCTGCCGGATGACGCCTGTACGTACGTTTCCGTATGTGTTGAACCCTCCACCCGTATATCCTTGTTTCACTTGTTCACCCGGGGTCAATCGTTATCTGCAAAAACGTGCATCCAAGCGATCGTTCGAATAAAACCTTAACTTGCCCGATCACAGAAATGAGCAGAAAGAGAACTACTTCAATAATTTTGTGGAGGTTCTAGTCAAAGAATTGCTCGAATAATTTTGTTGGGGTTTTATTCTAGTAAAACAATATTTCAAGTAACTTTTACAATCTTATTTTAGTAAAGGAGATTACTAAGAAAAGAATTTAAAGAATTTTATTCTAGTAGAAAAGAATTATTATTAATGTTTAGAATTTAATTCTGGTAAAAGAACTACTCAAATAAATAATTTTTGAAAGTTTTGCTCCAGTGAAAGTATTAGCTAAAATATTGTTCACTGGTTTCATCTTGGTCATTCGAATAAATAAATTATATTCGTCATAAATATTTAAAAAAGACCTCGCAGTTCTTACGATTTTACCATTTAAATACCAACAATTACCATCTAGATGATAAGTAATGGAGTATTTCTATTTTTGACAAATTACTGTAAAATTCAGATTCCAGCCTCGCGTGTAGTCTATTTAAAAATACTATTTAAATGTTATAATTTTTATGATTTGAATATCATAAATTAAATGGTAACTAGTTCAGCGTTTCTGCGTTCGACAAATGACTATAAAACTTGTATTCCAGCTTAGCGTAGTCTATTTAAAAATACTATCTATACGTTATCATTCTTATGATTTGATAATTATAATGAAAATGGTAATTACCGCGGTATTTCTACGTTCGACAAATTACTATAAAATTTAGATTCCAGCCTCGCGTAGTCTATTTAAAAATACTATCTATACGTTATAATTCTTATGATTTGATAATTATAATGAAAATGGTAATTACCGCGGTATTTTTCTACGTTCGACAAATTACTATGAAATTTAGATTCCAGCTTAGCGCAGTCTACTTAAAAATACTATTTAAACGTTATAATTTTTATGATTTGAAAATCGTAAATTCAATGGTAAACTAGTTCAGCGTTTCTGCGTTCGACAAATTACTATAAAATTTAGATTCCAGCTTAGCGCAGTCTATTTAAAAATACTATCTATACGTTATAATTCTTATGATTTGATAATTATAATGAAAATGGTAATTACCGCGGTATTTTTCTACGTTCGACAAATTACTATGAAATTTAGATTCCAGCTTAGCGCAGTCTACTTAAAAATACTATTTAAACGTTATAATTTTTATGATTTGAAAATCGTAAATTCAATGGTAAACTAGTTCAGCGTTTCTGCGTTCGACAAATTACTATAAAATTTAGATTCCAGCTTAGCGCAGTCTATTTAAAAATACTATCTATACGTTATAATTCTTATGATTTGATAATTATAATGAAAATGGTAATTACCGCGGTATTTTTCTACGTTCGACAAATTACTATGAAATTTAGATTCCAGCTTAGCGCAGTCTACTTAAAAATACTATTTAAACGTTATAATTTTTATGATTTGAAAATCGTAAATTCAATGGTAAACTAGTTCAGCGTTTCTGCGTTCGACAAATTACTATAAAATTTAGATTCCAGCTTAGCGCAGTCTATTTAAAAATACTATCTATACGTTATAATTCTTATGATTTGATAATTATAATGAAAATGGTAATTACCGCGGTATTTTTCTACGTTCGACAAATTACTATGAAATTTAGATTCCAGCTTAGCGCAGTCTATTTAAAAATACTATTTAAACGTTATAATTTTAATGATTTGAAAATGGTAAATTCAATGGTAAACTAGTTCAGCGTTTCTGCGTTCGACAAAATACTATAAAACTTATATTCCAGCTCTTCGCGTAGTCTATTTAAAAATACTATTATGATACTAAATTATGATTAAAATGGTAACTACCGCGGTATTTCTGCGTTCGACAAATTACTATAAAATTTAGATACCAGCCTCGTGCCGTCTATTTCAAAAGATGCTTCCCGCTCAGCGCAGCGTGTTGCTTCAGGTTTCTTCGCAGCGGCGATGATCGTTCACTGTCTGACATCATCCCGGAAGATAGCCCGGTATTCTTCTCGGGCAGTGTTCCGTTACCTGTCAAATCCATGTATCTTTCGTTGATAATAGATCGCTCCGAATCCAGCTACTGTATCTCAGCCCATTGAAAATTATTCCTACTTTCATTGTCCAACATCAACAGGATACTTGGCCGAGTAAAAGCTGGCCCGAAAGGCCAGCGTTCACGCGACTGTACGCGTACACCGGACCAATACGACGTAATATGAAAATTGCATGATGTGAGCGCTTTGAATAACATTTATCGATCAGCTTCTGTGTTCACTGTCGACGGAATCCGGCACACCGTAGTTCTAAATCCGGATACCGGCTACACGCAAATCGACTGTTTCTGTTATTTTGTGGACTTTACACACTTTTTTAGCCAGTTCGAAGAAATGGAAATTTATTTTTCCTTGTGACATTAAATCAATAACAGCTACGAGTAAACGTTGCTTTATAGCAGTGACAACGTAGAATTTATTTGGATTGCCAGACGCTTGAAGAAGGAAATTTATACCGGCATTTTCTGTGTCTGGATTTTTATGGTTTCAATAACTGTGAAATATACAACCGGTCTTTTGACAGTGGTAATGCCGTTGCCAAATGCGGGACATTAAAAATGTACGTAAACCTGAATACATAAAAAATAAAACTGAGAATACTGAGAAAATAAAACGTGAAGTCGCAATCTGACTTCACTTCCCTTGCACTATAAAATGTTATTTAAAAATAAAATAATTTAAAAAATGTTATTAAATTTGCTTATAATAATACGCGTTGTAATAAGTAATAATAATTGCGTTGTCATAATACATTATAATTCGGAAAAACGATATTTTCGTAAAATTTGATGATCTAATAATGTCCAAAAGATCGACATTCGTGCAAGCACGTATGTAAACAAAAAAATGTATTGCCTATCGTTCAATTAACGCAATGACTGTAAAAGTACTGCAGTTTTAATCAATACATATTTTTCTGATAGGTTCATAAATGAATATACAAATCAGGGAATTTTTGTTAGTGCTAGAGAATTTGTATTGTTGTTAAATAAGACTGTTCGATCATAAGAAGGATGGATGAATTTTCAGCGACGTAACTTAAACAGTGAGGCCTCTGAATTGAAATTAAATGGTAGGCTTAACTTGTGTTTTCATCCAATGACTTCATTAAAAAGATAAAATAATAGATTCATGCAAATGGATTTAATGTACGTATAACTTATAAAATCTACGTTTTCTTGTATTTTGAAAGAGTGATTAATCTTCACCAATTAAGAGTTTGGTTTGGCAGAAAGCTACGCCTTCATAAATCTTTGCGAAAACTTTCATTGCAATAATCCGCTGTCGATTAATTATCAGCTGACGTTCACGCAGATTTACTTCTTTCATAGAAAGAATTTCTCTTCGGAAGAGAAATTCATTTTCCCTCGGAAAGATTGATAAAGGTGAATATGTAATAAAAGTAGAAAATTGCCTTTGTTCCTCGTTTTGTTTTACTTTGTGAATTCGAATTTACTGTAAATGCAAAGAGTTCGTATTCGATGACCTACAATGGATCGCTGATTTCCTCACGTATATGTATAACCAGAAATAAGAAGGGTTTATCTTATCGAAGATCTATCGTAATGTATCTTCTGGCGTAACAAGGAGAGGTGATAATAACGAGTGAGGATCGAGGGAAAGATGATCATCGCAAACAACAAAAGTGTAGTTGAAATTGCAGTAGAATTCTCACAACTAGATCCCGGATCTTTATGCATATTAAAGATTTTGTGCATCATTTGCAAGACGCAGGAGTTGAATATAAATCTATATTTTTCACTAACAATTTTAATGTAGTGAAAATGATGTTTCCTTTTTGTCTCCTGCATTTTATACATAGGAGCAGCATTGTTTTACATTCACATATACAGGATGTTCGCGCTATCACTAGCCAGCGTTTTTCTTGTAAATAGTAAATATTAGAAAAAAGTGAAATAAGTCTAATATTTACTGTTTATAAGAAAAACGCTGGCTAGTGATAGCGCGAATACCATGTATATATTATACAATGTATGTGTATAAGATCTTCATTCAGCTGTCTCAATCAATATAAAATAGCATCAGCTATGACTTGCTTTTTAATCTGTACGTGATTAGGAATTTATTTGTTTACTTACTGTGCGATTTCTCAAGACATCGAACGTCTTATTTTCCACTTATTACGTCGCTGTGTACAGTGCCAGAAGACCTAATCCAAGTTTAATTTTATAACTTGTCTCACTTTGATATTACTTTAGTCAGAAATTGACTTCGAATTTGTATACACAATTCGAAACGAGTCAGCCCTTTAATTGTAAATTGTATTTAATAAATATGCTTACGTAAAATAGTTAAATATAGATATACAATACATGCTATTCGATATTTTACAATATTTGGTATAGTCTTGTTGCACTGGTAAGGTTTGTAATATTGTCCTCTGAATTCAGAATTTTATTCATGTTAGTTGATACATTTGAAATTCTTCTTTCGACAGAAATGTTATTTATTCATTTATTATATATTTATCTACGATGAATATACTATTTTTCCTTACGATGTAAATATTAACGACAGTTCTTGCGAGCTTGGCCATGAAATGAGTTATAAACGGAAGGGTCAAGTTTGTCAAGGAGAGAAGGAAAAATTAAAATCATTATCATTTTTTACGAGCTATATAATTGCATACAATCGCACATTAAGTCAGCTGCTTCTCGTTCTAAATGAGTAGTACGTTTTTTCAAACTGCTGAGAGCACGAATCCCTTCCTTTCGAATACTTGAGACGCATTTAATGACTGCGAGAAAGAAGATGCCAGAATTAAGATTTTCTCGCTTGTGCTACCTGTGATCGACACATAAAAGCAGCGAGACATCAATGACTAGAAACGTAATGAAAAGTAAAGTGGGTCGTGTGATCTCCCAGTTCAAAGTCATCGGCGTGCCAAACTGTATTAATAGTAACGCAAGTGCGGATTTGTAGTTACTCCATCTACGAACGGTAAAGGCAATTAGACAATTGAAGCAAAATAACATTTACGTTGAGGTAATGATGATATATGATGCACGATACCTGAATACATATCGATATTCAAGAATATGATACGAAAAGTGCCATAACTGTTTTATCCGACCTCGGATGTTCCTAACTGTATGTAAAATTTGTATTTCATTGTAGTGATACATAATAGTGCCATGAATATAAAAATACATTGCATAAACTTCTACTAAATTCCATGCAAAAAATACAGTACATTTAAATAATAATGCGAAACACGTAAGTGTAAAGATACCTAAGGTCGTTTGAAGTAGCTTTTTCCTTTGCGAAAATGTGCTCCGCGGCTTTGTTAAGGAGTTATTAATAAAAAACACGAGTCAATCACAGCGTGGCTACAGCGGACGAAAATCACTGTGCGCACTGGGATTGGTCCGCGTTTTTCGTTAATAACTCCAAAATAGAAAAAGTTACTTCAAATCACCTGAGGAATCACCCCTTTCGAGGGAGTACAACATTTTTGTTCTTCTTCGAAAGGGGTGATTCCAGTACAATTTTTTTAATGTGTACACTTTCTCTTTTGTTAAAAAGAGTTAAATGTAAAATAAAATCAATATTGACTGATAGTGACCACAAATTAATTTATACACCTAATACATTTTGCAAGATAGATAATATCGATTGACTAAATCTTGTTATTAAAAGAGTTAATTTAAAATAAAATCTCTATTGACTGATTGTGAGGGTCATGAATTAATGTGTATACCCAATACATTTTGCAAGATAGATAATATCGATTGAATAATACTTGTTATTAAAAGAGTTAAATTTAAAATAAAATCCACTATTGGCTGATTGTGATGGCCACAAAATTAGTGTGTACACCTAATACATTTTGCAAGATAGATAATATCGATTGAATAATAGTTGTTATTAAACATGCTTCCTCCCATACAATTTACACGTGAAAAATGAGAGAGCGCAAAACTCACAATGATTGCTTTCACCTTCTCGGAAGATAAATTTCCGACACGTAAAAAAATGTCTTGGAACGGTCTGTCAATGATCTTCACACCCGTCAGGAGTCAGATGTATAATAGAAATCTCGGAAGAAAGATTGTCCAGCCTCGTGACCGTTCTTCCGTGATCCGCGATCCGCACGATAGAAACTTTAGAACGCAGTTGATTAACGAGCTTGCATTCATTCTCGCGTTAACGTTGACCTGCTTCAACGTCGCTTTCATAACACTTCTGCGTGTGGGAATTAACGGACGGCCCGTAAAACTTGCCCGCTTAATTGCATTATTAACTGTGAAACAGATAAAACTGGACAGAACATCGCATCGCCGCGAAAACGATCAACGCTTGGCGAACTGTTATCCAATTAACGCGTTGCCTCGCGGAGCGAAAATAAACGGCAATGTAAATCTTTCTCTTTACTGTATTACGTCGCGCGTAAACGAAAATTAATGCCTCGGAGAACGGATACTTTCCTGAACAGGAATTTTTCACACTTGAAATTTTGTCACTGAAAATATTATATTCATACTTATCAATTCTAATAAGTGGAAATTATATGGGGTTGTGTGATATATTCCCGCGTTTTTCGTATTTTATTTTTCTTCGCAATTCTGTGTTTTGTTAGGTAAAGTATACAGGGTGTCCCAAAATTCCTTCAACAGCCGGAAATGGGAGGTTCCTGAGATCATTTGAAGCAACATTTTCCTTTGCAAAAATGTTATCCGCGGCTTTGTTTAGGAGCTATTAACGAAAAACACGGACCAATTAGAGTGCGACCTAGACACGAGTTGGCACAGTCGGCCAATAGACAGTTGGCGCGCCGGGCAGGCTGTGCCAACTCGCGTCTAGGTCGCACTCTGATTGGTCCGTGTTTTTTCGTTAATAACTCCTAAACAAAGCAGCGGATAACATTTTTGCAAAGGAAAATGTTGCTTCAAAGGATCTCAGGAACCTCCCATTTCCGGCTGTTGAAGGAATTTTGGGACACCCTGTATATATACAAGCCTTGTGAATGCATATATGTATATACTTTACCTAACAAAACACAAAATTGCGGGAAAAAATAAAATACAAAATTACAGTAACTTCCCTATAAAATCAGGAAGTTAAAAAACGCGGGAATTTATTACACAATCTGATACTTTTGGTATGAGCAATGGTTTCATAATATGTTCATGCGTTGTTTGGTTCATTTTTTTACCCATGGTTCCTTTGAGGAGTTTGTTCCTCTCGATGAGTAGAACACGATACAATCGTGACAAAATTTGACCTTCACTAAGGTGTAGAATGGACTGCGGATTTCTATGCAATTTGCAATTTTTGTAGACGAATTTTAAGAAATTCGAATTAAATAAAATTTTATTTTCCGTGGCAGTAGCCTTCTTAGGTCTGAAATAAATCCAAATCGTACTAAGTTCTGTCGTATTTTATATCCTAGCATTTTTTGAAAATTTTCAAAAGTCACAATCGCATAAACATCCGCAGTCTAGTGTAGAATCACGCTGTAACGGTTGTTACACATAATTTCTTGACACCCTGTACAATCCTTGCACATTTTCTGTTACATATAAAATATATTGCTTGAATATCACCTGAGATTAATACAAGTAAAATCCCATCGTGGAATGAGACAAGTGTAATTGGAACAGATCGAACGTGTCCGTAAAACAGATTATTAAATTAAACGTATCGGAAATGTTATCGCGTAACGCGATATCACATAAGTCGTGTCATATGGTGTACACGAATTTCGAATTCTTTTTACGGTGCTCGTTGATTAATCATTGCGTACGTAGTCGCGGCACGAACCCACGATAACTTGTTCGTTCATACTTATTTTCCAACGTGATAAATGTTAGACGTAGGTACTCGGAGAAAGTAGTAATAATATATTGGCGTGGACGATCGCGATTCGCTCGATGAGAAGATGGTAATAAATTAAATTACCGTTTCTGTTAATAGGCACCTAGTATCGTGGCGCGAGCTATTGTAAAACCGGTGTGAGCGTTCGATCCTCGGGGATTTGTTGCATCGGACAGCTTTCCACCGTCAATGGAATTTATGAGATTGATTCCACTGACATTTACATATCACAGTCGCATAGTTTTCTGTATTTTTAATTGTTTTCTATCTAAACGTAAGAAATGTCCAAAGTCTTCAGCTATTTGACTAACATTTCTCATTAAAAAATCCATTGGGAATCACGTAGATTGAAAGCGCGCTTTGTGAATTTACAGATCGTATTGTAAATGTTTCCCAGCCAGTTTTGTAAATCATACAGGTAACAATTATTGACGACAATCATTTCATTTCATTTTAAAAATAGTAATAGTAGGTATATGAAGATAGTAATTCATAATGGCGGTTTTATTGCACGCAAAATTAGTGGTAAATATTGCTACTATTGCTACTATTGCTAATTCTATGAAATGTGCAATTCTTCTATACAGCAAGTCCTCTATAAACGCGAAAAGGCGCATCCTCACAATGTAATACCGATATATAATCTTTTTTATTATTACTTATTTTTTTATGAAACTTTCACCAATATATTTGTGCCATTTTTCTGATTAAAATAAGACTAAACACGATATAACTTCAACTGTATTTAGTGGTTTAATAGACGATGAACGTTTCGGGCGCAAGGAAGGACAGCGTATAGGAAAGAAAGAGACGCGGAGAGTCGCAGTCGCTTGGGCCGGGCGCGATCTCTCTTTACAGGCACTGTCGTTCTCTACGTTCGGCTCGGCCTTTGGAGCTCTCAAAAAAATAGTGTGCGTCTACGAAAAATGCGAACGAACCTCACCGAGGCTTTTGCGTTTATAGAGGATTTACTGTACAATGAATTATATCCCTCCCCTCAGATTTCAATGACCTTGAAATCTGTTGTCAAGGTTATCGTTCTGAACAACATAACTCTAATCCATGCATATACAAGTAAAGTTTTTTGCAATTGTTTCGTAAACTAAAGCCGACCGATAAAAACTTGAAAGGGAAATGTTATTCACAACGATGACCTTGGACAACATAGTATATCAAGGTCATTGAAATCGGAGAGGAGGTAGGTAGTACCTCGACTATTCACCACAAATAAATTGCATTAAAATGTTTGTAATAATTTCGTTACACTGTAGTGGTATCCAATTAATTTAGGATAATGAAAGAAACATTCTTAAATGTGAGAGCCGTTTACTGTAAAAGTATTGCGGTCAGTGTGGAATTTACGTTCTGGAGAAACCGAGATTTTCTATTTAAGAAACTTCATCAGCGGAAGAGCTGAAACTCACGAAATAAAAACATCGTGATCACTTTGAAGAAAACGTCACACAAAACCATAATCACGCCACAGTGAACCGCTATCCGCTTGCATTCACACGGGAAGCTTCTGCTGGCAATGCGTTCAGTACGTTAACATGCTTGTTTATCTATCCCCATAAACTATCAATCTCGTCTCTGAAGAATCTGAGATGCAGATTTTTTCGATGAGCTTCTGTGAACATAAAAAGATCTTGTTAGACAAACTTGCTAGAGAAAATTAACCTCTTGTTTGGTTAATTGATTGATAGTCTGAGCGTCTTTGTGACATTTGTAAATTTATAAAACATTTCTATTATTTATTTTAAAGTACGTGTGTACAACTTTGAAAATCAAATATTTTATTTGTTGCAGTAATTTTTGAAAATAAAATAATTTATTTGAGGCAGTGATTTTTTTAAAAATACTATTTTATTGTAGGAATATTGTAAATATTTGTCTTTATTTTCAATTTCAATTTTAAATATTATTGCTGAAAATAATGGTTCGAATTTAATACACTTATGTGTAATTCGTTTCTCAACGATAAGATAGACTGTATGTTTATGCGATTAAAATATTTTATTTCGTGTTTCAGATTATTAAAATAGAAATATTTTATTTTCGAAATTGTATATCTTATTTAAAATACTATTTTCTTTAAGCAAAATATAATCCAAAATATTAAATAGTATTTGAAATATTTGTTTCGCCAAATAATGCTCACCACTATTAGTTTGATTACACTCCGACACGTGGATAAAACTGCGGAAAGTATCAGAACGATGTTTAGTTTATTATTCCAACAATATAGATTCTAGTTTGTTGGCCGCATCTTGATGCTAGTTTTCTTGCGTTCCACGGTGAAAATAAAAAGTTTGCCGCAGGAAGAGCTGGTATGTCTGGCTACCAATTTCTGCTCTACTGAGCGTAGCCAGTCGAGCGTGGCAACGTAGCACGTATATTACATGTAATACGGCGATACATCTTGCCATGGTGGTCGCAATTATTCCTCACATTCTCGATCATTTCCTGTAGGTCAGTGTGAAATTCATTGCTTTTCCGTTCCTGTCATTTTTTCACTCTGTCCTCGTGCTCTTCCCTTTACCGCGCGTGACAAACGTGTTCCTGTCCTTCTATACGTGGTTTAATAATTACGTTGGTCATTGTAATTCATCGCCAGACTCCATGATTCCGATCAGGGCCTCCCTACCGCTTTTTCATCGAGACTTTCAATTTTTCAGCTGAGCGCCAAAGAATTAATTCTATCAGCCGAGTAATAATTTAACCCCCTTGTCCTATGCTTTATTTTACGGTTTCAGTGATTAGAACTTTTTTTGTAGTTCGTAATTTCCTAAAAAAGGAGAAAATTTATATCTATTGTATGCCTTCATGTTCTCTAATAACTACAATATTTTTAAAAATTATTAACCACAGGTTCTAATAACTGTAACGTAAATGAAATCGTAAGGGTTTAAGAATAGATTGGAAAAAATAATCTATTCACAAATAAAAAGCTTGAATAGAGTTTTCCACTATTGCGAAGTATTTCTGAAATTGTTTAAATGGAACAATGGGTATGTGATTTATGCAAACAATGCATGTAACAATGCCATGCATCGCGGAAGAGTAATGCGTCTGTCGGCAAAGTTCCAAAGGCTAGTTCATGTTTAATGTTTAATTCATTCGTTACTATTGATGACCGTCGTAACGAAAATAACTCGAAGGTCTTTTGTGCTTTACAATCTAGATTTATTGTTGAACAAAATCACTATCATGACAAACTGTGCCATTTTAAAACATACGTACATATAATATGTGTCTGTGTCACAGTTTGAAAGTTTATTGGGGGAAATTCATCTTCGTGACACAAGCTATCATCAAATTTATTTTGGATATACCAACAAAGTTCAAGAAGATACAATTATAATGAATATGGTCACAATAAATGGTAATTTGTATATGGTTACAATAGATTGTAAATTATATACAATTATAATAAATTGTAATTTATATACAATATTATAGCAGATTGCAAAATGCATTTATAGCTTTCATAATCGTCTAAATTCAATATATCAATATTTATAGCTCTGTACATTAGTCACACCATTGTTATATTAGAATTTTACAGATTACGTTGGTTTGAAATTACCATTCTGTAAAAAGCGACTTATCTATGGAGTAAAATATATATGGCTGTATATTTTACTCCAGCTTGAAATCATTTTTATCCATTACACCATTTTTATCCATAACACAACTTTATACGAATTATTTTCATAATAGAATATACGTTTAAAAATAAAGGTTTATCTTTAGATCCAGATAACTCAAAATGGACACGGATGTTGATAGAACTTTATGGTTAGTAGTGTTCCTATGTTCTGCAGAAACTAATAAAAGCAACGCTGCTAACTAGTTTCTCTTTCTCTACAGTACTTCAATTAGTCTGCGTGCGTGTAAATAATTTACAGTCTGATCATTTTTTCTACGATTTCATTAAAACGAAAAACGCATCTTAGAAAAGTATCGCGGAAGTCGGCGCGACGGTTAATGTATCCTGCAAAATAGAAGCGTGAAAACAAGTCACGGCTCTGTGAAAGAAACTGCGCGTCGACTTTTTCAAAGTTTCCCCGGAAAAACCGACTTTCACTTTGTCACGGACAGTTAATAAAAAGCGGCGCACGCCGACGAGCAGTTATCAAGTGAAATCTTGGATTCCATGCGAGCGCAGAAAGGGGACGTGTACCTCCATTAAGGAGAAACAAAGGAGTCCAACTTCGTCCACTATTTAACGGTGTTCTTGTACAGTCACTGGAAAGGAAACATTTACAAAACACGATTTTGTTCTTTCAATAACATCTTCAATGTAGTTGAAACAAAATAATTCAAATTAGTTGAAATAAAATATTCGATTTAAACTAAAAAATAAAAAACTAGACTGGTACAATATATAAAACAGGATATACTATCGCCAACGTATTGAAATTACTAAATAAATAATGACGTGTACATCTGGTTCCCATCTCTTGCAATTAATACAGAAAATTTGGATTTTTTATAAATTCCTTTAATTATAAGAGAGAAACAGAAGTTATTTCCTGTTTTAATAATTTTAATGAGCTATGACAATATTCCTAAGTTCTTTAACACTATACCTACCGACCATCAAAAGTGACTGATAAGTATAATATTATAAAAATAACAAGATTAAATTTATTTATATTTTGTGCGATTTTAAAAAATATATTCAATACATTCCCATGAAAACACCTTTACGATTTCAATAATTGTCAAATAAATTTAGAACGGGTCATTTGACCCCTCGTGGTAGGTTTAGTGTTAATCCTTGAGGGTTAAATGTCGTTACAGTTTGATATGTATTGCACCAGTCATATTTCTCATAAATGCATGAAATCCACAGTTTAACAAATCACGAGCTGGTATTGCTTACCAGCTGGTGTTCGTGAAAAAATTTGTTTTCATTGCAGCAATTATTAAATGATCTGTCACCGCTAATTGCCTCGCGAGAGCTCTTAATCGATCGCGATCTTGAATCAAATACTCCTTTCCCCGTGTCTATTCACTTTCCTTCGATTCTTGTTTCTATCTACGGGAGTGTAATTGCTCGGATGCTTCGGTCACAGTTGCCGATGTACACCCAGCGCAAGAAAGGAGAATTCGAACTGCTTTCACCGAATAACTTATCTCCCTCGCGCGAGAACCTTTTAACCAATCTCACGCACACTTGTTTAATGGTAGGGAAGTTGAATCTTGATCAGAGTTAACGACGAGTGCGTGAACTGGTTGTAGAGCTCTAATGGTAGACTATCATCGTGGCAGAGTATCATCATTTTTAGTTTTTCGTAGAGGGTTTTCATATCGCGTCGTTTCTTAACGACATCCTGGAATGACTATGCAATTTGTATTATTTTGTCTGTCAGCTTCCAATTTCCTGCTCGTTGGGAAGCTACTTTCTAATAAAGTAGTCGTGTTTCAATCATCAAAAATGGAACAATGATCGTTGAACAATTTTTTCTCTCGATACAAGACGATGTCTTTTCCGCATCAAAAAAATCCCTGTCCCCTCTTCTTCTTTTGAAGTTGTCCGCTCGACATCGCTTGCAATTAGTGCCACAAGACTTACAATTAGAGCCGCGCTATACACTACGCGGTCGACCACTATATGGCCTGCCGGACAACTTTATGGGACCCATAAACTCTCGGCTCACTGAAGACCAATGTCAAGCCGAATAGGTACCCACATTCGCAATACGTCGAAAGTCGCCCCGGGCCATCGTCTTATGTCACAAGATTAGACAGTATGGTATAATAGTTACCGACATTTATAGAAAGTATTATAATAAAACAATCAACTGTCTTTTTACCAAATATAAAATAATAAATTGTCTAAGATTATTTAAATATTTGAATTTGTGCTTTTCAAGCAGAACATTAACATTTGAATATTCGTATTATTAATACTACTAATTCAAGATAATTAGTATTTGAATGTTTGTGGGAATTAGTAAATTTCATATTTTGGATATTTATCATTGAATTAAGAATACACGATGCTGATGAAGTGTTTTAGTGGAATTGTTATTCGGGTTATTTAATGAAACAGAGAGATAGTTTTTTTTTATAGTTGACACGCAATGCCACGCGTTCGCGTTTCTTTTTATGAGCAACATAGTTTGAAAGAAGAAAGTACCCACCGAAGGAAAGTATGAACGAAGAAACAGGTCATTGAAGCCATGCCAAGTGCACTTGCATACAGACATAAGCTGCTTGACCTTAAATGTCTGACCACATATTCTCGTTGACATAATGATAGTCGTATGAATCGCCTGCAGCCCTGACATCAGAAATGACGTAAATAACAGTGTAATAACCAGGACGTGCAGCTGAACGAAAACAGCCACGCATAATTGCGGAAGACGTTCCCTTCTACATCTAAAAATAAACTGTGATACAACAACTGCTGGAATATTTTAAAAATAGTTTATAATGTTTCCACAAAATTGTTTTTCATATATCATATCATTATTGTTTTAGTGTAAACTTCTATGTTGATAAAATCCTGTCCTCGTTGGCATTGTCCTCATTTACATATTGATTTAATATTCCATTTAGTAGAGATATAAATTATCATAAACTGTTACGTATTTGTAATTTATTAGGGAAATAATCATAATGGATTTAGGAGTATCCCCCTTCATCCTGCGTGTTTCAGCTAAATTGGTGAAATCATAATTATAATCCTAATGTTTAAAAACAAATGATTTCTATATTTGATGTAATCTTTATATTAGAAATTGGAATGCTAACGAAATCATGATTGTATTGGCATTGTCTCTGTTTACATGTATATATTTACTTGGTATTCTATTTTTATTCAACAATTAAATCACCATATATTGCTATCTACTTGCAATTCATTAGAGAAATAATACTGATTGATTTCGGGCACAGTAAATGTGATTCTGTGCTTAATGGAAAATCTTTGCGTGTTCCAGCCACATTGGAGAAATGGGAAACGCTAACGACTAAAGTCGAGGAAGCGCAAATGGCCCGTACACTTCATCACGAATTAACAGCTCTACGTGCTGAATTCAAAGCAGCCCATGACAGACTCTTCTCATATGAGATCGTTTTGGAGCAGCCCCACGTAGTGGATGAGCAGATTAACCGAATTACGGTAAGAATATCATATTTCTATGGCTGCATATAGGAAACTTGCAAATCGATACCGTTAAGAAACTAGTTCTTGATCGCACACTAATTTGCTTACATTCTATCAGATGATTGCATAAACTCGTGCCCAATTTGAAAATAAAATCCAATGGTTAAATTTTCAAGAATACAGCTTTATTAATCAATTATGTGGCCACCATTCTTTTCTACAATTAGAAAAGGTTTTTTCAACAAGATCATAAGTCTTCAGGTACAGAACTTAGAGTTTACATGCGCGTACACATGCGTAGCATGTATACATAAATATGTACACCTATCCGTATTCCTTGTTTGTGACAATATGTATTCGCATTTATAGTACAGTAATTCTTCTATAATCGCAAAAAGGTTGTATACGTTGAAGGCAAAACTAATATTCCCTCCACTGTAGTAATCTGCCCTCGGCTCGGGTATATCGGTGTGATCCACTTCTAATCCAATTACAAAACTTCTTTATTCTTCATTATTTTTTATCGTACTTTCACAAAGTTATTTGTGATATTTTTCCGATTAAAATGATACTAAACACGATATAATTTCAACTGTATTTAGTGGTTTAATTGACGATGAAAGTTTTGGGCGCAAGAAAGAACTGCGTATCTTCGATCGTCTGGCTTGTTGCTGAGTTGCACTATTGAATGTTACGCGACCCCCTTCGATATCATGTTCTCCTAATACAAAATACAATTTTAGAGATTTTCGAAAATTTTTCGACCGTGTGCCTTTGTTGATTAGCTGTGCTACTGAAATTTCGTGCCACCTCCTTCGCTATCATATTCTCCTAATACAAAATCGATTTTCGAGGTTTCAGAAATTTTCGGATTTCTACTGGTAGAACATGATAGCGATGGAGGTGGCACGAATTTCAGTAGTACAACTCAACAACAACTCAGACGGTCGAAAAATTTTCGAAAATTTTCAAAAACCTCAATTGAATTTTGTATTAGGAGAACATGATAGCAAAGGAGGTGGCACGAATTTCAGTAGTGCAACTCGATGACAAGTCAGACGGTCGAAAAATTTTCGAAAAATCTCGAAATGGTTCCGTGACGATTTGCCTTCTCACCGACGAGAATCTCCTCAGTGGCCTTTTGCATCGACGAGATCACGTCGATGGCCATCTGTTTCTTACTCCAGCCAGAATACATCCTTGAGAATGTAAGAAAACACGGAATTATTCAAATGATTCGATCTCTCATCAGGGCTGGTAGTCTTTAAGTCTGTTATGGTAACTTGCTGTCGGTACAAAATCTGTAGGCAACCTGCTTTACCGTTTGCAGTCAAACTTCTATGAAATTACTAGAAGTTGGTATAGGATTTTTATAACTGGTGTACGTATTTAAGTATCATTCGACAGATGCATACATTTGAGAATATGCATTCTAAATTATAGCAAACATCAGGGACAGTTTTATTGTCGTTCGATGATTTCGTTTGAATTCAAGATGAAAGTAGTGGCAGTCGGTAATGTATCAGCCTAGGGATTTTAAGTCTGTGAATGCACATCTGGGTCGGTAAACGAATTCTTTGGATCGTATTCCTCCTGGGGTAATGGTATACTGACAGATGGTAATGAACATTCTATGTAATCTTGTCGGGCATAGATCGCGTTATCGTATCCATTTTTTAGTACCATAAAGGACAGGATATGTTATAATAGCAAAATGAATTGCAAAAGTTTCTTTCATAAGTATGGTATTTATTATATACCGTTACGAATTAATTAAACAGAATTTTCGTAAATTTTTAAACATTAATAAAGGTACATACAACCAGAAGTATTATAAATCCTAGTACAAATAATAAATATTTGCAGTAGAATGTTGTTAAATCGGTATAATATTGGACAATACAAACTTGCTAAATGCATGTTACCGATCATTAATGTGAATATTTAATATTTTATATTAATATAATATGTATCATATAATATTAATATATAATATATGTAATGTTAAATAAAATAAAATGTTAAATAAATATATATTTATAGATATATTATATTAATATAAAAGGTTAACTTCAAATATTTAAAAAGGCAAAATATTTTAATTAATGAAATCAAAGCAGGGAAGTTAAAATTGGTCATAGAAGGTACTATCGTAGCTCTTTCGTACTCAAATATACTACAATAAGAGTGAATTTATAGATCTGATCGAAGAGCCTTATCGGTCACCTACATGTGACCGATGAGGCATTTAATGTGTTAATTATGTCAGGTCAATAAATAAGATAATTCGCAGTCTACCCATATTGTTCTAACAGTTGTTCCAAGGTATTCTAGGATCTGCATCACTGATCCATTTTGTATCAAAGTGTTCCAAAAGTAAGTCAGGGTTAGCTACCTAAGCGTAGGTACTCAAGTACTACCACTGATTATGGGTTGACAATAAAAAAATATGATATATAATTTATATATAAATGGTATCTATCTAGCATGTTTATTTCTATCTATTTTACATTACTACAACTTTATTCAACGAACTACAGTGTCAACGAATTCGAATAGAGTATGTATTCATCAGTCGGGCGTCAACTGAAGAATTAGGCTGTTAAGTCTCCACGAATCATATTGCCTGTTTCCATAGCGGAATCGCATCACCGCCCATCCAAATTCAAATGCCGAGTCATCCGCCGAGTCAGAACAAATACCCATCGTTCTAAGCAAACCTTCCATGGCCAATGAAAGAGAGGTCCAGCGTAAAAGTTACGAAGTCGCGCGGCACGGTCGGAGAATCGAGGACTGGGCCGGGATGAAAGTAGGCGAAATAGAAGTAAGAAAAAGAGGGGCGGGTGGCGCAGGCAAAGACGAAACCGTGGAGGAAGGCGGAGGTGTTCGCGGAAGGTGGACGAGAGAGTATAAAGGGTGAGGGGTGGAGGGCGAGCAGTCAGGAGGCAAGGATAGAGGCAGAGAGTGGCGTAAAAGCGTAGTCGTGTCGCACGTACGCTCGTCTGACGGCGACGTGCTCCGCATCACAACTCGCGAGTGGAACGCCGGCGAACCTAGCCAACCCTCAGAGTTCCACCCCCTCGGAGGCATCCCCTGCCAACCCTCTCGACCCCTCTCTGGAAGCCTCTGGAACACCCTCGTCTCCTCCTCCTTCCTGTTTCTCCCTCTTCCTTTCTCTGTTTCCCTCGCACGCCCACGGCTTCCTAGTTGCCTCTTCCCCGTTCAGTCATTTTCTCCGATTCTCCTCTCCCGCGGAGACTCTCCTTCTCATTTTCGCCTTTAGACTCCCCCACCGAACCACTCGCACCCCCAGCCAGCTTTTTTCTCTTCCGCTCTGGGCCTTCTTTCCTCCCTTTCTTTCCCTATCTTCCGTTATCCATCACTTTTTCCTTGCTCCATCTATCTTTCTCTTCTTTAGACTCTCCCACCCCCCACCGAACCACTCGCACCCCCAGCCAGCTTCTTTCTCTTCCATTCTGTGCCTCCTTTTCCTTCCTTTCGTTCTCCACCACTCTTTTCCTTGCTCTTCTTTAGACTCTTCCACTCTCATCCCTTGCTTCTTTCTCTTTTACTCCATGTCTTCTTTTCCTCCCTGCCTCCTTCGCTTTCCCTCTGGCGTTCGCCAGAGTGATAACTCTTCCCTCGCTGTATCTATGTTGCACCCCTAGCGACCTTCTCTTTTCCTCCCTCCCTCTCACTCTTGCTCTCTTCTTTTCATTCTGTATCTTTTCCCTGGTTCCATCTATCAATAGCTCTCCTTTAGACTCTTTTACTCCTAGCAACTTTCTCGCTTGCACCCCTCGCTTTTTTCTCCTCCTCTCTGTACCTACTTTTCCTCCCTTCCTCTCTTTTTCACTCTATCCATCTCTCTCCTTTTCCTTTGGCTCTCCATCGCTCTTTTCCCTTGCTGTGTCTATGCCTGTGCCCCTTCCTCCCCGCAATGTACCAGCGGCATCCCTCCCGGCCTCATTGCGAAGACCAAACACATGCTCCCTATCTATCATCAAGATGTATTAGCGTCCAACATTTGCTGGGTGAACTCGTCGCTGTGCTGCATTATGCAGGAGGCGCGGCTCGGCGCGCGAGTCCGTCTAGCCACCGAAACCCATCCCGAACCAACACGCCGCACTACGCCACGCCACGCCACGCCATGCCACGCCGCGTCGAACCCGGGCATCCTTTTTGTTTTACATGTTTCGCGTGCCGCCTGCTAACCGGTCCTCCTCGGCAATTGTTCCGTAGGAAGTGTTCCCTCGCCGACCTGAAAGTACGTCGGTCTGGTCAACCTCTGTACACGTGACAGAATGCACTTTCCGATGCACTCGTCTCCGCAGGGTTTGCTTAATCTGTTTCGCTGGCTGAAAGCTCTGTCACTGGAAATGCACTGTTTTCGGGTTAGAGTGATTCGATGAACCAGTCGCTCAGCCCTTTGCACTCGGAGCTTTTTTAACTCGAAAATTGAACATTTCTCCCGATCTAGAATAATTTCATTGTATATGATTTTTTTCATTTTGTGGATATGAAATTGATATAATAGCTCATACAATTCTTAAATATTTAGTAACTGATTAGTAGACTGCGGATTTTATGCATTTCTGACAATAATGAGTGGATGTAATTTAAAACAGTAATTACCTAAAGACGATTTAATAACGTCCATATGTTGTTTTCAATCTACTAAAATTCTTAAAGACAGGAAGAAATTTTCATACGGTTCCTGTGTCTTGTAATTGTCGAAGAAAATTTTTATCTTGCATAAAGATCCATAGTCTACTGATTAGATACCAACGTATTTAATAATGTCAACAATATTGTGGGTAATGGTACAGCAATATTTACTGGTGACCCTGAGTGCTAAGGGTTACAAAGCTGCGCGCGGCATTAAAAGGTTTGTTTCAATAAAAGTGCAGTAATGTGTTGGTAGATGTATGCATGAACATTTTGGGAATGTCATTTGTATCAGGACACTATTTCCTGGTCTCTTACAAATTTCTTACATGTTTCCGACTGAAATGAATCCAAGCACAATTTGGATTACACTCACTTGTTTAATTTATGATTCAGTAGAACCCTGATTATCAGTACATGAGTGTTTTTGATAATAAAACAATTGCATAGTTACAGTGTTAGTTCAAATCTTTACAGATTTGTATAATAATTTGTCTGGGTTACGATTGCACTATTTACACGTGAAAGAATAACGAAAAAAACACATAGTTATAAAAAGATTGATTTCTGGTGAATATATTGGGTCTGGGAAAAAGTTCGTGGCGTTTTTCCAGTTGAATATTACTAAAAAAACGCCACGAACTTTTTCCCAGACCCAATAGATTTCATAAATCGGCTTTTCAAAATTCGTGTCGTCTACATATAAATGTCAATATCATGAATCATTTTATTAGTACCACGAGTGCTTGTTATTAAATACGTTCCGTCAACTGTAGCAATAAGCAACATCCGAAAATTACTATTGTGTACATAGGTACATATGTAACATTAGTCCGAGCATACAATTTGAAGTTTAAAGGAGTACAAGAAGTTCGAAGGTTCAGAAAACAAGGGTTAACGTTTCAGTGCGGTAAGCTTTATAAAAGGGTGGAGAGAGCGTGCCAGGGATTAGGTTTCTATCGCTGAATCGCGGACAGGTTGTTGGGTATGTGTTTCATGAATCGAGCATCAGATCCACAGAATTTAAAGTATCTTTTTTTTGGAGGATTGCGGGATCGTTGGATTAAAAAGTTCATCCGGGTAATTGAATATCAGTATTATTTTTTTACTTTTAGGTTAGATACGTATTATATTATACTCGACACATTTTGCATTTTTCAATTAACCCCTTTAACCACTATAAAATATAGGGTGAGGCACCCAAGACTTACCCCAAAAATATCTTCGTTGTTTTTGAAGAATAACTTCTTCGAAGGTCATCCGAAGGTCAACATATTATATTACACATGGTTGAATTTGTTTTTTCATTAGCTATAATGTTGCACTGATTTTTCAATCAGTCTCCGTTTTAATCAGTATGTCGTTCCATTTAAAAAACGACGATGATCTTGAAATATCGGAAAGTATGATCTAGAGAAAAAAAACTTCTCCATCACAATAATTGCACCACTGAAACATTTTCGGTGTATGTCTTAGGTGCCTCACACTGTATATAATCATACACATGTATGACAAAACTGAACAAGTGCAATTTAAATCGCTTTAAAGCAGTGGTGCAGATTAGAAGAATTTCAAAATACCATTGAACTTGTGTCAGCTGATTAAATTCATTAACCCTCGGACCCCTGCGAGTTCTATGTTATGTTTCTATTTCTACGTTATGTTGCTTTAACGTGCTGTTGAGAAAATCGGACACTTCTGCAACAAGCTAACATAAAAGCCTGCAGTATACTAATCACTAGATAGCAGATCTTTATGCAAAATAAAAATTACCTACCCCCAAATTGCAACAAATAGGAGTGAAATAGAAATTTATTTTCTATCTTTGGATTCCTGCGAGTGCTAGGCCTATGTCAGAGTCCTTTCTGCCTCACACCGATATTTCACTGATACAGTTTTATTTCGATATAAGACGACGGTTCGGGACCGGCTTTCGCCGTATTTCGGATGAGGATGCGTCACTCCGGCATACGGAGCCATTCGCATTGTGCCATTCCATTGTGAAGGAATGCTTCCTTCTTTTACTCGCAAACTTAATCTTTCTGGTCGCACCAGTGCCGGATTAAGCCAGCGCGGGGCCCGTAGCAAATGTTATGACGAGGCCGCTGGCTTTGTATCAGGGCCGCTCGTGTGCAAATGTAGCGCATCATTTCAGCAAACAAATGAATGGCCTTTTTTTTTTAGCGAAAATATCTGTGCCCCCTATCATAGACAGGCGCTCATGTATCGGCGCCTCTTCGATGAAGCGCCCGTGTAGGTTCCCTGTTCGTATGGCGCAGGGCCCATAGCATTTGCTACTTCTGCTACGGCAGAAATGCATAGCCAGAAATGCCGACAAGAATTCTACCGCTAATGACCTTTAGCAGCTTCCTTCGCTGCCATTATCAAAGGTGTTAAGGAAGCAAGCGGCCTTACCAGTTTCAGAAAAGGATGCTTGAGTAATTCTGAAGCTGCCGATCGTTTTTCCACTTGAACCTCTAAACATTGATCTAACTCCGGCATACGGAGTAATTCGTATACGAAGTTCATCCAGTATAAGGAGACCTCCATTTGGCTCCTGCGTTGCGCAATTTATGCAGACAATTTTTATTTTGCATGAACATCCGCAGTCTAGTGATCATACACATGCAAATTGGATGGTAAGTACAATAAAGTGTTCGGTCAATTCTCCGAATGATTATAGCATCTCTGTAGTCCGACACTGCGCACATTGTCACTGGTACGATGATGTCTTTCGACCGTCTGCATAAAAAGTGTCCGGAGTACGCTGCAACAGCTCATAGAGCTAGACGAAGCAGTTTTCTCACGGGTCGGAGCCCGGCGCACGCTTCTCCACAGGCGAATCACGCAGCGTTAAGTGCGAACGATCGCTAATGAGCGGAATATCAAAACGCAAGGCACCGCCGCGTGTTCGTCTGGAATTGCGCAATAACGTAATCAGCGTCGGGTCGCCGTTGGAACTCGTCGAGTCGCAACATGCGCCGCGCCGCTGCCGCCAATAGTCTGTACTGGGCTCGATTGAAGCCTGTTTACGAATGCATAATACACGCAGGACATTCCATTCGGATTCGCGCGCCACGCTGCACTCACTCATTCCGTCGCGCTTTTCGTCGTCCGTCGTGCATCCCAAACACTCGTCGCCGACGATCGTCGTCGTCCGACCGGTAATCGATTCGCGGACCCGGCCGAAGCGACGCGCCGCGCCGCGCCGGATCGGCACGTCTGAACCGGCGACTGCTCGTTTTCTGGTTAAAATGTACGACATGGGGAACTTTTTCACTCGCGATCCCCCGGATTATCCGACTACCCGGAATCGATTCTGTTCCACCTGAAATATTCTCGTCGGTCCGAAAATTTAAGAGACACCCGATCGCTTCACCCGCCTGCCAAACTCGCCCGAAAACTTTCTAGGTTAACCGACGATCTTGATGGAATCTCTGACGAATCAGGTTTCTTACTTGGCACGTACGGAGTGCGTTACGGTTTAAGAGATGATATGTTGCGCGAAGGTTAATAGGCTATTCTGCGTTTAATCTTTTAGTTAGGAACTGAATCAGATTCGCCAGATGAGTGGAGGGAGCACTGATCGAGGGGAAAAAGTTACCCCCTCTCTGCCAGTACGCGTCACGCGACGTGGCGACTCTGCTCTGAGTGCGTAGCGATACTCTTATTACGACAAGATGTTGTTACATTTTTATGTAACCTCCGACAATAAATTGTGGAGAACTTTGCCACGGCATGTATTTATAATATACAGTAGCGGACAAAAGTTTAAGACGTTCTAAAAAAGACGTTAACTATTTTAATATTGTATTCGGCGTGCAACTGCAATAAATAGTGAAAATCTGCAGGTTTTACCATCTTTAAACGTTTGTAGCTCATTGCAGCGTCGACCGGTTTTGACCAAATTTTCAGAATATGTCTTTTTAAACGTCAGAAAACGTATTTTTAAAATTTTCCATGTAGGCCCACATAAAAAAGTTAAAAATTCAACTTTTAGGATTTTTTTAACAATTCCGATCAATTGCAATTTTTGGAAACATTTCTTTTCACATCCTGTAGTAAACTAATTGCTCTAGCTTGCTAAAAAGGTTCAAATCTTATAGTATGGTACAGCTCATGGTAGTACAATATTAAAATAGTTATCGTCTTTTTTAGAGCGTCTTAAACTTTTATCGGCTATGTATGTATTGTACATGGCTTTCAATGCGAGAACAAGTGAATATTGTGATGCATCGTTCGTGATTGATTTACATGAAAGAAAGCCACTTTAGGTCATTAGTAGACTGCGGACCTTCATGCATTTATGAAGAAATTGGTCGGGTGAAATATAAAACAGTAAAAGATTTAGAAAATTCAAGAATGTTGCAATGTTACTTTGGATGTATAATAACAGAGTCGTTAAGGAATGAAATCAATTTTTATGTTATTTCTGCTTCCCACAATCAATGCAAAACATTTTTATTTTGCATAAAGGTCCGCAGTCTAGTCATTAGATTGTGGATTATCTGTATTTATGACAAAAATTGTGGGGTGTAATTTCAAACAATGAAAAGATTACAAGAATTTAAAAGTATCAATACTCAATACCATAATGTCAACATGATAATTCATAAATATTCGGTAACGGTTTCATAGAAAATTTATAAAATCCAATTTTGGAAGTCCAAGTTCTGTTCGGTACTGACTACTGCGAACTTCTAACGTAACGTAAACTGTCCGAAGTTCGAGGCTGTATGTTCTAAACTAATTTAACCTGGTCAAAGTCCTGGTTGTCCTGAAGTGTCTCGTTCAAAGTTCTAGTTTGATCTGTGTAGTTCAAAGGTCTAATCCAAACTTTCTAGATGTCGTGCATACGTTGTGTGCAATCTCCCATCAAAGGAATTTTCAAAGATTATTTTCTTATCGTAGTAACAAGACCAATTCATTGATTTAGGGGGTTGGTCTAAATTGTGTAATGCCTACTGACCTGGCTACTTCTCTTTCTTGCGCAGGCCACGCTAAACGTTGTATAAAGATCTATTTTTCGGAGGTTATGGGTGGGGTGGGCCTATAATGCGTCAATTGACAGTGAGAAGGGTGTAGCAGTCTGTTTTTGTTCCTTAGGCAGAATCGTTATTTGCCAGCTGTGCCCAGGTTCTTAAAGAAAGTTGCAATGGTAATTTCCAGTGGTAGTAGCCTTTGCAGATCTGAAATAAATAAAAACTGTACTAAATTCTGTGAAATTTTATACTCTACCGTTTTTTTCGAAATCTTCAGAAGCCATAAATGCACAAAAATCCGCAGTCTCTACTAATAAGTATTTTAAAAAATATTAAGTTTAATATCTAATAAGTTTTTTTGTCGATTGTTGCATGAATAAGTAATAAAAATCTGTTTCTGCGATAACAGAACTCTTACACGATTAGGAATTGAGACATTGATCTTATACTATTTTATACGTCTAAGAATAAAATATTTATACATTAGACACTACTCACAAAAGCTTTATCAAAACTACAGAAACATATTGCCTGTAGAATCTCGTTATTTCTATACACCCTGTACAATTTTGATTGTTACGATAATTGCTAACGACGTTATAACACTCTCGTTTTGGTGGAAATAAGAAAGGTGCTACAAAATTAACTTTGACCTTCAATTTCACGGTCAAGAGGTCAATAATTTCCTTTTGATTGCATCGTATTCTATTCATCGTAAGCATAAGAAGTGCAAAAGGACCTATCGGTCAAAACTGAAACGTTCTATCAAACTGATTTTACTTACATTTTCATTTCTCAGTCAGATGGAGTTTATATGTATAGCGTGCTAATGCTGAAGTCGTTGGAAAAATAATTCTGCTATATAATCATATAAATAAAATCAGTTTGATAATGAAGAAACTTTATCACATAATTTTTTAAGAGAACGATTAATCTACCCCAAGGCTGTAGAATCACTGTATACTTTTTTTTACATCCTGTACACTACCCATCTAACTTCGTCGGTGACAACTAAAAATTTTTTAAGAGAACGGTTAATCTACCCCAAGGCTGTAGAATCACTGTATACTTTTTTTACATCCTATACACTACCCATCTAACTTCGTCGGTGACAACTAAAAATTCAATCGGTATCTTGCTAATTGTAAAAAATTGTCTTGTCAAATATCGCACTTTAGTTTGTGGAGCCGTCCTCGAGTCAATTCCCGGAAGAGAGACGCACCCCTGTAACGCAAGAATTTCACTTCCGGACCCGAAGCTTTGCAAATTTACGCGAGCACTGCTGTACTAGGAAATATTCTGCGAGATTCTTCGAACGAGAGAAGGCGCGCAAGCATGAGGGGGGATCGTTCGACTACGAAAAGTATCGATAAAAGCTCCACCCCATCGGTAAGGAGCCCGGTTATCGGCGGCAGCGCGACGCGATTATCGAGTCCCGGGGCATTCGAATTCCGCGCGCGTCCCCGGGTAACGAACTTGCAGGCAGCTTAAGATCGTAAACGAGAGAGCCGGAGTATACAGATTCGACGACGTACGCCGGTACGCGCGGAGGCCGCGTGGCGGTTAATCGCGAAAGGCTTTCGACTCGGAAGCTCGTTAGCCGGTCGGTCGATACGTACAACAAGCTATTTCGAGTGGCCGCGTGCCTTTATTCGGCGCGATCGTTCGGGCATTACGCTGTTTTTCTTGCCCCGCCCGACTGCCTTTAAAAAGCCCGCACTCGCGATACGGCCGAGCAATTAAAATACTAGCGGGCCGGCGCGGTTGCTCTCCGTACCGCAGAATCACTGCGCGCAAAAAGCTAATTCGCCTCTCTTCTCCCGCGACGTAGACAAGGTACGCCGACCAAAGCGTCCGCGCTGCTCTTGTCGGTGCTTTCATGGGCCCCGGGATGGGCAGAATGTAATTTGTATACTTCCTTCGGAAGAAATGTATCGGGATGCTTAAGGCTCGCCCGACGCGAATTCGGAGGACGCGACGACTGATCGATGAACCCGGGGGACGAGTTAACTCGTCACTGGAAAGCCACGTTACGCGGACTTTCTTTCAGCAGAGACGTGTCCCGATTTATTTTTAGTCGTTCATCGAACGTGTAGCGTCTTCGATCAGATGGCTTCGGGCAGTCTAACACAAATGTTTAAAAATCACTCCCTCTGTCCCATAATAATAGTAGCAGTTGATGAATTTCATTTGGCCCATAATAATAGTAGCAAAAGATAATAAATATAGAACGCAACATTTATTATCAAAAAACTAGATTACATTAAACAATAAATTAAAAATATAACTCCTAATTTTTATTTTGAGTGTTCAGATAGTTTCTGGATTTTTCAATAATTTCGCGTTACTGCATTTTAAACTTGTAGGTAGGATCCCTTGGCTGCGAAGCTTTGCTTTCCTTATATGCGTGAGCTTAAAATTATTGGAGCTATCGTTCTTCATTATGTTTTTCATCTTACTTTTACAATGGGTTGATATCCAACTGGAATAAAACAATTGATTTCGATCAGCGGATGAAATTAGAAAAATAGTTATAATTCGTGATAATTAGGTTAACTTAAAGATTGAAAGATGTATCAAAACAAATGACAGACGTCATGAAACATTGATTTTGATTGATTTGATTTAAATATTCACTTGCTACTATTATTATGGTACAGAGCAAGTATATTTTTTCATGAAAAACAGAAATTTTTCAAATTTTGTGGACGCTACTTGACACGATTATAATTTTTGGGAGACTGTGGTCCATGGCTGAGGACTTTTTAATAGATCCTTCGACACAAACTTGAATCATAGACCAACAACTCACCCTCAATTACGCAGTTTAATAATTTTGTTTGGGATTATTGTGTAAAAAAAGATTTTGAAGCTTCCACTTGGTACAGCACAATTATTGAAGTGTTAAGTTTCTAGTTCTAATTACTACACTCCGGATCTTTATGCAAAATAAAAAGCTTGCGCGGCAATTGAAAGACACAGGAGCTAAATGTAAACTTATATTATCCACTAATAATTTTAAAGTAGTAAAAATAAACTTAAATTGCACTAATTTTTGCCATAAATGCATAAAATTTCGAGTCCGATCATTACTATCAACCAACATAGCGTGGATCAGTATAATCCTTGTTGCTAAATGTGATCTTAATTACGAAAATCGAAATTTTAACCATAGTTTGGGAGTGTATTTACATTATTTCCATGTATTTTAATAAAAGTGCAACACTCCCCATTTTTTGTTTTACGTCCACTTGGAGGAAGAGAATAGAGGTTGTTGTTATAAATATTTATTAAATATTAGTGAAAAATATAAATTTAGCTCCTGTGTCTTGCGATTGTCCAGTGTTCACCTTCGAGGTTGCTCGAAATCGCCTAATCCGAAAGAAAATAAATCGGTCCATTAATACCGGTACAAACACCCGGTACAAACATCGAACACCAGTATTCGATGTTTCAGACATATTTCAATAAAAAGCCGCTCACCGGTTCCCATCTGTGCTCATAGGCATGCAGCGACCGAACGCCGGCCGACCGCTCTGTATACCGAATTCGAATCAATTGATTGGCTGTTGATTGGAAATTGAATTAGATCGGAATGTGCGTGTCTGCGGAAGCTGGGCCGAGGGGTAGCAGAAGGGGAGGGAAAGCCTGGATTCGGCGGGGGTAGGAGAGAGATAGGGTTGCTCCACAACGGTGGAGCCCGGGTTGGGGTCCCAAAGGGAAGGAGGCGATGTGGGTGGTTACGGAAGAGGGGAACGGGCACGGAGCGGCTGCTTCTGGCTTCGCAATGTGCCTGGAATATCAATGCCAACCACTTTTCGTTGCGACCGCTGTCGGACAGTGGCGCAAACCGGCGTCGTTCTTTCTCTTCTGTTTCCACCCCCGTTCTCTCTTCCTCTCTCTCTACAACTCTCTTTCTCTCTGCTTCCTCCCTCTCTCTTTGTGCGCACACATCAGCCAGTATACCGCCACCGCTTTTCACGCGTCTGACCTCTTTGATACCGTGCCCGGAATCACGCCTGTATCCGTCGTTTACTCGTACTCGGATTTGCATAAATTATTGACGTTCACGAAGAATATCGATTGGGTCCTGGCTCCGCCTGAAGGCTTCGCGACTACCTCGTGTGGATCACGATGAGAGGTCGAGTTTGAGGACTGCTTCATTGGGTCGATCCACAACTTTGTGCGCATGCGTCGTAACCCCTTTCCTAATGATGAAGCTGGGTCTGTGGGACTGACGGAGGAAATTGATGTTATTTTGTCCTTGCTACATTTTTTGGTGGAGCCTCTTCGTAATTTAACCCTTAGCACCCGAGAGAGTCACCTCTAAAAATTGCTGTAACAGTATTCGAAATATTATTTGCTAAATATTTGAGTAATGTATGAGGCATTACATCAATTCCATATACATAAAACGAAAAAAATTATATAGAATGGAATTATTGTAGGTCGCGGTGGTTCTAAAGGCAAACCAAATAAGGTTCATCTAGCATGTACAATACATGAACAGTTTGGATACAGTAAACAATACAACATTCAAATAAATTATATAAATTTCATGTTTTGCAAATTCCAATCTAATATATAAAAGCAGTGCTAAGGTATATTCTCTCGCATTACATTATCTTAATGTCTAACTAAAATATTCTACTCTTCGACCTCTCACCAGCCGCTGCGTATAAGTAGTATAAGATTGGCATAGTCAGACGTAAAATTGGTCGCGACTGCGATTACGTCACGAATGCGTGCAATTTTTGTACAATTCTACTTTATAATTAGACATTCAGACTGTGCGAACTTTGTTTCGTTTCTTGAAACAAAACAAACTTCATACCATTTTGTCTATCGAAATAAAGAAACTTATAATAACGACGAAATATAATATGGGATTAGAACAGATCAAAGAATCACTTTTGTGCATTGGATTATCCTGTCGAATAAATTATTGCCAAAATAAATCTTCATATTTATCGCTCATAAGACGTTAATAAAAGAGAGTTATGTAAAATTCAAAACAGATTCGTACATTTTTTAAGAATATTTAACTATCAACGACCAACATGACAGTATTGGTCAGGCTTAAAAGGAAGCTTAAAAATCTTCTTTTACATAATAATTTCAAACAAAATAATTAAATACAAAATAATTATGTATTGACCTTCGTACGTCCTAAATGTAATAGTTAACGACATATTATCGAATTAATTTTCCTGCATAATGTACTCGATTCACGACACAATAGGTAGGTCATTCCATATGAAAAAATAATACTGTCCGTAAAAACTCAGAAAATATGACCTTGGGATGAGCTTTGCCTACGTAGACTTATGTCGCCCTCCAAATACGATAACATTCTCCCCAAACATTTTTTGTATCTATACAATAAATAAAAAATTAGGGGTGGCAAAGTTAGGATACCCTGTACACGTTCAAAAATTGTTAACACGTTTCGTGCCGAGCCGTTTCGGTCGACAACTAAACAAACTTATGTGCTCATTCTTTTGGTGGAAATATATTCTGCAGTGTTAAACCTGTTGCAAAATATGTTTTTGGGGTATTAATTATACACGTGGCCTGAATGGATAGTTTAACGTGTACCATCGGATGTACTGTTGAGTGCTGACAAGAAGCTCCCTGGCAGGAATGCGGTGACGTAGGCAAGAATGCGCGCCCGATTGGTTGGCTTGGAAGGGGCGCGCCTTCTATTGGCCGAAGCGGTCACGCACACACTACTCCTGCTATGCAGAACTATAGACCCCCCTTGCATCTGTGCCCCCCGGGGAGCTTCTTGTCAGCACTCAACGGTACACGTGATCCCTGACAGGGCCGGATTAAGCCCTGTAGCAGCAGTAGCAAATGCTACGGGCCCCGCGCCATACAAACAAGGGCCGATACATGAGCGCCTGTCTATGCCAGGGGGCACAGATAGTTTTCCTAAAAAAAAGCTCATTCATTGAGGTTGTCGCAAAGGTGCGCTACGTTTACACACGCGCGGCCCTGATGCAAAGCCTTGGGCCCCGCCATAACATTTGCTACGGGCCCCGCGCTTGCTTAATCCGGCACTGATCCCTGAACGTGTTAAATAATCACCGGTAAATGTCAAGGGTTAAGATTCTCAGCGCAATTCAACACAAAAGAATATCTAAAAAACATTTTTACCACGGATCGTGTAATGCCCTCGGGAGTGATGCAAACCGGTTCAAACAATTGCAAGCGATTGCATTCAATTCATCCGTGTGATTAGAAGACGTCGCGTCGTCGTCGGCGCGGAACGCGAGCGATCGGGTGGCCCGGGTCGGAGAGATCGGTGTACAATATAAATGCAAGCGGGAAACAGTAGTAAATTCCGTAGTAAATTTCGTTTCGTCGGGAGAAATTACTCGGAGGAAGCAGAGAGGACTCGGCTGGGTAGAGGTAAGAGATAGACGGTCGCCGGTAGACGCGCGCGATGACCGCAAGGACGAACTTTTACGAGCTTCCTCGAGCTCTCGTTCTCGTCACGCGATGAGCGGAGAGAAATGACTCGCGGAGGGGTAAGAAGCCAAGCTCGACGGGGTGGAGTGGGGTGGTGGAAGAAAGAGGAAGAACCAACGGGGGCTCTCGTTTTCGTTCTCTTACGCCTTGCGTCGCCGTCGTAAACCCGGGTTTATTTATGCGGCCCTCGTCGGTCGCCTCCTGTAGTAGGACGACGGGGACGTGACAACGTGACGTGGTTACTCCATCGTCTACCTTGCGCTCTTACAACCCTTATAGTTCAGTTATGCTTTTCCTGATAAACGCACGTTTATTCCTGTACCGATGACGAATGCCGACCCGTCTGGCTTTCTCTGCTCGACGACGTCCTCCTGCTGGCTCACAGTGGACGCGCTCCGCCTCGGACATCCAGAGAGTTCAATGCTTCCTCGTAGCAGGAGATGATCAACTATGCTACTCCGCGAAATTAACCCTTTGCCCTCGGAGCTATTTTAACTCGAAAATTCAACATTTCTTCCGACGTAGAATTTTTCCATTCCCTATGATCTTTCAAATTTTGTGGATATGACATTGGCATTATATACAATATCTAATTCTTTAGTAATTGATTAGATACCGATATATTTAATCATGTAAATAATAGTTTGAATAATGGTACAGCAATTTTTAGTGGCACATCAACCCTGAATTATAACCAATTTTATTTCGATGCAGAAGATACGAGTAATATTCATGTTAACAGGGTTTCTGCATGGCAAGGGTTTGCAAATGAGAATTATTTATCTAAAGGGAATACTTGGAATAAGAAATATTACATTTAATTAAAACAGTTATTAGTAGAGAGCGGACTTCATGCATTTTTGACAAAAATGAGTAGGTGTAATTTAAAACAGTAAAGACATTAGAGGAATTTAAAAATACTGTTATATTATTTTCAATCTATTAAATATATATTAAATAAGAAAATAAATTGCCACTTCACTCCAGTTGCTTGCAATTCTGGTAAAAACCTTTATTCTGCACAAAGATCCGCTGTCTAGTTATTACAAAATTATTAATATGTGTTTGCATACTTTCTTAATCCTTCTGGGACGTATAGTGACTCCCATTAATATTCGGATAAAAAGACAATAACTGTTTTTAGTACTGGACCATGGGATCTAAATGTTTTTGAGAAGTTGGAACAATTGTGCGAAAAGATTTTGAAAAAATGGCAGAGAAAATACTAAAAGTTGTGTGTTAATAACAGAGTACAGCAACAAATTTAGACTCGTTTTGAAGCTTGAAGACTCTACTTTCACAATGCATCGTTCATTTTCTGCTATGATTTTGTTTGTATGTTGTAGCAGGTGAGAAACTGAAGACGTGATTTTTCTAAAAAATGATACAAATTCGAAGATATGTAGAAACGTTAGAAAATATATTTCTCAGCCGGATCGATCGTAGATTTGAAGATTAAAGCTTGTCCTTTCTAACAACATCTTAATGAAAAACAAACTTTGAATGGAAGGTGTACAGTCAACTTTAAAATAATATACTAATGTACTCTTCGTTTCTCTTTCGTAAAACGACCAAAAAATAAAATCGTATATCAAATTCTGAGGAGTCGTAGTAAACAACTAGAATCTTGAAATCAGTAGATTCAGCTACAGAAAATTTTTTCAATTATGAATTTGTATAATTTTCCAGTCAAAACGTACTGGAATATCAAATACAAACATCTTCTGAAAATGTTAAGTAAGGGGTGTGAAAGAAGATGCTCCAAGCTTCGAAATGAGACAATGTTTATTGTTTTACTATTCTTTTTACGAAATTATCAGTGTTTAAATATCAATAATCTTTGAAGAATCAGAAGTTGAACGTTCTAGTGTTAATAAGATACAAATTACAACAATTGTATGAGGTGTATGGTGTAAATGTAGAAGATCCGTAGGCTATTGACTACATTACGGGATCATTTGGACGAAAGATAAATATCTTAGTTCCCGTTGCAAGACAACACAGTTCACTTCCTTTGGTCTACTGCTGCGACCAGTTTATACATCACCCGCACCCTCCGCCGCAAGAACGGGGCAATCCGTTTGAGTTAGCCGAAGAAGGCAACCACTAAAAATGTATATTTAATGTTCTAGGCCGAACTGGCTTCGTTGAGGGATCGCAAGACTGCGATGCTGGCGCTGAACGTCTCGACGCACAGACTGATCACCGATCACGATAACTTGGCGTCGTTGACCTTCACCACCCTGAAGGATGGCGTGGCGGATTTGTATCGTACCTGGGACGAGACTTTCCAAAAGTAAGTATCAATACTGGACTATTGATCTTTATAAAAATTGTCTCCATCAATTGCGGGACTTAAAATCCAAATAAAATGATCTCTCCTTCTTCGTTTATCCTGATGGATTGATTATCTTTTTTGTTGTTTAGAATCTATTGTAGCTTTTGGGAGATCCTACAGCATCCTTTTATAAACATTTATTCAACATCTTTTAACTCGCCAAGTACACAGTGTGTGTATTACATTACTATAGAAAGGAGAATAAGTTACATGATTTGTCATCATCAATTTAAAATTGTTTTATATTTTGTATACCTGATGCAAAAAGGTGCAATAAATATTCTAATAATTTGTTACTTTTAGTAGGACACTCTGTTGTGGTTATAATAATATTTTAACATGTTGAATATTGTACCTATAATAATTAAATAATAATTGTTTGCATCAACTGCTACAAACGAGGGTAGAATAAACATTTCTTTCATTACTAATGTTTATAAGCTGCAACTAATACATTGATGTTCTCAAATTTTTGAAATCTCTCTACTGCTTTAAATTGCAACTGCTTAGTGCAAAAATAGAAAATCAATAGAAGTGGTCGATATACATATGTATATAAATAGACAACGAATCTTTATGCAAAATAAAAATTATTTATGCGAATTGTAACAAATTAGAGTAAAATAGAGATTTATTTCCTTTTTTAATATGTTGAATAGGTTGAATATAATGTAACAGTATCTTTAAATTTTTATAATATGTTCACTGCTTTAAATTACGCCTACTGATTTTTGCCATAAATGCATCAAGATCCGCTGTCTATATGTATATAAACATAAACCAATAAAAGATTGGCTGAGAACCATCAGCCATCTGAGTTCTGAATAATTTAAGCAATTTAAATGGTTGATCTGATATATCGTAGTAGGTTGAGAATAAAATTGATGATCGGGGGTTAATAATAATCTGAATTCTCGAACGTCTTCCGCGTTCAGTTTCTGTCCCTGGCAAGGGTATGTTTATCGAGTTTCGAGCCGCGTGGAATAGGTGGTTTAGGATCATTGACTGACCGTTCTCTGGCCCGCGTGTGACGTTCGGCAAATATTATGAGAGGCAATGAAGCCTCCAGAGCAAACACCGGGAACCCGTGGACACCGTCGGTACTGGTACCGAGGGCTCGGACCTTCGGGATTTCGACCCGTGTCACGGGATTACTAGTTTTAGCCGGGATCGTGCGTTTAATCTTGGCTATTTCTAAAACGTCTGTCGAAAGGAAATGTCCACCCGAACGATTTTTTACCAGGCTTTCTACCAGTATCGTTTCTACTCATTGTATCATTCTCAAGTGAATATGGAAGGCAAACATTACTCTTCACGCGTATGTAAATTTTTAATTATACACTATAGACATTATTTGCCTTTAGTTCTAGTATTACATCATATTAATTTTCAAGTTCATAATTATTGTTTTATCGTATGAGGTGAATAGTGAGCTTCGAAATGGACAGACATTTGGAAGTTAAAACCGTGTAGCGGACGATCAGATTTTAATTGCCGTATGAGCATTTGATTCCCCTTTCTGATAGGGGTCTAAGCCATGCAAAGGGATTTACCACTGACCCACTGGGCTTTTACAAAGACCCTGCTTGTCCAAACTCCCCCGAAATTCCTAATCTGTGACATGGACACGCGATTCTTATGCGTAACTTGGTCAAAAGCGTTTTACCATTATTATAACATTCATACACCGTCATAAAAATGGTAATTTAGTGACTTCATATAATCAAACTTTTTATCTAAGAGAAAAATTCATTTTAGAAGCATATCAGTCATAGCCCACGATAGGTTTTCAACTATAGCAGTTATACTTGTATCTTGTAGGAGAAATTTTTAAGTACAAAATAACTGCACAGTATAATTTACAGTTTTTGTAATGATGTTTAGTATTTTATCTTATTCATTTCTTCTTCTAGTGTTAATAATTCACGGTAATCATGGCAATTGATAATTTTTATTTTATGACAAACGTTATTAAATAACAAAAGACACACTTATTTATTATCCTTCTTTGCATAACGAAAATGTTAATGGATAGAGTAAGTTTCTGTATAACATAGTTTTTCACCAATGAGAATGTTTAGAAATTTTAAATTATATATTATTTATAATATAAAAAGTTATTACGACAATTAGACTGCGGACCTTTATGCATTTATGAAGAAATTGGTTGGGTGAAATATAAAACTGTAAAGGATTAGAAAAATTTAAGAATATTGTGATGTTGTTTTTAGTGTGTAACAAAGTTATTACGGAATGAAATTAATTTTTATTTTATTCCTGCTGCTCACAATCCCTGCTGAACATTTTTATTTTGCATAAAGACCCGCAGTCTAATGATAATTCTTAATAAAACTATTATAAAACCTCCAGAATGTATTCGTGCGTTTTTCACTAATTTGTTTTCTTTACGTGTCACTTGAAAAGATTGCAGAATCATTTTACGACAATTGCATACGTCCACATAGGGATGCTGGGATTGTCCCATGGATAAAGTGTTTTTATTTGTCGATAATGCCATTGGATAGACTCACTAATAATTCGACGTCTCCCTGTTTGCCTAGAGGCTTTGCCTTCGTTCTGCTTTTTATTATGTTGACCCGCGTCGCGATTTTTCCATTCAATTTCGTCACCGACTCCGAGAATGGGGAAGAACTAATGTTTATCGAGTGCCTTGAATCTATTTGATAGAGGAGAGGCTCGCGTCACTGACAGATATGCAATCTCGAATTTGATCTTATATCTGATTATTCCCACACCGATATCTCATCTTGTTTAAGAATATAATTCTCAACGATTGAAACTTAAAAAATTTTCGACTTTTCAAATTATTATTTATACTTGCTCCTTTTGTATCGCCTTCTAAACAATTCTCTCCACTAAAACTAAAGTAGAAATATTTGATATTGTATGAGCACAAATATTGAATTTTAAATTCTCTGTAAGGGTCCAACGATTTGCATAGTTTGCTCATTAAATGTATTAGTACGTTCATTAACTTAAACCGCGGTTTGTGTATCTTTGCAGGGGCAATCAACAATTGTGCGCTCTACAAGCCGTCCAGCAGTTTAGTATTCGTTTGGCAGAACTACAGGGCGCGTTACGAAGGGATAAGGATACCCTTGCAGTTTTGAACGTTGCCCTCCAGGCTGGAGCCACATCCGAGGTAGCTTCATCAGTTCGTCACGTCGCCAGGCTACTGTCGGAGAAACAGGACATCAATTGTCAGGTAAGATGGAATCTTTTTCTACATATTGTTGCGTATAAAATGTCCGATTTTGGGGTGCAAATGAAGCGTTTTGATCAAGAAATACTACAGTGGATCTCAATATCAGAATAAAAAAAGTATTTGTTGTTTGTAATTATTCTTTTATGAATCTTTTACCAATATATTTGTGACATTTTTCGGCTGAGACCAATATTGAAAAATTCCCTCCGCTAGGTGGCGGGTATTTCTCGCTGGTAAAAATGTAAGCAAAGGGTTATATCTAGACAGTGCGGTGACTAACTTGTCACTCTGGTTTCCCTTCAGATCACGCATAAATCTTTCGCCTTTTACTAAAGATTTCCGTGGAGGGGAGCAGTTGATGAGTCTAATGCAGAGTTGGGCAGTATTTAAATACAAAACTATTTAAATACGGATTGGAATATAAGATACAATATTTGAATTCTTTATTCGAAGGTTCGAATACGAAAGTATCTTATATTCGAAAAATATTTAAATACTTTTGTATTCGCCGAGAATGTATTCGAAGCTTCGAATAATTTTTGTATTCGATTTTTGTAGTTGATTTTTGTATTTCATTTCGAATATCGAATACATTTTGGCCCGAGGGTCGAGCACAAAGGCCTGAGAGCAGAACACAATGGTAGTGCAATAAACACGACCGGGCAAACCCTCGGCCATCCAGGTATCTCGGCATGAAACCGCTGACAAGTGAATGCTAAACTTGTTTATTTCTTACAATTTCCTCGCGGAAGTGACACGGGCCATTTCGTGGCGTTCTTCCGATTAAGAAAAGTCTAAACCCCATAGAAATCGGACTGTTTGTAGTGGATTTATTCGTGAGAATTTCTTCGGGAAAATTATTGAAACACATTTTCGGCCCTACTCTGTGCTAGAGGGACGAAGCGACGAGGGCCTCGGGAGCCTCGTCCAAGTGGTGCAATAAACCCTCGGCCTCCCAGGTATATCGGCATGAAACCGCTAACAAGTGAATGCTAAACTTGTTTATTTCTTACAATTTCCTCGCGGAAGTGACGCGAGCCGTTTCGTGGCGTTCTTCCGATTAAGAAAAGTCTAAACCCCATAGAAATCGGACTGTTTGTAGTGGATTTATTCGTGAGAATTTTTGTATTTCATTTTCGAAAATCGAATACATTTTCGGCCCTACTCTGTGCTAGAGGGTCGAAGCGACGAGGGCCTCGGGAGCCTCGTCCAAGTGGTGCAATAAACCCTCGGCCTCTCAGGTATATCGGCATGGAACCGCTAACAAGTGAATGCTAAACTTGTTTATTTCTTACAATTTCCTCGCGGAAGTGACGCGAGCCGTTTCGTGGCGTTCTTCCGATTAAGAAAAGTCTAAACCCCATAGAAATCGGACTGTTTCTAGTGGATTTATTCGTGAGAATTTTTGTATTTCATTTTCGAAAATCGAATACATTTTCGGCCCTACTCTGTGCTAGAGGGTCGAAGCGACGAGGGCCTCGGGAGCCTCGTCCAAGTGGTGCAATAAACCCTCGGCCTCCCAGGTATATCGGCATGGAACCGCTAACAAGTGAATGCTAAACTTGTTTATTTCTTACAATTTCCTCGCGGAAGTGACGCGAGCCGTTTCGTGGCGTTCTTCCGATTAAGAAAAGTCTAAACCCCATAGAAATCGGACTGTTTGTAGTGGATTTATTCGTGAGAATTTTTGTATTTCATTTTCGAAAATCGAATACATTTTCGGCCCTACTCTGTGCTAGAGGGACGAAGCGACGAGGGCCTCGGGAGCCTCGTCCAAGTGGTGCAATAAACCCTCGGCCTCCCAGGTATATCGGCATGGAACCGCTAACAAGTGAATGCTAAACTTGTTTATTTCTTACAATTTCCTCGCGGAAGTGACGCGAGCCGTTTCGTGGCGTTCTTCCGATTAAGAAAAGTCTAAACCCCATAGAAATCGGACTGTTTCTAGTGGATTTATTCGTGAGAATTTTTGTATTTCATTTTCGAAAATCGAATACATTTTCGGCCCTACTCTGTGCTAGAGGGACGAAGCGACGAGGGCCTCGGGAGCCTCGTCCAAGTGGTGCAATAAACCCTCGGCCTCCCAGGTATATCGGCATGGAACCGCTAACAAGTGAATGCTAAACTTGTTTATTTCTTACAATTTCCTCGCGGAAGTGACGCGAGCCGTTTCGTGGCGTTCTTCCGATTAAGAAAAGTCTAAACCCCATAGAAATCGGACTGTTTGTAGTGGATTTATTCGTGAGAATTTTTGTATTTCATTTTCGAAAATCGAATACATTTTCGGCCCTACTCTGTGCTAGAGGGACGAAGCGACGAGGGCCTCGGGAGCCTCGTCCAAGTGGTGCAATAAACCCTCGGCCTCCCAGGTATATCGGCATGGAACCGCTAACAAGTGAATGCTAAACTTGTTTATTTCTTACAATTTCCTCGCGGAAGTGACGCGAGCCGTTTCGTGGCGTTCTTCCGATTAAGAAAAGTCTAAACCCCATAGAAATCGGACTGTTTCTAGTGGATTTATTCGTGAGAATTTTTGTATTTCATTTTCGAAAATCGAATACATTTTCGGCCCTACTCTGTGCTAGAGGGACGAAGCGACGAGGGCCTCGGGAGCCTCGTCCAAGTGGTGCAATAAACCCTCGGCCTCCCAGGTATATCGGCATGGAACCGCTAACAAGTGAATGCTAAACTTGTTTATTTCTTACAATTTCCTCGCGGAAGTGACGCGAGCCGTTTCGTGGCGTTCTTCCGATTAAGAAAAGTCTAAACCCCATAGAAATCGGACTGTTTGTAGTGGATTTATTCGTGAGAATTTTTGTATTTCATTTTCGAAAATCGAATACATTTTCGGCCCTACTCTGTGCTAGAGGGACGAAGCGACGAGGGCCTCGGGAGCCTCGTCCAAGTGGTGCAATAAACCCTCGGCCTCCCAGGTATATCGGCATGGAACCGCTAACAAGTGAATGCTAAACTTGTTTATTTCTTACAATTTCCTCGCGGAAGTGACGCGAGCCGTTTCGTGGCGTTCTTCCGATTAAGAAAAGTCTAAACCCCATAGAAATCGGACTGTTTGTAGTGGATTTATTCGTGAGAATTTTTGTATTTCATTTTCGAAAATCGAATACATTTTCGGCCCTACTCTGTGCTAGAGGGTCGAAGCGACGAGGGCCTCGGGAGCCTCGTCCAAGTGGTGCAATAAACCCTCGGCCTCCCAGGTATATCGGCATGGAACCGCTAACAAGTGAATGCTAAACTTGTTTATTTCTTACAATTTCCTCGCGGAAGTGACGCGAGCCGTTTCGTGGCGTTCTTCCGATTAAGAAAAGTCTAAACCCCATAGAAATCGGACTGTTTGTAGTGGATTTATTCGTGAGAATTTTTGTATTTCATTTTCGAAAATCGAATACATTTTGGCCCGAGGGTCGAGCGCAAAGGCCTGAGAGCAGAACACAATGGTAGTGCAATAAACACGACCGGGCAAACCCTCGGCCACCCGGGTATCTCGAATACGACTTATTTGACCCTATTCTTTTATATTTTTCACTTTCCTCGTATCCTTGTTGCAGAAAAAGAAATGAAGCAGACAGTAAACTTAACAACTGGAAGGACTTTTACGTTTCTATTGACGTTTGGTCGCTATGTAATAAAGGGATTATCTACCCCTGGTTAGACTACCGATGAACCTTGAAATTGGTGTTCTGGACTCGCCTCTACCGCAAAAACAGTGACAAAATAGGACCTGTCCTAATCCCTCTATAGACATTGGGCGTTGCTTTTGGGTGCCTTAGAATTTTGTAAGTTTACTGTCAGCTGCCCCATTTCTTTTTGTGCAACATGTATATTTGGGACTGGAAAATATAAATGAATAGCGTCATTAAGTCGTATTCGTATACGGTCTGGTATTATTTTCTCGAGACCAGCGGTACAGACAACGGACTATAAAAACGGTGTGTTCGACTCGCCTCTACCTGAAACGGGGGTACACGGCGCGCCGCGTAAAAATAATTTGGTAAAAGTGATTGGAAGTAGACGGAGATTTTTTAAATAAATCCACTACAAACAGTCCGATTTCTATGGGGTTTAGACTTTTCTTAATCGGAAGAACGCCACGAAATGGCCCGTGTCACTTCCGCGAGGAAATTGTAAGAAATAAACAAGTTTAGCATTCACTTGTCAGCGGTTTCATGCCGAGATACCTGGATGGCCGAGGGTTTGCCCGGTCGTGTTTATTGCACTACCATTGTGTTCTGCTCTCAGGCCTTTGTGCTCGACCCTCGGGCCAAAATGTATTCGATATTCGAAAATGAAATACAAAAATTCTCACGAATAAATCCACTACAAACAGTCCGATTTCTATGGGGTTTAGACTTTTCTTAATCGGAAGAACGCCACGAAACGGCTCGCGTCACTTCCGCGAGGAAATTGTAAGAAATAAACAAGTTTAGCATTCACTTGTTAGCGGTTTCATGCCGATATACCTGGGAGGCCGAGGGTTTATTGCACCACTTGGACGAGGCTCCCGAGGCCCTCGTCGCTTCGTCCCTCTAGCACAGAGTAGGGCCGAAAATGTGTTTCAATAATTTTCCCGAAGAAATTCTCACGAATAAATCCACTACAAACAGTCCGATTTCTATGGGGTTTAGACTTTTCTTAATCGGAAGAACGCCACGAAATGGCCCGTGTCACTTCCGCGAGGAAATTGTAAGAAATAAACAAGTTTAGCATTCACTTGTCAGCGGTTTCATGCCGAGATACCTGGATGGCCGAGGGTTTGCCCGGTCGTGTTTATTGCACTACCATTGTGTTCTGCTCTCAGGCCTTTGTGCTCGACCCTCGGGCCAAAATGTATTCGATATTCGAAAATGAAATACAAAAATTCTCACGAATAAATCCACTACAAACAGTCCGATTTCTATGGGGTTTAGACTTTTCTTAATCGGAAGAACGCCACGAAACGGCTCGCGTCACTTCCGCGAGGAAATTGTAAGAAATAAACAAGTTTAGCATTCACTTGTTAGCGGTTTCATGCCGATATACCTGGGAGGCCGAGGGTTTATTGCACCACTTGGACGAGGCTCCCGAGGCCCTCGTCGCTTCGTCCCTCTAGCACAGAGTAGGGCCGAAAATGTGTTTCAATAATTTTCCCGAAGAAATTCTCACGAATAAATCCACTACAAACAGTCCGATTTCTATGGGGTTTAGACTTTTCTTAATCGGAAGAACGCCACGAAATGGCCCGTGTCACTTCCGCGAGGAAATTGTAAGAAATAAACAAGTTTAGCATTCACTTGTCAGCGGTTTCATGCCGAGATACCTGGATGGCCGAGGGTTTGCCCGGTCGTGTTTATTGCACTACCATTGTGTTCTGCTCTCAGGCCTTTGTGCTCGACCCTCGGGCAAAAATGTATTCGATATTCGAAATGAAATACAAAAATCAACTACAAAAATCGAATACAAAAATTATTCGAAGCTTCGAATACATTCTCGGCGAATACAAAAGTATTTAAATATTTTTCGAATATAAGATACTTTCGTATTCGAACCTTCGAATAAAGAATACAGATACTGTATCTTATATTCATTTGTATTCGAATACAAAAATTGCCCATCTCTGGTCTAATGTGACTATTTCTTTTTAGTACCCAACGCAAGTTGGGTCATTATTGAATGCAAACAAAAATTTCAGGTTTTAACGATTAGAATTTTTACTTTATTCTCTGGTGGAAAATTCATGACCAATTTTCGTATACTATTTCGAGTCATTAAATGATGTGTTGTAAGTATCGCAGAAACGAGTGAGTTTTCCTGGGAAATGGTTCAACGATAAAATTTTTCAGTGCTGCCATGAAAGGCGTCGAAAGTGATTTCGCTGAGGCAGTAGAAAGATGTCGTAACGGTTTTATTTCATGAACATCTGGGGCTTCTATGGCGGGAAATGCAAACACGTTGACTGTTTATTTGATTACACTTTTCATACTATAACTTATTATTCTGTCGTATTTCACTACTATACGTATATGTATATGTATCATAATATAAAGTATATACAATATACAATAATATACAGCATACAATATACAATGATATGCAATATGTTTTGACTTTTTAATGCTTGCACATTCATATTTACAAACAGTAAAAATTGTATAGATTAATTCAACTTGATTTCCAATTTTAAACTAAAATTTCTAACTATTTCAGATAAAGATATATATGAATTGAACATTTGAAATTTATATTTCATATTTAATATCATAAATTTTGAACATTTAATACAGAATATACATATTGTATAATAATATAGTTATGACAAGAACTGATGATCTGAACTTTAATTATTAAGCACTTTTGTTATCTCATAAACTATATTTTATGCAAAATAAAAATTGTCTGCGTTCATTACAATACAGAAGAGCTACATAAATTACATTTATTTATTCTTCTTTGAGCATTTTTTTGAATAAGTGAAAATTAATACACAACAGCATTTTTAAATTGTTGAAATATTTTCACTGTTTTGGATTTGATCTAAGCTTTGTCATAAGTGCATGAAATTTGCAGTCTAGTCATTATATTATTGTATAACATTGTATAGAAAAACAATAATATAAAACAATGGTCGATAAACAAATTATCTATAGAATTCAGGTTTAATAAAATTATTTAGGTGTACATCAGAGTGGGTGGTCAATATTTTTCATGATGAATTGGTCTTGGAAAACTAAGTTACTTATAGCATGAACTGAGAATCAGTGAACGTGTACATTTTCTTTCTGGTATACGTGACGATTAGAAGCATTGGGAATCAACTAAAGGGAAGAATGCAGGGGTAAGGGCCACTAAATGACGCGCCGGCGAAGCGTTTTGCATCGTGCTCCACGTCTTCGCTCAGATAATGCCTATTCTCAGCTGCACACTCGGTCCTTTCCGTCCCTTTCATACTTTGATCATGCCTTTTCTCCTTTATTTCGCTGCTACGATACCTATTACCGCGTCTACGGCTTCCTCGCTCTCTTCGTCTCTCCTCTCCTCTGTGTCGAGCCACGAATGAGATTGCTTCGGACCTTCTTCACGCATCAAAACCATTTGGATGTTAGATATGCCGATGAAACTACCTTCCTGCGTTTTTCTCTCCGATTGGTGAGAATGTTTTGTTGGCAGGGCTAGGGCATCAGAGGGTTAATGACGGGAACGAGAACGGAATTACTTCGCGATCATTTTTATCGACGATACTATGCTGACCTTGTTGACAGTTCGTAAAAGTGATTCACAAATTTCGAAATACGTGAATGAAAAATATCCTCTTTTAATTTTTGTTGTATGCTACATTCTTATTCAAAAGTCTGCAGACATTTATAAATAAAAATGTCTCTTGAAATATAAATTTCATGAACTGTATTGCGTATTGTAACTATTTATGCATTTATGACAAAAATTAGTGCAATTTAAAACAGTGAGAAGACTTTAAGAGTATCATTTATTTTCGTACATTAAAATTATTAGTGAAAAATATCATGTGTGTTTACTGTAGTCTTTCAAAATATTTTATCATTAAGTTTAATTTAATTATATCTAGAAGAAAGTTAAACATATATTTTACTTTTAATTATATTTACATTCGATTCAAACTTAAGATGAAACAAATTGTTTACTCGTCCCACTTCAATGTGGGAGTTAAAAATTATACCTAAAAAAGTAAGTTTTATATGATAATTTATAATTATCTAAGAAAATAGAAATCTATGGCAATTATTATATTTAGCAAGAGGGATATGCACAAAATTTTGTTAACAATTAGAAAATAGGCACCGAGTTAGTACCCAGATATTAAAAATTAATTTTAAAAGAATAGAAAAATCTAGTCTAAAGGAATTCTTATTGAGAATTGATTCGAGGTTTCATTTCAGGTTAAATTTCATAGCTTGTGAACGCACCTGTTGACAATCATGGAACTACCAATGAATCGCGTTTTATCATTCGCGATTTCCGATTCAGAAACGACGAAATTCGCGGTAAATCGTTTAACCGATATTCCCACGGCATCCTTGATTTTCAATCGGTTAGATAGCTTCGAGTAATTATTCAACGTCCTTGGATGGGATAACGGTTCCCGTGGGTATCGCTTGTGTGCATAAAACCATTTCCCCGCTTAGATTGGGTGAGTGGAAGGGCTCTAGGGATATGGCCGTTCTGAGGAAGGCGAGATTATAAGGCGAATCATGTTTATTGGTCCGACTTCTGCCACGCGGCAAGGAACTTCTTCCGAGCCCTGCTTCCTTTCATCTTTTTATTTCTTTTTCTGTTGTAAGCAGAGCATAGAAAATCATTTTCACCTATGAAATTCGAGGGATACATTTGTACTTGATACAAGAAAACTTTTGTACTTGATACTTGAAAAAACTGTATTTAGATCCACCCAACAGTATATTGGAAACATTTTTGGTGTTGGACGGTGTTACTTACAACCACCGCGCTCCGACAATTTCAACCCCGATAGATGGACAGCACGTGCGACAGACCCACGGAATCGGATCAATGGATTCATACACACATACATACATACTTTACTATTTTTTCTATACAGTTAGGAGCAAAACTGAACAGAATAACTTGTTTATGGATGGACCAAACGACTTCAATTTCTCTGTAAGGCTAGAAGAATTAGTTTAGTAAATGAATTGTGAAAAACAATATTAAAAATTGATTTTTACCAATGACGAAAATTTAAAAGATGTGTTTGGTCAACTTGTATAAATTATATATGCTCCAAAAATTTCATTGAAATTGGTTAATTGGTTTACGAGTTATAAACGATCAAAAGTGGTAAATATCGTAATTTTTCAAGATCTTCGGACTCTACTTTGATCGTTTGCATTTTTGAAAAAAGGCAGCCTTTTTTAAATTTTCAGTCTTCAGTTGTTCCATCCATTCGCAGAAAGAAACAAACGCAACCAGAAAATCAGCAGTGCCGGCACAACTATTACCGTTCCATATCTCGGGCCACCCTCGTTTTATCGGTCCAATCGGAATTCCTGCTTCTATTATCTCGCGACCAGTACCTCTCGAGAAGGGAAGAGTGATTCGAAGGCTACGCAGAGAGCGAGAGAGGGAGAGAGGAAGAAAGAGAGAGAACTAAAGACAGAAAAGAAAAGCCGTAATGTGGAACACTTTGTCGAAGCGGCTCGGAGCGGAGCGTTTTCTTCGTTCGCTGCCAGTTAAAGGGTCGTATCGGAAAGAGGAGAGAAAGAAAGATGTAATGTCGAGTGCATGAAATTATCCCCCCGAGTGTTGTAGATCGGCGAAACCGAGAGGCGCCGCGCGGATTGTTCCGTGTCTTGACGGGACTTTGAATACGTTAAAACGAAGTCGCGGAGCAAGCAACGGCTGGAAGAGGCTAGGGTTGCTCCCGGCAGCTTACCTTTTGTTAGGGTAAAAATATCGTGTCGCGAGCCATACGTCTTCCTGACAGGCGAAATAAGCGCGGGGACAATTGGAACTTCCGACGACGACTGTTTGTTCCAGCCGGTTTTTCTCTCCTTTCTGTCGCTGCTGAGTTAGTGCCGAGACTTTGCTAATTCACTCATTTTGTCGATACTGCCTTTATAATCGACGAAGACAACTTGTCAAGTTATTTCTTGGGAAGCATACACTGCGATTCGAAAGTTTGGGATCACTTCTTGCGATCGTGCGACCTTCCGAGGCTGAATATCGCGGTACAGCGTTCAAATAAGTTTAATTACGTCAATTTTAAAGTGTCTGTTTTTTTAAAGACAGTTCCGTAAAGGCGACAGAGGGCTATGTCCTCATTTCTTACAAATGTTTAAAAAATGCCCTGCTATGAGAACATTGCATTTGTTTCAAACAATTGCAAAATAAATGGTGAAAAGAACATTTTTTTCGAATGACAACATTTTTAGTGGATACTCTTATGTGTTCACTATAAGCTCCTGAAAACTCATTTTCATCGGTTTGTTAATTCTACTCTTATAATTTAATAAAAAGGGGGTGACACTTTTTGTTTACACGTCTGTAAAATCAACAATTTTTCTACACATATAATAAAGACTTACACATATTCGAATTTGAGTAAAATCCGAAACAGTACTCCAAAAAGTGTACGATTCTTAAGGAAGGATCCTTAAAGAAAATTCCCCGGTCGTCCTCGAATGGACTAAAAGCTAGGACAAACCCGGGAAACCTGGACGGATGGCAACCCTACCTGTAGTCGAACTGTATAACAAAAAATGTGTAAAAAGTGGAACTGCTGCAAACTCATCGATTCAGATGTTTATCAAGAATCCTAAATCGGAGAAAAGAACCGTGGAAACGAAGGGCGTCTGCAGAGCAGTTATTCTAATCGCGTAGCAGAAAAAATGAGCAACGTTGACGTGGAAATATCGTCTGTTTGGGCGGTCCACGTTTTCCCCGGCAAAGGAGCGCTGGGCCAGACCAATCGGAAGTCCTGATAACAAACCTGCCACCTGCTTCACCTCGAGCTACTTCTCTCCTTAAGTCCATAAAGCGGAGAACCCGGCGCAAGCCGGTCTTGCCAAGAGATTTACTTTATATGCAAATGAAAGACGGATATGTTGGGAATAGGGGGATGCGATGGCGTTTAACCGAAACACGATATCGACAAGTGTCATCTGTCAAACGTACCCTCTAATCTGACCCCTTCTTACCCTCTCCGTTGGGTCCTTCCGGGAAACTCAGCCAATGGCGTCATTACTTCTACGACTTCATAAATACTGCCTTTATAATCGACGAAGATACTTGTAAAGTCATTTCTTGGTAAATATACAGTGCGATTCAAAAGTTTCGGATCACTTCTTGGTCATTGTTTTTCATCATTGCTCGTAGTTTAGGAAGGGAAATCATTACTTAGAGAACGATCAGATACATTTCCTTCCATAAACCACTGACGGTGAATTACACTTTAATGGAGATATTTCGTATAAAAATTTAAATATATCTTCAAATATTGATTTTCTGAAACCCAAATGTTATTAAGGTTTACTTGAATTCAATGTAGTTCAGCAAATATTTATGTAATAATTTCTTCAAAACTTGCGATGGCACCATTCCTGGCATAAATGTGGGTACGACCGTACTCTTAAAAGTTCCCTTTTATGGTTATGTGTTTCCACGGTTCCCAATGCGGACATACTGTCAGTCGAAAATATAAGTTCACAAGCTACAACTTAGTAAACTACAACATGAAGTTGTACTATTATTATGAATTTTATTATGCAAGAATTGTTCAGATTTCATGATTAACTACTTATTTTATAATAACCAGCTCAACTTGTGGCGATGATTTCAAATCAAGTGTAATAAACAATTTCATTAACATGTCGTTGATAATCTAGAAGTCGATACCACATGTTGATTGCACTCATAAAAACATTACAAAAATGTAGAATCAATATTTTCGTTTCTTCGTGTTCTCTAATAGGGGTGAAGGCAAAAGTGTCTGACCTCTACTGGCCACTTCTACTCCCATTCACTTGTATAACCAATCCCAGGAAAATCATTAAAACAGACCTCTGAACCAAACATGTCGCTAATGACGTAGAAGTCCATAACACATAAAATTGAAATTAAAAGAAAACGATAATGATTACGAACTAAATTTTAGATGCTTTCGGCGCACTGGTTCGATCAGATTCAACACTAAATAACAAATTTTGTAGTAAACTCGAACGTAAGATTCGGATTTGAATCAGTTACGTCCTGAGACCACGTATATTATATAGACGTGTTCTCAGTAGAAAAGACAGGTGTTTCGTCCTGGACCCACTAGAGGACTCATCAGTAAGGCTATCTAGTGGGTCTTGCCTTAGACACAGATGTCTGGAGTCTTTTTTGAGGAAAGTTTATATACTGATTGGTGACAATTCAGCAACCAGCGAGAAAGTTTTTCGACGATAGTCCATCTATCGGACGGAGTCGAAACTAGGCCTTTCTCGATAATGATTACATTAATAAAAACATTACAGAAATGTAAAATCAATTTTTTCGTTCCTTCATGTTTCTTAACATTAGATTTACGGAGAAGTAAAAACGACGGTTTCACATTACGTTATAAAAATAATGAGAATGTGTTCAACCAAATAAATTTGAACCCCGTCAATGTAGCGGGTCCTGCAAATAAGGGTTGTTAATAGAGGTGGATGCAAAAATATTTGACTTCTATCAGGCACTTGCACTCGAATTTACCAGTATAAGCGCCCGCGGGAACATCGAATTCAATCCAGCGAGAAAGCCACGAAAAAGTCGTGCTGCTCATTTTCGCCGTGGTTTTTCCCATCAATCCTTGAATTTGCGCTAGAAGTCGGTCTCCGCGTGTTTCCCGAAAAATTCTGCGCACGTCGATCAGCGAAGGTGCACAAATAGCCGGTAAATCGGCAACTGCTGGGACGAAGAAAGAACGGCTCGGAACAACGGTCGGGCAAACATTCCGCATCGAGGTTTTTACAGTGGTCCGGGTCGACCGGAAGTGCTAATCAACCGGTTGTCTCATAGCTTCTAGCCCACGTAGAGGGCTCGGCTGGTCGACAACGGTGTATCTCGGTACGACCGGGACCGGTCAGCGGACCGATCCATGGCTGATATTAAATTTGTATTTTTACGCTGATTCCACGGCCCATTCCCGTACGTGAGGCGAAAGGGAATCGTTCGGGCGATTAACGATCCGAGCTCCCTGGGGAGGCGGTTGCCAGCCAGCAGCACACATCGGCTCTCGGATGGCGACTCCTCTGTGATCCTAAAACTCGCACCTAGACCTCTATCTCTCTTCGCCTCGCTGCGCACCCTTACGTGACCCGCTAATATTTTATTTAACGCCCATCAAAATTTATGGATTTCTCGCGGCCACGATCAAGCGCCACCTCCGGACCGAATTTAATGTCCGATCCTACGGAAACTCCTGCCGATCGCGTTACGACTGCTCGGAACAATGCTAGGGGTTGATTAAACATGTAGTAGGCGACTAGTCGTTTTGTGACCGATAGAATGGGAAGAGTGTCTCGGGGCGATTCTTGGCTGGTTGTTTTAAAATTGCGGCTGGACGGTCAGAGTGGGCAACATATATTTGTTAATTAGATGTTAGTACTAACAGAGCAGTATTAGGGGTTTCCTGATCTGTGGAATATGATTTCGGTGTTACTTCTGCGCTTGGCCAGAAAACTACCCTTATAGAATTATTATAAATAGCACGGTCAGAGTGAATTGAGATAGATGTTGCGTAGTGATCAAATTGTTCAACATGTGAACAACATTCGTAGCTTTGTTAATTAGATGTTAGTACAAACACAGCAGTATTAGGAGTTTCCTGTGGAATATGATCTAACTACCATTGGTACTTGAATTATAAAAGTAATAAATAAGAAGTTGTAAAAACGAAATAAAAAGTTTGTACATCAATTGCAAGACACAGGAGTTAAATATGAATTTATATTTTTCCCTAATAATTTTGGTGTAGTGCAAGTAATATATCAATACTCTTAAAACATTTTTAATTTGTTTCAAATTGCACCAACTAGTTTTTGTCATAAGTCTAATTATAAATAAAATTTATAATAAAAGTTCACACGCGTTTTCATATTTTTCTTTATGAATATTATTAATCTACTTATGATTTAGATTCACCTAAACATTCTCCGCCCCGGAAATGCTCAGTTACCACACCACCAGAAATTTTACCATACAGTTTTGTATCTTGCCCTTTAGGCTAACAGATTATTTTCTTTCCTGTCGCCAAGTCCTAATTATACGTCACGTTCGAATTAGACCGTTCTAATTATAAGACCGGGACGAAATGATTTGTATACCCAGTATACACAGTCTTTTGATTATTTAATTCCCAGAATGCTCGAAGTGTCGATTTATTCATATAAATTGTTATTTATTGTGCAAGGGAACGAAATACTTTGTTTACATTTTGGAAAGTTAATTTAAATCACCGGAATATATTCTCCCCTTTTCCAAATAAATAATTGCCATCATTTTTAACAGAGAAAGAAGTAATCTGATAGATTTTGCTGATTTTTTATAAAACTTCATTCTTTAACCATGTGATCAATTATACAAACAAGTGAATAGTTGCAAACGATAATACTTCATACACAAATGATAAGAATTCTGTGTAGCTAGGCTTTCATTTAAAAATGAATTGTTAAAACCGACAACTTATGTAAGTGGTTACAATATTTAAATTAACCACATAAATATTAAAAATTTCTTGCGTCAAGGGACTTCTATTACACATAGACAGAAATGATTTTATTCAAGCCGGCAGCAAAATACATTTTCACTGGAACTCGCGTGAATTTCATATGCGCCAGCTTGGTATTTAATTGAAATGAACCGTCCCCGAACCTAGCAAGATCACCTATGGCTGATAGCAGCGCGGAGTGCGTGTTACAGGACGCGCGGACCGAAAATAAGGAATTCTCGCAGTTTTCTTCTACGTGATTGGTCCTCCAGGCAATGTGGATTCTGACTCGACTCACTTCGTACCTACTATCCGTTATACAAGAGTGTACCGACTTATATATAGGTTAGGTTGAAGGTTGCTACTTGGTATGCGGATCGCGCTTTTCATTACCGGAGGTTCTCCTTCTTCTCCGTCTCCGGCGCTGCAACAGCCTAAACCAACCCTCTCTTCCTTCTCATCCCTCTTCTCGGCTCGCCTTCTCCACCTCCCGTTTCCACCCTCAGCCCTCTGCCCTAAGCTTCTTGGTCTCGTTGCTTCGTTCTCTTCTCTCGGATCCTCCCAGCACCACTTTTTTACTATTACCACTGCTGTCTGATATCAGCGTTTCGTGTCCGTGGCCTTCTGTCCTTTTTTCCATCCTGTGCTTCTATTTTTCGTCCCTTTGCGTCCCTTTTTTTTTCATTCCGGAAACAAGTTCATATCAAACCCGAAACGGTTACGTGACGCTGCTATTGGTCGCGGGGAATCATTGTTTCGGATCTGTTCCGAACAATGTTGAAACAATTCGAACTGTTTTACGTTTCGACTGCGGCGCTCTCTAGCTTAAAGCCGCAAATGTTTTGCTACGCGATGGTAGTATCATATGCTAATCGTTGTGGTTAGTTAATATAATTCACAATTTAATTATTGCTCCTGCTCCAGTTTGATAAAAGGGTTGATGTAGTGTAACAATTAACATCTACGGCGGCGCAAATACCATATACACTTTTGGAAGTCAAAGGATTAAAGCAGAAACTTCTTCCCCGCCGTCGCTTCACGACCCCCACCATTAATTTTCTGGTCTCCCACTCTTCGACACCACTCGTAGCCAGAAACACCATATTAAGACTTGTGTCCCCACTCCACCTTCCCCTTCCACGACCCTATTCCCCCACGCTTCTGTTGACCGTGGCCCGTTGGTCACATGACGCGTTTCGTCACTGTCACGTGACGCATCCGATACTGGCAGAGAGATGGTAACATTTTCCCCTCAATTCGTGCTCTCCTCTCCTTATCTGGCGACTGTGCTCCTAATAATATTATATGTGAAAAAACTACTGCTTCATAAATACTAAAATGTCGATAGTTTTAACAAATGTTATGAAACAAAATATATATAGAGATTGTTTTCCCCCGCTTACACGGCCATTCGTTATCACGTGAGAAAAATTGTGACTTGTGTCCTTCATAAGATTTATCGTTTCACGCACCCCAGAAAAGAAAAGATATATTTGAACCCCAATACTAGTATGTCAAGGCCAAAGCCTCTAAAAAATTTAGATTAATGGACACATTAGAAATATGAAAAATATGGGAGAAATGGTGATAGACATTTTTGTGTCGTTGAGTAGTGGTTATTATTAAGTTTTGTGTGTATTAACATTAACTAAATTACTTTGATTCTGTTAGAATTTCTAAAGGTTGTGCGTTATGCCTAGTAGGCAGACAACGTGTTAAAAGTGGCTGATGTATTGGAAAAAGAGCGAATATGGACAAAGTAGTCTTCTAATTCTAATAGGAGTATGTTTCTTTCTCGGCGGGCCTAATAATGTAAAGATTACTTTCAAGAAATTCATAAATATATTAAAGAAATGCTCTGATTCATGTCACGCGTTCGCCCCTCTACTGTCTGCTTCTTTTCTTTCACTCGCCCTCTTCGTCGCCCCCTTTCTTCCGTATAATCGTCTTATATGCCTTCCTGTTGCCCGCCGGCTATGAGCAACACTGGATTACGCAATATTCGATATCGTATTCTCTCGGGCTGTATTTATACCTATCAGCATCCCGCGATCTAATCAGCGGCGCGGCTTAAGTACACCCTTTCGGGATTTTCTCGGTAATCGATCGCCGTGAAGTCTTAAAGGCAGCCACGATTTAAGGCGAACGGAAATGCGACCATTTTGGTAATTGAATTGCGGGAATACTACAGTCCGCGGAAATATGAAGTGCGTTTTATTGATACAGCGTTCTACAACGACTGATAAAGCGACTTTTACAATAAAACCTGTTCCATGAACATTATCTTATAATTATGTAGGGTGTACTTATATTAGACAAATATCGTGTTAGAGTTAATGATATTTAAAAATGTTAATGAGCTACAAGAATAGAGAGATGATTTATTATTAAACTAACTGCGATATCCAAATTTTGATAATCCTGTATCATTCACGCCCACGGACGTGTTAGGGAAAATATTAATAAGACGATATACATTCTTTCGTCTGTTTACCAAATATAAAATAATAAACTGTCTAACATTATATAAAAATTATAAAGAAATGGAAGTAGCATGGTATAGAACTAAAACACTTTTTAATATAATATATCTACTGATGCAGATGGCGATAGACATGGCCGAAAAAATGTTCTGAATTCATGGGGATGATTAAATCAGAGTCTAATTTTCCCGTTCTATATTAATATTTTTTTTATATGACGAGTTTCATGATTGCATTTTCCTTTCTCGTTGACATTAGGTTTGCCGACAAACTGGCGGGTTCTAATATTTTTAATTTACGATTATTGAGATTGTAAAGGCGAGGGATTATTCATGAAATTTATTTCTTAGGAAAAGATAGAAAAAATGGCTAAAAATTGGATAGACACTGTGACGTTGCAAATATTACGACGTATTACGGCGAAAAAGGATAACGTGACAGTACATTTTTGCTATTTTCATAAAATAATGTAAAGTATGGTCGCACGGTCATTTCCGCATGGTAGATATGAATATTTATTCTTAATTTTGGTATAATTATGATTACCCCCCAGGGTTAGTATGTTTTGCAGTCGATTTGCTTCCATCGCACTGCTCTCGGAAGAATCGAAAACAGACAGCGGAGACTGGTGATGCGAACGGTCGAATTGATCAAAGCGTTGATGTTCTTGTTGCAGAACGGGACAGTGCTGAAAGACACGACCACAGAGGAGGTGAGCAGTGGGACGGCATCGAAATTCGGTGACGCGTCGCCGGCCAGTCTGACACAGGAAGGCGGCTCGCTCTCGGACAGCGGGATCTCCGACAGCGGAAGCGAGCAAGAGTTGAGTGAACGGGAGCGACGGCTGGCAGCCCTTCGTCGGCTGACCCGTAGCCTGGAGAGCCAATTGGCACCGGGTAGCGAAGTGCTCACTGATCTCTGGAAAAGAGTCGAAGACGCCGAAACGGAACTTCGAGATCTTCGGAAACAGTGTCGCGAGTTGATCGTACGCACCGCGGCGAGCGTTGAAGCGCGGGCCTCGAAGAGGACGGCCAGTCAGATTCATCATTTCGCTGAGTGAGTATCTTCTTTACCCTATTGTCTTCCTATTTTCACAATACTACGATTGATCCGTTTAATTCCTCAGGGACTACTGACTCCGATAAATATTTCAAAATTGATTACGGAATGTCAGATTAGTAGGTGCCAGAGTTGGGTCAGACCTCGCGATCATTTGAAAAACGTATACTGAACTTGTTTCTTTCTGTACTTTCGTAATATCAAAACAAAGGTACGGCATTCCATTTAAAAAACACGAAGTGATCTTGAAATGGCCTTGAAAAAATAGAGATAAACATTTTGTTTTGTCACAGAAACATTCTGAATTCGGTTTTTCATCAGCTATAACAATATGAAGTTAATAATACATAGTACTATTTAAAAAACATCAAGGCGATCTTTTGTATTGAATACAAATTTTTGTGAATTTTTATTATTGCACTTTATTCTCATAACAGTGCTGAATAACTTTTATTCGAAACTTTTTTGTCAGATTGGCTTACATGCCTTAAACATCGGCGCGACTGTTAGGATGAACATCCTGTATATCGAAAGGAATATACAGGGTGTGACCGGACGAGTGGTATAATCAAACAGGGGGTGATACTACATGTAAAACTAAGTAATTCGAAAAAAAGGAATAACATTTTTTCATTCGACGTTTTCTTTTTGAGAAAATCGAGTCTAAAGTTCCGCCAGGTTCGCGTGCTTTAGTATATGCACAAAGTAGAATTGGTTGATCATGTTCAGACGCGTCAGACGGTTCCTATGCAATAGCACGTGTATTCGCTGCATTTCAAACTCGATTTTCTCGAAAACGAAGCGTCAAACAAAAAAATGTTATTCCTTTTTTTCGACTTACATTTACACGTAGTATCACTCCCTGCTCGGTTGTACCACCCGTCCGGCCACACCCTGTATAAAGAACATTATACTTGTAGAAATGATATAAAGATTGTCTTTATTAGGACTTAAGGGTAGAGAAATTAGGACTTGATTGAGATGATTGATTCTCACAAATACATAAGGAATAAAGCCTAGTTTATAATTTAATGTAATTTTAGAATGTGTAGTGACCGACATAGGATATGCAAAAAGTTTCAGGACCAAAGAGAACACTGTATGGCCTACGAAATGATAATAGAACTTATAGAGAACGTTTAAGGTAGATGAAAAAAATTTTAGGGTATAGGGAAAATTTCTGAGGCGTATGAATAAAATTGTGGGACTCAGGAGAGGGTTGTAGAACCTACACAAAAATTTAGGATACGTAGGAACACAGTACGAACCACAGAAAAATTTAGGACATGTAGGAACACGATAGGAACGACAGAAAAATTGCAGAACCCAAGAGAAGGTTGTAGGACCTACACAAAAATTCAGGGTATCTAGGGTATCTTATTTGAACTTCAACTGGTATTTATTTGCATTGAAAATAATAACTTTGTATTATTATTCTGCATTTGGGGAGGTATTGTTATTGATCCAAGCAAATGAATTTCATAAACAGTGTGTTTGTTCTATTGATTGTACTGCTTTCAACGTTTACTGATTTACAGTTACGTTTCTTCCTTAAAACCAATATCTAGACTAGTATCAGTTAGTACTGTTAACGAGACGTAGAGTAATTTCCGAGGTAAACGCACTGAAACGTAGTTTTTAATTTATTCAGGCGTCTGAAGATGCCACGACGTTAGAGGGAATAAAGAACGGTCTCCTCGGCTCGCATTCCATTTGCATAACGTCGAAATGAGAAGCAAAGAATGAAGACGCCTATTTAGACGTGGGGACAAGAGCTCGTTCGTTCATAGTTCTACTCCCATAACGCGTTCACTCATTTGAATATAAGAAGTTCGCTGTGAATGAACGTTGTATGACGGTGACGAGACTGCCTTACGAAAAGCTACTTCAAAGATACAGGATGCATTGTAGTGGGTATAGACAATTGTTTGTGACTCGATAATTATTTTCTTTTGCTCCTGTTACTTTGACACCTTATTTCGCTGTATCAGAACTGAAAAAAGGGAATATTTGTGACAAAAGGAATAACAAAACAATAGAATTACTGAAAGAGATATATTAACTAAAAATGCAATCATCTATTATATTACTGAATTTTTAAAAACGTAAACACTGCACCAATATATTCTTTCTGTTATTATTTATGTTTTCCATTTTGAAAGTATAATTAAGATTATAAAATCAATTTTTTTGGAATAATGGAACAGCAGTATGTACTTCTTCCCTAATACTTTAATAATTTATGTTATTAAATTGGTATATATGGTTTTTGGTTTAATTAATTATATTCATTGTATCAATTGCACTACTTCGATTGAGCACGTACAAATTAAAATCTAATTCAGAGATAAAAGTTTCTTAAATACACAACTACATTTTGAAATTATTCAGTTCTATATTTTTAAACATTTAGTTCTAATGCAGAGTCTTTAAGGTTTTCAAACTCTTGCCTTTGTTCTCATTTGAAAAAGTAATTTCCATAATAACATTTTATATAAGTTTAATTCTATCGATGCTTAGGAAAATTTACGAGCAACGCGCGTAGCGTGTGTATTCACAAGTCCAGAAAATTGAGATTAGAAACAGAAACGAGGTCTTAAAAGCTGTATTCCCAAACAGCTTCGTTTCGTGACCTCCTGTTTCAATCGCAATTACTCCGAATTCCCATTATCGCCGGGCCACCTTATTTAACTTTGTTTGAAGGATGTTTTTTATAGTCGCATTTAATCACTGCTCGGTGGCGAGCAGTAATAGGTTTAGTTTTCGCGGGCTTGGAATGCTCGCCATATTGCATCATAAAAGAAGTTGTAAAAACTCGTCATCCCCCTTTTTTGCATCGATTTTGTCGCGTTTGTCCCTTCTTTTTTGCTCCCCCTCGCGCAGCTTCACTTTAATTTCTACGTAAAATGAAAATTTAGAAGAAAATTTGAATGTTTATTTTGGAAGTCACTTCAAGGTCGCGTTATTAATATCTCTGAATGTGTTTCATGGCAACTAGAGTATGAAAGGGAAAGGAAGTATACATTTACAAGAAAAAATATCGATGACCTTGAAAACTCCGGAAAGAATGACCTTCAGAAAAAAACAACATTCGCAAAGAATCGCTAGACTGCGGATTTTATGCATTTATGACATGTTACAAATATAATATTTAAGGACACCAAGGTGTCAGTTCTAGCTTAATAGGATAATAAAAAGAAGAAGACAATTTGCATAAAAATCCGCAGTCTAGTCACCACAAATAAAGGAGACATTTAGGTGGCTACATTTAGGTGGACCACCCTGTATAATTGTTTGAAAATTTGAGATTTCAAGGCACTTAAAGCAGTATGGATTTGTGTAATGAAGGTTTCAAAATTCTCACCACGATTTCGTAAAATCTCAATATACCTAAACATTATAAAGTAACTTCTTTTGTATCGGGTATTATACGAAGAAGATACGAGTATATTTTGTGAGATCATCAACCATTAAAAGTTCTCAGACATGGAGAGACATCGCCAACTTGATTTTCTCTGGAGCTTGCCTTTTACTTATTTCCCATCTGCTTTTCATCCTCTGGGAGCTATAAATTAATTTGCTTGATTACCGGGACAACTTCAAGTTTTCGAGAAACCAGAAGTTTGTGGTTACTCTATTCCAGTATTAATTTAATATCTCGAGCGTACGAAACCATTGTAATCATCACCTTCCTCGTAATCAGTATTTCTGGGGTATACAAGGTGTCCCACGTAACTGTCGCTCGATTTTTCTGAACGATTGTTTTGAACAAAATTAATTAATTTTTAGATGGCTACGATAGAAAAAATTCAAAATAGGAATTTGTATCACCTTCACAAATTTGTGATGACCTTCAATAGGTCACCTTCATTTTTTAAATGGCACTACATACTTTCTAGTACATAATATTATTGCTTATGTCAAGATGAGGTTAACCCTCTCCCTTTCCTTCTACAACCTTCTCTTGAGTTCTGCAATTTTTCTGTGGTTCCCACTGTGACCCTAGGCACCCTAATTTTTCATATAGGTTCCACAATCTTCTCTCGGGTTCTGCAATTTTTATGTGTTTCCTACTGTGTTCCTACGTGCCCTATATTTTTGTGTGGGTTCTACAACCGTCTTTTGGGTCCCACAATTTTCTTCATATGCCCCAAAAATTTTCCCTATTCCCTAGAATGTCACTTTACTTCTCCTCAATTCGTACTCCTTCCATCTGGCGACTCTGTGACAAACACATCCTAAAACCATACGATAGCTTTTATTGGAAAACCCCTTATCATAAACGTAATTTTATTAGCGACAATTATAAGACGGACTACGTGGGAGTTGACACGCCAACGATTAATAAGCACGAACTCCTTTCTCTGTCTGTACAGTAAGCGCAAGAAGGCCAGTTTCACTGAGATACTGAAGGAGGGTTCGGAGAGAATCATGAAGATCACGGCGAAGAGCGGGGCAACCGATGCTGGTGACCCCGACAGCGAGCCAGGGCTGTCGCAGAGTTGGGTCTGGCGCATCCTTAGGGCGGCGTTACCCTTCCAGCTGGCCCTGGTCGCCTTGTTCTGCGCCGCGTGTCTCCTCGAACCTCATTGCTGCGAGGCTAGCAACACGCTCAACCTGTCCCTGACACCTCAGCTGCGTTACGTTCGGGGTCCGCCTCCAGTGTGAAGCCTGCACCCTGCACTATTGGGTAAACCTTGACAGCATCGCCCGAAGAACTCGAGCGAAGAAACTCGTTCAGACGAACCGATCGATTGCTCCTCAGTCACCGGAAGCGATTCGCACCGGGAGATACGTATCCGGTTCCCTCGATCGCATTCGTGGATGCACGATCACCTGCACCGAGTCAGGTGCACTACACTGTTGCTTCTTAGGCACCAAAGCGCACGATTATTTTCTCTTGAAGTTCGCCTTAAACACTGCCAACATGCTCGTAGTTGTCAGATCTCCGTCCGTTACATAGAGAAGCGTGAATTTAGATATTTCTTTTCGCGGTTCCATTCGAGGATTTGTATTACTGCTTTTTGGTTTCAGTTAACAAGTTATGGACCACTAGAATTTCTTCAGACTGTGCGTGTTGATTCAGTTTTTTTTAGCAGATACTTGCAAAAATTTTCGATTTTGTTGTAACGAAGAAGAATATATTTTTTTTATTGAATTTATGTGAGCTGTACATGCATGAGAATCTGCTATTTTCTCGGCTTGATTGTAATGACACGAATTATCTGTTTCCTTGGTTGATTACTTTTTGAATTCGAAGTAGAAGTGATTGATATTTAAATATGGTGACGATATTGTTTAGATTTCTATCTAAACTTTGACTATTCAAAATTGCTTTACAGAACTTCTGTCTAGCAAGAGTCACAAACAGAAAGAGCTCCATTCAGAGAGCAATAAATAACGCTAGTTATTTTCTAAAGATGATAATAAAAGTAGGCAATAGATGTAGTGGAAGTTCTGGAAAAGATTGTATTTCTGTGAAACTACGTTCATGCAAGACAGCAACATTTACACCAGTCTAATACATTATGACTCAAATCGTCCAGAAAATGTTTTACTTCAATCGCGAAGAATATAAAAGTGGTCCGTAAAGTGTTAGCTGAATCAAATTTGAAAATACGTCATCGATACTTTTTACAATTTTTCTCCACACGTAAAGCACAAAAATGTCCGTAATTCCGTAGGATCTTTTACATAGATTTTGCACACACACAACACATGATAATTTCATAGTTCGGAGCATTGTTGGCTCAACCGATCTCGATCTCGTCGCATCCCCATACTCTCACTAGCGCACTGCCAACAGAATATTCGTAGGTACGTTGTTTGTCAATTACACAAGCTCAAAAATGCGACGAGATGGCAAAGTACCTAAAACCTTGAGACTGGCTCCTTTTGGACTGAAATTCACTGAACGAATCGCGTTCTACCGAAACATTGTGCGTTCGCTTGAGACAGCGATAGGAAACCGAAAACCAAAAAAAAAAAGAGAGAAATGAAAACGAGTGACTGAGGCGAGTGACAGAGTCACGATCAACGAGCATTACGTCAAAAAAGAGACTTTCACAGAGAACGCTTTTTTAAATATGTTTTTACCATCGACGTGTAACGAACCGTCGAAACGACAATGGTAAGTATAGTTCGCGTGTGTTCGAAGAACAACTATACCCTTATCTAGTGAACGAGGACGAGCCATAGGAAAAAGATAATTCGATCTTCGAGCGAAAAATAATATCGAAACCTCCTAGGATAACTTGCGAGCTCGTTTCGCGCGAGGCGAGAATTTCGAAAGATAAGGTTGACAAAGTATTTATAAAGAGAAAACTTTATCCTCTTCGGCGAATTCGCAACGAAGCTCACTGCGGCATATTTATAACGAGTAATGAGGTTTCGATGCCGTTGCGGTGGGCGGTTTTTGTTATATAGTATAAATATTTATTTATATATATAGGATATATGTGGGAGTCGAGGAGAAAGAGGAACCGTGTGAGAGGAACTCAAGCCTGCTACTGCGAGATTCGTCAATTGGTCAGCTCAACTAGAAATCATTATTTTTGCAGCTTTTTTGCTATTAAGTTCAATTCACTTTTGTCTTCAAAACTGTCAAATTATTGTAATACATTCTTCTATTATCTTATTTTCTAAAGTACTCTCTTTAAAAGGGGAATAAATGTATGCATAGCAACTATAAAGTAGAACATTTTGGTTATCGACGTAAGGGTTAAATGTAAGAATTAAATTTTAAAATATCCCTGTGATGCAATCAATTTTTCAGTTGTGCTGATAATAACTCATAATAAATACAGTATTTACCTATTTTTTATTGTACAAGCTTAGACGTAATAAGGTCTGAAAAGGTATTAAAATGAATAATAACTTGAAAAGTAAAGGGAACAGTATTTACACGCTATCGAGTCAGATAATAAATTAGTCTGCTGCAAGGAGAGTGAGAAAAGACTGAAAAAGCTCTCGACAGAATACTTTGATTACGATGTTTAGGATACTGTTGTCCAGTCGTCGAATCTCGAGATCAGAATTGAGCACCGCTCATTCGTCTCCTCTTTATCCTAGGCTCGCACATATATACATGTTGAAACTTATATATGTATACATGTATGTATTATTGTTTGCAATTTAACGTCAAGCGAGAGATGGGTTTCGACATTCTCTCAGCAGAGGAGAAGCGAACCGGATGAGATGTTCATAGTCCGGCACGTGCGAGTGACGCGCAGGAGCCGCGTTCCCCACGTGTCGTGAACACTCCCGCTTCGGGAACCATAACCGCGTTAAATAACAGTAATACCATCGTTTTCTTGTTTTCCCGTGATTCTTTTTATTTTTTGTTTCTTCGAGACGATTGCAGTCTGCGAGAGTAGGGTAGCGCAGAAGGCTACCGGAGCACGGTGGATCATCGTTTGATGGATTCGATGAGGAACGAGTTACAGTACTCGAGAATGGTTGATTTCTTATCGAAGACGATTCGCGCAGAATTGGATGAGATCTTCGTGCAGCTCAAGGTTTCTTGTTGGGTCCCTCCGTCTCGACTCTGACCGAGGAAAAGGCCAAAGGAATCTTGGTTCGCTTGGACACACAAGTTTCTAGCATTTTAACGAGAGTAATAGGTCGAAATACTATACCGATTAAAATGCCAGTGGAATAGTGTTCCAAATCATCCACGAGGGTTGAACCCAAGCGATCCATGAACGTTCTGTTCCGATCAGCTACGATGTTACGGCTTTTTCAAGCAGCTCAAGTTCCTCGCGAATGTCACAGCTTCATCCACACATTGTACACTAACACGCTTGCGCGAAGTGACGCGCGGGTGTTGCATAATATTTATTCTTCATGGTAGACGAGCTTAACGGTGACCATGAACCAGTTCATTCGTCACGTTTACTAACCACGAATAAAAAGGTTGAAAGTCCAATAATATTGTATCGAACGATACATACGCGATCCTTCGAAGAGGGATGTGCGATAAGCAGGATCCACTGCTGAAAGTTAAGGAGTACTGATCGTCCGTCAGGAGGTGGCAGTGATTCTGACGCAGGAGGATCTGCGAGACCCCACTGTTACGCTTAGGCTCTGGCGGGAACGGTTAACATAGGAAGACCAATAGTCGAAGACGTGTAGCGTGGAGTAGGGATATCACGTGGTCCCTACAAGTCTCTCACTGCCGTCTTCTGGTGGACAGTCAATAGATAGGGGCAAAGGACCCAGTGAAAAGTGAAACGTGTAAAAATGTATATTGCTAGGAGTGTTCCTCGGAACGAAAGATTTCCAAGTGATTTCTAACGAACGTTCGAAGCTAAATAATTAATCGAAGACACTTCGAGAATATTCTCTGTTCTTGCCACTTGAGCAAACGAACTGCGAGAGCTCGAGAATTCGAGAGCACGTCCTTATGAGGAGTGCTGAAGAAACACCAGTTTTATACATATGTTCAAAGTCTCTAATTAGCGTGTGAGAAATGCTTCTCTAGAAATGTCTTTTATACAGTGAAATGGTACAGCCAAGTTTTTAACAGAGTGTGAATAAACCACATCGTGTTTGGTTGATTTGGTTAGGTGACTGCAGGTATTTGAAAAGTTGTTGATATTATTTTTTAAAAGCCCTAATCCTTCAAATGATTTTAAGTTAAACGATGTGGAAGATAACTACCTGAAGGTAACTATCAATATGTTCTTGGACAACAAAGAAAATGTCCACTGTTTAATTCTTGAGTATAAATTATAATTTCAAAGATATGATCAAATATCTTAATTTAAAAAATAAGCTTATTCTTAAATAGCTTTTTTGTTGTGAACTTTACAAGACAAACTGTAATTTCACAAGTATGACCCATTATGTTCATTTTTTAGAGAAACACAATATTGTGTTTGATGTCCTTTTTAAAAATTCTCAAATACCAGCAGCTCCTTCCGTTTTTCTTGTAACATACATACTTGTGTAAAGTGTTTTGAAGGTTTTCATATAACTATCAATAATGCTAAATCTCGAACACTGTCACCAGTGTTCGAGCTCTCGAAGAAAATGAATCTTCGATTAGAAAGGTTGTGCACGTATTGCTTTAAACATTTTTCGAAAGCTTTCGACTCGATCGGTTTTTGTAAGTGTTTTTTTCGGCAGTGAAATGTGGTAGAAGAAAAACGCGGAACGCGTCGAATTTTATTTTTGTGTTTGTACGGGAGTCTTATTTTTTATAACGATGACGAATATTTTATTTCACTGTCTTTGGGTTTAGAAACAATAGAAAGTTTCTACTGTAGCTTTTTTAACGATCAACGACAATTGTGATTGATTGATGTCGATTTTTTTGTAGTAAAAGATGTAACGAAAGCCAATAAATACCAAATTATTTCAACACGCGTAGCTTTCGTACTTGTTAAAGACTCCCAGGGAAGTAAACTGTAGCTAGTGTAAATAACGAGCCGATCGCACGTTTAGGTCGAATAGTATATTTTCTAAATGCTAAAGAAAACGATTTTCGTAGAGGAGAAAGGAAATCAGAGAAGTCTATTTTGTGAGATATTTTGTGAAAAGAAGAGCGGAAACCTAGATTCTAAGAAGTGTATCCATTCAATTGTAATTGTAGAATTTACACAATTGTTTTGTGCTTCGAAAGGCAAGAGGGACCTGCGTTCTCCAATAAGCAGAGCAACAAAAAGAAAAGCTAATTGTCAAATATAATGAATACTTATCATTTCTAGCGAATTGTGAGCATTGCTTATTGAATAACGTAGCAAGAATGCTATAGTCGGATCTAGATTAACTGTGCTGTTCAAAATTAAGGTATCTTCATAACGTGGTCGTAGCCTCTACAAAATTTGTCTTTTAAGTGTGGATATTTGCAAATATTTTATATCCACTGCATATTGAACAGCATTATAGTTCGCGAGTTTTGGCTGAACAAGGAGATTAAGGAACAATCCACTACGTCGTTGACTTTAAGAAACAATGAAGAAGCGACTTCAATAATATATATTTTTTTTAATTTAAAGACTTTTCGCCCATTCAAATATTGCTGTACGTGCTAAAATAATGTATAGAAAATTTTCGTATATGCGCATTGAATGGGCACTGTAAAATATAAAACTTAACAAAACCATACTTTCCTGAATTGAGCTTGAGAAGCGGAGTTCGAGGAGGGACAAAGTGAAAGTCGATTTTCCCTGAATATTGTATGAATGATAATATTAATATTAATTACACCATAGGAAAAAAAAATAAATATACAAATATATGAAAAAAAAGTAAATAGGTAAGGAGGGTATAAAGGTAAGGCACTGGCTGTAGCTGTGTCTATAATGATCCTGTTCAGTGAAAATTCCCGAACTTGAGCTAGATCCTACGATACAGTGTTCCAAGGAAGAGAAAAAGAGCGGAGGTTAGGTGTTAGTGGAACACCAGAGTTAGAGGGTTTAGAGTTTCGCACGATGCTTACTGTGTAAGCGGTTTACACGTTTGACGAGTATGTTGTTGCGTTTAGCGTGATAGCCTCTATCGGGGATGCTTTAGCAGATTTCGCAGGGCCGGTAGCATAAACCGCCTGAAGTATCAGGACGCGACGATTCCGCAGACTTATGTTCCGTATTTCTGAGGGGAGTTCGCGCGTTCAAAGATGGCGACGCCCAGTGTCGCAAGATCTGGGGAATTTAGTCGACTTGAGGGGAACAAGTGACCCCCTCTCTGCCAGTACCGGATTAAACGCGTCACGCGACCGTAGCTAGAACGTGACTAGCGTCGTAGAAGGGGAAGAGTAGAGTGGGAGACAAGTCTCAATCTGGCGACACTGGCGACGCCATAGTTGTATCATATTCAGACATCGAAGCGTGACGAAAGGTCACCGATAGCTTGGACACAAGCCGTAGAGGTCAAGCAAGTCGACTTGATCCGAGAAAGAGAAGAAAGATATCCGTAACGATCACAATAAAAAATGTCTTCGTTGGATACGAAGGGAGGGGGAAATCGCGGCGGAGAAGAGACGAGTATATTTCGCTCATGACCTTGGCGATTCGGAGAATATACAATCCGCGCGCGAAGGAGATACAAAACGTTGGGTGATCACCCTTCGCACTGTACTTACGTGTTCTTGGTCGCAACGACAAACAGGCTCGATGCATCACACGCGTACACGCTCCAGAACACACACGCATCCACGGTGTGTGAAACTTGAGAGTCGATTGTATTCCTTGCATAATGTTCTTTTTTCTTTTGAAACTCGTTCCGAATTGCACGGACTTCATTGAGGTCTGTGGAACAACGACTGTACAGAGAGTCCCGTTAAAGAGAGAACTTGAGGAGATTCGGAACTGAAACAGTTTTTGTCGTGGGGTGCCTGCTCGCTTATTGTTGTGATTAATTTTCACACAATCTTCTCGCTGTCACGTGGCTTCATCTTTCAGAACAGGCCTGTTCAACTTCTCCACCATCAATCAGTCTGTTCCCCCACTTCTGGCGGTACGACCACTGACTGTGTCAAGTAGTGGGGAATGGAATTTCACTTTAGCTTCGGTTCGCGGGCCGCGAGTTGGTCAGACCTGTTCTGAATCAAGCTAACTCGCAAAAAGTGTTGGGTAACAGAAGATAGTGATCACGAGCATTGTGTACGACAACAGCTGTTTCATTTCCGCCAGTTAAATGCTACATTATCATGCACCTCGTGGGATCTGTCGAACGGTGTGTTACGTCAAGTTGAGTGAAATCAAAATAACGTTTTACGATATTTGCATACTAACACTGTCTGGCACATTCTGCGACATCCAAGTCCTTGTTCATCGAATTCGCATCGATCTCCGATCCCGTGGAATCGGCGAGTCGGTCCTACGAGTCGACTGAAACACGACGAACACGAGGCCCGCCTCACCTGCCTTATTTACCTATGATAATGTGTATAAAGTACCTGAGAAATCAAAATATTACTTATACGTATACAGTAACGAGGACGACTCCTCGGATCTTTCTTCTTCTTCTTCTTCTTACGTTTCTCCTCTTCTTCTTACATCTCCGTTTCACCCGTTACATTATCATTGCATTCACGCCTGTAATCGTCGATGATCGTGTCATGCTTGTACAAGCTTGATGTGTCGCGAAACGTATCAAATTGCGTTGCTGTTTAGCAGCTACTTAGATAATACGTTGCATGCGGTTTTCTTACTTTTAACGAAGATTATTGATTCGAAGCGATGCGCGGGACTGTGCGTTGCTTTGTATATCGGGGGAAAAATCTGAAAAACAAAAAAATTGAAAATACAATTTAATCGATATTTTTACAGCGGTCCACAGTTTCTGTCGCTCCCGTAGAAATCAAAAGAAGGTATTGGAAATTTGTATGGCTTCGATGCTTTCGAGTATTGATGCAGATTATCCGTACATATTTGGGAAACCGATTTTTGTACGATTTTGCGAGTCGCGTGAAATGAAACTGCGGACCATTTTGCGACGAGGTTATCGAGTGTATACTGTCGGGAGTATGATGTGTCTACTTACACAATACAAGCAAAATTAACCCTTTATGAACCGTTTAAACCTCCACATGCTGTGCCGAAGTCACTCAGTAGGTATCCTCGTCCGAAATACGACGGAGGGCCTTATAACGGCATAAAACTGTATTGGTGAAATATTCGTCGGAAATGACTCCGGCATAGAGCTCGCTGGAGAGTTAATAGTATTATGAGTCAGTATACGAACTTTTTGTTTGCGAAAATCAAGTATTTCTACGTTGTATTCAGTTGATGGATTTTGTCTTTGCGATCCATTGGTTCATAGAGGTGTGATCTTTTGGTTGTATGTATAAGATTTTCACTCGAATTTCAGTATACTGTACGTTTTATGTCTTACTTTACACTTAGGCGCCGTAATGCCAGCCACATAAACTTATGTGCATGATTTTTGGATATTTTCACCTGACTTTTTGTTCTTCCCAGTTTTATTTTGTTCAGTACGACTTCGCCGATCCATAGATTTTTAGCTGTTGATTTGCTCGACAGTTGCAGAATGTAAACCATTACAGCGCCGAAGGGATGACTCTACTGTAAGGAAACACGGATCGTATAAAATAAATTTTGTTTAAAAAGAAATGATTGTTTATTGTGTCAGCTTTCCAAAGAGAACGAACGTTTGATTAGTGGATTTTTTAGAATATAATTTGATATGTGTTTGTAAAAATTCATTTTAAGCGATGGTGTTTCCTTACGGTTCTGTTCTGTTTTTCTTTTTAATGTAACTTATCGTTTATTTTACTTGCTCAGACTTGTTCGATTCTGCCATTCACTATGTGCTCCATTTTCGGATGAGCATGAACATTCGTATGAAATTTCATATCATTCAATCATCATCGTTCATGTGTCATCGCATCTGTACTACTTATATTTGAACAGTACCAATAATATTTTTTACGATTACGAAATATTCTAGTGTATTTTGGCACTATCGAGAAATAAATTACAGTTTTGGACAACATCCTGTCTTGTACTTTCATTTACCTAGCACATCGGTTACCTTGATCTCTCCGTACTTCCATGTTATAATAAAACATGTTCTTATGAGTTACCATAGTATATGTATACATACTGTTGTAAGTTTCATTTGCATAGACTTGCTGTTAAAAAAGATAAACTGAATTAGAATGTATAAAAAACAACGAAAATCCATGGTTGTTTCCATTGAACTTAGCATTATATTGCATTTCGAAAATATTTGGTATGATGTATAAATACTTTAACCATAAAAATGTGACTCATTTTAGTACAGTTTCTGTACTAAAATAGATTCTGAATTTCTGTAACACTAATCATAGTTATAGTACTTTTTTAACGTAGCGTATCCTTTGTAGTATGTATGAAAAATGAATTAAAGAATCCCGTCAGTTTTCTGAATGTCGTAGTATGTGTTTTTAAATAGTAGCACACATTAACTTATAAATTACAATATACTATACAATACATATAAACTAATAGTGAACATGCTAATCGAAGATTATGTTTAAGAAATAATACTTGATATGGCTTCAAAGAATGAATTAACCCTCAAATACATTTTTTACCCTGCATCAAGCAAACCAATCCAAGCTCACATTTGACTCATATCAGACTCTTTATGCTAAGATATTTTGAACCTATCTTTTCGATAAACGAAATATTAATCTCATAATACTTCAAACTTAAAATGGATAGTACATAGATATTATAAGACCAGCTGTCCAAGAAGATTATATATCGATATTAATAAACATCCCGAAGAAACCACAAGGGGAACAATATCCCCGCGAAAATGAATTTACAAGCAGCTGCCATATGGTAGACAAGGTGTTCATTTTAACAGTTCGCACGACTTTTATCTGTTTGTGGTAATTATACGGCAAAAAGAGCTGTTCACAAAATTTGTTTTTTATAAATATAGTAATATTTACCTCTTTATAACCAGTGGAGTAAGTACATACTTTAACACTATTAAATATAAGTAAATTAAATTAATTAAATTAAATATAAATTAGATATGAAATAACATGTATAATACTTGTAAAACGCTTAGGGTGCCAAAATAAATAGTATATATACCTTGAGCTAAATGATCTATCGCAAATTGTGCAATATTTCGCGTTACGATACTTTGTAAAGGGTCTCTCTATCGAGTATGTAATTTGGGTTATGACAGGAGAAGTGATGCTTCAGGTTATGCCGATAAATAAATTCCTTTTTAAACTGACGCTCATTTATTTGTTTCGGTGGGTGTTTATGAACCAATGAGGTTTTCTTTTAACATATTTAGGTAAAGAATAAAAATGGTTTTTCTATTTCTATAGAATAAGAAAATGATTAACTATTTTCTGTCGCATTACCGCAAAAGAGTAAAAGAATCGTGCAGACCGTTATAGCGAACAGCCCCGTGTAGATTTCGCGCGAGCGCACTGCCAAAAAGTTATCGAGAGAAAGCGCAATGCTAAGTGTATCCGCAATAATAATCCACTGGCGATTGATACGGAGGTAGGATGATTGCGATGTACCTGCGGCCGATTGTGGCGGCGTTAGTGAAGTCAGCGTGAAGGTAGGGATATTAGAGGTTAAAGGGCGCACCCGCCATGTTATTACGACTCACACCTGTACCCCAGGTAGGCCAGCCGCGGCCGAAACTTTTCTCCGGAGAATCTACTTAATGGTTCCAGGATATCGTCAGTCGGAGCTGTAAATAAATTATTACTGCGACCGGTGGTCTTTAATCCGACGTTGCATAGATATTGCCCTTTAATCATGCGACGTGTAACAAGTTGCAATTTCGAAACGAGATTACGTACGTTCCGGGGTATTACCACTAGGATTCTATTATAGTTTCGCGTTACGTTACGGAACAGCTGCGGGAACCGATTCCATACCCCGATTGCGTAGATTCCCGCGTAATCATTTCAGAATGATACTTCCACCGTTGATTTTTTCTTCTTAATTAGCAGTGCGAGAGAGCCGTTACGCGTAATCGCCGCTTTTACCAATTCGATTGCATCCACGGAACGTTTCTGCGAACTTCAACTCCGTTATTCGTATTGATTATGGGCATCGCGAGTCTTCGGTTTATTTAAGCATTCTAATCTAAGGAATCGCGGAATTAGCCATTCCGATTCTGGATGCAATAATTGGTTAACGTTTCAAATATTTTCTTCGAGAAAAGTGGATACATCCTGAGGTATATTTGGAAACCTGAAGTCCTATTTGTATATACAACACTTTTTTTTACAATTGTAAGTAATGAATAATAAAGATGGTTACATTAAAATAATTAAAAAAGAAAAATGTAATTAAAACTATTACTTTTTTCAGTTTCTCCAACTAATTTTACAGCCTCTAAGAAATTAAATAGTTTATTCGCGTCTGCAGCAATAAACAAATTTAGAAAAAATTACTCGATCAAGTTTTTTGAAATACTTGCTGTTTACGAGGAAAACGTTGGTCCAATTTGCCGCGAACACCCTGCATACATAGGTCGAGACTACAACATCGAAATGTTCAAAAGAAAATTAAGTAACTATTTATAATTATCTCGGAACGCTGATACAAAAATCAGTATACAGATCATTTTAAATTTTATTCATGTTTGTAAACTTGTGAGTTACTTCTATATGTAGAAGTATGAAGCAATTTTTAAATTATAATTTGGTTTTGTAGGATAGAAACGCTATTCGAATGTATATTGTCATATTTTCGTGTACATTATAAAAACTATAGTAAATGCAACAAAATGTATGTTGTACAAATTCTGTAGTAGCTATACCATATATTGTGTCTTCATCAATTACCTGAGTCGCCAGATTAAGACTTGTGTCCCACTCTACCTTCCCCTTCTACTATTCCCCCACGTTTCCGCCCGGTCACGTGACAAGTGCGGTACTGGCAGAGAGAGAGTAATTTTGTCCCCTCAATAGTGCTCCCTGACCTAACTGGCGACTCTACTAGAGTCTCCTATTCAGCACCGTTGCTCTACACATTTAATCGAAGTGTAAACGTCAACTGACTAGAACACTGGAGCGCCGGTGTCACTCGCGGCGTACTAAAAGCCGCCCCTCCTCCCGAACAGTTAAACAGCGAAGTCGACGGCTCTAATTTGTAATTTACGAGGTGATGAGGGAGAAGGTAAGAGTGCGAGTGACGCGACCACTAGCTCGAGGCCGAGCTTACTGCGGCAAATGAGCGAAGACAAGAAGTATTATTTTTTACAGGGGACGACCCCCAAGCGAGCAAATGGCCTGTGTCGCCTCTCCTCTATGACTCCTACGGGATTCTTTTCCTCTCTATCGTCCCGGAGACCCTTCGTTTAAGTAAGCAGGATCGTCTTTCTCCCCCACCTCCTCTCACCTCCTTCCCTCGCGACCCTCACCCACCCAAAGGGTTGAGACTGGGCGAGCTGTAAATTACCAAGAGGGCATTTTGATTAAATTTTTTATTGTAGCAGCCCGGCTACAACAGGAGAGCCAGGCCAGGGTGATTTAACCTCTTCTGTCGGGTCCCCGTTTTTATTTTCCATTCGCGTACCGGAATCACTGATTAGAAGTAATAATTCGGCTCCCGTGAATCTCTATCGTCAGAAAGGTTGCGAAAACGTTGATAACACGTACTTCATCAACTTCTGATGTTTATGTAAACCCAAATTGTTGTAAATAGATTTTTGTTTTCTTGGTTAATGAGTTCGATTAATTAGAAAGAATGTCACGTTGTCTTGAATCTTATGATCAAATGATTAATGTTAGTCATATCCTTTAAAGCAAAATGGATTCGTTCTTATTCATAGATCATGTTAATAACGATGTCGTCATAATACAGGGTGTCCCAGTATTGAGGAAATACGTAAGGCTAAAATATGGAATAAATTCTTTGTTATTTGACGCCTTCTTTTCGAGGAAATCGAGTTTGGAAATTCTGCGAGCACGCGTGTCATCGAATAGCAATCGTCTGACGTGTCTGTTCATGATCTACCAGTTCTACTTCTTACAAATATGCTAGGCACGCGAACTTGACGGATTTTCGAAATAAATTTTGACAACAAAGCCTCGAATGAAAAAATTTTCCTGGAAATATAAAAGTAGACTCCGGATATTTATGCAAAATAAAAAGTTTGTGCATCGATTGCACATAATCAATTGCAAAATAATAATTTTACTGTAGTGAAAATAATATATTAATACTCTTAACGTCTTTTAATCTTTTTACTGTTTTAATTGTGTACCTACTAATTTTTTCAAAAATGTCCTGAGTCTAATAATGAAAAATTTCGAAATTCGAGATTACAGTACAGTCATGTTTTAAAGTGTAATTAGTAAGATATATTTATATGTATACATCTTGACATGAAAATCAAGATTCTGTGATGTATACCATCTATTGTTTGTAATTTAAATCATATTATTAAATTTTGTCTGATAATCATTTATCAACGGCTTGATTCTGTTAGCATCTGTTAAGAATTGAACGAATTGTCAAAACTGTCGAAGAAGCGATACATATCCGAGAATTAGGGGAAGTGGGATAGAATTATGTGAACGTGCCTCGCCTCTCATATTTTATATATTTTTCCCAGGAGCCTCAACCGTAGTATTCAGTACCTCCCCTCACTACACAGGAGGTCTTGTATGTTGAAAAATGTTAGGAATAACCGAATACTAGAAAATCTATTTCCTACTAACGAGAAAACAGAATTGTGTTATACATATATCTTTTTTGGTACTAATTACATTTGCAAACCCACTGTCCATATCTGTGAATGATTTTATGAATGAGTTCTGAAGACGAAAATGAAAGTGTACAATATCCAGTTGGGAAAAATAAAAGGAGGGTCTAAAGCTGGAAGATTACCACTACATAATATTTTCAAATACATATTCGGCCCCATATTCCTTTTGTAAGATAGTAATAAATCAATAAATATAAAAATATTCTATTATGACATATTTTTTAAAGACTAGTCATTTAGACTGGTTTTGGTAGAACTAGCTTCGTCTTAACCTCGGTAGTTCTAGTGTTAGCAGTATCAATATATTATTTTCACTGTATTCAAATTATTCGTGAAAGATATAAATTTCTATTCAACTTCTGTGTCTTATAATTAATGCACAAACTTTTTATTCTGCAAAATAAAAATACTCTGCATCGATTGAGGGGAGCAGTAGTTAAATAAAAATATCATTTCATCCTTTAATAGTCTCTCTGCGTTGAAAACAGCATAAAAATATTATTACATCTCTTATATTTTTCGCTAATTTTATCCGATCCAGTCAATTTCTTCATAAATGCATACAAATGTCTAGTTACTACATATAATGTATGACCGAAGCAAATGATCAAGCCTACCGTTCAACCAATTCAATTACAATATTCCTCACCATTCCAAGTGTCCTGAACATACATTGCCTCCGATTTATTCATGCTGAGGACGATATGGAGCACGATGGAACACGGTCGAAATAAAAAGCAAAAAATCGCGCGCGGTCAGAAAGCCTTGCCGCGTATAAACCGGTCCGTGCTGATAACAGAAATTCCTTCGCACATCCCTTGGTCATTTGCGAAATGTCCACCGAGGGACGGTGGCGGTCGGTTGCGGGGGTGAACCGACTCAACAAGTGTTACGTCGGAACGAGTTTGCGTCTACGGTTCGGTCGATTCGCGGGGGTGTCGACATGCATTCTCATTCCGCGTCTCGTAATCGGAGGCGGTTCCTGCGCCTCGCGAGTCTCATAGGTCGATGATAGAGTTACCTGGAAATCAGGTGGAACACTGCTACACGAAACATGACGTACACTCAGCTGTCCAGTGAGTGAGCATAATTCTTATTCAACGGAAAAAATGACATTTACGATGTCCTCTTCATGTTGAAATTTATGCAATAATTATAAATTCACATCTCATTTTTTTATAACCTATTCGCCAGTACATTAATTTATTTAACAGTTGTTCGAACGACACCCTCACACAGTCTCCTTGTAGAAATAGCACTCGGGGAATAGCGATTTGCGAATACTAATTTCAACAAACATGCAGCTGGTTAAGTGTTCGTTCATTGGACTGGTCGCATTGTTAATATTGCAAACGGTTTCGGCCACCTTGCATCCTAATCTGAATCATACAATATGATCATAGATGCAAACATAACCCAATAATAAACAGTTACGAGAAAAGACAGAATACAAATTGATAGACGAAGCCTCGCACTTTTCATAGACGTACTGTATGAATGCAATGGGATGAAACGTCGCTTCGTAAAAATCGCTGAAGTTTCAACTGATAGAAACCTAATAAAGAGACGGATTTCAGATTCATTAGTTCAAAATTGTGGAGAGTCTAAAGATGTCTTTGTGAGCACTTGCTAGATACATATTTTTATGTAGGGTTTTATAAGATATAATTTATTAAATGACGTTGGTTAACATATCACCGATGCTAACAACCACAGATTATACATCACATTCTTTCAGAGGTATTTTAGAAAAAAAGGATTTCTGAAGCAGGTACAAATGTTGTATTAATAATTTCCTCCCCTTTTGCTTTTCTAATGTCCCGATTTGCGTAATTATTATCGGACGAATCTCAAATCGCATTTCTCGATTCGATTTTCCCAATAAACTCAGTATCGAAACTCATTTCGTGCATGCAGTGGCCAAATCGCCAAGAAACTTGTTTATCGTACGAAGCTGTCAATTGAATTCATTTCATTGAATTTGATTTCATTGGCGACTGGTGGACAGTGCGTAACGGCTCAAATTGTTCATTGATTGAATAAACTACTAAATAAACCTGAACAACGTATCTGTTTGTCTCTGGACAAGCGTAATATATTGTCGCGGGGTGTAATAACACGATCGTTACCAATGGTCCAGATTGACCGACCCCAACATCAGAGATAAGGAATCGAGGGCAGCGTCCCGACGCTGTGAATCGAAGCTCCCCGGGTGCAAGTTCCGGTTGCATCGGGCGGCGCGGCGTCGCGTAGGTATCGACGATGCTTGGCTAGGGCGTCGAAGGCGGCGGGGGTGGCGGCGGTGGCGTTGGATACGACGTTGGTAGTGGGTTCCGGTGGTGGTGGCAGCTGGCGTGGAGAGCGGGGCCGAAAGGAGGGAGAGAGATCGCGGGTCGCGGCTAGGTAGGAAGGACGGTCGGTCGGCTCTCCTGTGTGGCAAAACGCTCGGAGGGGGAGGGTGGAGGCGGTTAGGTGTCACGTGGGCGCGAGTAGGCCCCGCCTCCGCGAAGTAGCTCGAAGTAAGTACGGTGCGTCATTCATGGCCGAGCTAAAGGCTGCGCCACTCTCCGGGTCCGTCCAGCTGCAGCGGCTCGCGAGAGGAACCAACGGGAACACCTGTCTCCCCCGCGTAACTGTGAGCATCCGGCGAGGACCGCGCCGGCGACGACGACGTCGACGTGTGATAACGCGCGATTGTTCCGCGAGGGTGTCCGGCAGGGCCGTGTTCCGGGGCCAGTGGCAGGCTCTCGGAGAGGGGCCCGAGAACATGTGCCGGCAAGTGTGTCTAGTGATTCCCAGCCGTCTCTAAATATTGTTTCGTTGTGGAACGAGGTATTTGGTGAGAGAGGCAGAGGGAGGTGGAAGGATTATTCCACGCGGGTGTAGTACACGTTTTGTTCGAGGTATTTAGTATAGCTCCGTAATAATACGTACGTATATCGGGCGACGAGAGTTTCACGGTGCAAGTTAGTTCGAGAAGACCGGACGCTCCGCGACAGACGGAGAAGTGTTTTGTTGTTTGACGTGCACTGTCAGGTGGAATCGGGTGTTAGAGGGCCATAGTGTTTACACGGACGGGCAACATCCACGTTCGTGGTGGAGGGCTGGCTGATGCACCGCGGCGGCGGTGTCGCCGGAAGCGGTGCTGGTGGAGCCGCTGGTATCGCCGGTGGATCGGCCGGAAGTGGCGTGTTACCAGCCGCGAGCCACCGCGGCCTCGAACTGGAACATCCGTCGGCGATGCCGGGTGCGCCGGGGTTCCACTGGGGGGCGATGCTCGCGGGACACCACGCGGCCGCCGCGGCGGGCATGATGCAGCCTCCCCTGTCCGCTGGGGGTGAGTACGCCCCCGCGCCAGCACATCACGGGCCCACGCACCCCGCTATGCCCATGGACCTTCATGTTCATCAAGGATTCCCTTACTACAGGTTAGTCCGAAAATCGACACTGATGGACGCCTACCGAAGTTGTCATAATCCTTGTGAGGTACCCAGGTACCCGGGTACTCGGTGTATCCGTGACACAACGAGGTAAACAAAGTTATCCGGGTACGCAGGTATTGCTTGTTCAATTTCCCATTTTTCAGGGATTGTTTTCTCCTTCGTTGATTGGAAAACTCATGGTAGGATGATGACACTAGGAATATTATTATTTTCGTGTAATATAGGTGCTTTCTTGTGTTTCGTAGACGCGCACATGTTGTAAATGCACAAAGATCGTATACCCGTGAGATACCCGAGTATATGAGATTGTTTCTATTATTATTACATGAGCTAGCTGAGAATAGATTAATTTCTATTACTCCCTAACCAGTTACTCGTTATGTTTATAATCTGGATAAATATTCTACTATTCATTTATATGTTGATTTGGAACTTGGATTATCCCTCGGATGCTCCTCAGAAATAGTCGCATAAAAGAGCATATTATACTCATTTTTGCTTCACGATTTAAATCGACAAATTATGTTTCTTGTAAATGGATGAATGTTCACGTTAAAGGAACGTATGAGTGTTAAAAGATAAGCATATCATGTACCACGAAGAGTACAACGAAGTGAGTATTCTGGTGAATCGTGGAACGGGATGTTTTTCAGATTGTGAATGCCAATGGGTAGTCGGTCTTTGTACTACATCTACATTATCAGATGTAAATATTACCCTTGGCAGGAACGTTCCATTAAAATTGTGCACCTGAGAAGCTGACAAAGTTAATCCTTTAGGACGACGTCCATGCTTGTGCTAACTCTGACGAAGGTTTCAAAACACGTGGTTTATCCATTTTATTATGAAGTTTGGGACTAATGTTGTCGTTTGAAGTACTAAATTGCGAGCACATTGTTCGTAGCGCACATTAAGTTAGACACAGCTCTATGGAACTGGACAGACTAATACACAAGATCATAAAGTAATGACCCGCGAAGCTATTAATTAACTGGTACTAATGCAGCGAAACTGACGGAGTCCGGTTTATTCTTGATGGTATCAATTAAGATAGTCATTCAGAAATTCTATTTATATTAAAATAGTACATATTTAGACCATATATAACCATTTTCTGTAGTTTGGTCACTGTAGCTGTATAAAATCCTGAATCATGATAACGTTCTATATCTAATGCAATTATAAATTGAATAGACTATTTTCGTAGCGGAATTGAAACAAATTTTATGATCAAATTGAGGAATGTGGGTATTTGAAAGTCGCAACTTCAGATAGCTGAATGAGTTTGCAACTGTACGTAATAACTAGACTAGATCTTTATGAAGAGATTGGTTGGGTGAAATATAAAACAGTAATAGATTATAGAAACTTAAAAATATTGTAATTCTTACTATGTTCTCTATATTCTCTATATTCTCAATTTGCATAAAGATCTATAGTCTAGTAATAACTAAACTGAAAACCATGGAAATATCTGATCTATTGTAATGGAGGAATTACCGGCTTTGGTCCTCTTACAATTTAGTTCCGTTGTTTCCATACCGGATTCATTGTGTGGATAAGAGCATAGGTAGGTAGTATTGGGTTTGGAAATGTACCCTGTAAATATTTCTCTGCTAAACGAATACTCCCATGTTTACCCATTTCGAGCAAACACCTTACTTAAATACCGTACTGTCCGCTCGTTTCTATTAGACGAACGATCGAGTTCATTGACGTTTCACTGATACTTTACGATCCGCTTGCATCTTTTACTTTGACTCTCTAATTCCTTCTTTTGCATTTCTATTGCAAAACTAGACTTCTTTTACAATATTTTATTTTATCAATGCAGTCTATTCTGGTTACATAGTTTACATAAGCTAATCTGGAAGGTATAACATTTCCATGAAGAACCAAGCTGCGACACAATATAATTCATACATCATCATTTTTCACAAAAATTGTTGCTATTCCATTAGTAACCACATTCTGACAAAATTTAATAACTTAAATGCACTGGACCAAATTGGAGAAAGTTATCAGAAGCTCATTAACGATTGACTAGTCGAAAGTGACACAACTTTTATGAATACTTAACTCCTTCCCGATCACTATTACAGATATATGACCGTCACAATCCCGCAGGTTTTTTTAAAAGAGAATCAAATTAATTTCATGGGTTTCACGCATTTATGACAAAAATGAGCAATTTAAATTTCTATTTCACTCCAGTTTGTTGCAATTTATGTAGAAAATGTTTATTTTGCATAAAGATCCGCTGTCTAGCTGAATTTATTAAAACACTTCAGAATGAAGACGGACAATGAAACGAATGTTGGTAGCTAATGTGTGAAATGATCAGGTAGCCAATACACGAAGGTACTTTTCGAGTGGGCCATAAATTGTCGATGAAATGGTAAAGTACCGTTCATCGAAGTGGCAAGAAGTGCGTCATCCGCGAACATCATACTATTTAAAAGAAAAACGAGTGAAATATCGTGATCCGGAGGGGTGGGTAGGTGGTTGGGATATCCATAAATTGCGCAGAAATATCGGTCTTTTGCGCGAATAATTAGACGGCGTTCGCGACCCCTTTCACGTACGCGCAATAAATAATTCCGGAAGATCGGCAAACGTACATAAATGAATAATTTATGAGACAGGACACAATAATTAAATGAGCAATAGCTGGTTATGTAGTTTGATGGCCGAGCGTGTTCTCCCCCGTGGCGGTTTAATGAAACATAGACCGCGCGGGCCCGAGTTACTTTTCATATACTTTGAGAGGCGATTACGCGAAATAATATGTCCCTTGTTCGCATCGCGTAAATTACGGCGAAAACGCTATACCGGCAGATCCGTGAATTTTATTTCGAGAAATTGGCCGACCTAATCGCATCGCGGCGAGATATCGATGCGCGGGCATGCTCGACACGTACCGGCTTTAATGTAATTTGGCACGTGGTAAGAATGTACCGTGCATAAACAACTCGCCTAGCGAAAATGACAGAAAAATCTCGTTCCTGATGAGGAACTAGCGAGACTCGTCTTGTTTTGCGAACACGATACCACCGTGCGTCTTCATCTTCCCGATTATGGGCTTCCAACGGAGCCCACTAAATGATTAAATCGCCGCAGGTGTGTAGCTTTGTCCGAGCCCTACAACTATCTTGCTTGTTGACAGCTTGTCGTTCTCGGGTAGCATCACGATGCATCGGATCAAAAGAAAATGGAAGGTTGCTTTATATTTTCTTTTGCAGCTACACTGGTATTTTCTGCTTAGAACTGTTCTGATGTTCATTAAACTGACTCACGCCGATGCTTCGCTAATACAGTTTTATTCCGATATAAGACGATGGCTCGGGACCGTCTTTCGTCGTATTTCGAATGTAGCAAACTACAAGGTCGGCCCAAAATAGACTATGACATACCTTTTCGTTCTAACAGTAAGGGGTGTCAAGCGACAACCATTTACTTATTTCGAAATGAAAAGCGTCGTCTTATATCGGAACAGTACATATTGACTGCATAGTATGTGGACCGTTAACATAAATGAGACATCTTAAAGAAACTACTATTTAAGGAATCATTTCCATTATAAGGTTTAAAGGGTTTCTTAAATGCATTAAAACAGTTTTATTATAGAGATTGGGTTTATCTCATCTCAAGAAATAGGTTGGTTGAAACATAAAACAGTAAGAGATTAGGAAAATTTGAGAAAAAGTTTTTTTTAATGTGACAAAGTTATTAAGGGATGAAATAGATGTTTGTTATACCCCTGATTCCCATAATCAATGCAGACAATTTTTGTTTTGCATATAAAAATCCGCAGTCTAGTTATCACTAATTTCCTTCAAAAAAAGTTTCTTTATTCTGTATGAACAGAAATAAATTAACAATGTTATATTAAAAAGAGAATTGTGACGTTTTTAGAAAACAACAGTATACAAGATACTAAATAAGGTACGTTTTCTATAAATGTAATATGACATTTGTGTTATTTCATTATAAATAAATTGAAAATATGGCATAGTTTACAAACCTTAGTGAATAATAGACGTGCTACTAACATTTTGAAATCAATAGTGTAACCATTAGTGACCACGATTGTGTTGCATTCTGAAGTAAGAATAGAACTGCGCGCATGTCGCACACGAATGTAAATTTATGCAAGCCGAGAATAGCAATTGTATTTGTGTTAGAAGAAAAACTTTGAGATTAAGACATGATGTACAAAGTAAGAGAATGCTTTGGAAGACGTGTCAATCACTTCTTCCTTTCCAGTCACAGATAGCGATCTCAATGAACAATTGAATTCAATTCCTACTATTTAAAACTTTCCCAAGATGAAACTACGAGATTTTAATTTTTATAACACAACGTATACTTGTCACATTTTGTGCTGGATATGGTTAGTGTAAAATTTCGTTTATCTTGCGATACAATCTTTCAAAATATTATGAAAAAATTCTGATTCGCATGTTGCATATTAGATTTTGCACTACAAAACACCGAACAACATAAATTTATGACACAAAATGTGAGCTAATTTAAATAATCAAAACAATGAAAGAAAATTCACTATATGCCAGTACTGGATTAGTCACGTAAAAACATTGGAAAAATTGGAAAATACTGTTATATTATTTTCAACCTATTCAGCATATTAACACTTTACTTACTGGCAATTTTGTAATAGCATTTTAGAAATGAAAGATCAACAATTGAAAATTTCTCAATAAGTTGTTTGAAAGCAATATCGTTTATAATTTAACCTAGCGTAAGAAAAGTTCAGTCATTAAGAAGTCTATTAATAGGCTTCCAGTAGGGAAAGCGTTAAGAATGAAAATAAATGTCTATTTCACTACGTTTTGTTGCAATTCAGGTAAAAAACTTTGATTATACATAAAAATCCGCCGTCTATTTATTATAACATACGTGTAGCTAGTTCCAGATAGGATGCCGACGACACATGATCGACGTAGGAAAAAGTCGGCCGCGTTTATGCAACTGACGCGTGTACAACGCGACAGAAGTTTTGAAATTTTCGGGAACAGCACGAGCCACTGCGCGGTAACTGGTTCACTGATAACGCAACGCTGTCAGCGCTTGTACCGTGAAACCTGTTCGCCGGTGGACAAGCGTATCCCGTATAACATTTATAAAACCCGATTTCTTCTCGTTCGTAACACGGGCGTGCGCAAATGTTAATAAATTTCAGCCGGACAAGTTTATCTAGCATCAAGCGATCCTATCGCCCCGAACATCTACCGGAACGCGTGCAGTGTCAAAGGAAGGACTCAATGAAGTGTCCAAATTAATCTTCGCTAACAAAGTCTTCGCTCTTCCACGATCTGCATAATTTAGAAACGTCTTTGAAAATCTTAATTTATCTAGAATAATTGTCGTATGATTCCTTAGAACGAAGTTATAATAGTTTAAATATCGAAAATTCTTGACTTTGACACTAAAATTAGGTCCGTGTCACCTTTTAAAAATAACACAATTAAAATGAATGCGGAGTTTGTGCAATTTTTATCATAATGTGTACTCAAATAAAAAAACGTGTGTAATAAAATTAAATGGAAGCATCGGTACAATTTCAATAATTACTACGATTTTTCCTGCTGATGTAGAAAATTATTTGAATCAAATTTAAGAAGAATGCACCTTTTACTCTGCGAAAATGAGAAGAAACGCACAAAATCAACTTCGGCTAATTACACACACGTATCCGTGTAATGAACATCATGTTCGTTAAGAATTCTCAACATTTTTTGAAGTGTTTTGATATATAATAACCAACTCACGACCTCATGTTTGAATTTATAGCGCCACGTCTTCGCGGAATTCCGACAAATTCAATTAACCGCGTCAGATAGATCGTGCAGCGGTCTTCTATATATAATAGATGTCGATTCCATAATTTACAGGGGCCGATACACGATTCCTTGTAATTGACACAACGATCGATAGCGTCGATCCGTAGATCTAATCGAGATTGTCGGTTCGATAGGAGGTTTCTCTGCCTCCCTCTCCTGCGAGGGAGGCCTTTCGAAAAGCGGTAACGTTGCTCTTTGTTAATCGTCGCGCGCGCGCGCGCGTACACGCGCTCATTGGTTCCACCGTCTACTATAATTATTCACACTCCATAATGCAGTACATGGCGATATGTAATCCCCGGCTCGAAAGGAAGTGTACGAGCAGTTCGTGTAATTATACACTTCACGGACTTAATCTCCTAGGAAATTGTATTAAGATTTTTACGGAATCCCGTGCGTTGTGTCGTAAATCCATTCCACCGTCGAGTGGGAAGCGTGTACAGCAAATTGAGCTTCGGCGGTTTTCAATAGTACCGAATTAATCGCGCGCCTGTATTATTTGCGCACCCCTTTCTGCCGTCTTTCTATTTGCTTTCTTTCTTTCTTTCTCGCCGTTTCCGTTCGATGCGAGCGTACGAATATCGATGCGGACGGTCGGACTACCGAACGCAGAACTAGTTCGCCATGAATTTTCTTACTTGCAAAATAGAAAATAAAATGCCATCATTTTGTCCCTTTGATTACCTACTGAAGATACATTAAAGTAATTTTTATTTCAAAATGCTACCATTAGACTGCAGACTTTATGCATCTCTATCATAAAAATGAGTAAATGCAAAACAGTTGTTGTTGTATGTTTGTTTTATTCCTTAGTAACCATATTAAAAATACCATAAAAGAAGAATGGAACAAAATCTGGATACAACTCATTAAAATGATTAAACATGGAGATGAATGTCTATGTAATTCTTGTATCTTGAAATTAATGCGGGCAATGTTTACTTTGCATAAAAATCCGCAGTCTAAAATGTCTTAAATCTTCCAAATTGTTATCAAATTCAATATTTATCGACACCATTCTTAATCCTATGCACTCGAATGATGACTCAAATACACCAGTAAAAGTTGCTATACTATTATTTACATTACTATGGTTGTATCCAAGAAATTGCTAAAAATTTAAGTTTCATAAATACTTACAGAAATTTGTGAGGATTTTTTAAAAAACGAAGGATGTTTTTCCTCAGAGAACTATAAAATGTATAAAAGTCTTAAATACTGAGAAAAATAAAAAATAAGTACTCTTATTATGTATACTATAATTCAATCATTTTACTGCTTTAGGAATTACATGCATAGTATCGTCAATATGTCGATATTTGTCCCGAAAGCATTAAACAATACGTCTCTCTACGCGAGATAATTCGTGAAACGTTTAGATAGAAAACACACAACAAAATAAAATTGTACGTCTAGTTCAATTTTTAATTCACACCTTGAAACATTGGACAAATTGGAAACTCTACATCGCCATTACCGCCATTTTATTATAGGCTCCTCATAACTAGTATTGACCGATATTTGTCATTAACCGAGGACATACAATTTTCAGCAAGGCTGAACTATCAATTTTGCTAACACCTTTACGGTATCGATCCAATTTTGACATTTTTTCCGATCTCCGGATGATAACTTCGAAGACAAGAGCGTCCTATTGCAGTTATCTCGATTAGATCTCGCGATCCATCGATCGACGTGTCAGTTACTCGGAATTGTATATTGTTCCGTGTATCTAAATTATGGAATAGACATCTTAAGTATAATAACATTGTATCGAGAATGTTGCCGATCAGAAAAATGTAATCGGAGGTTGGATTACCGTCCACGTTCGATACCGATTCGTGTGGTTTTCTCGTCCGGCAATCTAGGAAATTGATAATGGAAGAAAGTCGTTGGTGAATTTTTTTCTTACGGGGAATTGTGCGCGATCCGCCCCGCCGCGCCGCGCGGAAAATTGTTTCGCGAGAGTTTCAATTTCATTTGGAACGATCACGATTCTGCGTCGACGATTTTACCGTACTATTGATAGTCCCATAACGGCGTTGCGAAATATTAACTGGTTGCTCGTTATAAACTTTACTGATGATAGCGAGTACCAACTTAATAACATGTTAAGAATACCTGCGCTGTTGTTATTAAGTAATTTTATACAAAAATATGCTGCTGATTTTTATGCAAAATAAAAAAAGTCTATTGTCAGAAACAAGAATGAAATGAAAATGTACTTCTTCTTTTAATAAGTCGCAAATAGTGTAGCAATATTCCTAATATAACTAAATAAAATAACTAAATGTACTCTACTATACTACATACACAAAATACTATAAATAGCAATACTTTGTTAATTAAATAATTCAGTCTTGTATTTCGCATATCAACTTTGCAATAAAAGCATCACATCCGCAGTCAATTATGTTATCATAGATATAAGTAACATAATCACATAAAAATGTTTAAATATTACATGCACTAAATATGCCACACATTTGCAAGATTAACCATGTGTTTATCTCATCTACTAAAATAAATAATTATAATTAGACAGCGGATCTCTACATGAAAAATAAAATGTTTATGCATCATTTGCAGGGAAATGGAGCCAGATAAAAATCTATTTGTTATATACATAATTGTAATTGTTTGAAAACAATATCTTCATATTTATATACTTTCCTAGTTTCACCGACTCATTTTTATCATAAATGCATAACGATCCTCTCTATGTCTAGTTATAACAAAGCTGACGCTTTTACGCTACGGTAGAAATCTAATAAGATTCGATTGTTGAACGGCGTGTAATGGTACGGAATTAAAAAAGCGAAGGGAGGCCATGAAAAACAACCCTGTCATTTGTCCTTACTCACCCAGATTCTCGTCGATTAATTAGCATCGGCGTGATAAGCTGACGGAGGGATCGATTGTGACAGCGCTAGCGAGAACAGTGGTGGTCGCAAGAAATGGCACACAAGAAACTTATTATAATCCGTGGCTCGTCCAGGTTATTAGCATTCCGCTATCAATTATCCAGGAACTCCAACGTTCAAAATAACGACTGCGGAGACGCTCGCTGTTCGACTCCGTCGGCATCTTTCTTCTTTCAATCGGCGGAGCGAACACGTTCTTTAATCACTTGAAATCATTCCGACCTATAACATATTGGGTTGTAAACTAAGTCTTCCTGTTTCTTGCACTCTGGACTTTTTCTTGTCAGAAAACATATAGAAAATATTCATCGATCAGTTGTACAGGGTGTCCCAGGTTTTCACGAACAACGGTGTAGCTTTAGTTTCATTCATCCTGTCTAAATGTCTTTGCTGTTTCTAATTAACATTGTGGTTAACAGGTAGTTATTTAGGGTTCAATTGTATCAAGAAGTTTCATTTATGAACATGTAGTTTAAGTCTTCTTCAAACTTTGAATACGTTTTTAAATAATAGTTGTGAAATTTATTGATTAGCATTTCGTTTTCTTATTTCTTACTTCTCACAACATAAAAACTAGAAAGAAAATCAGAATGTACTACAATATGCTAGAATATACTATAACATACCTAAATATTCCAGAATATATTCGAATATACTAAAATATACTGGATGTCTAATGTTAGACACTTTCAAAATATTAAGAAGGAAATTAATATCATGTATAGTTATTATACTCGGTTCAGAATCTTCATCACAAATCTGACTCGGTATTATAGGGTAATTTTTTCAGAATTGTGTACAACAAGTCTAGAATGTTCAATGCTAATGATGAATTGAATTCGATACACATATCTTAAAAAATTACAAAGGATTAGCAAATTACTTAAACGTCAACCCAACTCTTAAACCCCTCACTCTAACTGGCCGAAGTAGAATACTCCCTTACGCAAACATCCTACTTCTACTTCAACTTCGCCGTCCCCCTCTCTGCCGCCTTTAGACTACATTCAGGTTAAAATGGCTCGAAAGAATTCAGACGACGACGTTTGCTTTTGACACACCGTCCCCGATGGTGTCCAACGGATAGATTTAAGTGGTGCTCGAAGTATAATGTCACAGTAGTTGCTTCGCGAAAAGTATGCCCATCCTTGATCCGCGAGAACGGGAATACGCAGACAGTGTTGACCTAGCGGTGCGTCGAGCACCACTTGTTGCCGTGTCGTACCTTAAGTACTTCTGTCAGTAGACTCGGAGCTCTTGTGGTTACTCTCAAGATGGCCTCGAACCTCTATCTCGTATTGACGGATGCAATCGTCCTGTATTTGCATCAGACTAAACAGTTCTGATAATCGTCGCTCGTTAATCTCCGCTCGTCTTCGATAATCGAACTTATACCGCCCTTCCTCCTCGTACACGCGTTGCATCTGCTCGATAAGTGTTCCTACGTACGGTGTAACAAATCTCATACTATGTACTAAGCAGTAAATCTATCAATATTAACACATGAATATTAACTACAATATTAACCCTTTGCACTAGGGGCTATTTTAACTCGAAAATTAAACATTTCTTCTAAACTAACTTAGTAGATTACGTCACTGGGGTTGACTCTTGTTAGTTTGCTATTACTTTGCGAGGATCCATTAAAAAGTTCTTAGCTAGGGATCGTTTCAAATACTTCATATTATACGCATAAATTAATTTATTGTATCAAGCAGACGCCCACTCTTTACACTAATATTACACTAATTTATATTCGCATATTCGCAATATTTAAAAGAAGTGTCTACAACATTTGTTTAACACATATGCAATAGGTTAGTAGTTTATAAATTAGTTAATGTCTATTTTAAAATTAAACTAGTCTTTAATATTTGGTATATATATATATATATATATATATACAAAGGGAATTGTTAATTAAAAGATTGTTTAAGTAGATTATCTTTTTAAAAATCTTCAGAACAAATGTTTCGGTAAGCACAATAATAAGCAATGAATGCAAATATTAGCGTTAGCTATTTAAATATTCCATTGATGCACTTTCAGTACACTTTCAGTGCACTTTCAGTGCGAATGAACGATGTCAGTTTGCATACATGGCCATTACAATAATTTCTTAGACATGCTACCTTAAAGGGCTCAGCTTCCACATTAGGATATTACAATTAACTCTAATGAGCCTCATCGTATGTTGACCTACTTACATCTTACCACCACAAGCAAGACGATGATTAATGATCTGAATGGACTGTAGCAGCAGTACCTTTTCTTACACGGAGATGCAAAATTATTCTCTCACGATGTATAAGAATTTCCAGGTTAAAACAATATCTATATTTAATTTTATTATTCGCCAAAAAAATTTCTGTTATCCCATTACATTATTATAACATGGTTTAATTCAGCTGAACCCATTTCCGCGTTATTGTGCATATCTTCGTGTTTCATAACCAATTTGGAAGATTAATAAATGACTAAAAGGTATCGAATGTTTCAGATTGAAAGCTCTCATAATCGATGCAATTCTAAACATAACGCGTTGAAATCGTAATTGTTGGGATTGTAATTTTTGACAGTAGTCTGAAATCGTTACAGCAAATTCGTACGCCCCACACGAATATCCTAAGACGTTTAATATGCGAGCACTGTTTGCTAGCCATTTCAAATTCTCACATCGTAATTCAGCGGAACAGTTTCGTAGAAGCTTTCATGAAATTTGTTAAAAGCAGCACACGTGAGAACCGGTTACACACGTGCCGAAGTGGCGAAGTGATAAATATGAAAGACTTAAGCAGCATGATAAATCACACGAGCGGACGCGCGACATCGGATCCTGCTATAGTAGAAAATATTTGTAAAATCATCGCTTTGCTCGAACGAATCATGTTTATGAGTTTCGCCTCTGAATTTTATAGCTTCATTAACTATTACGCTCACTATTCGCGCGTATCTCCACAAGTTTCTTTTTGTTTTCGCACATGAATGGATTTATAACTCTGTTATGATCATCGAATATTACACACTTAATTAGAAGTTTCCTGTCACTGAAAAGAACTGGAGTTTAGTTTGTTAATACTAAAACTACAGGAATAATATAATAATACTAAACTATTGAATTTTGTTTCTTTGGGCATAGATTATGATAAAAATCGTCAGATTATGATAAATTGTAAAATAGTTACTTTTAGTTGTTCGTAGATCTAGAATTAATAGTATTTTACTTTGTAGATTACTTTTAAGAAAATTAATACATACTGAAACGTTTTTGTAATTAGTCCTAATAAAATCACAATTGATTAATTTACTACGCTATTACCGTATACGGTCTCTTGTTAACTACAAATGGCAATGCATAATATAAATCGTAATCTGACGTTTATAATTACACTATCAATTGCGTATCTTCGTCGACAGTCGCTCACAGTGCGAATAACGAATTAAATTGCAGAGCCTGGCTGTGTACATAATATCATCCGACTGTTTGTCTGGCGATTGACAGACAAGCCACAGCCGATTTGTCATCAAATCATAATATGTATTCCGTCACGAAAAGTAGTAAGCCGCCGTTAACTCATCTACATCTGATAATTCGAAATGGTTAATGAATTTTGTAAATAAATTATTATTTCTCTAACATATAAAATATTATTAAGACTGCGGATTTTATGCATTCATGGCAAAAATGAGTGGGTGTAATTCATAACGTTAAAAACATTAGAAGAATTTAACAATGTTATGATTTTCAATCTATTAAACGTATTAAAAAAGAAAATAACTTTTTATTTCACTCAAACTTGTCGTAATTCAGATAGAACATTTTTATTTAAAATAATTGTGATAATTCTTACCATGGAAAAGCAGTGAAACTACACTGAATGCTTATTATTATTTTATGGAGTATCGATAGTACTTTTGAGAGATCCAACGAATTTTTTAGGAAACATTAAATAATATTTAAAATGTGAAGACCATCTGACTAGACGCCCGCACTCCCACGGTGTCACTGACGCCGCTAAATGGGAGCGTGTCGCTGAAGGGTTAAAAATGCAGATTGAACAATCGATCAAATCGTCTGTTATGACTCGTAACGCGCAGTGCCAGCGACATGCCCAGAGATCCCGTTACTAAGTATTTACACTGCTCGAAATTTCTGTAAAGCCACTTTTTATAAATAAATTCAGAATTGACAATTATTTTTCCCCTATTTCTGTATTACAATGAACGTTGTCTCTTAAACAACTTGAACACCAAAGCTTCCATTCTCCATAAATTGCCAATATTTTGACTATGACAATTTCGTTACAAAAAATAGTACAATAATAAAGGACTCATTTTGAACCCTTTACTTTCGCCGACCATCGCCCCCTTTTTCTAGAATATATGTGGATGATATTACATGTGAACAATCTGAATACACGTTTTTAGTCGAAAATGCTACAAATTGGATTGTCTTTTTCTGATGGATCAACTACAGATTTGTGTCACGTAGGAACAAAATTAAAACAGACACAAAATGTAAGAGTAGATAGCATATTCTACCTGAATAGCAACAAAATATGAACACAGCTCTTAGGGAACAACCAGTATTTTCAAAATATTCCGTGAAAATGAAGGCGGCTTCGTAAAAATTTCGTGCAACGTGTTCCGGAAACATTGTTCGTACGATCAATCACGCAGTTTGTGTCAATGCACTGATAATGCAGGGCGATCGGGGGCTCGCGGGGGGTCGAATTTGATCGCGAGTCGACCAGTTAAAACTGGCGCACGATTATCAGTCGTACAACGACACGCGTGGCCGACGTACACGGACGGCTGAGGGACACGGTCGCACAGGCATTGAGAGGCATTATTGAATGATGGCTCGTCCAACTGCTAATGGGGCCGGACGCTCGCGCGACCGACCAGAGAAAGAGAAAAAGACGGCCAGAGAGAAAGAGACAGGACCCAGGAAAAAAGGCCTCGTAAGAAACGCGCTGTTCGCCGTTGTTGCTGTTGCACCGATGCATCCGATGGATGCATTCTTCCGCCGTTCCCCGAACCATTCGATGCCAGCAGAACCGAAGAACCCGAGACTCGGTCTGGCCTGGACCTGAGTCTCCCCCCCCCTTTCTCTCTTTTCTCTCTCTCTCACACTCTTGCTCTCTCTTTTTCTCTCTCTCCGGAGTATCAAGCGATAGTTGCGAGAGTCTGCAGGCGTAGCCAGGCTGGCTGCTGACCAACCGATAAATAAAATAACCCTTCCCCCACTCCCTGTCTCTCTCTCCCTCTCTTTCTCTTTCTATCTGTTTCTTTCTTGCTCTTTATATCTCGGTGTATGTATGTACACGCGGGTCTCTCCGTGTGGGACATCTCTCCGCGACCTTCGAGTAATGTAATGGACGAGATTACACGAAATTGAAGAACGTGGATACACGTTTCATGAAATTTCCGTTTCGGATTCAACGGTTCGTTTAATTGGTGTTGACTCCGAGGAAATTAGCTCCGCGGCGGACTGGAAATGTTAGAATACCGCTTCAATAGATGTAGAGGTCTGATGGCATACCCTACCATCCTCAGACTTACCAAGAGGCTAAATTCAGGTTGCAAGGTAAAAGTGAGCAAGACTTGTTTCAAAAGATGCACATGCTGTTGTTATTCGATTTTTTGTTGGCGGACGCGTCAAGAACTTATGAAGGTCAACGTCAATTCTTTCATTGGAACCATATATTTTCAAAAGTGAGCAAAACTGGACGAAGTGAAATTTTGGATGGAAATTAAACGGTTTCAAAGGATGCACATGCTGGTGCTACTAGATTTTTTGACAACTTTGTCTTGTTCAATGGAACCACATATTATTTTTACGCACCAGTCGATACAGCTTTTTCTCTACAAAAAGTCGCATTATATATAGGTTATACCCTTCGAAAGATCCTCTTCTTACCGATTCTACTATTTGCTCTCTCATGCTTTCGATACAGATTTCTTGGAGTACTTGTCCGCGGGCAACTAGTTTCTTCGGATTCGTTTATCAGTAGAGTTGTTATTTCCTGATGAGAGTATGAAAGGGATGGATAATGGATTTTATTGGGCGCTGTTTTGCCTCGTTACGTTCGTGTTTGTAGGCTTCGCGGAGCAGCCACAACTAGCTTGTCAAGCAATTTCCGGTTAAAGAAAGTAAAGCAGTGTCCTTATGCTTGTAATTGTGGATACGGTTTCTGACCTCGTAACAATATTTTTACTGTAATTATATTTTCTTCGTGTCCACGGGGTTATTATTCCATTTGTATTGGCCATTGAATTCTGTCGTTCAGATGCGTCTGAAATAATTTCTAGGTTTTCTGATTCCTGTCACTACTTAGCTACTTATGTTGCTCAGACGCATTTATTCTGTTCACGGTTCTACGAGATTTGTTGCTGCATGAAACATTTTCTTGTTCTTCATTTTATTGTCTTCAGTAGTTTCTTCTTTAGATTCTCTATAAGATGTTTACTAAAATAAATATTGTAAATTTTACCTAATTATACAATACTTTGCGATGTGGTTACTTGATGATTATACTTCATATGGTACGTGTTACAACCATAATGTTCCCTAATATTTGTAAATGTTACCTAATTACATGCTTCACGAACTGCTATTTCCACCACTTTATAACTTCTAATATTTAGTAACTAACTAATAAGGAAAACATTCTTCTCGAAGAAAAACAAACCTTCTTCCGAGTTCCACATTTACAGTTTCATAAGTTTAAGAAAGTAATCGTATGTATATAAACTTAGCGTTTTACATTGAACATTTACGTTACATTAGTGTCACTTGTCTAAATTGATGACCGCTGAAAATCTAGCTGCACTGAATACTTACTATCTTCTGAAGTAATCATATTTGAACATTTTGTCACGTGGACAAATAGTGCGTTTCACGTACTGTGGCATTGATCAGCCTGTGTATAATATCCAAAAATTGGCGAAGAAGCGTTTAAAGCGAATGACCGAGCGTGACCCCTTAAACTGGAAAAGGATAATTGGCAGCATGCACCTACACTAGCTACGAGGGTTCAAACCTCCGCGCTGCGATAACCCGTGCACCGTTCATTTCAGCATCGCTTCTTCACACTACGCAACATCCACTTTGTGTTTCCTCCAAGTCTTCTATTTGCTCTTCGCCGTTTTATCCGCTAACTTTTGACCCCGCGAGTACCCTTTTCCATATCCCCCGTGCAGATTTCCCCGTGATCCTTTACCTGTTCGCAATCCCATCGATCCATGGACTTCCCGTACGTCGGTGTTCCTACTCCCTCGCTTTGCCCTTTCCCTTGGTCGAATTCTCCCCATTGTTCTTTCTTTTTCTGTTGATCGGCCGATCTCCGTCCCGCCACCATCCGTGTCCCTCCCGAATCCCTGGGCCGAGCTGCATGGCGGGGTACCCGTGTGCAGCCCGGTAGTTGGAAGCGCGAACTTTTTTCTCAGCTATCGGCCAGTGGATCGCGCTGCGATGCTGGACTGCAATCAGAATTGATTATAGCCTGCCGAAACTGCGCCGCGGCCCGGCGCGTTCATATTATACAACTCGCCTGCGGCTCTGCCGCGTTTCTCGCTCGCGCCAACGGGATACCAGCTCGCTCGCTCGCACGACGGCTCCCCCTCGAGTCAAGATCATTCGGCCGACCCCCTCGATATGCACGGCTGTCCCGTGCCCGACGTCACTGACCCACTCGTGCCGAGCCTCCCGAGGGATCCTCGTCCTTTGTCGGAACGTTGTCCGCTTTCCTTCAGCTTCCTTTTTCCCGAGCCCAGCGACCTACACCACCCCGAAAAACGGCCCGTCCTGCCCGCACGCTGGATCCAAGAATTTAGCGACATTTTGCCAAAAAATCTAGATTCTAGCGATGTCACTGGGCGTCTGGTCCCGGAGAATTTCTTGTATATCAACGTCGTCCATGCTCGAAATGAGATACCCGGCTTTCCCATTCAATTCGAACCCAAAATCTTCCGAAAACCAGTGATCCCACTCTTTACTATTCGTCTATGAAGTTTTATTACAATTTATTCAATTTCCTCTCTAAAGGGTTTTCCAATAAGATGAGCTACTGAATGTTTTTAACCAATGTCGCCAGATTAAGACTTGCCTCCCACTCCATCCTTTCCTTTCTTCGATGCTATTCCCCCACGCTTCCGCCACGTCCCGGTCACGTGACGCGTTTCGTCTCTGTTGTGCATGTGTCACAATGTCACGTGACTACTCCGATACTGTCAAAAAGAGGGCAACATTCTTCCTTCCATTTAAGTCAATTCTCCTAATCTGGGGACACTCGTGGTAACATATTTCCGATGTTTGTGATGACATGTGTCATCTGTAGGTGATCACAAGTTTAAGCATGGGGCGTTAAAAGTTATTACTTAATGAGTAAGACGAATTGGAAACAGTGGAAAGATTGAAAGAATTTAGACTGTATCGATATATCAATTTCAACGTATCCTTGAACGCTGATTTGACCGGTTCGTTCGATAGTTTACCAAGAAACAACCCTTTCCACTAAATTTCAGCCCTGTGTCTGTAGTGGCCATTACGGGGTGCAAAGAAACCCTGAGTCTTTGAAGCTTAAGAGGCGATCTCACTGGAAATTAATTTAATAATCGGGTATTGTCATTAATACTATCTACAATTTTTTAAATATTTTTTGCTAGGGTGCGTCATAGTTAAAAGAAATAAATTTGTGGTGGTATAGCACTCGCTGAACTTTGTCTTGTCATGTTTAATCATTAATACATAAGCTATAATCTAATGAAGAGACATACAATTATGTGAAATTGCGTTGCAAAGATACATAGATGACATGCCGGTACATTGTTAATTTAAACATTTCTGTGGGTTCGAGATCCCGCTGTTACCGGGAATGTTTCCTACGAGAGGATGCTTTGTAGTTATCTTGTATTATACGGCCATAATTGCATCAATCATTCATGGACATCAAGATTTTATATCAAGACTGCCACGTACACCGCTGTGCTACGAAGTCATTAAAAATCGCGTACATTGTCACCGAAATTACAGTTTCCTTCAGTTGCCGGACAGGCTATCCAATCAAAGAAATATCCCGGGAATGTTTCCCGCGGTACTGGGGCAAGTAATATTCTGCAGCATCGGAAACGTTAATTAATGGGTCGTACAAGGGTAAAACCGAAGGGTGTGTGCCGCAGAAGTGATTTAATATCCGCTTTAATTAGTTTGAAAAACGCCCATTCAGAAAAAGGGAACGGTACGTCTCGCACGCTACTTCGCTACGTTTTATTTCGCGGCACTTGGTATCAAGGCCGTGTGCGGTTTAGAGTCCAGCGTTCAGCCAGGTGTTTCAGAAACATCGATGAACAATTTTGTACCTTGCAGCCTCCGAATCGAATCTGCCCGAAAGGGAACACAAGTGCGGTTGCACTGTATTTTTTATACATCGAACTCCTCTTCAATGTCAGATAAACGTGAACACTATTGGATCAAATGTGATCGGGTTTGTTTAAACATTGTGACAAGTTATGTTTATTGAAATTTGTGACTTTCAATGTAAAGGTCTTCCATTGAGAAGTATTAAAAATTTTTGTTGAGTGACACAATCTTCACAAATAAATAATTGCGCGATAATTCAAGTGGCACCTCTTAATTAAAATTAATGGAAGACCCTTTATTAGAAACGTTGATGTAAATTTAGCACTACTAGTACTGATCACAAAATGTGACCGATGTTTGTTTTATAAAAATTACAATACTGAATTTATTTAGATTTCTCTGAAGAACCATCTTTGTAATTTGAATAATTATGAAGTGAAATTGTTAGACAGTTAGATAAGACTGCAAAAATATTACGATAATTCGTATGTATCATTTTCAACTTATTAAAATTATTAAACGAAGAACTTTTTATTTCGTTCCCATTTTTCGCAATAGATGCAGAACATCCTCCAGACACTCCAGAGTCTCCTCCAGGTCATTAAAGAACATAAATCACTCGGGGATATTAACCGTCAGTTTTTGTAACTACATGCTTATTTAATATGGTTTAATTAAACATTTCCAAGTTGTTACAGTGGTTTTGACAAATTCATTTCAATTTAAGAAAAATACATCTTTTTAGCCTTAATGTGCTTACACGAATGAGAATTATTTCATGCACACGTAAATAATTCAATAACCAATTGCTAATAGATTAACACGTTGATGTGACTCTAAACCCACGAGAAATAATTAAAATAATATTATTATGTAATACAAACTTATTAAACAAATAATGTAGTATCCTGATTTATTTTCTGATGTCGCTAATAACCTAGCAGTTGATGCGACATAAAACTATAAATAAATAAACAAATATTCTGCAGAATCGTTCATTTTGCTTCAGTAATTTTTCTGAAAATGTACTCTTTAATTTTGTAAATTAATTGAGAACTTTTTTAGTTTGTACCTAATCTACATTTACTAAAAATTTTTGACATTAACGAGACTCGTTCTTTGCTCAATATAATTTCTGTTGATATAAAATCTTTCCAATAGATTATAATCTTCAAGTTTGTATGTGCTTTGGTGCATCTGGTGTATCGAATTTTTAACATCACGAGAGGTCGACATTACCTTGCATTGATCCGAAATCACGTGACTGGAGCATCTATTGTTCGAAGGCTAGATTGTATTATTCAACCGAAGTTACTTCGAGTCTTCCATCTCTGAAAAATCTGTCAAAGGTCTCGTGGAACTGGCTCGTTTGAGCCGCGGTCTCCACGCGTCGGGGCTACCGGTATTCCGTGGCTGGTTATACGTAACGCGCGCAAGAAAGCAGACATGTAACTGAATAGACTTTTTTAATGGCCACTAAATTCTCAGGAAATTCCAGCGGTCTTGAGTGGCAATCATTGGCCGTACCCGATATTTCTCATAAATCGAGAACTGTATCGCCGGAGTCAAGGTCCGCTACGGGAATGCGTATTTCGCAAACGTCCAACGGCTAACTTTGAGGAACAAAGTACCATATTAGTCGTCATTCGCTGGGAAGCGGGTAAAAGTCGCTGTCTGCAGCTTTGTATCTTTACGGCGATATAGAGTCTCTATTATCTTGACGATCATTGCGTGTTACGGCAATTTGTAGTTTATTAGCCCTTTACGGTGCGACGCTTTCACCTTTCATATGCATTTTTTAACCGACTGCGTGGGATCATTTTTATCATTACATTGCACTTGGAGACATTTATTAGGTAGATGCAGCTCAATTTGTCTAAATTCCATATTTTCTGAGATATCAAGGTGATCACAGTCACGAGTCATTTTAGACAGTTCTCATTGACCGTGTTACATGGTTAGAAATTGAGCTGGATCTACCTGATAAATGTATCAAAGTGCAACGTAGTTCTTAAGAATAAAATAAAAAATGTTTACATCAATTGTAAGCAACAGAGACCAAGTTGCAATTTCTTTCTATTTTTAATAACTTCAATAAGCTGAAAATAATATTTTGGTGTTCCTAAATTCTTCTAATCTTTCTATTATTCTCTTAAATTGCATTGTGAAATCTGTAGTCTAGGTATGACTTACCTACATCATTTTTATTATAATTGATATGACATATATTTTAGGCTAACACATACTCCTTCAAATTTGATGGCTCGAAACCTCAATCATTCTGATATCAATTTAATATTATGATAAAAACGAACGCAGAATGTAATTTTTCATTTAGTTATACGTGATAAATAATTGCTGGGGTGTGTCATTTACAATTTCTTATACAGGGTGTCTCAAAATTACCTTAGTTTAATGAAATGATCTCGGGAACATCCCATTTCATTAAACTAAGGTAATTTTGGGACACCCTGTAGAACTATGCAAAATGATTTACGCGATGTAGAATACAAATCAACCTACACGACTACACTGTGAAATTTTATGCACATTCATTCATATGTTCTACTAAAAGATACAAACTTTGATTCAGAGGATTAGTTTAACCCTCATCCGTCCCTCATTTCACGAACTGAATCTGTCCCTCGGTGTCAAATTGACACAGTGATACAAAAAATCGATAAAATAACAAGTCAAACAGTTACTTTTCGATGTTTTTTTCCTTGAAACTGATGAGTTAACATTTACATTTTAGGTTTTTGCAGTTATATGTTTCGCATTAAAAAAATAAAAGTCACCAAGATTCGAACGAATTTACCTACAAATAACAAAACAGTGTAACTTATTTCGGGAAAACTGTGTCAAATTGACACGAGGGACGGATGAGGGTTAATATGATGGTATATTCTCTTTCACACACTATTTTTTTTTAAACATCTTTGTAAAAACGAGATTTTATAACATTGTTTATAACATTGTGTAGTGTACTTCACGCCACATTGCTCTTTTGATTTTATTTATACACAAACTGTGAAACTGAAATGAAATTGCTATTGTTAATTTTATCAGTATGTCATAATATTTAGCAAATGTGTGCAGCAACAGCTTCGTTAGTGCAGATGCGTTTTTCCCACGTGAAATGACACCGAGTGATATGCGCCAACTATGAGTAATGAAGCCCATTGAACCGTGAAATGTGAGTTTTTATGAAACTTTCCCGTTGTGCTTCTTAGTGTTCGGGCCAATACCCTTTTTCTGGATTTATTACGTCAACCTTATTACAGCTTATGCAACTGCTGATAGAAAATCGTACTCCAATATTGCAGTGCGTAGATGGTTGTTAGTAGAAAGCTATACCCATTTACGTGACACGAGAATGGCTTTGAGAATCACGCTGTGCGAGTCTATTTTATATGCAAATAAAAGCTGTCGAACGTTTTAAAAGAGTATCTAAATATAACGCCGCTTGTCAGTTGACAAGAATTTCGTGCAACGACTCTGACACATTCTGCATTTTACTTTAATGTTTCTTGAAACCACCCCAAATACGGAATACATCACTAGACCGCGGATTTCTCTACAAAATAAAAATTGTACGAGTCGTCTGTAGAAAATGGAAATTACATAAAAATGAATTTTTTCTTTTGATTATTTTAATAAGTGAAAATTAGTGTAATAATGTTGTATTTCATCTATTCATTTTTGTCGAGAATGCATAAAATCAGTATATTTTTTATTTATGGACAGCTCGTGACGAAACTCGTTGCATTTCGACACAGAATGAACAAATAAATCATAAAGTGTTCGCACCAGAGCTAGTCAAACCTTTTCGAAAGTCGACAAACTATACTGTCACTTATGTGAGGAAGACCAAATCAGAATTTGAAGACAAACAGAGGAAAAAAAAGTGACCAGAAAAGATATAAAACAAAATAAGAAAAGAAAATTAAAACAATAAAAACAAAAATTGCGGAACGAAGAATGTAATGTATTTTGGGCACTCATAATATTAGATATAAACATAATCTCGTTAAATAATGAGTTGAGCGCGCTGCATTTAACCTTCCTCTTTAGAATGAGCCTTCACCCAGCCCAAAATCTAGTAAGATTCTAGTTCCTTTCTAGTTGCTTCAGTAGGGTATACTTCCCGGTTTTAGCTGTCGTTTGTTACCAATACCTTGAATATTGTCATAAACGAAACAGCCATAACTCAATAATCTCACAGAGGTATGCAAGATTGTGGTATACAAATTTTTGTTATAACGAGGTTGTTGTTCAAGAAACGTGCGTATTATACAATAAATAATAACAAGAATTTAGCCAAAAAAAAGAAACACTTGCATTTCAAGACTATCTGTTTACATTACCAAAAGGCCAGTGCCATATATTTAATAATTCCTCTAACAACAATTCTTAAAAATCACTTGTCTTCAATATCGTTACACAAAAAGTCCCCCTCAACAATACGCATTGGCATGCAAGAAATGACCATTGCGAGCGATACAATTGAATGTACTCGGCACTGAAGTAAATGAGAAAATACCAGTACAGCAGGGCGATGACTGCCGCCAAATCCTGCGAAGGCTTTAACGGCTCCTCTAATTTTTACACCCTGTTGGAAGTTAATAGGAAGCAACGAAGAAAGTGTGTAAGTGGCCGGTGGATGTCGGCGTCGCGGCGCGTTCCTAGGGGAAGCGAGTAAAAAAAATGTTTCTACAACCCCTCGACAGTTCTGACTCCCTAAAGTCTTCGAAGCGTAACTTAGCATACTTTATTTGATTTTTTGTATTGGATAATAGTCTCAGGTAATAGGGTGCCTGCGAGTCGGCGCGAAGTTCAACCGGAGAAAACGGGAGCAGTGTGCGAGAGGAGGGAGGCCCAGCGAATTTTCACGCCCCCGCACTACTTGCATTAACAAATTTACATTTTTTAAATGGAAGGGTCGTGCTCCCGGGGTGATAACTTGCGGGCCATTTGTTCCTCGAAGAAATGAAACCGCCGGCGACATCGCGTCTTAATAAAGAATCGATGGCATTTAGCATGTTAAATCACGGGCTTCGAGTGCCTTCGTCTCTGTTATTGCCGCGAATGCGATACAGAAAGATCGGGTTTCCTTATTGATTATTTCATGTGTTTGCTACATCAGCGCATCGTTATTTCTGGAACTGATTCGTCACACTATGTATATCTGATTTCTAATATTGTTCGATTCACTGTTCATCTCCGTATGTACTTAGTACAGGGTCTTTAATTGAGAAGTGTTATTTTAGATTAAAAAGAACCTTGTTTTTTGCAATTTTACTAACCACGTCTAAAGATGTCTCATCCTGACGAATAAAAAATAGTGTGCAATTTAAAATGACACCTCTGAATGGAAGACCCTTTATAAGCTGGGCCACTATGTATGTTGTATATTCTTATTTGATCAATGGTTTAAACTGATACACGCTACAACAATAAAATGACGTAATAAGAACAACATACACAGCTGATTTAATGGAGTGGCGCAGAAGAATTTTGTATTCGTTAAGATATGCAGCAGTGCAACTGGTTTGACAAGCTGCACGAGTCTGGCATTTGGCAAAAATGCATGACTGTATATATAATGCCAACATGACTGTGTTTTGGATTTTTTAAATTCATAACACGCCTGTACTTGTGTGTAAACTGTATAAAAACTAAACTCTTTATATAACGTAAGATCTGTTGCTTTAATTCGTTAACTTTTTTAATGGAGATTATGTATTTCCATTGGTAACAAACAATATATTACAGTCCACCTAGTAATAAAGATCTGCTTTTAAGATTGAAATTTAACATAATAAATGATTATAAAATAAAAAGTTTGTGTATCAATTGCAAGACACTGGAGCTAAGTAAAAATTTATATTTTTGATGAATAATTTGAATACAGTGAAAATAGAATATATTAATCTACTCATTCTTGTCATAAATGCATAAACTCCGGAGTAGTGTTCTTTCTCGAGAATTTCTCGAGAAATTTTATAATTGGTTATTTCTCATTTCTCGAGAAATTACAGTATTTCTCGAGAAATTTAAATCTAGGAAAATTCTTATGAATCTCATTTATTTTATTCTCGAAAATGAACAAATACGTATGTCCTACCATCAATCAAAACATGCTACATTTTAATGTAGGTATTTAAATATCCCTGTTACTTGTGATTATACGAAAAAATGTCGAAGGAGAAACTTGCACTGTTCAATTAGTAAATATAGTGGCAAAATAAACAAATTTTTTGGAAACCATATTTCGAAATTTCAAGGTCATCGTTATTTTTACTTAAAGGAGGTCGTATAATTATTCCATGTTCCTATGCAGAAGAAAAGACATCCAACGATGTGCCATGTTCCATAGTTAAGGTGAATTTGACAATTTTCAAAATTTTCAATTTAAGTGCGCCACGTCATCCTTTTAATTGATCGATCTCAAATTTCGCACTAATTTTTTTTCTCACCTAAAGGAACAATACTGGATAGTTGCGTGCATAGTATCTCGATACAAATTTTTCTCCAAGTATAGCTTAGGTCCACCCTAGTGTACATATTGGACAGGAATAAACATTGAGTTAATGCTTTTTGCGCTTACGATAAATATTATCGACGATATTCCAAATATCATAAGTTTTCCAATATTTTTTATTTTCTTAAAAATTCTCGAGAATTATAGTCTTATTTCTCATTTCTCGAGAAATTAAAAATGTTGAGAAATCAGGAACACTACTCCGGAGTCTAATGATTATCTTTGCTTGTCATCAATCTTGGAAAAGAATAACTGAAACATTTAGTCTGAACATGTCGAGAGCTTGTAAACTCAGTTATTAGAACAGAAGAAAGTGCCCATTAACGTATAAACGTCCATTCTATTCGCAAAATCAGGCGAATCACGGTCCCTGATACGCTTTACTTTAACCAACAAACGAGATCTCGTTTCGCCGAGTAGGTTCCCTTCATAATTTGTCCGGTGTACCTTGTTTTTCTCCTTAATGTCTGCGCATTTACCCGCTATCATATTAACCTTTTCGTTTAAGTACATATTAGGCTGCAACGTGCGCCCATTAGCATTACATGAAACCGCGACGATAAGATCACGGACTATTCTATGCGAACGCCGATACGTTTAAACGGACGATCGACGTCCACTTACGGATCAAACATGACCTCATTACCTAATGATTGACTGACGGTAGTAAGTCGGAATTAATCGGCCCGGAGACATCGGGAATACATAAAAAAATTCTCCTGTAAATTCCTCGCTGTTGTTAGCTTCCAGGAGTAATAGCGAAACACTTATGCGAACAGTGGCCACAACAGGAAATCGTTGGAGTCCGAGTTCCCCTTCGTTAAGATTGTTGTTCAAGAAATTTCAAAATGTAAACTCACAATGCACAAGATGCATTAACAAGATATATGAGAATAATAATGTAACCTTGTGGTTTGTCGTTTCTTAAAAACGGTTTAAGAACAAGTTTATTTGGCTATAAGTTGTCAAATTCGGAAACCGGCTTTTAAATTTTAGGAATTAAAAAAACCGGTTTTAAATACTGGACTTAATGTGTGCATATGTGATGTTATAGTTCGATTTATCTTCATAAACGAGATTCGACATGCAAGTCCACAAATGCATTCTATTATACTATTTCATGTGGCAGCACTAATCGATGCCAATTTCGTGGACATATAATATTATGTTTCTTGAAAACCTATTTCTTGAAGAGAACTAGTAAATAAAATAAAACGTTATAATTTATATTTTGTATAGATTTTAGTGACTGCAGTTTATATATTTGTTTTTGTATAGAATATATCTTATTTTATTATAGCTTTGCAGTTCCAAACATATTAAATAGATTGAAAAAATGATCAAATGAACACAAATATATTTTAATATGTATGCAAAAAATTAGAAAACACAAAAAATTGCTAAAATAACTATCAAATAGCTTTAATCTACACACATAAAGTTTTACACTATAGTTATGTGCTATAATACCTTACGATATGAATATTCGTATATAATGTTAGCTATCTCGAAAATGAGAAAGCATAAAAGGATGCTGAAATACGTAATAAATATTTTCACATGGTCTATGAAACCCTATAAAATGTTTCCATAAATAAAAGTGTTGATATAGCTTCTCTAACTCGTAGTACAAACTCGTAATTTTAAACAAATTTGATGACGTAATTGTACGAAGTATGAGAGTCTATTATAAGTTAGCAGTTTAAGTGTCGTGATTCTCCCCGCAATAAACGGAGGAGGCTCGAAAGAAGAAGACTGCTGCGCCGGTCTCTCGTCGAATATCGTCCTCGAGGGGTCAGAACAGGGGCCACCGATACGGTGGGCATCAATCTAATAGTAATGAGCAGTGATGCTGGGCGGAAGACTTTGAAATATACATTATGCGGGGATTATGTTTATGCATGCGAAAAAGGCGGTGAGAGCATTTTTCTTTTGATATGCGTTTCGCGCCTCCCGCGAGGAGCATCTCTCCGTGCCGCGGGATCAGATTTGAATAAAAGTATCTGCCGAGTCACTCTGCCGGGGAGCAATTCGCCAGCTGCTTTTTACAACTGCGTGCTCTCATTAAATATGTATAGATTCGCGCCCCGAGCGTGTTCCCCCAATTCGGCTGCTCTCTTATATATACCTCTTCGATAATAGAACCGCGCGAACGATTACGAAAAACATATGTTTTAAAGATTGCACGCCGCGGGACAAATATATCGTACATCCTATCATTTTTTTCCAGATTCACGTGATCCGACGCGCATGGGTCATACTAAATCGTTAGGATAGATCAGCTCCGTGGAAAAAGCGGTAATTTTCTAGTCCAATGTGGTCGCGTGATTTATTTAATCCGTACGACAATCGATGGGTACTTATCAACACGCGCTTATCATTTTTGCCATGTTCCTGTGAAAAAATAGTAAAACCGTTGTTGTTCCCCGTATTTTGCATGATTATACATTTGTTTAGGTTAACGACATAAAAATATACACTAAAAGTCTTTATACGTTTTACGTATACGGGGTGTCCCAGGTTTAAAGTTCCAAACCTTACAGTTATATTAACTAAGATTATTTTAAAATTTCTCAACTTTAAACACCCATAACTTTTGAACCAGTAAATTCCTAACATTGACACTTGGATTTTTGTCATTTTTTCGTCAAAATCTACAGAATTACATTTAAAAACTTAACATTTTTTGGCCCCCTAAGGTGAAGTTTAGTCTTAACGCATTATTAACAAAATATAATCGAGAATATGGAAACTTACTTGAGTTTTATGTGTAGGGGACATCCGGTGGCTGTATGACATTTCTTGTTTAGACTCGTAGAATATGTTGATAAACTTTGGCACTTCAAACCTGGACACACTGTAAGAAAGGTATTGAGAATGATGATATACTTGATTGAGAAGTATGAAGATATAAAATATAAAACAAAACTAAATATATAAATAGTATAGTGAAATGATTAATTGAAGCCGGAAAATACAAGTAATGTATCATAAATATCATTAATGGGAATTAACAATCGGCAGAAGTAAGTATTGTTAATATGAATGTAAAATATCTTTTATTATAAAACAGAAACGAAATAAATAATTGTGATAATTAAAAATATATCCGCTTCTATCATAACTGTTGTGTTAAAGTTTCAATGACACTGAGTACTAAAATAATTATTAAATAAATTAGAATTATGAAATATAATTTTTGGTATTATTCCTGTTTACTTGTTTTATAAGAAAGAATTTCTATTTAATAACTAATTCTTCCTGTCATCATAGTATGTCTAAATATGATTATTAGTAAAAAAAAAAGAAAATATAATGTGTTAGAAATGTCCATAGCTAAATAAAGAATTTATCTTATTATTAAAAGAGTACCACAAAATCTGTCCCACTACTTGTATTTGCGTCGACACTCTAGGTAGACGATTTTAATAATTGCTGTGAAGGTTAATCTTGGGTGTAACCATGAATATTAATATTAAGTCTTTTTGTCATTAATAACAACATTGGCGCCTTATTTTATCGAGAGGCGACAAAATTCACGCTTTCATTTTTCTGTTCAGTCCGTTAAGTCCATGGTAATTTATCGGCTAATTGCTGCGAGCGATAATATCCGTAGACGTCGAAAATGTTAACTGGCGTGATTAAAAGACAGTAATACATCACCCCATCCAATTCAATCCATGATAACGCACTTAAGATGAATAATATAGATAACCAGGAGGGATCAATGAATATGTGATCGCGGGCACTCAATTGAGATTAATTGGTAATTACGGAGGGGCGATAATATTTCGCCAGAAATGAAAATTCCCTTTAGTACACAGGCCAGTTCAAAAATATATTTATTATTTAGGGAATATCTCTATTATAGTCACATCCACTTATATGCAGACAGCGGATCTTCATACAAAATAAAAATGTTCTACCTGAATTGCAACAAACTGAAGTGAAATAAAAATGTTTTTTCTTTCTTTTTAAAATTAAATTAAATAAAACGATATTTGACATTAAATAAAATAAAACACTATTAAACATTAAATAAAATAAAAAATAATTTTATTTAGAATTTGTTTATTATAGGTACTATTCAAATATGCAATACGCTTTTGCCATGGAAAGTTACTTTACTTTTGGTGTATCAACACAAGATTAATTGTGTAACTAAAAAATGTAACTGTTTCTAAACTTTCGATCGATAGTATATACATATTATAGTCTTAGCGTTAACTATAATTTAGAATTTAAAAAATCTATCAAAGACATTTGCAGTCCTCTTACGGCGTCATACGTTTTAACATTTTTTTATAAAAATAGAAATATAGTACCTCAAGTGTTCATTCATTCCGATGTAACAGAAATGTAACACGAACGATCGTATCATGTGTAAATTACAAAAGTATTCGGATCCATGGCGTTGGACGCTCGTGAATCATCGAACGCAATCTTCAACATACATAAAAATGAATGACTCGCGCGTAACGAGATAATAATAAGACGGTCCGCGCCGTTTCTCGTTACTCAGAACGTATACAAATCCAAGGGGTTCTCTGCAGAAGTCCTCGCGATATTTCATCGGAAGTACAAACACGATGGTGTGGATATCTCAGTTAAATCTGATTTTAATGTAAAGCATTTTTAGATTGTACATACCTACATACCTCCTGTCGGCCGTTGAAACTTTTATCGATCTCGTTGAAATGGATTCCCTGGTACAATGCAAGTAATTGGATTCTGTTACAATTTCTGTGGAAGTTGAAAGACAATTGTTAGATATTCTATTTTTTAAAAAGTGTGTAGTAACTTACGTAGGATGTATCCGAAATTATGGTACATAGTAATTATGGTACATATGGTACATAGATCGATAATCTACTTGCAGAAATAGGGGGATGTTGCTCAAGTCTTAGACCATATAAACTTATAGACTCGGTATAAGTATGGGATATGCAGGGAATATGCATAGAACGTATGTACATAAGTATCGTGCCCACAAGTCACGACACAAGATAATTCAAAATGGAGGATAGCGATATAAAAGCGAGGTATACAAGTATATTTATGCATTATTTCATAAACATTCGGAAAAATGCAGCAAACCTATTGTATACAAAATTGTAAGGAACGACAACTGTGATACAAATATATCTTTTTACAAGTATTTTATACTTACCGTTCCTATTTTTAAAACCCAAGGTGACCTCGATTTCGCCAGGAAGCAAACTGTTCTCGAAATTTTTTACTGATATCTAATGTGCACTCCATACCCAGCAACTCTGGTTGTAACCTTTCCTTTTGTCAGACTGCAAGTGGGTGAAAAATCGTGCATCGCGTTAGAGTGAACACCCTGTACATTGTTCTTACTATTCTTCGAGGAAGATTTCATATTATCAACATCGACATTAAAATTTGACTTTCTCCAAATTATTATTGGCAAAATGAGTTAGCACTTAAAATAACAAGAGTAAAGTAAAAATGAACGAGTAACAAAATAAAATATATTGACCATAACCCTTCCCCTCTACCACTTTAGCTTCGCGGTACTACGACTTCTCAACAGACTATAGCACTTTGCCCACAACCGTCATTTGGTAGACTAAACTATAAGTATAATGGTATAATAATATTTATGGCTGAGTATAATAATGGTCAAAGACTCAAGTCGGACCAGTGTTCCGATATGGGGCATCTTTTCTCGCGTATGCGCGGCCAAAACAGTAACGTATCTATATTAGGATGATGAGTTAGCAGAGCCCTCAAGCAGTTATATTGGCAGAAATGTACTAAAACAATCTGTTCCGGACAAAAAGACTGCAGGACATGTCCTACGAGTTACAAGATATACAAAAATACACATGTTATACATTCATTTTTCAGAATCAAATCATACCAAATTTTTAAAATTCTGCGGTTTGCTCAAGGTACCCCATTTTATCGAGAATCTTACTTTACTGATGCTGAAAGCGCCACCAGCGGTCATCCATCGCACGAGAAAAGATGCCCAATATCGGAACACTGACAATGAGTCGGACCACTGCCTACTGCCTAACCTAAATCATAACTTGAATTTTGATGTAATACCTCAGCGCCGCTAGCGGCAATAACATGTACACTTTAATCAGCCATATTCGTTCACGCGATGTATTTACATTTTACATGTGTCATCGACGGCGAAGTAACAAATTCGCTGAAAAAGTGAGGTTATTGCTGTTCTCGTATAATTATCTGTATATGGTAGTTTATAAATCGTATTCCTTGTTACGCAGTGATTCTCTAATATTTAGATAGTTGTTTAATATGGAAACAAAATTGGCTTCATTCAATGTTTTCTCGTGTTCATCGGAGAAATAACTTTTGCTGTATCCTAAGTCGTACCCACATGAGATTCTGAAATCGTATCCACAATCCACATGAGATTCTGAAATCGTGTGTCGTCGAAGAGTTAATATTCAAATGTTGTGTAAGTAAGTGCAGAGGAGGGCCGAATGAGAGTGCAACGGGCATCGCAGTCTAAATGACTGCTGTACGGAGCAATTTGCAACACTTTAAGCGGGAATGATTTGTTCGGGTGCTTCAGGTAGCTGTTTACGAACGGAGGACCATCATCAGGGCCTCGGTGAATACACATCCGATTTCTTTAGGCCGCGAGCGTCGGGAGCTACGCGACTGCTCAGCACAGAGCAGAGTAGAGCTGGGCTGAGCTGAGTCGAGCAGAGCAGAGAAACGTGAATGTAGGTAAGCGCGACTCATCGGGCCCGACACCGGTTAGGTCGAGTTGAATCGAGTTGATAAGGTTAACTGAGAGCTACGGGGGCGTAGGGAGGTCAAGTGACCATGTGGGCGGCACTGTTCGTCGTCGCCACATACCGTCGCGATTAACTCCGTGTCAGTATACATATATAGTCTACGTATACACGTCTCTGTAAACGGCCGTGTAAACGCGGCTTTCGGCCCGAGCGCGAACCTCTGATTAGACCAAACTTCCGATTAAACTGCCCTAAGAACGCGTTTAACGCTTCGTTCACCGACTTTTCTCACCTAGACTGCGAAACTCGTGACCAACACTCGAGCACTCTAGATACTGTGCTACATATCTAATAAGTCATCTCACAAGATTTTTCGGACATATCACTTAGGCGGAAGTGGACAGTTGACCGGACTACGCAATTAATTTTGGAGGTATATAACAGGTGAGCTGACATTTTTTATTTGAGACGTCTTGTCTAATAATTATTTGATACGAAGTTTACAAGTCCTGGAAATATAGTATCTATTAATAAATAGGTTACTACATGTTTTAATACTTGGAATATATTTATATTGAACGATATCAGTATTCAATTAAGTTATACGAACTATACGTGTAAACATATACGTATATATGTATATATAATATACTCTCTCTATATAATCTATAATATAATATACTATTAAATTAATGTGAGATATATTATTTTGAAGTTTTTACACCAACTAGATTTCCATAATTCTAATATCATTTCTGTATAAGTTGTAAACAAGGTTTGCTATTTTATTATAGTTCTATGTTTAGAAGCTGTAACAATAAAATGAGAAAGTGCAATTCGGTAGTAATAGTAGATCTAATACTATTAACGAGGGTTAAATATGAGGTCAGAAATGCATAGACTGTGATCATCCACTGCATAATTAGAGTAGTAGAAATCCTAACCAGTCTTGAGTGCTATTTGCATCACGAATTGATGTTAAACAAATTAAGTAGTAATTTTAAATTATATGTGACTATAATGAATTATTATTGATAATTAAATATAAATTTTTTTGGAAATTTTGGCTTTAAACATTTTCATATTATTATTAAATTTAACGTATTAAATTTAACTAAATCGGTTAATGTATAAAGTTATTTTTATTTCGAATTGTATTTAACCTATGTGTAAAACCTAACAAAATTTAATCTTTAATAACAATAACATTTCAGTAAATCATAGTATATTTTAAAATTTGTATAATAAATTTTTCTTTCTACTATAATAAAATGTTTACTGAAAACTGAAAAATCCATCAGATTTTTAAGAATAGAAAAGTTTAGAAATTCTTATATTTTAGAAGTCCATGAAATGTGTAGTCTAATGAAGGGTATGTGTGCATCGTGAATGCATCGTAAACTTTGGTGTGAACGCGACATAACCGCGAACAATTTCAAACAAGCTGTGCCAATTGGAAGGATAACTGCGTCAGAGTTGAATAAGGGTTCTCAGCGTGTCTACTTGACAATTCTCTATTCAAAAATGTGATTTGCTGTGCTCCGTTTATTATTCTTTGGTGGTGCAATTTTCTTATGCTATTTATCTAGACACCACTCGATATTCATTGATCGAAACGTAAACTACGCGTGTCATGTTAAACGTCGGGGATACTACTTCACGAGTAGGTCAGTAGCCAGTCATGTATGAAGCCATTAAGCAATCAGAATACCTATTGTACTTAGGCTGATTAACAATGACAGTATGGTAAATACCTTGTCCAATGAATACTGATTGTTTAGAGACTTCATGTGCTGTAAGTACCAATTGAGTAAATATAGTAGAAACTTTTTTTGAACAACTGTGTTCTGGTAGGTTAGTGCATTTCTTCGATACATTCATTCAGTAATTACATTTTATTTTGTTCATAGTATCAATCACATTACTGACCAGACAATGTACCTTTATGCAAAAAAGAATTTTCAGAATCTATTGTAAAAAATAGGAGCCATATGAAAGTTCATTTTTTGTTTTAATAATTTTACTTAGGTTGAAATAATATATCGACGACATATAATAAATTCTTTTTGATTATTGTTTTTGCTTATTGATTATTGTCATTTTAGTAATATCTTTTGCTACTGTAAAATCTTAAAATTTTGAGCTTCATTGAAAAGTGGGAAACACTAATTACTTTTAACCATTAAAATGTGCTAATACAATTAATCACAAATTACGTTACGCTATAATTTCAATAATTGTGGAAGAAGACATCAAAAACAAGTCATTTTGATCCGATCGACTGTCCAGTGTTAAATTCCTCAAGGGTGTGGAACTGTGAACTCCTGTTTGATCCCGACGGAGTTGATCGTCGCGATATAACAAAGAAGTGGTCATTAGGAGTATCTCATGTTTCACCTACTCATTTCTGTGATAAATGCATAAAACTCTATGCGAAGAGTATCTAATTGATTTGTTCTCCAAGAGACGTTCGTTACAAACGACTAAAAACAGATATTCTTTCCGAACACGACAGTATTTGAAGAGACATACAAAAACCACTGATATACTGTTAGTAGACGTACCAAGAAGACCTATGGTTCCGGTTTATATGTAGAATCGTCCGTATATCACCACGAATGGTCCCAGTATTCGAGTTTTCCACGTATGGGTAAATTCTAACATTGAACCGGCGTGCAAGTCAAAACTATCGCGCCCATCATCCTCGGCACATAAATATCGTACAAATGCTTCTCGCCACCATCAGCATCACAAATGGTGGCGGCTGCGGCGGGTGTGCGCCCAGAACGTCGCAAAATATCGGCTGGAAACGTACTGGCCCGATAAATTTATTTCTCCTATCGATGAAATCGGGTTGACAAACGGTCGGGCACAATAAGAGCGCAATGACGCGCGGTGATGCGCTGCGTCGCGTCCGCGGCCGTTCTTTGCGCGTCTCGCTACCTGCTGCGCCATGACTTTCGCCGCATGGTGTGGTGGTGCATGTCGTCGAATGGGTGTCCTTTCTTGCGGGAACTGGTCCGCGTTCCCTGAAGGGTTGATAATACGCCGATTAAATTGAAAACAGCAAAGCTAATTGCGCTACGCCTGTATTATTCATTGGATCCAGCGGGGCGGCTCAAGCCGGTAGGGATGGGATCAAGTTCAATGTAGACAGTAGACTCATGTATGAATCCGAGTTCATTTCAATACCCACAAGCATTGTGCTATTAGGTGGTTGCGTATGAAATGTCCGATTTTAGAACGCGAATGTCCTGAAGCGTTTCGGTCAAGAAATACTATTACAATTTACGAGTTTATTATACATCATTTTAAGGTAAAAGGCTGGTCTTAATTTGGATATCCAATTTTCCTTTGAATAATGTTTATTTCGATGTGATTCATTAACACTCTTGTTCTTTTTTTTGTCAGAAATAATAACTTTTTGGAGAAGCAATGAATTATTATGTGCATATACAAGTTTTATTTTATCAAGAAATGTTCGATGGTAGATGTTAAATTTTGAACAATGTCACCTTAAATTTTCCAAGATAATAGGTTTTGCAATCTAACAGTGATTGAGCTTTATGTATGCTGGTTTTGACAATCTTCTTGTTATAGTTTTAACTCATACCAGTAGTTTACTCTAGTAAACCTGCTGGTACTTACTGGTAAAGTACTTTGACTATCACGCAACCTGAGTTCGCTTGACTTCGTTGTTGTCTGGTGGTTAAAAAACTCATAACAATAATTTAACTCATCTTACTTGATGAAAATTGAACTAACTGATTTCGGTAATGTTCAATATAATAATTATTATCCTTTATATGAAAATTATATTTATTCATCACTATCAAATCATATTAGAGAGAATGACCTATGTTGGTTCATAATTAAAAGAGTTATTGCTTTTATATTGGGTTGGAACAAAAGATCGTAGCGTTTCTAAATCAGAATTCAAAGATAAAAGTAAGATATTTATTCATAGGTTAATTGAATAACATGATAAGCCAACCTAAAAGATGGCAAAAACTAATAGACCAGAACGGAAAATATGTTATTGAACAAATCTATGTATAAATATCTTAATTTTATCTTTGAGTTTTAATTTACAAATGCTACGAACTTTCGTTTCAATCCAATACTACAAAAATGAACCCTTCCTTGAGAGTCATATACTTTTAAAAAATATAATGAATAATCTCCGATAGGCAATGTGTTAATATAATGAATAAAATGATGACTAAAAAATTATATTAAGTTAATTAATGATATTAAGTCTCTTAGAATAAAAAAGTGTATTGCATGGTTTGTAGCAAATAGGAGCTACAGTATTCTTTATTCCTTTAATATTTCCGCAAATTGAAAACACTATACTATATCGATATTTTAAAATTCTTTGAATCATGTTACTGTTCTAAACACATAAAATCTGCAGTCAAGTCATTGTTCCACTTACACTTCAGAAATAGCAAATACGTTTCCAGTAAAAATCGACAGCGATTGTTAAGCACCTCTACATACATATAAGCATGCAGTATGGTAGTAGCCAAAGCTCGCGGTTTCGCCCTCTTACTCGTGCGGTACACGACCGAATACGGTGGTTATTTGAGAAAAACCACGACTTTCCTTCTACTGCCGCGTTCTTGCTGCGTACATGCGTTCAACTTGGTGTAATTGTTACTTGTTTTTGTCGCGTCGTCGGTGGTTCCCCTTAATGCTTTCAGAAATTTGTTGAATTACAACACGCGCGACGTATTGGGGCATAATGTGGTGGTTTTTATTGTTATCAAGGGATCTGCCGTTACAAGAAACGATTTCTGGCCGAGTAAGAAAGACCGTTCTCTAATATGGCCTTAAATATTTATTTTGTACAGCAATACTTACTTTCTGAAAGCAGAACAAGACAATTCAGTGCATTGGAAATATTCAATTATTATTTTTGTGTCTGTATTACAGTTTATTATAAACATCTCTTTCAAATCTGATCGGAAATTAGAAATCGGAGATTAATCTTTGAAACTTTGTTTAATGAGCATTAAACAGCGGATTTTTATCAGCATGTTTAAATACTTCTAATGCTTTTACCGTTTCAATTCAATTCATATTTTTACAAAATGATTGATGATTGATCTCTTTCTGTCTGTTGTGAGAAATATTTCTTTAAACTGTGATGTTATAAATGACACATAATTTCTTGATTTGAAGTGTAAAACAAAAATGGGTGAAATATTATCTAAGGCTCTTTATGCAACTATTGGGTTGGAACGAAAGTTCGCTTTTAAATTAACATGGTTTAAGAAAGTGCAGAGCTTGTGCATCGAAATATTAATTCGATCATTCGACTGATAATCATAATCGGGCTCCGTCGAGACTTCCCAAACTTTCTCACAGCAGTTGACGCACTGAGACGTTGAACGTCGTTCCGCCAGTTATCTGCAAAACGAAGAGAAGCGTAATGATACGACCGCGAAAACGTGGAAAAGCATCGGGACGCGTGGTCGTCGAATTGTTATTAATAACAAGCGAGGCCGTAAATCGCAGCTAACGATTCCGAAATACGGTTGCACGGTCGGCGACCGGCCGGCTGAATGATAATCGCCCCTAATAACACACACGGAGCGCCGCGCCGGCTTCGAAACGGGGGATCGCGCGGCACCCGAAAAGTATCACGGCATACCTCCACACTTCGGTACATTGAAATCTTTCTGGAAACGCTGCTGGAGCAAGTGTGCGGAGAAGGGGTATCCCCTTTGGAAGAGACGGGAACGGCGGCGGCAGTTTGCGTCGACAGCCACTTGCCGAAACGACCCGGTACGCACCCCGTGAAACGCTAAAAGGCTAAAAGGTTTCCGTCACCGCACGAAACGACCGGCTACGATCGGTACGATGCCGACGCGACGACCCAGGTAGGAGGGTTTATTCCAGAGGACGGTATTATAACTTACCAGGTGGTATAACTCGGACGAAGACGAGGAATTAGCAATTTTTACCGGTCGCCATGGCATGGCACCGCGTCCGGGAGCGTTCCCCGAGTTCCAAAGGGAACGGGCCAGGGCCCGGTCCCGGAGCCCGATAAACTTTCGAGGCAGAATGATGATAAGTCTTGTGCATAATTTCCCCGGGTGTACACCGCGAGATTGTACTTGAGATCCGATAAAAATTATATGATATAATGTGGTACCGGGTGATTCGTAGCCGGCGGCCGATCGGCGCTCGGACCAGCCGATTCGTATCGTATGGCGTTTTTTATCGGGCTCTCTCGGGCTCGAAAGACGATTACTCGGTGGATCATGTCTTTAAGCCGCGGTGCCGACGATGTTTTCTCTCCCCCGTGGACAGCGATGCCCGAGCTATAACGTACGCCATAAAAATCCTTAAACGAGATAAGAAGCTTGTTAATCGATCCACCGTGAACGAATAACTGCCCGCTACAAATGGCAACGATAGTTTGACTGTGACTGAATAAACGTACCCGGACCCATGGTGACCGATAATTTCCGTGATTATATGCGGGCCGTTTCTTGTCGCGGCCAACCAACGATCTGCCGCGATGTTGACGAGGACTCTCCGATCGGTAATCGCACTGTTCTTCCCCTTTTTTGGCTTTTCTTACGCATTGCGGGATGTAGTACATGCGGGGATGTGTTGCCGCGCCGCGCCGCGTGGATTGATATTAATGCGTTCAATCTTCCTTCTGCGAATGCAAAGTCCTGCGGCTGTTAGGTTATTATTAGACGGCTTATGTTTATGCAAAACAAAAATTGCAAGAAATAGAAGCCAAGTAACAGTTTCTTTTCTCCTTTACTCTTTTCAATGAGTTGCAGCTAGTACACTGATATTATTAAATTCTTTTAATCTACAGTTTCGAACTGCACGTACTCAGTTTTGTCAAAAATGCGTAAAATACGTAGTCTAGTTATTATTTATATATTTATAGATATTTGTGGCTATTATGGTATTATTGCAACTTTTATAATAGCTTTTGGCTATCAGGTTGTTGTTGATACTTCTATAAACATTTATGAGTGTCAGGACATTATTAATTCATTTATTAAACCCCGTCACTGTTAGATTATTATTAATAACTTTCTAAAAGTTTGTAGTTGTGATTGATACATTTATTTACACAATTCTATTTTTTATCACGTTTTATCTCTTCTTTATCAGATTTGTATGTCTATTTACTTTATTCTCATATTAGTACCTTTTCAGTGCTTTGTTTTCTGTGAAAAATATTTTTAATTCGTTGTATGCAATAAGGAGGACATTATTATTTACTGAATTGTGTATCTATTTTCATATATCTTCAATAATGTTAGAGTCTCTACGACTTTAATCCAACTGAAACGATTTTAGTAACTAGCAAAACAAGTACGAAGTATTCACTATATCCTGCCATAAGCAATAAAACCTTTTTCTATAAGCAATATTCAATTAATGGGGCAAATATTGTACAAGAATGTTTGCACAAATGGTTCGAGAAACCATAAAACCTTTCACGCTATAATAAATGCTCTAATGATATCTACTACTTTTTCACAGTATTAAACGAGTTACCAGTTCTTGAGTTATTATACATCTAATGCATTTATATTGGCGATTACGGAAGCCATGAAACTACTTTAATGCATTCATATTATAACGTGCAATGAAAATGGTAAATCGTGAATATTTATGGAAATTTAAATTTTGCATTTTAATTTTTTCATTTATATAAAGTGTAAATATGTAAATATGTGTAATTGTAATCTATAATAACCTTCATGTATTGCAACTGTAACACAACACAAAATTTTCAATTTTTAAGTTTCCGATGTGACGAAATTATAATAATTCAAGATACTACGAAAAATATGATAATGTTTATGTAACATTATTTCTGTTGTAAATGAGCAACAATAACGAAACATTCGACGGTGCTAATCAAACGTGCAAGAATGTTCAGTTGAAACTCGAAAGGAAGTGAAAAATGCTTCGAAATGCAAGGCACGTAAAAATTGTTTCGCGCGAAAATATTCAGTGGATAAGTGTACGAGGAGTAAAGCTTTATCGTGTCTGTCAGTCACAGAAGTAGTTTATTAACGCGAAAATAATGTTATCTGTTTAGCGAGGGCCCTCTTTTAGTTGAAGGAAGTTAATTAGGCTGCGGCAATTATGCAAAGTGTTGCGACCACTGTCCTCGCTGATAAGTTTCACCCATTGATTGTCGCTGTTACAAGATACTTTGAACACTGTATCTTCTTATCTCTCATTGATTCTTCTTTTTTACACTCTGCCCACGAAATCTTTTCATTAAGAGAAAGTTGAGAGCAAGATAGATATTTATAGAATACATTTGGCACGATTTACATACCTATAACAGCGCCAATTTTACATTTGGCAGGATTTTTTAAATTCCTGACACATGTAAACAATATTTATACTGTTAGTGTTATTCTTTTCTAAAAATTTTCTCCAATTTAAAATTTGTACCAGTAGCTGGAATAGATTATGCATTGTTATTCTAAAATGCGATTTTTTATAAAAATACATTTCTTTTCATTTTTTATATTGCAATTTATAGATGACAAAATATATACGAATATAGTTATTGATTACTATCGATACTTCATAAAATAATAACAAGCATTTCAGTGTAATTTCAGTGTAATTTATGCAAAATGAAAATTTTCTATCTGAATTGCAACAAACTGTAGTGAAATAGATTTTTGAGATTTTGAGATAGAATTTTTTTCCTTAATATATTTAATAGCTTGAAAATAATATTTCTAAATTCTTCTAATATTTTCATTGTTTCAACTTACACCTACCCGTTTCTGTCGGAAATGTATTAAACATGCTGTCTAGTAGTGAGTGAGTCATGAAAAAAAGGACATTATAGTAATACTTTATAGTAATTTAAATTCTCCATTTCAGACAAACTTTTTGAAATCACATGTTGGTCAGCTTTTCGTGCCAAGTGCACCGCTGTGCTGGTAGGTTTACTGTTAAGCTTTCTAAAGACCACCGGGAATATTCAGTTCAAGCCGCAGTATAATTCACGTATCGGCTTACGCGTTTCTTCACAATAACGCGGAAAATCTCCGCCAAGACGCGGCGGCATTGCCGACAATCTATCGCCGCGGAATATCCTCGTTGGCCTGTGGACCCTTTACTCGAGAGGCAATACCATCGGAGTTCCAAGTGAACCATTTATCCTGCTCACCTACAAAATAAATACTCTGGCACGTCACCACGCGGAGCAAGTAAATCGTCACGGCGACTCTTTCCCGAGCGGTCCATCATCCCAATTACAGGTAAAACCGTGGTTGCTGGTGGATCTCTCGCGCGCGAGCCACGCAAAAGGTTCTCCCACGCGCGACGGAACAAACACACGATTGCCAGCTGACGAGGTCGAGCCAGAGAAATGGATGAGTGCGGTGGCCTGTTGGAAGGTCGTTCTCGTTCCGTATTCGAAATATCGGGGGCAGGATAGATAACGGGGCGAGGAAAGTCGAGGTGTCTTCGAGTGGAACTGTCCTATTACCGGGCAATACGGTAATGAATCTCCGATCGGATGCAAATGAGCCAATTCGGGGGAATATGGTGGCGCGGTCGGTACAGGCGGGTACGGGCGGGTGCATGCGGGTAGGCCCGAACCCGGGGAACAGTTGGTGTGGTATCGGGGCCCGTGTAAAGGGTCGGAGCAAGGGCCGAATGGCTCGGGGGCACGTGCACGCACGAATACATTAACACGCGCGTGCTTCTGACGGACTGCGAGCAGCCAGGGAGCCGTGGAGCGGATACCCGGTCAACAACACACGCAGACGTTTAGGCGCCACGGCCTTCGAGCCAATAAATCCACGCTGCCTCATTACTAAGCTTGTCTCTTTAATTGAAATCTCGTGTTTTTCCGAGCGGACTTTTTTTGCCGGTCCCGCGAGTTCCAGCTTTTATTTAAACTCCGCGCGACACCTCGCGATATCTTTCCCTCGCCGCTCCCGGCCCAGATGCCACCGCTTTCTGTCTTCTTCTTGTACCCGCGCAGGCCACGGGCCCCTGGGCCCCACGATTTATGCGTCTCATTCGGCCCGGCATACGTTCCGTGATCCGTTTCGTCTCCTCGCTCTTGCTAATCGCTTCGTCACGTCCAGCCGAGGTTTTTCAGCAAAACGCGCCTCAACCGGACCGTTTCAGTTAAGAGGCGACAAACTTCTTGCGAATTCGATGGTAATGATGGCCGCGACGCTGCTCCCGCTCGCTGGTAGCTCGGTGCATCAGCCCGGGAGCTTCAGCTCCTTGTCTTAGGTGTTCTCTAGCAATTGGGTTCGCTGGAGATGAACTTCCTCTCAAAGCAGTAGGACCATTGAAGACAGTAGCAAGTTGCATAGAGTTCGACGGAGTTGATGTCAACCTTCCCAGGTAGCAAAGAATGCACGCTGGTACTTTACTGCCTCGCCTCCTTGGACAAGGTATAGAAGTGGATGCTGGAAGAAAAATAACAATGTTGTGAGAATGTTTATTCAACCTTTTAACTTCTGATGAACATATTCAAAAACTCAAAGCAAGGCAAGTAGAACTAAGGTAGTCGAAGTTTTGCCATAGTCAATGTGATGATGATACACAGTGTGGAGCGACATTCAACCAAGGAAACCAGAGGAAGTTACTTCAAATAACCTAAGGAATCAACCCTTTCAAGGAGGTACACCATTTTTGGGACACCCTGCAGAGTCGAACCAATTTGGTATACAGATATACAGAAAGGGATAAAAGTACAATCTACTTTCTAAATATAGTTCCCGTTACCGGAAAAAAAGAAGAAATTCTCAATTTTTTGTTCAGAAAGCCTACTGGTGTAAAAACAACATGCCTTTGTTACATCTGGAAACCTAACCACCGTGTTACGGGAGGCAGAGATACGTCTATTGTATTTTCTTCAATTTTAAAGGCACTGGAACGAACCTCTGAAGAAGTATACTTCTTTGGACGTGAAATGCACTGAGCCGTAAAAAGATTGTGGGTGGACCCCGTACGTAAAAAAGTTGAAGAACTTAATTTCTATACAATATCGACGGTTAATGTTTCCGCACGGCAATCGGTACAATGGAACGTGTTCTACGGTCCATTACTAATTTCGATTGTCTCGGCAAAGAGCCGGTTTATCGAGCGATTTTGGTCCATTGTGTGTAGGGTGCTGCGCGAATGGAAGACATATTTTTACGCGAAATGGCGGAAAGTAAAAAAGCGTGTTCGATTAAAGCGTGAAGGTGTCATGGCGCAATATGGAGGGGAAAGCGGCGTTATCGAGCCGAACGCACACGGCGCGCTAGTCCCTTTCGAAAAGCTGATTTCAATTCCATCCATTTTTATAGGCACAAAGTGATTTCGATCGTTGAGCCGTCGATGTGTATTTCGCAACAAACCGGGAATGTCATAACGCGTGTCACTCTCGGACGCGTTTCTTACCTGAAAAGTCGGTCGCGTTCGACGTTTCTTCGTGGTTAGCGAAGCGTAATCTTAACCAGGTTAATGTAAAAAGCCTAATCATTCGTCGAACGCCGGTTTCACCGTGCAATTGGACGATTTCGCGGGAGTCGATTGAGATCGAAAGCCTCTCCGTCGGTTGTATAGTAGATCCAAAAAATATTTGAACATCAAACTATAGCAATAAGCTTGGACTGATTTTAAAGTTTGAAGATTCTACTTTCGTACACCATTATTCATTTTCCTCTAATATTTTTTTACTTGATGTAGTAGATGAGAAACTGAAGACCCGTTTTTCCTGAAAATATTATAAATTGAAACCTCTGTAAGAACATTAAAACATTTTTCCCGTGAATGAATCTTTCACAGATGTGAAGATTGAAGCTTTCCGTTTACAACGACTTCTTAAAAATTAATGTACGACTTTTTGTCACTGTTCTATGGTACTAAAATGAGGACCAAGTAAAGTTGGCTGTATATCTTTCATTTAAACCTTAATACAATGACCAAAAAATTGTACATCGTTGTAAAGGGGAGACTTCAATCAAGGGAAGATTCATGCACGACAAACATATTTCAATGTTTTTAGAGACGCTTCAATTGGTAGCATGGTCGAGAGAAAACATGTCTTCAGTTTTCCACTTGTTACGTTGTGCGAAATCGTTTCAGGTTAAAATGAATAATGGTTAGTAGAAGTAGGAGTCTGAAGCTTTAATATGAGACCAGGATTATTATTGTACTATTTGTTTTAACGAAATCGTCACTGTTTAAACATCTGCAGAGTATCGAGACTATCAAATTTAGTGTTCAAAAACTTTTTGGATCCACTGTATAAATATTATTTTTCTACTAAAAACCTATATGAATGAAATTTTGGTATCTCACTTGATAATTTAATGGAATCATTGCATTTTCAAAGTACAGTTTGCTACTATATACTAGTAATGCTACTACTAGCTCCGCAGTAGCAAAAGAATATCCAAGTCTCGGCCCAAAAGAAAAATGACAAACCGTTGCATCAGTAGGTCAAGCCTCAGTGATGTATCGAGCGGATCAGCGATTCTTCTAGATCGCCGCGTCGACTTGCACATACATTTTCGGGGGACGTGATCAAGCGAAGAGACGCACACGACGAAAGAAAGTAAGGCAAGAAGAAAGCGAAGAAGGAGGAAGAAGGAGTCCATATCAATTTATCTCATCGAAAAATAATCGTCGAAGCTACCGGCGCGCGCGGCAAAAGCACGGCCGCGAAGAGAGGGCCGGTCGCAGGCGGGTTTGCTCGTTAAAGATCACAGCTGAAATATCGCGGGCCGTGTTCGGGTATATTTGAGCCAGACTTCTGGTTACGTGTCCTCGGGGCTGTCGCCGGGAAAAAAGTTTGAGTCCCTTGCAAGACAGCATCCTGCCGGTCAGTGATCCTGGCGACGCGTCGGCTCGGCCGTGGCCAGGCCGTTTCGATGTAGGTAGGTATATTCAGCACGGGCATGGGCATGGGCACGATCCATGATCCACGGGATCCACGTTCCAAGTTGCGGACGCTACGGCAGCCCACAAGCACTCTCTCTCTCGACGCGACCCGTTCGGTGGCGGATCAAGCGGGGAAGCATAGCTGGCGCATTATCACATACGTTAAGTTTTTCTGGCTCTATTGGCCCAGAGCCGGGCCTCGAAAAACTACTGATTAATCGAACCAACACGGCGAACATTCTTGCGGCCGCATATACAGCCACGGGAACCAGTAGCGGACCACTGCACTGGCTGCCTGCCTGGCTGGTACCAACACCACACCCTGCGCTCCTACATTCGCACGGATGTCGGGAGAAGAGACACGAGCTGCTCCCAGAAAAACTCTCCCAATACCATCGGGAGGCCAGTTCCGCCAATGTCTTCGGGACGAAAACCGGAATGCGTTTCTTAGGGGTCTCTCGGTGCAGCGCGTCCTCTGAACTTACAATTAACGCGGTACAATATCATACGCCCGCGCGAAAAAATTGATCGCCGTGCGGTTCGAAACCGTCGCATCGCGGTGGAACTTGCGGTGGATCATCAAGTTATCGGACACACTCGCATACATTAACTGTGAAATTTAAGGACTCTCAGGGAATCAAAGTGGTTTAATTGAGGCTCCTCGGTTTTGCAACTTAAACTTTGGTTCAAGATTTTCACAGAACGTATAGGCGTACGTTGCGTCTGTTACAATACAATTACTTGTACATTCAGGGAGATCTACGAGTACTGCTTAGCAAGCATCCAATTCAAGTTTCATCATTGCCTTCTGAGTTTCTTGTTTCAATTACTTAATGAAATGGTAACTTCAAGTGTTAGATAAAAAGCGTATTAATGCCATAATAATATATCTATTTTACCGCTAACTGATATAGTAAGAATTATTATTTAATTAAACTCCTGTGGAGTGTAGGAGGAGGTTGGGGAGATTAAGAGGGGGCGCGGTAGGGGCAATATGAAATAGTTGTTAGTGGGGGAACCTGTACACCGGTAGTGGGACTCGCGAAGCGAGGAGAAGGATAAATGGAGTACAAGTTTATGGAACAAATGGAATGAAACATGGAGATGACCAAGTCGAGTGAACCAAGCTACACCATTTTCTTACAGACTTTGTAGCGTCAAGGAATTGCTAAGTTTGTGAAAACTTTGTCATGAATTCCACCGTATAATATATCACTTACTTTTAGATTCTGTAAATAAACAAAGTGTAGTGGTTGCAATATTCAATTTGTTTCTTGTAGCAAAAGTTCACGCTGTCATCGATAAGAAATCAGCAGATAAGAATTACGTAAATAAGGTTTCACCACCTTGTTACGTTGAAGTCACTAAACGTACGTTTCACTGCTAACTTGCTAGAGGCAAGCTTGATTGACACGTGCATTAACCAACAACAACGTTGATGGACACTATCTTCGACCAACGATAAGAAGTGTATAAATACTTTGACAATTTCGCGGCAAGAATACGTACATTGAAACGACAGTACTATCGGACAGTGTTGCTAACGGGCAATGCAGGTGTCAATCAAACTTGATTTCGGTGAATACTCGCCAGTCAAAGTAATGCCAGTGAAACCAGTCGCCGGTTATTTCAATGTATCTTTTTCAACTTGTTGCATGGCATGATGTCTCTAATCTGAATTTCTATTGGTCTCTGAAGCGTAAACACAAGGAATTTGTTCATTTCTACATAATTCATATCTACATTACAGGCATATTTATGTCAAACTCATTAAGACTTCGTGCTTAACGTGTTTTGCTGCTTTAATTTCTTGGGCGCGAAAACGTTTGGACTTTTTACAGAATAAATTGTCCATATCATTTTAACACAAAAAATTTGATTCTTCGTCTTTTACTTATTTAAAACAATATTCTACATTAAAATATAAATTCACTCCTTTTCTGATTGTATTGACATTTACCGACCCTGTCATTTCTTCCGTTACAAATTCTATTTAAAAGTTCTTTTATTGATTGATTTTACCCTTTAACAATCAAATTGCCCCCCCCCCCTGTGGGGCGTGGGTTTCACGTTGGGAAACATTGGATTAAATGGTTGACTACTGGAACAATTGCTCTACATAAATCACGAACTCTTAACAATTTTTTGACGTAAAACGCTTGTTAAAAACACCGACGGCTGCGGGAAGGACTTTTCCTTTCGCAGTTCGTAGCGGGACAGAAAATGCCACTTGTTATGCCGACACATCGCTTAGTTATTACGTCACGCGTATCCGCTCCCCTCGTTCGGCAGTTCAGCTTTGGTGAAACGGCCGTTTCTGCGTTTGAGGCGTCGCCACCCCCTCGTACTCGCGACCTCACCCCCGGAAACTGCCGTTCCGCTCGTGGCCTCGCGGCTGATCAGAAAGCAGCCCGTCCTCGGGACAGACATTCCGTGCAGCCGGTGTAGCCGAAGTTAAACTTTACACCGTTCCGTCGCCGAATCGCCCCGGACACGTGATCGCGCCATGTGTGGATGCAAACTTGCCCCCCGTCCACATACTATCACCGCTCCCGCAGGGCACGTTTGCGGCACGGCCCCGCAACCTGGCTCGCATTAAAGAATTTTGTGCCATTTCGACCGAAAATCTATTTTCCGTATCTGCTGGAGCTGTATCGCTTTTACAGCGTCCATCAGTCTTACAATCGGGGAAAATGGGGACAAATGTAACATTTTTTACGTTTTTTAAAATATAAAAAATTAAATCATCCCGTATGAAAGTATGTTAAAGAGTTACAACAATTTTTCGCAGTTCATATATTATTGTTACGTTTGTCCTGAAGGAGAGTAACACTAATTATTTTCAGATGAATTACGTGAAAATATTTCTTCTAACGCAAAACAGGATTTTTTAAATAAGATACATTTGAATAAATGTATTATTACAATACATATTATTGATATTCCTCATCAATAATGTTCATTGTCAACACAACAAATTTTCGGCACTTATAATTATATTTGTCATTACAACATTTTATTTTCTGAACATGCAGTTTCCTAAACATAAAGTTATCAATGGAATGATGCGATGAAATTAAAGCAATAAGAGTATCACGACGAAATATATAAAATATGTTTCTCTGAATGTTATTCTCTTCAGCATAGGAAGTCTTCTACGATCAAAAACCGTGCGATTTCGCACATTCCTTGAGAACACGATAATTTCTGAACATTAGACCAAGTGGCAAGTGCGCGTAGTGCTACGTGTGGTAGAAAAACAAGATACAACCATTTATTTCGGGTAAAATAATTTGCATTTCCTCCACGACGATTACGGAGTTCGTGGCTAATAAAATTTGAGTAGCTCGAAAGACCTCATCTTCAATATTGCACGCAAATCAACGCGTAACCTTCAATTTGCTGCACGCGATGCGGATCATCATCAATGCGAATCTTTTCTGAAATAATACCGTTGCTCACTTAACGGCTCTCGAGCGAAAAAAACGATGATCCCGCTAAAGTATTCGAAAATTGAATGCTGCTAATTAGAAATTAATGTTCCTGCGTTATAAATAGATTTCGTTGTCACGGAATTGCACAAACAGGGTCTTTTAATAAATTACTTCCACTGACATCTCTTATGCAGATGACTTCAGCATAATTTTTGCGCAGCAACAAATTCAAAACACCATCAGAAAAGATTCTTTTTGTTCGAGAACTGGTTAACTTGAATACAAGAAAAAATTGAAAAGCTACATTGGAGTATTGTTGAACATTTTCTTTACTGTCCGGATTTATGAATTATTTTTAAAAGCAGCTAGATTCTATCGCCATTTAAAAATAACAAGACCACGTTTATCGGAATATCGCATGAAATGTTTAATCTACATATTTCTCTTATTTCTGATCTTGTATGATCTTGGAAATCATTGTATTACTAATGAGTAATTTCGTCTTGATACACGCATTCACTGGTTCACGCTGCCGTTAGGAAACATATAGCATCCCATTTAAAAACCTGAATGTCACCTTCGTATCTCGAAAAATAATTTAAACATAAAAAGTTGACGTACAGGTTATCGTCGTCAGTAAAATATGTTTACGTTGCCAGTAAAATATACTGTAAATTCTTCCTTCTCCAATTTTTTAAAATAAAATTTACCGCGAACACTCCGTATAAAAATATTTTATGCAAAATTTCCGTGCTCAGGTTCGGGGCCAATGACTATCAGTCGTTTTGGATGGGTCAGTTATGTCCCTATTGATGTCGTCAGGGATCTTCATCAATTATTTGTATTTCCAAGCCAACATCAACGAATACCCTATAGCGCTTATTTGTCCAAAGCGATGGTCTCGCCAACTGAATTCAAGGTCATTGAAATTCGTGACGAAACATCTAAATAATTATCTTACTATCTTGTTCCAACGCCGACAGCCAACTTTGTGTATCGGTGAAACATGTACGGCTAGGCAGGGCCGGCGCGGGGCGTGTTGTGGGGTCGCGGATGGGCGTCTGAGCGATTTGGTGACATCAAAGTTTAATAAGCGCCATAAGCCGATCCGAACTGCGGCTAAAACTCGCCGAGCAATAAAACCAGCAATAAAGCGTTCGCCTTTCTCACGTCCCGCGGGTGGAGAGGCGACCGGAGCGTAGCAGGGCTGGCGAAGGAAGCGTGCCTCGCTTGCATGGTGGTTAACCGAAAGGTTAGAAGGGCGGGAACACATTAGCGGTAGAAGGTGGCGTGCTCATAGAGACGTCCGGTCGCCCAATTACTCCCGCATTAAATCAATGTTCCTCCAGGCTGGGCCATTCCGGCATCCCGGTAATAAACCGTGGGCAACATATCTGCACGACTTACGGCTCATCCCTTGTGTCGCTGCCTCGATACCACCCCACCACCACGAACTGGCAGAGGGGTTGAACAGACCGAGGCTGCCGAGAAATGTGCTTTCTGTCGTAATATTTGGCTTTAAATCATGTCGCGCTGACAGGCCCCACTTTCTTCGCACCTTCTGATTCATCCGCGACACCGCTTGCGATCTTATTCTCACGTTCTCTGTCGCCACCCTCCATGACCCTCGGGTTCCACGGCTTTTTGAATTTGAGGTTCTGCTAGGCGGTGGCATGGCCGATGTAGCTCGGTCGGAATTCATTTCTTCTTGCTCGAACCTCTTCATTGGGGAGAATGAGTTAATTAGAGATTCGAGGTCGCTCTAGCAGTTTTCAGAAAGTTTGTATTTTCTTTTTAATTCAACATATAACTCTTTCACTTCATTGTATCATTCATATTGGTATGAATTATATTGTATTTGCGTTGGCCATGATAACTAGACTGCGGATCTTTAGGCATTTATAGCAAAATTGAATAAATGAAATTCAATTGTTGGAGAATTTTTCAAATTGAAGATGTCGATACATGATTTCTCCTCTATTAAAATCGTTATGGGAAGAAATAACATTCAATGTAGTTTATATTCCTTGCAATCGATGCAAACAATTTTTATTTTGCATATAGATCCGGAGTCTAATGATAACATTTTTGTCGCCTCAATGCCACTTGTCTTTCACTTGGTCTTAATTGAAAAATTCCTTAGTTAAAAAGTTAACCCTTTGCCCTACAATGTCACTCCAAGGTTGATTACTAGTCTGACGTTTTAAATATGTATCGATGAAAAATAAAATAATTTGTGTTGTAAAATAAATGTTAGGCTGCCATTACATATGTTAGTTTATGGTGGAGAATTAAAGCTTGACGTCACCGAGTGGTCGTTTTGCATCATTACATGGTTGTCTTATTCGTCAAATAAATTTTAATTCTGTGCACTAGTCTTTATAGCTATAATTTAAATCTCACTATAATTTTGATTGTTAAACAATAAAATTAATTTACGTTTACCAGGCTGATAAAAAGTTTAATCATATCAGTTCGATCATTGCATTGTTCAAGTCCATATTGAAATTCCACTTAACACATATTAGTTGCTGTCACCGATGATTGACGATACAACATTTCATAAATATCTTGTATTAAAAATTAAGAAATTTCAAAGTTATGGAAAGAGAAATATTTATCCAAATACTGGCCTAAATGGGAATATACTGATGTAAATAGTCATTCATTAAGTAATGTTCCATTGAATAAAAATATTTTTGGCACTCACGAAGTGAAAATCCTGCAAATTTACTCACTAGGGGACTTTTCCACGGCATCTGTACAGGACGAACTCAAACGAACTCAAATGAAGTCTATGGCCGCGTTCAACCGTGAGATTAGCCTCGCGCACAATTTACGACGGCGATCTTATTCACCTCTCGGCTTCCATATAAAAGCTTTTTCCTGTAAGCTGCGATACATCCTTTGGACATTGAGGCTCGCGTAAGAAGAAGCCCTTTGGAGACCGTGCACCATAACAAATTAACACTACTCGCTTATAACCGATGCTAAGCTACGAATTCTCCCCATTTATGGTTTGTGCAAATATGTGAGATACGAAGAATTGAATGTGTTACGGAAAACTGATAGTACAATAATTTTTAATATTTACTCAATGGAAGTAGATAAGAGTATGCAAATATTGATTTTAGTTACCTAAGCTTTGAAGTATAGAATCAAATGTGGAAATTAGTTTTCCCTGCTAACTGCCTTATCCAGTATGAAATAATATGCAAATCGTAATAAACGTAGTTACATATTATTTTCATTATTTTCATTTCATTATAACTGTTAAAAGAAAAAATATATTTTTTTGTTTAACTCCTTATAATGGAGAGAGGAGAGAGAGAGAAAGAGGGATACAGAAAATTTCTATTTTGCATACAGATCCGTAGTATAATAATTACTAACTGTTTATCGCAGTTGTTGGCACATTAGAAGAAAAACAAATAATAATGAAATGAATATGAACCTTTTTTATAACAACATATTTACCTGGATGTAGTTACGGTCTTGGTTATGAAATTTACAAAAATTTGTGCATATTTAAAAATTATTATTCCACGCAAAACTAATATAAATGTGTATAAAATTTACAAATCAATGTTCATATTTAAAAATCATTGTTACACGAAAAGCTAATTGAAGTGTCTTGCATGTTTCAGGTACCGAGATGACGCTCTCTGTTGGACAGACAGGTAAGACTCAACGATTTAAGTTTAAATGCAATCGAAGTTAACATTTACAATAAGCAATTATTAGCTCTATTCCTTGCTGCAACGTACAATATTGACATCCAAAATATTCGACATTTCTAAGTTATGAATGAAAGCATTAATAGAGTACAAACACAAATTCCAACTTTAAACACTAGGTTTACGAAGCTTTAGAAATAACTATTTCACATTATTTTATAAACATAACAAGAATGTGTCTATCCAAATTTTTGACCATTTTTCCAATAATACCAACAGTTACGAGCAAAACTGATCACACACACTTTAAATCAGAATAACTATTTTATGAATGGACCAAACGACTTGAATTTCCCTGTAAGGCTAGAAGAATTAGTTTAGTAAATGACGTCTAAAAAATATGTTGACAAAATGCATTTCTGGTCGCAATCATTTTTTCAATATATTTTTTAGACGTCATTTACTAAACTGATTCTTCTAGGCTTACAGAGAAATTCAAGTCGTTTGGTCAATTCATAAAAAAGTTATTCTGATTTAAAGTGTGTGTGATCAGATTTGCTCCTAACTGTATACCATATGTATATCCAAAGAAATAAATTTGGTAAATAATTCCTCGGGGAAGCATCTTAATAATCGTAAATTAAGAATATTGGAAGTCGTCATTTTTCGTCGGGTCCCGTAAACCTAGTGTAAAACTATTCGACAAGGGGGGCAAGCTAACAAACATATATATAGCAGAACCTATCGATCCCCTCAGTCCCTTTTGTGAAGTAAACATACACAGGAAGACCGACTCACACCGATCGCGAGGCCAATAAAATCATTATGATGAGAAAAGTCGGATCACACGACCGACACTTCGATGGTCGGACTTCCCTACGAACCTTGAACTGATATCCGTGAAATTAGAGGGACCGTTAAATGTAACATGGAAGACACACGCGTAAGAGGCGTCAGCCTCGATGAAAAAGGAGCCGCGGGAATGATTTTAACACCGTTTTAAACGATCGCGGTACTTTCGATTTATTTCTGTTTCGCCGGAACGGCGAAGGTACGGTGGAAGGAATCGGGAAAGAGAGGGAAACGTCAGGAGGAAGAGAGATGGACGTTAGGACGCGAGGTGTGTGTCAAAAAGGAGAGACAGAAAACGTGGCAGAAAAGGGGAACGGCTAGGGATATAAAGGAGAGCGCAGGAGCGAGGTGAATAATACAGAGAGATTGACGTTGCGAACGCAATTCCATTGTTCAAAGTGAGTACAGAGCCGGAGGAGCGCTCGCTAAAGCAATGAGCAAGGCAACGAGCTTTTGCCACGAGGTTCTTGCCCACCGGTATAAATCAACTCGCGAGTGACCAGACCACTCCGCCATACGATCCACCGTATACACCGGCTACATCAAATTAGCGACACTTCTTTCGATCGACATGTCGATGCCGAGTTTTTGCTTTCCGCGGAATACTTTCTCTCTGCTCTGACTATCCGCGGCGTCGGATCCACTTTTTTTCAACCGAGACTGTGTTTGGTGGTCCTATACCGTTCTTCTACGGATCCGTGTAAATTATTGGCTCTGTCCGCGAGGAATTCTGTTCCTGACAATCGAGACAGATCAAATGAAGAATGTCTGGCGGTTTGTTTATGCATAAGCGCCGGATTTTTATTTCGTACTTTTGCGAGATGAATGCTATAGCAAAATGGGAATTTAGTTCTTTCATGACTAGACAGCGGATCTTTATGCACAATCAAAATTTCCTACCCGAATTGCAACAACCTGGAGTGAAATAGAAATTTATTTTTTCTCTTGATATGTTTAATAGGTTGAAAATAATATAACAGTATATTTAAATTCTTCTAATTTGTTTACAATTCTAAATTACACCTTCTCATTTTTGTTAGAAATGCATAAAATCCCCGCTGTCTAATAATGATCCACGGATGTTCGTAAATATTTTGAATCTTTTATTTTAGATTGTCCTTTGTCATTTTTATTATAAATATATAAAATCCGTAGTCATGGTCTACATATGTGACGTTGATGAACGTGTTCGATGATCTTATATATTTAATTTGTGAATTTTGGAAGATAAAAGAAATATTACAAGCATTACAAACGATAAATGCTATATAGAATTTAAAATTCCAGCAACGTTTAAAGGAAAATCCATTGTAAATGGCTAGCAGGGAGGAAGGGAAATAAATTAATGATGACACTTGGGTCGGCGTAATCAACTAAAACCGAAGCGACGTTAATTGCGAACAGCCGAACCCGCCGCGATAATTAATAACTGGCGCGACGTTATCAACTCTCGGGGCCTGTGTCGTATCTTTCGATCTTTTTGCTTGCTTATGAAACGCCGACGGATCTTCGCGCGCAAAACGTAGGTACAGAGCGTAATTGGTCCGCGCGATTCGATCGCGAAAAAGAACGGCCACGCATATTACACGCCATATCCGGTCACGCATATTTTATTCGGCCATTCGTAATTCATCGAATCGCCTTTTTATAATTCGATCATTCGAGTAAATCGCGGCTCGATCGTTCCCAGGGTATAAATCGTTCCTTGCTAATGTCTCTATCGTAACCGTTTGATTACACGTTCCGAACTACGTTCCTCGATGATTCACGAATATGCATAAATGTTTAAATACACGAAGGGAATGTTGCTATCAATTCTCTTTTTAACTGTTTAATCTTCTGCAGGTTTCAATGTAGTCCATAAAGTTCGCATCAGTACAACTTCATTATATTTTTGGCTTACTATAATCTACAACACGATAAAAAATTACTTGACTTCTGTCCCTTTAAACTATGTTACAAAATGTTTTTATATTTTTCTTTCACATTAGAATTGACCACAGTGACCACAAGTAAATCAATAAATTTTGCTTTTCCGTATACCAAATTATTAGTTGAAAAAATAAATTGTCAAATCGCTTCAGCATACGATAAAAACAAGACTAATATCTGTCAATTTTCAAAACTGATTCCTCAAATCCCCGAACAATATATTTTATTATTTAAGGTATTTTAGACATAGTTTGAGAATGTAATAGCTCATTATATCTGTTGAACAATCAATTACTCATTATAATATCGATTGAGAAAAATGAACTTTGCATTAAAATATTGTTTTTGAAAATTTTGTCTGGATCGGTGGACATTTGTAAAAGAAACTTGCCGCAAAATTGTTTATACCAAAGAAAATTCTTGTTGACCCTCGAAAGATAAGGTCTAATAACACATAAATAGTAAGGTGGGATCATGTACGATTAGTACTCTTATGTGTAACAATGAATATAAGGTTTTCTCTCATATTTTGCAACTTCAAATTGATTATCTGAATGAGCAGGGAGACGATGACTTGGTACGGACCTAGCGACGAATGTCCCTTTAAATTTCGTTTGTTTCGGAGCACGCACACGATCATGTTCTGTCTCATCGACACGGTCAGGTGGACTGTAGTAGCTACTAAATTTTATCGATACGTATAACTTCACACAATCAAATTTTGTAGAAACTTTAACAGTTCTTAACTTTTTCTGTTCTCGATGAGTAGTGGGTGTTGAAACAAAAAGCAAGTTTAACAACAATTTTCTTTGTTATAAACAATTTTGCGGTAAGTTTCTTTTACACATGTCCATTAATTTTGTATACACCCCGTATATAGTGTGTAACATGTTTTTCATGGGTATGTCTTACGATTTCATAACTAATCAGTTAAAGCGATTTAATGATAAATCGTAAAAATAAAATGTGAAAATTTTAATGCCTATAATTTCTACTTGACGTAATCTTCTAACGACAAGCCGAAGCCAGTTTCTTTAATTAACGTCTTACGTGTAAAACATTATATAACCCCTACTTTCATTATAAATATAATTCACATGATACATTGATTTATAATAACACTTTGTACAAATAACATTATCCAGTGTGGGCCGTTTAAATTGTTTAGAAGAGATAATTAGATGGTGAATAAGAAGCTTTGAGAAGTTAAATTTTTAGTAATGTTATAATTGAAGTCATTGAGAGATTAGGTAAATGCTATGCAAAATGCTCTAAATTTACAATTGTTTTTCATTGTTCCCAATCAGAGATTACTGTTCACTAATTTCTACTGTCTTTGCCTCGTCTTCCCTATCATTTGTGCAAAAAGGGAACAGGAATTTTCCCGGTGATTTTTTCAAATTAACCAGACACCTTCAAGGAAAAGAAGAATGTTAATCGATAATAGGTACATTTTGAGAAAGTAGAGTATGTCGCTAAAAAGTTAAAATAATACGTACGCGGCCGGTTAATGAACAGTTGTTTTCAAAGAGATCGTTAGAGACGGGTGATTTATAAGTGGTGAAACAAAACTATTAGGATGGGAATTCGTAAAGCGGGCAATCTGCGGGGCCCCGTTCCGTAGCAGGTTAATAATTATTGAACTATCGATTAAATGTTCGGCCAAGCTGATTGATCAGCGTTTATATCGCGCATACATCGGCCGCGTCCGCTCCCTACAATTTTCAACCGGGCGCCCATCTTTCAAGTGCATCGCGATCTTTTAGCTCACCAACGGGCGCTTCACTACTGGCCTAATGGCGTTGTTCAGGGAAATTATCGATAATGAATAAAAAACGTGTTCAGATTATCGTTCCTTCCTCGGCTTCTTGTTGGATCTCGAACGGTATCAGTTTATCGGCCAATGATTTTAATTGATGTTACCGCCACGTCGGCCGAACTCGGTTGATTGTGATAATACAATTTTTCAGCCCGAACTGAGCTAATCAGGTGTTGCGATCCTGCCATCGGCATTCCTCACGGATTTGACAATTTTAATTGATTCATTCATCAATAAGGTTTGACGGAGACCTCATTTTTACCGAATCAAATGATACAGTGATAAATTCTCTTGTGCTTGGTGCATACAAATTATTTTAAACAGTCTCATTCTTCCAAATTTAAAACTCTAGAATACTCGCGTTAAAGTGCCTCATATTTTATTGGAAATATGTTGCTTATAAACACTTTAGGTATTGTATTGTATTGTAACATAAATTCGCACGGGGTTGCAAGTCTAAATACGTTCTAATTTTAACAATCTATAACTGTATAATTTATAATTACAATATATACAAAATATAAAATTATAATTACAACGATTTTATAAATGATTGATAGCAATCTTCTACTCTGTTAATAAGCGAAAAGAAGATTGATTTATATCTATTAAAAATTCGGTAATCGTGAGGTACGTATTTTCCTTGAATTTTGCTATTGCACTATATTAATTCATTGCTGCTTCATTTAGTTTATTTCCACTATATTTAATTCACTATAATCAAATTTTATTAGCAAGTGGAAAGTACAAAAGAAGCAAAAATATGCAGAACGTGATCTATATACTCACCTATTTTTAATGTACGAATGTCATGAGTTCAGATAAGCGGTATATGTCGCGAGTTAGTTCGCCCAATAGAAGCTGAGCTACGAGGTTTTTAAATTGGCCATTTCTACGACGCTGGTTCGAACAACTGGAGTCCCGCTGTAAATGCTAATTAAATTTCGGACACACTACTTTGCGCGCATGTAACCGCGAAAGACAGTTCGCCACACCTCGCAGCAGATCTGATTCCTAAAACCTACAATCTCGGGCATATCGAGCATATGAGCAAGGATCTCTCCACTTCTGTGGTCCGCGGAGCGGTACCAATCGGCCCCATGATTTACACTCGTTAAAAACGTCGATCAGAAATCAGTCGCGTACCGAAACCGGTGGCCGAAGAGATCGGACGTAATAACAGGGGCTTGCGTGCGCGCGGCGCGATCGATTCTTTGCCGGAAGCCGGATCGGATGGATCGAGTCGCAAACAGGAATATACGCATACCGGCCGGGTTAGCCGTCTCTTAAACAACCACAGCGTATTTTTTTGCTGGCGTTCGATTTAACTGGATGTCGTTACTACGCTCGGCATTGTTGTCCGCCGATTCGTTCATCGATTCATCCTTACTTTCCGGCTGAACGTTGCCCCGCGTCTTCTCCTCGTCCTCCACCGGTGCGGTGTGTGCTCCTCTCCTCGTGCTCCCTCTTTCTCGGACTATCTTCATCCCTCTCCCGGCCGGGCCGGTGCCTCCGTCTCCCTCTCGCTTCGGCCTGCCGATCCGATCCGATCCGATCCTATATTTATTGTATCGAGGAGACCAGAGCCGCCGCATTCCTCGCGCATGCGCCGCCCGTAATGAGCGGTCTCCAGTCCTGTCTGTCTTTCCATCCCGTCCGTCCATGCGTCTGTCCAGCCGACCGGTCGTAGCCCCCCTTGCTCACCCTTTCACCCTACCACCTTGGCCTCCTCCACCTCCACCTTCTGCCGGAGCTCGCTCCTCCGCCGCCTCCACCGTCGTCCTCCTCATCCTCCGTGTCCTCGTCTTTCCACGTCAACTTCTGCTCCTACTTCGACGGATCGTTCTTCTTCTCCTTCGCCTCCTCCTCCTCCTCCTCCTCCTCCTCTTCTTCTTCTGCTTCTTCTGCTTCGGTTCGGGCTCCCGCAGAAGTCGCTTCTGATTCTTCGGAGGGGGAGAGATCGCTTCACGAAAAACAGAGTACTCACCTGAACCGCCTGGTCTTCGAGAATTTTTGGGAAACCCAGCGTTTTCTGGTTATGAACGTTTTCACGAATTCCCGATTAGCCCCTTGCACTGTAATGTTGCGTCAGGCTCGTGATGAAAATTTAGAACGATATCTACTAATTAGGAATGTTATTCCTTAGATTTCGGGCGAATTACAACCTTAAGTGGCGCAGAGTTATCTCAGATTACGAAGTTTCATAGGACCTCCCCAAAATATTTTATAAATTTTCCCAGCCATCCAAATGTTCTGAAGAAGTTAAAGAAGCTTTACGTTAGCAACTATCGTACAATAGCGAAAGTTAGTATACAGAAATTTGTTGGGGTCTCAAGAGACCCCCCTGGTCACGGGATAATTCTATTCTTCTGTAACCAACGTTTGAGTATTAACGTAAATTTAAGCGTACAATATACATAAATTTTGTTTCCGTGAAATTATTAACCCTTGACTAGTATACTGGCAAGAAGTAAATTGGACTTATTGTTAGTAATAATTTCAAGACAAGAGCTTCCCGAATTTAACATTGGACTCTAATTACAAGGGAAATATTAATAGAAATGATTAAATGAATTGTTTGTTGTCCGGCGGGTTTATATAGGGTGATCTGTAACTGGTGGTACGATGGTACAAATAAAATTTACATGAAAATGTAGAATAAAGTATTTTTATATCTGCATTTATATCCGAGAAAATCGAGTCTTGAATTCTGGGAACACGCGTGCAATTGAGGACTCGTGTGACGCGTCTGTTCATGACGCATCGTTTCTACTTCTTACAAGTGTTAAGCACGCGTCACGGATTTTCAACGTTGATTTTTTCAAGAACGACGCCTCATTTGAAAAATTTTGTTCAACATTTTCGACTTCTTTTTTATGTAGAATCACCCCGTTTTCGGGGTTCATCCAATTAAAATGAACGTCTGCTACAAACAACAACAATAATGATGAAATAGTGGCGAACGTAACACGATTAAATGATGAAAGCACAGAACAGGAGATGCAAATGCAGTAATTAACAAAACATGCTTCCTAATATTTCGTGTTTAGTAAACAATAACAAATATTTATCGAATTAGAAATGTATTAAATTAAAATATTAAGAATGATTATTCTGAGAAGTCATTTCTAAATTCATAAACATTGAAGGATTGCTATAATCCGCGGAATAAATCAGACCGTGTGATTGAATCCACTCATCCGATCGTGAACTCTGAATAGCTGAATAAAAATTCACAAGAATTGCAAGAAAAACGTTAGTGTCTTTTCATATTCGCGCAGCGTTTGAAAGGGAGCGGCGTTCGGATTCTCGGCGCGAACCGAGAAACAAGAGGACGAGAGAAACTGGACGACAGGCGCGGTTAACGCGTCACCGGGCAGACCAATAGGAAAGATTCGCTTCCGTGGTTTGCTTATCGATTCAAATCGCGTGCAGCGTGTATGAATGAAGGAATGAGTGGGCGAGCCGAGCCACCGGTTGAATGGAAGCCCCACGGGTGACCACAAGGCACACGCGCGCGTACAAACTCCTCTTTCTTTCGTTCTTTTACACGCTCCCTTTCTTTTTCTCTCTCTCGCACTCTCCGCGCTGGCGCACCTTTTTTCTTTATCCGACAGTAGTCTCGTACACTTGACCCTTGTGGCGAAGAACCGATGAAATCGTTCCTAACACTATCCGGCTTCAGACTTCACCGCCATATCTGTTTCGATTCATCTTTTCCGAATATGTTCCGCGGGGGGTAGCTTCTTCCGGTGAGTCGCCCAAGTCATTGGCTCTCGATCAACGATAATTGTTTTATGTTACATATTCAATTTCAACGCGGTTTAAAGAGTTACGTGTATTTTTCAAAACGTATCAGTTATTCAGATATTATAAATATATTAAATTACGATCAGCGATCATTTTTTGTGGTACATATTCTAAGTTACGTGTATTTTTCAAAACGCAGTTATTCAGATATTATAAATATATTAAATTACGATCAGCGATCATTTTTTGTGGTACATATTCTAAGTTACGTGTATTTTTCAAAACGTATCAGTTATTCAGATTTTATAAATATATTAAATTACGATCAGCGATCATTTTTTGTGGTACATATTCTAAGTTAGGTGTATTTTTCAAAACGTATCAATTATTCATATCTAAATACATATCTGACATTAAATGTGCTATTTAATGCAAAGCTAGTACTAGTCAAAACGATAAACGATCATTTTTTGTGTTAAATAGTTAACTCCGACAGCATTTAAAAAGTTACGTATAGTTTTACGTAGAACAACTTACATGTATCACATATGTAGTACAGTTCATTAAAACAAATTCACTGACGTATTTGCACAAGTTGGATTCCAATTCTATAAAATTCTGTCTGCTTCGGGAGTAACATTTGAATCGCACTTTTTTACCTTCCACTTTCGTGTTAGTATTTCGAACAATTGATTCCCAGAAACGATGCAATGAAAATAGAATGAGAGAAAACAAAAGTCCGACACATTCGAATGCTGGACTTGCTCGGTGATTCGACGACCAAAGAACAATTCGTCGAACAATCTCGGTCGCAGCGATGCGATGCGGCAGCCGAGGGAAGAACCTCGCCTCGGAAGCCGTGAAAATATCCCCTTACAGCCATTATTTGGTTCAGTTTTCGTTTCTTCTGACAGTTAGCCGCGCGATAGTTTTACATCCGAACGTTCATTAATTCAGAGCTCGTCCGCGAGACGTCTTTTATCGGTGGCTACCGTCGAGGTTAACGATTCCACGTAAGAAGCCCCGCTCTCCCTCTAATAGCTTGTATCGGCATTCCAGCGATTCAAAAAATGTGCCAAACCGCTTCCCTTACCTCGGCGACTTTTGCATTCCGGGTTTTTTCCTGGCCAGCGTCGTCGATATATTTGCTACGCGGCGGATTTTCTTTTTGGCCGGTTCACGGTATCCGCTAATTAATATAATCGCGCGCGCGACTCGTTGTTCTTCTTGTCCCCTCGTCCTTTAATGGAAAATGCGCGTGCTTCGGCCAGAAGACACCAGTTTTGAAGAATAAGGCGGGGGTTCGGTGATGCCACTTTTGTTACAGCGTTTATTCAACTAACTGCTGTGAACGCGTGGAACATATTATGGCAGTGCCTCGATATGTGTGAAAAAGATGTGCACGATAATTGTGAAAAACTTACCCCACTACCGTGTACCCATCGAGGGGCTTAGCAGCTCGTAGACGTGTAACAGTGTATGTATAGCTATGACAATACTAAGCCAATGAACCTTGTTGGTTTTAATTATTTTTTAACTTGTACTAAAGTATTTGTGACTTGTTTCTGAACCTAATTTCTCCATTTTCCGAAACTGTTCCATTATCCGAACACTTGTGTTTCACCGACTAATACGCACAGAATGCATTCTATTATTTTATTGTTTTGAACAAGAGGATTTTAATTTAATCGTATTTCGATCTAGTACGTTGAATATACAAGGTCTTCCATTAAGAAATGTTATTTTACTGTATAAAAAACGCTGTTTTTTTACAATTAATAATTTTTTACAATTTTACTAACCACGTATCGAAGAGTGGCAACTCTAATCTTCACGAATAGAAAATACCGTGAAATTTAAAATGACACCTCTTAATGGAAGACCGTATAGAAGCACAAGTCAGTTTAGGGATTGTTTGTTAACGGTACACAATTTTGAACAACAATTTTTGTAGAAAAAATAATTTTGATTCCATTAGTAAGTACTATACACAAAGATATAACTTCAAAGTATAACTTCGAAGATACACATTCGTTACATGAATTTCATAAGCAACGTTTCATTTCGTATTACTGGAATTTTAATAAGATTTTATTGTTTCTCTACCTGCTTGTAAACAAAAAATTTCTTCAATGACAGATATTTATCAAACCACGTGATGTACATACATACTTTGTTCAAACTCGAAAAAATTATGAAGAGGATTGAGAGCAACGTCCAAAACGAAAGATCCCCTAATGTTAAAACGCCCTTCCAATCAGCGGGACCTTTCAGCATGCTTTCTGAATCACTTAGCACAGCGATCCTTCTTCCACCCGACAATTCTATTCGGCAAATATCCGTCGCATTGAAACGGTTAAATGCAAAACTCGCGAATGAAACGCGATCAGACGATGGTGACGTAAGGTCGTTCACGGTGGACACGCGTATCGCGGTGAAGCCAATTTTCGAGCGCTTTGTGCCGCGCGCTGCTAAAAATGCGTGTCGAATCGACAGCGAAGATCAACCTGACGAGGCAGCTTCGAGAGATCCGTCCGGTACGATCTCGAACGGGCATCGGATCCTCTCAAAGCATTCCATTGTAGTAGCCGTGCTTCTAGAAACAATTCACCGATCGCCGGTTTTTCACCGGCCACGTAAAAATCTTCCCTCGCTCTCTCACCACCTGATCAACGTATTACAGTAAAACCTCGCTAGTTACGACCTCGTATATTTGTACACCTCGTATAAGAGCTGTTCAAGGTTTTATAAATCGAGATAGAGAATCGTGACATCCTATTAATTTGTTAATATTTATTTAATAGATAACATAAATCAGAGAAATTTCTTGTACAGACATTATTTTACACTGCTTTTGTCTACATGGTTCAGCAGGTAAAACGAAAATGATGCTCCGCATGAATGTATCTACAGTAATCGCTCCTTCGTTGTCCTGAATCGTGGGCACGATCGTTGTCCAGTGCCTACCCACTCCACTGCCTGTCAACGAGAGGATTAGGCCTGCGTGGATCTGGTCGCCAGATGTGTCCCAGGATTGTCTGGACCGCGCAGAACGGAGAACAATAGGAAAGGAATATGGCAAGGAAATAAGGAGTTTTTTAAAGCCAGACAGTTGCCTGCTTTTGACTGCGAATGCTTTTTTTGTCATTTAACTAGCCGTTTCACTAAAGACGCAGTCATAAATCAAAAATAGTGTCCGGGCACGGTCGTTGTCCGCTCAAACCCCTGGCCTTTGGACAACGAAGGAGCTTTTACTGTAGTGCGTTTTGACATTTTTCTCCAGTTTTTCGAGAACCGTTTGTTGTACGAAATAAGCAATACAACATAAAATATTGCCCGCCCAGATCTACAAGTTTTGTCGAACATATTTTGCGATACAGTCAATTGATTTAGAAGATATTCCTGTGTCCCCACTCTACCTTCCTCTTTTGACGCTATCCCCCACGCATCCGCCGCGACCGGTCACGTGACGCGTTCCGTCGCTGTCGAAATTGTTCACCTTCATTCGTGCTTCGATGTTTGGAGGGGGTACACGCCGCGTCTGATGCAACAAACAGCGGAAGTCTACTGTTAACTAGTACAAAGTACGTAAATACACGTCTGCTACTTAAAATATTACCGATTTTACTTTAAAGAGGGGGAGGGGGTACTCAGTGTTACGAAAATGATAGAGGGGGTACACAGATGTTGAAACTTTGGGAAACACTGTTCCGTATTGGGTTCTTCTCATCAGCTTAATGCGAGCCCCCCGCCATTAACTAGGTAGCTTCCGTTGCCATGCGTATTCATGGTGAACCGGTACGCGTGTATTAATTGACAAATAACTTTTTGCCCCGGCTGAACCGTATACGGACCGCATTGTCTGCGATTATGTACGTCCCTGCGCGATGGCTTTTCTTTTCTCCTGGCTGTCGTTGTTCTTTCTTTTCTTCCCTTTTTTTTTTTCGTCGGCCGGAGCGGCAATGAAATGCTGTTTTCCGAAAATGGCGCTGGAATGAGGACAGGTCTCCGGTAGCGGCGCGCACCGAGTCCTATCATTTAATTTGGTATCGGGATACTTACGTGCGCCCTCCGTTGAAACCCTCCGGCCAGGATTTTCTTTCTTGTCTACTCCGCCGACGGACGAATGCCGTCCTCGCGGATTTCGCGAGCCGTTTCTTACCGGACGACCCGATCTGCTCCAAATCCATTTTTACGAAACCGTTTACGCTAGTTCCCGATTCTGCTGAAGCTTAAAGCGTGTCTCTCGGGAATTTATGATCTGCCAGATCGGCGAATCTTCGGTGTCGGACACCTTGGGATTTATTACTAGATTGTGGATTTTGACGCGAAATAAATATTTGCCAAGTCAATTGTGAGAAACAGAAATGAAATGATAATGTATTTCGTCTTTAGATTTTCATTTAGTTTCTGTTCCTTACGACTGACTTGGCAAATTTTTATTTTGCATCGAGATGCACAATCTAGCAACAAATCTCAAGGTATCCGACATGTATCCCTTCTTCACATTATTTTAATAAGTCAAAAATTAGTTATTTATTTAATATCGCAAACGTAATAATATTTTTAAATTCAACCTAAGGTGTTCAATTAATAATGCACTCATAACTGTGCATTTCACTATTCATTTTTGTCGCCAGATTAAGACTTGTCTCCCCACTCTACTCGTGCACGAGTCTCAATGTCACGTGATTAATCCGTTACTTCGGATTTTATGCATTTATAACAAAACTGAGCAAGTTTGATTTGAAACAGTGAAAATATTAAAAGACATCAAGAGTATGAATATATTATTTTCACCACATTAAAATTATTAATGAAGAATATAATTTTATATTTAGCTCCTGCGTCTTGCAATTGATGCACAAACTTTTTATTTTGCATAAACATCCGGAGTCTAGTAATTATTATTCATGTTCTCTTGTTGGTTCCGTTCTTAAAGAGTTTTCTGGTCTCAAAATCGAATCTTCAAATTTGTTTACTACGATTTTTTTTATATGTTCTGTTGTATGAGACTCTGCGAGTCATCTATCAATGTCGAAGATGTCTAACGAAACATATTGCAGTAATTAAAAAAATAAAACGAATAAACGAATTCACTCATTAGTACTTATGCCACAAGTAAGTCGGTGGCAATGAGCATCATCGTGTTGTAATAGTACACAGCATAGGAAACGTCCTCGTAAAAGGCAGTCAAAGTGGTTAGCTCCTAACTACTCTCGTAGATGTCTACCAGTCGGACTAGTTGCCGGTTAAGGAGTTATAAGAGCTAGTGTAACCAGGCTACGCTTCACTTTTTCTTTCGCAGGAAAAGTATCGCTCGTTTGCTAATGGAACGCAGATACATGCTTCATTATTAAACAAGTGAAAGTGCCTTGTTTTGTTTTTCCGTCGCACGTCACGTAACGATTATTAGATCTCGATATGATTGACGGTGGAAGTCTAGAATACTTTTACATAAATTAAATTAACTGACTGTTCACTGAAAATTTAGAACGATAAATTCATACTAAAATTCCAATTTTTTTATTTAAAACCTTTCGTAGTACTTACTTTTACATAAATTAAATTATTTGACTATTCAATTTTTCACAAAAATTTTTCGACTTTCAAATTACGACTAAATTTCTTCTCTCTCAAATAAGAACCCTTTGAAACCTCTCGAAATTCAAAATATTAGCGTTTGAAGTGCAAAACTGCGAAATTGAAGTTACAATTAAATAGTTTAATTATTCCTTACACAAAGCTGAAATGTTTTGTGCTATATTTGCATATGCGTCAGCAGGTATATTTCAGTTATTTAATGGTAAACTTTAAGTAGAGTTTAAAAAGAATGCTTAAAACATTCATATTTAATTTGTCTGAAAGCTTAGACCTTCAACATGTACACATGTAAATTTTAGCTGCAGTTTCCTGCAGACTTTAATTCTACTATAGTCATTTCTAATTAAATCAATGTTCAAAATGTCATGAAAAATAAGCTAAATTTTTTACTTATTTCACATTTAAATTCAATCCTTATCGGACTATATCATAGGTTCGAAATTCCACATAATAAAAATATTACCAAAAGTACAGGCTGGAGCAGGGTAATCCCAAACGTTGGCGATCAAGCTTTTTTAACGTGGTACCGAAAAAGTCGGTGCTCCATCTTCATTTGCCCGAGATCAGAAGGACCCCGATGCCAATAAAACGACCTATCTCGATAGTAGAGAGTGTGTCTGTGACGAAACCACGACGCTACCCTTCCATCCGAGAGTTCTACTGAACCTCGAAGGGAAGATCATCGATTAAACTCCAATTGGATTATATTCTTACAAGGGAACAATTTTTCTACAACTTTGAAAAAATGTTATCGTTACAAAAATATCCGATATCTATTCTTTTATGGTTTGTCATATTGTTCATATTGAAGTGATGAAAACAAATCGTATAGTTGAGGTGAGAAATGCTTTCAGTCAAGTGTATAAATATATACAGGTGTTTATTTATTTTATATAAAAATGTATAAACATTGGGGGAAAACTAAAATTATAATAATTAGACTGCGGACCTTAATGCATTTATGGCTTACGAATATGTTCAAAAAAGGCTAGAATATAAAATTCGATAGAATTTTGCACAATTCCATTTCGTATCTACAAAGGCTATTTCCATTAAAAATATGATTTCATTTCATTCCACTTTCTTCAAAGTCGATAAAAATTGGAAAATGCCTCCCAAATGTAAAATTGGAGAAAAAGTTTATATTTAACCAACCCTGGTCATATTTTGGTTGTTCGTAAAAGTGATTTTGTGAAAGTACGCGATAAAGCAGTGCACAGACGTCATTGTTGAACGATTAAGCACATCCTCCACCACCTAAAAGCTGCAAGAGTCTCACACAATTAAAAGCAGACCAGATTCCTATCCAGAGTCCGTGAAACCGTCGGGCGCGGAGGCTAGGGGTTGAACAGCCCCGCTCCTCCAGGGGTAGGAAAGCATGCCGTGGGGCGCGCGCAACAATCCTGTTCGTTTGGTGGGGATGATATTTGACGGGGGTGGCTGTGGCAAGGCCGAGCATGAGGCCGCCACGCGCCTCCACTCGATGACACTTATGCACACGCCCTCAGACCGCGTGCGTGTTGCGCCTGTCAAAAGTTCTGATCTCACTCGCGTCCTCCCTTTCTTCCCCTCTTCCTCTTCCGGGGGTTGTACCTCGCCACTGCAAACCGAACTGCAGCACGACCACGTGTCCCTCACCTGCAACCATACTGCTGAAATAATTTTCATTCAAAATTTCAAGGGACTGTCAGTGATTTCGATAATCGGTAAAGTGAGACGCGTCGAAGTGAGGTTGTTAATTGAATGGTGATTTTGATAAATTTTATTGTTCCTCTGTTTCACTTTGTGATTGTTTATGATTATCGTGGACCTTGTGACGATTGGAGGTTATTAGCCTGGTGATTTTGGGCGGGAACTGTTTTTGACATTGAAAGAGCTTTCTAGAAAGATTTCACTAATGGACACGCAAATGTACAGTAGAATGTGGCAAACGCCGAATCTGTACAACACCTGTAAATACCCCGCCATTATGCAGCTCCAGACGAACAATAACGAATTTCATTCGTGGTTTCATTCTAGGAAACCGTCCATGGACGATGTCGGAAATCCTACCTCTGTCAACGCACGGTGAGTACGTTTACGATGTTGAGTAACTCGGCGAAGCTTCAGGTGTGTCGTGTTCTCCGCGGGATCGGTGACAGTTCCGATTAAGGTCGATCTACACTATACGGCACGGACCGTCACGTGCCGATAACGGCGTAGACCGGCACCGGCACGATGCGACAAAATATTGGAACTATTGGAACTTGAATACTGAAAAATATTGAAATATGCGTTTTAAATGGAACTGGTTACACTGTATTGTACGGACCGGCACCGACCGATTCCGACCAGCATTCTCGCGAAGAATGTTGTGCCGGTTCTATTTTGGCAGAGTGAATTTCAGTTGTTCCGTCCCGGAACGAAACTTCTCCTTCGTTCGGATGAAATTTCCACCGTAAAAAAGTACAAAATGTATTTTTTAAATTTTCAATACATGCCCACATAAAAAAGTTGTAAACAACACCTTTTAGTATTGTCTTTGTAATTCCGACCAATTGCAATTTTTTCAGAATTTCTTTGTTTGTATAATTCCAAGAATTTGTACTGCTGCATTCTGAAATATTGATAGAATTGATCGTTTTACGTCAACTGACAAAATATTATACTATCGTGCCGGTGCCGGTCTTGCCGTTGTCGATAAATACGTGACGGTCTGTGCAGTATAGTGTAGATCAGTGGTCTTAAAACTTTGTCAATTTAAGGAACCCTTATGAGTATAAAATTAGTTCGCGGAACCCGGGATCATAAACAATAGAATATTCACAATCCGGGTAGTATTATATTATAATAAAAGATAAAGGAGTATTATGAAGTTATAATATTTTATGTATGCTTATGGAACCCGTTTTAGGACATTTTGTGGAACCCCAGGGTTCCGTGGAACACAGTTTGAATAACACTAGTGTAGATGTATGTACCTTCAAAACTGTCGTGCCGTGTAGCGTAAAGTGTAGATCGATCTTCACACGTGTTGGAACGGAGATTGATTTGGTATGTGGCCTGTCATTTTTGTTTACTGGTAAGGACAAACCAACAAAATTTACACGAGAAATTATTTTATTTGTGTAATAGAACGTCCAGTGTATAGTATTAATTTTTATTTAGTTGCAGTTACGTTGCTACAATTTATTATTTTTAATTTGTTACAAAATAGCTAATTGATTGTTCAGTGAGTGTTGGAACAACTCCAAGGTTAAAATTTATGTTTAATAGAATTAAAAGTTAGTTATTTGTTTAATAGAACATCGAGTGTACAGTATTGATTTAGTTGCAGTTTCGCAGATTAATGTTAAAACATTTATTACGCTGTGTTACAAATTGGCTACTAAATTGATTGCAAGGTCAACATTTCTTTTGCATTAAATTCTACGCATCGTGGAACTGGAAAGCTGAAATGGATGGAATTTTTAGAACACAATGTCGAAAAATTGTTATATCCAAAACAGATATCAATTGGAAATTTCATTTATAATATCTATTTGGCTTCACACATTGACGAATGATGAGAATTCAAAATAAATGTTGATATAGAGACAAATTAAGAGTAGATTTTAGAATTACTTCGGACCTGACATAGAACTGAAAAACTGAAATGGGAGGAATGTTTAGAACATTTCACAATGTCGAAAAATTGTTTTAATATATCACTTGTAAAATGGAGGTGCATGAAGTTTGACGACATACTCCAAACCTAAACGGGAGCCACAGTCGAAGCAGATAATAATAGTTGGAAATGTCAGTTATTTTGCGGAACCGTTCGAAGCCCAGATTAACCGTTTCAACCCCGAATTGAACAACTTAATCGTCTCAATTAGTTGAAAATCTGCGGCGATTAGTCCATGCAGGCTATGGTTCGACGACAAACAGGTTAAACGTCGTGTCATTCGGGCAATCGTGGCGTCCGTCGACAATGCAAATTCGATTAACCCATCGATCGAGCACGATTCCGGCAATGACCGGTAATAATCTGGCAAACAATCGGAGAGCCCGGTAGAATATCGATATCGGCCGGCTATCGGCGTCGGAAAAGGTGGCATGTCCCAGGTAAAATCGTCCTCCTCCTCCCCTCCCCCAGACTTATCGGTTGTGATCATCTACCCCTCATTCGGCATCGAGGAGAAGAGCCTATCCGCCGCCGTAACAATTGAACCCGTAATAGAATCACATTTATTCTTATTACCCGACGAGGTCAACCGACCAGCGAACGTCCAACCTTCGCCGTGGACCGATCCGACTTCAGATCAGCTTTCCTAAGCCATTCCACGAGCTGCCTTATTTCCCCCTTGGCTCTACGCACACACACACGCGTACACAGGGACACGCACCCACTCTTTGTTTAGTTCTGCGGTATCCTCTCTTCTGTCGAGAGCTTGTTCCTTTTCAAGAGAATTAACACTTCACCTGCGCTAACCCCTTAAGGTCCTGCTCAATCCTGAGGATGGCTTATGTCGCTAATTTGTACAAGAACCAGACATGAAAATAATCCAAAAAGATTTCTGTGAATCTAATCAGTAGACTGCGGATTTTTATTCATAAACTGTTTAAGCTAATTTAATTTTTAATAGCTGGAAGGCATACATTTATCATACTAAATGAATTCATTAAAATAACTTGTGTGTATTCTCTTATACATTTATTAATCACAATTTCTCGTTTCTTTTAAAAATATTTTATTTTGAGAATCCTTATTCATTTGTCCATATCAATTTGTGCTTTATAAATTATCCAGTAATTCAATATTAACGTACAACACCATTGTCAAATTTCTAAATATTAAGATATTATTACTAACAATAGAACCTCGCGTTATATATGCGTTAACTGAAATTCATTCATATTCATATTCATCCCCAAATGAATGCAAACAGAATTCTACCATTTTATATTCTTGCAGAAGAAATAGAATATACGTGATCTTTTGTAAAAAAAAAATGACAACGCGACATAGTCGTACAAGTTGAAAAAAGTATTGTTCGATTGGAAGAATAGATACCGAAGGATGGATCTTGCTTGAAGGTGTTTGAATGCGAAAGGGTACGTGAGATCATGAGGGTATGCTAATTCTGTCTGTGTCGTGTGGGGTAGATTAGGGCTACGGTAATATTTGTAGGGGTTATCGTGTAATTTAAATTAATGAGAGACTGAAACCCGAAGATCTCATTATGTTCAGTTGAAATGTGTCCCATTGGACATAAAGGAATCTTGTAATTATGAAAATTTTCGATATTTGCATTTCCATACACGCAACTATTTCAGTTTATTATATTCAAAGCTGCATCAAACTATTATATATATGAGGCTTACAATATTAATTGGAATAATCAGTTCGAACTGAGATATTTTTTAAATTTATACGAACAATCTTGGTTTTACATAAAAAATTTACCTTCCTTCAATTTCTTTCAAGCTGTTACACTATTACATAAACATTCGTGTTTACAGTACATGTTTATAATCGTGTCATATACAATCATCACGTCAAAATTCATATACAGGGTGAACGATGAATCGTGACCAGTAGAGATTACTCTGTTACTAGCAGTCCGATCGAAAATGTTTTTATCACATATAGCATGGTTTCAAAAGAGCTTTCATGTGATTATGGCAAATTTTTTGTAAACTCTTTTATTTCATGATTTTCCAAGGTCGCCTTCAATTGTTTGCAAATACAAATATAATATTTTTTTCACCAATTTGTTATTGGATTTCAAGGCGAATTCGCTATGCATCATACAAAATCATCATATGCATCACACAAAAAATTGGTTTTTTAATTTTTTTACAAAAAATTTGCTATAATCACGTGATAGCTCTTATGAAACCATGCTATACCTGATAAAAACATTTTCGATCGGACTGCTAATAACAGAGTAATCTCTACTGGTCACGATTCGTGGTTCAGTTCACCCTGTGAAATAATAATACATAATAATCTAGTATAATAATAGAAAATAATACATAATTTTCTTATTGTTTTTGAAGATCAACAATGATAGAGATCATTAATGAGGAACTTGCTTTTGAAATAAAACAAAATTGAAAATCAAGCAACTGCAATCATAAGAACTGTTTATAAAGTGCGGAGAATAAGAACATGTGTGGACACATCAATTATTTGTAACAATTTTTCATGTCTGACAGTTCTTAACGAGGGCTTATGCACTGCTCGGTTTTGTTTAATTAATACACCGGTGACTCATGCGCCTATGTCACGGTGCGCAACAAAGCATCTGCCACACACTGTATCTTATTCTCCATCTCGCCGCGTTCTTCAGGACTGAACCTACAAGACTATCAAAACCTTTGCTCGCGTTATGAAGATGCCGCCTTGTAGATATATATATAAAATTTCTGCGGAAAGTCCTAACCCATTCTGATGTTGACAATAATTCATCAGCCTGTATTGTTGTATGGTCCGAGGCAGAAGGACAACGCGGTCCCCTCTTATCTTTCCCTGAGATTCCGTCAAAATCCAAGGTCTCTCCTCCGGCGAAACATATTGCCGAGATTACGGTCACTTTTTCAAAACTTCTGAATTATGGATATTTGTCATAATCACGATAATTAACACGCTGACTGTCGAATCACAACCCTAACAAATTTTAATAAGAGAAACATAAGCTATAATAATTAGCGAAATCGAAACTGGAAAGGACGAAATTTATCATACTAATTGCTCTTTCAGCCATATGTATTTTACGATAATTTCTATCTTACAAATGTTAATCTCTAATCTACTCGTATACAATAAACGTTAACTTAGGAAACGTAGTTAAAGAATAGTGTTGCCCATAAGATGATTAAATTATTGTGTTTTTAGCGATGAGCAATGTCTAAGTGAACTTCAAATTACAGTGCGATTAAAAGATTATTAAATATCACGAGGGAGTGATACCTTTGCTCTTAAACTTTATTTGAGAACGATAAGATTCAGATAATATCATTAGTTCGAATAATCGAGGCTCCACTGAATCGTCAATTAAGCAAGCAAACAAGATCCAAATTATATCGTGTTTGGTTTCATTTTAATCAGAAAAATCTCACAAATATCTAAGTAAAAGTTTCATAGAAAAGTGATTAAAAACAAACAAGTTTTTAATTAGTACTGTATTAGTATTGTTTCGTCGACATATCTAATTCCGTAGCATGTTGCGCTCCTCAATGATTGAGCTCTAAGACGTACACACGTAACGACAGTGGGGATCAATTGTTCACAATTATCGTGTAGATCTCTTTCATATGTATTGAGACATTGCTGTACAGGGTGTACAGAAATGTTTGGTCTTGGCTGCCATAGGCGAATCGACGGAGATCTGTAAAAAAGTTGCCGTAATATTGTCCTTGACCTTGAACGCCACAGTCAAATTTTTGTTGTGATTGCATTGTACTCTATGCGTGGCTCAAAACTCGATAGTTCTCATAGAAAATAATAGCGAAGTCTCATTATTAGTACTGCTTGTTTGCCTAAAAACTGTTTGCATATCTAATTAAGCAAATAGTGGGTGTTGTTGTTTATATGTTGTTTATCAGAAGTCTGACATAATCAATATTAGCGATAATGGGGATCAAGTTTTCACAATTATCGTGCAGATCTCTTCCATACGTATTGAGACATTACTGTACTTACCAGCAAGTTGTTAAGGTCTCTCACGGTGGAATAGTTATGAGCAGTATAGTTTATATTCTCAAACAGTAGTGACTGGAATCACAATTTATCGAGGCTGCTGATCATCCCGGCCGTAGTCCCGTGCTTTATCTAGACCAAGATTAAAATATCCCGGTAAAGTGATTGGACGTTCGCACGTACTAATGGCGGAGGTGTCCGTAGCAGGTACGGCTCAACAGTTAAACTGCGGAGGTTCGTGTAACGCGGCGGAACGACAAGTAACCGTGAAGGTGCGATGATAAAGGAAAGGTACCTACGTGGGCGTTAACGGGTGGCGACCTCAGAGGCGTAACCAATGCTCCAGGCGACAACCTTATCGAATGGCAAGTATGCCTCTGCTCGTGCTGCCAACCTAACAAGCTGCCGGCTGAAGTCTTTGCCACCGTTAAAATATCGCTATTTGGAACAGGAACGTATTACAGAGCCAACGGTAATCTCCATTGACGCGTCGATGATGAGCTACTTAGGCTACTGTTGTAATATTTAGGTGAATCAGTAGAATCAAATGTGGGACAGATGAGTAGACTGGCAAACTTTATTCGTATTTGCACAATTAAGATTCGCGTGGAATTTCATTTGTTCTTGGTCTTAGGTTAAAAGATGATTAATTACTTACCGGTCTATTATTTTTAAATATAGAGTAGCACTCCGGAGCGTCAAGTTAATTTTTCAACTTGTTCCCACTTGATTGTCTACACAAATTGATACCATTCGACTCATTGTAGTAAATGTTCTTCTGCATGTATTGAAAACGAAATGAACGCGTGAGCTTAGAAAGTTGATAATCTCGCACCACTATGATTTTTCATTGATTTAACCCTCATCCGTCCCTCATTTCGCGAACTGAATCTGTCCCTCGGTGTCAAATTGACACAGTGGTACAAAAAATCGATAAAATGACAAGTCAAACAGTTACTTTTCGTTGTTTTTTTCCTTGAAATTGATGAGTTAACATTTACATTTTAGGTTTTTGCAGTTATATGTTTCGCATTAAAAGAATAAAAGTCACCAAGTTTCGAACGAATTTACCTACAAATAACAGAACAGTGAAAATTATTTCGGGAAAACTGTGTCAAATTGACACGAGGGACGGATGAGGGTTAATAGAAGTTCACGTTCATATAAGAGTTCAGTTAACCAGGCGCAGCTAACAGTTAGTTGATAGAAACGGAGGTCCACTGTACTCGGAGAATCTTCCCACGCCGGTTACATTGAAATCTCCGGCGCAATGAATTTTTGCTGGTCGCGCGAAACCAGCTGGTTCGGATTTCGTCGGTGGAAGAAGGGAGTAGTCTCTTTGGTGACCGGCTCACCTGACTCGCAACCGTTACGGGGGGCTCCGTTCGGTGCCACTATTAATATTAATGCATTCCGCCGTTCTTGCGGCATTGTACTCGCGTCGACGTCGCGGCCGCATCCCGGCGACGACGTCCAACGACGACGTTCAACAATATCCTCGCGACGACGTCCAGCCAGCGAGCGTGTGCACGGTGCCGCGAGCGGGCGCGTTCCAGTAAAGTGGCAACTCCTCTGCCTGTTGAAGGCGGGTACCTATGTCCACTGATTGTCCCGACGGTTTTGTCCCGGTGCCGGCTGAATATTCAACCGGCCGATAAATAACGCTGAAAGGAAGAGAAACGAGCGAAACAATGACGAGCAAGATTTTTCCCCGCGGCCCGTTCAACTCGTCACCGCGTCGCTCGTCCGCTCCGGCTCCAGCTCCGACTCTCCGGAGGAGACTTTTCTTATGCCGAGACACCTCCGGAGTCCACCCTGTTCCGAGCGAGCGGCCTCTCTATTGTCGCGCGATTTCCTCCCGTCTTATGAAACCTCGACAATGCCCGTTTCTACGCTCTCGCCTACCGTAACCAATCCCGCGTTACGCTCCAGCCCGGCGATCTATACCACGCATTCTTTTCTCTTTAAGTATACCTCCTCGTGTGCCCGTGCACTGTCCTCCGTTGCCTCGCGTCGTGTTCCTCCTTTCCTTCTGGTTGCTTCAGGTGACTGCTTCTTTCTTCGAGGTTTTCGCTTTTTTCCAGTCGAACGCCCGTTTAGTTTCTGTGCTCCTTTATCGGTGATCGGTTGTTGACGCGAGAAAGAGGGGTATGGTTATCACTAGACATTTTATGGTTAGTGGAAACATTTTAAGAAATATTGTCGAGATATTTTCAGATTACTACGATTATTCAGAAAAGAAACAAATGTAACACGCCTGTACCTTGTAGATCATTTTTAAGTCAAGTTATAGCTACAGCCATTTCGACAAGTCTAATATAAACTACGTTTGACTTGATAAAAGAGATTACTCTCATGAATATTATCAATAATTAATAAATTTGTAAATAAATTTGTTTATTGTATTGTATTGTATAATACTTCAATTGCAAATTTTAAGTTTCTTTAATTTGTTCAGAATAATTGAATTGTTTGGTCTTCAAGTTTCTTTAACTTCTTTAAAATAATTGAATTATTTAGTCTTCAAGCTTCCGAGATAATTAAGTCCAAAGATATCTAAGAAAACTGATACTGGATTTTGGAAGGTCCTAGCATGATTCATCGTAATCTGAGTAAACAGTGTACCACTTAGAGGTTGAACACACAGATTTCAAAGCACCATCCAAAGATATGTCAGTCATTGAAGGGATGATCAAAGGAACAAATTATCTCAAAAACTTTCATCGCAAAAAGTCCAAATCACGGTATACAGGGAAAAATCTAAATCGGGCAATTTTAACTAGGATCAATGTAGATCAGACCATTACAACTTGGCCTTCTCGGTAGCTAGAATAGGAATAATAAGTGATCCCATGTGCCCATGTGGCTACGAAAGGCAGGACTTTTAGACCTTGTACTATGGCAATGCCATTTATTCGAGGATCAGAGAGAAACCTTGAAATTTTTTTAATGGAACCGCATATTTTTTATGCTCTATAAAAAGAATTCACCTATGAATGCCGAAAAAATATTAGTTTGAGAGTTACTTTAATTTAAAAATCACAATGAAAGCCTTGGATAAAGAATAACGTTTACGAATGTATTCTTTTTTTTCCCTTATTTTACGTCGCTTTTGGAACTCCTATTCAGGGTTATTTCGCGACGGGACCTACAGTTTTTATAAGGTGGGTTCCGAACCACCTTGGGCACTACAGAATGTATTCTTCTTAGCAATATTTAAATTAAATAACTCCCGAACTAATTTTTTTTCACATACATAGGTTAATCCTTTTTTTTATAGAGAAGCTGCATCGAAACTTGAAGCTATTTAATTTCCATCCAAATATATGTATAGTGCCCCACCCTGTACATTATGTAACTAATGTAACTAAAATGTGAGAGACAAAAATGGTTTTCAAGAGTACCAACAAAATATTTTGTAACTTGACCCGGGGGCAAGGTTTAATCTGCAAAATGTATTAAAAACACAGCACGCCTTTGTTTATAAATATGGACCAAAATGGAAGATTTAGGGAGCCACCAAGCAACCATGCGAGTAGCCACGGGGCGCCGATGCTTCTCCACAAATCTTTTTCCTTTGATCGACCAATATAAAGAAAGGATTATGCGAACATTCGGCTACAGTATCTATCATCGTGAATTATCACGCCGTACGTTAGGACATTCGCGAAGACTTATTATCTGACATGATTTAGGAGTTAAAAATGTACTTGGCCCTTTCGAAGAATATGCTTCCACAGGCAGGATTCGCATATTTTACTTGCTGTATACGTTATCGTGTGAGTATCAATTAAATGATAATATAGTGATTAATAGCAATGATTCGGGCCACCGATCGTTCTTAGCAAAAACGCACTGTTTCGACAGCAACGTTCACGAGAGAGGAATACATTTATTGTAGATAAATATTATCTTTCGATAAATGATCAATTTGCATGTGTGAAATCAACTGTCGGAGTTCTTGCATTTTGAATGTACCTAATTTTCAAACAAAGCGACAATTTAAGACGCAATAAATGTTAATTCGTAGATCAATGTGATTTCTGATACATTTTAATTATGTTCAATTTCCTCGTGATGGAGAAAGAGGTAGAGGTAATGTAAAATCCATTTCCTAACTGTTGATGATACTAAAAAATGTTCCAGACAAAAGTTAAGTTAATATCAAGGTCAACTTTGTATTTTTAAATGGAATCGTATTTTTGAATGCACTACTCGAAGCTACTCGTTATTCCCTATATAAAAGTACTGACAGACATTTCAATTTTAATAACGAGCACAGTACTTGGAAGTGTACAGGTTTTAGCACTGACTTTTCTGAAGTTAGTATCCGAGGCAGCTCAACTTTCGAGTAATTAAAATTTGTGTTGATAAATGTTTACATTTTATATGAAACCTATACCTTTTTTATTGCTTCAGTTAATGCAATTTAAAGATACTTTTGTACCAAAATAGACAAAAATAGTAATTGTCCATTGAAAGCTTGTACTGCACAGGTCTTAGCACTGACTTTTCTGAAGTCAGTATGTACTTGGAAGTACGGACAAATTCGAAGTCGAATAATCCGTGTTCTTCCCTTGTAAGAGGGTTAACGGTTAATCAAGCTGGTATTCCAAATGCTTGCTGAAACGTTGGATTGGTTGCAACCCTAACCGCGAAACGGTGGTACCGACACGAGATAGGACAATCATGGCATCGGAGTTAACGAGAGCGAGGTGCTATTCGCTGCGCGAATCAATGGGCAGCGTCTCGAAGGGGGTGGAAGACCCCCACGGTTAGGGTTTAAGCAGTCCGGCGACGTCTCGCAAATTATAAGAACGTGCGTCCGGCGAATGCACGTGGCGCAGCCGAATTTCTGCACGTGGGTCGAGCGGAATTCCTAATAAGTCAGTGACTAGACAGAAGTCTCGCGCTCGTATCGGCGTGCAGCTTGCCTCGCGGCGGAGATAGAGTGACGTCACGGATACGTGGGATTCCTCTCGAGCAGCTGGATCACGTGCTGCGGCCGAACGTGAGGCTAACTTAAATGCGGATCAGGGAGAACCGTTCCAAAACCGATCCCAAATGAATGCATCGGTCGCGATTCAAATTGTTTTCACGTTCTTCCGTCGCGGTATCGACCCTCGCCTTCAATGAAGCTGGTTTCTTTAGAGGTCAATAGCTCTCGCGACGCGCACCGACGCTCGTCCGCGAGCAGATTGTCACAATTTACGTGCTCTGTCTCGGGAATCATGTGGGAGATCCTCTGTTAATGTTCCCGTCAAGTTTCGCGACGGTTCAACACGTTCATTGCTGTGGAGGGCATCGGTGACCGGTGCTATTCAATTGCTTCAACATGGTTGCCCTGAAATGAATGATCAGACTGCGGATTTTATGCATTTGTCGCGGAAACGAATAGGTGAAACTTGAAACAGTAGAAAGATTTACAGAATTTGAGAACATTTATATAATATTTTCAATATACTGAAATTATTTATGATAGAAAACAATCTTTAGTTAGCTCCTATACCTTTCAATTTACGTATACAAGTTTTAGTTTGTTCACACCAGTGTCGATATCAGTTTAGTTATACCGAAATTATCTAGATTGTGATACAACATGGACACTTCATTCAGTAACTAACGAATTATTACTAATTCGGCCATTCTTTTCCTTCTGGGACTAAACATTTTGCACTCTTTATGAGCATTATGTGATTTTTAGTCAAAATGTGGTTATTAATTAATGTAATAGCCGTTGATGGTGAGAAGGGCTGCAAAATGGAGAGCAGAATTTTGTAAACGAACCACGTGAATGACCAACAAATTTAATTTTTACCGTAATACAATCAAGAAACTTTAAATTCGTTGTTGGAACATATGTCTTTTCCAACAAAAGAAAAACTCTTGAACACTCACTCAAGAACAATATCAATATTTTTCAATTACGGTTTTCGTTATTTTAATTTTATAATAAAAACCGCAAGAACTTTCTTTCCAACCTAATAGTAACTGCAATTTTATGACTACTATCACTCCTGTTTCGAGAAATCTCTTATAAAACGCAGTGCATTAACTGTGTGAAACTCTCACTCCGTACATTTTTGTGTAAAGAGCAGCCTTTAAAATGTTAAAGTTGTGACAAGCAAATTCGCATAAATTACCATTTTATCGATTTATCTAAATTATCAATTATCAGGGGAAGATTAGCATCTCTATATTCTTAATTTTTCCAATAGTGCCATTCAAAGCATTAACGAGTACAGTCAAAAGCTGGAAAATAGCATTCGCTGGATTTCTTTTAGGTGTCCCAGGCATTATCTCGATAGTCGGCCAATTTACACGGAATTGGGGGCTGTGTAAATAGAAGCACGGCTGATTTAATTTCTCGTAATGGCAATTGACTGCGGCTGTCGCGGTCCTCAACGGTCCCAGTAGAGAGCGTTGTTCCTTTTCCCCACGTCGGAAAAGAGAATCGATAACGAATCGAGGAAGACGGAATTTCTTTACACGGTTCTCTCGTGTGAATATAGAACACAGAAATCGTTTCTCAAATGTTGCGACTTGCAACACGATAAATCAAGTTGGTACGACGATCGCATAAAATGTGCATTCGAAATTATCCTATTGGATTGCATGCAGATATGGGAGATTTTCTCTCGTGCGTTCGATTTCAAAACGGACGAGTTTATAGTGAAACATAAAACAATTAAATATTATCGTTTTCGTCCATTCCATATACAGGGTGTCCCAAAATTCCTTCAATAGCCGGAAATGGGAGGTTCCTGGGATCAGTTGAAGCAACATTTTCCTTTGCAAAAATGTTATCCGCGGCTTTGTTTAGGAGGTATTAACGAAAAACACGGACCAATCAGAGCGCGACCTAGACGCGAGTTGACACAGTCGGCCAATAGACAGTTGGTGCGCCGGGCCGGTTTTTCTCTGGGCTCTGATTGGTCCGTGTTTTTCGTTAATAACTCCTAAACAAAGCCGCGGATAACATTTTTGCAAAGGAAAATGTTGCTCCAAATGATCTCAGGAACCTCCCATTTTCGGCTGCTGAAGGAATTTTGGGACACCCTGTATTTTCTGCGACTACACTGCAGAGTCACTACACTTCTATGACGCTATTCCCCCACGCTTCCGTCCGGTCACGTTTTCCCCTCATCTCACTACTCTGCCTACAGTGGGTTAGGTAAAAAGTATTCGTACACTCTTTAACCAGTTAGCTGTGATCGACGAATATACTCGTCATAGAGAAATGGCAGAATTTTGTGTCATGACGAGTATACTCGTCATAGGTAAAATTTAGTGACCATTGGCTATTTAAATTGTAATTTTAACGAAAACTAAAATATATTCGTAAATTTCAATATGTTTGGAATACTTGGAAGTCAAGACGAAATAAAACGAACGAATAAAAAGTATAAATAATTTTAGATGGATTCATGGCGCGCTCTGAAAAGAGGTCGCCACAGGTAACTGGTTAAAAACAAATAACTTTTTCAAAATTGGACCATATGGCTTGAGTTTCTTTTAGATGTTAGAAGAATTAATTTACTAGGTAACGAGTAAATAATTTTTTAAAAATAAATTTTAGCGTAGAAGAAAGTGAAGCGTCACAATTATTAAGTTTTTTATCTGTGTCTGTAATGAAAATTTAGAAAATTTGTAGATCTAAATAAGTTATATACTTGACTACTAGTAAGTTATTTCTAATTTTGTGAAAATAGCAAAAATAGAAAGAAATTGCGATTGAAATGAATTGCAGAACCAAAACTAAAAGATTTTCAATTGCGTTGCAATTGCGACCAATAGAAATATTATAAAAAAAATTCAATCCGTTTGGTCGAATTTTCAAAAGGTTTTCAGCTGACTCGTTACACTGACTGTATTCGAGTATCGAGCGTCCAGTGAATTGTTAGCATTCAATAGAAACATTATCGGATGCATGGGCAACGACGACGCGACGTTTCGAAAATCACGGGGCGTCGAGCATCGCGAAGCGGTTTTTTGTTGATTTAATTCAGCGAGGCCCGAGCCGAAATAGGAAAAGTACACGGGAACAGGGAAGGGTGAAACTCGGCGTAAAGAAACGCAGTAATTACGTGTTCAGCCTAATACGTCCGGGCAGTGAAATGCCACACGAGGCCGGGATACTGCAGTCGCAAAATTTCTCCGCGCAAAACCAAGGGAGTAACAATGGGTATTTTCATTAGTCGAGTGGTCCGGACCGAACGGTAGATATTTGATTCGGTTTTTATCGGTTCGGCCGACATTCCGGTCCGCGGGCCCGCTCCGCTCGATGGGATCGGAAAAACGGCCGCAAAGCTGACTTCTCGATCGCGATATCAGAAGAAGTTCCATTTAGGAGAAAAATAGCATTGTAAATGTACCGTGTCAAGCGGAGCTTGTTTGTCGTGAACTTGAGTTTCGACCGGCAAAAAGTTGCACGCCCGAGCGGTACAATCGCCCACCCCCCATCTCCTCAATTCGTTCCCTGGCTTCGATTACCGGAACGCGCGCCGATTTTGTGGATTTGCGAATCGATTAAAACGCGAGGAATGCGTACCACGATCCTTCAATTACAGTGGATCCTCAAATTAGGCTGCCGTGCAAAAAATTTTGTATGCTTGCGCCAAGATAAAATTATAGGATTACCACCTTGCCTACCGGAAGCCTGTTAATAAGCTATAACTGAGCTGTATGTAAAAGAAGCACGATCATTTTCTTTTAAATAACAATCTCGTAAAAAGTTGTTACATTATATTAGTTCTACCTTGAGAAATTCTCAATTGTTAAGAATAATCTTAAGTTTTTGTACTGAAATATCTTTATTTGAGAATGATAATAACCAGGTCAGAGTCTTTTCAGTTATTTTTGTTGTATGTTTATAATTGTTGCTTCCATAGATTCTGGATTGAGATCTGGGGAATTTCCGGACCAATCGAGAAAATATTTTTCTGTGAGGAATGTAGAAATCTTTTTGACTGTAAGGCAAGGTGCAGTATCATGCAAATAATAATGCGAATTTAGAGTGATTAGGTTTCCAATTATGAATTCATCGATTATCTATTTCAAATGTTCCAATAATTTGAGCATCCATTGTAAAAGCTTCATTAAAAACTAGTTGTGGAAAGTTAATTGCGAAATTATAATTATTAAAAGTTGTTGATACAAGTTAGTTATCCCTGGTTAAAATTTTTGAAATTGTGAAGACTTTCACGAGGAAAAGTATTAGTATTCTTCCTCAGTATTCTTCCGTAGCATAAAAATGTCAACCTAAATTCAAATTCGGTTGCTTCAAATACAAAAACTGTTGAAAATAATTTTATTATGCGCCCATTTTTAATCACAAAATAACACTTCTCAGAAATTTAGCAATACCACTCTGACTCGGAATCTGGGCAATTTCTATAGTTGCATGTAATCAGAATTAGCATCTCAAATTAATACCCCATGCAGAATTATCGATACACTTACGCGCAAACAAGAAGCCCGTAACCGACACGAGAGAAGCGAAACGAATGACGTTACAATTGGTTAACAAATTGAAGAAGAAAAGGGAGGGTCAGCTAATGGAGGTGCAAATCCGGTCCAATAAGAAGACGCGACAAAACTGGAACGCCAATGGGCACGCACACACTCGCTCGAATTTTTTCGAGTCGGACAATGTTCGGTCCCGATGTCTCGAGCCCGCAGACTAAACGGGCTGGTCTTATCTAATCTCAATATAATTACGAGTGCACATCATAAAATTGCTTATTATACTATGGAAAAGTTGATTCGGGGACCATAATACGGGGTTTGGGAATTAACCTTACCTGTCTGCCTACCTACGCTGGTGATGATTATGTCTACTTATAGGTATAACTACTTATGTGCACCAAACTACCCGTCTACCGGCTCAAATAATCTTCGCTGTGCTCTCTCTCCTCCTCACCCCCCTGTGCTTCTTCTTTCTCCACCTGCCTTTCTACCTTCCTGCTACCCCATCACTTTGTCCTCCATCCCCCGGCGTTCTTTATTCCGTCCTTCGTTCGCCAACCTCGGTCTCTCTGTTCTCTATCCGTCTGTCTTTCGCTCTATCTTTCCTCTTTTCTCGACGGGAGAAACTAGTTTATAAAACGAGTCGGGCACACCGGCCTTTTTTTCCGTTTCGAATGACCCTCGTGTGCCGTGTCCCGCACTAATGCCGTGTAGTGACGATGCTTGTTTATGTGTTACAGATTTGACGAGAGACACTACGCTTTCGAAAGGTATGCTAGTTTTAGTCCGAATGCATGCCCAATCTCTCTCTCTCACTTTTTCTCTTTCTTCGTGCCGCTCAAACACCCTTTCTTTCACCAATCTTTTTCGTTCTTCTCGTCTTCTTCCTGTTTTATCGTCGCTGCGTTTGCTATACACTTTGTTTGCTTCGTCGTCGGTGGGATACACCTTTTTATCGGTGCCGTGAAACCCGCAGGTAAATTTAATTGGCAATTATGGATATTGAGAGAGAATTTGTATTCGATCGCACTTTCAGTGGTTGGCGCTGTCTTATTATTTGATTCACCCATTTACACAACAAGGAAAAATGGAGAATAATGTTTTTTGTTACACCACGGTAGAAAATTGCATACGCTAAAAGCACCACTTCTTATTTCAATAATCTGTACATATTGTTACGTATTGTTGATTATAGCAACAACAAAATAACTGTATTGGACAGGAATACGCTAATGATGCAAATGGGTTAAGAATCTTGATGTAAAATGAAATGGAGACACTTGAAAATGTCCCTTTTTAGATAACTTTGAACAATCGAAAATAATGGTGAACGCGTATTTACGAAACACAATTCTTTGTTTGAACTTGAGTCGTTTTTATAGTAACATATTCAGTCATAGAAATTCTGTTAAAATTTGTGAGTAATTGTCAAGATAAATGTCGACTGTATATGTTTTGTTTCAGTGAATAATTGTGAATAATCATTTGTGGGTTTAGATATTCATTCTAAATATAGAAATAACACAATTAAATAGAACAATTTTCTTGTGGTAAAAAATATCTTATTAACGGAGACTCGTAACCTCCAACAACAGAAGATTAATGACCCAGAATAGAAGTCTCGAATTTTTCTTGCAAGAAGTTTCGAGCGACAAAATTAAGAGGGGGAGGGGGAGGTCCCATTTGATAGACTCGACGAAAATTTGAAGCAGCCCACAGCTGCGCAAATCGAGGAGTGCATGGACCGCCCGAAAATGAGGAGTAAATGACGTCGGGAGAGTTTTTAAGGTGTCGAGTCAGTTTTTTGCTCGGATGCAAATTGCCCTCGGGGCACGTGTGTACTTCACGATATGACGAATTTAATGGCAATCGCCTTTTCGTGCAGGTGATCCATAGAGAAATGAAGTGGTCCAACAAGCAATTATTGACGTTAAGAAAATCTTTCAGAAGATGACAGTAATTCAATATTTTTATCCATGAATGGACCTAACCATGGAACGTTTTGCATTATTGTAACAATTATTTTTTTATGCTTGATAATGCATTTTGGATAATCATTTTACTTATTGTCAATACGCAGAATTTTTAGCAAAATTTTACTGTACATACATGTACTTCATATACTGTATATTTAGTGCCACATACGGTACATTTACTACACATACTGTATATTTGCTGCATATATTGTAATTTTAGTGCGCATACTGTATATTTACTGCCACATAAATTACAGTAAATATACAGTCTTTTGATCGCGAAAAACACAGGAATCGATTGTACACGTGTCCAATTTTTTTTCATAGAACGAAAGCAACTGTGAACATGTTAAATCAGTATTGAAGAAAACGAAGGTTTATTACTAGAATAACAATAAAATAAAAATTGAGATATGGAATATGAATTTAATTTTATTTAAAATAGCAATCAAATTCAATATTCTTACTCGCAGAGCATTAGTTCGATTTTCAGTAATTTCAATATATAATGTGTTCATTTTACAATAACGGTGTATATCCTTAAATGAAGCTTTCCTATCTTGAACTTTGTCTACTTACACAGTCTAGTAATAAAACATTAAGAATTTTTTTCGCTTAATCCCTTCTAAATAAATTAGACAATTTCACAAATATACTGGGAAGATCTATTCTCTTACCTGCAATCTATTTATAATGCAGGACAGAAACAAATAGCAACAGGTACGATGAAGGTAGTTTCTCATAGTTTGTACTATTTGTAGTATAATTTAAGGGCTTCGTTACTTTGTCTTAGGTATACATTAGAGAATCTTCATTTCGCAAATTCTGTCGCTCGGGATCCAAGCGAAAGATCAAGCACCGTCCCCATCCGGGCGGATTCGCATAGAAACTCCTTAGACAGGGGAGCCCGAAAGTAATTATTGCGCTGCACGACAATTAACTTTTTTTGAAGCGCGAGCGGGCGTGCGCACACAGCCTCGCTACTCTATGATTTCGCAGGCTGTATCAGCGAGATAATAACGTCCGAATATTCTCGGGCGGAATGGAGAACGGTGCCCGTGTTAACCGGAGCTCACGAAGAAACCCGCTCCGTCTCGGCTTGGCTCCGCGTATTTTTCCTTCTCGTCCCAAAACTCCAATTAGCCGGATAAATCGCTACGATAACCTAATAATGATTCTATTAACAATGTAAATGGGACTAAACTGCGACACGGTGTGGGTCGGCCGTAATCGCGGAGCATCGCGCGGATAATAATGCCTATTACCGAAAGTTCTCGCCTCGCGTTTTATCTGCGCGCCGGCACAACGACTGCAACACCTAATTCCGTCTGCATCGCGCATAATATAAACGCATAATACTTCCTACGGATCTCCATAATGAACGGTTCAAACGAGTCCTATGAACCGCGATCCTTTACGTGGGCTTGCGCAACCACCATCCCGCTCTTACGGTCCGACTCGAAAATTCTGTTCGCACCAGTTCCACCCTGATGGAATGTGGTTGCTCTATTCTGGACACTGACTCGAAGATAGCTACCCGACAATTTATACCGCTTGTCGATTTCAGAATGCTACTCTTGCGGTGCTAGAGTCCGTAATTGACGTGGACTTGAAGGGTAACATACTCCGCAAGTATTTGTACACTTGTGTACAAGCAATGATATTCAATTGTGCACATCTACGCATAGAAAATATGTGTCACAAAGTGAAGTGCACATTGAAGACAATAGCTGAAGCTGATTGTTCTTGAAGTATCAATGAACGTGGAAGAAACGGAAGATGAAAATTTAGGGAAAAAGACTGACAAAGTTGTGTATTAAAAATTAATTGTGTCTTTATTCTACAGAATAAATGATTTATATTTGTATATGTAAACATATACTATACTATACGTGAATAATATATACCGGGTGGTTCACGACAAACAGGCCACCTAATTAACTCCGTTAGGATTAGAGATAGAAGAAAATGTTAGAGAGAAAAGTTGTACTATTAAAGGGGACTCATACGATACCAAAAAAATTTTTCTTTTTATGTAATTTTTTTTAGAGATATGAAGGTGACCTTCTTTTTTTTAATGGAATGAGGTAGTTTTTAATACATCAATCGATGCAGCTGGACATTCGTTATAAAAAAGTACAAACCTATGTATGTCGAAAAGTTAGTAGTTCAGGAGATATTTCAATTTAAATAACTCTAAAATACCATTGCGGTCGTACTAAGACGTTACATAAGTAAGTAAACGCTAACGTCTTCGTACGACTGCAATGGTATTTTAGAGTTATTTAAATTGAAATATCTCCTGAACTACTAACTTTTCGACATACATAGGTTTGTACTTTTTTATAACGAATGTCCAGCTGCATCGATTGATGTATTAAAAACTACCTCATTCCATTAAAAAAAGAAGGTGACCTTCATATCTCTAAAAAAAATTACATAAAAAGAAAAATTTTTTTGGTATCGTATGAGCCCCTTTTAATAGTACAACTTTTCTCTCTAACATTTTCTTCTATCTCTAATCCTAACGGAGTTATTTAGGTGGCCTGTTTGTCGTGAACCACCCGGTATATATACAACATACATTTATATGAACATAAACAAATACATCTATTAATTCATAAATAATTTATTCTGTGTATTATTGCAAGATCAAATAAGAATTAATTTTTCTCTTGAAAATTTAATATTTCCCGGTAACAAAAACCTTGAATTCAAGAAACAAATTCCCAGAAAAACCACGTTTTCGATTGTTGTCAGAAGTTTCTCGCGCATGGGGTTCGAGTATTATTTAAAAGTGATAGAACATAGAATCAACGCACCCTATTTATAATATTTCCATAATGCGGCAGTTGGAACAGTGATTCCACGGGCCGTGTCGGCGTCAATTATCGTATAAATATTATCCGGCCTTGTGACGCGATTATGTAAAAATTCGAAGTGCAGAGCGGAATTGCAAAACAGCCGCGAGCGCGCGCGCGCGCGAGTCGTCGACGTCGATTTTAAGTTGTGGGATATGTTTACCGTGTCGTTGTATTATAATGTGGCCAAACGAGCGCTTTTGTTTCCCAAAGGACCGCTTGGACCCCTCGTTCATCTTCCGCGGCTCGTGAGATGCTTCATTTTATCCCTAAATCTTCCTATTCTTCTTCGACCTATGTTCCTTCGCAATTTAGATCTTTTTATATTCAAAGGCGATTAAGTGGAAATTGATTTAAGTTCGTTGATACACCAAGTTAGAAGCATGTAACAAGGTAAACGAAAAGAAGCTTATGAAGTTTGAAAAGTTACTTTTAATAGCTCGTTTTAGGACCAAAGATTTTGCACTTGTTTTTATATAATCCTGTAGATTTTGATGAGAAAACTCCAAAAATGTCCGTTTTAGAGATTAATATCAAATCGTTGGCCATTTTGTAGAATTTGGAGCATTTAATTATGCATTTTAGATATGAAGAGAAGTGTTTTAGCAGCTTAGACTACTTTCAAACTCTTTGAATTTGAAAGGTTACTTTTAATATTCCATTGTTGACAATCTTATGGAGTTTAGAGAGTTTAATCATGAATTTTAGGTAAAATTTTCAATATAAATGGCTGTACAGTTTTACTATTTTTGAACTCTGTGCATATTACACTACATATTTTAAATTGTGAAGTCTTTACCTCTGCACTCTCTATCTGTGAAGTCTCTACCTCTATACTCTCTATATTCTCTATATTCTCTAAGCTCGCCCTCTTTTCACATTCTATATTCTTTTCACTATCCACATGTCCTCTCTATATTCTCCAAAACTCTATTTTCTCAATTCTCTTTTCTTCTCTATATTATTCGCTACTTTCTTATTATAACTTACTTATTATAATAACTTTATATAAAATTAGATACGTTAATAATTAGTTAACCATCCCTGGTCCCTCCTACCTACTGCTCGATTGCAAGCGAATGAGCAAGTCATACTAAGCGTAGCGAGTATCAAGTAAGTACAGTGAACTCGATCATTCGCTCGCTAGATGTTTTGCTCAACATCGAATGTTTTGCGCATCGGTTTCTGTGAGCAACAACTCGCCGACTCGTTTCTTCGCTATATAATTTCACACGTAACAATTTTTACTATGATTAATACATACGTCAATACCGATTCGCTCTGGTCGTTTGCTGACAAGTTTACTATCCCTAATTGATTGCATTGAGGGGGTGATTAATACCTGCAAACGATATCACTTGGAAGCGTTGAGTGAATTAGCTACATTTTAATATACAGGGTGTTCTATTTTCAGAACCATAGCGAATGTTGATTCTATTTTCTTAATTAAATAAAGCGGAATAAAAAGATGTTTCAAGTAAATGGTGTTCACCTAAATAAAACAAAATTAATACTCTATTTGTACATTGGAGACTAGCTTTGAAGAATTAAAGACTAATAGAAGCTAGAAATCGAACTAGGAAAATCAGATTAGATATGTGGCATTCCAAAATGTTGTAACAGATCAATAGATAATTTGAAATCTACATTATGTTTTTCTTTGGATAGGGTAATTCCTAAGATCATTTAAAATAACTTTTCCCTTTACGAAAATGTCCTTCGCGGCTTCGTTGAGGAATTATTAACGAAAAACACGGGCCAATCAGAGCGCGGCTACAGCATACGGATTTCGACACGGCCAATGCCAACGTCACGCTCAGCGGGACCTGTCCGAGCAGATAGCTGCGCTCTGATTGGTCCAGATTTTTCGTTAACAACTACTTAACGAAGCCACGGAGAAAAATTTCACAAAGGAAAAAGTTACTTCAAATGACCTCAGGAATCACCCCTCTCAAGATTCATCACCCGGGATTTAAAATACTTAATAAAAAAAGGGAAGGATTAACACGTTCACTGAATTGTCGGTCATAATTGGACGGCACAATTTTGTGTTCAGGCTTAAAAATTAATTTTACGGTGTATTCGTTTAAACTTAATTAGGATCTGAAGGAAATAAAGAAATTGATAGAGCAACCATGGCGGTGGCAATTAACTTTCTAGGTACGATCTAGTTCCATAAATTACTGTGACTTTATGAACATTTTTGGGGAATTTGTTGTCGCGTTCAAAAAATAAATATTTAGTCACTAAACACCGGGGTGTCGGAGTGATATTTTCTCGACCGAGGCCGTGTTATTCGCTTTATTATTCGTTACAGCTGTCGCGTAGAATTAAAAACGGCCGAAGACGATGTAACTCATTGAAATCGCGTCTCTTTTCGAGCGGAAGCGAGATAAATCGGATATTGCTCCTTTAGCGGCGTCAAATTGTCCACGGTTCATCGCATAAGTATAGACACGAGGCGTCGGGTTTCTTATTAAGGTGGAAAGTAGGAATGCAACTTACGGAGCATCGGAGGGTATAGAGTTCAACGTTCGATTCAGCTCGGCACAATTCCACCAATCCCTACGAGCGTCTTAAAAGGCATTTTAAATCGGCGTGTCGTGAAAGAATCTCATAGAGATGCGGCGTATAAAGGCATTCCACTAAACCCTCCTCCCCTTTCTCTTCTTACCCTCCCCCCCTACCCTTTCCCGTCGCCTCTCACCAGTTCAGCGTTTTGATCTATCATCATCGGGGACTTCCTTCGGTTCCATTCTTTTCCTGTTATTACACCTACGTACTCGCCTCTTCATTACGAGCGCCAGGAACGACGAAATCTCTGCTCTTGTGGAATGAGCTTGAGCTAAGTACAGGGTGTACCAAAATTATGTGTAAAGACTATCACAGCTGGATCCTGTACCTTTGGAACAGTGGAAATCCGTTTGACAAATTACCTGTAAAATTGTCCTGGACCGGTTTGTTCAAAGTCAAGTTTTTTATTGCTCAAATGACGACTTTAAAGTTTTGCAAACTAATATGTGATTGCATGTGTCTAGAGGGTGTCCCAGAATGGTAAAAACTTGGGGAGGTAATTCTACATGAGAAAATAATTTGGAAAGATACAATAAATTTTTGTCATTATTATCGAATGAGTTTAAAGGTCCATTCTAGTATTTGCAGGAAGTAGAATTGGTCGGTCATGAACAGACACACTAACCGATTCCTATATCTGATAGCACGCGTATTCGCTGAATTTTCAAACTCGATTTTCTCAAAAACGAAAAACCATTATACTTCTTTTCGACTTATTTTTTTATGTAGATTCTACGATTATGTAGATTTCAAGTAGCACCATCTACATTCTCAAAATTTACCAAGTTTTAATCAATTTCATATAATACAATTATTCAGAAGTCACTGAACACATTAACTGCCAATATTTTGCAGATTTAAATAAATTAACCAGGGATCAGCCAGTATGACGCAATGGAAATTAATTTTTATTTTCAGACAAATACTCGTTTATGACGAACGTGGCACAGACGTGTAACAGATTTCCGAGGAGAGTTAGGTGGTGTGTGACCAGACGAGTTAAATGAAAATATGGTTGGCTTGGCATATGATTAGGTGTGCGAGGATGCTACTAAACCTGACGTTTTACACGCAGTGTTGATTACTGTAACTATTGTTGCCTTTGCAAGTTGTCACCAGGTATCTATTGATGCATCAGTGTGCGCACCAAGTCGTAAATATAAGTTTGAAAGACATATGCTAAACAATTTGTATTATCTCTCAAAAGTATTAGTACTGAATGTACATAGACGTCCTAAATGCAGAACATTAATAAGTGCATTAAATGCATAAATTCGCTGTCAAATAATTAGTAATTATATTGTTATGTTGTAAGCTACGTTGCTACATTAATGATTTTAATTTATCAACTGAGTGGAAGTCTCGAATAAGGGTCTACGTTATACGCAATGTAGATTTGAACAATTATAAAACCGTTCATTTGTTACAGAAATAGTGGAGCGCGACTAGAAATTGTGTTATTAACTGTAAATGTTTTCTACAATATTTTTCGTAATCAGAAGTACAGCAATATTTTATTATTACTTACAATATTAATACCTACAGTAATTTTTTAAAAATATACAAGTCGATGAATTTTTTATAGTCTAAAATATATTCAAAAAATAATTCCATTTAAAGAAGTATGAATTTGTAAATATCTGGAAAAATGTCTTTATATACCATCATCAATAATAGAGATAGATATACTCACTTAAAAATTTTCCATCCTGTATTGTTTAATAATCGCAGACGTAACTGCGTTAATAAAATTAAACTACGATACAGATTTCTAGTAACTGCCGTCACTCCAATCTGCGAAGGCTAAATTCTCGCATTTCGTTCAACAGTCGTTCGTTTATGAAATTTTTAGTATACGTCCCTATTGTTGAGTCTACTGTATAGAGTTTCTCAAAAAGCCGGAGGTAAATAATGCTCTACCAACGGAAGGCTAGGATAATGGAGCGAAGGTTGAAGGTTGACAGAGGGGGTGAAAATGGCTACAGGCTATAAACACTCTCCGCCACCGCAAGCTCGAGATTCGATAAGCCGACTATGGTCTTTTATTAGGATCCACTCAACGCCGGCAACGCAAACTCCACACCCTGTTCAGGCGGTCTTTTTAGAAGCGCATTTCTCTAACTATATTTCCATGTTCCAAATCGCGCGTGGAATGGTGCACTCGCATCAAGGAGAGAGGAAAAACCAAGAACCCCACATTTGTGTCTTTCATTTCAAGGGAACGAGGGAACCCTCGAGATATTTGTACGAATTTCTTCGAAATAATAGTAACTATTTTTATTAGTAGGTACTTATATAACTACCTATATAACTAACAAGGGAAGTTATCGAACCCGTAAATTCAAAAAAATACGAAACTTTGCACACAAGTAGAGTAATCTATGTGTAATGCACGCCTACTTTTTCGTACTACTTCTCGCATTAAAGGGGAGAAATCAGCCCTTGAAAAGATTTCAATATTTTCGTGAAGTATCTCAAGAACGACAAATGATATTTTTGAAAAAGTTGCAACGAAAGTTGCAGGGTATTTTTCTGTCTACCAAACTGTGTAAAAAAATTTAATAACATTACTAAAATGAATTATTACTTACAATTAGTAACGCTAAAAAAGTTGAAATATCTGCATTTATTGGAATTTTTTCAAGACAAAGACCCTTTCTTCGTCCCCCGACACAATTTTCCTTTCCCACATTCTTCCATTTCGAAGGCACAGCAAGCGAACACATGTAGAATTCGTCGAAATATGCACACACACTTTCTCACGTTGATTTATTTATTTATATTTGTATTTATTCGGATCTGCGTGCGTTAATAATAGATCCGAAGCACGCACACATGCGTCCTGGTGTGTTCACCCGGAGGAGGCATGGCGCTACTCATTTATTCCATAAATCTGACAATAAATAACGGACATATTGGGGTGCTCGTGCGGCTCGGGGTATCCATGGCTGCTTATCGTATCCCACAAATGCGCCGGAACGCATTTAAAATGTATTGAACTGTCACGGGGCAGTGGTTTCCCGGATTTTTACATTTTTCATCGGCGCGCCGCCCGGCTGCAGGTCCGCGCGGATTACTGAATTATTGTTGTTCTAAGTGTGTCGGTCAAGGGGGAGTGAACCCCAAGTTTCTCGGAGTCGGGGGTAATCCCTGACCATAACAGCCCTGAGCTCCAAGACCCTCCAACGATTCCCCACCACCGATGATCGTCGCGCGCCGCGCCGCACCGCCTTCGCTCATCCGAGGAAGCAGCCCTTCCTCACGAGCACGCGTCCCTTGCCAAATCGCTGGTCGTTACGCGGCTACGGGCCTTTACGTCCGCGGCTGCATACTTCTGCATCCGCAACTGTCGTTAGTCTTTAAACGACGCGATTCGCCACGGCTTCGACGGCCCACGAAACTCGACATCTGCGGATTATTCGCCGGAGATCGCCTCCCTCTGATCCCCGCGGTCACGAATCATGCTAGCAATGTTAACTCTCGTCTGACGAATGCCGGGTCATCTTGACTTTTCAACTTCTGCATGACGGTAACGAGTGGGAAACTGTGAAGAGCCACTTCTCCTACCAATAAATTGAAAATCCTTTAAGAATATTAACAATTTTTTTCCTCTGATCCGCGCGGTCGCGAATCATCAATCATATTAGCAAACAATGTTAACTCTCATCTGACGAATGCCGAATCATCTGGACTTAATCTTCTTCCTCTATATTAATCTTATATTTTGTAACGAAATTATCATAATTTAAATATCGGCGGCTTCTCGAGAAATTCAGTGTTCAAACAATTTTTGGATTGACTGTACGTAAGTGAAAGCGTGCAGACTGTTCTATTGCATAAAACAATTCTGAAAAGCGTACAAATTACGTTTTGTTAGATTGAACATTTATTCGGGAAGACTAAAAATTCCAGGCCTTTGTTTTATAAAAATTGCAAGATTGAACTTATTTAAATTTCTCACAATTTTTATAACAATATCTGTTTGCATAAAGAAATTTATTGAATAATTTCTGATGGAAGCATATGTATAATTTCAATAATTAAAAAACGAAAAATGTGGAACTGGTCGTGGTACGGTTAGTGTTAAAAAAGATCAATTCTTCGAAATCAAACTTATTGTTAGAATACAGTGGGTGTACAAAGTGCTTCTAATTGATTATAGAAAATCAGGTCGTTTGATACAATTATAAAAAAGTTATTAGTTTTTAAAAGGTGTACGAATATGTACTTTGTATTTACACCCACTGAAAAAAAAACGTATAATATAAGCTCGCCTAAACTTGGAAATATTGACAGAAGGGGTAAGTTGGATGGAAAGTATGTTTGGATTGGTGACGATCGGAAAGGACAACGGGAAAGGGTGACGAGAATTGCGCTATTAGAGGGTAGAAGGATATCGGCAATTCGGTTTCAGCAAGGGTATACGTTGCAGTGAAGACGACAGATATGGAGCTTTGAATTTGTACCTCATTTTCATACATACACATTCTCATGGCGTTTATAGCAGAACTTTTGCGTATATACCTGTTACATGCCCGTTATGTTAACGTTACGTCCAACCGTTCCTTCTAGAACGGTAGTCGTGGGCGCCGCGAACTGTGCACATTCAATTAGTGGCAATTAAAATGTAAGCAGATTCAATCAAATTCATATTAAATGTCTGTTTACACAGTAGCTTCTTCTACACGTTTCATTCACTGTTGCACGATTTCGTAACACGATTTCTTACACGTTTTATGCAGAAAGCAACTTTTTTGTTCCGATAGCAACAAAAGATTGAGTAAGAGAATATTCAATCATTGAAAACTGAAGATAAAAACGATTGGACAAGCATTTTTAATGAATGTCGTTAAAAACATAAGTATTTATACTTTAGTAAGTAGTTTAGTTTGAGTAAGTACGATCTTTATGCAAATTACATTGAGAAAATAGTTTTCTTATTGTAACAAATCTCTAATCATTTCATTTAGAGACTCAATGTATTTTATTACTTCAATTAAATGAAGAAATACCTTGACGAGATCAAAAGATGTCCATGAATTTCGGAAAAGTGAATGGAGTAACCCAAAAATGATATGTAAACATAAAAAACGAGTTCGTAAAAAGTTTCATTGAAATCGGCGTCGCCACAGATGCAACCTCTCCGTGCGAGAAGTAAACTTTTTGAACAATACTCATACTTCTCTCGTACAAGATAGACATTCCACTATTAATTAATACTTTTAAATTCGATATGATTATGAAATATTTAAATTGGATTTCACTGCATTGTTAAAACGTCGCGCTGTAAATCACTCGGAGACACGCAAATGTGTATCCACGACGATGAATAGGAAACACGAGTGTACATCGAGAGCACAACTCGAACTCGCGCCATTTTAATTCCGTCCGGACAATTCGCCCCAATTAATCGGAACACGCGACAGGCGAGAAGGACGCTGTAGGCAAGGGGAAGGGGAGGAACGGATAGACAGCCTCCTAATCTGCATCAGCAGATTGCTCTGAGAATTGACACTGTGGATTTTGCCTCGCCCTTCGAAGTTGCTACACTTGACATCTCATTTGAAATCAAACCGTCTCGGCCAGCTCCTTAGAGGTCCCTCTCGCGCCTTCCGCAACAGGACACGAACTCGATGCATACATTAAGCAGCTTTAATTGAGAAGAGTTCCCTGGACGATCCGCCGGTAGCCAAGTAATAACCTCGCTAAATCTTTTCCGCCGGGGGTGGCAACTTCACTGGAGACACTTAATGCGTCAACTTCCGCAATCTGGGGATCATATTCGAGGAATAATCCGCCTCTTCCAAGGCTCTGACTGCGCGATATACAATTGTCAATGGACTTGCTAAATTTTAGAACGATAGTTTTTTGTATTCACCCTTTATAAGCAATTTTTCCCAAGGAACGAAACAGTGAAGTCCTATTTAAAACTGTATGCATATTATTATATTAATAGATTTTATGCATTTATAAGCAGGGACCATACCTGTTATAAAAAGAAAAAAAGTCATAGAATAACAAGTATTTCATCGACTAAAATCGTATTGGTTACAAATAAGGATTATAAGTAACCGAAAATTTTGGAATAACTGTTATTTTTGGTCCCTGTTTATAAGAAGAATGAGTGGGTAAAATACAGACTAGTAAAAACAGTAAAATAATTTAACAGCACTGTTATATTATTTCGAATTTATCTATCGATCACCAATTTCTTATAATCACTAGTAAACCTCGCAAATTATCCCTCGCATATAAAAAAAACTGAAATCCTTTGGTCTAATTTTAAAAAAGTTATTAGTTTTTAATACACAATGAATATACATATACAATGAGAGTCATTTAAAACATACAGAGGGTCCCAAAGTTTTGTAACTTTTTCCTTTGCGAAAATGTTCTCCGTCAGATCCATCCAATCAGAGCGCGGTTAGGATAGCTCACGCTGAGTGAGCGTGGTGTTGGCATTGGCCGAGCCGGGATCTGTCCGCTAGTAGCCTCGCTTCTGACTGGTCCGCGTTTTTCGTTAACAACTCCTTAACGAAGCCGCGAAGAACATTTTCGTAAAGCAACGAGTTACTTCAAACGACGTCAGCAATCGCGTCTTCCAAGTACAACATTTTTCGGACACCCTGTAAACCAATATCAAATCGGTTAGCGGAGAAAAATCAAGTTCAATTCACATAAACAAATTACTTTGCGCGGCAGGAGAACATGTTCGGTAAATGAATACATATACGACGATCGTGATTTTCCCTGCCGTCCACTCCCTTCACCGGTATCTTACGGATCAAACAGCCCGTGCTATCAGGAAAATACGAGACTGTGAAGGATGCATCCTATTTTCTCGCTGGCGAACCGCCCCCGGCATGATAGCAATTCGCCATCGGTCCCATTGAAATTAATGGTTATTAAAAGCCACGCTCTGTCTCTCCTCCGCTTCGGCGGATGAAACTTTCTCGCATATTCAGTGCCTATCGATACGATGTCGGTAACCGTCTGCTCTCTGTCCCTCCCCCGCGCACCAAAGGGAGAACTGATAGGGAGCCTGCTGCCTACCGTGAATTTGACAGACGATTAAACATTCAGGACCTGTAGCTGATGTTATCTTCCACTTACGAAACGCAGAAAATTTCTTCTTTGTTTCTCGGCGAGTCCCCAGAAATTCGAGGCTTCAATGTCTCGTGGAATTGTGTCCTCTCGGTTTTCCTTTTCATTTTTCGACCTCATCTGCATGCCAATGTCCGAGAGAAACTGCTTGCTACGTCACAATTTCGAAATTGGATCTTGTGAACCAAAAATGTTCACCAGAACTTGATCGAGTTTCTTCCAACGGAAATATTCACTTTGCATCTAATTTTGTGTCTAACGATGGAGTTGAATCTGTTCTTAAAACACCACCTGCAATATATATTGTTTTTTTAATTATTTAATTATTATATTTTTCTAATTTCATGATCAATCCGTCGTGACATGTTCTTTGTGCTACGTAAGACACTTTCTACACATTTACAGGTGTTAGCATTTCTCACGAAGCAAATAGTTATTAAAAGCAAAACAACAATGATCTTGAAAATTACGAGAAAAAACCACATTTTAAAAGACAAATCCCTGTGGGATACTGAGCACTTGATACCATTTAAATTACCACATCAAAAATTGTTTACCTCGTCAAAATTGAAGAAGACATTTTGGATGCCACTTAAGTGAATCACCCTGTAGATTAAAAAAATTAAAAAATGTCGATATACATATTTTCAGCTTGTTCAAATTATCTGAAAATGAAAGAAACTTCTGGCTCCTGTTTCTTGTAACAAAGCTTTTTCTTTTGCATAAAGATCCATTTATTATGCTGTTTAAATCAGGCTTCGAGGATTTGGGTAAATATTCTTAACCCAGCGATAACAATATTTTCTAACGCTACTTCTCAGCTGGTAGAATACGTTCCCGTGAAAGAGGAGCGCGTTAGCATTCCATCGTTTACATATTCTTTCAGAATCCGTTCCAGAGGGAGCAGTGTAATCCGTTTCAGTCGTTCGGTTTATTCCGCATTGTGTTAAATACATGTACAGTATTCCGAGCTGCATAAGGCACGGTGTATACGTGGAACGGTCTATTCAAAAGTTAGTATGCAATTGGAGAAAAATGCGTGTCGTCTCGCGTCGGCACCCGCTCAAGAGCTTGGGAAAGCATTTCCATACATTTACAATTCTATTATGCACTTCTTGACGACGCCTCCCGGTGTAATAAGCGCAGTCGAACGCGGGGAGGCTTATTAGCAGTTATCGGTCAATGTTCGATCGACACTTTACGATCGACCGTTAGTTTAACGATATTAGGCAGTTTCGTAACTTCATTTTTATCTCTTCATTAAACCGAATACTCTAATCCATTCTTAATTATAGTACCAGTCCCCGGCCAAAAAGTTGGGACTGATCACAATTTTGAACGTTTTAATGGAAGTATTAACTGTTAATATAATTCATTCACACACACACGATTAATATTAAACTTACCAAACAGTATCTGGTAAATGTTGCCTTATAAAAATGGCAATCCTACATTTATTGTCCGTAATTTTCAATGTAGTGAATGCTTGGACAAGGAAATTTCTATCAATATTTTTCATCAATGCATTTTTATAATTCCAATAATTGTAGAATATAAAACGTTTAAGAGTTAAATGAAGAAGTGAAATGCGAGATACTGGAGCCACATAAACACTTCTTTTTTTGTCAATAATTTTGATTAGTGGAGTATATTGTGAGGGTATTATTAAATTCTTCAAATGTGTTTACTGTTTGACATTTCAGCTACTCATTTTTGTTATAAATGTTTAAAATCCGCAATTATAATATTTTCATAGAACAGAAAAAGTTTCTCACTGCACAGGCTGGTTTTGACTCCAAATCGTCGATCAGCAAAGTGTTGAAAATAAAAATAAATTAGCTGCTACGTCGCGACATAGCAGTTAACGTGTTAATCATAAAACTGACAAATTAAATATTTAACCCTCATCCGTCCCTCATTTCACGAACTGAATCTGTCCCTCGGTGTCAAATTGACACAGTGATACAAAAAATCGATAAAATAACAAGTCAATCAGTTAGTTTTCGATGATTTTTTCCTTGAAATTGATGAGTTAACATATACAATTTAGGGTTTTGCAGTTATGTTTCGCATTAAAAAAATAAAAGTCATCAAGTTTCGAACGAATTTACCTAAAACAAATAACAGAACAGTGTCACTTATTTCGGGAATACTGTGTCAAATTGACACGAGGGACGGATGAGGGTTAAGAAATGAGTCGACCAACATGACTGTTATTAAAATTAAAATTTTCTCGTCAGAACATTAGACGGTTCTCGCAAATTTCTCGGAGGCAGACGATCAACATGCATAAAAGAAGCGGCTCCGCTCACCAATTCCAGGGAGGCAGAGAGCGATCGCGATCCGCAGTGCCGTCGATGGGATTTCATTAGAGTCCCGTCGATATCACGGCGAGGAAGAAGTCAGGCCGCGATTAATAAACGCTCTCGATCGGCGTCGTATATCAGGATGGGTAATTAAGCGCGTAACTATAGAATCTCGAGGCGTGGCGGCGGTGCAGCGGGTAACCTGTTGTGCCGCGACGAGGGAGGGCGGTATTATTAGTCGCAAGACGCTATAAATATAAGCCGTTACGAATTAAAGGAACCTCCTTGCCTTTATTACAACATTTTTAATTACTGCGAAATGGCTGGAAATTTTTTTCTCGCCTCGCTTCCTCCCTCCAATTCTCTCTCACGCTCAGTCCCCCTCTCTCTTTCTTGGTCTTTCGCGTTCTCTTTCCGACTCGTTGCCGCCGAGAGGCGGCCAGCTATCGCCGCTTCCTTTTACGAGCTGCGAGAAAACACACGGCGCTAATTAAACGAAACGCTTCAAATGCCGAAGCGCATTAGATCGGGCCCCTTCTCACTTTTAAATGCCACTGTTCGATCCTCGGAGAGGAGTCAGTCTACTTCTCTCTAGCGGGGGGTGCATCGGTGAACCGTCAAGCCGATCCCGACCGTTCCGAGGGAAATGAACGCGTAACGAGAATCGCTCGGCGGAATCAAGGATGCTGAATTCTGAACGACTATGGTGATCGGCCGGGTTCCTGGAACTGGAGACGCCTGACGAGTTTGCAGCTCTCGATTCGTTAGCTTGTAAGGGATCCAGAGTAATGCAATGTCACTTTATCCTTGTGTAACGCGGCTTCTACTAGTCGCGCGAACGCTACAATACTGCGGCACAGAATTGTCCGAGAAATTCGACGGTCTCTGACCTACGTTAACCCTCATCCGTCCCTCATTTCACGAACTGAATCTGTCCCTCGGTGTCAAATGGACACAGTGATTAAAAAAAATTGATAAAATAACAAGTCAAACAGATACTTTTCGATGCTTTTTTCATTGAAATGGATAAGTTAACATTTAAATCTTAGGTTTTTGCAGTTATATGTTTCGCGTTAAAAAAATAAAATTCACCAAGATTCGAACGAATTTACCTACAAATAACAGAACAGTGTAACTTATTTCAGGAAAACTGTGTCAAATTGCGACACGAGGGACGGATGAGGGTTAACGCAATGGCTGACTGGTGCTTTTCTCGTTTTCGTTTCTCAGATTTTAAGTTCGCATCGACTTTTTGATTTTTGGCGAACTGTTATGCCATTCTTTCTTATAATTTCTAACAAATTATGATTTCATTTTTCATCACACGTTGATCACCACGCTAATCTTCATAAGTCACGAAAAACAGAACGTTTGAATTTCTCTGTTGGTAGGACTAGTATGTAGGATAAACGAAAGTTTCAAAAGTGAAATAAATCGGTGTTTTTTAGATGGCACCATATATTTTTAATATATGTATAGTAGAGTAAAGTGCCCAAATATGAACCACTTTTTGTTGGTCATTTTTTGATTATTTTAGAATGCTCTTTTTCGACCACAAAATTACCAGTTGTAGATGCATTTCCTCCCTATAAGATTCTGGGGTCAAGTTTGTTTAAAAATTAATACAGCTTGGGAGAAATTTTTTTTGTGGTGTGTCATTTGCAGGTTCGAGCGAAAGAGGTTCTTAATATGGTACACCTTGAGTCCCTAATATGACACCCAGTGCCATATTCGGCACCCACACCAAGAATGTCAATAGCTATACCCATATTAGGGAACCCTTGGTAGTGCCATATTGGGAACTCCACGTGGTCTGATAATACTAGCTACTGACAAAGAGAAAATGAATTGTAGCCCACACCAACAGTTGGCTAACTAACATTAATGTAAATAAACTGAAACTACAGATATGTTCAAAATCACTTATAGGTATTATAGGTATGGTAATCTATAACCTTCAAATGACCTTCAAAAGTACAGATCGAGAGGGGGGGGGGGGTTTAAGACAAATGTTCCCACAATCATCATATTCTGGAAGACGATACAAATACGTTGGTAGCGAGGGAAGAAGAATGGTCGCGGTGATATAAATCCCACTTTAGTTCGAGATACGTATGCGTTTCAGATAGAAGCAGTTATTCATAAGCAATGGCGCATAAATAATACAGTACACTGCCACGTTACTGAAACATTGAAAGTCCTGTAAATATTGTATTGGTTCAAGGGTGAATCGAGATACTTGTTATCTCCCTCCGTGTGCATTCTTCACTTGTTTCTGAAAGTTTCACCTGAAATTCTTTAATATGAAAAATGTTTCGCAGCAAACAACGCAGACGCCCAATATTCCACATTTTAAGTTCTACTCCGAATTTTAAACATTTTGTCTCTTGAAGACGTAATTCTTTTGTACACATACAATCTTAAGAGAACTTCTTTTTTCTTACACTTAGTTATTATTCAATACTTATCTTTCTAATCATGATTAAAGTAGAAAACGTTTCTGGAAAAGGTGTAACTGGAAACATTACCGATATCAAATATTAATGGTCACAACGATTGTTGATTACTGATAGACCATGCAAAATACAAATTGTTTGTATTATAGTTACAAAATATTATATATGTAGGTATATATTCTTAAATTGTTTTATCATAAATGCATAAAATCCGCAGTCTAATTATTGATAAAAATTTACTTCAATTTGTAATAATTAAAAATAATTGATAAGAATTATTGATAAAAAAGTACATTGTCAAAATTTAACCACATACTTCGACGCCACTCTTCACAATTGCATAACTGAACTTTATTAAAATCCACCACAACAATGCATGGCAATATGTAAAGATTAATCGGAAAGCTTTGTAGAACACTATGCAAATCGTAAGAAAGCCTGCAGACGAATTTTACAATAAGCAGACAGGCGTGCATGACGCAAACGCGATACTGCACCAGAAATGGTGCAATGTCGCGTTATGGCAGAAAGAATAAGGAGAGATATTTAGCACATAATGTTACGGGTACTCATGAATTACAAGTGCCGCGTATTCGTTATGGATCTCTCCGGAACATTTCTCTGTTCACAAAGGAACGCATATGGCGCCATTCGCGGTTATAAATTTCGTGTCTTAAGCCGCGGTATCATTTTAAATAGAGGCAGTATCGTAAATAATGACGCACGCTCTTTCGAAAGGAGTCGTTCTTCTTATAGTCCCTTGATCGTCACAGAACTACACGCAGTTTGCAAAAATATTATTCAAGCTATTGCGCAAAATCTTGCGACACGTGCAATTCCATCACGTTCTTATCATTCCTTGGAATAGGCGCGTGTTCGTGATACCTTTCTAAACGTCGAATTATTCCTGCGCACTCACATTTCATATTTTCCTTGAAGGATGATACACATCTTGAATGCCTATCAGCACATTGCGGATCAGATTGTGTCTCCACTCTACATTCCACTTCCACGACGCTATCCTCCACGCTTCCGCTGTGGCACGGTCACGTGACCCACGTATTCCCTTCCATTCGCCCTCCCTCCCCTCATCTGGCGACTCTGCTGCGGGCTTTCTGCATTTATGAGACATATGAGTAGGCGAAATTTAAAACAGGAGATTGATAGAAAATGTAAAAGTATCTATATATTATTGCACTATCTTAGTAAAGAAAAAAAGAAGTTTTGATCTTACTCCCCTTTGCAATTTTTAATTTACATGGAGATTCGTAGTCTAGTGTTAATTTCATATATGTTTATTAAATGTGGTTATTAAGCATGCCAGAAGGCAAGCTTCGTTATTTTTTATTTCACACAAGTTTCATCTATGCAATAAAATTTCGGCGCAAGGTTCGATCGTTTCGAACCACAGCAAATGTGCAGTTATTTAAAAATGCATCTCGACGTTTCGATCCCTATGTGGATCATTCTCAAAGAGACATTTTTTGCGTCTGAAAAAATAATGTATGTATAATATAACGTAATTTGAAAAGTAGCACAGCCATGTAAATCAAACGGAAAACCAATAAATTAAAAACCACATACTTGCTGTGAAAAAAACGAACAAAATTTTTAAGTAAATACTGAGGAGTCACAGATAGCCGGACTTTGTTCCATGGTGGCAGAAATGTAACTGAATATGCGTTAGAAGCGAACCGCAGTAGAGGTTAGAAGACCCGTTACATGATTGGTTCATCTATGTTGTTTATAGGTGCCATCAGCATTATTAGTAACAATTTATAGTCTTTACGCTATAATTTCGTTACTTCAGCATCAATGAATTGAGATTCAGTGGCATTAGCTTCATAACAATCATTATTAATTAATTCCATAACGCTAGTCACCGATGACCCCAACGACGTCCAACGTGTTAAAGTTAACGAGATTGTTTTCCGAATAAAAATTAGTAACAAAATATCGTGCGTTTGCAAGGACCAATTACAAAACGTTTGTTTAAATCGTCCTCAGAGGACACTCGATGGAAACACGGAAGGACATTAATCAGATAGAGAAACGTCATTATGCGGAGCGCCGTTCGCGCGGCAATCTTGTAAAACATTATTCTAACTAAACTGTCATAAACGAGAGGAAATGAAAAGAGCTACTTAATAGCTTATGTATGCAAATGCGAGGCGGCAGATTGCGCGGAGTGCTCTCGAGTGAGAGAAATAGCAGCAGCCGAGGAAACGGTCGAAAGGGTGGCTCTCGTCGCCGCCCTTCAGACGACTGCTCCTCCAATTTCCAATAATAAGTCTTAGCCCGCCTTGAATCGCGGCTATACTACTTCACTGAAAATCCTCAAATCCTATGAAAATGTCCCTTGTAATTATTAGACTATCAGTAGTCTCTTTAGTCTCTTAGATTAGTATCTTTGATACATTAGTTTTATAAAATGAATTATTATACATATTATTATATGTATAGCAAACTTCACATTTATAAATAGACTCGAGATAATAAAAATTACATATTTCACTTTTATAGCAAAGTTATTTTTAAAGGTGTTTTTATTTATAAAAGTCGCATTAACATCAAGTCGCATATAAATCAATATTTTGTGATTTATAAATATAAAAGTTTATGGAGTTCACTTACTTGATAACTTCCTTGACGGACTTAATATACAAGAGGAGTATTTTATATTTCATCAATATAATATTTGCAAAAGTATTTCCAGGTTGTTTCAAAAATGTAGTAATTCCTTGAAAGACGCGACTGCTTACGTCATTTGAAGTAACTTTTTTATTTACGAAAATGTTTTCCGCGGCTTTGTTAAAGAGTTATTAACGAAAAACATGGACCAATCAGAGAGCAGCTATAGCGAAAGGATTCCGGCCCGCGGACAGATTCCGCTGAGGGTGGCGGTGGCATTGGCCGAACCGGAATTCGTCTGCTGTAGCCACGCTTTCATTGGTCCGCGTTCTTCGTTAAGAACTCCTTAACAAAGCCGCGAAAAATAATCTTGCAAAGGAAAAAGTTACTTCAAATGACCTCAGCCATCATCCCTTTTAAGGAAATACAAAATTTTTGGTACACCCTGTGTTTATAATGTAATCTAAAGTACCGATATTGAATATAAAATAAAACACGGTTCAGATTAATTCGAATGCAGTGCAGAACATTTTCCTTTACTCGAATTATGCGGATGAAAAGTAAAGGAGAATAAAACAATTTAAGAAGTCCCAATGTAACAATGCCCATTGAAGGCGCTTTAGGACGTTCCCAAAGAAGTCAAATTACACGGTTGTCGTCTTAATGCCATCACCGAGTGGCTGTAAATGCAGCCCAGTGAATAATGATTCACGAAAGGTATGCAAATGTCAAAGACATTTCTTACATATTCATATCGCGGCTTGCGGTTTAATGAATGAGTTTGAACTTCTATTAACAAATGGAATGTTTACATTTACTCTTTTAAAACCATCGTTCATTAACCTCGAACCAAGATGCTGCGACTTCGGAAGATATAAAATAATTAATTACGACGGTCTAGAAAATGTATAACTCATGCAAATCATCGGTGATAATGAATGCTGATGTGAAATCGTTTGTCATTCTGCTGTCCGACGGTTCATATTATAATTCATCATGGAAGTGCAATCATAGAACTCGTATATGTATGTATCGAAGCAAGAGCGTGTGAAACAAGAATCAAATCATTTAACAGTGGACCGAGTAATTAAAATATCAAGTATTTAATCTCTATAGAAATGCAATTATAGTTTACAGAAATAGTGTTCTGAGAAAAATTAAAATAGATATTGTCATAGTCGTTCACCCTTTTCACAATCCTTCAGTTTAATTGTACTTCACATTTTCGATATTTCTCGAAGAAAATGTTTGCAATCTCGCCATCAATATAAATTGTTTTGAATTAATTTGTGAACAGAAAAAGTCAAGCTACATATGTGCTATCTTAAAGATTCTATAAAGACTTAAATAAGGCTAGAACCACTATCGAGTAAATTATTAACACTCGTATAAATGATTAAGAAGTATACAATTTTCAATCTATTTGTGACGGACAGTGGATCCAAAAAGTATTTAACATGGTGTATACTATGTACTTAAAGTTGGAGGTACACCTCTCATTTAAAGCTCGATAAACGAACTAAAAAACATCGTACATTAATTTTCAAGGTGTCTTTGTAAAGTGGAAGCTCCAGTCTTAAAATATTTCAGAGTTTCTATAGGCGTTTTTAGAAGAAACGTGTCTACAGATTCTCGCTCGCTGCAATAATTAGAAAAATTTTAGAATAAAGTGAACGATGGGTAATGACTACAAATTTCGAAAAAAATGTTGGAGTATTAAATTCAATAGAATTTAGTACAATTCCTATTTATTTTGGATCTAAAAATGCTATTACTAATGAAAATAGAATTTGGTACCACTTCCTAAAAATTTGTCTGCAAAAATTCAAATTCAAACATCCGCAGTGTGGTTATGAAACTAGAGTTTTCTTGCTTTAAAATGTGTCCAAATTTATTATTGTAGGCATTTAATGTTCAGATATTTCTTGGGTCCACTGTATTACGTAAGAACAAAAGTGTATCACAATATGTTGCTGATGTATGTATACTTCCCGTCGCATTCGATCACTAATTATAAGTTACCGTGTAGTTTGTTCTCCTCGAGATGAATATTCATGCCGCAATCATAGCCTCCTAAAACTGTCGTTGCCGAGTTTACACGCGATCCTTATCCCTGAAATTCTTTATAATACTCGTTCGCGAGTTACAATTTATCCGGGACGCTCATTTCTTACTCGGGTGAAGAGACAGACGACCATTACCGGGAATAAAAACGGCAGATTTTCAGCTGACCGTTTCAGGCCGCGTATGAAAATTATGCAAATCGGGATGCAAAGTGCTCTATACAATATGAAAAACGACAATTGAGTTTATATAACGACACGGCCGAGCCTTCCTATTTTAGGAAAGCTTATTTGGGCTTCATTGAAACGGTCATTTAACGTACCAGTGTAAAATTATTATAAACGAGCGTGGCAACGTGGAATGGCACCACTTATGCTATGACGCGATATACAGGGTGTCCGAAAAATGTTGTATTTCCTTGAAAGGCGTGATTCCTGAGCTCATTTGCAATAACGTTTTACTTTGCGGAAAAGTTCTCCGCGGCTTTGTTAAGGAGTCATTAACGAAAAACGCGGACCAATCAGAGCGCGGCTACAGCGGGCGGATTCGGGCTCGACGTCAAGTCCCGTTGAGCACGGAGTTGATATTGGCCGAGCTGAAGTCCGTCCTCTGTAGCCGCGCTATGATTGATCCGCGTTTTTTGTTAATAACTTCTTAGCAATGTCGCGGAGATTTTCTCAAAGGAAAAAGTTACTTGAAATAATCTCAGGAATCGCCTCTCTCAAGGAAATACAATATTTTTGGGACTCCCTGTATATTTGTGAATATTTAAGCAGGGTACAGCTATCTGTAAAATAATGTTTTATATAGGAACGCTATGTTCTATCTAAGACTTAATCATCAACGGATGTGTAGTTTACCTTTTTCATTCAATTTATTTTTTATTAATCGTATGGACCGGTCAGGAAACTTTGCATAACCTAGGAAGTTTAAATAATCGATATCACAATACAGTTCAGATATGTGTTACTAAATTATAGTTCAATTCACATAATTATTCAATTTATATATTCAATGTAGAGATTATAAATTGTTCAGAAATAATATATATTTATGTTTTAAAAAGTAAGTTCAGTTTGTACATTTTATGGATGTTACTTTATTTATCACTTAAAAGTAAATAGATCATTAAAAGCAGAATTAGACACACAACTATCACTATGAATTTACTAGATGTACTTTTTTAAAAATTATTTAAGACACACAACTGAATATAAGTTTTTTCGTTTCAAGAAGCAGGAATAACAAAAATTGATTTCACTCCTTAACGACTTCATTACATTAAAAGCAACATTACATTTTCGAATTTCTTAAATCTTTTACTATTTTATATTTCACCTAACCAATTTCTTCAAAAATGCATAAAGATTCGCAGTCTAATTATTACCGAATGAAATTAAGAACGTTTCAACAACTGGTTTGATAATATCATGTATATTAAAAATGTACATAAACAGGTCATTAATATTTAAATAATGCCTGTTTAAGGCTTCACTAATTTGTATCGTATCCGGATCTTTCGAATTTTTGGATGCGGTTGAATAATAATTGGGACGCGTCCCGCGGATTGTATCGCTATTATTGCGACATGCTCGAAACTCGAGAAGCATAATTAAACTAGGGTTGAGTCCCCGCTATACACCGAAGGAGGATCGCTCCTCAATCCGACTCCTTGATCCAATTAACGCGGCAGAGTAATCCCCCGGTTCGTTCCTGTTCTGCCCAGGTACCGTCGACATCGGTTCAGCCTAGCTTCATCTTAAACAATTTCATTTGCATAGCAAATAATCAAACAATTTGCTTTGACATTTAAATTAGCAAAAGAAAAGCGGCGCACGAAACGCCGCGGCGCTGCCTCTAATTTTCGAAGACGCCAACTAACCGAACGTAATTTCTCATTTGCATGTTCCGTTTTATGCGATCCTTGCGATTCGATGTTCAACAAATTACATTTCAGTAAAGAAAAAACCTAGAGAGAAATAATGACCCCCGTTGTTTCTTTATTTTTAGACAAACATACATGTTTTTCAGCCAAGCAATTTCTGCGAAACCATATTACTAAGATGTATACATACATGGATAAAAGCATTTGCCATTTTGCACAAAATGCTCTTGATTATATATTCGTTGATATTTGTTTTGGGAAATGGATTTAAACAAATTTTTTACACAGTTTGGTAAACACAATAATACCCTACAACTTTTGTTTCAACTGTTTTTGGTATTATTCGTTGTTCTCGAAATATTTCACGAAAATATTGAAATTTTTCAAGGGCTGATTTCACCCCTTTCATGCGAGAAGTGCACGATAAAACAGGGTTGTATTAGGCATAACTTACTCTATTTCGGTTTCATAATTTTTTGAAGTTACAGGTTCGATAACTTCTCTTGTCAGTGCAGATGACATCAAACCCTTGCACATAATATTATTTATTAAATATTTATTCAATATTAAACATAACAAGCATTACAAATGATATCAAATCTAAAGCCTAATACAGATGGTTTCAGATTCATACTACCAAAACTTTATGTTTCAAGATCTACGTTATAAATTAATCCGTGGCCCATCATCCATGAATTAGAAAGTAATCTCAAATGTTCTTTTTTGAAAATGTTTACTGTTTACTATATACGAACAAGAATAAAGGAAGACTTCTACAGCAGACCAGAAAACTGACTGTGAAAAAAGAAAACAGAAATCCTATTCACTTCAGATAGACTTACCCGTCCGCAACGCTTGGCCTCAACAGTTTTCAAATTCGATCAAGTCCCCCGCCTCTACGGCCTTCCTCAAAACCGACTTCGCGTAGAAGCCCAGGAGGCTCCCAGCTGTTCGACAACAGTCCGCATCAAATTGGAGTTGGATTTGGTCGGACGAAACTTCGATACAATTGAATGCTGATCCGTCTCAGCGGCGAAAGAGAGAGAGAGAGAGAGAGAGAGAACGGGCCATTCTTATGTATGAAATCCACGTGCAGCCTAGATGGAGAAGTTTCGGGATGACGCGGCGCGACGGTGGTCGCTATCACATATAGATATTATTGTTATTGCAGCATGTAAGCATCGGTAGCGTAGTAGGGTGGCTCTGTCGTGTCCTCCTAGGGGTAGGTTTCCAGAGGGTGGAAGGGGGTTGAACGGAGTTTTTGGTGCGGGATCGAACGTAGAGGAAGCTCGGTCGGGGGAGAAGCCGAGTGTCATTATGCAAAGGAGATGGTCAGTTCGGTAATCCAGGGATCCCGGTGGCCAGAGGTCGTCGCATTCCAGACATCTTGCGGAATTGTTTCTGCAAGATTGTCTGCGAGAGCTACGAGCTCGGAACCGCCGCCGCACTCCGCTCCAAAGTCTGATGGATGTCCCGCTATATTGAAAGAAATATCTCACGTGAACTGCGCCGGTTATCTTCCATCCTGTAATGGGGTTCTTGCTTCCTGAGACTGGGAATATGCTACTGGTGTCTGCATCCCTTTTCAGTGAAATGTGGCGACCTCTGCCACTTGAAATTTTGCAGAAATTGTAGAAGTTGGGCTGGAGATGGAAATGATGGTGGATCTACAAGTTGTTCGATTGGGTCATGTCATATCTGGCAGTAATTTTCGTAATATTTATTTATGCGATTCACAATGAAACTTGTATGATACCATCGGTATACAGGGTGTCTCAAAATTCCTTCAACAGCCGGAAATGGGAGGTTCCTGACGTTATTTGAAGCAACATTTTCCTTTGCAAAAATGTTATCCGCGGCTTTGTTTAGGAGTTATTAACGAAAAACACGGACCAATCAGAGCGCGAACTAGACGTGAGTTGGCACAGTCAGCCAATAGACAGTTGGCGCGCCGGCTAGACTGTGCCAACTCGCCTCTAGATCGCGCTCTGATTGGTCCGTGTTTTTCGTTAATAACTCCTAAGCAAAGCCGCGGATAACATTTTTGCAAAGGAAAATGTTGCTTCAAATGATCTCAGGAACCTCCCGTTTCCGGCTGTTGAAGGAATTTTGGGATACCCTGTATTTACGTTCTAATTGCAAGTCCGTGATTCTGTATCATGTATCTCATGATTCGTGTGCAAACAATTCAAAATACATTACTTATAGATTAATTATTATTATTTAATTCATGCAAATTTTACAACATGGAATTTAAATAACTTTGAGAGGCAGTTTTCGTACAATACACGTTTTTTGAGCGGAAGGCGGTTCAGAGATTTCAGGGTCACCTTGATTTCTTTAAATGAGAATGCCTACCACTTGTATCGTGAACCGACAGAGCTTCAAACATAATTTCAGACATAATTTTGCAATACGTATTTACTATCTGGATGTTGGTAGGTGCTCGAACTAATTCGCAACTGGAATATGGTATACGTATTAAAAATGATTTCGTTAATATCTCGTCAACTATTCGGTTCAGGCCATAACACAAGTTAATTGGAACGCTTCGTATAAAAATGAATGCCCTCTACATGCGATCACTGTCAACACCCGGATGATCGATAGATCCCCGCGCAATAAACAGTTAAGGATGTGAAGCGGTACCGGCTGATCCCGGTTTGCGCTATGAAGCATCAGCTCCCTCTGCTAAGCAGCTCAATTCCGCGGGAAACGCATCGCGTCGCCGACACTAAAAATGCTAGCAAAAAGAAGCAGAAGAAGAAGAATAGCGCTATATCAAGAACGACCCCCATCGGACAACGGGAAGGAATGAGAAGAGAAAGGTGGAGGTGAAAGAGAATCGCACATAACGCCGTTAACGTTCCCGGGTGCGAGAGAGTATTCGGTTAGCCGGTCGGTCGGCGCGGCGGTGGTGCAGGAGGTTCCATTGAACGGATTTAGCGGCTTAGGAAAAGTGCGAGGAAAGAAACGCGGCCGAGGACTTAGCGTCGCTCGTAAAAGGTCTGGGCTGCGATGATGAGCGTGGCGGTGCGGTGGCACGCACACATTTCCAGCTGAACACGGGCCCGGCGCACTTAGGATCCATAGATGCGATCGGGAGCCACTCTGAAAACACATCGGTGCCCGGTATCGCGTCGTATCTAAGGTATGGATGAATCATTTATCGGGTCCATAACCCAGGACGGCCGGCCAACCGGTCAGTTTTATGCCGGCGCAGTAGAATTTGATCAAACTTCGTTTTGCGGCCACTCGGGGAGCAATAAGAGACCGGCTCGCCCCTAAAACTCCAGCCCCGAAGGTCTCGTACCTTCCGCCACCCGACGAATCAGCCCTACTTCACCCACTTCCCTGCCCACCCCTTGTCCACCTAGCCCGCCCATTGAATCCCGTTTCTGCAACGAAATGACACCCCCGGACGACCACAATCGCATCATAATTACTCAAACACGGGAACACCCTCGCTCCATTTACAAGACACTTCTCTTGTAAGGTCGGGACGCCGAGATCCGACGGGGAAAGTCCTCGCCGAGACGGTGAAGTTCGCTTTGGCCATAGTTTCATGGGTATCTTTCGATGAAACGGGTTCTGTGGCGAATTCTAGGGGTGGAATTAGACTGTTTGGGAGAGCTGCTTTCCTGAAGGGTGTGAACTATGATACCGAGGGGTGAATGAAACTGTTCAATTTGTCGATTAGTTATGAAACAACTGCAATTTCATGACTTTTATCTTCTCTGTTTCGAGAAAACTGTTAACAGAAAATGCAGCGTTGTTACTCTTGAACGGCGGATGCTTTTAACCATCCGTATGCTATGCCACAGTCATTCGTGACCCGTCGCGGAGGCCACCTAAATATCTTCTTTATTTGCAATGGCACATCAAATATCTATAGCATAATTTAAATGCTATTATTCCATAGTTTTTTCAAGCACATTGTTATTTTTTTCCGAGAATACTTATATCAGGTCATTAAGTATGAAACTTGACAGATAAAACACAAATAATAACCTGATATTTTCTTTTATTCCATCTTGTAGTGGCTGAAAAAATAGATTTGAATATGCTTAAGACACCAGGTGACCTTGAGTATCAAGAATATGGTATTATAAAATTATAGGATAATATTCGGATTACATTTGAACTTACCGTTTATGTTATAAGTGCTCAAAATGACGTCCGTCGACAGCAATACACTTTTCGTGATACTTTTTCTATTGTTAAAATATAATATATTTTGTGCTATTAAAAATAAAGGAGATATTTAGGTTGCCTCCCTTATCTGAGACACCCCGTGTAATAAACATATCATGATAATTACAGTAATTCCATGCTCGATATTATCATTATCATATTATTTAGAAAATACGGACATGAAATTATATTTAATATTCAAACACCAAACCACTGTGGATTTTCGAGGTACAACGAAATTTCAGTGTTTCGCTCCAAGCTGTATTAAACAGGATTCCGTTTGTGTAGGATGGTGTTCATAAACCAAGGCGATGGACGATTCCTTAATTTGTTTACACTGCACGAGAGTCGAGGGGTTGCGGGGGTTGATTTCATCCCTCACAAGTATCGTTTCGCCGCCTCCGAACTAGGCATACGCGACGTAAAACCGCGATAAAAAACTTCCTTGCTCGTAACTCAAGCTTATATTCATTCTTCTCGGGTGTATTGTTCCGATCTTCATACGCGAACAATGTACACATTGTACACAAGTTTTTGACTTTGGGTATATTGATATTGGCAAAAGGTTACGACTTTTATTAGACATTCTTTTTCTGAAATTAATTATTTTCTAGAGTAAAAGTACCGAATAATTAACTAAAATATTTCTAGTCGTATTTATTCAAATAAACTTAATCTTGACGGTGAAAATACTAGTAATAAAGGAAAGTGCACGATGTAATGACTAGACTGCGGGTGTTCTGAATTTATAACAAAAATGAGTAAGACAAATGCAAAAGTGTGAAGACATTAAATGAATTTAAACATGTTAATACATTAGTTTTTACTTATTCAAATTATCAAAAAGAGAAATACATTTTCATTTAACTTCTGTTCCATGTAATTGTCTTGGAAAGTTCTTAGGTTGCATAAAGATCATACATTTTAACTGACTTCTTGTATTTTTAATTCATTGATACCACTATCGATGAAAATAAAAATCTGTTGAATGTTTGTTGCTTTGAACTGTTTCATGAAAATGTTAATTTTGCACAAAAGATTCGCAATATGTTTATTGTGATACTGAGGTTCCGATAATCGTGTATGCAGGGCACATTCTGACCACTTAATGCATCTGGATATTCTTTACAAGAACGTGTTAATCTATTTATTTCTTAGGAGATACGGAGGTTCAATGTGACAATCATTTACATCGTAACAGCCGAAACACCCTGTATATTTACGTACTTTAATAGTTAGTAAAAGTTATTATTAAATTACGATCTTTAATTCTGCAATTACGGCGAAAAATTTGTAAAATTATAAGTGGCTAGGAACTGTAAATAACTGTGATTGAAAGGAGCGACTTACAGTCAAGAATTATACAGTTGATTTACTTAATTAATAAGCAATAGTTACAATTTTTTTAGCAGGAAACAACTAAATAGCATTCGTATATATGTCATCCAATTCTGTTGGAAAGTCTCGCGACTAGCCTGGTAGGATACTCTAATGCAAGAAACTCGGTTATACCACGCGATCTGAGGTTCCAGAATGAAAAACGCGAGACACATCGAACGGTGAATAAAACGAGCACAGCAGTTGGCCGGCGTATCGCGTTACGAACAATTCGAAACAATTATCCGGTTCTCTCGCCACTTTGGCCCCGGCGAATATTCATCAAACTATCGCGTTTCGCGGAAACAGTTTAAAAATCGTAGCCCGGCAATTACCTAGCGACGATATCGCGGCGCGGGAGCAAATTAAAAAACACGCGGCCTGACCGCTGACCGGTGATCACCGGGGCTCCGAGCGCATCGCAATCATCCCCGATTGAATTATTGAGAGATTGCTCGAGCACGTGTAATTACCGATGCGAAAAGTGATTCTCGGCCGGTGAACAAGTGCGTCCGAGATAAATGAAGTCAAAGCTCCGCGCGGGGGAAAGAAAAGGTGTGCGAGAGCGGTCCGTGATATGCTGCTTGTTCTTCCTCTTTCCCCGTGTACGAAGAAGCCGATCCTGTCCGGTCCGTACAAACTCATAAATCTCGGTGCAAATAATTGCTTGGCTACGCTTCGTGTAAGAAAGAAAGAGAAAGAGGGACGAGAGGGGGGGAACGAGTCAGATCAGTGGTGTTGATTTAGCGGTGCTCAGAGGTCACGTGTTTTCGCTATGGTGGCTACGCCAATGCATACGCCCGATCGGGAGAACTCGAAGCTATTACCGGACACAAATCGTTTCTGCAGGTGTACATCCACTGCGCAACCACCCTTGCTTCGCGACAAATTGATCCTCCGCAACGCTAATGAGAGAGTCGCTGGAATTTTGTTAAGCTACACGATACTTAGGCGGTACAGCCTCGACCGAAAGTTATTTTTTTCGATTTGAAACACTGTGCATTTCACTTCTATGTTTCCATAATTCCTTCTTCTTGCAAAATGAAAATTAACGCAATACTTACTTGAGAAACTCGAGGAACAATTATTCGAGTATTATTTTAAAATAATATACATGTTTTATATTATCAAACTAATTTTATTGGAAATTTAAGACTAACAAATATTGTATATTGGCATCAAAAGGAAGAGATTCTTATCAATTGATAATATATGAAATAGTTTATGACTTACTTTGATCAAATAAATTAGTTAGAAGAATCGTTTTAAGCATCTTTATGTGCGACAATAATTCAATTCGACAAATACGATAGCTTAATTTTCTAAATAAATGCATAATTTTATTTTATTTGTAGAAGCCTACAATTTAATGGGAGGTTAACTCATCGACTTCGATATTTTTATATTCTACACTCTAAACAATCACTTTTAGAACCACTGAGCACTGTCGAGAATTATTTTTGTATAATTATAAATTCATTAACATATTAATTTTTCCATTAATGTTTACCCATTAATGGCTGGTTTTATCGAGAACATTTCAATAGTATAAGAATTAAAATGGAGATAAGGTCAAGACATGAAAAGGCACTTATTTTCTCATCTTGACTAGATTATTATTCTTATCTTTACTAGATCATTCAACCAAAATTTGAATTCCATCGAGATCTTTATTGGATTAATAATAAAGACCAGTAAAATACAAAGTTCAAATTGATTCAAGCCAAATTCATACATATATCGAAATCTCAAAATTCAGTCAGGAAAAACTTGGATTCCACTATGGATAATAAAGGATTCAAATTGGTTCAAATAAGTTCGAACCCTGTGAAATTCATGCATATATGGAAATCTCAAAATTCAATCAGGAAAAATTTGGATTCCACCACTAGTTTTAGTTGGTTATAATAAAGAATTCAAATTCGTTCGAAAAAGTTCGAATCCAGTGAAATTCATGCATATCGAAAGCTCCGAATTTCAAAAGAAATTCCATCAAGTGTACATAATGTACTGTCGAAAATTCACAAAGTCGGAAGCTTGAATTCGTTCAAATTTAAAGGATAATCAGGACACGCTGGAAAGAAGAATACAAGAAAAAAGTGCAAAGATGCCTTTGCGGTCGGAAGGTTAGGTTGGGGGGTGATTCCTAAAAATTTAACGCCATTCCGTCGAGAACGGCCATGCATCTTCTATGAAATACGATTTCTGAATTTCGCTCGATGGTTTCCGAGAAGCGGTAACCACAAAGACAACGGGCACACCACTTTCTTACTCGAGCGAAGTTCCCGAGCCACTGATGGACACTTCTGCTGTGTTCTAAGAAACGCTATCGGCCCGGTAAACGCACTGTCCTCGGTCAGGGACAAAAAGAGACCCGGGCCCGTTCCAGCCGTCCGTAGAGATGGCATCGAGCCAGGCTGTCATTCACAAAATTTTAATTAATTAAATGTAACATCATTGTGTGACCAAAGGGGACGAAATTTTTAAAGAAATTCTGGTTGAATTAAATATAAATGTAAGGCCTTATCTGAACAAAATTTAATTACCACTTATCAGTCTTAATCCGGTTCTATCGAATCCGGATTATGTGCATTCATGGCAAAAATGAGTAGGTGCAATTTAAAATAGTGAAAATATTAGAGACTTTAAGATTATTAGCCCTTTGTACTCGAAGCTATTTTATCTCGAAAATTAAACATTTATATGATTTTTTACATTTTATGGATATGAAATGAATATAACATCTCATACAATATTTAAATGTGTAGTAATCGGTTAGATCCAAACATATTTAATAAGTGCTAAGGGTTAATACATTATTATTTAAGAAAATTAATTTATATTTATCTCCTGGGTTGTGCAATTGAAGCACAAGCTTTTTATTTTGCAATAAGATCCGGAGTCTAGTCATTGAGTTAAGACGGTACTACATTCTTACAGGATCGATTATATCTCGTAAAGGAATTTGGTAATTTGTGACCCAATGTACCGATTGCACACGACTCCCCTTGGTTTCAGTCAGGAGTCGTTCGTCGAATGCTGCACCGACAAGTCCAATATTTGTAGTGCTCGAACGCGACTCGCACACATGTCGCGAAAATAGGTGAGAGTATTACGTGTCCTTCTGGCGTCAGAGTACCTGAGAATCCGCCTCGACATCGGTAATCGTACGTAGAACAAGAATACTGACTACCCTTCCTGGAAAGAGATGGTTTTCTACAGAGAATCGTTTACTGAACGAAATAAAATTTTTCCTTCTTCTTTATAAAAGGATTTATCTAAATGGAAACTTGCATCAAGAACCGCAGTCATGCCTCCAATATTTTACCCTATCTTTTCAAGTAGAAAAATGTATTGAAACTATTTAAGGGTGGAAACAAGTATTTATTTAATTATTAAGACTTGCATTTAGTGCAGAAAATCTCTCTTTCACATAAAAATCTGTAATCTAATCTTCACTGCTTGGTTCGCTTGTTATATTTCCTGGCTGACCTACTGTGAAGAGGATTCGAGCATCAGCGAATTAGAAGGTTTCGGTCGAAACAGTGACAATAAGAATCCGGTTTCTATTTTCTTCCGTCCTTTCCTTTGTCACGCACATATTTCGCCCACTTCATTTGTCCCTGAGGGAGCATTTCAGCCTATGTTTACCTTCAGGCGACATTGCTGCCTGGAGACTTCACGTAAAGTGAAATGCAGCCTCGTCTCGACAAAATGCAATGGAATATTTAGCGAATCATTGTGGTTCGTATCGTAACTTCAATAAGTTATTCTTGCAAATGTACCTTTTGGATGTCTTACGGGTACATCTTTCTTGTTGGCTTCAACATTTTCAGGAGATCCACTAACTCTATCCTAGAAATTATATTCGACAGAAAGCAAACGGAAGATATGTATCTTGGCCAACATCTAGGAAAAAAACAAATAACAATTGTAGACAGTTCTTCAAAATTTAATCGAATATTACATTGTACTAATATACACACATACCTATTACCTCTAATTCACATGTGTGCAATATTACCAAATAAAAACCTATCAAAACGTTGACTCAACACAGTTTACATAAATATTCGAAATCCACGACCTTAAGATATGATGTAAAATTTTTGTAGATCATTCTTCCGACCCAAAACTGTGAGTTTAAAAGAAAAGACGTATCCAAAGCGAAAGTATAACGTTATTGCATATTCAACGCTTTCACCCCCTGTCGCATTACACCGTGCAACCCCGAGCGCGTAAACCGTTCCCGACTTTACGATCCTATATACCAACGAGTTTATTCTTTTATTACGAACATCATGTTTCCGACTTTCGGTGCCCCATGCATCACGCATTCTATGTATTACGTACGTCTCCTACCGTCTTGCGTGATCCTTGCTAAGTCTTAATATGTTTTTCCTCAGACCATTCTGTTTTCTCCAGTCTAATACAGCTTCCACTTTATCTAAAAGCTCACCGGCATTTTGTTCCGTTCTTTCTTATATTTTTCTAATATATTTATCTAATATATTATGCATTTTAAAAACTTTAGTTATCTATTTACTGAAGGACACAGATGCTGGTGATTGTGGGCGAAATTAATTTAAATCCGTGTGTTAACATGTGTTAAAATCATCATTAAATGATCATTAGATTATCATTTAATAAATTGATTGAATAACTATGGACTGAATATGGTTGAATAAAATAGCGACCATTAGGTCTAATAATAATTAACAATGTGAATTCAATAAATATTAGTTCTTCAATATTCTGCAACCACAAAAATTTTAGAAACACAAACGGAAATTAATTTTAGTTGAACTTAATACTTTACTCACCGTAGAGGTAAATGTTATGAACAGCGAATTTTAATGATTTCCTATTTTGAACTATAATTTTATCAGAAAAAATTTCAGTTCAATGACATTCGTGTTATTACAGTCGTTTTTGAGCCATTCACCGGTGTCTGTTAATAATGATAATAACAGTAATCAGTTAATAACGGTATAATAGTAGGTGTGCAAGGTCCAGTATCACAATCGCTACCTTAAACAAAATGGTATTACAGAAAATAACAGTCGAAAGAGTTTCGGTTCCGGTAATTCGCGCGGGTAGACGGTTTCTGAAAAATACTTGACAAATGTAGAGCCATGATAACAGCCGCAGTAGACGAAGCCTTCGGACAGACCGGTATTTCTCCGCTGCGCTAACGCAGATGTCAGCAACGATATCATCTACCATGCGTTAAAGTCTCAGGTTACCTCTGCACCGCATGTTGCCGGGTCATTGGGGCCGCGTTTCATCACAAACCGGGCCCCTGTACTTTTACTTTCCTCTCTGCATACCAGGGTAAATGGCGTCACTCGTTTATCTGACAAATTTACCTTCAATCCGCGCGTTAGTTATTCGTCTACTCATTAAATTCAATCATTATCCAACGTACTCTCTCATAATAAAAATGAAAAAGAACATTTCTTTTCTAAACTATTGAATAATTGCAAAAAGTTCAGACACCGTAATACCTTTTTTAACCCATTTACATCATAAGAAAAAATAGTACAAAATTTAAGTACAAATTTTGTTTCGCTTGTATTTTTTGTTTTCCATTCTTTTTTCAAATTCAACATTGGATTGTAAATCGTTGGGAGATAATTGTAGAGAATGGCGATGACATTTAACGTTTTGCCATAAAATGACTTTGTTCTTTGTAGTATAAATATGTTGTCAGATAAATGAAAATATTCATACGGTGAACAATTGAACAATTTTCTTGATTCTTGCTTTTTGATCTGGTTATTGTTTGAGATAAACTGATCTCTATAAAACTGTACTTTTGAAACTAACTGTGAACGCTTCAAATGCTTGACCCTTAATGAACGGGTCGTTATATCCGAAGATTAACTGCAAATATGCGAGCAAAGTAGTGTGTAAATATTGATAACTTTACTCTCAATAAAATAATTATTTATTTATCGTTTCAATCCATTCGATCTTTTACCATTGTTTCAATTGTTGGACACATTAGAATTGAATTTGCATAATCATTAAAGATATTGTTACATTATTTCGATCCTATTACACACATTAAGAAAATGAATGTCTGTTTCACTCCAGTTTATTGCAATTCAGGTAGAACATTTTTATCTTGCATCAAAGTCCGCTGTCTAATTAGTCTACCATAATTTAGCGTTTAACCGCGGTCGGTAAGAAAAGATGCAAAAGGAAGGAGTCGTCGAAGCCTCGCCGGTCAATCCATCGGACTCATTAACGCCAGGGCTGGATTCGCGTACCAGTGACGTCACAGCAACTATCGAATTACTCCGGAAGTCGTCTCACGTTCCGGCCAGTTCATTCTTCATTCGTAGGTAGCTCTGGTAGACTGGTTGATGCTGTGACGCCCCTTTTACAAAGCTTGTCCTACTGCTCCGCGTGTACCTGTAAAGCCGGGCAAGAAGAGCCGCCTGCCATAACAGGGTCTCCTGGTATCTTCGGCGCAACTCCGATTCCGATGATCTTTCACCAATCTCGTCTCTCATCTTCATCTTTTTATATCATCTCCTCCGCACTCCGCGCGCTTCTTCTTCTTCTTCTCCCGAACCCTCCTCCCCCGTCGTCGCTGCGCAAACCAATCCTCTCATCAATCCTGTGTCAAAGGTTTGCTCCTCGTTTAACCTGTTAACCGGGGAAACCATCGGCCTGCACCCTTGTTTTAGACAATCTAACACGAATTCGCTGATTTTTTCGCTATTACTAATTATTACGTGGTTACTTAATTATAAATGACGGTTTCAACGTGTGCTAAAAAAAGAATTTTAGCAGATAAACGTTTGTTTTTAACCCGGTAACTGGGCATGGCGGGTTAATTCGCTGATTTTTTCACTTCTTTTTATTATTATGTGGTTACTTAATTATAAATGACGGTTTCAACGTGTGCTCAAAAAATCATTTCAAAAGATAACCATATGTTTTTAACCTTTTGACTTGGAAGGGCGGGTTAATTCGCTGGTTTTTTCACTATTCCTTATTATTACGTGGTTACTTAATTATAAATGACGGTTTCAACTAGGGCTGTTACTTTTTCGAAGCTTCGACTCTTCGAAGATTCGAAGGATTCGAAGGAACAAAGGGAACTTCGTAGTTTCGAAGTATCGAAGTTTCGAAGCTTCGAAATTGCACGAAATTTCAGTCTTCGAAACGCATGAAGTTGTAACTTATTATTATTATTATTATTATGTACGGACCGAGGTCCTTTTATACATGGGTTTACAGACGTTTTGTATAACTTATAAAAGAAATAGAAAATAACAAAAATATACAAAAAGAACATAGAAAAGAAAAAGAAAAAAAAAGAAATTTTCTTAACCTAAAAATTTTTACATTCGATGGACAAGCGCAGAACTAAACAAATAAAGGTACGATATTAGCGAATAATCTCGCGTAATTTTGTTTTGAATGCCTGTAACGTGCCATTAAAAAAATCAATGTTATTGTAAAGTGTGTTTGAACTTATGAGTTTATTACCATGTCACGATTTTTGATAAATAAAAATATGAACACGTTAAGCGCCATGTCATCACCGGTATTGACACTGAACTTTCCGTTTGGACTTTCCGCAATTAAACTAAATTTAAAAAATTGCATTCTATTAATAAATTTCGGGATCATATCAGGAATGTACTTACAAGGGAAGTTACCCAACCGTAAGACGCCGATTTTAATGGAATTTTGGTATGATGTAAAGCTCACAAAAATATTTGACACGTATTTTTTTATAGCGGCCGGTTTATGTGCATCGCGTCGGTTCGTTTCTTTTTTGTTTTCTATTGGGTTGGCAAATAAATTTCGAAGCTTCGAAGCTTCGAAACTTCGAAACATCGATTCTGATCATCTTCGAAGTTTCTGAAATCGAAGCTTCGAAGCTTCGAAATCTTCGACCTTCGAAGGAAAGTAACAGCCCTAGTTTCAACGTGTGCTCAAAAACGAATTTTAGGGGATAAACGTTCGTTTTTAACCTGTTAACTTGGAAGGGCGGTTTAATTCGCTGGTTTTTTCACTATTCCTTATTACTACGTGATTACGTTATTGTGAATGACGGTTTCAACGTGTGCTCAAAAAATAATTTCAATAAATAAATATTTGTTTTTAACTTTTTAGTTCACCATCACCTTTTGAAAGCTACGTCTAAATCTATATATAAATAGTGCATTTTTGAAAACTCGATTTTTTTACCAACCCAGATATTCATATACAACAACTTAAATATTGTGTGTGTTAGTTATAATTATTCCTGTCGTTCATATTATATAGTCCGAATAACTTATTCGTAACGTGTCAAGTAACGCAATTTAAAATACAAATAATAATGGCGGTACGGAAATCACACGGCCTCATATAATAAAGATAATTAACGCAGCTTCGTAATCGTGTAAGCGGTATATGGAGGGCGGGGCTGCTTGCGTGTGATTTAGGGCTTAATATTGCACATCGAACGTTGACCACAGATGAGTTTTACGAGTTGGCACAGCCGTACAAACGAAGATTTCAAATGACGCTTTATAGCGTTGCATGGGTCGTATGTTCGATAGAAATATTATTATAATTCAGTTCCTTTAAAATTATTTCGACGAATCAACAAAAATTCTCAATAAGGTTAGAATACTGCGTTAGAAAACTAATTGTATGAACCATATTGGTCAAGATTGGCTAAGTGTCCAAGCTACTCAAAAGAATTTGCATTAAGTATTTAAAAATTGATGACAATAATTATAGCTTCACTCGTTTTATGACTTTATAAGAATTATTGGATTATTTACAATATATTCATTTTATGATTTTCGGCTTTTTAAATAACTTATTAACAGCTTGTTTAATTACAGAAAAATTATTTGCGTTACCAATTTATAGGGTAGATATGAAAATATACAATAGCATCCAAACTGTTTGGTACAAAGAAACTTCTTACCTACGATTCTATTAAATAAAAGACTAGTATTAAAATAAAAGATACTACTATACAAATTAAACTAATATATACTAACAATACTAGTAATTTTCTAGGCTTAGTTATCATTCGATAAAGACAGACAGAATTAGTATTCTTTAAAGCTTCCATGAGATTCCAAAAATTCTTAATTTAAAAATATCTTTTAAAATGTATCTAAAGACACTGGTTAATTTACGTGCCTATTATCACTAGATGGGTCATGATCAAATCGATCGGTTTCTTATTGAACAATTACTGAAGTTATAGAAATGCATTCATAGAAAGTTATTCAAGCATCTGTTATTTACATTTAAGCCTTTAAGCCATTCGAAAAATACTGTTGTACCATATTGTATTATACAAATGTTTAGAAGATTCCGTTTGAAATGTTCATCGCTCTGACTCAATGTTATACGTATGGCAAGGGGTTAACCAGCTGTTGGTAGATAAAGCGTTAATAAAACAGTGTTGAAGAGCATGCTGGACAGGAAAAGACGTTGACTCGATCACGTGATACGTTCCGTCACCGTCGCACGGAGCGGTATTTGGCCGATCTAGCTGGCCAAAACTATTGCAACGTTATTTATGGTCTCAAGGTCATAATATTATATATCGTTGAATTCGTCTTAAGATCAGCTACAGCATTATGACATAAAAAATACATTTTAACAATTAAAAAATCAAAGTGACCTTGATTAGTTGTCGTAAAAAAATATTTTCGAAATTTTATATGTCCAAGTTTGTAGATGTCTGAACACTGTTCAACTTTTGTTCCAAACATTTTTTTACAATTGCGAATTTACGCTTTATTGTATTCATGTCTGCTTCACTATAGGAGTCCAATGTCATCAAGTAATTTTCGGCAAACTCCAGCTTCCCATTAATGTCTAAGTCATTTTGCGACTTCATGACATCAAATATCTCTTTACGAGTTTTCCTAATAATGTCAGATGGCCCTAACACAACAAAAAATATTGTTACGTGTAAAATAATCACTTTTTGCACTTTTGGACTTTAAATACTTATAAATAAAAAGTTGGTCCGAGGTGGTGCGTAAATTAATATTTTTTAGAAAGCACAACGGTATACTTTCACTACTATAAAACAAGAAAACCCTATCGAACCGTACAGTATGACAAAATACATCGAATGTAAATGCATTTCAGTAAAAAATGTAAAAGTAAGGACACGTTTTTAACCATTAATAATACATGTAATTAACAAGTGATGACTTACAATTTATCTATAAACATAAAGGTTATTACCTGCTATTACCGAATCCATAGTCAAGTATTGATTTTCAGTACACAACTTAAAAATGTCACGAACTCTGAGAATACTTCTTTCGCACTACGAACAGTTCTAAACGGACACTCGAGACAACGTATGATTGCCGACTAACCATTGCAGTTAACTTGTACGGTGAGGACCAATAAACTATGGGGTTTTTCCGTGGGACTACCAGGCTTTCCCAATAGACTGTCATTTTTTACCTGGGGTAAGTTTGGGAAATGGACTTTTGGCCAGCTAGATCGGCCAAATACCGCTCTGTGCGTCGGGCATGTGGCTCACTGTCACGTGACTAATCCGGTAACGACAGAGAGAGGGTAACTGTATTCCCCTGAATTCCCCTATCGCCCGGATGTGGCATCGTGCGCGAAGACGTAAGCATTTTTGAAATTGTTCATTCTCGCGTGATGTTCGTCGCGGCTTTGGATGCTGAATAAAATAGCCTCGCCGAGGATTTAGGATCGATCCGTGGGGCTGAATGAAAAGGAGCGGGGCGGAGGGAGAGGAGCTAGAGATTTAAATGCGTCGGCGTACACGTGCAACGAACATTGCATGCTATTATCAAGGATATCCGAGGTAATGATCAGCCGATCGTCTTCACTTGTTTATGGCGGTGGTTTGCTCGCGATCTTGCCTCTGTAATTAATTTAACCAGCGCATTTCTGTCTATTTCTCTTCAACGGCCGGAACGAGCGGGCACGGTTCGCATGTACACGCGCGAGATGCAAACCGTTGATCAACTCCTCTTGACTTACGATGATGCACAGCCTCTTATGCGAATTTATCCGGCCTTTCGCTCCTTACCAAGAAAGAAACTATTAACCGGCGACTATCAGCGTCGGACAGGTGAAGTATTATGTGCGCGGCCGGGCTTTCGCGAAAAATCCAAAAGCCAATTAGCGCGCCGGGCCCGCGCTTGAATAGTTACACACCGAAAATAGATGTTCCTTTCGAGAGGCGGATGTAAATCAGCTGCAATTAAATTCTTAATTAAGAGCGCCCACTGTGCCGCGTTGATGAAGTTCGCAATTAGACGAGAACATGCTCTTTCTTCCCCCCCTTTATTTTCTATATTTTTTCCCCCGACCAGGCTGTTTTTGTCTTTTTCCAGTCTTGCCTCTTGTTGTTGTCGGTTTTGCCTCACATTCCACAGGGAATAGTTGCATGAAGTAACAATCGGCCGTAATTTGCATATGAAATGGACCGTATAATGATTTCGTGCTGGATCTTTGAAATTAGCCCCGACTTCATCTTCTCTTTGTTTTATACTTCGTTTCATGTTGATTACTATGTTGCGGCCACCCTTTTTGGAAAAATAAGCAACCCTCTGACGGAATTTACGTTGCGCAACGCTTGCTCCGGATGAGTATACATTTTATCCGTTAATCGAGGATGATGACTTAGTTCATTATACTTGTTGAACTTGCCAGTTACCCTGGTAGCTAATTTTCATATGTCTCTGCCTAATGATTCTTCCACTTAATCACGTTATTTATCCTGACGTAGAGCATGTGCTAGACATGTTTATTGGAAGTACTCGAGACCGATCGTCTTCGTGCTTAAGTATGTCGGCATAAGTGCTCAGAATTGTACAGGTTTTTAGTTAACGATTAGCTGCATACAAATTCGTGATTATTAAAAGTAGGCTGTGTACCATAGCCTTTGTGATTGGACGTGATGCAAATTGTTTAATTCATCGACATATTAAGTTCCTAAAGTAATGAATTGTTACATGTAATTTTATGAAATTGGTACCACAGTAAAATGTTACTATGATATTATTAGCGCTACATAATTATGGTCATTGCTGTCAGATTGGTGCATACTATGTAATATGTTAATTTCTACATGATGACGTTAAATCATATTAGATTATGTAATTAATTAAACAAAATTAACTTAATGAAGTTTTATTAACACAACTATGAGCACACAGAAAACACGTCTATTTGATTTGAATATCACACGTCAAGTGAGTATCATTCAGGCTAGAAAGCATTGAACGATACATCGAACAAATAAACAACGGGTTTATAAATAAACTGAAATATACAAATATTAAATCGATCGTTGCTTGAGTAAAACAATAGATTCATAGTGTTTCGTATAGTGAAGAGGACACACCAATAGATTATTTGATGTGTGCACAATCAATAGTATGTGATATTCAAATCAAAATAGACGTGTTTTCTGTGTGATCATAGTTGTGTTAATAAAACTCCATTAAGTTAATGTTGTTTGATTAATTACATAATCCAATAAATCATTTATCATTTAAACGATGTCTGCCAACATTTTTTTAATTGTTTGTAGTTTAGAGTATTTTCTAAGTTACTTCAATAATTTGATTGCATCTTTAGATAATTTAACAAATGGAGGCAGATCGTCATATTCAGGTTTATTTGTCACATGAGACAAATGATTCTAGTGATATAATTTATTGATTATAATGAAGACTGCTGACTTATTATTAATTATCCGCAGTGTTTAATAAGTTTCTATCGAACTACTTTTATTTGATCGTAATGATTGTTTAAAATAATTTCTAAAGTTTCTAACTTTAAAATTAGGTTTTCTTATAAATGTTCGTAAGTCTGATTTAACGTTTGAGGCTGTGTAACATTTATAACAATCACTTATGCAGTGCCGTCAACTATAAAGGAACTAGTTTCGTGATTAACTAGGCTTTTCATTAATGAACTTAGTTATTTAAAATTTGTGGCAATCAACCTCAAATACTGTGAGAAAATCTTTCCTGAAGATAATTTCAAGTAACTTTCAATTCTATGGATGTATCCATGAGTCTAATTTTTTTAACTTGTACAAAAACCAAAGTAGAGAAATGTGACAACCATACCCAATCTCCCGTATACTGTTTTGTGGTTCGAGAAACAGAGACCGAATTTCCCGGACCACAAAGCGCGCATAACGCGAAAGAAAGGCGACGATTAGTCACGAGCTATTAACGAGGAATCCAGCTTGTAAACTAAATAGCCGTATTACAAGCTATTCTTATATTACGAAGTTGCAGCGAGGCCGCTCGTTACCTAAATCCGAGCGTTAAGCATTAAAGTCTCGACCGGCTTAAACAGCATATTAAAGTTCACGGAACAAGAAACATTAGTGAAAACTTAGCATTCAACGAAGCAGCCTCCCTCGTGCGTAGTTCCATTCTTTAGAACGCTGGGTTTTAGGATGCGCGGGCGAAGTCTATTATTCAAACAATTCTACCCTTTGAGTTTCACAATTTTATGGCCTCCGTGCATTCTGAGTAACAGCATTCATAAATAATGCGTAAAACAAATGAAAAAAGGGTGAACTTCTTTACATATAAAAATAAGTATAATTATATCACTTCGCCTATTAGACTTGGATATTGTCGACAAGGAGAAAAAGGAAATTTTAAAAAATTAACAATTACAATTGTTAAAATCCAAAATTTTAACAATACAATTGTCAAAATTACTTTATTTCTAATACCATATTTTGGGTTTGTTATTAGGAATAAAAGTGACTTTCCAAATATTTCCTTTTAAAAAATTAAAATTGTAACATCACAGTCATTAAACCTTATAGTTACAACGCCAATTTTAATATAAATATAAACATAGTTGTCAACGAGAACATTATATAATTTCTAAAACGAATTTGAAGCAGATACCTGGGTATTTGACTATTGGCACAAGCCATTGATAATATTTACTTCTTATTTTACATTACATACGAAACATATAACATTTTATATGCACAAAATTAACAGGACTAGTGAAGACACATGTTAATTACATTTATACATGAATTTTTTGTTCGAAACCCAAATTTGAACAATTGATGACATCGCACAACGTTGCGAAAGAAGTAAATACGACGGTTCCATTTAAAAACAAAATAATTAACAAATTAACAAAACGTGTATACTTATTCTTAACAAGCTATTCATCATGGACTAAATGATATGATAATAATTTTACCCAAAAAGGTTAAGAAAGAATATTTGGGGGAAACAAACCAAAACACTTTCACCAAATAATTCGCGCAACAGAAAAATAAAATCATTCTTCATTTACACAGTTCTGAAGTGAAGAGTTCTGACTTGAAGACAGGCTAGCAAATTGAGGTTGAACATTAGAGAGTAATTTTTGACAGGAAAAGTGCAGCTTACAATATACATACCGCGTAATTCCGAAGGTATCATTCGGATGAAGGGAACGGTGCAGTTTCTGAGGGTCGCTCTCCATCTAATCTAGTAATGCGACACGCCTAGGGACACCGGATAGCTTGTCCAGGCATTCCGGAAAAGGGGGCATCATCATGGAATCGCTCCAATGGGAATCATTGTGTCTCATCTTTCTACCTTCTTGCTTAGTCATACTTATAACTTTCTTGCCTTATTGTTCTGCACCTTCGTCCCAGAGGAGTGAGACACACGCGCGCTGGTTTCACTTACCTCCCTACACCTTCTCCCAACTTTGAGCACAACATAATGCAACGTGTCCACGTGAGATCAACTCTCTTGAGTAGATCTAGTTCATTTGGTCCCTTGAATGTGGATCCCACTCGTTGCATCAGAGTGATCATTAGACTGCTGATCTTTATGGAGAATAAAAATTATTCGCTATTCATTACTAGTTCTTTTGGTAAATTCAAAACAATACTAATCAAGTGACAAAACTGTTCTGTTTTTAGTTATCTTTTTTTAAAATGAAAGTTTACCTGCACATTTGTGACATTTTCCAGGTTGAAATGACACCAAACATGCAACGATGGGATTCATATTTACCTACTTGCTTAATTCATGAGTAGAACCTTAATTATTCGTACTAATCAAGTGGAACTTGTATGTCCACTATTAACATAGACAATAATTATAGCAACTTTATATTTTGTTGTTGAATTTAATTTTTATTTAAGTTGCAGTCTAATAAAAGAATTTGTTTTCTACTACCTGCGAATTTTACAACTCTTTCTTTTTTGAAGGTTTGAATGAAGTTAAAGGAGAAAAATATTAGCAAAAGTGATTTTAATAGGTGTTATTAAATTTATACCGTTTGGACAAACCTTGAAACAAATAATTTGTATAACTTTGAAAATAAAGGAAGCGACTATTATTTTTTTATTGAAGAAATCTCATAATATTCATATGCATATAAACAAAATTGCTTACATTTTTATCGGTATGACGAATATTCTACCCCAGATAATTGTGTCTTATTTTGAGATTAAAAGTTCCAAGAATATGTTCTCCAATGAATTCATCACTTTTGAATTTTATTCTTCGAAAATAAAAGTCGTATACTCCAGTATATGTAACTTCTATTTATGGAGAGTGAAAGTCCCAGAAGAGACGAAGTCTGCTTGTATAAGTAGAGATTCAGCATTACTTTCCAGCATTTCTGAATTTTATTTTTGAAGATAGCACTCGCAAGAATCAACTTTCATGTTTACACAGGCCTGCGATCAACTTCGAAAGATTGCTTCCGCGTGGATAGATAGTATAAACTGTTGTGAAGTTACCACGGGGACTGTGTCTACTCGGCAGTTCTAGTTTTATAAGAAAAATTCGCCAGTGGACACGTAGCATAGCACGAGCAACCCGGAACGTAGCCAGACATAAATTATTTCCCGAGTGTCGCCTTCGGATAATAGAATTTCTCGTGCTTAAGAAGATTCTACGCCAGAGAACATCGTAGATGACGTAGAGAACATCGAGAAGAGTGTATCGTCGTGAAGAGTGCATGTTATTGCGCGACGGTGCAACTTTGTTTTATACCGTGTCGAAGAAAATTTCAATTGAACTAGATGAACTAATTTAGAGTTATTTATTCTACATATTTTTGATATATAAAATACGAATGTAGACATTTTGATAGTTGTATGTTGAATTTAAGCAAAATAGGGAAATAGAATACTTCATTAGAATTATTATTATGACCTTATATACTCATATAAGTTTTGTTTGTTTTCAGGTAAGTGCCTTCTATTTGGCGACTCACACTCACTTATACACCTGGTGAGTAGCTTTAATTACAATACCTTTTCAATTCGCGAAGACAATATAAGTTATCATCTTAAAATGACTGCACAACGAGATACTCTGACCTGGTATTTATTTTAATTTATTAACGTTGATTTATTCTTGTTTGAAACTTGTAAAATAACTCTTGAGCGTTGAGAATCTTGATTCTGAAATTCTTGAAAGTCTTGAACCGACTTTCTCCGAAGCGTCTCAAATCCCATCAAAAGTTAACGGTGCTCACACGAGTATCGGAAGGATCAAAGAAAAATTGGTGACCGTTTCAATAAATAATAAGAAAGCTACGGAAAAAAGAATAGTCATGGTCGGTAAGAGCCGAAGCAAAGCGAATTAGCCGCGGCGCCGATCACGGTTACACACGGTGTAGGTCCGCGCTATCAGTGACAAGATGCATCTTCATATTACTTAAATCGCGATGTCTTCCCACACGGGGACGACGCGACGGGGCAAAGCGTGCGGCGGCAAAGGAACGAATGGACACACGGACGAACATACAAGTAGACAGATTCAGTGAGCGGAGCGATGCCATGCTGAGGCGAACCCGAGCCGCCCCTGTAATCACAATTGAAGGCTATTTTCTCACCGCTCTGATGATGCACTCTGATGATGCCTACCTCGCATATAACCTCATAGGATCATCTCCATGGTGAGCATAGAGAGGAGGCCGAGTTTAGTTCCTCCGCCGCGGCCGGTCTGGTGGTTCCGAGCAGAAAATAAGTATAGAAGATGATGGACGCTCCGAGTAATTCCCTCTAATAATTGAAATGTACCCGCCGGACCGCTTGGTCGAGAGCCTGTGCCAGTTTGCGGTGCATGCGTATGGGTTGATACATAATTGCGCGCGCACTATCAAGTCCAAAACCAATTTCGATTTCGTCCCCCGCGCAAAAAGAGGAGGCCGATGCGGATGTGCCTTCCACCGCCGCTGACGCCCCCGCTCCACGCTCCGGAGATTCGACGATCTTACCGGACCAAAGGCTTTTCGGTGACCGTCCTGAAATCCTTATACTGGAATTGCTATGGGGGCTGTTGATAGTTTTATGGTATCAAGGTGTTAGAACTTACTCAAGAACATCTTGAACCGCCAATCTTACCGGACGAAAGTCTTTTCTGATGACTAGACTGCGGACCTTAACGCAGTTATGGCTTTTGAAAACTTTCGAAATATGCTAGGATATAAAATACGACCGAATTTAGTGCGATTTTAATTTATCTCGGATCTAAAAAGGCTACTACTTACTTTACTACTTAGCTACTACATACTGAGTTTCTTAAAATTCGTCTACAAAAATTGCAAATTTCATAAACGTCCGCAGTTTATTCATGTCCATTCTGGAATCTTCTAATTTTCATTGTAACTTACTGATCAAGATATACCTTGATTTAGCTGTTGGCGAATTAAAAGTATGCATTGAACATGAATGGCACCAATCGAAGCAGAAACAAAAACCAATTAAAAAATCATACTTTCTGTCCAAGCGAATAATTTCCGTAATAAAAAATAGAAGGAGCCTCTACAAAATATTGAACAGTAAACAACACTGTTAAATTGCTTTTGTATATTCCATTTTTCATACACGTGTCTCGTTATTTTGAGCTTGTCTCATTAATTTGTTTTGAAAATGTACGTTTCCCTAGATAAATTTGGCAAGAACATTTTAGTTTTACCAGCTGAATCAAATAAACAAAAACAGTGTAAAACCATGTATGTGTAAAGGGTATAATAATATTCACGTGAGCGGCAACGAGAAAATCATGTTTGTAGCGTGAAGGTAAAATGTTTATGTTTCAATGCAAAATATTGCCCGCTAAGATTATATGAATTTTCATTTCTATTATGTGCTAAATGGAAATGAACAAATTAGTAGGGTGTCCTATCTATTTGTACCCACCCAAGTAGCATTTATGGTTGGCCAACGGTGGCTGACGGTTGGGACTGTTGGGAGTTAGTTGGGATGTGGTTAGTGGTGTTGCCTACAAATCCCCAACATAAGGCCTACGACGAAAAATCATGTCAATTTGCCAACGAATGTCCAACGTTGGGCCTACAATTATTATACTGATGTGATATTTACGACGATAATACTACATTGGCCCAATGAAAATCTACCAACATTTAAATATATCGTCTAACAGACGCCATAAATGTTGCTCCAATCGAAAGCATGTTATATTCCACATTGACTTTTTTAACTTCCCGATTTTATAGGGAAGTTACTGTAAGTACCCCGAAAATCGAAAATCGATTTTTTAGCAGATCTTCACGTTTCATGGTCATTGCAGTCATTTTAGACTATTTTCAGCAAAATGTTCGTATGTGTGTGTGTGTGCGTATGGCCGTTTGTATGTTATCAAATTTTTCGTTAACGTTTTCTGAAAAAGTAACAACGCGATCAGAATGATGAATGATGCAATCGATGTGTCCCGCTGTAACTTAGAGCTGATTAGATTTTGATCCACTTTGGACCAGTAGTTTTTTAGTTTTTTTAGTTTTTTTCGAAAGAAGTTCATTCAACAATGCAATTTATACGAGAGGATGGACATTTTCCACCGAATAAACAAACGTAATTATATACATTTCATTTTTAATTTTTTTTTTTAATTAAAAAAATTTTTTTTTTCAATTATGCAACTAATGCTAACGAATCGGGAAGTTCTTTGTGTGACTCTCCAAGAGTCACACACCAAATATAAAACATTAATAGCTGTAGACCCTACTAGCCATGAGTACTGATAACCCTCTCGCAAGAGCAGTCGTACCCGCGAACCGCGAACTCGCGAAGCGAGTGAGCAACAACAACCCTATTCGCGAGCGAGCGAAGCGAGCGAGCAACAATAACCTCACTCGCGAGCGAGCGGAGCGAGCGAGCAACAATATCCCTCTAGTTTCGTCTTTCTGAATATACTCACAATTTGTAATTTTTTCGCGATGGTTGATCCACCAAAGTTTTATTGTGAGAGCAGCTTTGGAATTTTCTCATTTTTTAAATTTTTCCACTTTCCAAGGGGAAGGCAAGGGGTAGTGCTCATGTAGTACCAGTGCCGGATTAAGCAAGCGCGGGGCCCGTAGCAAATGTTATGGCGGGGCCCAAGGCTTTGCATCAGGGCCGCTCGTGTGTAAATGTAGCGCACCTTTGCGGCAACCACAATGAATGAGCTTTTTTTTAGGAAAACCATCTGTGCCCCCTGGCATAGACAGGCGCTCATGTATCGGCCCTTGTTTGTATGGCGCGGGGCTCGTAGCATTTGCTACTCCTGCTACGGGGCTTAATCCGGCCCTGTGTAGTACAGAGTTGGGCATTATTTCGATAAAAAATTATTTGAATAACGATTCGAATAAAGCATAAAAAACTTTTATTCGTTATTCGAAGGTTCGAATAAAAAAGTATCTTTTATCCGACTCGTTATTTAAATAATTTTTTAATCGCCGAGAATTTATTCGATGAATGATAGATAAATTTTTATTCGAAGCGGATTTATTCGAAGCTTCGAATCAAATTTTTATCTATTATTTTTATTTATTATTCGTAGACTTCGAATAATTGTAGTATAAGAAAACCATTTCGGCTTTCTTCAGGATGGGGTTGATCGTTGGTCCGGCTGCATAAAAAGGCGACATTTCTAACGGTTGCCCAACCAATACCCCAACGAAGGCCCAACAAAGTGCCAACTATAAATGCTAGTAGGGCGAGTGCATATACTGGGTAGCCTCTGCATTTCACCCAGATTTGAGCGAAAACAAGAGTCGAGAAAAGGTCTGGGAGTGTCTGAACAGGGCGGAGGTGGAGAGGAACCAGCTGGCGCTGTCCTGTCGGGGGCATTAATCATCGAAGTATCTAAATGACGGGATTCCGATGTATTACCATATAAATGACATCATATTTCTGGTCAGGTTTCCCCAGTTTGTCGGGTCGCCCTCGCGTGATGTATGGACGACGGCATATTGGCGGGGCCACCCACCCACTACATCACCCCTATCGGCTCGGACTCTTACGCTATCGTCTTTCCTATCACCGTTGCGCGACGTTACCCCGTCCTACCACGATATTGGAACGTCTTTGGACAATGAGAACATCGATCTCGTTATTACGTACGTGTCGTTTATTGACTCCGAGATGATGAACACCTTCTCCAGACTTGACGGTGCTTCGAGCTTGGGGTCACGGGGATGTTCTGCAGATTGAACAGATGTAAACGCGCTGAACAATTCTATTGGTCGAGTATAGTGGGTTGATAGATCGTCGTCACTGAATTTTCCCACCTTTTGTTTATGCAAAGTTTACATTATTTTGAAATTACAATTTAGCTACACACCATTTTGATCTTTCTTTTTATGATGGATTGGCAATTACCGATATACTTGTGTGTGAAAAATATGTGCGCGACATTTGTGAAAAATTTATCCCCACTACTACGGAGTGTTACCCTTGAGGGGTTCATTAACTCGGAATTGCATAGATCAATGGATGAGGTCATATTAATTCAATGACAAAACTATTATTTTGAATTATTTCCTTGTGAAACTTTTACCAACATATTTCTGATATTTTTCTGATTGAAATGAGTTCAAAATATGACATCGTTCGGGGAATATTTGCTTGTTCAATTGACGATTAAGTAAAACTTCTATTAACCGAACCCGAACCGATGTCTGAATTTTCCATTCAAACAGTTCAATCTAAATCGATCCATATTGTACAGGGCGAAAAGTAGGTTCGGTGGAAGTTTATGTAAAAAGGGTACTGGTACTGCAAAACTAACCACGATCTTGAATTATCAAGTCAACAATTTTTTTATTGCGTCATATTCTACTCGTCACAATTATGAGTCGTAAAACATAATCGTCCTTTTAAAAAGTTATGGTATATTTTGTTAATTATCCAATTGATATTTATTTATATTGGTAAGGGATAAAGGAGAGTCTGTGAATGATAATAAGTGACATTAAGGTCTCGAAGTTTATCGAGACATTGTTATAATCCAAACAAGGTTTAATTCCGAACACATATGTTAAAACATTGATAATTTGATAACGTTAGATTATAAATAATTCTTCTGGTTGGGTTGAACTTTTCTCCAGCGAATAAAGTACAAAAATTCGAATCATATTCGAATTATTGAAACCTGAAAAATTTTTGTTTTCATTCAATAATGACCCAACTTACGTCGGGTACTATAAAAAATAGTCAAATTAGACTCATCACTTGCTCCCCTCCACGGAAATCTTTAGTAAAAGGCGAAAGATTTATACGTGATTTGAAGGGAAACCAGAGTGACCAGCTAGTCACCGCAGTGTCTACATATAACCCCCCACTTACATTTTTACCAGCGAGAAATATTCGCCATCTGGCGGAGGGAAAATGGGAATGGGAATATCGGACTCATTTCAAGCATCAAGAGATCAAAGATAAATTCATAAATGTTTCATTAATTTATATTACAAAATATCCTAAATAATCTAAAAATTTTAATATTCTCTCGCCACGATGCGATATTTCTATCCAAAAATATACAGATCAAATTTTTATACATTATAATTGAGAACAAAATACTTTTGTCACTGAATCAACCCCCCGTCTAGTTTATATTAAAAAATATCCTAAACTATCTAAAAATTTTAGTTTCCTCCCGCCGATATGCCGAAGTCAATCATCGATCACCGAGCCACTCGCTATCCTCTTCTATCCAAAAATATAGTATCAAATTATACTATCAAATTTTCACAAATTATAGGTAAGAACAAAGAAGTTTTGTCGCTGAATTAGCTTGTCCTTTCATTTACATTAAAAATATCCTAAATTACCTTCAAAAATTTAGTATTCTCTCGTCAATACGCTGATGTCAATTGCTATCCTTTTCTACGTTCGAAATTAACGGCAAGACATCAAGAAATAATGTCCACAAGTGACACTTCGGTCCCGAGGTTGTCAGAAATATCCGAAACATTGGCGTAATTCCGATTACAAGTGTCTGGTGCGCCCGATCGGTACAAGCGATCTATAGATCAGACGGCAACGGTGAATTAGATTTGGACTTGTCCCGGGCGGCCGGGACAGCCTGACACCACTGAAAGCTTAATTGACAGGAATGACGGAGACCGGCGCGGTGATCGATCATCGTGGAAGAGGACGGTTTGTCACTGGTTCAGCCTCCCCGTCATCTCGTTTCTTCCGGCCGAGGCAGGCGTCAACTCTTAACCACCCACCCTACATTGGTCACCCCTGAGTTACTCGATTCGTACCTTTCTCGTTCGGCGTCTCGGGGGCGAACATTATGGATACCGTTCCCGGGGGCTCATTGGTATTCCGCGACGGCCACGGTCTCGCAGCACTTTGCGAAAAAATTTGAAGTTAATAAGAAAAGCCGACGGAAGCCAGATGGCTTTCGTTCTACTTCGACTTCGTTCACTTCGTTGGCCCTTCGCGCGCCGCCACCCCGCCTACACCCCCGCGGCGCTGATTTTTCTCCGCCTCTTAGCGGCGGCGGCTGCAGAGGCGATGAATCGTGGAGATTTATCATTGTTTTCAGCCCACCGGAAAACTTTCCTTGCCGAACACCGGGGAAGATTACTGTCCCCTGACACCGTGACATATATCCTCTTTATTGGGCCTAACGAGTGGCGGAAAATGGCAACACCTTTTCTCGTGTCCGTGGGGTGGTGTACACGGCACTGGAATTTTGCGTGGTTGGGTTCGTTGGTGAGACTTACTGCGAGATACCAGGTCGTACTTGTAAGAAATATATGGGGCTGATGGTCAATGTATGGTATTATTAATTGCAGAAAGTGTAGAGAAAATGGCAACTTCTCAACGTCGCAAATTAATAACTAGAGGGATATTGTTGCTCGCTCGCTCCGCTCGCTCGCGAGTGAGGTTATTGTTGCTCGCTCGCTTCGCTCGCTCGCGAATAGGGTTGTTGTTGCTCACTCGCTTCGCGAGTTCGCGGTTCGCGGGTACGACTGCTCTTGCGAGAGGGTTATTAGTACTCATGGCTAGTAGGGTCTACAGCTATTAATGTTTTATATTTGGTGTGTGACTCTTGCAGAGTCACACAAAGAACTTCCCGATTCGTTAGCATTAGTTGCATAATTGAAAAAAAAAAATTTTTTTTAATTAAAAAAAAAAATTAAAAATGAAATATATATAATTACGTTTGTTTATTCGGTGGAAAATGTCCATCCTCTCGTATAAATTGCATTGTTGAATGAACTTCTTTCGAAAAAAACTAAAAAACTACTGGTCCAAAGTGGACCAAAATCTAATCAGCTCTAAGTTACAGCGGAACACATCGATTGCATCATTCATCATTCTGATCGCGTTGTTACTTTTTCAGAAAACGTTAACGAAAAATTTGATGACATACAAACGGCCATACGCGCACACACACACACATACACACATACGAACATTTTGCTGAAAATAGTCTAAAATGACTGCAATGACCATGAAAGTGAAGATCTGCTAAAAAATCGATTTTCGATTTTCGGGGTAATTACAGTAACTTCCCTATAAAATCGGGAAGTTAAAAATGTAGTATTCTTCTGTGAAAATGCAGAGATATTTGATAAGACAACAAATTCTAGTCGCTACAGATAACTAGATCAATTTATAAGAAATAGGGACTAGTTATTCGTTTAAACACTCATTATTACAAACATTAGTTTTGTAAATGTACTTGTAAATGTTCGGCATATCTTTTTTTTTTAGAATAGAGCTTCAAAGAAAGGGATGATACTGTAGGTACAATTAACTTTCATATAAAGTGATCAAAGAATTGTTTATATACAGGGTGTCCCAAAATTCCTTCAACAGCCGGAAATGATAGGTTCCTGACGTCATTTGAAGCGACATTTTCCTTTGCAAAATTGGCCGCCGCGGCTTTGTTTAGGAGTTATTAACGAAAAACACGGACCAATCAGAGCGCGACCTAGACGCGAGTTGGCACAGTCGGCCCGGCGCGCCAACTGTCTATTGGCCGACTGTGCCAACTCGCCTTTAGGTCGCGCTCTGATTGGTCCGTGTTTTTTGTTAATAACTCCTAAGCAAAGCCGCGGATAACATTTTTGCAAAGGAAAATGTTGCTTCAAATGATCTCAGGAACCTCCCATTTCCGGCTGTTGAAGGAATTTTGGGACATCCTGTATATCTTTAGTCGTAGTAATTGTACAGTCTTTCTAAACAATCCTCTTCATACATTTATTGTATATCTATTGCCACATAAAATCCATATATGTGCACAGTCGATTTAAACAATCTTTTGGTCGCGTTATACAAGAATGTACATCTTTGATTAGAAAGATGACGTTACTGTCGTTTCACTAAATTCCTACCAAGTAACATGCCATCAGTGACGTAAACGTAATCAAACAAATCTCATAGATCTAAATCAAATCAATTGGCCGAGTTCCCTGCCAGCAAGCAGGAAGAAATTAACGCCTAAATGTTCGCAAAGGATCAAAGCCGGCTCGGAACGATCCCGCGACATTTCAGCGTTATCGTAGACATCGGGAGGTTCACGGCACGGTGAGAAACGACAGCGGTGAAGTTAGCGGGTAATTGTGCGGTTAGAACCCCTCTTGTGGCGTAATGAAGGAGTCGTCAACGAGGCCTATCTGCACTCAATTAGCGTGATTACATGTTCCCTCCTTTCATCGTCTGGAATATCCCGTCGCGACATCAGCAACCGGGTAGGTCGGGGTGTAATTGCGCGACACGTCCGAGATTGAGCTTTATAAAAGTTCCGGAGGCCGCGTCGCGTCGTCGTGGAAATCCTTCTCGCAAAATCGGCCGGACAGCTCGTTCCTTTCTGGAGGCAGAGGTAAACGGCCGAAAACGAGCTCTTAAGAGGGGAAAAGGTAAACGCGCGTAAACGTGATCACGAAGGGAAGAACCGCGGCCGCGGTTCACATGCTCTTCGTCATGTGGACCATTGGTATAACCTCTGTGTTCAGAAGGGAAGTCATTCTTTTCGAGAGAATCGCTGAATCACGGAACTAAGATTTTACAGTACAGTGGAACTCCGTTTATGTGAATTAAATTTCAGCATGCAGTTGACCCCTTGTTCTATGAGCTAAGTCACGACGGCGCGAGCCATAATCAACAAGTACAGTTGTTCCCGATCAGGTCGGTGTTTCTTGTTTTTCACACGAATTTCTGACTAAATCTTCTTATATGAACGTGAACGCCTATTAACACTAAATCTACCAATCGTCAAAAGTGACTGATGTGTGTAGCATTATAAAAATAACAAGATTAAATTTGTTTATATTTTATGCGATTTTTGCTATAATATAATTAGACTGAGGATCTTTATGCAAAATAAAAATTGTCCAAGTAAATTGTACGAAACCGAAGTTGAATAAAAATGTATATTCGGAAGTAATATCAAAATATCCTTAGATTCATCTAATGTGTGTTTAGTTTTGCATTTGACCTGCATTTTACCATAAATGCATAAAATCCGCAGTGTAAATATAATGTATACTGGAGTCAAAAAATATATTCAATAAATTCCCATGAAAACACCTTTAAAATTTCAATAATCGTCAAATAAAAAATCTAAAATCGGTCATTTGACCCCTTTGGTAGATTTAGTGGATAGTAGTAGATAAGTGGATATTACTAAATCTACTAATGAACCAAAAGTCGTACTCAGTAGTGGGAGACAAGTGGATTCCTATGAGCCACCCGATTATGTGAACCATCTTATCTCTCGACAGGTTCATTTAAATGGAGTTCTACTGTAATAGGAACTTTTTCATGCACGTGTTCATGCACGTTTCTCAATAGGAGCCGCACAAAGTCTAAATAATATCAATCTGGTCATTTTCATAAGGGAACATGTACCAGTTACGTTTAAGGCTCGGTAGGTTCAGTGTTAAATATATATTATTATATCTATGCAGATACAAGTTATATAAAACAATTTTCATTAAAGCGATGAAAAAGGGAGGAATTTTAAAAATCTATCATTTCTTTTAAGACTGACGGTGCTCAAAATTTCTAATGTATCTGTAATAGTTCCATCCATGATCTCATATTTTGTATAAATGAGATAACGATGTATGCAGTGAACTTACGCATTGTTGATATAACAAGTCAGTAAATTATGAACAAGTATAAACTGCACTGTAGATGTGTCTGCCATCGCACGGCAGGGATCGGTACTAATGAATTTCATTATGATGTTCTCCGTCGGTACTACAGGTTTCTTCAGATATGCTCACATGTTCATGTTCGTTGCATGAAACATGAAACTATGAAACATATCCAAAAAATGAAAATAATATTTTTGCAGACAATATTTCTTTAGTATAATTAATTAAATTTAATATATTTGAAAATACTTCATATATTTCAAGTGAACATTTGATTACCTCTTGTTACTACATGGTTTTAAACTAATCTATAAAATAAATTTATAAATACATGTTGTGTTTCCTGTTTTTCTCAAACTGAAGCAAACAACAAGTGAAGATTTTTACAAGAAATATTATTATATAGAATTACAACGTTCAATTCGAACAAAGTAGTAAATAACATTATTATAAAGAACACAGTTTATCAACCTACAAATATTTAAATACGATATTCCATGAGTTTCATAAAAAAGTTTTATTTCAATTTTTTTTCTATTTTTTGCTGAACAGATCTCCTTTTTAATAATATTTTCATTTCTGCAATAGGATCTCGAATAATTTTTCTGGTTCTTCTGCATTTATTCTTCTGCTTAAAATGCCACAGAATGAATATTTTAATAGTTGATATCTGAATATTTTGGGCATCAAATTAAAGATATTTCATAGAAATCCTCGCACGAAAGTCAACGTTCTGCGCGTTTAATTTAGAAAGAAATGGAATTGAAAGAATCGATTGATCGTCAATCCATAAACGGTGCGTGCGAAGCCGGTAACCGAAGCGATAAATCGATGATTCGATGTCCGCGCTGTCGAGTGACGAAGTTACCTCCGGAATGCACAAGAAAAAGTTGCAAACCATGATGAATCGCTATCAAAGTGTCACGCTGTCTGGGCACGACGCTCTGCTCCCGCTGTTGTACTCGTTTTGTAAGATGTCGATGTGCTACGTTTACAACCGCGGAGGCCGAATTAATGTTCCAGACGATGATTTGTCTTTCGCATTACTGCAAAAATTCGATTCGCTTAATTAGCTTCCTTGCGAAGGCAATGATTTCCTTTCTTAATATGTTCAATAGCTTGAAAATAATGTAATGATGTCTTTCATATAATATTTATATAATGTAGGATCTTTATGGAAAATAAAAATTGTCCACCTGAATTGCTCAACAAACTGGAGTAACATAGAAAATTATTTTCTTTCTTAATATGTTCAATAGATCGAAAATAATATAATAGTATGTTTCAATTCTTTTCTAATCTTTTTACTGTTTTAAATTACATCTACTCATTTGTGTCGTAAATGCCTGTCTAGTAATATATGTAATAAGATCGAGACAGATCTGCGCAACATGTTCGCGTATATTTCGGTACGATGTCATAGGATGCATTAATACTGTGACACGCGTTCCCGATATTAACAGCACGCCTTATAGGGGTGGCAATGTATTTATGAGTATTTCTTACCTTGCACCCTTCGCTTCATTAAGACCTTCGTAAATCCTGTTACGATCTGACAGACGCGAAATATCAGCTATATTTGCTCGGGAAGGTCCAGCATATGATTCCGGAATTAGCGGGACAATGTAATAAATGATTACGGACCATTCGGGGACATTACATGAACCATTGTGTCGTACTATATCTTCATCATAATAATCTGCGTTAATATGCCGGTCCATGTTTTCTCACGAGATACTACATGACGTTACAAATCATGGTTTTTATAAGAACGTACAAGTGTGGCGCAAAAACAATTTTCGTGGACTTTTTCTTTCTATCGTAAGAGTTGCAAGAATGATTTGAGAATCTCATAAAAGTTACAATAAGTTGTAGATGCCTTATAAAAATATTATTAGAATAGTTTGAATTGCTTTTACTATTTCTACAAAGTCTTGCATTCACGATAATGAATTAATAAATTCATGCTTTATATAATCTCTACGAAATTATATATAATATATAGAGAGATATATAATACATATATAAAGAGATATAATATATATAATAGATAATAATATATAATATTTATTTTTCTATTCGATTAAGATATGTTTTCTAAATTTTAATAAAGACTACATATAATCTTATTTCGTTTTATACATAACAAAAATGTGTGTAACGTTTGATCATAATTAGCCTGCGTATCAATAGACTGCGAATTTTACGCATTTATAATAAAACTTGATAAAATCGAAAACAGTAAATAGATTAAAAGAATTCAAGAATATATACATTATTTTAAACTGGTCAAAATTATTATAAGAGGAACGACTAATGTTTCCTGAAATCGAAGCAAAAAATTATTGTTTCGCACGAAAATCCGCAGCCTGTATATCAATAATAAATACTCCAATTTTCTTGGCAAAGCTTCTCCGCGAGCTACGTGCCAATAAAACACCCCCGTCTCGCGAAGAACCTAACAGAAAGCGCGTGATCGAGGTACACCGGGCTCACCGAATAAGTTCATAAATTTTCGCGAGATACGGATTGCAAGAAAAAACGAGTAGCGACATTCCCGGGCGAAGATGTCGGCCGGAAAATATGGAACGGCCGTTTAAGACTGTTACTGCCAGGATCAGAACGTTCGGGGGTGACTGGGGTGGCTACCCCTCCTGCGTTACATTGGTCGAGCAGTTTAAAAAGCTATTTCACGGCGGTCGGGGTGCATCTGTTTTGAAAATCTAACAATTTTAAAGAGACACCGGGGTGGAGGCTCCCCGGGGAGGACTTGTCAGTCGTTTAAGGGTTCCCGCCACCCGTTTCACCCCGGAAGTCATTGGCTTGCGGCGTGTGTCCGTGTCGTTACATCAGAACGCGAAACGCCAGAAACAAGTGCTCCTCGCGTGTATGAGCATTGACTTTTCGAGTCGAATCGGAGGTAATTGAGGCGAAGGGTAGGTTTAGCGGGGTTTAAGGGGGTAGTTTCGTTTCGAAGATTGCAAGGGTGCAAAGATGGGGGTTTTCAGCGGTGAAAAACGCTAGATAAAAGATCAATCTAAGCCGCAGTCGCCCTCAAAAGTCCTATTTTTACGTTTACAAGACGTAATTTGCATTATTCGGCAACATGTAGCTGTCGCAGTTTAATAGAATAATGCAAATTACGCTTCGTGAACGTAAAAATAGGACTTTTGGGGGCGACTGCGGCCATTTCGATCTTTTATCTAGCGCTTTTGACTACTGAAAAACCCCATCTTTGCATTATCGAGAAATAAGTAGGCGCATCCCGCACCCTTGCAATCCTGGAAACGAGTCTACCCCCTTAAATGGGACATGTTTCGCGCTCGGGAAATCGATAGCAACAAAATATTCGATTTTAACACATTTCCAGTAAAGCCTTGATCTAAGAAAAACCCTCGGGTCCATGCTATTTCTTAGATTAAAGACGCACTACATACCGTCAATTCACCACTAAATACAGTTCAAATTATACCGTGTTCACTGTCATTTTAATCAGCAAAATGCCACAAATAAGCTGGTGAAAACAGTACAAACATATAAACAATGTCAAAATACCGTTCTATTATTTTCAACTCATTAAAATTATTATGTGTGTGTACTTTCTATGTCTTGAAACTATCCTGATATTTTCCGAAATCATTCATCATAATTAGTTCTAGTCATCGACCCGACTCTTTAAAAATTCGTCGATTCGTTACGCTTTCTGTTCTTCGAAACTCCCTATCCCACTTCATCCGTTGTCTACCATAAATCCGCTTTCGATTATGTTATCTAATGGGAGTATTATGCAACGTGATTGCTGGCTTTAAAGTGTCGTTCCTACAGTGGCGTGGGGTCGCCACGGAGTCTTGGAAGAATCGCGGATCCATTATAGAGGTAATTAGGTGTGCAAGAGAGATCAGTAGAGTGAAATGAAAGAACTACATCCAAAGCAGTAATGTTTCGTCGTATCAGACATTGAACAATCAAACAGACGAAAGAGGAAAATAAATGATAACTATGTGTCATTTAAGAGAGCTCCTGAAATGCTAATATACTTGGATGTTAATATGTACATTACACCTGATATCAAATGAAATGAAAACTGTTTAAAAATTAAATATTTATTAAATGCACGTGTGTGTAGTAAAATGATTTATAAATTTAAAAATGAATAATTCACGAAAACAATGTATTATCTAAATTTACACTTGAAAATAATATAAGAACTACTACTCCGTTATTGTCATTTAATTAAAATTATTAAGGAAAGAAATTTTCTATCCACGTTTCATCCCTTGGAATCGGCACAAAACATTATTATTTTTAATAAAGCTCAGCCGTCTAGCATTAAAGAAGAGTCTTAGAAAATTACTTAAATATATATATACATATATTGCTGCCTGTTATTCTTGAAAATTCCAAATTTCAAAAGTTTGCGCATCAATCTCAAGACACAGAAGCTAAACATAAATTGATATTTTCCACTAACAATTTTAATGTAGTGGAAATAATATATTAATACTCTTAAAGATTTTTAAACTTCCCACTGTTTTAAATTAAATAACCTACTCATTTCCGTCATAAATGCATTAAATCGGCTGTCTAGTTATGTTCCAACGCTCTGCAAGCACGAAAAACGTATTCTTCCAGATCCACGGCTACCCATAAGTCATCGGTACACGCCCGATCAACGCAACAGACGTAATCATTCGCCAGAACCACTCGACCGTCTCGCTGGTTGCCAAATAAAGGGTTGATCGTATACTAAATAATGCATATGTCCTCCCCCCACCCTTGTCATTAATAACCAAGACAAATCGCAACTGCGTAACACGTTGCACAATTCTGGTATGCATTCTCCTCGTTACGCGTGGAACAGTGTGCACACTTTATTGAGCAAGTCTCATTCACCGATTCGGTTGATCGTGTGTGCGATCGTTACGATTGATTCGTCGTCTCCGCTGCTCCCACCCTAACCATTGCGTACCGCTTCGTCCCCGTCAGTCCCTTCTTCTTCAGCTGCTGCTGCTTCTTCTTCTTCTTCGATTGTTCGTCGGCTATCGCTCACCCTTTCCGGTCAATCGAAGCCAGCGTACGTGTCGTACATTTACGTACTACTAATTTTGAGTTATTTATACCGAGGCCTGTACCAATGACACCAGGCGAGAAGCTGATGGAGCATGGCTGTTGAACTCGCAAGAAAACGCGGCAGATCCGATCATTCCGACTTCCTAGAATCTCCGGGAAATTGTGGAGAATGCTAAACATTTATTATTTGAACACTTACTTTATCCTACAAAATTTAACGATCAAATGACCACGGTTTTTTGTTGTACAAGTACATATGATCAAATATTAAGGGTTAGGATACAGTAATATTTTGAAAAAATCAAAAATTGTTTTTGATAGGAAAATTACATTCGTAAACTTCAAATTTAAACGCATTTTTCTCAAAGTTGCGTTTTTCAAAACGGTGTACAAGATATCTCGAGTTCTACCTTAGCAATTACCTTAAAATTTTACAGCTATCTTCGTTATAATATTTATTAAGCATTGACGATCGATTTTTTTTCATTTTCCTATTATATTGTTAAATATAAATAAAAATTAACAAATTTTCGACCGAAATTCAGTCATTAAATTTAAAATATCTGCCATTTTGTTAATTTTTACAAAAATTGAAATGTGGGATCGTCAATGTCTAGAGCAGTAGTGAGCAACCCGCGGCGTTTTCTGTGCCAAAAGTGGAAACATAATTCTCTATCAAGGAATACATTCAAGCCTCTAATTTTATAAATTCTTCCTTAAAAGTGGAAAATGATATAAGAGCGAATAAATTGATAATATGTACTGTATATGTATATAAATTGAACTTTCTATCATTTTACGAATGAAAAAATAATTATAGGAAATGAAGTCGTAGAAAAGAGTGATAATTGTTTACTGTCCTATTTATAAAAATGTCTCTGTTTTTGGAAATAGAACTGGTTAATTACGCTTTTCCCAAAGAGTGTGAAACATATAGAAAATATGTTTGAAACGAAAAGATTAAATTAATAATTGTCTGGTCCGTATGGGCAGTACGACAATGCAATAATCATTAGAAGTATAAAAATCAATAACGTTGGATCATCATTAACGTAACAAGAAGAAACAATAAAAGAATAAAACGTTGCTAAAACACAAGGACTACCAAGCAACATTTATGCAATTATTACACAATATAATCGACTGAAACACACAGATGTCTGACAATTTTAAGTGAAATAAAGAAAAACGAAATCAACAAATCAGCTATTAAAACCGAGCACAATTTGCGAAAAGATAATTGAAAAAACAATGGGCCTCGGCACCATTGCCAAGCGACGCGTCGGTGCACTTAATTAAATGTATATGTAGATGCCGGTGGAACATATAAGGGAGAGAAATAATGCTTATACGTGGATTGAGATTAGCTTGAAGAATTATGAAGCGAGTTAAATCAACTGTGAGATTAGATCGGTAGGTACTGTTATCTACCTCGCTCTCCGTCGGTCCCTCCAGTTATTTGCTACATTAAGATAAGAATTCTCTGGCTAACATCGAATTTGCAACTGACTTATAAGTGCAGCAACAAGACACAGAGTAAGGGAGAGGACCCGGGTAGATAAGTAAATTCCGGGAGAAATTTTTATCGTTTCTCGATACGATATTTCTCCTTTTCTCCCTCCACTCCGCCGGAACTGCTGCTGGTTTACAACGGTGCGACATTACAGATAAAAAGGGAAAATGAGAACTTATGAATTTCATCCGAAGGGGTAGATTTTATTGCACATAATAGCGTTTGTCTGGTTTATCACGATCGTCCCTCATCTGCGAGTAAGTCAGGGAAGTTTACGCCCAGACCAACCCTTTGCATTCTTCGGAATAAATTTCAGAAGTTCGGGACGTGGACCCGAGCGGCGACAAATAACCTGCAGATTGTAATTTCGGGCGGTTAAGATTGCACTAGTTTTTCTAAACATTGCTCCGAATATTTAAAAATGCTTATTGACAAAACTTTCGATACAAATAAGGAAAATAATGTTTGTATTTACTGTTATTAAGGTTGTATAATTTTACATGTAATACATATTATACAATTATACAGTGTAATGCTAAAAATTAAATTTATGATGTATTAATATCTTTTCAATCACTAAAGTTTCTTTGCTATATATGACTCTCCTGAAAATAATTATTTATAAATATAATTTCATTTTTATAGAGATTGACGAATGTTATAAACTTATTTTATTATAAAAATAACAAATCCACTGCACATAATTCACTAGTCTATTATTGTTGAACAAATATTTCGTTTTGTGCACAATAAAAAAAACATTTATTTCAATTAAGTATTTCAGGTTCGTATCGTAAAATATATATTTTAAATACTTACTTTATAATTGTAAGTACACTTTGTGAGAAGTAATCGTTTTTCAAAAACATATAGAGCGTTACTCAAATGTTTTCCCAGGTGTATCGGACCCAAATCAATTAAGTATTTCAACTAGTATTTCATTTAATATTATAAATTGGGTTGGAAAGAAAGTTCGAAGTGTTTTCAAATTAAGAAGCAAAGATATAAAATTAAGGTATTTATTCATATGTTTATTCGATAATACGAGAAGTTACCTCGGAAATGGCAAAAAGTAGTAGAACAGAATGGAAAATATATCATTAAATAAATCTATGAATATAAATATCTGAATTTTAGCTTTCAATTTTAATTTACAAACGCTACGAACCAACCGTTCCAACCCGACAGAAATAAATTACTATTTCAAGTGAAGCATATGTAACGAAATTGAGAGAGAAATGGTATGTATTTCCGAATACATACTTGTATTTCTTAGTTGAAATATTTTTACTCTGATCACGATTCATGCGGTCAGTGTGCAGCGACCTACACAACCGTGTTAAGTTCCCTCGAAATTCCGGTAGCAGGGAAATCAAAGTGCACCGACGAGGATGCTCGGCGCGTAGAGACACGCGCCGGCCGTCGAACTGATCGATCGTATAGAATTACGATTGGACGGGCCGGCGATCCGTAGTTATTCGAAAAAGGGAAGACGCCGCTGCCGGTTGGGGTCGATTCCATCGAAGAAAGGGCTGTCCAGCAGCAGGGCGTCCGAGTGTAAAGGTATCCGAAACGCAACTGGAACGCTCGGCTGGAAACGGCGCACGAAAAATCCCCCAAGGGGTGCTCTTCTCGCCGTGACGCGGTACGACCCTTCCGGCTTCTCCAGGATCGCTGGCTGCGACACCTCATTTCCTTATCTTTAACAGGCCGTTACTTTTCCGTGCCTCGTTTCTCGATACTCTTTTTATCTTGCGGACTGACTCTCTTTTCCACGAAACCCGCCGCGATACGACGCGAGGATAGGCTAATTATTACGCCACCGTTTCTCGCCCGATCTTGGACATTGTTTTAGAGTGAAAACATCCTCAACCCTTCCAAGATGTAAATAATTTTGAACGTAATTACGGACTTATTGTTATGCATTACGTGGAACTGAATAGACACAGTTGTGAATAAACAGTTTTATCTGAAAATGTACATATACGATTAATTATAATCCAGTACTTCAACTACCTACGATTAAAGTATTTTATTTGTTGGCAGATTATGAAAACAGGGTATTTCATTTTGTGTTCCAGATTGTTCAAATAGAAATTCATTTTACGATTCAGCTTCTTGAGATGAGAATATTTCATTTTGTGGTTTAGATTGTCAGAATACAAATATTTATATATCCTGTTTAAAATACTATGTTTTGATGATGAACAGAGTCTAATAAATACGTATGTTATTAATTCCCTTTAAACCGAAATAATAATATATGCAGGGTGTTCTACGTAACTGTCGCCAGATAAAAGAATGCGACTTACGTTTTTCATGAACAAATTGCATTTTGTAGCCGACTAAAAACTAATTCATTTTGTTCCAAACATCCCGGCAACCGAGTCGATGATGTTGATGATGATGATAATTCTGATGAAAGCTTCGACGGGTTAACACGCCTTCACGAACTGAACTGAACTTTTTATATTGAACTGACTTTCAACTCTGAAATATTGACTGACTTAAAGAAACGAATGGCGACTGAACTGAATTTTGATATTGACTGAGCTCGTCCTGATGAAGAGCCATCCCTTTTATAGTCAATCCAGTGTTCTAGGCTTAATCTTCATAGGGTGAATGCATCCTCATAATTTCTTAGTAATCGCATTTCTTCTAATTAGTCGTTTGCATTTTGACCGGATGTTTAATCTTTGATTCGTTTTTATCATACTCTTGGCTAGATCATATTGCTCTGCATATCCTCCTAGATCGGGGGTCACCGACCTATTGCTCATAGACTCTTTTGTCCATTACGTAGTGTCTTAGTTTCCTCTGGACTATCTTTACATTCTTCAGTGATAAACAGGTTTCAACTCTCATTTATTTAATAAAATAGATTTCGCTGTGTTCTTAATTTATTCAATGAAGGTTTAAATTCAAGATGAGTCTTAAGTTTGAAATAAATCACATGTGTTAGCGATTCCGTGTAGTCAACCGCGAGGTATATCTTACGAGTTTTCCTTAATTCTATCGCTCGCGATACGATAGTTTAATATTAATTATCAATTATAGTATTTGATATTTTATTTGCCGTACAACATTATTAAAGCAAGTACAAAAAGAAATTCAGAAAATGTATGTAATACATGACTGATTTTATCAATTATTACACTGTCCAACAAATTTCAACTTTTTTTATGTTCCCAATATACTGTTGGGTCCTTCTTATAGAGTTTTTTGTGCTGATTCCGAATCTGACCTTAATTTTTTTCCTATACGCACAGTTTTTGAGGAACATGGCTTTAAAAAAAAACATATTTTTCAACTTTAAACAAATATTATGATGTTATTATAAAAGATATTGAATTGTTCTTTACAGTAAAAGATTCTGTAGACTTTCCCGAATCCAGTGATATATAATATTAATGCATTATGATTGTTTAAACATGTTTATATTTCGCACCAATTTTTGACGATATTTTTCAATTTATCTCAGAAAATAAGGGTCCAGCGGAAAATCGAACTATACCACGCGATAGAGCAGACTTTTATCTTGAAAAACCCCCGTTGGAAGTTTTTGCAGCATCGACGTTTTTACCGAACTAGAAAGCAAAATATCTTCGCCCGACATGCGTTGACGCCAGTGGCACTGTAAAGGAACAATTCAATATCTTTTATAATAACATCATAATATTTGTTTAAAGTTGAAAAATATGTTTTTTTTAGAGCCGTGTTCCTCAAAAACTGTGCGTATAGGTAAAAAATTAAGGTCAGATTCGGAATCAGCGCAAAAAACTCTATAAGAAGGACCCAACAGTATATTGGGAACAAATTTGGTGTTGGACAGTGTTATTAATGGCTGAACCACCGAACGTGACAATATTATTAGAACTATTTATTTCACGAAACATTGCCCAGATCTGGGTCCGACTGACCTCAGGATCGACGACACGCGACCGTTTAATCGCATTTACCTAAGCGTGCAAATCGGGGATGGCGAATCGGCGATCGTATCGACGCGACGGGACGGTTCATCAGCATATAGAGAGAGCGAAGCAGCCAGCGATGTGTCGCTGCGGCGGAGCGGAAAGCGAAAACCATCAGTCAGGTCGAAGGTCTTCGGAGGGTGATGTCCGTTTTGGTCTTCGGCTGCCGGCCAATAACACCACTCTTCTATGCCCCCGTTCCGCCTCTAGGAAGTCGACCCCCGGGATCCAAAGTCGACGCACCCCGTGAAAAATGATCGCTCCTAAATTGCTTGCTTACATGATAAATATACTGTTCGTTCACGTACATATTGCTCGCGCGAGATACGTATGTCACGCGGGGGTGTCTGCTAGGGGGAGGGAATTTAAATGCGGCTGCCGGTGGCTGTCCCGCGAATACTTTGCATCGAAAGAGTCCTGAATTTATTAGCTTGTTGCGCGGGATACGCGCTGTTGTTCGGCTGAAATGCGCGCGGAGTTGTTCGGCTACTGTTCGCAACTTACTTACGGGCTAGACGGTAGCGTGTGAAAGTGTCGAGCTGCAAGAATGTCCTAGCACTCTTCCTTGTTGCGTGGAACAATGCCAACCAGGAGATTCTAATTTTAACCGTCGCCGGTTACTCATTTTCCCAATTTTCTTCTTTTCAGTCGCGTCGAGCTTCTGATCACTAACGACTTGGTATAGTTCGTGTTTATTCCTATGGTTGTTAGATTTCCTTGTGCAGTTTCGGTGTACAAGATTTATGACACGAATGACTAGGTGTAATTTAAAACAGTAAAAACATTCGAAATATTTAAAACCACACTGTTGTAAAATAAATTTCTATTTCGCTGCAGTTTCTTGCAATTCAGGCAGAACATTTTTATTTTGCAATAAAGTTCCGCTGCCCAATTGTGTCTTCTTCTGACATCTAGACTAGAGATGGTTTTATGTGATACCTGTACAATTTATGCAACACTCTTTTGTTGCATGTGTCATGTAACACAGTGATACAAAAAATCGATAAAATAACAAGTCAAACAGTTACTTTTCGATGTTTTTTCCCTTGAAATTGAGGAGTTAACATTTACATTTTAGGTTTTTGCAGTTATATGTTTCGCATTAAAAAAATAAAAGTCACCAAGTTTCGTACGAATTTACCTACAAATAACAGAACAGTGTAACTTATTTCGGGAAAACTGTGTCAAATTGACACGAGGGACGGATGAGGGTTAATTACGAGAATGAAAATTATTTAACACGTTCGCTGCCAATGTTTGTTTCTGCAGCAGCCCTCACGGTTGCTTACTTTCGTCAAATGCAACTCATCCTGCAAATCTGCGTTACATTATTAAATAATGATGTATATTAATCATTAATTTCATCATCGCACATTAAAAGGCAGTTGTCACCTGTTGCCTTATAAAAATACAACCTTGAACGTATTTTGATTTGCCTTGATGTGTTCATTATAATACTTGAATGAATAATTCATTCAGATTCGATCAAGATCATCAAGATCTTTATAGTTCCAATAATAATGGAGTAGAATACACGAAGCCGGCCACCTAACCTAGACCTGTAGTGATAGGTCTAGTATTAAAACAGAAGAGGATCGAGTAGAATATATAATTCCATATCCCGGATGGCACGAAAGGAAACCGGTACATAATGGAACGGAACCAAGCGAGTCCCGTTAAGAGTCGTGTCCCAATGTTGTTGACTGTGCACCTTGCGAAGTTTAGGTCTGTCGTCGATAAACGACTCAACACACCGGCTATCGGGTCTATCTTTCATCGGACAAGCTGGTCCGGGGGATGCCAGTGACACGGGGAGGCACTGTATACTTCGGACCGTGTGGCATTGTTAACGAAAGTATCTACGAAAATCGAGTGTCGCTTCGCTTGCACGGCATGAAGTTCCAGCGAAATCTATGGCTGGATCTCGATTTTCCGGCCGGGGCGTTGTGCAGTGGTAGTCATAGCAGGGCGAAGCTAACGGTAAGCTTGTGTCCGGCGATATATTATACCCTAGTACCACTGTACCAGTCTCTCCTAACGTCTCTGTTAGCGCGGCCGAAGATCGGAACGGAGATTCGTCCTCCCACCCCTTTAAGGGTGACAGTGTCACGGTACAAGTAACGGTACGCGGTGCCACTTCAACCTGTTACCCCTGTACACGACTCGCCCCGACGTGTTTGTGCTCCGTATCGTCTCCGATCTCGTTCGAGTTTCCGGAACGAGGACGTCCTTCACCCCCGGCTCCGTGGATACGACTCGTGGCAAGGTGTCGAGGGTGGAGACTCGCCTGATTGCCGGCATCACGCGTCGCCCTGCGTAATTTGTAGCGGAAAATGAGCGGGCCAATTCGGTACGCTGGATTCCGACCTGGCTGTTTTGGTCGACCGGTAATTGTTTTCAGGCAGATTAGCCCCTCGAGCACTCCTGACGCCTGGAAATTATTGCGCGATAAAATACTGAATTGTTGGATCCTAAGAAATTGTTTAAAAACACTCTCTATAATCTATTTTATGTAACATTAAATGTACAACAGATTTTTTTAACAAGATTGTATGCTTATAGAAGGGACAATTATACAATCTTTTGAACATTTTCTTTTCGGAATTATATTATAAAACAATACATCTGTACTGTAATATAAAATTCTGTTTAAAGGAATGAATTCAACCCTTCGATTTTATAGCTTCTTCAAACAACAAGTCCATAATACAAATAATACAATTATATTGTAACACAATTGCACCATAATATAAAATTCTTTTTGAAGGGGTGAATGGAACCCTTCAATTTTGCAACCACTTTCAATGTTCCAACATTTCCTTTCTGAAATTTTACTTGAATTTACTTGCAAATGTCCATTTTAACAAGTACGGACACGTTCTTTCTATTTTACAAACAATAAGATGAAAAATGTAATTAAATTGTTTAGAATTTTCTCTACAAAATAGTTCACCACGTTTACTCTGAGCTTTCTTACAGTTCGTGCTATTATATGATTGGTTGATCGTATTTCATAAAAAGAGAATAGATTAAATTCAATACAGTGAAAGTGTGCCATAAATTTAAAAATATTGTGGTATTGATTAAAATCATTGAGGGTACAACTAAATATGTAGTCCCTAATTTTGCATAAAAATTTACAGTCTTGTTATTAGTTTCAAATATGTATTAGTTCTATTCTACTTCTGTCTCTGTGGATTGATAAGGTAATTATATAAAAGTTTGTACATAATGATTCCTAATGTATTTATAATACTTTTTGCAAGCCTCGATTGTTTATGACGTATATGTGATGGTAACGCAAGTACATCAAGTATAATAAACACAGCAAAACCATAGCAATCTGTCAAAAAACTGCATTCAATCTTCAATCAAACTGACCCACGCGGTGCAAGTACAATTTGCAAAAGACAAAAACGTAGCCCCCCCCCCCCAACTGCAATTACATCTCTCCCCAACCGCTGTTTCAATTAACCACAACGAATGCACACTCGAAAAACACGGTGCACTCCCCCAGGAGAAGAATTCTCGAACCGCTAACGCAATTTACAATAAAACCCTAAACAAGAACACTCCCATCCAGAAAGAACCAGAGCGACCTTAAGCTCGATTTCCACTAGCGCGCAAGGAGTTCACAGTTGCGGCAGCTAGAAGCAATAATGCTACTTTACACATTCCTTGTGATATTCTTGGTATATTTTTTACGAGCTAGTTTGTGTCAAACATTTTATATCTTTTTAATGTACAATGAAAACTGTATATATTTAATATGAAAGATTCTACAGCAGGTGCAACACATGCATGAAAGCAGGTAAACACAATGGGTAAAATACAATGCAATAAAAGAAACATTTTACCTTGAAATTCAAGGTCGAGGACAATTTTGCGACAACTTTTTTTACAAATCTCCATCGATCCGAAGGTGTATAGTATGCCTATGGCAGCCAAGTCCACACATTTCATTCTTTCCTTTTCATGGAAAAGAATAAGCAGTAAACAAATACCGTCACTAGCTTATTGATGAGACAATACTAATCCAGTGACAAAACCCTTTTCCGGTTAGTTCTTGATGAGCTTTTCACAACATATTTCCGACATTCTTCTGATTCACACGACACCAAACACGACACAATTCAAACACCTTGATTATCCAGCGTGTACGAATAATAGAAGAGCTAGGTTAAATCTTGACGGATCTACACAATAAGTCGTGTTGCGCATGAACCGCTTTAGATTGAACTGGGAAAAGTGTATTTGTCATCGGTTCGAATCATCGAGGTTCTACGGAATCGTCAATGGTGCAGGCAAATATGATTTGTGTCATGCTTGAGCTCGTTTTAATCAGAAAAATGTCATAAATATGTTGATAAAACATTCACAAAAAAATGTTGTCCTTGAACAAATACATATCATACACGCCTATCGAGGCATGCCTCTATGTATGTGTTCTGCTGTATAATCGAGGAATTACTTGGCAGGTTAAATTCCATTGAGAACCAAGCTTTACGTTTCTCGTATACCGGAAATCCGAGCTCGGGAGCCGCGTCTCACAGTGACAGAAGCTGCCAACTGTTCCGCTTAACACGCGTCTCTGCGATCACCGCGACGATGGCGACGAAGGCGGCGGTCCTCCGCGGTCAGGCAATAAAATCTTAATATATAGATGCCAGCCACGGCGCAAAGCACCACCGTGCGGTTTGCGGCTGAACGGTCCGGTGAGCGATGTAACAAGGGAGCGGTGCAATTTTAAGCCACATACCAACGAGAATAACGCGCGACCGCGCGATCATGGCCCGGGACCGGGCCTGATGCGAGGCCATGTATATTCTAGTATGCTTTGTAATTCTCGATTTCCTGCCGTCGTTGATCCCGCGCCGGTCCGGTCCGGCAACACCTCCATTATCACAAGCCCCCCGGTGCGGTCGCCTTGTCACCTTTTTCTATCGCTTTTTAGCCGTGAATACCTTGCCCGACCGGCCGTTCCTCGTTACATGATCCACGGCGATCTCACGCGGATCTTCTACCCCCCCGGCGCACGATGATCGATGCGTTCCTTGAAAATATCGAAATTGATTCGGTAGCCGAGTATCGCCCCCTCGGGAACGATCGTGATGTAGTTGGTATTGTTAACTCCTTTATGGGAAGATCGACGTCAATTGGTCGCTCAAGGATACTTGCCGGTTTACCTTATTGCTCTAGGCAGAGTCTCCAGATGAGAGGAGCACGAATCGAGGGGAAAAAGTTACCCTCTCTCCCCGCCAGCACCGCATTACTCACGTGGCATTGTGACACATGCACGACGAAGACGGAACGTGTCACGTGACCCGGCCGCGGACGAAGCGGGGGGAATGGCGTCGTAGAAGGGGAAGATAGAGTAGGGACACCAATTTTAATCTGACGATTCTGGCTCTAGGTGTCTTACGTCCTTATGTCTTATTCTATTATTATAATATTAGATTTTAGATTTAGATTTATTATTAGACTGTGGATCTTTATGCGTTTATGCAGAAATTAATTGGGTGAAATATAAAGCAGTGGACGATATAAAAATCGAAGAATTGTTATGTTGTTTCCAACGTGAAAAGACTATTAAGGGATAAAATTAATTTTTATTTAACTACTGCTTGCCACATTCGACGCAGAATATTTTTATTTTGCGTAAATTATTATTATTATTATTATTGCTATGTACATTAAGAGACCACCACAGGCTCGTGACATCATTAAAATTTTTAAAAATATTTTATTATCTTTTTACACACAGATTTATAAGATTTCCTCGGAAAACTAAGTACGAAATGTTAAGGGGTTTCTATGTGGAGAATATTGTGAAATCACCGGTAAATGTCCCAGAAAAAGTTGGCAACCCTAATTGGAGGGTTAGCCTTGATAGAGTCTACTATGATAGTGTGTCTTGTGAAAATTTAAAACAGTAGAAAGATTAAGAGAATTTTAAAATTAGATGATATATTACTTTTATCTTGTTAAAGTTATCAAAAACTTAAATTTCAATCAATGCGTAAGTGACTGCACTTCGCGAGAAGTAATCGTTTTTCAAAATCACACAGAGTGTTACTCAAATTCTAATAATTCAATCATTATTTCATAATTCTCACGTGTCCAAGTTTCCCAGAGTTTCCCGTAGCGTTCGCGCGACATTTTCGCTCATAGATCGTTGAGTAAATTAGAAAGATTCTATCGTCCCCGTGGAGGATACCTATATCTCGTTGCACGATCATGAAACAGGACCACTACTACTCTTGTAGATCGGAAGATCGCACGGATCCGTTCTCTCCTCCCCCCACCAGGTTCCGAGGGTAGTTTCTTCCGACCGCAGATTAGTTACGGGGAGCGTCTTCCTCGCGGTCCGCAAAAATAATAATTTAACAATTATCTATGATCTCCTCCTACCCCTGACGTTCCGTTATTTTCAGCGAGAAAAATATGCACAGGGTCCTGGGGTCCGTTCCCGATAACTTCGGTGTACAAGCATGATAAAAAGTCATAAGTCTTAAGAACGCTGAGAGTAACGTGGAAAACCATTAACCGGTAAACGACCTCTGGAGGGAGCAGCAGACGAGTTCGAATCGTTGTGATATTAATGAATCATTTTGCCGCGTGTTTTCTCCGTATATTAATTACAGTGGGTGGACAAAGTATTCGTGCACCTTTTAAAAACTAATAACTTTTTTATAATTGCTCCAACGGACCAGATTTTTCATAATCAATTAGAAGAATCAATTATAAAAAAGTTATTAGTTTTTAAAAGGTGTACGAATACTTTGTACACCCACTGTAATAACGGGGTATTGAATCTCTGAACTGGATCCGAATCAAATCTCAGCAAATATAGTACTAACAATAATAATGATAATTTAAGTAAATAAATCTTATGCAGTTATAAAATTTTAGTTTATCAGGTTATAAATACAGTTTGTATAATTGTCATCATCTAAATACAATCCAACGTGGCTCGTAATCGTTCTTATCGTTCCATTAGGAATTCTACTTCCCTTATTACAGTAAAAGCTCCTTCGTTGTCCAAAGGCCGGGGGTTTGAGCGGACAACGACCGTGCCCAGACACTATTTTTGATTTATGACTGCGTCTTTAGTGCAACGACTAGTTAAATGACAAAGAAAAGCATTCGCAGTCAAAAGCAGTCAACTGTCTGGCTTTAAAAAACTCCTTATTTCCTTGCCATATTCCTTTCCTATTGTTCTCCGTTCTGCGCGGGTCTAGACAATCCTGGGACACATCTGGCGACCAGATCCTCGCAGTCCTAATCCTCTCGTTGACATGCAGTGGAGTGGGTAGGCACTGGACAACGATCGTGCCCACGATTCAGGACAACGAAGGAGCGATTACTGTACCCAGAGTGTGGCGATAACGTTGTCTACCTTGAATATGAAAAAATGATACATACAAAAGTTGCATGGTATAGAAGCGGGAATATTGTGATGTAAACACTTTTTATAATGACGAGTAATACAGGTAGCACCGTGCTAACAGATAAAAATGGCGTGCGACTTGTCGGTCACGTTTTTCTGATAATTGGATATTCACGCCACGATTTGTTCCAATTCCCCCGATGGATCATATGAGTTTTTTCGCCGGGCGCGTGGATCATTTGTCTTCGTTTCGGCAGTCACCGTGGATCGCCATTCCTTGGTTGCGTTTGTTCATACTGTCAACGGCGACATCGTTTGCTGCAAATCGAAGATTCGGAGAACAAAAGGATGGAATTCGGAAAGGGAGAGGAGAGAACAGGGTTCGTGAAACACCGTAGTGAAAAAAAATTCAGTGTCTGAGGGGAGACAATGCGGAGTTCGAGGAAGAAAGGAGTACGGTCACCTACCGCTACATGAAAAGCACTGAAATACTTGAAAATGACTTCCCATAAAGCACAAAGGAAAAGTGAGAAATGTTATTGGAAACAATAAGTAGACTCCGACTGTTTATGCAATTTGCAATTTTTGTAGGCGAATTTTAAGGAAGTGGAATCAAATAAAATCTTATTTTCAGTGGTAGTAGTCTGTGTAGATCTGAAATAGATAATAATTGTACCAAATTTATATTCCATATTTTTAAAATTTTTAAAGCCATAAATGCGTAAAGATCCACAGTCTAGCAATAAGTAAGGATTTTGAGGAGGTACATGTATTTTAAACATTTTTAGAAGAGTATTCTTTAGCTATTAAAAATTTCATGTGATTTACAGCGTTTTTCGTCTTACACCCTCGTTACGCATTTTCTCCTCAGCGATGGCGAACCGTTTTACTATTCTACTCGCGAGAACCAAGGAGATTTACGAACTCTGGGAAATTTGTTGCACTGTTTTAATAATTTCATTTAATATAACACTTTCAGAATGAGTACGTATTCAAATACAGAAAGATGTGATATGTTTCTATTTCCAATGAATGTGGAAAATCTGCATAAGTGCATAAGAATTATTATGGCGACAACGAAAAATATTCACAATATTCTCCACTGAAAAACCACGTAGCATAACTACCTAGCTTAAGGGGCTAGGATACTGGGATTTGTAACTAGAAAGGAACTAGAATATTACTAGATTAAGGGTGGAAATAAGGGTTTGCGGCCAGACGTTGTTTGTCCTTATACGATCATATCTTGGGCTGGTTGAGGGCTCAATGTAAAGACGAAGGTCCATCACAGCCCGCTCTGGTCATGACAATAACGAGATTATGTTTATATCTAATAATATGCCACTAAAGACAATAAGGACAAACAACGTCTGGCCGCAAACCCATTTTTTCGATCCGAAATCTAGTAAGATTCAAGTAACTAGAAAGGAAGTAGAATATTACTAGATTAAGGGTGGAAAAAATGGGTTTGCGGCCAGACGTTGTTTGTCCTTATGCGAGCATATTTAGGGTTGGGTGAGGGCTCAATCTAAAGAGGAAGGTCCATCACAGCCCGCTCTGGTCATCACAGCAGTCAGAAAAGTCTTTAGTGGCAGAAAAATACATTGGAATCTGCGGGTATTTTTTCCCGATTTTTCCTCTACTTTGGACACTCATATTATTAGATATAAACATAATCTCGTTATTGTCATGACCAGAGCGGGCTGTGATGGACCTTCGTCTTTACATTGAGCCCTCAACCAGCCCAAGATATGATCGTATAAGGACAAACAACGTCTGGCCGCAAACCCTTATTTCCACCCTTAAGGGGGTAGAGTCTCGTTTCCAGCATTGCAAGAGTGCGGGATGCTCCTTCTCATTTCTCGATAATGCAAAGATGGGGTTTTTCAGTAGTCAAAAGCGCTAGATAAAAGATCAATCTAGGCCGCAATAGCCCTGGAATGGCCTACTTTTACGTTTACGAGGCGTAATTTGCATTATTCGATAGCATGTAGCTGTCTCCGCTTTTTGAAAGTAGCTACATGCGCAGATTTATGCTTCCGAAAAAGCAAATTACTGAAAATGCCTAAAAGTGGTGACAAAACGGACACACCTTATATGTATTTCAGTTTTGAGCAATATGTCCAGGAATTGTGTCCCGGAAAAAGTTGGCAACCCTCGTAGCAACCCTCTTGTCCAAGTATAACTGTCACCAAAAGGAACGCTAGTAGCAAATATATTGAATGCCCTGTCCCCACTTCTAACTACCGTTCTAAAATTCAGTCGATGTCAGTTCCGCTTGTATAATATCGTTATTCGTGTATGGCAAGTTTCACGTCATTCGCAATAGTCATTCATGTTGTACTCCAAATTAGCGACGGGCAGCGTCATTTGCATTATTCGCAAAGCATAAAGCTGCGACAGCTACATGCTGTCGAACAATGAAAATTACGCGTTGTAAACGTAAAAATAGAACTTTTGAGAACGATCGCGGCCTAGACTGATCTTTTATCTAGCGCTTTCGACTACGGAAAAACCCCATCTTTGCATTATCGAGAAATGAGAAGGCGCATCCCGCACCCTTGCAATCCTAGAAACGAGTCTACCTCCTTAACAAGGAAATATTTTTATATACAAGAGAGATGCAAAAATTCCGGGACGTTTGACAGCCCAAGATCCTGCTGTATTTCCCGAAGGGATCCACAAAGGGTTCTCGCGATCTTAAAATCAGCATAGTCCCGATCGGCTCGGAGCGCGTGGTTCGCGGAAATGTGGGTCGGCGCGCTATCACCGGCCGATTTCCGTTATTCCCATCGGGCGTCAGAAAAGGAAGGCGTCGGGTCTGGGTTAGCCGAAGCCGTAGCCGTAGTCTGTCTAAACTTAGAATGGAAAGGTGAGTTTCGTAGTGGCTATCAACTGCCGTGGCGCCGGTGATCTAACGACCGGTGCTGACAACCGGATGCAAGAAGAGAGACCGATACCCGGCTCGTGAGCTCCCTCCCCCGGCAGCCCCCATTAACATGCAACCCGCGGCCGTACATATTTTGGGGAGTCCTCGCGAAGAATACCAATATTCCGCTTTGACATTCCAATAAAACGCGGCCGTTTTGTTTATGAGGTTGTACGCCGACAAGCCGGCGCGTGTATGTGTCCGTGCTACGATCGCGCTCGTGTATTGCTTGCCCGCGCGCACCAACAGATATACGCTACGGGTCTCTCCCCCGATTCTCTTCATCCTCTCACTCTTTCTCTGTTTCTACTCTCTCATTTTCTGTTTACGATTTTCATGTTTCCCTGTTTTCAATTCCCCTCTCCGCTTTTATTGCACATTCTCGGAGCTTCGTCCTATTCTCATTTCTTTTCCATGAGCTTAATCTATGGCATAGATTCTATGCTGTGTCTATGTCTAACAAATGACGATTCAAGGCCAGGATTCATGGGTTACTAGAAAGGCTAGGTTCTGATATTGAGCAACTTATCGGTGTACGTAATTGTGTATTTCCGGTGCTGTGTTTGGAACCTAATCTCCTTACCAAACGAACAATATGTTTCGAATGCTAATCTTGAAGACATTAGTGTACACTAGTGAGGGCGGTAGTAATAAATAATTTTCTTTAAAAAATTCTATACAGAAGAAATGACATTTTTAACAACTATGTTACATACCCTTATAATTACACTATTATAATTAGACTGCGGATCTTTATGCAAAATAAAAATTGTCTGCATCGATTACAAGAAATAGAAAGTAAATTGAATGTCATTTCTTCCCTTAATGAAGTGAATAAAGGAGAAATCATATATTGACATCTTCAATTTTTAATATTTTTCAACGATTTTGAATTTCATCTTCTCAATTTTGCTATAAATGCATAAAGATCCGCAGTATAATTATAATTAATGAACGCGGTATAAGAATAAAGAAATACAGAGGAAATAAAAAAAGAGTCATTTTATTTTGACTCTTAGCTGATAAGATGCATTTTATATATTAATATTAATAATTTAATAATTATATACTTTTTTGGTAATAATTATGGTAATATTTTCAGGTACGAATAACAAGTATGTACGTGTACTTGTTACATTTGTCCCCTGCATGCTACTAAAAGTATAGTGGCATGTATTGCACACCACAATTAAAAGCATTTGTTACATAAATTTTGTTCAGCACATCCGAATTCCACGAAAATCATAGTAATAGTTAATACCAGAACGAAGAATGTATATGGTAATGAGAATTGATCGGTGCGATCAGCTGTTGTCCTAATAGCCTTCGTGAGTCCTCCCCGAGCGAACGGCACAGATAAAACCGAGTTCCCCCAGTCTCAAGGGAACATTTCTGCGCGGCTCGTAGTCTTATAAATATTGCAAACGCCTAAACAAAGCGGAAAACTGCCATACCGTCGTATGTCAATCCGTAGACCCGACAAGAGTTGTTGGTAGCCACCAAGCGAATCCGTAATTTTCATCGATCATTTACGGTGTGCTCGTCTGATTTATTGTGCGGAAAACGGGAAATCGAATAAACAGCGTGCTCCATAATATAGTTCAAAGTTCAAGCTAATTTTCGTTATTCTAGTTCTCATTTTACAGTTAATAACTTTTTTAGAATTGAAATAAGCACACAATAATATTTTTACTGTTCCGCATTTGATCTACTCATTCTTGTTATACATGCACGAAATCTGCAGTGTAGTGATAACAGTTAATGTTACTTTTTTTTTCTAAATTTGTGACGTCTAATTATCACGTTACTTTTGTAGTTAGGTTTACAAAGATACACGTGATTACTACGTTTTGGGGCATAAAAGAGCCAACTTCTCTCGATTATGTGAGTGACAAAGAAACAAAATGTCAAGACGTGTTCAAACACACCAAGCTTGCAGAAGGTTTACAGAACTAACAAATTATTTTTTAAAAAATTAGTTTACCCTAAAGGATTCTTCACACAAAAACGCACAAATTAGATTTTGAAATTTTCGTCTGGGCCTAATAGTTTCGGAGATATTCAACAGCATAGATTTTTCAACCCCAACTTTGAGGGCTATTTTCACTTCCTTAACACGAATATCGAAAGTATCCCTTTCGTCGATTTGAATTAGCTACGTTAAGGTTGCAGGATTCTTAGGGGTAGTAAATTGGCCGAAAATATTAAATATTAACGTCCACACAAATCATAGATTCAACTCAACTTCGACTCAAGCCGAAATCCACTTTTTCCGAAAAAGCTTTCTCATAAAATGTTATGGCTGATCCCCAGGTGGTGAATTGGTCGTGACCAGCTTGTAACCAATGCCTAGATTGCAGCGAGAATCCGAGTCCGCTGGCAAATGAAAAGCGGCGAACGTTATTCTGCCGGTTGAATTCAATTATCGAGCACCTCGGATTCGGATATTAAAGGGTTTCGACGGTCGTCGCTCCGGATACGCATGAAAGTCGCGTTCGTCGGCATGTAACTCGATTTTCGTAACCCGATCCCGTATGGTAATGCGCTGTGCGTCGAAACCGGGTTAACGTAGGCGAGAGAATGTTTAACCTGGTCGACGAGGATGCGTATTGTTATTTTAATAGGCATTATTTGATTTTAAAGTTCAGTGAATGCCAGTGTGTTCTTGAAGGGGGATTTGATTGCTCCGCCGATAGGGTCGGACCCTATTATTTCGTTCTCCAATCCCTATTTCTTAGCGACGCGGAGGCCTACACAGGAGCCCGTGGACGCAGGACACGCATTCGCACATTCAGAAACAGCTACTTTTCCTTTATCCCGCGGGAAGCTACGTCGACGACCAAAACTACCGAACGACGGGGGACTTTCTTCCGTGACTCGCGTTCCTTTCCACGAGGAACACGCACAGCATTTTCCAAGTCCAGTTACCGTAGCAAAGAGAACCTACTGTTTTTAGGGTAATGGGTCTTATTATTAATCAACTTAAGAAAAATATTAAAATTCCTGCTTAATAGTCAGCTTTTCTGAAAAATAATTGCTTAATATAAAATCTACCAGCAAGCTACTTTTCAGTGAACACGATGTTCAGCTTGTTCCTTACCCCCAATGAGTACATAGTTTCAAGTCTGCAAATAAAACGTTTAAAATATTAGGGATAAGCAATACTTAAACAAGATTATTTATTTTATTTCTTTATTTCTTTATTTACACATTAATTACACAATAAGCAAACTGAATACATTTAATTAGAATTCATGTTATGAAACAATAAATAACGTTCACAACAAGATGAGCACAATAAGATGGCTGACGACTGTCTTTAAATGGCTGGCTACTAGAACAACTACAAATTTATATATTAAGTTGTAACATAAATTCGTCCGATTCGGTCACGACTAAACTGCGAATTTTATTTTTAAGTTTCTTTCAATTATATTGAAAATCCTCAATGGACTTGCCATTATTTTTGCCATTTTATCCTGTTACTTGACGACTTTCGCCACTTTTAATAATTTATATCTCGTAAACCGATTGATCAATTTCGATGAAACTTTCAGCACGAACGTAACTTGTATGAATCTACAAATAAAAAAGTAGTAAAAAGAAACTTCTATTATTTTTTTTGTAATTCAGACCAAACACAATTTTTCCAAAATTTTCATTATCGTGCAGCTTGGCAGGAAAACTGATGTTTAATCCATTTATAAAAAAGTTATTCTGATTTAAAGTGTGTAATTATGAGACTGACTGTACATACAAAATTTAGTGTTCGCAGAAAGTTAACGTTTTCCCTTCCACAATATTTGATCGAAAGCAGTTCGGTCGATCAGGCGCAGTCTCGGTCAGAATTAGCGGTGTGCTAGGAAAAATCTGCCCGAAAGGACCGTGCGCCTCTGTATGCCGGTTGATTTGCCACAAAGGGGACGAAATAGACTAAAGGGAAGAGGGGTTGAGCCGCTAAACTCGCCTCCAGTAAATAGAGTCTAATCAACTGCGGGTCTTGGCCGATCGGCCAGATTTCGACCTAAAATGGCCCCATTGTACCACACTCGTACACTCCACGCGCTGGTATTTCAACTGCACCTACTTCGTTAAATAACGGTACGGCGGAGCTTTCTCTTTCTTTTCCGATTTCCAATCTTTTTTTTCGGAGAGCCAGCACAATTTTGTAACAAATATTTATTTCCGGTAAGTAGGTTGCGGATTTTTGTGCAAGATAAAACTGCATTAATCACTAGACAATTTGAAATCGAGCAACAACATTAGAAGAATTTAAAAATACTGTTATACTATCCTTGACTTGCTAAAATTCTTGAAAGTAGAAATACATTCTTATTTAACTTTCTTGCATAAAGATCCTCAGTCCACTCTTACATTGTTGATACCCTATGTTAAGCTTACAAGAATTATTAAAGCAAAAAGGAAATGTTTATTTAGTTCCTGTTCATTACGAATGATGTAGAACATTTTCATCTCTCACAAAGATCTACAAAGAAGTTAATCTGTAGCCAGATTTTTTGTTATAAATGTAAAAAAATGTCTGTAACTAGAAAACAGCAAATACCATCCTTAGATGCAAATTAACAATGGATTCACAGTATTAAAAATTTTCATCATGCTCCTTGGTTAAAAGGGAATACAACTAACAATTGCGAGTACTCATAGTTGATGGCTCAGAATAATTGAACCCAGAATAACATTTCTACAAATGGAACAAACTACTTCAGTTTTTCTGCCAAGTTTACTACGTGATATGCCATGCAAATATTGGAAAAATGGTGTTTAATCCAAATGACGAAAAGTAACTTGGGCTCGTAACGAAAATTTAAAAAATCCATACTGTGGATGTTTTCCATTTAATTTCTTTGTGAAAGTTACATGGCACGCCGTTGAGGAAGCGCGGGAATAAAATGACGGGCAACAAAAGGAAATGAAATTCGCGCGTCAGTTTCTTCTGGCAACGTCGACGTTAACAAAATCCTGATCCTAGACAAATAACGGGCCGAGGAGAATTTCGACGTAGGGGTCGTCGTCCTGCGAAACGAAGTTAGACCGATCGGCTCCTTGCGGGGCGAGCAGAGTCAAGGAAGGATAATTAAGTAACGCAGAGGGGTGGCTCGTTTGGATGGTCGTGAGACGCGACCACGAGACACTCCTACCCCCGGAAAGGTGCAGGGTACTTTTTCCTGCCGACACGGGAAAAAATATTGCACGATATGTATGTATAACGGGGCGACCAGAAGGGAGCGAGAATTCATTTTGCTAATCTGTTTCGACGACAGGCATAATTGAAAAAAGAAGACGATTACGAGACCTACATGGCAGAACAACGTGTCCGATGGATCGCTGTGATAAATCTCTTGGTTTTTTACTGGAATCATCCATCGATTTGTCATTGGACAAAGCAATATCGACCACTTGTGAGTCAGCCTAGAACTTTTGTTTGACTTGTGAATGGACTGTGAATCTTATGTGCAGTACAGTAACGATATTAATATCGTTAAAGGGACATTATACATATTTATGAATGTATACTACCGTATACATTAAAATCTCTAAACAATTGGCTAACAAAAAACAATTTTTACTAGACGTTTTAAAATATTATTAGGTGTGCAAATAAGTTCCTTCCCCTTTTTTTCTACGATCATAACCTCTGACTGAATTCGAATTACTTCCCGATTTTGGTGCCATCTGAAAGAGCGTTCTTTTAGTTTTAAGAAGAGCTGCTTACTCTTTGCATTCCAGCTTAGGAAATCAACTGTTGAAGGTACTGAAATGATCTGTGCGGCACTGGAGCAAAACGCTGTATTTTACAGAACTAGCAAAAAGTGGTACCAAACATTTAAACCAGGAAATTTTTATTTGGAAGACGACGATCGTTCAGGTGCACCGAGAAAGTTCGATGACGGTGAGTTAGAAAAATTGCTCAACGAAAATCCGATTCAGTCGCAAGAAGAATTGGCAGAAAGATTGGGAGTCACCAGCCAAGATTTTATTATATTTTATGTTATGTAATAGAATCTTGAATTTGGAAAAAAAGGGGAAAGAACTTATTTGCACACCTAATTGTGTAATAAAGTTGTTATGTTAAATATATTCCAAGGTACATGTAAATAGACTATATAACGTTCAAAAATAATTTCTCTTTAATATAAATTAATAATTCAGATTTAATTCAGATTAAATCATTTCTTCCGACCTAGGATAATTCCATTGTATATGATTTCTTAATTTCATCGATATGAAAATGTAATACCTCATACAATACTTAAATGTGTAGTAATCGATTAGACACGAATATTTTTAATAATGTAAACAATATTATGAATGGTACAGCAATTTTTAGAGTGCTAAGGGTTCAATCATATTTAGCGATTGTTTATAACTGAATTATATATTACTTATAAATTTATTTACAAGTCTGTTATATTAGTTTAGCTTTAACTAAACTTTACGGAAGCTCGAAAACATAGCGGCCCGCCTTTGCCGGTACAAATTCAGTTTGTACAATTACATTGGATGATGCCTGGAAAATGTAAATGTAGAAGGGATGCGTGCTGAAGCATGCTAATAGCATGACCTATCTCTGCGATAGTGCAACATTAAATCTACGTTATAATCCTGGCATCTAATAGAATCCAGTCCTGTGCTTTCAGTTTGTTACGTAGGGTTGCACAATTTTTAATTTTACTCCACAAGCTAAAGATGCGTGAATATGTATAATGCAAAAGATAATTTCATTTTATACACATGATTTTAAAAAGGGAATGTTTAGTTTATAGTATTAAATAAAAGTTAAAGGTCAACAAAAATGATCTTGATATAAGGTTAAAAGAATAACTTACCTTATAATCAGAAAACAAAGAAGTGTACCTCTCTCGAAGAATTTCAAATATTTTGGGTCGAAAAAACTATATTTTGTACTTCAAAAACTAGTGAAAGGATGTGGAAAAAACCAATGTAAAATAGTATTTTGTTTTCCTCCAACCAAAATCCTACAAGAGGTAGAAGAAATTCTAGACCAGAATATCCCCTTAACACTCGAGTGGTGACTCAGAGTCGCCACTAAAAATTGCTGTACCATATATAATTCACAATATTGTTTACATTATTAAATATCTTGGGATCTAACCAATTACTAAATATTTAGGTATTGTATGAGGTATTATACCAATTACATATTTATAAAATTTAAAAAATCATAGGAAGTGAAAATATTCTAGGTCGGAGGAAATGTTTAATTTTCGAGTTAAAATATCTCCGAGTGCAAAGGGTTAATGCATTTGCTATTGTTCGATTACGCTTGGAATTCTTTATTACTAATGCATAAAGCAAGAACAATTGAATTTGATTTTTATTCACCACCCACCCCCTTCACCCCGGACCTTCTGCCCTGCGGACGGAAACGTCGATCCCCACCTTACCCTCATCCGCCCCCGCGTTCGTCCCCAAACCCCGTCGAACCTCCCTTCTGGTTCTCGCCGGGACAAGGGGTGGCAGCCGGCTACTAACGAGAAACGAAGTTATTTGAGGGTTCTGCAGAAAGGAGTCGAACAATCATAATAATCAAGTGCGATTCGCGTTTATTGTCGGCGATTATTGCCCGGCACCCTCTTGGAAATTAAGCGGCGTACACCGTCGTGTCGCGTCGCTCTTCCTTCTTCGCCTAAGGGGGTGGAACGAGCCTGCTCCGATAAATAATAACAACGGCGCGAGCCGGGCCCGCGGAGTTAAAAGGATACCGAGAGATGACAGAAGAGTTGGAAAATGTATTTGTCGGAGGGGGTTGCCGGTGTTGCTCGCGAGGGTTGATGAGCCGACGACAAATTTGCGGTTCGCAAATCGAATTAAACTCGAATTATTCGCCGGATACTTTGTGTGAGCACACCCACAGTGGGGTGAGTTGTGGTTAATAGGCTGCGGATTTTATGCAAAAGATTAAACAATTTTATCGACGATTATTCCATAATTTTTCAAAATACACGGATTTTTTAATAGAATGCTTGTCCTCGGAGTCAACAAGTCACGCCCAGTAACATAACCTAATAATTTGGCATTATTATATAAAAAAATGATTTTTACCCCTTTCCACTCGGAGCTTTTTAACTCGAAAATTAAACAATTCTTCCGACCTAGAACAATTCCATTTTATATTCTTTTTTCATTTGGTGCCTAATAAATAAGTAAATTGATATAATATACCTCGTGCAATACTTAAATGTTTAGATACCGAAATATTTAATAATGTAAACAATATTTTGAATAATGGTATAGCAATTTTTAGTGGTGTCTCACTTTCTGAGTCTTTCTTTTGGTACAGTACAATTATTGAAAATCCATCTGACACTTTATCTATCGGAAGCCTATTAATAGGATTTTCAAAAATTGTGTTGTCCCAAAAGAAAGTTTAAAAATCTTTAACATAATAATCAAGAACGAAATTATTAGATTACTGAGGGTGAGTCATAGGTTCGCGATTGAACTTGCTATTACAGTTGAAGGGTTTATTGAAGAATCCTGAGCCACGAGCCATAAACGTTCAAAAATTATGAGATAATTTAAATGATATTTAAAATAATTAATTATAGAATGAATCGGTAAAAAAGATTTTTTTAGATGAATAATATATTCTGTATGCTCATAAGTGCAGATCCACAGTTCAATAATTAAGAATTTCTTTTCCTAAATAAACTTGTTCTCTTTTTTTAGCCGACTGCCACCCCTTGTCCCGGCGAGAAGCAGGGGGTGGTTTGGGGGCGAATGTGGGGGTGGATGAGAGTAAGGTGGGGATCGACGTTTCCGTCCGCAGGGCAGAAGGTCGGGGGTGGGTGGTGGCGAACGACTGCGTTGCAATTTGAAAAATTACAGGCGCCGACGCACCCCCGCCCGATACACCCCCTGCTCGATCGCGCGCGCCGCTCCTAGCCTCGAGGCGAACGAGCCGCAAAAATGGAAGGCGTTCTCACGGCACGCGATTCGCAACACCGACTGAATCGCGATTCAACGGCGAATCGGCGATTTTCTGTTCCGAATCGCGCCTGGGGGTTGCTCGTGGCTGGGATAGTTGCTTCCGGTGGAAGGGAGCCGTTATGCCAAGACTTACAAGTGTATCTGGAATTTTGAAGTGATTCGAGAAGTTCGGTTTATTGACTGCGCCGAGTTTATGCTTCGAAGAATATCTTTGGATTCGTTGAGCGTAGTCTAACAATTTCTACCTTGAGGGTTACATTTTATTTAATCAGACGATCATTTGCAACTTTAATATCAGAGATCACTAGACAGCCGATTTTATGCATTTGTACCAAAAATGAGCAGGTGGAATTTAAAACAGTTAAAACATTAGAAGAATTTAAAAAGATCCAATTTATTATTATTATTTGAAAAATTATTATTATTTATTATTATTACTAAACTATGTATAAAGTCACAATTTTGTAGATCAATACAAATTGATACGAGCACATGTATACATAATACATTTCCTGATGATGAGAGAAAGAATTTATTAAAATCTGAAAATATGCTTTCGTTATACATTTATATTCTATTATTACGAAATATTAGACATATATCTATGTCATGATTAGACCGCGGGGTTTCACTCATTTATGTCTAATATACGTAGGTGTAAAATGAAAACATCAGAATTTAAAGATATTAAGAAAGAAATTAAATTTCTATTTCACTCCAGTCTGTTGCAAATCAAGTAAAAAATGTTTATTTTGCATAAAGATCCGCTGTCCACAGAGATCACTAATGTTTTATTAGCAAGTTGAAAATAGTACGCTGTTTGTAACTTCTCTTAATTTGTTCACTATTTTAAATCGCAGCTACCCATTTTTGTTACAAATCCATGAAATCCGCAGTCCAGTTATGATAGAATAATTCTGCTAATGGTTAGAAATATTTTATATACAAAGCAATATTTCTAATTTTACAGCTATTGCAAAGGTACTTTAATTGCGGAACACTCCATCGAGGTACCCTTACTGTAATTTTGCGGGCCATCCCCGATCAACTCGACACGCCGAGCAACCCTCGTATAATCAATCCGTTTAATCGGATTAATTTGTTAGCAGAATAAGACGCAACGACCCGGCTGTTTTCACGGGATCGCGTGTCTCTGATTCTTGTTTATCTTTCTGGTAACATCGTTTGAATACTCTTGCACCCTTTCAGCTCCAGCTTACGAAATTTATACGGATACGTCTCTTAATGTATTTGCTGACAGAATATACCAAAATGACATCAATTATTCAACATGTAATTTATTTTGTGGGTAATTCAGAAGTATGAAAAATCATTATTTTTGGGAACATAATTATAAAATATACTATATTTATCTTGAATCGATCTGATGCCATCTTTAAAAATATTTTGTTCGCAATTTTTATAGTGATTCCAATATTAAAACAACCTCTGTTAGAGTATCAGTAGGAGAAGAATAAATATTTAAATCAAATATGTCACATATTCTAAAGAAGTTTCTTAATTTTTATATTTTTTATTCTAGCATAGTCACTTATCAAATAAATTAGAAGTACAACTTTATTTTGCAAAGAGCATTAGCTAAGTATTGGAGAATTGCATTATATTATTGCAATGCTTGTATTTGACTGTACAATTTATTTAATAGCAAAATATATAAATTAAAAATAAGATTGTAAGCCAAAAATGCAACATTTTTTCAAGCATGTAAGCCGTAAAATATTTACGAAGTTCAAACTGTATTGCCAAACTGTAATTGATGTAACGAATACAACAGACCTAGATATCTGTCAACAATTATAAAAAGAACGTAACTGTTTTACCGTAATCTCGAAAATTAGCATTTCGGAGTAAACAACAGCGCAGGTTTGTTTTCCTCGTTGGGACGTCCTTATTTCAAGTTTCGCCCAACCTTTCCGAAAAGATCCCTCCACCAGCTGGTCTAAGGTACAAGCAAGATCCTTGTTGATACACTTCACATTTCGTAGCAATTGTTATCGCGTTGTCCAATCTCCCCCCGAGCGAGAAACTATATCATACTGCACGACGAAACTTTTACTTGACTCTTCATGGAAGCACACCATAAATCTAAGCACTTTCCCGATACGGGAGCTCTCTAAAACAGCGATGGCAAACTAGTTCCAGGAACAAACAGAATAACAAAAAAACCAATCAATTGACTGGTCTCTGGTTTCCACTGACGATCCCAGATGCGCTGATAGAACTGTCCTTAGGAGAAAGCTTTTTCTTCACGCTGTTACCCAGACATCTTAATCTCGGCTGTCCGACAATTATCCTTTCCTTTGAGGCACGCAAAGACACTTTTCCATCGATACACCGGGGACCCGACACCTTTGTAAAGACTGCGGATCTTTATGCAAACTAAAAATTGTCTGTATCGATTGAAAAAAATAGAAACCAAATCGAATGTTATTTCTGCCCTTAATGATTATAATAGAGGAGAAATCATATAATAGACATCTTGAATTTTAAAAATTTTCCAAAAATTTTCGATTTTATCTACCTTAACGAGAAGGTGTCATTTAAAACAGTGAAAATATTAGAAGAATTTAAAAATACTATTATATTATTTTCAGCCTATTTTTTTTTTAAACGTATTAACGAAGAAAATAAATTTCTACCTCACTTCAGTTTGTTGCAATTCAGGTATAAAATTTTTATTTTGCATAAAGATCCGCTGTTTAATAATTATAGCTACTCAAGGACAAAATTATTAATACTCCAACCAGGGAATCTGTTACAATGGCGGGTTCATATTTATACATTTGCATTTGTATTATGCATTCATACAGTAAATTAATTTTATTATTAATCATTTAATCATTATTATTAGTAATATACAGGATGTACCAGGACGTAGATAAAAGTGTTACAAGCTGTTTTCTCAGAATCTAACGAAGATATCGAATTAATTTATGTTTAATTAAATGGTTGAGGGCTAATATTTTAGTATGTATTATACATTTTTTAGGGGAGAAAGTGGGTCCCCAACATTTTTTTAAATGGGAGATATCGATTTTTTGTTATTGTGATACCTCTCATTAAACTCAATAGCATTTACTTGAATGTTTTATCTTCATTAGATTCCGAGAGAACAATAAAATTTTACACGTTGTTATTCAAAATTGTTGTAGATAAACTTATTTTAATGAAGGAAGTACTTGAAATATTGCAGGGCGACCATCCCAGTGAATAAACATAATTCGTATTGAACGAAAAAATAACATTTACGATGCCCTCTCAATCTTCAGATACACTCGGCACTATCTGGCGAATTCATTTATTTAAATCTTTACCTTACTTGTCATTTCAAACGTGCTTGAAACAATCTATCCAGGTGCCTATAATAAAGCTCTGAAGATCTTTGAGGTCCAGGAATCACTGTTCACATTGCCAGGTTCGTCAAAGATGCAACAGAACTTAGGATGCGAGAACCTAACATCACCACTGGCTTCATGCATAGCATGGCCTTTTCCAATCTCGATAGGGAAAATCCTTCCAGCGATTAGAAGAAGGTAAATCAACTAATTTCATTGTGGAGCCATAAAGGGACCCGGTCCCGATCAGCGTGAAACTCCAGTCAGAGATCGAATTTTCTCAGCGAACGGTTCGCGTCGCGACGCAGAACAGCGCAAGGGATGCGGAGGGACACGTGCATGGTTGTAAGTCGAGCGAGTTGTACCGATGGTCCGATCGCAATCTCTCTGATGATGCCGGTACACCGCAGCCCGGTACGTGTTTGTCGGAAATTCTCGATTACGCGAAGGAAGAGGGCCGGTTTATTACGAGCACGTGGGAGGACTTGGCGTGGCACGTAACACGGTAGCTAGGTAATACGTGGTGTACCGAGGCGAAAGCCCGGTGGTTACTGGTGTCGCTGGGAACACCATAAGATAGGGTCTCATTATTGTAGCTACCACCGCTCCTAAATTGCCGCCCTAGGCTTGGGGGTTACCGTCGCGTCGCGTCGCGTCGCGTCGCGTCGCGGGAGCCGAACGCTCGGCCTCCGTCAGACTAAACCGGTGGACCAATTAACTTTCAATTAGAGAATGGAGATAACTCTTATCGCGTCCGCGGGGGCGGATTTTATGGGGCCCTTCTTTAACCCCCGGACGACGTTTATGTCCGCGCTGATACATGGTCCTCGAAAGGGTTAGATTGCGATCGCTATACACATAAAAGTGATATTATCCGATCCAAGGAGCGACCGGTTACGCGACCATCGTTCAATAAAATGAACGAGCGGGTGGCTCAGGGGTGTACACAATAAGTTCGATCTTCATGGCCCCGATGCAAGGATAGATGCTTTCTTATGTTCACGACAAAAGCGATCTTTGTTAGTTTCTTCGCACGTCGTGGAAGCGCGTCGAGAGACGCTAAATGTCCTTCAAGATTCCATCCAATCTTAGGTTGTTGCTAAATGTCTAATACTATTGTAGCTTCAAGGTTTATTATGCATAATTTTAAGGTACAAAACTGATATTTCATGTTTTATCTTCACTTTCTATTTGGACGTACAAGTTTACTTTTACCCCTTATCCGCTCCGCAGCTTTTTATCTGTATTGCTATTATGTACTGCTATTTATCTGTATTGTGAAGCATAATTTGTTAGGTTACAGTGTAAAACGCAAATGGGTGAGATATTATCATAAAATATTTTACACAACTATTTCTGAGGTGCGTACGAGTTTATTTCAATGTCCATCAACGTGGTTTTTATATGAGTGAGAAAATAAACATATCGACGACACCATTGTGTTATATGTGATCAAAATGTGGTGGCAAATTAACGCACTATACGTCGATGATAGGAAAATCTCCAAAACGGAGTCTTGTAAATGACGAACCAAAAAAATCCATTTCTACTGTAATACAAAAACTTGTAATTAGTTGACAGGGTGAACTATTTTCATTACATACTTTATTCATACTTGTTACAGGTACATTCTGGATATGTTGTTCATTTTTAATACTCACGTAGATATAATAATGAACTTGATTTCGATGTCTGATTATAATGAATGTAAAACTTTACTTGTCAATTTTATGCAAATCGTTCCAATTAATTTTATCCAATCAATACTTTAAACAACAAGATGTATGATATTAATTTGACTATCTTCAACCCTTAAGTGTACTATTGGGGCCGACTTCACTAAAATTTATGCTGTTAATTATTTAATCTGTAACTTTTAAATTTTACTATCTCACTACATTGCTACAATTTAGAGGTGAATATTAGATAAAAATACATATGATATTAGATGTAATTTAATTGAATGAATTTAGTTAAATGAACTGGTGTGCAGGGACGTCTCATACGTGCATGACAGCGGTGGCAAACGTATTAAGTATTCTTTTAATACAGTTTCGATTTTAACCCTTTGCCGTACCATTTTCTTTACAGTTAGAGTGATTAAAACGTCTTTATCCCCAAAAACGTCGTAGAAGAAAAAAGAAAATTTATATTTTTTGTATAGCTACATTTCTTTTAATGTTTAACTATAGATTATAAACGAATCAAATTTGATTTCGTTTAAAAAGAAAAGCGTAACATTCATATACGTTAGACTTTGTTTAACACTAAATGTACCACGACCGGTCAAATGACTGGTTCTAGATTTTTTATTTCACAATTAATGAGATTGTAAAAATGCTTTTATAAGAATAAATATCGTTATTAGAGCACACATATTATACATATAATAAGAACCGCGCAAAGTCTAAATAAATTAATTCTTGTCATTTTTATAAAGCAACCACGTGTCTGTTTAGCGTTAAAATCTGCATGAAGAATGTGATTCGCTAGAATACGGCAAGTGGTTAAAGAGCCGCGTAAATTAAACATTGAACTATACACCGAACTTTTTATTTCATTTGAATCACAATAACACTCTGCTTGATTCCCGTTTTAATTCGCTACTGCCGATCTAATATGACCGTCGGCAGTCTGTTGATTTACGCGTGGACTCGTTTCACGTGCAAGTAGAGTGTGGCAAGATCCACGGGAACGTACTCGTAACAATCAACCGAGCACTGGAATATATTCGAAAGAGGCAGAGAGCGGTATTCCGTAGGTGCGCGTGTCAGTGGCCGCCATCCCCAATTACTCAGACAGCGTGTCAGAGCCATGAAAACGGCTCTAAACCACAATGGCGGCGGGCCGATTAATTGGCCGAGGTAGCGACGCGGTAGCCACGTAGGCAATCGAAAATTTAGAAAGCCGTGCGCGCGCGCTGCTTGTTCCCTGGAACCCGTTTCTTCCTGGATTTCGACGAAACAGCCCCTGTTTATCGATCTCGCGCGCATACCAATTAACGAGTAGGCGTCCACGTTGCTTAGAAATCGTTCCGTTTCGCCTCGTTACCGATCGCGCGGCCTACCGGACAATGGCTGCTATCATTCGTCCGCGTAAACACAGCGTGGTCAAGCAACCAACAGCCAACGAACACGGGACATCCATATGTATGATTATGAGGACGTTAGGAGTTATCACCGAACGGAGAAGAGCGGGAGATATACACAGGAGAAGAGAGAGAGAGAGAGAGAGAGAGAGAGAGAGAGAGAGAGAGAGAGAGAGAGAGAGAGAGAGAGAGAAGGGGAGAGAGTCGGAAGGGGGAGACTCGGCGAAGAACGAGCCCGCAGCTAAGTTCATATTTGTGCATTACGCTCACGTGCAACGATACAATAAGGAATCCTTCGTATCGGGGGATGCATGCTAAGTACCGCTCGCTCGTTGCACCCAGCGACTGCGGCCCGCGTCGCTCTTCGCCACGATTCTTTCTCGTACACACCGTAGCCCCACGTTTCCTTGACGCTGATGACACCGTCAACCTGGTCGTTCGATGAATTCACGCCCTGACTGCTTCAACCCTCGGACGTCCATCCATCGGACAGCGAACTCTCCCGCGTTCGTCCGACATCGCCGCAGCCGCATGATCGGCCAATGCTGGGCCTCGTCTTATCCGATTGACACATGCCTGGAGCCTGCTCACTTTTATGCATAAAAGTTGTTCAATAAATTATTTACATTTCGTAGCATATCTTTCCTGTTCTAAAATCGCAGGAAATTTTGTACATTAGCGCCTTAACTCTACAGGGTGTCTCAAAATTCCTACAACAGCCGGAAATAGGAGGTTCCTGAGATCATTTGAAGCAACATTTTCCTTTGCAAAAATGTTATCCGCGGCTTTGTTTAGGAGTTATTGACGAAAAATACAGACCAGTCAGAGCGCGACCTAGATGCGAGTTGACACTGTCGGCCCACTGGACGCCAACTGTCTATTGGCTGACTCGCGTCTAGCTCGCGCTCTGATTGGTCTGTATTTTTCGTTAATAACTCCTAAACAAAGCCGCGGATAACATTTTTGCAAAGCAAAATATTGCTTCAAATGATCTCAGGAACCTCCCATTTCCGGCTGTTGAAGGAATTTTGGGACACCCTGTATTGTAGGAGTTCAGTTTTAATCCTCCTATGCTATGTCATTCGTGACCCGTAGCGGTGGGGATAAGCTCGAGCGACCGTCAATGTGTAATATTGATTCTTATTAAAAATGTTGTCGATCAACTTAGAAATCGATACCAGAATTATGATATATTATAAAATAAACGTTAGGTACAATTTAAATCAGTAGACAGATGGAACAAATTTAATCGTATCAATGTATTTATTTCAGCTTATTTAACTCATTTGGAATGAAATAATAATTATTGAATATTGACATAAGTAGACTGCGGATCTTTATCCAAAATAAAACTTTCGTGCAAATAAAACAATTCTTCCATTTTTTAATAATCTTAACACATAGTAAAATGTTTCTAAATTCTCTTAATCTTTATTCTATTTTAAATTGTAGCTACCCATTTTTGCCATAATTGCATAAAATCCGCAGTCTAGACGCAAGGTTTAAACAGAGAACTGTCTCGAGCGAGTAGCCTCGAGATACATTTGTAACCTAGTAGTACAACGTCATTATTGTTCGGACACGATCGAATACAGATTCGAATTTCCATAAAAATTTGATCGGCCTTCCGCGTTTAATATGTCCGCTGCGGCGCCGGTGTATTTATAGTGTTAACAAGAGCAAAGAACGCTCTCTGATTTTGAAAAAGCGCTGGTGCCACACATCAGTATGTGCTAACAGCGCGCTATTACGACGGAGCAGCGTCGGGCATTTGCACGTATCGCGCACCTAATCAAAGAGAATCATGGCGTCTCGTAAGGGCGTGGGTGCCTGCAGTCGATTACGCGCGTGTGTGGATACCTGTTCTCCTCCCACCTGGCCGCAGAGACGCGCAACATCGTAGCGTTATTTTCACCGGTGGATATCAGACTAGCAGCTCTGCTCGGCGTTTCTCGGCTCGCTTCGTCGATTTATATGATTTTTTCTTTTATTTTTTCACCCGCTGAGCATTCTGCCCGCGTAATTGCATATAGACGCTGCGTGAGATAAATCGACGATCGATCGCCGATTAAGTAACAGAAAAAGTCCGCGGTCTATGAATATCCATGAGAGACGATCGGCTTCTCACTTCGCGGATCACTCGGGGTAAACGGAAACAACAACCAGCATTATTCCTAGCCACTGTCGCTTCCTGTTTTCCGTTCTGCCAACTCTTTCCTATGCTCTTGTGAATTCTCATTCGGAATCTATCGCTGGAATGCGACGAAACTAGAAACTACGCCAGCAAATTGAAGGAGAACGGTCGAAAGAGTTGTGCGATTTACGAAAGGAAACTTGGGAGACTGTACCTGCAATTTATCAGTGTATAGTTAGCTTCATTTTGCAGTATTTCCGATCCGGAATCATGCAACATTCATATTACCAGACTGCGGATCTTTATGCAAAATAAAAATGTTCTATATTAATTGTGGGAAGCAGGAATAAAATAAAAATTGATTTCATCCCTTAATGATATGTTTACTTTCCAACAAATTCCTTTATAAATGCATAAAGATCCGCGGTCTACTTAATTAACCTTTTGGAGCTATTTTAACTCGAAAATGAAACATTTCTTCCTCGCTAGAATAATTCCATTCTATGTATACGTATGATTATTTTAACTGTATGAATATGAAATTGATGTAAAACCTCATACAATACTTGAATGTTTAGTAATTGATTAGATACCAACACATTAAAAATAATGTAAATTATATTTTGAAGAATGGTACAGCAATTTTTAGTGCTGAATCTCTCTCTCTCTCTCTCTCTCTCTCTCTCTCTCTCTCTCTCTCTCTCTCTCTCTCTCTCTCTCTGAGTCACCACTCGAGTGCTGAGGGTTAGATAAACAATTAAGAAGAACGAGTGTAATAACCAGAGTTACGGGAAACTGAGTATCCACCGAAACCCGATAGCAGGTCGGGTTAACGGGTAGAACGGGGTACGTCTAGACACCGAAAAATCCGTCGCCATCCGTCGGCCGCGACACCGTAGACGTCGGCGGAGCGGTGTGGTGTTCCGCGCGAGGGTTAAGAATCGACGGGCGCGCACGTGGCCGCTTACAGGCCACTTCCGGGGAACGTCGCCCTTGGATCGCGACAAGGTAGCCTCTCCCGCGTAGGTGTACGATCCAACCTCTTAACCATCCGGCAAGTGTCATTAGCAGTAGTGGGCGGGGCTTGGGTGACGGCGAAGTCGTGCGGCGTCGGCATCGGTGTGCTTTTCTTGTCGCGGTATCCGTCTGTCCGTCAACGAAGGGTGCAGCGTGACGCAAACACGGCGAGAGTGTGCGCGGTCCGCGTAGCCCGCGGGTGCCCAGGGTAGGTGTGCCCGAGTCCAACGACGGTGGCGCGCGATTGGTCGGACCGGTGTGTCGTGGGCGGGGACTGTGGAACCACGACTCGGCGCACGCTCTCGCGCCCTCTTTCTCGCTCGTCTTTCCATCCGTGGTGTGCTGTCTCCCTCGCGCCGACAGGTCTCGGCGCACGGCTCACGTTACAGACCCGGTACAGTCCGGTCTAGTCTGTCGTTCGGTCACGAACCGGCCGTTTAGCTGTCTGCCTGCAACCCCCGCGTCCGACGCGCACAACGCGGTCGCGTGATCCGTGCGATCGAAGGGACCCGTAACAGCTGGTCCACGCGAGAGAGCGTCCGAGTTGTTGACACGCACGTGCGCGCGCGTGAGCTACCGCCGATACGCGCGTACACACCAGCATAGGTAGCATCGGAACGCGTCCTGCTGCGACTATCGTCTCCTATCTTCCCCATCTGGTTCGGCGTCGCTCTCGTTTTCGTTTCCGTTTCCGTTTCCGTTTTTCGCGTTCTCCCGTTTGGTTTCTCCGCCTCGCGGTACCGATGTCGGGACGGTCGGATCGGGACGCGAGACCGGGCCGTGTCCCGCGATGGACGATGACGATCCGCGGGATGATATGACTGTTCCGGGGTGGTGTGCCGCTAGCTTTGTTCCTTGGTGCCGGAAGGTGAACTTTTCGTGTTGAATCGCGGGTGCACGAACTATCGCGGAGAGTAGTGGTGGCAGTGCTAGGCGAAGAACGAAGAGGACGACGCAGGGGGTGGAGGATTGAGGGAGAAGGAATATAAAAGAAATATTTAGAGGAGAATTAAGGAGAGGGAAATGTTGCCGTATCAGGTGGCCATGGATTATGGGGGCTTTCAACGACAAAGCCCGGTCGGGGTCGGTGTCGGTGTCGGCGTCGATGTCGGCGGACCCCATCAGGGGGCCGCTGGGGCGCTCAACATCAACCCCGCGTTCACGCACTCCTGGTTCGTACCGGCGGACCTCTGTGTCCCGTACAAACAGAGTCAGGGTCCTCTCCTCGAGCCAGGGCATGTTGTTTCTCTTATACTTATTTTTCTTACTACTTTTACCTTACGGCCTCGCCAGTTTTTCCTAACGCGTTACGATCTACCTAGCCCATTCACTGCGACACCGTCGTCGCGACGGTTCGGAATTGCCCGACGAACGTCGGCGCCGCTACCCTACGCAGCGACGACGCGTTGATTAGGGGACAATCGCTCTTGTCTTTCCAAGGGGAGCGAGGGAACGCGGCGAACCGTTCCGCTGTGCCGTATCATTGGTAAAGATTTGACTAATGGAAGGGAAACCTGCTGTCTGATTTGTCGCACCTTGCGCTCATTGTGTTAAGCTTTAATGGGGTATATCGCCGTTTGGATGAACATCTTGAACCTGCAATAGTTTGAGACACTTGAGAAATTATAATTGTCTTGCTAATAACCAACATATTTCGCGTCTTCCATTCACTCTGTTAAGCTTCAACGCTTTGCGGTCCAACGTGTTCCTCTCTTTTACTTTAGAATTTTAAGTTTGTTAACCTACGTGAAACGTCTAACAAGCACTATATGTAATTGTGCCATTATTTATGAATGTAGTTGAATGCAATAAAATAAAGAACTACATATTAGTGCAAATAGGACCGCAAAGGGTTAGTAGGGTGTAAGTCTAGCTGTTCAGATGACATGACTAGGTTGAAACTTTCTAACTAGTAATATTTTGTCACTTTACCATTGACACACACACGGCCGTTCATGATTTAATTGATGAAATTTAGATTTTAGACAATTTTTTAAACTTCTATGATTCGTACAATCCTAGACTACTCCAATATTTTATGAACGAATGTTATGCACTGGTGAATGCAATTCGGTTTAATCGAATAAAACACGTTGCTCGCAACACCAAACACTTTCCCGAAGTAATTTTGTGAAAGTTCCAGATTGAATTATTATCCCGTGCCAGTAATATTTCATCAGACATATAAACATACGCAATCACGTTTCATGACGTCTTGCGATGTATTTGCATGCTGATCTCTCGAGGTAGAACGGTTCGCTATTTTGTTGCAATTCATAAATCTTTGCTCTGAATCGAATGTAAGAAACATTGAATTCATTCAAAATTTAAAAAAGTGTAATACATAATTTTGGAAAGGGTGAATTCAAAGTTACACAGAATTAATCAGAGAGGGTGAGAAGTAATTGTAATTCATAATTCTTTGCTCGAATGTAAGAAACACATATTGAATTCATTCAAATGAGAAATAAAATATAATAAATAATTTTGGAAAGAGCGCAGAGGGTGAGAAGTAATTGAAATTCATAATTCCTTGCTCGAATGTAAGAAACATTGAATTCATTTAAATGAGACAAAACTATAATAAATAATTTTGGAAAGGGCACATTAAAAGTTACGTGCAAATAGAATGTCAGCAATTTCGTCCACGAATCGACGACGCACATTTATTCGCAGCAGTGAAAGGGCTAGAGGCGTGTAGCAAACTGCTCTCTCGAGGTAGATCGCGACGATTTTCACGATCACTTAATCATAGATATTTAAACGCTCCGACTAACACGATTCTTAGGACAGTAATAACAAGAACAATATTTTACGGATGCATTTCAGAGAGAAAAAGAAAGAAAGAAACGACCACAAAGGGGAACATTATTTTCAATTGTATGTATGTCGTATAAATCGGCGAGTATAATTGAAGACTGGAAGTAGAAAAGGCTGCAAGTGCCAAAATGAAAATTCCGAAGAAAATCCATGTCAAACTTGTGAGAATGCAATTTATTTCAGACACTTGGTCGTTGATACAACTTGAAAAAAATATATGATTTTAGAAAAGAGAAAAAATAGCAAAGAAATATTAGAATATCGGATAAATGGAGAAAATGAAAGTCTACTTGTCGTTTCCTTGAAAAAGGAACGACAAACAATTTTCGAGAAAATGGCACTTCGAGCCTTTTTTAATTCCAGTCTTCAATTTCTCTTGACGATCGATTTTTCTTGTCGGTGCGGTCAGCTCTCGATTTTGTGATTCAAAAAGAGTAAGACATTAATATGTGACGTACGTACAGTCGACGATGACGTTACGGAGCGTCGCTGTAAATAGTGCGCCGTAAACCTGACGTTATAACTGTAAATCATTCTTCGTGTGCAGGATGTCGAATTTTTATCAGGCCATCAATCACCTTTTTTATCGGGCTCGAACCAAGTGTGGAAACTTTATAGGGAGCATTTGAATTTTTACGCGTAACATCAGCGCTGGTCTTCGCGAAATCGCGGAACCCGGAAAAACGTCCGTCGGCTTGCTTAAGGTGGAAATCATGGCCGATTCAGGGATGAAACGAGATCTGGAAATTTTGCAACGGGAATTAAATATTCTCGGTTTCAGTTGCTTCATTCCCGCATTTCCATACATATCGTCGGTCTTTTATAGTCGTACGTGGACACCGCGAGTCCGCGGTACCGGTTGCACCAGAGAAATATCACGACGGTGTACCGGTAAATCCAGCTTTGTTTTAACTTCGATTAAACGTTGCGCAACGTGACGTTTAGATTTGTCTAGTGCACTGCAGATAAATGGTCTGGCTCGAATGTGGACCATCAGTTAGCATTCGATGCAATAAGAGCCTGCTGTTGCGTCTGCGAACTCTATATTATTGTTAAAACAATAAATCGTATAAATCGCGCGCCCTGCGTTGAGAAACGTAATGGCGGCGTTTGACCATTAACGTGTTTATAACTTTGCTGCCCTACGGATTTTCAATTTCATACTTGTTACGATTAATATTTCTTTTTGAATTTATTGTCATTCGTCAATTTATCAATTTTTCTTCCGCACATTTGCAGTTTCATTAAAAGTTCCATTCTTTTACTACTGTATGTGGAATATTGCTTGGACCATTGTGATAAAATGTTCCTTCAACTAAATATTTGAGTATTAAAGCTAATGCTGATTGGAAAAATACAATTGTTAATTTAAGGGCCTGGTCACAGACTCTAAATGTCTGAATACAAACCTTGAATAATTACAATAACTTGTTTGTTAAATAATAATATTGAAAGTTAACATTATAAGAAACGAATATCTAATTACAATAACTTTAACAACGAGTTTTAATAACTGCTAATTGCATTTCTTGAAAAGTATTTATCTTTCATGCTTGAGATCTCTTCGTCGTCGCTACAGCCGTAAAAACACGATATAAGAACTATAATTTAAAATATTATAAAAACACATCCAATATTCCAGATTAAAGAAATAAAATAAACATCTGTAGATTCTTTCGCTGAAGAGGATCACAATGAACATTAACATTAGATTTACTGAGCACTAAGAGTAACTATTTTACATTATTTTATAAAAGTACAAATATTTGTTTACATACTTACACTTGGTTATAGTAAATTTAAAAGATTAGAATGTACGTGATCGACTTTACAAAAATAACAAGAATGTATTTATTTCGATATGTTGGGCAATGTTTATTACAAGACGTGCTCAAAGAAATAAATTTGCTGAATGATTCCTCACGGAAAGGTACATCTTTACAATCTCAATAATCGTAAATGAAAAATATTAGAATGTCAATTTTTAAACGTGATCGGATTTCTCAAAATAACAAAAATATACATATTTATTTAGATCTCAGAATGCATCTTTACAATAATCGTGAACTAAACATATTGGAACCCGCCATTTTGACGGGCCCCGTAAACCTGTTAATTTTATCATTGTTGCGATAATATTCAACAACCAGTGCAACAACTCTTCCACGACTCTTGCGGAATTCTTTTAGCCCGAATTTCATTCAGGTTGACACGAGAATGGAAGCGGGCCGCATTAAAGATGTTAACGTAATTTCAGCGATATATTACAGAGATACACGGCGCGCTTATAAACGTGGTTACATAATTGGCCGGTTATTACGCCCGGATGAGTCATTTTTCTTCCCCGCTAATTGGTATTACAGTCTCCGCGTAAAAACTGAAACTCGGCCCCACTACTACGAGATTTCAAAGATTACCGAACACCGTGTTTGAACATTGGAGATTACAGGGCTGCGGACAGTTCAATGAAATAAGAACCGTGATAATTAAAATTAAGCGATCAACCACGTTTTACGGAGAAAGGGAGGCGGCGCAGATCGTGATCGTGTCCCGCGCGTATCAACGATTGTAATGAAGTTTTACGAGCTTGTAAAGTGGTTGCAAATATGGACGCGTGAGTTCCACTTTTTTTTTTCTCTCTCTCTCTCGACGCAGCCGAGATATGATTTTATAGGGCAATATCCGTCCCCTGTGTTCTTTTCAAGGGCCATTATCAAGTCAATAATTCAGCGACTGGTGCGGATAAAAATCGCATGAAAATTGACTGCTCTCTTCGCGAAACGTTTAAAAATGTTATGGACACCTTAAATTTGAAAGTTTGCAAGTCCCATTTGCCACGTTTACGACGTTACAGTTCGAATCAATTTATAGGCGCCGTAGAAGTACCGCAGAACCTCGATTTTCCGAAGCCAAACAGGCAAATATTAGTTACAATTAGACTGCGGATCTTTACGCAATTATGGCTTCTGAAAATTTTCAAAAAATGCTAGGATATAATGCACGACAGAGTTTAGTACGATTTTCATTTATTTCAGATCTACAAAGGCTACTATGTACTAAGGAAAATAATATGATTAAAGTTTCTTAAAATTCGTCTACAAAAAGCGCAAATTGCATAAACGTCCGCAGTCTAGTTATAATGTTAGATTTAACCTTTAATAATTAACCTGAAATAAATAATTTCTATTTTTACTATTAATTTTTATTTATTCGTGTAAATGAGTAGTGTTGCATATGGATCGGAGGTTCAGATAACAGAGTAATCAATCAAAGTTCAGATATAGAATAATTCTATACGAGTTATGAATATTGTTTAACACACTTGCTTCCGATGACAATAAAAGTAGAAAATAAAATATATAAAAAAAACTTTTTAAAAACCACGCTTATATTGAAATGCACTAAAAAGGAGTAAATCATTTTTTTCTCTGGTTCCCCATAAAATACCGAATCCAGTTAAATGATCAATAATATTTTTCCCCAAAATTTAGTGTCGGAATAGATAGTAAGATTCAATATAAATTTAAATAAACTCATGACATTATTGTTTATATTAGGAAAAATATTGTCAATCATTTAACTGGATTCGGTATTTTATGGAGAACCAGGAAAAAATAATTTTCTCCTTTTTAGTGAATTTTAATATAAGCGTGGTTTTTAAAAAGTTTTTTTATATATTTTATTTTCTACACATTTCCCAATATGCAGCAAAACTTTAAGTTGTTTGGTCCAATTTTAAGGGAGTTCTTTCTTTCCAACGGGTTTACGAATACTTTTGCCCGCTACTGCGAGTGTCCGGCTACTGATGGACGGGGTTGAATGACCTTCGGTTCGATTTGATCCCGCTATCGCCGTCCAGAAACGACGGTAGAACGAAAAATCTCTATTTTGACATGTCCTCGTCAAAGCGGGCAGGGTCCAGCAGGTACGACGGCGGGTCGCAAGAAGAATCTGCTCGGTCCTTCTCAGGGTAGCGTCGGGAGGAGCAGGTCCCCGGAGAGCTCTGTCACAGCTACTGGATAATGGGAATTGTGATGGCTGGTGGTGGGTACAGAGGGTTGAAGGGTGGTAAACCGATGGTGCAGATGAGTACGTCACGCCGCGGCAGTAAACCCGATACGATTAGAGGAACGCTGATGCTGACGGGGCATCCCGGGGAGCCGTCAACACTACCTTCGTATTTTCAACCCCGCCTCCCCTTTCTTCCATTATTTCTCCGTGTTCGTTTCGGCCAGAGTCTTCGGTCCACTTCGAACCACCTCGACAAACCGTCCCATTATCGCGCGCATAGTTACACCGTGGACATGCGTAGCTCAGGAACGATTGTCCCCGCAGGATCAAACCGGCTTGATACCCGTTCGCTTGATCGGGTTCGGGGGTGAATGAAACCGTCGGGGATGATTGGATTCAAGGTGAACCGGGGGTGATTTGATACCTGGGACAAGAAGTTGATTGGAATAGTTGATGGTTCGGATAGCTGTTCGTTTTAGGTGGAACTAGAGTCTTAACCCTTTGCACTCGGAGCTATTTTAACTGGAAAATTAAACATTTCTTCCGATCTAAAATATTTCCATTCCCCATGATTTAATTGAGTAGATACCGATATATTTAATAATATATACAATATTTTAAATAATGATAGATCAATTTTTAGCGGTGCCTCAGAGGGAACAACCGAGTGCAAAGGGTTAATGCTTTCGTCCGTTTTATTTTTATTTTCTTGATTCCAGAACTACGCCGAGCACTAACAGTGACTGATATCGTACTCCGGCAAGAACAGTGTTTCAAATAAAAAAAATAACGATTTTGAATGCGTTTAGTTGGCCCCTACGTGCTAGAAAAACGTCATATTACAATAGTAACAAGAACTGATTGAGACATCCATAATATCGTTTTATAGAGCACAATCAAATTTAGTTCCAAAACTATTTTTCTAAAGATTGAAGATGACTGTACTATTTCGATGGAAATTTTATAATTTTCTATTAATCTTCATTGTGAGAATACTGCATTTTTTGGTTATGTCACTATTCTTGCCGGGTGCGATATGTATCGCGTTACAATAATGATAAGATTGGATTTATTCAGATTCCGTACGATTCTTATTACATTTTTTTTTAGAATTGAATTTTAAAAAATTTTCTTCACGCAGTTTGGTAGACACGATAATACCATGCAACTTTCGTTCCCCGAGATATTTCGTGAATAAGAAAATTTGTTCAAGGGCTGACTTCATCCCTGTAATGCCAGAAGTAGCACGAGGAAACAGAGTTGTATTAGGCGTAACAAACTTGTGTGCAAAGTTTCATAATTTTTTGAATTTACGGGTTCGATAACTTCCCTTGTGAGTGGAAGAATTTGTAAAACAAAGATTTAAATAAATCACAAGTATTCTTCTTAGCACTGCCTGTCCTCTGGCATGTTTCAACGCGGAGTTTCACCTGTCTAGTAATTTCAAGCTGAGCATAGAATCCTTGTGCCTGCGCATCCGCATACATTTCTTTCGTTCTACTATCTGCGCTCGGATCAAGGTTGCAGGATCCAGCAGGTACGTTTATCGCTATCAAACAAAACCACGGAGGGACAAAGTGCAGTGACCGCGAGTTGTGTCTGCGTTTGGCGAGGGTGTCGCCGTTACGGACCTCACGTTCCCGGAAGTAAGGACATGAGAATGTCCGGATACAAGTTGTGAACGTGCGTCCCTTAGGAGGCTAGACTATCCACTGTTCCTCGTGCGTCAAACTGTCGATAATTATTCGAGGCAGGAAGCGAAACACGAGTTCTTCTTTTTTTTCTCTCTTTATTTCGAATGCATTCAAATAGATTTAGTTTCTTCCCGGATTGCTTCGAGTCGTTTGGTTTGAACGTGCCGAGGTTGTTGATCGAGGATTGAATCATCTTTTCCTTGCTCGGATAATAGAAAAACGGTTCGTCTCTTGTGAATGCACGTATCATTTCCTTTGTTCTTTCTCGAGCTTTAATCTTGAACACGATTAACATTTACCTTCTGTTTAGTTTCTTGTTTCTGTTGATATTGGTTCGTGCCCGATTTGAAAATCAAATTCAATGGTTACACTTTAAAGAATACAGCTTTATTAATCAATTATACATGTAGTCACCATTCTTTTCTACAATTAGAAAAGTTTGCGACGTCTATGAAAATTGGGCACGAAGTTAAGCAATCATTATCATCAAATGACTCTTCAACAGTTACGTTTTGAGATAGATTTGAGAGCTCATTATTGAATGCTATTCAAGACGGTAACACTAGATTGACGGGACCCGACAAAATGGCGGGGCCTAAATCATTGAATTCACGATTCTTAACTCTTATCACCTACTTACACTTTTCACATATTGCAAAACGATTGATTTCTTTCTCTTTGCGACATTATAAATCAAACATAATTTGTAGATTTTAAGGGGAAAGCAAAAACGCGTGAGATACTATCCTGGGATATTCCATGCAACTATTTCTGAGGAGTTGTTTAATAAATGTATTTCCTTGAGCACGTATTAAATGTAATAGAATTGCCGGGAATCGAAATATATTCATTCTTGTTATTTCCATAATGTATAAAATAGTCACTTTTAGTGCTCTGTAAATCTAGTGTTATTTAAGAAATGTTGTCGTTTGAAAAATTTGTAGGTTCTGAAAGGTCGTAGTTAATAGTCGCTTCGTTAAAGAGATCACTAACTCTTCTCAACTGCGTCGTTGGTGATTACAATGCATCTGTTTTCTACGTTAAAGTCATATGCAATGGCGACGAAGCAACCACGTAATCGGATTTTCCTTTCCTTGAAGATAACATATGTAGTTAATCCATTAAGACGCTTGCTGCTGTCGTTCGCTTCGCACATTGGACATCGCGGAACACGTTGAATTTCTAACAATGTTTCAATTCACTGCGATGCGTGCTTTTTATTGCATGATGAGAAAATAAATACTTTGAGTACCGTCATGAATGTACACCGCTAGTAACAAAAGTTAAAATAATTCGTATGTCCAAGCGAGTACTTTGAACATATTCTGTATTTCCGAATATACACGCGCTGCCTGCGAATTTCTGCTGAAAGCATGCGTTGTTACCTGGCAGCACATTTTATAGTACGTATGGTGTCGTAAACAGGGAGGAGACAAACATTTATTCGACTATAAAATACTGAAACACGAGGAACTTTGTCTAGTGCATACTTACCGTGAACATGAGACGCAATCATGGTTTCTCGAGCATGATCGACATGTCCTCATAGCTGAACCACTTGACAGGTGGAAAACAATCTGCTACAGGTCCTTCCATTCACGCCATTACATTCGTATTATTACCAAGCTTACAAACCTTTCACCAAATTCGTTATGTAGCCATGAGTAAGGGATTAACCAGGATATGCTGGACAAACAGATTTATTTTGTTAGGAACAAGGGTACAGGAAGGTGAGGTATATAAAATTATTCAATTTCTCGAATTATAAATCACAATCATGCAAACTTTCTCTCGTCACACGTATACTCTAGCTAGGTTCCGTGGTATTTTCGCAAACGACCAGAAGGTGCTCTGTCCTCTCTCGCTTGACAAGGCGTCCAGGTATTATCGCCGTACTCTCCTGCCGGGGTGCTAGTGCTAACCAAGAGCGGCCGTGGTCCTTACCTCGTCCTCTCTCTCGGAGTAGCAAATAGGCCGAGTCCCTCCGTGAACCCTCTATTTATATAAATTCGTTACTATCCGCGAACGTGAAATCAACAACCCGGTCGTTAAGCGTGATTCGACTTTTCGCGCGCTCCCCTCGCGTCGCTTCCCCCCGTGGTCGTCTGCAAACTATATTCGAGAAGCCTCTAGAAGCTTGTCGCTTCGCGTTTTGTTTTACATTTCTTCTCGAATTTTCTATACATGCTACAGTTAGTAATTAACAGACTGCGGATCTGTATGCAAAATGAAAATATTCTGCATCGATTGTGGGAAGCAGTAGTTAAGTGAAAATTCATTTCACCCCTCAATGGTCTTTTCACGGTGGAAACAACATAACAATATTCTTAGATTTTCTGTTTTCTATTTCACCTGCTTAAGTCTGGTAATGAAAAATCACTTGTTACCTTCGAGTGAAACTCTTGTAATAATGTTATTGATCTCAGTAGTAATAATTTCTACGGCTCGTGAACGTAACAGTCAAAATCCGCAAACTAACAAAAGAAAATAACAATTTAAAAGAAACATACAGGGTGTCCCAAAAATGTCGGAGAACCTTGAAAGGTTCCTTAGATCATTCGAAGTAACTTTTTATTATCAAGGAGTTATTAACGAAAAACGCGAACCAATCAGAGCGCGACCAACAATAAGTGAACGGAATCCACCTGGCGTCGCGTTGCCATTGGCCGAGCCAGAGTCCGTCCAATGTAGCCGCTCTCTGATTGGCCGGTGTTTTCGTTAATAACTGCCGAACAAAGCCGCGGAGAACATTTTCGTAAAGGAAAAAATTGTTTCAAACTGCCTTAGGAATCGCACTTTTCAAGGAAACGCTTTGGAACACCTTGTAGGATGTGTATATATTGTTCACTGTTGATTGGGAAGATCTTTGAATGTTAAGACAAAACCGGACATGGGGATGCAGGGGGTTGAAAGCAACCGCGCCACCGGTGGCGAGTTTTCGGAGGTCAGTGCCGAGCGATTAACTATCGAGCGTGTCCCGACTGTTGTACCATCGAAAATGCAAAGGGGGTTCTTCCGGCTGAGGGAAGCTACGTTTCGTCCGAGTCTCCGGGTACGTTTACCGAAAGTTCTCAGGCTCGACCTCCGCTCGGACACATCGGGAAGCACGTCACGTAGACTTTAAGCCCTCCCTTATCTGCGCGTCATCAAGAACCAACTTCCCTCTGTCTCTCTATCCGGCTCCTCTGTCTTTTTTCCTCCGATTCCCTCCTCCTTTGCCTACGCTCCACGCTTTTTCTATCTTTGCCGTCTCTTCTTGATTTCTTTTTTTTTCGCTTTCTCCCTCTCATTCTCTCCTTTCCATCTTCCTGCTCCTCTCTCCACCGGTGCACGAAGCACACATGCGCGAGTTCCTCGTGATTTACATCGCCGGATGTGCTGGGATAATTTAGTGGTTATCGTATTGTCTCTTTTTCCCTCTCTCCCCCTCGCCCCTCCTCCTCCCCTCCTCTCTTCGCTACCACCACCCGCTCGCTTTCTTCTTTCGTCGCCGGTGGAAGGGTTTCATTGAGACACCGCCTCGTGTACAAAATATTTTTCCGAAAGCGGGCTCCTTTGTGCTCGTCGTTCACGTGAACAAGCCCGAGCCTCTCTGGCTTAGGGGAACTCCGGTTCAGGTTCCCCTCCCGGATCAGAACGACTACGCTAGACTTTCGTGAATGATCTGGAAAAATGACGAAAGCCCACCGCGTTCTGGAACAGTCGGAATAATATTACACTACCGAGAACGACACTCCAGTTTCGGAGAACGAATTTCTAAACGAACGAAGCTGTTCTGAAAATAGCCATTGATAAAACCGCTTTCTTACGGAGAAAATAAAGTTGCTTTTCTAACTTCATGTGATCGCTTACGAAATTTATTAACCTACTCTTGTTTCGGTTGCTGTCGATGGCAAAGTTTCAAGATTATTGTATTTATTATAAAAAGGTGTTGGGTGTTATTTAACACAGTAAAAACATTAGAAGAATTTAAAAATACTGTTAAATTATTTTCATCCTGTTGAACATGGTAGGAAAACAAATAAATTTCTTTTTTACTCCAGTTTGTTGCAAATCAAGTAGAAAATTTTGATTTTGCATAAAGATCCGCTGTCTAATTATTAGAATCCGGATTTTATGCATTTATAACAAAAATGAGCAAGTGCAATTTAAAACAGTGAAAATATTAAAAGACTTTAAGAGTATTAATATATTATTTTCACCGCATTAAAATTATTAACGAAGAATATAAAATATTTAACTCCTGCGTCTTGCAGTTGATGTACAAACTTTTTATTTTGCATAAACATCCGGAGGCTACTAATTTATATATATATATTTTGCGCTTACTACTATACCATCGATGCAAAATAAAACCGGAAGTACAATAAAATCGATTGCTGGCAAATTGAATAGGGAATAATGAAGCGATCGCTGCGGGTGAAGTAAACTCGGTTTGCAATATTAAGAAAAATGAATTTGTGTTGTGTCAGTTTGCGATATTTCCAATTTCCAGTTTCTGATTTCCTGAGCTGGAATGCAAAGAGTAAGCAGTGGCGCAAATAATGCTTCTCGCATGACATATTGCTTGAAATTGTTGCATAGGACTGGAAACTCTTAGAGCGCTCATCACGACTTTTCTTAAAACTAAAAGAACGCTCTTTCAGATGACACCAACATCGGGAAATAATTCGGAGTCAGTCAGAAATTATGATCGTAGAAAGAAAGGGGAAGGAACTCATTTGCACGCCTAATAACTAACAGTGAACCTACTGCTGCGATATAACAATTATGATCTCCTTCTGAACAATGCAAGTGAGAGTCTTAAACAAAATTCAAATTTACCGTAAACTATATTAACCTTCGAAAAACGCATTCATGTAACGTCGAATAAATGTTCGTTTCAGTGAAATTTCGTATAAAGCTAACAAAATTCTGTGCAAAAGTGAAAATGATTAGTAGACTGCGGATCTTTATGCATTTATGAAGAAATTGGTTGAGTGAAGTATGAAACAGTAAAAGATTAGAAAAATTGAAGAATATCGTAATGTTGCTTTCAATGTAACAAAGTCATTGTTAGATTATGTAATTTAATAAACGAAATTAACTGAACTGAACTTTATTAACACAAGTAAACGAATTACTGAGCACAAAGAAAACATGTCTTTCTGGTTTAAACGTCACACGTCAAGTGAGGATCACAGGCTAGAAAATAGAACGATGCGTCGAACAAATAAACAACTGTTTTATAAACAAACTGAAACATACCAATATTAAATCATATCGAATCGATTATAATCGAACATTAGATTAATTTTGACATATTGCAATAGTCATTAAGGGATGAAATCAATTTTTATTTTATTCCTGCTTCCCACAATCAATGTGGAACATTTTTAATTTGCATAATGATCCGCAGTCTAATGATTAGTTTCGTCAAAGTGGGACACGGCGACGATATCACCGAGCTCGCAGGAACATGTCCATGGTTTCCATCGCGGTGCCTCCTCCGGGGGCTCGTTATCGAGCGGCCACCGGAAATGACATTTTCTTTGTCGAAGTGCTACAAAAGCTTAGGCATCCGATAGCCGAAAGGGCCGCGGAAGAAAATTATGTCGAAACTGGAGCCGTAACATTAGGAGCATTGTATTGTAGCAGGAGGCTACGGCTCTCCGGGGAATAGGCAGGGAGCTCTCGGCCGTTTGGTCCTTCTCCAGCTCACGTTTTCTCCTCCATATCGGTGCACACTTGTAATCGAACACACGGACACGAGGCGAGAGGCGCGGACGGAATGGGACGTGCCCTCAGGTGGTGCTTCGGACCAGCAAATGAATTGTTTAATTGAATTAGCCGGCGTACTTACTCGGCCTACCGCGGCCATCATAATTCCCCCGATGCCTGCTAATTGCCGCCTCTTTCTCGCGATTATTATGTATCGAACCGCTTCCACAGTACGGGAAACGCTTTCGAGGCCGCAACCGTCGACGGAAGCAATTGCCATAGGCATCGAACGTCATTAGGTACTCTTTGCTTCGTGTACAACCAGTAGGGGTGATGGAAATTCGTGATACTCGGGTACCCGAAATCGAAATCGAGTTTTGTAATTAGATTGCGGATTTTTTATGCATTTGCGAAGAAATTAACTGGGTGAAATATAAAACAGTGAAAAATATAAACTATCTAAGAATATTGTCATGTTGTTTTCAACGTAAAAAGACTATTAAGGGGTGAAATGAATTTTTATTTAACTACTGCTTCTCCTCTAATCGAGGCAGAATATTTTTATTTTACATAAAACTCCGCAGTCTATTTATAATGTTCGGGTCCTCGGTATTTATGTAAAAGTTTTACGTTGTATGAAAATGTACATATTATCACGAATTCCTCTTGCTTAATTCTTAATTTGATAATTTACTGTGTCCCTCTCCGTATTTTTGTCAAATATATTCGATATTACGTGAACGCATTTTTTGAAGGCCAATAGTTTACGACTCTCACTTTCATTGTCCAGAAGGAAACGTCTGCACTCCATAATTGTTATCGCAGTAGGAGGTTCACTGTTAGCTATTTACGAGTTGAAATGAAATGACCATCGAGTTTGTGAAAATACCAAATTTTTTAAAGAAAAATAAAATACATACAGCGATCGGATTGTGTAAAAAACAATTGTGAGTATTGATACAAATCTAAATAAATGTTTTGTATATTTTGTGGTTAAATAACATTTGGCGTCTTTGCAATTTCGAGTATATTCGACATCTTCCACAAGCTTACGGGGCATACTATTTTTTTAAATAAATATTTGTTTACGAGATTATGGTTCGTCTGAAACTTTTTCTGTTCTCGATGAAAAGTGTTGAAATAAAAAGCAACTTTAACGACAATTTTCTTCGTTATAAACAATTTCGCGGCAAGTTTCTTTTACAAATGTCCACCGATCCAGAAGTGTAGATTCACCCCTACGACAATTGACCATTACTTTTTATACACCGTGTACATAACGACATATTTCAGTAGAAAACGCGATCATTAATCAGACGCTGAAAACACATCACCAGGTTCGACGAACGACGTGATACCAATGACGAATCATTTATCGAAGAACTTGACACAGAACCTTAAGCGTGTAGCTTTCACATTGGCTGGGAAATTTATTTTCACGAACTATAGTGCAGACTCGGGATATAAAAATTTTAACAATTTATTAAAGACGCAGTATCCGGGATTCAACATTTTTGAAATCCATCGGAACCAGTAAATTCTAATAATTGTAAGCTTACTTTAACTTCGTTATTTAAACAAACACAAAAACCAATTAAGTTCGAAAGACTAGTTAAAAATTTGCTTATCACTCTTCGTGTACAATCAGTAATTTATCTCTAACATAATCCACTTCTCTTCTATCTAATTTCGAATTTTTATTGATTCAAAAATGTACAATTATACATCCTCAATAATAATGATTGCAAACTTGTGAATAATTGTGCGTATATTTTATCTGAAATTTACTTTGACATAGTTTGGTTCTAGTAAGGTGAATGCAATTTCCCAATGCATTCGAATTGCAAAAATCTTAATCCTTATTCGCGAGGACGTTGTGTGCTAATGTGACGAAGTGAATGATACCTTTTAAAAGAACGAGGCACGCGTACGTGTGAAACTCGCCTTAAAATAGAGAACGATCAGGGATAGCAATTATGAATTTATTATTGCTATAATAAAGTACGGACACTTGCTAAAAACGGTAATGTTGATCAACAAAAGTGCAACGACATGTATATTCGTACTTGAGAAAAACAAATATCTATTAAAATACAATAACATTACATGTAAACTGTTAGACGTTTCTGGTCCTACTTCATTTATTGGAACTCGTTTACTCCAACAGTAATACTCTTTAAACATACGTCGAGAATACGGAGGAAATAAGGCACAAGCGAATGCACACACATTTTATTCATTGCTATTTGCAGCAGGTACAAATAAACAAACAGTAAAGAATTAAAACGTTCAACAATAAGTAATCGAGACAAAGAAATAGTATTGACTTATGCAGCTATTTCAATGTTTACTATTTTATATCAAATTATTTCAAATTTTCCCCAGCCGTGCTTTTATGGAACGACGAAGAACTTTTCTACTTCAGATTATCTTACTTATGCTTTTCTTAGACGCAACAAATTATACCGTTCTGCGCTAAATGTGTACAATATGAAAAATGACAAGGAGGCCTTCCTCCACCATTCTGCACAGACGATATTTTCAAACGTTCCGAACGGACGCGGCAAGATCAAAACAATTATCCCCACCACGAAATCCCGAAAACGATCGTCTCGATGACGGAGAGATCTGGTGCGGTCGACGAAGTTCGGTCACGGAACGCGGGCCAAAGTGCGATTAGAGTGTCTTCCGCTGCTGATTGTGCAAAGATAAAGGAAACAGGGGGTGTAGAGGGGCGCGTGGGTGGTTGCGGAAGGCGGTGGGACAAAGAAGGAGGAGGGGCCTCCACGTTCGTTTCGGGTCCGTTTTTCCCAAGAGGTCGGTCTCGGGAAGAGAAAGGCCGACCGGGCCGTCTGCAGACGTGCGAAAATAAAATTACGCCCAACTTTCGGTCAAATTTGTTGAAATTGGGCGGCAGCGTGGCAAGTGGGGCAGGGCAAGGGCTCTCGCGGATCCCACGGGACACGGGATGGAAGAGGTCCCTCGCGCAACTGTCGGTATGGCTATATCTGCAGAGCCATATCGTTGAAGGGTGGCAACACGCCTTGGACACATAAGGATCCTCGTGCTCGCCGTGCTAAGTGCCGGCCATCAATAATTCAGCAGCGGACCCTGACGAGGTTACCGGCGTTCCTTTCGATCGGTGCCCGCGCGTCCCTGGATTTTTCATCCGGCAACTTCCACCTGATGGGGAATTATTAATGTCGGCGAAGAAAAGGGTGGTTCACGATTCCCGGGTTAAACCGAGGATCTGAGGCGGCTGGCACTCTCATTTTCTTGTTTTGATTTCGAACACCGGAGACTCGTGGTTAGAGTCTCTAGATAGATGTTGACGCATTATTAAGAAATGGTAATTAATCCTTGGACTACGAAGGCGCGTATCTGTGACCTCATAGGTATTGATCATCACTATTAACCCCTTGCCTTACGATTTAGTTTACGATTTCAGGGATTAAGACTTTTTTTGTAATTCTTCATTTCCTAAGAATGGAGAAACTTTATATCTGTACGCCTATATGTTCCCCAAGAGCTGTACATTAACGAAACGAAGATAGAATTTTATTTCGATTTAAAGGAAATTGATAGTGTACATATTTAATAAATAAGATCTATCAGAGATAAATCAGAGTCTAATAGACTCTGTTCAGAATCTTCTGAACGGTTAATATATAATACATAGTGATTAGTAAGACCCACGCCCAGAGATGGGCAGATTCGTATTCGTAAATTCGAATCCGAATTTGATTCACATGCGTTCACCTTAACGTGTCAATCCGAATACGAATACATTTGTATTCAAAAGTGTGAATTCGAATAGATTCATATTTGCCAGTGTGAATCCGAATACGAAATTTGGATTCACACCTATGAATCCGAATCCGAATCTATTCGGATTCACATCTATGAATACGAATCCATTTGGATTCACACTTGGATTCACTGAAAAATTCAATTCAAAAGGCCAATATAAATAAATAAATGTCTGTCTGTACCTCGCTATATTAATGGTAGGATGCGTTCTCGAGTCATTATCTACTGTGATAACGTTCATCCCAACAAAAACATCCTGTAAACAGGAGCCAAGTCCTCTTTGGCCGTACAAAGTTGTGAAATCAAACAAAATACGGCCAAGTTCGTTAGCCTAGAAATACCTCTTGCAATACTGAAAAAAGCGTTTGTAAAAATTAGTTTAAAAGAACGCTATTTAATTTTTAAAAAGATACATGGAGGGATAAATTGTTCAAACTTGGCCGCTACCTAACACCTTTTATGGCCATTGGTTTAAAAAGTAACGGCAATCTAGTTATTACAGTGAACCACACTAATATTCGGACACTTTTGAAAGGACAATAACTTTTTTAGTATCATATCATACGACTTGGCTATTGTTTGAGAAATTAGAGCAATTAGTTTACTACAAAACCTGAAAAAATTTTTGGAAAAAATTGCAATTTGTCGGAATTACAGAGAAGATACTAGAAGTTATTGTTTCCAACTTTTTTATGGGGGTCTATATTGAAAATTGAAAGTATACATTCACACTTTTCATAAAAAAAGAAGTCGAAAATGTAAAAAGAAAGTTTGTTCACGAGGCTTTGTTTTCGAGAGAATCGTGTTTGCCTATTGCCCGGGTATAGTGTTGACGCGTCTGGTCATGACCGGCCGGTTCTACTTCTTGCAAAGGCTAGGCACGCGAGCTCTGCGGATATTCTCGAAAACAAAGCCGCGTGAACAAATTTTCTTTCTACATTTTCGACTTATTTTTTTATGAAGAGTCACCCTTCGAGTTACCGATCACCCTGTGCACATGGTTTAGAAAATGTTTTACAATAGCAATAGAGAACGACAATAACTAATTTTGTTCGAATATTCTAGACGATAGAAAAACATGTGTTCAACATTTTATAACTAATGGGCGATATAAGCTTTCTTTCTTCTCTGAAAAGTTTCATGCGATCGCTTTGGGAACAATATTCATTAGCGACGAAATAGACAGAACTGTCCGATGACGATTCCATCGTGCCGGACGCTTCGAGTTTCAACAACGACAAGGTCCGATCCGTCGAGGAGCCACCATTTGACGTAACTCACGACAAAGTGCCCGCATTTTAGTAAGCATCGTTGCATATGGTCCCACATGCGATGCACGTACCGTCGTGCTCGTTTCTGCATTCGCCATGGTAAAAAAGTCCGCGCGCGACCGTCTATCCGTATCCGAAATTCCAACGGAACCCCTTCAACCGATACGAGCAATAATAAAAGGAATCGTACGTTTGTTTATTGCTCGTCGGACAAGTTTATCCTGCGCTGACACGATGTTCCGTACCGTGACACGCTTTGTACTTGACAAACGGTGACTTGAACTCCTTCGGCGAGCGTCTCTCGGGACTGGACATTTATTTCAGAAGACGTTCAGAGGACTTGTTCAGTGGACTTCATTAATTTTTTCCGCTAAGAAATGTTCGCAAATATCAAACGTTTTCTTCTGTAATTAAAAATATACACAGCTAATTCGAGGACAAAAAACTCGAGGATTCAATTAATTCTTCTTTAAGACAATCGGTAATTAATATCAGTGATATTTTTATTAATACCTACTAGTAACGAATACTTTCCAATAATTTTATAGCTGATCGCGTCATCTAGTTTCTACTGAGAAAATATGTTGTCTTGCTTATTGTCACCGTTCCAAAATACACAATCTAATAACTAGACTGCGGATTTTATGCATTTCTGACAAAAAAGAGCACGTGCAATTTAAAACAGTGGAGGTATTAAAAAGATTTAAGGCCACCAGTGTATTAGTTTCACCTTAATAATTAAAAGAAGAATGAAATTTTTATATGGCTCCTGTGTCTGGCAATCAATGCAAACATTTTTTAATACTTAATTACAGTAGTATGCATCAGGCTAGCTGTCCATATAAAATAAGTGCCATTCAGGAGGATTTAGCAACTAGGATCTAGCAAGAATTCGTCCAAATGATATCAGATCAGGAAATATTAAGAATAGAGATAATTCCAAACAGTTGAGCAGCAGCATGCATCAGGCCAGCCACCCATATAAAATAGGTACCGTTCAGGGGAAGTTAGCAACTAGGATCTAGCAAGAATTCGTCCAAATGATATCAGATCAGGAAATATTAAGAATGGAGATAATTCCAAACAGTTGAGCAGCAGCATGCATCAGGCCAGCCACCCATATAAAATAGTTACAGTTCAGGGGGAGTTAGCAACTAGGAACTAGCAAGAATTCATTCAAATGATATCAGAGCGCAAGAAACTAAACTCGCAACAGGAACGGTGCAATCCGCTATTTCGCCCCGCTACGTAGTTACCACGCGAGACATCCGTGACGCGAATCCCCTATCCGAAGGCGCACGGGAAGTTCGGGCTATCCCAGCCAGCCGAACTTTAAATTGCTCCTCGGGATTACTTTAACGAGAGAAAGAATCGCGCGGCCGGCATCGGTGTCAAATGAAATTTCGTTCGGGGCATCCCGGTGTGTTTTCGAGTTCAGTTCCCGGTGGCACTCTCGTCATCGGGGCGTTCAACGAGCCACCGGAAGGGGGAAGAAGCGTCTGTGATTGTCCCAGTGGGACCAGAGAAGAGCCGGCTGTAACCGAGACGGTCGTTGGCGGGAGGAGGCTCGAAAGTCACCGGGACCCTTGTAAAACGCGAAAACAAGACGGTAGCCGGATAGCGGATCATCCTCAGCCAGGTTCACCCCACCCCCAGTTCCTTTCCTCCAGTTTTTACGACTTTTGACTCCCGCGGCGATGTATAATAATAGGTCGACGTCGTCGTTCCGGATCAGGCTCCCCGCCGATCAACGAAAGGGATGAACAGCGGGAGCAGCGTCGTTTTACAGCCGTTAAGCGCGATAGCTGCCTAATAAAAGTCCCATCTTGTTTTCAACCCTTTCGACCGACTAATGACGCACTTAATTGCCCCCGAGCCTCGTTTTTCCGTGGCCTCGCGCAGCTTTGTTAACCCTTTATGTCCTGTTGCTACTTCAGAGCACCACTTTCACGGTGAGATGATGCAATTAACCATCCATCCGAATTCTGGACAAATTAAACGGCAAAATAAGATAATCTTTCTATTCTGCTCTACGAAATACAAGCCACTTACCCCCCTTATTGTTAAAATATTTTTTATTCAATCCAACGCACGTCCTCTATGAAATATTAGAAGAATTTCACAGGGTATTATTGACTTTCTGAATATTGTGTGTGCTGTGTACTATCTCTCTTTATTATTTAATTTTATTGATAATTATTTAATTTTTTAGTAAACTACAACATCGCTCGTGGATGTTACATATATGGGTGGTAGCGTACGTGTTACTAATACCGTTGTAAGCTAATTAACCCTTTGCACTCGGAGCTATTTTAACTCGAAAATTAAATGTTTCTTCCCAGCTAGAATATTTCCATTTCCTATTTTCTTTTAAATTTTTACGAAATTGGTATAATACCTCATACAAGTTTAGTTATTGATTAAATGACGGCATATTTAATAATGTAAATAATGTTTTGAATAATAGTACAGCAATTTTGAATGGTTCGTTGCAATTATTTACTTAAAAAAGCCATTTATCTTCCACAGAAATTCCCATTTAATCCAATATACTATTTACTTTGATACTGTTTTTTACCCTTAATGTCGTAAGGGCTGTAAAAAATATTTACAGTTGGCCTATATGTTAATTGATTGTTTTTAATCTAAATCTGAATCGAAAATAAAGAATAAATTCAGACCTTTTAAAGAGTTGGTGTAAGGATTTGAATTGATTTAGTAAGTTTGAATTTATTCTATTGGTAATAATGGGTGGTAAATTCATTTTTCGATTAAGTTAGTTCGAAACAAAGCTGAGCGTATAATATTATCATTCTCAAATAATCGATTTTTTATTACATTTAACAATAATTACTAAAATATTGGAATCCTGCAATAAATACACTTGATTTTATTGATTGGCTTACATTGAAATATTTCGTATGGACACGATAAATTACGTAACGCGGATCAATGACGAACTAGACGTGAAAATATTCTGTTTTATGTGTGCCAAGGTGTTGGCTGAACACTTCAAGGTTCGGATTGGATTATATGTACAACGCCATACAGAACTTATTTACGTACCTACTTGTAAAATAATAATTTAGCAACTTTTTATGCTCTGATCTCCATTATATTTGAACCAAATTTTGTAAATTAACCGTTTTGGCCAATTATTACAAAGTAACAAGCAGTGATTCTTAAAGAGAACAGTACTCTCTAGTATTAACTATTAATACTAAAATTATAAATTACTAATTCATTATACTAAATCTAATGGCGCTTTTAAAATTTACTTTAGGAGAGTCTATATTGAAAATACTCTGAATTAGTCACTCTCAACCTTTTTTCTTAGCATGAGTTTTATTATTGCAGTAGAAAGATTTCATTGGCGGTTGTCGCGTTATTATTAATCGAACAAAAAATTTACAAACTATTAACTCATAACTCGGAACATATTTATGAAATAAAAGAAACTGGAGGTGCTGCGAATGTAATATATGAATTGAGTATAATAATACAAATTATGAAATTCTGCACACAAGTAGAGTAAGTTATGCCTAATACGATCCTACTTTTCTCGTTCTAATTCGCGCAATATTCTCGTGAAATATCTCAAGTACAACAAATGGTATTGAAAAATAGTTGAAACAAAAGTTGCATGGTATATTATGGTGTCTATCAAACTGTGTAAAAAGAAATTTTATTAAATGAATGTTTGGTTTGAGAATTTCGTCTGCTTTTTTGAGAGTTTCATAATTTTTTGAAGTTACAGGTTCGTTAACTTCCCTTGTAACTAGAAGCGTGTTCCATTATTCGAACCACCTCGACCCCAATTAATTGGAATGGTATCGATAATTAATTGACGTTCTACTAGCTTCCCGTGCAACGTAAAACGCTGAACGAACTTCTACGAAGCGTACTTCGTTTACAATGTCAGAATTAACATATTATTTCGATGATGATCCCATCCTGTTCAATGGAAAACGCATTTGCATGGTCGCGCCCCTTCCTCCTTGTCGAGTGAAGTGTACGGGAGGACGGGAGGCGGTGGCGGCGGCGGGAAATCGCGACGATTGAAATTTCGATAGAGCGGCGGCGCGTCAGTCGATGTATCGCTGCGAGATGGGGGCTGATTCGCTGGTTAACAAAAGGTTAATGACCGGGGAACCGACCGCCGCTGGAGGGGGGACGGGTTTCGAATAATGCGGATTACGTTCGCCATTGGTCGGCGTTTAATGTTTAAAATGTAAAACCGGAATCGAGGGGCCGTCCACGGGGCGTGGTTAATGTTACGTCGACATTCACCCAGATACATTCGCTGGCTTGTCAGCAAACACAGGCATGATAGCGTTTGAATAATGTATGCCTTCGAAGCGGTGGCGGCCGCTTTTGCCGCGCGTTTGCTCTCGCGGATCGCACCGCCACGCCTCTCGTTCCCGTGAATCGTGCCACGTCAAATCACGAAACATTCGATATTAAATGGAATGTAAATATCTATGCGCACACCTCGTAACCGGTCCCACAATCTCGGACCCCGTGATTTCACATGCAAAAAGTTATTTCTTTATATGAGCCGCTGATTACGAATTATGTTTTCCCTCTGCTTGCAGTATTTAAATACCTACACCGTAAATTAATGTGTTATTATGTGTTGGATATAGCTATGAGTTCTTTCCGATTAACAATTTGTTGGCGAGAGGGTTGTTTCGAGCGATCTGGGCAAAAATGTTTGGAACGGTATTAGGAAATAGTTAATGAAATACTCTTGTTTGTGTGAAATAATATTACTAGGTTTAAAGTCTCCGTAAGCCGTAAGCTACTGCTGTATGTATGATCGGGAAAATTCATTCGAAAGTTTGTCTGAATGAAACTCTCATATAAATAATTAAACGTCTCAAACAACAAGAAAAATTTATCTTCTCGATACCTAATTTCTTGCGCCCCCTTTGTGGTTGACTAATTGCCAATTAGTATATTAGTAATACGAAGACCCTTTTGCTCGAGCTGTCCAGAAAATCGCTTAAGACATGATCGAATAAATAACCGAAAAAAATTAGATTTCTCCGAACCCCGCGACTTTTACCCGCGTCTAACATTCGTTCGTTCCTCTTCTATTACAGTATTCTGGAGTTGCGCAAGAGGGTTGTTTCGAGCGATCTGGGTAAAAATGTTTGGAACGGTATTAGGAAATACTTAATGAAATACTTTTGTTTGTGTGAAATAATATTACTAGGTTTATTTGACATCATTGAGATAAGTAGGTACATGTATTGAAAATAGTTATTTATGTTGTGGTCATGAAAATTACTAATTGAAATAGTATTTTCTTAAGATGAACTGGAAATATAATCATTTCATGTGTCTGAAATTTCTATTAACTATTTGGGGAATTCTATTTCTTACGATTTATATTTATTATTTTTATATTGTTAGAAAAATAACAAATTTTTTAAGGCACCGCGCATAAGTCTGTATCTGTCATTTAGTAAACTAATTCTTCTAGCCTTACAGAGTAATTGAAGTAGTTTGGTCCTTTCATAAAAAAGTTATTCCGATTTAAAGTGTGTGTGATCAGCTTTCCTCCTAACTGTAGACATAAATTCACGGTTACTTAATATCCGGCATGGCGAATAATATAACAAGTAACATTCTCTAACGAATGAAATTCGAATTCGAATAGTTTCCAGGTTGTAGACAAAAGAGTTTGTTGAATTTCGAGTCGACTAAATCTACATTTGGAATCGATTAACCTACATGAACTGTTAGCCCGCGGGAACGAAGAGGAAGAATCGGCCAGGGGTGCTGCGTACTCTAGGTCAATAGCTGTAACACGATTCCAGCAGAGCAGCTAATTCGCTGCCGGCATATCAAGTGCCGGGAGTCCTTGCAGAAGGATTACGCGAAACGAATACCTTAAGGAACCAACGAATATAATTGAATTTCGGGCAGGAACCGAATCGTATTTCTATTCCGTGCGCGGCAACGGCAACATGTTTCAATTTGTCGTAAACGTGTAAAGGCTTCGACCTCGAAAAAAGAATCTTGTACGGAGTTTCGTGACTCGCTCGAAGTCATCGATGACCTATATCGGAGACCTATAACGGAGGTCACTCCTTAACCCTTGAACTGGGTGACTTTTCATTCGCAACGAAAAACAAGTACAATTGAGATAAAAAAAACCATAGATTGCGTTTGTTCTTGCAGTTGTCGAAGTTGTAGGTTTTCATAAAATATAATTGCTACCTGTAAGTATTGTACGGACTTGAAATACAGTAATTAGTAGCCTGTCGGTTTTATGCATTTGTTGTAAACATTAGCTAATGCAATTTAAAATGGTAGAAAAATTAAAAGAATTTAAGACTGTTAATATATTTTAATATTTTAATATGGCTACTGTTCCTTGCAATTAGTGCAGACAATTTTTATTTTGCATGTTGCTAAATTTGTGGATCGGCCCTAATGATATACACTCCTCAAAAAAATTAAGGGATCACTTGTGCGAACCCGGAAAGTTGCTACAACTTTACATAACAATCAGTGACAACATGACAAACTCGCGCTATTAGCCTCGCTTTCTGCGAATCACTAACTTCAAACACGGCTGCCACAGGGAAAACATGGTAGCAGCGGGTTCATGGGGTACTCAATCGAATCGGCAGAATCTCTGCTTCAATCTGACTTTCGGATCATGATATTGAGATCATTTCTCGCCGAGATATAGCGAGTTGAAGGAAAAATGGAAATTATGCATATTTTACGCATATTTTCAGAAACACCTGGTATATCGAAATGTTAACGAAATTGAAAAAACGAAAGAAGTGCCTTGAAGAGAAAGAAACGCTCTTTCTATTGCTTTTTTCCACAAGATTCTACGATAATTTTTGCACCTTCTGGAGCCAGTTAAAGTTAAAAGGCCAACATTTACTTCAATGTTGAATAACTCGAATAAAAAAAATCGAACACTATTCAACAACCACGCATTTTACACAGGAAAGATAGACCTTTCAAATAATGTTAACGCGATTTATCAAAAAAATTTGTTTAACCCCGTGTGATGTTACAAAGTTGCACAAAATTTTTGTTAACCGTCAATGTTGTCTTTATCTCGCTATAACTTTGTAAAAAAAACAATATATCAGAAATTTGAAACAGAGCATCTGAAACTAGAGGTTCCACGCTTTCAAACCATTGTTTAACGATATCGATACAACCATTTTGGCCGGAGTTATGATTATGTAAAGTTGTAGCAACTTTTCGGGTTCGCACAAGTGATCCCTTAATTTTTTTGAGGAGTGTATAAATAGGGAAAATTCATTCGGGTATTCGCATATTCCGTTCTATTTAATGTTGACAAAAAAAAGATACGGAAAGAACGCACGACAAAAGAATATTATAAAAGCTCCGTAAGCCGTAAGCTACTGCTGTATGTATGATCGGGAAAATTCATTCGAAAGTTTGTCTGAATGGAACTCTCATATAAATAATTAAACGTCTCAAACAACAAGAAAAATTTATCTTCTCGATACCTAATTTCTTGCGCCCCCTTTGTGGTTGACTAATTACCAATTAGTATATTAGTAATACGAAGACCCTTTTGCTCGAGCTGTCCAGAAAATCGCTTAAGATATGATCGAATAAATAGCCGAAAAAAATTAGATTTCTCCGAACCCCGCGACTTTTACCCGCGTCTAACATTCGTTCGTTCCTCTTCTATTACAGTATTCTGGAGTTGCGCAAGGAGAAGAGCAGAGATGCTGCCAGGTCTCGGCGAGGGAAGGAGAACTTCGAGTTCTACGAGTTAGCGAAAATGCTGCCATTACCGGCGGCTATTACCTCCCAGTTGGACAAAGCCTCCATAATAAGGCTAACCATCTCGTACCTCAAACTTCGGGAGTTCTCGGGTCACGGAGACCCACCATGGAATCGAGATGGGCCTCCGCCAAATAAACCTGTCAAAGGTAAGCGGTTCAGCTTCGTTAACCTATTGAGATCGTGCTCCAAGTAGCTTTCGAATCATTTTCGAAAGTTTTTGCAGTCTGCTAACGGGAGCTTCTCGTGTAACGGCAGTGAAAACAACTGGTTATTAAGAATTTTTTTCAAAGTAATTAGTCGACATATTTTTTAGTTCAATTCTTCTTATTAGTTATTGTAAAATACGCACGTGTCTCGAAACTATGTTTTCTAAACTGGCCTGCAGGATAACCAAAAAGCTTATGGGAATCAAATTTATTTTCTTTTTTAATATCTAAATTCTTCTAATGTTTTTACTATTTTAAATGACACCTACTCATTTTTGTCATCAATGCATAAAATCCGCTGTCTAGTTATAACTAAAAATCACTCGGTTAATGGATCAATGAAGAACTGAAGAACTTAATTTTTTTAAATACTTTGGATCTAAAATAAGTTAGCCTCTATTCTATATTGCAATTAGAATTTGATCTTATCAAATTAAGAAATTAAAGCAGGATATGATAAATACGTCACTTGAAACGTTATAAAATTGGTAAAAATAAATGAATTGGGGCTCTCAAGACAGAATTTCCTCGTATCGAGTAATTACTACTTTCCAAATTTTTCGAAGTGTTTCATTCACAAGCTTCATATTCATTAAAAATATTAGTCTATTAATCTTTTGTCTGTAATTATTTTGTCATATTTAAACAGTCTTGGTATATCCAAAAAAAAATTGACAAGTAACCACCAAGATTGACATAATTCAGAACGTATAGAGATAAATATGGAATGCAAGGATGGGATAAGAACGTTAGTTTCTTTGATTTTCAGTATCGATTTTGATAATCTGTTTTAAACATTAGAATCTTGAAATTTCATACTGTACAAAATGATGTAGCAGTTGCCATTAACAACGAAGAAGATTCCGTCAGGTTTGAAAAGCACTTACTAATTGATTAATGTCTTTTGTAAAACTGAAAAATACATTAACAAAAAATCACTATAATATTACATTACGGGGTATGACATATTACATATAGGTACGATATGAACATTACGTTTGTAGCTGTGAGGAAAAGCGTGTGAAATAACAATAATTTTTATTTGAATAAATGAAAATGCAATATTTTAATATTATCAGATGATTGCATAAGCTACAAGAAGCATGGAAAGATATCAAATTAGAAACATTCGGAAAACTAATTACCAGGATGCCCTGAATATGTCAGGCTGTTATTAAAAATAAAGGCGGGTTTTTAAATGAAAGAGCAATTTGAAGAAAAATACGCATTCCTTGATAAAAAGAAAAGAATAATACAAAATGTAAAACATACTGCTCGTAAGTTTTTTGACAAGTTAATCTTCCTTGGTTGTTCTAAAGGCATTCAGTTTCTCTTACAAACCTTCTGTTTCTCTGAATTTACACCGTGATTCGAAACTTTTGGCCAGTTGTGTATGTCTTGAGTTCGCGAATCGCTCACGGTTGCAGCCGCGTGGAAACTGCACAGATGATTGGACCCCTGTTTATTAGAAAGTGTATCTGCTGGTGATATCTTCTGATGGATCAGTATTTAACCCCGGTAAGGGAGTCTCGATTCACTGTTGAAGATCGACGACCGTGTATTCGTCTGGCGAAACGTGTCGTCGCGTCGCGTCGGGGTGAAAGCATCGGAGAAAGTCAAGTTTATTGCAAAACGAAACTGTGATTAAAACGCGTCGCAAATAGTGCGATTGCTAGCATGTAAATTAGCAACTGTTGCAAATAATATGTTTCTTTTAGCTATAAAACTTAATAAAGTTTTAATAAAATATAAATAATAAAGCTTTTGATAAAAAGCTCACAGATCTAAATAAGTATCTAGTAAGTAGCAAATATTTAAAACATAATATTTATCAGATCTAGCATATTTCAAAATAATTATTTATTATTGTCTACGTCTTTGAAGTTATTCTTAAAAATTTGTAAGGAGCAGATGAGTCACCCTGTAAATAAAATTGTGTTATAAATATATTTTAACTTTAGTAACTTATAAATCGATAATGTTGACATAAAATAATAAGTTTAACTACAGATTCAGTATAATAATGAACCCACAGGTTGCTAGTTGCGTTTTGTAATTTATTTCCAATCTAATTTTATTCATTGCTAAGGAATTAAAGTTCCTATACAATCCTCCTATAAATAGACTGATCCGTAAAAATCTCAATTTCTACAAACGGTCTTTACTGTAAACTGAAATAACAGTTCTCTGAATCTCGATCGACAATTGTTTAAGTTTAAACTACAGTTAGTGTTATCGGCGCACTGGTTCGATCAATTGGAACATAAGCAAATTTGCAAAAATATCACATGAAATTTAATTCAACGTTTCGGTCTCAATTTAGACCATTTTCAAGAATAGAAAATTTCAGTATTGCGTCTGTAAGAATTAATCAAAGACATTTTTAAATGGTTAGGCAAACGTGTTTTCACACAAGCAGAAAGTAAAAAAGGGGGGTTTGAGCTCAGAAAGTGTGTAAAAACTTGCATGCTTATCAAAAAGTATTAATTTAGATTCTTAAAGGTTATGGAACAACATGTAAACTGAAATATTTTCGAAATTATTTTACAAAATCGAAGGCGAGATAAAAATCTTCTGTTGTGAATCTCAAGCACCAAGAAGAAACATAAAATTGTACTGAACATTGAATTTTCTTCAAATCGTGTTCACCATGCTGAAGAACACCAGGAGTGCATAAAGTCCTCTGTCTCCTGATATAATCATAGTAACAATCGCCCAGCTCTATTCCAATCAAACAATCGAACAGCCCCGGAGTGTAAGGTAATTTAATAAAAAGGAAAAGGGTAAGGCAATTTCCAGAGTGTCGCGACTTAATGGCCAAACGATAGAAACAAACGTCCTGAATCAGCCGTATCGTTGATTCATCGAGATACGAAGGGTGGGTTCTGAATTTCAATGGAAATTCACGGTACACCGGTATCGAATTAACTGAACAATGGTTGTCCGGCAACGTTCTTAAGAATTCGCGTAAGCAACCCGGCAATAGATCGAGCTTCGCGATACCCTTTATAACTCGGGTGACCACGCAGCCGGCACGAGATTCCCAGATACATAGTAATAGAGAATTGTCGGCTATGATCGAGCGATAGCATCGCCATTGGCTTTCTTCATTTTCGTGGTTCATTTAACGAAAATGGGAGGCGACGGTCCATTCGGGCGAAATCATCTTCTCTTGCCTAACTGGTGGACACTGGAACGTTCAAAGATCCGTGCACCCCCGAGAGGCTTCGCAATCGAACTAGGTTACGTAGCAGGTCTTGCTATTCGCTAAACATAATCGCCATTGGTAATATCAAACATTATTACTAGACTGCAGATTTGATGCATTTATAACAAAAATCAGTGGATGTAATTTAAAACAGTAAAAACATTAAGACAATTTAAGAACGCCCATATGTTATTCTCGATTTATTAAAATTATTGAAAATAGAAAGAAAGTTTTATATGGCTTCTGTGTCTTGTAATTGATGAAGAACAATTTTCACTTTGCATAAAGATTCGCACTCTAATTATTACTTTTAACGTATTGAAATATTACCACTCGACAACGGATTTTATACATTTACGACAAAAACGAGTAAGTGTAATTTAATTATTGTAATTAGCGTAAGTTATATTATTTTGAACCTGTTAAACATATTAAGAGAAACAATAAATTTCTATTTCACTTCAGGTTGTTGCAATTCAGGTAGAACATTTTTATTTTGCATAAAGATCGGGTACAGGATTAGTCACGTGACATAGTGACACATGCACGACAGAGACGAAACGCGTCACGTGACCGGGCCGTGGCGGAGTCGTGGGGGAATAGTGTCGTAGAAAGGGAAGGGTAGAGTGGGAGACAAGTCTTAATCTGGCGACTCTGGATTCAAGTCCAAAAGCTCGAGAAGGTCGTGGCAGCTAGTGGAGGCTGCCTCGAGTAATTCCATTCTTTTCATCATTCGCTACTTGTGTACAAACCGGCGAAACATTGACATTTTCCTAGAATTTTCAACTGTTTTTCTTTACATAACGCCTTCTCTGGATTTATTTTGACGACCCTGTATACGAAACTCTGAGATTCGAGCACGCGATCTCCCAGTGGAGAGGAGGAGGGGAAATAAGACGACGTTGAAAGAATTCACTTATTCATCGGCACTACTTTCGGAATCGGGGGTGGTTGGTTGAGTTAATATTTGTCGTGGCGCGGGTGGTGAATTGGGGTGGAAAAGAGCGAGTGAGGGTGACCGAGAGAAAGAGAGAGAGAGAGGAAAAGGAGAGGGGCACGGAGGACTCGACGCGTACATATAAAGCGGCACACATAAAGGCTTAGGTGGCTGCACCACCGCTACCTACATGACAATCTAATCACAGCAACCCCTGCGTTGGGCCTCGCGTTACCAACCGCCAATGTAACTAAACTAACGAAATTGAGTTAGGCACCGTCCGCACATCGCCGCCGCAGCTCCTCGTCAAACTGAATCCAGTACCGCCGCGCCGCGCCGGTTCACCCTCGCCGCATGTCAGTACCACAAGCGGAACGAGACCTCTCGACTTAACGAAGTAAAATGCGTTAAAGGTTTCCAGACACGTCGGTTCATTTAGTTTTCTTTTCGGTGCTCTTGACAGGAACCGACATCGTACTCCGTCTTCTTTCTCCCGATCCTTTGTTTCAATTTGTTCCGTTCGGAGGCTCAAGAGATTATGCACAACTCATATTTTGACACTTGTAAACTTTTACGGATAGGGTGACCTGTCCAATGTATGAACACTCGAGCTGCGCGTCCGTTCAATCTTAACAATGACACAGCCTCCTTGAAGAAATAGCACTCAGGAAATTAACACTAAACCTACCAGTATCGGTCAAAATACCGGTTCCAGATTTTTTATTTTACAATTATTAATAAGACTGAATTCATAGGAAATGGTAGAGAGATTGTATAAGAGCCGCACAAAGTCTAAATAAAATCAATGTTGTCATTTTCATAAGGGAACAGGTAATACAGGGTGTCCCAAAATTCCTTCAATAGCCGGAAATGGGAGGTTCCTGACGTCATTTAAAGCAACATTTTCCTTTGCAAAAATTACCGCCGCGGCTTTGTTTAGGAGTTATTAACGAAAAACACGGACCAATCACAGCGCGATCTAGGCGCGAGTTGGCACAGTCGGCCCGACGCGCCAACTGTTTATTGGCCGACTGTGCCAACTCGCGTCTAGGTCGCGCTCTGATTGGTCCGTGTTTTTCGTTAATAACTCCTAAACAAAGCCGCGGCGGTAATTTTTGCAAAGGAGAATGTTGCTTCAAATGATCTCAGAAACCTCCCATTTCCGGCTGTTGAAGGAATTTTGGGACACCCTGTATAATGCAACAGTATCTTGAAATTCTTCTAGTGTTTTTATTGCTGTAAATGACATCTACTCATTTTTGTCATGAATACATGGGGTCCACTGTCTACTGATTACTGTGAACTGTGAACCATCAAGCACATACTTGCAATTTGTCTACGTATATTAGAGTAGGTACAGAGGACAAGATAGTGATATGAGATAGGGCAGAAATATGAGACACCAAGATTTAATAACAAATATTTAATAATCTTTACTATCAACTATGTTTTTCAATATGCAGATATACTTCAGTTTGCATAAGAGTCTCGGTAAAATGTCAAAATCTCAAAAACTGCATAAAGGACAATAAAGGTCAATGAAATATTAGCTGTACAAATTAAATCGTGACTCTCACATTTAATAAATTTATAATTAGATATATACAGGGTGTTCTTTTGAAAACTTTCCAGCCGAATATCTCGAAAAGTATGAAAGATATTAGAAAAGTGTAAAACGCGTGTCCAAGGTTTCAAATGAACACCCTGTATATACAATATATTTATAATTAGAAGTATTGGCACATTCAATATCGTCGTGATAAGACTTATGTAAAAATTGCCGTTTCTTCATAGCATAACCATAATGGATAAATTGTTTTGACTCAATAATGTATCAACACTTCAACACTTATCTATTTTTACTAAATATTTAATTTTGTATATAGAAATATGACTAATAATTATATATAACAATCTACGCAGTACATCGAATGACAGATTGATCATCTTTTACTAGTAAACACTTGATACTGTCAGATATTATAGAAACGGATAAACTACGTTTTACGAAGTGGTACAACAATTGACATCTTTTGTATTTCTAAAGAAAATATCGTGTTAGTGTAATTTAGGCAATCCATTCTCATTTTGGTAAAGCAATTCACCTCGAACAGAGAGAATCTTAGAAGCAAATTACTGTTAGTTCCCATCGCAGTATTAAATAATGCAGAATACCATAACATCGCGGGCACGAAACAATTATGCGAAAGCGAAAGAACCTTCGAATGGTAATTTCACTTAGCAACTCGCCCCTAGAGGTCTGCCGTTTCCGCTGAAGTCGCATGGAAATTGGCAAAGCAACCGGAAACGACGGAGCGGCTTCCAAACTGTGCATCTTAGGGACACTAGATTGTGCGGAATGCCTCACGTAATTTCAAATTGATTTTTTATGTCTCCTATTGCAATTCTGCCACTATACATCTCCATTTTTGTCACCCAATTTCATAGATAACTTCGAAGTAGAATCAGTATCGACAAAAAATTCATTGCGACTTTGGTAAAAAGATATTTCGAGATAAACACATCTGTAAATGTACACCCATATAAATTAATTTCAAGGCCAAAAGATCAACAATTGTTTTTGTTGACCATGGGTCAAAACTCGACCGTTCTCTTAAAAAATTATGGCCAAGTTTTTTCATTATCAAACTGATTTTATTTAAATTATATTTTCATTCCTCAGTCGGATGAAATTTATATGTATAGCGTGCTATGGATGAAGCTGTTGGAAATGATTTTGGAAAGTATAATACAATATAAATAAAGTCAGTTTGATAATGAAAAAACTTTGCCACATAAGTTTTTAAGAGAACGATTGAGTTTTGAGCGATGGTTTCTTTTGCATTTGTATTGAGATTCAGGTCAAAATTAATTTTTATAGTCGCGACATATAATTTCTATACAACCCTGTACATTAATTCACTCATTTTATGTAGTAATACTTTAACCAATGACTGAAATGATACTTTCCACAGGTATTACTTAACAACACTCGGATCGTAATAAAATAAAAATACATTTACATTTGATAATAGTTTTATACATTTTTTACGTATATCTTTGACGAGAAACACATATTTCTCTTTTGCAAATTTTTGCACAGAGACTGTTAAAGTGTTTCTGATAATTATTCACTCTTTACAAATATATTCTTTTGATTTACGTGAAGATGCTTTAACATCGGAAGTATTTATGGAACTATCTCGAAACATTTGGAATGCATTAGTGTCCCACAATTAGTCTAGATAGGATTTAAGTAAACATAGCGAAAAAGTAGCTAAGGAAAATACAAAAGTAGAATAGTCTGTTTAAGACAGCAGAGGAGAGACATTAACACGTTCGATCTTTCCTAAATTGATCGCGGCTATGGCGCAGATATTTTTCCATCTTCCCCAAGGAAATATCCACCGGCTACAGTCCCACACATTTCGGTAAAACGACCCCTTAGTTATTTATCAAAATATTACGGCAGCCGACGGACAAACGTGACACCAATGCTTCGCTTTTCTCGAAATTGATTTTTATACTGGCCGTTGCGCAATGTTCTTTATTTTTCATTGTCGAATAAACTGTAATTAATAGTGTTTCGGGAAAATTAACATATGTGTCAATGCAGATATACTATTCACTATTATTATACTAAATTGAAAAACCTGAAAGAACAAAATATGGTTTATATTATATGAAAATAATTTATGCAGTTCATAGTAACATACATGAATATTTAATTGAAAAAAACACCTGTTTAAAAATATTATAAGATGCAAACGAGACTTGTGTATAAAAGAAAGTTATAATTCAAGTTTATTCATCTTTAATTAAATGATATTCATAGTCTAATATTTGAACTTTGCTTGCGATTTAAACAAGCACAAGTTTGCGAGTATAATTAGTTCGACATTATGCCATTCGTACGACGACACGGACGTAGTATTTCGCAAAATCTTCACTAGAGTAAATTGTAATGTAAGAAAAAGATCAAAAATTTTATTAGACTCTCTCTCTTGTGTTTAGAAATAAGTTTATTTATTCTTGTGTATGATACAACTCAAAACATGGAACCACGCATAACGCAACATCACAATTTCTGCAAAAATAACTTGTCTCTTTACGTAAATAATTTTTCCACACACCACACAACGTTTTGTTGGGCGAATTTTCTTTTTATTGGGAGTATCTTCTTAGGAAAACATCTTGATCTGAAACGAAGCGGTGTGGTATGAAGCTTTTTTCCTTTAGAAGGCGAGCTTTCAGTAGATGTGTGGTATTGTTCTAGTAATCCAGATATTATTGCTTCCCTTCAACCATAATCACTATCACTGATTATTCGGTTTCTTACTCGTCGAGTCATCGTTACGTACAACCAGGGCTTCGGAGTCGGAGTCGGAGTTTGGGAGTAATTGCTAATCACTGGAGTCGGAGCCGGAGTTAGAAAAAGCTATGTATCGACTCCCGGAGTCGGAGTCAGAGTCGGAAAAAAATATATCGACTCCGACTCCAACTGTGGCTCTTTTGTTTATAAATCATTAATAGATTTAAGTATACATAAATAAATTGCTAATATTCGAACTACAGTATAGACGTATTGTATATGTATATACCTCGGCACTATGTAAAGGAGAAACAGTTAAAGTTATGGTAGTAGTATTTTCTAACTATTTCCTGAAAGTGAGAAAGTAACAAACAAGTGTTGTGTTGTATCGGAGTTATCTATTCCATATTCTCAGATTTTAATACAATATTTCAACTATTTATTCAGTTGTATTACAACACTTAATTATTTTGAGTACATATTTTTTTCAATTTGGAGAGTCGGAGTCGGAATCGGAGTCGGAGTCGGAGTCGAAATCGAAATCGGCGTCGGAGTTGGAGTCGGATTCGGAGTCGGAGTTGGAGTTAAGAATTTTGTCTACCGACTCCGAAGCCCTGCGTACAACTACAGTGTATAAGTACCAAGTTCTAACTGAAAACTGGAAATATTTTCCACGCAGGTACGAAATACATTGCCCTCGCTGTCCGGTAAACGACATTTATCTGTAAACATAGAAAAACAGACTTGCGAGATATCTCGTCCGTGGCGTCGCACGAACGGCATTTTTCGCGGAATATCTGGTCCGTGGTAGCCGAAAGGGGTTAATTCCTCTAATAAAGTTAATTTCGACAGTAAAGACCACTACGCCACCCGGCCACAGAGGAATCCAAGCCGACAGATCGGCAAAGAGTTAATAAAGACCCGATGGGTAGAATTGATTGACGGCCAATGATCGGGGGGCTACCTTCAGTTTATTTTGACCAACCAAGTGAGTCACACTATTCACCCCGGGAAATAGGCTGCTGACCGTGCCCCCCGGTCATCCCTTCGCGTCCTCTTTCTCCCCTCGTTTAACAAACAAGACGGCCGTCTTCTTACCGTAATAATAAACCCACCCTCGGCCTTGGCTCCCGTAATGAAAGACTTAGAAGACTCGATCAAACTCGACGCGAACCGCTTAATCTGGTAAGCCCCACGGAGAAACGAGCCCGAAGTGCCGAGGCTAACTTGCCGGATTGATGAGCCTTTGCCTCTGCCTCTGCCTACCTTTCGCTGTTCGGTCAACGAGTTCATTCCGATATTTCGGACCCGGATCCTCGAATAATCCGGGCGGACTTTCGCCTGTCCGACGCGCGGGTCCTCCTGCAACGACACCATCGTCGTTTGTTTCGTCGAGCACGGTGCATGAATACCGATTCAACTTTTACCGATCAACACGTCCTCCCTTCCATTCGCCCACCGTTCCGAGAAACGCAGTCCATCGCTCTCGCGACAAAATGTCTCCGCGAGGGTTGCACGGCGGAAGACTTCGGTGGCGGATTGCGAAACGATCGTTCGCCATAAAAACATTTAACACGTTGGCTACCAATGCTTATTTCAGCAATAGCCTCCACAGTTACGACTAGGGATTGCAATCCCGCAAAGCGGGATCCCGCGTCGAAATTTCCCGAGTAGGGATTGCAATCCCGCAAAGCGGGATCCCGCGTCGAAATTTCCCGAGTTTCATGGCTCTGCGCTCTTCACTTTAAAAATTAAAATTTTTTTTCTTATATATATATATATATTAGATCGAAGAACTAAATCCTCAGTCCCGCGGGATTGAAGTAAACCCCACATCAATCCCGCGGGATTGCAATCCCTAATCCCGCGGGACTGAGGATTTAGATCTTCGATCTAATATATATATATAAGAAAAAAAATTTTAATTTTTAAAGTGAAGAGCGCAGAGCCATGAAACTCGGGAAATTTCGACCCGGGATCCCGCTTTGCGGGATTGCAATCCCTAGTTACGACATTCTGCTAACTCTTTTAGTGTGAACCGAAAAATTAACACGTTCAGTGTTACTCCAGTTGCCATAACAGTGGCACAAAATGAAACCAACTGATTTAATAATGTCAGAATTGAAGAGCAAAGTTTATCATAATAATGATTTTTGTGAACTTTTCATCCTCGCAGTCTGATCAAATTTGGAGTACTTCGTTTAAGGGGGCAGACGAATTTTCAGGATTGCAAGGTGCAGGGTGCGCGTTCTCATTTCTCGATAATGCAAAGATGGGGTTTTTTAGTAGTTAAAAGCGCTAGATAAAAGATCAATCTAGGCCGCGATCGCCCTCAAAAGTCCTACTTTTACGTATACGAGGCGGAATTTACATATTCGGATGCATGTTGCTGTCGCATGCGGCTGTTTTCACAAAGCTGCGACAGCCACATGCTGCCGAATATGTAAATTCCGTCTCGTGAACGTAAAAATAGGACTTTTTTGAGGGCGATCGCGGACTAGATTGAACTTTTATCTAGATCTTTTAACTACTGAAAAACCCCATTTTTGTATTTTCGAGAAATGAGAACGCGCATCCCGCACCCTTATAATCTATATAAATAAAAATCAAATGCTGTTCGTTGGTAATCGCATCACTTGCGAACGGCTGGACCGATTTGGCTAATTTTTTCTTTTTAATGTGCGTAATAGTCCGAATAAGGTTATAGGGTAAGAAAAATTGGAAAAGTTGCCCGGAAAAATGGAAAATTCGGGAGAAAGTAAAAGTACTTTTTTAATCATATTTCAATACAACAACAAAAAAAAACGAACGTCGCAGCTTTTAATCAATAAATCAATATTTCAATAGGAATTTACATTATCGACGTCTGTTTGCATTATCGACATTATAAACATCCGCCAGTTAGTTTATTTCTATTCAAATTGATTTCGCTACGTGCGCAAATGTTGTTTGACAGCTTTATGTGACAAACGGTTATACAGTAACAACAAAGTGAATAAATTGTCCATTTTGAGTTGAATTGTGAATTTTAGAAAGCTGGGTTTGAGCTATTAGACGCAGCGTTTCTTCGGGAAGTAAATAAAACATATAAATGTCACATCTGTGACAGGTAAGAACATGCTTTTAAAAAATACTGAACCACAGCAGTATAATAGATATATAATAAAGCTAGTATATAATATAATAAGATTGTTATGAGATTATTAGAAATCTATAAATTAGAATGAAACAGTCACTTGTCGGACGGTGTATCTTTGTTCGACTTTTTGTTGCAAAAGTGAATTAATTCTTCTGTTAATCATAATGAAATACCTATAATATTTATTATACAGTAACACACATATTATAAATTTTACATTAACTAGTACACAAAGTAGGACAGAAACTCGTATTTTATTTTGTACGTTCATGTGATTTCAGGTGCAAATCGAGGAAGGTCTCCAGCATCTGCCGCGGTGGACCACTTCGAAGTGCATCAAGGCACCCATATACTTCAAGTAAGCTTACAATTCCATCAAATACTTCAAGAACGCTAAATTCAATTCGTATTAATCGTTTGTGCCCAAACAATTGTGCATTAACTACAATACATGTAATTTATAATTCATTCATGAACGCAATTAAACATATGCCAATACAGTCGAACCTCGATAACTCGCATCTCAAGGGAAGAACTAAAATCTTCGAGTTATAGATGTTTCGACTTATCGAAGTCTTCGAGTAACAGAGATTTACCTTACGAAAATTAGACTTGCAGGGGGTTTGTACAAGAGTTAATAATTTGCTGATTGTAATAGTTTTAGAGTTCAGAGAAAGAAAAATTGAATTTTTAAACATATTTTGAACAACTCCTACATATTACTATCACATATTAATGAAATCTTTGATTTTATTCTGTGTTAATGAATTAACCGATTGTTGATCCATGGTATTTTTAACGGTAACCAAAGCAGAAAATATTTATAATTATCTTCAATATCATCTCATATTTATACGAAACTTCGTAAAACATTATCTGCTGTTTTGGCATGTTTAGCTTCCACACTTGTGGAAAGTAATTCGTGTCAAGGAAGTTATATTTCCATTTACAGAGGTTTTTAAAGTGCAGCGGAAGAGAATGAACAACACTTTTGTCTTGCAGAGGTTTTCGAGTTATCGAGGTTTCGCTGTACATAATATTATTCTGCACAAAATTTTCGAAAACCTTTTCGAAAAAATTGTTTTGAGCGCAAAGGATTAATCCGTATCCAGAAGGACACCACAAGTTAAAATTTCGATTCCTCGACTAAAACGATAGGTAAATTCAACACCAAAATTTAACACGTTTGCTACCACCATCGCGCTAATGTTCCTAAACTCGCAATTTACTTAAAGATACTCAAATTGACTTACATCCTTCGCTATTTAAAGTCCTAATACATACTGTATCATATTGAATATAATCATATTGAACGACCCCATGGCTTTCCACCGTCAAATGATTTCAATATCTCGCGAACGAGGCGCGTTTAATAAAACATTTCAATGAAAGAAGGTAAACAGCAAAACATTCAGTGGTGGCAAACCTGTTAAACAATCCAGACCCGCGAAAGAAAGTAAGCAGAGACTACAAAGTCTGGCTTCGAACGTCCCAGGTAATAAGTCGAGGAAGAAATCCCAATAAACTTGATAAAAATTTCATGTCCCCGTTGGTTGGAACTCCCTTGGCGTTAACTCTTGGACCAGTTATCGCTCAAGCTTTGCAACGTTGCGAACGAAACACTAGAAGATTAGATAGAAAGAAAACAGAACTGTCAAACTGAAAGAATCTCGAGGAAAGTGAGCGACGGAGGGAGGTCCAGTGAAGCTTGGAGCCAGCGTCCCGGAAGCAAAAGCGATACCAGCGGCGTCGGCGTCGGGGTCGCAACCGGGCGGTGGTTCCGGCTGAAAAGAGGACAGCATAGTCCTGGCTACGATAGCTTCAATATTTTTCGTTTCAGTCGCTGGACGGCTTCGCGATGGCGGTCGCCGCTGATGGACGGTTCCTGTACATATCCGAGACCGTCTCGATTTACCTTGGACTCTCACAGGTGAGTGTGTAGCGCAGCGTGTTGTGTAGCGTCGGGTACGGGGCGTCGTTGTAAGCGTGACTCGTTCGCGGGGATGTTGATGGAAGGTCGGTCGGGACTGGGAACATGGAGGAACGCGGGGGCGGTAGAGAGGCCGGGAGCAGAGAGATAGGTGATGGTGGGAAGGTGGAGGAGAGGGTGAAATGAAGCGGAAGACATATAAGACACAAGCATGCACGCGAAGCTGGCACGTATGCGAGCCGGAAGGGCAAAGATAGTGGCGAGGGAAGACGGTCGGCGGAAAAAGGAGAAGCTGAATGAAGAGGAAACGGAGAGAACGAAGAAGAGTGGACGGCGGAGTAGGTGGCTGCTGCCGCTGGGAACGAAAAGAAGCGAAGAGAAAGGGAAGCGAAAGGGAAGGAAGGCGAGAAGAGAAGGAGCGCGGTTGGTACGGAGAGACGGAGAAAGAGGTGGATAAGGATGGGAGAGGTCAAGGGAGGAAAAGAGGAGAAGGTTGTATGAGTTGGCGGCCATACTGGCTGGCACCAAGCATGACATAGACGAGGGAAGGATGGGTGGTTGGAGGCGGGGGTGGTCGCATGCGGCTCACGTAGCCTCTGCACGGCGGCGTGTTCGCCATTCCTAATGCTGCCCGTGAAGGTAGATGGAGAAAAGAGAGAGAGAGGAGGGGAGCAGAGGGATACAGAGGGGAATAGACAGAGAGAGAGAGAGAACGAGAGAGGTGGGGGAGAGAAAGATAGATAGAGGGACGCGATAGCGGGAGGAACAGGAGGTGTACGGGAGGTGACCGGTGTACCAGCTCGGTTCTGCGAGACTCGTGGAGCAATCAATAGGGTGTTTCGGGGATTCGGGAAACCGGCGCCGACGTTGCCACAAACATGGCCGCCGGCAGCCCCTGCGTTCCATAGGTATTCCTCTGCGTGCCAGAACCGGGCACCGGAATGCGCGAAACATATTCCGAACTCCGACGCTTTCCATCCGCGGAAAAGAGACACTCTTTCCAGAACAGAGACCTCCTTTCATCTGTTGTACGAAATCCCCAAGAACCACCGACCCTCCCAACTTCCGTTTCCTCTTCGACGACGATCTTTAATTGCAAGCTTTTTAATAGGTCGCGGGCTTAGACCGGGGGACGGTACCGCGGCCACCAACGCGGACGTTTTATTATTCCGCGGGCAAGTTCGATTGAAATTAAAGTTTCCGAGCTGATGAAATTGACTTCCGTCGGAATTAAGAGTTTCGTTCCCCGGGCGGGAACCGTGCACCTCCACGCCGCGCCGCCGCCGCCGCCGTCGGTAATCTACTCCGCAGGATTTACATACCTTGTCTTTGAGCCGTTCGGGAAATTCTGATCAGAGGATCCATCTATGCGACGCACGTAATGATGGATTCGAGTTTGTTTATTTTAAGAATGTCGGCGACGACGTTGTCGTTAAATTTTAGAAGAGACATTATTGTTCCGTGAACGTTGTTCGCGTTTAATAGGCGATAAACTAACGTGTTTACCCCTACAAATGTTCACGGAATATAATTTTATATAGTATATGATTTTTTTTATAATCATTAATTAATATGAAAAGTATTTTCTAAGTATCTTTTATGAAAGTTTACGAGTATTTCCTGCCGCCATTTTATCTATCAAATTATGGGTATTACTTGCATGATGTTCTCAGACATTTGCAAACTATTATAGTGGTGGGAACGTCGTTATAGTGAAGAGAAAGTTTTACATTTCTCTTCCTTATGTTGTAAATTTAATCATATTCTGTTCCCATTGATTTACAGTTCTTTTATGAGACAATTTTCTTTGAATTCTATTGAATAATCATATAAATATTTTGAAATTTGTTTATTAGTACTATGTTTTGTATGTTCAGGAACACTATCTTTACATATTTATGAAAATGAAAAATGTACAAACGTTCTTGTATGAATAACGTTAAAATACAGAATTCCCCTATCGAAGGCATGAAATTTTCATTAATCATTTCTCACACACACATATTGCATTGTTACAAGGACTGTATGGTAGATAACTATTTAAAGAACATGTTGTCTCCTTTCGGAAGGTATTGAAGTTTGTTCACGTATGCCCCATCGGAAGTATAAAAGGTGAACCCCAGTAAAAAACTTCTTTCAATTCAATTCCTAAGAGAAAAGTTGGGATTATCATAAAGACATCGGTTAGATGTCAAGCACCAAAGTTGTGTATAGTTTATTTCATTCCTTTCATAAACCTCGTGGAAACGGTAGGAGAGCACAGATAACTTTAATAGTAATACTATTTTTATCTTTTCAGTCAGTTCCCAAATTAGAGCAGCTTTATCTTTATACAATTTAATTATTTGACACTTGAAAAGTGTAATTGATCAATTCTGTTGATAACTTCATGCATTATACGAATTAATACTATTTCAAAAATGTATCAAAGCATCAGTTAACAAATCTTCATGATAATCTGATTATCATACACTTGTGACGGTTATCAAGTTAATCTAAAGTAAACATTATATGCCAAAAATCACGTGTAATCGTTTCGATCACGTTGAAATAATTACTATATAGATCACGTCGGAAATCTCAAAGATTGCGGTTTAATTAGACCTCCATAAATAAGTTGATGTCAAACACGTGTACGCTACTTGTTAAGTAACTGATTGTAAAAAGTGAGATATTTATCACCCGTTTCTTCGATTTATCGCTCTGAACTTTTATCAAAAAGTGGGAATGGCTTTCGGTTCATAATTACAGAAGATTCACAAATATCCTTTCGCTAGCCATTAGCAGACTGCGGATCTCTATGGAAAATGAAAATTGTCTGCATCGACTGCAAGTACTAGAAACTAACTTGAATGTTATTTCTTCCCTTAACCCTTTGCACTCCTTTGTCGAGTGTGACTCGACATCGGAGGAAGGAAAATGCAAATAAACGTGTTTTTATATGTATTTGGTTCTTCTATTGTATTGTATAGTTGAAAACAAATCCATGTTCCACAAATATAAATTACAACAAAGTTTGAAAGCTATATTTAATGTAATTAGTAAACGAAACTGCTTAAAATAAATAGCAGTCAAGGAACTATCCTTTGAAGTAAATTTCAAATGGAACACTCGAAAAAGTAGGGAGTTGTTGGCAACAAAAATGAAAAATAATTCGGAGTGCAAAGGGTTAATGATTTGAATAGAGGAGAAATCATATATTGACATCTTCAATTTTTAATATTTTCCAACAATTTTGTATTTCATCTACTCAATTTTGCTGTAAATACATAAAGATTCGCATAAATTATATGAAGATCTATAATTATTAATTATACATATAATTACACAAAGATCTTTAATCTAATAATGAGAAGTTGAGAATTGCGGTTTGGATAGTTGCTGGCGCCTACATTAAAACAGCGCGTGTGCTTTGGATTTCAGGTAGAGATGACGGGATCAAGCGTTTTCGATTATGTTCATCAGCAAGACCACGCGGAAGTCGCCGAGCAATTAGGCCTCGGTTTAACATCATCGACCAGTTCTTCCGGTCCGCACTCGTCGAGCTCTGGATTGGCGTCGCCGAGCAGCGCGGCATCTGAAGAACACGGTTCATCTTCCACTGCGAATCCCGACGGTAACTGTTCATATCGTTTTACAACGTCGCTATCAGAGCTGAGATTATCGGCTCTGATAAATTCCAAATGATTACGAGTCTCGAATCTTTTTGAGGAAGAGACGTGGAAATTCACGTGAGAAACAAAGATGGCCGCCGTCTGCAGCTTGAAGCGGCTCTTTTCATGAATTTCTATAAAAATGGCAAATGAAGCATTGAAATATGTCAAGTTAATATTTTATCTTTTGTCTTCTAGAAATAGACATATTTTAATATTTTATAATTTCTATTTCTAAAAAATTAAAGATGAAGAATTAACTTGACATATTTCGATGTTGTATAACATATACAATAATTAATTACATTACAACAATTAATTTCATACTGTATGACAAACAGTATTGAAATATGTCAAGTTAATCCTTTAGCTTTAATCTTTTAGAAATAGAAATTATGAAATGTTAAAATATGTCAAGGTTTCACTTAATAATATCTTTTGTGATTTTAATTTTTCATTATCGTAATCTGAATAGATTACTCTCGTTATTGATATTATTGTTATACATCTATTTACAAGTAGAAATTATGAAATGTTAGAATATGTCAAGGGTTCACTTAATCTTTTGTGATTTTTATTTTTCATTTGTATTCTATTCTATTAATATTATTGTTACATGTGACATTTACAATGCAACTGCGACACTTATCCGAATTATAGACTTGAAAATATTTGTCTTCTGATTCAAATGAACATATATTCATGCTCTAAATTTTTTCATACATTCAATTTAGATACAATTATAAATAGATTATTGAAGTGTTTATAGAAATTACTTATTTAGGAGAAGAAAATATTGTTAACCTATTACAACTTTTTACTAATATAACACTAGTTTCTTCAAGGCACGAGATTATTTGCAAGAAACATTAAGAGACATATTCTATAGTGAAATAATTATTTTTTAACTTTAATCATTTATTTGTTTTCCTATACGCGTATTCTTTCTTGTACTTTCGTGTTTTGAAGAAGCAACTTTGAAAAAAGAACACGATTTCACTTTAAATTATAAATTCATATAGGAAGATCAGGGCAAATGATCTTATTTACAATAGCCCTTTTTTTATTTAACTGCAGTGTCCTCGGTAATGTCCTTGTCGGCCAGCGGTCTTTACAAAGGATACGACCGAGCGTTCTGCGTCCGGATGAAATCTACTTTAACGAAAAGGGGGTGCCATTTTAAGTCTTCTGGATATAGGGTAAGCTCGAAAAATTCTTTGAATTTTGCAACAATTTAAGAGAAAAATGCATTATTCATTTTTATTTTCAATTGAATAGAATATTTCATATGCAACACATTTCTAGTCAACTCTGATTTTATTCTAAACATGAAAATACAGCAATAGTAACATCATATTGTATATAATTTGAACAATTTTAAAATGTAGCAGATAGTCCTATTCGAAGATTTCACTTTAATTAACATTTTTTAGATTTATATTTAGAAGATTCAATTTCATGTGTTTAAACTCTCGTTGGTAAAATACTCCTATACTATGTATAATTAATTTAACCCTTTGCACTATAATATCGTGTCAGACCCGTGATGAAAATTTCGAACAGTGCCTACTAGATATAAATATTATTAATTTCCTTTAGACCGAAATAAAATTCTATTTTGTTGTTGTCAATACATTATCTCACTTTCTAAGAGATTATGATCGATAAAGAAGTTCTAATCACGGTAATCGTAGTGCAAGGGGTTAATATATATTGAAATATACTTGTACAAGTAATATTGTAATCATAGAATTATCTTTCCGTGGAACTTCTGTAGAATATTCTGCAAACTCGTGTTTAAGATAGAGATTTTGAAAAAAGAATAATGCACGAGAAGCTTCCCTTATTGATCTTTCAAATGGAACTGCATTCTGATTCCCTCGTCCAATTTTTCTTCTTGAATAAAACCTTTTGCAATCAATTACGTCCAATTAACGAAGGCCTGGTTCTTAATTGACTATTATACATTCAGGTCGTACTGTTACTGTGCCGTTTGAGACCACAGTATACGTTTAGCCATACAAGAAAGTCTGCGCCGCCATTGATGGGCATGGTTGGACTGGCAATCGCACTTCCTCCGCCGAGTGTGCATGAAATTCGTCTTGAAACCGACATGTTCGTCACTCGAATTAATTTCGATTTTCGGATAGCACATTGCGAACCTAAGTGAGTATAGCAACGTATTATTATACTAGATACCCTTTCTTGTAATGGCGATTAACAGGCTGTGAATGTTTATAGAAATTCCAAATTTTAGAGAGTAAATTATACGAAATAAGAGAGTAGGAACAATTTTATTCCGTGTACCATGGATTTAAGAATATAGTATAAATAATAAATACTAAATACTTGGACATCTGCAGTCTAATGATTAATAACTACTTATATCCCATAATTCCAGTGACATTTTATGAAAATGTTTTTGTACGTTGTCTTGCAGGGTGTCTGAATTATTAGACTATACTGCTGACGAATTAACAGGGAAGAATCTGTATACATTGTGCCATGGAGAAGATGCGAACCGTCTTCGGAAATCGCACATCGATTGTAAGTTTCCATTTGTCCATTCTTATTTTATAAATTTTCACAAGCAAGAAAAAATACTTTTTCAAAATTCTGTTACTATGTGTGGTCCTTTAATAACCTTAGTACTGTGAAATCATTCTAAAGTATATGTACAAAACATGCAAAGTACAATATTTCACAATAGTCTCGTTAGCTTGTTACTTTGTATAATGCACGAATTCTACAGGAAGAATTTGTTTTGTTACAGTAATTCACAAGGGGCAGGTGTTGACACATTACTATAGGCTGATGAACAAAAGTGGAGGATACACGTGGTTGCAAACCTGTGCCACTGTTGTGTGCAATACGAAAAATGCAGAAGAGCAAAATATCATCTGTGTCAATTATGTCATAAGGTGACTGACTAATTCTTTAAAGAAATTCTGTTCGTGATAATAAAATATTGAAGAATACAGTATACACATTCGATCGCCATTTTTCTCTGTTCATTTTGTTTTTTCGTATCTTTTCTAAGAATTTATGATGTTGTCATTTGTTAATGTTCCTAGATTATTTTAATTCATTTCGATTAAGGGAAACTAGAGTCATGTATTTATTAATTATGAGACGCTTATGATTATTATTAATCATAACTCAGACTGATATGGCTAATAAGTCATTTGGTCGTTGGTGATTAGCGGTGAAAAGAGTAATTTTAGTCTTCGGTAATTATTTTGCACTAACTTTTTACTAAACTCTGAAGTAGATATCAAGCAAAGTTCTGAAAATCTGAAGTCTGAAATCTCCTACTACATTCTTCAGTAATTACAATAGAAATTCTGCTTTGTAAAATTTTCTACCAGGAAACGATCATGCGTTGGCACTTTCTTACAAGATCGTAACGTAATATTCTCCTTTTTTCAGTGGTCGCGAATATGAGAATTTAATTATGGACTGTTGCCAATTGGAAGACGGTGTGATGGGTGTCAAGCGCGAGGACGCCGCTGGTAACGATCCAGAGAATGGATCACCGGATGCCGACAGAGGAGGTATGTGTCTTGGAACTGAGCATTTCGATAAAACTTTACAGTGACAAATTCGAAATCAGGAAATTTCAGAAAGCAAATGGAAAACGAAGTCTTCTTCCATGGAAAAACAACAGTGTTCTCTAGGACTCCGCGTTCGCTCAAAATTTCCATGTCTCTATCAATTTAACGCAGAACTAACAAATACAATAAGGAAACACTCTGACTTATAACTGATTGAAGTCAGTACTTTTTATCAAATTAATACATGTAGTTACATTTCTAAAGAACTAATTCTAAGGTTCGCCAACATTCAATGTTACTCAGGATTTTTCCCGTCTAATCACGTGTTCATTACTTTAACCTCATTAAACTGTTCCCTGCTTTTTTTACGGAATTCTAATTAAATCTGTTTTCATTTCCTAAAAAATTTGTTTATGTTTGAAGAAATATTGTAACAAAATTGTTTCTCATATATGTATATACTTCTCCTCTCTCTTAGCACGTTCACAGTCCAAGAATCTAAGCTCGAATACAAAGAAAGGTAATAGTTTTTTTAAAAGCAATAATAACATGTAAGAATGGTTAATAATAATGTATTTGTAATTATACAATTTGTGGATTGCTCCTGGCCGCGTCCAGCTTGTTACATAAATCAATAGCATACGACGGTAAAATCGATATTGTAAATTCATGTTTTTCTTACACATATGTTTCACAAGCAAATTCACACATACGCACACATTCACACTCGTATTCATATTTGTACACATACTATTTCTTACAACCGAGTCTTCTTTTAAGTAGTTTATATCGTGAAATTCTAAAAATTTTAGAAAGACTGAAGTTAATTTTATTTGCAGAACTTATTGTCTTGAAACACACACACATATGATATATCAAATCATCATTCCAAGTCTTCATGACTGCGAACGTGTTAAGATAATCTCTCACAAAAATTCCATACAAGCATAGTTCACTAATGCCTATCCGATCGGTTCAACACTACTCTATAATATTCATAGACCAATATGTTGCGTTGCAGAAGGCAGAAGTCGTGGCGGGCCACCAAACCAGCATCAAGAGCACTCGCACAGGTCTCCACCGGAAGATCGAGAAGACACCCGTGGCTCCGAAAGCGACAAGCGAGGCAGCAGACACCACGACATGGCGCAGCTGCAGCAAGACTCTCAAACCAACGCAGGAAACATCAACACCTTGGTAGTAAAATTACGGGGTCACAAGCGGAAGTTGCACGAAGAGGACAGCAGCTCGAACGAAGAAGAAGAAGAAGACGACGAGGACTCGACGGCGAAGGTAACGAGCAACGAGAGGAACCATGCTCTTAGTCCAGCCCCCTCGAATCACTCGATTTCGGGTGGTGACCAGGCGCTCTGTTCATCCAGCCCGAAATCGAGGCGCGTGGAGGACAGAACGACGAACGCTGACAGTACGGGCACCTCTGTGAAAGACCTTGAGCAAGCAATGTCCAAGCATCTTCCGGTTACAAACCTGAACAAGGCGCATTCGCCGACGCTTCATCAACCGACAGACTTCAGCACGGACGCGCTGCTGAAGCAGCAGCAACAGAGGAGCACGATACAGTGGATTGGGGCGCATCATCATTTAGGACACCTGAGTCCTCAGCAATCAGCCACTGCCCCGTTGCCAGCCTCGGCTCTGCTACGGCAACTGTACGCCAATAGGGAGAGCGTGATACGAGCGAACGTTCACGGAATCACTTCCAGTGGCAGTACTCGCACCCCTTCGTCCGGTGGAACATATTACACCGGTGACGCAACACCTAGCGGACCATTGCCCACTCCGCCAGGTTCGGAAGGGTCCAGCACCTACGGCGAACACCAATTTGTCCTAGGAACGCATAATCAGAAAGGTACAACCGGAACGAGTTGCGCCGATGCCTTCACCAGTTTGGTGTCCTCCTACTCCACCGCAAGCGGTTACACGGTCGACTATCATTCCGCGATGACACCGCCATCATCCGTGTCGCCACGGGATAAACAGCAACAGCAACAACAGCAGCAACAGCTACATCCCGTGAACGTAATCAGCAATTACGAAGGCTCCTCTGCTTACACCGACCCCGTGCTACGCCATCAGTACGAGCCGGCGCAACCGTTGCCATTGAAACCACAAGTGTATTCAGCTGCAGTTCATCCGAGCGCGTTGGATGCAGCCGCGGCATACGCTTCCGCAGGACTGACCGAGCAAACCCAGTTTTATCATCATCCAGCGGCCGGAGCCGGCTTCCACATCTACCATCCGACTAACAAATCGACGACGAACGGCTGGTATAGTTCGACGTCCTAGTGGCGTAATCCCGTGCGCGACACTCGTGTACTTAAGTAACTGAAATCGAGCCCAAAGCCCTCACATGCATATCAGTGATATCGTATTCACCTCGACGTCTCTGTGTCCATCCCTGTCTCCCATTGTTTCCCCTTTACCCGTATTTTTTTTTTGTTTTTGTCTATATTCATCTTTCCTTTCCGCGTGCTGGTCGCGAAGGGAGCTCGCGAGTGCCTCTTGGGTGAAGGTCAGAACGCGTGTGATAATAGGAAGCAGCGAGGAATAACATTTTTAACATGTTGACACGAAAATTTTCGGTGGCGAAACATTTTATTTTATTGAACGAAAGGGAATGAAACCCTCGTGTTGTAGTCATGTGATGACTACACGTGTACATTCTCAGAAACGATAAATCGCGATACATAACAATATAAAAAGGCATCTTCTGATCGACATGTTAATAAGTACTTTTAACACTAAACTTACCAAGCACTCAGAGTAAGGTAAGTGTTACCTTATGGAAACGACGAAATTCAATTTACTTGGACGTTTTATGATTTTTCATGGAAAATTTAATCCGTCATTTCGTATGAACGTATTTCTGCAATTATAATAATTAAACTGCGGATCGTTATGCGAATTAAAAATTGCCTGCGTCGATTGCAAGAAATAGAATCCAAAAATGTTATTTCCTCCCTTAATAATTTTAATAGATGAGATATCATATATCGACATGTTCAATTTTCAAAAGTGTTTAACACTTTTAAATTTTATCTACTCAATTTTACTATAAGTGCATAAAGATCCGCAGTCTAATAATAATTGTCGAACCAAAACCCGGTCATTTGACCTTGGTGTGTGTTCAGTGTTAACTCTTATAGTAATCAGGCTGCGTGTTGAATCTCAAGTAATATATCTTCTCATTCGCTGTTCTCCGTTATCTCTGTAATCATTCCCTTCGACTTTAAGTCTAATTTCGCCCAAAAAGCGCTCGCCTAAATTACGGTTTCCCCTCGACTGCTACATGTTCATTATCTATCCCCTATATTCCCATCCCCTTACTCCATTTTGTCTTGTTCCTCTCGCTCCACCATTTCTTCTTCATCGAACTCAGCGATTGTACACGCGCATCCAATGTGCCAACCGGACTGTAAAAAAATCTACGAAATCGCTGCTCTCAATCTCGACTATGTAGAACGACTTATTGTAATATAACAAAATAAATTATTATGTATGTTGACAATTCGGAGATATTCGCGTGAACGTGGAGAGAGAGAAAGAGTGAGAGAGAGAGAGAGAGATAGGTGTTTACCGATGACCGCCGTGCGTGTTCGAAAACGAGGAAAGCGACAGAAACAACGTCGACGTCGACGACGACGACGCCGGTGATGTGTGACGCTCAATGAGAATGAAACGTTGAAACGAGGAATGACTATTTAGTATAGTTGCGGTTCGCGTGGCGAGATCAGTCACGCGGCATGGGGTAACGAAAGGGGGAAAATAAACAAAACAAAAAAAAAGGAGAACAAAAGACATTTTATCAGCGTTATTGCTGAGCCAGCGTGGTTGTTTAGCGATAATTACTCGAGAAGCCGTACTTGTCGTAATTTTTTATACTGTAACATTTTGTTGCGTGGAATACGGAATGACTTTAGTGAAGTCGACAGTGCAATCGTTACGAGTTTTATGCGTTAATTTAAGAGGATCGAATTAGAGATAACAGGCAAAAAAAGGATGATGTTTATCTTGCTTTATACGAGAATGAAAATGAGAATGAAAGGGAGAGAGAGAAAGTGAGAGAAAGTGAGAGAAAGAGAGAAAAAAAAAGGACGAGGAACGATTGTTTCTCTGCGCGAGAATATGTAACATTATCGAAGGGAATCGCTATCTCTACTAATATTGAAGTATGTTGTTTGGAGTTGTTAACTTATTTCGTCGCTTATCATTTCGCGTGCTGATCGTTGCTCGTTGATAACTCTCTGGTTTATTAGGAATCGGTATCGTTTGCTGTCACTGTTAATACATATCAGACAGTTTCGTTACCAATAACAAATGGTATCACTACCTTGCGGAGTGAAATTGACTTGCAATGATCAACAAGACAACACGGAGAGACGCTCGGCTCTTATCTCGCAACGTGCAATCGCTTTAGAAAATGAATTCCCCTTTTGTTTAGATTAGACGAGCGCGTAGGCAGCTTTTAAAGGGACAGTTTAGGAGGAATAGTAAGAACTATTGACTAGAGATAGCGAGTTCTTTCAAAGAGATTATTATGTTTTGTTGTAAATTGATGAATTGTTTTTTGACGAGTACACGTGTAAATACAATTTATGTGCTGTAAGATCCACCTGTTGAATATTTCTATTCATAATTTTTCGGAAGTTTCTACGAAGTTTATTTTCGTTGAAAGGACATTGTAAGGCAGTGACTTAAACACTAAAATATACGCATAACATCTTCATCTTGATAAAAAGACAACTTTGTGATTCCTGCAATTCACCCTAGACAGCTCGTTGCAGACGCTCAGTTTATTCGAATAATCATAGATACGATCATCTTCTTACAACGGTAGATACTGTAAAAATCAAGAGATATTTTTCAATGACGAAATATACGAAAGATTCATTTCTTCAATTTGCTTCGTGTACTGTATTTTTGTTTTTGGTGATTTCGATTAATCGCGTGATTTGGACCGATATCAACAATTTCTAATAATAGACTCCGAAGCACTTCGAATAGGTGAAAATCAGCGTTTGCCAAACAGCAATGTTCTGCCTATAAATACATTTATTTAAAAAGTCAATAAAATTCGACGAGTCAACGAGAATTCTAAAAACCGTGAAACGCGGCGCGTGCAGACATTTGCCTTACAAAATTGTTCTTCAAAAACATGTACATAAAAAAGTAAGTTCAGGTGTAACGATTACAAGACTGATTATAACATCTGCTTCTTCTACTCTATTGTTCGAGCGAACAGTGAACTCGAATCAAAGTGCATAGGTATACCCATAGATGTTCGCATCCCATTATTCTTCATTTAAAAGACCATGATGTAATGTAAAAAAAATAAAACAATACACCTGAATCTTTGACAAAGTTGGACATTTTTAATCATTCTATTACTCTGTGGTGTTCTCTTACGTCTAATCTGAATATACAGGGCGAGGCATTTTTTTTTAAGATAGAAGAGAATGTGTCAGACCAAATATACTCTTGATATGCAGGGGCTCATAATCTGATGTTCCTAATTATTTTATGGGTGGAGGTGTCAAGGAGATATGATAGTGTTTCAAGACGAATACAATGACCTATTTATGAAGGTCATTCAAGGTCACTCAAGGTCAACTGCAATAGAAAACAAATTCTCTTCTAAGCACTCTTCGAATATTACCCCTTTTGCCCCTGACTGTATGCATACATATTTTACACATTCACATGTGTGCAGCGCACTCTGCCATTGAAGTCGAAAACTACACGTCGATAATCAGACGGTTGATAATTGACGTATACTTCTAGAGACGAGGTACCTCGTCTGTGATACTTCATTACTTGTTGAATTATAAAAGATTATTTTCTTAGATATGCTATTAAAATCATAACAAAATCGTTGAACAATCTTCTCGATGTAGACGAGGTGTTATTACTTTCAAAATGAGTGAAAACAATAAAAGATGCTTCTCGTTTCAAATTAAAGTACAATGGTATGTACGGAACACGTCATATTTTTATAATGCAATAGATCGATACAACCTAAAAAGTGTATAACGTGATTCGGCATAACCCAACCTTACCAAACAGAGTATATTTTAGAATAAACTCTTGCCACGTTTATTAAAAATTTCATAAGAAATTATGCAATTTGTATCCTGTTGTACGTAATTCCTGAAACTATTTAAAATGAACTTGATCGTTGAATTCATTGTTTATTGCAAATACAGTCGAACTTCGATAACTCGAATCTCAAGAGAGGAACCTACAAAAAATCGACTTACAGGGGGTTTTGTACAAGAGTTAATAATTTACAGATTGTCGATCAATGGTATTTTCAACGGTAACCAAAGCGGAGAATACATTTTCAATATCACTTTTCTACGAAACTTCGTAAAACATTTACTGCTGTTTTGGTTTGTTTGGCTTCCACACTTATAGAAAATAATTCGAGATGAAGAAGGAAGTTTTATTTCGATTTCGTGCGAGTGAGGTACGAGTTATCGAGGTTTGACTGCACTTAGAAACACTGAACCATCGCATTACAAAGTCGTTCGATTGTCCACCGAAAACTTTTACGAAAGATTCTATTTATGTGACATTGTTGAATTTCATATGAAACTAAATACATTGTGTTACAATCCTATCGCAAGACAGTGTGTAAATGTTAGGTTAGGTTCGGCGATAAGAGAACACTCATTCGTACCAAGCGTAACCTCATATATTCCAATTCGATGTTCGATATATTGACCTCAAGTCGACTAGCTCAATCGTCATTGGAGCTCGTTGTCCATCTTTGTATTACTTCCCGCAGATACGCGCCTATATAAGAGATGGGGCGTCCAAATTCAAAAGCAGATCGCAAGTGCAACAAATTCGGGACGCTACACAGGAGGTTGTTCGACGTAACGAGTGAATATTTACCCTCGAAGTGAACAGTCTTGAACACGAGCTGGAGTCATGATTTTGCGATTCACAATCTTCGTCGCTCTGGCGATCTTGGCGATCGAGGCGCAAAAGTATCCGCAAACTTTGGACGAGCAAGAACAATGGAAAGAGTTCGAAGAATTCCTCGAGTGGAAGAAAGCGAGACAACTTGGCGAAATTCGATCACATGAAAAGAAATACAAGAAACCATACTATGAGAACCGTAATGTGGATAAAGTTTACGAAAACAACGAGCAACCCAACGCTAACCCACCACCAGTCGATCAAGCTGCTCTAATGGCAAGATACATTGTCAATCAAGCTGGTAAGAAAAACGAAACTATAGTAAATATTAATTCACCATTGGAATTGTTATTAATCTCATATACTTCCACCTATCTGAAGCGATTCAAACGATTCAATAAATAACGTAGAAAATAAAAGAGACTGTTGTGACTCATGGATATTTCTAAAATGTGGAAAAAGCGAGAGTGTGCATGAATTGCATGAATGCCCACGTCCGTACAAATGTAGATATGCACATGTTTCCGAAACGTACAGTACACAGGCTATCTACACATTTGATATACTTCACGGTACTCTAAAATTAATATTGGATTCGTGTGCACTACTTTGGCGACAATCCAAATTTTCGATTTTGAGCACAACGTCCACCATTGCTTTTTTATTGTATTTTCCCATTCGTCTCGATAAGTATGTGCAATTATCGAAAAGATAACACAAACTACGTTAAAAATATATTGCAATATGTAACGAATTCTAACGAAATTGAAAATTTAAACGAAGCATTGATAAAGTTGACAATACAGATCTTATAATGTAATTATCATTTTACGAAAGTCTTGTATCCAACACATTTGCTACAGAGACGTAAATAAAAAACTCGATCATAGTTATGTTTTGAAATTCGTCCTTTCGCGCCGTAATCTAAACAAGTTTTTGCACTTGCAAAAAATTACCCCGAAATATTATACAAGTTATATAAAGAACTTCAATTTTTCTGTCAAGCTAGAGGGATTAATTTACTATACATATATAAATGTAATGAATAGACTGAACTTTAAGAAACTCGAATCAAATAAAATCTTATTTTCCGTGGTAGTAGCCTTTCTAGGTCTGAGATAAATGAAAATCGTACTAAATTCTATCGTATTTTATATCCTAGCATTTTTTGAAAATTTTCAGAAGCCATAATTGCATAAAGATCCGCAATCTGGTAATGAAAATTTTAGAAAATTGCGTTTAGCCTGAATTACGATAAAAAAATCATACATGTGTTGCATACATATACATATGTATGTGACTTAATTTCCTCAGTATATGTTCGTGGTATAATATATGCATAATTACCCAAGCAACCAGGCCTGTCGTAGCAGAAGTCGAGCCCAGCGTACGTAGGCCACCTAACAGGCATTATACTGGCCGAACGTCGCGTCGCTCGAAGCTGCTACTGCTAGAGCACACGTTGGCTCGATTCTGGCCATGGCAGCTAAGCTAGTAGCGTGTGGGCTCGTATTCTGCCCTCGGCACCAGCCCGGCACAACTTGTGAAAACAACGAGCCAGGCTGGTGCCGAGGGCAGAATACGAGCCCATGCGGAGCTTATGTGCCATGGCCGGAATCTATGGCATTTTTACTTACTGGGCACACTTATAGCTAATAGACTGCGGATCTTTATGCATTTATGAAGAAATTGGTTCGGTGAAATATAAAACGAGAACAAATTTTTTAAATTCAAGAATCCTGTAATGTTGTTTTTAATGTAACAAACTCGTTACGGGAATGAAATCAATTTTTATATTATTCCTGCTTTCCACAATCAATGCAAAACATTTTTATTTTGCATACAGATTCGCAGTCTACAATGTAGAAATGGGGTGGACAGCTATTTTGAGACTGCCATATTTCAGCTATCTATAATACTTTCGAAAACCAGATAATTATTATAATCATCGCATCTAACCCTAATTTCTCATTTTCTGGCAGTTAATTGAATCACGAATTTTTTTAGACTCAATAAAGCAATTTATGCAATTCTATTAGCAAAATTGATAACAAATGAAATTTTATATGATCCTAAATATTGCCGCCTATAAAATCGATAAAAATGATGAATATTCCATGATAGCGATCGAATGAATAGAAGAAACCGTTTTCAATGTCAGTATGAGTATATAAATAGACAGACATGCATTTTTTAATTTGCAATTTCCTTGAGCGTCGCTCGCATAAACATACATAATGTACAGTAAATACAATAACTTTCCCTGAAATGAGTAATAAGAGGTACAATGAAAAGATAACAGTTATCTCTACCGCGTTATTGTTAGTATCATGAATGCCGTTAATCTTTGTGTTATAATTTGATAATCAAACTTAACAATTGTAACCATCTATGTATACGTATACTTACTTCATTACTCAGATTGGGTGTCCGTGGCAACTATAAGCACGCGGAAGGAAATCGAGTCGTATCCTGCCGTAACCTTAGTCTCGTATAGCGACGGTGAATTAGGAAATGGATCGGGAATTCCATATCTCTACCTCACTCCCTTGGACTTCACTGCTCAAGATCTTGCGGTAAGTAGCAATCTATCCACATAATTCATTCGTTTGCAAATCATCAGATCGTAATTGGCGTTACCTCCCTCGGATAAGATAGCGACTATCGTTACAAATCAACCAACATTATTTCAATCGATGTCTAAACGTTGTTTTCGTCACGTACAATGAGAAAACAGATATTCTAATCGACCCTATATCAAATTTCTTCCTTCTTTAGATTAGTATGTCGATCTGATAATAATTTTCTAATCGCAGAAAGACAGTCGAGCATCGCTGATGATGACATTGGCCCAGGGAAGCTATTGTAAATCGAAACAATGGGACCCGATGGATCCTCGTTGCGCCAGAATACTTCTGAGCGGGAAAATTAAAACGGTCGGTAACCGCAAGATATTTATTTCATTAATTTGGTCAATAAAGTTCTTCACTATTTAATGGTTGTACTTTGTTAACAGTTGAGGAATGATACCTCAGAACTTGATGTAGCCAAACGGGTATTCTTCAATCGTCATCCGAAATTAGTCAACATGCCGCCAAGTAAACATCTATTTTCTAAACAATATAATTTATATAATACTATGCGAATTATTTTACAAAAATTTCGTTTGTATTAAACAATTTCAGATCACCACTTCTATTTTGCCAAATTAAAAATAACGACGATCGCAGTTTTGGATACTTTTGGCGGGCCAAAGTACATCAATGTTAAAGACTACTTACATCCACCAGTTAACAACATTACGGAAGAATTTAACAGAGTTTTCCCTTTGAGATCCGGCGAGAATGATTGGCGACAAGAATACACGCCAGTTTCTAATTATTTAAATCCTGTAGTCCGCACTGTATAACATAAGAAAGAATAAGTGTCAATTCACATACTTTTAGATATGCAAGAAACATGGAACATTCTAATGAAACTACGATAATATTTTATACATTTTTGAATATTTTGTCATACTCTGCACAATTAGCAATTACACGAGTTGAAGTAATTATTGTACGAGATGAAATCTGTAATAAATTTATAAATTGATTCTAAATTTAGGTTTATCAGTTTTATAGAACTTATCCTGTTGTAGAAACAGACAACATCTTTAAAAATATTTAATGTTCACCGTGATTCGAAAGAATTGGAAAATTTATGACAGTCATACTTCACCCATATTCGTTTATCATCATACCCACGCTTAATAAGAGATTTGGCTCCCATTCCGATTTGCGTTTCCGTTCGACTAACAATCAGTCGCCGCATATGTACGACATTGTAATAAGAGTAACATTGCTGACAGTACTAATTAGCGATCATGGCAGTATAAATTTTCGTGGTGTCCATTCCATTAATGAAAAACTATATACACTGAGTATGAATAATATAAAAAAATCATACACAAAGATTTCACAATTTAATAAAATTAGGAAATTATTCCAGGTATTACATTGCATCACAAATTGCAATTATAATTAAGTTACTGCTGAAACAGGAATAGACTTTGTCGTGAAAACTTGTGAAAAACTGTATCGTGATTATAATCTGTTAAACTGTTATCTGTAATTTTATGTAGTCGCGGTATGACTTTTGAAACATATTTTCCGCGGAAACGATAGCAATGCTATCCTATTATAGGATCACCGTGTATTTTCAAGGCAATGATAAGTACTCAAGGAAATATTTGCTAACATTAAGACAGTTTTCATTTACGAAGTTAATTTGAGAAAGTAAATACCAATTTCAGAGTAGTACAAATTTTATTGTATTTAAGGTAATTTAATATCATTAGTTATATACACGTTTATAACATAGAAATTACATGTTCGTAAAATACAAAGAAATAAAACATTGCATAGTGTTTATTCAAAACACAGAACAGCATAAATTACAACGGTCTATGAAATTGTGACATCATTATGTACATTCTGTGTAATTTACAATAAAATACGATATTTGCATTATATATTAACACTATAATTATATATTAACACTTGAGCTATTATTACGAAAAGTTTGATCATTCGTGTTGACTACGTTTTCTTTATATTTGGTGTGCCTTTACCATGAACAAGACTCGATGAGCTCAGTATAACAGAAATTTGTTCTGGTAATGGACAAGCAATTAAAAGAAGCTCCTCTGCATTATAATATTTACTCAATATCTGGTATAATTGTGTAAATGCTGCGCATACGTTATTTTTTATTGGTCTAAACAGAATGAATTCTGTTTCTTTATTGGACAGATATAATTGCATCGATTGTTGAATTTCAGGACATTTAGATTTAATTACTCTTAACACTGAACTGATTATTGCAGCAAGCTCTTGTGGACTTCCGAAAATATGTTCCTGAGGTTTATCTGAATTCTTAGTATTAAGAAACAACTTTTCTTTGTCTAATAATCTTAAAATTACATCTATCAACAGAAATGTTGCATGCTGTATAAGGCGTTGACAAGTACATTTCAATTTACTATCTACATGTTTCCTGGAGTCTATTAGCTGTTCCTTCATTTGCGGTGCTCCTTCTAATAAAAACTCTAACAACGCATTATTTGACAGTGTAAACAGTCTGGAACTTTTTTCCAGTAAACCAAACGCTGCAGTCTTAACTTTCGAGAAGTCTAGACTGTACTCCTTTATAGTAAAGTCCACTTGAAATGGTGCAATTTGTTCGCGTAATATTAACAAGTGTTTGATTTGGAAAAGTTCTGCATCTAAAGTTGACGCTCGTTTTTCAATTTCGTGCCTCGCGTTCTCTATACTTTGAACACAAAGGGATATTGCTTCTTGACTCAAAGACTGGAAAACAGATCTGTCTACGCATCTGTACAATCTGGATAAGCAAACTAACGTTCTACGGACTGTGGGATACCACATCCCGTGAAGATCTGCTGGTGAATTCCCCATATGTGTTTTTTGATAAATAGAGTCCATTATAATATGATTTCTAGAAACAGGTTCAATGAAATTCTCATCATTGGATGACACCGATATCCTTTTCATGTTCGTTTGCCGTGTTTCTTCTCGTATCGATTCTGCTATGTCCTCCATCATTTTTAATTTCTCTGGGTATGCTAAATCACCTGGCGACGGATTGTAGTTCAAAACATCGGATTGTAAGTAAAGGTGTGCACGAAAAACAAGTCTCTCCTGTACATCGTGCAACAATTGTAGACAAATATTTCCAAATCCGTCCAAAGGTTCAAAATTATTTTGTACATGCTCGTCCAACATTTCGATTCTCAGAATACAACAAATCTCAGCCAATGTTTCTAAATGATTGATATGAATAATAAACGGTCTTAGCGTGTCGTACAAAGATGTACATAAGCTTTCTAGGTACGCTGTTAATCCACTGGATGGCTTAGAGAAGAATTCGTAAAATAATTTGTATTCGTCCATCGATGCGTGTAATAATAGCGCACACGAATTCCGTACTAGGCTACAATGATCGCCGTTGTACTTTTCTTTTACAGACATTAGGGATTTCTGTACACTAGAGCCCAATACTAGTCCTCTTTGGCTCCAATAATACTGATGACACTCTGTCAATAAACTGTCGTATTCTTGTCGTTTGTACGACTTTACTTCTATTTGTTCTATAACAGGCCTAACTTTCGATAAGATCGTTTGAAATCTTCCATAGAAAAGTGCTAACGCTGCATCAGAGCTATCATGGGAGTCATTGCTATCCCTCAAATTTAAGATACTCTCTGTAGTTTTACTAAACAGATGAAATATATAATTTTGTATCATAGATATCGCCTTGGATTGACAATGTTTATACTTAATCAAGTATGTATTACTCTCCTTAAATGACGGATTGCTTTGCACAAAGTCAATATTTATATCTATTTTATCCAGTATATTAAAGAACATCTCACTGTTCACCGACAATGTCGGCGCCTCTAATTTTTCCATCATCATATCGATATCTTTGAAGTATTTCACGTACTCGGCGATGTTTTCTATAGTAGAATTTAATTTCCTCTGATCAGAATCGAGTTGTTCGCTGGCGTTATAGAGGGAAGTTGTTTTATCGGAGACCTCTGAATATTGTTTATACAAAGTTGTGAAGTCTTCCATCGCTTCTTCAATCTGGAGACACAGTTCGTGACACTCGTGTCGTCGATTTTGAAGTTCGTTAAGATATAATATGTACTTTATATCTTTTTTATCCATGCATTCTTTCTCTAACGAACTGTAATGTTCTAAAAGGTCCTGATACCGTTCTATTTCCACTGACTTCTTATCTTTTTCGATTGTGCTTGAAGTGTCATTTATTTCATCGCTGTTCAGTGTACCCGTGGAAGAGAATTCTTCTTCTAAACTTAATAAACAATCCTTTTGGTGTTCGGTTAACGGTGCCAGTGGATCCTCTGACAGATCCCATTTGGTTAAGTTATTCGAAATACTTTTCATATTGGACATGATTTTTTGTCAGCAGGAATAGCTGTTATAAAACGGACACTTTTGAGAAAAGTAATAGAACGGTGTATACTATAAACATGCCGCTTTGCAATATAAGTTAAAAAATTCACTTAAAAAAACTGACACCGCAGCAATTATGAACCATAACCATGAAGTTATTAGATTTGAATATCGTAATGCAATCTGACCACCGACAAGTACGAAATATGAAAGTTTAGATTTTTAGATTGTAAAAAATAAATTACAATCGTACTACATTTCTTTAATTATAATTGCATAATTCTATTTTATCTCATTACTATATAATTGCTATATAATATCAGAATCTTTTACGCAAATATATCGGAATGCGGAATGGCAGCTAGGAAGTTTTTCTTCATCACGAAATCCACTGAAGTTGAAAGGGGCGATTCTCAAGATTATTTGCAGTAACGAAAAACACGGACCAATCGGAGCGCGGCTACAATGGCTCAAGTTGAGGCTGGTGTTGCGAATGTTGCGATTTGCGATTTACCGAGCCGGAATTTGTTCGCCGTAGCCGTGCTGTGATTGGTTCGTCTTATACGAAGTTTGTCGCATGCTTTGTAAATCAGACACGTTGGTTTGTGGCGCACGCGCATGAAGTGTGAGCGACAGATTCCTATTGAAAATAAGATTGTAATTCCTTCTGTGCGTGTATTCGAACCGTGAAGGTTTGTGTCAAATTATATCGATAAATATTCTTGTGATCTCTACAAAATAATAAAATCTTCATAGTGACGCATACTCTTACATGCCATTGCTACATAAAATTTATAATATTGTCATGCAACATGAAGTTTTTATTATTCAGTGCATTTTTGTGTTGTAACCTCTAAACCTTACAGTGTTATTTTTCCAGGATGGCACCAAGGTACGAATTAGCTGTTGGTCTCAACAAAGGCCACAAGACCACAAAAATTCGTGTGGCAAAAAATGCTAACGAAAAGAAAAAGACAGTGTGCGTCTTGCCATCCAGATTTAAGGGGGTCAGTATTTTACAAATGACTTGAATATTGACTAGATTTAATGATTATTGGTTATTTTTCTTTTCATTATATATTGCATTACTCGCTTCGTAAGAATATAAAAAATTTATAACAATTACATGTAATTCATGATTTCTGTTTACAATATTCGATTTGCTGTATCTAAACGAATTACATTTTACATTTTACTTTTTGTTTATTTGTATTTCTGTTTCTCGAATTCTAATATCGTTCTGAGAAATATTGAAAAATATAATAAGTTTCTCCAATTTTATCATTTCAGAGGCAAACCAAACACAGCAAGTTTGTCAGAGATTTAATTCGTGAAGTAACCGGTCATGCTCCATATGAGAAACGTGCCATGGAATTATTGAAAGTTTCTAAGGACAAGCGTGCACTGAAATTCCTAAAGAGAAGGGTAAGTTTCTAAAGAAATTGCAAAACTGAAATTTAATGTAAACAAAGAAAATGTTTAATACTTTCATCATATATATTCGATTTCATAGCTGGGTACACACATTCGAGCAAAGAGGAAACGAGAGGAACTTGGAAACATCCTTGTCCAGATGAGGAAAGCAGCTGCTCATCATTAAGTAACGCATAATTAAATGTTTATAATATTACATATTAATAAAAATATATGTAAGACATATACTGCCTTTTATTTTAATGAAAAATTACACTTTCCAGTCGTAGTGTTTGAGATACCAGGGTATTTTGCTGGGAGATCCCGGACTTTGACCAGAAAGGGTTAATTAAAGAAACTTTAATATCTTTTGTTACAGATAATTAGTATTGCTAAATAATATGGATTTGTATCAATAATAAGAATTGTATTTTATGGTTAGCTTAAAATAATGAAAATAATTAATATAACTATCGTTTTGTTAATAGCGTTTTTAGAGTAAATCAAATTCTTAAACATGACATTTTATTGTTGACTATGAATGTCATATTTCAATTTTTTGTGAACTATTACATGTAACCGAATGTTTACATTTACTGGTATGATGTATACAAGGTGAGGCACCTAAAACAGGCCACTCGCAATTGGAACAGACTGTAACGGTTGGGAATAGAAGATATAAGTAAAAGTCGAATGGTATCAGACGGTGCATAATATGCAACTAATTTTCTGCATCAGAAAAATTTAACATTGCACTTTTTTTTAAATGGAAGCTTATATTTTTGACTGCACCAAACCGATGCAGTTTCTTGTGCTCTACATAAAAGTGCTAACATATACTTATCTCCTAAACTTATTCGTTAGGACGTTATCGAAACTAAAAGTTCTCTGACTTCTAATGAAACATAACGTAGGTACTCCGGAACACTTGCCGAGAAACCGAAATAATTCAGATAACTTTTTGCCGTACGCTTTCTTCTTTACCATAAGATTCCTTTTTTACCATTTTCTGCACGATAGAGAGGACTCCACGCATTCACGTAAATCCAGCCACATTTGGTAGAGGGAGGAACATTTTGAGAGAAATACAATTGGAGAACACAGAGAATTCAAATAAATAAAAAATATAAAACAAAGATATAATTTTATTTTTTACGAATATTTTTCTCCTTATATTTAATATATATTTATTTTTACACTATGTTTACGGAAATATATATTTATGCGCCGCCGGTACCCTTGGTACCAATGGTACTCCTCTTCGTCCCATTGGTTCTCTTGGTGCGATCGGTTCCATCGGTTCCATCGGTTCCATCGGTTTCTTCGACCCCCTCGGCTCCCCTGGCCGCCTCGACTCCCCTGGCCCCCTTGGCTGCCTTGGACCCCTTGGCTCCCTTGGCTGCCTTGGACCCCTTGGCTCCCTTGGACCCCTTGGCTGCCTTGGACCCCTTGGCTCCCTTGGCTGCCTTGTGCTTGTCCTTCTCCGTTTCGTGCGTCTCGTCTGGCGCGTCGCCGCGCAGAAAGTAGGCGGCCAAAATCGCGCATAAGTTTGTTCTGTAACACATAAATTAATAAAACAGATAATAGATATTTAGTTATTTGGTACGAACATATTTAGTTTCGGTAACTCACCATTATCTGTCGTTGGGAAATCATAGGAACCTGCGACTCATCATGTTTCACATATGGCACTACTACACCTAGTCGTTTTTGTATAGGTAAGACGGCTGTTCTAGGTTGCTCGTTGGCGGCACCCGTTGCCACCATCGCAGGCATATCCGCCACCATGGTCGTTATCGTCGTTGCCGCTACCACGGACGTTGCCGTCGTTGCCGCTACCACGGACGTTGCCGTCGTTACCGCTACCACGGTCGTTGCCGTCGTCGGCGTCGTAGACGTCATTGCTTCTGCCGCTGTGCAATTATTAATTTCCACGTTTCCTATGGAACACATACAAAACAACATACACATTATTATTTAATATTGGGTTGGAACGAAAGTTCTCAGGATACTTAAATTCAAATTGAAAAGAAGGATTAAGATACATTGTGTAGTTACAACAGAGAGGACATGAGAGTGCTCACGGCCGCGGTTTTGGTGTCCCCATTTTTCCTGCAAAAATGAAACGGAGAAAAATGAAACAGATTTTGATTCGTGCTAAAAAATATAGGTTCTGTTCCAAGCTAAAAGATGATGCAGATTTTGTTCCAGGCTAGAAGATGATGCAGGAAAAGTGGGGACAACAAAACCCCGGGCGTGAGCACTCTCATTTCCTCTCTGGTAACAAAAATGGTAAAAAAATAATAGAGCATGCGAGACACAAGAACAGGTTCATATTTCTGACGAGGTAGGAGAGCCCCGAGGCAGTTATATTGGCGGGAATGTACCGAAACAATCTTTACCGGACAAAAAGACTCCAGGACGTGTTCTACGAGTTACAAAATATACACAAATACACTTGTTACACATTCATTTTTCAGAATCAAATCATATAAATTTTTTAAAATACTGCCGGGTGCTCAAGGTGCCTCATCATTTCATCGAGAATCTTACTTTACCGAGGCTAATCGCCGCGCATACGCGTGAAATCTTGCACTTTTATAACATCACTGGTTGAAATGACGATCGGCAGTCGAAATGACGATCTATTTATTCTCCAATATGGCTATCGGTACAAAAACCCACGCTAGTATACTCGAAATACGTTCTCGCAAATACTCTAAATATGTACCTCAAAGTTCACACCAGGGTGGCTTACACAAAACTCAGCTCGAGGCCTCCGCGAGGATTCCGACCCTTCAAACACACCGAATCACATCGCCGCGCTGCATCGCTCGGTCGCCGCCAAACACACCGAATCTCAATCACACCGAATCTCAATTGCACCGAATCTCAATCGCACCGCGTCTCAATTGCACCGAATCTCAATCGCACCGCGTCTCAATTGCACCGAATCTCAATCGTACCGCGTCTTATTCATGCCGTTCCTTTCTCATACATACACAGACACACACTGATTGCACTCAACAAACAGAATGAAGAATAAATTGTTGAATAAATCTATGAATCCATGTCATAATCCTTAGCAGTCTCGAGGGGTGACAGAGTCACTACTAAACATTGCTGTACCATTATTCACAATATTGTTTGCATTAGTATATCTAATCAATTACTATAAAATGAAAAAAATCATAATAGAATGGAATTATTCTAGGTCGGAAGAGATGTTCAATTTTCAAGGTAAAATAACTCCGACTGCAAAGGGTTAATTCGATCCGTAATTGTGCATAAAATGTTACAACTCACCAGATTTTGACGATCCTTCACTTTCTGTCGTGTCACTTGTTCTTCCCTCACAACCCGAGTTGCACATAGTAGGCGAATGAATTGGAATGAATGGCGAAACGCGCCCAGTCCCGGCGCTTATATAGAAAATGTAAAGGCGGGAGTGGGAGAGCTCGAGAGTAACCAATCGAGTGTTAGTATTGGGCAGTGCCGTCTCCCGTGGAATAGTCACCACCCACTACAACAGGCATGTCAAACTCTTTTACCATCAAGGGCCTATTTAACAATAAGTATTATAAATTAATTCGAGGGCCGCAATAGAAAAAAGCAGACTCGAAATAAAAAGGAAGCACACTTTTCTTATTAACATTGCTGTTACAGATACACAATACATACGTACAAAAGTTGTTTTGTTTTCAAGTTACTTTATTTGAATAAAACTATTTCATTTTTGTTTCGAAGAAACTTGGTAATGTTTTTCAGCAATCAATTTTCAAAATTTGGTTGAATTTGTTGAACGCATTCTTCAGTACAATATATTCTTGAGAAATACGCAAACACTAAATCTATTCAAAATCTACAGCATAAAGGTCGACCACAAAAATTAGATACTAAAAATTGACCAGTACGATAGAAAGCGACTATAGTATAAAAGTAGCGTCTTGAACTATTAGAAATGTTATAAGAAAAGCTGGATATAATGGTCGTACAGCTAGGAGAAAACCTGAAAACCCTCCTCGAGCCCACAGGTTGGAAAGATTAGGACTATTTTGCTTGGGTGAAAAATTCTCAAAAGATTATTTAACAATTTAATATTTTATTATTCGTGTGCGAAAGTCAAATTGACGTGCATTAAACGTGAATTAGCTGTGCGCGATTCCGATACGCATGTGGCTTTTTGTGTGGATACTTGCATTTGTGAGGATTTTATTCAACAGTTATTGACACAAAATAAAACACCATTTTATAGTGATCTCAAGTAAACTACTCTTGTGAGAACAATTTAAAAGTGAAGAGGCATTGACCCCTTCTTCTACTCGATAATTCCATAGGGCGGATTTCAATGTCGTCCAACGATTTATTAAATATTTTCACCTCGCTGGGGCCCCAAATAAGAACCAAGGTATGCATGCCTCTCACTTGATACGTGACTGTCGCGCGCCTCTATGACGTGCGCAACGTACACCTCTGTTGGTCGCGTTGCCGCATATTAGGCGGATTTTTAATTGTTACTAACTAATGTTACGTCCTAAGATGGACGTTTGAAAAATAGATAATTAAATTTAAAGATTTTAAATTGAGAATAAAACGCAGTTTTGAACCTACCTGCATTCACCGGCTTCGGTTCGGGTAATTGAGGATTTGCTTAATTACTAAGTGACTTTGATTTTGGAATTGGAACGAAGAAATCGAAGTTGGGTAAACTCTTTAAAAAATGATTTGAAATCTTGATTTTGTATAAAAATTAACAAGAATATATTCTATTGAACAAATTTAGGGTACATTGAGTTATTGAAAGCTTATAATAAATTTGTTAGTAATTACCGAAACGCAGTTGTTTCGCGCGCAGTGGTTGATGATTGATCTGATCCGCACCGGGGATGATGATGATGATGATGATGATAATGATTTATAATGTCCAGCGGGTTAACACGCTTTACGAACTTTTAACTCTTGAATAAACACTTTTATAACTTTGATCAAAATTTTGGCAAACTATGTACTCTTTTGACTGGAGAAAACTGAACTGTTGATTTGTAAATGAAACGGACTGCACTTGTGATCGAGAGATTTGTAATTGAAGTGGGCTCCTGAGGATGAGCTGTCCCTTTTATAGGTTGGTCAATCCTTTGTTCTTAATTTTCATCAGGTGATTATTTCATCACCATTTCCTCTTAATTGCTTTCTTCTCTGTCACTCTCGTTTATTACATTTTCCGTCTTCCTCTTGGCTGGATCATATTACTTTTGTTTATCTCGTAGCTCGATTTCTTCCCTCTCAGTCACTCTCTTCTTAATTATGTGCATTGTATTTTTTGTCCTCCTCTTGACCAGATCATATTACATTTGTTTATCTCCTAGCAACAAATTGCTCATCGATTCTTTTTAATTCCTACGCAGTCTTTAGTGATGGACAATCTTCAGCGGATATTAGCTCACGATTCATATTTGGAAATGACTCGATCATTTAATGAAATAAATTTCGCTACGTATTTATTTCGTTTAATAAAGATTCAAACGAAAAATGAGTTTTCCTAATACTATCGCACGCAGTGTGGTATAATATACGATAGTTTGACATTAATTTGATATTTTATTTCTCGTACAATATTATTGAAGCAAGCATATAAAAGATATTAACAAAATGTATGTTATGCTTGATTTTATCATGAATTATTATTATTGGCTAAACCACTGGACGTGACACTAAATAACGAAACCGAAATCGCAATTTTTTTATTCTTCAAATTCCAACAGTCAAAAAGGATATCGATTCTCACTATGCAATTCTTATAGAGTTTTTTGCGCTGATTCCGAATCTGTTTTTAATTTTTCTCCTAGACGCACAGTTTTTGAGAAATTTGAATTTGAAAAAATGACATATTAATTTTCAACTTTGAACAAATATTGTGATGTTATTATAAAAGATATTGAATTGATCTTTACAGCAAAAGATTCCTTAGACTTTCCCGAATACAGTGATGAATAATATTAATACATTATGATTGTTTAAACATGTTTAAACGATCATGAAAGACGGAGAGACACCAGTTTTGCACCAATTTTTGACGATATTTTTGAATTTATCTCAAAAAATAAGGGTCCAGCAGAAAATCGAACTATACCACGCGATAGAGCAGACTTTTATCTTGAAAACCACCCTTTCAAGTGTCGAACGTCGACGTTTTTTCGGACCAGAAAGCAAAATATCTTTGCCCGACATGAGTTGCGGCCAGTGGCGCTCACTAGAACGGTCGTTCGCCGCTCCGTATCCCGTCCCGAGCGCCACTGGCCGCAACTCATGTCGGGCGAAGATATTTTGCTTTCTGGTTCGTTAAAAAACGTCGGTGCTGCAAACTTCCAACGTGGGTTTTTCAAGATAAAAGTCTGCTCTATCGCGCGGTATAGTTCGATTTTCCGCTGGACCCTTATTTTTTGAGATAAATTCAAAAATATCCTAAAAAATTGGTGCAAAAGTGGTGTCTCTCCGTCTTTCATGATCGTTTAAACATGTTTAAACAATCATAATGTATTAATATTATATATCACTGTATTCGGGAAAATCTAAGGAATCTCTTGCTGTAAAGATCAATTCAATATCTTTTATAATAACATCACAATATTTGTTCAAAGTTGAAAAATATGTCATTTTTTCAAATTCAAATTTCTCAAAAACTGTGCGTCTAGGAGAAAAATTAAAAACAGATTCGGAATCAGCGCAAAAAACTCTATAAGAATTGCATAGTGAGAATCGATATCCTTTTTGGCTGTCGGACAGTGTTATCGTCGAGAACCACTCTTTAAATTTTCTTCCACCTGTAGTCGAACACCTATATGACATAGCTTTTTTGCACTGTTAATAAATATTACGTTTGTGAACATAATAATTATCTTTAAAATTATGCAACTTTAAATAAATTCTTCTACGGTGTACGGAGACTTTTTTGACTGACTGTATGTACATATATTCATGTAGCCATTTTCTGATTAATACATTTTAGAAATGAAAGTATATGTACATATTTATTGAAGCGTATTGAGTATTGAGACTTCCCTCGCAATAATTACACCATTCATGTGTGTCTAAATACTTTAAATAAATATATAATTTAATCGAAATAAATAAATAATTAATTTTAAATATTCGTAATGGGTGAAATTGATTTGCAAAAGGGTGAAATTGATTTGCAGAGAGGTGAATTTGAGTTGCAAATGGGTGAAATTGATTTACAGAAAAGTGAAATCCACTTGCAAAAGGGTGAAATTGATTTAGAGAAAGGTGAAATTCACTTGCAGAAGGGTGAATTTGGAGTGTAAAACCAATAAATTGTCATTAACAGTTTCATAGTTTTTGGTCGGGCTGCAGACTGCTTGTCAACAGGCCGCATGCGGCCCGCGGGTTTGACATGCTTGTACTACAAAAAAACCTCGTTTTTCCTGGAGGGTTCGGAAAGTTCATAAACGGACACGGCCAGGTACTACAGATGACCTGACGCTCTTATGCTTCATCGGTTTATTACTCGAGGACCTTGGATGTACACGTGCTTGCCAACTGCGTGCAAGCCGTAACGCACATTCCAAGGTCCTCTACCTCGAAAGAAATCTGTTTCGGCTTTACTATATAATATTTGCAATAAAGTAATTCACAAATTCACTGTTAATGTTCCGGAGCCAGGGCGTGCTATGTTTTAGATCTTCCGGATTAACGTTTTACCCCAATCGAGAAAGGTAAAAATTACTTTATTACTGCACATTTGAATAGTATACCCCAAGTTCCAATTCAATAGCGACGACCTGTCGTAAACCCTCGCATGCAGCACAGCGAGCGACGGGACCGTTCAGTCCAAGCGCTGATGACCCTGCAAATGGCTTACAGATGTAGGGGTTGTAACAAGGGACAAACATTCGAGGTGTGAGGCGGGGCCCTTTTCTCCTCCTTTTATGAAAAGTCAAAAAATTACCTGGTTTCACTTTATCAAAAGAAAAGATCTTGTAAAGAGAACTACGTTTCGAATAGCCCTCTAAAGTGAACGGTTTATTTTACGAACAAAAGTAACAGGATATAAATGACGCAGCCTGTCCAGATCTACAGGTTTTGTCTAACACAGGGGTTCTTCATAAGAATATCTGTATGTAACGTAAAAAAATTATGTTACGATTTCTATATATAACCCGATATAACGTAAACTTACTTCATTTAATGATAAAAATAAAAAATATTTAATCCTCTTTTCCGCACCTTATTTTTCAGTATTTAATGAAATATATAAAAAAACTTTTTAAAAACCACGGTTAGATTAAAATGCACTAAAAAGGAGAAAATAATTTTTTTCCTGGTTCTCCATAAAATACCGAATCCAGTTAAATGGTTAATAATATTTTTCCCCAAAATTTTAAGCAATTAGTTCAAAATTTCTTCTGTTATAAAATTAGTGTCGGAATAGATAGAAAAATTTAATATTTTAAATGAAATCATGACATTAGTGACTATAAAAATAAAAACGTGGAGCGCTGAACTATATTGACGTAATCTTCGTGGGCGCTCCACTATGGGAAGAGGTTTAAAATTCGATTACAAGATTTGACGGATACAACAACAACACGGCAAGTTATTATAAGCGTGGTAAAAAAAAGAAAAGAATCAATTCTTCCTCTCTCGATTTTCAAATCGTAATTTCTTTTATGTTTATGTATGTATAATCGACAGTCCTTCTATTTAGGCGCCACCTAATAAGCACCCATCGAACTAAACTTGCTCACATTTTTTCTTCTATATTATCGATTTCATGAATTCTGATGCCAGAAAGTCAGTGATAAAATATGCTCATATGAGGACGAAAACTGTTTTCCCCGGAAACCATATTTTCAGTGAGAATTTCTCACCTTAATTTTGTCGTTTTCTTTGTCACTCTACCTTATCGGCTTTCGATCACCCTAAGTCTGCGTTACCGTCGTATGTCGTCGGTCACTTCACGACTGTACTCGTGGATGGCGCTATGAACGAATATTATTCTATGAAGATCATTTTCCGAGAATTTCCCGGGAGACTTGTTTGGACACCCTTGTCCCAGCGTCCCCACCCTGTCCTTTCTTCCGAATTCAACGCGAGAGGTATCTAGAATTCACTGCACACAAAGGGCAGCTTTGAGGAACGAAGCTCTCTCTACACTACAGGATGGGGAAAACCACAATGCCGCCCAGGCCTTGATGCGCCATTTTGTAAATCGAAGGTCCAAAAGGACGCGATGAAAATTCTCGACTTTTCGAGAAACAATAAAACATGCTGTACCACGAATAATATATCAAATTCCATTGAATATATTTTTGTAATAATTAATAGACTTCGGATTTTTACATATTTTATACATTAATTACTTGCAGAAACGAAGACAAAAATTTAATACACTCAACACGGACTATGAATAATATTACTCTTCCCTTAGCATTTTTAAAAGAATACGAACTATAGCCGACGATTGAAACATATAAAACATTTTCAAAAATTAAATATAGAAGAATAATTAATTTCTAATGCATTTAATCGTATTTTTGATGATGGAAGACAAGCTGGAATCTCTTTATCGATACAATGAATATTTTTTCAGAAACTTGCTTATATAATCGTCGTTCCCATGTACTATTATTGTCGACACTTATAGTATTTCGTTATCGTCCACGTTGTAATCTTGCTTTATCTAGAATTACATTGTATCTAAGCGAATTGAATAGATTTTTCCAACGCTTTTTGGTTGATCTATTACTATTACATAATAAATAATCATACAATATAAAATATGTAATTTACGCTGATGATAAATCAAAAGTTAAAATAAGGAATCTTAACGAGAAAGCGCACGGTGGCAATTTGCGAATTGTATAAACCGAGAAAAAATAATTAATTGATGAACATAATTTGCGACAATGTCACTTTCCATTTCAAAGGACGTCCATTAAATATAAATCAATCGAAAATATTTACATTTCAGTTATCAATTAATAGAAAATAACTAAATTGCAAATTTGATCTGCACATTTCGTCGTCCCACCTAGTGGCGCCGTCTACAGTACGCAACTTTGTAAATGCGATTTCTGTACCTCCATTTTATTTCCTCACGCGAAAATTATTCCATTGCAGCACAAAAGTTTTATCCTAAACTGCATGTATTTGCAATAGAAACTAAAATCAACAATGTTTATTGTAATATTTATTGTAATAAATATTACTACCTTCAACTGAATAGTAATTAGGACAGTGTAGGTATCACATTTTAATTAAATCCTAATTAAATACCAAAAAAGATTTTTTTCAAGAATGAGTTCTTCTTTAAGCAAAATAATTTTGGCGGTAACGTCAACAAATTTCGTAAAAGTATGTACGATTTTTACACACAATTTCATCATTTATTTGGTCGATCAACTTCTCTGTAACGATACTGTTTATTCCTATACTATAATGGCGAGATACAATAATAAAAATGTAGTATTATCATAGAAAAACATCGTTTGTAAATGTTAATGATGAAATATATTTTGAAATTGCAGTACCACTCATGCAATTTTTAATGTTACATTTCTACGTTTCGAGTACAAAAGAAATCACTTTCTTTCTCGATAGATAATATGGAATAATTAGTAAAATGTTATAATTAAACAAACAATAATAATAATATTTTATACAGTGTGAGGTTTATATAATTATATTATAATATAATAATGGTATATTATATATATTTATAAAAGAACGATTTTTAAATATTATTTTATTTTACCGAGTACAATAAGACATTTTTTCGCCTCCAATAGGAAAATCGAAATATTCGAATATGTATTTCATAAATAACAGAACAAAAATCATTCGAATGTAGATTATTCTGTACTTGCTTACGTATTTCACCAATCTAAAACTTTTTCTCTAATAGGTACTTTATTATATTTCACAGATGAAATAATCTTTGCACGTACACCATATACATTTATTAGAAATACTGTACACAGAGTATCAATCATCGATTCAAAGAAATGATAGAGTTTCACCGGTAATGAAGGTTAACTAAGGGTTCGTAACCTTCAATTACTAAGCTGTGTTAAGCAACGTGCCACAATTCCTCCACCAAAACTTTTGGTTTCGTCTGGATGTAAGTAGAGCATCATTATACTTAATGCTCAATTCATTATATGTATTGTACACATCCAAATTTCGAGAAGCTTAACGCGATTGGTAGGGTATAAATAAATTTTTGCATGCACGCCAATTGACTGATAACTAGACAGCGGATTTAATGCATTTATAACAAAAATGAGTAGGTGCCATTTATAACAGTAAAAACATTAGACTTTAAAACTACTGTTACGTTATTTTCAACCAATTCAACATATGTATTAAGAAAGAAAATAAATTTCTATTTGACTCCAGTTTGTTGCAATTCAGGTAGAAAATTTTTATTTTGCATAGAGATCCGCTGTCTACTGATAACAATTAGTCTTTGAAACTATATTACACGGATCGTATTCTTTAACCTTACTGTCTTTATTGCGACATCTTTCTCCGCATAAAATTAAAAAATCTAAGTATTGTAGCCATTCGGCTCGGCCAATGCCAACGTCAGGGGGACCTATCTCGTGACCTGGTCACGTGTCCGGTACTCGCAGAGAGGGGGTAACTGTTTCCCCTCGATTCGTGCTGTCTCCTTCATATCTGGCAACTCGATTTACTTTAAAAAATACTTTTCTGAAAGATTAGCGATGTCTATTTCGAAGGAAATTTTATAATTTTCTTAAAATCGTTATTGTAAGAATTTTTTAGTTATGTCACTATTCTTGCCGCGCTGCGAAATGATTTGAGTTCGAAGTTTTAAAACCCTCAGCACTTAAATGGTGACTCTGAGAGACGCCACTAAAAATTGCTGTACCATTATACAAAATATTGTTTACATTATTAAATATGTCGGTATCTAATCAATCACTAAACATTTAGGTATTGTACGAGATATTATATCTTCTAGGTCGGAAGAAATGTTTAGTTTTCGAGTTAAAATAGCTCCGAGTGCAAAGGGTTAATTTTTAAGTTAAAATTGCCCCGAGTGCAAAGAGTTATTTCTAGAGCAATGTTTTTACAGCTGAGCGGAAGAGGATAAAGAGAATTTTCGTCTTTATAGGGGTTTACGAGTTTTACCGAGGTTCTTCTGTACTTTAGAAAATCCTCCGTAAAGAATTAGCACTTTGAAAAAAGTAAGGACAAGCTTCCGGCGTAGATTGAAATCTTTACCACTTCCAACAGATAAAATTGTAGAAGACCTTGTTGATCCTCTTTCGTGGAAATATTGGCCGGAATTTTTGCTGATCCCCTGAACTATTCGTCCAGCTTATTAGGTGAAATCGTGGTATTGAAACGGTCGCCGAACCTTCTTCAAAAAGAAAGAAAACATCGATATAACCACTCCGCCGCCCAAGTGCCGGTCATAAATCGTCCATGCTTTTCAACTAGAACTACCGACACAAGCGTTGTGGAAAGTTATCGGTTCCTTTATTGCCCAGGCCTGGATTTTCGAAATCCACGGCTACGAGGGATCGAGAGATCCCTTTTGGTCATCCTAATGGAGTGACTTGTTGATCTACCGCTGGATCGCTAAGTATAATATTAATAAAATGTCGTCGTAAACGTAATATTTGTAAGTAATGATTGCAAAAGTTCCGATTTCACATAACGAAACACAAGCTGTTACATTTTAAAATAACAATTTCATTAATCATCATCGTCATTCTCTACAATTGTCTCCCAATATTTTATAAGATGGCGGATATCACATGGCTTCGGGTCTCCGGGAACGAACTTTTGGAACCATTCGATAGAAATTGACGAAGGATTGTTTATCCTATATCACTATCAAACGGCAAATAAAGTAACAATTCCATCATATTTTGTTAACCTTCCTCAAGAATACAGTTTTAAAAATATCTAATACAAACACAAGTTTCACTTCTGTGTAGCTGTAAACACATCAATACTTCGTTACTCTCGTGAGAAATGTGTGAAATTAACAAATGAAAGTTACTGTTTTTAATCAATAGAATAAAAATATTACTGAGAATGATATTTAAATTGTTCGTAATGCAAGATCTACATTAATGCATACATACTTCCTCGCAGCTTGCAATATGTATAGTGAGGTTTACCACATTCCACCATACTACATATTATATTAATACTGCTTACACGTAGTGTATTATAGAAACTATATTACTATCAGATGATTCCATAAGTTCGTGCCCGATATGAAATTAAAATTCTAGTTTCTATAATTAGAAAAGAATGGTGGCTATATAATTTTTTCTTTACACCCCGCCGTGTAGTACAGTTTGCGACATCTATAAAAATCGGATACGAACTTATGCAATCATTTAATATATTACTATTAGAATTATCACAATGTTATACTAGTATTTATAGGAATATAAAACTATTACAATATTTTGACCTTGTGAAAAATGTAAGGTTAATGAACAATATATGAAGATCCATGAATTTAGATCAAAATTTTGTTAATTACTATGAAAATTATTGATTAATAATAACACTACACCGGTTCCGGAAAAAAGACTTCACAAAATAATTTTAGAGTTTTCATTTTGCAATGACTGAAATTATACAAACAGAAATTATTAAATAGAAGCCAGTTGCTTTTAGTTCTCGATTGTTTCAATGTTAAACAGTCCAGCACTATCTTATTCCTAATCAACTGATCACACAAATAATATAATTAAAACTAATTTTACTTGGAATACATCCACGAATTAAGTGATTGCTGCAGATGATACATGACAGATAAAAACAGTCCACAATACATAAAAATATGAAGAATAAGAGTGATACTTTTACCAGAGTTAGTTATTGAAATCATTTGAAAGAGTATCCCGTGTTTGCGTAGTGAGGGGTTGACGGATTTAGAGAGGATAATTTATTAATTTATTACGGAATTGCCCCTTGTTCGTAATCAGAATACGTATTGTATCGAATTAAAATAAAAATGCAAAAAATGCGAAATGAATTGGCGATGTGTATATGTAAGGAAGCTAGCTGCAAAACGAGATAAAGAAGGTCACAAACTGCAATGGAAATAAAATCTATTGTTGGAGGCCGCTTTTGAGAGACATGGGCCACGATTTCCGGGAGCGAAAAGGAGGGGGGCCAACGACCCTTCGCATTGGGTCGAGAAAATATAAGCGGGGTCGATATTGAGAACACGAGGAACGAGAAAAGGGGAGAACGTCCCCCGAAAAGCCCTAATGCGCTCCACGAGTTTTCCAGGAGGCACGACGCCGCCATGGAAATCGAGAACGTCGATACGTTAGAACGTTAGGAAATTAAAATTGTATAAGCCCTACCGCGAGCTTCTTATTCCATACACAATTTCCTCTGACAATATAATATTAGCTTGTCTCATTCCATCGTAAAAACCCAATATGGCTACCGCTGTTAATCGTACGCTGTATAACCGATGTACTTAACCGATGCCTATTAGTATAATGATTAATTATGATTAATAGACTTCGTAACGATAAGATCCTGTATAATATACGTACAATAAGTAATGCAAATTACCTTATAGACTTCGGATTTTATGCATAATTATTACAAGAACAAGTAATCGCAATATGAAACAGTGAACGGTTTCAGAAAATTTGGGAACATCCGTACATTATTATTATCAGTAGACAGCGGATCTTCATGCAAAATAAAAATTGTCTGCATCGATTGCAAGAGATAGAAACCAAATAGAATGTTATTTCTTCCTTCACTGATTTTAATTGAGGAGAAATCATATAGTAACATCTTCAATTTTTAAAATTGTTCAACTATTTTCAATTCATCTACTCAATTTTACTATAGATGCATAAAGATCTGCTGTCTAATTATCAGTTTGTAAGTATCTATTAGCATTATTAGAGGAATTCAATATCATTTTACTTGGAATTGACGCAGAAACTTTGTATTTTGCAACTACATAAGATCCGCAGTTTACCTACTATAGACCACATTAGCTCAGCTGTAATCGCAAATAAGAAATGACAAAAATAACGAAGAAATTCTGCCAACCGAATAACGAATAATTCGATTTATTCGTAACTCGAATAACATATTATTCGGATAATGCTGAACACGGCGGTCAGACATAATCTATATGCAACAGGCTGCGCAAGGAAAACTGGGAAATTCCGTAACTTCGTTTTCATAAGATGCTCGCGGGGCTCGTAAATAATTCATGATCCTCTCGGATGTTCTCACGACGGAAATATGGGTTGACAATCGCCGGCTTTCGATATCTTTTCTCACGAGATGCGTGTCCCGAGAAATTTCGTCGAAAGCCGAAACAAGCTTCTATGGGCGCGGCCAAATGAATTCTCTCATCGATGCCGAATCAAAACTCCCTTCGAGCGATGACCCAAATCCGAAAGGGGGTAACGACCCCGAACAGGGAATCGCCCCCTAGTCGAATCCGTTTGTTCGCCATTCTCCGCTCTTTCTCTCTCTCTCTTTTTTGTTTTCGATTGCAAATGGCGGGCCGCTCTTTGAATTTCAGCTCTCTATGCGTGTCTCCATGCGGCCAATGGCGAACAGGCAGTTGTCCTTGCGAACCCGTGTACACATATACACCAACCTCTCCCGATCAACGGAGGCACATGCAACCTTCTCTATTCCATCTTCCGACGTGCTTTTTACCTGCGATATGTGTCCCAAGAAGCATACCCAGGGCCGTAAGCTAATTAACCCTTTGCACTCGGAGCTATTTTAATTCGAAAACCGAATTTTTCTTCCGGCCTGAGATATTTCCATTTTATATGATTTTCTTCATTTTACCACGTTTTTATCGATATAAAACTGATATAATACCTTGTACAATACTTTAAGTAGTTTATTAAAATATTAAATTTATGTTTAGTAAAATTTATTGATTACAAATTTAACCTCTTGCTCTACGATTTATCTTACGGTTTCAGTGATTAGAACTTTCTCATAGTTCGTAATTGCTTGACAAGAAAGCGAGCTAATAAAAACGGAGAGCTAATAAAAAAGGAGAACATTTATATCGATTGTATGGCAAGGGATTAATAATGCAACAAATATTTTGAATAATGGTATAAGAATTATTTATTAGTGGCGCCCCTCTCTCTCTCTATCCGAGTCACCACTCGAGTGCAAAGGGTTAAACAGTATAGTTCATCTCGATTCTTTTTCATTAAAGTTTCCCATTGAAAAATACATGGAGTTCTCACTGGAAATAAAGAAAGCGCTTTAACGCTTCGACTGCCATAGCTATAGCCTCAGAAACTCTATAAAGTTATATTTATTTAACTGGTATAGGGTCTCTCGTGACCCGACAACAGTTCTCCACTCTAACTGTCACTACTGTATTCTACGACAATTGAAAATATGCAACTCCTTTGACGTCTTCGGAATATTTCGAACGTTTAGTCTTAAATTACATACTCAAAGGTATCTGAGAGAAATTTATATAGGATGAGTGGTGAGTAAACGTAGATAAATAAACAGAAACATCATTTATAACTCGTAAACCAATTAACCAATTTCGGTGAATATAACTAATATGAGTCTATGAAACACATTTCTTAAGGTTTCGTTATTAGCCTAAATAAAAAAGTCGTAAAAATCACAACATGTTTATTAGACATCATTTACTAAACTAATTCATCTAGCCTTACAGAGAAATTGAAGCCGTTTGGTCCATTTATAAAACAGTTATTCTGACCTAAAGTGTTCGTGATCACGTGATCAATCATGCGAGTAACTATATATGTACTACGAAAATCGTATCATAGATTTATTGCATAGATTGAAGATTGAAGAATGAACACAAAGACAAAGCTACTTTTAATTCTCCCTCTAGCAATTTCCATTAATCTTCTATTGCGAAACAATAACTATTAAGATTCAACTACCGACTGTTTAAAAATAAAAATAGATTCACAGCATAGAATTGTAGATAGAAGATTGAACAAAAAGACAAAGCTACTTTTAATTCTCCCTCTAGCAATTCCCATTAATCTTCTATTGCGAAACAATAACTATTAAGATTCAACTACGGACTGTTTAAAAATAAAAATAGATTCACAGCATAGAATTGTAGATTGAAGATTGAACACAAAGACAAAGCTACTTTTAATTCTCCCACTAGCAATTTCCATTAATCTTCTATTGCGAAACAATAACTATTAAGATTCAACTACGGACTGTTTAAAAATAAAAATAGATTCACAGCATAGAATTGTAGATTGAAGATTGAACACAAAGACAAAGCTACTTTTAATTCTCCCTCTAGCAATTTCCATTAATCTTCTATTGCGAAACAATAACTATTAAGATTCAACTACCGACTGTTTAAAAATAAAAATAGATTCACAGCATAGAATTGTAGATTGAAGATTGAACACAAAGACAAAGCTACTTTTAATTCTCCCTCTAGCAATTTCCATTAATCTTCTATTGCGAAACAATAACTATTAGGATTCAACTACGGATTGTTTCAAAATAAAAGTGAAAGCGAAATGGCGTTTCTCTGATCGAGATTCAAGTAAAATTTCACGAAGAAGTTTCCGGACCAACTATCATTACGGCCCTGGAAGGTTCAAAAAGATGCATGCATTAGAGCGTTTCTATCGTATGAATGGTGGCATACACGTGCAAGTACCTAATACCTATGAAACGAGAGAAGATCTCGTTAGCCATTCAGCTGTGCCTCGCACGTACATTCAACCCTCTTACCAATACCACAGGAAAGAAATTCTTCGTCGACTATAAAGACTACTTCCGGGTGGAAACTAACTTGTCGAACCATTTCGGCCGATGAATAACTCTTTAACACTTTCTACGTGTGCGTGGTTCAACCTCGGTTATAAATATTCTTCCGATGTGTTATCGAGCTTTACGAAAATACTCATTGTAAGACTGCGGATTTTAAGCATTTGTGGCAGAAATGAACAGGAGAAAAACAAAATTTCGAAGATATTAAACAAATAATGTCGTTACGTTATTGTTTAAAATTATCAGAAGGAGGAATACATTTTCATTTTACTTCCGTCTTCGAAAATTAACTTGGAAAGTTTTTATATTGGATTAATTATTTCACCGTTCTATCTATGTAATTAAATGGCCACTAATAGCGCGAATAAATATAAATTTTATGCTGACACTGTCTTTGAATCGTCATTTAGTTATACACAGTTATACAGGGTCATCCATTGAGAAATGTTATCTTAAATGATTAAAATACGCTGTTTTTTCATAATTTTACATGCTATATGATATTTTCCATTTCATGGATACGAAATTGATATACATAATACCTCATACAATTCTTAACACTAAACCTACCACAAGGGATCAAATGACCCATTTTAGATTTTTTATTTGACAATTATTGTAATTGTAAAGGTGTTTTCATGGGAATTGATTGAATACATTTCTTGACTCCGGTATATATTATAGTAAAATTCGCACAAAATATAAACAAATTTAATCGTGTTATTTTTATAATGCCATACACATTAGTCACTTTTGATTGTCGGTAGGTTTAGTGTTAAATATTTACTAATTGATTTGATACCAACATATTTAATAATGTAAATAACATCTTAAATAATGGCACAGCAATTTTTAGCGGTGACTCGGAGTCACACCACTCGAGTGTGCTAAAAGTGCTAAGGGTTAAAATTTAAAATACTATCCAACTAAACGTAAAATATTAAATTCGAAATACTCGTTCCGCTAAATACGGTTCATCTCTGTTACGAAACGCTATTGAGTACCTACTTGTACAATTGAGCCGGGTAAAAATAAATTGTTTTCGAAACGATTTTCAGTGGTAAAGCCAAGGGGCATCCCGGCGCGATTTACGAGAAAAAGAACCTTTCAAGCGGAAACTGCACTGGTGGGCACTTTCCCGGTGGGAGTACCAGCTGCAAGTAGAAGAATTCCAGGCCAAAGTGTTTCCTGCTGCAAAGTAAAGTTCAGCCGGAAAATTCTTCGACAGGCAACCGAAGGTTTAAAAATTCTGTACCAGGCCAACGTATACCTACAACACCACCCTAGAGTGCTGTTAGGTCGGATACCCGTACAAACGCAGCAGCGTCTATACACGCCCAGCGAGTCCTGAGCATGCCGGCTTCTAGGAACCCATAGGCGTAGGATTAGCTCGCCTAGCCGAGTTCTGGTCTATGACGAACTTGCAGCAACTAGAAACGGTTCAACGAAATTTATTTGCATTTTCAACGCTGCTAATTGCCCAAGTATTTTTCAACCACCTGCAACCAAGGTTAACCCCTTGCCGAACCATTTTCTTTACAGTCACAGTGATTAAAACGTCTTTATCCTGAATAATATCGTAGAAGAGAAAAGAAAATTTATATTTATGGGATGGCTACATTTATTTTAATGCTTAAATATTGATTCGAAACGAATCAAATTGTATTTTATCCAAAAAGGAGGGCGTTCATTCATATTTGTTAGACTTTGCTCAAATCTTCATGACGAGTCTCACTCGTTAAAATACTGCAAGGGATTAATGCCATTAATTAATTTGTTTTATATCCTATTCAATGAAAGAATTTGAACGCTGATATAATTTCGAGAATATTTTCTAGCCACCTGTGGTCAATATTAATGCCACTGACTACGTTGTTTTGCACATTGTGCACTGAAGTTCTTTGTTATTTTAAACAGTTATTTGTTGGAAAACTTTTTTCTTGGAAATGGAACTTCATTCTCCGAGAACTTTGTCATACTGTGTATTTGCACAATTAAACAATCTTACTACATTTTTGAGGGAACAATACTTCATAGAGAAGTGTGTACCTTGAGAAGTGAACCTAGATTGATTATTGCAAATTACGAAAATTGTACTCAAAAGATAATTGCTGCATCACTAAATATTGTGACGATTGTATCTACAATTTTTTCTGGTAAACTGTGTCTTAGTATGTTTGAGAAATGTAATGAAAGAAAGTTTCTAATGTTATTTCAGTAAATACACGAATGTTCAGTTAATGAAACTAATAATTAATGAAAGAGGAACTTTCTCAAATATTCAGGTTAAAAACAATTGTCTATTGGATATTGAAAAGCATTTTATAGAAAAGTAATTATCATGTCTGGAATATTATTTAATGTAAGAACTCAACCTGTTGTCAACCAATTAAGTCACAATAAATACTTGATAAAGTTTTTTCTTTTATTTAAGTGTTAGCATCCCCCTTGAAATCCCTCGTATGTAGAAATAAATTTCTTTTATTTATTATTTATTTTAAGGTGATGCGTTACAGTTTTAAAATGCAGAGGTTATCCTTTTAAATGAAGTTTATTTCAATTTCAACCAGTGTGTTTGTCGTAGAGCCTTTTTATGTGAGCGGAAAAATAAACATATGTTCGATAGTATTATAATATGTGATAGTAAACGAACAAATGTAAATGTTACTGGTAAAGATCGTACATTTTATACGCACAATCCTAATATTTCCCATCAATGTATATTTACCTTGGAATTAAATTATAATTGCGATTCAACAGCATTAGATTTGTTTGGTGGGTTTTCATTTTGAAATTTGAGTGTATGATAACAAGCCACAAATAATTAATGACCTTGAGAACAACATTCGAGTTGAAGTTCTTGATATAACAGCGACAACACGTCGAAAAGTCATTGAAAATGGCACATTTGAATGATGGTATTAGTCACGTGCATAATTATAATGAATCATACTTTCCATTAAAAAAATAGCTAGAAAAAATTTTAGATTGTTCACGTTTCATTAACCCATTTCCGTATTCTAACGAGTCACACTCGTCATGAAGGTTTCAAACTAAGTCTAACGAATATGAATGTTTCGCCTTTCTTTTTAAATGAAATAAATAGACTGCGGATCTTTATGCATTTATGGCTTCTAAAAATGTTCAAAAAATGCTAGAATATAAAATTCCACAGAATTCAATACGGTTTTTACTTATTCCTGATTTGTAAAGGCTACTACCACTGAAAATAAAATTTCATTTGCTCCCGCTTTCTCGAAATTTGCCTGCAAAAATTAATAACCGCATAAATATCCGCAGTCGCGAAATAAAATTTGATTCGTTCGTAATCAATATTTAAGCATTAAAATAAATGCAGCCATACATAAAATATAAATGTTCTTTTTCTTCTACGACGTTTTTGGGGATCAAGACGTTTTAATTACTGTAACTGTAAAGAAAATGATACGGCGAGGGCTTAAAAGGAAGAAGTGATAATTCCACGATCGGTCCAAGACTTGGAAAATTGTATTTACAGCTGGCGATAACTATGCAAACGTACGGCGCGTCCTTGGTGGTTCCTAAAATTCACTGGTTGCCAATGAGACACGCGCTACCGGAATCGGGATCATCGTTTTCCGCTTCGGATTTTCGGTGGCGCAAAAAGAAAGGGAGAAATTGTAAGGGTGCATTGGGAGCGGGCGCGGTGGGGAAATTTTTTTTCGCGGCGTCGAAATGGGGAGAAGGGAAAAGGAGATATAAATAAAAGCTTCTCCCCCGGCGGAACCCTTGTGACAGGGTGGCCAGAAGGGTCACGTTTGCCGCGCTTTTTCGATACGGGCGAAATCGCGAGATCTAATTGGTCAATCGGGAAACAGCCATCTTTTAAATGGGCGTAGCCGCTCGTTAATACAGGGTGAGTCACCCCTGCCAACCGGAAAGCCTATGCCTCCCGTCCGCTAACCCTCTCCCTTAACTTCCCCTTGCTGCCCCCACCGTGTTTATCCTTCTCTTTTCCCCCGTACGAAAATGCTTTCTCTTGCCGGCCTTCTCATGTATACGGTTTTTCTTTCTCTTCCCCTTTCTCCTCTGTCACGTACTTTCTCTATATCTTTCAGCCCCGGCGTCCCACCGCTCCTCTTCCAGCTCGTCAATTTCCCTGTCTACCACCCCCCTTTCTTTCCCTTTCCCTTTCCCGACCTCTCTTCGGGTTTCTCTTCCTCTCCCTCTCCCTCTCCCGCCCGTTCGAATCGAGGTTTTCCCACTCTTTCCGTCGTACCTGTGTATACGCACGTCCCTTTCTATATTTACGCCCGATATCTCTCCCCTTCGACGCTTTCCTGACTCACCCTCTTCAAACTTTACGATGCTGCCATCCTCCCCCCGCCGATCGGTCGCAAGGTCCTCGAAGGCAGATGATACCCGGAACAACTTTCCTTTTCCAGGTTTACGGCGTACACGGGGACAAAAGTTTAGGCGAAATACCGAGCCGATAATCCTCGACCAGCCAACGAAAGAATAAAGAGAAAGAGAGAGAGAGAGAGAGAGAGACGTTGCGCCGCGGCTACGTGCCGTTCAACGGACAACGCGACCTCGAAGAGAAGACGAGTTTTACTTTCACCGTTTTCCTTACCTCTGTTTCTCAAATTGCAGCCAGCCATTCTCCTCGTGCTCCTCGTGAAATAATCCAACGACCCACCTCTCCGTCGACAGACACACTAAATATCGAACAGGTATACGATCTCGTATATTTAACTTGTTGGTGACCGCCACGCCATCCATGTTTCGGTAACAGAATTGTTTCTAGATTCGATCATGGACTGTGAAATGTGTGGGGATTGAAACAATAATTCAAACTATGAAATTAATCAACTTTTCGGTGTTTATTTTATTGACTGATCGTTGACAGCTTTGATCTTATTTGTGTTAGCACCTGTCAATCATACATATATGGAAAATTAATTTTTAATGCAGTCTATTCGGTACACCAAGTTTTATCGGGATCTACCAGACGCAAGAAAATTACAAGAGCAATGTCGATATCAAGAATCTCGTCTTTTGTTTTGTTTATGTTATCAAATGAACTGTTCTGATCTCGTGCGAATTTTATGGGAACTGGCATGGCGTGGCAGTCAACGTGTTACTTCCCGCAGTCGTAAGTAAAAATCAAGTTAACGTCTTTGCATAAGGTTTCATGTTAACAAAAATAGAATGTGTAGTCAAATGAACTTTTCTTCCCAATGTTGGATTAGAATGATGAACCACGAATGTAATCAGTAGACTGCGGATTGTTATGTATGCGTCTATTGAGAAATTGGCTAGGTGGAATATAAAACAGGGAAAAATTAGAAAAATCTGGAAATAGATGTCGTTTTCAGGTGTGAAAAAACTATTAGAGGATGAAATGCATTTGTATTTAACTTCTGCTGCCCACAATCGCTGCTGAACATTTTTATTTTGCATAAAGATCCGCAGTCTAGTAATCAGCTTAGATTATTTTGTTATTAGCAGCAATATCAAATTCTTGTATCTGGTGAAATCTAATTCAAAGAGAGCTCTAAAATTATTATAGTTCACTTTCAACAACTCTGTTTCACATTATTCAAGGTCACCTTCAGTCTATTATTTTTATATGTACATCTGTGTTGTATAAGATATTTCTATTATGTTATATTATTTTTACGAGATGTAAAATATTTATATCTCGGAAATACCGAAGGTGACGTTGAAAACTGTGAGAAACTATAGTTGGTAAAGAACTTACTAATATTGTTTTAATGCTTTCTTTGAACTATGTTATGTACTGAGAAACAAATGTTCAGTTGACCTATTTACAACAAAATATTCTAACTGTACCTTGTCCACCGAGACGTGGCAGTAAACGTAAACATAAAGTTTATGTTACTCCTCTCAGGTAGGCAGCAAAGGACGCACATAGTTTACTTATTGTTAGACCAGGTATAGGGCTCTTTACTACCCGGATATCCGGATACCTCGTTTCGGATATTCGGATCGGAACCTTAATCCGGATTTCGAGTTCTGAGTATTTCATAAATCTAACGCTCCCTGGTTCAGTGACAATACTAGCTGTTTATTGAACCTCACTATTGTTTTATTTTTATATTTTAGTTGTGTTATTTAACTTTATTCTTAGGTTTCTTTTCATTCTTTGTCATTTTTATGTTGTTATGCTCGACATGAACTGTCCTTTGAAGTAAATTTCAAATAAAACGCTTAAAATAGTGGGGAACTATTGGCAACAAAATTGAAAAATAATTCGGAGTGTAAAGGGTTAAGTATTGTATGATATAATTTCATATCGACAAAATGAAAAAAATGATATAGAGTGAAATTATTCTAGATCGTAAGAAATGTTTAATTTTCGAGTTAAAATATCTCGGTGTGCAAAGGGTTAAAGTAGAAGTAGATAACATTGACAATTTGATAAAGTCAATAGCTGCTCTCGTTTCTGAATGCATACTGAATATTTCACATGTGGCGGAGTATGCAATATTTTGTCCGACCGTCTAAAGTGGAAAGAGCTCTTAGCATCAACGTGAAAAGGGGCTGCGTACCAATGTCCGCTGCAGTTCTCATGCACCGCTGGTAAAGTGCATTATCCCTCGCTTAACGCGGTACGTGGTGCCCCTCCACGGTGCAGTTTCTCTCCCACACGGCCTTAGACATGCGATGCACTATGCAATGTGCAAGCCCTCGCGTGCCGCACGCGTAAATGTGCATTGCCATTGCCCCACCATAAACCAGTGTCCGCCAATGGAGCACGGCTACGGATCAGTAATGAAGTCCACGATCGGAGCTGATCTCCATTCTGCGAAATGTCTTCCAATGTGTTTTCCACTAATGTTTATTATTATTTATTACCTGTATTGTGACGCCTGAAAATTGAAATAAGTGGTGGATTCTTCAAACTGGTTAAAACAGTTGAATTTCATTAATTATCATGTTTATTGTGTTACTCGTTATTATATTTCCGAGAATACAAGTTACAAAAAGTAGGATAACGATGCACTGGTTGCATGTTCAGTCAATTCCTTTGTACCATTGTTTATAGCACGCTGTATTCTAGAGAGAGTGCAATTATTTTAACGTCAAATTGTGATATGAAGTATAGAATTTTCTGGAGTCCTATTCGTAAAGTTACGCTTACTACTCTTTATTCTAAATATTATTTTTCTTATTTTATTTACTTTTAAATATTATCATTCTTCATAAAATATTATTTTTAGGTAATGTGTAAGTAAACCAATGAAAAGCAATTGAAGTCAAGTATTCAAGTATGCATTAAATAAGAGCAGAATCAACTTATTAGTCGCGTAAGAAACTTTTGCGATGAATATGAAATCTATATATCCTTCATTATTGTTTTAACAAATCCAATGTCAACAAGATAAAAAGAACGTGGTAAGTATCCATTAGTATGTTCCCTCCCTACCAGGCATGTGTTTCGTTGCTCACCTTCATTGATAAAATATTTTATTAAATTCAACGTAGGACCAATTTAGAAACAATTTAGCAGAAAAAATACTTACTATGAGTTTAGACAACAAAGTACACACCTATCAGATTAATTCGACTATCTTTAACTAACTGCGAAATTGTGAGCGTCACATATCTGAAACGATGGTAGCGAACCTGTTAATAATATTGAAAAAGAAACTGTATTTTATTGTGATCAATTATATAACGCACAATATCTATAAAAGTAATAACGTTCTAATGACATGATGAAACATAAATTTACAGAACCGCCTCTTTACTGTGCCAAATACATTAATCACACGATAATGATATCTATTACAAAACTACCCTTATGTGGAACTAATTCAAAGAATAAAAACTGTGTTAAAAGTGGTGTTAACCTTTTACTACTGCAATTTTCTCCATTCTTCAAATACTAAAATATCATACTCCGTATGAAAGAAATTTTCTTGGCAGATCTTCACGCAGAATTAAAATTTTCTGCTTCAATTCCAGAAAAGAGGAACTACATTTCTTCTTTCTTTAATGGTTTTGATAAATCAGAAATACTATATTCATATCCTTAAAAATTCATTTAATCGTTTCATGGTTTTATAAGTTTCATTGTCTCATTTTTCCCAAAAACAAATAAAATCCGCAGTCTCCTAGTAACACAGGTAGGTACTAAAAATTGTCCTAGCAACTCCAAAAAAGCAAGTTAGGATATTATCTGTAGGGAAAAGGGTGTGCGGCAGAAACGCCGTACAAATGTCGGTGCGTTCTAAAGCTGCAGTTCGAGAGTGTGCAAAGTGCATTGCCTCCCTCTCGCTTCATGCATCGCCCCTCCACGGATATATCCCCTCCACGAGGGAAAATCAGCATAGAGAGGATGTCTCTTGTTGGCTGCACTCGTACCAGCGACGAGTTGCATACAATACAGTGATGCAACGATGCATAGCGCCGATTCGAGAATGGCAGAGGGGGATGGCAACGATAGGAGCATCTCTCCCCGCTTCCGGGAATCAGCGTGTCGAAGGGGGAACCGAATGGGACAAGGGGGATATTGCGTCCATTTCTTCTGTGGTTTCGACCAATCCCGCGATACGCAACACGCAATAATTCGATAGGCCTTCGATATGTGTGAGTGCACCGGGTCTGATACACCGCACGCGTTGCATGCGACAACATGAAGTCCTGCTTTCGAACTTACCGCCATTGGTCGTTTGGGAAAATCATTGTCCCTCGTCCCAGAGGGGACGACGAACGAATATCGCAGGTCAACTGCTGGAAACTTTTGCCAAACATCCACGCAGTCAAGATTTCAGAAAACCGTTGAATAAATGTTAGGAATCACGGAAAATATTTTTAACCCTTAACACTCGGTCACTCGGAGTCACCAAAGAAAATTGCTGTACGATTCAAAATATTGTTTACATTATTGATTATGTTGGTATCTAATTACTAGATACCGCAGATCTTTATGTAAAATAAAAATTGACTGCGTCGATCGCAAGAAATGAAATCCAAATGTTATTTCCTCCCTTAATAATTTTAATAGAGAAATCATGTATTGACATCTTCAATTTTCGAAATTTTCCTACAATTTTGAATTTCATCTACTCAATTTTGCTATAAATGCATAAAGATCCACAGTCTACTAATTACTAAACATTTAAGTATTGTGTGAAAATCATATAGAATGGAATTACTTTTTAAAACTTGAACATAATGGAACGCTTTTTAGTTAGAAGTTTAGCTAGTCCGCAGTTTAGTTAGAATCTTCCGCTTTTATAGTTCATGTTTGAAACGAAAAGCCAGGATTTTGAAAAATCATCAGAATTTAGTATTATTGTAATTCTACTAACAACTTTAAAAATCTAATTTTCTTTTTTAAGATGTGAAAATGGAAGAAAGAAAATATAATTGTAGTAAGGAAATAATAAATACCATAGTAATGAATAGATACTGTAATGTTAATATGAAAAGAATCATAATTGTTGAATACTTCTGTGCTCTGATAGTTTGAAAAATCGTTCCTTCTTTTTTAAAGGTTCGAAAATTACAAAGAATTTGGTAAACAAATTTTCATGACAGTGTATAACAAGCAGAGGTAAAAAAACAGTTCTTAAAAGTAAATATTTTTAGTTTAAATAGAAGCGATATTTTATGCATTGATATTTAAAAAATGCAACAAATTCAATGGATAGCAGTGCAACAATAATATTATTAATAGAGTGTGATTACAGTTAAATTAATATTCTAAATATATGATATTTATTTATAATATAATACCTATTTACGTAGAGAATTCCCAGGCCAAGGGTTGTTTGTGTTTCCTTTATGAAACCTTTTTTAACGAGCGCACTAAAATAAATTGTATTCCAAGTCGTTATTTCGTTCCCTGGTACATATTTAAACACAAAAACGTAGTAAAAAGGTTATAGCAATTACTCACGAAATGAGTGTGTCTCCAATAGCTCAACGAAACAATATAACTTCTATTTTTAGAAACGTAGAAATAGGATGGAAGAAATACGGAAACAGCTCGAAGCTTACGAATATACGACCATTGACCTGCCTGAAAATTCGTTGCCTCTTTTCAAGTGAATGGAGAAGGGACCCAGGTTAAATTTTCACCAGAAGTTTCGCCATAAAGGAAGCCAGAACTTGTGAAACCTGAAACGTGAGCTTTTAAATGCACGAAATATTCCGTCGAAGGGAAATATCTTCTACTATTTTGGAGATTGTAAACGGCAAGCATAAAACGATAAATATAATACATCCCAAAACTAAAATTTTCCCAACCATTAAGTTTTCGGAAGAACTTTAGAAGTTTATTAGTAATCCATTCTCGACCCAACACAATAATTTAACATTTGAAATTGCAACAATACATTTTCTCCAAGAAATAGGCTCTTAGGTTCTCAAAATATCTTACAAAGATCGAAATGTAAGTGAATGCGTTTTACAAAGTAAAAAAAAGCATTATTAAGAAACACAAGTAATGAGAATAAAAACACAATAAGATTTTGCAAAACTCGACAACGAAATTATGTATAATTTTATATATTTATGATTAGTCTGCGGATTTTATGCATTTATGGCAAAAATGAGTAGGTGGCACACAAAATAGAGAAAGCGTCAAATGAATTGAATATTACTGGTACATTATTTACAACCTATTGAATTATTAAGAGAAGAAATCAACTTTTATGTAACTCCCTTTTCGTTTATGTTGCGTGAAGATCCGCTGTCGACTTATGATCAACAAAATACAAACATCGATAAGTAAAATGGCAAACAGTGAAATAATTAAAGGAATTCAAGAATATCGATACATTGCCTAAACTGTTTAAAACTATCAAAGAGAAAAATAAGTATATACCTACTTATTATGTTTCGTTACAAAATAATACGTCTTGAATTGATTTTTGGATCTTCATTCCGCAAGATTTTTTTACAAGCTTTCATTGCGCAATGCAACAGCTCGAAACAAGTTAATATTTGTTGTCGAAGCTCTAAGCGAAAACGCGCGTTGAATAATTTAATGTATAATAAATAGAACAGTTAAAGGTATTGCCACGTAGAGTTCGCGAGTTCGCGAATTTTCATCCGCCATTTTTACGCTGGGCCCTTTTGCTAAGGCTGGTGCTCCAACTTGCCCCTACAGCTACCATATGTGCATGTATGTATGTACGTACGTGTCTACCTACATATAGATACGCATATGCATGAGTCACGCGGTTGAATCCGCGTCTTCATGGTGTACGCCATTTTTGCACTGACTCCAACAAATTAAACAAATCATTCTCCACTGCGATACGCTTTTTAATATTTTCAGTGTTTCGCAAAACCTGCGATAAAAATATATTCCGTTTTGCTGCAAATATTAGGGAAAAGATCCTAAACACGTACTGTGAATCAATTCGCTATAACAATAACGTAATTAGGCTGCAGATGTTTATGCAATTTTCAATTTTTGTAGACAAATTTTAAGAAAGTGATACCGAATAAAATCCTATTTTCATTGGTAATAACATTTTTAGGTCCAACATAAACAAAAATCGTACTAAATTCTGTCAAATTTGATACTCCAGCATTTTTAAACAATTTTCATAAACCATAAATGCAGAAAAAAAGCAGTCTAGTAATAATACACATATTATATACGATATACACCTCAATTGTAATAATGTTTTAACAGGTGCAACTTTTATCGATATAATTTCTAAAAATACCTCAGTTGTATATTTCCTTGTATATTAATTAAATCTGCTATCTTGCGTAGTAGATTAATATTTATTTCAAGGCGAAATATATTATAAGGCCACTGTGGTTATCTAGATGGTCCCGATGCGTTTTAGAGTTTTGATAGAATTGTAGTAAACCGAAAGTTTCTTTCCTTTTTACTAGGACATGATGAAAAGAATTTACGATTAATGCAATAATGATATCAAAGGTAGTTTAAGCCTATCGATTGTAATGAATGCTGCACAATATGTAAACCTAAATTTACAAGACACTTGCAAGGTACATACTCCTAAAAATATTTTGTTGCCATTAAAGAAGATACCGGCTGCCAAAATTTCATTTTTTGAACCGTTTGAAAAAGTAAAATTATATGCAAGTCATTGTAATCAGATTACCTTTTGATACTATTTAAAGAAGCATACCTCTCGCAGAAGCACAATTTCTCAAATATTATAGTACAATATTAGCAATTCTCCCTATTTACTAATTTCTTACAATAATAAGATATTCTGAACTATTGTATTTCTATAACGTACACATATTTTACAAAATTACTATTAATTTACTATTAATACCAAATAATAGATTCTTGAGAATCCATACCATTTATTTCAGTGTCTTATATCTCATTATAATCATTGAACACACTACTAGGTATGCACTTGCGATATTATAATTAGACAGCAGATCTTTATGCAAAATAAAGATTTTCTACCAGAATTGCAACAAAGAGGAGTGGAGCAGGAGTTTATTTTCTTCTTAATACCTTTAATAAGTTGAAAATAATATAATAATATTTTTAAATTCTTCTAATGTTTTCACTGTTTTAAATTACACGTACTCATTTTTGTCATAAATGCATAACATCTGCTATCTGACTATAATGTACCGTACCAGAACTTAAAAACTCCTATTTTAAAAAAGGGTTCAATTGTAGCAAATATTTGACAGCTTCAACCTCACATATCCATAGAGTTGAATTCGATGAAAAATTGAAATGTACTAAGAAAGTAGAATTTCTTAGTGAACCACGAAATTTTGATAGAAACGATGTTAGAAATCGTACGTCCATTTTGGGTGAAATTGAGCCGAACAACAGCCGAGGGTTGAATCGTTCATAGTCACGAAGACGACCGCTGCAACAAATGTTTAGACTGCATAATAGCAAAATTATAGAGGGATAGATGCGGTTTAGGACGTTTGTTTCGTCCTCTGTCCTCCGCACGTTGCATTCGCGTGAAACGTCTACTGCAAAAGGGGTAGTTGTTTAGAACCCTTATACATAATTCGAATTCGAATTGATCGTTCGAGTCTCCTATTTTGATGCGCTGCGACCGCAAGAGACATTCTTACTATCCTATCCTATTCTCCATCTGGTGCAAGAAACGCATGCTAATCGGAAAGACCAGCAGCCGTTTAGGACTGTATTGTTACGATGCAATAAAATCCGCGAGACCTTTGTATCAAGGCAATAAACACCCTAGTCTTTTACCTGGGCAAAGTCCTAACGCATTTTCAAATAAAAACCTTGTTTGTAATTTTGGGACCCTGGGGCAACACTGTTCGCGGGCCTACCAAATTAACGCCTCGTTTTAACAAATGGACTTTTACTATGGTTCAAGGTTCAGTAGACGCATTTGGAACGAATAATCTTTTGTCTAATTACAGGTTTTTTTTTCTTTGTACTTAGGTCTAATTACTTGACAATTTAGGTGTTCTATAAATGTTGTACTTCCTTGAAGGGTCTTCGAGGTTCGTAGAATTCCTGGAGGTTCCTCGTGTACCCAACCATTTATGTATAATTTATTTTATCTTAAGTTCCTTATTTAAATTGTTTCTATTTTTTTTACCACGAAAGAGGCCCTTTGGCTGAACCTGGGCTGCAATTCATAAAGCCCATGCTTATATCCGCTGCTGTTTGTCTGGCGTTGTTGTAAAATATAGTGCTACGTACGTTGACCTTCTCAAGGTCATCGACACGTGCGCGCACATTCCATTTTAATTACGGCTCGATGTTCGAATGCGTAATCACTAATTCACTTTATTATCCTCATAATGATTAGAGTACGGATTTTTATGCAAAATAAAAATTGTCTGAAGGCGGAAGGTATCTATAGTTAAAGTGTTAACGTGAAAAATACGTTTCAGAGATTGCGAACAAGATTAATTACAACTAGTCTGTGGATTTTATAATTAAAGAATATGCTATTTGAACGTGTTAAAATTATTCAAGGAAGAATTAAATGTGTATACCTACGGCTCCTACCTCATGCAATAATTACAATATTAATTATAGACCACGCTCCTTTGAATTTGTTAATAATTTTCTGACGACTCGTGCGCATTACGTCGATGGTAAAAGAAGAGAAGCGTATTGAAAAAACTTGAAGGATCGTGTCAAGAAAAAAATACAGAGAAAGACGTTCGTCAGAGGAATCATTGCAACCCCTATATATATTGTCATCGCGGGATCCACCCGTGAGATCCTTTCCTTTCCTTTGTGAACCGCCAACTTTTTTCTTTCGATTTCACGGCGGGATAATGGATTCCTCGATCCTTTGGATGCGCTCGTTACCACGGAATTCGTAACGGCTGCAGCTGCCGTACTGAATGATAGAGTAGAAAATCTTACCTAATAGCAGCCCACGGATATCCGTAGGAAAATAGTACATGCGGGTTGGAAGGCGGAAGTACACTATTCTATTTTCTGAACTAATAAGTTGCAACCACGACTGGGTATGCTGAATAGTAAATAGTAAATGATCTAGTAATAGTAAATAGTAAATAATCTAGTAATATAATAAACAGCAACCAATCTAGTAATATAATAAATAGCAACCAATGTAGTAATAGTAAATAGTAAATAGTAAATAATCTAGTAAATGTTCTAAATTTTCCAACAAAATTTTGAATTTCATCTATTCAATTTCGATATAAATGCATAAAGATCCGCAGTCTTAGTTATACATAAAGCATCCATAAAGAATGTTACGCGGACGATTTAAATTTTCACGGATCGATTCGCAAGAACAAGAATCAAATAAACAATACATAGAAAAGCATACGGTAACAGTTGCACTCAATAAGCCATTCAAAATTCGCTCCTTTTACGTCGAATGAACTATTCATAAACAAACTGCGGCTTGCCATTATGAAATTATCATAGCAAGTGTCTACAATCAACAGTGCCGAGATCAGTGAGCCGAGTGGCTAGAGAAGGAAAAACAGACAAGTGAGAACTAGAACGACAAACATCGCGGGCCGAAGAAGAAGTTTAGAAGAGGAAACGAACTAGGAGAAACTTCTACAAACATTTTCATTAGCGTTTAGCATTTTCACTTCAATCAACGACGCCGATTCGACGAGAACCAGCTGGGAAAACTGGCGACATTGTTCAAGCGGCCTCTGCGGACTCCGTTATACATCATTTCCGACGAATTGCGCTGGGTCCTAAATTTTCCTACGCTTGTTTCCCGGTGATCAAACAATAAATTCGTTTTCTTCGCGGTCCAGAGAGATTTTCGAAAAACGTGGGGGGAGAGAAAAGGGCGGGGAACCCGGGGCTTACGTATTCCGGCACGAAACGCATATAATGACCGCGTAGAGCTCGTATTTCATTCGATTATTCGTACGCGCGCAGGGCGATTTATTACTCGGGGAACAGTTTTCTAGGCCAACAAACTAGAGTCGCTAGAGAAATAGGTAGGGGCACGAGGATCGTTTCGAAAAAGGGAGGGGGGGGGAAAGACGGGGAAAGAAGGATGAGGGACGAGGAGGGGAGGGGGGGTGAGGCAAGCCATCCGGAGCAATGCCAGCTGCGCTACCGTAACATAACGAGGCCTAAACGCAGGCGCCTTCGACCAATAGGAACCAACTGTTCATTAGTCTGTTGGTACAGGCTGTTTCAAATTGTCTACGAAGAAGACTGACAGCGAGGGTGTAGCGATCTCTCGGAGATTAGATCTTCAGCAGAGAAACTTTCAATGTCCCCCAATATTATTCTTCGAATCTACGCGATACGCGAAACAAAATGAAAGCGAGAACCCGTTGTCGTGCGATTTTCTTTGCGGCTACACTATGCATGTAAAACGTCTTTAATCATTTGCTGAAAGAAAAGGAAATGATATATTTATTGTACTGGGTCTCAGCGTAAATTAGTGCGATTATTTTCTTTGAATTCAGCAAATGATTCTTTCACTTTATCGTGTCGCAATATCTATATTAGTAGACTGCGGATCTTTAAATTAAAATCTCGTGAGTAGATTGTCAGAAACATAAATCCATGAAAATGTATTCTTCGTTTTAATCATTTTGATAACTCGGATGAGTGTAACAATATTCAGAAATTTTGCTAACTACATATTAGTATAAACCACATCGTATTTGTGTCGATCGCGGCAAAATTTTCTTTTATGTCCATTCCAATTGTCTTATGCACGTGTCTTTAAATATTCATTATCGAAAAGTCACTCGGGTTAACAGCGTAGAAAATTGCAATCAATCAGTTATTTAACTTTCATACGCTTCCCAGAAATAGTTGCAGGAAAGAAATAATTTTTCTCGGATGCCTCGGTAAATCTCGGATAATATTTTACCCATTGTTAGTTTACGCTTACAGTTTAACAATTTATTTTGAGATTATTTAAATTACAAAGATGCTTCCGCTAGAAACGATGAAATAAATTTCTTCATTCAATAGTCATTAGGTTGGCAAAATAGCAATTTTTTTGTTCAAGCAATGAACTTTAATCAATAAAATCTTTTCCACTTTGTTTGATGATCTTTTGCCATCTTTCTGGTAGCTTCACAATTCCGCGCTCATAAAACTTCTGGTCCTAATCGATGAAAATCTTATTCAAGTGTGATTTCAGGATATAAATTGCTGTATTGCATTTTTGTTTCAACCTCACTCATGCGAGACTTCTATTACCGAAAATATCAATTACAAAACCCAGATTCTAATTTTATCGTTTAAAGTTGTTAATATTATCTGAACTCGACGTTGACTCTGCTACTTCGGTCATACGGTCATACACGTGTGACACTTATTTTTTCATCAAGTTTAAGAATTCATTTCTACAGCAATGTATTAGAGGAAATTTTATTAACCTAAATATGATTTTAAGAGTAACAACTTACGTGAAATATTTTCTTGTGTTTCATAATTTCAGGTAACAATCTTTTCAAATAATAGAAATATTAAACAAACACTTCTGAAAGAATTTGTTAACAATTACAATAAGAAGTCAAGATACTATTTCGGAGTTTGGAGACTGAATTGAAAAAAGATCAAAATGGAGTAATAACAATAAATAACGGAACCTTGCAAATTCATGGCGACGCTCAAAAACCCTCTGGCGACAAATATGGGGTAAAGTTTTGTTCACTGGTGGCTGCTGCGTAGGCAAGTTAGAAATCTCCTAAATCCTAACTTATCGACAGTCGTGACACGTTGGTAACCTTTTCTAATTAAAAAAGAAAAATATATAATAATGGAAATGCCACAGATTTTGTTCAATAATGATGCGAACATGTTACTAAGCTTTGAACAATAACGAAGCATATCTAATATTATTGCTGCATATGGCTTAATACGTTAGTCCACTTGTTTTCCTAATACAATTAGGCAATTTAGCAATTAGGCTAACAATATTCTGTCGAGTATATTTAATTCCATAAAACTACTTTTGAATCGTGTTCGAGCATACACAAGTTTTTAAATCTACGTATCTTTTGAAGTTAAAATTCATCAAAAATCTTTCAAACATACATACTAATCAATAAATGGAATGAATATTCTAAATTGTTTTGAGCAAGCTGAGAAACACATTATTGTTATAAAATGAAAATTTAGAAAGTTGTAATTATTTCGAAATCAAGAAGCTAAACATAACACAGTAATTATGGAAACTACGTATTTTATTTTATATGCCTCTGAAATAACAATTCTTACGTTTTACAATGAATGTAATTTACATATTTATGCAATATAGAAAATATCAACATATGCACTTCGTATACGTTGACAAGAAAATATACATATAGTTTCAACTTTAGATTGAAATATGTTTCCAGTAAATCAAGGATTGTATTACTTTCTACAATTTTAAAATTTCATTTGTACAACCCGTTCATTCCAGTGTCTGTACAGAAACAGCCGGCAGTTCACAGATGCAGATTACACTTTCGACTCAGTCGAACCAAAATCACATAATATACTGCACGGCAGCTGCGAACCCTAAAGACTATGCAGCTCTCCATTTTATTTCCCATTTCATGGATTTTCCCTAATTCCTTTTCTTTTATCCATTGGGGACCAGCAAAGTAAACAAAATATGTTAGCCGTTAGAGAATCACAAATGGCAACAAAATGAATGATCGTGAAATAAAATAACATTAACAAAAATTTAACTCTAGAAATTACTTGGAAATAATAAACATTCATTGCTATATTTAATTTATCACACTAATTGAAAAGATACTCCGAAAGAAAAAGTGTTCAGCTAATTTAAAACTATGGATTGCGTTCATTATACTAAGTTAACGTCAAAATTCTTTCGTATTCGCTATCGATAGATTGTCCAATTTCATTTTTAGAACAACTATTTATAGTTTCCAAAATAATAGTTTTTTGGGGCCATTTTCTTGTCAGTCTAATGCACATGATAAAAGATACAGTATTATATTCGTTTAAACTTGTTGAATAATTTAAAACAATTGAATAAAGCACAATTATTTTGTAAAATAATATAAAATTTAAATAATAATACGTTTTGCGATTATTAAACAGTCCATGTATTGTATATTATTAACAATTTCTCTACTTTCTGGGAACATACGGCTTCTCAACGTTCACTCAACAATTATTTGAAAATGTAAACGTTTATGTACTGGAAAATATATCTAAATCTTGTACATCCACTTCGTTAATGTACTAGTAAAAAATACGTCACATTAACTCCTGTTAGAATTCAATCGAATGCAAAAAAAAGTAATAAATTTTCGTTTTTCAAATAAAAATATGAAATAAACGTATGCAAGGAATATGTTTCGTGAGAAAATGTACTGATCATACAATTTTTCTGCAAATAATAATAGTAAAGACATTGCAAAATTATGCACCTGTGTCAACATGAGCGTTCCATATATGTAAGTAACATATTATAAATACAACAAATTCAAAATAAAGATAATGAATCAACATTTAAGAGAATTTATAAATTTGGTGAGCGTTTGTATAATAAATGAAAAGCGCTATAACTCTTCAATTCGTTGATGAGATAAAAAAATACATTAAACGATTGAAATAATTAGCAGTTTTATCGCAAAGATGGAGAATCGGTACAGGAAAAATGTGGCTAGCATACCTATCGTGAAAAGATTGTCATTGTTTCATGTATTATAATTATTATAGAAATATACTGTAAATAAACAATATCTATAGAGCTCGAGTATTTTCCAGATGTATCTAACGGTGTACAAAGAAAAAGAAATTCACATACTTACTTAAATTATTATTTACAGAATAACACATGGAGAAAGATGACTGTTTTTCACAGCTGGGTCTGTGCAAGTCGATGTTCCACCCTCTGGATGTCAGACACTATTGCTCGATTTTCTATGGAGGAGAAATTTCCACCACCGCGCATCTTCTGCGCAGTTCCTACTACGTCGGATCACTAACACGAATTCTTAGAATTATTCTGTGTCTTGCCATATTTTTCATTTATGTATTTGTTGGTAAAGGTCATTAGGGAGCACACATTTGGCGATAACATTTAGAAAGTTTATATGAGTTAAATTATTAGAACTATATATAAATAGTGTCAACATTGTTATTTCCTAGTCAGAATAAATTAGTTTACGCATAGTATTCATCAATATCGTTGTTGATTTCAACCATAGTAAATTGTATAATTGAAACAAATCATTTTCATAGTCACTTCTTCAATATTAATATCAACAAAATTTGACTATGTATAATAATTATCGTTTTGTATTCGCTAAAAGAATATTTGTGAAATGATTTCGATTCAACATTATTTGTGTAGATAAGCATGATTATTTCTTTTAATTTAAAATCACTCGAAAAAATGATTGCGATGGAATGATACAATAATTAAAAAAGTATTGCATACAATATTTTTAGGTAAATTTTATTGTCGCGGCTATAAAATAAATTATAATATATCAGCAAATTAATGTTTATTAGAACTGAAGAGAATGCAGAAGGGTTAAAGAAATCACTATGATAAATTTTACCTGTGTAGCTTCGGTTCAATTAAATAAATTACTTCCGTTTTGTTGAATATTCTGGGGGTTGTAATTTGAAAGTCAACGTGTTAACTAGGCTGGCAAACAGAAGAAAATATTTTTGCAGATTCTGCTAGTGCAGGTGTGAAATAAATTATAATACCGTTGATCAAGACACCAGCAAATTCTCTTTGCATATTTGCTTTTTCTGTGCAAGCTAGAAGAGCGTGTATAATATCCTGTAGCTAAATTTCCTTTCCATACGTTTCTAAGGACGCCCCCATTAAACGGTGGACAGGGGTAATCGAATAGTTCTAAGCTACCGGAGGGTCGGAATAGGCGTTCTAAAATTGGGAGGGGTATGTAGGGGAACACGAAAACCGGATGGCACACCGAATTGTAGTCGACTACATATATTCTCAATCGCTCCTCCATTTCCGAACACAATTTTTATTTCGCTAGGTCGTTACTTTCCGATTTGATCGCAACTAAATAATTCAAAAAATCACAAATACTATCATATATTTTGCAAATCACTGAACTATGTTACTCCATAAAGTTTGTATACGCGTTTACTTACAATAATCGGAAGCAGAGATTATTTAAAAAAAGATACGCATTACATTCGGCGATAAAAATGATTGAATGCGGATCTTTATGCAAAATAAAAATTACCTGCGTCGATCGCAAGAAATAGAAACTAAATAGAATGTTATTTCTTCCCTTAATGATTTTCTATTTATAAAATTTCTCAACAATCTTGCTAGAAGTGCATGAAGATCCGCAGTTTAATGATTACCAACGAAACACGTATTTAGTAAATTTATTGTTAGCTTGATAAATGATATTTAGACTACGAACGAATTGATAGATTATTTATTAAAACACGTTGATAAGAGCCATTATTCGTTTAATAATGGTACATAAACGTTTCCACTCTTGACTAATCAAGCATCAGTTATGGTCGGGACCACACCTTCGGCTAATTAATCGTCATTTATTAGCCGTGTCTTACGTAGCCGCTAAAGCAGGGCAGGTGAATAGAGGCAACATGGACGCAGTTTCTTCCTTTTTCAACCTCTTACCCTGAGCACCCTGACCCTGGGCACACGGGCAGCTGTCTCACTCCACCCCTTTACGGCTGCAGTTCTGCTCTAACGTAAGAGCGAATTTGTTTATCCCTGCACAGCGTGTAGCAACGTCGCAAGTCTTTAAAATTCGTCTGCACGAACCGTTTAATTTATAACAAATACGATGATCAAACAATAAGCGATCACTTTAATGTCGCAGTGGTCGGCAAACTGCGGTTCTTTAGTTACTTGATTGCGGCTCTTCCACGAATGTTGAAAATTAATTTACTTTATTTTAATTCAATAGCATGTTAATACAATTTTTTCAATCAGTCAGTGTGTTATATCTAAATTCAAATTGAACTCTAGCTGTATTCAGTGTATCTAGTAAAGAAATTCGGCTCTGAAAAGAAATCTGAATCATCGTACTGCTGAAATTTGGCTCTTTTGACTAATGAGTTTGCCGGCCACTGGCCTACGACGATCGCACGAACGTAAGAAGAATGAAAATATGAAAAGGGCAGGCACAATTATGATCAACGGATCCCACGGTAGGGGATTCTAGGGAAAAGCCTAGGTTTTCAAGTGTCGCGAATAGAAGAGATGATACTCGTGAGTCACCGGTTCATTATACATATACATAACAAAGTATCTGAGCGAGCGGCGCGCTACACTGGCAACATAGTGTTACACGAGGAGCTCATCGATGCTCGAAAATTATGCTTAAGAAATTGCCGTGTCACTATATAAATGCAAATACGGGGCAAAGATACACATCTTCGATTCGTTCGTTGGAAGCACGCGCATCTTCCCAGGAGAGAAAGAGAGAAAGAGAGAAAGAGAGTGGGGTTTCGCACACAAAAGGAAAGAAAAGAAAAGAAAAAGAAAAGCGACCGATAGATTCTTGCAACATTCTCTCAATATGCATGCGAGCGGTGCGGTGCACAGGAGCAAGGAACTCGTTAACCGTGCTACCGTTCGCCGAAAACACCCGGTAGATTTTTGCAGGGACCGAGCGAGCAACGAAGAGGAGGAGCGAGTAAACGGTGGAGAGAATGGACGAGAAAAAGAAGAAAGGTTGCGCTCGCGCGTTCTCGTCCACCAATACCGGCGTGGAGCATCTTGTACGTTTCCTAATCGCGTACACGTACAGGGGCGCGGCGGCGTGTACGTGTACACGCACCGTGCACGCACTCACGCTCGCACGCAGGACCCTAGCAGGCGCGCGAGAACACGCATGTACGCAAAACCAAGCATACACGCACGCAGACAGGCGCGTCGCCGGCTGCGAAAACCGGCGTGCGAAAATCGTCCAATCACGAGCAGAGGCGGGAGTTGGTGGGGCAGCCACGTGGTACCGAACCGGCCAATCGGGTGCGAGCCACTCGCGAATTTCGAGTCGGTTTCCCGCTAAACGTTCGGAGGTTCTAGTCGCTAGAACAGGACGGACAACAGGAGGGAAAAAAAAGGAGTGAGAAAGTGCAGGCACGAGAGCGGCAAGGAGAGACGGATAGGCTATATGCCGGATAAAAAGGAGCGAAGAAGAAGGAGGAGGAGGGAAAAAAAAGAAAGAGGAGAAGAGTGACGAGTTTGCATCGCATTGCCGCCCTCCCTCCCTCTCTTCTTCTTCTGGGACACGCGAAATGACGGAGGTGCGAGAGAGAAAGGGTGAAGTACTAGCGAAAAAGAGGGAGAAAGAGGTCGCCGAATGAGAGAGCTCCTCGGACGTGGTATCGTGATCTAGCCAAAGAGAGAAGAGCTTGGTAGGAAGGTGCGTCGTCGTGGTCGCAAGGAGAGAGGAGAGGAAACAAGGAGAAAAAGAGAGAGAGAGAGAAAGAGGAGTCACTGAGTAGACGGTGAATCGTCGAGAGAACGATCAAACGCGCGTCCCTTAACCTTAAAAAAGTTCAAGAGTCGTTTCTGGGAAGACACGGTCTTCGTCGTGGGCTCTGTCCGATCGTTGGTCACAGTCATCTTCGTCGGTTTGTGTGATCGAGCTGGCTCGAGGGGCATCATCGTCATCATCCACTACCACCGGAAACCACTCCGAGTCTGTGTGTACTACCGGTGCCGAGCTTAGTGACAGACAGACAGACAGAGAGCGAGACAGAGAGAGGGAGAGAGAAACGGAACGAAAGGGAGAGAGAAAGAGCGAGTCGGTTGTTGCATCTCGAAGCGAGCGGGAAATAGACGGCCGTACGAAAAGGAAAGGAAGAAACGAAGAAACAAAAGACAGTACAGGCAGAAACGCTCAGAAGATCGTCGAAGAACGTCGCTAAATACTTCCTGTGCCTCTTTACATACGTTTTGGTGTGCGAAACGCGAAAATTACGCCGAGTATTACCACGCGAGAAGGACAATCCGTGTTCGTCGACGCCGAGCATCGTCTGTAATCACCCTGAAACTATTTCGAGGAAAGAAAAGCCACGGAGAACGACCGAGAACACGCGGTGCCGTGTAACGTTACCTCTCTCTCTCGCGTGATATCAAGAACACCAACGTTGTCGTTGTCGCTGCTGGTTTTCGCGGTACGTGTTCCGACCTGCACGGGCAAACAGTTTGAAACGGTCCCTGCGGTGCTCGAGGCGTGCGGTGCTGCTCGTGTCGTCGTCGTCGTCGTCGTCGTCGTAAATTCGCCTACACTCCGTTTTAGGTGAATCACCCCCCACCCGCGCATCTCCTAGTCTCGTTACGGGATACTCGATCGTTTTCTCTTTTTTTTCCCCATTTTTTCGTCGCGTCGCGATCGCATTCTCGTTGGCTGGCATCGTGTGCACCGCGTCGTGTCGCGTCGCATCGCATCGCATCGCATCGTATCGCATCGAGTCGCATCGCATCGCATCAGCAGCGATCCTACTACGCTCGGACGCGTGACACACCGAGGTTGCGAATTTCTGAAGCCACGTGACCGAGACTTATCTCGGAAAAGCGGTCACTATAGCATCCAAGAACGAGCCTGCAACCATGTCGAAGCTGTACGTCGGCAATCTACCGTCGGATTGTAACGAGACCGCCCTCCGGCAACTCTTCCAGGACCACAATTTGTCGTGCACCACGATCCTGGTGAAACGTGGGGGCTACGCGTTCATCGACTGCATCGATCAATCCGTGGCGGATCGTGCGATCGACAAGCTTAATGGTGAGTTCAGAACCAACGCAACGGACGAGATAAAACGATCGATTAGATCGCGTTCACGCGTTCGCTCCTCTCTATCGACGCTTTCTCGCTTAGCTGATACCCGGCCTCCATCGAACAGTATGCTTTTTACTATGTTCAATCCTCTGTATATATCGCCGCATTTTACTGCTCGCTGCTGTTGCTATTCCACAGGGTACTGGTGTGTCGCGTACGCTGACTAAACGACGAGATCTGGGAACCTCGGCCTGGCCAGACACCATGGATTTTACAAGGCTTGATCATTTCCAAACGCTTTTACCGCTTTACATACACATATATAATATCTTTGTCTCCGCGCGTACGGTAAAATCACGCTGCTTCTCATTACACGCCTTTCAACTAGTATGTAAGAGATTTTTTTCTAGTAGAAATATATACGTATTCTGCACGCTTGTACATATTATGCTTTTCATCATTTCTTGTATATAATTATTTCATCATACCCATCTCTGCCTCCTGTATATAAATCATCCTTTCCTATCTATATAATACTTCTCGTATTACAATGTATGTTGTATATATATATTTTATAACCTATACACACGATTGACAGCGTTTTTCTGTCATCGAAAGTGTCAATCGTCAATTGTATTTTTCCATGAAAGGACAATCGCTCGATACCGTTGACTGTCCGATTTTCATGGTCGTTTCGATTACAGTGGCAGACGCTCGGCCGCGTTCTTGAATGAAAAGATCGTTGTGAACGAATGCCTTTCGGAAGAACCGCTGCTCGGTATCTATCGCGTTGGGAACCCCTGCGCGCGACCTCGAAAAACGCTTCCGCCGAAAAATCCTCGTGTTTTCATTCAATATCTCTCGCGTAACGAAACTTTTTGACAGTAAACGATCCTCGGGGCCGTGAACATTCGGCGGATCTCCGTGCCACTGTGATCGTGAGCGAGATATCCCATTGAACTTTTCATATATTCGTTTCACGTCGACGAGAAAGATCGACTCTTCTCTACGAATGCTCGTGTCGTGTGAAAAACTCATCCACGTGGTGAGAGAGGCGCACGCATCGGCAAGATGGCGAAGCCGGTTATACCGGCAAGGTCACGCATGTGGGTTCGCCTTAGAGATAACTTTCTGATAATCGTCCGCGACGAGCGACGTGTGCTGTCGCCGATCGATACGATTGCCGGGTTTTATTATATGCGACAATAGTAATTCGTGTACCGAATCGCACGTTACGATGGAATCGTGCGATAGATAACGTTTCCCTGCCAGACGTTTCAGATTAAATTCAAGTATTTTAAATTGAGTTGTAGTTGTGTATGATAAATGGAGATATAAATTCCTCTTCATAGCTAGAAAAATATCACCTAGGAAAAACGTGGGCCTGATTGTTCGTCAGTTTTGATATTGGTCGAAGTGACAATGTAAACGAAGCAGATGTTGAACAGTTCTTTCCATATTATATCATAAATGAAGATATAAATTCCTGCTGACGGTTAGAAGAATATCATCTAGGAGAAACGTGGGTCTGATCGATCGAAGTGACAATGTAAACGAATCAGATGTTGAGCATAGGCCTCCTTGGGTAATGCTTAGGGATGCCTCACACGTGATTGCTATTGTAGAATTCAATTGTCCGGTCAAAGGAAAAATGTAATGTAACGAATGCACGATTGCGTGTGCCGGACGCGCCGTAGAATGGCGAGCTAATTAAAAATCTCTCCATAAAATCAATTTAACGGACGTAAGTTACGGTACGGTTGCATTGTAGAAGCTCGGGAATGGAACCGTTTTTTTTCCGTCAAATGAATCGCATCTTTGCCCTGGGAAATTGGATCGACTGGGAACGATTCACGCTCTCTTGCGCGTTGTCGAATCCTCCTGTCGAAAAAAACGTGGTCAAGGTCGCGTCTGTACGCGTGACGTATGGTTCCCCACTGCCTCCGTGTCGAGGTTAAAATTTACATCGTGAAATACCGCCAACCTCATCTCAACATGCTCGTCGAAATCGGTTAGTCACACTCGTCACATTGGACTCAAATTCAGATCGTAAATTCCGTCGACTGTGCGTATCTTGTTCGATTGCGCGTCTAGGATTCGCCGGTTGGTCGTATTTATATTACGTGTACTCGGTTTTTAATCGTTTCGATTAAATAGATTCGAAATAGTTGTACAGTAGGTCCTAGAATAATGTCTTCGTCAAATTTAAGAAATCAGTAAATTGTATTTGGTCTATAACCCCACGGTTCAGAGAAAGAATGTCTTTACGTTGTCTAGAAACAGGAAATGGCTGAATTTTTATTCGGAGGAACGTACGAGAGTACTTATTTAATTAGAAAATTAAAATAGTTGCACAAAAGATCCCCGAATAATATACTCTTTATAACATTCAAGCTTGAAATCAGTAAATTGTATTTGATCTATAACCCCACGGTTCACAGAAAGAAAATCTCTTCATTATCTGGAAACAGAAAATGGCTGAATTTGAATCTTTGAATCCGGAGGAACGTACGAGAGCTAAGCCTATTCAATTAGAAAATTAAAATAGTTGCACAAAAGATCCCCGAATAATATACTCTTTATAACATTCAAGCTTGAAATCAGTAAATTGTATTTGATCTATAACCCCACGGTTCACAGAAAGAAAATCTCTTCGTTATCTGGAAACAGAAAATGGCTGAATTTGAATCCGGAGGAACGTACGAGAGCTAAGCCTATTCAATTAGTAAATTAAAATAGTTGCACAGAAGATCCTAGAATAATATACTCCATCAAATTATGCTCTAAATCAGTAAATTGTATTTGGTCTATGGTTGACACGAAGTCTCTTCGTTATCTAGAAACGGAAAATGGCTGAATTTGATTCCGGAGGAACGTACGAGAGTAGCTATTTAGTTAGTAAATTAAGATTAAGCGACAAGTGTGTCGAAAAACTTTGTACACGCTTCGGCGAGCTCAACGGCTGCAATATGCGATCCGCTAATTATTTCGAAGAGGGGTAGATTGCGCGGTTCGTGCAGGAAGGTAGGTTGTGTGGACATTCTTCGGGAGCGCTGGAAGCATCTCGCCGACACTGGATAACAAGGCCATTTGTGCATGTAATTGCAAAACGATTGGTTTCGTGCTGAACGGCCGCAAGACAAACCACTGTCGCGTTCGTCGTTCGTGACAATCCCTGTCGTGCGAGATGCCAATCGCCGGGTAATGCTTCTCGTCGATGGGGTGGGTTTACATTCTTTCTTTCGTGTTACCTATTCAGCATATAATGGCTGTTCCTCCGAATGAATCGTTCACGAGATCGTGTGTATACTTCTATTTAGGATAGTTATCGTTCTGACAAAATATTCAGCGCTGATTCGGCGGCCCCAAGCTGCAGGTACGAGACAGTTGCAAATATAAGTAGATGGCATGTAAAATGTAGCAAAAGAATACTAAGCAAAGGAACGGTCGGTTTGCTTAGAAGCCGGGTTGCAAGAAAGAGGCGCGGTACGAACATTGGAGCGGTTCATAGGGAATAGTTTTTCTCCCTCTATTTCGTTAACAATACAGAAGGCTCAGTCGTTGCTCCTGCAGCAGGGGTACATATGTATGCAGGGTCGATCTTTGGATACAATGCCGTGCGCGAAGAACGTTACCGCTGAGTACAGAACTAGTTTGGTGGGTCGTGTTACGTTTTAGATCGACTAAACTAAGGCTAGTCGCGGTTAGACGACATGAGAGCAGAACCATTGCATTCATTTACCTTTGCTGTTCGCCATTTAATCATGGCTACCACCTCTTTCGAGAATACTCATATATAACTTCTGTACGTTTGCTGAAGGGGATTGAAAACTCTCCAATATGGAGAACCGAGTACAAATTTCGTGGTTTTCTTTCTGCGCAAACTCGCAGCGATAGACTCTATCGAATGTGGATCAGAGCGGTTGAGAGGATGTGTATTTTTAATCGTGGTTTCGCAGTTGTCCATGGTTCGGTCGGCTTGATTTGTCGCGTGCCTGTGCGGGACCACCTGTCCTCGAAAAAAAGTTACCTGTTAACAGTGCACCGGTAACCGGCGATACTGATGGAACCTCACGATTCGGTTTCTCCACGGGCATCGCGAGATTCGATAAAAATACCGGTTCCAATTCGAGAAAAATAATCCTATGTTTACATGCGCGATGCCGTTACGATAATGAGTACTCGGATAGATCGTGCCACTCGTTATTACTACTGTTATCTCCATTAAAATCTCGTCTTATCGGTCTCTACGCTCTCGCACGGGTACGTACGAGCAGCTCATTTCACGGAAATGGTCACCGGTTAATTATACAACGTGTACCTACACTCTGATCGATCGTGTTCCATCAATAAACGCATATTTCGAACCCGCGATGCAACGAACTCCATATCTTCCTTTATCGGTGTTTGCCTCTATCGAACGCCAGGTCCAAAACTTTATCGCGTCCGTTAGAATGGATAAAGTAGGACGAGGCTTACTACTTGTTGCTTCATAACACGATATAACCACGCTCTGTCCGCAGTTTACGCTATCACTCAAAAATACAGTCAACGCGCGAATCACGCGAAAATTCGTGCGATATGCTCGCGAATCGAGACGACTTTCCGACACGTGCTTTGTATATGTACTAAGTTTCATAATTTTTTAAAATTCTAAGCTCTCCTACGACTTTTTATAACTAGGATCGAAATACATCGATTCTGCCGCGAATCTTTATACGAATCTTTATTTGCTATACGAACGACATTTTTTGGGGAGACGTATGTACCATTTACATTAATTTACATTATTCTTACTATAAGAATCGAAATTTCCATAAACAAATTTGTATACGGTGACGCGGTCGCACGGAAATGGTATAGCGAACAGAAAAATATAAAAGACAGCGAGCAATAAAAATATTTTTGAGCGGCAGTGTACGATCTCTCTTTGATCAGGTGGACGGTTATCATAGTCACGGTTCCGGTCGGTAATAGATTAGTTGTTTCTTGTTTGTTTTCGAGACGCAGATCGGCAGAGCGAAATTCGGTTAGCCGAACGATAGGTTGAGAACAGCGACGAAAAGAAGTTGGTTTCGCGCCGACATAAATGTACAGTTTAAGCGCAAAAAGTGCTTGCGCGAAGGAAGGAAGTGCTATCTTTAGAGCGGCGAAAAGAGAGTGCGCGGTGTCTCTTTCCTCGTCTTCTTTTTCGTTATAGCCATCCGCTTTCATTAACTGAATGCACGCTCTTGGGACCAGGAGCGAGCAGGCTATTGTGAGCAACGAACACATTCGATACGCTGCTAAATGAATGAAATGTAACGCCTTTGCGTATCCTCGCTCGCGAATATGCTCTACGATGATCACGATTGATCGACCATCACGGACAATATTCTCGACGTTGATCTCACGAATCTTCCACGATTGTAAATAAAACTTCTACATTCCGTCTCTTAAAATTCAACCCTTAGAATATACTAAAAGGAACGATTATTCAAAATATTGCTTACATTATGAAATATGTTGGTACTAAACATTCAAAAATCAGTTTAAAATTTTACCCGAATTAAGTTTAAAATTAATTCATTATTAGAATTCCTCTAAAATTGAATTTATTATAAGAATTCCTTTGCCGTATCATTTTCTTCACAGTTACAGTGATCAGAACGTCTGTGTCCCCAAAAATGTTGTAGAAGAGAATTTATTTATTTGGCTACATTTATTTTCTATATTAAAATAAAGGCGTAACATTCATATTTATTAGGCTTTGTTTAAAATCTTCATCACGAGTGTGACTCGTTAAAATACGGGGAGGGGTTAAATTAGATTTAAATATTGTATTAGGTATTATATCCATTTAATATCCATAAAATGAAAGAAATCATATAGAATGGAATTATTCTAGATCGAAAGAAATGTTTAATTTTCGAGTGCAGAGGGTTGAAAGTTAAAAGGAAAGTGTATCGCAGTAAGACGTAAGTCGCATACACGCGGGAAATTAACTAAAGAGTCTATTTCGAGTGTTTCTATATTGGCTCCGTCGGCGATTCTCTATTTCCTCCGGGCCTCCCACGCGGCTCGAGCTTTTTTCTCTGTCGAATCGACATTGTCTTCGTCTGCCGTGGCCTCTGTTCGTTCGAGGAACCTTTGAAGCCACGTGTTTGTTTTAGATATCCGGCCGTTGACTTGCAAGCAAATAACTGTCGCCGCGGCTAGATTTCGATTGAACGAGGCCGACTGCATGCTATCGGAGAGCTTCCTTATCCGTTCGCGTCAGTTATCAGCTTCCAAACTACACGGTGAACCGACCCTTGTAATGATTTTTCAGTATGGTCGTAGATAACCTGCACCTTCGACCGTTCACCGTTGTACCTAACGTTTTCCAATACCAGCCAACGTATCTTAGAAAATTATTCTAATTCTTTGACAAACAGTAATTTAGCAGAAAGAAAATTAGATGGATTCCACTACCCATCTTAGTGCCTCCTACGGATTAGAACCTTGATATAGAACCCAACTACAGTGCTAGATGAAATATTTACTGTGCGATCAATTGTTTATGGATGGTTTTAGTCTGAACTGTTCGCAATGTATTCGTACAACGAAGAATTTAGTCTAGTTCCTTCAGGCTTTATTTCGCAAAGAAATAAATTGGACAGCCAACAAAGGAGGAATAGAGAGAGTTAAGTAACGCTATGCTTCAGTCTACAGAATTTCAAGCCACTCCTCGCGTGTATAAATATTACGTTCGTGAGTAAAATTCGAATTTCTCGAGACGCCGGAATAAAGAAAATCTACGCCCGTGAATTTCTCAGTGGCGCGATAACGCCCGGCGATAGATAGAAGTTCGTTCGCGAGGATAAAACTGAGGTCGATCCCGAAAAGAATTTCGTCAGCCATGGTGAACCGCGCCAAGAAGCTTTCCGGGGAGCGTGTTGCGTTCAATAAATTACCAACGAAATGATTTTCATCCTTCCACGTTTCCCCTCGGCTCGCTCGAAATCTTTATGACACAGCGATGGAGGAAGAAAATGAAAGAGAAGGAAAGAGAGGGGGAGAGAGAGAGAGAGAGAGAGAGAGAGAGAAAGAGACGAGCTACGTCCGCCAGTTGCGGCGGCAGCGAATCTGCTCGGCTGGCCCCACGTGCGCGTAATTGTCAGGTACGAAGAGAGAAACCCGAATCTTTCGACAGGTGTCAATGAACCGGACAACGACGTATCCATCGAAGGATAACCGAGAAAGACAGAACAAAATGATGATCGCGGTAGGCCGAGAGTGCAAAAAGGAGGCATGAACAGCTCGTTCGCACCTGCCTCTGTCGTATACTAAACGGAGCTCACAGTGATTTCGCATTTCGTCAACGCGAAGTTGCGAAACTGATTTTTTCCACCGCGAATCTGGAGCGATCTTTCATCTGGACCTTATGTGGGCTACAGAGTGTCTTCGAATCCGTCTACATGAAAGTTTCTCCGAATAGAATTGTCGTTTCCTTGTATATTTACGAATCACGGTATTCCCTAGTTACATTGATCTCCATTTAATTGTTAAGTGCACAATAAATCGAGCACTATTGCTAATGTGTACCCAATTTCCAAGGCTAGCGGCTGCTTAGCTTTATCGACAAGTGCTGTGTTTGAGCGCTACATTCCTAGGTTTATCAGTGGTGGTCGCCATTTCATTGTTATTATTATTATTATTATGTACGGACCGAGGTCCTTTTATACATGGGTTTACAGACGTTTTGTATAACTTATAAAAGAAATAGAAAATAACAAAAATATACAGAAAGAACATAGAAAAAAAAGAAATTGTGGAAATCGGAAGTTCCAAAAGCCCCGGTTAATGTAGACATTTCGTGGCTCACTGAGAGTTAATTAATACTTCCACTTAGCAAAGATATTGCGTGATGAACTTTTGGCAGACACACAGATTTCAAGTACGAGTATATTTTCCCGGCGAAGTAACTTCATATCGCTTCCCCCAGCATCGCATCTTTCGCTTGCCTCTCCGATATTTTCGACGAGAAACCCTGACCTTTCATATACAAAAACAAGAGATTAGCATGAACAGTTTCGGCCACGGAATTTGCAAGTTGAGCGGCCGACAGTTTTCAACTTCGACGTGGTTCGGGTGATCGTTCCTATAGTGAACGGTATCGAGATTATCTCAGGATAACTCGAATCATACGAACGCGATAACATGTGTAAACCGACGATACGACACGATTCTTCGATAGGATATGTGGCGGAGCCGAAAGAGCACCGAAATGAAGGGTGGAGGGAGGCGCGGCCACTCATCGCAGAAAAATTGCATCGGCGTGGCGCCATTAATCTCCGGACGAGCGGATATTATTTTAATTCTCGAGTCTTCGACCGAGTTTGTTCCGAGAAACGGCGTTCTTTGTCTCGGCCGGCTATCCGAAAGAAAAGTGACCGAGTGATTTAATCTATGAACGAACGAGAAGCCCCGGACTCTTTCTGCTGCTCGCCGTTTCCTGCGCCTTTTCTTTTCTTCTTTCAATTGGCGCGCGTTCCTTTTTTGCCCCGCCGAAACTGTGGCCGAATCCAACGGCTCGTACCGTCAGCCTCGCCCATGGAAAATCCGGGACCAGATACGGGTCTCGAAGCTGCTCCAATACTGCTTGGTTATCTCTTGGTTACCGGAAACGAGATTCAGACGTGTTTCGAATTCAGACGGAAACTAATTCTTTCTGTACCAACAGGTGGACGTTTATCGAATGTTCAATTTTTGTAGGCAACTTTTAGCGGGATCGCATGAAATATTATGTTCAGGGGGAATAAAATACTAAATTCTATCGAATGTTTTGAACATTTTTATAAGCTATAATGATTCTGGAGCATACGTGATAAATACAAACATAAAAGTATCGTAGAAGATGGATCGCAGCTCGAACCTGATTTATTCTGTGGGGAATAATTGTTCATTAAAATTACGTTTGCATAAAATGTTCGAGCTAAAGGTCACTTCAAGGTCGTAGCATAATACGATGTCCAGAACAAATGGTGTCATTTAAAAAACTCAAGGTGACGAAGTGCTAAGAGTATGCGAACATGCAGTCCACCAAGTACTGATACAATTTTGGCCTAAACATTTTTGAATTGCACTACCGGAGAAAACTTAGCGGGTTCTTTTCAATTTTGGGCAATATGACCCGGAATTGTGTCTCGGAAAAAGTTGGCAACCCTAATGCCCATCCTGTTGAAGATCATTTCGTAGATACGTGTGCTTCTTATCGAAGAATTCGTTCCTGATTACACCACTAAATGTCTAGGATACCGATACTTCGATCTTCCCGTCCGATAACGGGTATCAACATGCATGCTTCGAAAGGTTGGCTCCGGCTTACTGTACGACGGAGGCGCCGGGAGATATGACCCTCGAGCGCGTGTCTCTTTCATCTTGCACGGGGATCCATACCGTCCACTTTGTACAAACGTGAAACTGTGAACTTTGGACGGGGTTCGATAAAAGCCGCGTTATCGGGACTCGCGTGCCTCGTAATTTCGTTCGTTTCATTCACGGGCTGAAAAAGGAGGTCGTGGCTTCTCGCGTACGCACAATTAACCGCTAAATAACCGTATAAACTCGCGCTGATAACTATTAAAGAACATCTCTTTGCTCGGTTAACGCCGCTAATTAGCGGCACGTAGAACTAATTTTTCCGATGGAAACGCGTCGACAAACCTCGGTCTCGAACGCCCGCGATACATTCCGTGATCCGCGGTCGTTTGCCGCATGATGCAACAGTGTCTTCGGTTTTGTTGACCATGGAAAGTCGGAACATGAACTTGGCCGGCTGACTGTAATATTTTACGGCCCCGATAAGATACCCGTATAGTTGTGCATCGAAACCACCACGTAATAATTGAATTATTTCCATGGTCTCGTGGAGGAACTCGCGCGTCGTCTTCTTCTTCCGTTCGCGCGGGGTGTACGCGTCCAGGAAGAGACGTTCGCGATTCATTTATTATGCATTGCCCCGGACAAAATTGTTATTGTACGCCGGTTAATCGAGATTTACGAGCCAATTGTTTCCCTTCGACGCAACTGACCGGCAAGACGATGCTCGATTGATACTTTCCTTTATTTCACTTTGCGTTCGATTCAATACTTTTCTGTAGATATGATCATTAGACAGCAGATTTTATGCGCTTACGACAAAAATGAGTTGGTGTAATTTAAAACAGTAAAAACATTAGAAGAATTTAAAAATAATGTTATATTATTTTCACAACGTATTGAACATATAAGAAAATAAATGTCTGTCATGTCTATTGCATGAACATCCGCTGTCTAATGATAATCTTCCAAAGAAGCTCCTTCCTGCTTGCAACTTGTTGCAAAGAATATTGTTGAACGTGGAATCCAAGTTTACAATACTCACTATCGAATGTGAATGTTTTTAACTGCTTTCTAAAATGCACAAAATTATTGAAAGAACTTATAGCTCATATTTCGTGCTTCCTGGTCAGTGTTAGATTTTCCCATCTTCTACAAACATGTTCTAAGTCCTCTACCCTAATTTTACATGTTCGTAACGGATAGAAAAACACAGCAGCAAGACAGCTGCGCAAATCAAGAGAATCATTATCTATATATACATGAACGCAACATGAATATAAAATTTACATGATATCCTTCAAGATTACTTTTCGGCGGCATGTCAGACACTCCTCGTTTATGTTAATGGCTGCTGCATACTCGTACCGTGTTCGTTTTTTTTGCGAATCGGTCCGTATCGATATCGATTTCCGGTCGGAGGGTGGACGATCAGAGAAAAGATATTTTGGGTTTCGCGCGCTTTCTGCGGATTCTCAGTCAGGACCTATCTTAACGTGCGTGGGCCCATTCGCTTCATTCGGCAAACTAACCTACCCGTCTAAGTAATCCATTGTGCTCCTCGTGCTCTCTTTGTGTGGCCGCTCTCACGCTGAGAGCACGGCAGAAGGGTGTGCGAGAAGGAGCAGGAGGGAAGAGAGGCGGCCCGGGGGAGCGAGCAGGACGGGACCAGAGGGTGGAACGGAGGATGAAAGAGAGGGGGAAGTATGCCACAAGGCCAACCGAGAGTCTGAAGCAATTTTTGCTGTACTCTTTTTTTGCCAGACCGAAAACGAGCGTGGCTCCGGCCGACTAAATGCTCCAATTTTATTTACCGACGCGTCAAGCCCTGTCGATAGCCCCGCGATGCAATTTCCGAGCGGGCACGCGCGACCATATTTCTCAAATTTTTCGAATTCTTCGAGGCTGCCGCGTGCTACGGCGACGCACGAAACCTGGAGAAAATTTTCCGAAACCATTCGCCGCTGACGAAACGGCACGCGTTAGGGCGAGCCGCTGAATCGAAGAAGCGCCGAAATCGCAGCGCACTTCTTCGAGAATGAAGCACAGTAAAATAAAGATTTCAATCAACTTTATGCGAAAATAAAAAAGGAGACATTTTTAGATGAGGAAACAAAATTTTACCATATGTTTTCGCTAACGGAACACTGTCAAAAATCGAGTATTCTTGTTCAAACTTGTAGTTTAGTTATTATGGTTTTGTTCCATATTCTGGTCGTGTTGCTGTAACCCTCGTATGGTTGTTATGGTTGAAAATTCACTCGCTTCCTGTTTTTCGATATCGCAGAATCTTCCATTTCTTCCTGTTTGTACTATAAAATGTGCTTCTCCAAAGCATGGTATATACAGGGTGTCTCGTTTAACTCTGCCGCTTCTAATAACCACGTCATTTATATAGATACAATAAAATATTTTCGAAGAAAGTTATCTCGTGAAAGTCTGTGTGGATGAAGGTAATTTTTAAGACGAATACAGTGACCTAATACTGGCAATGCAAGTGTCCAAAATGATGACCTTGAACATGGATACAGCGATGCACCAACAATCAGAGGGAACACGAAACTATTCGAAGAGTGCTCCAATTTATTTTCCATTGCAGCTGTCCTCGAGTGACCTTGAATTACCTTGATAATCGGTCATTGGATTATCTACATCTAATTGAAATGAATAACTTGTTCCGTCGAGTTCGCGCTAACTATAGGTTGCATTTCTCAAGTCGTAAACAAGTTTCCAAGAAAACAGATCGCACGTCTTCCACGGCGATATTTATCTTTATCTGCTGAAATAACATCCACCGGGCTATTAGCGAGCGCAATATCAATTTCTTGGGTTTCTCGGAAAGAAAGAGTTTCGGCTCTACGCTTCTTCAGTTTGCACGTGTATGCTCCTTCTCGTTTTTCGGTGACGCGTTGCCCAGATGAATATCACAACCGCCGTACATCGTAGTTAATTACGTGACATTAGGATGGAATATACGTTGCCCGTTCAAGCAACAAACGTTCCCCGGTAACTTCATTAGCGGATCGTAATATTTACCCGGCGAGCATGTAATACACGCTCGACCATCTGTGTTTTTACGATTCGCATCTCGCAGTTGTCTCGTTACCCGAGGTTCTAGCACCACGGGGAGTTTCACCGATATCTTGTACATTAGCTGCTCGTTAATTATTGACACGAGTACATACATATATTACGCACACATACACGCGACTTTCACGTGACGGATCGCCTTTAATCACGCGACCGGCCGTGTAACTTTATCCCCAAATAATCGTCCTTTCGACCGGGGCAACGTTCATGATCGCTTTGAGGTCTGCCCACGTTTCCTCAGTCCTGGAATTCCTCGCTGAAGAGCCAGTAAAATAATTACAGCGTTGCTCGTGGAAGCACGCGATCCTTTGGCGGAAGTCCGACCGTTTCGGCGCGTCGCTGACGAAAACCATCGCGTACACCTCCCCCCTGGAAAACGTTACGAAACAGATGAATCGGCCGAACCCTTGACAATTAACGGAACAACCTAGCTCTCGCGGTTATGGGATCGAAGACGAACGACTCGCTCGGAAGTAGAATCGGTGGAGATCGCCTGTTGAATTCGGGCAATTTTGACCCGTGACTCACCCATGCAAAGGATTTCCGTGGGACTGAACTAGCGAGTTGTAACTCAATAGTAATTTATGTACCTAGCCGTGCCAACCGCTGTGTCCAAGGCATCGGTATTCAGCATCGGCCTGGAATGCGCAACAGGAACCTGTTCTCATTCCCATTCCCATTCCCGCTCAGCGCTACCCAAATATTTTATTACTTCCCCGTGGAGCCCGTGTTCTCTCTCTCTCTCTCTGTTCTTCTCTCTCTCTCTATCCGTCTTTCTCTCTCTTCTCTCCTTATCTCTACCGCTCGTCCTTCTAGTCCGGTCTCCGTTGCTCTTCGACCAGCGCAAGAAACTCTTCGCTGTTATGTCATCCTGTACAGCCCGCCTTATCGCTGTAACAGCATTTCTGGAACGGCTGGTTACATCCCGGGTCCCGCGAGTCCGATCGATCGTTGGACACGCCGGATCCGGGACGTACAATTTCGAATCGGTAAGTTCACAACGAAATTCGTCGCTCGAATGCGAGAGGCCTGCGTCGAATAACCGTCCCGCGGGGTATCAACCGTCGCGATACGAGAACTGCTGCATCGGCGGCGAGTCAGATGTACAAACCGCTGGCCACCTTCCCCATGCCAGGCTGTATCAGTTATCGTAATGAACGGTATATCTATTAATACCGCGTTATAAATAAACGTCCATAGCTGCGTGGAAATAACTCTCCCTGTAATCTTCCTCGTTAACCCAGCTGCCCTTGCACCGACGTCTTATCAAACGCCGAGCATTCAGTAATTGCCGATCAATGCTATCGGTGAAATGTGTTTTAACGGGATCGTGAGTCAGCGATCGGTTAAACAGAGCGCACAGAGCTTGAGTAGATTTAAGTTAGAAAACCAGTAAAACGTAGTGAGAGAGAAGAACAAAGAGGAGAAGCGGAATGAAAAGAGAGAAGGTATCGCGCAGGGCAGGAGAAAGAGGGAGAAGGAAGGAGAGCGAGAGGGAGAAAGAATGAATATATATTAGGTGGGTTGCGCGACGACCTCCGGATAGCTCTCCTAAGCTTGCTCTCGCTCGCTGGCCCTCACCTACCTGGTAGTTTTCGTTGTAGACTAAAAGGAGGGAAGATGGTGGGCTGGGAGGAGGGAGGAGGAAGGAGGTAGGAGCACTAAGGAGACCTTGAAGGCTTGCTAGCCGGGTGCCGGCTAGTACTGACCCACTATAAAGGCACTTGCCATCCTGCTCGTTCAGCAGGACAATCTAGTATTACCCTCTCCCTCGGGAGAGCCTGCTAACCTACTCTCTTGCCCACATACACTGACTCGATCCGAAAACTCGCTTCTAGACCCTGGCTGCGCTTAGCTGAAACAGCTTCTTTCTCTGTCCCTCCCTCTATCTTGCTCGTTCTTCTCCCTTTTCTACGTTGCTCCATCCCTTTTGCCCTGCACGTTCGCTCGCTTGCTCTCTTCCTCTCGGTCGCTCTTTCTCTCTCGGTCTCTCGACCGCTATCCTTCTTTCTTTTACTTTGTCGTCCCTCGTACACTGCCTTCCCTATCTTATTTCCACTCCCTCTTTTCCGTTCCGTACCCTTCTCGTTGCCGTTCTAATACCACCACTGCTACACCCCTCGTGTCGGCGCTGTTTCGCTTCCTCTCGCTCGCTCTCTTTCTCGTCCTTTTTCTAGTTCGCTCTTTCTACTCCCTCGTGAACCGGCCGTGCCGGTGTGCGTGTGTGCGTGCGTGCGTGCGAGTGCGCGCGTGTATGCGTACCCGTGCCTCGTTCAAACTCAAACACACCGGCGACGGTCCCGCGCGTACGAACCCCCGAAAATCCGTGTGTGACCGGGTAAGAAGAAGATGCGCGCGTTCCCGGGACACGCGTGTGTGCGTGCCGAGTGGCTGGCAGAGTGCGTGTGCGCCTCTCCTCTTATGCATGAATCTCACCGGTGCTTAGAAAGATCGAGGTAGAGAGCTCGGCGTGTAGCGCGCGCAAGCTATGCCTGTGTTCGTAGGCAGTACCACCTAGCATAGCAACTGCTGTTTCTGCATTTCTTAGCAGCGCGCCCCATACGAGATGCCGGTATATTTTAAACGTATAACGGGTGTCCCGCTCTCGAAAGGGATGCACGCGCGTTTTCCGGATCGCCTCTAGAGTCCGCCGCTAACTTGCTTGCCGGGAAGCCTCCGACGATACGCCGACCACGTGAAATCGGGCATGCAAGCACACGTCGAATGCGACGCGACATCGGAATCAAATTAAATCCTCGTCAACCACTATCCACCTCCCTCCCCCTCTCTCTTTCTTTCTTTTTTCTTTCTTTACGTTCACTCTTTCACACCATATCGCGAATTGGCTTTCGAATGAGACCTGTTGTACTCAGCCGAGCAATCGTGCATAGAAACACTTTCGAATATTACTGGTACAGGGAGAAGATGAGATCGTTCGAGGGGAGACTCGGCACGGAACATACTAAGTAGCCATTTAGGTGCTACCAAGCTTTTTTTATTTCGCCGGGCTTCTCGTTTGCTTCTTTCGCTTTCGAGTATGCTCATACTCGCCGGTAGACACCGTGCCAGTTTTCATTCATTCGAATTCCCAAGCTGTATCGCCCGGTAGGCTAGACTGTATACTAGACTAGATCGAAAAAATGTTTTTTTTCGAAATAACCTAGCGAATAAACTAGCCATACACGTATAATATGCGTTTAATCGTGTTTAATCATATTTTTGCCCTTACGCCATCTATAACATTAATGTTCCTCTAAAAACGTAACATTCATATTCGTTGGACTTTGTTTAAAATCTTCACGACGAGTGTGACACGTTAGAATACGGAAAGGGGCTGATGAAACATGAACTATCTAAAATTTTTTCTATCTGTTTTTTTGTATTGATAGTATGATTGATTATAATTATGCACGTGACTAATACCATCATTCAAATGTGCCATTTTCAATGACTTTTCAACGTGTTGTCGCTGTTACATTACAAATTTCAACTCGAATGTTCTCAAGGTCATTCATTGTTTGTGGCTTGTTAGCATAGACTCAACTTTTCAGAAAAACCCACAAAACAAATCTAATGCTGTCGAATCGTAATTATAATTTAATTCCAAGGTTTTCAAGGTCTTCTTTAAAACAACAAATTGTGGTTAATTTATAATTTCACAGTTTAAAGTGATCCATCTCACAATACAAATAAAATAAAATTAGACATTTCACAGCATTTTAGAACATAAATGGATAAATGTTTATCTTGAGCCTTGAGTAAATTTTTATGTGAGACTCAAATGATAAAAAACCGCGTTCGTATTTATTTCTTCAGTTTTATCCATTAGATGTTTGCAGTAATGAACAAAGAATATTCTAAATATTTTTATTCGGTATCATAAGGGTAGATAATAACGAGAAGTATGAAAACTCCGACTTGCAGTCAAGTACATACTATGATAAGCAAAGGGATAAAAACGAAAATGGTGGAATAATAGCAGGACTGAATTATTGTTGACATTCTTCCGGTGACCTTGGCTGGCAAAACGCCGAAGGATACTCGCTCCGAAGCAAATGAAATTCTTGAAAGGGAGCTTAATGCATGTCGTGCCAAATAGTTTCGTGCCGTTGAATCACATTTCCCGGAACGAATTAATGTTTATAACGTATTTTTTAATCAGGACGCGAGACGGTGACAAGCATCGCCGTGTGAATCATAACAACTAACTCCAATTTTAAAACGGAGCTGAGTGACACGAAACAGGAGGAACCGGCACGAACCAGTCAAATTTATTTCGTAATGAGAGAATATCTAAATGTTACTAATTCGTAATTATTAGACTACGGATCTTTATGCAAAATAAAAATGTCTGTGGCATTGATTGTGGGAACCAGGTATAACATAGAAATTGATTTCATCCCTTAACGACTTTGTTACATTACACGTATTTATATTAACCCTACAACTTCTCTTTAACAACACAAACACATGTTATTTGTTCTGTGACAAAGAAACATAATTTACATATTTATAAGCAAAAAGAAACGAGAAAATAATTAGATTATCCTTACGCTTTTTAAAAATGTTTTACAATTTCTGTTTAACAACTGTTCTGTAGGGTGAGGTATTTTGTGGTTTCATGAAATATTGCTAATACAACGTTGAAATTCATTAGCAGCAGTTGTCCTTTGTCATAAAGTTTATAATTAATCGTTGAACAGGGCAATGCTATCGTCAGAATATAATTACCCCCGAACTCTCTCGCAGGCGCGACAATTGCAAAATGTGCGAAAGTCGACAACCTGAATTTGTCGTTTGTCCAAGTTTCGATCCCACGAACGGTTCGAACAAAAACGTTCGTTTCGCCACGCTGGTATTAATAGCTTTGTGGATTTTTTTGCGATATATTCAGCGAGGAACTGGTTAGGGAAAATTAGATGGGACCTAACTGGCAGAAGACACCTGGCGCCTAGGAAAGGAAATACTTGTGTATACATGTATAGGCGGCGTAGAGACCCTTCCGAGCATGTCGAAAAAATTCACCAGCACGAGACTATGACCATACATACGTTCACATAACCTCTTGATCCTGATTAGAATATGAGTGAGCCATACGATAGCTGTGGATCACTGCAAACGTTGCTTGCGCCGTTGGACACTGCTCACGTGCAAAACAGAACCCGGAAGCAACGGTCAAGTTCTTCTTCTTCTTCTCCTCCTCGGGTCGGAACCGGTGCCCAGTGTACTTTTCCATGGGAAAATCTCCCATCGGTCTTTCTGGCCAGGGTCAGAGTTCAAGCGAACCGCGGATTCAAACAGGTTGTCCGCACTGACCCAATGAACTAATTCCTCTACCCTCGTCAATCCTACACACAGACAATACACGAGCGACACTGTTGCGCAGTTACATAGATGCAATGCTCTTCCTATCTGCTGTCTTATTCATCAACTACATGTATGAATAAATCATTCGTGGACTCGTTCGAAAATAATTTTTTCCATTCCTCTTTGTTTCAGGATACACCTACCTGGGATCATCCCTTGTGGTCGAGCCGTCCGTAGCTAGTGGACCGAAGAAACGGTGAGTTTTATCATTGGCTACATTTTTACGCTACCCGGGACTCCGTTTAACCGAACTTCGGCTATCCAAACGCTATTGTTGCGCAGAAAAATCTTTTTCTATTAGCCCTATACACTCGGAGCTATTTTAACTTGAAAATTAAACATTTCCATTCGTCAATTGAATTCAATATCAATTGAAATTGATATAATGCCTCATGCAATACATAATTGTTTAGCTACCAAGACATTTCATACTGCAAACAGTATTTTGAATAATGGTAAAGTAGGTACTAATTACTGAACAAGTGCAACGTCTCAGCAGTAAGAGTTTAATTGTTTAATGTGCTGCAAATGTTTGAATAGCAGTGAAAAGTTGACGGTCTATTATCTAAAGTGTATTTTTATCGAAACTGTCGCGTCTGCCAACATGTTCCGATAAACTGAGTCCCAATATACAGGGTGAACCACGAAGCGCGATCAGCTTGGACTAATCTGCTGCCAGTGGTTCGATCGGAAATTTTTTAGCTGGAATCATATGGTTCAAGGACATAAGCTGATTATACCAAATTGTTTGTCAACCCTTTTTTCACCAGAGTTGTCAAGGTCACCTTCAGCTTTCTATAGGTAAACCTAAAATAGTTTTAAACCCATCCTTTAGAAGATACTATACTATAAAAAGTATTTATTCTCCATCTAAGCAAAAAGAAATTAAAAAATATGGCGCTCTCTAACAACAATATAAGAAATGACTTTTTGCCATAAAGAAATAATTATTATCATTCGACTGCGGACCTGCATTGATTGTGGGAAGCAGGAATAACATAAGAATCGATTTCATCCCTTAACAATTTTGTTACATTAAAAACAACATTACAACATTCTTGAATTTTTTGAATCTTTTATTGTTTTATATTTCACCCAACCAATTTCTTCATAAATGCATATGAAGATCCGCAGTCTAGTTATGATATCCCCTACAAGATGGGTGTACAAAAATTGTAGGTTTGCGTACAAAATACTGAAGGCGACCTTGATAATTTTGGGATAAAAGAGGGTTGACAACAAATGTGGTACAACCATTTTAAAGTTCTTCTTGAACCATGTCAGCTGGATAAAACAGACTAAGCTGATCTCGCTTCGTGGTCCACTCTGTATAGAACACGCATTCATCCGCTTCGCGTAAGAATTTCGTAATAAATTACAAACCTGTACGATTATAGCTTTCATAAAGTATTTGTTCTGTTCATTGTCGGCCGATAAGTCTCGCTCTATACGGCTACGAGTTAACAAACTGAGGAAACGGTTGCTCGTTAAATAAATTAGCCATGAATATCTTGGATTATAATTAGACTTAGTTTGGCTCGGGGTATATTGTTAACCAGTGCTCTTTAAACGACCGTAAACACTGAGAACCGTGCAGGAAACGCTCAACCCGAGATTACGGTTTCTTACGCGATAGATTACGAATTGATCGTAACGAAGTTCGCCGATTCGTTACGGGTGCCGCTACCGTCCCGACCGGCAACTTGTTTCTCACGTGCCAACAGTCCATTTGTCTTCTAGAAATTTTATGTAGTCGCTTACACAAACTTCCGCGAGGGGTTATTAACCCGGGCGCAGTTTCTCGATCAAAAGAAGAGATCACGCGTAATGCCGGCATAACGAGGTGCATAATTGGCCGCACGCGAGTAAATGCGCGCGCTCGCGCACCGCCTCGCCGTCACTATACACACAGGGCGAGTTTCGGAGCCGATGCCGAAACGTGTCCAAGCAAAAATCGTTGAGGATTACCCCGCAGTGGAACTCATTCTCGGCGGCGAATTTTGAATAGACGTCGGTCCTCGTCAAAGGGCCTCTGCCACGCTAGGGTCGGTTTCCGCGAAGTAAAACTGGCCAATTACTTCAATTGTAGATCGGGACGAGTACGCGGCGAAGTGTCCCCCGAAGAGCAAAACTTCGATACCGATTCTCATGCAAATCCGCGCGGCAAGTTGTTTTCGCGGCGGTCGATTTCATGAACCTCGCAGCGGGATATAGCGAGATATCGTGGTAGCTTCGTCGGCGTCGACTCGTATTCATCTAGGCGAGTTTTCAAATGATGAATCTACAATAAGCGTGTATTCTGTTCTTCGCATGCTCCCTCGTATCACGGATCGCTGGTACGTATTACAATTCATCATTTTCTGTGGCATGTAATTGTTCCGTTCGTCCTGCTCGAGGTGATGTCGGTCACTTTTTATTTCGTTATTAATTTCGCCGGAAGAGGAGTTACTGTTGGAGAGGTCGTCGCACGTTCGGCCAAGTGAACGCTTTTTTTCTCGAGAACTTTCCACGTCTCGGTTCAATTACAGAAACGTTTGGGAGCCTCTGCACACACCGAGGCAGCCTCCTCCTCGACGGTGAGGCAGGCGTTCGAAAAAAAAATGTGGCACCTGCCTTCTCCTTACGAGCGCGGAGCTCTGAGCCCAGGCTGCTCGCTCGTGCCACAACTGCAATCTGTTATTTCACCATCCCTCAAACTCTCGCTCCTTTCTCTGTGTCTCTTCGCGTTTACCCATACCACTGGCTGGCTACTCTTGCCACAAGAAGCCTTATCGCCGATACGAACGTGCAATCGTATAAACCAAGGATTTGTTGCTGCCCGTAACGATGCCCGCTCGAAGATAAGAGCAATTAAAGACAACATGCAGAGACCGGACAGTTTAACGAGCTGCACGAGCCAACACTTTTTCCGCTGGCACCGTTACCAAGTGATAGTTGCGGAACGTTCGGTACGAGGACGAAATTGAAGGTATCACGTCGTTCAGCCGGAGTCGTTAAAAAAACGTGAAATTACGCAGGATCGTTCTGCACAGTCGACAACACTCCCTGTAACGAGTTAGTAATTTAGTGGGCTCCGACTGCAGTTTCTACTGTTAGGGCTTGACTGATGCCGGAGTCCACATAAATGGCAACGCTCTTTCAATTTTCTTTCCTGCGCATTATTATGTGCATGTGTTTCTCCAAGTAATAACTTGTTGTTGTTAAACTTTCTTGTTAGGGTCCCGAAAAATGCCATTATATGAGGATGGAATTTCTTGTACGAGCCAAGAGGGCAATTATTTACAATAGCGGATCAATGACCTATTTATATTTCAATAACAGATTTCAAGGTCGTGGAAATCGCTGGAAAAAGTTGTTCGGCATTATGCCTCCAGCAACACATTTCAAGGCCATCGAAATCGGCGAGGAATCCCCTACTTCCAATCAATTATTCTTTCTCATTAATAATTAATTTATAGATACAATATTATCAATTTTCTAAAGCTGAAAACCCAAACACAGCACACACATTATAAAACAATTGGCAACGACTTCTGAATTGGACCAGATAAAAAGAAATTAAAAATATTCAGTTAAAAACTTGTTCAACTGTTTGCTTATTCAGACAAAATCTCAGAAAGCGACATTTTGAAGAAGAAAAAAATGTGCATCTGTCTGCGTTAATTAGCTACTAATTTGTTTTATTTTCATCAATTACACAACGTAATAAAATCATGGTACCTATCGATTCGATTATCCGTGCACAAGATCGACACACTTTCTCACGGATCCAATAGCAAGGCTACCCAGGCAGGTATCAATGAGAGCAGTAACCGGCACTTGCGACTGTATCAAAATTCATTCGATCAAACCTGCCGGTACCCTTGTGCTCATTAAAATTGGTGTGACAAATGTAACCGTTGTCCGAGTGAAGATTCCGCCGTGATGCGTAGTGAAAAGATTAGACGGGGAGATGGTTATTCGACAATAGACGAGGAGCTGGCAGTTCATAGAGATCGGTCTCCAAGAGTTGTCTCTGGCCCGGTGATTCGCGTGTATCAGCCCTCGAGGAGCGAGCGTTGTTGGGCCTTCGTTTTCTGATGTTTAAGAGCCGATGCATGGTTAAACATTCATTTCCATATAAGCCGATATGTTTCAAATGTAAAGCACACTCGTACAGCGGCTACAGTGACGTGAAAGATGAAAGGGCGAGATGAAATGAGAGAGAGAGAGAGAGAAATGAAAGAAAAAGGAAGACGCCGGCCGAGAGAAACGAACTGGTACCAGCGGAAACTAGTTTAAGAGCTGGGGATCTCACCCTTCGAAAATCTTCACAATGATTCCATGGGATCCGTTGTGTTTCTGATTCTATCTTCTTTAACTGGCTCTATCGGACCTTCTTGTGTTAATCCCGGAGTTGTGTAACCTTACTTTCATCCGTGAGTGTGAGAACCGACCGGAAAACACTTCTCGAATAAACGTTATGATTAGACAAACAAAATTCGACAGAATTTAGCACAATTTCTATTTATTTCAGATCTGCAAATGCTACTACCACTGGAAATAAGATTCTATTTCATTCCACTTTCTTAAAGTTCGTCTGCAAAAATTGAAAATTGCATAAACATCCGCAGTCCAGTTTTGATATCGTTGGCCGGCGACAACTAAAAATATTTTTCTATACTCGATGCTATACGGCTCTTACGAAAAATCGTACACCAACATTTACTGCAAATTATCATCCCAACATGAAAAAAAGAGAGGATTGTGAAGAAGATTTTTCTGTCTTTTGTTCTCGAGAATTATTGATATAGATCGCAAATCGCCGGATGCCCGATGTCTCATTACGTGAGCGTATTCTCGAAAATTCAAAAATTACGCACGCGCATAATGAGATGACCGCAAAGCCTGTCCAGGGTTCGATGAATGGCGGTGCACTTTGCAGTGCACTCGGACAATGCAGGCACGTGCAATGCACGTTGTCGCCTTGCGCGCATGCATGTGTTTGCGGTAAACCGGCCCGTGGAGGATGCAATTGTTATCGAATTATTAGGTCGAGTTATAAGTGCAACTTCCGCTTCTCGCTTAAACTTGTTTCTGTGCAAGATGTCTTGAATTAGTTGTCGATTGCAGTCAACGGTTACACATTTGTTAATCAAAATTGTGATGGTTTTAATGGATAACTCCCAGAAAGATGACGCGGAATTCAAGATTTATTTTCAATTTCTGATAAAAAATTATGAGAACGGTTAGAACGGAAAATAATTTTGCAATATTACAACGGAGTTTAGAGCTTGAATTTATAGACACTTGTTCTGCACTTGTCCTAACGTGATCACTTTAATAATTTTACAAAACGGAACCTTTCTCTCGAAAAAACTGTAATGAAATTTGTTTTTAATAATTATGTCACATGTGAGTGATGTGTCGAGTCTGTCATTCGAAATGAATTTTTCAATTTTAACTATTCAGAGATAATGTTGAAGATGTTACCGTGTTGATCAATTCGATCTCTCTGTACGTTCTCATAATTGTCTTGAAAGTCTGGAAAGAAAGTAAGCGATGGATGAATGAACTTGGGATGCGCTGACGTCGTCCTTGAAGGGTCAATAAAAGCAGGACTAAGTAGACGAATGCAAATAACAATAAAAAAGCAATGAAAGAAAGTAGTGCAACAACTTCGGTGATGCACGCGTTCTGTTTAAAGCATTGGTAGGAAGTGAATGAAACCAGTACTGTCGATTCCGGTGCATCCCCTATCGTAAACTGCACGCGCGTGCAATGGTATTTTCCACTTGCATTTACGAGAGGTTGCACTTTTCTGATTTGCATAACAAGGGTCGTGCACCTAGCGGCTCGTATCAGGTCAGTCAGGTTGCATGTCGGGAAGGGTGGAACGGGGGTAAGACAGACCCCTGCAGTTGGTGGTTACTCGCCCGACTCCGATGCACTTTGTTTGCTTTTCCTCCACTCGGGAGCTCTCGTTTGTCTATATCACTTGTCCCCTTGAATTCATAAACCGCAAACAAGCGTTCGTGTCACGAGACGCGGAACAGAAGAAGAATAAGTAGAGAAGGGACAAGGAAAGAAAAAAGAAAACGAAGGAGAAGTAGAAGAAACGAAATCCGCTACAGAGAAGAGAAGAGAAGTCGCCGGAGATGCATCTCTTCCAATTCGTTGCGATGCACTCTTCTGTTCGGCCGTGGCTGGCTCTCCTCCTCTCATTCTTTCCGTTCATTCTCTCGCTCTCTCTCTCTCTCTCTCTCTTTTCTTCGAGTGAATCGTTGCACTCGGCGCGTGCCAACCTCGTGCCCTTCACCGGTGGTGTGTGTCCCCTCCCTCTTCTTGCATTTAATTCCGCTTCTGCTCGTCCTCCACCCCTTTCGACTCCCCACTTTTCCCAGACCACCCCGCCCAACCCCGCTCCCCTCCTTCCACCCCTTCCCGGCAACCTCCCCCTGCCGCCACCTCCTCGTGCCGTGGTGCATCCTGTATGCACTTGTTGCGTCAATGCACAGCCGGCTGCTTCGGCACGCAGGCGCGACTCGAATTTCTGAATGTTGTTGATACTTTTTTCTTCTTCCTTCTCATCCTCCTCGTCCTCCTCATCCTTCTCTTCTCCTTTCCCTTTAGCGGAAGCAAGAAAGGAACGACGTGTGCGCTCGACGCGTTTCAAACGCGATACGATTATTACAGGGGACGTCCTTTGACACCGAAACGGATGGGGACATTCGATACCGAGGCGACGCGATTACCAGCACTTGTCGCACGACGTATCATTCCACGTATATACGCGAATTGCACTATATGCACTTTTCCTTTCGTTCGGACAGGGTCGATAGCTTTTATCTCAAATCCGTATCAACGCGCGGCCATGTTGTAATTACGCGTGATATTTCCTTCCGACCGGATCCATTTCATTAACATTTTTGTATTCCGCTCTAATATATTCACGACGGATTATATAATATCGATAGGAATCTTTCATATTAATTGATAAAAATCCATTATTGATGAGCGATCCTCTGACACACAGGTGATCCCTTCTCTCCCTTAAGTGTTGTCCCGTCACATCATTTTTTCGACGCATAATCTCACTAACATTTCCTCTCTTGAATTTCAAGCAGTCTGTGCAGTCTGTTTTTCGGCTCGGTGTCGTCCTCGAAATCTTCGATTAATCTCAATTCGAACGCTCTCTGTCGAGTCAAGCCCGCTGCAAAACCGCGCAGGATGAATGGCACTTCGCCTGCACTTGTTGCATCCGCGTGCAACTGCGCTTCCGCGCACGCGCCAACGGTCGCACGAAAACTTTCCTGTGCTTCGTCGCCGAAGAGCTTCTTGCCAACTTTCCAATTCGGAGCATGAACATTTTGAAACAAAACAGTATCTTCCATAGTCAACAGGACGTAGGGATGAGAAACCTTTGGACTTCTTCCAAGGAATGCGGAGCACGTGGTCCCGCTGCAGTCTCAATCTTTATTTGCTATAGCTCTGCAATTCTACTACAGTTTCCTGCTTCCGGAACAATTCAGATTCCTAAACGCTCTTCTTCACGTGCCACGCTAATTCGTTTCTCACTAATCTGAGGTGTTTTAATCATTAAGTGGGAACGTATGACATGTATTTCATTAAAACTTTAACCATGTTCTTGGTAAACATCATACAAATTAATCGAAATGATTTTTACTCGATTATGTACTTGCTCCTGATTTTATTAAACCGATTTGGGTTGGTGATAAATGGCAAAAACATTAGAAGAATCTGAGGATATTTTTATATTATTTTTTGCGACTTTATAAAACGATTTAAAAAGAAACTACATTTTCATTTTAGTTTCTCGCAATTGACGTGAACAATCTCTATTTTGCTAGTTGTATATGGATATAACTACGTAACAATTTCGAAGTATCTATTTGAATAATTTTGGAAGAAATGAAAAATTCTCCAATTCTTTTCAAATTCATTTAAACTTGAAATCCCCCTCAATTTAAGATTACAGAGATAATGGTATTTATGAGCGGGGCGTGTATAAAATCGTGTAAAAATGAAATCAGTATGATTGGGGTTTGTTAAAAACATAACTACAACTACACAAACAAAAGCTTATTTTCATACATTTTTCAAACTTTAAAACATTGACTTCAATACCGCAGTTGTGCCGTTGCGAATAGTGGATCACAGTAACAACCTCGATGAGAAAATATTTGTTTCTTAACATCGAGATAAGTAAAACGATACAAGCCTTAATGGGTGAAGGTTATGCATAAATTGTGGCCCCTGGTGTAACGACTCTCTGTGAATTGACGCGTATATCTATAGCTGTGACTCGAGTCAATAGAGAACTGGATCCACGCTCTTTGCTTTTCTCTTTCGCTACCCTTTGCTTTTAGTCGGGTCCCGGCGATCCTCTTGTCTGTGAGAAGCAGGCCTAGCGTCTCCAGTTGAGGAAGCGAAAGTAAAAACGATACATCGGGACCCATCCGACAGGATCACACGTTCTGATGTTTCCTTAAAGTATCTTCCGGCGAGCCTCGAGGGACACGATATCCTAATGAGAAGGAGCTTGATACTCGGCAGCTCGTACAGCTGCGTTCACACACGTGGCTGAGGCGAGTGTTCCACGACGTTGCTTTCTCAAGAAAGTTCTATTGGCGAATAGACACCTGGTTCATCTTTGACACGGGTCGCTATAGTAGTCTCTTCATTGATATTCTAATTCTTCAAGGATCTTGACATTTTCTTTGGGCCCGAGTCCTCGTGTCAATTTAACGTGTCTATTAACATAAATACCACCATTTTATGTATAGTGTCAGCGACCCAACGAGTTCTACAACGTCCCTGAAACTTCGTTTCAACAGTTGCTGGGAGAGTCCATTGTATTATTTCGTAATTGAAAATTCATTTGCTGCACAGGCTTAGATATGTGCTGCAGAGTAAAAAAGAATTTTACAATTTTGCGGCGTTCCATTGTCATCATCTGGATACTTCGATAGTTATCCTAGGTTCCGCTTTAATTTGTGGAATACACGGGCAGTTGACGGGAATCAAGTTTAATCGCTACTCACAGATTCTGGAGAAGTTCGGCAGTGTCATTTGCTATGCGAATAACTGAAACCGGCGTGGAAGAGCCTTAAAGCATAAACCATGCAGTTCCAATCAAAATTACCGATCAGATGCTTCGGGCTGCCAGACGCGCAAAGTAATTTACGCCCTTAAATAACGCGGCAGAAGCGAAAACGCGATTACCAAGCAAACCCCCAAGGAGCATCAGCGAAATAAGTTTAAAGGCTCACGGAAGTATCTCGCTGGTTAATGATTCCAGTCACGCGCGATCAACGAGTTCATCGAATGTGTCAATTCCTTAAGCAGGACCTCGATTATCCGAACTCCCAACGTTTGAAGTATCAACACTGTTTAAGTTCAGGAGTAACAGTATGTCTAAAAATTCGTACACATCAAATTACTTTAGGCTTCTTCTTAAAAACGTCTTTGATTAATTCAAATGAAGATTGCAAACGCTATTGTTGACGGGACAATTTGACATTTAACGCGGAACAAATTCAGACGATATATCATCCTAATAAATGTTTTACACGCACCGTAACGCCACAATTGGAACAGCTTGCTCGCGAGTAAACGACGCTTTCATTAAATCCCGCAGGTTTTCTGGCGGCGAACAATGTTGCAGGTCATTCCTCCTTGTTAATAGCTATTAATCATGCAGGGAAAGGGCACGTAAGAACATTAAGTCAGGACGCGCAAAAATGCCGTCATGACGATCGCTTTTTTCAGCAAAAACCCCGAGAGACGGTTGTCTGTTTTCTCTTCTGTTTCGTTTTGTTCTCGCGGTCTGTTTTTTATCGGGCCGATTTCTTATCAGACGTAGATCCAGAGATGAGCAGAGATCGTCACGGTAAAAAGAAAATTACACGGGTATGCGCGTGTACAGACTTCGCACAATCCGCAGGTGTAAAGGGCCTCGCTTAATTATCTCGAAATTGAGGTACGCTGACGTGCAATAATTGTTATATACCCTCCCCTCTACGGCGTTCCCTCCTCCCTTGTTTTCGGTCTCTGCCCCTGTTCGCCGTGGCCCTGTGTGTGTTCGGCGCATTTTCTCGGTGCCGCAAATGCCGATAGTTCCGCTTTAAATGCGGCGCAACAGCCGATCATAAAATCTTACACGGTGTTGCGCGCGAAAGACGCGATTTTTGCAGCCGAATGCAGCTGCCGCGAACCGGTCTGCCCGATTCCACTGGAACCGATTCGCTTTTTATCGCCACTTCGCGTACCCGACAGTGGAAATTGATTCTCGCGATTGACCGCGATTCGTCTTGATCGCTCAATTCACCCGTAGAATATCCCCGCATCTTGCACGGACGTCCACTATGATAGCCTGATGAGAAAATAGTAGGTATAATTTATCAGAGCGTGTGTGTATACTCGCGTCGAATGTCTTCCCGTACGAAGACTCGCGGCGGCAGAATGCGGCGCTCGACACGCGTAATACTTGTATAATGATATGCAGTTTTCTTCCGAGATCTTATCCGAGAAGAGTGAAAGTGAAATTTTGAGAAAAATCGCGTCGGGACGTTCCTCTCTCTTGACAAATTGAAACCTTGAACGGTAGCTCGTGCGGAGGTAGCATAAAGGTGATTTTAACGGCGATGCCTCTTAATTGGCGTGACCGGCGCAAAAGGACGCCGTGAAAAAGGATCCTTCGGAATATGCACGGATCACGGAAGACGCTGCACCTGGCCACGACCGACCGGCCAGATGCGTATCGTGGCGACGCGGTTATTATTAATTCTTTTTTTCAGCCGGTACCAGATAAACCGCAATTAATATGCACATCGCGAAGTCGTCCAATTAACCGCGGTACCAAGCTTTTCCCCGACGCGCACGTCGACAGTCCGACTTTCGATCTTCATAGGATCTTCGGAGGAATCACGATCCGACGTCGCATCACATTTGTGGAAGGCTCGTTGCTCGAAAGAATCACGCGTTCCCTCGACAAGGCTAAGCGTAATTTATTCTGTAATTACTCAGTCTGACGTAACGCGATCCCTTCCGCGAAGAAAGTGGTTCTTGGACGCGCGGAGCATAACGATCCTTGAATCTTGATATCGCTTTGACAGAGCAATTGATCTCTCTCGCTCTCTCTATATATATATATTTTATTCTTGCTTCTCGCAGTTTTCATTTGTAATCATAGAAGATACTGTAACCACATCCCTAACCCAAATTCATCATCCCGATATTATTTCATCCCCCTATCCTACAACTTTCCTTTTCCCTGTTCTAGGGGTAGCGGCGACGCCCTACCAGAATCTTCAGTTGGCCAAGTTGGCAGAGGTTGGAGGTGAGTCATTATTCCCAGCGTTTTAGTTCCCACTCACCTGTAAGACAACAACCATTTCTTGATTCTGAACGTCCTATTGTGTCGTGTAAGACATTGTTAAATAGAACGTGTCGGAAGAGGGAGATGCAGACGTTGTTTACATAAATAGTATTTGTATATATTCGTTATCTCTTAGAACGCTTTTCTTTGAATTATTATTGCTGCTTCCGGTTTAATTTGAGTAGAAAACTATAAGTAGTACATGGCACGTAAAGCGACGATGCGCCTTCGGTTTAGCATACATAAAAAAAAACAACCGCTTGGAAGCTCGCCGGTCAGAAGCCTTGTGGCTAGACAATGGCATTACCGGATTACACGTGTAGTCGTTCACGCATGAACGTCGAAGACCGGTGATACCGGGTAGCGAATTCTCGACATTGGTCGATTTCATCGCCTAATGTACAATTAGTTAATACTTAAATATTTACGAATACGACGTACTTTTACGTACACGACTGTTCTAATATTATTTATCGTTTAGTAGCTTCTCGAATTTCTCACAGCGTTAACAATCGTTTAATCGTTGCTCCCATGCGAAACAATACGAAATATGTTCTCGCGAATTTTCTTTAAAATAACGGGTTCGAGATCCGATTTTCTTCGCCGTAGGCCAGCACTGGATAGAAACGGGGAAAGCTTTTCCAGCTTGTCCTGAGACATCCGGGCTCCTGGTGCGAAAATTCTTCAAGGGTACGTGGCCACTATTGATTCCAGGGCTCTGCCACCCTTACGCACCCTCGCATTTCTCTTGTCCTCTCCCTCCCTCTCTCTCTCTCTCTCTGTCTCTCTCCCTTTCACTCTCTACCCCCGATACTCTCTCTGTCCCCACCCGAAATTCTCCCCTACACCCTGCACACCCTTCGTCTTCCGTGCTCCCCTTGGAGGACCCTTTCCTCCTGGCCCGAATTACGTCGCTCCTCCTTGCTTTCCTTCCATCGGTTGGTCCACCCTGGAGGGGTAAAAGCCTCTCTCGTTCGTTCCCTTCGTCTCGGATCGTTCGTTTCCACGGCCGTCCCAGTTATTAAACTGCCCGTTCCACAATTCCACGGAATCACGTGGACGATATCGCCATCGGAAATTACGTTTGATAAGAGATGCCTAACTAATTACATTTACATTCCGTGGAACTTCGATGGCTGCGTGTGGTCCACGCCGTGCAGTGAAACGGTTTTACTAATCCCATTCGTAAAGAGTATACATTTTCAATGTTTTTAATGAAAACGAACGACGGGGAGGGTGATGCTTCGAGCATGCGTGCGCGACACGTGGTGAACAAGTGTTCCGTAAGGACGGCTAACGGTCAACCTTGAGAAGTCCTGTGGAACAGGGATAGTTTCGGCGAAGGTCAACGCGAAATCCATTAATTTTTATGCGCCCGGAAACCATTTGCCGATCCCACGCCACCTTCTGGCCACGCTTCATTGATACCGATATTTACGAGCAGCGCGTAACTATTAATTATCTTTAAACACTGCCCGAACCTACCCCAACCACCATTACCCCGAAGAACAAAGAACCCGCTGCTGCACGATTCGGGGTAAAAGTTTTCACTCTTGTCCGGATGCGAATGTCGAAATTCGCTGTTCGGTCGAAGGACACAGCATTTATCAGACTCCAGAATCTCGATTCTTTGAAGGTGTACGACGGGGGCGACGGCGCGGCGTCTCATTTTTCTTCGAATTCGCGATCTCTCCCCGATAGACCTCGTTCAATAACGTAATTTTTACGTAGTCCGTAAACGTGAGAACGATAGCCGGCCAAGGGGGTGACGATTTTATAGGCAGCCGAAGCAAAAATAAGTCACGAACCGTGGAAGACTGTTCTAGGAAGCCGATGTGGATTTACGCTTGATGAAGAGGATAATCGATTGATCATTTAGGGAATTAGTTGATGGGGGCTAAGCTTGTAGAAAAAGTGCACAGGCAGATTTTAAACGACGCTGCCCTCTACCTGTTCAGACGATCGGCAAGCTTGAGAACATTGCACGCGCGATAAGTTATTAAAAATCGTGTTGTTAACGTTCTTATCGAACCCTTTGCATTCGGAGCTATTTCAAATGGAAAATTAAACATTTCTTCCTAGCTAGAATGATTTCATTCTGTATGATTGTTTGCATTTTATGCGTATTAAACTGATGGAATTTGCTCATGCAATACTCAAATGTTTAATTTAATCACGTGACAATTACTTTGCATTACTGATACAGCAATGTTTTGTGGTGCCTAAGGGTTAACACTATCTGCGCGATGTAAGAACAGGGATTTTATCATTTGATATTTAACGGCCGGTATTACCGCTAAATAAAGTTGAATTTACGATGGGGCGACAGGTTGTTCAAAAATTTACATGTTCGTCGCGTGAATGGAAAATTATGTCTTTATCGGTCATTAAAGTACCCTGTGCAATAAAAATTCACAGTCGTACCGCATTGAAGATTCATGTTCGAGCGGGCATTACAACTGGACGACTACTACATACTTGTTTATAGTGGATCGACGTCTTCCACTCCCCTCGCGGCGTGTGTGGCTCTTTTTTCATCCCGCAACCCCCTTGCGTAATTCGGTGATTTGTAATCATCGTTTGTTTTCTTCCGAGAGATTATGACACCAGCCACACAGGTGTGCCATTCAGGTCAGATGCAAAATAACCGGACTTCGGGAACCTTGCGATGTTGCAATCGGATGCTAGCTTTTGTTACGGATCGCCCGCTATTGCGTAAAATATATAATACTTTATCTACCGGAAGCCTATTAATAGGATTTTCTCAATAGACATTTTATATAATAATCCTCAGCAAAACTTTAGGTACCGTTAAGGGGGGATAGCTAATCAATATATTCTCTCCACTCTAATTTTTGAAAGTCCCATGGCTAAGGATTTTTCAATAACTCCTTTGACAACAACTTTTTGGCTACAACTCACCCCAAGTAATGTAATCTAATAATTTTGCTTAGGATTATTATATAAAATGTCTGTTAACCCTTAGCACTCGAGTGGTGCCTCTGAGGCACCACTAAAAATTGCTATACCATTGTTTAAAATATTGTTTACATTATTAGATATGTCGGTATCTAATCAATTACTAAACCATTTAAATATTGTATTAGTTATTTTATCAATTTCGTAGCCATGAAATTATAAAAGATCATAGAGAATGGAAATAGTACTAGCTCGAACAAATATTTAATTTTCGAGTTAAAATAGCTCCGAGTGCAAAGGGTTAAGAAAATCCTATTAAGTAGGGACACCTAATCAACTAAAATAAGATGGCTAGTGTATTCAAGACTAAATGTAACTGCATAACATCTATTAACCCCTCGGACCCGGCATCAGTACGCGCCGTACTGACTTACACATTCAATTACTCAGAATTTGAAGATAGAGAAAATATCAAAACGTCTAAATCATTTAGAAATTATTGTAACAGCATATAAAGTCAACGATATACATAGAAGCAAGCTGACAATCCACTGTCGTCCCAGAACGGTTAACATTCATTTTATTTTCGTTATCATTGAATGTATAGTAGTTGAAGGCGAAATGTCAAGAGATTCTCCAACCAATGAAATATTTCGCCAGCTTTACATGGGCATTTCCCTTGAACCTTCGTGATGGGAGGCCGTCAGGGTTAGTTCCCGTTGTAAAAAGGTCCAATGAAATACAATTGGGGAAGGTGTTCGGAATCGTCACAAATTCGGGCGTTGTGCGGCCCGGCATTCTGTGAATGATAAATCTAGTTCAAGGATAACACCCTCGTCATTGCCGAAGATAATGACGACGAAACGTGAGCGTAGAAAAGCCACGAATACCCGTGGCCGACCTGCACCCATATACCTGCAGGCATGCACAAAAGAAAGGCGAATCCTTCCTTTCTACCTGTCCGAACAAAGAGAGCTCCGTAACGGAATCAACCCTTTGCCTCCGCGGAGAACTAGAAATCGGTATTTTGTCGTTCAGAGATTTTGCCGTTTCTTTTCTTTTCCCGCGAAACCCTGCGCACAGACTCGAAAACCCACAGTTGTCGATTCGAGAGCTAATGAATCGTGAATTGAATGTACGTGAAATAACGCACGGCGGTGTCTTTTAGGAAGTACTGGTAGTTGGGCACTTCAAATCTCTCCCTTTCGGGTTGCAAGTTGATCGGAGAAGTGCTTTTGATGTCGACAAGCCTAGGGGTGAAGCGTTACATTTCTTAGCTGTGGCTGATAAATTCAATTCACGTTGGGGTTGGGACAGAAATTTTTCAAAAACAAATTTTTTTGTTACTCGCTGAATGCAATTATCGATTATTTTATCAGGTTTTCACATCGTGTCCAACCGATCGTATAATTTTCTAAATTTAGAGTTGACTCGGTATTTGGAGTACAAGGTACACAATCCATTTTAACTGAACAAATATTTAAGATACTTCAACAATGGAGACGAGCAACGGAACAAATGCTGGTCGCGAACGTGTTGAAGATCGCTGTCTTTCAATGCCGACTTCAATTTCAATTTCTGATCGAGTAAATAAATTTCTGCTTATTCCAAAAGAGGGAGGGTACCTTCGAATTTCAACTTGGATAACGCAGTTCACCCCTTACTGCTAAAAGAAAATTAGTACACGCCATTGACAAATTTTCTTGTTCTACGAAATGATGAACGAGAAAGAAGATCCAATAACTGCAACCGCGAAATAGATCGTAGTGCACGGGGTAGAATGGAAGATCGATTGGAGAAGCGGAAAAAGCCCATTACGCATGGTGCCTAGATATTCGTCTGGAATCTCGAGTTCATCGGAAAAACAAAGTCTGATGTTTGACGGCGCCCATCAGATGGCGACTGTGCTCGCGACCAATGACTCGCGCGTTTCGGCATTGTCCGACCCGGTATACGCGTTCGAGTTTCCAGCAGGCTAGAATAAGGCGATGGATTTGGTTCGATAAATTCGAATCTATCGGCTGACGTGTGTTGTTCGGCGAGTTTGGTGGCCGTAACGACGAGAATAGGGTATACCGAAGTAGCATGGCATTCACAGGAAGAAAATGTCGTTCCGGTTTCGGTATACCCACGCAGGATAGTCGAGAGAGCCTTTTCCTATTCACCCCTCTCTACAGGCTTTACACGCCGACACGCCGCTACGTCTTTGGTGGGGAGGAACGGTAAGGCTTCCCCTAGTTGGAGAAGGAGGAACAGTTCAAGTGGAGGGGAGGGAACCTGGCGCGGGGTGGGGGTAGATTGGGCGCGGCCTAGGACGGCCGCGCACCGCGTTGTTATAAAAATAATATCAGTATAGCCAGAGCGCTTTCTCGTTAGATACCCCGGCCAATATAGCCGCCGACAGTCGAGCACGCTGTTCCAACCGTGTGTGTGTGTGTGTGCTTCTTTTCCCGTACCACGACACCACCCGTCTATCTAACGTTCTCGCGCATCCGATAGCTGTGCATCAATCCTCGTGTAAGAACATCTCTGTCCCGCCGCGCATTTACGCTCTCATTGATCGTCGCGCGTTCGTCGTGATCGCAACCACCGCTGATCGAAACGGTCAGCCCCGAAAACCGAGAAAGGGATATTGGAAGGATAAGGGTGTGTGAGAGAGCGAGAGAGAGAGAGAGGGGACGTACCCGGTGGAAGGGACGCGGACGGACAGAGATAAAAAGAATAGACCACACGGGGGCGAGGGAGAGAAAGAGGGAAGACGGGAGCGCGCGCAACAGAGAGTAAGAGAGAGAGTCGGAAGAGAGTAACTGGAGAACGGAGAGGGCGCACCCACGTTTACGTGCGGAGAGAAAGGCCAGTGTCATTTACGAACGCGTACTAAAACGCACGGGAACGGAAGCCAGGTGTCGTAGGCGCTTCGTGTACGACAGAGTAGAACCGCGCACCGGTATCTTCGCCACGCGGCCGGATTGATCCACGTGCGTCGGAAATACGTTCGGTGCTTGCTCCGTTTGCTACCTCGCACACGATAGCGCGAGGACCAAGTACCAGCTCTCGGTGGGATAGTCGTTTCCTAGCATCGGTGTTTTTCGTGTGGTGTCATCGCGTAGGAAAAGAAAAGAAAACGGTGTTCATCATTCTCCGAAAGACACGGAGAGAGGAAGCGAGAGACGCACAGAGAGACGAGACTTGGATAGATAGGGAGGGGGAGAGAGAGAGAGAGAGAGAGAGAGAGAGAGAGAGAGAGAGAGAGAGAGAAAAGACGGAGCGAGCAGTAGCGGGAACCGGATAACACACGGTCCCGGAATCGTCTCGAGCGACCAATCACGTACGAGCTCTTGGCTGTCTCCTCCGTTCAGTTGGTAAAAGTGCTCGCGCGTCTTCGATACGTGGAGGGATTTCTTGGTTGGTTGGACGAAGACGGATAGAGGAGGTAGCGCGCAACAAGGACGCACCGAGTGGTGGGAAGAGAGCAAGGGGAGGTAACGGTAGTAGAAAGCCGGAGGAGCACAGGCAAGGAGGAAAGTACGGAACTGCTCCACCCGCGCGAGTTTCCCTTTGGCGGTCGTCGGGAGAGAACGAGACAGCCGAGAATCTATCTTGGAGGAGCCGGTGTCGCGGATCCACTCGATATTTTATTATTTCTCTTCCACGTAGTCTCGCAGGACATTTGTCACGCGTGATTCTGTGCGTCGATGCGAAAAGGGTGAAAAATAAGAGAAAAAAGAATAACAACACACCGAGAGAGGAGCGTGCTCGACGAAAGGAACGAAGGAGGAGGAAGAAAGAGAGGGGGAGAGCGAGAGGGAGAGGGAGAACCGTGCGGAGGACGAAAGAGGAAGGAGCACACGCGCGAAGGAGTACGAAATTAAGGAAACGAGAGAGGACGCTACTGTACGGACAGTCGGGGTGTGCTTATACATAGGTCGTGTCGTGTCTTGGTCGCGTATACGTAATACGCCGTGCGTCCTATTTTCATTCTTTTTCTTGCTCTTCGATCTTGCGTTCGTGATCGAGAAATCAGCCAGTGTTTAGTGCCAGTGTTTGTCTACCTCAGTCGATTAGCGGCAGCTAACGGAGAATAGCTGCATTAAAAAGATATTTAGACGAAAAAAGAGAGATATATATATATATATATATAAATATATATATAGCAAATATATATATATAGCATAATATATATATATCTATATATATTGCACAGTGGTAAACCGCGCCAACTATTGTTGTAAATAATCCCGAACCGGGTATTCGTGTGAGATTTACAACGAACCAACGATCACCATGTCCATGGATAAGTTCGCGGAAGGTGGCATGCTGCAGAAAGAAATGGAGCGTTTGGAAATCGAGGAGAAAAACGGCGATACCACGAGGTAAATTAGTCATCCTCTATTTACGAATCCGCAGCCTTCGTATCGTATTTCCGGTGAGGTTAGAAATTCGCCGACAAGGCCTGTCGTCGATCACGCGCGCGCCGATGAAATTTCGCGCCTTTTTTTTATCGGACCGCAATATATTGATACGACTTTTTGGATTTACTTTTTTTCGCAATCATACACATCTCGAGCTTTCTCACAATTCTTCTTTTTTTTTTTATTTTTCCTGTATACTCGGACGCGTGTAGAGGGTCTCCGAAATTTTTCGAATCTCTCGAAATTATTCCCGGTTTAAAAATAAAGTCTTCAGTCACTGGAACGATAAGTCCCGAAACGTATTTCTGGTTTTGCCTACGCTATGCCGGAAATATTTTCGACGCCCCGTGTGTATGTACATCTTTCCGAGACCAGATCGATAACAACAAGTTTAATGAATATCGGAAATCATTGTAACGGTTCCTCGTATCAGTACGCAAACACTTGCCGCGTTTAGGCACGCACGTAAGACTCGACTTTTGAAAGACTACGGAATATTAACGGTTCCTCTCGAACGGATTGTGACCAGCAACTTCTCGTCTATTCGATTTAATTACGTAAGAGCAGAAATTTTCGGCGGGCCTCGGATCACGCTCTCTAGATTGCGTCTGAATAAAACTGCCGCTGAATTATTTCCTGTACGCTATTTTAAACGATCGTACACATCAGAATAAATTCGTTTGTATTTCGTGTTAATTTATATCGAAATTAATTATTTGAGAAGTAATCGCGCTAAGATAATGTATTATTTTGCTCGGCTACATGTCAAATGATATGTTAGTTTACTCGAAGAGCCAAGTAACTTGTTTTGAAAATCATTTCATTATTTGAACTTCAAACGAAATTGAATAGTTTTTCATTTCTTCCTGCATTTCAAAAAACAATTTTTAAAACAAATGTAAACTTAAATCATCGAACTACACGAATTAGCGTATCTAAATTCAATAATTTAATAACTTCGATAACCTCCTCTTGAGGTGAATTATTATTTTATTCAAACAATTACTGAAATAAAATATTATTTGGTTTAAACGTCAAATGAAAATAAATTTGCGAAATATAAAATAATTAATTATTTCAACGGAAATGTTGTTGTAATGTTTCTGAGGATACATTCGCTGTATTTTGAAAATCGACTGATGCTATGAATGAAGATCCACGGTATAATTACAAGTCGAGTAATTAATTAAATAAATACGAAGTCCAACGTTCCAGGTTCTCGCGCGCGACAGGTACGAAACGATTTTTCCCTTCCGTGTAACTCGTTGGTGGGTCGCGTAATATGTATGTAGAACTTGATTGTTCCGCCAGTCCCCCGAAGAACCGTATTTTTAAACGAAAGAATGTCTTCTAAGTGTGCCATGGTGCGAAACCTCGTTATCAGAGGCCGTCGTTTCGTAAGAACTGATTCACTTGCCGATATCTCCGAAAATTGTATGGTAGACCACGCCGCCAGAAGATGACTATCCCGTTAAATGACTTGTTTTTCTGGAACATTTCACCAACGAGAAATACTTGCTTCCATATTTCCGTTGTCATTTTGCAAATAAATGGACGAGATCAATTTTAACATTAACATATTGTGTGCCGAAAGGTTTATCAAAAGGTTGTTCAAAAGCGGTAAAAGGATATAAGTTTGAGCGAAGAAGTAATACAAATATATTTTTCTATTTATTTAACGTTGCTTTAGCTGTCGTTAGCAACGTAAATATTGTAGTATCGCAATCAACTCGGTGGTATGAGACTTTCTCACTAGGTAGCTAGTATACTAATAATTAAACGGGCCGCTGTTATTACAATGAACGAGGTTCAACATGTGCCAATGTCTGTTATGGCACTGATGATACCGGAACGTGCCAGAACAATCTGCGTACACAAGGGAAATTGGAATTTCGACGTTTTTCAGTCGCTTGATTCTCCAATGGCGTCGAAGACGTTCTTCGAGCGTAACGACGCTTGTGTATAATAATATATTTTTTTTTCTCTCTCTCCGTGAATTGTCTCGACGAGCACGTTGAATAACTATAGCCGCCGGTTTGTTTTTCTTTTCGCTGGCCGTGGCCTTGATATCGCACGTGGCACAGCCTCGCGCCATCGCATTGATGGTCCCAGAAATTCGGCGTCAATAGCAGGAAATGAAAATCCCACCGTCAACGTCTATTTAAACCTCACCGGATAGAACGGTTCTAGCTGTGTACTAATTAATTCTATCGGCCATGTAATACGCGCGGTGTTGCGCGCCGGAAAGTTTCAACAGCCGCCGTGTTGATTAACGGTCCGCCGCCATGTTGGTCGTCGCTAAACAATTCCTTGGATTTCCAGCAGAAAGATTTCGACAAACACCAACCACATTCGAGTGAACAGAAATCGTTAACGAGACCTCTAAAATCGAGTTTATTCTAGAGAAAAAGTCAAAACTTTCGACCATTCTTCTGGGATAAGAGCGCGCTTGTTTCTTACAGAGAAATATTTAATATTTTTAACAATAACACTTCACTAACAAAATATTGTTACCGAACATTTAGGTATTGTATAAGGCATTATACCACGTCCACAAAATTTAAAAAATCATAGGGAATGGAAATATTCTAGGTCGGAAGAAATGTTTAACTTTCGAGTTAAAATAGCTCCGAGTGCAAAGGGTCAATTAATCGAAAATCATCGTTTGAAAATAGTAACTTCGATGGAATCTCGCTTTTCATAATTCGAAAGAAACAAAGATTGAATTGCCAGTTTGAAGGTGGAGGGAGGGGATTCGCTTCAACCCGGATCTTTGACTGCCGGCTGACTGCTTTAGCCAATTAAGCTGTCCAGGCCGTCGACGAATTCTTTTACCCTAAGCCTCGTATCCTGTCGAATGAGCACACGCGGATAAAAGGTCTCGGTTCAAACCCGAAGGAGTCGTGATAAACTTGAGCCGAAGAAAATGTCCACGCGGTGGGTCGAATTATGCTAGCGGGCCTCGATATTCATTGATTTTCCCAGTTGTTTCACTTAAATAAATTAATTTGTAGCAAGGACCAGAATGAGTGCGATGAGCAAGCAAGTAGAATATTATTAACGCTAATAGAATGTTTATTGTTCGTAAATTGAAGATACTAGCATCTATTTTAACACTGTCTTCGCATATTGCATTCAATGAAATATATAAAATTGATTGTAAATATATTGAGAAAGTTGTGAGGCACGATAACACCTTCATTTTAAAATTCGTATTGTACGAAAACTTCTCTTTGTTTGTGTCTTTGCAATGTAATGACCGTTTAATCCTAATGGTACACCTACGGGCATGGGAAACCAATTTTTTGTGTTTTTGTTGCTCAAAGTATCCCTCTGAGTCTTGTTTGCTACAACGTACCTGGAAATTTGTGGAAATGGCGGACGATTCATATTTCAGGATATAATACTACAAAACGTTTTCTTACACAAATGTAAGCAAACGGTTAATGATGGATTTTGATTGAAATGTAACTCCAAAAATTATTTGTTACACGTATATCTACTAGGAGTGAAGTATTCTGTATTGTCATCTAATTTGTATAATTATTTAATACTGCACAACATCTACATGCTCGCATAACCGATTAAACCGATTAAAATATTCCGATTCTTACGGTAAAGTTTTGATAAAGATCATTTTTAACTTCCCGATTTTATAGGGAAGTTACTGTAATTTAGTTTAATATCATCGCCATTAATAGTTTAGCAGCAAGAAGTAGCAATGTTGGAGCATTTTTCTCCCGTAGCGTATGAATATTGCATCACTATAGTTGATAGACTTCTTGATACCCATTTAGTTTCGGTTTATCAAGCGATATTTCCACACGGAATAACCGGATAGTATTTTTAGGTGGTGTGGTTTGAATGGGAGGATGTCGTATCTCGTCAGATTGTGGGTTAGAAAATCTTTGTACAGAATTTTTCGAATCTAGCCTACTAGAAAATTTTTATTATGATTTGCTGATATTGAAGTATGTATAATTGAAAATCTTTCTTGATCCAGTACATTTAATATTTGACAAATGGTAGCAGAAACTCCGAACTTTATATGTACCATCTTCTCGAACTGATGAAATAGCTATAGAAATTTGTCAAATATGGGAATAATCTAATCGAATACGATAAAAATCGGTTGTAGAATCTACCTAGTAATGGAGCAAACTAGATATTTATATGAGTAACAATATCATAGTAACGGTACTTGCTATTTGTCCTCAACGATAAAAAACTTTAAAAACCATGTCAAATTGTATTTCATACAAATATAGAAAGCAATGGAAGCCTTGCTTCGAATTGGTAAATTAATATTATAAAAAAATGTTCTCTTCTCATGACCGGAACACTCTTTTCTGACATCTAAATTTATCTAGTCATAGCAATTCTTGCACGAAGTTAATGAATTTCCTATTTATCGTGGATACTGATACGGGTCTGAAGGTACGTTTCTATGTAAACTTTGTGTACAATTCTACCTCTATAATTACACTGATAATACACATCTTACGATATGTAGATAAGAGGTTCGAATAAGAGTCTTTGAATAATGGAGTTTCGTCACCGGAAATTCTTCGGTGCTGATGAATTCCCCTGTTGGAATAGCGTATATCGAATCTGATCAAGTAATACCGAGAAAGGAATTCCAGAACCAATGAACTAACAAACTGCTTTAAATAATTAGCATCAGAGATAACATTGGAGCAGTAACGTGGCTGTGCGGAATAGCCCACTATTATTACTTTTCTTTTTATTAGTCACAAAAATAGGAATGGAGTTTAATAAAACATTTCTCGTTCTAACATAAAAAGCCAAGTCACGTGGAGTCAGAGACATGAAACGAATAAAATGTGTTCTCACTGCAGGCATAGTATAATGTCTGTTTCACATTAATAGACAGCGGATCTTTTCGTAAAATAAAAATGTCCAGTGAAATAGAAATTTATTTTCTTTCTTAATATGTTTAATAGATCGAAAGTAATGTAACAGTATTTTTAAATTCTTCTAATGTTTTTGCTGTTTCAAATTACACCTACTCATTTTTGTCTTAACACATTAATGTCGCTAGACTAATATTCGTGACCTGCGTAAGTATAAGCAATTCTGTATGAGTTATGCAGTTTTATATATACGCTACCTTACAAATTAGCCACGTGGATGATTTTCTGAATGATCGACGTATGAACGAGGTATGTTTATCGATCGTAGACGATCGATGGAGCCGAAAGAAGCGTTCGAAAGAGGAAGATCAAAAATGGAGTAGCGGTACTCGTGCGACCGTAGTTCGTGGCTCTATCTTTTGGTGAAAACGCGTGGTACAAGCTTTTTCCGCATCGGTAACGTAGGTGTCTATGCGTGCGCGGTAATGGCGGAAAATTCGAACGGAGACACTGTACCGATTACCGTTCGTTGTACACTTTGAACTTGCTTCCTCGGTTATAAAACTGAATATCTTGTCGCAAAATGTATTCTAAATACAAGAGAACGCGCGATAGTTATTCACAATTTGCGCATAGAAATATATAAGAAAATCTTTATTGCTGGGTCATTAGTTATGGGGGCATAAACGACCTTCGGACTTGGGATTTGCAAATTCACTCGGATCTCCCGGAAACTATTACACGCGATTCTCATTGTTGAGAAGGGATAATAAAAGAAACATTCTCATGTAAAACTGTCGTTTTACGACACGTACAAAAGAAGCTTTACCATGGGCCAGACCCGAAGGTGCTGTCCGCCTTTCGAGGATTAAAGACGAACAGAATTCAATCTCTCGGAGGCCGCGGGGCTTTTCTATTTAACGGTGAAACTTCTGTGAAGTTCGGAGGAATATGCTTTCCCATGTTCCTGGGGATTTGTCTTGCGGATACCTGTCTCCGCGAGCATCCGACGAAGCAGTAATGCGGAACCGTTTTCAAGTTTACCTGTTCATTGTTGTCAGAGGATTTTCTTTTGTCTGGGTCGAAAACGCCTCCTCGGAAAATTTTGGGGGGGAAAAAGGCTCAGGTATAGACCGCCGCCTGCGCTTTGTCACGGTCACATCTGCGCCCGGTTCGATTGTGTTTCGAAAGGCTCACGCTGATTTCTAGGAAGGCTGAAATTAGTTGCTGAAGACCTTTCTCTACCTGCGCTCCGAGTCCTTGAATATAACCGAAATCGTCGCGTATATTTCACTTTTTGATCGGCACGTTGCTACATCGAACCTTGCGAAACGTTTTCCTAACTTTCGCGTTAGACTGTCTGAAACATTCATTTCTTTTTTAACCTTTTCTGCGCCACTGTACCGTGCGACTCGTTGAATTCTCGAGGGAAATGTAAACCGTGAATTGCCCAGGCTGAAATGTAATATCTAGACCGAGGATCTGTATGTAATACAGAAATTTCCTAACTGCGAGAAAATATAGTAGACATATGAAAATGTATTTCTATGTTCAATACTTGTTTTCCACCCTACTCGAATGTTTCGGACAATAAAAATGAACATTCACGTACATTTTTAGTAACTCGAACCCGTTCATCTTCGCACACACAACACTTTTTGACCGACAAAAATAAATTGTTTATGTATTATTTCTTGGAAATGAGATTTTGCAGAAATTTGTTCGTCAACACGACAGTGGCTTGTACAATATCTCGAGACCAACGCATCGTAGCGTAGAAATGGCTGGCGCCTTCCGTAGGGTGGATGGCCGCCATTTGCAAATCAGCCTTCACCGCCACGCACGTTCATTAGCATACAAGTTGATACCAGTCGAACTGCCATTATATTACGACATCTCTCAACTGTTAAGGTTTATTTTTCCCATTAACGGACTTTAACATCAATTTTTACGTCACCACTGGATTCTCTCTTTTTTCCTCGACTGAAATTTAGCGTGGCTAAATCACAAACGCATTCGAATGTATTTTAGAACACCAACACTCATTTCCCGTTTAGTTTTTATTTACATAGATTGTCGTTTGTAAGTTGCATTGCACGCTTCTGAATTTAAATAAGAGTTACTATGTATGTTTGTAACATTAGCCTGCCAATTAAGATGGCGCTTCTGATTTGTGGTTCGAATGTAATTTATGCTATTTCGGTTTACTTCCATTTTAACAGTTTCAAGATAAATATCAGTTAATCGAAAACAGTTCTTCTCCAGAAATTTATCACGATCCGAATAAACTGCATTTATAGAAATTAATGCAAACGTTATTCATTTGGAATTGCGTAAAAATCGAATAAAATATCCTGCGGCTATTTTGCTGCAATGAGAATATCGACTGGGTTCCTTATCTCCTTGTCGTATTTTAACGAGTCACACTCATAACAAAAAATATAAATTCTTTTCTCTTCTATAACATATTTCGGGACAAAGACGTCTTAATCACTGTAACTGTAAAGAAAATGAAACGACAAGGGGTTAAATTAATATCGTTAAACATAAAACTTTCGACTGATTCAGATCTTATTTTATCTGTTACGATTCACACCGATGCATTTTTGACAGTTCGAGATTTGTCGCGAGTTCTCGCTGCCTCTAACGCGACGATTCGCGAATGAGGCACAACCCGATAGCAAAAGATTATGAATCTTTTCTTCGGGTTCTATCGCGAAGTGACCGAAGTCGATTTGACAGCCGGTGTCTTCGTGCGCGAAGTAGCAACTGCTGACAGAAAATTGGAGCAGGGTGCATTAGCCCCGCGATAATTGTGGAATTCTCCCGGGTCAGCTTATTCTGAAGTTCTTTGCACCTCCTTTGTCTTCGTCAGGAGCGCACCACGTCGAACGAAAGAGAAAGAAGAAAGAGACAATCTGAACCCCATAGCTACCCGGTCTTCGGCTAGTCTTTCGTCCTCCGTCATCGCGCCCGTTCTCAGAACGGCAAACGAATCCGTAAAGAAACCTCGCGCCGGAGTCAGCGGTTTCTTCCGGTGTTAACGATCCTCTTATCACTGCCCGACGAGAATAAATAGCAAAAGTTACATTTTATTCCCAGTCTTGCTGCGCATGAGAACGCGGATCTCGCGGTAATGAATCACGCAACGACTCGGCGCGCCATTTATCTTCCAATTCGGATAATCGATCACGCTTTCGATCTAGTAATTACCGACTCAAGGAAGCTTTTACGGTGAAAGATACTATGCCCTTATATTGTACTTTTCTAGATACGTAGAACGATAATATTTTGTTGAATTGGGTTCGATATTTTGTCGGCAATTAAATATGTATACTGACATTTACTTTGATAAATTTCTTTTGAGACGAAATAGAATTTTATTAGAGAACGTGGGCAATAAATATTAATTTTTGTAGTCTCGATAAAAATCGTACGGCAAGGGGTTAATACACTGTGTACAATTGAAAAATGCGATTATTGAGAAATACATTTTATACGTTTGAATTAATGAAGAATGTCGCATCTCTAACTATCTGGGATTGAGTTAAACATCTTTTTAAAGTTATTACTAGACTGCGGATCTTTATGCAAAATCAAAAATGTTTGCATTGATTGCAAGACACGGGAGCCAAATAAAAATTTCATTCTTCTGATGATCTTGTTAAGGTGAAACTAATACACAACCAGTGTTAAATCTTTTTAATACCTCCACTGTCTTAAGTTGTACGTACCCATTTACTTATCGTAAATATACATTAGATCGCGTATTTATTTAATTCGTAAAACTTTTTCGATATTATAAACGCGAGGCTCATCGATCTTAATTAGATTGTGACGTTAAAGAAGCTCGAGATTTTCTTGTTATCCTGTTGGCAAACGAAGGTCACGCGAGCTTAGCGCAGAGAGCGCCGCATCTGACTCGTTTAACTTTGAGCTTTCCGTTAACTACCTTTCGCGTGTATATTCGAAGTGGCCGCAAAGAACCGTGACGCAAAGCTGCAAGAAGGAGAAACAAGTGGTAAATGGACTTGACTCCTTTCTTTGCATTCCGCTTTCTGTCTCAAGATTGACGCCATAATCTCAAAGAACATTAGCAAACCATCGGCTTTCAACTTCCGTGGTTAATTTTTTCATAATTGAAACGATTATGCAGCTCCGGCAACCCTCCTTTCGGAGACTACGAAACACGCAAAGATAATGGGCAGGTATTTTACGCGAGGAAATGAATTCTGATGGATTGATGTCGTTAGGGTTAAATGCGCAGAACGCTTTATACAATACCACCTGCGATTCCGTTTATTTTTTTTTGTAATTCATTGTCTAATGATCCTGTATTTATTCCGAAATCAGTTCATTAGCTATCATGAACTATCAAACGAGACACGAAAAACAAATTAAGGCGACCGAAAAAATTCCAGTTTTAAATTGAAACATAACACAATTAAATTAAACGGTATATAAGAGATGTGAATAAAAATTATATTACATTACCCACCCTTTCCGTGGGAAACTTAATACGCGAACCTCTTGACTAAAAAGAATAATGTGGAGTATCTACAATAAAAGTTACAATTGAAAATTATTCATTGAAAATTTCATATGCGGGAAGTGTTATAAATGCGTCTGGTAATTATCGTTTAGTGCAAAGAAAATGAGATCGTTTACTTTTATGAGCAGGACGTGAGGGATGATAGAATTTTTTAGGAAAATCCGTATGAATTTATGGGAAGGACCTTGTGTATAGCACTTGATCAGAATGGTACGTAAAACCTCACGGGGCGGGGGGGGAGGGAGGAAGCCGCAAGGAATGACGCGAAGCGCGCACGAGTCAGGCCCGTACGAAATTTTAATTAAATTTCATAATCTGGAGACGACGCTGTCCCGAGCATTGTCAGCAGCGGGACTTAAGCTTTTGTCGCGTGGACGACCGACGAGACTCGTCCTCGTAGAATATGTTGATGCTGCACGCTCGCCCTCGTTCGCCGTTACCGTGGTGGCCATTGCGAAATGACTGTACCGCGGCGCAGTACATTTAATTAATTCTCGGCTGGTCTACCAACGGCACCGAGACGCCGCCGTTTTTTTTTCCACCGTAAATAGCTGCGTACCCTAAATTCGATTAAAACTATAATCAGCGTCGTCGCGCACGGGATGAACGGAGACCGGCGGACGGGGTGGATGCGGAGGACGAGGGCGGAGGAAATCGCGAAATTGGAAACGGTTTTCATTTATTTTCTTTCTCTTTTTTTTCGACGTTTATTTTGTACTCGGTTGCGCGTATTTATTTCTTCGGCTTTTTTTTATGTTGTACGGGGTGTCCAGAAATGTTCTGTCCGCGTATCAATTCTTGTACAAACGAAATCCCCTGTCGAAAATGTTAGTTTGCATTGATATTCGGACACAATACTATTTCTGTATTTGTTGCTTTGTACAAGATAACGTTTCTTTCTGGCAATCTTTTCAAAAAAATAAGCAATGTAATACAACAATACAACAAAAATTCAAGCGGCTTCTGAATATTAGAATTTAGAACCATTTATTTTGGATTTGGCAACATAGAAGGACTAGTAGGTCCAGTATGGAGTGGATTATCTCGAATGGAACATTTGTAACAATATTTAAAAACTTTCATTTTATGAAACAAAAACGGCTGAAAGTTTCATTTGGCGTTATCATAAATGTTTTAATGAAACGTTATTTTTGTAAAAAGATCGATGCGCCGATTTCAAAACTTTTTTATAGAAATGGTCGAGCGTTAGCGGCTAATATTCTCCGATTTGCGTATGCACATCATCCCCTATATGTGTGCCAAGCTTCGTTCAAAAAGCGCTCGCCCCACTCGTCATTTCCCCCTGTCAGTGCAAACAATATGGTAGAACCGTTAAGTTTCTAGCGTATTAGATTATTTCATATTCTACAGCGAGGCTGGTTTCGATCTTTTGCAATAAAATCAACAAGTTAAACGTCGGCGCACACTCCTCGGCTCCCGTGAAGCTTAATTACCCTGATTCGCCGGGCGCGCGTGTATCTCTCCGTACCTGTCATGATCGAAGATATCACCAGGGGTAGAAAGACGTCTGAAAAAACTGTTTCTCCAATACGTGTCCCAAAATCAGCTGTCAGTTGATTAAATTTTCTCGGAAGGCAGCGCGCGATTGGCAGGACAGATGAGGGGTGGAATGCAGATTACTCTGCCTGGGGATAAATGCATTTAAACGTCACGCGCTGCCGGCTCCTGCAAACTTACCGAACGGAGGCTGCAAACGTCTTTCAAAAAAGATTAATACTAATTTTACCGCTTCACACGATTCACACGAATGTGAATCATTTGACAATTTCCGGTATCAGGACATGGAGGAACTCGTGGATCATTCTCTTTAAGACCACTGCTTTGTTTAACAGTCTTTTAAATCGCATTTTTTAAGTTGCTTCTTGTGGACACACGCTAATCTTTCCATTGGTTCTAGCAGCTGTTCGTTCAATTAATTCGTCGAAACGATTTCGATGTTCTGGCTCATAGTAGACCCGGACTCCTCTATCCAATTCAGTAGTAAAAGATCGAACGTCTCAAATCACACGTACTTTCTCGCCAATCACTTCCCCAGGGATGATGATCGTCGTTGCCCGGCGATTGCACGCAACGTCCCTGTCCTGAAAGAGTAGCTACGTTCGGATGGAGGTGAAGCGTGTCTTTGGCGGGTGATTGTCCTTGGCCTTTGCTCTTCAGTCCTCGGCGATAGTTACGCATAGAATTCGCGTGAAACTCCGATGACGCCACGACTTACAGGCGGTGTGCTTCAACCCCGCACCTTTCCAAAGTATTGATTACTTTCCGGCCGCGAGAAAGGAAGGGACGGGGCCCGAGGGGGAGACAGAGAGGAGAAGGAAGAGGAAGCGGCGGAGGAGATGGAGAGAAGCTCGGAGGGAGTAGAATCCCCCGTAGAAGGGGTTGACCCTCTTCTTCTCTGTTAATCCCACGCGGCACGGTCCCTATTTCGCTCTGTTCGACGCTCCTAGCGTTCACCCTTGTCTCTCTATCCTCCTATCCTCCCGTGGCCTCCCTCACTCGCTCTCTCTTTCTCCATCCGCGCCCGCTGTCTCTCGTTCCAGGGGACGGCTCGTGGATTTTCTCACTCTCGCCTTCATCCGTCCTTTCATTTCGCCAGAAGCTACCACCGACACCGACGACTATCTACTCGGACAGAAACGTGGCTCTCGTAACTCGTTAGGAAGGACCAGCCGGATTCCGACGATCGGCTGCGAAATCGATCGTTCGTTCGGCCGCTCAAAATATGTCTCTCGATCGAGATTGACGATGGGCGGTCGGTTCCGTTTGAAGATAAAGCTCTCTCGGTCTGCACGCAGCCCGCCGTTCTACTCTGCAGCATATTTTCTTCGTTGTTATTGAGTCTTCTAATGAGCAGGGTGTATTCAGTGTTTTATACTAATTAGCCTGTTGCGCCAATCGAGTTCACTACTAAACTGTTTAATAAAGTCGCGCGTACCACCCTCCGACGCCGGTTACAGGATCTATGTTGACCCAGAATATTAACCCTTTGCACTCCGAGCTATTTTAAATCGAAAATTAAACATTTTCACAACATTATATTAATTTTTTTCTTCGTACGAATGTGAAACTGATATAATACCTCGTGCAATATTTATATGTTTAGTACTTGATTAGGTACTGGCGTATTTAATAATGTAAACAATAGTTTAAGTAATGGTACAGTCAGTGCTGAAATCAAATTATTACTAGACTGCGGACCTTTGTGTGAAATAAAAACGTTTCAAGTCAATTGTGAGAAGCAGAGATTAGATAAAAATCCTTTTGAAAAAATTGATAAATAAGGCTGCGAACGGTGCCAATTGGTATCTTTTCCGTCTTTGTCGAATTAATTTCAAGACCTTCGCAACACCCTGTAGAAAATCGTGTATTTAACGATGCAACTTCTGCGCCGTGTACACACACAACAATTCGCGCCGATTTCATCTTGGTGTTAACTGAACACACAAACTGATAAACCGGCTTATACGCCGCCTTCCTGCAATCTAATTGACAGGAGCTGAATAATTGAGATTACAGGATCGGAGCTCTCCGAGTACTGGGAAATTACGGCATCAATGATTCGCACTCTTTTCACAGTGGCATTTAACGCATTCAATTTTTATTAATTTGTTAATGTGTCGGAACGACGGAATAGTTTTTAGACGTTTCTAAGGATCATAGCATTCATATACTATTTATATGTATACATGGTATATTATTGATATGGATTAATTGACACCATTATTGACCATGCCAACACTAGCAGAGTTCTATTTCATTTAATTAAAACAGACAGATAAGTATTTAACAACACGCCAGAATATTAATATTTAAAATAAAATACGTATTTTAGATATTATTCTGATATGAAAATATTCATTAACAAGTGGAGTTAGTATGCAAGCTTGAGATTGCTCGTTAACATAGAGATAGACAGGTTTTAAGTAAGACGAGGCGAAAAGAGATAAGATAAGGTTGTAAAATAGTTAGTTCAGAAGTTTTCAACAAACTTCGTAACAAAAATCTACGAGTGTAGATGACAACGTGGGGAAATTAATAGAAAAGAACAAATTTTGGAAAAAAATTATAATAGAAATATGTATACTGGATAATAACGGAAAAGAATTTATATTTTGTTTGCAATATAATAGCGGTGATGGGACCATAAGGGCTAATGAGAGGCACAAATTGATCAGTACAATTTTAACTCCCTTATAAATTTTCATCGACTTAATGAAAAATCTTAAAAGTGAGAAATAAGCTGAACATTGTACTCGTCCGAATGTAAAAAATAATTTGTCAGTAGATATTTATTTTTAAGCCATCTCTGTTTTCTCGAAGGTTGACTATTTGTAGAGCCTGAAAGCACATTTATCTCTATTTATATGGCGGGAATCGCGTTAATAATTAACACTTGAGCGAATGTGATCGGAAGCATCTTCCCATTTTAGAATTTGCGGCGTGAAACTTTAATCAGATTAATTCTAAATTATTGCAGTTAAATCCGTATTCTAATTTAAACAAAATTCCTTTTACGCCGACAATTTATGTACTAATTAAACTTCGAATATTTATGCAAAATGCAGAAATGAGAATAAAAGAAATATTCAAATCAGCCTAAATATTTTAGTACTTCCAGTTTGAAACAATCCTGTACGCTATAAATGCAACTCAATGTAATTCTTTATCTAGTGACATTTATTACGTTCGCTGTTGTGATATAAACCGAGCTTTCGAACTTTCATCATGAAACATTTCATGCCATTTATACTTGTTAGATCAGTATCAAAAAATCGCTGAAAAACTGCGCTTTCAGTGAATATGCACCCTTACTTCTAGCTAAAGTAGGGGAGAGAAAGTCCCTTCCAATTATAAAATTTCACATTTTAACGCTACAGCTGCCGAACACTAAAAATGGCTAGATTGTGTAGCTCCTTAAAAATAACAAGACCGAGGCATTTTGTAAAATACATCTGAATGAATAAATATATCCAGTAAGAGTCCACAAAAGTATCTGCACAATCTCATTAGCAGCAGTATTCATTTTGCACATACATAAATATTGAAAACCGTAAATAACTGTTGTATTATTCGAATGTTCAACTCTAATTGTGAAACAGCTATACCTAACCCAGCTATATACCTAATCCAGCATATTTAAAAATATTATTTATTGTTCCAAAATATGGGTTTTTCGTAGGTAAAAATATTTCCGAAGATACGGATAGAAAATAAATGGTAATATATGCAGGTAGATTGTTTCGTCTCGAGGTTTAGTTAAGGGTTAAGGGAGCGCAAGCAGTATTTCTTGGTTCCACTCTCGGTTCATCTATTATATGTAGCTCATGGGGATCCGACGTTCCCAGTTCTCGAACGGCTCGGAGAGCTCAGGATGTAAGAAGAGTCGATTGGATCGCCGACCGTCCCGACCGACGCGACGGGCCAAGGACGTAAATCGGTGTCTCGGGACCCCGGATCGGCGTTCCTTTTCAAACGGGGCGAAACTCTTTAATTTCGCATCGCCATAAATAATTTGACCGCAGACCCGTGGCTTTCCTGGAAGCAGGCCTCGCTCTTCCCAGACGCTGACGCTCCGCCTCGGCCGTGTAGCTTGACATGTATCATACGTGTTGTGCCAGACTACCGCGCGCGCGCTTTTCTTCATCACGCGAATACATGGAGAGGACACTCGAAAACGTTACACCGTTTCTCTTTTTATTATCACCGGCGTTCGTGTTCACCGCCTGCGAACAGACGTTAACGACGCCAATGAAAAACCTGTCTTCAGGTTTCTATATGTCTATTGAAAACTTGGAAAGAGAGATCAAACACTCTCGAATCAAGACATTCGGATCGTCCACTTTAAAATGTAACCTCCGAATCTCATCGGTCTGGCAACATATGTTCAACACTTGGATGCACTCGCACTTTTTATCGGCGGTACCTTATAAATCCCATGTGATAGGTTTCTTCGTTTCTTGAAGACTTTTTAAAAGAATTTTGTGGTCACACATAAATAGCATTCTTAAACAATTTGTACAATTGAGGATTGGTCTGGGTTAGGTACAGCAAATTCCAACTATTTAATTAAATTGTTGCACTTACCATAAATCCAGTAATAGACTTCTCACCGACAAAGTGCTTCATCGAAAAGAACTTGACACTTTCGTTTAAATAATATCGATATCAAACGGAATTATTAGACTACATACGTTGTTCAACGAAATTATTAGGTTATGACTACGTTGTTCAACCAAATTACGTTATTCAACGAAATTATTATACTACGTTGAGATTACGTTGTTCAACGAAATTACTTTATTCAACGAAATTACTTTATTCAACCAAATTACTTTATTCAACGAAATTATTAGATTTCGTTGAGGTTACGTTGTTCAACGAAATTACGTTATTCATCGAAATTACGTTGCCCAACGAAATTATTAGACTATTTACGTGATATTACTTTGACGTTTAGCGAATATCATTGAAGAGTTGGTTATTAACTTGCGTACATATTTAGTAGTCTTTCATGAGAACGTTTCGCGTACGTCAGGAATCGTGAAACACTGAAGGATACTATTTGGATGAACTAATACACGGAAACCGAAACATAAAGTGCACGTAATGGACATAAACTTCAAGGGACGAACTTGGTTCACTTCGCGTCCTCGGCGCTCGTCGCCGGTCATCGGAACCCTTCGTCGAAATCGTCAGGCATTTGTTTTCGTAACGGACACTTCACTACGCTCGTCAATCGAACGTATCGCATGCGACTATGCAAGTTGTTGATCGTTTCTAAAAGACTATCGATGTAGGTAAAAATTATTTTACTAAAATTATTTTAAAAATTATTTAACTATTAAATAGTTTGTGCAAAAAGGTAAATCAAGGTGAAGATTAGACTATTACGTTGAAACTGCGTTGTTCAACGAAATTACGCTATTCAACGAAATTATTAGACTACGTGATGTATATTACTTGACGGTTAACGAATATCATTGGAGAGTTGATTATTAACTTGTGTAGTAGTCTTTCATGAGAACGTATCGCGTTTGTCAAGAATCGTGAAACACTGAAGGATATATTTGGATGAACTAATACACGGAAACCGAAACATAAAGTGCACGTAATGGACATAAACTTCAAGGGACGAACTTGTTCACTTCGCGTCCTCGGCGCTCGTCGCCGGTCATCGGAACCCTTCGTCGAAATCGTCAGGCATTTGTTTTCGTAACGGACACTTCACTACGCTCGTCAATCGAACGTATCGCATGCGACTACATAAGTTGTTGATCGTTTCTAAAAGACTATCGATGTAGGTAAAAATTATTTAAAATATTGTTTAACTATTATTAAATAGTTTGTGTGTGTGTGTGAAAAAAGATAAATTATTAAATACATTTTGTCAACGATGTCGGTGAAGATTAATACAGAATTAGCTGTCCGAGTTCTCGACACGAATGTCGCGCCATTTTATAATTTAATCGTGAATCGTTTTAGAACTTTACCGGAATCAGGGCACAGGGAAACTTGACATTTTGCTATTTAAATGTCGTTAAATATTTAATGATTCCGATATCGAACATCGGTCGATTCTGCAACTGTTTGTGGGATGCTGTCTATTGCCCGAGTACGTACCTTGGATTTTTACTACTGTATAACCTCGAATTAAAAAATCGTATAAAAGCCGAAATTGCTCGCAATCTCTTCGATGATGGGCTACCCTTCAGCTACGGCCGATTCTAATGGGACACGTCGCTCGACGTTCACTTTTGACCTACATTTGGATGGACGACTTTACCGCCCAGGATTAGATTGAACATTCCATCGTCAATATTCATATTAAACGTTCCAGCAAATGTTTCGGTGGTTAGTATACGTCTAACGTTTCTTTCCTGATCATTAGTCGCGTTTCATGGTAGCCATTTTATTTGTCGACGTTAATGTTAATGGCACTGACAACTCTTTGTCAGTCGAAACTCGCAACCTTGTGTTATAGCAGACTTTTTCGTCAAAAATATAGATTAGTTGTATTAACAATACAACTAGTTCCGCAAGATGCAAAGTAAGAAACTGTTCATGCAACGTTGGACTTTTAAAAATAATTCGTGAAAGTACGATTCTATCGGTAGTTATAAAACTTCGTTGAACTCTTTGTTTCTTTTTATTACAAACACTTGTCCACATTAATAATGCGTGAGATCAGCAGACTACTTACAGCGGTATGTTTTATTTATGTGTCTTAGAGATTATTTTTTAAAAAACGTACATACATTTAGAAATTTTAATGCTGAAAGAAAGGGGTTCGAAATAAAACATTATTTTACTTCAATTGGTCATTGAAATTTTAAGGGACGTGCTGATTGGATTTGGACCAAAAGTAGAATATCTGAAGCAGTTTATTTTTTATGGCGACCCAGATCCGTTTTCGGGAATGAAAGCAGCTATTCAATTTGGGGAAAGCGAGGAATTATTTTGGCGGAATATACGAAATGCATCATGATTAAACCGCGGATCTTTGTGCAGAATAAAAATTGTCTGCATCGGTTGTGTAGAGAGAGATTGGTTTAATTTTAATCCTGCAAGACTATAGTGAAGAAGGAGAGATTTTATACGAGAGGACTTTACCGCGAGGTAGTTAGATAAAGAGAATATACTGAAGTCACTTTGAGGACGATCCGTTTATTTTGACGGTGAGAACTGTACTGCCCGACTGAGGACAATACAGACATAGAGAGAACATACACGATATAGATTTACATATGCGTAATTAGAGCGATCACAGGTGACAGGAAAACAAAACAAGTATAGCGCGAAATACAAATCATATCGAGACGCGCGCTCGCGTTAACAGGTTGCAAGAGGTATAATATAATCATGCATACAACAATTTGTCTATTCATTTTCCAACGATAACTCTGAATAGTTCGAAATTTTGAGTGCCACTGGTTCCGATAGTGTTTCCAAACATACTGACAATATCAATCATACCTACGAAGCTGATATGTTTACGTGCTGTAAGCTCTCCTGTACGCAGGTCGAATTCAGGACTGTATAAATATAAGTCGAATTGAGGACTGTATGTTTCTGTCAATTTTATTGCTATTTCTTGTCAATTTCGAAAGTTGTACAAATAACTTTTCTTTGCATTGTGTCTATTTCATAAATATCCCAGAATTTGTACTTGCTCACTATTTATATGGAAAATTAGTTAATGAACAATAATTTCAAGTCTTGTTTGAAATTGATTAGTGTGCGAATACTTCTACACCCACTGTATATGTCTCTACTAATTAGAAATATCTTATCATTTCCAATCATTCTAATAACGGGTAAATTTTACTTACACACTTTAGATTATAAAATAGTAAAGGACTAATTACTTAACGCTTTATATTTACCGGCAATTTTTAAATAGATTTTTTACAATCAAAGATCAATGTTTTGACATTATTACTTAAAAGAAAATTATTGAGTTTCTGTTACAGACATTGACTCTATTAATAGACTTCTGGTAGATAGTGTTAAACAATTTAAAAAAATAAACTTTATTAAATATGGACATCATATAGCAAATAAAAAATACTAAATAACATAAGCAAAGTAACAAAAAGAGTGGTGAATGCGTAGTTCTCTGAAATAAATTTTGCAAAAAGAAGAAAGGCCAGCTGAATCTAAAAAAATATTTTCACCAAGAGGAAGGAAGTAGAAGCGAAAGCCAGAGGCGCGGACTGGCACGAAATGACGGACCCATCTTCGTTATCAGTGTACACGCCGTCAATTTTCGTAGGCGCGAATCGGGCAGCCGTGTAATCACTTTAGGTAGTACCAACTTTCGTAGTCTCGCCGAATCGATCCGCGTTCGCTCGGTTCCAACAAGAACCGGCCGGTAATCCGCATCGTGCGCGCTCTCTTACGTTCCTTCGACCTTCGATTCTGCAGATCTTAACATATTCATAACAATGTGGCTCGCCAATAAAACAATCATCATCTCCATGACACCTTACACCGCCATAAATCATAAATTCTTCAATACACCTGTCATAATTCATCGGATCGACATTAATATAAATTGCTGAAAACAAAACCAAACATTTAAAAGTATTTTATAATGCATGGAATGCTCTTCTGCGAATTTCTAGATATTAGATTAGAGTTTATAGAAAGTACAAAGGAAAATAAATTTATATTTATTTTCATCATCTAACCCTTTGATAGAATTATAAAATATACTTTACCTGTTAACGATGTACTACCAAGCTAATTATAATTTACAATAGAAATCAGTAATATAATATACAAAAAGCTTAGGTCGATGTACAATGGATTGTGTTATTTTATATTTACAATTTTGGGAGTTTCTCAATTTCTTTATATATACAGTAAATATAGTATTTTATTGATCTTTGACAATAAATATTTGAGACTATCGTTGTCGAACGGTACTAGGTTTAATATTGTGAAAACAGTGTCGATAAAATGACAGGTATTTTCATTGGTCGAGATATAAAATACATTGGCAACAAAATTAGTGTTAATATTATCTAAACAATTATTTAAAATTCCATCGCACTGCTTTATTTCTAATCACGTCTGACCATTGCACATTGGAAACAGTGAGCATGTTAAAGCGAGATGAAACCCTAAAGACAAACGAACTAACTTGGGTTCTTTTCTTTGTTTCAGGTAAGGAATACTTGAGAGTTCTTTGCCCTTGAGTCCTCGTTGGCAGGAGGCGTCGCGTGACTTGGCTCGATTAACCCATTGACAGATTCGCCGAGCAATTTAAAAATTTCCTTCTTTCAAATATGACCCGCAAATTACACGTTTCCATCTCTTCCCGCTTCCCTACGGTTACACAGAATTCTATTCTGGCCTTTTAAGGTCGGCCGGGGATTTTTTCTTGTTCGGAACCTGATACGCCCAAGCGGTGTATAACCTGTACTAATATCGGAAATTGAGTTTTGTCGGTGGGTTAAAGGAACCGTGGTCCTCGGCGGATCGGCATAGAAAGCGATACGCCAACCGTTCGGTTTCTAAGCAACAATTTCGAGGGATACGACCGGTGAGTGATGACCTCGCGTCTCTCTACCTCTAGAACTTTTATGCCCGGGCATTCGCTCGAAACCATCGCCGACCGACATTATGGCTGATCGAGGTAAGATTGCCAGCTGTAACGGGATTATTCCGGGAATAGGAACAGAAACGGCTCGCGATTTTTATTAATCGATCGCAAGACACGCTGTGTGTTGTAGCCAGCGTTTTTCGAAACTGGGCCTCCGTGCTATCATGCCTGCTCCCCTCACCCTTGCACCGCTTCCCATCTGTCGCGCTTAGTTTTGATAGTTTCTTTCGCCTTGGCCTCTCTCAGCCATTCGAAACTTTCAACTATGCGCGCTCGGTGCCTATATGCCCGCTGTTATGAACGAAGTTGCTGAAATTATAGGCGGACGGAATATAAAATAGCAATCGTTTATGCTTCAACCGTTCGACGCGTTTATAAGAATAATAGAAAATATCTGTGATACGACAGCAACAGAGATTTTATGTATTTTTAGTTTTATAATATATTTGAGAAAATCTGGATAGCCTTTTGAACGAAAATTTTTTATTGGAAAGTAAACTTAGTGTTGACGAAGACATTAGATTAGACCATATATTTTTAAGAGGAAGTCTCGTCTAGCCATCGACGCACGAATATTTCTACTAAATATTATATTAAACAGATTTGATTAAAGTGGAGGATAAAGTGATCGATAATACAAAAACGTATTGAAAAATAGAATTACCATTACCTTCCTTAAATTCAAGGTTGTAATTACCGCTAAAATAGCTAGTCATATTGATAGGAATGAAAATATTTTTCTAATTTTTCTTTCTTTTAATGAACATTTTTCACGAATTTACCAGAAATTCTTACCATTTTGATCAAGCACAAACATAAGAAAATACAATTACTCTATCACTTGACGAACTTTTTATACTATGAATAAAGGATTTGATTGCATTTTAAGTAATTCACACTTTGGCATTAAAGTAGGTATAAGATAAGATACGTTACATTCCAAAGGATTGTTATCATCTTGTAAAAGCGCTTTTCAATAACGATGTTACTTGTTATATGTGTAGTTCTTTTGACTGGTCGGCGGAGAAACATACAGATAAATCTTGAACAATAGACATTCTTGAAATTGTTATCACAAACCTCGAACCGGTACTCGTGGCAAGTAACCGCGATTGAATCGTAGAACGATTGTAATCATGTCGTTAAATTACAGAATAGATCTTGTTATTTCGACATTATATATTATTGCGAGAGATATAGAAGATCGTTTGTCGAGTTAAGAGTCGCGGCGAAGACACAAGCCGGTGTTTGCGTGACTGTGACAGGATAAAAAGGCTGGAGAAGCGAGCGAGCGAGGGTGGGTAGCATCAGCCGTGTCTTTCGAAATGAAGTCCTCTTTTATTATAGCGGAGAGCAAACAAATTCTTTCAATCGTGGCCTCTTCGCTATCGTCTCCCTTTGAAGCTAAATGTAGCTATCCAGTTGAACCCTTCTCGTTCGATTCAGTTTTTTCGAGTATTTAAGTACAGTCAACGGCAAAAGCTTTCGCGACAACGACGTTGTCCCACCCCGTCGTCAAATTTCGGGTGTCGTGCTCCGCATCGGAATCGATATCGCGTACAAACATGCGCCCGAGAAAAATCTTTCAATTCGATAAGCTTCGATCGCGAAGTTTCAAACAAGCTCGCGTGTGGAAGCACGAGGAACGAGGAAACTGGTGAGAATAATAGGGTAGACGAAAGATCGCGCGGGAGATTCGAATGCGGAGGTGAAAGCATCGAGACCACGTAAGCTCTAACAACGTAATATCCGGGAAATAACCGTGATTCCAGGAATCGTTCGTGTCTTTTTCCGAGAACCAACTATCGGCAAGCAATTTTCTAACTACTTGATCGGTCTTTTGGCCGAGTCTCTGTGACTCTCTTGTTTATACAAGGATATAGAAGTTGTTCCGCGGGGTTCACGTTTCCTCTGTAACTCGGTGCACTCGACTTTTCCGCGCGGAATCAGGTCTCCGATAATCGCCGGTGTACCGAGCCAATCGATTGACACGCAAGCCTGAACACGCCGCTATCAGAGTCGAACCTGTAAGATTTCCCCAACCAGACAAACCCGCCGCGATAGGTTGCCCGGGCACAATCGAGCACCGGCGGCAAACAACCCGGCGGCGCGGCGAGAGAGTGTTGCTTTCCCAGGTTTCTAGACTGGCCTTGAAATTTCCCTCTCGGTGTGTTCCTTCCCCTCGCTGCCTCTCCCCTCGCTGGAAAATACGCAAGTATGGATGTAGAGATAAAAATGAGGGGCGGGGACGGGAGCAAAGAGAGAGAGAGAGAGAGAGCGAGGGAGGGAGGGAGTGACAGAGAGGAAAAGAGGGAGAGCGCGAGAGCTGATAGACGAGACGGCACACCAGCACCGGCGAGGGAAACGAGAGAAAAAGGAGGGCTGGGGATGGCAGTGGCCAGCGAGAGCGCGCGCGACCCTGCTCGCGATAAGTTTGCACAGAGAGTGAGAGTGCGTAGAAAGAGAAAGCAGCAGAAACGGTCTCGCCCGCGAAAGCGAAAGAGAAACGAGCTTTCGATGGTACGGTCGAAAGGTGAAGAAGAGGCGCGGAAGAGGGAGTCCGTGGGATGCGGAGGACAGAGCACGAAAGGGGCGGAAAGGGGTGAGAGCAGGGTGAATCGCCGCGACGCCGACTCTGACGTCGTAGTGGGAGGAGGATCAGGGGGTGGTTGGCGTGTAGAGGGGTTGGGGGCAGGAGCCTGGAGGAGTGGTAGTGGCAGTGGCGTTGGACGAGTAAGAGGGTTGGAATGGAAGTCGTGGAAGTCCAGAATAGGGGATGGAGAAGCGACGAAAGGGGCGCCACGTGCTACGGGAGAGGGTCGTTCATCCCCGGGTCAAGGTTACCTAACCAGACTCCTCGCAGACCTCACCCTCGCCACTGGCAGCAGCACCAGCGCCAGCACCAGCACCAGCACCCAGCACAGGTTCCAGCACCAGCTCTAGCACCAGCTCCAACTCCAGCACCACCGTACCATTTACCCTTAGCATCACCGGCACAGCCACCATCGATCCTTACATTGCTTTTTCTCCCGGCTACCTTCGGGAAACTCCTCTGTTATTGTTTCGTAGATTTCTTGCTCCATCGAAACTTTCTTCAGTTCCTTCTGACCGGCAATCCTCTTTATCAAGGTCAAGGTTACACTCCTCAGGCTAACTTCTAGCCAGTTCTTAGTCCTCTCTTCGTATCGATGACGCGAACGCCATTCCTTGGCTTTGCAATGACTCCAACATCTCTGACGTGTCCCGATAAACTCTTCTTCTTCTGTATTTTAGTTCACTGCGGGGTTGTTAGGGACGACGATGGGTCTGGATGAGTTGTATCTTAGTGTACTTATTTATACCTTTAAAATAATTTATTGTCTTTCGTATGTGGTCCTCGGCTATTAGGACTGTCTGCTTTTATTGTTCTGTTTTACTATATTTATACAGTAGAATACAGTAGAATGGTTGGATGTTACGGGCAGTTCCGTTCTTTTTATTAAACATGGCTCATATTTTTATAAGGTACTTGTTGATAGAAGTGTTGAATTACATTATGGATTGTTGGTCTTATGGTTCTTATCCAGATTTTTTGTTCCATTCTTCCTTTACGGCCATTTTTATAAGTTTTGAAGTATGGTAGGGAACTGGGATAATTAGTCCGATCAGTGAGAAGATTGTAGCTTCGTTTTAGGTTGTACCCATCGTTACCAGACTATGTGTATTCCCTCGAAATTTTTCCCCTCTACCACTAAATGTAGCTCGATTTTCCTCGTCGCGGGAATAATGTGACGTCACGTATCCCCTCTTATCACTGATATGTGCCTGGTGCAGAGAGTCGTGAGAGGGGAATCTGACAATGGAGAGGGAAGCATACAGGCTTCGCCAGGCAACGCTGGTTGTACCTTAGCTCTAATTTTTTTTATCGCAGCACCTTTCATCGGTCAATTGGAGCTGGATTAGGTTTGGATTAAATTTATCATTGGCACGCGAAATTTTCAACAAGGAATCAATGAAAATGAAGCTGTGCCTTCATGACAAATATGTAATAAAAAATTGACTTGACATGTTTTTTTAAATTAATTGATTATTACTCATTATCTCAAGGTGAAATGAAAATACAGAATGTTGTATTCTGTATCAATGCTTCTCTTCGGTTAAATTCAATAATACTTATCGTATTCTGCACGCAACTGTACAATTCGTTACCTGAACAGGTAAATAATAAGTTGTAAAATTGTACTATGTCTACGAAGAAAAAGATAAGCTTGCTATTAGAAATCAGAACAACGACTAATTCGTTTCCGTCAATCGTAAAGGGCAAAGCTACCTGGATGGAAATCAGACATTAATTCGATCGGAATAATAGGGAGGGTAGGAGCAGTTGGCGAGTTCCTGTCGCACGATTACTCGCTGGTTATTCGAGACCTCGTCATAACATTTGTACGAGAGACATAAATTCCGCGTCAGGTTGGCAGACCTCCCAGAAGCAGCGGAGTAATGCCCGATAAGGCTGCAGCCGGGATGAAATTTCTTGACGGAAACCATAAAACGCCGTTACCCCAAAAATCGCATCACCGCCACCTCTGTTCCATTCCCGGGCAATAAAAGAGGGCATGTTCTGGCAGCGGTGTACGCCCTCATAAAAAGTTCAGTTTTCCCTCGGCTTCTTGTTTGACGATACTCCGGGCTTGACTCGTAATTTTCCGCGTTCGGGTTACGTGACTTTTCAAGAAACAGAAAATTAAGCCACAATAAAACTCCGGCACTAGCGAAGAGATTCGACTTTTTACGAATAAGAAAATTTCGTACAGAGTGCGTACATTAAAATCTGACCAATCGATCAATCTAATTTAAATGTTATACCTGCTCTTCAATGCTTGACGCTCTTGCAATTTTCCATTCAAGTAGATCTTCTTAATCTTCACAATTGGCTTGCTGTTTATCATATACAACGGACTTAATAAATCACAATATTTCTTCATATTTCTATCAAAATCATATTTCGGATTAGGGTACCCACGCGTCACGAATGATTCCCAGGTGACGCATACGGAGGATTAATAAATCCAGCCGACCACTGTTCCGATCAAAATAAATACCACATAAAGGATTCCGTAAAAGTTCGTATACAATTTCTGCCAAAAAAAGAAATCGTTATTTCATAAATAACAACATGTAACGTAAGTGATCATAGTGAAATGAAATTACGATTTCTCGTCCCGTTTACCCTATAGGGCTCGTCCGATTGTTCAATAATTGCCAGAGGCGGCGGGTTCCGCCGATCGTGAAAAGAATACCGACACGACTGGCTTTCGTAAATTTGTCTTGTCCCGTGACGTTAGGGATTCGACGTCGCGACTTCTGCCTTCCTTCCGGTATCGTGTCAATTTGAATGCATTCACGTGGGCATGACGCATAATTCGCGAATGCCGGGGAACGAGGAACGTCTCCGCAGCGTTAGGGTAGCTTCGCCATAAACTTTCATTCTCTTATTTATCACCCTTCGCGTGTACCATTCCTTCGCCCATCCGCTTGGCAAACTTAACCATTGTACGGCGGAGGGCGAAGGGGGAGGAGAGCGGCGCGAGTTAAGAATGCATTTCGCGTTCGTCTGGCTGCTGCGTTCTCCTCATATACACACCGATTAAATGCCAAAGCCAATAGAGACTTATTAAAAGAGCGGGACCACCTTTTCCTCGCCACATTGAAATTCCACGCGACGCGTGTCCCAAGTCAGCCTCCGGGTGGCATCAAGTATTTTTATACGTCTCAAATGACCAACGGAATTCCGATTTGTTTGACCGTCCTTTGCGTCTCGCTGACCACCGGCTACTTGGAACAGCACGTTGCACTTCACTTTCGAGACATGTCCCGATTGTAACGCACACGCGTCTTTTAAATAATTATCTCGATTCTCTAGAATTGTGTGCAAGTGAAAATACATAGGATATGGAACCTGTACAATTAAGACATTCGGAATAGTTAGGTGTAAAATATAAATATTTAAAGCAACTGTGTAGAAAGAGCAACAGTCTCCTTTGTCTATCGTTGATCGGGATTAGCCCGCGAGGAATTCATAGTTAATCGCGGACACGAATGATCGTTTGGAGCGTATAAGTTCGTTCTCGTGCAGCGTTATCGCATCAAATTTGTCCCGAAACGGCATCCAATTCCGGTCGCGGAGGGTTAGTTCAATATTTAAGAGAGACCCGGGTGAATGTGGTATGAGCACTTCCGAAAAAGAACGAACGGTCCCGTTTCACCCCCCGAATATATGCACTTCGCATTTGTCTACCCACGCTTGGTGCCTCCGCGATGTTTATGTGATTCACCGATGTAAAGGTGGAGCAGGCCGGTGGAGGAAGAAGTGACGCGAAGGGGGGTGGTGCAGAGGGGGACGAAGGGCGGGGAGGGGGGGAGGGGTGGTTGAATCGTCTCCCTTCTGAAATAATGTCGAGTATACCGAATGCAGGAACGTAACCAAGGGAGTGCGCCCGCTTATTGCCTTAAATTGCTAATTGGGCTTAGGACCGACGCTGCCTTTGCACAGCGCGGTCTCTTTCTTTCTGTGTACCCCCGAATCCCGTCTTTCTTCTCCCTTCTCTCTGCCCAGCTTTCGTGCCTCTTTCTCGCGCGCTAGCGCTTCGACCGTTCCTCCGTCCTTCTTTATTCGCCGCGTAGATCCCCGACTTCGACTTCCTCGATGCCTATTGTCGGACGTCAGACCCTTCGCCGCCTCCTCCTCTTTCTCCTCTTCCACCCTTCAACGACGAGCGAGACAGGCGGAGAGAGAACGCGAAACAGAGCGAGAAAGAGGGAGAACCGAGCAAGGAGAAAAGTGAGGACGAAGGAGGAGCAGGGGCGCCGGTTACGGGGAGAGAGAGATTACCGCACCCTGCTTCTTTTCTTCCCTGTCGAAATAGCATTTACCCCCATTGTTTTCTCATCTCGAAAAGTTTAACAGGATCGACTGGTGATGCCTTTTCAAATCTGCTCGCGGGACTCGCCGCCCCCGCCTCCTCTCTTCGTCCTTTCCTCTCGGTCTCTCTCTATCTCTCTATCGTTCCCTGCCTTTCTTTTTCTTGACGCAAGGGTGGCTGGGCCGGCGAATTCACGGCTTCCTTCTCGCGCGTCTTTTCGGCCAACCGCGTGCACGCGGAAAGAATCCGCGAGACCGAACCCTGCGTTAAATCGTTCGTGGATCCTTCTTTTTCGCGTGGTTGCGAGGTACGCACACAAGGGAAGAAGGGGCGTGCCGCGTGTCGACGCGCGCGCGGTGTTTTCTTGCCTACCTAAATCGCGCTCGGGAACGCGCGTGCTTTTAGCGTGAGCGCACTGGCAGCACGGACCGTTGTGCCCCGGCAGAGAAAGAAAAGAAAGAGAGAGAGAGAGAGAGAGTAAGTGAAGAAAAAAAAAACAGTAATCGTGGTTTCGCCAACCGATTCCCCTCGACTCACCTGCCGGCCGGATAGCACGACGGCTATACGCACGAACAGTTTGTTCTTTATCGTATTATCGTACATCCGTATGTGCCCAGGAGTAGACTAATCTTGATACCGTCGCGCACCGGCAGAGATACCAGTTTCGCATCGGACATGCTCGCATCCCCGAACGTCGCCGAAAGGATATTAGCATTAATTGACGACGACGGCGCGACGGCGGCGATGGCGTCGGCCGGCCAACCGTAATCGCGCGTGGAAAGTCGAAGAATGACGCGAATGATTCGCAACGGGCATTAAAGCGATCGAGCGGTACCTCTCGCTCGTTAACGAGTCTCGGGGAGCTACAGGGCAGCGAGACAGCATGCGCTGCGCCGACTGGAATCTGTTTCTCCCTACGAAAAATCGTATTCCGCCCACGCGTGTGCGTACACGCTGTATAACGCGCGGGAAACGCGTATCCATTGTAAACAGTAGGAGAAAAAATTTCGAACACGATCCCCGACAATCATAGGTGTCTGCTGGCCACGTGGCAGCTGCTTCAACAGCTGTTACCACCCCGATGCATCAGAAGATGCGCCAGTTTCTCTCTCTCTCTCTCTCTCTCTCTCTCTCTCTCTCTCTCTCTCTCTATCCCTCTCTCCCTCCCCCTGCCGTTCCCATCTTTTTGTGTTCTTTTTGCTGGTGATTTTTAATGTCGCGATATCACGCGTGAGGAACGCAGCGCGCACTGGACGCCTCGCGTGCATGCTCAGCACACCGACACAAAAAGGGAACACATCGCCGCTGCCGGAGAACCGGGGGCTAGTCCTTCGGACGGGAATTATCTCCTGTTCATCTTCATTCACAGTTTCTTGCGCGCCGATTGACAGCCACAAAAGCCCTCGCGCGACGGCCTCTAACAAGAAGCCTCGGCGAAATTGTTAATTCTCGTCTACGAGACGACGCCGTCGCGTTTAATTAATCGCCGCGCCGGCCGTTGTTCGCCTCGGCTCGTTCCTCCGATTGTGCAGGGCGCGCGAGACCATGCACCGCCCTCCACAACTCGATGGACACCTGCGGGTCTCCTAAAGAAAATGGAAATTGTTTCGTACAATTATTTTACTTCCCCGAGAGACAATGCATCTATTGAACCACCCTTTCGCTCGATCCGACACTTGCTCGCCACGTGCCATTCGATGTCTTTCTCTAATCAGTAGATCTTCATGCATTTATGGAATCTGAAATTTTCAAAAAATTCCACAGAATTTTATTTATTTCAGATCTATACCACTAACTGCAAGATTTTATCTGTTCCCACTTTCTAAAAGTTTGCCTACAGAAATTAAAAATGCATAAACGTCCGTAGTCTACTCGGAAGAATATTTTTATCTTCGTTTATCTTTGTAAGAGAAAATAAATTGTGGCCCGTCAGAATTGATTCCGGTAACCACGGGTTTCATTGTGCTGATACTTAACCCTCCAATGCACGGATTAGGTTTGCGACTTCCGCAACAATAATTATGTAAGAAAAGAGCTCTCTGAGATTTCAGAAGGGAGGTCAACGAAAAAGTGAATAGTTCGCGGAGCATCGCGGCAACGAAATTTCGAAGTGAAACGCGTTGCTGGCTGTGCAAACGCATTTGGCGAGGCAACCCGTACGGGCGTAATGCACAAAGAATTCGGTACAATGGGGAAATCACTTGCAGGAGAGGCGTAGAAGCCAGAGACCCGCGAACAGTCGCTCGTTTTTACGCGCAAGGCAAAATGACTCGTGCAACGCGTGTTTTTCTGTCCACGTTTCTCCCCCTTTCTTCGGCTGGCAGCCGTACGCATGGTCGAGCCACCGAGTCCGGGATATTGATCAATTAGGAAAAATTCATATTGAATGGTACGCCGACTTGCGAAATCAATTTCGAACGAAAGGAACGGAGAGAAAGTCGTGGCGAATTCGGAAAGAGGAGGAAAGGGGATCACGTGAATAGAGCGTATTCGGATGTTGCTTGTTTTCACCAAATGTATTGAAACGGCCAACCCGACTATTTCCGAATTGCTCTCCACATTCAGTTTAGATATTTTCGGAGCTTTTTAAGCGACCAATTGAAAACGGTGTGCACAAGTATGTTGCTTCAAACTCCCTGTGGCGGAAAGATGCCATTCAACCCTTAACCCATCGTTCATCTGTTAACGTTGCTTAGTAAAATTAGGGAGCACGCGATGAGTAACTTTTCCCCTCAATTCCAGTCAATTCTCCTGATCTGGCGACTCTGGTTGTGCTAGTCATTCATGGAAACCTTCCGTAACTGTCCAAGACGACAAACTTGTTGTATAAAACTATAAATGTTTCGAATATTTGATTATTTGAATCTTGTGATTATTGCGCTATTTAAAATCCTATTCGAATGTGTTACGAATTAGTTCAACTTTTCACATTAAATGGATTTTTCTTTGCGACTGCAATTTGGGATTGCGCAACTAGAGTAGACTGCTTTTAGGTCCTCCAAGCGTCAGTAATAACGAGTTATCGATAAAATGCACCGGGCGAACCCCTACGAACGGCTCATTCGTCTTCTTCCCTGATTGGTTATGCTTGTTTTCAAATCACCGTTATTATGTTCTTAAATTTCGCTCTCGCAGGAACACTCGTTACGCTGCCACGGAACGCGAGGAAAGAAAGGGATCCTCGAGTGACTCGCAAAGTTTTAAATTGACTGCGAGGAACTTCCATATAGCTGATTTTCAATTGAATCTCGTGACTGGCCTCTGTCGAAATCGAATGCAATCCATCATTTTCGAAAAATGAAACTGTTATGTCGTGCACATAATTTGAATAGTTTTAGGCAGTCTTCGTAATTACTTTAGAAAACATATATTCATACTTTATCTACTAAAAGCATATTAATAAGATTTTCAATAATTTCTCTGACCCAAAAGCAAGCTTAAAGATCATTTAAAAAATCAGATTTTGTTACTTTTGATCATTGCTATTCCTCAACCTTGCACCATAGATTTAGGAAATATATTAAATTTCCTAAAATATATTAAAAATGAAATTTATATACATGTTAGACTCTGATAACGATAAATAGAATTAATAGAGTTAACAATATGTTAACGTATTCAAGCCACACAAGCCGATTATAATAAAACTTCTGTGAAAGGCAGCTCTTGGAAAAATATTCGACACATGCTTTTTATCGATCATTCTCCACATTGAAGGGGTGAAAACATAGTTGACGATTAAAAACATATTGAATATATTACGGCCGATAAATCACATGTGTCGAATATTTGTTTAAAAACTACCTCTCGCAAGAGTCTTATGAAAATCGGCTTGTGCTGACTGGGATATGTTCCCAGATGATTTTGCACACTGACTAACATTTCCACGAATCCATCGAAATTGAGGACGGTAACCGGCAAGGAAAATACTCTGCGAATTAGTCACGCGAAATGCCTTGTCACCGGTAACATGTTTCGATTGGTATCCTGGACCAGACTGTGAATCAGCGAGATGGTAGCATTAAACGAACGCAACTTTTCTTCTAAAGGAACTTGCCGATGAAAGTAAGCACCATTTTTACCACGTTTTTATTAGCTCGTTAAATTTTTACATTTTTGTGTTTCAAATTTGCATTACAAACCCAGATAGAAAAGTAGTCAAAATAAACGACTCCATATTTCCTTCGTTATTGTAAATGCATATTTTTCTATACTTCTCATTGCGTATCGTTAGACAGCGGATTTTATGCATTTATGATAAGAATTATTAAATATATTGCTATCTAAACGTTTAAGTATTGCACGAGGTATTATATATTCTATAAGGTAGGTAATTCTAGGTCGGAAGAAACGTTTGACTTTCGAATTAAAATAGCTCCGACTGCAAAGGGTTAAAGCAATAAAAGAATTCGAAAAATACAGAAATATGGAGACATTGTTTCCGAGCGATTAGAATGATTTACTTAAGAAACAGATTTTGATCCAGCTCCGTTCTGTAAACATTTTATTTTGCATAAACATTAGCTGGCTACATTGTAGCTTGACAGAAAAGCCGATTCCCATCAACAGACTGTAGGCAACAGTCTAATACTAATACATACATCGGCGAGACGTTCGCTCTCGCGAAAGAAGGAAGCGAATTCCGCGGCCTCCGCCGCGTTACGAATTCGTCGGCCGGGTAATTTGCGTTGGGTTCGCGCGGCTCGTGAATCTCCGGATATCTTCGTGCGGCGTCGATTTCCGCGCTGATCGAGCGTGGCGCTCGTGTCGACCGGCTGGCTCTGCTCGCGTTCGCAGTACGCGGCGGGACGTGGGCCATCGTGTCGTGGGAGAGAGAATGGTTTTTCTCGGTGTAACCGTGTCGAAGAAAAGGACAGGACTGCCGGTTCTCTAATTTCTCCCGACCTCGCGATTCCTCGGTGCGGTCTCCGATCCTATCGTTCGCACCATCTAGGCGAGATTTTGAAATTCGACGCGGGCATTCGGCCGCGCAAAGTGGTTTCGGGACCTGCGAGTGAAAAGGTACCTCGATAGTATCGCGGACACGTGGTACCGCTGAAATCGGGCACGGGGTAAGCTCAGCGAGAGCTTGCCGCGTCCGTTGCCGACGATTTGCGAGCGACGTCGCGTCGCGGTTACGTGTTGCCACACCGGAAAAATTTCCATGCGTTCGTTCCACTTGCGCGGCTCGTATGTCACTGGCGGCACGCGAGTCTATCGCTGAATGTGCTTTTTCTACGTCATAGAGAATTGGTTCGTATGTACGGCGCCGTTCGCGAACACACGGACGCTTCTCCACTGACGTTTGTCGCACGATCTAAAGGATGCATCTCACCATTCCTGTTGGTCCCACTTTTCGGTAACGATTCTCGACGGGACTCGCGAAATCCGGCGTGCGCGCTTTATCGCCTAGCGTGAACGAAGCTTGCGCGCGATTTCGCCGATCGAGAACTGCCGCGGGATTTTCGCCAACGTGGAAGGACGTTGTTTGAACACACGCTGTCGGTCGACGACGCGACGGTGCTGCGGCACGTAAAGTCTGGTGATAATCCGTCGTTCGAACGTTCGAATCCGTGCCAGCGCGATTTCTTTTGTCCCCCTCGGACTTATAACCTTGCGTGTCCGTGCGTGTTGTGTGTTTTTCTGTGACTTCGTGTGCCCGATAGCAAAGGTGGACAATATCAGGTTAAATATCGCCGGTAAACAGCGGAGGACCCGGAACACAATAGAGGAAAAATCAGTGCGGTTGTTTTTTCGGTTATGCTGGTGCCAATAGGCGTCGTCGTTGCGTCGCTAACGAACGGGGACAATGCTATTGGCTGACTACCAATAAGTCAACGACGAACCTCGTCGTATCTGCGAATTCACAGCGGCGTCGTGCGTGTAAGTGTTCACCAACTTGTTTACATCCGTTTTCGTTGCCCTTTAGACGCGACTATACATATGCCGCGATCGTTATGCGACCTTAAGTGTTCCTCGGGATAGTACCTATTCCCGACTCGCTTTCGTGGGAACCACGTAAAACTGAAACGTCCACCACATTGCAGTCGTTACACCGATGTCGCGAGCTCTTATCGCGTTCTATTATTTCTATCGAATGAATGGGCATTCTGTCTGATCGGTGGACAACGGATTTTATGAATTTATCACAAAAATGTCATGAGACATTTAAAACAGCCAACACGTTCGAAGAATTTAAAAATACTTAAACATATTAACCCCTTGCCGTACCGTTTCCTTTACAGTTACAGTGAGTAGAACGTCTTTATCCCGAGAAATGTCGTAGAAGAGAAGAGGAAATTTATATTTTCTGTATGGCTACATCTATTTGAATGCTTAAATGTTGATTACAAGCGAAACAAATTTTATTTCATCTAAAAAGAAAGGCATAACATTTGTATTTGTTAGACTTTGTAAAAAGCTTCATCGCACGAGTCTGACTCGTTAAAATACGGCAAGGGGTTAAGAAAGAAAATTGATTTCTATGTCACATCAGTTTTTGGTGCTATTGAGGTAGAATATTTTTATTTTGCATTTCAAAATTATAGCGGCACGGTCAACGTAATGTTCGATCTACAATGCGTCGATTCGATTGCGTTACGGGACCAGTTCAAATGACGTCAAAATCCCGGTTCTAATACTTTTAATTCACGGTTATCGAAATCGCAAAGACGCATACATAACGAATTTGTTGTAATGTTGAATAGTCGCTTTTAGTGCTCCGTAATAATTTTAGATGATAGCAGAAGATCAATCGCCGTCGATGAAAGAATAATTATTACAAACTTACATACAGACCGGGACAAAATTGAGTGGACACTCTTAAAAACGTTTTTAAAATTGGACCAAACTACTTGAATATTTTTGAAATGTTAGGAGGATTAGTTTACTAGGTAATGTATAAAAAAAATTGTGATTAATTCACCAAAATCGATTGAGGTTGCAGTGAACTACAAATAATTAAAAATAGCAAACATCGTAAGAAATTGCAATTTAGATAAATCGTAAGCCCCTACATTCTTCCGAAATTACGAACAACGGCAATTTAGATGAAATCTAGTAAATTACAAACGTCTCCAAAAAACCAAGTCATGTGGTACAATCTTAAAACAGTTTACAATTAGATTTTAGAGCGTGTCCACTTAATTTTGACCCCGACTGTATATTTACTCGGTTAACAGACAAAGCAGTTGCATAGTTGCTTACAATTAGACATGTTGGTTATGTACAAATGCTATATTATGCACACTACATATTAACAAACCGATAAGCCTTGCACGCTGTTTATTCAATTTTGCATTTTCACTAGAAGAGCTGAAAGGTGCTATGGGCATTAACTATTTGATTTGATGGAAATCACGCAAAATTTTCGCACTATCATTGCGATCAAGGGAAATATTGTAGCAAAACGAGTTTTACATGTCGGAGAACGTTACTGAAAGACGTGTATTTTTTGAAGATTGCGACTTTTTTCACGCTGCATAATTTTTGTTCCGATTAGACGGCGAACCATGCTGGTGAAAAATAAAATTGCCAGTCAATAGTCCTGGCGACACCATTGATCATTCGCCGCTATCTTCAGACCATTCTAAACACGCCTCTCTAAGATATTGCTGCCCGTACCCGGGATTTGGGTCAGTTTTGCAAGTTTCGCAACCGCCGCGTCGCCGGATAACCGGGTACTTTGGACCACTTGAATTATGCGGGTCTATTTTTTTGCTACACAAAGTACAAGCCTCATTTACGGAGGGATCATAAAATTTAATATGCATGGGTAACGTTGTCGGCGAGCTCGATGATTCTTGCCGCTTTGGCCACAAGCCGCCTCGACGTTACCGGCACGAATCGTACGATCTGCTCGAGACCAGTAATGAACAACCCTTTTTGCATCGTACCAAAAAATGATATACGGATATTTGTAACAGAACCCTTGGAAATCTTGATTTATTCGTCTGAACTCTTTATTAATCGATGGGATGAACTATATTTACAAAATATTTCACTCTCTTTCTCTCTGCCGCTCTACTCTTCTCTCTTACTCGTCCCCACTCTGTGCTACTCTAGCATTACTCTATTCTATTGAACATTATTACTTGAAGTTAATTGATCACTTTTTATCTATAAACAAATACGTGATAGGAGATAACAACTTCGTACACATCTGTTATCAGAGGCTATTCAAGCAGTTAGAGGCATGATACATTAAAGCTATGCTATAAAAGAATTGTTTATGCGGAAGTTAATCTCATTCTAATGGAGTCAAATTTCGATTTTTCATAAATTGTAATGTCATTTGTTCACTAATTTTAAGGCTTTTCTTCGTCAGACAACCGATCTACATATGTTACTATTGATGCCTTCTACATTTCGTGAATTGTAAAGAAGATATTTCTTTATAGTCCAAGACACAAGAGCTAGATATAAATTCATATTTTTTACTAATAATTCGAGTGTAGTGAAAATAATATATTGATACACTGAAAGTATATTTTAATCTTTTCACTGTTTTAAATTGCACCGACTCATTATGTATTGCCATAAATGCATAAATTCCGTAGTCTAGTAATCATAGTTACATATACATACATACATAATTCTAGGCTATATGTACTAATTTCAGTAACGAGCTTTCGAGTATCCTCCGAATTATTAATAAACATTATCATCTCCAGACGTGTGTCTAGAGCAGTAGCTAATTAGGAAATTTACATACTTAGAGATCTATAGTTGTGTTCATACACTCAAGTTTCCTATAGCTTTCAGAAGTACCTATCAACCTCTAAACTCTTTGTCGCGTAAGCGATTGTTATGAATAAATAATCTTAAGCACTACATGCCTGAACATCAATGAAATTGGCCTCTTTAGTGAGCCGTATGTATCAACAGTAGTTTTCAGCAAACTCGGGAGAGTCGTCACACTTTCGACGTAATTGGCGGTCCTTGTTGTCGTAACGAGCCTCGCAATCCCATAAACACTGTAAGCTCATTACCGTTGCTCAACCAACAAATTCTTCTCATCGCATTCGCCGCATTTATCTCATTTCCCGCGCGCTATTGACAATTGATTTTAAGCGACACTTGTTGCTGGTCAAAGGGTGCAGTCATGCAGTTCGTACGCATGAAATGCGTTTCGGTAAGCGTTGTACAAATTATGTGTAATCCATCATCAAATTAGTCGATGTTATATCTTGCTCACTACACCACTCGTTCGAAATTGAGGGAATCGTATGTCCTGCAGGATTTTAAAAAATAATATTATATTTTTACGTATCGAATATATTATTTCAATATTACGCATTGAATTCCATTCATTACGTATTAACTATTGATGACAAAGTGAAGAAAAGTATACTTGGTAATCCTTTGGAAGGATTTTTTAAATTTACAGTTTTATCATAATAAAAGGACGTCCAATTAGACAAAAATAATTATTACACGATGGCTTTAGGGTTCGCATGAAATGATTGTCGATTTAAAAAATATGTACATACATTATTGCATATTTGCTCGTGTTTGATTACCTGATCATAGAAATTAGAGAATCTACGTGAATTGAACACTAACTAAAATGACTGCTTTTAATATTTCTAATTTCCGATTGTTCTAAAAAATGGCTAAAAACTTGGATAGACATATCCTTGTTATTTTTATAAACTACTACAAAATTTTCACTTTCAGTGCTCCCTTGTATATATCCTACCGGTGATCACCCCTTGCACTATAGCAACAAGTAAGACTCGCAAAGAAGATTTCGGAAAAAATCTTCTAAATATGGATGTCCTTAATTTTCATTAAACCGAAATAAAATTCTATATTTTGTTAATATACAGCCATTGAATAGTACAATATCTAGACATTATGGGTGGGCGGTACCCGGAGAATGTACATATGTATCTAGAAAAATTGCCAAGTAGAAATCCGAGTAAAAGCACCGAAAATTCCCATTAAAAAGAACATTCTACATAGTTATACATGTATCGCGCATGAACCGTTCGATAGTTTCTTTGTTGAAGACATTCTCCCGACATGCGGCGGTAATTGCCAACGGTGATTAATTAAGAGAGGCAAGGAAAACTTGTCGTCAAGTTGCCGAGCGCGACTGCTCGCAAAGGAAGTTGAGAACTGTCCTTCGTGTTCGTCGATCTCGCTTTCCAGTGTGATTCAGCATAATCTACGAAGAAAGAGAGAGGAAGAGAAATCGGTGCAATCAAGATGAACGTACGTCATTCTGCGAATCAGGTGAACTGCGAGTCAATTTGATATCAATACCCTCAGGTCCATGCTGTTTCTTAGATCCTGTAGCTCTATTATTTCTTTGTGTAAACACAGCAAATACTGTTACAATGATATCGTGTTTAGTGTGGCATTTTTTTAGTTAGTATTTGTGGCATTTTTCTGATTCAAATAAGTTGGCGGTGGTCCCATAAATAAATAAATAAATTTGCAATTGATGGATTACGCCAGGGTTCGGAATTATTTGCTCGCGACGGCCGATTTTTGAAGGCTACGCCCCCTCTACCGGCCGCGTGTCTCGCTTCCCGTGGCGGTTATAGTTCTCGAGCCAGTTCAGGCGCGTAACCATAGGCGCTATTCGAGGCGCCTAGGAAAACTAGGACCGCCACGGGAAGCGAGACGCGCAGCCGACTCGAGGGGGCGTTGCCTTTGAAAATTGGCCGTCGCGAGTAAATAATTCCAAGCCCTGGATTACGCGATTCTTGACCTCTCGCAGTGGAAGGGATATTCGTTTTCTCAGATCAAGGCTTTACTGTCGTTTCGATACGTTCATACAGTTTGTTGTCATTTGAATGAGGAGCACGCTGACTGAAAATCTCGTTCATCAAAGATCTAGAGCCCGCTCGTTCTTCGGGATTCGCTCGGTTTCCTTTTCTCTCACGTCCTCGCCCCGTCATTGACTCAGTATGTTGGACTCGTTCTACCATATTCTTCCCCCGTTGGTGTCGTATTTTCACGTTCGCGACGACTCGCGCTGTCCTTCTTTCTGTCTGTCTGCTTGCCTTCTCCCGCGCAGCTAACAGCAAGCCGACACATGTATGTATGTTGCGGACCAACTTGCTAATTCGTCGCGCAGAAATATCTCGAGCCCGTCTGAGGCCGCGGCACTCGGATCGTTATTGTGAATTTCGTCGTCCTAGAATAAACTTCTCGAACACACTGCGACGAACGACCGAGAGAGAAAGAACGTCGACGAGGCCGGCAATCTCTCCTCTCCTCTGTCGGTCTTTCAGTGTCTCTATTAAGGTCGCCGCATATTTCGACGGAACACGGCGAATTGGGAATATGATTTCGTAAACCGGCGAACCTTAAGGCGCATTCCCACGACGCGCATACGATTCGTTCGCCGGTGTAACGCTTTCCTCGCTGTGAAGTGTCGGCCGAGAAGACACGGTCCAGGACACAGAAATTTGCTGTAAGTTAGATGATCGATGCGAGCCATCGCAGGAATCGTGTTGGCGACTGCAAGGTGTTCATCGGTACAGTGCTGAGTTCTAAAATCCAGTTGTAGTTCCTTTGTACTTGTCCTAAAGTCGGGCCCGGGTTGCTACTATCATCGAGGGAGAGAGACTCTTCTGAGAACGATCGATTGTTATCTCATAGGAATAATAGTGAGAAAAATTGAGTGGAAATGAAATGGTCCCTCTGTGACAATTGCGAAATGTGTCCAATACGAGGACACGTGGGAAACGAAATTTGAATTTGAATCGTTAGGTTTTATTTTCGTTTTCCAACATCGGCGAATAAGGTCTCGTGGGAACAGTCGGTTTCTTCTGCTCCTCCGATGTTGGTGAAATCCAGCATGACACGAGCTGTAAGAGATAAAGTGTTGCAAACAGTTGCTCAGCTTTGATCGATTGTTTTGCAGCCGCGGTAATTGTACGCTATTTTCTACGTGCAATCTGAAACCCAAGCACATCTATAGCTATTTTCTAGTAGGGTTCGTCATTTTTATTGTAATTTGTTTGATATTTGAAACATTAGTTTAGATGTCGATTGTGAACAGTTTTCTTATTATGAACACGAAAACTGCTATAGTAAATTACGCCAAGAACCACGGAATAACGTATTGTGTCATAAATCAACTTCTAGGTATTATGTACTGAAGATATAAGATTTCTTTTTTAATTTAGGAGTCGAAGAATTAATATTAAATCTAGCGAGCACTAAAAGTGACACGCAGAGCCTTATAAAAATAATACGATTAAATTTGTTTCGATTTTGCGCTAATAAAAAATGTATTAAAGCATTTCTCATAGAAAGTTCTGTATTAATTTCAATGATTGTAAAATAAAATATAGTGAAACGCCACAAGTGAAGCTACCTTTCTTGTGGAAATCTTTTCCTCCGTTAGGTGGACAGTGACACTTAATGATTCAGTGTAGAAGAAATATTGCCGATACGGGTATGGCAACTGTGACAGCTATCGTGTCCTTGTAACATATTACGGAGCACGCTTCTTTCATCTTACAAGTCTCCTAGCTCTAGTAACCTAGAAAGCTAAACGTTACATATTTATAGGATATGTATTGTGTGTGTGTTTGGTTCAAAACGTCAGAATTTATATTTTTCTATAATTCTATTCTCCTGACAATTTTCAGGTACTTGCAAGGCCTCGTAGGTAACTTGTAGCATTTCAATATTTCACATATAGATATTATTTCACACTTTAAATACACTATTATTGCTTGTATAGTCGACCGAAAAATTCAATTTTTGGTTTTGATAAATTTATTAATTATTCGACATTAATTACGCTATTGTAGTACACGGCACTAGTAATAAATGAATATATAAAGTCATGCTATTCCATGAATATATATGTTTAATTTTTTGTTTTATTTACACTTTGACTTTGACACACTTGACAAAAGAATATAATGAAATGTTATATTTGTCATTATCTTGCAACAATTGTAACAAAGAAATTGAATACAGAAAACATTGCTGGGTGACAAGAGACCCCGCATTACTATCTCAGGGTTGGGAAGAATTTTCACACGTAGTTTAAATTCTATGTTTACCGTTTCTGTGTTTCATCGGATTGAATAGGCGAAATGATTGGTACGGATAATGATATAGCTTAGGGTATGCAAAGAGGCCGCGAAGGAGGCGAGAAAGGTATCAACGGTGTCTGTTTCAAGAAACGGAGGCATTGACACACGCGCTAGTAGGGAACGTCGGCGGATATGCAAAGAGGAAATTATCAGTGGCTACCTGGAAGTGGCAGTGACTCGTTGCGTATGTGGGAAATCGCCCTGAGGATCGTTATTCCTTCCCCTTCTTTTGCATTGCAGAAAAGCAGATCGTTCTTGTGGCAACGGTACGATAAAAGGGCCAATGGTGCCTCCGCGATGCGATTACGTCACTGGTCGCCGGTCGGCATAGCTCCGCGCGGTGAAATTGACGATGATTCGCCGCCGTTCCCGCGCGTTGACTCACCACACCTACCTCTTCGCTCGTCTCTCGTTTCTCTCTCTCTCTCTCTCTCTCTCTCTCTCTCTCTCTCTCTCTCTCTCTCTCTCTCTCTCTCTTGCGCTCTCCTTCACCTTCTCCCTCCGTCTAACTGCTTCGTTTCCCTTCTCGCCTGTTCTTCATCCTCTTTTATCGTCTTCTTCTTCCACGAACCGACCGGAAATCGTTGTCGCGTTCCCGGCTGCGGTTGTCGACGCCGCTAAAAGCGCCACGTGTGATACGTTCGCTGGCGCGGTAAAAGGTGGCGAACCTAATTATGAACGATTTTAATTGACCCTCCCCCGTGCCAACTATGCATCCTCTCCGAACACCGAACATCATCTTCGACCGGTTAGTGCTCGTAGAAATATTCTTCCAGGAACCTTACGAAAAGCTTGATGGATGTTGGATCGTAAAACTCGGTGTTCATCGCCGAATGCTATTCTCGCGGTACCTATTTCGTAGTTATGCGGAAGACAAATACGTGGTGCTTCAAAGAGGATTTCAATGATTCTCTACGTGAGGTCCTCTATACGTCCTCTACGTTCACAGGTTGCTATGTTATCAGCTGTTCATACAACGAGATTAAGAACTACTGCAGATATGATATTATCAGCATAATTCTGATAATCACTTCATGTTCTCTTCAGCCCGTTGGATTAAATCTAGTATTTTCATACTTCGAAACGATGTTGCGGAACAGTTAGGACATTATGATGTTCAAGTAATTAGAAAAACATGGCTGTAATGGTTTTTCAATCATGAACGTTTGTGTGAGCACTGCAATGTGTATTGTTGTGAGATGACAAGAAGGTCCCTAGGAGCAGTGTCGCCAGATGAGGAGAGGGAGCGCGATCTGAGGGGAAAAACGCGTCATGTGATCGGGCCGTGGCGGAAGCGTGAGGAGAGCGAATGTGGAAGGGGAAGGTAGAGTAGGCACACAAGTCTTGTTTCGGGGACCTTCTTGTCATCCAGTGCCACCAGAATCGACCAAAACTGGTCGATTTTTCTTCTCCTTTCCCCCTTCCACTATCCCATTCCAACACCATGAGCATACTCCAGCATCCCCCACTAAGACCGTAGATTGGACACGTATTAATCTGGTCATCGGAGAGGGGATAAACCGTATTCCTCTCGATTTCCTCGATCTGGCAGCACTGTTGTCATCTCACCATAGTCAGGGCCGGATTAAGCCCCGTAGCAGGAGTAGCAAATGCTACGGGCCCCGCGCTTCTGAGGGCCCCGCGCCATGCAAACAAGGGCCGATACATGAGCGCCTGTCTATGCCAGGGGGCACAGATAGTTTTCCAGCTCATTCATTGTGGTTGCCGCAAAGGTGCGCTACATTTACACCCTGATGCAAAGCCTTGGACCCCGCCATAACATTTGCTACGGGCCCCGCGCTTGCTTAATCCGGCACTGACCATAGTACTGTAACGATTGATGTAATCATTGATGAAAAATATTTTACATCGTCGGATTTCATTCTCCGTTTATGACGTTGGTGAACAATTTTAAAGAATTTCTTAAAACAGTGTAGGTACTGGGGTGGTTCTGTAACGCAGCTTCTAAACTGCGCACGCAACGATTTTCCAATTTGAATTCCTTTTATTAACAGTTTCACAACGAACAAATCGTCGGATTCATTGAAAAATACGCGCCTCGCGAGGGTGCTCGGCGAATTGAACGAACGATTTTCTGCTTTTATCGGAACGCTATTTCGAAAATGAAAACAGTCGCTAATTGTATTACGAGATGGCACCGCATATCTCATTTGCATCGTCCACGATGGTTTTATGTGTGCTATTACTCGCAGCTTTTTTTTCTTGGGAACGAAATTTCTGTTCGGCGGGGTCTATATATAGGAAATAAGGAAACACAATGGAAACACATCGGAAAAAATCTATTTTTAGAGCGCACGATTGTAGTTCCGAGCTGGGAAAGTTCGGAAAATTCGCGCGGTGAACTGCAACGCGTTGCATTCACTTGGAATCCATTGAAATACATTGCAACGCTTTCTGCACAGAATTCAAAAATTACAAATTTAAATAAATGAGTATAACAAATGCTTAAATTGCAGTTTGAATTAATCAATTTTTGAAATTTTCGAATCTAATCATTAGACTGCGGATTTTATGCATTTATAGTAAAAATGGATAGGTAAACTATAAAACAGTGAAAATCTTAAAAGAATTGAATAGTGTCGTTGTATTAGCCCATCAACTTATCCAAATTATTAAAGGAAGAAATACATTTTTATTTAGTTCCAGTAGCTTACAATTAATGCACACAATTTTTATTTTGCGTGAAGACCCGCAATCCACTAATCATTTACTTGATAATACAGCTGTATAAAATCTATTTACAATTATTATAATTATTATTTCAACGGATAACGGGTGTCATCATAAAATATTCATCCTTCTAAAGCAACGTTTTTATCAATGTTAGCAGTCCCTCTATCAAAAAATAATAGACACGGTTAATTAATCTTTTATCCGGTCGACATTGTTTTTCGTGTAAACTCGAGGAAAATCGTGTATAGACTGTGACGCGGAAGTTTGAACTGCGACCGATCGTCGGAAAAAGTGACAGAGGTTTGGCGACATTTGCTGTTCAATGTTTTCTGCGTAACCATAATAGGTACAGCGGGGTAATTAAATGAGACGTGTCTTTGTTCGTTTGGAATGACATTTTCTCGGCGCTTTACCAGGATAATTCCGAGTAGTAATAACGCTGGGACACCCTGTATTGCAGCGGTAACGTGTACACACGTGTTCCTGCGGTATTTACGACGCAGATACGCGTTGAACGTAGCGAGCGTTGATCTAGATAAGGGTGCAGTTGTGGGGAGAAAAATAAATGACAGCGTGAGCACAGTACGCGAGAATCGTAATTACAGGCGTTCTTGAATATTTGAGAAAGGCGATTCATTGATTCGTCGAACCTCTGACAGGTGTTCCCAGCCGTTCTCGATCGTATGGGTCCGACGCGAGTAGGTGAGTTAGGCCAGTCTTCCTAGGCGACGCTCGGCGCCGCAGCTACTCGCGAATCCTCCGGCCTCGACGGCCAGTCAATATTATTGAGTTCAAATAAACGCCACCTTTTGTTTCACTCGGCAGTCGTGCACAAATGAATGTATGTGGAGTTAAAAATAAAGTGACCGTTTAGCCGTCCGTCTATCGAGGCCGGCCACCATAATGCCAGCTCCGCATGCCGGAACAGAGATTCCGGCGTTAACCGGGACAAAGTCAATTGAAATTCTGAAGCTGCATAATATGCTCGAGTGGTCGATTGGTTTTTCTTTAATTCCTAGTCCCAGCCGCTCCACTCTCGTGTCGCCCGCCGCTTCTTTTCTTTTCTGGGCTGGCTCTGGCAAGGCTTCGGATTCAGTTCCCCTTGATGCTTGATACGCTTTTCACTGATCAATGTTACAGTGACAACGGCGGCGGACTTGCTGCGAAATTGAAAGAAATGAGATGGTGTAAAGTACAAGTGGAAAGGTACACTGTTGGTACTGCTATTAACATAATCAGCCGTGTATGATGCAGTAAGAGAGATAAAAATAGCCGAGCAATGCGACGATAAAACATTTCTAACGAGCATCGGAATTGCTTAAACGATTTCAGCTTGTGTTTGAAAGCGTTGTTATTCAAACTCCTTTATCGATCATTTATTTTACATAATTATGGTACACTTGTTTCTGTGTACTATCAATTCACTGTTATATTCGTTGCCATTCATTAGCCATTCTCGTTTGCCAGTAGGAGGCTGAATTTGTCAGATCGTTAACATTCACACTTGATTATACGCTTCATAGGTCAGCCTGTACATTTAATATTTGAAAACATCACTAGTTAGTTTATGTCGTTTCAAAGAAATGTGTTTAGAAGTCTCTACGATTCAACCCAGGGATAGTCTAGGCGTTTTATCCTTTCTCAAGTCTTCTCCTTATCCATCACCATGTCATGGCCATAACTTGACCCAGTTAGATACTCTGTAAAAGGACATTCTACCACCATTAAAAGGTCCAGTTGCGTATGTTATTCTGACCCTGTTAACGTGTCACATTCGCTTTACCTCGCTGCTGACTTTGATGCGACTCTGATAATTATAAAGTAATTATCTGGATTGATCAAAAATGGATTCACACTTTAGTCGAACAATTGGCATGCTGATATTTTTGTACAAATCAGATGGGAGTGCAGTTGATGGCGATTCAAACGAATGAAACCAAAGTATTATCCATTCAACATATTAATTTATATCTGTAAATAATATCATTTTTATGTAATTGTTTCCATTATTTTTAATATAACCTTCCATTCGTAGAAATCAATATTGCAAACAGATAACAAAAACAGAACAATTAAATAATATTTGTAAATGGAATGTTATGAAACTTGACGTTTTATAAATAAAATTACAACAATGGACAATTACGAGAATTTTTATACCAACCTCCGCCAATGGTACACACTTTTATCGCGAATACCGGGTGCTCCGACGTTAACGAGTTAAATCGAAACTCGGTTGACTTTTGAATAAACTTTCCGTTATCATGCTCAATCGGTTTAACTGAGACAGGTCAAACTTGGGTCATACTCGTTCATATTACTCACCGTTCCCTGAATTAATCTTTCCGATGGAGAGTGAGTCTTTGGAATAGAATTCGAATCTGGAACAATCGTAGACTTATTATATCATGCGAACCGTTACGTACGGTGTATACGATTGTGATAGATACGCGCAAGTATGATTTCCATGGAAAGCTTGAAATGGAACACCATGAATGCAATTGAATGAACGTGATTACCGTGATTGGGTCGAATTCGATCGACAAGCCGGAGAATTGTATTTCTCGGCACCGCAATTTTGTCAGAATTTTTTATACACGTCGCAAATTGCGTCGTTAACTTTATCAGTGCTTTATGCAGACACATGATAAAAATTCTTGCAGTAAAAAGTTGTATTGTAATCCAATTTAATTAATATCCATGTTGTCTGCATAGCCATTTAATACTAAACCTACCGAGCATTAAAAGTGATTTGTACATATGTATTCATAGCGATAAGTACATATGTATCAATACCCATATTTTTATCATTTCAGTAACTATGAAACGACGAATGTGAAACTGGTCACGTGACCAGCGATAGTAGATTTAAGTATCAATAAAAACGTGTGAGAAAAGAGATAAACATTTCCTGCCACAACATAAATTTAATTTCACATACCGTATACATATTGGATATGAAATACTTGTTTCCTTTAGGTAGCTCATATCTAAAAGGTTTATATATTGTCGAATATGTCGTTTCATAGATTTCTATTTCTTGCACGTGGTACGTTTCCTATCGTGGTCGTTTTACGAACTATCCTCGTAGAAGGTGATATACTTCAATATTTTATTTTTTAATCTTTTCATTTTTTTTGACATGTTAAAAATATGCAAGAAGTGTCATGTGACAGTACGTGTTTCTCTAGTAAATTGTCTACAATTAATTTTGAATACAAGTGAAACCAAAATTCAATTTCTTTGTCAATGTAGAATTTGATGTTCTGGGACTGAGTTTCGTTAACTGGCACGTAAGAATCAATATTTTACACAAATGTTTTATAACGTTCAATCGAAGGAAGGTACTATTACACCATCATAAATAGTTAACTTGAAAACGGTATGCGCACAGAGGTAATGGTGAGCGATAAGGGGTCAGAGGAAGCGACACAATGGTTCAGGAAGCTAGGAAGTAAAAGGAAACAAAAGAGTAGAGACATAGATAGGGAAACGAAGCAATTTTTTCTATAATAGCGCAAAGTAAAGTGTACGAGTGGGTGCACGGATGCACGTAAGTGTGGGTTAAGTATGAATTGTAAACCGCGTTCTATAAATAAATCCGATTCTATACATAGTTGACTGTTCACAGGAATTGTTTAATCCTTTTTCTGCAGAGGATATTTACGATTTTAGCAAATTAGTACGATGCAAACAAGTGTTTAACGAATACAGACAGCGTCAATTATCTGGACCAAGTGGGGCCGAGGGGGTTCGGATAATCCAACAGTTTTGAAATTACTCAAAATATACGTATTTACAGTGGCGGCACTAGTCAAGTGGAGGCCCCAAGCGGTATAAATTTTGGGGCCCTCAAACTCAAGTTAGAAATAGAAGTTGCAAGAAAACTCTCATAAACTTATTAACAAAAAAGAAAAGTAATGAAAAATATCATATCGTTACACATTAAAAAAATTTTAAAATTTAAAATTCGGGGCCCTATGGTATTCCGGGGCCCCACGCGGCCGCTTAGTCCGCTTACCGTTAGATCCGCCACTGCGTATTTACATACAGGAGATGGTCCTGTAAAAATTAGCACTTGAATATCTCTGTTATTTTTGGAGATATTGAAACTTCATTAACCAAAGCTGTTCCGTCATTTATATTAATATCAACAAAACTTATTTGTTAAAGTACTGTTAAATTTTTCTGAAAGTCGAGTTAGAGAAAAAACTGTTTCAGTCTACTTGCGTCAGTGCCGTTGCAAAATGATATGACAAGGTGTTGATGGGAGTCATAAAATTAATACATAGTGGTTAACGAGACAGTAACGGGAACGATGCATGAATGTAAGATCTTGGCGATCGTGCATCGGCGGGAATCGCGTTGCAGCGTTCAGCATTGTTACGTGAACGATCCTAGGTGTGTCATCCACCTTTGTACCGTTCCGTCGCGTCGATTTCAATGAACGTGCGTATTCGCGGCGCTATACTTCTTCGAGTCATTAATAATCCGAATGCTGAGTCATAATATCAAATACGCCGATCGTCGCGGCCGTTGCATATCGAGTCTCGCGGTCGGCGACATCGTCAGATTGTTCCTTGCCGGGGCGTGCAATTTCTGTTGGCGCGGTTTCTTGAACGCCCATTGTTGGTCGGCAAAAGGTTCGCGCGTGCTGCAGCTGTCCATCGACTCATCGAACCGTAGCGATCCGCGCAACGCGGTTCGCTTCGATTTTCCTCGTGAATTATTTGCAACGCGATCGAATGCGCCGCCGTACGTACTACGTATACCTCGATACGATATTGACTCGACGACGTCGGCTCTCCTCTATCTTACCGGAACTAATAGAGTAGCGAGGTGCAACCTGGACGACTGTAGATAACAGTCGGAGGCAACGAACGCATCGTTGTAGCGCACACTTAAGGCGGTAGATTCGTTTCCAGGATTGCAAGGGTGCGGGATTCGCCTTCTCATTTCTCGATAATACAAACACGGAGTTTTTCACTAGTCAAAGACGCTAGATAAAAGATCGATCTAGGGCGCTATCTCCCTCAGAAGTCCTATTTTTTCGATTACGAGGCGTAATTTGAATTATTCGGTAGCATTTAAATATGAAAACAATGCTTCTGAATAATGCAAATTACGCATCGTAAACGAAAAAATAGGACTTTTGAGGGAGATAGCGCCCTAGATCGATCTTTCATCTAGCGTTTTTGACTACTGAAAAACCTCGTGTTTGTATTATCGAGATATGAGAAGGCGAATCCCGCACCCTTGCAATCCTGGAAAAAGGAGTCTACCCCTTATGTGTCCGTTGCTAGCCCATCGTTCCCCCCAAATTTAAAAAAATCGCATCGAGGGCCGATTGAAACTTGATACGTCCCAGTTATCGATATCTCGCTCGCACACACCCCCTGTCCTTAGTTCAATTCTCAGAAGCCACCTTCGTCCCACTTAAAGGGGTAGACTCGTTTCCAGGATTGTAAACGATAATGCAAAGACGGGGTTTTTCAGTAGTCGAAATCGCTAGATAAAAGATCAATCTAGGCCGCGATCGCTCTCAAAAGTCCTATTTTTACGTTTACAAGTCTTGCTCTATTAGCAAGTGTTATCAGAAAAACAAGCGGTTTACCTGAAATCCATAATTGCAATCACAGACGAGGTATGTCTCGTCTGCAAATCTGCTTTATATTGCAACTGGCTTGCAAATTGTCTATTCAAGGTCTTTTTTATAGTAATGCGAACTTGCAAGTCATCCGTCAGCTATATTTTATAAAATAAAAATAACGACAACAATGTCAAAACTACGGTGACTAACTAGATATTAAATAGTTCAGGATTGTACGGACACAATTAAATACATTATTATTGCTCGTAAATTTGGAATATTGCTGGTAACCGGGTCAAGAAACGAAATAGAGCGATTGAATATTAATAGGACAATATATTTCGGCACCGAGACTCGCTAAAATAACTTAATCAATACCAGAACCGTCCACTTTCAACGTGCGTTTAAAAAGAACGTTGGAAAGAATCACAGTTGTAAATGTGTGATTATTTTTTTTCGTATTCTCTTTTGTTCTCCATTTTGAAAGTTTATACCATTAGAAGTTTATATAAATAAAAATTGAGTGAAAAAATGTTCACTTTTTTATAGACGTTGACTGTCACTCACTGGTGATCATTACATTTTTGGAATCCTGTCATATAGAATATAGAATATAGAAAGTCAAATTTAGCAGGGAAGTTATTCTCAAGTTCCACGTTTTCGTTCAGGAAACTTATTTAAAAATGTATCTCCTGGGGGATAAATTAAAAATTGGATCATAAAGGATGGGATTTTTAGATATAATATTAATTAATAAGAATATCAAACCGTGAACATAAATGTAGCATTTTTATTGATATAAATATTTCATACAAAGTCCAAGTAATTTTTTCATGGAAATTTTATTTATATTATTTCTTTAAATACAGTTAATATAATATTATCGTATTACTCTAGTGTAATACTTACAATATTTCATCAAACGCGCCAGCTTGTAAAATATGAAAAAAGATACGATTACAGAAAAGTTATAAATTCTCCGAATATTACGCTTTATGGTTTTAAAATGAATTTGATATTCTTATCGCGAGATACAAAATCATCGTTGTCCACACGCGCGTGACACTAGTAGCGAAAGTGTCAAGTAGTAAACTACCGTATCAAAGTATAGTTATCGAAACTACTACACCATAAATGCAAACCCACAGACCGATCACGATCGGACTGCTCGCTCCGATGACTAATGTTTAGGTGTACGTTACGAGTACAGCGAGACGAGCGGTTAGAGTGCGGGTAAACTTAGGATCCTCCGGCGATATCTAGAACCCAGTTTCACGAACAATGCACAAGGCGAGTCGGCGAGAGTGTCTCGACTTACAAAACTCGCAGCTCGATTACCGTTCGCGGCTGATACGGTGGCCAGTTTTTATCGGTCAGTTTTCCCATTGTTAAGGCACACGATGCGTTATCGCCTGTGCGAGTTTACACGTGGACAAATGCAGAGTGGAGGACTCTATTTTCCTATACACACGTAATAAATGAATTCGGATCTTACAAGGGAAGGACCCCAAGTTTCCGACTTCGATTTTGATAATTTTTTGTGAGACGATGGTATGTATATGGATCCCTAATGATGTCTGCAAAATATTAGCTGTAGTTACTCAATAGTTTTAAAGATATAAACAATTAAACTTTCATACCTTGTTGATATACCATGATTTGTAGCTCAAGTTTTCGAAGTCCCATTAGCCGTGTAAGCAGGCTGCGTGAAAGTTCAATTGTTTATATCTTTAAAACTATTGAGTAACAACACCTAATATTTTGCAGACATCATTAGGGATCCATATACCATCGTCCCACAAAAGATTATCAAAATCGAAGTCTGACACTTGGGGTCCTTCCCTTGTTAGTCCTAATAATATGTACACGGTTATCAGTGTGTTTAGAGTCGCCACTAAACATTGCTGTACCATTATTCAAAATATCGTTTACATTATTAAATATGTTGGTATTTAATCAATTACTAAACATTTAAGTATTGTATGAGATATTACATCAATTAAATATTCATACAAATAAAAAGTTAATATAGAATGGAACTATTCCAGGTCGAAAGAAATGTTTAATTTTCGAGTTGAAGTAGCTCCGAGTGCAAAGGGTTAAATTTTACGATTCACAGCTGAGTATTTCGTAAAACATTATCCAACAGCAATGGCAGTTTTGCTCATGAATTGGGATTGTCAGTATCGTCCTTTGTGTGGAATTTGTGTGCGCGGTTATAGGTATTGATATTTTTCGTGTGTAGTAGTATTCGAATTAACACTAAACCTGCTAAACCTTAATAGGCAATAATAATAATAATAATAATAATAACCATGTAATTAAAGTACATAGTCACTCTTAATGCTTCGCGAGCCTAGTGTTGAAAACACGAATACTCAATTCACGGAATTCGTGTCCACGCGACCTTTCGGTAAAGGTTCTAAATCGCAGACTCTAGTACAGAGACGCATGAGCGCGCGCGCGCTGTCCTTCCCACCTACTTCGGGAGCTTGGGCGATCAGCGATCACGGTAGCCGTGTGCACCGCCCCACGCGGCCTCCGTAGGCGCCGGAACGGTGTGGCGCAGCTTTCTCGGGGATAAGTTAGCCTGGAATCGCACGCGGCGCCCGCCTTTGCAGCCTGCAATTTGCAGTCGGTCCGCCACGCACTTCGGACGTCACCGACGCGCTGTTGCGCCGCCGCGCCGCACCGATGCATCGTGTCCCGTTGCGACTGCACGCGGCGGATACTCCCGCAGGCCAGCGGCACCGCCGACAGTACAGTAGAGCTCGGTTAAATTTACAACAGTTCGGGCACCGCACACTTAAGTGTCCGCCACTGTCCCCCGATTCCAAAAAATGGGACCTCCAGCTGATTGAAACTTGATGCGTCCCCTGTCCATCCTTTAGTTCCCGCATTGACCTAATACGTCAGTTCAGGAGCCAGTATGTAGTTGAATTCTCGCGTGCAGGACATCTGTTCTTTTTTTCTGTAAAAACTGACCCGTATACGGCTAGATAAAGTGAGAGAACCGGTGTAATGAGTGGAAGCGAGATAGTTCATTAATAAAGGAAATATCATTTTCAGCAATCGTCGTCTTGCCTTTATAATTGTTATACCAATGGATAGCCGAGATTCTGCCGATTAAAATAAGTTCAAACACGATGTACAACTATAAATTAAAGGATTTTTACTCAGGGAAAAATTATCTTTCAAAGTAATAATAATAATTTATTTGGTGCATTATAGTACATCGGACTTATTTCTTACTTTTTATATTCTGTAATTAAAACGCAGATTGCTCCATATTAAATCGGTAAAAGTAGTCCGATTTACCTTGTGTTTGGACTCGTTTTAGTCGGAAGAATCTCAGCCATTCATTCATGCTACAGTTTTAAACGTAAGGCGATGATTACTGGAAGTAAATATTTCTTTATTACAGTTTTACTTTTTTTCAGTCGTGGCATTGTTTACATTATATCTGCTGTCTACTGAGGTAGCCTCGTCGAGCTCGAGACAGTGAGTGTTTGGAGCAGAGGGGGGTCTGAGTCATGTAAATTTAACCGTACACTACTGTAACTGTCCTCTTATTTTGGTGATTATATCGACATTATTCTGAATAACTTCTCTCCATACATGTTGGGGACTACCTACTCCAAATTCATTTAATTTGGCGGAGTTTGTTATAGTCACCCGAACATTTTTTTGCGAATAAGCAAAGGAAGGGGCTAAATTGTACTTGTTGAATCTTTGGAAATATTTTCTATTTTAGTCTCTGAATTTTTACGTTTCCATTTTTACGTTCATTTCTTAAACTTTTCACGAACATCCAGTACAAAGGAGTCCAGGAATGTGGTGAAAGTTCAAATGAGTTACAAGTCCAACATGGGATGCAATCCAAAAAAGTTTGATGAAGCTATTGTATCCACTTCTGACGAGTTGATTGAATTTTTCCTTTCATTCTTTCCTTTCCTTCATTCAATTTAACCATTCGTTAAATTAATTTTGCCACCTATTACGTGAGGTCGTAAATGATGAGGGAACTGAATGAATTCGAGAAAAAAAAAGAAGTTTGCGTTGCGATTGCAAATGTAAGTTTTTACGAATAGTACGAATATGACAATCATTTCATTCTTTTAAACGGGAAAATAAAAACACACTTTTATGATATGTTATTCAATATAACACTTTCTTTAACGAGGAAACACTTGTGATCTAAATTCAATTTATCATGCATTCTGATGATATTCGAACCGTGCGAAACATTTTTGTAATATTTGCAATAGCTCGTCCAGCTTTATCTTGCTCGAATGCGGTTCAAAATCGAAAAAATCCGCTACATTTCCTCAATTCGTAATATTTTTCGTTTTAACGTGGACTCGGTGAACACGATTCTTATTTACGCACTGCCAATTAACATTCCCATACGAATGCTTCAACGATTTGATTAATGAAACGCATTCATTAACCAGTTCTTGAAATATTTTAATGTTGTTTTAACGCAGATACCTTATGAAATATTGAGATTGTATCAAGAAGTTGCTTTCAAGGATTGCAGGTTTCAGCAGCTCTGTAATGAAGTTAATATTACACCAGTATTATTTTACATTAACTGTATCGCAGATAACAACTACATAATGCTTAACTGATTAACAGATAAGTCTGCTAACTGAAGAAGATTGATCGTTTAGTTTCCTGCATTCATTTAGTTAAGAATCCATGCTTTTTCGTTTACTATAATTCCTAGATTGGTATCGCAAACGCGAATTTATCATCGGTAGTCTGAGGATGGTTATGCGGGCACGTACTTTCATAAATTAGCTTTAAAAAGCAATGGTTAGCTCCTTTATTAAAATTCCTACAAAATGTAGAATACATTTTCATTCGATTATAAACTTCCTTTCATTACAAAATTTCATCTGATTAAATTATTATGTTTGAATTAAATACATTTCGATTATATGTCGACTATGTGAAGTATCATTTATATCACAAGAAACGAAACATACTTGAAGAAGTTGTACGTTCTTCAAAGGGTTGATTCCTGACGTCATTTGGTATAACTAGTTTTTGGAAAAACATGGACAACGCAACGCCACGTCGAGCGGCGCCTGTAGCCGCGACCTGATTGGTCTGTGCTTTTCGTTAATAATTCCTTAACAAATCCGCGAAGGTGATTTTCGCAAAGGAAAAAATTGCTTTAAACGATCTCAGGAATCGCCTCGTTTAAGGAAGCAGTATACAAAATAAGCAACGTACAACATATTTCACTATGCCTTGTTCTATTCGAGTTTAATTGATCAGCTATAAATGCGGAAAATCCGTAGTTTGATTGTTATCTTCTCATAAACACTTTTAACCTGCAAGTAATTGTAACACGGAAAGATATCGGAATACCTTCGAGATATAGATAAGTGCAAACGCAGACAAGAATCGTAGAAAAAATGGGAGCATAGCGTTGTGCAATGATAAACGAAATGAAAAATATTAATACGCTGGAATTTTTAATGATAACACGATTTCAGCGAAATTGCAGAATTTCTGCCGGAAAAGTTTCCCGATGTGCTCCGCGATAAAGCGGGAATTTTTATCGATTCGCGGGGGATGTACGTGATGCGTATTTTAACTAACATTATTGCAAATGTTGGCAACAACGTCCACAGCTTCGCGGCGTTAATACGCTCCCGCTGGCTTCGATTAAACGCGCACGCTGCGAACCGCATGACATTATTGGGAATAACCGAGAGCAATTTGTTTCTATTCGAGCTGGAGAAATTCTTTTGCTCATCGCGCCCATCTATCATCAATCTAACAGATATCTCAACTCCTTTCGGTTCGATTGTTTACTGTAATATCTGCGAAACACTTTTTCATCGACCTGGTTTTCCACTTAGGATCAACATCTGTTTGTTTTAACTTGTGTGGCTATCCCAAGGAATTTTGTTGTAACAGTCTAATTTTTATCGGAACATAAAACTTAAACTTTTCACAAATTTGACCTAATTTCTCCCTCAAAAGTTTCACATAAAATTTTGTAAAAATGGAATCGTGTACGTTGTACAAAAATAGTAATTACACATTACGAATCGTAACGCAATCATTCCTTTCAGCTTTCGATAACCTTATCCGAATCCAAGATTGATAGACTTGTGACACATTTCGTTGCACTTATGTTTGTTCTTTCAAGTATTTTAGTGGATTCACGTAAAAATCATAATTGTTGTGTGAATTTTGTTAGTTACTTGATCAGCCTGGCAGAATATTGGGTTGGCAAGAAAGTAATTTCGGAATTTCAAGCAATGAACTTAAATCAATAAAATATTTTCTTATTTATTCTTTTTGGCAAAAAATCATCAAACAAAATGGAGAATATCTTAATCATTAAAATTCATTGCTTGGATAAAAAAATCGGGCTCTATTTCACCTTAAAATATCGAAATTACTTTCTTGCCAACCCAATACAAATTACAATTTCAGTAATTTATCCAGAGAACTAGTATGCAGTGAAGATTTGTTGGCTAACAAAACTAAATAATTTAAAATTCTCTTAGATTATAAAGGTGGAAAGAATAATACAATTAATTTAATTTAAGTATTCAATTCCAGTGACTTTCATTAATGAAAAGAAAACTTGTATAAAATGTTGCACACTGTATCCACCAGTTTGATTCACTACGAGTAAAATAATTTATAAGTTCATCATCAGAATTTACACTGTCGCGATAGAACATTGATAAACTAAACCTGCATTACAAACTAACAATGACAACACCGTAGAGTTTCGCATATTGTAAAATAAATACTACCCCGAAACTACATCAAGTACCGATCCGCGTATAAACGCTTAACACGCAAAAGTGCACTATAAAAACTAACGATCACATCATTCAATAAGTTCGAAACAGGATATCGACATTACAGTTTCGAAAAATGACAAGTAAAACCTTTTGCAATCGCGCGAAACGCGTCTACGCAAACAAGAAGGAGCGCGTCGTAAAAAGTAACGGTAACGCGTTACAATTCCGCAAATATGAAAGAAGAGACGGAAATTCTCGGAAATCTGGCTGCGTGTAGTCGCGAAAAAATGACGGTTATCGATCCGCACGCGAAAACTCGCCCCTGTAGAAAAACGTTCGAGTTCCCTGGCAGTTGGTTCCGATTAGCCGTAGCGAGGATCACCGAAATTATCATCATCTAGCGCCATTCACCGAGAGCAGTGCGTGGTGCAGGGTGTGTACGAACGGTGAGCACAGTGTACACGTGCGCGTGGTATGCACTCGTGCACTGGTGCACCTGATTGCAGGTACACGCACGATACACCCGCGCCGAGACGCGAACTTTCCTCCTGACGCTCACACATGAATGGGAAAGAGCTTACTCGTGAACAGGAAAAAGAGGCACCGACCACAGAGAGATCCGTCGGCGTTCGTGTTCGCGTTTCTGTACACAAACGCATGCCCCAGTGGTGGTAACGCCGAGTGGTAGTGGTCGGCCGTGTGTCTATGTGCGGGTACGTGGTGCAACCTTTATTCGGCGCGGCTGCAGTTTTACCTCCTACACGTTTTTGTCGCGAATCGTGCGCATACTGTATATGTAAAGCCACGCTACTGGCACGTACATGCCACTTTCCCTTTTCAAAATCGATTTTGGCGCCGTGCGCCCCGCCGGCTCAGTCAACGATGTCGACGCTCCTTCTGCCAGGGCCGTACACACTTCCCCCAACTCCACTTCTCTTCCTCACTGTTTTTTTCCCACGAAAAATTTTCCACCCTCGCACCCCTCACTCGTTCAAGCTCATCGCATCAAATTCGCGTCATCGCATTTACCATCAGATTTGTCATTTTATTTTCTAAAGAAATTGTTTCCTTGTTTTCGACTTTTAACGTATACTTCACTATCTGCTAAGATACCATTAACATAAAATATGTGTTCGTATGCCAGTAGTAGTTTTCGAAAGAACGAAGTTACGAACGAAGTGCATTAACGCAAATAACAATGGGGTGGCTGCTTGTAAAAGCCGATTTTTCTAAACGAGGGCGTTACGGCGGGCAGATAAGCATCGGCAACGAGAGCATAAAATTGGGAACGAATGATAATGAGCCGGTGGCGCATCCCGAAAAAAATCGACGCTCGCGCCGCCAGCTAATTACCCCCGGCTCATCGCCGGCACCGCGTAAATTCGTTCCATTTTTACGCGGCAAGCGGCGCGCAACGAGTCCCAATTCCCTTCACAATTAACCACACCGCATTACGACCCTCGAACTTTTCGTCAACTACCCCTGCGCCCCTTCCCCTACCCTCTGTCTCTCTCTCTCTCTCTCTCTCTCTCTCTCTCTCTCTCTCTCTCTCTCTCTCTCTCTCTCTCTCTCTCTCTCTCTGTGGCCCCGTCGGAGGAACGCTGCTCGCGACGTGTTCGTCCGAGTCCATTGGCTCGTTAAACGGGGAAAAACAGGTAGGAGGCGGAACAAGGTAGACGAAGAAAAAAGAGTCTGAAAAAAGGTGTCTTAAGCGAGATCAAAAGCTCTTCCACGGGGGTGACCCGTGGTCTGCGGTCGTCGCGCGTCCATCCCTGTCGGTATGTGCCTCGGGCTTAGGAAAGGCACCTCTGTCTCTGTTTCTCTCGTGACCATCCTCTCCTCTGATCCCTCTCTTTTTCCTCCGGTTTCCTGTCTCTGTTCTTCTGCTTTTCTGCCTCTTCCTGTGTCTGGGCGGTCTCTGCCTCGCCCGGACCCCGACGCTGTGCACGAAAATACCGCCTTTCGTTAAAGGTGAACGGACGAAATCGCGAGTTACACGTGCGTGCAAGATCCGACGAGGGTGATGCGTCGGAGGGTGTGCAGGGCAAAGGAAGAGGAGAGACAGGGCCAGGCCAGGCCAGGCCAGCTCAGGCCATAGCTACTGGTCAGGAAGGGTAGCGAGGGAAAGAGGTACACAGAAAGGGTTGAGGGTGGCGATGCCGGTGGTGGTGGCGGTTGCGATGGTGGGGTGGTGCTGCTGGGCTAGCTCGTTCGTTCCTCCGGGTGGAGCAGGAGAGGGAAGAAGAGGAGGTAGAGGAGTTGGGGGAGGGACTCGTGCCGGTGGAGGAGACGGACCGCGAGCCAGACGAAAGCAACGATATCAACGTCTCCCTTGCGCACTCTCGCATGTAGACCTCACACCACCGGCTGGGTGCCGCCGAAAATCCCCAAAAGCACACGAAACAAAGGCCTGGCTATGCCCTCCCTCTATCGCCCGCCGCCTCCTCATCCTTTCGTTCCCGCAAGAACCACGTAGCACACGCGTGCACCACGAGCAACCCCCCCTCCACCGACAGAGACACAACGTCGACTTCTCCACCCCCGCTCTCTTTCCCTCATTTCTAGTCGACCGCGTGCTCTCTTTCTCTTTTTCCTTTCTTTCTTTCGTTTTCTCTTTTTTTTCAAACCGTGCACGGGTGGTGTGTAGATGTGTGGCAAACGCCGAGCACGTGCACGAGCACGTCGAAGAGAGAGAGAGAGAGAGAGATAGCTCGCTTCGACGAGCCTCGAAGCTCGATAGAGAGCTGGCACCGCAGAAACCCGTTGTTCCACGGTAATTGTTCGGTTAAGGCTTTTCGGGGACTGGCATTAGTTCCGTCACGTGAGTCCACCGCCACCTTTTGTCCGCCCTTTTGCTACTCGTGGACTCGATACTCTACGCGCGAGATTTTACACCGATCGCGGCCCGATCGACCAGCCAATTTCCAACTTACTCGCCTGTATCAACTTCTACATCCTCCTGCGAGAACATTATTCTTACACCAAGAGATTGCGAAGTGGCAGCTTCATGCGAACACTCTTATAGCTTTGAATCAGGTTGTCGAATGGTTTTAAACACGTCGATTCTGGAGTTCATGCTGCGGAATATTCGCACTGATTCATATAATGAAATGTTGAATAGATGCTTCCTATTCTTGGTACATAGTAAGTTTATGGCCTTCGACAGCACCAGAAACTTCAATCACAAACCAACAACTCACCCTCAATTACGTAATCTAATCATTTCCTTCGGGATTATTTTGCTGAAGATTTTTAAGCTTCCACTTACAGCATAATTATTGGAAAGTCTATTGATACGTTTCCGGTAGATAAAGTGTTAATCTCTTCAAGGAAAAAGGGGATTGTTGGGTTTGGTCGATGTTTACTAAACACGCGGGATCTCGATTTGAAGACAGCGATTATTTACAAAATATCAGTGATGTCTTACGAATTTCGAAGAAATGGAGAAGTGACACAGAAATGGTATTCCATCATAGAAGACGCGATAAAAGATCTGTCCACTTGAGCTGAATTCATGTTGTACCCTTAGCACTCAGAGTCACACACTAAAACTTGCTGTAGCATTATTCAAAATATTGTTTACATTATTAAGTATGTTGGCATCTATTCAATAAACAGCGGATTTTCGGGTAGGTGTCATTTAAAACAGTAAAAACATTAGAACATTGAACATATTGAGACAGAAAATAAATGTATATTTCACTCCAGATTGTTGTAAATCAGGTAAAAATGTTTATTTTGCACAGAGATCCGCTGTCTACTAATCAATTACTAAACATTTAAGTATTGTATGAGGTATTATATCAATTTTATATTCGTACAAAGGAAAAAGTTAACATAGAATGGAATTATTCTAGCCAGGAAGAAATCTATAATTTTCAAGTTAAAATAGCTCCGAGTGCAAAGGATTAATAAACCGTTCTTCGCATTCCGAACGGCGTGCAACAGACAAATTTCCGTCAGTCGTTATTAGCGCGACACGAAAGAATCTGGCACATGTAAACACCGGTGGATAACCTTAAACGCAGCGGGCGATAAGACGCGTGTAATTATGTAATTATATATACGATCGTCCCCGCGAGTGCAGGATGCGTCCGGTAATTGATACAAGAAAAGCGGAGAATTAACATTTAGTAAAAAGTAACATCGACGAATCGACGGTAATGAGACAACCCTGCTCCCAGCGGAGAAATATGTAGTTGGTTAATTGCCGTTCGAAGCGTACGTTCGACGGTATTGCGATAAGAGACGGTGCATCGCGATTAATCTCCGTGTCTTTAACGAGCTGTAATAATTGGCCGAGCACAAGCTAGGTCGGTCGGTGCGTTTTCTTCAAGGTTAGTCGAAAGCCCCCGGCGCTGAGTGGGTCGGCGAGCTGAAAAATCGATATGTACGAAAGTGAGAGTCTCAGCCGTTCCACCCTCCTTTTCGTTCTCCGCGCTCCTCGTCCTCTTCTTACTTGCCATTTGGTTCATTCATGTTGCGTTGCGTCAGGGCCGTGGCTCCTCGTCGAATCGCACGGTCTCGCGCGCGCCTCGATCTATAATACGACAATTAACGCGTGCACTAAACAGCACTAAAATTAGGAACATCTTCCTATGACAATTACTCTGCAGTTCAATCGCAGGTCTGTTGATCTTTCATTTTGTATTTGTCGTGCAAATACAATAGAAGTAAAAGCAGATCGAAGTGAATTTTTCCTGTAGACACATATGTCGTACTACATTTGAAAAAACACAGTCGGAACAAAATTTATATAACAAATTTTAGAGATCAAAAGTTCGATTACTTATACACTCGTTCATCCTACTGCAACCTATCGTAGAACGCAGTGTATAACATACTTAATATTATTTATTTATAAGATGGGAATTATAAATTATATTTATCCACCTGCATCTTGTTGCTGTGTAAGATTAAAAGCTCTGATTTTAGTTGCAATCTTGATTCGCTGATCTCCTATCACAAGGTGCTATGCTATCAGAAGAATTTTTTCCCGCTAGCCAAGATAAAATAACGGCATTCTATTCTATTTGATAAATAGTATACACGCATTGGAGCATTACAACTCGATTTGTACAATCCAGGATCCAGTATAATTTGAAGAAAGTATATACAATATGTACTTAGAGATTACTCTACAACAATCTCCATAGCGTTTAAGCAAGGCATTAGTTTTAAGAAATATCATTTCGAATGCGTTAACTAACGAAATCACTAATTTCGAATTTCTATCTTTTGCAGTGGTGCCGGAACGAAAGTTGTCGTAAGCAATTTTCCAAGTCACGCCCGATTTGAGGATATCGAGGTTTTATTTGCGAACTGTGGTCAGCTGCAGTCCTATGAGAAGCTGTCGTCCCGCGACCCTAACACACAAACCGTTCTCGTAGTCTACGAGACGCCAGAGCAAGCACAGCAGTGAGTAGACTCTATTTTTCATCAGCGATTTGATCCGAACACACACAATCAAGTATACATGCAATCAAATGAAACATACTAATTTACATTAAATCGATCCGTCAAGATAATTCGACAGACAGTAGCATAATATTAATCTAATTTTCTATAAAAAGATTCAGAAGCATAAATCCCTGACAGCAACTTGTCAGATCGTAGTCAATAAAGTCTTAAAAAGTTTAAAACACTGACAATTGAGTTCATATATTTACACAAGACAAATGGAATACAACAATAGGAGCAGGAAAAGGATTAACATTTTCTTGCGATACTATATTCTCCACGTCGCGTCGGTCGAAAAGTTCAGTAATGACGTCTACCATTTTCGAGAAGGCATTTATGACAAAAATTAGTAAGTCTAATTTAATTTTAAAAATACTGTTATATTATTTGCAACCAATTAAACGTATTAACAAAGAAAATCAATTTCTATTCTACTCCAGTTGATTGTAATTCAGGTAGAAAATGTTCATTTTGCATAAAGATCCGCCGTCTAGTAATGACTCACTGATCGACATGCTCATTACTAAATGTGTCTTTGCGCTTATTTCAACTGCAAACGAAACGCCATCGACGCAGGTCTACACAGAGTGTCCTACATTCGAGCATCCATAATTGACGGACGTTTTTTCTCCATTTATAGGGCTGTGAACCAATTTAATGGCCACGAGTACGAGGGTAACTCGCTAAAAGTGGAAATGTCTACGGCGGAGAGCCGACGAAGAGGCCGCAGCCAGCGTAGCGGCGTCGCCTACTCCGGAGTATCGGGTTCCGGAAGGCAGACAGACTTCCCGCTTCGTATTCTTGTACAATCGGACATGGTAGGCGCCATAATCGGTCGTCAGGGATCGACCATACGTCAGATCACTCAAATGACGCGAGCACGTGTCGACGTTCACCGGAAGGACAATGTCGGCGCTGCGGAAAAAGCTATCACCATCTACGGTAATCCAGAGAATTGCACGAACGCTTGCAAAAAGATCCTGGAGGTCATGCAGCAGGAGGCTAATAGCATAAATAACAAGAGGTATGCATTGATACTTGACAATCTTATTCACTGTATATGTACCTTAAGAATCATTTAATCCTTAAGCGCGACGGAGCAGCTCCGATTTAACACGTTTACTACCAGCATTTCATTCGCTGCTTACCTTCGTTGTTAGAATGTTCTGTCAAATGCAACGTATCTCCTTCATGAAATATTAAAACAATTTGTTAGAAGGAAGTCGATGTGTAAAGTCAAACTTTGAATAGCAAAGTGTATACAATTAGTTTGGCTATCTCGAAGTACATCGCGAGGTTACGGACATCGCATATTTGCGACGATGGTAGCGAACGTGTTAACTGGATAACGAAGATCATCATTGGTCTATTTCTTCATTGGTCTAGCTTGTACACTCTCGTTAGTAGTTGGTATAACATTGTGCTGTATGTTCTGATAGCACCGAGATCACTCTGAGGATCCTCGCACACAATAACTTGATCGGACGGATAATTGGTAAGGGTGGTACCACGATCAAGAGAATCATGCAGGACACGGATACAAAAATCACCGTGAGCAGCATAAACGATATCAATAACTTCAATGTCGAGCGCATCATCACAGTGAAGGGTAGCATTGATAACATGAGCAAAGCGGAATCCATGATTTCCAGCAAACTACGCCAAAGCTACGAGAATGACCTACAAGCAATGACTGTGAGTATGATAATCGTAGTTGTTCGTGAGAAAATGTTAAAATTCGATGATGCGGAAGCTAACAAGAGCTTTAATGATCCTGTTACAGCCTCAGAGCATGATGTTCCCTGGTTTGCACCCAATGGCCATGATGTCGACTGCTGGCATGGGATACAGCTCACGTGGTCCAGCTTTGTACGGCTCCGGACCCATCCCATATCCCTATCAAGGCAGCTTGCCGACTCAGCAGGGTGTTCCCGCGGCGGACGCTCAAGAAACTGTATTTCTTTACATTCCCAACAGTAGCGTAGGCGCCATAATTGGCACCAGGGGCTCACACATCAGAAACATGATCAGATTCTCTGGAGCAAGTGTGAAAATCGCGCCACTCGAACAGGACAAACCAGCCGAGCAACAGACTGAGAGGAAAGTCACAATCGTTGGATCGCCAGAATCTCAATGGAAGGTAAGCGAGCATGACACACGATGAACGTTGCTAATCAAAATAGCAACTGTAGACTATGTTCTTTTGTAATTCTAGTAATTATACATTGGAGTATAATTCGATTTTCAATCAAGTATCTGTGTGATACTATATATCCACAAAATCATAACAAAATGGTATGCAATAAGAGAAAATACGTCCTAGTCGTGAACATGGGTTTCTAAAAATACAAAATCTTTAAATAAATGTGTTACTTATATATTTTTTTGAAGCTTGCAATATGAAACTCTTTATTTTATGTCAGAATTGCAGGTGTATACAATTTGATCGATTATTGTTGATTAGAATGAAAATTGAATGAATAAACTTTAGTTGTTTTATATAGAACATAAATATCATTTCGTGTTTTAAAATGTAAAAAATATCTATTCTCTAAATCTATAATCTAAAAAAGTATAAAAGGAAAAGTATAGTGTATGAAAGAAGTACGACATAGTGTTCTACCTGCGATTAAGAAAACGGAGTCCTCTGTGGCTCAGTGACTAGATGTTTGCCTTCTAGTCGAAGGTGCGTGGGTTCGAATCCTCGATAGGCAATACAAATTTCGTATCGGTTTTTATCAAAGGAAAAATACTCGAACTCGTAATAGTGCACACTGGAAGTACAATTTCCGTAATCCTGCGTCATTTGAGGAGGTGCCGTATTTTCTAAGCATCTACTTGAAATTGCAGGGAGATTAAAGAATGAAGGGTTTAACCGTACCAATGGCACATTTGATAAGTCAGTGCAAGTTGGTCCCGTGACTATCTTCAACAAATTTTTTCTAATATTTGGAAAGACGTTCTGCAACTATTCCATGCTGAAATAGCTAACTAAGAAACTCGTGGTTAATTTTCAGGCACAGTACTTGATCTTCGAAAAGATGCGAGAGGAAGGGTTCGCTTCCGGTACCGACGACGTTAGACTAACGATCGAAATTCTAGTACCAAGCGCTCAAGTTGGCCGAATCATTGGTAAAGGCGGACAGAACGTTAGAGAATTGCAACGCGTAACCGGAAGTGTTATCAAGCTTTCGGAACAGCAATCAACGTCTCCTTCAGCCGACGAAGAGGCCACCGTCCACATAATTGGCCCCTTTTTCTCTGTTCAGGTAATCCGTCTGTGCATTTTCTTCTCTCTTTATGTCCCATGAATGTAAATAAATAAGTAGGTACGTAAAAACCATGTTTGCACTTATTGTTTGACATATTACGGATTTTCTGTGTGATATTATATACAAAATTTATATTTGATTGTGCAGTGGACATGCTAAAAATATTTAAGGACGTCAATGCACTAGTTTCAGCTTAATAGGATAATTAAAAGAAGAATACAATTTTTATTTGGCTCATGTGTCTTGCAATCAGTGCGAACACTTTTTATTTTGCATAAAGATCCGCAGTCTACTAATCACAGTGTCTCTTGCATTACTTTTAGATTTGAGAATACATTTGTAATTCTGGACACAGAATTGTCATCCACATGACTGATGAGGCAGTCGATAAATCAACTGATCGATTAATTAATCAGTGAAACTAATTTAGATTTTCACAAATTCACAGTCGGCACAGAGAAGAATCCGCTCGATGGTCCTTCAACCCGGTGCATCTGGAGCAGGTGCAGGCTCTCGCGCTGGTCGTGGTAGCAGCCAGGAGGGTGGACCTCGTACCCGAAGAGACGGCAGTGCTACGTCTCAGCAAGGTGGCGCGACAACGACGCAACAACAATCAAGCTCATCGCCATCCAGCCAGCAACAACCACAAAATCAGTAACGTCATTGAAACATTACCTGACGCCAACCAACGCTTCACAGAATCCGTTTTATTCGCCGGGGTGGCCTCGTCGCTTTGACATTCTCTCGTCTACGAGAGGCTACGTGCCACAACCTTCTTCTCGCGGGGCACGTAACCTTCGAGATTACTCGCAGAGCGGCCGAGCGATGCGCGCAGTGCATCCGTGGGTCACAAGCGAGACCTTTCCATCGATATAACAAACTGCCACGATTGCGTGGCTACTATTGAGTAGCCAATACAATTCAAAATCGCCCATTTGATTCAGAGATGAACTGGGCGGACGCGCGGAGGGTTGCGATTCATGGTGTTTCTTTCGGTCTTTTTTTGTTTGTTGTTCATTTCCTTGTTGATTATCTCTTTTCGTTTACTTTTTTAATCGAGCGCTGTGCGAGTACGTTGACACAGATATTTTCTCGAGAAAAACATCGTCGTGCCAAATTAACCATATTCCATTGCATTGTAAATTCACTAGAGGGGAACGACCGAATATTTTTCGTTGCTCGCTGATCATCTTCATCGATTACGACCCTCTCTGTATCCGACTAGTTCATCTCTGAATCAAATGGTTGATTCTGAACTGTATCGGCTATCAAACGCGAGTAAACGCGACGCGCGAGCACCGTGTTTGAAGAACCAAATGGAGGAAGCGCATTTTCTCTTCTCGGAGAAAAAAGTAACGCGTGAGACGATGTGAGAGATGACATAAGTTCGTTCCCTGCCGCCGCATCTTTTTTTTGTGCAGGCTTATAACGTTGAAATTCACTTCTGTAGCCGGAGATGAGACGCAATCATACGATGTAACACCAACAAGATACACAGAGACAAACAGGTTCACAGACCAGCTCTCTCTCTCACCTCATCTACGCGCGAAACGTGCGTTTCGTCGCGAGTTCGCTCGAATCGGAGTCGAAGCGACGGGTGACACTCGAACGAATTCGATTTCGCAGCGTTAACGAAACCACCTCGTCGATGAAACCGGATCTATAGAATACGATGATAAGAAAAAAAAAACAAAGCATACACAACCTTATTACCTCATTCATTAACGGTTAAAGATTTAACTAATGATAATGAAAAGCGAAACGAGAGAATGAATAAAGAAAACCAACTAATCTAATGAAAAAAAAGAAGAAGATTAAAGAAGTCTACCTAATATTAAAGTTATAATAATATACAGAGAAAGAGAGAAAGAAAGGGTGGGAAAGAAAAGATAAAGTAACGATTACACATTACGTTATACATGTTACTGCTACTGCTAATAAAACTACTTACTATTACTACTTACATTCTGCCGAATACAATGTGGCGAACATGAGTCGCGTCGTTTCCGGTACTATTGGTGTCCGTGCGTTCGCGCGACCATTGGATGTCGCGGCGATACGGTTCATCTCGCGATCTTGCACCGACAAGGAAGACAGTTTTTTCTCTTTCTTTGTTTGCTTGCACAAGAACAAAAAAGGGAAAACGAGTACTGTCCTAGGTACAGGTTTTTTCATACAGCAGAAACTCCGAGAAAAACAATTGCGAGAACGAATAGATAAAACAGGACTCTTTAATTAAGAATACCGAAAGAATGCGAACGAAAACGGTCTACAGTTTTTTTAGACGTAAGCCAACAAAGTTTTCGAAGCATACACTCTTCAGCCTCCCCCACCCCCAAAGGGGCGCTCGTCCACGCGCCCCTCTTGCGCCTTTATAATACCAAAGAAGCGATTATGAGTTCTTTTCGTATTAGTGAAGTGAAAACGCGCGATGGGCGGCGTCGCACGCCGCGCCAAACTCGCCTCAAGTTCCTTGTAAGAGCCAACATAGCGCGAGGGGGATGGCGGTGTCGGGGACGTGTTACAAGTCCACGGGGATTCGACGAGTGGTTATTGACGTCGGACAAACGACAGTACGATTATATGAAACGGAAGCGGATTCTCGTACGGATTCGTGATCCATCTTCTTCCTTCTTCCAAATGCAATCTCAATCACTTTCCCTTTCTTTCTTTGTTTCTCTCTATCATCCGTTTACGGTGATCGTCATGTTCTTCCGTTTGGAAGAAGAAATAAGATGGATCGCGAGGCCGTACGAGAATTCGGCGAGTGCTACAAGAGGGTAATGCACGCGAAACGGGCGCACCGCTACACGTTTTTCGTGCTACGAGAAGGACGTTCGAGAGAGAATGAAAAAGCGACCATTCAGGGCATAAACACCCTCGAGGAAATAGTAGCAAGAAGTCGCGAGCGAAGACACGGGGGTCAGAAGATGTATTAAAGACGTGGGAAATGGATTATACAAGCGAAGACGACAAAACTTTCTCAGGGATTTTTACGTTGTCATGGATGTAATTGGAAATACCTGGACAAGTTTTGTCACTTGTTTTTATAATCATTATTATCATGGATGTAATAGCGTGTGAGTGTGCGAGTGTTGAATAATACTATTAATTGATAAGCGATTAATTTACTGATTAGGCATATATAGACGACAAAAGGGAAGCGCGAAATTTAGGCTTATCGAAGAAACGAAAAAGAAAGATTCTTGGATCTCGCAGGGAACCTTATGTCATGCATTAGACGGTCATCGATCGCGGTTTTGGTTCAACACAAATTCTTACCACCTTTCGGCGATCCTTTTGTAAATTCTGTCATTTCTCCGGGTTCTTTTCTATTTTCTTTCGCACGTTCCGCTGGCTCTTTTCGTTCGATGCTCGTGAGAACGCACGAAAATCATGCAGTGGAATCTGGATACCTGCTTGGTAGACTGTGCCGACCACAGATGTCCTGCCAACGGGAAGTCCAGGTCTCTAGTGATCGTTCGTTCGTTTATGCGATCGAGGAACGACTCGAGCGTGCAGACGGGAGCGATCTGTAGACCCGTTCGATGATCTATGGGAGTGACAATGAAAACGAAGAAAGAACAGTCAATGTAGTAACAAAGTACTGGCATGCTCGGCTGCGTGACACGGTGAATCCCCACGAAATCGAGTATTCGCGATCATTCGATTCATTTGATTCCAAAGATTGCAATTTTTCGGGCTTTCTCGTGGCACGATGTCAACACTTGACTCGACGTTTACCACTTCCGGTACAACGGAGGACCGACCGTCGCTGTAATGCATGGCATTGGTATACGTTTAATTCAAAAATAGAGGCGTTTAAGAGATGAGTCTGATGGATTGTTTAATCCACATTTGTAAGTGGAGTGTGTAGGTTAGAAGAGAGGGTTATATCACGTGTAAAAGTTCCGTTAGTCGCGAAGAAGAGAATGAGAGAAAAGGTACCAGAAGGATAAGGAGGTGATATTTCGCACGTTGAATCGCATCGTTGGCTACACCGTCGGAAGAGGCGATGTACAGGTGAAAGTAAAGATATGAACGGGACTTTAGTGGGCTCGAGCGCACAGTCCTAGTTTTCTGTTTTTCGCTGCTTATCACAGACGAGCGCCGAATGCGAGCTACGATCGACAATGCGGAAGAGAACGGAAAGGAAAGGAAGAGGCTTCCATAATGTTTATGGAAACAGATCAGAAAGACAACGAGAAATAACATCAAAAAACGGAAAAGCTACACGCGAGAGAGGGATAGGAACGTGATAAAGAACAAGCAAGGATTGGATTGTGGCATGAAACTCAATCTTAGATACTGAATTTATTTTTGATACATTGTTGGTGGGATCCAACAGAATCTTTCTTGTTCAATTTTTTTGTTAAATGTTTTATAATGACTTTTCGTTTAACTTATCGTTCTCTCTTTTTTTCTTCCTTCCCGCCTCGCTTTCGATATCGCTAATGTCCATTATGTTTTATAATAACTGTATGAATTTTAACGATGCTGACAGCGAGGCGAGATGAAGGAAAAGCGGGTATACTTGGGGAGGGGAGAAAAAAAGCGAGGACGATGTTTTTAAATAGAGATAAGAGAGAGAGAGAGATGAAGAGGAGGAGGAGGAGGAAAGAGAAGAAGCGAAGCGAAGTGTTTTTCGTAAAAAATATGAGAAAAAGAGATAAAAAGTGAAAAATAAAAAGAACGGAGGGAGAGAGAGACGAAGATTTAAAAGTGGATGAGACGGCGCGCAGCTTTTTGCGCTGTGCGAGTCTGTTGCTCGTCACAGGGGGGAATAAAGGAGATTTTAGTCGGATAAATTGTATAATATATTTAATATATTTGGAGAAAACGGTGGCGCCAGGTTCGCTCGGCGAGGGACGTGTCATCTTCGATGGCGAGCGACAGGACGATCGGGCTCGCAGTTTTATGCGACACGATTTTTTCTTTTCTCGTCTTCGTCGCTGCCTGAAAAGCCTTCCCCGCCCGCAGCCTTTCGCCGCCGTGTTTATTTATCAAGCGTAAATATTTAATGAAAGAGGAAAAAAAAGAACGAAACATAAAAGGAAAGGAATAAAATAAAGTAACAATTTATATAGAAAAGGAAACAATGTGAAACGATGAAAGTGCCAAGAGACAAACACACAGTAACGCACACAGCAACGTCAAAAGACCAAGCAGAACAAAAACCCAGTAGCCGTTTCATACAGAACTACAAGAGTAAAGTAAACGATTACGAAGAAACAAAAGAACAGGCTAGAAAATAAAGATATGTAACACGGAAGGGAACATCTGCCACTATCATTGTCACCGTTACCAACAACAACAACAACAACAACAAAAACAACTTACTGTTAACTACAGCAACAAAAATAGAAGAACAGATTTGCTTCAATCATACAAACGAAAAACAAAAACTAAAAAATCATTTACGCTATTTCGAGATCACTTGACGCTCCTTTTTCCTGAAACGATGCACACACACGTGAATATACGTTTTGAAATTGAATTGTTTATTTCGGCCGAACCCAGTCAAAATTGCTCAGTGAGAAAAGTCAGAGAGAAAGCACGACGCGAGTACGAGACAACACAATCGCTCTTTTCAGCAGAATGTGTCGTTGTCGCGGGCGAAACAGACTTCGTACCGACAACGAGAAATCATCGCCCCACCCCTTTTTCGGAATATCTCTTTTTGGTAGAAAGATAACATGTACGTACGAAGAAACGAGAAAAGAAGAAAATATGAAAAAGAAAAAGAAACGAAAAAGTTCGCAATCCGTAATCTGCCCCGCGGTGTGTGAAAACATTGTATACCTTTCGCTGGTTCATCGATCTTTGATTGATTATTTTCGTTGCGCAACAATGTTCGAGCCGACACTTCAAACGGAACTGGAGGAAAGGAGAAAAATTGGAAGATACATTTAGAGTTTGTAGCGTAGAACGAAGAGAAACTCGAGACACCCTCAAAGACTTCATTGCTCGCTCACACTTCTTGCACCCCTATCACGAAAGGAGGATAACGAAGGCAAATTTCGGATATGAATTCGGGAAAAACTGAACGCATACGGTTATCATCATCAACAACAACAACAACGACAACAGCAAAATCTGTCTACACGGAAGAGAAAGCACAGCCGTCGCGACAAATACGAAAACGAAAACAAAATGAAACTACTTTTTTCGGACGATTCCTCAAGCACAGCACTTCTAACGCCAAATAAAGGAAGGGTAGAGAGAAAGAAGAAAAGATACGTCAGATTTTGAAGGCGGGCGAGGGGCAAGCACCCTCGCCCTCGAAGAATGTACAAATCAAAGTAACAAAGAGAAGAAAAAAAAAGATTGAGGAAAAATGATGATCTAAGTAGAAATTATTAATATAATAATGAATAACTTAATTGAAGAGAGAAAACGAAGATTTTTAACGTTATAAATTATTATGCGCGTGAATTAAGATGAGACGGGGATAGTAACTTAATCTACTTGGGTAAGGAAAACAAAATACCAACAAACAAATGTACAAAATCGATTTATCGCTAAATCTAAATGTTAGTATTCTAGAATATTTTACCGAGGAAAAGGAAATCGTGTTTATCGATTTAGAATTGAGGAAATTAAAGTAAGCTCGGGGCTTAAGTTAAGGATAAACACAAATATATCCGGCGAAACGAGGAGAGGAATTTATAAAACGAAAACGAAAGAAACCGAGAAGATCGTATCGAGCATTTTCTAAAAAAGAAAAACGCCAAAAAAACGTAAATTTAAATTTAATCATTGAAGACCAGAGTATTCAAATTTTTCTGACGAAGTAAACAGACACCAATATCTTTTTTATCGGAAGTTTGAAACCGTGCACAACGTGTTGGATTCGATCGTATGCGAGCCTCGACGAGCATGCGACGAGAGAAACAGGGGAGGTGAAAAAAATAGAAACATAAAGGGAAAGCTTCTTTCTTTTCCTACGAACGTCCAGAATATCGTCAACGTATCTCCGACGACTGTTGTTAAAACTTTTATCGACCTTTTTAACATGTTCTTACTACGTAGAATAACGCGATCTTTTGTACGGTTTTTTACGATATCCATTTCTCAAGGACTCGCTTGGATCCGCGACGGAGAAGCGAGATTCACAGCTACCACGGCCGACGAAACAGAGAAACAAACATCGGGGGAAAACATAATAATCATCGTTCACAGAAGAAAACCGGCTCGACGAACGCAGAGCCGGGGGAGAGAGAGAACAGAGGACAGACCGTCGCGTCGTTCTCTCGATCCAGGAAAAACCACGCAAGCACAAACGAATTTCGCCGAACGCGAAAGAGAAGAGAGCGCGTCTAACGCGTAACAGCTACGCGATTCGCGGCAACATTTTCGATGGATAATCATGGCACAGAGACGGATGTACAAAACATGCACGATCATTGCTGGGGCCAGCCAGGAGAACAAAAGTGAAAAAAGAAACGAAAAAAAGAAAGCAGGATCTTCCATTTCCGCGCACACGTTTGTAGACGACTCAGTCGAACACATCTCTCATATAGTTCGATCAGCAAATTCGCTCGACGTAAACGAACATTTGAACGGAAACACTCGCGCCACGCGCACATGGTACGCTCTCGAAGGCAAACATCCACATCCCAAATTTCGGCCCTCTTTTCCTGACAATCTTGAGAAACAAATCAAACTAAATTTCATCGACCGATAGAATCGTCGAGTTCGATCGTACGTTGGACCAGTCACCGATCGAACGACAATTTACCGATTGCTGTTTCGTTACCTTGAACAGTGGAGAGGACAGATGGATAGAAACAAACAGACATCATCACCGCTGCTAAAGAATGCTTTCACCGTTGTCGATGTCTACGCGAAACGATTGTACCATTCGATACAACAATGATCGTAGAATTGACAGTAACAGCAATCAGTAAAAATCCATTCTCTTTATGGGCGCTGTTCGAAACTGTCTTCGTTACGCACCACTCGGCCATCTTGAATCGGTCCAGGATGGTTCTGTTATATAGTTCACGTACCGTAAACGTAGCAACACGAAACAGACGGATGATCCAAGGATACCAAGTTGCGCTAAACAATGGTATTCGGATCGTTTCGCGTGCAACTTAACAATAGCAAAACGATTATACGAGAAGAAACGGTCACGGGTGTGGCGGATCGGTGTCCGCCATTCCTCTGGCCAGCGACCATTCAGCAGGTTAAACCATAGCACTTCTTACTCATTTCTTTATAAATATTTAATAGTGATAAACGACTAGTAAATAGTGGTAAGGGATAATAATTATTATCGGATACACGACTTGAACACTAATCGCGTTGCGCGCGTGCACGCGGCGATTACTATTTTTGTCGTTCGCGGAGATGACAAGGGAGGGTCGCGCACGGATTTTTTCAAGAGCAGGAAAGAGGGATAGAGAGGAAGCGCCCCGCCGAAGCCCGAAATAATGTACCACCGGGAAACCAACGGCTGGTGGATTATTTCGGGCTTGAGCGGCAGCCGGATTTCTTAGGATCGCGATAAAGCCGCCGACGATGGGCGAAGATGACACCCCGTGGTCCAGACGCCGTTCATTTCCAGGCGTTGTTCGAGATTGCGACTTCGTCTGTCGAACGACACCGATACAATTGCTGGAAATGAGCGAGACGAAACGACGGCTCGTCCCGAGGATGTTCCCTCGTCTTCTTCGAGGTTCGTCGACGGGACGGGCCCGACGTGTCTCGATCGGGTGATCGAGTCTGGATTGCGAAACGGTTCTGAACGGTGTTGACGGCGGCGGTAAACGAGGGCCTTATTGTATACAGTTGGGCATTGTTAATGTGACAGGTTCAAGTGATATCGCTAAACAGATAATATATCGGATAAGTTTAGGCGTGTTGTGTCAGTGGAGACGTTAAGGTTGATGAAGGGATGAACGTGTGTAACTGTGCGAACGCGCGAATGATCGAGCGAATGAGACGCGAGACGTGTCCGTGAAACGTGAAACGGAGGATGAACGAAACATAATCTAATCGTAAGGTGATCTAAGCATAGTTCCCAGGTTAGAGGGTGTGCGTTCGTGTGAATGCGAGGGAGAAAAAGTGAGAGAGAGAGAGGATGGCTTTAAACAGAGATATGGAGTGAGACGCGTTTCAACGGAGTCTTAATATATTATCTATTATTATCCTATTGTTGCCAATAATGGGCATTATGAGAAAACCGCGCGGGTATCTAACTTATTCTCTACACTGCATTTACATTTACCACCCCTTCCCTAGAGCCCCTAGCCCCCTCCCGAGAAACCCCTTGCCCCCACCCCCCAGATCCCACGAGAAAGAACCTTGTATGCATATAGTAAACACTTATATACATTATACACTTGTTGTAAATAGATCTATTTGTAGATTTGTAAAGCTACACACAATATCGGAAATATGGGACAATGACACCTCACAACAAATAGAAGTAGTATTATATATGAGAGTAATTAATAACCGAACATGCAAAGGAAACGAATCCGTGGTAAATAGGAGATCCATTGGCCGCCATTGCGTGGCTCGAAGCGAATGAAGCCGAGTCTTTCTTGTATCGATATGTCCGTTGTTGATCCTCGACGAGACTGAAGTGAAGGGAGCCGTGTCCGAACTTATTAACGCTGGGCGTCGTCGTCATCGTTGTCGTTGCTCTCGCCTCGACATCAGGAAAATTGTTCATAGCACTTATCGATGGATACGAACAACACCCAGGATCTAAACAAAGTATTGGCACAGAGACACCTGCAACTTGTGTTCCACTTGAAGAAGATTCACTGCCATCGATGCAACAGATGATGTACACACAGGGAACAATGAGAAGACAAGATTAATACATAGAGATTTAGAGATATCTCCTAGTTACGTGGATCCTCGGGTGTTCTGTCATATCAGTGTATTTTCCGGAGAGCGGGAAGGCGAAGATGATGATGAAAACGGTTTAAAAAGAATTCGCAACACCCTTTCGGGTTCACCATACTCACATTGATGAACACAGATTTATACAGAGAGAATTCTCTTTGCCAATCGTGACAGCTCGGACGCAAGATCGGCTTCACATTCATTCGCTACCTCATAAGTTATACACACTAGTGTTACAGATACAGGAGCAGGGGAAAAGGAAACAGGAGAATGAAGAGGGACGAGAAAAGAAAAATTTGAGAAAAGCGATGCTGCGAGGCACACCAAAAAAAGGGGGATAGAAGGAAACACAAAAACAGAGGAGTGGTTCGGTACACGTGTATAGTTCGCGGGTCTTTCTTTTGAGCCTTTTCAATTATCCCTCGAACAGTTTGACATTGTATCGCGACATCTTTCTTTCGACAGAGGAAATAAGTATAAGCTGATTGTGTCAGAAGCTCGGTTTTCCGGTTCTCCTCTTTTCTTTTTTTTTTGTTTTAAATGATAATTGTAACAATAATAATAGCAATAGCGATCGTTAAGATTCATTCGTTTTGCGTTCCTTTGTTGGCGCGATCTATTTGCTTCTTTTTATTTTTATTTAATTCTACAGATATTTTATACATGTTCATCGTTTTCCTGTTCGGTTTACACGTTTGTTCCCTCAACACGATATGATATGTCGTTCTGTTAACCCGTTCGCCAATTCAACCTTTTTTTTTCTCCCCATAGATTTTTCTGCCGAACACATGCATACAGACATAGACGTACACTGTTACACACTTGGTTACACGCACACGAGATAGAGCAGGTACACGGTTAGAAACAGCGAAAAACGATTAGAGAACTAATTGATCAATTCAAGCCGATCGGTTCCGTTCATTCTTTTTCGCGAGAGATCACGGGGGATCTAGGTAACAGACGTTTTTGGATCAGCTGAACATTAGCCTACGGAAGAGGATGCAGAAGCGAGAAGAGGTGATACGATTCAGAGAGATTCGGGGAAGAATTCGACGCGAAGAAACATCGGAGACCGGATGATCACGGGACCATTTAATTTACCACTTGCGGAAGAGACCATCATTCTTAAGACTGTATAGACTACTCAGCGATGATGTGGTTAACGCGCGTCGAAGGATCAAATTCTAAAACAAACAAGTGAACACGTATTATCGTCTTTTAGATTGACAGCGAATCGTTCGAAGCTCGTAATGGGTTATTCAGGAGTCTTCAGGCTCGATGTATTCTCGACCGAATGAGGCAACCGTAACCGATCACGCATCGCAGAGAAGCATGCGGGACAGAGTTGGAGCCGGTCTATCTGCGTGGGAGATTGGAATTGCCAACGAAAGGATAGAGCACGTCGGTCCTAGGATATCGACCTTCTCGCCGAAAAAGTCAGGCGTGGCGGAAGAGTACGTGGCCGGCGTGGCGTGGCGTCGAGAGATTTTCCTCTGCTCCCGAAAGAGGAAATGGGGAAACGAATGTTTTCGTTTTTTCGTTCCTTCTTGCTTTCTTTCTGTTTTTTGTTTTTTAGGGGGGGAGGAAAATGGATTTTGGTGAGAGAAAGAAAAAGAAGAATCGCTCCCGAGAGAACGATACCGCGGAACATTGAGTGAGTGAGAGAGAGAAAGAGAGAGAGAGAGCGAGAGAAACACGGAGAAGAAAAATGTGCTGTAACGAACGGTCAACGCGCACACGATCGAACGAGAATTCTACGTTAGGATAGGAAGCAGAACGCTATACCGGAATCATCTAATCCGAATTGTCAGAGAGTGGACGGCTTTCGTTTTTCCGATAGATGTGTATGTACATTGTATACGTTTTTAGAGCATAGACGATGAGAGCAACGGGGATGGAAGAGAACCGACGAAAGGACACGAATAATTAAGGGAGAATCCGGGTACGACCCTGTGCACAGCGCCTGGGCGACCTTTAAGCAAACCGCTGAACCAAATCTACTTCATTCAACCGCGATGCATTTCACACACGAGACGCAGAAAAAGAAAAAGAAGAGAAAGACAATGGGAAAACGAAAATGTATCCTATTTACGCGCATACTTGCAACAACTCACACGCATACTATATTATACATACGTTATATATAAATATAGAGATCTAGTGATGTACGTAAACATTATTATACGCACGCCGATCTATCGTACGGGATTTATAATCGAGGGAGTGTTAGCAGAAAGATAGAGAAGAGAAGAGTAAGGGACGGGTGAGCAGAGGGGGTTGATAGATGAAGAGGAAACGCGAAGAGTGGGTCACCGAGAGAGGAGAGAGAGAGATATAGTAGGAGATCCATGTTTGTAAAAGATGGTTGCATGCATATAATGAAACCCGAATCATTATGGGAAACTGATCACAATGGGAAATAGAAACGGCACGACGCCGTTTTTGCGCGCAAAAAGAAACCACTCGCAAATTTTGCTGTCAGAACGAAACCACGAAAAAAACGCGAAGGTATTTACGATTCTGCAATACGATCATTCGCTGATGATCGAGCGAAGGATAATGGTCCTTCCGAGAGACACGCAAAAGAAAAAACGATACGAAATAGAGACACACAATTAACGTCGACGATCATAATAAATAATAATAATAATGCTTGAACAAAAAGATGAGAAAATATGAAAGAGATATACAAGCGATAAAGTTGTTACCTGGATGATAACACATGCTTGAATGGAAACAACACTCTATTTCTTGATTAAAATAATAAATAATATAGAGGTTGCGCATTGCCGACGGAGACAGCCTCCGCGCTTGCATTTGCTTCGCACTCGCTACGTTGGGTATAATGATTTTTTTGTTTTAATTTTTGCGCTAGCGCGGGACACGCAAGCCTTCGTCACGACCGTTCCGAGTTGATTTATACGAATTCATATAAATACGTGTATGTTTAAACATCGAACCACCGGAAAAGATAAAAATCGTGAGAAAAGACGAAAAAAAAAAATGAAGGAAGTAGAAGAAGAAGAAGTGAAATGGAGGCGACCGGTCGAGCCGTGACGAAGGCGAAACGCCCCTCCGACGATTACGATAATTTCACCGTAATTAATTCATTTTTTGTCTACTTTAGTTTACTTTTAATTGCTACTATTCTACTATAAAGGAAAAAACCTTCTAACTATATAATCACTTACCACTATCGAATACTTTACTATTTACTACTATACTATTACTACTACTACACTACTATTACTACTATCTATTACTACTATTACCGCTATATATTCTTTTGTGTCTTCGATGATTTGATGATGATGAAAATGATTTATTTTTTTTTTCTTGCTACGAAAAAGGGATTCAAACACACACACACACATATACACGCTTACACACATACACACACGCGTAGATAGAGAGAGAGAGAGAGAGGAAAGCTCGTTCTTTTTTTTTTCTTGGTCCGAGGAACTCGTAAATTTCTAATGATGCCTACCATTCAAAATACGTTTCTCCTCTTTTTATTTTATTTTTCTTTCTTTTTTAGTTAACCTCCACAAGCGTTTTTCTTCGCAACACTCCCACACGATACCGTCGAGACCCAGTGTGTTTTTCTTATTCTTATTTTTTTTTTAAATTCTTTTGTTTGAGTATCCGAGAAACGGGAAGGGATAGGTGTAACCCTAACGCGATGGAAATGGATCTGTAATAATTCGTAGCGCGTAACGATAATAAAGTTAACAATCGTAACAGCATCGGTAATAAAAAATGACCGAGCACGATCAACGGGAATTTTCGGTAGAGGGGAGAAAAAAAATGAGAAAAATGAAAAAAAAATACAAGATCAAGGACACAACATTCACCTCCCGGTTTTCTACTCGCGAACGATCGATAAATTGGATTGGTAACTCGGAGAAATGATTTTTATGCGTCGTTGCGTTTCAGTTCTTTTCCTCAAGAGTTTCGCTATTGTTCTACGTTTTATCGAATCATTGTATTATCGTCCTACCTTGATTTTAAACTCTTTGCTCCCTCAAATTTCTTTGACTTCTTTTACAGATTATCGTCTTTGCGAGCATCGACAAATTCTTCAGCCTGCACTCTCTTTTTTCCTTGATTAATTCAATCGATTCGTCGTGAACCTTTTTTCGGACATCACCATCGCGCACACGATCCACATACACACGCACACGTACATACAAATGCGCGAACAAACTCTCGGTTACACGTAACACACAGTCGCACACGGACTCACACGTGTAAACACGATTGTATAGGTATGGCGCATAAAGTTTTTTCGATCGGAAAAAGAATGAAAAGAAAAATTCTATGGTGTTTTTAGTGGCTAATATTTAAAGTTTAAACTACATAACTATATGGATAATCATTAAGTACAGAAAACATAGAGGTTAAAGTACATAGGCATGTAAGGCAGTGAAAAAAAATATATGAAAAAAAAACTACATTTAGCGGGTCGCCTACCCTCCAGACGCTAAATTTCTGCTTCGAAGAAGGTTCTCGTCGGCGTCCGGGGAACAGTGTCTCATTTTTTCTCGGTTCGACCGCGAGAAAGATCGTTCGTCCAGGAATATTTTTCGGAATTGTTAGACTAAATTGTTCGAAGGAATGTTTCGAAGTGTTTTCGGGTAGCAAACAAAATTTTGGTAAATTGTCAAAAGTATACAAGAAAAAAGACTGTCTCTAGTTTCTCATCTGGAGGGAGAACACCCGCTAAACGGAACGCGTTTGGTTTATAAAATTAGTAGGTGAACGTGAGGAATTGCCCTGTGTCATTAGAATGAAAACGAAAGTGGGAAGCAGCCGATTGATCACGAAAAATCGTAGGGAGACTCCGAATGGAATACAAAAAGAGAGATAGAGATAGATAGAGATAGCTAGATAGACAGCGAGGGGGGGGGGGATAAGAACAAGCAGAACGTTACGAGGAAGGAACAGCGAAGATAAACGGGGGAAAAAATCGAAGTAGATCGAATAAAGAACGGAAGAGCAAGCAGAGCCGTGCGTGTAAACGGAATAGGCAAAAGTGGATGGTGAACAAGGAACATTGAATGATTTTATTTGATGTGCAGAATTGTCAACATCTTCCGAACAAATAAGTCCGTCAGCAAACATACAGCACCTTGCATACGTGTACACGTATTCTGAATAGAAATATATATAGATGTTATATATATATATTTATATATACACAATTTACACACGCGAACGTAACGTGGAAAGAACCGTCGCGCATGCAAGAACAAAAAGAAAAAAAACAAAAACGGGAAACAATGCATGATATGTGAACCTGAATGAATCAAGAGGTAGAAAGAAAGAAGACGAATGAAAAAGAAAAAAAAGAGACCGATTCTCTCCGCCTGTAATAAGCGTTTAAGAGTGTTATTAAACGAAACCAGATTTACCATAGAAAGCTATATTATATATAGATATTATATATATCTACACCGTAATAATACGTCATATATATTTTGTCAATTTTTTCTTTGTTTTATTTTTTAAACCGATGAGAATAATATTGCAGAAGAGAGGAAAAAAAGAGATAAAATAGAGATAAAGCGAGAAAAAGGGAGGATAGATTAGAGGCCACGCGAGAAGGGAGATAGAGCGACAGAAAGAACTATTGGGAGCGAAGAGGAATAATATTACTAATAATAATAATATTAATAATAATAATAGAATACGAGATAACATATTATAATAATATGGAAACCTGATGGCATTTAAACGTACCTATTATTAAAATAAACATACGCTAAGGATTTTAACAGGCGAATGTAATTCCGCATAGTGTCCAGAGAGAACGCGAAGAACAGTCTTTCTCCAATCTTTTTCTCCGCCTTTTTTTCTTTTCTTTTCTTTTCTTTTTTTTTGTTTTTTTTTAAATGCCGCTGTTGAACGATATACGCAGTACAGTTATCTGTAAACATAATCGACACACGTGCCGACGTCGCATCGACAATAGCGTGTGTGACATAATTGATACAAATCATAAGTGCAATAGTTGTTACAATAGACCACGGGAATTTTGTTTTTTAAAAGGGCGTCGCCGCGACGGCGGGTCCGCGTCACGAACTTCGACGCAGCCACACACAAACCCCGTGTCGTCGTCCTCCTCCACCCACACCCCTAAACCGTTTTTATACCCCCCCGTGTTCGGTCTCGCGGTCGATCTCTCGCATCGAGTCGAGTCGAGCCGAACGACGTCGCCACGATAATCGTGTTCCGTGAACCATCCGCGTTGTGTTTCATTTTTCTACTTTTCTAACCGAGAGATGCGAGGAACGAGCCGGACCGGACCGAAACGGAACGGCCTTAACAATCAGCGCGCAATCCGAGGACGACGACGCCCAACGGCCACGACCGTCGCGACGCGCCCCCACACAAGACTACCTCGCAAATTTCAAAGCTGAAAGCTAAACAGATACACCGTACCTCAATTTTTACACGCATTATTAGAGCGCAGAATCTATCCAGTCATTGGGAAACAGAGATGAATCGTTTCCCGAAAGCGATACCACCAGGGATACGGTAGGATAGACAGAGAGAGAGAGAGAGAGAGAGAAAGAGAGAGAATATGAGAGAGAGAGAGAGAAAGTGAGAGAGAGTGGGAGGGAAGATCGATGGAAGTAGAAACGATGAACCACGTTTCGATTGTCGGAATTTTCCATTTTCTTTCGTTTGGTTTTCTCGAACGCATTTCGAATGTACAGAGTGTACTACGAGTAGATCTAACGATTTGTGAAATGCTGTGATACAATAATGATAATAATATTATGCGATGAAGATAACACCGATAATCACGAACTTTTCGAAACTCAAAGCAGACAGAGAATTTATAGGAACCTGTTGAATATAGTTTTGAATTATTCTATCATAGCGTTTCTGGCAAGGTCTTAATCGAACATGTATTCGCACGAACTTCTTCTTTCTTTTTTCTTTATACCCTGTATAACATTGTCGACATAAGTCGCGCACTGTTTCAGTGAACAGGACATGCAAATTTCGTTCGAAATCGATCGTCGATCGACAGGACCACCGGGTTGTTTGACATTTTCCATTAGAAAACCTATTCTCCCGCTGTCAAGGTCGCTGTCGATCGATCCGATCGATCCCCGTTAATTTTCTTTTCCGAATTTCGGTTTCGTTCGGTGATTTCGACGACGAGACGTGGCTCTGAGGCAACAATAGACGGGTGATCGCTGGTTAAACAGAGAAGCAAGCAAGGCAGTAGCGAATGGAGACGAAGAAGAGCAGACAGTTGATCATGCCGAGACCCCAAAAACCCCGCCCGAAAGAAAACCACTCCCCTTTCATTACACCATAGGAAATAGTTGAACGTGAAATAGTGATGATAAAACAATTATTGAAATAGAATTATTGTGTTCGCGAGCTCTGTCAGGGGCAGAGCCGTCGCGTCGCGGCGATCGACGATCGATTTTTCCTGGTTGATCGCTCGCCAACGCGGTGACTCTCTCTTTTCGATGTATATAGTGTGAAGTAGCCGGAGTTCCTGATTTCTCAGAGATCGTTTCGCCGCCGGAGCTGATTCGCTCCGCTGTCATGTTTCCGCCATTGACAACATAGATCGTAAACGATTACGGCGTCTCGAAGACCACGCGACTGAACACCGTGTTAGGCGAACGAGAGGCACACTGTGTCGACGGCCGAACGATGTCCAGGCTTGAACAAAGATCCCGACACGGGTGGAGACCGTCGAGACAGTGTTCCTCATCGTCATCCGAACTTTTAATTGATTAACGTCACTGCCAGACCCTGTAAATCCCGACAACAGCAATAAGTATTGCTTCGTGACCGTGTTCCCGTTGGTCTACCCGATGCGTAACGATGAATGCTAGATGCTGGACAGAGAGCAGTGATGTATGTATATGTTACGAGCGACAGTGTATAAGCGATGAGACGCAGACCGCCGCGCCGGAGAGGACGCCGAGAAACCGTCGCGTTCTCTGGATAAAGGCGAGCGCTATAGAGAGTCCATCTGGGAAGCGATCCGTGAGAAATCGAGAGCGATGGTCGCCGGAGCCGATAACCTGTTATATATTTCGTCGTGCCGATATCGCTCGAGAGTGACTCGAGAACAACGGTAGGAGAGAACGAGGAACGGCCATGTCCCCGGGGGACTTCCGGTCCAACGATGTATACACACGTCGCGTTCGCAACGCTTTCTCGCCGGCCGTTCCGAAACAAATGATTCGACTCTCCCGCCGTCGGCAGAGACTCTCCGGACAGATCTCGGGCTCGGCGAACGACGATTTGTTATTATACCGAAAATCTGTTAGTTTTTTGTCCTACATATTAGCGTTAAAATAGAATGGGAATAGTAGAAATGCCGTTGTGTTGTTTTTGTCTCTTTTTTTTTTTTGTAAAGATAAAGTCGAAGAAGAAGGAAAATCGACGAGAAAAGGTGAAAAAAAAGCCGACGATTTCACACAGATTCATCATGGAACACGCGCACGCAGGTGATGATCATTGTACGTGCACACAGAGTCAGAAGGAACGATTTATAAAGATGCACAGAGTAGAAGGGAGATTTCGATTCGCGCGCGAGCATAGGAGTATATAAAACAGTAACGTGGAAAAAAAAAGAAAGAAAATGGTGAACGATACAGGTGAAATCGGGCGAGACGCGTCGATCCGCGAGCGTCTTTTTCAGAATTTTTGTAACGCTCACACGCCGTCCCTGCGTCCCTTTTGCTTTTCGGTGAATCGGGCGCGGATCAACGCACGCGAGTTTGTTGTTCCCGCCCTCAAAATTCGTTTAACTAAGACATTGTGAAATTACATGAGGATAGAGAACTGTTTCGGACACGCCGTAAGAGAGATTTTTCGATGTATATCCGCTTCATTCCCTTCGTACCTCGGCAAAATTCGTCGGAACTTTATTATTACTACTACTAATATTAATTATTAACTACTATTATTATGATAATTCTTACTATTAAGGTGAAACACACAAGGGGAACGAAGAGCGTGTAATAGACGCAGATCGGCGAGCGCGTGAGCGAGAGAGATGCACCGTGATCATCTAGCGAGAGCGACACTTGCTCGACGAGAACAATTCCTCACAAATTATAAATTAAAGCTGGTAAACGAAGAGAATGAGAAACGTAAATAAATGTAATATTATAGAGAGCAGAGAGAAAGAGAGAGAGAGCGAGCGAGCGAGAGAGAGAGAAAGAGAGAGAGAGAGAGAGAAAGGGAGTATTTGTGAAAACGGGAAAATAAAAAGAAAAGACGTGAAAACGAAAGCGAAACGCAGCGTGAAACCGAAGGAATTTTTATTAAAACTGTGTAACTCTAAAAAATAAAGAAGTCTATTTCGATGTAAGCGCGTTGGAACAAAAAAAAATAACGAAAAGAATGCTATTAAAGGAGAACAATTATATATCGAATACTAATTATTGAAACGGAGCGGAGAATGGAAGAAGTTTATCGAACAGGCGAGAAAGTATCTTCTTCTCGATTCGTTTACTTTTTGTTCGTCCCTTTTTTTTTTTATTTTGGCCGTAAAATGTGCGCAAGCTTCTTCGATCAAGGTTCGAACAAGCGAGGAGATGGAAAAAAGAGCGAACAATTCTTGGTGTAAAACTCGTTCGGACAGAAAGTAGAGATATGTTCTTTAGTTTGTTTTGTTTTATATATATATAGAAAGAGAGAGATAGAGAGAGCACATTTTTTGTTTGAGGAAAAGGAAAAGATAGAAACGGCGACCGTCTGCATATTAATTATTAATTTTAAGTTTTCTGTTTGACTTGCATGCACATTTTCGAAAGGGTTCCTATGGTCCAAGAATAAGAATGTCCACGTAAAAAAGGGAGACCGTGAGAAAGAAACTGTACGAGAAGGGCCCGGCGCCCTCCCCAGGTCTCCTTGGTCTTCATCTTCATCTCCGTGTGATTTTTCATTCCCAGTTTCGAGTCTCCCGAAATTATCGTTCGAACAATCCACGCTTTTCCCGTTATTTTCCACGTTACCGCCGATTCCTTTTTTTGCCTTTCATCTCTCGTTAGTCTTCCCTCGTTTCCCATCATCACCGACACACCGCTACCACCATCCGACACCATCCAGTTCCGCAGCTTCCTATCCCAGTTATCTCTCTGTCTTTCTCTTGGCCCACGCATGGATAAAGCAGACCTCGTCAAAAGAATGCGTCATAAACCGAAAAGGGCACAATCCGTCGAAAGAAAAAGAAAAAATAGGGAAACCGAGATTTCGCACTCACAGACTCTTTTTTCCTCCGCGAGAGAGACCGTCGCGCGACACGGTGAGTGTGTGATCGAGGCTTTTCTTTTTCTCTTTTTTTTTTTGCAACACTTCCGGGCTGTGTACGAACAAAAAGAGAAAGAGAGAGAGAGAAGAAGGAAACTAGTAGAGTTGTGTTTCATTAGAACTTTTTTTTTTTGTTGTTTTGAACGTTTACACGCATACATCCAAAGCCAGGAACATCCATGCAGAACACACGCAGAAGGCAGAGAAAATAATGAGAAATCGATTTATAATGAATTTACGTGTAACATTCAATCGAGGATTGTATGTAATTGTATATATATGAGTACAATGCAGTCCATGAATTAAGATATATTCTTCTTTTTCTACCATGAAAAAAAAAACAAAATAAATTATTCTAGTTAATAAAAAAGATCACGGTGTGCGTTCAGTGTTTTCTTTTCTTTTCATTCGAAACACGCCAATCTCTTCCCCCGACGCGACGCCGGTGACCACAGGCGATATTCTCCGCTCTATCCGTCGCGGAGACGTGCAACTGTGTAAGTGAGTTTGATTGTCGATGTGAAATAAAGGTTTCGTAAATTTCACCAGCAGTTTCCTGAAATAAGACGTTCACGATACCGCGAGGACAGCGGAGCACATGGGAAAATCGTCGAACCCACAATTACATAAGTATTCCATGCATGATTGTTATTATAAAATTTTATTACTTAAATCATGAACATACATTGGAATCTCCCGTGTTTGTGTTAATACAAAGGAAACACTCACTTCTTTTATAAATATTAAATTTTATTTATTGAAATGAAAATTTACTTTGATAATCGTCAATTTGCTTTATTATCTTCTTGTAATATCTTCTTGTAATTTTATTGATTGATTACCTTGTAATCCTTGTGGCGCCTAAAAAAATCAAGCAGTTTAAACCAATTTGGAAAAAGTTATAAAGCGAAGCACATGGGAAAATTGTCTAACCCACAATTAAGTATTCTATGCAAGCTTGTTGTTAGAAAATTCTATTACTTAAATCATGAACATACAGTGAAACCTCCTGTGTTTGTGTTAATACAAAGAAACAAGTGTCCGAATGAGAATTATTGGATATCACTCACTCCTTTTATATTAAATATTATTTAATGAAATGAAAATTTACTTTGATAATCGTCCATTTGCTTTATTATCTTCTTGTAATTCTTCTGTAATATCTTCTTGTAATTTTATTTATTGATTACCTTGTAATCCATGTGGCGCCTAAAAAAAAATCAAGCAGTTTGAACCAATTTGGAAAAAGTTATTCGTTTTTAAAGGGTCTCGTTTCTTTCAATTCAAGATTGCTAGAATTATTGTTTGAAAATTCTACGTGTGGGTAGTTACGAGGCAGTACATTAATAATTTAACCTTCTAAATTATATAATTTCAAGTTTCATGTATTTTCGATCATTTTAAATATTTACAGATCTTAAAATAATTACAATAACAATTTTGATCGATCTTGATAGAAAGCTATCGCTATGAAATGGCTGTTCGGATAATAGAACCTTTAGTTAGATCATAGAGCTACGGACAATGCAGGCTCCACTATAAGTACTTATTTAAACATTCAGAAATGGTAAGTCTATACTTAACGTTTTACATTAGACTCATCTTATCGTGGTAGAGAAACAAATATAATATGAAACGGTAAGAAATGATGATTACATATCTTCAGGAAATCAAATATTTTTATTTGTTCTACAGTTTCAGTAATAGATTGTATAATTTTGTTTCGACGTAAAACAATTACGTAGCGCTTTATATTATAATACTTGAGTATTTGTTTTAGTTTAATAGTTCTACCTTGCAGTGCGTACAATAAACAATTGACTAGATTTATTAAGTAGTAACATTAATCCGCGATTAATGCAAGTATTAACAGATCTTGTATTCGTAAGAAATTTTCCTTACCGACAAAATGTAGTTGGAAATTTCACATCCCTTTACTATTTTAGCGATGAAATGTCCCACAGAACAGACTTAGAATACATACGCAGACATACGGGGACTTTCTCAACAAAATTTAAAAGAAATTGTTTCTTTTTCATATTTCTATAATAAGTATAGCACTTTGAGAATATTCAATAAAAGTTTTAAGACGAAGTTCGGGAAATAACAGGAAAAATTGTACTCGGATCCGAGATCCTGATTAGGTAAAAAACTATAAAATAATTATTTATAATATTATATAATACTTAACCGCTACTTAATTTATAATATTATATAATACTTTAAGTAGCGGTGTCTAATTGTGAGTGTAGCTTACAAAGATTCTGCTTTCAAAGAGTCACGAGGAGTCCTGTATGGTGCTGGAATAGCTGACTAAATGTAAATTACTGACACAGTACTTAATTGTATAATAATAAACGTGAGAACGCAAAACAAAACTTGAAATGCATTTTTCTCGAAGTACGATTTTAAACGTGGCCACGTTCACATGAAAAGCCATATACATACAGGGTGGGCCGGAAATCGTAGTACATTTGGGCAGAGGGTGATTCTACATAAAAGAGTAAGAAAAAAATTCGGTGTGACATTTTTTTATTTCCTATTGCATAGGAATCGTCTGACGCGTCTGACCGTGATCAACCAATTCTACTTCCTGCATACAGTGAAACGAATAATATTCGTACGCTCTCTAAAAAAGACGATAACTTTTTCAATATTGTACTTATACGATTTGAATTTTTTTGGTTAGGTAGAGTAATTAGTTTACTACAGGATGTGAAAAGAAATTTATTCAAAAATTGCAATTGATCGGGATTGTAGAAAAAATACTAAAAGTCGCATTCTACAACTTTTTTATGTGAGCCTATATTGAAAATTTAAAAAATACGTTTTGTAGATCTATGTCAATTATATGCACTGTGAAAGTTTCATCGAAATCGGTTGACGCGGAAAAAAACGAGGGGCATTGAAAGATGTAAGAATCTAGATTTATCGGAGTTAGAAGCCGAAAATCGTGAAAATCTGAAATTTTTACCATCTTTAAACGTTTGTAGATCATTGCAACGTCGACCGATTTTGACGAAATTTTCAGAATATGTTTAACTGACACAGATCTTAAAACGCCTTTTTTTAATTTTCAATATAGTCCCACGTAAAAAAGTTGTAAAATGCACATTTTAGTATTTTTTTCTACAATTCCGATCAATTACAATTTTCGAGAAAATTTCTTTTCACGTCCTGTAGTAAACTAATTGCTCTAGCGTCCCAAAAAATATTTAAAAAGTTATCGTCTTTTTTAGAGCGTCCGAATATTGATTCGTTTCACTGTATACTAAAGCACGCGAACCTTGACGGAACTTTAAACTCTATTTTCTCGATAACGAGGCGTCAAACGAAAAAAAGTTATTCCTTTTTTCAACTTATTTTTGCATTTATAATCACCCTCTGCCCGGTTGTACTACGATTTCCAGCCCACCCTGTGTACCGTAGTCATCGAGGTAAATTTTAACAATTTCTATCGTTTTCTGATTTCAAAAGATCTTAGGTGAGTTATGATGGCCACCGTTTTCATCCCCTATTTTGTATGCAAACCACAAATAACACCACAGTAGGAACCGCAACAAAAAATTCGTTTGTATACTATATTGTAATAGAGTGTACAAACTAAGAACAAACAGTGTAAATTTTTGTATAATTTAAGGAACAAAATTTCTAAATATCTTTATTTTCAACGATTTGATAAGAAAGTCTCCTTAAATCTGTGCCCACGCCGAAATGCCCATACATCCTCTGTAGGATGTGAAGTCTGTGTCGGAGATAAGTATCAATTCATACAAATAATACAGAACGATCTACAGTTTCGTTCAACAAAGAATTGTAACCACAGACGACATAATACATCCAGGATCTAAACACAAAATGATATAAAACATATATGTTTTATGATCTCGTTAATTTCTCTACAAGAATGAACTGTAAATCTGCATTCTACTTCAATACTGAAATCAGTAGAAAAGTTATGTATAACTGGTACATATACATCATTTCATTGTGAATTTTATACAATATCAAAAACATACGCGTATCCCAACGTTTTTAACCCCTTACCCTACGATTTATTTTACGGTTTCAGTGATTAAAACGTTTTTGTAGTTCGTATAATTTCCTAAAAAAGGATAAAACTATCTATTGTATGCTTGTTACATTCTCCAATAGCTGTGCACAAACAAAATCAAAGTAGAATTTTATTTCGGTTTAAAGGAAATTAGTAACATTCATATATTATTTATTAAACTCTGATCAGAATCTTAATCACGAGTCAGACACGATATTGTAAGAGAAGGGGTTAATATTGATCATATAATGTGCATTTCACTGACTGGCCTTTGCTGAGAAATCAATTCGTTATTGACATATAAAACGTTACCGTGTTGGTATATTTAGTGATTTATTATAAAACAATAAAATGTACTAAATGTACGGTTTATCTCGTCTGTGATTGCAATCATGAATTTCAATTAAACCGCTTGTTTTTCTGATAACACTTACTAATAGAGCAAGACTTGTCGGTAAGTTATGTTATGTCGGTCTAAGGGCGCTCACCATGTCGCCCAGTAATCGTTCGACGCTAACATCACCTACCGTTGGTTTGAACAGTAATTCTTGCAGGGTTGATCGACAGAGTGCGCGCGCTGGGGGTAACAATAGCAATAGCCGTCCAACCCTACGAGCATCCCTTTCGCAAAATACCGTAACCGTCTGTTCTTGCAACGCCGATACTCTTCCTCTTTCACAAAGCCCTCGGGATTCTGTGTAAGAAATGTGATTCGAATTGAATTTTCATTGAAGTTTTTACACATGCGTAACGTGAAACGGAAATACCGTAAGTAGACTGCTGATTTTTATACAGGGTGTTCGACTACAGGTCGGATATTCTGTACTGTGCGGAGCACGAGAGAAAACTAGCGGGAGGGGAACGGGGCAAGAGGAACGCAAAGGCAATCTGATTGGAAAGGCTTCTTGCCCCGTTCCCTTCCCGCTAGTTTTCTCTCGTGCTCTGGACAGTACATCCTAGCACCTACCAGTATATTCTAGCATATTCTGGTATATTTTAGTATATTCTAATATATTCTGGTTAGGGGTGTGCGGTTAGGGTTTTACAAAGTTCGGGTACCCGCGATTTCAGTCCCGAAAGTTTACAATATTCGGGTACTCGAAGTTAAAGTTCTATTTCTATAAGTGTAATGCTGTTTTCTGATTTTTCAATTCAATCTTTTATTTTCACTGGCAGGTTCAGAATGATTTTTGTATTTTTAGTGTAATCGATTTTATCAAACTTCCCGAGGAAAAGAAATATTTTAGAATACATTATGTGAAATAATATTAATTGTGCAGGAAGCCTAATTGTTCTACTTTTTCCGATACGAGTTTTGTTCTCGTGGCTGTGACAATATTACCAGCGTCAGAAAACAATCGTTCGCTGGATACTTGAGTGGCAGGAATGCCAAGTCATTGTCTTGCTGTTTCTGCAAATATAGGTAGTCGTTTACAATTGCAATTCCACCATTTCCAGTATTGCAAACTTTCAGGACCCCTACTCGACCCGATCCGATTACCATTTCGGATACCCCAACTTTATAAACTTTCGGGATCCCGACCTGACCCGAACCCGAAATTTCGAGTACTCGCACACCCCTAATTCTGGCATATTTTAGTATATTCTGGTATATTTTAGTATATTATAGTATCAGAGAGGACACTGTATCCTCCCTGATAGTATATTCTAGCTGTTTCTAGTATATTTTAGTGTAATCTTGTATATTCTAGTATATTCTGGTACAATCTAATACATTCTGGTATATTTGGGTATATCGAATATTTTTCTGAGAATTTTTTTCTCCCACAAGTTTCATTAAAATCCACTACTGTAACTTGAATGTGTTCCCTTGTCAGTTTAGTTTCAAATGTAAATGTTGGTATTATATGAAATAATGAAACTGCTGATCAATTTACAATCATCCACGCAGTAACAGTGTTCTGACAAATATGTTTTAGCCTATAGGATTTCTCGAGTTGTAACGAATGTTCAGAAATTTTTAATGTGGGAAATGGATCATACCTCCTTTAAAAAGAACGATCGCCTTTAGACAGGCGTATTCCGAGTGGTCTACTCTGAGAAGGGCGCATTTCCCCAGCAGCTCCCTCAGTCTCCTCACTTCGTCGACGAGCATTTCTTTCCTTTCAGATGGTACATCGCTAGGTACCAATGTCACCTCTTCCACGGGAAAATTCCATTGTGCGGCTGTTAGGACGAATAGTTCACTCCAAGATTCTTCCAAAAGAATAGTCTGGTCTCTGTAGGGTAGCTGGGAGAATATTAAGTGAAACGTTACACACGGTACATCTATACAAAATACACATTTGTTAAGATATCACACACTGTGACAAAAGTGGCACAACTCGAAATGTACACGGTGTCAAATGTCTTAAGGACAAAGGGGAATGGTTCAATGAGACTTACACGATGCCAAAAAGAAATATTTCCTTTTATATTTATAATTATTCGTAATTAATTTTTATATTGGGTTGGCAAGAAAGTAATTTCGGTTTTTTAAGGTGAAATAAAACCGAATTTCTTTATTCAAGCGATGAATTTTAAGCAACAAAATATTTTTTTATTTATTCTTTTTGGTAAAAGATCATCGAGGAAAAGGGAAAATATCTTATTCATTAAAGTTCATTGCTTGAACAAAAAAAAATTAGGCTCTATTTCACCTTTAAATACCGAAATTACTTCTTTGCCATCCCAATAATTATTTTTTTCAGAGATCTCAAAGTCACCTTTCTTTTTTTAAACGGTATCACCCCTCTTCAAACAGCTACGATAACAGACCCTTTTATTAGGAATTCATTTTGACTATAATTACTCAAGGGCATTCAAGGACACAGACTTGTAAACAAGTTTAAGTGTGTACAGTATGTCACTCGCTTCTTCACAATACTAGCAAAGACGCAATTCACAAAAAGACATTGACGTATAGGAATTTGATAATTATAATTGGTCGAGGAGTATCTTCGCAACACATTCTTGTAACGACAATTCGAAAATCATGTTCCTTGTACTGTGCCACAATCGTCGCATGTGTGCGATATAATAAAACTGTTTTAACAATTTTTTAACAGAGAATAAAAAGTGTTTCGCATACTTGTAGAAAAGAATGAATGCTCCTCGCCCATCTGACAGCAAAGAAGAGTAATTTCGCCGCGAATTCGTAGATGTTTTCCGTGGGTAAGATGGAAAAATTAGTTATGTATTCCGAGGATGCAGAGTTAATGATCGGAGCTGCTAATCGAGTGCTCATTAAATCTTCTGCAGCATAAATTGTATGAAACGTAAGTATAAAGTTAAATAGACAAATCCAAAATACAATCCTAGGTACAGGTTATCATTGTTCACGAGAAAATTAAATTTCTGTACTTGCATGAGTTCTGTACTTATTAATAGCATAAACACATGCATTGACGACAATTAGTATACAAAAGTCACGGATTATTAAAATGTTGATACTACTAAACACTGGAAAAGAATATTTAAAAAATTGACAACAATAAAAGTCATTTTATATTTTCTACGTATTCCCGTTATGGGATTAAAATAAATAAATAGAAATTCTTTACATTCCTTTACATTTTACAGAAAATTACTCTTCACATTTCTATTACTGGTTGCCAAAGTAATTTTCACATAATAATTGAAAGAAGATCCTTACCCTTCGGCTCTATCCTAGTCTCTATCGATCCAGCCTCCTCGGAGCTAGTCACTTCGTCTTCTTTAGCAGTCGTCACCGATATTGGTTCCGACGGTGATCGCGGTAAGAAATGTGCTGCCATGGGTTATAATAAAATTGTAATCTTCCCGTATCCTACAGTACAGTTAGGAGCAAAACTGATCACACACACTTTAAATCGGAATAACTTTTTTATGATTGGACCAAACGACTTTAATTTATAGGATATAGGATTATAATTCATAGGAGTTGACCAAACACGTCTTTTAAATCTTCGTTATTGGCCCAGCTAAAAAAGTTTTATTCTATTGTTTTTTCACAATTCCGTCTAAATGTATTTTTGCAACATATTTTTTAGACGTCATCCACTAAACTAATTCTTCTAGCCTTACAGAGAAATTGAATTCGTTTGTACCATTCATAAAAAAGTTATTCCGATGTAAAGTGTGTGTGACCAGTTTCGCTCCTAACTGTAAATGTAAAAACGCGAAATATTTGAATAAAGTTAACTTACCGACCGATGGGGTGAACGCTGGTGTAATCGTTGGCTTGAAGGGAAATAGCGCTGGATACAGAAGGGGGTGGTAAGGGTTGCTTGCGGCATGGTACACATGCGGAATTCCAGAATAAAGACCCGCGGGTCCTCTCCTCGCAGCCGCTACCAACGAAGAAGTACTCCGTGGAGCTCTTTCGTGCTGAACCGCTGTAAATATAACAGATTTACTTGTATTCCAACGCTAATAAATATTGTAAGGAGTCGCAAAAGCCATTGTTTTCTCATTATTCGACTGCGAATGTTTCTGCAATTTTCAATTTTTATAGACAAATTTTAAGAAAGTGGTACCAAATAAAATTCTATTTTCATTAGTAGTAGCATTTGTAGATCCAAAATAAATAAAAATCGTACTAAATTCTGTTAAATTTAACACTCCAGCATTTTTTGAAAATTTTTACAAGCCATAACTTTATAAGTCAAATGCATAAAAAAAAGATCCGCACTCTACTCATTATTTATAATTATTCATAATTAACTTCCCGATTCATAGGGAAGTTACTGGAATTACCCCGAAAATCGAAAATCGAGTTTTTAGCAGATCTTCACATTTCATGGTCACTGGAGTCATTTTAGACTATTTTTATCAAATTGTTAGTGTGTGTGTGTGTGCGTATGTCTGTTTCTATGGTATCAAATTTTTCGTTAACGTTTTCTGAAAAAGTAACAACGCGATCAGAATGATGAATGATGCAATCGATGTGTCCCGCTGTAACTTAGAGCTGATTAGATTTTGGTCCACTTTGGTCCAGTAGTTTTTTAGTTTTTTTCGAAAGAAGTTCATTCAACAATGCAATTTATGCGAGAGGATGGACATTTTCCACCGAATAAACAAACGTAATTATATATATTTCATTTTTAATTTTTTTTTTAATTTAAAAAATTTTTTTTTTTCAATTATGCAACTAATGCTAACGAATCGGGAAGTTCTTTGTGTGACTCTCCAAGAGTCACACACCAAATATAAAACATTAATAGCTGTAGACCCTACTAGCCATGAGTACCAATAACCCTCTCGCAAGAGCAGTCGTACCCGCGAACCGCGAACTGAGTGAGCAACAACAACCCTACTCGCGAGCGAGCAACAATATCCCTCTAGTTTTGTTATTAGTCATCCTTTCATTCAGACCGCAATCCCTATCAAATGTTGCAATTAGAAAATCGAGAAACTACGCGTAAATATTCCAAATCTTTCAAATAAGAAAATAAAATCGTTCCCCCAAAACTTGACCGTCCTATTTCCATAGCGCGCCACCATAATCGACCCTTGCTTTCATTCTTTTTTATCTAGTTTGGTGGAGAAAATCATACTCGGGGACATTTAATGGGCATCTTTCGCGTTCCCTCGTCCGCTAATTGATACCTCTCTGCAATCAAGTGTTTGGATTATCGAGCAACCCTAGTCGGGACAGAAGTGTTTACAAAAGCTGTGAATGCCAGGCTGTTCGTGACACTGCTCCGGCACTCGTGGCTCGGTGAAATTTTCGGATTCTTATGTGAGCAAGCTGAAGTATAGAATTTCATGTGGGTACAACCACCCCTTTTTTATGCCTTCTCCATTTCTTTGCCGGGAGTATTGTAATATTCAGGACACGCGTATACATATTTGCAGATGGGAGAACCTCGAAGTGGCCGGGTTTTTGTTACCCGCGATGTTTCTGACTGATGGAAGATCACTCGATACAATTACACACCGGATATGGAAAAATTCTGGCCGAATTCATAGTGAGAAATTTTCCAGTGCACACACAGGTAGGGAACTCTTGTGCTCCACTAAAGAATAATAATTAGACTGCGGATCTTTATGCATTTGTTACAAAATGAAGCAGATGAAATTCAAAACTGTTGAAAAATTTACAAAATTCAAGATGTCAATATATGATTCTTCAATTTCAATTCATGATGATTGAAATGCACATATCCATAGGTATTCCTTATACGTAGAAAAAAGAATTAAGTTTTAATCACCGGTGAAACGAAGCGTACCATCTCGTTTCATGTTAACCTGAAGGCACTTGGTAAAACGACATGCTTGGCACTGATTGCGACGTGAAACGTCGACGATACAGCGGCCATTTTCCTTGCAGACGTAGTCCAAATTCCTGTGGAAAAGCATTAAACGTTACGAAAACCAATCATTTTATTATCGGTAACATTTGTCTTCCATAGAAAACCAAAGGAGGCATGGAAACTATAGTTTATTTCTCAATAAAATATAAAATATGATTCAAGTTAAATACTCAGTTTTCTCTTTGTATACCGATATACAGGAATACTTCTTCGAAGAAGAATTATACATTTCATAATATATTTCTGTTCTTCCAAAAAACTAGCTTTATTTTTGTCGTAATTGAAAATCGTGAATGTCTGTAATTTTCGCCATTTTTAATCGTTTATAACCAATAGACAAATTGATCAATTTCGATGAAATTATTTTGCACGTGTATAACTTGAATCCACAAGACGCACTTTTTAAATTTTCGTTACACGCTCAAATAAGAAAGTTGTGAAAAGCAACTTTTATTATGTTTTTCGTAATTCAGACTAAACGTAATTTTCCCAAAATTTTCGTTAGATATCATCTACTAAACCAATCCACCCAGCTTGGCAGAGAAACTGAAATTGTTTGGTTCATCTATAAAAAATTTATTCTGATTTAAAGTGTGTGCCGTGAATTATGAAACTGGCTGTAGTTACGAAACCGAAATCGGGAGGGCATTAATTACCTTGCATACCTGCGGATCGACCGCTTAAAAAAACCGCGACATCCATCGCAGCTTGGCACTCCATAATGCTTCCCCGATGCCTTGTCACCGCAGACTTTGCACACAGTCTCTCCTCGGCTGTTGTCCTCCATTTTGTCTCCGAACCTATCATTACAAGTATGATTACGCAAACAGAAACGCAAAAATGTCTTCGGTAATTAAAATTTTGTTAACAGTGTTATACAGGGACATCCGAAAATGACGCAGCCTGTGTTTTAAACAATTTACATATTTATGGGGTGAATGATTTTAACTGAATCTGTAGCACATGAAGAATTTTAAGGGGTAATTCAGATCACTCGCTAATTCAATGTAGTAAATGTAACATTCTTCTTCGCTTATAAAGATACTGTTATTTTTATTGCGTAGAATTACAAAATAGTGGAGTTGTTGTGTATAGAAAATCATCCGAAATTTTTGGATATATTCTCTGACTCCAGTATATATTATATGTAGTGTAGTAAAAATCGTACAAAATATAAATAAATTTAATCTCGTTATTTTCATAATACTACACACATTAGTCACTTTTGATGGTCGATAGGTTTAGTGTTAAAACAGCTCACTAAAAATTTACTTTTGTAAAAACCAGGGCTTCGGAGTCGGTAGACAAAATTCTTAACTCCAACTCCGACTCGAACTCCTCTTTTTTTTTTACCTCCGACTCCGACTCCGACACCGATTCCGACTCCGACTCTCCAAATTGAAAAAATATGTACTCAAAATAATTAAGAGTTTTAATAAAACTGAATAAATAGTTGAAATATTGTATTAAAGTCTAAGAATATGGAACATATAACTCTGATACAATACAACACGACTGTTACTTTCTCACTTTCAGGAAATAGTTAGAAAATACTAAACCATAACTTTAACTGTTTCTCCTTTACATAGTGCCGAGTGCCGAGGTATACAGAGTGTCCCAAAATTACCTTAGTTTAATGAAATGGGAGGTTCCCGAGATCATTTGAAGCGACATTTTCCTTTGCAAAAATGTTATCCGCGGCTTTGTTTAGGAGTTATTAACGAAAAACACGGACCAATGAGAGCGCGATCTAGGCGCGAGTTGGCACAGTCGGCCAATAAACAGTTGGCGCGCCGGGCCGACTGTGCCAACTCGCGCCTAGGTCGCGCTCTGATTGGTCCGTGTTTTTCGTTAATAACTCCTAAACAAAGCCGCGGATAACATTTTTGCAAAGGAAAATGTCGCTTCAAATGATCTCGGGAACCTCCCATTTCATTAAACTAAGGTAATTTTGGGACACCCTGTATAAATATGTATTACATATACAATACGTTTGTACTGCAGATCGAATATTAGCAATTTATTTATGTATATATAAATCTATTAATGATTTATAAACAAAAGAGTCAAAGTTGGAGTCGGAGTCGATATATTTTTTTCCGACTCTGACTCCGGCTCCGAGAGTCGATATATAGCTTTTTCTGACTCCGACTCCGAAGCCCTGGTAAAAACTGTACGATGCCAAGACGTGAAAATTTAAAATCTCTTACTACTTGTAATTTCTCTGGCCGCGAATTGTCCAGTGATTTCGATGAAATTGTAATGACGGCTTTACCCTTCATCGAAGGTGGAACACAAACTCTTCATTGTGTGCAATTTTCAGCAACGCAGACTCTAGCCACAATTGTTGCGACTATACCAATAATACCTTGTTCAGTGAAGGAACTTATAGTCGCCGAGCGAAGAGTTGTTGCATATTGTAGCATATAATGAGGGGTCCGAAGATTGTTAAACATCGCTTGCCGACAAATGTCGATTCCTCAAAGCCTACGACTTACTGACTTCCAGCTCACTAATGTTAGACACCGCAAACTCAAGTATACGTCGATAACTTAGAGCCTACGTGCCATTTCTTCAATCTTCAATGTAAAAGCTCTCTATGTATACGCCCTTTAAGACAGAATAACTTTTTTATAATTGTACCAAACGATCCGATTGTTTGTAAGCAATTAGAAGGTTTACTAAATGATGCCCAAAAAACGTTTTCCAAAAATTACAATTGATCGGGTTACATGCAACAATAAAAAAAGCATTTTTCAAAACTTTTTTATTTGGGCCCTTGATGAAAATTTAAAATATATGTTTTGTAGATCTAGAAGAAGTATAGATAGAGTTTCAGATAAAGAAGTTGAAATAATTACTTTTTTCTTCGTGTTTAGTGAGCGAATAGTCGCCGGGCTGAATCAAGTTTTAGCGGACTTGATTCACCCAAGGATAGCTGTTCTATCCTTGAAAAAGGATCAGAGTGAATGGGTGCCAAAGAATTCCTTTTCTCCGTTCGGTTGACGGGCAAAACTCCACTTTATTTTTCCAGATCGCGTCGCGATTCGTTGTTGTACAAAGGAGTCGGCGTGACAGTGCACGCGCGTGCGATTCCGATAATGTTAACGACGAGGCGAACGTTTAAACCAAAAAACCGTTGCGTGGTAAAGCGAGAGATACAACGGGTCGGCGATCGAGAGGATTCGAAAATTTTGTTCGACTGGCTAAAGGTGCCCTGTCGATTTTGTTTTTATTGTCGCAGGGTATCGATGAGATGATCGATAGATCGTGTTGACGTTTTCGTCGATCGCCGTTACGATGATGTCAGAATTGAGCGACGCATGCGTTACTTAGCCGCGTGTCGAGATTGGCCGACTCGAACGAAGCCGCACACGCGCCCAGGTATTTTGATTCCGAAACACTTCGTAATTTCGACCAATGGTAATTTTTAATTAATCCAATTCATAAATTACCTTGTAATCCTTCTACCATCTAAAACAAACTCGAGCCGTTTGAACCAATCTGAAAAAAGTTATTCGTTTTCAATTGTTTTCAAAATGTTTCATTGTGGAAGTACGAAATGAATTGCTTCATTTTGATGTCTCTCTCATGCTATTGTGCATGAATCCTCCCATGTGTGGGAGGTTGGAGACGTTTTCTATCATTGACGAAATAACGTCTGTCATTCAAGTCTGAAGAATGAATGTTTGTGTAGGTAATTATTTACAATATAGGGGATTTCTTACTGATTTCAATGACCTTAAATTCTGTCAATTTCAATGACCTTGAATCCGCTATTGTGAACAATTACCGCTTATCTTTCTCAGAGAATAGAACGTTGAAAGTAAATACCCAGAAGAGATCATTAACACTAAACCTACCACCACCGGTCAAAATGACCGGTTCCCGATTTTTTATTTCACAATTATGGAAATAATAAAAATGATTCCATAAGGAATGGTTGTATCGACATCTTCAGCAGAGAGAGAGCATGTATTAGAATGGGGACCGCAGAAAGTCTAAATGAAATCAAACTTGTCATTTTTATAAGGGAACATGTAAATACCAGTTACTTTTAAGGCTCGGTAGGTTGAGCGTTAGAATATTATTCAGTGTACACAATTTCTTTTTCGAAAAAACGTATCAACCCTCCCCAGTTTGCTACGTGGGAGGTGGGGGCGTATTTACGAAACGCGTTTATAGATTTTGTCGATAGTCACGGAGCGTGGTGATGAAAGTCAAAAAAGATCGTGGCAGCACGAATGTCAAGTTAAAGTACTGTTCACCCTCCTGGTGACTTTTGTAACCCCTTCTGAAACGAACTGACGCTCCTCCACCTCTCTCGGGCCTCTATATCCTTTCTCCCTGTTCCTCTCTAAGGATAATGGGGTTCCCTCTTTGTTGAGGCCCTCGGGGTGACTCTGCCGTCTTTCTCGTTCTAATAGGACAGCACGAGCCACCTGTACGGTTCACAGACTCAATAATGCATCGGTGACGTGGAGCATTGCTCAGCCTCGTCGACGGTAAACCACCGAGAGTCCCGACGGATGATACCAGGCTTTGCCGCACCCTTCGTCCCGAGACCAGTTTCACCGACACCGTCATTACTACCACCACGGCGTGGCATCGTCCATAGGGAGATCTTGGTTGGGGGCTGACTTCTTAATAGTCCGTCCCCTAACCTGGCGGAACGGAACGGCGCGGCGGTCCTCGCGTGTGAGCGTTAACCTGCCATAATATTTTCATTGCTCGATGACCACCTTCGGCCTATGTACAATGCGCGAATGTGCTACATACATCGTTGAACGAAGCAGTGTGCGGTGGTATCAAAGGAAAATCATTCTATTGTTCTATCATTCCGTGTCTTTGCTTTTTGTCTATAGGCGAATGACGATGCGACCAAACGTATCATCATTAGCATCCTCGAGTGGACGTTCCGGACTAGGCAGGTGAAGAAATTGTCGTTCTCAAGATTTTTTCAAATGAAATACAGTGCTGTGAATAAATTGTAAGTTCCAGGTAATCTCTGCAGACTTCTCGAAATGTAAGGATTTTACTTACTCAAGCATATCATCCTTTAAATAAAACTGGTTTCTTGGTTTGTGAAATGCAGTTGGGAACAGTAAGTGCTTGAAATATCAAACTGAAGAGATTTGTATTAGGTTGTTGCATATGAAATGTCCGATTTTTAGCAATGACGTTAAACAAACGCAATTTTGTACCGAATGTATCCACTTCCACTGTAACAATAATTACACTGTCCAACAAATTTCAACTTTTTTTTTGTATTTCGATTCCCACTATGCGATTCTTGTAGAGTTTTTCGCGCTGATTCCGAATCTGGCCTTAATTTTTTTCCTATACGTACAGTTTTTGAGAAAGTGGAGTTTTAAAAAAAGACATATTTTTTTCAACTTTGAACAAATATTGTGATGTTATTATAAAAGATATTGAATTGTTTTTTACAGCAAAAGATTCCTTAGACTTTCCCGAATACAGTGATATACATATAATATTAATGCATTATGATTGTTTAAACATGTTTAAACAATCATTAAAGACGGAGAGACATCACTTTCGCACCAATTTTTGACGATATTTTTGATTTTATCTAAAAAAATAAGGGTCCAGCGGAAAATCGAACTATACCACGCGATAGAGCAGACTTTTATCTTGAAAACCCCCCCCTTGAAGTTTTTGCGAAATCGACGTTTTTACCGAACCAGAAAGCAAAATATCTTCGCCCGACATGAGTTGCGGCCAGTGGCGCTCACCACTAGAACGGTCGTTCGCCGCTCCGTATCCCGTCGCGCGCTGTATCCCGTCCCGAGCGCATTAACGCATTAATATTATATATCACTGTATTCGGGAAAGTCTAAGGAATCTTTTGCTGTAAAAAACAATTCAATATCTTTTATAATAACATCACAATATTTGTTCAAAGTTGAAAAAAATATGTCTTTTTTTAAAACTCCACTTTCTCAAAACCTGTACGTATAGGAGAAAAATTAAGGCCAGATTCGGAATCAGCGCGAAAAACTCTACAAGAATCGCATAGTGGGAATCGAAATACTTTTTGGCTGTTGGACAGTGTTATCGGTCGCAGCACTGTACGTACATACAGGTGGATGTTGTTGGTTCGCTAGTTAGGGGAGAGCAGATTGTTTAACCCTGTTTGCAGGAACTCCTACCAACTGTACGCACGCACGTAACATATGTCGTGTTTTCTACAAAGACAGATTGTCCGGTACTTGATACGATTGTGGAAAGTCAAATAGAGTCTCTTTCTCCTACTAAATATAACGTGTACTGTAAATGCGTGTATGTACCATGTATATGGTGTATAAAAAGTAATCATCATCCTAGTAATCCAATCATCAGTCATCATCCAAAAGGTCATTCGTCCTAGAGGTGAATCTACACGTCTGGATCGGTGGACGTTTGTAAAGGAAACTTGCCGCAAAATTGTTGTCAAAGGTTGTTTTTATTCTCAATGAATAACGAAATTTATTGAATAATTTCTAATGCAAGCATCTTTATAACTTCAATAATTAAAAAATAATGTTAAATCGGTCATTTGACCGACGATCCTGTGTATCCGACGGAGGAACAGGACATTCTGAGAAATTTGTAAGTACCTATACTTATTTTCTTATTTTATAACGTAGCATTAGTATTCTTATGTGCAATATAAAAATGGAAATAAGGTTTTCGTTCGCATTTTGCAACTGTAAATTTGTGATTTGAGTGGGCAGGGGGTCCATGACTTGTGGGCACTTCTGAAATTACGTTATTCGAAATATGTACCGTTTCACATAACATTTTATTTTATAATTACTTCCATGCCTGTGATCGGTTTTGAAATAATATTATTTGACACAATATTTTGAATAACATGTTAAGTTTATTGTATAATTATTTAAAATTGTGGAATGGTTCTTTCAAGGCGGTTTTTTAATGAAAGAGCAATTTGATACGCATTATATATTACATGTTATATAATAATAATATAGATACAATATATATTATGTATGTATATATCAATATTATTTATTATTTTGCATGGAGATCTGCCTATCGATAACAATTCGTTTAATAAATTATCCTTAATCGAAATCAGAAAAGATTCTCCTGATTGAAATTATCCTTCATCGAAGTCAGAAAAGATTCTCCATCAAATTAATTCGAAATAATTTCATTTCTTTCATTTTAATTTCATAGCTCTCTATTCAATTTTTGTATCTAACAATCACATGTAACATTTTTATTTTGCATGAGGATCTGCCTATTGATAACAGTTCGGTTAATAAATTATCCTTCATCGATGTCGTAAAAGATTCTCCATCAAATTAATTGGAAATGAAGTTATTTCGAATAAATTGACAAGGCGATCGAATTATAGTCAGAGGCACCTTAATGTAGGTCCATCCATCATAAGAACTTCGACAAGTTCGTCACAGTTGCGGCGCAACTTTGCTTAATGCCAACCCGATGACTTTTCGATAGTTCTGCACAGTGCAAGGTGTCGAAAGTTCGTTGCGGGGCAAGAGCGAACTGTCAATTGAAAATTCAAGAGTCTATGCAAATTTTTTTCCTTGTCACGTCACGTGCGTCCTTTCGCATAAAAAATGCTGATCGATTACCCGGCGGCGAAACGGTTGGGTATCATCTGCCCCTTTGTCTTCTACGAAAATTTTAATTCCTTCAAACTTTCCCGATTTTCATGCTTTTATTTACAATAACTAGACTGCGGATCTTTATGCATTTATGGCTCATGAGAATCTTTAAAAAAAGAATAGAATATCAAATTCGACAGAATTTTTATTTGTTTTGGATCTACAAAGGCTGTTTCCATTAAAAAAAGAATTTTATTTCATTCCACTTTCTTCAAAGTTTAACTTCTGATTTGTACAAGCAATTAGCAGCGGCGGATCTAGGCATGGGCTGCAGCCCAGGGCCCTCTTTGCGGTCAAAAAAATAAAAACAATTTACATTAAAAACTGTTCTTCATCTGTATTACCGTTGTATTATTGGAACAAAAGTTCTTAGCGTTTTAAATTAAAATTAAGATATAAAATAAGATTAAGTTATTCGTAGATTTATTCAATAATATATATTTTCTGGCTTTTTGGAGCTAATTTATCATGTTATTGAACAAACTTATGAATAAGTATCTTACTTTTATCTTCGAATTTTAAATTTAAAAACGTTACATACTTACGTTCCAACCCAAACAATAACGTAACTTATTATAATTATGTAAACGTTTCATCACGTGCCGGTATTTCCAGCCGATATTTAATTGCAGGTAATTCGTTTGAGGTCTAACAGCTCATTTGCTATCATCCCAGCCAGGTTTTTCGTTAATTCTTAAAGAGTTCTATGCAAATGCTGTCATTAGCCTCCACCACCCGTGACGTGACTTCTGTTTTCGGCAGGGGTTAATTGCAAATAGAGGTCTTTTAATAATAGATCATCAATGAAATCGTAATGCTAATGTAACTGCAGCACGAGGCGCTGTTTACGTATTAATCTACAATTGTGGTGAACTTCCGTAGAAGTATTTCTGTCAGTAATTACTACATTCAGGATTGTAAGAAGGGTCAAAGAAAAAAAATTATTTGAAATTATTTATAATTATTTTAACTATTGGAAATTTCCAATACTTTATGGGAACTTGGAAAAATTACTATTAACACTTTAATGCTGCAAATCGTCAACAAACTTTAAACCTAAGTAAAGTTTTATTTTCATTTATGTATAACTGCCCTAATGTAAAAAAATGTTAAATATTTTCGAAATGGAATTGCCTGAGGGAATTGTATAGTATGAAATCTTTTACTCTCATTTCTGAATGATTTTGATCGTTCAAACTCTTTATTGATAAACATAAATTGACGTTAAAGATAGAAAGTATATAATGATATTGGCATAGAAGCGTCGCTTCGGAGAAGAACAGGATGTCGAATTTGACTCCTAAACCGATGTTAATTTAATGACGGCTGCGTGAAATTAGTTTCGGTGGTGCACGTGCACGTTTCACACGAGTGGCAGTGATTGCGTGACTCGGTGGGACACGCACTGCGCGACAGTCGTGCACATATGTACATAACTATTCCAAGATATCCGTGATTTCGTGTGTCAGATAGTTTCCTGGTTTCAGAAATACCAGTTGAACAACCACTGCACGAACGTTCACTGTCGATTATTTTATTAATACTCTCTTTTGTCCATCGACAATGCTTCCATTAACTTCTTGAACCAGAATCGAAAGACATGAACATGAAGTTCCGTAGATTACAACAGTTTCCGAATCAGTCTCCAAATAAATGTCACCTTTTCGCAAATCAAATTCACCGTTCTGCAAATCAATTTTGCCCATTAAGAATATTTGAAATTAATTATGTATTCATTTAGATTAAATTATACATTTATTTAGATACACGTGAACGGTGTCGTTACTGCAAGGGAAACACAAGACCCAGAGTACGCATTAATAAATACATATGTACTTTCATTTAAAAAATTCATCAATCAGAATATGGCTACAATGAATATACATATCTACATAAACTTTTCATACATTACAAAGTTAACCCTCATCCGTCCCTCGTGTCAATTTGACACAGTTTTCCCGAAATAAGTTACACTGTTCTGTTATTTGTAGGTAAATTCGTTCGAAACTTGGTGACTTTTATTTTTTTAATGCGAAACATATAACTGCAAAAACCTAAAATGTAAATGTTAACTCCTCAATTTCAAGGAAAAAAAACATCGAAAAGTAACTGTTTAACTTGTTATTTTATCAATTTTTTGTATCACTGTGTCAATTTGACACCGAGGGACAGATTCAGTTAGTGAAATGAGGGACGGATGAGGGTTAATGAATTGGTAACTACTTTTAAATAAGTACTTGATGTGTACATCCTTGCAATAAATAAAATTCTGAATTTCTTAACAATTAATTTACATTTGATTTGATTTTTTGTTACAAAAATTTACTTAAAAATAATTGATTTGTAAAAGGTTGAAATTGATTTGCGAAGGGGTGTATTTGGAGTGCAAAACCTGTAGATATTTTAATTTGTTAACTATGTGCCCCACTTTGAAAAATCTGAGAACATAACGAGATGCTAAAACTGTACAAATATAAACTAGACGTTTATATAGTTTATACAGTTATATATTTTGTTACAGTTAGGTATACACATTCGAGTCGTTATTTCGTAGCTCTCTCGTCACGGTTATTAGTCGACAAAGAAACCCGTAGGGATTACAGGTAACCATTGTTTATTATCCGCAGATCAAACATCGCATGTGTTGGAGCGACAGAATTTTCCCAAAGGTTTTGTAAGAATTTACGTGGGTACAGTGCAGGTAGACACGTGTAATTTGCGCTGCTAAGTACAGAGTTTAAAGTGAACAGAAACGCCCGGAGGTGATGTCCGGGGTGTATTGGTTCGGCGTGTTGGTTCGCCGCGTTCGAATTCGTGGCTGCCGCGGCAGCGATCAAGCGTAATGCGTTGCGTGCGATAAAAAAAAAGCATTGTCACTTTGCGAAAAAATTCAGCGGCTCGCGTTGAATCGCGAGTCTTGCTGCAACATATGTGGATACCTTGCGGGGCATATGCGTCTATTTGCCTGTCACGCTGGTGACGATCGTTATGCGGCAATTCCGGCGAGCCGTGGATGGACAATTACACGCCTCGCCGCCGAAAAACCGGGCTTACAGGTGCGTTTACTCACGGATAATTACTGAACTGGCCAGACAACGACGCATGCGACACCTAATCGTTTCGTACTATGTACCACGGAAATGCGACGGGTACGAAGGCAGAGGTGGGCATTATTTGGCGATAGAAATATTTCAAATACTATTTAGTTTTTTCGATTTTATTGTGCTTAAGGAAAATAGTATTTTAGATGCGAAAGTAAAATATTTCTATTTGAACAATCTGAACCTGAAAAGAAATATTTCTACTTCAGCAATTTGATCCACAAGATAAAATATTCCTATTTTAACAATCTGAAACACGAAATAAAATATTTTACTTTTTGCATCGTTATAATTAGACAGCTGATTTTTATGCAAAATAAAAATTTTGTACCAAAGTTGCAACAAACTGGAATGCGTTGTAAATATATTTTGTTTTCCAATGTGTTTAATACGTTGAAAATAATAGACTCGTATTGTTTAATTCTCCTAATGTTTTCACTGTTTTAAGTTACACCTACTCATTTTTGTCATAAATGCATAAAGTCCGCTATCTAGTTACAATACTCTGAGAAACCGCATATACCATTATTTTCAGCAATAATATTTAAAATTGAAATTGAAAATAAAGACAAAATACAAATATCTTCGATGTTCTTCGAATAGAATACTATTTTCAAAAAAATTACTGACTCAAATGAATTACTTTACTTTCAAAACTTACTACATCAAATGAAATATCTTATTTCCAAAGTTGTACACATACTTTAAAATAAATAGGATTATTTATTATTTATATAAAATACTATTTTCCCCAGCACTGTACTGAGGGCAACGTTACAATTTCTAAAATGTCTCCCTATTTTTTGAATGTTCATTACTACACAGCGGATTTTATGCATTTATGACAGAATAGTCTAATTTCAAACAGTAGAAACATTAGAAGATTTTTAAAACACTGTTATATTGTTTGCAACCAATTAAACAAATTAACCCCTTGCCGTGTTATTTTCTTTACAGTTACAGTGATTATGTAGAACGTTTTTATCCCCGAAAATGTCGTAGACGAGAAGGAAATTTATATTTTTTGTATAGCTACATTTATTTTAATGTTTAAATATTGATTACAAGCAAATCAAATTTTATTTCATTTAAAAAGAAACTAGTTAGACTTTGTTTAAAATCTTCATGACGGGTGTGACTGGTTAAAATACGGCAAGGGGTTAAACTTACGTCTGTTCATAACTAGTGTAAATAAATCGTATCTCTAAATATGCATAGCAAAAATGAATTCCTTGAAGACCTTGTACCTATAACTGTACCGCTGAAGTATTTCCTTTCCTTCCAATAAAATCAATCTTGTTTTAGGGGGGTGTGCAACCCTGTAAGCCTAACACAATGGAGTAAATCTAACATTTTATTTTATTAAAGACACTGTAAGAAAAGATTTCTTAGGGAACATTAACCAACGCTTTATTTTCATATTTTATGCAAAATATAACACAAAAGAGAGCTACCGTAACTGCATAGTTACAATCATGACATCTAAAATCACGATAATATTACAATAATACAAGCATAATTGTTATCCACTAGCAAACATTAATAATTCGCAAAGTGCTAACAAGATTAAAAATGTATTTAGAATAAAAAATTCTTATTTAGAGATAAAATGCATATTTAGAGATAAGATTATTTTAACTAGTCACACTCGTCATGAAGATTTTAAACGAAGTCTAACAAATGCGAATGTTACCCGTTTAAGCATTAAAATAAATGTAGCTATACAAAAAATATAAATTTACATTTCTCTTCTACGACATTTTTGGGGATAAAGACGTTCTAATCACTATAACTGTAAAGAAAATGATACGGCAAGGGATTAAATAGTGTTCATTTGCTAAATTACAGTTTTACATATGATTCACGTAAGGCAGTTCACAAAGAAACAGTTTGAACATTCTGAACAGAGTCTAATAAATATGTATGTTGTTGATTTCCTTTAAACCGAAATAAAATCCTATTTTGGTTTTGTTAATGTACAGTAATTGGAGAATATACAGATACAAAATAGATATAAATCTTTTCCTTTTTGTAATGAAATTACACACTACAAAAAGGTTCTAATAACTGAAACCGTAAAATAAGTGTAAGGGGTTAATGATTGAAACAAATGAAAAAACATACACTCAACAAAATAAAACCGTATTGTTCTGCTTACCGGTACGATGTTCCTCTTGACTTTCAACGTTGCTGCGTAGATACTCGATTTGTCACTTATTTCTCAAGAAACTACGGATGTTCACATGCACGTCTGTATCAACGATCCGTTCAAACTTGCTACGCCAGCGGCAGCAGCCATCTTGATTTGCCCAAGAAGCTGTTTAACTGAATAATTACTTCTTCGTTATCACTTCCAACTGCACGTAAATGCTTCAAACCATGACGCGTTTGATTAAACATTTTAACAAAACTGTCATGTTTCTACTAATCAACGATATCTTGGATCCTCGATCAAATTCCAACAAAAACCGTGTACTAGATTCTACAGAACCTGCATTACAATTTTTCCAAAACGACAAGAGAAAGTATTGATCACGTGCAAGTCACTCGTTAGTCAAATCTGAATCAACGTCACGAAAAACTATACTATACACATACGAGACCACTATGTATAAACCGCAATATTAGAACGATCAGCAACATGCTGAATCACGAATAAAAATCTTCGAACCGAATTGACACGAATTTTCGATGTATAGAGTCTTGTTTCTGCAAAAGATGAATCGATAGCAGACAGTTCCGCAGAATGACGAATTGGTGAAGCGGACCTTTAGCTATTCACGTTCGAATGGCCGATGGCTTCATGGTACCGGTTGGTATCCGGCACAGCGGCAAGTGTGAACAGCGTTGATCACGGACGGATGTGACCGGGGGCGAATCGAGACCGGAGATTCTTTGTCGCGAGTGCTGGCGGCCTAGTTGGTGCGGAAGGGTGCGCGCGTGATCTATGGGCTCGTAATTTTTGGTCTCTGCTCGCCGCAGCAGGGGTGGTCTTTGCAACGTCGCCGTTGATCGGCTCCGTGCGCGAGGAACACGCCCAGCGGAGGAATCGCGCGCGCACGATGGTAGCTGAGGACCTCCGACGATTGGCTGACAGGCGGGGCGACCCTGTACACCCCGTCGGGTCGTGGTGGTTGTGTGGCTGCACTTCGGGGTCGAACCAGCGCAACCATCTCCGCTGGCCAGCCGAGAAACGCTTCTTCGTGAAGCTCTGCGAAGCGGTGCGAAGCTCTGCGAAGCTGTGCGAAGCTGTGCGAAGCGCGACGTGGCGCCGGAAGCGTCAAAGTCAACTCTTCGCGTATTTCCCCTAATAATCGAAGAAAGTATTCGACGCGGAGAATCCACGTGCTATGCCGCCGTGAAAGCTCCATCAGCCGCAACACGATGTCGACCGCCCCCAGCTTGTTTGAGAACTCCATGTCGCGGCCGTGATGTACAGGGTCGTCGATGTAAATCCGGAAAAGTCATTATACACGGAAAAACAGTTTAAATTTCAGGAAAATCTCAATACAGTTTTATTGGGTGGTCGAAGCGATTCGAGTATCGCCGTTCTTCGGTCGTATTATACAGAGGGTTTGAGTACAGGTGGGAGAAAATTTAAGGGGCGGTTTTCCGATGAAGAATGAAAAATTTCGATTTCGTTTTTCAGCTATTTACCCCTTGCCCTACGATTTATTTTACGGTTCCAGTGATTAGAACTTTTTTGTAGATCGTAATTTCCTAAAAAAGGAGAAAACTTATTTATATTTATTGTATACCTATATGCTCTCCAATAGATATACATTAACAAAATCTAGTTGAATTTTATTTCTGTTGTAGGAAATTAGTGACATACATTTTTCTTAGAATCTGTTCAGAATCTTCATCATAAGTCTGACTCGATATTGTAGGACTCGAGATTATTAGAATTCTTTGAAATGAACAAAACAATTGTTGTCCAATAACTCCAATATCTGTACATTAACAAAACCTAATAGAATTTTATTTCTGTTGTAGGAAATTAGTGACATACATTTTTCTTAGAATCTGTTCAGAATCTTCATCATAAGTCTGACTCAATATTGTAGGACTCGAGATTATTAGAATTCGTTGAAATGAACAAAACAATTGTACATAATCAAAACCAAAATAGAATTTTATTGCGGTTATAGGAAATTATTGACATACATTTTTCTTAGAATTCTTTGAAATGAACAAAACAATTATGTTTGTAATACACGTGTAAAACTGTTTCTTTATGAACTGCCTTACGTGAATTGCAAGGGGTTAATATAATTACAAATATCCCTGAAACGGGGCAATCCGACCAACAGAGGTGTAGGCGCTACGTACGTCATAGAGGCGCACATCAGGTATCATCAAAACAGTCACGTATCAAGTGACAGATACATGCTTATGTGCATTTCTCTTGCACCCGTTACATCGTGCAAAATTGTCTTCGATAAAAATAAATATGTCTGTGGAAGTCTCGAGCTACGAAATATGTGATCAAGTTTATTGTTGTACTATCGTTTTAACACTAGAACGACCGAGCACTAAACGCGATTAGCTACCTGATAAAATTTGCTACCTGAATTGCAGCAAACTGGAATGAGAGAGGTTGAAAATAATATAACAGTATTTTTAAATTCTTCTAATATTTTTACCGCTTTAAATTACATTTTTGTTATAAATGCATAAAATCCGCTGTCTACTTATAATAATGACAAAATTGCATTTATTCAGACTTCGTACTAGTTTTGTTTAAATACGTACTTCAATAGAGAAGTTCACTAAAAAAAATTTCTCGGAAAAACATATTTATAATTTTTATATTTCTAAAAGAACAAATCAGGAGTAAGTCATTTTAACTCATCCGGTAGTTCTAGTGTGAAACAAAATTATCACAGTATCCATGATTCTTCGCAAATCAGAAAGTATTCGAATACTTTTTGCACTCACTGTTAATAATGTTCTTGAGGGTGCAGTCGTGGATTGCGAACTTACTGAGAAATTACTGCGGTAAAGCGAATTGACATCTGGTTCTCTCACACGGTGCGGTCAGTGAAATTACTGTTATGAGAGACAATCGTAATTACCAACACCGACAATGAATATTTGATTCATTATTGCATAAAAATCAATGATGGTCATCCGTTAAGAGGATATGTATTATGCATCTACTGATCTTCGGTTCACGTTACATATTTGCATGCCTAAGTTTTCAAAAGCACTATAATGTAACTATTTTTAACTTAAAAGGCTTCACAAAATTTATAATGTTTCTATTCCATTATTTACGTTCTAAAAAAAAAAGATTAGTTGATAATCCATAATATGATCTTTCATATTACTGATATGTATTACTTAATATGGATTATGCATCTACTGATCTTCGGTTCACGTTATTTGCTCTACAGTAGTTGAGCACTATAATGTTTTAACGTACAAGACATCAGAAAATTTAATTCAGAAAATTTGCATATGAATAGACAGCGGATCATTATGCAAAATAAATTCTTTTCACCTGATTTGCAACAAACTGGAGTGACATAGAAATTTATTTTCTTTCTTAATATGTTTAATGGATTGACAATAATGCAACAGTATTTCTAAATTCTTCTTATGTTTTTACTGTTGTAAATTACACCTTCTCATTTTTGTCATAAATGCATAAAATAAGCTGTCTACACATGAATCTGTAAACAGGTTACTTCATGTAAACACCTGTAATCTATTGGTTACTGTATACATGGCCCTTACACTTTAACTTTCCACCAACAAATTTAGAAATGTGATGATTGCATTAAATAGTTCTATTAAAGTATTCGTATGAAATCGGATACTATTTTTTGAAAAACATTAAGACTGGGAAAAAAGGTTAAAACGCGAGAGGAAGTGGTAAACAGAAAAAATTAATTTTAACTGCGTCGGATCGACTCCGCTTGGGGGAAAGCAAGCAGTCTGCACTTGATAGGTCGAAGGATCTGCAGATCCTGAAGCACATCCTCGACGTGGCAGGAGCAGAAAATCGCGTTGAAGTGGCAACGGTCGGGCTAATGGCTCGGAGACGATATTTTGTTAAACAAGGAAACCTTTTATCCCCCACACCGTTTCTTGCGCGGCCGTTCGACGACAGGGACGGCTCCGTTTCAAGAGAACTCGGATTGCGTTCCCTTTCGACGTTACGTGTATTGTACGCTTTATCCAGTGAAATGGGTCCCGTGAAATGTGTTTGCCCAAATCTTATTTGTTCGTAAATGCCGATTAACAATATTCATATCGTAACCACTAAAATACGTTTACTTAAAAGCACATAATTATTTGTAGACTGCGGATCGTTATGCATTTAGGACTTCAAAAAATTTTCAAAAAATACTAGAATATACAATTCCACAGAATTTAATACGATTTTTATCTATTTCAAATCTATAAAGACTCCTACCACTGAAAATAAGATTTTATTTTTTCCCACTTTTTTGAAATTTGCCTGCAAAAATTAAAAATTGCATGAACATCCGCGGTCTAATTATTTCATACATATGTTCACAACCTTTAAGAAATTCCTAATGATAATTAAGATGAATGTGTTAGAAATATTGTCGCAGAAAGTCAAATATATTGTATTGTATAGCGTCTATAATGTTTATGCAATTTTCAATTTTTACAAACAAATTTTAAGAAAGTCGATTAAAATAGAATATTATATCCAGTAGTAGTAGCATTTGCAGATCTGAAGTAAATAGAAATTGTACTAAATTCTGTGAAATTTTATGTTCTACCCTGCTTTCAAAATTTTCAGAAGCCATAAGTGCATAAAGATCTACAGTCTAGTGATAAGGCTATATTATATTTGACTATACAGGATGTCCCAAAATTCCTTCAACAGCCGGAAATGGGAGGATCCTGACGTCATTTCAAGCAACATTTTCCTTTGCAAAAATGTTATCCGCGGCTTTGTTTAGGAGTTATTAACAAAAAACACGGACCAATCAGTGCGCGACCTAGACGCGAGTTGGCACAGTCGGTCCGGCGCGCCAGCTGTCTATTGGCCGACTGTGCCAACTCGCGTCTAGGTCGCGCACTGATTGGTCCGTGTTTTTTGTTAATAACTCCTAAACAAAGCCGCGGATAACATTTTTGCAAAGGAAAATGTTGCTTGAAATGACGTCAGGATCCTCCCATTTTCGGCTGTTGAAGGAATTTTGGGACACCCTGTATATATGTGTATTCTCATGCTTACACGAATAATACAAAAGGAAGCGTATGCTGATAAATACAATGTGAAAGATATGAATCGTAAAGAAGACTATGGAAAAAGTAATAATACACTGCGAATGACGTCAAAATGTCACCAATCTTCTTATCGTATGTCGCTGGATCTACTAAGAAAAAAGAAGGGACGCGATAAAAGCGGCCCTGTTCTGTCACTTTGGTTTTCTTGTCACCAGAAGAGAATGAGTTGGAAGTGTGAATCGTCGACCACCACGACAAGATACCACCTGTCTCTTCTCACGGTTCGCCCACGCATACATATAACACCGTTCTCGCGAATTCCTTCGGTTTCCCCTCCCTCTGAATCGCTTCTTGCTTTCAGCCTTTCCAGGATGCGAATCAATGTGGCTTGCGTAACTATCCGAGAAACGCGCGCCGCTTTTCTCCTCGGTAAATCTCCAGTGATAAATTAAGTCGCTTTAACAACAAAAGGTTGGTGCAAAAATAATTGCGGTTGTTCAAGTGAAAACTTCTTTAGGCGTACCGTGTACACAATTTTTTCTGGACAGTGAATGAATCTGATCCGTCACGCTCCGAGGTGAAACGCTATTCGAGAATGATGTTGAAGTTATAACAGAGTATTTAAGAACGAAGTCCCAAATAAAACTTACTACATTGTAAACTTCGTTTCTATTTAATTCAATATGTAAATGGTTCTTTATACATATAATCTTCAAACACTGCAAATGTAAATTATTATTATGAACCAATTTAGTTTATCCATTTCATTGAAGCGTCTAATACTTTATAAGAGCATAAACTATTCGTTTGTTCTACTCTCGCGATTGTTTAAACTGGTACTGCATTAATATGATTAATAACATGGTAACAGCAAGTCTATTGTGACATCTAGACTCCGAATAGTTATGCAAAATAAAAAGTTTTAATGTAGTGAAAATAATATATTAATCCTTACCGTTCGTATGGTGATTCAGAGTCAACCACTAAAAATGGCTCTACCAGTATTCAAAATATTATTTACATTATTAAATATATGTATTGTTATCTAATCAATTACTAAATATTAAAGTAATGTACAAGGTATTATATCAATTTCATATCCATAAAACGAAAAAAGTATGTAGAATAGACTTATGATAGGTCGAAAGAAATATTTAATTGTCGAGTTAAAACATCTCCGAGGGCAAAGAGATACTGTTTTAAATCGCATCTACTCATTTTTGTCACGAATGCATAAAATTCGGAGTCTAGTGATATCAAATCATTATGTACAAACATAAATCTTTTACACAATTCTAATATAAAAATATGGAATAAGTCTGGTGTTAATAAAATCTGAACTAAATCACTTGCACATAATACAATTGAAGCTCTAAAAATATAAAATATTTTAGTGGAACTATTTTGTAAGATTTTTTTTGTTTATTGTGTTGCATCGTTATATTCATAAATAAATCTAGATTACTATTAACAGAAAAATGACTATTAAAATTATAAAAGAAAATAGCAAAAAGAAACATGGTTCCGGCCGGGATCGAACTGGCGACCTTCTGCGTGTAAAGCAGACGTGATAACCGCTACACCACGGAACCACTTGGTGAATGTCCTCTATATTATAGAAGAAATTCTGTAGCCGCCATGTTCTTTCTATTAATACAAAATGCGTAACTAATTCCTGGCTGAAAACAGCGATTTATTGCGCTGTTACCATAAAATGCTGAGTAAATTTGTAACCTAGACGATTTTAATCATTTAATGTTGATAATTAGCTGGGAAGACAAAGATCATATGCGCGCCACCCATTTCATGAACGTCATTGTTACTTAAAATTTGAGTACTGTCATATAATAAATCTATATAAAATTATATATAATATTGTGTGTGTATATAAAAATTGAAGGTGACCTTCACATCTAACAAAATAGTATAAACACAAAACAATTACATACGCCATTGTGTCGCGTATAAAAAACAGTACAACTTTCTCCTATTTCAATTTTCTAATATTTACTATTTTCAAGAAAAACGCTGGCTACAGTATAATAATGTGAACACCCTATATAATAAGTCAAGAAAAGGACCAGTGAAAATAAGATTCTATTTGTTCCCAGTTTCTTGAAATTCGTCTGTGAAAATTAAAAATTGCATAAACATCCGCAGTCTAATGATAAGAGCTTGATCTTGAGGAAGAGTTCTTCAAAAGAATTATAAGATGCAGAAAAATGATCAAATGAATTTCATGGATTTCCGTAATGTATCTAAAATTGTTGTTTTGTACTAGCGCAATAAGAAAATTGTTAAGTTAGAATAAGGTGGTTTCGTTAACTAATAGAAGCCGCTTGTATTATTGCATTTTATTTATAAACATATGAAATTGTCGGCCTGTATATGTAAAATATCATGTAGATACACATCATACATTTATAATGGCAGTGAAGCTGATTCGGACACGTAGCAAGGTATTCTATATAAATAAAATCGTTTACCTTACACTCGACTTAAGTTCTGAATGGCACGCTTCTTGTTTCCTCAAGTACATATTTAAACCGAAAAGATTTAACCCTTAAATGGTGAAGTGTTTACTGAAATTAGGACATCTAAAATTCTGTATACATTTTCCTAGATACCTTTACGTATACAGGGTGTGACCGATCTAGTGCAAGCCGCATGGAGATGAATCTACATCAAAAATTAAGTCGAAGAAGAAAGTATAATGGTTTTCGTTTTCAAGAAAATCGAGTTTAGAAATTCAGCGAATGCGGGTGCTATTAGATAGGAATCGGTTGGTGCGTCTGTTCATGACCGACCAATTCTACTTCCTGTGAATACTAGAGCAGGCCCGAACAACTTCTTCGCACCCTGTATAATTAAAGACTTAACCCTCAGCACTCGAATGGCGACTCTGACGAGCCACTAAAAATTGCTGTACCATTATTCAAAATATTGTTTAGATTGTAAATATGTCGGTATCTAATCGATTACTAAAAATGTAGGCATTGTTGAGGTATTATACCAATTCCATATTCATTTTAGAAAATCATAATGAATGGAAATATTCTAGGTCGAAAGAAGTGTTTAATTTTCAAGTTAAAATCGCTCCGAGTGCAAAGGGTTAATAATCCAAATATTCTAAAGAACTTAAACAAACTTGATATTTGCAATTATCGTACAATGGAGTAGCGAAAGTTGTACAGAAATGTTGTTAGGGTTAAGGGTAGACTGCGAATGTTTATGCAATTTTCAATTTTTGTAGACGAATTTTAAGAAAGTGGAAGAAAACACAATCTTATTTTCAGTGTAGTAGCCTTTGCAGATCTCAAAAAAATAAAAATTGTACTAAGTTCTGTTGAATTTTATATTCCGCCCTTTCGTAGAAATTTTCAGAAGTCATAAATGCATAAAGATCCGCAGTCTAGTTACGAGAAACCCCAATATACCAGTTAAGGGTTAAGTTCACAGGGTACTTGGGCATTCTCACTAGTGTGCTCCTTACAATTAATCATATGTTCCGCGCGAGATAGTACATGTAAGTTGTTAATAACTTAAACGTTAATTATTTCAATATCCTTGTCGCGAAGAGAAATTAATGGAAGACACAATGTAGTTATAGTTACAATTCAGTCTTGCCAATGACAATTTGATCATTCAATTTACCGGAAACAAATTGGCCCGAACGTAAAACCAAACGCCTGATGTGGCGAACCGTAATCGATCAGATAAAAATCAACCAGCGGCAATTGTTCTAATTTGTTCGTTTTCACTAAGAATATAGTTTCGCCTTTACCCTTGCGCGTTTTACAACCGTCTGTTATGATTTGCGGCTTGGTAGAAGTATGTGAAAATTCGTCCTCGTTCGAACCGAGTAACCGCAGCGCGGTATCGTAATTTAAATGTGCAGCATCGTACCACGCGACGCTGTTGACGCAAGCGTAAGTGAAATTTTGATAAGCTTCTTCGCTCAGTAGACGCAGGAAATTTAATTGCACCACGCCAATGGTCTCGTATGTAATCTGTAACATTAGTAACAAGATGCAAAGGACGTGTACATCTCGCACATTTGTCAATAAATCTATACTTACTCTAGATCCACCATGCAAATTCGAATACCAATCTGTTTCGTTGTTTTCTTTTCTCCATGGAATGGTTGGCTTTGGACTCACATGAGCGTCAGGGAACACGCAAGTTTCACCCATGTTCGTCATATTACAATAAACGTACACAGCGTCGTCGGCCATTCCTAAATTTGGATCGATCCAGTACCAGCCTGTATTCGAAACATTTGTAAATTGTTATCTCATTGACAATATCGCAAATCTTTATGTGTAATGATTAGTCTGCGGATGTTTATGCAATTTGCAATTTTTCTAGATGAATTTAAAGGAAGTGGAATCAAATAAAGTATTATTTTCAGCGATAAATAGCCTTTGTGTAGATCTGAAATAATGAAAATCTTACTAAATCCCGTCAAATTTTATGTTCTAGAATTTTCTGAAAATATCCAGAAGCCATGAAGGCATAAAGATCCGCAGTCTAGTAATGATCATGAGAACGCCAACCGTCATTAAAGTGTGGATGTCCGTAGAACAAGTCTCTACAAGTTCGTACAGGATTCTCCCGACTCCCAATTGGTTTACGTATTCGATCTAATTCTTGCCTCATCGAGTATATCGAACTGTACATGTCCAAGAAATTAGATCCTAACTCCTCTTCGGTAAGTGTATCTTTATTTAGAGCTTCTGAAATCTTATCTTTTTCGTTTGAATCATCCCTGCAACAATCGAAGCATTGTAGAACTGTGAAAATATTTTGGTAGATATTTACAAAAGGTCACAACGTTTCCCTATACATGTACCCGTCGCTCGGTCTTAGTTTTCAGGTTATTCGCAATAAACTTTAAATAAATCGAAATCACGAGTACACGGTTTCTTCTGCAAGTTTTAATACAGAATAGTCAAAAAATAAAATATTTCATTGAAGATTAGATTCAATTTTCTTACACATTTTCCGAAACGTCTCGTTTTCTTAGAAAGTGCTCCCTACTGAACAGTAATTCTGGAGGAATCATTGGTTGATCTGCTGGTGGGCCAGGTGGACCAGGAGGACCCGGAAGACCCGTTTCACCCTTTGGTCCGTCATTCCCAGCATTCCCTTTTGGTCCAGGTGGTCCCTCCATACCAGGCAAACCTGGAGGCCCATCATTTCCTTTTGGTCCAAATAATCCAGACAGGCCTTGAGCACCTTTAGGTCCTTCGAATCCAATAGCTCCTCGTGGTCCTTGCTCTCCTTTTTCACCTTGCTCGCCTTTGATACCTAAATGGCCTAGGTCTCCACGATGCCCTTTTAAGCCCCTTCTACCTCTATCACCCTTCGGGCCCTTAGGTCCAACTGGTCCAGCCTTCCCAGGTACACCAACTGCTCCTGGCATACCAGGTGGTCCATTTTCTCCTGCAAGTCCTGGAAGACCTCTTAAACCTGGCAGACCTTGTGGTCCGGGTAAACCCTGAGGTCCTGTATGACCTGGAAGTCCTTTCACCCCGGGTAAACCCATATCTCCTTTTTCACCCGGCGAGCCTGGACCTCCTTGCAATCCCGCCGGACCTTCTGGACCCTATGAATGCATGTGTGTATTAATTAGAGATCCCTATTTCGCGTGTATATAAATACACGTGGCACGTGAACCGTGTAGCAAGAATTTAAGGATCCGTGAATACGGATCTGCGAATACGAATCCGTGTATGTGTTACTGTAAATGTGATCCCAACAAAAACAAGTTCGTTAGCTTAGAATATAATTTAGTACCGATTTTCCGGGTGGTCCTGGCAATCCTTCTTTCCCTGGAGGTCCAGTTTCTCCTGGTTGTCCAGGATCACCAGGCTTGCCATCCTCGCCGTATTTACCGGGATCTCCTTTTGGACCAACTAAACCTGGCTCCCCAGGAGGCCCAGGGAAACCAATAGGCCCTACATGACCTTTCGGTCCCTCTGGGCCACTTATTCCACGAATACCTGGAGGTCCTGGCGGTCCACTTTTCCCCTCTTCTCCCTTAGGACCCGCAGGACCCCTTTCACCCTGTTATGCATATTTAAGAGCGTCACTTTACTGTTGTAGAAAAATTAATGAAAAATATATAATTGTAGTTTTATACCATTTTTCCTTCAGGACCGATCGCTCCCGGAGGTCCTGACAGCCCGCTTTCCCCTTTCTCTCCTTGACGTCCTTCCGGTCCAGGAGGACCTTGTGTACCTTCAGGACCTCTGTGTCCTCTTGGACCTTGTTCCCCAGGACTTCCAGCTGGTCCGGCTGGACCAGTTACACCAGTGTCCCCATCTTCTCCTTTCAATCCAGCTGGGCCAGGTAATCCTTGTAGTCCTACTGGGCCAGATGTACCTGGTGCACCAACAGGGCCATCTTCACCTTTAGGACCCTGCCTTCCCATTTCTCCTGGTGGTCCCTTTTCACCAGGTAAACCAATCGATCCAGGTTCGCCTCGATGTCCTTGTATCCCAGGTGATCCAGGAGAACCCTGTAGAAGGTTTCAACTGTGCATGAAACACATACATTCGTATTTCATTAGCAGGTAATAAAAATACTGTTGTTTGTACCATTTCTCCTTGAGATCCCTTGAAACCTTTCTCACCAGGTGGACCAATATCTCCTTTATCGCCATCTTCACCAGGAACACCAACAGGACCTGGAGAACCAGGTACTCCACGTTGTCCTGGCAAACCGTCACGCCCAGTAGGTCCTGGTAGACCTGGTTCACCCTAGCATCAAAACACGCAAGATACATTTCCTTTTCATTTATTATATCACACAATTGCTGCTTATATTTCATTTCGTACCCTTTCCCCTTTCAGACCAGCTGGTCCCAATGGCCCCTTCGGACCTTGAGTGCCTTGAGGTCCAGTACTCCCATCTTTCCCAGGCTCTCCTTGCGCGCCTTTATCGCCTGGTGGACCTTGAAATCCTGGCAATCCTAATTCCCCTTTTGCACCTGGCATTCCCTGTATTTAAAAAGAAAACATTAATTGTTTCGATGTACGGAAAATAAGGGTTTCTTTCTATTATATAAAATAGTTTCGGCTGGAAAGTTTTCAAATCAACACCCTGTATAATAAAATCGTGTATGTCCGTCTGTTTGTGACAGCATCAACTGAGAACGACTGAACGTAGAAAGCTGGGGTTTGAGCCATTAGACGCAGTGTTTCTTCGAGTAGGTTTAGGAGAAATCCGCATTCGAAAAAGTCCATTCGTTCAGAAGTTCTGACGTCATTAGTGACCAAAGACGAATTTTTCACCCCCTTTTGGGCACGTTTCTACTTATAACTTTTGGATTTGTTATTGCACGTGGACAAAGTCGCGGGTACAGCTAGTTTATTTGTACAAATAAAATTTTAAGTATTAGATATTCTTATAAGACAAACCGGTAAACCATTCTGTCCTCGTTCACCAGGAAATCCTGGTAAACCTCCAGGACCGGGTGGGCCCTCTTTACCAGGCAAACCCGATGGTCCAGGTGGTCCCTCTTTTCCTTGTTCTCCCGCAGGCCCTGTCTCTCCAGGAATTCCAGGACTGCCAGGACTTCCAGGCTCCCCTGGCTGACCAGGTTCACCAGCTGGACCTTGTGGTCCTATGACACCGGGCGATCCTGGAGGACCTGGTGGTCCCGAATCACCAATCGGACCACGTTCTCCAGGTGGACCAGGAATTCCATCCTTCCCATCAAAACCTGCTTGTCCTTGAGGTCCTATGAAGCCACGAGGACCTTCAACGCCGGGTTGGCCAGGATCTCCTTGTAACCCTGGAGGACCTGGCTGTCCAGTATCACCCTTTGGTCCAGGTAAACCTTCGGCACCTCGTCTTCCACGAACACCCCTAAAACCCTTTGTAAGAAGAGATCGTTATTGTTTTCATATGTTTCGAAATTGTTATTCTCGAACTGGTTTATGGAAAGTCTTATCCTTGAAGATTGTTTTAATAGGTATGAATTGGTTTTCCCGACTTACTCTAGGTCCTGTTTCGCCACGTTCTCCCGATGCACCGCTGTTTCCCTAGAATGCAACAGTTTTGCATTGAATTCTTTGTTTAACTTTCACATTATTATAATGTATAAGAAGTGTATTGAGACACACGACTTCGATTTTTACCCTTTCTCCCTTATCTCCATTAGGACCCGGTCTTCCTGGTTGACCTTTGTCACCTTTTTCACCAGCGTTGCCAGGATATCCAATAAAACCTGGAGAGCCAGGTTTACCTTTCTCTCCAGAGGGACCAACTGATCCTGCCTCACCCCGCGGTCCTTCGAAACCTTTTGGCCCTTCCAAACCTTCCAATCCAGGAATTCCTTGTGGCCCAGTTGATCCGGGTTCTCCTTTTGCTCCAGCATCACCTTTTTCTCCGTCTGCTCCTCTTCCGCCCTTTTCTCCGCGCTCGCCAGGCGTTCCACGTTTCCCCTCGTCACCTTTCACGCCACGGACTCCAGGAAAACCTAATGCACCCTGCGGTCCTTGTGGTCCTTGTTCACCTTTCATTCCAGGAATTCCGGGGTTCCCTGGATGACCAGGTGGCCCGTCCGCTCCTGAAAGACCGGGTATTCCTGGCTTCCCTTGTGGTCCCTGCAACATTTGCATACATCGAAACATCAATCCGTTAAATATCTTTCTTCACGAAGATATACCATGTACTTTAAGGAGAATTACCACTAATCCAGTTTGTCCTAAATGGCCTTGTGGTCCAGGTGGTCCGACAGGTCCTAATGGTCCTATTGCTCCAGGACCGCCCGGCGCACCCTGTGGTCCGGTATTGCCTTTCGCTCCAGGTGGACCTTCGCTCCCAGGGATTCCAGGGTTACCTGGCAATCCCGGAAATCCTCGAGTTCCTATAAATCCTCTAGGACCCTAAAATAATCTCGAAGAAATAAGATTTCATTACTGTTTCAATAGAATTGCAAAGTATCTTTTATAGTGTTTCCGTTACCATTTCGCCAGGTAAACCAGGTAAGCCGGGAGGGCCGTCGTCACCTTGCATTCCTTCGTGACCTGGCAAACCAGGTTCGCCGGTTGCACCAGGAGGTCCTCTTTCGCCTTTATCGCCGGGTAATCCTGGAAGACCAGGCGTACCCTGTTCACCTTTTATTCCAGGCGGACCGCTTACACCTCTTTCGCCATCTCTTCCAGGTCGACCTCGTCTACCCTCTCTACCGGGTGTTCCAGGTACTCCTATAAAATGTAAGACTTGATTAATTTCACACAAATCGATGTGTCTAAGTTTGGTATATTGCCTTGTTACTATTTGATCACTAGACAGCGGATTTTTCTGCAAAATAAAAATGGTTTGCTTTAATTTCAAGGGACTGAAACGATGTAGACAATTCATTTATACTTTAACCCCTTGCCGTATCATTTTCTTTACAGTTACAATGATTAAAACGTCTTTGTCCCCAAAAGTGTCGTAGAAGAGAAAAGAAAATTTACATCTTTTGCATGGCTTCATTTATTTTAATTCTTAAACATTGATTACAAACGAATCAAATTTTATTTCATTTAAAAAGAAAGGCGTAATATTCATATTTGTTAGACTTTGTTAAAATCTTCATCGCAAGTCTGACTCGTTAAAATACGGCAGAGGGTTAATATCTTTAACTAGCTGGGAATAATAGATTGGGATTCTTAAATTATGTTAACCTTCCTCAGTTTTAGATTGCTCTTACTTATTTTTGCCATGAATGCATCACATCCGCAGTCTATGAATCACTATGGGAGACACAAAGATTTCATGGATGTACCTCTTTCTCCGCGCAATCCAGGTTCACCAACTTCACCAGGTTCTCCTTTCTGACCTTGAGATCCAGGAGGACCTTCGGGACCTGGCAGACCCGTCAAGCCTGTCGGCCCTTCGGCTCCTCTCATAGCCGACAAATGCTGCGACAGCATCTGCCTCAAGGCTTCCGCTTGCGAATCTGGTCCTTTCTCGTTGCCTTGCTGGCTCATTGATGGTATTATGAAAACGTTACCAGGCGGACCCGGCACGCCCTGTAAACCCCCTATCCCATCTCTTCCTGATTCTCCTTTCTTGCCAGATCCTCCAGGTACACCCGGAGGTCCCGGAAACCCACGTGGCCCTGGTGGGCCTCGATTATTATAATAGTTGAGACCATAATAAGTTCCTGGAGCTACATCCAGCAAATTTCCAGTAGTCTCGGGTATTTCTGGAACCGTTGTTCGGTATCTTTCGGTTACAATTGAGCCAACACCATCGACCTATAAAAATGTATTTTTGAAAAAAGGAACAGAGTGAGGTATTTACCTAAGGCTTACATCGAAAATATCTCCGTTGTTTTTAGTAGTACAAGAAAATGTTTCAGGAAGAAAATGATTGCTTCAGTGGGGCGATTATTGTGACGGAGAAGTTTAGAGAAACTGGAAGACAAGAGATGTCTTTTGACAATGTTTCAGTGTTTACATCAACGGAACCCTGGTAGAGTACAGAGTCTTCGTAATTTAAGTTATGCTTTTTGAAGAGTAACTCATTCAAAGGTCAACATATTATACATGGTTGAATTTGTATTTTCATTAGCCATAATGTTACATTAATCAAAATACGTCGTTCCATTAAAAAGAAACGTCGATGACCTTGGAATATCGGAAAATATATGCCTGAAACATTTTCTTGTATTACTAAAAACAACGGAGATATTTTCGGTGCAAGTTTTAATTATAATAAAAGAAGTAAAAGGCAAGAAGTAAACCTTGCTTTATCCGAACATAATTGAGTAAAAGTACAATATATGACTCACAACATATTGATTATCTTCAAACGTTTGGACAGTTGATCTCGAGTCATCATCGATCGATGTTTCCCGGCTATTCTCTTCATATTCCTCTGAGTAAAGTTCTTTTGTTCTACTGTCAGAGGTTTCATTTTGGTTGTCAAGGAAATTGTTTAAACCGGACATTGTAGTAGACGTTCTGCCATAGTTTCTAGATAAGTCGACATTGCTGTAGTTCGGTCTATAGTACGGTCTATTAGTCGGAAACGTCCCTCCGGAATAATTGTGAACATTTGGGTAATTACTTGCTTCAAACGAGTATCTCGTCTGATTCCTACAATCCGGTGCGAATATTGTGCAAATTTCGTAAGCTGCGTCTGGAACTGGTGCGATTTTCAACAACTCTAAACCACCCTATTAACGGTACCCATGGAGATTGATAAGTATCAGTTTGCGCAATCTGAATTTATTCGCTTGATTTCTGTTTACGAACCAAATATACGTTGGTGTCGACGATCTGCTGACCGATGATTATGATGCCACTGGTGCTGATCGTCTCCTCTGTATTTCTACGTAATTCTTTCGTAATTTGCTGATTACAATCAACGATCACCGTGATAGCATCCCCTTTGATACTGATTCCTAAACGATGCCACTGTCCGTCAGAGATATCAATTCCAAATGAAATCGGTTTGTCCTCGTCATCCGGAGTTGTGCTGTAGTAAACGTTGACGTCACTGCCCAATGACAGCACCAACTGTTCTTCGCCACTGTCACTGTAGATGGCAAACAGTGTGCCAACCGGATATCCTAATTTTTTTCGTATCGTAAGATAACTTGTTGTCTAACTACAGTAGAACCTCGATTATCCGAATTGAACAAAGGAACGCGACTGTTCGCGTATTAGAATAGTTGCTCTGTTATAGTGCTAGATTGAATGTTCATTCAGCTATTTATTTGAAGCATGTTAAGATACTAAAGATTTCAGGCACAGGAGGTTCGGATAATCGAGGCCCTACTATATGTATTCGATTATATTACAGCATCGAAAACAAATGGCACCAATGATGTTTGCTTATGTAATTCGAGAAATCCAATTTTTGTAAAGCTAAGCAAACGTAACGAATATAATATTTATAATAAAAACTCTGTAGAAGTAAACTCTAGTTTAACCCTTTGCACTCGAAACTATTATAACACGAAAACTAAACATTTCTTCTGACCTAGAATATTTTCATTTTATACATATTAAACTGATGCAATTTACTCATGCGATACTCAAATGTTTAATAACGTATTTGATATAAAATAATTTAATAACGTAACAATTATTTTACATTATTGATATAGCAATATTTAGTGGTGCCTCAGAGTCGCCACTCGAGTGCTAAGGGTTAAATGTAGCTTAAATGTCTCAATTTTTATATACAATTCAGTTCGAGCATATTTCAACCCTTATGCGGGCAACCAAAGCGTATAGATTTTTCTAGATAGATTAAATAATATATACACAACTGTGCAAAAGAAAGAAGCACCCAGTATAATTATAAGATATAATGACAAACAATATCTTTATATAAAAATTGTATTGTACACTGATTGATTTATTGCATTTAAAGTATTAGATAATCCGCAATAACACATATTCTCAGAACTATTCAACTAAACAGCGGAATCCTTTTTCAAAACTTGCTGTGTTCTTATTTGATTTTTTACGCTTTTCTATTAAATATGACCAGGTGCTTCTTTCTTTTGCACAGCAGTGTATTCGAGTGTTCATAGTCGTGCGGTTTGATAACAGTTTTATATAGTTGTTGAAAGACATGTGGTAAGCGGGTACTCGGTTGCCTACGTAACAGTTCAATTAAATAAACGAAATTGATGGAAATGATTACAAACCGATCTTTGGTTTGACCACAACTAAGATGGAAAAATCACGAGCTATGCCGTTAGGGAACAGAGTATTCGTATTGTTTGGCAGTAACGCGCTGCTTGCGATCTCGTATGCGATCGTATCGTTCCTGTGACAACGACTTTCGATAACTGTCACTCCTTGAGGTGCCTCTTGCATTCCAGTTCTTTCTATCAAGTCTACAGCATCTCTTTCTGAAATCATCGAAGAAGAAAAGACAAGCTTTTAAAATAATAATTTCCAATTCTCGAGAAATTGACGATATTAAACTTGCTGTAATTTCGTAAAAGCAAACTTGGACTCCTTCTACAGCTTGAAGATTCTACGTTCGCTACTTTCTTTCAAAAATGTTTGAGCGTTTAAGGAGGTTTTCTAACACGAGCAACTCAAAAACTTAATTTTTCTTCCTTAATCCTTAGACCATTACAGACCATTATAAAGAAAGACAATCAAAAATATACTTACTGGGAAGGCAAAGTGAGATGAAAAAGCATTTAGTGTTTGTATGATTACGTTCACTTATTTCTGAAGTGGTAAGAAGGTAAAATTCGAAATACTTTTCTTTAAAACGTCGCCATTTTGAAAGTGATTGTTCAGATTCAGTATGCGTTCACGTAGAAACTATTAATACATTTATAATTTTATATGGATTATGCACTAATTTGAATTTTCGATTTAGGAATCGTGCATTCATCCGGTAGTGCAGCAAAAATGGAACAGGTGAACGGATAAAACAAAAATGATCATAATCTCAGTAGGAATTAATCAAATATTTTCCAAAACTTCAATAAACGAACCTTAATAACTAGACAGCGGATCGTTATGTAAAATAAAAATGTTCTATCAGAATTACAACAAACTTGAGTGACATAATTTTCTTTCATAACATGGTTAATAGGCTGAAAATATTTAACATGACAGTATTTTTCCGTATTACATCTACTCATTTTAGTCATAAATGCATAAAATCCGCTGTCTATTAACAACATACGTACTAAGTCTGTTATAGAGACAAATAGTATTTCGTTTCTTGGGAAAAGAAATGATGGAATGACTCCTGAAATGTATATCCGAAAATTGGGAAATCTTCTTAATAGCAGTGAATCATTCTTCCCGTAAAATCTATAAATATCTCGGAGAGCTGCAATAACGTAAAGGCGGTAAAGACAACATAAAGAACTGGAAACCTAATAACCCCTGAACCCGAAAGACGTAACTCATCGCGTTACGCCGAACACTTAAACCAGTTCCATTAAGAAGTCCTCTTTTCTAGAGTGGAACACGCAGTTTTGCATGCTACGGGTTCAATTAACGTAATAGAGATCACTTAAAGAGACATTCACTAGCGACGACTTTTATTACGCGACCTGCACAATGATTTTAATGCTCGCGCCCATGCATGTCATCTGCATAAAGCACCTACAGGAGTTGCATTACCAACTGCATTAAAGTTAGCATTATCGAGTGCGTGCATATTCGTTCTAGCAAAAATTCAGAACGGAGTGATCTACATGAAGATCAGACTGTATTTAAAAATAATAATGCACTTACCCATATCTTGTAAGGTGATACCGGCTACCGACGGGTGCAACCCCAAACCTAACAGGAAGCACAGCACCGAAGAAACGGATTTGATGGTGCGAGATAGTCGCAGTGTTCTCCATTGCTTCTTCTCGTGGTACCACCGCATGCTACCCTCTCCTCGTCATATCATGGTCCTCACAACGAATTCCCCCGAATTATACTTCACCGAGCGGATCTGCGAGACCTAACAAATAGATCGTCGTGCGCTCGCCGCGGAACTATCCGAATGTAATAGCCGTCTCGGTACAATCACCCATCCCAAGTATATTTACTCTTCTTCTTCTTCTTCTTCACATCATCCCTCCTCTCGAATTCTAATGTCTCCCCGCTCTTCTTTTTCATAGGCGCCGATGCACCGTCTTGCGCGCATTCCACACATGTGTCTTTTAATGACAATTCCGCGTCCCTTCTATTGACACTGATTCGGATAACACGTGGTGCAACGAGACACCGGCGGGGTGGGGGTCGTTCCGTCATCAGACACATTTTCGTAAGAACTAGAACGGTGGAAATTCCCTTTTTCATTCCGTTATTTCTATTTTTTATCGTGTTTGTTATTACATATGTTATTAAATATATGTATATATATATTATATTCAAACGGAAAATTCACAACCGGTCCCCACGGACCGGTGCCGCGCTCAACGTGTTAAAAACAATGTTACAATGCACTTGAATTTTTCTAATCTATTACTGTTTTATACTTCACCCAATAAATTTCTTCATAAATACATAAAGATCCGCAGTCTACTGATCTGCAAGGAAAAAAATTAAATTACATTCATTTATATATTTTAAACAGCGGACTTCATACTTTAAAAAAAAATGTCCAGGATATATTAGGCGGAAATCATTGTTTTATGTTTAATTATTTAAAGATTAGCACGCGTTTCATTTTTTTAAAAACGTGGGTGATCGTCTAAAGACACTAATTTTTTGGGAAAGACGATCGAGGTATATCTTAATGCACGCATTGAATTCTGTACTGATAATAATTAAATGAATAAAATCAACTATACATTTACGAATAAAATTGTTCCTCTGTGACATGCGGTGATAGATTGATTACTCACTTGCTAGAAATTCGGAACGAGTTACTCAATGAAGTCTAAAGTAACTTGATCAAAACACACGCAGTTAATACATCTCTAATTTAAAAGGGAACAGTTGTTCAAACAACGTTATTGATAAGTATGTAGAGCAAAGTAAAAGATTCTCTGTTCTGTATATAATGTTTACGAAATTAAGTTATATTCAAAAGAATTGCGGGAAAAATGATACATAGAAGGAAGTGAGACGAATAGACTATAACGCGATAGATTTGGATTTATTAATTGTTCCGCGAGCGAATGCGATCATCGTTTAACTATGAAGGTTTTAATTAGTTACTTCCCGAGTTGATGTTCCTCATAAAGAACTTTTCTTCTGCGAACGCGAGGTAATAATTCTATTGAACTGCATTATAAGTTATAATTTATAACACATAAGTAGACTGCGGATTTTATGCACTTATGGCAAAAATGAGTGGGTGCAATTTAAAACAATGATTGAAGAGTGCAAATCTATTTTTCTCAGCTTGTTAAAATTATTAAAGTAAGAATAAACTATTTCTATGGCTCCAGTCACTTGCAATTGGTGCAAACAATTTTTATTTTGCATAAAGATCCGCAGTCTACACATAAGTTAGTTATTAGTTTTTTTAGTATATCCTATTTGTACTCATACCAAAATGGCAATTCAATTTGATATTTTTGTAGACTTTGAAGAAACTCGAATCGAATGAAATCTTATTTTTCGTGATAGTAGCCTTTTTAGAACTGAAATAAATTATCGTCGATGAACTGACATCAATAAAAATCGCTTTAAATTCTGTTATAGTTTATATCATAGCATTTTTTGAAAATTTTCAAGAGCCATAATTGCATAAAGATCCGCGGTCTAGTTATTATAAAATGACAGTAAACATACTGCTGTGACCGCAATTAAAGTTACACGAATAGAAGCTTATTAAAGCAATTAAAAATTTATTTATTTGAAAATGTTGCATTGTTGTCTCATTGTCGATTCTTTTGAATATTTTTTTAATGTTTTACCACAGAATTTCTTTATTACCAACAGTTGCAATGTTCTTGAAGTACAAAAAATATCATACTGTGTCGCCAGCGTCACCACTTGCCATGTGCCATGTGGTTCCAGAGAGTATATGAGAGTGCTCACGCTCGGGTTTTGCCCGTGCCCATTATAGTGCTGCCCCCTAGTCTAGTGCTTAGCCTGGATAAGAATCCGTTTCGACTTTCAATCCGGGCAACCACCTATACCGACTTTCAGACCGGACAAGAACCCGTTTCGACTTTCAATCCGGGCAACCACCTATATCGACTTTCAGTCCGGACAAGAACCCGTTTCGACTTTCAGTCCGAACAAGATCTTACATCATCTTTGGCCTTGATCAAAACGAAAAGACTATATTGTTTGATTCGCTGCACCCGTATTATATTCTCTTTCGTATCAAACAATATCCTGTATCCAATATCATGTATTAAAATAATTGCAAAAAATAATTATTTAATAAGGTGAAATAAAAGAAAGGATCGCAGAAGTAGACACATTGTGCGGAATAACAAATTTTATTTAAACAAAAAAGAGATCGAACTACATTTCAGCTCTACTTACAACAAACTATAAAATGTATAAGGTACTATTTACAATTTCTTAGGACCTTTAGAAATTATGTTCAGTTTGGACTGTGAAATGGGAAATAAAAGAAAGGCAAAACATTTCATTCTCTCGTAAATATTCGTGTGCCGTTTGATAACTGATTGATCCCATACGTCCGGAGTTGTGCAGAATTACAATTGGATTACTCCAGGAATTATAATTACGATGTAATTGAATTACATTGTAATTCAGTCATATTGTAATTTATAATTCAGATCTTCATTCAATTAAATTACAATGTAATTCGTAATTGCAATGGAGTACAATTATAATACACGTTGTTATTATTACAATGTAATTCGTAATTGCAATTGGATAATATACTTATAAAATACTTTGTAATTAAATTACATAAAATAGCGTTACGTATTATGAACGAGGACGAGGAATAGAAACTACGCCGCGCCGCACAAACACTATAAACAAGTATAATGAAAGAAAAACATAAAAATATGCCGCAATTCTTTATTGTTCTGTGCTATAATTTGGAGAGCTGTATTTTAATTATATTGTATTTCAATTACACATCTGATTAAATTCTTAGTAATTGAAAAAATTAATTGTAAGGTTTGAATTATTAATTCAGTTACGACGTAGTTGAATTTCTATACAGGGTGTCCCAGCTAACTTGACCACCTTGAATATCTTTGTTGTTTTTAGAGATACGTCAAATGTATGAAGGACATAGTTGAATGGCAAAATGGGGCTCATACGATACCAACAAAATTTTTGCTTTTATGCAATTTCTTTTGGAGATATGAATAGGAGACATAAGTAAGTAAACGCTAACGTCTTAGTACGACCGCAATGGTATTTTAGAGTTATTTAAATTGAAATATCTCCTGAACTACTAACTTTTCGACATACATAGGTTAGTACTTTTTATAACGAATGTCCAGCTGCATCGATTGATGTATTAAACAATACCTCATTCCATTTAAAAAAAATGAAGGTGACCTTCATATCATATCTCTAAAAAAATTACATGAAAACAAAAATTTTGTTGGTATCGTACAAGCCCCATTTTACCATTCAACTTCGTCCTTCAGACATTTGACGTATCTTGAAAAACAACAAAGATATTCAAGGTGGTCAAGGGTGTATCCCTTGGGTCCCATTCTAGCTGGGACACCCTGTATAATTGAAATATAATGTAATTCAATTGCGTAATTGAATTAGCACAACTCTGCATACGTTCATCTGCTTCCATCCGACGAAAGTTCTAATTACAATTGATTTCCCCAAAATGAACATTTTACTATTTTCCTGTGTATATCTGAAATAAAATTTAAATCATTCATATTTTCAAAGTTGTCCCCCTTCGGTGTCCACTCTTTGTAAATGACAATCTCTCAGTAATAGTTCTATGTTGCACATTACAGCGAATCCCATCGTCGACCGATTTGCACGGATGATGGTAATTTTCCAAACGCAGGGTTTTCCCCACTCATAAAACTCAACCGTCCTCTTCACTCTCTTCTCTCTCATCCTCTTTCTTTCCTTTCTCTTATTACAACCGTATTCCTACCAGGGCTTCGGAGTCGGAGTCGTGGAGTCGGAGTCGGAGTTTGAGAGTAATTGCTGATCACTGGAGTCGGAGCCGGAGTCAGAAAAAGCTATATATCGACTCTCGGAGCCGGAGTCAGAGTCGGAAAAAAATATATCGACTCCGACTCCAACTTTGGCTCTTCTGTTTATAAATCATTAATAGATTTATATATACATAAATAAATTGCTAATATTCGATCTGCAGCACAAACGTATTGTATATGTAATACATATTTATATACCTCGGCACTCGGCACTATGTAAAGGAGAAGCAGTTAAAGTTATGGTAGTAGTATTTTCTAACTATTTCCTGAAAGTGAGAAAGTAACAGTCGTGTTGTGTTGTATCAGAGTTATCTGTTCCATATTCTTAGACTTTAATACAATATTTCAACTATTTATTCAGTTTTAATACAACTCTTAATTATTTTGAGTACATATTTTTTCAATTTGGAGAGTCGGAGTCGGAGTCGAAATCGGCGTCGGAGTCGGAGTCGGAGTCGGATTCGGAGTCGGAGATAAAAAAAAAGAGGAGTTGGAGTCGGAGTTGGAGTTAAGAATTTTGTCTACCGACTCCGAAGCCCTGATTCCTACAACACTAGCCCATCGTTGACACAGATAGACGAAAACCAAACATCCACGCTAGCGTACCCCAAAGTTATCCTTCTAAATTTTCGTCGAAAAATTTGGTTTTCATGTTGTTCTAGTTCTAGACTTTCATTTTTCTAGTGTTTTTTGAGAATATTTTACCAAAAAAAATATATGTTTCTTAATATCGGTATTTTGCATACATATTTATTTATATTCGGGATTTATACCTCAGGATTTTGCAAAAAATCGATTTTTGTTAACAAATTATCTAATTCAAAGATCCTTCAAGATCCTTTTGACCAACTCGAGGCTTGAATGAACACGTACCGAGGCCTGAGACCAGAACATAATAGTAGTACAATAAACACGGCCGGGCAACCCCACGGCCAGCCAGGTATATCGGCATGACACCACTAACAAGTGAATGCTAAACTTGTTGATTTTTTGTAATTTTCTCACGAAAGTGACGCGAGCCAGTTCGTGGCGTTCTTCCGATTAAGAAAAGACTAAACTCGATAGAATTCGGACTGTGACCAGTGGTTTTACTCGTGAAAATATCTTCGAAATTTGTATTTGAATACAATTTCAGCCCATCCTCCGTGCTAGGGCGACGAAGCGACGATGGCCTCGGGCGCCTTGGTCAAGTGGTGCAATAAAAACCGCCGGGCAATCCCCCGGCCAGCTAGGTATCTCGACATGAAACCGCTAGCAAGTGAATGCTAAACTTGTTGATTTTTCGTAATTTTCTCATGAAAGTGACACGAGCCAGTGCGTGGCGTTCTTCCGATTAAGAAAAGACTAAACTCGATAGAATTCGGACTGTGTCCAGTGGTTTTACTCGTGAAAGTATCTTCGTTTGTATTTATAGATACAGTTTTTGCCCATCCTCCGTGCTAGGACGACAAAGCGACGAGGGGCCTCGGGCCTCGGGCTCGGCCGTGTTTATTGCACCACTTGGCCACGGCTCCCGAGGCCCTCGACGCTTCGTCGCCTTAGCCAGCAGAGATGGGCAAAAATTGTAATTAAATACATACAAATTTCGAAGATACTTTCACGAACAAATCCACTTAGACACAGTCCTACCAAATTTCATCGAGTTTAGTATTTTTGAAGTGAAACGTCTCTGCTGAGGGGCTACAATTTTCTAGCATTACGGAAGTGGGTTACGGAAATTGAGTGTGACGAAACTGGTCCTCCACCGTCGCCTTTCCACCCTTCTCCGAGCTCGCGTTTCGGTGGACCGAGTAGCTGAAACGCGAGTCAGGAGAAGCTAAGTCAACGATGGAAATGATCGAGATCCGCTAATGTAAGTTTAATTAATCATTTACAATTCAATGAAATATATTTTTCATTTGAATGTATTAGGTAATCAAATATTTTATAAATTCAATTTTTCCTGTCTATACAATCTATTTAAACAAGTACAGTTTTTAAATATGTTATATTAAATTTTGTAACAATCGTTTTGAGACGAATTAAGTTTGAAACAAAATTTTTTTATTAGTGTACACCCTTTTTTTAAAGGCAATCTGCAAGACAGTAAAATTGTTTAAACAAATATAATTATTTAAACAAAGTATACTTTCTCACAAATAATTTCTTTAATAACCATCTTTTTATAAACAGAATTTTCCGGACAAATAAAACTGTTTAAACAAACATATGAATAATCTGTATTTTTTAAAAATGGATTTAAATAGATTATATTTAAATAAAGTAAAAAAAAGCCTTCAAATTGAATAATAAAATGCATTTTCCTATTTGCAGAGTCATCGCTGTCATCGCTAGCAGTGCTGCCTGCCAAAAGGTCACTACTTCCTCCACCGGCATTCGCCTATTTAATTGTTGTTAAATTCCTATTAATAGTTGCTATGTATTATAATAATTATTTATTTATTTGTTTTATAATATTTGTATTATATTTGTCTATATGTATTATAATATTTGTTTTTATGTGTGTAATAAATGATTTTTGTTTTTCGATTAATTGTTTTGTTTCGATTTTCTTTAATTTACCATTCCACAGTTAAATTCCGATTTCCAAACTGAACATAATTTCTACAAGTCCTAAGGAATTGTAAATTTGTACCTTTTATAAATTTTATAGTTTGTTGTAAGTAGAGCTGAAATGTAGTTCGATCTCGTTTTTGTTTAAATAAAATTTGTTATTCCGCACAATGTGTCTACTTCTGCGATCCTTTCTTTTATTTCACCTTATTAAATAATTATTTTTTGCAATTATTTTAATACATGATATTGGATACAGGATATTGTTTGATACGAAAGAGAATATAATACGGGTGCAGCGAATCAAACAATATAGTCTTTTCGTTTTGATCAAGGCCAAAGATGATGTAAGATCTTGTTCGGACTGAAAGTCGAAACGGATTCTTGTCCGGACTCCGGACTGAAAGTCGATATAGGTGGTTGCCCGGATTGAAAGTCGAAACGGGTTCTTGTCCGGTCTGAAAGTCGGTATAGGTGGTTGCCCGGATTGAAAGTCGAAACGGATTCTTATCCGGACTAAAGAATGATGGCAGCCAAAAGTGGCACGGGCAAAACCCGAGCGTGAGCACTCTCATATACTCTCTGGTGGTTCCATCGTTCCATGTTCCATGAACAATTGTCAACATAACCCGCAGAATTTTTGCGTGGATATCGTAACAATGCCTAGCAAAAAGAAAGTTAAAGTTTATAATACGAAGAAGAAGCCTGTTCCTGAGACAAAAGTAATCACGGAATTACAATCCAAGTATGATGATGTAAGTACCAATACGTTCTTTACATATTTTCTAAATATGTAATGTACAACTTACCTCTACTAATTGTTGTATTTTTATAGATTGACGAAGCGAAGATAACAAAATTTAAAGACCTCCCTCTATCAACAAAAACCTTAAAAGGTTTGGCAGAGAATAATTACATTGATATGACGGATATACAGAAGCAAAGTATTGGATTGGCATTACGTGGCAATGATATTCTAGGAGCGGCTAAAACTGGCAGTGGAAAAACTTTAGCATTCCTCATTCCAGTAAGAAATACGATTAAACATATTATATGAATTTCATGAAACATATATGACCCTTTGATTGCAACATGCTTTAACTCAAAGCCATTAGTATTTTGCTACAAGATATTCATGTGACAACTATTGTGACTAATGGACAATTTACGAATTGTAGCTATAGCAATTCTAAGAATTGCGTTGTTAAGAACAAGAAGACATTTCAATGTATTTTAATATAGTAGGTTCACGCTCATTCCACTCCCAATCGAATGTTGCAATTGTTTCTTTATATTGTTGTATATACACATTGATTGCTTCGATCCGATAGTGGAGGAGTTATAAGTGGGAAATCTTGTGCGATAAATTGAATACCTTGTTCATTGAAGAATCTTGGGTCTTGCCTAAAATTCTGGTCCCGTTTTCAAACAACGAGCGAGTATCTACTGTATATAAAATTTAGTAATACAAACTGGCAGTGTAATGATAATGAATGGCTCTGTACCAATCATAATTTACTAAATATATACAAGATGGTCATTTAAGTAAGGCCACCTAAATATCTGTTTGATTGGTAATGATGCAAAAGATATTTTTATGTTGTTTGCATGCCGCTACACATTTCTTTATTTCAATGTGCAACTAATAAAATGACGTGGCAGCACATCATACATTAGTAGACAGCAGATTTTATGCATTTATGACAAAACTGAGTAGGTGTAAATTAAAACAGTAAGAACATTAGAAGAATTTAAAAATCCTGTTATATTATTTCTAAACAATTAATCATATTAAGAAAGAAAATAAATTTCCATTTCACTCCAGTTTGTTGCAATTCAGATAGAAAATTTTTATTTTGCATAAAGATCCATTGTCTATACATTAGCATTTATAGCTCATTTGTAAGAATATTGCACACTTTACTTAACATTAATTATATATTAATTAGAATTACATATTAATTATAATTTCGTAATTGTTGAAGGTTATAGAAATTTTATATTGCAAACAATGGACCAGATTGGATGGACTTGGTGCACTTGTCATCACACCAACCAGAGAACTTGCTTATCAAATATATGAAACATTACGTAAAGTTGGGATACACCATGATACTTCTGCTGGTCTTATTATCGGTGGAAAAGATTTGAACTTTGAGAGGAAACGTATGGATCAGTGTAACATTATCATTTGTACACCTGGACGTTTATTGCAACATATGGATGAAAATCCATTATTTGATTGCGTAAATATGCAGGTATATTATACAAAAGTGTACATGCTTTATATTTTATAATATCAAATCATTGTCATATGTGCTTACTCGCTTTTTATATTATAGGTATTGGTATTAGATGAGGCTGACCGTTGCTTAGATATGGGTTTCGAACACACTATGAATTCTATTATAGAAAATTTACCTCCGAAAAGACAAACTCTCCTATTTTCTGCAACTCAAACGAAGTAAGTTTCTTAATATTATTAAAATAGTATTTTTCTATTTGCATTCACTATTCTTATAACTTTCGTTAGGTCTGTCAGAGATTTAGCCAGATTAAGTTTGAAAGATCCTATGTATATATCTGTACATGAGCATGCTGCTCATACTACACCCGAAACTCTTCAACAAAGTTATGTTATATGTGCCTTAGAAGATAAACTGTCGATGATATGGTCATTTTTACGAAATCATTTGAAGCAAAAAATTATTGTATTTTTCTCTAGTTGTAAGCAGGTACAGTAACATTTAATGTAATCATTTGCAATAACAATTAACTAGAAGTATGCGAGAACCCGGAAATGTTGGGGCGAGTCGGATCGAGAATTTTATTCGAGAATTTGATTCGAGAACCCAAATGTGCTCAGGATTCCCCAAATTTTCAATAACTGGACTCATCTCGACTCGTCCCGATCTTCGGGTTCTCCCACACCTCTACAAATAACAAAGATAATAACATTATTTCTATTTAGGTAAAATATGTATACGAAGTGTTCTGCAGATTGAGACCTGGCATAAGTTTGTTAGCTCTTTACGGTACCTTACATCAGCTCAGAAGAATGGAAATCTATGAAGCCTTCTGTAAAAAACAATTTGCAGTTTTATTTGCCACTGACATTGCAGCTCGTGGATTAGGTATGTAAGAAAGACTGTGTCTACATGGAAATTACTTGAGGTCTATATTCAATATAATTAGTAAACAAAATTCTTTAAAATAAGTAGCAGTCGAGGAACTGCCCTTTGAAATAAATTTCAAACAAAACACTTCAAATAGTAGGGAGTTGTTGGCAACAAAATTGAAAAATAATTCGAAGTGCAAAGAGTTAAAATAATAACGAAGTTCTGGAAGTCCCTGCAAAGACGGGGTAAAGTATTCTATTCTATTCCATTCTAGATTTCCCTGACGTAAATTGGGTCGTACAAATGGACTGTCCTGAAGATGAAAATGCATATATACACCGTGCTGGTAGAACTGCTAGGTTTCAAAGCGGTGGAGAATCTCTATTAGTTCTATTGAATTCTGAAGAAAAAATGGTTGCTAAATTAAAGGAACGCAGAATTCCAATATCCATGATCCAGTAAGTTAGAAATAACAAAAAGAATTTGGTAATTAAATAGTAAACTGCATTAACATTCTTTTATTTAGGATAAACCCAAACAAATTACAAAATCCCCAACGTAAAATAGAAGCATTATTAGCGAGGGATGTATCATTAAAGGAAAGTGCTCAAAGAGCATTTGTAGCATATGTGAAATCAGTTTTCTTAATGAAAGATAAAGAAGTTTTCAATGTTCATGCATTGAATACTGACGCTTATGCAAGGTAAGAAAAACACGTAAATTATGGTTAATTACCTAAATTATGATCGTTATCTGGAGACATAATTTTATGTATCGTTTAATTACTTAAACAAAAAAGAATAATTTTATGTTGCAATCTATAATTAGATCTTTAGGGTTAGCTATACCTCCAAGGATACGGTTTTTACAAAGAATGGACAAGAAACGACAGTCGTCTAATAAAAACTTGGAAGACAAGGAACCAGTTACAAATCATGAATCAAATAATTATAAACGTAAAGAAAATAAATTTAAATCTACTAGTGATGAAGGCTCCGAGCAAGATGAAGGAAGTATTGAAAATCATAAAACGAAAGCAAACAAATTTACATTTGGTAAGGAACCGAATGCTAGTTATTATAAAATGTTTTGTAGATTCTGTATATAACGTAATATTTTATATTTATAGGCGACAGTGACGATGACGACGACGACGACGACGACGATGATGATATATTGGTTTTGAAGAGAAAAAATATAGACGTTGATGATATACCTGAAATTCCCACTAACGATGAGATTTTAGAGTCGAATAAAAAGAAGCCTGTTACAAAGGCCGCAGTTGCTAAAAAAATTCTTAGAAAGAAAATCGTACCCAATAAGAAAACTACTTTCGACGAAGATGGAGAGGTTCTATAGATCTTTTTTTAGATAGATCTTGTACTTACATTACAGTCGTTAATATGTATAATGAAATGTAATCGCGAAATTTTAAAATTTTTAGGAGGTACTGGACCCCGCCAGAGTTAAAGTTTCAGAAATAGCAAGACAATATGAAAATGAAACAGAATCGGGTATCAACATAGAAATAGCTAAACAGATATTGCGCGAAGAAGATAAAATTGATAAGCAGCGCTTTAGACAAAAGATTAAGGAGAAACACAAGGAAGAAAAACGAAAATTGAAAGCTAGTAACAAGAGAGAAAACAAGGATGACGACAGTGATGAAGAAGATGTGGAAAATAATGATAACGATAATAATAGTGAAAGTGATGAAAGTGGGCCGGATTTGTCATGGTTACCGGATCCGGATAAAATCTATGGTAAACAGGATGAAAGTGACGAAGAAGAATCTGAAGAAGAAAATGCTAACTCTGAGGAAGATGAAGATGAAGAGGATAGCAAAATACATAGGTACGTATTACAATAATTAATACTAAACATATCTATAAAAATATACCTGTTTTATTCGTAATACTATACTGATCTTTGGCATTCTTACTTTTATCGTTTACAGGCTTCCTAAAAGGAAACTTTTAACACAGGAGGAATACAAAAAAATCAAGAAAAAACAAAAAACATTAGTTGGTATAGAGAACACACACTTAAAAGCGGACGAGGAACTAGCATTGCAACTCTTGCGAAATTAAATAATGTATCAAATTTTCCAAATTTGTTGAATAAGTCTTTAATCTTCTTTTCCTAGGTGTTATGATACAACATTGTCGATATCATTGTTGATTTTTATCTAGATTTACGATCATGTGAACAAATTCAAACTGATTAAAGAATTTATCAACAGAAACAGAATTTATCTTTATCGCCGCATCTTTACTGGAAATAATTCCTTATTTTCATATTTAATCAATAACTCAGATCCAATATGTGTGTATATCAACGTCACTGAATAACAAGACAATATTATTTAATAAGATGCATCTATAAAAATCGTTTACATGTCCAATGTATCCTACAAGGATAATTACAATCTTTGAACAACTGTATATGTTATGCTAATACTTACACTGAATATTTTACAAAGTTTATATTTTAATAATCCATTGTACGACAGTGTCACGTTCGATAAAATTATGTATATTAAATACGATTCGAATTTTGTTAATTTACTTAAAACTTATTATGTATAGGTCTGTGCAACTTATGTGACTTTAGATTAATGAGTATAATGACTTCTGTCAATCAAAATGACAATGTAATACTTTAACAAACGATGGAATATTCTTGCTAACAAGCAAAGTTCAATAGTATGCAGGTATTTTTTCTACAAATTTTAATATCCAACAAAACGTATTTTGTCAGTTTATTCGGATGCTACTTTAATGTGTTTCAGAATAGCATCAACAACTTCCCTGCTTGTAGCTTGTCCACCAAGATCACGAGTTTGAATACCTTGATTGATAGTTTTATTGATTGCACTCTGAATTACCGTAGCATGATCTTTATGTCCAAGATGACGTAACATATCAACTGCAGCATTCAACATTGCAATGGGATTAGCTATATTTTTCCCAGCAATACTAGTACCAGTGTTACGAGTACCTGGTTCAAATATAGTATAGTGGTCACCATAGTTTTTACCAGCTAATAATCCAGCTCCACCAAGTAGACCACATACTACATTCGATACAATTGCTCCATATAAATTAGTTGTTAACACAATATCAAACTGATGTGGATTGGAGACCAGCTGCATACAGGTGTTATCAATGATCATATCATTGTGAACAATTTCCGGATAATCTTTAGCAACTTTCTTCGAAGTTTCTAAGAATAATCCATCGGAGAGTTTCATTATATTTGCCTTATGAACTGTAGTGACCTTCTTCCTTCCATTTCGTTTAGCATATTCGAACGCGTATCTAGCAACACGTTCGGAATTTGACCGTGTAATCACTTTCATGCTTTCTACAACACCATATACACTTTCGTGTTCTAACATGGCGTATTCTCCTTCTGTATTTTGTCTGACAATGACAATATCGATGTTTTTGTGACGTGAATTTACTCCTGGATAGGATACACAATGCAAAACGTTCACATAAAGATCCAATTCGTTTCGAAGAGCTACATTTCGAGAAAGTACACTGGCTTCTGTACTATGAGTTTCAATATTTCCTTTTAACGCTACGCCATTTCTACGAATCGATGTGATAGCATAATGTAGATCAATATTGTCATCTGCATTCGGATCAATATCTACATCTTCAAAATCTACTGGTACACCAGCATAAGCAAAGACCTATAACAAGTACACAAAAAAATTATGTAAGACATTTATATAGATTATGAAAACTTTATCCTTCTTCTTTGTTCAGAAATATTACTACAATTCAAAAGAATATTTTACATGGCACAGTAATACAGTATAGAAAGGTCTTTTATCGAGCTGAAGATCGAACATTGTTTATTCATACCTCTTTAACATAGGTCATTAACTCTGGTCCAATACCTGCACCAGGGAGAACAGTAACTGCGTGACGTCCACCATAATGCGCCTTTGGTATAGGCATTACCTTTTTAATAGTTGGAGTTTTGTGTTGAATTTCGAATGCAGATAAAGAAGCACATCGGTACATTTGAGATACAACATTTTTCGGACGTAGATATTTAACAACGGATCGAGCAGCCATTACGAATATTTGTCTGTAAATTACGCATAGATCATAATTAATCGGCGATTTTACAATATTTAATAGTATTAGAAGATTAATCGATATTTAAACACATACTCTACTACTTTGCAAATTCTATTTTAACAATACCTTGAAAGTCCTTGCCAACTCTGAATTTTCAGCGCCGTTTGAACTGTGGTCTTTGTAGAATGGCAAATTAACGTCAAAGATTTAAATCATAGCGCCATCTAGACAATGCTGAAATCAGTTGACATAAAAATTGAATTCAAATTTTTTTTTGTTTTACCAATATTCTCTTGTTTTAGTATTTTAGATTTTAGTAAGCAACAATTGATTGAATATTAACTATATATGTAGTGGTACATATACAAATGAGATCAATTTCTACATTTAAAAAAAATTAATAATTGATTATAAATAATTGTATACCAACAATATTTTCAATACGAACATTACATAGTTTACATTCATTGAATAATGTATAAATCAAATTGGAAAACCCAAAAACTATTTTACACCGAATTACAACGTAATTGCGGACGACTAAAAAGAACTACCAATTAGAAGATAATTCTAGAAGAAATTATAATAGATGAATTTTCGTAAATTTTTATTTTGTTGTTTGTGAAGGGGAAAGAGCGAATCATGCTGTTTTAACGTACAATTATTTTAAAATGATTGGTTGAGAACAGTGAAGTTGGAAACAAAACATTGCTGTAGTATGTATAGGTATAGGTACATATATTATAATCTTATTTTATTTTTAAAATAACTGTGAAGTTCTTATAAAAGAAACGTTATATTTTTCAAGTAAGAGGACATACAGTTTAACTTGTGTTTAAAATAAATAATATTTTACGGTAAAAAGTAAGAAGCTGGTCAGCTGAATAGTCAGTCATTTTCTGCAGGTTGGTCAGCCTGCGATTTTTCGCGGCAACACAGTAACAGTAACAAGACGCTGAAGCAAAAGAAAGCTCGCCGTGTCGTTCCTGCGTGTGTGCTCGTCTGGTGTTCTACTGTTTTAAGTACGTCCTGTAATTATAAAGTAAGTGTTTTAAGATAATAACGAAAGTAATCGTAAAAGAAAATGATATAAATTAACATTACTTTTTATCGACTTAATCTATAAGTTCAATGATAAAATGTACGACTGTTTCCCGGTAGCCATGCCGCCATTTTGCACTGTGTTCATTTCAGTTCTCTTTACATCTTGGAAACGCTATTTATATACATACAATCGTTAAATACATTGTTATTATCCGCAACAATAATTCATCGTTTCTACACGTAATTTATATAAAGTGCGTTATTAAACTGAATCGAGCATTTCTATCAATAAGTTTCCTGTATTTGTTTTTCCAATTTTTTCCAAGTTACACAATTTGATAGTTTTATTTATTATTCAGTTGTAACATTCAGCTTTACCACTGTTCACAGCAATGAGTAAAAGTAAAGATTCATCCGCTGTCGAGACTGAGGGTGGAGAGGAGTTCAGTGTTGAAAAAGTTTTGGACAGAAGAGTGGTGAAAGGAAAGGTAAACTATTTGTATAATATTGTTTATTTTTATCGTATCTTATAATTAACGTGTTGGCTACCACGGGAATTTTGTATGTTTCACGCAAGTTGTGTCTATTTCATTTGTATAAACGATCAGAGTTAATAATAATTAGACTGCGGAAATGATCCGGAAAAGACCTGCAGTCTACTAATAATCATTAGTAGTTACTCAATAATGAAGTTTGTACCTTATACTACCTTCAACAATCAGGTTGAATACTTTCTGAAGTGGAAAGGATATTCCAATGAAGACAATACTTGGGAACCAGAAGAAAATTTGGACTGCCCAGACTTAATTGCCCAATTTGAAGAACAAAGGAAAAAGAAAGAAGCTGCAGCCATTGGTAAACGTCATGAAGATAAAGAACAAAAGAAACGAAAAAGCACACCTGTTCCGACAAATACCAAGAAGAGAATGACGGAAGAGAAAAAACCTGAAGGTTCTTGTTACTTGTATTAGTTTGTTTAAAAGTGACATATAATTAATACGTTTAATTTGTACCTGACTAACATATTTTACTTGATTTAGGTTTTGACAGAAACTTAGATCCGGAAAGAATTATTGGTGCAACAGATTCAAGTGGGGAGCTTATGTTTTTAATGAAATGGAAAGGAACGGATGACGCAGACTTGGTCCCTGCTAGAATTGCTAACGAGAAGTGTCCACAAATTGTGATCAAGTTCTATGAAGAGCGATTAACATGGCACAGTCCTACTCATGATGAAGAGAATTCAACAAAAGCTGATCCAGAGTAGCATCCAGCCTTTCGGTATACATGCACAACACGCTTTAGAATTTGTCGCATATAAAAAACCAACTAGCGTGTACAAAATGAAAGTTCAAAAAAGTTTATTGCACAGTAATAACAATGTGGACTTTAATGTATTTTACAATTAATAGCAACGTACATTTGAACAATAGACAAGTCATATTACATATGTGTCACTATTAGAAAATAATAGTTATTCTTACTATGTACTTTCTTACAATATGCACCTTGCAGTTTTATTAAATATATTTCTAATAATTCCAATGTTTATTAGTTTCAATTTAATGATAATTTATATATATATTAATGCACGGAATTATATACATAGTGATCCTCATAACAAGTGACGACTTCAAATAACTCTTTGAATTGTTAATCATAGAGAAATATTATTTTGTTCTTTGCAACAGGAAGATTTTTTGAATGGTATGCCTAACATTTGTTTTTCAATGTGAGTGAAACATGAAATTGTGCGTAAAATTCAGATCTGATCGAACGTAACTTTGTTTATGATAGCAGATCGTATTTCTAAATACAGTTTTTTTTCGGTTACGTTTAAATTTTTCTAATACAAGAGCATTACTTTGGAAATATCTTGATAAGTTTCATGCTTTATTTAAGTACAGTAGACTCCTATCTAACGCAATAAAAAAATTGCTTAAAATTACTGTGACTGCAAAATACAATACATATGTACAGTCTTTTTAAACAAGTTTCTGGTCGCGTTATACGGGAGTCTACTGTAAAATATTATAGTTAAAAACATAAAAGTGATCTTCATATCTCGATAAAAAAGACAAACTAATGGCAAAACGACTACTGTACCTTATATACTCCTTGAAGCTATGCAACTTCCAGTTTCTTCTAAGGTAAATAAATTACGAGCTGTTCGAAATCGTAGCGTTACAAGAATTACTCTGTATTTGAAACTGAAAACTTCATGACATTACTTAAATATAATATGACAATGTACAATGCGTACGGACATTGGAATGGAACCAGTTATCATAATTCCTTAAAAATGTAAAAATGTGTTTAGTAATAAGTATAACTGTACAAGCACCAGTTCTTATATAAGAGAAAATTTATATTACGACAAAAAAACCAACTTCTTTCCAAGATCCTTTCAGTCTCTACATTAGGTTCACATGTTTACTAAAAACTGAAAAGTATTAAAGACATTTTTTCAATTTTGTAACACGATACAGTATTGGTAATTTAATTGTAATGCGTAATATCTGTTTCTTGAAATGCAGACAAATCGTTTAATATGTAAGTATTCACATAAGGACATACATATATGGTTTATTACTTTATATAAAATTATAATTAAACTTGGTTTTTTTTTTAAAATGTATAAAACACAATTTCTTATGCATACACAATCTTTCCAGATTTTTCCAAAAAAGACATTGAAAATTTACAGAAAAACTTTTACTGTACATTCAATGCCTAATCCTTTTCACATTTTTCTTGAAAGTTTTCGAACCTTTTCGTTTGTTGTTTTTATTGAAAGAACCTTGAAGTTTTTGATGCCGTTTTGTTTCCCAATCTATTTGCTTCACACTTGCACCGTCTGCTGTATTAAACGTATCTGTGCCACCATGTTTACCCTTTTGTTTACTGTGTTCTTCAAGCATTTCTGCAAACTTCTCTGCAGATACAAATATGTTACTATCTATTCCTTTTGACTTTTGACTCTTTTTAGTTTGTCCTTGACTTTTCTTTGCCTGTTTATGTTTTATGCTTTCCGGAATTTCATGATCAATTATATCTTCGTTATCACTTATATCATCATCAAAATCTATATCACTCATATCATCATCCTCGTCTAGATCTATATCATTTAAATCTTGTAATTCATTGTCTGTGCCTTCATTTTCATCTAAATCTGGCTCTGAATCATTTGTGTCATTAGAATCATCGATTTCCTCATCGTCCTCCGAATCTTCACCGTCTTCTTCAGTATCTACAAAAAATATTTGAAAGTTGTAAAGCTAACATAAAAGGAATTTCTATATCAAAGAAGAGAAAGAATTATGTGACAAACCTTTTCTCTTCTTTTTCCTGGTTTGAATGTCAGCTGCAATGTCTAGATCTTCGAAGTCTTTGCCGTCTGTTAACCTTCCTAACATATCGTCAAATTCTTCACTGTTAATACTGTCTGTATCATCATCGTCTGCTTTAGACTCGGTTTTCATTATCTTCTTCTTGTTTAAATATCGATATAAGAATAATTCGTCAACCGGTATACGTTCTTCTCTTTCGTTAAGATACGAGACACTATCTACTGGTATGCCTCGGATACCTTTTGGTGTATATCCCGCACGTTGAGCCAAAGGATCATTTCTCCTTTGTACCTTTTTATCTTCTAACTTCTTTGGATTTTTAAAAACATAACGATCCAGAAAACGCATTGAGGATAAATCTTCTAACGGATCACCAGTATAATAAATTAATTTTCCTGTATAAAAATAATACATTTTATGTATTAGCAATGTATTAAGCAATGTATTATTTATATTCATAATATGCATGGATAAACTACCTTCAATGATTGTACTCGCAAATAATGCGACACTCGGATGATAATGTTTAGATAATGTTATTAATTCAGTACTTAAATCTTGAGTTATTCCTGCATAAAGAGGATTGCGGTAAAAAGGATCATACTCTTTTTCTTTAGGTGATTCAACTTTTACATCATCATCTACTTTGAACTGAAATTTTGTTTCCTCATTTTCATCACGTACAATTGCAATATTTGTTAGTAAAATAGAATTTTCTGAATTTATTGGTTTGTCGAGTTCATCAACATCTTCTGTACTGAACAAAGTATCTTCAGTTTCGGCATCTTCGTTTTCAATTTTAATACACATTCGTGACTTCAGTAATGAGTTTTTCAATTCTTTATGCGTATGAATAATTTTAGATATTACATATAAAATTGCACACGTCATATTTGCAGGAAAGTATAATGCAACTTGTAAACTCCTTCTAATGAATGCATATAAACGTGGTATTTTCTTATCTTTTTGGAGAACTCTGAACAATAAATTAAGAAACAATGCACGTTTGTTTACTACTCCGATCTGTGGGTCTAGTAACTTTCTATAAAATGTAGAATAAAATCTATCTGACTGAACCTGATCCTTTCCCGTGACCTACATAAGAAATATAAAAATTAGATTTCCAAAAATTTCCATAAAATAAATACCTCATGTAACATATAGCTACATACCTGATGTAATAAATTAAGTGCATTCAGGGAAACATTGAATGATCCAACGTGTACAACTTTGTACACAGAATCTATATGATTATTTAAAATGTTTGAGTCCATTTTTGCAAATGGATAAGCTCTATTTACACCAGTTAAAATTGCTGCCATCATTCTACTATCTGGTTCCCCCTTTTTCAAACAAGCTTTGAAAAATGCGAAATACACTTCGATAAGGGTAGATGCAATCTGTTCGTCATCTTTGCTCAAAATAAATTGCGTTAACAAACAAATTGCATAGTATTGAGCACGTTGCGCCACGTTCTTTCTGAACAATAATTTTTCTACTTCTCGCAATACAACAAGCTTCATATTTGGATGTTCATATAATACCTTATTTAAACAAAATATAACTTTAGATCCTACTTTACTACTCGGATCTCCTATTTTGTTTACAATCACTTCCAGAAGCTTGTGTTCTTGTTCTGAATTTCCAATCAGCAAATCTGTCATCACCGATATCGCTGCGTCACGATTTGCATCCACTGTATCTGAAGCAATATTTGCTAAAGACATAATAAAACGTTCATACTGTTCGTGTAACTGGTCTTCAAAATACCAATATGACATTAATTTTTTCTTCGATGCGTCTGTTTTAACAACGGTTTCGTTAACATTATTTTGATCAACTTCGTCCAAATTTTGCTCTTCGAACTTGAGCAATTTAAATTCCGGGTGAAGTAAGTCGGATAAAAAGAGATCTCTTAATGACTTAATTACCATGATACATTGATTATGCTTTGCTATCCGCACTTGATTTATCAGCATTGTAAGTCTAGCCAAATTATGTTTCGGATTGTCTTGAACTAATACAATAGCAGCTGCAATTTTATCCGAAGTTGTACCTTGTGTCAATGCTGTTTTTAACCATGCTGTTTCCGAATCGCGAGATTTTGATTCTTTCAATTGATAAACAGATGTTTCTGCATCCAAGTATCTTTTACTTTCCTCTTTTAGTTTCGAAACTTCTGTTTCAGATTTCGAATGTTTGCATGGTCTTTCCCGTTTTGAATATTCTTCATACCACTTTGAATCACCACGACCGGTGGCTTTATCATCGATTCCTTTCCTCATTTTCTTAAAAATACAAATGTTCACTTAAAAATTCATCAAAAAGTATTATAAATAGAATATATGTACTACTTTTTGTGAAAAGTTGAGAAATTCTTACCTCGTGGTTAACCTCAATAACATTGATAAATGGTTTAAAAATTTGTTTTTATAAGGCAGCATAAAATAACATAATAAATGAAATATCTGGCAGGTTTCAAGTACTTAGATCTTTCTACAGCAAAAAATGTATAGTTTTCTTATTTCAAAATAACAAAAATGTATGACCACAGACACAGACCATAGACGAAATACGGGAGTAGACTGACATCTTATGGGATATGGGACATGAGACGATGAGACTTGGTGTCTATAGGAATCTGTAGTACCATAAATTGAATTATTTATTTATTATTAATTGTGATTTAGTTTCCGACTGTTTGTCAATTGATATTAATTGTTCTTTCTGTTATAGATTCCGAGGGAAAAAGTATCCATGAATCGAAAGATCATATAAATAGATCGATACTACGATACTACCTCGATGCTTTCGATAATCGAAAGCGGACGTAGCGTAATGGCGTACTTTCTTGAAGCAGGAGAGGACGTGAGCGTGAGTACAAATTATATTTACAATTATACTACGATATTGAACATCTTTCTTAATACCATTAATGAACAATTAATGAATATTCAATTTGAATGATTTATTTCCTATTAATTCGGATTTATTCTTGTGTCACGACGATCAATTGTATTTGAATTCATGTCGTGCGACAGAAATCGAGTTTGTTTAATTTCCGTTCAAATTAATTGATTGTATATTCAAATTGAATTGTTTATTTCTTACTAATTCTGATTGTATTGAATTCTTAATTGTAATTAGTGAATTTGCCCTTTCTGTTGCAGATTTTGCGGGAAAAGAATCCATCGATCGAAAGGTCATATTCATAGCCCAGATCGATACTACTCGATGCTTTCGATAATCGAAAGCGTGCGTAGTGTCATGGCGCACTTTCTTCAAGCAGGAGAGTATGTGAGCGTGAGTACAAATTATATTTCCAATTATACTACGTTATTGAACACACACATCTTTCTTAATACCATTAATGAACAATTAATAAATATATAATTCGAATTATTTATTTCCTATTAATTCGTATTTATTCTTGTGTCGTGTCTAGGTTATTTATTTTCCGTTGAAATTAATTTTGATTTTCTATTCAAATTGAATGATTTATTTATTATTAATTCGGATTTAGTCTCTGACTGTTCTTTTTTGTTACAGATTGGATCTAAAGACGCTATTGTTAGCCGAGATCGATACTATTCGACAATCGAGATCGAGACGCAGCGTGTCGTTTTTTCTTCAAGCAGGAGTGAACGTAAGCGTGAGTACCAATTATCCTTATCAATTATACTGTGTTATTAAACATTTTTTAAACTATTAATGAACAATTAATAAATATTGAACTTGAATTATTCATTTTGTATTAATTCGAATTTACTCCTGTGTCGTAACGAACAATTGTATTTGAATTCGTGTTGTGCGATAGACATCGAGGTTATTTATTTACTGTTGAAATTAATTTTGATTTTCTATTAAAATAGAATCATTTATTTAATATTAATTCGAATTTACTCTCCGACTTTGGTCAATTGAAATTCACGAATTTGTTCTTTCTGTTACAGATTCGTTCCAAAGACGGTATCGAACCGAGGTCGATACTATTCGACAATCGAGATCGAGACGCAGCGCGCCGTTCTTTCTTCAAGCAGGAGAGGACGAGATCGTGAGTACCAATTATTTTTCCAATTAAACTATGTTAATGAATATGTTTCTTCCAAACCATTAATGAACGACGGTCGTTGTTTTGGAATTAAATGAATTTATTCTTTCTGTTGCAGAGCCCTAAGGGTGTAAAATATTTTGTGGCTGCTTACCTGGATGAGTAATGCTGCCTACTTTCAAAGCAAAGATGACATCGATAGCAGAGATCGAGGGCAACGTGTCATGCTTTTTTGAAGGGGGAGAGAATGTAAGTACCAATTCTTCACAATTAATCTTTATCATTGAACAATTTCTTTCCAAAGTATTAATGAAAAATTGTACAGCTTACACAAGTTGAACAAATTTTCCATATTCCACAAGTTGAATTTTTCCATATTATATTATATTAATAACTTTCCACCCGTCCTTTGCTATTTTTATTTTGACAATCACTTAAATAGATTCTTTATATCCCGATGGAATTGTATGAATCGATTTTTAAATATCTCGTTTCTTTATTGATTCCAGACAGTGTCGCCAGGTCGAGAAAATCGAGGGGAAATAATATATCCCTTCTCTGATGACCAGACCAGTCTACGGCACGGACACCCAGATCTATGGTCTTAGTGGGGGACGTTGGAGTGTGCTCATGGTAGTGCAATGATATAGTAGAAGGGGAAAAGGAGGAGAGGAAAAGGCATCTGTTTGGGTTGCATCTGGCTGCACTGATTCCAGGATTCTAACGCAGCTTTCTCTTCCCTCAACAAGTAGTGAGTGATCAAACAGTCCTTTTTATTACTATATTTGATTAGTTGTTGATTTTGACGAGTACAGTGACCGTGGAAAGACGTCAGTTTCCACGGGTAAAAAATAATGATGTCTCTATAGTCAAATTTTTGTAAAAGCATGTTCATTAAACTAAGGTGGCTCTTCCGACAATTCGCCGTAAAAATCCGTAAATTCTTCACATGTTTCATCTCATATGAAATATTGTTTAATTTCGTCGTAATCAGCTCTTTTTATTCTGATCCATTTTGTTCGGTGGATTGATACTAGAGGCTCGGAACTTAAAATTAGAAAATTATAAGACGAGTGTTATTAATTACTTATAAGAGAGCGTCTTAATGATAATTTTCGTTCCGAGATCATTTGCGGAAAGAAAACTAATTGTAGTGTACAGTTTAATGTGTCCAGAAGTAGTAGATATACAAAACATCCGGAAGGTACTTTTTGGTACATTTTTTAAGTCTCTTTAAAGTTGATAAATTTTTCATATGAAAAATTATAAAAATATATTGTTACCTTCATAAAATTATTTACACGTTTCAAAGGTTATATACTACCGAATGTAAGTTATAAAAATCAGTTTAAAAAAAAACAATTATTCTGCCAATGATACGTGATCGAAGAAATGTAAATTGGTATATTCAGCAAAAATTGTGGGTAGTTTCAGTCTGCATTTCGTCAAGAATGTTTTGCGATGCAAGACTTTTTAGATTTCACACTTCGAATTGTTGACTTTTTCCACTGGATCGAACACTGTGTATCGTTCCGCCTTCTGGTGCGGCCGATGAAAGGGTTTCGATGCGATATCAATTCGAAAACGCTCTCCCATGAACGCGAACGCGATCCTCCGAACGCGAACGCCGTGAGACGTGAAGGTAGAAATGGAAATCGTACGAGCGAGGATCGGTTCTCTCGGCTCGCATTTATCGCGGCGTCTCGCGAGTTGCGCTCGAGAGAGAAATCGTTGGTTCTTGGACGAGAAAAAGGGTTAAGGGCCAGAAGAAAAAGGAAACCGTTCCCGCCGGTTGAAAATGAGCGGGGAATCGAAAGGCAGAAGGGGGTGAGAAGCAGGTGTGGTGGGGATCCATGCTCGATTCGCGGCTTTCGTTGCTCTGAGCCGCGATCCATGGATCAGTCTTGGTGCAACCGTCCCCTCGAATCGGTTGCTACCGTTTCAAACGTGCGTAACGGTTAGTCGATTTAAATGGTTCCGTTTACCTTCTCATATTTATCAATTTTAACCTAGCCGTCCTATTGTGACGCTCGTTTCGCGTATATTTCCACGTTTCCTGGTTGCTCGGAGTTATCGAAAATGCCGAAGGAACGTGATCGATTGCGCGATACGCGTGTTCGGCGCTTTAAATAATGTATCACATGGGGATTTCGAGTGAAGCAGCGAGAGAATACTCGATTAATGAGCAGTGCAGCTTGGATTTTATTGCTTCGTTCGACGGATTGTTTATTAACCGCGTGTGTGTACGGGGTAAGCCTGGATACTCGGAGACTTCGATGCTCGCGCAAGCGGTATCTCGACTCGTCGTCTGTGTATCTGTATGGTGAACGCACTCGGCGTGTGTTATACTATTTTCCAGTTATAATAAATGTTTTCATAAAATTGTTTGATCGAAGTGTATCAGCGAATCTGACATAAACAGATCTGAAAATTGATATAACCTTTGTGAGTGGCAATAGCACAGATATAACCAACCATTCGCAGGGATTAACAAATTCGATGTGTTAAAAAGTGTGTTTAAAATGTTTTCTGTAAAAGGTGATATAATTGTATAATTATCCTCGTGGAGCATGTTTTCTATAACGATACTAATATCGGCATGGTTATGCGAGTGATTTACAAAGTTAACTTTAACTTCAGCTGTGAAGTTCATGTGTTGTTTTTTTGTTAATTAGTAACGGAAAATAGTGATCATAATAATTTTGATGAATGCATTCTCAATATATTAGGTGAAGTAAAAAGTTTATTAATAAAGCGGAAAACGCTCAGAACTTTTTACTTCACCTAATATTATTTAGAACGTTCTAAAGTGACGTATCAGTGTAATTTCGTTTTGAAATATAAACATTGAATCAATTTCTACAGTCAGAAAAGAATTCAAATGCATGTCACGAACTATGAGAATTCAATTTTATATTATATCGATTGAAATGAATGTTTTTAGCGTCTTTGAAGTGAATCGCTACATTTTGCGCTTGATAGAATTAGAGACACGCATGCAGCGGTGAAACATGTTCTACGGTGATATCAATGTCAGCATAGGAAAGCTGATTGTGATTCAAGATCGTTTGTCCAATGCACTGTTGCACCATTTGCATAGGATAAACCAAGAAGCACGTGTATTATACATAACTTTTTTATAGACAATAGAACGCGCGATCACTATTGAATGATTTATGAGATGCCTATTTGTTCAACAATTCTTGCGAATATTTTATGTGTGAATTATACAATTATTCATCTTTTGCTTCTATAATTCAGTTGAGAAATGTAGATCATAAAATCCACAAGAATTTTCAGAAGTTAATAATTGAACTTATAATATAATATTAAATGACTATATTAAAGTTTGTTCATTGAATAGTTAATGTTTTAAAAGCATTTCTTATTCTTGATAAACTTCGAACGTTCGCAAATATAAAATTTCGACACAGTTTGTGAAATAAGGTGTTGTGTATGTTATAATGTTTGAAAATTAAAATATTTCTACGTTACCGGAACGATTGAAAGTGAAAAAGGAGTGTAATTCGCGTAGTTTGACATTGATATTGTATTCGTAGTGAGAAATAGTTGTTGCACTAAATTGATTCTTCTTTTATGTGATTGAAGTGTTTGATTTTCACGAGTTCTGTGTTCGGAAAGTTTCTTGACATAGTGTGTTTGGTGAATGGTATGATTTACACTTGTACGTGGATTATAAACATTGGGAATTAACTTCTGGAAAACATGTATGACTGGTGAGTACTCTGCTGTAACAATAGCCATTTATTTAACAAAGGAATTCATTTTAAATAGAGAGTGTGTCGAATGAAGTTTTAATTGATTTGTGAATTTCAAATACAGTTCAAGGAAACGAGTACTTCATACTTCGTAGTTCTTTTAGTTTCAGTACTTTCGGATACTAACTGCTATAACTCGGTGCTATAAAATTTCATTGTCAACCTATTCATAAAAATTCTGTGGTATTTAATTTTCTCTTTTACAATTTAAACGTATCCTTCAATACTTGGCGGATACTTATTTTTTCATTCAAATGTAAATGAAACGAATCAAAATGGTTTGCCTCCATCCAGCATCGAGGCTAATGGCTGCTTCATCGAAGTAACAGCGAGACATAATACGCAGTTGTGTTCAAAAAGCTCCGTCTGCTCGTAAAAGACCTTAATTTAAAGCCACATTCATAGATTCAAAAATTTCATTACCGGTGTTTGCTACTTGAACGTGTGATTAAACCATTCGTGAAATAAAAAACAGAAATAGTTATAACGGCAGTGCATTTTATTATAAAATTTACCAACTAATGTTGAGGTTTTCGGAAAACTGTTTTGTATGAAAATTGTAAAAGGAATAAGGGGGTTTGTTAATTCAATTATAAAATCGTATAGTTTTACTATTAGAAAACGTTGCAGTTAGAGAAAAATAAATTTCTAGAAGAATAGTAATAGAATTCCTTTAAATTAAATTTTCCAATTCTTTAAAAATAGGAGGAATGATATTAAAATTTCATTCATTTCAAAATTGAAGGGATAATGATATTAGCGTCATTAGAGATTTGTGTGGCATACTATACATACACCACTAGTACGTATGGTGCTTGGTGGTTCACTTTACAGTGTATGGATAGTAAAGCTCTGTTTATTTAAACATGCTAAAAGACACGATAATAGAAACTCACTAATTCTCCTCGCTATCTATAGTTGTCAGTTTGAATCAGTTCATGTGCTTAGAACCTTGTTTAGATAAATGGAGTACAAGCAGCCGAAGTTCTACTGCACTGTGTTCATGCTCCAAGTCAACTATGATTAACCACAGATTTTGACACCAGGCTACCAAGCACTGAAAGTAACTGAAATGTTTGACCTTGTGAAAAGATGAGACTGGATTTTTTTAGATATTGTGCGATTTTTATCAAGATATGTGCTTGAATAAAGCAATTTATTTATTCATGCCTCGTAAGAGCATCTTTATAAGATCAATAATTGCAGAATAAGAAATATGAAACTGATCATTTGACCAGCAGAGGTAGGGTCAGTCTTGATTGCTCAGTTCAGCAATTTCGAATAATTGTTGTCTGAACAGTGAATTATGCCAAATATCAATAACAAATATTCCCACCAGATCAAAGTACATAGTTTAATAAATTGAAGCGAAACTAAAAAGCTCAAATTTATCATAGAAAATACTATTTTAGCTCTTTCGCATCTTAGAAATTCTAATCAAATTTAGTTTATTCGAATATATCACCCATAATAATGAATTTCTGAACGTGGTCAGAAACTGATGTTCATTATCGCGTTAATATTTTCTTTCGCATTAGTAGATTGTCGATGTTTATGCAGAATATAAATTGTCCCAATCAATTGCAAAAGAATCAGAAGTTACATAGAAAAGTAATTCTTTCTTTTTGAAATTTTAGGTTGGCATTTACTTGGCCATTTTGATCACTAGACTCTTAAAGCAATTTAAAACGGTGAAAAGATTATCATGAATCTTTTGATTATCATGTTTCTTTTTAAATGAAATAAAATTTGATTCGCTTGTAATCAATATTAAAGCATTAAAATCAAAGTAACCACACATAAAATATAAATTTTCTTTTCTCTTCTACGACGTTTTTGGGGATAAAGACATTTTTTAATGACTGTAACTGTAAAGAATATTAATTATTTTCACTATATTAAGATTATTAGTGAGAAATATAAATTTATATTTAGCTTTGAAATTGATGCACAAACTTTATCTCTTGCATAAAGATCCGGAGTCCACTCATAAGTATTCTTTTATACAAAACCGCGACATTAGCAATAAGCATTCAAATAGTTGAAGCCGTATGAAGAAGTCACGCGAAATAATCGAACCATATGGCAAATCACATGCTTTGGCACACGTTTGGTAGAACCGCATAACCAGAGCGAGCCAGTGCAGTGAGGATGCAGCTTAATGTTTCTGTTCACGCTGAGAGGGATTGACGACCCGCGAAACGTGCATGCACCGCTCAACGAACCTATCCTGAATTCTCTGGCAGACGTGCACACGTGTAAAACCGGCGCGTGTTTATATTTTTCACGTTCTTTATTCAATGCGCGTCCGGTTTGCTGCGAGGCGCGTTATAACGCGCGTCTGTCGTTGGTCACGCAACAATGGCGGCCTGTTAAACTTTTCCGGTGGTGACCAACAGTCCCGAAGTCTTTGTTAGAGCTACTCGTGGCATGTGCAGGACCCGTGCACGGTGAATTTAAAAATAAATTCGAGACATCTCGAATCGAGACACTTTGAAAGGCTTCTTAAATGAAATATCTGACCGCATCATTTAAATCAGTCGTCTCACGGCCCATTACCGTTAGTCATTTATCATTAATATTTTTACTTGCGGATTATATGCATACACCATAAAAATGAGTAGGTACAATTTAAAACAATAGAAACATTCAAAGAACTTAAGCATTTGTACTTTGTTCCTGTTTATTGCAATTGATGTATAGACAATTTTTATTTTACGTAAAGATCCGCAGTCTGAATATTCGTAATAGTCAGATTACTGATATTAAGCAAGCAAGTGATGCAGAATCTCTTTTCCCATCGATGATTTTATTATTAACATTAAGAGTTTGAGAGAAAAATTAATGCGAATTTTACGAATTTTTTCATTGAAAAATTGTAGGGGTATTTTGTTTGTTCATTAAACAGTATGAAACATTTCTTTTAGTACACGAAAATAGTATAAGTTCCTTTTGTATTGGTCTGAAACGAAAAACTGAAAAACATTCTTATTGTTTGTGCACACAGTTTTGTTGATAATTCTGAAAAATAGAAAAAAGTTATAAATTAACGAAATGGCGGCACTTGAGAATGCGATTTTAACAAAAAAATTAGCCTTTATTTATATGAAAGAAGCTTTTTTGATAATTAATGTAGTTATTTTGTTGGTCCATCAACTAGATAAGAAACTATTTGGAAATACTGTTTCTCTCAACTGTGTTACATATGAAATAGTATGTAATTTATTTCTTGAATGTCCTCGACCTTGACATTCGTGTTTCCATATCGTAGACTGGGAGACTTATGTGCAGTGTATTCTAAAATTTGTTATTATTATAATAATGTAAAAATAATAAATATTAATCCTATATGAAATAGAATTTCAAATAATTAATAGAAATTTAGACACATGAAATACTGTTTCAAATAATTGTTTCCAGTATAAGAAAATACTATTTCAATTAATAATTTTCTTTACCACAGCATAAATAAGTATTTTATTATAAGTATTTTAAAACAGGTATTTTCAATACCTGTACTTATCTCTACGACGTGAAATAAATCTTGAAATATTATTTCGTACAAACAAGATTATTTCATTAATTATTTCCAATACTTTTTCAAATATTTTTACCCAGGTCCGGATAATAGTTCGAGCAGTTCGGTCCTGAAGCTGCAGTCATATTTTCACGTGAGATACGGCCGCGAAACACGATATACCGCGCGATCGTATAAAATTTCGTTCGCTCGATTTTTCGCGTGTTGCAATTAGCGGTACGAAGTGCGGGAGGAGTCTGAGAAAGTAACGGTACGGTAAATCAGCGTATCGGGGCTGAATTTATGTTCGGTGCACTAAAAGGACGGCCTTGGAGGGGGAATAAATTTCTAGGGAATTCCGTGTGGAATATCGTAGGCCGCAGCAGAGCGTAACATTCGCGTTCGCAACATACAGATATATTATCGCGATTGTATCAGTGAATGTAACACAGAGAGGCTCGCGAATTTCGCCGCGATAGATCAACTAGCAATCCAGAAGTAACGAGTTCTCGATTTTTCTCGCGACTCTCTGCGAGCCGTGTGGCTCGTGCTGGGTGAATTTGTTACGTTTATTAGCGGCCGTTTGTGATAACGTACGGTTTCCGTTATGGCGTCGGCAAAATGAACAACTCGATATTGGTTCTGTTCAATAATTATGCTCCGGTTAAATACAAGATTCCCCATTAAAATCGTTCTAATTACTGAACGATATTAGAAACCGCATTTCTCCGCGTCCAGTTATCATTTTATTACTATTGTAGATATCTTGAACGATGTAGAACTGTTTACATCGAAAAATTACTTGAAAGGTGTGCTGAATATTCAGATTTAACCCTTTGCACTCGGAGCTATTTTAACTCGAAAACATTTCTTCCGACCTAGAATAAATCATTGTCATTTTATGGATATGAAATTAATATAATAACTCATATAGTAATTAAATGTTTAGTAATTGATTAGATACCAACATACTTAATAATGTAAATAACTTTTACTTTTATTTTACGTTTTACATTATTTTATTTTACATTTGAGTATAAAGCTAATGTATTGCAAAAGTGACCTAAAGGATGAATCATTGTTAGTTGGCAAAGGTCAGATCGAAATAATGCTTAATCGTAGTTGCGTCTGATAATTAAATTGCAACAAGACTGTCATTGGCTATAACTGAATTTTATAATAAATATAACAATCAACGACGTAACAATGCAAACTGCACACTATCAAAACTCGATAAGGATTAATATCAATCATTTGTAATTAGTAGCTTAGTAGATCTTTATACATTTATGAAGAAATTAGTCTGATGAAATAGTATAAATTTGTAAAAGATTCGAAAAATTTAAGAACATTGTAATATTATTTTCAATGTAACAAAAAGTCATTAAGGGACGAACTAAATTTTTATTTTACTCTTGCTTCCCACAATCAATGCAGAACATTTTTATTTCGCCATCAATTACTGAAAAAGGAAGTCAAATAAAATGTTCTTTCTTTTCCTAATAATTTTAAAAGGTTGAGAATAGTGCATCGAGGCTTCTAAATTCTCGCAATATCCCGTTTCAAATTGCACCGACTCATTTTTGTCACAAATGCATAAAATCCGCAGTCTATTAGTGATTAGCTTAACGTCTAATCCTTACGTCAATCTAAAAATTGTAATATAGTCTTTTGCCAATAAGAAACAACTCTCTCTAATGTACCAAAGAAAGTGCATTCAAGTTTAACTTATAATATTAATTTTTTAATTTTATAAATGATACTAAATTATTTCCAACGAAGTCTAGACGTAAGAATATCCTCGAGAACTACTTTCTAAAATATATTTGTAAACACGAAGCAATTAACGTTGCTTATGGCCTAAATCTACCATTTTATGGCAGTAAGTGCATACAAGATAGTCTGGTAGTGAATTTTAATGTTTAGCAGTTTCTATTTTCTACGTACCAGAATGAGATTTCTTAGTTGCATTAACTGTTCGGAATTAGCGTTTTTGTAGGTTGGCTGTTTTCCTTTTGAAATTACCATTGCCGTTAACACGCAAGACACGGTACGTTAGTCTGTCTCGCATGATCAAAGTAGTCGGGTCCCTGATGCAACGGGTGGAGCGGGATCAATTAAGCGTTGCTGATGACTCAATTTCCAGATTGATTGGTGCCGTCGATCCCAACGGGCTGTGGGGCTAACCGTAAAAGAATTCAGTGAAATGCGATTCGATGGACGAAAGCCGGGCATTAATGACAGCTTTTTTCTACTGGCAAGTGAAACAGGAGCCTTTAAAATGGCACAGCCTTGCGTAGTTAAAATGCATGCCCATGATTTGGTCAGTGAATCACTTAAATGAAAAAAAAGTAAACGAAGAGTAGTCACATAGTATTATATTACGAATGAAGTATTAACGAACGTCGCGATTCAACGATATCCTTTATTTGATGCAATGTTAATGTTTCGGTGAATTTAGTTAAAATTATTAGAGAATAATAATTATTGGAGAATTTAGATATCATCGATTTATTTTAATCAGAAAAATGTGACAAACATGTTGGTAAAAGTTTCGTAAAAAAATAATAATCAAAAACAAAACAGTTCTGTCATTCTGTTAGCACTGTCTCACCGATATAATAAATCTCGTATAATTGTTATCGTTGATTGAAGCTCGATCGAGCGAATATCGTGCACATATCTTTCACATACATCGAGGCATTACTGTAATTATTAGACTGTGGATTTGTATGCATTTTTTACGATAATGAGTAGATGCAATTTAACACTGAGAAGATTAAAAGATTATAAGAGTATTAATATACTATTTTCACTACATTAAAATTATTAGTGACAAATATAAATTTATATTTAGCTCCTGCTAACTTTTTCTTTTGGATTTTTGTAGGTTAAACTTCAGTTCTGTCGACACTAAAACCGAATAAATTACAAGATGTGTTTAATTAGATACGCATTTGAATGCTAGAAGGTAGACAATATAAGACGGACACTCTTATGGTAGGATAGAAAATTCAAAAAATTTGGAATATCAGGAGCTGTAAAGATGTTCGAGAATTTCAGGTATCGGGATTCCGAACCAACCAGAATTACTAGAACTGATACTTTAGAAAACCGGTACAGGCCGGCCGACATTCAGAGGCGCCATACAGTCCAATCTACACTCACTAGACCTTATACAAGTTGCCCTTAACTCAATAAACTCAGCGCTGAACATCGCGTACTCAATAAAACTGACACAAAGAGCTTTGTGCTCGATAAACTTAGCATACAGTATGCTGAACTTAAAAATGGTTCCTTGCACCTGGGGACTTTACCAGCTGTAATAAGTGCGAGGTGTTCGAATCGGGTCTAAAGCGTTTGAATTATAGTGTTCCATATCACTCTTAATAAGATCGGATTTCTTGATATGTAGTTCCTATTAACGTTCGTATTGAGGAAGTATTTTAATCTAGCGTGCGAGTTCCATGCCTGTTTTTCAGAATTTTTTGTGGGCAATCAAAGTATAACGTCAGTCATAACAACCCTACAAATACGAGGTTTATTTTTATTGGTATGTAACGTATAATTGTGGTTCCTTTCGAGTCTATCTAAAGTTTAGACTAATTATCCGGAAAATTAATTACCGGAATGAATTTATCTTCGTAGGAGTTAGGCTAATGGACGTCCTTCTGTACTATCGAAACTATTCCTATCTCAGAAAAAATGTGACAGCTCGGATACGTTTTAGAATTTTTGAACTAAAGTGGTTAGTATCACTAATGTTCTTAGATCTTTTAGACATTCGTCGGTTACTTTGTTAATGAAATATCATACGTATCTGAATACGTCGGTGGAGTCAAGTAAAAAAAATGTTGCTGTGCCGTATTTCACGAATTCAGGATTATCAGAATTACTTCCCGAGTGTGTGACGTTATCTCTATTGGGTTCCACTAATGAACAGTGATTTCCGAAGTTAGTATGTATTCGGAGGCTGCCCGTATCGAGTCTCGTGAATCCACCATCATTTTTATCGGGCATTACGTGTTCTGTATCGTCATCTTACATGCTTCGAGCCCGGGGTTATCGATACCGCAAGAGTTTCTTGCCGAATATGCCATACTCCTCCGAAATGGTAACCTAGTCATTACAATTGTACGTTTCAATTTCATTTTCGCTCTTCAATAGAATGTATTAATTATGAAACTGTTATGCCTCAAGCACATTTTATGCACTCACATTGTATTCTACGCATCACGCAATCAAAAATTATGTAAATAAGTACGTTAGTAGCAACATTGCAGCCTTTAGTCTAAAAAAACTTGAAATTTTTTTAAAAGATTTTCCCCATTTACATACCTAGAATGGCAAAGTGATTCCAGTTGTAACGTAGGCTTAAATGTAGCACATAATTTAGCTGCAGTTAATGATTCGGCGGAACGAGGAATCAAACTTATGCAAAAATTTAACGATATACTATCACGAAATCAAGAAGAAAAACAATTAATAATGCAAATTGTGTCGGACTACAGAAAGTCAGCCCATCCCGACGCAAATAAAACTGCATTGATGAAAAATTTGTAAAATGTCTTTTTGTAATCCTAAATTATTTTAATTTGATACTTTTAGAATGGATAATCATCTTCTGTGTTCAATTTTCTCCATTATGCCGTGCTTGTTCTTTCGAAGGTCGTTCGATAGTTGATCCTTGATGCTCACCTTCTTTCCACATAGATCCTTCCACAAGTGTACACACTTGCGACAGGCGACAGCGAGTGGAGGTTATTACTACCCTTTCTCGCAGGGACAGCCAGTAATTAGATTCGGCTCTTTTATTATATACTTGCTGCGGGGATGAACACAGACACGATGAAAGTCCATAGTATTTTGAATTATTGCTGTCATAACCATAATTTAGTATTCTGAGACAACAAGAAAGACACACACGTAGTCCATGCGTGTAGATTGATAAGCAGGTTCATGCGGGCCTGCTGTGTCGTATTTCATATCAAGGGATGTGTATTTAATGCTATTGACGGTCTGCGCTCCCTATCCTCTGGTACTTCCAGCATCGTTCCAATGTCCTGATGGTATACGAATGTGGAACTCTCTGCACACATATTCGACGACCCTGTACTATAATTAATTCTTTGCGACGCGACGTCGAACTATACGTACACGACTCGAATGTTCCCAGTGCTTCCTCGTGTACTTTTTGAATATACTATATGTTTTATTGCAACTGAGTGGCTCTCCTGTCGCTATTATTATTATTTTGAAACGACTCGAAATTGCAATAATAATTCATAAGTGGACCACGGATTTTTAACCCCATCCCGTATCATTTCCTTTACAGTTGCAGCTATTAAAACATCTTTATCCCCAAAAATGTCGCAGAAGAGAAAAGAAAATTTATATTTTTTGTATAGCTACATTTATTTTAATGCTTAAATATTCATTACAAACGAATCCAATTTTATTTCATTTAAGAAGAAAGGCGTAACATTCATATTTATTACGCTTTAAAATAAAAAATATGGCAAGGGGTTAATCACTAAGATCTATATGCAAAATAAACATTTCTTATCTGAATTAGAACAAATTATTTTTTGCGAAATACTTAACACACTTTATGCAAAATATTTTTACTATTTTAAATCACTCATTTTTGCCGTAAATGTATGAAATCCCTAGCGTATTAATTACCACATACAGAAACTAAATAGACATTCATTTACTCTCTAGATCATTTCAGTTTGTTGAAAGAATTCAGTGGTACTTTCAAACTCTTCAAATGCGTTTGATGTTCTACATTTGATCAACTTATTTTTGACACAAATGCATGAAATAAAAAATTTTGCTTAATTTTCCGTAAATAAATCTTTGTTTCTAACAGTATCTTCATATGCGAAAAAACATTGATTAAGCTTACAAGGTTGCATACCCGCTCAAATCCTTGGGAACCTCTTGCAAAACTGCGGTCTTAGAAACGAGCGGAGTTCAAGAACCTAAGGCGAAATAAGAAAATTTCGAAATGCAGTGTCGCATTAGCGTGTAGCCAGTCCTTAATGGGTTTTATCTTGCGAATTGAATTTCTCTCGCACGTGAAATCACGATCGGAGCTTTTAGCGTGCAGCGAGCGTGTTCCAAGAGATTCCTCAGATCTTCGAAATGCGTTTCGAAGTCGTGTTCACGCGAATCGGCGAGGGGGTGCATGTAAAACGGCGCGAGCTGCGAAGCGAGAAAGAAATATGTGCGTTTCTTGGCACGGCGAAGTAATTTGTCACGACCGAGATTAAGAAGTCGGTGATACTGAGCACGTCTAAGAAATGTGCGATGTCACCGTGCATCGTAGATACGAAACCGCGAGGGTTCCGCTATGTATCGCTGTTCGGAGCGTACTCGCGAGATCTGTAATACGCGGTAGGATTATACACTCTCTTTTTTCTTTTCTTTCTTTTCACTCGTCCGTTTTCTATCCCTTTTTTCTTCGTTTTCTCGTGGTCTTGGTGGACAGACCAGTCCGTTAAATGGCAACCGAGATGTTACGCTTAAAAGCGAAACACCTCGCCGTTGTTTATTGCGGTCAATTGGAAAACTGGATTGGCATGTTCGAAATTTAATGTTCACCCGTTCCGGTGGCATTTCGTCTAATCCTATTTATAGTTTTGCAAATTTTTGTATTTGTAGTATACTATAACGTAGAATATACTAGAATACACTCGAATATACTGGAATGTACTAGAATGTAGTAGAATATACTATCGCATACGAGACTATACCCGAATATTTACACTACTCCTGGTAAAAATTATTCGATCAAACAATTCAAGGGTCTATCATTGTAATTAATTACCCACTCCACTGCCGGTCAACGTCGCAGGACGGCATATCGGTGTGAACACCACTACATTGACACCATGAATCGAATATGCAAATCTCTTTATTTTCATTATTTTCTTACGGGACTTCCGCTAACTTATCTCTGGCATTTCTCTGATTAAAATAAGACCAAACACGATATAATTTCAATTGTGTTTAGTGGTTTAATCGACGATGAAAGTTCCGGGCGCAAGGAAAGACAGCGAACTCGCGGGCCGAATCATACTCACACACCCCTAGTTTGTACATTCGATTCATGGTGTCCATATAGTGGTGTTCATACCGATACCAGATTGTGGCCACCTCAAATCCATTCGCTTTTTATCTAAACTATTCGTTCATATACAATATAAAGACTAAAATTGGTCACCCTGTATAATTGATTAATAGAACTATTGTTTAAATATGTAATAGTTTGTGTATCATTTTCAAATCAGGCGCGAAATTTTGCAATCATGCAGTGTCCCTATGATATTACATGCTTTTCTTGCTTCCTTTTTTTGCTGTTCTTTATTCATCTCAAACAAACTGGTATTCCAAATATGTTGTACAATTAAAAAGAATATCCCAGGAACAGCCTTAGCCATGAACTCAGCCTCTCTCATAACTTGTGGCAATCATCTGACGAAAGCGAGTCTCGGTAAGCGACATTAAAAGCGGTCTCACTTTTGATTTGTTAGGCGAAGATCGCATCTACGGTGCGTAACAGTTACTGCGTGTCGCCATTTAGCGTCTATCACGGGGCTTTGTGAGCCAGCGGGTACGGTTAAGGTGCGCACAAATCCCCGAATACTGATTGCTCCGCCGCGATTAGGCTAATTAATGTACAGGACAAGAATGTACACACGCGTGACGAGATATTAGATAAATGGCTCGGGTTTTGCTATCCGCTACTAGGAAATTTTCCGCTCGAGTACCTCTCGGATCTCTGGCCTTAGCAGCCTGTGTTGTGTGTATTCCGCGATCGATCTCGGGTCGGCGTAACCAAAGATCGAGCGAATCAATCATGCATGGTCATCGGGGAAAAGTTGATCCGGAAAGTTGACAGGCCCGTTTAGCGTGAAACGAGTCCGTGTACCAATTTATATTACTCGCACTCCTTTCCTACGCAGTGACACCATTGGTGTTAATGGCGAACGCTATTATCGGCTGAATGTAATTTATTATTACGCTATCGGCCGTAATTTATATCCCCTTTCATGTTGCCGGACTATTCGTCAACGGAGTGCGATTCACGACAAATTTATTTATGCGGCAATGGCAGGATTGATGCTGGTCAGCTGCGATAGCGAGATACTGTGTTCCATGGATCGGTGTGGGTATCTAGAATATGGATCGCTTGGGAGAACTGAAGGTGGATATATATCTTGTCTTATTGTTGGTTAGTTGGTTCATTGTATTCTTCCCCCATGTTTTTCTTCTGTACAAAGTGAGTGAATATTTTTCTAAAGTGTTCTATAAGAACGAGAATTAAAACGAAAACTACACCACATTATGATCCTCTTGAAACCATTCATTTCTTACCTGAACCGAGTTTCATATAGCAGAGAGTTTACTCTTGTTACACGAGTAATTATAATCGCAATTAGATGTTTAGCGTCATCTCAATTAGAAAAACGAGACGAGTAAGAGTATCATTAAAAAATTATAAAAGTTGCAATCTTTTCTCACCGCTCGACTGGTTCCAAGTGGGACCAGTGGTGGAGATAAAATTTGGACCGTTACGGTAGAGATCTTCGCGACAGTTACGGAGATAATACTGTATTTCTTTGAAATAGACTACTGCTGTCTTCCACGCAGGGTTGAAATCAAACACTCTGAATAGTATTTCAGAATTGGAAGCTGCGCCAGTCATCTCGCGAGACACTCGCACTTTCTAGACGCAAGTGGGTTAAGATCCACCCTTTCTTTTGTTGCCCGGTGCGTTACACTCGGCATAACCATTATATTTGCAGCGGCGCGAGTATGTTGTATGGTAAATTTCGAAGGAACGCACGAAACCGACGATAATTTATTCCGCGGCCGTAAACTTTGCGCCGGTCTGCCTTCCTACGCTTGTTTCCTCTCGGGCCAAAAGTGCTAAGCAAACACGTATCCAGGGGGTCTCGATGTTGCGCATACGTTTTCTCTTTTTTCCGTTTCAACCCTCACCCGCCTGTCCCTCGGCCGTTTCACCGCTTCGTGTGCCGTGTTGCTTCCTTTACATTCACCTTTTCCTTTTCTCTCTCTCCCCTTTCTCCTACGCTTCCCTATCTCGGCAATCTCCTCGTTTTACCACAGTCTCCTTTAACTCTCTGTCTTTGTGCGTGCCTGCAGCTTCCTTTTTCCTTCCGAGAACCGTGAGTGGACGGCCTGCCGTCCGCGTGAAATCAGAATGAATATTCCGTAGCCGTTTGCAAGAAAGAACCGAGTTTCGCCTTTTGTTGCCTTTCGCGCGTGATGGGATTTAACGTCGCGTTTCGGTGATGTTCCGGGAGGAATAATGCTCGGTAGATGCGCCAAAGTGTCGGAGTGTGTGCCGAAAATATTGCGCGGCTTCGGCCATCTCTGTTTTGGTTGGGTCGTACACTTACCATGCGCGCGGAGTTAGTATCCGGAATCGATAGGGAATTATAACATTTCTCAGACACCTTGCATAAAGCAATGGCTTTACAAGTATACCAGAGTGTGCGAATAAAAATCGAGTAACTGTACAAGTCAAGTCAGAATTTCAAATGAAACCATCAGAAGCTTTAATTTTATTATACCCACCGGACGTAAAACGAGTACGCGGATTAAGAACATGGACGTTTAATACCTTAACAGATGTTACACGTGTATGCATTTTGATACACGTTCGAAGCCATCGTCTCTAATTAGAATAGAAGCACACCCGGTTCAGTAATTAGGGTCACCTTGAATACTTTGACATACACCGCCGTTCGCGATTATTGATTTATTTGGAAATTAAACAATACAATGTAATGTAAATCAAATATCATAAATAGCTTCATTAGGCTTGAAGATAGAAGAAAATGTGGCTGTATTTCCGATTACGTCCATGCTCAGAATTGCATGAAATTTTGGAAATGGGTTCTTTTCTGACTAAAATGATGATTGTCAGAAGGATTTTTGGCGATCCGAAAAGAAATTTTTTATCATTTCAATGTCAGTTCCTACCTTACCGACAAATTTTTTTGCTATTTTAATGTCACTCTCTACCTTACTGACAAAGTCGTAGACGCGATTGTAATCTGTGATGAGATATGGTGCGCTATGAGCTCGACAAAGCTGGTAATGATCCATTTTTGCAATTAGTTGAAGATATCAAATATGTATATTCTGGAGATTAATATGAAATGTTTCCAAAATTCCAATTGTTAAACCAATTAATTGAATATCTACAATGGGAAGACTATGCGATGAGAATGAGTTTGGGTTACGTGGTGGGGGAGGGGGCGGAGTGGGGGCCGTCCACGTATACGAAAATCCTGGAGTAGTGTCAGTAAGGTAGAGAGTGACATTAAAATGGTAAAGATTTTTTTTCGATTCGCCAAAAATCCTTCTGACAATCATCATTTTAGTCAAAAACGAACCTATTTCCAAACTTTCATCCAATTCTGAGCATGGACGTAATCGGAAACTTCGCCGAAAATGTTACAGAGAAAAGTTGTACTGTTAAAGGAGACAAATATGGTGGTATAAAATAATCTTCTGATTGTTGTCGTTTTCAAGATCTTTTGAAGGTTAACTTCACAGTGTTATAGTGTTGTAAATAGATAGTCACGTCTCACACTCCTAAATTAAAGGTTGTTACATTCTTCTAATTTCTCAATTAACACATTGCAAAAATGTGTAATTTAAATATCGATCTGTGATAGGTAGCTGTTACTGTTGTTTGGTATAAAGAACCTGTTCATTATTAGCGATATCGCCGGTCAATGTTTTGCTATCGATCAAGACTGGCATCGGTGAATTGTTGTCGACGAAATCTGTGTCAGTATGAGATCTGCATCGTCGGTAATTTCCATGGGACCGACATTTTCGTGCAGTCGCGGAGCACAAAGGCGATCCTTCTCGAACTTAATGTACCCAAAAGAGTAAAAAAAATGGTTAAAAATCAATTACGCTTTCCTCGATCCCGTCAAAGGAGCCACTTTCTTCTCCGCCGCGAATTATACCCCATCCTACCGAAGAAGGGCAGCGGCGTGCGTCTTCGAAACGGCACCCATGAGCTGAAAGGAAAACGGGCTCTCGGCAAGGGGGACGAGGTAATTATGCATACGATCTTCGAAACGATTCATGCGTGCAGTGGATCGGATCGAGTGTATCTTCTTCTTCTTCCTTTTTCTTGCTTCCCTTCCCCGCATCGACGTCCTCCATTTTTTCTTCCCCCCGTGCAACGTCATTATCTTGTCCGGATGGGACGGCGCGGCGCGGTCTGCACCTCGCCGAGGCGTAATCGTCTTTCCCGACGCAACGAAAGCCTCGATTTCTGGAATTTCTTCTCGAGTATGATTGCACTGAGAACTTTATACGCGACTGCGACAGCGAATGCTCGATTTTCTTACCTCATCTGAATTTACTTCGTGCTTAGGACATATACAATACTTATATGTAGACCCGGTTTCAGATAACATGCCTTGTTGCAAGATTATATCATCTTCCAGATGACGGTTGTGGGCAAAGTGCTATAGTTTGTTGAAAAGTCGCAGTACCACGAAGCTAAAGTGTAGCTAGAGTATCTCGTTCTGTATAAATATTTATGGACTGTAACTGTAATATCTATTTTATTTTATTACTTGTTCATTTTTACTTTACTCTTATTATTTTATAAATAAATTTTAACGTAGATGTTGATAATTTGAAACGACTTACTTTATTAAAAAAAAAGAATAGTGAGAACAATATATACATATGCGATATTAAGTATATAATACTTATTTGTGAAATGATATAGATATTTGGATTACGGTTTTGTCGTTCGTTAGAATTCTTTATGCAACAAGTTCGCACCATTTTTCCAAATGTTTACGAAATAATGCGTAAATATACTTGCGACCGACCTGTCCTCTATAACGAGGCCAAGGTTTGGTCTCGATTTGACCTCCATTTGGCATGGAATTTCGGCACCAACCTTTGTCGCCAAATACCAAGCCTAATGCGCAAACAGATGGGATCGGTATTTGGCTACAAAGTTTGGTCAAACTCATACCGAATCAAGAGCAAATTGCGTATTTGGTATACATATGTGGTCTAACAATAAGACTTCGTGCATAACGCGCCGCGCCGGCTCCATCGCGAACTATTTGTTTATTCAATCCAGCTTGTTACCGCGCGCGCGCAGTCCTCACGAATTAATCCCAGATTTCATATGCAAATTGACGCAACACGGCGAGCATACCACGAATCAATTAACGTGCAAAACTCGCGGTAAATGCCACATGATGGAGAGAAAAATATCGCTTTTTTCTTCCTTCGCTTTCTTTTGCTTTTTATCGAGGTGTAGCCCACATACATACGTTATACTGACAAGAGCCCGTTCGACGTAAAAAAGGTTATTTATTGTATTCTGTCGGCAGTCTACATGTAAACATCGGTTAAACAAGTTATCCCACGCAACTGGAACAGACAGCTCTCTGTTCCTTCAGGTTCACAATGCTGTTTCAAGGTTAAACTGAATATTAATTACATACACGTTTATCATCGTATGATGTAATTGCTTTGACAAGATTTCGTATTCGTCTTTTCGGATTGTTTTTGCACATGTAAATGCTTTCCGGCTTTTTAGATATTGTTAGTGTGCATCAATTAATTGGATCGAGTTAAATTCAACATGTTTCGCATTATCATTGATTTTATAATATGCTATTTCTGTATAATCATTTATGTTGTTGACTGTTTTCCCTTCATTGCCATTTCTCTAGACTAATCCTCGTTAGAGTTTATTTCATTTCAACTAACTTCGTTGTTGATATTTCGTGTGGTTGGGAACATTGTCGTTTTAAGACATATAAAATATGTTGAAATTGTATCACAACAAAAATCGCCCAATTTTATTTGCAGTTATACAGGATGTCCCAAAAATTTTGTATTTCCTTGAAAAAGATAATTCCTAAGGTCATTCGAAGTAACTTTTTCTTTTGCGAAACTGTTCTCCGTGCAAATTTTTAACACCATATGTCCACATGGGGGGTCAGTAACGGGGTGATAAAGAAAATCAGGTGTTTCCGTAATTTCTCTCATGCTTTTTAATTGAAAATTCTGAAAAAAATCTGGAATCTCCTTCCTCACTCCATTACTACCCCCATGTTGATGTATAGAGTTGAAAATTAGCACAAACTGTTTGGATAAGCTATCGAATGGCTTGTTGCAAATTCAATTTGGTTCAGGGGCACTTTTGACCCCCTTATCCAGCTACACAAATATTATATGCATATTCACGTCGAGAAGAATGTTAAATCTGCTTTCAGATTCGTTAAAATGTGTAATGCATGTACTGGACTTCGTGCGGTAGCGTTGGCCATACATACAAACACGTAGACATTCGAGGTCTAGTAATTACGTTTCACGTGATAGTAATAAAAGGAACCCGGCTGGAAAAAATGGCCGTCGTTCGATTTCAAAGGAGCAACCGTTCAGCAAAGAATGATCTCACGGTACACCGGCCGTGTTCAACGGAGTAATCACCCCACGCGATCGAACGAAAATTCAAATTACTCGGATCTCCGTGGCACGTATAAATCTCCATTTACAAAGAAGCTTCGATACCGTTCGCCTGTAGTTAATAGAACACGGGGATCCCGGACTTATCGTTCTTACCCTCGTTTCCACGTCGATTCGACTTCGAATTATCTAATTATCTAATCGCGCTTGTTAACGCCGTGTTCCCCTGTTACCGCAACGACAGATTTATTGGAATCGTGGATACCGCGATCGTACCGAACCCCGATCATAGGAATCTCGACTTCTTCTGTACCCTCCATTTTTTCCAATCGGAGATTCTACACGGTCATTACGTGGTAACGAAGATTCGCCTTCCGCCGTGATACGCAAACGCGGACGTTGTAATATTACATTGTAAGACTTTCTCTTGGAAAGTTATTACCGAACGTCATTACCAACGTTAAATCATCCTCAGAGGTCACGCAGGATCCTTTTACACAAATCATAGGGTTGCTCGACCTTTTACGAGATTTTCAAAGGACACTAGCTTCCCTTTTGGAAAAAGATAAATTATCCAGCTCGTTGCTTCAATTATGTCGGTTTATTTAACACTAGAAATCCGTCTAAGCTTGCCACTTAAATTACTGAAAGCGCATAAATAATATATTTAAATGAAAGGAAATTAGTATCATCGAATTTACTATAAAAAAGTGTTGCTTATTACGCATTATCCCTTAAAAGGTTTAGACAAATAATGCAATCGTTCCGGTACTATCACTATTAGTGCAGTTAGACTACTAGACTGTGGATCTTTATACAAAATAAAAATCGTTATTGTCTGAAATTACACTCACCAATTTCTGTCGTAAATGCATAAAATCCACAGTCTATGGACATTACTGTTACTGTCATTGCCAGTGTAAACAATGTTGCCGAAGTCAAACGTAGTTTGTGAAATATTAAATTTTACGCAACACAACGAATAAATAAAAAGATCCACAATAACGATCAATCGGTTATTACAACTCGAAGAACTCAAGAAAGTAAAATTAGTTTGTTCGATCTCCGAACAGATACGTCGGTAATAAGTAACCAATTCGTGATTACCATTTGCAGAGCACTAAATATCATGAATTAAGTGTAACAGTCGATCGTGTCTGGCTAATGGGTCGAGAAAAGCGTTTTAACTAAAGGTTATATAGTCTCTGTGTCTGCAGATAATGTGCAATCAATAAGACAGAGGTGGGGACTGGGAGAAAGGCTTCGACAACGACTAATGTTTTCTCTTTTTCTTTCTTTTTTTCTTCTTGTCGTTTGTGTTTTCATAGGGACTCGTTGATTTTCCTTGACAGGTAGTTGGGCGTGGATCTTCGGCTCGAGACTTTTTACCCGACCCTCGTTCCCATAAGAAAAAGTGGTATGATCGAAGTGGATCACCTCCAGAAAGTGCAGTGACGGCGCTCAACGACGAGGACGTTGCCACTTAGCACTCCCCCCGGTGGACGAAAGAGCACGAGCTCTCTGTGGCTCCTATCGTGCCTTTTACACCACTAATCGCCACGTATTACGCTAATGCAGGCCCCGCGATCACCGTTGCGTAAACTCGATTCCAAGTTTTAACACAAGCAAAAGCGCGCAACGGTATAGAGAAATCAGGGATGATTATAGGGGCTCCGGGAGTTGGGCTTCTCAAGGCGTTTAGTGCACCATACGGTCGGCTCGGTACATCCGCGAGAGAATCTCAATGAATAGGTAGCCGACGGGAGTAATGATCGGATGTCAACGTCGCGTCGCGTTCATTCCAGATTACCTGCCAAGTTTTTCTGTTAAGTGGTTCTGAATATCGGGCCTGGCGTGGTCCGCGTAAATGATTCTTTGGATCCGATCCGAGAAGCAAGTAACAAAAAACATTAAAACAAATATTCGAATGGCTATCCACCCAGCGATCAAACTATAAGACATAAGGAAATGCATAAAAAGTCTATTCCAGTCAGAATTTTTATCTTCATTCCTAATGTTATTGTTCACATCATAGTTTCACGCCTTGATTGGCTTCCAGGATTGCAGGGGTGCGGGATACGCGTTCTCATTTCTCGATAATGCAAAGATGGGGTTTTCCAATAGTCAGAAGCGCTTGATAAATAATCAATCTAGGCCGCGATCGTCCTCAAAAGTCCTATTTTTACGCCAACGCGGCGTAATTTGCATTATTCGGAAGCATAAAGTTGCGCATGTAGTTATTTTCATAAAGCTGCGACAGCTACATGCTGCCGAATAATAAAACCCATCCAACATGTCGTCTTGCTGGATTTTCAAGAAAATCGAACTCGCGTATCCGTTCATGCGATAGAATATAGAACATGCGCAGTCGCAAACGATCCTGTCGTTTTCAGGATGCTTTTTAATGCCGGAGCAACACGTTCCTGTTATCGGACAACATTGTCCAGCAGAACTATTCCAAGAGTAATCTCCTCTGCCGATTTCCTACCATTTGAATCTGACCTCGATCAAATGATCAAACGTTAAAGTATTATAATTTACAGTTTGTACTGACTAAACGCGTCACATGACCGGGCCGCGACGGAAGCGTGGGGAGTAGCGTCGTAGAAGGGGAAGGTAGCGTGGAGACACAAGTCTCGCATCGGGGACCTTCTTATCATCCCACCACCGTACTTCTACGTCACATAGCCAGACAACGAGACTACCCTTCTGTTGTTTTGTCCGCGTTCTCGTTTATCACGATGGTTGGCACTGTCGTTTGGTAAGGAAGAGGAAGAATTATACCAGTTCTAAACCGTAAGAGTAAAAATATCTGCGCGGTAGCGAATGTTCGTTAACTAGCCCGTGGTGGGGTCAAAAACAAAAGCAGCTTCAAAGCGCTGCCGATGGTCGCGCATCTCCATCGTATTTCTTCCCCGACGCTCATTAGGATCTGTCAGTAGTTTCACGCCGATCGCATTCTCGATCGACCGGGTTCTCATGTGAGAACCAAACGGTCGATTACTCCGCCATAACAATTATACAACGCCACGGCGGCATTCTACCACGATTCTCGCGCTTTCCGCACAGTGGGGTGGATCGGATTTGCGGTAAGAAAACGATCGAATCACTTAACCCCCTAGTCGCGCTAGATAGCTCTTGCACGCTCTCGAGGCTTGTTAGCGTGTATCCACAGGATGTGTACAGTTTTGATTCCCGTTTCTTACTCTTTCCACCTAATTAATCGGGGGTTGAATAAAACCATTAACTTTTATAAAGAAACGTGATTTATTTCCGAAGCATTTATTTCCTGTTCCAAGTTAACTTCATACTTTAAGGGGGTAGATCACGTACGTTGACTATCTAAAAAATATGCTCTGTTTTCGAGAATTTTTTTAAGCATGATTGATCAGTGGAGAAATCTGGATTTTTACATTTTTTAAAAAAATAAAATATTAAAAAATAACAGAAACGCAGCTGTTGAAATTGGTGCATCGATGAATGACCGCTATTGCAGACACACATTGAAACGTCTGAAATGGAAAATTGTTTTTACTCTCAAACTAGAAGATATTATCACAAATCTAGCGTAGAATTTTTAAGAAATTCAATAATTTAGTGTAGTTTGAATCGAAAGAATCGCTTTTTACGTTGAAAAATCAACTTCAATCATGTACAACTCAAATTTATTGTTGTAAATGAAATATTTAAATGAAATCACATTGCAGACAGCAAGTAGCACTATCGGAAAATTAGAATTTATGAGTGTGCAATGAAAATGACATTGAAAATGTTCACTGGTTGTGTAAACGTTGTTGCACGTTCGACAGATTTTTTCGAACGAATTTTTTGAGAATTGCTTTTACAGAACCATATTTAATGCGTCTTGTGTAAAAAACATTCCGTTAGGTAAACCACCATGTATGTAACTGCATACTTTGCAAGCGGTTGAAGCAAGCTGTTCAACGTGTTTTGTACCTGCTAATCGCGTGTAATTAGCGTTAACTCTAACGAGATTGATTAAGCTTTGGTGGAACTACTATATTTAGAATTTAACCAAGATTCCTTGTTAAACGGTCTGAACGGAATCGAACATCTTGAATGCTCTACATTTTTAAAACCGATCAAAAAGTTGAATCGCGAGATTCAATTGTAGGAAAACAACTCTTTATGGTTTCATTTACCCGGTGTCGGACATCAATCGATTAAACTTAATTAGATTCTGCGATGGAAACTTACGATTAGAAGAAATTGATCGTTAAGGTTTGTAATGGATTCTATCTAGCAATGAAATTAGTTATTTATTGCCAATTACAAATAATAATCCCTAATTTTCTATCGTTCATAAAAAATGCCAATCATCGTTAATCAATCGTTATATGATCAATAATAAATATATGATAAAATGACAAATATATGATAAAATGATGAATATGATGAGTAACTTCAATTACTATATAATTTATGACTTAAAAAAATATCATTATCATAAAAATCAATCGATGCAATACAAAACAAGTGAAAAGTTAAATTTTTTACCCTACTTTCATAATTACCAGCACAGATACCCTGTAAACTGACACAGGTTTTGTTCCAATATTTATCGCCAATAGCTACAAGCTTTAAGAGTTGACATAACAACAAATAACAGAAGTTTCCCTTACACCTAATACATACATTAATAACTAGACTGCGGATCTTTATGCAAACTAAAAATTGCCTACATCAATTGCAAGAAATAGAAACCAAATTGAAAGTTATTTCTTCCCTTAATGATTTTACTAGAGGAGAAATATGCATAATTGGCATTTTAAATTTTTTAAATCTTCCAACAATTTTGAATGTCATCTATCCAATTTTTCTATAAATACATAAAGATCCGCAGTCTATTAATAACAATAACAAAGGAATTTTGAACGGAATACAACAGTTAACGGTGTACTTTTCCCGACTACCATCATCGGCGAGGTAGTCGAACGACTTTGGCTACGGCCCATGTATGTGGGCGTATATGTGGGTAGAATGAATGTGCGAGTGTTCGCAAATGGTTCTGTTGCCACCGTAGTTTCTGCGGTGCACGGTCGTGCCTTATTATTTCACGACGAAACGATGCGGCTCGGAGCGGCGCGGCGTCCAGCAATGGCGAAGATCGTAATACGATTTTTCCTAGAGTCGTAAAGGAGATCGTTGTCGTCGTGTCCAGCCATGACAAAGCCGCGTCTGTGTTCGTCTTATGTTGCCCGACCGCGGCTAGTAGATTCCGTGTACGAGCCTGTCTTTGGTACGACATCGATTCGCTAGTGAAAAAAACTCGTCCAACGTCTCGTCTTGCTGGATTTTCAAGAAAACCGAGCTCGCGTATCCGTTCATGCGATAGAATGTGCGCAGTCGCAAACGATCCTGTCGTTTTCAGGATGCTTTAATGTCGGAGCAACACGTTCCTGTTATTGGACAACATTGTCCAGCAGAACTATTCCAAGAGTAATCTCCTCTGCCGATTTTCTATCATTTGAATCTGACCTCGATCAAATAATTTCCTCAAATCTGTACCGGCTTGCAAACGTTAAAGAGAGTGTTATAATTTACAGTTTGCCCTGCCGAACCTATTTAGTATTTCTACAAAAATGTTCTTCTACCTTTAAACTGCACACTCCAAATTTAGAATTACATGTCGTCATTTATCAAATAAATAATTCTTAATAGACTAATGAAAGTCGTCGAAGTGATATCACTTTGATATGGAATATCTTTGAGTTCCAAACAGTTCCGCATTTTTTCTAATTGGAATCTTTTCAGTATATTGTTCCTTGTATGATTCCGTAAGAATCATTTCCACCTTCGTGCTTCTTCAGGAATTATTATTGTTTAAAATGGCAGAGATACTTCAGTGGATTGATATTTATCAAATGTATTCTATGAAAGTTCAATAATCTATAAAAAATCAAGATCACCTTTAATTTTTAGAAATCAATATATATATTTGACTTCATCATATTGTAGCGGATGTCAAACCGCATTCAACGACCTACATTGTTATACCTTTGAACTTCCAAATGGTGCTAAAATCTTAATGAACTGGTAGATCGGCCGCCCGCGCCACTGTGCGTTGCTTTGTTGGTCTTTCTCAGCGGTTCTCTCTTTCTTTGAAGTCGCACACTATAAAAATCTTCCAGGAGAAGAGATAAAAAGGATCAAAGCGCGGTGTCTTTCTTCTCCCGAGCATACAAACGCACGCTGCCTCCGTAAAAATCGTTTCATTGCGTGGCAAAGGATCGTGTTGCGCGTCTGGTGTAAAGCTGGGGACTCGTCAACCGTCTAATTAGACACCACGACTGCTAATCGTCTCTGCCCATAACACAGGAAAATGATAACCTTAACACCCACTTCCGCGTTCCCGTGTCCTTAGATCTCGAGATAAAGCTAAGCGCCTGCGGTACATCGCGTGGTCGTAGAGGAGGAGCGTTTATTGAATCTTCAGACGGAGATAACAAGAAAATCTTTCGTGGAAAGTAACGACGTGAATACGCGCGCGACGATGCGCACGGTGCGCGGATATAATCCTAGCTGCATTCGGTGCCTGTCTATCCGTTTTTAGCGTATCTTATGGTACTTTCTCCGGCGAGTCTGCGAATGCGCGGGCAATTAAAATTTCCATCCACGTTTCTCGTATCCACCGTATTTCCATATTTCGTACACGCACCCGATGGTTTACGCGCGGCCATAAATACAGCGAGCCGTCGGCACCCTGCGCATTACCCAACATGGCGGAAGTGCATCTGTCCGCGAAAGAGGCCCGGATAAGCGCACAATTAATGGCACGCTTATGGGATTCATAACCGTCCGGGCCCGTGTCCGAGGATTTCGCAATGCCACGTTGCCCGCGGACCCGATAAATACATAGCAATTTGCCATGCGTCGACGACCTCGCAGATTGAATTTATTTCTGCGAATATCGAATACCGCGGACCGTGACTCGCCATTTTCTCCCTTCTAATTCGAATAGCGTAGACTCGCGTCCCACAGTCAGCTGGAATCGTAAAAACTTGGACTAATTTCGGCTATTCTTCTCCTTCTGGGACCAAAAATTTTGCACTTTTTTAAATACAATCCTGTAGACTTTGACGTGGAAACTCCGAGACTGCTAGTTTTAAAGCGCGGAGTTCACTCGTTCAAAAGTTGTACCTATGTAAAGTTGAGCAATTTCAAGCGTTTTTGACTGGAACCGCGCCGGCACAACCTTATAGGAATAGCAATTAAACAGCGGTAATTTAAGAAAGTGCAGTTCAACCCTAAATTCATAAGTAGACTGCGGATCTTTATGCATTTATGGCTTTTGAAAATGTTAAAGAAAGGCTAGAATATAAAATACGATAGAATTTTGTACAATTTTCATTTGCTTTGGGTCTACAAAGGCTGTTCGCACTCAAAATATGATTTTATTTCACTCCACTTTCTTAAAATTTGTCGAAAAAATTGAAAATTGCATAAATACCCGCAGTCTATTCACAAGTTTTAAGGGATTTTGGGGTCGCAGATTACGATTCTAGTATTATGTTTTTGGTGGAATGAGAAAGTACCCGTAAATACTGGCCTTATTAGGGATGTTCCATGCTGTCGAAACGAGTCTTTCGTCGGTACTCACAGTTGCGGACAATGGTTCAAGACAAAAAGGGGAAGAGAAAGTAACTTTACATGAGAAACATAAAAGGAAAAACATTAATCATCTTACTAAAATGATAGACGCCAACTTGAATACCGTCGCGGGTGTAAATCTCGGTGGTTTCGGCGTCGATGAAACGGTATAGTATCTCGTTGCACTCGCAACCTGCTGCAGCGATCCATTTTCCGAATGCTGCATTCGATTCGAAGTCAACGCTAGTCGTCCTTATTAATTAGAGATGTTATAGGCCGTAATTATGCCGTGGGGGTAGATCGATCTTTGCCATTGCGCGGGCTATTGCGTGCAGGTAGCTTCGGACGGAATAGTTCTCGGAATGACGTCGACTTGTTCCAATGTAGCAGCCACTGCGTAATCGTTGACCACGACGATTAGAGAGTATCGAGTATTATATTAGCCATCTGGTATACTCTGGTTCCGTCGATCGGATATGAGACCTGTAATTTCGAAAGTCGCATGCGTGTAATCGACGTTTTGAAAAAGATGTTAGAATACAACGTTTCTATTGCTCCGTAAATTAACACACCGTGAACGGAGCAGTGCACTTCCTGATGACGGCGACGTCCGCGGCTTCAGTACTCGGTAATTGGAGAATTGGTTTTTAGTGGTTTATGCGGATTGGTTGAGGAACGTATCCTGCTTGATGGCGATGCGGACAATTTTTATAATTCCTTATGCAATGCTGTCACAAAAGATTTGCTAGGAGTGATAAAAAGAAAGTAATCACGTAAGAAACACTTCTTATTCGGCTGTGATACTGTATAGGGTGTATCAAAAGTAATGGCTATCCGTTCTAGGGGTGAATCTACACCTCTGGATCGGTGAACATTTGTAAGAGAAACTTGCCGCAAAATTGTTTATGACAAAGAAAATTCTTGTTGAAGTTTCTTTTTACATCAGCACCTGCCGTCACCTTGCGTCACGTGACTAATCCGGAACTGGCGGAGAGAGGGTACTATGTTCCCTTCAACTCGAGCCAATTCACAGAAGTATTCCACTTTACATAACATGATTAACTACAAAATGTCAAGATATTCGTCAACTGATTTATGTATTCAACAGGAGCATTTTAAAAAGAAAAGAGATAAATTACTGACGATCAATTTGCCCCATTGAAACATTTTTCGAAATTCTTTTTGCCCGTCACTAGTTACAAGGACTTTGTTTATTGCTTGTATCATCATGGCCCACACTGTAGAATGTAAATTCGTTAAAATTTTACCCTGTTGCTTAACTCGCGACCGACCGGACAAGTCGGGCGATTACACACCACGATTTACTCTCATTATTCGTAATTGGTCTCGAGGAAAAGGGGCTTGTGGTCATCCGGACAACCACCTATTCGTGGCCAGCTATTGTTGTAGGGATCTTCTTGCATATAGAATGTGCATATAGCGAACGAGGAAGAACCAGACCACGCTAGGAAGCACTTATTGTGCCTAAGCCACCTTGGGCTTCCATCGTTAAAATTTGAAAAATTCGCGCTCGTCTCGCCGTAATCCCACGGCCATAGTGCAGGGCGCAGCACCGTTAGAAAAACTGTTAATGATCCTACGTTCCAGCTCGGACATTAGGGTGTTCAATGACTGTTACGGAATGATGATGTAATGCGAACAACGGTCTGGTTAAAGCGCTCGTTACCGCGCCAATTTTTGTAATCGAGACTCGCCGGGCAGAGCGATATTTTCCGTCCGTATTAGTTACGGATCATTTCTACTTTCCATCTAAACACCTCCAGTACCGCTGTTGCCAATACAAAAGTAAAAACTTTTCCGAAAACCACACGTCCGATGGCCCGACCGCAAACGTTTCTTTCCGAACAGTTAGCTGGTAACTGAATTTTATTTCTTACTCGATGCTCGTTTTTATTGTAGGATGCGATTCATAGCGATATCGGGGAAACATGCATTCAACAAAAACTACCATGTAAAAAGGAAACTGATATAAAAAGTAATTGTTTGTTTTAGTGGTTATTGACAGAGGACTGTTATGTGGCAGCAGAACTTCTTATCCATAGAATAATTCGGAAATGATTTTCCAATTGTAATTTTATGTTTCAACACTCGATAAATTGAAGAAAAATCAAAATGTACGTTTTCAAAGTTTTAACAAAGGGTGTATTTATCGATGATTAGATTTAAGTTTCTAACTCAGATCGTTCACTATTTATTTTCACGATGTAGACGGAAATCACGGTAACCACAGCGTCCGACAAACTATTATTAGTGCTCTTCATGTAGACATAAACGTTTACTAGTTTATTTTCACAAACTAGGATTCAATATCAAAATAGTTTACTACGGTCCGAGATTTTGCCATTTACTAAATATAGTAAACGGATCGATAAAATCTTCTAAAATTGTTATTACATCCGTGGCCTTGCTATGGTCTCGTCGTGGATATTTTTAAAAATTTCTGTCTATAATTTTTATGAATAAAAATATAAAATATATAGCTATACTTATTTTGAAAATCACTTTAATTGGGCATCAGTTGAAGTTCTCGCCACATTTGACTTGGCGGGTACACTTGACATTTATTCTAAAGTACTATATAATTTATTATAAGTATTTATATATAATACGACTTTAACAAAATCATTTATTTCTTTAATTTACTTTAATTAATATCTAACTTTAATCATTTATACTCATTTATACATGTTAAAAATTAATCAACAATTTATCTTTCACTTACTTATACTGCTGACTTTTATGCAAATCAAAATTGTCCTCGTCAATTCGTATTTTAAATTCTTGAAATCTTTTTACTCTTTTGCATTCGATCTACTTATTCTGGCCAGAAATACATTTAAATCTACAGGTTAGTTATAAGCTGTAACTCTTCAACAATGAATGTAGAAGAAGAAAAATTTATAAAGATAAGAAATAAACAGAAATGGACAGAGACAAAGCATACTCAGGTTTAGCTCCATAGCAGAACCTATACCCACATTTAACATGCTAAATATCATCATCGGTCACTTTCAATCAAGAGAATGGTGTTCATCCCAGATCATTCATCCACAATGAAAAGTGTAAAGACGAATTTATACTGTTCAGTTTTAATGTTCATGCCGGATGATTCATCCAAAGTGATCATCGAAAGTGACTCTCTGTCTATACTAACAAAAGTGGTGGCAGAAAAGACCCTCGGCGTGAGCACTCTCATTTCCTCTCTGATAACATTAATAGTTTTTTTCGACACTACAGAATTCGAATTTATCAAGGCATTTCAAATATGCTGCACTACTGTTAATTGGGTATTCTATCGGCACAAGTTTCAAATTGGCAGTCGAGTTATTGCGAACGTTTTCTAGAAACTCCACTGGACTGATTGCGATGATGAAATATATTAATGTAACCAGCTGTAAAGTGCGATAACCGCTGTTCCGTGTAATATGTTACGTGCGACTTGCAGTGCCGTGTACAGTACGAGTACACGCATATCGCCTTTAACTGCACACTTTGTACACCTTGTACCTGCGATGACACGTGTGTGCGTAGCATTATACCTCTGCCTTTCTCACTCTCTTCCCCTTTCTTTTCTTTTCCTTTACACGTTGGTGTCGATGTAAATTTACGCGTTTCTCACACGCACCCACGCGCGCTCGCTATGCTAACGTTCCGTTTGCGATTTTACTTTTACCCGGCCTCCGCGGAATGACCGTAGATCGTGGCTCATCTTCCTCGTTTCGCAACCCCACGTTAAAGCGGAATTTAGATTTCTTTTCCACCGAGATTTATCGAACATTCCTCCAGTAATTCGTATATCCTGGGATAAAAAGAACTTTTATTACGACAGCAATCGTAAAACTGATGTCTCAATGCTCTGCACACGAGTTGAAAGGCGAGAGTCTGCGCATTATAGTTGCAATGTTTCACTTTAACGGTCGCACAACTTTTGCTATTCAGATATCTCTTTGCTAATGACATAGTTCGCGATGCTTAGGATTATTCGCAGCTTCATTAATCATTTTTTTTAAATCTATTTTCGAAGGTGATTTTCTGAGACAAATTAGTCTTTTCACTGCTCCGAATAGAACAGTTAGTACTCTAAATAAAGTCGCTAGAAACAGTTCAATGATGATTAGGGCCATTTGCAGTTTTATTTATCATTTTTTTTAAACGTAATTCTTGTAAATACATTAACCCTCTGTATGCTGTGCCAGAGTCATTCGATGTCGCCAGATCGGGAAAATTGAGGGGAACATAGGTACCCTCTCCCTGTCATTACCGGATTAGTCACGTGACCGAGCCATGGCGGAAGCGTGGGGATGCTCGCTGCCGGGGAATAGGGGTAGAAGGGGTAAGGTAGAGTGGGAGGCAAGCCTCAAACTGCATGTTCAATTATACAGTGTTATTTCACACTGTTTTGTGAACATTGTATTGTATATTCTGATCATTATACCCTGAATATCATGTTAGAAGCTTTTCTTAATGAAGTAAACGATATATTTTTAATTCCTTATCTTACGATTTATTTGGAAACTAGACGCTTGCAAGGATTACTTTATCGTGGATATGTTGTTATTAATAAAGAATTTATACAGGGTGTCTAAGATAAAAGAACGTCACTGAAATATCTCTTCAAATTATTATGAAACTTGTTAGACACTGCTTTTTAATTATAGGGAAGTCAATTAAGAAACTTTGTCAACTTGTTTAAATAAAGTCGGTCGCAAAAACGTCTCTCAAAAAATCTCGCACTACAATCGGTGCGGGAATCATTTAAAATCAGCAACTTAAAATGTCGCTCAATTGGCTCGACCGTGCTGTGCTGTCTTCCCACGAATACAAGTTATTTGAAACACAAAAAATACACACCATCGCTTCATTCAACTGTGATTGGATTGACATTTAGAAACGCGAAACGAGGAAGAGAGAATTATTTTTCATCGAATTTTTTATCTTACCCGATCAATAGCGGCGTGTGCATGATACTCAGTTGTTGCGTCTCCGAAGAGATCGATCATTAGCAGATACTTATCTTCGCTCGGAAGAAAATAATTAAAGGAAAGTTAACAGGATTTGTCACGGGAATCGAGAAATTCGTCACGAAGCCGGCGGCGGCAGGGCTTTTTTCGTCTTTTTACCTTATGGCGTTCGATCGAAGTCACGTTCCGGGCAGAGTCAAGGCTCGTTCCTCTCGATCAGATACCGAACTAAATAATCCAGCGAAACGTCGTCGTCGTCGGTCGGTTTTTCTAGTAGCCACGGAGTAATGCGCGGTGTTTGCTCGTCAGACGATCGCACGATCTCCATTCATCATTTTAAATTAGTGCGATGCGAACGAGCCGTGGTTACGGCGAACGTGGTAAAGGCGAATTTAGACTGTTCAGTGTGGATGTTCATCCCGGATGATTCATCCAAAGTGATCATCCAAAGCGACTAGTGAACAAAGTACAATAGGTTCCTACTTTTGATGAATCTACTAGATGATTCAGACCCACATTGAAACAGTGAAATGGCAGTGACAAGTCTAAACTTTAAACCTCTCCTAAACGACGATCCTGGGTTAACAACGGTGCTAAGCGGGAAATTGTTGTATTGTACTAATGCTATTCCATACCTTAGAATGATACATCAAGTATTATAAAACCCTAATTTAAACACCCTAATACCTTAATTTCTTTGTAGCGCGATCGACCGCCCAAGGGGGAACTCCCTAGTAGTGGGGATAAAAAAGTCACATCATCCGCATACCCGAAAGTCACATCAATCGCGGGAACACTGTATTCGATTTTTACAAAAATCAGCAAGTGATTCCAAACTTTTGGCCGGTAGTGTACGTCCGCAATGAACAGTCTAAATTCGCTTCTAAATCCATTTTCATACATTTCATTGTGGAGAATCATCCGGGATGTACATTCAAAATGAAGAAGTGTAAATTCGCCTTAACCGTGACTGATGAAGCTGGTCGCTTTCGTGATGTAGCAGGAGTGATCGACAATTACATACTACGCACACTAGTTCGGCGTTTTATGTTTTGTCTCGGTCCTCTGCTTCTTCATCATTCGGTTTGTGCCGTTTTACAGTTATACTGTAATCGCATGAAATGATGTGGTGCATGAGAGGCACGCGGATAACCGACAGGTTTTGTCCGAGCAATTACTCTTAAGTAGCATGCGGTAAACTATTAGCGTATAGTCTTCAATTAATTATTTTATAAAGAAGAATCATTTAACCGGGGAGAGAGACTGTGTCTATAAGCACCGGCGCTAATAAAATTATTTGTGTGCGCAACTACCCATTTTCGACACGCTTCCTGGGAAATAATATCCTGGTTATAATAAAACGTGGTTCTTCGACAGGCATGAAATCACTGTATAACATGGTTTTATTAGGCAAGTCCTCTCTGTTTTGTTTATGCACTAAAACGGAGGGTGGTCGTGGCATATATGTGGTTCCGAATAAAGATCGATTAAATGAGCGGCGGTATACGCGATTGCTTCAGTAGTTACCAATGTTTGATAATGGTTTCGCGATAGCTAATTGTAGATGTTATTAAATTAAATATAAAAGGTTATGAATGATAATGCGTGAAGTATATATATATAATTGAAAGATATTTCAATTTTTATGGAATATTTCGAATAACCGCAGTACTGTTTATGTCGTAATCTGGTGCTAGAAAGTCTTAACATTACTTGACAATTTTGCACGGAGGTTACGTGTATGTACATTCTCGTAGAAGTGCCCCCTCCCCGTTTATACCACATTCGATAGAAATATGTAATAAATAGACCGCGGATTTTATGCATTTATAACGAAAATTGGTACGTACAATTTAAAACAGTGGACATATTTAAACAATTTAAGAACATCAACGTATTAATTTCAGTTCAATAAAATAACTAAAACAAGAAAGTAATTTTTATGTAGCCTCTGTGTTTGGAACCGACGTATTAAAATAGTTTACGAAACTTTAAAGTCGTTTTTTTAAGAGAACGGTTGACTCGAGATATAATTCCTTCGAGACTTTCGTTCCTCGCGATGAGTACTCTGGGACGCGATCAAAAATATGTTTGACCTTGAAAAAAGGTCAATTGTCCTATCCATTTTTTTTAACAGATCTCCATCGATCCAGAGGTATAGAATCCCATTATGGTAGTCGTGACACATAATTTTTCTACACCGTGTACATACAACACCTCCCGTTTCTTAGTCCCAACACATTGTTTTCACCGTACAGTTGTTGCACATTCCGCCTCTAATAATGGTCCGCGCAACCATTACCTTAATTCTAGCCTACATTACTACCGATGAACTCCTCAAGATTCCAGTTAACATCGGCTAATCGTGAAACGTGTTTCTTACTCTAGAGACAGTTGAAAATGAACACTTCACAGGATCAAAAACCGTTCGAAGACGAAACTAGTAGTTCAGCTCTGGAACCATATCTCTCCGTCGCGTCGTCGGTGTACGTAGCTGCTCCTTCAATCAAGGACAGGGTGGAACACGGGCTAACAGCCGCAATCGTTAGCTCGCCTAGCCGTTCCGAGACTCGTAAACGTTTCTCATGAACGTCATTTCACACGGACCGCGTTGTTTCGGCGTTGTTTCGACTTAATCGAGCAAGCCCGGACACGCCCACAGCGTATTGCAAACGTTGCTTAAAGGCGCGTTTACCGGGAGCGCTCGGCGCCTAGGCGCGCGCGCCTTTTCTCGTAAATTTTCGTGCGGGTCGACAGGCCCGCTGTTTCCCGCTATGCGTGGCAGAAAAAAAAGGTTTCGTCTCTTCACGGCTACTTACAATATGAAGGTATCCTACCGCCTTAGAGGGAAGCTGATGTTTACCTAAACGAACCGTGAAGAGACGAGACCTTTTTTTTCTGCCACGCACAGCGGGGAACAGCGGGCCTGTCGACCCGCACGAAAATTTACGAGAAAAGGCGCGCGCGCCTAGGCGCCGAGCGCTCCCGGTAAACGCGCCTTAATGCTCCCTCGGAAGATCGTCGACTTAGGTGATGAGCTTGACCCCTACGTGAGCGAACATTTTTCATTCGGTGTTCCTCTCAGAAAGCGGCGCTGCTTCGGAAAGCATAATCTCACCACGAAAGCTGCTTCGAGATGAATAACATGAACGAGTTGGCGTGACGCGCGATGAGCGCGCGTTAGGTCTGACGTGCGCTCGAAAATATTACCGGCGATTATTACAATGTTCAAGGTAATAATCGTAATAATATTTTTTAATGTTGTAGAAGTGTCGGTTAATAAATTGCGAGATGCAACAGCATTAACATGCAGACAGGTACAGTGCAGAATGATGCATAAGATTCATCTCAGTGTCAGCTGCTGAGACATGATGCTCGGTTCTACATATTCGTTATTTTTGTCTCGTTCATACGATTTCGGAGAACATATTATAACTCAAATATTTGGTACATTTTTTACATAAGATGTACAAATAAATTCTTGGACATGTTATTCTTGAGATCTCATAGAGGTGAAGAAACTTGGAGTAGCGAAGCCGTCGTGGCTGATGGTGGAACTAATTCGATGACACACTTATTAGTTCTAATACGTATCAATTATAGAGTGACACGCTATGGTATCAAATGGATATCGAAGTAGCATATCATTGATATCAGTGAATTCAATTAGCTCTAGAGATGTAAAGAAGATAGATGATAGGCAATAGGCAATGATGCATGAAATATACGTACATAAAAACTAAGTATTATTAATTATTAAGAATCGGTAATAAACGACGTTCCGCATATATAAGAAAACATTGTCGATTTCAGTAGATATACGAGGTTTCAACTTGATACATGCTGTAATACAGTATTCTCTCCGTAAATGTAGAATTAATTATTTTTAACCACACAGTTTTTCTTTACTTGTAATAAACTCCATAGCTATTCAAAATTCACAGTCTGTATGGGGTTAGGAACCTGTATGGGGCTAGGAAAAATTATTTTACACTTTTTAGTCCGTTTTAAAATTTGTAGTTCTCTCGGTTCCATTATCTTGTAAGATGTAGATACTCATAAAAAATCGATTGCTGCTTTAAAATTTCAATTTGTAAAAATTGCGGCAGGTATCAAATGCATTAACGGATTGAACTTTGTCAATTCAACTTTCCCTTCTATTTCTTTCGATTCAGTTTCACTTCTCGAAGGCAGAGAGGACTCGACAGAACTGGTTGAGAAATCGCAAGAAATATCAAAAACGTGCAAGTTCTTTTTGTTCCCGGGGATAAGCGTAGACGGCAGGAAGACGCGATACCGGTTTCAACGAAGATCGACGCGACGAGCTAAGATTTTCCTCTGTAGATGAATCCGATCCCAAGAAATTTACGCAACGCGTTTTCGCATGATAGACTGCGAGATCTATGGTGGATCGGCGTTGGTAGTGGATGGATGATTTGTATCGTAGAAATTAGCTGTGCAGATAGAATCAAGTAATCAGTGGCAGTTGTCTAGAGGGAAATCCGCTGCGATCCGAACGGAGACGACCCCGATAATTATCATTGGTTATTACCGGACATCCGATAGAGGATGAATGGGTAGAAAGAGTCATCAGTGTCGACTACTCCTGAACCGAATATCGATGATCTTAACGAACCACGATGCGCTAATTACACGAGTCACGATCGTTCCGGGCCTACGATCCTTCAGTCGAACTTGAAAGTAAACATTGCAATCTTGATCTTCGCGTCTGTTGCCACTTTATTGGTAGTCTGAATCTCCTGCATATATTTACAGTTACAAAGCATTTTTCGACGAATTCATTTGTTCATAACATTTATAAGAAAGTATCGCGGTTTAGATCAGAGGTCTTTAAACTTTCTTGGGATCTTTCAGCTTGTAAATTATTTCGTAATGAAAATAAAATCATTATTTCATTTCTTTTATGAAACAGGTTCAATGGGATAAATTACTGATTTATTAATCATTGCTAAGTAAGTAAGTTTAACAAGTGTTTTTGCATTTTTTGACACAAAATGTCGGCATCAGGCTCTATTATAGATATAGTAATAGATATTTATAGAAATGTAAGAATATTATGTATCAGGAATTATAATTATTTTGAATTTTTTCGAATTGTTATTACGGCCCACTAGATCTCAGAGAGTCGAAGAATACAATTTTATATGAGTAATATATAAATAATTTGTGCATAAACTAAAATGTAAAAGGATAGTTAAACTCACCCACGATTCTAGAAGTATGGATACATTCATTTGCAAGTATTATACCCAAGTTACAAGCGTCCCACGCTAGGGAAGAGTGATTAGATGGCATCAGAAGCTCACAGCAGTGATCGCGCGAAACACGTTGAACAAGCACCTCAAGCGATTCTTTTCGCCATTAAGCTAGATTAGACACTGAAATTACATGTCGTTAAGAGATTGAATTGATTATGTCGTTGGTTACGCGATCCGAGTTCGATTTATTTCTTTAACGATTTCTTTCGTCTTTAATTTTCGAGGGCGCTCGAAAATTACCGGTCTTTGATTTTTTCAACTAGATGCCCCCATTTTTAAAAATCTGCAAAAATTATAGGTTAACAACCATAACGAGATGCTAACACTGTAAAAATAAAAACGTAGTAATTCATAAGACTTCAGAAAAAAAAGGATCGAACTGATATCAAATCATACATTCTAACGAGTTTACGACCAACAGGAAATATGATTATTTAAAAAATAAATCTTTAAGTATTCGTCAAGAGATATCGAAAAGCATCTTCAACAAGCAAACTTCGAATCATTACGCAGCTGTTAATGGACCGATTGAAAAGGCAGCAATCACAAACTTGTTCTGTGTAGTGAAGAGTTGCAAAAACCGTACTCGTTAACTGTTTATAAATCCAAAGAATTGTGCACGCTATTAGCGCATAACGTCGGCGGTGTCTAAATGAGATAGTCAGTTCATTCATTTAGAGATATTGGTTGTTTTATCATTGTCTCGTCGCTATTTTATTGCGCCGATATCCTAGCTGGCACAATCGCGAACGTTGCTCGATGTTTTATACGGCTGTACCAGCCATAATTTCTGTCCTTAATCCTCGAATAAAGCGTACCCTCACATGGTAGGCCATTATGAGAATCGGCATTTCTCGTGAGTACTGTAATGGTAATGGCAGGAATGCACAGGAATGCGTAGCAGAGTGGACCGGCGTGTTTCATTCCCGAGACAGTGAAAGGGATGAGTAGATAATTGTCCACTATTTCTTTCGGCCGGGGCGTACCGACACCAGATTCTCTCTGTCTTCAATGCGCTCTTATGCCTACTCCCGGATAAAATCATTTTTCCAATTAACCGTGGGATGACGGGGACGCCAATTTTCCTTGACTCGAAAAAACAACCCCCGGTGTACTCTATAGAACGCAAGAAACTCGATGACGTCTTCATGCGCGAAAAAATGCAGGTAACCCCTGTAAACGTGAGAGTTACGTTTTTCTGCTGTGTTATGCAAATTTGTGGTATACAGAATCAAGAACTAGTGCAGAATATGTATAGGGTGTTTCAAAATTATTTGTAGCGACCACTGTGGCCTGAACCTGCATCTCTGGATGGTGGAAATCTTTTTATAAACATTTTTGTTATTGCATCCTATAATACTCATCGCGAAGAACAAAAGTCTCAAAGGAACTACAGGTTTCAAGTCAACTGTTCTCTTAAAAAACAACTTTAACTATATTAACCATTTGCCGTACCATTTTCTTTACATTCGCAGTGATTAAAACGTCTTTATCCCTAAAAATATCGCAGAAGATTTATATTCTTTGTATGGCTGCATTTATTTTAATGCTTACATATTCATCACAAACGAATCAAATTTTATTTCATCAAAAAAGAAACGCGTGACATTTACATTTGTTAGACTTTGTTAAAATACGGCAAGGGGTTAAAAAATGGTATATTGAACCTAAAGATTGCAGAAACTGAATCAACGCCACGTTTACGGAGCATTAAAAGCGACTATTTTATGTCAGTTTAACAAATTTTTCACCATTTTTTAAATAATATTTACCCAAAGAAATAAAGTTGAGTAATTCCTCATGGACACATCTTTATCACAAAGACATTAGAACCCGGCATTTCGACGTATACTAAACTTTCGTGTCATAAATCCATTAATATGAAAACAGTTCAAAAACTTGTTTTCACTTATGAAATTTGCAACGATCATGAAAATTCTTAATTATTATTATGAACATTTCGCTTCTCCCTTCTACTCTGTATCTAAAAAACAACTTGATACAATTAATAACTTTGTCGATGCTCGCGCGGAGCAATTACGGCGACCCGCCTCGTGTAAACACAGCATTATATTTTCATGTAAGCCTCGTAAGAAACGTTAAACGATTTTCCAGACACCAATTGTTAATCAACACCGAGCTCGTAAGCTGCATACTGCATACAATGAATAATTTACTTTTTTCGTCGCGAGTCCCGCAACGTACCCGATCAGGCAATTAAGCGGCTGTACACTGTGTTCAGCTGCTATTTAATATAAATATTGATTGAACGTATGTTCCAGTTTACACTAGTCACGTGTATGTATCTCATTAACTTGTTCGTGGACGTCGTGTGCCTCGCTTATGGCTTTTTCGCGGCGCTTAATTACAGACAGCGTTACAGATTCCATCAATCAAGCTCGCTTCCCGTCGACTACGTCGTTACCATTAATTGCTTAATTTCGATTGTAGCGATCGATCATGGAAGTTGTTCGCCGCGAAATTTGTTCACCGGCGCGACCATAAGTTTTTTAAAGTGGGCCGCGCGAATGTGTCTCCTGTTGGAAACTCCCGGACGGTTCTCGTCGACGCGACGCAACGCCGGCGACATTATGATCGCATAGTTTTATCGGACGGACGGCAAAATTTAATGGGCACCGATTAAGATAGCGATGAAAGTAAAGCGGCTTAATTGGATTCTTGGCACGCTTTTCTTATGCGACTGCGTCCTCATTATGCTTTCTTTTTATTTCGCAAGCCCGAAATTTCAGTCGCGCGCCGCGCTACTAGTGTCTACCGAGTACCGACCTGTGATTCCGAACGGTCCGACTCGGATAACGTTATGAGCATCTCGCCAGTTCGATGCGCATCAAGATAACAATATTTCCGATTACTTCAGTGGACCGTCCCGGAGAACACTGTGAGACGGTAAATAAATTATTAATTAATCTGAAGGAATATCGAACGTGTTCTCAAGGGGCTGCATATGGGCTAAAAGTTCCGATTTTGAAGAAACATAAAATTACGTAGAAATAGTATAGATATTCTCATTTTTGACGAGTAATTTATTGTTAAATTTATTATATTTAAAAACTCCAACCTTAAAATTAAAATGTTGTACAGTAATCGCTCGTTCGTTGTCCTGAATCGTGGGCACGATCGTTGTCCAGTGCCTACCCACTCCACTGCCTGTCAACGAGAGGATTAGGCCTGCGTGGATCTGGTCGCCAGATGTGTCCCAGGACTGTCTAGACCCGCGCAGAACGAAGAACAATAGGAAAGGAATATGGCAAGGAAATAAGGAGTTTTTTAAAGCCAGACAGTTGACTGCTTTTGACTGCGAATGCTTTTTTTGTCATTTAACTAGCCGTTTCACTAAAGACGCAGTCATAAATCAAAAATAGTGTCCGGGCACGGTCGTTGTCCGCTCAAACCCCCGGCCTTTGGACAACGAAGGAGCTTTCACTGTAATAGGTTTCCCTACCTTTGATCGGTTGGAAAGTAAGAGAAAGTACTCCTTAGGTTTTTTCTTCTTCTTTATTTCTTCATCTCAAGAAATACTTTTTACGTAAAAAAGTAAACGTCACCTTGATTTTTTAAAATGGCACCAGGCCACAGGGAGCTCAAACAATATTATCGACTGCAATTAACCCTCATTCGTCCCTCATTTCACGAACTGAATCTGTCCCTCGGTGTCAAATTGACAGTGATAAAAAATCGATAAAATAACAAGGTAAACAGTTATTTTTCGATGTGTTTTTATTCAAATTGATGAGTTAACATTTACATCTTAGGTTTTTCGGTTGTGTTTCGCATTAAAAAAATAAAAGTTTCGGACAAAACCAAGAAATAACAGAATAGTATAACTTATTTCGGGAAAACTGTGTCAAATTGACACGAGGGACGGATGAGGGTTAATACATTTGCGAGTTAGTTCTATCGATAATCCATCTGTACTTGAAAATATAGTCGCATTATTTATGGGATAACCTGACACAATCATTCAAAATGTTTACCGTTTCTGCTACTCATTTACAAATCTATTCTAACAAGTAAAGTAGACAATTTACGATCTAACACGTAACCCGGCACTGTCAATAACGGAATGTTCAAAGTTCCCGCCTACAGATTTTATGTGGCAATGTTGAGAAACGGCCTGAAAGCTTTCCTTGTTCTAAATCTCGTCTAAAGTATTCAGCCGAGACCTGTTGTCGGCTTAGCGGTCACACAAGCTTCTTTCGAAAACAAAGCGTTTCCATTAGCACTAAATTCTAGCATTTAATGCCAGCAAATAGTGTAGGTACGTGTCGTGCGTTGGCTTCCAGGAACTCCAGATCCGTTCCCACGTGGGAGAAAGGGAACGGAGATTCTGTTTGTTTGTTGCTTTTGTTCTCCGCGTGATAACGTGGCTATCAATACATTTCGCCAGCGCACGTGTGCCGATCCGCGACGTGCTCCTTATACAGTTGTCTCGCGGAACCACTCCCATTGGGATGGACAATTAAACTGTCAATCGGGATTAACGGCACAAAGGACAGGCTGTCTCGAGGAAAACTGCCGATGTTAGTTGCCAGAAAAAACGGTGAAATTAATCGGCGATCGGTCGCCGACTAATAACTTACGGCGACCCCGTCGCATTGGATAAAATCGAATTGTATTCAAAGCACCGAGGTAATCACGCTTCAGCGTCGCGACGCTTACCGTTCTATGACTCTGTGAAATAATGAATCGGTAGGGTCCAGCGTTTGCTTGCAATCTTATTAATTAACACGGCAAATATTATGCATTGTACTTCTAGGCTGCTATTATTATTCTTTCATAACGGATATTATAGCGCATTGGAAACCTTAGAACTGCTTCGTAATTTTGAATCGAACGCGGTTATTATTTTATTAAGCTTGAAAGTAATACGTATTTAATTGCGTATAACATTTCAACAATACAAGGTGTACCAAAAATGTTGGATTTCCTTGAAAATGGAGATTCCTGAACACATTTGGAATAGCTTTTTCTTTACGTTCATAATACTCATGTACCCCAACATACGCAAAGTTTCGAAGTAAAGTTTATAATTACAATTCGCTTGGTCGAATCAACTACGACTCTGTTCCGATAATAGAACATTGAATCCTCTTCATACATCCACATATAAATATTATAAATACATAAAAATATAAATTATTGTGGATACATTTTGATAGTCCTACATGCAACGGCGGTGAGTGTAAAAGATAGATCGGCTGGATTGAAAAGTCTTAAAATAAGTAATCTATTCGGTTTCCACTCGGGTACGCAAGATTCGTCTTCCGTCACGAACTATCGCGTTGCAAATAAATACTATTCGAAGCACATTCGGATTTTTCCGGTCTCGTCGATAGGCATCGCTGGTTTTCATTTCCTTTTTTTCCCTGCTCCCTTCGAAGATGATCCCGGTCGATGGAGGACATCGATCACCGTCAATTCATCGCCAGTGTACAATTTATCCTCTTGTGAGTCGGAGATTATAGAGTTGGGCGCCGCGCAGATTCTTCATCAGGATCGGTCTTTGATGTATGATTAGAGCTAGCCGTGCACGTTCTCCTATGCTTTTAATGACACACGAAAACAATAAGGTTTACAAGCAATAAAATTAGACTCTGCGCAAAAGTTCACGGAGTTTTTCAGATTCCTCGCGTGGACGTTGACTTTCGATTCTGCAATTTAAAGCGACATCTTCGCAACACGATGTCAATTTTCCTGAACGTACTCCTGGCTGTACGTATTCGAACTAGTAGATGGAGGATGCGAGAATTCCAGTTTTTCCAGTTCAGTTTAAATTTATTTTGCATACAGGTTTTATTCAGTTGAGTATAACATAAGAACTTTAACCGTAATATTTTATCGTTATCTTCAGCAATATTCTGAAATTACTAACAACTAATTAGCATCAACTAAGCGAGTTTGTTCCATGCGGGCATTCAAATCTCCGGTTATGCTTAAGGATGTTCTGGAGGTAATATAAAAACGCAACAAAATTTTTGAAAATTTGACAAGATATAATTCTTACTAAATTAATGCAATTACCAAAGTTTGGGTTCGATTCACTGTACCGTTTAAGAATTATAGCAATTTAAAGTTTTCGCATTTTAACACGTCTTCTTATGGAGAATTCACAAAATTCCACTTCGAACCCTATTTAAACCTTGAGAAAACGCAACTAGAAACTCCAGTTTTTTTTATATGTAGTAAAAATTATGTAATTAATTATGTTCAAAATTTATTAGGATTCACTAAACAGTTACGGAGCAAAAAAATTATAAACTGTTACAAAACGTCAAATTTATCGTGTTGTCTCTCACTAGCATGGAAGCGCGACAAGTGTAGACCACTGAATGTAGCTACAGAGGGTACAGTATTCGCAAAAGTTTAATGCAAAATATACTCATGAATGGCTTTCATTGCCCATATATTGATGGATTTCGAATTTCTTGTACTTTTGTCTCCCATTGTACCTCCAGAACATCCTTAACGTGCTGTTTGCAATACATCAACGTAATACGATACTATTTTTATATTATAATTCCGCTATTCTTTTCCTTCTGGGACCAAAAGTTTTGCACATTTTTATAGAATCTTATAAATTTTGACGGGTAAACTCCAAAAATGCATGTTTTAAAGCGCGGATTGTATAAAAAACTGCAACATTTAAGGTCCCAGAGAGAAAAGATTAACCAAGAAAAAGATTAAATATAAGACTATGTATTAAATATATCTCAGAAATGTTACTATTAATTTTTTGACGAAGTTGTTCATCGTATTCGAAGCTATTCTTGCATTTACTAGAACTGGGGAGAATTTACTATAACAACCGAACAGAACCAAAATGTTCAGATACTTGTTGTTTTTGATGATTTGTAAAAGTTTGAAGTATATGTACTATTTTATTAGTATATTATACACATGATGATATTATACACATAATATTCGTTTCTAACCTTTGCTGTAAATTTGTATTCCCCTTAAACAAACTAGTACAAACTCCTTTATCCAATTACCCAATGGAAGGCGCATTAGAAAATAAATTGCGATGGAGAGATAGGTACATGTAAATTTTCTAAAGTAAAAGATAAATGTTTCTGTTAATTAAAGTGACTTTGATTTCCATTCGTGTGTGGGTGGGTGGGTCTACGTCTATACGATACGATCAAGCATTCGTGGCAGTCGTCGGAGAAACACAATGGATTTCAGCTCAGGACAATGTCATAGATGCAACGAACCTGATAGGGTTTTCCTTGTCTCTTCGGTTACTTTCTACAATTCAGCTTACGAAATCGTTTCGTGTATGTTAATCGAAATAAATGAGACAACCAAGTAGTTCGTGAAAAATTAACAAACACAAAAATATGTTTAAAAATGTATCGGCGCCCTCAGCATTCTGACTATACAGAATTCATTTTAATTAAATGATTCAAGTTTTGTGTATCCATAGCACATTAGTAAAATCAATTGATCTGTTAAATTGGCTGTATGACTTACATCAACCCTGGGAAACTTGCGGTTCGCGGCTCATGGCTTCCCACCAAACTCCTGCGGAGTGTAACAGGAGGTTAGGGAGGAAATACAGTAATCGCTCCTTCGTTGTCCTGAATCGTGGGCACGATCGTTGTCCAGTGCCTACCCACTCCACTACCTGTCAACGAGAGGATTAGGCCTGCGTGGATCTGGTCGACAGATGTGTCCCAGGACTGTCTAGACCCGCGTAGAACGGAGAACAATAGGAAAGGAATATGGCAAGGAAATTAGGAGTTTTTTAAAGCCAGACAGTTGACTGCGAATGCTTTTCTTTGTCATTTAACTAGTCGTTTCACTAAAGACGCAGTCATAAATCAAAAATAGTGTCCGGGCACGGTCGTTGTCCGCTCAAACCCCCGGCGTTTGGACAACGAAGGAGCTTTTACTGTAGTTGATATTGGGAGAACCGGTACATCGGTAGTGCTCGTTTCTTTTTGTACGACCTCACCATTATTCGCTAGAGATTTAGACAATTTTTGATATTTTTCCTAGTTATCCTGAAAGTCCAGAAAGTGAACGATACAGCTTGAAAGTGTACGTCACCTTATAATTTAATCTCGTGTAATAAATTTTGAAATACTGTTTAAAGTCAATACCATGTCCAGACGTCGTCCGTAAAGGGTCAAATTTCGAACGGTAGTATCAGCGTCCGAGCGAATTTTAAAACTTCAGAGCATTGTCGCGAAGACAATGCCATCCGCGAACAATAAGGTTTCGATAGTGGTTTCGCGTCTTCGATGACGCTCTGTGAATTCTACCACGGGACCTCCCTTTTTCTTCCGTGTCTCTGACCGCGTATCGGTGCATGTTATCTGCAGCATACCTCTCGCAGTCTCATCGTTCTCCGCGTCGTACAATTGGCATACAATAGTGCGTATAGAATTAGAATCGACGATATGCCGCTTTGTACTCGTTAGGAATCGACTTACGAGCTCGGTGATGGAGGAGGGCTCGATATTCAAGTTCGCTCTTCCGATGCGATGCCACGCATTTTTGATATCCACGTTTTCCGCTTGCTGGACAATGATGTCATGAAAAATCGGCCAAATGACCAATGAATGAACAGGTGTACACACAGTGAATAATAATTTCCCAAACAAACTTATCATAGGGTCATTGAAAATTTCATTCATTAATCCTTCTAGCAGAGTTCTTTCACCACTTCCATTAATTGCCTAGTGTTTATGAATCCTCTGTACTCGAGGTCAAACGAAGATCGTAGTATTATAGGTGGTTGGATACGTCTTGACCTCGGCTATAAATATGCAGTTCTATTAAAAAAAACTCCGATTACCTTGACATCTCGAAAAATATGACCTTGAAAAAAGTTTGTATCCCATCACTGACATTTTTCCCTATCATAAAAAATAAGCGAGATATTCAGAATGCTCAAGTAAGGTGGGACGCCCTGTATTGGAATAAAAACTATGGAAGGTATAAATAAATTAAATCTTGTCATTCTTATAAACCAGTACTTACCAGTCAGTTTTAGTACTCGGTAGGTTTATTGTTGAAAGAAGAAACACATGATCATTTAATTTCTGTTTCGTACAATTCGAAAATTTCTATTTTGTCTAAAGATCCGTAGTCTATCTGTTATGGCACACTCGCATTTCCACATGGTCAGGAAGAAAGTCATTCGTTTCCATTAGTACCCTATGAAAGCATACTTGAAGATCTAAGTAAATACTCTAGCTCGTACTTGATATTTTGTACTTGCTTTCAAACTATTTCTAAATAAAGAAAATAGCACATCCGCGGTTAACCACAAATAATCGTTTATAATTATCGCAATACAAATGAAGTATCGTCGCTAATGATCATCGGGCACATTGTTGTACATTAATCAATGTATACGATCTGAAATTATTTTCCTTGCAATTTCCTACCGAAATATGCCTACTGAGAAATCATTTACCCGACGTCCGTCGATTACAGGTAAGGGAACGTGGGTTCGGCGGGTATCTTCCCCGGCAATCATGCGCGACAGAGAGAGTTGTTCAGTCCAGAACCAGAGTTATTATTTCTCGGTCGCGGATAATAATTAATAAAGACCTTGATACTGCTAGCTTGGCATTAAGTTGTTAGGCCCGGGAGAATCGATTGGAAACACTTACAACGGCAATTTCGTTAACCTGGTGCCGATAGCTGTGCTTGATGACGAAGGTAGGGCCACAGCAGAAAGTTCTCCGGCTGTGTTGCAGCTTGTTTTGATGGCGAGGCACCTATGATACCTACTCCTCCTACAATACCTCCTTGACCTATGATACCTACTCCACCTATGATATCTCCTCCACCTGTGACACCACCTCGTCCTATGATACCTTCTACACTAGGGCTCGGCATTATTTATTCGCGACGGCCGATTTCCGAAGGCAATTTTCCCGTGGCGGTCCTAGTTCTCCTAGGCGCCACGAATAACGCCTGAACTAGCTCGAGAACTATGACCGCCACGGGAAGCGAGACGCGTGGCCGGGTCGAGGGGGCGTAGCCTTCGAAAATCAGCGTCGTCGCGAGTAAATAATTCCTAGCCCTGTTCTACACCTATGATACCTTCTCGATCTATCATACCTCCTCGACCTATAATACCTCCTCGACCTATCATATTTCCTCGACCTATGATACCTCCTCCACCTATAATACCTCCTCCTCCTACGAGATCTTCTACACCTATGATACCTCCTCCTCCTACGAGATCTTCTACACCTATGATACCTCCTCGACCTATAATACTTCCTCCTCCTATGATACCTACTCCACCTACAATACCTCCTTGACCTATGATACCTACTCCACCAATCATATCTCCTCCACCTGTGACACCACCTCGTCCTATGATACCTTCTACACTAGGGTTCGGAATTATCTATTCGCGACGGCCGATTTCCGAAGGCAATTTTCCCATGGCGGTCCTAGTTCTTCTAGGCGCCACGAATAACGCCTGAACTAGCTCGAGAACTATGACCGCCACGGGAAGCGAGACGCGTGGCCGGGTCGAGGGGGCGTAGCCTTCGAAAATCGGCGTCGTCGCGAGTAAATAATTCCTAGCCCTGTTCTACACCTATGATACCTTCTCGATCTATGATACCTCCTCGACCTATAATACCTCCTCGACCTATCATATCTCCTCGACCTATGATACCTCCTCCACCTATAATACCTCCTCCTCCTACGAGACCTTCTACACCTATGATACCTCCTCGACCTATGATACCTACTCCACCTATAATACTTCCTCCTCCTATGAGACCTTCTACACCAGGGGTGGCCAACCTTCTGCATACCATGCGTAAATGTTTTTCACATACGAGTTCAGATGCGCCATACAATTTAAGCACTTTTTCTACCTTCTTACGTTCATCGTTGCGGCTGGAAAATCGTAATAGGGGTATGATCTGCTTCGGTTAGGGGAGGAAAAGGGATAACTCAATCACGCAACTAAATTAACTTACGCTAGTTGAAAAGACACACGTCCATTGGAGCATCAATCTAAATACAATAGGGAGAAATGATCTTTTAGACGAGAGGGCGATCACTGTCTTGAACACCGCAATTCCCATCCTATAATTGTTAACTGTCGAAAAATTGCGACGAATTGATGAGTAAGAAGGCTGTATAAATTCAACTGAGATCTCTCAGGTGTTGAAAATACGAAGATGGATTCAGTTATGGCGCCTACTTCAAAAAAATAATTGTAGACGCAAGGATCCAATGCGCCACAGGTTGGCCACCCCTGTTCTTCACCTATGATACCTCCTCGACCTATGATACCTACTCCACCTATGATATCTCCTCCACCTGACACCACCTCGACCTATGATAGCTTCTACACTAGGGCTCGGAATTATTTATTCGCGACTGCCGATTAGCGAAGGCAATTTTCCCGTGGCGGTCCTAGTTCTCCTAGGCGCCTAAAGTTCGTGTACACACTCAAAAATGGCAAATTGCATAAACATCCAGTCTAATGATAACAATGAGTAGGTACAATTTAAAGCAGAAGAGAGACTAAAATAATTTAAGAGCTTCAATGTACATACAAGTCCCAGTTTATTAAAATTATTAAAGAAACGAGGAGATTTCTATTTGGCTATTGTTCATTTTAATCGATGCAAACAATTTTTATTTTGCATAACAGTCTGCAGTCTTAATTTTTTGTAACAGTATTTTTATGTGAAAGAGACATTTGCCAGAAACAGGGGCCACATAAATATGGTGTTCCCTTCAAAGTATGTGGTCTTCTTCCAAATGGATACACTTACTCCAACGGTACTACCATTGTTCAAAATGGTGCTGGAAATGTTCGTGTGAAATTCTGTTCAGGGCACTCGTCGTTTCCCGTTTTATTGTTTTAACGTCATCCGTATGTCCTTTCTACATGACATTTTTGAGGAAGACAAAGTCGCACGGGATTAGGTCAGGTGAATATGGAGGGTGATCAAGAATAATTGCGTTAAAATTTCCGAGAAATTCACATACAAGAATTGACGCGTCATAAAGTTGTCAACCTATCTTAGACTCGTAAAATTTAGTCTGTTTCTAAATAAGACTATAAACAATATTTCTTAAAAAATTTAAGCTTAAAAAATTATTCTCCAAACCTTTTCAACGGAGTAGTATTGTATACTGCATATTCAAGTCTATAAATACCTGATTGAACTACTTTGATACTTCTAAAATTTTAAAAATTACTTCTTAATTATTATCATACCTCATATGTTGTCTTCATAAATAAGAATTTATTCGGTAAAGAAATTAACACTTATCCGAAACAATCACACCACTTAGGGTACAAAGCTTTTTGGCATCGAATTTACCAGGAGACGCAGACTCAATTAATGATAACCTAAAAGTCTATAAGATTTGCTTAAATAAAGTATTATATTATACTCTAACAATGTCTAATCAGGGTAAGCAAGGGAAACCAATTTTGTATTTAGTTAGATATCAAGCATGAATTGTTAGAAGACTAAAATTTGGATACTGAACATAGTAAAGCATATTTTGTTTGCTGATGTTCGTTTTGCTTTTACGGCAACCTTGATTCCTCTCATCGCTTGTTACACGATAGCAACGCTGTACCATTACGGCGCGTAGTTTTAAATTTTCAAACAAGTTTGCAACTTGATTTACGATGAAACGAATGATCTCAAATAGGATAATGTCAATGACTACGCCTCCTTTTTCTCTAGCTACGGGATGGCACTGAAAACTCCGATGTAATTAAGATACTAGTCAATTGGTAGCAGGGATAATTGATAAGTTCACAAACGAGACGACGCCTATTATTACCAGAGGGATAGTTTACTTTTAGACTTTAATTGCTAGGTTGACAAAGTGTTTCAGTGTTCTTGTTGTTTCTCCGATGCTACTCATTCTAGGGATGCAACATTCAGGCTGAATGATAGTTCTAGCCTTTTGACTCTATCTTTAGATGCTTCGAGAAGTGCGGACACTTATTATTACTGTCGGCTACCTTAGAACTTGCTTTCAAAAAGTATAATGTAATAAAGCAAGGTGAATACCTCTTTCTCTTCCTATTGATCGCGAGTGTGTTAACACCAATCAAACAATAACGTAGGGTATTGAAAGGAACATTGCAATTATCTATAATAATATACATACTTCCACGATGAAATTCTTATTGTTTAGTAGAAATTATAATACCTGCTCAAACAAACCTAGTTCAAATTGCTGTCACATTAACTAAACTAAAATTTTAAGTAAAAAAAGCTTTAACAACAATTTTCTTTGTTATAAACAAGAGGTAAATTCTAGAACGGATGGCCATTATTTTTTATACACCCTGTACAGTTGTACTGTATTGTGAATTAAACAACTAAATATGATTCAAATTGGTAATCCTGTTCGGTGCCACTTCAATCAGAAAAATATAACAAATTGTTAGTAGATGTTTCATAAAAAAATAATTGAGAATGTTATGTTGTCGATGTTTGTTTGTACTCGCTATCCTTTTCTACGTTCGAGGCTAGCGGCAAGAGTATAGGGGCGCCGAGATAAATCCGGAAAAGTAGTACAGTATTCTCTCCGTAACTGTTGCGAAGATCTCTACCGTAACTGTTCAAATTGTATCGCCGCCACTGGTCGTATTCTCGGTTTGTGGCTGACAATTTCCCACTTGTTCACTGATTGGTGGCTTTTATGGTGAGTTGCCTTGTCAACAATTGCATTGTTTATATTTGCCTTGCCTACATCTTATTTGTGGGACTGGTCGAAAAGATTTCGGATTTATCTCGACGGCCCTGTAGACGCGATCTCAATAAAAGACGCAGCGACCGCAGATAATTCAAGCAGCGAGGGAGAGCTCCATTCAAGCGTCTCGGGTCTATTCAAATTCAACGTTCACGAGCGTGACCGTGTCACGTAATCGATAGGTGAGCACCGCTACCGGACAGGGTGCGTCGCGTCGTCCTTTTAAGACAGGACCGTAATCTTGCGCGGGCACGTCAGTCATTCCTCGTGTGTTATCTCGCTCGCATCTCGTTGACTCTATTTCCCCTTTGGCGTCTCTAACCTACCTAGAAGCGTGTTTCGCCGCGATGCTACACCTGCCGATAAACCCATACTATTTGCACGCACGCCAACTGCAACTTATACAGGGTGAGTTACCTAAGACCAGAATCTAACGTGTCTCCATTGTTTTTAATGACATGAGGAACATTTGAAGAAACAAAGTCGATTGTTAACTCTGTCAGTTTGGAAAGTTGTAATCGAATTTTAATACTAAACTAGACCGCGGTTGTTATGCGTTAGGGTGGCTTTTATTTTCGACTTTTGAATTTCTCTTATGGCACTCACCTAGGGTTGTTCCAAATAATTAAAAATAAATATGTGCAAAGTGAGTGCCCACGTAAAATCGTTTTTCTCGAATATCTTCTAAACTATTTACCGCGTCGAACAGTATGTTAGATAAAACCTGTAGATCTGGAGATGCTGCGTCTTTTATGTTTTATTACTTTTTTCATAAAACAAACGGTTTTCCAAAAAATTGAGGAAAATGGACATTATGAGAATTTAGGAGTTTCAATACACTATTTCCAACCTTCTAAAATTATTGGGAAAAGATAGAACTTTTTATTTGGCTTCTGTTCTCAGTAATTGATGGGTATTCTCTTGATAACAGACACCGGCTTTCTGCGACAGAAATCTCGTACGACGGATATAATACCTTAGGTTTGGGTTAGGTTTAGGGGTTAGGTTTGGCGACTTAATCCGAACCTAGTCCATGCATTTACAAGTACAGTTATTTGCAATTATCTTGTAAACAACTTTAAAGGTCATTGAAATCTTACATGAAAATATAAAATTGCTCTCTTCTTTAGAAACGTTTCTCTGTCAGTGAAAACAGTAAAAATAGTTCTCGTCTTAAGTAAATCGTCCTTTGCCAGCTACTTTATATTCGCTTGTTGATCAGGAGAAATCGGATCCACGCGAGTTCGTGCATCACTAAGTTTATTGGGGCACTGAAGTGTAATATCTGCACAGGTGTAGTTTACTTCGAAAGGAATGAGAATTCTGGTGCTAATTAACGACGTTTGATGGGGGCTGTGAAGATAACGTGAACGGGAAAATTTGCGAAAGAGTCAAGATAACTGGTTTGTAATTTCGTATGGGAAGTATTGGAAATAATGACATGAGTTTCGCGATTCCGCTATCACCATGCGTTGAAATTACCGAGTAACACGCTGTCGCGTCAGCACTTTTGTTGTAGATTGTTATGTTACTTTGTTGAAGATATATCTTTTACATTGTCGAAATTGTGTTATTTCCATCTGTGCTGCAATGAGGAAGTTTGTAATAACAGCAAATTAAATATGCGAAGCATAATTAGTTTACAAAGGTAGATAGATACTATAATAATCTACTAATTCTTATTGGTTTCAATACTAAAAATGAATAAGATATAAGTTTAAAGTGTCCTATTATTTTCACCCTTATGGTCAGGATCAATTTCTATTTTCTAGTCATGAAGGGGACATAATATCTCAGATGAACGAAATAGCATAACGCTGGTTTCTGAAATGTTTCAGTAACTCGGAAGTTAACTGTTATTATCTTTTTACCTTGCTATATCGTTAATCCTCAAACTACCGAAATTGTGGCTGGAACGCATCGGTCCGTCGAATACAAGTTTAATCCGAAACGTCAAGTTATCGTGACGCTATCGAAGCGCCGATCAAGCGGGCGCTGGTCGTCGTTACAGCGGGGTTTTACAGATCTTTCTGGTGGAATTATATTTCATTCGGTTGATTTTTCCTGGCCAATTCCGGTCCTGTCGTTTCCAATTTAATTGCAAACATGTTCTTGCGAAACGGGTCTTACGTGGCAAAATATATGCTTACCATACGTATCGTAAACAGACTCGGTTTTTGTCGAAATTAATTAAGATATGCAGCGCTAGATCGTAACGTTCTATTGAAAATTTTACGTACAGGGAATCCTCAACTAACACGGTTTATTGGTTCCATCTCAGTTAAAATGTTTTGTTAGAATGCATTTGTGTTAAGGTAATTCTTCTAAATTTTATGTTCACATTTGTTGTACCTTTTATATGTTTGCGTTGTCTGAAAATAATTATAAATCATTTGGTTGAATATTTTTGGTAATGTACAGATTTGTGATTTGTCTAAAAGTTTCAACGTAGCCCCGAAGAATGTGGTTTGAATAATTCGTGCGCTCTTATGAATATTTATTAGTCAGTTACCTCTGGTACCATCTGAACATAAATTTCCAAGATTGTGTTTCCATATTTCTACTGTTACCTGTGAACAGGTACAATATATCTATGGCTGATAGGAATTTAGAAATAGAGTCTACAATATTGTTGCTTGAATGTCAAAATTCTGCTATTTTGACATAAAAAAAATGACAGCGTCCTGCTTCTACAGATTTACAAGCAGTGTCTGTCAATAATCTAATTTCTATAAATTAGAAGAATAATGTTAACACTGAGACACTTACATTTGAATTAATTTGATCACGAAAGAAATAAAAAACAGACCGAAATGTAAACATGTGCAAGTGAATCATTCCACGAAGACTTATATCTGTTATTTAAACATTTTCACGTAAATTTTCAAGAGAACGCTTCATTTTTGACCCATGGTTCCTTTGAAAAGCTTGTTCCTCTCGACGAGTAGAACACGGTAACTCGAAACATTTTTTTAACAGATCTTCGCTGATCCTAAGGTGTAGAGTCACGGTATAACGGTTTTTGCACATAATTTCTTGACACCCTGTACAGCGTGGAAAAGAATCGGTTGATGCTTGTACGCTACACGTCGCGTGTTAATATGCGGAAAGAGTAGACGGCAGTATTGTATCTATGCAAATATGTTACAAATAGTACCGGGAACCAGCGCATTTGAAATGCCAGCCAGTATCTGAGCTCGTGGATCGGTTTTGACTGAATACCTCGTTAGGTCGGGACACCATTTCTCGGTAAAACATCGTTAGGCGTATCCGACGTTCCTCTTCTCGTCGCGTTCGAACGCTTTACTTTCCCTTGCTGCAGATTCCGTCACGGCGTTTTTCGTTTGGCCGGGCCGTTTAAGGTAAAATAAAACGCGTGTCGGACCGTTTCTTTAGCGCTTCGAAACGGTACCATTCGCCGGGTCGTTGGCTACGAAATGGATTGGTCACGAATTTCCATCGGTACAATATCCTGTTTTACTTCGTAGCCGCGAGGATACATCAATGAAATGGTGTCCCCCTTTGCTTTTTGCTTACGCTCAGAACGGGGCCTCGCTAGCAATGAAAAAACCAACATCTACGGAGAAAATGGCTCGACGCTGTTTCACTTACTTGTCTCTTTACGCGTCTTCGTTGTAACAACGTGAAACTTGTCCTAAAAATGAATAGGCTAAAGGTCGATCTACACTATACGGCATGGAACGACACGTATCGAAAACGGTATAGACCGGCACCGGCACGACAAAATATTGAAACGTGCGTTTTAAGGCGGTAGGACCCTCGATATTGTAACTAGAAACTTACTAGAATCTTACTAGATTTTGGGTCGAAACAAGGGCTTGCTAATTTTCGTTGTTTGTCCTTATTCGAGCAAATTTTGGGCTGGGTGAGGGCTCAATGTAAAGAGGAAGGTTACCCTTAATCTAGTGAGATTCTAGTTCCTTTCCAGTTATTAGAATCTTACTAGATTTTGGGTGGAAAAAATGGGTTTGCGGGAATCCGTTTGTTGTCCTTATTCGAGCAAATTTTGGGCTGGGTGAGGGCTCAATCTAAAGAGGAAGGGTCAGCGCATGGTGCGCTGGTCATCACAGCAGTAAAAAAAGTCTTTAGTGGCAGAAAAATACATTGGAATCTGCGGGTATTTTTTCTCGATTTTTCCTCTACTTTGGACACTCATATTATTATATATAAGCATAATCTCGTTGGCGTCATGAACAGAGCACCATGCGCTGAACCTTCCTCTTTAGATTGAGCCCTCAACCAGCCCAAAATTTTCTCGAACAAGGACAAACAACGAAAATTGGCAAACCCTTGTTTCGACCCAAAATCTAGTAAGATTCTAGTAAGTTTCTAGTTACAATATCGAGGGTCCTACCGCCTTAAACGGAACTGTTCACACTATGGTATACTGGACGGATCGGCACCTACCAGCATTTGCGCGATGAACGTTTTGCCAATTCGTGCCGGTGCGTGTCAATGATACGCTATTTTGGCAGAGTGAATCTCAGTTGTTCCGTCTCGGAACGAAACTTCTTCCTACGGATTTTACCGTACACATGTACATCAGGGAGTTCGAACTTGTTCCCCTCCGAGAACCGCAAGCTTAGAGTATTATTATTACTTGTTTAATGCATTAAACTAGTTTATATAGCAAAAGTGACAAAGTTCCTAGGTAGCCTACGCTCATTAAACCATGGCTTACCATCATCCTTATGGAAAAATCGAATGTACTCTTTACCCTTAATCAGAATAACAACAATAATCAAAACTTTATTAAGTTCATATGGGTACCGTCTCATATTGGTCTTATTGGCAATGAGAGCTTAGAGTATTTCTACTTTTCGGCAGTAGACGGCACCATTCAAAATGTCAGATCCCAATAGAGCGTTGGAGTGAATTTAATTTCGAGAACCGTACGGGATGTTTAAGGACCGTAACCAAATGCGATTCGTGCACGGTCGATGGTACCAAATGGTGTATCTCGCGTTCCGTTGGCCGCGTCATCCAATGGGATTGGCGTCAAGTTGATTTCTCAGTTGGAGCTCGACGGGGCTGAATGAACATTTAATTGAACGCTTTGTTCCCGCGGTTTTTGCCGACGGCGAAGAGTCGCTCGACGCGGTCGTGATCACGGATGGAATGTTCGCCATCCGAGTCTCCGCCCGGGGAGACGGATAACGCGAACGTGGAGGTGGAGGGACATTCTTATCTCGCGAGATCTCTAATTAAAAGGTCTCTCGTTCCCGCCTTCGCTCGAAGACAACGGGAAACGTGTCCAGGTTCGATCGAAATGCCAGCCGATGGGTACCGATGTCGGTCCTCAATCGACGCCGATCCCGGTTAATGGATAATTAGTGATGCAAATCGTGCGGCAATTATCGAAAATGAAACACGATCATTTTAACCGCTCTCCCCGAGTGCAGAAGACGGCTATCTGTATTCGAATTAACACGTTCTTGTTCGAGACCTTTCCCGAGTTATTCGCCGCAGCCTGATTGCAACTAAATAATTGAAAGTGCAATCACTTCGGGAAATAAATTGAAGACGTTTCAAACATATTCCGGTTAATTGTTATCATTTGTTAATCTCTTCGCGTACTACCCAGTGAGCAATTTGCTCTTAATTTTCTATGAATTTGCCATCAAAGGGTACAGTGCCACCGCATTAGGCTTCGGTATTTGAGTGCAAAGTTTGCAGGCGGATTTCCATGTCAAATTGAGGGCCAATCGAGGCCAACCCTTGCCCTCGGTCGCAATAAGAACGGACTTAGACTCACTTTCAGTGTAAATATAAGGCAAAATCGTTATTCCCATTATTTTAAGATTTATAAATATTTAGACTTGTGTGGAGATAAATGAAACTTAAAATTATATAATTTAGAAAATTAAATAAAATTCGGTTTGCTCTGCTGCGATTTTGCCCGTGTAAATGTTTTGAAGTATAATTTTTTTCAGCTAAATTTTTCTTATCATTTATTCTATGCCATACAAGACTTCTTAACAGCTTAGGCAGTGTTTGCTTTGTTGGCGTGCAATGTGCAATATTTAACCATTAAGCGAACATAGTTTTTTATTTAAGCAATTTTAATCTCCATCGAGAATATTCTGCGTCAACGTATGATGAATATACAAGGTGTATCAGAATAAATGAATACAGTTTTGATGGTGGATGCAGCACACGATGATTATAACAAGAATCATATTTAAATAATTTATTTCTTCAATGTTGAGACAATTAACTAAAGCAAAGTAAAATAACAAGCTTTAATGATCAGTCTTGAACAAGACTTGCAGAAAGTTTATGAAAATTACAGATCATAAGCATATAAATGTATATTTAAGAATCGATGGTCCAGAAATAATGTAATGCAGGTGTAATTTGCCATGAAAAGCAAAAACTATACGGATCTAGAGAAAGAAACACGCTTCTCCTCTTTTACGTCCCCAGTTTCATGGTACAGTTTTAATTGGGCTACGTAACGGGTATACGTTGTTACACGTTTTGTGGTGGAAACAGGGTCATAGATGCCTCGAACGAGAGCCGACATTTTGTTAGATATGTATGGACACGCGGAAGGAGGGATTACTCGTGCATACATGATGTAAGTCCAATATAATTAGCTATCTTCGCTTACCTGATATCAGAACTAGCTAAAAAGTAATCTGATTAATGATTAACGATTGTGACTAACGTGAAATCATGTTTGTGATTAATGATTACGATTACTAAGTAAAGCAAATTTAACATTACCTCAGTAATCATCAATCATGAAATGAAAAATTGAATTAACTGAAAAACTTGATGTGGTGGATTGGTGGTTATATATAATAATGTTAATCCAATATTGTATATTATATTGTTGCATATAACGTTAAATTTAGTAAAAGATAGATTAATCATATTCATGTAATCATGTTACTGATTTATTTTAGCAACGATTAATTGATTAACGATTATTATCACCAGGATTATTTTCTGTAATCAATTACAAAACTAATCACAAAATAATAGCGTACATACGGGGTGTCCTAAAAATATTGTACCTTCCTGAGAGAGATATGATTCCCGAAGTTATTTGAAGTTGGTTTTTCCTTTGCGAAAATGTTATCCGTGGCTTCGTTAAGGAGTTATCAACGAAAAACACGGACCAATCAGAGCGCGACTGCCAGCGCGAGCCGATTTAGCCACACCCAGCGGGGCCCGCTGTAGCCACGCCCTAATTGGCCCATCTTTTTAATGAATAACTCCTTAATGAAACCGCGGAGAACGTTTTCGCAAAGGAAAATGTTACTTCAAATGACCTCAGGAATCATCCGTTTAATGAAAGTACAACATTTTTCGGATACCCTGTGTAATTCTCTTTTACATGTTTTACTTGTTTCTTTCGCGATCAGTGCATAAAACACTCCATACTACTTTTACGACAAAACCAACAACAAGTAGGTGGGATCGTTTCTTCGTATTCCAGTTTCGCGCGGATATGCAAATAAACATCGTGCAAATCCATCGTCGTGAAATTATTTTCCGTACGAGTTTCATCGGTGCAGCGAGTGCTGCAAGATATATTCCGGGGACGATAATTTTCTGTTCGTTCGCGATAGTTTCCCGTATAATTATCGGTGAAAGACAAGCGAGCGAAGAGATTATGCTTTACGATCCTGTCTCCGAAGCAACTGCCTGTGGTCGCTAGCACATTGGTCGTTCGCGGTCGTGATTCAAGGCTTCTTGCGGAGATTGCTAGCGAACCCTTGCTTTTCCGGTGTCGGTACGCCGATCGTGCCTTGATTGAATGTTTATCCACCTGCGCATTGCTTCGATTAAAAACGTATATGCTCCACCATGTTCCTAATTGACATTTCGCAACGAGAGGAACACGGCAATATTCCTATTGGTGGACTTAATGGACTTTCTACAAAAATTTCACGGCACATACGAGAAAGACGATTAAACTAACGAGAGAGTTCTAATGAAACAGATCCCAGCACTGCCTTGTTTAACACTAGAGCCTGGCCAATTTCAAATTTTTCAATTTACGATTATTGAGGTTATAAAAATGCATGTAAAAGGTGTTTGATTTTATTTCTTTAGACATGTGTTATAATAACAGAGCAGTGCAGAGTAGTCCAACTAGTGTATAAATCATTAACATCACTAGCAATACTGTGATAATAATATTGTTATTATTATAATCAAATTGCGAGAAATGTTTGGATGGAGGTTAATTGGTTTCAAAAGATGCACGTACTGGTGTCATTAGTCTTCATTAGTCATTTACTCTTGTAGGTGGACGCGTCAAGGACTTATGAAGGTCAACTTTGGTTTTTTAAATAGAATTGTATACTTTTTATGCACCAATCGATGCAGCTTTTTATTCTCAAAAAAAAAGCATTAATCTACATATGTACGTCGAAAAATGATCAGAAGTTATTTTGATATATTCAAAAGTATAATAAAAAGTATAATCACGTGCTCTCGTTGCGAAATTGAAGAGTAGGAATACTTTATGCCAGTGGTAAGGGGCCCCTCAAACGCTTGCTTCTCCCACCAACCTCTCTTTCATGCAGCGGGCGCCTCCGGCAACAAAATAAAAATTGTTTGAATCAATTGCACGAAGTAAAAGACAGATTAAAATGTCTCCTTCTTTCTTTAATGATCTTAATAAATTGAAAATAATATATTGACGTCTTTAGACTGTCTCAATTTCTTCAGTGTTTTAAATTGCACCAACTCGATTTTGCCATAAATGCATAAACTACGCAGTCTAATCATAATAATTGATACCCAAAAAATTTGTGGAATTTATATGAACCATTGATGATGCAAAAGGTTTTCTTCCTTCTTCTTTCCCTGGTGCTGGCCTCTTAAAGTGCAATTCATATTATATTCAGAAACGTGTACCATGTATTAGGTTCCCGCCTTTTTCTTCTGAAGTTATTAAGCTACGTTGCTGAACACTGTGATTGCTTCGGTGAAAGACGTTCCTCCTTTATTGATCACGATGACGCGGGATGGATGCGCGATAATTAAATCGCCGCCGGAACCAGGGAACATTCTTGCGAAGCGAGCTCGATTGCTACCTTGGCTGTTCGATCCCCGAGCAATGCTCGATCAATACGAACAAAAAGCGCGTTGCCTTTAAAATTTAGTGTTTCCAGTTCAAACGAATTTAAGTATGCAACATTCTGAATTTGTGTCTATTGAATAACCTCCACCAAATCAACATGGCAATACCTCTTCCATGATATTAATTATTTGTATAAAATTCTTCTGTTTAGTCTCCTTTAAGATATTACAAATATTTGCTATAAAATATGAAGATTTTATCCCTTAGTTAAACCTGTACCAACTCTCTTATAAAATAGGAAAATACAAACTGGAATATACAGGGTGTCCCTAGTATATCTTCTTTCATTTTCACAGAGTAAAAAATTCTTTATGTGTACTTTGTACGGTATCAAGTGGTCGGTATCCCGCAGGGATTGTTTTTCTCTTAGTTTTCAAGGTCATCGATGATTTCTTTTAATAACTATATATGTATATTTTCGTGTTGCAGCGCGTAGCTCATAAAAAAGTACATTCAAATATGTACTATGACATGGCCTTGAACTCTGAAGATGAAGGTCAAACTTAAAGTTCGTTTGTACAAATTATTAAAAGATATTATGCTATTAATTATTTAATGTATAGCTATTAACACTACAACTATTTGTGGATTTAGATGAAGTTTTACTATTTCGCTAAATTTCTTTACACCATTTTGACAGATGCGATTAAAAGTAATGCTGACAATTAATGAAGATTTATTGTCGACGTATCTTTGCTACGTCCAATTGGACTAAGGTGTTTTTAAGTTTTATCGTGAGCAACCTGTTACACAAGCGCCAACGAATCGATTTCTCAAATACCTTTAATGAGGATCGAGCGATAACTAATTAATACCCGGTGGTTTTGGGCGCGGGAACAGTTCGCCGATGTATTTTAATTACCTACTTTGACACGTTACACGGGGATTCGAATGAGCACCGGTATTCCCGCCGTTTCATTTGCTTTTGTTTCGCGATATGGTCTTCCAAGCGGAGTGAAATTCCTTTGACTAGTAGATACGCGGTTGGCGCGGCTCGGTTGTTAAAGAGAAACCGTGTATCATTAATCAACGTCGCCCGTTGAAAATTTTACGTGATGTTGATGCACCTGCGCGTACTCGTACACGTGTGTCTACATGACATATCATTTTAATTTACGGCGGCCGCTGCTCGAGAAATTAATAGATCAGAATTTGAAAAATCAAACGCCGCGTGAAATAATCTGTTTCTTCCGAAATCCGGAATGGATTGTACAGTGGTTCTCAAGTTTGCTGCCGTCAGTGATAGGCATAAAGTATACACAAATCACATGCAAAAATAGTGTGAAAATGAAATAAAATTTTGTAGGCAGGTAAGGCAACAAACTAATTTTTTCCAAAGCAAAGTCTTTAATGGAAAGAGACCGGATGCACCACGATTTTCAGTACACCGTATACAGGGTGTCTAAAAATTGTCGAAGAACTTTGACGGGGGTAGTTCCTTAGGTCATTCGAAGTAACATTTTCCTTAGCGAAAGTTTCCGCTTCGGCTTTGTTAAGGAGTTATTAACGAAAAACACGGACCAATTACAGCGCGACTACTCTGTATCGTCTCTGACTTGGCCAATTAGCCACGCCCAGCGCGAGCCGCTGTAGCCACGCCCTGATTGGCACGTGTTTTTCGTTAGTACATAACTCCTTAAGAAAGCTGCGGAGAACATTTTCGCGAAGGAAAAAATTACTTCAAATTAACTACGGAACCACCCCTTTCAAGGTGCTCCGATATTTTTCGAACACACATTGTAAAATGGTGAAAGTAGTTGAAAATTTATTTAGTGCAAAAGAAACTACAAACACAAGTATTAAATAAAGGGATAAGTATATTGTCGCAAAAATGCAAGGCGTATTATTAATGCAATATTTCATGAAGATTATGTTCGTTCACGATTTCAATTACCAGAAGTAGAGCGTTAAATTTCTTTAATGCAACGTTTATGTAAAATACATTTCCGATACGAGTAGTTCAAGATTAGATCAGTGAAATGAGATCCGTTCAATATACTGGGTATGGCTTACGTACGGAAGACTTAACTATTGAAAGCATGTACAATAAAATACATATGGTATAGGTGAGCGCATCTCGGTAGAAAGTAGTGCATTTTCTCGTGTGTGAGATTGTAGCCTTTGAGATGCTTCGGCTCCATATCGCTTATTGAATAATATGAATAACAGTAGTTCACGTAATAATGTTAATAGATTTTATTGTCCGAGTGGATATAGTTGGTTTGACCTTGTCTTAGTAGAGTAGTATTTGTTTAGTATCACTGTTTATTATAAATGTCTACAAATTGCAGACTGTTCCCTGGAATTGGGACTGTCAATTTACTAGAAACCAGGAACCATAACTGTTACAACAAAAATTACAAAAGTCATACGATGAGAATTGTTTTTTGTATAAAACTATTTTTTATTTTAATTAATAAGTGACTAAACAACCATTTTCATCACTTTTTCATCTTCTTGTGTGAATTAGGCTTAGCACATCCAAGTTATAAACGAACGAAAATGTATTACGACCTAACTGGTGCTCAAGAAATAATTCTGTGAAATAGTATAGAAATAATCCCACGAGTGAAATTATACTTATCAGTACGTACTACTATATTACTCTCTAGTATTGTACTTCAACGATTGATAACTATCTCGCAACAAGTTAAATGCATTCTGGGTCATCTTTAGCAAGTCGACTGAGTTCTACATTTCCTGTATCACTTCCCACATAATGATTACATTAAAGGACATATAGTGTGTCTCTAAATATATTTTCTTAAAAGAGGTCATTTGAAGAAACTCTTCCCTTTGCGAAAATTTTCTCGGTGACTCTGCAAAAAGCACGGACCCTGATATTTGTGAAAAGTATACTTCTTGAAGGGTCCACAAGCTCGAAATATGTATATCGATGAGACAAAACCCTTTGCCGTTTTAACGAGTTATACTCGTGACGAAGGTTTTTAACAAAATCTAACAAATATGAATGTTACGCGTTTCATTTTAGATGAAATAAAATTTGATTCGTTTGTAATCAACATTTAAGCATTAAAATAAATGTAGCCATACTAAAAATATAAATTTTCTCTTCTCTTCCACGACATTTTTCGGGATAAAGGCGTTCTAATCGCTGTAACTGTAAAAGAAAAGGTACAGCAAGGGTTTAAGCATTAAAATAAATGTAGCCATACAAAACATATAAATTGTCTTTTCTCTTCTACGACATTTTTCGGCGTAAAGACGTTTTAATCACTGTAACTTTAAAGAAAATGATTTGGCAAGGGGCTAATCCGATGACAAAACATTTCTGTTTTCTGTTTAAAATGAGACCAAATATGATATAACTCAGAGCTTAGTGGCTCGTTCAATTGACAATTCATTAGAACCTCGATTATTCGATCCAATGATATCCGAATCCTCCATTATCACATTATGTATTTCACATGCAAACATTCAATCTAAAGCAATCTATACATATGTTTATAGAGATGCCGAAGTTCTTGTACATAGCTACATGAAACTTGGGCACTTTTATGCATGTTGTTCACACGAGTACCGCGGATACAATTTACGCCGGTAATGGACCGCGCAATCCATAACCGTTCGGTCTGTATCGCATGGTTAGAATACTAACTAATCGACCTTGTACTCATCTCGATGCCACTGACCGCTTCCTGATTGGATAATGATCAGCGGCTTTTACATCAAGACCGAGTATTATACAATCTCCTGTTCTGAATGATGATCGTTTGAAAGCAGAAAATTAGAGTAAGAAAAGAAATACGAGTAGTCGCCCCTACCAATCGAATAGCGTCTTGTTTTTATTAAACGAAGATAGCTTAATGAACATGTAAACTGACCAATAAATTGACCCAGTAATAATTAATTTCTTACTTGAGATATTGGAAATTCCATGTAACAAATTACTCCTGGAAATATTGTACATTTATTAACTCTTAAATTTATAATCAACTTTTTGTTGACGAAGTATACTGTATTGTGATTTAGTATTTTAGTATCTTCTGCTAGTTTATTATGATCAATTCTGTTCTCTTTTATTATAAACATTCGAACGTTCCCTTTATCAACGTGGAGTATATTTATTGATGTTGTGTATAAATAGGGGTTTTATTCGATCCAATTCGTAATTATTAATTAATTCACCGAAATAGGAGGAAAGAAAATAGTGCACCATAACTCTTGAACTGTAAAATGTAAATTCGTGGAGTTCGTATACATATTTATCGAGGTGGGAAGTGAATTCATTAACTTTTTAACTGGCCGACTTTCCTATTATGAACAGTGACGAAGACATAACAAAGGACAAGCAAAATTGAGACAGTATTAGGTTTTAGTATTGTTAGTATAGGTTTAGTATAGGTTTTAGTATTTAGTATAGTTTTAGTATTGGGTTGGAACGAATGTTTATAGCGTTTTTCAAATAAAATTCAAAAATAAAATTAAGATATATAATCAAACACTTATTTCACTGTACATAGTATGTACCAAAATGGATACTATGACTAAACAGCGGAGCTTTATGCAAAATAAAAAGGTTCAACCTGACTTTTATCGAACTGATTCTTCACACTCATTTCTTTATTTTATTTAGTCGAATTCACTTCATACATCTTGCCTCTCACTCATTATAATATTTCTTTCTCATTCTCACCACACATATCCAGACATTAAGAAGACAATTTCTAATTTCTGACACGTGATAACAAACTCAAATGACAAACTAATAATGATAAATTAAGTTTTAGCATATTTTTATCCTTTCTCGATCTTCATTGCTTTGAACGGAAACGAATAATAAATGGCGGCATTCTTGCTGGCAGAAAGAAACTTGCAGAAATATTCCAACAAACCGGAACATTAACAAAACGTTAGACATAGGTTGTTGCTTCAGCGAGGATGTAGCTGAAGAGATCTCGCGTCGCAGGTTCCAAGAAGTCTTGAAGTGTACTTTATTCGAAGTTCTCCTACGTTCATGTTTATTTCATATACTTCTTAGGGTACTTCCACGTTGACATTAGCGCGAGCAATCAGTATAATTTTAAATACAGAACAGGTTCACAAGTGCACATTAGTTGGAAGGGATTTAGGGTTTAGTTTGATGGCCGACCCCGAAATATCTCGTACAGTGCCCATTGTCCCCGAAAACAATAGCGTCGTGTATCATTGTTCCTCCAATGAAGCATACGTGCCTCTCTTCTTCGTCGTCACGCCCTTCCCCATTTTGTAATGAGGATTTGCCTTTATGGTTTATGGATGTGATTCCGTGTGTAATATTAATTTAGATGAAGGTGCGTGTTCGACGAATCGCGTCAAAGGTCCCTCACCGTGAAGAACCGTCTTCGAAGAAACGTAACGAGAATATAAAGTGAGCTAAAAAGTCTGCGTATCCAATAGTGTTATCCGTTAACTGACGTAATATTAGGTCGGAAAGAAAGTTCTTACGGTTTTTGTTATTTTGATTTTATAATAAAAACCGCAAGAACTTTCTTTCCAACCTAATAATTTGTTAATCTGTCTATTTTTATTGTAAAAGTTAAGCACATTTACATTTAGAGTTTGTTACATTACACGTCGCTGTGAATTTAAGTTTCTGAAATGGAATTATATTTTCTAGAATTATAGAATTACATTTATTGGTATGCTAATTATTAACCCTTTGCACTCGGGGAGCCATTTTAATTCGAAAATTGAACATTTCTACCTAGAATAATTCCATTCTATATATATGGCGTTGTTAAAATGTGTGTGTTTAATTAGTCACGTGACATTGTGACGTGACAGAGATGAAACGCGTCACGTGACCGACCCGCGACGAAAGCATGGGGGAATAGCGTCGTAGAAGAGGAAGGCAGAGTGGGGATCAGGGTTGTGCCATCTGCGAGTCCTGCCAGGTCCTTACCCTTACTGGTGGGGATACAAGTCTGCTTCCGGCCACGTGTGCTGTAAAGAAACAACTACATGTTGATAGTATAAAGTCTAATTGTTATAGTTATAGTATTCTTAACACATCTGTTTTACAAATTATTATTATTACAGTTACAAGTGATTTCTTAATCGATAAAGCAATTGAACGTTACTTCATCGATAAGGAACTAGTAATTTTATCTTTAACTACTTGAATAATGTATTTTATCAGAGTGCAAGTTTACTATGTTGCGGTTCGGGACACTGTTCCCGCGAGTATGTTAATTCCGAAGTCACATATCAGAAAGTCGTCGGTTCTCTTGACATCTCACTTTCATCGAAATGATCTCGATGAAAGCGTAAGTAGCCTCTTTATCTTTGCCGCCATCGACGCAAATCCTAGTCTCGCTGGAACTTCACTTTGTGTCGCGCGCGTACTATACGTGTGTAGGATATTTAACCGGTTGACATCCGGCGGAAACTGGAGTTCCTGAGCCTGTAACTCATACCAGTACAATTTAGAATCTAGATACATGTTTTGCCCAAAGAAACCTAGAATGTTGAATATTCCTGAACGAAAATAATTAAAAATATTTTTTCACAAACGCGAATAATAGTAGTGTTCAGCAATTAGTATTCAAATGCAGTTTCATGTACAAGTTTCGCCACACTGTGACACTAAATGTGCATCAAGCCTTGCACCAAAATTTTCCACAATGCTTAATAATGTTCAACTTAATAATGTTTGTTGTATGCCATGCGTTTCTTATAGTATTAAGTACCATTTCTTCTTTGAATTATTGCTAAGATAAGAAATATTAAATCACCAATAAGTAACTCGGTTTCTCAAAGTATTATAACGACGCAAAAAGTAAAATATTTCATTTCGTGTTTCAGATTTGCTAAAACAGTGCTTACATAGTTTATATAGTTAAAATAGTAGTAATATTATTTTGTGGTTCAGATTGTTAAATTAGGAATATTTTATTTTCGAGAAATTGTATACTTTATTTAAAATACTGTTTTCTTTAGGTAAAATAGAATCTAAAATATTAAATAGTATTCGAAATAGCTATTTCGCCAAATAATGCCCACCTCTGGGTCTGTTAGAGCACTATGCAAAATTCATATACCGAAAACAGTAATTATGTACAGTATATTAATGTACAGATGACTGTATCAATCGGTACTGCTACACTCGTTCCGAGAATTGGCGGGGATAGCGACGATTCAACTGTGGTTCGGATAATCGAGGTTCGGAACTGTATATCTAAATACTGTCATAAATGAGAATGTTAATAACTCTATCGAAGTGTAATGAAAAATATACAAAAAGTTCAGAATCGACGGAAATTTTATGATTATCGTTTAATATTGAGTCGAACAAGCAACGGTGGTAAAAACCAATCTGAACCGAAGTTGGAACGAGTTTGAAAAATCATTCATCAACGGCAAACTAGTATAGTGCATTAAGAACGAAGCCCCTCGTTAATTCGTTCATGTTTAGCAAGAAACGTACGGCATCGATATATCTGACATAACAATCTGGAAAGCAATTCGAGATTGCATGAAAAGCAATCGCTTGAAACGAATTCCGCTAATGTTCCTCCATTTCCTGTTCTTTTGCAGATGCGTGGCTGGAATGGCAGAAAAGTTGTGCGAGGCAGCCGCACGTGGCGACGCTGCGCGAGTTGCGCGTCTACTTGACGAAGATATTAAACCGTTACCGGATGAGGTGAGTCCCTTTCCGCTCAATTATTTCCCCTGGCTGTACACGAATTGTTTAACGCTCTTGCTACGCCCTGTAAATGTGTCTCTTCATTGGATTACGTCATAAATATACCGTGCATGCATTTATACAGCGTGTCTCAGCTAATTGTAATGATTACAGTAATGCCTTAATATGTGTGAAAGAGATGTACACGATATTTGCGAGAATAGTACGCTCATTACTAGTAGACCATATACAGTAAAAGCTCCTTCGTTGTCCAAAGGCCGGGGGACTGAGCGGACAACGAGCGTGCCCGGACACTATTTTTGATTGATGACTGCGTCTAGATATCGCGCCGACCGCGCCGAGCGAGACTTCAATAGGAAGCCGAACATAGAGAAGGACAGAATGAGATACGGATCGGGTGACCGAAGCGTGTCGCCGTCGCCGGCACAGTTTAAAGGCCCACATTGTTGCTGTTGCTCGTTGCCTTCGAAACTTCGACCGTCGATTAAACCACTAAATACAGTTAAAACTATATCGTGTTTGGTGTCATTTTAATCAGAGAAATGGCAGAAATAAGTTAGTGAAAGTCCCATAAAGAAATAATGAAAATTAAGACGTTTGAAAATTCGGTTTACTCGAGTCAATGATGTGGTGTTCACACCGATATACCCGAGCCGACATCAATCGTCGCCGCCCTGCGGAGCGACTCGGCGTTGACAGGCAGTGGAATGGGTAGGCACTGGACAACGATCGTGCCCTTGATTTTGGACAACGAAGGAGCGATTACTGTACTAGTAAAATTACTTCAAATTACGGGTTTGATGTATTTGTAACAAAAGGTACAATTTAAAATAGTAAAAATATTAAGAAAATTTAGAAACATCGATGTATCATTCTTAACTTACTAAAATTATATTGAACAAACTTCTTACTTGACTTCCCTTTCTTACAATTGATGCACAAAATGTGTATTTCTCATAATAGTGGCGTTGGCATTGGCCGAGCCGGAATTCGTCCGCTGTAGCCGCGCTCTGATTGGTCCGTGTTTTTCGATAATAACTCCTTAACAAAGTCGGGGAGAATATTTTCGCAAAGGAAAGGGTTGCATTATCATCAAGGGTTGATTAACTATGAGCTATAAATTAATTATGAATTGAAACAATTTTATAGAAAATTTTAATATTACAGCGGGAGGTTTATAGTGTTACAGTTGAATTCTGTAGTAACAATAAATTTTAATAGAATTTTTCTATATAGTTGTAATGAAACGTAGTTAATTTGTATAGTGATTCAATCTAGTGAGATATAGTTTATCGTCTTTGAATGTAATTTTTAGGATAAGTTTTAAAGTTGATGGAATAATACTAAGAAATAACAATATTTAATAAAATTGTGATAATTTCTTAATTGACAACAAAACAATAAGTAATAAAAAAAATGAGGAAGCTTTTTTAGAGGATATTTTGATTGTGGTTAATTTATTAAGACTTTCTATGAAATCATTTTTACCTCTCAAATAATTTCAATAAAAATCTCTCATTAAAGTTATTTAATAGATAAATTGTTATGTGATTAAAATTCAAATACAATGTCAATAAAATTTGAACATTATTCTTCAAGTTATTTACCTTGTATATAGTAAGTTAAAATACTTTTACATACTTATTGAAAGAAAAGAGCAAAACTGCGATAAGGTTCGGGAAGCATTTAGCCTGGAGCGGATCCCCGGTCGAATTTTAATTATCGTTGATGAAGTCGTAGATTGATCGAACAGAGGTCTCCACCAGATATGAAGCGCCGAGAATGCTGTATATTAATTACGTTACGTATTTGCATCTCCGTTGTGACGGTCGCCGTCGGTGGGAATGCAGATAAGCGTGGTCGGGACGCATTTGTCAAAATGTTGCTCTCGAAACTGGCTGCCAGGCAATCTGGACGATTATCCATGCGGCCATTACAATTACTTCCTCCTTAATTGCGCCGATGAAATTAATCGCCGTATAGCTTTTTCCACGCCGCTGGCGATCTTCGAGCTAAAGTGCTTTATTACGTTTAGCCGGTGGAGATGCTGCGGCGATACATCGACATCAAATGCGTGAAATAATTCAAATAATGGAGATCGGTCACGATACCGGGGGACAAGCAACCAAGTATTTTTCCCTACGACCGGTATCGTGTTCGTCGAATGCTTCGAATACTTCGGAACATTACGTCCGTACCGTAGCATTTCGTTTGAAGAAACACCGATCACATAAAAAATTGAAGTCTTCAATTAGCGATAGAAATCGCGAAAAAGAAAGGCACAAGAGATTCTGAAAAACACGTTGTAGAACTCGTTGGAAGTCTCACAAAAAGTAAGACTTCACGTTCAAAGTAAATAATTCGGAAGTGTAATTACAGTAGGGCCTCGATTATCAGAACCTCCGACATCTGATATGCTCTCATACTTCACTTCTATAATAAATAGCTCAATATAAAGTTGCGTCCACACTTAACCAACATCGAGCAGCCTTTTGCTACTTCTTGTAGTCTTCTCTTTCTTTTACGGAATAAATTATAAAGGCGATAAAAAGTTGATCGATGCTGCTTCAGTGTAGAGTGTGGACATAGCTTTAGGTGGTCTATACGCAACACTGTTAGGTTGTTGAAAAATTAACGATAGCATCATGTGATATTTTCTAACAGGATATAAAACAAGGTAAACAAGATATCATAACTCATTTACGACAAAAATGAATAGATACATAACATGAAAAATATTTAAACAATTTGAAAATATCGCTGTATCCTTTTCAACTCTATAAAGTTATCAAAAAAAGAAATAAATGTCTATGTAGCTCCTGTACCTTGTAATTAATTTTTATTTTGTATATTCTAGTATATTATTGTATATTCTAGGACATTCCAATATACATATATTGGAATTATAGTCAATTTTGACATATGAGAGTAAAGTTTCATATAATCCTTTTATCAATTTAATGTATTATACCTAGATATCGCATTCCATTTGAAAATGTAGTTAAGTGTTTCTAGTTAAAATACCTATCAGTACCTCGGAATCGTAAGGTTGGTTTGAATTTTGAATGGAATGCATGCTATCTGTAGCGCCTTTTTCTATACGGCTAATTTATCCTCGGAAATATTTATTATGTGATATATTATGCTTCCCGTAACGACTGTGCACGGATAAGATATACTTCTTCATTAACACGCAAGTTGGTTCGCTCTATTACTTCAGGCAACGAGCCACAGCCTTGCAGGAAATCCGGACATAGGATGCTGCAGCGTTGAAATGATGTATACTGTGATTTGTTAAATTTTCGCAACATAGGTTCTCGCACGCAACACAGAAAAATCGAAGTGTTACGGTAACTAGTTAGTTTCAGCAAACTGTAACTACCGGAGTTGTTATTCTCTTAAGGTATTAATGATTAGTACATCAGTGATTAATCTCTTACACGTCAACAATATCAATATTTCTGCAGGTAATAGATTGGTGTTAACGGATCTCGTTGTGTAGAATTACTGTTCGTTATGTTCTTATGTTGCAATGAAATTCTGAATCAAGTAAGTTTACTTGTTATTTGAACTTTAATGTCAATTTTCAAGAGAACGGTTCATTTTTTACCCGTGGTTCCTTTGAGAAGTTTGTTCCTCTCGAGGGGCAGAACACGATACAATCATAAAAAAGTTTGACAAATAATTTTTTAAACAGATCTTCGCCGGTCCTAAGGTGTAGAATCACGCTGTAACGGTTTTTACACATAATTTCTTGGCACCCTGTACTTCTTCTCGATGACTAATTACAGTATATCCTCTATAGTCGCAAAAACCTCGGGGAGGTTCGTTTGCAAAGTTCGTAGACGGACACTATTCTTTTGAGCTTCAAAGACCGAGCCGAACGTAGAGAAGGACAGCGCGTGTAAAGAGAGATCGCGCATAAATCGGATAAATCGGAATCAGCGCATAAAACTCTATAAGAACCACCATCACAATGTAGTTGTGAAACAAAGGTGTTGGGCAGTGTTATTAAACGATACTTTAACTTACTTTTGTCACACCAAATTTTGAATATTTAGTATAGAAAGATCAATATTTTGATAAATCTTCAGATCACCGTGATAATCAAGATAAATTTTGTTTTCAACATTACCATTAAATATGTAATCAACTTGTTTATTTTTATAAGTGAATAAATATTACTGTTATCGTGATTTCATTATTGAAAATATGAGTATTAACTTACTTTTGTTATTCACTGCATTTATATTTCCCAGAAGAGTCATTGAATTTCGAGTTAAATTCGACGTCTCGCTTATCAGGGCTGATTAACTGTTCCCAACGTTTTTCCTGTCGCACCTATTAGTATTCCGCATACTAATGCCCAGCACGGATCAGTTTCGAAAACAAAAGGACTCGTGGCTGCAGATTAGGATTCAAGGATGGTCCTCCGACTGCTTCCAGCGCAGACAGGCATCAGCCAGCGTTGTTCGATCTACTGTTCGGCTAATTAAGGCCGCATCCTGTTCGATCATAGCGGCTAATTCGACACGGGAATTGGCGGCTATCTATTAATTACACCACTAATTGGATACCCTTTCCTCTAGTCGAATCGCGAAAAATGAATTCACCAGACCATTTCGGAAACGCGGTTTCCGATCATTTACACTTTGTGTAAAACTGGAGAAACACAGGTTCATGCGTGGCTTAATCGCCGAGATGATTGGATTAGAAAGTTCGTTCGATATGCATGCGCATAAAAACATACACGTCAGTTGATTTTGATCGTGAATACGCAAAAACATTTCTGTCGGAATTTAGGATTATAATTAGTCGGATGACTATAACACTGTAATTCAATAATTTTGTTCTATCTGATTTTTGACGATGAATTAAGAAAAATAAAATTTGTTTTTCAGAATGGTAGAACACCTCTTCTGTTAGCAGCAGGAGCCGGTCATATAGACGTTTGCGAAGCGTTACTTCTTCGAGAAATCGACGTGAATGCAGCCGATAATGTGAGTAACATTCACAAATTTTTTCGTCCTTCTTCGTTTTATTATTTCTTAGCGATTGCGTCACAGATCATAGAACGTATTTCTTCGAAATACACTATACATATACACACTGTTAAAGAAAACAGAAGAATGAAGGGACCTTTATAATTAAATAAAAATTAGCTGCAACAAATCTAACACATATGTTGTTCGCAAAAATTCAATTCTGTCTAATTACTGAAATTTATTAGGTGCTGTATCTTCATTCACAATTTCTCTATGAGCATGAGAACGATTATTCCTTCTAAATCTTTCCGGGTGATTAATCATCGATAATTGCTTCAAGGATAACCTACGCATCAATCTAACAAGAATATTTTTCGTGATTTTTATTAACGCATATGCGTGAAATACATGTGTCTATTGTACACACTACAGTATTACAAAATTGATATTGACGTATTAGATATGGATATGATAATTCCCTTTTTTGTTCTGAAAAACTGGAAAGATTGCACTGTAATTTATTATACAAGGTGTCCCAGAAATGTAAGTGTTCCTTGAAAGGTCTGATTCCTGAAAGCATCTCATTTTTTCCCTAGCGAAAATGTACTCCGCGGCTTTGTTAAGGAATTATTAATGAAAAACACGGAGCAATTAGAGCGCGGCTTGGCGACAAGTCCCGCCCAGTGTGACATTGATTGGTTGAGCCGGAATCCGTCCGCTGCAGCCGCGCTCTGATTGGCCTGTGTTTTTGGGTAATAACCCCTTAACCAAGCCGCGGAGAACATTTTCGGAAATAGAAAAGTTACTTGACATGACCTAAGAAATTAACCCTTTCAAGGAAGTACAACATTTTTGGGACACCCTGTACACAGACGTTATTATACAATAGTGTCTCTTCAGTCTTAATTATTTTTTTAACTTTATAGCTGGACATTTTCTATAGTTTAATCTTACACTAGAAATTTTATAAATTTCGTGACAAAAATGTAGCGATTTGAATGTTTACATTCAATTCTGTACTATTTACTTTTTATCAATCAAATATAGCGCATAATGCGGTTCAACATGTGGGTTTATCACATTCTAAATGGTCTTTTGTGTGGAACGGACCCATAAAATACGATTGTTACACCGTGGCTAACGGTTCCAAAAGTACAGACACTAAATTCCAAAGTGGCGAACAACTCGGACTCGGATAATAATTCACAACTCTGGGTGGGTTGTTCTGCATGTCAGTTGCGCAATATATCAGTACGAATATACCGGTTAATGAACGGTGCAACGATAATTACTGTATAATTATGGGTGTACGCAATTGACGAAGGAAGGATGATCCACTCGCCGCAATTTTATTCGATACCGGCATCTGAAATACGCAGATGAGAAAGAATCTCGAGGTATCGATTTGCGAGATGTCGGTACATCAGTCATACAGTTAATCGTGTCGATTATTATTCATGACTCGATCTCCTAAATTATCACTAATTATGAGACAAGATAGGGTATTACATACGTATCTAAACAAGATCTATCATCTCTAGTCGGAAATGCGAAAAGAAAATTCTTAATTTACATCGTACAGTTAATATATAATTTCAAACTTTTTTACATTGAGAAATTATGAAATACTGTACATATACATATATCCAATTATATTCATTTTTAAATAAAGTAACGAATATATGTAATTACTCAAAGAAAACAAATTTAACGGTTCAAACAAATGTGTCGAATTCAATAAGTTTACATATTTCAAAAAATGATTTCTAATTTCTTCTGTTATAACTTTTGAGTAAATTTCTTTGAATAAAATTCGATTTAGTTGCCATAAATTCTATTTTATAATTAACCTCTTGCACTACTATTTATTTTGTGACCATAGTACTGGGACATTCTTTGTCAGTCATAATTTCATAGAAAGAAGAGAAAGTTTATATTTATTGTATGCTTATGTTTCCTCTAAATACGCTACAACACAATAAAATTCTTTTTCGGTTCGAAGGAAATTAATAACATACATATTTATTAGAGTCTGTTCAGAATCATCGTCAGTCTGACTGAATATTGTAGGGCTAGGGGTTAAATGAAGATAAACAAGTAAAATAAAATTTTAAGCCTTTGCGCTCTCGAAGCTATCTTGACTGGAAAATTAAACATTCCTTCCGACCTAGAATATTTCCATTCCTATGACTTTTTACACTTCATGGGTACGTACGAAATTGGTATGAGTTATTATACCTTAATGCTCAGTAATTGATTAGATACCGACACATTTAATAATGTAAACAATATGTTGAATAATGGTACAGAAATTTTTAGTGGAGCCTCTCAGAGTCACCATTCGAATGGTAAGGGTTAAAACATGCTAAAAGCTTTGCACACACCTGACAGGTGGTACAGTTAACCGACTCACCCAGTATACCTTCCGAAGAACATTACCCATCGGCAACGTGTTAAGATTGAGCAGCTCCTCTTCCACGTGGAAGGGGAAAAGAAGGGTTGTCCGTTGTGTATCTGATACCGTAACGAGCGAAAACAATGATTCATTCGAAGCATCGAAAAGGCGATCGGGATCATCTTTGTTATCGCGTAAGGAGATCCGGCTAGGGCTCTCTCTACGTATAGTCTTCCTGGGTACAATGCATCCATTGCCATAGTGACTGACGGCCAATCTCCCCCCTTCTCCACTCGAGAACACGTTTGGCTAGATCTTGCCAGCAAGGGGTACCAGGGTGTCTGTATTTAGACTCGGTCTACGCGCTGCTGGTGGCCAAGGAACATTCGTACTAAATTCTCCTGTATATCTTCTTGCTCCACCGCATACTGCGACAGAAATTATATCTTCCTTTCATCGATTTTTTTCAGGGGGTTTTGTTTCCTACTTATTGCCCATGCCAGTTAACTGACCATTTTAAGAGAAAGAGAGAGGTTATCGTGCGGGGTTGATCAATAATGCAGGTATACATATGTTTGCTTGCCGCGCACACGGTGGATATGGGGATACGTTATATGCACAGATCGTTTCAAGGAAGAAATTTACAATGAAGCGAACTGTTCCACGAGGAGATTCTAAAGAAGCTAGGTATTCAGTTTCGTTGAGAATGCTAATTGTAATTGAGTTGTAAACGTGAACCGTCGTGGAGGTCCATTTTATGCAGAAGGTAGTGAAACCAGGGAGAAGCTGTTTCTAAAAATGGACGTGGTTAATTTACACTAGATATTGTTGATGCAAACCTCTTTTCGCGATTTCGAATTTTATTTCTGTAGATCTTTCATTTGTTGTCATATTGTAACGTTTGGAGTTTTATCAGATAAACAAATTGACGTACTTATTTTTCACATAAGGTTAACACTTTCTTGTAAAGAATATCCAGATGCATTTAGTGTTTCCTTCCATTTTAAAAAAAGTTAATGACCTCCATATGTCCTCTACGCGTCCACCTACAAAGAATCTTAACGCCAGATAATATTGTAATAGTCGTGTAAATCGAAGTGATAATATATGGGGTTACCCACCCTATATAAGATTTCAAATAACTGTGCCCCAGGTTCTTCATGTACGAGTCCACTTTTTGTATCCTAGTCTCTTCATTACCTAATATAACAAAAGCAAAAACGAGCAGAGAACACAGTCTTGCATGAAAATGGTTTCGATTTAAACATATTGGAATGAAGTATCATTCCTTTACTGGCTATGCTACATACCAGTCGAGGAAGATCCTCTATATAGAGTTAATGACCTAATGGTATTACCTTAACGCTAAACCTACCACGTGGAGATTTCATAGATTTCTGGCAGAGGGCGCTCGAAAATTACCGGTTTTGATTTTTTTAACTACGAGCACCCACTTTGAAAAAACGGAAAAAATTATATGATAATAACTTAGTATTTCATAACTTCAACAAGAAATCGGCGTTTCAAAATTTTTTTATCTTTTAAAATTTGGTTTCGAAGGTAAAAATTCTGAAACAATTCATAGATGTGCATTTTAATAGCTAAAATATTTTTTTTCAGAATTTTCTTTGTTTTTCTGATTTTATTTGTGATCCCATTACTACCCCCCATGTCGACTCATAGGGTTGAAAATTGGCACAAAGTATTTTCATTGGATAAGCTATCCATTGAAAATTCAATTTGTTTTTGTTTGACCTCCTCATCCCTTTGCTATACCCTTTGGTGTTCATATACTTCTTGGGTCCATTGTAGGTGAGTGTAACTCCTCAAGCTGAAATTGCTGTATGTGTTCAAGGAGATTTTCGTTGTTCAGCATTCGGGGAGTACAGAATGCGTGATTCTGACTTAACGAACACGGTTTAGATCGAAAGGTCAATTGCCTTCTTGATTCGCACAATACAACACTTGACTGTAGCTTTTTACTATTTGGAATCTACAGTTATCGGGGAACAGTGGCCGGAATGCGCGTACCTTTTGTCTGCATAAGGCAATCCGTTGAAGTGCAGTGGTACACAGTACGTTCCCTCGGTATCTGCAAATGAAAGTTCGATATTTATTGGTGATCGACGAAGAAATGTACAGCGGTCCCCTCTACATGCCCTTTTCGATACGTTTCCACGTGCACTGCCAGGATTATGGAAACTCGTGGAACATTATGCCGCGCTTTCACGGAAGCTCGGCCGAGGTTCTTCTGCCTCGGGGAGAGATCAAGTGCAAACTGGTCTCCCGACAGATTCGGCATTCGTCGCCACTTGAAACGTTCGCGGAGTATGGTGAATGTTTTTATCCCGAATGTAAGGGACTGTCGTAAAGGTTGGGACACGTTATGTTTTCTAGCTATAAAATTCTATAGGATGAGAATATCGCAAAAAAATTGACACCGTTGGTAAGGTATAGTTGCCAGCTATATTTTCGCTGCAGAAAGCATAATGATAGCGTCCACGGATAAAAAGTTATAGTTAATTTTCTGAAAACAATATTTTCGGCAAAAAAGATTTCGCTGTATAAGTTGGGATACCCCAGAAACTCTGAAAAGTAGGTGTTGAAATGAAATCAACGCGCCTTATATTCAATGTTCATTGAGTATTTATTTCTTAGATCATGATTTGATATAAAAAGAACATTGTTCTCTGAATAATAACCGGCTAAATCGTCCGATTCACTTTCACAATGTTTGCGTGCGAAATCACTTGCACGCATATTAGAATTCGAGCGACTCAACTTCTTTGGCATGTTCTTCATACAGACAATGCAAAAGTCTATATCTTCTGAAGTAGATGAATCCGAAGAATCAGATGAAAATGACAATTTCCGCTTCGTTCGTTGTGCTCTTGACGGTTTTGATTTGTTAGATGGTGTGTTTTTTGGTACCAATTTTTGCAGTGTCGCTATTTTTAATATCAAATCGAAGTCAAAATAGCGTTTTTCATCGGCTGTCGTCCACGATTGGACTTTTTAGCCGTCTCGACACAGTCCTTGCCTTAACAATTTGATTATTAAAATAAACACTTATAACATAGATTTCATTCATAAAAATGACGTCTATTTTAGCAAATTTGATTCCATAGTAACAATATCTTACCCCAATGTAAGAACAACTTGCCATCCAACAGCAAATAACTGAAAAAGTATAAAAAACCTATTACAATATTTTAATTTTAAGGTTAGAATTTTAAAATATAATAAATTCAATAATAAATTATCTTATATGTTTCTTCAAAATCGGAACTTTTAACCCCGGTCTCCCCTGCGCATAATTAAATTATCATCACATTTAAATATAATTTTAGTAATGCCTACACTTGGGAAACATTTACGAAAAGATACTAACATAAACACGATGCGATGTGCGAAAGACGTCGATTCACATCTCTCGTCGGTGGCGTGCCAGTAAAACATGCGCACAGCCATAAGGACAGCTACCGGAATAAATGGCGATAGCTAACGTGCTAATCAAACATGCAACTTGTGAACTGGGAACAAGCGTGAACAGAGGTCTGAAATAAAGCAGAAAAGGTACAGTTAGTTGTCCTTCTACCTTTTACTTGGACTGTATTTAATTATTTCAACATGCAATGAATAGTACAGAGTAAAATACGGTGGTCCGTCTTTAAGAGTGAGACCCCATTCCGTGTCACATATTTCACGAGAAAATCTTGAAACATGAACGTAGCCCGGAGTTTATCCAAAGTGACCGCCTGGCCACTGCCATGTCGAAACTCGCTGGATTTATTCTGCGTCGCGTCGGATTTTAGATCCAGTTCGGATACCACGGTGTCCCGAAGACTTACGAGGCTAAACGAATGCGGGAAGCTTATAGAACTTATTAGGCGACATGGGTCTTCGGTCCCCGTACCTAAATAACTTCACCAGCCAACACCTTTTTCGGACCCTCTGACATTCTTTCCACCATTATATTACGCTATTAGTGGCTGCGATAAATTCGAAGACTTCGTCCCTCTAACGATACGCTCTATCTTTCCTGATTGCATTGTAATTGGAATAGTTAGTTTAACTTTTACATGACAGTCCGCGTTCCTTCATTTATCAGTTGACCGCGGGTTTTATGCACTTGCGATTAAAATGAGTTGATCGAATGTCAAACAGTATAAATATTTAAGAAATTTAAGGATATATTACTGTATTATATTACTATTCCTCCGTTATATTGTTTTCAACTATTAAGAATATTACGAAAAGAAATGAATATCTTTAGAGCTCCTACATTTTGAAATTGATACAGACAATTTTTATTTTGCATAGGAATCCACAGTCTATTTGTACTGCTATAACACTGCATGTGGAAATGTTTCAATAATTGTCTTCCTTGTCGTAACTAACGTAAAATGTGGATATCATGTTTTCTCACTAAATGGTAGAATTGCGTAGTGGTCAAGAATATTTTCAGACGAACCCCGTGGCAAGGACTATTCAAGAAACCAACTCACAATACACGCGAACTCGAACTGCAAAGGAAATAGCAAGAGGAAATGCTTGCGAATGGCATTTATAACCGTAAAATTTACGACGATTTACAAGCGTTCGAGTTTTGCTTTCATTTGCCTGGCATACCTCGCGGTACTTTAGACCGATATTCACGTCGGATCGGCGAAGACTTCGAATTCCCTGCGTTATGTTCTGAAAATTTACGACGCAATTTTTTAAAGAAACTTTTCGGAAAGCTAGTAGGTGAGTCCGGAGCTAAAAGTTCCGATTTTGAAGGAACATAAAATGACGTAGATAATATAGTATAGATATTCTCTATTCAGGTATGATAGTTAATGCTATCCACTTACAAAATATGGAAAGATAGTTTCTCAGAAAAGTGAGTTGCCCTGATATCGTGCTGCGTGTTGTAATTTTCTATAACGTCGTGCATAAAATTAATTTGTTTTTTGTACGTAAAACAATAAAATCATGGTCGTCGAACATCTACGATGACTGGTAGCGAACGAGTTAACAGTATACATTATAGTTGAACCCTTGACTGCCGAGGCATAGCAAATAAGAAAAATCGGGAAGTTAATAAAATAGTAAAAGACGTCGGAGTGGGAACGAATACTTCAAGTTCCGGCGCTTATGTTGGATAACATGGCCCCTTCGATCCTCCTTTCTTCTCGGAGAAGATTTACACGCGCGGCTTATGGCTCGCGCATTTTTTCAAGATTCTGCCGGGAGGAATTTGGCACACGTTCCTCTTCGTGCATTATACCTTAGCCCGATGTCAGAAGGTCTATAATTATGAGAGACCTGAAAATAACTTTTTAGAGGAACATAGGCGCCCGACGCAGATATTGTTTCCTTTTTTCAAACCGGATTTCATGCGTCGGTCCGTTTAGGTTAGAATATCCCTTCGGATCACATTTTAGACCTAAAAGCGATTATCATACGACCTTGAAAGGTTTTTAATGGTGTTGCTGGGTCGAGACAATTTATTGCGAAAAGGATTCGGTGTTGTGGCAGGTTGGATAACAAATGGAATTTTTGAATTAGGAGGGGAAGCTCGGTATGTGCAATATTCTACTGTTAAAAATTATTTGATCAAAAGGCTGTGGATGTTTAACTTAAAATTTTGGAGTTGGGTTTTACCTATTGGCACGATTTCGAAGCTTACAGTTTCTTTTGGGGATTTTAGTAAAAATCTAGTTTAGTTAAACATCCACAGCCTTTTGATCAAATAATTTTAACCTACTGGTTAAAATCGTCATTCTTCTTCAGTTACATAGAACAGAGGATCCGTAAACCAATATTGAAGTATCGTTTCCTTTAAATAAATAGTATGATTGATTCTATAGGGTTATAAAGTGTTTCATTTCAATTAATACCAAAACTATGTTCGTAGATTAATAGAAGCTATTGTTGAATAATTTCAAGTAATGAATAATTTATGCAAATTCTTGCACACAGTTAGCATTTATTTCTAAACGGAATCATACACTTTCAATATTAGAAGGATTTAAACTATTTATCCTTATAATTTAATCCATGTTAATTTATAACATGGAAAACATTGTATTATTAATATCATACAACAACATTGACATAGTTTACAACAATTAGTTTTTTGACATAGGCTTAATACTTCTTTCGTGATGAATGACATGTTGTATCTGAAGTACAAAAGCTGTGTACACATATGGTATCGATTACGAAAACAAAGTTGACCTTTATAAGTCCTTTTTTTTAATTTTTTGAAATCCAACGAAAGTGCTCTTCGATCAGAATTCAGTAAATAATTTTTTTAATGGAACATTCACGCGAATCAATGCAAGTAAGACAGTGCAAATACTTAATTTTCAAGTTAAAATAGTTCCGAGTGCGAAGGGTTAAAAAAATGCCAGCAGTTTATGGGTTACTACATTTATTCTTCACTCTCTAGACTCTATACCATTGTATGTGGGTTATGGGGCACTGAAGGAATCTGAACAGGTAAGAACTGCAGATTGGTGTGCCCCGGGGCTTCTAACTCGAAGAAGGGCTCGACCCAAAAAGAACGTGACATAGGGATTCGCGTTGTTTTGCCGTGTCGAGTGAGATTTAATTTAGCGAACGACGTGACTTCAGTCCAATACTTTTGTCCGTGATATTTCGTTTATTTGGCTGTCTGGATAATATTTCGTTGGCTCCTTCAAACACTGCGCCGTAACAAGCAAACGGGAAGCTGTGTAAGCGTAATTTATTGCAGCGACTAGCCACGATATCTTATCCTCGTTGGAGCATGATTGAATAGTCGAGTGGATTTCAAAAAAGAACATACTTATCGGAAACAGCTGCCTAAATCAGTGAGACGACCGACTGAATAATGATTGGTGGATCAGTGATTCATAAAGACGAGCCGAGATCATAAATATTCCGGCATTTACATAACAATGACGAAAAAATGTCAAGATTTTTGTGAAGATTTCTTCCAATTGTACTGCTGTATAATTTCGAATATTGGAATGAATGAAAATAAGAAATCACATATATTCTCAATATATGCAATGATTTGCATATTATTTAGCGAAAAATGTTACTTTTCGCAGAAGTTAAATTTTACTTTGACTTCTTAGGATATTTAATAAATCAATGTGTACGACTGAAGCTGTTTAATAGTATGTCGAATATTCCACGTTGATATAAATTATTGAAAGGTGAGTTTTATGCTGTCATGTTAGGGTACCTATTAATAATTCATTGTACTGTGACATATATTATATTATAATCTTGTGACTATATTTACTTTGAAAATAATCGAAAATCTCAATAGTATCAATAATATATTATCATGTATTAAAGACTTTCTAACAAAAAACACGGACCAATCAGAAAGGGCTACAGCGAATTGGTCCATGTTTTCTTCTCAATAACTCCTTAACAAAACCGCGAAGAAGATTTTTGCAAAGGAAATAGGAAAAAGAAATACATTTTGGGGACATTCAATTCTGGAATGTAATGTGGGCAATTTTGGAATGTAACGCGTATCAAAAGATGTAGTGCATAATTGTGTTATTGCAATATGTTCGGTATGATTAACTCTTTGTACTCGGAGCTATTTTAACTCGAAAATTAAACATTTCTAGCGACCTAGAATAATTCCGTTTTATATAATATGATTTGTTTCGTTTTATGAATATGAAATTGATATAATACCTCATACAATACTTAAATGTTTAGTAATTGATTAGATACCAAAATATTTAATTATGCAAACAATATTTTGAATAATGGTACATCAATTTTTATTGGTGATTCCGAGTCAAATTTTAATCAGTTTAAGAAATCATAGATCGATACATATATTGCACCTACCCTAATCCCCATTTTTATCACTGACCAATTCGTTCTGATAGCACGCCGAGATTGTGCGGGAAAAAGTGAAAATGTTCTCGGTTATGGCGGCTTTCACATTTACGATCGTGTATATGATATAATAGAGGCAAGACGGTTTTGCGGCGTCGGTTATGGCGAAATCGATGATTTACGAGACGGTACCGCCCGTAGTAAGCTTGGGCTTTCCGTGTTTAATTGTTATTGTGGAAAGCATCGTCTTCGATGCGGTCTTTTATTATCTTTTGTCTTCTTTGTGCGCGAGATGCACCGCGTGCACATCCATTGTGTTCCAAACAGTGGTGAACTGTTCAAAAGTAAAGTGAATATTAGATCAAAAAATGAAGTGGAAACACGTTAAGAAGTTCATCCGAAAAATGCTTAAAGTTATTCAATTAACCTTTTTACTTTTTAACTTTATTCGTTCTTCCTCCACATTTTGTTTTAATCAATTTGTTTGATTTTTCTTATTTTTTTACTTCTATTTGTATTTGTTTCGCTATTTGTTTACCTCTCATGCAATATTTAAGATATTGCCAGTGGTATTGTAATATTTGTAATGAGTAAGAAACTACATTTCGATAATAAAATGTGATGCGTATTAGAATATGAAAAGTTTACAGTAAATAAAAAAAGTCTACATGGTCGATAAAAATCGGAAAGTAATTGAAAATTAAAATTTCTATTGTATATGTACCTGTATATTTGCGAAAATGTTCTCCGCTGCATTGTTAAGGAGGTATTAACGAGAATGCGGCTACAAAAGCACAGATTTCAGTAGTCGCGTTCTGATTGCTCAAAATTGATCCACTTAGTTTGCCTAATTTCAACAACATTTTTATTAAGTGACCTGATAAAAATTTGGGTAGTAATTTGTAACGGATTTCAAATTCTGCGCGATGGAAGTAGAATCGACCGTGCTCTATTGGCATTGACAGCAACACAGAATTTAATTTACGCGAATTCTTTCCGGCTAGAACGTAACACTAAGTCGTTCACGAACGAGGAATCTACATCGAAACATTTTTACTACCCGGAACAGTCGATTTCGGATCCTCATCAGTGTAAAACGATTTCACTAGTTTCACAGATCGTGTTAGTTTCGTTTCGATAAAATTTAATTGCCCGGTAGCCAATAAGCAGCACATCGTCTTCCAGTATTTAATTGGTAGGGTCGGGATTATATCCACAGAGTTCCTAAAGCTATTAAATAGAACTTCATATAGAGAAATGTTATTTTGATTCGAATTATTTAATACTTTATAATACATATAATACCTATCAGAAACAGATATAGTTCCAATAAATTAACGGTTATTGTTGTATAATTATATTGTATATATTAAGTATATGTATATTGTATAATAAATTAACGAGAATTATAGTATAATTCAAAGCTGCAATAAGTTAAAAGAGAAACAGAGGTTTTATCCACATATTTTTCTAAAAATTGATTGAGTTTCTTATTTCAGGTCCAAAAAACTTCATCTATAACATTTATTTACTTTATGAAATTTTTCAATCAATTACATCCATAAGTTGCGTTTACATTAGAAACCGTGTAGCATTTAATCGCAATTAAGCACAGGAAATTAATTCAGTACACGAGAAAAAGGGAAATTAATTAAACTCTTCGAATTATTTTCATTCGCTTCACCATGTTCAGTTAAATCAATTATGAAATTCAATTAATCGAGATTACACACCTCTGTTAGAAAAATCCTCACACCTAAGCATTAATGAACGCAGGATCAGCGTTATGAATTACGAGTGTTAATTATTGTTAGATCTAACCAGATGAAGTACGAAGTTAATTACAGATGTGAAAGATCGTCTACCAAGTCGAAGTGAGAATGCGCGAAGATTATTTATACTAATTATAGGAGCGATATTAGATTTATTAAATCCATATATGCAACAGTGTTCAGGAATACTGGGAGTTATTTTCTCAGGTTGCAACATGTACGACATGTGCTAACACACTGTAATTATTTATTATCCGCTTTATCAGCTATTTCTCATTTTCGTGGACTAATTTATAACCTTGTTATCTCTGCATCTTTAATTTGGCTTTATTGTTTAAAGAGCACATCGACGAAAATCTTTTACTAACGAAAAATTGACATAATCATTAAGGTTCCTGTTGAGCTTCGAATGTAATGAAAATTATACTAACGTTACGTTATATGATAATCAGACCGAATATACAGTTAGGAGCAAAACCGATCACACACACTTTAAATCAGAATAACTTTTTTATGAGTGGACCAAACGACTTCAATTTCCCTGTAAGGCTAGGAGAATTAGTTTAGTAAATGACGTCTACAAAATATGTTGAAAAAATGCATTTAGTCGGAATTGTGAAAAACAAAAGTAAAAATTGATTTTTACGACTTTTTTAGCTGGGCCAATAACTGTATTACTCAGTGTATTACTTTCTACGTTTAAAAATTATTAAGAAATTCCATATGATTTCTGTTTTTCTTGCAATTGAATTGAATTCAACAAATTTTCCCATTGTGGAAGAACACATCTTATCCTGTACTACAGTTACATATGTGTGATAGTCACGATCTCGTATTTTCTATGGAGAGTCAAGTTAACATTCCTTATCGTTAAACGTGTTCTTTAATTGAGGTTTAAAGGTACGTTTTTGATAAAACATTAAATTCATTGTGGAAACTGTGACCAAAAGATTTAGTGATAAGGAACGCGAACAAATACTTTTGGCAGAGAAAATTCAGATACTCAAAGATAGTGCACAGTGCACGGATGCAGCGATATGCATATGTATGCGTCAGCGCACGCCGGGAACAATGATACCAGTTTGACTGGTGTGGTTCTCCCACTCCGCGAGTGGAGCGTGCACGGTATCGCGATCCAATGCACTCGGCCTGCAGCATCGTCGGCCAAGGATATGGTCGCAATTTCAAATTCCAGTCGCTGCAGAAACTGATAAGTTTCAACGACACGCGACCGGATTTTCATAGCGTTTCCAAACCGCTTAAGAATAGAAAAGATTTGATGGATGCGAACCAAATCCAAACATAATAATAAATAAGTAAATCGCACGAATAATAACGTTCGATGTTAAAAATAAGTCTTTACTGATTTGTACAGTAAATCATGGATTGCTTTAGGCTGAACTAAAGGACGTAGTTCACGCGTGAAATATATCAGTTTATTTTATTACCAGATTATTAGATATTAATTAATTTCTTTGAAGTTTCAGCGTGTCATTGATAACGCCCTCATTACAGTTGTGTTAAGCTTTGTTATCGATAGACTGTGAATCTTTAAGTAAAGTTAAAACTTTCTTCCTCAATTGCAACAAATAGGAGTAAAATAGAAATTTATTTTTTGCCCTGACAGGTGCAGTAGATCGAAAGTAATGAAAAAACATGTTTAAATTCTTCTAATAACTTGCTGTTATTCTTCTACTTATTTTTTTGTAACATATTTGTTCTTGCATTATTCGAAATTTCTATCGCTTAGGTTGCCTCTGTCCAAATTAATTCGGTTTGCTTTTCGTTAAACAGAACAATTTAATGTAAGTTACAAATCAGTGTTTGAAAGTGTAGTAACCCTGAATAAGTTTAAAAAATGAAGTAAAAATTATGTAAATATATTTCGTGTTCACAATTCACGACGAGAAGGTTGCCAGATGCTATGAACAAGCTGTCACGCTTTCATGTTTTCGTTGATTGAACTGTGCAACGGCTTTAATTAGGAGAAAGTGTAAAGATTTCGCTGAGATAGGTCGTCGAGGCATCGACGATACTTTTAATATCCTTCCTTTCATTGGAACTCGTTAACATTATTCCATAACCCTTTCATCTTATACTATATATTAATTTTGTGCTGAAACGAAATGTATAAGAAGTATTCAGTACTATACTTTATAATTAGACTGCGCATGTTCATGCAATTTGCAATTTTTGTAGACGAATTTTCAGAAACTCGAATCGAATAGAATCTTATTTTACGTGGTAGTAGTCTTTTTAGATCTGAAATTAATTAAAATCCTACTAAATTCTGTCGTATTTTATATCCTAGCATTTTCTGAAAATTTGCGAAAGCTGTAATTGCATAAAGATCCACAGTCCATTTATAATTCTTCCACTTCAACTGAATAGCATTTTGTCTAACGCAATTGCTACTTTAATTAAATAATAGAATAAAGTGAACGCACAAATATTATAGCGGTCGAAATTATATGTATATAGTTTATGTACGTATAAGTTAAGTATTTACACAAAATAAGTTTTCTTTGAACCATGCATTGAATCCATTAATTACACATATGCATATTTATAGTTTGCCTCTTAGTTTCAGTACAATACCAGAGTGGCCAGATTAAGACTTCTTTCTTGATAAATTCTATGATCTGTCAAGCTAATTATATTTCCACATCATTTATGGAAACATAGACTTGAGAAAAGCAGTCTATCTTCTCATTACCTAAAATACAGGTACGATGAGAACACGATCTTTCACCCACTCAATTACGCAACGCATACTACCGATCATTCCGGCTCGCTTAATCGCGACGGAAATAATGGACCTTAAATGGAAATTACGTTCAACAATAAACCGCGATGAATCTTCCAGCGGCGTGCACTAAAAAACGCGAGCCGAGATTGCAGATTGAAAACACTTTCTATTCGGTTCTTCCCTCAGTCATAAATCCCGAATAATTTCTATTGTCTCTCTAATAACCTCGCGCGCCGATACAGGATGATTCAGCTGAGTGTACCACCCAAGTGGAACGAAAGATGTATGGTTTTAAAAGTAGCATATAATATAATAATTTTTTTGAGAGTATTCCTTGTAAAGGGTACACCTGTTGTGAGTACGCCTTGAGAGTATTCGTTGTAAAGGGTACATTTCAATCTCGTGGTGGAAGAGAGAATTCAATCCTGAATAACATACTATGAACTATGAACATATAGTGGATGAAAAAGTAATAATATGTAGTTATTGAAATATCGGTAGGGACCAGGGTTGCCATATTTTATCCCCTCCGGCCCCTTACCCTTCCGCCTTCTCGCCCAGTTTCGCAGCGTACCTCTTCCCACTAACGCAGGCGACAGTGGCGACACGCGACGAGTGGGAAGAGTGGGAGCAGGTAAGGAAAATAACGGGTGTACTTTTGTTCCACGCGACGCTACGGACGGCTTGGCTTGAGTGAAGTGGTTTTCGAATTCAGTTTACAGCAGTTTACAGACTTTGGTGTGCAATCTAGCAAGAATCAAAGTTTTAGAGTGCCGTTTGCAGTATTTTATACTACGCATTATTTAAAATTATTGAGAAAGCAGATTACATAACCTAAAATTCAATGTATACATTACCTGCTTTCTCAATAATTTTAAATAATGCGTAGTATAAAATACTGCAAACGGCACTCTAAAACTTTGATTCTTGCTAGATTGCACACCAAAGTCTGTAAACTGCTGTAAACTGAATTCGAAAACCACTTCACTCAAGCCAAGCCGTCCGTAGCGTCGCGTGGAACAAAAGTACACCCGTTATTTTCCTTACCTGCTCCCACTCTTCCCACTCGTCGCGTGTCGCCACTGTCGCCTGCGTTAGTGGGAAGAGGTACGCTGCGAAACTGGGCGAGAAGGCTGAAGCGTAAGGGGCCGGAGGGGATAAAATATGGCAACCCTGGTAGGGACTCAGGGTTGCCATATGACGCCCCTTACGTTTCCGTCCCTCGCCTGGATGCTGCCTCCGCTATCCCCACTCTTACCACTACCGCTGGCGCGACCGAGTGCTAGCATGAGAGCGGTAGCATGCTACCGACTCGGTCGCGCCAGCGGTAGTGTTATGAGTGGGGATAGCGGAGGCATGCATCTAGGCGAGGGACGGAGACGTAAGGGGACTGGCGAGACTCGCATATGGCTCCCCTGGTGGGGAATAGCGTCGTAGAAGGGGAAGGTAGAGTGGAAACAAGACTCGTTCCCAGGATTGCAGAGGGTGCAGGCGCAGAATTCACCTTTCTCATTTCTCAATAATGCAAAGATGGTGTTTTTCAGTAGTCAAAAGCGCTAGATAAATGATCAATCTAGGCCGCAATCGCCCTAAAAAATTTAAGAGGCGTGATTTGTATTATTCGGAAGCAAAAAGCTGCGCATGTAGCTATTTTCATAAAAGTGCGAGAGCTACAGGCTGCCGAATAATGCAAATTACGCCTCATAAACGTAAAACTAGAACTCTTGAGGGCGATCACGGCCTAGATTGATCTTGTATTTAGCGCTTTTGACTACTGAAAAATTCCATCATTGCATTATCGAGAAATGAGAAGGCGCATCCCGCACCCTTGCATTCCTGGAAACGTGTGTACCCCTTCAAGCCCTCCGAAGAACAATGTCACGCCGAATAGGTGCCCTCATCCGCAATACCGCACCTATCGCCGTATATCGGAAGAGAACTGTCATCGGTATTGGAACATCGTCGTTATTGACCAAGTTTGACCCTGAATGACCTTGAAGTATTGGCCCTTTCTCCTGCTGCAACACAAAAAAGGATAGTTTCCGGATAGACCTCATATCCAACAGTGTACGAGTAATTTAGGCGACACACTTAGCTGAATCACCCTGTACACGCGGTTTTACCTTCATTTCCTCCGAACTATTGTAGTTTGTTGAACGCGCCGCTGAAAATGGCGTCTATTGTGAGTATCGCGGATGCGCGTCGCGTTCTTCGCCTCTTCCCAAGAGCGAACGGCATCGGGAGAGATCGATCACTCTTTATGTGGAGCATCGTTGCAACGATCTTCGTGCACCGTCGCTCGCCTATTGTGCATCCGCGATGAGGTTCGATACGCCGCCGGATAAGCGACCCTGCACCGGCTAGCATCCCCGGGGAAAAACAGGGAACTACGTGCAATCGTAATTGAAGATTGGACATGGAATGGCTGGTTAATTGTGCCCTTACATCTCCGTATTGTTGCCGTTATCGCGCATTAGTTTCTTTGACAACCACGTGGAAGCGACTCATTATTCCTCTGAATGGTAGTGATTTGCACGTACCAGTACCGTAGTCGCTCAACTTCTTTCGGCTATGTTTCCGTATCTGTGACGGCTGGTCACGTGATTCCCGTGTTTATGCAGATCACGATCACATGCTACGCATTTTTGTTTTTATCTCGACTTGCTTCTCTGACGGAAGTTCTTTTTATTGTACCCAGCGGCGGATCGTTGATTTTGGGGCCCTGGGCTAACACTGTGGAATTTTTGTCTAATTAATTTTTTCTTAAATTTTTAATGTAAATTGTTTTTATTTTATAACCTATTCTTCCTATTGCACTTTCAGTGCTCTTTTCCGCAGAATTGATGATCCCGGCTTCAGGTGGGATCTCCTAAGCGCGTCTGGACGCAGCGTTTTGCGATCCATATTCCGTTCGCCGTAACTCCCTGCTGTGCGTCTGGACGCACAATTTGCGATTTGGTATGTTTTACCTTCTTTTCTATTTTTAGAAGAAAGAGGAAAGAACATCGCTCAAACTCAAACACATGCGTCGGTCGACTTAGTGTAGGCGTTCGTTAGGAGATCCCAGCTTTATACTCTTTTACGCTAATGAAGATAATTACCATAATTCTGGGACGAGAGAGGAATAGACTTTAAGGAAGAGGAAATAAGTATACCTAACTTGATAAAAAAGATATTTTATAAAAGAGGTGGCTATGTTACATCGACTTTACGTAATACTTATTAATAGACGTTACTACATTAGATTTTTCATAAACAATTGTTTAATGTACTATAAAAGTAGTCTACCAAAATTAAAATTTATAATTTGTCATTGTGAAATGAATATGCAATAGATCTGTTAAAAAAAGACGTGAAAAAATAATATTAATATGGTTGTTTTATTTGGCTATAATAAAGTTCATCTAAATGCACTATTATGTTAAAACGAACGTTACTGAAAAAGCGCGCTTCATATTTCTTTAACGAACATCGTAAAATAGTTATTGCAGATACCAAGTTGAATGAAAAAATAAATTGGAAGTTGGAAACACTTGCGCAGATGAAAATGAAAGTAATAAACGTTTGAACGACTGGAACAGGATGGCGCGATTGAAACTCAAAAATAAAACTCAAGAGTAAGTGTTGCGTAACTTCTGAGTACGCCATACTCGCGTTCGTGATTCAGAGCAGCGTATTAGATGGTCGTAGTGCTCGTCCGTATTAAGCCGTATTGACTCGTTTACACGTGAGACATGACAGAGACGATCATTTCCGTGCGATAATTAGATTTATTAGCGCACCTCGGGTTTGCACGCGAAGCAAATTATTACGATGTAAGTCGTCGAAACAAGTTTGGCAAGTCTATTGACATATTCCACATCGGCGGTATTGACGGGACTTTGATCGATTCATTATGAAATAAAATTAAATTTGAATCGTCCAAAAATGTACAGCTCTTATATTATACATGCACTTTCTATTAACATTGGAGAAACATTAATAATATTGATCTATTGGGTTGTCTCAAAAGTTGGTTTTCGATTCATGCACATAATGCAAAATCCTGTTAGCAAGTACTAAAACATTAACATAAAGATTATCGCATTGTTTGTATTTATTCAGCAACATTAAAGAAATATATTCCGAAAGAAACTTTTGGGTCAACCTAATACATATAATCACTCATTGTCAGAGAAAACGTAGGAATTACAGGAAAGAACAGGAAATCGTTGGAGCATTTAATATAGAAAATATTTTAAACACAGGTTGAAAAAATTTGAGGATAAATTTTGTAAATCATTTATACTCTGCATAATATGCTCATAATTCCTTTAACAATTAACATTCTAGTTCCCGGTTATAGTTGGAAATAGCGTCACTTTCACATCGAACTTAAAGAATTTGCAGATTTGTTTGGGATTACAGAATCGTATAAATTAAAAAAATGCAAAGTTTTGTCGTGTTTCCGATTTTATATTTGTATTCATTTGCAAAAGTTCGTATCTAATAAAATAAAATACAAACGACTACTTACATTTTAATATCACAGATGTGTTAACTAATTATACACTACCATTTTCAACAATCGTTTCCGAAGGTTTCGCAAATTATAAGATATATTATAGAATAGAATAATTATAAGAATTGATCACAGAACATGGCGACTTTATGGAAATTTATGAAATAAGTAATGCGACGGTATAAGTTCGTCAAATCGTCGTGCCATTTATCTACTCCCACGACAGCTCGCTATGAATCAAACGATTCCGTGTCTAGCAGAATGATTTCTGCAATAAAACGACATCCTCGACGGAACGAGGAGGCTGCCGCATGCCGCCTCGATCAGGATCAGGATGCACGGCGCGCGCGTTTCAAACAAAAAGGCGGCTGCTGCACCGATCGACGACGTCGGGAGCTCGCGACCACTCCTTTTTTCGTCTGTCCGCCGTTGCACTAGACGCTGGATCTTGAAATTCATAACGAGAATACCGACACGTCTTGTATAGTCGATCGCCAGTGAGCCATGCTTTACGATTTCACGCGCGCCGATACCAGGAATACGTAATTAATCGGATGATGGAAGACCTGCTGAATAAAAAAGAACGTAGGAGGAGCTGGCTAATTTCTAATCTGCGGAAATAGATTTCACTTGTACATATTCGAAATTTCAAAGACAACGTCTGTACCAGAGTCGCCAGATCATGGGAATCGACTCAAATCGAGGGGAAAAAGTTACCCCCTCTTTGCCAGTACCGGATTAGTCACGTGACGTTGTGACACATGCACGACTTTAAACTTTAGACCATACAATCTTAAAAATCGCATAACTTTTTAAAAATTGGTCCAAAGGACTTGAATTTTTTCAAGATGTTAGACCGACTAGTTTGCTAGAGAATGAGTAAACAAACATTTTTTTGTTTAGATCGCAATTGGTAGGAATCATAAAAAATTTGAGAAATTATGTTTATTCAACTTTTTTATCTGAGCCTGTAACGATAATTTAGAAAATGCGTTTTATAGATTTCGGAAACTTACATGCATACTGAAAGTTTTATTAAAGTCGGTCAACATTGAAATTAGCTTCATATATTTAAAGATGAGAGCTTAAGGGTGAAAGTCGCAGTTTTTCGGACTTGTTAGGGCATTTCGCCCTTGTGTGATCATCTTTATACGTTTGTAGCTCATTGCAATCATCCAGCCGGACAATATGCGGGTTCGACGACATGCGTAAGATGCAATTTATATTTTGCTCTTGCTCTTGTAAAAAAAGATAGAAACATCAAGCTACCGAGGTTGTTGTAAAGCTTTAATCTTCAAATCTGCGATAGTCATTCAAACAATTTCCAAATGTTTTCAATGGTATTTGAATTCGTAATATTTTTGAGAAAAACATTCTCCATTTTCCAACTGGTGTATTATGTAAAAGCACAGAAGAAAGTGGAGGATAGAAATGATTTCAAGTTGACCATTGGTTTTCGAAAATTGAAAGATACTTTTACAGCCGCCGTATACGTGCAACCATAAAATAGACCTTAACTTCTCAACAACTCAACGTGATATTAGTATTCAGACGAGTTTGTCATGGTAGGCGTAATTTATTGCCTATTAGGCATGCTGAAGAAATATCCACTATTGGAATGATACTTAATATTTACAAGAATATTACATACATCGCAGTACATGCTGAGTTTATAAAAAGAAATTGTACAGGGACGCTGCCGTAACATGCTCCTCAAAATTATCGTGTTATGCAAATTCGTCTCCGAGCAAAACTAAGAAACAGTACAAGAAAGTTGAGAAGAAGTTCGCTTATTATACATTAATGCCAGATAATACACGCTAAATTGGTTCGTCTTTATCGCGGTTGGGTATCATTAAATCGGCCTGTTTTCTTTGTTGCAAAATAGCCATTACGAGCGTCTTTGTTTTTACGCTCCACTTCTTTCGAGAACTCTACTACTACTTTTACTTGTTTACTTTTTCGCGGAAGATATTTGCTATTCGTTCCTCGCCGCCTGCGGCCTGTTCTTCAATCTTTGCGTGCAATAACCTTGCGAAAGCGTTACGCTTCGAGTGTTTTCTCAGTTTCAATGAGACTTATTAGTGAATAACCATTCATAACTATTCATTATGCGTAACGGCATGTGTAGTTTCTTAGAACGTGGATGAGTATACACATGCTTTGAGGAAGTCGGTCATTCGATGCTATTAATACAGAAAAATTGTCTTCCCAATTGCATCGATCAGTTTACGTGAACTCAAACCGTGAAATTGTTGGCAGCCTTGTAGTTTTTAGTCGGAAGCGTTCAAAGGAAAAGTGAGACAAATAACGAGATTTCAGAAAACTCTTAGCGTAATTGAACTTTAATACAATATGCATTAAATCCTTCAAATTTATTAAAAAATGTCACGTTAAATTAATTGCAATGAGTCTTCTACATCAGTGGTAGAAAGAGTCGCCAGATGAGGGGAGGGAGCACGAATTGAGGGGAGAAAGTTACCCTCTCTCTGCCAGTACTCTTTGCGTCACGTGGCCGGGCCGTGTGTGGTTCCACATGCCACCATTAGTACACAAGATTTTGATGCATGGACCATCAGTAGTTAAAAACTGCATTAGGCTGATTGGTGTCTATTCGGAAGAAATGCTGGAAGCGTCACACAAATTATTTAAAAAATATAGAACAGAATACAGTCGAAAGAGCTTACTGATGAAACAAATGAGGACATATTTCACAGGATGTTTGTACATTCGGATCCATATATTTCTCAGAGTGATATTCAACCCAAAATTATATTCAACCTAAGAAACGAATACCATCTGAAGTTTTACCACTACTAATGGATGAATCAATAGTAATATTACATAATGAAACATAGTAAAAATAACCATTTGTGTTAATATTCTTTTATTTGTTTCGTACCTCTACACTGTACTATGTATTATAAGAATATAAACTTATTTTTATCAATGAACATTTGTTTGTAGCAGCGATGTTTCAATATGATGTTCAAACAAATGTTCATAGATAGAAAAATGTTTATATTCTTATACACATACATATATAAAATAACTTTATTAATAACTTAATTATTACTTCACGAACGGTTAATTAAAATATTAATCTAATATTACCTTGATATTTTAATACATGACCGAAAAAGATAATCGATTTAATGGGCACAGTGCACGAAAAATGTTAACTCTGTATCTTCTGATTTTCATTCAGTTCGGTTTTTCTTCTTTGATTTGCATTCTAACGTGAATCGACCCAAAGTAGATTGCATTCATTCCTACAGGTGTGAAGTGGTCTGTTTCAGGACTTTTAGCATGTCTGGTGTATCCCCTGTAGCTGATGCGATGTCCCTGTAATAGTAAATAACCGGTTCTACAAACCCAGGATGGTTTGTTTTTGGTTCTACAAGTCCTGTGTCGTTTATTATCTTTCCAATTACTCTGTGGTCTTCTGTACTGGTTTTGCTTAGTGCAGGTTGGTTTGTATCAGCGTTTACGAACCTAAAGTCGTCTGGTAGAGATCTTATTGCTTTGAAATATTCTATCTTCGGTGGTGCGAGCGTTGCTAAGTCTGCATCGGATTCTACAAGTCTGAGAATGTCTGTGCTGGTTTCTATCCGTTCGCAGTAATGTGTAACAGGTTCTACAAATGCATAACTGTTCGTCTCGTCTCGTATAACTCATGTCGTGCCATTAGTCATCAATATATGATTCCACGGTTTCAAGCCATTTATTTTAGAATCGCGACATTATAGTGGTCGATATTGATTTTCAAATGTCCGAATGCTATTCGCATGTTTTATTCATCACTGAAAGTAATATTCTAGGTACCGTTTTTAGCCTGGGTATGTATGTTCGCTGAGGTATGAACAATCTTTTAACATTCGTTGAAAAATCTACTCGCGATAAAATGGCGAAATGTCATGGAACGCTTAAGGTGCCGACATTTATGATTTCATTTCACAATATAATATTACGAATTGTCCCTTCTCCCTATCTGATGTATCGGCGAAATTGCTTTAAAGTTCAATATCCCATTGCTGTTCTAATAAATCACCTCGCGCGACTGAAGTTTGCAATCGTTTCAAATACTCTACATTGCTTTTGTAACTATTGAGCTACATATAAACTTCATTTTTATGTTAATCAGTATGTATTAAACCTTAAAATTATTCACTTATTTAATTCATCTTTTATCTTCATAGTTATTGTAAAGATAAAAATACATTTAAATACGATTGTCGAATTACTTCTTCTTCGATATTGCCACAAACCTAATTTGAACATATGGTCAACTCTTCATTGCCCTCTCTATTGTTAGGATCGTTGCGGTAAGGCAGTAGTCACGATTAACATTTGGAACGTACTGTGTATTTAAAGAACGACTGACCGAATAATTTGCCGAATAATGCAAAATACGCCTCGTAATCGTAAAAACAGGACTTTTGATTTGGATTGACTTTTTATCTAACGCTTGTGACTACTGAAACCCCCATCTTTGCATTATCTAGAAATACTACCCCCTCAAATGTCATTTAATCCATAAGGATAAAAGAATCAGTACCATCGATATTAAATTATCGAAATGGACCAAAAAGGAAGCATCCAATAATATTTACTGATCTAGTACGTAACTAACAAGGGAAGGACCCCAAGTGTCCGACTTCGATTTTGATAATGTTTTGTGTGACGATGGTATATGGATCCCTAATGATGTCTGAAAAATATTACGTGTAGTTACTCAATAGTTTTAAAGATATAAACAATTCAACTTTCACGCAACCTGCTTACAGGACTAATGGAACTACGAAAACTTAAGCTGCAAATCATGGTATATCAACAAGGTATGAAAGTTTCATTGTTTATATCTTTAAAACTATTGAGTAACTACACCTAATATTTTGCAGACATCATTAGAGATCCATATACCATCGTCTCACAAAAAAATGATCAAAATCGAAGCCGGACACTTGGGGTCCTTCCCTTGTAAGCCTTCGATAAAAACACACGCTACACTACCGCGGACGCCACAAAAATGGACGACAGAGCGTCTTTACCCACTTTTATAACAGAAACAACCGAATACAAATCGCGCGTTCTTCTCCTTTTTTATAAATAATGATCGGAACAACTTACCCAAGGAACTTTTATCCCCGGTTTCCCCTAACACACTGAAGTTCTTTGTAAAATTAAGCAAGTTTGTCAAATAATAAGCAAGTTTGGTGATGTGGAAATTGTTTTGGATTATGTGTCGCCATTCGAGCAGAAAAGGTTAAAACAGCTTGTATGTAATTATCAATGTTTAAAGTTTCGGGACACCGTGTAGAAGCCTGTAAGACGCACGGGAACAGGGCTGCCATTGCGATCGTGGCTCACGAGTCAAATATGAGCACGTCGAGCTCGTCGGGCGACGTCTGCCTATTATGCGGTTGATGAGATCGCAGCCAGAGCTTCGCAGCGTGAGATGCGACGACAAAGATACCACGGCCATTTCACGGCGCAAAACGTGCGAAACAGTAAACCGCGCCAGTGCCGCGGACTGGTTGCACTGTTTAAGGAAAGAGCGGTCTCTGTATCCACGTGAAATCGTCACGACGCAAATGGTAATAGGACGAGCGTACCGACAATGAACTAGGTGTCACGGGATTACAGAATCTGATAACGATGCTTCGTTTGTACGGATCGGAGAAAGCAGTTTTCACGGATCGTAATTCCCTTTTTTCCCTGAACCATCTACAGTCAGTCTCATAACTGGTGGCACACACTTTAAATCGGAATAACTTCTTTATAAATCCACTTCAGCTTCTCTGAAAAGCTACATGGATTAGTTTACTTAAAATTTTGGAAAAGAAACAATAGTAAAAGTTGCTTGTTACAACTTTTATTTGAACTCGCAACGAAAATTTAAAAAATGTGTTTTGTACATTCACACAAGTATTATTAAAATTATAGTTTCTCTCGATTTTCAACCTATTTTTGCCATTTTCAATCGTTTACACCTTGTAAACCAATTTCATGAATCAATCGACTGCGTACAGTTTTAATAAAAAGTTTCAATAAAAAATTGCAATCCGTTTTCAGTATTTAAAGAATATTTTATAAACGCGAATGGCTATAAAAGTCACACAACATCGTATATTTAGCTTATATTTAATTTGTTATACTTAATTAATAGGTTGTGGTAAGAAGTGATCGTCAAGTTCAGTAAAAGATTTGTGTTAAATATACAATGAGAAATAAAAATATTGTTTATGGAACATAATTTAATTCTACGAAACTCGTTACTTATAAATAAGTTGTGAACGCATGAAGCTCAGCAGTCTACCAATGAAATTGCGTTTCAACTTTCAACCATAACGCGAAAGCCACAGGTAATACGGCACCCTAAACTTTATCCTTTCATTATCCGAACCGCAAGTGACACCGAACGACCGCAAATAAAGTGGTGGCAGTCGTTGCTCAACCCGATACGAGATAATTCCACGTTATTTCCTAATCAATAAAATTACATCTTTATTAAGAGGTTATTTCTCAATAAATGAAATGACATCTTTATGAAGCCGGTTATACCCGAGTATCATCTTAGACAAGTAAATTAATGTTAGACTTCAGTAAGTAGAAGGAGACTTATATTAAGTACATCACACGTAATAAGACACGCCTGAGTAATTCGCTACTTATTTCTACTGAATTTATTATCTGTTTCTCAGAATATTTAGCACCTACAGCGTTCGATATCACTTATCAATTAATATAGCGAATGAAATCATTTGTCTCCATTATATGTATGCATTATTAGACTGCGTATTTTATGCATTTATGGGAAAAATAAATAGGTGAAACACAAAATAAAAGAAACACCAGATACATTTAATATTACATTATTTACAACCTACTAAAATTATTAAAAGAAGAAATCACTTTTTGTGTTACTCCCCTTTCTGGTAATTGATACAGTCAATTTTTATGTTACATAAAGATCCGCAGTCTGTTCATTATACATATACAAATATAGTCTATACTCTACGCAGTTATTTACATCGTAAAGCGTATATGATTTAGCAGCCAAAAATATTTTGGGCCATTAAGTACTATGCAAATTATAGTCTCTTGATTTAACGAAAATTAAACATTTTTTTAACCCTTAGATTCTGAGGCTCCTGCTGTACATTATTCAAAATATTGTTTACATTATTAAATGTGTCGGTATCTAATCAAATACTAAACATTTAGTACAATTTCGTATACATAATATTTGTTAATCTTAGCGAATGGAAATATTCTAGGTCAGAAGAAATGTTCAATTTTCGAGTTAAAATAGCTCCGAGTGCAAAGGGTTAAATTTTATGGATATGAAATTGGTATAATACCTAATCCAATACCTAAACATCTAGCGATTGATTAGATACCGACATATTTAATAGTGTAAACAATATCTTGAATAATGGCAGAGCAATTTTTAGTGGCGCCATTAGAGTCACCATTCGAGTGCTAAGGGTTAAATAAATGAAATTTAACATGAGAAAAGTGGTTGTTCCGGAATGTTCCGTTATCCGAACACTTTTGTCTCCCAATTAGTTCGATTATGGGAGGCTGTACTGTATGATGTTCTACACTAATTCTATTAGCGTTTCATGATGCGCTCCTCTAGCCCGTTAGGGTTGAACATCAGTGATCTTCGGCTGACTATCGGAGCAACGCTGTGCGAGATAAAAAGGTGATGGCGTAGGTATGATGCGCTGCAAGAAATCGATCGTGATCGAACGGGGTACATGCTCTCTCCGCGCACGAATCAAGATAAATAAAACATAGGAAGCGAGCTACGTAACTGTACAGGCAGTCTGTGCTTCGATCGCCATACGGTCAGCCTTTATTTCTGCGATGACCACTTTGCGGCCGATTAACTCACACGTTAGTGGCCAGTTGTACGTACGTGGTGGTTTGTGCGCAAACTATCCATTTTTTAAATGAGTGACCCTGATAAGCAGTACGGCTCTGCTTATCTTCAGTCAACAATGATACGCAATCGAAAGGGGTGGCCTGCAAAGGGGTGTACAGTTTTCTTTGTATGCAAGGCCGTCCGCACACGTGTCGGTTGCGTTTTCAAGTTCGTACGTCTTGATCGTCATGTACAGGGTGTATAAAAAGTAATGGTCATCCGTCCTAGGGGTGAATCTACACCTCTGGATCGGTGGACATTTGTAGGAGAAACTTGCCGCAAAATTGTTTATAACAAAGAAAATTGTTGTTAAAGTTTTTTTTACATCAACGCCTTCTACTCATCGAGAAGAGAAAAAGTTTGAAAGGAGCCATATGTCGCAAACAAATAGTTATTGAGATATAAGCTGTTAAAGTTCTTGCAAAATTTGATTGTGTGGAATTATACGTATAGACAAAAGCCTACGTATGATCGTGTGCGTGCTTCAAGGCAAACGACATTTAAAGCGACGAATGTCCCTTTAAATTTTGTTTGCCTCGAGGCTCGAGGCACGCACACGATCATGGTCTGTCTCATCGACACGGACGTGTGGACTGTGTACATAGTAGGCTTTTGTCTATACGTATAATTCCACACAATCAAATTTTGCAAGAACTTTAACAGCTTATATCTCAGTAACTATTTGTTTGCGACATATGGCTCCTTTCAAACTTTTTCTCTCCTCGATGAGTAGAAGGTGTTGATGTAAAAAAAAACTTTAACAACAATTTTCTTCTTATAAACAATTTTGCGGCAAGTTTCTCCTACAAATGTCCACCGATCCAGAGGTATCTACACCTGAATCTTCACCCCTAGGACGGATGACCATTACTTTTTATACACCCTGTACGATCCAACCGACGGACGCGACTGCCAACTGCACACGGGTCGATTGTGAAGAACAGAAACAAAGAAGAAAAGTAGTGATACAGAATTACGGCATTTCAGCTGGCGGAGCCAGTCTATTAAGAAGAAAGGCTGCGTCGAAGATTCTCGGGGTAAGATAAAGCGTCGAATAAACCTGCCTATCAACGGTATATGTCGGTCAAGCTTAAGCAAGTCTTCAGAGGACGGCCCTCGAAGCGGTGTAATAGTTAAACGATAAATCAGCTCGTCTTTATCGCAGGCTGCGCGTCGGTAATATATTCTGCTTGGGAACGGGAAAAATCGATCAGAGGCGGCTCCCCGGCCTAGGAAATCGCGGTAATTTCTCTATCGAGCTGTCGTAAATAATAATCTACCGGCAGATTGCGTCGCGGCCGGGCTGCGTCCGCTCCTAGGAACGCCATGCTGCACGGTCGCTTGCAAATCAACGGAAAACTAATTGCCAACTAAACGACCCTCTTGGAACTCACGTTTTCTCATCTCTCCCAGCTTTTGTGGCTATTTAGCTGCTGCTGCGAGGAAATTATCCGAGGTGTCTTCTCAAACGATTTCCCGCCTCTCCTCTTTGTTTTGCGTTATTGTGTGCTAATGACATGCGCCACAGTCTCAGATGACGATGGTTAGCGATTTCAATCCTGCGGGAACAGCCGCAGATGAAAATCGTGCTGTTGAATGTTGCAAACTTTCTAGAAAAATTGCACAAAAATGTTCTTCCTGATTCTTCAGCGCGTCAGACACGACGACTAACATTCCAACCTGTCTGAGTGACTGTCTAAGTCTAAATAGTCAAAAAATGTTTGCTCTTGCATTTCTCAAAGCTGTAGGTTTTTATTATAAAATATATTTGATACTATTACGCTTAGGTTCTGGCGGGAAGCGATTCGGCCAATGGCGGAAGACGTGTAGCGCGGAGTGGGGATATCACGTGGTCCTTACTAGTTTCCCGCTGCCATCTCCTGATGGACGATCAGTATACATATGTATAGACTTAAAACACAGTAATTAAATTGTATAATGTAATGTGTAACAAATTGGAGTGGAATAGAAAGTTATTTCCTTTCTTAATGGATTTAAAAGATTGAAAATAATATAACAGTACTTTTAAATTCTTCTAAAGTTTTTACTATTTTAAATTACACCTACTCATTCTTTTCATAAATGCATAAAATCCGCTGTCTAGTAATGTGATTCTATAGGTCGCTAATGACCTAGATGTCGATGCGACCCTTTTAAATAAACGTGGTGTTGGTATTGGTCGAGCCAGAATCTGTCCGCTGTAACCGCGCTCTGATTGGTGCGCGTTATTTGGCAATAACTCCGCAGCAAAGGAGAAAGTTACTTTAAATGAGCTCAGACATCACTCTTCTCAAGGAAGTACAACACTGTCGGGACACCCTGTACGCATTAGTATTTTCTCTGTATGCGTGTAACTTGATAGCGCAGAGCTCACGTGATGTACCCTAATTGGGGTGTCAATAATTCGATCAAACACGTTCGACGAGTGACATTATGTGCCTACGGGTGTTGCTCTAATTGCAGCGAAGATTGGCTGAAGCTGGCGGATATTTTTTAAACACAATTAGTTCAATATTATACATTGCCAAGACGATCAGTGCTAGAACAAAATCAATTAAAGAATTTGTTGTATGCTTCCAGAAATAAATAATGAGCGTAATGCAGAGGACTCCAATTAGACCATTTTAGTTAATGTTTAACAACTTTTTAACACTAGAACTACTAGAACTAGATTTGTTTTTTTTTTAATATTAAAATTATAAATACATTTTCCTGAGAAATTTTTTTAGTGAACTTCTCTATTGAAGTACATATTTCAATAAAATTGGAACGAAATCTAAATTAATTTTTTTGTCATTATTATAAGACAATGTATGCCAATTGCATTTAGTGCTCGGTAGTTTTAGTGTTAAAAACATTTGTTTGCCACGTAATCGTTGTACCTGTGACATGCTCTCCACAAATTTTCAAACAAACTTGTTGGCTAATTTGGTACTTACGGATTTTTCTCCGCATTTTGGCCAAATGGCACCACAACGCGCCGTCCACAGGCTAATTCGCCTCGAAGATTCCGGCTGGGCGTCGCGTCGATGGGTTATTGTGTATGCACCGACAAAGGCGTTGGAGGTGTGCACGGAGCACCGTGTCATGTCGGGGTGATCAGAAAATGGTTCGTGACCATAAGGAATCACGATGTTCCGTCGATAGCCGCCGCGCCGCGCCAAAGATCCTCGGCCCCGGCTATACACGTGTTAGTATGTAGATCGAAATTGCAACAGGCCCGATCAGGGGAAAGTTACGTGGTCGTTTCCCCGGGTTCGCCGCGGCGAGATTAGCGACTTTCGCCGGAGGCGATGCACAGACAGACGCCGCTCCGATGCGGTCCTTCACGCGCGGATTCCACTCGGCTCGCATATAAACGCATCCTGTTCCTCGTTCTGGAAGACCGGCGGAATACCTGGAAACGCGCACGTCGTTAATTAACCAGTTTTATGTATTCCGCGCGTTTTCAGGTAACGACGGCGATAGGAGGAAACGTTGACGCACGTGTATGCGTGAAATCTAAATGAGACCCTCGCTTCGTTTGAAAAAATCGATCGGCCGAACGAGCGCCTCGTTAAGCTATTTATTACGTTATCCCGTTCAATAAACGGGGCGAATTTATATCGGACGTTTCGAAAGTTTCGCTTCATTTCGTAACGTTTACGCGCTCGTTATTGGTGCGCTGCCGGATATTTATACATCACGGCTACCGCCAGCGAATAATATACACCGGAATTGAACATTTAAATGCAGTCGAACGTTCCAAAAACATATTCATTTTTATTCTCATCGAATGGCCTATAAAGGGTTACGCTCGACTAGAAACGATTATGTTTGGCAGCACAGAAATACAAAATTTAAATACAGTTGAACGGTCCACAAACGTTAATTCTTGTTTTTATGAAGTGATCCATAAAGGGTTGCATTCATCTAGGAACGGTAAAAGTGCAATTATATTTGACGGCACCGAAATCAAAAATTTAAATCAAGTTGGACGTTTCAAAATATTCGAATGGATAAACATTCATTATTCGTAACAAGTTATTATCTGTATTTAATCGAATTCGATTCATTATTTTTCGTATTCATGTAATTTTATAAGAATATATTTCAGATCAATTTCAACTAATCCTTGTACGAATAAATTCTTCTTCTTATAAAAAATAAAATATTCACTCTCTTCGTTAAATCTCCTAAAAAGAAAAGAAATAGTTTTTAAATAACGTCTAATTATTTTTTGTTTTACTTTAAGTAATATACTGTAATATAGAGAGAAATTTTGTGTCACGAGTGCAACCATATGCAAGAGTTAACAATAATTTATTCGGTAAAAAATTAGTTGAACTATCTTTTTACTTGGTTTCTATTTATTCAGAAACATTACAGTCGATTCCTGTAAATATTCTTATGGATCGTTTTCTAGATGCACATACAGATTGTATTATAGAATAAATACAATAATTTTTATGACGAATACACGAATTGAAACTCGAGCGCGCTAATTGCAGGTGTATTAGAGTATCCGTGAAATGGAGTCCTTTAGTAGACAGATAGAGATTATGACCGGTGTTGTACACGAATCGCCTCTTTGCGAAAAATAGTCTGTAATAATCGTAAGTCATCAGGACGTCTAAAGCAATAAATAATCTAGAATCGCGTAATGGCTACTTCGATACACAAAATCCGCAGTTTATCGACGAGCAAATTATTTTGTGTGAGAACCAATCAGAAGCAGAACCAATATTAGATACCGTATTGATTGATATTCACGAGTACATGTTGCGTATGCTCCAGTCGCCGATTCAAGAAACTGCGAGCGCATTCTGCGGAACGGAACATGATTACCATCGGCGTAGATTAAAAGTTTCAACGCAGCAGGAGGGCCGCGTAAAGTCAGAAATCGAGGGAAATAAACAGCGTGTTTGTGGGATCGACTCAAAAGTAGCACAGAATAATTGGGCAGAGAGAACATTTCCTCTTCTCGATCCTTTCAAGGTCGTAAATCTTGTAGGTTTACGCGAATAGACTGGTTTAATGATTCACTCCGTCGGCGTAATCAAACGTACATCTATGCTTCTAGGGATATGGCGCGATATTCTCTGTTCTGCAATTTTGGCTATTCTTTTCCTTCTGGTACCAAAAATTTTGCACTTTCTTTTATACAATCCTGCCGATTTTGACGAGAATCCTCCAAAAATGCATGCTTTAAAGCGCAGAGTTCACTCGTTCAAAAGTTATACGCCTGTAAAGTCGCGATTTGTTTCCCTTCGCCGGTTACGAGCAGGAAGAGAGATCGTGCAGGGATACTATTTTTTTATGATTACGTCGATCGCGCTGAAAGTACAAAGGATGCCGAATGTAGGAAAGGACAGCATGTAAACACGAATTGCGCAGTCCTTTCTTGCGGCCGAATCTTTAATTGTCAAGTAAACCACTAAATGTAGTTAAAATTATATCGTGTTTAGTGTCATTTGAATCATAAAAATGCCACAAATAAGTTCGTGAAAGTCCCATAAAAAAATAATGAAAAATAAAGAAGTTTTGTAATTGGATTAGTAGTGGTTCACACCGAAATACCCGACCCGAGATCAGATTACGCGGCACGTTTGCACTGCTCGAGCTTCGCGGCCCCTGCGGCGTTGCCCCTCAGTGGAATGAGTGGAATAGTCAAGGGAGAGTGATCGTGGAGATCACCCTCAGGGATAGATATCGCGAGATTACTGTATGTATTTTCAAGCATTTTTGACTGGTAATGGCGCCGCTATATTGGTGTTTGGTGTCAGCACAAGCATTCGGTAACAGGTATGTTTGGTATAGAATTTTACTTATAAATTGGCATTGAGTTAGATTTTGGATTAGTTTTGGGTTCTGTGGGATATTGAAGAGAAAAGTGAGAAGTATTATTTTATGGAAGTGTTGTCGAAAACCAGGTTGGATCTTATTCGTTGTTGGGAAGGTTCCTGAGATTCTAATTTTAATAAGCAACGCGCATTAAGCTCATGGAGCGCACTGTCACCTGGGGGATTTTTATTCGTGCGATAATCTGTGCTCGTGAGCTTAATTGATTGCGAGTTTTTCTGAATGTAACTATCGGACTTTCGAATTATGTACATTAAAACGTTTCTCCACATCCATATAGCAACTATAACGATATCTAAATATGTATATTTCGCATTCGAAAAAGAAATAAACTACAAGTTGATAATGTATTTGTTATTCGAATATTTTTTGATACGCTTTCATGACAATCGCTTCATGTTTCGACTCCTCCAAATCGTCAACAGAAAGATGCAACCGCTGGCATTTATGTACATAATGGTTTTTCTGCATAATCCTGGCTGCATACGAGCCACAGTTAAGTGGAAACGAATAACCTTTAGAATTTAATACGTTTTCATTTCAAAGTACTAGAAAGTATCGGCTGAAATACGATCTACAAAGATTATCTCGGGACATTCTGCAGTAAATCTGCTGCAATTTACGTTCCATCGTTCCTCTAACATTAAACCAATTGAAAAATTGTGAACTGAACAATATTCCTTAGTTGCTAGAATTTACAATAATATACTTGAATACACTAAAAGATAGTGGAATATACTAGAATACAACAGAATATACCAAAAGATACTAGAATATACAGGAATATACTAGAATAATTGAGAGTTAATTACAATCCAGTTCTTATAATATATAAATAATAAACACAATAAAAAGACCAAAGAACTAGAATACGTTTCGTCGATATAAAAATATATAATTATAAATATCGCAAATCATAGACGGTGGAATGGATCTTTTACCATATGTGTGAGTTCTCTCGCATATAAAGTATAAGATGTAACGTCGTACCGCTTCGTATGAACGTATGAACATCTACACTAGTGAAACTCAATGAGAATGACATGAGATTAGTGTCATAATTCGCTTGGTTAGGCTAGCGTAAAAAACGTACGAGAAAGCTGAGAACTTTGATCAATTACTGGAAATTGTTAGTGAGAAATTAGCCACGAGAAGTGTCTTATATCTTAAAAACCATTCAATCATTATCTTCATCCACAATAAATCTCTCGGGGCACGTAATCCCGCTGATATTTGCTTCCACGGGTCTTTAAATTTATTAATAACAAGGATTTAATAGTAGTAATGCTGTGCGCGTATGAACACGAAAAACACGTTGCACCCGTAGAGCGTATATGTATGTACTCGTATGTTCTCGGATGCACCATGCAACAGGTTACCGTGCACTCTTCGATGGAGGCTGGATACATAAATCTACACCTCAAAAAGGCAACTGTTGCGTTATAAATTATGTTTGTTTCGCGGGACCACGCTAATTTACACATAAATTATGCACTCTTCCAAGCTGCTATAGTTTACAATGAAGTCTGGCTCGTAAAATTGTCTATCACTTGGGTCCGCAACTTATAAGCACTGCGACCAAATTTTATCGTTTGTTACTGTCGTTGTTGCAGTGTAAATATATCTTTCCGAAGTACAGGTGCTTGCAAGCTGGACTGGTAAATGCGACTCGCTAGACGATAGTGAAAACAAGTGATTATAGGTTTACACATAACTATAATAAACTAAAAAATAAATAGAATCTTTGATCGCATCGAATTTCATTTAATTTGTATGTTACAGGCAAAATTGTTAAACATATAATTTCGTTTGTTAGCAACAAATATACAAGGGGTCCCAGAAACGGTGTACTCCTTTGAAAATGGTGATTATTACGTCATTTGAAATAACTTTTTCCTTTGGGAAAATGTTCTTCGAGGCTCCGTTAAGGAGTTATTAATGAAAAACACGGGCTAATCAAAACGCGACTACTGCGACTCGCGCTGAGCCAGGCGTTGCCATTGGTCGAGCCGGAATCTGTAGCCGCGCTCTGATTGGTCCATGTTTGTTGTTAATAACTCCTTAACAAAACCTCGAAGAACATTTTCGCAAAGGAAAAAGTTATTTCAAATGATCCCAGAAATCACTTCTTTCAAGGAAATACAACATTTTTGGGACACCCTGTAGAGAACACAATCAAAATTTTAAAGTACAAACCAATCAATCAACTTTGAAGTCACACACACACACACATTTAGTGAGATGTTCATTCTTCTCTTGTCAATTAGAGCGTAGATATAAGCGGGCATTAATCGCATTAATTAGCTAGTATTTCTGAAATGTCTCAGCGATATAGAGAATCGTATTATTCGATATAAATCGGGCGGATGTAAGAAATATATCGCTCCGAGTCGAGGCTGATGATATTATTTAGAAGTTGTTGCGGCTAACGAAGACGCCCTTCATTACGTTACAAATCCTTGTTATCACGCACTCATATTTCCTGGGTATAGGCCTCGTTAGTCGCTCGATGTTCCGTTTTAATAAGCAATTATAAGCATCACCTGTTGACCCGCGGAAACGAAATCATGAATTCCGAGAAGAGCTCGTGCCGATCCTTCCGACGATCTCCTGGTCAACATCTCGAAAGTCACGACCTGGAACACTTCGCCGGAACCAATATTTCCTCGGCAACGTATTCGAAGAAATACGCTCTTTCGTTCCATCCGCTGAAACGTCGATGAATTATTTCTACCTGTGGAAATGGAATGGATAAACGGTTGGAAATGGAAGAAACTGTTATACATACATCAAAGTGAACCCTTAACACTCGAATGGTGACACTGAGGCACCACTAAACATTAATGTACCATTATTCAAAATATTGTTTACATTATAATCAATTACTAAACATTTAGGTATTGTAAGAGGTAATGGTATTTTATACCAATTTCGTAAATTTCGTAATTAAATTTTAAAAAATTTTAAAATTAGAGTTAAAATAGCTCCGAGTGTAAAGGGTTAAATGGTATCGGATGGTGCATAATATGCAAATAACTTTATGCACTTTTGTGCATCGGTGGGTCAGAAAAATGCAACAATCCCTTTTTTCCAATAGAAATTTATATTTTTTACTGCACCGATTGATACAGTTTTTCGGGCTCTAGATGAAAGTATTAACATTCTTATGCCCTAAATTTATTCGTTCGGAGGTTATCGTAACTACAAGTTTTCTAAGTGTTTAAAAAAAATGTTCTCGTTGAAGGTCACGTGACGGTCAGCATGCTGCACATCATTGAATCAGTTTTTTCTTAGCTATAAGACTGTTGCAATGAAAATATGAAGTGCCATTTAAAAACACTTCGAGGACCTTAAAATCTCAAAAAAAGTGGTCTTCAATACATTTTTTCTATTATAAAAAATAAGCGAGATATTTAAGATGGTAAAGTCAGGTGAAATACCCTGTATACCAATATAATGTGAAGCAACTTTACCTTTAGTCCATTTAAAAAATATTTTTATAAAAATGCCAAAATTTGAATTGATTACTATTATAGCGTAATTATTTAAAAAATGTGATAATAATGTCCTGGATATTATTTAGAAGCAGAGAGGGGAGAGAGAGAGAGAGAGAGAGAGAGAGAGAGAGAGAGAGAGAGAGAGAGAGAAATTGAAGTCTGAATTAACAAAAGTATAAGTTAGTACAAATTCGGAAGGATGTTACTGCCCATTTTCAGGAAACAACATTCTTAAAAGCTATACTAGTACTCCATCCTTGTTATATATTGTTAACGATGACTCGTGTGTATGTATACCGTTTACATACAACCGAGTGGAAGTATTAATCGTTTCGGCGACAGTGATATATGCTTGCCGCATCAGAAACTCATTAAACCAAGTAGCGTATGCGCAGGAAACGCAGGTTGGCGCGAAATTTAATTTTAGGTTTCCCGAGTCTCTTCTTACGCCCGACGAGATATTAATGAAGAGAGATTTAAAACGTATACTTTAATCTACGGGATTGTGTCACTTCTAACGCATTCTCCTTGGAATGGTGTTCTTATTCAAAACTTCGTCTATTTTTGTCGTGTTCAAGTATTTTTTTTACTTTGTCAACTGTTTGTCTATTTTTACTATTATGTGTCTGTAATACGTCTTCTTTAATCCTACACTTTTCTTTTGGAAAATTATTGTATTATTATTACATTGTGTCTACCTTTCTTTTAGATTACATTTGCGTACATAGAACATATAAAGTTTGTCAAAATTCAAGAGCAGTAGTTAGTAGTAGTATTTTATTTTTAGAATGAACCCTTTAAAACAGTTCTTAAAACATTATCTACTAACTCTAAGGATGTTTTAATAGGTATTTCAGCAATTTCAATCGTGAAGTAACAAATCACGCCTAGTTACACATAACCTAATAATTTCTTTTGAGATTACTATGTACAAAAAGATTTTTAAGGTTCCTTTTGGTACAGTATAAGTATGCATTACAGTTTAAAGTATGCATTTGTGGATGTTTCTCGTCAAAATCTATAGGAGTGTATAAGAAAAAGTAGAAAATGTTCGGGCCCAGAAAAGAATAGTGTAAATTTTCTCTTCTGTAACATTTTTGGCGTTATGGACATTCTAGTTACTCTAGCCATAAAGAAAATAGTTTGGGTAGAGGGTAACCCTTTGCATTTCGGGGTCATCATTGATATGACGACACTATTATTTTTTAAAACTCTTGAGTCACCTCTGGTATGGCAACATATTTGAAAGAAGATTATGATCTAAAGGATGCAAACTGGGAAAACAACTACACCGCGTAAGATTAAAAATGCTGATCGAGATTGGTAAATGTTTGTAATTTACACATAAGAAAAGACTGCATGGTGCTGACGAAGATGAGAGTAACTTAATGTCTGGAATCCCGAAGTTTTAATGTTCCTTGGGCGCAGTTCCCTGTCTCATTTTATTTCGATCGTGTATACGTATAGGGATATGGAATAAATTGCAGCACATGATCGTCGATGATTATTGCGCGATTGGTGTTAAGAAAATCACAGTTCTTTAATTACGTAGTGAAAATACCTTTTTTATATCGGTGATTACGGGACAGGGAGCGTCGGCACTGCCCATTATAAGTTTTATTAAGGGCCATTAATCTTCCGGCGACGGTACGTATTATTATAGCAGGTATTTAACACCGCGGGATATGGAAATCATTTATTTTCCGAAAATGAACTATCATCTAGTTGCTCTTAATGCAGGTATCGCTTTTTCTGTCATTCCTGTTGGTAGTTACGAGATGCTTCTATTTGCTGCGTGTTGATCGTTGCTGATACACCACGGTCGGTTACCTCTAACAATAAGATGTAAAAACGAGTTATTTTAATAAAATGTCTAATAATCATTAAACTCCGCACATTTGCATAAATACAAGTGCATACTTGTACATCATAAAAGTCTTACCAAACCACTAATTTAATGCAAGAATAGAATATTCAAGTTCTGCGAGATCTATCATTGTTGGAAGTAACAGATTACTGATCTCAATTTCCTTAAATTTAATTGTGTAAACGTACATTTTTGTTACTATCTGCAGCGTAGTGATGCTCTAAACATTAATATGTCTCACGGAAATAACTTCGACAAGTTCCATTAGTCCATTAACAAATGCACATTACTTATTTAATAAATGACGAACTGTAATTCTAAATTTGAGGTATACATTTTGAAGGTAAAAGAATGCTCTCCATTTCAAATCAACAGAACTTTCAGAAATATTAAATGGGTTCGGGAGGGTTCACGAAAGAAAATTAGCAATTTTTTCGATCGAAAATCATATTCACAAAATGTTCATTTTTAAATGCTCGTTCTAATTATAATTAAATGTCATTAACATCGACATTTTCGGCATTGCTAATCATTTAAAAAGTAATCTAGACAAGTCATTGTTTACCAAATGAACTGCTAGATTCTACTATTTTGGGACGTGCTATCCTCTCGAGTATTGCAAGAGCCACGCTGATCAGCGGAAAGAAGCACCGAAAGTGTCAATGAAGCAGTAGGTTCGCGTTTCCTATTTTTTGCCATCGAAACCTCTGTACTCATCAGAGCGGTACGTAGACCGGTAGTCCGGCGATCGGAAGTTACGCGAAATCACGGACGAGATGTGTAGCTCGTCCGCGGCCAAATGTCTCACTCTGTAAGTTAATCGATGTCAGCGGAGAACGCCTAATGCTTGCGATGTACACAGTCGGCGGAGAGACCGACGTGGCCGGCCGTAATCTGTCGAGATGATTGTAATTTGTAGCTGGGCCCAGCGCCGCACTGGATAGGTGCTCAGCTAAATGTTCCTCATCCGGATAATGAGAGGATTCGCTCGTCCGAGCTGCATTAGAGCAAATGATCCGGTAGGTGTGCTCCATCACTCTTTACGGCCGGGAACGAACGCTCCACCGTTGCGTCGAGACGCGTCCTTGCGCGTCGCTTGCGACTTTACAGTTATTCGCATAAGAAACTCGGGCAACGACCGCGAGTCGCTGCGAAGGGTGAAATTGACCCTTACCTGCCAAGGATCCAGACATGCGCCTCACGGAATCGCATATAGGCATCAACTAAATTTTCGGTCTTCCAATTCTCTTTCCAGTCGATGGTTTGCCGTTCTAAGTAAGGCTGTTACTTTTCCGAAGATTCGAAGGATTCGGAGGAACGAAGGTAACTTTCAAATGTACGAAGTTTCGAAGTATTGAAGCTTCGAAGCCTTCAAAGTACACAAAGTTTCGAAGTCTTCAAGGTGCACAAAGTTTCAAAGTCTTCGAATCGTATGAAGTTGTAATTTAATCGATCTTTTAGCTGTGGCGTATTTTTTTCGAAATGGAGGAGTGCCTGTAACTATCAAATATAACTTAGCAGCGAAATTTCGAAGTTTACAGCTTCGAAGCTCCGTTTCTTTTAATTCTCTAATAATAATTTACTACGGAGGTTCGAATTTCGAAGCTTAGTATAGATATTCTCATTTTTAGCGAGTAATTGATTGCTATATTTATTATATGTATTTTCAAATTTTCACCTTAAAATTAATATTAATAATAATAATACTTTTTGTCCCTTTGTGGGGCAAGTTGTTACTAAAGAATAAAATTTGCTAATAATTGAAACTTTAATGAAATATTTTATTCGTTAATGAAATACAACACTGTTATGTAAATACTATTGATTTATTTATATTTCGTAAACATATTTACGAAAGAAAATATATTTCACTTCAGCTTGTCACAATTCTGGTAAACAAATTCTTATTTCGCATAAAGTTCAGCTATCTACGCTATCCGCTTGCTAAGCAATCAGAAAATGTCCTGCACTTTTTGTAGCAGCAGATGTACATTCAAATATTAATTGTGCAGCCAGCATTAATTAGATCGTCGCCCTTGTATTATGTTTGTTAAAATGTTATCATACCCACTAAGCGTTAATAAGGTACAACATATCTTAACTTGACGAGTAAGTCAGTCATTGGTTTTTTGAAAGATTTTGGTATGCTTGAATTGAGTAGAAAATAAGATCCTGGGTATCTGTGTATATCCGTCATTATTGTATCTAGGAAATACATAGTCAGAATGCGGATACATGGGAAATAAGTAGTGGGGATGCTTTTTAAATCGCTCACTTGCTCATAAAGAATAAGCCTATTTATAAACATCATTCTATTACGAATTCTATGAAACCGGTTATTCCGCCGATATCATTTTCACTTATATGCATATGAGACAGCACAGTACGCCGCGGTGGCGGTGAAAAAAAAGGGAATTGATTCATTCATTAAACTTTACAACACGAGGCTAAACCTGTCTTGATAACCCCGATACCCAAGTGCCCGTTAATGAACACACTTCCTACCTTTCTTTGTGTATTATAATTACCATTACGGTCCACCGAGCGATGCATATTCATTACTAGTCTGCGAATTCAAATGTCCATGCAAATTCTTATTTTTGTATGGTCCTTTGCGAGACCGAAAATAAGGGGGTGGATACTTCACCAATTAGAGTGTTTGTTATGTTATATACATACAGGGTGTCCCAAAATTCCTTCAACAGCCGGAAATGGGAGGTTCCTGAGATCATTTGAAGCAATGTTTTCCATTGCAACAATGTTATTCCATTGTGAAAAACACGATCCAATCAGAGCGCGACCTAGACGCGAGTTGGCACAGTCGGCCAATAGACAGTTGGCGCGCCGGGCAGAGCACTACCATAGAGAGAGAGAGAGAGAGAGAGAGAGAGAGAGAGAGAGAGAGAGAGAGAGAGAGAGAGAGAGAGATCAATGGACTACCATTGTCACCCTAGAACGGCTGTTCGCCGCGCCGCGCCGCGCCGTCACTGGCGGCAACTCATGTCGGGCGAAGATATTTTACTTTTTGGTTCGAAATAACGTCGACGTTGCAAACATCGCAAAAAAAGGGTGGTTTCTCAAGATAAAAGTCTGCTCTATCGCGTGATATAGTTCGATTTTACGCTGGACCCTTATTTTTTTAAGATAAACTGAGAAATATCCTCAAAAATTGGTGCAAAAGTGGTGTCTCTCCATCTTCAACAGTTGTTTAAACTTGTTTAAGCATTCATAATGTATTAATATTGGATATCACTGTATTCGGGAAAGTCTACAGAATCTTTTGCCGTAAAGAACAATTCTATATCTTTTATAATAACATCACAATATTTGGTCTAAAGTTGAAATATATGTTTCTTTTCAAAATCATGTTTCTCCAAAACTGTGCGTCTAGGGGAAAAATTAAGGGCAGATTCGGAATCAGCGCAAAAAACTCGACTAGCAGTAATTGTTGAACAAATGTGGTGTTGGACAGTGTAATTAGACTGTGAACTTCACGTACACATTTATTTCTTCTCTCGAGAATTTTAATTAGTGTAAAACGATATAACAGTATGTTGAAATTCTGTCAACATTTTTACTGTTTTGTATGTTCAGTTTCGTCATAAATGCATCAAATCCACAGTATAGTTATGATATACGTAGACAGATGGTAGTCTCGTTCAAGAATGCTTCGTCAGCAACGTTAGCGCGACCATAATTGCGGCGAAAAGATTGAATCTAAATCTATCACAATGCTGTAGTGAGAAACACGAGAGGTTTTATACCTCGTCCTGTCACTTCTTGCTATGGCCGATGAAACGTATTTATTAAGAGCGGCGTGCTCACGTGCTCTTCTTCGAGCGCCGTTCAGTTGCGGTACAGTTATCGTTCGCAACGTAAAAACCGCTAGGAAGCCATTTCGACTTTCAAGATAAAATCACATACCGCTTCTAACAATCTGATCGAGACATGGACAGAAACACTGTGTAGAACTTGGACCCTGTATGTCCAAGAGAGAGAAAAAACTTGAGATCTTCGAGCGAGATCAATTTCTATAAGGTATCGTCTACTCAAGTAGCTAGCTGGTAACGTACAGGGTGTCAAGAAATTATGTGTAAAAACCGTTGCATCGTGATTTTACAAGGTAAAAAAATTTGGTGCAAAAATGACCTTGACCAACCTTTTCGAAGTCAAGATTTTGTATGATCGTATCGTGCTCTATTTATCGAGAGGAACAAACTTCTCGTCTATTATATCACGTTATGTTGTAATGAAATTCTGAATCAAGTAAGTAAGTGTGTTATTTTGAACTTTAACGTCAATTTTCAAGAGAACTCGTAACAAAAGTCTGACCTTGAAAAAGTCTGTCAAGGCCAGTTTTGCACAAAACTTTTTTAACAGATCTTTGCCGATGTTAAAGTGTACGGTTTTTACATATCGTTTCACGTGAAATGGCCACCTCGATCACTATAGAAAAATCATGGGCTGGATTGACAGGTACGAAACTTTTGCCCTACTTCGAAAACACAATTATTGAATATTTTGGAACGAGAATGGAATAATATAACAACAGAAAGTATGAAAAAATGGATCACGCGGAGGCCAAGAATAGTGGAAACTGTAATAAAGAAATGTGGCGAATTCTTCGATAAAAAGAAAATATAAATATTTTTTTATTGTACTTCTTGGTAAGATTTTTGATATATGAGTACAGCATCCTTTCCTTGACATGTAAACGTTTAAATAAGAAAAAATTTGTTCGCATCCTTCAACGATTACTTCATTTTTACAGAGTTGAATACAATTATGATCACTGTCATTTTATGACAAACATGAATACAAATTTTCAAACAGTGGAAAGATTAGAAGAATTCAAGAATATGTATTATTGTCGCTTTATTAAAATTGTTGAAGGAAGGACAATTTTTATTTTGCACAAAAGCGTGGAGGAACTCCGCCATTGTATTCTAAGAGATCATGCAATGTTTTTATACGTTGATCCGTGGAAATCGCTAAATACTCTTTCCACAAACCGGGCGGAGTAGGCTGTCGATATATCGAGCGAGGAAATAAAGAAGAGAATGACAGCTTGATAAGAACAAGTGACTAACAAACTACGTGGAGACCAGTCGTCGTTGACATGTACAAGCTGGGACACGCGGACCAAAATTGACTGACTTCACGTGGTAATTGTCGCGCAACAGGACGCTTGATGATGTACTCAAGTCGCGCTGTCAGCGCGCATCTAGCTCGAAGATCAGACGAAACGAGTCGCGACGACTCGACTCGGAGCCGCGAGTTTTTCTCCTTTTTTCACGGACGCATCGCTGCGTCGCGCACCGTGGCCGAGGGATCACTTCAGCTGACTCCCACCCAGGTGTATTCCCTTTCAGCTCACGTACACGTTTCTTCTCTCGTGAATATGGACTTCCTCGTTCGTGGCCGCGATCTATCGGACGCGATTTCGATTTTGTGGAAATCGCGCGCGATCCAACCGGTCATCGTGCGCTAAACGTGGTTTTGCCGTCGATCCAATGGCAAGCCGGATGTAATCGTTTTGTTCGTTTAGCTAGATTGCAGGCACGAGACTGAACTGTTTGCCCCGCTGTTCATTTTTATTATTCATGATCAGAAGAAGCTTATTCTTATCGTACTACGGATTTTATGTTAGTCTGCTGGTGTGCAATAAGACAATGGTGAGGGACAGCCGTAAATATGCCAGTAAAAATGTCCAGCTGCATCGATTGATTGAGGTATTAAAAAATACCTCATTCCATCTAAAAAAATGAAGGTGACCTTCATATCTCTAAAAAAAATTACATAAAAACAAAAGTTTTTTTGGTACCGTATCAGCCCCATTTTACCATTCAACTTTGTCTTTCAGACATTTGACGTATCTTTAAAAACAACAAAGATATTTGAGGTGGCAACGTTAAATAATAGTAATAGTATAATAGTGATAGTATAATAATAGGAACAATAGTAATAATTCACAACGCTTTAGGTAAAACGACGCAAGTTCACTGGAAAACAGCAAAAAATTTATTTAGAGATTTATGAAAATAGCGCCAATGAATTCATTACTTAAGTAATAGAATCCAAAAGATTCAAGAAAGCGTTACAAGTAAATGAAGAAAGATGATTTTGTGTCTTTCCTTTCTTTCTCTGTCGAATCACTTGTATGAAATACTGTGCTATTTTTGGTAAAATAAAAATATGGAATATATTTAATTCTTGTCGTTCTATTTTATACAAACTAAATTTAGTATAAGCAGATTAATAAAAATAGAAAAAACAGCAATCACATCGGAAAGATACGAGTAATTGTCGTAATATTGAGGACTTGTGTTGTTTTGCCGTATGCGTATGAATTGAGCCTTCCGAAATTATTTTCATGACTTTTCTCTGATAAATACGTAAATCCTATACTCTACAGCTCAATTAACGCATAAGCATTTTTCCTGGCAGCCACAGATGTATTCGGCAAACAACAATTTTGCCCTATAATTTGTAATTGCCCAAAACCTCTGAAAATATTCGAGCGGAAGATCAATGCGGAGGTCGAGTCGAGTCTCTTTCTTCCCGTTCAACAAATTAAATTACCACAGTATGTCAGTAACCATAACTCTACGTGGCATAGGCGATTCATGGATGTCAGCAAGAACAAATAAGGATTGAATGATGGTTCGCGGATAACACGTTTGAAGTTCCATAGAGGTTTGCACGACAAGAATCAGTTTGGGCATCTGCTAAATGGCATTTACCAATAGAACGAGTGTAGAGGCATTGAGAAGCCCGAGTAAACGTAACTGTGTAATAATGTTGTTGGCCACGGCGTTATTAATCGTTGCGCGACGGTAATATATCGGCTGTCAGGGATGCGACAACAGATCATTCCGATCTGTGCGACATGAAAGTGCGCGCCGGGAAAAGCCTTTTACACAGTAAATCAATTCGTAATCGCGGCTCCTAAGCACGATTTACCCGAGTCCGTGGACGGCGCGACGCGACGCGGCAGATGAAGCGATCTCTACCGGCGATTCTTCCGGAATTGAGTGATTTAACGCCGCTGGAGAAACGAACTATTAAACGTTAAACACCGCAAAATGTAATAAATGAAATAATAAATTACTGCCCCGCGGTTTAATCAATTTTCCATTGCGCCGAAGACACGCGCATCCTGTGAACGCTGACGCTTCTTCCGGATATTATGAATGCCCAAGAAATTATAGACCGTACAAATCACCAAAACTACGTAAACAGAATTTAATTGGAGTTGAAAGGAGAGCTAGGCGGCTCTTATGCATGGCAATCTAGTATAAGTTTTTTCATTTTATTGAGCGAGAAGCCTCGTGCCATTAATTTAGTTATCGAGAGACTGCGGATTTTATGCACTTGTGACTAAAGTGAACAGGTGAGATATAAGACAGTAATCAAATCAAATGAATGCTAGATTATTGTTATGTTATTTTCAATTTATCAAACGTATTAACATTTCGAGTGTAGAACCTCCCAGAAATGAAGGATGGAATTATTTGTCTTTTGTAAATGAATTTTGCTCGCTAATATATTCAATGTAGTATTCAATGAGTATTTAATGATTATTCATTGATATTCAATGAGTATTTCAGTGTCATACATTTTAACTTTTCAATGTTCATTTCATATTAAATAAGGTTCTTTGACTTTATAGAATTGTTGAGGTTGCTGGGTTGGCAATTAAAGTGCTAAAGTGCAATTCATTTCTCATCTCCAATTAATAATAGTGATTAGTTTGCATGCGGTTCACAGATCAATTATTTCATTATTGGAAACGGATAAGTCAGATAAATGAAGTTCTAGCGGGTAACCAGACGTAAGAAGGAATTATGGGAAAGATTATTTATATAACTGGAAATGTACTCCTCTTTATGATAAAATACATGCTCATATAGTGACAAGAGAAAGGACTCATACTGCACACGTACATAGCTAAATACTGATTTCAGTTGACTCTGTGTACTTTTCACAACGTGGCATTAAGCTGAACATTTTTTAAACAAGTTTGCCCTTTCATACAAAGTTATATCATTAGAGAAAAGTTTAATATAAATATACTTTTATGGCATCCACTAAGGAAGACAAGTTGCCCTGTCATTTATGCTTCGCCAATTTCCTGGATTATACATATTTCATACATTTTATCTTGAATTACGCTCATAGTTTGCACAATTACTCTGTCAACCTCATCATAGTTTTAATAATGTTCCACTAGCTTAGCTTCTTAGATTCTTCTTTAAAAAGCTCTACTAAGTAAGTGTTATTTTATAAGAACAACAACATTGAATTCATTTAGATTATTCCCGATTTTCACTACAATAGATGCTTAAATAAAGAGATTTATTCTTATTTATTTAGTTTATTTGTTACACGAAGAACCAATCATTTGACTGTGGTAGGCTTTGTGTTAAATCATCCAATAACAGTTCGCAGTAATTTCGCTGCGAATTCTTCAACCAATTTGTTATAAGAATTATAAGAATTAAAATCTCAGAATAAATTCAGAAAGAAACATGAATTCGGCCACCACAAATTACACTAGCACGAATTTGTGGTCAATCATAATTCCTGGAAATATTTCGACGGCCTGCGGTTAAATCAATTATTTGCCACAGAGTGTATGTAAACAATCAGAGAGGAACCCCGATGCAAGATGCGAGTGTAACGCCTACGCATTGATTTATAGTGATTCTCCGTTTTCTTCCCCTCGCATTGGTCCATCCTTCGCGAACGGATGTGCGCCCTTCTCTAGCGCCGAAGTCTGCACGTACGACTTCCGGTCATGGGTCAACTAGACTGTGGCGTCCTCTCCCTTTCTTCCGATGCTTACGCCATTCGCATCTCATTTCACATTCTGCGTTTCATATTTCTCGATTCCATTCTATTCTCTGCTCCTTCCTCTCTACATATACCAACCCTTTGCACTCGGAGGACGACTCGTCCTCGCCTGGAGAACGGTTTCATATACAAAAAATACAAAACTGTGAAAACATTAGAAGAATTTAAGAACACCCTTACGTTATTTTCGACTTAATAACATTATTAAAAGAAACAGGATATTTTCATGTAACTTCTGTTTCTTACAATCAGACTGTATTTTAGAACATTTTTATCAAAAGGAGGTTATCAACCAGTTAGTATTTTGCAAAATGGGGGATGTTCCATTTTAATTAAATCGTGATTATCGTGATTAATAAAAACAATACAAAAGCATTTTGAAAATCATTAAATGTATTTCATATTATTTTAAAAATTCGCATTCTAATCGTGATACATATGTCTAATCACTCTAATCACAAGCTATATCCCTCGATGACATTTTTGTGCAAGAAATCCATAGTTGCCCCTCTTCTAGTTTGCCCGCCAAGCATTGTTCTTCCTTGCCCTCGACCAAGCCACCCCTATCGACCGTTCACGCTATCCTCTTTCTTCTCTTTGTCTATTTCTCGTTCTTCGTTCATCGTGCGCGTGCATCGCAACGCCTACTTAACGCGGATAATTTTATTTTCTCCGCTGTATCGGCGCCTGGCGAGCGTGGCCAGTCGTGAAAGCAACAAATTAACCGACGACACTATCGTAGGTCGATACCGAGCGTATGCGCAGTGAATTATAGAGTGTTCGCGCAACCTTTGCGGTGTCCGTTTTAAACGAGTTGCACGCCGCCGCTACCTATGCCAGCGGGTCCCGTTTCCACGTGTGTAACAAACGTAATTACCAGTATACGTTGGTAATTGCGCCCGGTCCCATTTACACCACTTTCGGCCGCTATGATCACATCACTGCCGATCATTCCTCACAGAAAAATCAATTTATTCGATATAAAATGCAGAAAACTATTGCTAATAATATCGGGTGTATGTAAAAGTTTTTGTCTTTATCCATTGTTCAACCATACAGACTTATAATTATAAATCTTTCGCCTTTTTGTGCAAATGTTTGTTCGGTGTCAATGTATCTAAATAAAGGTGATTGGGAAAAGACCTTTGCATACATCTAACAATATTTTATTATTTATATAATAAAGGGTCTTCCATTAAGAGGTGTCATTTTAAATTTCGCGCTATTTTTTATTTGTGACGATTATTGTTGTCGCACTTCGATGCGTGGTTGGTAAAATTGTAAAAGAAATTGTAAATTGTGAAAAATATTTAAAATAACACTTCTTAATGGAAGACCATGTATTATAAATACCTACATTTTAATTTGTTTATTTGGATTAGATAAATTGTTAATTTAGCAGATGCAGGTATTGGTTGATCCCGTATGTATGTGCTGCCATTTTTCCTTCATATTTTAATAAGTGAAATACAAAAATTTATATAAAAACAACCATAAAAATATGCACAAATGGATCAGACTAATAATAAACAAATATATAATAAATAGAAAACTAGGAGTACAAATAAAATGTAAAGCAAGCTCTTACTACGAAACTCTCACAATTCGGAGCTTTTATGAGATAATTGGTATTTATACAGGCGAATATTTTATTTATGAATCAGGATAAGGCACTGCCATTTTGTGAAAACAATATCTCCCTTGTCTATTACTGGTAGTATATCTATATCCTTTTAGCCAGAGCCTTACAATTTTGTATTGTTTTGTGCCGATACGTTACACGATACATTTTTAACATAATCATAATTAACATTTATGTAAGGTTAACAATAATCATTAATTTACTGAATCTCCTTTCACTCACTTGAATTCTGACAAAGCTTATCACCGCCCACACGAGACATTTTCCTTATCGTTATCGTGTTTCGTGGTTAGAAACGTACATAATCTATTCGACTAGGCTCTTTTCTAACCGAAATTATTACAATACCCTATGAGACATAAAACTCGCTGAAGAAATAACCATTACCATGACAGTAAAGCTTATTTTACTTACGCTAAAGTGATAATGAATGGATTATATAATACTAATTAATGCATAGATATTTATTTGCAAATAATTTAACTACAATTATGATTTTAATGGATATTTAATATTATTTTTCGTAATAATGACATACAATAAAGATTTTTGACACTTAGATATGCTTATTAGCCCTCGGTTATTACTATATCGCGTGTGATATTATAGTTATATTATTGTAGAGAGGAAGAAACCAAAAAAAAGGATTTCGACCGTGACAGGATTCGAACCTGCAGTCTTCGGATCCGAAGTCCGACGCCTTATCCGTTGGGCCACACGGTCTGTTAAGGGTAGCTACCCCAAAGCTGACACTCTTCGTACAGTTCGACACTGAATGTCTTTTAAACTGAATTAATTTACATTTATTTGTTTCAATCATAGTGTTCCGAAACTCCATTATGAATTATTAATATGAAATATCATTAGTATCCATAAAAATTATAATTTTTGTGAAATATGAAATTACTCGTAATACACGTTGTAATTTTCACTTTCTCGTTACCATTTTTCCTTGATATTAACAATATGAAATTGAATTTCGGAATTTTACGAATATATTCTTATTTTTGTACGTAAATCAATAACGGAATGCTCGCAATATGAATTTTATCGAAATATTGTCAAAGTAAATGTATTAGGTAAACTGTATATACACACATACATTATTGCAATATTGCCATCGTATTCTTATTGCTTTTGTGATGCAATCATACATAAACAATCACTGGAATACTTGTTTAATGCGGTGGACGCACAAGGGCGCTTGTAAGTATAATTAGCCTACTACATATGTACGAAGATTTTGCATAAAAGCATCTCATTATATCTTCTACTTTCTGATTCTGCTCCAATAATAAAAATTGACGTTTCTGTTGCATAAAAATTAAGTGTACTAATTAATTTTTGTTTTTATAATATTCTACTGTAACATTAGTACAATACCAATTTACTAAAACACTTTTACTGGTCATTTGAAATGTTAAATTACAAGTTTTCCTTTAATTCATCATTATAGTTTTCCTTTAATTCAGTCATTTAAAATTTTAATTAATTATTCCTTTCTTGCGGTAAAAAATAACACGTGCTCTTTATCAATAAATGAATATTCTTTAATATTTGTTTCTCTGCTATTAATTGTTCTAGGCACTATATTCTGTAAGAATGTGTTCTTTAATATTCAAAATCATGTCATTTAAATTAAAATAATATTATTTGAGTATGTATTCGTATTGAAAACATTATTTCGATAATATCTCGTTAACTACTAGACACGGGGTACACAAAGGTGACCCTGAAATCTCCGAAACACCTCCACCCATAATAAAAAATGTATGCTTCGCAATACTTCTGCTCCTATACGAGTTTTGTATAATATAATTTTTCCATATGATTACATATATCGGAAGTATCGAAGGTGGTGAAAGTTATTGTACCACCCTTATACTCCGCGTCTCCATTAATATTTGAACCCATGTTCCTTAAAAAGTCCGAGCGGCACTCTTTTTGCCTCTCGAACTCAGATATAATCGCATTCGTTTCGTTCGTAGTTCGAACGGGGCTTAATGAAACTAACGACTAACCTCTAGACAGACGGTAATTAACGCTAAAAGATTCGACGCCGACGCCGACGCCCCCAGCGCCCAACATTACCTCCGATCGCAGTTAGGCGGACACCGATCGTCTCGGTAAAAACAATTTCGCATGCAGATATACGCGGTTTGATCGACGATAAATACGCAGGCCCTGTGTCTGTGTTGCTCGTTGCGATTTCTTCCGTTGCAACCCGCACACGAAACGGCTAACAGGGATCCTCTCGCGAGATAAATCAAGGCCGCGCAATAAATTCAGAAGACCACGGACGTTTTATCCTTCGGTAAATATACTGATACAGGATGATTTAACAGTTCCCGCCTCGGTGTGTAGCTTGTTAGTTAGACAAATGTTACGTTGTCGTTTGTCTTTTCTCTTTCTTCCTCGGTCCCTGAAAACTTTCCCTCTTCGTGTTTCACGAAGAGCAGTGCCGAGTTTCGCGATCTTTCGCCTTCATCTCCACGATAAAAGTCTGAGCGAACGCCTGCTTGTCCGAATTTCGAGTATTCACATATTCAGAATGTAAATTTAACGGTTGGATATTTATTTAATCATGTAACAATGCCATTTAGTATTTGTTGCAATGATCGACTTTTTCAATATCGATGAACTGATTTCTTTCATTCGCTACAGGCTTGCCTGCGTTAAAAATAAAATAGTATATATATTACTTTATTGATTTCCCCTTAGGATTACAATTCTTGTTACATTCCTCCTCTACTTACATCCGCTCCTTTCTTTTTACTACACTATTCTTACTTCTAACTTACTGACTAACTTATAGCTATCTTAACCTATAGTATCGCTATATACAGGGTGTCTCAAAATTACCTTAGTTTAATGAAATGGGAGGTTCCCGAGATCATTTCAAGCGACATTTTCCTTTGCAAAAATGTTATCCACGGCTTTGTTTAGAAGTTATTAACGAAAAACACGGACCAAAGGCCCGGCGCGCCTATTGTCTATTGGCCGACTGTGCCAACTCGCGCCTAGATCGCGCTCTGATTGGTCCGTGTTTTTCGTTAATAACTTCTAAACAAAGCCGTGGATAACATTTTTGCAAAGGAAAATGTCGCTTGAAATGATCTCGGGAACCTCCCATTTCATTAAACTAAGGTAATTTTGGGACACCCTGTAGATATCGAGAGAGAGCGAGAGAGCTACAATATGTACACTATTCATTTACAGTACATAAAATTTATGTCAATTATTTATATTTGTTTTCGTCCTTCCTTTTCCGGCCGCCCCTCACTCATTCCCCTCCTTTCATTCACATTCTCTCTCCATTTTTCCAACTTCCTCATCCACTCCTCCCCTTTTCCCTCATCATCCAACACCTCACACATCCTCTCCTGCCATCCATTCTCCTCATCCACTCTCATGCACACTTCCCATACATGCTCCCACGTCTCTTTAAAAAATAAAATAGTAACCTTATTAATTTTTATGGATATTCACGTTCTCTTGTATTTTCGACATATTCTATAAACGCATAAAGATCCACAGTCTACTAACTACTAAATAGCAGATACTGATTAAATTAGTCATTTGTATCTTGCATATCAGAATGAAAATTTTATGAAGTTGTTATGAAGTGTGTTTTAATCAAGTAGTACTATTATAATCTACAAGTTTATTGTACAGGGCTTGCAAGGAAGTGCAACATTCTTGGGACACCCTGTATACCACTATCATACCAGCATAAATAGATAGAAACGTAAGCTGAAGTTACATTGAAATCGTTCAGACAAGTTCCGCTCACACTGTTTTAATCGGCAAGAATTCACAGGAAACGAGTTTGATCGACATCGGTATTACATACACACGCACTCACCGACGTGTATCGATTAACAACAATGCTCCTCGATACGAAGTATACAGGGTGTACCACCAGACACTGAATGTCTTTCGAATGTCTTATCGCTCTACAATTTTTCGAGATCATTTAATGTTCAAATATGTTTTATACATTTTTTTTTTTTAATACAGATGTAGACAAAAGTGTTCAAGTTCTGATAGAACATTTCATATGTTGAAAATTAATGCAGATCATTGTATTCAACAATATTTTCAACCTCATGTCACATTTTCATATATAATTTATAAGCAATTTATGACAATAAGTACGTACTTTTACTCTATACTCCTTAATATTACTCCTACTTTTTAACACCGTAAGTACTTTTTAATTTAATTTAGAACCTGTGACAAGTTTTTAGGATCTATTTGAGAATTATTCGTTTATACTTTTATTTAAAAATGTACGCGTATCAAAATTATGAGACAATAAAGTGTGTATAAATCGCAAGCTGCAACAATAATACAATGATAGCAAATTCAAAACATTTTGCACAAAACAATTAGTGCAATTTTTAGGACATAATTGCATTTAATTTAACTCATTTAATCATATTAATATACGATATAATCAACAGTCTTAAAATCAAGATAAATGTAACACTTGTAATACGAATTAATAACAGTCTTTACAATAATTGCATGTAATTTATTGTATTAGTAGGAACGTACTGAAATATTTTATATAATTTTCAATTGAAAATGCAAGAATACTTCAAATCGACTGGAAGAAAATCAATTTCCATTTCTTTGTCTTTCGTTTTACACAAATGTCTCATTTTCGAAATTGACATCTGCTATATGAATATGTTACCACAAGAAAAGTCACAATCACACGTGGTTGGAACGAAATGAAATTATTCCCGATGTTAGGTAGAACGTGCTCAGAGGATCGCATGCCGACGTGGTATCCCACTATTGTCCAAAAGGCAATTAGCATGCCTCGGCTGACTCTTCTGGAAAGAGGGGTGAATACATTAAACACTCCTCCGGATACTCGTCGATCGTGCGTGGGAGAGCGTATTTCTGTGAACGTCCTGCACGCACCCGCACAACATTTATCTCATAGAAATATATTATTTACAAGTTTCTTCATGCGCCGATAATAACTTCATCCTGCCACGCTAATAAGATAATTTTCACGCGTTGTCATTATAAGAGATATCGGCAGAATATTTTAAAATGTTGTTACGATCTACAACTACGTATTAAGCTTATCTAATTGTTGCAAGTACACTTCCAGTGGAAGGAAGTGATTCGAAATATAATAAATAACACATTAAATATTATCAAGATCGAAGAGCAGCATGTACCTTTTTTCTACTAATTAACAACGACTTGGACTTCTTATACATATACAGGGTGAGACACGTAAAACAGACCACCTGAATAACTCGGTTGCTATTGGTGATAAAACAAATGTGTCAGACAAAATTGGCATAATTTCATGGTAATAGCTTCCTTGCAGGTGGACGCGTAGAGAGCATATGAAAATGACAGTGTTTCACTCGATCGTAGCACAGGCCCAGACACGATGTCCAGACAATTCTAGATAAATCCATTAAAAAGTCACTTAAAATATTCTTGAAGAAGCTATAGCAGCCGTAGATGAGTATTCCAGAGGTCTCGAGAAAAATTATTTCAGAGATGGGGTAATTGAATTAGAAAATTTTTGGATTCAAGTTGGAAATGATATCATCGGCGCACTGGTTCGATCAAATTCTACACTAAATAGCTATCTTGTAGTAAACTCAAACGTACGATTCGGATCTGAATCTGTCGTGTCCTGAGACCACGTTTGCTATAGAGAAGTGTTCTATTAGAAGAAAAGAAAGGTGGTGTTTCGCAGGGCCGTCTTAAGATATTCGGCGCCCGTGGGCTACTAAAAATAATGCGCCCCTCTTCATAAGAAAATACACGGGATGGCTAGCGGGAGCGGGGTGACCAACAAAGTTATACAAAAGTGTCAGAACTAGAAAAAGTCAATTTATTACCATTACACTATAAAAGAACATAAAATTTATACAAAATTGCCGCCCCCAAAAGGCTTGCGCCCCGGGGCTTAGCCCATTTAGCCCTGTGGTTAAGGTGGCCCTGGTGTTTCGTCCTAGATAATATCATTTCCAACTTTAATTAAAAAAACCCTTACGATCGATAACAATTTTCTAATTCGAATTAGAAAATCGCTGGAAAAAATCTATTGAGCTTAAGGGAGAATATACTGAAGAATAAATGTATTTTGACTCATTATTTCATTTCATTTCATTGTTAGGCTACGAACTTTCTGAATGACCTGGTAAATAATGTCGACACGTAAATATTATTGAGGAAGTCACTGTCAGTCAAGTAGTACGGTTATTTTGGACGTCTGATCGATTCCCATTCTGGATCTCGAGTAGAGGGTTGAAAAGTCGTCATTGGGACCGGTCAGCGAGTAAGTAAGCGGTAGAAGCGGAGCGTTCCGCTCGGACGGAGAGATTTATCGCGGCGCGGGGTTAATCGCGGTCGATACTAGGGCCCAGCGGCGTACAAAGCGCGAATAAATCACAAAGAGCGGATGCGTCGTGGCTAGCGCGGAAACACTTGTTCGCTCGAAACGACCGCGAGCAGAGACAATGGTCCGCTTTCACCGGGGCAATCGGGTCTCTCTCTGGTCTCTCTGGGTAGTATCAGCCAGGGGGCTGGCTCCTCTATGCCCAGGGCAGCCTTTCTGGTCGCGTTATGCCACCCGTCGTTAGTTAACGCCATAAATGGAAAACGGGCAGCGGCTATGCGAAAGTTCATGATGCACGTTGTTACGTCAATTACGCGGTCTAGTCCGGTGTATGGGCTTCCATCACGTAAACGGTGAAGCGCGCGCGCGAACCAGCGACCGTTCACGGACGTTTCGACATCTTTTACGGCGGACGAACCGCGACGGAGGAATCTAAATTAACTGCTTTGTTCGGAGCGGCGAACGCTCGGTACAATTTATTTTCGACAGCGCGTCGAAGAAATACGGAGATCGATTCGATAAGACAGTAATGACTTGATTCGAAACAATTATCTTTATTCAGGATTTTAGCTTCTCAAGGGATTTCGTAGCTTGGAGCAATCGAAAATTACGCGAAATTCTGCAATTTTGCTGATGTACGAAATTGTGTTTCTTAAGAAATTGAAAGAGAATTAAATTTTCATTTGGTTACTGTCTCTTGGAATTCATGCAGACAATTTTTAGTTCGCATAAACATCCACATGTTGTTATTTATTACTCATGTTTGTACAACAAAAACGGCTTGCATGATACGAGAACAAAATAAATTGCATATACCAAGTTGCCAAAAGTTGCTGTTACATTGTTATCGATGGGCGTGATTATGAGAAAGAAAGAAAATTCAATTGTTCCTGAGAAGAGAAGCTATTTGGATTCGATGTTGAAATTCGTCTAACTGATTTTCATACAGAAGCGACTATCACTAATACAAAGATTGCGTAGCGCATGAATCATGCAGGCAGCTTGCAGCTAGTTGATTGATAGGTGTCCATAATGCCTCTTGTGTTTTTCGCATAATGCTTACGGAATGTTGGCCTTTTTTCGAAAAAGAGAAATGCCTTCCTGTCGGTTTCGCGAATCAGTCACAGATCATTACTTCCTGCCGTGGAATCCACTAACCAGTATAGCAAACCTCCGCTGTTATACCTCTCCCCTATCCTGCAGGTAATGATCGGTACCGCAATGTCAAAACAGATATACTGAATGGATAGTAACAGATTGTACACCGTAACTGCGCCCAGTTTTACAATTTTCCTAGTTATCATGATTCCTGTGATCTAGTTGTCTTTCCTCAGAACAAGCAAAAACCGGGACGAGCTTCCGCGAAATAACTATTTCTTGAAACCGGAGTTTGCTATCTAGCGGAATGAATAAGCAGCACGTCGAAAGAAATGGCCGTTCAATACAGGCTTGACTTCGATGTGCAAGCTGTGCGATTTGAGTAGGAACTGTTAATTTAGAGAAGATTTCTCCGAGTTTGTAAGTAATTATTAGACTGCGAATGTTAATGCAATTTTCAATTTTTCTTGGTACATTTTAAGATGGTGGAATTAAATGAAATCTTATCTTCAGTAGTAGTCTCGTAGTAGTAGCCTTTGTAGATCTGGAATAAATAAAAATCATACCAAATTCTATCCAATTTTACATGGGAGCAGTTTTTGAAAATTTTCAGATGCCATAAATGCATAAAGATCCGCAGTCTAGTAATTATTCACGAGGAAAGTAATGGGATGAATAAAGTGGACATAGTTATTGACCCACCCTGTATAAAACAGTAAATATTAGAAAAATTCAAGAAATTGTAATGTTGTTTTTAATGCAGTAAAGTCATTAAGGGATGAATCACTGTTTATATTACTCCTGCTTCCCACAATCAATGCAGAACATTTTTATTTTGCATAAAGATCCGCAGTATAGTCATTATACATGTTACACATGCATACGTGCTGTTGAATAGCTCAAATTTTGGAATAGTCAGCGTTATGCTTCATTAGATTCCCAGTAGTCTCCATTAATATACATTCTACAGGTGACACTTGAGATTAATCCGGTTTATTAGAGCCGACACGCGCCTGGATACTACTTAATTACACAGGCTGCCGTATAGGACTTGATGTACACGCCTATCAATAAATATTATCCTTAACCGATAGTTGATACACGATCAATGGTCGTATCTTATTAGAATTTATCAGCGAGAACCGATCACAGTTACTTTCCATTCTCACATTTTTAGTGAAGGGAGAAACCCGGTCCGATGCTTGCCTAATACCCTGCGGATTATGCGTGTCCGGCTTGCAGCTGACACGGGGCCGTTTCCTGCGAAAAAGAAGGGACAAGGTGTGAGCCCTTTATTGGCTGCCTCTTATACGCTCCGTTACCCACTGCGCAAAACGGTTAGCGATGAATTCGCCAACAGTGCATTATAACGAAAGATGTTCCAACAGAGATAAAGGGTTTAATAAGAATTTTCGGAACTCTTGGAATTTTTCAAGCTTTTTTGTTATTGGAAAAATCTATTACAATTACACGTGGAACAGAATATTTGTTGCTAGAGTTGTTTCACGAATTGCAACTCGAATGTTCTTCTCTAAGTCTCTAAGTAAGTATTTAATGGTGTTGAATCACTTGATCTTGGAGGCCAATTGAAATCTGAATGTCGTGAAATTAGACGTCGACGTCGAAAAAACATAAAACAAGTTCATCGCACAAAGAATAATAATTCTGTCGAGGAATTAATTGAGAAGCTGTTTGCTGTTCAGCATGATAAGGGATGTTGGAAGCACATCAACACGTGTATCAACACGATTTTCGTCCACACAATGTGTTACCCTTGTTATTTCGTTCTCGGTAGTTACCCGGGCTAACGTCGCGTGAAATCGACGCCTTCGTGTAAACGTTCTGTAACTTTACAACGGGACTGAAGACGTCCATAGCATCCTGTCGCTTATAAAACCGGACACGACAAAACGTTTATGATTTCCGTAAAACAATTTACTATTTGGTTTTATATGGAAACGTGATACCATCCGAAAACCATTTTAGCTTTTCCTAGCTTTCTAGCCTAACCGCTTGCCGTGTAACACCGAACGAGGCTCGCCATGAAGATTTTAAATGGGATTTACTGCATTCCTACAGTGGACGCAAAAAGTATTTAAACTGGCGATATTTAACCTGTTGTAATTTCGTAAAAAACAATCGTACAGCCATAAACTTGGACTCATTTTATAGCTTGGAGACTCTACTTTCGCACACTATCATTAATTTTCCTTCAAGATATTGTTACACGATGCAGCAGATGAGAAACCGATGACTCATTTCTCCTAAAAAATGATACACATTGAAACCTCTGTAAAAACATTAAAAATTTTTTCGTGACTGAATCTTCAACAGATTTAAAGACCGAAGCCTCCCCTTTGCAACGACACCTTGAAAAGTGTTATACGAATTTTTTTCGCTGTTTCGTGGAACAAAAACGAGGACCAAGTTCGGTGGTGCAAACCTTAGTGACACTTTTCAAAATAATAATACCAAATTAAATGATTCGATGATACTAGTCAATTATTTATCGATTCATGATTGAGATTGGTGTTAGAATTGAACAATTTACGAAAATAAATCCTTAGCTTAATTATAGCTAAATTGTAGGTTTTTAAAAAGTATTGATTAATTACCGGTAGACGATGTGTCAATGAAATATCATTTTCTCCGGAAGTAAAGCTTTCAAACATAATCTCACATTTATCATTCCAAGGTGTGCCGTAACCGTCAACTCGGGGAAGCTGGATATAACCGGAATTCTTCGAGCTGTGGAATCTTAACCGAGACTGACCCTTAGACCGCAAACTAACCACGGCTTAATTAATAATTATTCGGTTCCGAGGCTTTCATTTCTGTAATGGCATCAACGAACAAAAGATAGCTAGTGCTCGGCAGCCATTTTATTATGACCAGGGGCTAGTTATTGAGGCCTCACCTGCTTCGCAACCGCCGCCGAAGATAGCTAATGATCGACGACGCCATAACTACTGATTAAAACTGTAAAAACGGATTCACTTGGTTCACGAATCGCTAGGAACAATAATTCCAATCCGTTCACGGCAAAATCGTCGTTCGACGGTTCACTGCTATCGGCTTGTTAATTGCTGGATCGTGGCACTCTTAACACACCGTGAACTATCTTAATTTACTGCTCATTGTTATAACGAATCTTTTCTACGAGGTCTCGATAGCGAAGCGTTTCACACTTTGTCAGTGCCTTCGGATTTTTATATTTAGTGGCAACGTATTGTTCATTTGGTGTTTGAACAAAACGATCGCTATTTGTAGTTATTAACATAAGTTGTTTGTTGTATGTGGTACAATAAAGAAGTTCGTTCAAAAGTTTCTGTTGAGAGCATTTTTATAATCTCAGTAAGACGTAAAGGTCGAGGTACGTTTTGTTTTTTAGTTATAAAACTTTATAGGATGAGAATTACGCGAAAAAATGTATACCGTTGGAAAGGCGTAGTTTCCAGCTACATTTTCACTGCAGAAAGTATCATATAATAATAGAAATAAAGTTGACAACCATGTCACTGGTGTTTTCAGTGCATTAATGCGGAAAAAGAAGCACTGTTCCAACTTATGCAGTGTCCCAACCAGGGCCGGATTAAGCCCCGTAGCAGAAGTAGCAAATGCTACGGGCCCCGCGCTTTTGGGGGCCCCGCTCCATACAAAAAGGGGCCCTGCACTCGGGCGTTTTATCGGAGAGACGCCGAAACATTAACGATATTTTTGCTAAAAAAGAAAAAAGGTCATTCGTACAAGCGGCCCTGATACAAAGCCAAGGGCCTCGTGATAATGTTTGCTACGGGCCCCGCGCTGGCTTAATCCGGCACTGGTCCCAACCTTTACGACAGAGCCTTAATGGTGAGAGAAAAATTGGGATCCAGTAGCACGTATTGGGCGGAGGCGGGGGGAAAGGGGTTATCCACTCTCTGTCAGTGCCTGATTAGTCACGTGACATTGTGACACACGCACGAAAGAGACGGAACGCGTAGAAGGGGAAGGTAGAGTGGGGACACAAGTCTCAATCTGACTGCTCGTGAGCCAGTTGTGGAGAGTTACTCCCTCTACTTGGTTGCTGAACGGAGGTGGGGGTTCATGCCCATCACTTTGGCATACGCGTCAGGTCGGAAGTGGGAGAACCGTCACATTTGTAGTGGGGGTTCTTTGGCTTCCAGCGGACAAGTTCATCACACCTGATCTAAACCAAATCGAAATCGAATTTCCCTGGTGCGCAAACACAGACATTCCGACTGATTCGGCAGCTCTAGTGATAAAATAAAGTTACAATCGATTAACTGAGAGCGACGAATTAATTTGTGCGTACCCAACATAAACCGATAATTATTCAATAATTATTCTGAAGTGTACATTCCACGTTGGGTTTCTAGTTCGCGCAGCGTGTATATCATAATTAGGTAAAAGCAGGACGCGTTAAGGACCCTAGGAAAGGAAATGTCGCGGGTTTTCTCCTCGTTGAAGACAGATCGCTCATTGCATTAAGAAAGAGCGAGAGAGAGAGAGAGAGGGAGAGAGTCAGGGGTAATTTAAATGATTCATGAGTGCACACGTCACGGATTCACGAAAAAAAATCGCTTTTCCATTTACAGCGATAGACTTGCGATTTTCATGTAGAGCTTGTCAATGATTCTCAGCTGCTCGTTGTAAATTGTAAACCTGTAGCCACGCGGTGAAGGGGAGCGAAGTTTCGCTCGAAGGGATGCCTTCATGATTTATGGAAGATGCGTCAGAGTACCTACCGCGTCGGAATTATTGGTAAGGCCCTGATACGTCTTCGTCGTGGTTGTCGTCCTGATTGTAAGACGGTAGTATCTCGCCACATCAAATAGTCTGCCCGGTCATTTGTCCGTTTGTGATCAGGTTGCTACACTGATGCACGATCCGTGATCATTTTCATACCCGCTTCGCAACACTTTTATTGGCTCTCGAGAACATGAAACGCTTGTAAACGAAACATCCTTGATGCGTGACGGCTCTAACCCATAAACCCGCGCAGAGGCCGACAAAAGAATATTTAAAATTAGGATCTCTGCAGACGAGTATTAATAACTCCAGCACTAGACGGTTCTCCAAATGTTGATAACTAGACCGAGGATCGTTATGCATTTGTAGCAAAATTGAGAAGATAAAATTGAAAATTGTTGAAGAATTTAAAAAATTGCAGATGTCAATATATGATTTCTCCTTTATTAGAATCATTAAGGGAAGAAATAACATTCAATTTAGTTTCTATTTCCATCAAACGATGCAGACAATTTTTATTTTTCATAAAGATCCGCAGTCTATTGATAACAATCATCTAATTCTTTCTACTAACAGTAGAAAGACTAGCATGTGTGCAAGGAGACCTTCCAAAAATGTGTTTTATAAAATTAATAATTCAATCAAAAATTAAATTTCTGCTGCTGGAATTATGCGTTTCAATTTTAAACATTGCATACACACTCCTGTGCTATTGTTCGTCTGGAAAGGTGGCTTATACTTATATCCTTAAGCATAACAGTACATTTTTATACACTTTCTGACGCTATAGATAGATTTCTACAAAGAGGATCAGGTGAGACAGCTTGCCTGATTTATGCGTGGTCTGAAGTTTAGACTGCTTGCCCGTGGGCTATTTAAGAGCTTCTATATCTTTAGTGAATCTTTCTTCCAAAATACGGTCGTCTTAATTCCCTTCGAGCAACAACACAGATAACATAGGTTTCTCGCCATGGAACTGCTTAATTTGTGACCGTAGGAAAAGTGGAAGTGATTTTAAACTTTACGACTATTTTATCTCTTAATGGGATTGAACCGCCTAGGTTGACCACTTTATTTCTTTGTTTCTTTTTATAGCCTCTTCTCGCGAGATAATACGACTTTGTTTCAAGTTAATCGGAATGTAGTCAAATTCGAATTTTAAGGAGAACTGTATATTATCCATTGAACAGTTGATTCATTTTAGCAATGTGCGATTTGAAAATCGAAGATTATACATGTAACATTTGTTTCTGTGTATTAACTGGGATTGACGAGTTAACTCGTCATTCGTGTTCGCTAGCATTTGTTAAATATTTTTCACTTTCTACTTAATTCAACAAATAATTCTTTCACTATATTGTAGTATAAACAGCAATGTATTTATGTTGATTGTTTCGAAAGTGTCAATCTTATTTGTCTGATATTACGTCTCTGTAAATGTTCATGATTAGAAAATCACTCAGTTCATATGTTAAGCAAGTATAATATTGTATGACACGTAACAAAATTTTTGTAAACCAATGTTGAAGAGAAAACATAATTATTCTTTAATACAAAATGGTACATTGTTGATTTACACATGCTCAACGTGTGTTACGATATTTCAAATAAAGAAACAAGTTCGTTAGTGTTAGCAATATTTATAGGTGAAAAGAAGTCAGCCAAATATAAATCATACTTTAGAAAGTTGCCAGAATTCTTGACACTACTTCCAATACATTCGTTAAAGAAATCATTTTAAAGTTTAAAATTAATTGACTATAGCTTTATTTATTAAGTACTTAATTATGTAATTATAACATTAATGTGCATTTCATTATAACTTTAATGTGTATTTCATTATAACTTTAACACTGAACCTACCGACCAACAAAAGTGACTGATGTGTATAGTATTATAAAAATAACAAGACTGAATTTATTTATATTTTGTGCGATTTTTACTATAATATATACTGGAGTCAAAAAAATATATCTAATAAATTCCCATTAAAACACTTTTACAATTTCAATGATTGTCAAATAAAAAATCTAAAATGGGTTTTAAGTGGGATTAATTTTAAATATATGCGATGCTAAGTACTAAATTTGATTTGTTTATTTCAGACTGGCGTTACACCGTTGCAGAAGGCAGCCTCGGAAGGTCATTTGGAGGCAGTTGAATTATTGTTGAAGTACAATGCAAACGTCGCACGCCAGGACACAGTGGTGAGTAAATATTAATTTTCATTTAAGTGAGTAATTTGCTAACTGCTTACTTACTGCTACCTTCCGTTACGTGACAACATATGATCAACCATTTACTTGGTTAGGTGTACTTGCTCAAGAGAAGCACTAAAAACTTTTATCAATGGAAGAACCAAGAAAATAGTACTGGATCTTACTTTGTCACTCATTCTTAGACGAAATAAAACGTCTTTCTATAAAACATCTAATGCAAACTTGACAAATTAAACAATTTAAAAATATGTAAATATTAAGTAGATCAAAATACTTCGTTAAAACTGACGATAAACAAATTAATGTGCACACAACACCGAACGAAAACTTAAAAATAAAACCTAAATAAAATAAAAGTATGTTATATATCCATAAATGATTGGAATCCTTATCGTTTCAATACGTGTGCGATAAAGCACGTATTGGAGACTTCAATGCTTCGTGAACTGTGTCCCAAGGATTTCAATGCAAGCATGCATTAACAGTTTGATACCTCCGACATAATGAACAAAATTAAATAATAGCAATTCTCTCCAACACAAGAATTATAAAACCATGGGTAAAAAATGAATCTACACCTCTGGATCGGTGGACATTTGTAAGAGAAACTTGTCGTAAAATTGTTTATAACAAAGAAAATTGTTGTTAATCTTTTTTTACATCAACACCTTCCACTCTTCCAGAAGAGAAAATAGTTATTGAGATATAAGCTAGCAACGGGCCTAGAAACCAAAATGTCCCTTTAATACTAAACCTACCGACTACCGACCATCAAAAGTGTCTGATGTGTATTATAAAAATAACAATATTAAATTTATTTATATCTTGTGCAATTTTTACTATAATATAAATTGGAGTAAAAATATGTATTCAATAAATTCCCATGAAAACACCTCTACAATTTCAATAATTGCCAAATAAAAAGTTTAAAGTGGGTCATTTGACGTTTCGCTTGAATCATGCACACGAGCATGTTCCGTCTCATCGACACGGTTGTGTGGACTGTAGCAGTAGGCTTTCGTCTATATGCACTGCTGCGTAACAACTGCACACAATCAAATTTTGCAAACACTTTAACAGTTCATATCATATCTCAATAAGAGTTTAACTATTTGTTTGCGACATATGGCTTCTTCCAAACTTTTTCTCTTCTGGATGAGTGGAAGGTGTCGATGTAAAAAAAACTTCAACAACCATTTTCTCTGTTATAGACAATTTTGCGGCAAGCTTCTCTCACAAACGTCTACCGACCCAGAGATGTAGATTCAGCTCTAGAACGGATGACCATTGCTTTTTATACCCCCTGTACAATAGTTATATAAGCTCATTAAGCAAGCAGCCCCGGTTTCTGCTACTCATTACCGGTGGCATCTAGCTATTACTATTTCGATACTGAGCTTACCCGTCAATTTGGCCGCGATTACAGCGAGCTCGAATGGGATGCGATACGAAGAGAAGCGGCGTGTCGGATTCGGAAGGTTCGGAGGCAGAAAAACATAACTCACACGTCAGAAACGCATAAACTCGTTTTTCTTCTCGGCCGCACGAGCAACTTTACGCGGGAATATACTTATGTACATTGATACGCGTATCTTCGTAATAAGAGCCCGCAGCACGCAGCACGCGGTCCACGGAAAGAGAAAAAACAAGAGGCTGAGAAGGGGGTGTGGGAAGGGGGACAGGAGAAATCGCTACCAGGAATGAGTGAAGACGACGGCAATAATTTCACGTTCTTTTATAAGGAACAATTTACGAGAATTTTTGCACTGTCGCATTGGCACCGGTCTTTTATCACTTTCTCGATGCCTGATCCCTCGGGGCTTGGGATTTTATTCGTCTCTGGCAGCAGCAACAGCGTGGCGCTTACGCGCCTCTCGCACTGTCCTACGTCTCTGTGGTTGTTAGCGAGAACACGACACTTGACATAAATTGGAGACCTGCAGACCGTTCGCTTGATACACGCGATTATACGCGGGAAACGAGAGCACCTATCAACGGACGGTAGCCTAATAAATTAAGAAATCAAAGGATTTTACCTGCACACTTAACTGAAAATTTCAATATACATATACATTTATAAATAAATATGTAAATACATACACTTCATTCTTTTATCAACAGCGTGTAGCGTCATCCATTTCGTGCAGAGATAAGAATAAATAACGAATGTCGTTGAAGACCTTAGTTAGCGAGACGAACGTTATCAAAACACTTTTTAGTAGAGGAAGGAATGCCGCTTTCTGCTAGAAGTTATGAAATACTGAGTTTATATATTTACAGTTCCACCATCTCGTTATGGTTGTTAACATATAATTTATTTCAGATTTTTCAAAATGCAGGCACATAGTTAAAAAATTAAACACTGGTCATTTTCGAACGTCCTCTGACAGACCCTTTATTTCTTCCCTTATTTATTTATACCCTTACACGGTACAGATTCCTAACGTCAAATTACGTAACTTTTTCCTTTGCAAAAATGTTCTTCGCGGCTTCGTTAAGGAGTTATTAGCGAAAAACACGAGCCAATGAGAGCGCGGCTACAGCAGACGGACTGTGCGTTGGCACTGGCCAAGCCGGAATCCGTCTGCTATCGCAGCGCTCTGATTGGTCGGTGTTTTTCGTGAATAACTCCGTAACGAAGCCGCGTAGAACATTTTGGTAAAGAAGAAAGTTATTTCAAATGACTTTAGGAATCGCCCTCTTCAAGGAAATACAACAATTTTCGAACAGCCTGTATTTGTACATTTTAAATTCGATGGAATATGATTTTTAATATCAAACATCGATTTCCGTGGCAACTGTCATTCGCTCATAAACTGCAATCACGCTCTCGTATTTCGAATGCAGCGCGATAATTGTTAAAGAACAGATTGTAGCCGCTTGTTCGAGCGGCGCGCGGCTATGTGTCTCGTTAATATCATATGCAAATGGAATGCAAAGTCTACCATCGGCTGGTTTCGTCTCGAATAAACGTTACACGAACTGCGCGGAACACATAGTTGCTCTTTCATTGGCAATTATCTTGTTCAAGTCGACGACGACGACGACGATGGCGACGACGCCGTCGAGATCCAGAGGTCAGAGAGTATATTCCGATCAATATTCCCGCTATCATTATATCGTAAAATACTTAATGGCTGTCATTACCGATATTGTATCGCGTTTACTCAGGTTCGCGTTAAGGAACACATTCGACGATCGCTTTCGGTCTCCCCGAGGACGCTGTCCGCTCCGTTTCCAAGCGGCAATTTCGCGAAGGGACACACATACGCGAAATAAACGACACGAAAATCACGGTAGGCGTGCATGCCTTACGTCTTAATGAATACCCGGCGATTGATCCTGAAACTCGCCGCGATCCCAGCGATCAACTGCGAAACACGGTCTGATGTTCTCTTAAATGGTATTTATAATATCGTCAGGAGACGTTACGCGAAACGATGAGTTTTTAGAGAACGAAAAAAGAACGTAATTCGATGCAACCGTTTCGCGTGGAACGATTTACGAAAAAACGAGAAAATGATCCGGAATTGAAATCGAATATAAAATACGCATAACTTCGTGAATATGTTGTACCTATTAACATTTTGCAAATTACAACTCCACTAATGGGTATTAATGGAGATCTTGTGTATCTGTGTCGCATCGAAAAGATGCCTAATAATTTCCCTTTTAATTAATCGCCTCGACGAAAATGGATTAAATCACGATTAACTCGAAATGAATAGTTTATTTACGGTTGGGGTTGATGTTCGAAATGTATGAAGAAATTTTAACAAGAAATCATTGATTTATGAAGGCTGATTTATAATACGTAATTTATAAAGTGTATGAATGTGTTATACAGGGTGTCCCAAAATTCCTTCAACAGCCGGAAATGGGAGGTTCCTGGCGTCGTCTGAAGCAACATTTTCCTTTGCAAAAATATTATCTGCTGCTTTGTTTAGGAGTTATTAACGAAAAACACTGACCAATCAGAGCGCGACCTAGACGCGAGTTGGCACAGTCGGCCAATAGACAGTTGGCGCATCGGGCCGACAGTGCCAACTCGCGTCTAGGTCGCGCTCTGATTGGTCAGTGTTTTCCGCTAATAACTCCTAAACAAAGCCGCAGATAACATTTTTGCAAAGGAAAATGTTGCTTCAAATGATCTCAGGAACCTCCCATTTCCGGCTGTTGAAGGAATTTTGGGACACCCTGTATACGTATACACAATGTGTATGTGTATTGCACATACGTATACTTCAATCGAAGCGCGGTTACAGAGCACAGATTCTGGCTCGGCTTCTGATTGGTCTGTGTTTTTCGTTAGTAGCTCCTAAACAAAGTCACAGAGAACATTTTCGTAAAGGAAAAAGTGACTTCCTAGGAAGTACAACATGTTTGGGACACCCTGTAGAAAGGAACTGTGAGAAATATGTGAATTCCCAACATCGAATATTTTATGGAAGCCGGTTGCAAATCGTTTTAGAATCGATTAATTCGAGTCGCGCACAGAACGAAACATTTTCGATTGATTATTATCGCGCCTGTAACGATACCTCGTATCGGGCGAATCGTTTAATGAGCAGCGGACACGTATTTACGTTGGGAGGAGCGGCACATGACGGAGCGTAATGCATGGTATTAGCTGGCTGAAAATATTTATCCCCTGTCCCCTACTTCCAGTTTCGCGGAATTCGCGAGAACGCGTACAAGATGAATCGGTTATTTCAGGAAACGCATGCCGCAAGAAAATGTGGAATTTATTATGTTATGTAGTAACATGCGTGCACGATCGAGCTTTCGGATTCCTTGGTAAGGTTGTGTAAACGTACTCGTAGAAGAAAATAGAACGTAGAAATACCCATGTGATTAAACTCGAGATATGAAATTTTAAACTCGAAAGCTTTTTCGTATTTTCAAAAATTCGAAAATGCCTTGACCATGAAGTAATGATGAAAAGCATTTCGCTTTTCAATAATTTCATAAAAGTTCTATGTTTAGAAAATCCTAGTTATTATTTAGGTTAGTTTACTTCATTCTAGTGGATTGTTGATTGTCTTCCTTCTTTTGAACAATTTTGTTTACTAATTATATTCGTTATACCTCTCGAACTTTGTTGTTATTCATATCTGTGGGACTTAAATTGGTTTTTAACTAAAAAATAAATAATGGAAGAGCCAAATACATATAAGAACCCGTTTTATTTACATTTTTCTTTCTGATGTCGAGTCACACTCGACAAAGGAGTGCAAAGGGTTACACTAAGTGTAGATGTAGAATAAACATCCCTTTTCCATTAGGAAATTCTGAAAGGCAGTTTTAATTACTATGAAGAAAATTGCACGACAAGGGAATAAAGCTGAAATCTCCATCAGTGTAAGAAAATGAGACTCGAACGTAATAACCGTACAAGAAATTTCTTCATCTGTGTGTGCTACGAGATTTTTAACAAGATTCAAATGTAGAATCTCGCGCAACGGGGAGTCTTCAACCCTCTTCCTCAAGCTTATCCCGTTTCTCGTCGCAATACGTTCTCGATGTTATCCAGAGGAGTGACGGCTCGATATCGCGCCGGCATCCAGCGCATTCACGGCAGCTAAGATGCAAATGTCAAAAGATTCGCGACGGTGCAAAAAAAGGAAAACGTCTGGGAGACCGTCGGCGGAGGGCTATCGACGCTCGTGAATCGATTCTCGATAACGGAAAGAAAGAAACGCCGGTAATGCGCTACCTCGAACCGTGTCCAAGCTGCATCTTCTCTTTCTCTCCTTTTGTCGATGCAGGATATGCATTCTTCGAGCTCGAGCCGTCCCGATGCTGCGGTGGTTCCGACTGCGACCCCGTCCCCTGAAATTTCGATTATGTCGTTTTTCCGAAACCGAGGACCGGACACGTTTCTCTCAACATGCACGCCCCCGCGACCAGCAACCGGATTCAAACTATCTGTACACATCAGAAATAACTCCTCGCGTTTTTCGAGACTTTTTCGCGGCTCTTCTCTACCGGTGATTATACAGGGTGGGTCGATGAGAACTAGGGTAACTTTACCAATTACTGCGGTATCATGCTTCGATGGTACTTTATTTTTGTATTATTCCTCATATTTATCATGAAACTATAATATGTGAAAGCATTTTATAGAAGGACGATGTGTTATGAATACACAAAAAGTTGAATGCCCTGAAAACCTAATACAACATAAGAAAATACTAAAAAATAAAATCGATAACACTTTGTACGTATTACTGCGAACGAAAAAAAGCCATGCACCAATTACTGCGTACAGAAACAGTCTAACAAATACTTTTTTATTTCTGACATTTTAAATGAATAAGTCGTTTATTAATTTTAACACCGTAGTATATAATATCACAGAAATAAGTAAATACATTCTTTTAACAAAATTATCTTCAGTTTGAAGCTGTTTCAAATTAAGAACATCGTAAAGCTTACAACATTTCACAATTGCATTTACAATGTAAACTCCTTTGTCTTTCTCAATTCTTCTTCCTTTTTATTTCTTAAAATCTCCAGCCTTTCTTAGCTTCTTAAGTTTTCAGTTCCATTGTTCCATGGTGATCGAGATAGAAGAAGAATGGTCTAATTTTTACCGTTTAGGAAGAATGTTTTTTTAAATCCTGAGATTATAAAAATGTGAGAATAATTGACAATTTTGTTTGCCTCGCCAACGAAAATAAAGTCTCATTGAATTGTACAAATTTATTCACCTAATAATTATTTTTACGTATTTTAATCTCATTGGGAGAAAATTCCGCAGTAAAACGTACACCCGCAGTAATGGGTGCATTTAACCTAACATCTGAAATGACTCATAACCTCCTGGTTGTGAGTAAAAATGTAAATATTTAAATTTTATTGTAGAAAATTACCTGATTGGGAACTCATTATACGCAAATTTTTTCCTCAGTAATCACTCAACGATCTTGGCTATTACACGTAGAGATTTATTTGAATCTACAGTTTAATTGGCCAACTTATAAAATCAATTGGATAGGTAATGTTTGTAAATATGAAGTTAATACTCCGATCAAATATGAAATTTTTAAATATAAATCTTGCAAACCGATTTTTCATTTCTGACAAGAAATAAAGAGAGTCGAAGACTCGCAAAGATTCGAACGCGAGATATGCACCGTTGAAATGCTCGACACCGTTCGACAGTCCCTCCGGACGGATTTGCATGATTCTTCAGCTACGCGCGCGTCGATCGGTTTCTTTTTCTTTGTTACTTTTCAACAGGGATTACAATCAACCCCCGAGCGGTAGTGCACCTTGGTAATTACTTTATTTTGGTATTTTTAACTCATTCAGGGTTATTCGTGGTAGAGAAAGGAGAACGTTGTTGTGTACTTTGTGAACACACAAATTAATTGCGTCAATTGGATCTTATTACATACTTTACGTTTAATCACATTTTTGTTATGAAGGTGTACAGTAAATCCAAAAAGTATTTGAGCACTGTATTTCTGATCCTTTTTTACGAAATGTGCATTTTCTACGAAATTATCACAGTTGATTATAAAAGAATTTTTATTTCTTTGTCAACTGTGAAATTTCGTAGAGAAAATGGATGTATATATTATATTATTATTATTTCTTATGTAATGGAGTTGACATTTCACTACAATTTTATCACGCTATGCTACTAAAACTATGTGACTACTATCTTAGAAGAGCATTCACTTTCTATCTAATTTATTTGGTTACCCAAGAAATATTTACTGGATACATAATTTCACCTTTCCTTCGCTGGAATCGCGAAACAGCGTACACGTATAACTCGTTCAGAGTCATAATGCTCTTAAAACGGTTCAATATCATACTCGGTGTCCGTTCGCTGAAAATTTATTCCGTTTTCCCGAGTGATAAACCGCTTTCTAGCGTACAAGAGAAAGTACTTAATATTAATCAGTATATCTCAGTCATTAGAGTCTCGATTTAATGCAGCCGCGCGCGAGACGAAAAGCTTGGAAATTACTATTAAGACGGAATGACGATAACTTCTTATTGCGGGCAAGAATTTACGAGTATGCTCGTGTCCACCGGACAGCGACTTTTGTCACGAGACAGTGGCCATTTCTTTCGCAGGACGAAATTTTCTTACCGGCAATATATTGGCTGCACTTCAGACCACATTCCGCCGTTCAAAACGGTCCACGACGGTAATTACTTCGCCCGTGTAATTGAATATAATCGAACCCGCTACGTGATGCGTTGAGATTTCGACTTTAAAACACGTGTTACATTGCGGTCCGGGCACAAATGAAAATGGAAGGACCGAGATTGTAATTGTTATTACCTTTTAATGTGACTTAAAAAGGATCGTTGCATTTAATGGTTCACAGTCTGCAGGGTGCGAGAGATACTCTCCAAATGGGGTAATAGATTCAGGACAATAATAAAGTATCGCCGCGGCATTATAAATTGTATTTGTAGCGCACCGTATCGTATGTATGTATATGTGAAAAATATTTTCTTACTTTATCTTACAAATCGTTCCATTTTACGTCTTAGAAATTGCAATATTATTTCACTGTACTGGGTAGTAGGTAATGTATTAAGTGTATGTACGTGTCATACGTATACACAATGTGTATGTGTTTACCCACCTAGAGCATAGCAAATAAAGAAATAAACTTAGATCGTGAGCACTTTAAGACCGTCCTCAGGATCAAGCAGGCGCTACTTGAACTCGGTTTCTCTCTTCGAGGATGTGGAGAGCACTCGAGACTTCGGTCCGCGGTTTTGTAAGAATTTCCGATAGACTTTTACGTCTGTTTGCTAAAGGTGTTTGCACAGACACGAGCACGTCCTTCTAAATCATGGAATCGTGCGAATGGACACTCGATATGAGGGAAAAAGTGTTTAAAAATAAGACTTTGTTGATTTTGTAAGGTATACTATTTCCTACACAGGAAAAGGGAATTTTAACGAAGCTTAGATGGAAACATTTGATGAGAAAAGTGAATATCCTCCACCGTGGATGATTGGAAACATTTTTTGATGTAGTTACTTTAAGTGTAATGATAGCTTCTTATGTTTTAAGATAACAACATTATGAATTGTTATGATAATAACACATTAATATTCTTATAGATTCGAATACTACATATACATCGATAATTTCAGTCGTAAATTCAGAAAATCTGCAGTTTATTCATAACTAAGATCTTTATGCAATTTACCATTTTAATAATTTATATTCTAAGCATTGAATCGAGAGCAAAATGTCTTTCGCTGGTTAGAAGATTTTTTGTAGAAAGATAAATGAAAAATGTTATATTTTAATCCCTTGCTTTACAAAAATGTTATATTTCTTTAAAACGGAGTACAACATTTGTTGGACACCCTGTATATCGACTACAACAAAAGAAATTAATGAAATATATCGCAAGAAAAGTGACAACTCAAAAATGCAGCATTTGAGAAAAATCAACTTAAAGAATACTATAAAACATATATTGAAATAGTTTAAGCTTCTTTTAAATTTCAGGTAAGTATGATAAATTGCGAGATAGAGATGTGACGCTTTTCGTGCATGTGGGGCACTTCATGCATATTTTTCAATGACATAACCTGAAAATTGCGATTTTTTGGCTTGTGTCACTTTCCTTGCGGGGTTGCGATATATTTATTAGACTTTGTACAGAATCTTCGTCGCGAGTCTGACTCGATATTGTAGGGAAAGAGGTTAATAATACACACAAATGCTTCCTTATATATCAAAAATATGTACGTGCCATAAATGCATTAAATCCGCAGTCTACTCGTCGTATGTGAATAACAGGAATAGAACGGACAATCATTTGTCGCCATCCCCGAATCGATTTTTTCGAAAACCACGGGACGATCACTAAATTGATGAACAACGTAATTACCCAGCAAAGAAACGACCCGTTATCGGTTTAGTCCGTTTTCGTCAAAGTCTACGATTTTCTACGTAGAACCAGGTAGAGTCACCTTGATCGCTTCTCCTGCGCTTATTTGTCACATTTACAACGCGTTATGGCCGGCTCGGGTGACCGCGAAAGTCGATCGGTCCGTTCTATCGATCGACTGTCCGGTTTCCATGTTCGCGATAGGCGATTTTCTTTATAGGCTACCGCGCGTGATCCACTTTGCTTTTTGCTGGTGCACTCGAACCGGGAGCGTTCTCCTGATACCACTTATAACGACGCCAGTTCACAGGATTCAAGTGCGGCGATGTCTAATTAAAAGGATCGCCTGTGTCAACCTTTTTCTCAGCGTAACCCCCACACCCGGAAAAGAATCGTGAAAGTGTACGGGATTGACGGACGAGATTGACACTTAGCTGACTAGATTACTCGTCTGTTCAATTTCCATTTCTACGATCCGTCTCGGTCTTATTACCTTTCTTGTTCGGAGTTGTACACGCCGCGCCGTGACAATACTATAAGATACTACAGTAGAACTCCGATTATACGATTAACTGAACTCTAGCTGAGCGAAATCCTCTTATATAAACATGAACTCCTATTAAGTCAACCAGAAATCATAGTCACTGGTAGGACATTGGTGGACGTCTTCTTTTATCATTTAAAGTGGAGGGAGATTTAACCCTCATCCGTCCCTCGTGTCAATTTGACACAGTATTCCCGAAATAAGTTACACTGTTCTGTTATTTGTTTTAGGTAAATTCGTTCGAAACTTGGTGACTTTTATTTTTTTAATGCGAAACATAACTGCAAAACCCTAAATTGTATATGTTAACTCATCAATTTCAAGGAAAACTAGGAAAACTATACAAATAACAAGGACTTGTTATTTGTATCGATTTTTTGTATCACTGTGTCAATTTGACACCGAGGGACAGATTCAGTTCGTGAAATGAGGGACGGATGAGGGTGTAGACTAGTTCGAGCGAGAGTGTGGTGGCACACTCACACACGGCTAGACACTGTATACGTATACGAGGTTGCAAGGGTTCAGGAAATACCAAACCACATCTCGCTAATGCACATTTGGGTCCCCTACGTAGTCACAATCTCTAGATAAAAGATCAATCTGTACTGCTTATATCCCAAATTGGCTTACTTTTGCGTTTTCGAGGCGTAATTTGCATTATTCGGCAGCATGTAGCGGAGCCGCGAGATGCATTGGGCAGCGCGACGGTGCTGCTACTGTCAAGAGACATACATTTTCTTAAATATCGAGAGATGTAGGGTTATTATTGAAAAAGTTGGATGCCTCCCAGTTGTAACGTAAAAGTAAGCCAATTTGGGATATAAGCAGTACAGATTGATCTTTTATCTAGAGATTGTGACTACGTAGGGGCCCCAAATGTGCATTAGCGAGATGTGGTTTGGTATTTCCTGAACCCTTGCAACCTCGTATACGTATACAGTGTCTAGCCGTGTGTGAGTGTGCCACCACACTCTCGCTCGAACTAGTCTACACCCTTGAGGGACTCCCACGGCGATCACCCCTCGATCAGCGGTGGTGATGTGCAGGCTGGGACTAGATTTCGAGACATCACCGTATCGGCTTCAGCTTAATCAGATAATTAAAGGAAGAAAGAAATTTTTATTTTGCTCCTGTGGCTCAATGTATACATTTTTTATTCTGCATAAAGATTCACAGTGTAGTAATGACTCGAACTATTATTTCCACGATTTAACGAAAGAGGAAACAACAATTTAAATGTATAAATAGGGGACGATGTATTAATGTATTGATAGCAACAGGGCACCATATAAAACCAATTATGAAGTTTGTAGACAGCGTCAACAAGTAACTGGTAAACTATGCACATAATATACAGTCAAATCATAATATAGATTTTAAAAGGAAATAAAAATATTTTAGAGGAAAATGAATAAGGATGTGCGAAAGTATTATAGAATCTTCAACTAAAATGAGTCCAAGTTTATTGCTGTACGATTGATTTTTGCGAAATTACAACAGGTTAAGAAAAACATGGCAAAAAAAAGAATACATACCTAGTTTTGCTATATTTAAAGTCCTCCACATTACTGTGTCCACATGGAATAAAATAAAAATAATTCAAAAGATTGTGAAGAAGAGATCGAAATCGTTTCAACGAAAACTTGCTTGCTCGTACGACAAAAAAATCAAATAAATCATAAAAAAATGTGTCCAGTAAGGATAAATTGGAAGTGTTGCCTGAAATTTAAATTTTATTTATGAGTCACTCCAGATTATTAACAAGCTCTGTCACGTCTACAAGCATCGCAATATACATTTTCTGAAACTCAAGAGTTAGCAGAATGGTGTCTCAGCAGCGTCTTATCATTTCGTTTATCATTCAGGAAAGTTGTGTGACATTATCTAGACGGAAACGGCAGATCTTTCGGACAGACGTAAGTTGATAAAATATCTGAATTTCAAATAGTTATGAGAAATGCGACTCTGTAGGCACCGAATTAATTCGCACGCCTAATATTTGAATACTGGTCGGACTGACTAGCGGCGACTGCTCGCAAATCATCGAGGTGTGTTTCGCCCGGGGTCACGTTTAGGAAACTGTCTACCGCCTTCGAAATTGTCTTTAATGTCTTCCTCGGCGCGTTTCCAGCGAGCGTATTTCAATCGAATCGTGAGCATAACCACGCGAACGCACACCAGCCGCCGAGATTCCGTGTCGGAGTCGGAAGGCGACACGTGAGGTTACACGCATGTAAAGTAAACCGTGCTCTCGCAGGCACGCGATCGTCCGTCACGTCACGACACCGAAGCAAGCGGTTTAACTGGGAAACCGGCGTCCGCTGCAAAGCCTGAAATTACTAGATCGTAAAAGTTACTCGGTATCCGGCCGGACAGAGGCAATAAGTGCTCTAAATTCACTTACGTGGCTAGCCGTAACGGCGCAAGATCATTGAGCGCTCGATCCGAGGAACACGCGTCCCTCGTGAACGAAAACCATCAGGTTTTGCGCGAGTGCACCAGCGCAAAGGACAGAACACGTCCTTCAAGGCTACAATCAGGAGAAATACAGTCACTCGCAGTAATATTCCGACGAAAAGAACGATCACTTTTCTAATATTCGAACATACCACTTGGATTCTCTTGAGAAGCTAGAACAGAAATTTTGTAGAAATTGCAATTGGTCGGAATTGCAGGGAGAATACTAAAAGTTCTTTTTTACAACCTCTTCGTGTGGGCCTATATCGAAAATTTAACGAATATATCTGTATATTATTTTTCAATCAAGTATTATTATTTTTCCATGCGCAGAATACACCCTTCAGGTTAAAGACGTGCGTACATCGAGCGACTTAACGTGTTAAATTCTCATGTCAACAAATCAGTTAACCCTCATCCGTCCCTCATTTCACGAACTGAATCTGTCCCTCGGTGTCAAATTGACACAGCGAAAAAAAAATCGATAAAATAACAAGTCAAACAGTTACTTTTCGATGTTTTTTTCCTTGAAATTAGGTTTTTGCAGTTACATGTTTCGCATTAAACAAATGAAAGTCACCAAGTTCCGAACGAATTTACCTACAAATAACAGAACAGTGTATTTCGGGAAAACTGTGTCAAATTGACACGAGGGACGGATGAGGGTTAAGGAATCTATGTACGCAGTACAGTGCATCCGGATTACATGAATAGGAGGTTCAATCATTGAAATTTGATTACAAAAAAAGTCGAGATTAAATCGGAAACCTGCGGACCATGCCGTTTAAAGCCGACCAAGCAAGAATCAATTAACAAAGGTATGATTTAAGAACATGTCGGGGGCAAGGAATTGGTCGGAAATAAGCGATATAAATAAATAGAGCATCGTTAGCCGGTTAGTGCAACGGTCAACGGATCAGCGAAAGAACACGGGGTTCACGGAGCGATAAGAAACACGATCTAAACGGTGTGTAATCGTTAACTAATGCGAATCGAAACGGGCTCGATACCTTATAAATCGCGTAGCCGTGCAGGAACACGCGAACGTTCAGATCGTGAATTCTTTATTGATCGTCGGCCGCTCCGCCGCTACCCCCATAAATTGCTTCTGTAAATAGGGTTCAGAGAAATTGTTGTATCTAGCGTGCACTTAATCGTTCACGTAGCGAAAGTGCAAGTCCGTGGCAACGATGTTCGGTGTAACGTTTCGTTCCCTTAATCGGTAGTCGCAACCCGATTCACGTGTAAGGAAATGGATATATGGGAATGCGGCGTGCAAGTGCATCCGAGCCCGCTTTCTACCGAAAGATTCGATTCGATTCGTCTTGTACGGAACGGCACTGCCGATCGCACGGGAACCCTGCATTGAAACGTATCATCGGGTGTATTGAGCGTACCAATGAATCGCCGGTATACGCGGTCGTCGACATAAATCCGGGAATGTCACGGGATAAAGAAAAACAGCTCGAATACCAGGGAAATGTGAACATATTTTTCGTGGCCAGTTTGTACAAAAGTAGTGCATGGTGTGAACAATGGAATTAATTGATGTAGATTAATTGCCAAGGCCTTTTCCAGCTTGTATTATTAGTAGACTGCGGAACTTTATGCAAAATAAAAATTGTATGCATCAACTGCAACAAACCAGGGCCAGGTAATAATTTCTTCCATTCTTTAATAATGTTCACAAGCTGCAACTAATACATTGATGTTCTTAAGCTTTTTAAATATGTTCTCTGTTTTAAATTGCAACTACCCATTTTTGTCATAAATGCATAAAATCCGCAGTCTAATTATCAGTAGCTGAAAAGAAGTCACTTGGCATGTGGCAAGCGAGAAACCCCTGTTGTCCTTGTGCCCTCCCTGGTTACTTCTTTTCAGCTCCCAATACTACCCAGAGTTGCTAGCGTAGAGTCTTTACGCTCCCCTTCCACCATCAATTTCCCGTTTAGTGACTCTCCGCACGAGAAAGAGGGACGTCACACATCCCATCGCGGAGAGAGTCGTCGCTAATGGCAAATCAAGCCACATTTAGTAGTAGAGGGGAGGCATTTTATTATTTGATAATACCAGAATCCCGTATCGCCAACAAGCATCCCCACGCTTCCGCCACAACTGGTCACGTGACGTGATGCGCGCACCCCATTCGCGTTGCGTCTGCGTCATGACCAGTGCCGCCAGAATCGACCAGAACTGGTTGATTTTTCCTCTCCTCCTTTTCCCCTTCCACTATCCTATTCCAGCACCATGAGCATACTCCAACATCCCCCCTCTAAAACCGTATTACATACTAAGGTCACGTATTAATCTGGTCATCAGAGAGGAGGTAAACGATATTCCCCTCGATTTCCTCGATCTGGTCGTGACTAATCTGGTAATAGTAGAGAGAAAGGGTGTAACTGTACTCCCCTCAATTTCCCTTGCCTGATGTCTATCCTCAGCTCCTCCTTGTCCATTGTCGTCATCATCCCCGTAATGGTGGGTTTTAGGGTGTCTTTGGTGTTGTGATGCTTTGCAGTCACCTTTGCCTCGGCTAAGCCTCACGTGTAATAGTCCATGTGATTACAGTCGGGCCTACAGGAAGTCAACAAGTTGAAAAACCAATGATAATAGAGGTTTTCGTAAAGCCTGATTAATCTTTTCTTTCAATTCCATCACCAATTCCGGGCTCCTCTTTAGAGTTGCTTTAGAGTTGCGCAATTAGAATTGTTTTGCAAATTTTAAATTTGAAAGTTAACTATTCTATTCTAAATTAGTATTCTGTTCTAAATGTCACATAAATCTCTTATATTTACACCTATTTCATTAACGATACTAATGCATGGCGGTATTGCAAGCAATTTCCGCGAATCGACGAAGGCGTTCCGCAGGAAATGCGATTTCAAACCGGTATACGTCCCTTAAAAAATTTTGTGAAATCGAATTAACTCGAATATCTGATATCTCCGTTCAGAATTAACACGTAGCCAGGTAGCGCGTGGTATTTTAATTATAGAAAATTGCTTGAATTGCGCCGGTTGTACAGTATTGCAACGCGTTTCACCGCGAGGACTATTTCGACGTAACTTTCGCAATGGCGTAAACCGGGATTACAGAATAATTAAATCGTTTCGTCGAAAGATACAGAGTAATTTAGTTAATAGGGCTGCCGGGTTTTTACCATAACGATAATAAAACACGGCATTTCCTTCACTTAAATCTTACTCGTGCTATCGATTAATTAGTCCGTGGAATGCAAAGTATGAAAAGTAATCGCAATAGAATTCATTACCGCCGGATGATTAATTAATGAGACTCATTTCTCCTCTATTCATACACATGGGAACTAAAAAGTTATGGTGGTTATAAAAACTACATCTTCAACATTTTTAAATAATATTAATCTGTATATGTTTACAATAAATATACCAGTTTTATTAGTGTGTATCACCATTCGATAAAGCATTGTCGATATAATTCCCTCAATTTTTCAGGCTTTCAGGATATCATTCAATTCTTGTGAAACATTTTTATTTCGAAGAAACTTGAAAATTGACCATGCAGACTGTACAGACTGTGAAAATTTATCTAGAGAACATAACAGGATAACATAACTCAATAACAGTCTATTATAGAGATTACAACAAATTTAATTAAGAAGTTTTAGAAAAAAAATCATTGTTGAAAAACAATGTTTGATATCACTACTAAAAATGTTAATACTCCAAAGTTTTTTCATTTTATGGATATGAAATTGATATAGTACCTCATACAATACTTAAATGTGAAGTTATTGATTAGATACCAACATATTTAATAATGTAAACAATATTGTGAATAACGGTACAGCAGTTCCTAGTGGTGACTCTGAGTCGCTAAGGGTTAAGAATTTCGAAAATTCAAAATTGGATCCAACAGCTTGCGTTACCCACTGTATGCATTAAAATTTAAGTGCATGCTGCTTAAGATTGTAACAGCTAAAGTTGTTTCTCCTTCTTTCGATAATAATAAAATAGAGATGTGCAAAAACAGATCATGTATCATATCATGCTCTACTATATGAACATTATCTTCCGAGCAATCATGTAACCCGTCATTCATCATTCACTTCTGAAAGTGCAGCATAAAGCAAACCGACCAGATTGCAGCAATATACACGTTACATACAAAATCATAGGGTTCGTACCCAGAGCGGAAAATTATCGATGGCTCAAACAAACACATACTTACTATTCTTGAACATTATCGGTAGCACTGATCGAGTGAAAGTGAACGTAACTATCTGCTCCCCGACTTTTTGCACAGTCACATGATTTGTTGAACTTTCACGTCTTCGTCCGCGCGAACATGTTCAAGTGCAACACGTGTAATCCTCGAAGAAATTAACGCGATGTTTAGGTTGCGTAGAAGAAGCTCGACCAAAATTGTCATTATTAATTGAACATGATCGGCAACGAGGAAAATGCGATGCACTAGTTAGTAGCATAACTCTGTTAACATAAGAGTACGTTCTCCATATTAATTTGATTTTAATCTATTAACTGAGTGATTTCTCAATCATGAACGTTTAGAGAAGAGTAATGTAAGATAAATGAAATTGACATGTCAGAAATCTTGCCACAGTAAACGTAAATGAGACGTTCTTCTTTATTTATAGTTTTTATGTTGCAAATGTTATTTGTACTAATGTGAATATTATAACACATTACAGTGAAAGAATTATTTGTTGCATTAGGAAAGTGAAAAATAGTTAATTGATAATAGCGAACACGAATAACGAGTTAACTCGTCGTCCCCAATTAAAAAGTTCTCTAAAATATTCTCTATTCATAAATGTATGAGAAAAACTATTTAGAAGAAAATCACAAGAAAAATATTTTTTTAATAAAAATTGAATGGCAAGCATAATGATAAATCTAAACAAGAAAATGTCGACAAAGCACAGTTTCGCGTATTTTAAATAAACGCTATAAAACTGATCAGAATCACGGAAATAATTATAATTTATAATTCCGCAGCCTCAGTTTACGATGTTTGCGGTTATTAAAATAATATTTAAGACGTATGTTCCTCGAGATCTTTATCCATTTGATTTATGGAACGACAGTACATTCAATACAGTTGCGCAGTACCGTCTGCCATCGTACAGGGGAAAAGAAAAATTGATTATACCTTCGTTGGTACACCGGGCCATGTTGGACTGCAATTAGTCCGGACATAAAACCATTCCACGGTCACCCGTTCGTGGCAGCAGCGTTAGCTATGTTGGCGACGGTCAAGAATTCATCTAATAACGAGGTGTCGCCGAAAAGTAAAAACCGCCAGCCCGCCTCTCCAGTAATTCTTCCTCTAATGATACGCTGTCCGCTTAATTACCGTGGCCGAGAAATTAGAAAGGAAAGGTAAATGGCGGCAGGTTACACAGAAACGTCAGATACAGCTATGTAGGTTTCAAGTATCTGTTAACCTAGCTGGTCGCTGTCAAAAAATACTCTCCGAGGAATTCTGTCTTTTACAATTTAATTCTGATATTTAAACCATTGTGAATTCAACAAAGTCAACCCTAAAGGTACATCTCCATCTGAGAGTTGCTCTCGGGAGGACTTTCAATTTGCGTGTCCATTTGAGAGTATGTTCTTCAGGTTGCTCTCGGAGATTGACGTGAAAGTCAAATGTTGCGTTTCGAGAAAAATGCGTTTAAAAGTAACAGAAAAAAATCGTAATTCATTTTAACTTACCGCGTTTTTTGCTAATCTGCGATTCCGGGGCCATAGAACAGATCTTTCTCTGTACATTCGTAAAGGTTTTAACACAGTCAGATTAAAAAGAGACCGAAGGACCGAGCGCCCGACGAGGGCCCGACTACTTGAGCCCCGGTCAATACAACTGTTCACTTTATTTTGAAAATAACGTACAAGAACATCTCTGATCACTTTCTAACTTTTTTTATCGTAATCCTGAGGAAATTTCCTATCGATTTAAGAACAAAATTTCATTTTACACAAGGCTCCCCCTAAATCTAGACTCGATAAGATGTCGGTGAAAACAGTATCGGTGATTTCAACGGGAACCATAAAAAAAACACAGGTGCATATGGATTCTGTAATTATTTTGACGTGCAGAATGCACGGCGAAAATGCGTCGTACCTCAATTACACTGTCCAACAAATTGCAACTTTTTTTATGTTCCCAATATACTGTTGGGTCCTTCTTATAGAGTTTTTTGCGCTGATTCCGAATCTGGCCTTAATTTTTTTCCTATACGCACAGTTTTCGAGGAACATGGCTTTAAAAAAAACATATTTTTCAACTTTAAACAAATATTATGATGTTATTATAAAAGATATTGAATTGTTCTTTACAGCAAAAGATTCTGTAGACTTTCCCGAATCCAGTGATATATAATATTAATGCATTATTATTGTTTAAACATGTTTAAACAACGTTTAAAGACGGAGAGACACTACTTTTGCACCAATTTTTGAGGATATTTTTCAATTTATCTCAAAAAATAAGGGTCCAGCGGAAAATCGAACTATACCACGCGATAGAGCAGACTTTTATCTTGAAAAACCCCCCTTGGAAGTTTTTGCAGCATCGACGTTTTTACCGAACTAGAAAGCAAAATATCTTCGCCCGACATGAGTTATCGCCAGTGGCGCTCACCACTAGAACGGTCGTTCGCCGCTCCGTATCCCGTCCCGAGCGCCACTGGCGATAACTCATGTCGGGCAAAGATATTTTGCTTTCTAGTTCGGTAAAAACGTCGATGCTGCAAAAACTTCCAAGCGGGGGTTTTTCAAGATAAAAGTCTGCTCTATCGCGTGGTATAGTTCGATTTTCCGCTGGACCCTTATTTTTTGAGATAAATTGAAAAATATCCTCAAAAATTGGTGCAAAAGTGGTGTCTCTCCGTCTTTAAACGTTGTTTAAACATGTTTAAACAATCATAATGCATTAATATTATATATCACTGGATTCGGGAAAGTCTACAGAATCTTTTGCTGTAAAGAACAATTCAATATCTTTTATAATAACATCATAATAATTGTTTAAAATTGAAAAATATGTTTTTTTTTAAAAGCCATGTTCCTCAAAAACTGTGCGTATAGGAAAAAAATTAAGGCCAGATTCGGAATCAGCGCAAAAAACTCTATAAGAAGGACCCAACAGTATATTGGGAACAAATTTGGTGTTGGACAGTGTTATTATTATCAACACCCTGTGCTAAACCTGTAGGCAGTGTTCGCGGCTTGTGAGAATAAAGTCCGTCCCGCTGTATCCGTTACTCTTTACAGAAAAATCGATCAGACATCAATCAGGAGCAGCATGGTGCTCGTTAGTCGAGCACACGGTACAGGCTCAATGAAACAACGCGCAGAGAGTCGGGAGTCATAAGTCACGGAACAAATGACGTTTCGCTTTTAATCTAGGTCGATAGAAACGAAGCAACGAACCTTTCCACTCGTATTGTTGGTCGCTCTGCTGGAAGATGTATCGATTAGAGGACAGTTCCTTCTTCTTTCTTCCTCGAATGATGAATGGACGCGGTCAAACTCGATATATACAATCGGTTTGACATAATATTCTTGATTAATGGAAACGGTAGATCGAAAGTCAGAAGATTTTTTTCACTGCATCGGTTTATGACTTTATTAATTTTCCCGATGAACACGTAACATGCTGCTGTGAACTTAATTACATCAGTTTCTTAGTATAACTACGCTTACCAATAACTTTCACCTCACTTTCAAGCATACACAGTATTTGCAATGGTGTACCGTTAGAAAAAGATACACTATTTCGGTACGTCATTACTCTTTATTAATGGTTGGTGTAGTACTCGCCCAATGTAATTTATGATTTAATGGTCTGTTGGAAACATAACAAATATGTTGTAGCCAGACTAGACATATTTATAACAAAAATGAATAGGTGCAGTAGTAAAAAGATTGCAGGAATTTAAGACTGTCGATATACTACTTTCAACATATTACAATTATTAATGAGGAAACTAAATTTTTACTTAGCTCCTGTAGCTTGCAATTGATGTATACAAATTTGATTTTGCATAAAGATCCGCAGTCAAGTTGTAGAAAGTATCTACAGGTAAATCAAAATATATTTGCTTGGTTAACTATAAACGTTATAAAAAAGTTTTTGACATCTCAAATTTTATTATAGTATAAGTAGACTCCGAATTTTGTATACTTTTGGGACAAAAATGAGTAGTAGAAATACAGAGAGCAGTAAAATCATCCAAAGAATTTCACTGTTAAATTATTTTAAACAAGTAAAATATTATAATTTTTCATTAAATTTCTGTTTCTTGCAATCGATGCAGCAAGTTTGTAATTTGGATAGAAATCTATAGTCTAATTACTAGACTGCGGATTTTATGCATTTATGATAAAAATGGGTAGGTCCAATTTATGACAGTAAAAATATTTGGAGAATTTAAACATACTGCAATATCATTTTCAACTTATTAAACGTATTCAGCAAGAAATTAAATATTTTTTTCATCCCAGCTTGTTGCAATTTAGGAAGAAAAAGTTTTTATTTTGCATAAAGATCCGCAGTCTACTAATTACAATTTTGTATTAAAAACTAATAAAGTTGAATCTGTAGTTTAGATTACATTTTAAGAAATACATTTCAGGCACGTAAAGGGCTACTTCAGGGTACATAAGTTTGCTCGAGCGACAGTTGGAAAATAATACAGGCCGTATGCAAATTCGTTTCGACTATTCGAAATGCCACACATTGCCTTTTAAGGGCATTATTACGCCACACCGTGGTTCCAAACGAATCTCAAGTCATTGTGTACAGGCCAGTCCTATTATGTCGCAGTGCTGGTAACTGTGTACACAGTGTGGGAAAGAGGAAAAATAGATACTCCAAAAATAGTTCGAACAACGAAGAAGGCTAGGCGCAGTTGTTGTTTGCGCTACCATAGTCGATGTTCTCCCGGAAACACAGTAAGTTTCGCAACAGTGGTTGCGAATCGTGCGTCGGACCTGTATTATCCATTAGATACAATAGCTATAGTGGTGCAATAAATCGCTAGAGCTCGTGACCGTACATTAATTTGATTAGTTCGTGTAAATGGGGCTTCATTATATCACAATTTTATTATAGGAAACATGATCCTTTGCTGTGCTAGGTATTTTCTAGTTATTAGTGCTGGGTTCCTGCACTAATGATGTACAAATATTTTATGTTAGTTGTACTCTAGCTGTTGACTCAAACACAGTTACTTATAAATTGTGGGAAACGTTAAACATACATTAGAAGATTACTCCGAATCAATAATATTTTATTTATTATCGACGTTTCGTAAATAATTCTTATAAATAGCACGATTCTTTGCAGTGTAATTAAGGTTATAGAAACCTTTCGTTTGTTTACTATCGTAAATATGTATCTTAATATTTTATTTATGAAAATAAATTAAAATAATTTGTTTCTTTAACTTATGTTTTAATTCTTCTTAAAATATACTTAGTCCCGCATATATTTGTTATCACATTTACTGGGTGTATTTATGTATCTTTCATCTTGTACATTCAGCACATAGAAATATATGCATAAAGCATCAAATGATGAAATGCAGTACCACGTATTATTATAATTACAAGAAATGGTTATTTCAACGAACAGCAATTACATAAGTAAATAGTCAATTATTGTTAACAGTATTTTTGTCTTGTTATAATACATAAAATAGTATTCTTCATTGCAGAAAAATTATGCTTCTACAAATTTATACAAAAATATGTGGTTTAAAATGTTTAAATGTATTTAACAATTAAAATATCGATGTATTAGCAAGAAAAAATAAAATGCACGGGAAATATCTGAGAAAAAAAATATTGACGCCGCCGGGATTTGAACCTGCGCGATCACGTTGCCGAGCGTAACAGTAGTCTGGCGCGAAATAAATAATGTTTTCCGTTATGTAATGACTGTTTAGCGTAAAAGAAAATATTGTCGTCGAATTAGAAATTGCAAAAGAATTTGTCAGAAGTGGGATTCGAACCCACGCCCTCAGAGAGGACCAGAAAGCTCCAGAAACCCGAAGAACGGGTAAGGTATTATCCTTGAGTCTGGCGCCTTAGACCGCTCGGCCATCCTGACGTTGTGGTAACAGATCGTAAGTTTAGCATTATATGTTACAATACTATATATAACTACACGATTATACTACTAAATACATATTGAGCCAACTTTATCTTGTTGACATAAATTTGTCATTAACGTGATGGATTACAAATATATGTTAAAAAATAATAATACTGAAGATTTAGGATAATCAATCAAGATAACCAATCAAATCAAGAAATTAAGTATATACATGTATCTATAAATAACATAATTATTATTTTAGTAAAACTAACGAAAATATGTTAACAATATTCTCTCATATTTAATTGCTTTTTCAATTAATAATGTGATAATAATTAAAATTAGTGCTGTGTCTGACGTAAAGAAAATAATATTATATTTGACGAAATAATAAGTTTTCGTTATTTCAACAATTTTAAGTATTGTTAACTAGTTATTTTACTAATTTATGAAATTAATTTGAAATAAATTATTCGTTTTTTAAATAATATATTGTTAATTTTTATAAATTTACAATATACAAAAAATAATAAATGAAAGGTTTTTAAAGAAGATAGAAAAATAATTGGGTTTTATGTATAGATTCGTGATAGTAACTATACTTTACACAAAAAGACTTGCGTAAGTGTTCTAATCGCCGAAATGAATCTAATGTCAATATGATGAAATTATTGTACGTTGTACGAATGTTACTGAGCTCAAATAATACTATACGCACGTCTCGTAGGTCAATCTGTTCGTTTATAAAATAAATTAGCCACCGCCTTGTTTCTTTGGAAACCCGGTTTCACATAATTCAATACTCCAGTGGAAACTAGGGACACGTGGTGTGATAGAGTCGATTAAAGTAACATTTTTGCTCAAACCTAATAGTGTGCACCTTATATTAAATAGGCTACGTATAAATCTAGCTAGACTTCAAACCTGTTATAAATAACATTCGAATAATTTCAAAATATATAAATACAGTCGGACCTCGATTATGCGAACCTATGATGTCTTTAAATATTTCAATCTAAGGCGATACATATATAACACTATATGTATCGTATAAATAAATAAAATTTAATCTGGCATTATAATTGAGTAACTGTTCTAATATTCGAACAGATATGTTTCCTTGTTTTATTCCCATAATCGAAGTTGTACTGTAGATATATCCCCCTAATACAATTTTTATAAATAATATGGAAATTCGTTTCAAAATGCATCAGTAAGAAAATAGTTTGTCTTTATAAATTCTATTATTTATAGTGTTCTGTATAAATAATAATCGAGTCAATCTTAATGTGAAAAATTAAGCTTCTTTAACGATCCGATAAACCGAACAAGTATTACGTATACCAGTTCTACTCTCTAACCCGTCACTACTGCTGTCTCACGTCCTAATTCATTCTTATCGGTTTCTGGAGCTCCAGCATCGTCGTCCCTGTCATCGACCTGCCTTAAAAAGAAGAACAAATAAAGGAAAACAAGAGACGATAAAACGATTCATTGTCAGGGGACCTAAGCGTGTAATGTTTCATCCAATATCGAATAAATGGAACTGTTTTTTTGGAATGATGAATGCTATTAGAGTTTTAAAAGGCAACATAATCAATCTTCACGTAGGAATCTTCGATTGTGCAATTCAGATTGTGAATTTGTTTATAGTATTTAAAATTAATTTCGAGAATTCAAAACTGGAGCAAATGTTCAACGAAAAATAATTTGTATGAAACACTGTATAGCTAATAAGCTATACCAGTCAAGTAAATAATTACTTTCTTAATAATTTCGTAATAAGTTTTTTATAATATCTGTTTTCAAACATGGTAAAGGTTACTAAAGTCTAAGAACAAACATCGTTGCGTCACCACAAAAATTCGTTACAAAATACTAACAATAATTAGTACCACTTCATAGAAATATTTGCAATAGTTTTACAAAAAAAACTGTAAGTTAAAAAATTGAGAATGAAGAAGGATTTTCATGTAGACTCAACGAATATCTATTTATTGTTGAGGATTAACAAATAAAATCACGATATCATTTTATTTGTAATCTCGAAAACAAAACATTCTTTAAAAAATGTTTCGAGCGGAAGTTTTAAAGGTTTTGAAGTCCTACTGAATGGTCATATATGTTCTTCGAGATATTTAATCCATCCAGAACTTTTTGAGAACCACGTATACAAAACTTTATTGGACGCTTCAATGATGATCATTGGAAACGTCCGTTTTCTTCTACTTGAACTATCAGTACCGAGTTCAGCATTGAATATTCTCAATTGACATTTGCGATTCAGGAAATCTAATCCCTAATAGAAGCTCAGAAAGCGTCCAGCAAAGGTGACCACGGAGAGATCATGCAGAATAGATGATCCAACACGAATGCCTGATAAAACCGGTTAAATCAGAAGCACTGGAGTGGGCCTGGAGCTACCCACAACTCCGACAATAGCATGGGAACAGAAGAGGTGCCATATCTCCGGCTTATTATACGAGCGTCGTTAAATCGGATCTATCTTAGCTGTTCGGAATGCCCGTATAGAAGACACAGCCTGTCATTATGGGTGTCATGGGAGTTCTAGCAGCGGTTACAACCGTGAGTCTATTTTACGATCATCGAATCGTCGCCTAGAATAAGTTTGGCTGGCATCCAACCGTACTACTCTCCTTACTGGATCTCACGCGGAGAGCCTCGTAAATTTTCAATGGACTGATCAAACAGCGCGAATAAGTATTATCTATTTTGGAAACCGGCAACCTAACGAAAAGAATATAGGGAGGAATAGTCTAGTTTAATTATAGCATTACCTACTGGATGTGTAATAGGTTTTCAAAATTAATGAGTAGACTGTGGATTTTATGCATTTATGACAAAAATGGGTGAACGTAATTTAAAACAGTGAAAACATTAAAACGATTTAAGGACATCCATATGGTATTTTCAATTTATTACAATTGTTAAAGATAGGAAGAAATTTTTATATGGTTCCTGCATCTTGTAAGTGACGAAGTCTCTTACTCTTACAGCCTCTTAATGACTAAGGATGTCTTAATTGTTCAATAAAAATAACAATTTTACTTGCGAAACAACTAGTTAAACAATCCTCAGTAATGCGTTCTAATAATTTCTTTTGGAATCAGTATTTGAAAGAAGATTTCTAAACTCCATTTTGATGTAATTGGTACAGCGATTAAATTTTGGTTGGTACAGTTTTAACTTTGTCTGAATCCTTATGAAAGTTGTAGGGTCCTAATTTGTTAAATTTTACAAACGTGAATTTTTAACATTGAAAACCCTACAGTGACATTTTAATGATGAAAAATAAGTGAGTACAGCTACCAGTGTACTAGTTAACAATATTATCACAGTTCAAACATAAACAATTTTTTAAGAATTGTAAATTTTGCATCTTTTGGATATACAGTATGTACTATAGGTATTTATGTACTCCCCAAGGAATTAAATGGAATCATATAATATTCGATGCATCTCGGTATTCAGAATGAAATGTATTCACCTACTTATGTCGAAAAATTGCGGATCATTATTATCAGTACATACATAAGTGTACACATCATATTCTGTGATTCTATTTTTATTATACTAACGCTTATAGTAGATAAAATGAAGTGGTACACAATTTTATTAAAATTATATTGCGTAGCCTATTCCAACAAAACTATCGTTGTTCAGCCAACCAGCAAACAATAGCATCGACACCCAGAAAGGAAAGAGAAACACAAAGACGTGAAAGTGTAAACGTGATACAATCGAAGCAAAACACAATTAAAAAAACGAGATATCCAACAAACAATTAACGCTGTCATTAAACGTAACCAGGAATGGACCAGGAAGTAATTCGCGTTTGATTTCCGTCCAAACGTGCTTTCCGCATTAGTTCTCATCAATCTGTCGGAATAAAAAGTTTACAAGCGTTGAGCTGTGAAATTGAATTCGTCATAAAAGTCGTTCGATTTTATGCGACGTTAATTGCGAACAGATACCGCGCCGTAGAAATGAAACTCCGTTTGTTTTGCCTGCGTGTCACGGTAGACTGGTTTTCGCGAAAGGGCCGCCTTTCATCGCAATTTATTAGCGACGTTTGTCGTGTGATGATTCCCAAAGTGAAAGTGCGACACACACACGCGGCCGTGAAAAACGTCGTTTGTGACGAACATGGCATTACAAGCGCGATAATTAGCCGTGAAAGTGTATCGACAAAAACTGTTTATACAGTTAGGCTACGCGGTTTTTCTGTGCGATTCGATTCCATTGGCATGTAACGAGCCGCACGCTTGTCTGCGTGCACCATTTTTCCGTCCTTCTCTTCGGCGGTAATCACGTTATCAATCTTCTGCCTGCCATCGCGATCGAGAGAAATCGTCGTTCGCGGAAAAACTGTGTCTAGCCGCACCGATATATGTATGTATACTCGATACCGCGAACTCCGGCTCCAGGCACTTTTATCCAATTAAGTTGACGCGTATTTCACGTTTGTCGCCGGGACACGGTTGTTATTTTACGCCGGGCTGGCCCAGATTTCTCTGCGCGCTTTATATGGGAAAAACGTGTACCACGATCTTTAGAACCGCGTCAACTTCGTTAACATTTTCGAGTCTCCTGACATTTCCGCGCCGCCTCAAAGGTTAGGGGATGAAGGAACGATATGGAACTGTTACAAATTGCGCGAGGATATCGCAAGAACACTACGTACGAGATTCGATTCCGTTCAAAAACCTTTCGCAGGCAGCTCAGGGTTGAACTTCACTTTCTGGAACCAAAAATTTTGCAGTTTTTTCATGTAATCCTGTAAATTTTTATGAGAAAACTCCAAAAGCGCGGAGTTCACTCGTTCAAAAGTTACACGCCTGTAAAGAGCGATTTCTAGCGTTTCTCACAGGGACGGGCGGTCTACCATTATAATATAAACGTGATCATATGATAACTTCACCATAAAAAATCAGCCATTTTATGTTTCTGGAATTTGTTGAAAATCGATTTTGTAGCCAAAAGATTGGAAAAAATTCACTGTCATGTGTGCTGTCGGGTAAAATGTCCATAAATGTTTTCGTAATTTTTCGTTGAACAGAAGGGAAGAACTGTCGAGTGTTATGAAGGAATATCAATTTGGTTTGGGGTACGTTCGATCCCCTTACCCGGTAAGGGGTACATTGTACAATTGTGAAGTATATAATGCAATTTTACCAGCTGCATCTGTAAGAATAGAAGTGTACGCGGAATCCTGCAGTCTATTTATTGTGTTTCTTAGGGCCCCGAACGATCAACTTTAACTTTCGCGTCAGAAAATTCCTGCAACGTCAGTCAAACTGTATGAGCAACGCGTTCGCGTAAATTTACACCGAGTCGAAGTGCAGAAAAAATATCTTCCTGTACCGTGACCGACACGGAATGCCGAGATCTCGGTGGTTCGCGATCAAACGGATGAACGAGTCTGCAGCTCGAGGCTCTGCAACTAGAATGCAGCCGTGCGGTGTATGCAAAGATTGTTGTGCACCTCCGCGTCGACCATGAACGCTCGACGTTACACGAGACGCAGCGAAGGTGAACAAACCCCCTCACCTGCTTGATATTGTAATATGTATCTATCTCTATTTACCCGTGACTCTTTTATTGCCAGCTACCGTGCAGCTAATTGAACTTGCTTTCCTCGATGTCCGAACACATTCAGAAAAACCACGAAACCTATGCTTTCTCTTTTCATTCCAGCTACCCCTAAAGCAGGGTTGGCCAACCTATGGTGTCAAATCGTTCGGGACAATTTTCAAAAAGTTATTAGTTTTTAAAAGATGTCCACGTGTCCACTTACTTTGATGATGACAGATTTGTTGCTGGTACTATTTGTCGTTAATAACACATAACGTATTCAAGACGTCATTTTATGTGATGGGGTCAGAGTGGAACAATCAACTACATAGTGTGTTACGTCCTGGGCAGTCTTTTCATTTAACCATAAATACTAACTTTTGTAATCTACCCTGAGTATACTCCCGTGTTGGTAGTGAGTGACGCACGCTTCCACTAGCTAATTATAAAAGAATATATTGACATTCACTTCATTTATCAGAAGTTTCATATAATTCTTTACCCGTGTTTACATTAAAAGGATCGAGTCATATATTCAACGATCCTTATCTAGAGGGTGTTTTATTCCCCACAGATAATTAAATTTAGTATGCACGTCACTGGCGGTAGAGTTTCATTTTCCCAAAAGAGATCAAGCAGAAGGATGCATAAATAGTTGAAAATGCTACAGGAGTCGCATAATTCATGCGAAAAGTATCCTTTCATTTTATAATCAACCAAGACGAGATCTTCCATAATTTCCAAAAAACCAATCGCATCATCCAATTATGCAAACGGGAATGTATAATATATTTCACGTTGACAAAATTGTTGGCCCACCCTGTCCGTTGTTTGAAACTCTCAAAATATATGATCGGCATTATGTATTGCATGGAAGAGTATGTATTCAAAGCGGGATCATTTTCAAAGACGATAACCACTTATCAGGCTGGAAATCCTGCGGGCTCGCCGTGGCAGTCTTGCGGCGTTCGTGAGATAATGGCGAACCTGCTGGCTACTTCTGACGTCGATTCTCTTTTTGGTCGTAAATCGGCGGCCTCTTACAACCCGCGATAAATTACTTTACGCCTGAATCAGGAGTAACATCGTGGATTCTCAGGAAAATGCACGCTGGTTCGGGCTCGTTCATGAGTATCGTTCGGAAAGCCTTTAATGACTGCCGCGATACCGGGTAACGAGACCGAAACCATGGTGAAAGGTGTGAAACCGACGGAAATAAATGTTAATCCACTCGCAAATGCTTCTCACAATGTCTGACAAAAGAATCAACGGGTTCAACCATAACACCCCTTTTATGGTCACTAGATCGTTGTATGCATTTATAGCTTGTAAATATCTTTGACTGCATTACAGGGATGCTTCTGTGCTAGAGCTACGATAAACGACGAAAGCGATGACGAGAGCTAAGCACAGATGCGTATACTATTCTTTTATAGTGTTTTTAGTTTATATTGGGCAGAGCTGTTTATGCATTTATATCAAGAATGCGTCAGAACTATTAAAAAATTGGGGTATGTCACCATATTTTGTTTTCAATATTTATTATTTTAAATTATTATGTTGTACTATAATCTAATCATAATTTAAATTATTATATTACATTATCATTTAATTATAATTATTATATCGCATTATAATATTTAATTATAATTACAAATTTTATATTATAGACACGATATTTTTATATTATAGAAGAAAAGTTTATATTGATATTGAAATTGATATTAAATTATTATTAGTTGCATCACACTGTTTTCTCTCAACCTGTTATACAACTATATCTTGCTTGTTACGAAATTGCTTCCTAAAACAAAACATTGTTATTTTTACTTTTATTTAGATTTATATGCGTTTATTTGCAATTTTTAAACTTCAATACTGTATGAAAGAACAATAAGAATTCAGTGTAGTAAGGTTTCCATTTAAATATTTATTGTTTTAGTGCAGAATATCCAATACAAGTAACTCGCAATCTAATAATAATCTTTGAGAATGAAGATGTAATAAATATTGAAAATGGAAAGTTGATAGTGATTATACAATATGTATGCAGTTTTGTGTAAAATGTAATAGATCTGAAGATAGGTATGAATATGAAATTTATACAGCAACTATAATATCTTAATCAGTCTTAATGTGTTACAATAACAATTTTTTAATTCACTTATCTCTTTCATGGGCCATTAAATATACGCAATCGAAGCTGTGATGATAACGATACGAAAATACGAACAGAGAACAAGTATCAGGAACATATGCCTAAAATGATAATGGCTTTATAAAATCACATTTTTAAATTTATTATTTTTGACGTACACTTATTTTATCATACTGTGCACTTTACTACATTGTTTTAAGAAGCACTGTACAAGAATCTCAGAACAAACATTGGATAATAAAGTATATCTGAGATAGAATTGAATGTTAACGCATAACTAACTATAATGAACGAATATGAATGATAATACTTTCAAAACTGCAAAATGTTGAGGAAAGACTAAAGATTAACGACTAACAAATACGTTGCTAATGTACAATCACTCATGTAGTATACATACTTCAGAAAATATTTGTACGGTTAACTATAAAAATGGTGACGTACCACATTAAACAGAATTTTCTATTTATCACTTACTGAAATTATTTATGAACGGGATATTATTTTATTTCAAACTTTTCGTTGTCTGTGAATGTATGAATTTACATAAACATTGACAAGTATTTACATCTATAGAGTACCTACTTACGAAATAAACATTTTATTTCACGTATAAATAGTTTAAAAACTAAATTGATAATTAATTGTTAGCTTGTTATGGCAGGGGTGGTATGTATACGTAATGTACTGTAAATATTAGTGTTTAAAAAAGTTGCAAAAGAATTTGTCAGAAGTGGGATTCGAACCCACGCCCTCAGAGAGGACCAGAAGCCCCAGAAGACCCGTCGTACGGGCAAGGTATTACCTTGAGTCTGGCGCCTTAGACCGCTCGGCCATCCTGACATTGTGTTGGCACTGCTCAAATTAGCAGTCACAAGCAATGATGGGCAGCGTCGATGCTTTTGTAATTAAAATACGTGTAAGAATACACAAATCAGTTAACGAAAATTTTGATTTTGCGCAAAGATTCGCACTTTACTTATAAATTTCTTTTTATTCAAATTACAGCGTTCTTCAATAAAATAATTGCTACTTGCTTATGCCATACAACATACTCACGTTCATTATTGTTGTTTTATTTTTCAATTAAACGGCGGAATCTTTTTTAAAAACTTACTGTATTCTTATTTGATGTTTTACGCTTTCTATTAAATATGGCCGGATGCTTCTTTCTTTTGCACAGTAGCGTATTCATTTAATCTGCCTTTAAAACTTGCATTTTTGGAGTTTCCTCGACAAAATCTAGAGGATTGTATTAAAAAAGTGCAAAATTGTTTTTCCAGAATGTGAAAACCAACCGAATTATTTACTGTACAATCGCACCTCGATAATTGTAATTCCATGGGAAGAATTATAATAGAATCTTCAATTTTTAGAAACTTATAAAGATTCTTGCAGCAGAACGGAAGGGAAAAATGATTGACACAGATTTTCGAGTTATAGAGGTTCGAATGTATTATAGACCTGTCTCATTTCCATAGCTAATTTTATAGAGACCAAAATAAGGAAAGAATTTATTGCAAATGATATGAATTTGTGAGGGTCAGTGGTCGGATGATAATCAATATGAAAGCATCATTAGGTCCAAAAGGAGCGCCAAAAAGAGATACGAAATGAAAAACTGTTTGCCGGTATCGGTTTAATGGAGCATTTTCGCGGTGCTGGTGTATCTGTAAGAAATCGCGTGTAATGACGCGTAATTGCACAATCTAACCACTTGTCAATTACGTCGCTATCAGACGGAGCAGTGAACGAAGGAAGAAGCAAACCAGGTGGTGGGGGTGAGGGTAAGAGTATATGGCGAGATGAATCTGCATTATGCTGTTGTGCGCTTAGATCCGTCTAAACGGATACGGTGGAACTGGTTTCGACCTCACAGAACGTTTCGTCCGGCGCGGCGCGGTTCCTGGAGTCTGGCTCGGCCTTAATCCGGCATGCAGATGCGTTATCCAGCGGTGGGGATCTTTATGTACCTTCCCCTTCGTCGTATTATGCGCGCGTTGGCTACCGTAAATCTGCCAGCAGGACCCACCGGTTGTCAATTATTTCGTTATCAACGCGATAAATCTCTCTGTTCGGCCCAACAATCGTCAATTGGCCAATTATCAGCTCGCTGGATCAGTCCGCGCCACTTGCCACGTGTTCGTTACTTCGTTATCAGCCTAACCCACATTGATAACAACGAATCGCGGTACTCGAACGGTGTCGAGATCCTGCCCCCTGGAATTGACTCTTCGGGGGTCAAAGTCTTGCTCTTTCGTTACACCTTCTCCCCTCCGCCGATAAACCATTTGCAAACTTCGATTCTTCATGCATTTATAATGTGTGGAAAGTTTAAAATATTTACAAAACAATAAATTCTTTGAAATTATACACAATACACATACACACAAAATATAATTTGTATTGATGGTAAAGTTGGAAAGTCCTCTTAAAATTAAGATTTCGTCGCTTACATAAGATGAAACTTAATTTCTTACATTTTCTCGTATTTAATACTCATTTAAGAAATTGATTTAATACGCTGGTTCTAAAAAAATTAAGGCCAGAAGATATTATCCTAAATCGTATTATTAATTGCCTAAAAGAAGTAGCAAATCTTTTATTGATATATTCAATATCTTTGCGACGATTTAATCATTTATTAACCATTTATTTCTCACATTTTGAACATAATAATATCGATTATGAAAGCGTTTGAATGATAAATGAATATAGATAAGGTTGCACAGCGCTTCGAGCTGCGAGTTCTCAATGGAAAACAATGCATGAATAAACGATACCGAAAGTAATAGCCGTGATAATGTGTTCACGATGAGCCATGACGGTGCCAATAATGTTAATGCAACCACGAAGCCGACAACGACGACGAACTTGTAATCCAGGTCAGCCGTCGTGACCCGGCTTGCATTAACTCCAACTTCTTCTCCGCCTTTCTATCTATCTCTTCCACTCCCGAAGTCGCTTCACACCACCCTGATAAGATCGACACGCTCGATGGCCTGCGTCATAAATATTCTATGAAATGCATGCGACACGGCGCATCCGAAGATGATTCGAACGGTAATTTGTTTGCGTTCATTAATTTCGGCGGAATCAATGTTCGGGGAATGGAAAACTTTCTCTTATTATAAATTAATCTTATCATTAATAACTTACTACTAGAATTTCTATATTCCTATTAATTCGGCGTATTTCATTGTACAAAATCTTAGTGTTAATAACTTATTACTAGATTGCGGATCTTTATGCATTTATGAAGAAATTTTGAAACCATTTAATTAAACATAAATCAAGGCGATAAATCTGATGTCCCACCGTGTGCGTGAACTCAAATCACCATTTTCTAACAGGAAAATAACTGCGCACGGAACTTTCAAGTAAACGGAGCACCCTGTGTGTGTAAGTGCATTTGTTTGTTTTCATTTCGCAATATAATGAACACACATGCATTATTCTAATTATCACGAACGAGATATAGCACGAGTTCAAATTGGTTTTGTGTTGGGAAAAACCGCGGCTACAAGCTAGTCGGTACTCGAGGCGAGTGTGTAAGTACATTATCGTGAACGAAATCTCGAGGAGGAAATTAAATATCCGATCCAGGATAACTGTTCGTTAGCATGCAAATTGCGAATAAACTTCCCCTCGTGTCCTGCGAAAATATCGCCTCTCGCCTCCGTGTAACCTGCTAATCCGCCAGAGATTGTCGGCGAGGCGAGAGTAAATCGTTGACATTACGATTGACCTTTTCGCAGTCAACCCGGTGACCATGTGAGCCGCGCGCAAAGTAGCGATTCCCGCGAATGTTCCGTTGTAAAGACAGTGCTAATCAAGCAACTCCGATCGCGAGATGAGGTGCACGGTTCTATTAACTTGGCTGCTCGGGAGTGCCGGGCGGAGATCCGTGGATCGTAAATTGAATCCTTCCGTGTGGTTAAAAATCGTACTCGGCAATTGAAGGGATTCGAGTAATTGGATGGGGTGTATCTAATTGACTGTCTATTTTATGCGAAGAACGTGTATTAGCATTCGGCGTGTCTGTGCTCTGGAGTACCCACGCCGCGCCGCACAGTATTTGGCCTGTTTAGCGCGTCAAAAGTCGAAATTTTTACTTTGTTCAAAATGACTAAAACTTTTTACCCATGTACCTGAATATACATGCAAGTAATCTACAATAATATTTTTCCATAAACGGTACTATTTAGTAACCTATAGATACTTGAAAGTAACATATTATCGTGACCGAGAGAAGCATGGAAAAACTTGTGTTAAAGAAATGATCTTTCTCCCAAGTTTAGTGTATCAAATCGAGATAAAAACATACCTAGGATGTAAAGGAAGGTTTATAGAGTAATTTTACTGCTTTTTGTTTTATACTCTTCGGTGGTTTTGATAGAATAAACAATCAAAATATATAATTTTTTTCAGAAAATTAATATGTATCATGTAATAACTTTTTTTCTTCGCATAACTCCTCTTTAATTTTTTGCGAGGTTAATCATTAGACATTGCTTTATACAATCCTGAAAAGTTTATATGCGGTTTCATACGGTCACATACCTTTTTATGCGATTTAGATCAGTATGGCATGAACCGACCGTATATTATATGACTGAAAATGATGAAATTTTTCTTAATCTGACGAAAAAATGTTTGAAATAAAAGTTTAACAGTATTAACATAGGTATAAACTTCAATATATAAAATTTCGAAAAAATTTTTTTTAAAACAAAAAAACAAGATCGCTTCGACTTTTTAAACATTAAGTTGTATTTTTGATTTGATAGTGTTGTAGCTGGTGTTAAGACGAATTCAACGATATATAATAGTACGACCTTCACACTATTAATAACGTTGCAATAGTTTTGGCGCGCTAAACAGATCAAATACCCCACTGTGCGCCGTCTCTTGCCAACTCCAGTTGTAGCTTAAAAATTCTACGAATGAGTCGCCTTTTTGTAACTAAAAATTGCTGTACCATTATTCAAAATATTGTTTACATTACTAAATATGTCGGTACCTAATCAATTACTAAGCATTTAAGTATTGCATGAGGCATTATACCAATTTCATATCCCTAAAATTTAAACAATCATTGGGAATGGAAATATTCTAGGTCGGAAGAAATGTATAATTTTCGAGTTAAAATTGCTCCGAGTGCAAAGGGTTAAGGGGGTAGACTCGTTTCTAGGATTGCAAGGTGCGGGATGCGCCTTCTCATTTCTCGACAATGCAACGATGGGGTTTTTCAGTAGTCCAACGCGCTAGATAAAAGATCTAGGCCGCAATCGCCGCAAAAGTCCTATTATTACGTTTACGGGGCGTAATTTGCAATATTCGGCAGCATGTAGCTGTCGCAGCTTTATTAAAATAGCTAAATGCACACCTTTATGCTTCCGAATAATGCAAATTACGCTGCCGAATAAAGCAAATTGCGCCTTGCAAACGTAAAAATAGGAATTTTGAGGGCGATCGCGGTCTAGATTGATTTTCTATCTAGCGCTTTTTACTACTGAAAAACTCCATCGTTTGCATTATCAAGAAATGAGAAGGCGCATCTCGCACCCTTGCAATCCTGGAAACTAGAGTATACTAGAGTACACTTTAAAAATTCGGTTTTATAATTGGATAACATGATTTTACACGTGTGTATTTTATTGATTACTATATAACAGAATTTTCTGCTAGCTCACTGTCTAGCATTTTTTTATCAATTGAAGAGGAAAGTTATTTCATTTGTGAGGTCAAACGATCAAATTACACTCTCAAGCTAACAATCCCTCAAATCGGTAGCGCGAGGAAAACAATCGGAGCGTTACTCTCTCAGGAGGATGAAGTAATTAAAACCACGATTAAAAGCTGGTGAAGAGGTCTTTATAATTCCAGTGTAATTACTTCTTCAAATCGTTTTTCCACTTGTGAAGGAAACAGTTCTTCCTCGAGTTCTTTATACTTACCTTCTGCCAATTTTCTTCGTTTAAAAGCAAGATAGTTTCGAATGTTTAAAATAATTAAAACAGTTACCACTACTAGATTTCCACTACTGTTGTTGTATTACTGTAAGTCGTACAGTTTCAACTCAAGGTCATTTCAAGGTCGCGGTATATCGTTGGATCCGTTTTCATTCTCAGCTTTTTAATGATAAACCAAAAAGTAGGTCACAGCAATTAAAAAAGAATTATTCTTCGTTAGATCTGAGAAAATATAACCTTGATATAGCCTTGACTTGCATAGACTTTCTCCTGAAATACTACATATAGAGCAGTGTTTTGTATTTGCACAATTAACAAAGCCAATAGTAGTGGCAGAGTTAGGTGAGGTACTCTGTGTTTGTATTACATTTTGATTTCTTTAAAAACAAGTTTAAGGATTTTTGTGTTTTATTCATTCGTTCAAGTTCTGTATATCACACTTGAGTGCCTTTATTTAGAAACCGTTTAATTAAAAGACGGTGACAAACATATACGATCCAATAGATATGAAAATTACGTTCAAGCTTCGCAATACGACGGTTTCCGGTACTTAAAATAATCTTCAAGAATATTCGAACCTCGCGTTTTTAGATCGGTGAACAAATTACACGGGACCACTTAGGTATGTTGGAAAAATTCCCGTCTCCGTATCGTTGCGTTCGATAAGCGGATCGTTAATCAGAGCTGTTATCTCGCAGGCGAGGATAAAAGTAAGTATGATAAGTGGCCGCGGATCGACTAGATTCTCTCATATACATACATAGAAATACGGGACACTGGCTGATGCACCAGCGATGCATGACATCTGTTCCCATCAATGAATCGCGTGAGAGATAGAGTTATTACGTGTGCAACCCACGCTCGCCCATGCCGCGAATAGAGTTCGTTAGCATTTTCTATCGCACGCAATTAACAGTGTCGTCGGGACCAGCCTACCAACGGGTGTTCTTGCCACCTTCAGCTATAGGCTGCGACTCCAATTCAGCCTGAAATGCGTTAAAACTTTCTTTGGCCTTGAACACTTTGTCACGGAAAGAAACTGTTCCTTATGTTTTAACCGACTTCGAAAACTAGGAGTTTACTCGATTCGTCATGTGCCATATGTAGGGTAAGGTGGACCTTACCTATCTCTCTAATGAAAATCTGGCATAGGATTAAATGAAAAATGGGCGAAATAATCATGAATGAACATCAATATCTAACGAATGAACAGAGCTACCCCAGCGAATGATAATTATATTAACCCTTACATACACTTGATGGACTCAATGCAAAAAGAAGGATACCTAGTTACTGACATAAGGATTAATATCATCATTAGACTGCGGATCTTTATGCATTTATAGCAAAATTGAGTAGATAAAATTCAAAATTGTTGAAATATTTTAAAAATTGCAGATGTCAATATATGATTTCTCCTCTATTAAAATCGTTAAGGGAAGAAATAACATTCAATTTGGTTTCTATTTCTTGGAATCAATGCAGACAATTTTTATTTTGCATAAAGATCCGTAGTCTATGATGATTCATCATATTAGGTACATAACATTAGTCATGCTAGTCAATCGGGTGTTGCATAAATACTTCTAATATCTTTAAACTGAATTTAATTAAAGTGATCCATGAACATTAGCGGAATACACGATCGTAATTAATTAGCAAATATAAAAAAAGGACAGGAAAACGAACAGAGACAATGGAACCGCATTCTTTGTTCACTCGTTGATCTATTTCCTGACAGAAGTGGCAAACGCCGTCTAGATACGTTATCAATCACCCTGATGTCGGCACCGAGAGTTTCAATCAGTTTGTGGGTCTACTTCCCGATCGGCTACTTAAATAGTTACTCCAGGGAGAGAAAGAATCGATCGATCGGTCCGCCAGATAAAGATTCGAACCCGGATCTCTCTCGTTCACCGAACTGCTCTAACCGATTGAGCTATCCAGGCCGTCGACAGATACCTTTCCCTAAACCCCAACGTTCGAAATGGCTGCCGCCTACATTATCGTCGCATTTACATATCACTGGAAGAAGAATCGGAGGCCCCTGACGTCCATAATGTCCGAACCCATTGCGTGTTGTCTTTCACGACGTGTCACGACCGTTCCACGCGTTTCACCATTTTTCATTGAACTTATCACTTCACAACTGATTCCTAATATTTTCTCATGACAGCACAATTTCTCAGTCGTACACGTTATCGTGCGTATCGTTCATTCATTCGTAGACAGCGGATCTTTATGGAAAATAAAAATTTTCTATCTAAATTGCAACAAACTGCTGTGAAATAGAAATTTATTTTCTTTCTTAATATGTTTTCAGTAGGTTAAAATTCTTCTAATGTTTTTACGGTTTTAATCACACCTACTTAGTTTTTGTCATAAATGCATAAAATCCGCTGTCTATTCACAAGGAAAGTGACACAACTCAAAATATATTTCTAGGAAAAGTATAATAATAAATACATAAATTGTAGTGTACATTACATTATATACATATATTATATACCATATATTACAAAGAGGTCAGAAAAGATTTCCATATGGTACATACTGCATGTCTAAGACATAATCAGTTTCAATTTACTATTTGAACCGAAAAATTCCATAATTCAGCGAAAAATATGCAACTCCAACACGTCTAATGTCAGGATAATGTATCTTCACCAAACTGGATTCTCATTATCCGTTAACGCGGCTGGTTGCTATACAGGTTATCCCATCAGAAATAAAACAGTTGGTACTTGATCACTTTCCTGATGTTCAAGGTCGCTCCAAGGTTGTAAAGAAGATGCAATATGCACTATAAAACCCATTACAGAGTGAAATTGAAGAAGATGTGCAATGCGTTTGCGTTCGAGTATTAACAGACTACTGCCCCTGGAGGTATTAAAAGTAGCAAAAAATTATTATACTGAAATTACGATCCGATACTAAACTTTTTAGCGGAAATAACTACTTTTTATATGATTTCTTTTCTAATACCATCTGGCATCTTCGTTATCTCGATGAATTATTCATTATATTTTTGTTAGATCGTTGGTGAGTTCGAATGCAAATCCAACTGATATTAAAATACCCGTTTGTTATTGAGTAGCTATCAAGATGTGGCAGTTGCTCGAGATATTATTAGTACTCCACTTGCTGTGGAGTACGGTACAGCTACCAACAACCAGGGCCGGATTATGCCCCGTAGCAGAAGTAGCAAATGCTACGGGCCCCGCGCTTTTGGGGGCCCCGCTCCATACAAAAAGGGGCCCGCACACGGGAGCTTCGTCGAAGAGGCGCCGAAACATTAATGAGATTTTTGCTAAAAAAAAGTCATTCGTACAAGCGGCTCTGATGATACAAAGCCTAGGGCCTCCTGATAACATTTGCTACGGGCCCCGCGCTGGCTTAATCCGGCACTGCCAACAACGTATCGGTAATATAATATGACTTTATTACTAGCTAACTACAGTAAATTCTCTATAGCCGCAAACGCCTCGGGGGGATTTGTTTGCATTTATCGATCTTGGTCCTACTTTTTTCGAGCTTCAAAGGCCGAGCCGAACGTAGAGAAGGACAGCGCGTGTAACGCGAGACCACGCGCGGGCCTTCGAGCTGTGCCGGCGACTGCGACTCTCCGCGTCTCTTTCTTTCATATACGCTGTCCTTCCTTGCGTTCGAAACTCTCATCGTCAATTAAACCACTAAATTCAGTTCATATTATATCGTGTTTGGTATCATTTTGCATTAGAAAAATGCCAGGAATATGTTGGTGAAAGTCCCATGAAAAAATAATGGAAAATAAAGAAGATAGAATTTTGGTATAACGTTATGATGACTCACGGGCGTTTGAACTGTGCCGACGACTGCGCCTCTCCGCGTCGCGTTAGTAGTGGTTCACACCGATATACCGAGCCGAGATCAGTGTATTGAGTTGGAGGGGATATTTCATTTGCGATTATCGTACATGCCCTGTTTGCGACTATAGAGAATTTACTGTATATGCAAAAAAGAGTGATATTAACAAAATGTGTTAATCGATAACCCTGACACGTCTGGGTATTGCCTCTCTGCTCGTCGGTCTTGACGGAGCTCATCGTGGCCTAATCTTACTTAAAACTATATCTTCACCTGCGCGTGACATCCTTCGTGAGCAGCCAGAATTTAGCTCAATTCTGTGAATAAACGTGTCCAACGCAGCGGTCATCTCCTAACGGGAACAGCACCCGTTAAGCTGCGGTTACGATTGACGGTCTCCGAGAGACCAGCATCGGGTTATGGTAATGCCGCGTGCTCCGTACGTAATCAACATGCGAAAAGGCTACTTATTGTTAACTGTTGAGCCGCCTGGCGCACGCACCTATGGCGGGGGATCCTTTCAACTTGGACTTCTGGCTCCATTAATGGCTTGTACACGTCATTCAGAGAATTCCTGACATGACGTAATTGTTTCGAATGTGTATACGTGTTCGTTTCTCCGTGCCATTGAATGGACCGTCCATGAAACGTACACTGTCAATGCCCAAGCTTTATTTGTGAGTAAAATAGGCATTCCCGGCTGGGTCTCCGTTGTCACGGGAACGAATCTGACAATAAGTATCATGCGCATCAAACGCGGAAGTGTATAGAATATTCCCCCATGCACAGTCATGCAACACGAGACTGCTAACGTAATTGTAGAGGACTGTCGACGCAGTTCTCTGATTGTTTCATTGACTCGTATCTTGAACTCGCGTAACACTAAACCACGGATTTGATGTGTTTACCGGTTTACCGTTTGTGCGAAAGAGTGGAACGCAAGAGTATAAATGTATCAGTTTCATCTAACCCGTGATACAATAAATAAATTGACTATTCTTTTCCTTCTGGGACCAAAAAATTCGCACTTTTTTTTTATAAAATCCTGTAGATTTTAACGGGAAAACTCCAAAAATGCAAGTTTTAAAGTGGGAAGTTTACTCGTTCAAAAGGTAAACGCGGGTAAAAGTAACAGAATTAACGTTTTTAATATTTACAATAGTCCTGTTCAGAACTAATCTGTTCCTAATTGTTATGAAAAAAATTGTTAGCCGTAGGAGCTTCTTCAAAATGAGTTTTTCAAAAACTTCGTACAAATAAATTGTTGGGAACGTATATCAAAAAGCTTTCTGTAAAACAAATGGGAAAGCCAAATTATTGCGTACTAATTTTATTCAACAATAAAAATTAATGATAATCCTAAATAAATAACGTATTCATAATATCAATTTAAAATTTAATTAGCGCAATAATTATATGTGATTGTAAATGTTTGAGAACTCTTAATATATATTTTCAAGAATATTTCTTTATTTGGTCGCGTTAGAACTTTTTTGAAAAATTTCCACATCGAGGCTTGATAACAGCTTCTGTAAATATATTAGTCTGCGGATGTTTATGCAAAGTAGAAATCGTATGTATTAATTGTAAGACACAGAGAAGCAACATATTTCCTTAATAATTTTGTTGAGTTAAAAACAATACAACAGTATTGCAATTACACATGTGCCACCCAAGAGTATAAATTGCAACACAATTGTCCGGGAATTGCCTAATTTGCATCCGTTCTAATTTTTTCGTAACGTATCTCGCCAGTAGCTGATACGACTTGGGATAATGTGTGCATTTCGTGAAAGTGTGTCAATAATGAATGCACAGGAAGAATTATGAAAGGCAATGAAACCGGTCAACGCCGAATAAATTAAATTCAACACGTAGGATTTTGATACAGCTCTCATATCTTTATACGATAGTGAAATTAATTGAAGCCGTCGTAAACACACAAATATTTTAGTATTTTTACGACGTTGTTGTACCACCTTATGCCAAAAGGGGTTGCAAATATCCTGTCAACCAATGAAGATTTAAATCCAAATTATTCGGTCATGAATGTAATGATGATAATTACGAGAAGATCTGGGTTAGGTTTGAATTAGGTATAATATAAAATTAATTTAAATTTCTTTACTTAAATTAGTCGTGGCCGTTATGCATGTTTGACGATGTGTAACGAACATAGCAATAAACATTTATAAACGAATCCTTTCACGATTAAATAGTAAGCGTGCTGTTTGCAAGTGCCAAGTGCACAGTTAAAACCAGTGTCGCCAGATCAAGACTTGTGTCCTTACTCTACCTTCCCCTTCTACGACGCCATTCCCCACTATTCCGCCTCGGCCCGGTCACGTGACGCGTTTCGTCTCTGTTTATCATCTAACCACAGCACAGACTTTTATTCATTTATAGACGTTTGAAAATAAAATCCAGAAAACGGTTCACATAAACATCATTAAAATGTGATCTCCACTTCACTTCGACCGCAAGAAGTTATCCCTGTCAAGGAAGTAAGATTTTCGATGTGATAAAACGGGAATTTGCATAAACATCTGCAATCGAGCAATAAATAACATCGAAAGTAAATCGTACCGATGAAAACTATTTAATCGGAACATTTGAATAAGCGTCGACAAATCGAAGAATAAACCGGTAATAAACTCTCGCGTATATATAATCTTCTCTCTACCGATCGATAATTAATATTACTTCTTTAAATTATTACTTCACTTCGACTTCAACTTCGACTATGTCGCGCACACGTGGGCGTATTAAAATATTATTTAACGCTTCGCGCGTCATCGGAAGGTATCCATCAGAAGTTATCAAAACATCGCAATTTATCGGCAGTCAGCTCTGAATCATTTTGCATTTATCACTGCTACTTCGATGCCACTAGATCTGTTCAACTTGTACTAACTTGTAAGTTGCATGTCAATTATGTCGATGACCGATTAGATCGACGAGATAAGCGATTGCAGCTATTCCAAGGATGCAATCCCTTGTATTATCTCGGTTGCTCTGTGTTTCAGCTGCTCTTGTTGGACGGTACGGCTTTCACTTTGATCTTGCAATAAAAAAAAAGTCGAGTCGATCGTAATCGACCCGATAGCAAAACTCGCTTTTACATCTTTTTAACCCTTACCACTCGAGTGCTGACCCAGAGAGAAAGAGAGAGAGAGAGAGAGAGAGAGAGAGAGAGAGAGAGAGAGAGAGAGAGAGAGAGAGAGAGAGAGAGAGAGTGAGAGAGAGAGAGAGTTGTCACTAAAAATTGCTGTACCATTATTCAAAATATTGTTTACATTATTAAATATGTTGGTATCTAAATAATTACTAAACATTTAACATATATTGTGTGAGGTATTATATGAATCTCATATCTATAAAAAAAAACAAATCATTTACATAGAATGGAATTATTCTAGGTCGGAAGAAATGTTTAATTTGCATAAAGGGTTAAACGAGAAAAGTATTAATTTTCAAGGTGCTCACTCCCTTGCCGATTTTTATTCGGTTACGATAATTTATAATAATACAGGATATAAATTTTCGAGTGGCAAGAAAATGAATATTCATTATTTCTATCTGCAAAATTTTAAAAATCATAATTAGATCGTGGAACTTTATACAAAATGAAAATTGTTTAAAGAAACCAAATAAAAATGGATTGTTCTCTTTCGTAGTTTTATTAAGTTATAATTAAACAGATTGTATGCATTTATGACAAAAGCAATGAAAATATTCTAAGGATTTTGAAAATTCTGTTGTATTATCTTCGATTTATTAAAGTCATCAACAAAAGAAGTCGGGCCCGACTTAAACTGTGATAACTTCGTTAAAAATAACAGTCCGATAATAAGTTTCGGCTCATTTTACAGCTTGAAGCTTCTACTTTCACAATCAATCATTCATTTTTGTTTAAGATATTGTTGCACGATGCAGCGACTAATGTTACAAATTCAAACGGCTGTAAAACCATTGAAAAATTTTTCTTCTGGCAAGAAGTACCTTGGATTTAAAGATTGAAGCTTCCTCTTTAAAATGGGTGCTCAAAAGTTGATCTACTTCTTTTCTAGTCCACTTATTAAGCTCTAAACGAAAAGTGTACTGCCATATTTGCAATAATAATGCTTTACACGACCAAACTATTTCGTAAATAATCAAACGCTTCAATCTATATTTAGACACAACAAAACGGAATGGTTTTCTGGTAAATAATTAACTACTTACCCTAAATAACTAACTTCCTGCATCTGGATATCGATACTTTCACATTCTTTCAACTGTTTAAAATGCTGCCCATCCAGTTTTGTCGTAAATGCATAAAATCCGCAGTTTAATCATAATAGCTAGCTTTTTATATAAAATAATGTTTTGTCGAAGTTTTGAGAAAAAGTGATTGAAGTTCAAAAAGTTCGCCATATTAGTACTTAAATATTTCATGAAAGAATTTCGTTGCATCTCGTGGAATCTGTGACGACGTTTCACGCTACCCACGTGCGAATTTAATTATTATGAAATTGATGGTAAGTTCTACAAAACCGCGAGGATGATTAATCATCGCAGTGGCTTTGACCTAAAGCAGGTTGAAGTTTCCACTTCGTTTTATCTCGTTACCTCGTTCGGAGACGACGTTCCAGGTGATTTCAAGCAGTAGTTGGTTCACCTGCGTGCGACAGCAAACGTGTCTCGCCAGAAATATAATATGATGGATGAGAAGCTCGAGATCGGTGACGATTGATATGAAGCCACTTCTATTTGCAATGCCAAGCGGGGCTCATCATTTTATAATTTTGTGCGTTTAAAGTTGTGTTTCGTACTTCTTTTCCAAGCCCCAAATGCAAATGAGTGATGCTAATATTAACCTCTTGTCGTATTTTAACGAGTCATACTCGTCATGATGATTTTAACAAAGTCCAACAAATATGAATGTTATGGGATTCTTTTTGAATGAAATAAATAGACTGCGCCGATGTTTATGCAATTTTCAATTTTTGTAGACAAATTGTAGAAATTCCATGTAAAATCTCATTTTCAGCGGTACATAGTAGTCTTTGCAGTTCTGAAATGAATAGGAATCGTACTAAATTCTGTAGAATTTTATGTTCCAGCATTTTTTGAAAATTTTCAGAAGTCCTAAGTGCATAAAGATCCGCAGTCTAGTAATCAATATTTAAGCATTAAAATAAATGTAGCCATACAAAAAATATAAACTTTCTTTTCTCTTCTACGACACTTTTGGGGATAAAGACGTTTTAATCACTGCAACTATAAAAAAATGGTACGCGGCAAGGGATTAATGACATTACAGCGTAAAGAGAAAAGAACAAAGAAGGAAGTAATTTAAATTGTGTTACAGAATACGATTTGAGTGACAAGGAAGATTACTAATTTCTATAAGTATCAAAAACAAATTTAATTAATGCGAATTTTCTTTAATCAATACATGAAAACAAACATAATATTACTTATGTTGAGTTTCATAATTCATCAGTAAAATGGAGTTGTTAAAGAAGGGCAAGAAATAATTAGTAATATCATGATTTTTTAGTAAGCTTAATTTTAACCATTCATTTTTAAAAGATAAAAACTAACGTATATGAAGGCACAGTTATTATTATTAAAATAATTATGGTAAAATTATAAAAATAATACAAATTAGCTGCAAATGGTAAATATTTACCAATTGTTGTTTTGAAATTCTAAGAAGTAAGAAATAATGGATGAAAGTGAACGTAACACTGGCCACGTGTAATAAATTTTGAAACGTACGATGACCAGACGTCGCGTCGCCCTATAAGGACTAATTACCGAAGTGCGATCATTTTGTACTGCAGGATTGAAATTCTTTCGGAAGCCGAGCCCTTTAATAAAGGCGAAAGGCCGCTAATGAAATCTCTAAAAGCTCGAAAGAGTATAATGTCGTACACGCGGACAGGCCCGAATTGCATTCGATGCAGTGCAGATACACGTGGATGATTGAAATCCCGGGCGAGGTAATTAATCATGGAATGCTCGCGATGCTCGTAGGTAAATGAGTCACGTTTATTCGTAAGGGAAGTAACGAATCGCCGCCGAGGAAGTCACGATGTAATCGCGACGCTCAGATTCCTGACTAATTTACACCGAGCTGAATCTGTCTCCGATGCTAAATAAACAACCACGGCGCAGGGGAGATCTGGTGAGAACGTGGAGCGATGAGTATAAGTTGATGAAAGGGGCGGAAGCATCTTGATAGGAATCTCGTTAAGATCTGTGTAACGTTCGGCTCGATATCACGGAACCGTGTCGATAAAAGTTGAGTGTGAGGCTAAATGAATATTGGATGATAGGTATTTATTAGAGGAAGTATGCAACTTATTTCAACTATCGGTTCGTTTGAGACGAAGAAAAATTTACAGTGAAGGACGGGAACAAATCAAACCGCGTAACATCACAGAGTAACTGATCAACATACGTCGAACCGTTGGTAACAGCGAGAAACATGAAGTATGTGAAACTCTGGTGTAACTGAAAACTGACATGAAATGTTCACGTCAAGTGAGTACAGTGGATCCAAGAAGTAATTAAACACTACTCATAATCCTGGACTCATTTTAAAACTTGAATCGATGTACAGGGTGTATAAAAAGTAATGGTCATCCGTCCTAGGGGTGAATCTACACCTCTGGATCGGTGGACATTTGTAGGAGAAACTTGCCGCAAAATTGTTTATAACAAAGAAAATTGTTGTTAAAGTTTTTTTTACATCAACGCCTTCTGCTCATCGAGAAGAGAAAAAGTTTGAAAGGAGCCATATGTCGCAAACAAATAGTTATTGAGATATAAGCTGTTAAAGTTTTTCAAAATTTGATTGTGTGGAATTATACGTATAGACAAAAGCCTACTACACAGTCCACACGTCCGTGTCGATGAGACAGAACACATGATCGTGTGCGTGCCTCAAGGCAAATGACATTTAAAGCGACGAATGTCCCTTTAAATTTTGTTTGCCTCGACGCTCGAGGCACGCACACGATCATGTTCTGTCTCATCGACACGGACGTGTGGACTGTGTAGTAGGCTTTTCTCTATACGTATAATTCCACACAATCAAATTTTGAAAAACTTTAACAGCTTATATCTCAATAACAATTTGTTTGCGACATATGGCTCCTTTCAAACTTTTTCTCTCCTCGATGAGTAGACGGTGTTGATGTAAAAAAAGACTTTAACAACAATTTTCTTTGTTATAAACAATTTTGCGGCAAGTTTCTCTTACAAATGTCCACCGATCCAGAGGTGTAGATTCACCCCTAGGACGGATGACCATTACTTTTTATACACCCTGTACATACCTGTTATTAACCCTTTGCACTCGGAGCTATTTTTTAAAAATATTTTATAGAATATTTCCATTCCCTATGATTTTTTTAAATTTCATGCATCTGAAGTTGGTATAATGCCTCATACAATGCCTAAACGTTTAGTAATTGATCAGACACCAACATATTTAATAATGTAGACAATATTGTGAATAATGGTGCAGCAATTTTTAGTGGTGACTCTGAGTTTTAAACAGAACCAATTAAAATACTCTCGAATTCTGTCGATCCCTGGTTTGATCGATTCTATCCTAGATTGTCCGCATTGTAAATGAGCTATAGTTTTATTGCTGAAACTCATTTAACAAAGAATACGGCTTTTTAATTGTCATTAATAATGACTCATTATTGCTCTAGGAAACTTTAAACTAAAAACCTCAAGATCAAACCACAGGTCTCAACCTGTCCCAAAAAAATACTGCTTTGTGTTTCACCTACTCATTTGTCATTATAATATTCAGCAGTAAACGAATGACACTTCCATCTTGCTCTCTCCTTGCCTCTACTGGTACCAGATTCAATTCATCAGATGATTTGAGAGTCATGTTCATCCCTTTCGAAGTCGACTTCACCAGACGGCCATTGTTACTTAATCCGCGTTTTACGACGATCTTGTTATTCGTTGTTGTCATTGGTGCTGCTCACGACTCCGAGCAACCGTTACAAACATGAATGGCGATCAGGGGAGTTGTCCAGAGCCCTCTGCGTCAATGGTGTACAGCTGAAACAGGGAAAAATCGAAGTCCCGTCGCTCTTAGTCCGCAGAGAAACCGCAGAATGACTGGTTAGGCCTTCCGCGACATGGCCGTTCGTCTTCTGAATATGGCGAGCCAACACAAACGTTCATCACGGGACAAACGCGCAGCGTTATCGATGTCGAAGGCAGACTGGACGATAATGTGCGCGGGCGCTCATTACGCTGTTCGTTAAAATGTTTTTGCAAAACCGCACGCCGTTCGCTGGAAATAAGCGAGGAAGATTACACTTCGAGGGCAGATAAAAAGATCAACATTCTTGCCAAGTGTTATTTCGTAATTTGCCGGAGATCGCCCGTAGTTGCGCCGTGTAAAACAGTGTTGGAAGCTGTTGGGAAATTTTAGAGGGAAACTCGTTCTGGATTGTTTCTCGCGGTCGATTATTTTGTATGGGCTCATTCTAGGAAAATTGACTGACTCTGCACCATATGTGGATGATATATTTAGTGTAATTGAATAATTCCAAAATATTACAGGCATTATAGTAACTGTAAATATACATTTAAGATTGTCGATAAAGAAATATGTGTTATACATTTCTCTGGAAACGGTGCGTCCTATGAATGTCTTTGTCACCTTTTCGTAAGGAATAAAAAAACTCATCATGTGTCTGAATTTTCGAGGTTATTAAAAGATGGAACTTTATATTGACAATGATCTTCCGGTGTAAATCTCTGACTTGTTTTAACTGGTCGATGATAATTTCATCAATTTTCCATGATATTTATGAAGATAGATACACTTCTTCTAAGCATCTTCCAGTGGTTTCATGATAAGAAGTGGCTCCTCGTCAAGATTGCAAGCAATTTTTTTGCGATAAAGAATTCTCAAATCGATGGAGAAGCACCACCATCACCGCCCGCAGCAAGGCTAGACGCTGATGGTTTTCAACCTTGGTATTCTTAACTGCAGAGAGCAAAGTGTCTTCCACGGGTTCCTCTACTTTCACGCGGTATCATTACTAGATCAGCGGAAGTGCGGTCGCCAGTCTTCTTCAACGTAAACCTGTCGCACAACAAGCCCCTCGTACACTTCCCGTGGTAGTGTAGTACACGTGACTCTTTGCTCTCTGATTGGAGCAACCAGTAACTCTAACCGCATTTAGATTTTCATTTACGCTCGCAATAAATCGCTCCGTGGACACGATGAGAAATGCTTCAAACCCACGCGAGGAAATTAATATATTTATTTTCCCATTAGCGACCAGTGATTTAAATAATTTAGTGATAAGTTTAAACTCTCCCTCTCTCTCTCGCTTTCTCTCTAGAAATCTTCAGGCCTTTCACATCAATTTTTCAGTTTTCATATTTTCTTGATATAAATACTTTTATTTTCTTTCTGAACAATCCACAATCTTAGAAGAACAATCTTCTAAACTAAAAAATAGTGCAAAATGTTTGGTCCCAGAAGGAAAAGAATAGCCAAAATTATAATATCAAGCAATATTATAATTCAATATACACAATGGCATAAAAAACACATGAAGCGTTCAGGCTTTCCACTAAATTACTTTAGCCTTGGTAACAAATAGACTGAAAATTTTCAAAAAATGCCAGAATATATCCTTCGACAGAATTTATTATGATATATGTATTTCAGCTCTACCAAGTGAATGTACCTTACTACCACTGAAAATAAGATTGTATTTGGTTCCCCTTCTCAAAAATCGTTTCGAAAAATTGCGAATAGCATAAACTTCCGCAGTCTAGTAATGAACAATTACGAGTATCCCGTCTTATGAGCGGAAAGCTTGATAGGAGGCTCTGCGGAAAAACTGATGAAAATGTGGTCTCTCCCGTGCTATCACAAACGAAGCGCTCTAAAAATGGTATAAAACGCCCCGATCTGTAGATAAACAGTACGCGTAGCGATTCCACAATCATGAAAAATAGTTGCATTAAGGCAGGTTTCTTGCAATTACACGTATTTGAAAATACGGTTGCCCGTTTGCTTACCACGAACGAAAGGACGCGAGCAAGAAAGCACGCTCTGAAACTGGTCGAATGAATCATTGTCCAACAATGAACATGTTTGGTAGAAGCATGCGCGTCGGCGACGCTTTTCGGCGAAACACCAAGCGCAAATAATTCTACGCAATGCGTAAAATCAATTGAATGATTTGCCGTCTCCGAGCGTTTGTGGAAGCGAAAAGATTTACTTTCGAGCCTCGGAAACCGGGAATTGCCATACTCGGCCGCCATTAAAATCTGAGGGATCATTAGTGCATCGGCACTTACGCGTGCCCGCGTGTTTTATGCTACATTCGACGAACGACTTCATTTTTTTCTTCAAATTGTAGATCCTCCCTTAGCACTAAGTAGACAAGTTGTACTGGGTGTCTCACCTAACTCTGCCACCCTTAAACGCTTTGTTACTTGTGCAGATACAAAAGAACTGTCTTTGAGAGAAAATTATGTTTTTCAGGGAATAAATCAGTCTGTGAGGATCAAGATCCTGTCAAGGTCATGTTTCGAGCTCCTACGAACAATGTTTTTTAAAATAACTCATTAACTCATTAATACTCATCTGCAGACACTCCAATTTTGAACACTCCTTTGTCCGCCACTGTGCCTCTCGAAAAGATGAACGATCTCGAAATATTTAAACCGTCGACTCCACAATGCCAGTCTTGCGAATTTCTAAAATTTCTAAAGATCGCGATCGCCAGTACGAACTGACCGCGAGATGAAGCAATTAAAACGTAACTGTGAAAAAGCAGGCCCGAAAGTCAAAAGAATGCGGGCAACAGCTATCTTCGAAGAATTTTTCTTTCTTTTCGTCGTCCCCGCATTCCTCGGCAGCCCCTCTCGTTCTTAATCTTCCTTGGGCTGGGACTTCCTTCTCGCTCGGTCGACCATCTCCCTCGAAGAAACACTGCGCACGAAATTACCGCGCTCTGAAATCAAGAATCAGTTATAAGCTCTCCCCGCTTCCTCCGCTGACGAACACCTGGAGACCGTGCAACAAACCGGAGGATACAAGGGGGGAAAAACGGCCGAGCAGAAGAAGAAGAAGAAGAAGAAAAAAAGTAGAGGGAACAGCGTCCGCTAGTTATAAATTCCACGCTCGATTTTCCGGCTCGGGATGTCCCGGCCCCGTTCCTCCAGGACACCTCGGGCCTCGATGCGTATGTTGCGTGCAACGTATGTATTTTCCGGAGAGCCGAGAGCTTTTATTTGGAGCAGACTCGCGCGATGCTCGCGATACAAGCACGTGAGACGGTCTAACGCGCCGCGCAAGAAATGTAAATTTCTCCGGCGAGGCTATCCTTCGCTCTCCCTCCCTCTCTTCTTTCTCTTCGCCTTTCTCCGGCGAGGCTCGAAAGAGATGCCGTGGGCGCAACAATTTACTGCGGTAATTATTGCAAGTTATCGGGAATTGTACGTACAAGAAACGTTTGCATGCCGTGGCGGTGAATTGACCATCTGCTGTTCCCATCAACACTAACCATCCCGCCACGTTACAGTTCTTGCTATGAACCGTTTACATCGCTTCGATTCCAGGGAATCAGAATCAGCGCCGTGCCTTCGCTAGCGATCAATGTGTTTCGCTGTGGGCGTTATCATAGGGGGCAGGTTGTTACCTGTAAATGTCTAGCGATAGTGGTTACACGGCGTCCTGATTGCTCACGTTCGAAGAGGTTCCGGAGTTCGTTCGTCGTTAATTTAATTTATGGTATTTAACAGCTGCGTTCGTCGCTCTTCCTTATTAGGCCTTATAGATCAAGGAATGAATTGGTTGGAACTGGAACTCATGGAATGTGTAAATCATTAGGTATTTTTACGGATTTTTGTGCGAAATAAAAATTGTCCGGAGTCGTGCAAGATAGGAGAGACCAGAGCTAAAATGTTCCGATTTTGAAGAAATATAAAATGACGTAGACAAAGAAATTCTTTACGAGTAATTTATGGTATTTAACAGCTGCGTTCGTCGCTCTTCCTTATTAGGCCTTATAGATCAAGGAATGAATTGGTTGGAACTGGAACTCATGGAATGTGTAAATCATTAGGTATTTTTACGGATTTTTGTGCGAAATAAAAATTGTCCGGAGTCGTGCAAGATAGGAGAGACCAGAGCTAAAATGTTCCGATTTTGAAGAAACATAAAATGACGTAGACAAAGAAATTCTCATCTTTAACGAGTAATTTATGGTATTTAACAGCTGTGTTTTTCGCTCTTTTCCTGATAATATACGTTATGCGTTCATGACAAAAATGGACAAGCACAATTCAAATCAGTGGACAGATTAAAAAGATTTAAAGACATCAGCGTATTGGTTCCGCCTTAATCAGATAATTCAAAGAAGAAAGAAATTTTTATTTCGCTCCTGTGTCTTGCAATCAACGCAAACATTTTTTATTTTCCATAAAGATCCGCAGTCCAATTATGAGACTGTATGAAAACTCAAAAAGGTTGAATCATCAACAATGGATGCCAACATCCGTAACACCAGACAACATCGATCATAGAAAAAAAGGCAACGATCACGCGTCGTCCTTGAAAGGTTGAATAACGTATAAATAATAATGCTATCATTGACATTTTTAGCGTTTCGGATCACAGGACGACGGTGCCGTACCTCCAAGCTGGAAAAGGGAAATCGACACAATTGACTCGTAATTCATCTACATTGCCGTACGCATCCTGTAATCGATGCAGGAGAGAGAACCAGTCGTTGTCCTTCGCGATATCGTCCACCTCCGGTAGCTCTCTGACAATGAGCAGAGGGGCCGGTCTAATCGCGAAAGAGGGGCAGAAGGAAGGTGCATTTGCATCGGGGGTTGGAGGGGCAACAGCGATTATATCGTTCTCGTTCGCAGAAAGAGCGTTCGCAGAATAGAAAAAGGACTAGCAGGAGACTCGAAATCGATTAAGATCCTCTTAATATTCTCTTCCTCTTTCTCTCTCGCTCTCGCTCGATCGACGATCTCGTTTTTCTTGATCCTGTTTACCTTGCGCCATCCTCGTCCCCATGCGATCGTTCCGATCCACGCCAGATCGTGGTCGACACGCTTCTCTGCGGCGAAACGAGTCGAAAATGACTGGTGGAACCGTTAGCGTTCCACATGACGCGGACCGGAGAATGCAACTTTCCGAGCGACTGCGTCGGACGACCCATCGTCGCGTCGCGTGCATATTTACCTGAATTGCAGAGGACGAGCGTGCGCCCCGAGCGCGTCACTTCGGGGGTTCGATGCGTTCAACGACTATCTGCAGCATCGGACGTTCACGCACTAGATACATTCTACGCGTTCTGTTGTCCCACGAGGTATGTTGTACCGCTAGGTGACGCGTCCAATTATTACCATAGCTCATCCAGATTCCCATCTATACGTTTTAAGGGGGTAGACTCGTTTCCAGGATTGCAAGGGTGCGCGGTGCGCGTTCTCATTCCTCAATAATGCAAAGATGGGGTTTACAGTAGTCAAAACCGCTATGTAAAAGATCAATTTGGGCCGCGATCGCCCTCAAAAGTCCTACTTTTGCGTTTACGATGCGTAATTTGCATTATTTGGACGCATGTAGCTGTCGCATATACGAGTAAAGCCTTCTTTCCGTGGATATTCCGCCTTGGTGTCGATGTTGAGGGTTTGCCGGGATCACAACTGGTTTTTCGACGTTTAGGGTTGTCAAAATAAATCCATTTTTCATCCCCAGTGATGATACGATGCAGAAACCCCTTTCTTTGTTGCCTAACAAGCAGAATTTCGCATATGACTTTTCGCTTTTCAATTCCTCTTGGCTTGAGTTCATGTGGGACCCACTTTCCTTCCTTATAGACCTTCCCCAAGGCTTTTAAACGATCGGAAATGACAGATTGAGCGCAATTTAACGCTGCTGCAATTTGTTTTTGCGTTTTACATGGATCTTCATCCACCGATGCCTTCAATTCTAGGTCTTTGAATACTCGTGGCCGTCCAGAACGCTCTTTGTCCTCCACAGTAAAATCACCATTTTTAAAGCGTCGAAACCATACTCTACATGCTTTATCGGAAACAGCACTATCGCCACAAACGTCTACAATCATTCGATGAGCTTCAGCTGCAGTTTTCTTCCAATTGAAGCAAACTGCATTTTCTGTCGACAAAAATATCGTAGAAGAGAAAAGAAAATTAATATTTTTTGTATGGCTACATTTATTGTAATGCTTAAATGTTGATCAAACCAAGAGGAGTTAACTGTGCACGCACAAACAGCACGCTTATTATTTTATCGTGAAAGGATGTGCGAATCGATTATAAACGTTTATTGCTACGTTCGCTACTCATCGTCATACATGCATGACGACCACGATAATTATACGACTGTATAATGTATGTAAAGGTATTTATGCATAGGCACTGCTAGTTAAAATTATCATCAATATTCGAGGAATTCGTAATTTTTCTGTGATCATATTTCTTCATATTTTATAAATGAGGACATTTAACGGAATTTTACTGCAATTAAGTTAGTAACATGTTTGTACGTCCATTTTGTGGAAACGGATTTAAATTTAGAACTGGTTAGGAATGTCTTGGAAAATAAACAATAGTTTATTGTTCTTTACGTTATTGTTATTGCAGTGTGCACACGAATAGGGTTTTTTCGATAATTTTCTACAAGAGAGTCGCCATAATTGTAGGATTTGCGAAATAAGAAATCATAAACTGGTCTAATCCGTGTAGCGTTAAATGCATTACAAGTTTACATATTTTTTATAAATTTTTTTCTATGCCTTTTTAACTAAAATTCGTAGAATTTTATTGTATTACAATTTTATACCATAAGAATACACTACTTGAATTAGGAGAGTTTTCGCACTAAAAATGACTGACAACGTGTTGCCTCATAAAAATAAGAAAATCGAATTTATTTACAATTCGCGCGGATTTTATTATAATGCTTGAATGAAGTCCCAATGCAAGGATCTTTACAATAATTGTAAAACAAAAAACCGGTTATTTGATCGTGCTAGATTTAGTAATATAATAATGCATTAATTAAATAATGTGTTGAAAAACTCACTTTTTAGTTATCCATCATATTACCAAGTTTTCATAGTATAACATTGCGTTCGAGGATAAAATGCTTGGATAAAAATAGCAAATAGAGCGAAGGGAACAATGAAGAGAATAAATGAATACCGAGGAAAAAGGTCAAAACAGAACGGAGTAAAGCCTTAAGATTAACGGGTTATTTTTTTTCTCTTCCTGACAGCGCGTTTTGTGTTCGGGACAAAGGCAAGGATAAAGAGAGTAGTAAAATAAGTGAGGAATGCACTTGCCCTTGAACTTATAGGTCTCGGGGTGTTAACCGAGTCCCTCACGTCCTGTTTACACGGTACATCCTATTCTTCTGGACGATATCTTCTTCGATTGCATTGTAGTTATTCCTGCTACTTCGACTTTCTCCGAATTATATTGCAGACGTTGCATTTCCTAGCGTTCGTGGTCGCGTGTAATCCATTTTGTCAATTCATCATGCGGCCATCATCCGTTGGAAGCTTACTATTATTTTCTCATTTACTCGATCGCTACCGCTGTCACACGTATGCGTCGTTCACGATCTTGCAATTTACTTGAAGACGGCGCACATACGGCCGAATGACCAAATTACGACGACAAAAATATAAAATGAGATTTTATTTGACATTCTAGTTAGAGATGCTTATAAGAAGACTGCTTAATAATAATCTTTGGAAAAGTAGCTACTTAGGGTTAATTGGGGTCATAAAAAAGGGTTAAGGGTCCATAGTATTTTAATTAAAACAGAATTAAATAAATTAAAACACTAAATTATTTCTGTAGTTTTATTTGAGATATAATATGCAATAAAAATATTATTCTACATCCTCATTGTTATTTTCATCATTATCATCAGCATCATTAGTAGCATCATCATACAATGTTCAGAATGTTCACTAACACCAAACTTGTCGAATATATACTTTAACAATCGTTCATTACACTTAAATGATGAAAACTTGAAAAACTGTTCACTTCTTAACACTTCAAATACATAGTTCTTTTCTCGTAATCTTTATCTCCTGTACAGCACAGTCGACGCGACTACCTGTAAACAATCCTCTCTATTGATCGAAGGGACAAATGGGGGGACTCATTTTTAAATGTTTTATATTAGTTATAAGCCACTTTTTCGAACTAGTAAAGAAAGATCGGGGTACTCTTTGGAACTTTTTTTGTAACTCTAGCTAAAGTAAGCATATCAATATTTCCTAACCAAGAATAGTATATGATACAATATAGTATATTAACAGTATATACAACTTATCTTTGTGTTAACAATAATTGCAGATGAAAGTACGCACCTGACGCTTCAATATCCATGTAGAAAACTTAGCGAATTTCAATTGGAGAAAGTCAACATTACTGACGCGAACAACTGAGATTCACCGTCCGAACCATAGCCTAATTTTGCACAGGTGCACCGACTACTGCGTTGCGTTAACAAAAACAATTTTCACGCTACATTGTGGGCCCTTTCTTAGAGTGCGTAATGATGGTATTTGAAATTAGTTTAGAGAAAATTGTTAAATCGACTTTTGTCGTCGTAATTTGGTCATTCGGCCGTATGTGCGGCGATTCAATTGATTTTATACATTTTGCTATTTAAAGTGACGCTCCTCTGTTAAATTTTCTTAATTACATTTCATAAAAATATATCATTGTGTTCTTAAACCATAGAATTTGTTCATCAGTCATGATATCAATGTTTAACTCAATAAGCAAGCACATGCATTATTCATTGTCTTCATCTTCGATAAAGGTTTGTGATCGTGGAGCAAAAAGAATGGGTCCCAGATTTGCATTATTTTATTATATGTATTTATTATTATATGCATTAATTTAAGTATTAGGTTGTTGCATATGAAATGTCCAGTTTTAGAATGCAACTCATAAAACGTTTCGATCAAGAAATGCTATTATAATCTACAGGATGTCCCAAAATTCCTGACATCCCGGAAATGGTCTTGGGAACCTCCCATAATAGCATTTCTTGATCGAAACGTGTTATGAGTTGCATTCTGGAATCGGACATTTCATATTTAACAACCTAATAGAAATGAGCATCGGCAGTCGCAGCGTGTGTTTCCTCGTGAAAGTGAATAGTAAGAATTCAAAAATTTCTTAAAATATAGATTTACATATATTCAGAGTTTCGTAATCTACATATTTAGTATTAAACCATTCCATTGTAACGATTTTTCAAGGGATTCCGACAATCTGAGGAAAAAATGTTTCGAACAAAAGTTGAACAGTATTGAAACATTTACAAATTTCCCATAAATAACGCTAAAATAGTATTTTCTGACTTTTCGGACGAAATACCGCACAACAGTAGGTCATGGCAATGTTATAGGGACTGTGCTCTGTGAAGAGTTAGCAGCCTGTAGCTGGCAGGTTACAATTCGTAAGAATTTCAGGAGAATCTTCTGACGCCTCGCTGGGAAAGAAACCAGAAGCGCGACTCGCGTCTCGGGTAGATCAGATTGCAGCCAGCAGCACAAGCTAGTGCATCCCAGCAGCTGCATCTGGCCCGGTGCGGCATATATGGAAATATAGCGTGTGTATACCGGCCATACCGAGCAGGTGATCCGAGGTCTCTTGCTGGCAGGATTAATGCGGGGCATTTTTCCGCGTGGCCGGTGAATAATACCAGCGAATTCTTCGCGGTATTTCGTATTCTTTCACCGACAACACCGATTTCCGTGCACCCAGTTGGGCTTGCTCGGATGCCTCGCGCGTGCAATGCATCTTCCTGAAAGAAAAGGACATCTACATACCGCGAATTCAACGGGCTCCCAGAGCGACCATCTTGGGAGAAGGGGGAAGGGGGAGATAATGGCGCACCCTGTTCTTCGACTGTGATCTTTGGAAATCGAAAGGAATTGCAGTGCGTCCTCGATTCTTCGTGTTTTTATCCCGGACACAGCTATAGAGATGGATGCTATAATTTTTCCATTATCATATCAACGTAATAGGTGGTGTTTTTAAATTTTTCTGGTTGCAGAAAATAATTTCTGCATTTGCACAATGTGGGATATTGAATAAACCTTCTCGTTCTTAACCTAAAGACTTTGAACAACGTCTAACAAATATGAATCTTATGCCTTTCTTTTTAAATGAAATAAAATTTGATTCGTTTGTAATCAATTTTTAAGCATTACAATTTTCTTTTCTCTTCTACGACATTTTATGGGGATAAAGACGTTTTAATCATTGTAACTGTAAAGAAAATTATACGGCAAAGGGTTAATTCATTTTTATTAGTGTTCTATTTATGCTTGACATTCTACTTGTTAGTCACTATTGATATTGATCATTTGACATTTCACTAACGGATGCAATATTTAAAGAATCAGTAGTATATGTGTAATAATTGATTGTATGTACATACAGTATTTCTGAAAAATGTTTTATTCAATCTCTTGTTCTAGCGTAATATACTATATGTATAATGGATATACCAATTTTCTATGTCAAACTCCATTCATTCCTGATAAAATGTCAGTCGTTTGAAATAGTCCAATTCAATTTCATGTACATGTTTTCGATATTTTAATCATAAATATTTATCTACATTTCTATGCAATTAAATCAGGAACAGTGACTTTAAACGACAGTGACAAAATTTTATATAAACCATGACAATTCTGTATTTTAATAATATTTAATTCGCAAGCATTCCTAGAAGTATTTAAGTTGAAAAGTTAAAAACAGCTTTGACAGATGTTGTAACACATCGATAATGAATATTTCAAAAGGAATATTTCCATCAAGTTGCTTACCGTATTCTTTACTAACATCACATGATTGGCAGTAACAATACTTAATCACACTGTAAGTTTTCGAGAAGTTATACACTGTTTTAATACGTCAACACGCGAGGAAAGAAAAATAGAAGACAGGTCGGTCAGTCAACGTGTTAAGACATGTTCTACAACAAGAAGAATATTCCTTGACAATCGTAGAGTAAAGTGGCCTAATACGAGATCTCTTTTTCTCCCCGTTGCGGAACTCTTGAACGTTGCAAAGTTGTTTTGTCTGTACATGGGCGTGGAAATCAATTAAGCGTCATGAACAAGTACGTTTTTTGAAATACATACGTTGCAGGAAGGTTTAAAGTGTACGACTTCAACGAAACATCAACTGTGATTGGTGCTTCTCCCTGACACAGTCAGTGCCGCCGGATCAGGGAAAAGAAGTTACCATCAGTCTTCCATCGGATTAGTCACGTGACATCATGACGCATGTAGGTACGATAGAGACGAAAGTAGCGTCGTAGAAGGGGAAGATAGAGTGGGGAGGTTAGAATCACTTTGAAGTACAGCCATTTTGAAAAGCCTCTAAACCACTTTCTAAGTGGATCACTCGTGGATTCACTGCCGTAAACTTTGCGAATTATACCAATCGTTTCAAAATCGTTTAATTGAATGAAGATCTCAATTATAAATAACAATATGACTGAAGTACAATGTAATTCAATTACTTTGTAATTATAATTCCTGGAGTAATTTAATTGTAATTCTGCACAACTCTGCATACAGGCAATGCAGCCAGTTGGCACCAGAACTGGTGCCATTCAATCTCCTCTTTTTCCCCTTCCACTATCCCTTTCCAGCACCATGAACACACTCCAACGCCCCTCACGAAGACCGTAGACCACGGTGCCCGTGCCGTAGACTGATCTGGTCATTAGAGAAGGGCTACATCATTTCCCCTTGACTTCCCCCTTCTGGCTGCACTGCATACAGGAGGCCGTACCTCGCAGTCACGCGAGGCAAAGCACGTTAGGGGCAATATGAAATAGTTGATAGTGGGGGAACCGGTACACCGGTAGTGGGAGTCGTGAAGCGACAGCGGGGAAGGAGTTGCCCGGGCCTGCCCTCAGTAATAAATACGCAGTTTTTACATTAGTGCACACAGGTACACAGGTATTTAAAAAGAGAATACTTTTTGCGGACAGAAAAATGAATCTTTGTGGAAATTTCGGGCGATGTAGAACGTGATTGAAAACGGGAGGCCACCCGCAATTACATGATAATCGTAGCGACGTAGTGCTCCATTACACCCGTTTCTATGTAGCCATCATCATTACACGCGCGACGCGTTCCGTAACGCACGAGTCCTGACTCCTGACACCGGCTGACGCGTAGCTTGTGTCGCATCGCGGTAAACCCGGTGGAGTCTTCCGCGAACAGATCTGGCTGCCGATTAAGGTCGCGGAGTTTGATATATATTGCGGTGTCCTGTGTCGCCGAGCGACTCGTCTCGCAGGATATCTCGCGAGGGTACCCGGCTCGTGTTAGTTTTCTCTTCACCTCTTTAAGGTGTCTTCCCGCGAAATCGTTAGCCACCGAGCGAAACGGCGCCGTTTCCGGATCAGAATTTATAGTTTAATTAGCGTCGCCGGTACACCATGGGACACCACGCGGTATTTCAGCCCGTTCAGCCGTGGTTATAGGTGAACCACCGAGTGGTGAACGGCTAGGAACGGTACTCCAAACGTCGTTACGCGGCGCGACGTGCCCCCAGACGATTTCCGCGAGACTTGTTCTTTCGATTCTGCCAGCATTCACAGTCAGTGACCAGTTGATAACGCTCAATGTTAATGCAACGGGGGAAAAATTTATCGTGACGGGGATCCCTGTTCTCTGCGGCTCGCTCGTGGCAATTACCTGCGCGCCGCGCCGCGCCGCGTCGTTTCGATTGCGTAACTTGTGTGGGAAAAGCTGCACGTTTCTTACGGAAACTGTCTTCGGTACAAGAATTTCGAGTCTTGGATTCGCGATGGGAGCTTACGGGATCTTCTGTAACTTGCTTATTAATACATTTTTCCTACGATTAAACTCGACAATTTACTCGAATTGAATCGCTTCTTATATTTTGAGAAATCTTGATAATTAAATTTCACCGATTTCTTTTCGTCAGAGTGTTGTATTGATTACATTTACCACTTTCCAATTACGTTATTTCTCTTAACAAATCTGTAGTTAGAATCATGCAATTAGAATTATTTCCCATCATTTTTCCTTCAACAAATTAATCATAGTTGGGCTATTCTTTTCCTTCTGGGACCAAAAGTTTTGCACTCTTTTTTGTACAATCCTGTAGATTTTGACGAGAAAACTCCAAAAATATTATACAAATCTTAAAGCGCGGAACTTTAACCCAGAAATGAATAGATCAAACACTGTTGAATTATTTTCAACTCGTTAAAATTATTACGATATAAATCTCTATACGGTTCCTGTATTTTAGAAACATTTTTGGTTTCAGCAGGAAAGGATTAACCTATATTTGTATCGCGTATTTTTTATTCATGAGCCTGACATAAACCGTGATTATGGTTATCAATATGTTCGTATATTTTCCATGGCAATGAGTTGCCAAACGCTAACGTGTTACTAATGAATTCAGAACAATTCTGCCGACTGATCGATGAACACTTCGATCGCGAAAACCGGTATATCTTGTTCCGAGGTGCGAATTAGGCGATGCAAGCCGAGTGATGAAGCAACGCGTAGCTGATTTGCCTACAATACCAGCAAAAAACAGCACAATGGCTTATCAGAATGTCTATCTGCCGATGCGATAGGGGAGAACCGGTATTCCTGCGATTATTGTTCCGATATAGATGAATGAATCTAATTACCATTCAAAACGTTCGGAAAAGAACTCTTGAGAGTGTATTTCAGAGCCGTCAATTTTATACAATTTATGTGACAAAAAATGGTTGCATTAGTACTGATCAAGTGGTTTAAAATATCGTAACTTTAATACAATTATCTTTTTATTATTATTGTATAATTCCAACAGCATATCACTTTTAATGACCGACCTGATATCATTAATGAAATCATCGATCTTCTTCAAATTTTACACACATTTCAAGTCGAGACTCCTTTGTGTCGTCAACTAGACCTATGTCAATATTGACGACAGTTTTAGTCTTGTCGCTCGAAGAACTATCAATTTTAACGAAGTTCTGCATCAATTTAGTTCAGAACTGTATTTTATATGTAGACAGCGGTTCTTCATGCAAAATAAAAATTTTCTACCTGAAATGCAACAAACTGGAGTAAAATAGTTTATTTTCTTTCTTTTAATAGGTTGTAAATAACATGACAGCATTTTTAAATTCTTGAAATGTTTCTACTGTTTCATATTACACCTACTCATTTTTGTCATAAATGCATAAAATCCGCTGTCTATTATTATAGAAAAGATGCTATTGTGTTATTTTCAACTTATTAAACATACTAATAAAGAAAATCAATTTCTATTTCATTGCAGTTTGTTGCAATTCAGGTTGACAAATTTTATTTTGCATAAAGATCCACTGTCCAGTAATAAATGTTGCTCACCCTAGTGACCCTAAATAGCGAGGAGAGCTTAACCCCGGACGCTGCGCTGTGCTGTTAAAATTTACATCGAACTAAATGCCTGTTATTCGTGCGCGAGTAGACAGATCGGATGATCGAATTCAATTTCAAAAGCGTATTACAAGGGGCTTGTTGAATCCTAACGATTTCTCTTTACTTCGCACTCCGTTTCCTCCGTTTTTACGGCTTTCTTATGGGCCCCAAATCAAATGCTCTATCGAAACCCACCGACGAAAAGGAAGACGGCACGGAAACGCTTCGCGTAGGTCCATCGGAATCACTTTTATTCCTCACAAAAGGTTCTTAGCACTGGCCTCTGAGAGTGGCCGCCGCTCGTTAAAATTTTCCCCCACTCCTATGTTTCCCCATAAATTCCTACCATCAAATTTCTCTGTTTGACATTTAAAGCTTCTAATAATTCTAATCGTTTCCACGGCTCATCCCGTGGCCTATACCTCCTGCATTTTTATATTCTGTTATTTACGATACATTCGCGATCGCATATGAAGTCCAGAATACATACTTTCTTCACGCCTTAATGGCGGTCCTGAGGAACCATTAAAAATTACCATATCATAATTCGAAACGATCTGCGCATTATAGTAGAACCTATGATTTCTCCTCTATTAAAATCATCAAGGCAAGAAATATAATAAAATTCAATTTAGTTCCAGTTTCTTGCAATCGATGCAGACAATTTTCATTTCGTATAAAGATCCGCAGTCTGATAACAAGATTTGTGAACTCTCTTGTAGTAGCTTCGAGTGCAAAGGGTTAAACGGAAATTATAGATGGTCAGTTGATAGGTTTTAGGGAGTCAACAGTGTTCTGCAGGTTTCGCCATTATCCGAACGCGCATCGTTCAAACGGGCAGGCAGGGCGAGCGTGTAATTTATATAAGTTATTATTCAAGGTCCGCAGTACCCAGCCAAAGTTGTCGATCGTCGCGGAACTATCTATCAGTCCCGAGTCATTAGAGGAGTCGGCGACCACGATGGCCTCTCTCGCAAAGGATCATTACCTTCTCGCATCACTGACTTGCTGCTCTCTCCCCCCTCCCCCACCCCGCTCTCTTTCTCTCTCCTTTTGCTCAAGTCGAACAAGATAGAATATTCATACAAGAGTCGCTTCGCTAAAAATGATCAACAAAGAACTATCGATCTGTTCATGTACTTCTCAAACCGAGACTTCGTAACTGCAGCAAACCTGGGTCATCTACATTACCGAGATTATTGTCATAAATTTGTTCTATTTCGTGTTCTCCGCGCGCAAGGATGCTAGTATTATAGCCGTAGTAGAAATACAGTAAAGCCTTGATCTAAGAAAAACCTTTGGGTCCGTGCTGTTTCTTAGATCCTGTGGTTCTACTATTTCTGTGTGACGGCGCGGTCGAAGGCGCACTACATACCGTTAATTGAAACATTAAATACAGTTGAAATTATATCGTGTTTAGTGTAATTTTAATCAGAAAAATCACAAACAAGTTAGCGAAAGTCCGATAAAAAGTAGCCAGTAGTGGTTCACACCGATATACCCGAGCATATGCAACGATAGGCAGCCGAAGCTTCGTGGCTCCTCGCGGCGTATGCCCCCCAAAGGAGGGAATATTCGTTTTTCGTAGATTGTAGATCGTACGATTTCAGTATTGTGATCGTGATTAAGCCTTCTGTTAAAATTCTTTACGAGCAAATACTTCTAAATATCTCGAGCCAGCATCAGTTTTTTGCTCAAGGACAGAAATGAAGGGAGCGCGTACCGAGAGATTGGCATTTATAATACAGGGTGTCCCAAAATTCCTTCAACAGCCGGAAATGGGAGGTTCCTGAGATCATTTGAAGCAACATTTTCCTTTGCAAAACTGTTATCCGCGGCTTTATTTAGGAGTTATTAACGAAAAATACGGACCAATCAGAGCGCGACCTAGACGCGAGTTGGCACAGTCGGCCAATAGACAGTTGGCGCGCCGCACAGTGTCACGAGCCATTGACAAAAATCGGAAAAGTCACTGCTTCATGTCGATTGAAAACTATGTTCATACTATGTCAAAATGTCCAAATAAATCATTTATTGAAAAAAAAAATAAAAAAATCCAGTAGGAAACTAATTACGAGCGAATCTGTAAACGAAAATTTGGAAGATGAAATAGTACATCAGTTCATAGCGCAACTTGTTTACGTTGTATTATGAACAAAAGACATTTGTAAGAAATAATCTTTTTAGAAAATGATGGGTAAGGGTTGGCTAATTATAATTTATCTTCAAAAATTTTGTAATACTTATGCACTATTTAATAATTAACCTGAAATGAAACCATTAAATTTTATTGGTTCCCCTAATCTTTAGTAGAGGATAAAAAAAAAAGGTTTCAAAACGTCTCGGCGATTTTTTTGCGTTGTATTAGTAAGATAGTATATTTTGATATTATGTAAATTTTAATTGCGAAATCTGGCGAAAAACAGAGTTATTTAACAAAATATGTAGCAAGAACTGGTCAACAAGATTCAGATTATGAAGACGAGTAATGCAACTGCACCTCGTATGCTTTGTATGTACTCGTAAGCTTTGATTAAGTATGACTACTCATTTGTTTATAAAAGCGAATTATGATTAAAGAATGTTTAGACCAGAGCGAATAGTCCTACTTTTAGTCAGTTGCGGCAGACATAGCAAACAAAGAGTGTATGTGTGTCGAGAAGGCGAATGTTATAGGAGTTTAAAACGAAGTTTCAGTTTCGGAAGAACTGAACTGAGAATTCATCTACTGAAAACCAGCAATAAAACAAAATTTTGTTTATAAATATCGTTTTACAATGTTTAAATAAATTACTATATTTATAATAGTATCATGTTGAGATTGCTTTCAATATAAATGAAAAAACCCACTTTGTTTCATGTCTCTATCATAAACAGAACAAAAGTTATTGAATTTTGTCCAAAAAATAGGCATTTCGTGACACTGTGCGCCGGGCCAACTTTTCCAACTCGCGTCTAGGTCGCGCTCTGATTGGTCCGTGTTTTTCGTTAATAACTCCTAAACAAAGCCGCGGATAACATTTTCGTAAAGGAAAATGTTGCTTCAAATGATCTCAGGAACCTTCCATTTCCGGCTGTTGAAGGAATTTTGGGACACCCTGTATAACTATACATACAATTGATTAATAAAGCTGAATTCTTTATAATTTAACCATTGAATTTTATTTTCAAATCGGGGACGAACGCATGCAATCATCTGATATTTAGGGGTATGACCAGAAAAAATCGAAGATCGAAAAGTTAGGACCAGCCTAATGCCTACCGTGCACAATGTTTTTCTCGGTAGTCCTCGGTGCCCTCGGAACACAGTGTCCTGCCGGTGACGCGGCAACGAAACCCGAAGCGTAACGAACCGGTGCATTATCATTCCAGCGACATGCGTTTCGAGGGGAAGGATACGCCGCGTAGGAATTCTCAAAAATCGTGGCCGCGGTCTTGTTCCCCATCTGTACACGGCCGCTTTGTAACCACCTAAGTAAGGAACGCAGCGACGTGCACACGGGTAAGGACAAATGCACGCACGCCCACGAAGTACCAGCCACTCGGTTCTAAATCACCGGCAAAACCTGGCATTGTTAACTTCTGACGTTTCTACCGGTCGCAATGCATCAGCCCGGGAAGATATCCGTTTACGCGAAACTGTGGAACGAACTCGAACCCGAGCGAACTGAACCTAACCGCCTTTCCAGAGATATTTTCTGGCCGTGCTTGGCCAGAGCAAACCTCGTCGCTCATGGATTTAATACTGCACGCTAGATTTACGGTACACCTACGTGACTATTTTACGCTAATTTATAAACATAAAAATAATGTATTTTTTATTATTTATTTATTAATCTCAGCTTTACCAGCCAGGAGTCAGTTTACACTCCCGCTCAAAAGTATGTGGACAACACGTTTAATTTTTATATGAATCTTTGACGAGTTTCGTTCAATTTTATGCGGTCTAGTTTACACACACACACAACACACACACAGCAGTAGAGAATATATTTTAATAATTATTATGTGAGTTTCGTATTTCGTCATTTTTTCTCAACCCTTATGTCGATAATCGGGTATCCACTTTATATATCTTTTTAAAACTTCTTTAACACTTTTGTCGGTAAATAAAAAAATTATTTTTATGTCTATTACAACATGTTTAATTTTTATATGAATCTTTCCGCCGTTCTAGGACTAATACAAAGAGTAAAATAGTACTCGTTATGACCTCAGTAAATAGTACTAAGTAAATAGTACAACATTTTCATAATGAATCACTTCTATTTCGTAAGTGAACACTGCCCTTGTATTATTTTTGTCGTTATCGCAACAGTGCCTCCTAATCCTTACAATTGGCGATTAGACAAAGAGAACCCAATGGACACGATGTTTTCGAAACGTAAACCGCTCCAGTAAGCTTCAGCAATTTCATAGTTAGCGTTTTGCGAGGAACATCCTTTTACGGGCAAGCAAAAAGCGGCGAGAACGGTCCAGAAGACGTTGCGAGGAAAGACCGTGGTCACTTTTCCATGATTTTGCTGCCGGTGAAAAAACGCAAGCGGGGCACTTAGTGCGCTTAGAAACCGGAATCGGTTTCTGTAATTTTCAGCGTGCCAGAACAGACAGCGATGATCAATCTTACGGTGATTCGACGCAGCTGGCTCGTAAAGAACAGCAGTCGGATGTCCTTCGGTAGAAAATGGAAGTAAAGGGAATCGATTTCATCGAACGATTACGGCCAGCTATTCTTTCTTGCAATCTATTAATGAATTTGAAAGAAAAACACGAAAATTGCCGACTATGCACAGCAATAATTTAAGATCGTTAACAAGACATTTTTCTTTCAACGAAGCTATTCGCGGTCTCGGAAACGTTATCACTGGACTTTATTCGTTTATGCCAAAAATGGGCTGTTCTTTTTCTTCTGGGGTCAACAATTTTTCACTCTTCTTTTATACAATCCTCTAGATTTTTACGATAAAACTCCAAAACTGCCAGTTTTAATGCACGGGGTTCACTCGTTCAAAAGTTGTACGCGTTTACATACGTTTTCTCGTCAAAATCTACAAGGATTGTACAAAAAGAAGTGCAAAATTTTAGTCCCAGAAAGCGAAATTCAACTAAAAAATGAATAGATCAAATACTGTTGAATTATTTTTAGCTTGTTAAAATTATTAATGTGTAAATCTGTATGTAGTTTACACATGCATTTCACGAATGCTTTTATATTATTTTCGACTCATTAAAATCATTATGAGAAGAAATCCATTATCATTCAGCTAGTAGACCATTCGCGACATAAAGTTATAAACCAAATCATTCTCTTGTTACGAATGTCGTTCTGTTTCAGGAAAACTGCGGTGAGAATAAAGAGAAACGACCAAATAAATAAAATGTTTAATTAGTAGACTGCAGATATTTATGCAAAATAATGTGAGCAAAATTCAGGTCATTCCTTAATCGATTGTTTACATTGAAAACACCACAGGTAGACAGTGGATCTTCATGCAAAATGAAAATTATCTGCATCGATTGCAAGGAACAGAAACTAAGTCGAATGTTATCCATTCCTTTAATGATTTTCATAGAGGAGAAATCATACAATATATTGACATGTGTTCAATTTTGAAAATTTTTCAACAAAGTTTCGAATTCCACCTACTCAATTTTCCTATAACTGCATAAAGATCCGCAGTCTAATCATAATAATATTCTAAAATTTCTCCAATATGTTACTGTTTCATATTTCACCCAGCCAAAATTTCTTCGTACATGCATAAAAATCCGCAGTCTATTAATCAGACAGAAGTAAAATGTTTATAAACTTATACTTTGCATCGTACGGAGTTACGTAAAATTACGGAAAGATCCGTACGCAATTTCAGCCGAGTATACCGTCGAAAAAAAGTGTTAATGAGCGAGGACAGCATGAACATAAATTTGCAAAATGACAATAATCCGCGTGACATGTTCGGTGCGAGCATAAGCGACTTTCCTGGAACGCGTGATACAAAATGCAGAATATGCATAATGTTCGGGTGCACGTTACGCACCGCGTCATTAATGCGTTCTCTCGAATGCGGCCGAGAAGAAAGGGGCTTAAGCGTTTCTGACAAGCTGTAATAAAAACGTAGCAAATCAGCACATGAAAAGCTGTCGAACCTGTCGGTTACGAAAATCACTGATCTTGTACCACCGGCGATAATCGATTCGTTGAATTTCTTCATTTTTCATGCTTGATCTGCGACGAAGACATTGGGTACTGTGTAATCCGTTCGAGAACATTTTGTCTGTACGTATATGGGTTTCGCGAACATTATGAGATTTTATATTTTTAATCCTCGTTGGGCAATGTGGGCGACTAATTACCCACGTTCTATATTTTCTTTAATGATTTTCAGATTATCTGGATTCCCATTTTTTGGTTGCGTCGATTTCAAAATAAAAATTGACGTTATATTTAAACTTTTAATCTATTTGGACACCTTATCTGTCCACACAAATCAGTATGAGAAAAATTGCATTGTCATTCAGCTCGTAGACAATTCGCGACACAAAGTTATAAACTAAATAATTTTCTTGTTACGAATGTCGTTCTGTTCCAGGAAAACTGCTGTTAGAACAAAGAAAAACGACTATATAAATAAACTGATTAATTAGACAAATTAAAATGTGTACACACTTATATTTTGCATCGTACGAAGTTACGTAAAATTTATGAAATTTACAACTATGGTAGTTTCATTCAGGAGAAAAATTTTTGAATATTTTTGGAGACGTTTGAATTTGCATTATTTTTTAGGAAACCTCAGTTTCCCACCTGCTAAATTATGTAAAAATATGTTACAGCGAAATGAACACAGCCTCACGAATGTAGAGGCATCGAGCTTTAAAATGGATACAGGCTTATGTTTAGACAACGGTTGAGAACCTATTAAATATATTGAGAAAGAAAATAAACTTCTGTTTCACTCCCGTTTGTTTCAATTCGAATAGAAAAGTTTTATTTCCGCTGTCCACTTGTAAATATCATATTTGTTTTTACGAAATGCTCACAGTTTAAAGTTTAAATATCGACAATTTTTCGAGAATTAAAAATAGTAGTGTTTAAATACATTTTGGATCTACTGTAGGTAAGACATTTGAAACGAAAAACCGTAATGCAAACCGTTTAGTTGGAGTTTGTTCTGAATGAATCGACGGAAGATATCTTGCAGCAAAGCACTGCGGGTGCCGTTGTTCTCGAATCATTGAAGGAGAACTAAACGACGAGTAAACATCCATGCAGAACAAATTAGAAATCTCCGCGGTAAAACCGCGAACAAGTTGCGGTTGCGAAAACAACATGTATTGTAAATCATTCGAGCAATCACAAATTACAACTACTGTATGGGGCGGCATTACATTCTGTATTCTTCTTAAACTTGTTTTTTGCCTCGGCCGGTGTTGAATTTTCGCACTGCGGTTTCTGAATCTGACGGCGTTACAGTGATGATCAGTTTTTTCACTAAGCATTATTATTTCTCAACAAGCAATATTATCGAAATGACGGAACGTAAGAATATTATTTTGTAATTATTATTCTGAAGTTAGTAGCAGTTGAAGCGATTACTTTTCTTTTTTCTGATTATCCACTCTCTAGACTTTCTTAAGGAACAAATAGTTTATTGGAAGAAAATTAACCTTCACCAATATGAAGTCGTTATTATTTCATTTGTGATTGAATTTTTTATAAATTTTAAAACTTACAATTAGTGGTTGTTATTACGAATATAAGATATTTTATTTTATAAAATAAATCTGAATTGCAATTGCCCAAAATTTTTAATGAAAATTGCAGTGTCATTTTGTAAATATTGAGTAATAATAATGTTTCTTGCACTTCGTGTGACCCTTAACTTCCACGACGAAGGCTTAGAAACTATACAAAAATATTTAAATTAACGATAACTTCAGTACATTTGTTATATGTACAAACTGTTGAGTCTCTTCTTTTAATATTACTTACTGAAAATTTATTAACATTTTAAGAAAATGTCGATACCGTGTAAAGAGAAAAAAAATTCGGTACTTAAGAATCCACTTGATCAATTAAAAAATTCAATACATTAAAGAGCAAAACAGTCTAATCAATAAAAAGTTTGTGCATTAGTTGCAAAACGTAGGAGCTAAATATAAATCTATATTTTTCACTAATAATTTTAATGTAGTGAAAATAATATATTAATACTCTTAATATCTTTTAATCTATTAGCTGTTTTAAATGGTACCTACTCATTTTTGTCATAGATGCATGAAATCCGGAGTCTAATAATAACAGTATAGGATCTCCTAGAAGTAGAATCGAAATATCCGCGGCGCGAGGCAGCATAATGGCTCAGGCGTATTATACACAAGCAACAAAGCCCTGAGCAGTGCAGGGATCTTCTTTACAAAGCCACCGATCGGTTTTCCAAGTGGTTCGTGTCAGAGGCGCATCAAAGAATCCTCTGCTTTTTGCATTTTTTAGATCCTGCGGATAACATACAATTTAGGACCAGAGCAGGATGAAAAAGTTCGGAGAAACAGCATTCGAAATATTACTGTGGTAGAACCTCGATATTATCTGAGCTAAGCAAGATGCCTCGAGAGTTCGTATAATAGAATAGTAATTTAATTGAATTGCTAGCTTCAATCGATATTCATTTGGACATTAAACGATTAGCTTCAACTATTTAAATTTGTTATGGAGATATGAAGGTTACCTTGAGTTTTTATTTCATCGTGTATAATATCTGACCATGCGATTCGAAGGAATATTCAATGCTGCGTAAAAAGTTATTAAACTAATACTTACCGAGATATTCCTTAACCCCTTGCCCTACGATTTATTTTACGGTTTCAGTGAGGTTTACGGTGACGGTTTACGTGTTCAGGTTCATTAGAACCTTTTTTGTAGTTCGTAATTTCCTAAAAAAGCAGAAAATTTATATCTATTGTATGTCTACATGGTCAGAGATAACAAAACCAAAATAGAATTTCATCTCGGTTTAAAGGAAATTAATAACATACACATATTTATTAGACTCTGTTCTGAATTTTCATCAGGAGTCTGACACGATATTATAAGGCAAAGAGTTAATTAACTATTACCATAAGTGAGGCGCAAACTGCGCACAACTCCTGTATGTTAGAAGTTCCATCATCTTTCACTGAAAATATGCTGCTAATTATTTGGCAGCGTATTAGGGTAACTGCACCAGTGAATGAACATTTAAGAAATTGTTCAGGAAGATATTTAATTTTAAAAAAAATATGTGAATTAAAGGAATCTCATATATGCCAAATGGCTCTCTGTACTTCAATTGTCAAAAATAAATTAACAGAAATAAAATAAAATTATTATTATTTTTCTTAACCGTTAAATAAAAAATATAAAAAATACCAGTTAATGAACACTGCATTTTTAGTCTCAGGCTTCAAATTTGTTGACATATACAATAGCGTTCATTTACTGGTGCCCGTTTATTCACTGGTGCCGTTACCCTACTCATTATTAGACTGCGAATCTTTATTGCAAAATAAAAATTGTTTGTACCAATTACAAGACACAGGGACGAAATAGGAATTTCTAATTAATTATTTAATATGTAATATGTATAAAATCCAACTCGTGATAAAAAAAGGTCGCCTCCATAAATACATTTAGGTGCTACAAATAAGTAACTCACCCGGTATAAACATCTTGGTAGCGACTTGAATCGAACGGTTAAATTTAAATAAAAATTTCATATTACAACACATTACGCACGCACACGAACACACGCACATGAACACGAACACGCGCACACATACAAAGTTTCTAGGCGACTGTTTATAGATGTCAGATGCCTATCAGGCAGCAACCGTTAGCTAGGCATTCTGGCGATCTATTAAATAGAGAATCCGTGGGTCTTTTATTTATAGAAATCCTTTATATAGATATTTCATGTTGTACGTTCCATCGACGTTCCTTATTTCACGGTGACTTTAATTGATCGAGACGGTTCTTCTATCTTTGCATCGCAAATAATACACGAACGCAGAATTGCTAACTATCAGTCACCACGAAGGGTAATTACAACTGTCAAGTAGGTTCGATTGTAACTATAATATTTCTTTATTTTCATACAAGTATATCTGCTATTTTTCCACATATTTTCATAGACATAATTCAAGCAGACATAAAAGTTTATTCAATCAATTTTTGCATTGTCCAAATATTGTCTCCTCAAAATGTGCTTCACACATCGTTATTACGCGACCTTCTACATTGTTTGATTTAAAGTATAAGTTTCGAGAATATTAATGAAAAACTGAATTGTCCCCACTGACGTGCGAGCCAATTTTCGCTTATTGTAAGAAAAGATTTTTAATATCTGGGTATAGCATCCAAGTTTTGATCAAACGCTGTGCGCTTAATTTAAACATTAATTCAAGCCAATGTCACCATCGTTATTCGTGTCCCTGTATAATTCATAATTTTAATTTTAATTTAATTTAATAAAGTTATTACAACATAAACATTATAACAGTTGTTTGAGATACATAGCTAAATCAAAACCAAAGCAAGATTCATCGCCAAATAATTCTATTAACTTAACTAGAATGATCACTAGTCTGCGGATTTTATGCATTTATTATGTAAATGAAAACAGAAAAAACATTAAGACGATTTCATAAGGTCCATATATAGTAATCAATTTATTAAAATTGTGGTAAAGATACACACAGATTTTTATATGATTCCTGCATCTTGTATTCGACGAAGACAATTTTTATTTTGCATAAAGATCCGCAGTCTAATGATTACAATAGAACAGCTTTGTTCCTAACAATTTCCTAGATGAGAAGGGAAATGCTTATTGTATGTACATTCACTTCGTTGCCAAAATATGGATAACAAAAAAGGTATAAAGAAGAGAATTTCACTTCGACTTAGAGGATGAACACATTCAACAGTGTCTGACTGGATATTGCATATCAAAGGATTAGTATTCGGTTAATTAGAACTTTATTCGTAAGATACAACGGAAGTTAATCGAATACACGTTGACAATATAATGTACGTTAGCGAAATATGCCGTAAGTTTAAGACAGTCGTACGAAATGAGTACATATTTCGGAGAACAGAAAATCTGCCCTGTTGAGGGAAAACGTGAAAACGGGAATGGTGGGGGTTTAGAAATTACAAAGACTACAATGGTATGGTCAGAGTTTTGAAGATCACGTGGCCAGGGGAAGGTTTGTACAATGAAATGTGTTGGTATACAACAATGTTTCTTCCGCATGACACACGGTGGTTCCCCGCAGACACCGCGCCGGCGCAAATTAGGCTACTCTTGCCCGCATCAAAATTGCGATGATGATCAGAAGATTGCAGCAAGTGTCGAAATCTTTATGGATGGTTGGCTGCGCGAGCAGAAGACGAAACAATGAGCCAACCACCGCGTGAGAACGAGGAACCTCCGAAAGGAACGGGCTGCATTATTCTGTTACCGATCGCGGGCTAAAATGTAGCAGGGTAAATACTGCGAGAGGAACCGGTTCCTAAAAGCGTGCTGTCCGATCGGATCGACGGAAGAATAATCGAAGGAGCCGGGTCCGCAGACGCGCTTGGTCCATCTAAAATTAGAAGAATGTCAGGAGGCTGAGAGCGATCGGTTCGCGCCTTGTCCGCCCCTGGCTGCTACATTGTGGTTTATTCGACGACCGCCAGCCAACCGCAGTCGGTACTTACAGAAAGTGTAGAGCGGAGTACGCGCAACAAAGGAAAAAAGCCATACGGTGGTAGAGGAAGACTTTCAGCCGGCCGGCCGGTCGGCCCGGCATTCAACCGACCAGCCAGACCTGACCGTACCTGGCGAACAGACGGGCTGGTCAATGAACCGTGGAACACGCGACGCGGCCAACTACACGCAACCAACGACACCCGTGTGCGTACACGCGTCCTTCTCCGATATCCACTCTTTATTACGCACGATGCACGATACGGCCCACTGATGGGCCCGGAATCGATGCGGCCGGAATAAACGCGTGGCCACTTTTCTTTACGGGAACCGATCAGCGTGAAAATAGGACAAAGCTACGAGGCCGGGGAAGCACAGTAGTCGGGATTTTAGTGACATTCTCACAGACCTGGACAGAGCTGGGTAAAATAGCATTTTAACACTTTACCTACCGGAAGCTTATTAACCCCTTGCCTTAGAATATCCAGACAGACTCGTGATGATCATCCTGAACTGAATTTAATGAATATATGTATGTTACTAATTTCCTTTAAACCGAAATAAAATTCTGTTTTGTTGCAGTCGATATGTAGCCTTTGGAAAAAACATAGGTGTACAGTAAATATAAACTTTCTTTGTTTTCTATGAAATTCGGAACGATGAAGAATCTCCAATACTATGACCACAAAATATACGTAGTAGTGCAAGGGGTTAATAGGATTTTCAATAATTGTGCTGTATCAAAAGAAAGCATAGAAATTACATTGCAATCTTAAATGGAACTATTAGATGACGTTATGGAAGGTGATTTGTTAGTTCACAATGAAAATTGCTGTTGCTATATTGAAGGTTCTATTAAAAAGTGTTTAGCCATGTGACACTAACAATTGAATAATGAACGTGGCGACTGCGACCCTTTACAAAGCAGCCGTAATCCAGTATTGAGCGAACAAAACGTTTGCAAAGTATTATTAAGGTTTCTGGGTTTAATCCCCATCACTAATTCGCTACTATTTTCAATACTGTTCAAATAGTATATTATTTCGATATTTTTTTGTTTCAAGTTTGCCAAAAGAAATATGTAATCCTCCAAATAATATGCAGCGAAAGATGTCAGTGAAAACTGAACTCAAACCTGATAATCCGACTAGCTGCACAGTTTCACTATTATCTGAAAGAATTATTCCAAATAAATTATGCCAAATAAACTGAAATATTATGTCAAACTATGTTATTTTATATTAGCATGATACTCGGGCTGTGTAATGTATAGATAACGGATCTTTATGCAAAATAAAACTTTTCTACCTGGATTGCAACAAACTGGAATGAAATAGAAATGTATTTTCTTTCTTAATATGTTTATATAATAGGTTGAAAATAATATAATAGTATTTTTTTAAATTCTTCGAATATTTTCACTGTCTTAAATTGCACCAATCATTTTAGTCATAACTGCATAAAAACCGCTGTCTAGTAATGTAGTCATATTAGCTTATACACAAGTTAAAAGGAAAAAGATTAAATGAACTACTTTCTACCAGAACTAGATAGGGTAACTGTACCAGTGAATGAACATTTAAGAAATTGTTCAGGAAGATATTTTATTTTTTTTTTAAATATGTGAATTAAAGGAATCTCATATATGCCAAATGACTCCCTATACTTAATTTGTCAAAAATAAATGAACACAAATAAAATGAAATTATTATTATTTTTCTTTATTAAACGTTAAATAAAAAATATAAAAAATACCAGTTAATGAACACTACATTCTTAGTCTTGGGCTTAAAATTTGTTGAAATATACAATAGCGTTCATTTACTGGTGCCCGTTTATTCACTGGTGCAGTTACCCTAGTATAACCACTACTGACAAAAGCATTATCTTTCCCTCAGGAATGCCAATTAAAATCGTCAACAACGACCGCCCAATGTTCAATATAGCCGACGCTAGTCACGGAACATGCTACGAAGCTACTTGCCGATTGTTTCCATACATAAATGCATTTCCACATAGCCTTTATTTCTGGCATTATAGCCCATACATAATAATAACAATACCAACACAAAGAAACATTCATCGGGAAGATGTGCTGTATTATTCTTAGCCTCTGACCATTGAATAGCACTTTGCGGCTGACCTGCGCTATGCTGAATAGGTAAATGAAGCTACAACGTCAACATTAACATTAAACCAGTCATCTACGATAAAAGAACGCGGCGTGTTCACGTCGCTTCTTCGTCGTCGTCGTCGTCGTCTACAGACTGAAACAAACTCAATTATAATAATCGGAACCACGAGAGTCTGAAAGCTCTCGTCGTGTCCATAATAGCTCGAACACGGGGGTTAAAAATCGGATGATGCATGACCGTTCCCAGCAACTTCTTTCGGAACTCTCTGCCACGAGTAAGGTACACGTCTGCGCGCTTCAAAGAGTAACGTTCATTCTCTCCGTTTGAGCGATAACATCGTCGTGACCCTCGGTGCTTCCAAACCCCGTGCAACGGTTGACCCATCCTGACCGGCGTTGTCTACGAAGGTACACTTACGGACAGAAGTGAAGAACCATATCGATCGTCTGAAAATTACTACTTCTTCCCTTCCAGTATACAGTGGATCCAAAAATTGGTCGAACTTAGGAGGTGTTTGTTCGCGACCGTGATATTCACGAATTTGTCGGTCATTGTTCACTCCTCCTTTCTATTGGTCTAACGGACGGTCTAGTTGGAAGGAGGAGTGGGGGTATACCTGAGTTGGGTGATGAAAAGTTTCGGTCCGGAAAACTGTGTGTGGGTCGACCGATGCACCCTTGGAAGCATGTCGTAAACTGTCGTAAAGAATTGAATATTGTCTTCGAACCGTAATTTAAGGGGGTAGGACCCTCAGAAATCTAACTAGAGAGGAACTAGAATCTTACTAGATTAAAGGCTAGCGCGCAACCATGAAACAAGCTGGTAGAGGGTAAGCGTGGGTCCTTGGCCGGGATTAACGAATGCGAGGGTTCTTTAGATTGCAAGGTTTTATGACCGTGAACAATCAACCCATACCGAGGGTGGACTGTTCCGAAGGTCGCAATGCTTTGTGCACATGTTGAATACAGTTGGACAGTTACAGTATGGAAAACGACTTGATCCTTAAAACGGTCTCCTGGTCACTAAATATCGTAAATAATGTGAGAACCGACTTTCCATGATTCTACTGTTTTCGAAAACGCGCGATTGCTGGGGAAAATACCGATCCCCTGTTGTACCGTGTCGCTGTTGCAAAGAGAGAGAATTGTAAAAGGGGACTCGATTGTGCTAGAATTGTAAAGGAAGACCCGTTAGTAGATATTTCATATATTGTTCTTAGTGAATTGTCACGATGTTCGAAATAAAGGTTGGTCTTTCGTTGGAGAACGAATATTTGTGAACTTGCGACGGAACAGGAGGAAATACACAGTTACTGAAAGACGAGAGCGGACATTAGACAATTGTAATTAACTCCTTGCCCTACAATTTATTTGACGGTTTCAGTGATTAGAACTTTCTTTACCTAACTATCTATGTATCTATTATCTATTGCCTAATATAAATATAAGCATTTCAGATGTTTAGAGTCTTAAGAGTTCTTGTAAAGCAGGACGAAGTAGGAAATAATTCTTATACGGTTATTTAAAGGAAGTTGTACCGAAAATGTCCCTCTTCGTTAGAACATAGGAATTTTTGGGATTAAAAAAAATCCTTTGCCAAATATACAAAATTTTTTTAATCTATCTTGTAACCTTCAGCATTATTTTTTAAATGTATTATTATTAGTAATCACTGAAAAGATATATGCTATGATTTCTTATTGGGGTGCTCTATATCATCCAATAAAAAGCTAAGAGAAAATATGGAACGAAACGATCAGGACATCGCAAAGAACCTAAACGGTTTTGCCATGTGAAATATACTACTTTGAAGACGCCTCAAGACGCTCAACATTAAATGTTCATTTTTGAGGCCTGTAGAGGATTCGAGGATCAGTGGTCAATTTCGAAAAGTCGACATTTACAACGGATCCGATTGAGCTGAAATTTTTTACGCGTTTCACTGGGCCAAGCGGGCAACCTTTCCGCACTATTGGAATTTGATCTTCGAAAACAAAATTTATTTGGTTCGATCCTAGTGAATATCGACGCGGCTCGGTCTGGTCGTGCAGCGTTCAGGGTCACCGGAGGCCTAGAACAGTGAAAGCAAGAAGATGCGCGTCACGATGAATAGAGGGAACACGGAGTTCAACATCCTGAATAAATATATCATAAATCATGCGTAATGCATTATGCCGGCGTTGCGGTATTATTGTCGGGTCGGCGCGCGCACTGTTTTCACCGAATAGAGACGAAGCGACGGAAAAGGGGAATTAATTTCCTTGATTGAATGGCTGCAAGCGAACCACGAGGAAGCGGAAGCAACGACGTCGCCAAGAGAAATGGAAACGCGTAATATTAATGCGGCAGTGGCGGTCGTGAATTTGACGTTCGCTGTGCGATGTCGTGTTTTGCCGATTTTTCCGGTAGTTGATCATGTAACTGTCGCGCACCGGTCGTGTAATGCTTTTTCGTACCGATCGAACGCGCTTTTCACTTTTTTCTATTAGCACTCGAGTGCTGACTGAAACTTATAAATAAATCCCTAAGGTAAAGAAGCAGGTTCTGACCTGATAAAAAAAAAACAGAGTCACCACTAAAAATTGATGTAACATTATTCAAAATAGTGTTCACATTATCAAATATTTTGGTATCTAAACAATTACCAAACATTTAACCCTTTGCACTCGGAGCTATTTTAACGTGAAAATTAAACATTTCTTCCGGCCTAGAATAATTCCATTCTATACGTCTATATGCTTCTTTTCATTTTATGGATATGACAGTGATGTAATACCTCATACAATACTTAAAGGTTTAGTAATTTGTTAGATACCAATATATTTAAAAATGTAAACAATATTTTATTCCATTCTAGGCCAAAAGAAATGTTTAATTTTCGAGTTAAAATAGCTCCGAGTGCAGAGGGTTAAACATTTTAAGAAAGAAATGGAATTTCTATTTCACTTCAGCTTGTTGCAATTCAGGCAGAAAATTTTCATTCTGCGTAACGATTCGCTGTCTATTCGTAAACCAACAATTCTTTAAAATCTTGAGACATCGTATTTCTCCAGGTACTTACACAGACGCTTTCACGTGTAATTAATAACGTCAGACGCTACCATTAACTATACGAATACGATTTTTCCGCAGTTCCCGTGCGGTTAACATTCACGATGGAAGAAATAATACAGAGAAATATTACATTACCATAATTGTGCGAGAGATCGCTGTCGCCTATCTCGGAGGATCTCTCCCTGAAATTCACGCGAACGTGTTTCCCTCGCGTGTAATCGTCAGCCAATACGTATCGATTGGCTCAACTTTAACCTACTCGGTGAACCGCGGATAAACCCGAGGAACGATCGTGAGATTTATCCCTGACGAGCAGGATCTTGTTGGTCCCGCGCGACCTACCAAGCCCTTGGAAAGAGGTATACCGGTAATATAGCGATGAGGGGATCATCGTCGTCATTGCACGAAACCGATACATGGGCTGGGTCTCTCGCCGCGGGACACCGGAGGCAAATTATCTATACAAAGAGAGAAAACCGAGTACGGGATACTTCTGACTGAGAGCGTGGTATGCGAGTCATTCCACGTCAAATCGCGCGAGACTCGATACGATAGAATTTTCCTCCGGTGAAAAATTTCGAGAATTAGATACGTTATTGCTCTTCTACTAATAAAAGGAAACATTTTTGCTCAAGTATTTCAATATTTCAATATTGGGTAACCATTTGCAAAGAGCTCTTCCGTCGCTGAGTTTTATGATATTAAATATTTTCTACATTCTGGACAGCGTTTCTCTATGGATCTATGGGTCTAGAGACGTACACAGTGTGTATGGAGAATAACGGAACCTTTTAAATAACAAAAAAACAATTAGTTGTTTTGCCGAAATTATTCCTCTTTATTCAAAATACACCCCTTCCGCATCAATACACCGCTGGGCACGTTCCAGCAATGCTAGCACAGATTTTGTAATTTCATTTTGCGGAATCGCCTCAATGACCCTCGTCACGACACTTTGGACTTGTATAACATCGTCATAAAACGTTCCTTTCATGGCCAGTTTGAGTTTTGGGAACAGGAAATAGGCACACGGTGATAAATCAGGCGAATACGGAGGATGTTGGAGCACCCAGACTTGTTTTTTCGTCAAAAATTCACGAACGGCGATGGTCCTGTGCAACAAAAACCAACTTCAACTATATGTTTTGTTTCAATAGATTGTGTTAGCAGTTTCCTTTAAATGAAAGAAGTTCCGTTATTTTACAGACATACTGCGTATACATATAGGGTGATTCTTGGAACTGGGACAAGTTACTGCTCTTTTTTAAGTAAAAATAGAAAAAAATGATAGAGGAAAAAATCATACGTCGTAATACGTGCTAACTTTCTATGACCTTATTTTTTATGTGGATGCACCGATGCACCCATCAGGTGCAATTACACTTTATTCTTTAATGCAAGCCAATATTTTTGTTAAACCAGTATGCTTCTAAAATAAAACTACGTACGTCCACTTAATAATGGCAGTCTATTTAACCCTTTGTTTTCTTATCTAGAAAACCTTACATTATTGTTATTATTAACAACAATATATTACAGTGTTGCTAATGACCTTTGATGTTGAAGCAACATTAAATAAATAATTTTTAAAAATATATATTACATGCACGTAGCAATATGTACAAATTACTGAAACACGAAGTGTTCTTTATTGAAATTTTTCTAGTCTGATCTAATAGAACATATTGATAATAAGGACATTATTTTTCGTTGTTCCTTATGACGTAAATGGGTTAAGTCGCCCAAAGCATGAAGCTGTAACAACGACATAAATAGTCGTAATAGCTGACGGAAGAACACGGAGAAACGCAAATCGCGTCGTTCCGTAGCCACGAATCCGCAAAATGGCATATCGGCGACGTTTATCCCGACGAGCGGCGAACGAAACGGTCCTTTACGCGCTTACGTACCGGCCTGATCTAAATTGAATAGACGTTTTGTGATATAGTGCGCGACATTACCCACCCTGAAGGGAACCGCCCACGATAAGCTATGCTGGCTGTATCTCCAACTACGTTCGAGCGGTTCACATCTCCATTACCTCTTGTTCGGAATCCCCCGGGCTCGTTTACGTGTTCTTGTACACACTCTAGCGATTGACATATTTACCGGGCTGCAAATATTATTCTCGAAGCTGTACGGCTGTCACACAAAAGAAGTCTCGGGTAATACGTTTCACACTAAACGATAATCCAATTCGAGAAAAATTAATCTGTAAATTACACCTCCAAGGGAATTGAATCTTCCATACTGATAAGTAGACTGCGCGATTTTAAAGCAGTGGACATATTAAAAAGATTTAAAGTCATCAGCGTATCGGTTTCAGCTCAATCAGATAATTAAAAGAAGAAAGAAATTTTTGTTTCACTTCTGTGTCTTTCAATCAATGCAAACATTTTTTATTTTGCATAAAGATCCACAGTCTACTAATTATTATATTAGATCCAATATACTTTCATCCACCACTCCTCACTTTCTTGAAGTTGGGAATAGATATAACTAGACTGCGGATCTCTATGCATTTATTTTAAAAATACAAGAACACATGTATAGTAACATGTCTACTCTGTTCTTATTCCTACCATAAGAAACTTCCTAGTAAATAAACTGAACTTGTTTCTCATCTCGGTTTCCACAAAATAGTCCATGAGAAAATGATCTAATTAATCAACACGGCAACATCTGCAACATCGGACAACTTGTTCGTACAGAAAGAAGTGCCGCGCCCGGAGAGTTAACATCGTTTCCGATAAACTGCGAAGAAACAGCGCGCTTGATCCGCGACAGGTATCGTTGCAAGCCTACCGAAGGGATCAGAGCGACCGAGAGACACCTTATCGCGGCTCACGTCGTACAAATTATCTGCGAGCGATTCTCTAACTTGTCGTTTCCAGGATTGCATTTCACCTGGGCAAATAAATCAATTAATCGGTGGTTGGTTCTGATCCACGCTCGAGATGCGGCGCGAGCATCGCGAGGCCGTGATTAACGACGCACGGTCGTTTTGCCTGATTTCATTGGTATCTGATTCGCCGGAAAGTTGCGCGTGCAATAGCGTGTATCCGTTCCCCTCTACCCAGAATTTTTGCAACCGCCGTCCGGTTGACCGGCGTGCACCGGCGTTTGATCGATCAGTATCGGGCGTTCGAGCAAGGTTGTTCCATCAATCGGCGATGCGTGTTTCAGCATGGAAATTCAGCGCTGCACGAAGCATCCTGGCGCGGATACAGCCGGACCGTGGCCGCCCTGGCGAAGGCCCTCGGGACACAGCGTGCCCCTCTGCACGCGAGGAATCTCGCCGGATTCGCGCCGCTTCACCTCGCCTGCCAAAACGGCCACAACCAAAGCTGCCGCGAACTCCTCCTGGCGGGGTGCAATCCTGACCTTCAAAACAACGTGAGTAATAGGCCCGGCGTGAGTTCTCTATCCTCCATTCGCGAACGAGCCGTTGGATTCAACTTAAATGCCGGATTAAATACGAGCCTCCGGTGAACACGAGTAGCTCCCGCAGAACAGTGGCAAATTCGACCGAGTTCATGGCCAAAAGTAGAAGAAACAAGCATTTGATTAATTTGTTTAACGTACTTTATTTGGAATCTTATAGGGCTTATTTTGCCGTTAATTACAACACTTCAAATTTAATGCTGTCAAACTTGAGGTTTCTCCAGCCATACTTAAAAATTGCTGTGCGATTTTGTTATCAGCCTTGTGGGTTTCTTAAGTTAATATTTATCTTGTCTGTATCTTACTCTATTTTATTTAGTACGGCTGTGTGACAACTAAAAATACGAGACGCACCTAAATTTTATGCTTCTTCAATAAAATAGCTGTCCATTGACTGTTCATTGAGAATGAACAACATTCTGTTTAGTTCGTCCGCCATAATCTGCCGTTTTATCAATTATCTTCATTTTCTTAGGAAATAGTTGTCCATCAATCGAGATGAAGCAGTAATTTTTTTAAACGAAACTTTGGAGCTTACTGAACAACATTCTGTTTAGTTCGCCTGCGATAACTTGCGACTTTATTAATTACACTGTCCAACAGCCAGAAAGGATTTCGATTCTCACTATACAATTCTTGTACAGCTTTTTGCGCAGATTCCGAATCTGTCCTTAATTTTTCTCCTAGACGCACAGTTTTTGAGAAATTTGAGTTTAAAAAAAAAGACATATTTTTCAACTTTGAACAAATATTGTGATGTTATTATAAAAGATATTGAATTGTTCTTTACAGCAAAAGATTCCTTAGACTTTCCCGAATACAGTGATATCCAATATTAATACATTATGATTGTTTAAACATGTTCAAACGATCCAAACTTTTCGCCGGTAGCGTATGTAGAAAATGGAGTGCGAGTAACTGAAGGTTACGTACTTTTCAGTAATATAGTATAATATATTATCTTTCGAATTGTTTTCTTGTAGTATGGAGACACGCCGCTTCACACATCTGCACGATATGGCCACGCCGGGGTCACGCGTATCCTGATCTCTGCGCTTTGCCGAGTCTCGGATCAAAACAAAGTAAGTCAAATAATGAATAGTAGAACTTTGTCTGAAAAAGATGAAGTATAAAAATTAAATGGTTCATCCTAGGTATATAGCCATTTATTTATAATCCGTCAGTTTGACAAATAATACATTTGCTAAGATGAAAACGAGTATTAAACACCAACTCTTGAAAATATAATGTAAAATGTAATTCTTCGGATTGGGATCCCAAAATGGGATTCTTCGTTGTGTTCATAATTAATAAAAAAAAAGTGAGCAGATCATACATGTTCTTAACGATTATCTTAACGCAGAACGGTGACACGGCGTTGCATATCGCGGCGGCGATGGGCCGTCGAAAGCTGACGAGGATCCTGCTGGAGGCCGGCTGCGACCGTAGCCTGCGGAACAAGCAAGGGGAAACAGCGAAGGACATAGCCCGGCGCAAGAACCTGACAGAGATACTCGAGATAATCGGTAAAGCGCGAAGCAAGAGTAGAACGCGGAGTAAAAGTCGGGAGGAGGACTCCGCCGCGACGGTAGACAAGGTCGACGGGAAGAGTACCAAGAGCGAGAAGAAGCGAGAGAAGACTGGTAGTGGTACAAGCGGCAGTAGAGACAGTTGCACGAAGAAGGAGAAAAAGAAGCACAAATCGTCCGGCAAGCAGAACAAGGTCCATTTCGAGAAAGCGGTGATGGGTAGACAGTGGTCCCCGTACGGGTGCCACTACTACCCCGACCCGGAAGCGTTTCCGCAGCCGCGTTTGGACTCGCTGCCATCGGATCCGCTAGCCCGTGGAGAACAGTATTACCTGGACCTCGCTGGAAATATCAGGAAAGGTCCGGTGGGAGTCGGTTACACCTGCTACTGCGCGCCTTTCTTCAGACACATGGAGGCCAAACTGGAAAGGGACAAGGCGGAACTGAAGGCGCACATAGATCTGGCTCACGAGAGGCTCGACCTGAAGGTGGCCAACCTGGAGAGGAGGACCAGAGGACAGATCTCTGAGTTGACCAGATGCGTGGCGGCGGAGAGGTCCAAGTGCGACGAGAGACACACGCATCTTCAGCAACGGTTGTCCCGCGGCGGAAGAGGCAGGCACAGCGAAAGACCGGCGAAACCCTCGTTCGCCAACGATCAATCCCTTCCACCGGCTCGAGCCAGATCACTGGAGGATTTGCTCGACGACAGACCCCATGATAGAAGTTTCGAGATCCCAGGGGAGACACCGATACACCGCGGCAGCTTGGACGATCTTGATATACCCGCCATACCTAGACTTAGCAAATCCATGAGAGATCTACCCACGGGTTCCGGTATCTCGAGGTCAACCTTGAGGGTGCTCGATGTGCCGCCCAGGCTGAACGAGACGTTCGACGGTGTGATCAAGCAGGATCGCAGCTCGCCGCTCGGGGCAGCTTCCTCGCCGTCGATCGGATCCAGACAACAGGTCCATCAACAGCGCGTGAGTGTGTAATCGGATTTCTTCTGCTAGTTAGAATGCGGTTTATGGAGGTGTTGATTAGGCTGCGGCTCTAACGAGCTACACGGTAGTCGTGTTTCTGAAAACATCAGGTCAATACCACGGTATGGAATTTCCAGAAAAGTGTCATTTTTACTGTCTTCTTAACACTTTATCTGCCGGAAATCTATTCAATAATTATTCCGTACCAAGCGTAATTATCTTCTCTTACATAATAATCCCAAACGAAATAATTAGATTACGTTCCTGTGGGTGACCTGTTGATTCGCGATTGAAATTGCTATTACTGTCAAGATATCTATTAAAAAATCCTTAACTATGTATTTACATTTAATCGCCGGTAAATAGTGTTTTAAATTACTGTTGGTAAATACTTAGATCGTAATTGATATATAGGATGTTGGACTTCAGGTGGTAGAAAATTTAAGGGGTGCTTCTTCATACGAAAATAAAGATGAAAAATTTGCGATCCCAGCTTCATTTTTTGATTATTAACAATTCAAAATTCGCCTAAAATGCGACAACCCGTCCAGCAGCGATGTACGTTGCGAACGTTATAGAGGAGCGCGACAGTCTCGTATCAAGTGACAGAAACGTGCTTACCTTGGTTCTCATTTGGGGCCCTAGGGAAGTGAAGACTGAAAATGTTTTCCGGATTCATAATGAAATTCTCACAAGTGCAAGTATTCACAAAATTCACATATGCAATTCACGTTCGCAACGTATACCTCTGTTGGTCGGGTTGTCGCATTTCAGGCGGACTTGTTAATAACTAACAAACGAAGCTGAAATCGCAATTTCTTTATTCTTTGTTGCTTTATATTATTATGGAGAACCAATCCTGAAATTTTCTCCCACCTCTAGTCGAACACCGTGTACAAGAAACTTTTCACAGCTATTTTTGTTCGTTCGTGTTTCGTTTCGTTTGCTTGATAAATGCAGTGATAAGCGGACTTTATTCCAACATCAAGTACTATCTAGTATAAAAGTTATTATTAGACTGCGCATGTTTATGCAATTTGTGCAATTTTTGAAGACGAATTTTAAGAAACTCAAATAAAACCTTATTTTCCGTAGTACCTTTTTAGATCTGAAAAAAATTAAAATCGTACTAGATTCTGTCGAATTTTATATCCTAGTATTTTTTGAAAATTATCAAAAGCCATAATTGCATAAAGATCCGCAGTCGAGTTATTATCAACTTATCAATAAAATCGATCCTTTTACGTGAAATGATACAAATGAGTAGTTTGATGTTTTCTACAAAGTAAATGATAAAATATGAAATTTTAAATATTCGTTGGAGTCAGTATGGCGTACTGATGTCCTTGAATGGTTAAAGAGTAATTCTATAAATAATATCCGAAGCGAAAATACAGTTTCGGTATCGTTTGACCCGAACAATTGCGATCTTCAATTAACAGGATCTATCGAGTCGGGATCACGGGATTAACTCCTGCCAAGAGGAAAGCAGCACAACGCGGAAGAGCGACGACAACTTGAACGAATGGAGGTCTTCCGGGCGACGTAGCGTTCACGAGATGATCAAGCGATTTCAGCAAGTGCCTGGCATGCATAACGGCTGGCGAGGCACGCGTTCTGGAAGCAGTGAACCAACGAGCCCCGAGAACAGTCAGTGCTCTCAAAATCAAAGGGTCCAGCCTCAGGGTGGTGTAGGAAACGGATGGCACGGGGAAGGTAAAAACATATTCAACATCAGCTTATCAGAGAATAAACAACACCGCTCAATACTTCAGATTACTTACAAGGAGAACCCCCGCTCTGTCCCTCACGGATTTAGTTCAGACTTTACAGAGTTATAGATCTCGTTCCCCTGATTACGAAAATACCCCATTATAGGCGCTGACGCTCAATAGTTTTCGAGATATTAGGTGAAGTAAAAAGTTCTGAGCGTTTTTCGCTTTATTTATATAAGCGAAAAACGCTCAGAACTTTTTACTTCACCTAATATTTGCAATTAAAGTTTCATAACCGTAAAATATCAGTTTAGTTCAGATTTTTACCAAGCAGTGGTGTGGCGTAACAGCAGCGAGCTGAATTTTTTATTGTTTTTTTTATGGAAAATGCATTTTCAATGTTAAATAAATTTTAAATAAAATATTTTTATTCGCTAAAAGAGTAATTGAAAATGATACTTATTATTTTATAGAAGAAACACTAGATCTATTACTACTGTCTGTTTTGTATTGACTGACTGCTGCTAGAGCCTACTGTTGCAAATCCCGTGTGGTTACTTGTTGAAAGTTTGCACGAGCCTCTTTGAATCTATCATATGTCCACTGATTAATGGCATTGTACTTGTCATAAATTGTACCCCCGTTCATGATATAATTCTCCCAGCGTAACAAATATTTTTTGTTTTTTAAAAATCTGTTAAAATGAAACTTTAATTGCAAATATCTCGAAAACTATCGAGCGTCTGCGCCTATAATGGGGTATTTTCGTAATCAGGGGAACCAGATCTATAACGCTGTAAAGTCTGAACTAAATCCGTGAGGGACAGAGCGGGGGTTCTCCTTGTTAGTCACGGTAAAAAATATTTGTACACTCTCTAAAAACGAATAACTTTTTTTCAATTTTGGACCAAAGAGCTTGAATCTTTTTGAAGCGTTACAGACATTACTTTACTAGCTCATGAGTAAATCATTTTTCTTATTAACCCTTTAACTGCGGGTGTGGTTTATAAAAGACATACTAAAATTATAACTAGAGGCGGGTGTGGTATATAAACATGTTGATTTTTGCTAATATCAAACAGTGGCTGGGGCTTATACATACCACTAAAATAAAAATAAAATAAATACAATAAAAAAATCTTTTAAAATAGAATATCACTGCAGTAATATAATTTAAAATTGCATTATAATATGCATACTTTGTCGGTCGGCATGCTTTTATTCTTTATCCCATTTTTTAATTTTTGTCCTAGTACAAGATAAAAGTTGTAAGGGTTTGCCGCTGACGACGATGTGTGTGGTGTTTGCCGATGTGCCGTTTAGAGCGATCGGCTGTGCTAAAAGTGCCCGCAGTTAAAGGGTTAATTGCTATTGGCCGCAATTGCGAAAAAAAAGTAGAGGTCACGATTTTTAAGTTTTTTATTGAATTTGAATCTGTAAAATTTTTATTTCATCCTCATCTATGGTTTTTAAGATATCGATTTTGGAAAAACGAAAACATTTTACTTCGTAGGTGTATTGTGTTTTAACAATAGTAACTAGCTAATACTCACTCGCATAATAATCTGTAGACTCTGATTAATACGATATTCATATACATGTTTAAACAATAATGAAAATTTGGAGGACCCCTAAATTGCACCACTTTTAGCGGATATTTTCCGATTTATTTAAAAGTGAAAACATCTAAGAGGAAATCTAGTAATGCAAAATGTGATTACTTGATTTATAACAATTTATAACAAAAATGAGCAAGTGCAATTTAAGACACAGAAAATATTAAAAGATTTTAAGAGTATTAATATATTATTTTCATCACATTATAAAATTATTAATGAAGAATATAAATATACCTATATTCAGTTCCTGCATCTTGCAATTGATGCACAAACATTTTATTTTGCCTAAACGTCTGGAGTCTTGCGATTACAAATGTTCGATTAATAAGGGTTGAGTTTGACGTAGTCGTTTTACAATTCAGAGGAACGTTTTTAATATTATCGCAACGAACGTAGGTAATGATAGCGAGAGCAGCGAAGGAGACGAGGACGAGCAACCGGAAGCACTTAGCGGGGGTATCACTGGAAAAGGAGTGATATCGGAGCACGTGCATTACGACAGCATAGCCAGAATGCCATATAGGTCCCGTAATGCGGTTTATAGCCCGACACCGCCTTTGCATGATGCACACAATGATTCAGGGTACAGCACCCGCATGTACGGTTCCAGCAAAGGTGCTTCACCTTCCTTATCAGGTAAGAGGTTACTCTGTTTTAATTGCAAGATAGTTGCAGTAACCTTCTACCACTTTTTAAACAATTTCGAGGTCTCTGCATTAGCGATATTTTTATGCCGATGACATAATTTTATGTACCCGAAAAAAATGCAAGGAAAAATTTTTGGAGCAACGTTGGATGTGAGATTTCCTTAACGTCTATTAGCTTTTATTGTTTTCCGATCAAATCCTGCTCTCCTGTAAAATTTGCACTTTGCATCATCCAAAGTTGCTCCAGCCAACAAATCAATAATTAAATTAACAATAATGAACAGTTCAAATTTTACAGGAGAACAGGAATTGATGGGCGAACAATAAAAGCTAATTGCTCCAGCCTCCAATTTAATTATTAATATTATTTGAAAAGTATCTGTTTGCAATGAGAAGTAAAACAATTTTCGTTTTTCATATTTCCTTTCCACGAATTTTACTATATTTCTTCCACGCCCACGTTGTACATTGAATACGAAGAAACTGGAATACCTCTAATTTGAATTAATTCTATGTCATTTTGATTCCAGCACTTTTACAAAAGATTACATTTCCACCTTTCAGGTCAATTGGAATGCGATGTGATTCTTCCAACCACAACAAACACATTTCCTAGCGGGGAACAACTAGTGGCATTGTTAGAACAACCTAGGAACCACGATCTCACGGTCTACGAACGCGGCGCCGATAACGTTGTCATTAATATCGGAACCGCGAGCCTTGTTTAAGACCCTTAAAATTATTTTCATACTTCCAAAGACGCATCGACATTAGGTAACGTTAGTATACCTACTAAGGTGTTCATACGATGACGAAAATATTCTGTATAAATGAACCTGTTTGTTCTGTTTAGGTCAACATGTACAAAATCATTTTTAATTGAAGAATTTTTGCGTTATCATTTTGTGTAAATAATATACTGGGTCCGACCGAATAACATGTACAAGCGGGCACAGGGTGGTTCCTTGTGAAAAGATAAGAAGAAAAAGTAGAATCAAATTTTTTCATCCGAAGCTTCGTTTTGGAGAATACGTGTGCTATTCGATAGGAATCGTTTGAGAAGTCTGATCATGACTATATATGTAGACAGCGGATCTTTATGCATTTATGGCAAAAAGTATTTGGGCGTAATTTAAAGCAGTGAGCATATTATAAAAATTTAAAGATACTGTTACATTATCTTCAACCTATTGAACATATTAAGAAAGGAAATAAATCTCTATTTCACTCCAATTTGTTGTAATTCGCATAAAAACTTTTTAGTTTGCATAAAGATCCGCTATCTAATCATCACCTACCAAATCTACTTCCTGCATATACTTGAGCACGCGAAACTACGGATCTTAAACATAATATTTTAATTAACGTCTTTATCCCCAAAAATGCCGTAAAAGGGAAGAGAAAATTTATACTTTCTGTACGGCTACATTTATTTTAATGCTTAAATATTGATTACAAATGAATCAAATTTTATTTCATCTAAAAAGAAACGCGTAAAATCTTCATCGCGAGTCTGACCCGTTAAAATACGGCAAGGGGTTAAACTCGATTTTCTCGAAAACGAGGTGTCAAACGAAAAAATGTTATTCCTTTCTTTCGTTTTATATTTATATGTAGAATCATCCCCGCCCGCTTGTACATGTTATTCGACCGGATCCTGTATAGTAAGACTTTAAGATATAGCAAACTGTAACAAACTACACATCAACCCTAAAATTTTCTACACTTCTTTTATCGATTACATATTTATTCAACCCTTAGACGGCGGACCAATTTTGTAACTGTACAATTTATAATGCTTAACTTTGATTTATGGGTTTATTTAGAAATTTTTTAATAAAATTTTTGTAGGTATTTTTTGTCGGCACAGTCTTTCTGTTGTTTCTAACGTAACAGCTATTCGATATTGAGTAATTGTATGAGTATATTGATACTGTGGGGCAAAATAGACCCGGACACCGCTGTCAGGGAGTAAAAAACAAAATATTCATGGTATTTCTAAGAGACCAAAATAATGAAACGAACTCTACAAGGAAGAAAAATTGTCGAAATATCATTTGCAGAATTTGGCTGAATAGATGAGAAACTTAATTACATAATCTTTTTGTTACTCTAGTGTATATTCTTTTAAGTATCATAAGTGTAGCTTTTACAAGAAAAGTGTGTTATGTATCTGCATATAGATTGCCATGTACCACAAAATTAGATTAAGTTTTACCTATTTATTATATACATGTATAATACTATGTACATGACTGTTTTATTCACAATATTATCATATTAGTAACAAATATGTAAATTTAGTTTCGCGCGATTAAGTAGATCTTTGTCTCTTTCATTTCAAAACTGAATGTATTCTGCAGTGATAACTATGATTAAATAATTGAAAAGATGAAGAACTAATGTTATATTTTATTTACAATCCGTGTGACGATGAAAATTCCGTGATCGATGAGTGATACAAAGGTGTTCCTTTCAGGGTATTAGAATTAGTGTTTTGAACTTCTACAACAATGTAATCACCGCTCTTTGTCAGCCTTTTAGTATCAGCGTCTTTTTCAACAGGTATATCCATCCTCGGAATCAATACTCGTGTGCCGCCATCATTTCTTCCTTGAAGAAACTCATCTGATCTCTTACTAACCTAAGACAAAATTCAAAATTTCATTATGATTCGATCCTATTTAATTATTACACACGATTTACTATTACTATTGTTACAGCACTATATTGTGTTACTTCAAAATGATTTACCCCTTCTATAAGCATAAGTTGTAACTGGCCAATTTGTGACTTATTTAATTCCTCTGCTATAAGTCTGTGTGTTGAAATCATTCTTTCCAGACGGTTCTTTTTTATAGCTGGTTCTACATCATCTTTATAGCGACGATGAGCTGTAGTTTTCTAAAAGTATTAGAATCACTTGTAATAATAGTTACTAGTATCGTACCTTACTTGACAAAGCTTATGTAATTATAGATTACCTCGCGCATGCTATATGCAAATAAGTATGCTTTGTTATATTTCACTAACTGCATCAATGACAATGTATCTTGAAACTCTTCCTCAGTTTCACCACAAAATCCGGTAATAAAATCACTGGAGATATATATATTAGGGAGAATGCTGCGTATATGGTAGACCAAATCTAAATATGCTTCTCTTGTGTATCCTCTTCGCATCCTTTCCAAAACCATAGAATTGCCACTTTGCACAGGCAAATGAATTTCATTACAAATGTTTGGCCTCTCTGCTATCAACTGTAAAACCTCATCAGGAAAATCCTTAGGATGCGGTGATGTAAATCTAAGAATGATTTTCATGAATTGTGTAACTTTTAAAATAACATACAGCAAAGTCGCGATTTGTTTCCCCCATCGCCGGTTCCGAGCAGGGAGAGAGATCGTGCAGCGACACTATTTTTTTATGACTGCGTCGACCGAGTCGAAAGTACAAAGAATGCCGAACGTACAAAAGGACAGCATGTAAACACGGATCGTGCTGTCCTTCCTTTCACCCGAAACTTTAATTGTAAAAGTAAACCACTAAATATATCAGTATATATGGTCTAAGATCTGAATTTGCATTGAAGGTGTTGTCAGACGTCAGAGTTGGTCAGAGTATCAGAGTCAGAAGTTTTGTTCATAGTTTATGTGTCAGACATGAAAAGTATTGTAGACTAATTTACCCGTTCCGGTATTTTCATGACCAAGAATACGTAAGGTATGAAAAAATAGAAATTGAGAAGGATGTATTTTTTATCATTTACTGATTTATTGATTTATAATTCTGTATACTATTACTGTAAGTAATACAGTAACTGGCATTTGTGATGCCATAATAATAATTATATTTTGATTGAAGGCATTTATATTATTTTTCGGGTGGTGTAAAGGTTGTTCGTTCGTGTGCCATTTATTAAAAATTTGACAAGATGATGGAAGATATGCAAGAAGAGGTTAGTGAATATTTCTTGAATATTATTTAGCGTTAGACTGCGGATTTTTATATAAAAGAAAAATTGTTTGTGCGTCTCATTGTTGTCCTTTTAATAATTTTAGTAAACTTAGGATTATTGTTAGTACAACGAGACTCTCAAACTCTTTTAATCTGTCCGATACTTATTTTTATCATAAATGCATAAAATCTGCTATGTATTGTGCAGTACCAAAAGAAAGCATAGAAATTTTTATTTACATTGAAATCTTAAATGAAACCATTGGATGACGTTACTGAGGGTGACTTGTTAGTTCACAATGAAAATTGTTGTTGATATTGAAGGTTCTATTAAAAACTGTTTAGCCATGTACCATAGATTACTACGATTCTATAAATTTATACATTTAATTTATACAATAATCATATATAAGACTTATTCATGGAGTACATAAATTATTATTTATATTTGGTTGGAAAAGGTCTTAAGTGAATATAACTTCATCTGCTCGTCATTATTTCAGACCCAGTTTGTGGTAGACGATGTAAGTAAAATTATCAAGGAAGTAATAGAAGTGTCTATTGGAGGAAACGCTTATCAACATAACAAAGTAAATCAATGGACATCTAATGTTGTTGAAGCATGCTTGGGAAATCTTACGAAATTACAAAAGCCATTTAAATATATCGGTAAGATTTGTTTGATTCTACATTAAATTTCTATTATTAAGGGGATAGACTCGTTTTTCCAGGATTGTAAGGATGCGGGATGTGCCTTCTCATTTTTCGATAATGCAAAGATGGGTTTTTTCAGTAGACAAAAGCCCTTGATAAAAGATCAATCTAGGCTGCGATCGCCCACAAAGGTCGTATTTTCACGTTTGCGAGCCATAATTCTAATTATTCGGCAGCATGTAGCTGTCGCAGCTTTATGAAAATAGCTACATGCGCAGCTGTATGCTTCCGAATAATGCAAATTATGCAACCGAATATCTGGTGCTTTTGACTACTGAAAAACCCCATCTTTGGATTATCGAGAAATGAGAAGGTGCATCCCGTACCCTTGCAATCCTGGAAAAACGAGTTTACCTCCTTAAATCTTTGTTCAATACTAATGGAAATATTTTCAGTTACTTGTGTTATTATGCAAAAAAATGGTGCTGGTTTACACACTGCAAGCTCCTGTTTTTGGGACAATGCTACTGATGGCAGCTGTACAGTTCGTTGGGAAAATAAGACAATGTATTGCATTGTTTTTGTGTTTGGTCTAGCCATTTAATTGAATTTAATATTTAAAATATGCTTCAGTAAAGGTAAAAATTTAAAGCCAAGTACTCAAATTTTTATTTGACATTTAACATAGCTTGTACTAATCATGGTGCAGTAAATACGAAACTTATTTCACCTTCAATAGTTCTGTTTTAATATCAATATTATGTACCTTCATATTGCAAATACAATATCACCTTTTTGCACATTAAAAATTATATTTTCTATTTAAGATGAAGTTTTATTTGTGTATGTATATACATATGTATATATATACACATATTTATGTATATGTACATGTATAAATTAATTATAATTAAGTATTTATGTCAAAGGCATTTATTTTTGTTATCAAATACTTCTCGTATAAATGACGTTATTTATTACATATATTTAAGATTTACACAAAGATGTTGGTATGTTTTAAATCTTATATAGTACTCTACTGCTACTATATAGTATTATAGTACTATTTGTGGCTATTACATTAATGTTTATGATATGAACTTAAAATACAGTTATTGTATTTTTTTAACATTAAAATGGAATAAATTATGATAACAAAAATTATAATTATTCTTTTGTTATATCCAAGTCTGATAAGTCGGACAAGAAATCATCATCAATAGACAACAGCAACATGTTAACGTTTAAACTGTCCCCGAATTCGTCATCTATGTACATATAAATCTTCAACGGTAGTACTGTCTGGAACATCCTGAAACAAAATGATCACATAGTTACACGAGAGATGATACAAAAATATTTTATACTCTTATGACAAATTGATAATCTATAATAGATTGTAGTTTATTATAGCCTGCGAATATTGTACTAATACTTTAGGCATTTTAACTAAAGAAGAATATTGCAATATCTTTAGGTTTAATTTTTCCATTATTAATTAACGATAATACGTACAAGAATTTTGTAATACATTAAATAATTGGCAGTATAAACTCGTGCTGGTAAACTTTAAAAATATAAATAATAATAGTAGGCTAAGTGAATTAATAATAACATATAATATTCTTTTGTATATTATTATTACTTCATTATTTCTATTTTTAAAGTTTACTAAATCATCAAGTTTATACTGTCAATTATTAAATGGAAACTAAGTTTTGGGTTAAATGTTTTGCTCGAGCTTCATACGCGCTACAAGTATTTCGCATTATATGTTAATTTAATGTACGCAAAAATAGTATGAATCTTTGTTTGATTGTGAACGCAGATATATAGGCAACGTTCCATGAATATTCGAGCAAACAAACCATCGCGATTACTCCGACTGTTACCAACGCATCGGTTTGTGAGTTTTATGTTAGAAAGGGCAGGTAACTGATGGTTATATTCACCCGAATTGTATGACGTGTCCAGGTTACAGGGGGGTGGGATAGCAAATGACCTTCATTTCGGGCCAGGAGGAGTCGTTGATTACCTGCACTCCGTCCCGTAATGTCGCGGCAAGGTCCTTTCTTTTCGTGCTAATCCCTCGACCGTCATTCCGACGACCCATAAACACTTCGCGTACATTCAAGGCGCAGCCATAAACAAAATAGCTTATAAAATGGTCGAACTTTATACTTTATACCCTATTGAAGACTCGGAATTCCCAATCCTATGGAAATTGTATGCCTCGCTTCCTTTCTTCCCCATTCCCTTACCGTAGCACAGTTCTATCGTTTTCCCTTCTCTTTGTCATTAAGCGTCCGTATAGCTTTATGCATATTACCTGACTGATTAACCCTCGGGCTCCTGCGAGTTCTGTGCAGCTATGCCGGATTCATTTCCGACCCATACCGATTACTTCACTAATAAATATTGACGCCGCACAGTGGGCGAAATCCGGTTGAAATAGACAAAATTCGATAACTCAATGAATTCTGCAGTAAATTTTTAGAAAATTGGTATCTCTAGGTTGTTTCGGACGTAGATTTCAAATTTTTAATCAAAATGATCAAATTCAAAATGTATGTATGTATTTATTCCTGTTCCCTTTCGCGGGTTACAAGGAGAACCCGATCCTTCTACATTTAATTTATTTACATTTCTTACAATCTATATACATATATGAAGCATTTTCCCATCTTTCACTCACACACACACACACACACTCTCTCTCTCTCTCGATCTCTCACTCTCCTTCTCACTCTTATTTTTTTCCCTGGTCTCTTCTTTTCCTCTCTTTATCCTTGGCTTCTTCCTTTCTGGATTTCTTTTCTCTCCCTGTCCAATCTCTTCATCCACTCTTCTCCCCTCCCGTCATCAGCTAGCATTTCCTTCACTTTCTCTTGCAACCCTGCCTCCTTTCTTTCTTCTTCTCTGCATCTCTCCAGCACGTGCTCGCACGTCTTCTCTTCATAGCCACATCTCCTACACCGTCTTTCCTCTTCCTCGTCCCAGTACTTCCCTCCCGTCATTTCGTTTCCTAATCTGTACCTAGCAATTCTCCTCTATTTCTCTTCCTTATTTCTTTTCTCTAGGTATTCTGGCGTGCCCTTCACTCTTATTTCTTTGTACTATTTATTGTACCTTGATTCTCTCTCCATTCTCCAATTCTCCTCTTCCTCTATCCCCTTCTCTCTGCTTACTATCTTTTCCCACTCCTCCTCTCTCCTTTCCCTATCTTCCTTCTCTAATATTTTTCTATTCCCTCTCTCTTCTATGTATTTCTTTCTTCCTTCTTCCCATTTAGACAGTTTCTTTCCCTCTCTAACTCTCTCTCTTCCATCTCTTTCAGGCATTGTCTTGCCCATTCACTTCCTCTCCCTCCTCTTAGCCTCTCTTCGAATTTCCATGCTCGTCTCGCCCCTCTCGCTCTCTTTTTGTTTCCTCCCTTACCATATATCCTGGCGTCACCCACTCTATTCCTGGCACCCATCTAGCATACCTTTCTTGCATAGCAAGAAACTCTCTTCCATTCTTCCCATCCCCATATCTCTACTCCGTATGCTATTACTGATCATACCAGCGCATCAAAGAACCACATCCTCCTCTTATATTTATCTCTGAAGTATCTCTTTCCTATTCCCCATACACTCCTCATTACTCCTCCACCCTTTCTCGTTGTTTCATCTATTTGCCTTTCCTGTTACCGTTACTGTGCGCTACGCCGGCTCGAGCTTATCCCCGCCGTTACCAGCCCAGGTAAAGTTGTATTATGCCAAGGGGCTGTACCGAAGTGTTTATGGGTCGTCGGAATGACGGTCGAGGGATTAGCACGAAAAGAAAGGAACTTGCCGTGACATTACGGGACGGGGTTCAGGTAATACGGTCCAACAAATTCCAACAGTCAAAAAGGATATCGATTCTCACTATGCAATTCTTATAGAGTTTTCTGCGCTGATTCCGAATCTGTTTTTAATTTTTCTCCTAGACGCACAGTTTTTGAGAAATTTGAATTTGAAAAAATGACATATTTTTCAACTTTGAACAAATATTGTGATGTTATTATAAAAGATATTGAATTGATCTTTACAGCAAAAGATTCCTTATACATTCCCGAATACAGTGATATCCAATATTAATGCATTATGATTGTTTAAACATGTTTAAACGGTCATTAAAGACGGAGAGACACCACTTTCGCACCAATTTTTGACGATATTTTTGAATTTATCTCAAAAAATAAGCGTCCAGCGGAAAATCGAACTATACCACGCGATAGAGCAGACTTTTATCTTGCGAAACCACCCTTTGAAGTTTCGAACGTCGACGTTTTTTTCGAACCAGAAAGCAAAATATCTTCGCCCGACATGAGTTGCGGCCAGTCGCGCTCACCACTAGAACGGTCGTTCGCCGTTCCGTATACCGTCCCGAGCGCCACTGGCCGCAACTCATGTCGTGCGAAGATATTTTGCTTTCTGGTTCGAAAAAAACGTCGACTTTGGAAAGTTGAAAGGGTGGTTTCTCAAGATAAAAGTCTGCTCTATCGCGTGGTGTAGTTCGATTTTCCGCTGGACCCTTATTTTTCATATAAATTAATAAATATCAGCTAAAAGCGATGCAACAGTGGTGCCTCTCCGTCTTTAATGATTGTTTAAACATGTTTAAACAATCATAATGTATTACTATTGCACATCACTGGATTCGGGAAAGTCTAGAGAATCTTTTTATGTAAAGAACAATACAATATCTTTTATAATAACATCACAATCTTTGTTCAAAGTCGAAAAATATGTTTTTTTTTTCAAACCCAAATTTCTGAAAAACTATGCGTCTAGGAGAAAAATTAAGGCCAGATTCGGAATCAGCGCGAAAAACTCTATAAGAATCGCATAGTGAGAATCGAAAGGATTTTTGGCTGTTGGACCGTGTAATCAACGACTCCTCCTGGCACGAAACGGAGGTCATTTGTCCTTTCACCCCCCTGTAACCTGGACACGTCATACAATTCGGGTGAATATAACCATCAGTTACCTGCCCTTTCTAACATAAAACGCCCAAACCGATGCGTTGGTAACAGTCGGAGTAATCGCGATGGTTTGTTTGCTCGAATATTCATAGAACGTTGCCTACATACCTGCGTTCACAATCAAACAAAGATTCAAGAAGCATTAACCGAGGCTCTGTCGTCCTTGGCAAATAGCCGTCTTTACGGTTCTCAAACACGTTTTTACATAGACATTGAATTTTTTGGTTACGCACATGCTTCATTTACAAAATTGTCATCCTGTCATCTCTTTTTATTATGAACAAATAGTGCGTTGATTAGTAGACTGCGGATCTTTATGAAAATTTAAAAATTTGCTTGCACCAACTGCAAATGACTAGAGCCACATAAATAGTTTAGTTTTACTTTAATAATTTTAGATTAGCACTCTTAAATCATTGTAACCTTTCTACTGTTTTACATTGCGCCCACTCATTTTTGCCATAAATGCATGAAATCCGCCGTATAGACTGCGACAGTATACATATATAGATTGCTAATCAATAGTGATTAGTCACTACATTTTCACCAATTTCTACCCAATAGCATACACGACTGAGATTTTTTTCAAAATTTTTGGTTGCAAAATCGATTTTTAAATAAATCGGAGAACATAGAATTGCCGATTTCATATCAAAGTTTTCAGTTGACCACATTTATATTATTACGTTAGTTGTGTCTCATCCTGATTATGAATGTGTATTTTTTCAGATTTTTCAGATTAAGGATACATGAGATACACCAGTTTAATAAAAATTCAGTATTTAGACATTATTAAAGCAACTGTTCTTAATTTTTTTATAATTTTGTAGAGATTGCATAGTCGTTAAAAGAACAACTATACGGCTGGTAATCTTCTGGCCCCGAATCGAATTATTGCTTCGGGTTTTAATGAAAAGTTTAACCAAAAACATTTTTTACTTGTCTACATTTATTTTCATTTATTTTCGATATACATGGTGCGACTAGACTAGAATTTAATAGGTTGATACCTATATTATTCCTTTTTTCGTCTTGACATCGGGAATTAATTTCGATCTCGTCATTTGAATGCGGCAAACATCTGACAATGCTGCAAAGCAAACGCAAGTTCGCAAAACGAAGAACTTGTTCCGCGTTTTCTTGTTTGCAGATGTCTATCCACGTATTGTCGAATGATAAATTCGACCATTGGTGTTTTTGGAATCCAGACGTTCTTAAAAAGATTTTTCAAACCGAGCAATTTGATTTAATTCGTCAGGTAAATTTCTACGGCACATTCGAATTCCAAAAGCACTACTAGTCGAATTTTTCATTCCCCAATATTTGGATAGGCATATGCAAACAAGAAAACGCGGAACAAGTTCTTCGTTTTGCGAACTTGCGTTTGCTTTGCAGCATTGTCAGATGTTTGCCGCATTCAAATGACGAGATCGAAATTAATTCCCGATGTCAAGACGAAAAAAGGAATAAAATAGGTATCAACCTATTAAATTCTAGTCTAGTCGCACCATGTATATCGAAAATAAAGGAAAATAAATGTAGACAAGTAAAAAATGTTTTTGGTTAAACTTTTCATTAAAACCCGAAGCAATAATTCGATTCGGGGCCAGAAGATTACCAGCCGTATAGTTGTTCTTTTAACGACTATGCAATCTCTACAAAATTATAAAAAAATTAAGAACAGTTGCTTTAATAATGTCTAAATACTGAATTTTTATTAAACTGGTGTATCTCATGTATCCTTAATCTGAAAAATCTGAAAAAATACACATTCATAATCAGGATGAGACACAACTAACGTAATAATATAAATGTGGTCAACTGAAAACTTTGATATGAAATCGGCAATTCTATGTTCTCCGATTTATTTAAAAATCGATTTTGCAACCAAAAATTTTGAAAAAAATCTCAGTCGCGTATGCTATTAGGTAGAATATTCATGAATTTTTTCATAATTTTCTGTTCAACATGACGTGACTAAAAATCAATTTGGATGGACACTTTTGACCATCTTATCCGGCTATACCTTAAGATTCAACGAAAGCATTATTTAAAAAATACAAAATATATTTCTGTTTACATCATTAAACCCGATTTTTAAAAAAAAATTTAGTCCAAATTTCTCTTCGATATCTCTTTTAGATCAAAAGATATAGCAAAATGTGCGCCGTGCCGCGCGCTGTGCCGGGATTCAAATGCGCGCCGTCTCCAGATTCCGACTTTTCGCCTCATGCTTTCGAAATTTCGGAAACGTGAAAACCGAAGGAACGCGTCGGCGTCGATCAGTCGAGCAAGTAGTTACACGGACAGAGTAGAGGTACGCGGGTGTGTGTAGCGCGCGTGCAATCGAGCAGGCACCTACACGGGCACCAGCGCGGTTGACACGGATACGACGGTACGTCAAGGAAGGGGAGGAAACCAGCGACTCAGGGGAACGGCCCACGGCCCACGAATATCCCATCACTGAGTGAGTGGGGCAGATCGTACAACCGTGCATCGAATCGGCTTCAGTGGGAGCGTGAAGCGGCAGCTGCAGCCGGTCAGAAGCAGTATGACCAGATGAGGGGAGTCACGCAAAAATGTGTCCCCCCTTTCTGACGACCAGAGCAGTGCGCGACTGCGCCACCAGTCTACGGTCTTGGTGGGGGACGTTGGAGTGTGCGCATTGCTGGAATAGGACAGTGGAAGGAGTAAGTAGGGGAGCACTGTGCATCCGTTTGGTTTGGATCAGTTTGGATGCAATCTGGTCAGTCAGGTCGGTCTGGTCTGGTCAGAAGTGTCAGAAGTGTCGGAAGTGTCGGAAGCATGATGGAAATGTTCAAGTGCCTTAGAAAGAATAGAAAGTAAGTCTTTGTTTTTACAATTTTTCCTCCCGCATAAGGCGATCAATGTCTGAAAATAAGAAATATCTATTTGAAATAATACCGATTCGTTTGATATAATAGCAGTTTCTAATAATTTTTTTTATCGTTTTTATATCAAAGACAAAAGAAATAATCCTGAAAATAATGTAAAGCGAAGGATGGCTGTATGTAATGTCAGACATAATTTCGAAGAACAATAATTGTTGTAAATTATTATAAAACAACATTTAGCAGAATGCCTTCTTTTTTTTGTTTTACAGGGTAATTTTAAGACATCGTGTGTATGAATTTAGGGAACACAAGGGTTCTCAACTATTATATATTTCTGAGCCGAAACTCATAACTAGACTGTGGATTTTTATACATTTATGGCTTCTGAAAACTTTCAAAACAGCATGGAATATAAAATTCGACTGAATTTAGTACAATTTTTATTTATGTCAGTGAAACATCCGCAGTCTACTCATCCCATTGATAAAGGGTTATATTTAATTTGCAAGTTTCACGAAAAATGTTCGCCTACATACAAATTTAACTCGTTAGATATGAATAGATAGCGGATCTTTATGCAACATCAAAATTTTCCACCTGAATTTCAACAACCTGCAATGAAATAGAAATTTGTTTTTTCTCTTAAAATGTTTAAAACAGTATATCTAAATTCTTCTAATTTGTTCACTGTTTAAAATTACACCTACTCATTTTTCTCATAAATGCATAAAATATGCTGTCTAGATATGAAATACAAAACATTCGATCATGTTGAGCATTCCGATTGATCGTTTCGTAATGAATCAAACTCGCGCAGCAAAAATGTCCGATTTCAATGGACTTAGAACGATCAAATAAATTATAGGATTTTTTTTTAACTTACATTTGAACACTGTCTGAACTTACTACTACTTCAAGCACTTTAGTGTGTGACGGAACACTGTACATTATTCGGGGAAAATTGTGATTAACCCAGATTGACAGTGTCAGGATCTAGTTCTCTTCTTGTTAGCAGCAAAAAGTGGGAGAGGGGCATAGCCATTCAAAATTCGGTTGTCAACCAGTAGAATAACAACAGAATCTTGTCATTTGGTGCCTAGTGTCTCGTTTTATTATTGTATACTGTCAAGTACAGTGATGTATTATACATTGGAGCCTGAGGGGGATTCAAATTTGCAAGCCCAACCTAACATATTCTGCTCATTAAACACCAATATGACGGCGCCTTTCCCTGTCAAAAACACTAGAAATCGCTCAACTTTAACGTGCATTTTTGGAGTTCTCTCGTCAAAATCTACAGGATTTTATTAAAAAAGTGAAAAATTTTTGGTTCAAGAAAGCGAAGTTTAACCGGTACTTTTACTAGATACTTCAATCCCGTGAAGTTATAATATAGCTACTTTGTTAATACATGCTTTTCTAATTTCGTGTATACTTATGGGGTGTCTCTTTTATCTCACAGTGGTCAAATACGTCATATGATATATGTATGTATACAAGGTGTCTCTGAAATGGTATTTTACATGTAACATGTAACATATTTTACACAATAACACATACAGGGTGTTCACGATACACTAACCGGCGTTTTTCTTCCAAATGGTAAACATTAGAAAAAAATAAAGAAGTTATACTGTTTTTTGCAAACAATGTAATTTTTTATCTTCATTATTTTTGTAGAAATGAAGGTGACTTTTAATTTTTGAATGGAATGTCAGGTATTTTTTTATATTATATGAAAGAGTTTCTTTTAAAAATAAAATCGTAAAGATTGCAATTATTTCTAGCGTGTTTAACACTAGGTTTACGGGACCCGTCAAAATTACGATTTCTTAAATTATAAATTCTAATATTAATTTGCGATTATTTCTTTGGGTATATAATATTATTGGGAAAATGGCCAAAAATGTTGATGGACACATTTTTGTTATGTTTACAAAATAATGTCAAATAGTTCCTTCTAGAGCTCCGTAAACCTAGTGTTAACCGCGTCCCTGCTATAATTTAAAAAATGAATACTATAACAAAAAAATATTTTCTGTTTCCAGCGAATCATACCGAAACGCTTCACAAGCTTTCATAGAGCGTAGACGATGCTCCGACGACGTGGAAACGGATGCACCATGCAGTCCTGACAAAACGAGAGCAGATCTTATTGCCAAAAATAATAACAACAAGTCTATCTTCCGTGGCGTACCCTACGTACCAGCCTCGGAGATTCTTGAGGTCGGTTGGATAGCGGGCACGGAAGACCGATACCTCGAACTAATTTTTGCCGAGTGGCAAAATACAAAAGTTACGTTGAAAAGGCACATTGATCCGGAATGTAAAGATGCAGTGAAAGCTGATCTTGATGTACTCGTGTAAGTTCAATTAGCATCGTTTTTTCAAGGTCCAACCAAATATAACTTAATTTTCTTGACGAGTGGCTTTAGTAGATTCCGAATAAAATAAAATTTCAGAACGTTTGATTAATATTTATGCTCCCCCATTTTTTATATTCCATAAATTCACCGTGATGTATTGCCATGAGAGAGGGTTATTTTTTCCCCTCAATTCGTGCTCCCTTCACTGATCTGGCGACTCTGGATATGATAAGAGAATAATTTATTTATTTATATGTTTTAGCGAAATCAAACATCCGAACGTGATATTGTTGATGGGTATGATGCAGACGGATGACCACGGGCTTGTCTCCATTTTCGAATCAGTCGATTGCACCCTGTACCATTACATACACGAGCAGGGTGAGCGGATATCGATACAGAGCATAGCGAAATGCGTAGGAAGACTGTCCGATGCTTTAAGTCATTCCCATGTTCTCGGGTATGTGCACAGTGCCATCAGCTCGCACTGCGTCTATCTGGCTTCCAGTGGCATCGTCAAACTCGGCGGATGGGAGCTAGCAATGCACGTCGATAACGTAAGTGGATAAATTTCATTTTTGTTAAATTATTCACTAGCTGTACCCAGTCACGCGTTGCTGTGGCTCTGTTAGGTATACAATAAAAACACGCGCGTATTCGAATGCAACGTTGTGTCAAAATTTCAAAGCAATCGGTGAAGAACTTTCAGAGATTTAAGATTTTGAACAAACGAACATTTACATTTTTATTTATATAGATTGTATCGTCATCTTTCATCAAGGAAAGTGGGCTTTTCAAGGCAAACTTTTAAAGCATCTAGCACCGTACGAGATGTGCATTTTAGCCAAAAAAGATCTTGGAATACCGAATAGGCAACATTATACAATCCTTCCAATTGTTTGCGGACTTTTTGTACACTTACCTTTACCTTAGATGATGCTGCCAATCCGGCTGCAAGTCGAATTTCAAAAATATCTTTGGCTAAAATATTTGTTATCCTTGGGAATAATAGCACATGATGTTTCAACTTAGTCGGTCAGATAGCTATTCAGGGAAAAAGCCAAAACGTTATTTTATAGAGGAAAAGTATTTTTCTAAAATTTTACCTTTTCATTAATGCGTACGTCACATCCAACATCGTGCGAAAAATTGTTTTAATTATAGTCAAGATTTAAATAACAAGATTTTCTTAAAATTTAATTCTTTTTTGCCCTAAAAATGACTGATCAATCGATGAATAATGGACAATTTATTAATTTTCAACGACAAAATTGAAATTACACGACATTTAATGCCACATTTAAAGGTTTCTAAATAATAAAATTTAAAAATTTGCTAATCATCTTTGGCTATTCGTGCTCGATCAAATATTCCAATTATTTGGAATAGTAGCGAAGCGGTTAAAATCATGCGGCTGCAACGTCATATCCGTCGTTTCGTTGGCGCACCCAACGGTACTTCACAGCAGGAAATTGTCGACGTTGTCTCTCACAAAATGTTCATTTTTGAATAAATTCACTGTACCGTGACGTTCTTAATTGCATCCACCCACCGAACCATTGAAATTCCCGTAAATCATAGACAATGGACTGTCACCTCTGTTATGGACATTATTTTTGGTTAGCCGACTCATATCGAACATACTTCTCCATGAATTCGTTTATAATTATTTTCATTACATAATAATGGCACTGTGCATTACGTAGCCCTTGGTGTTACGTTTGCGATGCTACTCTAGTTATCACATGAAACGGTGAATCACAAAAATTCATATACACCGCTTTACATTCATTAAATGAAATTAAACAAATTTTGGAAATAAATAAAAAACTTTAATCTTATGGAAGAACATTTATGTACAACGGATATATTAAACTGAATAAAATGTATAGTATAATATTAATAGCAACGATTTTTGTTTATTTTTATTTAATTCAATTCTGGTATCTATGTATGGTAGAAATAATATTATTATATTTATTTTCATAAAGTGTTCGTGTTTAACTGTTTAACTTTATTCTTCAATAAACATCACGTACGTAAATTGAGAAAACGAGGTATTTATCAAATCGTTGAATTTCATTCTGATTCACTGTTTCTTTCAATACATTTTCAGTAATCTCAAAGTCACTTTTAGATTTCGAATAAGCAATGATTGAAAAATATCGTGTATCTATATACGTTCATTGACAATTTCCCATAACAAACATTTGAAAGACATGCAGATAAGTTGAACCTGCTACTTCGCTTGTACTATCTAAATATAATGTAGTTCTACGAGTTAACATTCTCACATCACACTGAAAAAATCTAAAACAAACTAATAAACAAAGAAAGAAATTGAACTTGATAGCATTGTGTGTATGTATATATGCATCTTTGCAGGCGAATGTTGCAAAATTCATATATTCGTTAAAAAAATTTTACTCTCGGCTCGCACGACTCTTCTCAGGCATAATTAGTATCATTAAAGTAATCAAGTAATGTAACATTGTAGTGCACATAACATTTTCATGAATCTGCTACATTATTGGCGTTGAATACAGCGAAAGTACGCAAAATACTTAATGAATCGTGTACAATGGAGAAAGCTTCGGAACTTTGAGTAATATCATAAAGTAAATAACAAGAAAGTTGATGTGGTCTAAAAATGTTGACGAATATTAGAAGTTCATTTGTAAATGTGTAAAAATCGTATTGACATGAACGTGAGAAAAGATGAAAGGAAAAAGAGTATTCGGTTCAAAGGGGCAAATGCGGTGATAGGCAAAAACTTTTCTCTCAAGGTCACTCTTTCCGAGATTTCAAGGTTATCGAAGCAAGGTTATCGAAGTTTTTTTAAATGGGACTTCATATTTTCATTACAACAGTCTTATAGCTCATAAAAGAAAGCAAATTCAACGATGTATGATATGTTGACCTTCACGTGACCTTCGACGAGAAAATCATGAAATGGTTCCCATTAATCTCAATACTCGTTTGGGGACCATAAATGAAGGAATCTCAATTTCATTGTGCACTAATTATAAGTCTTTTTGAAAGTAACATTGTGTTTTTACCTGTATTGTTTTCATTTGATGAATTTTTGTGTTATGCTTTCACTATAGCCGAAACCGAACAGGAAATACGAGGAGCAGTTGAGAAACGAAATTTTCCGTTGGCAAGCGCCAGAACTTTTCCACGATTGCAAACCATGCAAAGCGAGCGATGTTTACGAACTCGCCATGTTAATTTGGGAAATGTCGACAAGTAAGTGTTCGAATTGGTATTTTTCATCCTCATATTCCCACACAAATCTACTATTCTCTAAACTTAAACTCTTAATCTAACTCTAATATTGAAAGTTTAGTACATCATTATAATGTGAGTGTTCACTAAGATTTTGTTCAGCATAATTCTTTAAAATCAACATGGCAGAGATTTCAAGAATGCTTATAGCGTACATCGAAGACTATGCCAAACTGCTAAAATGTTACCGAACAAAGTTTAGCATGCGAGGAATGCGTTACACAGATTTCTTCAAGTGAACCTGAACTATTACGAGATTAACTATTACAAGTATAAATTCCGCTACAACTACCTACCTACTATAAAAATCAAACAGGTTTAGAATATTATAAGAAAATGAAGTTATGTTTGCTCAGATTTCGATCGATTCAGCGAAGGATGTGTTTCTCCGCGGTCTTAAATTCGTTGTAAAGAGTGATAAAAATTTATTGTAAACTTGCTCAATATTTGTAAATAACTTGTAAGTATACTTGTAAATGTTTGTGTGCGATAGAACCTCGATACTTGGTCGTACGAATGCTGCCTGAGAATGTATACAAGTATCAAGGTTTATGTGATTAACGAGGTAAATAACCAATCAACGCTTAAGACTTTCCAGTTCTTGGTGCAGGTGCAACAAGACTGAACTCCACAATCAATTACGCTAACAGAATGGAAAAGGCAAATAAGGGGTTTGAGCTTTGATGAATATCTCCAAACTGAAAATATCTTTATTTTGAATTTTAACGATTAAATTACAATGTTAACAAGATATTTAGAAAACTAATGGAAATGAAGAAAAATGTTAAATGCAATAAATAATCGTTTTTTGTACGAAATGGAGTAGGTTGCAGTGGTAAAAATTCGTGGATGACATTGATATGGACAAACAGTAGATTTTGCTTATCGACGCTCCCTAAACTACCCAGTCAGCCAGGCCTGCCCAAGCAGCTTCTATCGGGGCCGGTCCGGGCAGATTCCCGGTTTTTCTGCCGGCATATGCGCGCGTAGATACCCGTCCAAAATAGAGCATTTTGCTTACTGGGTAGATTCTAAAACTTGAGGTGTAGACTGAATAGTTGCGAAAAAAATTAAACTGAGAAGTTAATAAAAACTACATGTATAATTATCAATATGAATGCCAATTTCAATCCAATTTAATGTACAATACAAATTATTATAACAATGATTATACATGATTGGTTCACTAGGACTAACAATCGTTTTCTTATCGTTTTATAGTGCAAGTGCCATGGAAAGGATATAGCAGAGTAGACGTGGAACGGCAGTATGCACAGCAGAAACTTGGAGTTACCATGTATTTGTACGATTTTCCGCCATTACTGCACAATTTGCTAGAAGCCGCACTGCAGATCGATGTTAACAAGCGAACGCTTGATATGAATCGAATGCGTAGATTCTTACAACGACTGGAGGTTTGTTTTCCTCTTTCTCCAAATCAAATTTTTATGCGCGGTTATAGTGATTAGAACTTCTTTGTTGTTCATCAGTCCATAGTAGAAGAAATATCTATATACGTTAAAACTATCACATGCTGATTCTAATGCAATATTTTCAGATCCAATACGAAGACGAGGAACCAGTCTACGTTGAAAAACACGTAAACAATAACAGCGAGCCCGGGAAAACGTACATCCTGCCGATAATGCGGTCCCCCGCAATGACAAAGAGCGAGGGTAAAGTAAAGTACAACAAATCGCCCGGTCAATATGATTCCTCTTGTATGAAATCGTCGGGCCATCAATATCGGAAGGTACAATATTATTGTATGTAGTCTACATACATACAGTCTATGTAAAAAAATAAACTTTAAAAAAATAGAAATAATTAATTAATAATAATATACAAACGAATATTATATGTTATTATTAATTCACTTAACTTACTATTATAATATTCTTGTACGTATTATCGTTAATTACTAATGAAAAAATTAAACATAGAGATATTGCAATATTCTTCTTTAGTTAAGACGGCTAAAATATTAATACAATATTCGCAGACTATAATAAACTACAATATATTATAGATTATCAATTTGTCATAAGAGTATAAAATATTTTTGCATCATCTCTCATGTAACTATGTGATCATTTTGTTTCAGGATGTTCCAGACATTACCGTCGATGCCTTGTACATGGATGACGAATTCGGGGACAGTTTAAACGTTCACTTGTTGCTGTTGTCTACTGATGATGATTTCTTGTCCGACAAGGAACGCTTTTCCAGTAAAAGCTCCTTCGTTGGCCAAAGGCCGGGGGGTTGAGTGGACAACGAGTGTGCCCGGACACTATTCTGGATTTATGACTGCGTCTAGATATCGCGCCGACCGCCGAGCGAGACTTAAATAGAAAGCCGAACATAGAGAAGGACAGAATGAGATACGGATCGGATGACCGAAGCGTGTCGCCGTCGCCGGCACAGTTTAAAGGCCCACATTGTTGCTGTTGTTCGTTGCCTTCGAAACTTTGACCGTCGATTAAACCACTACATACAGTTGAAACTATATCGTGTTTGGTGTCATTTTAATCAGAGAAATGCCAGAAATAAGTTAGTGAAAGTCCCATAAAGAAATAATGAAAATTAAGAAGTTTGAAAATTCGGTTTCCTCGAGTCGATGTGTGGTGTTCACACCGATATACCCGAGCCGACATCAATCGTCGCCGCCCTGCGGAGCGACTCGGCGTTGACAGGCAGTGGAATGGGTAGGTACTGGACAACGATTGTGCCCACGATTCAGGACAACGAAGGAGCGATTACAGTAATTATAATTTTTGTTATAATAATTTATTCCATTTTAATGTTAAAAAAATACAATAAATGTATTTTAAGTTCATATCATAAACATTAATGTAATAGCCACAAATAGTGCTATAATACTATATAGTAGCAGTAGCGTACTATATAAGATTTAAAACATACCAACATCTTTGTGTAAATCTTAAATATATGTAATAAATAACGTCATTTATACGAGAAGTATTTGATAACAAAAATAAATGCCTTTGACATAAATACTTAATTATAATTAATTTATACATGTACATATACATACCCCGTAAGCAAAAATCCCTGTTTCTGACCAGGGACTATCCGCGCGGCAGGGCTCGTAACTTGGACCACGGCCGAATTTTGGCCGAACCTGCCCTCGGCCGAATTTTGGCCGAATTTTGGCCGAACCGTCCCTCGGCCGATTTTTGGCCGATTTTTGGCCGAATTTTGGCTGAATTTTGACTGAACCACCGTGCTGCCATCTTACAGCGGCCCGAAATCGGCCAAAATTCGGCCAAAATTCGGCCAAAATTCGGCCGAGGGCCGGTTCGGCCAAAATTCGGCCGTGGTCCAAGTTACGAGCCCTCCCGCGCGGATAGTCCCTGGTCAGAACCTTGGCCCAGTGGGCTTAGAGCCGCTTCGAGGGACCTTCAACACAGTGCCCGTCTCGCTACCTGCCCTCGGCCCGCCGGGCTCGTGTTCAGCCAGAGACGGCCTGGTTGACTGGGTAAATATGTGGATATATATATACATATGTATATACATACACAAATAAAACTTCATCTTAAATAGTAAATATAATTTTTAATGTGCAAAAAGGTGATATTGTATTTGCAATATGAAGGTACATAATATTGATATTAAAACAGAACTATACAGGGTGTCCCAAAATTACCTTAGTTTAATGAAATGGGAGGTTCCCGAGATCATTTCAAGCGACATTTTCCTTTGCAAAAATGTTATCCGCTGCTTTGTTTAGGAGTTATTAACGAAAAACACGGACCAATCAGAGCGCGACCTAGACGCGAGTTGGCACAGTCGGCCAATAAACAGTTGGCGCGCCGGGCCGACTGTGCCAACTCGCGCCTAGATCGCGCTCTCATTGGTCCGTGTTTTTCGTTAATAACTCCTAAACAAAGCAGCGGATAACATTTTTGCAAAGGAAAATGTCGCTTGAAATGATCTCGGGAACCTCCCATTTCATTAAACTAAGGTAATTTTGGGACACCCTGTATATTGAAGCTGAAATAAGTTTCGTATTTACTGCACCATGATTAGTACAAGCTATGTTAAATGTCAAATAAGAATTTGAGTACTTGGCTTTAAATTTTTACCTTTACTGAAGCATATTTTAAATATTAAATTCAATTAAATGGCTAGACCAAACACAGAAACAATGCAATACATTGTCTTATTTTCCCAACGAACTGTACAGCTGCCATCAGTAGCATTGTCCCAAAAACAACATTTTTTTGCATAATAAAACAAGTAACTGAAAATATTTCCATTAGTATTGAATAAAGATTTAAGTAGGTAAACTCGTTTTTCCAGGATTGCAAGGGTACGGGATGCACCTTCTCATTTCTCGATAATCCAAAGATGGGGTTTTTCAGTAGTCAAAAGCACCAGATATTCGGTTGCATAATTTGCATTATTCGGAAGCATACAGCTGCGCATGTAGCTATTTTCATAAAGCTGCGACAGCTACATGCTGCCGAATAATTAGAATTATGGCTCGGAAACGTGAAAATAGGACTTTTGTGGGCGATCGCAGCCTAGATTGATCTTTTATCTAGGGCTTTTGTCTACTGAAAAAACCCATCTTTGCATTATCGAAAAATGAGAAGGCACATCCCGCATCCTTACAATCCTGGTTCTTTAGTTAAAATGCCTAAAATATTAATACAATATTCGCAGGCTATAATAAACTACAATCTATTATAGATTATCAATTTGTCATAAGAGTATAAAATATTTTTGTATCGTCTTTCGTGTAACTATGTGATCATTTTGTTTCAGGATGTTCCAGACAGTACTACCGTTGAAGATTTATACATAGATGACGAATTCGGGGACAGTTTAAACGTTAACATGTTGTTGTTGTCTATTGATGATGATTTCTTGTCCGACTTATCACACTTGGATATAACAAAAGAATAATTATAATTTTTGTTATCATAATTTATTCCATTTGGCGTAATTTAAAGCAGTGAGCATATTATAAAAATTTAAAGATACTGTTACATTATCTTCAACCTATTGAACATATTAAGAAAGGAAATAAATCTCTATTTCACTCCAATTTGTTGTAATTCGCATAAAAACTTTTTAGTTTGCATAAAGATCCGCTATCTAATCATGACCTACCAAATCTACTTCCTGCATATACTTGAGCACGCGAAACTACGGATCTTAAACATAATATTTTAATTAACGTCTTTATCCCCAAAAATGCCGTAAAAGGGAAGAGAAAATTTATACTTTCTGTACGGCTACATTTATTTTAATGCTTAAATATTGATTACAAATGAATCAAATTTTATTTCATCTAAAAAGAAACGCGTAAAATCTTCATCGCGAGTCTGACCCGTTAAAATACGGCAAGGGGTTAAACTCGATTTTCTCGAAAACGAGGTGTCAAACGAAAAAATGTTATTCCTTTCTTTCGATTTATATTTATATGTAGAATCATCCCCGCCCGCTTGTACATGTTATTCGACCGGATCCTGTATAGTAAGACTTTAAGATATAGCAAACTGTAACAAACTACACATCAACCCTAAAATTTTCTACACTTCTTTTATCGATTACATATTTATTCAACCCTTAGACGGCGGACCAATTTTGTAACTGTACAATTTATAATGCTTAACTTTGATTTATGGGTTTATTTAGAAATTTTTTAATAAAATTTTTGTAGGTATTTTTTGTCGGCACAGTCTTTCTGTTGTTTCTAACGTAACAGCTATTCGATATTGAGTAATTGTATGAGTATATTGATACTGTGGGGCAAAATAGACCCGGACACCGCTGTCAGGGAGTAAAAAACAAAATATTCATGGTATTTCTAAGAGACCAAAATAATGAAACGAATTCTACAAGGAAGAAAAATTGTCGAAATATCATTTGCAGAATTTGGCTGAATAGATGAGAAACTTAATTACATAATCTTTTTGTTACTCTAGTGTATATTCTTTTAAGTATCATAAGTGTAGCTTTTACAAGAAAAGTGTGTTATGTATCTGCATATAGATTGCCATGTACCACAAAATTAGATTAAGTTTTACCTATTTATTATATACATGTATAATACTATGTACATGACTGTTTTATTCACAATATTATCATATTAGTAACAAATATGTAAATTTAGTTTCGCGCGATTAAGTAGATCTTTGTCTCTTTCATTTCAAAACTGAATGTATTCTGCAGTGATAACTATGATTAAATAATTGAAAAGATGAAGAACTAATGTTATATTTTATTTACAATCCGTGTGACGATGAAAATTCCGTGATCGATGAGTGATACAAAGGTGTTCCTTTCAGGGTATTAGAATTAGTGTTTTGAACTTCTACAACAATGTAATCACCGCTCTTTGTCAGCCTTTTAGTATCAGCGTCTTTTTCAACAGGTATATCCATCCTCGGAATCAATACTCGTGTGCCGCCATCATTTCTTCCTTGAAGAAACTCATCTGATCTCTTACTAACCTAAGACAAAATTCAAAATTTCATTATGATTCGATCCTATTTAATTATTACACACGATTTACTATTACTATTGTTACAGCACTATATTGTGTTACTTCAAAATGATTTACCCCTTCTATAAGCATAAGTTGTAACTGGCCAATTTGTGACTTATTTAATTCCTCTGCTATAAGTCTGTGTGTTGAAATCATTCTTTCCAGACGGTTCTTTTTTATAGCTGGTTCTACATCATCTTTATAGCGACGATGAGCTGTAGTTTTCTAAAAGTATTAGAATCACTTGTAATAATAGTTACTAGTATCGTACCTTACTTGACAAAGCTTATGTAATTATAGATTACCTCGCGCATGCTATATGCAAATAAGTATGCTTTGTTATATTTCACTAACTGCATCAATGACAATGTATCTTGAAACTCTTCCTCAGTTTCACCACAAAATCCGGTAATAAAATCACTGGAGATATATATATTAGGGAGAATGCTGCGTATATGGTAGACCAAATCTAAATATGCTTCTCTTGTGTATCCTCTTCGCATCCTTTCCAAAACCATAGAATTGCCACTTTGCACAGGCAAATGAATTTCATTACAAATGTTTGGCCTCTCTGCTATCAACTGTAAAACCTCATCAGGAAAATCCTTAGGATGCGGTGATGTAAATCTAAGAATGATTTTCATGAATTGTGTAACTTTTAAAATAACATACAGCAAAGTCGCGATTTGTTTCCCCCATCGCCGGTTCCGAGCAGGGAGAGAGATCGTGCAGCGACACTATTTTTTTATGACTGCGTCGACCGAGTCGAAAGTACAAAGAATGCCGAACGTACAAAAGGACAGCATGTAAACACGGATCGTGCTGTCCTTCCTTTCACCCGAAACTTTAATTGTAAAAGTAAACCACTAAATATATCAGTATATATGGTCTAAGATCTGAATTTGCATTGAAGGTGTTGTCAGACGTCAGAGTTGGTCAGAGTATCAGAGTCAGAAGTTTTGTTCATAGTTTATGTGTCAGACATGAAAAGTATTGTAGACTAATTTACCCGTTCCGGTATTTTCATGACCAAGAATACGTAAGGTATGAAAAAATAGAAATTGAGAAGGATGTATTTTTTATCATTTACTGATTTATTGATTTATAATTCTGTATACTATTACTGTAAGTAATACAGTAACTGGCATTTGTGATGCCATAATAATAATTATATTTTGATTGAAGGCATTTATATTATTTTTCGGGTGGTGTAAAGGTTGTTCGTTCGTGTGCCATTTATTAAAAATTTGACAAGATGATGGAAGATATGCAAGAAGAGGTTAGTGAATATTTCTTGAATATTATTTAGCGTTAGACTGCGGATTTTTATATAAAAGAAAAATTGTTTGTGCGTCTCATTGTTGTCCTTTTAATAATTTTAGTAAACTTAGGATTATTGTTAGTACAACGAGACTCTCAAACTCTTTTAATCTGTCCGATACTTATTTTTATCATAAATGCATAAAATCTGCTATGTATTGTGCAGTACCAAAAGAAAGCATAGAAATTTTTATTTACATTGAAATCTTAAATGAAACCATTGGATGACGTTACTGAGGGTGACTTGTTAGTTCACAATGAAAATTGTTGTTGATATTGAAGGTTCTATTAAAAACTGTTTAGCCATGTACCATAGATTACTACGATTCTATAAATTTATACATTTAATTTATACAATAATCATATATAAGACTTATTCATGGAGTACATAAATTATTATTTATATTTGGTTGGAAAAGGTCTTAAGTGAATATAACTTCATCTGCTCGTCATTATTTCAGACCCAGTTTGTGGTAGACGATGTAAGTAAAATTATCAAGGAAGTAATAGAAGTGTCTATTGGAGGAAACGCTTATCAACATAACAAAGTAAATCAATGGACATCTAATGTTGTTGAAGCATGCTTGGGAAATCTTACGAAATTACAAAAGCCATTTAAATATATCGGTAAGATTTGTTTGATTCTACATTAAATTTCTATTATTAAGGGGATAGACTCGTTTTTCCAGGATTGTAAGGATGCGGGATGTGCCTTCTCATTTTTCGATAATGCAAAGATGGGTTTTTTCAGTAGACAAAAGCCCTTGATAAAAGATCAATCTAGGCTGCGATCGCCCACAAAGGTCGTATTTTCACGTTTGCGAGCCATAATTCTAATTATTCGGCAGCATGTAGCTGTCGCAGCTTTATGAAAATAGCTACATGCGCAGCTGTATGCTTCCGAATAATGCAAATTATGCAACCGAATATCTGGTGCTTTTGACTACTGAAAAACCCCATCTTTGGATTATCGAGAAATGAGAAGGTGCATCCCGTACCCTTGCAATCCTGGAAAAACGAGTTTACCTCCTTAAATCTTTGTTCAATACTAATGGAAATATTTTCAGTTACTTGTGTTATTATGCAAAAAAATGGTGCTGGTTTACACACTGCAAGCTCCTGTTTTTGGGACAATGCTACTGATGGCAGCTGTACAGTTCGTTGGGAAAATAAGACAATGTATTGCATTGTTTTTGTGTTTGGTCTAGCCATTTAATTGAATTTAATATTTAAAATATGCTTCAGTAAAGGTAAAAATTTAAAGCCAAGTACTCAAATTTTTATTTGACATTTAACATAGCTTGTACTAATCATGGTGCAGTAAATACGAAACTTATTTCACCTTCAATAGTTCTGTTTTAATATCAATATTATGTACCTTCATATTGCAAATACAATATCACCTTTTTGCACATTAAAAATTATATTTTCTATTTAAGATGAAGTTTTATTTGTGTATGTATATACATATGTATATATATACACATATTTATGTATATGTACATGTATAAATTAATTATAATTAAGTATTTATGTCAAAGGCATTTATTTTTGTTATCAAATACTTCTCGTATAAATGACGTTATTTATTACATATATTTAAGATTTACACAAAGATGTTGGTATGTTTTAAATCTTATATAGTACTCTACTGCTACTATATAGTATTATAGTACTATTTGTGGCTATTACATTAATGTTTATGATATGAACTTAAAATACAGTTATTGTATTTTTTTAACATTAAAATGGAATAAATTATGATAACAAAAATTATAATTATTCTTTTGTTATATCCAAGTCTGATAAGTCGGACAAGAAATCATCATCAATAGACAACAGCAACATGTTAACGTTTAAACTGTCCCCGAATTCGTCATCTATGTACATATAAATCTTCAACGGTAGTACTGTCTGGAACATCCTGAAACAAAATGATCACATAGTTACACGAGAGATGATACAAAAATATTTTATACTCTTATGACAAATTGATAATCTATAATAGATTGTAGTTTATTATAGCCTGCGAATATTGTACTAATACTTTAGGCATTTTAACTAAAGAAGAATATTGCAATATCTTTAGGTTTAATTTTTCCATTATTAATTAACGATAATACGTACAAGAATTTTGTAATACATTAAATAATTGGCAGTATAAACTCGTGCTGGTAAACTTTAAAAATATAAATAATAATAGTAGGCTAAGTGAATTAATAATAACATATAATATTCTTTTGTATATTATTATTACTTCATTATTTCTATTTTTAAAGTTTACTAAATCATCAAGTTTATACTGTCAATTATTAAATGGAAACTAAGTTTTGGGTTAAATGTTTTGCTCGAGCTTCATACGCGCTACAAGTATTTCGCATTATATGTTAATTTAATGTACGCAAAAATAGTATGAATCTTTGTTTGATTGTGAACGCAGATATATAGGCAACGTTCCATGAATATTCGAGCAAACAAACCATCGCGATTACTCCGACTGTTACCAACGCATCGGTTTGTGAGTTTTATGTTAGAAAGGGCAGGTAACTGATGGTTATATTCACCCGAATTGTATGACGTGTCCAGGTTACAGGGGGGTGGGATAGCAAATGACCTTCATTTCGGGCCAGGAGGAGTCGTTGATTACCTGCACTCCGTCCCGTAATGTCGCGGCAAGGTCCTTTCTTTTCGTGCTAATCCCTCGACCGTCATTCCGACGACCCATAAACACTTCGCGTACATTCAAGGCGCAGCCATAAACAAAATAGCTTATAAAATGGTCGAACTTTATACTTTATACCCTATTGAAGACTCGGAATTCCCAATCCTATGGAAATTGTATGCCTCGCTTCCTTTCTTCCCCATTCCCTTACCGTAGCACAGTTCTATCGTTTTCCCTTCTCTTTGTCATTAAGCGTCCGTATAGCTTTATGCATATTACCTGACTGATTAACCCTCGGGCTCCTGCGAGTTCTGTGCAGCTATGCCGGATTCATTTCCGACCCATACCGATTACTTCACTAATAAATATTGACGCCGCACAGTGGGCGAAATCCGGTTGAAATAGACAAAATTCGATAACTCAATGAATTCTGCAGTAAATTTTTAGAAAATTGGTATCTCTAGGTTGTTTCGGACGTAGATTTCAAATTTTTAATCAAAATGATCAAATTCAAAATGTATGTATGTATTTATTCCTGTTCCCTTTCGCGGGTTACAAGGAGAACCCGATCCTTCTACATTTAATTTATTTACATTTCTTACAATCTATATACATATATGAAGCATTTTCCCATCTTTCACTCACACACACACACACACACTCTCTCTCTCTCTCGATCTCTCACTCTCCTTCTCACTCTTATTTTTTTCCCTGGTCTCTTCTTTTCCTCTCTTTATCCTTGGCTTCTTCCTTTCTGGATTTCTTTTCTCTCCCTGTCCAATCTCTTCATCCACTCTTCTCCCCTCCCGTCATCAGCTAGCATTTCCTTCACTTTCTCTTGCAACCCTGCCTCCTTTCTTTCTTCTTCTCTGCATCTCTCCAGCACGTGCTCGCACGTCTTCTCTTCATAGCCACATCTCCTACACCGTCTTTCCTCTTCCTCGTCCCAGTACTTCCCTCCCGTCATTTCGTTTCCTAATCTGTACCTAGCAATTCTCCTCTATTTCTCTTCCTTATTTCTTTTCTCTAGGTATTCTGGCGTGCCCTTCACTCTTATTTCTTTGTACTATTTATTGTACCTTGATTCTCTCTCCATTCTCCAATTCTCCTCTTCCTCTATCCCCTTCTCTCTGCTTACTATCTTTTCCCACTCCTCCTCTCTCCTTTCCCTATCTTCCTTCTCTAATATTTTTCTATTCCCTCTCTCTTCTATGTATTTCTTTCTTCCTTCTTCCCATTTAGACAGTTTCTTTCCCTCTCTAACTCTCTCTCTTCCATCTCTTTCAGGCATTGTCTTGCCCATTCACTTCCTCTCCCTCCTCTTAGCCTCTCTTCGAATTTCCATGCTCGTCTCGCCCCTCTCGCTCTCTTTTTGTTTCCTCCCTTACCATATATCCTGGCGTCACCCACTCTATTCCTGGCACCCATCTAGCATACCTTTCTTGCATAGCAAGAAACTCTCTTCCATTCTTCCCATCCCCATATCTCTACTCCGTATGCTATTACTGATCATACCAGCGCATCAAAGAACCACATCCTCCTCTTATATTTATCTCTGAAGTATCTCTTTCCTATTCCCCATACACTCCTCATTACTCCTCCACCCTTTCTCGTTGTTTCATCTATTTGCCTTTCCTGTTACCGTTACTGTGCGCTACGCCGGCTCGAGCTTATCCCCGCCGTTACCAGCCCAGGTAAAGTTGTATTATGCCAAGGGGCTGTACCGAAGTGTTTATGGGTCGTCGGAATGACGGTCGAGGGATTAGCACGAAAAGAAAGGAACTTGCCGTGACATTACGGGACGGGGTTCAGGTAATACGGTCCAACAAATTCCAACAGTCAAAAAGGATATCGATTCTCACTATGCAATTCTTATAGAGTTTTCTGCGCTGATTCCGAATCTGTTTTTAATTTTTCTCCTAGACGCACAGTTTTTGAGAAATTTGAATTTGAAAAAATGACATATTTTTCAACTTTGAACAAATATTGTGATGTTATTATAAAAGATATTGAATTGATCTTTACAGCAAAAGATTCCTTATACATTCCCGAATACAGTGATATCCAATATTAATGCATTATGATTGTTTAAACATGTTTAAACGGTCATTAAAGACGGAGAGACACCACTTTCGCACCAATTTTTGACGATATTTTTGAATTTATCTCAAAAAATAAGCGTCCAGCGGAAAATCGAACTATACCACGCGATAGAGCAGACTTTTATCTTGCGAAACCACCCTTTGAAGTTTCGAACGTCGACGTTTTTTTCGAACCAGAAAGCAAAATATCTTCGCCCGACATGAGTTGCGGCCAGTCGCGCTCACCACTAGAACGGTCGTTCGCCGTTCCGTATACCGTCCCGAGCGCCACTGGCCGCAACTCATGTCGTGCGAAGATATTTTGCTTTCTGGTTCGAAAAAAACGTCGACTTTGGAAAGTTGAAAGGGTGGTTTCTCAAGATAAAAGTCTGCTCTATCGCGTGGTGTAGTTCGATTTTCCGCTGGACCCTTATTTTTCATATAAATTAATAAATATCAGCTAAAAGCGATGCAACAGTGGTGCCTCTCCGTCTTTAATGATTGTTTAAACATGTTTAAACAATCATAATGTATTACTATTGCACATCACTGGATTCGGGAAAGTCTAGAGAATCTTTTTATGTAAAGAACAATACAATATCTTTTATAATAACATCACAATCTTTGTTCAAAGTCGAAAAATATGTTTTTTTTTTCAAACCCAAATTTCTGAAAAACTATGCGTCTAGGAGAAAAATTAAGGCCAGATTCGGAATCAGCGCGAAAAACTCTATAAGAATCGCATAGTGAGAATCGAAAGGATTTTTGGCTGTTGGACCGTGTAATCAACGACTCCTCCTGGCACGAAACGGAGGTCATTTGTCCTTTCACCCCCCTGTAACCTGGACACGTCATACAATTCGGGTGAATATAACCATCAGTTACCTGCCCTTTCTAACATAAAACGCCCAAACCGATGCGTTGGTAACAGTCGGAGTAATCGCGATGGTTTGTTTGCTCGAATATTCATAGAACGTTGCCTACATACCTGCGTTCACAATCAAACAAAGATTCAAGAAGCATTAACCGAGGCTCTGTCGTCCTTGGCAAATAGCCGTCTTTACGGTTCTCAAACACGTTTTTACATAGACATTGAATTTTTTGGTTACGCACATGCTTCATTTACAAAATTGTCATCCTGTCATCTCTTTTTATTATGAACAAATAGTGCGTTGATTAGTAGACTGCGGATCTTTATGAAAATTTAAAAATTTGCTTGCACCAACTGCAAATGACTAGAGCCACATAAATAGTTTAGTTTTACTTTAATAATTTTAGATTAGCACTCTTAAATCATTGTAACCTTTCTACTGTTTTACATTGCGCCCACTCATTTTTGCCATAAATGCATGAAATCCGCCGTATAGACTGCGACAGTATACATATATAGATTGCTAATCAATAGTGATTAGTCACTACATTTTCACCAATTTCTACCCAATAGCATACACGACTGAGATTTTTTTCAAAATTTTTGGTTGCAAAATCGATTTTTAAATAAATCGGAGAACATAGAATTGCCGATTTCATATCAAAGTTTTCAGTTGACCACATTTATATTATTACGTTAGTTGTGTCTCATCCTGATTATGAATGTGTATTTTTTCAGATTTTTCAGATTAAGGATACATGAGATACACCAGTTTAATAAAAATTCAGTATTTAGACATTATTAAAGCAACTGTTCTTAATTTTTTTATAATTTTGTAGAGATTGCATAGTCGTTAAAAGAACAACTATACGGCTGGTAATCTTCTGGCCCCGAATCGAATTATTGCTTCGGGTTTTAATGAAAAGTTTAACCAAAAACATTTTTTACTTGTCTACATTTATTTTCATTTATTTTCGATATACATGGTGCGACTAGACTAGAATTTAATAGGTTGATACCTATATTATTCCTTTTTTCGTCTTGACATCGGGAATTAATTTCGATCTCGTCATTTGAATGCGGCAAACATCTGACAATGCTGCAAAGCAAACGCAAGTTCGCAAAACGAAGAACTTGTTCCGCGTTTTCTTGTTTGCAGATGTCTATCCACGTATTGTCGAATGATAAATTCGACCATTGGTGTTTTTGGAATCCAGACGTTCTTAAAAAGATTTTTCAAACCGAGCAATTTGATTTAATTCGTCAGGTAAATTTCTACGGCACATTCGAATTCCAAAAGCACTACTAGTCGAATTTTTCATTCCCCAATATTTGGATAGGCATATGCAAACAAGAAAACGCGGAACAAGTTCTTCGTTTTGCGAACTTGCGTTTGCTTTGCAGCATTGTCAGATGTTTGCCGCATTCAAATGACGAGATCGAAATTAATTCCCGATGTCAAGACGAAAAAAGGAATAAAATAGGTATCAACCTATTAAATTCTAGTCTAGTCGCACCATGTATATCGAAAATAAAGGAAAATAAATGTAGACAAGTAAAAAATGTTTTTGGTTAAACTTTTCATTAAAACCCGAAGCAATAATTCGATTCGGGGCCAGAAGATTACCAGCCGTATAGTTGTTCTTTTAACGACTATGCAATCTCTACAAAATTATAAAAAAATTAAGAACAGTTGCTTTAATAATGTCTAAATACTGAATTTTTATTAAACTGGTGTATCTCATGTATCCTTAATCTGAAAAATCTGAAAAAATACACATTCATAATCAGGATGAGACACAACTAACGTAATAATATAAATGTGGTCAACTGAAAACTTTGATATGAAATCGGCAATTCTATGTTCTCCGATTTATTTAAAAATCGATTTTGCAACCAAAAATTTTGAAAAAAATCTCAGTCGCGTATGCTATTAGGTAGAATATTCATGAATTTTTTCATAATTTTCTGTTCAACATGACGTGACTAAAAATCAATTTGGATGGACACTTTTGACCATCTTATCCGGCTATACCTTAAGATTCAACGAAAGCATTATTTAAAAAATACAAAATATATTTCTGTTTACATCATTAAACCCGATTTTTAAAAAAAAATTTAGTCCAAATTTCTCTTCGATATCTCTTTTAGATCAAAAGATATAGCAAAATGTGCGCCGTGCCGCGCGCTGTGCCGGGATTCAAATGCGCGCCGTCTCCAGATTCCGACTTTTCGCCTCATGCTTTCGAAATTTCGGAAACGTGAAAACCGAAGGAACGCGTCGGCGTCGATCAGTCGAGCAAGTAGTTACACGGACAGAGTAGAGGTACGCGGGTGTGTGTAGCGCGCGTGCAATCGAGCAGGCACCTACACGGGCACCAGCGCGGTTGACACGGATACGACGGTACGTCAAGGAAGGGGAGGAAACCAGCGACTCAGGGGAACGGCCCACGGCCCACGAATATCCCATCACTGAGTGAGTGGGGCAGATCGTACAACCGTGCATCGAATCGGCTTCAGTGGGAGCGTGAAGCGGCAGCTGCAGCCGGTCAGAAGCAGTATGACCAGATGAGGGGAGTCACGCAAAAATGTGTCCCCCCTTTCTGACGACCAGAGCAGTGCGCGACTGCGCCACCAGTCTACGGTCTTGGTGGGGGACGTTGGAGTGTGCGCATTGCTGGAATAGGACAGTGGAAGGAGTAAGTAGGGGAGCACTGTGCATCCGTTTGGTTTGGATCAGTTTGGATGCAATCTGGTCAGTCAGGTCGGTCTGGTCTGGTCAGAAGTGTCAGAAGTGTCGGAAGTGTCGGAAGCATGATGGAAATGTTCAAGTGCCTTAGAAAGAATAGAAAGTAAGTCTTTGTTTTTACAATTTTTCCTCCCGCATAAGGCGATCAATGTCTGAAAATAAGAAATATCTATTTGAAATAATACCGATTCGTTTGATATAATAGCAGTTTCTAATAATTTTTTTTATCGTTTTTATATCAAAGACAAAAGAAATAATCCTGAAAATAATGTAAAGCGAAGGATGGCTGTATGTAATGTCAGACATAATTTCGAAGAACAATAATTGTTGTAAATTATTATAAAACAACATTTAGCAGAATGCCTTCTTTTTTTTGTTTTACAGGGTAATTTTAAGACATCGTGTGTATGAATTTAGGGAACACAAGGGTTCTCAACTATTATATATTTCTGAGCCGAAACTCATAACTAGACTGTGGATTTTTATACATTTATGGCTTCTGAAAACTTTCAAAACAGCATGGAATATAAAATTCGACTGAATTTAGTACAATTTTTATTTATGTCAGTGAAACATCCGCAGTCTACTCATCCCATTGATAAAGGGTTATATTTAATTTGCAAGTTTCACGAAAAATGTTCGCCTACATACAAATTTAACTCGTTAGATATGAATAGATAGCGGATCTTTATGCAACATCAAAATTTTCCACCTGAATTTCAACAACCTGCAATGAAATAGAAATTTGTTTTTTCTCTTAAAATGTTTAAAACAGTATATCTAAATTCTTCTAATTTGTTCACTGTTTAAAATTACACCTACTCATTTTTCTCATAAATGCATAAAATATGCTGTCTAGATATGAAATACAAAACATTCGATCATGTTGAGCATTCCGATTGATCGTTTCGTAATGAATCAAACTCGCGCAGCAAAAATGTCCGATTTCAATGGACTTAGAACGATCAAATAAATTATAGGATTTTTTTTTAACTTACATTTGAACACTGTCTGAACTTACTACTACTTCAAGCACTTTAGTGTGTGACGGAACACTGTACATTATTCGGGGAAAATTGTGATTAACCCAGATTGACAGTGTCAGGATCTAGTTCTCTTCTTGTTAGCAGCAAAAAGTGGGAGAGGGGCATAGCCATTCAAAATTCGGTTGTCAACCAGTAGAATAACAACAGAATCTTGTCATTTGGTGCCTAGTGTCTCGTTTTATTATTGTATACTGTCAAGTACAGTGATGTATTATACATTGGAGCCTGAGGGGGATTCAAATTTGCAAGCCCAACCTAACATATTCTGCTCATTAAACACCAATATGACGGCGCCTTTCCCTGTCAAAAACACTAGAAATCGCTCAACTTTAACGTGCATTTTTGGAGTTCTCTCGTCAAAATCTACAGGATTTTATTAAAAAAGTGAAAAATTTTTGGTTCAAGAAAGCGAAGTTTAACCGGTACTTTTACTAGATACTTCAATCCCGTGAAGTTATAATATAGCTACTTTGTTAATACATGCTTTTCTAATTTCGTGTATACTTATGGGGTGTCTCTTTTATCTCACAGTGGTCAAATACGTCATATGATATATGTATGTATACAAGGTGTCTCTGAAATGGTATTTTACATGTAACATGTAACATATTTTACACAATAACACATACAGGGTGTTCACGATACACTAACCGGCGTTTTTCTTCCAAATGGTAAACATTAGAAAAAAATAAAGAAGTTATACTGTTTTTTGCAAACAATGTAATTTTTTATCTTCATTATTTTTGTAGAAATGAAGGTGACTTTTAATTTTTGAATGGAATGTCAGGTATTTTTTTATATTATATGAAAGAGTTTCTTTTAAAAATAAAATCGTAAAGATTGCAATTATTTCTAGCGTGTTTAACACTAGGTTTACGGGACCCGTCAAAATTACGATTTCTTAAATTATAAATTCTAATATTAATTTGCGATTATTTCTTTGGGTATATAATATTATTGGGAAAATGGCCAAAAATGTTGATGGACACATTTTTGTTATGTTTACAAAATAATGTCAAATAGTTCCTTCTAGAGCTCCGTAAACCTAGTGTTAACCGCGTCCCTGCTATAATTTAAAAAATGAATACTATAACAAAAAAATATTTTCTGTTTCCAGCGAATCATACCGAAACGCTTCACAAGCTTTCATAGAGCGTAGACGATGCTCCGACGACGTGGAAACGGATGCACCATGCAGTCCTGACAAAACGAGAGCAGATCTTATTGCCAAAAATAATAACAACAAGTCTATCTTCCGTGGCGTACCCTACGTACCAGCCTCGGAGATTCTTGAGGTCGGTTGGATAGCGGGCACGGAAGACCGATACCTCGAACTAATTTTTGCCGAGTGGCAAAATACAAAAGTTACGTTGAAAAGGCACATTGATCCGGAATGTAAAGATGCAGTGAAAGCTGATCTTGATGTACTCGTGTAAGTTCAATTAGCATCGTTTTTTCAAGGTCCAACCAAATATAACTTAATTTTCTTGACGAGTGGCTTTAGTAGATTCCGAATAAAATAAAATTTCAGAACGTTTGATTAATATTTATGCTCCCCCATTTTTTATATTCCATAAATTCACCGTGATGTATTGCCATGAGAGAGGGTTATTTTTTCCCCTCAATTCGTGCTCCCTTCACTGATCTGGCGACTCTGGATATGATAAGAGAATAATTTATTTATTTATATGTTTTAGCGAAATCAAACATCCGAACGTGATATTGTTGATGGGTATGATGCAGACGGATGACCACGGGCTTGTCTCCATTTTCGAATCAGTCGATTGCACCCTGTACCATTACATACACGAGCAGGGTGAGCGGATATCGATACAGAGCATAGCGAAATGCGTAGGAAGACTGTCCGATGCTTTAAGTCATTCCCATGTTCTCGGGTATGTGCACAGTGCCATCAGCTCGCACTGCGTCTATCTGGCTTCCAGTGGCATCGTCAAACTCGGCGGATGGGAGCTAGCAATGCACGTCGATAACGTAAGTGGATAAATTTCATTTTTGTTAAATTATTCACTAGCTGTACCCAGTCACGCGTTGCTGTGGCTCTGTTAGGTATACAATAAAAACACGCGCGTATTCGAATGCAACGTTGTGTCAAAATTTCAAAGCAATCGGTGAAGAACTTTCAGAGATTTAAGATTTTGAACAAACGAACATTTACATTTTTATTTATATAGATTGTATCGTCATCTTTCATCAAGGAAAGTGGGCTTTTCAAGGCAAACTTTTAAAGCATCTAGCACCGTACGAGATGTGCATTTTAGCCAAAAAAGATCTTGGAATACCGAATAGGCAACATTATACAATCCTTCCAATTGTTTGCGGACTTTTTGTACACTTACCTTTACCTTAGATGATGCTGCCAATCCGGCTGCAAGTCGAATTTCAAAAATATCTTTGGCTAAAATATTTGTTATCCTTGGGAATAATAGCACATGATGTTTCAACTTAGTCGGTCAGATAGCTATTCAGGGAAAAAGCCAAAACGTTATTTTATAGAGGAAAAGTATTTTTCTAAAATTTTACCTTTTCATTAATGCGTACGTCACATCCAACATCGTGCGAAAAATTGTTTTAATTATAGTCAAGATTTAAATAACAAGATTTTCTTAAAATTTAATTCTTTTTTGCCCTAAAAATGACTGATCAATCGATGAATAATGGACAATTTATTAATTTTCAACGACAAAATTGAAATTACACGACATTTAATGCCACATTTAAAGGTTTCTAAATAATAAAATTTAAAAATTTGCTAATCATCTTTGGCTATTCGTGCTCGATCAAATATTCCAATTATTTGGAATAGTAGCGAAGCGGTTAAAATCATGCGGCTGCAACGTCATATCCGTCGTTTCGTTGGCGCACCCAACGGTACTTCACAGCAGGAAATTGTCGACGTTGTCTCTCACAAAATGTTCATTTTTGAATAAATTCACTGTACCGTGACGTTCTTAATTGCATCCACCCACCGAACCATTGAAATTCCCGTAAATCATAGACAATGGACTGTCACCTCTGTTATGGACATTATTTTTGGTTAGCCGACTCATATCGAACATACTTCTCCATGAATTCGTTTATAATTATTTTCATTACATAATAATGGCACTGTGCATTACGTAGCCCTTGGTGTTACGTTTGCGATGCTACTCTAGTTATCACATGAAACGGTGAATCACAAAAATTCATATACACCGCTTTACATTCATTAAATGAAATTAAACAAATTTTGGAAATAAATAAAAAACTTTAATCTTATGGAAGAACATTTATGTACAACGGATATATTAAACTGAATAAAATGTATAGTATAATATTAATAGCAACGATTTTTGTTTATTTTTATTTAATTCAATTCTGGTATCTATGTATGGTAGAAATAATATTATTATATTTATTTTCATAAAGTGTTCGTGTTTAACTGTTTAACTTTATTCTTCAATAAACATCACGTACGTAAATTGAGAAAACGAGGTATTTATCAAATCGTTGAATTTCATTCTGATTCACTGTTTCTTTCAATACATTTTCAGTAATCTCAAAGTCACTTTTAGATTTCGAATAAGCAATGATTGAAAAATATCGTGTATCTATATACGTTCATTGACAATTTCCCATAACAAACATTTGAAAGACATGCAGATAAGTTGAACCTGCTACTTCGCTTGTACTATCTAAATATAATGTAGTTCTACGAGTTAACATTCTCACATCACACTGAAAAAATCTAAAACAAACTAATAAACAAAGAAAGAAATTGAACTTGATAGCATTGTGTGTATGTATATATGCATCTTTGCAGGCGAATGTTGCAAAATTCATATATTCGTTAAAAAAATTTTACTCTCGGCTCGCACGACTCTTCTCAGGCATAATTAGTATCATTAAAGTAATCAAGTAATGTAACATTGTAGTGCACATAACATTTTCATGAATCTGCTACATTATTGGCGTTGAATACAGCGAAAGTACGCAAAATACTTAATGAATCGTGTACAATGGAGAAAGCTTCGGAACTTTGAGTAATATCATAAAGTAAATAACAAGAAAGTTGATGTGGTCTAAAAATGTTGACGAATATTAGAAGTTCATTTGTAAATGTGTAAAAATCGTATTGACATGAACGTGAGAAAAGATGAAAGGAAAAAGAGTATTCGGTTCAAAGGGGCAAATGCGGTGATAGGCAAAAACTTTTCTCTCAAGGTCACTCTTTCCGAGATTTCAAGGTTATCGAAGCAAGGTTATCGAAGTTTTTTTAAATGGGACTTCATATTTTCATTACAACAGTCTTATAGCTCATAAAAGAAAGCAAATTCAACGATGTATGATATGTTGACCTTCACGTGACCTTCGACGAGAAAATCATGAAATGGTTCCCATTAATCTCAATACTCGTTTGGGGACCATAAATGAAGGAATCTCAATTTCATTGTGCACTAATTATAAGTCTTTTTGAAAGTAACATTGTGTTTTTACCTGTATTGTTTTCATTTGATGAATTTTTGTGTTATGCTTTCACTATAGCCGAAACCGAACAGGAAATACGAGGAGCAGTTGAGAAACGAAATTTTCCGTTGGCAAGCGCCAGAACTTTTCCACGATTGCAAACCATGCAAAGCGAGCGATGTTTACGAACTCGCCATGTTAATTTGGGAAATGTCGACAAGTAAGTGTTCGAATTGGTATTTTTCATCCTCATATTCCCACACAAATCTACTATTCTCTAAACTTAAACTCTTAATCTAACTCTAATATTGAAAGTTTAGTACATCATTATAATGTGAGTGTTCACTAAGATTTTGTTCAGCATAATTCTTTAAAATCAACATGGCAGAGATTTCAAGAATGCTTATAGCGTACATCGAAGACTATGCCAAACTGCTAAAATGTTACCGAACAAAGTTTAGCATGCGAGGAATGCGTTACACAGATTTCTTCAAGTGAACCTGAACTATTACGAGATTAACTATTACAAGTATAAATTCCGCTACAACTACCTACCTACTATAAAAATCAAACAGGTTTAGAATATTATAAGAAAATGAAGTTATGTTTGCTCAGATTTCGATCGATTCAGCGAAGGATGTGTTTCTCCGCGGTCTTAAATTCGTTGTAAAGAGTGATAAAAATTTATTGTAAACTTGCTCAATATTTGTAAATAACTTGTAAGTATACTTGTAAATGTTTGTGTGCGATAGAACCTCGATACTTGGTCGTACGAATGCTGCCTGAGAATGTATACAAGTATCAAGGTTTATGTGATTAACGAGGTAAATAACCAATCAACGCTTAAGACTTTCCAGTTCTTGGTGCAGGTGCAACAAGACTGAACTCCACAATCAATTACGCTAACAGAATGGAAAAGGCAAATAAGGGGTTTGAGCTTTGATGAATATCTCCAAACTGAAAATATCTTTATTTTGAATTTTAACGATTAAATTACAATGTTAACAAGATATTTAGAAAACTAATGGAAATGAAGAAAAATGTTAAATGCAATAAATAATCGTTTTTTGTACGAAATGGAGTAGGTTGCAGTGGTAAAAATTCGTGGATGACATTGATATGGACAAACAGTAGATTTTGCTTATCGACGCTCCCTAAACTACCCAGTCAGCCAGGCCTGCCCAAGCAGCTTCTATCGGGGCCGGTCCGGGCAGATTCCCGGTTTTTCTGCCGGCATATGCGCGCGTAGATACCCGTCCAAAATAGAGCATTTTGCTTACTGGGTAGATTCTAAAACTTGAGGTGTAGACTGAATAGTTGCGAAAAAAATTAAACTGAGAAGTTAATAAAAACTACATGTATAATTATCAATATGAATGCCAATTTCAATCCAATTTAATGTACAATACAAATTATTATAACAATGATTATACATGATTGGTTCACTAGGACTAACAATCGTTTTCTTATCGTTTTATAGTGCAAGTGCCATGGAAAGGATATAGCAGAGTAGACGTGGAACGGCAGTATGCACAGCAGAAACTTGGAGTTACCATGTATTTGTACGATTTTCCGCCATTACTGCACAATTTGCTAGAAGCCGCACTGCAGATCGATGTTAACAAGCGAACGCTTGATATGAATCGAATGCGTAGATTCTTACAACGACTGGAGGTTTGTTTTCCTCTTTCTCCAAATCAAATTTTTATGCGCGGTTATAGTGATTAGAACTTCTTTGTTGTTCATCAGTCCATAGTAGAAGAAATATCTATATACGTTAAAACTATCACATGCTGATTCTAATGCAATATTTTCAGATCCAATACGAAGACGAGGAACCAGTCTACGTTGAAAAACACGTAAACAATAACAGCGAGCCCGGGAAAACGTACATCCTGCCGATAATGCGGTCCCCCGCAATGACAAAGAGCGAGGGTAAAGTAAAGTACAACAAATCGCCCGGTCAATATGATTCCTCTTGTATGAAATCGTCGGGCCATCAATATCGGAAGGTACAATATTATTGTATGTAGTCTACATACATACAGTCTATGTAAAAAAATAAACTTTAAAAAAATAGAAATAATTAATTAATAATAATATACAAACGAATATTATATGTTATTATTAATTCACTTAACTTACTATTATAATATTCTTGTACGTATTATCGTTAATTACTAATGAAAAAATTAAACATAGAGATATTGCAATATTCTTCTTTAGTTAAGACGGCTAAAATATTAATACAATATTCGCAGACTATAATAAACTACAATATATTATAGATTATCAATTTGTCATAAGAGTATAAAATATTTTTGCATCATCTCTCATGTAACTATGTGATCATTTTGTTTCAGGATGTTCCAGACATTACCGTCGATGCCTTGTACATGGATGACGAATTCGGGGACAGTTTAAACGTTCACTTGTTGCTGTTGTCTACTGATGATGATTTCTTGTCCGACAAGGAACGCTTTTCCAGTAAAAGCTCCTTCGTTGGCCAAAGGCCGGGGGGTTGAGTGGACAACGAGTGTGCCCGGACACTATTCTGGATTTATGACTGCGTCTAGATATCGCGCCGACCGCCGAGCGAGACTTAAATAGAAAGCCGAACATAGAGAAGGACAGAATGAGATACGGATCGGATGACCGAAGCGTGTCGCCGTCGCCGGCACAGTTTAAAGGCCCACATTGTTGCTGTTGTTCGTTGCCTTCGAAACTTTGACCGTCGATTAAACCACTACATACAGTTGAAACTATATCGTGTTTGGTGTCATTTTAATCAGAGAAATGCCAGAAATAAGTTAGTGAAAGTCCCATAAAGAAATAATGAAAATTAAGAAGTTTGAAAATTCGGTTTCCTCGAGTCGATGTGTGGTGTTCACACCGATATACCCGAGCCGACATCAATCGTCGCCGCCCTGCGGAGCGACTCGGCGTTGACAGGCAGTGGAATGGGTAGGTACTGGACAACGATTGTGCCCACGATTCAGGACAACGAAGGAGCGATTACAGTAATTATAATTTTTGTTATAATAATTTATTCCATTTTAATGTTAAAAAAATACAATAAATGTATTTTAAGTTCATATCATAAACATTAATGTAATAGCCACAAATAGTGCTATAATACTATATAGTAGCAGTAGCGTACTATATAAGATTTAAAACATACCAACATCTTTGTGTAAATCTTAAATATATGTAATAAATAACGTCATTTATACGAGAAGTATTTGATAACAAAAATAAATGCCTTTGACATAAATACTTAATTATAATTAATTTATACATGTACATATACATACCCCGTAAGCAAAAATCCCTGTTTCTGACCAGGGACTATCCGCGCGGCAGGGCTCGTAACTTGGACCACGGCCGAATTTTGGCCGAACCTGCCCTCGGCCGAATTTTGGCCGAATTTTGGCCGAACCGTCCCTCGGCCGATTTTTGGCCGATTTTTGGCCGAATTTTGGCTGAATTTTGACTGAACCACCGTGCTGCCATCTTACAGCGGCCCGAAATCGGCCAAAATTCGGCCAAAATTCGGCCAAAATTCGGCCGAGGGCCGGTTCGGCCAAAATTCGGCCGTGGTCCAAGTTACGAGCCCTCCCGCGCGGATAGTCCCTGGTCAGAACCTTGGCCCAGTGGGCTTAGAGCCGCTTCGAGGGACCTTCAACACAGTGCCCGTCTCGCTACCTGCCCTCGGCCCGCCGGGCTCGTGTTCAGCCAGAGACGGCCTGGTTGACTGGGTAAATATGTGGATATATATATACATATGTATATACATACACAAATAAAACTTCATCTTAAATAGTAAATATAATTTTTAATGTGCAAAAAGGTGATATTGTATTTGCAATATGAAGGTACATAATATTGATATTAAAACAGAACTATACAGGGTGTCCCAAAATTACCTTAGTTTAATGAAATGGGAGGTTCCCGAGATCATTTCAAGCGACATTTTCCTTTGCAAAAATGTTATCCGCTGCTTTGTTTAGGAGTTATTAACGAAAAACACGGACCAATCAGAGCGCGACCTAGACGCGAGTTGGCACAGTCGGCCAATAAACAGTTGGCGCGCCGGGCCGACTGTGCCAACTCGCGCCTAGATCGCGCTCTCATTGGTCCGTGTTTTTCGTTAATAACTCCTAAACAAAGCAGCGGATAACATTTTTGCAAAGGAAAATGTCGCTTGAAATGATCTCGGGAACCTCCCATTTCATTAAACTAAGGTAATTTTGGGACACCCTGTATATTGAAGCTGAAATAAGTTTCGTATTTACTGCACCATGATTAGTACAAGCTATGTTAAATGTCAAATAAGAATTTGAGTACTTGGCTTTAAATTTTTACCTTTACTGAAGCATATTTTAAATATTAAATTCAATTAAATGGCTAGACCAAACACAGAAACAATGCAATACATTGTCTTATTTTCCCAACGAACTGTACAGCTGCCATCAGTAGCATTGTCCCAAAAACAACATTTTTTTGCATAATAAAACAAGTAACTGAAAATATTTCCATTAGTATTGAATAAAGATTTAAGTAGGTAAACTCGTTTTTCCAGGATTGCAAGGGTACGGGATGCACCTTCTCATTTCTCGATAATCCAAAGATGGGGTTTTTCAGTAGTCAAAAGCACCAGATATTCGGTTGCATAATTTGCATTATTCGGAAGCATACAGCTGCGCATGTAGCTATTTTCATAAAGCTGCGACAGCTACATGCTGCCGAATAATTAGAATTATGGCTCGGAAACGTGAAAATAGGACTTTTGTGGGCGATCGCAGCCTAGATTGATCTTTTATCTAGGGCTTTTGTCTACTGAAAAAACCCATCTTTGCATTATCGAAAAATGAGAAGGCACATCCCGCATCCTTACAATCCTGGTTCTTTAGTTAAAATGCCTAAAATATTAATACAATATTCGCAGGCTATAATAAACTACAATCTATTATAGATTATCAATTTGTCATAAGAGTATAAAATATTTTTGTATCGTCTTTCGTGTAACTATGTGATCATTTTGTTTCAGGATGTTCCAGACAGTACTACCGTTGAAGATTTATACATAGATGACGAATTCGGGGACAGTTTAAACGTTAACATGTTGTTGTTGTCTATTGATGATGATTTCTTGTCCGACTTATCACACTTGGATATAACAAAAGAATAATTATAATTTTTGTTATCATAATTTATTCCATTTGGCGTAATTTAAAGCAGTGAGCATATTATAAAAATTTAAAGATACTGTTACATTATCTTCAACCTATTGAACATATTAAGAAAGGAAATAAATCTCTATTTCACTCCAATTTGTTGTAATTCGCATAAAAACTTTTTAGTTTGCATAAAGATCCGCTATCTAATCATGACCTACCAAATCTACTTCCTGCATATACTTGAGCACGCGAAACTACGGATCTTAAACATAATATTTTAATTAACGTCTTTATCCCCAAAAATGCCGTAAAAGGGAAGAGAAAATTTATACTTTCTGTACGGCTACATTTATTTTAATGCTTAAATATTGATTACAAATGAATCAAATTTTATTTCATCTAAAAAGAAACGCGTAAAATCTTCATCGCGAGTCTGACCCGTTAAAATACGGCAAGGGGTTAAACTCGATTTTCTCGAAAACGAGGTGTCAAACGAAAAAATGTTATTCCTTTCTTTCGATTTATATTTATATGTAGAATCATCCCCGCCCGCTTGTACATGTTATTCGACCGGATCCTGTATAGTAAGACTTTAAGATATAGCAAACTGTAACAAACTACACATCAACCCTAAAATTTTCTACACTTCTTTTATCGATTACATATTTATTCAACCCTTAGACGGCGGACCAATTTTGTAACTGTACAATTTATAATGCTTAACTTTGATTTATGGGTTTATTTAGAAATTTTTTAATAAAATTTTTGTAGGTATTTTTTGTCGGCACAGTCTTTCTGTTGTTTCTAACGTAACAGCTATTCGATATTGAGTAATTGTATGAGTATATTGATACTGTGGGGCAAAATAGACCCGGACACCGCTGTCAGGGAGTAAAAAACAAAATATTCATGGTATTTCTAAGAGACCAAAATAATGAAACGAATTCTACAAGGAAGAAAAATTGTCGAAATATCATTTGCAGAATTTGGCTGAATAGATGAGAAACTTAATTACATAATCTTTTTGTTACTCTAGTGTATATTCTTTTAAGTATCATAAGTGTAGCTTTTACAAGAAAAGTGTGTTATGTATCTGCATATAGATTGCCATGTACCACAAAATTAGATTAAGTTTTACCTATTTATTATATACATGTATAATACTATGTACATGACTGTTTTATTCACAATATTATCATATTAGTAACAAATATGTAAATTTAGTTTCGCGCGATTAAGTAGATCTTTGTCTCTTTCATTTCAAAACTGAATGTATTCTGCAGTGATAACTATGATTAAATAATTGAAAAGATGAAGAACTAATGTTATATTTTATTTACAATCCGTGTGACGATGAAAATTCCGTGATCGATGAGTGATACAAAGGTGTTCCTTTCAGGGTATTAGAATTAGTGTTTTGAACTTCTACAACAATGTAATCACCGCTCTTTGTCAGCCTTTTAGTATCAGCGTCTTTTTCAACAGGTATATCCATCCTCGGAATCAATACTCGTGTGCCGCCATCATTTCTTCCTTGAAGAAACTCATCTGATCTCTTACTAACCTAAGACAAAATTCAAAATTTCATTATGATTCGATCCTATTTAATTATTACACACGATTTACTATTACTATTGTTACAGCACTATATTGTGTTACTTCAAAATGATTTACCCCTTCTATAAGCATAAGTTGTAACTGGCCAATTTGTGACTTATTTAATTCCTCTGCTATAAGTCTGTGTGTTGAAATCATTCTTTCCAGACGGTTCTTTTTTATAGCTGGTTCTACATCATCTTTATAGCGACGATGAGCTGTAGTTTTCTAAAAGTATTAGAATCACTTGTAATAATAGTTACTAGTATCGTACCTTAATTGACAAAGCTTATGTAATTATAGATTACCTCGCGCATGCTATATGCAAATAAGTATGCTTTGTTATATTTCACTAACTGCATCAATGACAATGTATCTTGAAACTCTTCCTCAGTTTCACCACAAAATCCGGTAATAAAATCACTGGAGATATATATATTAGGGAGAATGCTGCGTATATGGTAGACCAAATCTAAATATGCTTCTCTTGTGTATCCTCTTCGCATCCTTTCCAAAACCATAGAATTGCCACTTTGCACAGGCAAATGAATTTCATTACAAATGTTTGGCCTCTCTGCTATCAACTGTAAAACCTCATCAGGAAAATCCTTAGGATGCGGTGATGTAAATCTAAGAATGATTTTCATGAATTGTGTAACTTTTAAAATAACATACAGCAAAGTCGCGATTTGTTTCCCCCATCGCCGGTTCCGAGCAGGGAGAGAGATCGTGCAGGGACACTATTTTTTTATGACTGCGTCGACCGTGTCGAAAGTACAAAGAATGCCGAACGTAGAAAAGGACAGCATGTAAACACGGATCGTGCTGTCCTTCCTTTCACCCGAAACTTTAATTGTAAAAGTAAACCACTAAATATAGTTAAAATTATATCATGTTTAGTGTCATTTTAATCATAAAAACGCCATAAATAAGTTGGTGAAGTCCCATAAAAAAATAATGAAAAATAAAGAAGCTTTGTAATTGGATTAGTAGTAGTTAACACCGATATACCCGACTCGAGATCAGATTACGCGGCATGTTTACACTGCTCGGCAACCCAGGCAGCTCGAGCTTCCTGGCCCCTACGGCCTTGCCCAAATCGGGACTTTACTGTATCTTTGAAATTGTATGAAATTGTGGTACCTTATCCTCATTTCCGGATTAATACGAGACACCTCATCTAATAAATCGCTGAATCTTCGACCTCCTTTTTTACTTTTATATACAGTTTTGAAACCCTTAGCTAAATGTGTTTCCTCATTATTATGCATATGAAATTCTCGCTCCGACATATCTCTATAACTATTTACATTCTGTCCAAGTAGTACCACTTCCTTTACACCCTCATCGGATAGAGACTGGACCTCTTTAATTATACTGTCCATTGGTCTGGACCTTTCTTTACCTCGTGTGAACGGAACAATACAATATGTGCACATATTATCGCAGCCTCGCATTATCGATCTGGAGAACAAGAAATTATGTCAATGATCAACTAATAATGTGAAAATTATTACTATTAGTAATTATTAGACAGCGGATCTTATGCAAAATAAAAATTTTCTACCTAAATTGCTACGAACTTGAGTGAAATAAAAATTAATTTTCTTTCTTAATATACAGAGTGGTTCCATATATAACAGGTTGAAAATAATATAATTGTATTTTTAAATTCTTCTAATGTTTTTACTGTTTTAAATTACACCTACTGATTTTTGTCATAAATGCATAAAATCCACTGTCCAGTAATTATTATTATTATTAGTAATAATGTTGCTAATAACGTGAAATGTGTAATTTTAAGTATATCATAAAAGATTACACGTATGCACTAGTGGATTCTTTGTTCAATCTTATTGGTGTAATATCTGCGTATGTTTCGTCAAATGATAAAACTACATTGACAGCAGTTTCGTTCTCAGGCACACACAAAAGTCTTGGTAAGTCCTTATAGCTGTCTGGACCAGCTATTATATCAACGAGTTTACCTTTGTCTAATATTTTGTCCTTTAAACGTTCTGCCATGCAACCTGATGCAACAATAAACACGTATTATAACTTGTTACAAAACATAGAAAATATTCACACATGTAGATATACCTAGTAAACCAATTTTCATATTATGGTTAGCTTTTCTTCTGATACCGTTCAAAACAGCTAGTTTGTTCCATACTTTCTGTTCTGCGCTATCTCTGATAGAACACGTAACAAGTAGAACTATATTGGCTTTATTGATAGCATCTACTTTTTTGTAACCGTGTGACTTTAGAACGGACCAAATGATTTCTGTGTCGTTAACATTCATTTGACAACCGTAAACTTCAAAATACACTGCAACGAAAACGAAGCTATGTAACAAATAAAGAAAATATTAATACAGAATTATTTTACCTTTCTGATTACTGCCGTTAATGTCATTTATATACGGGATATTCGGTGCAATGATGGGATCTAAAGGTATGGCATCATTCGCAATAAAATCTTTCAACGAAGGCCCAGTTTTCGACAAGTCTCTAAATTGTTCCAGATCGGTAACAGTTTTTTGACCGATCTCTTTGGGAGAATGCGATTGATTTGCAGTCACATGCAATGTCCGATGTTGTGTATTATGAGAACATACATTTTTGAATCGAATAGAACATGTTTTGTTAAACCATCTTTTTGTTAAATTATTATACATTATAGATGGTTTAATTTGTTTCAGTGAATATAGCACAAAAACTTTACTGTTCATAGTTAATATTTATTTAGTAGTTCCACTATATGAAGTCCTGTGATATAACAAGAATACGAAAATAAAAATTGTCAAACAATGTATGTATTGACATGAAATATTGTATTTCATACCATTTTTTTTTTAAATTACAGGAAAAATACTACATATAAAGATTTATATTGTTTTCTCTTGTGTTTAGTTTTAAAACAAACTTATATTTACTTAAATATATATACAAATATTTAGGTTATCGTGAAATTTTCATAATACCTACACTGATTAGATTTTAATATATATATATAAATATAGTATTGTAATATTATAATATAATATATTACAATAAATCGAAGATTTTAGTGATATATTAATCCATTTTAGTACACATCAATTATTTTCCCACTTTTATAGGGTTATATTGCTATAGACCTTTGACCATGTATACTTATAGACGCGTCATTCCGACATTCCGTCATATCGTCATGTGTAGGCTTTGTCTTTATCTTCATTCGTAGTTCACCTCTGTTTGAATTACTAAAGAAGAAGTAAGGAAAAGTAAGTGTTTTATTCCGGGTCTGCTATTGGTCTCATCAGTAAGACGACGTAGTAGCAGACCGTACCTTCAATTTCTCTGTACATAGTTAGTAATCGCATTCGTTCATTTTAATTTGCCTTCTTGTGGAAGGCTTCCACTGGAAGCGACCAGACAAATCGACACATCAAATTTGAACACACAATTGCACACAATCACAATCAACCGAACTGAATTGAACTGAATTGAACGTAGGTGTCGATTTTTACTGTTGGCAACATTGATAAATTATCTGAATTTGCATTGAAGGTGTTGTCAGACGTCAGAGTTGGTCAGAGTCAGAAGTTTTGTTCATAGTTTATATGTCAGACATGAAAAGTATTGTAGACTAATTTACCCGTTCCGGTATTTTCATGACCAAGAGTACGTAAGGTATGAAAAAATAGAAATTGGGAAGGATGTATTTTTTATCATTTACTGATTTATTGATTTATAATTCTGTATACTATTACTGTAAATAATACAGTAACTGGCATTTGTGATGCCATAATAATAATTATATTTTGATTGAAGGCATTTATATTATTTTTCGGGTGGTGTAAAGGTTGTTCGTTCGTGTGCCATTTATTAAAAATTTGACAAGATGATGGAAGATATGCAAGAAGAGGTTAGTGAATATTTCTTGAATATTATTTAGCGTTAGACTGCGGATTTTTATACAAAAGAAAAATTGTTTGTGCGTCTCATTGTTGTCCTTTTAATAATTTTAGAAAACTTAGGATTATTGTTAGTACAACGAGACTCTCAAACTCTTTTCATCTGTCCGATACTTATTTTTATCATAAATGCATAAAATCTGCTGTGTATTGTGCAGTACCAAAAGAAAGAATAGAAATTTTTATTTACATTGATATCTTAAATGAAACCATTGGATGACGTTACTGAGGGTGACTTGTTAGTTCACAATGAAAATTGCTGTTGATATTGAAGGTTCTATTAAAAAGTGTTTAGCCATGTACCATAGATTACTACGATTCTATAAATTTATACATTTAATTTATACAATAATCATATATAAGACTTATTCATGGAGTACATAAATTATTATTTATATTTGGTTGGAAAAGGTCGTAAGTGAATATAACTTCATCTGCTCGTCATTATTTCAGACCCAGTTTGTGGTAGACGATGTAAGTAAAATTATCAAGGAAGTAATAGAAGTGTCTATTGGTGGAAACGCTTATCAACATAACAAAGTAAATCAATGGACATCTAATGTTGTTGAAGCATGCTTGGGGAATCTTACGAAATTACAAAAGCCATTTAAATATATAGGTAAGATTTGTTTGATTCTACATTAAATTTCTATTATTAAGGGGATAGACTCGTTTTTCCAGGATTGTAAGGATGCGGGATGTGCCTTCTCATTTTTCGATAATGCAAAGATGGGTTTTTTCAGTAGACAAAAGCCCTTGATAAAAGATCAATCTAGGCTGCGATCGCCCACAAAAGTCCTATTTTCACGTTTGCGAGCCATAATTCTAATTATTCGGCAGCATGTAGCTGTCGCAGCTTTATGAAAATAGCTACATGCGCAGCTGTATGCTTCCGAATAATGCAAATTATGCAACCGAATATCTGGTGCTTTTGACTACTGAAAAACCCCATCTTCGGATTATCAAGAAATGAGAAGGTGCATCCCGTATCCTTGCAATCCTGGAAAAACGAGTTTACCTCCTTAAATCTTTGTTCAATACTAATGGAAATATTTTCAGTTACTTGTGTTATTATGCAAAAAAATGGTGCTGGTTTACACACTGCAAGCTCCTGTTTTTGGGACAATGCTACTGATGGCAGCTGTACAGTTCGTTGGGAAAATAAGACAATGTATTGCATTGTTTCTGTGTTTGGTCTAGCCATTTAATTGAATTTAATATTTAAAATATGCTTCAGTAAAGGTAAAAATTTAAAGCCAAGTACTCAAATTTTTATTTGACATTTAACATAGCTTGTACTAATCATGGTTCAGTAAATACGAAACTTATTTCAGCTTCAATAGTTCTGTTTTAATATCAATATTATGTACCTTCATATTGCAAATACAATATCACCTTTTTGCACATTAAAAATTATATTTACTATTTAAGATGAAGTTTTATTTGTGTATGTATATACATATGTATATATATACACATATTTATGTATATGTACATGTATAAATTAATTATAATTAAGTATTTATGTCAAAGGCATTTATTTTTGTTATCAAATACTTCTCGTATAAATGACGTTATTTATTACATATATTTAAGATTTACACAAAGATGTTGGTATGTTTTAAATCTTATATAGTACTCTACCGCTACTATATAGTATTATAGTACTATTTGTGGCTATTACATTAATGTTTATGATATGAACTTAAAATACATTTATTGTATTTTTTTAACATTAAAATGGAATAAATTATGATAACAAAAATTATAATTATTCTTTTGTTATATCCAAGTCTGATAAGTCGGACAAGAAATCATCATCAATAGACAACAGCAACATGTTAACGTTTAAACTGTCCCCGAATTCGTCATCTATGTACATATAAATCTTCAACGGTAGTACTGTCTGGAACATCCTGAAACAAAATGATCACATAGTTACACGAGAGATGATACAAAAATATTTTATACTCTTATGACAAATTGATAATCTATAATAGATTGTAGTTTATTATAGCCTGCGAATATTGTACTAATATTTTAGGCATTTTAACTAAAGAAGAATATTGCAATATCTCTAGGTTTAATTTTTCCATTATTAATTAACGATAATACGTACAAGAATTTTGTAATACATTAAATAATTGGCAGTATAAACTCGTGCTGGTAAACTTTAAAAATATAAATAATAATAGTAGGCTAAGTGAATTAATAATAACATATAATATTCTTTTGTATATTATTATTACTTCATTATTTCTATTTTTAAAGTTTACTAAATCATCAAGTTTATACTGTCAATTATTAAATGGAAACTAAGTTTTGGGTTAAATGTTTTGCTCGAGCTTCATACGCGCTACAAGTATTTCGCATTATATGTTAATTTAATGTACGCAAAAATAGTATGAATCTTTGTTTGATTGTGAACGCAGATATATAGGCAACGTTCCATGAATATTCGAGCAAACAAACCATCGCGATTACTCCGACTGTTACCAACGCATCGGTTTGTGAGTTTTATGTTAGAAAGGGCAGGTAACTGATGGTTATATTCACCCGAATTGTATGACGTGTCCAGGTTACAGGGGGGTGGGAGAGCAAATGACCTTCATTTCGGGCCAGGAGGAGTCGTTGATTACCTGCACTCCGTCTCGTAATGTCGCGGCAAGGTCCTTTCTTTTCGTGCTAATCCCTCGACCGTCATTCCGACGACCCATAAACACTTCGCGTACATTCAAGGCGCAGCCATAAACAAAATAGCTTATAAAATGGTTGAACTTTATACTTTATACCCTATTGAAGACTCGGAATTCCCAATCCTATGGAAATTGTATGCCTCGCTTCCTTTCTTCCCCATTCCCTTACCGTAGCACAGTTCTATCGTTTTCCCTTCTCTTTGTCATTAAGCGTCCGTATAGCTTTATGCATATTACCTGACTGATTAACCCTCGGGCTCCTGCGAGTTCTGTGCAGCTATGCCGGATTCATTTCCGACCCATACCGATTACTTCACTAATAAATATTGAAGCCGCACAGTGGGCGAAATCCGGTTGAAATAGACAAAATTCGATAACTCAATGAATTCTGCAGTAAATTTTTAGAAAATTGGTATCTCTAGGTTGTTTCGGACGTAGATTTCAAATTTTTAATCAAAATGATCAAATTCAAAATGTATGTATGTATTTATTCCTGTTCCCTTTCGCGGGTTACAAGGAGAACCCGATCCTTCTACATTTAATTTATTTACATTTCTTACAATCTATATACATATATGAAGCATTTTCCCATCTTTCACTCACACACACACACACTCTCTCTCTCTCTCGATCTCTCACTCTCCTTCTCACTCTTATTTTTCTCCCTGGTCTCTTCTTTTCCTCTCTTTATCCTTGGCTTCTTCCTTTCTGGATTTCTTTTCTCTCCCTGTCCAATCTCTTCATCCACTCTTCTCCCCTCCCGTCCTCAGCTAGCATTTCCTTCACTTTCTCTTGCAACCCTGCCTCCTTTCTTTCTTCTTCTCTGCATCTCTCCAGCACGTGCTCGCACGTCTCCTCTTCATAGCCACATCTCCTACACCGTCTTTCCTCTTCCTCGTCCCAGTACTTCCCTCCCCTCATTTCGTTTCCTAATCTGTACCAAGCAATTCTCCTCTATTTCTCTTCCTTATTTCTTTTCTCTAGGTATTCTGGCGTGCCCTTCACTCTTATTTCTTTGTACTATTTATTGTACCTTGATTCTCTCTCCATTCTCCAATTCTCCTCTTCCTCTATCCCCTTCTCTCTGCTTACTATCTTTTCCCACTCCTCCTCTCTCCTTTCCCTATCTTCCTTCTCTAATATTTTTCTATTCCCTCTCTCTTCTATGTATTTCTTTCTTCCTTCTTCCCATTTAGACAGTTTCTTTCCCTCTCTAACTCTCTCTCTTCCATCTCTTTCAGGCATTGTCTTGCCCATTCACTTCCTCTCCCTCCTCTTAGCCTCTCTTCGAATTTCCATGCTCGTCTCGCCCCTCTCGCTCTCTTTTTGTTTCCTCCCTTACCATATATCCTGGCGTCACCCACTCTATTCCTGGCACCCATCTAGCATACCTTTCTTGCATAGCAAGAAACTCTCTTCCATTCTTCCCATCCCCATATCTCTACTCCGTATGCTATTACTGATCATACCAGCGCATCAAAGAACCACATCCTCCTCTTATATTTATCTCTGAAGTATCTCTTTCCTATTCCCCATACACTCCTCATTACTCCTCCTCCCTTTCTCGTTGTTTCATCTATTTGCCTTTCCTGTTACCGTTACTGTGCGCTACGCCGGCTCGAGCTTATCCCCGCCGTTACCAGCCCAGGTAAAGTTGTATTATGCCAAGGGGCTGTACCGAAGTGTTTATGGGTCGTCGGAATGACGGTCGAGGGATTAGCACGAAAAGAAAGGAACTTGCCGTGACATTACGGGACGGGGTTCAGGTAATACGGTCCAACAAATTCCAACAGTCAAAAAGGATATCGATTCTCACTATGCAATTCTTATAGAGTTTTCTGCGCTGATTCCGAATCTGTTTTTAATTTTTCTCCTAGACGCACAGTTTTTGAGAAATTTGAATTTGAAAAAATTACATATTTTTCAACTTTGAACAAATATTGTGATGTTATTATAAAAGATATTGAATTGATCTTTACAGCAAAAGATTCCTTAGACATTCCCGAATACAGTGATATCCAATATTAATGCATTATGATTGTTTAAACATGTTTAAACGGTCATTAAAGACGGAGAGACACCACTTTCGCACCAATTTTTGACGATATTTTTGAATTTATCTCAAAAAATAAGCGTCCAGCGGAAAATCGAACTATACCACGCGATAGAGCAGACTTTTATCTTGAGAAACCACCCTTTGAAGTTTCGAACGTCGACGTTTTTTTCGAACCAGAAAGCAAAATATCTTCGCCCGACATGAGTTGTGGCCAGTGGCGCTCACCACTAGAACGGTCGTTCGCCGTTCCGTATACCGTCCCGAGCGCCACTGGCCGCAACTCATGTCGGGCGAAGATATTTTGCTTTCTGGTTCGAAAAAAACGTCGACTTTGGAAAGTTGAAAGGGTGGTTTCTCAAGATAAAAGTCTGCTCTATCGCGTGGTGTAGTTCGATTTTCCGCTGGACCCTTATTTTTCATATAAAATAATAAATATCAGCTAAAAGCGATGCAACAGTGGTGCCTCTCCGTCTTTAATGATTGTTTAAACATGTTTAAACAATCATAATGTATTACTATTGCACATCACTGGATTCGGGAAAGTCTAGAGAATCTTTTTATGTAATGAACAATACAATATCTTTTATAATAACATCACAATCTTTGTTCAAAGTCGAAAAATATGTTTTTTTTTTCAAACCCAAATTTCTGAAAAACTATGCGTCTAGGAGAAAAATTAAGGCCAGATTCGGAATCAGTGCGAAAAACTCTATAAGAATCGCATAGTGAGAATCGAAAGGATTTTTGGCTGTTGGACCGTGTAATCAACGACTCCTCCTGGCACGAAACGGAGGTCATTTGTCCTCTCACTCCCCTGTAACCTGGACACGTCATACAATTCGGGTGAATATAACCATCAGTTACCTGCCCTTTCTAACATAAAACGCCCAAACCGATGCGTTGGTAACAGTCGGAGTAATCGCGATGGTTTGTTTGCTCGAATATTCATAGAACGTTGCCTACATACCTGCGTTCACAATCAAACAAAGATTCAAGAAGCATTAACCGAGGCTCTGTCGTCCTTGGCAAATAGCCGTCTTTACGGTTCTCAAACACGTTTTTACATAGACATTGAATTTTTTGGTTACGCACATGCTTCATTTACAAAATTGTCATCCTGTCATCTCTTTTTATTATGAACAAATAGTGCGTTGATTAGTAGACTGCGGATCTTTATGAAAATTTAAAAATTTGCTTGCACCAACTGCAAATGACTAGAACCACATAAATAGTTTAGTTTTACTTTAATAATTTTAGATTAGCACTCTTAAATCATTGTAACCTTTCTACTGTTTTACATTGCGCCCACTCATTTTTGCCATAAATGCATGAAATCCGCAGTATAGACTGCGACAGTATACATATATAGATTGCTAATCAATAGTGATTAGTCACTACATTTTCACCAATTTCTACCCAATAGCATACACGACTGAGATTTTTTTTCAAAATTTTTGGTTGTAAAATCGATTTTTAAACGAATCGGAAAACATAAAACTGCCGATTTTATATCAGTCTTCAGTCGACCACATTTGTATTATTACGTTAGTTGTGTCTAATCCTGATTATTAATGTGTATTTTTTCAGATTTTTCGGATTAAGGGTACATGTTTTAAAAAATTGAAATCCATCCAAACATTCGAAGAAAATGCATATTTTGTATTAAAGTTTTAGAGACACCAGTTTAATAAAAATTCAATACTTAGATATTTTATTGAAAAAAAGCAACTGTTCTTAATTATTTTATATTATTATATGGCTGGTAATCTTCTGACCCCGAAACGAATTATTGCTTCGGGTTTTAATGAAAAGTTTAACCAAAAACATTTTTTGATTTTCTACATTTACAGAAACTAGACTAGAATTTAATAGGTTGATACATATTTTATTCCTTTTTTTCGTCTTAACCCCGTTTTTTCGAAAAAAGTGTAGTCCAAATTTCTCTTCGATATCTCTTTGAGATCAAAAGTTATAGAAAAACGTGCGCCGCGTCGCGCTGTGCCGGGATTCAAATGCGCGCCGTCTCCAAATTCCGGCTTTCCGCCTCATGCTTTCGAAACTTCGGTAACGTGAAATCCGGAGGAACGCGTCGGCGTCGATCAGTCGAGCAGGTAGTTCACACGGACAAAATAGAGCTACGCTTGTGTGTGTAGCGCGCGTGCAATCGAACAGGCACCAACACGGGCAAGCGCGGTCGACACGGATACGACTATACGTTAGGGAAGGGGAAACCAGCGACTCAGGGGAACGGCCCACGAATATCCCATCCCCATCACTGATCAGTAGTGGGGCGGCGATCGTGCAACCGTGCAACGAATCGGTTTCAATGGGAGCGTGAAGCGGCAGCTGCAGCCGGTCAGAAGCAGTATGACCAGATGAGGGGAGTCACGCAAAAATGTGTCCCCCCTTTCTGACGACCAGAGCAGTGCGCGACTGCGCCACCAGTCTACGGTCTTGGTGGGGGACGTTGGAGTGTGCGCATTGCTGGAATAGGACAGTGGAAGGAGTAAGTAGGGGAGCACTGTGCATCCGTTTGGTTTGGATCAGTTTGGATGCAATCTGGTCAGTCAGGTCAGTCTGGTCTGGTCTGGTCAGAAGTGTCGGAAGTGTCGGAAGTGTCGGAAGCATGATGGGAATGTTCAAGTGCCTTAGAAAGAATAGAAAGTAAGTCTTTGTTTTTACAATTTTTCCTCCCGCATAACGCGATCAAAGTCTGAAAATAAGAAATATCTATTTGAAATAATACCGATTCGTTTGATATAATAGCAGTTTCTAAGAATTTTTTTTATCGTTTTTATATCAAAGACAAAAGAAATAATCCTGAAAGTAATGTAAAGCGAAGGATGGCTGTATGTAATGTCAGACATAATTTCGAAGAACAATAATTGTTGTAAATTATTATAAAACAACATGTTGTTTCAAATTAGATTTCAAATAATGTTTCAAAATTGATCACAGGCCTGTAAGTAATTATAATAGAAAATAACATGGTACATATTTGAAATAATATCTCAAATAATGTAATTTCAGATGTGACCATAAATTACACTGTCCAACGCCAAATTTGTTCCACAATTACTGTTGGGTGGTTCTTATAGAGTTTTTTGCGCTGATTCCGAATCAAACATGTTTAAACAATGATGATATATTAATATTGGATATCACTGTATTCGGGAAAGTCTACAGAATCTTTTTGCTGTAAAGAACAATTCAATATCTTTTATAATAACACCACAATATTTGTTTAAAGTTGAGAAATACGTTTTTTTCTTAAAAGTTTATGTTTCTCAAAAACTGTGCGTCTAGGAGAAAAATTAAAAACAGATTCGGAATTAGCGCAAGAAACTCTACAAGAATCGCCCAACAGTAATTGTGGAACATAAAATAAGTTGAAATTTGTTGGACAGTGTTATTTGAAAAATAATCGTTATTTGGCTACATGCCATTTGAAATAATCATATGTTAGTGTACTTGAACAACCAAATAAATGGTTAAAAATGATTTCACTATTTGAACATCAAATAAAATTCAAACAAGTTTGCATTTTATCTTTCACATTTGATCAAATATTTCATACTCCGAAAAATTCTATTCACTTCGTGAACACACAAAGAGGTTAAGTGACGTCAAAGAGGTTGGGTAACCAGTTACTGCAGAGGAAAGTTGTGCAGGTAATATATTATAATAATAAATTATTAGAAATGATATGTGCAGTAATTTATAATTGACGATTGTTTATAGTTTTAACATAATCATTTAGAAAAAAACGATATACTCGTGTCGGCATCAATGGCGTCGGTTAGCGTCGGTTAGCGTCGGTTAGCGTCGGTTGGCGTCGGTCATGTGCGTCTGCGCGTGCCAAACACTGATATATATACTATGGCACAGCCTACTCTACTACTAGCCGTGCTGAAGGTAAAATGGCAACACTGCGAGAGTCCGATTGTCATATATATATCAATATACCTAACCCAACCCACTCAATCAGACTCTCAATCTCCCCTACCGGCCTCTCAGTTTCCCGCGTAGTTTTCAAATGTTCTTATCGAAGTGTAGTACACATAGTGTACTTATTATTATGTAGTATAGCTAATTTTCGAAAATAAAAGAGTGCAATAATGGAGGTAAGTATTATTTATTAACTTTTTAGGTTTTTATCTTTGTGTATAGAACATTTACTTAATAGAATCTATTGTTCTTTCAATACATTTCAATTTAGTATTAATAACATTTTAATAGTATCACAACTAAATTTTTACAAAAACATATGTATTATATACATACAGAGTTTTTCGAAAATTTGTTTTACATAGTTCTTTTCACAAGTTTTATACTATATTTATTAGTTAATAATGCCACGGCATTGTTGTGTCCCCAATTGTAAGGGAAATTATGATACTACTCTGACAGAAAATAATTATATTTCTATATTTTTATTCCCCAAAGATGAGCAATTGCGGATAAAATGGATGGCTGCTATTCCTCGTAAAAATTGGGCATCAACAAAATATTCTGCATTTTGTAGAAACTTATATCCAAAGGTATCAGAGTACTAATGGTGTACTGGAAAATTTTTTGTTGAGATATATCCGAATTCCATTTTTTCCAATTCACTATCAAAACGTGTGCTACCACAAAGAAAAGATCCTGTAGAGCATAGAGCGCAGAGAAAGAATAATTGAAAACCATGAAAATTTAGTTAGAGAGTTTATTGATTCTGATCTAATTAGTGGTTTCTTAAATTTAATAAACAATTATAAAGAAAAGCTTGTAATTTCGAACCATTGGAGTATCAAAATAACAAATTCAAAAATTTATTTTTGCATGCTTGTATGTAGTGATACTTTTGGTTTCTTGGTACTTAAAACACAGATTGTGATTAGTAATGACACGAAATTACAAGTTTTTCAAGAAGGTAATGAATTATTATTTCATGAATTGTGATGATGATAGTAATGATCTTCATAATTTTTCTGTTGATGTCAGCGGTTTTCCAGAACTTTTTGACAGTGATTATTTATCCACTTGTATTGTTGATGATTCCATGTATTCGGTTATGGGTTCCATTCTGTTGCAGAAAAATTAAATTGTAATATATGTAAATTATTAATTGTGTAGGATAAAGGTACAACTGTAAATAATGTATATTTTGATGATTTACAAAGGAGTGGTTTTCCCACTCCTACAGAAGATGTAACAATTGTATTTACTCACATGTGTGCAATAATCGAAGCCATAATAAACGTTCCTTTGGAATCAGATCTTCTGAAATCTGGAAATCATAAACACATTATATGTAAATTAATCATTTTTAGATAGATGCATTTGTGGTAAAGATTATCACAGTATTTTGTTTAAATTATCAATTTGTTCAAATATTTTACTAAATGATTATGTTAAAACTATAAACAGTAGTCAATTAGAAATTAATGCACATATCATTTCTAAAAATTTATAATTATAATATATTACCTGCACAACTTTTCTCTGCAGTAACTGATTACCCAACCTTTTTGACGTCACTTAACCTCTTCGACTTCGTCACAATAATTTCGTCTATTTCAGGCTTCTATTAACTTATATATCCCTTCATTCATTTTCAAATGTTGCATTGTAGTCCAAAGATGATTTCCCATTGCTTCAAGCTTCTATTTTCTTAAAACCACTGGAAATATTTCAAATATTATGTATCACAACACCAAACTGTTCCGAGAGTCCACAAAATGTATACCGCATTTATAAATATTAATATGCTTTAATATCACTTCTACTTACCATAGTTATAATATTTACACATTGCTTAAACATAATTAACAACAAACTGTGTATTTTAACATAATTTTTTATGAAAAAAGCGTTAATTATAATCCCAAGCACAAGACTCCCGATATTGAAAACCGGACTCTCGAACTGTAAACACGACAGTGTTGCCAAGTTGTTCAGCACGGCTAGTAGTAGAGTAGGCTGTGACTATGGATACGGTATTGCCATAAGCCGCCTGCACAGCTTTTCGTCGGGAATTGATCGTAGAATACACTGCCAGCGCCGCCAAGGTGTGTCAGGCGTATTAAGGGAAATAGCGCGTATTTCGAAAAAATTCGAAGTTTATAAGATTGAAATAATAGTATGTTATAACATCACACAAATCAATCATAAGTTATAACAAATTAACCAGAAGTGAAATTTGTGAAATAAATGCATAAATGTAATATAAAAGAAACTAAGAATGATTAATGAAGTGAAGAGAAAGTGCAAAATTGAATTAAAAATATTTGTAAATTGTTTTGTCGTTTGCTTTATTGTTATAGGTAAGGGAAAAGTAAATAGGTGTGTATTTCTTTCGTTTTAAGAGAAGCATTAAATGAAATCAAACTCATAATAATATTGAAATACATTTATTAATATAATTAATATTTACATATAATTGTACAAAATTAATACCATGTTATTGAGTTAGGTAAAAATTGGATACTTGCAAATGATAATTTCAAGTAGTTATTGAAGACTCAGCAGTACCGGCTTGTATCACTGTTGATAACTGAATAGAAAAAAATGTTAATTTTTCTTAAATCTGTAATACTACTATAAAGTTGAAAAGATTGAAGAAAGTCATTCTGGAGAAAGCACACACAGAAAAATAAATATCTTATACATAATGGTATCACAATTTTATTTTAACACACAACAAGCAGAGAAGCATACAGAAAGCAAAAACAAGCCACAGCTAGCAGTATAGTTATTAAATACAAAATACATTCATGTTATCTATTTTAAAGCCATTTACAATGTGTTAGCAAAGCAATGATTAACTTCATTGATTAGCCCAAACAATCGATCTTGTTAAGAAATGTCGCATGTTAGTGCCAGTAATCGCTGAAGCATATTGTTTTGTTGCCGCATATATACGCAATTCTATGTACCGTTTAATTATTGTTTTTACAAGTCTATTAGTGTGACTCATGAACTCGTCGACACTGAACATTTCCATGTCATGTTCTTGTAACTCTACGAACAAATTATGATTTCTACATGCTTGTTCGAAAACCCGAGCTGCTAAAATGCATGGGAAGTTTCTTTCTGTGGGTGGTTTACCTGAATTTGAATTGCAGGCTTTGCGAAAGAGTGATTCGGTAGTTAAACAGATTTGCACAACACTATTCGATGGAATAGTTAGGTATCCGTGCGTAATTGCCGCAATATAAGAAACAGGATTGCTTTTCTCTATATGCATATTATTGCTCCTCATTCCTTCGCATGCCGCAATGCATTCTATGCAATTAATTAATTTCTTTTTCTTAAGCGATAAAATTATCCACCCTGCAATATATCCTACCGCCTGCTGAGAAAACTCGCTTACATGCAACGTTTGCGCCCAAGACAAATTTAAGAATTCGCTTATTTCCGATATCATGGTTACATCTCCGAAATTTTCTGTGAGACCATATTTCTCAGCTGTTCTCATATTGTGTATTTCGCTATATACATTTAACTGGTACCTATCGACTTTAGCTATTTTTTTTAGTGCACTGGAGGACACATGTAGTATTTTTGTGTTATCCAATGCCTGTGCGTTACCTGTATTAATCTTAATGTCATGTCTGACCAGTAAGCGTTTATATGCACTGATAAACTGCGATGCTGTCGGGTTAGGACACCACCCACTTCTGCCTCTTATCGCGCAAAAAAACAATTCTAAATGGTCTTGACTTAATTTATAGGTCAAAAAGTATTTCATTTTAGAATTGCTCGGTTTCACGTATATGTCGAAAATGTTAAATATCGACAGTACAGCAGTAAATAGGCCTATGAAACCGGCTTTTCGTCTCGATTGAAATATGGACGTTCCATCTTTCTGTTTTATTTGCGACAAATAAGTCAATTCTCCAATTAGTCTTGAGCGCCAAACATGTTCATTATTCCGCGTTAGCGGACTTTTGAAATGTTTTCCCCACGGATTCCGCACGTTTAGAAAATCAAATATAGTATCGCTGCATCTTATGAATCGCGCGGTTGCTTCACAACCTTCGAAATCCGGTAGATTCAATACTTTTGAACAAAATTCAATACTATCTGCTACACTGGCACTAAGTGTCTGCGCCGCTAATGACACTTTCATAATCATCTTTCGGTATTCAATGTGTTTAACGCGTAATCGATTGCCGAGATACAAGCCCTCACTCTTTTGCAATAATGCGAGTGATTGGATGTATCGCCATTCTATTTTCTGACCATCGCCATCGATAAGAGTGTTATACTCTCCCAAACAATTTCGTACATTTTTTAACATGTGGCACGGGTCAAACACGACATTAATGTCTGGTTCCCCAGACACAGGATGCGGAAAATTAACTTTGAAGGTTTCAAACAGATTTTGTTTTTCTACGTCTCCATACACTTTCATGATTGCTCCTAATTTCTCAACCATAGCAAAATGGTCACTTGGACCATCTAATGTCAAGCTACATACAGTTACGCCCACCTTCTGTAAGCGAATCAAACTTTCGGACACCAAATTTGCCTTTGTTTCGCTGTTTATAGTGTCTATTAAAAAATAAGCGATTGGCAATTTCCAATTTCCAGATAATGGCACCACCATGATAACAAACGCGTGTTTAGCTACTAACAAATCATCGCCATCAGAGATTCCAACACCCAAATCTACATGGCCACGCATTTTCCCATCACGGCCCCTCTGACAACCTTTTTTTATGCTCATTTCGTCTATGATTAGTGAGCAAACTAATTTTTCCCCATTTTCTTTTGATTTCTCTGACTTTTCTTTTAGCGTATGAAATGATTCGTCCGTAAAACCTGGTTCCGCGTCCACGCTAGTGTACCAGGTTCTAAGGACGTCTGGATGCGGCAACGCTAAATTAAATGTTTTCCGTATATAAAAATATGCTTTCGGAGAGTAAAAATGTACAGTTAATGCGAACGCACGCAAGTTTGGGGGATATCTATCCCTACTTATTTTTCCTTTTTCATTTCTTAACATTCTATTAAATAACTCCAAAGTGGTACCCTCGAGAGCCGAAAGATTAAAAAACGCATTCTCAGGCAATAATTTTTGTTCCTTCAACCCATTCGTAACTTCCTTTAAGGAATTTACCTTTACTTTTAGACGTTTTAGTTTCCGCTTCAACATCTCGTTATTCTTCAGGGTAGAATCTAGTTTTCGCCGCATGTTACTTAACTTTTTCAGGGTAGTCCTCGGGGTTCTCTCATAGTGGTGGTCATGACACATGTTATCATATGTCATCATGGGATTGAACTTTGTTACATTATTTTTTGATGTACTTGGCTGACTCTCTTCGACAACTGCAATGAAAAATAATGTCACAAAAATGGATGTATTACGAAAAAAAATGTCAACTTTAGCACTAAAATGTGATAAAACGAAATACTGTAATTGAAACTTATTTGAACATACCAATCTCTCTGCTACTTGTGGGAGAGTCAATGTACTCTACACACATAGACACATCTGGGATTTCTTCCCTTGTTACAATAGATTCATTAATATCTGAAAACAAAGTACATACACTAATTTGATATATATTACATATTAAATTACATTAATATATTATAAATCAATTAAGACATAGCTCCTTACTTCCATGATTACTTTCTACTAAAATATTGCTATGTTCTTGAAACATTTCCTGGTGTATCGAAATAGTTGGCAGAGATCCCGGTTTTAAAAATTTCCTGTTGTAATGCACATTAAAACAGTCTTTATGGAAGTGATCCGAACACAAGTAATTACTATCTTTAGGAATCCAATTTTCCCGGCCTATAAATTTGATCCACTGTTCACGCAGTGCTGCATCTCGTGGAAATCTGTGTTTTATCATATGGGAATTTAAAACAAAACAATTTAGTACTATTAAAAATTGAAAAGAAATTATATTATCTGTACAAACCTGTGCATTGATGCCTTGTTTTTGTTCTTACTCAATTTTCCGCAATATATGCATTTACCCATTGTTATCAACTGTAATAAAACGAAGTATAATAAAAATCACATAAATACTATGGTTTGTGTTCCATTATTTTTTGCTTCCTAATATTAAATCTTAAAGATGGTAACATACCAAGAAATCGCAGTAAATAGTGATATATATATACGCTCAGTAAACCACGCCAAAGTACGCTGATTACTAACTGCAATAAAACGGAGTATAATCAAAATCACATATAAATATTAGGCTACTTGTAATGCTTTGTTTGTGTTCCATTATTTTCTGCTTTCTAATATTAAATCTTAAAGATGGTAACATACCTGATAAGTTGTAAACACCACAAAATACAGAATAAACAATTAATAAACACTCGTTGAACACTCCAAAAAACACCCGAACACGGCACGCTACGAAATAAAATGGTGTCGATGGCGTCTAATAACTTGATTCAAAGCAGCGCCACCTGAAGGGACGCAAACACATGGCAAAGTATAGAGGATCACGGAGGTGAAGAGAAGTACGGGGGATATAGTACGCCTGACACACCTTGGCGGCGCTGGCATTGTATTCTACGATCAATTCCCGACGTTTCCAGGACCCGAATGCCGCATCCATAGTATATATATCAGTGCCCCCGAGGCTTATCTCAGTCCTTTAGGTCCATGTTTGGGACTTGGAAAAAACTCGAATACCGCATCCATAGTATATATATCAGTGGGCATAGAGGTGAAGGTGCTGTGGTGTAGACAGGTGTAGAGACGTAGAGATTGAGTTTTACAGTGCCATCTATTATGTCAAATACCGAACTATACGTTGCAGTTCTATTCAGCTTATTTCCCTTCTTATATTTTTCTTGTACACGCCGACTGAAATCTTCGCGTCCCCACGTGGGCCACGGCATCCATGTGCGCCATTTGTGATCAAGATCAAATCGCTTTGAGTGGTTGACTATTTGCTACATTTGCAAGCATTTTTGGTGTTGTGGGGTAAAAAATGCCTGTGTATTGTTACATTTGCAAGCAAAGAGGGGAACAGAACGTTCGCAGTTTGTTTAGTATACCTAAAGAGCCACATATGTAAGTATAAACTTAAATAAGTATACCCAAGTATGTATTTCACTTTTGGCTTACACGTAGTTTATAACAAAGAGGATTAGATAGAGGTGAAGGTCCCATAAGAGCAGGGGGCATAAGCTGCCGTGTTAAAAATTCACTGATATATATACTATGGATACGGTATTGCCATCAGGGCTTCGGAGTCGGAATCGGAGTCGTGGAGTCGGAGTCGGAGTTTGGGAGTAATTGCTAATCACTGGAGTCGGAGCCGGAGTTAGAAAAAGCTATGTATCGACTCCCGGAGTCGGAAAAAAATATATCGACTCCGACTCCAACTGTGGCTCTTTTGTTTATAAATCATTAATAGATTTAAGTATACATAAATAAATTGCTAATATTCGATCTACAGTATAGACGTATTGTATATGTATATACCTCGGCACTATGCAGAGGAGAAACAGTTAAAGTTATGGTAGTAGTATTTTCTAACTATTTCCTGAAAGTGAGAAAGTAACAAACAAGTGTTGTGTTGTATCAGAGTTATCTATTCCATATTCTCAGATTTTAATACAATATTTCAACTATTTATTCAGTTTTATTACAACTCTTAATTATTTTGAGTACATATTTTTTTCAATTTGGAGAGTCGGAGTCGGAATCGGAGTCGGAGTCGGAGTCGGAGTCGGAGTCGGAGTCGGAGTCGAAATCGGCGTCGGAGTTGGAGTCGGATTCGGAGTCGGAGTCGGAGGTAAAAAAAAAGAGGAGTTGGAGTCGGAGTTGGAGTTAAGAATTTTGTCTACCGACTCCGAAGCCCTGATTGCCATAAGCCATGGATATAGGAATATAGGGATGGAGCATGAGCTAGCATCAGTGGCAAGGGGGGTGTTCAGGATTGAGGCGGAGGCAGGGTAAAATTTAAGCCTAAATTTGATTGGTGGCATTTCTGCGCATACTCTATACCGCCAAGTATGAAATATGTTTATAGATTGCTTACAGGCTTACATATATCTGACAAGTTGAAAATAGAAAAGTGATAGACTCGTACAAAAAGGCTTGTCCCATATTTTACAGTCATCAATCTCTATAGGTCTCAGAGAATAAAAAACAGTATTCACTGCCCGATGCTGATACTATCAAGAATTGTGCAACATTCCTGATGGGACTCACAACGCATAAGATCTCTCCTATTTTTGCTTCCTCCACAATTATATTACCTTCCCCGTAAACAACGCAGTCTTCCTAAGTGATAGTTAAGGCGATGCAGTTTCCAGTTTTTGCTGCTCGTACATCAGCATGAACCATAATTTTTTTCATTGCGGCTTTAAATTGTCTTACAGTAGGATTATTATTACTGCCTCTATGATGCCTTATGCAGGAGAACAATAATTCCACATGGTCTTGATTGAACTTGTAAAAAGGGATGTACTTTAAGAAGTTATTATTTATACATAACTCATTGAACAATGATAAGGCACTTTCTATGCAAATCAAAAATCCCAGAAAGCCAGTTTTGCAACGAGAATGTATCAACAGTGCGCCAGACTCATTTTTTAAATTTGTGACATAGAATTTAAATTCATTAAGCTTATTCTTTACAAGTTCTATGTTATTTGAATTTAAAGATTGTTTAAACCTTTGTTGATTCATATTCTTAGAATTCAAAAGATCAAAAATATCATTAAATATTAATAAAAATTTCACAGTTGCTTGGCAACCCTCAAATTCTTTGACTTTCAAATTGTTACAAAATGTCACAGAATCAGCTGCAGAATTGCTAAAAATCTGTGCTGCTAAGCGAACTTTCATTTTTCGTCGTACATAGTTTATGTGTGCACTTCTTACTTTGTTTCCTAAGTGCATGCCTTCATGTTGCTGCAAGTCATGCAATTTATTTAAATAGGACCATAGAATTGTTTGGTTTTCTCCATCAATTAAAGTTTTTAGGTCTCCAAAGGTATTCCTGACTAATTTTAGCATATGGCATGGATCTAAGAATGCTGCAACTTTTTCATTTGATACTGGATGTTGAAATGATGTCTGGAGATCAGATATATTATTAAAATTACATCCTAGATTACCAAACACTGAAAAATTAGTAGATGTTCCATCACACGTAACCGAAACAACCTTCAAACCTGTTTCATGCAAAGCTTTCAAGCATTCTATAACTAAATTTGTTTTTTCGGATGCTGACACACCCCTTGCTAAATAATACGCTATTGGTATCTTCCAATGTCCATTCTTGCATACAAGCATAAAAACTAATACTTCTCTAGCCACAATTTCATGCTCGCACGCAATATCTTCTACAAAATCAATATACCCACTAAACTTGGTACCATCGTATTCGACATGTTCCCTAATTGCAACTTCGTCGAACATTAAAGAACCTATTAATTGATAGTTTGTATTTTTTACTCTTTCACTGATGGATCTCAGTGCTTCCAAACTTATCCCTGGTTCTCCATTTATTGTCCTATACCATAACGAGATTGTTTTTTGGTGTGGCAAACAATTGTTTAATTGTTCACGCACATATTCATATGCACGTGGAGAATAATAATGTAATGTAAGCGCAAAGCAGCGTATTTTTGCATTATAACTCTTAGATGTGCATGCAGTATCCTTTTTGTGGAAGCAGCTGAAAATTTCGCCACCCATTCCACAAAGCACTTCATTTTAATAGCTTCCCTTAATACTGCTTAATACTGGAACACGACACTGAAATGAAACGGTACGAGACTACGAGACGCTTGGTGACGCTCAGTGACGCTTGGAGATGCTCCAAAATGCTCGATACTCACAGATTATGTGACGCCGTCAATACGTGGCGTTGCATACATAATGACGTACTGCGCTTGCGCCCGGACACAGCCAATGAAAATTAGGCTTAAATTTTACCTCGTCCCCGTCCCTAAATTTTCCAACCCCGCAGCGACACGCTCCATCCCTATATTCCTATATCCATGCCACTGATATACATATACAGGGTGAGTCACCAAACGTTAGCACCTCAAATATCTGTGTTGTTTCTAAAGATACGTAAAATATGGTAAGGACAAAGTTAATGGTACAATGGGGCTGACACGATGCAAAAAAATTTTGTTTTTATGTCATTTTTTTGGAGATATCAAGGTCACCTTGACTTTTTTAAATGGAACCACCCTTTTTTAAACACCTACAATGATAGTCCCTTTCATTAGGAATTCAGTGACTATAATTAGTCCAAGGTCATTCAAGGTCAAGAACAGAAAAAACGTATAAAACTAAAATATGGAAGCAGAATACATGTATTTTATAAATGTTCGAAATGATGGCCGTCTGCGTCGATACATTGTTGTAAACGAGCTCTGAAGGAATGTTGAACTCTGATAAGTGTATCCGGCGTGATATTCGTACATGCTGTGATGATACGCTGACGCATATCTTCAACTATTGTTGTTGCATCCATGTACACGGTCTCTTTTAGCAGACCCCATAAAAAGAAATCCAGTGGATTTAAATCAGGCGAACGTGCTGGCCATGAAACTGTTCCGCCTCGTCCAATCCATCGGTTTGGATATCGAGAATCCAAATCTCTTGCTACTCGTGCATAATGAGCAATAATGAGCAGGACAACCGTCATGTTGGTACCACATATCGTAGCGATTTTGTAAAGGGACATCTTCTAACAAAATTGGCAGATCTTCTTGCAAAAATTGAGCGTATTTCTGTCCCGTCATCATTCCGTTAACGAAATATGGTCCAATTACTTTGTCGTTCAAAATACCACACCACACGTTTACGCTCCATTGTTTTTGATGATCAATTTCTCGCAGCCAGTGCGGATTATCCACAGACCAATAATGGGCGTTCCGTAGATTAATTGAGCCATGATTAGTAAATGTTGCTTCGTCCGTAAACAAGACATTAGAAAAAAATGAATGATTTTGATGCAATCCCCATTGACAAAAGTTAATTCTATTTTGAAAATCATTCCCGTGCAATTCTTGATGGAGCGATATGTGGAACGGATGAAATTTATGTCGGGCCAGAATTCGTATTACGCTACTTTGACTTATGCCTGCTTCCCGGGCAATTTTTCTCGTACTCATGTGATGATTGACAGCTATAGCTGCTAAAATATTAATTTCATTGTCTTCGTTAGTCGTGGGATTCTTCCGTTTGTACTGTCTTGCATGTACACTTCCAGTACTTCGAAACAACCTGTACGTATTAGAGAAAGTATGTCTAGAAGGAGTGTTTCGCTCGGGGTACCTTTCTTCATAAAGTAGTCGGGCCTGCACTGCATTTTTTCTACATTCACAGTAAATCGTGATCATATCACACTTTTCAGTCATCGAATATAACATACCGGAATCGCGTTTGGAAACATACTGATAGTAAATAAGAATGCTGAATAACATTGAAGGACCTTAGAATGTTTACTTTAACTACGACCATAGTATGTTTACTATTTCCTACAAGTCTCAACCGTGATAAACGTATTCTGCTTCCATATTTTAGTTTTATAAGTTTTTTCTGTCCTTGACCTTGAATGACCTTGGACTAATTATAGTCACTGAATTCCTAATGAAAGGGACTATCATTGTAGGTGTTTAAAAAAGGGTGGTTCCATTTAAAAAAGTCAAGGTGACCTTGATATCTCCAAAAAAATGACATAAAAACAAAATTTTTTTTTGCATCGTGTCAGCCCCATTGTACCATTAACTTTGTCCTTACCATATTTTACGTATCTTTAGAAACAACAAAGATATTTGAGGTGCTAACGTTTGGTGACTCACCCTGTATGTCCGATACGGTAGTGATGGTATTACCATCGTCTTATGACATCCTGACATGCTCCTCTGCGGAGCCACCACCACTCATCTCTCGACGCCTCATAATGTTCCTCGATGCATTACGCACACTGATATGCGGGATTAATTATGGCTATTGGTGTGTCACAGAGGCTGCATCTTGAAGCCCTTAATGCAACGTGGGGTAGGCACATTATGTGCCACCCACCTTCTTCGTACGCCCAAGCATCTTCATCACTTATATTGTTATAATAAGTGGCGCATATTCTGCCATTATTATAAGTATAGATGGCTTGATCCCAAGGTGCTAGGACGCATTTTAGTCCTATGAGTTCCCTGTACGTTATAGGGTGATCGACTATCATATTAGTCGCCTCCTGGCATGACTGAATCTTCGATTCGAAGATGGCAAGCGACACTCTGTATAATTGGTAGATATCTCCACGCTGTGGAAGATTGTGTAGATCTAATAATGCGACGAATGTATTTACTGTTCCGAAACCCATGGAACGGGTGGTGATACAGAGCGTTATTGCACGAAGTGTTGCGGTCGACTCAAGTCGATCAGCAGCAGCTTGTCCGGATTGGACTCCCGGAAACAACTTCGTATGTAACGCTTTTGCCAAGTCTTCTATTCCAGTGGCACCCTTCTCAGCGCGTAGCTTATTGTAACGACCACGCTGATACTGTTCTCGTGACTGTGATGGCCTATTCCGCGATCGGTTGTTGGTCCGCTTGTTGTAAGAACCGACTACATCTTCTTGAAGAATAGCGTATGCCTCATTGCTCGATGATGCCTGGGCCGAACAACCCATTGGATTGTTGGTAGGATAATCTTTATGAAAAGTCTTGCGATTCATGGTGACTTTTTAGGGCTGCATTCAGTACCCTTAAAAATCGCAATGTATCCTGCATTTGTGCAATTTGTTCATTAAATTCCCTAAATTTAGGGGCAAGTTCCGCTATGAATTTATTACTTTCTTGAGCCTTTTTAATTTCTTCAATTGCTTGTTTTAATACTTGCGTTTGAAGATCAACTTCGATTTGTCCACCACCAGTTGCCATTTTAAAATTTTAAAAGAACCAGTGATCGAAGTAGAAACAAATTCTCAATTCCTGCGTTCTATCCCACCGCTGTCACCAAATTTTTGTTACGTCCTAAGATGGACGTTTGAAAAAAATAAATAATTAAATTGAAAGATTTTAAATTGAGAATAAAACGCAGTTTTGAACCTACCTGCATTCACCGGCTTCGGTTCGGGTAATTGAGGATTTGTTTAATTACTAAGTGACTTTGATTTTGGAACTGGATCGAAGAAATCGAAGTTGGGTAAACTCTTTTTAAAAATGATTTGAAAGCTTGATTTTGTATAAAAATTAACAACAATAGTATATTCTACTGAACAAATCTAGGATACATTGAGTTATTGAAAGCTTATAATAAATTGGTTAGTAATTACCGTAGCGCAGTTGTTTTCGCTCGCAGGTGAAGATGTTGCCGCTGTTTTGGAGATGATTTCGATGATAATCCGCCGGGTTAACTTCGCCAATTTTACTGTTCACAAACTCCGGCGGGTTGGTTTTCGCCAATCTCACTGTTCACGAACTGATTTTAATTTGATTCTTAGAGTAAACTTTTGATCATTGAATCTTGAATGGATGCAAGACGAGTTCGCTCCTGATGATGAGCTGTCCCTTTTATAGGTTGGTCAATCCATTGTTCTTAACTTTCATCAGGTGATTATTTCGTCACCATTTCCTATTAATTGTTTTCTTCTCTGTCACTCTCGTCTATTACTTTTTCCGTCTTCCTCTTGGCCGGATCATATTACATTTCTTTATCTCGTAGCTCGATTTCTTCTTAACTGTTTCCCTCTCAGTCACTCTCTTCTTAATTGTGTGCATTGTATTTTTTTATCCTTCTCTTGACCAGATCGTATTACATTTGTTTATCTCCTAGCAACAAATTGCTTATCGATTCTTCGAAATTCCTACGCAGTCTTTAGTGATGGACAGTCTTCAACGGATATTAGCTCACGATTTATATTTGGAAATGACTCAATCATTTAATGAAATGAATTTCGCTACGTATTTATTTCGTTTAATAAAGATTCAAATAAAAAATGAGTTTTCTTAATTCTATCGCACGCAGTGTGGTATAATATACGATAGTTTGACATTAATTTGATATTTTATTTCTCGTACAATATTATTGAAGCAAATATATAAAAGATATTAAGAAAATGTATGTTATGTTTGATTTTATCATGAATTATTATTATTGGCTAAACCACTGGACGTGACACCATGCAGCCACTCGATTATTGTTTCCTCCACGATATCGTCGGATATTTTTCCTTCTGGACACTATGGTATGGAGCGTTGTCCATTACAATAACTGAAGCTTCTTGCAGCGTGGGCAAAAATTTTTGAAACCATTCCAGAAATGTGTCCCCGTTCATTTCTGAATGGTAGTCCCCAGAATGTTTTTGGACATCAAAATAGAGGAGGGCCCCAGGTAGAAACCCGTCTTTTGACCCGACGTGTGCTATTATCAGCCTTTTCCCCTTTCCGGCGGGAAGAGGTATGCCGGTGGAGAGCTGCCTCTCTTGAGCATTCCTCGGGCAGGTCACGGTCGTGTCCACCCATAACTTTCGGACGCAATCCCCAGCATTGTACCACGTCTCGTCCAAGTAGCAGATGGGGCGTCCTTCGCTCCTTAAAGAATACATTTTTGTAAGTAACAATTTAAATTAAAAAATAAAGTCGTGATACTATATAGCTCATTGTTACTTACTCTTGCCGCCAGCTAACAATATACTCTTTGTCGATGAGAGCGCTGTTCCTCTTTCGCCTCATAAATTTAAACTCCATCCGTGTCAGCAGCCGATGCAGACTTGTCCTGCTGAACGTTGGTAGTTCAGCATCTGCTCTGATTTCTTCCAAAACCTTGTCCAAGTTGGGTATCTCTCGCCGAATCCAAAATTCATGTACTTTCCTGCGGATGGCCAGTATGTGTTCATCTGAGGTTTTCTCTAGGATGTTCATTCTACATCTTTTAGTATTCGGCGACGTTACAGTTCCTGCCGTTCTGTATTCGGCTATCGCCTTTTTTATTGTGTTTTTTCCAATCCCTGTATCGTCTGACAGGGAGCCTATCATGCTCACATAGCTCATATTGGGATTTTCCTCCTTCTTCTGTTTATACAGATTAATATCACTCTAACGACCTTCGTACAATCTCCTATAGCCCCAGGATAACGCTCATTTACAATGATTAAGCTGTGTCCACGCTAAAGCAACAACGAGCAACTTTTCGCCCGAGTTCGCCCTGTGCTGATTGGGAATCGTTTTCTTATCGTATTATAGTGCAAATGCCATGGAAAGGATATAGCAGAGTAGACGTGGAACGGCAGTATGCACATGTATTTATTCCATCATTTAACAATTTTAAATTCAAATCGGACTGGTTCAGTCCAATTTAGAGCGCGAGGGGTCATCACACAAAACAACCCCTTCATCGTGTATATACAACGATCTAAAGAGCCCGGAATCATGCACCAAAGTATACAGGGTGTCCCAAAATTCCTTCAACAGCCGGAAATGAGAGGTTCCTGACGTCATTTGAAGCAATATTTTCCTTTGCAGAAATGTTATCCGCGGCTTTGTTTAGGAGTTATTAACGAAAAACACTGACCAATCAGAGCGCGATCTAGACGCGAGTTGACACAGTCAGCCAATAGACACTTGGCGCGCCGCGCCGCGCCGACCAGACTGTGTCAACTCGCGTCTAGGTTGCGCTCTGATTGGTCCGTGTTTTTCGTTAATAACTCCTAAACAAAGCCGCGGATAACATTTTTGCAAAGGAAAATGTTGCTTCAAATGATCGCAGGAACCTCCGATTTCCGGCTGTTGAAGGAATTTTGGGACACCCTGTATATCACTCTAACGATTATACAGATTAATAATCACCTGCTTTTGTCCAGATCGAACGTACTAAAACCAGAAATATGATTTGAAATACATATTTTTAACATTGATTAAAGAACAGCTATTTAAAAAATAATGGACGCTTTGAAATTCGAAATCTTCGACCTTCGAAGCAAAGTAACAGCTCTAATATGTAATCGAAATGCATTATTAATATGTATAATGCGAGCTTACCTTTCCTTTTCGATTCCTCTTGCGTGGAGAAAGAGCGGAGGATGGTCCCGGTTCCATTTTTAATGAAAATCACTGTGTGAATAAGACAAAGAAATTTTGGAGCGTGCGTCAGCGTGCGTAATGCAGTTACACCCGGGCACCCGGTAGAACGCGAATGAGGCAGTTAGCAGCGCGTGGCGTCGCTTCAGTGCCACTGCGCGCATGCGTTGTGCATTGGGAGTACTACCAATCAGGGCGAACCTGCGCAGCGAACGACGCAATCCGGTCATTCCCGAAGTCCCTTCTAAATTGGTATAGACTTTAGAATTGTTATTTTTCATTATTTTTTTATGGAACTTTCACCAACATATTCATGGCATTTTTCTAATGCAAAATGATACCAAACACGATATAATTTCAACTGTTTTTTTCAATTTAGCGGTTTCATTGACGGTATGGAGTACGTAACTGTAGGACATGGAAGAGGATAGCGAGTGAAAAAAAGAAAAATTGTATTGTTTACTCCATTGTTTAAAATACCAATCCACTTTTATTATTAACTTTCTTGTGATTATTTTTCTGTTAAGTCAAAAATTTGTTACGGGCGTTTTCTCTTTCCCTTTGTTGTATAGCCTAAAAAAAAGTGTTATGCTTAGAATAATACACGTATTTATTATTTATGAATTAACTATTCCAATCGTCTTACCTAGGAATGTTGCATTGATTCCTTCTAAGAGATATCGTTCCGCAGTTGTAAGATATTTTTTAAAATACTCAGAGTGTCTAAAAAAATTCTCGCAGTCCTTTCTCATTCTTGGGGTTAGTTTCATCCAATTTACTCGATGTCCGTCCTCTGAAGCCCTTTCTTGATCGCTTTCCTCTGCGGCCCTTTCTTCTTCTACCTCCGCAGCTCTTACTTCATCTCCTTCCTCTGCAGCCCTTTCTTGACCTCCTTCCTCTGCAGCCGTTTCTTGACCTCCTGCCGCTGCAGCCCTTTCTTAATCTCCTTCCTTTAAAATTAGGCAATTAGAAAAGGATATCATAAAAAAGGAAATGTTCGCCAGGTCCTGACCGTAGGCCTTGAACCTGGAAAAAGCACAGGAGAGGATTAGGCTTGCGTGGATCTGGTCGCCAGATGTGCCCCAGGCCTGGTCAGACCCGCGCAGAACGGAGAACAATAGGAGAACAATTGGAATTATATCGTGTTTGGTGTCATTTTAATCAGAGAAATGCCAGAAATAAGTTAGTGAAAGTCCCATGAAAAAATAATGAAGATTAAGAAGTTTGAAAATTCGATTCACTCGAGTCAATGTGTGGTGTTCACACCGATATACCCGAGCCGAGATCAATCATCGCCGCCGAGCGTCTCGGCGCGACGTTGGCTGGGAGTGGAGGGGGTAGGTACTCGACAGCATTCGATCGACAGCATTCGCAAGATTACTGTATAATGATTTGTCGTTTTCTCCTCAAATTTCCTTGCTCAACACCTACCTGAGCATCATCCAGGATATCATTGGTGTTACCTAGAGTACATCTATCTTCAGGAAGCAAACCCCACAAACTGACTGGATCACCTATTAACTCAATGTATGATTTTTGTACATTTGTTAGATAGTTTTGGAAAATAGTGTATGTCTGTCGTAACGCTTTAATGGGACCCTCAATGCGTTTTCTACTATCTGGATTAAGGACTGTCATATTAATTTTGTCCACCATGGAGATGATAGCATTAGTGGAATAATTCATGTCTTTCGTGAGCAAGAGAATATTTGTTTTGTCTATATCATTAGGACATGGCATATCAATAGCCATAGTATGGAGCCAGAACTGTTCACGAAGGTATACCGGAGGGACATTGACAGATAGCAGTCCTAATTCACTTCTTAATACAGGAATAGAAGGAGAGAAATCATCCTTGTATAGAATTTGAGCAGTAATCGGCAGAGTTAGGATAAGGCTGAGAATGCAAGAGATGTAAATCATCTTGAGACAATCTCGTGGACCACACAGAACCGTATAATCTATGATTGTGCGCTTGTTGTGTTGTCTTGTCTGAGATTACTGTATAATGTATAATTGATGAAACGTATTGGAAACGTTACAAGGTAGAACTTGTTCGCAATATAAACGCGGTTTGCTATGTCGTAGCAGAAATCCTTGATTGGACTTGTATAATGATTGTGTATTAGAAATTGTTACTTGGACAATAGGATAATGAGCCAGGATCACTCGGAACGTTTCATTTGAGACGCGGGTGCTCTGCTGGGGGATCTAACCCCAGTGGTGGTGTCAAAACCACCGGCACAAAGGGAGACTCGTTAACTGCCCTGCCCTAATAATTATCTCGAATTCTTTCCCTCTTTCCCCTACTTCCTTTTCTTTTATTAACTCCCACTTTTGTGGGTTTAGTTGCTTGTGGTCTCTCTCCAGGAGTCCGATAATTGTTTTGTATTTTATGTTTCTGTTGCTTACATAGGCAATAGTTTTAATGTACTTGTTAAGCTTCCAGCTTTCTGTTATAGTATAGTTTTTATCCTTTAAGGCTTCATATTTTAGGCCTTCTTCCAGGTCCTTTATGTCCGTGTTTTCCCCAATCGTGGCCAGTATCCCTCCTTCCTTGATTCCCTATCTAGTTGGGTTATATCCATTTTCTTGTTTTTCTCAAGTGCGAAGTCTGCCAGGGTGGCGAAGATCATGGTTACTTCTTCCCTGTTTATCTCCTTTCCTTTGTTGGGGTAACCAGGCCCGGCCGCGAGACAGAGGGTTTTTTCCCTCTCTTTTCTCCGTTTACCCTATGTAACCAAACGATTGAAAGAAGCGATTGTATTTATTAAAGTATGTTAAAATGTAATGCGAAATTTCTAAATAGGGTTTAGCAAAATCGTCTGTCATTTGAGAATATATACTGGTCGCACTTAAATTTTCATCCAAATGTTCCAGTGCAAATTGGGTGAACAATGAATCCTATAGTTTTAATATTCTTTCAATACAAGTTGCTTGTGCCAGCCACTTTGTTTTCGATGGACGCAGAACCTTACGCTGTTCTATCTGCATTATCTTTTGAATATCCTGTAGCAAGGCTAATCTCTTTACTATCCTGCGATATTACACTTGTTATATGTGCAATGTAGTCCACGACTGAAACGGGCAATGCTTGATAATCTGGCAGCATTTCTCTAACGTCTGTACGAAGGTTTAGAACGTTTTGCCCTTTTTTTTTTTTTTTTGGATTGGGGAAATCCCTTATGGATAACCATCCCTATCGCCGAAGATAAGGATGGCCAATGTCGGAGCCACCCCGACTAAAACCCCAATAGCCGTCCCTAGACATTAGATGCGGGCACCCAGGATCACGCGAGTACTCAACTGGGCCCCCGCTGTCTTTCTACAAAGACCTCCCATAAAGCAACCCCCCTTAAACTCGGATAGGCAGCCGACGGCCAGGCGTGCCCATCCCCCTTCCCGGTGGATCGCTCGTTGGGGAGTCCGAGTTTCGGCTCGAACCCCCCCGCGACCCCCGGCGGCCCCCGTCCTCGTGAGCGAGGAGGGAGGTCACCGTACGCGATGAGACTAGGTCCCTAGGAGGGATGCATTACGCGCATCCCCGGAACCAGTCTCCCCTCCCGTGAGCGCATGGGTACCGGTACCCGCGCGTCTCACCCCCCCGCCGGCGACTGGGAGCGTCCCCAGTCGTGGGAGGAGGTCCATCCCCTAAGTAGGGGCCCCGCCTGAAGGGCGGTGCCTCCTATTCCCCCCCAACCTCCATCGGCCCCCCGTCGGGTAGACGAGGCGGATCGACCGGAGGGACCGCATCCGTCGCGGCCGCCTTCCCCCGCCCGGCCCTCCCTTCCGCCCGGGTTTTACCCCAGTCTGAAAGGAGGGACAGGCCTTGGTGCCGGACCGGTGTCCGGCGGGCAACCCCAGGTCGCTACAGAGCGGGCACCTGGGGGCGGCGTCACATTTCGCCGCCCAATGACCCACCTCCCCACATCGATAACACCGGTCGATCCGGCTCGCCTCACCCGTGTGGGTGCATTGCGCCCACGTGTGACCCCTGCGGAGGCAACGGAAGCACTGGAGCGGACGCTGCTCCAGCACCTCCACTCTCGCAGAGGTCCACCCCACTCTTACTCGGCCTACCCCGGCCAACTTCCTCGCGGCCGCCAACGGCAGCCGGACCCAGCACGTGCCGGGCCCATTATTCCCCGCTGTGGGTGGTCGGTGCACGACCCCCACTCGAACCTCCCCGCTGTCGCAGCAGCGAGGGCGTCTCGGATCGTCTCGGGAGTTGAACAGACGTCCAACCCTCGTAGTCGAACCTCGGCCGTTCGAGTGGGAGTGCTCACCGTCACCCCCGATCCCCCGAGCGCCGTCCTCATGCGCTCCGCCATGGCGGCCGCCTTCGCCCGACCACCCTCCCCGGAGATCCTCAACATGAGGGCACCGGTTCGGGCTCGGGCGTAGGTAAGCCCATCGGTCACGTCGACTTCCTCCAAGGAGAACGACGACGTGACCTTCTCCATCGCGGAGGCATACGTGGCCTTGCACCCCTGTGGCACGGTCATCACGACCGCAGCCGTTCTCGGCAGCCTCGGCAACCGAGGCGCCTTCCCCCCCCCCCCCTGGGAGGGGGATCTCCCGCTTGTCCCTTAGATGGGACAGTTTCTCGGGGGGCACCGGCAACCGCAGAGGGGCCCGGAGGATGCTGCGCTTCGGCCACTTTGGCCGCCCGCTTGCTCCGCCGGGACACCACTTTGGCCCAGTCCCCCTCCCCGGGAAGAACGTTTTGCCCTGCTCTACGCGCAACTTCTAAGATCTCTAAGTTGATGTGCGTTGTCATTGCATGTGTGAACATTGAGAGTGGAAGTCTCTCGTGTAACCTCGGATCAACGGCCCTCATCTTTTCATAAGTCTCATGTATTATTGGTATTGCGCCTGAGAACTCAAAATTTTGGCAGAATAGATCTTGCCTTGGTATTAACGATGAATGGGGTCCGATATCATAAAGTGGTTCATCCAACAATTTATCCTCGGTAGTATATGTAGTGCGGCAACGAGCTCGGTTCCTCGTTAAAGAAGAAATCTCTAAAGGGGCGAGAAACAGTTGCTAGATTACTTGCTTTTCACTCTGACAAACAAGCAAAGGGAACAAGGGGTCTCTCGATTCAAAGACGCGACGACACACAAACATCGTAGCAAATCTTAACAAGTTTCACGGAACTAACTATTAGTATTATAATCTGAGTCGCATGAGAGAGAGAGGTTTTCACCGCAGCGTAGATTTTCACAGCACAAATATCGCACTTTCACTCAAATACAGCCTCCGACGAGAAAGAGGTTTTCACTGCGCTGTATCCCTCGTCGACGCGCTGCCTGGGCGAGACTGCCTAAACATGGAAGCGATGCCCCGTTTCTGCACCGTCACATTGTCCAATGCACAACTCCTCCCGCGCACCCAAAAGGAGAAACCACAGCTAGAGTAATTCCTAAGGAAATAAGAGAAAATGCACATTAAAAAACGAAGATTAGAGTATAATCCTATCGGAATTTAGTATACGTCATTATAGGAAAGACTGTTATTAATTAGGAACGTAGAGGCACAAACTAAGAGAGAGAATAGTCATAGATTACCGGAGGAAATTGCGCGCCGAACCCTTTTAACATTTCAAGTCACCGGAAAGTTCATCGATAATTATAATACATAACAGTTATTGGTCGTCTAGAGAAAAATCACAAGCATTTAGTCCTACAGAAATGGGAGCCGTTAAAGGAAAAGTAGGAACGGGGGGAAGAGGGAAAGAGCTCGAATGATCGTTATTAATTAGAAAACATAGAAGCATAGTCGATAGAGAAAAACTGTCATAGATTACCTGAGGAAACTGATCGCCGAACTCTCCAGAATCGAATCTCGAGTCACCTGAAAGATTTTAAACAGTATTAGTAATAGAGCCATTATTAGAAATAAGAGATAACGTACATTAAAAGGCAAAAAATCAGAGTATAATCCTATCAGAATTTAGTATACGTCATTACACGAAAGATTGTTATTAACTGGAACGTAGAGGCGCAAGCTAAGAGAGAGAATCGTCATAGATTACCAGAGAAAATCGAGCGCCGAACCCTTCTAGCGTTGAATCTCGAGCCACCGGAAAGCTCATCGATAATCAATATACAAAACAATTATTAGTCGTCTAGAGGAAAATCACAAGCATTTAGTCCCACAGAAATGGGAGCCGCTAAAGGAAAAAGTAGAAGCAGGGAAAGAGGGAAAGAGCTCGAATGATTGTTATTAATTAGGAAACTTAGAAGCATAGTCGATAGAGAAAAACTGTCACAGATTACCTGAGGAAATTGATCGCCGAACCCTCCAGCATTGAATCTCGAGTCATCTGAAAGATTTTAAAATATTATCAGTAGAATCTCGAGCCGAAGCCTTCTGCTTAACCCGCCGCACTCAACGGACGAAAGCAGCCGCGACAGAATAGACTAAGCAAATACTTAATTCTCCGTAATGTAGCAGATGCCCGCGAAAACGCAACAAACATAACAGCTCGATCGAACGCATCGAACGTCAACGCGAGGTTAGGGCGCGAAGCAACACGTGGCGAAAGGGCGCGAGAATCAAACGCGTGACGAGGTTTCGATCGACGCCGGGAGAAAGGGACCGCGGAAAACGACCGCGATCTCCCCGATATCGATCGAAAAGACCAAATAAGCAACAAAGGGAAGGGTCAGGAGGAAGAAAACGGAGAAAAAAAATTCTTCGTCTCGCGGCCGGGCCGAACCGAGGCGCGAACCGATGATCTCCCGGAAAAGAGAATCCACGGGAACGCGAAAGGAAAAATCGATAAAAAGTTAGAAATCGGAAATTCGGGCGTAGGGAGAATCGAAAATAATAGAGAGCGAAGCGGGAAGATGCGGTCTGTGTAGTGGACTATGGAAAAAGTCGCTGCAGGCCGGATTTTCCTTACTTTGCTTCGCTTATGACATCCTGACATGCTCCTCTGCGGAGCCACCACCACTCATCTCTCGACGCCTCATAATGTTCCTCGATGCATTACGCACACTGATATGCGGGATTAATTATGGCTATTGGTGTGTCACAGAGGCTGCATCTTGAAGCCCTTAATGCAACGTGGGGTAGGCACATTATGTGCCACCCACCTTCTTCGTACGCCCAAGCATCTTCATCACTTATATTGTTATAATAAGTGGCGCATATTCTGCCATTATTATAAGTATAGATGGCTTGATCCCAAGGTGCTAGGACGCATTTTAGTCCTATGAGTTCCCTGTACGTTATAGGGTGATCGACTATCATATTAGTCGCCTCCTGGCATGACTGAATCTTCGATTCGAAGATGGCAAGCGACACTCTGTATAATTGGTAGATATCTCCACGCTGTGGAAGATTGTGTAGATCTAATAATGCGACGAATGTATTTACTGTTCCGAAACCCATGGAACGGGTGGTAATACAGAGCGTTATTGCACGAAGTGTTGCGGTCGACTCAAGTCGATCAGCAGCAGCTTGTCCGGATTGGACTCCCGGAAACAACTTCGTATGTAACGCTTTTGCCAAGTCTTCTATTCCAGTGGCACCCTTCTCAGCGCGTAGCTTATTGTAACGACCACGCTGATACTGTTCTCGTGACTGTGATGGCCTATTCCGCGATCGGTTGTTGGTCCGCTTGTTGTAAGAACCGACTACATCTTCTTGAAGAATAGCGTATGCCTCATTGCTCGATGATGCCTGGGCCGAACGGCCCATTGGATTGTTGGTAGGATAATCTTTATGAAAAGTCTTGCGATTCATGGTGACTTTTTAGGGCTGCATTCAGTACCCTTAAAAATCGCAATGTATCCTGCATTTGTGCAATTTGTTCATTAAATTCCCTAAATTTAGGGGCAAGTTCCGCTATGAATTTATTACTTTCTTGAGCCTTTTTAATTTCTTCAATTGCTTGTTTTAATACTTGCGTTTGAAGATCAACTTCGATTTGTCCACCACCAGTTGCCATTTTAAAATTTTAAAAGAACCAGTGATCGAAGTAGAAACAAATTCTCAATTCCTGCGTTCTATCCCACCGCTGTCACCAAATTTTTGTTACGTCCTAAGATGGACGTTTGAAAAAAATAAATAATTAAATTGAAAGATTTTAAATTGAGGGTCTCCGGGGTCGCCAGGGTTTTTGAGATAGTTTCCCGTCCAATACCCACATTTTTAAAAAGCTTTTTCACGAGGTCCTTGTACTTAATCCCCGTGGTTTCCGAAAGTATGGATTTATGGAGATTTATAATCATCTGCTTTTGGGCAGATCGGACAAACTAAAAACAGAAAAAAGTTTTGTACACGTATGATTTTTAAAAAAAGAAACAAGCTTAAATTTAAATAGTATTCAAATGCATAATAAATAATTATGTATAACGCGAGCTTACCTTTCCTTTCGGATTTTTCTTCGGTGGAGACGAATTTGATGGTCCAGTGTTACGTGCTATGGCTTCCTTTTGGGAGAGCCTGTAACTAAAGGTTGAGAACAGACGAGCGGCAACCTGTTCTCTAGGTGGGTAGCGAAAATATCGTGGAGGAAGAAAACGTGGTGGCAAAGAGAGAAGCGACTGAATTTCTGGTATAGAATAAATTTTTTTTAAAAAGACTATATTTCAATTGTGCGCTATGTTCTATGTGTGACGTTTCGAAAATGATATTCTCTTCAAAATACGTCATAGCTTTCTTGCTTATATTTCTTTCACATATATTGCTAGTAATTATGGAATGGCAAATGTCTATAAACAAGCCACAATCGAATAATTTTTCTATTTCTGCAACTTTGTACATTTCTCTACAACTTTGACATTCAGTTTTTAATTTTTTCGTAACAGCAGCTAACATATTGGTTACATGAGCGTCATTTTCGCTGTTTAAACATATATTTAAATTATCGAAGGACTCGTTTACTTCGGCATCTTCCCTTCTTCTCATATCAATAAGATGCTTTGTTTTTATGAAATAGTCTGCATGATCGTTTTCACAATTTCCTTTATATGATGTCCTTCTACCGAAGTTATTAATAAAAATACTTTTATAATAATGTTCAAATGAAGTGCATGTGGGATTAGCATTTCTTCCTCCATGGCTACGTACTAAACTAAAAAAGTTTTCTAGTGGATCTTGATTTAAATTTCTTCCTGCGAAATTAATGTGTAAATCCTCTAATTTGTAATTTAATGCAATAATATTTTTAAGCGTAAAAACCCAATTTTTTAGTACGACCGGATAACTTTTATCTTTTGGCTTGTTGTTAATATATTTCATTGATGAAATGATCTTAATACCTTCATTCCATATCCTCATATTACGCGAACATATTGTGCTGTTACAGGTTTCAGTGTAAAAATTATTCAAACTGTCGAACAAGTTATTAAAAACTCTTAATAAATCTGCAGTTTGAATTGGTTCTGGCGATAGTATAATGTTATGGTCTCCCTGTGTAGAAATCTTCTTCCAGCTTCTCTGATAGTATTATTATCAGTAATAATAGAAACAATGCATGAAAACTTAGAGATTTTGTTTTCCACGCCACGTGTTCAATTCGCCAATTCCACCTGTTGCTTCTTTAGATTGTGAATAACAACACTATATGGATTTTATCAACTCACACTGATTAATCTTTCGTCCAGTACTGGGCCCATAACCTTTAATTGTTGGAACCAGTGGATAATAAATGTATTACACAATGCGTTCTGATACTGGATATACATATAATTGTAATACATGAGCAGCGAGAATACGTGTTTACACCTCGAAGGTCTATCAGAGAAGGAGGTTACAATATACCGTAAACCACCGACGAGATAATAGTATCTCGTCGGTGCGTAAACTCGCAGTACAATATAATACATATTAGTACACAACAGATGTCGCGATTATACAATAAATGATACGGAAGATTTCTACACCCTGAATGGGTTTATAATTGGCATAGAAGTAAATAATTTTCGCAAAGGTTGTGTTACGTCGCAAGGCTTTTCTTTTGGAAAATGTTAGCGCAGGAGGAGTGAAACAGACGAGCGGCTATCTGTTTCAGGCGGGATTCGTTATTTCGCTGGTGGAGGGGTCCAAAAAAGCGTAGAGAAGCGAGAAGGGAGTCCTTCCTCAGTTTTTGATTTAATAAACAGCAGTAATTTATTCAAGTAAGCACGTGTTAGCATAAATACAATTTATTTGTCGCTGGGGCGAGTCGGAGATCTGGGGAACAGTAGTTTAGAGTAGTAGGCGAACCGCGGGTCGTTCAAGGGGATGTTTCGAATATCGGGAACAATCCGAGGGACTGAGATGGGCTGGAGCCGTCAAGGGGTGGTAGGATTGGTTTCTGGCCCAACTTCCTTCCTGTCGTCCTTGGTTGATGCTTCCTTTGCGCTTTGCCGGGCGCGTTTGTTTGCTCGTTCGGCTTCGTCCTTCCTTCCTGTATTCTCTCGCTTATGCCTCCTTCCTCCTCTTTTGGTAGTCTTCGCTGAAGTAGCTGGTTCTGGTGCGGAGACTTCGTCGTGCGGAATGGTCATTCCAACGTAGCGGGAAGATTATATTTGTGCTAGGGGCGCTAGGTCACCCTTCGTTTTGTACACGGATCTGTAGTTGTACCAGCACTCAGGACTCCTAAGAGTTCGTGTTGTGCGCGGATCTGTATGTACCAGCACTCAGGAGGATGATCTATCGGGGAGGTATCTTGTCTTTATCTGCCGCCTTGCATATTTTTGCCTGCGAGAAAGGCAAATTAGGGAAAGGCCACCTAGGTGCAGGTAACGTACTATTTTTTGTACTGTGGGTGAAATTGCGGGGGTGGGAGTGAGAGGGCCTTAGGCCCGTTAGTACAATAAGGTGAGGCGCGCTCAGGTAGTAGAGCGAGGGAGAGAGCGCTAGGCCCTTTTGGCGTGGGAAGGAGGGTGCGCTCAGGTAGTGGAGCGAGAGAGACAACACTACGGTGTTGTCTCGTAACGTTCGCCATGCTTGTTGCAGGTGAACGTTACAAGTGTCTGCAAAATTTGTCTAACGTTATATGACTGATATCCTTATCTATTTCCTTATACTTATATAAGGATTTCATAAAAGTCAAATCCTGCTGCGGAGCCTTCGTCGGGAATGGGGAGCTTCTATCCATGCTTTCAAATATAGATTTGCAATAAATATACATATGTCGCGAATTCCATTCTATTCCACCTCGCTTAATTCTAATTATTCGCGAAATAAAAATATTTTTAAGCAATAAATGCCTTTCGCCATCCACCGAGCATGATGGTAAGCTCCAGGAGCTCGAAAATGATATTCGGAAAAGGTTACCTTATTACCTAAAAATAGTAACACGAGTTCAATAAACTCGCGATAGTCTTCTCGTGGATGACGTATTTGCAGATACTGTTTCGCAAAATTGATTAGCTCTGGTACATTTTTTATATTTTGAATGACCAGCGCATCTTCCACTTCAGAGTGGAAGTTTAATTTGTTTACGTTGGGCCACGCTTGCTGGAAGCGTTTAAAAATCGGAATATTTGGACCCGTAGATTTGGACATCTTTTTGTCAAAAACAGATCTTAAAATAATTTCATAAACATGATGTCTGCACGGAAGATATAATAAGTCCCGCCCGATTTCGTGCTCCAAAATTGCACAAGCACCTTGCAAGCGCCCCATATTGGATGATGTCGTATCACATGTAAGTGCTTGTACCTTGTCGCATAGATCCCACTCCCGGAATAGATCATGGACAGCAACAGCTTGATCTGTTCCAGTAGAAGACGTGATTGCCGGAATTCCGAGTAATTGTTCACGTCCTCTGCAATTAACAATTACAGGTAACCTTTCCACCTTTTCTTTACCAACTAGAGCAGGTAGAATTTTACTGAAGAAAAGCTGCACGCAGCCTTTCACTATGTTCCGCGCGCAAACGTGTTCGAATATGTCGAATCCATGTTCGATTTATTATCAAGTCGTTAATATCGTGACCAAGTGCTTGAGCAGTTGCTGCAATTATTCGGACAGCATCGCGATCACTAATTTTACATTTATCGAGCGTTGCTACAAGCTTTAGTGTAATAATCTGTTTTGAACCGCGTTTTCGCTCAGGTTCGCTCGGACCAGGTTCCATTACATCGTAATCGCTCGCATTGGACTCTAGCACAGGATTCTCATTAAATTGCTGATTTTCTTCATCATCGTCGGATGTAAAATTGATTGATTCTTCTAATTCTAAAAGATGTGAATAATATGAATAAAGAGAAATACATTTGCTCAAAATGCAATAAAAACAAATAATTATCCGACTCGAATAAATGTCGTCGCAGCTTCAATTATGATGCGTTCCACGGAGCCGGTGCCGTCTCTCGGATGGAACATCAATATTGAAGGTCATCTATCTTTATGCGAGTCGAGAAAAATATTCTATGTTCTGAAGGAACGAAAATATTTTAAGTGTCGAGAATATTCTAAGTCCCGAAGTCTCAAAATTTTCTAACAATAAGTATCGAGGGACTGAATATTTCTAAGTGTCGGAGGAATGACGAAGGATGCTTTTGAATAAATCCACGATGGAACTCTGGTAGAATTGAATATATTTTCAACCTGCCAAGTTTAAATGTTAATACAAGTGTCAGAACAAGTTTACAAACTATTTACAAACTTAAAACTATTTTTACATGCAACTATTTACACAAACTATTTACAAACCTAAAACTATTTATATAGAATTATTTACAAATAAGCTACACGTCGATGTCCGAGTCATTAGACGAGTCCACCCACTCGCCATTATCGTCCAGGACGGAATCAACCGTCCGGTCGATTGTATGGAATCTATTTTCCTCCTCTATTGTATGCCGAATAAAATTCTGCCAATTTTCGGCGGACACATTTTCCACGGCTTGTTCTACAAGTTGACGGACATCTGCCAACTTGTAGGTCGTGTTTCTTTTTCTAATAAAGTCTTTTATTTGTGCCCACGCGAGCTCAATCGGGTTAAGCTCGCAATGGTAAGGGGGAATACGTAGAATAGTATGCCCGTGCTCTTTAGCATATTCATCAACGACGTATTGTTTCGCCGCTGGTTTATATTTTTTAGCAATTTCTAATAATTGCGGCTTAACAAAATCGTCGGGTTGCATTGTTTCCCCCTTACCATGCAGCCACTCGATTATGGTTTCTTTTCTCCACGATATCGTGGGATATTTTTCTTTCTGCACGCTATGATATGGAGCGTTGTCCATTACAACAATGGAAGCTTCTTGCAGCGTGGGCAAAAATTTTTTAAACCATTCTAGAAATGTGTCCCCGTTCATTTCTGTATGGTAGTCTCCAGAATGTTTTTGGGCATCAAAATAGAGGAGGGCCCCAGGTAGAAACCCGTCTTTTGACCCGACGTGTGCTATTATCAGCCTTTTCCCCTTTCCGGCGGGAAGAGGTATGCCGGTGGAGAGCTGCCTCTCTTGAGCATTCCTCGGGCAGGTCACGGTCGTGTCCACCCATAACTTTCGGACGCAATCCCCAGCATTGTACCACGTCTCGTCCAAGTAGCAGATGGGGCGTCCTTCGCTCCTTAAAGAATACATTTTTGTAAGTAACAATTTAAATTAAAAAATAAAGTCGTGATACTATATAGCTCATTGTTACTTACTCTTGCCGCCAGCTAACAATATACTCTTTGTCGATGAGAGCGCTGTTCCTCTTTCGCCTCATAAATTTAAACTCCATCCGTGTCAGCAGCCGATGCAGACTTGTCCTGCTGAACGTTGGTAGTTCAGCATCTGCTCTGATTTCTTCCAAAACCTTGTCCAAGTTGGGTATCTCTCGCCGAATTCAAAATTCATGTACTTTCCTGCGGATGGCCAGTATGTGTTCATCTGAGGTTTTCTCTAGGATGTTCATTCTACATCTTTTAGTATTCGGCGACGTTACAGTTCCTGCCGTTCTGTATTCGGCTATCGCCTTCTTTATTGTGTTTTTTCCAATCCCTGTATCGTCTGACAGGGAGCCTATCATGCTCACATAGCTCATATTGGGATTTTCCTCCTTCTTCAGTTTATACAGATTAATATCACTCTAACGACCTTCGTACAATCTCCTATAGCCCCAGGATAACGCTCATTTACAATGATTAAGCTGTGTCCACGCTAAAGCAACAACGAGCAACTTTTCGCCCGAGTTCGCCCTGTGCTGATTGGGAATCGTTTTCTTATCGTATTATAGTGCAAATGCCATGGAAAGGATATAGCAGAGTAGACGTGGAACGGCAGTATGCACATGTATTTATTCCATCATTTAACAATTTTAAATTCAAATCGGACTGGTTCAGTCCAATTTAGAGCGCGAGGGGTCATCACACAAAACAACCCCTTCATCGTGTATATACAACGATCTAAAGAGCCCGGAATCATGCACCAAAGTATATATCACTCTAACGATTATACAGATTAATAATCACCTGCTTTTGTCCAGATCGAACGTACTAAAACCAGAAATATGATTTGAAATACATATTTTTAACTTTGATTAAAGAACAGCTATTTAAAAAATAATGGACGCTTTGAAATTCGAAATCTTCGACCTTCGAAGCAAAGTAACAGCTCTAATATGTAATCGAAATGCATTATTAATATGTATAATGCGAGCTTACCTTTCCTTTTCGATTCCTCTTGCGTGGAGAAAGAGCGGAGGATGGTCCCGGTTCCATTTTTAATGAAAATCACTGTGTGAATAAGACAAAGAAATTTTGGAGCGTGCGTCAGCGTGCGTAATGCAGTTACACCCGGGCACCCGGTAGAACGCGAATGAGGCAGTTAGCAGCGCGTGGCGTCGCTTCAGTGCCACTGCGCGCATGCGTTGTGCATTGGGAGTACTACCAATCAGGGCGAACCTGCGCAGCGAACGACGCAAACCGGTCATTCCCGAAGTCCCTTCTAAATTGGTATAGACTTTAGAATTGTTATTTTTCATTATTTTTTTATGGAACTTTCACCAACATATTCATGGCATTTTTCTAATGCAAAATGATACCAAACACGATATAATTTCAACTGTTTTTTTCAATTTAGCGGTTTCATTGACGGTATGGAGTACGTAACTGTAGGACATGGAAGAGGATAGCGAGTGAAAAAAAGAAAAATTGTATTGTTTACTCCATTGTTTAAAATACCAATCCACTTTTATTATTAACTTTCTTGTGATTATTTTTCTGTTAAGTCAAAAATTTATTACGGGCGTTTTCTCTTTCCCTTTGTTGTATAGCCTAAAAAAAAGTGTTATGCTTAGAATAGTACACGTATTTATTATTTATGAATTAACTATTCCAATCGTCTTACCTAGGAATGTTGCATTGATTCCTTCTAAGAGATATCGTTCCGCAGTTGTAAGATATTTTTTAAAATACTCAGAGTGTCTAAAAAAATTCTCGCAGTCCTTTCTCATTCTTGGGATTAGTTTCATCCAATTTACTCGATGTCCGTCCTCTGAAGCCCTTTCTTGATCGCTTTCCTCTGCGGCCCTTTCTTCTTCTACCTCCGCAGCCCTTACTTCATCTCCTTCCTCTGAAGCCCTTTCTTGACCTCCTTCCTCTGCAGCCGTTTCTTGACCTCCTGCCGTTGCAGCCCTTTCTTAATCTCCTTCCTTTAAAATTAGGCAATTAGAAAAGGATATCATAAAAAAGGAAATGTTCGCCAGGTCCTGACCGTAGACCTTGAACCTGGAAAAAGCACAGGAGAGGATTAGGCTTGCGTGGATCTGGTCGCCAGATGTGCCCCAGGCCTGGTCAGACCCGCGCAGAACGGAGAACAATAGGAGAACAATTGGAATTATATCGTGTTTGGTGTCATTTTAATCAGAGAAATGACAGAAATAAGTTAGTGAAAGTCCCATGAAAAAATAATGAAGATTAAGAAGTTTGAAAATTCGATTCACTCGAGTCAATGTGTGGTGTTCACACCGATATACCCGAGCCGAGATCAATCATCGCCGCCGAGCGTCTCGGCGCGACGTTGGCTGGGAGTGGAGGGGGTAGGTACTCGACAGCATTCGATCGACAGCATTCGCAAGATTACTGTATAATGATTTGTCGTTTTCTCCTCAAATTTCCTTGCTCAACACCTACCTGAGCATCATCCAGGATATCATTGGTGTTACCTAGAGTACATCTATCTTCAGGAAGCAAACCCCACAAACTGACTGGATCACCTATTAACTCAATGTATGATTTTTGTACATTTGTTAGATAGTTTTGGAAAATAGTGTATGTCTGTCGTAACGCTTTAATGGGACCCTCAATGCGTTTTCTACTATCTGGATTAAGGACTGTCATATTAATTTTGTCCACCATGGAGATGATAGCATTAGTGGAATAATTCATGTCTTTCGTGAGCAAGAGAATATTTGTTTTGGCTATATCATTAGGACATGGCATATCAATAGCCATAGTATGGAGCCAGAACTGTTCACGAAGGTATACCGGAGGGACATTGACAGATAGCAGTCCTAATTCACTTCTTAATACAGGAATAGAAGGAGAGAAATCATCCTTGTATAGAATTTGAGCAGTAATCGGCAGAGTTAGGATAAGGCTGAGAATGCAAGAGATGTAAATCATCTTGAGACAATCTCGTGGACCACACAGAACCGTATAATCTATGATTGTGCGCTTGTTGTGTTGTCTTGTCTGAGATTACTGTATAATGTATAATTGATGAAACGTATTGGAAACGTTACAAGGTAGAACTTGTTCGCAATATAAACGCGGTTTGCTATGTCGTAGCAGAAATCCTTGATTGGACTTGTATAATGATTGTGTATTAGGAATTGTTACTTGGACAATAGGATAATGAGCCAGGATCACTCGGAACGTTTCATTTGAGACGCGGGTGCTCTGCTGGGGGATCTAACCCCAGTGGTGGTGTCAAAACCACCGGCACAAAGGGAGACTCGTTAACTGCCCTGCCCTAATAATTATCTCGAATTCTTTCCCTCTTTCCCCTGCTTCCTTTTCTTTTATTAACTCCCACTTTTGTGGGTTTAGTTGCTTGTGGTCTCTCTCCAGGAGTCCGATAATTGTTTTGTATTTTATGTTTCTGTTGCTTACATAGGCAATAGTTTTAATGTACTTGTTAAGCTTCCAGCTTTCTGTTATAGTATAGTTTCTATCCTTTAAGGCTTCATATTTTAGGCCTTCTTCCAGGTCCTTTATGTCCGTGTTTTCCCCAATCGTGGCCAGTATCCCTCCTTCCTTGATTCCCTATCTAGTTGGGTTATATCCATTTTCTTGTTTTTCTCAAGTGCGAAGTCTGCCAGGGTGGCGAAGATCATGGTTACTTCTTCCCTGTTTATCTCCTTTCCTTTGTTGGGGTAACCAGGCCCGGCCGCGAGACAGAGGGTTTTTTCCCTCTCTTTTCTCCGTTTACCCTATGTAACCAAACGATTGAAAGAAGCGATTGTATTTATTAAAGTATGTTAAAATGTAATGCGAAATTTCTAAATAGGGTTTAGCAAAATCGTCTGTCATTTGAGAATATATACTGGTCGCACTTAAATTTTCATCCAAATGTTCCAGTGCAAATTGGGTGAACAATGAATCCTATAGTTTTAATATTCTTTCAATACAAGTTGCTTGTGCCAGCCACTTTGTTTTCGATGGACGCAGAACCTTACGCTGTTCTATCTGCATTATCTTTTGAATATCCTGTAGCAAGGCTACCCTTTTTGGACTATGCGTGTAGAATCTGTAAATGTCTTGCAACAGTTTATCAATACATTTGGGTATACAATTAGTTGCGTATACAGCTACTTGTATAACAAGTAGCGTGTATAATTACACGCTACAGCGTGTGTAACTTATTCAAGCTATTCATAACACACTTAAATATATTGTCGGCAGTAGCCTCTTTTACCCGAATTAAATCATATTTATAGTCGTACATCGAAGCCCCAGGCACCTTATCATCATACCAAACCTGCAAATAAGACACATCCCTGTCCAACTTAGGCCTCACAACGTCAATATCAAAAGCGACAGCGACAGCCGGAGCCAACTGATCTACTCTTCTAGTAGCCCAAGGGCTACTAGAGGGGTCTACAGATGCCCGCCTCACACCATTGTTTAAACTCCTGCTTAGCAGCAAGGAGTTTGTCCGGTGCTAAACGACGCGGACGAGAAGAAATGGGTGGACCCTTGGTAAGGATGTGGTGAAACACTTCCTTAGAAGAGGGTGGGCTTGGGCAAGACGTTCCAGTAATTTCTGGAAATTCCGCTAAGATTTCCGCGCAACTTGTGCCAGAGGCAACTGTGCGAACAGAATGAAACCTAGCCTTCCTTAAGTCTCCAGACGAGGTTAGGCTGGTGGTTTGATCCACCAGACAACGTTTACGGATATCTACAATTAGGCCATAATGCCAAAGCAAATCCGCACCGATAATGGGATGAGGAACATCAGCTATGCAGAAATGCCATTTAATCTCCCTCTGTAACCCCAAGTCCAGCATGCGAAAAGATTCGCCAAACGTTTTAATCGAGGTGTCGTTGGCAGCCAATAGCTTTAATGTAGCTGGCTTACATCGAACCCGCGCGTCTGCAGGAAGCAGAGAAACGTCTGCGCCGGTGTCTATCAGAAAAACCTGACCGGAGATCCGGTCTCTAATGTGGAGACGTCTGGAGTCACCTATACCCTCGACAATTGTCTCCGCGTGGGCAGGTGAAGTTAGTTTTTTGACGCTTTCCATTCTGAGAACTTCCTACAACCTTTGTAACAGGTTTTGGGATCATCTGGAAAGCGCGAGTGCGCTGAGCATAGAGAACGCGGCTTGCTAGCTGAACCTCCGGATCTGGAGCTATCGCGCGATTTAGCCTGCGGGCTGGAACTAGAACTAGCCGAAGACAACTGCTTCTGATTGTCAATGAGAGTCTTCAACAGAGATTCAATGCGGTTAAGCTGCCTCGACAGAGAGACAGTATCCTCATTTGAGAGCGCACTAGATACTACTCTATTAGCGGAAGAAACATTAGATGGTTTCTTGCTTTCGACCAAATTGACCACGGGCTTGGGTCCATGAACAGCCACTAGCTTGTCGGCTATTTCAGCGAGAATGTCCAAATTTTTGTGTTCGGTCACCACCAGTATTTCCTGTTGATGATCGGACAGTTGTTCAAGAAATATCGAACGTAGGACAGCGTCACTGCAATTGCAGCGTTCATTGAGGTAGCGAAGCTGACGGAGAATTTGGGACGGTTTGCAGTCAACATTAACCTGTCCTCTTAAGAGTCTCCGCAGATTCTCCTCATCAGTGGGCGCGAAAACAGACAACAGACGCTTTTTCGCTCTGGTATAGTGTCACGTCGCTCGCGAAGATCTTACCCGGAATGATCTCAAACTCTAGGCGACATCGGGAATTTACAAGCAGTGAGCTGGGCCACGTTCGGCCGCACGACACGTGGTCCTCCCGAGACAAAAGACGTCCTCTGGCTCGCGTATTCGCTTCAAGTACGCGAAGACTATTCGGGCGCCAGACACTCACGGGTGTCACGCGAAAGCAACAATTCGATCTTTGGAACTTCTAAAAGAACAGCGAGCCAGCGACGTTGGAACGCGAGGCCTGAATAGCGGCGCGAAGGGTCTCGGATTCTACGACGGGAGAACACGTGGCGTTCCCTGCGGCGGGAAGGTTTCGCACAAGAAATCAACAACTGATTCGGCTAGCAATTCGTTTATTAAACGACGATGTTATTGGCCGTTCTCGACGGCAGCGATTACAATATGTAGCCGGCGCGTGGAATACGGCAGCGAAAAGATGTTACAAACGCGGACGGCAGCAATGGCCGTCTTTTAACCGAATCCCGATGGAATACGCGATTTTCTCTCGACTTGCGCCCCTCGAATGAACTTTGCGAACACGAATCGGACACGCGACGATCTCCCACCAAAGAACGAGTGCAGGCGTAATTAGAATAGTCCACGGCAGCGATAAATTCTCGAATCCGCGACTTCGCGTTACTACTGGCGTCGTACAACCGCCACGAGGCGGCCACGCGGCCCCCGCTGTCCGACCGGATTCGAACCACTAATACGAAATCCTCCACAACCCGGAGGAGTCGTTAATTCAACAATCGTACCCGATCATTCACTAAACTCGCGAACTGTTTCGTGGACTATTCCCCGCGCGACGCGCTTCCTAACCTTAAAGCGCTACCCGAGCCAACACGATTCTCGCGACAATTTCAAATAGAAAAACCTGATCGGCGCTTACCAACGGCAACGTAGTACAGCGGATGTTCGGCAGCGAAAAATATAACTTGCTGGTTTCCGCAGACGCAAGAACTGAGGTATTTAACAATGGGTGATTTTCGATAACTTTCTCAAGCGAGATCTAATGGCGCAGTGAACATGCCCGCGCTGTCTCGGGAAGGCTAGAGCAGGGCGTCCCCCACTCTCGCCTTCTTCTTACTTCGCGCAACAACTTAGCCTATCGCTTGCGAGGAATTCCGCACGGACGAATCCTAGGCGACGGCGGTCAGCTTCCGGCTGTTCGCGACGCAGTCGGCAGCGCTGTATTTTCATTGGCTGATCCCAGCAGAGGCAATCGGCGTGGGCCTATCCGGTCGCACGCTGGCTCCTTCCCGGATGAGGCAACGGCAGGACGATGTCGGCCTCGTTTCCGTGGCCGGATGTCCTCGTCGGCGCCTCCTGGCTGATCTTTCCGAGCCGCGTTGTTCTGCATTCGTATTTCTGCGGGATCACGCCTCATTCCTTCATCTGTCCGTTGCTTTTGCGGTGGTAAGAAGAATTCCGGGTCCCGCCTGGGGCCCGGATGCGGTCCTGGAAACGCTCGTCGCGCAAAAAGGCGCGACATTCAAAATAATGAATACGTGGTCTTAGGGTACACAGGTGTCCCGGGAGAGCGCTCGCAGCGGCCCTTATCGTTTTGCTTGACCAGGGGATGGCTCGGTCTTCCGACTGAGGGTTGAGAGTGACGTAGGCTGGTCTGCCACGTCACAATAGATATCCGGGAACGGAGGTTGTGTGGTGATTATGTCACTTAGGTTGGCGAGCGAATCCTCATCTAATGACATCACAAGATAATCAAACTTGGTCACCTCATGCGTCACCCCTGCCCGACGTAATGACGCCTCGAGTTGACAGAACCATAAAACTGGACCCTTACGAGAGAACGGAGGGATCTTAGGGACCTGCGCGACCGCGAACTGGGAGATATCCCCATGCTCTTGACGAGGCTCCCTCGCCTCTCGTTCCTCTAACTGTTGACGAATTTCGTCAATACGAATTTCGTAAATACAGCATTTCTGCTGTATTTAGTGATCGAGATGCGTATGCTATAGGGAGGTCATTATCAACTTCCCCCTGACTTAGTATGCCACCAATGGCGTGATTTGATGCATCCGTAGTTACTACAAATTGTTTGTCGAAACTGGCTCCTGGCAAAGTGCTTTTTTTAATTTATTAAATGACTGTTCTTGTTCGCTTCGCCAACTGAATTTAGTACCTTTCTTGAGAAGTGACGTTAATGGTTCTGCTATACCGGAAAAATTTGAAATGAACCGTCTATAGTATTGTTTAGAGCGTTGTTAAGTCCAAATTGCTGCTGGTTTAGGAGGAATAAACGCTCTGAGTTGCACAAGAATGCGTACACAAAGCACACACTATTATGAACGTTGGAAACGGCCAACGTTCAATGGTTCAAAGTGAGGAAGAGATTTCGACGGGAAGACAGGGGATTCTAGGATTTTTCCTATTTTTAATGGGGTTTTCTACCTCGTTCTTTGCGAGTTTAGGATTTTGGGGGGAATTTTCCTCGTTCTTTGCGAGTTATGGATTTTGGGGAAGGCTATTAATCTCCTCGATTTCCTCAAGGAGTAGCCAGGGAACTTCCACGTCAAACTCCACTGATGAAGTGTTAAAGACTTTTATCAAAGCACGTCCATCATTATTTTTCACCACGCATTCTTCTGCGTATATTTTGGGCCCGATGGACAGCCGAGGGAGGTAACCTAATTTAACTTGAGGGTTCTTTTAAAAAACCGGAACTGTCGTTATACTCCGCGGGAGTATTGTGACTTTTAGAGGATCGGAGAACCGAATTTTCGTGGAATTTAATATAATACAGCGATCTCGATAAGATATGGTGGCATACGATTTTCTTAAAAATTCTGACCCCTCATGGGCCTGATTCGATATGTGAATTTTTAAAGACCCCAATGTTTCGACAATCTCTGACGTCATACCACTTAATCTTAAAATGGCCCCTTTATTTAAGGAAAGATTCTTTATTTGATTTTCTTTAATTAAATTCGGCTCCGATCCTGTGTCGATTAAGAATTTCGTTTTACTAATTGGGGAAGCCAGGTTCATTTCGATGACGGAGTCATCTTGTTCGATTTTGGTGATTTTGGAAACACTGCGAAGCAAGTGAATGTATTAAAATTTGGTACGATTGAAAGAAGCGATTGTATTTATTAAAGTATGTTAAAATGTAATGCGAAATTTCTAAATAGGGTTTAGCAGAATCGTCTGTCATTTGAGAATATATACTGGTCGCACTTAAATTTTCATCCAAATGTTCCAGTGCAAATTGGGTGAACAATGAATCCTATAGTTTTAATATTCTTTCAATACAAGTTGCTTGTGCCAGCCACTTTGTTTTCGATGGACGCAGAACCTTACGCTGTTCTATCTGCATTATCTTTTGAATATCCTGTAGCAAGGCTACCCTTTTTGGACTATGCGTGTAGAATCTGTAAATGTCTTGCAACAGTTTATCAATACATTTGGGTATACAATTAGTTGCGTATACAGCTACTTGTATAACAAGTAGCGTGTATAATTACACGCTACAGCGTGTATAACTTATTCAAGCTATTCATAACACACTTAAATATATTGTCGGCAGTAGCCTCTTTTACCCGAATTAAATCATATTTATAGTCGTACATCGAAGCCCCAGGCACCTTATCATCATACCAAACCTGCAAATAAGACACATCCCTGTCCAACTTAGGCCTCACAACGTCAATATCAAAAGCGACAGCGACAGTCGGAGCCAACTGATACGGACGATTTCCTGATCATATTACCCGAATTAAATCTAATAAATGCTTTTCTAAATGCTCGTTATTTATAAATCTTACTAAAACACTTAAATTTTTTTTTATATTGTCAATGTCGGTACTTTCATCTATTGTATCGTCGAAATCTCTCCAACATGGAGAAATCCCGTATTTCAAATTTACCGTTAGGATGAGAAGGTATTAATTGTAAATAAACAACACAGAATTGAGCCGAAATAATCCGAATGGTTTATTGGCTCATTGGGGAAAAGCCTTATGGCATAAAAACCCCAGAATTAAAGATTTTGGTAGTGATTACAAAAAAGATGATGAAGATGTGAGCAGCAGTCGATTTCGTGTATTAATATATGAATGTGTGCGCGGCACGACCTGGCGGAGGCTGGCTCCATGGGATCCGTCGAGTGTGTGTGTGTGTGTGAGTGTGTGTGCTAAGCACGACCTGGCGGAAATCGTGATTCCGCGGGATCCCTCAAGTATAGAGTGTGTGCACGGCACGACCTGTCGGAGTACGACTCCGAGGGATCCCTTACGTTCTTACGTGTGTGTTCGCTATTATCATGGTCAAACATGATTTGGAATATCGCGCCGTATCGCTAACACTGGACACTACCGCGGTTCGAATCACAGTCTCTTAGTACTGATCCTTGTCCGAAGGATCTCGAAGTCACTCACTTGGACGCCCGTTTTCAACTGTTCTTTGTTCATTCCTTTCCGATCACTCCCTCTCTCCGGCCCAACGGTCTTTGTCTCGAAGACCCCGGGAAATTCCGGCGCCGCGCGGTCGACCGACGGTTTCCGTTATGGCGCGCACGTGTTTATATTGGGCCTGACCCGCGCTAAACCGTAGACAAAGAACGTCCTGCCTGGTTTATATCACGAGACGTAGACCGTTCTCGGTCCTCACTTCGTACCCTTGACTCTAAAAACCCTTGAGTATAAAAGACAAGGAAGAACCCTCTTCGTCGCGACGAAAATTTATGGTCGCGGCCGAACATCTATGATAAGAGAAAAATATTTTTCATCTAGTATTGCTTTTATATCTAAACACCTTGCACAGATGCAAGAGAAAAGATGAAAACATTAGATGTCGTTACATTTTGGTGCGCCGTTAGCAATTTAAAAGATAGTGAAGAAGCTATGTTGTAGGGTTCTGAATCAAATGAGACAAGTTCGCGGGAACGTACTTTATTCTGGTCTTTCCTCTTATAAATCTCTCAAGCGTCTCTCTGCTCTGTTCGTGGTACGACTATTTATGCTAAATTTGGAAGGCGGATCTTAAGCTCAAAAATAACTTTATTGTTGCTTACCTCGCAAACCGTCCCGACCATTTGCACGCCAGATGTTTTACTGTACGTGCCGATGGCCGCTACAATAGATTAGGTAATTGTGGGACCGGGTGAAATGAATTGAGGCTGGTTCGCTTGTATGTATCGTCTTTATTTCGCGGAGGACCTGCGTCTGTCCTGTGCGACTGCTCGCGATCGAATGAAGGCTCGTGTGCCTTCGACTCAGTGATGGGATTGTTGGCGATTTTCGCGCGCATGCGCGAGTTTCGTCAGGAATGTATCTACGTCCGAAGTGTGTAGGGAACTGTGGCGGCCTTGGCGCTGCCGTACGTCAGGGGCCAAAAATGAGCGGGGCGCCCATGGTACCCAATCTTCGTACTTCACTGAGGCCGTCTGAGGCTAGAATCGTCGCGCATGCGCGCCAAAAGCGCCAACAATCCCATCACTGCTTCGACTGTCGAATATTCTTTTTGACAGTCGACTGTTTGACAAACGACGACCGTCCTCGGAACAGATCTTAGAGCAGGGGTGGGCACGGGTGGGGCCCCTCAAACGCCTGCTTCCCCCACCAAGCTTCCTTTCCGTGGCGCTCCTCGCGGCTCCGATGCACGAGGCCTGCGCACTGCTTGCGACGGACGAAGCGCGTCTTTCTTTCATAGTAACGACAACGACGGAAGCTGGTGGGGGACAGTAGGCGCTACGGTGGGGACGGGTTTGCCTCAATTGAGGCAAAAATGCCCATCCCTGTCTTAAAGTGTTTCTCTGCGGCTTTCCGAGGACGATCGTCGCCGCGCATACAATGTATGTCGACGGTCCGGCGGCGTGCTCGTTGCACGGGCCGCCACAGTAATTTATTGTACAATGAAGTTGCAAAACTCGCATTTATATGCCTGTCACTGCCGCATTCAAATGCAGACGTGGAAAGATATTTTTCCATGATAACAGACATAAAAAGTATAAAAAGAAACAGGTTACATACACACATGGTTTGCGCTCTTACACGTATTGATGCTTCTAGCTTCCAAATACCGGATCAGATGTTAGAATTTTTTAATAGCGATATGTACAATAGAGAACAAATACCATTGGAATTAAATGTAGTCTTGATCCCTGACGAAATTGAATATAGCAGCAGTGACAGTAATGCATGTTAAATATTAGTTTGCTTAAGCAGAGAAGATAGAAATGAGCAGTAGACCAAAGGTATTTACGGGAGGATATGTGTAATGTAGGATAGATGAAACAAAAAATGTATATAGGATTATAGGAATATAGGAATATAGAAGGTATTAAAGATATAAGATAGGTATGTCAAGCGTATGAATTTATGCGGTATGGAAATGAGTGAGTGCGATAGTAATATGTAAAACCGAGTCCATTTCTAGGCTGCGAAGCCGAAATGTAAAAGGAAATGTAAAATGTAAAAGGTAGTATCAATACTTGCTATGTTCATTCCTTAAAAGTGTTAAAATATATTATGTATATATTTTTATGACATTTCGTTATAGTACTAAAGTACTATAGTTAGTATAAAAGTATAAAGTACTAGTAATAGTTACAGTATAGTAACAAAGACAGCGAACAAAAAGCTATGACTGTGCTTCATAGTATACAGAACAAGTATTGCACCTTGGACATGGCAAACACTGTTCAAAACGATGATTCGAAGTCGCTTGACTCCTTTTGGCAATAACATAAAAACCCATTCAAGACAACCAAAGCGCCGCAAGAGGGTACAGATTCCTGGGTCACCTCGGTGTGTACGCCTGCATCGTTGGAAACTACCGACGAAGAATCTTTCAAAGATGCTATGACGAAATTGAAACAGTTGAAGAAAGACCTGGCTGACAAGAGGGAACGTTTCTTTTACGGAAGTGATTCGTCTCAATCTTCTCCACATCCAAGTCTGCATGATATAAAATCACAATGATTAAGCTGTGTCCACGCTGAAGCAACAACGAGCAACTTTTCGCCCGAGTTCGCCCTGTGCTGATTGGGAATCGTTTTCTTATCGTATTATAGTGCAAATGCCATGGAAAGGATATAGCAGAGTAGACGTGGAACGGCAGTATGCACAGCAGAAACTTGGAGTTACCATGTATTTGTACGATTTTCCGCCATTACTGCACAATTTGCTAGAAGCCGCACTACAGGTCGATGTCAACAAGAGAACGCTTGATATGAATCGAATGCGTAGATTCTTACAAGGACTGGAGGTTTGTTTCCCTCTTTCTCTAAATCAAATTTTTATGCGCGGTTATAGTGATTAGAACTTCTTTGTTGTTCATCAGTCCATAGTAGAAGAAATATCTATGTACGTTAAAACTATCACATGCTGATTCTAATGCAATATTTTCAGATCCAATACGAAGACGAGGAACCAGTCTACGTTGAAAAACACACAAACAAATAACAACGAGCCCGGGAAAACGTACATCCTGCCGATAATGCGGTCCCCCGCAATGACAAAGAGCGAGGGTTCAAAATTAACGAAAATCGTCTTGACAAAACAGTTATTCGTTCCGAACAGTTCAGAATCTCCAACGACACAGTAATTAAACGCGAAAAAGTTAGCGTCTAAGCCAATCGGGAACGTAAGAACGACTACACACATCGAGCCGGTAAATATATTCGACGATGACATTCGACGTAGTAACAAAGACAGCGAACAAAAAACTATGACTGTGCTTCATAGTATACAGAACAAGTATAAGAAAACTAGGTGCTCGTATTGCACCTTGGACATGGCAAACACTGTTCAAAACGATGATTCGAAGTCGCTTGACTCCTTTTGGCAATTACATAAAAATCCATTCAAGTCAACCAAAGCGCCGCAAGAGAGTACAGATTCCTGGGTCACCTCGGTGTGTACGCCTGCATCGTTGGAAACTACCGACGGAGAATCTTTCAAAGATGCTATGACGAACTTGTAACAGTTGAAGAAAGACCTGGTGGACAAGAGGGAACGTTTCTTTTACGGAAGTGATTCGTCTCGATCTTCTCCACATCCAAGTCTGCATGATATAAAATCACAATGATTAAGCTGTGTCCACGCTGAAGCAACGACGAGCATCTTTTCGCCCGAGTTCGCCCTGTGCTGACTGGGAATCGTTTCCTTATCGTATTATAGTGCAAGTGCCATGGAAAGGATATAGCAGAGTAGACGTGGAACGGCAGTATGCACAGCAGAAACTTGGAGTTACCATGTATTTGTACGATTTTCCGCCATTACTGCACAATTTGCTAGAAGCCGCACTACAGGTCGATGTCAACAAGAGAACGCTTGATATGAATCGAATGCGTAGATTCTTACAAAGCCTGGAGGTTTGTTTCCCTCTTCCTCTAAATCAAATTTTTATGCGGTGGGTGGACGCAATTAAACAATGAGGAAATGTTAAAGACACAATTCGTGTCCCCACTCTACCTTCCCCTTCTACGACACTACTCGTGCACTGTCGTGTATGTGTCTGGTACTGGCGGAGAAAGGGTAACTTTTTCCCCCCTCAATTCGTCCACACTCCCCTGATCTGGCGACTCTAAATATGATAAGAGAATAATTTATTTATTTATATGTTTTAGCGAAATCAAACATCCGAACGTGATATTGTTGATGGGTATGATGCAGACGGATGACCACGGGCTTGTCTCCATTTTCGAATCAGTCGATTACACCCTGTACCATTACATACACGTGCAGAGTGAACGGATATCGATACAGAGCATAGCGAAATGCGTAGGAGGACTGTTGATACTTTAAGCATTCCCATGATCTCGGGTATGTGCACAGTGCCATCAGCTCGCACTGTGTCTATCTGGCTTCCCCCCAGTGGCATCGTCAAACTCGGTGGATAGGAGCTAGCAATGCACGTCGATAACGAAAGTGGATAAATTTCATTTCTTTATCACATTCATTGTATCGTCAGCTCACATTAAGGAAAACGGTGGATTCAAACGGGACACTGTGCGCATTATGCGTGAAACGGAACGCACCCTTGGAGTTACCATGTATTTGTACGATTTTCCGCCTTTGCTGCACAATTTGCTAGAAGCCGCACTACAGGTCGATGTCAACAAGAGAACGCTTGATATGAATTGAATGCGTAGATTCTTACAAAGACTGGAGGTTTGTTTTCCTCTTTCTCTAAATCAAATTTTTATGCGGTTATAGAGTGATTAGAATTTCTTTGTTGTTCAGCAGTCCACAGTAGAAGAAATAACTATGTACGTTAAAACTATCACATGCTGATTCTAATGCAATATTTTCAGGTCCAATACGAAGACGAGGAACCAGTCTACGTTGAAAAACACAAACAATAACAACGAGCCACGAGAAAATAAGACAATGTATGTGTTAAACACACTGGGTAATTGTGTGACACAGCCGTAGCGATTTCGGCACGGAATCCTTGGGAGCAGAGAATACAGTTTGTTGAAAAGGCACCTGTACGTTCTGCCAGTGGAAAAAAAATGTTTTGAATGCGAGCAAACGGACAAATTTGGGAGCCGTACAGGTGACCTGTGACGTCACCTCGCCTGCAACGCGTGTGAGAGAGCGTTACCGCGGGCAGGAGTCGACGGTTATCCGTATATCGAGACGCACACGTTAGGTTTACCGAAGCATAATCGTTAGCCTCCGATCATTTTCGCATCGGTGCCTTTAGTTTTTGATTTTCACACTATCGTCGATTTCGATATTCCCGTGAGCAACATTCTCGCTTTGTTGAAGGAAATATTACGGGATAAACGCCTACGTGTATTAACATTGTCGTGCGAGCGCCAGTTAAAGTGCGTCATTTTGTAAATAATATTCAAGAATATATTTAGACTACTCGGTCGGTATTTTCGGCAATAATTTTGCATTATGCACCTACAACGTCCATTCAACCGAATCTCCTACTCGGAAAAGACATCCTAGAGCATCCCCCAACCACCTTGCAACCTTACATAATCAACTCCAGGTTGAACAGTATGGCATTGTTTCTGTGTTTGGTCTAGCCATTTAATTGAATTTAATATTTAAAATATGCTTCAGTAAAGGTAAAAAATTAAAGACAAGTACTCAAATTTTTATTTGACATTTAACAGAGCTTGTACTAATCATGTACCTTCATATTGCAAATACAATATCACCTTTTTGCACATTAAAAATTATATTTACTATTTAAGATGATGTTTTATTTGTGTATGTATACATATGTATATTTATGTATATGTACATGTATAAATTAATTATAATTAAGTATTTATGTCAAAGGCATTTATTTTTGTTATCAAATACTTCTCGTATAAATGACGTTATTTATTACATATATTTAAGATTTACACAAAGATATTGGTATGTTTTAAATCTTATATAGTACGCTACTGCTACTATATAGTATTATAGCACTATTTGTGGCTATTACATTAATGTTTATGATATGAACTTAAAATACATTTATTGTATTTTTTTAACATTAAAATGGAATAAATTATTATAACAAAAATTATAATTATTCTTTTGTTATATCCAAGTCTGATAAGTCGGACAAGAAATCATCATCAGTAGACAACAGCAACATGTTAACGTTTAAACTGTCCCCGAATTCGTCATCTATGTACATGTCTTCGGTATTGTCTGGAACATCCTGAAATCAAAATGATCACATAGTTACATGAGAGATGATACAAAAATATTTTATACTCTTATGACAAATTTATAATCTATAATATATTGTAGTTTATTATAGTCTGCGAATATTGTATTAATATTTTAGCCGTCTTAACTAAAGAAGAATATTGCAATATCTCTATGTTTAATTTTTTCATTAGTAATTTAACGATAATACGTACAAGAATATTATAATAGTAAGTTAAGTGAATTAATAATAACATATAATATTCGTTTGTATATTATTATTAATTCATTATTTCTATTTTTTTAAAGTTTACTAAATCAAGTTTATATTGCCAATTAGTAAATGAAAACTAAGTTTTGGGTTAAATGTTCTGCTCGAGCAAGTATTTCGTATTATATGTTAATTTAAAATGTACGCACACACACAAAAATAGTATCATAGTAATTAAAAACGGTACTTTTATAACTTCAATAAAGAAAGTTAGGTTTTACTCTTTAGATGTCAGTTGTGATGCAAAAGAAATTAGGATTAGCTAGATGTACTGAAGCTAATGTTATAAACAGATGGGCGTGTGTATATATGTATTTACGTGGGTTTTAGATTATTACAAACTTCAATTTATTATAAGACTATTCATAATAAACTAAGAATAATTATTTTGAACTTTTATCAGTCTAATATATCGATTACTAATAAGTGTACTGCGGATTTTATGCATTTATGACAAAAATCGGTGCAATATACAGCAGCAGATAGATTAACAAAAATTTAAGAGAGTCAATGTATTGGTTGCAGAAAGATCTTCTTATTTGGCTCTTGACAATGTCGCAGTTGATGCAAACAATTTTTATTTCGTATAAAGATCCGCAGTCTACTGGTAAGAAATTAATCTACAATGAATATTATGCTCACCCCTCTGCGTATAGGTAGCTTTCCTAGTGCGGAGCTATTAGCTAACCTTAATTGGCCTAACGCCGCAGGTAAAGAACGCCGCCTTGGTAAATTTTTATGGTGACATGAATTGCAACCTTTAGTCTTTGATGAATCGTTTAGGAATAGTAAGCGAACATTCGATTCTTTGGATTTTTCTTCATTTTTCTGGGGACATTGTTTTGCTTTTGAAGGACTACATTTAATCCCGGAGGTATCTTTAATGGTATACGGCTCGCACGTTTTATCCAGCTTTGTACCGCTACAAGAAGTACTTATTTCGCTCGATACTTCGAGAATGGACTCGCAAACGTAATTTCTGGTGAACGTTGCGTTGAACGATTGCGTCTGATCATCGTAGTTAGTGGTGTTGATAGTAAAATCGATTTCAGATCTTAGTGTGCTTCCATTATTGTCCGTTGTTTCAGTTGTCGTTTGATTAGTGTCCTCTTTCCTAAATAAAAACATATCATCCGGCGTTTCTTTTTCAATAGTTTTAATTCCTTCGTCATCGTTAGTTATATGTGAATCGTACAGCTCTTCGAACATGGATTTCAAAGCTTCACTGTTGTCTAAGGAAACGTCGAAATCTTCATAGCTTCTGAAAGGAGGGGACTGACAGGATACATCCGAATTCGGTGTGGCACTGCTTACAATTTTTGTAGCACGATCCAAAGCGTCTTTTAGAACTTGTAGGGTAGTACCCGTCGAAATGTCCGTGTCTTCGGACACTGCTGTATATTCTTTGTGGCTCGCTTCTGTTTCTGTAGCTAATCATTACGTTATTAAAGTTTTATCAAGTTAACACATAAGTTCGTGCCGCGGATATATATATCCATACTATTCTATTCAGGACATGTTAAATAAAAATAAAGTAATAAGCGACCGAAGTGTTGAATGGGTGTTGAATGATCGGATTTAGTCAAAGACAATATCTGAAAGGAAAAGAATAGGAAACAGGGAACATTTTATCTTTTACACAAATGTTACACTCATTGAAAGTTATGAATAAGAAGCTTTTCTGAGCAGACCGCGGATTTTTATGCAAAATAAAAATTGTCTGTATTAATTGCAAGATGTAGAAATTTATACATAGACATTTATTTCTGTTTTTAATCATTTTAATAAGTCGAAACGAATACAACAGTATTTTTAAAAGCTTTAAATACCTATTTTCGCTGTTTTGCATTTGATCTACACAGTTTTAGCATAAATGCATGAAATCCGCAGTCTAATTATGAGTTTTGAAAAAGAAGTAGGCAATTGCAATAATTGCTGAACAATATTTGCATCGTTTACGAAGAAGGTGTTTTGTCGTCCCATACTCGGAGAAAGTGATTTGATAGACATTTGAAATAAACAAAAAGTTTGAAATAAAAAAATCACATGATTTCGCTTAAACAATTTTACCACATTCACATACCATATTCTTCAAACATTACTCCATCGGAGAAATTACTTATTTCGAACAAATAACAATCCATATACTAGAGCAATAAATGGCACGAACTTATGAAACGACGTAATATTTTCTTCAAAGTAGAGCAGAACAGACTGATAAGTTTTAGTTAGTAAAAAAAAATTAAATTTACGTAATTAAAAGATTCGTTAGGGCTTAGTTCACGAACAGTACAGGCAAGATTTACGCGAGTCGCAAATCGATTGAGTCACAATGATCATAACTAGACTGCGGAATCTTTATGCATTTATATAGCAAAATTGAGTATATGAAATTCAAAATTGTTGAAAAATTTTAAAAATTGAAGGTGTCAATATATATAATTTCTCTTCTATTAAAATCATTACGGGAAGAAATAACATTCCATTTAGTTTCTTTTCTTTAAATCTCGATGCAGACAATTTTTATTTTTTATAAGATCCACAGTCTAATCATATCATTTTTTAATTAAATTGAATTGGTACATTTTTATTTTTGAATTGCGTACGTTGATCTTCAACGTATCAATTATATAGAACAAAGTACATTTTGGAAATGTGACTCGTGCTGTTATACTTGGCATCATAAATATACCTGAATTTATATTACCTTGCGGTTGCCGATTTATAACGTATGTGGCGTCACGTTTCAGTGAGTTTGAAATGTTTGAATCCACCGTATTGTTTCGAGTAGAAGGGGCAGTAGAAATTGTAGTATTGTCGTCTGTATTCTGTGCACCGAATGTCTGCAATTGTAAAATTCGTAACAATAGCGATACGTTTCTTTTTGGCAGTTTTTATATTTTGTTAGTTGTGCTAAGCTATGTTCACACTGAAACAACATCAACCAACATTTCGTCGCATCTTGTTGCCTTCTTCTTTTTTTTCCGAATAAAAGAAGAAAACGACCGCAAAAGGCGACAAGAAGTTGCTGGATGTTGCTTCAGTGTGGACATAACTTTATGTAATATGTACCATTGTCTCATCCCCATAAGATTTTCTCATTTTGGCCAAGCAAATCAGCTTCTCCTTCCTCCACAAAGAAGTTTCGAAAAAGCTTTGTGGATCGGAGTTTAACACTTGTGGTTGCGCTATTGCTTCTTTAATAGGCACTGGAACATGAGAGTAAGGTATCTAAAACAAAAAAGAGTACATCGAATTTAATTTTTAATTTACGAGATACAATTCAGTACTAGAGTACTAATATATTATTATATTATATTATAGTAGTAATATATTTCGACAAGTACGCGGCGTGCATTACCTGAATAAGTACAGTGAAGTATATTTTTTTTTTCGTGAAAAAGTATGATACCAGTAAGATACAAAAGAATTTTTCATTGATTGCAAATGGCTATCTGCGGATGTTTATGCAATTTTGAATTTCTGCAGGCAAATTTCAAGAAAGTGGGAACAAATAAAATCTTATTTTCAGTGGCAGTAACCTTTATAATTATAAACATCATAATTAATAAAATGATTTATAGATCTAAAATAAATAAAAATCGTATTCGATTCTGTGGAATTTTATATTCTAGCATTTTTTGACAATTTTTAGAGGCCATAAATGCATAAAGATCCGCAGTCTATCAGATATTTTATATTTTGTTTTCGTTGAAAAAATGCAATACATTTTTATACAGAACTAAAAACTTGAAATAGAATCTACATTTTCCTACAAGGCGATTCGTTTTTCATCAGTTACCCGACCTAATTTCAAAATATACTTCAGTAGATCTTTCAGATAATTCAGTCTACATACATAGACTGTATGTATGTAGACTACATACAATAATATTGTACCTTCCGATATTGATGGCCCGACGATTTCATACAAGAGGAATCATATTGACCGGGCGATTTGTTGTACTTTGGTTGGATGCTGGTTTTGTGACTAGCTGGTTTATGTGGTTCGTAGTCGCTGCTCTTGGCTTGTACGAGTGTTTTTTTCTTAGCTTTCAGATCTATTAGAATACATAGATTTAGAACAGTTTTAATTTCGGTGATTACATAATACGCTTTCAATCTTGAGATATTTAGAACATTTGGAAAAGAAAAAAATTTAGAATATTTAGAAACAATACGTACTAATCAGAGCAGTGGAATTAATACTTTATTTAAGAATAAAAATGCAAATGCATTGGTATTATCGATTTTTAATTGCACATATTGCAAAAAGGATGCAAGCGAAGAATGCGCGCTGAAAGATAATAAGATGTTAAAGAATTAAGAAGGAACTTTGATGATTGAAAAATTCCATTTTCTATAACGATCGATCTAGGCCACGATCGTCCTCAAAAGTCTTGTTTTTACGTTTACGAAGCGCGATTTGCATTATTCGGCAGCGTAATTTCCATTAATCGGAAGCATAAAGCTGCGCATGTAGCTATATTTTCATAAAGCTGCGACAGTTATACATGCTGCCAAATAATGCAAATTATGCCACGTAAACGTAAAAATAGGACTTTTGAGGGTGATCGCAGCCTAAATTGATCTTTCATCTAGGGCTTTTGTCTACTGTAAAAACCTATCTTTGCGTTATCGAGAAATGAGAAGGCTCATCCCGCACTCTTGCAATCCTGGCAACGAATCTACCCCCTTAACCAATCAAAATTTCCCGTCATCTGGGACAGCTCATCTTATAAACAATTTTATGAAGAAAAACGACGAATATGACACCAAAAGGGCATCGGGGAGACCACCACTGCTACAGGTACGAAAAGAATAATTCGTAAAGCAGCTATAAAATCAATCAAGGGAATGCGACGATTACACAATGAAATTACACCTCAAGTTCCACATTCTCGTTTCTCAAATTGAACATTAAACATGGTCTGGGAACATGGGTATAGGAACATTTGCTGAATGCCGCTATTTCTATTAATTTTTTCTAAAAGGTCATCTTCTCGGGTGGAAAGAAATGTAACCTGGATGGTCTAAGTCTAGGTCTAGAGTCTAGACTCTAGACAGTTTGGCATACTATTGGTATGATTTGAAGCGCGAACCACCACGTTACTTTTCTAAAAGAAACTTTAGATTTTTGGTATTTTGAAAGATCATTTTTTTTTACGTTCATCCATACTCTAACCAAAAGTTGCTCGTTGTTGCTTCAGCGTGGACACAGTTTAATAATTGTGATTTTATATCATGCATACTTGGACGTGAAGAAGTTTGAGACGAATCACTTCCGTAAAAGAAATGTTCCCTCTTGTCCGCCAGGTCTTTCTTCAACTGTTTCAAGTTCGTCACAGCATCTTTGAAAGATTCTTCATCGGTAGTTTCCAACGATGCAGGCGTACACACCGAGGTGACCCAGGAATCTGTACTCTCTTGCGGCGCTTTGGTTGTCTTGAATGGGTTTTTATGTGATTGCCAAAAGGAATCAAGCGAGTTCGAATCCTCGGTTTGAACAGTGTTTGCCATGTCCAAGGTGCAATACGAGCAGCTAGTTTTCTTATATTTGTTCTGTATATTATGAAGCACAGACATAGCTTTTTGTTCGCTGTCTTTGTTAATACGTCGAACGTCATCGTCGAATATATTTACTGGCTCGATGTGTGCCGTCGCTCTTACGTTCCCGATTGGCTTAGATGCTAACTTTTTCGCGTTTAAGTGCTGTTTCGTCGGAGATTCGGAACTGTTCGCAACGAATAACTGTTTCGTCGGAGATTCGGAACTGTTTGCAACGAATAACTGCTTCGTCGAATCGCTTTTCGTTAATTTTGAACCGTCCCTCTTTGTCATTGCGGGGGACCGCATTATCGGCAGGACGTACGTTTTCCCGGACTCGTTGTTATTGTTCGTGTGCTTTTCAACGTAGACTGGTTCTTCGTCTTCGTATTGCATCTGAAAATATTGTATTAAAATCAACGTGTGATAGTTTCAACGTACATAGATTTTTCTTCTTCTATGAACTGACGAACAACAAAGAAGTTCTAATCTTAAAATTTGATTTTGAAAACAAACCTCCAGTCTTTGTAGGAATCTACGCATTCGATTCATATCAAGCGTTCGCTTGTTAACATCGATCTGTAGTGCGGCTTCTAGCAAATTGTGAAGTAAAGGCGGAAAATCGTACAAATACATAGTGAAACCACGTTTCTGCTGTGCATACTGCCGTTCCACGTCTACTCTGCTATATCCTTTCCATGGCACTTGCGCTATAAAACGATAAGAAAACGATTGTTAGTCCTAGTGAACCAATCATGTATAATCATTGTTATAATAATTTGTATTGTACATTAAATTGGATTGAAATTGGCATTCATATTGATAATTATACATGTAGTTTTTATTAACTTCTCAGTTTAATTTTTTTCGCAACTATTCAGTCTACATCTCAAGTTTTAGTATCTTCCCAGTAAGCAAAATGCTCTATTTTGGACGGGTATCTACGCGCGCATATGCCGGCAGAAAAACCGGGAATCTGCCCGGACCGGCCCCGATAGAAGCTGCTTGGGCAGGCCTGGCTGACTGGGTAGTTTAGGGAGCGTCGATAAGCAAAATCTACTGTTTGTCCATATCAATATCATCCACGAATTTTTACCACTGCAACCTACTCCATTTCGTACAAAAAACGATTATTTATTGCATTTAACATTTTTCTTCATTTCCATTAGTTTTCTAAATATCTTGTTAACATTGTAATTTAATCGTTAAAATTCAAAATAAAGATATTTTCAGTTTGGAGATATTCATCAAGCTCAAACCCCTTATTTGCCTTTTCCATTCTGTTAGCGTAATTGATTGTGGAGTTCAGTCTTGTTGCACCTGCACCAAGAACTGGAAAGTCTTAAGCGTTGATTGGTTATTTACCTCGTTAATCACATAAACCTTGATACTTGTATACATTCTCAGGCAGCATTCGTACGACCAAGTATCGAGGTTCTATCGCACACAAACATTTACAAGTATACTTACAAGTTATTTACAAATATTGAGCAAGTTTACAACAAATTTTTATCACTCTTTACAACGAATTTAAGACCGCGGAGAAACACATCCTTCGCTGAATCGATCGAAATCTGAGCAAACATAACTTCATTTTCTTATAATATTCTAAACCTGTTTGATTTTTATAGTAGGTAGGTAGTTGTAGCGGAATTTATACTTGTAATAGTTAATCTCGTAATAGTTCAGGTTCACTTGAAGAAATCTGTGTAACGCATTCCTCGCATGCTAAACTTTGTTCGGTAACATTTCAGCAGTTTCGCATAGTCTTCGATGTACGCTATAAGCATTCTTGAAATCTCTGCCATGTTGATTTTAAAGAATTATGCTGAACAAAATCTTAGTGAACACTCACATTATAATGATGTACTAAACTTTCAATATTAGAGTTAGATTAAGAGTTTAAGTTTAGAGAATAGTAGATTTGTGTGGGAATATGAGGATGAAAAATACCAATTCGAACACTTACTTGTCGACATTTCCCAAATTAACATGGCGAGCCCGTAAACATCGCTCGCTTTGCATGGTTTGCAATCGTGGAAAAGTTCTGGCGCTTGCCAACGGAAAATTTCGTTTCTCAACTGCTCCTCGTATTCCCTGTTCGGTTTCGGCTATAGTGAAAGCATAACACAAAAATTCATCAAATGAAAACAATACAGGTAAAAACACAATGTTACTTTCAAAAAGACTTATAATTACTGCACAATGAAATTGAGATTCCTTCATTTATGGTCCCCAAACGAGTATTGAGATTAATGGGAACCATTTCATGATTTTCTCGTCGAAGGTCACGTGAAGGTCAACATATCATACATCGTTGAATTTGCTTTCTTTTATGAGCTATAAGACTGTTGTAATGAAAATATGAAGTCCCATTTAAAAAAACTTCGATAACCTTGAAATCTCGGATAGAGTGACCTTGAGAGAAAAGTTTTTGCCTATCACCGCATTTGCCCCTTTGAACCGAATACTCTTTTTCCTTTCATCTTTTCTCACGTTCATGTCAATACGATTTTTACACATTTACAAATGAACTTCTAATATTCGTCAACATTTTTAGACCACATCAACTTTCTTGTTATTTACTTTATGATATTACTCAAAGTTCCGAAACTTTCTCCATTGTACACGATTCATTAAGTATTTTGCGTACTTTCGCTGTATTCAACGCCAATAATGTAGCAGATTCATGAAAATGTTACGTGCACTGTAGTGCATTGTAATGTTACATTACTTGATTACTTTAACGATACTAATTATGCCTGAGAAGAGTCGTGCGAGCCGTGAGTAAAATTTTTTTAACGAATCTATGAATTTTGCAACATTCGACTGCAAAGATGCATATATCCATACACACAATGCTATTAAGTTCAATTTCTCTCTTTGTTTATTAGTTTGTTTTAGATTTTTTCAGTGTGATGTGAGAATGTTAACCCGTAGAACTACATTATATTTAGATAGTACAAGCGAAGTAGCAGGTTTCAACTTATCTGCATGTCTTTCAAATGTTTGTTATGGGAAATTGTCAATGAACGTATATAGATACACAATATTTTTCAATCATTGCTTATTCTAAAGCTAAAAGTGACTTTGAGATTACTGAAAATGTATTGAAAGAAACAGTGAATCAGAATGAAATTCAACGATTTGATAAATACCTCGTTCTCTAAATTTACGTACGTGATGTTTATCAAAGAATAAAGTTAAACAATTAAACAGGAACACTTTATGAAAATAAATATAAAAATATTATTTCTACCATACATAGATACCAGAATTGAATTAAATAAAAATAAACAAAAATCGTTGCTATTAATATTATACTATACATTTTATTCAGTTTAATATATCCGTTGTACACAATGTGCTTCCATAAGTTTAAAGTTTTTATTTATTTCCAAAATTTGTTTAATTTCATTTAATGAATGTAAAGCGGTGTATATGAATTTTTGTGATTCACCGTTTCATGTGATAACTAGAGTAGCATCGCAAACATAACACCAAGGACTACGTAATGCACAGTGCCATTATTATGTAATGAAAATAATTATAAACGAATTCATGGAGAAGTATGTTCGATATGAGTCGGCTAACCAAAAATAATGTCCATAACAGAGGTGACAGTCCATTGTCTATGATTTACGGGAATTTCAATGGTTCGGTGGGTGGATGCAATTAAGAACGTCACGGTACAGTGAATTTATTCAAAAATGAACATTTTGTGAGAGACAACGTTGACAATTTCCTGCTGTGAAGTACCGTTGGGTGCGCCAACGAAACGACGGATATGACGTTGCAGCCGCATGATTTTAACCGCTTCGCTACTATTCCAAATAATTGGAATATTTGATCAAGCACGAATAGCCAAAGATGATTAGCAAATTTTTAAATTTTATTATTTAGAAACCTTTAAATGTGGCATTAAATGTCGTGTAATTTCAATTTTGTCGTTGAAAATTAATAAATTGTCCATTATTCATCGATTGATCAGTCATTTTTAGGGCAAAAAAGAATTAAATTTTAAGAAAATCTTGTTATTTAAATCTTGACTATAATTAAAACAATTTTTCGCACGATGTTGGATGTGACGTATGCATTAATGAGAAGGTAAAATTTTAGAAAAATACTTTTCCTATAAAATAACGTTTTGGCTTTTTCCCCGAATAGCTATCTGACCGACTAAGTTGAAACATCATGTGCTATTATTGCCAAGGATAACAAATATTTTAGCCAAAGATATTTTTGAAATTCGACTTGCAGCCGGATTGGCAGCATCATCTAAGGTAAAGGTAAGTGTGCAAAAAGTCCACAAACAATTGGAAGGATTGTATAATGTTGCCTATTCGGTATTCCAAGATCCTTTTTGGCTAAAATGCACATCTCGTACGGTACTAGATGCTTTAAAAATTTGCCTTGAAAAGCCCACTTTCCTTAATGAAAGTTGACGATACAATCTATATAAATAAAAATGTAAATGTTCGTTTGTTCAAAATCTTAAATCTCCGAAAGTTCTTCACCGATTGCTTTGAAATTTTGACACAACGTTGCATTCGAATACGCGCGTGTTTTTATTGTATACCTAACAGAGCCACAGCAACGCGTGACTGGGTACAGCTAGTGAATAATTAAAAAAAAATGAAATTTATCCACTTACGTTATTGACGTGCATTGCTAGCTCCCATCCGCCGAGTTTGACGATGCCACTGGAAGCCAGATAGACGCAGTGCGAGCTGATGGCACTGTGCACATACCCGAGAACATGGGAATGTCTTAAAGCATCGGACAGTCTTCCTACGCATTTCGCTATGCTCTGTATCGATATCCGCTCACCCTGCTCGTGTATGTAATGGTACAGGGTGCAATCGACTGATTCGAAAATGGAGACAAGCCCGTGGTCATCCGTCTGCGTGATACCCATCAACAATATCACGTTAGGATGTGGGATTTCGCTAAAACACATAAATAAATGAAATATTCTCTTATCATATCCAGAGTCGCCAGATCAGTGGAGGGAGCACGAATTGGGAGGAAAAAATAACCCTCTCTCATGGCAATACATCACGGTGAATTTATGGAATATAAAAAATGGGGGAGCATAAATATTAATCAAACGTTCTGAAATTTCATTTTATTCGGAATCTACTAAAGCCACTCACCAAGAAAATTAAGTTATATTTGGTTTGACCTTGAAAAAACGATGTTAATTGAACTTACACGAGTACATCAAGATCAGCTTTCACTGCATCTTTACATTCCGGATCAATGTGCCTTTTCAACGTAACTTTTGTATTTTGCCACTCGGCAAAAATTAGTTCGAGGTATCGGTCTTCCGTGCCCGCTATCCAACCGACCTCAAAAATCTCCGAGGCTGGTACGTAGGGTACGCCACGGAAGATAGACTTGTTGTTATTATTTTTGGCAATAAGATCTGCTCTCGTTTTGTCAGGACTGCATGGTACATCCGTTTCCACGTCGTCGGAGCATCGTCTACGCTCTATGAAAGCTTGTAAAGCGTTTCGGTATGATTCGCTGGAAACAGAAAATATTTTTTTGTTATAGTATTCATTTTTTAAATTATAGCAGGGACGCGGTTAACACTAGGTTTACGGAGCTCTAGTAGGAACTATTTGACATTATTTTGTAAACATAACAAAAATGTGGCCATCAACATTTTTGGCCATTTTCCCAATAATATTATATACCCAAAGAAATAATCGCAAATTAATATTAGAATTTATAATTTAAGAAATCGTCATTTTGACGGGTCCCGTAAACATAGTGTTAAACACGCTAGAAATAATTGCAATCTTCACGATTTTATTTTTAAAAGAAACTCTTTCATATAATATAAAAAAATACATGACATTCCATTCAAAAATTAAAAGTCACCTTCATTTCTACAAAAATGATGAAGATAAAAAATTACATTGTTTGCAAAAAACAGTATAACTTCTTTATTTTTTTCTAATGTTTACCATTTGGAAGAAAAACGCCGGTTAGTGTATCGTGAACACCCTGTATGTGTCATTGTGTAAACTGTGTTACATGTTACATGTAAAATACCATTTCAGAGACACCTTGTATACATACATATATCATATGACGTATTTGACCACTGTGAGATAAAAGAGACACCCCATATGTATACACGAAATTAGAAAAGCATGTATTAACAAAGTAGCTATATTATAACTTCACGGGATTGAAGTATCTAGTAAAAGTACCGGTTAAACTTCGTTTTCTTGAACCAAAAATTTTCACTTTTTTAATAAAATCCTGTAGATTTTTACGAGAGAACTCCAAAAATGCACGTTAAAGTTGAGCGATTTCTAGTGTTTTTGACAGGGAAAGGCGCCGTCATATTGGTGTTTACTGAGCAGAAAATTTTAGGTTGGGCTTGCAAATTTGAATCCCCCTCAGGCTCCGCAAATGTATAATACATCACTGTACTTGACAGTATACAATAATAAAACGAGACACTAGGCACCAAATGACAAGATTCTGTTGTTATTCTACTGGTTGACAACCGAATTTTGAATGTCTATGCACCCTCTCCCACTTTTTGCTGCTAACAAGAAGAGAACTAGATCCTGACACTGTCAATCTGGGTTGAGCACAATTTTCCCCGAATAATGTACAGTGTTCCGTCACACACTAAAGTGCTTGAAGTAGTAGTAAGTTCAGACAGTGTTCAAATGTAAGTTCAAAAAAATCCTATAATTTATTTGATCGTTATAAGTACATTGAAATCGGACATTTTTGCTACGAGTTTAATTCATTACGAAACGATCAATCGGAATGTTCAACATGATCGAATGTTTTGTATTTCATATCTAGACAGCATATTTTATGCATTTATGAGAAAAATGAGTAGGTGTAATTTTAAACAGTAAACAAATTAGATGAATTTAGATATACTGTTTTAAACATTTTAAGAGAAAAAACAAATTTCTATTTCATTGCAGGTTGTTGAAATTCAGGTGGAAAATTTTGATGTTGCATAAAGATCCGCTATCTATTCATATCTAACGAGTTTTTGTATGTAGGCGAACATTTTTCGTGAAACTTGCAAATTAAATATAACCCTTTATCAATGTGATGAGTAGACTGCGGATGTTTCACTGACATAAATAAAAATTGTACTAAATTCAGTCGAATTTTATATTCCATGTTGTTTTGAAAGTTTTCAGAAGCCATAAATGCATAAAAATCCACAGTCTAGTTATGAATTTCGGCTCAGAAATATATAATAGTTGAGAACCCTTGTGTTCCCTAAATTCATACACACGATGTCTTAAAATTACCCTGTAAAACAAAAAAAAGAAGGCATTCTGCTAAATATTGATGTAAATTTGCATACGAGCATTACTTTAACTTTTATATACAGCAAATATATTAATTTAAAATAGGAACAAAAGAATATTAAGACTAAATGTATTGAGCGAAGTGTCACTTCGATCAGAAGAACCCGGTAGCCGCTGTCACTTCGCATTTTCCTTTCGGCTGTACGTTACGAAATAGGTTAAGGCGCTTATTGGTTTTATCAGAAAAATTTATCACTCACGATTGTCTGGAATAACGCTTCGGCTTTTGCTGCTTCTTCATTTTTGAATCAAACAAATGCATTTCACTTTAACTAAGAAGCTACTTTACGAAACTTCAAAACACGCTAATACCACTGGTTACGCGTATACAAGATCGAGTATCGAAATGTAAATACATCAAAATTCTAAATAAAATAGGTTATTGGTCATTACCGAATTCTGCGTGTTGTGATACTTGTGATTGGCAGGACGTCGATTTAAATTCGCTGGAGAGTCATTTGTTCAAATTGGGCGTCTTAATATGTGAAGACTTATTGAAAAGGAATTAGTACGCAGTGCTTTATTGTTTTGATCGTCAGTTACGTAAAGTTTGAAACATTGTTGACGACCCAATTGAACGCGGGAATCCTAACCAATACATGCGTGTACAGTGTACTCACGAGACAATTTTACGGATGTCGATGGACAGTTCTGAACGATTTCCCGCGGAAGGTGCGGTAATAATGATTGCTATTTTCTCGTGTGCAACGAAGTTTAACGTAATTACAATGAACCGGAACCGAACCTAACATTGAACTTTTCATGCGAAATATATACGAGAGTTTTGGGAACTACGAAAGAGAGAGAGAGAGTAATTGTGTTTATTTCCTTGGATGTGACATTTATTTCGCAGAGGTGTGTGTGTGTGTGTGTGTGTGTGTGTTTGTGTGTGTGTGTGTGTGTGTGTCGCAGGGCAGAATCACTTTACGAAGTTACGTTAAGATGTTAACTATTAAATTTATTATGAAATTATTTATAACGGCAGAAATCATTTTGTAAGATTAATATTCTAGTTTGTTTTACGTGAATTATTTCGTGAATACGTAAAGACTGAAAACATATAATTTCCAGGTTAACGAATGTACAGGGTGTACCATATGGAAAAGAACAACTAAGTATATATTTTGGTTGTAAGAAAAAATATAGGAAAACGTCCAAGAGAAAAGTTATACATACATACTATGTATTTGACATAGTAAATATGATGGTACAAATGAATTTCTTGGTTAGTCATTATCGAGGTTATTTGAAGCACATTTTCTGGATAAAGATGACCAGGCACAGTACTTCACAGTGAAAATTGTAAGTACATAATGTATTAACGAACATTTCAGCTAATTGTAAGTTTAATAACAGAGTAACGATTTTAACAAAAATGGAATTAGCAACTTCTATTTAGTTTCACATACTTTCATAATTCGTACAAAAAATGAAAATGATTGGTAATTGTGTATAAAAGACAGTTGTGCACGGGATCTTTAAGGTCGCACAAGCCTTGTTTATAAACAGAAGATAAGCGATCGACGGCGGGCAGCTAATACTGATGCGTACGCTGTTACAGATGCACAGCTACATACAGGGTGTACACTAAAGTGTTACAAACTGTTTTCTCAGAATCTAATGAAGTTATCGACTTAATTTTTTTTAAACATACAAGTTTAAGGGGGGCTAATACATATACAGTATAATAATATGTATAATAATGATAAAATAATAATTTTAATAGTTTTCAATGCAGTCCTTATACATACGGTCATTTATTATTATCAAATGTTATAAATAGACTGCGGATCTTTATGCATTTATGGCTTCTGAGAATTTTCAAAAACTGGTAGAACATAAAATTCTACAGAATTTAATACGATTTTTATTTATGTCAGACCTATATAAAGGCTACCACCACTGAAAATAATACTTTATTTGTTTCCACTTTCTCAAAATTTGCCTACAACAATTAAAAATTGCATGAACATCCGCAGTCTAGTTATAACATTTGATAATAATAAATTACCGTATGTATAAGCACTGCACTGAAAACTATTAAAATTATTATTAATGTTTATATTATTATAAAATGTTATGAGTTCATAAGTCACATAAATTCGGATCGCTGAGTACTTAATGCTTCCTTACCTGATCCCAGAGTCGCCAGACGAGGGGAAGGAGCACGAATTGAGGAGAAAAAGTTATCCTCTCTCTGCCAGTACCGAATTAGCCACGTGACATTGTGACATATGCACGAAAAAGACGAAACGCGTCACGTGACCGGGCCGTGGCGGAGCGTGGGGAATAGCGTCGTAGAAGGGGAAGGTAGAGTGCGGACACAAGTCTTAATCTGGCGACTCTGTTTCACCCTGTATATTCAAAATAACGTTTCAGTAAAATAATACATTTGACTCACTTGTTTAGACTACACTGCCTTTGTGCCAAATTCCATCCGGTTCGTTCTCGATGTGTATTGTCTCTGTAACAAAAATAAACAAAACTGTTAAACTCCTTAACAGTTGAGGATTTACCATGTATTTTTATTTAAATGGATGGTGAATTTTCTTTACTGCTGTGTTTTGAAAGGTAGTATATTTCTGAAAAATGATCCGTTTAACTATTAAGGATTCTCCGTTGATGAAGCTGTACCACTTGCTTATAATTTGTTACTTTCGTTACTGTTTCTTAACTCTCATATACTGTGGTAATATGACAAGAAGGTACCAGGGGCAAGACTTGTATCCGCACTCTACCTTCCCCTTCTACGACGCTATTCTCCACGCTTCCTACACGCATTTGCCGTCTTCGTCAAACGATTCGGCCAATAGCGGAAGACGTATCGCGCGGAGTAGGGATATCACGTGGCCCCTACAAGTTATGTATTCACTGCCATCTCCTGATGGACGATCAGTACAGCAACTCACAGTAATATTCGGTTAATCTTTAAAAGAATGTAACTTTTTTCAAGTTGAATTTTTTGAAACGGTAGAAGAATTAGTTTGTCAGTGGTGCATACGAGAAAATTATAAAAATAGGTTTTGTAGATCTGTGTCAATTTTGTATACATTCTAAAAATTTTATCGAAATCCGTCAACATTGCAATGATCTACAATGGTTAAAAATGGTGGAAATAGCAGTTTTTTACTTTTTTCGACCAATAACTATAATAAATCTAAAAATATGCAATTTCATCATTGACTCAAATCTACAAAACGTGTGTTTCAAATTTTCCAACTAGTTGTCCTTTAAAAAATATTTTTTTACTAATGAACTGATCTTTCTATCGTCTTAAAAAATTAGTCATTTAGTTCAATCTCAATAAAGTCAATTTTTCTGCAAAGAATGTCCGAATATTCAGGTTGAGTTATTTAATTTTAAAATGGTCTAGACTTTTGAACCACCATATATTATCCCACATCTATTTTTCGAATCCTGAACACTAAATAGAAATGAAATTCGCAAATATTGCAATTGTTTAAACGAAACATAAACTTTTTAAATGGAACTTGAGCACAAGACACACAGACACACACAAAGTTCGATTAGAAAATCCTTTGAATTGATCACCAGAACAATGAATTGCACTCCAGTCAATCGTTAAAATGGACTGGTTCAAATTGATCCTGATTACGAGGAATTTCCTCGTCTGGTGTTCTTCACTGTACTCTATCCTCTTGATTCAATTGGATGAAAGTATAGTAATTGCACCTTCTTGTAGTTTATTAACTACAAAGTTTACGAAATGCACATTCTAATTTCATTTAAGATTAGAAGTTAATCGACGTCTTCACTAATTGCATTATGTTCCTTGCATATTTGTGAAGTATTGTTTCCAGATAAAGCTAAAAAATGTTGCTTCGTATATTCTACCATTTCTTTCCTAGAACAGATTATGCAAAATGTATAGGTATTGCAATTTTCTAACTGCGCATTTTACGAAGAAAATGTGATACTTCACATCATTGTTCCAAGGCAATAAATAATTCAAACTGCTTACAGTCGTAGAATGTTGGATTTTAAGGTTGCTATTGTTTACTATACGGCTTTGATTTCAAAAAATTCTTTGTACAAAGAAATTTGTTGTATAATCTGTAAAGCAATCTGTAAAATAATCTTAAAGAAAGTAAATTGAGATATAAATTATTTTCATAAGAAAACTACTTGAGGATGTTTGAAAATTATTATTAATATGAACAAGATTCGATATATTTAGAAAGCTTTTCAATCAGTGGCATGTTTAAAATGTTTATACTAACATCTCCATTGTAAATTGTAAATTACATATCTTATAAATTATTTTAAAGGTTTTATTTTTAGTAATTATTTAATGAAGTAAATTTTATGAAGTAAAATTAAGTTTCTGCATTAGGGGTTATTAAAATTAAAATATGGTTTATTGTTAATCTCGAATATTATTTAAATAAATTTTTTTTTCTTTCAATAAAAAGACTTTTTTAATCGATTAAAGGATTGAGAATATTCCGATATCAAATTAATTGTATGTGCTAATATTCGCAACTTTGGTGGATACCAAATAATATAAAAGCAAGATTATAATTACGAAACTGATAAGATGCACGTAAAGTGCTTCAAAGCAATATGTTTTTCCAAAAACGAACAAATGCTATCTCTACTGTCGTTCAGAAATTACTGTTCCCTATCGAAGTTTATCGTCGGTACACTCGCGAAAGGAGAACTAATTAAGACTTTCCAATTTGCATTTAGTACCGATTGAAATGTCCGTTTCTATTTATCTCTCTATTAATGAGTTCTTCACGTATTGCAATCTTTATTGAAAATTCCACTCTCGTAAAATCCGCGAATTAGAGAAACTCTGAATGTATTACTTCTCGAAAGACGAAAATTAAAACATATAATACATATACAAGTGGCACACTTCCTTACATCAGTATTATAACAGCCATATGCTCCCTTGAATTAGTAAATTAATTATCCAAATTTTACTACTCTAATACCTTCTATAGTCAATTTCTATTAACGCATGGCGTAAACGAAAAATATATAAATATTTTAATTTCTTCCTGAAGTTTTATGTACTGTTATACATATGCAGTAATTATCGTTTTACTGTATCAATAATATTTACTGCATCAATGATTAATTTATGATCATGAAAACAGTAAAACATAGAGAGTAAATTATTCATACTTGTGAAATTACTGAAATTAAAATGTGAAAACCAAAAAATCAAAGAAAAATTCCACACATTTTTTTTCGTAGTCAAAGTTTTGTCATCCTGAGGAGAACTTTAGGATATATATTCAAATTACAGTGACACAGTTCCTTGGAAAGTTTAAATTGGGCCACGCACTATGCAGATCATGCATATCTTACGACCGCATTTCCCATTTCTTGTGCTGGAGAATAAGGAACTAGCTACGCGAGTTTTGACATTAATGTATAACTCCATGAACGAAGGATGTACATTTTTAAATGGGTTTTAAGGGCTGCAGCCCAGGGTCCCATCGAGTCAAAGCGTCAAAATAATAAAAACAAAAACAAACCAAATTAAAAACTTTAGAAAAAATAGATTATAAAAAAATTTTTGGTACTTTGGGTTAATTTGGATTAATTCGGTAGGCCCTCAAACAGTGTTTGCTCAGGGCCCCAAAATTAACAGTCCGCCGCGCCGCTGCGTTTAGCAACAGATGCATAATGCTTTAAAACAATCCGACAATATGATAATCACCGGACGACAGATACAACAACTTAATTTGTGCTTCAAATGGATATCACGTCGTCTGTTGACTCCGCTCGTTCATGCCGAGCCGTATGAAACTATTAACGGAGAAAGCATATAGCGCGCATTAGTATGCTTAATAAACCTTTATTGTGCGTTCGCGTAGTAACAATTGACCCGTCACTATTCTAAGACCCGCATCGTCACAGTTTCATCAGCGACAATTATACAGCAAAAAATCATGCAATTCGCGAATTTCTTCATTGCGAACGTCAGATGGAACACGCCATTCACTATAGCGCAAGTATGTATATTGCAATTGGACACTTTATAATTGTTAGATCGCTGCAGAGATCCTCTTAATTACCTTTTTATTATGTAAACTCTGAAATTATTTATACAGGGTGTCCGAGAAATGGTTTACATTAGTACATATATGTTAACGAGACTTTTAAATTTAAAAAATGAGAACTTTGATGCTGTAAAACTATCATAATGTCAACATAAAATAATTAACACTAAACCTACCGACCATCAGAAGTGAGTAATGTGTATGGTACTATAAAAATAACAAGATTTTTATTTATATTTTGTGCGATTTTTACTATAATATTATATATACTAGAGTCCTGAAAACATCTTTACAATCTCAATAAAAGAATTTAAGAATTAAATTAATTAAAGTAACAGAATATTGTTATAAAATTTTAACAATTTTAGTAAAGCAGCGTTATCAAATATTGCATATTAATAAATGTGAAAGTATGAAAAGTACTGGGCTCTTACTCAGAAATATTTCACTTTAAGGAGAATGTTAGTATCGATAACAGTTAAAAATTTGAAAATTTCTTGAGAGAATCACAGAAACTCCGAATTCGGACTGATCGATATCACAGACGCCGCGCCGCGTGAAACACAGTAGATGTTTGGAAAAACGTTCGTGCGCTACTAAATTAGATGAAAACTACGATAACGTCCACGTTCATCGTTGCGCCGGAGGAACTAGCGCTTTATTGCAAATCATCACAGCGTTTCAGTAGCGGTGGGGGCCGGTTGCAACGACGTCTATGATAAAAGATAATTCTGTTGCCAGCGTGTTACGTTATAGGTGAAGGTTACCATGATCATGTCGCGCGCCAATTGGCTGATAATAATTAGTACGGAAAACCAAGACGAAATATGATCAACGTGGATAATGGAAAATGCTTTCCGGGTATCAATCAAACAAAGGTGACCAAACGGGAGTTGGTACATGGAAAGAAACCATAATTTTTAGTTAATCATATAATCATAGCGCGGCTACTGCGGACGGATTCGTCCGCGTTTTTCGTTAATTTAACGACGCCACGAAAAACATTGTCGCAAAGGAAAACAGTTACTTTAAATGATCTCAGGAATTACCTCTTTCAAGGAAATACAACATTTTTGGGACACCCTCAAAAGTTTTGACAATAATATTAAAAATCACGGGATTCAATATTCAAGGTGGTCATAGTTCCATCATATAGTTATGACTAGAATGCGGATTTTATGCATTTATGACGAAAATGGGCTCGCATTTAAAGCAGTGGACATGTTAAAAATATTTATGGACATCAGTGTATTAGTTTCAGCTTGATACGATAATTAAAAAAAGTAAGAAATGTTTATTTAGCTCCTGTGTTCTGCAATCAATGCAAAGATTTTTATTTTATTTAAAGAAATATTATAAAAGTGTTCGGCATTAATGTCCCTATTTACTTGTTTTGTTTAATCGCAAGACGAAGTTTAAACAAGATCTATATTAAATATATTAAATAGATTGTTTCGATACTTTTCTGGCCAATATCTCATCACAGGTTACAATCCTAAATGTATCAAACTATGCGCAGCAATTGGAGCTGTCTCTATGTTTAGCGAATTCCACGTTTCGCAGTTTTCTCTTCGATTATACTTCCCTGTAGTGCAATTACACACGATTGCATAAAGTTATTCTACTCATTCGCGTATTTTTATTGAAAGTGTTTCAACTCCAATGATGCCTTGTGAAAGTACTGACATTTGCATGGTTAATTGGCGCCGGTAGTAGACGCCGCTAGACAAAAGTGTACGATAGCTCTCACATTCCCATGCAAAAATTAATTTACATATCGTATCGGAATTACTTTTTTTAGTACACATTTACTCAAGAATTACTACCAGGTCTCGAACAGGAACACGAAAAAATGCGTATGCTTATTTTTTATCTATTAACCTATTAACTGTTCGATTCTTCGAAGATGAATATAAACCTAACTAAATAACTAGGACAGTTGATCCGTATACAAAGTGAACGTTTCTCTTTACGAAGCGACTTTTCGGAAAGGCGTAATTTGCATTATTCGGCAGCATGTAGCTGTCGCAGGTTTATGAAAATAGCTACATGCTCAGCTGTCTGCTTCAGAGTAATGGAAATTACGCTGCTGAATAATGCAAATTACACTTTTGAAGACGATCTCGGCCTAGATCGATCTTTTATCTAGCGTTTTTGACTACTGAAAAACCTCATTTTTGTATTATTGAGGAATGAGAACGCGAATCCCGCACCCTTGCAATCCTGGAAACGGAGTCTACCGCCTTAATGATTTTAATAGAGAAGAAATCATATATTGATATCTTCAATTTTTTAAATTTTACAACAATTTTCAATTTTATCTTTTCAATTTTCCTATAAATGCATAAAGATCCGCAGTCTAATAATCACATTCCTACTGATTAAAATACTTCCTCATTGGTTTGGTTTTCGCTCAGCATAAGGTCCAAAATCGTGGCAGCAGTTAACGCATGTTTTATAAAAACTATTTAACTGATATAATTTTGATTAATTTTACTTTGAAAAAGTAACTCGTGTAGTTCAAATACCCATAAATATGAGTGTCAAACCCTAATACAAAAAGTTCGGTAGTTCTTCTGAAAAAAATTCCTAAAACTTGGTGAGATAACGGTGAGAATAACCCCGGGAAATAATGATCCAGTATGTAACAATAAACTGTCCGCTTGAAAATGTCTCGTTGTTACACGCGTGTAGTCTCGCAACGGCCAAATCTGTTCCGGTACCGTGTCCAACAAACTGAGACGTATTGTTCGGAACAAACCAGCAAGCATTTCTCTCGCTGCGTTATAACAATGCATATGATAATTACAGTTGTTAAACGTATCACGCGTGTGACACTTATTATGAACGTTCTATGCTTGATTCTGCATTCAAATAAAGTGATCCACTTTTACACATGTAGTTACATCAGAAGAATTCTTCTAACGGGACGGCCGAAGCTGCCATACTGTCCAACAAAATCAAACTTTTTTCATGTTCAGCAATTACTGTTGGGTGATTCTTATAGTTTTTTGCGCTGATACCGAATTACGAGGCGTAATTTGCATTATTTGGCAGCATGTAGCTGTCGCAGCTTTATGCAAATAGCTAGAAGAAACGCGTAAATTTTGGTAAAATAAATTCGAATGTAGGAAACCACATGTGCGTAGAGATCCACAGCGTTCTAATATATATTTTTAAATTTAACAAGATTAAGATTTATTTCATTTTTCGTGTTTTAAGAGGACAAAGATTTAGTGCAAAATCTTGTATCCCTGTTTAACTCCCGTTTCAATTTATTTGTGATTTGTTTCAATTATTTGCGAGTTATAGTAATTTAGCAGACAAATAAACAAACGACTAGAGATGGGATCAAGTTCAATAATTTGTATAAAATGGGGTACTTCATTGAATTTTCACATCAAAATAATAAGGGTTTTCTTTGCGTTCTAAATATGTATTGTGATTTTAGATAATTTTCCACTTCTAACACAGCAAACGATGAAAAAATAATGATTAGACAAATCAGAGAATTTCCGGTACGATATTCATAAAAGTTTCGAATCTGTTCGACCAAGATTCGAATATACTTGCAAGTATTGTTTCCGGTTACCAAAGTACTTGTAAAAGGTTCGATACTGTCTGTCTGGCATAGGTTCGAATATACTTGGGAGTACTATTTCTGTTTTTCGAAGTACTTATAGAGAGTTCGAATTTAATCAATCAAAGTTCGAACCTGTTTGCGAGGTACTTGATCCCATCCCTACGAACGACTATCATGCGGCGAATTATCAAAATTACCGATCAGTAATTTGCAAAATATATGAAACAAATAAAGAATATTGTATCGAAACCAACAAAACGTTTACAAATGTTCACTTTGCGTCTACTATAAATCGTAGAGATAAACAAGTCAAAATTTATAAAATTTAACGATTCAATTTTTACTTACAGGTACACATTTTCTCGGAGTATCGTCATTAAGTCTGCAACTATTGAGAAAACTGCATTCACTTCGTGAAAAATGCGCAAATGTAGTTCGTCCATTTGACTTTAGTATCAAGGAGTTAGGAGTCGTACGTTACGTATGTGATAGGAATAACGATTGAACGAGACATTGTCCACGCCGCAAATTTGTTTCGTTTCTGAAGGTTAGCCTAAGTTCTCCTTGTAAATTGTAAATGTATACATTTACCTTTCGTGAGAGGTTTTTATTTTGATTTGAACTTTGGCTAGAATTTCTCAAGCTCAAGCATTCCGCGCTAAGTATTATATATTTTAAAATTTGTCGTAGATATTAAAGGACTGCACAAACAAAAATTTTAATTCAGCAAATACGTATTTTTCAAGACTCTGTTTATAGAACCTGTGTTCTGATGTTTGTCAATTTTTAAAAAATTACAATATAATATACAATTAATGCAGAATTCAGAGGCAAAGTTAAACAAAAGTATCGAGAGGATTTTTTTTATTTAAATAGCACTCTTTAATCATTTAATTACAGTTTATGGAGCGTGATAGACCATTAAACTTTTTGTCGGGCGTGGAGTCGCATGAACGTCATTAGTGATTGACGACTGCTTTCGCGATATTCGTGTAAATGGAATTTCTCAGATTTTTATCGCTAATGTGGAAGTTAAATGTCTTTCAAATTGATTTAAAACTTATGCCTGCTTCTTGTGCGGTTTTTTGCAGAACAATTTTGGAGTGTATGCGGTTAATTGCCATGACTTTGTTACACGAGTTGCATTTGCCTAGCGTATCCTTCATTATTATCATATAGCCGTGTGTTAGCCGGCTGTGTTTGGTTCGAATTCAGGTTAATCTTTAACAAATTCGCTCGTGCACAAGAAAAACGTCAGAAATAAAAAGATAAGAATTTTACAGGAGAGCGCTTCAAAGTCCCTTGATAGTTAAACTGACTGTGGCTGCAAGTTGAAACAAATAAAACCTAATTGCAGTTGATTTTACGGTGGTCATTGGAGTTTCTATGAAAAGAACATACGCAAAAAGTTGGCCAAGTAGACAAACTTTTTAGGCTGTGACGCTCTAATCGCTGATGATTATACAGGTCGTAGCACTCTCGAGGTTGTAACGAGAATTGCAATGTAATTACGTTCGCGAGTCTTTAAAACAAGCCTTTGTAAATACACAAGACTGCGCTGTAACAACAACTGCGACATTTACAATCCGACAGTTGGTGTTTCATGTGCTTACGTATTCTACTTTTCAAGCAAACATTGGCATCGCACGTGTCGTTAAGAAATTATTCGAATGGAAGTTTATCTTTAGAAATATTTTGGAATACTTTCGAAACCTGTTCGATATCAACGACTTGTTATTTTAGCAAATATTTCACTCTTTCCAAACGTAATTCATAGTTTCCTTCAGAACAAATGTAATATACCAAATCGGTTATTGAAATTAATTTTTTTTATTAGATTATTGAATTAATTTATTTAAAGATTATATAATTTATTTACTTAGATTAATTTCTGGCTTCCATTCTAATATCCTGTTCGACATAAACAGTATCCTGATTAATACTCTTCTTAATTTACTAACCAATATTCGATTCTGAAATCTGTCTGCAAAATTTCTAGAATATAACGTTCTAGATTCTAGACGATCGAGAATAATATACGATTAGTGTCAATTAAAAAAGAACTAACACTTGTTTTAAATACCAATCGTAGCGCAGCCACAACGGACGGATTCCGGTTCGGCCAATACCAGCACCAACGTTCGCTATAGCTGCGCTCTGATTGGTCCGCGTTTTTCGTTAATCACTCCTTAACAAAGCCACGGAGAACATTTTCGCAAAGGAAAAAGTTACTTCAAATCTCCTGAGGAATCATCCCTTTGGAGAAAGTACAACATTTTTGCGACACGCTGCGTAATTTTATATGTATAGTCTTGTTTTCTAAATAACCTATACAAACTATACATTAACCACTAATTTTAAACAAAACATAACTTGAAAAGACCTTTCTCTAAAAGACCAATGTTTTTTGCAAAAATGGCTTCACAATATTGTAATGCAAATCAATACAATCTGAAGTAAGTGATAAATTAACTTATTTAGATGTCAATCTAACACAATCAGACTACATTTATAGTTGCCGACATGAACGTTTACCAATAAACAGAATTAAAATGTGTAGTACCCTCTTTCGTAAAAGTTTAGTTAGAAGTTAGAAGTAATCACATGTACGATGAACACGTTTAGTAATCGTATTGCTAAGCCAACGGTTAACGCTGCTTCACAGTAGCACTTTTCAAACGTACCTACGACCTACGTCATGAACCGTTATCACTGAATAATTGAATATTTTATCTTTCTAGCCTGTTGATTTTGCAACGTTTCTAATTGTGTACAATGAAGAATTAGAAAACTAAAAGAATGTTTATTTTGGTTTTAGTCTATTAAATCTAACTGTATATTATTTATTTTACAACTTTTAATTAAATTATATTTAATTAAATTATACTTAATTAAATATATACGAAGGAAACATATTTACCAGTAACTATATTATTTATACAATCACTAGACTGCGGATTTTAGCTATTTGCACATAGCGATAATGAGTGGGTCAAATGTAAAACATTTAAAGCATTTAAAAATACTGTTGTAGCGTACTCTTAGCTTATAAAAATGATTAAGAAAAGAGTATTTAGCTCCTTTTCATCTTGCATGAAATGTTAACAATTTTTATTTTGCATTGAAATCCGCAGTCCAATAATTACATATGTAGATCATTATTATTGAGAAAACTGTAATCATAAAAATGTAATAAAAATTTAACTGATTTTTTTTATCGACGAGGGAAATGAATATCAATTCAGTTCCTGTATTTCTAAGTAGGTCTTTAAATATGTAAACGTTCGCGGCCTGATTACTATAGCGGAACGTTAATTAGCAAGATTTTCGAGTTACCGAAGCTCCATTCCCTCGAATATTAAATCCGGACAACACTTTCACAAATTGATAAAGCTATCAGTTGCTAAATTATGACCAAGTGAATCCTAGGTATTTATGGATCAAGAAATATGCGATAGTGCAATTCTGTAATAAAACATATTGAGGCTGCTGTGCAAAGTTATAATGATGCAGTAAATCATTGTAATTGTAAGTGAAATGAGAACAGAAGTCATCTGTGTGTGCATTTAAATAATCTATCATTTAAAACGTGTATATTTTCACAATAACCGTACCGAGAATAAAATGTGACAGATACAAACGTTGTTCTATAAAAATTACAAAACTGAATTTATTCAGATTTCTTGCAATTTTTGTGACAGTATGTGCCTGAATGGAGAAATTTATTCAATAATTTCTAATGAGAGCATCTTTGTAATTCCAACAATTATGATATAACGAGAATAAAATGTGCGAAACACACGTTGTTTTATAAAAATTACAAAACTGAATTTATTCAGATTTCTTGCAATTCTTGCGGAGAAATTTATTTAAGAATTTCTAGTGAAAGAGAGCATTTTTGTAATTTCAATAATCATGAAATAAACAATGTGAAACCGGTCATTTGACCGATCGTGGTACGGTTATTGTTAATGAATCCTTGTACAATATTAATCTCAACGAACAGTTTGTACTTGGAAATTGTTTCCTCACTTACGATTAACCTTCTACAGCAGCAACAACTTGGGCACACTTATATGTGCATGTTATTGACAATCGTTCAAAGTCGCATGTCCACGAACAGGTAGAATGTCAACGCAAACGCCTCGACTAATTTTCAGTTAATATACAGGGTGTTCCTAAAATGTCGGACAACCTTGAAAGGGGTGGTGTTTTAACTTATTTGAAGTAACTTTCTCCTTAGCAGAAATTGGATGTTCAAATAGTGAAATCATTTTTAACAATATATATTTGGTTGTTCAAATTTTCAAATACACTAATATATGATTCTTTCAAATGACATGTATGTAGCCAAATAAGACAATATATTATCTTAACGATTATTTTTCAAATAATTTATAATCACTTCTGAAATTACATTATTTGAGGTACTATATCAAATATGTACCATGTTATTTTCTATTCTAATTATTTACAGGCCTGTGATCAATTTTGAATCATTATTTGAAATATCATTTGAAACAACGATGTTTTATAAGTACTTACGATAATTATTGTTCTTCGAAATTATGTCTGACATTATGTACAGCCATCCTTCGCTGTACATTATATTCAGGATTATTTATTTTGTCAAATTCGATATAAAAACGATTAAAAAAATTATTAGAAACTGCTATTATATCAAACGAATCGGTATTATTTCAAATAGATATTTCTTATTACCAGATTTTGATCCCGTTATGCAGGAGGAAAAATTGGAGGAAAAATTGTAAAAACAAAGACTTACTTTCTGAGCCACTTGAACATCCCCATCATGCCCATCGCGCACGTGGCGCATCGGCTGACAGCGAGTAGGTAAGATTCGGCTAGCTGACAGGTGAGCACTGTGACACTACTGAACCACGCGATTAAAACCTTGCTGGCCGGTGATCGCCGGTCGCGACGATCAAACCGATCAAGCCGGTCCGCGTCTTTTTCGCGACTGACGACAAGCTGTCGAGCGTTATTCTCGGCGCGACACTTCCCTCTGGTTCTGACACTTCTGACCGGCTGCCGCTTCACGTTCCCACTGAATCCGATTCCTTGCACGATCGCCGCCCCACTACCGATGTCCTGGCCGAATCTCCCGTGTCCTCGAGAGCTGTTCCTTTCGACATTTCAACCAGCGCAAAAAATTGTTAGTTTACCCTCCGAGGCGAGGACGTTGAAACTCTGCGTCGCGACGCCGCGAGCCTATTTATATTATATTTGGGATAGAAATTGCGCGACAACTTTATCTACTAGCCTACATTAATATTCGGATACAGTAGAAACTCGATTAACCGAATCCCGATTATATACGAATATTCGTTTAAATATTATTACTAGACGGCGGATCTTTATGCATTTATGGCAAAATTGAGTAGATGAAATCGAAAATTGCAGGACAATTTTAAAAATTGAACATGTCAATATATAATTTCCCATCTATTAAAATTATTGAAGTAAGAAATAACATTCTGTTTGGTTTCTATTCCTTGCAATCGATACAGACAATTTTTATTTTGCATGAAGATTCGCAGTCTAATGATTAAATTATGAAGGGAAATAAATTTTCGGAAATAAAACATTTATTTTCGAATATAATGTACGATTTAATCATGTCCCTCGGGTCTCGATTCTCGGGCTTTAATTTATCCGGACTGTTTGTCTCCCGATCATGCCGGTTAATCGAGATCCTATTGTACCTTTTTTCCATTTATGGTTTTATGGCGGATCAACGGCTAGGTATAATTAGCGACATCATAGAAGAGATCATACAGCTCCGTCCGGCTTATATTAGATCAAGACTTTACTGTAGTGACGTAGTTCTATGTAGTAAACGCGAATTTATTAGCAAAATTGACCTGGAATTTTAAGGAAATTGAATTTTTGTATATAAGAATGCTAATCTTAGAAAATAGTTTCCAGAGTAACTATTGTCGTTCCCTTTGCATTTTTCAATTGTGATTTGTCGGCAAACTGTTCACGAGGTCTTAAAGCTGCATTTATGCATTACCTGTCGGAATTGTTCAACCTTTGTGTAAATAACCAAAATGCATAAATAACTTGAAAACTTGAGTATTTAGAATTGTTCGCACCAGGTTTTAAAAAATAAACAGTCGGAGCAGTTGTGTGACGTTTTTAGAAGAATATAAAAACTGTTGGAAGAATAAACGGGTACCTGGTTGTAATAAACACAAAAGTTTAACATTATAAACGGATAATCGAATGATAATGCACTTACCAATAGTCTAAGTCTTCCACATCCATCATTTCCGCAATCCTTTTTTGTTTTTTTATTTAAAGCCACTATTAAATAAGAAAGCAACCGTCGAAGCGCGTCTTTAACTACACCCGTTGAATGAGTACGAAAGTGTCAGAAACATATTATAACAAAATAAATAAATCATCAGATAAATTCTGTCGGTTAAGAAAACTTATATGTTTTCTATGTCACAAGTTTACATTATCTACAGCACAAATAACATGTATTTTCCAATGGTCGTCGTAACGATAGAATTGAACATTCATTAGAATTATTGAAGCTTTTATGCAATGAAGTTTAAATGTGTTTCTCAATCTAATATATACAGGGACCGTGCGACGTTCCGTCAAGCTAGCGAACTTCTAAAACACATGTCAATGTCAATCGTGAACTATAACGCAGTTGCTGCGCGTTCAAGTTTGACAACAACTTTTGACTTTAGCCTGCTTCGGCGCGTTTGCTTCTTCGTGGTGTTTACATTTCTCCCAGACTGGGAGATTTTTCTAAGAAAACTGTAATTTCTTCTTCGATTAAAATTAATTCGGAATTTATACCAAGATACACTTGATTCTCTAGAGTTTGTTATTATTATAGAAGTGTTTAATAAAGCAATATCGAAATTCGTTAATATGTATATCGATTTAAAATCTGTTAAATCTGCAGATGAAGAACTGCGTCTGACAATACCTTTTCCAAGGTATTTTTATTGGCAAGGAACATTGTACATACTTGAAATACAAGTCTAAACATCTCGCTTTACCGCTGAAATGATTGAAACGGAAACATTTCGTTTGCCGAAATTTCACTTGTTGTTTAAAATGCTATTGCACTGTCTATTGCTGGTAAAATGCGCAGATAAGGATTGCATCGCTAAACTCTATTTAAACAATCAAGTGAGACAAATGGAGCTTTGAATTGCGCCGCAAGAACTCCTTTTGAAATTGCATTCCTAGACAGAACTCATTATTCTGGAACTAGGAAGCTTTTTGTGGAATCATTGACCTCATCCGCGATGAGGTTCGTTTGATGTTGGGCTGTAGGGGCAAGTAATGACGTGTTCCTTATCGTCGGCTTAATTTATGAGACCACCAGACGGCAATCAGTGTGATGAGTGATAACAAACAACGTTCCGTGATGTGACTGTTAACGACACTGTAGATCTTAGAAATTATACTCAATTATTTCATGAACAAACGAATTAAATTGCGTAGGAACTACTTCGACTAAATCAATCGAAATTAAATAAAAAATGAATCTATTCGAGTGCAATCATATATGTCCATTTCAAACGCTGACTTTATATTTCAGTTTATGCTACAGAAATACATGCAGTACTTCAATAGAAGTAGTTTATTAATCTGATTTAATGTATAATACATTGATTTAAAATTGTTTCAACAATGCACGATGGCTTAAACAAAGTCTTCTGTCGTATGCTAGAGTAAAATGATGCAAGTAATTGAACAGTAACAAACATATGTACATTTTTTATTACATCTGCACGCAGGCTAATTATTCACTGCGGATTTTATGTATCTACTATGAAAATAGGTAGATGAAATTTAAAGCAGTAAAAAGACTAAAAGAATTTAAGAATATTGGTACATCATTTTGCAACTTGTTAAACGAAGGAATAAATTTCTATTTGGCTGCTGTTTCTTACAATTGGCGCAGAACATTTTATTTTACATAGAGATCCCCGAGTCCACTAATGATTTATAAAGTGACAAATGAATTTTTGCTATTAAAATGAAAATATTTTACAGTTACTTTTTAATGTAATTAAAACTTATATTAGTTTACATAAAGTGAACACAATTGTTCAGTTATATCTATTCGAAACACTCGATAAACAGTAGATCATATATTATTAACAAAATATTAAATATTTAATCATTATAATAATAGCAACTCGGTAGCATTGCGCGTATTTATTTATAAAGACTAGCGAATTCGCTAGTCAATTGTGCAAATTGCAGCATTGTAATCACAGTTTTACAAAAATGTAATAAGACGCGTAAACATTAAATAGAGGTAGTAAGTTTATGATTTATATCTAATACGCTGGTAAGTGCACGTATTACGATAGAAATTAATATAATAGATAGGACTAGCTGTTTGAAAAAGGACTAGTGTCTATATGGCACTTCACATTATTCAATGGTATGTATTGTAGATGCAATTGTTGTTAGAACTTTCTTGTTCGTTTATTCATCAATTAACGAGACTTCATCTCTTGTTTCACGCAACTAGTGAACGCTGGCCAACCCTCGCGTCGTTGCTGCGACTGCAAAAGATATAAATTTCATTAATGAACTGTTTGCGTACTATAATGTTCATGATTAGACTGCGGATCTTTAAGCAAAATAAAAATTTTCTGCATTGATTGTGGAAAGCAAGAGTAAAATAAACATTGGTTTCATTCCTGAATGACTTTATTGCATTAAAAACATTACAATATCCTTTAATTTTTCTAATTTTTTACTGTTTCATATTTCATCCAGCCAATTTCTTCATAAATGCATAAAGATCCGCAGTCTATTCATGATCCATGTTGAAAAGCATCATTTCATATAGATTATAGGCTAAAAAGTTAGAACTACTTGCCAAGTAATTAGTGAATCAGTGAAATGTGATTACTTAAACAGTGAAAATCATCAGTAAAAAGAAGTATTACTTGATTCGATTAAAATCACTAACCGGAAAAGTTCTCATTAAAAATAGGATATTATTTCATTTCACTTTTTTAAAATTTGTCGACAAAAATTGGAAAATGCATAAACATCCGCAGTCTACATATATCAAACATGTTGAAAAAGATGACACAAATAATATAAACAAAAGAAGTTTGTGTATCATCCATTCTTGGTCCACTTTAAAACCATGAGTAGTGAAATTCGATTTTTGTAACAATTTACTTGGTGACTTAATTTTTATTTAAATAATTGAAAATATGTTGAAGTAATATTACACAATATGAAAACGGACAAACTTATTTAATTAATTATTAATAGCTATTAATTATAAAATTAATTATAAAATATTAACAATAACTATTAATAGTTAAATAAACATTAAAAAATTATTAATTCACGCTGTATACCTTAAAACCTCTATGAAGTCGATCTTTCATAATTGCAATGAACTCTTTGTAGGATAACTGTCCGTCGCCATCTTCATCGAACAACGCAAAGACTGTATCTATTATGTGACTCGAGAGTACACTTCCTGTACAGATTTTAACAGCGCGTTGGAACTCATCTGGAAAACAGATCAAATTCATGGTTTACAATTCTGACACTTTTTAAAATATTATGTATTATTTACCGTCATTTACTTAATAGATATAGAAAATTTATAATTTATAGGTGAACTAACAAATCAACTAAAATAATTTCTTTTGTACCACTATTTAACAGATATTTGTGGCTCCATTTTGATATAATACAGTGAGAACTGATTTTGTAAACCTTTGGATATGGGATGGTCCGCCAATGTGTACATTCGCATAGCTATGGAGAAGTCATCGATATTGTTTAAAAATTGATAAAAACGTCGGAACTCGTCGAATGTGATACCGATTTGAAGTTCCGTGTTCTGTAGGATTCGGTCCAGGTATTTGTCATGTCTATAAAACATAAAATTTATAAAATATTAACTAAGAATGTACATATAACGCTGTCTAGTTAAATATTATTATTATTTATGTAGTACCGAAATGAGTAAGACCACGAATGGTGCACAATATTCAATTTTTAATTTATTCAGAGTTCGACATAGATATTTCTTCTCATTAGAATAAAAACACATTTATTTTGTTATGTACTATATGTAAATGCATGTGCAATCGCAGTCTGGTGTTACATAACAAATAGAAAGATTAACCATGATATTCAAGTCAAAATTATGATCTACTCTCAACAATTCGATTATACATACGTACGACCCTCAAAGCTGTAGTGTGGATTTTATTATAAAATATAAACGTTATCCATATACATTATACATAATTACATTGTAAAATGTGGTCGCTAATGATCTAGATTTTGACGCGACTCTTGAATGTAGATTAAGCAATATCGAGGATATATTATTTATGTGTTTATTTGCGAAAACACATATTGTGCCGTACAACCAACTCAATTAATAATTAAATAATATTGTACATCATCTGCTTATTAAACAGATAGGCGATTATCGAGAAATTGTAAGAAGAAAACAGATTTCAAAGGAATACAAGGGACGAACGGTAGTACTGACGCAGATACAGAAGGGTTGTTTTCAATTGTTTAAAGAACAACATGTGCCATTAACCACAATTAGTTAATAAAACTGTTCTGTAAAGGGAAACTGTGACCACTGAAACCGGTACGATACCTGTTGGCTTTCTTTATAGACCACATTCGAGGTAATATGGAGCACCTGTCGATTTTAAAAACACTATTCAAAAATCAACGTTTATTTTGTAGATTAGATTTTAAGGAGTGCAGTAGGTATTACAGGTTGATTCTAATTGTAAGCCAGAGTCAATTGCTTTTTAGTTAGACGATGGGCAGTCCCAGTGGTGGGGGAGGGCTGACGTCACTACTTTAAGGGGAAGTGGGCCAATGGTGGAAGGAGTGACGCGACACTATGTCAAATAATTAATAAATTAATGGTGAGATAATAAAAAGGAAATGAACCGCCCTCTCTTAGGAATACTCCTTATCTGATTGTTAGTTATGTCTGAAAATGTTCCTCCTAGTGTCTAAATGCCCTCCCCCTCAGCCCAGGACACCAAGTTAGTCAGTTCCCCACCTTCAACGCAGTGACGTAACCCTCCCACCATTGGCACAGTGTCATCACCTCCCCTTGACACAGTGACGTCTTCCCACCTACCCAGGAGGGCCCGTCGCCTAAAAGGTCATTGACTTTGGCTTAGAATCCACCTGCGACACCTGCTTGTACACGGTCATAGATTTCTACATTTTCAAACAAAAACTCCTCAAAGTGAAATCTACAGAAGAAGAATATGTATACAATTTTCAATATTACTTACTTGAAGAGTTTAAGAGTTTATTTAATTGAAATTTTAAAAAACTCAATTCGAAAAATAGTTTCCGCGATAAAAATTGATAAGTACAGTCAGATTTCATGAAAATGGGCGAACATTCCAGAATTTTATAGTTTTCTTTGTTGTCTGCATTTTATATTCAAATTTGACAATAACAGTATGATCACGTCAATCACCCCCAATCTTAAATGTGCTACAACATATTTCATTTTGAAGAAAACCCCTGACATCGACAGTAAAAGGAAATGACATTGCTATGGTGAATAATGTACAGACCAAATTTAAAAATTTTCTAATTACATCTTGTGTTTCAGAGAGGGAGAACTTACTCGTCGGTGTCAAGGTAGGTATATCGCAGCAATATTCTGGCAAAATCCATTTCAGTGATGGCATCTCGGCCTTTACTGAATTCGTGGAACTCGAGCTCAAGTACCTCCTGCTGTAAATTTTCCATGAAATGCCTGAAGTCTTCGTATTTCAGCTCAATGTTGCCCTCTTTCCCGAAGAAATGTATCATTAATGTTGTATCTACAGCATGTCGGCGTTGCAGGCCCTAAACAATTTTCGGTAATTATTTACATTAGCGATTCCTCACAGATTTCAGTAATCTTGAAATCTGATGTCAAGGTCATTTTGAAAAACTTTGTCCTCGACATGTTACCGCCGCCTGACCTTGGTTCTCGTACTCGCAAAAAACTGTTAGGATAACTATAGCGAACTCCGCCTTTTTCCAATAATCGAAATCGTTCTTTATGGCAAGAGGAGGGGCGGCGGGGAGCTCCCCACTGCACCCCTTCCCACGAAATCTAACCCAGACCTAACCAAAATTTGTTTAACCCTTTGTAATCGGAAACTATTTTAACACGAAAACTAAATATTTCTTTTGACCTAGAATATTTTTATTCTATACGATTTCTTTCATTTTATGCATATTAAATTGATGCAATTTATTCATGCAATACTTCGATGTTTAGTAATTTATTTTATATAAAATAATTTAATAACGTAAGAACTATTTTAGAATCGCCACCCGGGTGCTAAGGGTTAAAATGATGGAATTCGCTGTAGTAGGCCAAATTTTAATTTTGAAAATCAAAGAAAATAAGCAGTTACAGCAGTTAATCAACTTATTAGAAAAATATTTTTCTTGCCCATCAGTATATCAAGTTTAATACTTGAAAAACTACTTTGTAAAAATAGGACTTTAATGTAGCTAAACTTTCATTTAGAAATTGATCATTTTAATTTGCATTAATATAATTGACCATACCTGCTCATCATCAATATATTGGACTTGAATTTGTTCTGGAGATGTTTGCCTCTCGGTCAAATGGTCCAAGTTTTCTTGTGTTTCGGTACCATGACGTCCCCTCCAAGCGTGACTAAATACTTTTTCCATCTGCAGGGAAACGTAGGACAGAAAGAATGATTAGAATTCTCTTTATTTTTCGATGGAGGGCGTAACCTTTATAATAAAACATACAGATGGATTTGCATAATAGAGAGGCAAAATGGCAGCAATGATTTCAGCATCCAGTGCTAATGGGTCTGAAATAAATGGCAGGAGCGTTAGCATAGCAGTGATTAATATGAACGCACACGCATCATTCTTTGTGCACTAATAAGTAATCCACAATTTCGTTTGAATCGCGTGGCAATGGTTCTCAAATGAAATTTGAGGGATACAAATACAGTAAAGTCGCGATCTAACTCCCATCGCCTGTTCCGGGCAGGGGCAGAGATCGTGTAGGGCAACATTTGAAATGCATACAAAGTAGTATGAACACATTTCGTTTTTGAGCAGTGGGTTATTTATTATTACACTTCATAATTGGAGTGTATGTCAATTTATACTCCAAGTAATTGTAAAAACTCTTACAGAACAATAATGTCATGGCTGGCTCAATTGTTTTCTTTAAGTATTAATTTTTATGTCATTTATGTGTATTTCTTCAATAACAGGACGAGGAATTAATTGTTACTTACCCTAATGTCATAATTAAAAATTTATGTCAAGTACTTAGTAACAGAATTGGCCATTATAATATTCCTTTTTCATAGTATGAAGAATTAGAAGCAATATAATATTTTATGTATGACAGAGAAACGTCTCTCAAAATGTCTGCCTTTCACTTACGCGAATCTTACATTTTGGTTTTATTAATGGTTACTTTTTTTAGATTTTTAAATATTAAAATGATATAAACGTTCCGAATATTAATTCAACAACGTTTTAATTTTATTATATTTTTAAACTGTTTTAATCGATCTTGACGCCTAACAGAATTAATGACGTATTCATTTTTTTAAATTAAGTTTAGTACTGAAAATGAATTATTAATTCTGAAACACAACAATATAAAGACACAGTGGTTAATCTATTTATGGTTAGAACATGTATGTGCTGTGATTTTAATTATTACGATTTTTAATTACGAAGTACAGAGTAGATGTTTATAGAACCTATAACAATAAAGCTGTTATTGACAATTAGGCCATACTACTAGCTATGACATAGTTGAAATAATAATTCGATAATAAACAAAAATTAGAACTCCCATATTTTCGTTACTCTCAAAATAAAAAAAGAAAGATAATTAGTAAGACTATTCATTTAAATATAATATACAGGGTGTCCGACGTAACTGTCGATACGATTTTTTGGGCACTTCCGGTAGCCAGTTAAAGAACTGTTGGGAATAAAACTAATTAACTTTCAGTCGGCTACAAAATGCAGTGGAAAAAAATTCAAGAAAGCAATTATCAAGTAAGTGACAATAGGAAATCGTAGTAATTGAAATCGTAAGACAATTTAAAAGGCAGATCAACACACAGAGAAAAAAACCCAAAAAAGAGGGAAAAAATCATATCAAACTACACACGTTTTCGTGTACAGGAAACTTACGTAAGAATTAGAGACAATTTCTGTTCTCTGGTTTTGATGATCGTTGTTACGAAGTTTCACTACTATCGGGACGAAATGCCCGTCCGGTCCGTATATGGATTTTAACTAACACAGTTTAATAAATAATAAAAACTATGAGTGATGTCGATGTCAAACAATAAACAGAATATACCAAAATCTTTTTAACGCACAAACATAAGCATCTCTCACGTGTTTGGAAACAAAGCGAAGATAAGAAAAAATCAAAGTATGAGCAAACAGCACAACACCAACTGAAATAATTTGAAGCAATAAATGAAACAAAAGGATAAAAACTAAAACAAAAAATACAGAAAGGACATAAATAAATTGGTTGCATCGGAACGAAATTGACATAAAATCATAACAAAACGTTGTTAAGAAAATACAATAGTCTTGATCTAAGAAAGCGGAAACCGTAGGATCTAAGAAAAACGAGTACATATCCTCTTCACTGTGGAGCATACTCCGCGAGGGTGTAAACTACTAATTCAATTACAAAAATTCTTTATTTTTCATTATTTTTTGAATGGGAATTTCAACAAATATTGTTTGTGTAATTTTTTTATTAAAATAACTTTAAACACGATATAATTTGAACTGTATTTAGCGGTTTACTTGATCAAATGTTTGCCGCGGTCTAAGGTCACAAATAAATAGTAGAACTACAGGATCTAAGAAACAGCACGGAGCCGAGCGTTTTTCTTAGTTCAAGACTTTACTGTACAGCAATAAGAAGAAAAAAAACAAGCTTTCTCCATAGTAATTCCAGACACTTTTACTAGCATCACGGCAATTTGGATTGTTGAAACTAACTTTGTTACTTAATCGTGAAACGTAGCGTTTAAATTGTTTATAAAAATTGTTGAAAGAGAAATAAATTAATGCGAAAGAATAGATTACATAAGAAAGATGAAAGAAATATTAGAATAGGTGTAGAATGATTACACCGGTAAGCGAATTTTAAATAGTATTGTTAGATTCGTTAGATGTCGAAGTGGGTTTTTCAAAGCGATTAAATTCGTCTTGATTATTTTGTTCTTTTTCACGATTATGCGAAAACTCACTGCACGTTTAGTGTCTTCGTCAAGATGTCGCTCCTTTAGTGCACCGCCGAGAAGTCGTCGAATCTGTGAAAATTACAAACGTCGCCGTGCAAATTGGATAAACAATATGACCATTGCATTGCACTGTCTTCTTCGACGCACATCACCTTCTGCCTCCTAATTCGGAATTTAATTTTGTGTGTGTGCTAACACTTCATCGCTAAAAATTAGATTCTCTCCACTGATTCACTTATTTATATGTTTTAGGAGCTAGTCCTTCAGAAGATGTGTAAATAATATAAGAAAGATAACTCCTTGTAGATTTCTATTCTTTTCCGTTTTATTTGTATATGCGAAAATTTATAGTCTATTATTGTAGTCTATTCAAATTATTTTATAAGTTTCAACAGTTCCACTACATTACTAATTATTGTGTTATTTCAAGTTTTTACACATAAAAATTTAGCTATTATTTTTACCTCGTTTTTATTAGCTCGCTTTCTTGTCTGTCTGTTTGTCTGTTCGGTACAAATTTTGCAATTGATTTTTTTATTATGAGAAAATATTTGATTCAGAATTCTAAATTTTGTTAATTTTGATTTGCCTGGTTGGATTATTCTCCCGATTAATAGAAACTATTTTTAAATTATGTGCTTTAGGTTTCATTTATGCATATTTAATATATCCAACTGTCCTATGTTTTCCTAGTGTTGGAATGCATGTAGGGTTTTATTACGTTGTGCTACCTCGTATATGTCGATTGCTATGATTTGTTAAAGGGCATGCAATCCTGGCAGCCTAAAAGAGATTCATGGATCTTACATTCTTTCCCCAAAGAAGTCTAAGATTTTTAAAGGGAACGTTAAACGAGATGTTCTAAGCCTTTTCTCCAATTTTTAATCATTTGACAATACGAAATAGTGCAATTGTGCGACATTGTCTAACTGCATGCCTAACAGAACTTTCTTTTTTGTCTTGGCGACTGTGTAAAAATTTCAAGTTTAACTGATGGTTAGTTCCAGAAACACGATTACAGATTCAAGTGAACATGTAGTCAGATGCTGTTCACTTTATTATCACTGTTATAGCTTTGTCGTTTGTTTAAGTAAAAATATCCTTTTACCACAGTATTGTACATACACAAAACTGGGAAAAGACACATTTAGAATTCTTTGAAACTGACAAGGTTGCACGCACCTTTAAAATCGTTGAGTCTGCACAAATGCAAATAAATAGTGGATTATATTGCAATTTTGTAACTCTCAGAAGTTTGAAGCAAAATAAAACAGCTAATATTAAACATCAAGAAGTTTGCTAGCTAATCACCCATAAACACAAATTTTACTGCGCATAGTGTAGTCATATTTAGTGCAGGAATAATTAAATTAATTTGCATACAAAGCGTGCGCGTAATAAACTTGGCAATTAATTTTTCGGTTTTGTTCGTTAAAATACATGTTAGGCACACATCTTGTTACAATTTTTTTACTATTTTTTATTAGAATTTTTACTTCTAATAGAAATAGCTAATATTCACCTGAAAACTTCTGAAATAACAATGATTAATATTATTCTAACAATATGCCATTTTATCTTTTTTTTATTCTAATTTCACGTTAGAAATATTATTGTTTATCGCAATTTGAATGTTTCTAGAATTGAAAGTTACGAATTAATAAATAGTTAATGTAAATGAAAGAGTTGAAGCAACAATCTCTAATTGTTAATGATCTGAAATTCGATAAATTTTTAAGAATATAACAAAAAAAGATTTACGTGGACAGTTCGTTTGCATATATCTCAAAATAATAACATTGGTTTAAATTTACATTCAAGTTGCGATTTATAAAATCTTTTGTATCTCAAGATTTTTATACTTTTGCACTCGAATCAAATGCATGCTAATTTGCAATTTAGAAAAAAAACCTACAACTTCATGGAAGAAAAATGATGAATGCAAAAGAATGAAAAACGGTAGTCTTACCACAAGGAATTCAGTTTTATCCACCCTTTCGTTTCCATCAGTGTCGAACATGTTGAACGCGATTCGGAAACCTGTCTTGGGTTCTGAAATCAAATTCTTCATCACACCAAGTTCTTAATTCAATAATAGTAGAATTTAAAATAACTAACTTACTCGTTAAAATTGATAACAGAAACAAATACTCCGTATAAGAAATAATTCCTGAAAACAGAGAAAAGCGAACAATTATTATTATTTTTACTATTAACAATTATTATTTCTGTTATATGGCATAGAAGAAAAAATTCCAACAACTCGTACTATTGTGATTCATAGAACACACATACCAGTGTTATGAAACTAGGTTAATATTTAATAACAAAAAATGCAAAAAAAGTATTATTCTCGATATATTTTTGAAACAGCTGATTTTACAAAAATGTGGTAAACATGTAGTAAACATGTTGTAATTGTTGTTAACTAATTGATGTATATTACTAACTCCGGTACTCAATATTAAAATATCTTCTAAACTAATGACTTAGTACTTTTGTGCAGGGAATAGCGTCTAGCATCGAGTTGTGCATTAAAAAATGTACCCGTTTAACTTTTGTTTGGAACATTTTTATCATAAACAGTTTCGGAGATATACTATCTCGACCGATCTAAATGGGACACCCTGTGTATGTACATATTATGTAGGAATAAGTATATTCTACAGCGAATAAGATAATAAAACAAATTTGTTTGTTATAGGATACCCCACTGTAGTTATATTGCGTCGAACGACAGATATGCAGTTTACGAAAAACGTTTTTCGGACAGCCTAACACTACCCTCCAATTAAATGAAATTATTATCTGCGCTCGGGGACATGAAATCCATTCACCGGGGAATGATGTATCACATCGTGGGTGGTTCCTCGATCTTGTTTACGGCGTCAACGTGACAAAGTCCCGCACTAATTTTCCCCATGATCACGTTAACGCTGACCGTAGCTAGTCGCTAAGGGAAAAGACTGGCGAGGAATGAAGATCGGCATTAGCTACGCTTCATTGAGTTCGAGGCATTTTTCGAGCATCCCTTTTCCCCGTGATCCGAGAAACCGGCCGATAACTTAGTCTTAACCTGCGGCTCTGCTAGAATCCCTTACGACGCCTAAATTTTCCTTCCACTGTGAACACAACCCTCGCGTGCTTCAGCTTTGTTGCCGACGGGCAATCGATTTTATTATACTATAAGCACTCCATAAAACGCTTTCTTTCGTGGGACCAGTGAAAGTTTATGAACGGAACGGCCGTCGACCGGTAGAAAATGACGGCGAGAACGTAATGCCGTTGACGACACGTTTCCCTCGTCAGCGAGACCGCTTCGGATCAAATCACCAGGAATGAAGTTATTCCGAGCGCGGTGTCGGCGGACATCAGAGACATTCGAGGTGTCACCCTTTCAGTTTTTCTTCGACATTTACTTAGCGCTTTGCATACGGGAAAATGCCGATTTATAAATACTATCCGCTCAGACACGGAACGGTTCAGTTCTGCACCGATCGGACATTCTTTAATGCACGGGTGGCCAACCTGCGGCGCTTGCGCCAAACGTGGCGCATTGGATGATTACAAGTGGCGCACTAGATCCTTGCGCCTATACTTATTCTTTTGAAGTAGGCGCCATAACTGAATCCATCCTCATATTTCCAACGCCTGAGAGCTCTCAGTTGAATTTATACAGCCTTCTTACTCATCAATTCGTCGCAATTTTTTGACAGTTTACAATTATAGGATCGCCCTCTCGTCCAAAAGATCATTTCTCACTATTGTAGATTAGTGCTCCAATGAACGTGTGTCTTTTCAACTGGCGCAAGTTAATTAATTTAGTTTCGCGATTGAGTTATCCCTTTTCCTCCCCAAACCGAAGCAGATCCTACCCCCATTCCTATTTTCCAACCGCAACAACGAACGTAAGAACGTAGAAAAAGTGCTCGAGTTGTATGGCGCACCTGAATTCGTATGTGAAAAAATTTTATGCATGGTAGGCAAAAGACTGGCCACCCCTGCTTTAATGCATTTGAATGTGCACCTTGCCCAACGAGAAGAGGCAGTAAAGTACCAGTTCTTTCAGCAACATCAGAGAGGATATGAGTCGAGAAAATTTCGCGAGTTTTTCCAATCCAGTGAACTACGTTCGCGCAATAAGGAAGTGTGCCAGCTAGTGGTAATTCGAATGTGCTTCATGCAGGAAGAGAATCGATATGTATGTGGGTAACAAGATGCTCTCCGTGCGTAGCCTCTAGTGGTTCGTTCCGTGCTCCATAATCGTAACGAACGTCCTTTAAAGCAGAGTAGATCAAGTTGGGCTCGTATATTCGACCGTGAAATTCTGTCTCGGAGACGCATGTGCATGTGCATGCCGCGGCTCTGCCGAGAAAAAGAGAAAGTGGTTATACGGAGGGCGACGCGGCGCTCGTTTATTAGAGGGAAGTGTGAAACTGGCTCCGTGCGCGATTATTTGCATTTCCATTAGCACGACAAACGTGCGGTGAACGCGCAAAAAGCCAGGAAGATCCCCGAACAGCTACCACGAGGACTCGTTAACGACACGGCCCTGTTATTTTGATCGTTGCAGGGGTGGCGGGATTAATTGCTCCGCCGGTAATCTCCGACGCCTTCCTTCGTCCCGCGCTCTTATAGAAACCGAGATCGCTCGGAAATTTCAAGCAAGAACTTCGAGTTTTATTTAATACAGGGTGTCTGAATATATGTGACATCTGAAGTCTACGTCGCTAGAGTGCGCAACCTGAAACCAACTCAAACGAGCACAGTAAACTAGCAACAGTATATGTAATATAAAATCAGGGTCGAATGAAACTGTTGAAATTTTTAATTAGTTACGGATAGACAGTAGATTTTTACGAGAAATATTAATTTTCTGTGCTATTAACCCTTTCACTAGAATGGACGAGATACCTCGGTTCCACGATGTCGAAGAAACGATGCTATGAACGAGATATCTCGTCATCACGCTGTCGTATCTTTATTATTCATAGGACGAGTTTTATTTGAAAATTTGACACAAATAATCGATTTTTAAGACGTGTCATCGTTGGTGGAAGGTGCAAAAAACTCCTTTAAAAAATCATTTACAAAATTATATAAAAATGTTTTCTTGTATTTGAGGACTTAAGATATATGCGAAAAAAATTACGGACTCAAAAAATGTTTTTTCATTACTTTATCAGTCCCATAAAAATGATTACAATTTTCGACCGAGAAAGTGTTAGGTCCCTTTTATCCTCCTATGAACCGAATGTTGACGAGTAAAAATTGCTCGACTGCTTACCCTTGTCTCGCAGGTTCCTGAACATATGTGGACTTCCATGGCGCAGCGAAGGAATAGAGTTTCTCATCACATCGAGCTCCTTGTCACTTAACACGCGTCTCTTCAGTCTCGCTGAAATGCCACAGACGCACATTTATGTATATTTTTCAGGAGCGGTTGATCAAACGATCGTGATATCGTTGCGCCGTCATTCTCAGTTTACGTTAGGATTCGTGAGCACCGAATGGTAGTTTTCTCGGAATTGCTATTATTTTTATAATACACCGACATGCGAAACGTTCTCCAATAAAATAAAACGCTAAAAAAACAAGACTTCTTCAAATTAATTGCGTATTCATCAACAGAGCGAGTTGTTAGTGATCTACAAATAAATCAAAACCTCCCGGTTTACGAAACCGGATTCGCAACGCGTCGATTTGTGAGGATAAGTTCCCTTGCTCGATGGAATTCGTACTATTCTCATTTTTCTCTCGAAAGCAGTCACTTTACGGAGATACAGCGAATGCGAACATGTATATGAACAAAAATATTAATATTATATTTACGAATGTTCACTGGATACCAATTTTGGTCCTTATATAATATGTATAGGTTTTCATTATTATATTCAATATTATATTTATTATATTATATTAAGTTATTTAACCCCTTGTCCTACGATTTATTTTCCGGTTTCAGTGATTAGAACTCTTTTGTAGATTGTAAATTCCTAAAAAAGGAGAAAATTTATATAAATTGTATGCTTACATGTTCTCCGACAGCTGTATATTAACAAAACCAAAATATAATTTTATTTCGGGGGGTTTAAAGGAAATTATTAACATACATTTTTATAAAAATCTGTTCAGAATCTTCATCACGAGTCAGACACGATATTATAAATGGTAAGGCAAGGGGTAATTTGAAATCTACATATCCTATATACCTTTTTTGCAAATATGTATAAATTCAATTTTCAGTTTATATTTTCCGTGCAAATTTCGAACAATCATAATTTTTGTAAATTAAAGCGTGATTCTTAAGTATTGTTCGTAAATGATTACATTTTTTGTGATCTTTGAAGTCTCGCATTCGCCTTGAAATTTGTGTGCCTCATCACGAATTATAATCGCGGCTGTCCATCCTTCAGATGCTTTACCTTTGCTTTTCGGGATCGTACAATAATGCGCGCCATTAGTATACGTTGCTTCGAATTGCGAGGGCATTTGTTGTCAAAGACAAAGCGAGTTATTATCGCGGTCCGGCGCCACTATTGCTGACCGTGCAAATTTATTTAATACTCACGTCTGGGTTCGGGTTCAACAACACTGTCGAGGAAGTCCTGGGGCGTCATGTACAGTTGCCCGTCATATTCCACCGATGCAAATTTTATAAATCTTCGTTCTCGCATCATCAGCTTTACTGCCTTTTGTGTCTCATCGTCTCGCTGCACAGCAACATGAAAAAGAACCACGCGAAACGTCAATTTGTTATGTTCAATTTATGTTGCATGTCGTCGGAAGGTACTTCACAACACAATATATCTTCCATAATAGCTTATGAATTTCAACAAACGGGTTCAATAAAATCGTATCCCTTTCAATAAAATGAATTTAGAATTGTAATCAATGTTAGAAGTCATACTACAGCAATGCTGGCTTTAGATATTTCTTGATATGTGTATGTTACAAGCATGGAGGTCTCACTATTTTTAATTGTTTGGAAATTCTTGATACATACAGTGGATCTAAAAAGGATTTATCCAATTTGTGAAAAGTCGTCGATATTTAAACTGTGAAAATATCATTGAACAAAATAGCACAATTTTCCAAACTCGAAAAATTGTGGGGTACATGTACCTATTACTGCGGGTGTATGTGTTTCAGTGCGGTATTTTTTCCAATGAGATTAAAATACGTAAAATCAATGAGAATGTATTAATTTATAATATATATAAGAGTAATAATACAATTTTTTGAATATCATCTATACTGAAATGTATAATTGTTTCAAATTCTTTCGTTTCAAAAAGCATCAATTTCAATTATCTTTTTCATCTTATGCCTTGCGAAACGAAATTAGAAGATAATAAATAGTTTACAAGATTACTTAGATTCGTTCGAACAAGAAATTGATCTGCTCTTTATTAATTACTCACTTATTAATTTCACGCTTGAAACGGATCCATAAGCGTGAAGCGTGAAATTCGCGTAAATCTTGAACGGGTGAAGCTTACAGTATCGTAATGGAAATGACTATGTAAGTATGAAGTGTGAAATGCAAAGTATATCGTGACTCCGCGTGAATTTCATTTTGTAAACGCAAGTTAAGTGAAAGAGAAACAGGACAAGAATGAAGTTAGTGAAATTTTTACTCTGAATTTTAGTAATATATACAGGGTGAACATTGCAAAGCGTTACAGACGAATAGCTCCAAAAATATTAATTATACATAAAAATGTTTCAGACGAAAGTTGTTCAGTACCGAGGGGGACATCATGCGGTGGGGCTTTTATTTTTACCGGTGGACACTCCAAGGTGAGGTGAAGGTCAATTTTCTTTTTTTAAATCGAATGTCCTATTTTTATACCATAGTTCGATAGAGTATCAAATTCTGAGTATAAAAGTGTTGACCTTCACATATCCTAAACCTAATAGTTAACGAGATATTATTCAAAGAAATTGCGCGCCATCTTTTTTGTGGCGAACATAGAGTACTCATCTTTGACAACTGGTATCAGGAAGTATTGAGGTTTAGTCATGGAGAATTACACGATCGAGCAACGCATAGAAGTAGTGAAAATTCACTACAAAAAATGGTGAAAATTTTGCAGGGACTGTTCGAAAAGTCCCGCACGTCTTTTGTTCATCATAACGATAGCGATTCAATTCTGACCGCGAGAAGCAGTGGCAGTCCTCGTACCGGTCGGTCGAATGAAAACATAGCCGCAGTGAGTGCGAGTGTTGACGAAAGTCCTATCTTGATTCGCCATCGTGCTCAGCAATTGAACATTTCAAGATGCTCTGAGCAGCGAATTTTGACGAAAGATCTGCATTTACATGCTTACAAGATCCAATTGACATAAGAACTGCAGCCAGCAGACCATGCGCAGCTCCGTACATTCGCCAATTGGATATTGGAGGATCAACAAATTGATGGTGATATTTCGAAGAAAATCATCTTCAGAGTTAGTGGCTACGTAAATAAACAAAACTGTCGAATTTTGTGATTAAATGCACCACAGTGTTGCGAGATGGTGCAAAACTTTCACCATTTTTGTAGTGAATTTTCACAATTTCTATGCGTTGCTCGGTCGTGTAATTCTCCATGACTAAACCTCAATACTTCCTGATGCCAATTGTCAAAGATTAGTACTCTCTATGTTCGCCACAAAGAGAATGGCGCGCAATTTAAAATGTCAGGTCTTTTTGAGACACCCTTTAAATTAATTGAAAGGTTCGAATTATGTAATGCAATTACAATAATAAATTTCTTAGGTTTTGTGCATATAAGACAAACAATCCTATGTCAATCTTTGATCATGATTACTCTAAAATATTAAATATAGTCAACCTGGAAACATTATCTGATCGAAGAATAGTATCCGACCAAAGCTTCATTTTTAATTTGTTAAATAATAATATAGATTGTTCCGCTCTCCTTAGGCAAATTAATCTTTATGTACCTGAGCGTGTTTTGAGAATGAGAGCAGGATTTCAAACAACGCAATCCAAATCCTCATATGGAGTAATGAATCCTATAAATCGGATTATTGCGAGATCAAACACACTTTACAATAACATTGATTTTTTTAATGGCACGTTACAGGCATTCAAAACAAAATTACGCGAGATTATTCGCTAATATCGTACCTGTATTTGTTTAGTTCTGCGCTTGTCCATCGAATGTAAAATTTTAGGTTAAGAAAATTTCTTTTTTTTTCCCTTTTTTCTATGTTCTTTCTGTATATTTTTGTTATTTTCTATTTCTTTTATAAGTTATACAAAACGTCTGTAAACCCATGTATAAAAGGACCTCGGTCCGTACATAATAATAATAATAATAACAATGTAATTCAAATACCGTGTGCATAAAATACAATGTAATTAAATTACAATATAGTTAAATTAGCACAACTCTGCGGTAAGTTAATCATAACGCATAGTAGACAAGAAGAACTGTCGTATCAGGATTACGAACTTTTGTCGTCGCACCAATTCAGCGTGCCACCCGTGGAGGTCGAGCTACCAATATACTATAAGAACACGACTATGAAAGATTGTCGAATTTCTAGAAGGGCGAGGCCCTTTTGTTGGCCTCTCTCGTGGGAGCCAGTACGCCCACTTTGTGGACGATTATTACTTTCCTCCTACCTAACCGTTCACCTACACCGAAGCGATATGCGTCTCCCGCGTATTTCGCGACGTAAGCCGCAGTTAAGCCCTGAGAGATATGCGCGCAACGGTCATGTAACGACATGAATTTGCGATCTCGCCGGTGCAGATTGAATCGTTCATTCCCGGGACGCGAAATTGTTGGAACGCGCGCGACTCGCGCTCGCCGAGTCGTGTTTCAGGGGAACTGATTATGAGTTATCCTGGTCGACGCGCGTGTACACAATTCCTGCAGATTCTTTTCTTCACGTTTCGTCTCGTTTCGTTCACCGTGAATGCTGTAATAATGCGATACGCCGGATGCCGACGAGTTAAGCCAGGACTTCCGGCGCCATTGCAGTCGACTGAAATCTTGCACCCCTCCCCCTCCTTCGTACAGATTGAAACATCTTTAACCCTTTTACAATATCCACTCAGACCCATGATGAAGATTCTGAACGAAGTCTAATAAATATGTATGTTACTCATTTCCTTTAGACCGGAATAAAATTCTATTTTGTCGCAGTCGATATAGTACAGCCTTTAGAGAAAAGGCTAATTTCTTTTTCCCTGTGAAATTCTGAAGATGAATTTCTAATCACTATACAGTAATCGCTCCTTCGTTGTCCAGAATCGTGGGCACGATCGTTGTTCAGTGCCTATCCACTCCACTGCCTGTCAACGAGAGGATTAGGCCTGCGTGGATCTGGTCGCCAGATGTGTCCCAGGACTGTCTAGAGTCTAGACCCGCGCAGAACGGAGAACAATAGGAAAGGATTATTGCAAGGAAATAAGGAGTTTTTTAAAGCCAGATAGTTGACTCCTTTTGACTGCAAATGCTTTTTTTGTCATTTAACTAGCCGTTTCACTAAAGACGCAGTCATAAATCAAAAATAGTGTCCGGGCACAGTCGTTGTCCGCTCAAACCCCCGGCCTTTGGACAACGAAGGAGCTTTTACTGTAATATACACATTAATAATCACAATGAGACACAACTAAAATAATCATGTAAACGTGGTCAACTGAGAGCTTCAATATAAAATCGGCAATTTCAAGCTTCTGGATTTCTTTAAAAATCGATTTTGCAATCAAAATTTCACTATCGTGGGTGCTATTAAATAGAATGTTAATGAATTTCGAATTTGAAACATGAAATTGAACATATGTTCACCCTGTAAATACCCTTGTGGTTGTGGTGTCGACTTGAAACTTTCCACAGGGGGTTTTCTTTGGAGACCCTAACCAATGGTGTGACGAAAAATCAATTTAGTTTGAGGGCACTTTCGATCATCTCATTCTGCGTACATATATTCAAATGTTAACCCTGCATTGGAGAATAATTACAAATGTAAAGAAACAACTTTGACTGCCTAAGTATTTATGTGTATGTTATTGATTATTATGAATATATGAAAATTCTCTATAAATAAAAATAATAAAAATTCAATAATTTCCATTTTTTAATAATGTGTGAAATACGTCACAGATGGCATTCCTAAGAGAACTATGGAATTTATTAGTCTGGGGTGCGTTTATTCTCCTATACGCAGAGCGAAGGTTAATAGATTAAAGAAAATCGTTTCCCCTAAAAGGTTCGACTTTTTATACCACTTAATTGTAATACACTTAGCTTGGAGGTACTGTATAAATACGTGTACATTCTTCGTAATAAAAGAGTTGAATTTCCTGTTTAAAACCAGTAGTACAGGAACTAGTTTCTTATTCAATTCCTGAAGGTTTTTCCTAAACAAAAAATTAAGCGAACATGAATTGCATCGCAATTATCGTAACGTAATTTATGGAGATGCAAATATGCTTAGCTGTCTGCAGTGAGCCAACGTAAGCGGCTCATCGCATTTGGAACGAATTACACGTGTAAGTCCAGAAAAAGCTAAGAGCGTTCATTAGAGGTAACAAAAATTAAGCGTTTACTTCTTTGCGCGATACATCGCGGAGATAGCCAATCAAGGCGAGACCTCAAATACTGTATTGTCATTCGGATCGACAATGTTATTACATCATACGATGATTGTTATCCGTATCAATGCAGTTGCAAAGCCGCTTCACCGTAATCCGCGCGCCGTGTGTATGCGGCACCAACGATTCTTGCCGATTGACCACAAACCGCCCACTTAATGACGGCAGGAATGACTAGAGCAGCATGACGTAGAACGTATATAGGCCTGCAAAACCACCTTAAGGATCGCCGGTAGTTTTATTGTTCGGCGCATTTCCATATGTGCCACCGTCATCTGATACGGCGACTTTCGTGAAAGTCTGCCTGGCCATAAATCAACTTCTTTTTCCGTGATAAATCGTTTTTACAATGGTTTGCACCCGTAATCGTCCCTTCCTGTTGTCGATCAAGATTAACCGACATCCAGCAGCTCAAAGTTTCGCGAAGGAACGCAATGGACGAGGCTGCTCCCTTCTCATTATCACTTTATCTACCGGATACTTGTTAGCAAACTTTTGCAGCACTGCCCCACATCTAAACGAAGCTGAGAAATAGGACCTAACTCAGACCATACAAAGGTCGATTGTACGCGAACTTCTCTTACATTTAATTCATTTGAATCGGACGATGACACGACGTAGCAGCTAATTAATTATACAGGGTGAGGCACTAACTATTGCCACCTACAATAACTCCGTTAGTTGCCGTAAGTGCAGAAGTGATAGGAAATACTACTCAATCCATGATAAGAAGGTTGCAGCATTGCATTGATACGAATGGCAATCACTTTGAACACTTTTTATAAATGTAAATTTATTTGGTCCTGTGTGTCATACATGACCTTTGTTGACTTTCAAAGACCTAAGTTGCACCTCATTGGTTTCGTCTCAATAGTCGCTATCAGAAAACAAGTACCAAAAGATAGCATTTTATCTAGAGAAACAAAGGTGACCTTCATATCTCTGAGGCGATATCACCTAACAACAAAAGATTACAACATTGTATTGTTACCAATGGCAATCACTTTGAACACCTCCTGTAAATGTAAATTTATTTTGTCCTGTTTGTCATACATGACTTTTGTCGACCTTCAAGCACCTTATTGTTACACCTCATGCAGCATAATAGAAAGTCCCACATTCTTTTCCAAAGTAGCATTAATTTTTTTCTAATTTTTGCACGACGTATGCATAGGAACGACAAATAATATATGCAATTTATTATTGTACATATAGGTTTTTAAAAATAAATGTGCAAAGCATACACATTATGCAAAAAATGCATTTTTCGAATCCTCTAATCACAACAAATTTCTGTCCTGGTCCCATTCCTTTATTATTTCCTGTATAAATATGCATTTGCATAAACTTCCGCAGTCTATAGTTATAACAATTATGATTACTGGTTTCCCGTTCTCCGCGATGAAAAAATGAAACGCAAGGGAGTGTTTTGCGTCCGTAGGCGTCTTTAGTTTGTTCGAAGCGTGTTAAAGCCTGGTCAAGGTCAACTATGGGACAAAGTCGGTACAACTGAAGGATCTTACGAAATAACCTTCGCCCCGGCGTATCCAGGGACACGATCTCACGATTCTTCATTCAGAAATACATCAGTGACAGAGGCGGCCGGCTCTCTCGCGAGGGAAAGATATTTCCGCGAGAATGAATTTACGCGACGGCACACCCATAAATCGTTCCGTTTCTTTCCGTGGTTAATGCGCGGCGCCGGCGATTTATGGGATACCAAACGCCGTTAGGTCTAATCTTCTCGTTAGAGAGGCGAAAGAGCACCGAAGGTGCCGGTGCCTTTGTGCCGATCGCTACCGGGTGAACTGGAGGACCACCGTGGCAGCACGTTTTGGAAATTAGGCCTTCGGTAACGTGGCCAGATAAATGAAATTCTTCTTCGGTTTTTATTTCGTTCTTTAACTGCGTGCGTGACCAATAAAATTCTTAAATTTGTCTACCGGGTATTTCACCTAACTTGACCATCTTGAATATCTCGCTCATTTTTTATGATAGGAAAAAGATCAGAGGAAAGGAGTATTCGGTTCGAAGGGGCAAATGTGGTGATAGGCAAAACAATTTTCTCAAGGTCTCTTTTTCGAGATTTCAAGATCATCGGAGTTTTTTTAAAATGGGACTATGTATGTATATAGTTTCATTACAACAGTCTTGTAGCTCACGAAAAAACAAGTTCAACCATCTGCGATATGCTGACCTTCTCGTGACCTTCAACGATTTATAAAAAAAATCAGTTTGATAATGAAAAAACTTTACCATTATTGTTTAAAAGAACTATTGAGTTTTAATCGACGGTTCCTGTTGCACTATCTATCCTCGTGAAGAATATTCGATGCAATTAAAAAATAGTGACCTTTTGACCTTAAAATTCAAGGTCTAAGTTAATTTTGCGGCACCTTTCTTACATCAATTTCCACCAAAATGGAGAAGGTAGAAACTCGCTATAATAATTGCGATATAGTATATTTTCCATACACCCTGTATGTAATTGTTTGGTATCGAGGGGCTTACCAATTGGTACAATCAATTTTCTAAGGTTATTTACTTATTTAAGACAATTGATATTAATGGTTTTTAAATGATGATATAAACTTCTAATTCTCGATTAGCTGACCGTTTGACTTGGTCAAGCAACTATTAGATACTGAATCAGCAAATTTTCTATTGTATGCACAATGCACATACAGTTAAGATCTTAAATATGCACAGTTACGATCTATACAGGGTGTCCCAAAACTCCTTCAAGTCCGGGAAATAGGAGGTTCCTTAGGTCATTTGAAGCGACATTTTGCTTTGCAAAAATGGCCGCAGCGGCTTTGTTTAGGAGTTATTAGCGAAAAACCCAAACCAATCTCACCAATCAGAGCGCGACCTAGACGCAAGCTGGCACTGTCGGCCCGGCGCGGCGCGCCAACTGTCTATTGGCCGACTGTGTCAAGTCGCGCTCTCATTGGTCCGTGTTTTTCGTTAATAACTTCTAAACAAAGCCGCTGCGGCCATTTTTGCAAAGCAAAATGTCGCTTCAAATGACCTAAGGAACCTCCCATTTCCCGGACTTGAAGGACTTTTGGGACACCCTGTATATACATAATTAAGAACGGAATTTAACAAACTACATTGTGGCATTATTATCATAAATATTTTTGCACAAGAAGAACATTTAGTCATAATCAAATGTCTTTCCATCATATAAAATTCCATTTTTATCGCAACTTTAGCGTGAATGTGCCACGTCTTCCTCTTATCAGATTAGCTTCATCTTTTGCAAGAATTATTTCGGCAGGTATAGCTAAGGTCGAACCTACTGTATATATGTACTACATATATATACATATGTGTAGGATATAATGTATGTATGATATGTATACCGTTTGATGTAGTAATCGATACCGCTGCATCAATCGCTACCGCCTTACTATGTAATTCCAAGAAGTGATGGAGATAGCGGTGACAAAACACTGGTTCGGATAGTCGAAAGTTCGTATAATCGACGTTTGTACAATTGACGCTCTACTGTACAATTTCGTGTATCATTCTTGTTAAGTTCATCAATTTTTGAGACATTCAACAAAATAGGGTATTCATCCCTACTTTCACGGGCTACTTCCACTTTCTAAGAACGAATATCAACCAATAAAAGAATGCCTTTAATATTTCTAGACATGGCGATATGAAATACAGAAACTATAACGGTGTCCTTTGTTAGTGCTAATAGCTATCATAAAATATAGTCCTGATTTATGATAATGGCGTTACTGACAAGCCAAGTCACAAGATAAATCATCACTCGCTAATAGTCGCTCTAAACTTCTCATCTGAATTGCTCTCTCGAAGCTAGGTTTGACGATGTCAAATCAATGACCAATAATAGCCAGTAACTATCTAATTCTCTGTGAAAGGTAGACCTCATTATTTGCAGGCTCCTACGCGAACTAACCAGAGCACACTGTTATTTGCAATCGTTTCTACAAAAATATCCGCGTGCCTTACAAGGAGTCCCCTGGCAAAAGTGCGCCAAGAATGCAGCTGTGAGCCGTTCGATTTCGGTTCCGGCCGAATTATTGGCGAAGTGATGTCAGAGGCAGACCATTAGGCGCAAGCGAGAGCCCCGTTTGCCCGTCTTGAGGGACTTCTTGCTACTTCTTTGATCTCTCTCGCATCCAATCGCAAGAATCGAGAGGGGAGGGAACAAACAATCGAAGAAGAAAATTACGAAATGAACAACATGTTCCGTGAAACCAATTGGGCCGCCTGACGTATTATCGAATGTGGACTATAAACACACGTATCACTGAGATTACCCTAATTTTTCAGCCGCGCTTACGACATTTTCCCGGATAATGTGTCTTCCTCGACCGCCCGGTCGATGATGATCATGGCAGGCCTAGCAGGGCAAAGAAGGCAGTGTTAATTTAAGCAGGATCACGCTCGCCCGATCAATATTCCGAGCAAGTCGGTTGGTGCCCTGGTAGCTGCGTGATGCCGGGTTAACTAACGTCTGTTGGCACATCCTCGCGTGTCTACCGGGACCCCGTAGAGGGGTGTTAGGTTGGCATGTTAGCGGTCCAGTGTAATGACAGGAGCGGTGAACATTATGCTAAGTGCAAGGCATCCGACTTCCTTCCTTTTTTTCCCCTCCGTTCCATCGGTTCCGAGTGTCCTCTTCTTTCTTTTCTGAAGAGGATATCTCCGCCGCGCCGTGGTGATTAAGGCCCCCGTTTCATCCGCACCCGTAAACGACCGTGCTTTGGCCCCTTCCCACCCCTCTTGACCTCAACGCCTCCCTTCGCCGCGGTTGTTATAGTATTCAATGAAGAAGCACGCGACGAGCTCTCTCCCGCGGGAACGATTTTCTACAGGTCCTCTTACCTTGTCCGCTTCTAGCTAAGTCCATAGCCGCCGCGAGAGACGATCGTATCTCGGCCAGATCGGGTCCCGGATCTTTCAAGATTTTTAAGCACATGATATGTACCCTCCGATCGTTCCGCGGACGATGCCTCAAGGGGATTTTGCTATTTGGACACGGGTCTCTCTGATATTCAATTGGTAGGACAGCAGTGGTGGTCCCAAGCATGGCCTACACTATCTGCTATGCTATTGTTGTTCTATGGCAGGGGTGGCCAACCTTTTACATACCAAGCGTCAATATTTTTTGCATACGAGTTCAGAGGCGCCATACAAGTCGAGCACTTTTTCTACGTTCTTACGTTCATTGTTGGGGTTGGAAAATAGGGATAGGGGTAGGGTCTGCTTCGCTTAGGGGTGGAAAAGGGATAACTCAATCACGCAACTAAATTAATTAATTTACGCCAGTTCAAGAGACATACGTTTACTGGAGCACCAATATATTAGGTCGTTCGGAAAGTCATTCCGTTTTCTCAAGGGAAAATGAAAGCCAATTTTTTACCATTTAGAATAAGTTTTATGACATTCTGTTTATGATCTCTTGGAATTTTCCAGGCAACTTAGAAAACATTGAGCTATATGACTTTTCACGATTTTATTTCTCACAATTCCCTCCTTAAACAGCACACGGTTATGGAAATAAGTACTTTGATTTTGCATATTTGATGCGATGACGAAAACATGCTTGAAAGATTAAAAATCACTACAAAGCAGGAAATGACGTCCGAAATGTCAGCTGTCAAGATATACCATGATTTTGCCATTGAAAATAAGGTTAAATAATAAGAAATGGAAGCAATGACATTTGTACACGAAAAACAAAATTACTTGAAGAGAAACCTCTTGGACGAGAGGGCGATCTCAGGACAACCTTCTACAATTGTAAACTGTCAAAAAATTGGAACGAACTGATGAGTAGGCTGTATGAATTGAGCGGAGAGCGTTTAGGTGTTGAAAACGTGAAGATGGATTCACTTATGGCGCCTACTTTGAAAGAATAAGTAGGCGCAACGATGCAATGCGCCACGTTTAGCGAATGCGCCACAGGTTGACGCCCCTGTTCTATGTATAGAATCATTATTAAGTCCTGTACAAAGTTACAGATATTGTCTGTTGACAGTTTGCTGACAGTCTGTGTACAATGTCCACATTTTTTATCTAAATGAATTACTTATTAAATTAGGTCATCAATTGCGGACAATTTTGGCTCATTATTAATTAACAGTAAGTTGTACGATGCACGACGAATGCTGGGTTTCCAAATAAGAGATCAGTGTAAAATGTGAGCAGATACTCTATATTGTAACAGTATACGCTTTGAGTTCATTGTAATTATGTGTAATAATTATATTATTCTGCTTCTTAAATTCATATACCATATAAGTGCATAAAACGGCAGTTGTTATTATTCCGTAAGCTTTCAACGAAGTTGAGATTATCTGAAGAACAAAGGAAGAGAGAGAGAGAGAGACTCCTGGCATTTTGTTACTTTTACACGTGTTCGCACCCTGGTTGAAACAAGGAAATCACAGGTTGCGGCACGACTGGATAATGGCACGTTAATTTCCGAAAAAAATCTCGACACCGGACACATAAATGTTTGTTTTCGTCTTTTATCGCAATCCTCTGCAGCAACGTGGATAATAACTATTTGTACGGACGAAAGTATGGCGAAAACTTTACACTGCCGCATGAAAATGAAAGGTACGCGGCTGATCGCAGACCACCAGGAAACTACCCCAAACACCTGCCCACTATCTGTGCGCTAATGTTGGAGATTCGCCTTTGCGTGTAATGCAATGGTGCTTTCTAGCGATGGAATGAAGCCCAATATGTTTCGACGAATATCGATCAATAGTCTGCTAAAGAACCATATTATTTTTGCGACATTATTAATAATTAATAGACAGCGAATTTTATGTATTTATGAGAAAAATGAGTAGGTGTAATTTAAAACAATAAAAATATTAAAAGAATTTAAAAATACTGTTACATCATTTTCAACCTATTAAACATATTAAGAAAGAAAATAAATTTCCATTTCACTCCAGTTTGTTGAAAATCAGGTAGAAAATGTTTATTTCGCATAAAGATCCGCTGTCTAATAATTAGATTGTTGATCTTCATGTAATCAGCTATTTTTACAGGTTATTTATTAAAAATTGTACTAAGCAGGGCTTCTCATATAATGACATTGAAAACAAGTGATTTTTAAGAATCTTTTTTAGAATAACCATTGGATATACTTCATTCAGGAGTTATTAACGAAAAACGGGAATCAATCACAGCGCAGGTACCTCGACGAGTCGCAATTCGTCCGCTGTAGCCGCACTGTGATTGGTCTGCTCAAAATGCCATTTCTGATTTTGACAAGTATTCTGAGATCACTTACGATATACTTGATCCCATCGCTAGTGATCACGCATCGATGTAGATACTTATGGCGGAGCCCGGTGGCGCCGAGATTGGCGGATAGTACCATACTCTCGGAATGTATTTTCATATGGATATTTGGACATTAAAATCAGTTTGTCTACTCTACGTGGTTTCACCTCGAAGATGCATCACTTGTTACAGATTTAACGCCACACTTAATTGCAATAATGATTATTCAGTTCAGTTAAAACTTATGTGAAAGATAAACGTAATTCGGTGCATCACCTTGTTTAATAAAATCTTTATTTATTGTATGTATTTTATATTATATACATGTTTCGTATCACTCACCCTCATACCTGCATATTGTAAAACGGTACATTATTTCTGGCTGTGTTGTAAGATATATATTTTTTAAATGTGACGTCATAAATGAAACATAAAATAGGTGAAATATTATCTTACACCTTACAACATTCTTTTCACACCCTGTACATAACAGTGATTGAAAAGAAGCGAATCACAACCAGAAATTATATTATTCACAAATGATAGAATATAATTCTGTGCTTTATTAATAAATAAAAAGGGGTACCGAACATAACCGAACGTATTCCTATTACGTCCCAACAATAATTTATTAATTTATTTGATCCATGAAATGTATCGAATTTTAAGAAAATCAGATGTAATTTTAGAAAATAATAAATCATTCGAGGTCAATGCAACTACCATCAGTTTTATAGAATCGGAATTAGCATTTGTTAGAAATATTGTAATTCTACATTAAATATTTTATTAGAATTGCCTGTAAGAAAATATTTATAGCCGGGAAATATAAAAGAAATTCTTCAATGGGAGGGGATTGAAAGGAAATGGTTCGTGAATTTCAGTATCTCATAAAGCATTTTTATAGCAAACTAATGAAGTTAAATTTATAGGTAGATAAAGCTAGTCGATGGGTCTTTGCGTTTTCAGTTTCCGATATATTCAAGACGGTTTGGTCTATCACAAAGCTGACTTTCCATGAAATTACCATCAATTTTATTGACAGAAATGCCTTTTTCCCGTGCCTTGATTAAAAAAATTGATTCTTTTTTATTCGATGCATTATGGACAGTAAACCGCGTAGGTCTAGGAATTCGAATGATTAGACAACCAATGACAGAATGGAGTCCAGTGTAGTTTCACTTGGAGAGCAGAATGCACTTATACCTTTACGATTTTAATATTATCGTCTCATGCTGAGACGTCAAGATCAATATATAGGTTTTGATGAACTCAGAGTTTCAGTTAATAGTGTCATTAACTGAAATATACAAAACTGGTTTGAGAAAGGTTTTAAGGGGTACTAGATAATGGTCTATTATATGTACCATATGTATAATAGACATGGAAGCCTAAATGAAAAAATGGATCTTTATGTCTCTATAAAAGTGAAATTTTTTATCGCATTCAGCTCCTTTTTAAATATACAGGGTGTCTCAAAAATGTTGTACTTCCTTGACAGTGGTGATTCCTGAGATTATTTGAAGCAACTTATCCCTTTAATTTTATTAGATTAGTTTTTATTATCAATTGAATCACCTAAAAATACAAATTTCTAATCCCACGATAACAATACTTGCTTTGGATACGTGAGATGTTCGAACAACTGCTAAATAAATTAATGTAAGGTCGAGATGATAAAAAAAAGGTTCCTTTGCGAGACATCTGTGAACTTATAATAGAGAGCACTCGAGAATTACCGGTTTTTGATTGTCTTAACTATGTGCCCCCACTTTGAAAAATCATAAGTTAAAAATCATAACCAGATGCAACCTGCTTTGTTCAAACAACTATACTTACTTCAATAATTCGAATTTCCAATGAACATTGGTTTCAGATATTTCTATGATGTATACCTTTCAAGACGTGTGAAAAAAAATGATTTTTGAAAATAAAGTGTATAAGCCTGTAGCACGTTCCGGACAAAACCGGCAGATCTATTGTTGTTTTCAGATAAGCAGTGAAGCGTGAAAAGTACATGAAATCCGATCTCCGAAACAGCAGTTTAAGAGATATATGGGGAGATAAGGATCTGAAATGCGTAGCCAGGGTCGTATAAAGGGACATTTCCCCGCGGGAGCAAATCCGCTAAAATCTGTTGCATGTCCACGATCGTGAATTAAAATTTACTTTACACGTTGAATTTGTTTCTTTTTCAGATCTAAAAATTAAATTCCACAATCAGCCTACTGTGCCAATGTATTCTACGCAAGATATCGAAACGGAACCATAAAACAGAATACAGTGTACGGTCCTGACTGCTGCGACACCAATCGGCGGCTCGTCCTAATTCTCCGATTTACGACCCTGGCGGAGATCTGTTTGATCTTCCCGTGGAGAACGTGTTAAATACAGGGTGATTCAGTTGAGTGTCCCCCCCGAAATTACTTGTGAACTATTCGGTACACGAAAGAATGGTTGAAGCGAAAGTTGTATGGTTTCAAGGGCAGCATAGAATGTAATAATTATGTTTTCTCTATTTTGCTTTTTTATCGAGGTGTAAAGGTCATCTTGAGTTTCTTTACCGTGAAGGGTAAGTTTGAATCTTGTGGTTGACGAGAGAATTGAACTCTGGATAAAAAGTTATGGGGTTATATGCGGTGAAAAACTAATATGTACATAGTTACCGAGATGTTCTGTAAATAATCTTTAACCTTCTCCAGGTAGATACATATAGGGTTCGAACGGACCCTGTGTTTACAAACAGCCGAACGTCGCACATTTTTGTCAGCCATCTTTTGAATGATTATGTATTTCATCCGTTAAAGCCATTAAAGGCTTGCTCTTACGATTATGAACAACAGAGAAAAAGCAAAAGACTATTCCAAAAATTATTTAAATAATTGTACAATTCGTTTCAGAAGTTATTGTGCGATGCATACCATAGTCATTGTTCTGTTAACGTAAAGCCACGGTCGTCTCTGGTATTGGCCGGAACATGGTAAAGGCAACACCAATCTATGTACATATATACTACTGAACATGTGCAGTAGCTTAATCGGACCTGCTGATCGGGCTGATGTTCTGTCTGTACATATGTGGTGTTGCCACATCGAATGGTCCAGCCTGTACTAGATACGGCCGTGGTAAAGCAAAAAGGCAAAAAAGAGAATATCGAACCTGGAATTAGAAAAATTGACAAAGTAGGTCAACAAATTTTGTCAAATTGCTTGTGTTGCCCACAATAAACTTCTATAAATAACTGTCCTGCTTATATAAAACGGAAACGTGCATAAAATAAGTATAACTACTGTACTTTAGAGTTTAGATTTTACAATACAGCTTATATTTTCATGGTCCTCTTTTAATACGTGCTTAAATCCTTCAGCTGGTTAGTCAGCATAACCTGTGCATGTTATCACGGCCATAATTTAGGAATGCTCATAAATTCTGCGGCAAGGCGGATTCGATCAACGAGGGCTAGAGTGTTAAAGCCTTCTTCGATATCCAAATCGAGACATTACGTCACAGAAAGTTACGAGAAAGTCAAGATTACGTCTGTTCGCGAACATTGTCTCGTTCACTCCAACGGATTGCTGTAGTTTATCCGACAAGCGGATTGCAACTTTATATCCTGCGCGAGCCTCACGGAATTTCTCTTTACAGAACTGGCGGACTTTATTTACGGCTATTCCGCGATATCAGGCGTTTCACTTGTTCGCCGAAGAACAGAAAGATAACGTGTCCACGACACGCGTGCTTCTTCAATTCGATCTGGCACAGCTTCTATGTACTAGGAATACTCGATCTATTTCTACAGAAGTTTACGTCATTACTAGAGCAACGCTTTAGGTCAGGGGTTCATAAACTTATGTAGTCCGAGGACCCCCTCCTGAACAACATTTTTTTTGCGGACCCCATTCCAACCCTAGGCATGTTTCTTCATGTAGGATTTTTATTAAATGAGTCGTTTGAATAAAAGCGAAAAGTTGGGGATGTGAAGTTACGTCAAAATTGTTTCGCGGATCCCTAGGAGTCCGCGGACCACAGTTTAAGAACCTCTGCTTTAGGTGAAGTTACAAAATCGTTTAGAATTACCAGTTCTGCCGTGATCGTGTCACTAGCTTTAAACAATCAAGTATGTATACATAACAGTGCCAAAAGAACAAAATACATAGTATTTCCTCTAATGATAAGAATCGGCACTACTGTCATTCTTGATTAGCAATTTAAAGAGTCAAATTTTCAGCTTCTTTAGTTTATTGGAAGGGAAAAATGTACGAATCAAAAATCCTCTTTGTTAAGATCTAGACAACAATATTATTAATATAATCGCAACATTTTATCCATGTGTCAGCGACCGAGGCAGTTCGAGCTTCTTGGCCCTCGCGCGAAGTATACCTCCCAGTGGAATGGGCAGACGAAGAGACATAGAACGGTCTCCTCCTCCGGACTTAGAATGGGACTTTACTGTACAAAGTACCTGCTAGACTGCTAGCCAACCGCTGTTACATATTCTCCCTGTGCAGAGAGTCGCGAGAGGGTAATCTGATAGTCTGAAGTTCGTTATTAATAATGCTTCCTCATATGTACCATGCACTTGGTTTTCCTCAATTGTTTTTCCAAAGTTCAGAAATCTATGGGTGGCCCTATAGTTATGCATCGCAGTGTGTAGATACGTATCGCCGTAGTTTCATAACATGGTTGTACTCGGAAGGAATTGGCAAAGAAACCGTCTAATTGGTCAGGCGCACACAGTCGAGTCGCACGCATCTCGCTATTTACTGGGAAGATTACCACCACTACTGCAGGTGTATCGCATCGCGTGACGGTGAGCTTCGCTCCCCTTGTCCCACTGTGTCGTGCCAGGGCGCACGCTATGAGATAGCGACAGTAGATAGTATTCGGAACCTACGAAACGTAATTTAGGTGGAAAAACATGATAACATAGAATTGCGACTTGGTCTTACCCTTATTGGGGGTTCTCGATTGCACGATTATTGGTCTGATTTCAGGAAACGGATGACACTAACTGGTCATCACCAGCAAACAAGTTTGGGACAACTTGGATCGCGCGAATACCGTCAACGTTCGGACGGATGGATAGGCGATCTGTGCCGTCGTTTTTCCGTATCCTTGGAACCATGTCCCGCGTTATCTTCGGATACCGTATCCTTCGATCGTTGTATCGTGATGGCGAAACGGTCGCAGCCAAGATAGAGGAAAAACGATGTGGTCGAATCTCGAATGCGATAATGGTCGACAGGTTGTGGCACGGCTGCGAACGTTGGTCGCCATGTGATATATGATCATGCGAGAAGTGCGCAAGGATCAGCAACTCGTGTCGTACTAGACCCGCAGACGGTCGGCGTCCACGCAAAAACACGCAACAGGAGGTGTTCAATGCTGCCGTTGACTGACTTGTGACTCCTTGACAATGCGAACCTGATAGTGGTCGAAGCGTGATTTGGAATCCGAGAAAGTATCGCGTCGCGGAAGATTTAGAATCATCCTTTAACCGTAGGGCTATTCGAGGTAAACAATTCCTTGAAGCTAAGCATGGGAGTCTTCGAATACATACCCCATTTGAGTTAGTTTACTTCAAAACCGGCTATGACCATACTGAACCAATCTTAGGTATAATTTAAGGATTTTACTTTTTAAATGTGTCAAATAAAATTTCAGATGTATTCTCAATACGTTAACATAATGTTAACCCTTAGCACTCGAGTGGTGACACTGGTGACTCTGAGGCGCTACTAAAAATTGCTGTACTATTATTTGAAATATTGTTTACATTATTACATATGTACAATTCTATATGACCGATAGCATTCGTAACAGACGATGAAAAAACATTAGATGTACGTTAAAACATGTTCAGGGAATACATTATACGTGCATCGTATATTTTAGTATTCTACAATAGTAGATTGTAGAAAATATTTACTAAAATCATTTACACAAAAGTTGAAAGTGAAATTATTAATGGTTCTTAAGTTGTTGTTGATGAATCGTTAGAGATGGCAATTTTTGATAGTGACACTTGGGCATATCTAGTTTTTAGAGGGAAGCTCTTCATCATAACTAGTTTTATTACTAATTTGTACGTGTAGAATAAATTCAGAAGGTAAGTAAGAACTTAATTGTGAAATCTTAGGGTATGTCACACTAAATATAAAACAGGCATCACAATTCTAGCTCTTAAAATTAACACTTTTTCCTTATAAATTTTTCTGTATACTATATAATGTATAGTGAAAGCAGCCGAAGTACTTTTGATTTTAATATTAGGCACAAGGAATATTTGTACAATAAATATTCATAGACAGATGGGAAGAAAATTTTAACACAATATATAGAAGAGAAAGAATAGGGAAAACTACACTTTTATTTTCTTTGTATTTCACACGTAGTTAAAAATAGAAAGTTTCTTATCATTTACTAAAAATCTTATTCGGACTACTACGAACATTTTCAAAAAATAATTAGCCAAATCGGTCCAGCCGTTCTCAAGTGATGCGTTTACCAACGAACAGCATTTCATTTTTGTTTATATAGAGGATATAGATAGATTACGGTCTCTATGTATGTACAGTGTGTCCCATGCCCTCTGTCCACTTGAATATCTTGATTATTTCAAACAATACGAGAAAATGTTACTTGCAGAAGTTGTAGGGTTTAACACTAAACCTACCCAGCTTTAACAGTAGTCGGTACATGTTGGCTTATAAAAATAACAAGATTAAATTTCTTTGAACTTTGTGCGGTTCATATTATATCTGTGCTGCTAAATATATTAGTGTAATCATTTACCACGGAAGCAGCTTTATAATTTCAATAATTGTGAAATAAAAAATCTGGAACTGGTCATTTGACCGGTGGTGGCAGGTTTAGTGTTAAGAAACTACATAGTACGTAATATGGTATAAATGGTATTCTTGCAAGTGGAGGCATACAGAAGATATAGAGGTCACCTTTGTTTTTTTTAGTGGAATGACCAATTTCTTTATGCTTGATTTTGATAGATAGGTGTATTCTGAGTATAAAAGTACTAAAGTGTATTTGTCTTAAAACTTACCATTGCTGAGATATTTAACTGTTTTTATTCTATTACTTCCATTATGGAACGTATTCAAGGATGTGCTCACTACATCAAGTGTAAATCGAATACGTATTGTTTGAAATAACCAAGATATTCAAGTGGACAGAGTTCGTGGTACACATTGTATATTGGTGTGTTAACAAATCAAAATTTTTACCACTGCAGATTCGTACCTAACCTAAAATCTACGATGACGTTGCCTACTGTATTGTTATAAAAAGATATGCTTATAGACTGATCTAATATAAAATATAAACCATGTCAATTTCAAATCGCTCAAGGTTAATTGGATCAGTATTCGAAGAATGAGTGTACACCAAAACGATATTTCTGATAAACAGTAGGACTCGATCATTTGTATAACTGAATCATTATTTTGAGTTACAGCACTGTTGTTACTAAAATTAATAGTTGACATTCAGTACTAAATAAATGCGCGTGGCCATGTATTAATTGTACAAGTGAATTAGTGAGAGTGAGAGAAACGTGAATACATATGTGTTTAAATACCTTCCGGGACTTTGAGGCGTGGACCACGGTGGGTTTTGTATATTTGTATCCAAGAAAAAGGGCGATGGAGGCTGCCACTAAATGTCCAGCGTTGTTCTTCCATTGTTTCACGACACTGTCACCACGCCACGAGCTGTATGAACGCGTAACACCACGAAAATGCCGGGAGAACGAAGGTATTCTCCGTGACAACGTTATCACGGTCGCCATGTTTGAGGCAGATGATACTGACAAGCGCATGCGTTTCAGCATTCGCGGGAAATTCCTCTTCATTGTACTGCTCGAAAAAATACGATGTCGTTAATAACTGCAATTCATCCATTAATTGTTAAATGTCAGGTGCGAAGTCAGGTTTTGCACTCCAAATTCAGACTTTGTTCACTTTGACTTTCTCGATTACAATGAACCCACGGTTCTGGGTCCCTCACGAGGTATGCCGCATGCTCCCCAGAGGAACGGGTAAATCAAATCAACATTATTTACTATAATTTTTTAAAATTAATTATGTATTCAAGCGAGGTATTTATTTTTTATCGATTTAAATTTATCTTGCCTTTTTGCGATAATATATTCTTATGTTGTGACGATCATTTCGATTTGAATTCGTGTCGTGCTATAGAAATCGAGTTAGTTTAATTTCTGTTCAAATTAATTTTGATTTTCTATTCAACTGGAATTGTTTATTTATTATTAATTCAGATTTACAGTTACAGATTACGCGGGAAAAAAATTCATCGATCGAAGGACCATATTCAATGCCCAGATCGATATTACACGTTGCTTTCGATAATCGAAAGCATGACATAGCTTCATGGCGTACTTTGTTGAAGCAGGAGAGGACGTGATCGTGAGTAGAAATTATATTTCAAATTATACTATGTTACTGAACATCTCTATTCATATCATTAATAAAAAATTAATAAATATTCAATTTGAATTATTAATTTTCTATTAATTTGGATTTACTCTTGTGTTACGACGACCATTTGTATCTGAACTCGTGTCGTTCCATAGAAATCGAGTTAGTTTAATTTTTGTTTTGATTTTCTATTCAAATTGAATTGTCTATTTATTATTAATTCGGATTTTGTCTCTGACTGTGTTGGTCAATTGAAATTAATGAACTTGTTCTTTCTGTTATAGATTCTGAGGGAAAGAAATCATCGATCGAAATACCATATACATACATATATTGATAGAAGAGATCGATACTACTCGATACTGTTCGAGAATCGAAATCAAGATGAATCGTTGTGGCGTGCTTTCTTCAAACAGGAGAGGACGTTAGGGTGAGTACCAATTGTCTATCCAATTCCTAACTGTTGGTTCATTGAAATTCATGAATTTGTTGTTTCTGATACAGATTCCGAGGGTGAGTGCTTTCTTCAAGTAGGAGAGCACGTGAACGTGAGTACAAATTATTTTTCAAATTAAACTGCGTTATCCTACATATTTTTTCAAATCATTAATGAATAATTAATAAATATTCAATTTGATTTATTTTTTTTTATATCGTATTAATTCGGATGTAGCCTTTAACAATTGATTGATTAAAATTAATGAATTTGTTCTTTCTGTCACAGTGCCTGAGGGAAAAGAATCCATCAATTCAAAGATGACATCGATATCCGAGATTGAGACGCAACGAGTCGTGTTATTTTATAACACCATAGCAGGAGAGAACGTGAGTATCTGTATATTTTCCCAATTAAACTTTGTTATTGAATATTTTCTTTTCAATTTATTATTGAAAAATTTTACAGCCTACACAAGTTCAATGAATTTTCCATATTATATTATATTTTATATATGTATATATTTTCTGTCGGAAATCTTAAATAGACTCAATATATCTCGATGGTTTTGTACGAAGATTTTTTAATATCTTGTTTCCTTTTCTGATTCCAGGACTTTAACGCAGCTTCACATCAACCCCAACGCAGCTTCACTTCACCCCAACAAGTAGTAAGTGAGCAAACAACTGTCTTTCTTACTGCTAGATTTTGACGAGTACAGTGACCGTGGAAACGCCAGGCGTTCCCGCGGGCAGTATATAGTCTGTTTCTTAGCTAGGTAGGGTCTTTCTGTATGTCGCGTTTGTTTGTATTTAAAAATTTAGATAGTAGATTTTCCAATTTGATAAAAGATAACAATCTTCCGTAATTTGGTGCATAATTACTAGAGTCGTATTTTATCATCAAGAATATCTTTTGTATTTTAAAATTATTTAAAAGTGATCGGAAGCATTAGATTCCAGGTACAAAAAGACGATTCGCGACGGATAGATTCTTCAGACGAAACAAATTAACATCTATTACTTTCGTAAGTACTTTACATTTAGTAGAGTACTTTCTTCATTATTTTGAAAGCTTGCTTTGTCGGAAGGGTCGTCCGAGGGTTTTCAAATATATCCACAAAGTATCAGAATAAATAAATTAATAAATGAAGATCTTTATTAGAATCATTTCTGTCTCTTTTTATTCGACGACAGAATTCCATTACCATTTTCTCTATTTAAATATTTAATTTGTACATTTACATTAAATTTTAAATTCAAAGTAGAGTCATTTTGCAAGAATGAAAGAACAGTAGCCCGTGTAAAATCTAACAGATTCTTTTAGTTAGGATTTTCAGGATATTGAGATTCCCTGTTCGTTGCTCGAATCCTCTCGCGTGCCCAGATGCTACTCGGGAGGGTGAGAGCAACGGGCACATGGAATATTGTTTTTTAATCGTTTGTATGGCGACTGACAATGGTTAGCGTATCGTGCACGACGTATTTTCCACTTATGTGTGTGTGTTGTTAGGCAGTGGAATTGCGTCAGCTGTTTAAACTAGATTCAGTAGCGCATATTCCTGTCGATCCGTGACATGCTACGTGGATCTTCGTGGAATGTGTGTAGAAGTTTTCTCTATTCACTAAAAACAATATGAAGTATTCAGAATTACGTAAAATTTAATTCAGTCTCAACAAAGATGTTATTTCGATTTATTGATTTATTTCGCAATGATCACTGCCATTGTCAGTCGATTTCAGGAAAACTGGTACGTACCTTAGAGTGTGCTTGTGATTTGAACGTTAGGGTGTCGGAGGCGTCCCGGGACGTTCTCTCTAGGTATTAGGCTGTTGCACCCTGGCGTCTGTTTGGAGATCGTGTTGCGAATGTGCTGGCGAGCTTGTCTTTTGCAATTTTTTAAATATAGGGCTAGGTAGGTAGGTACCTTACCTTCTTGGTGTGACTGTTTATTCTAAGTAGGTAGGGACCGGGGCTGGCTACCGCTTTCTCTTTCGGGTAGGCCGCGATTCGCACGGTAGTCAGTCACTGGAAGAGCTCGAAGTGTCGTCTCGAAGCTAAACCGAACGAGGCATGACGTTCGAATTGATGCTTCGTGCTCGATTCTTTCTGCTCGTGTAGCTTTTTGCGGAAGCGGACGCGAAGGCGCGCGAATTAGGGTTTCGAAACATTGCGCACCTGCTCGATTGCACCAGCGGAACGATCGGCTTCTCTCGAAACTTGTGATTCGTTTCGGAAGTCGTCGATCGTTTTCACTGCGAGCACGTTTAGGGTTTCAGATGTTTGGCGGACCGCCGAAGAAAAAGAAGAGGCTATATGCCGAAGTGGCCCTGGCAAACTGTCGCTCAAGAGGGCAACTACAATGGCCTTGCATCTTCGGATGCGAAGTCATTTCATTCATTACTAACTTGTCACTGTACTCGTCTGTAGAAGTAGTAGTAGTGCTAGTAGTAATAGAAGTAGTTAGTTGTCTACATGGGCAGGCCTCGTACGCGCGACAATGTCATGGCGACCATTAGCATCTAATGTGAGCCATGGTGTTGGGACGTGACTTACGATGGTGCAGATCACTGTAGTTTACCTGATCGTAGCTCTCTAAAACTAGAAATGTTATTCTATTGTAAAAAGTGTCCAAGTATTACCTCTGACCACTATACAATGTAACCCCGTAAAAATTAGATTCGAGTAAACAGTGAATCGTCGATGATAGTTCAATGATCGTGTCCAGCAGAAATAGACGGACGCTTAGGGAGGGGGAGGAGTCGCGGTCGAGAAGCGTGAAATTTGTACGACGGAAATAACGTTGTGGATAAAGGAAAGACAGTGGTCCCGAAGGGCGTTATGTAACGAAACGGTGTCATTTTCAACCCACGATGTACCGTGACGTAACGCTGAAAGAGTTCCGTTCAAGCGCTGCAAGTGCTAAAATTATGCGGGCTAATGTACGTTACTCCTTCTACCGGTTACCCCAGTAGCTGCATTTGACGTTTATGAACCGGGGCTACCTGCTTTCTTCATCTTGGTTGCATTATTTATAAATGCACCCCGCTGCTCGAACAACCGGTCAGCACAATCTTCCGTAGATAAATCTTTTCTTCTTCTACTCTGACTGAAAGTACACGGCGCGGCTCGTAATTATTCGAACGGTAGTGAATTCTAACGTATTCCTCGATCGCGCAGGTTCACCTGGAATTAAGTCCGTTGCACCGGCAATTATCCTTTCGAACGATCGATGAATTCTGTTTTCATTTTTTATGTGACAGACGCATGAAAGATACGATCTGGAAATTTCTCTTTACTGAACGCGATGTTCCAGAAATTAATTTTCGCAATCGGAAGGCTTATTAAGTGAAAACATATTAAGCACTTTGTAAGTCTTCGTTTGATGAATGTCATTTATCCCCCAGAATAGCTTCTTTAATTTTAACGAAGTAAACCATTTTTTATGTGTCGTTTGAATGGTATCAAGCGGTTGTACCGCAGGGGTTGTTTTTTCTCGTAGTTTTCAAGATCATCAATGTTTTCTTTTGAATAACTATTATACATTTCCTCAAGATTTTTATATCATCAAATTTTATTGTATATAAATATAAAATATTATTACATTAAATATATAATATATTCTTCTCACGATTCTCATTCTCCATTTGCAGATAATTTATATTATTTTTATAACTTTACCATAATTATTTTAATAATTATTATTATGTTTACTTTAGATGTATGTTAGTTTTTATTAAAAAGAATACATTTTTTAATTTAAAGTCACTAAAGAAAAGATAATATTGAAATTTTATGAACAATTACACCCATAATTACGTTAGTTTCTGGAAATATAAAGATACGAAAATGATAAATCTACAATTGCTGAAATATTAAGTATAGTATTGATGAAAATGTTATTTACAAAATAACACGTTTAATTGCTTTTAATTATTCCGTGTTCTGCTTTATTATTTTTTATAGAGAAAAACCATAAACAGCTTGAATTTTCACTTCTTACCAGAACGTTTCTTTTACTTCGTTCCGATATAATCCTTGAGTACATGTAAAATGATAGTAATAATTCATGATTGTAATTATATATTCGTTAGGTTAATGTGGTACCATGATAATATATTACTTGTAGTTGGGAAGAATTCATAATAATTTTGTAGTACCACCTGTACAAGATTACGAATCCCGGTCACGTATTCGTAATTTGCTGAGTAATTGATAAATTATCTCTTTGTTGCTTGAAAAATGTCTTTTCTTTATTTGAAAATCATTTTTCTCGGCAAATTAATTTTACTTAAACACTAGTGTAAGTTGAATATTATTAAGCTTTAGGATAATATTAATTAACGAACACTTTAGAGAGAATGTTATTTATATTATATAATGTCCGCTGCTGTCAGAATTATCTGATCAGAAATTTCTTTTAATTAGTATTCTGTGCACGCATGCGTTTTTATCCTTTTGTGAGTCATACTCGCACGACAAAGTTTAAATTTATATTCTATAAAATGAAGTATACAAACTACAAACGTTTATGTTAAACCACACAACGCCTTCAATATTTTAAAATATTAAATCCAATATAAACTATTAATTATCCCTAACTTCTAACGTTACGCTTTATTATTAATTTATAAAACTAATGCATTATCTCATAATACCCAATAACATTCATTAAAATATACGAAAAAGTATTTCAAGATCAATAGTATTCCATAATTAGAATCAACTGAAAATATAAAATGTTTTTCCGTTTGTTAACAAAAACGTACAGAACTTTTGTACTACTTTCAATTGTTTATTTTCTAACGATTACCAGTTTGAATATTTCTGGAAAGTAATGTTGATCATAATTTTGCCAACAAAGGACATTTTCACGCAGATCATCGTATGTAGTACACGCCATATTTTTACAATGAACATTGTAAATGACTAGGTAAGCACGATAAAAATAAACAATGATAAACACACCAAACGACTATTTTAAGTATACACTACAGAAAAAATTCCTAGAAAACCACTGTTTTATAATATTATTTAATATTCTCTCTCTGTTCAGTGATTCAGTGATTCAGTGATTCCAACTTCTTTCCCAGTTTTATCTTTACTTCAAGCAGTCACGTGTAAACATCTATAATCAATTAAGAGATTTAGCATAATTAGAGAAAAGAAACTCCAGCATGTAATTAAAAATAGTTAGATACATTTGATTTCCATAAATTAAAATATACTGAAACATGATAATTAAGGAGAACATTAGGTGTAGGAAACACACATTTAATAAAATTGTTTCATTTTTACATTTTCAGGGTGTCCCACGTAACTATCGCCACGATTTTTCGGGCACTTTCGGTAGCTAGATAAAATTGGGAACAAAATGAATTAGTTTTTAGTCAGCTACAAAATACAAAAGAAATTTGTTCATGAAATATAAAGGCCACCTTCATTTTTTTTAACGGTACTACATAATTTTTAGTTCATAATATTATTGCTTATGTCCAGACGTGATGTATATGACCTTGACATGAGCTTAACAGTAAGGTCTTACTAATTAGTTCTTTTCATCTGGCTACCGGAAATCCTCGAAAAATCGTGGCGACAGTTACGTGGGACACCCTGTATTATCACACATATCAATTTTGCTATCGAACGTACTTGTCACGTTTCCGCATCTTATTTTATTTAAATTATCGCAATTTTCGAATAGCAATCAATAGAATTTATATTTCCGTAACTTGCAAATACTTTACCTTCGATCTCCACTTCTCTTTCCGGTGATCTTTTACGTTGAGCAATGAACCTGACGTGCCTAACAAGCGCGTAATAATTATTAGCGCGATAATGCCCTCCTAATTACCCGCAGCGATATCTATCATATGAGCCGCAGGAGCCGGCATTGTGATTACGTGTATCGAGTAAAAATACAAGCTCGTAAGACGCTCATTAACGTCGATTACTAATTGGAAGTATTCGTTTATCTCACTGTTCCCGCGATCCAGCCGCAACCTAACATTCTGAAAGGGAGGAAACCACCGGATTCCCGGAGTGGTTCGGTTTCGCTCGGCATTCCAGCTGGTCCATAGATGAAAAAGCGATGAAAAAGGTTGGCGCGCGTACGACGCTGCCGCGACGCGACGTCACGAGAAAGACAAGTTGTCATTACCTCTGTGGCCGAGCTGCGGAGCCTGCTCCGCAGTTTCCTGAGAGCGGTGATGAACATTCTTCGGGGTGCTCGCAGGACGCCACAATCGAGGAAGCGGGTCCGCGCGCACCCGGCTCGCAGACTGTAACAACGAGGAACAATCGTCTCGTTAATCCGCGTTTACGCAGGAACGTAATTATTCCCTCGACACTTCGTCGAGCAGGCCCATTCTTCCAGCGAAGCTGACGTCGTTAAGCCGGACGGTCCGCCGCGCGCCGCGCTGCTTCTGCTTCGGCTGGCCTGGCCGAGAAAAATTCATTTGACTCTGTACCGCTTGGAAGTCTGTAGCAGCCTACAGCTAGTGTTGGGTCTTCAAGCCGCCAAGCACATTCAAGTCTACGCTACAGTTGGCTCGAATCAGGCACATCGGTTCGCGTCAAGCCGAACGGTCTAGATCAGGCCTCGGAATTAATGGCACGCGACGCTGATTTTCGAAGGCTACACCCCCTTCACCCAGCCGCGCGTCTCAATCAGATAGAGCGTATCAACAGATTCAGGATAGAGTGAGAACGTACCCACATTGCCTAGCCATCATCTGGCGGATAGACAGTACGTTGGGCTTGGTCCGGATCAGCGTTGCCAACGTACGGTCTGCACGCTTTCCTCTCCACCATCAGATTCCCCTCTCGCGACTGTCTGCGCGTGGCACATATCAGTGGCACGAAGGGATACGTGACGTGACATTATTTCTACTACGAGAGAATTGAGCCAGTAGTAGAGGGGGAAAGATTTTTCGAGGGGAATACGCACCGTCTGGTAACGGTGGGATCTCCTAAGCGCGTCTGGTCGCAGCCGTAGTACAGTAAAAGCTCCTTCGTTGTCCAAAGGCCGGGGGTTTGAGCGGACAACGACCGTGCCCGGACACTATTTTTGATTTATGACTGCGTCTTTAGAGAAACGGCTAGTTAAATGACAAAGAAAAGCATTCGCAGTCAAAAGCAGTCAACTGCCTGGCTTTAAAAAACTCCTTATTTCCTTGCCATATTCCTTTCCTATTGTTCTCCGTTCTGCGCGGGTCTAGACAGTCCTGGGACACATCTGGCGACCAGATCCACGCAGGCCTAATCCCCTCGTTGACAGGCAGTGGAGTGGGTAGGCACTGGACAACGATCGTGCCCACGATTCAGGACCAGTGTTACCATATTTTTCTCTCGCCAGGCCCCTTACCCTTCCGCCTCTCGCCACGCCACGCACCGTACCTCGTCTTTGCGTGAGCCTCCCACTCTTCCCACTAGTTGCTGACGCGACCGTACGCAAGCGTGTCGCCGCTGTCGCCAGCGTTAGTGGGAAGAGTGCAAAGACGAGGTACGGTGCGTGGCGTGGTGAGAGGCGGAAGGGTAGGGGGCCTGGCGAGAGAAAAATATGGTAACACTGTTCAGGACAACGAAGGAGCGATTACTGTATTTACTAGGGCCTCTTATAGGGGAGAGTTGGGGATGTGCAGTACCGACCGGCGTACTGTACCGACCAAAATTAGTTATGACTTTCCAGGTCAGATGGCTATACTTTCTTTAAGAAAACAAATTAATATAACTATTGTGGGTAATATGTTTCGTTGCTACATTGTTCATTCGATTGTCTTCACAGTTCCACCTATGACAAGAAAACTTAGAGCGGTCGGTACTGCACGACTCTCCCCTACTCCATTCGTCAAACTTCATCAGAAGTGATCGTTCGTCTTGTATTGGGCCGATTTGCCTGTTGCGAGCAATTCAAGCCAACCGTAGACTTGAACGCGCTTGGCAGCTTGGTGAGCCAACACTACTACGTCCAGCAGTAAGCAGCTGCCCAGACCTCGTGTCGAAGCCGCGGCCTCAAACAGCCCCTGCACACCTAGCCGGCTCGAGGAAAGATCGTCTAGGAATTATGGGTTGCACCCGCGGGTTGCACGACGCTTCCTCGAGTCAGCAGCACACAGTACCCGACAGCCGCCGCGCATCCGCCAAGGCTATCGACTCTCTCATCTACGCTGATTTGAATAATTGAAGCCGATCGGCAGCAGCCGAGCTGTGCGCCGGCTTTCTACTCAGCTTAACTAGTGGCCAGGTTGCTGTTCGATTTCTTCGGGGAAAAGGGGCGAGGCTATCCCTTTAATGACCGCCGCGATGACACCAATAATCCTGATAACGCCACTACCGGCCATCGTCCCAGTTCGTTTTAGAAAATACGATAAAACGATGTTGACGGTAATAACACCGCGCTTGTTAATTACGTGATCGGATTGTAAACTCATTGCTGACTCTCGCCTGATGCGTCAAGTCAAATTAGCCACGAGCAGACGGTGAAAAGATTATACAGGTGGTCCCAAAAGTATCTATTCGGCGTTATTGGTACAGTCAATCCTCTTGTGGCTCCGTTAATTTGCAATATTCTAGTCTAACTCTTTGAGAACATACTTTCGCAATGTTAAGATGTTGATGTAAACAAACAATATTTTGCATGTTTTAAACTCGTTACACGAGAAGCCCTTTTCGGAATCGTGATAGCGTATAAGAATTAGTACCACCACACGATCTAAGAGAGCTCAGACCCGAGGGTTTATCTTAGATCAAGGATGTGATCTGAATAATTGTAAAAAACAGCGTTTTTCTATAATATAAAGTATCGCTTCTCAATGAAAGACCCTGTATGCACTATCAAACAGAGAACGATCCGATCCGCCTCGGTCTATCCTATCGTTACGATATCTTCGAATGGGGTATTTTGAAGTCTATAGATTATGCAAATGCAAACTTGTTCTGCAATGTACCGGAGGCGAGAATCCTAAATTTCTCCCGTTGTAAACCATGTTAAAAACCGGCGTGAAAAAGACATCTTGTTAAGAGTCTCCGATGTAATCAACATTATATTATAAGCAATTTATACGATAGGATAGGGTACAGAAAGTACCAGTGGTATTACTACAAATCCTTCGAATCGCAGTAGTTCGATGATATCTCCCAAGAAGACCTACCATGTATTTCGTCGGGGAATTATGCGATATTTACTTTTAATAACCGGTTGAGATTATATGGCCGTGATGAGGGGAAAGTATTTGTACGGCGTGCAATTGCCGGCAGATTAATATTTCGTGTTTCGTATTCTTTTTCTTCGGGATCGGTTCGATCGATACGCGAACGTGGTTTAATACCGTTCGCAGTTTCCAGCAGCATTCTGCGTCTAATTCACGATGTTAACGGATCTCGGCGAACGGTGTACACAAAATTAGCGTGTTACCATTAAAGGATCGAACGCTGATCATAATTATATTTTATATCTTTATCGTAACACTGTAAGCGTAGTCGATGCATTTAGGAGGAACGGATGCGAACTGGACGGTTGGATCGACGATTTTAGTTTCTTGTCCCATAGTTTTTCGTTCCCTCGCTGGAGTTATACGCTCCTTATTGCAACGCTTGGCCATTATCTGCCGTCTAGATCAACGTTTTCCCTTCGAGTTTACCCGTACGAGTGGTCTCTTGCTTCCTCGTCATCTTGTTATCAAGCGTCATTCGCTTCCCATTGACTTTTTACCCCTTCAACGATATCTTCATGACTTTCTTCGCGCACTACCGCCGCCACGAGGCTCTTTAATATTTGAACGCCGTAAATAATTCACGTCACACTTCGATCGATCAGCTTTGTAATTTTATCATTGGAAAAAACGAATGATTTTGTTTTACTGTTGTTCCGTCACTGAGGATCGTGTTTATCCATTTTTCTCGGTTTCTTTTCGAAAATATTATTCCTGGTTGCTTTCCATATTTATTGCTGTAATAAATAACGGTGGCGTAACTGTCACCTGTTCAGACCGGCTGACTTCTTGCAGTTCTTTCCAGTCTGCTACCTTCAACGAAGTAAATGGAACATAATTCCATGCCGAGTTCTTAGACGCTCGACTATTGAATGAGAAGCGTGAGTCGTTCTATTTCAATGTTTTTCACTTAACTTACTCGAGTACTTGAAAAACGCTGTCACGGATTCGTGTTCTAGTAAACATCGAAATCTGCGACAATTATGCTGAATTTACTACACTCAGATTTTCTTCCCACTTTCGCGAAATAATATGACTTTTTGGAATTTTTAGAATCGAAACTAATGGAAACAGGAACCAAATAAAAATTGTTTTCATTCAAAGTAAATGGAACGTAATCCCATGTTTTGTAAAAAACAAAAGAGAGCGAACTACCTCATCAGTACATAAAATCTACAGTGTAATAGAAAATTTATTATGTTCCCATGCATTAGCTTGTCAAAATCACGTCATAAGAATTTTCCATTATTAGAAGTAGTTACCGATTAATTTAAAAAGATATTTATCGATTGTTAATCCATTTAATTGACGAATAGAAATAGTTACACACGCTTTCTAGCAATAAAATAAGAAGTTGCAAGCGTAACCCTATCATCATCAATCATAAATGATACCGTCAACAAGGAATGTGTTAATTAGTGCAATTTATGAGATAGTTTCTAAAGCAATTCGTTATTCACATGTAAAGATATAAATTGATTATCACTTCATTTTTACTCACAACATGTAGCATATAAGACAGGTAGCGATGACAGTAACTGGGTGGTTACTTTTCCTTATACAACAAAATTGATATGTTGGTAAACTGTAGATAGTGTCACTCAATATATCATGCGATGATGCAGGGGTGCTAGACCTATGTACGTTCTGCAGGCATTTATGTTATTTACGTACTGAAGATTAATATCTCCTACGAACAAGAATGTTGCTTGAATTTTCAATTACGAGAACAGGTTATCAGATTTATGATAAATGCATTTGTTGAAATTTCTGAGTGAGATAGTCACACACTTGATACTTTGTTTTTGTAGAGTCTCGTGATATCATGGCAATTATTACGTTATTGAGAAGTTTTTTCCTAAACAACCAATATACAGACATATGTATCTTTATCTGTAATCTTGATCATTAGTATTTATTGCTATATAATATACGATTAAATATAATATGTAATATTTTGATATGATTTTTATGTTTGTAATCTCTGTTTAATATGTTATATTATTTTGTCTGTGCGACTATTCATTAATTAAAATTGTTTTCACAGTTACAACCAGCAAGAATTTAATGCAATATTCTTATTAGCAGATAATTTATGTAGTTCATTAAAAAATAGAGGAAAACCCCATGCACCTTTCTTTCAGATTCTTTGTAGTAGACTAGAATGGAAACTTAGTCTAGACGCGATTATGGGTTATTGATAAATAAAAGTTTGGAAAAGCAGTATTAAAATATTTTTTGTAAGACACTTTTTGTCAAACAGTATCTAACAAAATTTTTTAAAATTTTACACATATATCTAACTTCAAAAAATTTTCTTCCTGTTTTGTGTTTGACGACGGCGACTGCGTGAAGTTGGCCACTAATCTCTGCATAAGTTACTACGTATAACTATATAATTATATCGACTATTTAATTAAAATCGACGGAAAATGCAAATCACTTTTACTTGAGATTATATCAGCAGAGGGAAGGTATAATTAGATAATTGCACAGGTCCGTCAGTAAATGAAAACCGAGGGGTACACATGAAATATGGAGTGATCAATCAAGGAATTAAAATCTATTTAAGTCGCGTTGACATAATGATATATGGCAACGCGTAGAAGGAAGACGGGACAAGGTATCGCTTCTTAAATAGAGAGTTTTGAAGCTCATTGGAGCTAAACGACGTTTTAATCTGTAAAACGCTATTGACTAGGTACATTATATTATATTATAATACACAGGGTGTCCCGAAGTTGTTGTACCTCCTTAAAAGGGGTGATTTCTGAGGTCATCTGAAGTAACTTTTTCCTTTTCGAAAATGTTCTCAGCGGCTTTGTTCCCGAGTTATAATCGAAAAACACGGACCAATCAATCAGAGTGCGGATACACCGGAGCCCGGCTCGGCCAATGGCAGCGTTACGCTCAAACCGTAGCCGCGCTCTGATTGGTCCTCGGTTTTTGATTGTAACTTCTTAACAAAGCCGTCCAGAACATTTTCGCAAAGGAAAATGTTACTTCAAATGACCTCAGGAATCACTCCTTTCAAGTAGGGACAACATTTTGAGACACCCGGTATAGAGTATTTTAATTGTTACAAGTACAAAATTTAGACAGCGTATTACGCTGTACCTTATACATATTTCTCAATCATGAAATGATTCAGCACACCACTCTGCAAATTTATTTAATTCCATGAAAAATGAATTATGCAAACTTGAAGATCAACTGGACATTAGGAAGACATGGTACAATAGAAATAATTCCATGCCAAATAAAAAGTTATGCACAGTTGCATCCATTGTGAAAATTTTGGAGGAACCATCTTGTCCCATTTTTGATACTCTGTCATAGCTCGTGGTAGGGGCAAGGTGGTATCTCACTACTTTCCTTTTTAGTTTAATATTTGAAAATATTTATTTTAGAAAATATTTTAAAAAGTTACAAAACATATTCATTCATAACAACTCAAATTAGATATATAATTATCAATTCTTTTGCAGTTTTGCTTAGCTCCCCCTTTCCCCATATGTACATTGAGCTCGTTATGGTAAACATCGACACAAAGCTCGAACAATTATTTACCAGACATTATATAAGAACGTTTTATTGCTCATTAATGAGATGGGACGAATCGGGCCTCTTGCTCTTTCTTTTCTTCGACCCCTTCGACGTCAGTATGTGCTAACTCCTATTCACTATACCCAGCATGGAAGTGAAAGAGAAGTCAACTTCTCATTATTCGATCCCTCAGTATCTTGACTTCTTGTCGTGTCCCTACGATGTTCTGTTGTTTTTTTTTCTTTCCAGTATCCCTTTCACGCTGCAGATTGCACTTTTTTACCGCAACTTCACCAGCCTATGGTGACAATCCGGTGAACAAGCACTGCAATTCTCGGAAATTTTCTCAAACCGGAAAGTAGAAGACTTCGTCTTGATGCTTCCATTCCGGAAGAATTTATTAAACGACTTCCATTTTGAGACTATTGTCCAAGACCAGGACAGTAACAACCGGAAAGGAGGCCAATACGTTGGCTACCAAACCCCTTTTCTGAGTTCTTTCCGTAGATGCTACATATTTTATTTTTCCAATAGTGTCAATTTTTTTCTGCTTTTCTGATTAAAGTTTATGATCGTAAGACATATCGCACCTTAGCAAGAACAGTGACACAACTTAAAAAATACCGATTTTGAGGTTGGAACAGTGATCGATGCGCTTAGTTGGCCTCTAACTACTATAGTGTATAGTGGCTGCACGAATTAATTGTTATTACCTATTATGTAATTAGCAAACTTTGTGTGCAATATTACATCTTAGAATGAGTGTTTAACTATTTATAGATATTTGTTTTCGTATAAGGACCAAATCCTATTCCAAACATTTATTAGCATCAAAATGACCGCCCTTTGCTCGCAAAGTATGATTGCATACCCATACTTCAGATGATTCTGAAAACTGATGTATTAGATCCTCCGTAAGTTTTGTATTTTCTACGTACGGTATATTGTGGAAAATAAATCCTCTATCGTTACTAACTCTAAAGACAACGGCCATTTCACGCTGCAAAGAAGTAGTTATGTAGTACATACTTGGATGGGAGACCGCCGGGGAACCCCACGTGCTGTTGTCATTATTTTTCCATGTTTTTATAATAAACTACAAAATAATTTCCATCGCTTTATAACAATTTGTAACATTATTCATAACAAATTCATTACTGCTTTCAAATAAAATTTATCTGGGCTTTCTTTTGTGTCTTTTCGACGACTGTTGGAGCTGAACGTTAAGGGGGTAATAAATTCTCTTAAATAAATCAATTTTCTATCCCCACTTGTAGTTTTCTCGTTTTCATTATTTTATAAAACGAGATGTTTATAACAAATTCATTACACCAGTACACCATTGTTTTCCCGAGGAGCTTTGAGGCTGAATCTTATGGGGGTAATCAATTATACATGGCAAATGATAATAATATTACTCGTGATTGTGATACTGATCGTAATTCCCTTGGCTTCTCTTTATTGCGATTTTCTATACGATTACAGAATTGTAATGCAACAATTGGCATTACTTGTACAGAGCTCGTCGCGATACCGAGGCGTGACAGATTGTTTTCGAACGACGTGCACAGAGACGAAATCGCTCTCTCGAATGTTGATTCGAGTTTCGCGGTCGCAATTTTTACAGAGGAGGAAAAGAAGAAAAGAAGAACTCGCCGCTTTCTTATTGTCGTTAGACCGGTACATCGTCCGTCGCGTTATAACATTACAAGAATTGTCTTTTTTTTTACCTCTAGCCTCGACGAACCGCTCTCGTTGTCTCATTCGTTAAAAACATGCATACTTTATTACAATTGCGGTGGCCGCTGGGGGCCTCGAACAAAAATATCGACGCTCCCCGTGTTTTGCGTTCTCGCTCGCACGAAATCCTTTGTGTTCCGCGTGCAATGCTGCCAACACAATGAAAACGTTGCCATTGTTTCGGCTACTCAAGACTACTTGTCTTCGTGTGTCGTAGATAGTTTGTTTCTACAAAATTTTACCAAACCTGACTTTTTATTCTGGTTTGATTGAAATAGAGTCGATAATTATTATTTTATATCAGAGAAAATTATACATTTATTTGCTTCTTATATTTTTCTAGGGGCGAGGGGCTTGATATGCAGATGAAAACGTAATTCTTTACAATATTTTGAACTATAAAACTGTATTAAATGTTCTCACTATTTTCTGAATGACGTAGAGAGACTGTTTTAAGAACTACCTCTCACAAAAGTTTCATTAAAATCGGCTTGAGTAACCTGAATATGTCCCTTTTACTTATTTTTAATTTATCAAATTTCTAAATGTTTAAAATAAATGCTCCTTATATCGAAATTTACACAAGATGCCGTACAAAAATAAGAATTTATTAAAACACACACAAATTAGCTTTAAGATTTAAACATTTTTCATTGTCTCACGCTATTTTACTTGTTCCCTTTCAATCTTTTTCTAAGATTAATTCGATAAATTTCTACTTCATGAAATTATCTATATTCCAATTATATTATCGTGTATGAGAAAACAGCTGTCTATGAAACTATTTTCGCGTTCGCGGAAGAGAATTCGCGTAAGCATTTTGTCCCAGATCTGTTTCCGCAATTTAGAGGAACCGCATTACAAGGTAGCGCCGCGCGTTATCATTTAGAAATGGGAATTTAAGTGGCTTTGTTCGCCGCGAGCGAAGCGGTCCAATTTCAGTTCCGCCGGAAGTAATAGCGAGTTTTGTTGGTGGCTGGTGCTGAGTGGGTTGCGCAACTGTAATGCATGCTTGGGAAAACCGGTTTTTTTTATTGGCAAACGCGAAACAAATGCTAATGAAGTACATGTTACTCTTTCCGCTTTTACTCTGCATCCTTCGACTCTAATTCAAGCAAAACAGAATAATAAATTTTGAAAGAAATTATAGTAAATCCTTGATCTAAGATCTAAGTCAATCTAAGAGAACGGGAACCGTAGGATCTACGATAATCGAAAATCCCCTTCACTGCGGGGTATCATGAGCCTCAGAAGTAACAAGTCGCGTTCTGTGTACCTGTGACAAGCAAAGGTTAAAAATATGTCCTAAAAAGTTTGATTGTGTTTCTTATTGATAATTTGATGGCAATTTGAATGTGGAAAAAGAATTGTGCACTTATCGCAATGTGAATTTGTCTTTTTTTTTGTGTTTCGAAACGGCGTTTTTTGTAAAGATTGGGACATTCATTGCATACAAGGCGTTTTCACATCATTCCAACACTTTGCAGAGTTTTTGGGGTGTCCCAACTCATACGGCAAAATTTGTTTTGCCGAAAACATTGTCTTTAGAGAATTGGCTTATCCATTAACGCTATCATTACACTGTCTCAAGCAAAATGTAGCTAACGACTATACCTTTTCAACGGTATATATTTTTTTGCGTAATTCTCATCCTATGAAATTTTATAACTGAAAAACAAAACGTGTCCCAACCTTTAAGACACCCCCTACACCAAAAATATTCTTCATTTTTTAAACTTGTTACTTGTACGATTTAAGAAATGTAAACAGAAGATCATTTGAGTCATGCTGGTCCGTGTTTACACGCGCTGTCCTTTTCTACGTTTGGCGAGGTCACCTAATAGTAGCGCTACACGATCTAAGAGACAGCACGGACCCGAGAGTTACTCTTAAATCAAGGATTTATACATATATACCGGTTGACACACTTTTATTTTTTCCGTTCACTCTCTTCGAGTTCCATTTTCAGAGATTCTGACTCACAATTGGTAAGGTGCGGTGGAAAAAATCAATACGCTTCAGTTGTTGTTTTTTTCTCATTGAACTTCGAGAGAAGTGCAGAAAAATTTAATTTATCATTTATTTGTAATTCTTTACATTAGTCTTACGGCTTACATCGTCGTGACGAGTTAACATAGCGTACATGTAAGTACAGTCGTGTACAGAGTGACTAAGAAGAAAAAATAAACGAAGACATTCAACAATTTATCGAGTCGGTGAGCTGCGTGTGTACGAGCCTGCATCCTATGAAACCAATCGGCGAGACAATTCGAAAATCTAATTAGCTATAACTTCGGTGGACACATTAGTTTGTTATACGCAGGCCGTACACAACTCCGCTACCGAGCTATAAATTTCTGAAGGTGTTCAGCTAGTTTTTTCTTTGTTGCTCGAAGCATCGTTTCTATTGAATCAATCGATCGAATCCTATCAGTCGTGTAAGAGCTATCTCACCCTACCAATTGGGAGGGTTGGGACGTCCGGGGATGTTCGAGAGGGTTGATAAGAAAATGACGTCTGTTAGAATGATCTATTCTATTAGCCTAAACGTTAAATTAAATATTAAATTACATCAGTACTTTGAGATATCGTGCGTTACAATCGAATCTTGTATCCCCTTTCCAATCTCTTGTTCTCGCTCGCTGTAGCCGGGCGATTCACGTATACTCAACCGTTCCATTGCGTTAGACCACGCTGCCACGGAACCGACGATTATTATGTTCGCCGATTATGCTTATGACCGATTTCCGCGCGGTCGAAGGACAGGCACAACATACGAAGATCACACGATCGACGCGCGTGATTTCATACAAGTAACATAATGATCGTAGAGACACGTATGTACACGGAGTCAACTGTTTACAATAAATAAGTCTTTAATAAATATACTACTAGATTAATAGGTCGTTCCTACAATGATTCGTAGCGAGGTGAAAAGTGAAGTCATTCCTGGCAGATGCGTCTCTTCCGGGTGTCGTCAGATTAAGAAAAATCTTTCATCAGAGATTCAAGGAGACGCGCGATATGAATCCTAACGAGACGGCTTACGACCGTGCTTCTATTTGTAATTGAAGAACGAAAAAGAAAGAAAAGAAACCTCCCAGTGCTATGAAGTACAATATGCAACTAGACCAGAGTCGCCAAATTAACATGTCCCCACTCTACCTTTCCCTTCTACGACGCTACTACTCACGCTTCCGCCACAGACCGGTCACGTGACGCGGTCCGTGCCTATCGTGCATGTGTCACAATTAGGGACGGCGTGAACTGCTACTTTTGGATCGGTGATTTTTCACCGTAAATAAATGTTCTTCGCGCAAGTTACAGAGCCATAACCTGACGAAATTGCGAGGTGCATCGCATTTTTATCAAGTTCATTAGCCCTTTGCACTTGAATGTTGAGCCTGAGGCGTCAGTAAAAATTGCCATACGATAATTAAAACAGTTTAAATATTATTAAATTCGTCTGTATTCTATAAATTGTAAAAAGCTTAACCGTTGTATGACAAAACAGGTTCACTTCGATGTGCACAATGTAATAATTATCTGGGCTGAAAGAAATGTCTTGATTCTTGAATTAAAATTGCTTCGAGTCCAAAGATAGATTTGTAAGACGTTTCTCGAGCTATCATTTGCATTTCCTATTATTGTTAAGTAATACATTGGTATTTTCTAAAACATTATACATAGCATATACATACATGGACATAAAAAAGAAATTGTCTGCACTTTTATACTATTTAGATAAATATTACGATTTCTTAATCGATAGGAACAATTAATTTTTCTCTTTTTTTAAATACTGAAATAACGTACGGAAAAGAAAATTGAATATTTTTTATTTTTATCATTAAATGAAGTAAGTTTACGTTGTATATACAGAAAACGTAAGGTAATTTTAGATTAACATTATATGCAGGTATTTTTATGCAAGCTAATTCAAACAAATTCTCAAAAAAGAACTAATTCAATCGAGGTGACAAATGAGGATGACAGTGATAAAATTTACTCTAGATTAAAAAATCTCGATCACTGTGATATACCACGTTTAGTGATTTTGCACGCCGTCGCTAGACACAACGTCACGTGACTAGACCGGTACTGGCAGAGAGAGGGAAATTAACTCGCATTCAGGCGAATATAGTTTCCCCCTCTCTGCCATTATCGGGTTAGTCACGGCGCAGGCGCAACACGGAAGCGAAGCGTGGGGATGCTCGCTGCTGGAAAATGGGGGAATAGCGTCGTGCAAGGGGTAGTGTAGAATAGGAGACAAGTCTTGAAAAAAAAAGTTTTGATCTAGCGACACTGCTCTGAACTAGACATCGAGTTAGGCGACATGACGCGACGGCTGTTCTCAGGATCCGTGGATCTCTTCGATTACAAAATTGTGGTCTCATCACTCTCATTTTCATATGAATATCGACGAAAAATATAAATTATTGCCGTATATCACACAGCTTGTTCGTCATTGCGAGGCGTATATCTATTAGGCAGACTTTCATTATTGCTAGTCTCCAGCGTGTCTTCATGAAACAATAAATAATTTAGTAATCGAGCTTTGCGGCGCTCATCTGCCAACACGTTCTCTACCAATCTCAACGAAAATCTCAAATCGATTTTTAGACCAGAATAAATTGCAAAATGAATGAGTGAAAAGATCATATTTCCATCGATGTGGTAGAGAGCGTGTTAAACAAAGAAATTAAATTAACGAAATGAATATGATGTTGGAATTACAACATTGTGACGATAAATTTCTTATATTCTTTTTGTTTCTTTCCTTTTTTCAAGCTTGTGACACATTTGTTTCGCACGGAACGAAAGGTAGAAACTTGATTTAGACATTTCCCTATGTATAACGATTCAGGATGCCACGTTCGCGACTCGCGTCGTCCATAGGCATTGATTATTTTTTTCGTTTAAGTGTCTATCGATCTTATTATATAATTACAAATTTTTGGCAGTCGGATCTTGCCGTCGTTAAAATACAATTTCACTTAACATTAATTTTACGAGTAAATATGTCTAACAGCGTAATACTCTTCTTAGCGATTTAATACTTTGGATCCTTCTCTAAGAACCGTACGAAATTAACTTCACCGATATGATGATAATCCCATTTATTCTAGGACTTGCTCGAAATTTTGTCTCGACAAGCCGTTTTCGATTCTTTAAACTCGCATGCGTCTCTATTAAAAAATACTTTCGCATAACAAACAGTCTGATCACCATAAAAACTTTTCGTTTACTGCCACCACGATAGGAAATCGAATTTTAATATACCGAGCGAGTCAATAAGAACGGACATCTAAAATGACTTTTAATCTATTGGTTGCATCAATAAACATTTTTAATTAATTATGTTGGCTTTTTAGATCTCATGTTTTCTGAGATATCGAGGTCATCACAACCAACAGATTACGAGTTACTTCAGATGATGAGTGTTATTGACTCACCCGGTATAATGATCGCTGGCTGCACAGTTAACAAACGCAGCTTTTACTTTTATTCTAAAAGGAACATTTTTATTGAATTAAAGTATCCTCAACGTAAAAATATTAATCGCTATCGTATCTCGTTGTACATTTCTTCTATAATGTTCTAATCGTTAACAATTTAACCTGGTCTCTTTAATCGTCTCGATTCTTATAGCTCTACTCGAATTAGACTTGGGTGTTACATTCGTGAAATTACTTAACGATGATTGCTCCACTCGGAAACCATTTCTGAAGAATTTTACATCACTTTTCATTATTGCTTCGTGAAACTTTCAATATTTTCCAACTGTTCACATGTCATCACCCATTCATGGAAAAATAATTTTTTTTTTAATATTTGAAATTTCCAAAAAAGACAGACTTACCTTTTTCACGCATCGAAAATATTAACTCGATATTTAACATCTTACATGCAAGTTTCTGATACGATTGTTGAAACAATGTTCCTAACTTCATCTTTGCATCTACACGAAATACATGGTATTTTGTGCGTCTCCAAACTTTTGAGAAATAAGTGATATGTTCTAATTACTGATCGTCCATCAGGAGATGGCATCCCTACTCCGCGCTACACACCTTCCGCTATTGGCCGAATCGCTTGACAAAGACAGAACCTAAACGTATGAAATCGCTGCCATCTCCCGATGAACGATCTCAGTACTTATTTTGATATTAGCAACAGACTCTACTCTGCAGCAAATACGCGTACCCAAATTATTGTAATATTTTCTCCCGAATTTGTCAACCTGATCCTCAAAAATGTCAGATTCCACGAAGCTCACAACTGTGAAGCTGAACACCTCGAAATCCACAAATCCGAAAAATACCAATTAATCTCGACGAGGAAATTCGCAGCCCAAGTCTGGTTCGGTTTTCCCTGGTGTCTGAACTGTTCGTCGTCTTCGGCCCCATCGTTCTCGTCGTACCCCCTAGTTCGCCATCGTGTATTGTCTCTTAGTCCCCGCTAAAATACTATACTTATGCTTCGTCCCCCTCCCCCTCTCGTGGAACGCTCGCCGCGCTAATTAGGGCAGGTTTTCCCGTTGATCCCGTGTACATAATAGTTTTCCTTGTCACCGGGACGAGAGAAGAAAGAAAAGTACTAGAAAGATATTCAGGACTCGTTGGCGACTGGGTAGGATCGGAGCTGGGCGGATCAGGAAGCGCGACACATGGAAAAAAGTTTGAGGCGTATGAGGCGTGTCGCGTTAACGAGCAATTGATTCCTTTTATTTTCCGTTATGACCAACGCAACGGTTAACCGATTATTATTATTCGACCGAGGAACTATAGCCGCGAGCGCTGTGGGGTACCATCGGTTCAAGGCCAATGGATAAACGACAATCGATAATCTGATTGCAGGCAATACTGGCAACCGCTGTTAAGGTGAAATGCCACGGGGGAATCGGGTTCGACTGGGCCGTTTCGTTAATTAGCTCATCGACTACGCTCGCGAACGACCCGGAGCTCGAGGAGGCATGGAGCTGTCGCGCAGCGCTAGAGAGAACCGTTCGAAGAGTAAATTCGAGTTTCGTGCTCGTTACTATCTCCGTATCCCGTGCTGATGATTTTGCCTTTCGTAGCGACCAGGGACTCACGGTGAATCCTCTCGACACGTTTTTTCGTGACGTCCCAGCGCTTCGATCGCTCAGCCGCTGCTAAGGCCGCTATTAGACTCGGCCACTGGTGGCTCGGCACGTCTTGGAACATTGAAGCAAATTGAACCTATTAGATTACGGGAACTGGTAGAGTACACAATAGTTGCTGCCTAGCTGGTGGACGACATAGGACGATATATCTTTTTTTATATACTCAAGGAATTTGTAAAAGGACGACTTTGACATTCGAAAATACCGAAAACATTACAATACAAAAATAACAATATAATCCTTTGTCTTCGTTGTATCGACAGAGGGAATAAACGCGTTTCTTGGCACCACCAGTGGCTGCTTTATTAAAGCCCTTCGCGCTACCAGTGGCCTAGTCTAATAGCGCCTAACTGCAAAGTCGCCAAATTAGGACTTGTCTCTCCACTCTACCTTTCCCTTCTACGGCGTTATTCCCCACGCATACGCCGCGTCACGTGACGCGTTTCGTCTCTGTCGTGCACGTGTCCGGTACTGACAGAGAGACGGTAACCTTTTCCTCCGTTTCCCACCCCTCATCTGGCGACTCTGGCTAACTGTCCGATCTATGGCCACACCGGTAAGAATCATCGCGGATCATCCGAGAGGAACTGTTCCATGCCACCCTTACGTCGACACAGTCTTTTTTAAATGGAGATCGATATTCGGACACAAGCAAGTTCGTTAATTTAAAATCTGTACTATTCCTTCTAAACGAATTCGTTCAAGTTCTCTTTGTTCTACACGTTCATACTTTTTGTGCAGTTCTTTCATTGTCGGCATTGCCTACCTATGCTTTATCTGTATTAGAAACTGCGCTGTTCTAAACCAACTTCTTTGAGATATTGTCGATCAGTTTTTCATGGAATGATTAACCTTCGACGGATCATTCTTATAACTAGATTGCGGATCTTCGTGCAAAATAAAAATTGTCTGCATCGGTTGCAAGAAATAGAAACCAAATTGAATGTTATTTCTTCCCTTAATTGTTTTAACAGATGAGAAATCATATATTGACATTCAACAATTTTGAATTTCATGTACTCAATTTTCCTATAAATGCATAAAGATCCGCAGTCTACTTGTAACCTTATCATTGATGACGGTTTGTACCATTCACTATTTTATTCATGAACTTTTGACAACATATCTTTGAGGATACTTCCTGTAGTCTTCATTTAATTAATTCGCCAGAAACTGCGTAACTGAATGACTACTCTAATACTCTGGGTCAATTTAGACCCAGACTCTGCCGTCGGTGTGTTCAGAAGTCTTTGCTAATTTCCTTCTAATTTTTGTATACAGCATTCAGCATATAATTTTCGCTCGAAAAGGCAATATGAATTACAGTTTAAAATTTTTATTGAATTTCAGCTAATCAGAGAATTGATTTCGTCAGTACTTACTATAGAGAAATGATTTAATTATTTAAATTGTTGAAAGACCGTGATTATTCCCCGTAGAATATTTATAAAAGTACATAACGAGAACGTTTGAACTCGTTAATACACAAAACGTTCCCTCCGCAGCACATATTATAAACTTCTTTGGGCCATTTACTTACTTTCACAAGTAAATACTGTTTTCCTTCGATATAATGTATTGTATTGCGGATGTGTACAGATAGAATACAGAATATGACATGCCCTCGAGCGGACAATTTCAAAAGAAGAAGAGGGGATAGCGATTTTGCGCAGAAAGCATGGTCGTCTCCTATCGAAAGAAAACTGTACTCGCGATAGAATGCAATTGTTCGCGAAAAAAGACAACGATATCAAGGGTTGATAGAATCGGAACATGAAACAGTTCGATCTGGAGTCGCTTCACTTCCGGATCAGCCAAAGTGCGAGCGCAGGACTCGTTCGGAGAATGTTGCGCGTCGTGCGCACGCAATCGTCGTACATGAGATATGCAGTACATCGTAAGTCGTAGCGTAATATGATTACTATGTACACGTAAGTTTACAATGCTTGTGGGGGGCATGTTACATGGCCAGTCTCTCGATCGAGGCCTCCGGAGTGGTCGAGTGCGCGGATTCGTCGAACCTGTCGTTGTCGTCGAAATCGTCGAGCTCTTCGATCGATTTGGATTCCTCTTCGATGGATCGTAACGCGTTCGGCGTGCTGGTGGCGTCGATCGAGATGGCCGTGGTCGAATCAATCGTAGTGGTCGCGTGTTCGTTCGAAATAGTCGAAGAGGGATCTTCGTCGACGGATAAGGATTCGGATAACGATTTCGAGGTGTCCTCCCCGATCTCGGAGAACTCTACGGAGGACGAGCTCGAGCTTTGGAAGAATCGATCGGAAACGGTCTCAGGAACTTTCGTAGTCACTGATTGAGAGGTTTGATCGGGTATCGCGGTTGGTTCGTACGCGGTTGTGATAGCGGCACGGTCTATCGACTTCGTACGGTTTCTCGCGAAAGCTTTGCCTACTCTACGCGGATTGGCGAGTGGGCCGCGCGAGCCCACATCCTCGTTCCTCGCGGAGGACGGTTTGGTCCTGCGCCTAGACGAGACTCCTCTCCCTGAAGGGGCGGTTGACGCACCAGGAGACCACCAAGAGGAGGAGGACGTTGCGGAGATCGATGCGGAAGTTGCCGTCGGCACCGCAGACGTGTTGCCGCTGTCCGTTCTGCCAGGCGTGAACCTCTTCCGGGCTAGAGGTACCGCTGGATGATTCCTCCTCGCTGGTGGCCCCTTCTTCTTTTTCTTCTTCCCGTCCGTCAAATTAGGCTTTTTACTTTGACTGATGCTCTCAGCGGCGTTTACTTTTTTTGCGTTTGACGCTGGTGCTTTGTTCTTACCGTTGCTCGCGGTGACATTCCTGCCGCCGGTCGCCCCCTCAGTCGCCTCATCCACCCGCAGCTTCCGCTTCTTGGATGGGACCGAAAGGGCCTCCCTTCGGCAGGCTTCCTCGCTCGCCGCACCCTCGCAGGATCTCTTCGACTCCGGGGAAGACCCGTTCGAACGCAGACCATCGCTTCGAGTTATCGAGCCAGCCTGACCACCGCCTCCGCCACTCCTATTCTCCTCCACCACTTGACATTGCGGGCCCTGCTTCTCGCCTGGCCTGCACTTCCGCTTCCTCTTCTTTCGCTTCTTTCGTTTGCGACACCTAAACTTGTCTCTGCCGTCCTTCTCCTGGACCGGAAGGCTTGGGCAGAGCGACTGCTGGAGCAAATCCCCTCGATGATTGTTGTGCCGGTGACGAACATTGTGCTCGGCACCCAACATCCGCCTTTGAAGCGCCTCCACCCGCTCCAACGGGGCCACCTGAGTTAACACTCTCGCGTAGGCGGACAGCCTGCCCAGGTTGTGACCCTTGGCCTGGACCCTCCTCGGCTGGCCGTGACGATTCAGACCGAGATACATTGTCTTCTTCGTCGACGACCATTTCGCCGAACTGTACGTGTTGTAGTTGTGCTGCTCGAGGGTCTCGTTGAACACGCAGTCGTCTGTGTACTCGCGCTGCAACAGGAAATTATAGACCACCGGTTAATACAGGAGTCGTTGCATTTCGAAACATTTGCGTTTACCCCTTGCCGTACCATTTTCTTTACAGTTACAGCGATCAAAACGTCTTTATCCCCAAAATATTTTTTGTATGGCCACATTGATTTTAATGCTTAAATATCCATTACAAACGAATCAAACTTTATTTCATCTGAAAAGAAACGCGTAATATTTGTATTTGTTATACTTTACACCTACCGAGCGTTAAAAGCGCCTGGAAAATGTTTCCTTGTAAAAATGGCAACACCAAATTTATTGAGATTGCTTGTAATTATCAATATAATAGATACTTGGGCAAGGAAATTTATTCCATTATTGCCCATAAATCAATTTGTATAATTTCAATAATTGGAAAATATAAAGCCGGTCATTTGACCGTGGTAGCTTTACGGTTGATGTACCAAAATGTATCGGTGAATTAACACACTATTCGTCAATCGTAAAACAGGCTTTACAACGAATACGTTTCAAGATCAGCGGCGGACCGTTCATTTTGGGGCCCTAGCCAATTAACTCGTACAATTTCTTTAAAATTCAAATTGTTTCTATTCTTTTGACCGCGAAGGGGGCCCTTTGCAGCTCGCAAGGTCCATGTCTAGATCCACCGCTGTTCAAGCTGACGATTTCCTATAATAAAAGAACGTTCGAGTGGATGAAATATTTTCCAGTAATGTAAACACGAGCGTTAATGCTACCATTAATGTTAACTACCAGCAGTGTGAAGCCTGTGTGAGACATAAATACAAGCAGGTTGTTCAAAGTAATAGCGGATAATTATGAAATCTGTCTTTTATTTGATGAATTCCATTCGCGTTTGATAAAGAGAGTGCGCTGCATTTAATAAGCTATTCCACTATAAAAGACTAGGTTAGGTGTCAGAGGTCGAGCCTCGAGTTGGAGTGGTCGGTGAAAAGAGAAACCAAAAAACAAAGTGTTTTCAAGCATCGGTGAAACGGATGGAGGGATATCCTCTGTGGCTGTTCCTAGAAGTTCTGCGCGACTGTGGCGATCGTTATCAATTCCACGGGGTTATTACTCGTCATTATCACGTTGTAATTGCACGTCCGAGGGTTAGGAGACGGTACCAGCGTACTCGGGCTCTGTCTTCCGTTTAACACGCTATTCCAGTCTGGCAGTTGCCACGCAGCGGCGGCGAAACGGGGCTAACGCTGGGCGAAAAATGAACGACGCTTCCCGATGGAGGCTAAATGAGCATTAAGCATAATGCGGAACCAGCCCGACCGGCCTGCTCGCTGCCCGCACACCGAGCATTATGTTTTCGCTAGCTCGTACGCTCCGCGCTATGATTTCGCTGTCCGCTTTATGGCAACTCGTTTCTAGACGAGTGGAAGCGGCTGCGGTCTTCATCGGCTCTAATTACAGCGTTTAAACGCTCGCGCTGCCGGAAAAATCTTCGCGAACACAAACGGGACGAGCGTAAAGATACGCGCGAACTACGAGACCGACTTTACGGCGCCGAAACCGCCCAACAACCGCCTCGATTCTTTCCGCTCTAATTTACGGAAATCATTCAACCTGTCAAATTGAAATTAACTTTTCTTCTGCAGCTTTCTATGCTTCTTCGTTTTTCTTTCTGCATGTTTAGCTCGCGTTTTCTTGTTCGTAGACGAGCATTGACGTGCGAGTTTTATCGATAGCTACGGGGAAAAGGTAAAGAGAGGATCGCGAGCGAGCAACACCTCGAAGGCGTGCCACAGACTTAATGCGCCACCACCGAAGACAGCGCTGTGTACGACAGAAATTTTATGCGAGACGACACTCGACACAAATTGGTTGTGCTCGATTGAATTATTTCAATTAGAAATTAAAACAGATTGGATGCTCGACTGACGGGCAATTTAAAGATTGGGGTTGTTTAGAGCTACTTTTCTGCCAAAGTAGACAAAACTAGTAATTATCCATTGGAAAGATTTAGACAGATTACACTTTATTTATTTGAATTGTTATCATTAGATCTGCGGATCTTTATGCAAAATAAAAAGGTTTGCATTGATTGTAGGATACAGGAGCCAAATAAAAAATGTATTCTTCTTTTAAGTATTTGATTAAGCTGAAGAAATACATTGATGTCCTTAAATATTTTTGACATGACCACTGCTTTAAATTGTATGTGCCCATTTTTGTCATAAATGCATAAATGTCAAGTTATCATAATGAGTATTTAGAAATATACTATACAATTTCATAGCATTATAATAAAATAATTTCTAATAACAAATTTAAATAATAGTAAGTTTTGCTAATAGCAAATTTAATTCGAAAGTGCGAACTTTATAGGTCTTCATGGATAGTAAATGAATTCTAGATCCTATGGAGGAAGTCAAGTGGTAAACACTGAAAACGTAGGAAAAGACGACGTTGTTAAAGACGAAACAACTGAAAGCTGAACGATTTACAGATACAAACGCTGTCATTGCGCAGCTCTCAATCGCAGTTGTAGACCTCCAACAAAGTTTTCGCGATACCACTATAGATCCGATTGGTTTCGCCCACGAAGATCGATTTTCTTCGAAAAGTTCTACGTCCGGTGGAGAGAATATATAAACGCAGAAAGGAATGAGGTTTCCACGGATGGGAATGATTTCTCACGGGAGATTGTCTTGAATAGTACCCTTTGCCAACGGGCAGGAACCGTATTCGATCGACGACTGCTTTCTGCGAAGCTAAAAAGCGAAATTTCCGACATTATAAAAATCGCTCGCTATCGGGCTGGAAACGTTGCAGTTCCCGAGCGATGTAAATTTGTGCGGAACAGGTTTACAAAACGTGTAATTAGAAAAAAGGATCGACGCGAGATGCGTAATCTTCCAGAACGAGATATAATTACAGCGGGCTTAGAAATATTGTGGCTCGTATACTAGCAGGCGTTCAGAAATCATCAATTATGTGCACTCGCCAAGTGCTAACGTTCTTTCGTCTATCTCTTTACTAATAATGTGTTCATCCTATCTGCTGTCAATGGTGACAGCAAAGCACTATTAAACATTGTGTAGCTATTTTCATGGCTACATGCTGCCGAATAATGCAACTTACACCTCATAAACGTAAAAATAGGGCAATCGCGGCCTAGATTGAGCTTTTATCTAGCGCTTTCGACTACTGAAAAATCCCATCTTTGTAGTATCGAGAAATGAGAACGCGCATCCCGCATCCTTGCAATTCTAGAAACGAGTCTACCGCCTTAGCCTCTTGCTTATTAAACCCATTTTAACAAAGTCTAACAAATATGAATGTTACGCGTTTCATTTTAGATGAAATACAATCTGATTCGTTTGTAAGTAATGTTTAAGCATTAAAATAAATGTAGCCATACAAAAAATATAAATTTTCTTTTCCGTCCGACGATATTTTTGGGGATAAAGTCGTTTTAATCACCATAACTGTAAAGAAAATGGCACGACAAGGGATTAATGCAGGAAAACTGCTGCAACCACCAAAATCGTAGAGATATTTTTCGCAAAATTGTTTTAAACACGGCTGACCAAACAGCAGACATTCTGAAAGATCAGTTGACACACTGATGGTTGGTTAGTAAGCAAATCTGAGGAACGTTTCGCGATGACGAAGGAAAATTTCATCGGTGCGAACAGAATTAACAAGGACCACATGTCGCGGATTATCCTCGCTATCTGGGTTCACAAAGAGGGGTGCGCCGTGAGTACTTAAATAATTTCGTCTGCACATTCTTCATTCGAGGTGTCGACACGAAGACGAATTGGTCGTTCGCAGTACTCGTAAATTTTCACGCGAAAATACAAACGTTTGTTTATCCTGCAACGTTTCACGCACGACTTAACCGTTTCACGACGTGCAATCAGAAGTCAAGGGTGAACGCGATCGTTCTCAAATAATTGCAACATATGTGTGTGCCACAATGAAAGGTATTTTTCTCAGAATTCCGCGTTTAACGAGGCTATAAAGATCTCGCGCAAAAAATATCCTCGGCAATCGAGATAGATCGCGCGAGTGCGGTGATTAGAAATACCTTTACAATGACGCTATTCTTGTAAAAATTTCAGCCGATATGAATGTATGTACCTGCTATCAAAAACTTGTAACGAAAGAATCGCTATTAGTCAAAAGATAGTATTATTTATTTGTCATAGACTGCGGATCTTTATCCAAAATACACATTTTCGAAGTTAATTATAACGAGCAGAAGTTAATGCAAATGTGTATTTTTTCTTAATAATTTGGATGCGTCGAAAATAATGCAAGAACATTCTTAAATTCGTGTATGTACTGTTTTCACAGTTTTATATAGGATGTCCCAAAAATGTTGTACTTCCCACAAAGGAGGAAAGATTCCTGAGTTTACAATATTATACATATTAGTTTACATATTCTGTCTAATATTATACATCTAACATAATTGTGTCGAATATTATTTATATATAATAATATTATATATTGTGTGTGTGGTATATGGAGAATTGTATAATTGTGTTTCAAAGACTGTGCATTTGTTTTAAACCGTTTAAATAATGGATCTACATAACAGGAACGAGAATTATAATAAAGTTCTTCAACAATAGAAATGTCTGTACATGGTACACTGTATATCATGTATTCTAATAAGAGAATGCAATAAACAAAATTGAGAGCATTTTTATCGGGGTACAAATGTCGTTAAATGAATCTTAAATTTAGTGCCTTCACATTTTCAGATCACGAAAGAATAGTAATGGATGGACTTACAGCGCAGTAGCAAATAAGATCTCGCCAAAAGGTGCATAAATCGCGAAGTTATTTCAGTTCACACCCTCCGGAATCTGCGACTATATCTGATGTGATAAATTACATTATTCGAGGGTCAATGCGATCGTTTTTAGTAATGATGGCATATGCCGCCGAATGATATTGCTGTTTCGCGGTAGTCCACATTTATCGCTGGCATAAACGAGGCTACTGTGGATGTCGGACACTCTTTTCAACGAAACGGAAATTAACGAGGCAACGAATTGACAGTAAATTACAACGGCAAATGTTTTCACAAAATCTTTACAGATGTTGCTGCTGCTAAACGACCTTTTCTGAGGCGAAAGTAATAAAAAGTGATGAATGGACTGCGGATTTCATGCACTTGTGATCGAACAGAGTAGGTGAAAATTGTACTCTTTTAGAGATTCAAAGAGTTTAAAATAATAAAAGGAACTTCAAGCTGGTTTGGAACATTTTTATCTCGTCTAAAAATTTGCAGTCTAGTGGTGGGAAGTTTATTAAGGAAACGATTACGCTAATTTATACATTCGGATATATAAAATCAATTCAGAATACAGGGTGTCCCAAAAATGTTTTACTTCCTCGAAAGGAGAGATCCCTGAGATCATTTCAAGTAACCTTTTTTCTTTGCGAAAATGTCCTCCGGAGAACATTTAGATAAACGATTAAAAGCATTAGACGTCGCCCTTGTACCTTAGTTGCAAGAATGTCTGTTTTGATTAATATTTTTGAGAGACGCATCAACACAGCAACAAAGAAGTCATTCTTGAATGTAAAATCGTTTATAATGGTGGAAATGTTAAATAATTAATAGATTAAATTATACATGACATATGTACAATAATAATATATAAATGGTACGTATCTTAAATAAATACATGAATTGAAATGTAATTGCTGTCAATAGTAATACAAATAACCTCGAATCAAGAAGAATGTACCAGCAATAGAAAATAATGTTCGACAAACAAGAATAATAATGACGGTCGAGACAGTTTGTTTAAATGGCGAGCACATCTGGAGGACTGTAATTCTATTCACAGGGCCTAGGAATGCTCGGTAACAACTTCGAAGGTGAAGTTGTTGAAGTGCGAAGAATGGGCAAGACGCGTAAACGCTCAATCTTCGTGAGCGAAGGTGCTTCACCGTGCGGTGCAAAAAGACGAATGTTTTGACAACCGATCTTTTACAAGTGATTCCAGTGACTCCTACCGGGACGCAACAGCATACAATTCTGTTGAGTACATACCCGTATTCGCGTGAAGTTAAAGCGCCGCTCACGTAACTTCCTAACCAGCCGTTTCCTCTGGCACACGAGCAGCGTGCTTTGCAGCTAAGTGGTAACTACAGAAGTCAAATCGCACGTTTACATGTACGTATTGGTATCAACAAAGTCGTAACATTTTAGAGCGGCCGTAATCACTGTGATTTACCCGGATCGTTACCCCGCGAAACGCGTCACCGTGCGAACATATTCTTTTCGGTGTGACGCAACGGCCCCAAAACATATACAAAGATGCGACCGAGTGAAAATTATTTTCCCATCATTTTCTACCTTTTCCGTGCAATTTCACTTCATTATACGACTTCCTTGTAATTTTCAATAAACTGTCGATCGTAACTAGATAGCGTCATTATAGATCTATTTCAGGCATTCATTAATGTTAACATCCTTCTGGTTTTATTAAATTATAGTCTGCAACGGCGAGCTTAAAGGATACCTCTCATGCAACATTTAATTATACGATTAGGCTGCAATTAAAAGACTTATAGTTCTTAGTTTCTGCGCAAGAAAGGAGCAACTTCTTAGGCGAGCATCAATACCTCAGTTTGTCATTGCTGTCATTTCACGACAAATTAATTTCCTAAACATTCGCATCGTTAGATCCTACACAACGTGTAGTATTAAACCAGTTTTCAATCACTGATGGTCCTTTTTCGAAAGAAAATACCTCAACTCATAATAACTGTCCACTTCACTCCTACGTATGTACAAGGAAGTAGGAGTCGGGTGGACAGCTATTATGATTTTAGGTATCTCCTTTCGAAAAAGTAAGGCACAGAAATTTTTATCGATTACTATGGTTTAAGAAAAGTGAAACGACAAATGTGCGAACTTTGAAGATTAAAAATAGCTAAAGTTTTATCGGTAAGAGTCCATATCTATTCAATATTTTGAAAGAACGTCATTGTTTGCATACATGATTTACTACAAATTGCAACCTTCAAAGCGGCGAAGATCGCTGAACTTTAAACACGCATAACTTTTGAACCAGTGGATTCCGAGGATTAAAACTTGGATTTTCGGCATTTTGTCCTGAAAATCTACAGGTTTATACAAGCAAAAGTTAAGAATTTCTGGTTTCCTCAGGTGAAGTTTAACCTTTTTTCGTTAATAACTCCTCGACAATGCTCCAGAGATCATTTTCGCGAATGAGGAAGTTACTTCAAATGATCCCAGGAATCTGCTCTTTCAAGTACAACATTTTGGGAACACCCGGTACACATAGAACAGCATGCTGCGCCAATAACTGTGACCCTCATAAAGAAAGAACTCGTTTGGTTTTTAAAGCACAGTTGTTAATGTACACGCAATATGTATCGTGGTTTGCTACCGATCACAACCTCCATAACGAACGAACGATTGAATACTTCTTGATTTTAAAAAGTCAAGGCAACATCAAGTTAAAGGACACATACATGCACGGTGAAGCGATAAATCAATCCGCGTGAATTACGATTCGATGTAAACTTTGTGGAGTCGATGTTGTATTGCTCCGAAAAGTGACGAAGCCCTTGAAAAGACGGCGAACGCGATCGTTGTCGTGGTGCGATACGTGTTCGTGGTACGCGACATGATCGCGTGGATGGACAGTGTGTATGTGTGCCTCGCTCACACGCGCAGAAATTATGCACCGTGTTCAACGGTTCACGAGGGGTCAAAGTCAACTGGTTCCTACCCCATATTCAGTGTGCAACGAATACTCGAGCATAATTGCGTCACCGTTTCATCGTGATCTCGCGCGCGGTCACCATTTATTATCTGTCGGTCTGTTGAAAGTGCGAATAACCGTGCGGCAAGCGTAGCATGCGTGTCTCACGGCCGAGATTATTATTTCTCCATGCCCTAATCCTATAACCATTTACGCACCTCCATCTTTCCTCGCTTCTTCAAATTCCCCACAAAATTGGAAAACACGTCAATACATCATTTGCAAAGAAGTATTCAGATGAGTGTAGTGCAACAAATACGATTTCACTTAGGTGTGATATTTGTAGGCATGCTTCGAAAAAGTTCAATTCTGTCCAAATGTTTTTTACTAGGATTATTAATCATTTTAAAAATGTACTAATTAAGTTGGCTGATATAGTAGATAAGAAATTTTGGTAATTATTTACAATAGGGCATTCCTCATCGATTTCAATGACCTTGAAATATGTTATTAAGTTCGCCATTTTGAACAACATTTCCCAGATAATTGCAAGGAATTTTACTTGTAAATGCATGGATTAGGTCTGGACTAGGTTTGTTTAGAATGATGTTCGTGACAAAATATGTAGCAAACTAATTGTTATTTTTTCTCAAAAATAGCTCAACTCTTGTCCGAAAATTCAAGTTTTCCATGGAAAAATGTCGGCCCTCTTAAGGTTGAGACAGATAATTTCGAACTAGTCAAAAGCGCTAGATGAAACATCAATCTAGGCCGCAATCGCCCCCAAAAGTCCTATTTTTATACGTTTACTATAATTGATTTGCATTATTCGGAAGCATAAAGCTGCGCATTTAGCTATTTTCATAAAGCTGCGACAGCTACATGCTGCCAAATAATGCAAATTACAAATTACGCCTCGTAAACGTAAAAATACGGCTTTTCAGGGCGACCGCGGCCTAGATTGATCTTTTATCTAGAGCTTTCGACTACTGAAAACCCCCATCTTTGCATCATCGCATATATACGCTGTTCTTCGTTGCGTTCGAAACTTTCATGGTCGATTAAACCAGTAAATACAGTTGAAATTATATCGTGTTTGGTGTCATTTTAACCAGAAAAATGCCAGAAATAAGGTAGTGGAAGTTCCATAAAAAAATAATCAAAAATAAACAATTCTATCTTTCTATCATTGCCATTACATTGTGAGAACTCGCGGGCCTTTAAGCTGTGCCGTCGACGGCGACACGCTTCGGCCACGCGATCCGTATTTCATTCTATCCTTCTCTATGAATGTTCGGGCTCTCGATATCGATTGAAGTCTCGGCGCGGTGGACGCGGTAGACGCAGTCATAAAAAAATAGTGGTCCCTACACCATCGCCGTCCGTGCAGAACACGGTTGTTGGGACCAGGGTTGCCATATGTGCGCCCCGCCAGGCCCCTTACGTTTCCGCCCCTCGCCTAGATGCTCCGTAAAGCCTGTCTTCGCTTCTCCCACTCTTACCACTATCGCTGTCGCGTACCGCGTGGAGCATGCTACCGACTCGGTCGCGGCAGCGGTAGTGGTAAGAGTGGGAGAAGCAAAAGCAGGCTTTACGGAGCATGGTTGGGAGTCCCAGCGTTACCATATTTTTATCCCTCTATCCCTCCCGACCCCTTACCCTTCCGCCTCTCGTCCAGTTTCGCAGCGTAGCTCGTCTGACGCGTACCGTACGCCAGCGTGTCGCCACTGTCGCCAGCGTTAGTGGGAAGAGTGCAAAGACCAGCTACGCTGCGAAACTGGGCGAGAGGCGGAAGGGTAAGGGGCCGGAAGGGATAGAGAGATAAAAATATGGGAACGCTGGTTGGGACCAAAACAGTAACGTATCTATGATGAGGCGATGATGTAGCAGAGCCCTGATGCAGCTATATCGGCGAGAATGTACTGATATAATTGACGTGACGCACAGTGGTCCAAATGGACGACTTAGGAGTGCAAAAGTCAAAGAACCAAACATGGAGTAGGCTCCATGGAGATCATATAAATTTCTTAAAATTCTGCATGGCGCTCAAGGTGCCACATTTCCTCGAGAAGCGTACTTTACTGAGGCTGAAAACGCCGCGCATGCGCGAAAAAAGGTGTCCCGTCTGGGCACACTGATGGGTAAGGGGCCTGGCGAGAGAAAAATATGGTAACGCTGGTTGGGACACCGATTGAAGAATCACTGTACATATTTCGAAGACGAGGAAGTGTTGCATGATGACAGCTCGGGCCGCGGCGCCAAGAGTAAGCGATCACACCCTTACTATGTACATACATATATCCATGGTACGCGTGGATGCAAGATGCAACCGCAGTACGGTGCAGCGTTTCCGCGAGGCGATCGGACGCGAGTTGCATACGCAACGGTCCGGCCCGGCTCTCGCAGGTGCATTTACCAGTGTATCGCCGTTTACAGCGAACTTATCGTAAATAATGGTCTCGTTAGAAAGAAACTACTTAATGGAGAGCGCAATTTTGCGGTGCCACCAGGCACCAGACCGCCTCGGCAGGCTGTTTTACGCCTAGGTGAGAAAACTTTATGACTCGACGCCGGTGCTCGTTGCCCGCGGATAAGAGATTTATTATTACCATAAAATCTGTCTGGTATGTGTACCACATTGCAACCGGATCGTCACGTAAAGATTCCAGGCGAACGCAGCCTCTACCTCCCTTGCATATAATCATTAGCCGCCTTCAACAGAATCTGTCGTTTTGCACACGAACTGCTACAGTTTTCGCTATTAGAACACTAATAAGGAGACGGTGGACGTTTACGCGGACACATAACTTTATAGGAAATAACCGATGTCATGAGACCTCGATGCAAATTTGTTCGGTCACTACATGCTTCTGGAAAACTATTTTGTCCCACATACTTTGCATCGTGCGCGTAGGTACGGGGTGTCCTATCAAGTTCGAGCACCTTGCATATCTCAATTATTATGGATAATCGAATAAAATTTAAGATGAAAACGTAATTAGAGGTTCGAAGGAGTATACATTGTGGTAAGCAACGAACTTTTCTCAAGGACACATTTTTCGAGGTTTCGAGATCGTTATTAGTTTTCCGAATGGGTCTGTATATTTTTATTATGGGGCGTAGTGTCAAGTAATCGAATAAAATGTAAGATGAAAACGTAATTAGGTTAAAACGAGAAAACATTGTGGTAAGCAACGAACTTTTCTCAAGGACACGTTTTTCGAGGTTTCGAGATCGTTATTAGTTTTCCGAATGGGTCTGTATATTTTTATTATGGGGCGTAGTGTCAAGTAATTTAATAAAATGTAAGATGAAAACGTAATTAGGTTAAAACGAGTAAACATTGTGGTAAGCAACGAACTTTTCTCAAGGACACATTTTTCGAGGTTTCAAGGTCACTAGTTTTCCGAATGGGGCTGTACATTTTTATTACTGTCACGTGTAATAGCCACGATCAAGGCAAGTCGAATCACCTGTACCATTATGATTTTTATGGGATCTTGGATATCGAAGATTAATAAGCATCGATATAATTAAGAAATAACTGCGGTAGAAAAAGTGGTAAAAATATTAAGCATCATCTTACATCTTAATCAGTTATACATTCGCCATTATTTATAACGACTCGTTGCCACTTATCAGGTGGCACGAATGTAATGAGTTTTTAGGATGGTAAATACATAATTAAAATTTGTTCCTATAAAGGTGGAAATCATTTGTGACTCGAATTAATAACTTGTTTTGACCAAGGTCCAAAATGATGTTCAATGTTCAGCAATTTCAATGCATTGTTGCTATTTTGTTAACATCGATTATCGGGCAGTCTTTATAGTTCCGTGATCAACTTTTTGGTTACTTATTCTGGGGGTCACACTTAAATGAGACGCTGCAAATTACACCAAAATTGACTAATTGGTTTATGTGTTATAAACTATTAAAAATGGTGAAAATTCTTCATGACTTTTGCTGTTTTATTCTATTATTCGACGATTTTCACCATTTAAAATCATATATACGTATGTATAACTCGTAAACCAATTAATCCACTTCAAAGACCATAACTTACATGGATCTAGAAAACACATTTTTTAAATTTTCGATACAAGCCCAAGTAAAAAAGTTGTAAAAAGCAATTTTTATTATATTCGTTGTAATCCAAACTAAACGCAATTTGTCCAAAATTCTCATAAACTATCATCTAAATTAGTCCATCTTGCTTGGCAGAAAAACTGAAATCGTTTGAACCATTTGTGAGAAAGTTTTCTGATGTACAGTGTGTGCCATCACTTCATCTTTATGCAAATTAAACATTTTCTATCTGAATTGCAACAAACTGGAGTGAAATAAATATTTACTTTTTTTCTTAATATGTTTAATGGGTTGGAAATAATATAACAGTATTTTTGGCCTACTCATTTTTGGCATAAATGCATAAAATCCGTTGTATACTTATGAGATTGACTGTATGCATATTTCTGCGCCAACTAAGTAAGTATACTTTTGAATCGACGAAGTAAATGTTTTTTTCCCACTGTTTTTTGTTTGGTAAGTAGAATATGGAAATGATAGTAGAGAACCTATGGAAATTTAAATGGCCTAGGCTGCGTACCCGCGTTCCTCGTTCGATAATTTCGTACGGAAAGAGTTTCCTTTGCGATCATTTCGTTCGATAATCTCCTCTGACCAGATAGGATCTGCATAGTCGCTGAGCAGTTCGACTTTATGGGAACCAGCTTAGTTAGTATGATATAAAAGTAAAGAAAACGCTCTGGAACCATTAAGATACTACGCAAGCGATCGGGGATCCAATCCACAGTAAAGTTCGACCAACCGAAGGCAACTACGGATGCCTAAACACCATTACAAGCTTGCGCGCGTGAATACGATCTTGCGAGTGACTTCGTAATCAATAGATTTCCTTCGCCTGTACAGAATGTATAAGAATGATTTGTCTCGAATACCAAAGAGTGATTCTATACTTTTGGATCGGTGGAGATCTTTTTCAAAAATGGACCGCAAGATCACCTTTTTTTCAAGGTTAAACATGTTTTCACAGCATCGTTTAGTATTCTGGGTCTCAAGTCAAAAAACGACTGAAGTTTCGTAAACTATTTTTTTCCATATGTCTACAGAGTGTCTGTATGTCTAAAATATACGATTTTGATAATATTGTAATGGTAATTATTAATCAAACTTTGTACGATGTGTCTTGTTCGTTTGAAAAGAAAATTTTAAGACATATCTCATCGGTTTACTTGCCAAATTTAAGAATTTTATAATGAATATTTTAATGACAGTCGTACAATAAATATTGGGACTATTACCATATTTAAACAAAAATTACGAACCTTTCACAGAATTTAGCATAGTCATTCGATAGCCTGTTTATAGGTTTCCGGTCGGTAAAGTGTTAACTTTTTCCTATTGTACTTAATATTAATATTATAATTATTAATCGAACTTTGTACGGTGTGGAAATGCAAATGTACGAAACATTACACCGCAACCACGCTTGATAAAATATTGATGTAATAAATAGCGAATATCCAAAATTCGGAACTTCTTCATCTAGTCCTTGAGAAAAGAAGCTTGTATTTTCTAATATATTGAAATGTATACAAGCAATTGGAGAAGAGAGATCAGTCAATAAAGATGCTGGTATATTACATTTTTTGCACTGTTAAATGATATTTCATTTATTACCTATTAAACTATTTGTGCAAAACGAACCGACACGCCGCAGGCAGGCCACATTACGATTTAATTTCTTCAGAATTATGTAAATGACAGTTTTCCCCGGTGCAAAGCGTAGGACGGCTGCAATTAAGAGTGGACAGGGAAATTTCAATTATTCCTCGGGTGAGCAATACTTCGGCGAGAAAATAAAGGGCATCTATAATTCAAACTTTCGTGGCGAAATTATACTCATTTGATGGTTACCGTGGTTTTATACGTATTCGTTTACCTTCATCAATATTCCATTATTATTTTCCTCTCTCTCTGTCCCCGCGTCCCACTCCGCCCCGCCCCGCCCCGCCACTTGATCCCGATTGCCGGAAGAAACGTTAAAAGAGCCGATCACGTTGTTAATCCGTCGTGGTGGATCATTCTCTCGTGCACAATTTCCACGACTATCAGGAAACTGGAATATCCGTCCAAGACGATGATCAGTTGCTATAACAATCCGTCACCCCTGTGGCAATTTCGCGTTACCAGAACGATTAAACGACATTTCCTCGAGCAAACTTTCATTAAGTCGAGGTCATTCTAGAAAGAAAATGCTCGAGGCTCGCGCTGTGCCTTTGATCCGCGATTCTGAAGGGATTCCATTCATCTCCGGATCAGTTTTTCCTCGGACAAGCATTCTTTCGATTCTAGGTAAAGCCCGACCGCCATATTTCTAAAAACCTACCAGCTTCAGCGCGATCAGCGGCGGATCTAGATATGGGCTTCGTGCACTGCAGCCCAGAGCACTTTTCGCGGTGAAAAAGATAAACAATCTGAGTTAAAATTTGAGAAAAAATGAATTATACAAAAAATTTTGGTGATTAAGCTCATTTGGGTTAATGAGGTAGGCCCCCAAACAGTGTTAGCACAGGGCCCTAAAGTTAACGGGCCGCCGCTGTGCAAGATCACGTTCACGCTTCTTTTATTTCAATTTTTTACTCGTGGAACTGGACACTTGCGAACACAACATCTTTCAACTAACCGATTCGGCGACTTTTAATATGTGAGCGACGGGCAGAACGCATTTAAAAAATTATTCGAATGACAAGTACTGATCGTCCATTAGGAGATGGCAGTGATTTCGACAGTGGGGTGCAAGAGGGTTTGAGAGACCCCACTCTTCGCGATAGGCTGCGGACTCGACTCTTACGCTTAGATTCGGGCTGTATTCAGATATTGTGTTTGATTGTTGCGTCATTATAAAATACTTCTACCGAATTACGTAAATCAATTGACGAACACCTTGGCATTTTGTGTTTAATCATGTTGTGAAATGTGAAATATTTTTGTAATTTGTATTTAACACTAAACCTTTAACACTAAACTTAACATCACCGGTCAAAATGACCAGTTTCAGACTTTTTATTTTACGATTATTGATATCATAAAAATAATTTCATAAGAAATGATGGTGTAGATATCTGTAGTGGAGCACAATTACAATAGGAGCTGCACAAAGTCTAAATAAAATCAATCTTGTCATTTTTATAAGGGGGAGAACATGTGCCAGTTAATTTTAAGGCTCGCCAATATTTTACTAAAACATATTGGCACGGTCGCTCAAGCATATCCTCACCGCACGTTAAAAAATATAGGATTCCATTTCAAAAAACAAAGTTGACCTTCATATGACCTCTACGTCACTATAATTTTGTCTTTCGGTAATTAGTAGGTGATTCTTATCAATTTTATTAATGTATTAACTTTATTAATTTTGTATAATATTTTTAAATTCAAGAATTTTATCCGCTTTAATCGTAATAATTGTACAAATGATTTTTACGTGAAACGATTCTACAGGCTGTTCCAAATACAACGCTATGTTTGCTTATAATATCCTGAACATTTAAATACGTTTAAACAATGTTTAGAGGGAACGAAACATCTTTGAAGCATCAATTTTCTCGAATATGTTAAACTTTATTGTGAAGTACTAATATAAGACTGATTAATATGAAACTAAAATTAAATGCACATGTACATGGAGTTGTAATGATTTATTCAGAACATAAGGTGTCAAAATAAGTATCATTTAATCACATTCATTTAGTCGGTGCACTTAATTGTTTTAAAATTTATGCCTCCTCGGTTAAGATACATTTTATCCTCCATGGCGTAATTAATGTTTCAATATTGTAGCATAAAATTGATTTATGAATGCGTTAAAGTGAATTGGGCTGATGCGGTTACAAAGTCGCAAAGGCTCACAATAATGACGTCGAGTTAGATAGCCACTTTTAATTTGTACTCGTATATGACTTATTTCGTTGCATTTTTAATTTATTGCCTTGATCTCATTCATTACGGTTTAATTATAGTTAATGCTTAATTCTATATTCATACTTTATGCAGTAACAACATACTGTGAGGTGATCCGGGTATAATTTAAGTTGCATTACGGAAAAACTGTAATCTAGATTTTGATTAATATAGTTTTTACATACGCGGGGTCTAAGGGATGCAGGTTGTTATCGTTTAATATGTATATATTTGCAAGGAATCTATGTATAATGGGAGCAATCGCGAACTATCATTTGCAATTAAAATCTTTATATAGCTTACAGTTTTAAATATTCATGGATTTCGATTTATTAATATTTCGTAATATTCGCACAACTTGTCAAAACGTTTGCTATTAGACTAAAGTTCGTCTAAAGTTTTATTATTATAGTAATTATAACGTAGTCAAACTAAAAATAATGGTTAGGAAATTAATATACATAGAGCTTCAATTATCCGAACCTCGATTATCCGAACCAGTGAATGAGAGATCTCGAAAAGACAGTCGTCGATGGTTAAAAAAAACAATTATACTTTAACGAATAAGTTTTGTTAACATTGACTTTATATTTATAATTACTATGTATCGTATATATGTACATATATGTTTGTACAGTGCATACATATATTTTGACTAATGTACAGGTTGTCCCAAAAATATTGTACTTATTTGAAAGAGGTATAATTACACTATTATTTATGAACTAAACAAAGTATGATGAAACAAAGAATTGAAGAATTGAAAATAAATAGTGCCTCAGAGATCAGAAGAAGTCCGCGAATCTAAACCGCGCAACGTAGCAATGTCGAATGGTTACATTGTGTCATTCGATAATACGAAACTAATTACAGTAATTACAGAAAGCAATTATGAGTAAGAATGAGAGAACCAATTATGCTTAATTGATAGCAGGTTGAGCTTTTTGTTGTGTCGTATTTCGTTGGAATAGTAAAAGGGGGGAAAATTACGCTTATTCCAAGGAGCGTTTATCTTCTTGCAAAACTTGTTTTCATAAGGATAATTCAGTAATCTCGGCCGAATTATTCGCATTAAATATAATTGAGTAATTCGACATCGAAATGTCGGGTATTTTAATCTTCCCAAAGCTGCCAAGACAATAAACAAATTTTAATATTATAATTTGCAATGCGGTATTTTATTTTTTTGTAATATATATTTTAATGTACTTCGGATACTTACTTTAATATTCTTGTATATTCCCATTATTAAATTTCTATCGGAAGACAACAACAAGAAATAAGGTACTTCTGTTACTTAAGTGTTTATATTGGAAGAAGTGTGCCAACGAAATACAAAAAGTCACATACTTAACACTTACAAAAAATGAATTTTTAAAACCACATTTGTAACTCTAGCAATGATATTCGTTTCCGCTATACAATAGCAGAAGCAAAAATGTTTCCAATGCTTTCAGACCACTCTCAATAACATCTACAAATTAACATTTTTTATCAATAAATGCGATTATCTACAGAACTCTCCGTGATTTGAAAAAATGTTTAATATGAAACCTATTCTGGATTGAGGGGGCGTAATCCAATGCCGCTAATTTGTTTGTAAGTGTACGCATGAAGGATATATGAAGGTCATCTTCATCTTTTTTAATAGAGTCATATAATTTTTTATGCACTATTCGATGTGTCTCGGTATTCTGAATAGAAGTATATTAACCTATTTAGGTAAAAAAACGAATACTTCGGGAAATATTTTACTTTTTTTTAATATAACGAATCCCTATTATTTACAATATTAAAATAAAAATAAAGTAATAGTTTTTCGACATAAATAGGTTAATACATTTTTATTAAGAATACCGAGATGCATCGAATAGTGCATACAAAATTATATGATTCCATTGAAAAGATAAAGATGTCCTTCGTGCGTACACTTACAAACAAAGTATCACTAACGAAAAATTGCAATAAGTATTACAGTGTAAAATTGAGCAATTTCTCCATAAGAACTATGTATAGAATTTTAGGGTATCTAAAACGGCACTGTTCTACTGTGTGTTAATTTATCAGCTTCACGAAATTGTCCCCATTAATCATATACAACTCAAACGGAACCGCATTCGTCTTAAGATCGAGTTTCGAGCAGGTGAGTTTCGACGAAGCACATTGCATTCTCTGATGACGGGACAGGACCACCTATAACAATGTCTTCTTCACTCTAAATTAACCGGGAAACCGAGCGGAGGACACGGGTCGTATATTTGTTACCGAAGTTGCACACGTGCCCGGCAAATTTTGTAGAGTCCGTGATCTATTCTAGTCATTTCGGCCGGCCATTCCTGCACGCGTCTGTGACTCTAATATAATTGAATAGGCGACCACCCCGTCTCCGTCTTTTCCCGCAGTTTTACTCGCGCCGAGATGAACCGGACCATTCGGTTCCTTCGCGCGATTTCGAAGGTAATTCAGTGGTTAACTGGGCCGAGGCAATACTCGAGGTTATTGTTCTCCTTTCGCAATTAACCGGGTAATGGGGAAGCATTTTTTGGTTTCGGCTGTTTTTATACAGTCTCTGCATTTGATCAGAGTTTGGAAAGAAAATTTTAAGACAATTCTCATCGGCTTACCTACCAAATTTCGCAATGTTTAAAAAATCCACGATGCATTGCTCAGAATTTTATAATGATTTTAATGACAGTTAATGGTATTAAAAAGTATCGTCGACTAGAGACTAGGACAGCGAAAACGGAGGACACGCGAGCTTAAGATAGAGTGGAATGCGGACTGTCATCGTTTGAAATAGAAGATGGTAGTTTGTCCGTGTGGTTCTCTCGTTCATTTTTCCACAGTTAGTCCACTGATTGTCAAAACACAGCAATCAAAATGTTTAAACCGGGAATTAATGGGCTCTTGAGAGTATCAGCTTACACAAGTCAGTTTTGTTCATTGAAGTCTTTAACTCTGCTGATTAATGAGTAGATTGCAGACTTCATGCATTTGTGACAAAAATGGGTAGGACGGATTAAAAGAATTTATGAATATCAATGTATTAGTTACTGCTTATTAAAATCAATACAGCAAGAAAGAAATTTTTATTTCGCTTTTGTTTCTTGCAGTTGATGCACGCAATTTTTATTTTGCATAAACTTCCGCAGTTGATTCATGAGTTACGTCTTCCTAATTTCGTATATACATATAAACACAAAATGGATTTTGGAATTCGTTTGAATTGATTACATAAAAAAATTCGAATTGTTGTCTGACGTCTGTTCAATACATAAAGTAAAGTGAAAATTTAAAATTCAAAATTTAATTTCGAAGGAGTTAAAAAATTAAAAATTCCAATTCATGTCTGTTCAATAAATACGGTAAAGTGAAAATTTAAAATTTTAAAGGAATAATAGAATTTAAATAATTGTAACAGAAAGATGAAGACATTGAAGACAAAACATGTTAGCTATTTACTTGTTGTCTTCATCATCTTTCTATAATTATTTAAATTCTCTATATAATTCCTTTAAAACTAAACAATTTTACTTTAACTTATTTATGGAAAAAAAGAATTGGAATTTTTGATATTTGCCTCATCGAATTTCTGAAGTAGCTAACATCAGAGATTCGATAAGGCAAATTGAAACAAGATTGATACACCTTCTAGCGATCAATGAAGCGTGTATAATAATTGTTGAAGTGATTCTGCAGATTTCGGTCATCACCAATTGACAGATTAATTAATGATTGCTTTAGAATTCTTGACATGGCGTAGGTAGATATGTGCATTCCTGCCATCATGTTGTCGGACGGCGTCTACGACGTGCCTTTCTGAGCAATTAATAAATTGCAGTTCGCTTAATGATCATGATTAGAAACGCGTGACGGCAAGATATGTCATATATGTTTGTCATGTGAAAGCTAATCTAGCGACCATTATATGCTCATAGTTGTTAAACTCAGACAGTAGTCTACAGCTGTCACACTTTTTCATCGCGCGTTACAAAGTGGACAAAATTGACATTACATACAGGGTGTCCCAAAAATGTTCTACTTCCTTGAGAGGTGTGTTTCCTGAGGTGATTTGAAGTAACTTTTTCCTTAGTGAAAATATTCTCCACGGGTTTATTCAGGAGTTATTAACGAAAAACGCGGACCAATCAGAACGCGGCTACAGTGGGCGGATTTCGGCTCGGCCAATGCCAACGCCACGCTCAGCGAAAGCTGTAACCCTACACTTGTAATTTGATGACAGTCTCGCTCACTTAAATTCTAGTTAGAATAAAATTATGTTCATTATAAAATTACATTATATTATGTTATAAATAAATTATATTTATATCATAAATTGTATTTCGAAATTATAGTTTTAGTTAAATATATTGTTAGATTGCGAAACCGACAACGCTTAGTGTAATCCTGGTTTAATAAATTTTACGAAACCCTACACTTGTAATTCGACGACAGAGCACGTTAATTATAATAATGCTTGCTCTGATCGAGAAATTCTATTTAGAGAATGTTTATTTAACGTTACTAATAAAGCACTTCGTATGTGCAACCTAACTTTCAGAAACGACTATATCTGGCCTCCGGGGCCAATGTGTTCTCCACAGAAGAATCGAACGAGGTAAAAGAACCAAGTGAAATAGCGGTTCACATAGTGCGTATAGCACGGTCGATGTCCAAAACGAGATGATTTACGGTGGCCTGATCGCGATACGGTCATTTGTAGAACTCGACGAGGCGGTAGGGAACAGGCTAATCGAATTAGCGGATTAATTGCGTTATTAGACGCCGCGGGGATCAGCCTATACCCTCGCGCATGCTAATAATCGTAAATCATAGGATTGAATTTTGAATGCCGATTCCTGAACCCGTCCATAGCGGCTTGGACGTAGCCACGCGTGGATTTGCTTCTTTTTTAGAGAGCTGCCCGATTTATCGTTACACGCTAATCCCGAGGTGTTAATCGTTTAATAGGCATCGTTTATCGTCTATTTCAGGGGATTTAGCTAGACGGTGCACGGTGACATTTTTCTTTTCTAATTCTGCGAGGTCAGTGACACGCGATTCTACCGCTAACTTTCAGGAAGCAGTTGCTTAAGTGTTTGTTGCGCCTCTACTAAAGTTCTGAAGTACTGAAGTGTCTGAAGTGAATTGTTTCGAAGAAACAATTGAAGATTACTTGAACAAATTAGTTTTGTTAACATTAATTGTATATTTATAATTACTGTGTACCGTATACGGAGTGTCCCACATAACTATTGCTACGATTTTGCGGGCACTTCCGGTAGCCAGATGAAAAAATGTTTGGGAGAAAATTAATTTTAGTCGGTTCCAAATTGCAATAGAAAAGAATTCAAAAAGAAATTTGTTCTTGGAAAATGAAGGTCACCTTCATCTTTTTAAATGGCACTATGTACATATTTTTTAGTCCATAATATAATATTATTGCTTGTATCAAGTTCGGTCTATTATTATATACTAAAACCTTAACATGATCTTAAGGCAGGCTTGAGTTGAGTTAATCGAATTTTCCTACATTTCTACAAATAATGTATTGTTTTAGAGTGAGAAGAGTTAATATAAGTTTTCACTTTTGTTCCTGTAAAGTGAGTTACGTCACTTAAATAGATACATAATTTTGAGATATGATGAAATCTGCGCTTCAACTAGAGAAATTCTAAAAACAATTTAAATGTTTTTAATGAAACAGTCTGTGTACTTATTCTACAAGTTTTGTAAAATGATTTTTTGACACGAGAAAGTTTGTGCAGGTGTTACCTGTAGTAGTATCAATATCCTGCATGTTGGAAAGCTGTTTTTAAAGTAAATTATGAAATATAGTGTTAATGATTATTAAAAATAAACAAACATAGGATAGGAACAGCCAGATACCTAATTAAGTTATGCTTCCTGTACAATGGTATGTCAGATAATGTATAATAGACAAGCTTCGCAGTTTATCTGGAAAATGATACATGCAACGGTTTAGATTACAGACTAGATAGATTTCTTTAAAGTCTAACGAGACGCGTCCTTCTATCACAGATCTCTGAAAGAAGAAATTTTCAACAAATTATCTATTTAATGTTACACGAACTTCACATTTTTGGTCGTGTACATACATATGATTGATGAAAATTATGGTAAAGTGTTATGTTATTTATTTATATTTAATAAAATAAACTGGAAAAAACATGATTACATGTTACGTTAAATGCACAATGAAAATGGTCTGCACCAATTACGAAAAGTAGGATTCAAATAAAAATGTGTTTCTTCTGTTACTTATTTCATCCAGTTGAAAATAACGTCACAACACTAGATGTTGCTTCTATAATCTCTTTTCTGTTAATTTTGTGTATCGTTTATCTATATTTATTATAAATGCATAAAATTATTTAGTAGGTCATCAAAGATGAATACCTGCCTTGTTTATAATTATTTTGTACAAATTCTTATTGTCGAATATAAATCAACAAGAACAAAAATATAGAAAAAAATTGCAACTGTACAATAGAAGTTTGGAAGTGAAACGTACAATTATTTTTGAACCAATAAGAGTCACACAACAAATTTTTACTTGGGAAACGTGTAGGTAGATGTCACTGGTATTTATGAAAACTTTAATCAAATAACACAGTTGTCTCATTAATTCTTTAATGGAAATTATGTAGTTTGTTTATGTCTTTTGAGACCCTATACATATAGAATGAATTATTACACTAAACAATCAGAAAAACAGCAACCTGTACTGCTAAATGTTATCGATAGAAAGATTTATGCATTTTATGTATTTTATGCATTATTTATTTTATGTATTTTATGTATTGAATATAATATATATAAGTATATATTTTAAATCTAAAATAAACAATTCAGACACACACATTTTATAGAATAAGTAAGATTGTAATATCTAAATTATTTCCTCTTATACATAGAGGAACAATTATACAGAGATAGTACAGCATCTGAATATGCAGTAGTGCGAGTAACATGATGTGTTGCAATTTTTGTACAGATACATATAAGAACAAGTCACTTTGCCCGTTACCCGCAGCGATAAAGTAAGATTGCATATCCCGAGGCGGCGCGGCGTTTCTATGAAAGATTATTTATTCGTTCGAATAATTTTCACTCGCGACGGTGGGCCGAGGATCGTTTTATTTGTCATACTAATCGCGTCGCAGACACGAACAGAAAAAAAACGATTCAACGAGTTTGGTATTACGAGGCATATGTCGCGTCGGGGCCTCGAAGAGAATCTGTCTCGGGCGTCGAGATTCGAGAGCCTCGGGGACCAAGCCAGACAGCCTTACTCGCATCCCGTTTCGTCTTGTTTAGCGGTGTCTGGAAAGGACGAACTTAGAGATTCCCCTGGTCCCGGTGGTGGCGGTTCGTGGCTCGTGGGTGACCAGTGGGCGTTCGAGGAATGCCCCTAAATAATCCTGAAGGAGGATCCACCTCCCGAGTGTTCGGTCCACCTAGCGTTTACCCTTTCTTGGGGTTCTCAAATTTTCGTCCGGGTTCCCCATGGGAAAATGATAGGGAAACCTGGCCGGGACAGTGACGTCTCATTTTAAGAACCCTTCCGCCCGGAGATTTATAAGGACCTGCCTTTTTCTCTTTATTTCTATCCTCTTTTTCGATAGACACCTGATATAACGGTATCTTTCTCGTCTCGCTATCCTTCGTGATCATTTTCTCCGAATTTGCGCAATTATAAGTTTCGATCAAACAAGAGAATCAAAATCTGCACACTCAGCAATGTTCTTTAAGTATTAATTTAATTTCTAATATAATTTTTTCGAATTTGCGCAATTATTAATTTCGTTTGAACAAGAAATCTAAAATCTGCACCCCTCAGCAATGTTCCAAAGTGTCATTCGACATTGTTGGCGTTATTATTCAAGCTTCTGTCAGGAAACTAATATTTTACTGATCATCTGAGCGTTGTCATTCAGTAATGACAATTTTATTAATGTACAGGGTGTAAAGAATTCTATCGTACATGTTCGGATCGATGAATATGTGAAAACGGAAGTTGCTTATTGCATTGTATTCTACGGATCGTTGCGTCAGAAATTGAGTTGTGACTTAGAGTCGCCACTAAAGATTGCTCTACCATTATTCAAAATATTGTTTAGATTATTAGATATGTTAGTATCTAATCAATTACTAAACATTTAGGTATTGTACGAGGTATTATATCAATTTTATATTCATACTATTTTATATATTTTATATTCCTTAAAGTAGCTCCTAGTACAAAGGGTTAATTGACAGAAAAGATATTGTGACTCATCGAGAAATAAGATCCGCGGTTAAAATGTTAAAAGAAGGAAAAATAAACCGTCAAAAGAACCGAAAGAACAGTTTGCGGAGGCTGGAACCAATACGCTACTAATTGGGATTCACGGAACAGCCGAATGGCGCAGGAGACAGACTGGCGAAGTTAAGAACCACTGAAAGTCGCAACGCAATGTATCTTCTCGCGTGGTAGACACTGACATCGTATTTCGTTTGGTTTACGAGCGCGGTTTCTTTTGACATGGTAACACGAAAATACACGATGCATACCCGATCCGGCGCTAGTTTCACCTTAGACACGTCTAACAGCGTAATTCTGTGAGCACGCCTGGTACACTCTACCGGACGGCCGTTGTTGTAATTTATGCGAACAAGCTCTCGCGCGACAGAGCATGTATCCCCGAAACACGGTGTCCAAAACATGGGGAAGGGTATTTTCGAAAGTATTATCGATAGCTAAAAGTCTAATTAGTTGATGGTACGCGTTTGTAAGCGAGCAGGGCAGCGGTAAGGAAAACTTTCGCCTGGGGACAAAATTATAATTTGCGTCCAATAAAAAAATATAAATTTTTTGTCAGATTCATCATAAAAAAAGCTTGAAAACAACACAAGCAAGTTAACTATCGCAACAATGAAATTTGAAAAGAGAATACATAATAAATATGCGTATTTATTGGCCATCACCCCATCCGCATCCCCCTTGGTGCTGCCACAGTGCAAGTGAAAAATCACTTTATTACATTAAAAACAATATTACAATGTTCTTAAATTTTTCAAATCTTTTACTGTTTTGTATTTTACCAAACCAATTTTTTTGTAAGTACATAAAGATCCGCACTCTATTTATAAACGATTAAAATTGGTGAAAATCACAGTTTCTCAACTTTTACTATTTTTTTCGCAATTCAGATACAATTTATATAAAATTTTAATTACACGTATCATCTTGTACACTAATTTATCTAGCTTGGCAGAAACACTGAAGTCATTTGGTCGATTAAATAAAAAAAAAGTTACTCTGACGTAAAGTATGTACCAATATAAAATTCTATGTCGTTGTCATCAATATTGTATAGCCATTGGAGGAACTAGAAGTACATACGTCAGTGTGCAACAGATACAAAGTTTCTTCTTTTAGGAAATCAGGAACACAATAAAGAAGCTAGATCACTGTAATCGTGAAATAAAATGTGCGTTGAGGTGTTAACTAATATTAGGTTGGCAAAACTAAGTTCGCGACCTCCACATTTTCCCAAACAAGGTCATTTATATATATTTTTTAAGCACAAGTATTTTATATCAAAGTAATCACAAAATTGAGAGCATTCCAATGAGTTACAGTTCAACAGGAATGGTCACTGAATGAGGTTATAATGATACAATAAAAGAACTACGAAACAAAAGGTCACGATTTTAGTTGCCAACCTAATAGAAGGCAAGAATTTCTGTAACAAATGTCATATCAGGCGACTACCAATCGTCTGTTGGTAACATGTTACGTTCATCTAGAACAGAATGAACCAGCGTAGGATTGTAGACTTCACCAGGACTTTCTGTACTTCACTTTCGATCTACAGACCGGTATGCTTGGGTCCTCGAAGCACGAAAGCTCGTCCATCATAATATTTGTGCCTGTGTCGGCGGCTTGAATTATGATGTAACGAGTAGCCACGAACGGATGGAAGAAGTGGAAGACGGTCTCGCGGTAGTTCGCGTGTCTTTGTTCGTTCGTGTGCGCGCGACCAAAAGAGAAAAAAGGAAACGACCGAGGGAAACGGGACGGGCCACTCGGTGAGTACGAGCCTGATGTACGGCGGGCCGAACGAGCAGGCGGCGTGTCCGATTTTAACGAGAGTCCAGCCAGATTAGAGCCTGATAAACTATCGACATCCGAGGTTAATCGCGTCCTGATCCTTCATCTTCGAAGAATTAATATTCTCCTGCTAGTGTTCCATTTTTGTGTAATTCTTTGACAGCCGTCGCGTTATAAATTGTCGCAGAACAACTTCAGCTGAACTATTCCGTTTGATGTTGGACTTATTTATTCATTATTGCATTTAAGTAGTCGGAACCATAGTCAACCCAAAAAGCCTCTGTATACACTTCAAAACGAAATAACTTTTTTTGAAATGAGTTCTGTAGTGAATATTCTGAATATTAAGAAAGAAAATTTAATAATGCAAAAGATTAGTTGTACAAGTTGTACAATATTAGTTGCAAGAGGATGGACGTATAAATGTTAATAAAACGACAATGTATTTAACATAACGTAATACGTGCAACACAAACGATCAATCAACGAATGATAAATTTTTAAACAAAACGCTTCTTCATGCACACTCATTTCTTTATTTCACATAACCAAATTCACTGCATACATTTTTGTCTCTCGTTAATTATTCTGCATAATTATAAGGAAATGATTAATATACGTATAAATCTTCCCAGACTGTATTATTTGAACTTTCTTTAATTTGAGTCTTGTATATTTAAATAATCAACATGATACCTGAATACTCCAATTTATATTAGCAAATCAAATCCATGTCGTACATATAAATAGGACTTTAGCTATTACATTAAAATTAAGACCATCACATACCAAATATTTCATGCAAAATAAGTATACATACATATGTATAATATGCGTGAGCATTCCGTGTATCCGAAGCAAGAATAATTCTCCAAAGTTTCGAGGCGTGAAGCATATTATTGTCGAAAATAAAAGCCACAAGAGGGTCTCTCCACGTTTCTGAACCTGCTTGACCCCGAATAAATCGCGTGGGTATCGCTCAAGGGCCATTTTTATACCAGTTTCCTGCGCAACGCTTCCCAGACAGGTATACAAACGTCGAGATCTGATTTCCACGCGAAGAACTCCGAAAATCCGGAAGGCGTGAACGGTAGAGCCTACAAATTTCACCGGGCGGACATCGATTTTCGAAAAAGGTCACATTTACGTCACCGATGCGTTGCGGCGTATAAATTCAGCAGGATCGAGCGAGTCGCGCGTCCTGCCCTCGGGTTTTACGCGACGTTAAGTCTGGAAGGAAACGGTCCTCGGTAACAAGACATCGAGGAGCTCGGAAAGAATGATCTCCTGGCCAGGACGTCATAGGGGCGTGGTGAAAGCGAGACAAAAGGCTGCGCGGTCAAAATCTGACGGCGATTCGGTGATTGAAGCGCCGTCAAACCGCAGCGGGGGGTTGTTTCGGCCCGCTTTCAACTTTAATTGGCTGTTGCCCTTATCGACCGTGTGGTGTCACATAAATATATCTGGTCCTGTTTCGCTCGTCTAAGGACACCGTACCGTCTCCGAAAGGACTCGCGCTCGTCCTCGGGACACATGTGGATTTCCCATGGGACGGCCAATGGAAAACCGGTGTACTCCACCCCCGCTGTCTTGTTTTCCGACTTATTGCTAGCCTACGCGTTCCGACCTACCGCGTATCACTTGTCGGCGCTCGGACCTTGTTAACGCTTTTGTTCTCTTATTTCTCGAACGTCAGGTGCTTGCGTGATCTCTGACCGATAAAGTATCTTTATACATTCCATCTCTGACGTTTACTTATAGGGTACTTGACCCTATCAGCGAGCCTGTTCCTATTAATGCGCTTTCTAAATCAGCAGTAATAACTGGACTGCGGATCTTTATGCGAAATGGAAATGTTGCGCATCGACTGTGAGACACAGGAGCCAAATAAACAGTTATTTGTTTTTTTGAGAACTATCTTAAACTTATCACTAGACTGCGGATCTTTATGCAAAATAACAATTGTCTGCATCGATTGCAAGGAATAGAAACTAAATGTAATGTTATTTCTTCCCTTAATGATTTTAACATCTTCAATTTAAAAGATTTTCCAACAATTTTAAATTTTATCAACTCAATTTTGATATAACTGCACGAAGATCCGCAGTCTACTGATCACTATTTTAAGTTAAATCCGCAATCTAGATCCATTATTTTCTATACAAGTAAATACTTCATTTTACAGATGACTGCCAATAATAAATTTCAATTTAAAACACAGTTTACATGAGTCATGGTGAGAACTACAAATTAATTTGTACACCTAATAAACTGTTTACAAAGTGGGAGTCCAGCCAATACATTTTTTTCAACCAACTTCACATAAATTTCAACCACTTTCTTTCAAACAATTAGCCTCCACATTCGAATAGCAGGATTTCATCAAACATTTTCTAGTACATAATGTCTTGGACTTTATTTTCAACAAAAGGCTGGAAAATTATTGTACAAATAAATACTACAACTTCCGATCGAATTACCCGACAGTTGACAGAGGATAGAACGAAAAAATATATTAAATTAATGAATTTAATCAAGGTCAACGTAAAATGTATTTTATAATAAAAATAAATGGGCAGGATATAAAACAATACAAACATATAAAGAATTTAGAAAGACCATTGCGTTGTTTTCAGTCCATTAAAACCAATAAAAAAAGAAATGAATGTCTATATACTTTATGTATCTCACAATGACTTACAACAATTTTCATTTTGCATACAAATCCGCAGTCCAGCCATTAATTACAGAAAAATATTAATTGCATCGATTTAAATATTTTGGGCCGTGAATAACGCTAACAGCGATGGTTCAGGCGATATGAGATCGGTAAAACTTAAAATTTGTTTCTCTGTAATAAAAGTAAGTAAAAGATATAAGTTAGAATACATAAATTAATCAATTTTGTAAGTCTAGATAAGGGTACATACACATTACAGATCCATTAAGGTTGCATTAATAAAGTATAGTTATTTTAAGCAGACGGTCTTAAAATAAAACCTATAATCGTGAATTTATGTTAATGCCAATCATACGCCCTGACTCCTACACTCATGAGTGTACTTGCGTCGTCATGGAGGGCTACAGGACAATCTTTCGAGGCCGGTCCTTAATTTAGGGTCCTTGCTGTGCTCTTTCGTTATGTCTGACTCGAGTGACACTCCGGTAGACTTTATGCGAGCGAAGTGATGTACAGAACTTATGCGGTAACCGAATATTTAAAGCCCCTCCTCCTTCTTTTTTATGAAAACGGGAACATGGAAAAGGAGGATTCGCCATTGTTCGGTTATCGACTCGACTTTCGAGCATCTTCAGTTACAGGGTCATTAACGTCGCCATGGGGAGATTAATATTAACAGTATGGCGATATACAGTCAATAGAAAGAAGCGTTTCGACCAAGTTGTTCCCAGCAGAGGATAAGCTACCCACCGGAATGGCGGTAGTTACGCCGCTCCAGGGATAAGGGGTTGGGGTATAAAACTTCAGGAAATAGGCTGGCTTGAGATCGCGTTCTTATCGAATTGCTGTGAAGGGCATAGATACAGTGGATGATATTTCAGCTTGTTTATGTGTGACTAGGGATTCAGTGAACCTTTATGTTGCAACACGGTTGTAACAATTTCGATCGACGATAAATACAATTGTCTATTTGTATTTAAACATATTTTAGTGGTCATTATTTTGCTACGAGGACATTGATCGCGGATAATTTACGTGTGTAAACAAAATCTCGAATTATTGAATGGATATACCATACACATCGTAGTTCAATTGTTACAACTATTGGAAAATGTTATCTTGCTAGCATTATTTAACACTAAACCCACCACTGCCACTGGGTTTTATGTGCTCCATTTCACAATTATCGAAATTATGAAGTTGCTTACATGAAAATTGTTTCCATCAATTTCTCTATCCAAGCACATAATGTAATTAAAGTTGCACATAATCTAAATAAACAGAGCCTTGTCATTTTTACAAGGTAAAACATTTTAATCGCTTTTAGTGCTCGGTAGGTTTAGTGTTAAGGAACTACTGAAATTGTAAATATGTCTTGTTCAAATTTTGTAGGCAAATTTTAAAAAAGTGGAAACAAATAAAATTTGATTTTCAGTGCCTTTGTACATCTAAAATAAATAAAAATCGTACTAAATTCTGTGGAATTTTATATTGTCGCATTTTTTTATAATTTTCAGGAGTTATTGAATAACAGAAAATATTGTATAACGGTAACGTCTGAAGCAAGCATAGACTTGTCCATAAATATTTTGTTTGATACAAGTATACAGAAATTTCGGAAAATGTTCGTAATAAGAAAGAACAACGTGAAAATGTCTTATGAACGCCTGGTGTGAAAAGTCAAGTTTGTTTTCCTTTCACACCTGTGTGAACATCTGAAACATCGCTGGGAAGAATAACGTGAGAACGTTTTCCTTAAGTATAGCTTGTTAATGTTCCAAGTATTGATTAAGGAAAAAGAAGGAATTAAACGTGCATGGTAGTAAGAAAGTCAGTTAGCACAGCTGAAGTTCTATACACACTATTGTGTGTTTGTATTGTAAATAAAAATAAATTTTTTATTCTGAGCACTTTATAAAGTAGATTATACTGTTTTAATATTTACTATTTTGCTGTTTTAATCATTATTATTTTGCTGTCTCAATATTTAATATTTAAAACAGTAAAGAATTGCATCTTAAACTTCCACTTTGATTAGCAAGGCGCGAAGCCATTATTTTTACAATACACAACCCGACTTTATAAAATGGTCACCTAAAATAGTCAACCGGTGGAAACCTCAGAATAAAATTAATTTTTATTTGCGATCAAATTGCGTGCAAAAATTCGTCGCGCCACTAAAAGATTCGGGATCATGTACTCAATTAACGACGAAATTGAAATTAGCTCTTCGAATACCCTAACTTTTATACGTATACTTCATGTATACATATAGAGCATGTAAACTATGCGGTTGATAAGAAATGATAAAACTGTAATTATAAGCAAGTAGTCTGCCGATGTATTTATTTTGTTTTCCCTTTCTCTTCAGACTGCGACCATTATAACTGGTGGAATGTTTTTCAGCGGTAGTTTATATGCATCGTGTTAATTCCATTAGCAAACCAATACTCCGCGGACGAGGGTGACATAAATAAAAGCATCCGTGGGCATAAATTTCCTCGGCTCGAACACCGAGCGGATACGTTTCTGCGCATGCTAAGTAAGAAATCGTGAGCCTAATCAAACTCTTCTGTAGAACATGGAATCAAGGTGTCCTTTTATAGACTTTTAGAACCGCCTTTCGAGAGGCCTTCTGCGAAGAATCGTAAATTCGAGTTAAATATCGAAAGAGGAAATAAAGCGCGAGTGGCGCGTCGCTGGCCAATCGCGAAACCGCGAGCCAGCGGCGACCTTCTTCGGTAAACTGTCGTTCCCCTTCGACAAACATGATAACGTTATCCGTATGTTCCGCGATATTCATCCAGAACATCGCGTCGGTGGCATTAAGGGGCCATTACTCGGGGCCCGCGCGTCGGTCCAACAAACTAGCTCGTTATCTTCGACGGTGACATTCGACCACGTTGCTTCTCTTGGTCTGGTAAACCTATTACAACGTTTTTATCGAGTCGCTAACGGTCATTGTTAGCCACTTCGCGCCGACACAGTATCTTGTAACTATTGCACAGTGCTCGAACTCTTATTGGAGTCCATAGAAAATTAATAACTTCAAAACTAAGCCCCCAATACTTTGTTAAACAGAAGACGAAGGCAGAATCGCCAGGTTAAGACTTAAAACTATCGCCAGATTTAAACTTAAAACTATTTATTGCACAGTGCTCGAACTCCTATGGGAGCCCGCAGAAAATTAATACATAACTACAAAACTAAGCCCCCAACACTTTTTTTTTTAAAGAGAACACGGAGGCAGAGTCGGCCAGATTGACCCTTCGCACTTCGAATTATTTTTCAGTTTTGTTGCCAACAACTTCGTACTATTTTAAGTGTTTCATTTGAAATTTACTTTAAGGGACAGTTCCTTGATTCCTACTTATTTTAAACAATTTAAATATAGCTCTGACCTTATGATATCATAATATACAATAGACAATACACATAATAGTATACACTACGTTATTGTATGTACAGGGTGTATTGTTATGTCGATTTTATTTGTCTTATGATATATTACTCATTGTCAAAAGGTTAACAAGTTGTCTAATAACAATGCCAACTTCAACCGTGAACCGAGAAACTTAACATAATCTAAGGACACTAAACCAAATTTTATTAGGACCCCCACGAGTGGTAACAATGTCACAAAAATCATTGTTGTGAAAAAGTTCGTCTTTTCTATTCTTGAATAACTAAATAAGTTGTTTCGATTTTATGTGACTTTTATGGGCATTGGTGTGACAATGATCGTGTTAAATTCGGAAACATCTGAGATGCAGCGTGTGTTAAGCACAGGTCTAAGACGCCTTCCGATAGAAGAAAAGGTTTTCTTAAATGTAGGAATCATGGACGGGGTTTATCGCGTCGGTTGATATTTATTTAATGCATTCCGTTTTATTGGTCCCTCCGGTGTCCTCGGCTGCGAGTCGAATCGAACGTTAACTTCTTCTCGGTGTTCACCGGACCGCCATAACCGCGACCACCACCAATTCCCTATCTACCTTCCTCCCGTTAATTTACACGCGTCTACTTCCTCCCGCGATAACTGAAGCCCCTCTTTCGAATTATGTCTCGTCACCGGGGCAGTTCTGAATATATCGATCGCGTGGGCTGCATCGGTCGAACGATGCAGCTTCTTCGAACTCCTCACCGGGACGGCTCCGAGATTTCGAGACGAGTTACGGTGGCGGCTGGTGATGAGCTCGTCTGCGAGTACGTATCCGGGAACTTCGCTAAATGTCTACTGTCTGCGAAATTACCAACTAAAGTCAACCCTTTGCACTCGGAGCTATTTTAACTTGAAAATTCAATACTTCTTCCGACCGAGAATATTTCCATTCTATATGATTTTTTAAAAATTTATGGTATGAAATTGGTATAATACCTCATACAGTACCTAAATGTTTAGTAATTGATTAGATACCGATATACCGATGTAATTAATTAATTATTTATTTATTGCTTTAAACCAAGTGGTTTATATAGCAAGTACAGTGCAGTATTGTTACAATTGGCTTGCATTAGGTGGGTTTACATTGTTTCTAGATTCTAATGGAGCATTCTCTGAGGAAATTATAAATTATTCTCAGACCCTTTATATCCGGTTTCCATACGAAGGGATTGATACGAAGAGGGAAACGGTACTTGCCTTTGAGGAGGTTTGTTTCTAATATATTACGTTCGTTTTCATAGTCTGGGCATTGCCATATAACATGATTTAGGTCTTGGAGTTCTGCTCCGCAGTGGCAAGCACTGTTAGCTATAAAGTTATATACCGATGTATTTAACCCTTTCCACTCCTTTGTCGAATGTGACTCGACATCAGAGAAGGAAAAATTTAAATAAAACGGGTTCTTATACGTATTTGGTCCTTCCTTTATATTAATATAAGTTCCACAAATATAAATAACAACAAAGTTTAGACAAATTAAACAATATCTTGAATAATGGCACAGCAATTTTTAGTGGCACCAAATTGATGGCGCACACTTCAAATCAGAATAATTTTTTATAAATGAACCGAACTTCAATTTTTCTGCCAAACTAGATGGACTAGTATACCAGATGATATGTAATGAAAATTTTTGAAAAATTGCGTTTCTGAATTACGAAAAAAAATTGTAAAGTTGCTTTTCACAACTATTTTATTTGGACTCTTGACAAAAACTTTAGAAATTAGTTTTGTAGATAAGTTACACACATGTTAAAAATTTCATCGAAATTGGATAATCGGTGTATGAATTAAATCGCCGAATAATCATATCAATAACCTTGAGATATTTTGTCAAGATCGATCAGTGTTGTCAGAAAATTTTTATTTTGCATAAAGATCCGCTGTCTAGTGAGTACATGTGGAAAATTATTTCGCTAATATCTCGTTAAGTATTAGATCAACGACATATAAAGGTCAATACATTTTCACGCAGAATTCGATACTCTATCGATTCATGATACACAAAGCAGGTCTTCCATTTAATGAAATCAAGGTGATCTGGAAATCTCCGAAATACATTCGCGCGCATAAAAAGTGTTTACATCACAATATTTACTCCCCTGAACCCATGCAACTTTTGTATATTTTCATATTATTACAAGTACTATTCAAGGTGGACAAAGTTAACCCTCATCCGTCCCTCATTTCACGAACTGAATCTGTCCCTCGGTGTCAAATTGACACAGTGATACAAAAAATCGATAAAATAACAAGTCAAACAGTTACTTTTCGTTGTTTTTTTCCTTGAAATTGAGGAGTTAACATTTACATTTTAGGTTTTTGCAGTTATATGTTTCGCATTAAAAAAATAAAAGTCACCAAGTTTCGAACGAATTTACCTAAAACAAATAACAGAACAGTGTAACTTATTTCGGGAGAACTGTGTCAAATTGACACGAGGGACGGATGAGGGTTAATGCACCACCCTGTATTGTTAATGACACAAGGGACATTCGCAGAATTAATTAAGCGAAAAGGAAGTACAAGGACCGCTCTGTTGTGTTGCGTGTATAAAACGTGTGAAGAAAATACTTGGGACAGGATATAAGATACCCCATCGTTCGGATAGTTTTTTGTTGCCGACCGTATAAAAAGAGACAGTACAAGACATCAGATAGCATAGCGACGCGCACTCGAAATAATTGGAGATGCGCAGATCGTAGCTGATCTTCCGAATCCGCATGAGAACGGTGCGATTTCGGGGATCCTTCGAGATCTGGCCGAGGAAGATTGACCCTTGGGAAAGTCTCGAATTCCTCGGGTACAAATTAAGCGCTTAAGATAATTAGCTGGTCGTGGCTCGTCTCGTCCTCAGCTGCGGCTAAAGATCTTATCGGGTTCCGACTGATTCTGCTGGCCTCCTCGCGCTCCTCCTGGCTCCTTGATTTACGTGAACGCCGCACCAAACACATACCGGTCGACATTATTTTTATCTCTTGTCACGACTAAACAATTACCACCTCCAAATTAACTCGTTTCCATGTCTCGAACAATAGATCTCACGAATTTTCTCAATTATGTAACGCGACTTTACAGCGGCGGATCTAGGCTTGGCCGTTACGGGCTGCAGCCCGGGGCCCCATTCAGTCGAAGGGGCCCCTTAGGATAAAATAAATTATACAAAAATTGTTTGTACTTTTTTTTTGAGTCAATTTCGGTTGAGTGGATTAGCCCACAAAAAGTGTTAGCCTAGGGCCCCGAAATTAACGGTCCGCCGCTGGATTTTTGGCTATGTTGTAGAACTCGACATTTTGAACAAGTTTTTCGAGTTGTCGAACGTTGTCGAGTTCTACGACTAATCCAAAAATCATCCGAATCCAACATAGCGCCCGCTTTCTAAATAACTTCAGGTCAAATTTGAAATAAAGATATTCGCCCATTCTACAGTTATGATTAGACTGCGGATCTTTATGCGTTTATGAAGAAATTGGCTGGGTGAAATATAAAACAGTAAAAGATTGTGGAAAAATTTAAGAATATTGTAATGTTGTTTTTAATGTAACGAAGTCATCAAGGGGTGAACTAAATTTTTATTTTATTCCTGCTTCCCGCAATAAATGCAAAACATTTTTATTTTGCATAAAGATCCGCAGTCTAGTTATAATTATTCTACGAATCTTTATGCAAAATAAACGTCTTCTATATCACTTTTAACAATTTTAATAAACAATCGATATTCTTAAATTTTTGTCTTTATTCAACAATTTTAATACACACACAATCAACATTCTTAAATGTTTTCATTCGTTTTACTGTTTTAAATTCAACCCAGCATATCTTTGATCGTAAACGCATGAAATCCGTGGTCAAGTTATGATGCAAAACGACTTCAAAATTCGGAAAGTTCACGAAGAACAATGTTTTCAAAATTGACAATAAAACATTGATTTTTTGAAGTTCCAATACTGCCGTTCCCCCGTTCATAACTGTATCTATTTCCGCGACTCTAAACGGTAAGAAAGCGTTGCACAGCCTAACCGCACCTCCTTGTCGAGAACGAAATTGCTGTTATGCAGACGAACCGTGAGGACTATATTTTCGCAAGCAGAATTGGTGCCTTACGCGTGAAGCTAAGAGCGTTTAAATCGTCCTCACCTATCCATACGTATAAAACGAGAAGCTGAACGGCCTCTACGTTTACACGTCGTTACTCACGACTATAGTTCCTGCAAGGGGAAGTCACGAAGTGATTTTACGCTTTGTGAATACGATTCAGCTAAAATTGTAGGGATTGTCGAGTAGAAACAAAACGTAGGATATTCACCTGTGAAGGCGTTTCGGAGATTCCAAGGTCACCTTGATTTCTTCAAATGGAAAGACCTACCTTTTGTAACACGAATTAAATTCTGCCTATAAATGTGTTGACCTTCATATGTCCTAGATCTAATAGTTGCAAAAAGTTTATAAAGCATGGCTTCCTTTAACAAAAGAGAGAAACAGGACATCCTATGTATAATAACCCGATATAATCGCCATTATAATCATCTTTCCTACTCAATTACATTTTAGAAGCTACCATTCTAATCGTGTTCTGGAGTCTGGATCGTGTTAAAGTAGGATCGTAGATCCCCGGCTTAATTTTCCAAACAGGCTCATGTAAAAAACGAAGTTAGTCACATTCTCTGCAGAAGAGCTGGAATGTGTTATTAAACCGACACCATGTAAGCACAACGTAACCGTTGTTGGCGCCGGTACTGTGTTTAGTAACTATAAATTCAGGTACAAATTAATATTCATGCTGCTATATTTAACAGCCATAACTCGGCCGTGCCACCACGGTGTTAAGCAACCTAGCTATACACGATTTTTCTACGATTTCTCTGCATATTGAATGGTTTCATCCTGCGCGGCAATAGATTAATGGAAACAAATTGCACGCATACATTCTTCCGAGACCCGTCAAGGCTTCCAGACGTGTCAACTTTTCTTTCTCTCGTTTGTCACTTTTTTTTGTGAAAAGCAACGTTATGTATGGACAGTGGAACCAAAAAGTACTTGAACACTAAATCTCCGATTCTCGAGAATAGTAATATCAATTTTTTTCATTTTATGCATGTGAAACTGGTGCAATTTACTCCTACAATACTTGAACGTTTAGTAGTTTATTGAATGTACATAAATTTTTGATAATGTAAGAAATATTTTGAATAACGACACAATAATTTTTAGTGGCAGTTTAAGTATTATAATTAGTAAGTACATCGCTGTTTTTCGTCCGTAGTAATACGTACAAATTGTTATTGATTTGATTTTTTAATATTTTCTTATGCAGCTTTAGGTTTTGAGGACCACGTCATTCGGAACACATCATTCTTCCATAAAATTCTTACGCACATTATTATTTCATGATAAATTAGGAATAATATTAAAATAAAGTATGATGCCGCAGAAATCGGTACAGTTACCCTGCGAAGGTACTTCTGTTCTTTAAAAGGTATCTGTTCATGCACACATTAAGTATAGTACTACAATGATAGCTTAAGAACATAAATTAATTGCTACAAATTATTTGTCTCCAGTTTATTAAGTCGGTCATAATAAAATGTATTTTAAAATAATTTTTGACCATATATAGTTCTCATAAAATAATTGTGATATTACTTTGTACATTTTTATCAGTAATTAACTAATTTAATTACCACATATTAATGAAAATGTTCGGTTGTTCTAACAGTAGACTAAATGTGAGGCAATGATCTGTAATAGAATATTTATAATTCAAAAGCGAATGATATGTATAAATCCAAGATAACAAAATTAATTAGTCGTCGGAGAAAGTGTATAGAATCGTGTGTTCAAATTTCAATACACTCACGATTTTATAACAAACAATTTTTAACACCTTTTCAGGTATCAAGAAATACCACTGATGCATGTCACATGGCAGTTAGTTTTATATAGAACACCTTCTTATGCAGTTAACTTATTCGTTTTTTAAAATTCTGATTAAAGCAAAAACTTTAACACATTATTAAGCGTTGCAACACCACCGCCCATCATTTCTCTTAAACGCCACAAAATACGGGATAGCCACCTTACAACATTGTATTATAGCAAATTAACATATGAAAATGAAACATAACAGTTGTGAGCTAGTCACGCTTTTAGGAATCGAGGGATGCCTTTGGCAACCAAGGTTAATGTAAATCTTCGCAGATAGTATTCAAGAACCATGAACCTTACGCTGCTATTAATTCTCAATGAAATATAAAACGTAGCATGTGTTTAAAAAATTAAAACATAATTTTTGTACCTTTTTCTGGAAACCAGTTTATTGCAGACGATCCGTCAAACCATCGATTGCGTTTGCCATGCATGTTGGTTTACTACTATTTATTTTTATCATGTTTGTCTGTTAGGTATAGAAGCTGAACTCTAGTTACTTTAGGTATCGAACTTTACTATGTTTATATTTTAATTTCAGCATGTGTTAAAATGCTATAAAGGTTTAACAAACATTCGATACTTTGTATAAATTTCCTTTATTTTATTTAGCAAATATTTTAGTAAGTACAATTTTGTAAGAAATATAATTAGCTGCATCGATTCGAGGAAACGAATGTTAGCTTCATAGAACCTCTATGTGTACGTTCATCTTTATCAGTGCTGGGCAGAGTCGCCAGATGAGGGGAAGGATCACGAATTTAGGGGAAAAGTTTCCCTCTCTCTACTAGTGCCGGATTAGTCACGTGCAGAGATGGGCAAAAATTTTATTGAAATAAAAATTTCGAATAAAGTAGGTATATTCGTAAAATTATTCGTGGAAAGTCTTCGAATAAATCCTTCGAATAATTTTCTCGCGCACCTTCGATAAGGGGGTAGATTGTTTCCAGGATTGCAAGAGTGCGGGATGCGCCTTCTCATTTCTCTATAATCCAAAGATGGCGTTTTTCAGGGTCAAAAGCGCTAGCTAAAACATCAATCTAGGCCGCGATCGCCCTCAGAAGTCCTATTTTTACGTTCACGATGCGTAATTTGCATTATTCGGAAGCATAAAGCTATCGCAGCTTATATTTTATTTAACTACTGAAAAACGCAATCTTTGCATTATCGAGAAATCAGAAGACGCATCCCGCACCCTTGCAAACCTAGAGACGAGTCTACCCCCTTAAGGTAGGGGCGGTTTAGCCTCAATCGATGCAAACGTTCCTAACCCTGAATTTCACCCTTAAACTCTCATCTTGGAACGTTTACAGCTCATTGCAACGTTCATACAAATTATACGAATACATGCAATTAACAAAGATCTACAAAATATACTTCTTAAAAAATCCCATATGTGCCCACATAAAAAGTTGTAAACAACAACTTTCACATCATACAGCAAACTAATTGTTCCAAAGCTCAAAAGTTTCGAATGGTCCAATATTAAAAATATAAAAAATATTTAAAAAGTTATCGTTCTGTTAAAAATGTCCGAATGGTTCTCTGGTTCACTGTACATCACGGAGAAAAATACATTTCGAATTTGATCGCATTTGTTATACGACGCTCCATGGTCACTATGTACCAGAGTTGGGCAAAAAATTAATCAACGATTGACGACTAAATGTTTACTTCAATCGTTAATCGCAATTAACAATTAATCTCCTAGTTTACTCGTTAATTGCGGTTAACGATTAAATACTTATTAATCGTTAATTGCGATTAACGCGATTATTAATCGTCAATCGGATAATTGATTAATGATTAACTGCTGAAATTTCGAAATGAAATACGTAATCAAAACTGTATGAGTACTGAAAAAAATGTAAACTTAGTTTAGGTGTATTGTCATTTGGTCTATAATACAAACTCTGTTTACGTCCTTTTATGTTTGAAGTTATTATTTCTGGAAAGCTACGACCATCGTAGCATTTAACATTAAACAAAGTTACTGCAATGTACTACATGTTGTATTAAATCTCATAAGAGATTTCCTAAAAAAAAAACTATTGAAAATAAACATGTTTTTGTTGAAATATATTATTATTTCTGTCAATTCTCCATCCGTTCTCTGCTCCCTCGCTCTGTCTCTCTCTCCCTCCTTATTACAATGTATGGATAGACCGTGTGGCGGCGATTAACTTTAACAATTGATTAAATCAGTCTCCGATTTTTCGATGATTTCTTTTTTTAATCAACGATTGACGATTAAATCAATCGATTGAATCAATCGCCGATTTTTCGACGATTTCTTCGTTTAATCAACGATTGACGATTAACTTCATCAATCGATTGAATCAATTGCCGATTTTTCGACGATTTCTTTTTTTAATCGTACACATTAATCAATCAATCAGGATTAAAATTTTAATCGATTAATGCCCAACTCTGCTATGTACTCGCAATATAAAAGAAGCTCACATAACATCGACACCAATACCGTTTCTAAAACGAGGTGTAAATTACATATCGACTGACCCCCGTAGTTACATTTCATTACAACCCGCTCAAAACCTCTTCCTATCTGCTACTTCCTATCTAAATCATTTTCTATAACATAGTACATACATATAATATAACGCGCACCAGTAATTTGCGTTTATAGATTAAAATCGGGCACTCTGTATAATTCCTTGAAGAAAAGGTGTTAAAAATATATGATTACGTGTTAGGAAGTTGCTTAGACTTTCTAAGGTAAGAGTGTTAGGAACACATTTTAACCCTATGTTATCGGAACATGGATTTTTATTCTTTTTTCGATTCTTTTGACGATCGGTGGTCATACGGCAGCAAAGGCGCGGCATTAAAAGGGGAAATCGAGTCAAAGTGGTAGGTAGCTGGCATCTTCGGTAGATTATCAGCGCGATGCGAACCCGACCGTTTAAACGCGGGATCTCTGGTGTGAGCGCGCAAAGCTCAGCGGCTTTTAGCCTCTATCAGGCGCTAACGTGGTGGTCATTGGACCACCAACAGCTATCGCGAACGTAAATCGCGAAATCGTCGGCTGAAGCGCGGACATCTGTGCCTAAGCAAGCCTTTTCTATCGATCGTTAAGAATACGTTCGGATAGAACGGGAAGGCGAAGACTTCCCGGGATGCTAATGCGTCCCGGGTGAAATTGTTGCGCGCCGCGCCGCGCCGCCGAGTGAATTCGAATGCCTACATGATTCCGGATGTGGAATCATCGGGACACGAGATCGGCCATTGGACAGCAAAAGGGAAAAAGATAGGCCGATATAGTCGACGCTCGAGGGATGGAAAACGTCCGCTCACCGGTTCGCGGTAACTGTCCCGGTATTTATTCTCGCGTTAATTCCGGATAGACGGCGCAATGCGATGGAACGCGACAACTCCGGTTTTCTATGGGACTCGTACGCTGCTTTTGAACACGTACGATGCAATCATGGTTACCACTGGCCCACGTTATGGGCTTTGTAAGCATTTTTCTTAGTACCCAAGCGCCACATGCTGATCGAAATGGTCCAGCTCTGTGTGCACACAAAGACGCGAAATCTGATCATTTGGAGTTTTGAATTGAAGTAGCAGTTGCTTGTACAGGTTCTACAGACGGAGACCTCATCGTTCTATAAACGACTTGATTTTGCTTTTGGAGATGTTAGAAAGATTAGTTGATAACGTGATGTGTGCAAATTTTTGTTTGAAACTTGCTATTGCTCGGAATTTCTAAGAAAACAGGGAACGAATCTTGAGTTTTTTATCTGTGGGGGTAAACAGATAGGACACCCCATTAATTTTTATTTAATAGATGACATAAATGAAATTTTTCTTGTATATGCGTTGCTTTACACTGATTCTATTTATTTCGTTGGTAATGTATATGGTTTAGTAAATAATGAGTCAATAATGAAAATTTAAAATACGTCATTTCTAGATGTACCATAACCACCCTTCACTTTCAACAACAAAAAACAGTAACGTGCGACTGCTAGAACGCAGAGCGACATCGGAAAGTTCCCGCAACCCTACGCGACCTTTCTTCATTTCCGCCTTCTGATGGCAACCACTCTAACAGCATAGATACTAAACGCGTCCGCCGCGGTCGCATATGTTACGTTTACAGGGTGGCGATCGGCCGCGTTTCAAAGGCGAACGCATGGGCTGCGTGAGGGAGAGGACTCGGAGTGCGTATCACGTGGCATTATCGCGCGTCAGCATTATCGAGTAATTGAACGGGGGAGCCCTCGGGGCGTACGTACGTAACGATGACCCTGCACGTGCAAAGTGCAACTTGCAAACCTGCTTTTACGCGGAAAAAGTCCGCCGCGTTAACGTTCGTGGATCAGCCGAGAAAAAAGGGAAAGTAATCTCTCCTTCCTGTCCCTTTCTCCCTCTCTCTTTCGCCCACCCTCCCGCGAAGCAAGTGGAAAGTAGGGGCGGCGGGGAAGCAGCGAGCGGCAAGACGGAGGGGAAGACGAATAAAACGAGACAGAGGAGGCAGCAAAAGAGGAAGACGACGCGACGCGGTCGCTAATTCTTCTGTACCGCCGCGCGGAGGAACGCGAAGGATGTCTGGTAACAAGCGGACGTTTACGGTTCAACATGAGAAACACACCGCCTCGTGTCTCGTCATCAAACGCGCCGGTACGGTGTGCCCCTCTAAATCGGGATTTTCGTCGTCGGAGTTCGTTTAACTTTCAAATTGACCCCGATTTAAACCAGAAAGAGAAGCCGACGAAGAACAGCCGCGTAACGACGACGGAAGCCGGCAGTCCGCGCAGCCACCATCGCTCCGCAGCCTCTGCGTCCCGACGCAAAGCGTCGCGTACCGTCACTTCCTGACTGCGCGCGATAAGGGGAGGCATTCAGTCGTCTGTGGCACGCTGCGAAAATAGGAACCGGCGCGATGCGATGCAATGCCTCGTCGCCGGCCCAGGAACTAACGGCCTGTGAACGTCAAGGGGATACTCTGCCGTTGAATCTGCCAAAATTTGATTCCTTTTTTTGAAGTTCCTAATGCCCTTGAACATGTGCTTTGTGATTCGTTGAAAATTAAACGTTTCATCCAACCTAGAATAATTCCATTCCATATGATTTTTTTCGTTTTATGGATATACTTGAGTGTTTAGTATTTGATTAGATAGCAACATATTTAATAATGTAATTAATATTTTGAATACTGGTGCAGCAATTTTTAGTGGTGACTCTGTATTCGTTTACTCTTTAAAAATGCATAACTTTTTAAAAATTGGATCAAGCAGATTGAGTTTTCTTGAGATTTTAGAAGGATTAATTTACAAGCCAGTCTAAACAATTTTTTCTTTAGATTTTTAAGTTTTTTACTGGTGGCTATATTGAAAATTTAAAACAAGCCTTTAGTTATGGAGATGTTTCCACCTTAACCAAGGGAAGTTATCGAACCAGTGAGTTTATAAAATTATGAAACTTCGCACACAAGTAGAGTAAGTTATGCCTAATACAATCCTATTTTTTCGTGTCGCTTTAAAAATTTCAATATTTTCTGTTTCGCGAAATATTTCAAGAACAAATGATATTTTTAAAAAGTTGAAACGACTGTTGTATGGTATTATCGTGTCTACCAAATTGTGTAAGAAAATTTTTTAAATGTATTTTTTTGTGTCTATAGCAATTTTTGGATAAAATGATTTACACGTTACCTACGAAACTAATTCCTCTAACATCTCAGGAGAAAAGTGAAGCTGTTTGGTCCAATTTTGAAAAAGTTCTTGGTTCCTAAAGAGTGCACGAATATCTTCAACAGCCTATGCTAGCACGTCTAGTTTTGCGTTTGCAATTTACTGGTTGTGTACACAGAAGGTAGCGATAAGGTGGAACTGCAACTCGTTACGGAAATTCTACCAGGGAACTGCAACTCGTGTAAGAGAATGTCAACAAACTTGAAAACTGGTTAAAGTTGCGGTGCACCTTCAATAATAGATTACAATCTAAGAAATCCATTTGCAACCGATCGAACATTCCAAAGATTACAGAATTGCGAACCAAGTGGTAAAATGTACTGTTTCGACGGTAATGGTACCGAATAGCATCTCAGGGCGCGACTTAATCCAGTAACCAATCGTTGATAAATATGTAAGAACGGTGAGAGTAATGTTACAAAAACGTAAGTTGGCGAACACGCAAACAAGATCAAGTTCTTCGGGTAAATGTCGTGCGACACGCAGACTTTTCTCCGGTTCATTTCACGCGTACGAGTCGCATCTAACCCTCGATTTATCTTCTCCCGGACTGCCGCGAGCTACCATTGACAATTGGTCGTACGTACACCGCAAACCCGATTCGAACAAATAAACTCGCCGGATTCCATCTGTGTTGATGACGGCAATGATAATCTCTGCGCATTCATTTACACAGTTATCGCGTCGCCACTATATTAACAATCAAACGCGCGCAGACCGTCTCCGAAATATAACTGGACATATAATGGGATCCACTGGGAAGCAAACTGAATTAACGTGCATATATGGGGCAAATCAATTGTTTTCTTCAATGCACGGGTCAAAAATATGCATTTGTTCGTCTCGAATTTCAAATGAATAAATTATTTACAATAAGCGATTCCTTGTTGGTTTCAACGACCTTGAGATATGTTGTTGGGTGCATAATTCTGAACAATTTTTTCCTACACATGCTACCGCCCGACGACCTTTGTTTCAACACGACCTAACCCAGCGATCTCAAAAACCTTGAAATTTGTAGTCAAGGTAATTATTTTGAACAACTTTTTCCTATACATATAGGCGTTCCCTTTTAGTTTTTGAGATGTTCTCAAAAAGCTGTTGCTAGTAGCAGTGTTGCCATATTTTATCTCCTCCGGCCCGTTACCCTTCCGTCCCTCGCCTAGATGCTGCCTCCGCTATCCCCACTCTTACCACTACCGCTGGCGCGACCGAGTCGGTAGCATGCTACGACTCTCATGCTAGCACTCGGTCGCGGCAGCGGTAGTGGTAAGAGTGGGGATAGCGGAGGCAGCATCTAGGCGAGGGACGGAAGGGTAAGGGGCCGGAGGGGATAAAATATAGACAACTGGAGCAACTTGCTACGTGACCGCTAATTTTCGATTACATTGAATTCTCAATTCGATTGAATCTGTGTCTACAATATGGATAGGGAATAGTTGTTCAGATTGACGGCCTTGACGGAACATTTCAAGGTCATAGAAGTTGGAGGTGACTCCCTTATACTGCTTCAGAACGGAATGTTTTAGTATTTTAAGAAGATAAAAAAGCATGAAAATAGTCGCGTTACTTATGGGACGACCTAGCATTTCCACGCGAGTTTCTAAGGGAGTTTTAATGGTTATGAAAGGGTTAAAGGAAGGAAGCCTGACAGCAGCGGTTGGAATGTAAACACGCGACAAGAACAAATTTGATCGCGTTGAACTCGCTGGAGGGATTTACTTGAGCACAGGATGCAACCGGCATTCAAACGGCCTTCAGATCTATTCTCGACCTAACGCAATACCTGCTCGCCAGCTCCGCGAGACTTCCCCGAGTATCAAAGTGTTCCATTTGCATGCGGTGAACTAGACAGACCGATAATCAGACGACCCGCTCTCTTGCTCTCGATCATGGCTCATACTCCTTCCGATTAACCGAGGAGCCGTGTTGCATTCCGGCGCATTTTCCTGCGCCGCGCCGCGCGCCGCGTTGCACACACCGGTTGCATTCGAGGTAGACCTCCGATTAATGCAGCAATATCCGAAGGAAAGCAGCTGCCCGTAGCTGCCGAGCGCTTTCAATCCCATTGATTTTATCTCGAACGGGGCGGCAACATAACGCGTGTCGTTAGTTTCAATCTCGGGCCCGATATTTCATTTTCTGGTCCTGAATCATGCGAATAAATCCACCGCACTGGTTTCGATTACGCGACCGATCCGCTGAAATCATCTCCGGTATCTTAATCGTTCTTTAATGAATTCGTAATTCGACGTCTGCCACGCGAACACTTCGCCTTACTTCGCCGAAGTACATTTTCTGAATCGCCTGAACGCTTTCCAAGCGTCAACCGATACCTTCCGAAGAAGAGTCCCGAGACTCGAAATATTATTCCCGTGCAAAATCAATTGCGATACTTCTTTTCGAGAGCAGTATACTCGATAAGCTAAACAGGATCTATCAATATGGATCTTGATTATGTGAGCGACGAAAGTTGTCAGGAGGATCTCAAGAACTACATGGAGGAATTTATCTCTCAGCATTTTTGCGCTTTCGTTAAACTTCTAACTTAGTGATTCTTCGATCATGTTCATTTAGGGAGACGCCATGTAAGCCAAATAACATTAAACCCTTGCCGTATTTTAACGACTCAGACTCGTTATGAAGACTTTAGCAAAGTCTAACCAATAAAATTTCATTCGTTTGTAATCAATATTTATGGCGGTAGACTCGTTTCCAGCATTGCAAGGGTACGGGATTCGCCTTCTCATTCCTGGATAATAAAAACACGGGGTTTTTCAGTAGTCAAAAACGCTAGATAAAAGATCGATCTATGGGGCTATCTCGCGTAATTTGAATTACTCGGCAGCATGTAGCTATGAAAATAGCTAAATACATGCGCAGTTGTATGCTTCCGAATAATGAAAATTACGCCTCGCAAACGAAAAAAATAGGACTTCGAGGCATATAGCGCCCTAGATCGATCTTTTATCTAGCGTTTTTGACTACTGAAAACTCCCGTGTTTGTATTATCGAGAAATGAAAAGGCGAATCCCGCACCCTTGCAATCCTGGAAAAAGGAGTCTACCCCCTTAAGCATTCAAATAAATGTAGCCATACGAAAAATATAAATTTTCTTCTCCCTTCTGCGACATTTTTGGGGATAAAGACGTTTTAAAGGGCCTATTCACGATCAAGCATATTGCGCAACAATTATTGTGCAGCATGATGTTACGCAAATCCAAATTGTATTCACGTTGACGCATAGTTTGAGCAATCGTTCAGTTTTTCAGTACAAACGCAACCCGTTTGTTGTGCACAAAATATCAGGAAATTCTGATTTTACACGACAGATTGCGCAATTAGTCAATCACTATCATTCACGATCAATCATGTTGCGCAAGGCATTGTTGCGCAAAATGCTTGATCGTGAATAGAGCCCTTTAGTCAATGTAACTGTAAAGAAAATCGTACGGCAAGAGCTTAACGTAACAAATACAAAGATTGATTTATAGTTCATACTAATGTGGATATTACGGTACAATAAAGAATACAATGACCGAATACGTCCTTTAGTGCGAGGGGAGGGGGCTTTACCACGCCCCCCATACCCTCTCCCCAAGAAATGTAGCCCAGACCTAACCAAAATTCGTTTGAAGGCTGTGCAAACCTATCCCTTCATGGGGTACATGTTCAATAATATTTAACTTCTTAACTTCTTCATTACATTTTTCAATAAATAAGCGAAAACTCGTGTTTTTCTTTAACAAATCAGGTATGGCACAATGAAGAATCTATACTATGGTGAGAAGTATGCACCGTTGAGACAGATTTAATAAAATATGTACAAAGAAATTTTACGTGGTGGCCTATGACTTTTGAACAGTACTGTATCTTGTATACATCCATATAAGCCGTAAACGTCAGCTGTCCCACTCAATCTTAAGGGAAGCGGACTGCTTATATATTTTTTCGCAAAAAGCAAATTGATCTCACAGCTATAAATTAACAACTGCCGTATTAATTTTCATTCGGATGGTTTCTGCATGTAATTATAGCTACAGGATAAACATTTTTTCATTTCCTTCGTCAATTACAGATGTCCTTCGATCTAGGGCCCGATTGCTCCCAGTGCATTTTAAACACGAAGATTCAATTTGATTCCGCTCAGGCCGACAACACATTCGCGTCCAGCTCACGTCACAAATTTTTACGCATGCCTGAATCCCATCAGCCTTTGATTAATGAGAGCCGCTCGTGTCGGGAATACGTATAAATTGGAGGAGAGGTGTAAAGTAATGATTATAAAACTGTGTAGATTGGCAGGGGCAGAGGCTCCATTTTTTCCTTTGTTTTAATTACTGGCTAGCTAACGGCCGGGCACCGCAGATATACGTATTCTAATTACACGGTAGCGATAGCTCAAAGGAACAGGTTAACACGCGTTTATGTCCACAGTTCCTCCGCGTAGCCTCTGCGGTATTTAATATTATTATACATATAGTCCGTCTTCGGAGATTAGCTAAATGTCCGCGTGATGAAAACGCTCGGTCACTGTTTAATCCATAATCCAATCTAATTGATGAATGAGGGACTGTCGTAAAGGTTGGGACATGTTTTGTTTTTTAGGTATAAAATTTCATAGGATGAGAATTACGCAAAGAAATTTGTACCGTTGGAAAGGTATAGTTGCCAACTACTTTTTCGCTGCAGAAAGTATAATGATTGCGTTAACGGATAAAAAGTTATAGCTAATTTTCTGAAGACAATCTTTTGCCCAAAAACTCTGAAAAGTAGGTGTTGAAATGAAGTCAAAGCGCCTTGTATTTAATGTTTATTGAGTATTTATTTCTTAGATCATGATTTGACACAAATATACATTGTTCACTCAATAACAACCGGCTTAATCGTCTAACCTCTTAAGGATGTTCTGGAGGTAATATAAAAACGCAACAAAATTTTTGAAAATTTGACAAGATATAATTCTTACTAAATTAATGCAATTACCAAAGTTAGGGTTCGATTCACTGCACCGTTTATGAATTATAGCAACTTAAAGTTTTCGCATTTTAACACGTCTTCTTATGGAGAATTCACAAAATTCCACTTCAAACCCTATTTAAACCTTGAAAAAACGCAACTAGAAATTCCAGTTTTTTTATATGTCCTAATTAATTATGTTCAAAATTTATTAGGATTCACTAAACAGTTACGGAGCAAAAAAATTATAAACTGTTACAAAACGTCAAATTTATCGTGTTGTCTCTCACTAGCATGGAAGCGCGACAAGTGTAGACCACTGAATGTAGCTACAGAGGGTACAGTATTCGCAAAAGTTTAATGCAAAATATACTCATGAATGGCTTTCATTGCCCATATATTGATGGATTTCGAATTTCTTGTACTTTTGTCTCCCATTGTACCTCCAGAACATCCTTAATTCGCGGGTGACATCACAAACGACTCATTTTAATAAGAAAAATATGATAAATATATTGAGAAGAAAATTGAAAATAAAAAAGGTTAGCTTCGCATTGACATTTTAAACCATGCAATAAGTTTTTAATTTCTGCCGACTGTCGCGGCCGCTGTCTCGTTCTTTTTACAATTATATTATACAAATTATACCGCGTTTAGCGTCATTTTAATCAGAAAAATGCTACAATTCAGTTGGAAAAGTCGAGAAATAAAGATAATGTACATCAGACGAACTATGTCTTTCCACTTGGAAGAATATATTATAATTTGACATAAAAATGCAGATAAGCTAGACACAAAATTGTGATTACCATACTGTTTGACATGCCAGTGATTAGATGCATACTCTTACTTTATATTTGAATAAATGTATTGTTACCGCCTGTAAAGTGTTGTGTGAAGTATGCAAAATGAATTTATTAATTTTTAGCCCAATGCATTATTAACGTGTATAATAAATCTTTGCAGTAATAATCAAAAATGTCTTTTAATAAATCGTAATATAGAACAGTGGGTACATACTAATTGTACTTTGTTAAGTGTTGGATAATTAGCGGTACGGTATTGTAAATGTGCGAACATTAATTTCTCTGTTAACAAGGCCAACAAGAAACGATCGCCTCGGCTCGTTTTTCGTGAACATGCAGGTTAAAGGCGGACATTCTACCGGGCCGCACACCTACTCCAACTCGAAAGTATAATTATGTGTTCTCTGTGGGAGAGGCGCTTGTAATTACACCCAGAGAGTTTCACACTCTGCCCCCCTCGAGACCGATACTTCTATCCCATCTGAGCCGCTCGAAAGGAACACGTTCGCGATTAGCACCGAACAAATTTACGACCAGAATTATTTAATCCTGGAAAGACATTATCTAATTTGTTCGTGTCCTCTGGTTTCACTTTAATTAAGCGATACACGCGCCCACTGCTCGGGATAATTATGATTCATTGCGTTTTGAGCAACACCGTCTGAACCTAATCCCGTTCGATACTATAATTTCATATTTCAACCGGCAAGTATCTGCGGTTGGTCATTCAATCATTCCGAGCCGCCATTCCGCTGTGCTATTAACACTTTATCGGCCATTTTCACAACAGTTCCAGTGACATATATTTTCATTTGTCAAAGACGAAGGACTTCGTTATGGTAATGAGACAACAAATATACAGTTCACGTCATTTTTAAACTCATTTTCATAACGATGATTTAAGATAAAGTATGTGGATTTTAAGCAGAAATTGATCAAAAGTCGTGTAAAACCACGATTTTCATAATTTCTAACCGCTTGTAGCTCGTGTGTATGTTAATCGATTTCGATGAAATTTTCAGCATGTGTATAACTAACATAGATCTACAAAACATATATTTTAAATTTTCATTGTGGGCCCAAATAAAAAAGTTTTAAAAAAATGCCTTTTTTATTTTTGCCTTTATTTTCATTTTAAATTAACCTTGTAAATTATAATTTTTGATAAATCTTTTCTGCATATCATTTCGTAAACCAATTCTCCTAATTGATTATAAAAAGTCAGGTCGTTTGGTACAATTATAAAAAAGTTATTAGTTTTTGAAAGATGTATTAATATTTTGTACACCCACTGTATTCATTGCATGATAGATATGCATTCGTTTCCAAATTAACTTAAGGATTTTATAAAGCGTCGAAAAGTATTTAAATAATAAATAGTATTTCCGATTACATCGGATTTTATTCAATGCAGATATCACAGGATTATAATGGCAAATTGATAGCAATTTGACTTGTACTCTTTTATAGTGTGGTTGTACCCGGATATGGAAACATTGAATACAAATAGAATAATACAAAGTTAATTAGGTAATAAAACTATGAGGAACGCATGAATATTTCTTTGGTTTCCTGTAAATGATGTTTACAAGATTTAAAGCACTTTTATAGACTAGAAATTCTTCCTGCATAGAAGGGAGGAAGCAATTGCAGCTGCAGCAATCCCATCGTAGTCATCGCTCGACACGTTTGATCGATTTGCCATTAGGCCTATATATTCGTAATTGAGCCCTTCGATCCGAGCCGATTTAACACGAGCTTCCTTTAACCGGCATTTGGCTCCTGATATCTCTTAATAACTATAATCCACGATTCCGGTAGATGCGGCCGATTTTTCTTTTGTACACGATTGATTCCGCACGACTGGGTGGCAGAACTCGGCGACTCTGCACGCGAAATGCTTGTAATTAAGTTAGAATTTCACGGTTGATCGGAACAAAATGGCGGCGAGCTTTCGTGGGCTTATTATCATGAAATTACGAACCGGACAGGCCTATGATTATGACACGATCCTTTACCCGTTCGGAAAATCGAGCACACGGACAGCCGAGATGTAAATTACGCACAGTCGTCGACCTAGTAGGTGACCGGTCAAGTACGTCGTCGTGGCAACCTTATTTGTCATTTTATAACTAGGACATCTCTATTATCACGACAGAGTAAACCTTTTCAATAATAAACTGCAGTTGTTTAAAAATAAATGGAAATTTTCTCTATTTCATTTATACCTGTCTATCGATTTAAGCGGGATTTCGTTTTCAATAATCTCTGAATTTATATAGATCTACAAAACATATATTTTACATTTTTATTAAGGGCCCAAATAAGAAAGTTTTAAAAAATGCCTTTTTTTATTTTTGCATGTTACCTTGTAAATTGTAATTTTTGGAAAATCTTTTTTGCACATCATTTAGTAAACCAATGCTTCTAACTGCTTACGAACAATCAGGTCGTTTGGTACAATTACAAAAATAAGTGGAAGTACGAATATTTAAGTGAGTGTTAGGGTATTCTAAAAATGTTGTATCTCGTTGAAAAGGGTGATTCTTAAGGTCATTTGAAACAACTTTTTCCTTTACGAAATAAGGTAATTTTACAGTTAAGCGAATTGAAGTTAGAATATTCTTTTTTAACCATTTCTTGCACTTTTTTTATCCAATTATTTTTCATTTGCTTTTTTGGTTAAGGAAAAGTTTTCTGAAACTTTATGGGAAGATATAAGTAAAATACATTGTAAGAAAGTAGTAAACACATTGTTAAGGTACCAATTATAATTGTTTCCGTTCCAAAATATTTACAAGTACAAAATATAAAAAAAACTTTGATGAGTAACTATTTACTATAACATTACTCTGGAGGTGTCGCTTCGTTTGCCTAATTTGTGTTCTAATACAATATAGAAAATGCTTTGTTATCACTATAAAAGATTTCGAGGACCTCGTTATCCTTGAACCTAAAACAGAAGCGGTAGAACTGTTGAAATGATGAAAATGTTGATCCACAGGTTCTGGCTTCACTGAATCTACAAATCGTAACACCTCCGTGAAAGCTACCCATCATTAGCATGTAGTAAGAAGGAATGCTGTTTCGCTGACTAGTTCATGAGGTTTTGCTTTACTGCCACTAGGTAAATTTACACCTGCACATATTGATCACGATCATCTTCACTTCTACATTTCGTTTCCGTTTAGTCATTTCCTTTCGGATCAATAGAAAAAGTTGATGGAAAATAAATTTTATCCCGCGAGTCTCGAAAATTCTTACTAAACACCTTTATGCTTTGTAATATCAACATCAAAATTTGAATTCATCTAAAATATCTCTTTTATTTTTTATGATTGGAAAAAAGTACTCGAATGAAATTGAGATTGCTTCATTTACCGTCCCCGAACGAGTATTGAAATAAATGGCAAATATTTCATGATTTTCTTGTTGAAGGTCAACATATCGTACATCGTAGAATTTGTTTTTTGTATAAGCTATAAGACTGTTGCAATGAAAATATGCAGTCCCATTTTTAAAAAAACTTCGATGACCTTGAAATTTCGAAAAATATGAGCTGGAGAAAATTTTTTTGTCTATCACCACAAAAAATAAGTGAGATATTTAACATGGTCAAGTTAAATGCACGTTAATCTGTTTTTCACATCACACGTGTAGTCCAACGAATTCTCAACCCATTCAGACCTGTACTTCTTTCAATCAGAATTTTATGGAAATGACTGAAAATCAACAGAAAAATGAAAAAGAACCTCCGGTCCAATACATATATGGTACAGTAAGGTCGTGCATATTCAAAAGTTGAGTGAATACGTCAGTAAATTTTTTCAATGAATCGTGTTGTATATGGTAGACATAAATGGATTCATTTCAATCGAATCAACATCTGTCTAACGTTTTCTCGAAGCTGTTTTGCATAAACTTCCGTCCTTAATTAATTACGTAAATGCTGGCTGCGTTTTTCAGCTCGTTATCAAGCTTTTCATTTCGTGTCTCGCTAAAAAACTCAAATGCTTTAATTACCATTGCTGATCGCTGCGAGCGATTAGCATAATATCGTTCACTTATCTCCACGCCCGTGTTTCCTAATTAATAATTAGCTGATAATCGTTTCCGTTCCGGGCGTTGCACGCCGGGAGCTTGGAAGGGTTAATTCGTTCTCGATCGAATTTTAAGGGGGGAGGGCAGGTATTGATTGTTTTTATTATATGTGAGAGCCGAGAATGAATAATATGGAAGAGCGAGCGAGAGGGAGACCGGGAGCGAGGTTATGGTTCTGATTGAGATCGTCTCCCCACTCTACCTTCCCCTTCTACGAAGCTATTCCCCCACGCTTTCGCCACGACCCGGTCACGTGACGCGTTCCGTCTCTGTCTTGCATGTATCACAATGTCATGTGACTAATCCGGTACTGGCAGGGAGGGGGTAACTTTGTCCCAACAATTCTTGCACCCTCCCCTCATCTGGCGACTCTAGCACGACGTACACCGGCCACGTGTGAGACTGAGAGTGTATCGATGTGCTTCATTATTATAAGTTTTGTCCATTAAACATTCGTATACATATACAGGGTGTGGCCGAATGGGTGGTAAACCGAACAGGGGGTGGTACTACATGTAAAAATAAGTCGAAAAAAAAGGAATAACATTTTTTCGTTTGACGCTTCGTTTTCGAGAAAATTGAGTTTAAAGTTCCGTCAGGTTCGCGTGCTTTAGTATATGCACAAAGTAGAATTGGTTGATCATGGTCAGACGCGTCAGACGATTCCTATGCAATAGCAAATAGCACGTGTATTCGCTTCATTTCCATGCTCGATTCTCGAAAACGAAGCGTCAAACAAAAAAATGTTATTCCTTTTTTTCAACTTATTTTTACATGTAGTATCAACCCCTGCTCGACTACCATTCGGCCACACCCTGTATATAGAAATACGGGTTTTCCAGCCACTTATTCGTTACCAAGTTTACTTGACTTTAACGTAAAGTCGTTCATAGCCAAAGAGTCTCTGAAGTTCCTAATTTTGTTACAATGAGTATTTCAGAATTAAATTTTTGATGTTTCAGTGTTTCGTAGGCATAGTCATAACACAAAATTATAAATGTTCACAAATTTAATTTTGTGTTTAAGGCTGTGTAAAATTTATAGTAATTATTTATGTAATAGCGCAAGAATAATGATTTCATAATGTGACTTTTATTTAATAAACGTTGTTATTCAAAAATTGTGACGATCAACCCCAGATACTGTGACAACCAAGCGGGGGGTACATTGTCACCATTGTTAAGACAGTTTCAATTAATTTCAATCTTATTGCTAACATCCATGAGATTAAATTTTTTTATTAAGTTAGACGTACTCTCCGCGCCACACTAGAAGGCTCCCACTATCAAACATAACCTTTCCGGTAGCTGTGATTGGAAGAAAAATGTGACAACCACGCCCGGTATCCCCTAATCGCCACTTCCGCGTAAGATCGAACCAGTGAAAATTGCAGCCATTGGTCTACAGAAATTACACACAGACTGGCGTCGGTTTGCTTGACAAGGAACCCAACAGCACATTAATCTGCTACCGACCAGGTTGCAGCACCGATGAAATGTTTGCCTAGCTGTTCATGTTATGTAAATTAGTTATCAGATAGGCTCTCCGAAGTCTGCGCAGGAACTTCGGCGCTATATTCACTCGTGACAGTTGCAGGGAGAATGTAGATTGAACATCCGCGAATCTCCCGCATTCCTTTTTCTTCCACTTCCTACAGTTGCCGCAGAGTTGTAGAATTAATTTGTCAATTAATTAATGATCATTCTCCGTGCCGCAGAAGAACTGTCCTTTGAAGTACATTTCAAACAAAACACTTCAAACAGTAGCGAGTTGTTGGCAACGAAATTGAAAAATAATTCGGAGTTCAAAGGGTTAATAATGTAAGCAATATTGTGAATAATGGTACAGCAATTTTTAGTGGTGACTCTGAGTCACACCACTCGAGTGCTCAGGGTTAAAATCGGCGACGCCAAAGATTTGACCTCTCCTGAGTCACACTGCACATTCTTACTAGCAAATGATTGCCCAATCATTAGGCCCTAATGGTTACGCGAACACCCTGTACAGGGTGTCCCAAAATTCCTTCAACAGCCGGAAATGGGAGGTTCCTGAGATCATTTGAAGCAACATTTTCCTTTGCAAAAATTTTATCCGCGGCTTTGTTTAGGAGTTATTAACGAAAAATACAGACCAATCAGAGCGCGACCTAGACGCGAGTTGGCACTGTCGGTTCGGCGCGCCAACTGTCTATTGGCTGACTGTGCCAACTCGCGACTAGGTCGCGCTCTGATTGGTCTGTATTTTTCGTTAATAATTCCTAAACAAAGCCGCGGATAACATTTTTGCAAAGGAAAATGTTGCTTCAAATGATCTCAGGAACCTCCCATTTCCGGCTGTTGAAGGAATTTTGGGACACCCTGTATACTTGAACGGAGGTTGAATTGGTAAGACATCGGCGAAAGGAGGCGATACGGAGGGAGAAATGGCTCGAAGAACAAATCCCCGGGACTATGGCCGCCGATGAACGGCAAGCAGATACGGTGACAATTTTTATTAGCGAAAAGATCCATCGAGTCCATTCCGAGGTGGACTGGCGAGATGTACAAAACGACTTTATCCAATGTTCCTTATCCCGATACGGATTCAGGTGTACGGGACGGCTTTAATGAAATGCACGATCCTTCTTAACGAGACTAGTTTCGAACTGGACGTTTACCACGTCTTTATTTCAATCTTTTGCCTGTTCTATCGAGACGTCTAATCGGAGAAACGTTCGAAGTCCCCTCCAGAATCTGTAACGTCCGCTCGCTTTCGTGGTTACGGGGCCTCATTGGAACGGTACATCAGACTATTTTCGATCGTGTTCGCCTCTGTGTTTCTTCTTAACGATATTATCGCGATGAACGTCCATTTTGATTCTGGCATGCTCAATATCTGCCCGTTTTATCGGATCGGTCGCCCCGCGGAACGGTGCAGATTACCCGGGAATTCCTTGACGTTAAGATGAATTTATTGTTCGTTCTACCGAGCTGTACAATTTTTATCGATCATCGTGTGACGGTCCACTTGGCCTGTCACCGCGTTTGATTAAAGAGCCCTCTTCTCACGTACTCAGCGTTCCACGATCCGTTCAGCGGAACGCGCAATTATCCGGGATCTACGCTTTTCTCGTACGAGTCTCTAAGGTGAAACACGAAACATTTTGTGACCTGTTGCACTTCTAAAGAAATCATTTAAAAAAAAATTTCAATGTATAATTATAGCTTGGTTTACTTATACTTATACTTTACAATAAGACGAAAAAATGGCATACAATTACAGTAAATACAGTGTCAATGTCAATAATTTCGCCATGTCAGTGAATTCATTTAACTGGACAGGAAGTACATATGAAACTAATTTATATTTTCTAGTTTTAGTTTAAAACTAAAAGGAGGGAGTAGATAAAATGAACCATAATCAAAAGCGTTTTTTTTATGAATGAATAAGGTTATATGTTGACTCAAGCATACTCAAGCTGCAATTTTTTTGTATATTTTATCTATATGAATTACTTAACAATGTCGAAGAAAAATTAGCTGCTACAACCTGCTACTTAGTGAGAAGTCCGATCCGATTAGATCGCTTAATTATTAATTAAGTTACTGTAATTATAATTTTAAAAAAAAGTACATAATCATATTAAAGTCATTTTCTTATATTCACAAACTTTATTTTCTATAAGTCAGAAATATAGAAATATAATAAAAACATCTGTTTGTTATAATTTTTATGTTCAATTCCATCATGACACAAAAAAATAAATATTATAATCGTAATTATCAAGAATCAAGAGGATATGAATTATTCAAAAATAATTTTGTTGGTGAATAACTCTTGTCAGCGAAATCGATGTCGGTCAAATGTAATTTGATACAAACTCTCTAGAGTATACGAATTCGAATTTATTTACGTGGAAGTATTTCACTGCTATAAAGAAAAGCTAAAATAAAATCACGCACAATTAAACCAACACCAATTAAGCATACTGGATCTTGAGATGCGATCGAACGAGAAGGTGTTGATCGTAAGAATTCGAAGCACAAGCATCCCTCGAATGAAGGTGGCTGGTACGGCGGCTTCATCTTGAAATCGAATCAAATCAAATCAAATTCCAATTTCCTTGTTACACGAGGCTCGGGTGCACGCGGAATACGCTAGAAAAATCGCGCGACTAACAAGATTAATCGGCCATTAAACGCATCCTCCTGCGAAATGGTACACAGTCAAGAGTGTATCAACCCCAGCGGAACGCATTCCTTTTGTACAGTACTAGTTACAGCGGCGCGGTAGAAAAAAAATAGAGAAACGAAACGGGGAACGATAGTAGTTAAGGGCTAAACCTGTTTCTCAGGCTTGCACAGCTGCTCCTGTATTTCGATCAAACGTCATCGGTTTTAATTAAGTCTCGAAAACACCGATGAAATTGATCGCGTACGCGAACCACAGATTTCGTGTAATGTCGATACCTCGGATGACAAGCTTTGGTTGGGGACTTTTCACCCCACTCCGAAGTCATCGATTCCCCCACTTCAGGTTCGTTGATACTATGTTGCTTGCATGTATGGTTGCCCGATAGAATGTCACATGCACATATGCAAGTACTCTGACGATCTTTATGCCAAGCCTAGTTTTTTTAACTCTCGTGCTATCAAGTTTTTAGCTCTTCTACTCTTATGCGACAGCTTGCTCATTTCCTGCGTCTGGACAAAGTAGAAAACTTGATATCTCTCCGATTGTATTATAATTTCATGCATTTATTTCAAATGTAATATATAGACAGCGGATTTTATGCATTTATGACAAAAATGAGTAGGTGTAATTCCAAACAATGAAAAGATTACAAGAGTTTAACCATGTCGATGTACCATTTTTATCATATCAAAATTATTAATCGGCAAATTAAATTTTTGCTTAGCTTCTATAGATTGCAATTGATGTGTAAAAATTTTATTTTACATAAAGATCCGCTGTCTAATAGTATATAATTTGTTGAATTCGTTTAACCTTTCGTGAATTTTTATTATACAAAGGAGAGTAGATTAATCTTCTATTCCAAGAAAAATTCGACTTTACACGGTGTGGTATTTCATTCACTCCTGAGTCACGTCGTTCCAAGGTATTTCTACTAGGTCGTGGATTAAACAAGTAAATACGCGACCTAAACTTAACAACAAACAAGCTATCATTCAATTTGAATACCTCAGTAATTATTACTTCTTCACTCTATATTCCCCTTTGTATTCAGCGTTCAATATTCTTTCGAATCTCATATTTAAAGACCACGCGTTATGGTAGAAAAACTCAAGGTCACCTTCGCATGTCGATAAGATATTAAGACATCAAAACATTAATGATCACATTGCATGTTTTATTTGATATAAAGATGCTTTTGTTTGAAACCTTTTGTTATGCAAAGGGTAGGTTACGAATAAATTTAATGTTTTAATTTTTAAACTGTGCAGATACCAGTGTTTACAGTGAGCATAGTATCTGGTTAACAGAATTCATTTTCTAGGTTTTAATTGAGCTGTACAGGCAATTTGAAAACCCGATTGATATCATCGGTTTGACTGGCAACTGCGGATAGAGAGACAACATACGGCGCGGCGTGTAGGGAAGAATAGTGTTAGCAGCCCGTCCTTTGGACAGCTTTGGTACAGTATGTATATGGTAACCTACGTAATCTAGTTATTCTTATAAGATCGCGCTTGCCGGTTCATTTAACTCGCTCTTGAAACTGGTTATAGTGTTTGAGTTATGTGCAGTATGCGATCGCATTTTCGAACCGAAAGCGACGTCTACAAAGATACATAATAATAGTGATTGTTTATTATGTTTCTATAAATTAATTAAAAATTGGTTTTCATTGCTGATCAGTGATTTAAATGTAATTATTATTTTTCGTCTTCAATTCAACACTAAAACGACCGAGCCCTAAATGCGATCGATATTCTTTTGCAATGATAATAAGATTAAATTGATTCAGATCTCGTACTACTTTCATAGTACACTTTTATACTTGCTATAGTATATGCCTACTGTATGTATATCTATACTACAGTAATCGCTCCTTCGTTGTCCTGAATCGTGGGCACGATCGTTGTCCAGTGCCTACCCACTCCACTGCCTGTGAACGAGAGAATTAGGCCTGCGTGGATCTGGTCGCCAGATGTGTCCCAGGACTGTATAGACCCGCGCAGAATGGAGAACAATACGAAAGGAATATGGCAAGGAAATAAGGAGTTTTTTAAAGCCAGACAGTTGACTGCTTTTGACTGCGAATGCTTTTCTTTATCATTTAACTAGCTGTTTCACTAAAGACGCAGTCATAAATCAAAAATAGTGTCCGGGCACGGTCGTTGTCCGTTCAAACCCCCGGCCTTTGGACAACGAAGGAGCTTTTACTGTATATGCATATTTAATGTAACTATATGTATGTATATGTATATGTAACTATTATGTATACGTATGCATGCAATAAAGTAAACAGTAAAAAACCAAAGTATACAGCAAAGTAAACAATTTCTCATGACACGTTACTAATTTCAATAATTGAGCAATTGAATAGAAATAATAAAAACGTGGTAAAATGGTGCAAGTGAAAAATCATTGGATAATACGGAATTAAATAAAAATTCTATAAAACACAATAATGTCGAAGGATGTTGCCTTTGTCTTATGTAAGACACGTTGAAATTGTATTACAATTGTTTAATTGAATGACGATTAAACCCCTGAGCCGTGATGTTCAACCAAACAGCACAAATATTAACTACACCGCTTTCGCGTTGAACGGTTCAATAGTAAAAGAAAAAGTCTGTAACAAGTAATTCTGACGCATCCGGTAGTTCTGGCGTTAACAATAATTGCAAAGTAATCGCAAGAATATGCGAGCGTTCCTCGAACTGGTTCGGTCGATCGAGACCGTTGCAATAGATAATAGAAATGCAACAAAATTCTCGGAGTATAATCAGATAGGTCGATGCCGGCGCGTAAACTATTTGGTACATGTGGAACGACACGAAAGAATCAGGGATCCAGAATTCGAATGCCGGCCTAACGAACTCGGCTCGTGTGGCCGATTCGTTTTTCCCCACACGTAGGTTTCTGTAATTTAGATGCCGCGATAGCGTATTACGGAATAAGAAGAGGCGGAGAAGCGGTCGGCGTCGCGTGGCACTCACTCGGCCGCTTCATTTTCTTCCCAACTGGTATGCCCCCGCCGTCTGTCTGCCCCGAGACGTGCTACGAAGCGATTTTATCAAAAGGAAGAGCAACTTTTTCCGGTGGACAGCTTGACTTACCGAGCCGTAAAGAAGACCACAGGAATCCATGCACAGGTACAGGCACGTCGCGACACCTTGGATCCTCAATTGACCTCTGGACACGGACGTCCTTTGAAATATCGCTGAAAATCGAAAAGAAAACACTTGGTCAGATACACGTGCTTCCGTTTACCTTCTTCCGTTTATAAGGGCGAATTTACACTTTTCCGACTTGTGCACTTTCTCACTGGCCAGTATACAGTGAGTCATGAGAGTATTAGAACGCACTTTCAAACAAACAGTGAGTCACATTAGTATTCGTACGCCCTTACAAACAATAACTTTTTTATAATTGTACCAAACAACCTGATGTTTTGTAAGCGATTAGGAGCATTGGTTCACTAATTGATCTGCAGAAAAGATTTTCCAAAAATTACAATTTACAAGGTTGCATGCAAAAATAAAAAAACATTTCTTGAAACTTTTTTATTGGGCCCTTAATGAAAATTGAAAATATATGTTTTGTAGATCTATGTTAGTTATACACATGCTGAAAATTTCATCAAAATTGATCAATATACCCAAGAGCTACAAGTGGTGAAAATCATAGTTTTTCGCGACTTTTGGTCAGTTTCTGTTTAAAATCCACAAATTCTTACATCTTTCGATGAGTGCCGTTTTTTTCTGCGTCAACCGATTTCGATAAAATTTTCAGCACGTGTATAACTAACATACATCTACGATACGCATATTTTAAATTTTCATTACGGGCTCTAATAAAAAAGTTATAAATGGTGCCTATTTTACGTTCTCATGTAATTCTTAGCAATTGCAATTTTTTCAAAATCTTTTCTGCATGTCATTTGGCAAATCAATTCTTTTAATTGCTCAAAAAAGTCAGGTCGTTTGGTCCAATCATAAAAATGTTACACTGTTTTAAAGTGCATTCAAATACTTTCGTGGTTCACTGTACATCCAGAGAAAAAAGGATAGAACGCTCTACGTTGACAGCAGAATGCCATAAGACATTAGAAATTTTGCTAATTAAAAGTGTAGAGTGTAAAGACACCGTTGCATTATATTTCCAACTTGCTAAAATTGTTAAGAAAATAAGTAAACGTCTACGTGGCTCCTATCTCGTGCAATTAATGCAGACAAGTTTTATTATGCATACAAATCCGCAGTCTGCTGATGACTGAAATCTCTGGTATCCTAACATGCTTCCGATTTGATCGGCTCAAGATTTTATATCGATCCACCAGCAACAAATCAATAAACATTTCATCGGGCATTGTGATTAAGTAATTATTCTATTATACGAGCAATGTTTCTCTGCGTTGTTCGGATAATTGAGGTTCTACTGTACCTGTACACTCATTCCATTCATAGAAAAATCTGATAATCAATTCTTTCGTTGAAGGTCAACAAATCGTACATCGCTGAATTTGTTTTTTTTATTAGCTATAAGACTGTTATAATGGAAATATGTAGTCCCGTTTTAAAGAACTTTGACGACCTTGACTTAATTTTTATCATAAATGCATGAAATCCACAGTCTAATTACTATAGTCAAGCGAAATGAATTTATCCCATCGGTTTATTCAAATTATAAGCATCAACTCGAATACCAACGTGAGTGTAAGTACGAAAACGATGCTTGGCTGTTTTTGAATATGATGCACGATATTTTTTGAAAATGAAAAATGTTCGCAGAGGCTAGAATTAAATCATTCGGCTAATTGGGTAATTTTCAACATAATCAAGGAGATCGCTATACCTTATCCAACGAGACGAGGCGGTGAAGTAAATATCAGCGTGCGTTCTTTGCTGCTTACACGAGAAGGGTAACATCAACTCTGTCGCACTCGAGCGGTTATGTTTACATTTACTGCCTCGTCTCGTTGGAAAATAATACAATCGAATTTAACAAATTTTCGAGGAAGATCTTGTTCGAGTGTACCTGTCTTCTGAGCTATAATTCCAACTAATAAAAAATCATTTATACACAACAAATAATTTCTCGCACATTAAAAGAGATGTAGCTCGCTTCGTGCTATCGAAGTGCGTAATGACCGAAGAAGGTGTATAGTTAAGACTCCTAAGGACCTGATCCAGGAAGGTTACCAAGACCCTACTTAAGTTTCTTTCCATCGAGCCCTTAAATCAAAGAACCGCTCCCTGCGATAAATCACCCATCCATCCTAGTATCGAATTTATGGCTGGTGAAAAACACTCGAACGAACTCATCTAATCATCTCTGAACGCGGAACTACGGACGATTCGAGTCACCCAAGGCCCACTCCAGTTTCCCGGGTATTCGCGAATCGATCGAAGTCTCGTATTAAAATGCCTACCCGAGAACGGGCCGTTCCGGTTTTTCTGTTAGAAATTTTCCGCATGCTAATAACCATGGATCCATTCATCCTCGATGGCCGGATGCTGTCCGCTTCGACCCGTTCTCTGACTCGATTGCAGTGCACGTCAGTCGTATTTTTCGTCGCATGAAAATACAAAGTATACATCCGAACCATTTTTCACGATCTTTTTTTAGGAAACCGGCCCGGTATTCATTGGTCCCGAGGCGAAGGTATCGATTATGGGAATCGAAACACGCTAAGGGACCAATATAATCAAATGTTCCGACGAACGACGGTAAAGGCTGGCAATTACCGATAACATCGACGGGACAAGCCGTTAATAATCGTTCTCTGTCTTTATTGGTATCTCGCAATTACATTCATTGCGTGTCATATTGTACATACATATTAGGACCGAAAGATTCTGGCTAACTTTCTTATTAATAACGCCGGTGAACGGCCGAATATAAGTCAAATAATGGGAAAAATAATCCAAGTTGTCCTTTTCGAAATTGAGGAACACTCCTTCTTCCAGGATTGCAAGGGTGCGGGATTCGCCTTCTCATTTCTCGATAATACAAAAATGAGATTTTTCAGTAGTCAAAAACGCTAGATAAAAGATCGATCCAGGGCGCTATGGCCCTCAAAAGTCCTATTTTTTCGATTACGAGGCGTAATTTGCATTACTCTTAATTACTAGTACTAAGGGTTAATTGAGTATGATGTACATTTTTTAAGTTCAATCAGGGCCGGCTTAAGCCCCGTAGCAGAAGTAGCAAATGCTACGGGCCCCGCGCTTTTGGGGGCCCCGCTCCATACAAAAAGGGGCATTACCTTTAGGGAAACATTAACGATATTTTTGCTAAAAGAGAAAAAAGGTCATTCATACAAGCGGCCCTGATACAAAGCCTAGGGCCTCGTGATAACATTTGCTACGGGCCCCGCGTTGGCTTAATCCGGCACTGAGTTCAATGAGATGAGACATATTGGATTGAATGTGTTTTACTATCACCTTTGCAGTAATAAACTAAATAGTTTATTTTATAAGTTAAATTTGACTGATTGATTAATAAGCTAAAGTTATAAGTTATAAGTAACTTTTATAAGTAAAAAATACGTGCATTAGTCATTAGTAAAAGTTTCTCACTGCCATCTCCCGATGGACGATTAGTAGACAGAACATCAAATAAATTGTGCGATCATACGAAATGCTCGTCCTAGTGATTAAAAAGTGAAAATAGACGCAAGTTGCCAACCAGCGGAAAGCATGACAGTATCTGGCTGAATATTCTCTAAAATCGCATTGACTATCCGGAACGGAGCTAGGGGCTGGCACTGTCGATGTGCTCAGATAATCCACGTCAGTTAAGAAGTCAGCAGAATTCTTTACGGTCAGAAAAGCCAAGTCTTCGATCCCTAATCTCTAACGAGTGAGAAGCAGAGTCGCCAGATTAAGGGGGTAGACTCGTCTCCAGGATTGCAAGGGTGCGGGATGTGCCTTCTTATTTCTCGATAATGAAATTCAATAGTCAAAAGCGCTAGATGAAACATCAATCTAGGCTGCGATCGTTCTCAAAAATTAAGGACAGAACCTTACTACCCTGGTTTTGTATCCAGTATTTTCCAACGGAAATGTTTCGATAAACTGACCTTTATTCCGCAGCATGTAGCTGTCGCAGCTTTATGCTTCCGGATAATGCAAATTACACTGCTGAAAATGCAAATTATTCTAGCGACAATGATGAGAAGGTGTCTCAAAGACGGCATGAAGGTATGTACATAGAGAGGTATCTTAAAATGATGAAGAAGAACAATTGAAACCAGGTAACCTATTTTCCAGCACTATACAAGTTGTACAGTGTAATAATTAGACTACGGATTTCATGCGTTTATGACGAGAATGACTAAAGCAAATGAAAAACAGTAAAAATATTTAAAGAATTCAAAAACATAATAATTTTCAGCTGATTAAAATGATTAAGAATGGGTATATATGGCTATATAATGCAGCTTCTATTTTGCATAAAAATCCGCAAATGATGGACAGTGTGAAGGAAGAATTCAAACATTTGATTTCGTGTATCCGTGTAAAGTAGTGAAGGTACTGCAAAATCAAATACGAGTCTTCAGTTCTTTTCAAGAAAAGAGACAACTCGTCTCAAGATCGTTTGCGTAGGTGTGACGGAATCCGTGCATAGGATTACCAGTTTTGAGGACGAATGCTCGTAAACAGTTTTGATTAGCATACTATATTTCCAGTGAAAGGGGTCTCGGATAGAAGATGCATCTAAGTTATTACTCAGCCAATCTGTTTGATCGATAAACGGTTTATTACGACAAAAGGAAATAAAACAATCCGTTCGATCAATGTCGAGAATTTTTGCGCTCCGCGCTTTTTGATAGGCGGTTATCATAACATCCGCAATCTAGTTAGAAGACGGTAAAACGGTAATATATCCTCTGGTTACAAGAATGTAAAATGTTAATGTCCCTAGACTGTTGCTCTTCCTTGTCGCTAACGAACCGAGGGAACATGAATTCTCTTCCGCCACGTATGTGTCTAGGCGCTGCTGCTTATCTGAAGGTTCGCCTGAAGGCGGACGCGATGCTGTCGCTACGATTAGGCGAGCGATCGGAGCCGCGCAGCGTGAGCCCGACCATGGCACCTGCGTTTTGTAAATCCAGCAAGAATGTAAACAAGGTAACACTGATCGCTCATGTTTTCTTTCCAACTTGGCTTCCTTTTTCGGCCCGCTTTCTGGACCACCTTCCACGTCCGCAGAAAAAGTTCTTTTTCATGACGTCCGAGCAGAGAAATGACCGCAAAGACGCGGTCTAGGTTAATTCGAAGTTCTTTAAATGGCAAACTGCAGATGAATTGCCAGCATTCAGCCTCTCGACGATCTCCTTAATCGGGTAAACTCGTTTTTCCAGAATTGCAAGGATGTGGAATGCGCGTTGTCATTTCTCGATAATACAAAGATGGGGTTTATCAGTAGCCAAATACGCTAGATAAAAGTCATCGATCTAGGCCGCCATCGCCCTCAAAAGTCAGATTTTTACGTTGTCGCAGCTTTATGCTTCCGAATAATGCAAATTGCGCCTCGTAAACGTAAAAATAGGACTTTTGAGTTGATCTTTGCATTATTGAGAAATGAGAAGGTGTATCCCGCACCCTTACAATCCTGGAATCGCGAGTCTACCCCCTTAAATCACCCGTGTCTGACGCTGAAATGTCTCGTGAAAATCAGGGCTTCGGAGTCGGAGTCGGAGTTTGGGAGTAATTGCTAATCACTGGAGTCGGAGCCGGAGTTAGAAAAAGCTATGTATCGACTCCCGGAGTCGGAGTCAGAGTCGGAAGAAAATATATCGACTCCGACTCCAACTGTGGCTCTTTTGTTTATAAATCATTAATAGATTGAAGTATACATAAATAAATTGCTAATATTCGATCTACAGTATAGACGTATTGTATATGTATATACCTCGGCACTATGTAGAGGAGAAACAGTTAAAGTTATGGTAGTAGTATTTTCTAACTATTTCCTGAAAGTGAGAAAGTAACAAACAAGTGTTGTGTTGTATTAGAGTTATCTATTCCATATTCTCAGATTTTAATACAATATTTCAACTATTTATTCAGTTTTATTACAACTCTTAATTATTTTGAGTACATATTTTTTTCAATTTGGAGAGTCGGAGTCGAAATCGGCGTCGGAGTTGGAGTCGGATTTGGAGTCGGAGGTAAAAAAAAAAGAGGAGTTGGAGTCAGAGTTGGAGTTAAGAATTTTGTCTACCGACTCCGAAGCCCTGGTGAAGATACTATATTTCAATAGGGATATGTATAACATGACACAAAGAGAAAAATCATGTGTGCGAAATTGCAATTAGGTCACAGCCAACTCCGAAAATCGAGCACGAACGTTTGCACTCGTCCAATATGTACTTTGTCCCAACCATCGTGCTAACGCACCTAGTCAGCATGAAGGACTCGCGCTCCAGGAGGCTGAAAAGCTGTCGTGAGAACACAATTTATTACCGCGAATTGACAGCTCGCGCGAAACCGTCGCATCGCGTCGGTGCAGTCGACTCGCAGTTTCTTCGTTTTCTGCGACGACGCGTTTTCCGTGGCTAATACATCTGTATCGTTTGCTCCGAGATGGTTTCACATGTTGAAAATTACACACGCGAGACACGATCAGATACCATGCGCGATGTAAACATGTTTTCTTCTAAATACTTGGTCATTTTATGCATAATCTGTAACTGTTCGTAGTCCGTACGTTTTTCAAATGGTTTAGTGAATATTGAAATCTTCTATGTTTGCGTAACCGTGGTGGATCGTATAGTGAATTATACTGCTGCTAAAAAATGTAGAATCATTCATTAGCACGTTGACTACCCAATTGCAACCCCTAAAAATCCCACAACACCAAAGTAGTGGATGATTGCAAAAATTCGTGCTCGATTTCAAAATAAAATGAAACACAACGTGAATTGTAGTTTTAAATTAGAACACGAAATAAGACTTCAATAGTCACCACCATTGCCTACTATTGTTTCCGAATGTTTTATAAGCTAGTCGATTTTTTCTAATAAAAATTGCGTGGTTTTCTTCGACCAAACCTAACACGGGGTACGATGTTACATATGGAAATAAAAACGTGGTAATTTAAAGGGCAATGATGTTTTGAATATAGTGATCTAAAGTTTTATTGCGAATATTATCACATTAATATTGTCACACATTGAATATAAGTCGTTTAGACTTCATTTCAACACTTACTTGTTAGAGATTTTTGGGTGTCTCAACTTATACGGCAAAATTTTTTTTGTCGATAACATTGACTTCAAAAAGTTGGCTCTCACTTTTTATCTGTTAACGCTGCCATGATATTTTATCTATGAAATTTTATACAGGTTTTGCACTCCAAGTTCACCCTTATCTAGTCAAATACAACCTTTTTGCAAATCACAATTTCACCCTCCTCAAATAAAGTATATTTTATTTATTGCAAAGATATATGTACATCAAATGTCTATTTAAAAGTACTTACCAATTCATTAACTTTGTAATGTATGAAAACTGTGTGTAGATATGTAATATCCATTGCAGCGATTTTCTGATTAGTAAATTGAAAAAATGAAGTGAGAGTGAAAATGACTGTTATTACCTCGCAGTAACGACACCGTTCACGTATGTCTGAATAAATGTAAAATGTAGTATAAATAATTAGTGTAAATGTAGTCTAAAGAATTAATTTTAAATATTCTTAACCCTTATGTAGCCCACCAAAATGCATAGATTATTTGAAACCTTCTGTATTTAACATATTTGCACAAATTCTCATTTTAAGACGATAAACTAATATATTAGCGAGCAAAGAATGGACATTCAGAGAAATTTTGTGATATTCTCGGAGGAACATTAAACCCGGGTAAATACCTGATTGGCTACACAAGGGTTAATGGGTGAAATTGATTTGAAAAACAAAACGTGCTCCAACCTTTTAGGCACTTCCCTATAAGTTGAGTGGTGTGTTTATTCAGAATTGAGGAGTGGGCGTTGTTTGCCGATTGTAAATCGTAATCGTGTCCGGCGAGCGTGACGGATAAGGTGAAGAGAACCGTGGCATCGAGATATCCTCGACCCGATTAAAATTCTTAATTAACCAGAGAACTGTAATTTCCCTGCTGGCGGGACTGACAGCGTCGAACGCGTAACAGGCGACGACGAAGCAGACCTGGAACTGTCCGGATTACAACGCTTGTTGCCTCCGTGCGGGACGGATTTCGCTTCAGTTATAAATTACCAAGCTGCAATCGCGAATTTTTCCCGTATGTCTCTGGTTAATCCGTCGTACGACGCGATACACCATTCGTTCCCCTGCTTATTCATGGAAACGTTCGCTCCGTTGCCGATCCCGATATGTGCGGCGCGTTCTTCACAGCGCGGCTCCCACAAACTCGTTTTCGTACGATCGAAATATGTGACCGACGCGACGTCTGCCCCGTCGTTACCGTTTGCTTTTTGCTTGTCTGGCCGATGGATAAACATGTTCTACGAACAATTAAGCAGAATCGTGATAGTCCGCCGAGGGGATATAAATTAATGTGCTGCTTAATTCTTTGCCACCTCGCGAACGAGCGTCAGCAAAACCGGGATATGTCCATCGAGCGTAAATTGAAGGCCACCTAACAATACCATTAAAAAGAATTTTTTTTTATATTTCCTTAATGGTGTTAGTCACTCTACACACCCCCTCCCCCCTTTCAAACAGTATCCAGATTAGCGAACCCTTGTATGCAACCGTACATATTCACGGAACGGTTTCATAAGGACGCTATGCAAATGCTAATGGCATCGGCATGTTACTTACGTCAATATCCAAAATGTTTGCGCAAAAATAATTGCTCTGTCCCATAATAATAGTAGCAGTTGCTGAATTTAATTTGTCCCATAATAATAGTAGCAAAAGAAAATAAATATAGAACGCAACATTTATTATCAAAAAACTAGATTACATTAAACAATAAATTAAAAATATTACTCCTAATTTTTATTTTGAGTGTTCAGATAGTTTCTCGGTTTTTCAATAATTTCGTCACTGCATTTTAAACTTGTAGGTAGGATCCCTTGGCTGCGAAGCTTAACTTTCCCTGTATGGGTGAGCTTAAAATTATTGGAGCCATTGTTCTTCATTGCTTCCAACATAACTTGTTTTTTTTTCATTTTACTTTTAGAATGGGTTGATATTCAACTGAAATAAAACAAGTGATCTCGATCAGCGGATGAAATTAGAAAAATAGTTATGATTCGTAATAATTAGGTTAACTTAAAAATTGGAAGATGTGTCAAAACAAATGACATGTCATGAAACATTGATATTGATTGAAGGCTCCGCAATTTTGCGCTACAACATAACTTACTGCTGCATTCGCCAATATTTCCCGTTTAAATATTCACTGGCTACTACTATTATGGGACAGAAGGAGTATTTTATATCCACAAGTAAAAGAGTCATTTGTATCTATACAATACTACGAATTAGAAACAAGTTCGTTTATTCTGTAAGCATAGAACTGTTGAGATATCGCATGAAATCTACACAAACATTTATCAATCATTCTTGGTTACAATCTTCTTTTATCAGAACTTGTCAAACTGCCTCGATTAATGTTGGTGAATAAACTGAATTATCTTGTATGTTCAGTGACATACAGTAACTGCATACTGGGTCGTTCATCTTCACGACTAATTTTTTTAGCGCAATATACCTATGTATAATTGAAATAGACAGAAAATGCAATGTTCATAAGGATGCTGAAATGTTTTTCTCCTTGTACGTAACATTTGAAGTTTATATGCCATGAATAGATTTTTCAAGCTGTTACAGTTCATAGGTCAACATGCAGTTGCAAATATATTAAAACACAAAGGGACTCGCGTAATATTTGTCCAATTGATGTCGATTGCTCAACAGATTTCTATTCGGCCGTCTGACCCTGCGAAACGATCGTTGCCAATCGTTCTTCCTCATGTTTGAAAAGTGCTCGTAAAATACTTTGTACGTTCATTTTATTGATCAAACGAGCGATTGGCCGATTTATTTAAGTATTCAGTCATGCACTAAACGGTTGTTATTGGCTCTTCAATTCAAATGAGTCTGATGCCTGTTTAACACGTTATTATTTCACTATTTAGCAGTTTATGTTCCGCGGTGGCAGATGGGCCGATAGATTCTCGTTTTATGTACAGGGTAATGGTCGTCTGTTTTAGGGGTGTATCTGACATTTGTGAAAGAAACTTGTAAAATTGTTTATATAAAAGAAAATGGTTGTTAACGATTTTTCTTACATCCATACCTCCTACTCATCGAAAAGAGAAAAAGTTTGAAAGGAACCATTATATCAACCAAATAGTTATCCAGCTATGAGCCCATAATGTTTTTGCAAAAGACTTTAATAATTAACTTTAATTACTAACATTCTGTACATCAAACGCTGACACGTTAGGTAGAAAGTTATCAGAAGCATGACACTGCTATCTTGCTATCTATAAAATGAAAGGATATTACTAGACAGCTTAAATGCATAGATTTTATGCATTTATTAAAAAAATGAGTAGGTGTTATTTCAAACAGTAAAAACATTACAAGGAAATAAATTTCTACTTCACTCCAGTTTGTTGCAATGCAGGTAGAAAATTTTTATTGTGCATACAGATCCGCTGCCTAGATATTACGAACAAAGGGGATGCAAAAATTATCATCATCATTTTTTAAGAGGATGATTGAATTGCGACCCATGGTTCCTTTCAGAAAGTTGATTCTTATGACCAGTAGAACACGATTGAACAATTAATATTTTTTTTTTATTTTCAAAGTCAAGGTTAATTTTGTAGCGAGTCTTTTTATGCGTCATGGTCGCCGTGACATATGTATAATTGTTTGGCACCTAGTACAATCATAAAATGTGGAATCAATAATAAAACATAAATTGAAGTCAACGTGTATATCTCAATTAAACGAAGCCGTTGAAAAATTGATAAAATGAAAATATAAATCGACGAACGAAAACATTAATTTGCTGAAAGAATCGAATGGATAGAACAACAAATATATAACACAGACATACTTTATATTGTATACTCTAAGGTATAAATATGTATATGTTTTAGTCTGTTTTTGAAGGAAAAGACCCAAGGTACAACGTTGTCGATCGTAATAACTGTTCAACCGTCGAGTACTTTGTAAGTAATTTAATGTTACATGTAGCAATCTAAGTAATTATCTTGAGATCTTCAATTAAAATTTAAAATAGAACTTAAGCTACCTGCCCACGCGAGCGCAATGATCGAGAGTACACGGTTTTAGCGTTACGCTTGAAAATAGCTTTTACGATACCTGCTCGATTGAGAGTAAATTCCTGCAATTTCGACTTTCCTGAGCAGAGGTAACAGTTCTTGCGGAGGAATGATATTATTACCGCGATATTTTTCGTTTCGAAATTAGATCTAATACGAACAGGTAGCAAATTGATAGTGTCCTTAGCTTTTTAAAAATTTGTAAAACTCTTCGAACGTATTATACCTACAATAATTACCGTAAAAATCAACGATAAAATCTTGCAGATTTCCCATCGCGTAATTATATTTCGCGCAAGAAAAGGGATCGTGGCGACACGTATATAGCGGTTCTGTGTAACATTTATGAATAACATATTAAGTATGAGCTTTTCTCATATCCCGGCCATGTGAATTAATCATCCTCCGGCTAGTTTTTACGGGATCCTGATAGAATCAGGACGAAATTGAATTTATCGGAGAAACACGCCGCGATCGAGGAACGACCAGTCGCCTAATTCTTATTGGAAGCAGACACCTACTGCGCAATTTCCCAGATGCGACACCGCATTAATGCGAACCATTTCTCGTGCGCCATTAGGCTTATTCAACGAGAAAAAGAAAAACAGTAATTTATATTGCGGGACTTACTCCAAATATAACAATATTATGCTGGAGATTTGTCCACATGCTTTTATCAAATAAAATACTTTAACATTTTTAAACAATTACTAACGAACAAACTCGGTTTGCTCAAATAGTTCGTACCCAAGAAACAGAATTGAAAAAATGTATTGCATCTGACTAACTCGTTCGAACGTATTGCGTTAGTGCAAAACGAATACCTCTGTAATTTAAATTAATTATGTAAGCCGAACGATTTACGTGTACGTTATTTGTGGTCACGCAGGTTTAATCCGTCACTGTACATTCCGATGGTTAGATAAGATTATTTACATGCCCCTCACACTTTAATATTTCTTGCTATCAGGAACGGAAGCGAACCGCCATTGCGGAACGATCAGGGTGAAAATTCGTAAAAATCGACCGATCCCCGCCGCGCTGTAATTTTAGTAATAACAGTGTTTTAGTTACCGTGAGCCATCATGATTTTCAACTGGCGCGCCCTTGCAGATAAACAACATGGAAGCATGAATTTTGTATGAAGATACACCGCCGCTCGAAAGTTCCGTAGTTGCCAGCGTTTAAAGTTGAAGTTTAAATCTGTTACCGATTCGAACGTTGCTTGGGGATTTTTTATAATTACACAGAGGACAACACACAAAATATACTTCACTAATCGACAAGAAACGAGCGCGGCGCGATACACGTGTCCACTCCAACAGCATCGGAAGCAATGAGTAGACAGCGGATTTTATGCATTTATGGCAGAAATGAGTAGGTGTAAATTAAAATAGTAATAACTAGACTGCAGTTTATGCAATTTGCAAGTTTTGTACACTCATTTTAAGAAACTGGAATCAAATAAAACCTTATTTTCTGTGGTAGAAGCCTTTTTAGATCTGAAATAAATTAAAATCGTACTATTATAAATTCCGTCATGTTTTATATCGTAGCATTTTTTTTAAATTTACAAAAGCAACAATTGCATAAAGACCGCAATCTATTATAGTAATAACATTAGAAGATTTTAAAAATACTGTTAATTGTTTTCAACCCATTAAACATATTTTAAATAGAATAAATTTCTAATACGCTCCACTTTGTTAAAATACAGATAGAAAATTTTTATTTTGCATGGAGATCCGCTGTCTAGTGATGAGATATTGACCAGTTTTGACAAAACAGTAACGCATCTGTAACTTATCTGTTATTCCTAATTTATCATGAAATAATAATATCTGTAAGCATTTTATGGAAGAATGTGTTTCGAATATAAAAAAAAGTCGGTGATCGTCAAAACCTAATACAATACAAGAAAATATTAAAAAATGAAACTGCTACCATTTTGTACGCATTACTGAGGACGAAAAAGGGCGATGTACTAATTACTGCGGATTAGATTTCGAAATACAAATATTATATTAGGGACATTCTAGGGAATAAGATAATGTAAGGAGAACAAAAAGAGTTCAAAATATTACAAATACTTTCCTACAAGGAAATAAGGTCTAATATTTTTCGATGTTCATAAGAGCATAATCCGAAGTTTTCTTTCTTGACATAATGAATCATTCACATAAAGGTTACCTGCAGCACAGTTTCAAACCTTGATTAGACATTACTAAAAAAACGGTAGAAAGATTTCAAGAAATTATAAATATTGTTGTATTATTGTCAACTCACGAAAATTATTTAAAATGAAATATGAATGCATATGTAGCTTCTGTGTCTTGCAATTAATACAATTTTTATTTTGCATAAAAATCCGCAGTCTACTGATTGCAAACGTTTCGAAACCAATGAACAACATAAAGTAGACAGTTCATAAGAAACGTACGATGATAGATTCGTTTTTTCAAGTACTAATTGGATCCATGAAAATATTAAAATTTTCGATCGCTATCATGAAGACTTGTCAGATACTGTCCAACCACCCCTCTGTGTTCGTTTTTCTGTCTTCGGATGTGATGTGAGAATAATTGGAACTCAATTGAAGGTGATTCGTCGCAGTGTCGTTACCAGAGAATTGTTGAACTGCACGTGAAACGATGCAGGAAATCAATTAGAGCGTTGTCGTTTGTTAACGCTGCAGGTCATTAACTGCCGCCGGCCGTGCATTGGAGGCGCGTGACTAATTCGCCGGCGGATCGAAGGACGCCACCACACAGGTAAGACTTCTTTTACCTGACGAACTCGTTCCGACATATTAAGTTATTAAAAGGGTGTGGGACTTCTCACGACTGGATAAACGTAACTCGGTATTGTTTTTCGGATTCGAAACACATAGACAAACAAATATCGGCGTTTCTTCTTTATCTTCCTGATCTATATTATACAGGGTGTCTCACTTAGGTATTATCCCCAGAATATTTTCTTTAATTTCATAACATTTTTATGTGTAATCTGAATGGTATCATGGGGTCGATATCCCGCACGGGTTGTTTTTTAAAAATAATTAATGTATAATTCGGTCACATAACTGTGCAAATTGTTTCGTATAACCTAGTGGTGCAATTTTGTAGTGCAATAGAGAGTTAATTAAATAATCTACTTGGTTTATCGAGAAATATATTCGGCAGCAAATAACCTAGTGACTAGTTCGACGGTTAATAAAATTTCGATTTCGTATATACATATATGTAGATTGCTCCAATTTTATTTTTTATGATTTCACCTTTTGAACATCTTATTTGAATTTGCAGTGACAAAGATAGTATGAAGATAGATAGATTTATCAGTACAACGAAGTAAAAAAAATTGGATTAAACAAATGGTAAACTGATATGAGAACTTCACGAAGAATTGGATTAAGCAAATGAGAATACGCATATTAGCTTTCGTTTTTTAATAGAACTATGATATTTTGTACGTGTACGTTTTCTGAATTTTGAACGCGCAATGTTACTGCTCGGCAAGCTAAAGCTTTCAAGCTTTAAATATATTATATAAAATATAATATATATATATAATATAATAAATATATATATAAAATATAATACAATTATATTATATAATTACAAAAATAATTATAAAATAAAATATAATTATAAAGATTATTATATAATTATATAAAAATATAATATAATATTATATGGCGTATAGAGCCCCAAAAGTTGACTACTTATCAAGTGACAGAAAACAGAAACTTTTTACTATTTTTTTTAAAGTTTGTAAACTAAAAGCAAGCCATGACAAACTAAATAGTCGTACAAACTTAACAAATATAATTTAACTTTCGTTTAATGAAATCTATTAATTTCATGGAATTTAATTAAAGTTCCAATTGTAAAATAAAAGCAAACCATCACAAACTTAATAATAATACAAGTATTAACAAATATATTTTAACTATATTTTAACTTTCGTTTAATAGAATCTATTAATTTCAAGGAAGGTTTGAAATTTTGCACTGTCAGTATGTCATTTTATAAAAAACAAGATTATCGTTGTATGTAGTTGTTCCATTTGCAAAGGTATCGCGACTATTGGAATGTTATTATAAAATTATTATGAGACATATCGTTGGACCATTTACAAGCGTTTGAGCATACTCGCTGTCCGGCTTAGGTTAGGTCGTCAATCTGTTAAGTAGTACGTTTACGAGACACTGCAAGTTTCTTAATATGGCGCATGAATCGTTTAAGCAGACGCTCTAAGATCTCGCAAATGCATAATAAAGTGTTTGTAAAACGGAAATTGATTGCGGCCAGTTGATTACCACAGCAGTTTGTCTTATTTAATTAAGATGTTTGACACGTGATCGCCAGATAATTGAAATATACATACATGTACTAACCATGTATCAAAATAATTAAATGGCTATACTTGGATGAAACTGACGAGAAACTTAATATTTCCACTTATCAAACAGATAATATTTTCCACGAGTATCTCGAATTAGTATTATGTATCAAACTGCGGATTTTATGTATTTATAACAAAAATCACAGTAGGTACAGTTCCACAAATAGAAGGATTAAAAGATTTTAAGAATGTCAATATAAAGAGTATCCGAAAAATGTCGGAGAACCTTGAAAGGAGCTAAAGCTAAAGGCTATCCCAAAGATCGAGATCCAGAAGTGTTTCAGGGATTGCAAGAAGCGCTGGCATAAGTCTGTAATATCTAATGAAGACTATTTTGAAGGGGATAACATTCACGTAAATGAATAAATGCAATTTTATCCGAAAAATTAAAATTCTTGTTATTTTACCACGTTTTTATTAACTCGCTTTCTTGTCTGTCTGTTTGTCCCGATGAGCTAGAGACTTGAAACTTTAAACATAGCTCAGAACTGGATGACAATGCAATATTAACTCGCTGTAGGTAGTTATAATTTCTATTTCAGGCATGATCAGGTGAAGAGAAACTGAAATAAACCTAAAATTTACCACATGTCTCTGTTATAATCTCATGAAAATGTTTAAAATCGATTGCAAAATTTCACAAACTTAAAACTAAAAAGCTGAAAATAATTATTTAAATAAAAAAAAATTTTTAATATATGTACCACGTTTTTAAGACGGACTAAAAAGTATAAATTAATTTTTCCTAGCCCCATACAGATGCCTAACCCCATACAGATAGTCCTGAAAATTTGTGATTGTGAATTTTGAATAGCTATGAAAATACTTGTAACATTTAAAACGAAAAACGTGAGCAGTTTTTTAGTGGGCAGGAATCCCACATACCCCGGGATAAGCGGTCCATCCCGCGGATCTTGAACGTCTAAGATTTTTCTGCTGTCTCCCTTACCAAAACAAAAATAAAATCATCATTGTTATTATTATTATTGAAGTAAAGCCTTACGATTCCGAAGAACCTTCGCGATTTGTTTGAGTAATCTTCCGGGATCGAGTCGTGAGAAACTTCTAAAAATCTATGACACGTAATAAATAATAAAATATGATTATACCTTTTACTTGGAAAGGTTATCACCTTTCATTTGAGCGGTGCGAGGCGCTTGTAATTACGCCGGTACCTCGCGCCCGGCCCAAACGAAATCCAAGTCTTTAATCTACATTTTCCTAGCCGCAAGAAGCTTCCAAGTGAAAAAGTGCTGGCGATTAGCATAAGGGAATTTACAGCGTGATGTTACTTAATCCTCGAAACTTCAGCCACCTTCATAATCCGCCGGTATCTTCTTAATTAAACGATTCCTTGGTGCAGGCAAGAGATAATTAGAATTTATTGGGTTTCGGACAGCTCGGTCTGTAATCGGTTCTTGGAAAATACAATGTTGTATTTTAACCAGCTCCAACCGGGCGGCCGTTTGATGTTTATAGCACTGTTGAAAAGTTCTTGATTTTAATTCGATGCAAACACGCGTTTCATCTTATTTGTTGAAATCGATAACAGGTAACGCAGGATGCAAGACTTTAATCCGTATAAGCGAAGAAGTAATTCGCATGAAAGTGAGCAAATAATATTCGTTAAATACGTGTAAAGATGGAAATATAAAATACACATTACTCGCGTATTAAATATATTATTGCAATGCGCGTACCAAATTAAATATTTACGTATATCGATCACTAAAAAAGGAAAAAACCAGTTGTTTGCACAACGTTGGGTTTCGAAAAATGAAAATATTGAATTCGAGTGCGCACCTACTGATTATTATAGCCACAATTTATGACACGGCTGATCTCAGTCACTTATAAGTGTAAATACACGGAGCAAAAATAAAAGAAGAATTTGATGGGATGCCAATCAGAACCCACGTAAACATCCGTAATAATATGTAATAATGGATACGATTATATGCAAAAATCAATCAGTATGCAAGTAAATCAGGCACCGTCGAAACATCGATGAACGTAATCACTATAAATTACGCGTTCGCGAGTGATCGAGCCGATCGGGCGAAGCAAGGTGGCATAAAAGTACACCCGGCTATCGGAGCTCGATTTTTTAATTATTCATATTCATCAGTCTCGGCGCAAGTCTCCACCCCGCGTTATCGGACTCCATCGAAATTGCTCGGCGGGGCAATCATCGAGCGATCGCGAATCAACGCAACGCGACGGGAGCAAAATGTTAGCCGACCGAGGATAAATGGCGACGAGGCGGTTTCCGGCAGCCGCGGCATGTAGGTCACGGCGCTGTGAAAAACGACCGTTCATGATAAAGGTGCGTGTATACTGTTAAACCCGTCGCGCCCGTCGGAGAAAGCTTCGCGGACGAGAAAAGACGCTAATCTCGGATGCTCGGTGTCACAAGTGAACCATATATCAGTTCGCGGATAGTAGAGATCAGATAAAATACAGGGTGTCTTCGAAATCATACAAGCAGCTGGGTGGTGACTTCGCATTACGGTGGATCTTATTTTTCAACTATGAAATTTTGAGCACGCAGCTCCCTAAAATTGTCGCATTTCATGAAAAAATGATATATCCAAAATTTTAGATCAATCGGACGATTGATTTTGATATAGAAATAACAGCACGTTAGATGTGAAGAGTAGCACTGAAAAAATTTAAATATTTTATACCTCCAGAAATATTATAATTCCATACAAGCATTCATGCACTTTACTTTGTACGAATTAAGATTATTTCACATTAATTGGCCTGTCTAATTTCAGGCTGCCACTTTTCCGGTAATAAGTCCGTTCTAATTGGAGTAATATTCTTATTTAGAGATTACTTTGTATTACCAAAGGATGCAGAAAAAGGAATACGTCAGATTTGTATTTTTGTCAGTATAAATTGTATTTAAAAGCTTGTATCCAAGCTCCAATTGCTGCAGAACCTCCAGGACAAGACCATGAGCGTAGCACTACGGTAATTTTATAATCATTTGTGGTGTCTAACACCCGTAACTGTAGCGCTAGTCATTCTTGGCCCAATATTCTACATCTAATCAAAATAAAACAATAAAATCAAGCTGGAAGCTTGTATTCTTTAAATACCATTTTGTCGAATATAAGTAAGTGTCCGGTGATTTATGGACAGGAGAGAATGTATGTATTAAAAAGTATTTAACTTCAATACCTCTATTTTCATTTATTCGACTTTATATGGTGTAATATTTACCATATCCAGTTAAAAACATTATGCTCCGATTAAATATAACATATTTATGTCGAACGTTAATTTCTCTACTTTTTAAATTAATATAAGAACGCAACTAAAAGAATTGGCACTTTCAATCAAGTATGTAATCTGTAACATATATATTTACAAAAATTACATTGCTGTACTATTATCATAAGTATTTTTGCACAAGGAAAACGATGAGACATAATCAAAACTCTTTCCTTCACATATTCCTCTTCATATAAAATTTCATATTTATCGCAACTTTAACGTGAATATGCCACGTCTTCCTCTTATCCGATTAACTTTATCTTTTGCAAGAATTATTTTCTTATCCAATGACAAAAAGATTTTAGCAGGTATAGCTGTGAGGTCCACCCTAATGAGACACCCTGCACAATTTTGAATAGCCATCCTACTCAATCACTATAGTAGGTGATTCTCCACCTTAGCCAATAAATATCTATTTTATGCACGATGATCAATGTTGTTGAAAAATTTGGGGAATATGAACAGACTTTAGACCCAACAAAAATATGATATCCTAATAGTATTTATATTACTATTTATTGATGCAAAAAATTTTATTTTGCATAAAAACCTAGTTGTGCGACTCGGTAGAAGTCCAGGAGGAAATGACTAGGACAAATATGGGCAAAGATTGTTCTAGGGTCACTGCTCTAGGTCTGATCGAATCAGGAACATCAAAGTGATGCTTACTCAGGGCATTCTCCGTAGAGGTAGCAAGATAGATAGTCTTCTGTAGCTAGCCTTCCATCTCTTTTTCTGATGTTATTCGCTGTGAAATACGATTTAAACTGAAGGCTCTCAAAGGACGTAGTTCTTATTGTCCATGCTTATTCTAGAGATCACTGTAATGCGAGTCTGAATGCGAGTATAATTCACGCAAATTATGATTACGCATTACGCATATAGCAAAAAAGATTCTACCAGGTCTACACGTAAGCTATGACAGCTTAATACGATCAGTGCTTCTGATTGAAGACAAATTGAGTCGTTATATTTCTACATTATTCTACCACTATATTATACCGTGCTATCCATAGTGGTATAAACTATTGGGCTGGCAAGAAAGTAATTTCGGTATTTTAAGGTGAAATAGAGCCAAATTTTTTATTCAAGTAATGAATTTTAATGAATAAGATATTTTCCCTTCTGTTCGATGATCTTTTGCCAAAAAGAATAAATAAGAAAATATATTATTGATTAAAGTTCATCGCCTGAATAAAAGAATTCGGTTTTACTTCACCTTAAATTACCGAAATTACTTTCTTGCCAACCCAATATATTGTGGTTTCATCGCGACAAAATTATTATGTCAATTGTCCGTTGTTTATGTGTCTAACAAGAGTCATATAGACAAACTCGAAAGATGGTAATTCTACAGACTCTGAAATAGAGAGTCTCTCATATCGTTTCTAATAAAAAATCGTAATATTCATGTGAATGGTATAAAAGTGCAGACAATTTCTTTATATGCTATGTATGAAGTTTTACAAAATATTACTTGACAATTATAGGAAACGCAAACGATAGTTTGAGGAACGTCTTAGAAATCTAATAAATTTGATAATAATGCGACGTAACTCGCAATTTTGTTTTGATTTCGTAAATATAAAACACAGATTATATCTCTGCAACTTGCGCGAGGAACAGCTATGCTTTCCGCCAATCAGAAGTGATCACGAAATTCACGAATCACTGTGAAACGTCACCGTGATTGGGAACGAGCGTGATGGAATCACTAATGATCCAAAAGTATAATAGGATGCAGTGCCTAGATACAAGTCTCGATCTGGCGGTACTGTTCGGAGCCCATCTATCGAAACTTGGACGCAGTCACATATTGAACTTGACCCCATCCGTAGCGGTTAGGCACCTACTTGTTAGATCTGCCGAGGGAAGGAACCGTGGCAAAAACAGATCGGACGGTTTGTGTCGCGCGCCACGATCAACGATACGTCATGCACAGTGGACGGCTGCGAATGTCAATTCGTCGTCGCTGCGCTGGGAAAAAGGTCGGGTTTCTCTCATGCAATATTCATTAGCGCTACTATTGGCGCGAGAAGTGCCGATGATTACTAACGAACCGTGGCGGCGTAACGTTAATCGCGAGCTATCGCGAAACGCCTTTCTCACGACACGCGTCCGAGGACTCGCGCCGTTGGTGGCTGTCTCTAGCTTCTCCCCCCTCTCCCTCCTCTCTCGGTCAAATTGAAATTGATGAACGAACGGTTCCCTGTGTTTTATCTTGATGATTTATTGCCGTTTCCCGGGAACCGCCAGTCGCCTCACCGAGAAGTCTCATTATAAGCGTATTGTCGCGTGAATTTCTCGGCTCACCGGGGAGATTAATCAGCAACGCTTGGAAATCGATCCCGGAGACAAAGTTTAGAGAGATCCGAGGTCGGAGGTGAACTTCCGTCTGGGCTAAGTGAATGTTTCAAACGTTCTGTACACGCAGACCGCCGCGCCGCACAGTGGTCCAAACGGCCGATTTAGGAGGGCAAAAGTCAAAAAACCAAACATGAAGTAGGCATTTAATATTATTACTTACATCAACACACATGTCTGTAGAAGCTAAAATCAACAATATTACTTCTCAAATCAATTATTGTTAAGTGTGGCATAGGTTGAAAGTAGCAGTATGAAAAGTACATCGATGTAAAGGATATCCTTTTCTCCTATTATTTATTATTTAGAACGTTAATATTGATTATAATTATAATAGCTGTGTTTAGAAGCATTCTGTAGATACGAAATAAAAATGAAACAATTTTTCGGAAATGTTTAAATAATGTTTCTCATGGAAGTATTAAGATATTTATTTTCTAAGTTTGTTGTAGGAAATACTAATCAGATTCTCCCGTATTCGCGTTAATTTTTGCATGAATATTAGGATTGCGCCAATTGGCAGTTATTTTCGCGTTGTTATGTCGCCGTAGACGTAGGAAGGGTCACTTCCGACCCACTTATTTCTGGTATATTATGCAAACAGACAAATTTACGGACACACAAAAAAACAATATTTGAAAATGAAATGAAAACCCTTTTATTATATTAGGATAATGGCGATTATAATGTGGATAATAACGATAGTAATTTGAATAATGACAATAGTAATTTGGATGATAACGATAGTGATTTGGATGATAACGACAGTAATATGAACGATGAAGAAAGTAATTTAGATGGTCCCAACAGTAATTCAGATGAAGAAAGCGAAATAGACGAAGTTTTTAATAATAATTAGTAATAACTATCATAATTATAAACTTAGGTAATAATTTTCTTAATAATTATAATGCTTACAATTAGATGTAAATAGTATAACTAGATATAAATATTATTTTGTTCTTATTTTTATTATTATTGTGTTTTTTATTTGTATTATAATTGTTATCGTAAATTTCATTTCTGAAAAATATATTTTTGTACAAAAAGAAGAATTGTGTACAAGTTTCTCTTTTCTGTCACTGTGTAAATTAAAACTGGCATTATAAATTGAAATACGTTGCTTCCTCTGCGATATTTCAAGAAAAAAAAATATTTCGATAAACTTACAGAACTCTATTAGCCTTCTTTATACTTACCTAATGTGTATAGAATACATGTAACACAGAATTATCGATTATTAGAAGCGTTTAGACTTTTGCCCTCCTAAATCGGCCGTTTGGACCACTGTGCGCCGCGCCGACTTGCTCGGAGATAGTCTCGCAACTGATCGTTGGCATTTGTTCTACGACACAAACATAATAATGCCACTTTCTGGCTTGGGTCTGGGATAGATCAGCATCTGTACACGTGTTCACGGGTTTCCATCGGTATTTATCTGTTTACAGTTAGGAGCAAAACTGATCACACACACTTTAAATCAGAATAACTTTTTTATGAATGGACCAAACGACTTGAATTTATCTGTGAGGCTAGAAGAATTAGTTTAGTAAATGACGTCTAAAAAATATGTTGAAAAAATGCTTTGGTCGGAATTGTGGAAAATAATAGTAAAAATTGTTTTTTACAACTTTTCTAGCTGGGCCAATAACGAAAATTTAAGAGATATGTTTGGTCAACTCGTACAAATTATATACGCTCTGACATTTTCATTTTGAAGTCGTTTGGTCCATTCATAAAAAAGTTATTCTGATTTAAAGTATATTTAAAGTAAATTTAAAATATAAAATATATTAGAATATACTGGAATGTATTCGAATATATTAGAACACACCAGAATATATTAAAATATATTCGAATGTACTGGAATATATGAGAGTACAATTACAATGTACTAGATTCTAGTAACTACAACATATTAAAATATACTGGACGTACTAGAATATATTAAAATATCCTGAAATATACTAACATAAAGTAGAATAATATTTTAGAATTTACTAAAGTATACAAAAATATATTCTAATACACTAGAATACACTAGAATATACTAGAATACACTAAAATATACTGAAATATACTACATAGAATATACTACAATATACTAACATAAACTAGAATAATATTTTAGAATTTACTAAAGTATACAAGAACATACTAGTATTCCTGGAATACACTTGTCACGAAATTAGCTTTCTTAAACAACTAGATTGAATCTGCATTGTGTGCATGAATCGGAAAGGAAATGAACATTTCGGACAACCGAATAAAATCAAAGAAAAGAATGGAACGAAAGCAAATGGCGAGGAAACAAGGCGGCGCGCAGAAGACATTTTCGAGAACGCTGCCGGAAAAGAGAAAAAAGTGTTGATGAGGAAGACGGCGAAGGTCGCAAGTTATATTTGCGCGTGTGTGAGTTTGTTCGTTGTAAAGATGAAGAAGCGAACAAGACGATGCGTATCGAGTAACGATCGGCTCCGCGTACGTTGATACAGTTAGTGGATGCCGATATTCGTAATTTACCGATACGCCATCAGCGGGAGGTTTATACCCGAGCTTCATTAGTAATTACCAGCTGCTGGCCGGGTACCACTGATCGCGTCGATGAATATTGCATGAAAGGAATTTCGCGCGCTTTTTGTCGCCGCAGTCACCGACACAGCGCTTAAGCCGTGTTGCGAGACATAACAATTTCACTGACGAGCTTGTCGTGAGATTGCTTCGTTCGCCCGGTGAAATCGATCTATCGTTTAATCGATCCGTCGTTTCACGATTAGAACAATTCTGCAGGCTGCCCGGAGCCGGCATCGCTTCTTAATATGTATCGTCGTAATTGTTAACGTTGATGAAATTGTACAAGGACTGCAGGTTTCTAGCGGAAGAATACTTGCAACTAATCGTATTAGTACCTCACTACATTGATACAACTCTCTGCGCTTTCACTATTATATGTAAGTACAGGGTGTCCCAAAAATGTACTTCCTCGAAAGGGATTCCTTAGTTCAGAGTTTCCCAAACTATGTTCCGCGGTACACCAGTGTTCCGCTGAACATGAATAGGTGTTCCGCAACAATTGGGAAAGGTCTAAAAAATGAATGTATAACAAGTGTATTTGTGTATATTTTGTAACTCGTAGGAATTGCCCAACCTAAAAAATAAGCTAGGTGCTCCGTTAAAATTTCGGGGTTTGCGAAGTGTTCCATTGCAGAAAAAGTTCGGGGAACCCTGCCTTAGTTCATTTGGAGTAACTTTTTCCTCCGCGAAAATGCTTTGCGCGACTTTGTTCAGGAGTTGCTAATGAAAAACAGGAACCAATCAGGGCGCGGCTACAGGTCCCGCTGAGCAAAACTCGTCCGCTGTATTCACACTCTGATTGGTCCATGTTTTTCGTTAATAACTCCTTTACAAAGCCGCGGAGAACATTTTTGCAAAGAATAAGTTACTCCAAATGACCTCAGGAATCACTCATCTGAAGGAAGTACAATATTTTTGGGACACCCTGTACTGTGTGGTTTTATATCGGGAATCTACTCGGTTATCTCAAAAGTTTCCTTCATATTGTGAACGTTTAATATTGTTCAATAACAGAAGCATACACAAAAGACACGATCATCAGTTCATTAATGTTTTATTATTTCCTAAGCTCCTCTCGACTTAATCACGCAATTAGCTTTCTTAATGAATTTTTCGGACAACCTAATACTTTTTGTAAATGGCCGAAGCCTTGAAATGACATCCTATCCTTTGAAATGTCTCACCTAGATTTATAGTTATAGTTAGACAGCGGATTTTATGCATTTATAACAGAACTGAGTAGGTGTAAATTAAGACATTGAAAACATTAGAAGAATTTAAAAATCCTGTTATATTATTTCCAACCAATTAATCATATTCGGAAAGAAAATAAATTTCTATTTCACTCCAGTTTGTTGCAATTTAGATAGAACATTTTTATTTTGAATAAAGATCCGCTTGTCTAGTTATAGTTATTCATAACTTTCAAAACTAACTGGAACATCTTATGCATCTTTTCCTAATTGTTTAGCGGATTGTTATACGGTGAATCGTTGTGAATTTCGGGAGGTCAATTTTAAGGATTTAGAATTTTCTTTTTGGCAAGCTATATAGCAGAAATCTGATAACTTGAAAGCGTAACTCAGCCTTTGCGTTGTTTTTTACGGCTCTGAAGCGTTTAGATGATCTACGAAGGTTGCTTTTGGTATACGATACTAAAAAAAGGGTAAACTTGTCGATGTGCTACCTTCTCTCCGATTTCAATGACCTTGAAGTATATATTATATCTATAAATAGGATATCAATCGTCCATTTTTCAATGATTACCTTTTTTCATCGTACATATTAATCGATCAATCTTGGTTAAAATTTTAATTGATTTATGCCCAGCTCTGCCAAGGGGTACGCGTACCATGCTTTGGGAAACACTGCCTTAGAACATTGTGTCAAACTTACGATGAAGATTTCAAGGCGAGTGTAGACTCGTGTAGAACACGCCGTTTCTATATTTTATGGTCATCGTACGGCAAAGTGTTGAAACAATTTAAAAATTCTTTGACAAGAAAGAAGAAGAAATAGTGCGAATCATTAACCGTAATGATAAAAGGATGAGTTCGTTTATGGAACATGTAGTTCCAGATAAAAATAACCAAGATAATCGGGAAAAAGAAGTAAGTTCGAAGTCAAGGTCGAATCACTTTCTCGCAAGCTATTACATAAATTTATAGCAAATATGTAGAGAGTGTTCATTGGGGACATATTCATATTCACGACGCGTCTTTCGCTCGCTCTACGACGTTATTTTAATCTTTCGATTGTAAACGTTTAGTAGTTGTCGTTTAATTTCGATAATATTGCGGATGATTACAATGTTTCACGGCAATCACCGTTAAAACTTATTTTCGCGACGTTGCGTTGTAGGGACCTGTCTTAGCAAAATGCGTCACCTAGTATAATAATCATGCTACAGCGACGTGACCGTGAAGATGGGACACAGCAACCGTTTTATTGATTTCAGTGAAATCGTGGAATCGATTTTCAAATGCATGTTGACGAATATGTTTTCGAAATTAAATTGAATTTGAAAGTAATGTAAGCTGAGTGTTGGTGTCCTCCTATTTTTGGAATAAAAGATATTTAAAACAATATCTATAAGTAAATATAAAAGCTTTAGAGAACAAATGATTTTCAGTAAAGTACTTTTTATATTTGACTGGTAAATGTCTGCTTTTTCAAATAATTACAAAAATAGTTTATACAGAATTTATAATTCTTATTCAAAGAATACATTCTGCTGACACCGTATAAAGATTCTCTGAAGTATGAATCATTGATGAATATCTCGTCACTTTTATGCTATAGAATTTACAATGACTTTTATTTCGAAATCAAAACCGCAGAATATATTTCCGTTTGACCGAAACAGACGTTCTTCGAAATTCGCGATACATTTGTATGCAAATCTTGCAGGTGCATTGCTGTTTAAAAATTAAGATAAACTTGTCGATGTGCTACCTCCTCTCCAAATTCAATGACCTTGAAATCTATTGCCAAGTTCTCCATTCTGAACAACAGTCCTCTTTAAAGTCTTTGGCGGTCGCCAAAATACTTTACTTATTAATCTAAAGAATATTGACATTTTATTTTAGGGTAATATTAAATTGATGTTTTAATTAAATGATTTACAGAGAATATTTTAATGAAATTACAAAGGTGTATATTTGAATAGATTTCCTTATTCGCGCGTGTGTTTGACAATGAAAATTGCATAATTAAGAAGCGTGTTCTTGCTAATTTCTACAAGCTATAACAAATCACGCTTTTCCCACAAAATCACGTTACTTTTTAATCGTCAAAATAAAAAAACACTAAAAGTTAATGGTACATATTGCCTACTATAAATGATAAGACTGCATTTATTTAAATTCCGTCTATTCTTTACTATGATATATGCTTGAGTACAGAAACCTAATTTATCACGTTTTTAATAATTTCAAAATAATTGTAAGATAAAAACTCTAGATTTAATCGGCAGCAAAAATTCGCCACGAATAGAAATTTTGTTCATTCATAACGACTTCCCATGACGGTCGAGCGTGCTCTAACAGGCCATCCACTGTCGCGAAGATTATGTTTCAGCAACGCAACACACGCCAAACGAAGTTCAAACGTTGACCTGTCGTCGCGTCGCGTCGGTCTGGTGCTCGTCGAGTGACTCGACTCGAGTCTCGGCGGACTGCGTGACTTAGTTCACGTACGTCTCCGACGGATAGAGGAATGTTACGTGACAATGTGCTGTTCGGACGACCTTGCCTCGTGAAAGTTCGCGCGCAGAACGACCGAGAATAATTTCCGCCTGATACGAGATCGTTGCACAGTGGTCCAGGAGCCCGCTTTTTATGGCCAAAAGTCAGTTTTTCAAGTTTAAGGCGGTTGACTCGTTTCCAGGATTGCAAGAGTGCGGAATTCGCGTTCTGATTTTTCGATAATAATACAAAAATGAGAGTTTTCAGTAGTCAAAAACGCTAGATAAAAGATCTAGGGCGCTATCGCTCTCAAAAATCCTATTTTTTTCGTTTCTGCGGCGTAATTTGCATTCTTCGGCAGCATGTAACTATGAAAATGTTGTATGCTTCATAAACGAAAAAATAGAACTTATGAGGGCGATAGCGCCCTAGATCGATCTTTTATCTAGCGTTTTTGACTGCTGAAAACCCCTATTTTTGTATTATCGAGAAATGAGGACGCGAATCCGCACCCTTGCAATCCTGGAAAAAGGACTATACTCCCTTAATACGGAAACAATTTTTCCTCTATAAACTGACAACCCTTTAAAACTCCGAAATCCAAAATATTATTCATTTCAGATGATTCTGTGATAAGATACAGCGTTCTAAAGACAAACTCATAAAATTCAAAGTAAAATTGAACGTATTCCATACCAATTTAAAATATCAGAAAACGGACTTTAATGGTGGTTTTACATTTGTAAATTTACATTTACATCATTTGTATCATTGTACATTTTGTAGATTGAATAACAATAAATCCCATCATAAGGGACAGTTAACTAACAAACTCCAGAACATTGTTAACACAATTTTTAAAATAATTCTAATGATCTGACAAGAATATGTTTCCAACAAAAGTTGATCAGTATTCACTTTCCTACAAATGTCAATATAAAAAATTTGAAGAAAAATTTGTTTTTAATAAAAAACAAAGTTTTATTTAAATAAAATTTTTGCCCAACTCTGATTACAATAGTATTGGCCTCAAAAAGCGGGCTCCTGGCCCACTGTGCGTTGTCCCCGCGACTTTTAATACGCGATGCGTCATCGAATTAACTTTATTACGACGACTCTTCAACGCGATCACGGTCAATCGCTTTTGCCACTTCGTTAACCTTCAGTTACTCGCATTCCGATTTCTACACAATTCTCAGCTACAGTCAGGCACAAAAATATAGAATACTCTACGTTTACATTTGTGTTTTATTTTAGTAAATCAATGATATAGACAGGGTGAGGCAATAACTTTGTCCACCTTGAATATTACTTCTGTAATAATATGAACAAATGATATCTACAAATGTTGCAAGGTATAGAGCAGAAAATATAGTAACCTAATCATTTTTTACGTGTACGAAGGTGTTTCGGAGATTTCAAGGTCATCTTGACTTCTTCAACCCCTTGCCGCATTTTAACGAGTCACACTGGTCATGAAGAATTTAAAGAAAGTCTAACATTATTCATATGAATGTTACATCTTCTTGAATTAATTCTGAATTCTTGTGCTTGTTAATAATTTTGCATCGTGCGCATCCGGCATTTCCTAATTGCGAAAGGGGCGATAATGGTGTAGCAGCAACCCAGCAACGAGCAAGGATCAAGCAATTCCCTATTTCCGACCGATTTATAATTGCGTTATTTAATCCTTTCGGGAAACAGGAATGCACCTTTCGGGATTTAACGCGACGAGATGAGTAACGCGTCTAGCCGCTATGCATCACCCATCCAGTTATTTGTCCTCGTTAAAGTTTTTAGTTTCCGCTTAACTTGGACCCGGATCGGCGCTAATTTGCTCGAAGATATTCCTTACAGTTTAAGCGTGCCCGACGTTTCGGAATTTAATCAGATGAGCATAAATTTCATCCGGCAACGTAATAAATCCCACGATTCGTTCTTTCATCGGTTCCGATCTCGAGCCGAGAGCCACTAGGCAAAGGAGAGAGGTGCACCGCGGAGTCTGAAACATGAGCAACCTGAACTCCTGTTTCTATTCCCTAAGCCCGATCGACAATCCTTTCTCTGTTGCCAACCGGTGTCTCATAATTCCGTAGGCATTTTGGACATCGTTCACTTTACGTATACAGGGAGTCCCAAAAATGTTGTGTACTTCCTTCAAAGGGGTGATTCCTGAAGTTATTTGGAGTAACTTTTCCCTTTGCGGAAATATTCTCCGTGGATTTGTTACGGAGTTATTAACGAAAAACATGGACCAATCAGATCGCGGTTACACAACGCAACGCCACGCCCAGCGAGACCTGTAGCCGCACTCTGATTGGTCCGTCTTTTTGGGTAATAACTGCTTAACAAATCCGTCTATATGGAACATTTTTCCAACGGAAAAAGTTGCTTCAAATGACCTCAGAAATCTACTTTTTCAAGGAGCACAACAAGTTTGGAACACTCTGTATCAACACACCTTGTGTGACATCTCTTTTTATTACAGAGATGGACTTTGTTGAAACTTTCCAGGCAAACAGAAAGTTTATTCAAAACTACAACTCGAGTCTCTTCGTATTTCTTGACGATCATACATTAAATCGAATCGAGCACAGATTTAATCGTTGGGGATTCAATTAAAAGTTACAGAGACGAGCAAGGTGTGTCGGAAAGAACATGCTAGATTAGTCAAAGAAAAGATATAGTTTCTGTTACAAGATAACTTTCATTTTAATGAACTGAGCCTTATACATGTAGACAGCGGATTTTATGCATTTATGGCAAAAATGAGTAGGTGTAATTTAAAACAGCGAAAACAGTAGAAGAATTTAAAAATACTGTTATATTATTTTCAACCTTGTTAAACATATTGAGAAAGAAAATAGATTTCTGTGTCTTCCAGTTTGTTGCAATTCTACTTATATGCAAGTTTACTTATACATATATTGTCCATTTTTTTGACACGTTTCTTTCATTTTTCACTGTACATAGTTCTGTATTCATAAGTGCTGTTTATAAACAGGATGTTCGCCTCATTACTACCCAACGTTTTTTTTTCTCGAAAAGAATAGAAGAGGAAAAATTTATACAGTTTTTTGCAAGCAATGTAATGGTGTCTCTGTGTGTAATTTTTTTATGTGCATTATTTTTTTAGAAATGAATATTACCTCCAATTTTTTAAATGGAATGGTATGCATTGTTTTATATTCTATGAAAGCGCGTACGGAAATCACGCAAGGTCAGAAGCGGAAGAAATGCTTTGCATACCTCCTGTCAATGCGTTTACAAGTATTCTCTATTATCTACAATAAATGTTTAATACGATTTCTTCATGCATGATTCTGGTAGCTCCTGCTATTGTTGTCCGAGATATTAATGCACATGCTTCCATTATCTTGCTTTCCAAGTCATTTACATTTCTGGACGGTGAATGATAAACGATATCTTTACGAAACACCACGTACCAAATATGCAAAATGTTTCTTCCATTTATGACCTTGTATGACCTTGAAGATCAGTGTGTCGTATACGAATGAATTCGTTTTGTCACACGCTTCCATATGATATGAGAAATACATAGCGTAACATTAAAAAAATTGAAGGTCACCTTCATTTATAAAAAAATAACGCAGTTATTAAACATTACTTTTCCTCGAAATTTTGTTCAGTTCTGCATGAAGAGGAAGCGGAAAGCGAAGTCGACAAAGACTAAAGGGCATCTCCAATAGAAATAAGAGAATCGCAGAATAATATACAGAGCGAAAGAGCCACGATAAGGAAGGAAGTCGGGAACAGGTGCATAATCATCCGGAACACCCGTACTTATGACGCGTGTCGTTTATTTTCCATGCAATCTGGTTTATTGACGATGTACGAGGAAGAGGAATTCGAAATATCACTTGCATCCGGCAGACCTATCCTGAAAACTTACTAATGTTAGATTACTAATGTCTACATATAATAACTAAACTGTGGACTTTATACATTTGTAACAAAAATGGGTCAGTCCAATTTAACCCTCATCAAAAAATCGATAAAATAACAAGTCAAATAGTTACTTTTCGATGTTTTTTTCCGTGAAATTGATGAGTTAACATTTACATTTTCCGTTTTTGCAGTTACATGTTTCGCATTAAAAAAATAAAAGTCACCAAGTTTCGAACGAATTTATCTACAGATAACAGAACAGTGTAACTTATTTCGGAAAAACTGTGTCAAATTGACACGAGGGACGGATGAGGGTTAAACAAGTTAGAGGTTAAGAGAATTTAGAAACACACCAATGCATTATTTTCAACCCACTAAAATGATTTAAGAAGAACAGAACTTTTTCCTTGGCTCCTGCTTTAAAAAATTGATGCAGAACATTTTTATTTTGCATAAAGATCCACGGTCTAATAATAACCAACTATTAGGTACGATGTCTAACCAACTGTTAGACATGAAAGAGAAGAAACAATGGAAACGAGGGAAGCGATTTGACCAATCTGGTGCACGTGCCACATAGCCGAAGTAAATTACGGATATGTAACGCGGCGCAGGCAAATGAGTTACGAGTGTCACGAGGAGGCCACTAACCCGAGGGTTATGTCACGACGAGGAGGTTCGCCGCCTGCTTGTCGGCATCCTCTTCGTCGCGCGGCCCGAAAATATTAATAGAAGCCTGTTGACGCTGTCGAGTACTACAATAAACCGTTCCTCTTTACGTGTCGCCGTTTAACCCCCTTATACACGCTCCCCCATCCCCTACGCAGGCCGTAGACCCTTATTTCCGGTTTACGACCCCTACAATGACTCAATATATGTATCTTCAAACTATTAAGTTCTTCTGTTACAGATATGAATAAAAAAATTGATTTCTGGGTAAACAAGGATCCTACAATTTGAATGTAAATCCCTGAACATGAAAACTGAAATAATGAATCCCTTGTCATAAAATTTCTTTTCATTTTTCATCATAAACTAATATGCACAGTAAGTTGATCCCAATACAAAATCCCCTATTTTCCATTAATGTGTATTTATAGCATCAGACAAAATGATATGTTTCAATTTGAAGCGTTGAAGTTAGATTGTAAATTGTAAAGGGCTTCTAAAATTTAGTTGCAAAAAGATACCGGTGTGTATAGAATTTTGGTATATAATATATGTAGGTATTTGTTAACAAATAAACTTACGTACAGGCAACATAAAATTAAACCGCTATCGTTCAAGTAAATTGATACGAGAAAATTGGATTTACACCGACTGGCTTCTCAGCTCGGCAATTGACAACGTGGTAATTACCAAATCAATGTTTATGAAAGTACCACAAAATCAAAATAATTTATTTTGTGAAACAAGAATCATAAGATCATAATCTGATAGATTAAACCAGATTTACGTAGCAGATATACAAATTAATTTCAAGTTTCCATGTTGAATAATTTATTAGTCTGTTTTAAATTCAAATATTATTCTGCCTCTTTGGAGAGCCAATTGTATTAGTTAGCAGCAAAGTAGGTATAAACTTTAAATAAAAAACTAGGCTAATAGGACAACGACAAGAGGCGATTATGTTCAAGACCTGAAGGACTTTTTACACAGAATCATATTCAATAAACTTAGGTGTGATTAGGTGTAATAAGCTTATTTAATTAGCTTAGGTTCAATAAACTTATCCTAGGTGAAGAACATCCTGTACTGAAGTGATTAAGCTGTCAACATTGACTCTGACAATGAGATAAGCATTCGGATTAAAAACGTGTTTTACTGCAGTTTCATTAGAGTGCCATAGCGTCAACACGTGTCTCATTAAAATTCACAACATGAAATATTACTTTATATTGCACTAAGCAAGTAAGTAGCATCTGTCCTTAATGGCTTAAAGTCACATATTTTTTTATAAAATACAGCATTTATTATTATTTTACAGACGCATTTCTTAAAAATTTCTTGAGAATGATCTAAAAAAAGATCGAAACGTTGAAATAAAGATTTTGTGAAAATTTGCAAATAGTGTTTATGTAGTATACTTGATCGAACCAGTGCGCCGAAAGCATTTAAAATTTAGTTCTTAACAACAATACAGGGTGTCCCAAAATTCCCTCAACAGCCGGAAATGGGAGGTTTCCTAACGTCATTTGAAGCGACGTTTTCCTTTGCAAAAATTTTACCCGCGGCTTTGTTTAGGAGTTATTAACGAAAAACACGGACCAATCAGAGCGCGACCTTGACGCGAGCTGGCCCAGTCGGCCCGGCGCGCCAACTAACTATTGGCCGACTGGGCCAGCTCGCGTCAAGGTCGCGCTCTGATTGGTCCGTGTTTTTCGTTAATAACTCCTAAACAAAGCCGCGGGTAAAATTTTTGCAAAGGAAAATGTTGCTTCAAATGATCTCAGGAACCTCCCATTTCCGGCTGTTGAAGGAATTTTGGGACACCCTGTATACGATCGATATAATCAAAATATTTTTCATTAGAGTAATAGATAATTCAATACGAGCAAACAATTACTTATCCGACAGAGCTAGTGTAAATGTGCAACAAAAATGATAATAGTGGTTTACAAGACATTGCCGATCTTATTGATTGGAGTTCGTTACAAACGGTTGACATCTGCAACTTACTTCGCACACTAACTCGACACGGTGGATTTTCGATTGAAATGACTACGATGCGAAAAGAATAGAAATCAAGATTCTGCAGAAAGTATCGGGTTTCCAGGTACGTGCTGTCCCTTCCAAATTGAATGAAACCAACTTCAACGGCGTTTCAGGAGACGGAACTGAAAGGAACCTGGAACAACGCCAGCGATCAATTTGACGGAACTAGATGAATGCTCGTGCTCGGAATTCAAATGACAGCAGGCGCATGTACTTTCCAGTGCGACAGAATTGATCGCGCATCTTTGGAAAAAATAATGGAGAATTGTAGGGTACATCTGCCAAGGGAAATTAACGAAACCGAGAATTAAAAAAATTATGAAACTTTCCACACAAGTAAGTAATGCCTAATACAATTCCCAATATTTTCGTCAAACATCTCAAGATTTATACTTTAACAGTAAACGTACCCCCGCTTGTCAAATGACCGATTTCACATTTTCTATTTTACAATTACAAGAATACAAAAAATCAAAGTAAATTCATTTTTATAATTTTGATTAGGCAACACGAGCAACAGCTACTTTCAGTCCTACGTTTAGTGTTAAACTGTGTTAAAAATCGCGTCAAAACACGCATGTACGCCTGCTTAATTGTGGAAACGGCGAACAATGCGAAGGATGACGAGCAGTCATGCCAATTCAAAATTCAAAGCTGAAAGAGATACGGTGCGCGGTGCACGGTAGAGACCCGTTCGGTGATAAATTGCTTCTTCGTTCTTGTTCGTTTTGCTCGAGTAATTTGTGCCGCTAAGTGGCCACCGGCTAGCATAACTCTTTGGGAAGGCGCCTATAGCAACAACGACACCGTGAAACACGGGTATACCTTTTTATGTAAATTCGACGCTCCGAGGAGTTCGGCAGTCGTATAGTATCCGGAAGCACCGGACCCAGGTAGAGCTATCGTCGAAATCGAAATCGGAAACGTTATCGATCTGTTCTTTTCAAATACTCGCAGCCCGATACGCTGTTTCTAGTTTTTTGCATGTGCGATTTTTTCTGATTTGTTGGAAGATAATATCAAACAGTGCATCGGTTATTATTCGATTGCGGATTTGACGCATTTATAATAAAAATCGATGGAAATGGAACTAGAACAATTAGGATAATTGATGAATATAGATATACCGTTTCCAACGTGTTAAAATTATGTAAGAAAGAATAGAATTAAATGTGTATTTGGCTCCCATCTCTTGATGCAGGCAATTTTTATTTTGCATAAAAATCTGCTGTCTAGTTATTATTAAGGGGTTAGTGATACTTACTACATATCAATAACCTAAATCTCCATCTCATTCAACTTTATGGTAAATTCACGTAACATGTAATTTCTTACTGTTTTAATTAAATTGGTTAGAGGATGTTTTAATGAAATTAGAGGGATAGCTATATGTATAATTACAATTTAGTGAGAAGTATTGTATTATTTACGAATTTAACTTTTAGCAAGGGTAATATTAAATTGATATTTTAATTAAATGGGCTAGAGAATGTTTTAATGAAATTAGAGAGGTTTGACTATGAATTAAAATAATTTTATAGAAACTTTTAATATTCGAGGTGTAACTGTATAATTAAATTTTATAATCAATTTATTAAAATAACACAGGTATTGTGTGTGTGTGTTGAATCAATAATTTAATATATCTAGTATGAATCAATAATTTACTACACTTTATTAAAGGAAATAGAAAATCTAAATAATATGAGTGTTTACAAATGTTCTTGATGCCATTTTCTAAATGATCAAATAAAAACAAAGTAAATAAAGTAGTTAATCGAGTGAAATAAATTAGATAATTCAAATCCTCATTACACATATAATATTGCCAAATTAATTATAATAATTGTAAAATAAAATAAGAAACAAGCAAGTACATATATATGCAAACTTTATTTTTTTTTAATTCTAAATTTTACCCGCATTAATCTTTAAAGAATTCAATCTGGAACATTATACATACATATACCGATATACCACGTGCTCAAAGTTCACTGAAGAGATACTAAGAGTCACTGCCCAACACTCTCCGCTATTTTTGAAATATCTAGTAACCTGAAAAATGTTTGGGATATTTACAGAACGAATGACCCAAGGAAATTTCCACGAGCAAGAAGTAGTCTATCATTAAATTCAGTATTTATCTGTAAGAAACAAGAAAGCCTATTTCAATGGTGTTTGCCCGCGTTCCTCAACATTCTCGGCGCGCGGCGCGGCGCGGCGTCGATAAAAGGAGAAAAGCGCGGGAACGTGTTTCAAATTTATAGCTATTACAAGTTTATTACAAGTTTATTACAAAGAAATAGAGTAGCATTCGCTGGGGTAGGCTTAATGATACGTTCCGCGATCGTCAAGTGTAGAATGTCACGCGTACATTCTATTAATTGCAGGGTTCGCTGAAGCGTGATTCACAAGGGATGTTTCTGAACGAGCAACAAGCAGCATTCGCTCAAACGGCGCTCGGGGCTCGCGATTAATCCTCGGCCAGTTGTTTCGACGGAGAGACTTCGAATTCTAATTTCGGTATCTTTATTTTCTCCCTGAACCCCCCACCTTCCCTCTACAGGGACCGTTTCCCAGCGCGATCGATCTTTTTGTCTTTTCGGTGTATTAATCTTGACCGGGCGTCAAGACCGCCTGCCGCTATTCAGGACCGTAAATTCACGTTTCAAGAAAGGAATAAGATGTTTGGAATTTTTATAGATTCTCGTCCGCACTGCTCTCACAATACCATATCTCCCCGGCCACGCTCTACGACCCCTTTCGTGCCTCCATTCTCGAATTTACATAAGCGGGACTCTCCCGTGTTTCACGTGGCTGCCGTTGTGCATCTGCTGCCTGGCGCCTGCTAAAAGATCGCCTGGCCGTTCATCATCCCCGATTTGTCCACTGAAATAACCACCACTGCAGACTTTACAGTTCTGCTAAATTTTCGTGACCGTGGAGAGCCACGTGGAATTTCTTTTATTATCGCAAAACAATGTTACTCTTGAGAACTTCTCTTTAATTCTGAAAAAGATTGATTTTTATTTTTATAGACAAATTTGAAGAAATTGGCATTAAATAAAATTCTATTTTTAATGGAAACAGGCTTTGTAGATCCAACACTAATAAAAATCTTACTAAATTGCATCGAATTTTATATTCTAGCATTTGTTGTCAATTTTCGTAAACCATAAAGGCATCAAGATCCGTAGTCTAATTCTGAATAATGACGATTGGAACTTTTGAGTCTCGTGCTATCAAATGATTCAATAAATATTTCAAATTAATAAATTGTTTATTCAACAACAAAAATAGTTTTACTTATAAAGAAGCCGCATACGTTAAATTTATTTACTTTATACATTATATATTACTTTTATTTACTATCCAATTTATCCATTGAATTCAGTATAATTATATTCAAGTTTTACGTTCTCGTCGTCATTTCCATGCGTGATAGTTTAGCTGTCCAGCATGAAAAAGTGTTCCTGTTCTTATAAAACGAATATTTTTAGAACTTTTATTAAAAACAAGAAAGACACAAAAAATTTTTAACCGCGAAATATTTATGTAAAGATTTGAACGATTCTCTTCAATGGAATGACTTTTAAATATGCGAAGGGGTGCAGGGTGGCTACACTCAATATGAAACACTTGATTTTAACCCTTTGCAGTCGGAGCTATTTTAACTCGAAAATTAAACGTTTCTTCCGACCTAGAATATTTCCGTTCCCTGTGATTTCTCAAATTTTATGGATACGAAATTGGTATAATACCTCGTACAATAGCTAACTGTTTAGTAATTGATTAAATACCGGCACATTTAATAATGTAAACAACATTTTGAATAATGGTACAGCAATTTTTGGTGGCGGCTCAGAGTCACCATCCGAGTGATAAGGTTTGAAACTGAACACAATAATTATGTGATTAACGAACGACCAGCAAGCAATCAATACGTTAATATTTATTACGAATAAATCGTGCTTCGATCGAGCCATGCTGACCTAAAAGCAGATTGTTTTTCTTGCGCGTACACATATATAAATTGATTAATCATCAACCGTTCATACATGTTAATCCGACTTAGTATGCAGGAATATGAAAAATGACAAACACCCGAACAGTGCACACGGCTTAAAACGAAATTTATGTTTCAACATTCTGCCACAGCTTTCGCGGTGAGGTCGTTACGTGTACCATTGAATTAAAATCAAATTTTTTTTTGAACGGGTCTACATTTAATGTAGACCATAATATTTAATCCGGTTTCTGCCGATATAAACAAGGATTAAAACAGAAAGAATGGTTAAATATTGTGCACGCTCGAAACAATGTTAATGGTCAAGTGTTTATTCACGAGGTTGTTAGTCGGGAACGTTATTGCACTTGTTGATTACTCCGTTGCATTTTCGTGACACCATAGGCTCTACGATGTATTGGCAGGGTGCGAGTTCGCGCGCGCGTGAAACTATTTAAATAAAGTAACACCGAGCATAAATACCGAGACGTTGACGCGATAATCGTAAGGAACCTAAGCGACATAAGCACACAGTATGTACGTCAATGTTATAACTTAATCCCGAGGTTGTAACACGTTGATTAACTTTCCCGGCTATCACTGAAAAATTAGCCAAAGAAACCGTTCGAAGGGGGCCTTGAGCTCCGCTAAAAATGGCGGCAACGCCATCCATCTTCGGAATCTTCACCCCCGTTTCCATCGTACGCGACCAGGAATAACTCGTTTCACAGAGCGATAAATCTTCCTCCTGTTAACCGATCCACGAAACGAAACGAAACAGAACGAAAAAAACAGAAATCGTAGCTTATATTTTCCAAACGATGGGATAGGATCGAGGGACCAAGCAATTCGAGCAGATAGTAATCGTTCGATTACAGGCTTCTTCACTTGCACTCTCGCGCGGTTTTGATGTATCGACTTTAACCACCGGCATATTAATCCTTCGAACTAATATCGTTGTGCAAACATAACGACCTTTTCGAGAATGTCCCCTTTTCATGGTAATTTCGGTGTCGCGTGTGTTGCACGGTATTAACACGTCTCTTGATTGCTCTTCCTGTAGCAATCATGGAAGAATTTACGTGTACACGCATCGGCGGAGAAAAATATTGATTGCGTTAATTTCTGATTTGCTTTTAAACGAACTGGCCACGTGGTGTCACTGTTTTATGGACACACTCTTTGGCAACATTTTATACGACAACGCAAACTAGAAAATGAAGGGGGTGCATCAGAACTAGGGGTGTGCGAGTACTCCATATATTCGAGTACTCGAATTTCGAGTCGAGTCATTACTCGGTCTGTCGAGCCGAGTCGAGAGCGTTTGAATTTTCCGAGCTACTTGAAATCGACGAACTGTTTGAAAAAATGCGAGCTACTTGAAAAAATCAAACGGCTCGAATATTCGAGCCCTCGTGAAACTTCGATCTACTTGAAAATGAATTTTTAGCTTGAAATTTTTCCAATTACTCGAATACAGTAAAGTTGCGATTCTTGTGCAACTACTCAAGTCGCAACTACGTGTGTTACGCACGGTAACTCGAAAGCTGAAGATCTGTTCGAGCTGAAAATTCAGTTTCGAGTAGATCGAAGTTTTACGAGGGCTCGAATATTCGAGCCGTTTGATTTTTTCAAGTAGCTCGCATATTTTCGAACAGTTCGACGACTTCAAGTAGCTCGGAAAAATCGAACGCTCGACTCGGCTCGAGCAATCGAATCGAGTTTAGCTCAGCTCGTAAATAGCGGGTACTCGCACACCCCTAATCAGAACTGTCAATTTTAGACAATTTGTGAGATAACGAATGATTAGGTTATTATACATAGATCAACTGTTCGAAAATTTGCTGTACTTGTTTCGTTGTATTCCAGGAAACAACACACTGTCATTTTCATGCAAGTATCTTTGGTACATATTATTTAAATTATTGTACGATCGCAGCAGCATATCACTTTTCATGGCTACCATATGATATCTTCATAATGAATCGGTGAATCCTCTTCAAACTTTCCACAGATCCTTTCTATTATTATTATTATTATTATTATTTATTATAGACGGACCGAGGTCCTTTTACATAAGTGTTTACAATAGAAAATGATAAGGGACTACACGCATAATAACAAAGAATAACAAAGAAGGGACGTGCACAGAAAATAATGGTACAAACGATATGGTATTATCCTATAATCCTGCGTAATTGTTTTTTAAAATTGTGCAAAGACTCAGTAAAGAAATCAATACGATTATAGAGAATGCTAGAGTCTGCTATGATGCGATTTATTGGATTAATTAATCCATAAGTAGATCTGGCTTTAAGTGTTTGAAATCCTACGTATAAAAGTACTAACCCAAGGTCATCGAAATGTCAATACTTCACGAGATATTTGTGTCAGAAACGTACTTTACTACAAGAAGTATCCAAACTCTCGATATGAATTGTAGGAACTAATATGCCGTGTTTACTTTGACAAAAAAATGTCAAATATCTCGTGATGTATTGAAATTTCGATGACCTTGGGTTAGTACTTTTATTCGTAGGATAATAAAACGGATCAATTGGTTAATATAAGGCTCACGCGACGCAGAAATCGCGAAATATTCAATAATGATTTCTCTGGACCGTTTCCTTACGATTCGGGCTTCGGCGCGCTTCGGCTCTCACACGAGGAGCGATTTGATGAATCGAGTACCACGATTAGCAGCGGTCCCTTACGTTCGTTTCTTCATTAATTAGCAAGGCGGTGCACGGCAAGCCTGTGCCGTAGTAATTACTCCTCTTCAGTTTCACGGCCGGGGCCCGCAATAATGTGACTCGTTTACCTTCAGGGACAAGACTGCCGAGAGCAAACTCGACCGCGCGTCTCGTCAGCTGTGAGCTGTGATACGGTGGTCTCTCGCACGCTTCCTAACTCACTTCTTATTAAACGATTCCGTCGAGTTTATTTCGTCAAACAACAATTACTAAACTGCAAACCGTTGTGCAATTATAGCTCGTAGAAATGCTCGAGAAGAAGAAAATATCGGAAATTAACCCTTTGTACTTGGAGCTATTTTAACTCCAAAATGAAACATTTCTTCCGACTTAGAATATTTCCATTCCCTATGATTTTTTAAATTTTATTGATATGAGATTGGTATAATACCTTTGCAATACCTAAATGTTTGGTCATCGATTGGATACCGACATATTTAATAATGTAAACAATATTTTGAATAATGCTACAGCAGTTTTTAAGGGTTAAAAATATTTTTTTATTTGTTACTTCAGTGTTGCCAGATCAAGACTTGTCTTCCATTCTACCTTACCCCTTCTACTATGCCATTTTCGGCGTGCGTCACAATGACATAGTGGGTGTAACTGTGTTCCTCTCAATTTCCTCCCGGTCTAGCGACACTGCTTATGCGAACTATTATTACTAGACTGCGGATCTTTATGCAAAATAAAAATTGTCTGCATCGATTGCAAGAAATAGATACTAAATTAAATGTTATTTCTTTCCTTAATCATATATTGACATCTTCAATTTTTTAAATTTTACAACAATTTTTAATTTCATCTACTCAGTTTTGCTATAAATGCATGAAGACCCGCAGTCTAATTATTACATTTTACCTAGAGTGCCTATCAGTGCCTTTATGCAAATGTTTCAGAACGTATTTCAGGACTGTCAACCTATTTATTTATTTATTTGTTATTGCTATAAACCAAGTGGTTAATATATGTAGCAAGTACAATATTACATTTAGCTTAAATTAAATACGTGTTACATTGTTTCTAAATTCTTACTTTTTGATTCACAGATTTCGATTTGTATCAAGTGAAATTAAATATCACTTGACTGATAATAAGAATAGCAATTGTTAAGATTTTGCAAAATGAATACACCGTGTCTTGAACTAACTTTAAGATTGTGTAAAAATTTTGCACTTCATTGCGGCGGTTTACACTTGAAAGTAATAAGTATAATTGTCAAGTTTCATTTGATGAAAGTTGAAAGTTATATTAGTTTTTTGAGTAAATAATTTTTGTTTCTCTCTCCTTAGTCTACTTCCATCGTGAACGGTTGAGAATAGATGTGTGTGTGTGTGTGTGTGTGTTGTGTTAACATGTTAATAATATTTACTAGATCTCCCTTACTGCGCAGTCTATATATGTACTGCAACTTTTTCGACAAAATTTAACTGCAACTAATTTAAATGCAAGTTTAAATGCACTAATTTAAATATCTAAACTCAACCGATTCAACTTTCACTTTATTGTTACTTTCGAAAAGAACTTTAGAATTGTTTGCTTCATTTGTTTCTAATGTTAAGAAAGGAAATTTGAAGATGTGCGTCGAACGTTCGTACGTAAATAATATTCTATAAATCTGGAAATTTTCGAGATTTCAAGCTCACCTTGGCTTCGTTAAACGGATCATGGTATTTTTCATCGCACAGTTTTATAGCTGACGCGAAGACGAATTCAATGACCTACTCCGTCTCCATGTGTTTGGGTTAGGTAGGATAAGGCGCACTGGCGTCAGTGATTTCGGCTCCGATAGTATCTGAAAATTAAAAGTTGATCGATATTATTATTTTTGATCGCATTCTCTATCGTATGACGTACGAAATCCGCGACGTTTTCAATCGATTCTTCAAGTTACAGTATTTAACAAGAAAAACACAGGCTTTAGACCAGACATGTTTTTTTTCATATTGTCAAAACGAATTGCAGAAGGAAAAGAAAATCGTACGTCACACGATAGAGAGTACATTCGCAAATAATAATATTGGTCAATTTTTGAAATTTTTAGATACTGTCGGGGCCGAAAGGAAGACACCGTTTTTATGCTCTCGTCAAAATAAAAACCTATATCTCATCACTGGGAAGCGGATTATTATGCAAAATAAAAAATTCCTAGCGAAATTGCAACAACCCGGAGTGAAATAAAAATTTATTTTGTCTCCTAATATGTTTAATGGATTGAAAATAAAATACAACAGTATATTTAAGTTCTTCTTCTTCACCTATTCATTTCCGTTATAAATGCATAAAATCCACTGTCTACTCATCATGTGTCTTTGTAATAAACAAAAATATTTAAATTTTTCTACATATGTTGAGAATCAAATTTTCCCATGTATAAATCTAACAATAGTGGGATGGTTCACTGTACCTACTTCTTTACGTTATAAATGAGTAATTATACATTAAATAAAACGAGTAGTACAATCAAATCTTAAAAAGTTTTCAAATTTGAATAAACTTCCTGATCAAGACTTTCTCGCGATCACCTATTTTTGCGTCCACCGACAGTCAGAATGAACTGTTAGCATAATGGAGGCTCACTACTATTATTATTACAGAAGGAATTAGCGAAAGCCTTGCCCACCCTCCATTTTGTAACCATAAGGTGAGAAGCATCAAGGCGCTAGGGTACCCCCCTCCCCCCCTATAAAGAACTGTGAGATAGTAGGAAGCACGATCATTTTTGCGAAACAGTCAATAATGTCGTTACTTTATAAGTAACCCAGAATAAAAGAAATAAGGTATTATATTTTTTCATTTATTTAAGAAAAACTTCAAGGCGCTAAGATACTCCCCCCATAAAGAACTGTTACTAATAAATAGGAAGCACGGTAATTTTTGCGAAACAGTCAATAATGTCGTTACTTTATAAATAACCCAGAATAAAAGTAATAAGCTATTATATTTTTTCATTTATTTAAGAAAAACTTCAAGGCGCTAGGGTACTCCCTACATGGAACAGTTAGTAAGCAGGAAGCACGATCATTTTTGCGAAATACTAGTCGACAGCCCCATTCTCTTGAATTCCTATGTGTGGCGGAATGCAACACAACTTTTACGATGCTATTATTTGTGCATCCGATCGGAACGTTTCTTGCAGCCGGCAAAGGAACGTCTTGACAGATACCCGATCGTATAAATCGCGGCCGTGGAAAAACGGGATCGTAAACGACGCCGAGGTGGTAACCGCGTCGATCGACTATTGACTCGTATTATTTTTAGACGGACCTGCTCCGAGAATGCGATTAGCGTGAATATGTTTGCGTGGCTCTTTTAGACAATGTTTACAATTACCGCGCTTGACCTTGGCAGAGAGAGAGAGAGAGAGGGGGGTGGGGGGAGAGAGCGAGCGCGCGAGAGAGAGAGAGAGAGAGTCGACTGATGAAAAAACGAGGAAAAGGTCGATGCCGAGAAACGGCCTGCAATTTACAAGATCATATCGATTTCGTTAATCGACGGACAACCAGGCGGGACGTTCGGAACAAAAGCAGTGCTCGCGTGAAACACCGGTGCCTCCTCGGGACCCCGGAGGAACAAGTTAGCAAACGATGCCTTCTACAGACTGTTCCGCCTCGCACATGTACCCGAAGGAAATTGTTCGAGATGCTAACTGGGGGAAATTGATTTTCTACGAGAAAAGGTTGCTCAAAAATGCATACGTGTTGGTTCGCAACGTGAGCCGCTCATTTGCCATATCGATTAACCCCTTGCACTACTATTTATTGCATGGTTATAGTGATAAGTAGACTGCGGATGTTTATGAAATCTCCAATCTCCAATTATTATAGACAAATTTTAGAAAGTGGAATGAAATAAAATTCTTTTTTTAATGGGAACAGCCTTTGTAGATCGAAAGCGAATAAAGCGTAAAGAGCCATAAATGCATAAAGATCCGCAGTGTAGTGATAATAAAACAGTGGTACGCCAAAAGATGTTAAAGAAAGGACGACTTTAACGTACGCTTCTAATGAAAGTATTTAATCTGTGGTGTTTATGAAAAATTCAATTATGGTTTATTATATATTATATTATTTTCAATGTGACGAAAATATAAGTAGAAGTAATATAAAGATTATCTAATATATCTAAAGATCATATAATACAATAATATAATACATATAATAGATAACCATAATAAATAAATAATATGATAGATAATATCATATTATAAGCAGAAGTGCTATAATATTAATGTAATATGAAACAATGCAAATAACATAAAGTATTTTCTCATTTTAATAAATAACGAACAGGTTATCAAATTACTTCCAGGTGAGATATGTCTAGTTAAACATAAAAATCTAAAAATCTAAACAATGTAGATCATGGCAAGAGATATTCGCACGATTGGAATTCATATTTCACCGATGCATTCTCTATTTTTTCGGGAACATGCCATCGCCTTCTGGCTGAAGATCTTCTATCGCCGTGTGATAAATCTAGAATGCTCGACGAGAGGAGCAAAAAAGTCGGTTGGAATCGTAAAAGCCGTGCTTGTCCTCGACTTCCACGTCGAAAACCAACCGGTCCGCCTTGCGGAACGATCCGGGAACGATCTTGCAGAGTAAATTCGCGGGTTATTGCTTCATCGAGCCCGCGAGAGCAGAGGATTTCGACGAGCGGTCGCCCGGGCAGAAAATAATCCCAGACAAGGCGAGGGCGGTCACAAATTTCTGCCCGCGCGAAATACACTCTCATCCGTGCCGGCGGATTATGACATTATCGGGATAATCGATGGTCACGATTTGCCATGGTTACGCCGACGGCCGGGCCGATCTTTTGTGTCGGCGGACCTCCCTGATTTATGAATAAACGGCAAGCACTCGAACGCCTCGCCGCCTTGCCCCCTTGCTCGTACACGAGTTCCAGCGGCCGCCGCCGCTACGTTTTGCGGACCAGCAGAGATTTGAGAAATGATCTATGGTGCCCCGTTCGTGGGTTCAACGAGACAACCGCCAGCTCTCCCAGAAACCCGCTCCGCTGTTCCCGAATTTCTTCTTTATTTTATGAACGGCCACACGCGTTTGCCACCTACCACTCGATATATTATTTCCGTCGTCTGCATCGGCGCCTGGCGAGGGAACGGGGAAGTTAATTCGCGCGCTCCTAATTGTGCACGTGGGCGGAACTCGTTTTCGACAAATCTCTTTTTCTGAATGGTTCGCCATGCCACGGTTTATTCCACTCGCGTGCCTCGCATCAGAATTCCAGGATCCACTTTTTATGTCAATACTCTCACCCTTTCAGTGTTTTATTTAATTTTTACACCGTGCAACTGTGAACTTAATTATTTTTCAGCTATGACGAGTGGACTGCAGATCGTTATGCAAAATAAAAATTGTCGGCGTCGATCCCAGGAAACAGTAACCATATCTTTTCAGCGAAACACCTTTATCCCCAAAAATGTCGTAGAAGAGAAAAGAAAAATACTTCTGGTATGTCTACATTTATTTTAATCCTTAAATATTGATTACAAACGAATCAAATTTTATGTCATTTTAAAAGAAAGGTGTAAGATTCATATTTATTAAGCTTTGTTTAAAATCTTCATGGCGAGCGTGACTCTTTAAAATGCGGCAAGGGGTTAATAAATTCTGTTAACGTCCTTTCTGGTTTAAAAGCTCCATCGATTGGTGCAGAAAAAATACACGGTTCCGTTTAAGAAATCAAATTTCTTGACGCGTCCACCTACAAAAGAAACTAATTACGCCAGTATGTGCATCTCTTGAAACCATATGTATAATCTCCATGCAAACATTTCTCGCTGCGTATAATAATACTGACAATGACGTAAATCAAGGTCTTGGTGCCCCACCCTGTATATACATATGTATATATCCGTCACTCGTGTCAGTTTCACACAATTTTTAACGTAAAGGATAATGTTATTCTGCCATTTGCAGAACAATTGATCTGAAACTTTGTGAAACACGAATGTGTGAAATTGTCACGGAGGACGGATGAGGATTAAATCGAAGAATAAATTATTAGATAAATTATTGTAGTACACAGTAAGTATTTTTATGCCAATAATTATTTTCAGAGTAAACGCGTACCGTGTTTTGTGCGACAGACTGTAATGCTGTCGTCGACTAAGTTATTATCGACCAAATCTGGTGAAAACGGTGTCGGTGACTTTCATGGGACCTTCTTAGCGCTTAGATTAGAGTAAAGGCAGCCCGGTCTGAGCACGAGTCTGTGCTCAAGGGAAAACACCGTGGTCCAAATCTACGCGCAGCTAACCCTCATCCGTCCCTCGTGTCGATTTGACACAGTTTTCCCGAAATAAGTTACACTGTTCTATTATTTGTAGGTAAATGCGTTCGAAGCTTGGTGACTTTTATCTTTTTTAATGCGAAACATATAACTGCAAAAACCTAAAATGTAAATGTTAACTCATCAATTTCAAGGAAAAAAACATCGAAAAGTAACTGTTTGACTAGTTATTTTATCGATTTTTTGTATCACTGTGTCAATTTGAAACCGAGGGACAGATTCAGTTCGTGAAATGAGGGACGGATGAGGGTTAAGCACTCATTGTTCCCTCGTTGGACCGTCTAGCATAGAATAATGCGCACGCACAGGAAACCGTATCCATCGGTTCTAGAGGAAGTTTCGTCGCGGAATGCTGCGGGGATATTTATCGTGAGCGTCGATGCTCAAAACGCTTGTTACACTGACGCATCGTAAACCACGTGCCCACGTGTATGACTTGCTGACAGTTCACAATAGGAGCTGAATTGGCTCGTACCTTCGCGTCGAGAAGACGGAGAAGAACAGTTAGGGCGTGTTGAGTACGCCTCCCGTGTTCCTCTCCGATGATGTCTTTGTTAGATCGCGCTGATCACCATACTTAACGGTTCCTATACGCCGCGACAGAGATGTAAATGTGCATCCTGCTAGCAGATAGATAAGGCTGTTCGCTCGCTCCTCTATGCGCGACTAGTTGAATGCATTTGATTAGGGCTTGAGTGACGTAACTGATCGCAATTGCGTTGGCTCTGTCGCTTAAAAAGGGAGTTGATTGTACCGCAACACGGACAGACACTCAACCATTCGTGATTACCCTTTTAAACGTTTTTTATCCTGCCGCGCTTGTTTAGTCACCAACTTTTCCCGTGCGCCTCGGCGGTCGCGATTGGCCATTCACTGGAATTTGTTGGAATGATCAACGCGTTCTTCGGACGTTGGTGTTGCAACGTTAATATAGCTGACGCTCGTTGTTCAGAGCTGGGACACATACAGGTTTTACACTCCAAATTCGCCCTTTTGCAAATCAATTTCAACCTCTTCACACAGATTTTGCACTCCAAATACACTCTGTTGCTAATCAAATTCAACCATTTACAGGCTTTGCACTCCAACTTCACCCTTTTGCAAGTCAAATACATCCTTTTGCACAGAAAGTATTTTTAAGTTTTCGTAAAAAAATCAGATCAAATGTAAATTAGTTGTTAAAAATTCACAATTTTATTCATTGCAATGATGTACATCAAATACTTATTTAAAAGTGATTACTAGGATGCGGATCTTTATGGAAAGTAAAAATTGTCTGCATTGATTGAAAAGAAAATAGAAACTAAATTGAACGTTATTTCTTCCCTAAATGATTATAATAGAGGAGAAATCATCAATTGCCATCTTGCATGAAAACGTATGAAATGTATGAAAACTGTATGTAGTTATGTACATTTATTGTAGCCATTTTCTGATTAAGAAATTTTAATAGTAAAAGTACATATGCATTTATTGAAGCGTATTGAGTATTGAGTCTTGTGTTTATCTCACAGTAATTAATTTTAAATATTCTTAATGTGTGAAATTGATTTGCAAAAGGGTGAAATCCATTTGTATAAGGTTGAATTTGTCTTGCATAAGGATGCATTTGTCTTGCAAAAGGCTGAATTTGGAGTAGAATATCTATATATAATAGATAGATAGAGATAGATCATTGTGGGCATAGATCTGTTCCATGCTAAAAGTGGGTATGATCTATCTCTGTCTATACTGACAAAAGTGCCATACCCTTTCTGGCAACATCAACTCAGTCGCACTCGAGCGGCTATGTTTACATTTACAGCCTCGTCTCGTTGGACAAGGTATAATGTCATAGATTATTGTACTTGGAGTACCTGTAAGCAATAAAACGCGTAGATTGGCGTCAGTCGATTGATTTAGGACACGATGGTCAACCGATGGACATTGGAATGGCTTTTCAAACGATTTCGACGCGCGAGAATGCCGGAACAAGGACTGATTACGGGAAGATAAGGCGATCGAATAGTCGGTGATCCACGAGCTTACAGGGTCGTTGCTCGTGGCATATTTCGTGGACAGGTTCAGGTAGACAAGGTTAGGGTCGATAGTCATCGAAATCTCGTAAAACCAGAAGAGGCGAGTTATTGCTGAGGGTAAGGTGGTCTTCGGTTATAAAAACGTAGGAACAAGTTCGTAGCAATAATGAAATTGTAATAGCGTTGCGTCGAAGAGCCAACCACCTCGAAAGAGTCATCATTTTATCGCCTTTTTGTTTCTCATTCCTGGAAAGCCGGATTGGACCGTTTCCCGGTCAACCAGCCCTTAGATTCATCCTCGAATGGTCACTTTGCTTCGTGATAACCGTACCGCCTCTGCTCGTCGATATATTCCCAACATTTTACGCTTGTAACTCGACAAGTAGCGATGGCAAGATTAATTAGATATTAAAAGGTGAGAACAGGTCGGTCTGATTAGTCAACGAATTTGCGATTCTCAATGTTGGGGCCCAGGATGAAAAGGTGGTTTCATTTCCCGTCCCTGGCGTCCTGTTTGTGTAGAAGAATCTTCATCGTTTAACTACATTTGGATTACGTGTGGACTGCATAAATAACAATACAGTTCTCTTTCGATAAACACGAAGGGATCCGGACGACTTTCGACGTATTGCGGATGAGGGAATCTATTCGGCTTAACATTGTCCTTGAATGGATAGAGCAGGGATGGGCACGGGTGGGGCCCAGTGTCGCCAGAGAGGCGCCGAAACGGGCGCCTCTTACTCTCCTCCTTTTCCCCTTCCACTATCCCATTCCAGCACCATGCGCACACTCCAACGATTTTCTCGATCTGGCGACACTGGTGGGGCCCCTCAAACGCCTGCTTCCCCCACCAAGCTTCCTTTCCGCGGCGCTCCTTGCGGCTCCGATGCACGAGGCCTGCGCATTGCTTGCGACGGACGAAGCGCGTCTTTCTTTCATAGTAACGACGTAAGCTGGTGGGGGACAGTAGGCGCTACGGTGGGGACGGCTTTGCCTCAATTGAGGCAAAAATGCCCATCCCTGGGATGGGGGGCTATGGGTCCCATAAAGTTGATTTAAAAGAAAAAGAGGGGATGGAGATTTTCATGTTGCGAAGAAAATACGGCGAGGGGTTAAAATAACTGAGATATTTCAGGTTGGCAGATTTCGTGGACACAAGTACGCAAACCTCATAGGATTGGTTTGAAGATTACTATTCCTGGGTTCACGTGCTGGCCAGGTTAAATCAATCACAAATTATCGCGACACCTATTTGCGATTGTTCTTTTGCGTACCTACAGTCTGCGACTGCACGCCACTTAGCCTTACAGCGTTGTAAAAGAGTCTAAGCACACGAGCCGAGAGTGTAACGGCACGGAGGGACGGGACGCCGCTCGATAAATCAGCAGAATGCAAATCGGGATCGATAATGAACTCCGCCGGAGCAATTAACAATCGAGCGTTGGTGGGTGGAACACGCGTGACAAAAAGGTCGGTGGACGGTGTCGATGGCGCCCCGTTTAATCACAATTTGCGCGGGCCTGACTTTTACGAATGATTAATTACAGCACGGAGGGTAGCGGATAGCCAATTAAATTGAACCGTCGCGTCGCGTCTCGTCGTCGCACGGTAAAGGTCGCGATTAGTTAACCGTTGTCGCCACCTAGAGGGTAGACGGTTGATTTATGCCGGAATAATCGACCGATACCGACACGCTCGTGTGTGTACACATTCGTAAGAAAGATGGTGAAAGCGGACCGAAGCGGAGGAGCACAACGGTGACGCGGTCACTTTGATGTTGATCGGCGAAATGACTCGACGCGCTGTAATTTGTCGGGCGTTAACTCGACGCTGGGATTTATTAATCGCCGCTATGTTCCGTTAATCGACCGTTAATTGCCACGGATTTGTCCGTCCGTCGCGTCCGGTGATCAATGGACAACGATCATCTCTTCCAGAGCGTGAGAGAGAGAGAGAGAGAGAGAGAGAGAGAGAGAGAGAGAGAGAGATCAGCTGGCTTTCGGCTCGTAGACTCCTCGGTGCTAACGAAGTTCCCAGGGAATTCTGGAGTTACAGAAAATTAGCTCTACCCCGGCAGCAATTTATTAGGTGGAAGTAAAGCTCGTTTGTTCTTTCTCCGCTCGCTTCGACGCCCGACAGTATTTTACATGGTCGTTTCGACACCCTGCGAGCTTCGATCCTCATTATTCCGGGAACATTGGATCCTGTGAATGGATTCTTCACTCTCTCAGTACCGTTTCCGGCTGCCTTTCGGGAAATCGAGAGAAAGTAGATACCGCAGTAAACAGAGCTGGACTAACATACTAGCTGTGTTGAAAAAATAACTGGAATTTTGTAATTTCGCGGGTTGTATTAGTCCGATTCCGTAGCCATCTTTTTTTTGTTGTATTGGCAAACATGTCTGGAAAGTGTCTGTACATTGTCAGCTTTCGAGAAGGTTACATGTGCTTTGGTACGATCGGCAATTTTTTACTTGTTGAAAAAGTGGATCAGATTAAGGCACCTGCTCACACTTCATTGCTTGTTCATAGCGAAATAGTGATTGGTGTATCTCCTAGATCCCCTGCGCTCGACGGAGGGTTAAAGGGTCGTCGTTTTTCAAACACAGATGATATTAAAAGCGCATCGCTGAAAGACCTAAACTATCCCGAAGATCATCGAGTTCCTGAAGTATTTTGGGGATTGGAGGAAGCGCTGGCATAAGTGTGTAATATCTAACGGAAGCCAACAAGGGAAGCTATCGGACCCATTTTTCATTAATAACTCTTTAACAAAGCCGCGGAGAATATTTTCGCAAATGAAACAGTTACTTCGAATCACCCCTCTCAAGGAAGTGCAACATTTTTGGGATACCCTCTGTATATTATGAACATGGATTAACAAGATAATTAATATTCAACTATCCACAGGGATTATATATTTAATTTCGTGTGTGAATAATCGAGTATACTGTACATCGAAATGAACTTCAATAAAAGTAAAACAAGGGATCCAGATTATAAATGTGGAAGAGAGAAATGTAATAAATGTTGGAAAAATACAATTGAGAAGCATAAAATAATATTAAAGTATAGAAGAGCTTCAAGGAGATGAATTTTGATAATTTGTAGTATGTTCTGCCATAAAAATTACTGTAATTTAACCAATTATATCCGTGTAACGGAAAATAGAGCTCGGTTTATCTTGATGGACTCCAGCGGATGCAGGATGCGTTGACTGTTAAGATATTGCAACAAAAATATTAAAAACTGTTACTCAATTACGTTGAAGTTGATTCCTTGCTCCCCGGAAAAAAGTACGCTTCTTAACGAGAAACTGGTTCAAACGAGTTCCCGCTTCTTTTTTCGTAACGCCTGCCGGCACGCAGAAAATTGTGTCCCTCTAAAATTTTTTATGGAAACGAAATGCATTTCTTCTTTGCTGCTGAAGTTCAAAAGAAAAATTTATCGATTGTGGCAACGACGCGTTGCAATTACTGGAGCAAGTTTTGCCAAATTACCTTGAGTCTCTTAATACGCTCGATATTTTATGATTTTTGTACGTTGAAAAAATAATGTTCATCGGTAATTTACACCTGTGGTTGCTGATTTATCAGTTAACGTAGTTGTTATATTCATAATATAATATTAGCTCTCATTTTGGACCATTATTTTTTACATACTTTCGTATCGTCCATTTTCTACAGCTTAATGCTTACAAAAAGAGAATATACAAATTTTTTCACAGGCTGATTTCGCCCCTTTAATGCGAGAAGTAGCACGAAATAAAATAAGGTAGTACATATATTAGGTATAACTTACACTGCTTGTGTACAAGTTCCATAATTTTTTAAATTTCCGGATTCGTTAACTTCCTTTGTATGGGCCGAACTGTAATTACGAAGAGGAATTTCCGAAAAATAATTTCGCTCTCGGCAGCATCGGTGTTTTCACGATCTCGATCTGTTTCCGCGCTCGCGGCTTTTTCGGATCGCTGCGCGTACACATAAACGTGCAAAATGGAAACTCGAGACTGGCCCAGCTGTTCCCCGGGTGATTCCGCGTCAGCAGATGCGGCGTGGCCTTTAATATGACGGCGGAACCGCCAGGAAAACCGCGAACAATGGGCAGCCAACCGGTCGAATTGCCGGTCGTGTAAAACGGTCGTTAACCAGAGAGACAATGGCCAAAACGGAGCCGTACGAACTACCGAAAACACTGCCAGAGCTAATTCACAAATGGACCAGAAAAACCTTCCGTTCGGCTCCCCCGCCTTTCCTTGTCATTCCCGTTTCACGGATATCGGCTTTCCGCGGCGGATCTCATCATCCGAGAAAGAAGGCCAATTGTTGCTCGCTCTTTGTCGATTGATTTTTTCCTGTCAGAGGGCCGAACCACTGTTCGAACGTCAGTGGATGTTTAACAGACGAATGGGAAAATCGTCATGTGGGTGGACTGTCATTATTACACGACTCGATACTAACACATATCTGACAGGCATTTTTTCTCTGTTCTGTCTTAGATTTGATAAAATAAAGCAGGATTTCATTTTTTGGTTAAGGCTCGTGAATTATTTTAAAATTTATTTCGATTTTAAAAAATTAGAGTCATTTATTTAAGAAACAAATGACTATGATTAATAGATTGCAGAAGAGTATATGTTGCAATTTCTATTACACGATCCGTTATTATTAAACTTTGAAAGGTAGGACGAAGGTGGAAATGATTCTTTCGGCATCGTACAAGGAAAAATATACTGAAAATATTCCAATTCGAAAAAATGCGGAACTATTTGGAACTCAAAAAGATATTCCATGTCAGACGAACATAATTTCGACAACTTTCTCTCTGATTAGTCCATTAAGAATTACTTATTTAATAAATGACAAACTGACATTCTAAATTTGAGATATGCATTTTCAAGGTAAAATAATGTTCTTCATTTAAAAAAAATTGTTTTTAGAAATATTAAATCGATTTGGCAGGGTTCACAAAAGAAAATTAGTAATTTTTTCTAATATATTTAATTATTTTAAATATATTTTGTTTTCCAATATGTTTAATACGTCGAAAATAATAAAATCGTATTGTTTAATTTTCCTAATGTTTTCACTGTTTTAAGTGACATCTACTCATTTTTGTCATAAATGCATAAAATCCGCTGTCTAGTTATAAAAATGAGATAAGTAACGCAGAAGATAAGTCCCCATCGCAAATATTACACGTGTAAGATTACAACAAAAAAATACTATCTATAAACATGTAATATATGCTACTATAATATTTTATACACTAGTTTTGATACTGTTATATAATATGATACTAGTTTTCGATTTAATCGATGTAAGATCCAATACATTATGTAAAAAATATGAAATATATGTTAAAAACAAACAGATCTGCAATAAAACGAAGGCAATGGAACACGTAGGAGAAATTAGAGCTTTTTGTATCTCATTCTTTCTCTCTGTTGCGTAGTTAGGCCTACACAAATGGGAAGATTTTTCCACGGAAAGATTCCAATCTATAATCGTATCTCCGTATGAAAAACTGAAAGAAGCGTTACACGAAACCTAACATCCACCTGGGAGAGATCCCGGCATGATTAATTGCATCACGGCACGGTAAGATTTATCGCAATTAATTACCATTGGTACATTTGCCGTTTCATGAAATCATAGACTATTTGTCAAGCTTAGAGAGCCTGATCACCCCTTCCTCGATGCCGCAATTAAAATCGTACGTCATAAACTATAAGATTATGTCACCGGTACCAGAAGATTAATGAGTACGCATATTGATAAACGATACAGGAATCTAACATAGATAGTTGGAGGAAATTTCACGAAACCTTTAAAAAACTTCGGTCATAGATCTCTCCGGGCAGACACTGTGGAGAACCGCCGCGCCGCGACGGAGAGATTTATTCGCGAAAACAGCGATTGACAGCGATAAAACAGATACGTGTAAAATTGTAATCGTACACAGTTTTATTTCGAATTGATACAAATAAGTCGACAGCGAATGTTTATGTAAAATAAAATAAATTGGAGCTACCTAGAAATACTTTTCACTTTTTAATAACTAGTCCGTGGATTTTATTCATTCATGACAAAGATAAGCCGAAATATGAAACAGTAAACAGTTTAAAAGAATTTAAGAGTTCTAACACACTGTTTTTCTTATTCGAATTATGAAAACAAGAAAGAAATTTTGACTTAGACCCGGTGACTCGCAACTAACACAGAAAATTTCTTCGTAAACTTGCCAATGACCTTGAAATATGTTGTCAAGGTCACCATATGCAGCTTGAAACAATTTAGTATTTTAGTTCGTTTATTGAGCTTTTTGTATAAATAATATTTCCGCTCAATGAAAGGTATTTTAATATAAACTAAATAGAAGATACGAGAATCAATAAATAATTTCATAACTATTTTATCTAATTAATTAGGTTTCCATTCGATTTCACAAATTGTTTCTAATCATTAACTAGATTAGTTAACCATATACTATTATCTATTGTATGGAAAGGATTGACAGAATAAATTTTCTATTTTATTTTCATTTTTCGAGATCAGACAGATAGAAAATATAAATACTATTTAAAAAAACGTACATTCAAAATGGTTATTTATACAGAGCGTCCCAAAAATGTACTTCCATGAAGGGGATGATTCTTGACGTCATTTGGAGTAACTTTCTCCTTTTCGAAAATGTCCTCCGCCACTTTATTAAGAGTTATGAACGAAAAACACGGACCAACCACAGTGCTGCTACAGTTGAAATCAGTGCACAGTAGCCGCGCTCTGAATGGTTCGCGTTTATCGTTAATAACTCATTAACAAAGCCAAGGACAACATTTTCGCAAAGGAAAGAATTATGTATTAGATTGGCAACTAAGTTCGCGACCTCCACATTTTCTCAAACAAAGTCACATTTATATATATTTGTTAAGCACGAGTATTTTACATCAAACTAATGCAAAATTCAAGAGGAATGGTGACTGAATGAGGTTACAATGACGCAATAAAAGAATTACGAAACAAAAGGTCGCGAATTTAGTTGCCAACCTAACATTTCAAATGACCTGTATAACAAGTTCCGGAAGCCCCACAGTTTGCGATCTTATTTATTATGTTAGAAAAAATGTCTGAAGATATTGTCTTCAACGATTTCTTCAAATTTCTAGACCGGAACCTTAGTACATATGCCAGGGCTCGCGAAGGCGTTTTACGGAAGGCGTTTCTTTCGCAGGATCGATTCCGCCGTAGGAGAAGAATCCCTTGTCAGTTAAGGACAAGCAACAGGTTATTCTTACCTGGCAGATCGGCGTTGTCCACGTGTGCCTGTGTACATCGGTCGAGCGGGTACGCGGCGTTTGCACGCGCACCGCGCATGATTAAGTCCTTCGATTATAATAGTCATTACGGTGGACAGCTACACCCATGAACATTTATAAATATGATTTGACGAGCGAGCTACACCGACGGCAAGTGAGAGATTTTGCCGGGGGAGTTGAAACGATGCGAAGTTAATTAGGACTCGATGTCCAGTTATTAGCACGCCACAGATCTTATGCATTTATAGTAGAAGCAATTGGGTAAAACACGAGAAAATCGAAAGTTTATTAAATTTAAACATATATCTCTCTTTCTTCTTTTGAAATAATCACACCATTTATTCTGCTAATAGGATCAGGCTTAATTACTGTATTCATAATTCCCTCGAGAAAAATGCTCGTGCACGCTGCCACTTGACAACTCGAAGCGCACTTAGGCTTTCATTATCTCGTGTAAGTAGTTTTATTTCTTTTCTTTCGAAATACGGTACGCACATTTGAATTGTAATTTTACCCTCGAGTACAACCGACATGTCTGCCACGTGTACATTGCGGTGGCATACGTGTATTTGTAACGACCACTGTTCTCCCTCTGCGCGAAGAAAGCTTAATTAATTCGACGTATATTTTTGTTTGCAATCATCACGCATGACGTGGTATGCAGGAAATCAATAACTTTTCTTTATTACAGGTTTTTTATACTCCCGGAAATATTAAAATAGCAAAGTGTATAATTAACCTTCGAACGAGAATAAATGATGGAGATACTATTCCATTTACAGTAGTGGATAAAAGTTTGAGGACGCTCTAAAAAAGACGATAACTATTTTAATATTGTACTATACGATTTGAACTTTTCTGGGAAGCTAGAGCAATTAGTTTACTACAGGATGTGAAAAAATTGCTTCCCAAAAAAGTTCAAATCGTATAGTACAATATTAAAATAGTTATCGTCTTTTTTAGAGCGTCCTTGAACTTTTTTCTACTACTGTATACGACGAAATCAATTTGCAATTACATATCCACCTCTCTGCTTACAGAATTTCAATTATTTTTCTACCGTAATATGCTTCGAACACTTCGAACTTTTAACTAGGAGTGTACGTAAACGTTCATAGTGTACCTAGCTGTTTATAACTATTTTTCTATGCTACTTTCATTTTGATATCACCAGTAAAACGAAAATTATATTTTTCTAACAAGAACGAAGTAAGCAATTACTTTATAACAATCAGCGTCAAGCCATTGCACGATTATTTTTACAAAATACGTCTGAATAAATAAATCTACGCGGTAAGTGTCCCAAAAATATTGTTAAAGATTAAGAACAATGTTTTTTTTGTGTCAAATCATGATCTAAGAAATAAAAACTCAATAAACATTGAATATAAGGCGTTTTGACTTTATTTCAACACTGACTTTTCAGAGTTTTTGGGGTGTCCCAACTTACACGGCAAAATTTGTTTCTGCCGATAACATTGTCTTCAGAAAATTGGCTACAACTTTTGATCTGGCAACTTTCCAACGCGCGGTATGTACATACATTCTTTTCCATAATTCTCATCCTATGAAATTTTATAGCTAACAAACAAACTTATGTCCCAACCTTCAGAGCATTTCCTTCGGAGTTCAAACGGAGGGTTAAGTCAGCGTTTTAAAAAAATCATATATGATTGAATTGATTTTGATATCGTTTCTTCGAACCTGCTTTCTATCTAATATCCAGGTTTTACGACTTGCGTCAATCTTCACAGAAATTTTTTCAAACCCGTTTCTTCCATTGATAAAGTTTATTTCAATTCCATTCTGGTGGTGATAATTGGACCGTTTTATTGCGCCCTTCTTATCGAAACTATCTCAACTTTCTATCAGCTCAATTAAAATTTAGTAAGTCCTAAATCACCCCCACTTTCTTTATCTTATTCTCCAAGAGGAAACAAACAGTTCTTCCATATTTTATTCACGCGTTACGAATATGTAATATAATTGATTTGCTTAAACCTTTACACTCGGAGCTATTTTAACTCGAAAATTAAACATTTATAAGAAATTGTTAAGACATTAATATGAAATTGTTTAGTAATTAATTAGTAGACAGCGGATCTTCATGCAAAATAAAAATGGTCTACCTGGATTGCAATCAACTGCAGTGAAATAGACATTTATTTTCTGTCTTAATATGTTTAGTAAATTGAAAATAACACATCAGTATTTATAAATACTTCCAATATTTTTTCTTTTTGAAATTTCACCTACTCATTTTCGTCAAAAATGCATAGAATCCGCTGTGTCTATTAATTAGATACCGATACATTTAATAATGTAAACAATATCTTGAATAATCGAGAGTCACCATTCGAGTGGTATGGGTGAATATTATATTAATTTTCTCTTTCGCACCTTGCGGACTATAAAGTTAATTTTCAGACAAAGAGAACAGCAATATTGTGGTAGTAAGAGAATTCATGTTCGATAGATATTTTTCCATATAAGTAATGCTGTATAATTTCACGAAATTACACGTATTATATAATATTTCAGACGTTCAATGCGACGTACTATCAGGAAGAGGCGTCGCCGAAGGAATCTTTTAGTCAATCATCTGTCCATGAAATTTACCCTTACATCAGAGACCTCCGTGACCTTGACCGGCTTGCATCTGCACTCTTCGGTTCAATGGAGGATATAAGTGTGTAACGGTACCGTTAATTTAAACACTCTAAACATATTATGAATTTCCGGTGAGGAACAGCTTCTAACCCTTAAGTCGACCTTCAAAATGTACAATACAGTGTCAATTATCCGAACCTCGATTAGTCGTGCTTTCGATTATCGTAACCAGAGACTGAGAAATCTCGAAAAGACAGTCTTCGATGGTTAAAAAAAAAATTAAAAATTACTTTAACAAATAAGTTTTGTTAACGTTAACTGTATAATTTATGATATACATATACAATTTCCGAACTCGACGCTAGGCTTAAAAAATTGCACGCTTTTAATGTTAACACTTCAACAACAATTGATGCACAAACGTTTTATTTTGCATAAACATCCGGAGTCTATTAATAAACAATTTTTCCTGCGAAAGTACATTCTATTTTTAGACGTTGCAGGTCGTTCGAATAATTATGAGCGGCACTGTACATACTTTCCTCGAATGGGAACGTCGCGTCGCGTCGGCTCGACGGCATCTCTCGTGGATCAATGAAAGCCGAATGAACGGAATACGGAAGAATGTTAATCGTTAACGATGCAAATGAAACGGGCTGGCACGGCGTCTGTGAAAAGGGGGTATCTGTGGAGCATCGGTGTCGGCTTGAAATTTTTATAGGATAATAGAGAGCCAACAGTCCTGACGAGGACGCGTTTCTGCTGTGTTCTTTGAATTTTTCCCCGTCTCCTTTCCCTCTCCGCTCGGATGTCGCGTCATTATCACCGCGGAACTCTACCGTTTGTAATGTAGATGAGACGTTATCACTGAGCCAACTCCGACATAGATAAAATTCGATGTCAATGAACGCTCCTTTCTAACCGTGTTCCGCGTTAGACATTTTTGTCCTAATTGGCTGCGAGTCGCCGCGGGTACACCGCGGTTACAGCGCACACCATCGGCCAACCAAGAACAAATCCTACCTGCGACTCGTTAACGACGGTTGCGATCATTTTCGAGCGACGCGATGGGACTCCTTATCTCATCGATAGGGCCGGGATGTATTAGCGAGGCTAATTGCTTTCCCTTCCCTCCGAATGTGTTCATTAAATGAATTTCCGTTAACGAGGCGAAGATCCATTGGTTTCTCGAGCCGGATATTGGACTTGTCTTTTCGAGCTATCCGTTCGTAAGTACATAATTTGTTAATATTGGTAGAACGATTAGCTTTGTATTTTTTTACTTTGTGCCATATTTATTTTAGTGTTTATCTTTATTTTTATTTTAGTTTTCATCACAGATAAAAGATTTTATAATAGACTGTGGTTCTCTATACTTTGTTAATGAATGACAAAATGATATTGTTTTAGAAAGCCATAATTTGTATGTTTTATATTAACAACGTCGAAACAAAGTTGCGAGTTACATCGCATTTTTATCAAATTCATTAGATTTCTATGACGTTTCTCAAACTATCATTCGCGTTTCCTATAATTGTTAAGTAATATATTGGTATTTTGTAAAATTCCATACATAGCATATACATACATAAACATTTAAAAAATTACCTGCATTTTTATACTATTTAAATAGATATTACCATTTCAAAATCGAGAGGAAGAATTAATATTTTTCTTTTTCAAATACTGCAATAAGGTAAGGAAAAGAAAATTTTAAATTTTCATAATAAGCAGATATTTTTATGCAAGCTTTCGATTGAAATATTTTTATGCATGCGAATTATTTAAAAAAAGAAATAATTCAATCGAGATGAAGAATTAGGATTACAGTGAGCAAATTCACTCTACTTTAAAGAATCGCGATCACGGCGTGAATGAAGTTAAAATCACGACCGAGATCGTGATTCTGCGATCACTGTGATAAATCTATTCGCCATAGTATACATATACATGCATAGACTATAGGCTATAGAGAAATCATATTGTTAGCTGACGAATGGAATAAGTCCCCGATTTTTTTCATCACGATCGATTATGTGATATGCAAAATGTCGTGCGAATAGAAGAAAAAATCGAACCGACCATAATGCTTCGTGTTCGCACGAAGGGACACGGTATTTAACGTTTCTACAGAGAGACGGCGACTCGACAGCCGGCCGCTTGTAAAACGTGCAAGAAAAACGAATCGTATGAAAAGTTTCTCAGCATAAAATGACCGGAATCCGTAATATTAGTACATACACGGTTTTCAGTTAATGATATCCGGCGACACGGTCCACACCCTGCAATGTATCACATAGTATTATTAATACAATAACCGTGATACATTTTAATGTGCAATTACGCCGTTAATGCGTTGACTTACATCGACGTATTAATGCGTTGCACAATAATTATCCTTTGCGTGGCGATGTTCTATCAAACGGAACACGCCATATCTACCCGCAAAAAGTTGACGTACACATCATTCTCGTTTTAATGGTCCATGATTTTCTGTGTGACGCAAAAACGTAAACGGAGGAAATTGTAGTCACCGTGGATCAATTGTAAGAAACCTCAATACGAAGTGACAGGTACGGTTCAATTGATCGCTGTTAATAGATAGCATATTACATATGTATAGCTGGTAAGATCATTTGTCAGGTATACTCTGAAAAAGAGTCTATCAAGAATGATCTACATTTAGTATTCATATTTTATTAATTATTAATTAAGTCTAACGCTCTGTAGTTCTACATTTTGCAACATAAACAGTAAGTTGGCGCGTAGTCACCCTTCAAAAGTAATCCTAATATCATCCTACAACTTTATCACACTTTTGGTGTTCAAGGTTATCTGAAGGTCGTGACATTTTCATCACATTTTTGGTACTAAAAAACGGATCTTTATGCATTTATAGGAAAACTGGGTAGACGAAATTCAAAATTGTTGGAAAATTTAAAAAATTGAAAATGTCAATATATGATTTCTTCTCTATTAAAATTATTAAGGGAAGAAATAACATTCAATTTGGTTTCTATTCCTTGCAATCGATGCAGACAATTTTTAATTTGCATAAAGATCCGCAGTCTAGCCACGACTTAAGCATATTTAAATGTATTTTTTCTGCCGCTATGAGATGGAATAAAAGAATAAAAGTTTTCCTGATAAGAAATAACGATGACCTTAAAAAAACTATGAAAAAATAACCGGACAAAAACACTTCTCTTCTATGATATTCCTCCTTCGATACCATTTCATTGCACCATAAATACTTTTTATATCATTAAATATATAGAGGAGACGTTTAGGTGACCTCCTTTAGCTGAGACACCCCGTATGATGACAAGAGAGTGAAAATATTATTTATTGAAAAGAAACTATACCGCTAGAACCTATATTTTAGTGGTGCACATCTACCAGCGCAGGTACAACGTAATAGCAATGTGGAATTTTAATAAACTTAAAATGAATTGGAAATTGCAAAAATAGGACCTGGAAATCCGTGAAGTGTGTCAAAAATGAAGATGGAGCTACAGTTTTCCACCACTCGTATTATATTTACACAGAAAACTTAGTATATTTTATACTGAGTTCGTTATTTGTCACGCGCTTGGTTTTCCTGAATGATTCCTTCGAAGTTCAGAAACCTTGAAAACACAAGTGGCGCCACAGTTGCGCCCCCCAGTGTACATCTTTGAATCAGATCCGTCAGATGAGAGTTGGGAGCTCGAATTGAGGGGAAAGAATTACCCTCTCTCTGCCAGTAGCGGTGTAGTCACGTGACATTGCGACATATGCACGAAGGGGACGGCAGAGTGGGAACACAAGTCATAATCTGACGAGTCTGCTTTGGGCCAATTCAATTTCGAAAATCGCTGTAACCGTGGTCGAAGATAATTTATACGACTACGCAAATCCTTTAATCCGCGGCACTGTGCGCCACTCGAACGCGGCGAGTTGAAAGGGGCGCTCACAAACGTGCGATTTGTTTTTCGTGTCGTGCTAATCAGAACAAAGGAAGAGGAGAAGGGGAAAAGGTGAAAGAAGAACGAAGCGGAGGCAGAATTTTCCCCGGGACCGATAAAAGACTCGTCTGGCGCGACGCGACGCGTCACCGCTTTGGGGGCGGCGCGCGGCGCGGCGCGGCGGGGAAAAAAGAAGCCCGCGAAAACCAGAATGAACGCGTCTGGATCGCGTGTCCCAGTCTGCGCGAGCCCTCGAAATAAAGGGGGACACTCGTGGGCCGGTATCAAACTGGTTTCACTTTCTTCTGAGTCCGTGTGAACTACGCGGTCAGATGATATCGGGCCGATGTACCTGTTTATCGAAGATCCGTATCTCCCGGCCATTGAAGAGGAACCCGAGCCGGGGACCCGAGAGCGAGTCGACGAGCGCCGCTATGCATCGTCACGTCGAATATCCGTCGACCCATTAAACGCCACCAGATATCCGAACGATGCTCGCCGCTGGACTTATCACCGGGCATGTATTAAAAATATGTAATTAACCGGCCGTCGGGAGGTCGTTTATTACCGAGATTGAGCTGTTCCAAACCCTTCCCGGTAGACCCCACCCCCGCTGGGGTCGACACTAAATAAACGACCGGCACGCTGCCCGGATATCCTCACGGTGCCACCGACTAGGTATAAGGATAGACCTCTTCGAATTGAATAAATCCATTGTGAAGGAGGTGACCTGGCGATGATGCGTCAAGATAGTCGCAGGCGATAATGCGGATAACGAGACCCTACTGCTATTTCCGCTGGGCGAAAGAGGAGACGGGGTTGCAAGACTTGCAAATCCCCTGTGCGGTGCGGTTTTTCTAGTGGATAGTGCACAAGCGAACCCCACACTTCCTCCCCGACTGTCATCTTTAGAGGGAGCTAGTGCGTAAATCCATTTTTCCCCCACCGCCTTAATAAATTTAAAAAAAATAGGTATAAGGATAGATCACCCAATGTATTTTTGCGACCCATTTTTCGGGAACCACGTAACCCCATTACCATTTTCATTTCACCAGATTTAGACGAGTTTATATGCCAGAATTTTCGTGCCACAAATACATGAATACGTCTGTTTCTGTTCCGAATCGTTGTTCCGCGTGCTGGATCGCTTCATTTGCACGCAAATAGGCGAAATATTAAAATTATTGAGAATTAAGGTCATCTTCATTTTTGTAAATGGCACTATATATTTTTGAGTGCATAATTGCTTGAGTCAAGACAAGTTCAACAGCCTAGTATACTATGCCCTTGACAGGACCTTAACAGTAAGGCAGGCTTAACTTGTTGATCTTTTTACAGAGATCAGTATCTTATCCAATATCAACAATTCAAGTCTGTCTTACGGTTAAGACCTTGCTGTTAAGGTCATGTCAAGGTCATAGTATACTAGGCCGTTGAACTCGTCTTCACATAAGCAAACATATTACGTACTAAAGCCGCGGAGAACATTTTCGCGAAGGGAAACGTTACTTCAAATGACCTTGGGAATCCCCTTTCAAGGAATTACAAGATTTTTCGGACACCCTGCATAAACATGTTGGTAGTTAACCAATTACTAAACATTTAAGTATTGTATGAGGTGTTATAGCAATTTCATGTCCATAAAATGAAAAATTCATGTACAGGGTGAGTCACCTAACGTTGCCACCTCAAGTATCTTTGTCGTTTTTAAAAATACGTCAAATGTCTGAAGGACAAAGTTAATGGTTCAGTGGGGCTCACATGATACCAAAAATATTTTTGTTTTTATGTGATTTTTTTTAGAGATATCAAGGTCACCTTCATTTTTTAAAATGAATGCACCCTTTTTTAAACACCTACGATGATAGTCCCTTTCATTAGGAATTCAGTGACTATAATTACCCATGCACGTATAAACTATCCAAGTAGCTCCTAGTCCATATAACAGACACAGAACATTACTATTTTTCATTAACCATTAAAAATTCGCAGTCTACTCGTTAATCACTCGCTAATTTTCGAAGCCCCTTATTTGTAGACTTCATACTTAGGCTTTAAAAACAACAAAGACCCTGTATAGAGTGGAATTATTCTGGTTAGAAAGAAATGTTTAATTCTCGAGCTAAAACAGGTTCGAATGCAAACGGTTAACAATGGCACAGCCTTCTTATAGAAATAGCACTGAGGAAATGAAATAACGATTTGCGAATACTTAATTAATTAAATGTTCATCCATCCGGTCACCTTAGGAACAGTCCTAAAGCCAAAATGGTGTGTCTACGTAAAACTAAATTTCACGGTTCTCCCGATTTCAATGATTTCATGATTCATACGCGCTTCGTGCACGATGCAAAGTAATTTCATTATACATATGTTAGGCGAACAATCGCGCCCCGAGTCTTACAGCCGCTTTAGAGAGACCATTGAGTCTCTTCTCCCAAGAAGTTGTGCGGCGCGTGTTTTTTGTTCGGCATTGTCGTGGAGCGGCGTTTTCCCCGTGTTCCTGGAATCCCGTTGCATTCGTGTGCAAATCAGTTGTACGTGCGTTTTCGAGCACCCTTCAGCTCCGATTTTCCACCGTCTCTTCCGTAACGCTTTCAATGGCGCCTTGGAAAAGGCAGCGAACCGCTGCCATATCTAATTCGGGAGATTTTACAGAGTTTTCACGGGTAACGTGTCCGGTGTCGTAACCATTTTCAAGAGCGCGCTTTTACGCGGTCACTTGATATTGAAATACAGCGAGGGTCGTTTCTTGCGGCGGGGTGGTCACAGAGTAGCATGGAAAGTACTCTTTGCTTCTAATGGAGGAGAGAATACTAAGGACGCATTGATGTCTGAGACATAGGGCTCGAACTTCTATAGGCAACGCGTGGAAATAGTCATTTCTAGCTTTAACGAAGTTAGCATTTGACGGAGGAACGCTGGTTGAACATGCGTGGACATTTGAATTTACTGAATGCAACAATTGGTCGTGTTGTGGTACATGCGATTTCTCTTCTAGCTGACTTTCACATTTTTATTAATTATACAGAGTTTAGAATAACGATAATAAAAGTGTTCATTTATCAATCAGCTGGCATCAAGTTTTCTATTTCAGAAAGAAAATCCTTTAATAAGAAGATAAATAACTAGACAATAATATTATATTTTCAATGTAATTCTGGAACTAGTATACAGGTTCATCTAGCAATAGCACCTCAAATATCTTTGTTGTTTTTAAAGACACGTCAAATGTCTTGAGGACGAAGTGAATGGATCGATTGATTCTTTAGAAATCCCAAGATCACAATTTTCTTAAACGGGACCATCCCTTTTAAAGACCTACGATGATAGTTCCTTTCGTTAGGAATTCAGTGACTATAGTTAGTCAAGACCATTCAAGGTCACAGACAAAGTGAAAGAGATAAGAAGTCTCATTAATTTTCTAATTATACACACCGAGAAGACAAGATTTGTTACAATCACTGCAACATTCACATTTTTGTCCTCGGTAGATCCTATCGTCGGAAAGTTATGTTTCAACAATTTTTCTTTTAATAAAAAAATACAATGAGAATTAATCGAAAACTATTGTTCAACAAATGTAAAACAGACTGTTTATTCGACTGCGGATTTTATGCGTTGATGACAACAGTGGGTACATCGAATAGAATACAGTAGAAACATTTAATCGAATTAAAACGATTAAGAAACGAGATAAATATCCACGATCTTCATTTTGCATAAAAATTATGTACTAAATGCAAGACGGACTATTCATTCGACTGCGGATTTTATGCGTTGATGACAACAGTGGGTACATCGAATAGAAAACAGTAGAAACATTTAAACATTAAAACGATTAAGAAACGAGATAAATATCCACGTAGCTCCTGTATCTTGCGGTTAATACAATTTTCATTTTGCATAAAAATTATTTACTATTAATTATAATATATAATATAGCATAATTATCTTTCGAAGTGGTCGTTTCTTTCAGAAAATATTTTTAGCGAAAATTCCATTGCAATATCTTTAATGGCCCCAAAAACTATAACAAAACGTCACAGAATTCTTCGATCCGGCGGACCACTGTGCGGCGCCAAAGTTAAATCGCGCGCGAACTCCCGTTTCTCTGGTGCTTCATCCCTTACGTAAGACGGACGAAGTTAGTAAAAGTGACACAACGGGCTGCGTGGCCGATGCCAGACACTCTCACCGCTCATCTGTTCGCACAATTCACGGGGATGCTCAGACCCACGTCTATGACAAACGTCTAGCGGGGATAGTAATGGTCCTAGAGAGTGGTGGCCGAAAATAGTCGGCGACTAAATATACGCCGTGCATCGGTCGTTGCCGAGTCGAAAGACAAATGGGGGCTCGCACGCTGTACCTGAACGTGCAAACCTAGCTTCGCAAAAGTTCATTGCTTTCTGCCGGCGGATTCCGGGTCGTGCGTCTTCCCTTCTCGCTTCTCCAAATCGCAATCGCATGCTAGACCAACCGTGGTGAACGGGTATGCGGCGAGCAACCACGCGCGTCTGATCAATGAACTGCGAATCTTTCAGCATTGCTGATAGGCAAACTGCGTATTTGCGCCTCTTAGAAAGTACAGTATGAAATTATTGTCAATAAATTAGATATATTCGAGAAACATTATAGAAATTGGATAAATTAGATAATTAGATAAATGAGATAAATTTGATATATTAGAGAAATTAGATAAATTAATCAATTAGAATACAATAGTATTATACATATTAGTTGCATTCAAGCTTGAGCATTATCGAAATAAATTATTGTTCTCCTTAAGAACATATTATTAATATTTATTTATTGCTTTAAACCAAATAAGGATTATGCAGCATATACAATACATGAACAGTGGCAACATGTTATTTAAAATAATCATATGTTAATTTATTTGTTCAGCCAAATAATTGTTTTTGAAATGATTTCATTATTTGAATTTCCAATAAAATTTAAATAACTTTTATTAATTACATATATTAGAGAAATTAGATTAATTTTATATATTAAATACATTATAGATAAATTAATAAATTAGAATACGATAGTATTATATTATTGAAAATTAAATGATTAAATTATTGAAAATATAATCGTTAAGATGTATATTGTTCTCCTTGGTAACATGTTATAATTATTATTTATTTATTTATTGCCTTAAACCAAATAAGGTTTACGTAGCAAATACGATACATGCATGAACACTGGCAACATGTTATTTGAAATAATTCTATGTTAGTTTATCTGAACATTTCAAATGAAACTTATACATAAATCTTCCTTCAAAATTCTTTAGAAAAACTTCTCCTTTGATATTGTATATTTCCACAGAGCACTGTAAGAACTTGCGTAAGTGTAATTTCTTTTCCTCATTGGGAGTTTGGTTAAAGTAAAAAGTAAATGAAACAATATAATCGCAGGATGAAGGGTAAAATTACAGTTCTTAATAACAGTTTCTTGTGCTCTTCATAATTGTAGCCCCTTATGCAGCTTCAAATGCATTAGAGTATTCTCATGAATTAATTATGCATGATAGTTCTTTTCCATAGTGAGTCTGTGTCTAGCGTCTGGAAAATTTGAATTATCTTTTGAATAAAATTATTTATATTAACGTGCTTCATTCATTAACACTCGGCAAGCTTGATTTATTTATTGTTTTTATTTAATGTTTCAGTTAAGTAAATTATAGAAACAAAGAAAAACTATATATGATTAAAAGAAACATAAATTTATATTTATTTATATAATAGATATACTGTGAAGAATATATTTACAATGGTATACGTAATTGTAAATAATAAAAGTCTGACAGTTAATGAGACAAAATGAGTCTAATTATATTTGCACTGTTACAGTCCACTTGACTTGCACTTATACATATGTATAAATAACTCAAGTCAAGTAGATAATTACTACTAAAATTAATATTCAATGACTAGCAACTTTTAATAACTGTATGACTAGTTGCTGATTCTTAGCTATGTAACAGTACATATGGAAACGGTATCAATATCTTTTGTAATTAGCACAGTAATTAATATTCAGTGATTTGCAATTCCATTTAGTGCCGTGATTAATAATACTGCGTTCCTCGGTAATTAGGCACTCATGAATAGCTGTCAGGAGTCGACGTGGAGTGCATGTAATTATCGCTGAAATTGAATGTCCAATGATTTTGAGTTTCAGTGATTTGACTCGCATCTATTTACGTTTGCCGTTTAATGAATTATTCTTGATAATAACAAATGAATCTTTGAAAATCCTGACACTACCCGAAGTCGCATTAATACAACACGCATACTGCAAAAAATAACAAAACTTTTATTTATATCAGAGAATTTAATACATTACTTATTGTAAGGAATAAAAAAAAACATTTTATAAAAATAAATTTGAGAACAAAGAATTGTTTCAAACAAAAATCTCTTAAAACGGAAAAAGAACAAGAAATAAAAATATAGTCTCCCTTCGTGACGTAACAAAACCCAAACTAAGGAAACTTAAAACTTACATTTTCTATGAAGTAAAAGAATTAAGTCCTCGTGACCTGACGAGACCAATGAAAAGTATTTGGTTTTAATGTCGCCAGATAAATTAAAATTGTCTACCTGCATTGTAAGAAACTGGAGTGAAATAGAAAATGATGTTCTTTCTCAATATGTTTAACAGATTGAAAATAGTATAACAATATTTTAAAATTCTTCTAATGTTTCTATTATTTTAAATAACACCTACTCATTTTTGTCATAGATGCATAAAATCCGCTGTCTAATAATAATGAGACTGTGGATCTTTGAGAATGTGGTCCATTTTTGCCCAGAAAATGAAGTTGCTCAACGAATTTTAATTCGCAGCTATTTCATAAAGAATATTAACAATCATATAAAAAAATTGACGTATTCGAAAGAAATACCTTGAAAAATCGGCTTAAAGAAATATACAAACAACGCTGTAATGGTCTTGAACAATCTTAGCTGTGCAGTTGTAAAAATGATTCGAGGGTTAATTCAAGAAACGGGGGTCAAATAAAAATTGTTTTCTTCTTCCAATAAGTTGGACATAATATACTGATTATGTAATCGTACTAGTAATCATACAGTGCAAGAAAATTTAATCTTTTTTTGGCGTCCTCGCAGCCATTCGAAATTCTTACGTGCGCAATTACTCTTTTGTAAAGGAACTTTTTATACGAAAGAATTTTGTAATACATACTATGTAAACCGTGTCGTTTAAGAAAACCATCAGAGAATGTCGTTGCAGCTTTTTCAAGAGAGCTTATCATTTGTATATTTTTAAAGATTGGACCTCTGCCATGTGTGCAGCGCATCGCGTGCGGAAAGCTAGAGCAACTGTTCTGTAAAAGTGAGTCGTTTATCGCGTTGATTTTCGCGCGAACCAGTTTTTATCGTACCGTCACCGGTTTGCCAATCGTCAACGCATTCCGTTGACGGGCCGCTCGTCAATGCGGAGAATTTAATTTATTCCTGGCATGTATAAACGCGTCAATGTACCGATTATATGTGCGGAACACGGAGCGGGCTCGCGTGACTTGCGAAACGTGACCATGTCACCGGGGACAGGTGCGAAAATTCGATTCACGAATTCGCCGATGACGCCGGCACCATCCACCATGTCATCGCAATCTTTCGGACCCATCGTTCCCGAATTAGCTATGCGAATCTTCGGCGACTCGGTTTATGTAGTCCCGCTCTTAAAGAGGAACAACCTGCCACTCGTTTTTCTTTTGTGGACGAACATTTCGCCCTTATCTCCGGAAATGTCCTCATTATGCTTTAATATTTAAACAATGGGATTGCATATCCAGATTCTTTAAATTTTTCCACATTTATGCTGTAAAAAAATGTCAAATGTTTGAAGATTTATATTTATTTAAAAAATTAATTGAAATGTAATACGAGTTCGTTTTATTTTAAATTAGTTAAACTCAATGAGGAAAAAGATTTCCTTGGATTAATATTGTGCACAAAATTTTGCAGTCATCATTTTTTTTTACATTAAGTTTATAATGAAAATTATTTAAAAGAGGACCAGAACAAAATTATTAATATAAATTTTTAAAAAATAGAGGAACGTGCACGTGTGCATAAAATACTAACTTATAAAAATATAATAACATGCAAACATAGAATTAGTAATAACGTAGAAAGATAACACAATATAAATAAAATAGAAGAAACGAGGTTCGAAGGATTTTCAAGTACTTTCGTTCAAAATTTATAAGAGCCATATTTTTTTAATGAATACTGCACTATGTAATAAAATTAAATTATGCAATTTGCATATATATATATGGATGATATTTAAATATATCGCGAATATTGGACTATCTTGTCGTTCGAATACTTTCGATATTCATTCTAAAGGAGGTCAATGGATTGGCAGCGTAATCTGGAAAACGCTGCATCTACCATATTTATAATAAAAAATGGGTCGAAAATTTAGAATGAAGTTATTTCGAAATATGTTAGTATTTCTAGATAATTAAGATTCAATGTAAAGAAGATGTAATTAGAAGTAAGATTTATTAATCAGAGTTTCCATGTGAAGAATCAATGATAAATGTTTGATAGACACGTTATTCAGTCTTTAATACTTTCATATTAAACATATATTTTTTATTGCGCCATTCAATGCATCTTGATATTTGCAAGAAAGTGTTAACCTACTTGTGTGAAAAAATTCATTTTTTTTAAGAGACATGAGAGGTTCAATGTGACGATCATTTAAGTTCCAATTTTACAAAACAGTAAATGACCTTCATATGTCCTCTACGCGTTCACCAACAAAAAGAACTATTAATTTTCCGGAAAATAATAATAGTCATGTAAATCGAAGTGGTTATTACCCACCCAATATATGATATACGATATGACCCACCCAAAAATTATGCCCAATTTTCCATTATGCCCAATTACATCTGTTTATTGTTTTCAATTGTTTAATAAATTGTTTATTATTCCTTCAAAATAATGACAATTATACCATATGCGACGTAGACATAAAAGATTTTTGTATCCACCTATTATATATAATAATACGTTATTATAATATCATACTTATGGAAATGAATAAATTTCCTATAATTGTGACTTGTTTACCCTGACGGCAAACCACAAACAATTTCAAGCTAAAATTTCTACGTTCAACTTCAAACTTCGATCAGACCGAAGGAAGTTGATCAGGTTGATCGAAGTGCCCGAAACTGGATATGTAAATTTCTGTTCCTGTGTCGTGTCAAAACTTAACGTTCCCTCGATGTTACAAACTACTCTATCATGTAGACGACGGCCTTATTCGCTTGCAGATCACAGGAACGTGTACACTGGGCCAGATTAAACTGTGTAACTGCTACTCGGCGGCAAAAAATGTCGACGATCCGAATATTTTCAAGCCAAACTTGACACTGACATTCTATCACGAAGATGAAATAACTTGAATTTTTCAAATTGGATTGTAAAACATTTCTTGTTCGGAATTTCAGAAACCGTGTTATTGTCGTAGCAGAATACGAATTTGTAAAAATGACGAATTTAAAATTTTTTAATTTAAGGCCATCGAGTTTGTAAAGTTATATTCATGATGAATTTTTAACGAATTTGTTGCTATGGACATACATTATAAAATTCGTTGAAATTCTGATTAAATGCTCTCTTGTTATTTTTATGAAATAATATAAAAGAGTCATTTTTACACGTTGACTGTCGTGTCACGCGTACGTATTGTACATGGGTGACGGAATTATTTCCCTATATTCAAAAGTAATTTTTTAATTTATACGTTCATTGTACCTACCAAAGATCTGGAAAATGCAAGAAGCTTGGAGGACTATTCAGGGTCATACGTTTTACATTTTTATTTCATTAAATAAATGAATTGGCTTAATAATTTCATAAAGAGACTGTTCGATCTCAAAATAAAATAAAAATTGTACTTCACATGTTCAAGTGCTGGAAGCGCATAACATGTACGCGTAACACCTCACAATTTTTAAATTTTTAATTATTGATGGCAACCTTAATCAATTTCTATGGAACTTTGTACTGATCGTGCATCAGGAGATGGCAGTGATTTCGACAGTGGGACGCAGAGGGAGCTCCGAGACCCCACTTTTCCACTTGGATTCGGCCAATTGCTGAAGACGTGTAGCGCCGAGTAGGAATATCACGTGGTCCCTACAAGTTTCTCACTGCCATCTCCTGATGGACTATCAGTATATAACTTATATTTAGAAAAAGCAGATTTTAACCCTTTGCACTCGGAGCTATTTTAACTCGAAAATTAAACATTTCTTCCGACCTAGAATAATTCCATTCTATAATATTAATTTTTTTTCTTTGAATGAATATAAAATCGTTTGAATGTTTAGTAATCGATTAGATACAAACATATCTAATAAAGTAAACAATATTTTGAGTAATGGTACAGCAATTTAAGTTAAATTTTAGTTATAAACACAGGTACGAAAGTTAAAAATCGTGGCGTTTTTTCATCGCCATTTCGATCTATCTCATAATTATTTTTACGCAGTACCTATGTAGTAAACTAATCCTCGTAACATGTTTGTTCCTACAGGGTGTCTGAATAATTTTGTCCTCCACAGTAGCATCCTCTAGCAAAGAGCCTCTAGCAATATATGTACCACACAGTGAACCCTTTGAAATTTGTCTTCCTCGAAACCGCTTAACTGCGATCTAATAAATGTTGTCTTAAAAAATCGTTCAAACCTTCGCGACAGTTAACCCTCTATTTACACAGACTGCACCTTCAGCGCAATGAAGACGTACAAAGCACCGTTGTCCCACCGAAGTAAGCAGAGTCTCGCGTCGCATTGAAAGTGAAACTCGAAGGCACAAACACGCGGCTCGATGCACCCATTGTAGTCGTGGTCGGCGTCGATTTGAAATTTGATTTCCTGATTTGTATAACGAGATTTCGGAGCGGGTGACACGCAAAAGCGGAACGCTAATTGGATTACGCTGTTTAACCAGGCTGCATTTTGTTAGAAGAGACCCCTGTTAGACTTTCAAATGTTTTCGGGGGTGAGTAGAGTGGCCCGAGAGCCTGGGCCCGGTTCCGTCGAGTGGTGGTTTCTATTGTTTCGGGGGCCCGGCGAAGTTGGCATGGAACATAAGTCGGCGGCCTCCGCCGTCTCGACGTCCGTGCTTCATGAATTCGTGCGGTGCAGCCATACATTATTCATAGCGCCATGAATTATCGAATCCTCGGGGACCCGCGGGGCCTGCTTCGCGTTCCCCGCCGCTCGCTCGTGGCATCGACGCAGCCCCCCCCCCCGCTCTCGATCGTGTGACGTGACATTTGTTAGGCTCACCTAGATCCTCACCTGAAGAAACCACCGCGGCTATTCCGGCCTGTCCATTGTTCGGTCCGGGAACTTCTCTTCCGGCGCACCCTTCCTCCACCGGAATTTTTGATCCCTGGGGGCGAGAGTACGCGGGCCACCTTCCGTCCCGCCATGCCGCGCCGGTTCATTAAGCGGTGCCATTGAAGTGTAGACTACCCTCTCGTTTTGAATGCAGCTCTCGGGGCCCATTCACTCGCCGTATACAACTCGAACGAATCATTTCTAAGTGTTTAAACTGGCCGAGGTGCCGCCGCGCGCGCCTTCCGATGTCACCCGATTGTTGTCTGGCCGTTTGGCAATGTCGTTAACCCCTTGCCTTATAACTAGACAACGGATTTTGTGCATTTATCACAAAATTGTGTAGTTGTAATTTAAAATAGTATACACATTAGAAGAATTTAAGAATACTGTTATTACGATATTACTTTCAACCCACTAACCATATTAAGAAAGTACATCAATCTCCATTTCACTCCAGTTTGTTGCAATTCAGGTAGAACATTTTTATTTTGCAGAAAGATCCGCTGTCTACTTATGACTTATTTTATGGCTACAGCGATTAGAACGTTTTCGTCGTCCATCATTTTCTAAAAACAGAAGTTTGGTGTCTATCGTGTAATCATATTTTCGCTAATGGCTGAACGTCGATAAAAAAAAGAGAATTTCTTTTTATACAGGGTGTCCCAAAATTCCTTCAACAGCCGAAAATGGGAGGATACTGACGTTATTTGAAGCAACATTTTCCTTTGCAAAAATGTTATCCGCGGCTTTGTTTAGGAGTTATTAACGAGAAACACGGACCAATCAGAGCGCGACCTAGACGCGAGTTGGCACAGTCGGTCCGGCGCGCCAGCTGTCTATTGGCCGACTGTGCCAACTCGCGTCTAGGTCGCGCTCTGATTGGTCCGTGTTTCTCGTTAATAACTCCTAAACAAAGCCGCGGATAACATTTTTGCAAAGGAAAATGTTGCTTCAAATGACGTCAGTATCCTCCCATTTGCGGCTGTGGAAGGAATTTTGGGACACCCTGTATACAGGGTGGTGCATAACTGTATCTACCTTGAATATTTCGGTTACCCGTAATGACTAGACAGCATATGTTTCTGCAAAATACAATTTTCTTCCTGAATTACAACAAACTGAAGGGAAATAAAAATGTATTGGGTTGGCAAGAAAGTAATTTCGGTATTTTAAAGTGAAATAAAACCGAATTTTAATCAATAAAATATTTTCGTATTTACTCTTTTTGGCAAAAGATCATCGAACAAAAAGGAAAACATCTGATTCGTTAAAGTTCATTGCTTCAATAAAAAAATTGAGCTCTATTTCACCTGAAAATACCGAAATTACTTTCTTGCCAACCCAATACATTTTCTTTCTTAATATGTTTAATAGGCTGAAAATATGATAACTGTGTTTTTAAATTCGTTGAATGTTTGTACTATCTCAAATTACACTATCTAAACTGTACTATCTAAAATTATTGTGTCTGAGCTTAAGACAGAAATTGTGAAAATCGTGTAAATTACTTCAACTAATACTTCATCTTGCGTAAGATATTGTATGTATGGCGAGTTTCACAAAGTATAATGAATTACTCCTTGACACATATAAAATTTAATTGTTGACGACGTAATTAATACCAAATAACCTCTATACCGAGGAATATTTAAAAATCATGTGACAGCGATTGGTAATAAAAAAGAACCGTGGTTTATCGTGTTATTAAGAATTTGTGTACTCCAGAGACGGTATTATTAAATTATACCGGTAATTACACGCGACTGGACGTCGACAGTTATTATAATTACTCGCAATTAGATGTTGTAATTATGTTTGGGGAAAAAAGTACGCTGGCCAGCTGCGTGTTTATCACACCCGCCATCGCATCACGGGTTTAACCGCTCGAAGAACCGTGGTTGCAATATTCCTGTCATGTTTTTGCAACTTAATTACGTTCAATAGTAGATGTTACACATTGTAATTATGAGCGACAGTTCGCCAGTGCAAGGCAAATTACAACGTAACGAGTTCATTACTAAATCGGCTCTCTTATTATCCGATCCAGCGGTGTGTTTCCTTCACACCACAAAAAAGAAATACAAAATCTCTGGGTAAGCTTGAAAACCAAGATCACGTAACACATCTCTGACCCCCGTATAACATCATGATTTTACGGCACGATTCCGATGTGTAAATGACAGTAATTAAGGTTAAGCCAAAACTACTAATGAATCGTCAATCATGCAGGGTTCACGTCTCACAAAATAACGCAGTTTAAACGTTTTAACATTAAACCGTCACAGAAGAAGGGACAGTTTAATAATGATTTCACGATAATCGAATGTAGCAATCACGTGTAATTATAATAATTATGTAACAATAATAGGTTCTCATCGTGTATGGTGCTCATCACTTATCTTACTACTGTTTACAGAAATTTTAGTTCAGAAATACAGTCACGCGACGATTAATTTTACAGGTAACCTCCACTACTTATACTAAGCTTTATCATTAGAAGTTGTGCAACATTTAAACGTATCAGGATGCTTCATTAATTTGATGTTTGAAACATTTTTGACATGAAATTAAACAAAAAATTACTAATTTTCTTACTTTTTACATTTTTGTGAATACATTAAATTGCATTTAATAAGGTAAACTCATATATTTTCCTCTGTTTGTAATAAATTTTTATGAAGTGCGTCTAAACTTCTGCTTTTCAAAATCAGTCAACTGGTTTAACTTTCCCATTGTAGAGGTACCAACCAACAGTGCACAGTAACAATAATAACACTCGCAAATAATAGAAATAAGAATAACAGTACTAATAATTATAACAACACTAACAGTAAATAATAAGGTACAAATAATTACGCACATCGATCTCTACGTTTTTGCTGATCGTATTCTATTTACTTCTCTTCCGTTTTCGTTTTCAAACAACCAATTCTACGGCTATCTTCATGTCGAGTCTCTTAATACTTTACTAACTTCACTCTTATAATGAATATAGCCACTGGTGTACGATATGAAGTTAGAAACAACAAAAAAGCAAGTGTGTCTAAACTTCTAATACAAATTCTTCCCTGCAGTACCATATACGAATAGTTTTAGCAGTGATCGTAATTTTTCAAAGTATTCTAAACGTGCGATAAAAAGAAATCAATCAAATATTCATCGGAGGGTACGTTTTTGTTAAAATAATAGGGTGCGTCTTGATACGCACTGTAATTTGTTCACACCCTGTACACACTAATTAGAGGCTCTTAATCAGATGCAGTGGATGTCTTAATTCGCGACCGGAGGTACCACCGAGCTCATTCAGAAAGTATGCAAGCGCCACCGTGAACAAATCGATTATCGACTCTCTGGGAAAAGTCAACAATCTCTCGGATCGCGTTGTAATCTGTTCTCACGATGCCGATTTCAGCGTTCGGCTCGCTCGTTTAGCGAATGTCTACGTTACGGAATGAGGAAGCCGAGGACATTCGCATCCGAAGGTGAATCACTCGCATTAAGATTCCCGCCCTAACCAGTCCGGACAGTCTTCAGAAGATAAATAAGACAGTGTCGATAGCGGACACAGGCTCATACTGTCATTAATTAAAGCCCGGCTGATATCGGCCGGCGAAAAGAATTTCGGGCAAAATTCCGTTCAAGGTCTTATCGCGATTCCTCGCGGACGTTGTTTCGCGGTAGCGTGCTGTGGCAGAGAGACACGGAATCGTTTTAGTCCCCAATCGCTGCTCCCTGATAAACCGCTGTTTCACGGGTCAGCTGCAATCGTTCCGTATAATCCGCAATTAGCTCGCGCGGATTGTTCCACGAGCGAGATTTCCAGTCGATTTCTTCCCGACCGATCCACTATTTTTTTTCCGATTTGTGGCTCCGAGCCCCCACGATCCGTGTTACGACATTTTTAGATATCTCGCGATAAAAAGTAAACACGAGACTGATCTCCTGAAGAAATCGGAGCGTAACGGAGATACTACGGAGACGGAAGCTGAGGAGATAAAGAAATCGGTCTAATTTTACACTGGCAAAACGCGACTCGTCGAAACGGCGGGTTCCAGACTTTCTAATTTGCAATTGCCGAACCTCGATTACCCGAACTCGAATTCGATTATCATAGCCAGTGAATGAAAGATTCCGAAGCAAACTTAGATGGTTCGAAAAAAAATTGAAGACTACTTGAACTTTAATAAGTTTTGTTAGCATTAACTGTATAGTATTTAATTTTTTAACACTATATTTACTGACTGCCAATGTATAAAAATCTCTGAAAATCCTTCAGTTCCGAAAAAATTATTACCGTCATATTATAGATCTCTCTGATCTGAACAACTTTTGTTAATCAAGTTTTTCAATATCTCCAAAACTAACAGAGATATTCAAGTGCTAATTTTCACAGAACCATCCTGTATGTATTGTATACATATCAGAGTTGGGCAAAAATTTGTATTTAAATGTAATTTTTGCCCAACTTATTTCTTTGGATATACAGGATGGTCCAATTCAGGACAGCCACCTAAATACGTCCTTCAGTTGTCATGGTATGAAAAACGAAGAATATTTTTATGCCAAGGTCATTTTCCGATCTCTTTCACTCACAGACATCTTTTTCAGTGTACGCCGAGCGAACAAACCATTAGATACATCCGTATAAATTGATTTTACTTTAAAACAATCAATCTGAAAGGAAAATTGCTGCACTGAATTCTTATTTCTTTGGATATACAGAGTGGTCCACATTAGGGTAGCCACCTAATTACGTCCTTCATTCCCATTTTCCAGTTCCCTTTTCATTCGGGCCAAATAAAAAGTTTTAAAAAATGCCCTTTTTATTTTTGCATGTAACCTTTTGGCAATTATAATTTTTGATAAATCTTTTTTGCGTATCATTTCATAAACCAATGCTCTTCAAATTTATCATAAAAAATCAGGTCGTTTGGTATAATTATGAAAAAGTTATTGTGTTTTAAAGAGCGTTCGAATATTTTTTCGTGGCTCACTGTATCTACTTCGGAAGATATAGATTTCTGTAGCTTCTCTGTGAATACAACACCTGCAAGAGAGCTGTGCACTTGAAATGCGCTAATATTCCTGCAAGCGATTTCAGATGTGAACATTGTGAAAGTGACTCAGACGATTAAGCGGTTATTAGTGCGTGAACAATTTTCTTTGTGTCAAATTATGATCCAAGAAATAGATACACAATAAACATTGTCTTCAAAAAATTGGCTGTAACTTATTATCCGTTAACGCTTTCATTATACTTTCTGCAGCGAAAATGTAGCTGGCAACTGTACCTTTCGAACGGAATAAACTTTTTATCGTAATTCTCATCCTATGAAATTTTGTAGCTAATAAACGAAACGCGACTCAACCTTTACGACAGCCCCTTACTAAGGGTATGGTAGCCCCTTGGAACGTTTCCTGATCGTTAGGTTTCTCGCAGTTTGTCGGCCAGACGCGATCATCCGGATATCTGAGAGCGACGTGTGTATAGGGTTCGGGCGCCTCGCGCGCACAACGAGAGAAACGGAGAACTTCCAGATCTCCCAGTCGCCCTTTCCTTCCGTGTATGTTCGAGCGGTCATTTGAATTTATTACCGGCGTATTTCGACCACCCAGAAAACAAGTCGACCGTCGACAGTCCGAGGCCGAGTTTCGACTACACGCAGGAGGGAAGAAAACGTTCTATAGGTCAACTCAGAATAGAATCGAAAGCGGTTCGAGTCGCCGCGCGCCGCCGCGTTCCTGAGCCCCGTCCGCGCACCCCAATTTCACTCGCCTCTCGACGCTCTCACCAGGCCGCGTCTACGACCTGGAGCTTCGTTATCTGCCCCGAGTGAAAGTTTCATTGTTGCCCCGCCAAAACATTCAACGTTTTAACGACCAGACTAACGATTTTTTTGTATTCACGATGGATGCAGAAAGTATTGGGTTGGCAAGGAAGTAATTTCGGTATTTTATTATATGTATGATCCATAATAATCGTTCCATTGATGAACCACTCGGTTTAGATTTTCTGTCGGGCTTCGTGTGTCAACGACTCTACGCAGGAAGCATCGTAGAGGACACTGAATCAATGAATGAGTGAACGAGCGAGGCCAACGAAACTGAAAGTAAGGCTTTCGTTTTCGAACGCCAAAAACAGTGGCTCCGTTCATTGATCTGTTCAATAGTACGGCCCGTGCCTGGTCAGCGTTTCCGTGAGTCCATTAATTAGACGGTATTACGAAACTATGGAACAGCATATGTTTCTTAGATACTCTTGATCTATTACACAATTTCAAAAATAAGTATGTTCACTTCTATTTTGAAATTGTATAGTGTGGATTGAAAATTAATTTCTCTAGAAAACCAGGTTTTTTTAACTTTAATATTATAAGTAGACCGCGGATCTTTATGCACAATAAAAATTGTCTGCATCGATTGCAGAAAGAAGAAACTAAGTTGAATGTTATTTCCTCCCTTGATGATTTTAATAGGGGAGAAATTATATATTGACATCTTCAATTTTGAAATTCATCTACTCACTTTTGCATCCACAGAAAAAATAAGGTCATGGAAAGTTGGGACATATTATGACATGAATTTTTCCTCTACCATGTTTTTCTGTTGTCACTTGAAAAAGAGAAATAACTTGCCCCAGTTCCCAGAATCAACCTGTGCATATACCTAGAGGAATAAAAGTTGAATAATTCTCGATAATCGCGAGTTAACCCTCATCCGTCCCTCATTTCACGAACTGAATCTGTCCCTCGGTGTCAAATCGCCACAGTGATACAAAAAATCGATAAAATAACAAGTCAAACAGTTACTTTTCGATGTTTTTTCCCTTGAAATTGAGGAGTTAACATTTACATTTCAGGTTTTTGCAGTTATATGTTTCGCATTAAAAAAATAAAAGTCACCAAGTTTCGAACGAATTTACCTACAAATAACAGAACAGTGTAACTTATTTCGGGAAAACTGTGTCAAATTGACACGAGGGACGGATGAGGGTTAAAAGTGTTAGAACCCGTCATTTTGACCTAGTGTAGTGTAAGCCTGGTATAAAGTGATACGCTAACTATAGCATTCACAGTTCTCGATTAAGGCTGCGGGTGGACGAGGGCTGGGACAGAGAAAAAGAAGAAGAGGAAACACTCCTCTCGCACGATACGAGAAAAACGTTTGATCCCACCGATCAGCGATCGTCAATTACTCGATTTGCTCGCGAACGCCTTGTCGCGTGGTTTTTGTTGTGTTGGCGTCTCGCTGAGCGTCTTGCTGAAAAGCCAGTGGACAAGCGTGTAAGTAGACCCGGCGCGGTGTGTAGGTACACGACAGCGACGCGGCGTCGCTAGAGAGTTGGGTGAATTCGTGTGGGAGCGTGGCCGTCCCTTGAGAAAAGAGGATGCCCAGTGGGACAGCCGCATTAGGCAACAAAAACCACCTATTTACACCGGTCTATGTGCATGAAGGAACGTGGCACGTTCACTTAGGGGGACGATTAGCCGCAACAGGTGCATCGAACTTGGCTCATTCTGCGCACCGCGGCGATAAACTCAATTTTATTGCGACGACTTTTCGCGACGCGCGAGACCGACACGGCTCGCCGCCTCTCCCATGTCTTTTTACTCAGCTGATCGGTCTCCTCTGTCACAGTGCTCCCTTTTTACCCTCGTTTCGACTATTTTTGCGCTGCCAGCCGCGCACGCAAATCGTCACAGTTGTCGGCCGAGCGTAGCGATGGGACCGAACGCATCGCGAGCAGCGCCCATCTTCCGACTGATGTTCAAATGCGTTCAAGCATTTCAAACCTTTGCAGAGTTAGGGTAAGGTTGCTCGAGTCGTACCCCATAAGCAAAATCACGAATCAATTGTAGGGTTTATTAAATAAACAGGAATTACTTGCGTTATTCAGAACTCCTGTGAACTTTGTTGTTACTTATTATGATAGAATTCAAACGTCTGCACGCTTTTACAATACTTGTAATGAAGGAAACTTATTCGATTAAAATCGGTACGATAAGTGTCGGTGAATAAACCCTATATTTCTGAAGTCATTTATTTTGTTGCACCGACCCTGTCGTTAGCCGAGGGTTCGCGAACTCAAAATTTGCTGGAATCGCGTGCAAAGAAGGACGGTAGGATCGGTCGAAAGTCGGACGTTGCAAGGAAGTCGGACTCACTGATTTTCGTCGCGTTTTGCAGATCACAAGCCTTTATTGGATAACGGTGCCACGGAGTGGCGTTAAACTACAAAAGAGAGACTTCTCGCACGGGAGAATTCTGGTATAACCGCGGTTTTCTTGCAGGGGAGATGATACCGGTCGGTTTCTAAAGTCGTATGAGATGGTAGACAAAAGAGAATATTCGCGTGATCTCGCAAAGGTTAACGGAATACCAACGAAATTACGGCTGGGGGTCCTATTTACAGGAATCGGTGGGTACCCCCACCGTACATACATACATGGGAGCTCGCTTCAAGGTATCTACTGCCGCGTTACTGTCGGGACGCTTGCCATATGCGAGTCTCGCCAGGCCCCTTACGTCTCCGTCCCTCGCCTAGATGCATGCCTCCGCAATCCCCACTCTTACCACTACCGCTGGCGCGACCGAGTCGGTAGCATGCTACCGCTCTCATGCTAGCACTCGGTCGCGGTAGCGGTAGTGGTAAGAGTGGGGATTGCGGAGGCATGCATCTAATAGAGGGACGGAAACGTAAGGGGCGTCATATGGCAACCCGACTCGGGACGACGCACAGAGCGGTATTTGGCCGATCTAGCTGGCCAAAAGTCCATTTCCCAAACTTACCCCAGGTAAAAAATGACAGCCTATTGGGAAAGCCTGGTAGACCCACGGAAAAACCCCATGGTTTATTGGTCCTCACCGTACAAGTTAACTGCAATGGTTAGTCGGCAATCATACGTTGTCTCGAGTGTCCGTTTAGAACTATTCGTAGTGCGAAAGAAGTATTCTCAGAGTTCGTGACATTTTTAAGTTGTGTACTGAAAATCAATACTTGACTATGGATTCGGTAATAGCAGGTAATAACCTTTATTTTTATAGATAAATTGTAAATCATCACTTGTTAATTACATGTATTATTAATGGTTAAAAACGTGTCCTTACTTTTACATTTTTTACTGAAATGCATTTACATTCGATGTATTTTGTCATACTGTACGGTTCGATAGGGTTTTCTTGTTTTATAGTAGTGAAAGTATACCGTTGTGCTTTCTAAAAAATATTAATTTATGCACCACCTCGGACCAACTTTTTATTTATAAGTATTTAAAGTCCAAAAGTGCAAAAAGTGATTATTTTACACGTAACAATATTTTTTGTTGTGTTAGGGCCATCTGACATTATTAGGAAAACTCGTAAAGAGATATTTGATGTCATGAAGTCGCAAAATGACTTAGACATTAATGGGAAGCTGGAGTTTGCCGAAAATTACTTGATGACATTGGACTCCTATAGTGAAGCAGACACGAATACAATAAAGCGTAAATTCGCAATTGTAAAAAAATGTTTGGAACAAAAGTTGAACAGTGTTCAGACATCTACAAACTTGGACATATAAAATTTCGAAAATATTTTTTTACGACAACTAATCAAGGTCACTTTGATTTTTTAATTGTTAAAATGTATTTTTTATGTCATAATGCTGTAGCTGATCTTAAGACGAATTCAACGATATATAATATTATGACCTTGAAACCATAAATAACGTTGCAATAGTTTTGGCCAGCTAGATCGGCCAAATACCGCTCTGTGCGACGAGGGGGGATTCGCGCAGCGCCGAATATTCGGAACGTCCGTCGACGTGTCTAACAATTTAAATACAAGAGTTTCCAGACATACAGGGTGTCCCAAGACTGTTGAATTTCCTTGAAAAGGGAGATTTCTAAGGTGATTTGAAACAGGTTGTTCCTTTGCGAAAATGTTCTCCGCGGCTTCGTTCAGGAGTTATTAACGAAAAGCACGGACCAATCAGAACGCGATTATATTCCGACTCGCCCAATGCCAACGCTGCGCTCAGTGGGACCTGTCGCCGATCCGGAATCCGTCTGCTGTAAGCGTGCTCCAATTGGTTCGCGTTTTTCGATAATAACTCTGAAATGATGCCGCGGAGAACATTTTTGTATAGGAAAAGGTTACTTTAATTAAGCTCAAGAATCACCTCGTTCTACGAAGTACGACATTTTCCAGACGCTCTGCACATGGACAGAATTTACGCGCGTGGTTCGAAGTATTTACAAGTAAAATTACGAATTCCAATAAAAGTTGAACGATGTCTAATAACATAACAACTTCACAAGCGGAACGGACCATTTGGTTTTTATCTATGTCGATCTAACTGAATGAAATGAATCTTAAATATAATACGGAATGTGACATCGATAGATACCATTGGACACATGCTGAGCTTAATCCCATCGCTAGCTTAGTGCTTCTATTTTCTCGTGAGCGGTGGATATCGTCGTTTCTGTAATTCAGTTATCCGACAAATCCATTTCACGGTCGCGTATATAAGTCTGCTATCTTTTGAAGACTTCGGTTAATTATTTGTTGGAATCTCTAGGATATATAGACATCTAATAATTATGATAAAATAGGAGAACTCAGAGGATCGATATATTGAACTTTTGAGAAATGGTCTTACAGGAATTTATTCGATATTATTTCTAGTAACTAATTAGAATTCATTATGCACTTTTGTGCAGAGAAAATTATTATGAAGTCTAGCCGAAAATGAAATTATTCATGCAAAAATAATTCGAAAAATATTCATCACGGAATAACAATAAAAATTACATTTATTTACTAATAATATCGGTCGGTCGTCGTTTACTATGTATTCTAAGTAGACTGCGGATCTTCATGCATTTATGGCTTCTAAAAATATTCAAAGAATGCCAGAATATAAAATTCTACAAAATTTAATACGATTTTGAATTATTTCAGATCTATAAAGGCTGCTACCACTGAAAGTAAGATTGTATTTGTTCGCGCTTTCTTGAAATTTGCCTCCAAAAATTAAAAATTACATAAACATCCGCAGTCTAATTATAAAGTATGGTTCTGCCTCGTTCGGGCAAGCACAACACTGTGCTCACATCCTCGTAAACAGTTTCACGTCATTTGAATTAAGACTGCAATAATAAAGCATTTTTCTCCAGAGCTCGTATTCTAATAGCAATGTAGAATAATTTTTACAGAATAAACCGCTTCGATATACATACACAGGAATTCTACAACTCTCAGTGGAATGCAACCCGCAGAAATTCCTTACTTCACTGAAGGTGTTTTCCCAACCTTTAGAGATGCTCGCTAGGAAGTATATACTGCTTGATTAAGTGTATTCTACATTAAATTACGATTTTAATGAAACTCTGAATTCCTTCGATACCTCGGGTAACCAACGGAGGATGTTCTACAATTTAAACCCTGAAGTCAGGTCTGCTAATTTCCATAAATGTTCCCGGGCAAACTGCGAAGTCCAGTCCAACCTGCCTACGTATTGCTCCAAAGCAGCTAGGAACAGACAATTCGGTGGAGCATGGCACGCAGAAAATGCAAATTGCACCTGCTTATTTGATAAATCTCTGTTCCGACGTACCGCTAATTTTCGTCGAATACTGAAAGCCCGTAATTCGCTAGGGGACAGCGGTCTTATCCAACGTTCTTTTCGCGGCCGCGGTGGTACTTAATACGAGTCCTGGCACAGGCTGTAAACGTTCCGTTTTTTAATTTACAATTAGCAGTGGATTTAACTAGAATATTTTCTTCTTTCAGTCGGCCGTTTAAGTGCCCGCGATGTTATCTAGTAATTTTATGGAACGCAAAAGGACGCAAGGGAATTACGTATTCCTTTCTACCGTTCGAAGAACCCTCTTCCGCTCGTTCGAATCCCTACTCTGTCCCATTTATGAACGTTCGCCGAGCATTTTCTTCTTCGTTCGTCACGTGGACAAGGAATTCCGCGCGCGTTATCCCGAACACACGATAGAATAATTCTACTCCAGTCCATCTCTTCTACACAATGTCCGTCGAGATCCTATCCACGAACGTTATCCTGGAATCTGGACGATTTATGTTCACGTCGGCGCGACGTGGACCAGTGATCCGTATTACTATACTTGTTCCTCTTTCAGATTATATGGATCCAGTCAAATTGACCCCTTAATGAAAATTCAACACATGGTAATGTTTTATTAATATTCTCGTTTCCTCGAAGTCAACTTTCACTAAAGGAATTCGATGAATATGTGTTTATGTGAAATATTATACAAATTATTATAATTCAGTGTGGAAGCAGTATCAAATTTCGAATTTTATCGGATTAATTCAATTAACTAATAATAATTGAAAATTCACATATTTACACTAAACCTACCACTGCCGGTCAAATGACCGGTTTTATAATTTTCATTTAATAATTATGGAAATTATGAAGTTGCTTACGTGGAAATTGATTCGATAAAATTCTGTTTCCATGCACATATTGTTGTAAAAATTGCAGAAAATATAGATAAATAGAACCTCGTCATTTTTGCAAACTAAAACATGTTAATCGCTTTTAATGCTCGGTAGGTTTAGTATTTATTATATCAAAATAAAACGTGATTTTTATAATTAGGGTATGAACCTAAAATTTTAATTTTAGCTTATTTATATAAGATTTGATATATAAATTAATTTTAGAGGAATTTTTTAATAGTAAATAATTTTAAACTTAATTTTTGAGGGATCTTCTTTAAATTAATTTTGGGAGAATTGAAGTGCCTAATTTAGAGGAATTCTAATAAGATTACAAGAAACCGAGGCTGCATAGACGTTTATTTCATCTCTTAATAATTTTAATAAGCTATGAATAATATATTGGAATTCTTTAAAGTTTCTGGTATTATTACTATTTTATATTTCGACTACTTATTTTTGTTATGAATATATAAGATCCACGGTCTAGTAACTACGTACAATTCGTAATTTAAATAATTATGTACAATTTTTGTAGTGGTACTACTTTTTCGACCTTGTCGATAATGTGTAAATGGGTATAATACACAGAATTTGACAACAGGAGGGAGAAAATTATTAACGATTAGAGACCATCAGTTTTTGCAATATATATATGTGTATGGTAAAGAATCGAGGATAACGAGATAGCTAAGTTGCTAAACAAGCTACAAATCGTTCATGTCGTATATCGTTACTTGCAACTGCGTTCGCATGGCCAACCAGTTCTCTGTTCGTGACATTATAAGCTACAAATAAACTCTGGTTGGATTTGCTTATCACTAATTGATCGTTATACTTAATAACATGTGCAATTAATATTAAAGTTTTAGATTCCACTTCTTGATAGAAGATCACCCAGAAACTAATACGGTTAGAATCAGAACTAAATATGTTCACTTTGCGTGAATGCATTCAGCGTGACTGAATACAAGCAAATCGTATGAAGCTTTCTGTGTGTATGTAAATGTTGTATAATAAACAAACTGCAGAAATTTATGCATTTACGGATTCTTTAATACAGCGATGGAAATCACCAAGATTCAGATCTTAATTAAGTTTAACAACATCGTACGAATGCAATGAAGTGCCTAGCAGGTTCATTAGAATCTTGACTAATTTCCTTTTTTCTAAACTATCTTGGAAATTGTGTAACCTACACGTGTATCTGCAGTTACGCGAATGAATATTCGGACGCTCTGCAAAAGACAATAACTTTTTTAATACTGTACTATACGATTTGAACTTTTTTTGGGAAGCTAGAGCAATTAGTTTACTACAGGATGTGAGACGAAATTTTTTCAAAAAATGCAATTGTTCGGAATTGTAGAAAAAATACTAAAAGTACATTTTACAATTTCTTTATGTGGGTCTACATTTACAATATTGAAAATTTAAAAAAATTTCGGGTCACTGTATGTGTATGTATGTATACGGTGTCTCAAGGAGGCCACCTAAATATCTCCTTCATTTTTAATGGCACAAATGTAATCCCAATATTATTCTACAATTTTCTCAAAGTGCTCTTGAGTGTTTTTTTTCAGCCGTTACAAGATGGAATAAAAAGAAATGCAAGTTTTCGTAATAAAAAAAATAACGATGATCTCGAAAGAATTATGAAAAAATAACCGGACAACAAAATTTTTCTTCTATGGTATTCCTTCTTCGATACCATTTAAATTATGCCATTAAAAATAAAGGAGATATTTAGGTGGCCTGTTTTATACATAACAACTAGACAGCGGATTTTATGCATTTATGACAAAAATTAATAGGTGTAATTTAAGACAGTAAAAGTATTAGAAGAATCTAAAAACACTATCATATTCCTTTCAACCTATTAAACATATTAAGATAGAAAAAAACTTTCTATTTCACTCCAGTGTGTTGCAATTCAGGTACAAAATTAAGATTTTGCACAAAGATCTGCTGTCTAATAATAACAACAGACTTGCGAAACAACGACGTACTACACTGACACAAGAGAATATCGATGATTAGTGTACACCGTAACGATCTCGACACAAACCTCAACCCCAAAGAAAAATCCATAACTTTCCAAAAAAGAAAAAAGGGGCGAAAACGCGATGGGACACGGGTGGGCAAGTGGTTAGAGATGCGGTGGATGTGGTTCGTTCCGATTGTTATGCTAATCGACCTCGTAAACTTTCGACGCTCACGGGCGTTCGGCTGAAACCGACCAATGGAGAAAAGCTCGATGGTCGGACGGCTCCATGGACCTACGGGTCGGTCCTTCTAACCCAGACCATAGGCAACGTAGGCGCACGTAGGCATCGGGTGATTAATTCGAAGGACCACACAAGCGTGGCTTCGACTTCGTGACAGGCGAGAGCGCGACGAGCCGTCAGCATTACCGGCACTTCTTACTCGAGTTTGATTGCATAACAAGGCTGCGGTATGCAACCGATAAGCGGCGAGATTGTGGGAGAGGCCGAGGGGTGACTCGGGCTCTCTACTCGGACGTCGCGACGCGACAATCTCGCTCCTATCTCGTCGCGGAAAGATCCGTCGTGACGCCTTCGCGTCTCGTCCCTCATCCAGTCGGGTCCCATGGAAATCACCGATACAGGATTCATCGACACAGTTTTCACCGACAATAATTCTCACGAAAAACGCCCCATGTCACAATTTCAACAAATTTCAGTTTATACGTTGATTCAGTTCTACAGGGTGTCCCAAAATTCTTTCAACAGCCGGAAATGGGAGGTTCCTGAGATCATTTGAAGCAACATTTTCCTTTGCAAAAATGTTATCCGCGGCTTTGTTTAGGAGTTATTAACGAAAAACACGGACCAATCAGAGCGCGACCTAAACGCGAGTTGGCACTGTCGGCCAATAGACAGTTGGCGTGCTGGGCCGACTGTGCCAACTCGGGTCTAGGTCGCGCTCTGATTGGTCCGTGTTTTTCGTTAATAACTCCTAAACAAAGCCGCGGATAACATTTTTGCAAAGGAAAATGTTGCTTCAAATGATCTCAGGAACCTCCCATCTCCGGCTGTTGAAGGAATTTTGGGACACCCTGTATAGGATTTATGTATTGGGTTGGAACGGAAGTTCGTAGCGTTTGTAAATTAAAATTGAAAGCTGAAATTCAGATGTTTATTCATAGATTTATTCAATAACATATTTTCTATTGTGTTCTATTACTTTTTGCCATTTTCGAGATAATTTCTCGTGTTATTGAATAAACATATGAATAAATACCTTAATTCTATCTTCGATTCTTAATTTGAAAACGCTACGAACTTTCTTTTCAAACCAATGTTTACCAGAAGAGAAGTCATGAAAACAAATTCGAAAGGATCCAAAAAATAATGGAATTTGACCGATGTCCTCTGTCAAAGCATTAGTGATCGAAACTTCAAACGACTCAATATCGCGAAAGTGAAATGATGTGACATGCGGCGACCGACAATAACTTTGGCCGACAACGTCTCTAACCGGCAACGACTTTCACCGACGACGAATTTAACCGACAAACGATTTTAGTCGACGACAGTATTGTCCCATAGTGACATCGTTTCGAAAGACGGTGCTGACAAAATATATTCAATTTATCCACTTGATATTATGTATTACAGATTAGGTATTTTACGTTTAAGAAAACTTAGAGAGAAGAAAACTTAGGGGATGATTTTTTAAGACAATATAATAACGCAAACTACACGAATAAAATAAATTGGAATTTCGGTTTTACTCTCAAGTGAAGTCGATCAGAGTAAATTAATCTTACTAATAACAGGAAACACATAAACCGTCAATCATTTCATGAATTTAACATTGGACTCTATTGAAAGGTACAGGGCGAAAGAAGGCCCTAAGGTATGTAGAAAGGAAAACATTTTTTTCTTTAACTATTCTGCACTGACACTTTTTCTTTTGTATAAAACTATCATTGTTACACTAAAAGAAGAATTAGACGTAGTCGGTTAACGTTGTCGTCCAACGATGTTACTATCGGATAATACTGTCGTGGACTAAAGTTGTTGTTGGTCAAGGTCGTTGCCGGTTAAGGGGGTAGACTCATTTCCAGGATAATTTTCGATAATGAAAAGATGGGGTTTTTCAGTAGTGAAAAGCGCTACACAAAAGATTAATCTAGGCCGCCCTCAAAAGTCCTATTTTTACGTTTACCTGGCGTAATTTGCAGTATTCGACCGCGGAATTTGCATTATGCGGAAGCATAAATTACGCCTCGTAAACGTAAATGAAATATATAAAAAAACGTTTTAAAAACCACGCCTATATTAAAATGCACTAAAAAGGAGAAAATAATCTTCGTGGGCGCTCCACGCTTTTACTTATATAGTCACTAATGCCATGATTTGATTTAAATCTATATTAAATTTTTCTATCTATTCCGACACTAAAATTTGATAACGGAAGAAATGTTGAATTGCTTAAAATTTTGGGAAAAAATATTATTAATCATTTAACTGGATTCGGTATTTTATGGAGAACCAGGAGAAATTTATTTTCTCCTTTTTAGTGGGTTTTAATATAAGCGTGGTTCTTGAAATTTTTTTTATATATTTTATTATCTACTTTTATTGTCATCGGAAGCAAGTGTGTATACAAAATTTCAGCAAGATTGGACCATGGGAAGAGGTTTAAAATTCGATTACAAGATTTGACGCATATAACAACAACACGGCAAGTTAATATAAGCGTGGTAATAAAATAAGACTTTTGAGGGCGATCGCTGCGTAGATTGATCTATGATCCAGCGCTGTTGAGAAATGACAAGGCACATCTTTGCGTTATCGAGAAATGAGAAGGCCCATCCCCCATCCTTGCAATCCTGGAAACGCTAGTCTACCCCCGTAAAGACGTTATCGGTCAAAGTTATTCTCGGTCAAATCTGGAGTCGGTGAAAACTGTGCCGATGAAACCTGTGTCGGTGATTTCCATGGGACCCCATCCAGTCTAGTCTAATCTTGACTAGTCTCGTCTAGTCTCGTCTAGTCTAGCCCTGTCTCGTCTAATCTCGACTCGTCTCGCCTGGCAACCCTAGGAATCTCGGTCCTGGGAAGGTCGAGGGTCGCGAGCGTCCTGATCGATTGCTTCTGGAGTCACTCGTCATGATCGTCTACTAGGTCAGTGGTGCACAAACGAACCGCCTCACAGTGACTCGTCGTCTACGGGACAAAAATAGAAAAGCCAATTTTCATGCTGCTGCTAATGAACGCTGATACATTTCCAAGATGCTTCTTGGAATTCGTGAGGACTCGAATGTCTTTCATTTGATTGCAGAACTTTGTAAACATTCTTGTAAGAGAAAAGTTTGAGAACAAATTCTTTCTCTACGTCTGTTGCAACAACCAGGAGCCACTCAGCATGTTATTGTTTTCTTTAATTATTTCAGTAGGTGAAAGTACTATGTTGGCATTCTGCAATTGTTTCATAGTTTCGTACTTCTATTGTTACTTAAAGTATAAAGACATTTTGTTAAACACTAGGAATACGGATATTCAATAGAAGTGATTGTTTATAAAAAAGAATATAATCCAGCAGTGTACACTAGGGTGGTTCTTATTTACTCTTGAACAAAATTTTCTTCAACATTTTCTCACGACACCCCCCAGAATTGTTCCAATTAATTAAAAAAAACCCTGAACATTTTTTTTACTACTAACAAAGGAAATATATACAATTTCCTGCAAAGTAATATAAAATTTTAAAAAAGTATTTAATATAATTCACTTTAATTTTCAAATTTCAGAAAGAACGTTTCGATTTTGGTCTGAAATTTTTCTCAATTGTTCCGAAAACCGCTTGTTTCACGAGAAACTCCAGATCTACAAGTTTTGTCCAACATATTTTTCGATACAGTCAATAATATAGAAGATATTCGAGAAAAACGATTCTACGAGCAATTAATTCATCATTTTAATGTTTAAGGGCCTGGGGGCACGTTACCTCGTCATTTAATCGAGTTCAAACTTTGCACAGATTTTTTTTTAATCAAGTGGAACAATCCTGGGGGATCCCATTAAAAAATTCAAATGTGGAAAATAAGAGCCACCCTAGTGTATATTGTTGGGGGAGTAAGTTCCACAGTGAATCGGATTGAATGGAAGTCAACAGTGGATAAAATATCGATAACACGTTTCAAGTAGTGCCGATATCGATCCCGTCGCAATCGACGGGAATAACGACGCCCGGGAACAAAAAGAGGAACGAGCAACGGACTCGATGATCGTCGTCGATGATTGGGAGATTCCAACGCACGCGGCGCGGTTCGATCGACTGACTGGACATGGACACACATGGTGGACAATTCCAGCAGCGAATCCAGAAACGATTTATCTCCTCGCTGAAGATGGCATAATAGGCATCGCCGATGTAATCCAGCTCGTTTTATTCATGGCCGGTTTATAATGCGATCCCGTTCCGCTCGATGTCTGCTATATAGAATAGAATAGATTATTTTATTCGAGTGCGCATCGCCTCCCGGATAATCCTTCCGCGGGATTATTCGTTTTATGGCAGCCGCGGACAATAGTTTGACGCGCCTTTCGATCTCGATCACTTGACAGTTGACAGACTTCTCGAACCCTTCGCTTCTGTTTCTTCTTCGTTGACCCGCCGATTGCCGAACCACCAGAAATTTAATATTATTTATTCATTGATGTTGTAAACCATGTCTTTTTGGTTTATATAGTATATTCATTATAATAATGAAATATATATACAGGGTGGCTCACATAACTCTGAACAGCTCAATATCTCGAAAACTATGCCATCGATTTTGAAGTTCTTAGTCTTAAATTGCATGGAACTGAAGGGCCTTTCTGACTACATAAACGTGAAGTGGCCTCCCTTCCCCTTTAACGGGGGAGGGGAGGTACCTTTGTAATTTTAAATCGAACCCCCTATAAAATGTTACATATTTAGATTCTACAGGAAAAAACAAGTCATTTTTGTTTGAAACATTTTTTTGTCAGATACTTCCATGATGAGATATAACAGTTTGAAGTTTCGAGTTGTAGGTACTTGAAGCGCTCGGAAATAGCAAAAAAATAAAAAAAAAATTTTTTTTTTAAAAATTCAGTTCCATGCAATTTAAGACTAAGAACTTCAAAATCGATGGCATAGTTTTCGAGATATTGAGCTGTTCAGAGTTATGTGGGCCCCCCTGTATATCGTTATACAGGGTGAACATTATAAAGCGTCACAGACGAATATCTCCAAAAATATTGATTGTACGCAAAAATGTTTGAGATGAAAGTTGTTCAGTACCGAGGGGGATATCATGTGGTGGGATTTTTATTTTTCCCGATGGACACTTGAAGGTAAGGAGGTCACCTTGATTTTTTTAAATGGGAAGACCTACTTTCTGTATCATGAATCGATTGACTATCGAATTCTGAGTAAAAATGTATTGACCTCCATATGTCCTAAATCTAATAGTTAACGAGATATTATCGAAACAATCGTCTTTCTTCTTTGGATAATATCTCGTTAACTATTAGGTTTAGGGCATATGAAGGTCAACACTTTTATTATTTACTCTCTTTTCATCACCAGAAGTTAGATAAGATCGGAGCAGGTTTGTTTATTGATACGATAAAACAGGAAAGTATAAATGCGTGATATTAATTACTCTTTCAATTATCCCGCATCTTGCAGATAGATGCGGTATGCTCGATCTGTCGGCGATGGAATGAGTCTCCGAGTCTGTGCGAATAATTTCGTTACCCAAATATGGGTGACACGGTAATCAACCTGTGAAGCGTGAAATATAATTTTTAACCGGCGAATAAACAAGATTTATTACAAGCGGTAGTCCACTGTGCATATACACTAACCTTCTTGAACCAACGGATAATATTTACTTTTATTTGTCCTGCCTATGCGAAGCTGAAACGAATGTGCAGTTAAAGCTAGCTATACTGTTCGAAACAAGTAATTGTTTCTGTTACTTCGAAGTTTCATTTTCTCGTTGAAGATCGCGTCAAGTTCAGTGCATCGTGCATCGTTGAATTTAAGATGGTCAAGTTAATTTTAAGCGACTCGATTGAACTGCATTACGTAATAATTCTATTGCAAGCATTAAAGAGAAAATGTTTGTTCTCATCTGATAATGTTTAGAATATTAAGTAGTTCAAAAAATTGCAATGAATTTTTATTTGGAAACACGCATCTGTGCTTTTGCGTTTATTTCGCTCACGTGTTTAATGCTATGGTAGCTATCGTAAAAATCTTCCATTATCACCTCGCGTAGAAAAAGAATGGAGTCAGGGGAAGAAAAGCACGAGCTGAAATTCTCTAAGGAGACGCACGCAACCCGCAGCGCTGAATAATTAATCCGATAGTAATTCGCGAGTGCGGACAGTTTGATTAATCGTTCCCCTGATTTATCAGTATTACGCACGTGCCAGGGGATCTCCTCAAAGTGCACGTGAATCCGATCGACGAATTCCCCGATTGATTTACGACTGCCGGTTAAGGACTTGAGAGTCTTGTTGCTCGCTTCGCCCCACTTCGTCCATCTGACAATCTGTTATTCCAGCACGCTACAGATTCACCAAATCCACCAATTGTATGAAGCGCCTCCTACTTCAATCGCTTCGCGGTATCCCTATTTTATGCCAATGTCGCCACAGTGTTTACAGATGGAGAAAACAAGAAATCAGGCGTATGCTCGCTCCACAATCCGTGGCCCTTTGTCCAACTCCATCATTATTTTAAAGAAAAAACTGCCGTATTTATGTGGGTTAACTACCAACTGGTGGGAACTGATCTTCAGGAGGAGGAGGCGATTCATACAATTACTATAAAACTTCACTTGGATAAGTTCATTTAATTGTATTATGCGCCTCCTCCTTCAATCACTTCGTAGATGTTTAAAAGAACAGGTTTTGAACTCCAAATTCACCCTTTGCAAATCAATATCACTCTTTTGCAAATCCAATTCACCCTTTTGCAAATCAATTTCACCCTTTTGCAAATCAATTTCACCCTTCTGCAAATCAATTTCAACCTTTTACAAATAGAGTAACGTTAAGTAAGTTTCTGTAAATAAAAATCAAATCGAATGTAAATTACAGGTTCCAAATTCACCCTTTGCAAATCAATATCACTCTTTTGCAAATCCAATACACCCTTTTGCAAATCAATTTCACCCTTCTGCAAATCAATTTCAACCTTTTACAAATAGGGTAACGTTAAGTAAGTTTCTGTAAACAAAAATCAAATCGAATGTAAACTACAGGTTCCAAGTTCACCCTTTTGCAAATCAATTTCACCCTCTTGCAATCAATATTTCAACCTTCTACAAATAAAGTATTTCTATGTATTGGTTGGCTACACAAGGGGTTAAGTTGGAGTTACCAAGGTTCCACTGTATTTGAGAAATTCGGGAATGCGATAAAACATTTGCCTCGAACAGCAACGGCAGAGCAGCTTGAGGAACGGAAGCGGTTCTGGGAGAGACATTCAATTAAATCCTCGTTTCGCTGAACCAACAGAGTGAACAGAGAAAGGTGGGTGCAGGTCAGTAAGATTCTTCGGATGGGTCACGGGGAAAGTCTGGAGAGATAGTCTCGTCGAGTATTTTATTGAAGCCCGAGCCCCCACAAAAGAGGAAGAAGTGTTCCCCCTCTGGTGAAGCTGTTCTCCGAGAGGGCAACAACGAACGAAGCTAGTTCTCAATTATTTGATGGCGTGGGGCGGCGAGACGATTGGAAGAATCAATGAGACACGAATGGGAGAGATCGATGTGGGCGGCACCTTTGACTAAACGAAAGGACGGGGAAGGTAGCGCGGCATGTATCATCCTTTTGCCTCCCTCCTGCGGGGGTCGATAAACTCCGGCTGGCCTAATCAGACTTGAGCCTCATTGGTGGTATCTCGATGCATTATCCCTTTATTGCCGGATGATCTATCGCGGTAATATTGAAAAATGGCCCCCGCCGCCTCGCCGTCCCTTTGACGACAGATCCGAAGATACATAATATACGACCGGTCTCATTGGGAACCTCCCGGCTTTTCGGCGGGATTACAAAAACCCGGTGCCCGCGGGGCCTCTCCTCCACATCGAGACGGAACAAGCTCTCGCTGGCAGACCTTCTCGCTCCTGCTATTACCACCGACATCGATTCCCCAAGACCGGGTATCTCGGTATCGAGCATCGATTAATTAACTAATTGATACCACGGGAAAAACCGACTACAGGAGCTCGTGTTTCTTCTTCGACGAGAATCCATCGAGAATCCATCGAGGTTTAGATTAGCTTTCGCACCTGGGTCGTCTACTTCGACCTGCAACGAAGCTTCCTTTTTTATTTATTTCTGTTCTCCCTTATATTTTATAGTAAATAGACTACGGACTTTTATGCGACGTGAAAGTTTTGTGCATTAACACCCTTGCCGTATCATTTTCTTTACATTTATAGTGATTAAAACGTCTTAGTCCCGAAAAATTACGTAAAAGAGAAAATTTATACTTTTTGTATGGCTACATTTATTTTAATGCTTAAATATCTATTACAAACGAATCGAATTTTATTTCGCTTAAAAAGAAAACCGTGACAGTCGTATTTGTTAGACTTTATTTAAAATCTTTAAAAGGGGGTTATCCCCTTGCCCTATCGAGTCAGACTCATGAAGGAGATTCTGCAATCCTTGGATTTTCGTATTTAAACTCGAAAATTAAACATTTCCTCCGACCTAGAATATTACCATTCCCTATGATTGTTTAAATTTGATGGACATGAAATTGGTTCAATACCTCATACAATACCTAACTGGTTAGTATTAGGTTGGCAACTAAGTTCACGACCTCCACATTTTCTCACACAAAGTCATTTATATATATTTTTAAGCACGAGTATTTCATATCAAATTAATCGCAAAATTCAAAGCTTTCCAATGATATACAGGGTGTCCCAAAATTCCTTCAACAGCCGGAAATGGGAGGTTCCTAAAATCATTTGAAGCAACATTTTCCTTTGCAAAAATGTTATCCGCGGCTTTGTTTGGAGTCATTAACGAAAAACACGGACCAATCAGAACGCGAGCTAGACGCGAGTTGGCACTCTCGGCCAATAGACAGTTGTTTTTCGTTAATGACTCCTAAACAAAGCCGCGGATAACATTTTTGCAAAGGAAAATGTTGCTTCAAATGATCTTAGGAACCTCCCATTTCCGTCTGTTGAAGGAATTTTGGGACACCCTGTACAGTTCATAAGGAATGGTCACTGAATGAGGTTATAACGATGCAATAAAAGAATTACGAAACAAAGGTCGCGGATTTAGTTGCCAACCTAACAATCGATTAGATACCATTCGAGTCACCATTCGACTGCTAAGGGTTAATAGAATTACAGAGTTATTGACCCAACGAATCTCCCACACTTTGCGATCACGGTTGTCTAAAATTCCCTTTCAAGTGACACGAGTCAAAACGCGGGCCCCCCTGACCGCTTGCCAACTATAAATCCAGTCCACTTGCATAGAGAACTCGTCTCTCCTCGCTCGATGAAAGCTGCTAAAGAGTCGCAACGATCACTGTTACAGACAGCTGCATTAATTTACATCGCAGTGACAATTCTTGTTACACCGTGACGCTGGCTCTGTTTCGAGATCCAACCGTGCTGTAACGGCAGTTCTCGGTCTCTACAAAGTTAGATGATGGCGAACGCTGATACATGAGGAACCGGAGAACCCTAGAAATAATGCCGTATAATTAGTACGCGCGTGGGATCACGCTCGATAAACTTCCGCGCGGCATCTGAGACTTTTTTCGTCGGACGATTAACAGTCTCGTAGAAAGCTAATGTGCACCGTTTTTCCTACGGTTTTCCGGCCATAGAATTTCTACTATAGGTAAACTGTTCAGCGGAAATCGGTGGTCGTGTAACTAGTTTGGCGAGATCTCGTGGTTCTTCACTAGTTTTACGCCTTTTAGACATTTCAGCATTTATTTCTCGCGGGAATTATAATTTCCTTTCTGGCGGAAACGCGGGATTTAATTTGCCACTGTTTAAATAAGGGTGGTTGTTGGAATGGAAACGATCGGAGAAACTAGTGTTGTCGAACCAGATGAGAATATTCGTTTCCTTCTTTGAGGAATGTCGGTGATCAACGACAGCAGAAATTTCTCTACTTACAAAGTTATGATTTGTATTTGATCGTATCAACACATCTCGAAAATTACGTTGCCTTTGATAATTCTTTAATGTAAGTGGAAATCTTCATATCCTGTTACTACATACAATACAGGATGACTACCTAATTAAAAAAGAACTGGTCCTTAAAATCACATTTATGAGCTACATTTAACTTCAATTTTTTAAATTTTCCAACAATTCTGAATTTCATCTACTCAATTTTGCTTTGAATGCATAAAGATCCGCAGTCTAGTGATTAATATGTCGATTGCCACGAACTGTTCAATCACTTGAGTAATTGGAACATAATTTACTATTCAATAATTAGTAACACAGTGACTAATAACATCTATCTCAGATAGCAATTAAATTAATGACATTTATGTTACACGGATAATATTCTTTAGGTGAATATTCTTATTTAATATAAATGCATAGACGTTTATCTCAGGTATGAATTAAATGAATGAAATTTATCTTGAACTAAGAATATTCTTGATGCGTATATTCCTGTTTAGTATGAATGCATAAACATTAACCTCTCGTATGAATTAAATACAATTACGTTAAACAGATGCAATTCGCGTTGCAGTCGATTTATTATTTAATTTCTTAACCCACGGTGAAGTACTTAGGACGGAATGTAGTAAAAAAATGTGCTTCAAGAATTTCGTGCCTCGTGTTTTCCAGCATAACCTACATAGCACGGTATGTTCTTATCGTGACATGTGTGTTTACCAGAAAAAAGTGGAATTATGAAACAAAGCTCTGGGAGTCTTTTAAACCAAGTACAGTGTAACGAACCTGATGTTGGTCCACACTGATTTACTTAAACATATCAGTATTAAAAGATGTAATTGTAGAATAAAAAGGTCTATCATTTCACCGTGGTAGGTTTAACGACAAACAATCGTCTCTTTACCTGTTTCAAACACCGCGTAGAAAAGTGGCGGAACGAGAAAAACAAAGTACAGAAGAATGAAAATGAAAAGATTACAGTGTGGACACGAGTCCGACTGGTTGGACGTATACCATCCACTGTATCGTGGACGCGACTAACACAAGTGTGAATTAATGTAAGTCGAAGGGACATGACTGGATAGATTACTGTAGCCCGTTGCTTTATTTTGTTTCGATCGTATTTATGCAAATTTACTTCTTGTTACTTCACTCGGGTGAACGTTAAGTGCCCCGCGTGGTAAAACTTTCGTCGAACGCGTAACGTCAGAGCACTTTCCCCCTGAAACGGTCTAACTAATTCTCGATCCTTTTTTTCGTAGAGACGAATAATAAAAGATTTAATAGAGGCGCAGAGTAATCGGATGAGTCCCGTCCGACGTAACCCACTCGTAAAGCAACTTAGCTCAGAATTTTAATTGATATCGTACCGTTTACGGCAACCGGGAATTAATTCGCTTCGTTTCTATATCAATTCGGAGTTAAGCTATGAACTTTATTAGCCGTAACAAATGCTGAACGGCTCCTGATCAGAGTCGCTAGATGAGAGGAGGGATCACGAATTAAGTGGGAAAAGTTACCCCCCCCCCCCTCTGCCAGTACCGAATTAGTCACGTGACACTGTGACACGTAACCAGATCGTGGCAGAGGCGTGGGGGAATTCTGTCGTAGAAGAAAAGCCTAAGGTCGAATGGCCATAACATGTATAGGAAAAAGATATTCAGACTAATCTCCTTGACAATATATTTCAAGGTTATTGTAATCGGTGAGGAATTGAATTTTATAAGATCCGCAGTATAATAATAACATTCTTAGTATATCCTTCGTACACTTCTGATCAACAAAACAGACTTTTCTCTAAATTTTTAGAAAATCATTAAAATGGAAAATTGCATAAAGGTACACTAATGGAATTAATTCTGGAAACTTTTACATTTTTACTTAAGTTTCGCATTTCTTTAATATATAATCATTTATATTTTATATTCTAATCATTGCTTTCTAATTTTAGGCCGTCGCGTGGCTTATGCGTATAAAATAATCAATACATAAATAAAAATTTGGAGGTATTTGAAACTATTTTAGTCGATATTCATACTTTCAAAAACTGTACTAAGGTCCTCACTTCTGAAAACACAATGCCTGACTAAAACAATGACGAAACTGTTTGTAAAGACCGTCAAGACCTTCCTGATTGGTTGTTACAATGAACCTACGCATCCTGTGATTGGCCATTTTACATCATGCGACGTTTCATGTCGCCAGGCGCAAAAACAAAAATAACAACACAGTTTAGATTTTTTTAATTAATATTTTGGAACATTTACAAACCAAATCATGTCAAAATAGTAAGTATAAACATTATAGATTACAATAAATATATTACGGTATCAATTTAGTATAGCAGAATATACATTTTCTGCACAAATATGAAATAAAGAATATTTTTATTCAAAGTGTCCAGAATTAATTCCACCAGTGTAGATGAAATCTACTTATTATCCGTTAACTACATTTTTGCATGATCGACAAACAAATTAACTTACAGAATTGCCATACCGCTCGCTGGTGGACGATTCAAAGCAACCGACGTAATACAGGCGTGCATACGAAAATAGGGAATCGATTATGAAGCGGCGTTTGAGTGTATTACTTGCAAAATTATTCGCGTTCAACGCGCTCGTGATTCATTCGAATCGCAGCGGACACGTTTAAAAATACCGGCGTACGTTCGGTAACGTAGCCACCAGCCCGTGACTATGTTATTCAGGGTCTTTTCGTCGATTTCATATTTCAACACGACGAGGGAATGCTTCATCGGCTAGCACGATCGGATTTATGAAGCGGTTCTCCGGCTAGGTGTAACGCGTTAATTAGCTTTCTCGTTAAAGAAAAGCGGTCCCTATCCGACAGTGCCGCGACATAGTGGCCAATATGCGACCAGTTAATTGGACAAATTAATTAGGGGATCTCGCTGTATAATTTATCGGCTGATAAACGCAAATACGCGTACACCGTCGAGGAAACTTACGGCTCACTATACGCTACCGTACGGGGTACGTGCTCACTGAATCTTATTGAAAAAGATCGTTGCAATGTTGCATGATAATGAGCAGACTATTAAAACCAACGATTTCCACCTTTATCAGTGTACCATATTCGAAACTGCGGACTTCGATTACTTACGTTCGAGGTAATTCGCGGGACATTAAAATACCGATGAATTCACTCCAGTAAAATTTTAACACCTGCTTACTGAATAAGTAGGTGCATTAAGATGCCATGATAAGTTCGAGAAGAATGATTTATATACTGTACAATTGTTTCTTCAAATTAATAGTTCCAGTTAAGAATGTGATATTTCATTTTCAATTTATGCTTCAGATTTGCGAACATTTGCTTAAGCAAACTTTCTGCTTCTTCTCGTTTAAATCTCCATAAGAAATAGCATTGCAACCTACAGGGTGTCCCATAAATGTTTTACTTTCTTGAAGGTTTCTTGCGTCCAAACGCGGGCGGATTCCGGCTCGACCAATGCTCTGATTGGTCCCTCTTTTTCGATAATAACTCCTGAACGAAGCCGCAGAGAACATTTAAATAACCTTAGGAATTCTTTCGAAGGAAATACAACATTTTGGGACATCCTGTATATTGATAAAATTGAATTGAGCGTATCGTGAAGCCATTATAAAAATTAAACGATCTCACTTGCACAATTAATGGTTATTACACTGTTTGATCACAGCGATGAACGTGTTTGTAGTTTGTTGACTGTAACGTTGATGACGAACGGCTGGCAGAAGTTGCTCTTATCGTTGCAAATTTATTTTTGTCGTACCATATTCGCGAGCATCGAGTTTCATTTGCATTCGTAAGATCCAACAGGGCTCGACGAATAGTCGCTGTGATAAAATCTGCATTTCTTAGCTGCATAATGAACTCTGCAATCTCCGTCTCATTAACTAAGTTCCATCGATTGCGTGCGGTTCTTCAAGGTGATAGTTTGGCAATCAACATAATTAATGAAGAAAAGAGACCGATCGCCTTGAATCCTCGGAAATATTTCTGTTCGCTCACTGGTTTGTAGGATTCTCAAAACACTTGTCACATTTTTGGAGAAAGGGTGAAATCGGAGTGAGCAGATACTTATTGTTAGAAGAGCCAGTGTATGCGGCGCTATGTATACAATCGCACGAGATGTATACTTTCAGCTAACCGGGGAGGTGGCGTCGTTCTTTTTCTCGTCTTTTTTCGTCTCCAGCCTGGAGAGACCTACAAGGATCGGCTGAAAAGAAACAGCCCCATTTTTCACTATATCGGACCAGATAAGATTGCACGGGAATAAAGGAAGTATGAAAGGCCAGCGGTTCCGAGCGAAACGTACAAGAACGTTTCGGACCAGATACACGAATTTAGATAGTTAAACGAATTCACGAATTCGACGCGATCCGATGGACCAAACGGACAAGATAAAATCTACCATTATAGTTACTTTCACAGTTTCGGTCCCTTCGCGCCACAAGTCCATTCAATCGTTTGAGATATGCAATTTAGTCGACACAGGACCTCCCGAGGACGTCGCACCTTGTGAATGGGACTTTCCTACGACATTTATAGAGCGTAACGAGGACGTATAGGGGACATATGCGTACAGAACGTCCGGCAGGGACGTACATCGGACATCCTCGAAACGCACAGAATGTACATGAGATATGTCTTTGTGCTAATTGGGTATTTGTTTCGGTCCCGTCACGTCACATGTCCCTTCAATCGTTTGAGATATGCAATTTAGTCGACACAGGACCTCCTGAGGACGTCGCACTTTGTGAATGGACCTTTCCTACGACATTTATACAGCGTAACGAGGACGTATAGGGGACATATGTGTACAGAACGTCCGGCAGGGACGTACATCGGACATCCTCGAAACGCACAGAATGTACATGAGATATGTCTTTGTGCTAATTGGGTATTTGTTTCGGTCCCGTCACGTCACATGTCCCTTCAATCGTTTGAGATATGCAATTTAGTCGACACAGGACCTCCTGAGGACGTCGCACTTTGTGAATGGACCTTTCCTACGACATTTATACAGCGTAACGAGGACGTATAGGGGACATATGTGTACAGAACGTCCGGCAGGGACGTACATCGGACGTCCCCGAAACGCACAGAATGTACACGAGATGTCTTTGTGCTAATTGGGTAATTGTTTCGGCACTAAAATAAAAATTATAATGTTATTAAAGGTCGTAGACAACTTTGAGTATCAACGTATGCGTTAAACGAACTAAAAATTAACGTGCAAGGAACGTGTAGAAACGATCGGAATCGTGCATGGAGCATCCCGTTACATTATGAAATTGGAAGATCACGAAGGCTAGGCAGAATTCCCGAATAAAAGATCGTGCACAATTCAAATTAAATTGCTGCGGATCACATCCGGGAATGCTCGAACAAAATGGTAGCAACAAGTGATAGCGCAGACCTCTTTATTCAAGCGAATCCGGCTCCACATTCGCGCACCGAATGAAGACGTAAACCGCAGAACGGCAAAACCGAAGCCAATAAGCCTCGTGCATCGCGTGCAGCAAAGAGGTTAGAAGCGCATCAAGCGATCCATTAATCCTGAGCGGTCTCCGGGGCTGCCGGAGACGAGAGATCAACAAATTCTGCATGGGTCGAGGCGCAAAAAGGTCGACCAAAGCGAGAGAGAGAGAGAGAGAGAGAGAGAGAAAAAAAATCTGGTGGTGCCGCGAGGTTGCAAAATGGAGGGGGAACATCAGCGCGCGCGGCGCAGGAAGTGATGGCTAGATCGTTAAGTAATTTCCCTGTCGGATTACCAGGACTGAAGATTATGAAGAGGGTCGAAGACTCTCTAAGCACGCGGCGTCAAAGACGATCGGCGAGGAAGCAGCGACCTGTGAAGAAATCAGTAAATAATTCGAGAGAGGCGAAAGAGAGAGAGAGTTGTCCAGGGATAGGGGACACCCGTGTCACCACCAGGGCGTCACCCACACGCACACATCCGCGAAATCGGATTACAGGTTCCTGTGTGGACATAGCCCCTAAACTGCCTCTCTAAATCGCTTCGATCGCCCGGTTCGATGGTCCACCGGACGAGCTGAAGAATTCGTTTAACCCTGTAAACCGCGACACTCGCCACGAACGAGCAACGCGCAGCTAAATGGGCGTAATTCGGTAAGTAACGACTCACCGAAAGGGACGCGGCTCACCTGGAGGAACCGTAAGGAGCTTAACATCCTCCTCCTTCGTCTCCTCATTCTCCTCTTTCTTTTCCCTCTTTTCTTCTGGCCCACCTCTTCTTCAACTACTCGACCATCGCCCCCGTCTTGCTACCCCCCGGCGATCGCGCCGCACAGTTGTTTTCCGTTCGCATGTAACTGTACCGTAAATCCATTAACTGGCGGAAAATGGAGTCCGGGATTTACCGCGGCCCGAGACGCGCAAACGTGTTCTCCGCACGCGGCCATTTTTTCTGCTCGCCTCGTGGGAATTGGAGTTTGTTGCGTCTGCGGACGTAGCTAAATTCCTGCACACCCCGCCGCGTGCAATGTTTGTTGCTTTACATTCGGAAACGTTGCCGATCGATCTTGGCTCGTTCAGCTTTACGATTGTTTCACTGCGAGGCTTCACGCGAAATAAAAATTGTGCGCGTTAACCCCTTGCGCTGCAATTTATTTTACGGTTGCATTTTTGTTGCATGCGTATGTTCTCTCCAATGGCTATACATCGACAACCACAAAATATAATTTCATTTCGGCTTAAAGGAAATTAATAATGTCCATTTTTGGGAAATCCTGTTCGAAATCTTCATCAAGTAATTTATAATTGACGAAGAACATTTTTATTTTCATAAAGATCCGCAGTCTAGTGATAAATGAATCGGTAAGCGGTTGTGTGTGATGCAAGCCCCTCGTGTGGAGGAGGAATCAGGAAGACGAAACGGCATCACCCTAACCGCCGCGACGTTCTAAGTAGACTTACAAAAGCGGGGGTTAAGTGAAAGGCATTAGTTCGTTGAAACGCCCGTAATATTCCCAGCGCGGAGTTCCTACGGAGCTTCAATTGGTACGCGTGTGGCCTCTTGTCCATCTGGGAGACAAGCAATCAACAAAGTAATACACGCGTGTATGCGCATTGGTAGAAACAGGTTCGCACCGGAAACACGGCATTCGATCCTCTTTATTTCTCCGCGCAGACCAATTCAATCCTGTTCACATACCCTTAGCATTACTTGAACAATTCAATTGTTCAAGATTTCGTTATTAACCCTCACACGCTTCCCAGAAATACCTGCCCAAAAAGATAAATTTGTTAAATAATTCCTGATGGATGCATCTTTACAATTTCAATAATCGTAAATTATTATTATTACTTTTATTGCTTCATTTTTTCAACCTTGCAGCTAAGAAATGTGACTTGGTTAACAATATCCTAACTTTACATATCTATCTTATTCTCACATTCGGTTCATACCTTCTCTCTCTCTCTCTCCGTCTTTATCATTCTTACCCTGACCTACTTAACCTAATTATTAGTAGCCTAATTATTGCAACTTTTCCTATTCCCTAACATTTTTGTTTCCAGTTTGATAGATTTATGCTCTCTTTTCTTTCTATCTTTCCTCCCACTCATTTCATTCTCTTACATTATAAAATAACAAGAATGTGTTTATCCAAGTTTTTAGCAATTTCTTAAATGATAAAGTCGAACCTCGGTAACTCGAATCTCAAGGGAAGAACTGAAATCTTTGAGTTATACAGGTTTCGACTTATCGAAGTCTTCGAGTAAGAGAGAACGAAAAGGGTTTGCGCGAGAGTTAATAATTTGCTGATTGTAATAGTTTTAAAGAAAGAGAAGTTCCACTTTTTGGAGATGAGTTAGGCTCTTACATATTAAAGAAATCAGTGATTTTACTCTGCGTTAATAAATCTTTCCCCTCTTTTCTTCTGGCCACCTCTTCTTCAACAATCTGTTGTATTTTCAACGATAATCAAAGCAGAGAATATATGTATTTCCTTCGATACTGTCGCATCTTTCTACGAAACTTCGTAAAACATTTACTGCTGTTTTGGCTTGTTTAGCTTCCACGCTTGTAGAAACTAATTCGAGTTAAAAGAAGTTTTATTTCGATTTATAGAGGTTTTTCAAGTGCAGTAAAACGTTTGTCTTACACAGGTTCTAGAGTTATCGAGGTTTAACTGTGTTGAGTATACTCAAAAAAATTTTGTTCGATAATTAATCTTTGCAATCCCAATAATCGTACATTAAAAATATTAAAAGCCGTTATTTTAACGGTTCCCATAAACCTAGTATTAAATATAATTGGAGGAACGATGTTGCGTCGTGTCTCGTTATCTCTTTCTTCTCTTTTTATCGTTTAACCAGCCAAATCGAGGATCTTCCACATTGTACTATTCAATCAGGTTAATCAAATAAACGGATTTCTAACAGCATCAAACAATGCCAAAACCCGGAATACTTTTTCGCAGCACGTGCCCGAACACCCACGCGCAGGGCCGCGGCAAGAAAAACTTACGTCCATAGCTAAAATTATAATTTGCACCCCCCTACCAAGAAAAACAAATTTTTTATTTGCGTCCCCCTGCCAAAAAAAACCAAATTTTTAGACTAAATGTATCATGCACTAGAGTAGAATATCACCTCCTGCAACTGTCAAATTTTCTTTCCTTGATTGTAAAGACTACATAGAATGCGGATGTTCATGAAATTTTCAATTTTCGTAGACAAATTTTAAGGAAGTGGTACCAAATAAAACTGGCATGTATTGTGTAAATCCAAACTAAATAAAAATCGTACTAAATTCTGTCGAATTTGATAGTCCAGCATTTTATGAAAATTTGTATAAGCCACGAGTGCTTAAAGATCCGCAGTCTAGTAATTAGATGTATACAATACATAACTCAAACCATACCATTCGCCCAGCACGACTTCACAACAAAAAGTACTTCATAAATACGGAACGGTTCTATTTAAAAACCATGCGATCTCTCACGATCCAAAAGCGAAGAAAAATAATCAAAAGTACGGTCGCCTCCGACTACGTGCTACTTGAAAATCAGAAAATAATCGCGGGCAACATTGTTCGGTAAACACACGGGTGAAAGATTCTGAACACGCGAAGCACCGTTACCATAGATCACGCTGTAGTGTAATCGTTTCGCTCTGACGAATCTATAAATTACGCGGCACGTGCAATCTAATTTGTCGCTATTAATAATAGGCACGCTCGAAGTTTACTATAACAACACGTAACGGAGCGTGCACAAAATTTTACGAAACTCCCGCGAAACTATATTGATAAAGTACCCTGTATAGCTCGGACTATGCATACTGGTATACAATAAAGAATTATACACTATGCATACCAGAATACAATAAGTAAACACGCAAACAAGTGTTGATTTATATGAACACTAGCTTTACGGAGCACTGAAAATGACTATTTTACATTACTCTATAAAAATAATGTGTCTATCCAAATATTTTAGCCATTTTTTAAATAATATATACTCGACTGCTCCTCAATCGTAAACACTACCCTCCCTACAATATTAATTTTTTTCTAAGCGAACGAGACATTAAAGCGTTAATGTTTATTTTTAACTTTCTCAAAAAATGTAAGATTAGGATTTAGCGCTTACCGTTATATTACATAATTCTACTTTATACATATTACATATTACGTTATATACTTCTCTAATTTTTTGTAAAGTGTTATTTCTATGTATGCCATATAAACCAAACTAGGTTTATGGCATCAATAAATAAATAATTAATTAATATATACTCGAAGAAATAGATTTGTTGAATAATTCATCTTTGCAATCTCTCGAAAAATAGTAAACGGCTTCATTTGGACGGGTCCCGTGAACCTAGAATTAATGTTTATTCAACAATTGTTTATTGACAACTGTTATCTAACTAATAGACTGCGGATCTTTATGCTCAATATAGGATATTATCATCAAAATAAAATTTCATTTCATCCCTTACTGAGTTCGTTGCATCCTTTATCGTTTTACATTTCACCCAACCAAGTTCTCTTCATAAATGCATAAAGATCAGTCTACTTATAATTATAGTGTGGTTATGGTTACGTGACATTGTGACACGCGCACGACAGAGATGGAACGCGTCACGTGACCGGGCCGTGGCGGAAGCGTGGGGGAATAGCGTCGTTTCATAAGAGACTGAAATAATAGAATAAGCTAAAATAAAAAATGTTAATTCATGATAAAAGGATTGAAGGAACGGAACGTTTATGTCCAATCGTTTTGACGGTTCATTTGTTATGGATAACAGCGAGATAAGCTACAAATGAAACACACAAGTCAAGTTATACTAAGAAAGCAACAAAGTTGGAAGATACGCGAAGAACGTACACTTTACACGAAAGCGGGACAAGCCATAACGTGATATATGCAAACTGGTTCGCGTGCATGAAACAAAAATAAAGAAGACAGAAATGTATATCGAAGTTCGTTGTCTCCCGTCTGCCGAGGGTCTGAGCGCTTATGGATCTATGCCAACGAAAGCATTTTTAAGCTACAATGTTACTCGCGCTGTGTATGTATGTATAGTTGTAAATGACGGCCGCTGCGAAAATAGTTTTCTCGAACCAGCAAATCGTCTGGGATCGAGAAACTTTTCACATATTATGGACGCGTAAAGCTTTCCGAAAATGTACGATGAGATATCATGTCAATGATACCAATATTATGCATGTAAAATTCCAATATTTTGCACTCATTCATTCTTTTATACAGGATAAGATGCTGAAAAAATGCCCCCAAACCAAATTGACTTTTGGTTGGACCATTTGATAGGGCTCCCTATCAAAAGGGTAGTTACAGGGTGCTTCATTAATTCTATCTTAATTTTGTTCTGCTTATTCTTCAACAGAAAATTACGAAAAAATTAATGAACATTCTACCTAATAGCTCACATGACAGTGAATTATTTAAGAATTTCTGGTCGCAAAATCGATTATTTTTTAAAATCCGGAAGCATAAAATTGTCGATTGACAGTTTTCAGAGTACCACGTTTATATTATTATGTTAGCTGTGTCTCATCGTGATTATTAATATGTATTTTACAGGTTTAAAAACATTGGAAATCTCCAAAAATGGAGATACCAGTTTTATAACAATTCAGTAATGAGTAGTCTGCGGATCTTTATGCATTCATGACTTATGAAAATGTTCAAAAAAGGCTAGAATATAAAATTCGACAGAATTTTTTACAATATTTACTTGTTTCCCATTAGAAATAGAATTTTATGTCATCCCACTTTCTTAAAATTTGTCTACAAAAATTGGGAAATGCATAAACATCCGCAGTCTAGTAATGAGATATTGTTGAAACCATTGTTCTTAATTTTTTCCAGAATTTTATACAACAATATACTAATATGATAATATGTAATACTGTAAACTGTAAGTCCTTGTTTGCCATGGGCGACACTTTCTAGATTATGTTCGCTCGATCATATCGATTGATAAAATCGATTCCCTCGCTAACCCGTTGATGGATTTACTAAAATTTCGCTTTATTCCTAAGAAACCAGGTATAATAAATTAACTCAAATTATCCTTGACTGCTGCATTTATTTGTTCATGAGTGCATATGTATAAAAACACAGAAATGTAATATATGTATGCAGCTATGGGTACACATGAAATTTTATGAATAATTCCTTCTTAAAACTCGCATACAATGGAAATTTCACTATGGTTCGAAACGAGCCGGCATTCTTCTATCGTGTATAATCCACGTCATCCTCCTTTAAAAATTTAAGATGTAAATGTTTTTATATGAGGCTGCAACTTAATTTAAAGAGTAAACCAAAAGTTATGCGAGTGGTTGGGATTCGAAACGTGTCAAATATTTTTCAAGAAATGACGTGATGCTTCAAAAACTTCGCCAAGGTTTCCATAATCTTTTCGGAAAACCTTCAAGAAGAAAATAATAATGACTTATACTTATGTAATGAATAGACAGCGGATTTTATGCATTTATGACAAAAATGGGCACGTACAATTTCAAGCAGTGGACGAATTAGAAAGATTTTAGGACATCGGTGTATTAATTTCAGTTTAACAAGACAATCAAAAGAAGAAAGACATTTCTATTTGGCTTCTGTGTTAATGAATTTTAATTACTGCGATTAAAGATGATTATCTCATTGAGTAAAATTTGTGTCTTTATCAAAGACATATTAGATTGAAGAACTGAATCCTTAGACCCGCAGGATTGAAATAAATCCCACGTCTATCCCGCGGGATTGCAACCCTACCTACAGCCCACGAAGCCGATGCCTAGATCCGCTACTGAACGTACAATTTAATAAAGCGTCGTAAGTATCGGTAGCCAATCAAGTGATGCCGGCGAACGCGTTAATCGATTAGAACCGATCGGGAACGTGTTTCCCCTCGATCACTTAAGCACGGGAGTTAAAGCGAGGAGTCGTCTCATTTGATATGACAGTAGTTCCGTGCAGCAACAGCTGTCACAGTCGTTTCGTCGATGGCTGAGCCTGTCTAATAGCGTTCTAACTGCTCGGGGACGAGTAAAACGGTATCTAAGGACGGACCCGAGCATTTCCTAAGCTCCGGTACCGCTATTTTCGTACGTGTACGTCTCCGTGGAGCTGAAGTCGTTGCGAAAGAAAGAAAGAAAGAAGGAGGCATCCAATGAAACGAGCCCCGACGATAAACAGATCCTCGTAGACGGAGATCCCACTGAAAATAAAGGGGTAATGCGAGGGACGTGGCTCGTAAATTTGCTCCTCCTTTGTAAATCGAAAGAATAGAGGAGGCAGCAACAATGCGATATGTTAATCATAAATTTCGGCGAGCGTGCGTGCACCGTCTACTCGGCGGGAGGATCACCGGAAAAAGAGGACCAAAGGTTGCCGGAGCACAGGAGTAGAGGGTCAAAGCTGAGAGGATGCACGCGTGTAAGAGGATAAGAATGAGGGTAAACGAGAAAGTTAATAGACGGGATCGTGGATATAGCAAAACCGCTGCATTGTAACAATGCCATCACATCACGATAGATTCTTGTCGAGGCTAGGGGCTAGGGATTGCAATCCCGCGTCGAAATTTCCCGAGTTTCATGGCTCTGCGCTCTTCACTTTAAAAATTAAAATTTTTTTCTTATATATATATATATTAGATCGAAGAACTAAATCCTCAGACCCGCGGGATTGAAGTAAACCCCACATCAATCCCGCGGGATTGAAAATGACGCGGGATTGCAATCCCTAATCCCGCGGGACTGAGGATTTAGTTCTTCGATCTAATATATATATATAAGAAAAAAATTTTAATTTTTAAAGTGAAGAGCGCAGAGCCCTGAAACTCGGGAAATTTCGACGCGGGATCCCGCTTTGCGGGATTGCAATCCCTACTAGGGGCAGTATAATTCGTAGTCACCCGGAGAACATCGTGTTCTCAACAGAACGTTCCGAGTCTCTGCTGAACGTTTCTCCGCTTGGTCAGAATGTTTCTGAACATCGTCAGAGCACTTCTCAGTCTCATTCGGAAGAGAAGAATTCGTAGTCTCGCCCGGAAACATACGCGATCTCGTCCGTTCAATTTATAACACCGCTATAATCTACTAGTTCCTTGAAATAGTTGCCCGAAGTTAATTCTGCCGGCAACAGATTTGTACTATATTTAATAAACGTTGATTGTTAAAGCCAAAGTACAAATCTCCCTTTTCGAACTGCGCGCGAAAATCTTATCCGGGTATAGCCTGAAAATTTTCAGTAGCCATAAATGCATAAAGATCCGCAGTCTAATCGTTTCTAATATTGTTCACTATTTTTAACGCTAACCGTACCACGACCAGTCAAATGACCGCTTTCACATTCTTTATTTTTTAATGACTGAAATTATAAAGATGCTTCCGTTAGAAATTATTCAATAAATTTCTTTATTCGAGCAAGTATTATTATAAAAATTGTGAAAAATCTAAATAAATTTAGTACCCGGAACGATTAGTGTTAATAGTGTTAATAATTTTATTCAGAGGAACGTTAATGAGGACTAAGCCTGGGCATGGTATTTCAATAGAAAGAATTGAACAAAATCGTTGACCAGTAGAACTTATAAATTCGCTGTAGTAAAATAAGGAAACGACCGAACATTTCTGTCAGCGTTAACAAAATCCTTGCGTGACTAAGAATTTTAGATAACAGTAATCAGCGATGCAGGGTTTCAAAATGATGAAGTAGCAATTCTCATTTGAGAAGTTCCCTCTCAGAGGCGCACCGAAGAGACCCTGGGCAGGCTGAATGCGCGCGGTTCGTCGAGGAGAGAGAAATGAAAAATTCTCTTTTATTAGTGGCATACTAATTACGAACAGGCATTAGATACGAAGATCGGCATTATTCTTAATCCCACGAACCCTAATTATAGTAGTCCTCCGCCCCTTTCCGGACAATCATTCCGTTGCGTAGTTAGCCAGGGTTGCAGGACAAATAAAATTTTTCCATTAACTAACCCACGGAATGCAACAACCCCATACGCCTTATCTTTCATAAAACCGGATACAAAAACAGTACTCTGCCATAAGATAAAGCTCGCGCAAAACTATTTTCATCGTTCTCCTCGCTTTTACCCGTTTCGCTTATTTCGCGAAATCCTTTATCTATTATATTATATTTTCTTCGAATACTGATTACTAGGTAGCGGATTTTATGCATTTACACTACTGTGCAAAAGTAAGAAGCACCCGGCCATATTTAATAGAAAAGCGTAAAAAATGACATCAGAACACAGTAAGTGTTCAAAAAGGATTTAATAGTTTAATTCAATTGAATAGTTCTGAGAATATGTGTTATTGCGGATTATCTAATACTTTACATGCAATAAATCAATCATTGTAGAATACAATTTCTACATAAAGATATTGTTTATCATTATATCTTATAATTATACTGGGTACTTCTTTCTTTTGCACAGTAGTGTATAATAAAAATGAGTAGGTGTAATTTAGAACAGTAAAAACATTAGAAGAATTTTAAAATACTATTATATTTTCTTTTCAACCTATTAAACATATTAAGAAAGAAAGTAATCTGTTTTACTCCAGCTTGTTGCAATTCAGATAAAAAATTTTTATTTTGCATAAAGACTCCGCCCATAGCAATAATATGCAAATGCTACTTTTTATTATATGCATTGTTTACTAAAATATTTAAGTATTCTTTGTTAGTAACACTGGCATTTTTCATGTTCTTGAATAAGTCAGATAGATATTACAAAAACTTGTTTTGAGGACGTAGCTATGTCAACTGCAAAATTTTTTTATAAAAATAAACAAGAAACACTGTCTTGTCTTTATTCATAATTGAATGTTTCAATTTTTCTTGTTAATGCATGGTTCCAGAAACTTTTGTTCAGGAATATTCTTAATGTTAACAATTACGCGAAGTTTTTGAAAACATGTTCGAGTAATTAGATTTGTCTTATGGAAATCTGCTGTTAAAAAGTTAAATCAACATCTGAACTTTGGAAAGAATGGTTGCTATCGAATGTATCCATCATCAGCGAAATAAATCACAAGATACCACATGTGGTTTGGTCACGAACGTTCGTATTCTTTATTCTCCTTGTTCTTCCAATCTCCATCCCTCCCTTCATCGTTCGTTCCCCTCATTTTCGTAATTATTTCTTCATTATAATGATCGGGACTGTATACAGCGAAATGTCCAATTTTCTCCGAGACACAGAGATACGCGTAATATTTATAACGAACTCGAATTCGAATTACCTAATTAGTCTTCGTGGTTTAATTATATTTCGCAACTTCGTTATCGCCCTATCTGATTTCATTTCTCATCCGTGCTGCCCGGTAATTTCAAAAAGCTTAACATCCGAGAAGAGAAATTCTTGAAACTTCAGATCTCTTCCTCCGCGGAGCGAAATTTTATGTTAACATGTGTACACGTTTATGGTACGGGATCCCCAGTAGGCGGGATTTTATTTATAAAATTCAATTCAATTAAAGAAACATTACGTGTGTCGAGCATGCGATGATTCTCATAAATGATAATTTCACCTTTATTTGTAATTCACGTGTTTTATTTATGCACATGAATTCTACAATGTTTCCTCGCGGTAACGCTAATGACATCGCTCATGCCACTTTATTTGCTCGACCTTCGAAATATTCTTATTACTGATTACTGGACTGCGGATCTTTATGCAAATTAAAAAAATTCTACATCAACTGCAAGAAACAGGGATCACCCAGACAATTTTTTCTTTTTTTTTTAATTATCTTATACGGTTGAAACTAATACGCTGATGTGCTTAAATCTTTTTAATGTGTTCACTGTTTTGAATTATACATACCCACTTTTGTCATAAATGTATAAAATCCGCAGTCTGCTGATTACATGCAATAATAATGGGGTCTTGTACTTGAAGTAGAAAAAATCGTTTTAAAATTAATAATATCATTCTAAACAATTTATCGTTCAAACTATGTAAGTACATAATTTTTTTTTAAATAATTTGTTTTTCCTTGTGTTTCCATTCGACTCACAAGAATTTGTGATCAGAGGAAGCAATTTTGTTTTTTATTTTATTATTTAAGGCCGACCTAAAAAATATGTAATGTCATCTTTTTGTCTTTGAACTATTTCCAACAGAATATTAGTGTTGTTACTATTAATTGCGGAGACAATATTTAAATCGCAATTAATTATAAAATTTAGATTTGATTAAATCCGCACTCTTGTGTTCATATGTTACAAAATGAAGATCTTCAGACGTAACATTTTCAAGTTCATGTAATGGTATAGTTCTGTAATTTAATGCACGCCCCTTTAGCCTCTTAAATAATCCTGTAGAAGTTTAAGGGTTTCGTTTCCCACGGAATTTGAAATGATTCTAATTATATGTACAGTGTATAATACCATGATTCAGAATACGACTACATTGCAACGTTTTCACGTTGAAAGATAACAGTACTGCTTATGTTTTCCTATATCATACCCTGGATAGGGTCAATCGAGTAATCATTTAGAATAACTAGGAAATGATTAAATTGCATTGCAAAGTAAAATTATAAATTAAGATGACTGCATTGAGTGTTTACGGTCGGTTGGTTAATTATTTTCAAAAGGGTACTTCTCTCCGATTTTGATGACCCTGAAATATGTTGTCAATTCCACCATAGCTCCTCAACTATCGATCCTAGAGGTTCGAAACTTCGATCTGCATCCGCGCCGGGTACAAATCTACTGGATTACATACCAAGTACATCATAATTCGTAGAAGAAAAGCACAAATTTTGAATCCGGCAAAGTAAAGACCAGCCTATTATGCATTAAATATGCATATTTAAACTGGAAGTTTCAAAATGTCGAGATAACAGAGCAAAGGGTTAACTTTCGAATAAATACAATATTGAATTTAATTGTTTTCTTCAATTTGACAATACCTTTTAAAACTTGTACAGAAGGAAACGCGTCCCTGTTATGCTATGCCAACAATGCAACATTTCGAGCTCGGACGGTAATTAAGCGAGTTAAAGAACTGACGACGTTACTTCCCCATCAACACAATAATTGACGGTCATAGAGCTGCCAATAAAACATTAAAGTATCGCAAGAAAGTGGGTGGGGGTTGGCATGCGTGCACGTCTAGAAGGTAAAGTAGATCGCTAATCCCTTTCATTAGTCGAATACTACGTGCGTAACAACCGGTCGTAATAGCAAATAGCGCTTACTTGGCGAAATAAAGTGTCTTTGATTCGACTAGTTTACAACTCACTGGCCGTGCACCTGCTGCGCTCGTTTTCAGCCGTGCCGCCATTTCCGTGCGCGAGGATTTGAATTCCCGTCCTGTCACGTTCGAAAGACAAATCGACTCGATTCAGCTATTCGCACGGACGAAGACAAAAGCGGTCGTGCGTGTCTCTTTTCCACGGACATTACGTTCGTCGAAGAGCTACCCAGCTGATCGTTATGAAATCGTATGCTGGCTCGAATGAAGGTGCGAAACCGAGGCGATCGAGGAGTTTGGCGGGACCGTAATGACAGTCGTTTATGCTAATCAGCAGTCGAGTCTCCCCTGCTGAAAACGCGTCTGAAATGATACGGGTGTCTTTTGAATTGCATGAGTGTAATCTTGAATTACAGTGTTACCTGCAAATGCGCGCTATTACATGAGACAGTCAGTTAGAGCAAACACCGCTGATGATTCTCCTTAGAGCTGTGAAGCATCGCGCCATTGTGCAACGAGCAGAGTTGGGCAAAAATTTTATTTAAATAAAAATTTCAATAAAGTGGGTTTTTTCCAAGTGGGTTTTAAACCCACTTTATTCGAAATTTTTATTTAGATAAAATTTTTGCCCAACTCTGGCAACAAGGCACACGTTACTGTACTGCCACGTTTACAAGAGCAAATATCTAGTTTCATATTTTTGGTTTCGCTTAATTTTTTATTGAATATTGTTATTTACTATAGCGTATTATTTATTTAATAGTATAAATTGCACGAAATCTAAGTAAATGCTAGTTCCACAAAGCACTGCAAATCAGCCACTTTTATATACCTTTCCTTTTACCTTTTTATATACCAGCCCAACAGGATTTTCTCATTGAAGGTCACGTGAAGATCAACGTATTTGTCATCAATGTGAAGCTACTGTACGCCACTAAATATTCTACGACGCTCTGAGCGCACGATCTTAAGTTAACTTTTGAGTGGTATCGCATTTACTCAGACTACAAAGCATCACAAAATTTACTAACCACACATCTAGGTGTACAATTTGCAAAGCAGCCGTTTGTAGCTTTCGTACAATATAGGAGCGATAATTCGAAATTTTGTTGGTGTTTTAGGGGACCTCAAGAGACCTCATTGCAAGGTGAAGCCCTCCTGCCAGCAAAGTGTTAATTGGCGAGCTAAACAATTAAAGAACTGGAATTCTAACAGGTATTCTATTTACTTCTCTTCCGTTTTCGTTCTGGAACAACCAATTCTACGGCTATCTTCATGTTGAGTCTCTTAATACTTTACTAATTTCGATCTTATAATGAATATAGCCACTGGTGAATGATATGAAGTTACAAACAACAGAAAAGCAAGTTCGTCTAAACTTCTGATACGGGTCTTTTTCATATTTTGGCTAAAAATTCTTGCCCTGCAGTGCCATAGATGAATTGTTTTAGTAGTAATCATAATTTTTAAAATAATAGAGTGCGTCTAAACTTCTGTTACGCACTGTAGTGTAACTGTAGGATCTATAAAACCAGAATTAAATAAAAAATGTAGGCTAATAGAATGGTGGGTCCAATGTGCCAGAGTCTGGGGCTTAGAAACATTATAAAAAGCGGAGTCAGAGATCAGTCAGTCCCGATGGCAAGCTTCGACAAGCGAGCCGAATATGAGAATGACTGTGTCTGTGACACGGATAAGCCCCGTCAAGTTGCCAACGCGTTGCGAGGACGAGACAACGCGAAGCCACCGAGATGAGACAAGAAGAAGACCACGTCCTCGTGGCTGGCCCGTTCGAATCTAATGCGTCTGTCCAGTGATTCGGGCACACGACGAAAATCAATCAAGTCCATTAAGGGGTTCCCGGACTGGACCGGGCCGGACCGGGCGGACTGGCCAGCCGAGCATTATAATGCCGATACCAGGCAATGTAACGCGATACCTATGCGTCGTTGACCGACGCATTCACAGAGAGAACGGGAGAGAAAGGAAGAGAGAGAGAGAGAGAGAGAGAGAGAGAGAGAGATATGACGGGACCCTCCTGCGTTATGTCATTAATGAAGATCCATTTAACGTGACGCGCTGTCGATTACGAAATTGATGACGATTCTCGGCCGCGCCCCGTCAACTGTCCTTTAACTTTCCCGCCCCGATACTGTCCTCCTATTGTAACCCCTCTCTGATCTCTCGACGTGAACTCGACGGAATTGAATGAGAGAGAGGAGGACCGAAGCTCACAAGAGTGAAACGACTTCACATGAGAGACGCACTGACGCAACGGTGTACTTAATCGCGCAAAACTGTGGGACCGCTTCATGCTTTTTCAGTGAAATATGCTGGACGTCGAATGCAATATGCACGTCGAGGTTTTTCATAATTCAATTGTCTATTTATCCTGGATGCTTTCGTGAAAATGATCTTTGATCTTTGGACATCAGATGATCCACCAGATCAAGCAAGTTCAATGTCAAATGTATGTAGTTGCTAGATGAAAAGCGTTCAATTTTGTTAGGGGTACCCATGAGTAGTGATCGGACCGATACCAAGTTGATACTATCGATACCAATCCGCAAGTTATGATACCGTATCAAATAGGTATCAAAAGTAAAGTATCAAAAACATTGATACCCATTTGATACTTCCATGAAAGTATCGATACCCGTTTGATACTTTACGAATGTTTCGATACCTGTTTGATACTTCAATATATTTGATACTTTAAGAAAGTATCGATTACCGGGGGTCTTTTCCAACAGATGACGCTCGACAGTTCCACACTCACTCACCGCTAGGGTACACTCACACACAGCTAGACCACGTATACGTACGCGAGGATTAAAGTATCAAACAAGTATCGAAACATTCGTAAAGTATCAAACCGGTATTGATACTTTCGTAGAAGTATCGATACTTTCGTAGAAGTATCAAACGGGTATCGATACTTACGTAGAGGTATCAAATGGGTATCGATACTTTTGTAGAAGTATCAAACGGATATCAATTCATGAAGTATCAGTATCGAAAAGTAATACCAAATACCTTACACTTCAATACGTATCGATACTTCCCATTGAGTACTTTGGTATCGAATTGATTGAATATCATCAATAGTATCGGTATCGGTCCGATCACTACCCATGAGTAATGTTGTTTCTTGATATTTATATAAAATTACATTATAGTATCGGTTAATGCACACCACGAGCTAAATATTAACCCTTTGCACTCGGAGATATTTTAACTGGAAAATTAAACATCTTCCGATCTAGAATATTTTCATTCCACACATGATTTAACCTCATACAATATAATACCTCATATTTATATTCTCGGTTTCATATTATCAGTATTTAACTAATTAGATATATTCAATAATGTAAACAATATTTTGAATAATGGTACAGCAATTTTTAATGGCGCCTCAGAGTCACCGTTCGAGTGCTAAGGGTTAATTAAACCGATTAGTAAAAACAAACAAGCTCTACTTTCTCGTGTAAAAAAAAGATACGAAAGAAGACGAGATTCGGAGACCTAGAAAATAGTAGGGCGTCTGTGTAATAAAGCAGGCGAATGAATGATCCACTGGGAAATTGTTTAGATTAATCTAGGTAGAGCACAACCAATTCACCAATATGAGGGGTGATAAAGTTAATGTGGGTACGCTTGCAATGTGCAATTTGCGTTACTCGAAGCGACTTATCAAGTCTGGTCTTCTTAATGTCGCCAATAATTGATAATTGCGAGGGGATCGAGCTCAACTCATCCTATACAGAATTTACCGATTTATCGCGAAAATGAGCTTCACGGAACGTTAAAAGCGCCATATTTCGAGCAAGAAAACACCAGATGTATAAATACACGCTACGTTCAAATATAGGGTACTCGATAGCTAAAATATCTACTGTCGTTATATGTACAGGGTGTATAAAAGGTAATGATCATCCGTCGTAGGAGTGAATATACACCTTTGGATCGGTGGGTTTAAATATAATTTAAAATAGATTTCATGTGTGTCGAAGATACTTTAATTATGAAGCGCAGGATACGTCATTAACTTTTTTTAAAACGGGTACATTATATTTTTTATTGCACCACTTAATTCTTCTTGATACTCTTTGCAAGAGGTACTGTTAATCTACTTATGTGAAAAAATCATTTTTTTAAAAGATATGAGAGGGGTTTAATGTGGTGATTGTTTAAGTTTCCATTTTTAAAAGAAGCGAATGACCTTCATATGTCCTCTACACATCCATCTACAAAAAAAGCTATTAAAAAACGTCAAAATGTACCCCCCTTCGATACCATTCAACTCTACGTGACCCATTTTCCGCTTCGAATAATAATAATCATGTAAATCGAAGGGCTAATACATATGCGGTGACCTATCCTGTATAATATACCTGAAAAGGATTTTATGTTTGCACCAATATGTTCAATTCGCATATCAAACTCAACAACTGGAGCGTCGTCTATTTTTAACTGCGTTATGCGCGTGTCAATTGCTTAACCGATGGTTGTCGCGGGGGAATGTAACACGCATTCTTGTTGATGATGCACCTGATAACCAACCACGTGTGCGTGACATTAATACGTTTCTACCCAGATTTAAAGATTCAGATTGATCAGCTTGTTGAGGTCTCCCTAGCCAGAACTCGTTCTTCTGGTTATCGTCTGTTCAATGTAACGTCGGCGTAAAATTTTATGAACATCTCTTCACCAGTTGGTCAGTGGTGATTTTTGCTCTTGAACAATTAAAATTTTAAACGTTCGCCAATAATTAAGAAATTCGGATGATTGAAACTTGAAGCACAAAAAATATTGATCACTAGGCTGAGGAGATTTATGCAAAGTAATAATTGCAGAGTAGAACAAAAGCCATTTAGGAGTGTGTTTCTTCGCTCAGTAATATTTGAGTGGGTCGAAAGAGTAATGTACTACAAAATTACATTTAAAATAACATTAAAATTATTGAAAAAATTACAAAAATTGATTGTCGTGATGTAATATTAAACGAATGTATTCTTATAGCAATACAATAATTATATTTAATACAGGGTGTCCCAAAAATATTGTACTTCCTTGAAAGAGGTGCCTGAAGTCCTGAAGCGATTCTTGAAGTCATTTGAAGTAACTTTTTCCTTTACGAAAATGTTCTCCGTGGCTTCGTTCAGGAGTTATTAACGAAACGCATGAAAAATGAGAAAAAGAAAATATAATTTATAAAAAGATTCAATGGTTAAGGATGGAGAAAAAGAAACTGGAAGCTCTGACAACGATGAAGATGGCGATGTCGATGAAGCGGAAATAAGTGTACCATTTGCTATCAATTTAGCTATGACAATGAAATGTTATTTCGATACTCATTCAGAATGTTAGGTGCGCCCTATTCAGCAATAATTATTGTATAGGTTTTCGATTACGATTGGCAACATCATGACTGCTATTACCCAAGGTGTGTACAATACAGGTCAAACTCATCTGTTTTTATTTATTAATTCTATGAAATAATTCAATAAGGAATTAGTCATTTTGATATCTTATTCGTAAACAGTAGTTCGTAGCAAATATTTCATCTTCTGTTCTATTAAGTACAATTGTAGCTTGAATTAAAATGTCGTCCCAGAGATGGCACAAATTTTAATCTTTCATCATAAACCAACATACAGTAGAACCTCGATAATTAATACGTTTAATACATTTAAGATAATATCACACAGTACATATTTTCAATTCTTTTAACTTTTTTACTGTTTTAAATTACGCCCACTCATGTTTGCTATAAATGCATGAAATCCTCTGTCCAGTAATTATATATGCACAGTTAATCTTAACTAAACACACTTATTTGTTAAGGTAATCTTTAATTTTTTTTAACCATCGAAGACTGTCTTTTCGAGATCTCTCATTCACTGGTTTGGATAATCGAGGTACTAATATATATAATAGCAATCTCACCATTTTACATTATTTTAACCCCTTGTCGTAGAATTTTCTTTACAGTTACAATTTAAATGTCATCGAAGAGAAAACAAAATTTATATTTTTTGTACGACTCCATTTATTTTAATGCTTAAATATTAATTACAAACGAATCTATATCATCAAAAAGGAAACGCGTAACATTCATATTTGTTAGACTTTGTTAAAATCTTCATGACGAGTCTGACTCGTTCAAATACGACAAGGGGTGAAAGTACCAAAACCATCATTTCCATCGACGCGTATCTAGATCGTCGGACGAGATGAACCTTGGGACTAAATAGTAAGACACGGGGTTAAGCGGCCGCCATTACTCACTACTCTCTGCTTGAAAATGTGAAATATTTTCGCTATAAATTTCACTTGGCGCTGATTTCAATCAACCCACTTTCGAGAGGGTAAATAAGACTGTTCGAAATCCGGGCGATAGAAGAAGGTGCGAAAGATCATTAATAAGCATCTCGTTCCTATATGGACGTGGTCGTTGAAAAGGGGCCGTGAGAGCTGCGAAGGGGCTTCATTAATAATAATTTCGAAGAATGGGACGTGGCACCGGTCTCGGACCCCCCTCGATTTGACTAATATCGATCAACAACAGCGTTGACCTGATCCGAGGTTAATAGTTCCCGAGGCAGTCTCTTCGCGACAAAGGTATTTATTAAGCACGAGCTGCTGCGTTGAACGGAACTCCATATATCATCGTTTCGGCTGAGATCGGACGTCGTGCGGCTCGTTCATTTCGCGTTATAATCCGACAAGAAAATGAGCGGCACTGTTCGAACCGCGATACACGAGGCCAGATAATTGGTTGATTTTTTATCCCAACCGGCGATTGCAACGACAACAGGTAACAAGATTATCCTTTCGCTTGGATAACCACAGAACCATCCGTGGATTTAGCAACCGTTAAATGCACGGCTTTCGTCGCACAATTTATCGGGGACGATAATGCGATATGCCGCCACTAAAAAGGCCGCGGAGCCGATGACGGTTTGTCAGATGATGCATACGATCGTTATTCGGTTGGGCAATTCTGGTCCCCTATCCCAGGATCCGAGCAGCCTGTCAAGGAATCGCTCGGTTTTGCATCCGTTCTGTTTATCTCGTCCGATAGGCCGTGTGTGTCCCTCCCGCTGATTCGCAATTAAGCCCTCTGCGAGATATTCATACGTTTCTCCGGGCAAAGATTAACTCGTACCGCAAGATTGTACCGATTAATGCCTGCGTTGCGCAGGAGACTCCGGAGCACCCGGCATTGTAATAATGATTGTGAGCTCGGCAATTGCTAATTGTCCATGCGGTGATCCCGCCGCTCCGGCCGGACACCGTGTAATCATTGTAAGTCTTGTTACGGAGTTGCTTAACAAGGTGTTTAATGAATACGCCGGATTCTATTTGCGTGTTCGATTTTTATCGCGCATCAAAATTTCATCGGCGGAACGATCGAAGCGATACGCCGCGCTGGAACGATCGAAGCGATACGCCGCGCCGCGCCGCGCCGCGGAGCAAGCAATGCCAAGGGCGGGGAGCATTAACTGATACGAGTCGCAGTAATGAATGATCCGTATCTGTATCAACTGTGAATCATTTCAATAGGCACGAGAATCGATTAGACATTCATGACCGGCTGCATATGGTACTTCCGAGAATAATGGTAATTGCTACTTGGCTACTTTCTCTGCTCTGTAAGATCCTTTGTGGCAGTGTCTCCCAACCTTTTCTGTGCCATGCCACACTTCAGGGTTGCCAGATCGAGGAAATCGAGGGGAAAACAGTTTACCCCTCTCTGATGACCAGATTTATACGTGACCAGTCTACGGTCTTAGTGGAGTATGCTCATGGTGCTGGAATGGAGTAGTAGAAGGGGAAAAAGAGGAGAGGAAAAATCGGGGGCTTCGGAGTCGGTAGACAAAATTCTTAACTCCAACTCCGACTCCAACTCCTCTTTTTTTTACCTCCGACGCCGATTTCGACTCCAACTCCGACGCCGATTTCGACTCCGACTCCGACTCCGACTCCGATTCCGACTCCGACTCTCCAAATTGAAAAAAATATGTACTCAAAATAATTAAGTGTTGTAATACAACTGAATAAATAGTTGAAATATTGTATTAAAATCTGAGAATATGGAATAGATAACTCTGATACAACACAACACTTGTTTGTTACTTTCTCACTTTCAGGAAATAGTTAGAAAATACTACTACCATAACTTTAACTGTTTCTCCTCTACATAGTGCCGCGGTATATACATATACAATACGTCTATACTGTAGATCGAAATCTATTAATGATTTATAAACAAAAGAGCCACAGTTGGAGTCGGAGTCGATATATTTTTTTCCGACTCTGACTCCGACTCCGGGAGTCGATACATAGCTTTTTCTAACTCCGGCTCCGACTCCAGTGATTAGCAATTACTCCCAAACTCCGACTCCGACTCCACGACTCCGACTCCGACTCCGACTCCGAAGCCCTGGAAAAATCGACCAGTTCTGGCGACACTGCCCCACCTAAGCCTTATTAAAATTCCTACGCTCCCTATGTATCAGGTTGATAAGTAAATTCGCGACCTTTTGTTTTGTAATTCTTTTATTGTATCATTATAACCTCATTTAGTGACCATTCCTTTTGAACTGTATATCATTGGAAAGCCCTGAATTTTTCGATTAATTTGATATAAATACTCGTGCTTAGAAAATACATTTAAATGACTTTGTTTGAGAAAATGTGGAGGTCGCGAACTTTAGTTGCCAACCTAATAACATTCAGGGGTTCAACAGCACTGTAATATGTGACACAGAAAGATGACATCTAAATTGAATGTGTTAAACTGCCGGCAACTTCTATCCAATTGTCTGTATAGATGGATCATCGCGTAAAATTATTGTGTAAGTAAGTACAAAGTTATATAAGCAATTTCAGCTTGGACAAAGAATGGCATCATAGTAATAGTACATAGAAAAATAATAATTATGCCGTTTATTGTTGTATACATTCAACATTTAACAAACAAACGATTTTAATAAATAAGGGGATAAAATAAATAGTGAATAGAAAACGATGTATAGTGCAATAACGAATTAAAAAAACAAAGTTGAAATCAAATAGAATGAAAATACACTTTTTTGTTAATAAGAACTGTGAATTATATAAATATATAATAAATATATAAAAATTTTAAAAAAATATAAATATGTATATATGATATATATATATATATATATATCTTATTATACATATAATAATGATATTTGTTAAAAGTCATGAATGAAATTCCGTTCGAAAGAATACTTATTACATCGAATACAGATTTTTATGCAAAATAAAGATTGCCAGTATTAATTGCAAAATGCAGGAGCTAATAAAGACATTTATTTTTGGTCTTTATCATTTTAATAAGTCGATGGTGATCAGGATTTTAAAATTCTTTAAATGTTTTTGATTTTCATTCGACCACTACTTGTTCGTCGTAAGTGCGTAAATTACTTTATAACATTATATCATACACAGAAAGTGAAAAGAATGTAATAGATAGCCCGTAAAAGTTAATGTAGATACTTCGAAGATATAAACGATGAAATAAGATTAGACAGTGAAGAATTATTACAGTAAAAACGTTGAGGCATTATAAAGTGTACGGCGCTAGGATATTAATATAGAAATGGAATAGTAAAAATAGAGCGACGAGAGCGAACGAGTGAACTAAAGCGAACTAATGGGCGAAACGAGCCAATGAACTATAATGAACCCAGTGTACTGCCAAACCAATGAAATAGAGCGATTCTATGAGCTAGAATGAGCATCCTTTTAGTAGTTTAGATTTTGCGATACCCTCAAATACGAGTGTGAGAATAAAACGAGGCTAAACGTTTATATTCTTCTGAAGAATGAATGTTTATTAGTGCATTATGGCAGCTATGAGCAAACATTTCTCTACACCCCGTACAATGCGGATTGATTTGCTCCATTTGGATTTAAGCACCCAGTATATACAGGGTGTCCCAAAATTCCTTCAACAGCCGGAAATGGGAGGTTCCCGAGATTATTTGAAGCAACATTTTCATTTGCAAAAATGTTATTCGCGGCTTTGTTTAAGAGTTATTAACGAAAAACACGGACCAATCAGAGCGCGACCTAGACGCGAGTTGGCACAGTCGGCCAATAGACAATAGGCGCGTCGAGCCGACAGTTCCAACTCGCGTCTAGGTCGCGCTCTGATTGAACCGTATTTTTCGTTAATAACTCCCAAACTAAGCCACAGATAACATTTTTGCAAAGGAAAATGTTGCTTCAAATGATCTCAGGAACCTCCCATTTCCGGCTGTTGAAGGAATTTTGGGACACCCTGTATAGAAACAGAACCTGAGATTTAACAACATTCAAGATGTTTATAAAATAATAGCGAATCGTTGCTTTGCGACACGAATATTGATTAATTAGGCCGGCGTATTATCACTCTTCCGATAAATACGGTGCTGTACGCACGTACATTTTGTGTTATGTTTCTTCTTTACAATTCTGTTGGTAATAAATTACTTTTTGTTAAATGATCTCTGGACTGCGCTTGATTTAAACTATATTTCAAACCTCCCGCATACAACAACATCCATTATGTCATTTGCATCAAATTCTTCTGAACTGGAGGTTCATCTGGCAATACAGGCACGATCTCCTCCATCATAATTAAAACATTTACATATCTAAACAGACAGAGAGAGCGAGAGAGCAAGGGAGAGAGAACAAGCGTTTGACTATCCCGTTGTTCAATTACTTCGGTGGCTCGGAGTAATTGCCAGTTTAGCATGTAAATAACGAAACGATCCCGAGCGTTCCCGTTCTAAACGTTGATCGGCATTCTTTTGGCATTAATTTCATTTGAGTTACCTACGTCCGGGATATTTCAATTAAAAGCGGTAGGCCAATCACCAGTCGCTCAGCACGCAGCATGCTCTATCGCGTGGGCGTTAGGAGCTGCGTCGCTGTTGCTGTAGGGGTTCCCGGGTTTCACTCTACAACTATGTAATGACACGTGTTCCTTAGCGTTCGTGTTTCGCCTTCAATTATCTTACATCGGCCCGAATAAATTACCTTTGTTCTAACACGCGTTCCTTTGATCGGGCGACGATGCTCACCAGGCTTTTCCCGGGGAACTGTACACTGTACACGCTCGGGCCTGGGACGGGCTGTCGACTGGCGAGCACGCACGCGACTGATTTGTTGGACGGACCAATCCGAACGGGATACTTTATTTCAATACGAATGGAAAAGCCTCGACACGAAAGATAGGCCGCGTCCCACGCACTTCCCGCGCCGGCCGTAAGGTGGAAATGGGTTAAGATATGAAAAACAAATACGCGCCGAAGCTGAACAACTTTAGATAGTCGAATCTAGCGGGTCTGTTCCGATCGGGCCGTTTGCGACTCCAGTTTCTGGAATCGAAGTTCACTGACGAAAATTCGATCGCTGCATAAAGCGAAACAGTAGAGAGAAACGAAAATAGAACGTCAGTATTTATGTGGAAAAAGTCACTCCTATGGAATGGGATGTAAGTTGAGGCGGAGATTGTATTTGCTTCGCGAGTTTTCACGCAATTGAGTTCGTCGAACAAAGTTTAAGGATGTTCTGGAGGTAATATAAAAACGCAACAAAATTTTTGAAAATTTGACAAGATATAATTCTTACTGAATTAATGCAATTACCAAAGTTTGGGTTCGATTCACTGCACCGTTTAAGAATTATAGCAACTTAAAGTTTTCGCATTTTAACACGTCTTCTTATGGAGAATTCACAAAATTCCACTTCAAACCTTATTTAAACCTTGAAAAAACGCAACTAGAAACAGTTACCAGTTTTTTTTATATGTAGTAAAAATGATGTAATTAATTATGTTCAAAATTTATTAGGATTCACTAAACAGTTACGGAGCAAAAAAATTATAAACTGTTACAAAACGTCAAATTTATCGTGTTGTCTCTCACTAGCATGGAAGCGCGACAAGTGTAGACCACTGAATGTAGCTACAGAGGGTACAGTATTCGCAAAAGTTTAATGCAAAATATACTCATGAATGGCTTTCATTGCCCATATATTGATGGATTTCGAATTTCTTGTACTTTTGTCTCCCATTGTACCTCCAGAACATCCTTAAGCGACTCTGAAAGTTCAGAATTGATAGAAGAACAATATTTCATTTTTACCCAAGAATAATTGATATCGGAATAAAATCTCGTGCGAAAGATTTGGGTAAGCTAAAATGGAAAGGAAAAATCATGTTTCTCGTCATGTTTCTTTGATGCTGTTCAGGGTAATAATCGCAAAGTAGATTGTGTAAATTTATGCGTGTGGAAGGATAATTCTGTAAGCTGACTTGAAAGAAAAATAGAGAATAACAATTTCTTTTTATACATTTTTAAAGACAACGGGGAAACTTAAAAGAAATTTTTCCTTCGTTGATGCCATCAGTCAATTAAAAAGGACATAACACTACAAATTAAACCTTATTAAATCCTGTACTTTACAGTACAATTTCTGTATGTTGTACATGCACAAGTAGACTTACAATTAGAAACATATAACTAATTGTACGTGTACCAATTAATTCTAGTGTGACATTGAAGTTCAATAGAGCCGAATGTAAATATGATTTCTACGCTATACGTATTCATAATTATTTTCATATATTTCAGTTTATGTTATTTTGATTAATTTTTGTTTGATTAAACTGTGTAATGGAAATTATAAGTAAATAAATTAGCAATTAAACATGATTTGTGCGGCACTGGGAGAGAACTTATCTTATCTTACAGAACATGTAAAAAGTGGTACCAAATATTTAAAGCAGGAAATTTTGTTTGTAAGACGACGATCGTTCAGGTGCACCGAGGAAGTTCGATGACGGTGTGTTAGAGGAATTGCTCAACAAAAATCCGACCCAAACGCAAGAAGATTTGGCAGGAAGATTGGGAGTCACCAGACATTACATAAAATGTAATAAAATCTTGAATTTGGAAAAAAGGGGGAAAGAACTTATTTGCACACCTAATAAATATCAACTTGAATTGTAGAAATAAAAGTTCACGATATAAATTCAACTTTGGTCCGAGACTGCAGCCCGGCAATTGAAGGTTAATTTCTTAAAGGCGCATCGGCTCGTTAACCTCTGCCAATTAATCAAAGGTGTTCGAACATCGGAGTACATAACACGATCTGGCAAACTCCCACGAACACGAAGAGAGATCGCCACGAGCGAGTATCGAAAAATGATATAAATCCCTGTCCAAACATTGCGGGTACCCGTGGTCCGTGACCACAACGAGGAAGTGCTCAGGTGCAAGAGACACGTGAGAAACTGCAAGAGCGCATCTCGAACCCGACCGAAATGGTACCTTCGGAAAAAACCGCAGTCGTTTCGAGACATACGTGCGCAGGTACCCACGAGTAGGTATGCGCGTATGTAGCTCGGAGGAACGTTCGTGCAGATCGACCGAGAAAGAGAGAGAGAGAGAGAGAGAGAGAGAGAGAGAGAGGCAGAGAAAGAGTAAGAGAGAGCTCTTGAGAAGTTGCGAGCATTAGCATATCGAGATTGCGGAGCACCACGGAAACGACGCGATAATGGCTTGTACTCGCAACAAAAGTTCATTAACGAGCCCACGATGGAAATCGTGGCAGCCGGACACGCATTATTGCGTGCACGTACAACTGCGATCCGGTAATACGGCGCGACTATCTTCGCGCGACGCCACGTAATTGTACCGTGCGAACGAATTCATTTTCCACTGTGTTATTCGCCGTATCGCTCCGCGTCGCGTCGCGTCATGGCGGTCAATTTGTATCGATTATTTAGCGACTTCCACGCTCAATGTTTCGACGGGTGTTTCCCTTTTATTTTTCTTCTCCCCGGCCACGGTGATCGTTCATTTCGATCATGCGGCTTGTCGGCCGCGCAATTTGTTTCTGGATATCGTGTTACTCGTCGAGCGAACAAACACCCCGAATTACACGGTCCGCTCCCGCCATTTTATTGAAAATAACGAATATTACGGTTTGCATTATTAAATAAAATCCCGTGACCGCTACGAGTGTCCCTGTTTGCGACCATGTTTTGCGAGTGAGCGTTTTAAATTTACTTCTTGCAAAAACGTATAAGCGTAAATCGTTCATATAAACGATGCAGATAATATTTAAGTGGTTAAAATAAGAGACGTAGATCTTCAAAGTAATTTACTTTAAAACAGAAATCAACCAAACCATACGATAATTAACGAGGAACGTTTAATCAACAATTACATAAATAAAGCATAATAGTTTCTGTTTATTTACTTGAATCGTATCGGTAACGGCATAGATCGATAAGAGGACCTGATAGTAAATTGTGTGTTTAAACAGAATAATTAAAAATTAGAAATATTAAAAATTGTATCTTATGCGCTACGATAAGATCGCCGCAAGAGTTTAAGTGTTCCCCGTCACGGAATTCCACCATCACGACCAATTTACAGCACCGTCGATCCCACCCAAGTCGTCATATTTCTTATCGAAAGAATTATCCCCGCAAAACGATGGAAAAAATAGCTCACGCGCCGACACCGAAACCCAGATAAAATTACGCTGCGTTCCCATCACCTCGGCTGCCGGAATAATAAAATAAATACTTGTTACCAGCCGACACGAGCAAAACGTCGAATCGACCCGCGATATAAATTACACCGTGAGGGATACATACGGGCTAATACTGTTCGTATAATTCAATACCCCCTCAATGAAACACACAGAGCCCGTTCAACGAGCGAAAACTGCATCTTTGTACCTCACTGTCCGAGAGGAGCTCACACATTCTTTCTTTCTCCCTCTCTTCCTGCTGTCCTCGTCTCGTTAATGCACGTAACAGTGGGCGGATCGAGACCCCCAAGTGCGAAAAGTTAGATGGTACGTTATTATTTTTAGGATCAATAAATATTTGTCGATTTAACTGCGCCACATCGCCTTAGGCGCCGATTTATCCCCGCAAGGATTTGCATACGCGATCGGGGGATGCGATGGTTTCGACGGGATCGATCGACGGTGTAATTGATTTAGGGAGGCGCCTTTCGATCCGCTATAAATCACGGAATCCACCGCGGCTCTTAGGAACGTCATTTGTTATCATTAAGCCTCTCTCTTTACCGATTACTGGTACCACACGGGCCTGAATCTATTTCACAAATTGATCGCGGCCACCGACGCGACGTCTAGGATTTCAGAAGTTCGAAGATTCTCTACGGGGTAGGTCGAAACGAATCCTCCCATTGATCGATGCATTGTCCGGTAAACTGTTGTCTACTGATTGGGGCGTTGTCTGCGGCAGCAGTAGTAAAAGAAGATCATTATCAATTTATTGCCACTGATGTAGAAGGACATCAATATCATCACTAGACTGCGGACTGCGGATTTTTATGAAGTCATAGTTCACTCCAGACTTCAAACTTGCAATGTAGCAGTGGACATAGTTAAACAACAAACTTATCATTCAAGACTACGTCTGCGCAATGTACCAACTCCGATGAAGGTTTCAAAATTGTTTACACAAGCTCAGATTATTATTGAAAAGTCTCAAAAAGTCTAAATCATCAACAAATTATGATAACATCGGCAACATCATACAGAAAGAAACCTTCGGTCTCGGTCCCTGAAAACGTAATCGTTAAGGAAATGTGCAAATAAATCCGCGTAATCATTTTAATTACATTTATTGAGTTATTCGTTTAAAATGATATGCGATTAAAAGAAAAGGTACAAATTATTATCAAATAGATTATTATCAATTTATTGCCTCTGATGTAAATGGACATCAGTGATGATTCGGAACCGTGGAAGGGGAAGGGTAGACTAGGAGACAATGTGGTGACGCTGCGAGAAAACAGAAATCGGATCTATTCACGAATTCGAGAGTGTAAGAGACCGATTTACTGTCGCCAATTACTGTCATCCTAAATTGGTTTACTTGGAATAACAAATAAACGCTATGAAGTTGTACACGAGTAAAATTTGCCTCCAATTAAAACTGTGAATCATACGATAGAAAAGACAGCAGTGCGTATCAAATCGAGAATGTCTGTGACAACGGCCATCAAAAATACAAGAGGCAGTATTTGGTTGGGCAATAGTAGTTGAGGTGTCAGTAGTTCGATCAAACGTGTTTTACTAGACATATTTCTGAAACAAATGATTTGATAAACAAAAGGTTTGGGTAGAGGTTAACAGAGATGATTTGAATATAGTTTGAATAGAGATAAACGAACGGTTTAAACATATAAATAGAGGTTCGTAGAAGTTCAGGAGGTTACAGAAATTGTTTCTTCAGTTAAATATGTTAAATAGTAATAAATACAAATAAAAACGGTAATTATTTACAAGGTGGTTCTGTTTCCCGATTTTGATTTTTAAATACGTTAAAGACCTTGACATTGTAAGTAACTTTGACTGAAAAAAAAAGAATTAACAATTTTCCGCTTAAAATTGTTTGACAAGATATTGATCAAATGGATTACTGCTACACGAATGACGTTTTAAATGTAAACGAATGAGTGCCTTTATCCATAACGCAGGCCACTAAGTTGGAAGTGACGTGATTCGAGATGGAAAGTAAACGATTTAGTAATTTTTTAAAAAGAAACTATCGATTATATTCGACGCGATTTATAGCCTGCAGAGCTCCATAGAAGGAAATTTCACTTGCCTCGTCAGTTAATTTCTTCGGGAGAGACAACGTTCTTCCTGGTGGGAACGGTCCCGCCCTCCGTTTCAATCCGCTACCTCGCCTTCTATTTAGCCCGACCGATAATATCTGTCTCGATAGAGACATTCAACGCCGCAAAAACACAGCGAGGCAGGACATCGTTGAAACAGCTTTCAACCCTGGCAACGGCTCGAGAGAAAGCTTGTCTGTCCACTAAGCTACCAGCCAGAAAGATTGAAATTCCGAAGAAATTGCATTTCCATCGATTCTATCGGCGTCAATAAAAGGATAGGCGTTGCAGCAATGACAATGAACACATCCAGCACTTGAACGTCTTGATCTCTCGCGTGTATCCCCGAGACAGGTGAAAGGAACACGCTCGACGAAAATTACTCTCGAGATAACGATACTATCTGCCGCTGCCATGAATTATGAGCGCCGGCACGCCGTGTTCGGTATTTATCGAAGTACCGTTTGACAACGTGAAAATTACTACTTATCGCGCAAGCCGTCGATCTCGCGGAGAACCGTGCCGATTCCACGCTATCGGGAAGCTTGTACGAATAGTATCGACACCGGGATAAGAGGCCCGCTAGAGAACGATAGAGATAATCGATCGGAACACGCGCCGCCTGTCGCTAATGCGCCAGATCCTCAGCGATATTCGGATTCCGGAGGGAATTCCTGCTACGTGTTGGATTCGAGGCACAATGTGTGTCCGAGGAGCGTCGAGAATGCAACATCAAAGGACGTCTGTTTAAAGGTGGTTCGGAACCCACCTTATAAAAACTGTAGGTCCCGTCGCGAAATAACCCTGAATAGGAGTTCCAAAAGCGACGTAAAATAAGGAAAAAAAAGGACGTCTGTTTTAACCCTCTCCGTGTTTTTACTTCACCTAATATATTCGACATTACATAAACGCATTTTCGAAGGTCAATAGTTAAGGTAAGGAGGTCAAAAGCGTCTCTGAACATTCGATAGCTCATCCAAAGAAAATACTTTGCGCCAATTTTCAACCCCATATGTCGACATGGGAGGTAGTGATGGGGTAATTTCTCTTATCCTCATCAATTGAAACCTCTGAAAAAAATCAGGCATATTTCAGCTATAGAATTATATCTTGTCAAATTTTCAAAAATGTTGTTGCGTTTTTATATTAACTCCAGAACATCTCATGGACTATGTAATCTTTCTCACGAATATGAAATCAATTATTATCTGTTTCTCAAAAGAACATATCTAGAGTCATAGTCCACTCCAGACTTACAACGTAGTAGTGGACAGCTATTATGTTTCAAATATTCCTCTTTTAAACAACAAACTTATCTTTCAAAGACAGAAAGAGAAAGAGAGAAAAAACGAACAAATTATGATAACTAGACTGTGGATCTTTACGCGTTTACGAAGAATTTGTTTAGGTGAAATATAAAACAGTGAAAAAATTTTAAAAATTCAAGAATGTAACGATTCTTTTAATGTAACAAAGTCGTTAAGGGATGAAATCAATTCTTATGTTATTCGAGCTTCCAACAATCAGTGCAAAACATTTTTATTTTGCGTAAAAATCCGCAGTCTAATGATAACATCGGCGACATCATACAGAAAGAAACCTTCGATCTCGGTCCCCGAGGACTTAATCGTTAAAGAAATGTGCAAATAAATCCGTAGGAACATTTTAATTACGTTTATCGGTTGATTTATTCGTTTAAAATGATACGCGATTAAAGGGAAAGGTATAAATTCCGCGAAACCGTCTGCCGATGATTACGATTAAGGTAACCTCCAGTATCCGGCGTTCTCGCAGCGTTTGAAGCTTGTGTAGGCCGCAGAGGTTGCAACAAGAGCAAAAGTCGAGTGAAAAAGGAGGGAACTTGCGTCGCGTCGATGGGACCTGACTGCGTCCTTTGATTTACGCGCGCGACCAGCACGAAGCCAGGATGCACGCACCGCGTGCTCCTGCCGTTCTCTCAACTTTCTCAAGATCGCCGCCCGAGAGCCCGAGAGCCCGAGAGCCCGAGAGCCCAAGAGCCCGGGAACCGGGAACGGGAGCGTATATAACAGCGATTTGTCATCGTACCGAGATTTCACGATTTAAGGACCCACCAATTGACCCCATGCGTTCTCGCGGCAGACCGGAGATTTAGAGTCGCATGCACCGACATTAAGTGGTCCCCGCGTGAAGCGTGCGGAATACTGATCGCGGCCACTATGCTGCGTCCTGCCACGTAGATCGCCGTACCAAACCCACGACCATTCCTAATTAACCGTCCCATTGCACTTTTTGCACGGCTACGACTGTCCCCAACTAGCGTTTAGGCACGGCCCACCCGTGACACTCGAGAGATACGCGACTTCACTGGCCTCGTTAAAAGTCCCCTCGAAAAGGTTTATGTGTAGTGATGGCGTGCAAAAGTGATCGCAGAATCACGATCACAGTCGTGAGTTTAACTTCAATCTTGCCGTGATCGTGATTCTTTAATCTCGAGTGAAGTTTTGTAATTCTTCATCTCGATTAAATTAGTTCTTTTATTAAATACATCAATTAACTCGAATAAAAATATCTGCATATAACGCAAATCGAAAAAGTTACGTTACGTTTTCTGTAGATAATTTAAATTTCCTTCATTTAATGATAAAAATCAAAAATATTCAATTTTCTTTTCCGCGCATTATTTCAGTATTTAAAAAAGGATAAATCAATTCTTCCTCTCAATAATTTCTTTTATGTTCATGTTTGCATATGCTATGTATAAAATTTTACAAAATACCAATTTAGTACTTAACAATTATAGGAAACGCAAATGATAGTTTGAGAAACGTCTTAGAAATCTATAAGTAAAACTTATAGTTTATGTTTCTGTGGCTTGCGCGAAGAATATGGTCTCCGCTAATCAGAAATGACCGCAAGAATCATGAATAGACTGCGGATTTAATGCATTTATGACAAATAATTATTTCAATAAAAATTAATTTTTTAAAAATACCACGATTTTAAAAATGGACTAAAAAGTATCAAATAATTTTTCCTAGCCCCATACAGGTTCCTAACCCCATACAGATTGTGAATTTTTAATAGCTATGAAATACTTGTAAGATTTAAAACGAAAAACGTGGGGCGCATGCAATGGATAATTATGAATAGCTCATCTAAGTCACTAACAATTTTATTTTATTCACACTGCAAATGATATGAACTGTTGTGTGAGTTTTCTCAACGGTAGCTACTCTCTATACCCTTTACTATAATATTATCTCGCGCCCCACGTTTTTCCACGGCTTCCTTCGGCTGAGACACCCTGTATACTATTCTTACTGCATTGTTAGTTATGATTTCTATCTTATTTTAACGATTAACGTTGTTTCTTATGTGTGTTTTGGGAATACCTTGCTTCCGATTTAACGATTCAAACAACGAAACGCACGAAAATATGGCGGCGCGTTCTAATTAATGGCCTAACGTACCCAGTCACGTATTTCTCTTTTCCACCAATTTGAAGCTGCTTTCAAGAACGGACCGCGAGGTTGATTCACCTAATTATCGAAGCCTCTATTTAAGTGAACAAAAGAGCACACCGAGCAGTAAAGGAACGATTCCCTTTCATATTCATACGATTTTATCATCCTCGAACCGGGTAAAATACTCATTAAATTTGAAGTTAGGTTAAGAACAACCCGTAGCTGTTATATATTTTCTTTTTCATCAGTAATGTAATTTCGCTTGATTTCGCTTAAATTTGTTAAGGGGAGACTAGTACTTTTACTTTTTGCGATATGAAGATAAACTCATACAGTATAAAAGTAAATTTATTTTATCTCTTCTGAATGTTTATCAGATATTATGCAAGTCTTGTTATCCTTTTCGACAATTATTTTGATACAAATGTTAAGATATTTGCTTAAAGTTGGGTTATTCTGGAATTACACCTATTATTGATACAAAATAAAATACTTTGAGGTATAAGCGCCGGCGGAATTTGTAATCAAATAAGTTTTATTCGAAGTGGGTAAATCTATCAATTTCTTTTTATCCATTTTTGTTGTTGAAATTATATCTTACAACTTTATGTCCAAAAAGTATTAACATTGGTATTCCGTTGAAATAAAAAAGAACATTCAGTACTCATAGTTCAGTGAACAGTATGATAAAAAAAACTGGGACCACCTCTGTCTCACACTCTCGTTGCATAAATTACAATCCTTATTCTGCAGAACGTAATTCGAGCGAGATAAAATCAGAACAAAATGCATGGAAAACCGAAGCAGCTGGGATTTAATAAATGGTCGTAGGGCTATATTAAATATGAATTATGACACATTGGAACGTGTGATATATTGAGACATTATTCGCGCGACTTAGAAATGATAATTGATGGCGTCCCATGCGAAACAGGTCGGCAGTTTAACTCGGTTAGTCGAGCAGTACCTACCAGCCGCGCGGCGCGGCGCGGCGACGAGACGCTGAAATACGAAAAACGGTGCGTCTAATCCCGCAGAATACTGAATTATGGCGGTATAGTGCACGAGAAGAGGTCGATGATAAGTGGCCAGAGGTGTACGTACAGTTGTAACGCGTTCCCGCGGAGCTATTTAATTCGTTGAGACGTGCTTTTATTTCCCTCCCTAGATCACAGCGGATTCCTGCCAGTGCCGGAGGTTTAAATGACCCTTGGAATTAAGTTAGTGTCCGACTAGCATAACAGGGTTAAATGATATGCGGACTACCTCCTACCATCTGGCGGATCTATTCTTCGAAAGTAAACGCACGTTCGAATATACGAACAGAGATCTGCGGACTTTATTTAATACTTAACCTCCTCCATTTCTAGTATATTCTAGTATATTCCAGAATATTCTTGAATATTCTAGTATATTCTAGTATCTCCCAGTACATTATAGTATATTCCAGTATATTCTAGTATCTTTCAGTACATTCTAGTCTATTCCAGTATATTCTAGTGTATTTTAGTACCTCCCAGTACATTCTAGTATATTCCAACACACATATTTTAGTATACTCTTGTATATTCTAGTACCTCCCAGTACATTCTAGTGTATTCCAGTATATTCTAGTACCTCCCAGTACATTCTAGTGTATTCCAGTATATTCTAGTATATTCTAGTATATTTTAGTACCTCCCAGTACATTCTAGTATATTCCAACACACATATTTTAGTATACAGTATACTCTTGTATATTCTAGTATATTCTGGTATATTCAGGTAAATTATGTATATTCTAGTATATTCCAGCATATTCTAGTATATTCCAGGACCTTCCAGTACATTCTATTATATTCCAGTATATTCCAGTACCTCCCAGTACAGTCTAGTGTCTAGTATGTTCCAAAATACATACATATGTTAGTATATTCTAGTATATTTTAGTATATCCTAGTAACTTGAATGAATACACATGATATACTTATACATGGGGTTGCCAACTTTTTTCAAGACAATTCCGGGACATACTGCCCAAAACTGAATACATATACGTATGTAATTTCTCAATATTTTTCACTGAGAAACTACTTAACATTACATACATAGTTTTCTCAGCAAAATTTTTTTTTATGTACAACAAAATATGTAATAATACAGTTTTTTCTTTTTTTTCATTTTGATTATTAAACGATGGTTCGCCTGCCTGATGATTCTCTTATATATAATACATAGTAATAAAAATAAATCTTTAGTTCAGTTTGACGTTCAACTGAGATTCTGGACAGCAGCTTTAATTCCAGGACAATCCGGGACGAATGGCAACCCTATAGGTGTGGTTACCAACAACATCTGCAATTTCCGTTTGGAGGATATGCGAAACGCGAAAGCATGAATGGACGCTGATAACAATTGAATACCAGATTTCCGTATCACAAACTTTCCACTGATAAGAGATGCTCGATTAATCTTACGTAACCTACATTGGCAGTGATAAATACAAAATTATATTTGCATATCTTCAGATAAAAATGACTATCTTACATTGCTTCACAAAAGTTACATTTAATGCGAAGTAACAATTTGATTGACATTGAAATCATCTTTTAAATAAAGTAAAATCAAACATCCATATTAAAATTGAAGGTAAGAGCCTAATGATCAGCTTTGTACCTTCAAATAGTGAACAAAATGCCCCAAAAGTGTTGCCCCAAGGAAATTCAACAATTTTGGGGCAGCCTGTATAATGAACTTCTACATCCCAATAGAATTTCATGATAAAAACGTATCCTAATATTTTCATCTGAAATCGGATATTTTATATGCGACAACCTAATAGTATGCATGATTCAATTCTTCGGAAAGCGTACAACGTCCCCGAATGTCCCTGATATAACCAGTAAAGTTTTATGAATTTTATCAAATGTTGTAGAAAGGCAATTTACATATTGCTCACTGCTCCGAGAACATTTGCAATTAGTTTCGTAAAGAATGCTACAGAGTTGATCGCACACAAAGATTGTGTGAAATGAATAGAATGAAAAGTTCTACGTTAAAAATTGTTTGATGAAGGGAGACCACGTTGCGTTTAGCACATTAATGTGATCGTAAGAAGTTGCGATTGCGGAGGTTGTATCAGCGAAGTCGTAAATTAGTATAATGCCGGCAACTCATTACTGTCCCTAAGACTAAGCAAATCTGGGGAAGACGACTGTGCTCTAATTTGAAACGACGTTCCCGATTCGCAATCTTGTGGAAACATCGATACAATGACTCAGTTTAATTAGAGATAGATAAGATTTCAGAAAATCACGAGTCAATTAGTTATCAAGACTACCACCGGTTTGAAGATTACCACTAAGTCGCGTATGTTCCGTGGATAATCAATGTTATATCGCTCGGCAGGGGGGGAAGAGGAGTGGGGGGAGAGGGGGAGGAGGAAGAAGGGAGGAGGAGCGTTCGTCGCGACAGAGACGAGCATTTTCCCGCATGCAAATAATTACGGGAGGGTTAGGTATCATTACGCAAGCAACAGAATGCTCGGCACGCCGAGATAGCTGCATTAGGAAGTTCAGAAAAATGCCGGGGATACAACGCCGATAAGATCGGCAGACGTTGCAAACGTGGAACTACATATTCCGCGGGACAGGAATAGTGGAGCGAGAAACCCAGGAATCCAGAAAATTGCGTTTCATGGAAAACGCTGACGGTTCTCCGAATTAATTAGTTTTTTGCAATATATGTTCTATGTATACGCACCGGAGCTACAACGTTGCATTACGTATTTCGTTCCACTGCTGCCCGACCGTTCGCAAATTCGATTTACAGGCTCGTCGATTCTAGCCGACGCGATCCCTTGCTCTTCTCATTTTCAGAGGAATTACACGACGATCGTAATTACATAATTTTCTGACATAGCTGTCATGAATATTATGCCGATGGTTTATGTATAGGGTGGGTCGTAAATCCCGAACCACGCTATCTGCGAATTTAATGAAAACTACATTAGGCTTCCGACTGGGTGATTTTTCAATCGTGAACACTTATTGAGACGTAACGAGAGACGAGCAAAATTGAGATCTCACAAAAATTCTATCGGGAGACTCCACTCAGATTTCAATGGCCTTGAAATATCTTGCCAAGGTCACCATTCTGAACAAGATTTCCCTTTAAAGTTTCTGTCGGTCGGCTTCAGCTTACGAGATGTTCGCGAAAAACTTTACTTGCACATCCGTGTGCGCCGGAAATCATCATACGCTGAGTATAATACGAGTGATTTAGGATCGTGGACCTAAAGCAGCGCTCGGATTTATAGTAAACCTTCTATAGTCGCAAAAAGGTCGTACACGATGAATGCAATTAAAATATCCCCTCCACTATAGTAATCGGATCTCGGCTCAGGTATATCGGTGTGAACTACAACTAATGCGACGCGCAGAGTCGCAGTCACCGGTACAGTTCAAAGGCCTGCGCCTCCTCACAATGTAATACCAATATAAAAATTTTTTTATTTTTACTTATTTGTTTATGAAACATTCACCAATATATTTAAGCATTTTTCTGATTAAAATAATACCAAACACGATATAATTTCGGCTGTATTTAGTGGTTTAATTGACGATGAAAGTTTCGGGCGCCAGGAAGGACAGCGTTTGGTCTTTGAAGCTCAAAAAAATAGTGTCCGTCAACGAACTTTGCAAACGAACTTCCCCGAGGCTTTTGCGACTATAGAGGATTTACGGTAGTTACTCGGGACTGCCGAGTTTCGAAGGCTACGTCCCCTCGACTCGGCCGCTGGTCTCGCTCCCCGGTGGCGGCCCTAGTTCTCCTAGGCGCCACGAATAGCGAATATGGAACGCGCCTGAGGAGCTCCGAACTAGGACCACCACGAGGAGCGAGACGCGAGGTCGGGTCGAGGGGGCGTAGCCTTCGAAACTCGGCCGTCGCGAATAAGTAAATCCGAGCCTTGACCTAAAGTGTTTTGCAATTATCTCGGAATTATATCTTGTTCAGCATAGTGACCTTGACAGCATGTTTCAGGGTCATTGAAATCTGAGGGGAGGATCCTTTCCTACAAGTTCACCTGCTACCGCACCGAACGTAAGTACAGTATAGTTTATACGTAGGTACTACGGCACAATCAAGTGAAGGAGTTATTTGCTGAATGGAAAAGAACATTAAAGAATGCTGAGAGGTGATCTGAATAATGAATTACTTCGTCAGCTCCGTTTCAAAGGTTAATGCAAGAAGTTGAATTTACTGGTAAAAAAGATTCCAACAGTGTTCTCTATAATTCGAATCTGGATTATCTTGCTTTTGAAAAAAGCACTTAAACGAGACTCTAGGGACATCGACAGCATAATTAGCAAATATAATTTGTAATCAGAAAGAGATACCATATAACTTGTCCCTGTTGCGTGAATCAAAGACGTATGCAATTACTTTATTATTGAGTACAGTGACCCGTAAAATATATGTATACACATTAAATTACGAAAGAAGACACGTTCGATAAATATCGGATTTCCGAGCCATGTTCACACGTGATTAATGTCAATTGATTTCGTATCAATGGCACACAATTTCACATCCAGCTATTTACTATGTGACAAAACTGTGTTTGGTCTCGGAATATAGAGATTTAAAGTAACAGTCTCTAAAATGAAACTGAACCATGCAGTTTTAAACGGCACATAAGCACAGTCCCAAAAATATTGAATTTCCTTGAAAGAGATCATTCTCAAGGTTATTTGAAGAAACCTTTCCCTTTGCGAAAGTGTTCTCCCCACTAATCTGTAACCGCGCTCTGATTGGTCCGTGTTTTTCGTTAATAACTCCGTAACAATCGAAGTACAATATTTCTGGAACTCATTGCAAAATACAGATGACTGTGATTAAATGAAAACTATAGTCAACGATTTTATAATTGATTGTAATTTCCTAGCAAATGAGAAGAACATTAGGAAGATAACGAATTTATGTTACGATCGAATAATTCATAAAGGTAGACGAGAGCTGAAAAGTTAAATAAAAAAATATCTTTGGCTAAATTGCCCTTTAATCTTACCGCAATACATACTTAGCTTGGCCGAAAAGTAAATCTTCATCATTTCTGTTACAGAAGTGCGCATACAAATTAATTCACTACGAACAGTTTACACATATTAGAAGAGTTGGAGGAGTTTACACATGTCGAAGTTGCAGATAAGGAAGCTTTCCCTTAATTGGATGTCAATTTCAATCTACTTCCACGAAAATATTAATATGACAATTTTCTGGGTCCCCAAAAGGGTTCGAATTCCAAAGAAAAAACAACGGAACGAATTCCACAGCGGAAAAAAGAAAATAAGATAGCACGTCACGTGAACAATGTTATTGGGGGAACACCCAAGACTATACATACACGAATTCGTGAGCATCCCCAGGGCAATACGGGTCACGACCTCGCGATCCCTCCGCATAGTGCCGGCTTTGCCTAATCACTGCGTTCTCTACCGTCTGATAGCGACGTATTGGGGCCATTGAATCTCTCCGAAATTTTCGTTATCACCGGTCCACGCCGACAGATTTATTGCTCGGCCACTGGTTTCCCGCTTTTTCAATGATATTCGACGACCTCGGCCACTGTCACGCTAACAGAAAAATCGAATCGAATCGGATCGGCGGCGTGGCTCCTTCCGGGCTGACCGGAAAATAATGTATGCCGTGATCAAGTCGATCGCGACGCAGGTTGATCGTGATTTATGTTTACGAAAGCAGTGCAGAGACCGGATTTACCTGGTTGCGCGCCCGAAGAACGGGTTGTCGCTTTCGGTCGATATGTATTGAGGTTTTCATTGGTGGACCACCGTTCAACGTTTCACTGCTTCGGGCGCAGCTTATGGGCTTCTCGTAACGTCTTAGTTTCACGATTTGATCAATCCTCGTGTCAACGGCCCATATTTTTCAGGAGGTTCAGGAAGTTCGACGACTTTATACGAAGGGAAGTTTTGTTCGAACTTCTGTGTGTCCTTTAATTTTTGTATATGCACAATTAATCGCGGTTAAAACAGATTCATATAAGTTTATTTAGCATTTTTTAAACATTTTTTAAAAGTAATTCTTGTAGTTCAATTAGTCTCTCTGTTGTTTCTAATGTAACAGCTAATCTAAATTTGATTTAATCGTTGGAGATTGAGTAGTATCATACAGCTTGTATGACGATTCTTGATCGATATCAACCATCGCAGTCGGCGTGTTAAGAAAATCCCTGTGTCGAACTTTTATGGAAAGAAACGTTACCTTTCCCCAAGAAGTGCTTTTATGGAATTTTAGAATCTGTATAAACAAAGTTCTATAGAAACAGGTTAGTTTAGAATGTTTATTAAAAATGGTTCCATGCGAGAAACTCAAAGAATTTACATGTAGATAACAGTAATAATGATGTAATATCGTTGTAATATTATTCATTGAATAATAAAATTATAGGGTAGCCGAAATTGGAGCAACAAAATTAAGCTTAGAAATTAACGAATGTGTTAAGAGTTATTAGTTGGAAGTGTTACCAGGGTATCAACATATTGGCATAAAAATTCAATACATATATTATATTTTTGATTGAATAATTGATCAATAAATTATTAATGTGGATCATGTCACGTGAAGTAATCATGCACTTCATACGATATATCGATTTGTAAATGTTCAAAATTATTTTGAGTTACAGAGATCAAAAATTTGGAGCCAAATTGTTTGTTTAAATTGTAACTCAAACAATATTACAGATATCGACAAGGGAACTAACATGTTATACCCAAAACTTGAAAATTTAATTTAAAAAATACCCTACTAACAACTGAGCATCTCATAAATAATATTTTTCATTTAAAAATTTGAAGTTAGAATTTCTTAAAAGAAGTTGACGCTCAACTTACGACTCTTATGCTTGAAAAAGTTAAAATAATGCGGGAACCACGTAAATAATCGCTTTTTAATCGGGGCATCCAGTACTACAAGCCTATGTAATTTCATCAAAATCAATAATTTCGTATGTATAAAGTGTGATCAGTTGAGTATAATTACATACGAATACAATTAGTCGCGATTGGAAGTAATCGCCCGTAAGACTATAATTACAATATTTTTACATGACAAGAAAAATTACAAGCACAGTGAGAGAGTTTGATACGCGCACGCCCGCATGCTCACGCACACACGTCCGTGATGTCGGGTTAAACGAGAACTAGTTAACAATTTTCAAATTAATTAGTATCATAACGAACCCTAATCTGTAACCCTTGTCATGTTAAATAATTTCATTTTTCAAATGTTACCAATATGTTTGGATAATGTAGGGTCAGTAATCGTGATCAACTGTAAGTATGCTCTACATTGTTACATTTGTAAATTATAAGAGAATTATAATGAAAAAAAGAATGAGTGAAGAAGTGACAAAGAAACAACAGCGGATTTAAGCATGGTCTTTATGGGCTGCAGATGAGCAAGCGTTTGAGGGGCTCCAACCGTGTCCAGCACTGCTCTACTAGGTACTCGTTTCTAATTACGATAAAATCTAATTAAGAACCTTCCATACGATTTAACAACACTGCTTTCAATGCGCGTATAAATGTTTTTTAGACTTCTGTAGATAACCGATCGGTATATAATTTACACTTAGAAACAAGATTAATTGTCAGCGTAAACAAAACTATGTGAGGCACCTAAAACAGGCCACCTGAATAACTCGGCTGCTATTGGTGTTAGGAAAAAATGCATCAGATGAAACATGCTTGGTTTCGAGGGGGCATTAACACTAAACTTACCACTGCCGGTCAAATGACCGGTTTTGTATTTTTCATCTTACAATTATTGAAATTATCAAGTTGCTTATACAGGGTGTCCCAAAATTACCTTAGTTTAATGAAAAGGGAGGTTCCCGAGATCATTTCAAGCGACATTTTCCTTTGCAAAAATGTTATCCGCGGCTTTGTTTAGGAGTTATTAACGAAAAACACGGACCAATCAGAGCGCGACCTAGACGCGAGTTGGCACAGTCGGCGCGCCAACTGTTTATTGGCCGACTATGCCAACTCGCGTCTAGGTCGCGCTCTGATTGGTCCGTGTTTTTCGTTAATAACTCCTAAACAAAGCCGCGGATAACATTTTTACAAAGGAAAATGTTGCTTCAAATGACGTCATGAACCTCCCATTTCATTAACGTAAGGTAATTTTGGGACACTCTGTATGTAAATTGATTCGACAAATTTCTTTATCCGAGCACATATTGCGATAAAAATTGCACAAAATCTAAATAAATAGAGCCTTGTCATTTTTGTGAGCTAAAACATTTTAATCGCTTTTAGTGCTCGGTAGGTTTAGTGTTAATCTGACGTTAGTAGCTTTTTTGTAGGCGGACACGTAAAGGACATATGAAGGTCAACTTCATTTTTTTAAATAGAATGCCAATTATTTTTGATCGAACTCGGATGGAGCACAAAATTCTGCGTAAAAAAAATTGGCCTTCCTATATCGTAAATCTAATAGTTAACGAGATATTATCGATATAATTCCCCATATGTGTAATAGCTATTACCTGGAAACAAGCAGATGCTTGAACTGATATCCCACAAGTTGAATAATTAGAAATGGAAAATTATTTCGTTAATATCTCGTTAACTATTAGATTTATGATATACGAAGGTAAATACTTTTTTACGCAGAATTTTGTGCTTAATCCGAGTTCGAGAAAAAATATTGGGCATTCTATTTACAAAACTAAAGGTGACCTTCATATGTACTTTACGCATCCACGTACAAGAAAGCTACGAACATCAGATTAATGCCCCCTCGAAACCAAGCAAGTTCCATCTGATGCATTTTTCCTTAACACCAATAGCAGCCGAGTTATTCAGGTGGCCTGTTTTAGGTGCCTCACCCTGTATATATGTATATATGAGAACTAAATAAATCAAGATAAATATGAAATAGAATACGACGAAATATCTACAATTAATTAAACTTAATTAAGATCGTGGATGGAAGTATCGCTTTATCTTCAGAAAAGGAATGGATTAAAACGATGTTGAACTTCGCTGAAGTTATTATACACCGTACAGTTCAGATCACGGTATAATTACATAAAAATCTACAGTGTATTTATGAGTATCTGGAGCGAGCTGGTTGCATGGCTTATGGTCTGGCAGATAAGTACGGAAAAATCAGGGATAACCTGGATCGGTAGGCGCATCGAATCAATTAACAAGTAGGCTGAGAGGGGTGCATACGAAGTCGAGTCATCACGGTTGGCATTTCCGTCGACATACGTTTGATCGCGATACCATTAAACTCATTTACATAAGATCATCCTGCGGCATTCGAAACAACAAATCGCCGCACGAGATTCCGCCAAATGGATTCCTCGATAATTAATCTTCTGGGATCTGTTCCTCGTGACTGTACGCGAACGCTAAGTGATTCGCGAGCATTTCTTTTTCTCGGAAAACGGCATCTGAATTAAATCGCACGGTCACATTCGAACGATGTATTCTCGCATCGGCGCGGCGGCGCGGCGCATCGCAGCGCAGCGGCACAATTAAACTGATAGAAGAAACGCAGAAAGAAACATTCGATAGAAAAATCAAATTGGAATGGATTCGAAAGATTTTTCTAGCACGTGATAAATAACGGTTTCTTTCGACCGAGAAGAACTTGAACTATTTGAAGTATTGCATTGTTTTTTGCAAGATTGTCGGTACAGGAAGTCGCAAACAAAAAGTGGTCGGGGTCAAAGCAAGCCTTTCGGAGAAGTAATGACTGGTTGGAAATTAATACCACGTAGTCATGCTACATTGCACATGCGTTAAATTACATTTAACTATAGACGTATTCTTTCTCGTTTCATCCCTTACGAAATTCTGACACTTTCTTAAAAAGTAGAAAATAATGTAATAGCATCACACCTCGAATTTCAAGGTTAATCGTTTTTTTTTTCATTGTATCGTACTCCATTCATCACAAGGATACGAAGGACAATAGTTTTCTTAAAAAATTATGGTAAAGTTATTACATTATCAAACTGATTTTGTTTATTAGCATATTTCCATTCCTCAGTCAGAAATTATTTGTTTGCGTGTGAAATTATATCGAAAATATACATAATGTAAATAAAATCAGTTTTTATAATGAAAAACTGTCATAATGTTTTAAGAGAACGATTGAATTTTGACCCATGGTTTCTTTTGCACCTTCTATCCACGTGATGAGCAGAATAAGATGCAATTGAAAAAATTTGTTGACCTTTTGACCCTGAAATTAATATGGCATATGAAAATAATTATGGCACTTATAGTTCATAATATCGCACCTCCGCAAGAAGAATGACACAACACAAAAATGTAGCATTTGAGAAAAATCAATTTAAAGAATATTATAAAACTTATATTGAAATAGTTTAAGCTTCTTTTAAATTTCAGGTATGTATGATAAATTGCGAGATAGAGATGTGACGCTTTTCGTACATGTTGGGGCACCCCATACATATTTTACAATGACATAACCTCAAAATTGCCATTTTTGGACTTGTGTCACTTTTCTCTGTGGTTATATTAATCGATCATTCACTTTTTTCTGTACTGTTGTTTAGAAATCTAATAATTTTCCCCACGTGTTACTGTGTCCTAACCCCTCAAGGAATGTATGGATATAAAATAAAGGGCAAAGAGAGGGCCCGCACAAAAATGCATCTATTATACATATAGGGTGGAAACTATCCCTTGTTGCAATGTTTGTCAATTAGAACATTTCTATTATTATCGTAGATCGGGCATAGCCATAACGCATGATTAGGATCCTGTACCAGACAACCAGATAGGCAGCTTGTGTCAGCAGCAAGTTTAATCTTAAAAAGGGAGGCCTTCAGCTGATAGTGTCTAGATCGAAGTCTGTTAACCCAACAGATGAATTCTCTAGGAAGCAAACCAGTCTTCGAGTCGCCGTTAAACCTAGCAAAAACGGTCGCGGGGAGTCGATCATTGAAAATAGATCGGGAACGGAACCCTAGCTTCGCGTCGAACATAATGAACGGTTCAGCATCAGCGGCAGCAGGAGGCGAGGCGTTTGTTCTTCTTCGTCGAGGTGACATAATGCTACACTGAAACTCGAGCGGCATAATGCTGTAACGCTCGAGTTTTTCCATTAACGTTCGAATTGCTCAATCGTCGCCCGGCCAGAATGGGCTATCGGCCGACTAGTTTCGCGAGATAGTTTTCCCTCGCAATTAAATCAACTCGAAACTCGACGAACTCTCCGGCGAACATCATAATCATCGTCCGCCCATGAATATTTATGAGGAACACGCTCGTCTCTTGTAACGACTTATTTTTCACCAGCAAATATTTATTAACGGGATACGATACTCGATAAAGTTTTCTCCCGAAGAAAAAAGGAAACGGCCGGTTTAATTGGTTACTACCGATACCGCGAGCTCGCAGTTCCACTGACGTTGATGCAGCATTGCCCTACGCTTGATGGATCTCGCTGTCAAGGTGAAGGAATTCAACGATTTAATAACAAACGGGATTAATCACTCCCCTGCGTTTTTAACCGATCTTCTAGGCCAGTAATACCCTAATGCGTTTTTAGAATGTTGACAACCCCGTGGATGCAAAGTGACTAAACGGTGTCAATTTGTGGGATGACACTTTTTGCGTTCGTATTATAATTAATAATTGGCAGACAATTTTATACGAATTTTCATTTTCATAGATTAGTTTGTAAGCATCGGAATACTCAATCAATTTTGTCGTATTTCCTTTTATTGCTTATTACTTATTACCCCCTCTGTCCCATAATAATAGTAGCAAGTGAATATTTAAACAAGAATTATTGGCGAATGCAGATGTAAGTTATGTTGTAGCGCAAAATTGCGAAGCCTTCAATCAAAATCAATGATTCATGACATTTGTCATTTGTTTTGACACACGTCTTTTTAATTTTTAGGTTACCCTGATTATTACGAATTATAACTATTTTTCTAATTTCATCCGCTGATCGAAATCAATTGTTAATCAACTCATTGTAAAAGTAAGATGAAAAAAAACAAGTTATGCTGGAAGCAATAACGATAGCTCCAATAATTTTAAGCTCACGTGTATAGGGAAAGCAAAGCTTCGCAACCAAGGGATCCTACCTACAAGTTTAAAAAGCAGTAATGAAATTGTTGAAAAATCCAGAAACTATCTGAACACTCAAAATAAAAATTAGGAGTAATATTTCTAATTTATTGTTTAATGTAATCTAGTTTTTTCATAATAAATGTTGCGCTCTATATTTATTTTCTTATGCTATTATTCTTATGGGACAAATTAAATTCATCAACTGCTACTATTATTATGGGACAGAGGGAGTATAACAGCCAACCCTATATGTATCTCTGAATTTATAAAAATTGAAAATCAGAAATAACAGAAGAATTGTAAAATTAAAATCGCAAACAGCTTTCAAAAAGAAGACAGCTTGAAACGAGAGCGCCCACGACAAACACGTCGGTCGTTAACTTCTGGTTATCCATGGACGCAATTTTGTTAATAAATCCGTTTATCCGTACGGCTTTTCCTTACAATATTGTTTTATTTTGTAATGTTTATTAAAAAGTAGCTGTTTCGCCAGCTAAGGGAATCTTTCTGACAAAAATATTATAGTAAACGTTTATCAATGCGAACACTATTTCTTAATTTGATGTGTTTCATCTAGCAAAGGGTATAGATGATTTTTATTTATAAAAACTTATAATCGGAAGCTGAACAAGGGAACTTGCTGTCCCATTAATATCAGTAGAAAATCAATATCAATATCATCAATAAGTATTAAGTAGTATAAAGAATTTCAAACATTGTGAAAACTAACGAAACTAGAATGGATTTTGACTTATTAACGCAACCTCTTTGAACGAAAATTTATAGGACATTCGTTAAAAATAATCTTTCAAATGTATCACTCGAAAAGTGGAATAATTTGTGCAGGAGTAATAACTGCGTATAAGGTTTGCAAATAAATTATTCTCGAATACTTCTTAAAGACCGAAATTAAATTAACCGTATTATAAAAGATTTTATGAGGTTGAAATAAATCGAAAGGTTGATTAAACGTTTTCCTCCTGCTGTGATTTATGTGTTCGGGTATACCACAAATCAGCAACCTTGTAGTCACTGAACGATATAAGCAACAATTATAATGCATTGCTGGTTGCACGAGCTTTTTGTATGACTTCATTTATGATTTTTTTTAATATCTTCAGTGGAACGGGTACGCTGCTTTAATTTCCAATAATTTTGCGAAAACCAGAGTAATCAAATATTAATTTTATTAGCTCGACAATAAAGTATAATCATAATTAGCGTACATAAAGATGTCATTGCTTTGTACAAACTTGCGAACGATATAAATACGCGATATCCATAATTCATTGGCCATTACAATGCATTGTAAAAACTTGCTCAATTTGTCGATTTTGTTGAATTACAGACACCGCTCGTAAATACAAAATCTCAGCGTTGAGAATTTTCACCAGCCACCAGCGGCGAGCCGTTCTTTTTAGGGCCCTAGACTAACACTGGTTGGGGGCCCAATTAACTCAAATTAACTAAAACATTTTTTATTAAGCTTTTAATTCGAGTTGTTTCTATTTTTTTTACTGCGAAGGGGGCTGTTTGACTAAACGGGCCCTACCCAATTAATGTCAGAAATTTCCGTACAATTCCTTTTTTCTTAAGTTTTTAGTTCAAATTATTCTTATTTTACCACGTTTTTATTAGCTCGCTTTTTTAATTTTTTGATCGCTGAGAAGGCCATTTACGGAACGGGGCCCTGGACTAACACTGGTTTGGGACCCAATTAACCCAAATTAAAAAATGTTCTATTATGTATTTTTTATTAACCTTTTAATTCAAATGGTTTTTATTTTTTTGACCGCGAAAGAGCCGTTTGACTGAACGGAGCCCTACCCAATTACCCCAAATTAACTGCAGTACCAAAAATTGCTGCATAATTTATTTTCTCTCAAGTTTTTAGTGGAAATTGTTTTTATTTTTTTGACTGCAAAGGGGCCCTTTGATCCGTCGCTGGCAGTCACCGAGTTTTGGGTAAAGAACGTCAGCGACAGGAAGAAAGAAAATGGCGCTCAAAGGAAACATTTTATTTTCACCGAGAAAAAGGACAGACACACTGCACAAGCAAATCAAAATACAAGATGTTAAAAACAACACCGGAAGAGAGTCGAAAATAGATTAGTTAGTCACTGAGTCAGGCAGCGTGCGATCTCTATTGGCAAGAGCGAAGTATTTTGGCAAGATATATGCAAATCGCAATTAAGTCGTTCAAAGAGGCGCGGTTACATTATCGAATCGACGCGCGACGATCGGGAATAAACAAATTGTCAGCAAGAGAAAAGTGAAACTTTGAATTTTATCAAAAAATAAGAAATACATAATATAATTTGTTCGACGAAAATAGTCGATCGTCACATTAATTACATAACACCGGCATTTACCATGGTTAAGTGTCCAAACGGCAAATAATTCTTGTCTGTGTAAATTTATGACGCAGTGTGGTATATATATAGCAGTATTGTAAAAGATCCACGCGACCGTCACACGAATACTGTTCCCCTTCGTGTTCCTCTTCGTGTTCTTACGTAAACCTCCGACAAGAAATTGAAGTACAAGACTTTCTTCCCGTCGCGTCGTCGACGTTAGGAAATTTATACGAGTGTTTCGTGAAAGGGTACCGCCACTATTATCGGAAACAAGGCCAAGAATTATGTTGGATCCGTGGGATTAGCCGCTTGAATGTACATATTTAGGTTATTATTATCCGTTACAAATACCCTAACATTCCATAATTGTGAAATCTGTATGGTATTTTCCGTTGTCTGCGTAACACAATAAACGATATATATTTATTAAATGTATATATGTAGATACATTATATTTATATGATATATATTTATTTAAAATACTTCTGTTGCGGACAGCAATTAAATGATTTTTCATTGCTAGTTCAAAGCAGAGTAAAAAGAAATATTATAATTTTCGATTACACGTTTCAAAATGAAATACCTTTATTTCAAAATTTCTCCTTTTATTTTGTGCACTAATTGCGATTATAATGCAGTGCAATAACACAGAATTTTTGAAAAATCTGTACTTGTCGAAAACAATGAAAAGGACGAAAAATTACGAGAAAATAATGAAAAGAACATATTTTAAAATTTTATATACATAATTTTTATAAAAATGTATTTTCTTTGCACGCATAAAATAAATATATAAGTTATAGTTATCTGTATAGTATAATGTGTGCCATTTTAGTTTACTAATGCATATTATTCAAAAAGTACAGAAGAACGTTTTTGTAAGGGATTGTATGAAGCTAAAAAGAACTATGCAAAGAAAATGTTGTTAAGTAGGTGTATCAAGGTTAGGTGAAGGTCTCTTATCGTTTTTCGGTGACACTACTAATTGCAAGTATGTATCATCTATTAGTACGGAATAATTAGACTCCGGATCTTTACGCAAAATAAAATTTATCATCAACTCCGACAGACAAATGTCTAATCTATAATGCTATCGTCAATATAATAATTCTTCTGTGATTACGATCACTGAATTCCTAATGTTCGTACCAACTTATACTCAATAATTCTATGTAGAAACACCAAAGTAGATCGAATTCATTGATCAAAAGTAAATAATAACATAATATAAATAATCATAACAGTTTGTAAAAATATGTTAGAAATCAAAAAAGGTACAAAAGTGAATTTAAGTAAAATTTAACATTCTTCAGTAATAGTTTTTATGACAAACAATGTCTGAAAACAATATCACGTTAAAAGATTTACACTAATGTATTTAAAAATTTGTTATAAATGTATAACAATTCGCAGTCGATGAATAACATTATATGTATCACGCAGCAGAGAGGAAGATTATAGGTTTTCTTGATCGGTCACTTTCGCAAGGACTTTGTGAACCCATGTCTCTCACACTATATTATCAAAGTTAAGTATAATACTCCAAACCATAATGTTCCATATGAGTAATTTCTTTACTCTTTCTCCATGCAACGATGAGCAAATATTGAATAATTTAACTTCTCAAATACCATATTTAATTAATTCAAATACGACCGTCTTCCGCAGAAAACGATTTTCCAATTTTTCCCTGTCCGAGCACGTGACTCCGACACGTACCATTATTCAAAATATTGTTTACATTATTAAATATATTGGGATTTAACCAATTGCTAAGCATTTAAGTATTTTATGAGGTATTATATCAATTTCGTATTCATACAAAGGAAAAGATTAATATAGAATGGAATTATTCCAGGTCAGAAGAAATGTTTCATTTTCGAGTGAAAGTAGCTCCGAGTGCAAAGGGTTAATAATTTTTGAACAGCTCGTGAAATTATTCACGGTCAGAGGATTAATGTCCGCTCGATCGGGACGCGTTAGGTAAAGAGAATCTCGGGGATTGTGACACGACGCGTTCGCATAAGCGAGACAGTGACACGATAGTTCACTAGTGCCGCTCAGGTATTCACCCTGGTTTCAAAAAAGAAACTTCGATCGGCTGACGTGAATTTAGAACCACTACCGACAGAGACCATCGATGCTTCAAATGTTAGTGTGGACTAGATCAGAAGAGGTACATGTACTAGGCAGCGCATATTCTTGGATCAGCTCTCTCGGCCCAGTCACAGTCCTGATCGCATTCTCCTGTTAATTCCGCCGAATCGATTAAGACCGTGCGCAACAAACATGACTTTTTTTATCGAGTCGTTCAACCGATATACCAAGAAATCTTTTAAAGTTTCCATGAAAACTCATTTCAATTAAATATAATAAAACCACTGGGATACTGAAACGAAGTACAAAATAGTTTTGACAGAGTCTCATGGAATTGGGAAATATTATATACAAATTATTTTACACGAATACTTGTACAATAGCAGCTCGATTAACCGAGCTAAACAGAAAACAAATCGTTCGAATATTAGAACAGTTAGTACTCGGTGATAATTAAACCGCGGATGTTCATGCAATTTTCAAATTTTGTAGACAAATTTTAAGAATGTGGGACCAAATTGTAGATTCAAAATAAATAAAAATTGTAGATATCCTAATTCATGGTAATATAAAATGTAGATTTGTTGATAAAATATAGATTGTTGATAAAATACATTTAAATAGGCTTAAAGCATGACCTTCGGGTGACCTTGAGTGACATCTTGAGGACACAATATGGAAACAAAGCTTTTCGTGAAACATATCAAATAGCACGTATGAGTAGACTGGATCTTCATACAAAATAAAAATGTTTTGTTTCAGCTGCAACAAACAGGAGCCACTTAGGAGTGTCTACCTTTGATACTCTTAAATTTTTTCTTTTAAACTTTCTCCTGTTCCTTACCACACACAGCTATTCATATGTTTGTGATCAATGTATAAAATTTGTAGTCTACATGCAAGGCTCGGAGTAATTTATATTCCGCAGAATGTTATTGAATAATAAACCCAAAGCAATAAGTTTACAAGGCTGGAGTTGATCTTGAAAGTCAGGCAATAAACTTCAGCGGCCGACAAAGTGTCTCGATTTCGTTTTCGCAAGACTCACGTCAAGCTCGTCGGTTATCAGTGAAAGTTCCAGGCAATTCTTGTCCGATCCGTTGCACAGTGTGCGGGCGTCCAAATTCCCTAGTGGCGTTATCTCGAGCAGCGACCCAATGACGCACACCGGTTGCATGGAATGTCGGAATTCCACGATTCGATACGTCTCGAATATGCAATCGGGATGTTCGAGCATCGAACGTCCGAAGCAGAGTCTCGAAATAAGGTCAACGTCATCGATGAAGTCGACGGGCCGGGACCCGAGTCAATACAATGTATGTATGTATGTACTATGATTCTCTAGCGTTGACGTCGATCGCGAAAGCGTTACCAAATTGTCAAACTCGTCGGGTGGAAACTAATTCTGTGCTTCGACGGTAAATCGTGATAAGTAGACAGCGGATTTTATGCATTTATGATAAAAATGAGTGGATGTAATTCAAAACGTTAACACTAGGTTTACAGAGCTCTAGAAATAACTATTTCACACTATTTTATAAACATAACAAGTAAGTGTCTGTCGAAATTTTCGGCCATTTTTCCAATGATTTACCAAATTTTAATTCACCCCTTACCCTACAATATTGTATCAGACTCGTGATGAAGATTCTGAACACAATTCTAATGAATACATATATTGGGTTGGCAAGAAAGTAATTTCGGTATTTTAAGGTGGAATAGAGCCTAATCTTTTTATTCGAGCAATGAACTTTAATGCACAAGATATTTTCCCTTTTGTTCGATGATCTTTTGCAAGAAAGAATAAATAAGAAAATATTTTGTTGATTAAAGTTCATCGTTTGAATAAAGAAATTCAGTCTTATTTCACCTTAAAATACCGAAATTGCTGTCTTGCCAACCCAATATATATGTATGTTATTCATGTCCTTTAAACCGAGATGAAATTCTATTTTGTTTTTGATAATATACAGTTATTAGAGAACATGTAGGCATACGGTAGAAATAAATTTTCTCCTTCTTTAGGAAATTACGAACTACAAAAAAGTTCTAATCACTGAAACCGTAAAATAAATTGTAGGGCAGGGGATAAGTATTTCATTATCGAGAAATTTGCGAATATATTTTTCGACGCATAATTCGATTTTACTAACAGTGTTATCAGAATAATTTAATTTCTATACCGAGTTTATTCAACGCGCTAACTGAAATACGTTTGCGAAAATGTTCACGCTTACTTCCCCAGTTGATTTAAAGAAATGTTGCTCGAAACGAAAGCACAGTGAACCCGGCGATGAAAGAGTACAGGGAACAGCTGGTCAGGTGTTGATTCGGAAAACAAATGAGCTAAACTCCGCGCGTGCAGGTTCGGAAAATTAGAATTCAAGAATACCTCGTCTTTACGATGAACCCTCGATTCACGGTGATGGTCAAAGGAAACATTGAAGCCTCGAAGAAGACAATGTAGCATATCCACGCAACGCATACAGAACGTTTATGAATTTATAACGACGGAGTTGAATGACAATTGGTCCGAAGGAGTCCCTGTTGATCCTTTGTTCGGATCGAGCCTCGAGCCGAGAGAGAGAGAGAGAGAGAGAGACGCGCGCAAATAAGCCACATTGTACAAAATCGTCTCCGTCGGAATGAAACGTACGTGTTGCTAATCGAGAAGCGCAGAAAATTTCCATTTTTTTACCAATCGAATCATCGATTACGAAAAAAAAACACAGCGACATCAAGATCTCTTTATCTACGGAAAAATAAAAGAAAAACCGTACAAGCGACGTCAATCTCGAACATCGATCAAACCTGAATCTCGGCATGCGGATGTGCGAGTCCAACAAAACGAAGAGGGTCAATCGTCCCAGTAGCAGTGGCGAGAGTGCGCGCTCGCGCGCGATCGTGATCGAGAATGAGCGAGCGAGTGAGCTAGCGCGCGCGGGGATCGTATCCGAGTGCCGATTTACACCGGTAATTAACAATAAAAATAAAATCTCTGGTGTACTCACTGTAATCCGACGTGTGGTCGTTGGATCCGTTTACCGTGCCGTCCGGCAGGATTTGTAGATGCCGATTCTTGATGTACATCTGTATTTTTCTGGAGGCGCCGGTGATATGCGACAAATTGGCCGATCGTTCAGCTCTAACGCCGGAGTCGCCCATTAAATCAACCGGCGCGGCACTCACTGCACTAATAACCGTGCCAATCGCCAAGACACTCAATCCGGTGGTGCTCGTTTTCGCACTGCCGTTGAACACACTCGATTTACGGAGCCCGCACTGACCGAACGTGACGAGGAACAGGAGAAAGGCCAACTGAAAGTACGAGGACCGGATGCTGTTCGTGCACTCGCGTCTCTTCTTCTTCTTCTTCCTCGTTCTGGCACGGGAACACCTCGCGGGCTCGCTGTCCCGAGAAAACTCGGCCTGGTGATCGGCGGTCTGCTCGACCTTGGGGACGCGCGACTCGCATCTCCAGGAATTCGTCCCGACCGCTTCTTCTTCTTCTTCTTCTTGTTCCTCCCGCGTCTTCTTCTCGTCGGGAGCCAAGGACGGAAGCGTGCCCGTCGAGACGAGCTTTCCATAGGTCTGGTCCGTCCAAGCGCGAGGCTCGTTCGACTGACTAGAGAACAACGATTCCCCTATTCGGACACAATCCGCGGCACGGACCTGCGGCCAATTCTCGGCCGAGAAGTCGCGTTTCGAGCAGCAGCCTCGTTCTCCGTGCCGCGAGTCACCGTAATCGTTACCGCCTGTCCTGGACGGCTCCCGTCGAAATCTTCGGATCGTCCGTTTGTTCTTTAGCGAAGATACGCTTCCGCGTCCCTCGAGCTCGTCGACGGAGGCGGCTGTGGTATCGCGTAGCCGGGACTCCAGCTGTTCTAGGTAGTAGACATTCCGCTGGAGATCTTCGGGATCGCAAGCTTCCGGCGCGTTGGTCTCCGTGGGAGGATCGAGCCTGGTGCACGGCTCGTTCTCTCGGGATCCTCTTTTCCCGGAGCGCGCGGCGGACGTACCTCCGATCCGTCGAGAGATGAAGCCGGAGTAACGCCGGCAGTTCACGGCTCCATCGTCGGTCGAATTAATCGGCGGTAGTCGGCGCGCGATGGACGTTCGAACAGGTCTATTTTCGTGGCGCAGAGACGACTCGGTGGAAGCTAACGTTACGATCGGTATCGGGCAAACGGCACGGTAATCACAGTGCAGCACCCTTGGCCCGCCCGTGTCGATCTCAGCGGGCATGACGGTCTCATCCACACTCCTTTCCGAGCCCTCCTTCCTATCTGCACGCCACTCTCTTCCGCTTGTTATCTTAATATCTCGTTCACTTTCGTCCGTTGTTCCTTTTGCTCGGTGCGCGACCGACTCGCTCCACTTCCTTCTTTTCCTCTTCTTTTTCTTGGCCGTTGTTTTCGTCGTTGCCGTGGCCTCTCGTAGACCTCAATGATTCTTAAGCTTGTCGTTCGCACCGTTGAATCAGACCCACGGCACGCGATTCGATTGGTTGTGCAGGATGTCGCTGGTGCGGAGACTATATTCTACAATGGGGGTCCACCTCATCCTCGGTTACTTTCGTTCGACGGGAAGACACTCTTGGACGTTTCTCAGCAAGCGCTGAGGATGCAGCAGCCGGTCCGCTGTTACCGTCCATGCACAGCGTTTTCGGTAGCCTCGCATTATTGCTGACCGTTCCGGCAGCCTCCCCGATCGGGACTAACCCGATCGTCTGATGTGTCGACGACGGCGGCGGCGGCGACGACGACGACGACGACAGCGGCGGCGGCGACGACGACGACGACGTCGACGACAATGCCGATGCTGCCGATGGAGACGGACGACGACCGCCTCCTCCGTTCGACTCGCGCAGCGGCGACGTCTGGTCAACGTGAATTGGATCACGCCAGTCAGAACGGCTTGTTCGCGAAAATAGGAAACCACGGAATCGGTTTACGAGGTAGCATCGAGGCGACGTGCGATGGATCCTGAATGTGAACGAACGACCGGATCGTCGCCGACTTCCTGATATCTCGCCGAGGATACTCGTTACACTGCGAATGATCTTGGGCGAGGATTGGCCGCGAGAAGGATGATCGGACACGATGTTACGACGGCTATTCGAAAACCTCGACGGCGATGGAATTAGCGACAAAGGAGGCGAGAGAATCGTTGCTCGCTCCCGTCGTTTAATCGGTTTTGTTCAAGCACGCAGGTTGATGCTACCGATTACCTTCGTCGACCTCGCTCTGTCCCTCTCTCTTAGTCCCTCTATCAATCGCAAGAACTTCTACCGACACGTTACTCGTACCGCCTTAACGGGTTTCGCTCTCTCTTTCTTTTTCCCCTCTCTTCCCAGCATCACAACCACCACCTCCTCCTCCTCCTCCTCCTCCTCCTCCTTCTATCCTCTTGTCTTTGTCTATATCACTGTTCTTCTTCCACTGACCGCCCTCCCCTCCCCCCGGCCAGCCGCGTGCCGTGGGAGCCGTGTATCCTTCCGGAGTCGCGGAGGGTCGTAATCACGCGCGATGTTCTTTCGCGAAAATATTCGCGGGTATATCACTGCCACCACTTCTCACCACTGCGCGCGTACCACGTACACGACATTCGCGACGAACGCGCGCGATGCGCTGCGCTGGCTTTCCGGCCGGCCGCCAGCGCAACACCTCGGAACACCGAGAAACACAAGTGACCTCCAATTTGCTCCCGTGGAACACGTTCGTCACCGCGATGGAAAACACCTGGCTGGATGATGCCTCTCGTGGTACGATGCTCTCTCCGTTCGCCGCTGACAACCAACCACCGCGAGAGTAACAGTGTGAGAGAGACAGAGAGTGAGAGAGAGAGAGAGAGGGAGAGAGTGAGAGAAAGAGAGCTAAACGAAGAGGGGACGAGGAGACGACGAAGAAGACTATGTGTGACTCCGAACAGCTCTCCGTGTGACACTCCGATCGGTTCGAAGCGGTATCGACCGGGTGAACCGGGCCCGATGGATCGTCGTGGATCTTGCACCCTTCGATCGATCCTCTTGATTTTCCGGATGCCACGCGACCACGAGCGATATAGGCAACGACGATGCTTTTTACTTCTCGAGTGAGAGAAAAAGGGAGGAGAAACGATGGGGATCGACAACAGCAACAACAACAACAACAACAGCAGCAGCAACAACAATAATAATAACGGAACAACACTTCGGTAAAAAATTTAGCAAAACCGATCACCGGTTACGATCTTGACTCGAACTTGTTTCTATACGATTCCTCGAAACGAGCGATCCAGTGTCGTGATCGCGATGTCTGTTGGTGTTATTACGAGGTCGGGGGTAGTCCGGCAACTGTGGGGTTATCTGGTAGGTCGGATGGTGCCGGTGCGGCGTCCGAGAAACTACTGAACGAGTGCCGCGGTTCTCTTCTCCGGCTCGGTTCGGGCACGCTCTTCGGTTCGCTCTCGTAGAGAGATCGAACAGCAGACCGACACACCAGCACACGGCCCGGCAGCAGCCGAGAGTGAAACCAATACCAGCGCGCGGGGATCGACTCGACTCGCTACTCACACGGGCCCGCAGCATCCATCCCATCCCGTCTCGTAGTTGTAGTAGTAGCCGTCGTCCCGTTTCGTCCCGTTCCGCTTCATACCGTGTCGTCCCGGTTCCGTCCCATCCCAGAGCGACGCAGCACGCGACAGATCTGGATGCTCGCTCGCTCTCGTCCACTACCGCGCCACCACGACCACCACGCGCCTCTTCTTTACCCTCTCTTCTTTCGCGCTACTCTCCCCACCCTCCTTTCTACCTTCTCTTATCTCTCTTTCTCCTTCCGGCTTCTCCTCCCGTCTTCTTTATCGCGCGCTCTTTCTTCGTCTTTCTCTCCGTCTCACTGCCTCTTCTTCTCTACCCTATTTCTTCTTCTCCTTCCCTCCAACTACGCTACTTCTCGCTACCTCGGTGTACCTTTCTATCTGTGTCTCCCTCTCTCTATCCCTCCACCGGTTTGCTTCCTTTCTCTCCCTCTCACTCTTTCTCTCTGTTTTCTTGATATACCTCCTCTATGCCTCACCTTTCTTCTTCTTCTTCTTCTTCTTCTCCTTCGTCTTCTTCTTCTTCTTCTTCTTCTTCTTCTTCTTCTACTCTTCGTTTCCCTCTTTCAGTCGTGCCACTACTCTGCTCCTCGGTGGCTCGTCAACGTGCTCCGTTCCCCCTACGCTACTCGTTCACTCGATCTTTTCGCCCCTTATTAACACCGATCCGGTGTGTTCTGTTTCTCTCTTCTCTCTCGCCCCTACTCCGGCGTGTACCAGTTCCCCAACCCCGTCCTGTTTTTCGTCTATTTCCTCGAGGCGCGCTATTATTTTTCCCCGCTCCTCCCCTCGCGGCCGCTAGGAAACCGCTGATGCCTGGATGATAAAGGGAGTCGGCGATCTAGAGAAAGAGGAAGCCCGGCTAACAAGGCCGCGAAGGACGCACGCGAACACCTGCAAACCTGCGAAGAGATATCGTTCGGAAATCGCGACTTGCACACGCGCCCGTGTCACGACTTTTTTTTACTTTGTCTTCGGCGACGCCTCTCCACTCTTCATCTTCTCCGTTCTGCCTTTTGATATCTTCCCACCTCCTTTACCTCCTACCCTCGCTCCGATTCCCTCCCGAGTTTATTTACTTCGCAACCTATGTCGTATCTAGTCTTCTCATCTCTTCGCGCGAACTTTTCCGTTTCTTGTTTTCTGTTGTTCTATTTCTCACTGTTAACGACTTTCTTCTTCTTCTTCTTCTTCCTCCTCCTCCTCCTCCTCCTACTACTACTGCTCCTGCTGTTGCACCTCGTCGCCTGTACTTCTTCCACTACCCTCGTCTGGTCGTCTCTCGCTAACGGGACGGACTCGTGGCGTCCGTTTACGCCAACCTGCAACGCAAATCTAGGAGACCGCGATCGGTCGCCGCGACGCGCATGAGTTCTCGTTTTCTTCGGCTCCGCCGTTTCCTTTTCATTCTTCCTCAGACACGAGCGAAAGCTCTATTCAGGTCAGCCGAGGGTACCTGTAAACAAATCAACAAGGTCGTACCTTACATCTCTGTTTCGGAATGTTTCCGCTTTCGGGCTCTTCCGCGCTATTCGCCGCCGCACCGATAGAATCGGGGACCCTGAAGAGCAGAGCATGAATGCCCTGGCTATTCGACACTTTACTGCTTCAGGGCTGCGTTAGGACATATCAAATTTCGTTTCGGTTTTGAGAATTTAATGAGTCTATTAAATCATCAGATTTGTTATTATTGTACAGTGTAACTACTTTATATCAGGGACCATAACTGTCATAACCAAAAAGAAAAAAAGTCGTAGAATAATAAGTATTTGATCGACTAAAATCGTATTGGTTACAAATAAGGATTATAAGTAACCGAAAAGTTTTTCTCTTGTTGGTAAATGTTATCGATGAGAGAAATTCAGTTCGATCATTATAACAGTTATCGATGAGAGAAATTTATTTCGATCGCTCATAACAGTTATTGATGAAGGAAATTTTTAATAGTTATTATTAAATAGTACAACTTTCAAATGATAGACAATCAATTATTTCATAAATTTTTTATTCGCAAAGTGAATTGCTAGAATCTAAATTTAACGTGACAAACAAAAACAGATTTTATGTTGTTCTTATGGTCTGTTGATTCGTCTTGTTGTACGAAACCTTTTCAATGAATTTCACAGGCTTGCTCCATCCGAAAAAGAGTAGACAACTCAATAATTAAATAAGCAACCAAAATGAATTTTCTCATCAATAATTATTATGAACAAGTGAAAATAAATTCGATCTTCGATAACTGTTATGAGCGATCGAAATGAACTTCTCTCATCGATAACTGCTTTGAGCAATCGAAACAGTTTTTCTCCATCGATAACAGTTATCGAGAAGGATCCAATTTTTTTAGCACTAATAATTGTTATTCGTAACCAAAAAGTATAAAAATCGATATTTTTTAAATAATTTTGTTCTTCGAATTTCTTTTCTTTATATTTTGTTGTACATTATCTTAAATTTTAATAATAATCAACTTTTTATTAATGATATTTATCGTAGAAAATTTTAGAGTAACTGTTATTTTTGGTCCCTGCTTTATATAACTGTAACGTTGCTGGTGCAAAATAAATTGTCTAGACACGAATGAAAACGTTTACCGAATAATATGCTCGGGAACGAACAAATTAGTCACGTCTAATTAAATGGGAAGGATTTGTAATTAGACTGCAGATTTTTATGCAGAATAAAAATGTTCTGCTTCGCATAGATATTTGGTTCTTCCTTTAATAATTTTAACAAGTTGGAAATAATAAATTGGCGTGCTGAAATCATTTTAATCTCTCTGCTGTTTTAAAACGCACCTTCCGTTTGTGCTATAAATGCGTAAAACCCACAGTTTAGTGTCTAGTTCTAATAGAATTTATTATTCGCTCGTAATCATGTTACTTTACTTGAACGCTACGAACACCGTATAACTGATGCAAATTGTTGCGTCACATCGATATCAACAATGTTATCGTTACTTCCTAGAGATATTTACTGGAAACATATTTAGATAACGTGTGTATTTTAGCACGATGTAACTCTATCCACGGCATGATCGGAACGGATTTCTAGCCACGGCTACTTCGAGAAGAACATGTATATTAAAGTGAAACACATGTGTATGCATTGTCTAATTGTAAGTCTAATTTTTGAAATAAATATTTGAAACGTTCCATAATACATATGTATTATTTCTAAATGCAGTTCTCTTTACAAGGCCTTAACCCTTGAAAAAGAGGAATCCAAAAATTTTTATGACTTTAGAAAAAGAAAACATATAGAATCTCCGGCAAAAAATCTGCAATTACAAAAAAATAAATTCCGCAAGGTAAAAAGAAACATATTTTTCGCTAATGTTTATTGATGAAAGATAATGAAACCACACTATAATTTTCAAATTTCAGAACAAATTTGATGCATTTTGGTCCGACGTTTTTCTCAATTTTTCCGGAAAAAAGTAATAGGACATTTACGTCTTTTAAGTCTTTAAGCTCTGCATCTTTTCAGATGCAGCCCGTCCAGATCTACAGGTTTGGTCTGATATATTTTTCGACGCGGTAAATAGTTCAGATGTTCGAGAAAATCAATTTTATAAGCATTAAATTAATTATTTTAATGTTTAGTCGTCTTGGGGCACGTTTTTTTTATAATTATTTGAAACAACCATGGGGGGTGCTGTAAAAGAAGTTCAAAAGTTGAAGATAAGGATGAAATAAAGATGGCCTACACGATGAACGCAACGACAACGAAAAATAAATGATATCTGGAATCTACTCGCTCACGTTCTTCATAATCGCCTATAATTTTATTCGATCTTATTGGGTGTAGCAAATAACTGGGTTTATCAATTGAGATGATAAATGATTGGCCATTAACCGAAGAGCACGAGGAAGCAGCAATAGCAGAAGGAGAAATGTGAACACTTTCCACGTCTTTAATGTGTTATTAATATGTATGTTTTTTCTTATCTAAAATATTCAAGTGAAATCGATTCAGTTTAGCAACCGTTGTCGTTCTTATTTTACATATTATTAGACAGCGGATCCTTGTGTAAAATAAAAATTTTCTATCTGAATTGCAACAAACTGGAGCGAAAGAGAAATTTATTTTCTTTCTTAATATATTTAATAGGCTGAATACTACAGAACGTGAAAAAAAATTCTTTCAAAAATTGCAATAAATCGGAATTGTAGAAAAAATAATAAAGTTGCATTTTACAACTTTTTTATGTGGGCCTACAATGAAAATTTAAAAAATAAGTTTTGTAGATCTGTATTGATTAAACATATTCTGAAAATTTCGACAAAATCGGTCGACGTTGCAATGAGCTACAAACGTTAAAAGATGATAAAAATTGCAGATTTTCACGATTTTTCTAGATGTGTCAGTCACTTTCATTCACATACTTAGCCAATAAATTCTCAAAGTACGAATGAATGATATCCAAAATCTCGTTGAATTATTGTGATAACTCGAATGGTATGATTTTATAAAGCTTCTACTCAATTATGTGATTTTAAAATTTCCACGGTAACAAGTAGAGTGATTTTAAAGGTTCCACAGAAACTTCTAAATGTGGTATTCCACTTGTACTAATTGTAAGCGTTCAAAGCTTCGCCGACCGGCAATTATGGTATTCCCTTGGTATCGCGACAACAATAACGCAAGAATGTGGATCTCGGTGGCGCCTCCTAATCTTCGAGCCCGAATTGAGGCTCCTTCTCGGTCTATCAGTATGCACCGCTCCATTTCGTCATTTTTTCAGGCCGTCGCTAGCCAAGCTCGTATTCTTTCGTATTTACGAGACGTTCGGTTAAGTGCGCTTTAAGTGACTCGCTCGGTTGAAGTCAGTTTAAAAGTGAGTCAGTGGCCGATCGTGGCGATCGGTAAACGAACAAAAGGCCGCGCCGCACAATAGTCAATTTGCCAGGAAACGTGATCAAAATCGGACAAAAAACTTTCTAATTACTGGCCATTAAGGGGTTACATACACCTTGTAATGGTTGTAAAATAAACGAATCTCAACAATCTTTCTTATTTTTTCAAATTATGTTCCTTTAAACCAATATGTTCATTTTATTGTATGTTCAGTGAATCACGAAAGTATTTGAACGCACTTTAAAACAGTATAACTTTTTCATGATCAGACCAAACGACCTGACCTTTTTTGATCAATTAGAAGAATTGTTTTCCAAATGACATGCAAAAAAGATTTTGAAAAATTGCAATTGCTAAGAATTACATGAGAAAGTAAAAAGGCACCATTTATAACTTTTTTATTAGAGAGTTTTTTAAATGTACATATGTTAGTTATACACATGCTGAAAATTTCATCGAAATCGGTTGACGCAGAAAAGAACGACACGCATCAACAGATGTAAGAATCGAAAGATGTAAAAAAAAGGCGCGAAAAACTATGATTTTCATCACATTTAACCACTTGAAATTTTCAGCATGTGTATCACTAACATAGATCCACAAAACATATATTTTAAATTTTCATTATGGGCCCAAATAAAAGAGTTTTAAAAAATACCTTTTTTATTGTTGCATGCAACCTTCTAAATTGTAATTTTTGGAAAATCTTTTCTGCAGGTCATTTAGTAAACTAATGCTTCTGATTGCTTACAAAATATCAGGTCGTTTGGTACAATTATAAAAAAGTTATACTGTTTTACAGTGCGTTCAAATTGTTTCGTGATCTTGAGATTATAAAAATATGAGAACGATTGACAATTTTGTTTGCCTCGCCAACGAGAATACATTCTCATTGAATTGTGCAAATTTATTCAGGGCAAAATATTCATTTTTATGTATTTTAATCTAACTGAGAGAGAAAATACCCCAATAATAGGCACACTTAGCCTATGAATTTTGTCGAAATTTTTGGGCAAATTGACCAGGACGCTTGGCCCTGCTCGCTCGCGAAGGAAAATGTATCCACCTTTCCTTTCAGTTTCAGATTCGAGAAATCCTGCCACCGAGCCGTGCACTATCGCCTATCTGCGACCACCGAGGTACGAGATGTTCGACAACGGTAGAAATTTGACGCTTCCAGTAAATGTCGAAGAGCTAGTCTTCGCCGCGGCGCTATTTTCGATGAAGGGTATCTTCCCTTTATCTCCGTACACGGCCGAGAAGCCGCTTGTACACTGTCCTACCAGATGAGATAGTTTTCCACGAAAAAGCCGCTGTTAACGCTGTTCAAAACGCATACCCGATGAGTGATCCCTTTTCTTTCCTTTTTTTCTTTACGATCCGCGCCCGACCCAGACCTTAGGTACTCACGGACGTTTTGTGCGATCCTCCGTGACGTTACTTATTGTTCGAGGAAGAATGAGCAGTAGTTATTCGTGCGAGCGACTGGCCACTTTACAGAATTCAGAAATCTAGATTACACTAGAATAGACTGTAGCAGATTATAAGAACCACTAAGGAGACGAATCTGTAACCAACGGACTCTCGCAGGGCTCGAAAGACTTCTGAAACTTTTTAACCAGTAGACTGCGGATGTTTATGCAAATTCATATTTTTATAGAAAATAGGTAGACCAATGGGACCCGAAAAAAGTGATGTCGTGGTTAAGTATAATAATTTTTTTAAATTATTTTTTAGTTTGTTTTCAGCATATTGTTTGCAGATTGTGCATAGTTTTAGTATTTCCCTCATATATTAATAACCAAAAACATAATTATTTCTAATGAATATCTATCTCGCCGAGAAACATTTCTTCCATGTTGTTACGTGACAACATTGGGAATAATTAATTAATTTCAAAAAATTATTTTTCACTTTGCATACAGCATACGTTTTGAACAATGCATATTGTACATATTTTTAGTATTTCACTAATGTAATGATAACCAAAAATATAACGTTGGGAATAATAATGAGGTATGTATAAGTAACACGAGTTTCCATGTATGAATCTTTGTTCAGAAAGTGAGGAATTAATGCAGCATATATTTTTGTATTAAATGTAACTTTTTAAGTTTGAAAAATATTGAAAGTAAAAACATATTCGGTACCAATTGATATAGTGGAAAATTAATAATAACTAGACTGCGGATCTCTATGCACAATAAAAATTTTCATCGTCAATTACAAGATGTACAGTTAGGAGCATAACTGACCACACACACTTTAAATCAGAATAACATTTTTATGAATGGACCAAACGACTTCAATTTCTCTGTAAGGCTAGAAGAATTAGTTTAGTAAATGACGTCTAAAAAATATGTTGAGAAAATGCATTTGGTCGGAATTATGGAAAACAATAGTAAAAATTTCTTCCTATCTTTAACAATTGTATAATAATAAATTGAAAATAACATATGCATGTTCTTAAACCGTCACGTTTTCACATTTTTGTCATAAATGCAAAAAATCCGCAGCCTAATAATAACAGATCCAAACAATATGTAACAGTTTCATGTTTTTCTGTTCTGTAGTCGTATTTCCAAGTGCATATGCTGCATTTATTCTTACGTTTCGCATTCGGTACATAATACATCAAACGTTCCGGTTCTGTCGTACGAATTGCAAAACATTATTATTCATTAACCTGGTTAAAGACGGAGCACGAGATGCAGTTCAGTAACTATTAATTTGTTGGATGTAACCTCGATCAATCCTCATCTGGTGCTCATTTATAGTGGATCGCATACATGGCAATTTCAGTCAAATTAACGTCGCGACCAACAGAAACGATCGGATTAAGCAGACTTGACGCAAATGTTTAAAACGAGCCGCTTGAAGCGAGTCGCCGGTAAGACTGGCCCAGTAATGATACTTCATCAATTCGACGCTGACGTATCAATTATTCACGTGAACATCCGTCGGTAGGGACGTTGCTGTATCGCACGAAAACGTGGCCTCACGTTGCGTGCGAAGTTATAAACCACCGATACTTCCAGCTACGGACCGTTCATTTTGGGACCCACGGCTAACACTGTATGGGAACATACCCAATTCACTCAAAGTAATTCAAGTAACAAAAATTTCTCTATAATCTACTTTTTCTAATGTTTGTTAACGAATTGGAGTTTGAAATCATATTGCAGGTTACAACTGTACAATAATTTTAAAAAAACCCTTTGCACTCGAAGCTATTTTAACTCGACAATTAAACATTATTCGTTTTCTTTGTATAAATATGAAATTGACATAATGTCGCTTCTCTCGAAAATGTCGCTTCAAAAGTTCTCAGAAATCTCCCATTTCCGGAAGTTGAAGGAATTTTGGGACACCCTGTATATGATTTTTTTCATTTTATGGATATCAAATTGATATAATACCTCATACAATACTTAAATGTTTAGTAATTGGATAGATCCCAACATATTTAATAATGTCAATAATATTTTGAATAATATTTAATCTTTTATATTTAACCAGAATCAATGTTTCATGACATCTGTCATTTCTTTTGACACATCTTCTAATTTTTAAATTAACCTAATTATTACGAATTATAACTATATCTTTTTCTAACTTCAACCGCTGATCGAAATCAATTGTTTTATTTCAGTTGAATATCAATCAATCCATTGTAAAAGTAAGATGAAAAAAAAGAGTTATGCTGGAAGCAATGAAGATCGATGGCTCCAATAATTTTGAGCTCACGCATATAGGGAAAGCAAAGCTTCGCAGCCAAGGGATCCTACCTACAAGTTTAAAATGCAGTAACGAAATTATTGAAAAATCTAGAAACTATCTGAACACTCAAATTAAAAATTAGGAGTAGGGGAAGTCGGGGTATTGTGAGCCACGGGGAATCGTGAGCCAGCGCCATTTCTTTTTTACTGGTAAATAATGACAGCTGCGAACAACTGTTTTTGAGTTGTCTCCTAATAAGGTAATATTTCCACGATCAGTTGAAGTACGCACCCGCATCATTACTTTGCTCTGTTAGCAGATACAAATTCGCTGCGCTCGAAGTATTATTTTCATTTCATGTTTGGTCTATTATTGTTACATTTTTCTGTGGGTCTAAGCAGGTAACTGTGTTTATAATACTCGTGTGACTTCAAGCTTTCGAAATAAATAAAGAAATTTGAATTAGGTGAGGTTTGTGTTATTTGTTTGTGGCCAAGTTGTAAAAATAAGGGTTCGGGGAATTATGAGCCACTTTTCTCGGGGAATTGTGAGCCACTCGATTTTTGACATTTAACGAGCTAACCTCACGTGTTTGATGTTTCTCAATGATTATTTATGCAATATTCGAGCACGAAAAGGATGAACCGCCAAAACACCATTCATTGCAATGTCTGCAATCGTGCCATCCACTAGGAATGCGCCAGAATGACCGCAAGAAATTGGACTTGTGAGCTTTGCATTTCAGATTAATTGTGGTTATTTTTAACTTTTTTTCTTATTATTAAAAAATTATTTTGTCATTCAGATACATGAATAAACATTTCATAACAGAAATTGTAATGTTTATTGTGATTTTGAAAGTGGCTCACGATTCCCCGAGATTTTCCAAATTCAAGAAAATGCAAATTTTTTGTAAAAGTCTTAAAATCATCTAATTTGCAGATATTCGATTAAACTATTGTGTCTAAAAGAAAGGTAAATCTTCATATTACAACATTTAGCGTTGAAATTTGATGAAAAATTTAATTTAATAGTAGTTTTTTGGCAATAAAAAAAAGTGGCTCACAATACCCCGACTTCCCCTAATATTTTTAATTTATTGTTCAATATGTAATCTAGCTTTTTCATAATAAATGTTGCGTTCTATATTTATTTTCTTTTGCTATTATTATTATGGGACAAATTAAATTCATCAATTTCAACTAATATTATGGGACAGAGGTAGTATTATATTTTGAAATGTTAACTACGTGACGACAATGAAAGTAACAACGTGAAAGTAGGTACACACTAATTTCACGATATGTATGCATTCTCATTTGTTATATAATTTATAACGTGTTCGACGAGTGTGAAATCGATTCGGGCTAGAAGTAAATTGACCAGAAAATTTCAGTTTTAGTTTTCGAATGATAATGGAAACAGCAAGATTAGAAGTTAAATACTATTACGAGAGAGATTATAGGCCAGCAATTTATAATACTTCGAAGTAAGTTAATACACCAGGCCTATAAATATATATACGATGCAATATTCAGCAAGTGGGCGTAAATATATGTTCGTCTAGCTTGCTAGATAAGCAGACTAGGTTGTCTAGACCCGTCTTAATGGCACCATTTAATCAACGAATACTATGGAATCGACGCGACGGCGCAAATAAAATTGCTGTGGTTCTACACCATCGAGGAATTGCAATTCACGTATCTACTGCCTTAAGACTGTGAATTAAACGTTCATTCATAAATTAAGGCTGAAATGTTTCCACCTACGCTACGCCTAGCCGCTCGAATCTCACTTGAGTGGAATTTGTTGTTGGAATATCGAAGTGCATATTAATGATAACGGGTAACTGATTAACCCCTTGCCCTACAATATCGTGTCAGACTCGTGTTCAAGATTCAGAACAGAGTCTAATAAATATGTATGGTATTAATTTCCTTTAAACCGAGATGAAATTCTATTTCAGTTTTGTTAATCTATAGTTATTAGAGAACATGTAGGTATACAATAGATATCATTTTTCTCCTTCTTCAGGAAATTACGAACTGTCGAATATGTCTTTGAAAATATTATGTAGTGGTAATCTTCGAGCAGTGGACCCTTCTTTTATATTTTCCCAACTGATACCGTCTGCGGCAATTTCATTTCGATGATCTTGTATACAGACTTTCATTTTCATCTTCGAAATTAGAAGGCACACAAGCACGTCTTCTTTTACGTGAATTCAAAATATTTTCTAATTCACTTTCCGAGCACTCCTGAACATTTTCTTTGTCTATAAAAATCTCATTTATTATGGCAGATCTACAAAACGCATTTTTTAAATTTTCAATACAGGCCCATATAAAAAAGTTGTAAAATGTAACTTTTAGTATTTTAACAAATTTCTTTTCACATCCTATAGTAAACTAAATGCTCTAGATAAATGTTTGATTATATCGATCGTATATTGTTGTTAAGAACTAAATTTTAAATGCTTTCAGCGCACTGGTTCGATCAAGTATTCTACATAAACACTATTTGCAAATGCTCTAGCTTCCCAAAAATGTTCAAATTGTATAGTACAATATTTAAAAAGTTATCGTCTTTTTTAGAGCGTCCGAATATTAATTCGAGTCATTGTATTTCATGTACATTTCAACAGTGGTTATTAAACAACATCCAGTAAGAGAAGGTTGCTTATTTTTACATTTTATTTTTGTACATTACAATTTACTTACACAGTAGAATTTGTGTATCTTCAATTATGTTTCTGTGTTTATTTAGAGCATCTTATATGATATTATATAAATGCATACTGTCAAAATACCAAAATCACGATGAGACTTGTTACAATTTATTTCATCGCCAATAATTATGAATATTCTAAGGAACAATGTACAATACTGTAAAATCTTTTTTTTCTTAGTTCTGAGAGACGGAACACAGAGACCGTTTTACAGATTTCGGTGTATTGGTACGGCCAGTCTTTCAGTCATCATGTAAGTTTCAATCTAGATTTTTAAGTATTAGACTCTCTCTCTCTGCGGATGTTTTATTTCTTTTCCGAACGGAATTATCAACATTTGAATATCGACATTTCATATGTCGTGTGCCGTTTTATTTCACAAAAGTATGAAAGGAAGCTCGTAATCGTTATTGGATGTTTTTTCTGCGTGTGGCTCTGTTTGCTTTGCTCGAGCGTAATGTTTAATTCTAATTCAATATCTACCGCCAATTAAATAAAACTCGTTCGCGCGACGCGACGTCGAGATGATTAACGCGAATAAAATGGGAGGACAGCGAGCGTGGGGTGGCAAAAGAAATAGACGAGGGGCAATAAAATAATAAGGAGACCGAGGAGGAGAGTGATCGAGGGCAATCGGCGACTGATCCTCGATCACCGGTGATCTCTGCGGTGATCGGTCAAGCGCGTCGATCTTATCTTTAACTCTGACTTAAATATATCGAACCGGACGGCGTTCCAGAACTTTTTTGCGCGCAACTACTTTCATTCACGCTGACCGGACCTCCCCTTCATCAGAAGCTTCATTTTGTGTCAAATGACGACGGAGCAATTACGTCGACTGTTCCTTTTTAACGTGCGCCATGGCTGACATAAAGTCGATCATTGAAAGCTTCAATCTAAAAGCTTAATTCCGCGGTTCTTGCCGGTCGATCCAACCTTTTTTCAATATGCTTTCAGTTGCTAGTATGTAGACGGTAACACACGGCAACATGTAATTCCCGAGCCACGTTATCAATTTTATGGTTGCGGCATTTCGTTCTTGTGCGACGATAATAATTGATATGTCTACATTGCACACGAAATTGCAATAAGAAACCACTAAATGAGTAAATGATACACAAGTGAAAGTCAATGAAAAAACTTAACGGCGCAAGTTATTCATAGAAGGGATGAGAGCTACAATTGGTGACAGAAATGCCGAATGGGTTACGTCTCAAAAGCGGTATCCCGATGGTATTAATTGTTGAAACGATCGGAGACACTTAACGCATTAAAAAACAACATTATACAGGTGACCCAACGAATATCTTCTGTAATTTTGACATAGCGACTAACAAAAAACGTAGATCAAGTTTTCAACACTTTACCTACCGGAAGCCTATTAACAGGATTTTCAATAATTGTGCTGTACCAAAAGAAAGCATAGAAACTTTCGTTTATTAGTTGTGCAAATAAGTTCTTTCCCTAGATCTCACAAAATTAATGCCATGTGTGGGAAAAGTATAAAATTGAATATTTTTAAGGAGGTTGTCCAGAATTAATTAATAAATTGCAATGCTTGACTAATACCAAAATAAATGTAAAATAACCTGGAAACCTAACATTAAGAATTTTATTACGAATTCGAATACGCCATAGCTGTTTCTTAATACAATAGTTTATAATTCACTTTTGTAATGTTTAATGTCGTACTTATTAATCAATCATAAACGTAACTGAATTACGCAATCAGTTAAATAAGTATTTTTTCAATTAGATCTCTGCGCAACGATTTCATACAAAAAACTGAAAATTTAACAAGAACTATTACTATTTATATCGAACTACATATATATATTATGTGCATATTAAACATTCTTAATAGTATATTTAAAAAGAGCAATTATACTTGTACGAAAAAATTAATGCCGTGTGTGAAGAAAAAATATAAAAATAAATTCGCCCAACGTGGGGCTCGAACCCACGACCCTGAGATTAAGAGTCTCATGCTCTACCGACTGAGCTAGCCGGGCTTGTCATATGCCATTTTAAAATCAGTTTCATCAATAACAATTATCAAGACCCTTGTACACGCACCTAAATTATGAATTTCAGTCCCCATGAGGCCCAATTTATACACATCCACTTAGAAAAACGCGCTTCTCCCTGCGGAGTAATAATATTAAGAAACAAAAGTGATCGGAATCGTGAAAATAGAAATTATAATACGGATAGACATTAAAACCTAGAACTAAGTTACACCCTTCGAATTGCGAGGGTCCTACCTCCTATTCCTACGACCAAGCAAACCCAACTGTGCGGTCTCAAGCAGACCGAACGTGAGATTTAGTCACGGTCGGCTACAATGGCTCGAGACACTCAACACGATCCGACGCGCGACGCGACGATCTCATAATTATTTGGGTGTCATCGGACACCATTTCGAGATCTGATTGTGATTGAAACCCTCGACGGGGCAATCTTAACCAAACAAACACTTGTGATTTCCCATATCTGTCTCACCTAATTCATTCTAGTCAAAGTTTTACTAAAGCACCCTCCTATTCCGGCGACCAAAACGCACCACCCACACTACCAATTATTAGGTTGGCAAGAAAGTGATTTCGGTATCCCAGAATTAGAACAAGCCGAGACAAACGAAATATGTAGTCAAATTCAGTTAATGATTATAAGAATTATAAAGTTATAAGAACTTATTTCATACATGTACATTTTAACAGTGGTTATAAAACAACATCCATTAAGAGAAGGCTATTTATTTTTACATTTTATTTATATTTTATTTTTATAGATTACAATTTACTTATACAATAGAATTTCTGTATTTTTTATTATGTTTCTGTGTTTATTTAGAGTATCTTATAAGATACTTGTCGATTCGTCTCACAGAAAGTATCCCCTAAAAGATGGGTGTAAAAAAGGTAGGTTTACCTATAAAACAAACTGAAGGAGACCTTGATAACTCTGGGAAAAAAGATTGACAAGAAATTTGGTGCAATCAGCCTCCTTGAACCATGTTATTTTAGCTAAAAAAATTTTTGATCGAACCGCTAGCAACAGAGTAATCTAACCTGATCACGCTCCGTGACTCACCTTGTATGTATTACTTTCAAGTTAATTAAAAGTTCATATTATTTTAATAAAATAATGTTTTTACATATTTATTGTTTACCGATATATCAGCTAACACTAAATCTCCAGTACCATTTCTTTATATTAAAATTAATTTAACGATAACATTTAATGCGGGTATATTTAAAATTTATTTTGAATCGTGCAGAAGAATGAGTGGAGGGGGATCATTGTTCTACGCGGTATAACGAGCTTGTAGATTTTCAGGAGGATGATGTTATAATCATCTTAGGGGCGCCGACGTTTGAACAAGGGCGTGACCAGGATACGCCGGCAAAAGAATGAGCTACGAAAGATCGAGCGGTGCAATGGCGTGGCATTAGTTGCATCTAATCATGCCCTTCTTTATTTTTATACGTCATTTTTCTTTCGCTCCACCTTAGTCATCCGTTGGCTCCGAAAATTAAGTCATTCCAATGCTTCTCATATGACGCGGCAGAGTTCACTATCCCGTGCTGGTTTATAATAGCAATATATTGTGGTTATTTTTTAATGAGAATTTCTTACTGCATGTTGTAGTTTCATATCAATTTTTTATCCGTGAAAATTAATTAAAATAGAAATTAATTTTATATTGTTGAATTGTTGTCCATTGCTTTATAACTCTATGTATAAGAAATTAATGAACAATATTTAATGACTGATGATATCAGGTGTCAAATATGAGACAAACTCGTAACAGTATACTATAAAAAAGACGTGATAACAATTTTTATGTTCCAATGTGGTTCCAATATGTACTTTATAAATCTATAAACGATTTCTTTCTAACAATAATATTTTATGTATCAGATGATTGCATAAGTTCGTGCCCGATTTAAAAATAAAATTCAATGGTTAAATTTTAAAGAATACAGCTTTATTAATCGATTATATAGTCACCATTCTTTTCTACTATTAGAAAAGAATATAATTTTTTTTACACTCCGCCGTGCAGTACAGTTTGCGACATCCATGGAAATAGGGCACGAACTTATCCAACCATCTAATACGATAAAAAACGAAAGAGTGTTTCATTTTCACATATCACAGTTTATTATTTACAATATAAGCATTTCAATACTAGGTGTCCTAAAAGCGTAATACTTCCTTGAAAGGAAATGTTCTTCGCGGCTTCGCTAAGGAGTTATATAGACGAATTTTAAGAAAACGGAATAAAATAGAATCTTATTTTCCGTGGTAGTAGCCTAACCTAAATTCTGTCATATTTTATATCCTAGCATTTTTTGAATATTTTCAAAAGCTTAATCGCCATCCCTTGCCTAAGCATACCTAATGCCGCATAATACAGTGAGTACCTGAAGATATCACTTCGCGACATTACAATTTTGTTCACAGCGGGAAAACAATGGTGTATGCATAGTCGGGTGTACTATTAATGTGTCTACTTAACAACAGTATAAATTGCATTCACACAATTTACAAAATTTTGTAAATAATACGCCTTTAAATGAAACAATATCTGATTTCCCGCGTAAAAACCGATCTCTTGGGAATGATTGTATTTGCATCTAAACGGTCGATCGATAACATAATTTTCGGACTAAATTCCCATCGAATATTCCGCGTTCGTTTGACCGGGATGTCTTAATCAAGCTAGGGAGCTGGAAGAACGGGCTTATGAGGCCGCGCGTATCGCGACTCGATCAACTGTCAAACCTCGGAGCTGTACGGCGTACGGTGTGCGATAGGTTCTGCGCCATTGGGAACCTTTCGATTTTATAGTTTAATAATAGAGCGGCGTGGCCGAGTGTTTGCTTATCGGGACCCTGATTTTCGGCCGACGAAGACACGGCGCGGTCGCGTCGTACGGCTCGTACGTGTGTAGGAGAAGACGGGAGGAATCGGGTTGGAAAGGTAAGGAAGAAAAAGCGAAAGGAAAGAGAGAAGAGGGAGTCTAGGGTAAAAAGAAAGGTGAAATAAAAAGAAACCAGCGAAAAGGGAAGAGCGGCATGGATCACGTGCAAAGAGGGGTGGGGGTGACTTGTGCGAAGCTGCTTAGCCGAGTTATGCCTCCCACCTGCGGCTTTCTCTCCCTCATCTTCATTCTCATCCTTATAACCATCCCCATCCCCATCCTCGTTCACCACCACAACCATCAGACACGAATAATCGAAGCATAATTTCGGCCCGTGGGCTGCCCCTCGCGTATTTCGGACGTTCCTTTCTTATAGGCTATGTACGACCCTCTTTATTATACAGGGTGTTGCCTATGCACAAGTAGCAATTTGCAAGACCGATTTTTATGCGTTTAATACTTTCCTCTCGTCTGTTATTTAAGAAAGTGTTATTCTGTTTACTGCTTTACTATTGGATGGGGGCCTATTAACCCACAAGTACCAGAATGTTTTTTACGATTTATTTTTTCGTAAGTTTTTAATTTAACCCTCAGCACTCGAGTGGTGCCTCAGAGTGACCGCTAAAAACTGCTGTACCATAATTCAAAATATTGTTTGGATTATTAAATATGCTGAGATCTAACCAATTACTAAACATTTAAATATTGTATGAGGTATCATATTAATTTCATATCCATAAAATGAAAATAATCATGTTTTGTTGATAAATGGGTCAGCTGTTGCATATAAATAACTTTCAGTGAACAAGATTACTTAAAGAATGAAACATATGACAAAATGAAAAAACAAACTCCACTATAAACCCAAAAACGACAATGTACATCAAGATATTCAATCATTCATAGCAAATAAAAAACCTGACAAAATTTAATAACTTCCTTAGTTCACATTCATTTTTAATATTCATTTTATTCTAATCTGTGAACGTGCCAATTTACCCAATTTAATCATCTTGCATTATGGAAACTTTTTATACACTACTTATAGTCAACAATTTAACAATTGCTTGAATGTAATTTTCTGTTATATAAGGTGAAGTAAAAAGTTCTGAGCGTTTTATACTTCACCTAATATTATTGAGTTTATACTGCGACCCAATATTTACTGCGTTTAATAAGTAGTGTTACTGCAATTGCTAGACAGCGGATGTTGATGCAAAATAGAAATTAGTTTTCTTTTTTAATATGTTTAATAGGTTGAACATAATAAGTCTTCTAGTGTATTCACTGTTTCAGATTACACCTACTCATTTTGACATGAATACATAAAATCCGCTGTCTAATAAAATTGCTATCTGAATTTCCATTATAATATAGTATAATTTCTATATCACAGATCTACGGGTAATGATGACGACCGTTGAAAATTTGACACACTGTATATTATTCAAATCAGTCGCGCTAAAGTTATCGATTCACGGTACACACTGTATAGAAGCTCATAATCGTAGTATCGATACACGTATAGACATAACGAGGCTCGGCGTAATTTAATGTGCTTCAGGCGCGATTTTTATTTCTATTCGTCTCATAATAAACGATTATCATAATAACCGCCATTACGCTGAGGGTTTACCGAGAGGACGTCGAAGTTCGGCCAGAGGTAAGAGAATTAATACACTCGCAGAAAAATGTGGTTCGGACCACAACTATATATCTATATTCCATTATGAAAATTCACGAAACGCCGACCGTTTTGCTACTTATGTTCAGACCTCGCTATAAATGACCTCTTCCAACTGCCATTGCGAAGCGTGGATACTGGTAATGGTCCCGCCATTTACGAAGTGACAATTTGCATATTTAATCTATCACCGATAAGCGGGACAATGATTTGCATATTCGACAATGTTCAAACCTAGTAGGATTTCTGTCATTATTGCTCATTAGCTGCAACATTGACGTAACTTCACATATGCCGTTTTTGATTTATTAACGGAGAAAAAAACAGTTCTTAAAACTTCACGACACGGAATCACCGTATTATAATATTTTAGTACCCGTTTAACATATCTTGATGCACCAATTTTCCATTTTAAAGTAATGGCTACGAAGATTATAAAAATTCGAAACTTCCATCCTTTTAGACAATTATCATTTGAGTCATTGTCCCGGCAAATAAATAAAACATTTTCCTAAAAAGTGGGGAGTCGGTAATAATAGTAAAAATATGCTACATTCTAAATATTTAAAAACAACGAAGGCTTTGATCGTTTCGCGTAAGCATTAATTTAGTCATTATTCTAAATTAGACCAGTTTGTAGATATCAGCGACGGTTTTCCAATTTTTATCTATCGGAAGACATTTTGAGATAGAACATACTGTAGAATTTTGGTCCACTATTTTATTCCACTTTCTTAAAATTCGTCTACAAAAACTGCAAACTGTATAAACATCCACAATCTACTCTTATCACTAATCTGATCTTTCTGCATATTCTTATTCTACTGAATTATTTCATACAAATCTGAAGATTTCTCGCATCTGCTAGAAGATTTCTTGACATTTTTTGTTAATATTTTGACTAACCGTTTAAATAAATTAGTATAGTATTTAATTAACGTTAATAATGTAATCAGATTCATAGACTCTAACCATGAAAAAGAACTTTCTTACCGATCTTAATGTGTAGAAAGTTCTCAAGAAAAATTATTCAAAGATTTATAAAATAACAATTGTTCATATATGTATACAGTCAGCGTAAAAAGTTTTTGGACACAGTTGAAAAGACTTTTTTACAATTGTACCAATTTCGATAAAACTTTCAGCACGTGTATATAGTTATACATATGTATATGTTAGTACATAGATCTACAAAATCATTACGGGCCCAAATAAAAAAGTTTTAAAAATGCCTTTTTTATTTTCTTATGTAATTGCAATTTTTCGAAATCTTTTTTGAACGACATTTAGTAAAGCAATGCTTCTAATTGCTCACAGAAAATCAGGTCATTTTGCACACTTTTAAACAAGTTATCGTCTTTTTAAGAGTGTCCAAACACACTTCTTAAGCTTACTGGAATTTACCGTCCCTTGATTTCTTTCTCAACATGTAAAATCTTCCGTGTCGAATATTGCTTTATGGATATCGTGCCTTAATTACAGTCATTATAAGCCGACAAGATTGTGTCGCGTTTCCCTTAATACCGATCCCGAAGCGATACTTTGAATACCGAAGGCTCCGGTCACGAATTCCAGGAATATCGAAATCTTGTTCTAATATCGACTACGTGTAGGACCCTTTTCCCTAGCCTTCAGGACGGTAGAACAGTTAGACGTTTCTAGAAATCGGTATTGTTCGCGTCACGAAAGCGTTCCGCCACTGTGATTTACAATTTCGAGTCAAACTATGCGTGACGTAATGTGTCTTTGAGTATTCTGAAACAACTTTAATGGCAGAAGTTCGTTTCTACACGCTGTCATTTTTCTGTCGAACTCTTATTACGAAATAATTGCTTGGGGGATGTGATTTCATAATGATCTTAAAATATTATTGATATATTTGAAATAGAAAGTACAATTTTCTATGGAATTATTTCAATTTATAATTAAACTCCTCTAATATTTAATTTCATCATATTGTTCTCATTTTAATTTTTTAATATGTTTATAAGGTTGAAAATAGTGTAACAGTATTTTAAAAAATTTGAATTCTTCTAATAAATTTACTGTTTCAAATAACACCTACTCATTGACAGATTCATTTTAAAGTATGTCCCCATAGATCGAGTTAAACGAATCAGCCTGCGCCAAAGTATCTGCGTTAGGTGCGGCCGAAGCAGATTTTGTCAGTACGAATGTTTTCTGTCGTGAAGTTTGGGGACTACTTGACGTCGAAAGAGGGAGTGAGAGAGAGAGGGGTGGGGGAGAGAGCAGACCATTTCTGTAACCGGGAAACGTAGGAGAAACGACACCACCCGTGGTCACGGTAAGTCGTGTGCAACTGCAGGGTGTATATAGTCACCTGCTTGACCGATTAGTTTCATCCATCATACGCCATAAAGGAAGTCGAGGGCTGAACAATATCTGATTTCGGGCTCGTCCTGTGTGGCGTTTTGGAATCGCGGTGGGGCCCCGTGGTTCCCGGGGATACGAACCCTTTTGTGGTACAACGGGGCCACCCTCTTTAAACGTTTATCCCCTTTTCCCGAAAGGGAACACCGGCGCGCGACACAACCTGCCCTTTTTACAACGCCTCGCCTCTATTCAATAACGTTGTCCACGGATGATCGTGTAAACACCGATACCCGGTGAAACACGTAGGACGTACAATGAAACACCTTTACAGCACCGTGTTGTCCCGACCCTCATTCTTTTACCCGGGCATCGTAAACGGGAAACAATGCAAACAGGAAGTGATCATTGTTCCCCGCTTGGAACGCCCCGCGAATCATGTCAAACGCTCAGATTAGACGGCCGCCCGGTGCTTAGGATTATTATGCTAGACCAGTGATGAGCAACCCACGGGCTGCATTGAGCCAAAAGTGGATCCCTAACACTACGCGCAATTCTCGGTTCTGGGTTGTGACATAGATCGGAAGAGGACACTATTTTTTGTGGCTTCGTCGACCGCGCCGAACGTAGAAAAGGACAGCATGTAAACACGGACCGCGCGGCCGCAGGCGCAACAAAAAATATCGTATCGGTGAGACAATACTAATTAATTATTTATTTTTAGTGCAATACTGATTAAAATCACACCAAACAAGACACAATTTGGCCCATATTTACTGTACATGTAAAGAATAACTTACAATTTAACATATGCTATATACAGCACATGTGTAAATAAATGACTTAACATCTCGAAAATTATGTTCTCCGAGAGTTACTCTAGAATTTTTCAAATTAACGAAGCTACGTTGGAGGGTTTTATACGACTGATTTTAATTAAAAAATGTGATGAATATCTTGAGAAAGGTTGTATAAGAAGAAAGTTTTTAAAATAAAAAAAAGTTAGCGATAATAATAAGCGAAAATAATTAGCGACCTCTTTTTCGCTCGCTATCCTCTTCTATGTCCTAAAGTTAGACCATACCGTTAGGTTATATCGCGTTTAGTGTGATTTTAATCAGAAAAATGCCACAAATAAGTTGACGTATAAAAAAGGCCCATCAAAAATTATGAAAAATAAAGAAGTGTTGAAATGTGATTTTATGAAGAAAATGATTGGGCGAAATATAAAAGAGTAAAAGATTTAAACAATTCAACAACGTTGTAATGTTGCTTTTAATGTAACAAAGTCGTTAAGGGATGAAATCAATTTTTATGTTATTCCTGCTTCCCAAAATCAATGTAAAACATTTTTAATTCGCATAAAAATCCGCAGCCTACTCATTACTTTGCTAGACCATTTGCAGTCGAGAAAAATCCGTGTTTCTGTTCCATTACATTACTGCGGATTGCGGATCCTCGTGCACGAGAAAAATTGAACCACGTAGAAGTGTGTTTTTACGGAGATTGGTAAATAGGAGATTGAAAGTAAAACAGCAACGCAATGAAACAAGGTGATATTACTCTTTTCATTTTATTACTTGAGCTTTCAACAAAATAGACTTGTTTTTTCGCCTTCGAGGTCGTTTCAAGGTCATGGTGTGTAGGTAGTTGAATGCATTTTGACGCCGACTATCACATCGCGTTGTAAAAAATACATGTTAACATGTACATCTTATTTAGTCATAATTTTTTTAGGTTCGGATAACTCTGTATTTGACAAAATTTTTGCGTATTTGAAGAAGAAAGTATTTCTTGTCTGACGGTCGCGATCTAGCAGTCGAATGAAAGGAACATTTCGACTGGATGTGTGATCTAGATAAAGTAAAACGAGATAGCTTTCCACGAATTCTGGAATCCCTCTATCGGGGAATCTAGGGAAACGTGACGCTGAACACCTCTAATGCGGTTCAATTTGGAATTCCAGGACGGGTATAGAGTTTCGGCTGGGAAACACAATCGAAACGATGCGATGGTGGCACCGAAAAGGGCCGGCTGGGCGCGATCCGAGCGAGAGAACAATTCCCTTGCCAACCCTTTTCTAGTGATTAATGTATGCAAAGATAGGGCGTCTCGGAACATGCCCATCCGCCTGATTGGACGGAACGAAACCAGACAAGCAAAAGCAATCTCTTTGGCGAGTTCATTTAACTGGTTCTCCATTGAAACTTTTGCGGGCTTTTAAAATGATTTCCAATTAGAGCAAGGTTTTATCAACATTATGTTGTGGTAACTCTGAGGCACCACTAAAAATTGCTGTACCATTATGTAAAATATTGTTTACATTATTAAATTTGTTGGTATCTAATCAATTGTTAAACATTTAAGTATTGTAGAAGGCATTATATCAATTTCGTATCTACCAAATTTAAAGTATCATTCAGAATGGAAATATTCCAGGTCGGAAGAAATATTTAACTTTCGAGTTAAAATATCACCGAGGGCAAAGGGTTTTATTCTTCTAAGATTCTATAATCTTAAGTTTGTATTGGTTTATTCGAGGGGCAAGAAATTAACACAATTTATCGTACATTTTTTAAAATTAATCGTTGTCATAATATATTTTTGTAAGACTAATTTTATTCGATTTTGAAGATTTAACCTTTTGCACTCGGAGCTATTTTAACTCGAAAATTAAACATTTCTTCCGACCTAGAATAATTCCATTCTATATAATTTTTTTCTTTTCATGGATATGAAATTGATAGAATGTCTCATACAATACTTAAATGTTTAGTAATTGATTCGATACCACCATAATATATTCAATAAAATAAACAATATTTTGAATAATGGTACAGCAATTTTTAGTGGTGGCTCTGAGTCACCACTCAAATGCTAAGGGTTAATAACATAATAACGTTTAAACGTGTTAGCAATGTTAGAAAGAGAACCGTTTCCGTAAAAGAGTTTTATAAAATCGCGAAGAACGTTTCGAAGGTGAAGTTCCAAATTCCAGAATAACTTTGGAGCCGAGCAGAGTGGACAGAGAGATACCTCACGGAGGGAGGACAATTCTCTCGGCAACCCTTTTTCGGTATGATTAATGCGCGCGCAAAGATAGCGAGTTCGTGGGCAAGCCCATCCCCGTGGAGGACGTATTAGTTTAAGGGAAAGAGAGAGAGAAGTGAAGGAAGAGCGGAAAAGAAGAATAAAAACGCTCACATCCGACCTCTTTCATTATAGATGCCCCCGTGTGTTTATTGTCGGGACCAGTCTTCCCTCTTTCTCTGATCTTCTCTTTCCCACCCTCTGGGTGTGCGCGCCGAAAATCGTAAACTCTTTCGGGGGTTTTTGGGGGCTGGACCCTGAAAACCATAGGACGCCTTTCTTACAAGATACCGAGAGTCCGATTTTCGACATCGGGACTATAGATGCTGCTCGCAGATAAGGACCGTGTACGCCGATTTCTCGGATCGACGATCGTAAGTCTGCACGTACCTGCGCGACTCTTGTCTAATGAATCCACTGAATTTCGGAGACCTTTTTACGATCCACCGTGGATCTTTGTCTTTCGGTTGGTGGCACTGATCGGTGTTAACACGGCGAATGCCGCGTTGCCGCGGTGCACAGTGGGACCAAATCACGAGAACATGGCCGAAATAGGAAGGAGTACTCCAATTTAGTTGAATATTGATACTCCGGGGTTTTTCGGGCCGCTGGTTATGGATTACAGTGATTCGAATTAATATTTGGACGCTCTAAAAAAGACGATAACTTTTTTGATTGTCTCTCTTTACACGCGCTGTCCTTTTCTACGTTCGGCTCGGTCTTTGAAGCTGAAAAAATAGGTACCCATATGCGATAGATGCGAAGAAATCCCCCCGAGGCCTTTGCGTGTACAGAAAATTTACTGTATTTTACAACATTTTTATGTGGGCCTATATTGAGAATTCAAGAAATCCGTTTTGTAGATCTGTGTCAATTATATGCACTGAGAAAGTTTCATCGAAATCGGTTGATGCGGGAAGAAACGACAGGCATTGAAAGATGAATCCTTAGATTTATTGCAGTTAGAGCCCGAAAATCGTGAAAATCTGCAATTTTTACCATCTTTAAACATTTGTAGCTCATTGCAACGTAGACCGACTTTGACGAAATTTTCAGAATATGTTTAATTCACACAGATCTACAAACCGTACTTTTTTAATTTTCAATATATAAAAATTGATGATTGATTTTCTTTCCTTCCGGGATTGCAATGCATAGAAAAAGATTAGATCGTAAATATTGAAAGAAAGAGTAACTATTCAAAAAATCGTTTTTCCCTACTTTGTCAGTCGTCCAAGCACTTTCTTGAAGATCAGTGAGCCGGTCTTATTAAAGTTATGATTCGTACCCACCATGAAGAACTCGTCACCGCTCGGAGACCCAGAAAATCTCGGCTGAACGGTCTTCGCCGGGACTGATTAATTGAAGGTTAAGGGTTTCGAGACGTTAAGTGGTTCACTGAAATGTTTCTATGGGCTGACGGTGGGAGCCACAAGAGGCCGCGCGTGGATTCAAAGACGGACGAAAGGACAAAGGAAAAAGAAGGAGAAGAATGCGACCTCGACCAGTTGCCGGTTCTTTCGTGTCAAAACACGGCGCTAATACATCATTAAAAGAACGCGCCCCTAGCGTGAACGCCTAGCGCCACTGATTGTGAGGGCAACGAGGACACCGTATAATCGATTGACTTAGTTTCGATACCTATTGCATCCTTGACTCCGGCGCCATTCGATTCTACAGAATTTCCGGAGCCGATATTATATTATGCTATAGACCAAACAGCAAATTTTATGCTTTTATAACAAAAAAAATGAGTATGTGTAATTTAAAACAGTAAAAACTTCAGAATAATGCGTATATAAATTTCTATTTCACTTCAGTTCGTTGGAATTCAGGTAAAAAGTTTTATTTTGCATAAAGATCCGCTATCTAGTTATGACCAGACTGCGAATATTATGCATTTATAACAAAAATGAGTGGACCAAATGTCTGTTGCATTTAGGTAGCACAAAGTTAAAAAAATAAATAAATGTCTATATTGCTACTGCAGCTTGTAGTTAATACAGACAATTTTTTATAAAATAAATGAAAAAGGCATATGTACTAGTCTTGTTCAACAGTATATCACATATAATTCATTTTATTGAGTAAACGGTATGAAAATCATGATGGGGTAATAATTATTAATAATGTCAAAAGTAGTATTGGACAGGAAAGACTCCTCTCTATTTTTCAAAAAAGAACTAGTTTATACTAATATGGAAATAAACTGTTTATTTAATTTTTAAAAAAATACCATAGAAATTCTATAAGACAGTATAATAATATAATATGTATATTTTTATGATAGAAAATATGAGTAATCATCTATTATTCATTATTATGTTTGTTGTACCGTTTGGGAATTCTTGTTATGTTAATATCTAAAATAGATGTATGCTTCTGCTATAGAGAAGCTTGTATTACTATAATTTATTCGTTGTAGTTGAACGATAACTATATTTTCTCAAGAATATATGTTTATGTATATCCATCGAAGCCAATGATATAACTATTTTTAAAAAGTTCCACATGTAATAGCTTTCAGTATAGCTTGTGTTTTATGTTTCGCGAATGCTAAAATTGTACAACATCCACGGTCTAGTCGTGTGCAATTTATATGAATTATTTATTTAAATTTTCCTATGGATATGCAGATAACCCTTGTAGAACGCGATTTCGATATAACGCGGTCCATAAATTGTAGCAATTCTTATACAACGCTGTCAATGTCCTGTAACGATATGCACAGACTTGCATAATAAAATAGATACTGGCACTCACGAAAGTACAAAGTGGTGAAAGTGGCAATTTATTGTCGAACTTTACAATCTGCAGCAGAATGAAACGGTATTGTTCATATACATCTCGGAAGATATTAAACATTTTATGGTTACAGTATATTACTCTTTGGTTGTCATTACAGGTGTACCTGAAATGTCCTTATTTTGTGCATAAATACATACCAACAGATTTTTGTTTTCTAGTGAATATTAAAAGATGTCTTGTAAAATTATTCAAAATCTTTGCTACTTGATAATTTGATTTACGAATTAAAAATTGTATCGTATGTTAAACACGTTAATGATCTCATAATGCATGCAAACTTTCCCTATACGGAACCGCCAGTGCACACGCGTCATACAAGCTAGAGAAATAAATCTTAATTCGTTGAACATACATACAACACATAATGTGACTAAAGTGTGAACGCCATCATCGCGGTGGATCAGTATAAATGAATATAATTTATTATACCGTGATAGCACATAATGCTTTGCAGACGTATATCTTGATTTATGACAGTCACACTAATTCATTTAATAAAACACGATATTGACTGGGAATCATTGACGCAAGCATTAATCTCAGCTGTGCACAACCGGCATTCACTTGGTGTGTTTTTGACAATATACTATTACTAGAAGTGTACTACGTGTACGTATATTTAGAAACATAATTTGCACTGTAATGTATTACATTGTGAAAGTATCTATGAACTTAGCGTATGGGGTTACATAAATCATATTTCTATGAGAACATTAATTTTGATAAATGAATTACTGAGTGTATTAGGTAATTACTTTTTTGAAAACATTTGCAGACCTTTCATTTTCTAACGAATGAAGCAACGAGTGACTAAAATTTTTAGAGGATAATTCAATTTCTAAGAAAATTCCGTCGTAGAAGAATAAATACTTGTTAATTAAAACATCTAGACTTTGTTATTATTAAACAGTACATAGACAGACTGACAGACTGCATCTAATAAAACTGAGGTTCTGTATCCTTAAACAAAGCTTATTTGAAGAAGAACCTAATGAACTAATTTAACTATCACCCCATTTGATCAAACAATTATTTAGAAAATCGACGATTCTACAATTGACAAGACATCGTTGTGTGATGTTTATGAAAATAATTAATTAATTAATTCTTATATATTTAGAATATAAAAAATATGTGAAGTTTTAAACAATTGTAAATTTTAGTTTAATTAATATTCTCCTTTCAATTTTAAGCACTCATATTACAAAAGAAAGAGATAATTAGTTGTTCCTTAGTTGGAAACAAGCAACCAAGCAAGGTATGTACATATATTTGTTAAGTAAATGAATTTAAATAACTACAATTAATTGCATTTATTATTACAGCTAAAAAATAAGACCTACAGCAGCTATTCTCAAAAATGTTCTCTTTTATTAGTATAATTTATTTTATATTAATTGTATTGTATATTAGGGATGCACATGTCGTTTTTATAGATTGATTAAACATTGCCACATTATTCGTGGACTAAATACGTGTGCTTATTGTGAAATTAATCTCTAATTAATTAATCTGTACCAAATGTACCGAAGAACACTACTCACAGGTAACCCTAATAATTTAACAACAATCTGAAAGGGATTCCAAACATATTTCCAATAATATAAAATTGTGCATAAATAAAATACGTCCAAGATAATATTTTACTTCCATTTTTTGACGAGTATAATGATCGTGAAATATGACAATACTTCCCCTAGGAGGTTGCAGAATCCATCCCCGATAATAGATTTTGATACGCGTCCAAATAAACGAACACGCTAATAAACGTGCCATCTCTATTACTTAAACCATTCTAGATTGATATAATTGAATGGCTTTGAACATAGGGTTCGCCGTATGGAGAAGAATAGCGGAGCTAAAGGAGGCAGAGCCGTGAAGGAGCTAAATGACAAATTGATGCACTGTTAAATTGGCGGGCGAGCCGATGCAAGACGCAGGTAGATGCAGTCGAAGATACACTCGTAACTTCTAGGTACGGGTTTTGCCGCGGTCTCGCAGTCGAATTTGCGATGCCCTCCGGCAAGATCGTTATACATCGCAGTTCCTAAATTAGTCTGAACTCACACTGATTGAACACCAGCCCAGGGAACCCTTAGCGATCGCGCGCGGCCCGCTCGATCGAGGATTTATCGATCGGTTCCATCGACGAATACTAAAGCCGAGCGCCTCTTGTCGATGATCATCATCCTGTTACGTGTTCAGGCTACGTCGCACCGACTGACGTTCGAACAGCTTTCGAGAGCCACAAAGAATATTTAGAGGAAATTAGCGCGCCCTTCGCATGCTGTCTTCACGTGTACTCTGCGTGTAACCGCAGAACAGGGATCAAAAATAACAGTTATTATAAAATTTTCTACGATAAAAATAATTTTAAAAAGTTGATTATTACTTTAAAATTTAAAATAATCAACACAAAATATAAAGAAAAGAAATCGAAAATAAAATGATTAAGTAATATTGATTTTTTAACTTTTTGGTTACAAATATGAGTTATTAGTAGACTGCGGATGTTTATGCAATTTTCAATTTTCGCAGACGAATTTTAAGAACGTGGAATAAAATCGAATCTTATTTCCAGTAGTAGTAGCCTTCGCAGATCTGAAGTAAATAAAAATTGTACTAAATTCTGTCGAATTTTATATTCTACCATTTTTCAAACAGTCGAGGCGAAAAATGCGTATCTGTCGACGAATAAAAGAGCTCCCGAGGATCGTATCATCCAGCTAATTGGCGATTAAACAATTATTCGACGCGAACATTGCGAAACATTCTTGCCGGCTGCGGACGATAAACAAGTTAAACGGGAAGACAAGAAAGCGGCGTTGTATCCTTCCCGGATTAATCCTCTTCCGTTATAGGCTGCGTGCACAACGTAACATTCACCTCAGCCTAAAAACTGGCAACTTTGAGCCGGTAATATCCCGAGAACCGCGTAATCGATACTTTTCTCTTATTTCCCGTGAATCAAGCCTGGATGGTTTTCAGTCTTAAATCATACCGTGGCCGGTCTTACTAATACTTAAGTAATATACTACGGCAATTCAGTACCAGTAACGACAAGCCCCACAGAAGAATATCAGTTTTTTTTCCGGCGGGCGAAGGGGTAAAAAGCGAGCGGAAGGGAAAAACGTACCGAACTATTATCGGCGTTCGACCGAGAACGCGTTACTGATTGCCGGCGTTGCAATTTTCCATATTTCGATTTCACGATAAATAACCTCGACTCGGGGAAAAAAAGTATCGCGGGACCATGGACGGTGAAGTCGTCGTGTTTCTTTGGCGCCGTATAACCGACGATCACACGGAAAAATGGCGCGGCGGTGTTACACTTTGAAACGATCCCGATCGCTCGCAAGGGAAACGACGGCAAAAAACCGTCGTCCGCCGATGGTTACGGATGCGAGGCAATTATTCTCTATGTCCAAAGCAGCATCCCATGATAATACGGGGCAGCATCGGGATCATCGATTTACGACAGATCGATGAATACCCATTACGGCCCGATACTCCCAGCCATCGATTATTGCAATTAAAAGGAATCGCTTTAACATGTACTTAACCGTGTACGTGTCATTTATATAACAATGATAACGTCACTAAGTACCTCGCGCTGCTAATATTGATAGCTAATTGCCCGTGCATCGCCTCCGTGCGGAACGGTCACAAAAAATGAATTTAGGGGTTCTAGTCTCGTGTAAGTACAACGATGCGCACCGATCAAAGGGTATTAAGATTCTAACTGCTCGGCTATATAGTTTTTTTCTGCAAAATTATGCCAAGCAAAATAACCCGTTTATCGGTCATAAAAGAATGCCATTGGTTTTGTGCAATCCTTTTATTACACCAATGATATCGGCGCAATAAAAATGGCCGATAGGACAAATAAATTATATTATTACGATAAAAATATTACATAATACAGCTACGAAGAAATCAAGAAACATCGTAATAATCAATTTTTTTAACGACGATGCACTGTATAAGAAATTCTGCATTAATTCAAAACAATGGGAATCAACACGAAATATGCATTTTCTTTGAATTGAGTTGAGAAGTTGAGAAAACACAACAAACATGATAGTATGAACGTGGTACTCTGAAAACTTCGTTATAAAATCGGCAATTTTATGCTTTCGAATTTTCTTAAAAATCGATCTTGCAACCAAAAATTCTGAAATAATTTACTGTCACGTGTGCTGGTAGGTAGAGTGTTCATGAATTTTTTCGTAATTTTTTGTTGAGCAGGACAGAAGAAATAGAGAATATTCATTATGTAGTATGTACTACGATGCCCAGACCAGTATCGCCAGATTAAGACTTGTCTTCCACTCTACCCTTCCCCTCCTGCCCCCCTCCCCACACTTTCTTTCCACTTTCCCACACTTATATCTATTTTATATTCATACAAAGAAAAGAATTAATATAGAATGGAATTATTCTAAAAATGGGTTAAATAAAGTACTCTATTTTTATACATAATGTATTGTAGACCATTTTGAAACGAATTCAACGATATTCGCTGAAGTTTCTAGGACATGCATAGATACTTCCATGTACCCTGAGGACACGTTGTGGCAAATTGCAATTCCTGCCAGCATGGATATATCACATTCCAATCGATATTTATTATAGTAATTTTCTGGGAACATGTAGGCTCGCGTTCGTTTGCATGTCGCACGTTGTCCAATCGGTTCATTAAAATGTCGACTTCGCGATGCTACTGCACAGCATATTGTTCATAAATACCGACGAAATTGGAGTACCTTATCTCGTAATGTTCGCCGATAGTCGTTCCACGCAAATTTTTCGGATCATGCGATAAGTTACTGCGCATTTCCTCGCATTGTGCATGCAAATTTCCGTCCGATCAAATTGACACTTTCTTCGAGTAACATTTATCCTATATGTACTGTATACCTCGCAATTCTGGAATCCGACAAGGTTATACTTATCGCGTTATGTGGACATTGATGCTTTTGAGATTTGTTAAACTTTGTCATTTTCGCAGTTGCGTTATAATAGTACACTGTCTACTGTCGAATTATCGTTTACTCAAATCTTGATTATTCCAGTATTATTTATGGGACTGCTTGTGTATGTACTGGGACTACTGTCTACTGTCGAATTATCGGTTACTTCAATGTTCATTATTCCAGTATTATTTATGGGACAGCTTGTATGTACTGGGATTACTGTCTCCTGTCGAATTATCGTTTTCTCCAATGTTAATTATTCCAGTATTACTTATGGAACTAGTATGTTTCTTTTTCGAGGAAAGATTAGTTAATTACCTAATTTTTTTCTGGGCCTGGATATTGAAACCTAAATTTACAAATAATTCAAGGTCTCACACTTTATCAGTAATAAATTCAAGCCAGTTATACAAATTAATTCGAATTAAATCACGTCTTGATTAAATACATTACTTTATAGTTTATTTAATATTTACATTATACTTAGTATATACTTTACTTAAATGCATGACTAAGTATAAATAAAACTTCCGTCGCTGTAAATCAAATTAAAGGGAACCTTGTAGTTGTCAATAGTCAATACCGTAAGCAGTAATGTGAAGGCATTATATATACAATTACTAATTCAATAAAAACGCGAACGCCAACGCATTCGTGCTTGCGGTTTCGCCCGCACTCAACAGGTCTTTATAAATATGTATTCGCGATTTCAAGATCACTATTTTTCCCTGTTTACGCATTCAGTGTCGTTCGATGAAAATTTTATGCGATGCAGTCACGCGATGTTAACACTGCAGGTTTGTTCACTTTCCTTTACATATTTCATTAGAATTAAATCGTTTATTCCATATTTGTTTGAAATTCAAGTCGTTCTAATTTACTTAACACTTTATCTACCGGTAGCCTATTAATAGGCTTTTCAATAATTGTGCTGTACCGAATGGAAGCTTAAAACTCTTCTTTAACACAAAAATCTTGGCGGAAATGATTGGATTTTGTTATTGAGGGTGAGTTGTTGGTTTAAGATTAATGTTGCTATTCCTATTTAAGGATTTTTTAAATAAATCCTTTTTAAACTAGTCATTGACGATTTGTATTCACATTTCAGACCTACAAAGACTACTACCACTGGAAATGAGATTTTACATGCTTCCACTTTCTTAAAATTTGCCTACAAAAATTGAAAATTGTATTAACATCCGCAATCTGTTTACAGTGGTGCTGACTTCGATTGAGAAGTTTTATTTATTATTATATATCCCAATAGCAAGAAGTCGTGTTTGCGTAATCAAATTTTCACAGTTACGGCAGTGTTCCGATTGAAGCCACTATTTTTCGCGCATGCGCGGCCAAAACAGTAACGTATCTACAATGACGCAGCAGAGCGGCCAGAGCCCTGACGCCTTCAGGCAGTTATATTAGCGGGAATGTACCGGTGTTATTGGCGGTGTCTTTCCCTATCCCATCATCAAAATAAAGAATAAGTTTCAATTAAGTTAAATTTCAATATTTCATATGTACACATTAATAAATTTTTAAAAATCTACGGGGTGCTCAAGCTACCCGATTTCATCGAAAAGGTTACGTTATTGAGGCTGAAATTGCCGCGCATGCGCGAAAAATTGTGGCTTCAATCGGAACACTGACTATTACGGTAGAGACCTAAAATGGAGATGATAATCTTTTAACCCTTAGCACTCGAGTGATGACACAGAGAGTCGCCACCAAAAATTGCTGTATTATTCAAAATATTGTTTACAGAAAGAAAGAGATCATATACAGGGTGTCCCAAAATTCCTTCAACAGCCGGAAATGGGAGGTTCCTGAGATCATTTGAAGCAACATTTTCCTTTGCAAAAATGTTATCCGCGGCTTTGTTTAGGAGTTATTAACGAAAAACACGGACCAATCAGAGCGCGACCTAGACGCGAGTTGGAAAAGTCAGCCCGGCGCGCCAACTGTTTATTGGCCGACTGTGCCAACTCGCGTCTAGGTCGCGCTCTGATTGGTCCGTGTTTTTCGTTAATAACTCCTAAACAAAGCCGCGGATAACATTTTTGCAAGGGAAAATGTTGCTTCAAATAATCTCAGGAACCTCCCATTTCCGGCTGTTGAAGGAATTTTGGGACACCCTGTAGAATGGAAGTATTCTAGCTAGAAAGAAATGTTCAAACAAAGCACGGGAATGACCAAAGAACTCACAATTCCTACCGTAATAAAATCTAGAAACGTGAGATTCGCACAGCGTTCGTCGATTACAATAGTGCTTATGTTAATGAATAAGTTTGCTTTAACGTTACCGCTAAAAATCGGACATTTCATATGCAACAACCTAATAACACACGGAGTAAAATTACTTGAGGACATTGTGCTCCCGGCGTAATTTGCATTATGAGGTCGACCAAGTGTCCGGTGACTTATGAACGGCGCGGCGAGGCGGCGTGGTTCATTGTATTAACCAGGAGCGAAATCATCCCTCGGCTCGGAGTGGTCGTAAGACGCACACGCGAGTCGTTTCTATTTCTGACGGAGCAGTTTTACTGAAATTCCAAGGATTCATTCCGTCTCCCGGAAAGCTTGTAACTCGTCCACTTGTTGTCCAGTGGCCGCTCTGTCATCTCCTTTACGGGCTCTCGTAATCCCTCGATTGACATGCAACATTCCGCGAACAAAAAACGGGCCGGCTCGTCCAATTTACGTAGTTCCCGCGCATAAAATAATAGCGGGCATGGGCAAAAGCCGCCGCTTTTGCGCCTCCTCTAAAAATAGTAATCCACGGCATGAGCTAATCCCATTGAATTCGCTGCGAGTGTTGAACGCAAAGGAATCTACATTAGGAGCATGGGTGTAATGACATCTCGCGACGACGCGCGACGAGGAAAACGGTTTTTCCGTGAACGTAATCAACCGATTAGCAAACCGCCACGTTCCAACCACCACCGCACAGTGATCGATCCCTCGATTCTAGGTGGACAAAATGGTAAATTTGATCAACTTCAGATATCTTCGCTGCCATTCTATTTTGTTTACGAACATTTATTCGTTCGATATATATCCTAATATTTCGATTGCACGTGGTTATTACCACGTATTACGGCGTTAAAGTCTTGCCTGTGCGAAATACTAAAAATAAGCTAATTCTTCCTCATTGTATAACTTGTTTGTTTGTTGTTTAAATTATTATCTAAAAAATGGAGCGTGTAAGCGAAGGTAAGTATGTGATTTTTACATATCGGTATAATTTTATTTTGCCGTGTAAATCATATAAAACACAGGTTAACTAATAATACTATTTAAGAAGAGATCAAATTATATAACTTCTTTTCCCGGACTCGGCCGGACTTCGTTCTTTGATAGTTTTGAAGAATACTTATTTCAAAGTAATGTTACTAGATATCAAAGTAATGTTACTAGATTTTTTAGTAAGAGGAAAATTACTAAGAAATGTTCTAAAGAATTAGCAGCAGAGGCAAAGAGTTTACTCAAATCACCTTAAAAAAGATTATAATTTATAATAATTTAGAATATGCACCTTTGTCATGCACATTCCTTATTATATTTTGTAATTTTATATTATATTTTTGTAGAACTTTATCTAATTTTTAAATATAAGTTAAGATTAATTCTTTCCATTTTGTGTATTGTTTATTCACCTATTTAAACAAAAACTATAAAATATTTAATTTATGTTATTTTATTTTATTATTAATATATGTATAATATATATATAAATATTTTTTAAATATTTATTTTATGTTATGTCCATTTTAAAGAAATGATATACATAATTCTTTTAAGTTCATGTAGTTTTTATACACTTGTTTTAATTATTACTACAAGAGAACACAAATTTTGTATTTTGTCCACCTAGAATTGAGGAATCGAACTGTGCACCGTCTTGCTTTTAATACATTCGTTAGATTCGCCGAATTCGACGCGTGTATTCTCCTTATTCGTCCGGGGAGCAACGACGCGAGGTACTTTTGCGGATGTACGTAGATGGATCTCGCTGGTCACTGTCGTGTCGGTGCAACACGATCACGCTCGTCTTCTAGACATTCCAATTACACTCCGGGACAAAAACGATAGCGCACATCGAGATCTACAGGATTTTCATATACAGTGAACCACGAAAGTATTTTGAACGCACTTTAAAATAGTATAACTTTTTTTATAATTGTACCAAACGATTGGAAATGAAAACGTTTTGTAAGCAAGTAGAAGCATTGGTTTACTAAATGGTCTGCAAAAAAGATTTTCTAAAAATTACTTTTTACAAGGTTGCATGCAAAAATAAAAAAAGCATTTTCTAAAACTTTTTATTTAGGCTCTTAATGAAAATTTAAAATATATGTTTTGTAGATCTATGTTAGTTATACACGTGCTGAAAATTTCATCAAAATCGATTAACATACCCAAGAGCTACAAGTAGTTAAATGTGGTGAAAAACATAGTTTTTCGCGACTTTTGGTCAGTTTCTGCTTAAAATTCACAGATTCTTACATCTTTCGATGCGTGTCGGTTTTTTTCTGCGAAAACCGATTTCAATGAAATTTTCGGCATGTGTATAACTAAGATACATCTACAAAACGCATATTTTAAATTTTCATTACCAGACATTTTCAGTATTCAATGGTGACCAGACTGAGGCTCTTTATGCAGTTATGGCTCTTGAAAATTTTCAAAAAAATGCTAGGATATACAATATGTCAGAATCTAGAACGACTTTTATTTATTTCAGTTCTATAAAAAGGCAACCACCACGGAGAATAAGATTTTATGTATTATAATTCCACTTTCTTAACATTTGCCTACAAAAATTAAAAATTGCATAAATATCCGCAGTCTAGTGATGACAAAATTTGTTGGGCTATGTGGATATAGTGTAGTCGATGCAACAGAACCATGCAACTTCTGAGCAAACCGACAGATTGCGTGTGATTGATGTGAGAGCGAACGGCTCTTGTTAAACATACCGGGTGTCCCAGAAATGCTGTACTTGCGATAAAGGGATTCCTGAGATCATTCAAAGTAACTTTTTCCTGTACAAAAATGTTCTCCGTGGCTTTGATAAGGAGTTATTAACGAAAAACACGGACCAATCAGAGCACGGCTTGCAGCGGACGGATTCCGCCTCGGCTAATGACAACGTTAGGCTCGGCGCGAGCCTCCAGTAGCAGCGCTCTGATTGGCCCGTGTTTTTCGTTAATAACTCCTTGCCAAAGTCGCGAAGAACATTTCTGTAAAGAAAAGAGTTACTTCAAATGACCTCGGCGATCATCCCTTTCAAGGAAGGACAACATTTTTGAGACATTCTGTATACTGATTGACGGCGAATTTATGGTTGGGAGAAATTCAAAGATGACGTTGATCCGTTTCGCGCTGACATTAGGTACTTGATGGCATTAGGCCTGTACTACCTGTACTTAATCCCTACCACTGCAGTGGAATCCTGATTATACGGGGGGCTTGGAAAACTTGTTGCCCGGCTAATGGCACGACATTTTATCACCAGAACGTATTATACAATATTTAAATGTAAATAGAGCGCTATTAAAAAGTTTTACTCTGTATTCCATATACTTAGTTTGCTACGTTGCCAGCTTATCTCTCACGCTAATTACATAATTTAAAGGACTGTTGTTAGACAGATATCATTTTTCAAATACTATTCGGAACAATGTTTTAACGTTTCAGTAACTTATAAAATAAATTTCGATTTCATTTTGATTTAATGTGAGTGAAGCAGAGGACTATTGAAACTATAAACAAAAGTTATTATATTCATCGATTTTCTACCTTCCACAGCATTCTGTTTCTGTCCTAAGCTAACTTTGCGAGTGTTCAGTTTTAACAATTATTGTATACTTGATTGATAGAAGTTCTGAAAACTATACAATTTCACACAGGGGCATTTAGGGAGGAAAAGATACCCTCTCTCTGCCAGTATCGGATACGCAGTAGAAGGGGGAAGGTAGAGTGAAGGTAGATATCATGAGAACCGCCTTAACCCCTTGCCGTATTTTCACGAGTCAGACTCGTCATGAAAATTTTAACAAAGTCTAACAAATACGAATGTTATGTGCCCCTTTTTCGATGAAATAAAATTGGATTCGTTTGTAATCAATATTTGAGCATTAAAATAAATGTAGCCATGCAAAAAATATAAATTTTCTTTCCCCTTCTACGACATATTTGGGGATAAACACGTTTTAATCACTGTTACTGAACACGTGTTTAAAACATCCATGTCCAAGTAAACGTGTTAAGAAACAATGTAAACATAGGTCGTGTAAAACGAGATACACGTTTGCTGCAGAAAAATAGAATGCGCATCATTCGAAAGTTTCTAAGCACTTTAGAATCTTGAGCACTTAAGTATTTAAGTAAAATGAAAAAGTTAAACAAGCGGTTCTCTCGCATTAACAGGAAATTAATGAAGAAGAAACAGTTTTATTTTGAATCACATGAATTGGGTTATGAAACCCTTCCACGAGCTCCATGATCACCAGATCTCGCATTCATGGATTATTATTTATCTAATATTTATCTAATATTTAGATAATTTTTCGACGTTATAATCGTTCATCATTGATACGGCAATCAACATTACCATTGATGAATTGAATTGACACTACACAGTTTAAGTTAGTATCTAACGAAACTAATTTAAAGTAGTCCTTAATCTTTCAAATTGAAAATACTTTCTGCGAAACGTATAATATCCAATTAAGATAATTTTTATATACGATTCTACAAATTTCTCCTATACATACGTAACGAATAAACAAATGAACAAATGAAAGTACACATTACATAATAAAGTAATATTTCTACTGCACTAACCACTATTTCAAGCGTCTAGCATAATTTCAATCAATAATTTCTTAATCTTGTTTTCTTTAATATTCAGCCCTTTTAATTGGACTCATATGTTTTATTCTGCAGGAGAAAGTTAACGAAAGACAAATTCAGTTCTTGTGAGGTTGTGAGGCTGAAAGTGGAAGATTTGTAAATAACATTGCCATCATGCGCTCAGTAAATACGAAACTTTTTTTTGAAACTAAAATACTGATACAGTGACCTCAAGATCCTTGAATACAAATCAACGTTCAGTGGGGGAGACAATGTTTACACGAGAAATTATGTGTGATACGTGCTCCTAAAAGACCGTTTGCATGAAAATCGTGCATCGTTAGCAAACGTCCAAGGTTGGGAATTTTGCTCGTTTACTTCGGAAAGAATGATATCAACACATATGTTGGAATTACAAACTACAAAATTGTTTAAAAACAATTTCACTATTCTGAAGATTATATTTCAACGCAGGTTAGAACTCACATTGATTAAAACTTAGGTAAACTTGCAGAAAATGGTCCTATCAATGACCTTGATATCTGTTGTCAGGCTTACAATTCTGAACAACCCTTTAAAGTTTTTGTCAAAAGTGTTATTATAAGACTGCGGATTTTTATGTATTTATAGCAAAATTTTAAAAATTGAAGATGTCAATATATGATGTCTCCTCTATTAATGATGCAGACAATTATTTTGCATAAAGATCCGCAGTCTACTTACATATATTATTTACTGCGAAAGGCGTGGATAGTTTTAACACTACGTACGAATTATACATTTTTTCACGACCGAGGTCACTTTCAACTCTCTCCTCGAATCAACATTGTCTGTTGGTACAGAGACGTCACCCATTTCGCTCAAGTCAATAGATCTACGTCTACGCAATGCGCTCAAACTTGTTATACAGTGCGCAATGAAAGAGAATATAAACACATACTATAGTCATGCAAAACTCAATTAATAGAATTCGATATATCATAACATCTTACTTTTTATATTTTCATTTTTTAATGAAAAATTTTCACTTAAATAGAATTGGATTTAACAACGTCAAACGTACTTCATTATTGCTTTAAACTCAGTGGTTTATTTAGCAAGTACAATATTATTACATGTAGCTTACATGTTAATTCTTAGCTTTTGGATGGTCAATGTTATATTTAGGATTATATTTAAAAGGATATATGTATTTAATAATGGAATAGATCTTATACCAAACTATTAGATATAATATCGTACCAAATAATAATCTATTTGAGCGACCTTGTTTTCAATACTTCGCTTTCGGCCGCCATTTGACTGAACGGGGTAATAGAACGTACAATTTAAAGTTATAATTCACTGTATGGAACAAAAATAGAAGAAAATTGCCTGGAAAATTTATCGATAGTGTAGATTACTGTAGACTGTAGACAGAACATAAAACCGTCGATTTCGATTCCCAAAGAAAAATTGAATATTAGAATAAATTAACCCGTGAAACGATTAAGTCATCAAATTTTGCATACAGTGATTTTAAGAGGATAAAAGAGAAAAACTGACACGGAAGATAATAATCTTCTATATTAATACTAGTTTCCGTGAAAACAGAAAGGTGGACAGGCTAGTTTATGACCCCATGGTTTCACACGGAGAGCGAACCATGTTCTCGGAGAAACACATAATTTCCAGTTTCACAGGGTATATACCACCCTTGTCCCCTACTGTTTTCATCGCATTTGTTTCCTGGCACCTGTCGAGCTAATCGCTTTCATATTTCCGAACAAGATTTAGGTAGTATTTATTATTACCGCACAATACAACACGTTTGTTAATAATTTCAAACTCCTTACATCGTACAATATGAAAATGTAAATCAAAGAAGATTACTACTTATCTATTTAGATCTGTAAGTATCTGTGCTTCAATGATTGTTCTGGATCGTAAAGAATACTACTAAAATACAGGGTGTTCCAAAATTCCTTCAACAGCCGGAAATGGGAGGTTCCTGAGATCATTTGAAGCAACATTTTCCTTTGCAAAAATGTTAACCGCGGCTTTGTTTAGGAGTTATTAACGAAAAACACGGACCAATCAGAGCGCGACCTAGACACGAGTTAGCATAGTCGGCCCGGCGCGCCAACTGTCTATTGGCCGACTGTGCCAACTCGCGTCTAGATCGCGCTCTGATTGGTCCGTGTTTTTCGTTAATAACTCCTAAACAAAGTCGCGGTTAACATTTTTGCAAAGGAAAATGTTGCTTCAAATGATCTCAGGAACCTCCCATTTCCGGCTGTTGAAGGAATTTTGGGACACCCTGTATAGTATACTGTATAAAGTATAACAAAAAATCTATATTACGTTCACACTTTCTAATGTAGATATTTTTTCCACAACGAAACATTTAAAACAGAAAGTGCGTTGTCGAGGCTCTAGAAACAACAAGTGTGCAGGAATGTGTGTTGAGCAATTATTTTTTCATCGAGTTTTAAGAAAAGTATTTCTCCTACAAAAGTCGGTCACCTAGTTCCCGATCGAGTGATACGAAAAATAAGCAGTTTGACCGCTGTTCTTTTTGGGATTTGAAAGCGTAATTCGCGTCTTGTCGAAATCTTAGGGATTACCGCAAACAGTTAATACCATTACCGAAACGCAAGCGCGACCGAGAACATTAAGGAGCTTAGCCCATTAAAATTATCTATAAAACACGACATTGTCATTAGACCGCAGTGGCGCGTTTCACAACCCAGCAGAACGCACCGTGCTCGTCCCTGTCAATATTCAACAGTTCCATTTACCGGTCGAACATCCATTATGAATATCTTGACTCGAGCAACGTTCATTGCCCGCCAAAGCCGCGGGAAACGTGTATTATGAGATCGCTCATCGATAGAGTGTAGATAGAGTGGCTCTAGTAATTGTTGAAATATTTCTCTGAATGATTCTTCATGTTCGACAACTGCTACTGGGTTTCGTGAACAGTGTTTTGCCGAAATGATTGTAACCGGTGATTACTATAACTGCGGATCTTCATGCAAAATAAAAAATGTTTGCATTGATTCTACTTTTAATTATCTGATTAAGCTGAACCCAATACTTCTTGTATTCTGAACTCAAAATCTTTATACATAATATGTCCATTATTTAAATTCTGCTTACCCGTCGTTGTCATGAAAGTAAGAAAAAAATGACTCGATAGAATGTATACATATTTTAATAAATGTACCAAAAAAACTTGTTTCCCTAGAGTTTTTATCGTACATATTCTAAAATTCTTGTAATAGAAGTTCCACAGATATTTTGTCGCGAGCGAAACAGATAAGTATTATTTATTTAGGCTTGAACACAAAAAATGTAAATATGGTAATACGAAATGCTTATACTTTGACAAAAATGAGTAAATCAAATGCAAAACCGTGAAACTGTTCAAACGATTTACACATACTATTGTACTACTTTCAACTCGCTAAAATTACTAAAAAAAGGAATAAACTTTTACATAGCTCCCGTATTTTGAAATTAACGCAGAGAATTTTCATTTTGCATAAAAATACGCAGTCTATTAATCACAATTCTATGTACTATACATACAATACAATTATTTAAAATTTAAAAATACCTAGTCCTTTCGAACAAAAATATTATATTTCATTAAAGATGGAAACCGATCTGGACTCAAATCATGTAAGATTTTATAAGTCGAACAGACTTAATTTGTAAACTTCCGCATTTAAAATTTATCTTGATTCAACATCGAGACTCTGCTTAGCGCATAAAAAGAATGAAGTCTCCCATTGGACAGAAAAACGAAGCTTAGTTTCCACAATAAATCCGAAAGAAATGTTTAAAAAACGGAATATAACTGTTCATTTTGCGACCTGATTCATCAAACGTTGAGTGGTTCGGTGTAAGTAGTGCCGACCGACATTTTTTCGCAGCTCCCATTCGAGCCCTTTATCCCTCATGGGGCCTAAACTTGTCGGGGCTCATTGAGCTGAGGTACATGTAAATTTATTCCAGCGAGGTGTGGTGCGACGTGCTGTACATATATCGTGCATGGACAGCAGAACTCCGTCGCTTGCCGCCTCCACGTAAGTTATGTACCCACCCGGTCAGTCATCCACGTCAGGTTCCTCACCACTCTCTGGACCACTTTCGCTTTTGGCGTTCCGTTCCCGTCCGGAAAGAATAATTTCGATCAGTCGCCGACCCCGTCGGCTTTACGCGTCTCGTTAGACCCCCTTTTCTCCCGTTGACGTTAATATCTTCCTTTTGCATCGCCATATTTCAACGCGACCCTTGTTCAACGTTTAATCGCGAACTATAGTGATTCTAGAACGTGACTTTGTATTTATTGCACATATCAAAATGTACTACTAGACAATTTATGAAGGTTATCTTTTATTGAGTTTTTCTTATATTTCTGGCTATTATAATATAAAATATGGTGGTAAGTGATGGTGGTTCTATGTAGAACCTATTCTATTATAATAGCCAGAAATCTAAGAAAAACTGAATAAAAAATTGACTTTGTTAAAAGCTTGATAATAGTGCAATTTGATATGTGCAAATAAATACAAAGTTAACGTAACTTTTCGTGACGTTATCACGCTTTCAACAAAGTCAATTTTTTATTCAGTTTTTCTTATACATTGTGGCTATGCAACATATAAAATATGATAGTAAGTTATGGTGGTTTTACACCGCGATTTTGCATTTCTGCACAAGTATCAAATTGCACTATTATCAAACTTTTAATAAAGTCAATGTTTGATTGAGGTTTTGTTACATTTTTGGTGATGTAAAATATAAAATATGTATAACGTGACTTTTTAATATGTATATCCAAAACGGAAACGCGAAGAATTGACAATGGAAAGAAGAAGTGACATAATTAAGAAACTAGAACGTGGGAAATGTACAACGAATGTAGCATATGAATATGATGTTGCAAAATCAACTACTACCAATAGAAGAAACCGGAAACGTGTTATTGAAATCTACTTAGAGCAAATGCAAATAAGTTACTTCAACAAATCGAAAGACTAAGTGGCAGAAACAATTTAAGTGTCGCTGCCTTTCATTATTTTGTGCAGAGATGAGTGTAAGAAAGCACGGGTGGAAAATTTGTGGAAAATTTATAGAAAATCCAAATTTTAACGTTTTAACTAGTTAATTGTAGGAATAGGAATGGAAGGTTGGAATTAAAAAAAGATGTAAGCTCCCTGACGACTGGTTAGTTTCTTGTTCCTTTTTCAAGAGAACGACAAATGGACTTTCATTCTTTCCATTTTTTTGATATTTCGATATTTTTTCCTCACTTTGTTATTTCGTTCTCTTTTTCAAAGTCATATATTGTTTTCGAGTTCTATTAACTACAAACTGCGATTTTTGTAAGTGTCTCTGACATAAACTGCATTCTTACAAGTTTTACATGGATTTTCCTCGGGATTTTCGTTCTGACACTTACAGCCTTTTTTAATTCCAATCTTCAATTTACTTTCAGAGTAGTCGCAGGTATAACTTCCGGAGTCATAACTAAGACATTCATAGTCCACCCACTATTCACACATGCAACACTGCACCCACTCCTTTCGCTCTTTTCTTTCCGTTGTAATTCACATTGCAGAAGTGACACGCAACAACCTCCTCAGTATTCATCAATAAAATTTGTATTCTGGAAATAATCACAGCACTGACACGGAGCCATGAAATGAACACATGTAAATGCGCAAATTAAATTATTTACTCTAAAGTTTTGAAACGTTTCAACGATGTTTGCAGCCAGTGAATACTTACTAGAAAACGTTTACATCTTTATGCATTTAAGACTTGTGAAAATTTTCAAGAAATGCTAGAATATAAAGTTCAATTGAATTTAATACTTACAATTTTTAGTTATTTTGCCATAGGCCAAATCGAATTTGCAATAGGCCATTTGATAGCATTTTTTGTATTCAGAACACATCATCCTTCCATAAAATGCTTACACATATCATTATTTCATGATAAATGAGGAATAATATTAAAATAAAGTACGATCGAAGTATGATACAGCAGTAATCGGTAGAGTTACCCTATAATGACAGTTGATTTGTTTGATAGACTAATTTTTGCCAGGGGTGACGGAACACTAATTGTGAGTAGACCTTGTGCACACAAAGAAGAACGGCTGTTGTGTTTTCCTGTTAAGAACGCCAATAAATTCGGCGTATCAAGCCTCCGAATCTACACGTTGATCCTGGAATACGTGTAGACGACGCGGCTCACGAAGAAATCTACGAAAAAGGAATCTACGACTCTCGAATTTCGCCGGCGCGCCGCTCGGTGGATCTGTTGGGCACCCACCACTTCCGGCGCGATCGGAGCCTGCACAAATCCTCCGGTTTTACTTCTTTTTCATCAACTACAGGTCGTACTGTCTGGCGATGTCCGCCATCGATCTTCAGACAACGTTTCAGATTTCAGTGTTGGGTTTTACGGGCCGTGCAGACAATTTTAAAGCTGCGCGGGGAAGGCTCTGTGACACTTCGATCCTTCGAGGAAGATCAAACGAATCACAGTCGCGTCTCGGATGCAAACAGGAGTGCGGTATATCAATCTCCTGTCAAGAAACGGCCGCCATGTGTTACGAAGGATCACCGATTTTCGGATTTACACGTCGATACGCGCGGTTCTAGTGTCATTTGACAGATGCGAGGGGCAAAGCGATTTTTACTTATTTTTTTGTCGTCCCTTGAACGACATCGAACCAGACAACGAGCAACCCCTAGCTGACAGTACTCTGTCGAATGCGCCGATGAAAAATGGTGCGCTGACAAATGTGTGAACTGGCTTTATCGAAATAATTTGAAAAATAATCGTTGAGATAATATATTGTATAATATATGTTAGTCTATTACTCTTAGAAATTCTAACTAAAGAACAATTTTAAAAGCAAATGCAGCAGAACTTTTATCGTTAAACTATAACAATTAGCATACTTCGATAAAATATTATAGGAAATAATTAATTTGATTTAAACGTCAAATACAAATTAATTTCTTATGTCATTTGTGAAATACAAATAATAAAGTATTAAGAATAATTCATTATTTCAAATGTTTATTTGTTATTTTATTTAGTGGTGCTATCACTGAAAATAAAATTTTATTTGATTCCACTTTCTTGAAATATGTCTAAGAAAATTGCAAATTGCATAAACATTCGCAGTCTAATTATATCAGTATTAAAAATCACTATAAAAGCCAGTAAAATTGAAATCCCTCGTAAAATAAACAAATTTTTGTTACAAAATTTTGATATCTATTTGTCGTAAAAATACAATAATATAATAACTTTATAAAAATTATTATTATTCGTAATAATCCATATAAGTCCCCAATTTTAATGTAACTTGTACATTCATAAACTATTTTACAAAAATGTGAGTTCGCCTGAGCAATTCGCTTAGCATACCGTTAATGCGATGAAAGGAGCAGATTATGCGAGTTAAATTATAGGTAGAGGCGGAATGGTGACGTTATAATTAAGATAGCGGACCAAGAAATCAGATATCTAAACGCAACAAGATAGTATAAAATTATGCTTCTGTGAAGCGAATGATTAAAAACGACTAGAATGCAAGGTTTGTAACAAGAAATAACGTCCTTTCATCCGATCGCTTGAACGCGTTTTCCCACAATGATCGGCGGTCTGTATGAAATTCAAAGAACAAATGTAACACTCGTACTGCGAAAGAAAGCACTGTACAAGAAACATATTCATGTTAATGGGAATCGATGAGACAGTGACCGGTTATTCGAATGATGAAAACGCGTACGGCTTGTAAGCGGAGAGTAACAATTTGACTACAGCTTATTATACGTAGCCATTGCGCTGTTCTAACAACTGGGGGACGGAAATTATAAATAGTGATACAGAAGTTACAAAAGAGTTAATTAATCGACCGATCCGTAATCACGAAATTGTTCGCCGCTCGCTGTGCAGTTTCGAGCGACACGACGTCGATAATTTTCTGTTTTACCGTGAGATATTATACGATCTTTTATTAAGGCGTCGTTAACTTCTTGCACACAATTTCAAATAGACTAAGGAGTTCCCACAGTAATTCCTATCCAATCACATAGTATTTATACAATGCTCGTGATTGGGAGGCAGCAGATTCCTTGCCATATAAAATTATCATACCGGTTTCTAGGCATGATTGATAAGAAAGGACCGAGTCCCTTCAAGTCGGTTCAATCCTTCACAAGGCAATGACTTGATACCACGTCAAAACAACTGATAAAGGCACATGGTTTTTCACAGTTGGACGGAATGCAACTGAATCGATAACATCGACTGTCGAAGACACGTAACGAGATTGCATTTCTGATTAGCAAGCTTAATTAAGTTTCGGTATTAGCTAATCACATTCCTGTATTGACTGATGTGTTATTATTATGTACAATTATGATTGGCTGATGTTTTATCAATATGTAGAGCTAACACGGATCTAAGCGTGCGATTTATGGGCTGATGGGCAAATGGGCAAAGTAACGAAACAATTTAAATTAAAAACTTAAGAAAACAAAATTATATATAAATTTCTGGTACATGAGGTAATTTTGGTTAATTGAGTAGACCCCCAAATAGTGTTAGACCAGGGCCCCAACTTTAACGATCCGCCCCTGCTATGATAGTATTTTTAATGTGTAATTAATACATATGGCGTAGGAAATAATTGGAATAGCACAAAGTGGTTAATTGTCAGTTACTATTTTTAATCATAAACTTGATAACTTTGTCTTTCTTTATAATGAAAGGGATTTCTGTTTCTGAGAGGTATTTATACCGATTTGAGAAAATGTTTAGATGAGTTGCTGTATAGAAGGATTCAATCCAAACAAAATTGCTTCTTATTAACATACTAATGTATTTACTACTACTTACTTTATAATAAACTTTTTATTTTACGAAAGATTTATGCAATTCGAAATACATGTCTAACTTCCTAGGTTATTTTTAGAGTTATAAAACATAATCTACAAATGAATTAAGTCCAGTTATAAATAATTTCCGTTATAATATATCAATTTTATCGAATATTGAGCACATCAGTTTTATTCAATGATATGGTCGCGAATATTTTCGGAATATACATAATTAAGTTAGATGTTATTAGTAGACAGTGGATCTTTATGCAAAATAGAAGTTTTCTACCTGAATTGCGCCACACTCGAGTGAAATAGAATATGTCTAACATGTTTAATAGGTTGATAATAATATAACAGTATTTTTAAATTCTTGTAATATTTTTGCTGTTTTAAAATGCACAATGCATTTTGTCATAAATGCATAAAATCCGCTGTCCAGTCATTAAGATGACAAATGCATCATTACAATTTATTTCCAGAAATCGAAATTATTTATGATTCGTCCTAGTATCGAAAAAAATGTATCTATGTGTATATGGAAATACTGCATATTGAATAATTTTCTAATTACCTCAGAACTACCTTTGCATACATTTCTACAGTGTGCAGTCTATAGGTAGGTACACCAATTCAGAAGGATGACTTAGCGACATCTACGAAGAACGCGAACAAGTATCTTGAGTGGTACGAATTCGTAAAAATAATTAAATTTAGCATTTATGTCAAATTGTTAAACTATAAGTTACTCGATAATATTATTATTTTCATAAAATTCATTGTTCTCGTAAAAATGTTTGATTTTTGTAAAAGTTTTATAATAGCTTTATTAATTTAATATCAAAAATTATGATTGTCTGTACGATAAACGAAACTGTAGTTTATTGCTTCAAATATCTACATTCAAGTTTCGAATGTTGGATAAAGTATCGAAGTATTTTCAGTGCAATATTTATCATTTCTTTTTTGTACAATTGGTAATAGAATTAAAAACAAGGAATCAATAAGCCTTGAAAGTACTTTTATGGTAAAATTATTATTCTCAAATAACAATTACTTATAAGTAATCAGGAAGACAAACTTAAACATATATTTAACATCAACAATTGCATTCGCAAAAGTAGATAATAATTAGTACTGAAGAGTTCAGATTTAAATTTCATAATTTTTAGCCACCTTTTAATCCATTCGAAACAAATTTTCTCTTTACTTATTTAAATTTATAATTCTTGGCTTGTTTGAAGCAACAGTAGGTAACAATTCTACATTAGAAGGATTTTAATGGCCATCGAAACTCAATATCGACGAGATAAAAATATGCAATAAGAAATTTGTTTAGTAATAAATGAAATCCATTAAAAAAATTCAATGTCTCTGAGCTTTACTATTGGACTGTAAATACATTTGTAAATGTACAAAGAGAATGAAAAATTACACAGGTACAAATCACAATTTTTTATTTATATAATTCTAAATAAAGAAAAAGAAGAAATAAAGTTTGCCTAACTGACTGCTACAAGTGTCAATTACGAAAACTTGGAAACTTTAAAATCAATTAAAATTTAATGTGACTTCATTTTGCTTTTATCGCGTCCATTATCGGAGGAAAAAAGTTGAACTGAAATTACACGCATGTAAGTGAAAATTAGCATAAAGTTTCACACTCCGTTCGTAACGTTTCGACATATTGATCGTAAAACACTGGCCAAGCGTGAACCATCGACTCTTTGAGGATAAAGTAACAAATCGAAAGCAAGCGGAGCCATTGCCGACACGGATTCCTTGCTCAAGTTCCCGACGCGACGATATCAGCGAGATTAAATTTTTCTCATTTCGATTATTCGTGCGATTAGAGGCGTTTGCGTATCAAAGATTCGAGACTACTTATGCACCGGTTATAGTCGTCGTCGTTGGTCCATCTACTAATCCGGCTGGCCGTGGACGATCGTATGGGTACACGTAATTCACGTGATAAGAGTGAGTTACGATGCATTTTGTCGTGCCGGAACAGGACGACAAAGGGGTCACTGGCGTTGGCTGATCTGTTATTCGTGCGCGCGTAGCGCAAACGCGCATTCAGGATTTATTCATTTACATATTTACAAGGTGCACTTAAGGCCCTCGGATGAGATGCGCGTGAGTACGATAACTATCGTACTTCGCTATTACGTAGGTGTGTCGCGGCGAGCCCACACAGTCGCATACGCGCGAGTTACCGCTCTTCGATAGGCCGATACACTGATTGGATCGACTCGAATCCATCCAGCAATGTAAACACCCGGATTCAGATTTTTTCCAGTTTCTCGGATGAATGAGTATCTATTAACAGCAAAGAAACTCTGATCATGTCGAGTGTAGCCGAGGTCTGTCCGGAAACTATCCTTTTTTGTGTTATAGCATCTTGCTCAATACGATATCCATGGACCTAAAGGACAGTACATAAATTGGACTTATGGCGGTAGGACCCTCAGATTGTAACTAGAAAGGAACTAGAATCTTACTAGATTTTGTGTCGAAACAAGGGTTTGCGGGGATGCATTTGTTTCCCTTATTTGAGCATATTTTGGGCTGGGTGAGGGCTCAATCTAAAGAGGAAGGTCCATCACAGCTCGCTCTGGTCATGACGCTAACGAGATTATCCAAAGTAGAGGAAAAATCGAGAAAGGATACCCGCAGATTCCAATGTATTTTTCTGCCACTAAAGACTTTTTTGACTGCTGTGATGACCAGAGCGAGCTGTGATAAACCTTCCTCTATCAAATGAACCTTTGAGCAGCTCAAAACATGCTCGTATAAGGACAACAAATGCATCCCCGCAAACCCTTATTTCCACCCTTAATCTAGTAAGATTCCAGTTCCTTTCTAGTTACAACTAGATTAAGGGTGGAAATAAGGGTTTGCGGGGATGCATTTGTTGTCCTTATACGAGCATATTTTGAGCTGCTCAAAGGTTCATTTGATAGAGGAAGGTTTATCACAGCTCGCTCTGGTCATCACAGCAGTCAAAAAAGTCTTTAGTGGCAGAAAAATACATTGGAATCTGCGGATATCTTTTCTCGATTTTTCCTCTACTTTGGACACTCATATTATTATATATAAGCATAATCTCGTTAGCGTCATGACCAGAGCGAGCTGTGATGGATCTTCCTCTTTAGATTGAGCCCTCACCCAGCCCAAAATATGCTCAAATAAGGAAAACAAATGCATCCCCGCAAACCCTTGTTTCGACACAAAATCTAGTAAGATTCTAGTTCCTTTCTAGTTACAATCTGAGGGTCCTACCGCCTTATAGGTGCGGGGGTTGAAACGAAAGACGGAAGGGGAGTCGACCTCTAAAACGTCCTTCAGCCATCTTGGGCGGCGAACATGGTGCTGCCATCTATGTCACGTCGCGGTAAATTTTAAAGTTACACGCTTATTGTTCCATAAAAAACAGTCCAGAGGTGTAGACTCACCCCTACAACGGATGACCATTACTCTTTATACACTCCATATACATAGTTTTAAAAAGTTTCTCAACTTTATAACAAACTAGCTGTAATCGGTCAATTTGCCACAGCCAAAAAGTCGTCGAAGAATCTGTTAATTGTTAAAACAGCTGCAACAGTATCTGGGCCAACGTCCTAGAAAGGCAAACATTTTCCAGAAAGTTCGCCGAGAATCTGAATAGAGCGAACCGTCTGTGCGTCCTTTGACCACAGAAAGCAACGATCTCCGATTGGCTCGATACACGCGCCAATTCAAGGAAGCGCTAACAATTATAAAATTTCCCGGTTAGTTCTGCGCATCGATTCCGAGAGAAGCTGTTCGTTGTAAGCATCAGTGTGCAGCCTGTTCAGCTTCCCGGCCGTTTCTCCGATCCGTCTGCAGAAACAGACTGTTATTGGGTAAGTGGTTTCGTTCATGCTTATTGCGAGCCTATAATTTTCGCGATGCCCCGCGATACGATTGTCTACGTGCCGCTTTCCCCTGCCCGTGGACGTGGCTAATTTCGTGGTGGGGAACCTAAATAAACCCTTTAGTGCCACCTGCTCATCTGGTATGCGCTTCAATTAATTCGAGCACGGAGTGGAAACAGTCATTGCACCGTCTTCAAAGAAAGTCAGCCCGGTACTTATCCGCGGCCGATACGCGCGGATAAAGGAAGGTAAAACCGGTCCGATATTAAACGACATTTATTTGCTACGGTGAATCTAGCCGCGCGCGGCACGGCTAGCGATGGGTATAACATTGCATCTTCCTCTACAGGGTGTCCCAGAGTCAGTGTCGGAAAAAGAAAAGAGCGATTCCACGGTGATTTTTCACAGTGATTCGTCATTTTCGTGATCGCTTCTGATTGGCGGAGGGTATAACTGTTCTTTGCGCAAGTCACAGTGACATAATCTGTATGTTTTATACAGGGTTTTTCAGTAAGACTGATAGAACTTTGAATTAAAATAGAACGCAAAATACGGAAGATAATCTAGTACTCACTGCTTTAGTTTAAAGTACATTCGGGAAATGGCATTATATGTACATGAAATGAAATATCATATAAATGACCACCACGATTGCGTTTGGTGGAGTGAATACGACAAACCTAATTTTCGATGAATCTGGCACATAAATCAGGTCGTATCTCACCGATAACACGAATTATGTTTGCTTTAAAATCGTTAACGGTTTGTGGTTTATTGGAATAAACAAGAGACTTAACATGGCCCCACAAGAAAAAGTTTTGATTTTTTAAAAATAAGTTCTATCTACATATATTCCAATAGTATTCGCTTGGAAAGAAAGATCATAATGTTTTCAAATTAAGAATCGAAGATAAAAAAGGTATTTATTCATGTGTTTAAAAATGACAAAAAGTAATAGAACAGAATGGAAAATATGTTATTGAATAAATCTATGAATAAATATCTGAACTTCAGCTTTCAATTTCAATTTACAAATGCTACGAACTTTCGTTTCAACCCGATACATCAATAATATTTACCTAAACATTTATTACCTGTATTCATTACAAAATTCTTCAAACAGGTTACGACGCTCACATGTACAGTGAATTGTACTTGCTCAAACCCATCACTACTTCGATCGGAACTACTCGATTACGTATACGGTATAGGACACCGACAGCGTTTGATTCCAGAAATTTCGCACAATTCATCGTACGTTTCTGACATCCGTACTATTGATTTACCGCCCAATCTTTAATCGGAGAAACTTATTTATACGTGATTGTGTTAATTTACACAATGTCAGTTCGGAAAGGCCTAAAGCGCGCCCAAAGAAGGCGGAGCAAGTGAAAAATTTTAATGATGAATGATCCGAATAATTTCAGAGTAAACCCGCGAATCGAACAGTTGTGCTACGTTAATCACTATTTTTCTTCCGAGGAATTATGTTTGTTCCGATTAATTACTTGATTCAGCACTACACGCTTCAGCAAACGTATACCGGTTGGGATTAGCGCCAATGGAGATGCCTCGTATTTTTCAAGCTGATTTTTGCAGTACTCATTTCTTTCTCATATGATAAATGTAGTGGCACCTTGGTGCCTGCAGTCACGATGAAAACCAACGTGATAATTATAGAAGAGGAAGCTCAGATTTCATTTTCACACCGGTTTCATACATCTGTGTGTTTCAACGAATAAAACATACACTGCAAATATGTAATAAATTATCTATCATAAAAAATAATGAACTCTATATTTGCTGTGTAACGGGGGCAAATACGTTACAACGATTACACTTGCTAGTGTATTACATTTCACAGTGTTTGTGTAAGCAATAATTTAGTGTACGTAATATATGAACACATTGGTGTTTCAAAATAGAACAAACACGAAGTGCTAACCTATTCACAGACAGTCACTATTTGCATAAAATATTTGCAAAATGACTGTGCAAATAATATACAATCTTATGTTGCTCGACATTATTTTAAAATAATCACTATTTGACAATATTCTGCGTGGCTGTATACCCACGTACAACTGAAGTAAATCAATTTCTTGATGTCTGTTGAGAAAAAAGGTAAGAATCATAAATATCCTGTCCTGTCACATTTTAAACTTTAAACGAAGAGTGAGCAGAGAGAGAGAGAGAGAGAGGGGGGGGGGGGAGAGGGATTCCTCTCACGCGACAGAAATCAGTGAAGTTGAGCGTGCCACTTTGCCGAGAGCCACACAGCTATCAGACATTAATTCGAACGCAATCAGACAAGTCGCTCATTAGCGCTGGTCCGAGAGCAACAGTCGGTCAGTAACTGTTCCACCATGATTTGCCTCCGTACCTAACATTTTAAGGTACAGTTATTCACATTAATACTCGGATACAGGATGGTCTCCGACTATGTTGCTTCGTATAAATTAATTTAATAATTAAAGCTTCGTAAAAAATTATACTTTGTAAGTGTACATATAAACGATTTCTTTCAAAAAATATTTTATGTACGATTAAAAATTTCATCCCAATTTATCATTTACAGTATAAGCATTTCACCACCTCGTGATATAATCCATTCGTTAATTTACTCAATTTTTTTAATACAATATTACTGTGTATTGTTATATACTTAATACGAGTACATAGCCACCCTTATTAAAATATATTGTTAACACAAAATTCAACTGTGACACTACAAACCTCCCCCTCTAATATTAAAATATTCTATGAAATTATTTCAATTTATAATTACACCCCCCTCTAAAATTGATTTTCATTAAAATATTCTTTAAAAAAGGTTCATTCTTTCTAAATCATATTACAACTCCATGAACGATTTATTCGTCACATATACATGATTTACACATCGTGTTAATTAGTTATTAACTTTGTATTAACTGAATGAATTTTAAATGTGTATTCTGCAGGTTAAACAACTACTTGGAATCGCCAAATTACAAATCAAAAGATGTAAAAATCCAGAAACATTTGTGGTATAAAAAATTGATACTCTTCTGTTTGAAACTTGTTATAAAAATAAACATCAATGTTATAAAGAAATTGTTTAGGTATGTGCAAACCATAGCCCACGGAAATTTTTATGACATTCAAGATAGTGCATTATATAGACATCTTGTGATTTATTTTTACCAATTAGAAGCATTGATTTATTAAATGACGTGCAAGTAAGATTTTGAAAAAATTGCAATTGATAGAAAAATAAGACACGTCTTAAAACTGTTTTATTTGAGCCAGTTATGAAAATTTAAAATATGTATATTGTAGATCTATGTATATTAATTATCTATGTTAATTAATAATATTTTAATAGTAGCTTAATAACAGCTCGTGTGTACGTGGACCGATCTCGATGAAATTTACAGCATTTGCATCATTAACATGGAGCCTACAAGACGCATATTTTAAATTTTCATAAGGAGCTCAAACGAAAAAGTTTTTATTTTTTCATGTAATTCCTACCAAGTGCAATTTTTTCAAAATCTTGTCTGCGCGTCATTTAGTAAATCAATGATTCAAATTGGTCAGAGAAAAGGTGAATTCGTTTGGTCCAATTTTGAAAATGTTATTCTGATTGAAATGGCGCTCGAATACTTTGGTGAGTACCTAGTACCTGCTGCAGTGCACTGTACGTACCGTTAGATGCCCACAAAGTCGATCTTGTACCTTTCAATGAAAGGCCTAAAAATGTGTTGTACCTTTACAAGACAATTATCATCAGATCAAATATCATTTGTTAATCAAATTTATTTATTACTTGTCTCTTGGCATGCGAGCATTTACATGCTCTTTCATTTCATTTCGCTTGCACCTTTTTAAATACATATATAACTTTCTTCCCGACTTCCCTCTCTCTTAACTCGTCCGGCAGCTTTTTATCTCCTCTCTTACTTTATCCCGTTCTTTGCGATACACGTGGCCAGATGTTCAAGAGTTTCTTCTTCTGCTTTGCCACCTGAATATCTTCAACATTACTTCCTATCTCAATAAATGTAGAAGTTTCTCACGTGGCTTTTCTTAAGTAACATTATGGCTGTATTGATCATACTTGTTCAATTTGAAATTAGAAAGATTGATTAGCAGATTGGGTATTTTGATTCGGTGGTTGCATCGCTCACGCCACGGCGCTCTAGAACCTGTCCGCGCGGCGCGATCGTAATTTTTCGTAAAATCATGACTAGCGTAGCTATTGCATAAGGCGGCCCCGAGGTTGCACGGTGTACTGCCATTTTTAAATCGATGTTCGGGTCTAACGAAACGGGCCAGCGACCGCGGGGTCGTCTGGTGTGCGGAACTTGGCGTACGTGCAATTCGAACAAATTACGATGGCGCTCGGTTGCTCGACGACGACATTGCGACGGAGCGGCGCGTCACGACGACGAAGGAGTAAGACGTAACGCAAACGTAAACGCGAAAATTGGTGGGGTGTGCGGTGGAGCCGCCGATGGAGAAAGGAAAACACGCGAGAGCACCGGCACCGACGCCGACGATCTTCTCGCTTCTCGCAGTCGCCACTCAGCTTCCTTCGCCGAGAGGTGCGCGATGCTCCGTACGCGCCCCGATTCAATTAATACATACTCGTCAGACGCGCTCTCCGAATGAAATCTCATGAACTTCGACAAATGAAGTACGACACGTACCCCGCGGCAGTGCTCCTCATAACATTCGTGCTGATGCACAGTGTGACGTTTTAAGGTCGGTTTATCTTAGCCAGTCCAGGCCAGTCGGACAGAACCTTACTGTAACCTGGGTTTGTATCCAGTATTTTAGCTTTTTGGAAAATACTGGATACTATACAGTTAAGAGCAAAACTGATCACAGACACTTTAAATCGGAATAACTTTTTTATGAATGGACCAAACGACTTCAATTTCTCTATAAGGCTAGATGAATTAGTTTAGTAAATGACGTCTGGAAAATATGTTGAAAACATGCATTTGGTCGGAATTGTGTAAAACAATAGTAAAAATTGATTTTTACGACTTTTTTAGCGAGGTCAATAACGAAAATTTATTATGAGTTTATCAGAAAATTTCATTGAAATTGGTTAATTGGTTTACGAGTTATAAACGATCAAAAGTGGTAAAAAGGCAGAAAATCTGGAAAAATTGCAATTTTTACCACTTTTGATCGTTTATAACTCGTAAACCAATCAACCAATTTCAATTAAATTTTCGGAGCGTATATAGTTTATACAAGTTGACCAAACACATTTTTGAAATTTTCGTTATTGGCCCAGCTAAAAAAGTCATAAAAAGCAATTTTTACTATTGTGTTGCACAATTCCAGCTAAATGCATTTTTTCAACATATTTTGTAGACGTCATTTACTAAACTAATCCTTCTAGCCTTACAGAGAAATTGAAGTCGTCTGGGCCATTCATAAAAAGGTTATTCTGATTTAAAGTGTGTGTGATAAGTTTTGATCCTAATTGTATATTTATTATTACCCTAGTTTTGTATCCAGTAATTTCTAAAAAGCCAAAATACTGGATACAAAACCAGGGTAGTAAGGTTCTGTCCGACTGGCATGGACTAGCTAAAATAAACCGACTTTAACTGTCTATACCTTATCCAACGAGACGAAGCAGTAAATCTCTTCGCTAATAATGTGTCCACCCTATCCGTTGTTAACGGTGACAGCAAAGCATGATAATAAAATTATTTGATATGAATTTAAAATGATATGACTTGACTGTTATTTAACTGTTAAGTAAAACGTAAACTATAACCACGATAATTTTAGTTTATTATTTATCCTATTTTATTCATAGAAAATAAAAAATTAGTAATACTGTTATGTTAAAGAAGCTACTCAAATCAAAATTAAGCAAAATCGTTATTTAAATAAATTGTCATGCACCGTTATCTGGCAGAAAAAGAAAATTTTTTGAAATAAAGAAAAAATGATGACATAAACTATAACGTGATACAAGGTTCAGTAAAGCTATCAAATGAATTCTAATAAAGAAGAATCATGAGTCAATCCCTGCAGCGTGCATCTGAAATATAGATATAAAAATTCATATAAGAATTTTCTCACATATATCCGGCTCAGAACTGTGACTCTACAATGGTCCCTTCAGTTACGAAACCTCCTATACTATATCACGAGTTTCATCACCTTCGATGCATAATTCACATTCTGAGCGTACGTTGCCGGCCTTTAACTAATATTCCGTAAATATACCAGAATCATCGAGTCCTCTTTAAAGCCGAAAGGAATTTTCTAATTTCTACTTTTCCTTCGACGGACACTACAGCTGGCGCAATCAATCTTATCCCTTGGACGTTTATCGGCAAGCAACAAACTCTTTGGATCTGATTAACTTTGTGGTACCCAGAGTTAGGCAAATTTTGTTCAGAAGAATTAATTAATAAAATAATAACGATATTTACGAATAACAAATAAATTTCATTTATTCGTCATATAACATTTTCGAATAAAAGAACGATAGGCATATCTCAACTGCATGTGTAGGAATATGATTTATTTGCATTGCTTATAACTAGACTGCGGATCAATTGCAAGACACAGAAGCAATTAAAAGTTTCTTTCTATTTTCAAAAATTTTAATAAATCGGGAATAACATGTGGGCGTTCTTGAATTGTCTTAATGTTTTCACCGTTTTAAATTACATCCATCGATTTTTGTCATAAGTGCATAAAATCCGCAGTCTACTTTTAACGCAACCAACAATATCCTCATCCCATCAGCATATAATTGAAATAAGTAAAGATACGTATTAAAGATCGAAATGTAATATTAATGTATCACTATCAGAATTTATATACATAAACTAATTGATTAGGTGACTTCTTTAAACTTACTTTCAATACTAATCCATCTTGATATTCTTTGTGCTACGAAAGACACTTTCTACAGATATACAGGTGTTAGAATTTCATCGAAATCTAAGTTTGTTTATCGAAATTTAAGTTTGACCTTCATCATCGGAGTTCAAGGTCACCCGAAGGTCATGTCACAGAACATACTTAAATGTATTTTTTTATAAGTTACGGGATGCAACACGAAAATACATATATATGTAAAGTTATTTAAAAAAACATGAACAAATCTTAAAAACTACGCGAGAAAGCAAAATTTAAAAAAAATAAACGCTGATTATAAAAAATTATCAAAGTGATTATAAAAAATTTTTTACTTTGTCAAAGTTGAAAAAGATATTCTGGCGGTTACACTTAAGTGAATCATCCCTTATACAATAAATAACAGAGATGACATTACCTTAATATGCTCCACATTAGCTGATATACCGTGCATAAGAAATGATGAATGATAAATAACGAATAAAGGTAATCTCAAACGAATAACGAATAATGGAAATGCCGCGTAACTCGAACGATACATCATCGAATAACGAGTAATTATATATTCTTTACTGTTATTCAAATCGTATTCGAATAGATTGCTCAATACTGGTTACACCTGTACGAGTCAGCGAGCAGAAGTGGAGCCACAAACGACAAATGACCGCCTTCGGGCTACTCGAGTTTCCGGTCGATATACGTAAGTATCTCTCAATACGACCAAACTCGCGGTATCGCCATGTACACTCGTTATACTTTTCTATAGCAGTCTGCAATTAAATCTGGAAAATACTCGGAAAAATGATTCTGTGATAAATCCATTCGAAATCGGTATTCGGTTATCGTTATAACTAGACTGCGGATGTTTATGCAATTTGCAATTTCTGTAGACGAATTTTAAGAAAGTGGAATGAAATAAAATCTCTTTTTTAAAGGAAACCGTCTTTGTAGATCCAAAACAAATAAAAATCATACTGAATTCTATCGAATTTTATATTCTGGAATTTTTTGAAAATTTCCGTGATCTATAAATGCATAAAGATCCGCAGTCTAGTCATGTATAATGACTTATAATATCAGATGATTGCATAAGTTCGTGCCCGATTTGAAAATAAAATTCAATGGTTAAATTTTAAAGATTGGTTAAAGATTTGGTTAATGATTGGTTAAGTTAAAATTAAAAAATGGTTTAATTTTCTACAATTAGAAAAGAATGGTGACTAGATGTATAATTGATTAATAAAGTTGTATTCTTTAAAAATTCACCATTGAATTTTATTTTCATATCGGGCACGAACTTATGCAATCATCTAATAACTACACAATGGCTATAATCCTGCGCCTTTTTGTGCAATTGTTTGTTAACTGTCGATGTGTCTAAGTACCTAACCAACAAAGAAAATTGAAATCAAATGATTGTGCTAATTATTTATTTATCTGCCTCATTATCTGAAACCATTTTCATTGATCCTTCCGACAGTATACATACTTTTGTGAACCTCCTTCCTATAAATAGTCTTATGTATTTCGATCATTATTCATGAGTTCCCATTCAATATGGTCAATGGGAGTAATCGCAAGCGGGAACACAATGTGACGAGTTGTCGTTTCCGGTTAACGGAAAGGCTCATCGACTAGAAGGGCGGGGGGGGGGGGGAGAGAGAGAGAGAGGGAGGGAGAACGACTGGTATATCCTCCAGCTACGCCTCGCTTCGTCAATGAATTATCATAAATCGACGCGACGTAACTCTCGTGATCGCTACCACCAGCCACTAGAGAACAATTATATCGGCGACTTGCGGCACGGAATGTCGACAACCGTGCGCGTTATTGCAAATGGGCCGGCGCGGCGTGGCGGTCCGTTGCGGGCTCTGACAAAAACTAGCACGGTGAAGACGATCACATCATAAGTCGATCCATAGAGCAGAGCATAGAGCGGCGACACCGAAAAGAAACATCATTACTGGAGGCGCGTAGATACTTACGCTAGAAATACGAGCCGATGCCGACGATTAACGAGCTACCGGCATCGCCGGTAAGCCGGTCACGTTCGGCTTACTCTTCAGAGTTTGCAGCTACTTAGTTAGTGGCACCTTGCACGTGTCCAGCCGCGTCAGATAGCGCAGTAGTGCGCACTTAAATATGTGCAAAGTTTGGAACCCGGAAGTAAAATTCTTGCGTTACAGGGTAGCATTTCTTTTCGAGGAATTGAACGTGTAAAATCTTGTATGTACATGTGTACAGTGACTCCAATTAATATTCGGACGCTCTCAAAAAAACGATAACTTTGTTAATATTGGATTATGCGATTTGACCTTTTTGGGAAGCTAGAGCAATTAGTTTACTACAGAATGTGGCCGGAATGTTACTATAGCATTTGGTCGAAATTGTAGAGAAAATATTAACAGTTGCATTTTACAACTTTTTTATTCGGGCCTATATTGAAATTTTAAAAAATACGTTTTGTAGATCTGTGTCAATTAGGGGAGAGTCGTGCAGTACCGACCGGCGTACTGTACCGACCAAAATTAGTTAATGACTTTCCAGGTCAGATGGGTACACTCTCTTTCTTTAAGAAAACAAATGAATATAACTATTGTGGGTAATATGTTTCGTTGCTACATTGTTCATTCGATTATTTTCGAAGTTCTGACACATTTAGCGTGGGCGTTGATATTTCGAGTGTTATAAGTTATTTTCTAGATCTGATAATTTGTTTCTCAGGTAAGTAAACGACTTTGTTGAATTATGTATATTATATCTAGTCTATTAAGTATAATTAACGGGCCCTGTTTTGGAATTTTCTTTGTATATTATGTATACCATATCCTAAAATGTTTCCCCATGTTTGTCGTCCAGTACCGACCATCCAACTGTCGTGCAGTACCGACCAATCAACCGTCGACCAGTGTAAGCCAAACTTTTCTTATCTGTAAGCTTAATCTGTTAGCATTTGAAATGAAGTTAGATGTTTATTTAATCTTTCTTCTACCTTTTTCCACAGAAAAATGTCCGAAATTCCAAAGCAGAAAAAAGGAAAATGGACAGTTGAGGATATGAATACGGCTTTGAAACTACTCCTCGAATCTAAAATGACGCAGAGAAAAAGAAAAGCTGCAAGAAACGAAAAAGCCAAAGAAGCAGAAAAAAGAAAAGCTGCAAGAAACGAAGAAGCCAAAGAAGCAGAAAAAAGAAAAGCTGCAAGAAACAAAAAAGCCAAAGAAGTAGAAAAAAGAAAAGCTGCAAGAAACGAAAAAGTCAAAGAAGCAGAAAAAAGAAAAGCAGAAACTGAATTAAGGAAAGGAAATAAGAAAAGAAGTAAAAACTTAACAACAAAATTACATAATATATAAAAATATATAATTATTTTATTATTTGTATAAATAAAATTTGAATAAAAAAGCGTACTCTAACATCTAAATGTTTTTTTTAACATTATTAATGATTTAGACTGAAAAATCTACTAAATACGTAATTGGTCGGTACTGGACGTCAATTTTTTGTTTCCTTCAAATACTAATATCTTTATTCTTACAAATAATGAATACTAATTATTAAATTTCACAAAATTAATATCTCGCCTTTTATTAAGTTCCCTTTGAGTTACAAATTCCTTTTTTTAATTTTAATTTTTACCGATTCTAGTCCAAACTATAACAAGGAAACTTAGAGCGGTCGGTACTGCACGACTCTCCCCTATATGCAGTGTAAAAGTTTCATAGAAATCGGTCGATGCGGGAAAAAACGACAGGCATTGAAAGATGTAAGAATCCTTAGAATTACTGCAGTTGGAGGCCGAAAATCGTGAAAAACTGCAATTTTTGCCATCTTTAAACGTTTGTAGCTTATTACAACGTCGACCGATTTTGATGAAATTTTCAGAATATGTTTAATTGATACAGATCTACGAAACGTGTCTTCTAATCTGTCTTCGTTATTCAGCACAATGCATGTGGTTAATTGGGTTTAACAGAGATGCTAAGTAGAGGTATCGTTATCGTTTGAATACATTTTTGATGCTATTTAAGATATTTTGGATGTGTGACGATTTCATTTGCGATTCTCTCTTAAATGTATAATGTTCAGTCTCGCGGATGAAAGCTCACACGCCCTCAAAGGAGGATGAACAACTTCCCATGGTCGGGAAATATATTCCGAGTTCACAGGGTTAATCCAGTATAAGTTTCAGAAAGTGTCCAACTACTGCCATATGCTGGACTGTCCTTAACAATTATACCGTCGGACACATTTAGCCAACACGCTAATTTCTCCAAGTAGTTTTAGATTGACGTTCACGATATTGCCGTCTTGGATGAGGAAATGAGGAAAATGTTAAGTTTTAATTACCACCATTCATCAAAATCATTCATATTAACTTGTCTCGGAGTACGTACTTCCTAGTGCCTAGCTTAGAATCTTGAAATTACAGTTGGTGTTCTTGCAATATAAACTGACGTATGTAGATCAATCGCATATAGTAGACACGTAGAATCAATTGTTGTTACAGAAAACTTGTTACAGAAGTCTTATCACAAAATCAAAATTGTAAAAATTAAATAAGTAAAAAGTATTGAAAGAAATAATGATCTTACGCATTTTTTACGAAAATGAGTAGGCGTAATTTAAAATAGTAAGATAAAAATACTGATATGTTATTTTTTCAACCTATTAAACACACCAAGACAGAAAACAACTTTCTATTTCACTCCAGTTTGTTGGAGAGTCCAGGTAGAAAATTTTTATTTTACATAACGAACTGTCCAATGATAAATGACATAAGAAAATGTTATACCATCAATTAAAACGTTACTTTTAATAACCCTCTCTCTCTCTCTCTCTCTCTCTCTCTGATTGTTTATCCATGCAAATCTGAGTCCTACCAATTTCGACAAAGTTCGGCGGAGTAAGACGGAGATTTGCATACGGAGTTGCATGCCTCCTTTCGTTCTATATTTGGAAGACAAATATTATTTCAAGTTTTATATCTGCAATGAATTTCCATAAAAAAACCACCATCTGCGTTCGAGAAAACAGTTACGACTTGTTCTACATGTAATCAAACATTTCAAACATTCTGCACTCGGTGAGCTGAAGTATTCTGGATACTATCATTTTTATTGCTGAATGAAAGTAAAATAAATGATTCTGTAGAAAAATGGTTGCGCTTGAAGAAGACGTTTAACATCGTACCTCGTGTATCAGTATTATGAAACAGTTACTGTCCAGTTGCTGCAGGACAACAGTTGGAATTTTTTTAACACCGCCTCTTCCTCTATTAAAATTTCTATTATTTTTTCGATTTGATGAATCTGAAAAAGGCTTGCGCATCATTTTTCAAACGGCTTCTCCATTTGAGACTCAATGAAACGAAAAATATAAAATCTTCGTTTATATATAATATATATAAAACATTTAAACACCACTATCTCCTATTTCTTCCTATAAGTGCACAATTCTTTTTGCACATTTGAACTACAATACATTAAATTTCCAAGAAATTAGATATATTTAAAACATAATTTGAAAACGAATCAATAAGAAACACAATGAAACTTTTTAGAAAATATTTTTAGCCTTTGCTTTTGGCACAGCTACACTGAACACGACTTGTTGCTTTTAATGCTCATGAAAACTTTGTTTATAAATAGAAAAAAAAGTTTACAACCATGGCATTGGTGCTTTCAGTGAATTGATAGGGAAAAAACGTAGAATCGCGCTGTGGTGTCCGCGACATACAATTTTGTGACACCCTGTACTGCTAGGTCGCATCGGCATCAAAAGAAATACGCAAGCAGTTGCAGCAGCAGAACAAACAAGCGTTAGAGATGCATTCGAAAGGGATTCCATGCTATGGATTTTCATAAATACCTCGTCAAAGGTACAATAGAACTGTGGGATCAAGATTGGGAAAAGCTGAAGACTTATAGAGCTCGCTTACATATTGTTTTATAAATGTGATACCGTCGGTCCACGGGGACTGACAGAAGTGACGGAAATCTAGGAAGCACCAGGCGAGTGATGCCTAGCGGCGCGGCGCGGCGGGAACAAATCCGTCATGGAATGCCGGTTAAATCAGGCAGAAAAACGTGTTATTAAATAGATCAGGGTGGAGTCCCGAGTGATCGGACAACGCCAGAAATCCTATTAACTCTCGTATGGGCCGAGGAGAGTAGCCTAACGACGCGACGTTCGGAAAATAACCAACGAAACGATCGCCGGGACGAGCAACGACGCCGGTTAGCGGGATAATAAAAGACGCAGGACACGAAGGGGAGGGGGGGCTGCTACTTTCCCGAAGCATCGATCCTAGGATCCCAGTTCCCGATGCAAGGAAGGACTTCTTTCGTTCCACGTACGGAGGCATTCTTAGCGCGTACACCCGGCCAGGGGACGAAGGAGACAAAGACACGGAGCACCGGGAAAGATAGAGATAAAGAGGGAATCCGGAGAGAAAGGAGCAACTTCTATCTTCTGGCGGCACAGTTCAACTGCGAAGGTCGGTCAATGGCCAACAACGCCGGCTAACAGCCGCTATAGCGGCAGAAAGTGGCAGGGGTACAGAGGGCAGGGTACCAGGAGGGGTCAGGGGGAGGAAGAAAGATCAGGGGGATGGAAAAGGAGGACGAGAGACAGGAGTGAACGAGAGGAGAAGAAAGGGAGAGAGCGGGGAGAGGGAAAACGGGCGACGTAACTCGCATGATACCAGAATATCATTACGTTCAATTGCTATACGGCGACATCCACCGACCAGATGGTACATGTCAATGCACGTGCGTCCGGAGAAAAAAGGGTTGACACTGGCTGCCAGTCCCGGCTACTGTAACAAGATTATTCGAGCCCGCGTCAACAACACCCAGCCACCGCGGATTCCTCATCGTTCGGAACGCGGAAATTTCTTCGTCACGGCAAAACATTACCGGACGACGACGCTGATCTCCACGCGATAGAAATTGCTGTTACCTATGACGGCCCGCAAACCGGTGGATCCACATATTCTGGAAAAAATTGCTCGCCTGGAACTTTTCTAAGGGGCGTTTCTATTGAGACGACTGAGGCTGTCTCTGGATAAGGGGAAGACATTTATTGCTACTTGGCTTTTAATACGGCCGCAAATCGAAGGATAATCGCTTTAACACCAGAACGCCGGGAACCTGAACCAACCTGTCAGGTCATTCCCAAAGATCTGTCGCTGTGATAAGCGAACTTTGAAGAGACGACACTAGCACTGACACACGGTGATGTAATCACTGCTGATAATCTGCTTGATGTCTAGGGTAAATCTCCTTAACAGCAACGGCAGGGTTGTTGAAGCCGTTAAATAGTTTGCAATTTGATTGGAAATAACTCGAAGACTCGTTATTAAGGAGGCCACCTAAATATCTCCTTTGTTTCTACTGGATAGATAGCGGATTTTATGCATTTATTAGAAGAATGAGTGGGTGTAATTTAAAACGGTAAAATCATTAAATCATTAAACATATCAAGAAGGAAAATAAGCTTCCACTTCACTCCAGTTTGTTGCAATTCAGGTACAACATTTTTGTTTTGCATAAAGCTCTCCACTAGCGGCACAAATGTAACCCTAATATTATCCTACAATTTTATCACATTTTTGGTACTCAAGGTCTACTGAAGGTCGTGACTTAGGCATATTCAAATGTATTTTTTCAGCCCCTATAATATAAAAATGGTCTACCTCGATTGCAACAATCATCACATGGTATCATGTGAGCCCCACTGAACCATTCAACTTTGTCCTTCGGATAATTTGACGTATCTTCAAAAACAACGAAGATATGTGAGGTGTCAACGTTAGGTGACTCACCTTGTACGTATTTTGTAAAAGTGCAACCGCATTCTTTTCAATTATGTCATCAACAAATCCTAATTGTTACCTAATTTATTCCCGTGATGAATGATCTGCTTTGATTTCACGAATGAGGATTCACTGAATTGTGAATCTCAAAGTAGGCCGAGATATTTCATTGATCACTCTTTCCAACACACACACACACGCATCGGTGTAGCGTATTCGCGTTGATTAAAGATCGACTGAGTAAAAGGCAATTCGAGAAAGCTTAGTAATGATTACGTCAAACTACCTAGATGCCTGTTATCTAACATGATAATTTTCAGGCTCAACGAATCAGCACAAATTGAACCACAATACGCAGAAGCAATTTTATTTCTGCATACCCAGAAATGGTTGTCATTAACCTCGGTTCCAATTCGATGTCACAGACAGAACGAAGTTTATTATTTGCACAGTATCTGAACTTACTTTCTATGAATGTGATGAATGGATTTGTTTCTGCTATATAATATTTCTAAGAACTATTGTTATATACACAGGGTGAGTCATCTAACGCTTACACTTCAAATACCTTTGGAAACGATCGAACCTTGCGCCGAAATCACAAATTTATTAGGTATATATTAAATTTCGATCGAGAGAAGAATTTACCTTCAAATACCTTTGTTGTTTTTAAAGATACAATGGTTCGATGGGGCTCACACGATACCATAAAAATATTTGTTTTTATTTCATTTTTTAAACGGGACCACCCCTTTTTAACCCTCATCCGTCCCTCATTTCAGAAACTGAATCTGTCCCTCGGTATCAAATTGACACAGTGATAAAAAATCGATAAAATAACAAGGTAAACAGTTATTTTTCGATGTTTTTTTATTGAAATTGACGAGTTAACATTAACATGTCAGGTGTTCCGGTTATGTGTTTTGCATTAAAAAGATATAAGACACAAAGTTTCGGAAAAATTGACCTGCAGCTAACGGAATAGTAGAATTTATTTCGGGAAAACTGTGTCAAATTGACACCAGGGACGCGGATGATGGTTAAACACCTACGATGATAGTTCCTTTCATTAGGAATTCAGTGACTATAATTGCTCAAGGTCATTGAAGGTCACAGACAGAGGAAACTGTTCTGAGAATATTTATATTCATCAACCCTTTGCCTTACAAAATCGAGGCACTATCTTCGTAATGAGGTTTTCAAACTAGCCACGATAAACTTGAAAACTGCATAAAATAGTTAATAATATGTAAGCTGGATATAATAAACTTGATTAATCTCTTTTGAGTCGAAGTTGCACAGCATTTTTCGCATTTACAGTGAACGCAGTCCACATTATAAAGTATGGTTCCCATACTATCTATGATGTCCGTGTCCGGTCTCGTTGCACCGCAATGAATAACTATAATGATCATGCGCGAGCCTATTCAAGTTTATTTATGTTAAACAATCACTAGCAAGGGCTAGCACACGAACGAATAGAAGAGCCGTTAATACGGATTAGTTTATTATATGTTTGAAACATCTTGCTCTCTTTTTTCTTCGCGCATCAACAACGTAGATACAATTCTATTAATTTAGCCCGGTGTACATGTTGCAAAACGTATTAATATCGTTACTTTATGAAACGATCACGATTTCTTTGCGCGGAAATTGCAACAAACGATGCAGCGCGAGCATTCATCAATTATTTTTTGCTAGTTATATCGAGTTGTACTCACTCAGGCAGTACTGGTTCCCGAGTTCCGCGTTCAAATAAATTTTCCTGAATGCCTTCTTTTTCCTCATTTTCTTCTTCTTACACCGTGTTAACATTCCTCCGTAGTGTCTGCAAACGGAAGATCTATATAATGTGTTGTTTATTAGCTGAGAAACGTTATTTACGATCATATCCCCGATCAAACGGGAGTAAAGTCTTATTCGAAATGTAAATAAAAAGTAGCAGGTACCACGCGTAAGAAGCATTTGATCGATCGGAGTAATACGATTACAGCAATCATTATTCATGTATCAGCTGTTGGAAATACTCGATATGCCTTCAAGTGAGATGTTAGTAGACAAGTTTATCGAAAAAATGCAAGACGAATGAACGAAGCAAAGAGAAGAATTACGTTCAGCCATCTCGATACGTCTACTTAGAACTAGATATAGAATTTTAGTATTTAAGGGGTTAGGACATAGTAATATTTCAAAAAAAAACGACAATTTTCTTTTTATAGAAATATTACATTCGTAAACTTTAAACTCGTTTTTCTCAGAGTTGCGTTTTTTTTCAAAACGGTGTACAAGATACAGTAAAAGCTCCTTCGTTGTCCAAAGGCCGGGGGTTTGACTGCGTCTTTAGTGAAACGGCTAGTTAAATGACAAAAAAAGCATTCGCAGTCAAAAGCAGTCAACTGTCTAGCTTTAAAAAACTCCTTATTTCCTTGCCATATTCCTTTCCTATTGTTCTCCGTTCTGCGCGGGTCTAGACCAGGGCTACCATATTTTTTTCTCGCCAGGCCCCTTACCCTTCCGCCTCTTGCCATGCCGTGCACCGTACCTCGTCTTTGCACTCTTCCCACTTCCCACTAACGCTAGTGGGAGCTCCCACTCTTCCCAGTAGTTGCTGACGCGCCGTACGCAAGCGTGTCGCCAGCGTTAGTGGGAAGAGTGCAAAGACGAGGTACGGTGCACGGCATGGCGAGAGGCGGAAGGGTAAGGGGCCTGGCGAGAGAAAAATATGGTAGCCCTGGTCTAGACTCTAGACTAGGATTGCCATATGACGCCCCTTACGTTTCCGTCCCTCGCCTAGATGCATGCCTCCGCTATCCCCATATATATATAAAAATTATTTATATTAATAAATATTTATATATATATAAATTATTTATATATATCTAATTAATTTTAATTTACCGAGTCGGTAGCATGCTACCGCTCTCATTCTAGCACTCGGTCGCGCCAGCGGTAGTGGTAAGAGTGGGGATAGCGGAGGCATGCATCTAGGCGAGGGACGGAGACGTAAGGGGCCTGGCGAGACTCGCATATGGCATCCCTGCAGTCTAGACAGTCCTGGGACACATCTGGCGACCAGATCCACGCAGGCCTAATCCTCTCATTGACAGGCAGTGGAGTGGGTAGGCACTGGACAACGATCGTGCCCACGATTCAGGACAACGAAGGAGCGATTACTGTATCTCGAAGTTCTACCTCAGCAATTACATAAAAATTTTAGTCACCTTCATTATAATATCTATTAGGCATTGACGATCGATTTTGTTCTACTTTCCCATGATTTTGTTAAATATAAATAAAAAATTAACAGATTTCCTACCGAAATTCAGTCATTAAATTTAAAATATTTGCCATTTTGTTAATTTTCACCAAAATTGAAATATGGGATCGTCAGTGCCTAGAGAATATATCACAGTTTATGACATTTTTGGGATTTTTGATATAGTTAATTCGACTTGTAGGAATCCTGTACACCAGTTGGCCATCTGGAAGAAAAGATATTCCGAGCAAAGACGACAAAAGGCATAAGTACAAATTATTTTTTAAATAGTACAAGCATTTTTTTATAGTTTATAATATAGTAAACTGAAATACAAAATCTTGTATTTTATTTAAAATATTATATTAATCGATTATTCACTCTTTTCTGTACTGTTGTTTAAAAATGTTATATACGTTTTTTGCAAATGATGTTATTAAAGTCAGAACGAGGACTAAATTTGCTGTTTATTAGAAAGTTTCTCGTGCAGAAAACAAATGAAATCGTTAATTAATTTTTGTTAATATAGATATTATATTTTCATGTATTTTACTAATTCATTTTTTTTCTATACCGAAAAAAATGGATGGTAAGTAAAAAATGGTGGGTAAAACAGCATAAATAATTCTGGAGCACATGAAGAATGCGAGAAAGGAAATTTATTCGAAAAGAGGTCATTACGCTTGACCGTATGTGTTGTAATGTATCAATATTGCCCAGTTGCATCAAACAAAACCAAATATTATTTATTCATGTCACGATACGTTCGCGGAACATTGACTTTCGCTTCGCTTCGAGACCAAGTCGACGATGTACTGCAAATTGTCGAGAATTAGCAAACAGATAGCTCGTAGAACGTAAACGGAGTCAGAAAAAAATATACTTTATTAGCTGAGCCTAGTTCGAACTTAATATTTTATTGACAATTGACTTGGAATTGTGTTCATCTGTAGGATGCTCGGTAACTATGATAACTAGACTCCTTTATGTAAAATAAGGAGTAAGTGCATCTCAATTGCAACACACAGGAGCTAAATATATATTTATATTTTTCACTAATAATTTTATATAATGGAGTAAAAATAATATATTCATACTCTTAAAGTCCCTTTTAGCTGTTTTAAATTGCATCTGCAGACAACATTGTGATGGAGAAAATGCTATCTGTATAATTCAACGAGCATCATTATGATGAATTCATGAAAATAGATTACTATTATTATTTTAATACTTTCCTTTCGTTTTTAAATAGCCTGGTATCAAAGATCGTATAATACTATTTAATCTCGTTCCTCAGAAATATTTGCTTCTCTATTGCATTTAGAAATAATAATAGTAATAATATATAATAATTGTATTTAGTAACTCTCTAGTAATTCTCAGTGGTAGTAGCCTTTGTAGGCCTGGAATAAATAAAAATCCTACTAAATCCTGTCGAATGTTATATTCTAGTTAATTAAAAATTTCCAGAAGCCATAAATGCATGAAGATCTGCAGTCTAATTATAAGGTACATTCACTTAAGAGTATAAAAAGCGTTAGCCACTTGAAACAAAAAACTTCTCCACTTTTTTCTAAACACACTTCACGATCGTGTTACAAATTATGTAAAATATCTCTTTAGAAATTTATGATACGTAATCGATAATGAATTCGGGAACATACTATGAATTAATGAGGCGCCGGTGTGTTTCTGTTACATGCAGATATCTGCTCGAATCGATTGCACAACGCGCTGTCCGGTAATTTCATCTGGATCTCCTAGAATCTAGATCCCAGATCATAACTGTTCTAATTGCTGTTCGTGTTTCGCTCGATTAGGAAACGAAAAATAAATTGGATAGACTTTAATAGATTCGTTAGACGGTCAGTCGGAAATCATGTGTACGATTTCACGCGAATTATGAAGGGAATGGCTGTATATTAGAGGACACGTTCGAAATGGATGTCACTGGAACGGATTCGAAACAGACAAGTGAAACGGTACTTATTCGGCGTCTCACCTGTCAGCTTTTAATCGTCGCGTCGGCGCAAAAATGCGATAAAAAATGTGTCGTAAGTCGACGTAAGTGATGACATGGGTGTTCCTCGGGTGTCCGCCAAGGAAAAAAGTCACTGGCGAGCGAACACTTCCAGGGTGACGAGAAACGGAACGTTTCAGACAAGATCCTAACAAGGTCGAATCGAGACCTCCGATTTCATGTGCAACAAAAACTTGCTGACATCTGGGAAGGATTATAAATAGTGGGCTTCATTAGCCGTCGATCGAAGTGATGGCCATGATCCTTCTCAATTACACTCCGAGATCAAACTGTGAGACAGTCTCTATTAACCCTTTACACTCGGAGCTGTCCGAAAGTTTCAACTCGAAAATTAAACATTTCCTCCGACCTAGAATAATTCTATTCTACATGATTTTTATGGATATGAAATATATATTTATTATATCTCATACTCTTTTGTAATTGTAAATATTTAGCAAACGATTAGCTACCACTATAATTAATAATAAGACTGCGGATATTTATGCAGAATAAAAATGTTCTGCATTGATTGTGGAAGCAGGAATAAAATAAAAATTGATTTCATCCCTTAATGTCTTTGTTACATTCAAAAGGATATTATGATATTCTGAAATTTTCTAATTCTTTACTGTTTTATACAGGGTGAACCACGAATCGTGACCAGTAGAGATTACTCTGTTATTAGCAGTCCCATCGAAAATGTTTTTATCACATATAGCTTGTTTTCAAAGGAGCTTTCACGTGATTGTAGCAATTTTTTTTTGTTATAATACATACCGAAGATTTATCGAAATCGGTTGACGCAGGAAAAACTGAAAAGAAAGACTGAGCAGAAACTGATCAAAAGTCGTGAAAAACTACGATTTTCACCATTTTTAACCGCTTGTAGCTCGTGTGTATGTCAATCGATTTCCATTAAATTTTCAGCATGTGTGTGTAACTGCTACAGATCAATAAAACATATATTTTAAATTTTCATTAAGGGCCCAAATAGAAAGGTTTGAAAAAATGCCTTTTTCATTTTTGCATGCAACCTCGTAAATTGTAATTTTTGTAAAATCTTTTTTGCAGATCATTTAGTAAACCTATGCTTCTAATTGTTTACGAAACATCAGGTCGTTAGGTACAATTATAAAAAAGTTATTCTGTTTTAAAGGGCGTACGCATACTGATGTGACTGACTGCATGACAAAACAGTAATTTTTCTGTGATCGTTATATTTACAGTTAAGCTACGATAAATTTGATAGTAGTAGTACTTAATTAAAGCAAACAGTCGTTCAATCGCGAAAATGTAGATAAAGTATTCGTACGTGTCATGGAAACTACAAATGAAGTACAAGCACGGTGGATTTATGCGAAATTGTCTGCCAGAAGTAGCAGTGGCTGATGATTTGCAAGCCCAGCAAACAGGATTTTCAAGACGCTCGATATTAGTTTCGACGATCCACGCCGATTCATCAAGGGTACCACAAAAAGACGATCGCTCGTTTTTCGCGCGCCATAGTAGTTGAGGGGTTTGAAACGAGACACTAAGTAAGCATATTCTTGTTTTATTCGCAAGTATCGGCCGAATAAAACCTTTCTAGAACGTTTTGCTTAGCGAGGATACGAGTGAATACTCCTTTCATTGAGTGAATGCTGTGATTGTAGGCAATGCAATTTTTAGCTCGCACCCTTGTCATTTTCTCTTTATTTAGACTGGGAACCATTTTAGAGTTGTTCGTTAAAACATCATTTTACATTTTCAAACATTTAACTCGTGCCATTGTTGTTTTAGTTTGCTTACTTATCGTCAGTTATCAAAAGACAAAACTAACCTACCGATCTTTACAAGTAGCCGGTACATGTTGCCTTATAAAAATAACAAGATTAAATTTATTTGAACTTTGTGCGGGTCATATTATAATATCTGCTGTGCTGAATATACAGGGTGTCCCAAAATTACCTTAGTTTAATGAAATGGGAGGTTCCCGAGATCATTTCAAGCGACATTTTCCTTTGCAAAAATGTTATCCGCGGCTTTGTTTAGGAGTTATCAACGAAAAACACGGACCAATCAGAGCGCGATCTAGACGCGAGTTGGCACAGTCAGCCAATAGACAGTTGGCGCGCCGGGCCGACTGTGCCAACTCGCGTCTAGGTCGCGCTCTGATTGGTCCGTGTTTTTCGTTAATAACTCCTAAACAAAGCCACGGATAACATTTTTGCAAAGGTAAATGTCGCTTGAAATGATCTCGGGAACCTCCCATTTCATTAAACTAAGGTAATTTTGGGACACCCTGTATTTATGTAATTATTTACCATGAAAACTGGTAACGGAAATCTGGAACCGGTCATTTGAACGGTAGCGGTAGGTTCAGCGTAAGTACCATATTTATTTGTGTGTAGTGAGAGACAACGAATATTTTTCAGTTTATTCGGAGTTTTAATATTGTTACCTTATGATTAAGTAAAAATTTAAACAGCAACTTATGTGTGCGTTGCTAAGAGAACTCCCCTATGTTTAAACGAACATAATAAACAAGAAAACCATATATAAAAAGACAATAATAAAATTATAAATATTCTTATTCTTTTGTCAGATATAAAACAATACAGTGTTGCTGTTATGTGAAAGTTATAGAAAGTGACTGACGAGAGATTAGATGGTTTTTGAATAGTTCGACGACAGTGATTGCCAAATAAATCTCAATGTTTGGAAATGATTGAACACTTTCTCGAAACAGTGTCAAATGTGATCATTCTATATCGTATGAAACGAAAACTAACTTATTCATTTTTATTAATAATTGTTAATAAGTGGTTAATAATGATGAAAGTCAATAGTTTGTACTTTCCCATACAATCATAAAAGGGTTTGTCGGTTTAAGGTTGTGTCGCAGGGAGAATTTTATAATAACACTGACTATTTATATTACCGAAAGTATTTAATTAGTAATTTTTATTATTTTTCACTTTCATTGTTTTTCATGTATCTCAGCTCTGATATATGAATGATCGGCCACTGCCATAAAGCTTAGACAAAATCATTGAGTTATTATTAGTAACGGTATGGAGTGAACTTCTGATATGTTAGAAGCAGCGATCGCTATCGCAAAAAATGTTGAAAAATGATACATGCGGTTTGAACTATCGGTCAAGTCATGATAAACGATATTCTCCGAACAATAATGTAGATTTCATATTACACATGGAAGGAATATGTATATTGTGTATATGTATAATGTATATGTGTACATTATACATACATATACTATGTATACAAGTTACACAGGCACAAATCGAGAGCCTTAAAAGTAACTGGTACATGTTCCCTTACAAAAATGACAAAATTGATTTTAATTTAATTTAATTTTATTGATATGAAATGTCCGATATTTTTAGCAATGACACGAAACAAACGCAATTTTTTACCCAATGTATTTTTATCTACAAAGTTTCTTGATTGTATTACGGTAAAAATAGGATATTATGGTCATTCACGCTTTTCATTTACACATAAGTACCGACCGTGACCGTGCAACCTCTTCGTGGTGTGTCTCAGGCTATTCAAATGCCAGTGACACACTTTCATTCAAAGTACAGTAAAACAGTAACAAAAAACCGTATATACATAAAGCTTTATGGGTTCGTTGTAAAGGGGAGACGTCAATCTTCAAATCCATGGTAGTTTCAGTAGTGGAATATATTTAAATACGTAACATTATGAAAAAAACCACCTTCTCTTTTAGTCTATACTAAAAATCCTAGTGTATGAAACATGCATCCTTGATCCTATTTAAAAAAATACTCACTCAAGATATGAGTTGTTGCTTTTGAAAGTGGTGTAAGTCCATTTATCTATTAATTAATTTTTATTTTTTCCAAAAATGGACTTGCACCACTTTCAAAGACAACGGCTCATTTGCAAATCAAGGATCAGAAGAAATATACGATATTATTGCTGCCATACTGGAAACAGAATGACCGCCTCATCCGTATTTGTATGCTGGTATCTTTGAGCAAAAAAAATGAAAAATATTCACGTTTCCGTTTACATAGTATCCATAAATCTTGATCACTTAAATAATTATTGGGTTGGAAAGAAAGTTCGTAGCTTTCAAATTAAGAATCGAAGATGAAATTAAGGTATTTATTCATATGTTTATTCAATAACACGAAAAATTACCTCGAAAATGGCAAAAAGTAATAGCACAGAATGGAAAATATGTTATTGAATAAATCTATGAATAAATATCTGAGTTTTAGCTTTCAATTTTAATTTAAAAACGCTACGAATTTCCAACCCAATAGTTATTCATCATAAGATGTCTCCGTGAAGAGATACGACGCGAGGTGGTCAAGGTGTCTGGCCATTTACAGAGAAATAAAAAGAAAGGGGTGGAAATTCAGGCGAGAGGTAACAAAGACGGTTGCATGTAATTATGTCCGGCAATAAGATACTTCCACAATGTAATCCCATTTCTCTTGATCCTATCCGTGAAAAAAAATATCCCATCCATCATGGTACCTACGGCCCTCGTGTACGAAACCACTCGAAACTTTCACGCAGTGTGAACAGAGGCTGGAGATCAAGATTCATGTCGAGATCTATCCCGCCGGACGAACGCATCGGAGTGTTCTTAAGTGGCTCTTGACCTCGCACTTCTAGAACTTTACACGTATGCACGCATGTCTAACCTCGGCTGTACGGGCCTTTATTAGAGAGAAAGAGAGAATGATAACGTCATCCCTTACATTTCGATGCTTATAAAAACCGGATGCTAATCGGATACCATTGACGACGAAAAAAAACCTCGGCACAATTTCAAATTAGCTGTGCATCGCAGAGGATGAACAAGCTGATGAAACGAGTAAAAGTTGCGATTTCAGAATTCATATGTTGTGAAGCATTTTGATAAAGACAGCTATACAGTTACGCGCATAACTGATTCAACACACTTTAAATCAGAATAACTTTTTTATCAATGGACCAAACACGACTTCAATTTCTCTGCAAGACCAGAAGGATTAGTTTATTAAATGACGTCTAACAAATATAATATGTTGAAATAATGCTTTTGGTCGGAATGCTGAAAATAATAGTAAAAATTGATTTTTACAATTTCTTTAGCTGGACCAATAACGAAAATTTAAAAGATGTGTTTTGTAAACTCGTATAAATTATATACGTTCTGAAAATTTCATTGAAATTGGTTTACAAATTATATCATTTTCGGCCTATATTGTCATTTTATTTTGGTAGAGGTTACTGTTACTGTGGAATATTAAATAGAACACAATTTCGAATTATTACCTGCGTTCTACGTATAGTGGAGAAATATTTTAAATTTTGATAGCTTTTTATTCCTCTGTATAATCACTACTATTTCATCAATAACTGGTGTTTTCTCGAATGAAAATTACTTTAAATTGAAGGAATGGAAACTGATCATTTCCTGACGAGTAACAACATATCTATTAAGTTCTACGTGAGCGATAGTAGATCTCTCGACTAAGTTATTCATATTAAGCGTTTTATGCATCATACGTTATCATTATATACACCATATTTTTATTGCATTACGATGTGAAACAATGTATTCGGAATGGAGATTAACTGAAATTAAAGGAGTGGAAACTGATAATTCTCCGAATGTAATAACATATCTATTAAATTCTACGTGAGCGATAGTGTATATCTCTCGGATCTTAAGTTATTCGTGTTACGATTTATGCACCATAGGTTATCATTATATACATAATACGTTTATTACATTACGATATGGAACAATGTGTTCGAAGGTTATCAGATTATTTATATGAAGATACTTACAATCTGTATAAACAAATCAAAACTTTTTTTCATTCTGACATTGAACCATATTATTTAAGTACTCACCAAAGTGGTGTAAAATCACATCGAGCAGAATTACTTTTAAATTTATGATGCGATAAATAATCATTTACAAACGGGACCATTAATTAAAGGGCAAGGAGAAGAAGATGAAGAAGAAGCAGAAATAGAGACAGAAATTATAACTCCCCTGCTCTGTTATTATTGAGCCTGCAAATAAATAATAAACATTTTTGTAAGTTATTTTTCGTTTTTTAAGTACCCTTAGGATCTCTTACGGCGGGAAAAATTAAAATTAAAAATTATAATAATATAAAAAAAATTTAGGGAAATTCCTTTGAGTAAACATGATTCAATTCATATTTAGTGTAGTCGTTCATTTGAACAAACTTTCACAGTGCATATAATTGCAAAATGCAACTTCTAGTATTTTTTCTACAATTCCGATCAATTGCAATCTTTGAAAAAATTTCTTTTCATATCCTGTAGTAAACTAATTAGTCTGACTTCCCAAAAAAGTTCAAATCATATAGAGCAATTTGAAAAAAGTTATCTTTTTAGAGCGTCCGAATATTGATTCGAGTCACTGTACTTATAAAAATATGCATTGGCATAAACTTCCGCAGTCCAATAATTACGTGAAGAGAAATGAAGTTGAGAATTTTATTATTTAATTAAAGTGAAATAGTTCTGCAGAGGCGATAGGGTTCAGCAATTTTCAGATCCAATTAATTGAAAAGCACCTAGTAACCGTCACAGATTACCGGTCCTTTGACGCGTCAGTGATAACAAACCAGTCGGGAAAGTAAAAGATCTGACCTTGCGTACGCGCGTACGCGTTGGGTCCGGTTTCCAGAGAAGTCTCGTGACCACATTAGTTACGAAAGAAATCCTCGTCTGTGCAAAACACTGGTCGCTATAAAAACGTGATCTTCGTATCTCGAAAAAGTCCACGTGGCGGATATCATCGGTGATTGAAAAAAGGGTTGCTCAATGGGATCCGAGGTGTTAAACGCGGATTCGCATGCAAATAATTGTGGGGAGAGGGGGGATCGTACAACCGTCGAGTTACATTTATGCATCTGCAAACTAAATCTCGAAACCGAACGACATGGTGTGCGCACATTTGTTTCAACGTGTTTTTGAAGGTCGAAGATGTATCAGGTTATCTGTTGTTCCGAACAGTTATACATTTAGGAGGGCATTACGCTTTCTCGGTCGAAAATTTGAATAATCCAAGTTGTGTATAATATCGTATTGTCTATAATATCGTGTCAGACAGAGTTGTGCTAATTCAATTACGCAATTGAATTACATTGTATTTCAATTATACATGTATGTAATTCAACTACGTCGTAACTGAGTTACATATAATTCAAACCTTCCAATTAATTCAATTACTAAGTATTTTAATCAGATGTGTAATTGAAATACAATATAATTGAAATACAATATAATTAAAATACAGCTCTCCAAATTATAGCCCAGAACTTTGAAGAAATTCCAAAATCTTTTATCCAAAAACATGTTTGAAAAAAGGGTAGTAAAAAAGGTCCTGTAGTAAACTAATTGCTCTAGCTTCCCAAAAAAGTTCAAATCATGTACAGTAATCGCTCCTTCGTTGTCCTGAATCATGGGCACGATCGTTGTCCAGTGCCTACCCACTCCACTGCCTGTCAACGAGAGGATTAGGCCTGCGTGGATCTGGTCGCCAGATGTGTCCCAGGACTGTATAGACCCGCGCAGAACGGAGAACAATAGGAAAGGAATATGGCAAGGAAATAAGGAGTTTTTTAAAGCCAGACAGTTGACTGCTTTTGACTGCGAATGCTTTTTTTTGTCATTTAACTAGCCGTTTCACTAAAGATGCAGTCATAAATCAAAAATAGTGTCCGGGCACGGTCGTTGTCCGCTCAAATCCCCGGCCTTTGGACAACGAAGGAGCTTTTACTGTAGTGCGATATTAAAAAAGTTATCGTGTTTTTTAGAGCGTCCGAATGTTAATTCGGGTCACTGTATGTTTTTAATTTCCTCTAAACCGAGATGAAATTCTATTTTGGTTTCGTTAATGTATAGTTAATGGAGAACATGTAGGCACACAATAGATATAAATTTTCTCCTTATTTAGGAAATTACGACCCACAAAAAAAGTTCTAATCACTGAAACCGCAAAATAAATCGTAGGGCAAGGGGTTAAAAAAGTGATCGTCCTTTGAAGTCCTTTGTGTCCGAATATTATTGTGATTCACTGCAACTTCAACTAACAACGTGTATAAAATATATTTGTCTTTCTATGTAAAGAATTATTGCAATGGTCGCACATACGCGATGCTGGTGGTGGACAAATATGTCCATATTATTATTTACATAATAAGGTAAATAAATTCGTGGAGCGTTCAGGGAAAAACTACTTTGCCAAATGATTACGTAGCGAATATTTGTAGGATGAACCAATCAAAACCGATTGCGAATATAAACGAGTATAATTCAATTTTGTTAAAAATGTCGTCGTAGTAAAACCGTATATTTGTATGTATGTGGTTTATCGTAAACCGTTTTAGCTACCCGCGACGATATGGCTGTTTATGGTGTTGCGATAGAGACTTCAGATTTATATAACAACCAGTGTATCTACGAAGGTGACTGACCTATTTACTATTACTCGTGCCCGTGTTATCTGCGGTAACCAGCGGGCCAGTGTGGGTTATTTTTTCCGGTCAACTTGTCTAGGATGACATAGGCTCAGGTGTAATTTACGCCAAGCTGGCGATACGGTCGAGAAATTGTAAAAATGTGCGTTTCCTAGAACGAGTTTCATTCTGCTACTTAAAACTAGAGGAAAAACTGCACAGAAAAAGAACACGTGAAATAGATTCCTTCCATCATGAATGTTCTCTTTTCCAGGCAATTGATATAGCAAATTTTCGATTTTCTATTCAGGAAGAACTATTCTTTTCGATCACGTTTGTACACCGCCGATACAAGAATCTTATCTGTGGTTAGCTGTGTCGATCGGGTGACGTTTGCACAAGTGGCTGATTGTGAGTTAGGTCACGGTGAAAGTGTGCCCTTTGCTTAGTTTTTACTTGTGCCTATGTAAATGAAATATTTTTATCGGCGATTTTTTTCCACGTTTAAGTACACACTTTGCGACAGCAATAAACCGGCCACAGTTGCGCCAGTTACTATTATCGATTATCAATTGTGAAAGTTTCCAACTAATACCCTATCGTTAATAGCGAATCCCCGTTATATGGTATTTATTTGATACGTTGGTTCCATTCAATTCATATGTGGGTTGTAGATGGACGCGTAGAGGACATATGAAGGTCACTAACTTTTTTTAAAAATGAAAACATATTTTTTATTGCATTACTTAATGCATCTTGATATTCTTTAAGAGAAAGTGTTAACCTACTTATGTGACAAAATCATTTTTATTACCAAACTACATTAAAGTGCGACTGTATAATTTGTAGTTTTACTTGAGACAATAGACATTCAAGATAGAAACCATAATTTGAAATTGGTATTATTGAGAAATATACTGCGATGTTTATTACACGATAAATTGTTAATAAATGAAAATGAAGGATATATCTTTTATTTACGATTGTTAAATAATCCAACCAATTTAATTTCCAAATTGCCAGTGTTGGGAACATGGTGAAAGCAATCACGACATTAATCGAACAAGAAAATATAGACAATTTGATAGAAGAAAGTCAAGGATTGAACTTTCGTTCATGACTGCTAAACGATTCAATAGGTTAGGGTTATTGATTCACGCTACTTCTTGCAACACCAAGTTTAATAACCTCGACTGGTCAATAGGAATGACAATGCATAGATACCATTGCATACGCGATAGACAAACATTCAACTATTTTAAACACCATTCAATTGCGAATGCTGCTGGTCTAGACAGTAACCAATGATTACATAACATCAAATAATGACACCGATGATCTACGATCTATGAACTTTCGTTCAAATACTTCCAGGAGACTTTGATTCTCTTCGTTGACAACAATTCCGGGACATTAAATTGATTTTTATACAATAGAGGATTGCTGCGTAGGTTTTGTCCACTGCTACGTTTATCAAAACAGTTTACCCACGAGTTATTCGCATGCAACAGAACTGTTTGGAAATCGAAACAATCCACCTCTTAAATCTACTACCCTTCTTGTCTATCACTATAATTACCTCTTTTCAATGTGGATCATATGCAAATGCAATGGTAAAACTCATCATTTATAAACATGATATTCATAATATTCATTTGAATGAAAATGCACTGAACATTCACTGAAGAATATCTCGGTAACTATTACTTTTTCACAATACTCTTGCGAATTCCATTATATTTAAATACCACGCGCTCCAATACAAAAACTGAAAGTCACCTTTCAAAAACTAGTTGCATTATTTGTTTAATATAAAGGAACTTTTGTTTGAAACTTTTTGTTATGCGACGAATAGGTTTCGAGTCAATCTACATGATAGTTGTTTAATAAAAAAAACCCTTTATCCTAGCTAGAGAACAATGATTAAGATAGTAAGAAGTTAGAATCGTCTTTATTTACTGTAACCTCTTCAATTAACCTAATAAATAGGCCTTTATACACATAATATGTAAAGGAAGTTCAACCCGAGCCAAAATTAAACTGCGGGCAGTTTGCCACTTATATAAATTACTCGTTGGACCTTTAACCTCGATGCTCTCTATGTACTGTCTCTTTGAACTGAGGTTGAGTTATGGTCGCGCGTAATTACACTTATATAGAACGTTTCTATTGTAATTTACCTGAAATGTCTAAATCTGTTTGTGTTTGAAATAAATATGTCAGAGAAATGAATGGAGTCGAAAAATATTAAAGAAAATTCACTAATAGGTGACTATGTATAATTGATTTGACAGAAGAAAGTTATGTTCTATATTTTTGGGACAATACATATAATGTACAACGATTTATGATCATAAATCGTAACATTCCTTACTCTTGTATTAATTATTAATTTTTGTTCCATAATTATATTAAAAGAAAGTATGCATAGATACACATGAATGTTATATTGATTTTATCGATTCTCTAGCAATTTTATCAGCCTAGGCCCAGATGATCAACCACGTAATCTTCGATATTCAAACAGTTCATTACAAAGTCATTAAAGATGTCGTAGTTATAATTTTATCTTGGATACCATTTCGCATTAAAATATCCAGGAATGAGGAAGTAGCCAGAAATAACTAATGAACCAATTAATTAAGCCGGGTGCATCCAAGCGTTTCTCTTCTGCATTAATCCACGGCGCTTTTAGATAATCTTCAATGAAACTCCAGACGAACGAGAAAAGTTATTGAAAAACTTCTATACATATAATTTAAATATTCAAAGTTGTCACCGAAAAATTAAAGTAAATTCTTCACTGTTACAAAAAGGGTGTATGGCGACTGAGAAATATTGATATCAATTTAATAAACTGTGCATACAATTTACAGCAATACCTTAATAACATATTTCAAGGTCATTGAAATCGGTGAGCAATATCATATTGTAAATTATTTTATTAGATCAGATGCAAAATTAAAGGAATAATAAAGCATCTTATTCTTTCCTTCTAGTATAAACGTGCATGTAGTTGCACTCTTCTCAAAAGGGGTTTAGAAAAGAAAAAAATACATTGATCACTTTAAAAAATGCAAAATAATTTTCATCGCGTAAAGCAATATTTAATTTTCTTTCACAACTATTCTAGTTATAAAAGAGTAAAACGATTGTGCTAATAGAGGGTGAAACTGTTGCATTAATCCAAGGTAAACTAACTCCAACATACTGAATCATTCTGCGATCAAAATATACAAGTAAAGCAATTTACTTTTGTTCCAAAAATATTCTGACCATGTAAAGATAAAATGATTGTCCCAATCGAGGATGAAACTGAGGATGCATTGAGAGAAAAACTACAACAGAATGAGTCAACTGTGACCACTATCTGCAGCTAACGAAACACAAAATTCTGCAAGAAAAAAAGTAAGTCCAGCCAGTCTGAAAATATCGAATGGCCATTTGGAGAATCTGATACCGAGATCGAATGCAACGGCGCATGGTAAGTGCACGTATTACCATAAAAATCGACTCGAAAAGATTGGCGACGCGACAGCCTTTCTCTCATATGGCCTAAGTCTGCCTTTACACGGCGACAAAGGCGACGAAGCTGGAAGGGAATAACTAACGACGTTGGTCCTCGTTCATCCGCGTCTCATAGCACTTAAATCACGGTGTAAGAAGATTACAATCAGCGTACATGACTACTTTAACCGTGGCACCGTCGAAAACTGAACACAATGGGCCCCGCTACAAGGAATAGGTTACCGATCAGCGGTTGCAGTCACAAAAAGAGCCTGGTAAATGTGATTGGCCGCGCCTAAATCTCGAAATATAGCAGCTTTAATCCCCACCTCTAATAAAATATAATTGAAAGCTGTTCGACGCGCGCTGTGTTAGGATCAGTAGATTTAATAGACACCGGACTGTGTTTCGTTGGAAGATCCTTACGATCCTTTCAGTGTTCATCGTCCAGATTAATTTGAAAACTACAACCGAGCCCGTGTGTTCTATGGCGAGCATATCTTTATGCATACGGACACTTCTAACGCGTGGAGCGTCACATCAATGCACATACAGGGTGTCCCAAAACTCCTTCAAGTCCGGGAAATGGGAGGTTCCTTAGGTCATTTGAAGCGACATTTTCCTTTGCAAAAATTACCCCCGCAGCTTTGTTTAGAAGTTATTAACGAAAAACACGGACCAATGAGAGCGCGATTTGACACAGTCAGCCAATAGACAGTTGGCGCGCCGCGCCGGGCCGACAGTGCCAGCTCGCGTCTAGGTCGCGCTCTGATTGGTGAGATTGGTCTGTGTTTTTCGCTAATAACTCCTAAACAAAGCCGCTGCAGCCATTTTTGCAAAGGAAAATGTCGCAAGGAACCTCTCATTTCCCGGACTTGAAGGAGTTTTGGGACACCCTGTATAAAGGTCACACAAAATCAAAACAATTTATTTAATAATACAAGAATGGAAAAGTTGATCACAACAGGGATTTTTGTAATACTCTCACACCTCGTGGATTCTAATCAAATTTTGTTTACCTAACACTTTGCCAGTGATTTTCAGAGACCAGAAAATCGTCGAATGACGGGTTCTAGTATTTTTAACTGACGATAATTGAGATTGTAAAGATGTATCCATGAAGAATTATTCAACAAATTTATTTCTTTGAATATACAGGGTGAACGAATCGTGACCGGTAGAGATTGCTCTGTTATTAGCAGTCCGATCGAAAATGTTTCTATCACATATAGCATGCTTTCAAAAGAGCTTTTACGTGATAATAGTAAAGTTTATGTAAAAAAAAATAAACACAAGTCTCAATCTGGCAACTCTGCGTAAACCTGGTGTTGAAGAAAAACTCCGCAGCTTTTACAAACAAGGAATCTACCAGCTTGTAACACGTTGGGAGACAATAAAATGGTGGCAACTACAGTCGAGTCGGAAAGTAAATGAATATATGACATATCTTCAATCCTTAATGATGATGTGTTTCACTAACATGCTTGTTCATTTACTTACACCTTCTAATTAGGAATAATAAAATAATTTCATTTCATTCATCATATCCATCTGCCTTCATACACCAATCCTTAACTTACTTTCCGACTCGACTGTATGTAATTAATTATTGAAACTTATTGTATATAGACTGCGGATCTTTATGCAAAATAAAAATGTCCTGCATTGATAGTGGGAAGCAGGAATAAAATAAAAATTGATTTTATCCCTTAATGACTTCGTTACATTAAAGAAGACATTACAATGTTCTTAAATTTTTCTAATCCTTTACTGTTTTATATTTCACCCAACCAATTTAACCAATAATAAATATAAAAATGCATATCGATATTTACAGTAGGGCCTCGATTAACCGGCTTGATCGGGAAACAAACAGCCCGGGTAAATTAAGGCACGATGGATAATCGAGACTCAAGAGAAATGTACATTATATTCCACGCATTGACAATTTATTTCCCTTCATAATATTATATAATCATATTTAAACGCATACTTGTTTATAATCGGGATCCGGTTAATCGAGGTCCTACTGTATATTCAAATAAAAATTTTTCTATCACCTAATATACATAATCACATGCTCCAAAACGAAGTGTTTCATAAATATATTTAAACTAATTAATTCCGACTTGTATGACCTGTTACAAGATTGCGACATTGCTCGAACGTTTCAGAGATTAACGACGGAGCAATAACACCACAACCACTCGCGCCTAAATAACTCGTATATGCTCCGTTACCTTGCGAGAAAGTCTAGGTACGCTAATTAGTGATACATCCCGCAATGATACACCGTAAATTTTCATTCTATCATATAAATCATGCGCAGCCGTCTCCGTGAGAAGGAGCGTACGCGAAATTTTGATTGTCGTCGGTCTGCGCTAGGCGAAACACGGTACCATACTTGTTACACGCCATTTGGCCGTAACTCAAAATACTGGAAGAATATAAATATAAACACTATTGTGCGCGACATACGCTATTCCCCAGCCGTCTTCTATTGTGCATTATATCATCGCCGCGTTTGCTCTATCACAATGAAAATGGCTCGTTGCGAGGCACGGTGCAGCGGTGGCAATAAAATATGGTTCATCGTGGGGACGGGCCAGGTACGCCGTAAAGAACAACTCCGTCTAACTGTGTCATTTGAGGCCCCTTTGTTTTTCACTTACACGAGACAACGCGATTCATCTCCCCGTAATGGGCTATATTGAATCGTTCAACAGTACCTTACGACCATGCGAAAGTACCATTTTCTTACAAATCGAAGTGTGGGTTACACAAATACCGCATAATCCTTAGGCCATATACAGGGTGTACCAGATAACGTGTGACAAGCTGTTTCCTCGGAATCTAATGAAGATATCGATTTAATTTTTTTTTTAATATTAAATGGTTAAGGAGGACTAATATTTTAGTATGTATTAAATTTTTTGCGACAACTTTTTGGGGCAGAAAGAGGGGCCCAACATTTTTTAAAATGGAAAGTATCATTGATTTTTTGTTATTGTGATACCTCTCATTAAACTCGATAGCATTTACTTGAACTTTTTTTTAAATTGCGCATAGTTACAGAGTTATAACGAACGATTTGTTGTGGATTGAAACGTTGAAGATAAAAAACGAAAAATATCGTAATATTATGACATACTACATTTTATTAAATATTCAAAATGATGTTCTTGGACTTCCAAGCACTTTGTAAGTCATCTTTCTTCGTTCTCGCATTACCAAGTTGTATGTACAGGAGGATGTATAAAAAGTAATAGTCAACATCCCAGGGGTGAATCTACACCTCTGGATCGCGGTGGACATTTGCAGAAAAAACTTGCCGCGAAATTGTTTATACCAAAGAAAATTGTCCTAAAGTTTGTTTTTACCTCATCTCGTGCTAATCATGGAGAAGAGACTTTTGAAAGAAATCATATGTCACAGACAAAAATAAAACAGGCATTTTTATTTGCGCCCTTAATGAAAATTTAAGATATATGTTTTGTAGATCTATGTTAGTTATACACATGCTGAAAATTTCATCGAAATCGGTTGACGCAAGAAAAACAACACGCATCAAAAGATGTAAGAATCTGTGGATTTTGAGCAGAAACTGATCAAAAGTCGTGTAAAACTACGATCTTCACCATTTTTAACCGCTTGTAGCTCGTGTGTACGTTTATCGATTTCGATGAAATTTTCAGCATGTGTGTAACTACTATAGATCTATAAAACAAATATTTTAAATTTTCATTAAGGGCTCAAATAAAAAAGTTTTAAAACATGCCGTTTATATCTATGCATGTAACCTTGTAAATTATAATTTTTGGAAAATCTTTTTCGCATATCATTTCTTAGACCAATGCTTCTAATTTATTATGAAAAATCAGGTCGTTTGGTGCAATTACAAAAAGTCTATTTTAAAAAGCGTACGAATACTTTTTACACCCACTGTATATCTAATCAATTATTAAACATTTAAGTATTGTATGAGGCATTATATCAATTTTGTATCTACCAAATTCAAAAAATCATTGGGAATGGAAATATTCTAGGTCGAAAGAAATGTTTAATTTTTAGGTTAAAATAGCTCCGAGTGCAAAGGGTTAAGAAAAGAATAGCAAGAACAATATATGTATATGCGATATTAAGTATAAAATACTTACTCGTGAAAAGGTATATTTCTATCACGGTTTTGTCGTTCCTTACAATTCTTGATGCAACAAGTCTGCACAATCCAAATGTTCACGAAATAAAGCACAAATATACTTGTATACCTCGCTTTTATATTGCTATCCACCATTTTTAATTATCTTGTGACGACAGTTGTTGACACCAGATACCCCGTTATGTCCTATGCATATCCTAAACATTTTTAAAAAACAATTTCAACGTTACAGTTTCACTAATATCCTCTAATTTTATGTATGATATATAACACATAATTTTAAGATTATAATATAAAAAAACAATCCTCTCATTAAATCATTAATTCAACCACAACAAGATGTCCTAACCATAAATTCTCATTGCATAAATATGACAACAAAACAACACTTTTACACACAGTAACAATAGTATACAAAACATACTTGACGTTTCACAATGTGTATTGTCCTTGAATAGATATCTCTCCAGGCATAGTAGATTAAAGACAACGGCATTTCACAAAACGTATTGAAAAAACATCAATAAGTAGTTTCACTTCCTTCTATGTATACACGAAACAATGGTCGCTAATGACCTCGCTGTTAATGCGACCACGTTAAAGTAAACTGCAAATAAATAAATACATAATACTCTGACAATACCTAATTCCACTGTGTACGATTTCTATCTTTGGAACGACAGTGACTTGAAGTCAGTGATGGTATTAGGTGCAACTTTTCTCGCGCATGCGCGGCCAAACAGTAACGTGTCTATGAAGAGGTAGCAGAGCCCTGTAGCAGTTATTTTGGGCGAGATTGTACCGAAACAACTGTTCCGGACAAAAAAGCCTCCGGGACGTGTCCTACGAGTTACAAAATATACACAAATACACATGTTACACATTTACTTTTCAGAATCAAATCATACCAATTTTTTAAAATTCTGCGGGCTGCTCAAGGTACCCCTTTGTATCGAGAATTTTACTTTGCTAAGGCTGAAATCGCCGCGCATGCGCGAGGAAAGTTGCACTTAATACCATTACTGCTTGAATGCATCGATTGCTCCTGCTACAAAATAAAAATATATATTTATTTACGTACTTTCATAGAATAATCTCGCATCTAATAAATAACCATGCAAGTTTCTGTGGCGGGTGTCGATAACGTAGTTTTCTAGTTTGCCGACAACATAGATATCGACTAATAATAAATTTCCTCAAATATAATACATAAGTTTTGGACATATTTAAAATGTCCATTCGTTCGTCCATCGTTTCCAATCAACGAATTTCTTTTGCATAAATCAGATCTAAATAAACCTTCAAGGAAGTAACATGATAAATTTATTGAGATCTCTAAACTTCGCATTTGTAAATATACAAATTATTCGAATTCATAATATTCATAATAATATCGTTCGTAAAGTCTAAATTAATTCATAATAATATAAAGTAAATAAATTAATTGAAAATAATATAAAGTATAAATTCGTGATATCGTTCGGAAAGTCATTTCGTTTTCTCAAGGGAAAATGAAAGCCAATTTTTTACCATTTCAGGCAACTTCAAGATCCCATTTCAAATTATGTCGAATGGACTTGGGCTCTTTCATATTTTATAACAAATCTAGTTGTTAATTTTGAAAGTGGCTTAACCCATATGTGGTAAGAAAACGCATATTATTCACTTAATAATTGCTATTATTTTAATAAGAATTGTGAATTTAACTCTCTCAGATAAACTTAAACAGTGTGACACATTGGTATCCTGTACGTATATTTTTAATTTTATTGAAACGCAAGCTGTTAGATATCTCAATTTAAATATGAATGGACTTAGGTCACTTTCAAAATAAACGGCTCAAACGTGTCATTAAACGTGGCCCATAGTCTAAAATAGAGGCATACCTCCAGAAATAAGCCGGCCGTTGATTTTTCAACGGGGATTATTATATAGTTAAGTTAATTATATAGTTACTAGTATTATTATATTGTTAAACAATTTATTTGAGAACATTTCCCACATCTCTTTCATCCCACTTCACCGAAGGATGTAAAGACCCTATGATGTGTGCGTGTGTGAGATGTTGAAGTCACGCGACGTTATAGATTATAGAAGACTACCGGCGCAATTGAGTCAATGACACGAAGCTTCATTAAGGCGAAAATCGAGAGAACTTTCTCCGTTTCGACGTCAGATCGGCTCGCGTATCCGAGGGCGTAGCCAGTCAAATTATTCTAGCTCGGTGCAAGGCGATCATTTGTCGAAGCGAATCAACGAGGAACCTCTTCGAGGGAATAATGCTTTCGGTTAGGGGGTGCGTTGAAGCGAACCCGGACGAGGCTCGTTCATGGTCCGCCGATGCCAATATCTCCTCTAAGCGAAGGACACAATCGCAATCGCGTTTGTTCACCGAGATCACGAGGCCGGAACGCAGAATGCGCCGCGTGCACGCCGCTCTCGTCTTAGCAAAATGTCGCAGGCAATATTCGTGAAAGTCATTTACATCGGTGCTCCTTACCGGACCGGGTACACGGTGACGTCAACTTCGATTACAGCCGAATTCAATGGCAAGGTCTTTGGCCTCGGTACCTCTCGGTATTAAGGTCAAAAACAGCACGAAAAGTCTGCCAGTGCAGAAGATACAGACAATGCAGCCGATGCAGGCGATCGACAGCCTTTCACGACGCATAGGGAAGACATTTGTAGTAGGTTTCTCAAAATATACATAGTTCCATGTGTAATTTCTTCGTAATCTTAATTCCGTTTTCAAAACCAAGCACGATTATTCCTGTTAAATTGACTGCAAACTTATCTGAACGGTTTCAAAATAAAATACCTTTCCTGTTTAGTGATTAATGCGGATATTTATGCAATTTTCAATTTTGATAGACAAATTTTAAGAAAGTGTTACCAAGTAAAATTCTGTTTTCATTGGTAACAGCATTTGTAGATCCAAAATAAATAGAAATCGTACTAAATTCTGTTACATTTAATACTCTCCAGCATTTTTGAAAATTTTTATAAGCTATAAATGCATAAAGATCCGCAGTCTAGTGATTAATTTAAAATATTTCTGATGAAGGAACGTGACTTTCTATAGTTCCAGTTAATAAATATTAATTTAGTCACTCTATAAACTCAAAATGTTAACGATTATTATTAGACTATGCTTACCATAATGAATTTTCTAATCATAAATTGGACTTGTCAGACATGTTTTTATACAATAAGACTTTAGAATTTGCATAAAGATCCGCAGTCTAATGACTGTATTCTGTTATATAATTATATAATAACATTGATATTAATTCAAATTATAACGCAAAAATTGAAAGAAAAGTTACTTCCGGTTTTTAAGTGATCGTTGGGAAATCGTTGGACATGACAACATTTGACACTGACACTTGGACGTAGCATCGATAGGAAACATTTTTGGACCGACATAGTTTTATTACCAACTTGTGAATGCAGAATAAATTCAGAGGTAACTGATAATTTAATTCAACACTATAGTTAAGTTTTTATCTAAAGAATAACTACTTCAAGTTAACGATTCCCAATTTTACCCTCTACGCGTGTTCGTCAGCTAATTTGCGTACACCTTGCCCATCATGTAACTCACAAGTAATGGTGGGTTTACATTTTCTTAGAGAATCAGAAGAATAACACCTTGTCCATATTTTAGGTATGTAAGCTACCCAAAAGTTGGTCACTTTTTAACATCCTCGTTTGGTAGGGGTCAGAAACGACCCAGTATTGGCCGTTTCCGTCAAAAGAGAGGCTTCCTGAGGGTCAACAAAGGCAAATGGAACCACTCAAGGACTCTGCACGTGGTAGATAACAATCCTTGGCTCAATTTCGCGTGTCGGTGCACGCAAAAGAAGAAATTGCTTATCTAATATCTCGTGTGTTTTCTTGACCAAGGACAGAGTAATTCTCATTTGGTACTATGTATCGTCGGTATGGTCGGGGAATAATGCATACGAATGAAGATAAAAGAGGGGAGAAAATAGAAGAGCGAGCGAACCGGAATAAAAAGGGAAAGGAGAGACGAATGAAACGTACCGCGGGATAATTCTGGAGGTCGGAGTCAAAAGCGTGGGCGAGGATCAAGATAAATCATTTACATGCGCTTTTATACAGTGCCGCGTGTTTACACGCCCACGAGCCGGTGTATTAACGATACTTTTACGAAAATACGCGGAAAACCGCACGATAACGGGCCACCATTTTTACGAAATCAGCGAACCCCTAATGAGTAAGACATGTTGTCGCTGAACTTTCACCCTGCTGTTCGGTTGAAACAGTTATACAGATCAAGATGTCCAGTTAAATGATAAGTAATGTATTGTACACTGAACAGATGACTGGTGATTTATATGTACAAATGAACCATCGATCATACGACTCATATTATCGTCGATGTAACCAAGTACACCGCAAGTAATGCGCATCTCGGATGGTATACATTCGAAGAACAGTCACGAACACATAGGGTAAGCAACAAAACCCTTCTTCAGAAAGTAGGATGTATTACAAGAAAATCATTAGGGTTGCATATTTGGCATTTATTACAGGGTTACAGATTTGTTTATATAATACTAAAACTACTGGGTCAATATGAGTACTTGTTTCTGATTCTTTCTTTTACCGTTATTGAAAGCACAAAAACATTCTCATTTATTATTGATTTATTTATTGATGCCGTAAACCGTGTTTGGTTTATATAGCATACTTATTCAAAATAATAATGAAGTACATATCGTTATATAAAGCTAAATTAAAGGGGTAGACTAAATTCCAGGATTGCAAGAGTGCGGGATGCGCCATCTCATTTCTCGATAATGCATGCGATGGGGTTTTTCAATAGTCAAAGGCGCTACATAAAAGATCAATCTAGGCCGCGATCCATCTCAAAAGTCCTATTTTTCTTGTTTACGAGGCGTAATTTACATTATTCGGAAGCATGTATTTAGCTGTCGCAGTTTTAAAAATAACTACCTGCGCAGCTGTATGCATCTAATAATGCAAATTATGCTACCGAATAATGCAAATTACGCCTTTAAACAAAAAAATAAGACTTTTGAAGGCGATCGCGGCCTAGATCGATCTCTTATCTAGCGTTTTTAACTACTGAAAAACCCCATCTTTGTGTTATCGAGAAATGAGAACGCACATTCCGCACCCTTGCATTCCTGGAAAAACGAGTCTACCCCTTTAATATGAACGGTAGACGCTAAACGCTAAAATTTTTTTCTTTGTATGAATTTGAAATTGATGTAATACCTCATACAATACTTAAATTTGTAGTGATCGATTAGCTACCAATATATTTAATAATGTAAACGATATTTTCAATAATGGTACAGCAATTTTTAATGGTGACTCTGAGTCACACCAAGGGTTCGTGGTTAGCGTGAAAATATGACATCACCTATGGAATAATCTGCAACTATACACTAATGCGAGCTCTTTAAAGCAACATTATACTCCATGAAAAGTTCAAGAACCCACTATGATAACAAGTCGAAGCCGCAGTGTGTTCGTCCATGCGCGCGCGGCGTCTTGAATTATTTAAAATATTTTATGCAGATATTCAAACGTAATGCGCGGAAAAAGAAGAATAGATAAGCCGAATGATGTATACCTTCTCGCAATACCAGCGAAATATTTTGAACGGTGTGTAATAACGGCATGATATCGACGATCGAACTTCAAATTGCGCATGCAACAAGCTTTAAGTATAAGGTTCTGTCCGCATGTCCGACACCTTAGCTGCCGGTGAAGCTCCGAGGATCAAATTTATTCGCTGTGCTTCTATAATTATTTACGATTAAATGAATTACATAGTATATTATTAGGCGTCGTTTCAAAATCAAATGCCTTTGTTCGTTTTCCGAATTATTGTGTTTTTCGAGATTCGAGTGCTCACTCCGGCTCAATCGGCTAAGGGTGCAATCGAGATAATCACCGTATACCTCCCACATGATTGCTGCATTTATGCGCCACATTCGAGGGACGCCACCACGACGACGGCCAATGGAAATTGATTTGTGGAGGGAATTTATTCTTTTAAAACGATCATTACGTTACTGGACACCGCTATATACTCGTACTTCCCGACAGATAATCCTACGTTTTAACGAACCCATTATCGTAATTTCTGCAAACATTTTTGCGAAACTCCGCTCGTATTTTACCTCGTTAAATTTGTCACGATACAATGTGACCGAAACCTACTACCTTCTATTTAATTACATCGGGGCGCTGATCCATCGCTAGGCAGCGGATGTTACGCATTACGGCAAAACCGAGTACATAATTTGAAACAGCAAAAAGGTTAAAAGACTTTCATGATATCTATACATTATCTTCAGCTCAATAAATTTATTAACCCTTTCGACTGGAAGCAATTGTAATTCCAAGTAAAGACATTTCTTTCAATCCAGATCATTTTTAGTCTATGTAATCTGTTTTTACATTGTAGATTTCAAACTGAACCTGTTTCCTCATGCAACAGTTGAGCTTTTTAGAGTTTATACATATTACACATAATATACAAGGAGGAGTCACCTAACGTTATCACCTCAACTATCTTTGTTACATTAAATATCTTGAGGACAAAGTTGAATGGTAAAATGGGGCTCATACTACACCAACAAAATTTTTGTTTTTGTCATTTTTTAGAGATATCAAGGTCACCTTCATTTTTTAAAATGGAACCACCCTTTTTTAAACATCTACAATGATAGTCCCTTTCATTACGAATTCAGTGACTATAACTACTCAAGGTCATTCGAGGTCACGGATGTGATCTGGTAAATATGATAAATTATTGAATATTTATCAAATTAACCGGGGAGTTTATATAATTCCCAACTCGTAATGGTGAATGATTAACTGATACAATTTATATAATAATTTAATAAAATTAAAATCGTTTTGCATAATGGTATAGCAATTTATACTGGCGCCTCAGAATCGCCATTCGAGTGCAAAGGGTTAAAGAGAAAACGAAATGCCCGAGTGGTTCTTGTTTCCCGTAGCAGGAGCAGGTAATTTTTATTTTGCATAAAAATGTGTAGTCTACAACTGATTAACTTGTCAAAAATTCAATGCGGTGTATAAAACAGAAGCAAAGTTACTGATATTTGATCGCCGTCGGTTCCTTTCGTCCCACTGTGCGCCGGCGCGGCGGTTCATCGTCATTGCGAACCGTTTCCCAAGCCATTTAGGATCATCGGGTAACAGACAAATGTGAAATAATTCGACGTCCGTAAGAGGATTTATCGCACAATGGGGAGGATGTTTATCGGGACAGGTCGGCTTCATCGGGAGCGAAGAGGGCGCCACGTTATGTCAATCCCCTCGATGCAAAGTTATTCGAGTAATCTGACCGTCGAATGACCGCCGGAGCCTGATCCATATTAGGGCGTGGACATGAAACGAGGGTTGAATGCGAGGAAATGAGTCTTGAAATATAGTTTGACATAATAGATATCCTGCCGTGCGGCCCGTGGAAGTTGTGTATGAAACGCGGTAAAACTAATGCAGAATTACTTCGAAACGGGCGTGTCTAGAACTGGTTTCCAATCTGATCGAGAGTAATGTCGCGTCCACGAGTGCCGTTTTATGAATGAAAGCCCGGCTCTCTCTACCGTTAGGAACTGTCTCCGGGTTTTGAGCCGCGGAAAAATCGAGATGCCTCGTAGAGTCGTGTACATATAGTCGCGGACCTAGTCGGCGCGGCCCGACGCGGCCCGGCCCGGCCCGGCCGCCGCGCCGACCGGCACCCCTCGCCAAAAAAGGAACGACAGGGTTATCAATGCAAATACCGTCCCCCTTTCAATTGCAAATCATTCACTCTCAAATATCGATTAACGATCCTTTCAATTCTCCAGCTATCACACATATCCCGATAAGTCAAAGTTGTGCAACGATTTCCGTTTGTTGTTCCTTGTCCAGTGAATTGCTGAATTATAATGTGACCCGTGAAACAGATATTGCCGACGCATGAAGTATTGATGAACCGGAATAGTAAAGCACCGTGGTCACGGTGCGGTTTATTAAATTAAACAAATGATTTATTACGCTGCACACTGCCACGTACATCAAACTTTGTTTGACGTGCACGTGTGCTACACCGAGTTACGCAAAAATGAACAGGGCTATTTGTACGTATCGTACTTACAGTGGCCGACGATAACTTCTTTAAGCGACTTGGACTTTTTGAAGAAGTTAGAACCATTAGTTTACCACATCACGTGAGGAGAAAAATTTGAAAAAATTGCAATTGGTCGGAATTACAAAGAAAATGCTATTGTTATTGTCTACAACTTTTTTATGTGGACCCATGTTGAAAATTTAAAAGGCACGTCTTTTAGATCTGTGTAAATTACATATATATATATATATATATATATATATATATATATATATATATTCTGAAAATTTCATAAACATTGATCAATGTTGCAATAAGCTACAAACGTTTAGAGATGATGAAAATTGCAGTTTTTACGACTTTCAATGGCTGTAGTTTTTCCGCATCAGCCGATTTGGATGAAATTTTTATCGTATATATAATTCACACAAATCTACAAAATGTATTTTGTAAACTTTCAATATAGGCCCACATAAAAAAGTTGTAAGCAATACAACGTTGCCGTTGGCAGAGCCAGAATCCACCTGCTATACCCGCGCGCTCTGATTAGTCCCTGCTTTTCGTTAATAACTTCTTAACGAAGCGTTTCGACGCGAATTGGCAAAGGGAAAATGTACCCAGAATCACTACAAGAAACACCCTGTTCTCTTTCTGACACTCTTTCTGGGACACAATTAGAGTAAACTCATGTGCGCTCACTTCTCTGTAACATAATAATTATTAAACCGTCCCAACCGTTTCGGCGTGCATAGTTGGCAGCCTGACAAACGTGTGGGCAATATACGTAATAAAGGAGTCGCTGACATTCGTGCGAGTATGATTGGCCGTCGACTTTTCACATTTCACGTGAGTGATACGCATTCCAGCGCGACGCGTAACAGCGAAATAAAAGTATGCAAGTTCCGAGAGCGACGCCACGCCGCGCTACCGCCTGCCGCGATACCTAGAAACGATGGAAGGCTGGAAGAACTCTCACTTCCAGCTGGCTTTTGTAGGGCAAATATAATTGATCGGGTTGCACAACCAACAGAAGTTTCAGCTCCAAATGACTCTGTAACGTGAACGTTTGTTGTGATAACGTGACACGCTCCCATCCGTCTCGATACAGACATCATTTAGCATATCATCTATTTACAGTTATACGACGCGTCTGATAGATGACTTCGCCGACGCCCGACAATCGATTAGCCGATTCTAACGTAATCCGCGATTAAGGGGACATCACACATTCTCATTTCTCGATATAATCCTATCGTTGAATTTCGATTTCAATAAAGCGATACATTTTAATCATTTCAACGCGTTGTGAGCAACCGAGTATCCATGCTTTTATATTATTATTATTTACATTATTTTGTTCAGGATTCGAATTCCCGCGACTTGTAATTTCGCGACCGTCGTTTACACGTTTCGGCGTGGCGGGAGCGCTACGCGATACAATGACGAAAATTCCGAGTCGACCGCCAAACTTGACAACAACAGCTCCTTCGTATCGCCACGAAGGAACATTCTTTCTCGAAATACCGACCTAGCAACACTACTTCTAACGTACAACAGTACATAGAATCGCGCCTATCGCATACTGCGAATCGTTAGGAGGCTAAATTCTCGAATTCGGCAACATTATCGTGCATCTAATTACCGCTGGACTATCATTTCCGAAGCAAGCACCGTGCTTCATCGCAAAAATAAAGACAATTTTACGTGACCAGTGATCCGGCCAGTTCTTCACTAATCCCGCTGCATATCCTTGTCAGGATAGTACTAGCTATCCGCTTCCTCAACGCCTACGCGCAAACATTATTTAAATGCTGAAATCTCTGTTTAGAAATATTATTCAACTAGTCAATATTTGATATTATAACGATGAATCATTTGTAAATTTATCGATATATTCGATTTTTACAAAAATCAACAAGCGATTCCAAACGTTTGGCCGGTAGTGTGTGTATTTATTTTAACACTCAAAACTCAAAACGCACGAAATAAGATAATAAGACTTGCGTAATGTTCACCCATTGCATACCAGCGTTTCGAGAGTCGTACGCTGCTTTCTCGCCACAGACAACGCAGCAAACACCGTGCGTGTGTTTGCTCCTTTTTAACTGATAGGTTTTTACATGTCTGGACTATTGTTTCCCGAGGACGCCGGGAATGAATGAATTACACCCCGAACAATCCTCGACGCCAAAGAATTACACAAAGCGCTAACTTAACGGCCCGCAGCCAATAGCAATTCTTTTTGCTTTTGTATTTGCGGTGCATTAGCGAGCAGTTACTAACGAGCGGTCTTCGGCGCGCGTAACAGACTTCAGGCAAATCTTTCAGCGTGCTAGACGAAACTCAATATACAATTGAATTTTTGAATATTAAACTTTATGTATATGTTACATAGGGGACATAAGAATTTTAGGAAGGCCTAGGTGGCACAAAGAAGGTTGGGAAACACTGGTTTAGAGGGTAGTCACGGTTTGCACTCGTCTGTGACGAACACCGGGCAGTAAAAAGGGGGTAAAAATAGCCCTCAAAATTTGGGGGTTCAAACCCTATTTTTGCTGGTGTATCGGAACTAGAAAGTCTAGGACAGTGATCGGCAAACTCATTAGTAGACTCTGGATTTTATGCACTTGTAACAAAAATGAGCAAGTGCAATTTAAAGCAGTGAAAATATTTAGACTTTAAGAGTATTAATATATTATTTTCACCACATTCAAATTATTCATGAAGAATATAGATTTATATTTAGCTCCTGTGTCCTGCAATTGATGCGCAAACCTTTTATTTTGCATAAACATCCGGAGTCTACTCATTAGTCAAAAGAGCCAAATATCAGCAGTACAAAGACTTTAGATTTCTTTAGAGGGCCAAATTTCTTTACAAAATCCGTTCTTGAAGTCGGTTGAAACTAGGTACACTGAATAAAACTAGAATTGAATTTGAATTTAGATGTAATTGTTTAACATTTTGTATGATTATTTGAATTTAGATATAACACACTGACTGATTGAAAAAATTGTATTAAAATACTATTAAGTTAAAATAAAATTGATTAATTTTAAACATTCGTGGAAGAGCCGCACTCAAGTAGCCAAAGAGCCGCAGTTAGCCGACCGCTGGTCTAGGACACTGATTTTTATTTTTGTGTGTTTCTGATCAAGGAATGTGGTCATACGAAAAGATTTCATAAAAAATGATTTGTTTAAACAATATTTTAAGTATTCATCTTTTGTAGTTAGAGGTCCTGGAATTGACATATTGTCTTCAAGAACAAAACCTCTGGGGCGATATTTTTGAGAGTACTATGTACGATCTTCGACGGAGCAGTGCTGCAAGTTCAAGTGCCTGAGATTTCACAGGCTTAGGTTTCTAAGTTTAGAGATGTTTAACTTAAGAGGCTCTCACGTTTGCATCGTTTTAGATCAATCCGTCTAGAATTGATACGGTTTAGGCCTCCTGGTTCTGGTTTAAATTGGTCGAAGCTGTTCGTGTACAAGTATCAAACATTGCTTACATGTGCCTATCTTTCAAATCTATCCTTGTCAAAGAAAATTAAAAATATGAAAAGCCAGCATTATTTAAATAATAAAATTTTCTACAACCAACAAGTCTTCTGAAACATAGTATAACAGCTCCATAATGTGACCTCAAGTTGCTCACTCCTACGGATTTATACTACATTATAAACAAGGAACCCATTAACCATGAAGTACGAGTACTATTACAGTGATGATACCTAACGATGTAGCAAATGTCTTCAATAATTTCATAGTTCTGAGACGGCCATGCATTACTTCGTACTAAAGACCCTTATAAATTATTGTTATTAAAAAGCAATTAGTCGCGACATTAAATGCAATATTTCACGTGGCGTATATTATCTTGAAGCGGGCATGTACTTACTATGAAAATAATTTAAAGTCCATTAAAGGACTGGTTAAGGCGGTAGACTCGTTTCCAGGATTGCAAAGGTGCGGGATTCGCCTTCCCATTTCTCGATAATACAAACACTGTATTCGATCTATCTAGGGCGCTATCGTTTACGAGGCGTAATTTGCATTACATTATTCGGCAGCGTAATTTGCATTATTCGGAAGCATGCAACTGCGCATGTAGCTATGAAAATAGCTATGAAAAGCATGCTGTCGAATAATACAAATTACACCTCGTAAACGAAAAAATAGGACTTTTGAGGAAGATAGCGCCCTAGATCGATCTTTTATCTACCGTTTTTGACTACTGAAAAACCCCGTGTTTGAATTATATCGAGAACTGAGAAGGCGAATCCCGCACTCTTGCAATCCTGGAAAAAGGAGTCTACCCCCTTAAAAAAACATTTACAAGACGCACTGAGTCAAATTGAATATTCGAAAGTTGAACATTTTAACTGTATGAAATAAATTCTCAGGTATAGCATTTGCACTCCAAATTCACTTGTTTGCAAGACAAATTCAACCTTATGCAAATCAATTTCACCCATGAAGAATATTTAAAATCAATTATCTATTTAGATTCAATTCTATATTTATTTAGACACATGTGCACGGTGTCGTTGCTACAAGTGAAACGTAGGACTTGTTTTAAAAATTAATCAGAAAATGGCTACAATGAATATATGTATCTACACACAGTTTTCATACGGTACAAATTTAATGAATTGGTAATTACTAGACGGCGGATCTTTATGCATTTGTGACTTCTGAAAATTTTCAAAAAATGCTACAGTATAACATTTGACAGATTTTAGTACAATTTTTATTTATTCCAGACTTGCAAAGGCTACTGCCACTGAAAATAAGATTTCATTTGATTTGATTGATGAACATAAGATTTGATTTTTTATTTGATAATCAATGATGAACTTGATTTGCAAAAGGGTGAATTTGGAGTGCAAAACCCATAGTAGGTAGCTAACACAATAAAGTTCCAACGACAACTATGACGATATTTAATTTTTAATAATATATCATAGTGTACGATAAAATAGATTATGGTTCATATTCCAATTTTTCCAAATTAAACAATGGAAACTAGGTGTGCTCTGTAGTTGATGTTGTGTAGTACAACATAGTTCAGTGATATAAAATGCAGGAGATAAACAACTTCGGTTACACGCACGATGTACCATAGAACAATAACTCATTACTCGTTACAACGCATTCTACAGCGGAACAATTAACTTTCACAAGGAAGTCTCTCGACCCAACGGAAGTGTCCTTGCGAGTTCATTAAGCCCCTTGATCTGAAGTTGATCATTGTCCAAAAAAATTGGCAGTCCACTTAACGCATGTATTCTTACGCTGGGTAATTACCGAGTAATTAGTAGTGGCCACAAAGAATGGCGTCCTCCCACGCTGATTGCAATCGTAAATTCCTGAGACGCGATTACCATCCTTCACCTCTTACAATTATTTGTTGAATACAAGTGAAGTTACAAAGTTTCGTTTAGAACAAGGCCGCAGTAAGGAAACATGCCCCTTGCAAAAATAAATACAATTATTATATATAAAAAAGCATAAGCAAGTTAACTATCACCAACAATTAAAATTAAAAATATATAAAAAGAACTTTTCAAAAACCACGCTTACATTAAAATGCACTAAAAAGGAGAAAATAATTTTTTTCCTGGTTCTCCATAAAATACCGAATCCAGTTAAATGATTAATAATATTTTTCCCGAAAATTTTAAGCAATTAAGTCAAAATTTCTTCTGTTATAAAATTACTTCATCAATTACTACTTCATATTTTCAAACAAATAATTGAAACAACACAAAATTAAAATTAAAATAAATTCAACAATGTGCAATATGTTGATCTCTTCGCGTGACTTTCAACGAGAAAATGTATAATAATCATTAAACTACATACCTTTATACGTTTACAGCGTGTAAAAGTCCCCAAAGGCTCATAATGTTTTCGTTTCATTTATCATTTATTACATCCGTTGATATCTCGATGTGCTACGAGGAGAAATTTATAATACAATTATTTTGTAAACTATTCTTTGGTACCGCAAAAATTACCCGGAAATGATTTTCACTCTTCGCAAGATTTCGGCCAAGATCTTGTGTGCAAGTTAATCTGCTTCATGAAAGTCACTCGAATGATCGATCCATTCGAGATAAGTGGCCGACGACGCAATCTGATGAATCAAGACGAATTATCTCTAACATCTACATTTTCAATTAGCTCTTTAACGCATTCCATACAACGCGCAATCTCTACGGTGATAATAAGATCAAACACAACTGTGTTTAGATTTTAGATTATTCTCAGCGAACACTATCAAGCCGGATAGTGGCAAGGTACACACGCCTATATATATCTAGAAGGCGTATCTACCTCTAAATTGAAATCTAAGGTTGCCTTTACAACACGAGCACGAGAAAATGTTGCAATTTTTCTGAACATTCTGTCGATTTCTTTATTAGCCCATAGTGTTGTCTGCAATTCTTCGTCTAAATTTACAAATTGTCTTCTGGTTAAGTTTTGTGAGATACATAAGGATGAAAAGAGATTTTTTAGTTAACACGTTGCCTTAAATAAATTATTTTCGATTTTGTATAATTTTGGTGGACATTAGTCTTGCAGCGTCTCCAATAAAATTGAGATATTTATCAAAGTGTGCTGGCTATATAATTATTAATTAATATTTATATATTTATTAATATTTATTAAATATAGATTAATAAAGCTGTATTCTTTAAAATTTAACCATTGAATTTTTTATTTTCATGTCGGGCACGAACTTATGCAATCATCTGATATATTTAGATTGAATATTCACTCACACATCAGCAATATTCACTTGACCGGTCGTGGCACGATTAGTGTTAACAGAACAGCTTTCTGATTTGAGTTAATGAGAAATTCGAAAACATTTATTCCTATACGCAGTGTATAAGTGTGTGCTGGCATTACTCCCGACCGAACACGTGACATTCGAAATCGATTAAAGAGAAAAATATTCATTTGCTTAAAAGCACGCACGTCGCACGTTCCTTAAAACATAATGCATGGTACCTTGCAATCGCAGTACATACTTCTTTACTGGCAGGAACGGAAAAGTGTGCCAAGGCGAAATAAATAAACTACTTGGTCTCGGGCATGCTGATATGCTTGTTAATATTTTCTGAAGTATACGCATTTAGTGTCGCATGAAGGATCCAACATGACAGTGATCCATATTATTAAATCCAGTTACGACAGAAGGATTATATAAAACTGCGTACGGTAACTAATTTCTTTCAAAATTGTGTCAATTTTTAGAAACTCGTCAACAATACTATAATTGTTTCTAACAAGATCTCAGAGTTGGCAGAGAATGCTGTCTCTGAGCAAACAATTTGCAAACAGTTCTTGCTGAAAAAAAACCTTCTGCGTAAGCATCGCGTGCTTAGTCGCCTAACAGTATGAACTCAGTAACCATAAGTAATGAAAGAGGGTAAATGTCAGTTTACATCGATGTATACACATACTTGTGAAGTAGTAGAATGTTTCCCATTTTGATACATCAACTTTTTGCGGAGTAGTTTCGAAATATTTACCTTCTTTGTTTCTGAAACAACCGGCGCGGCGGCTGTTCAACTAATTTAACGTTTCAGTGACATATATTGATTAAATCTAACAAATAGTTCTTATACTTTCGAGACAAGAGAAGCATTGCATATCAAAAATGCAGTTTACCTCTCTTTATTCTTATGCCTCATATACACGGTGTCCCATTTTGATACATTAACTTTTTGCGGAGTAATGTTTCGAAGTATTTAACTTCCTCGTTTCAGTGACATATTTTAAACTTTGTACTTTGTAGCTTACAAGTTAATTACAAGTTATTAAAACATGATAAAAGGTATACAAACGACAAAATATTACCCCTGGTAGAAAATATTCTAGCAAAATCGTGAATACGATTGTTGAACGAATTATTTAGACAGATATTAAATATTAATAATAGTACAATACATATTATTAGACAGATATGGTATAATGATAATTTATAGAAATATTAATGGAACGTTGGATTGTTTTGATTTTTACCAAATATAAAATAACGAACTGTCTATCCCTATGAGAAAATTATAGAGATATTTAAATAGCATAACAAAGCAATAGAACAATTTTTAATATTTCTAACGGTGAAGATGACAATAAAAGTTTCCATGAAAATGATTCTAAATACATGGAAGTGATTAAACCCGTCTTCAAAGCAGTGTCCAGTTTGTTTATTCTATACGGAGTTCTGTACATCACGGACTAATCGTCATTAGATAATGTCAGGGCCGGATTAGCCCCGTAGCAGGAGTAGCAAATGCTACGGGCCCCGCGCTTCTGGGGACCCCGCGCCATACAAACAAGGGCCGATACATGAGCGCCTGTCTATGCCAGGGGGCACAGATAGTTTTCCTAAAAAAAGCTCATTCATTGTGGTTGCCGCAAAGGTGCGCTACATTTACACACGAGCGGCCCTGACGCGAAGCCTTGGGCCCCGCTATAACATTTGCTACGGGCCCCGCGCTTGCTTAATCCGGCACTGGATAATGTTAACAATTGCATCACAGCCGTCTTATAGAAATAGCAGTGAGAAAATGAAATAACGATTCGCGAATACAAATTTCAACAAACATGTAAAACAATTCACCTTCGTCGTAAACGAATAAAATCCGCAGTCTGGTAATGACAATAATAACTTGATTTGTTTGATCGAGTAATTATTGCCAGGGGTGTGGGTGGGGGGCATTCAAAGGTAAACGATGAAGTGTATACGACAGATATCTCGTTGCTCACCGATCTCATGTGGAAGCTCCCTTTAATCCACCAAGCACCACTCGACGGGAAGCTTAACGGGATTTGCTGCGGGCCGATACCACAAGGTTTCCTATGAAAGCCGCACTCGCGGGTCGAGAAATCGTGTCGGTTTCCACGTCGAACAAAAAGGAACGAGCGAATTTTACGATACACCTGTCCGCGGATGATAAATGCGACGCGCGTGGTTCCGCAGTTTCACGATTGCACAAAACACTCGGCGATGATCCCGATTTCACCGAATAGGGCACTTCCCTTCACGACTCGAGAAACACCGAGGGGACCCGGAGGTCTCGACCGGGAATCACCGAGAAAGAGACGAGGCTCGTCCTCAATGTCATCCACGCTCGACACGTGGTGTTTATCGAGTTCACGAAAAACCGTCACTCCGGCCCGGAACGCGGTTCATTCTTTTCCGCCGTTACGTAACACCTGAATTCTTTCCACAAGCTGGAAGGCAGGCTCCCTGCCCGTGGAACACGTGATATCCGGATGGTTCCAACGGATCGAGGAACGAAACCGATCGGTACGTCGCCTATTTCGTAGGTGTCAACGTTTGTCCGTCGGAACAACAGCCCCTTTCTTCGTTTATCGATGTTACCGTTCGTAATATCCCGAGGAAGTAATTAACGGGACAGGTCGATGATCCCTCCCGTAGGCTAGAGATCCTTGCATCACGCAAGTGCGAACACGTGGTCGATCTCCCGCGCGATCGACGCTCTGGCACTAGCCCATCGAAGAAGTAATCGAAAGAATTGATGATTCGGTACCGATAACACTAATCGTCATCGATTGGTAATAAGAAGAAGATGCAATTAAACCGGGATGCTGAGTCGCGGATATCCGCGGCATCGTTCCCGATGTGGCAACCGATAGGGAAGCACGCAAGATGGATGCAATTTCCTTAGTCACCCCACGCGCTCCGTCAGCACGTATCAAACGATATGCGCGGCCGATTATAGAAGAATTTGTGGCTGTAATCGGTCGAGGTAATTACGTATACGTACACGGCGAAGCAAGAAACGAGACAGGGGCGATGGTGGCGTGCTCGATCGCGGGATCCGGATGATCGAAGAAATTCCCCGGATCGGATCGGATCGGATCGGAACGGATCAACACGGCGCGCGACGCGCGGCAGCATGAAAGTGCCACCAACCGCGCCGTCAGCACGAAGCACACCGGAAAGAAAGGGAGAAAGGTGGAAAGAAAGAGATGGGTAGCGGGATGCGTGCAATACGCTCCGCGAACGAAAGAAGAAAGAAAGAAAGAATTGCGACAGACGGAGCGTGAGATCGCGCAAAAGGTCCGCGCACGACCATCGACGCCAAGTGACGGGTGATTAGAATAAGGTCTTATCAGCGTGAGCGTGCACGAGATACTGAACCACGGCACGGGGTATCCAGTGCCGGGGCCCCCCTTTTACCGTGCAGAAGAGTGGAGGGACAGACAGGTGCTCCAGCTTCTGTCTGTCTGACTGCCTGTCTGCTCGCTTGTCCGCCCGCTTGTCCGACGCGATTGCTCCAACGGTTAGGCTCCGTTCACACTTCTCCTCGATACCGAATGGGCTTCAGCGATGTCTTTGGACATCGAATTACAATTCGGGACGAAAAGACAGCAATTTTGTATCCAGAACGAAACACCGTCTTGCTTTTTGTAGCTCTTCAAGTAAAAACAAACCATCTTTAGGCGGTATTGACGCAGCCGAACATGCTTTCCCGAAAGCAGCCACCCAAACATTTCAGTTACTGCGAATACTTATAGTAATACAGATTAAAATGCCCACAATAAGAATTCATTATCTATCAAAAATTGCGTTGCCTCGTTTGAAGGATTCTCTGTGCTACGTTCATTGCACAAATGTATTGAAGTACATTTAATGTACAGTTCTTCACAATCAAATGATAAGAATTTTTAAAAATTTTACAGGGTGACCAAGGTACCCTACTTTATCGAGAATTTTCCTTTACTAATGCTAAAATTGCCGCGCACGCGCGAGAAAACTTAGCCAATATCTCAGCACTGCTGTCGAGTCGTATAATAAATTCAATTCGACTGAGAAAAATATGGTGAGACGTAAATCTGGACCGAGATCAACTAGCAGTCCACGTGCACCTCGTGAAAGGTCCATGACGAATGTTTTGACAAGAAGAGAACCGACGGTACGCAGGCACAGACACGTTTTGATAGAGATCCAGAATTTACGAAGATCTGTGAATTGGCTAATACCGAAAGCTGCCTTCAGACGGGTTGTGCGAGAGATTATTTTCAACCTATTCCCTAACCTCGGTAATTTGAGAATACAATTATCTGCACTGGAAGCACTGCAGGAGGCTGCTGAAGCGTACCTGGTGCAATTCTTTGAGGACTGTGCGGTGCTATCGATGCATGCTAAGCGTGTCACTCTTCAGTATCAAGACGTATGGGTACTTAGAAGAATCAGAGGGAGAGATGACGTCGGGAATAAATGATATAGCTGTGTACTATTAAATTTTCTTCACGTATAACGTAACGTTAAATATTGGGTTGGCAATAAAATAATTTCGGTATTTTAAGGTGAATTGAAACCCAATTTTGTTATTGAATATGTTGCTGTCGCAATTTTATGGAAATAGCCAATAACTTTATTAAGCTACCAGAAAGATGGCAAAAGATCATCGAACAAAATGGAGAATATTCGATCGATTAAAGTTCATTGATTAACCCAAATTACTTTCTTGCCAACCCAATAAAACCTTTTATTATACTAGAGTAAATAATGGAGTTTTCGCGATTTTAGAGTTCAGAAAGACTTGTACGTAAAACAAAATTGACTGAAAAATAATATTTTTCCCTGCGGATATTCTTTGACTAACATCCACGTGTCAATCGTCGAATCGATACGTACGCATTAATTTCTAATTTTGTTCGCGGGTATTAGCAGAAAAAGAGGAGGAACTAGTCACTTATCACTTTATCTGATATGTATTTATCGTTTCCATTATTTTAATACAATATACCTTAAAACTAGTAAAATCCTGAGGTGGTAGACAAATTTTGCGACCAGATTTGAAATCAGCCTGTCAAGAAAAAAATCGATCCTCACGTGGTATTGGATAAATCACATTTTTCTTGTAATTCTGGAAGTTTAACAGAGATTTTCAAAGTTAAAAAACGTTCGTATCTCTCTGTTTTCCCATATTCTGAAATATTTCAGCTCTGATTTTTAAAAAACTCATCGCTCTATCGAAAGTTGTTTGGTTTTGACACAAAATTCATCGGTTTACCCCACTGTGCGCCGCTGGAGCCAGTGCTCGCACTCTTGATAAGCAATGTCAGAAAAATATTTCTTGACATTACGCCCGACGTGATTATACCTATTACCATGCCAGCTTTCTGCTTATTAAATATAAACGAGTGGCAGTTATAACTTGATCGAGCGTCTATTCCATGATTGCCTGTCTGTTACTCTCCCATGGAGCCGCAGCGTATCAAGGAATTGGCGTAGGACTCAGTTATGCGGAAGATGCGAGGCATAAACCGTTTAAGATATACAGGATCAAATCGTAAATGTTAATTTTGATAAATGCACGATTGATCAACGTGTTCTGCAGACGCCGGATCCATAATTTAATATTCAAATACCCCCGTATTTTTTGATAGAGAATGTGTCGCGTATGAAGGATGAACGTGCATCTTATTTCCATACTTCTTCTCGACTGTGAAATTGAAGTCACCTGGAAACGATTCCCGCATCGTGATCATCTATAAACATTTTTCAGTAACGAAGATCAGGTCCGCCGATAGCGAATATTATTTTTAATCTGTTGTAGAAAATGTCTTACTCGCGCTAGATGAGTGTCAAAACAATTTATTTTAACGGGAGGTCTTAGCTAGAATGACGAGATCACTTTTTATGCTACAGTAACCCCTAACTAGTTGTTCAAGCTTCCGACCTGACGTCGTCTAAACGTTCCTACTTTAATCTGCGAATTCTCAACCTTTTGCATTTATGATACTTCTTGACAAGTGTATTCCATTACTGCCTTCGAAGTCTATAAAATTTACATGACGGCAAGGGGTTAAGAATGATGCTGAACTAAATCGTTCTAAATATTTAAAAGCTCTGAAAAGAGTAGATTGAAAGTGGCGTCCTGCAGTCTTTCGACTGCGAAAGGAACATTCTTTTGGCGGTCTTTTTATACTTATTTACGGACGAAGGAAAATTCGGGAAATTTTTGAATTCTGCCAAGTTTTTTGGTTTTCTAACGTCTTAAGCTGCATCTTAGGTAAGCTGCGTCTTAGGTAACACCCCTTGCGCATCTAAAACATTTTTTCTCGTGGGTATTCTTCGAATCTTAGAGCTCCTTTTTTAGTCCCCTGTGTATTTCTCACGCCTTCAAACTCCCTTGACAATCGCTGATCTCGCACAACCCTCGTATCTACTTTAATCTAATCTGCTTTCTTTATTTTTTTACAACTCCTCTTTTTTCACACTTGTAGGACCGTCACAAAAAAATTTACGCTGTTGTGATCGTCGTCGAATCTTCTCAAACCTGAATTTTCTTCTCACAATTAAAGGGCTGTCTTTTAGGGACAGATTTTTCTTATCGTATTTGTTAAAAGTATAGAACTTTAAAAATACTTTCCCAAATTTGTATGCTTCAATTCATTGAAATAACAAAGTTACGACGATTCCAGGAGAACGATGCTTCGGAGTAGCGGTAACATCAAGCGCGGTTTTCTCGAAACGTATATTTTCAACTGGCGTAGATAAAATCTCAAAAACTACATAGCCGATTGCTCTGAAATTTTGTCAAGCTGTTCCATGTACTTACTAGACAGGGTGAGTCTCGTAACGTGACGATCTCATATAACTCGTAATAAGTTATTTGTTGTACAAAAAAAATGTTCAAAACAAATGTTGCATGGTTCCTAAGGAGACGTACAGGGGTAGTGCTGCAATCTGATTTATGTTACTCCGATTTTTTATCAAGATATGAAGGTCACCTTCAGTTTTTTAAATATCCTTTTTATGTTCAGTACAAGAAATTTGTTACATTATTTCATGTAGATACATACATATTTCTTTATATTACTTTTAATACTGCTTGATTACTGACTGTCAGAAAAGCAGTTAGACAGATATACATATAAGTATACCGCCACCGGCAGTGACGCTACCACCAGCTGTTGAATGCGTCTATGGACGCGTTTCAAACATTGTTTCTCGTTCATAATGTTTTAGTTTTAAGTAAATATTTCTGAATCTACGAGGAGAAACAATTATGATATAAATGAACGCGTTTACTGGTCTCCTAATTCTCAGTTTTGCATTATGTAAATTGTATAATATAAACAATCAAGTTAACCTATAAAAAATGAAATTCGTAATGTCAACTCCAATAATTGTACATAAATAAAATTGTTATTTTATATTGAAAACATGATTTTTATTAGATTACTCGCAAGTGTAGAATTTATACAATTTATTAAATAAAATGATCAAAGATCAAAAATTCTATAAAATATTGATTGTTTTAAACTGTATACATATGATCAATTTATAAAAAGGTGAAGCTCTTAATCAAATGAACAATGAATTATATAAATCGATAGTAATTTATTGAAATATTATCATTTTGTAATGCTGTTCGAATAGATTAAAATAAACAATATGCATTCGCTTAATAAAATGCCATCCTTCGGGGATGATACTTTACAAGCCTGTGTTCAGGCTGAAATTAAAAATATGAATATTGTTTATAATGAAAGCAATATGGAAAAATATTTCAAAGATAATACACTTCTTTCTAAAGAAATAAATAAATCGAACGATGTCGTAGCAATTCATTCTAAACAGAACAATATATTGAACACTTTAATTAATTTGAAGACTAGTATAAATCAAGATCATCCAAGTCTCAATAAATTACAACAGGATGTAGGAAAAATTTCAAAAAGTACTAGTCAAATTGGTGCATCAAATAAGCTGAAGATCAAAAGTACTACTTTTTTTAAAAAGAAAAATAACTTATGTACAGTGAACAAAGAAAATATCAATATTAATAACACAAAATGTGAAGTTCCGCTGAATTCGAATACAACAAATCTATTATTAAAACAATCTCAAAAGTCTACATTAGCAGACACACATAATAACGACAATAGTAGAAAATATGACATTGCACACAATATAATGGAAAATGCGACAAACTCAAACTTGTCGAAAAGCGATATTATAAAAAGTGGCATGGAAAGTTCATCAGAAATACATCCTTCTATTTCCACTATCGGTACTCAAGATCAATACAAATTAGCATCTTGGGGACTACCCCCAAATATTCTTCAGGTAATATCTATGCTTTAGTTAAAAAACATTTAAACTATTGCTTGTAATGTGAAAAGAAAAATTGTATTTTCTAGAAATATGAAGCGCGAGGGATAAAAGAAATGTTCAAGTGGCAATTGGAATGTTTAACAAACCATAAAGTTATGGAAGAGAAACGTAATCTTGTATACTCTGCGCCAACATCTGCAGGAAAAACATTAGTAGCAGAGATTCTTATGATAAAAACTGTTCTAGAAAGAAGAAAGAAAGTAATTTTTATTTTGCCCTTTGTATCTGTTGTACGAGAGAAAATGTACTACTTTCAAGTAAGATCTTCTGTTTACTTGAACGCTTCAATTTAAAGTCTCATGCGTTTCTAATCAATAGATTAAATTTGACAGGATCTATTGTCTGACAGTGGTGTTAGAGTTGAGGGATTTATGGGAGGCGTAGCTCCTCATGGAGGATTTGCAGCTACACAAATTGCAATTGCAACTATTGAAAAAGCAAATTCTCTAGTAAATCGTTTAATGGAAGAAAATGAATTAATGAATTTAGGAGCTGTAGTAATTGATGAATTACACCTTGTTGGAGACCCGAATCGAGGATACCTTTTGGAATTACTTCTAACTAAATTAAAATATATGACTCTTAGGTAATTAAAATCATGTATATTCTTTTTTACTAATTATCTAATTTAATAAGCACATCATTCTTGCCAGTGCCAGATTAAGCCTCTAGCGGGTCCTAGACAAAATTGGAGCCCCATTTATATAAGTTGCTTCTAAATAAATATATATATTCATTTCATTTCGATATAAAGCTGTTTATTTTTTTGTGTACTGAAGCCGGGCTCTAGACATTTGGCTTATTTGTCTATTGGTTAATCCGGCACTGATTCTTGCAGAATAAATAAATAATTATATTATCAACGCATGATGATGATGATAATAAATTGTTGTTGGTATACATTCTTGTTTTGTTCTGTTACAGAGATGAAAATGTCAATATACAATTGATTGGTATGTCTGCAACACTTCCAAATTTATCACTCTTAGCAGAGTGGTTAGATGCAGAGCTGTATAAGACAGACTTTAGACCCATACCTTTAAATGAACAGTGCAAGGTACTTTGTAATGAAAGTAAACAAAAAGCTTATGTCAGTTAAAGTTAATGTAAATATTTTAACTTTTTAGATTGATAAAAACGTTTATGATAACAAATTGTGCCTCGTTAGAACTTTAATACCAATGTCAGAGATTACTTCGGATACAGATGATATTCTTCACTTATGCATTGAAACAATATCAGATGGTCACAGCGTGCTGATCTTTTGTTCAACCAAAAATTGGTGTGAAAAGCTAGCTGAGCAGATAGCAGCTGCATTTTTCAAATTAGGTTCGTTATCATCAGTTTTAACCACAGTGTTACGTCTATTAGTTTATAGAAACCATTATTTAAAAACTAATATACATTCTACTTTTTAGGTCGAGAAAATACACCGCTTGGTGCAATTCTAAGGCACCAATTAAATTCTACATTAATCTCTGAAACATTAGAGCAATTAAAGCGTAGCCCAACAGGTTTGGACAATGTACTGAAACACACAGTTTCCTTTGGAATTGCTTTTCATCATGCTGGTCTTACTATGGATGAACGTGATATCATAGAAGGATCTTTCAGGTAACTATTTTACTTATTTAGTCATTCGGATTTTGTTCGATTCATGCGTTATGTTTGAACATTTGTAATCTATTATTAATCATTTCAGATCAGGATCTTTAAGAGTGCTTGTAGCAACGTCAACCTTAAGTAGTGGTGTAAATTTACCAGCTCGAAGAGTAATTGTTAGGTCTCCAATGTTTGCTAGTAGATTATTGGATAGTCTTAGCTATAGACAGATGATAGGTCGAGCAGGCAGAATGGGGAAAGATACAGCAGGTACGATTAAGGGGGTAGACTCGTTTTTCCAGGATTGTAAGGGTGCGGGATGCGCCTTCTCATTTTTCGATAATGCAAAGATGGAGTTTTTCAGTAGTCAAAACACTAGATCAAACATCAATCTTGGCCGCGATCGCCTAGATTGCCTAGATTGATCTTCGATCTAGCGCTTTTGACTAATGAAAAAGCCCATCTTTACATTATTGAGGAATAAGGAGGCGCAACCCGCACCCTTGCAATGCTGGAAACGAGTCTACCCTCTCTTAAATCGTATTATTATACATTTGACCATGTAAGTATATGTTTTGCAATATAGGAGAAAGCATACTCGTGTGTAAACCAAATGAACGAAAGGCAGCTGAATCACTATTATCGGCTGCTTTGGAACCAATTGTGTCATGTCTTGAAGACCCAGGACCTTTAATTCGGGCTCTTTTAGAAGCTATAGCTAGCGAAGTTGTATATACACCATTAGATCTTGAACTGTACATAAAATGTACTTTAATACATTTGTGCAATGAACATAGCACAGAGAATCCTTCAAACGAGGCAATTCAATTTTTAATAGATAATGAATTCTTATTGTAGGTATTTTAATCTGTATTACTATAAGTATTCGCAGTAACTAAAATGTTTATATTTTATACAAAAATTGTACCGTCTACTAGATTACAAAAAACTGAAGAAGATCATAGATGGGTGGCTACTGCTTTCGGGAAAGCATGTTTGGCTGCGTCAATACCGCCTAAAGATGGTTTGTTTTTACTTGAAGAGCTACAAAAAGCAAGACGGTGTTTCGTTCTCGATACGGAATTGCATGTGGTATATTTAGTTACACCTCTCAGTTCTGGAAGTCAAATTGGAAGAATCGATTGGATGACCTTCTTGGAATTGTGGAAAGTGCTTTCCGAAAGTGAACGAAGAGTTGGCCAACTTGTTGGCGTAGAAGAACGGTTTCTAACATCAGCTGTTAAAGGCATCGTACGACCAGGGAAATCAGTAAATTATCCATTAACTAATACATCAATCATTAAATAGTTCAAAATTGGTAGACTTACATTGTACTCTTACATTCTATTTTCAGCTTAGCATACACAAACGATTCTACACTGCGTTAGCTTTACACGATTTAGTACGAGAAGTTCCTCTTAACGTAGTTTGCAAGAAATATGGTTGTTGTCGAGGAGTTCTACAGAGCTTACAACAATCGGCTGCTACTTTTGCTGGTAATATTTCGTGATCCTTAATTCGTTACAAGGAAAGTTTAAACATACACGTAACGTCACACTTCGAATCTCTGTCTAGGAATGGTCACACAATTTTGCAAACAACTGGGTTGGGACTGCATAGAATTATTGGTCTCCCAATTTCAAACACGTTTACAATTTGGCGTGTGCAGAGAATTGCTAGACTTGTTACGGCTTCCAATGTTGAATGGACTTCGTGCTAGAAGTCTTTACAAACAAGGAATTACGAGCGTAGCAGATTTAGCAGTTGCCAATGAGCTTGACGTTGAACGCGCACTTTATAAAGCTCTGCCCTTCGAAAGGTATGGTACAAATTTAATTGACCCTTCCGACCCAAAGGACGTACGGTATACATCCTCACGATCTATCGTATGCGGACGAACGACGTACGGTGTACGTCCTGTACATCGTTTTTATGAGTTTTTATGAGTCTGCGATACATATTCTGAATGGAAACGGTATTACTTAATATCTTACTCAATCATTTTTTGATTTTTATTTATAAATCTTTATTTTATTTATAAATATAAAGATATGAAATCAATTCGCGAAAACAGTGCATCGTCGGCCGTGCGAGAGGACAGACAGCGTACCTCCGTCGGGTCGGAAGGGTTAATATTTTTTAATATTTTCAATTCACCAAAATTGTACACATATTAGTGAAAAAGAACAAGATGGAGAGCATGAATCGGAAGCAGTAAAACGAAATAAAATGAGGACTGTATTTGTAACTGGAAAAGATGGTTTGACACCACACGAAGCTGCAGTAATGTTAGTGCATGAAGCCAGATTACTAGTTCAGGTATATAATTATTGTTATTAATATTCGTTAAGTGCTCCTAAATTATTTTAAAACGTTATGATATTTTTATTTAATTACAGAACGAATTAGGACTGCATGATATGGCATGGAAACAAAACGAACAGTCCATTACCACAAATGAATCTCACAGTGTAACTAATCCATGCATACAACGAAGTTCATTTCAAAATGATAAACATACAATTCTACAAACTACAAATATTGACATTACTACAAGTAATAATTCAGCAATTGAAGTTCCAGCAGACAGTAAACTTGAAGAAAAACATACTGATACCGTTTATCAGTGTGAAAAATTGTTAAGTAATAAGTTGAATGAAGACGCAAAGTCTAATATTAATCCAAATGTAACAGAAAATGTTAAAGATACGAAATGTAATGTGGAGACCAATTTAGTTCAAGAAACAAACAATGATGACATAAAACTTACCGATCAATTATTGCAATTAGAAATTCCGGATTTTTCCGAATCACCAAATGGAAAATTTTCCTTTGATTTTTTCGAAGACAGTAGTCCAAAAATTGCATGTGATCCACAAAGGAAAAGGGACAGCGATTCTTTGATCAGTTGTAAGGAACCTAGAAAAAATAAAACTCAAAATACTATTATTAATCATTCAATAAATAAACAAAGCTTACAAAATTCAAATAACGTACCATCAAGAAAAATAAAAATCTCGGATGAGATAAATATGAATAACATTATCCGAACATCCAATTTTGAAGATAACGCTAAACAAAGAGTTTCAAGAAGTCCTAGTCTATTCGGTGATAGTTTAAATCTTGATACGCAAATGTGTAACGTTCTCGAACAAAACATCATTGATTCTTTACATTTCTCAGAATTTGAAGACTCTAGACTGTCCGAATTCAAACCAATAACAGAGGATAAAAGAGAAACAAATTTACAAGCTACTAACAAAAACATAGGTACAGAAACACTAATTGAACAGAATGCAAATCTTACAAACGTAAACAAAAATTCAACGAATTTTATAATTTCGCAAACAAAACCAAACATAATTTCATGGAAAGATGATTCGTGGAACGAATCAAATAAATTAACAGAAAAGTTGAATAAAATGAATGAAAAGAATACTGCGAATAAATCGATCAAGTGTACTGTAAAAAACATAGAAAATATAAACCTACAGCAGATTAAAGAATGTGCTGGTATAAAACATTCTACGCCAGAAATGAAAAAGAAATATAATGAGAAATGTTCAAACACTTCTGATAATTTGAAGAAGGTGTCACTGAAGCGTAAACTTAAAGATAATGTGGAAAAATCGCCTGTTACAAAAGTCATTCTGTTCAGCAAAAACCGGACATTATCGGTAGATTCAAACAAATCAGATTCAGACGATATCGTAGTCGCATCACAAAATACGCACACACCTACTACAAGTATTAAAATAAGAAGTAAATTGGATTCCGAAAGGAAAAAGTCAAACACGCAAAAAACTTTCAATCCTCTATCGAGCAATGTTACAAAAAAATACTCTACTCCTGTTTCAAATGCAATAGCAATTGAGAAACATAATATTAAACCATCATTGCAGGAAATACTAGCGAACAATGTATTAATTCATAAAGATTGTAGCACAGATAGTGTAATTTCAAATTCAGATGAGGATACCCCAATAAAATCTGGGAAGGTCTTACAGAAATCTAAAATTGGCATAAAAAGAACGCAAAAAGTGGTTGAAACATGTCCCAAACCTAAAGCTGTAAGTAATATGAACGAGAAAATTCATTGGAATACGTTAAATATTATAAAAGTTGGAAGTGATAGGGGAACATTTAATTTATTCAAACGCGAAGTAATGCAAAGAAGATACATTGGTTTGGCTTTAAATTGTGAATTGTATAACAACGATGCATATGCTATTGGCTCTAAAATTGTCAACTCAACTATTGCCGATAGAAAAAAAAGATCTAAAAAGCTAGAAAATTATGTTCATGAAAATAGGAAAGTGTGTGGTGCCGCTATTTCTTGGGAAAGTAATATTGCATATTATATTTCTTTTGGTAACGAGCAGGGTATGTAAAGTTATATCTGTATCAATTTTTCTTTCTGCATAATCACTGAAATAATCATTTTTCAGATTTAAAAGTTCCAGGCAAGGAGCAAATGAAGCTATTAAAAGAGATACTTAGTAATACACATTTGTATATAAAATGCTTTGCAACTAAGGACACGTTTAAAATCTTGTACGAGTGTTGCGGTATTGTTGCAAATTGCAAATTTTTGGACCCAAAAGTAGCAAGTTGGTTGCATGATAGCAATGTTGACGAAAAAAATTTCAATGAAATGGTAAAATATGTGAATGCACATTAGAACTAATTTATCTTTTATAATGGGTACAGTATGTATGTATTGAAAAATGTTTATCTCGTAAATAGGTAAAAGAATATTTTCCACAAGGATGTTTTATAGTAAAACGAGTAGATGCTTGTTCTGATACAGGACCCGGATTAAATATTAAAAGCTCGATACCTGGGGAATTTAGAGCATCTGCAGAAACTGTACTTACGTGGCATATATTAGATATTCTTCTAGATAAATTAGAACAAATAAGTCCAACGTTATTATATACATTTAAAGGTAATCGTCACCATAGTTTATTGTCATTAATATGTAAGTTTAGTAAATTATTTCTCAAGCTATCTTATACTAACGAAATATTAAATACCACTTTAGATATTGAAATGAAAACAGTAATTCTACTGGCTTGTATGGAGTTAACTGGTTTGGGTGTATCTTTAAAATCGTTACAAGATTTATCCTCTGCTGTCCATCAAGAAATAATATCTTTAGAAGAACAATCGTATATATTAGCAGGAAGAAAATTTAATTTCTTATCGTCTAAGGAAGTTGGAAAGGTTTGTTAATATTGTACGCTTAAAATATATTCAATCTATTTAGAAAATTTTGATATAATTGTTGAATTGTTTAGGTTTTAGGTCTGTATAAAGGGAAAAAAATTAGTGTTAATAAAGCCGTATTAGAACAATCTGATCATCCTATAGGCAAGCTTGTTATGTCATGGCGTAAATTAAGTGCAACCCAGTCTAAAGTATGTGTATAAAATACTTTAAAGAGATACAGCTATTCTCCTATAAAACATACTAAAAAGTTTTAAGTACTTAATTGTGTTTTGTACTACAGATTATCAACCCAATTTTAAATTTGGCTCAATCCAGCTCTCGAATTCACGGCAATTGTGTTACGAGCACATTGACTGGTCGAGTGTCAATGCATGAACCAAATTTACAAAATATTCCAAAGGACTTTAATTCCGTGGATAATAGCTTTGTGATAAGTGTTCGTATGGCATTCGTACCAGCTATAGGAAATATTATGTTGTCAGCAGACTACTGTCAACTTGAATTGAGAATATTGGCCCATTTTTCTAAAGATGTGACATTGTGCAACATTATGAGGAAGCCAGGGGATATTTTTAAAAATATTGCAGCAACCTGGAACCATGTATCCGAAGATCAAGTATGTGGGGGGAAAAAACAAAATTTTATATTCACTATCAATTCGATCTACATTAAAATTTTCACCCAATTTTTAAACAGGTCGATGATAAAATGCGTCAACATACGAAGCAACTATGCTATGGAATGGTCTATGGTATGGGAGTGAGAACACTTGCAGAACATTTATCTATAGATGAAACTGAAGCAAAAAAATTTTTGGAATCTTTCATGAACGCATACCCAGGTATATCGAAATGGTTAAACAGTGTGCACGAAGAGGCACGTGCAAATGGATATGTAACGACTATTCTAGAAAGGCGAAGAATGCTTCCCAGTTTAACAAGTTCTAATCTAGCAGAAAAATGTAAAGTCCCTTCTTTAATAATAGCTAGACTGCGGATCTTTGTGCAAAATAAACATTGTCTGCACCGATTGCAAGAGATAGAACCTTAATGATTTTAATAGAGAAGGAATCATATATTGACATCTCCAATTTTTTAAATTTTCCAACAATTTTCAATTTCATCTACTCAATTTTGCTATAAATGCATAAAGATCCGCAGTCTAATAATAGCATTCATTATGAATTACAGATAGTTCTACTTTATAAATTGTGGTAATCATTACTTTATTATCTATTAATAAATTCATAGCACAAGCAGAACGTCAAGCAGTGAACACTAAAGTGCAAGGTTCAGCAGCAGACATTGCAAAAAAAGCAATGGTCAATATTGAAGAAAGAATGCGATTTGAATTGCCAACTTCAACAGCTATTATGCCTACTGTTAATCTCAAACGCAAATTGAGAAGTAGTAGCAAGGATCCACTACAAAGAGGTGGTTACTTGGTATTACAGATTCACGATGAACTACTATACGAGGTAGGGATTAAACAAAATTGCATTGACTTTGCAATACTTTGACTATACAAAACACAGAATGATCATTAATCCGGATGGTTACAAATCTTATCTTATATTTTAGTCTACAGTTTCTCAAATTATTTCGTTTTAGGTGAACATAAACGATTTACAACAAGTTGCAACAATAATAAAAGAATCAATGGAACAAGTATGCCAACTTGCTGTACCGTTACCGATAAAACTCAAAGTTGGTCCAGCATGGGGAGATCTTATAGAGTACAATCTTTAATATTTTACATTTATACGAATAACTTTCCCAATTGATCATGTTTCAGATATTTACTATTTATAATGTTATATTTATTGTATTTGTCATGTTATGCGTATTTTGCATATATTTACATGTAGTTATAGTTTAAAATAATGAATTTCATATTTTACTTGTATAAATAATGTATATTTATGTACTGTATTTTTACGGAATCGAACAGAATAATTTTATAAATATTACATGGAATTTGTATGTACAGATTAGCGAAGGCAGACATTGAGTGTAACACAAAGTTTACAATGTTGTATGAAAAATATTTAATCCTTTGCACTCGGAACTATTTTAACTCGAAAATGAAATATTCTTCCTACCTTCATACAATACCTAAATACTCAGTAATTCATTATTTCATTATTTTTTTAATTCATTATTTTGAATGATGATACAGCAATTTTTAGTGGCACCTCAGAGTTATCATTCAAGTGCTAAGGGTTAAATACCAATGAATCTTTTATACTTTTATACATAAATTGTACTATTGTATCTATAAAAATGCACAAATAATCATATCAATCAGTTATAGAGTAAATGAAACGATTTAATTACTTAACATTGTGTACTTTTATAATTAGAGTAATCTTATAAACAAACGTGTTGCTTTACAAATAATTGAAAAAATACTATCTTTTAGATTGTATCACAAGGCGGGGCCAAAGATTGATGTAGTTTAGTTACTGCTGTTTGTACTATTTGTTGAAAAGTTTCGTCTTCCTTGCTAGTCACTTCTAAATTTAATAAATCTATGTGTGCTTTTTTCCCATCGACAGTCACATAAAGTTTCTCTCCTTTAAAAATTTTGGGGACAGAATCTTCGCCGAACATTTCTTGTAACATTTCTATCAAACATTCCTTAAAATGCATTCTATCCATTTTCGTAGGAGCTGGTAGTACTTTTGGTGGCTGCTCCATCATTTCAGCTTGAAGTATTGCAGTCAAAACAGAATCTGCGTACATATCATTTACCGGTGTTGCGATCCACTCCATAGTAACAATTTTCCCATCTATCGTAACATCGATATTTTTAAAGACACGCAACTTTTTATCGTCTACCACTTCTAAATTTCCAGCGATTTGTATTAAAAGATGTTTCAGTACTGGTAACGATGCCGAAAAATATACGCTTTGTCTTTGAATAACTTGACTCATACTCATATCTGTATATTTGGACAAATCGCAAGGTGCTAACATATGATAATTGAAATTTCTTTTCACTAAAACTCCGGACAATGTCTGTCCTGTTTTTGGAGTTTCCATTGCCAATGTGCCCATTACTTTAGCTGTTTTCTCTCCTCTGAAGTATAATTCCACAGCTACAGTATTTCTAGGATTATGTATCTCCATTGTTGTATTAGGATCGTCTTCATACTCTCTTTGTAGAGCAGCTTTTAATCTTCCCATTTCATTTTGTTCTCCATGTACCAGCACAACGTGTGGCGGTTTTAATATGCGTATAAATTCCGAAGTCTGTTGATAGTCTGTGTGCGCGGAAAATGATATGTAATCGACAGACATTTTCAGTGGTAACTTCTGCCCAGACATGGTTGTGATTTCTTCTGGTTCCGATAAAATAGTTTTAGCCAGTGTTCCTTCCACGCAATAACCAGCTATTATAACTCCATTTTTGGCATCTGTACACCAAGATTCAAATAATTCTCTTGACAAGCCGCTTTGCATCATACCAGGAGAAGCCATTACTACGCATGGCCCAATGTCTTCAAAATGATCGATACCTTTTAAGTTAGAAATATGTTTGAACACAAAAGGATTGTTAATAGCTATTTGTCTCCTAATTTTGTCGTTCATTGCATTCACGTAAGTTTGATAGACTGCCATACATTTTTTTGCTAAAGAGGAGGCATAATATATGGGAATTTCATGAAGTTCAGGATGTTGGCTCCAATACTCATCCAGAATAAGCAATAGTTCTTGTGCTCTGCCCAATGCAAACACAGGTATTAAGCATCTTCCTCCTCTATTGACAATTTCGTGAACTAAATTTGTAAATCTTCCTTCGCGATCCTCCCTTTTTTCATGTATATGCGTGCCGTAAGTAGATTCAGTAATTAAGACGTCCGGATGAATATTAGGAATTTCAGCAGCCATTAAATGTCTGTCTTCTTGTCGACTAAAATCTCCAGTGTATAAAATTTTAACACCTGCTATTTCTATCATAAACATAGCCGCGCCCAATACATGTCCAGCATTATACGCCCAAAATTTTATTCCGAACACATCCTTCTCTTCGTGGAAATTAATTGTTTCTATTTTATCCATACTGGTCTCTAGATCAGATTCCGTATACAACATCTGTTCCGTAGCAATATTGCTAACTTTAATATAATCAGACAACAGCCAACGATAAATAGCTTTGGTGGCGTGCGTCATGAAGCATCGTCCTTTAAAACTCGTCTTCTGCAGGAACCATGGCAATGCTCCGCAGTGGTCCAAATGAAAGTGAGAAATTAATAGCAAATCAATTTCGTCTGCTTCTACTAAATCTACGAATGGTAACGCATCCATTCCAGACAATCCAGGATGAATACCGCAATCCAACATAATCTTTTTGCCTTTGAATTCCAGCATAATACATGACCTTCCTACTTCTTGCCCTGCACCCAGCGGTCTAATCGACAACAAGTCACTTTCTTCTGCTGGTACCTGAGTGTCAGGTTTTCTTTTGACAGACATTTTTTCAGATCAATTATTAATTATATTGAAATCAAATTATAATTATCATCTCATTATATATATATATATGTATTATGCTTTTCACTCTTGCAATCTCATTTAAATATATGTGTTTATATGTTTGCAAGGTTATGTACAGTGGAACGCGTATCTTTCCTGTTGTTTGTGTATATATTTTACGAACTATCTAAACGTTATGTTAGATATAATATATGTTGTAATGAAATCTTTTGCTTTCCACGTTGTGTAAATAACCATAAATAACTCCTTGAAAACAAGTAAACACAACTTCCGAACGTAACCTCCTCTGTTAGGTTCCTATTTATGTATACGCGTACAGAAAGCACGATACACAGCACAGCCCTCAATATTTTCCCATGGTTCTGTTTTATGCTGCGTACTCAATAGTATTTTAGGTAAATACTCACTTATTCATGAATAAATATCTTTCGTATCAAATGGATGACATATTTTTATATGCAACATGTACCCACGTATACATTCATGTCATACATAACACATTCTGATATAAAAAATATATATGTGTGAAAATACCGCATCTATATAAATCGTGAATTTTTAAATATTTTTTATGTAAAATATAATAGTGATTAATAATTGTGATTAGTAGCGACATTTTTTGTAAAATTTTCGTACAACTGAATACAATGAATACATATATCAAAAAGCTTAGAATGCAAAGAAAAAAATTATCTCATACACACTGCTAGCACAAATTTGTTATTATATAAACGTTGTCGATTAGAAATCTGTCAATTACCACACTAGGAAAGATATTAACCGTATACGCACTTTAAATAACAATCAAATTTGAAAATTCAAACAACAATAAAAAACAATAGAAGAAGTACAATAACAATCGGTCAGGGTGAACATATACAGGACATAGGACTATAGGACATTGATTTGAAGTGTGAGACTAATGTAATGTGAAGAATTATTGGAATCAAATTTTCTTATTTCATACAGCTAGGGTGTCAACAACAAACAACTTTTTATTGCAATGTATAGCCAATCGAAAACTGATCAACTTTTGTTTAAAATATTTTTTTGTAAGATTATCGCAAGTACTTGAAAAATCGTCAAAAGTGTTTTACGTGGGACACCCTTTATACGTACAGATTTTTGGAAGAATGTATCTGTGGTTGTAAGGAAAAACGCCGCATGTCACAATTTCAAAAAAATCGAGTTTATGCATTATAGTATATAGGATTTACGTATTTACCAGAAAAAAGTCATGAAAATAAATTCGAAAGGCACAGAAAAATGTCAAAGCATTAGTGATCAAAACTTCTCGAAAGTGAAATTATACATATATATATGTGACATGTGGCGTTCTTCCTGACGACCACAGACATGACATGTACCAAAAATTGCTACAAATTTAAGAATACGAAATTTACGAACCTTCTTTGTCTGCATTTTCGAAGCAACAACAGTTTACAGCCTCGCTTTTATGTTTATTCATAATATGGAAAATAAAAGCACTGTTCAGACACGACATTTAAAATTTCAACTACAGTGATTTACGGTGGCGTCTGAAGGGGGCTACACTACAGTACAGCCAGAAGATATCCAAATGGATATCCCTTTCCTCTCCTCCTTTTCCCCTTCCACTATCCAATTCCAGCCAATTCCAGCACACTCCAACGTCCCCACGGTGCCCGTGCCGTAGACTAGTCTGGTCATCAGAGAGGGGGTAAACTATATTCCCCTCGATTTCCTCGATCTGGCGATATACTGCAGTAGAGCAATGCAGATTTGTGCAAGATTTTACGCGCATGCGCGGCCGAAACAGTGACGTATTTATATTACGATGATGAGGTATTTAGCAGAGAGAGAATCCCGAGGCAGTTACATTGGCGGGAATGTACTGAAGCAATCTGTTCCGGACAAAAAGACTCCAGGACGTGTCCTACGAGTTACAAAATATACACAAATACACATGTTATACATTCACTTTTCAGAATCAAATCACACCAATTTTTTAAAATTCTGCGGGGGTACTCCATTTTATCGAGAATTTTACTTTACTGAGGCTAAAATCGCCGCGCATGCGCGAGAAATCTTACACAATATCTCTATGCACTGCAGTAGAGAAACATACTCATTCAAATTTTTAAAAAATGGCGCTAAAATGAATCCAAGTGCATATACGTATTATATGGCAGACAAACTTTTGTTTTGTACATTATAAATGTTGTACATCATATACTTTAAAACATTGAGGTATTATAGTATTTAGAATATCGATATGTATAATTAATATTTTCAAGTTGGTTTGCGAGTTGGTACGGGCAAGGGGAGAGAGAGGTGACGGGATTGCTAAAACTATAACAATGACTCACGACAATAAAGCGTCCTCGTCGTCTCTTCCCCCCACCGTTCCCTCTTTTCAGGCTCAGGCTCAGCTGATTACCTGAGATTTGTCAGTTACCTTTCGAACGTCAACTTTGCTTGAGCTAAGGACAAGTGCTAAAGTGCTCCTGGAAGAAAGGTTCTTCTCCTTTGCGGATCGCCTCTCGTTGTTAGTGCTAATTGGTGCTGGGTTAATTTAAGTAATAGACTTAGAGTTTTAATAAAAGTGGACCGTGGACTTTTTTTTTTCTTAACCCTTAACGTATTTGCACAAATTCTCATTTTCTTTTCTTATAAAATAGTTTTGTGGTTTCTGAAGACCAAAAACGCCTAGCGGGTTGCCTTCTGAAGGGGAACCGAAAATTGAGCACGCCGAGCGGGTTGCCTTCTGAAGGGGAACTAAAAATTGAGCGCCGTGACAGTGAGTATTTTTCAGAGGGAGAGCGGGAGAGAAAGAGAGAGAGAGAGAGAGAGAGAGAGAGAGCGTGAGAGAGAGGGAGAGAGAGAGACGAAGAGAGGGAGAGGGAGAGGGAGAGAGAGAGCGGGAGAGAGAGAGGGCGGAAGAGAGCGGTTAACTTTTTCCTTTGCGAAAATGTTCTCCGCGGCTTTGTGAAGGAGTTATTTATGAAAAACACAGTCCAATCAGAGCGCGGCTACAACCGAACTTCGGCTGAGCCAATCGCAACGCCAGGCTCAGCAAGACCTGTCGCCGAGCTGGCATCCGTCCGCTGTGGCCGTCCTCTGATTGGTCCGTGTTTTTCGTTAATAACTCCTTAACAAAGCCGCGGAGGACATTTTCGCAAAGGAAAAAGTTACTTCAAATTACCTCAGGAATCACCACTTTCAAGTAAGTAGAACATTTTTAGAACACCCTGTATATATTATACACAATTACATATCTACATAAATGTAAAAAGTGTAAGTAAAAGGTTTTTGTTTGTGCCAAGTCATGCTTCGATAATAAATTTATATTGATGTAGCTATCATGACAACTAAGCTTACCATTAATGGAAATACTAATCTTGTTGCTTGTTACGCAATGCGAGCAACTGTTCCAAAGGAAAGAAAACGGTAAATGCAATAACTAATATTACTTACCGCAAGCGTAATGTTATTTTTGTTTGTGAGATAGGTTATAAAACGATCAATTATCATTACATAATCATAATACTGTGTAGTTCCTGCAATATGTTCAGAGCGGTATACATAGAATTTCTACGCGTTGTGTTTGAACAATTGGTTTAAATGTTACGCGCGAACTGTATGTGTCGATTACGTAGTGTTGTGTACATTTACAGATCATGAATAGTATTAGTTGAATAGTGGATTATTGCTCGTGTCAACGTGGTTCTACAAAAATTGTTAAGCAATTTGAACTGTATTTTGTGTATGAGGGGATACCAAAGTGCACGTACCTCTGATAATAAAGTTCACAACCAATATGAGTACGTAAAGTATGAGTGTATTTCAGGGAATGCTAAGAAAACGCTTCTCTTTGGTTCTACGGTAACATTTGGTTATCACGCATGTATTTGATTATATAATTATCTTTCTGTCGTTCGAATATACATTCTAGGTGGTGCTGCTGCCATCGAGCGAATACGTATACACACACATACAATGTTAAATTAAACGTACGGTGACGCAACGTAGTTAACGCGCGAATTTATTCAATTTAGCAATTGTTACGAAGAGTAATATCGGGAACAGAATTTCAATGAACACATTTATTCGTAGGTATTTTGATGTAATCTTAAAATAGTTTTTATAATATATTACGTGCACTTATTGCTCCGCGTTAATAATATTTTAAATTCTCAAACTTTTACTTTAATCGTTTGCATTGTTGCGATCGGAAATTTGATAGTAAATTGTGGAGGTGGTGAGTAACATGAACTTGGCGCGGGTCCTGATATAAGTATATATAATAGTATCATTCAGTCGGAACGTAGAGTCATTATCTTATTGCCCCTCTTAGAGTAGCATGTATCTTCAATTATAATCACGGAGCGAACCGTCCCAGACCCAATCTTAAAAAGTCTTCCATTCTGTTCACATCTTTTTTTCGAGAGTATGACTCGTTTGAATTTAGTTTTAATATTATTCGCTTGTGTATTAGGTTTACTTCATCAATCAGCGAAAGCGGAACTAAGGGTGGAATTACTACAGGTGGTGAGTACAAGTTTGCACTCCATTTTGAATAATATTATTTTGTTCAGACATTCCGTTATTTGAATATGTTCAACATCAATATCTATTTTAATTGTTGGAGTATCTCACATTCATCCAAGACTGTGTCTCCACCAGTACTCTTGAATGTTTCGTAACTCTTTCTGACGCGTCGCGTCGCGTCGCTTCAAACTTATTTCATCTCTAGAAAAAGCTGCAGTGGCCGCGTGGCACGAACACGTTGAACACACGCTGTCAATGAACATTCCCTTGACTTGCTCATATACTAACCGAACCAAAGACTTTTCGTGAATGGTTTCTTTACCAAGAACGTTTGTAGAATTCATTACTGTATAGCAAATTTCACATAAATACAAAACCGGAGCGCATAAAGCACCCGCATCAGCTCTTTGTCAAACTTTGACAAGCATTTACAACTAATTAGAAAGTACAAGAAAATATAATCGGCTATATAAATGTACAGGGTGACTCTGTACAAAGTTTTAGTGCCCACAGATAACGGGAAAACGTGCCCTAAATGGGGAAATTAATTTAATGCTCATAAACTCGTTTTTCTCGAATATCTTCTAAACTATTTACTGTGTCGAAAAATATGTTCAACAAAACCTGTAGATCTGGAGAGGTTGTGTCTTTTATGACGTATTACTTTTTTATGCAAAACGATCGGTTTTCGAAAAAATTTAGAAAAACTGAAATTTGAAAATTGAGGTGTGGTTTCAGTATCTCTTATTAATGAACATTAGCGGAAATTGTGTATTTTTTTTTAACTTGCGGACTTTTTAATTGCAGATTTTTTTGCTGGAGATTCTATATGTGTTTTGTTAAATCTTAAAAATTTTTGAGTTCCACTTTCTCAAGGGTGAAGTCTTATTAAGAGAACCGCGTTTAGAAAAATCCTCTAAAATGTGTGAACCGTTAACTAAATACAACATATTATTTCACATCATATTAAAGCTCAACCATTATAGTACACAAGTACATTACGGCCTTCAGAGCAGAAATAGAAGAAATAAATTTAACATTTCGTAATATTGTATTTACTAGTATGTTGTATTCTATTAAAACGAATGATTGCAACCTTTATTTATAAAAAAAAGAAAAATACTAAAAATACAGAACGATTGAGATACGCTATCATATTGATAGTAATATACTACAACTTCCTCCTCTTCGGTTATTTCCAATGTTTGCCGTTTACAACGTGGTACAAATTATCGCGAACACCCTGTATAAAGAGGAGTCCCCTCTATCTTTTAACTCAAACACTCAAACGTGAACTTTCTCGCATGTTTAGTTTTTGCGTACCACCTCGTTTTTTTTTATCAAAATCATGGATTTTTGACAATATCACGTGATAGAGCAATTCTGCTTTCGGATTTGGCTTTAGAATGACAAACTACATAAGACCACCCAATAGATATTGTTGAACATGAGGAAAGTTTTGTTTTGTTGGACTGTTACCAAAGAAATGAATGTCTGTGTAGTTGCTGTAACGTGAAATTAATACGGGGTGTCCTAAAAATGTCGGAGAACCTTGAATGGGGTGGTTTCTTAGGTCATTTGAAGTAACTTTTTCCTTTGCGAAAATTTCCGATCAATCTGAGCGTAGTTATATTGAACGGATTCCAACTCGGCGACAGGTCCCGCTGAGCGTGGCCCTGCCATTAGCCGAGCCAGAGTCCGCCCGCTGTAGCCGCGCTCTGATTATTATGAAAGTTATTCGTTAATAACTCCTTAACAAAGCCGGGGAGAATATTTTTATACAAGGAAAAGTTACTTCAAATAACCTAAGGAACCATCCATTTCAAGTATCTCCGACATTTTTGGTGCACCCTGTATAGAGAATATTTATTTTGCTGAACCCCTTGCCGTATTTTAACGAGTTACACTCGTCATAAATATTTTGAGCAAAGTGTAACAAATATGAATGTTACGTCTTTCTTTTTAAATGAAATAAATTTGATTAGTTTGTAATCAATATTTAAGCATTTTAAGCATTAAAATAAATATAGCCATACAAAAAATATAAAACTTCTTTTCTCTTCTACAACCATTATTCGGGATAAAGACGTTTTAATCATTGTAACTGTAAAGAAAATGATACGATAAGGGGTTAATAGTACGCAAACTATTCATCACTCTTCAATCAAACCGACAATAACATCGATTTATAATTTGTTTGATAAAATTCTTCATTTTTTGCCAGTTATTAAGACATGGAGAACGAACACCGCGTGAGAAAGAAATGTGGCCGAAAGATCTGTATAATGTGTCGACGTACGAACCATGGGGGCTCGGACAATTGATCAATGTAATTGTTCTAAATGCGTAAATAAAGCATACATTTGTCAACACTAATTTATTGAATTGTAATGAACGGGTTCTTTTCAGAAAGGGAAATTGACAGAATATCGCATCGGGGAAATGTTAAGAAAACGCTATGACAAATTCTTGGGAGATGTTTATCATCCCAGTGACGTATACGCTCACAGCACCGATATAGACAGAACAAAGATGTCTTTACAGTTGGTTCTAGCGGCGCTCTATCCTCCAAATGCGAATCAAACATGGAACAGTAAATTGCCATGGATGCCAATACCAATACAATACATACCAGAAAGAGTGGATCATCTGATGAAACCAGATTTCTCTCCAATGTAAGCGTTTTATTGGATGACATTTCTTTCTTTATTCGCCAACAAAAAAGAAGGCTTCTGTAACTTACAGTGGATCCAAAAAGTATTTGAACTTGATACTTCAGAAATTGTCAATATTTCAACTGATAATTGAAATTGAGTTTTAAAATGATAATTTCATTAGGTAAAATAGTTAGAAATCACTGCCATCTCCTGATGGACGATCAGTGCACCATTCATTCAAAGCTCAATCAATCGACTAGGAAAAATCGTATATCAAGTTTTAAGCATTCGCTATAAAGGAGAAGCTGCAATCTTTAAGTCTACGGTGGTTTCAGTTACGAGAAAATTTTTCGACGTTTTTATAGACGTTTCAATTTGTAACATTTTGGACGAAAAAAAGAGTTTTCAGCTTCCCAGCCGCTGTGCTATGCAAAAATATAATATCTTAGATAAAGTGAACAATGGATGGCAAAGTAGAGCCTTCAAGCGTGAAAAGGAGTCCGATTATATATCATTATATATCACGATACAAATATCGACAATTTCTCGAGAATGAAAAATTGAGTGTACAAATAGTTTTTGGATTCACTTGTAGACTTACATTGATGCGTGTTTTTCGCAGATATTTAAAAGCATTACAGAAAGCACGGAAATCGAAAGAAATTCTTGAAAAAGTTTCGAAATACGAAGATTTCTTTAAGTTTCTGCGTGAAAAAACTGGTGCCAACGTAACTAACACTAAACAAGCGTACGAAATATATAATCTGCTAGCAGCACAGGTATTGTAAACTATTTTTGTATGGTGTAAACGGAGATGATTATTATTTCGTACTCTTCACGTTTTAGTTCGCATTACACACGAAATAATTTTACAGAAAAGCATGGACCTGACACTCCCGGAGTGGGTTACTAATGAAGTGTATACAAAGATGCAAAGCATTGTAAAACTTGAATACGAGATTCGCTCATACACGGCACTAATGAGACGGCTAAATGGAGGCCCGCTTATCAAGCAATTTATCGATAACGTTCGACTGAACGAGGCACGTGCAAGACCTCGTAAAATCTATCTGTACAGTGGACACGAGACGACTATCGCAGGATTCGTGCGAGCTCACAATTTCACGGAACCAGAGTTGCCAAATTATGGAACTGCGATTATACTTGAGAAACTAAGGAACGAAGCTGACAAACCGTTTGTTAGGGTATTTTATTTATAATATTATTAACCCTTTACACTCCTCTGTCGAGTGTGACTCGACATCAAGTTTATTTACAGGAACTCCTTTGTCGAGTGACTTAGTATTTTTAGATTGCCAGTTTAAATATGCATTGTATTGCATAATGTTAACTTTTTTTTACTTACAATTAGTTAGATGAACAATATATAGTTATTTCCACTTAAAAAATAAATTATTTTAAAAAATATTCGTACTGCAAAGAGTTAAAGCACAATGTTTGAAAATATAGTTAATTAATTCGTAACTTAATAAAAGAATTTATCGTTACTTAATATTTATTCTTGAGTAGTATATTAATTTATCGATTCAGTGTAGTCCGTAATTAAGGATTCTGTAACATACATTTATTTTTAGATGCTTCTTTGGAGCGGAACTACGGGAGAATTGACAACTTATAAATTCAATGACTCTGATGAGATTTGCTCGTTCGAGAAATATAAACAATTTGTAGATGACGCTGTACCATCGGAAAAGGAAATGTATCATATATGGGATCATATTTCAAAAGCAGATTTACCTAAATTATTCGAAGAAACCAGGACTCTTGATTGAAGTATTTGATTGAAGTAGTTCATTGAATTCATTTGATTAATTAAATTCGTAACGTATCTGAATGCTTTGATTCATATTAGAAATATTGGTGAAAGAATAGTTGAAAATATTGTGCATTAGAATGGTAAATGCAGACTGATTATAAGATATCACACATAAGAGATAAGTTTTCGAATGTATAAATAATAAAGGTATATGCAAGTTAATAGCAGAAGGCATCTCCGTTCCCAATAACGTCCGTTTTATGTCCAGTTTACGTCCGAACGTCCTACGTCCGAAGGACCGAACTCATATTAAGAATAATGATACCTGTGCAGGTATCCACTCTCCAGTGGATCAACGAACGGTGGAATCAGTCAGTAAAAGTACATATATTAAATATTTTTTAAAAGTCTGCAAAATTTTTATTCGCTAATTCTATTAATCGTGGACTGAATGTGCTGATACTTTTATTTATTAAAAAATTCTTTCCTTCTACCTTACCAACAATGTTGACAGTACAAATCATCAATAAAAAGATCAATATAAAAACGTGTATTCTTGCAATAATTTTTCATTGATTATAACATTATTTATAGACTGGTGTTTCCATTATACATTTCACAATATCGTTGATTTATATATACATATGTATCCATTTGAATCGTTCTTATATGTTACTTTCGACGGATTTCAAAGTCCCAGATTGTGAATTGAAACTTGCATTACTTTTAACAGAAATTTCTCTCTCGTACGAAGGCGTTATTATGTTATTTCGCGACGTTCGCGACTCTCCATCTTCAATTTCAATCGACACACCCATAAAAGCTGCCGAGTAGTTACCCCTGCCTGGATCATTAAAAACTACGCGGTCGTCGACAACCCACCGACTGTAGCGAATCTCAGACAAAAGGGTAAAGCCGAAAGAGCGTGCTTTCATTTGGCTGGCACCGGAAGTGAAGATGCCTCCAATCGACGAAAATTTTAAAGATTTGGCTGCTTGCACGCACGCATCTAATAGTGCCACTTCGACATCTTTTTCCTGGTAGGACGGATGTACACAGACCAGATAGATGCGAAAATACTCTTGTTGTCCAAATTTCTCGTACGGGTCCGTTTGTAGAATCAACGCGTTCATTAAATGCATAATATTGTTGAATTTGGTTCCTTCGAAAATCTAAAAAATTGATCGTGTTGTATTATATTACTTGCAATGAAATATCGATTTCTGCAATAAAAAATAGAGTAGGTATTGCCACGTCTTAAAACATAAACGTCAACCAAATGATGGCATTCGCTTATTTAACTGCGTTAGCATTTCTTGAACTATGATATCCATTATAATTCTCTGAAACACGGGTCTATACATGATCGTCCATCAGGAGGTGGCAGTGATTTCGACTGTGGGGCACAAATACAAGAAAAAATTTTTATATCATTTTGGAAATGATTTTTTATACGGTTTTTTGCAGCCTCATGGAAATCATTGATCTGGTGACGTGCACGATTGCGGCTCACTGGAACGTCTGAAAAAAAGGAATTATCCTTAGAAAAAGTATGACTATAGCCCCAGTATAGACTAGAATAAAATTTATTTATTCAATAAATGAGATTGGTTAATTTTTTCCTAAATTTTTAACGCTTTTTTTACGAAGAAAATGCTATTTTTGAGATTAACTTTGGAGGTCCAACATTTTGTGAATTTTTGCTCGAACAAAATAATCATAGTCTATACTGAGGCTGTAGTCATACTTTTTCTAAGGGTAATTCTTTTTTTTTCAGACGTTCCAATGCGAGCTGCAATCGTACACGCCAGCAGATCAATGACTTTCATGAGATTGGAATAAACCCCTATAAAAAATCATTTACAAAATTATATAAAAATGTTTTCTTGTATTTGAAGACTTTAAGGTATATGTCAAAAAAATTATGGATTCAAGAAATGTTTTTCATTACTTTATCAGTCCCATAATTATTAAAATTTTCCGGCAATTAGAAATGGTAGAAGCATGAAGTACAGGATCTTTCAATAAGAACGATAGAACTTTGAAATAGAACGAAAAATACGGAAGATAATCTAGTACTCGCTGCTTTATTTCAAAATTCATTCTAGAAATGGCGTTATACATAAAATACAATATTATATAAATGACCACCACGATTGCGTTTGGTGGAGTGAATACGACAAACCCAATTTTCGATGAATCTGGCACATAAATCAGGGCGTATCTCACCGATAACACGAATTGTGTTTGCTTTAAAATCATTAACAGTTTGTTGTTTATTGGAATAAACAGGAGACTTATCATGGCCCCACAACAAAAAGTCTAATGGCGTTGACTCCATTGACTCGAGTCGCAAGATCTTGGAGGCCAATTGACAGCCACGTTTCTCGATATAATCCTATCGTTGAATTCCGATGTGAATAAAGAGATAAATTTTAAGTGCCCCCTACACGATCAATAATATTGTCAATATTCGCGTCAATATTGACGAAGGACTATACAGGGTGTCCCAAAATTCCTTCAACAGCCGGAAATGGGTGGTTCCTGAGATCACTTGAAGCAACATTTTCCTTTGCAAAAATGTTATCCGCGGCTTTGTTTAGGAGTTATTAACGAAAAACACGGACCAATCAGAGCGCGACCTAGACGCGAGTTGGCACAGTCGGCCAATAGACAGTTTGCGCGCCGAGCGGACTGTGCCAACTCGTGTCTCGGTCGTGCTCTGATTGGTCCGTGTTTTTCGTTAATAACTCCTAAACAAAGCCGCGGATAACATTTTTGCATAGGAAACTGTTGCTTCAAATGATCTTAGGAATCTCCCATTTCCGGCTGTTGAAGGAATTTTGGGACACCCTGTATAGATGGAAATATTGATCGTCTAGTAGCATATTGAAGCGTCCTATCAGTATTGACGGATATTGATAGAAAATTATGGCCCCTTTAATAATTTCAACGCGTTGGGCAACTGAATATGTATCCATGATGACTTGCCGAGCATTATTGATTGTGAGTATTTACAAATAACTGACACTAACAATTGAATAACGAACGTGGCGGCTGTGACAATTGAAAGATCTATCGCTCTTATTGGAACACCCTTCATAAACCCTCGGACGCACGTTTGATAGAGATCGATGCCAGATAATGGAATTGAGTAAAAATGGTGATGTTTTATTGTTTGGGCGGTGACATATTCTTGTGTACGAGGAGAAAGTGTAAAATGCATACTTGTGCACGGTTGTACACGTCCGTTTTTTCGGGGAGGCTATCTATTCTGGTGATAGCGACACCTATCACGCGACCGGATTTCTTGCTGCAAGCAACCAAGCTCGTTGTGTCCTGCATCCATGTTCTCACGAGCTCTAAGTAGCCATTTACGGATGGTTGATCATGCAGCAACGCGCACGCTTTGCACATGGGCTCCTCGCGAAAGTAATGGTGCTGAAAGAAATATAGATCTGATTGCGTTGCTTTCAGCTATGTTGTAGATCGAGAAAGTGTCGTGATCCATGAAAACTGATAAATAAAATTGACAGGAGATTGTACAGCGTTGCGCACTGTTCCTTTTCATGACTCAACTTTGATCAGTCGTAAAACTTCGTCATATTGCGGCTCCAACAGGTCCTGGATTATACAACTGGGTGACGAGTCCCATACCAAAGGTGCTTTCATTCGTGCTTCAATCTGTAAGCTGAACTCATCCTTTTGGTCATCATCCATTTTATCGGTACCTCACAGATTTGTCATATTCTTTTTGGTAGTATGAACAATGTATCTCGAATAAGCTTTGGTTTATAACGTTGCAAAGAGATTGTAATGACTTTTTGTTACAAACAATTTTAATCACTTGATTCGACGCGAAATGACTTCGGAGTTCAAAATTTTGCGATCCCGACTTTTAACCCTTCGACGCGATGCGACGGCGGATCGCGAAGCGAAGCACGAAGCAAATCACGATCACGGTCGTCATTTTAACTTCATTCACGCTGTGATCGCGATTCTTTAATCTCAAGTGAATTTGCTCAATGTCATCCTAATTCATCTCGATTGAATTAGTTCTTTTTTTAAATACGTCAATTAGCTTGCATAAAAATATCTACAATTTCTTTTATAAAGTTTTATAAAATGCCAATGTATTACTTAACAATTATAGGAAACGCAACTGATAGTTTGAGAAACGTCTTAAAAATTTAATTTTGATAAAAATGCGACGTAACTCTCAATTCCGTCAGGTTATATGTTTCATAGGTGTTCCAAGATAACGGAGTATCTGATGCGTCACGTAACAAGATAATCCAAAATGGTGGATGGCGATATAAAAGTGAGGTATACAAGTATATTTATTTCGTAAACATTTGGAAAAATGGTACAAACTTGTTGCATGAAGAATTTTAAGGAACGACAAAACCGTGATACAAATATATTTTTTTACAAGTATTTTATACTTAACTAGAGGGCTCCGCTTCCTGTTCGCGTCGCTCGCCAACCCCCGCGGCGCACAGTGGGACAAACCGATGAATTCTGTGTCAAAATCAAAGAACTTTTGATAGAAATGAGACATATTGAGAAATATTGCAGAATATGGGAAAATAGAGAGTTTATGGTACGAACGTCTTTCAAACTTGAAAGTCTGTGTTAAACTTGCAGAATTTAAAAAAAATTGTGGTTTATCCAATGCCATGTTCGGGAGGAATTTTTTCTTGACAGGCTATACATCATTTTCTGTAGATTTCGTCACGCTGATTTCAAATCTGGTCGTAAAATTTGTCTACCACCTCAGGATTTTGCAAAAAATCGATTTTTGTGAACAAAACTAATGAAATCATTTTTTCGTTGAAATGATTTGATAACCCACTAGTTTGAAGGTTGTATATCGTATTCTCCTATACAAAACATAATAGAAATGAACATAGTGAAGTATTTGAACGCTTATTTGACACTTGACTAAAAATTTGGCAAAAATAAAAAAAGCACTTTTTAAAACTTTTTTATTTGGGCCCTTAATGAAAATTTAAAAAATATATTTTGTAGATCTATGTTAGTTATGCTGAAAATTTCATCAAAATTGATGAACATAGCCAAGAGCGACAAGTGATTAAATGTGGTGAAAATCATAGTTTTTCGCGACTTTTGGTCAGTTCCTGCTTGTTATGTGAGAACTCAAAAATACTGTGGAGTGATGAGGAGAGAACCGGGGAATGAGAAAACGAACAACAAGTTGAATCTTCTCGAAATACTAACTGCTAGACAGTGGACAGGGCACTGGGCACTGGGCACGCCCGAAAACAACAACGAGAGTAAGGATGTGTGAACAGCTCGTGTGGGAGAGTGATTAGAATGTGTGTGTGTAAATCAAGATACTAACAATAAGTTTGAAACATAAACAGTCCGCGTTGTTCTGTCGAGAACGTTTGCGAATGTAATGATTTGCCGCAATTCTTACATCTTTCGATGCTTTCGATGAAATTCTCATCATATGTAATGTGTATAACTAACATACATCTACGAAACGTATATTTTAAGTTTTCATTACAGGCTCTAATAAAAAAGTTATAAATGGTGCCTTTTTTACTTTTTCATGTAATTCTTAGCAATTGCAATTTTTTCAAAAGCTTTTTTGTATGTCATTTGGCAAATCAATTGTTCTAATTGCTCAAAAAAAGTCAGGTCGTTTGGTCCGATCATATAAAAGTTATACTATTTTAAAGTGCGTTCAAATACTTTCGTGGTTCACCGGCTTGTAGAGATGGCCGTGATTGGAACGCAAAGTTAAAAACAAAAGAATGGAAGCGTGTGAATATATCCCCAGACATAAATTGCAGTTCATCTACAATATTAGAAGTGTTCAAAATAGTTAACCTTACTTGCATCACCGAACCAAATTACCCAGTGCATTTATTCGCATATTCGTTCTAAACATTAGTGAAGATGCGTCTGTCACGCAAAATGAGTAGTGCGATTGTCGCGCGTAGCTCCATCAGCGCGCAAGATCCTGTCGAAACAACGGAAGCTGCACCGTTGGAAGGAAAAGGAATCCCAAAGTCTCTGGATGCAGCTATAGTGTGGGAAAGAAAATCAAGCGGTTACCGAATCGTCGATCTTCGTCTGGACAGATTCATACAAGCATTACGCTTTGTGCTAGTACATTACTGCTCGAAGTACAGTCTACATAATCTATAACAGACACCTAATTGATAATACAATAAAGTCGCGATCTAGCTCCCATAGCCTGTTCCGAGCAGAGACAGAGATCGTGTAGGGAAACTATTTTTTTATGACTACGTCGACCCAGGGCCGTCTTAAGATATTCGGCGCCCGTGGGCTACTAAAAATAAAATGCGCCCCTCTTCATAAGAAAATACACGGGATGGCTAGCGGGAGCGGGGTGACCAGCAAAGTTATACAAAAGTGTCAGAACTAGAAAAAGTCAATTTATTACCATTACACTATAAAAGAACATAAAATTTATACAAAATTGCCGCCCCCAAAAGGCTTGCGCCCCGGGGCTTAGCCCATTTAGCCCTGCGTTTAAGGGGCTAGGATACTGAGATTTGTAACTAGAAACTTACTAGAATCTTACTAGATTAAGGGTGGAAATAAGGGTTTGCCAATTTTCGTTGTTTGTCTTTATTCGAGCAAATTTTGGGCTGGTTGAGGGCTCAATCTAAAGAGGAAGGTTCTCCGCATGGTGCTCTGGTCATGATGCTAACGAGATTATGCTTATATATAATAATATGAGTGTCCAAAGTAGGAGAAAAGTCGAGAAAAAATACCCGCAAATTCCAATGTATTTTTCTGCCACTAAAGACTTTTTTGACTGCTGTAATAACCAGAGCACCATGCGCTGAACCTTCCTCTTTAGATTGAGCCCTCAACCAGCCCAAAATTTGCTCGAATAAAGACAAACAACGAAAATTGGCAAGCCCATGTTTCCACCCGAAATCTAGTAAGATTCAACCCCCTTGGGCTGGGTAGTTGCTCCGAGTACTATAGCCGCCAAGGGGAGCGAGACGCGCGGCCGGGAAAAGTGGGGGTATTCGTTGAGAATCCCTAGCCCGCGGGCTATTTCTGGCCATGCCTGATCTAGACCGCAATCTAGAACACTATCTTTACGAGGCGTAATCCCTGGGTGCTCAAACTTTATACAGATTTTTCTTGAATTATTTGGAACAACAATCCTCTGGAGGCTGCGGTAAAACAAAATTTTGACAAAAATTTTTGAGAAATGTAAATAATAAGTGCCACCCTAGCGAACACCTTCACATGTTTTAGGATAATTTTTGCTACACGGAACCAATGTGCAAAGCTGTTCACTTGGTTGAGGACGTTACATCTATCAGGGCTTGTTTGACAATAATTCTAGGCAAAATGCATGAAATGTTCAGCTTCTGTGCCCTTCAAGATGGGAGTCAAGAAATTGTAGGCGTGCTTATCGCGTCACATCTCGACAGAAACCAAACAGAACTTAAATTCAAGGTGAAAAATACCACATCAATATTTCACTAATACAGTTTTATTCCGATATAAAATGATGGCTCGGGACCGGCTTTCGTCGTATTTCGGATGATAGTTGGCCGAGCAGTGATACAATCGCCTCCTAGAACTTAGCCCTCCACTTGTTGAATTAAATAATTTCAACAGTTGTGTTGACTAGTCGGTCTAACATCTTAAAAAAATAGAAGTCCATTGGACCAATTTTAAACCAATTTTATAGCGTTTGCGATTCATTTAAATCGTAGATTTTTACCATTTTTGCTATTTTCAATCAATCATATTTCATAACAACCTTGATTGATTTAACTTACATAGATTTACAAAATACATGTTTTAAATTTTCATTACAAATAAAAAATTTAAAAATCGTGTCCTTTACTTCTCCTTTGCAATTGCGATCAATAACATTTAAAAAGATATATTATTTACACATTAGCTGGCAAACTAATCCTTCTAACGTCTCAAAAAAGCTGAAGCTGTCGGGTCCAATTTTGAAAATGTGATTTGTTTTTAAAAGGTCTCTTTGTACACCCACCCCAACTTTCATATGTATATTCATTTAACAGCGATATAAGCATAGATATCAATACTTCGAACCGTAACATAGATAATGTAACATATTGGGTTGGAACAAAAGTTCGTAGCGTTTGTAAATTAAAATTGAAAGCTAAAATTCAGATATTTATTCATAGATTTATTCAATAATATATTTTCCATTCTGTTCTATTACTTTTTCCCATTTTCGGTAAAAACGAGAGGTAACTTCTAGTGTTATTGAATAAACATATGAATAAATACCTTAAATTTATCTTCGATTCTTAATTTGAAAACGCTACGAACTTTCTTTCCAACCCAATACATAGATTCAATAGCAAACTTCGTCGAGAATTTGAAATAATGGTTATTGGTGGTTGGGCACTTGAGTGTCCCGCTCGTGAAACAGTATGTTTTCGGTTGCGAACAATAGTGTTAAGCGGAAGTACAAAGATAATATCGATTTCCTAGTATTGAAATTGGAATGTTCATTGAACAGCCAAGCCAAGGGGACGCGCTTCACCAAATCGCGGAGTTAAAGTATTACGCTATTATGGAGGCGGAATTTTACGAAATGGTGGACGCAGAGAAATTGATTCACATCGACGTTCTATGCGTGGATCCCGCGAAGCAGAAAGAAGGCATCGGCACTGCGTTGGTGCGTTCCTGTGTTAGTCGAGCGACCAAACTCAACTCCGGATGCGTTGGGGAGTTCTCTTGCGATGCTGCGCAAACGATCGGTACGTCTTCATCGTCCATGAAGTGAAAGGTAACCGGTTTTATGAATTTCGTAGAGCAGCTGTGTAAGTTATCGTTAATCTATCCTGGCGTTTACAGCGGAAAGACTAGGATTCGAAATTTATTCGGAAATCCCGTACAAGTACATGGGTTGGTTACACCGCAAGTTCGAAATATTCGAAACCTGTCAGACTAAAGATTACTCTTTAGTATGCAGCGCGTTGGCACCACCGGTGCCGAGAATTCCATCGGTAATGATTCCTCCGTCTACGGTCGTTACAGCATCAACAAAAAAAAAAGAAAAAGGAAATACCAATAGTAAGAAGAAAAAAGTGAAAAAAAGATAATCTTGTTTATTTCTCTGTAGCATATCTCTGTACATCATATTATGCTATTACAATCAGTTGAAATGACGTTGCTTATTTTTTAATCGAACCACTGTGTTGATGACATTTGCCAACAAATGGGTTACTTCTATAATACCGGAGTTGGGCATTAATCGATTAAAATTTTAATCAAGATTGATTGATTAATGTGTACGATTAAAAAAGTAATCATTGAAAAATCGGCGATTGATTCAATCGATTGATGAAGTTGATCGCCATATGGTCTATCCATAAATTGTGATAAGGATGGAGATAGAGACAGATATCTCAACAAAAATTTAGTTTACATTTTTTTCAGTATTCATACAGTTTTGATTGCGTATTTCATTTCGAAGGTTCAGCAGTTAATCATTAATCAATTATCCGATTGACGATTACAATTGAAAGGAATATAATCGTTAATCGCAATTAAAGACTACAGCAGAAATTTAACCGTTATTCCCAATTAACGATTAATAAGTATTTAATCGTTAACCGCAATTAACGCGATTTATAAGTATTTAATCGTTAACTGCAATTAACGACTAAACTAGGAGATTAATTGTTAATTCCGATTAACGATTGAAGTAGAAATTCATTCGTCAATCGTTGATTTTGTCTAACTCTGTATAATACATACACTATTTCGAAATTAATATATATTCGACGGATTATTTCTCAATTATAACTCCCTCACAGCCGGAATTAACAACAAACGTTAACGACTTGACAGTACTATTGTCACAATGCCATTGATCGAAAAGTCTGTTGCAAGAATGTTATTGAATAAAAAAAAACATTATTGCACAACACAAATAATAAGTCTGTAAACTCAGGCAACAGCGTTAAGTTTAGGTTCGAGCCCAAACGACTACTGCGTAATACAGATATACTGATGCGTGTTTAATTGATGCAATTAATAAAAATATTACATTTGATGTAGCACACGATAACTCAATATTAAACAATTTCAAATTTTAACATATCAATGTACAAAAATAGGATTTTCAATATCTTTTTATATTATTACATTTTCAATTATATTGCTTTTAAAAATATTGTAGCTGATAAAATAATATATTACTCAATGTAATTATAACATCCCTTTGGGAAGAGAGCCTTGTAAAATATCGAACACTTTGAATTTGCATAGAAAATAAATGGTATTAGACATAATGTTTTTAATAGTTTCGAAATTGGTGTAACACCCCTTATATGCCATTTAACGGCATAGCAGTCGATAGGTTTTGCTTAAAATTCTATTTTAACTTAGAAAATAATTGTCTACGGCACAGGATAGAATTAGAATAGAATATTTATCCTCGTATTACACGCAATTCGTAGAAATACGATGGTGTAACAGGAAAACACGTTCGCAGTTATAGTAAATCTTGCCAGATAGTTTAAATGCGGTCGTGTAAACTGCGACTAATTTCTGAAAATTTAAACGTGGGAATGTCAAGCGACCGAAGCCGAGGATATGATTTATATCGTCTATATATAGCACCGGTTATCGATTCTATTTTACGATTCACGAGACGCGTTTAGTCATAAAAACAGTGCCCAAGTCATTTTTACAACTCGTCTTTTCGTTGCGTCTCTTTATCGCTGTCGATCAGATCAGGCCGTATCGGCAAACTTTTCCAAAAGTTCATTCTCTCTTGATTAAGGTTCATCGACATCTCAACTTGATCCTGTCCTATACGAAGATATTCAAGGGCATCCGTTCTCACTGGTTTCCATTTAATAGGTACGTCTTTCGACACTTCCGGTGTAGGGTTGCTGAAAAAAAATTAAAGAATACACAACTGACAAATTGCTCATGCTTAAAAATATTAATAATTACTCGATTTTAAATTAAAAACATGTTTGTAGTACAAATGATCTGCATTAATTGCAAGGTACAGGTTCCACATATATTGCAACATTAGATGTACTCCGTTTTGTCATAAATCCATAATAGCTACAGTCTAACTATGAATTTCTTGTGCTTCTGAAACGTTCGGAGACTTAAAAATTATCAAGATTCAACGTCTCAAAATTTTTAATTTTGCTAGAGAGAGAACGTTTACTTCTAAATACAATATTTGTTTTGAAGATGTTTTCTTGTTCAATGAAGATCAGATAGTGAGATGACAAGTACTTAATATAAAATGAAAGATAAAAACGATAAAAGAAGTATCAACTTCTCGGGTAGACTCGTTTCCAGGATTGCAAGGGTGCGGGATGCGCATTCTCATTTCTCGATAATGCAAAGATAGGGTTTTTCAGTAGTTAGATAAAAGATCAATCTAGCGCGCAAGCATACCCAGTAGTTGCAAAGTTGACCCAAAGGTTTGTAATCGTGTCAATCATTTTGTTATCCTTATCGCTGAGCGGTATGTCTTTAAACAATTGTTCTCCAACAGGGAACAAATATTGTAGTTCATCGGCGTGGCATACTCCATAATCGTTATCCGGATCACCAAATATTATACTGAACGATGCACTTCCTCGATAAGCCATATAGTAGTAGTAAACAGGGGAAGACTGTTTCTCAAGATAGTCGTGTACAGAACTGTCAGCAGCGTAGCTGAACCAAGCATCGCTGTACATCTATAAATCCATATAAATATAGCTTTTCGTAAGCAGAATTTAAACCGAATTGAAAATTCTTCTACAGGGAGTCCGGTAACTGGTGGTACAAACGAAAAGGGGATGATTCTATAATACATGAAAAAATAAGTCGAAAATATACAGGGTGTCCCAAAATTCCTTCAACAGCCGGAAATGGGAGGTTCATGACGTCATTTGAAGCAACATTTTCCTTTGTAAAAATGTTATCCGCGGCTTTGTTTAGGAGTTATTAGCGAAAAACACTGACCAATCAGAGCGCGACCTAGACGCGAGTTGGCACAGTCGGCCAATAGACAGTTTGCGCGCCGAGCGGACTGTGTCAACTCGTGTCTCGGTCGTGCTCTGATTGGTCAGTGTTTTTCGTTAATAACTCCTAAACAAAGCCGCGGATAACATTTTTACAAAGGAAAATGTTGCTTCAAATGAAGTCAGGAACCTCCCATTTCCGGCTATTGAAGGAATTTTGGGACACCCTGTAGAATAAAATTTTATCATGCGAGGCTTTGTTTTCGAGAAAATAGACTTTGAATTTTCGCCGGGTACGTGTGCACTTGATCATGTCTCGATCGTTATACAGTGAGCCACGAAAGTATTCGAACGCCCTTTAAAACAGAATAACTTTTTTATAATTGTACCAAACGACTTGATTTTTTATAACGAAACCGCTAAGTTTTACGGCCAGATATATGTACTTACATCGATGAGATTAAATCTGGTGGAATTGTCGATTGGTTTATCGCGGAAATAAAATTCTCGAATTTTGGTGGCGACCTGCTTCATCTCCTTTGCAGGACATGATTGTCCGAACAGCAGTGTTATTGGAGCAATTTTCAGGAAATCGTCGTTTAATTTCTTCACTAATGCTCCATTGTTGCGTGCATATAGTCCTAATGATGATGAATTTGAACAATAAAATTTATTTATTAATTCCAACTGGACAAATAATAATATAATCGAGACGTAACATTAATGCAACATATATTCCATATCAGAATTATAAATAGACTGCAGTTGTTTATGCAATTTTCAATTTTTGTAGGCAAATTTTAAGAAAGTGGAATCATGCGAAATCTTATTTTCAGTGGCAGCAGTCTTGGTAGTTCTGAAATAAATAAAAATTGTACTAAATTCTGTGGAATTTTGTATTCTAGCTTTTTTTTCAATACTTTCAGAAGCCATAAATGCATAAAGATTCGCAGTCTAATTATAAAAATAACAGAACCTATATAACGTTCTCGAATCTCTTTTCGTTTTACAGGATTTTCACATTTTCTTCAATCTCAAGAATTCAGATCAATTTATTTGGTACATCAAAATAAGTTGCACCATTAACACGTCACTTGTAATAAATATAATCAAATGATCAATAATTTAAAAAATTTCAAAGTGACTGTGAGACCTCATCACAACAGTTGAGTATTAAAAGGATATTTTGGGTAGCTCAATTCTTCGAAAACTTTAAATTTTCTTTTGTTTTAGATATATTTAACGTGCAACATGTTAAAACTTCATTCACTACAGACTAATGAAGTTACATCCAAAGTAGCTAGTCGTTTTATACGTTTTCCAAATTGACCTCCGAACATTACATATACATAAATAACCCTTTCGTACTAAATTCAAGAAAAGTGTTTCTCTTATAGTGTCTTAATTACAAACAAATGATCGAAATATTAAAATTCCTTTTGAAATACATATGTTTCAATCTTCAAACTCCATTGTCAAACAACTACGACGCAAGTAATGTAAACATTGAAACTATGTTATCTTATACCCCACAGAAGAAACAAAGAAAGTAAATTGAATTCGGTCTAACAGTTTATTTACCTTCACTCCAAAAAATCATTCAATAATTGCTGCTCTGAACAAGAAGACTTCAATTAAAAATGAATGTATTATAAGGTGATACATTAAATGCATATACGTATAATTGTACTATGTACCTGGTGCAATAATCGCTCCTTCTTCAGACGTAACTCCTGTCATCCATGGTATATCCATCATGCGACCATTTCGTGATGAGATTGCAGGATCTTCCGTTAGGAAAGCACCTGGATGTTTAGGTTCAACTACCGGTCTAAAGGGTATCATGGGACAGTAACCAAATACCTGACAAACATTATGGAAATTTAAAATCAAACCAACACTTTAGTGTCATTTAATTTCAAACATAGCGACAGTGCTGGGGTAAACTTTCCTTTACCGGACTCCAAAGTGCCTTTCTCCTACAAATTATGATGTACCCGCTCCGGGTACAAATCTACTGGATTACATATCAAATACATCATAATTTATAGGAGAAAGCCACAAATTTTGAGTCCGGCAAAATAAAGAGCAGCCCAAAGCTGGAAAAATAGTATTTTAAATAGTAAATAATAAATAATCCTATTTATTTTTTTAAAGTATGCGTACAACTTTGAAAATAAAATATTTTATTTGATGCAGGAATTTTTGAAAATAAAATAATTTTAAGAGTATTGAAAATAGTTGTATTTTCTTTCTCTCTTTATTTTCAACTTCAATTTTAAATGATATTGCTGAAAATAATGATTCTGATGAGTGTAAATCGTTTCTTAACGATAAGATAGACTGTATGTTTATGCGGTTTCTCCGAGTATTATATAATAATAATGCAAAAAGCAAAATATTTTATTTCGTGTTTCAGATTGTTAAAATAGAAATATTTAGTGAAATAGTGAAATAGAAGAGAATCTAATTTAAAATAGGTACTATTTTCCTTAAGCTAAATAAAATCTAAAATATTAAATAATATTTGAAATATTTGTTTCGCCAAATAATGCAAACCTCTGCATAGCGAGACTCATTAATTCGATAATTTGGGATGAATTTATTCGAATTTTTATGCAAAATAAAAATGTTCTCCCTCATTTACAACAAACGGGGGTTAAACAGACACTTCTTTCTTGTTTTAACACTAAACCTACCGAGCCTTAAGAGTAACTGGTGCATGTTTCCTTATAAAAACGACGAGATTGATTTTATTTAGACTTTGTGCCGCTCCTATTATACATATTATGCACATACGTGCACTACTAAAGATATCTATACAATCGTTACTTATGAAATCAGTTTTATTATTTTTCTAATTGTAAAATAAAAAATATGGACCCGGTCATTTTGGCTGGTGTTGGTAGGTTTAGCGTTAATAATTCTAAATTTTTCGGAGGAAACAATAAATCTTCCGGTAGCTTAATGGTCGTTAGCGTGGTTAATGTTTCGTTTCAATCACCGTAAAAAAAAAATGAATGCAAAGCTACACCTTGAAGGACAATGCAGGTGATTTATTGCTCGTTTTGTGTACGCTTTCACTTCCAACCGTACCAACACTCAACACACTTCCCTGCCGCGAAACCACAACTATCTTCCAGCACAAGGTTCCTTCTGGCTTTATAATAGATTTGGTATATTTATGTTTCTACTAATGATAATTAGCAGTAATCCTTTTGCTGCACTTGAACGCACGTTATTTTATTGCTGAGCACATCCAATTAATATTTCTCACAAACACTGCTATGCAATTTGTAATGAATGGTGGATCAAACTCGTAGATATTTCTTTTTAACACTAGAACTACCGAGCACTACACGCAATTGGCATGTATTGCCTTATAATAATTGATTGTTTAAACATGTTTAAACATTCATAACGTATTAATATTGGATATCACTGTATTCGCTAAAGTCTACAGAATCTTTTGCTGTTAGGAACAGTTCAATTTATTTTATAATAACATCGTAATATTTGTTTAAAGTTGAAAAATATGCCTTTTATAAAAATCAAATTTTTCTTAAAAACTGTGCGTCGAGGGAGAAAATTAAGGGCAGATCACCGCAAAAAGCTCTATAAGAACCACCCAACAGTAATTGTTGAACTTTGGTGTTGGACAGTGTAATTGCCTCACTGAACATTTTCTGCCTGAAACGTTTTCCCGTATTACTAGAAACAACGGAGATATTTTCGGTGAGAGTTTTAAATGCCTCACCCTACATATGTAGGTATTATTTAACTTATTGGTTAAAGTAATCATTAATTTTTTTTCGAACCATCGAAAACTGTCTTTTCGAGATCTCTGATTCACTAATTCGGATAATCGAGGTTCAGATAATTGACGGTAATGTTAACGTTGACGTTGGTGTTGAAGATAAATGATATTGAGTAAACATAATGAATATGCGAAAGCGAAATAATCATTATTGGTATGACTAATTCGTGTCATTGATAGTGTTCTGACTGAGAACCGTACTTGTTCGATGATTATCAATTTTTCTTGTTAGACTTAAACTTTAAAGCATACATGCATATTTTTCTGATGCATGTACGTACGTAATGTACGTAGTTGCGAGTGCACCAAACTGGTTTTTCCACAAGCTGCAACCATAATCGCTTGAATGCCAAGCATTATTTTGACACTCGAGTAGGCGTGAGATAAAAATTCGAATTGCGAAATCAATTCGTTAGAGCGTCACGAAATGTCCTATAAAATCAATCAAGTGTATTTATATTCATAATTAATACGCACCAGAGACCTATGTATAGATCATACTAGAGTAGGTGTAATTTAAAATAGTAAAAACTGTAAAAGAATTTAAAAATATATAACCTATTTTCCACTTCACTTCAGTTTGTTGCAATTCAGGTAGGCATTTTTTCTTTTGCATAAAAGTCCGTTCTATTCATAATAAAGAGGTCAAATTCAATACAAATCCAATACCGATAACGCGTCTCCATATTTTAAAGTGGTGAATAAATAAATGCAACTGTTGCATAATAATTCAACATTTCTAATGATTCAATCGTATCGTAATAATTGTAATAATTCCACTTTCTCGGATGATTTATAATACATTATCCTCTTCTAACGTGCGCACATTGTTATCAATAAATGATAAATAAATAAATGAACAAAAAAACTATCGTTTTTCGAGTTTTCGCAAAAAATGCAAACATGTCACATCATTTGTGTACCCGTAATCATTTAAATATGACCGCAGTATCATTAATTACGTGTCTCCTTCGTTTCCAACATTCAAACAAGTTAACCAGCCGGATAGACTGATTTATTTTTGTTTAAATTATTCAAGGTTTGAGAGATCCAGTCATCGTTTACAACATTCAAGATCAAGGTGTTGCCGCAAGGTCGGTTCGCTCACGAGTTCGATTCACGTTTGATAACGTAGGACGTAGGCTTACGAAGCATATCGCTTACAATTGCAATTATCAGTTACGAAACCCCATATTACCGTCACGATTTTCTTATGATTCGTTCCGGATTTGAAGATAAACTTATGTAATATGGATCATTTTACGAACGTTGCCGTCTGCGAGCACGTTCGATTTCAATGCCAAGGTTTGACTCGTTGTACTTGCATAACTAGAATCTTGCTAATTTGAATTCGTTCTATCCATAATAACCGGATTAATGATAAGTAGATTAGAAAAGATCGATTGAACGTCTGTCGACTCGTACACTCATTAATAAGATTAATTCGACGTCTGTGAAAAAGTTATTAAGAATGTCCATCTTCGTAACACACTGTGCAAACTATTATACCAATAAAAACTTAACAAAAAATTGCATCTGTTAGGATAGTAGGTTGATATCAACGCGCCTAACAACTGCAGCGCTACCTATTTTGGCGCGAGTTCGGCTATTGAGAGAACATTGTTTGCTTGCTGCATTGATACAAACTCGGTAAAATCACAAGATTAAGTTCATTATCTCGGATTATGAAAGCTATAAAAGGATAAAACAAGTTGTACTTATAGACGAACAGATAAATATCAAAAATGTTGCAGCGCACGGCCTGACGGGTCGAAGATGTCTTCACGAAAATTTATAAAATATTCAAATTTTCCATATTCTTTCGAGTTCATCTTTTCGATACACTTACCTGGAAAGCACGATCCGTCGCGATAATGTCCCGGACGTTTACCTTTCGCAGGCAAGCGATCATCTGCTTCGTGTCTTTCGAAGGGCAACCCAAAAGATCAGCCAGTTTGATGGCATTCTTCTTCGCTGCGCCTGGTCTGGACACAGCCCATGGACAGTAACCGTTGCCACTTTGTGAAATGGCGCGTTGGAAAAGACCTATATTTTCACAAATTATCCAAGTCAAAATACGTTATGCAGAAATTGTTAATTAACAGCATTCTGCGAATGACACGCAATCGGGAATTTTTTCATTTTTTCGTGTTGTTTCATTTTGCGAAGTGTCATTTCGCGACCTTGAACGCGATTGACCGTAGTTTTCCCGATTGCGCGATTTTCCTGGGAATATTCATTTTGAATTCAATATGAGCGTTTGTGGGAATCCTGATGTAGCTGATCATTTATTTCTACCATAGACGTAATTAATGGAAGTGTTATGAAACTTTTTTCCGTAAAGCACGTTACGATGGAAAAATGGTCTCACGGATATTTAAATATTGTTATCGATAATGTAATTCTGTTATACGCGCCATTTTGCAAATTACTGCCAAGTTTTTTGCACTGTTTGTTTTGCAACTTCTGTATATTGCATATGCAATACATGTATTAGAGTTCAATTTTCTTGAGAACTGCACGTGTATTGTATTAAAATGTAATTCTAATGTTAATTTGTACACTTCATCCACAGTAGGTAAAATAATCATTTCCATATCATGCAGATTTACATCTGCCATCGTTCCAATGTTAATTATATTTTGAGGTATTGAAGTTCATTATTCGTGATCTCACAATCAGTAATATTTTTAATTCGAACATCCGGATCAATTCTTTAAACCCGAGAGATTAAGTAACAACTAATAATAACTTCGAATATCTCGCTAAATAATGGAATATACATATAACAATTCTAATTTCGCTAATAACATAAATCCATTGATAGCGAAACGAATTATGTGTCTTTGTAATTTTATCATTAAGAAAATTTATTCGTTATTATTTAAATATTTTTATGTCATCGTACTAATTTTATAGCAATAACTAGACGCGGATGTTTATGCAAAACAAAAATTTTCCTCCTGAATTGCAACAAACCGGAGTCAAATAGAAAATTTTCATTCTTAATGTGTTTCATAGATTGAAAATAATACAACAGTGTTTTCAAATTCTTCTACTATTGTTACTGTTTGAAATTACACCAACTGATTTTTGTCATAAATGCATATAATCCACTGTCTAGTAATAACTCATTAAGACCTTGCCGTATTTTAACTTTTAACGAGTCACACTCGTCATGAAGATTTTAAACAAAGTCTAACAAATATGAATGTTACGCGTTTCTTTTTAAACGAAAGAAAATTTGATTCGCTTGTAATCAATGTTTAACACGTTCCGTGCCGAGCTGTTTTTGCTTGATTTTTCATTCAGGCCATTTGCTTTGTTCTGTACTGCATTTTTGATAATACCTCATTCTTTTGGTCGGAATATTCTAGTCTTAAGATGCCTCTACATGACTTTACAATAAATTTTTAAAAATTTCTTCGTTTTACAATGAAAATTCCAATCGGCCTGAACGGAAGTAAATGTAGCCATACAAAAAATGTAAATTTTCTTTTCTCTTCTACGACATTTTTGTGGACAAAGACGTTTTAATCACTGTAACTGTAGAGAAAATTATATGGCAAGAGGTTAATTGCGTTCCATTCTCCTAAATTTTTATTTTGGAGTCTGCATGAAAATGATCGCCGACAGTTTTCGAGAGGATGTTCTTTGGAAACATTAAGTTGCATACATATTCGTAAAAAAAATTACTGACCTCTTGTCAAGCTACTCATCATGTGGTAATGAACGCTGGCGCCTCCAGCGCTTTCCCCGAAGATTGTTACCCGGTTTGGATCCCCACCAAACACAGCTATATTTTCGTGTACCCATCGGATGGACTGCGCTTGATCCTTCATTCCATTGTTTCCAGGTAACACTGTATCCTCCTTACTTAAAAATCCTAATGGTCCAAGTCTGCAATATTCAATAATTAGACAATTAAACAATTATAATTAGACTATAGACTATAATTTTTCTGTTAATAAATAGAATTACTCAAGCACTTAAGAATTACTCTATCTTTAATAATAATTCGACTAAGCCTTCACGTGAAAGGACTTCAATTTCTCTGTAAGGCTAGAAGAATTAGTTTAGTAAATGACGTTTAATAAATATGTTGAAAAAATGCATTTGATCGAAATTGCGAAAAACAATAGTAAAAATTGATTTTTACTACTTCTTTAGCTGGGCCAATAACGAAAATTTAAAAGGTGTGTTTTGTAAACTCGTATCAATTATATACGTTCTGAAAATTTCATTGAAATTGGTTTATTGGTTTACGAATTATAAACGATCAAAAGTGGCGAAAATTACAATTCTTCATGATTTTCGGCCTACAACTACAATCGATATAGTTCGATTTTACGCTGGATTGTTTAAAAATCCGCCCTATTTTTTATGATAAACTAAAAAGTATCCTCAAAAATTGGTGCAAAAGTGGTGTGTCACCATCTTTAATGATTGTTTAAACATGTTTAAACATGGATATCATTGTATTCGGGAAAGTCTACAGAATCTTTTATAGTAACATCACAATATTTGTTCAAAGTTGAAAAATTTGTCTTTCCTTGAAAATCAAATTTCTGAAAAACTGTGCGTCAAGGGGAACCGAAGTCGGCGCAAAAACTCTATGTATAAGAATCGCATAGAAAAAATCGAAACGTCAAAAAAAGTTGAAATTTGTTGGACAGTGTTATTGGTTTATGTCCGAACCTGTAGTTCACGGTGACAAGAATGATATCGTGGTCCAGCAAGAATTTCGGACTATAGAATTCAGAATGACCGGCTCCGCAAATCCAACCGCAGCCGTGCAGCCAGATCATAACGGGATAGCCTCCTTTCAGTTTATCTTTCTCAGTTGGCAATTTCGGTGTATACACATTCAAATACAGGCAATCTTCATCGCCGACAATTTCATCATCGTGTGTGTAGATGTTCCTCTGAGTGCATATTTTAGCGTCCTTCTTGGCCAGTCGAACACCGTTCCATGGCGCCGACGGTTTCGGTGGCTGAAAGCAAATATATTTCGCAACATGGAATCTTTTAATTCCCCGTGTAAAAATGAATTGAAAATATTTTTTACATTAACGGAGTATTTTGGTTTCCGATCTCATTTTTTTCACCCATTTTCAGGAAATCTTTTCCGCAAACTTATTGAACCTTTTGCATTGGAATTTTGCGCACATATTTATTGGCGTTCGAAGTACATGTACGATTTTTCCAAAGTAAAAATAATAAAAATTACATGAGCTACGTATTTTTTTATCGAGTGTGTTTTAGAAAGCATGGGTGTCGAGTCTTTCATGATCTTTAGTATAATCACTAGACTGCAGACTTTTATGCAAAATACAAATTGTCTGCGTCAATTTTTCCTCTTTAATAAGTTGTGAATAATGTAAATATTAAATTCATTTGATGTCTTTTCTATTTTTTGTTCCACCTACTCATTTCTCTTATACATGTATAAAATCTGCAGTCTAATAATATAATCACTTAGGATTCCTGCGGCTGCTTGAAAAGATATTTAAGTGACACTATGCGATTGTAAAAGTTGCTATTGCTGAGTGTGTGACTCGTGAGATGACTGGATTGTAACGTTTGTAAATACATATAAGTAGAAATGAATAATGGAGTGACACGCGAGCAACATGTTATTCTATGTATATGAACTATGAACAACTTTTCAAATATACATTTCTGACGTGTTAGGAAATACTACTAGCGTAATACTATTCGGTGAATGAAGGCTTTGAATAATTAGTAGGTCGAAGTGGGCCGAAAGCAAATTGTTGAAACGCGAACTGGTTTATTTCTATGGGAAAAAGGAATTCTTCGATGTGAGAGCATGAAAAGTTACCGAGGCAATTTAACGTGCATATTTCTAAGAGTTTCGTAATAGAGTATAATATTACATCATGGTATATATTAACGAAAACAGGTTTTTTGTTTAGTAGTAAAACTGAAGAATGTATCATTCCATTGACAGGCAACAGTCATATTAAGTTTAAGAACAAGTGCATAAACAATTTCGATCCTCTTACAATTATTGTTAATGATCGTAGACTGACTCTTTTGTTTTAATCAGATAAATAATAAACAAAATTTCGATCCTCTTATTGGTTTTGCAATCCAAATTCACCCTCTTGCAAGTCAAATTCAACCTTTTGAAAATCAATTTCACCCTTTTGCAAATCAATTTCACCTATTGGGAATATTTGAAATAAATAATTTATTTATTTAGATCAAATATAAAAATATATTTATTTATAGACCCTATTGTATACACCCTATATAAGTGAAAAAAACTGATTTTACGAATTTCGTTAATTTCACCATTAGAATGTATTGTAACAATTCAAGCCTTTAATTTACTTCGAATTCATTGTACATGCAAGGATTTTAACAACAAAGATCGAATGAATAATGTAACAACGTCATAATGCGGATACACATTCCAATACCTTGTTTGAAAAGAACGATGGAGAAATTTGTAATTCGAATTAAATTGTTTAGATCTATTACTACAGTAACGAATGCTCATTATTACACAATTACATCTTAACATCTTATTACACAGTCATCTCAATATCGTGAAATGAGTAGATTGTTACATTGTCAGGTATTTATTGAATAGCTAGTTTTTGTTCATCATTGAACCACCACAGATTTCAAGACTGAAGCTGGCCCCTTTACAATGAGACCTTGAAACTTGATGTACGATTTTTCTCTACTGTTTTATGAGATACAGACGAGGAACAAGTTTGACCATGACCTTCACGGTGTACCTGATATTCTTGTAAATTTGATAGTACACCTCTCAAAAAAGATCACACATCAATTTTTGAGGTCTCGTTGGAAAGGGGATGCTTCCAGTCTCCAAGTCTGTGGTGACTCGACTCGCGAACAAAATTTTTTAATGTTTTCACAGACGTTTGAACTGGTACGATTTTTCAGAAGAAATGTGTCTTCAGTTTTTCACCTGCTATATCATACAAAATTTTTCCAGGAAAAACTGAATGGATTCAGAAAATAGTGTCCTCAAAATGAGTCCAAGTTTATTGATTTATACTATCTCATTAACGAAGTTTATATATGCCCACTGCCCACGATTTTTTCGAGAATGAGATATTCAGTGTTAAAATTTAAAACATTAGGTCGTCCCATAAGTTCGTGCCGCGGATATATTTATTATTTCCGCGGTGTGTTGTATGAACTTACGGCGGTAAGCAACCGAAGGGATTAGACTGATGAGAGTTTAATGATCGAGTTCAGTCTATAGAAGGCATTCGAAAGAAACAGTTAGTGAACAGCAAGCATTTCGTCTTTTACATAGTGAAAAACCATGAGAGAGACGCGTATTGATTTTCGGCATCTTATGCTGTATGAGTTTCGCAAAGGAAATACAGGAAATGCAATATTTTAATGAAAAACCAAAAAAATGTTACAGTGACGGTATAACGGCTTTACCAAAAAGATGGGAAGAGGCTGTAGAGCGAAAGGGTGATTACATTTTTTCGTAAGCTTTAAAGGTACGCTTCATATATTAATTTAAATGGTAGAACAAATAAGCGGCACGAACTTATGGGACGACCTAATACTTTTTGTACCCGCTATATATCAGTATTCTGCTTGAAACGTAGTATTCAATTAATGTGAAACTGCATAGAGATAATCTTACCTCGAATCTAAGTGCTCCAAGTGGTGGCAGTGCATACGGAATTCCCCGGAAGCCCGCGAACTCTCTCCCGTGTCTGGTTTTCATAACCAGGCCTGCTAAAGTTCCATTTTGTATTTTCACCGTCGGTACGTGGCTCTCGCATGCAACCAAGTTGCTGAACCATGCGCAACTCACTAACACTGACAACAATAGGCTTGGATGTCTTGTCATTCTGTTGCCAGCAAACCTGAAAAGAGCTGAGGCAAATAACCTGAGTAAAATAATTGTTTTACGTTATTAAATTATTTTGCACAAAATATATACATAAAATGAAAAAAATGATGTAGAATGGAAATATTCTAGATCAGAAGAAATGTTTAGTTTTCGTGTTAAAATAGTTCCGAGTGCAAAGGGTTAATATATCTAGTGACCAACTATTCTTGAAAATTTAATCTTTTCTCTATTGTCCTACATATTGAAAAAATTCTAAACGAAAATAAAATTTGAAACTTTAAGAATTCTTTGTGCTTCGTTAAGCCTATGCAAATGTTCCTTACAGAAATTCTATGGACTCACCCAACCGAATACAATGATACTAATTTTTGATATTTAAACATGTTCCAATAGTCAAAATTAGCTAGGCACCGTTAATGTACATATGAAAATTCTCGACAAATTTTGAAAATGTCAATTAAAATATCAATTGAAAATAATAAAATAGTTGTACAAGAGAGGAGAGAAATCAGTGATCAATATGATCAGTGAACGCAATCACAGACGATGCTACATTGTTTATAGAAATCACACTCACGCTAAGTTTTATTTAATGTTAACAACTATTGAATATGTTCTAACAATGAGCTGCGAAAAATTGAAATTATTGGACTATCCATTAATTACTGGACAGTGTTATGCTTGTGAAAACAATGTTGTGTTTTATAGATACTATTTGAAGAAGGATAAAATCCTGTGGTTATAAAAAAATATAAAATTATTGAAAATGAGACATTTGTTCCCATAAAGTATACTTAGAACTAGAACATTGTATTTATCCAAGATCAGAGTACACAAAAAATGTTGCACTCTAATTACGTCTTGCAGGATCATTGTAAATTCATCAATCTGATAATTGCTTGCAGACAATAAAGAATGAATAGTCACAGTCAGTATGCTACATCATTTATCACTGTACACTGTATACATAATACATACACAGGAATATGTACATATGCAATATGCTGCACGATTATTCACGTTAGTGATTGCAGTTTATTCCAGCCATTAATCGAGAGATGAAATGTGATGATTGGTGAGATGATAGGATTGTTTAAACTGAACTTTTTATTACGCAGAGACTCTAATCGTATATTAAAATAGTAGTAGAACTAATTGTATGACAGTTGCGGCAAGTAAACTTAAAATATTATTTTCTTTAGACTCTGAACTTCAGAAAAGTCACAACTTGAATGTAGACAAAATGATCTGAACTATCAGTTTTAATTTTTCCAATTTGTTGAAATAAATTTCTGAAGAAAATCAAATTTTTTAAATAATTTACATGTCTCTAAAAGTAATCCGAATACATGATAATGAAAAATAGTTAAACTGTCAACTTTAATTTTTACTCTTTTTCTGAAGAAAATCAGATTTTTAAAATAATTAAACTGTCTCTAAAAGTAATATGAATACACGATAATGAAAAATAGCAACATAATACTTTTAATGTTTTATCAATATTTTATTAAAGAAATTTACTTCGGGAAAATTATAATAAATACTTCGTACATTACAGCGCGCGCGCAAATGTTCATGTTTTCAGATAATTTATAAATGCGTTGATTAAGGAAAAATGTAATTCATCTGTCAATAGTGTCGTTATATAAGAAAAGATAAAAGGCAAACTGGATTAGAATAATAGAAAAATCGTTTTCATGAATGGAAGGCAATTTCAAAACAGAGTAATTATCAAACTTAAATCAATGACAATTATAAATTAGTTGAATAGAAATTGTCTACCTACAATTAGAAGAATTTGATAATTGTCCTTTTTTAACCGAACAGGTAAAACGCTTTTCGTCCTTATGAGAGAAGAGAGGAACGCGTGCGCGACCCACGGCGGTAAAGAAACGACTGTTTCAGGTGAGAGACGCTGGATGGATTATGGATCGTTACAGCCGATAATCTTGGGACACGCGGTTCTCCAACATACACGCACACACAGCTACAGGCAGTTTCCTCATTATAAAATCACCGAGGTTTCCGGCAATTTAAGTGGAATCAATAACACGTCTCTTTAGTTCGAACGATAATTTAGCAACGTCATGATTGTACTTTTTCCATTGGAAAAATTATCGTCAACCATCCTGAAAATAATTACTCAAAACTGTACCAGAAAAAATACCAATTCGACATCTGAAAGTAGAAACTGGAAGTAGAGAAATTAGGTTTTCTTTTCAATGGAATGTTCATAACTGGATGACAAAGATAATCATACCTATGCAGCTCAGTGTAAAAGAATCGAAAATATGTTTTGGATTACAGTAAAGAAACTAAAAGAAGTCAAAGTTTACGATTCGAAAACATGGTATCTAATATACATGTAGAACACTGGGGAGATTTATAAAGAAAATGAATAAATTCTTGCTTTTGTTAGCATGCATAATATGTACATAAATATGCTACAACAAGAAAATTCAAAATGAAAAATCAAGAACTGGTGAATTATTTTTTAACAGACCAGAATAAATATATTTAATAATAAATTATACAAAAATAATACGGTTCAGCTCACTTCTAGCACAATTTTATGCAAATTCATTACTTCTTTATTGATTTTTGAGATTTTATGATATGTATATAATATGTATTAAATTAATGCATATTAGTACATATTGTTAACAACCTGAAATTTCAAGAAAAAAAGAGGAAAATATTCATTATGCATTGATACATCAAAATCCTTAAGGACACTACTACAGAAAGTGATTCACAAAAGTTGGTGATTGAAAACTATGAGTAATGATTATTGTAAATCAATTTGGCATCTAGGTAGATCTCGTGATAACAAAAAAAAATATAACAACGTAATTAATTTGAATTTCAATACGGAGGGTGTATTATTTTCCGACACAAAATATTCAGGAAGATGTAATGTAAACTATCACGACATGATAATTTCTGCAATGTACATATATGTATAATAAGTATGTGTACGCCAACATTTGTATATTAAAAATTACGCACAGTTTGAATACGTCGCCAAAAACCACAAATAAAATTCGTTGATGAACTTCGAAGGAAACGTTTCAATACTGATACCGTCAAACTTATCACATTGAAATTTATTACGTGCACATTGAATAACTGCATAGAAATATCATACTGATGTTATCACATCAGAATTAGAATGTCGATTTAAAGTGTAAGATGAGTGTACCGGGTTACGTTCAAACATGTGTACGCATGCGCACTGGAATCAGTGTTGGGATATTGCGCGGGTTTCACGCGCACGTGCGACCGAATGCGGGAACGTATGGACGTCCTAAGTTTGTGGAGAAAGTGGTGAGGAACTATTACCACTCAGGAAAGTACCGAAAGAGTTCAGAAGTTCATATATTATATGTTATATGTGCATACATATTAAATTTTAATGCAACATACACATGTTATACATTCATATTTCAAAATCAAAGCATAACTTTTGCGAAATTAGGCAGGGTGACCAAGGTACCCCATTTTAGCCCAACTTTGTACTTTACTGATGCTAAAATCGTCGCGCAACTCGTGCAATATCCCAACACTGACTGGAATACGGAGTCTTGAGGTTACATTTATGGTGAATCTATATACACGTATGACGTATAACCCATAGACTTATAGAGATAGACTGCGCAGTATGAATGAAGCGCTGAAGCCGGGGCAGGTCAAAGCAGGTCAAAGAGTGAGAAAAAGAGCAATAGCAAGGGGTCGTGCTCGCTCTTTCTAAATGACGGGTTGGTGGGGAAAGATTCGCCCAATGAAAGTAGGAAATGCGTAGGAAGTGAGAGTTGACTGGTTCGCTGCGCCCCCACCAACTATCAGTGTGCGAATCAGATAGCACGACCCAACGGCCGCCAGTGACGGCCGTAGGCTTCAACCATGGCTTCAACTCGCCCGTAAGACCTGACGGCTGCTGACGGCTCAGTCTATCTCTATGTATAAGTCTTTTATGGTGTAACCTACGGACTTACTTTAGCTGCCGCATTTTCAAAATAGTCTGATGTGATATCGAAAGCATTGCTTGGATAAATTTTGAATCAAGTGTGCACAACTTGAAATCAATCAATTAAAGAACGTTCATTATTAATTAAAGTACTTCAATTTATTGAAAACTTCCTATCAATTCCCGGATAAATATAGTAAAAACAAGCTAAGAAATCATTCTACCGACCAAATGTTGTGTCAAGTTCAGCGTTCAGCATGTATGATTACAGAAATGTTGGGGAACCTATCATTTTATAATAAACAACATGTCACCATTAGACGAAACTTCTACAATTCAAAAGGAGCTATAAGTTTTCTGTTACACAATATACGTACAAAGCGTATGGATGTGTCTAACATAGTTTACAAAGAGAAAGAAGAACCTGATGTAACATTAACTCTTAAGGACATGTTCTTTACACGAGAAGCACGTGAAAAGCACCATTTCCTTGCGCTCCATTTCAAAGAGTGGTGGGCGCATGTGAAGAAAGATTATGCAAGATATTCTGCAAAAAAGAGATACATAGAAGATGTGTTACTCGGTGCTGATATAGCAAGTACTAAATTCGTTCTAAGAAGCGGTGGGATAGTAAAGCTCTACGGTCAAGACAATTGGTTGGAGAAAGTTGGAAAAAGGCTACCCGAGTACCTCCCCGAAGTTTATGATCCTGACTTTGTTGTGGAGTCGATAGATTTTAGAGGACAGCCCATAGTATTTGAAAATTGGGAGTATGTTTGCAATCTTTTGCAACTTCGGTGGCTTTGCATCAGAGGATGTAGTACTATCGATGATTGGGTGTTAGACAAAATATCTATGGAATTCCCAGCCTTAGAATACCTTGATGCATCGAATTGCATAAATGTGACAGAAAGGGGATTAGAAGCATTATATAGAATGCCAAATTTAAAGAAATTAATAGTAACAAATTTTTACGAATCTGCAGCGTTCGAGTTGACCTGCCTCATGCTAGAAGATGTTAATCCATATCTGAAATGTGAAATATTAAAGCCAAATGTGGAACTTATAGAAGATAAATGATTTGTACATTAGTCGCTAAAAATATTTTTACATATACTGTAGATATTTATAAAGTTCTTAGATGCTATGAGTAGACTGCGGATCTTTACACAAAATAAAAATGTTCTGCATTTATTGTGGGAAGCAGGGATAAAATAAAAATTGATTTCATCCCTTAATGACTTTGTTACATTAAAAGCAATATTATGATATTCTTAAACTTTTCTAATCTTTTACTGTTTTATATTTTACCCAACCAATTTCTTCGTAAATGCATAAAGATTCGCAGTCTAGTTATGAGCATACAATAATTGTGCAATTCTTTTCCCAGAATTAAGTGTCTCTCATCAATTTATTTTTTTCTCTACGCCTCTTCACATAATGTAATTCTGCTTTGTTTGAAATTCCATAAGTTTTTATATTTTCTTTATCATCTGCTAACTTTATATTTTCAAAGCATAAATAATATTTTCTCCATACATGCTTCCAACTTATTATTCTTTTCACGCTCTCTCTTTTCAATGATAATGTCGTATGTCGTTTGATAGCTTTTTTAAGATCCAAGACTGTAGTGTTATGAGGTGGTACCTAAATGTAAACAAGATATTACACATTTATAATATACTAATATTATTTTACAATGTGAGAAAGGTTAAATATAAAAATCATAAAAGATGCGTTACCACAATTCCAAGTTTTGGCAGTTCTCCGCGATTTAAATATATAGTTATTGCTTGTCCTTGCGCAACTGCCATTTGCGCTTTAAGTTCTTCAATTGTCACGTCCGTCGGTAAACCATGTAGAAGCGGATCACTTTCGATTATATTATTAATTGCTTCTTTAGTTAATTTCACTAATTCTTCATGATCCAGTTCTTGATTTTTATTTACTGTTTCTTCCTTTTCAAATAAACTGTCACGTTCTTTTGAATTTTCTGATTTCGCATTCTTCACAGTATTCTGCATCTTGTTACTATCTAAATATGTATATTTAGTTATACGATATCAGAGAGGATATCTCTGACGATATCAAGAGAGCTACAGTTGACAGAAAAATACATATAATAGCAATATTGTGCTTGGATTTATGTAACGCGTTGTGCGTGTAAACGTATCATAACAAAACCTAAATATGTATTTACATACATGAGTACACACTCAAGATTCACGAGTTATAATTTATAATCCTTCTGTTTGATCCAGTTTGATCCCTCGGAATTGACGCATGCGCAGACAATGCACTTTGCCTCTCTAACGTCGCGTTTGATAACCTCTTCGTTATCACGTGTTCTATCCCTACCATCTGGCATGGAATCGTGCGCAATTTATCGAGAAAGAGAAAAAGGGATAACAACTAATGATAATGGCGTGCCAAAATCATTCGCAGAATCACGATCACACGGTCGTGATTTTAACTTCATTCACGCCACGATCATGATTTTTTAATTTAGAGTGAATTAGCTCACTGTCATCCTAAATATGTACTTCTTCATCTCTAAACATGCGATGTAACCAGATGTAACTCACAATTTTGTCAGGTTTAGGCTCTGACTTGCGCGAAGAACAGTTGAACAGTTATGCTCTCCGCCAATCAGAAGCGATCATGAAAATTACGAATCACTGTGATTGGGAACGAATTACGAACGTAATCGAATCACGAATCACGAGTGATTCAAAAGTAGCAGTTCGCGCCATTCCTACTTATATTTATATTATACCCTCTCGCTCACTCAACACTGTTTCTCTTTATCTTTGGCTGTGAGGGCTGCACTATCATGTCCACAATTCGTTAGCCAATCGTAGTAAATACAATGTTTCTTTGACCCCCGTAGCGTCACGTTTTGCCTCCTTAACTGCGAGACATTCGAGGGACAAAACTGTATTTATTACCAGGGTTGCCATATTTTATCCCCTCCGGCCCCTTACCCTTCCGCCTTCTCGCCCAGTTTCGCAGCGTACCTCTTCCCACTAACGCAGGCGACAGTGGCGACACGCGACGAGTGGGAAGAGTGGGAGCAGGTAAGGAAAATAACGGGTGTACTTTTGTTCCACGCGACGCTACGGACGGCTTGGCTTGAGTGAAGTGGTTTTCGAATTCAGTTTACAGCAGTTTACAGACTTTGGTGTGCAATCTAGCAAGAATCAAAGTTTTAGAGTGCCGTTTGCAGTATTTTATACTACGCATTATTTTAAATTATTGAGAAAGCAGATTACATAACCTAAAACTCAATGTATACATTACCTGCTTTCTCAATAATTTTAAATAATGCGTAGTATAAAATACTGCAAACGGCACTATAAAACTTTGATTCTTGCTAGATTGCACACCAAAGTCTGTAAACTGAATTCGAAAACCACTTCACTCAAGCCAAGCCGTCCGTAGCGTCGCGTGGAACAAAAGTACACCCGTTATTTTCCTTACCTGCTCTCACTCTTCCCACTCGTCGCGTGTCGCCACTGTCGCCTGCGTTAGTGGGAAGAGGTACGCTGCGAAACTGGACGAGAAGGCGGAAGGGTAAGGGGCCGGAGGGGATAAAATATGGCAACCCTGTTTATTACTGCATTGAGGGCGCGGTTGTCACCGATCAATCTCAATCTCGGTTGCATTTGTATGTATGCAGTTCATTCTGCAATTCGTGAGCTGTAGTGTACTGACCCTTCGTACATATCGTGTTATTTTACTGCCAACGTTTGTCGAAGCGCGGTGATCGTTAATTATAACGATCAAACGCAACAAGCCGGCCATCGTGCGGAAAAGCGTACCGATATTTAGATTGGAGGAGGATTGATATCCAAACATTCACCAAGATGACGGTGATCACAAAGGCCATTGGCGACAAGAGGACGGACAAAATGGAACAACCGTTGTTTGTTGAAGACAACGCAACGGTTAGCATTGTTTTTTTTATTTCACCGGTCTCGCTTTGATATGCCCGTTTACATTATTGAATACATAAAATTTCGTTATATATACTTCCACACTTTGCGAAGCGCGTAAATACATAGAGTTTTATTTTTTTTGTAAATAAACACCCCACTTATTATTTTGATGACACAAATTGTTGATTTGATTCGATGTATTTGCGAAATAAATCAATTATCACGTACGCAGTATTATATTTAGTCTTTTTGCTTCGTAGGAACTGCGCATATGATACATAATTTGATAATAGTGGGTTGCATGTATCTCTTTGTACAATAATCTGTCCCTGTTATCACAGTTACAAGGCTGTATATATGACTATGTACATACATTCTAGGAAATAATACAAGCGTTCAACGAATAATATTTCGCAGACTATTAGTTGTTAATGGTTCATGTTATTTAGTTGCACACACTGTTGTTTATATTTATCTTTATTTATATCGTACAATACTTATAGATAAGTACATATCCTCATTGAAATATTAGAATGATAGGACTCTATCTCATTTATCATATTTCACGATTTTCATTATTCGTGTTTTATTACAAATGTTTCTAATTTCAAAATAGCGTTTTCTAATTTAGAATAATTAATATTAAAACAAACTTAACAGTTATTATTAGACTGCGGATCTCTTTATGCAAAATAAAAATTGTCTGCATCGGTTGCAAGGGATAGAAACTAAAAATGTTATTTTTTCCCTTAAGGGGGTAGACTTGTTTCCAGGTTTGTAGGAGTTTTGTCATTAATCTAGGCCGCAATCGCCCTCAAAAGTTCTATTTTTACTTTTATAAGGCGTAATTTGCATTATTCTGAAGCATAAAGCCATGCATGTACTGTGCAGAGCATGAAAGAATCTTAGCAGGAAGGGAACAGGGCAAGAAGTATGACCACTCGGAGTCCACAAGATCCACAGTCTCGTTATTATTGCATTATTCCAAATGAAATTCCCAATCCTTATATAAGATTTAATTGATATAGAATATTTGTAAAAACAAAATATTTTTTCAAGCAATATTATATTGTAATAATTGGTATGCGTATAAGAATTCAATAGACTATTTGATGGTTCCAAGAACCTGTATTACAGAATTACATAATAAATACATATTTTTAAACAGGAAGATACAAAAGGAGACCCGGAAGCGCAAGTTCCAAAAAAAGTTGTAGAGCGACGTTATCTAGTCACTTTCTCTGGAAGGAGCATACCTTGCATCAATGTCACAGCAACATTTTCGCTACTCCTTGTTGGATTGTTGATTCTGATGACTGGTATTTTGGGAGGTCTATGCATATACAAGCAATTTGCTAAAACACAGATGCACAGATTTAGAACAGGATGGTACAGCATTCCCTACGATAGCTCGAACAGAGCACCATGTAACAACAGCGCGTTAGCAGACTCTGAACTGTTTAGAAGCCTAGCTAGGGGTCCAGATCAGGATGCAATGAATGCTGAAAAGTATTTGGATAGCGACAACAGGAAAAACAACTTTTTCAAAGAGCGATTTGAACTTGACTTGGAGAACGAGCATTATGATATCGATGTGCCCGATTTTCAAGGTAGACGTCAAGGCCGGTTCGTCCATGACTTTACGTATGTACGTAGAATAAATTACATTATATTGAAAAATTATTGATGTAATATGATCGCACAATATTCTTTTTTAATGATCATGTGTAATTTATATACATTGTAGAACAAAACTGGCATCGTTGATACTGTTAGGCAATGTTGCTTCGTAATGCCATTAAATCGACAGAGAATTTTACCACCACGTAATATGTCCGATCTTCTCAAGAAAATGTATAGTGGTAAGTATTTTATATATTATGAAAGTAGCAACTTACAATTTTCAAATGCTTTTCTAAAATTGTTTAGCACAGTAGGTAAGTATACAATCTAATTCTAAATGTGCAAACTAAATTACAAAACTGGATTCCATTAAAAAATGTTCACCATTATTTAAACATAGTGACAAAATTGAGAACACTAGGTAGCAACATATTGGATAGAAATTTCAAAATTGAAACATAATTCGGAGTGCAAAGAGTTGAGATCTGGCAATGTCACTTAGAGATCGTACCTTGTTAATAATTTACTCTCTGTTACCCTTAGCAATTTACATAACAAAATATCAACGCATTTTGAATCACATGTATGATTGCTTTTACAGGTTACTATGAAGTAGACACGAGAATCGTCAAAGAAACAATGAAAGTAGTCTTACCACCGATTACTGATTTGTCCCTTGTTGGAACATTCATAGCTCGTGAATGTCGGGATTTACCCAAATACATGTTGACGAAAGCAAATTCGAGTAGCTCAAATGGTATATATAATTATTATATTCGATGTTATATAACTATAAATACCTAACATAATATTAATTTGTTTATTTTATATTGCAGTTTTCAAGCGTAGCATATCAAACGGTATATACGGATTATTTGCAGGAAAGAATATTATAGAACTAAATATTTTAAACATAGACGACATTGAAGAATATAACAAAAGCTCAAAAAATTGAACAAAAGGAATTTATAATTATTCATAATAGAATATTTACTATCAGTAGATCAATGTATAAAAATATTATCCAGCTCAGCAAACTTAGGTAAATTCTTCATACATATCCGGAAAATAATTCGTATTCCTGTCATTTGCTCTTTCTTTGAAGATTTGATGATCAAAATCTCAGTATTATTATATTTTAAAATACTCATTCTGAAACGTTTCACTGTCAAGCCAGAAGAATACTCATTCTCAAACGTATTCATTTTCAAAACATTTTTAAGTCTTCCTACCATTCCATGCTTTAGCTCTGAGTCAGTAAAGCTATGACAAAAACTGAGTATATTAATTAATGTATTTAATGTTTTATCAGAATTTAAATATCTGACCACGTATGTAGCTGATATAATTGAAGATTAATTGAATTCCATAAAACATTGATGGTGCTTATTAATAAGATAGAAATGCATATTCTTCTGTTTCTTTACTTCTTATTTTTAGATTCTTTAACATGCAATTTTAGAGGCATAATCATAGAAGTACGTGTTGAAGTCGTTGTTTACTCGAAGCGTAATCGCACTATTAATATTTGTACAAACTAGAAAACTCTTTTGATTTTTTTTAAATTGACATTTACTCTACGAATTTTATGAATCGTAATATTTTTTACTAAAACAGGATGTTTTTTATCAGTGTATTTGGAGTCGATGATTATTTAAAGACTAATCACAGTACTTTCATATTATACCAGTACTGCTCATGAATGAATGTAATAAACAGGTTCTTTTTCATTAGATAATAATAAATGTTGTATAACAATACATGTGATTTATTGAAAGAAATTTAACATTAAAATATGTACTGAAGACGATAAGATATGGATAATAAAGTTGCTGTGACCAAATTAACATTGTGGGAATTGAAAATTCAAACATGTGATTGAGTGACTCTATATTAAACTTCTCTTCGATTTTATAACATTCTTACTGATGAATTCGCATCACGTTTTATCTATAAATCTTTTAAACCATAAAAGGAAGTGATTATAGTGTTGTTTGATCAAGTCTGTGTATTTGAATAACAAGTATATGCATGCACCTTCAGCTTCTCAATTATTTTTTAAACTAAAACAAACAAAGTTATTTTATAACCACTTCCAATATTTAAAGAAATTACAAAATGCCTTTTTAAATTAACCGATTCATATATATAAAGTTTGAGGAAATATTTCCTTAGTTATAAAAAAGCTTTCGTACTATTGCAATGTATTTATTTACCCGTATAATAATTGTACATATTTGAATATGTATTTCTTTCATATTAAAAAATACTTTCACTTAACCATTTTAGGGTGTCAACCTAATTTTTCTGAAAATAGAAACTTACGAAATTTTCTATACATTCTAATACTAGCTGTTTTTATTGCTTAATATCAATTTTGTATCCTTTACTATGCTCATAGTTATGTATAAACGATATATTTTGAAATATACATATACTTTTTTTATAAAAAGAATATATATATACATACAATTAGTTTCTCATTTTCAGTTATATAATTATTACTAGGACGTTTAAAATTGATAATTTTACTATAATTATATTAGTTTAATTATATATCAATTATAGTTACTATAACATATGCATTTAATTTCCTATAACGAATTGCCAAAGTTATGAAATACTCTATCAGAAATACTTATAATATAAATTGTTTAATCATTTTAATTCATACAACATTTAATTTATAGTTATAGCTACATTGTTATTGTATTATAAAATACTTCAAGAGAATGAATAATAGTAGCAGAAAACCATTACTTGTAAGCTATTCGCTTTTGTAGAATAGTTTTTGACTGAATTATTGAAATATGTTTTTATATTATTGCTATAACCTGATTTTCCCATTGACTTGCCTATTAATATCTGTGTCACACCACCATTAATACGTTCACATGTATGCGTTTTTCATAGGTACAACAAAGCAACAAAATTGCTTAAACTTCAATGCGTGTGAGATGTCATAAATTATAGGTGCATATTTTGTAGCTGTAGGGAAGAAATTGTAATACAAACCTTATTGTTAAAATTGATAGTAACTACATATTGTCGTAACATTTATAGTAAAAAGATTGTATGAAAATATGCACTTATAAGTGCAGTATAAAAATATACAATTATAAGTTATAATCATGTTTATGAATAACATAGTATGATCTGTGAATTGTAGTTTGATGAAATAAATGATACAATCTATATATGTCTCTGCTGTACATTATTAATTTTATAAAACCCGAATTATACGAAATACTTTTCTATGTACAACATAAAAACGAAAATTGCCATTCCACGTTTCTATTATTTAAGTTTAATAGCATAACTTAATTAAATTTTTATTAATCTTCTCACAAGTTAATAGTTAAAAAAATTTTACTTTTGTTTTAAGAAATTTCGAATATTAACTATTTTGTAGATTATTTCGAAGATTAATAGAAATAAATGGTGAGTATATTTTTAAATTGTATTTGCAATATAAAAATAAAAAATATCCTTCCACATAGTTATGTGTATAAGTACACTATCTATAGATTCGTTATTTCATGTTAATTATTTTAAGTAATTTAAATAGTTTTTATATCAACAAAACTTCGAGTTACTTTTATTGTTTCTATTACTAATACACTATTTCAATAAATTGTCAGTACTCAGTACAACAATAATTAAAAAATGAGTAAAAAACGATCACCATTTTATCTTTCTTTAAAATAAAAGACTTGTATTTCAGTTCTTATTTACTATGAATAAGGATCCATCATTTTTAAAAAATTTAATACGTTTAAATTTCGTATAAAAGCACGGCCTAAATTTTGAAAACAAATTTGTAATTTTCAACATCAATAAATACTTGTCCCTTTTCGATCCTTTTACTCACACTAATTTTTTAATGCAGGAAAAACTTCAAAAATTGTTCAAACAATATTCAATTCAAATATATATATTTTCATGTTATACATATACTACTACTTTCCAACAATCATCAACAATGTTTGTAACAGAAACAAAAATCGATGTATCATGTATAAAAGCAAACATTAAAAGTAATCAAGTTGTGTTCAACAATTAATATACATATATAAAATCATGTATACACTGTAGGTATTTATTAGCACGCAAACATAAAACTGATCAAAAAGTGTAATTGTGGTCGCCTGTTTTCAACAAAAATTTCATTTCGAAAATATTCTCGAGCTTTCGAAAGAATTTTTGCCGTTTTTCTGGTCGTGAGTAAAAGAATTTGAAATGAAACGCGAGGTGAATTTGCGAGATTCCGCAGCGTTGGAGCATGCCTAGTGAGCACTGCTCTGAAACGTGCGGAACCGGAGGAAAGCCATTGGGTAGGGGTCCCGTTAAAATAAAACTTCGATTTTCTGCAGCTATGAACACCACCGCACAGGAATAATTCTTGGTGGTGGGCGCAATACCGTGTCGGCCAAGTCGGAGGAACGCGTCGCGTCGCCTGCTGTTCAGTTAGTAGCCTTGCCGGCTGTTAGTGTTGTCAGTATCATCGCCGGGCGTAGTACTACGCACTGAAACGCGAGGTATTGATCACGGTGACTCGTGCAGCACCTCAAGACACAAAGGATCGATCCGTGCCGCCTTCGTTCTGTCCCTGAATTACAAGGTATAGATCAACTAAAACACGTGTTAATTCTACAAACGGACAGACTTTTTCATCCGCGGTGCGACCGCTGCATTCGCAATAAATAGATCGTGTCCGAGCGTTCGCGAAGCGTTTACGTGCAGCTCACAGGATTATTGATCACGGAGCCGTGGTTGCTCACGGGGACAAAAGGATATTCTGATGTTCCGCGTGCCCCTCGAATAAAGAACGTTACGCGTCGCGTTGCATTGCGTTTATCGTCGAAATAAAAAGAGTGATTGCTCGCCGATCCTGTGGAAACTACGAACAAAGAGATTGTTGGTGCACTGTGATACGCGGATGCGCTAGATAGCTGAAGATAGTCCGTGCATTCGGGAGTTGACTGTTACCTAGTGCGACTGTAAAGAAGTCTCTCGTTGTATTTCGGTCCGGTAAATGTTAAACGTAGAGTGCAGTTATCTCGCCTAGTCGTCGGACGTTGATACACAAAATTATTCCGTTTTACGAGGACACCATAGAGTGAGTCAGAGCGACTTTTGAACTGTTTTACAGTACCTTCTACGTCTCGGAAAATTCATTCGAATGTTTTCAATCGGTACCCGAATCTTGAGCACACGTTCTGCGTTGTCGAGGGCGTAATGCTTTTCATTTACATAAACTTTCAGCGGCGAAGGACAACATTTATTCTGGTACCTCGTGTATGTAAGATTAGGTTGATGCACCTCGAATGCTCATTCAATCAATCTCTCGATAGCTGCAACACCTTCAACGCACCGCGGAGAAACAGTTTCCTCCTAGGTTGGAAAATCTTGTTTGCCTTTTACTCTCGCGGAAAATCATTGTGACATTTGTGTTGTGTAATGTGTGCTATAGCATCGTCGAGTTGAAGCTTCGAAAATTCTGTTTGAGTCTCTAAACTGTTTAAATTAACATCTTTGGACGGAAGGTTCGACTCGACGTAACTCCGAAAACGGTAGCTATATTTCGGTTCAATTCCTGGGCATCAATTATTACGCTCGGCATTGAAAGTTTCTCCTGCGCTATACGTGTCTTCCTGTCGCGTGAAACCCTGGCAATTTCGAGATATGTACAGTTTTTCATAGCGATGTCTGCAAAGTCTGTCGTGTAAACGACTGATTGCGATGCCCCGCGTGTCCGTAAAATGCAAAGTATTGATCGTTGCACCTTGTGTGGCTCCGAATTAAAGACATTAATCGCGTTATCTTACGTAATTTTCGGACGCGACCAGTGGTGTTAGCCTACTCGCGTGGTACGCTTTTCAAGCGTTCGAGGTGTTTTTTTTTTCGTTGTTATAAACTGAAGAGTGAATTGGAACTTAGGCAATCATCACGCATGAATTGGCTCCATCTCGCGAGCGTGGTAGATTTTTCCAAAAATATACATCATAAAGAGGAGCTTCTATTACTGATTCAAGAGACGATGACAAAGTTGGGGATGACCGTAGTGGAAGCACCGCACCGTGGTGAACGCCAAAGAGTGCAGATGCGGTTATGTCGTTGCAACACCGCCCCTTATTTGCCCGTGAAATATTAGGTTGATGCATATGAAATGCCGTTTCCTCCGATAAAGTTTCAACCGCACCTGGCTTCTTCCGAACGTTATTTACTCGGCTAAAATAATGTCCAGGCAATTCTACGATCTTTTTTCTAACGGACAATTTCATTATACCAGATATAAATCGGATAGAAATATACAAACACGCCGTGACAAGCTACAAACGGAAGTCTAGTGAATAGACAGCGGATTATGCGTTTATTAGAAAAATGAGTAGGTGTAATTTCAAACAGTGAAAACATTAGAAGAATTTTAAAATACTGTTCTATTATTTTCAACCCATTAACCATATTCAAAAAGAAAATTAATTTCTATTTCACTCCAGTTTATTGCAATTTAGGTAGAACATTTTTATTTTGCATAAAGATCCGCTGTCTACTTACGAATATTTCCAATAAATGCTAGAACATAATATTCAATAGAATTTAGAAAAATTTTTATTTGTTTTGGATCTACAAAGACTGTTCCCATTACAAATAGGATTCTATTTCATGCCACTTTCTTCAAAGTCTATAAAAATTGAAAATTGGTCATCAATTGAACATTTATGAAGAAATTGGTTACGTGAAATAGAAAACAGTGAAAGATTAGAAAAATTTAAGGATATCGTAATGTCGTTTTTAATGTAACAAAGCCGATAAGAGATGAAATCAATTTTTATTTTAATCCTGCTTCCTGCAATAAATGCAGAACATTTTTATTATGCATAAAGATCCATAGTCTAATGATAACTTTTAAAATTTGTCAAAAGAGAAAATACATATTTATTGTATATTATTTCTGTTTCTTACGAATCACCTGGAAAATTTTTATCTTGCATAAAGATTGCAGTCCACCAACACAGTGGAAAACAGTTGTGCAGACATAAAAATTTGATGTATGGAAATAATTATTTAACTTAAGACGGGCATTACTGTGCACATAATCTATTTGGACAAAGTTGGATTTTCGACTTCACAGTATTATGTAAATTTATTGTATATGTATATCCCTGTATATATTTACGTACAGGGTGTCCCAAAAATGTTGTGCTTCTTTGAAAAGGATTATTCCTGAAGTCGTTTGAACTAACTTTTTTCTTTGCAAAAATGTTCTCCGCGGCTTCGTTACGGAATTCTTAACGAACACGGACCAATCAGAGCTTGACTACTGATAAGCGCGACGTTGGCATTGGCAGAGCCGAAACGTGTGTTTTTTCTGAAATGAGTGTTTTTCATTAACACTAACCGTACCGCGACCGGTCAAATGACCGCTTTCACATTGTTTATTTTTTAATTATTGAAATTATAAAATAATCCCGATTTTCGATCGTAAATGTTGAACATTTAATTTAATGTTTTCGACGCAACTGTTTCCTAATGTCTTCCTAACGTTTCGGAAAGAAAAAAAGTTTATTGCAGAATTGCTAGATTTAATAAGTGATCGAAACAGTTGCGCCGAAAACATCATTAAATTGAAATTATAAAGATGCTTCCATTAGAAATTATTCAATAAATTTCTTTACTCGAACACGTGTTATTATACAAATTGTGAAAAATCTAAATAAATTAAAGTCTTGTAATTTTTATAAAAGAATATATATGCGATACATTTTGTACCTGGTACGGTTAGTGTAATTTAATAACTCTTTAACGAAGCCACGGAGAATATTTTCGCAATGGAAAAAGTTACTTCAAATGACATCAGGAATCGTCCCTTTCATTTCTATGTAAATATCGGAGACTTTTAGTCTAATTTCTAAAAGTTAGAAAATTTGTTCTCTCGATTCTCTACTGTAATCCAGAGAGGATACAAGTGAAATTATCTTTACTTCTTTTAGTTCAATTCTAAACGAAAGTTAGTTATCTGGTGCATATTGGACGCAATAGTTCCTTGACGCAGTCTGTGCTTATTCAAAACGATGATGAATTCGATCAATGCAATGCGGCTTCCTCTAATATATGCAAGTGCTACGTGTCTTATGGACACGCCAATGAATAACGCTCGGAAGCATTTAAAGGAAGATTTTCACAAATTATTACTCAATACTGAATGGGAATGTTATGCATTCAGTAGTGTTGCAATTAAAATCAAAGATGCGCAACGAGGCACTATTTATCATTCCAAGGATTTACATACTGTGAATGTGCTCTATTGAGCATGTGTGCGATCTTGAAAGAGGAACATTTATCATGTTGGTTGTTTAATGGTCGAAAACAGTAATGTTTATTCGAAAGAAGGAAGTAAACGTTAACCCCTTGCACTACCATTAGACCTTCTTTATCGATCACAATCTCCTAGAAAAAGAACAAAGTCTATATCTACTGTATGCATATATGTTTCCTAATGACAGCGGATTTTATGCATTTATGACAAAAATGAGTAGGTGAAACTTAAAACAGTAAAAACGTGAAGACATTGTTTTCGATCGATTACGATTAGTTACATAAGAAATAAATCTTTATTCAGCTTCATTTCCATGCAAATGATGTATAAACATTTTATTTTGCATAAAGATCCGCTGTCGAGTAATGAATATGTATTGACATCAACAAAATTTCTGTAATCTTATCACGATTTGACTTAACGTAATTACAGTAAATACTCTGTAGTCGCAAAAAGGTCGTACACGTCGAAGGCAAAAGAAATATCGGTAAATATATCGGTGTGAACCACTACTAATTTAATGACAAAAATTCTTTTTTTCATTATTTTTTTTATGAGACTTTCACCAATATATTTGTGGCATTTTTCCCATTAAAATAACACTAAACACGATGTAATTTCAACTGTATTTAGTGGTTTAATTGACGATGAAAGTTTCGGGCTCAAGGAAGGACAGCGTATGGGAAAGAAAGAGACTCTTTACACGCGCTGTCCTTTTCTACGTTCGGCTTCGTCTTTGAAGTTCAAAAAAATAGTCTCCGTCAACGAACAGTGCACACTGTAGTAGCATTCTACTTTTAGATTAAATCGCATCATTACCATGTTATTTATACATATAATTAGACAGTGGATCTTTACGCAAAATAAAAATTTTCTACCTGGATTGCAACAGACTGGAGTTAAATAGAAATTTATTTTTTTTCTTAATATTGTTAGTAGGTTGAAAATAATATAACAGCATTCCTAAATTCTTCTAATGCATTTACTATTTTAAATTACACCCCATTTTTGTCATAAATGCATAAAATCGATTTATCATTATTTATTCAGGCTTCTAGGTGTAAGCTTTGATAAATAATATCGCATAATAAATAATGATAGTACTATCGTATTAAAAAGTTTTGGAAAATTTCCGAGAGTTCGCATCAAGTTCAGAGTTGAAAATGAAGATATTGTTCATTATTTTGACCAGAGGACTGTGTTCTATTGCGCGGCACTTAGCTAGGAACCATAATGACGTTACAGCCGAGTCGTGTTTCAATAGAGATTTCCGACTTCTACATAAGGAACTGGCGGAAGGCTCGATCAGAAAGGCTGTGAACGGAACATTGTGTATATTCGGATAGACAGCGGACGTATATGCACTTAATATACAAAAAGCATACGCAATTTATACAGGAAACATATGCAAATGTGCAAATATGCACTGAAAATTCTTCACCCACTCGCAGCCATCTGACAAAAAAAAGTTTAGAACAAGAGTTGCAGGGTATGGAGCAGAGCTGGGGAAAATAGTATTTTAAATAGTAAATGATCCTATCTATTTTAAAGTATGTGTACAACTTTAAAAATAAAATATTTTATTTGATGCAGTAGGTAATTTTTGAAAATAAAATCATTTATTTGAGGCAGTAATTTTGCTGAAAATAGTATATTATTTGAAGAATATTTGTATTTTGTTTTCAATTTCAATTTTAAATATTATTGCTTGTTCCTCAGAGTATTATACCAATGCAAACTATACAAATTTCTATTATTATTATCTATTATCCTTATTTTATTATTATTATTATTATCTATTATACAAATGCAATTAAAATAGAAATATTTTAGACTTTCTAGTTCTGAAATAAAGAAAAATCGTACTAAATTCTATGTAATTTGACATTGAACCAATTTTTTTGAAAATTTTCAGAAACGATAAATGCGTAAACATCCGCAGTCTCTACTGATAACTTTCTCACTTCATTGCGTCCTATATATTTGTCATACAACATTTTCGTTAACTCCCCTGTATTTGTTCTTCGTGTTATCTGTTCGTAAGAGTTAATAATCGAAAAGTTACCCACCTAATTGGTTGAACTTCATCGTGTCGTTCAGGAGAGTGCACAGAAACAATTGCGTAACGAATAACTGTTATGGCACAAGTCGTCTACAAAATTCGCAGGTTTGCGTTTCTTCTTTAAAAATTGATTGTCTGCGAAACTGTGCGCAAGAGATAGCAGAAGTGTGCTAACGTGTAATCAGCGCATCATGATCTGTAACATCCATTTGAAGTTAGCATTCGGAGAAAAAAAAAAGTTGAAGTTTATTGTACAGTGGTCGCGATAAAGAGAATTCGATTGACCATTTTCTGTCCGAGGTAGACGAAAACACATTCGAATGTTGTCCGGACTGAAAGACTAAGAGTTTAATTGTGTCGTATTTCGCAGTTAAAAGGCACGGGCACCTAGATTCAGTGGAGTAGAGTGAGTAAAATTGGAACATGGACGTCAGACTGCTACTGTTAGCCCTGGGGATCATCGGGGCGATGGTTGCCACGGTCGCGACGAGATTCGGCTTTCCCGGGTTCAACAAGATCGCCCAGATCTTCCTTGCTTTGGTGCTACTTCCGGTGCTCTGCAGGTTCCACCGAAAGCTCTACATTATCTTTAAGATGCTGCCTCGTGATGTGATGTAAGTACCAAACGATTTCTTATCGTATTATCGTATCAAACGTACCGGTTGCTTCAAAGCTACGGGCCTTTACGTTCGCTGTGGTGCATACACATAGCATCACCCACATTTCGAAGACCTTTCTACTTTCAAAGAATAATTTAGCGAAAACTAGGTAGTGCATGACACGAGCAAGCATTATGAATAACGAACTTCAAGTGTCAAACATGTTGAAGTTGTCTGCGTATGTATATCGAAATAAAAGCGAGAGACATTTCAGTATCGATATAAAACTATAGCACCGCATTCATTTTGAACACGCTTCGGGAATGTTGATTTATAGACTCGACTTCAGATAATTGCCTTGAAGCCAAAATTAAATTATCTACGAGATGACTGTTGTGGGCAAAGTTCTATAGTCTGTTGAGAAGTCGCGATACTGTGAAGCTAAACTGTTAGGGGTAAGAGGGGAGTCGTTACTGTATCTCGTTATGTATAAATATTTATGGAAATTGCAACTGTAATATATATTTTATCACTTGCTTGTTTTTACTTTATTCTTATTATTTTAAATAGTGATAATCACCATATTAAATTATCTCGTGACGTTAGTTCTCGGCACTTTTCTTCGTTATCTTGCTCCTATGCATATCCTATACCTATGCCGGGTCTATAATATGGTCTAAGTCTAAGGTACAAAACTGTAGCACCACATTCATTTTGAACAGACTTTAGGAATTTTAACAAGAATCATTGTTAATGCATTTGTACAATGTCACACGGTAGTTAACATAGTGAAGAACTTGTTTGATTAATTAATCAGCCTATTGGTAAATCCTCCACTATTATGAACTATGAACCCTTTGCACTCGGAGCTATTTTAACTCGAAAATGAAACATTTCGTCCCAGCTAGAACACTTCCATTCCCTATGATTTTTCAACTTTATGCATACGAAATTGGTGTAATACCTCATACAATACCTAAATGTAATTGACTGGATACCGACATATTTAATAATACAGTAAAAGCTCCTTCGTTGTCCAAAGGCCGGGGGTTTGAGCGGACAACGACCGTGTCCGGACACTATTTTTTATTTATGACTGTGTCTTTAGTGAAACGGCTAGTTAAATGAAACAGAAAAGCATTCGCAATCAAAAGCAGTCAACTGTCTGGCTTTAAAAAACTCCTTATTTCCTTGCCATATTCCTTTCCTATTGTTCTCCGTTCTGCGCTGGTCTAGACAGTCCTGGGACACATCTGGCGACCAGATCCACGCAGGCCTAATCCTCTCGTTGATAGGCACTGGACAACGATCGTGCCCACGATTCAGGACAACGAAGGAGCGATTACTGTATAAACAATATTTTGAATAATGGTGTGGCGATTCTTAGTGGTAACTCTGCGTCAGCTCTCGACTGTTGAGGGTTAAAAAATGGTTTGGGTGAGTTTATGAAAAATTCGCTTTCCTCCAACCAGCATATTCTATTTCTTGATGAGAAAACTGTGTACGTGATTACAAGGTTGTTTGTTACGGAAGAACCTCGGCATGGCTTCCTCAAGGGTGATTATTGGTTTCATGTTATCTTTTTATTAATTTTAATCTACGTCAGTTTGTGGACAGCATAGAGTCTACACACAACTGAACATTAGACATAATTTTCAATTTTACAAATCTTTGACTTGGCATGTCCACATAACTTTCTTGAAAAAGTTTTCGTTTATTTATCGCGCATCGTTGTGTTTCTTATACAGAGAAGCTCGGAGCAATATTCGTCTTTTTCGCCGCTCTTTGTGCTTTTCGAAAATTCCCTACTGTTAATGGAGTGCGAACATTCGTCACAACTTGTCTGTTGTTTATTAACGACTACCGAGGGTCTTTTATGTTTGTCGTGCATTATTTCCGATTACAGTATCACTTAGGACTGTGCGACAGGAAAAGTGAGAAAAGTAGAACGCGTTAAGCTTGCACTACTGCAATGACGATGTAAGGATAATATTATTGTATCGTTAAACGTTAAAAAATCTGAACAAAATCCGTTTAGCGAAACTAAGTGAATCGCGAAATTCTGAACTACAAGTAATATTTGGACAAAAATAAAATGTGATAAAAATATTTTGAGGCAAAGAGGTTTTTGATTATAGTTATTCAACAAGTAAAAAATGTTATTTGTGCAGCTACTTACATATGTATATGTGTAATTCTAAAGGCATTTACAAAATTCTCAATATAAATAGGTACTTTTATGATTAAGTTTTTTGGGTTTCAACTTCTAAAAATGCGGAAAAATTGCATTATTGGGTTAATTTGATAAATGAATAACGTGTAGTAATTTCTACCTAATAAAATATGAAATAATGGAGGGATTTTCGATATTTCATCAGAAAATATTCCGCAGAGATCAAGTATACCCTGCGCAATACGTGAAAAGCGGATCGTGGAAAGGAAAGATCGCAGAATGTAGAAAACGAGTGTTATCATCTGCGTGACATATACTTTCAACTTTCACACATCGCCTACTTCATCATTTAGTGAACTTATTATAAATATGAGCGGTCATTACAAGTTTGTGTACGCATTTAAATAACACATTTATAGACCTTAATGAAGTAAATATAATACAGTTCCTGTTTACAGTTTTGTAACCAGAAGAATATTTTCGATATTAATATTACTTGATAAACCATAATAACATAATTTTCATTATATAGATTCAATACAGTTCTCTTTTCATGTGTTGTGTAGTTACTTGTGTTTGTTATAGTATATGCTAAAATTACTGACCGTTGCACTTACTGTGTCATGTACAGGACAAGCATTAACAGCTGGGTCGACTCTCCTATTTACATTATACGAACAAAACTAACTGCATTCAATATGATAATATAAACGTTGCTGTATATTACTACGTTTTTATTAGCTCGCTTTCTTGTTTGTCTGTTTGTCTGTTTGTTCGGTACATTTTTGATATACATGCCACAATAAATAAATATAAATAGAATCCGTGGGTGTCCCAAAAATGCTGTACATCCTTGAAAGAGGTGATACATCCAAAATAATTTTTATAAGCCATAAGTGCATGAAGATCCGCAGTCTAGTAATTAAGTTAATTAGAGCCATTGTCAATGGAGTGCTCACATTAAAGCAGTCAATATCTAAATAAAACGCTAACTAGAATAATTTTTATTTTATATTCATGTTCACAAATTAAAAATATACGTTTGGCTGAAGTGCAGATAACATTATTTGTCATATTGGCCTTTATGGGCTGCAGCCCTGGGCCCCGTTCAATCAAAGAAATGAAAATAATTAAGCCATTGTCCCCCTGTGTGTATTTAGCATTGAAAAGAAATCGATCATTTGATTCGCGATCACCTCGTTTCAGTCGGTCAACCACTTCGGTTGCCTAACGGACCTTTTTGGCGAACATGTGTAGCCTTGCGTAGGTCAGTGACCGACCATAATCCGAGAAATCGTGCAGTAGAGGCGCATGCTTGCGAGCAGTGCTACAGATAAAAACGCGACACAAGATAAATAAAAATCACGGAGGACAGTGCAGGACTGAATTGGAAGCTACTCGTACAAAATTATTTACAAATATTCTTTTTATTAGAAATTACTCGAAAATAGGTCATGTTTTGTATCGAAGTAATACGTTGTTTAAATAATTATATACAAACAAATTTTCTGGGTTACTTTTTACTTGTTCCGACACTAATTCATATTAGTTTTGCAATAATACAATATTGCGTAAATTGATTAGTAGATTGCGGATCTTTATTCAAAATAAAAATTGTCCGCGTCGATTACGAGAAATAGGAACTAAATCGATTGTTGTTTCTTCCCTTAATAATTTTAACAAAGGAGAAATCATGTATTGACATTTTCATTCTTGAAAATTTTTCAACAATTTTGAGTTTCGTCTACTCAATTTTGCTATAAATGCATAAAGATCCGCAGTCTATTGATTACTTTTGAAATTTTCATTTAATAGAGAAGTACATATTTCTTATTTTGCCTCTCCATAATTAAAAATGTTATCTTTGTTTAATTAATCTGTTACTTGTTATTGTCCTTCAAGTAATATAATATTTGTAAATAAGTTGTTAAACATTTGTTATTTTTAAATGATATGTATTTATCGTTTTCATTATTTCTTTTTAGTGCGCAATGTTATTTGCAATATAATTGTACGTCATATATTATTTAAACAAACCACCAATCTTCTTTTGGAACATGTTGATACATGTTTAACAAATAATATCCCAATGTTATTCAAAGGTTACGATTGTATGTAATGATTAACATATGTAAGACTAAAGATTCGTTACTATATTTAATGAAACGCTTAACAAAAATAGATTACATTGAACTAATTCATTTAAATCTAATTGTGTTAATTATAGAAATATTTTTACGAGTGCATCAGTGCATCGGTAAAATATGTATTTGTATTCTACAACGAAATTATGTTCCCTGTTGTAAAAACGATTATGAAGATTTTTTATAATATTGCTATTGTTCACAATTGTTTTCAATTTCTTGGGAAAATATGCCAAAAGTGAAACATTCTTTTCTTGTTTTTCAATTATGTAAATTAATTCGACTAAAAATAGGTTAAAGAGTTTTTCATTACGGTCAACGGAGGACCGTTAATTTTGGGGCCCTGGACTAACACTGTTTGTGGGCCTTGCCCTCCCCTCCCCGCCCCCCGCCACGGTAGCGCGAGTGTTCGACCGACCTCAGGCGTGTACCGTAATGAACTGCGCGTGGCACATTAGGCCAATATCCGTATCCATGAGAACAGCGACGACCAGCCTACCATTCGACATTTCGGAATTACATACTAAGCACGTTTAAACGTACGCGAAAATGTTTCTCCACAGCTGAATAAAATTTTGGCGATGTGAAATTAAAAACTATTTTCCAAATTCATCTTCCGAATTTATTTTTTATATTTATTTTCCAAAATTATCAAGCGACACAGTGGAATAGATCTATAGTGGATACCACTGACAAAAAGAAAAAAGCATCGACAATACAGTCTTCCCTCGCGTAGTGTTACAACTTTGGGAGTATGGAAGCTCAAACAGCGTAGAGGTATTACGTTCTTTGATGTTTTCCGAACATAGAGAAGGGCAGCGCGTAAACGACAAAAAGGTTTTTATTTTTCATTCTTTTTTACAGAATTTTTACCAACGTACTTGTTAGATTTTTCTAATTAAAATGAGTCTAAACACGGCATATAATTTGTACCATATTTACTTATTTAAAGTGTGATCATAACTCGCTATGATATAGGTAAATATGATTGAAACTCTGTCGAGTTTGGTCTTGTTTTAACCGGAGAAATCTCACAGATATGTTGGTAAAAGTTCTGGAAATAGAGAATAAAAAATAAAAAAGTTTTGTATTTGCGTTACCGGTGCAATGTCATTCCTCGCGTTCGAAACTTTCATCGCTTATTAAACAAGTAAATATAATCGCAATTCTATCGTGATTGGTCTTGTTTCAATCAGAAAGAATCCACCAATCCGTCGGTGAAGGTTTCGTAACGAAATACCTAAACGTAATTAAGTTTTATCATTGCTAGACTGCGGATCTTTATGCAAAATAAAAAATTGTCTGCGTCGATTGCAAGAAATAGAAACTAAGTTGAATGTTATTTCTACCCTTAATGATTTTAATAATCATATATTGACATCTTCAATTTAAAAAATTTTTCGATTTTGAATTTCATTTACTCAATTTTGCTATAAACGTATAATTATAATTTCAACAAATTTGCTATAAACGGATAATTATTGTTGATGTAAAAATATACATTGTTTTCCAAGATAAAAGCGATGTTTTCGTATTAGCGACAGATCCATCCGTTTTATCAATAGTAGAACTTTTCTAAAGCTGCAACTGATAATTATTGTTGATGTAAAAATATATATTGTTTTTCAAGATAAAAGCGATGTTTTCGCATTAGCGACAGATTCATCCGTTTCATCGATAGTAGAATTTTTCAAAAACTGCAACTGATAATTATTGTTGATCTAAAATTACGTTGTTCTATAAAATAGCGAGAAGATAGGTAGAAAAATGTATAAAGGATGTTTAGAAATTCACTAACCAACGTTTTTCTCATAAACGGCAGTCACAAGTTAAAAGTAAAAAGTTACTTCAAATGACATAAAAAATCGCCCCTTTCAAGGAAACAACATTTTCGGGCTGCACTTGGTGTCTTATCTCTCTTCTTACTAACGGTATCGTTATTGGTTACGCAACGAAATCTGCAAAGAGGGTGTTTAAGTAAATATTTTGAATTTAATGCGACTATCGATGAAAATGAAAACACTTCCGTATTCCAAAAGCTCTGCTAAAGGCAAAAATTATAGAGCTGTATCAAGAAAATCACTCAAATATAAATATGCATATACGTTATTTGAAATTTCATGAAAAGAGGTTGAATTAATACAAAGGGGGAATGAAAAGGGGGAAAATTAATACAAAGGGGTAATAATTAAAGATCGCATTAATATTGCAATTAAGGATTATTTGTACAATACCTGAAATAGTAATTAAAGTTAGTATTAACTATGTATGTTACTTTTGGTATGTGGAAAATGCTGAAATGAATAAGACAGAAAAAACTGAATTTACATTTTTTATTGGCATTATTTATTTGGTGTATATGTATTAAGTAAATATTTAAATAATATATCGCCTGCTTAATTTCTGTTTAATTACCGGAAAACAATTTATTATACTATCATATATCGAAAGAAAATGGTTTGTTTCAAATTATTCTGAAACAATAAAAATATTGGTTTTATAACTGATAAACAATAAGAAATCTTTTAATTTAAAAACAAATATACTTGTTATTTAGTCTGACAGTTTCTGTCTTCATAATGCAGGGGAATATAACAAATTGCTGAGTTTACAATGTAGAGCAGCTCAAAGTATTCCAAAGGTCGGTTTGCTATCATTTCGAACATGTAAATCGTTACATGGTATGTAGATGCTATTTAAGTGTACTTATCTCTTATAAACAAGTCTAAAAGGCTTTATCTTTTTTTTTATTTCCTAACATTCACGTAAACTCTTGCTGAAGTACAGAGCGGACTAATGACTTCGACCACATCTTGAATATTTCCATTATTTGTAGACGTACAATTAGACTGCGGATCTTTATATGCATTTATAGCTTCTGAAAGTTTTCAAAATATACTATAATGTAAGATTCGACAGAATTCAGTACGATTTTTATTTATTTCAGTTCTAAGAAGGCTACTATGTACCACTGAAAATCAGATTTTATTCGATTCCACTTTCTTAAAATTCGTCAACAACAATTGCAAATTGCATAAACATCCACAGTCTACGTACAATAGATAGAAATTTTCTTCTCTTTTCTGTGAAATTATTACACAGGCAAAGAAATTCTTATTATTGTACCACGAAGATCCCTATAAATACCTTGTCCAACGAGACGAGGCAGTAAATGTAAACATAGCCGCTCGGTGAACAACGTATACAGTGTTCCCGCGATTGTTGTGAGAACCTCGGGGGTATCGAGTCTCGGGAAACGAAATGGTACTACGTTTTTTTACGTGTGCCGAACATAATTTCTTGGATAACCTTTCCAAGTGTAAACGACGATCCTGGGTAAACAATTTGTAATAATTCACTGTCATGTGTAGCATTAGGTAGAATGGTCATTAATTTTTTTGTAATTTCCTGTTGAGCAGAACAGAAGAAATAGATCATGATTCATTAAACCGTGCTCACCGTATAACTACCCTTGGGTAAGGGTACAGACTTGAAACTTGTGAAACTTCAAAATGAGAAGAAGAGCACAGAAAAAATATCAAACAGGTTAGCCAGGGTATCCAGATGAAGATGAGCACTTTCTTCTGCGAACATGCTATTTTCAAAAAGGCCGACTTTAAGAGTTCGTTACGATTACAATTTTTATCATATTTGATTAATTTCTTTTGTTAAAAGTAGATGGATATTTAGGAAGCAACAGAAACCTTGTATATGTCATTATGGAAAAGTTCATTTTTCGATAAAATGTCACTCGATTTTCTAATCCGCACCACTCCGGCGAGGAAGCCCCGTATATCCCCGTCTCTTCCCCAGGGGGCGGGGTGGAATCCGTAACGAGTGATTACCACCCCGTTAAAAATAAAAGGTCTCTGGACATACCTATGCCGAGTGAAATATATGTTTTTAAACAATCGTTTGTCGACATCGTATACTATTTACATTGACCGAAAGAACGTAAAGTTATCTTTCGTTGAAATTTTGCTGCTTTATACAATATTTAGACAGCGGATCTTTATGCAAAATAAAAATTTTCTAGCTGAGCTGAAGCTCATCTAATGCTTCATCTAACCCCCCCCCCCCCCGACTGATATATTTATTATTATTAATTAATTTTTATCGTTAAGATGTTTAATAGGTTAATGTTTAATGTTTAATAACGGTGTTACTGGTTTAAATTACACCTACCCATTTTTGTCATAAATGCATAAAATCCGCTGTCTATTAATTATACATGACGATGAATTATACAATACGACATCCACTTGTGAATAACATTGTTTGCTTAATAGAAACAAATGTTCGTGTTCCAGATTTCTTTACCGTGCCATAACCGCTGAACTTGAGATGAAAGTTCAACGTCGGAACAACATGACCGTTCCAAAGATTTTCAAGAAGAGAGTGGAACGTTACCCCACAAAACCATGTTTCATTTTCGAGGATCGTGTTTGGACCAATTCTGATGTACGTTTCAATCAACTTTGAAATGAATGAGCCGTTTGTTATGAAACTAGGGTGACTCTACTTTTTTGCTATTGAGATATTCAAGGTTTTAACCCTCAGACAACGGATTTTGTGGAAATGTTCTCCGCGGCTTTGATACAGAGCTTTGCTAACCCTCAGCACTCGAATGGTGAATCTGAGGTGTCACTAAAAATTGCTGTATTAGACATAATTTCTAGTTAACTACGCTGAAACACTACGAAATTGAATTTTTGCACAGTCGATTTGCCCCACTTTCATAATAAACGGCTCAAATGTTTGTTTGTTAACCACATTATTCTACATGTATAAAAATAAGTATCACAGACGAAAGATAAAAGAGAACGATTTAGCAGAGTACATTATCGTGTGAAAAGTCAAAGTTTAAAAACTGCCTAAAACTTAATTAGTTTGGAAACTGATTATGGCGCATTAAATATTGTTATTTGCTTTGTAGTAAACACAAATGTACGTAATACACTGGAATCAAATCATTAAAAAGAATTGATTAACTTTATCATTTATTCCTGCTTTAATTAATGTTTTAGTATATAACGTAAATATTTCTTCGGTTTGCATTTCAAGAAAATAAACAGAATAATTTGTGTCCGCAGTCTACTAATCACATTACGAATTCTATCTGTAGATAGCGGATTTTATGCATTCATGATAAAAATGGGTAGGTGTCATTTAAAACAGTAAAAACATTAGAATATAAAAATACTGTAATATTATTTTCGATCCATTAAACATATTGAGGCAAAAAATAAATTTCTATTTCACTCCAATTTGTTGCAAATCAGGTAAAAAATGTTTATTTTGCATAAAGATCCGCTTTCTAGCTATCTGATAGCTACAGTACAGAATCGCCAGATGAGGGGAATTTTCTCGAATTGAGGGGAAAAAGTTACCCTCCCTTCTGAAATAGAGTTTAATATTGGGTTGGAACGAAAGTTCGTAGCGTATGTAAATTAAAATTGAAAGCTAAAATTCAGATATTTATTCATGGATTTATTCAGTAACATATTTTCCATTCTGTTCTATTACTTTTTGCCATTTTCGAGGTAACTTTTCGTGTTATTGAATAAACATATGAATAAATACCTTAATTTTATCTTCAATTCTTAATTTGAAAACGCTACGAACTTTCTTTCCTCCAACCCAATATTTATAAAATATAGTATATTCTATATAATTCTAGTATATTCTAGTGTATATGTAGTATAATCAATATACAGTACGAGGTACTTCAGACAGCCTGTAAAATATTCAAAATTAACTTTTCGTTTTTCGTTAGAATTAAGTGGAGAACAATATATGTATTGTACAATTCACTGATCGACTGCTACGTCCCTCTTACGATCACCATCTACTTCATAAGAAAATTATTTTTAACGAAGCTTCGAGCAGCCTATACGTAGGGTGTATAAAGAGACCTAGAATTCTACCCTTCAAAGACGCACAAATTGGATTCTGAAATTTTTGTCTAGGCCTAATACTCTCGGAGATATTCAAGAAAATCGATTTTTCACCCCAACTTTGAGAGCTATTTTCAGCCCCTTAACATAAATGTCGGCCGCTATAAAAAAATACGTGTCAAATATTTTTTTGAGTTTTATATCATACCAAAATTTCCTTAAAATCGGCGTGTTACGATTGGGTAACTTCCCTTGTAAGTTTGCTAGTTTGCCAAGTGAATCCTGAGTCACCATATTTACACCGAAAGTCAACAACTTATTGTTAGATAGCCAATACTATTGTTAGACAACAATGATTTGTTTACATTTCACAAAAGTTTATTTACTTTCCAGTTAAAATTAGACAAATGCTAACATCTGGCAGAAATTTTTCTTGTTTATCAAAAAATATAATTAAATCATGTGTTTTATCCATGATTTCATGTTTTAAATGAATACTATGTGAAATTCAACGCAACCGCAGGAAGATCAAACATTGTACAGAGATATTAGAAACATAACAAATATTGATTTAAGTGGCTACGTACACACATATGTATCTGACGGAACTTCATATCAATTTATCAGTAGTTGCGCATCGCTCAGTTAGTTGTAAAAATCTGACACATAGTAAACTTGTTTGTCCATGTTACAAGCATGATTGAACAAGCGTTAAATGTTTTACTAACTATGGAATGTAGGGTTTTCTCAAAAACTGTGCGTCTATGAGAAAAATTAAGGGCAGATTCGGAATCATCGCAGATAACTCTATAACAACCGCATAGTAAGAATCGAAACGTCAAAAAAAATGCATAATTATACAGTGGTCTAAGTCTAACCCACTGAATAAGCCTTCTGTTGTTTCAAACACTGATGAACAGAATTAATGCGGCTCTGTTTATCGATTACAGATTAACAAATATAGCAACCAGATCGCGTCGGTGTTTCAAAAGGCAGGATACAAGAAGGGAGATGCTGTGGCTTTGATGATGCCGAACAGGCCAGAGTACGTCGCGATTTGGCTTGGTTTGGCGAAACTGGGCGTCGTGACGGGTCTAATCAACACGAACTTACGACTCCAATCTTTAATTCATTGTCTTCGTATTGCCGATGTGAAGAGTATCATCTATGTGGATGATTATGCGTCTGGTAAATATTCCACGATTATCATAATTGCAGCGATAAGGGCGAGACTTCCATTAATCGTATCCGGTGCAGTCTGATTGCACGTGTTCTTACAATATTGACAATTTCCTACCGAAAGTCGTTTCGAAAAGCAACATTTAATAACATTTAACATTAAATTAAATCCACGAATTTGCTCATATTTATTTAACGGTTCATTTTAGAGGGTTTTTCGAAACACATATCTCTTTATAAGACCTTGACCCTTGGTAAAATGGAACCAAAAATTTGTTTGACTTTTATAATAATTAAATAAGTACAAAAAATGTAATTGACTATATGGATATATTGAGGAGAATCCTCCCTATCTTTTCACTAAAACCTGAACTGTCTCGCATGTTTAGTTTTCGCGTAACACCTCATTTGTTATACAAATCATTTATTTTTGCAAAAATCAAAGTTTTTCGGAGACGTTACGTGATAGAGCAATTTTACTTTCGGATTTGAGTTAAAAATGACAAATTATAGAGTTTAAGAATTACCCAACAGTAATTACTGACCGGTGTTGTACAGTGATAATTTAGAACTTTGGTAAGGGAGTCAGTATACTGCACAATGTAAAACTGGCATGTAAATCTGCAAAAAATATTCTTGAAAGTTTTATTAAATGATCAGATAAAATACTATCTTGTTCGCGATTCTGAAAAATTGCAATTGTCTATAAAATTGTTTACACTTTGTCCAGTAAACCAATCACTCTAACATCTTATAGAAGCTAAAAAATCGTTTGATTCGATTTTCATTTGTTTGGTTTGATTGTTTTTAAAAGATCTAAAAATTTAAATGAATGTTTAAAAGATTTGTTGCCGCTGGTAATATTTCACAAGTTTCGTTTCGAGGCACAGTAGTCTGTGATTAGTCATGATAAATTGACAATTATGTACAAACAATTACGAGATCTAAGTGGCATTGTGGGTAACGTAACCAAGCAGAATCACGCAAACATGATATCTTCAATGAAACGTTGTCAGAGTGATTGCATTCTGCAATGTCGAATTAGACATGGAACGGTATTTTATTCCAATATACAAACTCATAAACATTCAAAAAATCCTTTGTATACAAAATGGAAAAGAAAGCCTAATACTCGCGAACGTATTACGCAAAACTATGATTTTTGTCAGAACTTTGGGGTCGCAAAGGGCGGGGGAGGGGCGTCCGGAGGGGGCGATGACCCCGGACGCACTCAGAAAGGGAGGCAGTGATAGCGCCGATATTTGTTATCATCTTTTTAATTTTCATTGTTGGCGATAGTTAACCTTTTTCAAGTTTTTTGTATAATGAATAAATATCTTCCAAAAAATCTGTATTTTTTTTTTGGTAGGTGGCGCAAATTACAATTTTGTCCACAGGGGCAAGTTTTTCTTACTTCAAATCATTCAATGACCCGTATAAAAATATCAATAAACGAAACATTGATATATTGGTTGGTTACTATATTTAGCAACAATTTTTTACTTTAATAAACGCCGCCGAGCCTCGTGTGTCAGTTGCTATTTCCGTGGATTCTTCGCGGAGGTGTAGGCAGAAGAATTACGGACAGTGAACGGTGAAAAGATTGTGTAAAATGTCAATTCTTGTTTTAGCCATCAATGACATAAGGGATTCGATTCCAAACGTGCAGAGGTACAAGGTGTACACTAGCCCCGAGAAAGACGAAAACGGCGTACACAATCTGAATAAACTGTTAGCGGCTGCAGACACCGAGGAGCCTGTAGTGACGGAGGAAATTGGGTATAGGGACAAGCTGATATACATCTACACAAGCGGTACCACTGGTTTGCCAAAAGTGGCCATAGTGCCCAATTCAAGGTAAGGGGGCATCGGTGCAATTGTCGTCCGCCTTGAAAATTTAGCTGGGTCTAGTGTTCCTTCTCGAGAAATTTTATAATTGGTTATATCTCATTTCTCGAGAAATTTAAATCTAGGAAAATTCTTATGAATCTCATTTATTTCATAACATATAGTATTCTCGGAAATGAACAAATAATGTCCTACCATCTCTGTTACTTGTGACTATACGAAAAAATGTCAGAGGAGAAATTTGCACTGTTCAATTAGGTAAATATAATGGCAAAATAAAAAAATTTTTTGGAAACCATATTTCGAAATTTCAAGGTCATCGTTATTTTTACTTCAAGGAGAACATATAATTGTTCTATATTCCTATTCAGAAAAAAGACAAATCCAACGATGTGCCATGTTCCATAGTTACGGTGAATTTCACAATTTTCAATTTAAGTGCGCCACGTCATCCTTTTATCCGATCGATCTCAAACTTTGCACAATTTTTTTTTCTCACCTAAAGGAACAATACTGGATAGTTGCGCGTGCATTGTATCTCGATAAAAATTTTTTTCCAAGTATAGCTTAGGTCCACCCTAATGTACATATTGGACAGGAATAAACATTGAGTTAATGTTTTTTGCGCTTCCGATAAATATTATCACAACGATATTCCAAATATCATGTTTTCCAATATTTTTTTATTTTCTTAAAAATTCTCGAGAATTCTCGCACTAACTCTGCTCCAAGGTCTTGGCACCAAAATGACCAACTTCTGTCGCGAAGTACGATTATAAACACTGATCAAAATTTCTTTCAATTTCTGATAGCATCTTTAACCATGTTTCTCGACTGGCAAGTTCACATTTCAATAAATCGATATTCCAACTTGTTTCTTTCCCATATGAATTGGAAATCAACATGACTTTTTTTTAGAAAAAGTAATGTCTTACCTACGCGCTGCCGTTGCTGGTCAAAGCGAAACGGAATCAATAATTTTTTTATAATGACACGGATCGCCGTCGGAAAATTACGGCGGAAACGTCGTTTTATGCGTTGACGGAACTAAATGTACGCTTTCATGGCTCTCCTTGTTCACGGTGACTGATGAAACCATGTCACTCATGAATAACAATCTATTCAGTATCTCTCGTACGTTTCGTAAGGTCCAATCTCTATTCGTGAAACTGAAATTTGAATAGTTGATATCGTGTAGTGCAGTGCTTCCCAACTTTTTGTGCCATGCTCCACCTAAGCCTTTCTAAAATTCTTATGCCCCCTATGTAACAAATACATACATACTTTTTAATATTCAGAAATTGAATTGTTCACTGAAGAAACTTAAGTGATAGGTTCTAGAAAGAAATCACTAGGAAATTGTTGAGGAAACACAGTGAGTAAATTTTCAAAACATACAATGGAGAACTGAAATTCAAGTATGAAATAATTTGAATGAAAGATTTTTCTATATTATTTTAACTATTAGTAATTATTTATTAATTACATTTAGCGAGATTCTTGAGCTTGATGCTTGCTGCAAAGAGATTTTATGTTATGTTCCAATTTAGTTAGCTTTAGTCTCAAGTCTCCCCGTTGTGTTATATCCAGCCGATTTCTTATTTTAACAGCAAATCATTTATGGCACAAAATCCACATTCAACTAAATATGAAGATGGAAACGGTAACAATAGTTTTCTTGCACATTTAGTTGAATTTGGATATTTGAGTTCTGTTTCCTCACAAAGCCATGTCATCGCTTCTTTTATATTAAATAAAATCCATTTTCGAATTGCCCCACGTTGACAAACATTGGTGTAGTAAATTGTAGCAGAAAACCAGGGGAGACTGTTTTACATATTACATCAAACTGTCAATGTTCGTATTGCTGACTAATTGTAAGTCATTTCGAATGCCTGTTTTATTATTTTTTTCACCTTCAGTATTTTAGTAATATGTATGTATTCTGGTTTCTGCCGTGCAGAAATAACATTGCCTTCCATTCAGATAACTGGAACACTTTGCATAATAAAAAATATTCTTGTCAAAGTACAAAGTACAAAATTATTGAAAAAAATTGCAAGTTGTCGGAATCGCAGAGAAAATATTAAAAGTTTTATTTTGCAACTTTTTTATGTGCGCTTATACGGAAAATTTAGAAAACACGTTTCGTAGATTTGTATTAATTAAACATATTCTGAAAATTTCATCAAAATCGGTGGACGTTGCAATGATCTACAAACGTTTAAAGATGGTAAAAATTTCAATTTATCACGATTTTGGGCCTCTAACTGCAATAAATCTAAGGATTCTTACATTTTTTCAATGCCTGTCGTTTTTTTCAGCATCAACCAATTGACAAACCGTATTTTTTAAATTTTCAATATAGGCCCACATAAAAAAGTTGTAAAGTGCAATTTTTAGTATTATCTACACAATTCCAACCAATTGCAATTGTTGAAACAATTTCTTTTCACAACGTGTAGTAAACTAATTGCTCTAACTTTTCAAAGAAGTTCGAATCGTATGGTCCAATATTTAAAAAGTTATTATCGTTTTAAGAATGTCCGAATATTAGTGGGAGTCACTATACAGGGTGTTCATTTGAAAACTTTCCAGCCGAATATCTCGAAAAGTATGAAAGATATTAAAAAAATGTAGATTGAACCATTTGTTCATTTCTGATCGAACCAGTGCGCTGAAATCATTATTATTCGTTATTAACATATTGTCGATCGAGATCAAGGAAACAGTTAATATAGGTTTCCATTTGAAAAAACAAGTTGACTTTCGAATGACCTTAAAAATGCCACCCAAATAAAAAACTGATACTGCCCTCCTCTTTCGCCCTCGAAATCCTTGGACACGTGCTTTACACTTTTTTGAACACCCAAATGAACACCCTGTATATAAAGGGACATGTTGCGATCATAAGTTTTTACATGGGATTTATGTTCTTGAAAAAGTTTATCTACCACGTGTACATGTCTAAATTGATCGACAAGGTTACTTAACATTATTGTAGTATCCTGTCTCTGCACCCGTTTTGAAAGTTAATTTTATAATTCTCGGATAACGTGAGTAAACAAACTTTATTGCTAGAATTAAACGAACTACGTAAAAGCACGTTTCTCCATTGATGTTTTGTAATAGATCTAGCTTAATGTTAAGTGTCAGATAATCGACCGAGTGTAATGCATACGTCGGTACTGAAAAATTATAATGGCAGCATTGTTTTATCAAAAATACATAAAAATAATGTTTGTATGTATAGCAACGATCATTTATTCGATTGTAACCAAAACATTTCGTCGTAATCATACACTCTAGTGACGAATAGCAGGGAAATAACGGTTTGATGTGTCGCTTCAAGTGACCTACATCTGCTGATCGATATTTTTACATAATATATCAGCTCTTGTGTTAACGATTGTCGTAAATTCTCGGTTATAATGCTTGACAATTCGTGAACCTTGACCATGTTACATAGTTGAAGTTCATTGAATAAAGAAGATAATATAAGTTTTTAATAAAGCTATGTTATATTATATAAAATATTTTATCCTGCATAATATAAAATATTTTAAAATGTATATTAAAACACTCAAAAAATGCTCTCTTAATTTTACGGACAGAAGAATTTTTAAAGTTGCTAATTAAGTTCCACCTCGAAATGCAAAATATATCTCAAAATAAATTAAACACACGTTCATGATTAAAAATTGAAAATAGTCGATGAAATATGAATAATCCAATCAGAAAAGTCAGTGATCATTCATATACAGAAGAAATCCGTAATTTGGCAGTCCCATAAAGATTATTCAAATTTTCCACCGAGAAAATGTGTAATGTCCCCTTAAATAAACGTGGAGGGGATGATTGTACACGGAAAAATAAGTCGAAAATATACAATAAATTTTTTTGTTTGACGCGTCAAAGTTCGCGAGCCTAGCGTTCTTAAGAAGTAGAATGAGTCGGTCGTGAACAGACGCGTCAAACGATTCCTATTCGATAGCACGCGCGAGTTCGCCGAATTTGCAAACTGAAATTTCTCGGAAAGGAGGAGACAAATGAAAGTTCTATATTTTCTGACGTAGAATTATCCCCTCCACGTTTATCTTGGGACAGCCTGTAGACATATGAAATGAAATAGTTTACGAAACTTTAAAGTTGTTTTCTAAGAGAAAGGTTCACATGAGATACATGGTTCTTTTGATACTTTTGTTCGTTACGATGAGTACTGTACGATGAAATAAAAACCAATTTTCACTTTCGGCCAAACCAGACTTTATATTAAAAACGTATTTTTTAAATTCTACATATGGGCTCACATAAAAAAGTTGTAAAACGCAACTTTTAGTATTTTCTCTACAATTCCCGCGCGACCAATTGTAATTTTTAAAAAAATTTCTTTTCACATCCTGTAGTAAACTACTTAATTGCTCCAGCTTCCCAAAAGATTCAAATCGTTAAAAAGTTATTTTAATTTTTGATATTCATTTTATATTTATACGTTCAATAAATAATATCTAAATTATTTCAAAGAAACTATTTTGGAAAAATTTTTCTAATTTATTTATCAATTAACCATACCACGACCGGTTATACATTTTTCATTTTTTATTCATTATTTCAATAAATTTCTTTGTTTAATCATGTATTATTATAAAATTGTGAAAAATCGAAATAAGTTCAGTCTTGTTATTTTTATAAAACAATGTGTATCCGACACATTTTGTAGCCGGAACGGTTATTATTAATTTATTTGTTGTTAGTCAACGAAGTGTGGCTGATATTGCCTACTGCGAGAGGTTTTTAAACTTTCATTTATTCTTAGACACTGTTCCGTGAACAGAATGAATTATCTCCCTACTGAACGTATAAATGATCTATAATCCTCTCAGGAAAGCCTTACGACTCGTCGAGAATGGGATTACATGTAAATGCAGTTGCTTTGCCCGCGACTGCTTCCTGTCTGCCTGCATTATGACTGTTTTACTAATAAAATATCGTACTTCTTCCCTCTGCGAACTTTCGTTCGAAATTATTACTTTCGTTGAAGGTGAAATGCATAAAATTATAGTGTCAACAACGATAAAGATTCTACTTAAATAATTAATTACCGGTTAATGATTTCACTAGAAATTGTGATGAAGTATGATAAGTGTTAATAATTATTATCTTTCCAGGTTCTTGTTGGTGGTAATGCCATTCAACTTGTTAGGATTGAAATCAAACGATACCTTGTACAATCCGAATCCGTTGTACCACACGGCTGGTGGAATGTTGGGAGTAGGTTTCGCGATTCTGAAAGGTATACCAACCGTCTTAAGACCCAAGTTTTCAGTGACGGCTTATTGGACAGATTGCATCAAATATAATTGTACCGTAGGTGGCTTTTTGATGTCTAATACTACTTTATAGCGAACTTAGTCAGCTTAAAAGCTTCGTGAAACTTATCTTTAGCCTACGGATCTTTATGCAAAGTAAAAATGGCTTGCATCTGTTAAAACGAACAGAAATTTCTCGTTCCTCTTTTAATAATTCTAATAAACTGTTACATACTCGTTTACATAATGTATATTCATTGTTGTAGCTATTTTCTGATTAATAAATTTAAAAAATGAATGTATATGTGCCCATAATTATGATACTGGTCTAAGTCATACATTTCTTGTTTCGAGAAATTTCAAGGGAAAGGATATTAATTTTAAATATTGTTAATATGGGTGAAATTGATTTGCAAAAGGATGAATTCGGAGTGCAAAACCTATGTATATATAATTGTATATTATAATTTTTAGTATAATACAAAGAACAAGTGAAAGAGAAATTGCATTTATTTATGCTTTAGGAGAATTATTCTTATTATTCTGTCGATACTGTTAGTACTTCTAAAATATTTTTCGTTTTATTTACGAGAGAAATATTTGTCACTAACTTCTTATCATTTTTTCATGATTACATGTCAATGATATCTTTTATATTGCACATATACATAATTTCAGGGTGATTCAGTTCAGACTATGGCTTTAAATGTCAGAGATAAGTGATATGAAAAATATGTATTTTTTCTTTTTAAATTGACTTATAATATTAGACTGCGGCAATTTATGCAATTTGCAATTTCTCCAGACAAATTTCAAGAAATTGGGGACAAATAAAATTTTATTTTCAGTGGTAGTAGTCTTTATAGATCCGAAACAAGTAAAAATCTTATTAAATTCTGTGGAATTTTATAGTCCAGCATTGTTTGAACATTTTGAAGCCATAAATATGCATAAAGATCCGCAGTCTACTTGTAACTTGTAACATTAAAAACAGCAAAGATATTTCAAGTTTCAATTGTCCTTAGGGGACTCACCCTGTATACACATAATAGTTCGAGTTTATTGAAACCATTGCGTTGTAGAAATTAAGTTATAAAATTACTAGAATGCGTACAACAATTTTGATAATGATATATCATTTTTGTTTTCATTTATAGGCAGCACAGTATGTCGGAGAAATGTGTCGCTATTTATTAAATGCTCCGCCACGAGCGGAGGATAATACGCATCGTCTGAGACTCATGTTTGGAAACGGCATGCGACCTCAAATTTGGAGCGAGTTTGTCAAGCGCTTCAATGTTAAGCTGATTACTGAATTCTACGGATCAAGCGAGGGCAACGCAAATATTGGTAGTTATCGACTTTTTTAAAACCATACAAACGAGATTTCTCAATAATTTTTTATGAGGTTGTTGCATATGAAATATGTCTTATTTTTATCTGTGATATTAATAAATAAACGCGATTTTGTACCCAATATATTCTATGTACAAATTTCAAGTTTTTCGATTGTATTGCGGTAAAAATAAGATATTACTATCATTCACGTTTTTCATTTACAAGATCGTTATCTTCATTTTGTAGTTCTTTTTACCATCACCGACTAGTACGATAATTAATGACCACATTTTGACCAAAAATCACATAATACTATATGGTCAATAAGTTATTTTTCCAGATATATATATGTATGTATAAAAGGAATGCACGACAGTCGCGTTGGTTGACGTTGAAATAAACTTTCTTTAAAAGTAAAATTATACAATAAATATAAAACTATAAGAGTAACAGGCACGTGGTTGCCTTATAAAAATGACAAGAATTAATTAATTTAAACTTTGCGCAGTTCTTATTATAATATGTGCTCTAATAAAGATATTTATTAAATCATTTCTTATGAAGGCACCTTTATAATTTCATTAATTGTGAAATAAAAAAATCCAGAACCGGTCGTGGTACGTTTAGTGTTCAATTAGCTTTGTACGTCAAAATATAATAAACTATTATAGACTGTAATATAGCATTTCTTGATCGAAACGTTTTGTAAGAGTTGCATTCTAAAATCGGACATTCTATATGCAACAACCTAATATAATTTACGTAGCAGTAAAATTTGTCTAATTCTTATGTGTAATATAATTTCGTAATAGTGAACTTGGACGGTCGAACTGGTGCTGTTGGTTTCGTACCACTGATTGTGCCCAGATCATTTCATCCCGTGGCAATAATTCGTGTGAACAGAGAGACCTACGAACCAGTTAGGAGTGCCAATGGATTGTGCATAAGAGCGGACATAAGTAAGAATGTAGTAACAGTATACATAGTAATTTTAATATATTGGCAATAAGAATTCATTTTTCATTGATAATAACAAATATTATTTATCTTTGTATTAGATGAACCAGGAATGTTTATAGGAATGATAAAAGAAGGTCACGCGTCAAGAGAATTCAATGGGTATTTAGACAAGGAAGCATCAAAGAAGAAAATAATCGAAAATGTATTTGTGAAAGGTGACAAGGCTTTCCTGACGGGTAAGTTGCACTTGAAAAATTCAAATGAATTGCAGTCAAGTGTGCAACCAAATAGTGAATTCAATTTAGAACTTTTCTGACTTAAATTTTTTTTTCTTCTTAGGTGATATACTCATACAGGATGAATACGGCTATATTTACTTTAAAGATAGAGTGGGAGATACATTTAGGTGGAAGGGAGAAAATGTTGCTACCGCAGAGGTAGAAGGTATTATTAGTAATATCGCAGGGCAGCGGGACGCTACTGTCTATGGAGTTCAGGTTTGTAGTTTTACGAACTTATAATTAATACACTATTTTATCAGATCGTGAACCGAATTTTCATTTGTTTTTATTATTTTCGTGATGACAAAATAGAATTTTAATTGTATTTTCCAGCAAACGATACATTTTAACACTAGAACTACCGCCAGTTAAGACGAAGCTATTTCTACCAAAATCAGTCAAAATGAGTGGTCTTTAAAAAATACGTATAGTAATAGAATATTTTTATATTTATTGATTTATTACTATCTTACTACAAAAGGAATTCCATGTCATGGAATTATAACTATTTAGTATACAGGGTGAGTCACCTAACGTTGCCACCTCAAATATCTTTGTTGTTTTTAAAGATACGTCAAATGTCTTTAAAGATATGTCAAACACTCTTTTACTTTCGTAAAACTGTCATATGAATTTAATACGATTTTTATCTATTTTGTGAAACAAGAAACAAGAAAACAAGAAAAGTGATAGTGATGTGGTAGTTCCAGTGTTAAAGTATAATTCGCTTTTAACATTTTAGTTTGTCTATCGAATTAAAATCTGACATAGCATACTTGATATAATAATTGACCAACTAAAAGGTATTCGTTGCTGTCTTTTAAGGTGCCTGGAATGGAAGGAAGGGCTGGCATGGCAGCAATTGTCGATCCAGATAGTCTACTAGATTTCAAGGCCCTCGCAGAAGGCTTGGAGAAAGCTCTACCAGCGTACGCGAGACCAATCTTCTTAAGAATTGTGAAAGAACTTGAAATGACGGGAACGTTCAAATTGAAAAAAGTGAATCTGCAAAAGGAAGGCTTCGATCCCAGCAAAGTGCAAGACAAGATGTATTTCCTTTCAGGTAGCAAAGAATATATCGAAATTACACCTGAACTTTATCAAGAAATCATATCTGGCTCAAGGAAGTTCTAGTCGTTATGTTTAATGCTTCTCAAACAACTTGTAAGCGTTGGAAATATTTTTAAAAGTTAGACGTATAATTTTTTTACAATGTGAACATGACTTTATGCACTCGCCTTGTAGATACAATGCATAGGATTTTATAATATTACATAAACCATTGAACTTAGGTGGAAGTTTTCGGACAATGTTATTTTTATGAAAGCTCAAAAGAAGCTTGTGTAGTAAGGAACTTCTGTCACAAAGAGAGTTCGATTTTGCCAACAGTCACAATGAAACGAACGGATATGGTGACATGTTCCTGTATATTTTATAAATATTCTGTACATTTTTAAATGAATGAATGATGTGTAGTATAAGGAAAATTGGCATTGTAGATGGAAAAAAATAGTCCAAATAAAATCATACTTATACTATGTAACATTGGTTTTCATGAGGGGAACCTTATTTACACAACATGTGAATCCTTTCAAATTCGCAAATAATTCAAGAAAATAATATATCGCAGAACTTTATTCTGTGATTATTAAAGTAATTCTTAAAATATAGCAACGTACACACCAAATGTAAATACACACTTGTTATTGTATACTATTCTCTAAAATTTGTTATGTTTTAGTTCAACTTGCACCTTTCATAATTATTCTTAGAACAAAATTGTTACCAATGAAATTAATAATATAAGATATTATTAGCAAGACTTCACTAATTCAACTAGTTAAGATAGTCGAAAATATTACCCATTACTTGTTTTAGCATTATTAAATGGAAAATATTATCCTTATTATTTGTAAACTTACAAATGTTAAATAGGTGTATATATTATAAGTCTATTTCAAAGAAAGAAATATTAAAAAGAAAAAAAGAAACTGATTTCAATTTTGCATCGGAAAGAATATAAAAGTTTATTATAATTAACAGATCTATGTATATAAATACTAACGTATTTTTTGCCGTTTGCTTCTCTATGTACTTATTTGTGAACTGCTCATACACGATTCTAACATGAAGGATAAATTTGAATAGTTGAGCGCAGAAGACATTTAATGAATGTGATCCTTTCTTCAGACAAGACTTTGTGTAGCATGTATCATGCGAATCTCTTTGTTAAGATACTGCTATACGAAAAGAAAAACGAAACGAAATGGACGAAAAATTGTATACAATCCACCTTGATTGTTTATTATTTAACGTTGCTTTAATTTGTGATATAAATTATGTTTTTCGTAAATAATAATTGTTATGTATGAAATTTTTAATATATAAATTATTATAACAAACTTTGATTTAATCTATTGTGACACATATAATTGTATCGAGTTTTTTTTCGAATATTTATAATTTTTTGTATTTAGGGAATGATTCACGATCCGACATATAGTTTTGTAATAAATAGGTCAAATTTTATTCAACTAAAATATTTTTTGAATATATGGACAGATTTGCGTGAACTATTTTTTGTTACTTTATCAACTTAAAGAGTACTTTAAATGTTGATGTATATATGCAACTGTATAATCAATAAGTCAATAATAAAGAAAAACCTTCTTGAATACTACGTATATATGGCAAGTGAAGTTTATTTGTTCCTTTTACATTCTCCAAATAAAGAGCAACATACTTCATCTGCAGTTTGCACTTGTACTTATACGTATAGTTTACCGCTATCAAAATCTTTTTATAACACTCATCAAATGAATGTTATAAATCAGTCACTGTGATTTTTGAATAGTACGTAAGAAATTAAATAACTCAGCTTTTTGAAAAACCTTTGTGTACTTTAATTGTGTCTATAGAAACATCACTGCATTATTTACAAATACGAACATGATACGATCGCAATGTTCACATCACAAATAATTATGGCAATTATTCTGAGCTTCGCAATTAATGAAACTAACACAGGCTTTTTATGATTACAACCGACCTGCAGCCATAACTAAGAAATCTTAGATTTTTAAAGAATTCTAAATGTACATCATATAACGATGCAACCCATTTATGCCCTTCAAATTGCGTTAACGTGTTTCAACTTATATTAGTTAAATGTACAACGGACAAGATTGTAAAATACAATAGTATAACAATTATAAGCATACTTTCGCGTACAAAAATGCTATTCTCACAAACATGATGCATGCAGAGATAGAAATGCAATTATTATTGTTTCGCGATAAAATCCGCTACTATACAAGGTGGTTCACCAGATATTACCACCTCGATTTTCGTCATTATTATTATTCGTAGCGAAGAATATTTATATAATACTTATATTGTAGGTGGACGAAAATGCTGAAAGAAAATTCGTAACACCAAAGTATGCATTTCTCGAAACCATTCAACCTTATACAAACATTTTTCGCTACAAATAATAATAACTAGCCTCCTTGTGGCGCACAGTGGGCAATTTCGATAAAATCTGACTTATACGCAATTTTCCGAGTTATTTTCTCTATGTTAGCGATTTTTGTTTTATTCAAATCCTTGTGTCCGTGCCGTTATCGATCGGAACATACATACATACTTTTCTACTTTATTGTATATTTTCCCGGGCAACTTTTCCAATTTTTCTTTCCCTAAATACCTTATTCGGACTATTACGAACATTAAAAAAAAAATTAGCTAAATCGGTCCAGCCGTTCTCAAGTGATGCGCTTACCAACGAACAGCATTTAATTTTTATTTATATATAATAGATTATAGATGATGAAAATCTAGATGGTAATATCTGGTGAACCACCCTGTATGTATTTCGCATTCCAAATTCACCCTTCTGCAAGTGAAATTCTTATGCAAATCAATTTCACCTTTTTGTAAATCAAATTCACCCTTTTGCAAATCAATTTCACTCGTTAAGAATATTTAAAATTATATATTTATTTAGACACACACGTGAACGATGTCATGACTGCGAGGGAAACGTAAGACTAAATACTCAATACGCTTCAATAAATACATATGTATTTTCATTTTAAAATTTATTAATCAGAGAATGGCTACGATGAATATACATATCTACACACAGTTTTCAGTTTTATTCATTTTCAAATTAATGAATTGATAATTACTTTTAAATAAATATTTTATGTACATCTTTGCAATAGATAAAATTTTGAATTTCTTAACAATTAATTTACATTTGATTTGATTTCTTTAATAAAAACTTACTTAAAAATACTTTCTTTGTAAAAGGTTGAAATACTGATTTGGAAAGGAGTGAAATTGATTTGCAAAAGGGTGAAACTGATTTACAAAAGGTTGAAATTGATTTGCAAAAAGGTGAATTTGACTGGTGAATACGAAAGAAATGAATTTTAAAATTTCAACGTCTGTATAGTGAATATTGCAAACCGATAAAAAACGTGTTGTCAACACTCGTGTATACAAACAACGTATAAAACAATATTTAAATATGAGCACAGATTGTACAGTGTGTAGAATGGTCTTACGCTAATTTATTTTATAATGCCAATGTATGTAATAAATATTGGCAGAAACAATTCTATATCTATCTTACAAATTTTCGTTAAACAACTTTTCATACTACCAATTATATGGTGCATCTTTCAATGTTAACTATTATGAATGTTTCTAGCCTTTATGAATAAATTATATATATGTATATCGTAAATGCTAAATATTTTACAAAATTTATGAAACTTCTAGCATAGAAATTTGTTTGTTCTTTTCTAATGTTTCTAACATGTGTCATCATTTGTGGTTCACCACATATGTGATCCAACTTTTCGATTTTATCCACGAATCGGCAACCACTTTTATAATACCTATTGGAAGAGGAAATTGTTTCAGCTATCAGCTGGGTGGTATAGCTTTAGCAGTTTGTCCAAAACCCAAGTTAGGCCGAGTCCCGAACCACGACATTTTCCATTCTAAGGTTTCTTGAAGTAGCCGCTCCTCTTCAGGTGAAAAGTGTAGCAGAGTAGCGACAGCTCTCGTTAAATGAAGAGCCTTATTAACAGAAAAAAACGATATGTTAAAAGATAACTAAAATGGAAGAAACATTGATACTAGTAATCGTAATGTTATACTTGGATTTAATTCCACATTGTGTAAATTTTACCTCGTATTCTCTACTCGTTAGGAACTTTATGAGAACATGCTTAAGGTATTTAAAATTAACATCATCATCTCTTGCGTTACTATGTCTAGCAGTGACAGTCTTTGACGAACTAGGTTTCAGAATTGCTGCGGATGGTTCCACATCGCTGTCCAATGACGATGATGGCACTCTTAATTCTCGTTGAAGAGTTTTCTTCATATCTGCTAACCGTTGTTGCAAGACTTTAATTGTCTAAAAATGTATTCAATAATTAATATTCTGTAAAATATCTTCCTTTCACTTTCTGCATTTACCTTGGTTTTTTCATTTAACTGCTCTTCTAGGTCCATTAAACTACTTTTAAGAACTTTCTCGTTCTTCTCTAGTTTTTCTCGGTGTTGTTCTCCCTCTTCCAATTCTGACATTCTCTGTTTCGTATCTTCTAATTTGGTAGTTGCTTCGGCCATTTCCTTAGTTTTACTTTGTAATTTGTGCTCTAGACTTTCAACTTTGTTTTGCAGATCTGTATTTTCGAGTTCGTGTCGACGGTTTTCTTGCCTCACGATTTCAATGTCTTGAGAAACCTGCGCGTTTCTCAGCAATGCGGAGTCCTTTTCTCCTCTTTCTTTTTCTAGACATACCCTGAGCGTAGCTAACGATGTTCGTTCAGATTCTAAACCTTCTCTTAAGCGCGCTACTTCTAAATGTAAAGAAGAATTATTTGTTCGTTCGCCTTCCAACGATAAACGTAGATGCGCCACTTCAGAAGTGGCTGATGAAAGTTTTGCTTTCGCTTCCTCCAAATCCTGCTTCAGTTCGGCAATCTCCTTCGTCGAAGATTCCTGACACGAGAATAGAAATAGACTCACTTGAGTAATATCTAAAGTTAATAGTATTTGGTATTGGAATTCATTTTTTTGTTTAGAAAATTTGCCGAGATATTCGTGTAATAGATATCTTTGGAATTTATGGTACAATCAAAATGTGTTACTAATAAATCGAATGCTAAAACAAAGTATATAATATTCACAGCTATTTAGTTGAATTAATTAAAGCATGAGTAAGATTAACATGGAGCAATATTTGATATAAACTGTACAAATCAAATTATATATAATGTATGTAGTATTAGATAAATTTGATACAATTATATTTCGGATGATTTCAGACGTTTGTGACTTAATTAATAAAAACATACAAGTTGTTCTTATCTTCTATTATACCTTAATATATATATATATTATTTAACATTAATACATCTAAGAGGTAGTTTATTGTATAATATTATTATATTTAAGTGTGTCACGAGTTAAGAATATTCGTACTGAATAGACAATTATTTTTTAAAGAAAGATATTACTGTTTTTATGCGTTATAAGATAATTACAACTGCAATAATATACAAAAATACAATTTATATGGAGAAAACGCAGATAAGCTTAGTTTAGAAATAGTGGCTAATCGTTTGTGAAGTAGAAATCGTTTGTGCCATTAATTCCAAAGCTCGAACCAGTAATAAACATTGGTTCGAACATACTCGTTGACGTGGAAAACTGTTACTATAACATTTGGTCTCTCAATGAAAATTATAAATGCTTCTGTTTAACCAGTGTGTCTTCTATTCTATGAATTATACAATACGTTTTTCTTGAACCATTTCCATCTGGATACGGATTCCTAATATTTATAACAACACAAATGTAATCAGACTGTGTCGTTGGTGTAGTAAAATATAATATATAATTTGTTACCTGTAAGAAAACAATCGTGTACACAATTGTGTATATATAATAATATAATAAAAAGCTGATCAAGAAATGGGAATATAAAAATGGGTTAAAAACAAGCACAAAAAGAATACGATAACTATATAATTTATTGGTTTCTCTCTTTATTCCACAAACAAAATGTACAGAAATGCGTTCGTACATAAAAATATTAATCTTTTTAATACTATCTAAATTTTCATGTACAAAGGCAACACGGTGGGAAATATAGAATTTGAAAAAAAGTCAATAAAATGGTCTTAATCGTGAAATAGTTAATGTTGACTTCAATTAAATACAAATATACTAAATGCTTCGGCATGCTTATAACGACAATAAATAAGAATTATAAACAAAAGGACGTGCTGGTAAATATGCGTAAAATAAATGTTCTGTGCGTCAAGCTCCAAGCATTTATAGAAAAGATCATGCAAGTATATAGGCGATATGTAGTTTCCATTTACAAATTAACATACTTCGCGTTCGCGGGTACGCGTTTTCGTGTGCTTCTTGTTATTATCTATTATCGTAAACATTAAGTGGTTTATAAAAATGTCTAAAAATTTAACTGTGATAAACATCTATGAAATAAATGTATCTTCGCAAAACCGCAGCCGCATCACAAACAACTGTGAAATAATCACTTCTAAATACATCTCTCTTTTTGATACGTTAATATGAAAAAGCTACTTAAAGTATAAAATATGTTTTATAATCTTGTGAAAGTGAAGAATATTATTACATACGGTCAATTATGTTAATATTACGATACATTCGTGTAATAAAATGACTCGATAGAGAAAGTTAGACGAGACTTTGAAGATATTGTACATACAATATACCCAGTAAGCAATCTGCTCGAAATCTGCTCGATTTTGGACAGCAGACTTTCCGGCAGAATACCATACATCTACCTCCGAATAAGTACAGTAATGTCCCATTCTAAGTCCAGCGGAGGAGATCGCTCTATGTCACTTTGCCTATAGACCCATTCCACTGGGGGGCATACCCCGCGAGGGGAGAAGCTCGAGCTGCCTCGATCGTCGAGCAGTGTAAACATGCCGCGTAATTCGATACCTGGTCGGGTATATCGGTGTGAACCACTACTAATCCAATTACAAAATTTCTTTATTTTTCATTAGTTTTTTATGGGACTTTCACCAATTCATTTGTTGCATTTGTCTGATTAAAATCACACTACACACGATATAATTTCAACTGTGTTTAGTGGTTTAATTGACGGTATGGAGTAACTTTAGGACATAGAAGAGGATATCGAGTGAAAAAGAAAGAGAAACAGCGACCGCGACGGTCGGCAAAAATTCAAAACTTATTGTATTGTTTAAAATACCAATTCGATGCTAACTTTTTTATTTTCAACTTTCTTCTTATACAACCTTTCTCAAGATATTCGTCACAGTTTTCTGATTAAAACGAGTCATTTAAAAACCTCCAACGGGCTGTAGCTCCGTTAACTTGCAAAATTCCAGTCTGATTCTTTGAGAACATATTTTCGAGATGTTAAGTTGTTTATGTAAACGTATGCTATGTATAGCATATGTAACAATTAGACTGCTGAGCTTTATGCATTTAAGGCTTATGGACATTTTCAAAAAATGCTAGAATATAAAATCAAGGGCTGTTTACATTAAAAATAGGATTTTATTTAATTGAACTTCCTTAAGATTTGTCTATGGAAATTGGAAATTGCATAAACATCCGCAGTCTAGTAATAATATATGATAAATTATAAATTATGCTTCACATGTACAGTAAATGTGGGCCAAATTGTGTTTTGTTTGGTGTCATTTTAATCAGAAAAATGTCGCAAATATACCTATTGGTAAAATTTCATGAAAAATAAGTAAAAAATATATAAAGAGGTTTCAGTACTGCACTAGTATTGTCTCACCGATACGCAATAGCGTAATATTGTTAGGCCCTCGGCCGCGCGGTCCGTGTTTACATGCTGTCCTTTTCTACGATCGGCGCGGTCGACGAAACCACAAAAAAATAGTGTTCTGTTCCGATCTATGTCACAACCAGGGATGCCAGATGCGAGTCTCGCCAGGCCCCTTACGTCTCCGTCCCTCGCCAGCTCCCACAGGCGGAAGAGTGGGGGGGGGTAGCGGAGGCACCGTCTAGGCGAGGGACGGAGACGTAAGGGGCCTGGCGAGACTCGCATCTGGGCCGATCTGGCTTCCCTGGTCACAACACAGAACCGAGAATTGACTTAGAATGGGACATTACTGTATCGGTTGATGCTGGCACGGCGTGCTTTCCAATTTCGAGCAAATTCCGAGCACACTCAGCTTCGAGCATCGTTCTAACAGCATAATGCCCGCCATCTGCTCCCATCGTACGATTGCAGGCTGTGATCGATATCTGCTTGAGGCAAACCTGGCTCACTGGGTATCTACTAGAGATCCCTATTTCACGTGTATATAAATACACGTGGTACGTGAACCGTGTATAAAATAATTCAAGGGGGTAGACTTGTATTTCCAGGATTGCAAGGGTGAGGAATGCGCGTTCTCATTTTTCGATAATACAAAAATGGGGCTTTTCAGTAGTCAAAAACGCTGTATAAAAGATCGATCTAGGCCGCCATCGCCCTCGAAAACCCTATTTTTTCGTTTACGAAAATTCGGCAGCGTAATTTGCATTATTCGGAAGCATACAACTGCACAGTAGCTATTTCCATAAAGCTGCGAAATAGAACTTCCAAGGGCGATCGCGGCCTAGATTGGCCTTTTATCTAGCGCTTTTGACTACTGAAAAACCCCATCTTTGCATTATCGAGAAATGAGAAGGCGCATTCAAAACCCTTGCAATTTTGGAGACTAGTCTACCATCTTAAGGATCCGTATTTGTAGATCCGTGTACCGTGGTGAGTTAAATTAAACCATTAAATACAGTTGAAATTATATCGCGCGCGCGCATGTTTGCTATTATTTTAAAATAGTTAAGATTATTAAAGAAAGTTTCATAAAAAAATACGTAATAATAAAAAAGATTTTATATTGGTACATATTACATTGCGAAGACGCACGGGCCTTTGAATTGTGCCGGCGACTGCGACTCTCCGCGTCGCATTAGTAGATTAGAAGAGATAGAGATCAGATTACTACAGTGGACGGGATATTTTTCTTGCGTTTATCGTATACGGTTTTTTCGCGTTTATAGAGGATTTACTGTAGTAGGATTCGTCACGTGATTCGATTAATGTGTGTGACCGCTACGACCAATACAAAGCGCGCTCCTTTCTAACTAACCAATCGGCCGCGCATTCTTGCCTACGTCACCGCATTCCTGCCAGGGGCCTTCGTATCATCTCATCACGGTACACGGATCCTTAAATTCGTACTACCCGGTTCACGTACCACGTGTACACGTGTATTTTAGTACACGTTCAAAACCCCAATCTTCAGTATCTACTCTAAAATCACCCTTGAAGAACATCTCACTTGATAAAGGAGGAATAAGTAAGTTGTTTGCATCTCAAGATCTAAGGGATATCTCCTTAAAACCAATCTAGTCCATGCATGACTACATATCGCGGTAACTCACAATTTGTCGCTTAAACTCTTCCACCTCATCATCGACGCTGGCCCGGAGCTCTTTTAGTTCCGTGGCCATCTCGTCGATGTCCTCTGCCATGCGCAAAAGCTTGGCGTCTTTCGTTGCCATTACAACATTGTTCACCTCTATTTCAGCTTCTAGTTGTTTGATCCTCTGTTTGAGTTTCTCACTTTCCTCTTCCACTCGTCTTCTTTCTAGGCCCTCTTCGCCAGCTTGTCTGCTAAGCCTTCCAACTTGTGTTTCCAAGCTGGATATTTTCCCTGACCAACTAGTCTTTATATCAGATAAATGAAGATGCGCCTCCTCTAATTTTCGTTCTAACAATGCTCGTTCTCTCATAAGATCAGCTATTCTCTCATCCACCGTCACTTGATCGTTAGTTCCTAAAGCAACTCTTTGTTCTAACACGAAAACTTTATCCTTTAAGTGACGCACTTCTTCCTCGGTTTGCGCTAATTGACAGGAAAGCTGAGTTCTTTCTCGCTGTGTAGAATGTCGTAATGTCTCCATTTCATCCTGAAAATTGCGAAGCTGTTACTAAACATTAATTCTTCGTACACTGTGTTTTTCTTTGCTCCATGAAGCTTTGTTGCAAACCTTACCAAAGCATAGCTAATACATAAAGTTGAATAGAATATCACAAATAATCCAAACCTTATGAGTTCAAGAATAAGCGAATGACGATGAATTTGATGGTTAATGACAATACTGCTGAAAGTGAACAAAATAAAAAAAAAACATATGAAGCAGAAATAAATTACCGAGTTGAACATCCATTTTGTTGAAAGAATTGAGAAAGTTCTTTTTTGTTAGACAGAAAACGAATATAATAAGACATGAGCTTTAGAAAAGGCCAATTCAGAATCTGAAATTAATTATTCCACGCTGTTGCGAGAACAACGACATTGGAGTATGAGTATCGCAGTAGAAATAATTTAGATTTAGATATTTTAAATGAATTATTACAAGAAACTTTTGTCACTGTTAAACCATTTTACTAAGTTAATACATGCATTTCTCCTATGTTATATTTTTCATTTTTGCACCAAGGAGAGAATTACATAAAGAGCAACATTGATGTAAGTAAAATCTATAGAAGTTATTTACATTGCAGAGTAGCAGCAAAGCTTTGAAGACGTACCTCTAGCATCAGCAGTAGCAGCAGCAAATTAGCGGAAATTACCGCCTACTCTGATCTCCAATGCTCTCGTTTATCAAAGTTTCCAATCTTCATGCGTTTGTTGTTTTCACAAAACTTTCAATATCACTTAGGTTTGCTCATGTTCCATAACCGAATAAAAGGATGTTGTTCTATCACAACTTCTGTTTTTGTACTCGAAAAACTGTTTATACGTCTTGAATTAAAGTTTAAAAAAACGGAAATCAAAACTTCCTATGAAATCGACGAAAAGTATTTTAAGAGTACAAACAAGTGTTATGGAACATATGCACAATTGTTTCATTTGAACAAATGTCCGAAAATATTCGATACAATCAAATACTTTAAGTAGTGACGTACAAGTCATAAGTATGTATGTATACCATAGACTGATCTGGTGTGTCAACAAAAAAAAATGTGCAAAAAAACATGGCCAACCGTGACAAAACAAAAAGCCATAAGTAGAATAAACAAAATATTGAAAGGCTTCAAATCAAATCAGTCTTTAAGAAGAAGCGTGCTTATATCTATAAAGTATATGGTCATTAATTCGACAATAGGCCGTATGACATATAACCGGTAGTATAAAAACAAGAAACAATGTTTAGAAAAAAACAATAAATCAGAAAAATTGTTTTTTCCATGCACCTCTATCTTTTCCACGGATATCCCACATTATTAACGAGTACAAGATACGATACACAATATATAAAAAAATTTAGTCTACACTTGTAATATTAAGAAACTTTTTTTCATATAACGTTAACATGTAATGTATTTTAAATTGAAAAAAAAGAATAAAAGCTGAATATTTTTTACAATTCTATTCGTAAATAATTTTATTTTATTACGATAATTTTAATCAATAAATTCGTACACGATCAAATTATTTCAGATTAAAACGTTTGCCAAACTGATGAAAATAAGTAGCCATAAGTAATTATTAATTGTAAATGCTATAATTAATATTTATAAAAATAAAATAATGTCTATTGACTCAGTTTGAAAGTACATTATTCCACGATCTTGTAACATACTCCGTGTATATATTAAAAATATAACTACCAAGTTATTATACTACATTTATAATGTTATTAATAACCATTCTTATATATATCTAATTTTTTAATCAAATGTATACCTAATATGGTGAATTCATGTATTATATGTATATCACTGTAATATAATTAATGTAGTAGAGAGTTTTAAAGAAACTTTGAAACTCAAAGATGTATATAAATTCTTTCAAACCGAAATGACTAAAATATGCTCCATGTTTACTTACTCAAGTGATGTCATTAAGCAACTTGTATTACATTAACACAATTATATGGTATAATTATGTTAACATAATCGAAAAGTCATGGTATATTCCGAATGATTCTCAAAATCAAATAAAGCAGTTATTATCACATAATGTACTCACCTGTACATTGTTCAATTCATCTTCGTATCTCCTTAGACGCGACACCTCAGACTTCATACTATCAATTTCTGCAGTGGTTGTCTTCAAATGTTGTGTTTTTTCATCGACCTCTTGCTCCTTCACTAGTAACTTCAATAAAAGGGGAATGACATGGTGATGTTATTATTAGTAATAATAACAAATTATTATATAAAACATACCAAATGTTTAACTTTAGCCAATTCTTGAATCTGCAAGTCTTCTAATTGTTCTGCGTCCTCTTGAAAACTGTACAATTTCTTTTTATATTCTAGAACAGAGTAATGTAAACAAAATTACAAGTGCAATATAATCGTATATAACATCTACATATGTATGTAAATATACATATATAGAATCGAACCTCGATAACTCGAATCTCAAGAAAAGAACTTCAAGCTATAGAGGTTTCGACATAATACATAATATTATAACGCATTTTGTGACGAATAAGGCGCTACATAAGCATATTTTGTTTTACGATATACATATTGTTTTATTCAATGTTGACATTTCGTTTTATAATACGTTTGATTCAATTTATATCAATCATCTTTGATCAGCCACTTGATCGTATCTATCGCTAATACAGTCCGGATCAATTGTTAAAAAAGTTCTATCAACCAGTTATTTTCTATTATATGTAGCAATGCGTTTAATTTGAAATCATTTATTGGTTTGTTCGGTATAATCCTTCAATATATCCTCCATTGTACGAATTGCAGTTTGGCAGACATCTTATGAATCCTACTTTAGTACTTTTAAATATATCCTGCGAATTTATTGATACACTGATGATCTCGCAGGCCCTGTTATACACATATTAACGGTAAGACCAAATAATTACGAGTTAATTACGTTACAATCTGTCATAAAATGAAATATTGTTTTGTAGCATCTCATCAAATTCGTCTCAACATGCACGACAATACAATTATGGATATAAAAATATAGCAATCTATTTAAACAAAATTAATTTGATCTTGAAATTTCCTATTCTACTTCATTCATAAAAAATAATTGCACCACATGATGTCCTCCTTCATACCAAGCTTTTGTAAAAATAGTAATTTTAATTTATTTAGATTAAAAAGTTCACTGCATATACGACTTTCACAGTAAAAATTCTTAATTTCGTAAATGCTGATATATTTGATAATATTTAGTATTTGTAAGATTAATAGATTTTAAACAATCTACAATACAACACATACCTTCTGCATCTTTTAGTGCCAATTCCAATGATTGTTTTATGCGCTCTACATTTTGTAAATCTTCTCCCAATTTACTTTTTTCTTTCTCTTGTTTCTCAACTAATTTCTTCCATTCTTTTTCTTTTTCAAGTAGTCTCACTTTCCATTCTTCTTCTTTCTTTTCCATTCGTTTCAACATCTCCACCTCTTTCTTGGCTAGTCTTTTTCGCCATTCCTCTTCTCTTGTTTCAAACTTTTTAATGTCTTTCGCAGAAAGTTGCATACCATCGCTTAACTTAATGTCGAAACTATTATCCCTCTTTAAAGAAATCGGTGGAGAAGGCGATGCTGCGTTTTCTTCGCGCGAGCCGTCTAATGAGATTTGAGATCCGCTAATACTACTTGTAGATCCTGCCTATTTAAAAAATTTATAATCATTATTTGTTTAATACAACAGTAGTGAATCAGATTAAACATTGAATCGTGAATACAAATTTATAAGTAGACTGCAGATCTTTATGCAAAATAAAAATTGTCTGCATCGATGCACTCTGAATTATTTTTCAATTTTATTGCTAACAACTCCCTACTATTTTAAGTGTTTCATTTGAAATTAACTTCAATGGACAGTTTCTTGACTCTTACTTATTTTAAACAATTTTTTTACTAATTGTATTAACACTAGGTTTATGGGACGTCAAAATGGCAAGTTCTGATATGTTTAATTTACGATTATTGAGATTGTAAAGATACATCCATGGCGAATTATTCACCAAACACATGTTTCTGGGTATAAATCATTAATGACATGCCTAAACATTTGGATGGACGTATTCTTGTTATTTTTATAAAGTAAAATGGTCACTTTTTCAGTGCTCCATAAACCTAGTGTTAAATATAGCTCTCAAAGTTTGTTGTAATTTATATTTGTGTAACTTATACTTGTTTTTAACTAAAAAATAAGACAATTAAGTAAATAAAGGAAGAACCAACTACATATAAAAACCCGTTTCATATACATTTCTCTTTCTCTGATGTCGAGTCACACTCAACAAAGGAGTGCAAAGGGTTAATGATTTTAATAGAGGAGAAATCATGTACTGACATCTTTAATTTTAAAAATTTTTCAATAATTTTCATCTTCTCAATTTTGCTATAAATGCACAAAGATCCGTAGTCTATTTATAAAAGTTTTTGTACAAGAAGAATAAACTTGTTTTCGTACGACATAAAATACTGTTCGCAAAAGTATGTTGTGTGTATATCTAAGAAAACAGGCAAACATAACGCCGATAGACATTCCGATAAGCTTCAGACTATTACCATAACCAGAAGCTAAGTATATGCAGGTAATACTAATGAATCGTCTGGTCGACATATGTACAGACGATGAGTAATATTTAATTTAAAATTACATACTGTTTTTTTGATAATTAGCGGTGCTTCTAAATGACCGTGGAAAATTAATTACGGTCTATAAATAAATCCGTGATACACTTATCGACGTAACATCGCTTCGCATCAATAATATTCCGACGCAGGAAAATAATAATGTTTACCTGAGACATATGTCTAGAATTAATACCGCGCACGTTGCCGGCATTTCTAACAACTGTTGACACATCACTCCCAATTTCCTCTCGTATTTTATTTTTAAGCGTTGCAAACATATTTAGTGCAATAACCTCCAAAGGGACGAGCAGAAATTGACAACTACCACCTGTCAATGCCGATGTTGTGCTGACTTTGGGCCCGTATATCGAGAGACAGCGTTACGAAAAATTAGGGAGTAAAATCTTCACGCAACAGCGACTCATTCTTCAACGATACAACGATTAAGTCGATCTGCATTGAGTCATTATTAAATTTGCGGTGCACTCGCGGCTACAAAAGTTTCACAAACAACAATTACCTTGCATATCAGAGGCAGACGACTGCCATACTGCCATTATAAGCCAGCCGTACTTGGACAGTGTTCCGATCAGTGTTCCGAATGTTCCGATACTTCCGATATGGGGCATCTTTTCTCGCGTATGCGCGGCCAAAACAGTAACGTATCTATATTAGGATGATGAGTTAGCAGAGCCCTAAGGCAGTTATATTGGCAGAAATGTACTGAAACAACCTGTTCCAGACAAAAAGACTCCAGGACATGTCTTACGAGTTACAAAATATACAGAAATACACATGTTATACATTCATTTTTGAGACTCAAATCATACCAAGTTTTTAAAATTCTGCAGGGTGCTCAAGGTACCCCATTTTATCAAGAATCTTACTTTACTGAGGCTGAAAGCGCCACCAGCGGCCATCCATCGCACGAGAAAAGATGCCCCAATCGGAACACTGGGCTGGTGGGCATTGTGGGCACCAGATGACCAGATCACCAGATACTCTTTAATCTCGGAACACGACATCGTATAGGAGTCGACTAGAGTTGACTTTGACTTGCATAGAGAGAGGAACAACTAAACAGAAGTGATAGTATTATAGAGAAATTGTTAAGCAATGGTTAAGTTAACACCAGATCTGATACAACAATCCATGCAGTATATAAATCCTGTAAAGGACCGTGAATTAGATCTCAGAGGTACGAGATAAAAGTACATCAAAGAAACCTAACCTATAAATCTTCCACCTTAACGCATGACTTTTTCATTTTCTACGTTTCTTTTCATTCCAGGCTATAAAATACCAACGATCGAAAACTTGGGTGCAACTCTGGTATGTATTCGATCGAATAAATTCTTTTTTTCGATACCATTGAAATTTTTGTTTACATATATTGTTTTGGTTATGAGTTACCTTTATTTATCTTTCGTGGTTGACAATGCTTTTCAGGATCAGTTTGATACGATAGATTTTTCAGACAACGATATCAGAAAACTAGATGGATTTCCACTGTTGAAGAGAATCAAAACGCTTTTCTTTAATAATAATCGTATTGTCAGAATTGGCGAGGGGTTGGAGCACTGTATACCAAACTTGGAAACGCTTATGCTAACCGGGAATATGATTCAAGAGCTCGGCGATCTGGAGCCTCTGACCCAGCTTAAAAATCTGTCCAACCTGTGTCTACTCCAAAATCCAGTCTCTGCGAAACCTCAGTACAGACAGTATGTGGTATACAGATTTCCACAGTTGAGGCTACTAGATTTCAGGAAGATTAAGATGAAGGAACGTGACGCGGCCATTGCCTATTTCCGAAGCAAGCGAGGAAAGGACATGGTTCGCGAGATCGCGAAGAAAGCGAAAACACAGGCCTCTGGCACTTTTACGGATAAGCCTTTAACCACTCCAGAGGAACGTAATAAAATTAGAGAAGCTATTACAAACGCCTCTTCTCTGGAAGAAGTACAACGCCTCAGCAAACTGTTGCAAGCTGGACACATGCCTAGTGAAGAGAGGTTACAGAATGGTTCGTCACGTAATTTCTTTTATTTAAATTGGGGCTTTTACCGCTTTATTGCACTCGTTCGACTATGAACGCTTACGACGTTTCTCGCAGTAAACAATTTGCATTTAAAATGTGTTTAGCGAAATACATTGTCGTAAATACTGTTTCAGGAAACACAGTACCTGAAGCAATGGAGGAAGAAGACGATTAAGTTTCTGATAGATTATTCTCAGATAAGTTAAATCAAGGTACATGTTCTTGCTGTAAGTATTGATTGATAATTGTAACAGACAGGAATGCAGTTTGTTAAGCTAATAAGAATATACTACACAATTCCATTTATAATGGAAAATGATTCGAATGATTCAAAATAAAACGATTGAAATACCAAATTGCCGTGAAGCGATTTCATAAATATATGTTTACATTACCAATCTCTGGATTGTGGATATTTATCTGTTCATAGCATACGCGAACTGTATGGTTTCCTAATTATTTCCAGTGAAATAAAACTCTCCAATAACAGAGTTGTACAATTTTTAATGTTACGCATTGCCTGTAGAAATGTGCGCTCGCATAAACATCCGCAATCTTTGAACGACTTTTCGAAATATTTTGATAGTTTTAACATATACGTATGTTTATTTCAGTGTCGATTCAAATAAATCATTTTTCTATAATGCCGCACATGTCCGATTTTTCTCCTACTTAAAAACCATAATTTCACGATTCGTAGATGAGTATCCGAACTTCGATCAAAATTCGGAGAGTACATTTTGAAATTAGTTACGTAAGGTTATGTCACCAGATGTCAGCAGCGCGAAATGCGAGCTCTCTTGCGTTTTCAGGTAGAGATTATTGTTTCTACGTAACTCTTTAGTGTTAATTAAGAAGAATGGGCCAAAGTATAGTGCGACCTTACTCTAGAGGTTGGGAGGATTTTCCATTTGTTGACGAAGTTCCATCGTTTGATCCAAAATTGGGATTTCCGGAAGGTCGCAAAGAAAGAGGTGAGTGTTCCAATTCGATTCTAACCTCTAACAGTTACGAATATTGTATTTGAATTAGAATCTATTTGAATGTATCGTAAGCGTAATATTCGAAATGCTAATGTCCGATACACCGTTTATTTATTTCTCGGTCTATTAATACTAAACGAGTATTATTGTGATCGCTCTCTACAGTACCAGTTGCGACATTGGAAGAAATGAGAAGCGCCAATATTCCAGCTGATTTAAGAGACTATTGTGCCCACAAACTAATACAATGTTATGTGTGTCAGAGGAAGCATTTCCCAATGTTTACGAGATGTAAACACGAAAAACACGAGTACGATGCCTGTAAGAGAGACGAGTAAGAATATCACTTTTGTCTCTATGTTTACAAGGTGGTTGTTGCAACTTCCTTGTCATTTCAAATCTTATCTGTTTCAGCTTTTTAATACGGATGATGGAGGTCGAAAGAGAACGTAGGCTTCGTTTAAGAAAGAAGAAGAAGGAAGCTGCGCAAGCAGAAATCGCCACGGCTTAGCCTAGAAGCCGATCCATGGTTGATTATTATGCTTAGGATCTATACATAGAGATGGATTTTTCTGTACAGAAATAAATGATAAGAAACTGCATTAGATTTACGAAACACATTGGGTCTATAATATATTCCTATGGAATTCTGTAGATCCCTTTGAGAGTCACTGCTAGTGTTCCTGATTTCTCAACATTTTTCATTTCTCGAGACATGAGAAATAAGACTATATTTCTCGAGAATTCTCAAGAATTTTTAAGAAAATAAAAAAATATTGGAAATCATGATATTTGGAATATCGTTGATAATATTTATCGAAAGCGCAAAAAACATTAACTCAATGTTTATTCCTGTCCAACATGTACATTAGGGTGGACCTAAGTTACACTTGGAGAAAAATTTTTATCGAGATACAATGCACGCAACAGTGGCGCACCCAGTATTTAATCTTGGGGGGGACCGAGTTGAACCCAGTCCTAGGTTTTGCGCGATGACTTTTTTTTAGCCAAAATATTTGTCAACGGTACCCAGGGCTATTCCGCGATTTTAATTTTTGAAGCTAAACATTTTTTTCTTGGGGGGGGGACTTGGCCCCCTGGGTGCGCCACTGCCACGCAACTATCCAGTATTGTTCCTTTAGCTGAGAAAAAAAATTTGTGCAAAGTTTGAGATCAATCGGATAAAAGAATGACTTGGCGAAATTCACTTAACTATGGAACATGGCACATCGTTGGATTTGTCTTTTTTTCTGAATAGGAATATAGAATAATTATATGATCTACTTTAAGTAAAAATAACGATGACCTTGAAATTTCGAAATGTGGTTTCCAAAAAATTTTTTTATTTTGCCATTATATTTACCTAATTGAACAGTGCAAATTTCTCCTCTGACATTTTTTCGTATAATCACAAGTAACAGAGATATTTAAATACCTATATTAAAATGTAGCATGTTTTCCGAGAATATGTTATAAAATAAATGAGATTCACAAGAATTTTCCTAGATTTAAATTTCTCGAGAAATGAGAAATAACCAATTATAAAATTTTTCGAGAAATTCTCGAGAAGGAACACTAGTCACTGCAATAGCGATAACAAATAGAAATCCAGTGCAAGAATCCTTTAACATTAAATAACGCTATTTATTTTTCATTTTCATTTCCTCTAGTCGAAAGATTAGACAGAGACCAACTGTTAGAGTATTTAACGCTATTTATTTCTTGTTACAAAATGGACAGAGAATTACATATGTACAAAAACAGTTGCGCCCGGCTGGTACGCGAATAAATTACAATCTTAGGATGAGGCACGACGATGAATCCGTATCAGGAGAAACTATTGTTAGGGGACTCCCTCTCCCACCCTTGTGTCAGGGGTAGTTTGGAGCTGATCGATAAGGTAGAGATCGCCCATACCTCGATAACGATTCGAGAGGGAGCGTTACCTGTAATCCCTGGACGGATTACCTCCTGTGTTACATCGTTTTCTCGCCGTTTTTTTTTCTGAACACCGAGTGAGTGTCGTTCAACCCTCCGGACGCGTGCATGGCTTCGGGGATGTTCGAGGGAGGATGCGTCAGCACCCTCGTCTCATTCGTTGCGAAACGCGTCGCGAGGGTTCGTCGTCTATCACTGCGAAGACACGTTGCCCTAATTTCACCGCACTGCGCCACCGTACTCGCCGGTGATCGTCGCGATTGGACGCGATCCTGCGAGGATTTCGTAAAGATTTTCGGATTCCCTCTATCCCGCTGAGTGAGAGGAGTTCTACTGGTACGGAGATCGCTCTTGGAACAGGATCTTGTGTAGCACGCACGTGGTATGATAAAAGCTGAGCGTTATTTTCAGAATGGGACCTCGTTTCTGGTACACTTTGAATTTACAATCTGTGTGCGACCTGTAATTTCCAAGTACCCCCACTTTCATTCATAGTAGCAATGTTTGAAAGGGATGGACCAGTGTGGAAATTACCGTCATGCCGTTTTTTCAAATCTAAATTCAATCTATAAATTAAAAAACAAAAAGTCTAGATAGATTCTAAATATAGAAAACAATTAAAAAACACACTGCACGCTACTCTTTCTAAAATAATTTTCAAGAATAGAAATTCTTTTAACGTTTCTACTATTTAAAATTTCACGTACCGAATTCTGCCAAGAATGCATAAAATCTGAAACTACCGGTATAAAACCTAAATTCAAAATATCTCAAAAAATCAGGACCTATTCTGTAAAAAAATAAGGACCGTGTTGTAATACTACACGCATACCTCGCATAGGGTGCCGTTCTAAGAGCGATTTCCCCTCGTCGGTGAGAGGAATTTCGCGCGAGCGTAGCGCGAGTGTTCGACCGTGTGAAAGTGTGCGTGTCTCAGGTGCGCAAGAGATCGCTATCGCGCTGGAGATTAATACCGAACGCACGACACATCTGTCCCGGTCCATGGGCTCGCCCGGGGTGTGAACGCAGTATCCATTTGCGAATTATCGCCTTGAGACTTATTCTATAGCAGGTTTGAGTCAGAGAGTCTCTGGAGCGCCCTGGGTTGCTCTTGGGAGCAGTGACGTCGAGAAAGGGGCGTCGACTACTGTCGGGAGCCAAGGCGGTGACTGCGATTGGCTCTGGTTCTGCGGAACTGAAATTGCTAGATTGTTAAAAAATGTACATATTTGGTATCCTCGACTATCTATTCTTGATTTTTTAAGGGACTATTAAATAACTGTAGCTGGATCGTTGAGTACTATGTTAAAGTAGGATCTAAAGTGTTTTTTGTCTCCCATTTCTGTTGTCAACTTTCCTGCTCCGAATAGAATACTTTGTTTGCCAAGTGGACGTCGCTTCAGCGCTCTCCAGGGAGCAATCTGTGCCCTCGCCTGCTCTGAACGCTTCAACTTACATGCTAATCAAGCGATGTATAAATAGTGGTAAAGATTGAGCTTGAACGGCCGCGGGATCGATTTTGTACGCTTTTCGACGATGTTATAAAGCTGGACGTTCCTTGGATTTTGCTACCAAGCGATGGTTGGAAAGTATCTGTGCGGTGTGCGATATATCTGTTAATTGAAAATTTAACTTTAGTTCCACGATATAATTTCACCATAAATGACCACTGATACTCTGAGCGCTAATTAATCGAAGATCCTGCAAAAATTGTTCACAGGCTGAATCAAACAGATTACGACTTTTCACCATACTGTTTGGATACTTTCCCCACCAGATCTCCAAAAATCGTCCAAAGCGTCGAATCCCAAACCCGCGCAAAGATTTAAATAAATCCGCGGAACAATAACAATTATTCCCCGGCGCGCTAATTCTACTCGTGTATTTACAATTAGCTTAGTTACAGATCCGACCGACGCGTAACACCTATACAAATGAAAAAAGAAAACGGAATTACAAAAGAACCGCGAAATCAACCACACCAAGGACCGATCGATGTATCAAGATCTACGTTGATGCTTTTCGATGCGCTTCTCCCTGGAGAAGCCTATAGTCGCGGTATTTCAACCTTTATGTTAATCGGTTAACAGATCGATTAAGGGTTGAGAGAACTAGTGCATCGCAAGCCATCGTCCGAGCTGTTCGCGAGACCTGAGATTAGACGTCGTGATTTTCGGTTAAAAATTACACAAGAACTTGTCGAGCAACGTACGCGTATTTCGAACCACGTGGGGACCTCTAGCTGAGCAGCCCTGCGGGGTATAACGCTAACGATTAGGCTCGGCTCCTTAATAGGAGCGATCCTGTTAGTAGCTGCATCCCTAACGGAATCGATCACGATCTTCCGGCCGACCTGCTCCGGCGGATCAGCTTCCGAGACAGTTGTTTCCGGTGACTAGTTTCGCGTGTGTACATATCGGCTTCGAATTGGTGCATGGGTCGTAGAACATCGTGTGTTTCTGCGTGGGAATCTGAAGGATCCTGTCGGTCTTCCATCGGCTGACTCGTGATCGACGTTTGTTTTCAGGATTCGTATCTCGAAGTTCTGGTTAAGGTGCGCGTCAGGCTCGTATCCATCTATTCGTCCTTGAGCGACTTCGATCGGGACTTCATGTATACCTGCCGGTAGAAGTCGGAGAACAAGACGAAGAAGATCGTCGAGTGCAGAAGAAGAAGCGATGCCACGAGCTTAGGGTAGCCGCAGTCGAACACCAGGGCTTGAGTGCTGTGCACGAACACAAGGAAGAACTGCACCTGTGGACAATTTTACAGAAATTATGCATCTCTTGAGGGTGAGTCGATCTCTTTTTATTTTATATCGCTGTCTGTGAAGACGTTCTTCAAGAAATAACAAAAATTTAAGGCCTCTATTCTATTCCTCTCGAGTCTCACAAGGAGAACCCCCGCTCTGTCCCTCACGGATTTAGTTCAAACTTTACAGAGTTATAGATCTCGTTCCCCTGATTACGAAAATATCCCATTATAGGCGCAGACGCTCAATAGTTTTCGAGATATTAGGTGAAGTAAAAAGTTCTGAGCGTTTTTCGCTTTATTTATATGTATAAGCTCTTTGTGGTAAATTATTTTTGATTGTTTTTTTTCATGGAAAATGCATTTTCAATGTTAAATAAATTTTAAATAAAATATTTTTATTCGCTAAAAGACTAATTGAAAATGGTACTTATTATTTTATAGAAGAAACACTAGATCTATTACTACTGTCTGTTTTGTATTGACTGGCTGCTGCTAGATCCCACTGTTGCAAATCCCGTGTGGTTACTTGTTGAAAGTTTGCACGAGCCTCTTTGAATCTATCATATGTCCACTGATTAATGGCATTGTACTTGTCATAAATTGTACCCCCGTTCTTGATATAATTCTCCCAGCGTAACAAATATTTTTTGTTTTTTAAAAATCTGTTAAAATGAAACTTTAATTGCAAATATCTCGAAAACTATTGTGCGTCTGCGCCTATAATGGGGTATTTTCGTAATCAGGGGAACGAGATCTATAACTCTGTAAAGTCTGAACTAAATCCGAGAGGGACAGAGCGGGGGTTCTCCTTGTCAGAAAGACTCACAAGGAGACGGTAAGGTCGATGAGTCTCAGATTTGATTGAAACTTTGTACAGTTATAGATCTCGTTCTCCTGTTAATGTGTATACCCCATTATAGGCGCAGATACTCAATAGTTTTTAAGATATTTATAATTAAATGTCTTTATAACCATGAATATGCAGGCTGAACATTATAAAGCGTTACAGATCTCCAAAAATATTGATTGTACACAAAAATGTTTCAGACGAAAGTTGTTCAGTACCGAGAGGGGCATCATGTGGTGGAACATTTGTTTCTCCTGGTGGACACTCCAAGGGTGAGGTGAAGGTCACCTTGATTTTTTAAAATGGAAACACCTACTTTCTGTAACACGAATCGATAGACTATCGTATTCTGAGTAAAAATGTATTGACCTCCATATGTCCTAAATCTAATAGTTAACGAGATATTATCGAAACAATTTTCTTTCTTTGGATAATTTCTTGTTAATTATTAGGTTTAGGACATATGAAGGCCAACATTTTTATATTCAGAATTTGATACTCTATTGATCTATGGTATAAAAAATAGGACATTCCATTTAAAAAAAGAAAGTTGACCTTCATCTCACCTTGGAGTGTCCACCCGTGAAAATGAAAGCCCCACTGCATGATGTTCCCCTCGATACTGAACAACTTCTATCTGAAACATTTTTGCTGATGATCAATATTTTTGGAGACATTCGTTGTAACATTTTATAATGTTCACCCTGTATATTCGTGGTAATTAAAACCTGTAATTATAAATAACTTAAAAACTATTGAGTATCTGCGCCTATAATGGGGTATACATGTTAACAGGAGAACGAGATCTATAACTGTACAAAGTTTCAATCAAATCTGAGACTCATCGACCTTACACTCTCCTTGTCAGCATTCTTCGGCCAAGTTTAACTTTTCGTTCGACGATAGAAGGGTTAAAATGTTAATAAAACGAGGGGCAACGTGGGTTCGGCGATAGATTTTCCCGCTCGTAATGAAATGAAACACCGTTTGGCAACCGGCGCGGCGCGCGGCGGTTTCGAGCCTGGTCACGTGGCTCTCCAGCTGCATTAGAGGTGCAACGTGTTGCAACCCGAAATCGTGTCACGAAGATACGCACACGGATACATACCGGCGCGGCGCAAGACAGACGAATTAATAGAGTACGGATTATATACGATCGCGGCAATGACGCAAGGATCATCGAGGATCATTTTGCATAGCCGGCTACAGAATTTTGCCTAGAGATCTGGCGCAACGCAATCATCTCGATCGATTTCAATCGCGCGCAACGTGAAATTCTCGTTGCGCAGCATAGTTGCAGACGTGTAATTTCGTACGAGCCCGAAACCAAACCGGCGCGAATCGAACAAAGAGTCGCCAAAACCCGCCCGACGCGTCGTCCGGTAAAAGGCAAAGCCGCTCATAATTCGACTGTGTTCGGTTAGGCCAACTCGTTTGCTCCACATCGGCCCAACATCTGCGCCTCGATATTCTCCATTGTCAATTTTCACACAAATCGCCGAAAAATTACCGTTTTCGCAATTTTCGCACTATCTGGAAGTTGTTGTACGAGTTGTTCGAGGTTGTCACGAGCTTTGCTGCAACTGGAGATTGTTTATTAACTGTTTGCACTGCTTTATCGAGTGTGACTCGACATCAGGGAAAGAGAAATGTAAATAAAACGGGTTCTTACTTCTTAGATATATTTGGTTCTTCCCTTATTTATATTTTTTAGTTAAAATTTGTTGGCAACAAATTTGAAAAATAATTCGGAGTGCTAAGGGTTAAAATCGCACCGATAATTCCAACTTGCTAATTAATTCCATAAACACTCGTAGCGTCCATCGAAACCATTGAATTGATTAAACTTCGGAACAGTATTTCCTGGCGGAGAATCACTTTTGCAATTTCTACAATTGCTAGGCAAAGAGTACGAAGTGGGTTATCCTAATTTGCTAATTGTCCGTTAAAGAGCCGAAGGCTCGAGTCTCCCGAGCTTCAAGGTAAATCGCCGTCCCCACGAAATCACCTTTCGAACTTTTCTAATCTCGCGTAATGGGAAAATAAGAAACTGCCCGTGGCACTCGTGAAAGCAATAGCACCTGTTCGAAAGGTGATGTTCTTCGAAGCGGTTGCGGAACGTCGAAGGTGTACAGCCTCGGGAGGACGTCTCGATAGAATGCGACACAGCCTGTAACCACGTAAAACAATATCCGCGAATGAACAGCCTAAGTAGTTCTTCCATCGAGCAGTCGTTTCGCAAGCGAAGTATGAAAGTTTGCAAAATTTAGTAAAAAATTCTCCGGATTCCCTAGGAGTTACGGTAACACTTGGCTATCCGTAATTTTTATCTATCCCCTCTACATCGTTTGCTCGATACAAAGAACGTTCTCCACGAGTGTGTAACGCCAGTTCCCAAGGTTCTTGGGAAACATCGGTTGCCTCGGAGAAATTAAAAATTATAGAATGATCAGGACGTGTTTGTCAATTACCGGATGCAGTCTTGGCTGGAGGCAACAGGAACGGTATTTTTATAGCAACTTATCTTGGAACGTACTATTAGCGCACAGAGTTGCTTAGCGCCTTTCGGCACAGGTGTCTTTCAGCTATCCTTCCGTCCTAGTCGGGCAATTATTTTGTCAATACGTCGTCGGTCGCGTTAATTGGTATTAGAATGAAAATGTACACGAGGGTCAGACTCGCTGTTTCAATGCAAGAATGTCTGGAATGTTCAATGCTGATTACCTAGCGAGACACTGTATTATGTATAATATTATGATGCTTGTCGTTCTCGCGATTATTAGGGATGACTCGACTCAAATGTTTAAATTTCAAGGAAATCGCAGAGAGAAGCTAACGGAAACAAAAGTGGAAGAATCAGAAAAAAAATTCTCTATGTAACTGTACACAGACAATCCTAATTCTACAATTGAAAACCATAAGATCCTATATAGAAGCAACAATTCGCTGACTCTAGATACCCGACTGTGACACACTTTGGCCAAGACCAAGGTGTTGCTACCGTGTTTCCCGTATGTCTAAAGATCAACAAGTTCAGCGTTGCTACAAAATCGGCCGAGCGAAATCGCCTCGAGCAGAAGGTTGAGCTGCTCTTGACTTTCCGTGTCAGCATCCCGCAGCTATGACATAGCAGCGTTTGGTGCCCTTTCAGAGGTCGATGACGACGATCTCGTGGTACCGTCTCTCCAGCATACATGTAGGTGAGGCTTCGCAGGTATGCGTCCGCTGTCGTGGTACCGTCGACAACATGGCAGTGAGCTACACGGCATATCGGAATGCCAAATTGTTGCGCCACTGTGCCGCGCGCGACGTAGTCGGCCAAAGCGAGTCGCCTGCAATTGCCTAACTAACGGTGCACTTTTCACTTTCCCTAACCCCTACCCAAGACCCACGAGCCGCCGTGAAATTTTGTCCAGCTTGTGCTCCAGTGGACACCGACGGCCCAGAATCCGCCGTGGGAGACGGCGAACGCCCGGATCTATGGATCTACGGATCTGGTTCCTTCCTACGTACCTCGGCCTTGCCACCGTGGCCAAAGAAACCACGATCTCCCAGCTTGTGTACGCCTAACGCGGTTTATGATCCCCGAAGGCTCCAAACACAACCAGATACCATTCAAATAGACGGCATTTAATGGCCGCTGTTGCAAGCACGCCACCCATTTCGCTGATCAGGGGTTACACCCGGTTTGAAAGTTCGATTATAAAGGCTAGTCGGTAGAGGCTGGAAACCTGTTTCTTGCAACCAAAATTGAATTTTTTAAGCTTCGGAAGACGAAATTCAGAAATTCGAAGAAATTAGAAAACACAAGTTTTACGGATGTATCTCAAAGAAACGATCGAATCTCGAATTTCAAGCGTAGCCATCAACATCTTCCTCATGGCATCAATTGATCCGCAAGTGGTCCATTTCCGCGACAGAGCGGAAAGACAGATCCTCCTATAAAACGTTACAAAATGGCATGAAGTTCCAAAGCAGTATTAGTTAGGCCATAAGTATTGCATCAACGTGGTTCACCTCCGAAACCCGCGTTCCGCTTGAAAAGTGTACCCGTTGCAATCGGTGCGTTTGGTGCAGCGTAGATTGTAGATGCACCCCGGGTTCAGTTATATGTACGTATAATCGTATACAGGTCCCAGGACGGTTCGCTTTCATCGATACGGATTGGTTGTTCGGTTGCGGGCCTGGTTTCGCCAGTCTATTCGGGAACGAGCACAGCTCATTGTGCAAGAAGAAGGTATCGCGAATCTCGCCTCGCGAAAAACTATTCGCTCACGGTGTGTGCCTCGGTCTGCACTGCTTGTTGCCACACGACGATCTTTAGTCACGTGTAGCTACATACGCGAACGAACCCGCTGGCCAGATCTGGTTTCGGTGATTAAAATTTATTCGCGTTAGCGGACCAAGCCTTTCTGTTCCCCTCCGCGCGCGTCCCTTGCTGACGTGCGCCACGTTTTTCCAAGCCTCCTGCGATTTTTCGCGATGAATGTGCCACCATTGCGATCTGCAGCTTTCTTTTTTACTTTTTTTCCACGCCTTTTTCCCCCGTTTTAGCGCGCAATGTTTCTGCTGCTGTAGCTTCTGACTCGGTCTACTCTTCTTCTGTTCCATTTTATTCCATTTTATTGTCTACTGTTTCTTTTGATAATGCTTCGAAGAATCATCCGAAAATTCATTGCTTTGTTTATCGAATCGAGTTGCTCTTTCTCGAGTGAATGTAAGAATCGATGGAGGAGAATGTTGCATCGTGCACGGTGATCTACTGATTTTCTTTTCCTCATCGTCCTACATCTCTTTTATCCGTTTCCGTAAATACTTCCTCGAGACTTTTTTTTTAGAAATCCCATAACAAAAACTGCGAATTTCTCCTGTTTCGACGCGCAAAGCGATTCCTAACTAATCCAACTAATTCGATCATTTGTAAACAAACCTAACTTAAAAGATCAGCTTATCAGCAATACCGATATTTAAAAAAACTGCGCCGATGCGCCTGAAATATGCAACTACACCTGTCTCACCTGGAAAGTTCATCTAGCTTTTTTTTTTTATTAATACATCTTAGGCCATTATTGGCCCATAGATACATATTGGTAGTATCTCATCTAGCTTCGGTGAGATCGTACGTTACTGCCATCTGGCGATAAACTGCACACGGTAAAAATGATTACAGTTTCCTGTGTGCATAAATAAAATTCATTTAATGCTCCGATAACGAACGCTCGTAAACGATAGCGAAAATGTTGGATATATCTTGGGAAGTTTCTCTCGAATAGTTCAGGATTTATGCAATTTTTATGCAACGAATAGTAGGATAATCGAACCGTTAGTTCGTTTTCACTTCTTACTGAAGCGTATGGAGGAGAATCATGCTTCAGGGGCGTCCGAACATCGACGACGAGTCTTGGATCATCGAGAAATGAGAGGAGAGATTTCGTCGAAATCTGGACTAAGAACCGACGAAAATTTCTTCTGCAACACATGCTTCAAGAAATCGCAGACTTAAAAGAAACCTCGTTGCGTTTACTTTGCTTCTTCACAATTTCTCGATCGAAGATCCTCCCACAAGACAACAAATTTTCATCGGAGCATGACCAGAATGCTTTGGAGACGATCAATCTTCCCCCGATAGAATCTTCGCACAGTTAACCTGACTCGGACGATACACAGATGATCGTCTAATTGCGATCAACTAGTTACCCTCGTTAAGCGATAGGATCTACGCCCGTAATAGATGGATAGCGATCGCGTGGTTCGTTAGTTCCGCCATAGAGATGTTGCAAAAAGCCTACAAAAAACCGGGGGCCGTCTGAAGCGGCAAGAAAAATCGAAGCCGTTCCCTCGTGGCCGATGAAAGCTGTTGCTCGTTTTTCGTTTCAGAGCTATTTCTTGTCCCGACAACATGGCCGCCGGCTAGAAGCAGAACCTAAACGCTCGCGCAAATTATTTGGCAACTCTCCGAGCTCGTTCTTCAACTTCTCGAATTTTGATTAATTATTTCAGCTAGATTTTTATGCATCTGTGAGCAACACTTTGAGACGATGGGAAATTTGCCAATTGTGATGATTTTGTAAAGGTCCTAATGTACAAGACAAACGGTTGAGGATGCAGCTGTGAAAGAAAAAATTGTCGAATTTATTATAAATGTTTATTGGCGATGAACCTACCAGCTGCACAGTGGTCAAGTGTTTCTTCCACCACAAATATTTTTGGTACTCGGGTCCCATCGCGGACACCATGTAGTACAGGTACATAATCACGTGGACAGCGTTGTTGATCAGGTTACCCAGGGTTCCATGGCCTCCCGCGATAAACTTCACGCAGATCCATGTCTCCAGGGGTGTCAGGGAGTGGTGGTACAGGTGCAAGAAGGTCACCTGGCTGTCTTTCTTGCGCAGGATAAAGAATATCTGCAATTTCAATAAGAAAGATAATCTTAGAGTTCACATACAAATCATCGAATAAGCATAGCTTTTACGACTATGATTATTCGTTTCTCAATTTTTTTAACACATTCTCTTAATCTTTTGTCATCGTGCGACATAAAAATCAACACTTCTCGAACAGTGCATTTCCGTGCAATAAAACGAATAGCGTAAATTACAATTTAGAATGTCGGCTTACCGAGCTGCAAAAACCCGGTGTTTCCCAGCTCCGTGGTCAAACGGAGCATAGAAATTGGTACTCGAGAGCAGAATTTAGAAACGATCGGTAAGCGAGAAGCGATTGTGCAGCAAACACAGACGAGGTAAAAGTGAAACAGTAAAAGTGCCCATTGCCGAAATCGCGTCGTTTCTGCTTCGCTGGTCGGAGTTTCGTCGATGAAACTCGGAAAATCAGGGTCGAAAAACTTTTCCAACGCGGTTTTCGCAATCGTGATCGGCAAACGCTCGCACGGATGCCAGCTTGTCGCCACCAGTTGTGCTTACCGTGTCTGCGAATTCCGTGAATTTGCTAATGAAGTACCACCAGCAGAGGTTCGCCATTCGCAAAGCCGACGGGTTGTGCGAGTAGTCCACTGGTTGACACTTGTAGCTGTAATCGAGCAGCCAGCCGGACATCAGGTGCTGAAAATAAGTTGGTCGTCAATTCTGAAATTCTTTAGAGGTACAAGTTTCCTAGAGCTGTTTGCTAAGAATGTATTCTCGCTTTTGACGTTCTCCTACTTGAGTAATATTTGAGTAACGATCCGATAATAACTCATTTGCAAACTCAGTCACGCGGTTAGCGCATACGCGCAAATTGCGAGAGAGCTACCTGCTACATTATGCTAACTGTTATGGACAGAAGTTACCGCCAAAATTACTGGAATCGGACTTATCGGTAACTGGAAGCTTCCGAAATACAGACTACTCTTGGGGGTGGAAACATCCCCTAAAAATCCAAATTCTTGTACTGAAATAAATTACCTGTATATCCATTGTCCTCGAACAATAGATCAAAAAATATTTGAGAAAACTGGTGCTTGTGCTCTCTTTAAAAGTTATTGAAAAATATTTGAATCGATTCCTAACTTGGATTGATCTTCTTCGAGAAGTCGGTAGGTTGCGCCAGACAGATCGTGCTATAGTTACGCGTCGGGATCCCTTCACCGAATGTCGGGCCAATTATCGAGCAAACAAACGTTACATCCTTCTGCAACGCGCCTCGCAAAAAGAGTTAGGTTTGATGGGGAAACGCGTAAGTTCGGCGAAAAACGCGCGCACGTACGAAAGCATGGTTGCGAAAGTCCTTTAGAGGTAAAAGCGCCGTGGTTTTCCGTCGGAGTCGTTCGCACGAAACAATTCGAAATTTGTAAAGGCGTTGAGCCACCGACGCGACGTTGTTGCGTACGGTGTTGCATCGAACGCGAGCAACAGGGGGTGCGAAAAATGCGGCGAAACTTTCCAAGATGCGTGTTATTGCGGAAAGAGGAGAGCGCGAAAGAAGCGAGGCTTTCGAGCCGCGGTTTGCACAATCGATTTGTACACTCCCGGATCGTTAAAGGCGAAACCATCCTGTTTTCGACTTTCCGCAGAACCGATTGCAAGTCGCTCGATGCACCCTGCATTGGACGCCGCGCCGCGCATGCAACTGACCTTTCCACTGTTTCGACCGACACTACATTGCATATTGCGATAGATCTGTAATTTTACAGAATCAAAAAGTAAAATGAAGTTGCAACGTGTAATCGGTTCGTCGAAAATCGTTTGTGTGCCAGGCGAATTTCTGGTTTCAAGGTCGTCCGTCGTACCCAGAAGAAAAGAGAAACCGTTGGACCAATATACACGGTGAACGACCGACATTCCGAACTGTTCCGAACAGTTACCAAAGATCTTGTGTTTATCATCCGTTGTCCTAAGTGGCCACCTTGAACCACTATTCACCTGGCTCGAGCGGACTTGGCTCACTTTCGACTGGATCCGCTTGAACCCGGTTGCGAAACGCGCCGCGCCGCGCCGCGCCGGGTCGCGTCGTTTCGATTCGACTAGCCGGCTTCTGCCATTATGGCAGTGACTGTCGTCGTTGATATTTCCCGATAACGCTGACATTTACTCCGAGCAGCGTTCGCTGCACTTTGAAGCAGCACTCCCCCCGGCTTCGCACTATCTCCGAAAGTCAAATAAAACACGTTTCCAAACTGTCGTTGCTAGACTGCGGATCTTTATGCTAAATAAAAGTTGCATAAATCGTACGACGTGGGAGTCAAATAGAAATGTCATTCCTTCTCTAATGATCTTGATATTTTGAAATTCTCTTGATTTGTCCGCTGTTTCAAGTTGCTCTTGCTCGGTTTTGTCGTAAATCGCATAAAATCTGCAAAATGCAGTTCAGTTTCGATTCGAAATCGCGCCTCGATTCGAGATCACGCTTGGTTATATATATTATAAAATATGAGAATAAAATATGAAAGCTTCGTATTCTAGGACACCGTAGAATTGCATTGTATTCCAGCTTCCCCGAACTTCCTCACTTTCGTTAGACATTGACACATTTGTCAACTTGGACTTTCGAGCTAACGCGAGTCCGATTAACGAGCTACTCCATTAAGGTCTGCCATTGCGCAAACGTAACGAATCATTTTCAATTTTGCTCGGTCAATCTACATCATCGAACACCTCTCTCAATTTCTTAACGCTACGGTTGCGAAAAGAAATTCCACGGATTTGCTCAACAATCACCGTTTCTCTGAATTTCAACCAGATCGTTCACCATCTTCCAACTTTTTACGGCGCACCAACGAGTAATACCGACCGGAAACCTAGCTATGCCGCATCAAAAAATGCTTCGCAATTTTTTTTTAAACGATGTTCCCGAGTTGGCTATAAATAATAATCGTTGGGAAGTATTGCTTGCCAGCGTTTAAATTCGTTTACTGTTAATTGTTAAATTCCACAGGGATAAACTGGTAGCTTGAAATTTTCATTAAGCATTCCAGCTGATCACGAATAATTTATGGAACGGTTAGAACCTTGTAATTTCGATTAAGAAAGATCGTAGAGAGATGAGAAACGATTTGATGGAATTAGAAGCAAAATGAAATTTAAAACTCGTTTAGGAAATCTTCGTCCGATTATCAAACGCAAAGCTGCACGGTCTAGCGATTCCAGTGGAAGAAGGAAACTATGCATACTATGTATGTATACTAATACGTCGAGAGCACACGCGAGCTCACAACTCGATCATGCTACAGCTGATCGTCACTATAACTCTTCTCGAGGCTCTAATAGCCGCCATCGGCGGGACGATTTGTCGTGTTTCCAGCTGTACGAACGATGTCTGTTATGTCTCTTTGAACTATCGCTATAAACCACGCGATGCAGATCGACAACTTGTTCCTGTTGGGAGTCGATAACGCTACCGAACAGTCTGTAATAGCCCGAGTTTAACAAATGATGACTGTCAGCGGAGTCGATTATTTACAAACCGATGGGAAAGATATTTCTTGCCGCTCTTAGCCTGGGAAAATTCAGTTCAACTACGTTTATGAATGGGCGTGTTAAGCTTGTATGAGAATGATTTTTGGGAAATGACCATTTTTGGTTCCGAGGGAATATTAAAAATTCATTTATCATTTAAAAGTATACAGAATCAAGATTCCTCTAAGTAATAAACTTCCTCCTAATAAATAGCGAGATTCTGGAACGATGCCTGAATCGCCGAAAATAATGTTAATTACTTCTCGAAATATCCGAGTTGCTAAATATAGCATGGTCTGTCATAGACCGGTTAATTGCTCTGCGGTTTAGAGAACTATGCCCTCCGGCATGGCACATCAAGATTGCTCCGGGAACTTGAATTCCAACTTGAATCGGGCGATATAGCGTAGCTCGCGCCGTTTGTGAAACCTCCTTCCTCTCTCTTTCTCTCTCTCTCGCTCTCTGTGTTTTTCATTGCCTACGTTACCGTCGATAATCCTCTAATTGAACCGAGCAAATCATTAGCCAGATCCGCGTCGCGAAAACTCGATCCGCATGCTTCTACGCGAGAAGAAAGAGCGAGCTACTTTCAACCAGAAACACAAGCAGACATCCATCGCTGCTCCTCGATACTGGTATCCGTGTGGAGCAGCAATTAAAAGAATCCAGTCCATTCTCATTAAGACTAGGACCATCCGAGTCACCGTTCGATACCGTTTGATTGAACGTATTCGTTATCAAATTGAACGTATTAATTGCTTGTCAGAGTTGAACAAATCAATTTCTTACCTCGTACATCATCCCCAACGAGAAGACCACCTGGAACGCGTTGTAAGCGACCAAGGCGCCTCTCAATTTAAAGGGCTTCCTATTGACCATCACTCGGGGCCCAAATATCGTCACACCGTACAAATAGAGGAGCACGATGAGAACAGTTGGTATGGGTGAGTCCATCAAGGGCCAGTCTCCAACACGAGGGTCAGAAATTGTTGTGAGGATCTGCGTGTATTGGTCCAGGGCCATTCTCACTAAACCCTGAGCACCCACTCCCATCAGTGTTCTATTCATGTCTGTCATCTCGATCATCGGTTCTGGGTCCCTCTCGACGACCAACTCTGCCGCTGCCGACGTCATTTCTGCGAACGAACATAGTCAAATGTTAGAAAACTGTTCTACACATCCTGTAGTCCATACATTAACCAGCAGACAGTACACGTGCTAATACCAGGTATGTAAATATGAAACCGGAATTTTTGTATAGAAAATACACGTTTATTATATGACAATGATACAAAATATTTTATTCGAAGTATTGCCCATCGGTAGCTACACATTTTTCCCGTCTTTCTGACAATTTGTGGATGCCACGCCAAGAAAACTGTTCCTGTTTTGAGGCAAACCAGTCATCGAGCCATTTTCGTACATTTTCGTAAGATGTGAAGCGCTGCTCAGCAAGTGCATGTCCCATCGATGCAAATAACTAATAATCGGATGGAGGCAAGTTTGGTGAGTAAGCCGCATGCGAAAGTATTTCCCAACTAAACGCCTCAATCGTTTCCTTTACCGGTTTTGCTGTGTGTGATGATGCATTATCATGAAGCAAAATCACTTTGCGTTGCCTTTTTTGATATTCCGGTCGTTTTTCACGCAAAGCTTGATTCAAATCGATCATTTGGTGTCGGTAGCGTTCGGTATTAACGGTTTCGCCAGGTTTTAGCAGCTCATAATAGATCACACTCTTCTGATCCCACCAAACACAGAGCATTGTCTTCCGTCCATAGCGATTTGCCCTTGCAGTCGATGTCGATGGTTCGCCTGGAGTTACCCATGATCTCTTACACTTAGGATTCTCGAAATATATCCACTTCTCATCGCCAGTCACAATTCGATGGAGAAATCACTTTCTTTTGTACCTGGCGAGCAGTATTTCACAAGTGGTCCTTCGGTTTTCCTGCTGTCTTTCATTCGGTTCATGTGGAACCCATTTTCCCATCTTCTGAATCTTTCCCATGGCTTTCAAACGTATGGAGACGGCTTCTCGTGTCACATTTAATTGATCCGCGAGTTGTTGTTGCGTTTGAGCGTCATCCTCATCCAACAATGCTTGCAGATCGCTGTCTTCAAACTTTTTCGGTGGTCTTCCACGTTCTTCGTTTGTCACATCAAAATCGCCATTTTTGAATTTTTTAAACCATTCGAAGCACTGTGATTTACCAAGAGCATGCTCACCGTATGCTTCGACAAGCATTCGATGCGATTCTGCAGCAGTTTTCTTCAAATGGAAACAGAAAATCAATGCTGTCCGCACGTCGTAGTTTCCAGGCACAAAATTCGACATGTTCAACGTTATTAAACACTATGCTGTTGTATGAAACTTGTATGGTTGTGAGTTGAAAATCTTTACCAGATGTGAAAACAAGAAAATGCCGTCAATGACGCGGTTTGACGGTAACTACATTGACAGCTAGAGCCACGTATGGGCAAATTCCGGTTTCATATTTACATACCTGGTACTACAGTTTAAGAAACAGCACAAGACCATGGAGTCGAGTTGATATCTTCTTTTAAGAACCCAAAGGATGATCTAATCGTTTCGGACCGGGGGGTGTAGAGTTGTGCGGTCAGTTGTTAATTTTCTCGGTCATCGTGACCCACTTAGGACCACAAACGAACTCTTGAAATGTGTATAGGGTCCTCGATGTCATCGTCGAACCCCGGTTTCGACGATGCCCGGAGGTCGACACGCTTTCGTAACTCGCGTTTCCAGTTTTGGAGCCCGAAATCGGCGAAATTGCGTCGATAGCGTTGCCTAAAAAGTGATCTATTGTAGATGGATCGCCGAGAGGTTGTCCGACATGTTGCAATCGCAAAAGTAGTGATGACAAAAATTGCTTCGAGACGCGAAATTTCAGTAGAAAAATCGCGGCTCGCCGGGCGAGGCTTTTTTCTATTCTCCGCGTTCTCTTTTACATAATCCCGCGGCAACGTTTACATTACCACATGCCGCGGCAGCATAATTCAGTCGTTTTTTCTTACACGGGTTGAGCAACAAAGTACACGGGGACCAGGGATACTATGTGTGCACAGGTTATCTCAATAAATCCCCGATAAATTCGTTTCCCCTGTCAGATTTACTGGTTGTATTCGTTAACGACGCGACCAGACGAACCGAGCTACGATTTCTGAGGTGCATTCTGCGGTGGCATTGATGGTCGACGCGTGCAATAAATTGTTACTTTTGCGAAGATGCTAGCAGGAGGAGCCGGTGAAGGAATTGGTACAAAGTACAATACAACGAGCCACAATTCTAGGGGAATCAGAGGATAATTTCAAGGATCTGAAGATGTTTGCCCTGTCAGTTCTAATGCTGGTACTCATTAACAACCTACAACTTGCGGTGGCAGGAGAGCGCCATTGATGGTGACCGTTTGTAATAAGCTGTTACTTTCATTAAAAAGGCAGACAGGAGCGAGGAAAACCAGGATCGAGAAGACCGTTTCACTGAACCGGAAACCCGGTTTCAGTGAAACGCGTCCTCTGTTCATAGCGATAGCAAAAAAAAGTCAAAAACGTGATCGGGTGATTAACGGAAGACGTCCGAGATCCTGGATCTCTCGGATCCAAAAGAAGCACGTACACACGGAACAGGCGATCGATTCGATCCAAAGTCGACCCATTCGAATCGGATTGATTTATCTTGCGGAAACTGCTGTTGGCCTCCAACTGACTCGTCAATTCTAGTCATTATACTGCGGACTGTTATGCGTTTATGGAACAATCCTGTATTTTATATGTACACTCCAAGGGCCTTAATAAAATTTAACAACTTCGTACATGGTCTCACGAAAATGCATTCTCGAGTCCTGGCCAAGAAATCAATGTTGCATATCCGCGATTGACTTGGTTCTGAACGTGTTGGGGTAATCAGTTTTTATTTTTCTGAAAGTGTAGCTGTGCCGAATGCTTAGCAGTTTTCATAGTCGAATTCGAGTCAGGCAGATTCGCTGTTCCGCGTTTCTAGGCACGTCCTCAGGATCGCGTGCGCACAAAGAGAACGAAGTTGATCGACGATCGCGTCGCATGACAGGTCAGGAAGTTCGTCGGAGACGTCATCCTCGGGATTATAATTGCACAGCGTCGTTTTCACTTGTCCTGGCCGGACGGGATGCGACCTTCTGCGATATCTGCTTGCAAGCGAGATCGTAAATCAGCTACCGGTCCCGTGAGCCACGATTCATAAATGTTGCTCGAAGCTACAGGTTTACCTCCTAAAACTGTTATATGTCGAACAATCAATTTTTTAGAAGACAGAAGTTGAGCCAAGAAGTAATTCGCAGTCTACGGATCAACTCTTTACTAAACTGCTCTGTCAATATCCGTTTCGTAACCCAATCCGAGATTGATAAATTAAATATCAGAAGTGTAGTCACTCTTTTATTATTGCATAATGATTTTCTGTGATACGCCTTTTATAAACTTGACAGCAATACGCTAATCCGCTCGTCAGCTGTCTACAGGCTTCTCACAGTTTCCAAAAGGATCGGTTAACGTAATTCAATGCAACAAAATTGACAAATGATGTTACTCATATTTGATATATTGCTTCTCGCCTGCAATTTGCCACCGATTGCGATATTTGACTACTGATCGATGGTCTCTAGATGATTGTTCAGCCCACTAAACAGACCGGATCTTGTCCGATCGTTGTCGAACGAAATGCAAGATACAGTTAGGAGAGTCGTTGATCCTCTAAAATGATTTTAGCCGCAGGAGATCGCCTTTTCAGGCTTCCCTTTCTTTGCTCGACCGTCAATTGAAACCTAACAACCGGTTTACTAATATTTACGATGCGTTTCGATGGCCACTCGCTGCCACGCCACGGCTCTCGTGTCAAACAGACACTGGGTAGTATTATTAATGAAGCATGCGCGCAGCTGACATTTAAACCATCGAACACTGGCGCGGTAGCTGTGTGTAATACGAATTGCGACAATCGTGGTGCAGGAATCTCGTTTATCGATAGCGAAATTCCTAATCAACTAACATTTTTCATCGTTAACGACGCTCCTCGCGTCTAATGTATCGCTGTCGATCCAAGAATGGCACACATTCGTCAGATTTCAAATCAATCATCAATTGATGATTGATGAAAAACGAAAAAGAATCGTAAAAAATCAATTGAAGAAACCTTCTCACCTTCTACATTCTTCTAATCAAGAATCTTTATAATTTCATTTTTCATTTAATCTGTATAATTCCATTTGACTAATAACTTAGAAAATGCGCCGAAAAGTTTTGCAAGAAGGAACAAAGAAAGAAAGGGACACAGCGAGAACAGGAATCTGCAAAAGAAAGAGCGGCGGATCGTGTCGATTTGGATCCGCGGCGCGTGACAGAGGTGTCCACCATTCGAACGGGAGTTTATCCGCGGGATCGCGCGAAATAATGGATCGCGGGTGAAAGCGCAATCTGGAATCTCGTTAAACACGCCGCGCCGCGCCGCGCCGGTTGGCTCGCCGTAGAACTAGACCAGAACCGGCGTGCGGCGATCGGGCGTGCGCTCGTTCTAAGGCCAGAGCCGAATCGGCTTTTGCGTAACACCAACGCCGCAACAGTTGCTCGCGAAAACTGGAGTAACGGTCATACGCAGCTGCCCCGGGAAGGTTGCTCAATGTCGTTGCATCGTTGTTTCCTCTTTCACGGTTTCCCCGTCATCGGATTTACGGCCTCTTTCGGCGCGCGATTGAAATCGACGGCTCCCTCGGCACCGCTAATTAACACCTAGCGACCGCTGCTGCGCTGATTGCCTGTGACGCGACCGACGCGAATCACTTAGGCGTTCACGGACCCGGGAAATATTGCTCGTACTCCGCTCAGCCTGCGGGTTCCCTTTTCATTCCTCGTTTACTCGCCATCAGATAATTGAGGGGCTTTGGCCATTTTCTTGCGCGGTTGGGTTTTCCAACATTTATAACAACGAATGTTGCCTCGTTCAGTCGTCGTGAGATAATTGAAGGTCTCTGAACATAGAACAGTGCACTTAGGGAATTATCTTCAATATTTATAGCGTTTGTAACGTGATTCAATTTCTCTGAACGAGAATATTACCAAGTACCGGTTCCAGAACGTGATTCTCGATAGCAAGGAATCTGCGTGTTTCAGTCGGATAAAAGTAGCCTAGGGAGATACACTCGTAACTAGTTTATGAGGTGGTAACAGTTTAACGGCTTCGAATTAAAGAGAGATTCCAAAGGAGAACTGATTAGTGTCATCGTCGATATAATACCAGTGTGTTCCTGATCGCCGTTTCGTGTGCGTCGACAGTCCTGTACAATTAACAGCTTTCAAATTAGAAGATCCACTCCTTTGGTTATGTCAGGCACAATCCATGACGGCATTAGAAACCCTGCATGCGCTGACACGAATCTGTTTCTGTCGATCATAACTGCTTCATAACTGCTTCTGTGTAATGAACAGTCCCGTTCGGTCGACAGTCGATTATGCTATCGACACGTTCCATCTCCGTTTACAATATAATCCTTTTTCTAATACTTCCGTGTACTCACTTATTTACTCATTATTAGACCGTGGGTTTTCATGAAAAATAAAAATTGCATTAACTCTGCATTTTGACTCTAAAGCAGAGGTCCCCAAACTTTTTTGTCTCGTAGACCACGTGCCAATTTTTTCTGTTTGGAGTAGACCCCCCCCCCACCTTTCTAATAATGAATTGTTACAAATTCATCAACTTCAAATGTGTTTTTGACAGCTGACACAGTGCTACTCACTTTGATAGGTTTAACTGTAGAGTGAAAAAGTTTAAAAAAACACATGTTCAGTTTTATATATGTATTAATTAAAACGACACAAAATGCAAATCTAGTAAAATTATAACATCAAATAGCTACACAGAAAATTATATGCTTTTAATGGGTGGGATGAGCCTGATACTTTAATTGCAAATTTTCAATATTTGGCTTCAACTTAGTTAGGTTTCTTGTAATTAGTTCTTCTTGTAATATGACATCCGTTTCTTCAATGTCACTGTATGGATCGATAAACCACTGTGGTATTTCCATAGTCAAAACATCCTCAAACCTAGTTTCAAAGTCTGTGTGGAGCATATTTAAATGTTGAACGTAGGTTGAAATATCATCATCCTGGCAGTTTGTATGTGATAAATTGGGAAACTGGAAAAATTCGCGCCGTCCAATATTTTGCTTCTGAAATGAGGGCCTTTGTTTTTATCAAATTTAGACTGTCACCTTGTAACTGCAAATTAACTTCATTAAATTTAGTGAACAAATCTGTTAAATAAGCAATGTCTGGTTTCCACTTAATTAAATTTTCTTTTAAAATTGGATCATTATCATCCAGAAACTCTAAAACTGTCTCAAAAAGTAAAAGAAATTTTGTCAAACATAAGCCATTTGACAGTCAGCGTACTTCAGTGTAAAGCAGCCCCTACACGGTCAATCGGAATGTCAATCTACGAAATTTTTCGGCCAATAGCGATCTCCTACCATTTAACCCATTGTCGCTATTAGCCGAAAAATTGTCTTTGAAGTCGAAGATTGACATTCCGATTGACCGTGTAGGGGCCGCTTAAAGAAGCAATCGATGAAAGTTCTCGTCATTTTCCTCACACAGCTGCGCAAATAACCTAGTATTCAACGCGTTACTTCGAATTTTGTTTACTGCTTTAACTTTGTACTGTCAAATGGTCGCCAAATATAGAATATGCCTTGGTCTCAAAAATAGCCTTTCCGTCACGTCCGTGTCGGAAACCTTGTCAACGAAGTTCCCACCTGTTTCGTTCTTTCGCTACGGACCATTCGTGGACCCCCATTTACATTTCATGCACCCCTAATTTTTGTTTTCGCTGACATGGACCCCTTGCAGTTCGTAGTTGACCCCTAGGGATCGATAAAGACCACTTTGGGAATCATTGCTCTAAAGCCATCAAAGACATCTTTAGTCAAGGGCCATGGGCTTTTGAAATTATGAGATGATCGCCGGTAGTGAATGCGTGAAACTGTTCGAAGAATCATCCCCTAAGTCCTGTCTAATCGCGCGGTATGCGTACTCTCAGAATTCAGAATCACGCGGTCACGGTCGAAACGGTACTCGTCACAGAGAAAGTTCGAGGCATCAGCGTCGTCGAAGAGGCCGTGAAACACGAGGAAGAAGAAGGAGACTATGATGTCCCGAGGCGATCATGACGCGGGAAGAAACAGAGAAAACTTGGAAAGAGAGAAAGGTGGATCTTCGTCTCGTCTTGTCTCGTCACGTCGTTGGGCGACCGTCACGTGGCCGATGGGAGAGGTAATGGCAGCGAGACACGGGCCTGACGATGATGATGATGCCCGTTGACGAGGATGATGCACGACCGGCTCCCTCTGAAACCCGGCTGGCTCCGAGTTTAGTGGGTAAGTGGGTCAACGGTCCGGTTAAACGCGTCTCTGCGGTGTAGCTCGTAGCTCGTACGTTTTACTCCGCCGCGCGCCGGTCCATATTCCCGTGCTCTTCCCCGCTGATCCGGTTCCCCCATACGCTTCTCCACCATTCCCATTCCTCGCGTGGTCCCGCCCCATCCTCTCGCCTTTTTTACTTTCCGATTTATCCTCCCGATCGAGCCGCGTCGAGCCGCCAGCGATCCTGCAGCCTCGATCTCCATGATCTTTCTTAACACGTTCGCTATCGAATCGGAACCCACGAGCTCCAATAAATTAAAAATATCCTTTTGTCTGTTCGGAACCTTCGGATCAGGTCTAAAGAATCCACTAGAATCAGTTGATTCAATGATAGGTAACCTCTAACGGGCCATTAAAATCGTTCGGAAGGAGAGTCGAATCCCAGTTGACCGGCTACAAAAATATGAAACCACTGAACGAGGAACTCTTTCAAAAAATCTAGGCTAAAGAAGAACGGTTCTGTCCCGCGGCGTTTGTTAGGAATTTCACGAAAAAAACGCGGTAACAAAACGTGCCGGTTTCCGGGAGGAGAGAAATAGGGAAGGGGAATGAGAGAAATTGAATTGGAAACGGAACGCGACGCACGAGCCTCTCGCAAGAAACTCCGATGTTCGTTCGCGACGATCTAACGTCCGCGCGCGTAGAAAGCGGAGGTTCGTTTCCATTTGCTCGGTCACGGTAATTCATATTCCAATGAATCTCGTCGATGATGTCCGCCAGAACCGATAAGCTAGACCCTTTTATCGGAGTCGATCCTGCCACAAATACTAGGATCAATGAGGATTTGTACCGTCCACTAGTCCAGGCATGGTGTGGATTAATAAATTGTACCAGGTTCATCGATTAATATTTTTTTCAAATTGTAAAGAACGTAAAAATGTCTTTCTAAATGCATACCGATCCGCAGTCTAGCGATCCTATTCGAAAATTGTTTCCACAAAGAGTCACAGGACGCAGCAGGCGATCACCTGTGATTAGGCTCGCGCCGAATGGCAGAGAAAAAGGTGTCCGTCGACTTTCTTGACATAGAGCCGTGTTTTCTTGGCGTGAAGCGTGCGTTTCGTTCGACGAGGGCCTAGAAAATGTGTTGGGGCACCCAGACCTAGAGAGGGAGAAGCGATCGAGGACACGCCGTGAAACCAATACCGTTCGGCCGAACCGGAAATCGTGAGATGAAAGTGAGAAGAAGAAGCGACAACGGCGTGCCGCGTTGTTAATCCTCTTCGGCCGGTCCCGTTAGCATCTTCCGGCCACTCGCTTCTCCGATCACATGCCATACCACGCCATCAACCACGTGTTCTTCGAGAACGTTACCTAATACACCGAAATCGGGCCAGACAATCTTCTTCTCTGACCTGATTCCTGTTGACACTCTTTCGGAAATTTCTTTCTCGAATTCTCACAAGTTGGAATGCATTAGCCCTCGGTGTAGTATCTCATAGTTTTACGTTCCATCGAATTTGCATGATAATTGTGTTCGAGGAATTCCCCCGTTAGAAATGTATTCAGGGAAATCGAGAAAGGGTGTCTTCTAAAAAAAACGATGACCTCTTTTCGACGCCTCGTTAGAAGTGTCACCGTGCTTTAATTACGAAATGTTCGCTTTATAGAATGGTCGTACAGATATAAATGAAATGATAGTGCACAGAGGTAATACTATCGAATGATAGAGATTGGCATACAAGTGGCACAGCTCCCAAGAGAAATTTCATAACAAAGCGACTAATCAACCCAGCTCTAAGATCACCTCGAGTGGTTCGAGCCTGATCATGGACCGCTAAACGCTCCTTTAATGGCCAAACGAAATGCCTAAATGAAAATAATACATTTGTTTAACGAGGCCTTTGGACATCACTGAAAGATCACCTTTGAACACCCGAAGTTTCACGTTGAGGACGCGGTTTCCTCATATTCCACGTGCTAAGAGGATCGTTTGCTCCTGTTTAAAAGTAGGCCGGACAAGGACGAGACAGCCCAAGGACGCTCACGGTTGCGCAAACCCGTGAATCTCTTCGTTTGTTTACATTTCGCACGCGGAACTTCAGTCTGTATGTTATGTAAGATCGCCGCGCGTTCGTTCGTTCGTTCGTTCCCGGCGATTCCGTTTGAACTTTTCACGGCTGTCCCTGAATACTTCGCACTGGATACTTCCTAACAGGTGCGTCACGCTACGCTCATGCTTTTTCTGCTTGTTCGAAAGTGTTTCGACGTCGTTTGCCTTTGATTGTATCGTTGAAATTATCATTTTGTTATTTCATCAGAATTTTCACGATTCAGCAATCGGCAGAGATCCGATCAATCAATTCCTTGCGAAATTAGAAATATTGATTTTCAGTTAGAGGATTTTGCGCATTTCTACGTTATCAAAGATCTGTTCTGCTTTTTAATTTCGTTCGGCAAGCTGTGAATCGATTTTATTTCCCAAGATCTTTACTTTTCGTTTGTTTCGTACTCGGTGAGCTGTGAATCAATTTTATACATTTTATTTCCTAAGAACGCTTTCTTTTTGGTCAATAATGAGCACATCGTTTTCTAGACTGCACGGGTCAATCGTAAAATTGAGAAACATGTATAATAAAATGTCTGAAAATTTTCAAAAGCAGATTTCTAGAATCATGGACGCCTGACCGTGAACACGGTCCATCGACCTTGCTCCAGAACGTTGTATTTCGTCGACAAAGTTACATAACGCTTTCACATGCTGCGTCTGTCGCGGATTACAGAATCAGCTGGTCGAGGACAAAGTTTCTCCTAACATTTCGACGATTCCGTGAGAAATTGTCGAGCACGATTACGTTTATTGTCGCGTTACGGGTCACTAACACTCTCATCAACCTTGACCGCGGACTGTGTCAACGAAGATTAACGTTCTTCTCTTTTTCGTTGCTTAGCCCTCCTCTCTAAACGATTCGTTTCAACGTTTCTTCTCCTCTTTGCTCCTCGTGCTTTTCTTCAAATAATTAACTTGAATGTCCATTGTCTTGTTCGTTGCTCGTGTGTCTCTTGAAATGATTGACTTCCATATTTATTGTCTGGCTCGCTCGCTCTTTATATTGCGACCATTGTATGCATGCGCAGCAAACAGGAATTTAAGAGCTCGCTTTCTCGCTCGCGAAAAACCTGGTCAGCCGATTCTTTTTCCATACCGATCTCGCTACAGCTGAAACACTCACGATCACCGGCGTTTTCCTATTTATCCCCAGCATCCCAAACGATTTTCTAGCAGATATGCAATTATCGTCGCTCGAAGCAAAACACATTTACGACAACAAGATTCGGAACAATGTAGACCGACGACGACAGAATGCGTGGAAAAACGCACACGCTCGTTTCCCGTCGAAAGATGAAATGCGACGTCGTTAAAACGCTTCTTTGAATGTCGAGGTCTCGCGGAATCTGCAAAAAGATTTGCTAGAAAACGGTGCGTACGGTTTCGTTATTGGACCGGTGAGAAAGCAGCTGTGATTTTACGTCGCTTTCTGTTTGTGCATACAATTTCGAAGCGGATTTGTCTTCTCGCGAATGAGTTGCAGCTGCAATGCTGCCGCGCGGCCTGTTTTACTTTGACGACGGTTTGTCGAAAGTTCCGAGCGGAATCATTATTGTCCGAGACATTGTTTTTCTGCTTTGGAGAGAGTAAAGCAGGAACTCGTCGATCGGGAAATATTCAACCTTCCAGAAAAATTATTTATTTCAGCAACCAGCAACCAATCTTTCGAAATAGAATTGTTGCTCACAGAACGAAATGATCTTTTGGAGGAACGTTGAATCGATAGAAGTAACACGATCGCTCCAGAGTTGCGCAGTTAGGCGATTTCGTCGCCAGTGTCCCAATTCAGTCAGATTCGATCTAACAAACGGTTTCTGAATTTTCAGTAGTGCAAGATACGATCGCTCGAAAGCAAAAGCGCAGCCGTCACGGGCCGCAATTGGCTAATTAAAAACAAACAGACAAATGCTTCTGGAGCAACATTTTTCGTAAAAGGAAGCGCCGCAACAGTGTCTCGGCTGTCGCAATCTTCGCGCTGCTGAAATCTGTTCGCCGATTTCAGCGAAACTTGCGAACCGAACATTACGCGAAATGGAACAGCGATTAAAAACCGTTATTATATCATCGAGTTCTGCAAGCAGCTGCGTTACATCGTCGTTGCAATTCGTTTGCGATTAATTGCACGGAATGATTCGCGAACCACATAGTCGGTCGTTTGCCAAGGTGCTGGATTTCGTTGCAAGCGATTTCACAGCTTTATTCATCGGTGACAGTCAACGTGATAATGACATTTGTGGCAAACTTGACAGGAAACGTTCGAAACGTGTGTAAACACACCGTGAAAGTAATTTAGTTTGGTAGAACCTCGATTAACCGGTTCAACCTCTTCTAATAGCGCATTAGACACGCACTGAAGTCTGTAAATTCAACCAACTTCTATTGGAATATTCTACCTAATTATATCTAACCCAGACCATTGAATCGTCAGAAAATTGTTATTAATGCAGCACAGCAGAGACACTGTTCCAGAGACAATTTCAATCAGGGCTTCGGAGTCGGTAGACAAAATTCTTAACTCCAACTCCGACTCCAACTCCTCTTTTTTTTTTTACCTCCGACTCCGACGCCGATTTCGACTCCGACTCCGACTCTCCAAATTGAAAAAAATATGTACTCAAAATAATTAAGAGTTGTAATAAAACTGAATAAATAGTTGAAATATTGTATTAAAATCTGAGAATATGGAATAGATAACTCTGATACAACACAACACTTGTTTGTTACTTTCTCACTTTCAGGAAATAGTTAGAAAATACTACTACCATAACTTTAACTGTTTCTCCTCTACATAGTGCCGAGGTATATACATATACAATACGTCTATACTGTAGATCGAATATTAGCAATTTATTTATGTATACTTCAATCTATTAATGATTTATAAACAAAAGAGCCACAGTTGGAGTCGGAGTCGATATATTTTTTTCCGACTCTGACTCCGACTCCGGGAGTCGATACATAGCTTTTTCTAACTCCGGCTCCGACTCCAGTGATTAGCAATTACTCCCAAACTCCGACTCCGACTCCGAAGCCCTGATTTCAATAATTCGATCACCCACTGTGAACGTATAAAATCCTCCGAGATCAGGCAATCGTATGATTCAGCAAGCACTGCCAGAAAAAAGAGTGTGTTACCGTCTACCGACTACCAAAGATAGAGAGCAGAAGATCGATGGATCAGAACAGCTGATGAATCGTACGATCACCGGTGCACAAAAAGCCCGTGTTTCTCGCGCACTGATCGCCGCAAGAACCTGCTGCACAGTTGCACCGGACGCATTCCGATGCACTCTACGCACCAGCTCGAAAGCGAATTTCTCCTTAATGCAAATCTCGGAAGACACAAAGACGATGCACCGGGAACGGAACTTTGATAACGAGCCGTGTTCCCGATAGCATGCAAATCGCAACGGGCTAATCGATTGCGAAACCACGCGTTCATTCATCCGATTTTTCGCTCGCGAATATATGCGACACACTTCTCCGAACTGGAATGACAGATTCGAACGCGCCACAGTTTTCCATAAATTTTCCCCCTCCGCGATCGCGCATGTAAAACCATAGAATATGTTTCGCAAGAGCGATGTTAGCAGAACGAGTCTGCCGACCGCGAGTCGATTCGTTCCACTGTAAATCGTGATCGTTCGATTATGTCATTTCACCGCAAAAATTCAGCCTTCGTCGGTATTTGTCCGTTCGTTTCTTTTACGGCCATTTTTCGCACTATTTTTAACCGCAATTCATTGTTCCGCACAATTGATTCGAACATTGTTTCTCAATGTACTACATTGTGGTTTATTGGATTAGCGCATCGAAAAGTCAATTTATGTTGAAATTCTCTTCCATTGTTAGTTTGTTAGACATTGCTGTTATTAGTTTTGTAGAGACCGATACGAGGCAAAAGATAAATTTGAGATTGAGATTGCTAATGGCATAACAAGCTACATATTAATAATCAACAAGAGAAATTACCGTATCAATTAACTTCCCGTCATGAAAACCTAAACTCACAATTTCACGATTAAGCCATGAGACTTAATGTTCGATACTAACGCTAAATATTCAAGGAAGTGAAAAATTGTAACTTCTTCTCAGTAATATTCTTCTCCCTGTTTCTTCGAGCTTGTTGGAACAACGTGGATGCACTTGAGAAACTGTATTTGATTCCAGGTCAATTGTCAAGGAAAAACGAATTGATCGTCCATATAAGGGGAATGAATTAACGCGAACAGTAAATCTGCTCGCTTCTAACGCGCTCTGATAATCGTCGAGGACCTGAGCGATCGACGTTTTCTGCGCGAGCTGGACTTATCCGAGGAAAAGCGAAACACTTTCGTCGGGCCCAGTTTTGCACGCCGAAGATGTATGTATGTATTTCACTCGCGTGCAGTACTCGCGCGCTGCATGCGTTTCCGACGTTTGAAGGTCATAGGATTTACTTAGGCAGCAGGCAGAGCTGGTTCGCGAACCAGCGGTGTTCGACGTGGACCTTCGTGGTCTCTAGACACTATACTTGACGTGTCTGATAAATACGGTGCTTTCAGGAAAAAAACTGTGGACTCTCGGCACGCAGGCTTTGAAACACATTCCTGATCGTTGAGCCTGAAGTGCGCGATTACCGAGAGACCAGCTAATGAAAAAGTTCTGTGGATATACTTGGCCCTTAAAATCGAGGACACTGGGAACGTCATCTAAAATGCCCGAGTGGCCTAGGAACTCTATGTAAATTGTTTGAAATGATTGTGGACCCTGGGAACTTTATCCCAAACAAAATGTCCAATGACTTGAACACTGCCAAGTGAAAGAGTTCTACAGACTCTCTTTGTAGACTCTCTACAAACTATTAAAAACATCTGAAAAAAGACCACACTAAATCCAAAAGTCGTACGGTGGAAAATCCATCCAGAATCCCTAGGATTATTTTGATTAGACCGTCAAGAAAATAGGTAACTTGAGGCTATTGTCATTAACAATTTGTCAATTGAAAACCGGTTTCGAATTAAGGTGCACTTCGGTTCCACCGGATTTAGGACAGAGAGGAAATCAAGATATCAACTCGCGTAATTAGTCACGGAAACGGACTTCGATTATAGAGAGCGACACATTTTCCAGTGACATGGCTGCCGATCGATCACGATCCACGTCTCATTGATAAACAACAAACTAGAGATTCGTTTTCCGGCAGATTCGAAGTTAAAAGTCACCCGGACGCATTCTACGCCGGCTTAGACGCGCCCGTCTGAGCAATTAGCAGTGACTTCTACTTTGCGCGATGTTCCGCGCGCGAGTAGAACACGCACTTCAATGGTCAGACAGGCGAACGGCCGGAATCGGTGAAACTTCACTCTAAAACGAAACATTGCTCTCCGAGCGAAGGACAGTGTCGTTTCGAAAGCGTGACGCGTCGATTTCGGAGTCTTTTGGTCACCTACTTCAAGAAACATCCATTTTTATCTCTCCGTTTTCGAGCCAGTTTTCACTTTTTCGCGATTCCGTTGCACATCATGCTCGATCGCGCTGAATTATGCTCGTGTGAGCATCGAGGCTCGAACTATCACCTAGTTACAGCAGATTGAAGCGTTCCTGAAAATGTATTAACACTTTCTAACAAGTTTCTAAAAGTTTCTTCTCTCGAGCATGTTATCACCATGGTCCTACAGTTTTTTTTCAGAGTCTCTCTGTCTCTTATCAGCGAATCATCGTTTACCGTATCCGCGAATCAATTACAGTTTCCGCTTCGAGTCTTGCGCGGTTTTATGCGGTCACGCCCGACGAAATGCCGGATCAAAGAAACACGTTGTAAGAACTTTAAGCAGGAATGTTGCACAAAGTTATCCAAAGGTACCCACCCTTCATTCTCCGCTTGATCCTAGAAAAATTGTTCCACCCACGAACCAAAGGAGAACTCCCAATCAAATTCAAGTTATAGAAAATATTTTTTTTCGGCGCCGGTGGCCTGGGTCGACCTATATCATAGACCGCACAGGCTCGACCCCATATACAGTGTCCCATCGCGCATCGGTGCCGACTTTCATTCTCTCGATCGCACACAGTCACCTGTCAGCGCCGGTGGATCCCAACCCAATAACCATCCGATCTCTCGAACGGGACTTACCTCTTCGTCGAACGAAAACGGTGCCGCGTTCGAAAGTAAACTTCCTGTCACTTCACTGCGCCGGAATCCCGGCGGATGTCAGCCTCGATACCGCGGCTCGTCTTTCGCGAGGGAGTTTAGCTTGCACCGGGTAGTCTGCACCTTATCGACACCCTCGAGAGACTGTTCAACCCCGAAGAGACAGTCCGATCTCAAAGAGGCAATCCTGTCTCAAAGAAATAGTCCGATCTCGAAGAGACTGTTCGATCTGGAAGATACTGTTCGATCTTGAAGAAGCAATTCGATTTCGTCTCTACTATCTTCACAGACTGATCCTCTTAAGTCGGTCACGTCTAATCACACCTTACGAACACCCTGAAGAAACGATTCAATATCGAAGAGTTTCTCTGTGGTACTCTCTATCTTCCAAGATCGATTAGCAGGTAGCACCTTATCGAGACCCTGAAGAAATTGTTCACCCTTAGAGATCTCCGTTGGAACCTGTCTGTTATTTAGGATCGGCTTTAACTCATCGATCAAGACCCTGAAGAAACGGTTACGATCTTGAAGAGCTATCTAGATGGCACAGCTAGCTATCCAGATGAATCCTCTGTCTCGAATCTTCAAATGAATCTTCTATCTACTTCAGCAGTTTTCCCAAGTGGATCATAGTCACTGGGACAGTTCTGAGCAGCTGTTTCACCGGATTTGGAACCCGTCGGTGTGCACAGCTAGTTCGAACACACGCGTCGGTTGTTTTGAAGGGGGTAGCACTATCACGTATCGCGCGCGCACTCGATTGCTTATCACTATTGCGGAGCGTGTGCACGCGGTCGTCGCGAAGACACGTGCACAGAATGCGGGACCAACGGCCGATGCTGCGTGAATAGTCCGCGGCGCAGCGAAACCGCGGTTTAAGTATTGGTTAAGCAAGCCGCCGCGCCGACAGGAGGCCCCAGGGGTGGGGGCGTGTGGGCCTTAAGTGATCGCCTGAAAATCCCATGCCACGAGGAGTCAAGGTCTCCCTCCCTAACACGTTCTAATTCCGCAGAGAGCCACGCTCAGCGAGAGAAAGAGAGAGGGGGGATCTGAGGCCTCTCGGGCCCGGTACACCCTTCGGCCAAGGTCGTTGCCGAGCTTCTACCACGACCTCTTCTTTTCCATCTTCTTCTTTTTACTATCTTTCTTTTCGACTCTCGTAGCCTAGATTTCGTTTTCTGTTCGGGATGCCATCGGTGCAGGTCCAAAGGTCGGAACGATGTTCGAGCGTAGAAATCTTTGGGTCCGTTCCGAAGAATTTTGGGACTTGAAACGATACCAAAGAGGACTGTGTTTAATCGTTGCTGGTTGGGGATTTTTTTAAATATTCGATGGAGGTTCCTCAGGGAATAGACTGTGGATTAACGTTTGATGAACTGTGGGAAATGGAAAATGTTTATTGATATTATGTGATCCTGATGTCTTTAATATCCTTGAAGAATTAAGCTCGTCGTGTCAACTCAAGACTAACAGAACAATGTACAGGGTGGCGCAAAATGATGTGTCTGGTTTAAATTCTTTGTAACTTTTTTATTTCAACATTTTTTCAATTTTTTTTTTCAGAATTTTGTAAACAAGGCTTCTAGAATTTAATATGGAAAGTTACACAACCGAGCAACGAACAAAAATCATCGAATTTTATTTTGAAAACCAACGATCAATTTGTATTTCGCGCAATAGTGACTTTAACTGGCCACCGCGTTCACCGGACTTAACCGCTCCCGACTGTTTTCTTTGGGCGTATTCGAAAGAGCGAGTGTACGTCAATAAACCAGCGACCATTCCCCAACTGAAAACCAATATTCGCAATGAAATCCGTGCAATAACACCTCAAGTTTTGCGAAAAGTCAAAATGTGTTACAAAGAGCACGAATGTGTCAAGCAGAAAATGGTCGCCATTTGCGAGATGTAATCTTTCACGTCTAGTTCAATAAAATTCCTCTTCTGTACACTATATTTTTTCCAATATTTATTTATTTCACTCTAAAATTAAAAAAGTTATGAACAATTCAAACCGGACACATCATTTTGCGCCACCCTGTACTTATTTGGTACGCGCAAACGGATTGAATCTTGAGCAGAAAGCATAGATCGATAGAGGGTAGTCAGCTCGCGCCACTGTCGTTGAAATCACCGCGTCCGGCGAGTTATGGTCGCGTATTCGGAGCACCGGCCCGTGCCACGATAATCATTTCGTTTATTGACAAGATTTCCATACGCTATTCAATGGCCTGTAATAGGACGGTACTTTCTCTCCGCACCGCGGCGCGGCGGCGTGGCGTTGCAACGAATTAAGGCCATTTTATTTCCTACCGTGTTCTGACTCGTTACAATGAAAAGCGAAGATGGTCGCAAACGTTCGACGGTGTCCCGTGCAAACAGACGAGCCTAGGAATTTCTCGAATTCCACTAACAGCTCGGGAAACAAGTTTTAAAGTGTCACGATGCTCAACAGTGTGTGTGTCGGCTGCTGTCTGTTAATTGCTCCGCCACCAAATAATCACAATAACATACTGATACTTTCACCGTTGCCGATGCCGAAACTGTCCTAGTTAATTGCGATTACTTTCGATCCGCGGACCGACCGGTAATCGCACGCTTCTGGACAATTACATTACGAGGTGGACGCTCTGTCTACTTGTTTCGAATTTTTGAAAATGTTTTCTTCATCGATTTACGTCATGAAAATTAATTGTACGTTTCGCTCTTGATCGAAACTGACGCAATTAGGTCGTTCAGGTAGAAGGATGTTTATCGCAATTTATGGAAAACAGACATTATATATACATATAAAGTGACATTTCATTATCGACAAAATAGAATTTAAAAAATGATGATGCACATCTGTTTTTGTTTGAATGGCAAACGATCGAGATTCCCTTTTTGTAAGAAGCGTGAATCGAAAACAGACTTGTTGGAACATTCTAAGCGAAATCGTGCGAAAATGATCACGATCTAATTATTTTGTGTTCTGAGAAGCAGATGTTTCAGTTTTTGCGTGACCCTACTACGCAAGTGTTTGCAAACATCATGTTCGATGGACAAAAAGTGCGAAATAACCGCTCCAGTCAGCGCGACAATTGTAAAAACGGTTGAATCCGCCTTTGATCAACAAGTTCAGAGATCTTGAAGAAGATCTTCATCAATTTATTTGCATAAATCGTCCAGCTCCATCTAACGCAATTCAATCGTGTTTCTGCAGTTGTGGACACAATATTATACAAATTATTGTGTACGTACGAATGATTTGATCAAGTTTACAAGGAAACCACGTGTTTGCAAATTAATCGTTGATATGTTATTTATGGTGATACGCGTGATCTGCGTGAAGAAGGTTTTTTACGTGGATTTGGCGCATTTTTTGCACTCTCGTTGAATCTGCTCTGAAAATGCAACTTGATTAGCGATCGCGAAGGTCGCGTGTCCTCGTCTCGCAGAATCATCGGTTTGCGACAGTCGTCACTGGTTGATGCGACATGTAATTAGACTACGTCACGAGAGTTCAGGAACGGTTGCTCTATGGAGGGATTAGGGATCGTTTACAGTTTACGGCATAGTGCGCGTGACGCACGCGAAAGAAGACAACAACACACTGAACATTACGTACATCAAATTATTTCACGAGATGAACTTTCCCGCGAATCTAAAACGGTGCAATTAACGTTGCTACCGGTGATGGACGCGATGAGGTCGTTTTCTTCGATTGGAAATCTTTCTCGATGGGGCGAAAGAACCCTGCAGGAACGAAAGATTGCTTCCGTGTGATCTGTAACCGGTCGCGTTCATGATTTAACGGGTACCTTGCGCGTTGTCTGCCGTTCCCCCAATCGAATTTGGTTGGCCGTTCACTTTTCGACCTCGTCCATGGTCGTGTCCGCTCCCGATGATCGACCTGCTCGCGCCACTCTACCGACGCACAGAGCGGTATTTGGCCGATCTAGCTGGCAAAAAGTCCATATCCCAAACTTACCCCAGGTAAAAAATGACAGTCTATTGGGAAAGCCTGGTAGTCCCACGGAAAAACCCCATGGTTTATTGGTCCTCACCGTACAAGTTAACTGCAATGGTTAGTCGGCAATCATACGTTGTCTCGAGTGCCCGTTTAAAACTGTTCGTAGTGCGAAAGAAGTATTCTCAGAGTTCGTGACATTTTTAAGTTGTGTACTGAAAATCAATACTTGACTATGGATTCGGTAATAGCAGATAATAACCTTTATTTTTATAGATAAATTGTAAGTCATCACTTGTTAATTACATGTATTATTAATGGTTAAAAACGTGTCCTTACTTTTACATTTTTTACTGAAATGCATTTACATTCGATGTATTTTGTCATACTGTACGGTTCGATAGGGTTTTCTTGTTTTATAGTAGTGAAAGTATACCGTACGTGCTTTCTAAAAAATATTAATTTACGCACCACCTCGGACCAACTTTTTATTTATAAGTATTTAAAGTCCAAAAGTGCAAAAAGTGATTATTTTAGACGTAACAATATTTTTTGTTGTGTTAGGGCCATCTGACATTATTAGGAAAACTCGTAAAGAGATATTTGATGTCATGAAGTCGCAAAATGACTTAGACATTAATGGGAAGCTGGAGTTTGCCGAAAATTACTTGATGACATTGGACTCCTATAGTGAAGCAGACACGAATACAATAAAGCGTAAATTCGCAATTGTAAAAAAATGTTTGGAACAAAAGTTGAACAGTGTTCAGACATCTACAAACTTGGACATATAAAATTTCGAAAATATTTTTTTACGACAACTAATCAAGGTCACTTTGATTTTTTAATTGTTAAAATGTATTTTTTATGTCATAATGCTGTAGCTGATCTTAAGACGAATTCAACGATATATAATATTATGACCTTGAGACCATAAATAACGTTGCAATAGTTTTGGCCAGCTAGATCGGCCAAATACCGCTCTGTGCGACGCAAATCCCTATGATCATTATACCTCTGGACGACTTTGCGCGAGCTTCGCGATCTTTCCTACTAAAACGCGTTGTGAGTGCACATTTCTAATGCGCACGATACATTGCTGAAAACACTACTGTGTACTGTGTAGTAGAGATCAAATACACATTTCACAGATGAAGAAACCGATCGCGGGAAGAACAAATGCCACTTAGAAATATATGCGCATAATGCATCCAGCCTCGATCTACATAAGAAATCATAGATCGCTCTTCTTCTTCTCGATAGATCGAGGATGTGGCAGCACGTTTCCTGGAAGTTATGCGAGAAGACAGTCGCAGCACGTGTTCGATTAATGTTACGCGGTCGACGCGACGTCCATTTTCGTCCTCGTGGCTGGCATTTCATAACCGTGTTTCTTCTAGGGTCGGGTTAACATCAGCTGTTTACCCGGAGCACGTCTTTTGCATAATAGAACTGCACCGGAAAAACTGCGCGTTGCACATCTCGTATCGCTCGACCAATATCCTCGGATGATTTTGTTTACCAGTATAACTACCTGTTTGTTGCTGTGATATCTTCTTCGCGATAAGTTTGGATTCTTGCATCCTCAGAGGAGAATATTTTATTGAATTTTTTTCAGACTTTTGTTCTAAAGCAATTGTTTTTCCATTGACAAGGAAAATTCGATTGAATTCGCTTTTTCGACGGAAAAAATCGCTAACGTCAGTCTTGTTTTCCTCGAAGGTTTCATTGTTGTGCCGCGTAATGATTGTTTATTGTTCTTCTTGCGAGTGATCTGCGCGTCAGATCCTTCGCGCGGGAAATTTTGTGACGCAATAGGTAAAGAAATGAGATGGGACGTAATTATTATGTGCAGAGATCATGTTGAGTGATCGACGGGGATTCGAGTAGCTATTTTTTATTACTTATTATTGCGGCGGTACAGTTGAAGCTATATTTTGCATAAAAATCCGCAGTCTAATTATTAATAGCAAGTGGTTCGATTGCATCTGATTTTTTGTAGATTGCGAGAATTAATTTGATTATGTTTAGTTCGCAAGAGGCCTACGAAAATGGTTTATCAGGAAGCTAAAATCTCCGTGTGGGATCCTGGGACGACATCTACGTGATCAGTCTGCAAATGATCGCTATACCAGGATCCACCGATCTTTTCCGCGATTCTCGTTGGTTCGGCAAACTTCAATTCAAAGACCGTTTCGGTTCGCATCTGTCTTGCGACGCGAAAAAGTCAAGGATATACGAGTCCTCAGGTCGACTACTGTTGCTGAAGTATGCGAAGGAGTATGCGAATCAGACGTTTACGTGAGAGCCCATGGGGATCCATTGTCCGGCGACGAACACTGTTCATTTTCATTTTAGTATTCTCCATTGAAATTTTCTAGCGCTATCTCGCTGTGCTGAAAATTCAGAGCCTGGAGACATCAACGCCCGCATAGAACGCTATGTTCCCATTGTAGAATTCGCAACCTACTTCGCAATCCTCATGGAAATCATCTCAATCTTTATGAACAAAACTATTGGCGGAGCTAGCTTCGAATTTAATTCTTTAATTGCATATAAATGTAAAGAACTAAGCGATACTCGGTTAGTTTCTTTGAACATTAAATCGATTGATTCGATAATACAATAAAAACTGCAATTCTACTTAACGGTCTTAAACTTTTAATATTAGCCTACTGTTCTAAAAATTCAGAATCATTCGAGCACCATAGCCCACAGCAACCAGAAGTACAAAGACCTATTGCGTTATCTCTCGTTTTTCAGCTAGTCAGTGGTTTCGCTCTCACAATCGATAATTTTATATCGACAACGCTATTGTAACAAGATAATAATGGCACAGTCACTGCGTGCTGAAAACTATATCCTATATTTTGCAAACCTTTAACCAACTCACAGGAACGACCGTTTTCCACAAAAGCTGGCAATCTTGATCGCGACACCGTCGAATAAAAGTGCATTCTCGGCAAAATGCATAAAATTGACAGTGTACTATCCATTTATCCTTTCCCAACGTTGTTATTACACATACACATTAATTCGTGCTTCTAAGAGTTGGTCAAGTATAATATGAGTATGAAAACAAAATGAATATGAGCGTTCCAGCGTACGGAAGATCAAAGACGCGGGACTGGATCAGTGATCGAGCAGCATTTAGCTTAATCAGAAAAACTTTGCAATGTCCTAGTCATTCGCAATTTATCAGATCTTCTTGTGGTGACCCGTGCAGCAACTCTTTCATTCAGAGACGGTTCGCCTTGACCTCTGAAGAAAGATTAACTTCGAAATCTCTTGTGTTCTCTCCTAGTTTCCCTTATCATCTGCTCATCGCTCATTATCTCTGTTCGCGCGGTGCAATTAAAAGCACGTTTATGGTCGTGCACGAATATCGTTGCTCAATAATGACATTCCTGGCTGTTGCAACGGCCGAAGTACTTCGGTCCTCAACGAAATCTCTGTTCTAAGTGGATTTTCTGGAAACATGGTACGTCAATCTGTCGGGATAATAACGAGAGCAAGAAACTTGGAATAAATTTCCTATTCGATCGCTGCAATAGCTCGATAAATATTCCGCAAGAAAATCGCGAAGTTGCTTTTATTGCCGCGCTATTTCTCTTGATTGTGCCCGAACGCTGTCGAAGAAAAGGTCATATGAAAACGAATAAAACGAATCACGTTATATTTCCAGATGATTGCTCTGTGGGGAAATATCTTTCTGATGGATCAAGTGAAAATATTGAAGGTATTATTTCCAATCGAATATGGAAGTATGGCAAAAAATTTTGCAAGAAAATATTTCTATACGTACACGAATTGCAAAAGAAAAAGATCTGAAATCTGCCATTTTGACAGGCTCGATGCTTCTAGTGTTGAGCATCGTTCCGCCTGGTTTCTGATTGTTTACATAGTTGGTCCCATTGTTAACAGTGTCGGCACGATCCTGTCGTTCCGTTTTACCGACGGGGAAGGCCCCGATTGGAATTAAAACGACGCGCGACGTAACCGGCAATTCGAATCGTATAAGCGCGGCTCCAAGCGATGGAAATCTGACGTACGTGTTTCACGGAGAGTGGAAAGGTCGCCGGCTCGGATGAGATTTATGGTTTGATTGCCGGCGAAATTCATAGAGAACCTGATTCGTGTCGCGGTTTCGTGATTTTAAGCCTGTCGAGTCTTGTTTGTCGCGAATTTTCGCGAAAATCTGAATGCTCGATCCTCGCGAAAATCTCGCAGTCTGAGTTGTAATGTTTCTTCTTAAATATGTAAACACTGACCATTTAGAGCAACAATGTAAAGCTATAAATTTCGTACTTAATTGGTTCATTCTTTGGGTATATTGTGCAATATTTTTTTGGTTCAATAAACACGTTCTGCGGATTTGCAACGGTCGAGCACTTGTTATCGGTAACGAGGGAACCGGATACTTATCGAGATATCCGTGTGGGTTACGAGGCACTGACATTTCGAGGGATCTCGTTAACATGATAAACAGTAAACATGCAGAACTGGATCGACGTTCGTACATATTTACGAGCTCGGCTGCCATTACCGGCGATAATGATAGCACCGGTTCGAAACCCGAGGGTAGAATTATTTATGGTTTCGAAAATCCGATTGTTGCCAGATTGCTGCCATATCACGTATGGTGAACGGTGAAACAATGTGAAAAGTCCGGCGCAAATGTCCGTTTCTATTCTCTTCGGTGTTCGATCTTCCATTAAAATTCTGTTCTATTCATGAATTTCCAATCGGGAATTAATTGAGTTCTTAATTTATAATGAATTCTTAATGAAAAAATTTATGATAAAATATATTTACTTGATATTTACCATGGATTAACGTGTACATGAAAGATGAAAGACATAATCGAGGTTCTCGTTGGTAGCATGAACGCCTACTGCATCGCAACCAGTCTGCCTTTGCGGACTGCGTGAACATAATCGCTACGGGATCGTTTTATATCCCCTCTCTGTAGATTTATTAACTTTTCCTCGTACGATGGAAAAATACAGAATGAATGAATTAAACGTTGATCTCAGCAATACATACCAAACACCATATTAAGCCATAAATATTAAATGAGCGAATAATGAGACAGCTTGAAGAACCGAAGCAACGAGAACATAAATTAACATTTACCTTTTCTATTGCCTTACGTTACACTCTCTCATTTTTTGGCATATTGACAAACTGTTTGGTACGATTGAAATGTTTAAAAAATTTTTAAACGTAAATTTTATTATCGAAATTTTCTGATAATTCTCATGGTTCTTAAAATAATTTTGTCGACTGAATTGCACACAGTATTTTAACAAAATAAACGCGACCCTTTGCATAAAAAAATGTATTACCTAATACCGCTGACATTTTGAATACCGACCGCGTTAATTAATTATTCCTCGGTTAAGTTCAAGGTATCGATTTTCATTACCGATCAAAGAAGAAGGTTAATGGCATTCTCGCATTTTATGCTTTCTGCATTGACGTAAACATCTTTCTGTAATTTTCGATCGGCCAAGCAGGAAGCAATTAACAAAACCAACGTATCATCACTGATTTTTACAAATCGATCGTCTCCATAGATCATTCTGTTTTTTCCGAAAATCGCAAGAAGAGGTTGCTCGTGTTCATAAATTATGGCTGTTTATTTGATGCGCGCTGCTTTTTTCCCCACTTACTCTGTTTCTTTGGATCTGTTGTCAAGAGAGAGTGCAAAAAACACGCTGATCATTTTACGATAATTAGTTCTACTTAAACAATTTTCTTGGCATCGGAGGACATGCGTTCTATTGCGACAAAACAACTTGTTGTTTCAACTTTTGTTTATCATTCAATTACTGTTCACCAGCGAGTACATTCGTTGTCATTTTCGACGACGCGTTTGCTGACATTTTGCAGATTGTTGATTTCGGAGAAATGATTAATTGAAGTTTTGGTGGCCTGTTCTTTTTTCTATTTCAAAGTTATTTTACGATCATCTCTTAACACATACGCATCTCGTAAACGATTTTATGAACAGTTTTCTGTTCCTTAAACAATGATCTAAATCGCAGCTGCTGCGTATAGCTGGTGGATCTGTGCTACTATATTCTCGAAAGTCAATTAGATCTTGTTTGTATTGATCAATTTTTTGCCGATGCGGGGTCCGGCTATCCGATTAACCGATCAGACGTTTTTGAGCAACACCGTAGACCTTCGGGGAAGAATTAGATCACCGAGAGGCGAAGCAAGGCGCAGAAACTCGCGGTTATGGTTGTTCGGCCCGCAAACCACTATAATTTAACGCTATCGGGCTTCTTTGGCTGAATGAACGGAGTCGAAGGACAGGCGAGCAAGTGCGTGCGAGTATGTCGATCGGTAAATCGGTTTTTTACCCTTCGGTAACGCTATTTTTCTAATTAAACAAATTGCTTCTCATCTGCAACATCACGGGGAAGGTGGCCGAGGTGAAAACGGCGCGGCGCATGCATGTCTTACGAATAGCGCAACAACCTTCGTTCGAATGGCGAAACCACGATTTTCCTCCAATTGTTGCTTTTTTCGGTTACCTTTCGAATTTCCGACCGATCGTTAAACTTACGAGATAATAGTTCAAATAATTGCAAAGGTCCCGGTCGATGGCATATTTTCGTAACACAGCCGTATGAATTATCCGAAGCCTCGTTACGAAATATAATTATTATGTTCGAAACAAAAATTGAAGCTATTCTATTCTTTAGAAAGGATTTAGAGAGCAGTTTCGCTTATTTTCTCATTTTCTAAGAGTCCTCGAAATTTCCCAAGCTGTCCATTAGCCAAGGCTTGTTTGCTGGGTCAGTTTTATTTGGCCGATTGGAAATCGACATTGCGCTGGCAAATATCATGCGACGCACCGAGATAAGCATTTTTATCGAGGGATTCCGCGCGCAGATGATTCTTAGCAATAGCTAATCGCGGCTGCGATTTGTCACGAGCCTCGTAAATTCTCTGACGAAGACACACGGGCTACGCAAACGATGACTTTTTGACATTTGCCGTGGTTGCACACACCGACGATAGTATAACCGTAGAATACCTTCCGAGGAATTGTAACTTGAGGCCAGGTGCGGCCGTTGGGAAAATTCGTGCGTTTTCTGTCGGCCCCTATAGACATTTTTACAAGCGTCTCCTCCTCTTCTACGAGCCTTTCAAGGTAGCATACCGATCACCGGAGACGCTCGTAATTCATGCTGTCCGTGTACGGTGGCTGCATAAAATATTTTCCATGCAAACAGCGACTCCTCCAATCGTTCAACAATTGTCGATTGAAATGTCCCTAGAGACGGGGATTTTCACAGCCTTTCGAATATCCACGATTTGAGCAGATACTTTTTAAATTTCGTTGCAAATTCCTTTGAGATAATATTGTTTCATTATAAAGCTGCCTTCGATTGTCAAAAAATAAATTATTTGCGAGTCCTACGAACTAATTCGTAGGATAGCTTCTCGTTAATTGGAACTCGTCGCAAATACATTCCGCGAATTAGAAAAATTCCAATTCATACAAGCGAGAACAGGTAAACATTATAATCCGCGATCAAAATGTCACCGATGACATAGCACTTCCACCGCACGATGGAAAAACAATTGCAGACATTTATAATCGGTGGCTGCAGTGATGCAATCTGTACCAAATGCGTTTTCAGTTTCGAATTATTACAGCTTCGAAACGTAGATACATGTTACACAGAAATAAAGTTAAACTTGCAAGCTGTTGAAACTCTGATTTGATACGAGCAGATTGGAAACTTGGGGTAATAAAGTGCAATATTTATGGATCTCCGTAAAAATTCATGCAAATTGAAATGTGAAGTTGGCCACTTTTAACGCTGCGGGGTTCTGTGCTCTCTGAACCATGATGATTCAAACGCGTTCCATAGTATTCGGAGTCGGTAGACAAAATTCTTAACTCCAACTCCGACTCCAACTCCTCTTTTTTTACCTCCGACTCCGAATCCGACTCCAACTCCGACGCCGATTTCGACTCCGACTCCGACTCTCCAAATTGAAAAAAATATGTACTCAAAATAATTAAGAGTTGTAATAAAACTGAATAAATAGTTGAAATATTGTATTAAAATCTGAGAATATGGAATAGATAACTCTGATACCACACAACACTTGTTTGTTACTTTCTCACTTTCAGGAAATAGTTAGAAAATACTACTACCATAACTTTAACTGTTTCTCCTCTACATAGTGCCGAGGTATATACATATACAATACGTCTATACTGTAGATCGAATATTAGCAATTTATTTATGTATACTTCAATCTATTAATGATTTATAAACAAAAGAGCCACAGTTGGAGTCGGAGTCGATATATTTTTTTCCGACTCTGACTCCGACTCCGGGAGTCGATACATAGCTTTTTCTAACTCCGGCTCCGACTCCAGTGATTAGCAATTACTCCCAAACTCCGACTCCGACTCTCCGACTCCGACTCCGACTCCGAAGCCCTGGTATTTAATTGATCTATATCTGCCAGCGATTTGGCGCGAAGGCGAGAAACAATGCAATTACTACCTGCTGCGATTAATTGTCGGCGAACGTTTAATTTCGCCTCGGAGCGAGACATTGTAATATCTGCATTATTGCGCTTTTGCTAATGTCTATATTCTGCAGTGTTCGGCCATTGAATTGCCCAACATATTTTCTGCACAATATCCATCGCCATTTTCAAAGCAAAAGCCACGTTGCGAAACAGGGTGCAGTTTTCCGATTTTACGATTCTCGAAGAAAACGGAGCACGCCGACTGAAAATTGCGCGTGTCGTCTTTCATCACACACGCGACTCCTTTCTAAGCGATTACTAATATTAATTGAAGCCAACGCGCAGGCGCGAGTATTTGCAATCTCTGTTGGTCCGACGGCGGCCGATTGCGAAATTTAAAGGGAGAGCTTGATCCTCGGAGGCAGTTCGAGACCTCTTGCCAAACACCTGTCTCTCCTCTACTCCCACCTGTGCGCATCCACACCTGTTTGTGCCACTGTTCGCCAAGATTTCAACAATCGAGAGACGAAAGCATATCGATTCTGTGGTCGACTGTAGATCTTCTGCCTTCTCATATTTCAAGGATCGAGAAAATGTATCTTCTCTCGTTCGAAAGCAACGATTTTTGTCAAACGTCAATTACAGATCCCAGCCATCGACCGATCTTTCGTATCGATCGGACGTGCTCGATACAAGAACTGGCGAACCATGCCGTTAATCTTGATAACCAGTCGCGATCTCGGCGAACGATTGTCTGTCTAACTAACGAGCCATGTAGTCTCTATCATTCCCCGTTTACTCGGCTATTTCGCTAACGAAACTCCACGCTCGGGTTCCGCAGGAAAAATTCGCGAGCATTGTGCCTGCTTGAGGGTGTGCCAAAATGTACGGTGCACATGGAAATTGGGCTGACTTTCCGGTTCGAAAAGATCGAGTACGCGCAGCATTATTTCGCCTCGTGATCAGCGGGCGATAACGCGCCATTTTTTAAACTTGTTTATCTTGCGTAAGCGCACTTGCTTTTGGTGTTGAGGAAAGTTTAGTCATTGCCCGGTGCTTGAAAATATGAAATTTTTTAGTTCGATGTAAACTGGATATCCTAGAGGTAAAAAGCAATGTAAATGATTATAAAATTGTTTCATGAATGGGAAATGTTTATAGGACTGCATCGATGGTAGACGATTGTAAAAGCACTTGATCGCAGGCTTGCCACATGCGCGCCCCGCCAGGCCCCTTACGTTTCCGTACCTCGCCTAGATGCTCCGTAAAGCCTGCCTTCGCTTCTCCCACTCTTACCACTATCGCTGTCGCGTACCGCGTGGAGCATGCTACCGACTTGGTCGCGGCAGCGGTAGTGGTAAGAGTGGGAGAAGCGAAGGCAGGCTTTACGGAGCATTTAGGCGAGGGACAGAAACGTAAGGGGCCTCATATGGCAAGCCTGCTTGATCGATGCACCTGCTTTCTGTTCACCTGGGAAAACAAATCAACGCCGCGCCGCGGCCGTGTCCGTGCAAATCTTCGACGCAAGCGTCGATGACGATAGCGCAGATCATTCTATTGTACTTTTCTACGGTGACCCGTATTCCCTGCTACCTCGGCCGTAAAAGCGCGCGGACGTACACTGAGCCCGATTGAAGAAGCACGCGACATGTTTCAATAAGTCTTAAACCACTAAAGATATTACAATGAAATTTCAACTCCAGTTCAAAATAATCAGTTCATAAATATTGTTAATTAAATATGTGAGTTGCTATGCGTTAGGTGGCACTTCCCGATAACTTTAAACAATCATGATTTCCACGGCCGGATCGGGCCGGATACGATTTTTGTGGGGATATGTAGAAAAAGGTCTAATGAAAATGATCTGATTATCCGATTAGGTCCTGTTAGGACCTTGAAAAGATATACCTTGCAAAGCCTAAGAAAGCGTATAGATTTTATTCATTTCATTAATTATTAATTTCTAATACATTGCGAGCAAACATCCTCGACTAACAGCGTTAATTGTTACCCGAATGGGCTGTTTTTCATGTACACAAAAGAGCTAGAAGAAATATTAAATAGGGTAATCAGGACACCTCGATGAAAAGAAGCAATTTTAGCTGAAAAATACTGCATCCCAAATGTCTATCTTTGTGAATTTATATTAACTACAGTTTTTGTGAACGAACATTAATTTTTTCAGCTTCGATGTTGATGGACATTTAGGAAGCAATACAAATTTATTAGAAATCGATATGAGAAAGTCGTCTCTTTCGTGAAGTGTCACTAAATTTCTCTGTGGCGTCGCACTGTGGTCCAGCGTGGCCAGACGGTGCGACTCAACGGCTCAAGTGGCCCCTTACCTCACCGTCCCTCGCCTAGATTACGGTGCGACTCAACGGCTCAAGTGGCCCCTTACGTCTCCGTCCCTCGCCTAGATGCATGCCTCCGCTATCCCCACTCTTACCACTACCGCTGGCGCGACCGAGTCGGTAGCATGCTACCGCTCTCATTCTATCACTCGGTCGCGCCAGCGGTAGTGGTAAGAGTGGGGATCTAGGCGAGGGACGGAGACGTAAGGGGCCTGGCGAGACTCGCAGCCGCGAGACTCGCATCTGGCATCCCTGCTGTGGTCCCAAGTCCCCAAAAGCTGGCCAAAACCCCTAAACGTACTTCAATTTCTTAAAAAATTGGTATCCTATGGTTTTCGGGTCCGCTGATTACAAATCTGAACTCAGAATTCGAAAAAACAAAATGGCGGATCCAATATGGCGAACGCATAGGTTGAAAAATTGTTAGTTCTGTTCAAAAATTAGTACACTATGGTTTTCAGGTCCGCTGATTACAAATCTGAACTCAGAATTCATGTTACTTTACGTATAAATACAGCGTTCGTCTTCGAAAAATTAAAAAAATTCCAGATATTGTTTATAAAAAAACTGACATTCTGTGTCCTATATACGTTGTAAGCATATTCCTTCAAAAACTGTTTATATTTTACAGAAAAAATTAGTGCATATCTCTCACAGTTTGAGAAGAAATTGCAACGAAAGCTCACTAAAAACCTACTCTGCATTACAAGAAACAGTGGTACAGCCAGAAAAGCCGATAAACGCAGCTAATTTTTTTTTAAATTGCAAGATAATAGTATAAACTAGAAGCTCGAACAAGTTTTAGCGATTGATGGTGAGAGATGCACAACTTTTACTCTAATCTTCAAAATTTATGTCTCTTCACTTTTACCCTTTCTTTTGCATACATAGTTATCAGATAATAATAAACATTTGGCACTAACAACTATGCAACTTACCTCCACAAACAGCATTCATAATGCACAATTAAAATCGATACGGTTCAACACAATTTACATACTGTAAACTGACAACTCGCACTGAGACTTCGAAGAGTATGAAAGGACTGTCTAATAAAACCGAAGTTCGGACTGCGACTGTTGGTCAGGTAAAAAAATGCGACCTCTTTGCCGTTTACCCCCAAGTAAAAACACTCTTAGAGTAGCCAACCCCATAATTAAAACTTACCTAGCTCTGAAAGTTCATTTTTTAGGTTTTCGGGCTTTGGGACCACTGTGCGTCGTGCGCGTCACGTCGGTAAAAGTTACGCGGTCTGCTCTCCGATGTGACAAACCAATGGCAAAGAAGCGCGAACAGTCGAAAATATTCGAAATCGATCGTGATACCTGTTGAATTTTTTCGGTTCTTCTTTTTATTAAGAGAACGGTCTTCATGCAGCCAAGAAATGGAGAACCGACATTTGCTTTGATCACAAATATTTAGGATGAAAAAGAATCCTGGTACCGGTGCAAACCGATTGCCTAAGCGAGGGATCTTCGTTCGCGATTCCAGGGTTGTTTCGAAACGCAATCGAGGGATAATAGCTTCTGGAACTATTTGCACAAAGTCGGGGGACAGAGAGAGAACAAGACACCGAGGTCCATTACGCAAGTTTCTCGACTGCGAGTGACGTAATTCAAAGAGATAACGCGCATCGGCATCGGTCGGTAGCTGATGCTCGATGAGGCTAGAATCGGTGGTTCGCGATTTAATAGGCAGCCGCTTCCTGTATGTACCATACTTTCGCCGTTGCTTGCGATCCTTGCGTAACAGATCATTCACACTCGCGATTACAGGCTTGTTTCGTTCAAGTTCGAAACTCTTTATCCTGCCGCCCGCGGAACGTACCAGAAGCCGTTTCGTTTCGACTCGCGCACGCTCTTATGGCAACTTGAATGTTTAATGTCTTGAAGTTCCATCAACGGGTCCAGGTTGTTATTTTTATTGTTGGTAGGACTATACGAGGGTGGGTCACCTCATATGTCTTTGTTGTTTTCAAAGATACGTCAAATGTCTGAAGTACAAAGTTGAATGGTAAAATGGGACTCATACGATACCAAAAAATTTTTGTTTTTATGTAATTTTGTTTAGACATATGAAGGTCACCTTTATTGTTTTAAATGGAATGAGGTATTTTTTAATACATCAATCGATGCAGCAGAACATTCTTATAAAAAAGTACTAACCAATGTATGTCGAAAAGTTAGTAGTTCAGGAGATATTTCAATTTAAATAACTCTAAAATACCATTGTGGTCGTACTAAGACGTTACACAAGTAAGTAAACACTAACCTCTTAGTACGACAGTAATGGTGTTTTAGAGTGTTATTTAAATTGAAATATCTCCTGAACTACTAACTTTTCGACATATGTACATAGGTTAGTACTTTTTTGTAACGAATATCCAGCTGCATCGATTGATGTATTAAGAAATACCTCATTTCATTTTAAGAAATGAAGGTAACCTTCATATCTCTAAACAAAATTACATAAAAACAAAAATTTTTTGTTCTTCAGACATTTGGCGTATCTTTGAAAACAACAAAGATATTTGAGGTGGCAAGATTAGGTGACCCACCCTGTATATGTACGTTGCATTTAAAACTCTATGAAAATTTTGGGGTACGCATGAAAATCCACAATCGAGGGATGATGGTATTGTTAGCTTATACATTCGATGCACTGGAAAATTCGCGGATATTAAGAGCTTGCCTTACATTTTGCAACACAGCCCTGATTTTGACATTATATAACACTGTTTTTGCAGTATCTGGTATTACTCCTTTGCACTCTGTAGTCGCCTCCAATCGCGTGACAACCAGCACTTTTCTCGAAAACTCTTGAGTCACCTGTGACGCGAATAGTGTCGCTCAGCCATCGAATCTAGAGCGAATTCAGATCGGAAACACGATCCAGAGAGCGAACTAGAAAAATCGGTAGACTCGACACTAATTTAACATCAATTGCAAAATTTGTACCGAACAGACAAACAAGAAAGCGAGCTAATAAAAACGTGGTAAAAATAAAGAATTCCAAGAGAAAAAGAAAAGAGTTCGTTTCAGGGTTAAACGAAACGCGTTAAGGTTAGCTTATTCGGAACCAATCGCTTTCCACTCAATTACTGCTTCAATTTGTTGCAAATCGCTATTGTCGCAACCGAGCTCGTTGACTGCGCATTTTATTAACAACGTGCTGGTCAAGCGGTGGAACGCAAGGTCCGCTTAAAATTACTGTTTCCGACTGGAAAAACGCAGGAATTTAGGCCGTGTGTTCATTTTCAAGGAAAACGAGAATTGCGAAAATTTCGTACGGAGCCTCCAGAAAATATTCGAACACGATAAACGCTGAATTATCGAAAAATCTCGGAAAATAATACACGATTTTCGAACTGTTATAATTTCCTAAAGAAAATCGGTGCTCGAAACAAAATTTCCTGAGAGATGCACGAAACGAAGCATCGAGCTCGAGGGGGTAAAGCGCCAGCTGGACAGGTAGTAGACAAAGTCGCGAGACAATCGACGGGTCGTGGCAAGACAAAACAACCCCGTAAAGGTGCAGAAAATGTAACAACCGCCCCTCCAGGTGTATTATCGCGGCAGCCACCCCACTTCTTGCGCCTTTTCCTACTCCGTGTAGAGTCGTGTGTAGAAAGTAACGGTGGCGTGGCTGGATCGGGCTTCTCAGTCCATCAGAAACGTCGGATCGCGCGAGATCAAGGATCGCGGCCGTGCTTCCTGACGTCGCAGAACATCATCGAGCCACCGGCCCATCTTCTGGTCCGGTGCGACATCCGTCTCGATCGCGATCGGTCTCTCGCTGGTCCTCGTTTCGGTGCTCAAGGATCGACATCCGCCATCTAAGATCTACAGTCTGCGATCGTGAGAAACATCCCCTTCGATCTACGGAGTCACCCTCGATCTTCCCTGATCGTGGACGGTTCGCGGGGGATGCTGACGTGACAAGGTCCTTGCGATCTCGGTCCTTTTTTAATTTGAGAGCTGATTATTCATTGGTAAGAGCTGACGAGCTTCTTAATCGTGGTGCAATTTGAGTGTGATTTTTTTTGGTGGTCCTGATGATCTTTTCCGGGGTTAGGGAGCTTGTAGTTTGAAGCCGATTTTTGTGTTAAACGAGGTAAGTTGGCAATGCTTGTGGAGGTTCGAGGGTTGAAACAGGATAACGATTTTCTTGTTGGAGTCGGTTGAAGTCAGATTGTTTGCCGATTTTCTAAACAATGAGATTCTCCTTCACCCTTGATAAAATCTAATTCTAACTGCTCGAAGCTAAGTTTGTGGAGATGTGAGGGTCGCAAGACGATGATAGCTTTTCTGATTGGATGAATGTAGCACTTTGCATAAACTTAATTCAATATAACCAGACCATTTCCAGAACTATCAATCCCAATCCAATCGAATTCTCGACAAAACTTTCGAGAACCCTCTTCCGATCACCTTTCGCTCCCCAGTACCACAACTGTTTACAACCTCCCATTCACCCACATATGTCCAGTATCTTTTGTAACGTTTATCGGAAAGTTCCCAAACAAACTAGCAAAATTGGAATTGCGGTTTCGTAATGGTTTAGAAGACAACTTTCTACTGTTACGCCTTGCATTTCTTTCTAGATTTCCCGAGACTGTTACGAGAGGAGGAGAATGCATTTTCTAGTTTTGACAGCTCTCGATCATAGCTCCGAATCGTTCTCTGGGAGGGGTAGACGGTTTACGGATATCCTCCGAGGCGGAAGCGTCCTTGGAAGGCAGCGTTCCTGCGACCCTCTGATCTCAAAACTGTCGTCCTGGCGATGTTTGACACGATTTCCCGCGATCCGAAACCGGTTTCGCGTCGCGCGCGCATGTTTCATCGGATGCCGGGACTGCAACGATCCCGTTACCTCGCAAATTGTTACCTGACCGATAGAGGCCAATTCTGCCACCAGGAAACAATTCTCAGCCCTCTTCCAGGTGCCTCGGCCTAAAGCCGAGTGTCCATTTCACAAAAATTGTTCCAGTAACTTTGGTCAGCGTTTCTTGCAAGCAGATAGCGACTGTTCGAGAACAATATACCACGGAACTTCGTGCGTGTATATGGTTTCTGAAAATTTTCAAAAAATGCTGGAATATAAGATTTCACAGAATTCTTTGTCGCTCAAATGTTGTCTCTCGATGTCAATTCCCAGTGGACATCATTCGGGTGGTTCTTTAGGTACGATTCCGGGGTAGGTACATATTTCAGAAGTTCTTTCGACGTAGATACGTACGTTCAGAGGTGGTCTCGGGGGAAAACTGTCAAGTGTACACGCATCTTATGGTTGTGAGACACGCCGCTGGCGTTTTTGCTGAATCGTATCGGAAGTCGTCACGAACCAGAGCGTAATCACAGTGCGACGATTCCGCTCGGTCGCACGAGTTTTTCAGCTCGGAACGTAGCTAGCAGTTTGCTGGACGTCTCGTTGTCCTTCGAGACCGTTTGAATTAAGTACTCGCAGCTTTCGGACGAGGAGAAAATGGTGGGTTGCCGTGGATTTACCGGAAAACAAACATTATTTTATTACGGTACGGGATTATTAGTTTCACCGTGCGAAGTAGTCCATTATCACCTGTTTAGTGACCTTTTCGACTCGAATCTTTTCATTTATTACCTATCGATTGTAAAGGCAGCTTCTTTTACTTCAAATTTTCAACAACTGCATCTACAAAAATATTAACCTGTCTGTACGTACTACAACTTGAATTTTTACTTCCTGCAATTAACATTCCGTCTGACAATGAACTTCGTCTTCGCTAACATTATAGCTAAACCGTATTGTATAATCGAAAGAGGTAACCGCGGTTACTTTCCTTGAACGTGCTAAAAGCAAAGAAGTTCGCAGATGAACGCCAATTGCGAGGCCACCGTAAAATATTCTCGGTTCGACTAGGAAGCGAATTAAGTACTATTCGAGGCTATCGAGTTGCCCTAACATTGCAGTAAAATTTCCACCGTTTCGTGTTCCCTCTTGGACAACGTTTCGGTAATTATTTAGAAAGACGCACTCCTCTCCGATTTTGATGAAATTTAAATATGTAATGCTACACATTTCGAACAACTTTTTCGTTTTCACATATAGGGGTTTCGCTTTCAGTTTTCGAGATATTCGCAAAATCTTGCTAATACTGTATTGAATTTTCCGAATTCTTGCACGTTCCATGGCAACGTAAGCCCGCTTTGGCGCGGCGTCTGCTTACTTTTTTTTGTAAACACGCTGTGGAGATGAGAGAGAAAACAGGGTCTCACTCTTTTTATACATTGTATGTAAGGTAAACTTTCAATTTTGAAAGACTACTCCTATGGATTTTCGTATGCGTGTTCTCTCCGTCCCCTCCACGACTCAACCACAACTCATTCTATTCGCATCATTTTTCCATTACTCGTTCAAATTGCGGATGACAACTGTAATGCTTTTTCCGTTGCCACGGAGCGTGTAAGAATACGGAATATTCAATACTCAATATTCAATACAATTCTATGTACCGGAACGTGTATTCAGAACTAGAGCAGGATTTCAAACACTTAAAGCCAGATCTACTTATGGATTAATTAATCCAATAAATCGCATCATAGCAGACTCTAGCACTCTCTATAATCGTATTGATTTCTTTACCGAGCCTTTGCACAATTTTAAAAAACAATTACGCAGGATTATAGGATAATACCATATCGTTTGTACCATTATTTTCTGTGCACGTATCTTCTTTGTTATTCTTTGTTATTATGCGTGTAGTCCCTTATCCTTTTCTATTGTAAACATTTATGTAAAAGGACCTCGGTCCGTCTATAATAATAACAAATAATAAATAATAATAATACAGTATCAGCAATAGGTTTTTGCGTATATCTCGAAAATTAAAAGCGTCCCCCCAATACGTGAAAAGAAAAACGTTGTTCAAAATGTCAAAATCTATAACATATTTAAATTTCATCAAAATCGGAGAGAAGTGTCTCTTTCTAAATAATTGCCAACGTTTCTTCTCCAAGGAGAAGTAGTCGGATCCACGGGTGAACGACCACCGTTCGAACTAGAAATCTAATTGCGAGCCATACGTTCGCAATTTCACTCTAACCCGAGCTCCAGCGCGTCATAGGCGTAGCGTCTGTGTCCATGAAAGTCTTCGTTGACGACGATCAACAGTCTACAGTGTCTTCCCTCGGCAAAGACTCCTCCTCGTCTACTTCCTATGATTAACTCGCTTTCATCCTTTTTACGGCACTGAAGTTGCCGTGAAGTTTACTGTTGTCTTCAATTCTGACGTGATCGGCCTCCGAGCATGGAATTTTACTGGGTTCAATTTAAATTGTTGCTTGTGTAGCATTTATTAGACTGAAATCCTAATGCAATCATTTCTGTCTTCTTAAGCGACTTTCTAAAAACATAATTTAACACTTTAATAACGAGGATTTAATACTTTGATGCTAGAAGAGCTGAAACCGAGTGAAATTCTTTATTGCTTTTGCCCACTTTGCACAATCGCCGATAAATAGGTTTATAGGATCACGTGAACACGAATAAGCAGTTTCATTTCCTTCTGCTGACCACGTATCTTTGCTCATCTTGCTGATAAGTCGTTTGTGGGGACTGAATCGTGTTCTCGGATCGTCAGGATGCAAGTTGCTGTTAAACGGGGACGCGAGATAATACAAACGATAGAAAACAAAATAATTTAAGAAAGTCTCGAAGTTACTTCGGAGATTCTTCTTATTTTGTGTAGTTTTCCTTTAGCATTGTCTTCTTGAGTACGAGTGTGTCGGTTCGATTCGATCTCTTCTCGTTATCGATCCGTTCCGTTCCCTGGAATATCGAGTATCATTGTATTTCAGGCTTTGCGAGATAATCTCATCTATTCAGAGATGCAAGACGAACCTCTCGTTGCCTTCTCTATCTTCGACGTTGCATCTGTCGAATGAATGATCCATTGGACAGAGTGTCGCGTGTCAATCCATAATTTTATACCTGCAATAACAATTTTCTTCGATCATTTTCTGACGAGGGTAACACACGGGAGATTAGAATGTCCGAGTTTCTGGATCAAAGGATGTAGATTGAGTCGGGCCTCGATCGGAGCCGGTTACGAGACGCTTGATCCCATTGCTAGCCGCTCGCACAGCCTGTCTCCCGATCGCGATTATGTTTCCCGCCATGAGAATTTCCGCGTCCCGACCGGAAAGGCGTACAACCGCTTCGCCAATGGTGGTACCGCTGCTCCACCACCACCGTCATAGTATGTGAGAGACAGCAAACCACTTTCGTTTTCACCGACGCGGTTTTAAACCTCTCGCCACTCACGCTGGGTCATCGATTATTCCGTCCCGGTAGACATTCTGAAAAACATCTCCCCAAAAAGTTAACGCCAACGCAGAAAATAAGTTTTCGCTATTAACTTTATTATTTCGATTGTAATTACTAGACAAAAATGAGTAGGTGTAACTTGAAACAGCAAAGACATCAGAAGAAACTGCTCGGAAAATCGATTTTCTCGAAGATCATCGAAACTGTTTTTCAAACGAAAGGATAGGCGATACGAGTAGATTTTCACATTCCGCGTCTTTTCTGTCATATCCTCGTAAAACGAACGGTTTTCGAGAAAATTGAGAAAACGTTAATGTCAAATTCATTTTTCTGGAATATCGTCTAAACTACTTATCGCATCGAAAAATGTGTTCAACAAAACCTGTAGATCTCCACATTCCGCGTCTTTTATGTTGTATCACTTTTCTTCATAAAACTAACGGTTATCGAGAAAATTGAGAAAACGTTAATATTAAATTCACTTTTCTGTTTTATTATTTTCTGGCGACAAAAATATTCGTGAACCGAAAATGGTGGAAAATCCGGACAACCCGTTTGCGCAGATACACATCAAGGTCGCGCGGATCGCACAGGGAATCACGCTGGATTGCATAAGCGCGAAAGTGTAAGAGCACGTCGAAGGAAATGTCGGTGCTCCCTCGGCAAGGCTCTTAATTTTCACACTGGTTTTCTCGAGTACTTCCTACCAGAAATTCTGTCCCGGCGACCACATTTCTCTCAGGATTTTCTCCACTTCGCGAAGTTACATATCGCCGTCGGTCCACCGGCCAATTAGCACCAGCAAAAAATTCTCTTGATACTTCACCTCGCTCCGAATCAGTCGCAAACACGAAGTTTCCACTTTTCCAATGTGTTCCGTGATTATGAAACAATCTGTACGCGAAGTTTAATCCCGCGGAAGAGTAGAGAAAGCGGCGCTACGGTTTTAAGATTGATTGCATTATTATTCGTTTGATGAGTCTTTTTGGCCACCGACGTTATCCAACCCATCCAGGCTTAATTAAGCACGGTGAAAGTGTTTTTCATATAGAAGTATAATGGTTTCTGAGGTGTTTAGAATATAGCGAACTAACCCAGAAGTAACCGAATGATTGATTACAATCTGAGACGTATCATAAAGTTTTGGATAACGGAGTTCGAACTGGTCGGGAAACAGAGAAAGTGTTTTCGGAGTTTCCTAGTGTTTAGAGCAGCGGTCTAGCCCAGAACTAACTCACGGAATGATTGATTGCAGCCAGAAACGTTTCGAACATTTCCCGGAATGAGTTGGTCCGGATGAGTGAAACACTTGGTAATGACACGGTGAAAATGTTCTCAACGAGTAATGGTGTCTTGGATAATTAGATCGGGGTAACTGAACCCAGAATTAACTCGGACAATAATCGATTACATCCAGAATCGTTTTAAACTTTAACTGTAATATTTTTCTGGGTTCAGAAAAAGGTGAAAGTGTTTTTGGTGCATGAGGAATGGCATTCGGATCGTTTCGAAGATTCTGATCGATCGATAATATGTAAAATGGTTACTGGAGCAAAAGCATGAAGAAATTGCATAATGGAAAATTTCGAACATCGAATGCTTCAGCTTTAAAGAAATCGACTGCGAATGCTCGTTCGTCACACGAGCGATTGAACAGGTTACCGCGTCTGATCATTGCGAGACGATTCTACTGATTGTAGTCACGAAGTGGAGAAGTGAATTCTCCAAGTGGTCTTTGGATTGTGTGCGTAAAAATTGATGCGTCGATCAACAGCAAAATCACCACAATTTCTTATCCATCGCATGGTTGTCGATAGGCCGTAGATTTTTATGGAAAATAATAATTTTCTGCCGTTGACGATCGCTGTAGTTCCTCTTCCTCCGATGTCTCTTTCCCTGCTCCAACTTTTCTCTCGTAAAAATGTCCGGCTATCTCGGAACAGTTTCGGCAATCGGTTCCGCGTTTCATATTTCTCGCTCGAGAACCCTTGAGCGTTAATTAAGCCAATTAAACGGCTCTCTGAGAAACCCGTTATTTAATAGGTGAAATAAAATCATAGAACAATTGGCACATCTTCGCAACTACGTGTTCTAAAAGAGCAATCGTTCACTAATAAATTATGCCTAGTTCATTTTCGATTGTGTAATTACAGGAAAAAACGGAACGCGATTGAATTGCAAAAGCGAGCGCTCCAAAACCATCGGCGGTGACTCGCGATCTGTTTGTTGCGATTATGCTCGTTAACGAGTAAACAAATTCACGCTGTTTCGATTCCCAGCGATGATACCACAAGTGACCTAATTACCGCACGGTAATTACATGTCCGCAATTAACGTGGCAAGAAACTCGCCGATAAATCAAGCCTCCTTTGTCGCGTAATATTTCCCGTGGAAATTCGTCTTGGTAGCTAACTAAGCTAAAATAGCAGATTTATGTAGCCCTCTAAAAATTGAATATCTATTTCAATTTCAGCAAAATCGATCTACAGTAAAAGCTCCTTCGTTGTCCAAAGGCCGGGGGTTTGAGCGGACAACGACCGTGCCCGGACACTATTTTTGATTTATGATTGCGTCTTTAGTGAAACGGCTAGTTAAATGACAAAAAAAAGCATTCGCAGTCAAAAGCAGTCAACTGTCTGGCTTTAAAAAACTCCTTATTTCCTTGCCATATTCCTTTCCTATTGTTCTCCGTTCTGCGCGGGTCTAGACAGTCCTGGGACACATCTGGCGACCAGATCACGCAGGCCTAATCCTCTCATTAACAGGCAGTGGAGTGGGTAGGCACTGGACAACGATCGTGCCCACGATTCAGAACAACGAAGGAGCGATTACTGTACCTTCGTGGATAAAAATTCGCGCGCGAGTTTCACCAAGACTTTCAATTTTCTTCTCTTGCCAACCACTTTACATTCGAAGACGTCTCGCATCATCGACATAAAAATCGGAAGCGATCTGCCGTACTCGGTACCCTAAACGGTGGATCGTTTCTGAGGCTATTGGTCTCGAAAGAAACATCGATGCTCCGTGTTCCTCTCGATTAGGCTCTCGGTTGCGTTAATTGGACGGGAGGCACGAGCCAGGCCGGGAAATTTCACTTCTGAACGGGATGACCGAGCGAACGTTCGTAGACCGGTGAAAGATCGTGAAAGCGGCCGCAAACCTGACATTCTGTGTACACGACGGGCGACGGGACCTTGCAGCGCGCAACAATGTTTCTATCCGAAGTAATCGTCGGAACGATTCGCGTCAGACATCGTTTTGCGGTCGACGACCATTGTCTTGCGAGAATGATTCCACTGTTAGACTTTTTCCGATCGCTTTTTGACGGACACGCGATTGCGGCGTTGCTATAGGAGAGTAACTAGATCGTGAAATCGACCGGAACATGAATGGGTTCGACTTTTTTTCTGGGAACCATGTCGCGAATGTTTCGGAAGAATGCAATTTTCTGTGCTCGAGGATGACGTTAGGACATCGGCGGAAGATTCTAGGTTGCAATGTACTATTTTGTTGCGTTTTGAACGCTAATTCATCGGTTCGGAAATTGCCGAGACTTCTTCGAAGGAATTGCAATTCTGTTGAAGTAGAAAGAATGGTTACAAAAGACAAAATGTATGTGTAGAACCGATAATGCGTTGAGTATTCGATACTCTCCACGACGGAATAACTCGCCGCATTTCTCCTCGTGCAAGCACGCATGTAACCGCAACGCAGGAACCGGTGAATTCTTTCTCCGAAAGAAAGTTATATTACATAATCTAGGAACGCCAGAGCTCAAGGAATTTAGAACATATGATTGGCTTAATCAAGGGGTAATTTTTGTTTCTACTCCCCTCAGGTCGATTTGCGTTTGATTTCCCCTGCAGAACCGTGCCTATTAAATATTTTTCAAGACAGAACGAAGGATAATTCTTTGAAATACCATTTCCTGGTCAAACAACCTAACTGGTACCCCTGTTCGGACCATAACTGGGGACTGAGGATAGTTGTCTGACCTCTCGTAGTTGCGCGTAGACATTCATTTTCCACTTAGAAACTGCATCTGTATATTATTTACCGAAGACTGCTTCCTACTCATGATCTTGTAACGTTTATAGGGTCACCGAAGGAAGGTAAATACTTGTGTGGATTTTACTACTTTTTGTGGAGTCTATTCCTTTGCAGGCCTCCGAGTGGGGTTTAGTCACTGATATATATATACCGGGTGGTTCACGACAAACAGGCCACCTAAATAACTCCGTTAGGATTAGAGATAGAAGACATTGTTAGAGAGAAAAGTTGTACTATTAAAGGGGGCTCATACGATACCAAAAAAATTTTTCTTTTTATGTAATTTTTTTTAGAGATATGAAGGTCACCTTCATTTTTTTTAATGGAATGAGGTATTTTTTAATACATCAGCAGCTGGACATTCGTTATAAAAAAGTACTAACCTATGTATGTCGAAAAGTTAGTAGTTCAGGAGATATTTCAATTTAAATAACTCTAAAATATCATTGCGGTCGTACTAAGACGTTAGCGTTTACTTACTTATGTAACGTCTTAGTACGACCGCAATGATATTTTAGAGTTATTTAAATTGAAATATCTCCTGAACTACTAACTTTTCGACATACATAGGTTAGTACCTTTTTATAACGAATGTCCAGCTGCATCGATTGATGTATTAAAAAATACCTCATTCCATTAAAAAAAAAAAAGGTGACCTTCATATCTCTAAAAAAAATTACATAAAAAGAAAAATTTGTTTGGTATCGTATAAGCCCCCTTTAATAGTACAACTTTTCTCTCTAACATTTTCTTCTATCTCTAATCCTAACGGAGTTATGTAGGTGGCCTGTTTGTCGTGAACCACCCGGTATGCACAGGGTGGACGATTTATCTGAAGACATTGAAATATCTCGAGAACTATGCATCGGATCAAAACAAGTGGGTAATGAAAGTTGTTCGTCGCGAAGGGGGACATCCAATGATACCAAACTCGACCCCCCACCGCCACCCCCTGGGGGGGAAGATAAAAAACTTAAATGGATACCCCCATTTTTCATTGCAGATTGGATTCGCTACGCTCTATCGCAAGAAATTGAACGGTCCATTCTCTGTTCTCTATGTAGGACCGTAATAAATAAAATCACGGTTCGACACACGCTCTCTTCCTACTTTCACGGATCGTTCGCGCGAGGGGCGGTCATCTTTCGATACCGGATCGTTGCATAACCAGCGCGATGTGCAAGATTTCGCGGGCATCGTGGTCGATAGCGCCGGGCACTCGTCGCACTCTTACCTCACTGCCATTGGCATCAATGGATCCGCGCTCGTGGCCGGATCACGCGATCGCGTGATCGAGAGAGCTCGATCGCACGTGAACCTCTCTCCACATCTCTCTGCGTCCACGTCCACGGGCGATCGAGGGGAAATCCTCGACAGGAAGAAAGCGTGGCAAGAGAACCGTGTCTTTCCATCGCTAGAGAACTCCTTTGCGTCCGCTCGACGTGTTGCCAAGCTCGCAGCGGACGAGTCCTGTGATTATGGCACCGATCGCTATTTTTGTCCGACACCGAAAGGCCTGGAAAGTAACTGTAAACATTTACGCAGTCATGTTTGCTTTGGTTATTGTACTTGGGCGGCGAACAACTGAATGATAGACCTTGACCTTTGGGTGAAAGAAACTGGGTCTGTTTGGACCCGGAATTGCAAATGTGGCATGATCGCCGGTAGATAACGTGTTAATTATCTTGTAGTCTAGGCTCTGAGCAAATTACCCGCATGTCTAATTGTAAGTGTATCTTACCATTTTTCGAGGAGTGTGAAGCCCGATAGCGATCTCCTCGGTTGCCATAACAGGATGCACACGTTCCTAACAATTACCATTCCAGGGTTCTTATCAAGATCATCCAAAACGGTTCGAAGTTACAGAATCGCTTGCACCCTGGATCCTTCGCACAGCGATCTATTCCCATTACGTAACGAGTATTACGTGCTGGCTGGATCCAGAGTAATTTATGCTCTGACCTGATGAGCGTGCTCGGTCAGTCGGAAGAGCTAATCTTGTTTACTTTCAAGGCGCGTTCACAAGTCAGCGATGCTTGTTTGCGTACGCTCGTTTGTCTCTGCGTTCGCTATTGTCATGCGAGCTTGCGATCTTCCAGGTCCGGAATCTGTCGAAGGACACCTGCCAACGGTGATGGACTTGTCGAGGATAAATCTTGGAAACTGGTCCTGCGCGGAGAGCAACGATTAACGATTCGGGGCTGATCAATTTTCTAAACCCTCCGTGGACAATCTGGATCCATAACACTTCACAGAAATTGAAATAATCTGTATCTGTTAGTCACTTTTCCTCTTCAGTGGTTCAATTCCTCCAGTTTCGCCATCCATTCGAAACATGGACAGGACTCCACGTTTTCCATTAATGTTTAGATAACTTCAAGCTAGAAAGTAGCTAAAAGTGGCAAGGATATCCACATTATGGCTGCTCAATTTCTACTTAATAACCTAACTTACATAAACGTTCTATCTTGTCGCGTCACGACCAAATAAAGCTACAAAACTTCAATTAATACCCTCGGAACACAGGTTCTTGATAGTTTTCTATTAAAATTTTGATACAGGCAGGACAGAAAACAGCTATTACAGCAGTACATGTAGCAAGGACCAAGGAGAGAAAGTTTTATAACATTTTCTACCATCAATCGTTTTTAAATAGCCCATAATAGCCAAGTGTCGCATAATCTGTTCCATGAAACAGCGTCATAAGCTGTTAATTACCGTTGTCGGCGTTTAGCATCCCTTCCGATGAACATTTAGAAAAAAACTTGTGACAGGAGGTGCGTGCCAGTGAAAGTAACGACGAATCCCATCGGAGGAATTTAAATTTGAAATGGATTTTCAAGATGATTCAAAGAGAATATACATTTTCATTCAAGACTTGGGCAATTTTTCGAAGCGAGGCAGCTGAGTACTACATCCTGCATAGCCGCACGATTTTTTAGAGCACGTATGGATCTTTTCTATTTCGTTGCGGACGCGGCCAGAATTCAGATCGCGTGGCACAGCGTTTACCTTTCTACCGTAGTGCCTCGCGTAGACGTTTTACGAGTGCGTCGCGATTTATCTCGTTGGTAATTTCGTAAGCTCGTCTCGAGGAATTGCAGGACCCGGTTGCAACGCAGTCGTCTATCGCCTATGAGAACACGCCGTAACGCGTTGCGACAGTTCGAAAGAGGGATTTCGCTCGGCCCGTGGCGATTCTTGTTTAACGACCGATCGAGAAACAAGAGGATAAACGTATTTATTCGACGACGTAACTGCTGAAGAGAAAACGATGTTCCGACACTGTCGCAACTAGGTGCATCGTTGCACATGCCACGTTCGACCAGCTTTTTTCTGCTTTTTTATTGATAAATGGCACACCGATAATGAAGAGTGCTGCGATTCATTCGTTAGCATACTTTCTTGCAAAACGGACTCTTCGCAAAAATTGCTGCCCGACTCTCTCGAATTAGGTACTGTCGCTCTTGGTTGGTACGTTCATCCTTTTATAGTATAAAATAGACAAATTTTTCTACCTGGGTAAAAGGGTTTGCAGAAAATTTAGGAAGAATTGTAGGCAAGATCTGGTTGCAATGGAATCGGCACAGTTTCCGGCCGCATTTTCATTTCGCGCTGTTTGGCCAGGCGACCGCGAATTTTCGAAGCGTAACTACGGAGAGCCGATTCCGTTATAACGAACGAAACGATTCGCTCGCGATGCGATACCACACGATGGCTTTCTTTATTCCCACTGTGAATCGATGTTGACGGAATGGGTGCAAAAACCGAGATTCCAACCAGTTGCTCCTGTTAATGGTGGTGTAATTGTGGCTCGAATGCTCCCGCATACTGGGTGTCCCGGGACGAGTGCTACAAGGGATCTGGAATGGAGTTACGAATTGGTAAATTCTTTGATAATTCTGTTCACTCGGTATACGTATACAGTTTTACCAAAAGGATATAACGGTTGCCATCGAGCGCAGGTGGTAGAAGGGTTCAATGAACGTGGACATGCGAACCAATGAGATATTTGAAATTGCTGAACTGGGTCGATCGAAAGCATTGGAAAATGAAAAAACTGAGTCACTGAGAGTCTTTGGCAAGGAGGTGACTCACCTTCCTTGGGTAACAGGCCAATGGCCGAACACTGGTCACGAGCAAAGGTCTCGTGCTACCGGCGAACCGGTCTCCGGAGGCTGGTCGAATCGACGCGACGCGGCACAGAAAACAGTGGCAAAGGTGCAACGAGTCGGTGCATTTCCTCGTGGCACACATACTTACTGCGTGAGACTCCTCTCGGCGCTTCTATCTGCTCAACTATTTCCTCGAATCGGCAAACAACTATTCCTCCAAAATGCACGACAAAATTCTAAAGTATTCAAATCTCAACCTGGGAGAACAAACATCGAAGACGCTAATCTGCATCATTCCCATTCGACACGATTTCCCGTGATCGAGTGTAGAGGTGATTAATTGGCCCGATGAAATCGCCGGCAATCACGTCGAGTCTCGAGACTAAATGGCTCGATAGCTCGTCTGGAATCGTTCGATCTTCCAACACTCTTTGCCCTGAAGTCTAGCTTCGCCGGAATTCCGATCTTTCTTATAGGTTGATCTAATAATCCCGGAGGAAATGAGCCGTGACTATCGCTTGGGAGTTTACGTGAACGAATCTTTCGACTTGAAACGCCTTGGAGAAAGTTCGTGAATGATTTTTGCTCAGGATGTACCAGATCGAGATTGAAAATTAATTTTTGGCATGATCTATTTGATTATATGCACGAGGGAGACACACTAGAAATCGAACACACAAGAGCTGCGAAGAAACGAAAGGATCCAGAGTCCAGTAACGGGATCGATAAGCTGCTGTTTCGATTGCATCCCAGAGTGCATTCACTTTGCGATGCCGGGATAAGAATGGCTCGAGGAGTAAATGATGATGAGCTTGACCTCGGCGCATCTCTGTTCTGCAAATTCTGAGACTAAGTTCTCGCTGTGTTCCCGTTGCCCAATGAACTCGATACATCGCTCAAACCACACGATATATCACTGGAAAACATTCAACGCGCCACTCATCGATCAACTATACTATTTTGTTTACAACACTGTTAATATATCAATTGCCAATTCTGGAGACTGAAATTTATGCGAACACCTGTCGCTAAAAGTGCAATAAAACTGCAACGAAAACTCGTAAATGATTTTTTGCGGCCCCGTTGCGTAGAGGAGACTTTCTACAATTTCACGTAGGTTTCATTAACAAAAAGAAATTGTTCTTCATTTTTTACGCGAACGAATTAGTCCAGTCGCCAGGTACTTTTACCTGGAAAGTATTCCGAACTCAATGAAATTTTGACACGTCATATAGGGGTACTCTGGGGTGTCGAATCTGAGTTTTCGACCTCGAGGACCCTGTGCTAACTTGGGGAGGGGGTAAAAACCACGATTTTTATTACCTTGTTTTGGTTTTTCGCCTATTACTCAAAAACTATGGGTCCTAAGAACTTTCTTCTTTCATTTTTGGAAAGAGCATTAAATTTCCTTCACATTTTACTGGTCAAACGTATTTTTTGACCCAATAGGCACTGACAGACAGGCGTTCGAAATTAGGAAATGTTTTTCAAAATGACATTTTGAGCCACGCATTGTTACATTTAAGAGGAAATTGTAAGTTTGAAATTCAGTGAAATTTGGAGAAAATTCAATGCTCTTTCCAAAAATGAAAGAAGAAAGTTCTTAGGACCCATCGTTATTGAGTAATATGCGAAAAACCAAAAAAAGGTAACAAAAATCGTGGCTTTTAGCCCCTCCCCAAGTTAGCACAGGGTCCTCGAGGGCGAAAACTCAGATTCGACACCCCAGAGTACCCCTAAGTGACGTGTCAAAATTTCATTGAGTTCGGAATACTTTCCAGGTAGACGCGTTTTTTTCGACCTGCCGACTGGACTAAATGGAACCATCCGAAGAATGGATTGAGGAGAAACAAGGGAATGATATTCTTCGCCGATTTTAGAAACGACTTTGAGTTACTTGCACTGCCTTCTCAACGCAGTGATGGGATTCGGGGCGCTTTTTTCGCGCATGCACGAGTTTCGGCAGGAACGTATCTACGTCTGAAGTTTGTGGGGACTGTAGTGGGGAATTAGTACTGCTAGGAAAGTACCGGAAGAGTTCAGAAGTTCATGTATTATGTGTTATTTGTGCATACATATTAAATTTTAATACAACACACGCATGTTATACAGTCATATTTCAAAATCACGTCATAACAAATTTTGCGAAATTTTTGGGGTGACTAAGGTACCCTATTTTAGCCGATCTTTGTACTTGATAGAGGCTAGATCGTCGTGCATGCGCGAAAAAAGCGCCCCGAATCCCATCACTGTCTCAACGTCGTTTTCTACGCCCACGAATTCCTGGGCGACTGGGTGTCCACGGGCTTTCTTTCTTTCCGTCGTTATATAGGTCGCTGCCTGTTAGAATGGTGCTATCAGCGCCAGCGGGTTATCCTCGCAGCTGTCGAAACCTGTCCTGGAAAGTAGTATTGACATATTACCCGTGTAACACATTCGCGCGGTATCAAGTTCGCATTAGAATATACATATCGTACGAAATCGACAAACGGCGTCGGGTGAACCACCTTTACGGACGGTTGGCCTTTTATCGAGCATAATCGATGACAATCTAATTGTTCGTGGCGGCGCGGCGGCATAGCCGACGCCGACACACTCCCGCCAGCCGTTTAATTAGCATCAGGCCGACTAACGAGCTGAGACTCTAATTGCTGAAACTGCGCCGCGATTGAGCGGAACAATATGCGGCGCTCGATTGTTTCCGATCAGCTTGATCGTGGTCCACGTGGGTTCACCTGACAGATTATTAATGAGAGAAAATGTCAGAAATCGCACGTTAGTCGATTTTATGCCGAGCTTCGTTTTCTGTCGGGAAACATTGTTCTATAATACATTGATTCGCATCTTCCGTTATCCAATTTTGCAAAATTTTAAGTATCAAATAATCGAATGCCTTTTTGCAACTTGAATAATTGCGAAATAAAAGGCCGGTCTTTTATTCGCGGAAGGTTGACGAACAATTAAAGCATAGTTGGTACTTGGCCGAGAGAGATGTAAGTAGCTCCAGGGTTAGAAGAACGAGTGCCACGGTTCTGGAGTAACGAAGCAGCACACGGATCGCTAATAAACAGTGTTAAGAGGAAGTTGCAACACGTAAGTGAACGGTACGTGTTCTACACGCTCGACGAAAAAAGGGAAATTTAGGTTAATGAAAATACTCACGCGCTTCTGCCGGACACGTTTAATCGGTTATCGGTGGTCCAAATACTTCTGTATCGCCAGGAATGTAATTTTTTATTCTCACTGTTCGATAAAAATATTCTCAGTTCGAGCACGAGCGAAATTGGCGATACGAAAGGTTGAAGATCGAAGCCTGGAGGGAGAAAGTACGGAGCCAAACATTTCCCAGGAAACCAGTAGAAAATGAGCACGTCGCTAGATCTAAAGTACACGTTGGTTGTTAAACTTCCGGAGTGGATCTGCTCGCCGGTATTCCTTATTGAGCGCTCGAGCCGCTAGGAGCTGGTTTGAGATGCTCCGATGGCTCGTGTAATAGAAGCTTTCGTACCGGGTCGTCGTTGATCCTTCACGTGAGCGATTACCGATGACCGTAATCGTCGGTCCGCTGTTTTTTCTAATTCGATCGTTTCCCCTGAGACGACGATGAAAATTCTGCGGTTCTCAAATCTTCGAAGAGAAACAAAATCGAGAGTCCAGCGGACCTTGAAGAAGTCATTGTTGCGGGAACTTTTTTGAAAATAGGTTGTGGACACTAAGGGACGGGAAACTCTCCGAGGGTCTTACGCCTTTCGATATTAAAAACCTAGGAAAGTCAAGATATTTCTCATAAACATACAAAAATGTCTCTCTTTCGAAACTATCCGCTTATCCTCAAAATGATCCACTTGTTCCACATTGCTTCGTCGATTACCACTGCTCTCGAAGCAACAGATTTAACGACCGCTAATTACGAGACTCAAGGACCCCTTTTCCCCCAGACTAGGTCCCATTGACAGATAATCGACAAAACAAGGTGTATTTGAGTTTTACGATCGACCATAACTGCAGACAGCCTGCAGGCCAATGTTCGCCAGATGTCCTTGCCTCTGGCGCCGCGCCGCGCGCCGTTACCGTCACGGTCTCCTCTGCTCAGGTGTTCTGTTCCAGTTGCGTCGAGAGGAAAGGCTCGTCGCAACTTTACGAGCTGCTGCAAACTTACCATCGAACGGTATTTCACGGTGCTCGCGCTGCTCGCTCAGATCGACGAGTTAGTTCGTTCGCTTTCACGCAACCGCTGAACGGCAGTATTTGCTTGGAACTTGGAACCAGCTTCGCGTGCACTTGCCAGCAACCGTTTGCCCGTGGGAGCGCTCCGGGATAACACTCTAGGGCAGCGCCTCGATCTTTACGCTGATTCTCACCGAGCACATCACAAAATGAAAAGCACAATTCTAAAAACGATACTTTCAAAAAGTACTGAAAGACACGTGTGACTCGTGGTCACGTTGGAGCAGTTTCGCAGACAGATGAGAATAGATAGGGACAGGCACTTCGTTTTTAGTGGACAATTTACGGTAATTGTTTGTTAGCTCACGGTCCACGGAAGAAAAGAGAATGGTAGAGATTCTTTTGTGGAGCATAATATTGCCATTGAGCAAGTCGTTTAATCGCTGTCATTAGAACGAGCGAAACGGACCGCTCCTTCACCTGCTTTCCACCGCGCGCCGAATAGTTCGATATGGAATCGGAACCGGTTCATACACAGATTTCAGCTGGGAATGTAGATTTGAGCAATCGGTCCGCGCCGATCATTGCGAAACCGTGCACACGTCGGAATGAACTAGTCGCCTTGGAGAATTCAGACACTGTTTGTATGGGAACACTGATTGTTCTCCTTAAAACGAGGTTCAATAGTAGAAAGATCGTTCCTAAACTGTTTTAGCTGAAGCACAAACCTCGAGTATCACAAAAAAGCTGATTATTACGTATCATTTAACTGTTGATTACCTCCACTAACGAATTTCCGCGGCAACTTGAAAATAATTTAAGATGAAGTAAGTAGAAACAGCCAACCATGGTCAGACACAGACAAAAGTGTGAAATAAATGTTCTATACAATTTTTCTCTTGGAAAATCTATATTTTGGTGAAGAACAAGTTCAAGGATCGTTTATACCTATTATAAAATGTAAATCAATCGCGTCGATAACACTGTCCAGCAAACTTCAACTTTTTTTATGATTTCAATATATTGTTGGGTCCTTCTTATAGAGTTTTTTGCGCTGATTCCGAATCTGTCCTTAATTTTTCTCCTATACGCACAGTTTTTGAGGAACATGCCTTTGAAAAAAAACATATTTTTCAACTTTAGACAAATATTGTGATGTTATTATAAGAGATATTGAATTGTTCTTTACAGCAAGAGATCCTTTAGACTTTCCCGAATCCAGTGATATATAATATTAATAAATTATGATTGTTTAAACATGTTTAAACATGTCGGAACGGGGATACGGCGCAGCGACGGGATATGGAGCGGCGAACGACCGTTCGAGTGGTGAGCGCCATTGGCGATAACTCATGTCGGGCGAAGATATTTTGCTTTCTGGATCGAAAAAAAACGTCGACGTTCCAAACTTAATAGGGTGGTTTCTCAAGATAAAAGTCTACTCTATCGCGTGGTATAGTTCGATTTTCCGCTGGACCCTTATTTTTTGAGATAAATTGAAAAATATCCTCAAAAATTGGTGCAAAAGTGGTGTCTCTCCGTCTTTAATATTATATATCACTGTATTCGGGAAAGTCTACAGAATCTTTTGCTGTAAAGAACAATTCAATATCTTTTATAATAACATCACAATATTTGTTTAAAGTTGAAAAATATGTTTTTTTTCAAAGCCATGTTTTTCAAAAACTGTGCGTATAGGAGAAAAATTAAGGACAGATTCGGAATCAGCGCAAAAAACTCTATAAGAAGGACCCAACAGTATATTTAAATCAAATTTGGTGTTGGACAGTGTAATTAGATTAGATTACGTACTGTGTTACGAGCCAGGGCCGCGAGCAGCAACGAGTGGTCGGCGATGTATTTATACGCAAGGAATGGGATATTAATTTGTTAGTAAGCGCGGACGAACCCAATGCGATTGTTGGGGAGCCGCTAGGAGTTGAAGATTGCGAGGACGAACCTGATACGATTGTCAGGGAGCTTCTAGGATAGTTCAGTTTCGTGGACGAACCCAATGCGATTGTTGGGGAGCCACTAGGTGAAGGTATAACGAGCGAATTGGTAGAAGGCAATAGTATAACGTGGACGAACCCAATGCGATTGTTGGGGAGCCACTAGGAGGTTGGATGAAGGCACGGACGAACCTGATACGATTGTCAGGGAGCCGTTAGGATGCGGACGAACCTGATGCGATTGTCAGGGAGCCGCGAGGATGGATAAATCTCTGGTTGGGTGATTTGGATGGGAATTGTTAGTGGGCCTCGTACCTAGTATAATTTAATTGGTACAATCCGAGCGGTTAGATTGTATCATGTGGGAACGTTCACTTACTCTACTAGGATCATGGAACGATAATAATGGGTTGAGTGAGTTTATACACGAATTTACCAAAGAACAAAAAATATATTCTAATTAAAGAAATGTGTAATACAATTGTGTAATTGTCGCGGATGAAATGGAATAGAATTGAATAATTACCTATCTAAATGCTCGGTTTTGACGCACTGGCAATGCGGGGTCTCGAACAGTGTAGCCCAGTGTAGCCAGACGGTGCGGCTCAAGCGGCTCAAGCGGCCCCTTACGTCTCCGTCCCACGCCTAGATGCATGCCTCCGCTATCCCCACTCTTACCAGTACCGCTGGCGCGACCGAGTCGGTAGCATGCTCCGCTCTCATTCTAGCACTCGGTCGCGCCAGCGGTAGTGAGTAAGAGTGGGGATAGCTGAGGCAGCATCTAGGCGAGGGACGGAGACGTAAGGGGCCTGCGAGCCGCTTGAGCCGCACCGTCTGGCTACACTGGTGTAGCCAGACGGAGCGGCCCCCAGGCCCCTTACCTTTCCGTCCCTCGCCAAGATGCTGCTGCCGCTATCCCCACTCTTACCATTACCGCTGCCGCGACCGAGTGCTAGAATGAGAGCGGTAGCATGCTACCGACTCGGTCGCGCCAGCGGTAGTGGTAAGAGTGGGGATAGCGTAGGCAGCATCTAGGCGAGGGACGGAAAGGTAAGGGGCCTGGGGGCCGCTCCGTCTGGCTACACTGGTCTCGAATCAGTTGTAGAAGAATGCCTAATAGATTTTAGACCGAACACGCGGAATCTATATGGTTGACGTTGTTTCGAAGGGGAACTTTAGCCCGATCTAACTAGAAATTGACTTTACGAGATGCAGCACGACGTGACGCGATACGTGTCTACCGAAGTACTAGCCCCCGAGTGTAGAACTACACGGGGTTTATATACCCCTAAAAATGAGTGGGGTGATCTTAATTATCTAAAGTCGCGTAATGCCAGACTCTCGTTTTTTGTCATTTTCCATTAAGACGGGCCAGAGCTTGGTCTTCGTTAAAAGGGGACTTGAGATCTGTTATCTAGGGGCGCTTCCTGTCAGACACGATCTCGAAGAGATTTTCGTGAGAAAGTCAAAAGAGATCGGTTCTGTAACCGTCGCAACTGCATAACATGCGAAGTAGCTGTTACTCTATCTTAATTTCGTCTATGTTTCAGTCGACTGCCAAATGAACGCCAGCGGTACTCCTTCGCTCGACAAGATGTCCAACATCTACAACAACTCGGTGGTACGATTCTACCACTATGTGTTCCACGATCTCTCCGGTAAGCTTCTCACGGGACACTATAAACGTTAAGAATATCTACAGTGGTTCGAAAAAGTATACAACTGTATCTTCCGAATATTACCTTCCAGATCCACGGACGAGAGAGTGGTTCCTGATAGCATCTCCAGTGCCAGGTATCAGTCTTCTGATCGGCTACCTGTACTTCTGCCTCTCGTGGGGTCCCAAGCAGATGGAGCACAGGAAACCATACAAATTAAGGAACATCCTGGTGGTCTACAATTTCCTGCAGGTCCTGCTCAGCTTCTGGCTCTTCTACGAGGGTTTGGATGGAGCCTGGCTGAGGAAATACAGCTGGAAATGTCAGTCAGTCGACTTCTCCACCTCGCCCGAAGCCATGAGGGTAATCCCGATCTTCTTAACTACGTTCCCAGCTTTACAAAAAATTTTCAAAAATGTCTGCCTCGAATCTGCACTATTCGACTAGTCGAAATTGTTTTTGGATCGCATCGTTCCGTCGAAATTGTCTGACATCTGTCAACCAGTTTCACTTTGTAGGTCGCCAGAGGCGTGTACATTTACTTCCTGGCGAAGATCTCTGAGTTGCTGGACACGGTGTTCTTCGTGCTTCGGAAGAAGGACAGCCAGATCACGTTCCTCCACCTGTACCATCATACGGTGATGCCGATGGTCTCGTGGGGAGCCACCAAGTATTATCCTGGAGGCCATGGCACCTTCATAGGTATGTCCAGTCACATGTTTCTGTTTCTGTTTCAAAATTTCTTATTAACTCACCGGTGCTCTTTCTCTTCGAAGGTGTCATCAACAGCTTCGTGCATATCATCATGTACACGTACTACCTGTTGGCAGCGTTGGTGCCTCAATACCAGAAGTACCTGTGGTGGAAGAAGTACATAACGACCCTTCAAATGGTGAGACAAGAATCCTCCTGGTCACACTACGGTGAATTATCGCTGGACTGTGGATTTACGAATCTGTCACCTGTCATCGCGTAATCCTTTGTTCCACAGGGTCAATTCTGCCTCGCCTTCCTCCACAGCTGTCAGCTGGTCATCTACGACTGCGACTATCCCAAATGGTCGCTGTACCTGATCCTGCCGAACGCGATCTTCTTCTACTTCCTCTTCGCTGATTTCTACAACGACGCGTACCAACAACGCGAGAGAAAGATCTCGGCCGCTGCGAAAGAAAACGGCGTAGCCAAGAAGGCAAGCAACGGGTGCTTACAAAACGGGTGCTTACAAAACGGAAAAGGGAAGACAGACTAATCCCAAAAGATCCCAGAAAACGCGAGGACTGGGAAAGGAAACAACCACCAAAATTCCTTTGCAATCTCTTTTCTACAATGTCGATGTCCAGTCCCGCTGGAAGAAGTACTACGAGCTTTCCCATGTTCGAGACTCATGGTGTGATGATTCGACTCGTCGCAGACTCTGGAAAGTCCTTCGCGGTACCACAAGTCCCTAGAATTTCCCATAAGCCCCTAGAGAACAGAGAGCGTGCTGGGAGACCGGAAGTGGCGACGAGAGCGACAAGATGATACGATAACGTGTACATACAACTGGTCCACTGTCTATAGTATGACTGTTGACACTTTGGCAAAGTAAATTCGGACCTGGACCAGGCCTGGATAGTGCAAAGATGCTATAGGATTCAGCGTTTTGATAGAGGCGAGCTCCTAGTTGCTTGAAGTTTGAGCTTTTGTCAGTCTGAACAATTGTATTCAGATAAAAATGATTTTTCTCGTGCGAGCCTCAGGATCAGGGTTACCATATTTTTCTCTCGCCAGGCCCCTTACCCTTCCGCCTCTCGCCTAGCCATGCACCGTACCTCGTCTTTGCACTCTTCCCACTAACGCCGGCGACAGTGGCGACACGTTGGTGTACGGTCGCGTCAGCAACTAGTGGAAAGAGTGGAAAGCTCACGCGACCGTATGTCAGCGTTAGTGGGAAGAGTGCAAAGACGAGATACGGTGCGTGGCATGGCGAGAGGCGGAAGGGTAAGGGGCCTGGCGAGAGAAAAATATGGTAACCCTGCTCAGGATCAGGGCTCGACAATTGGTATGATACAGATCTTTTGAGTTTTGAGATTTACACGAGAAGAAGTTTTTTATTGAATTATTGTTTTGTAGGACATTGAAAATAATTCACTAGATTGAAGCTACAAGACTCCGGGACTTATGGCAACGGAGTTCTCGCACGATATCAAAGCCTAGCCTATCCCAGAGGGTATAGATCGTCGCGGAGGAGCCAATGATCAACTTGAGCGCGTCAATTACCTGCATTTAGCGACGACCTGTCGTCATTAGCTAGCTTTCCTTCATTCGCACACGACCGCATACCAAACGATTACACTGTCCAACAATTTCAACTTTTTTTATGTTCTCAATATGTATACTGTTGGGTCCTTCTTATAGAGTTTTTTGCGCTGATTCCGAATCTGACCTTAATTTTTTCCCCATAGGCACAGTTTTTTAGGAACATGGCTTTAAAAAAAACATATTTTTCAACTTTAAACAAATATTGTGATGTTATTATAAAAGATATTGAATTGTTCTTTACAGCAAAAGATTCTTTAGACTTTCCCGAATCCAGTGATATATAATATTAATACATTATGATTGTTTAAACATGTTGCAACAATCATTAAAGACGGAAGGCCACCACTTTTGCAATATTTTTGACGATATTTTTCAATTTATCTCAAAAAATAAGGGTCCAGCGGAAAATCGAACTATACCACGCGATAGAGTAGACTTTTATCTTGAGAAACCATCCTATTAAGTTTGGAACGTCGACGTTTTTTTCGATCCAGAAAACAAAATATCTTCGCCCGACATGAGTTGTCGCCAGTGGTTCTCACCACTAGAACGGTCGTTCGCCGCTCCGTATCTATGTTTAAACAATCATAATGTATTAATATTACATATCACCGTATTCGGGAAAGTCTACAGAATCTTTTTTGCTGTAAAGAACAATTCAATATCTTTTATAATAACATCATAATATTTGTCTAAAGTTGAAAAATATGTTTTTTTTCAAAGGCATGCTCTTCAAAACCTGTGCGTATAGGAGAAAAATTAAGGACAGTATATTGGGAACAAATTTGGTGTTGGACAGTGTTATCGAGGAGAAACTCCTGTAGTCTAGGGTTCTCGGGCGACAGAATTTCTTGACCCTAATCTGTCGTGGTTTACTCTCGCTGTCCTCTTTTCGGCACGGAATTCCTGACAAATCGAGGTCTTGTTTTGGTGAGACTCTCTTCTGTCTTTTTTAAAATCTTTTTTGGAGGATATTTTTAGAGCTTCACTAATTGGTCGGCATTGTAATTGCAAATGAGTGCTATTTACATGAATAAATGCATTTTAAGCGGCGAATTTGGGCTTTGACCCTAGACGAAGCTAGACAGATGATCCATTGGCACACTGAATTTGAAAAGTGTGATTTTTATGAGTTGGAAAATTTTCGGAAAAATTATTATCCGTTGTTTGTGACCCAGGAAGTCATTTAGAAATTAATTGGCTTTGATTCGACAAGGATGGCGATTGTATAATAGTAGGGAGGTGGAATATCCTTGGGACTCGTGAAATTGTTGGTTTTAGCTTGGTGAAGATTACGCTTGTAAAATAGTAAAAATTGGGAGAAGTTATTTATTTTATGTGTCGCTTGAATCTTTAAAATAGTGATGTAGCTTATTACATCTCTTAAGACACGTAAAAATGGGAAGTAGCGATGTCATAATGATGGACATGAGTTGAAAACGAAGGTTGCTACTTCCAATACAGAAACGAGAAGTCTAGCCCTTCTAGGGCTAATGACTACCTGACAAAATGAATGATCCAATTGTCAGCTCCAACCAGAACGAACGGGAATGATCAATATGTCCAAAGATCATGGCCTTGAGCTAGCTCCGACCGTGAGTGCTGAATAACGTCTTGGGAAAATGTTTCTTCTGCTGTTCCTGGTGGAAGACAGTTCAAAATTCACCTCGAACACCCAAGAAGAAACAAACTCCAATCGGTCGAGGTTATCGAACCATTAAGATAAAATCGAAATATCCTGTCTGCTTACTAGAAAAGAATATAATTCATAAAACACGCGCACCTCAAGAACTGAAATTTACTACTTCTCACAAATTAAGTCAATCGAGTTATTAAAATGCAATGAAAACATCCCGCCTATTTTAAAGAAAAAACAATGGAGATTTATAATGTACATAAGTGAAAAATGGAATCGATCTGCCTCCTTGACCTGCCACCGCTGAGTCGAAGATATGAGATAAAAATTTGTATAAAATAACAGACACAATTTAATCGTTCAAGATTTCTTTGTCGGGAGTACATCATAGTGATTAGACACCAACAAACGAACGGTGCCCGATGTTCACCTGCCAGCTGCCAGTTGCCAAAGCTAGCGATCGCATTCCCACGCGAGAGATCGCGCTTCTCGCGGGTATCTTAATTTTCTATGCATGGATACAGCTGAACCATGTTATGTAAATAGCAGTAGATTCTTCTTGTTCAGCGGCACGGCCTCAAAGAAACGAATCGTCTCTTCGCACAAGTCGGACGCTTCGCCGAAGACACTGGATTCGTTGATCGAAGTTCGCCGGAGATACACGATTATACAGCAGTATCGTTTTGTATTATAACAAGCATGTATAACATAGCTTAGAATAAAATGACTACTATTGCAGGACCGTTCGCCACTTTCCTTGCACCGCCACTTACCAAAATACTCTTAAAATCCCCCTCATCTATGAAATTAATTTACATCAACGTCCCTTTCCAATACAATAGATGTCCTCTTTGCAAATAATTCGCAAATTAGAATGAATCAACTCGTAACTAATTATCGAATGTTATAGAAATGATTTATAGAATGATTTCTCTCGCAGCAGGAAGCGGAAGGGAGGGGCACGAAATCTAGGACTCGTCCACGTTTAATAAATAATGTCATCTGTATTTACATACCTGAACCGTGTTTCATAAATTACATAAAGTATGTAAATGGTTCGCAAGTGCCTCTGCTGGCGGCAGCGTTTCTCTCGTCCGCCGTCAATCGCGACGGGATTTGTTATACGAATAAACCATCTCGTCGATTCGCTCAAAAACAGCGCGAACTACGATTCCTGAAGAAAATCGTTGGTTTTCGGACGAATCGACGAAACGAACTCCAATCGATTTTTCACTCAAAACTCTCTCACTTGTTACACGAATAAGAACAGTTAGTCGATTCGCTCGAAAACAGAATTTACTATTACATACTCGAAAGAAGATCATCGGTTCTCGAGCGAATCGACTGAACGAAATCCGATCGACTCTTTCATCAGGCACAGCCTGAGTCGATTATCACTTCGAGATACAATGCCGAGAAATCGATTATCTCGTACCCATCGATATCGGTAACTTGAAAATCATTCCCTGGAGAATTATTCTCGCGTGTCACACGTTTCGTTCGTTAGACCGCGAGTCTCGCAAGTATGCATGTCGTCACTCGGTTAACAATTTCGGTGACATAAGCTAAAAGATTCCATTCTTCCGTCGGACAACCGCGCTGAAATTCAAATTAAAAACCGTACAAAAGAGAGTGTCAGCTCGGATGTGCCGGAGACCACGGGACAAATGAGAAAAAAGTAGGTCCGGCGAACATGTTCTTTGTTCGAACGATTCTGTTGCGGCAACCGAACCGTCGACTCGGTCTTTGTCGATTACTATTGCTAGACTGCAGACCTCTACGCATTTATGGTGAATAGTCCAATACAATGTCTCCAAGAAATTGCAACAAAGTCCGCTAAGAACCCGGAGAAAAACGTTAGTCGAAAGAAACGTTCTCCACTTTCGATTTTCGTAAAATTGACTGTGAAAGTGAAGTTACAATATTGCTGGCGCTATGGAACTGAGATTTCGAACCATTGTCGTCTCGAGACATTTCTCGAAAGAATTGGATTGAAATAGGCCTGGGACCAGACTTATTTAATTGTTCGTTTTCTGAAAACACTGATAAAGAGGATAGGTTCCCATAAATTCACTGTTCAACATCTAAATTAGCGAAAAGGTGTGACGATCGCTAGCCTCGAGTGGAAGTAATCGAAAATTACGGTAATAGATGATTCAACTAGGCACGTTCCAGCGAATGAATAGAGATCGTCAGCCGTAATCGAGGCAGCAGGTCAAAGCATAAGTTGCCCGACGTATAAAAAACAGTTACCGTTCCCGTGAAGGCGCGTGGCAGAGTGTAAAGCTCGGTCCACATTTGTTTCGATATTTCGTTACCGTTACTTGCTATCCGATCAACTTGAAAACTAGATTTCGTTGCAAACCAATTTTAATTTAATTCGATCCAGAAATCGTAATGAATCTTTTGAAAATGTAAAAATTTTTCTCGTTTACCAGAAGTATTTAAAAAACCAAGTGGAAGCGACCATGACTCACAGAAGTGTTCATAGTGATTTTCTGGAAGAATTTGCTTGACCAGTATGCAGATTTTACGCATTTCTAACAAAAATGAACAAAAAGTAACAGCAGTTGAAGAATTTAAAAACACTGTCGTATCATTTTCAAGTAATTCAAATAATTAAGAAAAGAAATAAATGTCTGACAATTGATGGAGACAATTTTCATTTTGCATAAAAATCCGCAGTCTAACCGTTGTTTTGTTGCGACGACAAATGTGAACGTGGCTTAAGAGTTGGCGATTCCTCTGTGTCTCTCTGAGCCGAGTTCTTTTTGGGTCACAGCCAACTCGTACCAGGAGAGCCTCTGGCGATGTGGGTTCGGTCTAAGCTCGGCTGTGTTTGCGTCTTTCCCCACCCAAACAGTAAAAGATGAATCGCAGACGCATCTCTAGTCCCATTGGCCTAGATTACCTATAGGCCCGTTATCTTCTCAGATTTCGGTCCCGGATCAAGGAAAATCCTCGTCAGATTCTGCAGACCCTTCCAAAAATAACAGTATATCTCTTTACAACATTATGAACAATTCTGGGCCTCTGCATTTTTGAAACATGTTCAAATGTTGATAATATTGTGTCAAAATATACTGCAGTATTTGAGAGAATGTGAACAATTGCCACAAGAAAAACGTGTCTCTCCTTTCAGGTAGGCTGCTCTTTCGTTGGTTATCAATGCTGAAGAAGCGGTTCATAGTTCTACTTCGTCTTCTATTGTCTCTTCTACGTGACAGAACAGTAGAATCATTCTACCATTTCATCGGTTAACAAGTTCGCTAGCAGCGTCACAGATACGTAACGCCCACGAGCCCGCAGTTTACTCAAAGATAGTCAAATGAATTTTATCCATTTGTGTAATGAAACTATTCAGAGATCTTGTGACTATCTTCTGCTAAACTGTTACAATATTTTATGAGGGAGAAACGTTGCGTTTAGTAAAACATTTTAAGGGAACGTGTTGACAACGCTAAAAGTACTCTTCACCCGTCCCCGTTCCAGTGTAACAGAACCGTCGCAAACGGCTCGGTTAAAGTTTTCATTGCCAGAAAAACGAGTGTCCCCATCAACCATATTCTTAATTAATACTTTCTTGGACCGCGTTACCGAACGCAGTGATCCATGTAAACCCGATGGCCACACGATAATCATTTCTCCAGCACTTCTGTAATGTTTCGATGCAGTACCAACGACACTATCACCGCGTTGCCTTCCTGTTGATTCGTGTTGGTGCGTGTCCGGCGAAACGTTAAACTCTCTTCGGCTTGTAGGCTTTACTGTAGAAGTCGCCGAACAGGTAGAGGAAGATCACCATGTTCGTCATCATGAAGTACGTGAGGGCCTTCGGCACTTTGCAGTCCATCATTAGAACCATCATCAGGTAGCTTAGCACTATAACGAACTGCACCTGCGCATTTCAGATGCAGAAAACAAATTAGCAGAATCGTTAAATCTGTGACGTTTGCAATATTTCAGATATTAGCATAGTTATATGTTCGATTCAGCTGAGAGTTGTTATGCTACAATTTCGTTGAAATTTATAAAAAAACCGGACAGACTGGAGATGAATATGCTAAACTTTTGAGAAGAAAGTTTAAGAAAAAGACAGGAAATTTTTCCATGCTGCAACTCACTATAGGAAAATGTGAAAAAAGTTTAATGAAGATGGAAATTGATGAGTGACGGTTTCCTGTTTTCCGCTGGCTTATAGTCGTTCCATAATAATTGTAGATAATGTCTGACGTTGTACGTCATATCAAATTCAAGCGGACTTTTCTTGCTTAAGTGAGAGCTGATTAAATGCAGAACTGCATTAAATCGAATAATCTAGATTAAAGTGAACTCTGTTGATTTTCTACAAGGTTGAAATCATTTCTGTTCTATTTAACAGATCGATATAAAACGTTTTTAACATCTTCTGGCTGATACCAAACAATAGTACATACTATTATTGATTGAATAGCAAAGTAGACGCTTTGGAAAGAAGTCAACGGAAGGATAAAATCATCGATGAAAAGGAACAATGCAATACAGTAATTAAAAGTTCACTTACCAGCTGGATCCACGTGATGTACTTCTTCCACCACAAGTATTTCTTGTACTGCGGGCCTAACGCAGCAATTAAATAGTACGTGTACATGACCACGTGCACGAACGAGTTGATTAGGCCGACAAGGGCACACTGTTCACCGGGAAGGAACCTGACATAAACCCATGAAACTATAGCTGTCATCGTGTGATGATAGACGTGGAGGAAAGTGATCTGATTCTGCTTCTTTCGGAGAACGAAGAAGACCTAAGATAAAGGAAAATCAATTTAAAGAAAGAATTACAATCACCCCTTAATCGATTTCGAAAATTATTGATCACGACGACTAGACTGCGGATCTTTATGTAAAATAAAAATTGTCTACCTCCGCTGCAACAAACATTCGTTTAATGTTTCACTGCTCCATTATACAGGGTGTCCCAAAAGTCCTTCAACAGCCGAAAATGGGAGGTTCCTGAGATCATTTGAAGCAACATTTTCCTTTGCAAAAATGTTAACCGCGGCTTTGTTTAGGAATTATTAACGAAAAACACGGACCAATCAGAACGCGACCTAGACACGAGTTGGCACAATCGGCCAATAAACAGTTGACGCGCCGGGTCGACTGTGCCAACTCGCGTCTAGGTCGCGTTCTGATTGGTCCGTGTTTTTCGTTAATAATTCCTAAACAAAGCCGCGGTTAACATTTTTGCAAAGGAAAATGTTGCTCCAAATAATCTCAGGAACCTCCCATTTCCGACTGTTGAAGGAATTTTGGGACACCCTGTATATATTTTCCCTCTTTATTTCTGCTATAAACGCGAAGAATCCGCAGTCTAATGATGACTATTAATACTGCTACTCACCGTGTCGAGAAGCTCACTCATTTTCGCCATAAAGTACCACCAGGCACACGTTGATAACTGTTTCGACAGAAATAGGTTCGCGTTAATTGCAGATCATCGCAGTTTATTTCACTTTATCGCAGCTTATTGCTTGTCGAATGAATACTAAAAACTGGTTTACTGTTTATCGGACGATCAACTTACCAGAGATTGCAATTCCATGTTTGTCGCCGATTGGCCCCCTTTTGATATGCCGCATCTCGGCGAGAGAATTACGTCTACTATAAGAGGGTGCATTGCCTGAAACGAACATTTTATCAATTATTATCAGGTTTGATTCTACAATATTTCAATCTTTCAACTTGCTTATAATTTCAATATTTCAATGTTTCAATGCTTCAATATTCCAATGTATTAACGTTGACTAAAATGACAAAATTACATTGGTAATTAAGCGATTCATTACGGTGCTAATGAAATGAAAATGTACTCAAATGAATGCAGCTTCGCATTTTAAACATCGCCGAATACAAAAAAACGCATTATCTTTACATTCTTTGTGAGCCATACGCTGAACAAGACTTGGAAAGCATTATAAGCGATCAAAGGCCCGTTTAATTGGTAAGCTGGTCTCTTCTCCATCATCCTCGGGCCAACTTTCAAAACGAACGCCAAATACGATCCCACGACGCAGAGCATGGGTCCAGGAGACGCCATCAATGGCCACGTGTTCACCTTGATCTCTGAAAAAATCAGTCATTTAGCATATATTTTTGCGTATTTCTTCGCGATGTAAATATTTTTCCCGTCATGGAAAAAGATTTCCATGATATGTGCATGTTTAAACGTGTAGGTAATTACTTAAAGCTTGAAACAAATGACTGCTATATCGAGTCGTTCCGAATCGACTGCATTATTCGTTTATCTATATTTAGACCATAGAAAATTTGCATGAGTTATCGCGGCTATTAGTGGTCACATCAGCAACAATTTGCCATCGCGAACAATAGATTACAGTAACGGGTTCTTTACGAACGATTACGTTGAAAAGCGTGAAATGCGAAATTCGATTCGCGTCGTTTAGTCGTCTTCAGAAATTACCTTTGTTGATCTCCTCGATCTCGTTGTAGTTGCTGACCATCATGTGAATTAGGCTCGTCATCTTGGCGGGCTATTAGTTACTTGTTCAAATGAATTCTGCAACAAAAAATATCACTAGTATTGTTGATTAACGCACCTTAAATTCGAATGGCCTTGAAATATGTTTTCAAGGACCTCTATCTGAACAACTATTTTGATAGACTACATGAGATATAATATAATATAATATAATATAATATATAGAACATACAATATTCTTATATACTTTTCTGTTAAGGACTGGACTGATGTTTGAGTATAGCCCTTTAGATATTGCACTTGGTGCCGTCTATATAATCGTAGGACCACCCTACCCGTCCACCCTGATGTGGACTGTGAACTATACTAGCCTGATGTACCGTGTGTACGACTGTCATGTCTGAAGGTTCTTACTGTTATCACTTTTTGAGTTAGCGCAAGTGCCGGGGTAATCACCGTGAAATGGCAATGGTACGATATTCGATACCAAGAAAGAAATTACTGAAAACCTCCTAGATGGTCGACCGTACCATAAAGTCATTTCTAGGTTCCTTGCCTAAACACTTTCCTACATATACAGTAATATTCGGACACTTTTAATTAGGAAATCGATTAGTTCGTTGTAAGTATTGCATATATTTAAAAATTCGTATAAATCGGATCAAATTAAATTGAATTTGATAGAAATTAAATCGCAATTTCGACTCCGCGTTATAGGGAAGTGTATTGAATTTTAACGTGAATTTATTGAAATTGCTAAAAATAATTTGAAGCGCGTTACGTTCGAAGTATGTCAGCAGTGCGAAGACAACAGAAAATTTGCGAAAGCGTGCTCGAACACGTTGCACAAAACGGAATCGGGGACGAGTCGCGCGCGAACGCAGAAATGGAGCAACAATCTATGAAATCGTTCTCAATCGGCGAAACGAAATCAATTACGGAACGAATTATGCAAGCGCCGGGAAAGATACAGTCCGTAAGGTCTTTAGCATTATACATAGTACGGATAATTGGTTTTTTTCATTAGGTAACTGGCGATAGCTTAAGGTATTCTTTCACAGAGACTACAACTGGTTACAGCTGCATAAATAGCTGCATAAATAAGAAACACTTCTTGGACGATACACGACGCTTACTCATCTCTAATCTACCTGTATCTACTTTTCTATAATTGTGCTGTACACGAATACATAATTAAGTTTTTCTCGTTATTTTTCATCTAGTCAACATTCAATTCCGCGTATAATTATGAAACTGGTCTTATTTATCTATTACCGATCGTATAATTAGTATTAACTTTCATTTAACATGCTGTCAATTGTTTCAAACTGCTAATCAATGAACACCGATCGGAATTAACTTTCCAATATTTCAAAACAACGTCTGGCTCTACATTGCAATGGCTTTTCATTGCATTATGTTCGCGAGGTGTTGCTGTCCGTGCAACTTTCGATTACATTTGCAAGACGTTGCACTCTTCGTGACATTCCATTATACTCGAATGTATAAAAAAGTTAAAGTAGAAGTTCCCGTTTCATTATACGAATGGCAAAGAATCGCATTCTATTACACTAAAATATTTGCAATTAATAAATGATTTAATATACCGTGTTTCTCCGCGTTCACGTTGGATTGTAAAAGTTCAGAAGGGAACCGTTCGCGTGTTGGATGTGTGAAGAGGAGAGTGCTATCCGCCAAATTAATATTGGATAGCTAGTTCAAGGTTGGGTTGATTGGAGGGAATCGCGTTTCGTCCTAGATCTGTTGGAGGACTCGTCAGTAAGGCTACCCAACCGATCTTGCCTTAGACGCGCGCGGATCACTGTGTCGATGCGTATTGTCACTCGTCTTGGCTGCAGGCGCAAGAAGACAGAAGTCTCTTCGCTTGTATTTGGATGATACAAGAAGATAGGCACTCGATGGATCACTGAACTTGAGTTGACACTGTATCGACTGCTAGGACCGAGTGAACGATGTCACTGTCTCGAAAGTTTGAAAACGAAGAGTGTAGCGGACTCGTTCCGAATGATCATCTGCCTGTGGAAAGGATGCCTCTTGGGGGTAATGAGGGCGGTTCTGGAGTCAGGAAGAAGTCGCAAAAGATCCGCGTGGAGTCATTTGACTGCCCTTATTGGTGATTTGAGTTTGTCAGAGGGTGCACGTGGTCAGAACGTCTTAGGATCGGCTTGGAAGAATTCCGTAAGCCAATCGAGAGGGTCGTGATTGTTCGAGAGCTTCGAAGTCGATTTAAGGGAAAACTAATCTGCGCGCGAAGTGGGGCGATACCTGACCCCGACGTTGGGGACTGTTGTTGTTCCTGGAACCGAGCTCAGCCGCGAGGGTGTGCCGGCGGACCCTTACTGCAGGTTGAGAGTAAGTCATAAAAAAAGGGGGCTCGGTATGCAATGGGTTTAACCTTGAAAGGATTTCCTGTTTGGGCCACATTTAGCGAATTTCTACCGAGGGTAAGTTGACCTTCGAGAAGGCCCCTTTCTTCTGACTACGACGAAGGATATCTTTGTTCCGAAACTTTCTACAGCAAGTGGTAATAAATCGTTCGTAAATGAGGGTTCGTTGGTATTTAAGGGTCCTTGCCCACTAAACCGTACCCTCGGCGCGGCGGAGCGCCGCACAGTGGTCTGAGAGCGGCAGAAAACGGCAAAAACCCCAGGAAAGTTCTATTTCGGGGAAAATCTCGACAAAAAATGTTCGTAACCGTTCTTGGGCACGAAAAATAATAAATACATTAAACAATAAGTAATTATATTTATAAATTGAATATAAAATAAATTTAAAATGAAATATAATTCAATTTATAAATTAAAGATAATAAAAAAATAATTCCTCTTCATATAAAATAACTACCTATTTAATTTAAATAACAATAATTTCATATCATTTAAAATGAAATGAAATAAAAAGTAAACGCTTATGTACAAGATTTAATGGAAATTTATTATATACAGGTAAGGCTTATTTACATTTTGGGCACGAAAAGTAATAAATAAATTAAAAAATAATTAATAAAATAATAATAAATTTTATTTTTTTATTTTATTTTTTTTAGACCCCGAAAACACCTCATTACTAGATTTCATATAATTCCTGTAAAGAATTCAATCTTAGCTATTTTTCCGCGATTTCTAGACAATAGTATGCATTGTTGGAATTGTTAACACGAATTTCAGATATCTCCGATGATCTGACAAAAAATGTTTCCAACGAAAGTTGATCAGTGTTCACTTTTCTACAAACTTCAATACAAAAAATTAAAGAAAAATCTCTGTTTGTATAAAAATTTAAGCTCACCTCACTTTTTTAAATATTAACATATATATTTTATACTTCATAATATTTTAACTGGTATCAAGACGAATCCAACGACCTATATTACTATAACATTAAACCTTGAAATAACGCTACAATCGTTTTGGCCACAAAGACGGACTGTCGAGTGTTCCAGAAAACGGAGCGTTCTTTGACGCGTTTCTCACCGACATTTTATGAGATAAAACCCAAAACCGCAGGATACCGCAGTTGAACCTTGTATTTATTGTTTACTTAGATATCTACAAACGTTATGTTTCCATGGGCACTTTGGCGCAGGTTGACGCACGAGAGATATCGTCTATCAAACTTCATTAACGTTGTTCTTTTCCCCGTTTGATAGCATTATCTGTAAAACTACTCGAAAAAATTAAAAATAAACATTTTTCGCGGTTTATTCCGAGTCTTCGTACTTGAAGGAAGCCAGAAAAGAAAAAATTATTTACATTACTATTTTTATAGGCGCATACGGTGTCTTCAAACGTTCGCTTGAATTTATACTGAAATCTAGGAATGCTTAGCATGGTCGACTTTAAGACGTTCTACAACAAAGTGAATTTGGATTTTGAACTGATTCATCCTTGAAACGTTTTAATTGACTCTCCTACTAGTCAAAAATATAAAAAATTTGGTTGTGTAAGAAACTTGAAAATATGGGGTTTTTGCCGCTCTCAGACCACTGTGCGCCGTTTTGGATTGCCTCCTGTGTATTTCAATGGGAGTGCGCCCATATACCTGCAACAGGTATAGTGGGCAAGGACCCTTAGGCAAACGGTTTTTCCTTTCCGCGACGGAGTTTAGTTGTACGGAAAACGGGTGTAATAAATATGCAAGACAGAAAATCCGCAGCTGCTCCTTCTCGACTATCTTTCCTACGTTCGAGAATACCGATTCACGCTACCTATTGTTCTGTACGTCGGAACATACCGATCAAAATGATAAGGAAATAGACAAGAATCGATTAATCTTGTCTGAAATTAATTTCAATATGGTCGAGTATGTTGTGAGCGGTAACCAAACACCGGTAAGTCGAGAAACGTAGAAAATCATCGCACCTCTATTCTATTGAAGCAAAGCACAGCGTTCAATTGCATTAATCAATCGCTTCAAACGATCGCTAAATGGACAAGGGTCAATAAATCTTGTTTAAAATCAATTCGATCGTGCAACATTATAGAAAAGCAAGTCGAAACGTCAAACGTAAAGGAGCATTGGGATTGATTACCAAACTGCGGATTACCAAACTATCAAATTATTAAGAAAAGAAATGAATTTGAGACAATTTTGATTTCACATAAAAATTCACAGTCTAGCGGTTACGCTAACATTTTTAATACTCTGGGCACACATTCACGTAAAAGTGCAACTATTCCATTGAATTCGTCAATTAATCCGAACAATTATTAAATGAACTATCATCGATAAATCTTGTACGAAATAAATTCTATCGTACAGTATTCCAAAGAAAGCAAATCCAAACGTGGAAAGTAAAGGCACACGGAGACAGGCGGAAGCGCACATTTCTGTGAAAATGCAGCCATTCCATTCCATTCATCAATTACTCCGGCCGATCAGCGAATGGACAAGTGTCAATCAATCTCGTACGAAATAGATGTGAAACTAACAACGAAGAACCGAGGCGAAACGTCAAAAGTGAATAACCTAGAAAATCGGAAGACCGATAATTCCGAAAATCGGAAACCCGACTGCATTTCATCGCATGTCTAAATAATAAAATGCACCTGAACTTGCCCGATGCACCCGATCAAGACTTAAAAGAACCGAATCCCGATAGAGCCGTGATCGAAACTGGCTCACCTTATTTCCGGCCGTGTCTCCGACCAGTCTCCAGTCAGTTCACCGAAGAAGTGTTATCCAGGAGAGCTGGATGGTGGTGAAGGAGCAACAGCTCACCAAAAACTGATCATCCAACGTCGAAAGTCGCGTCGAAGAGGACCAAAACCCCGATGTCCCACGGTTCGACCCCACCACCGTTATGTTCGCTAGCTCGCCGTTAAATCATCGCTTCCGCTAGCTGACTGGGGGTCAGCTCGGTGACAGAGGAAGGGGTGAAGATGCAGGACAGTGTCGTGGAGCGTTCTACGATCTCAAGGTCGCGGTGCCGACACTTCAACGCGATTTACCGAAGACTGCACACACGGTCCGCGGCGCACAAAACAACTGCTTTCAACACTGCGAGCTCGACCAACCTAGACTTCCGGGAGATTCGGAGACCTCGAAGAGTCCTTTATCCTCGAACCGGGAGGAATCCAAGTGGTCCAGGTTGCGAAAGGGACTTGAGGAATGGAGAACACTGCCGTTCTTGTCGAGCGTCGATGGAAGTCTGGCAAGTTGTTGGCTGGTTCGATGAAACGGTAGCTTTTAAGTGGACCAACGGATGAAAGTCTAGGAGTCCAGTTATCGGGTATCAACGCACGACTTGTTTGTTTTGCATGCGGACCTGCGGCCTGCTCGCTGAATGTCTCCTCGCGGACGATTAAGGTCGCCGTCGCCGTCGTCGCGCGTCGGACCCTCGAGCGCAACAAGAATCGAGCCGACATTGCTGAATTGTATACGCAGAAATTGGTATAAGTGTAACGCGTGATCGACAGGTTGCATCATTTCGTCGAGAGGTGAACGTTCAGGAGATTGGTCGGGGCGATGGAATATTTGCTGGCGATGCAGGCGACGATGTATTTGCGAAATTCGTAAACGGTCGGCTTGTTTGACCGGAATAAAGACCGCGCCGGCTTGTTTGACCTGTTAACCTCTTGTCAGAGTTAAAACAATGACGACACGGGCCCCGTGGAACGTGGAAGAGGCGTGACGCGGAGCCAGAATGGATTCTGGAGGTGGCGATGCTCGGTTGGAGAAGAGGTCATTTTTATGCTAATTCAAAATTGCCTCCGTCAATTGCGAAACGCAGCTATGTATAGCTTGTAATCGGCTGTGTTTAATTGATCGAGATGTCAATGTGTCTCATTTGTACGGTGCAATCACCCAGGAAGAATTTATCCCGACAAGGTGAAGCCCTTCCGATCTCGAAGATTAAAATGTGTCTTTCGTAATTTGTTAAGGACAAACGAGAATGCTAATACGAAATCTTTTAATAACTTCAACTTGGATACATATTTATATATGCATATGAATTTTTTAGGTTATTCGCTCAGCAAAATGACGGAGCTGGAGCCCATAAGAGGTCACGTTCACTTACAATTATAAAATTGGAGCTGCGAGATATTGTAAGCTTGGCCACTTTATATGGTATAATCAGAAAATTAATAAAAAATAATTAAGATATAAGAATGTATTTCTTAATGTTTTTTTCTCAGAAAAATAGCGGGGAGCTGGGGTCTTTGATGGACTAAATTATTTGGAAACTTAGAGCTGAGAAAAGTTGGAAATTTGGTAATTTTATTTGGCAAACCTGTCAAGTTAATGCAAAAATTTTAGCTTTCCGATAAGATGGCGGAATCGGAGACTCAGAAATGTTGCACAACTTTGGAAAATGGTACGTAAAACTTTTGGAAAGGCCACAATTTATATCGTAGAAGCTAATGCGAAATATTTTACAGGCCATTCATCGAGTCCTCCTCAAGATACTCGAGATACGCATACGTATTATTAATTACCGTTCCTGTGGAAAATAACGACACTGTGGACACGAAGAGGGGTGTGTGCTAGGCTCGAAAAATTCTCAAGGAAACCAACTTAACACAAAAACAAAATCTTTTTCTACTATTTGCGACGTGGCGTGATTGTCGAGCACACGTTCGTGTTTCGCGCGCGCTGTTTTAAATGGCAAAAAATATAGTATAACATCGCATTTCCCGAGATACAGTTACAGAGGGCAATAAAGCGTCAAGTAGGACGAGAGCAGAATTGCAAGCAGAAGTTTGCTCGGCTCGTTGTTCCTCGTACAGATTTAATAGCTAACAATTACCGAGCCTTAAATTAATGATTTTTCAGCGGATGGAAGGCTCGGCCTAGGATCGACGGCCGCACGACTTTCCATGGGGTTTCTTTGGGAGCCCCATAAATCGAGTAAAATCTGTGGGCAGGTTTTTAGCGACGGCTGCCGGCGGATTTGTTGCGAAGTAAGTCAACGGGATGACTCGGAAAGGTTTGCGAACCCGGCACTAGGTCGAAATAGACGTTTTTCTGGTCGGCTTGCTGTACCTCCACGCCCGAGTCGCCGGGGAACGGTGAACGAGCGGGGAGATGCTCGAGCATGCGAACGAAAGGTGAACCGACGCCATAACTCCTTGTATCGATGACCGACTTCATTACTCGGACCCGATTTATTCGGCCGTTCTAATATTACGGAAGCTAGAACTACGAGACTGATGTATAGACTTTTAGATTTATAGATAAATAGATTTTTTGTAAAATAAAAATTGCCTATAATAATTCAAAATTGCAGCAGCTACACATAAACTTTTCTTAGGGGAGTAGACTCGTTTCCCGGATTGCATGGGTGCGGGATTCGCCTTCTCATTTCTCGATAATACAAACACGGGGATTTTCACTAGCCAATAACGCTAGATGAAAGATTGATCTAGGGCGCTATCTGCCTCAAAATCCTATTTTTTCGTTTACGAGGCGTAATTTGCATTATTCGGCTATTTCCATAGCTACATGCGCAGTTGTATGCTTCTAAAAATAGGACTTTTGAGGGCGATAGCGCCCAAGATCGATCTCTTATCTAGCGTTTTTGACTACTGAAAAACCCCGTGTTTGTATTATCGAGAAATGAGAAGGCGAATCCCGCACCCTTCTTCTGGAATTCTGGAAAAAGGAGTCTACGCCCTTTAGTGTAAAGCGGGGAAGGAATTGTTAGTGATAATTGATAGTGGCAATTGTCGGCGACAGTTTTTGGAAGAACGATCTCCATAAGCGGGCGCATCTCCTTTATTTTGATCCGGTATCGTGCCAGTTCGAAACGGATTCCGATTGGGTCGCGTTTAAATGAAAAACACACACCAGTGATTCGTTGCCAGGGCCGTGTGTATCACTTTTGCGTTTCTGCGGTTCCGCTGACATTTCCGATACGATCGATCGGATAGACCGCGGGACAATTGTGATTAAATGCACGGGAATCAACCGACCGATTGGACGTTTCGATATGCAGTCGCATGCACCGCTACGGGACAAATTAATTGCATTTGTCGCCCTTTGACGAACGACTGCGAGGCTTTTCTACTTAAACGGTTGATTTCGACGATTCACCAGTCAAGGTCGTGATTTTTTCTCTTCGGGATGGATGAACTCGCAATAATGAAACTTTGCATGCATTTACACCGATCGTTTACCTGTTTATAGCCATTAATTAAACTTTGATACTTTTAACGTTTACGCAGCCATAAGCTGAAACTTCTCAGTCGAGTTGACGATCTTTGTCCTGGAGAACGGAAGAAGTTACAATAATAAAACTGTGCACACACCTACCTTAATCTTTCGGCAGTTCAAATCCAACAATTAATAATGTTAAAATGTGGTAAATGGTGATATTTATGAAACGAGAACTTGTGACGTCAACTGACCATTCTCATTGGCTTTGGCATTCTTCGAAATGCCAGTTATCCCTACCATCGTTATAAATTACCATACCTTTTTATGCACAATGCAGGCCAATAAAACGAGTATTCTGTATGTGTCTCTTATTTAAGTGACGAAACAGACAAAGAGGTTTAAAAATGTCTCTTTCAACTTAACTATCATTATGGCAGTATGATATAAGATGGTGTTTCTGCAAACACAGACTTTTAATCAGTAGTTTACACACAGAGGCTGTAATCAGAGAAAGATCAGTAAGTTCCATTAAGAATCGAATAGTATGATTTGATCAACTATCGAATATCAGACGGCTCTAGATTTCGCAACGTATTCGGTAACTTAAACTATTCACAGTTCAAAACAGCCATGAAGGAAATACCAGCCACGACTGGTTCCTGATTTTTTCTGGTCGATCACGTCAATGAACGTCATGTCCATAAAAAAATTGTAATAGACAGTATGTGTGTTGAGAATACATTAAAAATTGAGTTCGTCATCATACGAAAATTAATTATTTATGATGTTGGGAAAGGATAAGTTGTCATTCTTATGGACACGAAGCAATGTTTCTTATCGGTTACGGTTCGCCTTTCGTACAAAGTGCGATAAAACGGCGCGAAAAAATCGTATGCCAAAGTTTGTTGACTCGTTACAAAGAGAAGACTTGAATCTTCAAATTCGTGTTAGTTTGGAAAGGAAAATTACATTTTTTGAACTCTGCGGATACATCGAAATCTGAAAAATTGTCCAATCTCCCGTCCTCTTTCAAGGGCTGAAAACCAATAAAAAAAAATCGTTGTCAACGCAAGGAAATCAAATTGTCGAACGAAGGAATCTTTTCACTTTTCCTCCTGCTACATAGCGTAGTAAGAACATCCTAATGCGGACAGCACGTTGAACATTATCGATTGTACTTCACTGATAAAATCAGAACGGGAAAAAATTAACGCTTCCTCACAAAATTAATCCTAAATTCAGTTAACAATTCATAATTCATTGACCGATGTGTCTGAATCGATTCCCTTGATCAAAGCATGGAACACAACAAATTTGTCTACTAAACCCTTCATCGCTTTTCAGTGAAGCACGGAATACGTACATATGCAAAAGCAACTCCAGTGCTCGGAACAACTGTTTCCCAACATCACCAGGGGTGATTCCTGAGGTAACTTGTGAAATAACTTTTTCCTTTGCGAAAATGTTCTCGGTGGCTTTCTTGACGAGTTTTTAACGAAAAACGCGGACCAATCGGAGGGTGGCGAAAGCGGACGGTCTCCGGCTCCGGAGCAGGGTTGCCATATGACGCCCCTTACGTTTCCGTCCCTCGCCTTGATGCTGCCTCCGCTATCCCCACTCTTACCACTACCGCTGCCGCGACCGAGTGCTAGCATGAGAGCGGTAGCATGCTACCGACTCGGTCGCAGTGTTGGGATATTGGGCGGGCTGCACGCGCATGCGCGACGATTCTAGCGTCAGTGAAGTACAAAATTGGGGTACCTTAGTCACCCCGCATAATTTCGCAAAATGTTTTTTTTATGGAAAGGTCCCAGATGCGCAAGGTTTTAGGGAAAGGCAGTAACAGTTGTTCGGTATGACCCGCGAAGGCCATCGTACATAGTGTCGCATGGTTTAACGATGTTTTGAAGCATTCCGGCCGTTGCTTAGGACTGTAGGACGCTCATACGTTCCTACATTTGGTCGCGCATGCGCGTGCAGCCCGCCCAATATCCCAACACTGCTCGGTCGCGCCAGCGCAGCGGTAGTGGTAAGAGTGGGGATAGCGGAGGCATGCATCTAGGCGACGGACGGAGACATAAGACGCCTGGCGAGACTCGCATATGGCAACCCTGCTCCGGAGACGTAGCTGCGCTCCGATTGGTCCGCGTGTTTCGCTAATAACTCGTCAAGGAACGACGCGTGGTGCAATACTAAGAGTAGCATCCAATTCTAAGATGGCTGCAAGGCAAATTGCTCAAAGACGTGTTTCACAAAAATGCAAATGCAGATACATACAACGAAGACAATTAAAGAAAAAGCCTTGGTTAACTGTGCAACATAAGAACAATCGGTTACACTTTGAGGAGAAGAATATTCATATGCTAAAGAAGTGGCAAAGAATAATATTTACGGATGAAAAGAGGTTTAATTTAGATGGACCTGATGGTCTGAGTTACTATTTTCACGATATGCGAAAAGAGGAACAGTTTTTGAGTCGTCGGCAAATGGAAGGTGGTAGTGTGATGATTTGGTGCGGTATCGGGTACTATGGTAAAATGGAAATCAAATTTATAACAGGAAAAATTAATAGCAAAATGTATTTGGAAATGATTAAGGAACAATTAAACACGTACGCGATCAGAATTGCTGGAGAAAAGTATACTTTTCAGCAGGATAATGCCGCAGTACACACCGCAAAAGTAGTAAAAGAGTACTTTTCGCGAGAAAAAATTCGGGTTTTAGATTGGCCAGCAAGATCACCCGACCTCAACATTATTGAAAATTGTTACAGAAATCTTGCCCATGCTGTATATAGAAATGGCAGACAATTTGTAAATATTGCCGAATTAAAAAAATGTATTCAAGATGAGTGGGAGCAATTAGAGCAAAAAACAATTAAAAAACTCTATAAATCTTTGCCAAAGAGACTGATGGCTGTTATTAAATGTAAAGGAGGAATCACAAAATATTAAGCATTAATTATCATTCGTTGATTTACTGTTATACATAATTTTAAGTCAAATGTGCTATCATTTTGTCACACCATATTTCCTTAAAAATTCTTTTTTTTTATATAAAATTGAATATATAGACTGGCGAAATTCAATTCAATTTCATTTGTGTCTGTTTATAGAGATATTTTGCAAGACTGTGTAACAATAAATCCTTGGTGTTGTAATGTTAAATAAATAAATATTACGTTAATTTTAAAATATGCTATCTTTTTGTCCCGGAGTGTAGTAAGTCACCTAAGAGTTTTCGGTTTATGCTCATAGATCGTTGATATATCGTAGCGATCGAAGGAGGATGCTGCGCTAGATCGGGGCCAGAAGTGAAACTGAAATTTCTGGCGCCCACGGAAGTATTATACCATAACGGTACCTGCTTCCAAACCACGGTCCTTTCTGTTTACGTGAATTGCCTTTCGCTGAGCGCTGAGCCCTACCGTTAAAATGTCAGCGAAGTAGGCCATTTTTTACCGAACACCTCTTAACCAGTGATGCCAGAATCGTGGGACGTGGTATTTTTCCCCTTCGCTCGCTCAGCTGACTCGGCCCCCCACTCTGACGTACCATCGGCTCCTTACGTTGCTTCTACTGCGCACGCGCTACACACAAGCGAACCAATACGAATAGGCAGCTCACACGGACAGACTAGAGGTACGCTTGTGTGTAGCGCGTGCGCAGTAGAAGCAACGTAAGGAGCCGATGGTACGTCAGAGTGGGGGGCCGAGTCGGCTGAGCGAGCGAAGGGGAAAAATACCACGTCCCACGATTCTGGCATCACTGCTCTTAACCCGCCTATGCTCCATCGACTATTTCGATCTCTGTCTGGATCGGGTCAAGATTGCCGGTAAAATGTCAATCGCTGTGAAAAACTATTTTCTTTTATTCAGGCGGATTACACTTGGGCAATTGCTCGATCGAGAGATCATGTTTGTTTAGGTGTAGCTATGGAATTCTGTTATTAACAGTCTCGGTTCAATGTGTTTTTACTATGTATTCGTTCCCGTTTTGACTCCCGTGACCTTGACTTTCCAATAATTAAAAATACAATATCTATCAGTGCCACGTTTTTCGACAGATTGTAGTACAATCGAAGAGTGTCAAATTCTCTGGTGAATGGCAGTGACCCACTTTCTTGTTCTAAAAATTCTACGACGCACAACATTGTTTTCTCGTTTTTAGTTTCGTCCCTGTGAATCGTGAAAAATTTCCATTACACGGGACGCGTGACAATTGCAGTTGTTACGAGTTACGAGTGCACCCGAGTATTGTTGTATGCGTTACTGATAGCGGTAATGAATACTCCCGAACGTATAGAAGAAAAAATGGAACAGTTGTAAAGAAATGTTTCTTTTTTCATAATACAGGATAACTAATTTTAATTTTTAGTTATTTGTAGATGAACAATAAGTACACGAATTAATATGTACAGCTAATAGTTTCGTAAGACGGTTTAATGGACACTGACATATTTATTGTAGTGATCGCACCGATACCGATACTATTGATGATATTCAATCAATTCGATACCAAAGTACTCAATGGGAAGTATCGATACGTATTGAAGTGTATGGTATTTGGTATTACTTTTCGATACTGATACTTCATGAATTGATACCCGTTTGATACTTCTACGAAAGAATCGATACTTCTATGAAAGTATCGATACCGGTTTGATACTTTAATATATTTGATACTTTACGAAAGTATTGATAGTGTTTTGATACTTCACGAAAGTATCGATTACCAGTTCGATACCCATTTAATATTTCTACGCAAATTTCAATAAACCGTTTCAATCTTCTGAAATTTCTGATACTTATTTACCGCACATTTCACCGGAAAGTTTATATTTATCTGACATTTATCTAAATTAAAATACATACATATCCGTTTTTGTCTCTAAACGATACAAGTAATACTAAAGTTTTCCTCAATATTATACATAAGTAAGATGAATTACTAATTCAAGGCAGCTGTAGCATTCAATAACACATAGTACATAATTCATTATTCTTAATTCGTTTATTTATAGCTATTACATATATTACAATAAATATGAATAAAATCAGATCTATAACAAACTATTAAGAAATAGTATTTTATTCACAGTACTATCTGTTAAATCTGTTCCTGTTTTTGCTTATTAATTCTCCGGCATTAGAAAATACACGTGCCGCCGGTACTGAAGTCGCCATCATACAAAAATATTTTCTCGCAAAAACTAACATTTTACTATACATGTTCGTGTTTTCTTTCCAATAAATAAGGGGATCTTGCTTTCTTCCCAAAAGGGGTACTTTTAAATAATTGTCAATTTCTGCAGTTATAACGTTTACTACAGATTGTGAGGCTATGCTATTTTTCATTTCTACGGAATAATCAAAAGCAGTCCAGAAATTTGATTCACCTTCTTCGGTCGTCGCCGTTTCGGAGGATAAGGTTGAATTTAATTCAAATGTAGGTGACAATGTAGGTGTCAGTTTTTGCGAAAAACTATTTTTGTATGATGGCGACTTCAGTATCGGCGGCACGGGTATTTTCTAAAGCCGGAGAATTAATAAGCAAAAACAGGAACAGATTTAACAGATAGTACTGTGAATAAAATACTATTTCTTAATAGTTTGTTATAGATCTATTGTAATATATGTATTAGCTATAAATAAACGAATTAAGAATAATGAATTAGGTATTATGTGTTATTGAATGCTACAGCTGCCTTGAATTAGTAATTCATCTTACTTATGTATAATATTGAGGAAAACTTTAGTATTACTTGTATCGTTTAGAGACAAAAACGGATATGTACGTATTTTAATTTAGATAAATATCAGATAAATATAAACTTTCCGGTGAAATGTGCGGTAAATAATAAGTATCAGAAATTTCGGAAGATTGAAACGGTTTATTGAAATTTGCGTAGAAATATTAAATGGGTATCGAACTGGTAATCGATACTTTCGTGAAGTATCAAAACACTATCAATACTTTCGTAAAGTATCAAATATATTAAAGTATCAAACCGGTATCGATACTTTCGTAGAAGTATCAAACGGGAATCAATGTTTTTGATACTTTACTTTTGATATCTATTTGATACGGTATCATAACTTGCGGATTGGTATCGGTAGTATCAATTTGGTATCGGTCTGTTCACTAATTTATTGTTTAAATGAATAGGCGACCATCGGCGATCGTCACGATCGCTTCCGTACGAGAGAGAGAGAGAGAGAGAGAGAGAGAGGAAATTGCTTGGATTAACACTAACGTGTTATATGTATTTCACTAAGGTCGGCTCTGGTTTCGAACACTAGCGATTATATGTATTATGCGAACCGTGCGTGTGTACCTCGCCGTGCACGCGTGGCGATAAAGTAGCGAGAGGATGATGAACGATCTTAAATACACAAGAATGAGAAAGAGAAAGAAAGCTGTGTTTTACTGTACTCGGAGTCGTGGAATCTTTTTTCCACTGTCCCGACGATTCCTTAAACTGACCAATGGATTTAGCCTTTATTAGCAAAAGAATGAAATGGGAGGAGCTGGCAGGATGTATCATGGTCTACAACAGGGGTGGCCAATCTTTTGCCTACCATGCGTAAAATTTTTTCACATACGAGTTCAGGTGCGCCATACCATCTACCTTCTTACGTTCGTTGTTGCGGTTGGAAAATAGGAATGGGGGTAGGATCTGCTTCGGTTAGGGGAGGAAAAGGGATAACTCAATCGCGCAACTAAATTAATTAACTTGCACCAGTTGAAAAGACACACGTTCATTGGAGCACTAATCTACAATAGTGAGAAATGATCTTTTGGACGAGAGGGCGATCCTATAATTGTAAACTGTCAAAAAATTGCGACGAATTGATGAGTAAGAAGGCTGTATAAACTCAACTGAGAGCTCTCAGGCGTTGAAAATATGAGGATGGATTCAGTTATGGCGCCTACTTCAAAAGAATAAGTATAGGCGCAAGGATCTAGTGCGCCACTTGTAATCATCCAATGCGCCACGTTTGGCGCAAGCGCCGCAGGTTGGCCACCCATGGTCTACAATGTACTCTATAGAAACAAGACAATCTAATATAATCTCATTTCTAAAAAAGAGAATCACACACAGATGGGATGGCAATGTGTACCATATGGTACACGATATAGTCTTGGCTCTAATACAAGGTGTCCCAAAATTCCTTCACCAGCCGGGAATGGAAGGTTCCTGACGTTACTTGAAGCAACATTTTCCTTTGTAACAATGTTATCCGCGGCTTTGTTTAGGAGTTATTAACGAAAAACACGGACCAATCAGAGCGCGACCTAGACGAGAGTTGGCACCGGCAGCCAATAGACAGTTGGCGCGCCGACTAGACTGTGCCAACTCGCGTCTAGATCGCGCACTGGTTGGTTCGTGTTTTTCGTTAATAACTCCTAAACAAAGCCGCGGATAACATTTTTGCAAAGGAAAATGTTGCTTCGAATGACCTCAGGAACCTCCCATTTCCGGCTGTTGAAGGAATTTTGGGACACCCTGTATAATCGGAAAGCAAAAGAGATTTAGACACAATGGAGGGGGCCATCTAGTTTTATCTCCACCCCACGACAGACCCAACAGAGGAAGACTCGGTGAATCGTCGGGACAGCCAGCTCCTCGGACAAGCAACGCGTCTCGGCTGTATCGCGCGTCCCTTATCCGAGGGCTAGGTAACCGGCGTACCCAAATGAAAAACTGAACCAGGTCAGGGTCGTGTTCCCCTAGGAGGTCCTAGGCTATTGTAACTGTAACTCGTGAGCCTATGAACACGGATGCGTGGGCATGTTCAGCTGTCTCATAGAAAGAGAGAGAGAGAGAGAGAGAGAGAGAAAGTCTGCGGTTGGAGAGTTTGGCGACCGGTTCCTGTTTCTTGGACGTTTCTGGTTAGCTTCGGGGCACTGTGGTCCGCGGCGACGGGCTCCAGAGACACGTTTGGTTCCACTGGGCAGCTCCTATTATTGGCTCTTCTTCAACTTCCCGTTTGTCGCTTCCGCGGAGACGCCGTTCTGGCTGACCTTCGGTTGCGGCTTCCTGATGTAGGTCTTGTAGTAAAAGTCCCCGAACAACACCATCATGAATAGATTCTGCGGTATCAAGACTGCCGATGTCCATTTCGGAAAACCGCAGTCCTCCGCCCACACCAGAACCACGTAGTGCATCAGGATCAGGAAGAATTGCAGCAGCTGCAGCTGGGTGATGTACTTCTTCCACCAGTTTGTTCTTATCCGGAAGGATGTCGCCAGGTAGTGCGTGTACATCACCACGTGCACGAACGAGTTGATTGTTCCTGAGCAAATGCATCTATTAGCCATGTCTTTATGCACGATGTATCTGGATGGCTTGGGAATTTATTTCTGGCGAATGGGAAACGTTACAATAACGCAACGTCGCAGACACTTGCGATAACCTTCTAGCTGTCGTCTACTAATTTTTTGAATTAAAAAATTGAACGATGGGTTCGCTTGGTACGAAAATTGGATTTTTTTTCCAGCGAGTGCTGGTGAAACGTAAAAAGCTGAATTTTTTAGAACAAACATCTAATATTCTGGGGTTCGGGCTCACCAAGCAAGCTAAGATGGCCGCCAGCGAGAAATTTGGTGGCCGCCCACGAGCCGATGACCATTCCAGCGTGGTGATAGACGTGAAGAAACGAGATCTGGTTCTCCTTCTTCCGTAAAACAAAGAAAACGGTGTCCAGTAGATCCATCAGCTTCACGATGAAGTACAGCCAGACCACCCTGGCAATCTACAATTGAAAAACATGGCAGTTTAAGCGGTACCAGGACTTGCATAAACTGAACAGAGTTCGCCCACCTCTCTCTGCTTTGGAGCCGGTGAATAGTTAACCGGCTCGCAGATTATGTTGTAGTCGTCCAGCCAGGCTAGAGTCAACGCCTGAAGCAATTACGAAGCTGACTCGATGTTCTTCCGAAGTTTATCGGCCGTGTAAAGGAGTGGGCCAGTTTTTGTACTTTGTATATCAACTACTTACCTTGTAGAGTAGAAACGAGCATAATACTATCTGTATGACGTTGTATATCTGCATGACCCTGTGCAGGTTGAAGGGTTCTCTCTTTGCCATCAAGTTCGGGCCTAATTCCCGCACGAAGTATAAGTATAGCGCCACTATGCCCAGCGTTCCCCATGGGTTACCGATCAGCCAGAAGTCCATCGTTCGCGGATCTTTCGAAAGAATAGTTAGACAATGGTTTTAGTCCCTTCGGGTTGCACAAAATTAATTTTTCTTTACTCGAGTAACTTCGAAAATATACAATACATTTTTCAAACAACACTTTGCACGAATTAGAATATCGTTTTTTAAAGAGACTCATTGTTCTATCGCTTTTACTGAACTGCCGATTTATGCGCATGTATTACAGCTTCTGATACATGAAAGATAAGAGGTATTTTTATGGATCTCTGTCAAGAACGATTACCAGGTATGTAAATATGAAACCGGAATTTGCCCATAGGTGGCTCTAGCTGTCCATGTAGTTACCGTCAAACCGCGTCATTGACGGCATTTTCTTGTTTTGACATCTGGTAAAGATTTTCAACTCACAACCATACAAGTTTCATACAACAGCATAGTTTTTAATAACGTTGAACATGTCGAATTTTGTGCCTGGAGACTACGATATGCGGACAGCATTGATTTTCTGTTTCCATTTGAAGAAAACTGCTGCAAATTCGCATCGAATGCTTGTCGAAGCTTACGGTGAGCATGCTCTTGGTAAATTACAGTGCTTTGAGTGGTTTAAAAAATTCAAAAATAGCATAAATTTCTCCGGTTTTGTTCATATAAGCTTAAAAATCCTATGTCATTCTTTGATCATGATTATTCCGCAATGAACCTAGAAACATTGTCTGCTCGAAGAAGAGTATCCGACCAGAGCTTTATATTTAACTTAATTAATAATCATATTGATTGTTCCCCTCTACTTGCGCAAATCAATTTCTATGTACCGGAACGTGTATTGAGAACTAGAGCAGGATTTCAAACACTTAAAGCCAGATCTACTTATGGATTAATTAATCCAATAAATCGCATCATAGCAGACTCTAGCACTCTCTATAATCGTATTGATTTCTTTACTGAGTCTTTGCAAAATTTTAAAAAACAATTACGCAGGATTATAGGATAATACCATATCGTTTGTACCATTATTTTGTGTGCACGTCCCTTCTTTGTTATTCTTTGTTATTATGCGTGTAGCCCCTTATCCTTTTCTATTGTAAACATTTATGTAAAAGGACCTCGGTCCGTCTATAATAAATAATAATAATAATAAAAATGGCGATTTTGATGTGACAAACGAAGAACGTGGAAGACCACCGAAAAAGTTTGAAGACAGCGATCTGCAAGCATTGTTGGATGAGGATGACGCTCAAACGCAACAACAACTCGCGGATCAATTAAATGTGACACGAGAAGCCGTCTTCATACGTTTGAAAGCCATGGCAAGGTTTCAGAAGATGGGAAAATGGGTTCCGCATGAACTGAATGAAAGACAGCAGGAAAACCGAAAAACCACTTGTGAAATGCTGCTCGCCAGGTACAAAAGAAAGTTATTTCTCCATCGAATTGTGACTGGCGATGAGAAGCGGATATATTTCGAGAATCCTAAGCGTAAGAGATCATGGGTAACTCCAGGCGAACCATCGACATCGACTGCAAGGTCAAATCGCTATGGACGGAAGACAATGCTCTGTGTTTGGTGGGATCAGAAGGGTGTGATCTATTATGAGCTGCTAAAACCTGGCGAAACCGTTAATACTGAGCGCTACCGACACCAAATGATCGATTTGAATCAAGCTTTGCGTGAAAAACGACCGGAATATCAAAAAAGGCAACACAAAGTGATTTTGCTTCATGATAATGCACCATCACACAGAGCAAAAACGGTAAAGGAAACGATTGAGGCGTTTACATCTTACGAAAATGGCTCGATGACTACTTTGCCTCAAAAGAGGAAAAGTTTTTTTGGCGTGGCATCCACAAATTGTCAGAGAGATGGGAAAAATGTGTAGCTACTAGCTACCGATGGGCAATACTTCGAATAAAATATTTTGTATCATTATCATGCAATAAACGTGTATTTTCTATACAAAAATTCCGCTCTCATATTTACATACCTGGTAGTATGTATTACCTGATAGTTCATCGTTGATGTAGCGGTACCCATAGTAAATTCGTCTCAGCAACGTCGCCATGGCGATCGGTAAGTGTTTACAAAATCACGCGTGTGTACGTATCGGTATAAGTATCGATATATGTATAAATCTGCAGGTTTCTTCCAGCACGAAGCATTCGCGGATCACGCAATCGCGATCGAGACCGAGAATACCGGTCACTCGGCGATCTGAACTGGTCTCAAACTGTTAGTAGACTTTATCGGTTCTTACGAAACGTCGCTAATCATCGACGAACGTTGACAAACCGTAGAAACGAAAGGCTCGATGGTAAAAGTCGAGCAGACCGCGTCTATCCTCTCCTCTCCGAGGACCTCCGGGAGCGATCGAACCAAACACCCTGGAAACTCGGAGCGGACTGACCAAAATTGCTCCCCCCCGTTCGAACATGGTGTTGGGATCGCGACTGCCATTATATTTTAATTAAGAGCACCGTCGAGGCGAGGCAACGGCAACTTCTTGCTCTTCCGGCAATGGTGGACGGCCTCGGTTGACCTTAGACGAGTCCTCCTGACAGACAACCGAACCCTCTGTGTCCCTACGGGGTCAAACTCCTGGGAAAAGTAGTCTATTTGCTCCACCCACCTCGAAAATTTCGTTTAGGAATCAGTGGACGCTCGGATAAGGGTCGATTCATATCTCAGCGGAACGATTATCTGATCAGTCTTGCGTGTTCATAGTTTATCGTTACGATTCTACGGCAACCTGAGAAAGGTTCGAGATGCTCGAACAAAGGCCAAGTGCCGAAGATTGTGTCATTTGCTACCCTAACCCCATGGGTTGCCACCTTAGCCCCAGGGGTTCCTAGAACCTCACCGACTCGAAGAAAAGTATCGTAGCTGAATCGTCGTTACCACTCAGATATGAACTGTTTCACTTAAAACCTGGGTAAGAATCTCGGTCCGTTTATCGTTACTGGTGAGATATGAATCGACCCTAAGAAGTCGATGTGTGTACGGTAGATTCTCGTTTACGTGACCCCCTTGGGGACCTACGGTGTCAAGCTCTCAAGAACGATGCTTGAAAAAAACGATTTACCCCAATGGTCTACAAAACAGTAAGTGCTCGATAAGAAACAAGTTTGGAGCTTCGAGACGTTCCTGACCAAACAATTGGATAACTAGCCGTTAGGAACGCCCCTTGCTCCCCACTCTGCCGCACTGCTCTGAAGTGATCGCTAATCTAGTGAACCGAACCTATCTGTGGATCCACCCCGAGACTCGGACGTTAATTGATTTTCGAGTGATTATTTCCATTTCGAAGTTTGATGGTGTCGGTGCGCGTGCACCGAGCTAACGTGCTCGAAGCAATGTTTATTCAGATATTCTTCCGTAAGTTTTCATTGTCCTATTCATCGATCGATTCGCGTTGTTCGACAGATGGAATCGTTTCGAAAATAAAATGAAGATTTGCCTCGCCCTCCGGAAGCGACGTGTCACGCATACACTCGTGTTGGGACACAGTGCAGCCAACACTACACGCGGATCGTGCTAAAATAATTTTCATGTCACGGTGACGCGAGGAATCGATGGCTGCGATTAAAATAATTTCGCGTCACCCTTTCGATGGGAATCACCGGCTGCCAACGAATATATCCAGGGATCGATAATTATCACCAGCGAATTCGAGCTCGTTCGTACGCGCGGTAGGAACAATGGAACTCGTTTCAAGAATTCCCCAAAGTTGCGCTGGTTTCGAGAATTGTTTGACCGAAAGAACGACAACGAAGCGACGAGGCTTCCAGGAAGAAGAACGACAAGATATCTCGTGCCGAATGCAGCTAACCTAAAATCAACGTTGTAAATCTATTCCTCGCAGCCGGGCATAAAATTTAACGGCCTGTCGAACGGGAAACAACGTTCTTGCCCACGTCGCGCTCTTTTCGCACCGGATTACTAAAAAGTTCATGTATTTCCAGCCGTTTTAAAGTCCGCGTTTTCCTTTGTCCGGCCGGCGAATAAAAACAGGTGACCATTGATCCGGGGGAAAAAAAGTTATTGGAAGTATGCTAATCGTTGCATAATTCTTTCTAACGATGGGTCCCCCGAATCTGTTGCAACAATGTAAATGTTATTGGGTGTTCGACGATGCCTAAATACAGTCATTTTGTTTGTTGTGTAAAATTATTAAAAAGTTCTTAGTTAATCTAAGCATTATTCAAAAATTATCTAATCGTTCTAATAATGAGTCGGAGCACAAAGTATCACTTTCCTATTGTCTCGTTCACGTACAAACAATGTCTGAAACGTTGCTCGCTCGATTTGCATAATTACGTAACAGTCATCGTGTAGCGTCGGAGAATAGTAATCGATGCCGTAGTCCGTATTGCGGGTCTGCAATTATTATCACACATATGTAATAATTAGACAGCGGATCATTATGCAAAATAAAAATTTTCTAGCTGAACTTCAACTAACCGGACTGACATAGAAATTTATTTTCTTCGTTAATATGTTTAATAGGGTGAAAATAGTATAACGTGAAAATAATGTTGTTACTGGTTTAAATTACATCTACTCATTTTTGTCATAAATGCATAAAATCCGCCGTCTAGTGATAATACATGTTCTGCATACAGAACTTCTAAGAAAACATTAGAACAGGAAATTTCCATTTTACCGAAAAATTGTCGATATCGAAACTGTTATAACTTGGTAATCAAAAGTCATAGGACAATACATTTGGCCTCATTAAAAAGCTGGAAGCCTGTACTTTCACACTCCATTATTCGTTTTCTTCTAAAAAATTTTTGTACGATACAGCAGGTGGGAAAGTGCGGCCACGATTCGGCTTAAAAGTGCTACGAATTCAAGCGTTTATAAAAACACTGCGAAATTTTGTTCACAATTGAAACCACCACAGATTTGTAGATTAAAGTCTCTGCTTTATAACGACACCTTAGAAAATGATGTACGATTTTTTCTTACCAAGTTACTAAGCAGTTTAAAGATCAAGAATTTCCAGACAATCGGAAATTTCTTGGAAACTGGTATTTCTAAACGATTATGATCCAGTATTGCGTGTGCGAGCGCAACGCTATCGTAAAGCGAACGATCGCTCGGTCATCGACTTTCTTCATTGTGTGTAAATAACAGTGGTGCATCTCGAACGACACGATCGATAGGCTGATCGATCGGTGCAAAGCCATGAACGTATCCGACGCCGCGCCGCGCCGTTCTCTTCACGAGAACCAATGGCTCGTGGTGGGATTAGTGCACAGTTACGCATAATGAACTTTGAGTTTCAATGTCGGTAACGAGTGCGATTAATATGGATACCTCGTCTGTTCCTTCGATCAGAATTTCGCGGGAAAATTTAAAGGTCAACCTACTGCTTTTTGAAAATTACGCGATCTGTGTTCGTGCACGAGTGTTACAAGTGCGCTCATTAATTCTGTCGAGTTTTATTCTTCCGGATATTAATCGTTTTCGATATACAATTCGTATTTGCTAAAAACTATTCGAGTATATTATATTTCGTCAAATTCTGAACAAAGTAGAACGTATCGAATAATTAAAATATATGCTAAACCTGTGAGAGAAACGAAAGCCCCAGATTTTCCCAGCGATTCCACAGCTATAATTTTCGCAATCCGCAAAATCGACGGGCGATTTAAAACTTTCCGATAATGTAAACGGAGAATGTTCAGAAAGCGTAAGCGCGGCGCCGATGAAAATTCATGTGTAATCCGATTTGCCTGTTAATTACGAGCCTGTGAAATCGATAACGACCCTGGCCTTGTGGAACCGAGGCGACATCATTTCCTGTTCTGATCAAGACTGGGGAATCCGATAATCCAGTTCATAAATCGCCATAAGAATATCAGCCTACTCCCAGCACAGACACAACGAAATTGCCACGCCAATTGATCGAACGTAAATTAATTTGTCGCAACGACACGGTAGCCTGCGAGCCGTATGCAAATGGCCATACGGACGAATCGAAGTTTCGCGTGATCCCTCACGGTATTTGCATATTTTTCTCGCGGGTGCACGCAAACTTTCCTATCTGTTGTTCGTGAATGTGAATGTTTATCGGATATAATATTGCTCCTTGCTCCCTCGTGTTCTTTTTCGGGAGACGGGGATCGGGGATCTGCAAAATCAACGACAAAGTCGAAGGAGTAGCGTTCAAGCGACGCAAATATTTACGTAACGCGTTTGTTCAGGACATTATCGCGAAAAATTATACTTTGTTTTTGGAACTGGTTTACGAGCTGTATTGCTTTGTGTTCGGTGAAAAATTCTGGGGGATTAGCTATGCTAGTTACACGTGGCTAATGAGTCAACACTTGCAATCGTTTAGCTCAAGTTGGATCTATTAGTCGAGTTTTGAAGACCATGGACCTTTCAAAAGGTCTCTGTAGACTCCAACAAAAGTATTTGCGACGACATATAAATTTTTCTGTGCCAGCGTTCAGCGAAAAATGAGAGCGAAATGGAATAAGGATACTTTGACGAGGTTTGGATGCGTAGGCAGGTATATGTTTGAACGGTGTACGGTAATCGGCAATGTTTGCTCGTGTTTCGTCGTAGCACAACAGCTTCCCCGGTCGTACGTGAATGGGTTCGAAGTGACATCTCGTACCGTTCAATTGATCCCCGCTAATATGCGTGTCATGCACCGCGAATAATTTCCATAGACGGTAATGTCAATACCGTCGAGCGGCAGTTTTAGCATGAACCGGATGGAGAGGTCCCCTGGGTCTCATGGCCGTGACCCTAAACGACCACGGAACGTCGACCGGTGACTAACCGAAAACTCGCCTGTATTCGTTAATAGCGACGTTGCCTCGTGCTCGGTAGAGCATGGTCGTCGATTTTTCCAAAGAATTTTCAAAATCTACGAAAAAAGAAGCAAAAAGAATAGTGAACGCAACGGTTGGTGAATAAAAATTAAGTGATTAGAATTTTGAGCCGATGCTTTTTCATTGCAGAAAGATTATTTCCATTTTGATTTTCGATTAAATTCTATGGTGGAACTTTAAATCTAAAGTTCGCGCTCAGTTTGAATATTTACAAATGAATCAACCCGGCTCCGACGTTTGACACTTAACATAGATAGATAGATCAATAACTAAAAGTTTGATTTTTATTGCGAAACGTACAAAAATCGTCCATTATCGAATTACTAAACCTCTCAAGTTTCTTCTCAAAGAAAACATATACAATGAAAAATGTCGACTGAAAATTAATATATAAAAGTGACTCAAATAAGTATCCATTCATGCACCTCGATGATCGGTATTCACAAGAAAATTTACAATTGTCACATCAAGTTAGCATTCCCGAACCAAACATGCAACTTAAACGCTAGTCACACAAACTTGATCCAACACAAAAACAACCCTGCGAACATCGTTTAAGTAAAAATACGGTTCATTTATTGCAAAACACATCCGTATATATTAGCACAGTCGCGGATTACTTACAAATGATGAACGATGCGAATGACAATAAATTTCGATTCCTGGACCAACTGTGTACACAGGGCGTCCTAAATTAATACAGTAAAAAGATTGCATTCGTGCGTGGACACCCTGTATACACTCGTTCAGTGTATAAAATATCATACAACAAAAGTATATTGTCGCTTACTTCGATGAAAACAGAAAGTAGGTAAAAAAATGAAAGTCTAAGAAAACATGACGAACTCTATGCTCAATCTGTTTTACCGAGCGATCCGTAGATCGGCAACAGAGCGATCGACGATCACTCTTCTTCAATGATCAATTTCCTCTTTATCGACTCGGCGGGATCGTTTTTTACCATCCGAAATCGATCGCTTGCGACGAGCCGGGAAATTCGAAATTCCTAACAGATATGGATTGTCTCAAATCGGTTCAATAAACCCTGAAGCATTTATTTATAATTGACATCGTGTTACAAACCCGCTCCAATTTTAAGCTTATTCAACCTAATTCGATCAAAATTATTGCTACCTTTTGCTAACCTTAAAGCGGACGGAATCGTTTTCCTATTTTTCAGTAATGTTTCTCTATTTGATCCAAATTACTTCCATATTCCTAAGGAACAATAACTTTTTCCGCCTCCTCAGATTTCTCTAATAAGAAGTTCGATCGTCCACAGAGAGGAGAAACTAGATTTCGGAACTGCATGCGAAATCCGCAGTCCGGATTCGAAATGAAAAAATCATTTCCGTGACAAACTCGCGGAAGGTGAATTCCTGACGGCTCGTCGCGTCGTACGCTTCCCGTGGAATTTTGTCCGCGCGAATAGAACTCCCGGCCACCATCTCGCGAGAGTAGAAGCAAGATCGGGGCGATATTATTAATTTACAAGCAGGTAACGAGGATCAGGCGGTTCATTCTCTCGAAGTAGACGATTCTACGCCGACGGACTCTCGTCTCCAAGTAGCTATGGCATGATCGAGATCGATTCTTATCTCTCGAATCGGTTTGTTTCTCGTAGAGTCTGTCCTACGCGACGAACATGAACGGCATCGGCGAGGCGTGGAAACTATGGAGACACTATGCGAGTAGTTTGCGCGCGTTCGAACGTGTATCGATCGTTCTACTCCGGTTTGCTCTTTAACTGTTCGTTGCTCGGCGCTTGTCTTACTTTCGATTTCAGGTAGTTCTCGCGGTAGAACGAGCCGAACATGTAAAAGAAGAGCACCGAGTTCAAGGTCAGCAGGAACGCGATCGTCTTCGGGTAGTTGCACTCGTTGAACATCACCTGGGACGAGTGCAGGAACACGATGATAAACTGGACCAGCTGCATCGTCGTCAGATGCTTCTTCCACCAGAGGTACTTGTTCATATGGGGACCCATCGCTGCCAGCAGGTAGTAGGTGTACATCACCACGTGGACGAGGGTGTTGATCACGCCTAGAAGAGTACCGTGACCGTTTGGCAGCCATCTGATACCTATCCAGGCGCAGACCGGCATCAACGCGTGATGGTAGAGATGGAGACCGCTGATCTGACGGTTCTTCTTGCGCAGGACGAAGAACACCGTGTCCAGGAGCTCCACTAGCTTGCACATGAAGTACAAGTGCACCGCTCGCGCCATCTGCAACATTACGGGATTCAGTGTTGTTGTTTAGAAGAACGTTCAGCCAATAATTAAGCTCCTGTGTAGACTCTATTTTATCGATTAAACTTTTTTTCTTAGGAATGCAGAGTCCTCTACTCTATACTCTCGTCGTTTGAAGCATCTATCTCTTCTTACAGAGAGATTCGCAATATTTTCCGTGTCACTGAGGAAGCCATTTCAAGTGGATTCGATTCTCTACGACTCCACGATATACGAGCGTTCGCGTAAACAAGGTTAGGGCAGATATTAGTCACGCTATGATCGCCAGGGGAAGGACAGTCTGCCAGCTGCCCGCTCTCTTCCGCCTCGATTAAGATACATGGATTATCCGGATACAAGACGTAGGCGGGATCGTTATTGGTTATAGCGAATATACGATTATGTCGTTGTTTATGCAAAACGCACAATTTTTCTACGGAACAACCGGATTCACGAGCAAACATACAACATCTACGCAGAGATTGTTCGTTTTCATCAATGTAGATTTTATTTCGAATAAAGCGATGTCAACTTCACAGTTACAAATTAGATACGCAACAACCTAATCTTCCATTATTGTTTTCAAAAGCTGTGAAAATAACAAGACCGGGGACGTCTACATGTTAAAGTGAAGGGAGAAAAGATTGAATTCTCGAAGTTACAGACCTTGGATTCGTTCAACTTTTGCACGCTATTTTGTTGCGGTTGCTACGAATGGCTGATGTCCTTCCCCCGTTTGCGTCGCCCCGGAGCCAAATTACGCAATTAATTGGCCGTTTATAGGAATACGAAATGTACGAATAAATTTTCGCAACCGTGGGAAACACCGCTGTTCACCGTTCGATTGAGCTTTCATCTGAAAATACCTGTCTCTAGACTGTGATAGTAGACCACTCTATTATCGGTGCACAACTTGATTTATTCTTATTATTGCGATCGGTGATTTTTCCATATCCGGAGGTTATGAGAATGGTTATGAGGTTATGAGACCGCGCGAACAATTCATTTCAAATTGTAAATTCCCATTTGTTTTTCTTCATACAGGGTGTCCCAAAATTACCTTAGTTTAATGAAATGGGAGGTTCCCGAGATCATTTCAAGCGACATTTTCCTTTGCAAAAATGTTATCCGCGGCTTTGTTTAGGAGTTATTAACGAAAAACACGGACCAATCAGAGCGCGACCTAGACGCGAGTTGACACAGTCGGCCCGGCGCGCCAACTGTTTATTGGCCGACTGTGCCAACTCGCGTCTAGGTCGCGCTCTGATTGGTCCGTGTTTTTCGTTAATAACTCCTAAACAAAGCCGCGGATAACATTTTTGCAAAGGAAAATGTCGCTTGAAATGATCTCGGGAACCTCCCATTTCATTAAACTAAGGTAATTTTGGGACACCCTGTATAATTCAATATATTATTTAGATCACTTTATCGTCGAATAAAAATTTGATTATAAACCATTTATGATTTCGTGATAGTGTAGTGAACGTACCCTAAGCGCTTGTGGGTTGTTAGAGTAATCGACCGGCTGACAAGAGTAACTGTAGTCGGTCAACCAGCCGCTGACCATACCCTCGTAGAAAAGATACACGCTGAGCACCACTTGCACGATGTTGTACAGGATCATCACGGTCCTCAGGTCGTATGGTTTCTTGTCCCTCATGTACCTCGGTCCAGCAGACGTGCAAAAGTATACATAGGTGACCAGGATCATGAATAACGGTCCTGGGTTCGTTACCAGGAACCAATCTGAGGTCCTGGGATCTAGAAACAATTTTCCATTCGTTAGTATCGATCGCAGAAAAATATTCGGCTGTTTCCGTTTACGTCCATTCTCAGAATTTGATGTAATTTTGAAAATAGGTTCCTTTTTGACTAAAATGACGATTGCCAGAAGGGTTTTTGCCGACTCGAAAAAAATTTTTTTATCATTTCAATCTCGCGCTCTACCTTACCTACCGACTTTCTACTTTATAGCGCTGTGCGCATGCGTCAGTATGATGCGACAGTTCGTCAACTGCTTTTAGAGTCGTATAGTTTTATAATGAATCATTTAAATTTGTTTTATATTATTAAAAAAATGAATGATTTCAATTCAGCACTAGAATGGGTGCGAGAACTTGGATTAATTCCTACGGAAAAATATTGTCGAAAACATAAAAATAAAATGATGTATGTTGAAGCAAGAGGAAAACTAGGTACCTTTCGATGCTATAAAACCGGAAAATATGCATACGAAAATCCAGGAGTAGTTTTTAAAAATTGAAAGATAATAATAATAATTATTATTATTATTATTATTATTATTTGATTTGATTGATGATCCATTTTTACAATTAATTGAAGATATTCTATATAAAATAGAAAGTCGGTAAGTCGGTAAGGTAGAGAGCGACATTGAAATGATAAAAAAAATTTTTTTCGAGTCGGCAAAAATCCTTCTGGCAATCGTCATTTTAGTCAAAAAAGAACCTATTTTCAAAATTTCATCGAATTCTGAGAATGGACGTAAACGGAAACTTCGCCAAATAAATAAACGTCGGTAAGTGAGCAAAACAGGAAGAAGACTGTACGTTACCATTTCTGTTGTACATGTAGTCTTTGTAGACCTCGATGATGCCCGACATTGTCCTCGTCGCTTCCCGAACACGGTCTTGTCTGCAACAAAAGAAATAACAGAGATGCAGCGAGATGCATAGAGACACAGAACCGTTTCGAATCGTTCGGTCCGGTTATCCTTGCGTCGGCGACAACAGGCAATAGCTCACAGGGGGATTACTGTAAACGCGATAATGCGAGAGCCAGCCGCGTGGAGATTCTGCAGAATTCCGCGTAATTGCTTCGCCGGTAATCCTATATCCCCTGCCCGGTCGTCCCTGAGGACTACCGGACGACACCGTTCATCGTCTTCCAATGAATTGCAATGCCAGAAGGGGAAAGCCGACGGACAGGCACTAGGCGTTTACTCCAAACGATTCGCCACACCTTCTTCGTTGACAGATTCGCCGCCAACTGTCGCCGCAATATTCCTATCAGCGGGACATTCGAAATTTGTCATCGAACTAACTCTTTTTCGATGCGATATGCGATCGGTCTCTTTTGCAACTTGTACCACTCCACGAGAGTCCCCAAGAGAGTTAAATTTTAATTTATTGGCCACCAAAAAAATATTGTATATAAGTAATCAAATTCTCTGTCCGCCAGTTGAAAAATGAAGCTGATATGGCACTTTTTCGGCTTTGATCTCATGCCGCTCCGAAGAATCATCCCTCAGATTTGACATTAATGGAAGAAAAGAAGCAGCCATTGATGGAAACAGAGAAGACAGTGAACAAAACACTGGCTAAAACGATCCTCGGACCGTGGCCTTGGTCTATGCCGAATAATTATCGCCTCTTTCTAATTGCACCCCGGGCAATTACGCGAGCCGAGCGCAATCAGTCGAGCCGGAATTGTCGTGTATCGCGGGGAACGACGGATTGGTTGAGCTAATTGGTAGGAGAATGCGACAACGTCGACATGATTATCACTAAAATCGCTGTCTTGATCGACTGGACTGAGAAACGGGAATAAATGACTTGCAAGATGATTGTCAGTCAACACAATGTACAGGATCTTGATCTCTAGAGAAGATGAAGGAAGGATTCAGCATCGACGAGAAAGGAAGAATACAGAAATGAACTGGAACGACGCATGTTTCATTGACGTGCGAAGACATCTTGGATAGGTCACGCGTTTCGTATAACATTGTACACATTCAATTTTTCAGTTAATATTTCTTAAATATTGCGAATATTGTCACACCATCGTCAACCTACTGTTTCTCGTAATCGATCAGCATCTTTATCTTGCACCGGTAACTTGTAACAAAAGTTAAATGCACTACAGTGACGATATTCACAAAATGATAAAATGGTGTTGCATTCAGTGGACAAGGATTCTGCATCGTCAGCAAACAAATGGTGGGAGGACGAAGGTACAGACAATACAGGAATAATAAAAAAAGGGCTGCAGCTCCGGATGCATGACGTGCAGAATTCACAGAGGACAGAAACCTTTCCAGCGCATCAAGGTGAACCTGATCGTTAACTGCGACCATCTTCGGTGTCGCCCTTTTTCCCGCTAGATAAAGAGCAGCTTCGAAATGAGGCGTCGATTTGGTTTACTCTGGGGTATTCCCGTGAAAAAATTTAAAGGATTCCCCGTAGGTGGATCGCTGACCTCGATGGGACCCAATTGACGTCATCGGGAGCCGGTTTGCAATTTTATTAATCCCCGGATCCGCGTGTGAGTTCAGGATGCAGGTATGCGAATGCGAAATCCAATTTATATCATTTTTTAACCGACTTTGAAAAGGGAGGAGGTTACTCAATTCGATCTGTATGTGACTTTTTTTTCTATGTATGTTCACCGATTACTCCGAGATGGATGGAACAATCGAAACGAAACCTTTTACATCTTGTAGAGTATGTCCCCGGGGTGGTCCCGTGAAAAAAAGATTTTGCATTTTTTTATTCTTTACGATTTTATTTGCGAAAAATGAATTATTTCGCCGATTACTCTCTCTCCGAGATGGATGGACCAATCAGAACGTAACCTTCTGTACTTTATTGTAGGGTACGTCTCCCGATTGGTCCGTTGAAAACAGATTTTGCATATTTTCATTCTTTGCGGTTTTTATTGCAAATAACCAATAAGATCGAAAAACCATCCTACGGTGTTCTACAAATTCTGCTCGTTCCACTAAAAAGCGTGAAATAAAAAAATTTTATAAAAGAAAATTTAAACCGACTTCGAAAAAACGCACTAAAAAATGCACTAAAAACAATGAAATAATTTCTATTTAATTTATGTGAATACACGCGAACTTAAATATTATACAATCTTTTCGGAGTCGGCGCAAAATTGAAAATTTTCCAAATGACAGATGTTGCTGATTATGATTTCATTGGAATATGGTGGACTTGGAAATCAGTAGGTGGGAAGAGAAGATACATTAATATGTGGAAGCATGTAGAAGAATTGAAGGATTTTCGTAATTTCCAGTGCCGAAAATGTTCAATTTTGCGTCGCCTTCGAAAAGTTTGTATAGTATTTAAGTTCGTGTGTATTCACATAAATTAAATGGAAATTATTTCATACTTTTTAGTGCATTTTTTAGTGCGTTTTTTCGAAGTCGGTTTAATTTTTTTTTTTATAAAATTTATAAAAATAACTACACTAAAAGCCATTAGCACATATCCGGCCGCGTGACTAAAATTAGTCATTTCACCGTCATTCGCTATCGACCAAGTATGGCGGATGTGTAGAAAGTTGTTGGATTCCCTTGTTATCCCCAGGAGGACCGTATTAGTGATGCAACGATAATCGGGTTCATGGGAAGAATGCACTTTTACCGCACCAAAGTTCCGATGCAGATAGTTCCGGTAGGGTTCAAGGCAGGTAAGATTACTCCCCCCGTTAATAGTCGGTGGAAAATCCTACGCAGATCCTTGAGCAAGGATCGTAGGAAGAAAGCGCGGCAAACCGGTTGCACGATAGAGTCCAGTAAACGCGAGTTTCGCAGGACGAATCGGCGAGGAAGCATGACGCAGGATCGAGGCATAATCGAAAATCGTTCGGTGTTAATTATTGACGCGACAATTTTGTAACTCGCGATTGCGCAACGTTGCTTGTAGGGGAATCCTCGACTGTGGTTTCTACTGGGAATTGTGCAGAAGAAACGTTGCCATTCATGTGAACAGTTCGTGTTATCTACGAAAGCGTCTCACATAATCAAAGTAATCTTTTTAGAGTGGAATTTGACAAGTTCCCAGCAATCCTGAATTTGTTTGGAGCAAATTTGTAGTAATGTAACGCCAGCAACAAATTCGTTTCTAACAATTTGGGACCAGACATAAAAGTATTTTGACTGGTCGTGTACGAACGTAAGTAAGCGTGTGTTTTAGACGAAGATTGATTCGTTTCCGAGGATGCTGCGTTTCGTCAATGTTAATTTCGTCGGCGCGCGAGACATTAACCTTTCAGACGAACGATTTCGAAACTCGATGACTGCACTCAACGACGTTCGAATGATTTTTATTCGGTAAAAGCATGAGTCAGAAAGCCCGTAAAAATCAAGGACCACTGGAACCGCAGCTTTCGAGGCAGTCGCAGACCTGTTTACCCCAGACGCGCGTAAGCATTCATAAGAAAAATAAATAGGAAGTATAAGATACTAGTTTGCCGCGTTGAAAAAAAACAACTATTTTAAGTACCCGTTAACGGCAACTGCACCTATATCCGGTCTCACGTGCGAGTTGCATTAATCAACATGTGGGAAACACTATTATCATCAATGCCGGTTTTGTTGCGCTGTTTAATTCATGAGGAAAACGGAAAGTAATCGCAAGAACGCGACAATCACAGTGTACTCGCTTTTTTCGTACGGAGAAAATCATTTATTGACGTTTCCAGACGATCCCAGACATTGCTAGAAGGCGTCGGATTACACTAAAGTCCAGTCCATGAGAGACCATAATTAAGGACGAACCGGTTTTCGTTCGTTCTTGCGCATCTTCGTCCTAATTGGTCATACTCCACTTCATATGTCCAATAGAAGCGCTCGCTCGCTGGCCAACGCCACCTCACCGACTTCCGAGATGCGCCACACAATGACTGGATTTTAATCGACCTATTACTTTTCTAAATTAAATCATCGCTCAAGGAAATTCGCTGCGTCAGTGTCAGTTTAACGCGATTCATTGACTGACGGCTAATTATCGCGTTGACGGATGAACTATTGCGAGGCAAAGTTTTCCAATACGGTTCACCGACTTCGAAACAAGTTGAGACTACGGTGCTACAGGAGGTGATGACTTGTGAAATACCTTTCCGATGAGCGATCAAACAAAAAGTGCTCTAAACACTTTCCAAATTGTACAACAAAAAATTCAGATTCAAGAGAAAATCTCGCAATCGAAAGATTAGTAACAAGCGAGAAAAATGAGGGTTCCCCACGAATCCTAGTGCCAACAACACAGCCCCGTGACGAAAGCAACCTATGCCACAGAAACTCAAGATTCGGACCAAAACAAAACGACCCGAGCAAGGTGATTGCCCAGAAGTAACCTTTTTTTCGAGGCGGTGGGGAAATGCTGTTACGCACACCCTCTCAACCGGACAGAGAGGGTAGTGTGGAACTCGGCTTCCCCCGAGATGACAGTTGGGGAAAAAACGGGACTAACTCCCTGCCCATGCCCACTAAAACCCCACCACCAAAGGGACTTCAAACCCTTCCATGCCTCACTCCCGGCAGAAATAGATGTAGGGACCTACTATTCGTAATACAACTTACATCCATTTCGACTCATCGCACCGGGCCAATTCTGCCACTACGGGCTTATCCAATTCCGAATGCTCAGAAGTAACCTAACTGGCTGCAGGAGGAGTTTGCAAACTCGCCGGTCGCCTGACCCCCGTAAAAGTGCTAGATATCTCGTTGCAAATAGTGGTGGAACGACTTGGTAACGTAAAAGGCAAAAGCCCCGGGCCGTCTTGCGCGCGCGCGCGCGCGATAAGTAGCCGCGTGTATGGAACCCCTTTACTTTCTTGCCGTTTTATGGATGAAGGATGAAGGGCGGCCAGGCGCCATGACCATGAGAAGCAGAAGCGGATTCGAGCGGTGAGATTCCGAAGCAGCAGCGGCTAACGATTGCATCAACGGAATGAAGCAAATGTTCCACTCGGTGTTCCAGTTTACTCCCCAGACCAAATTTCATCAAGGTCCACGCTTTCGGCTGCTTACCGCAACCACCGTGCGAAAAACGGGCCTCCGCAACTGTCGCAGTGGTCATCGCCATCCTTGGAACTACATACTACCGAGATCCTTTACTCGAAATAATTGGCTTGCCAAAGGGGACTCGCTGAATTTTAATTAATCGATCCAATTCAAATTAAACCCCTCCACGCGTTTTTTTTTAAAAGACGTTCTTGTACCCTGAGGAATTATCGAAAATGGCACCTGCTCCTTTCGAACACATTTTGATACTGCACTTTCAATTCAAAGTTGAATAAAAAATCAACCACAAGGAAAAGTTGTTTAGAATAGTTTGAAGATAGTACGAAGCGGATGCTCCGCAACCTGTTGCACAACGGGGGTTGCCCACCATTCATGAAAATTCCACTCGTCTAGAGAAGATCGATGCACGATCTATTCGATCCGTCCAGAGCGCTCGGTGCGCTCGTACTCGCTCTCGCTCTCTCGGAAAGTAAGAGTCCGCGGACGCCTCTTATCAAGGTCTGCTGCTTTTTCTGTATCAAAAAGGAACACGGCGCTTGCGCAACATGTGGCCGTAATTTTCTCCCGACCAACGATCGAGATCGGCTACTATCCTCGATTCTCGCGATTCCTGTGAAAACAACTGAAGCCTCTCAGCTCCACACTTTCATCGCTGTTCCGTAGCGACAAAACTAGTAGACTGCGGATATTTTTAGGGATTTTAAAAGAAACATTTTTCCCGAAGAAATTGTAAAAAATTGACAAAAAAATCCGTTAAGTTTATATATTACAAGTTGAACATTTTCAACGACCCGAACATGAAAAATAATGAATTCATCAACCAGCAACACACACACACACACAGAGAGAGAGAGAGAGAGAGAGAGAGAGAGAGAGAGAGAGAGACTCAGAATTTCAGCAATCTCCATCACTTTCCCAGACAATTTCCATCTCAATTCGCTACAATTTTCTCGTCTGTCATGTTAGACGTGCAAACTGCATTGGAAACTGCAATCGCGATGCAACTAAAGGTTAACGATGCCTCTAAAGGTTGCCGACGCGTTCAAAGGAATTCTTTCGTGTTTCTCCGAATGGCGAACGCTGCAATCCATTAAATATTTAATTTGTTCCACTTCTAGCAAGTTAATAAAGAATCGGTTAGACATACATAGGTAGTAACAGCTGAAATATCAATGCAACGTTAGCAATTTTGCAGCGGCATCGTTTCGATGAACGTCGTCGTCGACTAGCGGATGCCTCCTTCAGAAAAGGAAGACGAAAGCAGGTTGCAGGTTTTCATTGATAGGACGGCACTCGCATAGTTGTCGATTGCGACATTGTGTTTGCGCACAGTCGTCGAACTTAGTATAGCGGTTGGACCGAATGAGAGTAAGAATGCACCTACTCACGGCGACCAGTTTACGATTCTACGTTTTCTTCGTGTCCGTGACGCGACCCGAGCACGATTGAAATATCGAACGAGAATTATGTTTGCTTATTTCTCAATGAATCGTGTCTACGTTTGTTTGAACACTTTTTAGTTTCGTTCGCGTTTCATTGCATCGCGGTGCCCATGCGAGCGTGAACTATCCATTTACTCAGCCACTGCAAATTTTTTCGTGAAATTACTTCGTATCGTGTTACGACACTGTCGGACGATTATGGCGATTTTACTGTTCGGATAAATAATTAACGGGACTGTATTGTCGGCAGTGGTGTTAATAAAGTTAGCAATGTTATGCATTTACCGCATCACTGAGTGTGAGAAAATACAATTTATGGTTGATCAAGTGGATTCATTTCTGTTCGATTAGGATTAAAGTGTTTGATGAAAATGTTCATCTTTCTATGGTCTTTTGGCTTGACTTCCGATTCGGCGCGTTTACGTCACTCGCTCGCGCAATTTCGACACAGTGGCACAGTAGCAACATTTCAAGGAATTTCGATTCCATTGCGAGGTATTTAGAACGCGTTAATGCGAACTAATTACTTTTAGATACAATGTCCGTGTAGCCGATAAAACTTGGCGTATTTTTCTATGGTGTAGAAAAATCCTCCAAGTGCAACCGGTTCTATGTAAATTTGCATACTTTGTAGACTTGCAATAATGCGAACAGCGGATAGACACCGTTGCAGCAATATTGCTACACTGTCAGTGTTTCAGATGTAATTGATAGGTACGTTTCGATACTTTCGTGTAAGTCAAGTATCGACCTCGATGGTCACCTCGACGATCGTGGAACAGGTCGAAGTTTTTCCTCCATTTGCATGATCTCGAAAACACGGGATCGAGTCTCTCTCTCTCTCTCTCTCTCTCTCTCTCTCTCTCGAGTTGTGTTTGCTGCGAGAGATGCGACAAAACGAGTCTGATTCTCGAGAGTCTTCGTTTCGAGATGTTTCGACTGTCGCAACGTTTTTCCGTGAAGGTGCACAAAAATGTTTCTCAAACAATCGGGGAATCAAGTTTGAAAATTTGAAAGTTGATAGATGAATGAATAAAGACAAATTAAAAAACTCTCTTCCTGGAGCTTAAGCGTGTATCTATACAACCCGAGAAACTTCATTGTCACCGACTGATGCAACAATCTCCCCTCCAGACGTATACGCGGCTTTCACATAGAAGTAAACGATTTGTTTGTGTTTCTCAGTAACTGATAGATGCTAGTGGCCAGTTTTTATTCAGATTCCAGTTGTTTACAAATTAATTCGCCTCGCCCTCGTTCGTCATCGATAATGATTCGACGATGAAAAAAATCGCCAAGAATACGTTAACGCGTTTTTGCAGCGTCAATATTTCCGCCCCAGCACTCGTTTCCCCGTGACGAGATCGTACATCAAACTTTGGCGGGTTTATAGCCCTATAAAACTGACCCGCGAATCCACTGCATCACGCTCGCCGCGCGGTTTACCGGGCATCGTTACGGAGTCGTTTTAGCCAAATTGTTATCCTTTTCAGTGAATTAAAGCACGCTCGTTGCATCTACTTCTATACGATCGCTCCTGTTCCGTCGACGAAAAGTGCATCGAGCTTTTGCATCACGTGCACTTTTCCTCTTTCGACGATCCGAAACGGTACGCAATAAATACATTTGCCAATGCGGAAACGATTGTGGTTTTTCCGCGGTGGCAATACAAGGCAAGAACGTTGTACAACAAACTCCACGCGAAAACGCGTCGAAAAGATTTTCCTTTCGCTTCTTTATTGTATCGTTCGACAAATTTAACTACTTAATTATGTTTAATTTTTCCTGATACACTGAAGATTGTTGTGTTAGATAAATTATGCAGTTGAATGGATTTTAATTGCCTTTTCATTTCGATCCTGCCGGAAATTCTAATTAATTCCTCCCCTGATTCAAACTCAATATTATTTGTTAAATATCGAAACGGTTCATTTTGATGCGAAATAAACATTTGCTGCATCGATTGCGAGCAACAGAAGTTACGTTAAAATTTATGGTATTTGTTCTCTCAACAATTTGGTTCAGTTAAATTCGTGCAAAGATGGAGCGAGAAACGATTACTAATATGTAAAACTATCCAAAATTTTAGCAATTAGAGATTTTAGCAATAGTTAGAAATTTTAGCAATCGCGGTATTCCGGCAAGGTTTCAAGCAAGAATTCAACATTGTCATCTGCCCTGCGGAATAATTGCCGGCAAGAGCAACTCTTATTCCGGTCATACGCGTCACCTGTGAGTTTATTACCCGACTCCCCGATTTGTATATTCAGCACAATGGTTTCGCATTTCCTTTCGCACGGCACTTGATCCCTCGTTATTTTGCAACGTCTCGAATATGCGCGACAGGTCGATCAACATATTAGGGCACACCTATGTTCCTTGCTCTGACAATCAACAATAAACTCACCGAGCGATCATGAAATCGATAACATCACTGTTTCCCAACTCTCTTTAATCCACACCTGCCTGTCCCAACTTTCTACTATACGCATTTTCCATGCGAATTATTTTCATCGGCAAATTTCCATAGTCTAGCCTAGCGCCCAAATTTCCATCACACGAAACAATCCTCCGCTATCAAAACCACCGAAACAATCGCTCTATCTTAACGCTCTCAAAACCAACCCCAACGCCCACCAATGATCGTTATCAGCCACGCTACGAATCTATGCTTCAAATTATCCTCCGAAATCGTTAGACTCGCCAGCAGCGTATTCCTCGACCACGGAACCGTGAACGTCAACCTATTTTCTCTCAATTCACCGATCCACGATCGGATTCGCGAAGGAGACGAAAAAGAAAAAAGATCGAGAATGAGCTCGTAACTCGTACAAGCCATTTTTTGAACCACGTTAGAGCCAGAAAACAGTGATTTTTCACGTGTCACTGAAATCCTCGAGGATCCGTGCCGTTTTCGTATATATACAAATTCTGTTTTTAATTTCAGTTTTAAAATTTCATATGAAAGAACCAAACCTACCACAATTTCGCAGTGTTCACTCACCTGAGGAAATGGCTCGTCGATCGATAGAATAGTATCCACAGGTGTGATCCACCAATCGATCGATGATCGAGGCGCACGGTTCTTCCGAAGCTTGGGGTTGCTTCGAGAAGTAACCGCTGGGCGACCGGTTGGGAAAATCGATCGATCGACCGATCGAACGGTAGGAAGCGTCGACTGACTTGACTGTCTGGCTACCAACTGTCGTATCTCCTTGTGCCGTGCGCCCGTTCGATCCGAGAAGGGATTAATCGCTGCGCGATCCTCACTGCGAGAAAACTACTGCCGAAGTGATAGCAGAGAGCCCGAGTACGTCTCTGGACATGCACCACTGATGGACGCTGGCGGCAAGGTTCCCTCTTTCTCCCTCTCCATCTCTCTCTTTCGTTCACTAACTATCTCTCCCTCTCGTTCTCTTCTTCTTCTTCTTCTTCTTGTTCTTTCGTTATCTTGCTCTCTCACTTCCCTTAACCCAGCCACGAACTATATCCTCCACAACACAAAGCTCTGCTGACGTAGTCCTATATCCCTTCCAGGTGTCCGCTGACGTCGCAAACAGTATACATAAATGGCTTGTCATTCCTCGAAGTGATCGGCGAAATTCAATTTACCCTGCGTGATAGCAGGTTTTCGCTGCGGTTGAACCGTGGTCACTCGAGTTTCAAGGGAACACCCCTAAAGAAGAGTTATTAGCTATAGTTTCATATATATATATATATATATATATATATATATATATATTATATACAGGGTGCCCCATTTAAGTTGAGATTGTAAAAAATCTCGAAGACGTGTGATTTAAAAAAAAACAAACTGACAACACATGTCGTTTAGTGTTTCGAGTGGGGAGTCAGATGGCACTACCAGTATTTTAATGCGCGGGCGTTTTCAAGGTTATTTCAAGCAGGGCTTCGGAGTCGGTAGACAAACTTCTTAACTCCAACTCCGACTCCAACTCCTCTTTTTTTTTTACCTCCGACTCCGACTCCGACTCCGACTCCGACTCCGACTCCGACTCCGACTCCGACTCCGACTCCGACTCCGACTCCGACTCCGACTCCGACTCCGACTCCGACTCCGACTCCGACTCCGACTCCGACTCCGACTCCGACTCCGACTCCGACTCCGACTCCGACTCCGACTCCGACTCCGACTCCGACTCCGACTCCGACTCCGACTCCGACTCCGACTCCGACTCCGACTCCGACTCCGACTCCGACTCCGACTCCGACTCCGACTCCGACTCCGACTCCGACTCCGACTCCGACTCCGACTCCGACTCCGACTCCGACTCCGACTCCGACTCCGACTCCGACTCCGACTCCGACTCCGACTCCGACTCCGACTCCGACTCCGACTCCGACTCCGACTCCGACTCCGACTCTCCAAATTGAAAAAATATGTACTCCAAATAATTAAGAGTTTTAATAAAACTCGATAAATAGTTGAAATATTGTATTAAAGTCTAAGAATATGGAACAGATAACTCTGATACAACACAACACGACTGTTACTTTCTCACTTTCAGGAAATAGTTAGAAAATACTACTACCATAACGTTAACTGTTTCTCCTTTACATAGTGCCGAGTGCCGAGGTATATAAATATGTATTACTATACAATACGTCTATACTGCAGATCGAATATTACCAATTTATTTATGTATATATAAATCTATTAATTATTTATCAACAAAAGAGCCAGAGTTGGAGTCGGAGTCGATATATTTTTTTCCGACTCTGAATCCGACTCCGAGAGTCGATATATAGCTTTTTCTGACTCCCGCTCCAACTCCAGTGATCAGCAATTACTCTCAAACTCCGACTCCGACTCCGAAGCCCTGATTTCAAGGTCATTTTGTCTTTTTTTATCATAAACCCATATTTTTTATTTCGGAATCACATTCTATGTAAAAAGATGCACAACTTTTTGTGAATGTGATTCCGAAATAAAAAATATGGGTTTATGATGAAAGAAGACAAAATGACCTTGAAATAAGCTTGAAATAACCTAGAAAACTCCCACGCATTAAAAAACTAGTAGTGCCATCTGACTCCCCACTCGAAACATTAAAGGACATGTCAGTTTGTTTTTTTTAAATCACATGTCTTCGAGATTTTTTACAATCTCAACTTAAATGGAACACTCTGTATAATTCATATATTACATATACATTATATATAAATTACGATGTTTTAGAAAAGAACATGAAGAAAGTCTGCGATCAATTACGACACAAATCATGATAAAAACGATGTTGCATCATTTTCATCGGATTTCAATTATTCAGAAAAGAAGTAGTTGTCTTGCCCAAAAGTTCGCAGTCAGTTATTAATAAATGATGCAATAATGGCCTGAAGGATGTACTGTAACGATACGGGGCAACGTTCAAAAAGGATTATAGTTTCTTCCACTCTGATTCGTGGTAGAAAAGTGGTTTACCATTGGTCGAAACCTAACCGGAGGCGATAAAAAACTAATGTCGTGTATCCTCGACGATAGCCGATTAGACTCGACCCTCGATCTGTGGATGTACAATATTGACCGACGATTACTCTTACGGCTTACTAAGTACCTCCTCATCGTCAAGTACTTGCGACGAGTGTTCGACCGTCCAATTACACACCAGTAGATCCTGCTAAGCGACGAAGAGAATATGGCAACTATTGGAGTCCATATAGAACAAACTTTTGCAAAAAATTCTTCGAAACGTACACAATCACGAACATCCGCAGTGTCCATTACAATCATCGATACTTCCAGGATCAGATTTAACGACACCAGCTCGTTTACAGCTAGGATCCTCTCAGCAATAAAACAATAATTGGTCGTCGCCGATTAGTTGCGACTGAACAAACAAACCTTATGCACGACGACAAAACGAGGGAACCGTCCTTCAACGGATATGTAATTATTAATTATAATCGATATTATTATTATTATATACGGACCGAGGTCCTTTTATATGTGAGTTTACAAACGTTTTGTATAACTGATAAAAACAAATAGAAAATAAAAAATATACAAAAACAAAAAAAAAAACAAAAAATCTTAACCTAAAATTTACATTCGATGGGACAAGCGCAAAACTCCACAAATACAGGTACGATATTAGCAAATAATCTCGCGCAATTTTGTTTTGAATGGCTGTAACGTGCCATTAAAAAAATCAATATTATTGTAAAGTGTGTTTGATCTCGCAATAATCCGATTTATAGGATTCATTACTCCATATAAGGATTTGGATTGCGTTGTTTGGAATCCTGCTCTCGTTCTCAAAACACGTTCCGGTACATAAAGATTAATTTGCCTAAGGAGAGCGGAACAATCTATATTATTATTCAGCAAATTAAAAATGAAGCTTCTTTGGTCGGATATTGGCGCGTGTATATGGGAACTGCGCCGCCTTGTATACTACGCGTTTCGATATCCTACGAATTCCGTTTCGATTTAATTTAATATTAAATATGCTTTTCGCAACGAGAACTATGATGAAACCGACAGAATTCTGGAACGAAATTAATTCTGAAGAATTCAGCTAGTAACCTATCATTATATGCATTTAGCGGTTTTTCCCTGTGGCGGCTTGCATTATACGTCAGAGAGGTGCATTAGAATTAGATCAAAAGCAGATTAGAAGTAGAATGTTTAATTTCGTATCGCAAAATTTTCCATGATTTCTCCTCGATCGGTGTATTGATCTGCTTCTCCGTGTTTTCAGGTTATCGATAAAGAAACAAATGGTATCATGACCACCACAATTCTAAGCGAAGAATCTTCGGAAAAAATCAGTTAGAGTCGGATAAAATGCAACTCGCATAGACTGCAGCTGTTCGTGCATCTTCTGGGAGATCTAATTTTTGCACCTCCTTATGTCATATGAATATTCATGCTAGATTTACAGCAAAATGTCTGTTATCTTAATCGCACTGTTCGTTACATCTTCGTAAGTGTTCATAGTGGATGGCTCACTTATCGCGTCTTTTAGTTCACAAACAATTAAGTGCATTTAAACGTTCATTTCGGAAGTGTCTTTCAACTAAGCACATCCATTATTTTGACTGATTAAATACAGGGTAATTCGCGCAATTAAGGTACAAAATTTAATACTGTTATAATTGTGCGTGTATCGCGTATGTACTATACGAAAAAAGAAATTCAAGATCACCGAGTTCCTAGATCGGGATTGCGCAACGATCCATCAATTTCCCTTGAGCGATTCATTAATATCCCAACAAGCGTTCATTAGTTCCCTGTTCCGCACGTTCGTCTCGATCGGGAGCCGCATTTCTCGATCCCTTGATATGCCGGCGATAATCTACGATAAATATCGGAAGAGACGATTACAGGCTTTTGTCGGGACACATACACGTCGATACACGTGTTATTTACTCGGCCGACACGGGGGAAAGCACGGTGCGTCGCGTTTCACGCACGGACGCTTGCGATCACCGTCGACGGATCGCTTTCCAATATATGAAAATATTCCTGTCTATAATTATTCCGGGACCCTGTGTGATTCGTTTCGATGTACGACCTAGACCCGCTTGTTTCTCCTCTGTTCGAAAAAGAATTTTCTTCTTCCGACGCGTTACGTCGCCGAGGGTGTTCCTGTATTCTTTTCGAACTTGTTGCCGCTACGCGCAGTAGTCCGGGAGCCTGCTTTTTGTGGTCGAAACTAGGGCTGTTACTTTCCTTCGAAGGTCGAAGATTTCGAAGCTTCGAAACTTCGAATTTCGAAGCTACGATTTCAGAAACTTCGAAGATGATCAGAATCGAAGTTTCGAAGTTTCGAAGCTTCGAATCTTCGAAATTTATTTGCCAACCCAATAGAAAACAAAAAAGAAACGAACCGACGCGATGCACATAAACCGGCCGCTAGAAAAAATTCCGTGTCAAATATTTTTGTGAGTTTTACATCATACCAAAATTTCATTAAAATCGGCGTCTTACGGTTGGGTAACTTCCCTTGTAAGTACATTCCTGATATGATCCCGAAATTTATTAACAGAATGCAATTTTTTAAATTTAGTTTAATTGCGGAAAGTCCAAACGGAAAGTTCAGTGTCAATACCGGTGACTGACGTGGCGCTTAACGTGTTCATATTTTTATTTATCAAAAATCGTGGCATGGTAATAAACTCATAAGTTACAACTTCATGCGTTTCGAAGACTGAAATTTCGTGGAATTTCGAAGCTTCGAAACTTCGATACTTCGAAACTACGAAGTCCCCTTCGTTCCTTCGAATCCTTCGAATCTTCGAAGAGTCGAAGCTTCGAAAAAGTAACAGCCCTAGTCGAAACTGTTGTAGCAATGTTCAAAAGATAAATATGTTTCTTCTATCGATCGTATTTGCTGTTAATAAATGTTGAATGTTTTCGGCGCAACGGTTCGACTGTTTATTACTAATTATAAAACAATTTTGCTAATTATCAAACAAAATCAACGTTTCGATCGTTCAAAAGATAGTGTTGAAACTTCGCGCAGCTGTGAAAGAAGAGATAAGGGGAAAACGCGGGAATTGTTCAGGTTGGTGAACCGTCGGACCATGATCGATGCAGCAGCGATTAATCCCAGGTGAGAAGCCAAAGAGTCCACTAATCCGTGGACCGACGTCCGTCCGTAGTCCGTCCGGTGTCAACGAACCTCCTTGTGTTCGATTCGAGACGAGAGAGAACGCTCTTTCAGGTAACAGGTAACTTCGTCGTTAGCAGGTCGCGAGTACCCATGCATTACGGCCGATCGGTATTACACGTCGACGGTCGCGTGACAAATGATACGTACAGAGTACCGAGTTCGGCGGTCGGCGAACGAACGATCGGTAATACCTCGCGTCCCTTTGTCCCGATGCCTAATGCGGCGTATATTCGCCTAATCGACGAGACGCGTCGCGGACGCGCACAACTGATTGCGTTCCCGCGATTTCTCCGTGGGACCAGCTAGAACTCGAGAATATATTTTACAGCAGAGGCAGCGTTGCGAAACCACTGAGAAAAGGTTTTACGAACCGCAACTATAATTCTCGAAAAGAATCTCAAAGAATTTTCGAACCTAGAGAAAGATTGCGAAACCTGGGAAACAGTTCCAGATGCTGGAAAGTGTCCTCGGGATCGAAGAAAAGATTTTGGAGGAGGATCATGGGGACAAGGAAAAGATTTTGCCCGATAAATTAGAGGACAGGGGATTCCGAGGAGGATGAAATATTCTCCGGTTTTTCCTCGAAATCCTCCGACGCGACGTGCGCGCAATTCATTTACCCCGCGCGATTCCACGCGAATTCTCTGCTGCACGTTTCGCAAACCGCGTTGTCCGAAGATTGTCCGCGACTGACCGCTTCCAAGCCGATTGCTCGAACCTAGTGATGTTCCATGTTTGCCATGGTCTTGCATGCCTAATCCATTATCCTTCGAAATTGTCTGCGTCATTACCCATCTGTCTAAAGTGTCGATCGTGCGTCAGCGGTTTAACATGCGGACTGCCGCGCCGCGCCGCCACAGTGGGCTGTATGCCCGATTTCAGCGGTCAAAACTCAATTTTTAAAATTTTACATAAATTGTAAAATTTTTGTGGCTTGAGTTAGTTGAATATCTGAGGAACAATCTCCCATCATTCGTTTTCGTATTCATGTATCCATAAAGCACTGAAATTTGTCGGAAGTTTGAAATTCTGTTAACACTCTTTCATTCTTCGACGAATTCACCTATTAGTAATTGTTACCTTATTTACATACACTAACAGATTTTTGTTTTATAAACGTTTTGTTAGCTAAGTATAAGGTATACTTTTAAGAGAAATTCAGTTTTGTACTCTATACATTTTTTTAGTTATTAATATTTAAAGATAACCAACGATTCCGTCACTTTTTTATGATTCTAAGACTTTGGTAATGACTTTGTTATACCTACGGGTGCGATCGGGAGTTCATTTCTGTGCCATTGTATTCTTTGAAGTTTTCTGATTAAGATGCAAGAAAAAACGGCTGCTACTATGCGCTACTCCGTGTTTTAGAGTTGTTCTACGAAAAAATGGCCTTCGCGCGCGCGCGAAAATCGCAGCATTTCTCACATTCTGCATGTTCGCATTCGGTATATGAGGGAACTGTTTAACTCATAAACGCTCAATATATATATATATATATATATATATATATATATATATATATTTACTGTAGAATACTGTAAATATAATCTTTGTCTCTATTTTTTAATGTATTTAGTTTGATCAGTCAGTTTACGCTGAAAAGTGGAAAAAATTACGTCAGTATGTATATCACTTAATGAAGATATTTAATTTCAGTGATGAAAAATAAACATTATCTGCGTGGGTGGAGGCATAGAGGACATTTCAAGGTCACCTTGATTTTTTTTCTGGAAACACCTACTTTCTGTATCATAAATCGATAGACTGTCGAATTCTGAGTACAAATGTATTGACCTGCATATGTCCCAAATCTAATATTTTACGAGATATTATCCAAGTAATTTTCTATATTCTTTGAATATTATCTCGTTAACTATTAGGTTTAGGTCATATGAAGGTCAACACTTTTATACTCAGACTTTGATACTCTATCGATCTATGGTAGAAAAAATAGGACATTCCATTTTAAAAAGTTCAGGTGACCTTGATATCTCTAAAAAAATGACATAAAAACTAAATTTTTTGGCATCGTGTCAGCCCCATTGTACCATTCAAGTTTGTCCTTACCATATTTTACGTATCTTTGGAAACAACAAAGATATTTGAGGTGCAAACGTTAGGTGACTCACCCTGTATATTTAAAAAAACAACAATCTTTGTAATAAGTCTTTTAAAAAGATATTTTAAATGTAAATGATTATACTTTTCGATAGTGTACATAAAATAGACGAATAACGTTAAAAGATTGATTATAATCCGCAGTACTTGATTCGAAAATAGCTACAAACTTTACAATCTGATACGCTCCTATTTATGGACGGATTTTGCACTCAAAACATCCATTTTAGTAAAAACGGTATATAGCAAAAAAAGTAGAAATCTCAAGCTTTAAAATGGTTGTTTTTTCATCAAATTTGGATAAATTTTAGCAAAGTTACAGCAGTTTCAATAGTGAGCGAATTTTGAACTAGCTGTGGCCGCTGAAATCGGGCATACAGCCCACTGTGCGCCGTCCCGAAAAATTCCTCAAAATCGATTTGCTAATTTCACAGAGTTGAATGAATTTGCAGAGTTCGAGGTTGTCAAAGTTACTTTTGAATAATCGTAGATTTTTTAAAGTGTATCGATGCGTTCACGAAGACTCTGGTATTGTGGAAAACGAGTACGAATGGACATCGCGTGAAAAAAAGGACTCTGAAACTCATATTCGTTTTTTATGGTTAACCGCAATTAGCGGTTGACCCGGGATCAACAAAAACTGGCTGATTGTTTAACTCTTTACCGTCGATGCTAATAAACGTCAGTTTATTCGACTAGTAAACGCAGCACCTTTTTACGTACTGTTTTGTCCTCTGCAAAAAAAGTTGACGCTCATGACTAGATGCATATCGGATCCATTAAACGTTGCGATTTTTTCTGCTGCTATACGAACCGATACAGTCGATCAATTAACACTGCCATGCTTCGGTCATGTAACAGTGACACTGTCATTTAACTAAGTGTCATAAATCTGATTAACTAAATTATGTCAATTTCGTGAGAATTTTGGGAGTTTGTGACTGGACAGTCAACGTGCGAAAAACTGCATCCTTAGTGCAGTGTTCAAGTCTCAAATCTTCATTTCGGGGGAGTGAACTTTTGATCCTTTGGTTTCACTCGTCGCATCAGTTGTAACGAAATGCAAACGGAGATGAAAAAAAGCAATATGAATACGCACAGTCTTCGATTGAGCAACCACTATGGTGGAGCACCAGAATGTACCTTTATTGGCTTTACGCTATTAATTTACGATGTTTGCCGACATCACTCGACGGACGTTTAACACTTTTAGCGGGCTTGTAGTGCGGCTCTTTTAATGTTGTTGCGCGATTCCAACGAGCGTTAGAAACCGAGGAACATATTCTGTAAAAAAAGCCTAGAGCAGGCCTGGCCAACGCGCGGCCCGCCACGTTAAATTGTGCGGCCCGCCGGGCGATTTTATATTTCTATTGAAACTTTTGTTTAAAAAAAAAATTAAACAAATGAGATCTCATTGGAGAGATACTCCAACTTAAGATAATTTGCACAACGAGTTGTAGGTAAGTGCTTTTGGATCCACTTGTGTTTGTAAAACATTTTTCTCGAAGATGAAATTTACAGAGTTCATCACGTGCTTCATTAACTGATGCCAATTTAGAAAACCAGCTAATATGAATATAGATTCATAAAAATTAAGTGAAAGAAGGGATAAACAAATATCTCATTAATTAAGACTCGAGAGTTAATTATATTGAATCATAGTATAACAATTTCAACATAGTATATCTAGTTTTATTCATTTTGTATTTGTATTACATTTTTTAAAAGCATGTTTACTTAAATTGCGGCCCGCTGTAATGTTACGCGTCATCGAAGTGGCCCGTGAAACCATTTGGGTTGGCCAGGCCTGGCCTAGAGCATACTGTAGTTTAAAGTGCTGCAAAATCGCAGAACAACTTTTGAGGGAAAACTTCACGCTTCACAATGAGCACAGACGGAACGCTGTAAGATTTTTCTACGCGACGTCACAGGAGTTCAAAGATGAACGTGCAAGGAAAATGGAAATTTGCAGTTTCGCGGACCGTCCGCAGCTTCCGCTCGCGGATTTGTGGCCGGGAAGAAGAATAGCAACAAAGGGACGAGCTTTGAACCTGTCGGCTCGAGACACGAATTACGCGCAATAAAAAGCGGCACGTTTGAGATCGAGAGGCCTTCGCCGATCCGAAGGACACTCGACCCGCGAACTGCGAACTTTCAAGCGTGCGCAGGTGCAGGAACCGCTGTGTCCACGAAAACGGATGTGACCGGCGACCTGTAATTTAGCGTGATTGCGCGATTAACTGGAAATCCGGGAACCCTGTCTCTCGCGGCGCGACGCAACGCAACTTGATGAATCTGTCAGCTGAGAAGCGGGGACCGGATCAAGTTCAACACGACATGTGTATCGTGTTAACATTCTGGCAGTCCTGAACGCAGAATTTACTGTTTTACCAGCGAACCAAATTGATCAACCGATTGATCGAGACCACGTGTAATCGGGATCCGGTTAATCGCAAGCAAGCATTGCCGGACATCGTCCGAGGAACACAGATTCAGCAGAAACGAGTGTCACGAACAAGACGCATTTTTCATCTCGATAATACAGTCGATAATGATGCACTGGCGCGACGCGACGTCGCAAAAAGGTCAGTTGCAGGCTACACGCTGCACACACGTATGTTGAACGGGTTCAGGAGCATGCCAGCAGAAGAAAGTTCGACGTTCCAAGGTTGCCGCGCTATAAAAATCTGACGCAAACCGTATCGGCCATTGAAAGATCCCCGTTTCCCGATGATGGGCCGAGGAGAAGCGGTTAGGCGAACTTGTAACAGGAGAACTTGCGAGGCTGTTCTGACGTTACGCGGGACCTTGATAGAATCTGGAGCCGTCCGACTATGTTGTCGCATAATTTTTCTGCTCGATTCGGTTCACGCCGCGTCCTACATAGCGCTCGGAACAAGAGAGAGAGAGAGAGAGAGAGAGAGAGAGAGAGAGAGAGAGAGAGAGAGAGAGAGAGAGAGAGAGAGAGAGCAAGCTCAACAATAGCCGGCCTTCGAAAACGGCAAGGGTAAATCGTATAATGCGAAACAACCGCCCATTAAACCCTGGAACGTTCAATGACAAATTAATCGATAAGACTTTGCGCGCTCACACCATTGTCTCCGCTCTATCGAGACCGTAAATAGGTGTTCATCTTTGTTCTCGATTCAAGACACCTACATAATCCGCCCACTTCAGTCTCTTTTGAAGACCATGGCTTTCTCCAGAATAATTATAAACGCTTTTATTCGGTGAATATTTAACTCTCCGTGGACAACCAGTCCACGATCAACGATTAAAAAGAAGGGTGAGCTCGACTCGGTTTAGAGAAAGCAAAATGCACTCGGTTTTCCGCGAACTGTCGTGCAGAGTGAGCAAGATGCCACGTGTCCATTCCGCGAAGCACAATGGCACCTTGAAAGTATCGCGAACCGTTCGCAATTAAGAGAACAAACTGAAAAGTATGTGCACACTTTAAACGTCCAGAAAAACCGAAACGTATGCAGTTTTTGCGCGAGTCTTTTCGCGCAAGGCAAAATGCAAATGAACGCTCGAGATTTCATGTGCGTGTTCTGCGAAACAGAGTAAAACTTTTTTATAATTTTTCTATTGCTTCGAACGCGGCCGAACAGGAGTACAATTGCTTCGACCTTCGGAAAATTCTTTTCAAAACTGATGTGGAGAAATGTGTGTGATACTGCCATCAAACACGATATAAACGCGCAACCATTTTAATAAACCCACGTGATAGAGTGGACCGCGCCGTTTCTTTCTGCATTAGTGTATTTTTTGGTGCATCACGTTCCGAGACCAGTTGGCGAATTCCCAAGTAATTTCTCAGCGAAGAGTCACACTGTTCGCGCGTCACCCTGCGAAATCGGGAAAATCCGCCCAGGGACAAGTTTTCGAATCGGAGACGTTGAAGAAACAGGGCCTCGCGGCCTCTGGCCGTATTTGCCAATACACGTTGTTGTTTCCGATGGCGTGCGGAACCGAAAATAAAAAGTTCTAGCCTTAGTTATTAACCCAATTCGCGAATGCAGATATGTATGTTCGTCGGACCGATCGTTCGAGTACTGGATACTCACCGATAAAAGGTGGCTCTATTGCCTTTGAAAATTTTCCCATCTTCTGCTGCTGTCCACCTTCGTTATTGTCCGTGCCAGCCGATCGATGAAAAGTGTTTGCGATCTTCGATACTGTTCGGGGAGTTCTGTAAAGTGACCCGGCGTTTCACTCTATTCTTACACGGGACAGAACATTTAGAATGAATTCTCTTCGCTTCTTTTATGAAGGGGCTGCGCGAACCTTCTCCGCCGAATAAAAATTGTCTGCGTCTCTCAAGTCTCCAAAATGAATCATCTTAACCCATAATATTTATCTAAACTCACTCCCAACAAAAAGAAGAAATCAACACATACTAAACGCCCGCGCATCTCAAATAGAGCCTACGCATGGGTCCCAACCGACCCGGTACGATCCAAGCGGTGGTTCAAACGACTCGCCAAAAAATTGTAGACCTTCCTCCACCTTAAGAAAACAGAAAAATTCTCCCCCACCAACACACCTTCGAAAATCCGAACACTGCGGTATAACGTCCACGAGGTGGTGCCACCTAGGCGGACTTTAGCCCGGCTCGCTCGGCTGTCAGCTCGCAGGCGCATTTCCCGGTGCATCTCCGGTTCGAGGCTGGTCTCGAGCGTCGCGTCATTCCTTCTCCGCGGTCTGTTCACGTTAGTTCGTCGTTCTTTCTTCTCTCCGCGCTGGGATTTTTCTCTCTCGTCCCGGTGCCTCGCTGGGAAACCGCGCGGCAGGCTCAGCCGCGGCAACAGTTAGCCGTCTCTCCTCGTTCCACCTGTTTCCTCATCGCTTAATCTACTTTCTCCCTCCGTCTCTCTCTCTCTCTCTCTCTCTCTCCCTTCTCCCCGTATCGACCCCCTCCTTTTAGTTCGCGTCGGTTCCCCTTAGTGGCCGCTGACCGATAAGCGTCACTGTCACGGCCGAAGAAAGAGGAGGTCGGGGCTCCCGCCGACAGCTGTCCCGGTTCTCTCGCCACGGACCCAAAGGATATCGGCCCCAAAGGCTGCCAGCAGTCCCCAAACTGGCCCCCGGTACCACGGGCCACACGACAACATGTCGCTAATCGCCGGCTGCTTCCGACGACTCACCGAGACACCGGTTAGATGCGAGGTAAACAATCAACTCCGGCGCCATTCTTCTCATTGATCCGAGTGCCACGATCACAATCTATCGATCAAATTACGGTTCGTTTCTGATTAATGTGGAACCCCTCCTCCAGAATATTTTGCAGAATTCTGGCACAATTCGCAATAGGTCTTACACGTATGTCGAAAGATGATGAAGGTCTATCGACGAAATTACAGTTCGTTTTTAATTTACATAGTTAGATTAACAAAGTTAGATTCGCTCTCTTTAAAGCGTCACTCGATTTTCTAGATTTACGTTCTGCAGTTTGAAAACGTCAGTAATTCATAAAACAGTGATAATAATTCAACTAAGGTTTCGTTTTTAGAAATTAATCGTCCATTTCCGCGAGTGCCTCTAATACTTTAGTGATCCACTGTATCATTCTGCTCATCGTTATCATCAGCTCTCAGAATTATTTCACCCCTAACAGACGTTCCACTATCGTTATATTTCAAGAATTGATAAGACATAATTGAAATTGTTATAATTTCCTCAAAAATAATCGTACAATAACGAACACGGACTCATTTTAAAGCGTAGATCAATCCAATTCTCCTAGGATACATTTGCATAACGCGGTCATTAAAAATGTGACAAACAAGCGAAGACCAAATTATTCTCGAAAATTTTTCAAATATCGAGTCCACTGTGTTACAAAATTATGATAATTACAATTCCGATTTCATTGAGAATCTCTTGAATTCTTGAGAATTTTGTAAGCACGATGAGCGCTCGAAAGCTTTTCAGAAATTGGAAGCTAGATGTTGAAATGCTTTTTGGAGCTTCTGTATTCTCGTAATAGTACCTACATAGTACATGTGACTAAAACAAATAGATGTAACAACGGTCGGAGAAGAGTCAAAGTGGCCGTGCGCTGGTCAAAGGCAGAGAAAACACTTGTCCCGCAAGAACCGTGTATAGCTATGCTAAACAATAGCTGGAGCGGAGCAGAGTATACAGACAGAGGGAAGGAAAGAGAGAGAGAGAGCGAGAGCGAGAGCGAGAGTGGTGATCGTGAAAGTGATAATAGGAGATTCGGGAGCCGACTCGTGAATATTATCGAGGGTCGGGGCCGGTGTTTTCAAGTGTCTCCTCTCGTGTGCGTCGGAGCCGAGAGAGTGAGGAACGAGTCGAGTGCAAGTGAAATAAAGAGGTTCTAGCTGTTCCTGAAGTGGTGGGGGAGATCGCTCGACGAACATGAAACAGAGAAAAGTGCTTCACTGTTGTAGTAGTTCAACACTTTCACACCTAACTGCAGCAGTAACACCTACTGCAGCTTCATCTTTCAATGCACAAGGATTCCGCATCAGATCCTACAATCTCACAATTGATGCATCATCGATCGTTCCACAATCGAAATCTCTAGATCCTAGAGATCCCAGAAAGTTTTCTCCTGTCATCAATCACGGCGACGTTCGATCGTTGAAGCGCTGTCGACAATCGAAATTATTTATTACCTCGAACCCTTGAAAATATCCTTGGAAATTGTGTTGGTTGATAGTCGCATTTGCGACCTCGAGTGCGCACTTGATCTCATTGTTTCCTCGTCATTGGGCCTCGATGGCTTCATTGCTGGCGCTATTATGGTCTTCAATCTTAGGGCGGCGATATCGACAGATCCGCGTTATGGCTGTCTTCAAACTTTGCCTTTTAATCAATTGTTGTAAGAGGCTCGTTTTACGCTTTGAGAGATCGCTGCTCCGGGACATTTCTCCAGGTCGAAGACTCCTATTTATATATTATATATTCCGATTGTTGAATTCGAAATTTGTGCTACCCTCAGAAAAATTGTGCTACCCTCAAAAAATTCGTACAACTTCGAAATTAACTTGTTTCATTTGAAATAAATTTTCATAATCATGAGACTTAACGCGTCTGAACCGACCGACGCGACGCGAACGTGCCAACTCGAAAAAGTGACCAATGTCGCCTTGCCATTTGTTAGAATCGATCGATCACTGTCAAAGAGCCCGACGAAACGGTAGCTAGATATCGAAACGTCTGAACGATATTAACAGATTAAAAAAATTGATTGCTCATGGATCGGATCGATAACGGAAAATCAAATTATCGCGTTGAATTTCTGTCCTGTTCTCGTGTTTTACGATCTAACTGCGCCTTTCCCATAAAATACAAGATGTCCGCTGCATCCAGCCATTACTTTAACTCCATTCCCTCCGAGATACGTTCTTTGCGGTCCTGTAAACGTGCTTGGCGTCCTTTCACACTTAACCAGTCCCGTGAATTGTTTCTCTCTTCCTTTATTTTCTCTCCCCCCGTTCTTTGTTCCCCTTCTCTCTTTTGTTTCTGCTTTATGTAGTTCCGGTGGTCTCGCATGTAACCTTTCATTGTACCTCCTCGCCTTAGAGTTATTTGTGATATTAATGAGTTAATTATAGTTCGCAAAGGTTTTAACGCCAGGAAATTTTCAATTCTGTTCTGCCTCGTTTCTGTGGTGCTGTAATTGTTCTCTTCCGCGGTGAAATCGAGTTGTTCGTGTGCAATTACAACGTTTAACCCAATTATCCATGAGCAACGTGTATATTGAAACCGAAACGTTCCTCTGTGAGAGAGTGTAATTAAATTTATTTAATTAAAATCAACGCAAAAGACAAATAAATTTCATCTGGGAATAGTATATCGGCGCAAGTTGCATTCTTTTTATTTCGGAGTCTATTCCAGACCTCGCCGACAAGAACTTTAATTTTCTCAGGGACTAAATTAAAAAAAAAACATAAAAATCGTGATCAGAGTCCTGATAGAAATTGTTGAACCTGCGGATAAACAAACCAGTTTCCCGGAGCGGCGCGGCAGCGTCCAGTAAAATTGGGTTAATAACGTCGCAATTATTGTTGTTATTAATTTATGCGTGGCCGGTAGGGCGGCGTATACGCGAGCATCGTGTTTTCCTGGTTCGGTGTAACAACGGTGAGCGTCGGGACGCCCTGCGCTCGGCGTTAGCTTCGTCGAGTGACCGCGATTAAACGTCGCCGAATGCTCGATGTGGGTCAGTCGCAGAAACTGTGACACACGCGTGGCTTTTCGCTCGCAGGACCTTGAACACTATCGGGACAATTATGCTCCCGCTAATCTACCTCCGATCCTGCTAGCTCGTGACTTCGCTTATTGAGTCGGGCCGTGCCGCGCCGCGCCGGGACAGAGGGACAAAGAGGCGGAGATAGGAAGATAGGAAGATAGGGAAAGATAGAGACCGAGAGAGAAAGATGGAGGAAGATAGGGAGAGGGAGAGAGAGAGAGAGAGGAAGCTTCGTCGTCGGAATTTCCTCGATTTCATTAAGCCCTCCCTCGTTACGCTAATGGATTCCCCAGGTTAGTCTTGAATCCTGTGGAAGTCCCATTTTCGTCCCGCCGCGCCGCTCATATTTCTCTACGTTCGACGAATTCCGCTCTGCGGATTCCGGAAAACGCTCCTCCAGACAGCTGGGATCCCTTTTCTGCTACCAGAGACCATTTACTTGTACATGAACGACGGATCTTTCCTTCCGCTTCAGTGTAGGGTGACCTGTCCAGTGAACACTTTATTTAATTTCCTGAGTGCCGTTTCTGTGAGGAGACCGTGTCAATATCTACCAGCGATTATTTCCGATTTTTTCAAGTGTACGAACGAAATTTTTATTCAGTTTGTAGTTACCAGTGCAATATTGATTACGTTTCAATTCAGAACGGTTTTCTATGGACTTTTGTATGTGTTTCGTCTCGCAGGACGATCGTACACGAACGCACAGTTCTGATTTATCCGAGCGCGCGCTCTCCCATGAATAATATAACAATCTCACGGCAACGTCGTCTAAATAAAGCTTTAGAGAAGTGGCCAATTACTCCGTTCAGTGTATACGCGGCACAAGTTTCGCCGAGGAACGAGAACATTTCCTTTCTGAAACTGCCGCACGTGCTCAACTTGTCCCTGCAGGCCGCTTTAAACTCCCACCGAATTGCTATACGTACTCTACTAGAGATCGCTGGATTGAAATTGTTAACGCGATTAGCGAACAACCGTTGCCTTGTGCGACTCCGCAGGCTTTTTGAAAACTCAGTACCCGAGGCCTTTGAGCTTGTAGTTTTATTCGAGTCGTAATGGAATTCTTAATCGACTTTGTGAGCTTTACTCTTTGACCTGTCTTTCCCTGTTGTCGCATAAAAATGAACTGTGAGCATCCACACTGTAGCTACATTTACTCTCTGCTCTAGGATTTATTCTCCTCCTAATAAATTGAAAAAGATGAAATTTATTCGATGCAGATGTCAGATTGATGAACAAAGGTGTGATCGTACTACAATTGGATAAAATAAATTTGGATGATAAACTGGATCCACCGGGTCCGAGGACCCTGGGAGAACTGAGGATTTTCGTTGGCGCACACCCTTAATAGACACACGATCCCCTCCATTCGGTTGCGCGCGACATTGCGCGTGGCACGGTGATCGATAGATCCATCGAAAATCGTATTCACCGATGTCGACGGTAGCCCACGACCGTCTGTTTATCTAGGAACTATGAAAGTTAGCTGTGGTTCAGCGGTGGGGGTTAAGGGTGCCGGCGCAGCCGTGCAAGAGTGTGGTGGCACACACATACATTGCTAAATCTGCATATACGTATATGCAAATTACAAGGTTTTTTTGTACACAAAATGACGCTTTATTATTGCAAAGAGGAGTTCAGAAACGGTCAATTGTGATTCCTAAAAGTCCAATCTTTTGGGCTGCGGTGCCCAAAATGCATATTTTTACGTTATCGAGCAATAATTTGCAACATTCGGCAGATACCGCCTGTCACGAGGCATCCAAAGCAAGCATGATATCACAAGATGGCCGCCACTGACAGAATTTCGTGAATATTGTGTCATTTATCGTTCGAATCAAAAAAGTCGCACCGCAGCGATATAGCCAGGACATGTACAAAGGCGGTGGCGTGTATTTTTAGTTGAACAATATTTACGAAATTCTGTCAGTGGTGGCCATCTTGTGATATCATGCTTGCTTTGGATACCTCGTGACAGGCGGTATCTGCCGAATGTTGCAAATTATTGCTCGATAACGTAAAAATATGCATTTTGGGCACCGCAGCCCAGCGTTTGTGTACAAAAAAACCTTGTAATTGCATATACGTATATGCAGATTTAGCAATGTATGTGTGTGCCACCACACTCTTGCACGGCTGCGCCGGCACCCTTAAAAAGGTAAAATAAAATGCCCGCAAAGCGGTAGACGTTTCATTGAAAAACAAAACAAACCGCTCCACCTTCGTTCCACATTACCTTCACCCTCCGCGATTACCAGCCGGCCAAGGTTCAATCTGACACAAAGCCCCGGTAATTGTTTCAGTTGAAGGGCTACAAGGTCACCGACGTGCACCGCACGAGGAAGTTCGGCGTGGCCTGCAGAAGCCTGCAAGAGTTGAAGCGGAAAGCTTGCGCGAAGCTGAACGTGAGTATCGAGCCATCGATACCATCAAACCCCGTGTGTCCGAGTGTGTTTGCACTTTGCACGCGCGCGTCCCTCTCTCGAATAGGCGATCGATCGATCACACGGCTCGGAAGGGCGTCGAGTGATCCGCAAAACCCGTATCACAGTTCCCGCCGTTGCTTTTACATGTTCTAATAAAAGTTGCTCGAACGAAACTGGGTCATAAAAGCCTCGCAGCTGATCCATACAGCAACGGTTCTCTCTCTCTCTCTCTCTCTCTCTCTCTCTCTCTCTCTCTCTCTCTCTCTCTCTCTCTCTCTGTCTGTCTCTCTCGACGGCGAAAAATTGTAACACGGCTCGCTGTTTCGTCGCCGATTGTTCCTCAAACGGCGAGGAACCCCGCGGAAAATCCCTGGGAAACCGAGACTGCCGTTTCATTCACGAAATCACCGCTGCTTTTCATCCTACCCGAGCTCGACGATCTCCTTCGTTCGTCTACAGTGCCGTCCAAAAGTCTCATTCTCTTGGATTCGCTATTGTTGTAGACTGCGGATTTTAATGCGAAATAAAAATTGTCAGGTTAACACCAAGGTGCAGGAGTTTTATTATTTTATCGTTTACTATTTCAATGTTAAAAGCAGTATTCCTCATTTTTGTGAAAAATGCGTAAAATCCGCAGTCAACTATTATTGTATTATTTATCTTAGGACAGAGATTGTTTCACCCAGAGCACGCTGGTTTATTTGATCAGTAGAGCGTGTGGCACGTGCGTCGCGCCGCGCCGCGCCGCGCCGGGGCCATCGTGGCGTAACCCTGATCGCTGCAACCCTGAAGAACTGTTATGACATCTACAAGGGGGTTGGTCCGGGGATTTCCTTGATTCCGGTGGATTTTCTGAAGCGGTCCTAGGGCTCTTCTAATTACCTGGTCCGGATGATAGGGATCGGGAGGCTTTAAAGAGAAAGCAGAGAGAGAGAGGAAGAGAGAGAGAGAGAGAGAGAGTGCGGGGGCGTTGGTTGCGAGCATTTCGCGGCTAGGTTAATCCGGTTGCGGGGCGACCTTGGAGCTGGATCGCTGTTCGCCTGCAGCGTGTGCAGCTCTATCGAACCAGCCGGGCCACGGACAAGGAGCAGCCTCAATGTCAAGGTCGCCTGTCCGTCTGCTGGACCAACACCCGCACCGGTCGAACCTCCCAGCATCATCCTGAGCCAACATCTTTTCGATCTGCTCGCCCGGTCGCCTTCCGGGCGACTGGGGACCAGATACCTTGTGACCCTCTACGCCCTACGCTTACACACTTACACCGTGAAACGGACGATACTGCGAATTGATTGCGGTTATGCGCGCCGGGATACCACCGCGATTTGTTCTTGCCGCTTGCCGCGAGCGGTTTCTTGCTGCAGGATGCTTCAAAGCAAATGGTCTTTGATCGCGATTGCAATTGATTCGATTTGTTACTAGAGAATCTTTATGCAAAATTTAATTTTTCCGCGTCGATTACAAGTTACAGAAGCTAAGTAGATATTTCTTTTCTTCATTAATTATTTTAATACGTTGGATTTTAATAAAAATATTCGCTTGATCCCAGGTCGAGTGTGATTCGAAAATTTTGAAAGAGATCCTAATTGTCTCGGGGATATTTTTCATGTTTTTCCGATGGGCTAAGAGTCCCTATGCGAATGAGTTGTATTAGTCGAGGATAATGAGTCGTAAAATATTTGAATATTTCGGCTGTTTTGCATTTTGCTTAGTCAGGTTCGCCATAAATTCATAAAATCCATTTAATTGCAGATGTTTCGATTGTATTGTGTATATATGACTGGCGAAATCAGCACGGGACGAATAAAATGAAATTGGGAAAATATCGTGGACCATGAAGGGTTGATGGTTTAATTAGTATTGCTTGAGGCGAGGTAACATTGATTTGTTGATGCTACGCGACATTTGGATGTAGAGAGTGATCCAAATGAAATGGTCGGTTTCGAAAATTTTACTCCAAATTGTATACGTTCTAATCCTGTTGGTTTATTTCGTATTTTTCGTTTAGACATGGTAGTATTGATCTGTTGATTCTGTAGAGATTGTGTGTAATACAAGGTGATTCCAAACACATCGTCGAGTTTGGAACCTCCTCTTAAAATTGTGCCAATTTTGATCTGGATTTTAAACTTTGTTTAGTATTTTGTACTATGGCAAAGCAAGATTTATTGAATATTAAAGAGGCACCCTCTACATAAAAATCTCAGCTCCCACGGATAGCCCCTTCGATCGTAGGTAGCCGTGCTCGATTAAACAGCATCAATTTCCCATGGAGATGAAGAAACGGGTCCTCTAGCTAGCCGCAGAAAGATCCGAGAAATCAATTTCGAAACGATCGGTTCCCTACAATCGCTAGGATCGCGTGAGTGCGCGGTATAATATTTGTCAAGCAAATATTGAAATATTCGCGAGCTCGCAGGCCGATACTTGGCGTGTGTAATATCTGACCAATATTTGTTGTGAATTTTTCGCTCTCCCAGTTGATTGGGTAAACTGAAGGATCAAAATCCAAAGACACGAGCTTGGAGTATAAACTCTTGAACGTTCTCAGGTTACCAATGACCTCGCTGAAGTCAATGTCTTCCTATTGGACGGATCGCTGATCGACGAGGAATACTTTTATACTCTGGAGCCTCAGTCCACGCTGATCGTGCAGAAGCCTGGCGAAAGAGTTCTAAGCGGTCAGTACAACATTTAAAAGTATTATTAATCGCGCAACTCTTCTTTACTTCATTCTTCAGATCACGAGTGTCCAAGCATAATTGATTATTAATTTAGGGTCATCGCGTATTCAAAATATACAGGCTATGGCCGGACCGGTGGTACAACCGAGCAGTGGGTGATACTACATGTAAAAATCAGTCGGAAAAAAGGAATAACATTTTTTCGTTTTCGAGAAAATCGAGTTTAAAGTTCCGCCAGGTTCGCGTGCTTTAGTATATGCACAAAGTACAATTGGTTGACCATGGTCAGACGATTCCTGTCCAATAGCACGTGCATTCCCTGCATTTTCAAACTCGGTTTTCTCGAAAACGAAGCGTCAAACAAAGAAATGTTATTCCTTTTTTTTTACTTATTTTTACATGTAGTATCACCCACTGCTCGGTTGTGCCACCTGTCCGGCCACGCCCTGTATAAAAGTACCTCTTGGAGCCACATGAAAAATAAACTTGGAGCACATGAAAAAGAAAAATTCCTGTATTATCAGTACTTTGTAGGCTCCTCAGAAATATTTTCACAATTTCATAAATAAAAGGAAATACCATTTTTAAACATCCTACTTCGAGTAACTCGAATTTTTAAATGTTGAAAGGACGATCATAATATAACAGAGATAAAGTAGAATATGGAGAATAATTTTGCTTTCTCAAGTCGCTACCTATGGACTGGTAGAAGTTTACGTCTTCCAAGTTGTTGGAAAATTTCTCCGGGAAAACGTGTGCACGTCAGGATTCCTCGTTGCTCGAGGAAACGACGCGTTATCGTCCCATTCATGCTCACGAAGATGGATTCGCGAGAGAAAAAGAGAGAGAGAGAGAGAGAGAGTGAGAGATTGGACAATGTGCCTGGAAGCGTGACGGTTCTCGGAGAGTTTCCCAGCACAGTTTCCCTCGACCCGACCCGTCTGCTTACAGACGCGGACCTCCTCTATGACACCTTGAGGCGCGTCAACATCGATTTCCTGACTGCCGGCGACAAGGCGTCCGAGTTCCTCACGGAAAACCTTAAGGCGAAGGTCGCGATTCTGAATAGCAAGCTGAACAAGGACGACTCGATGACTACGTTCACCAACAGGGACGAGCATCCCGATTGGTTCCGCGGTTTGGAGACCAACTACACTACCAAAGTGAGTCTGGGATCATTGTTTCCATCGTTCTCTTCATCTTCGACGACAGGCAGGAATTTTCATGGCGCAACGCGCAATCAATATCACTCGTGCACGTGTCGATCGTGATCTCAGGGCCGCCGCACAGTGGGAAAAAGTGACTTGCCTCGCTTCAAAAAGAAATAACTTTCGATAGAAATGAGGTAGAGCGATGAATTTTTTTTTAAATTAAAGCTGAAACTTTGCAGAATATGGGAAAAATAGGGAGATTACGTTACGAACGGTTTTTAACCTTGAGAAAGTTCGTTAAACTTTCACAATTTCCAGAAAATGTGGTTTCTGCGTTACCACGGGCAGAAAAAATTTTTTAAATTTTTGCTATATATCATTTCCCGTAGATTTTTTCACGCTGATTTCAAATCTGGTCTCAAAATTTGTCTACGACCTCTGGTTTTTTCAAGAAATCGATTTTTGTGACAAGAAATTAATGAAATCATGTTTTCGTTTAAATGATTTTATAACACACTAATTTGAACATATGTACATCGTATTCTCGTATATACAACACCATATAAATAATAATAATAAAGTATTTGAATGTTTTAAGTTACGAAACACATGAAGCACCTCACATCTCGTCATCACTTGACGGATGTATCGCTGACATATTACTACTGGCACTTTCTGCAAGCTCTGTGTATCTGTAATGTATAATAATATGACTTAGATATGTATTGTTCATAATTATACTCTTATTTATAGAAGAAAGTGAGTACTTAATCTTTTTAACTTACATATTTTCATCGACGAAGTTTCTAACTTCTGGTGCAATTTGATTTCTTCGATAGAATCGTAATCGATCTTTTATTAAGATCAGTGATATTTTAGGATCGGTTAACTGTACTGCTCGATTAAAAACGTCTAACAATCTGTTTTTTCGACTATTTTGTCTGGAATGAAGAATCATATTCTTCCTATAAAGCTTATGCCATGACTCGTTCGCATCCTCTGAATAGTACGCTATTGGCAATAGAAACTGCTGGGCTATTTCGCAACCATGTTTTAATAATTTATGTAACGTTGGGCTCATTCGAGCCCATGGAAGTAGTGTATGGTGGACACAATACGTCTGCCAACAGAACTGTTCAAGCTCTCTTATTTTTTAAGGCTTCTTACACTTAAACACTAATAATATTGTCGCAACATTTTTTACAAATTGAACATCAATTTCCAGAGCTTCTGCAAATATTGCTGGTTTTTCGAAGCATCTTCTAGCGACATTGCCAGTGTTTGTTGTGCCATGCCCTTGTAACACTTGGTCTACTAGAACACCAAGCTTGGCATATATTATATATTATTCTTAAGAAAAAGAATATTGATGCAGAAAATAGAAATGATATGAAAATAAACTTGTTTATCGATTTCAGAGCAATTTGAAGAAAGAAAAATTATTGTAAAGAATAATATATATCGAAGAAATCAAGTTGCACCAGAAGTTAGAAACTTCGTCGATGAAAATATGTAAGTTAAAAAGATTAAGTACTCACCTTCTTCTATAAATAAGAGTATAATTATGAACAATACATATCTAATTCATATTATTATACATTACAGCTACACAGAGCCTGCAGAAAGTGCCAGTAGTAATATGTCAGCGATACATCCGTCAAGTGATGACGAGATGTGAGGTGCTTCATGTGTTTCGTAACTTAAAACATTCAAATACTTTATTATTATTATTTATATGGTGTTGTATATACGAGAATACGATGTACATATGTTCAAATTAGTGTGTTATAAAATCATTTAAACGAAAACATGATTTCATTAATTTCTTGTCACAAAAATCGATTTCTTGAAAAAACCAGAGGTCGTAGACAAATTTTGAGACCAGATTTGAAATCAGCGTGAAAAAATCTACGGGAAATGATATATAGCAAAAATTTAAAAAATTTTTTCTGCCCGTGGTAACGCAGAAACCACATTTTCTGGAAATTGTGAAAGTTTAACGAACTTTCTCAAGGTTAAAAACCGTTCGTAACGTAATCTCCCTATTTTTCCCATATTCTGCAAAGTTTCAGCTTTAATTTAAAAAAAAATTCATCGCTCTACCTCATTTCTATCGAAAGTTATTTCTTTTTGAAGCGAGGCAAGTCACTTTTTCCCACTGTGCGCCGTCGCGTTCGAAATACTGAAAAATCCGTGCGCCCTTCAGCGACAACTTCGCATCCGGGAATAAAAAATAGTCTGCCGGAGACAGGAATCGGGTGAATAGGACAGACGGTTCAACGCCGCAGCCTTTCTTTGAGCTAGAAAAGCCGGAACAATCGCTGCGGCGCGGCGCGGCGCGGCGTGACACGCTGACATCCTTTGCTCTGCGTGGCACTCGCTGACACACAAAACACGAGGCAACCGTGATAAGCACGCCGAGTAAACCGTGACAGAAGGCATGCAGTGTGTCGCGAGACTTATCGCTGAACTGGGGATCTTTATGCAAACTCCGGTTTCTCAGCTGGAACTGATAACAACGGAACGTCGCATTTTAATATCCAGATTCACTTTACAAGATCGTGAAACGGCCTAACAAATTCAAAATTGTTTTATTCATTGTCTGCGCAATAGATGTATCTGTGCACTATATTCTTAGTTCACTTCAGTTTCTCATAATTGATTCGATGTGTCCGCGTCGGTGTAGACGTATGAGCAACATTAAGAAAGCAGCTGAGCACCGGGAAAAACGCGATCGCACGCGAGCCCCGCCGCAGAGAGATAGCGATAACGAACTAATTAATTATTCCGTGGAACCCTTAGACCGTGGGGTCGAGATTCCCTCGGTGAAACTTGACGCGCGATAAATGGCAACCCGGTGAGATTAAAGTGGAGCCGTTGTAACGTTAATTAGCCCGAGCGATATTGGACGACGCGGGGCAGATTCGGCCTCATTAAATCGCACTATACTTTGGTTAGAGTATCTCGCTCCACCACGCGTTTAACACCTTGACTGCCGTCTCGTAAACTATTTGCTCGCATTTAAACATTCATTCTTGTCCTGATGCATCGACTACTCCCAATCCACTTTGATTCGATAATCGAACCGAACATGATCCGAAATGTCAATTTTCTGCACCGTATCACTAACAATTTTATTTTGTTAATATTGTTTCGTTGAATTAGATTTTTAATTTTCTTTCAAACGGACAATCGTTCCACCGTTTGTGTAAGCAATGTCTAGAAGGAAAGAGGACGCTGCAAGCATCGATGCAGCGTTATTATTTCCAGCATATTACGTTGGGGAGCTATTAATAAGGCGCTCGCTAGCCTTGGTGAGTGGGTGTCTGCAGGAAATTAATTCACGCCTGCCCTTTACTTAGCGGGAATAACTTAATCATAACACTTCCTCGAGATCTTCGATTGCAGCAACGTTCAGGAACGTTGCTGGATTACACGAACTTCAGCAACGTGCTCCGTGCAATCGCGTCCCATCTCGGCTAATATTTTCTTTGAGGATTAGGAGAACCTGCGTCGAGACTCCTACGGGAACGCAACCATAATTTTCGCGGCACAGATCTGCCTAACACGATTCTCGATCCCCTGCTACCACCAGATTTCGAATATTTAGGCCGTTTTCTATTTTTCAATAGACACCTCGATGCAAAATTATTTAATTAATTATTGGTGGAGGAGTTCGTTCCTCCGACCAATCGGCTATACTCCTCAACCGCGTTAGGACAACGATTCCTTATACAATCGGCATAGCCAATACGACTGGCTCTTGCGCTACCTTAATCTCGGGGTTCTACAAAAACACCAGAAAATCGTTCTACTTGTTATTATGCAACGATACCTGCTCGTTTAAATTCCTCGCGGTTATGCGAGCATTCTTGCACACACCATTCTCTGCGTGTTAATATAGAAGGCTTTGCATCGTTGCACGGTCATTCTTTTCGGCCACGTTTTTAAGGAAGCCCAGTGTGCACAGATTACGGTGGTTCTTTCAGGAAAATGACGGATATTCCTCGATTTCATAGTAATCCTTCCATCTCCATCAGGAAATCCCTGTTTTCCGCAGGTCCCTCGTCCAGGCTTCCGTTCGATATATCTCTGGCCCTAATACCAAACATCCGCGTCCCTAAGGAAGGGATCAGCTAGTAGCTGGCTTTGCTGGTGAAATACGCGAACTGCCTTTGACCCTCTTTCGTTCTTACGATCATCGTCGGGATCAGAGTGCCCCTCGCCGCGAGGCAGGAAAAATTTTCACTTGGATGTGGTTCCTGGTTCCTCGATTGCGACCAACTACTTCTTGGAAACATTGATCATTCATTGCTTGGAAATATTAGGTCAATCGGAGAGTTCCATCCCTTTTTTGACGAAAAGTAGAGCTTTATTTAGCAAGCAAAATGAAAAAGTACATTAATCAAAATATTGTCCATCGTTAGCGACGACTTTTCCCCATCCTTCGGACAGCAAGCGAATTCCGCAACGAAAAATCGAGTCGTATTTGGAGGTTATCCAGTCAGAGATCCATTTTTCGACATCTTCGTAAGAATTAAATCGTTCCTCAGCAAGTGCGTGTGCTATCGACCGAAACAAGTGATAGTCAGAAGGGGCACAGTCTGGCGAATAAGCCGCATGGGGTAGCACTTCCCAGCGAAGTGCTTCTATCCTTTCCTTGACAACTTTTGTGACGTGAGGGCGAGCATTGTCATGCTGCAAAATCACCTTATGCTGTCTCGTTTCATATTGTGGTCGTTTTTCGTGCAATGCTCGGCTCAAACGAATAATTTGTTGTCGGTAGAGATCCCTCGTGACTGTTTGACCAGATTTCAACAGCTCATAATACACCACACTTTTTTGATCCCACCAAATACAGAGTGAGCCTTCTTTTCGTGGATATTCCGCTTTGGCGTCGATGTTGAGGGTTGGCCGGGATCACAAATGGTTTTTCGACGTGTAGGATTGTCAAAATAAATCCATTTTTCATCCCCAGTGATGAGACGATGGAGAAACTCCTTTCTTTGTTGCCTAGTAAGCAGAATTTCGCAGATGGTTTTCCGCCTTTCAATGTCTGTTGGCTTGAGTTCATATGGGGGGGACCCAGTTTCCTTCCTTGTAGACCTTCCCCAAGGTTTTTAAACGATCGGAAATGACAGATTGACCACAATTTAACGCTTCTGCAATTTGTTTCTGCGTTTGACATGGATCTTCATCCACCAATGCCTGCAATTCTTCGTCTTCGAGTACTCGTGGCCGTCCAGAACGCTCTTTGTCCTCCACAGTAAAATCACCATTTTTAAAGCGTCGGAACCACTCTCTACATATTCTATCGGAAACAGCATTATCGCCATAAACGTCTACAATCATTCGATGAGCTTCAGCTGCAGTTTTTTAACCGACTTCGAAAAAGGAGGAGGTTACTCAATTCGATCTGTATGTGCCTTTTTTCGCTTTTTTTCTATGTATGTTCACCGATTACTCCGAGATGGATGGACCAATCGAAACGAAACCTTTTGCATCTTGTTGAGTATGTCCCAGGGGTGATTCCGTTAAAAAAAGATTTTGCATTCTTTTATTCCTTACGATTTTATTCGCGAAAAATGAATTCGTCGTTCCCAGAGCTGATGGATACACCGCGCGCACGAATGCGCGCTGAAATGCACGCCGAAAAGCGCGCCGTTCGTCGAAATGTTCGTCGAACTGTCATAACATCTCAAGTCATTTAATCTCGAATCTGAATCTTTAATGCTTCGTACAGACCTGAACACTTCACTTTGAAACTTTAATTCACTCAATAAACTGCCAACATTTCCTGCATTTCTTTGTGTAGTACATATACGCCGTTGCAGCTCCCATAGTTGTTTGCAAGAAATTCTGGAAATAGCACAAATCCGTTTCGTTTGCCGTTCGCGGTTCGGCGCGCCGAAATGTTCGTCGAAATGTTTGCCGAAATGCGCGCGTTCGCCGCGCGGTTCGTCGCACGATTCAAGTCTGTACGAGGCATAATAGGAAGCACCTTAAATCTTACGAAACAATTTCTTCGCAGGAGGCGTACATGCACCGCAGGTGTCAGGACAGGATACGAGGGTACCTCTACAAGACGATCGAGCAGATCAAATCCTCGGAGACATTCGCGAACGACCAAAAAGCTAGGAAACAGCTCCTATACGCCATTGCATTCTTCAAGATGCAACTGAAGCAGGATCACTATTTCGGTCATTATTTCGACAGAACGAGAGCAGCGATCGATTCGACTGACAGCGTCGACGAAACGGACTCTGTCACTTGCTACGATCATTGCCCCTGCAGGCTAAACAATCTCGACGACAGTGCATACTTCCGGTTGTTCGGGACGACGGAAATATCCTGCGTGGACGGCACGGCTAAGAAGAAGACGAAGCTGAATTCGAGGACGGAGGAAGAGGAGGCGGAGGATGAGTGTCCTTACGTGATCAGGACGAAGGAGAGGCAACCCTGCATTGCCATTTGCGATTCCAATGGCGAATTTAGGTGCGGGGGTGTCTGGAACGCTGACAGCTGTGCTTACGGGGATAGACATAGGATCAACCCTTACAGGTCCAGGGAGGAGCTCGTCCTGTTCTCCACTTGGAATTTTGACCACAAGTAAGAACCTTGTTCAGAATTGTACAGGGTGTTTCAAGAATGACAAATACTTGGGAGAAACGTTTATCGATGATCTAATTTCCAGGATCGAGAGGTCAAGGACCCTGGTACCACAGCTGCTCCAGCTATCGTCTCAAGGAGTGACGAAAGAAGAGGACATCCTCGAGCTTTACGACAATCTGTTCACGGCGAAGAACTTAAGGCTGGTCCACATCGTGTGCCATGACAAAGGCTCGCACAAATAAACGTTTCAGGGTACAGGGGATCGCCAGAAAATTTTCCCGCCGGGAATCTACCTCCACGTAACACGTAGAACGATTTCTAAAACGAAGAATCTACAAGAAAAGATAAAAGTGTCAAAATTTAGGTTCTCTTATATAAAATGAACAATTTTATATACGTTCGAATTAAATGTCTATTATATAATTTCACGATCGCGCATTAGAATTTCTTAGTAGCAACTCTAAATTTATTCGATATGCCTTACGACCGTATGGCAGTAAAATTATTAAAAGCGACATTCTCGTTTTGCTTCTGTGGATTCTTCAGATGTAAACGCACGCAAACGTGCTCTATCTGTAAACGCTGTTGATAGTTGGATAGATTTAAGCGTTTGTTAAATGTCGCATCCGGCAGCATTCCGTTGCGCTACGAATAATAACAAAACGAATATAATAATATAAAAGAGTCGCAAAGCAATACCGTTTATCTCTTTCGACGAGGATCGTGTCCTAGATCGAAGGCAGAACTTTCCTATCGAATCTGACGTGATTTTCAATTTGATATACGTTTCCTAGTCATTTCTACGTTCGATACTACAGACTGCAATATGTCGGACATACACCGGCACGCCATTGCACCGGGTCACTGGGGATGCGACGCATTTCACCGTCGATATAATAGATCACTGCACTTTTATGAAAGTCTTCACTCCGCGTGATGGTCCGGAACTAACAGTTAGCTGTTCGGACTTTTAAATCAATGGAGGAGTCTATAATGTATGACTTTATTAGTTGCATTATCGTACAATATTATCATTCTTCTTCTCTTTTATCGATGTATTTATTCATTTAATGAAAGACGAGTTTCCGTCGTTACGTGAAATCTTCTATCTATACCAAAAGCTAATATCTACCATAAAAACTACGATTTTCTAATTCCTCTCGCTCTTGAAAGTGATAAATATTCAAAAAGCAATACAAATTCAACGAATATCAATATGAAAGAAACATTTTAAAGAAACGAGTGTGATGAAAAAGCAGCTAAATTTTAATTCCGGACAAACATTTGAATTCCCGAGAGATCGCCAATTGAAATTCGGATACTGACCAGCAGAAGGTCATACGATGGTCGTTGAGATCAATAGAGTGTGCTATCGACTGTCGTGGATCTCATGAATATTCCGCGATGGTTATCGTGCTGGAGATTGTTCTCGCACGATTGCTAATCGAATTCAGTATGATCTAACCGATATGACGGAGAGTGAAGTATTCGTCTTCGACGGAAGATCTAGAGTCGTGGTACAGGGTTGGGCGCAACGGAATGATCACGGATCACAGAGTTTATCGAGGCGAGATCCAGAGAGGAACTCGCCGAGAGGATGTCTGAGCACAGGCGTCTTTAGAAAGTGTACTCCTTAGAGATCTTTCGAGTATTTTTGAAAACCGACTGGTCGACCAAAGACAAAACCAAAGAGAGAGAGTTCTGATATATACACCGTATATACACAAATATATGTACATATATATATACACATATACATATTCGTTATGGAGTTTAGGGAAAAGTATACTTGGTTAGTGTCGCTGGAAAGTGCTCGATCTTAACACTAGGTTTACTAGATCCAAATGACGGGTTTTAAGGGGCTAGGACCCTCAGAAATCTACCTAGAAAGGAACTAGAATCTTACTAGATTAAGGGTGGAAATAAGGGTTTGCCAAATTTCGTTGTTTGTCTTTATTCGAGCAAATTTTGGGCTGGTTGAGGGCTCAATCTAAAGGGGAAGGTTCTCCGCATGGTGCTCTGGTCATGACGCTAACGAGATTATGCTTATATATAATAATATGAGTGTCCAAAGTAGGAGAAAAGTCGAGAAAAAATACCCGCAGATTCCAATGTATTTTTCTGCCACTAAAGACTTTTTTGACTGCTGTGATGACCAGCGCACCATGCGCTGACCCTTCCTCTTTACATTGAGCCATCACCCAGCCCAAAATTTGCTCGAATAAGGACAAACAACGAAATTTGGCAAGCCCTTATTTCCACCCTTATTTCCACCCTTAATCTAGTAAGATTCTAGTTAGATTTCTGAGGGTCCTACCGCCTTAATATTTAATTTCATTGGTTGCTTTGATCTTGATTCCCTGCCTTGTTAATAAATGAAGAGAAGAATTTATGTTACAGTTATAAGAAAAATGGATAAAAATTAAGATAGGTGCACTCTCGTTGTTTTTCTGAAGCAATGTAACATAGTATGATATAAACCTAGTGTTGAACGGGATTGATCAGACTGTTGACAAGATAATCCTCGAATTCGTTGAGCGATTTCTGGGCAAACACGAGCCCGATGATCTTCGCTCCCGAAGGTCCACAATAACAACACGATTTTATGGGATAAACGTGATCGGAGAATTCTGCGAATTTACGAAATCCGAGTTGCGCAATTTGTATTTTCAACGAATACATTTTCTAAGAATCTTGTTTCCGCAGGCGTTGACTTGTCGATGATGGTCGGCCGGCTCGTTCCGCGTCCACGTACATATGAACTATAAATATTATACAATATACAGTGATATACACGTATACATATACATATAGTATACATATACAGAAATATATATTACGAAATGTTTTAGAGACATCCGCGATACATCTGAACTGGTGCTTCTTCCGGCACAAGAGGAAAAACCGAACGACTCGATTTGAATTGTGTCTTTTTGATAATTGTCCTTTTGATATTATTTCAACTAGACTCGCTGTGGAACGAGTTGTCGCCAATTTCACTTACTTTTTATATATCTGGACTGCTATCGCAACAGATGATGGTGAATCGTGTTCGAAAAATGGTTGCACTCGCTTATCATCCGTTCCAGCGGAGATATCGCCGCGATTCAAACGATATCTGGTTTCTGAGAGACCAATGATTCGATTGTTTGTTTAATTCGGTAGAGACAGTATCGTTTGTCGGTGAGAGCACGCGCGAATTCCGGCTTTATCAGCAGCAGGAAAGCTCGTCGTCGCTTTTCATCGATCTCTGCGACCAGCTGACGGTTCTTTCGAGCAGTTTGCCACTTTGGTAGCGCTGCTGGCTTATTCTAAAATCAAAAATCGTTGTAATGCGCGCATGAAAATCAAAAGATCGAGAAATCGAGTATCGCACAATTGACGCACTCGCTGCTAACGTGTTGACTGTTTCAACATGAAAACCTTTTCGGTTTGAAACGTTGGCAGCGACTGTTCCAGCAGTTCCGGTCGGCATGATACACAATGATTAGAGGATACCTGATAGCAACGTGATATATATATATATATAATCGAAACGACAAACAGATGAATATTTTTGTGAAAACTACAAGGGGGGAATCCTGACTCGAAAAAAAAGAAAACGGCGATCATATTTGCCGCGGCGCGGCAAAACCGAACTGCATCCATATGCAATATTTCCTGGTAGGCTACGTGTAAGCATAGTTATTTTTCAATGTAAAACGACTGTGTAGTTGTACGTTAGGCAAATACATATATATATACATATATATATGCACACATATATTTTAGGTACGAGAGAGAAAGAGAGAAAGAGAGAGAGAGAGAGAGAGAGCGAGAGAAAGAGAGAGAGAGAGAGAGAGAGAGAGAGCGAGAGAAGGAAAAAGAGAGTTTGAAGGAGGAAAAAAGAAAAAGGCTTGTCGTAATTTCTTTCACCCTTTTCCCCGTTGTTCCCCTCGTCTTGCAAATGATGCGCGCAAGAATTAATTGCTCCCAGTTAATTACCGACCATGTTGGAGCGCAGGTCAGGCCTCGTTTGTTACTTCTCACCCTTTGGCTTCTGTTTCTTCCCCTTGGAGAAGGATTGCGCGGTAAATTCGAACGAAATCGGTCGATTAACCGTCGAACAATATCCTTCCATATTTTTCGCAGCAACAGACATTTTTTGCAAAAGTTTATTTGTACATTTTCGTTACGTCATTGTTATCTTGGATTTTTTAGCCGTGGGCAATAAACGTAACAAAGTTTGTTCATGAATGAACGACGGCAAATATTTCGTCGCAGCTTTTTCCAATTAGGTTCGCGGAGGTGTTGTCGCGTAACCGATAATTAAATGTAGAAGGGAGGAGAGAGGGGAGGGCGAGCGAGAGAGAATTTACGTCGAGGCGAGCGAACGGATGATTCGAGGAACAATGTAATTTCATTAACCCGTCCGAAAGTGCCTTCGCGGCTCGATTAAATGGATTTCCTATTTTTCCGCGATCGCGGACACAAATAGTCCTCGTTCGCCGATTCGTTTCGATCTCGTTATTCCGTCGGGTTAGCCGCGTCCGCGCGAACCGATTACGAGCCGGTTAATTACGCGGCCGGGATTAAAAGGCCGAACACAATGTAAGAACCGTTTAAGCCAGCGTCGATTAACCCCTCGACGTCGACGACCGAGCAACGGAATCAAAAGGCGACTGGCAAAGCCGGATCAACGTCGATGAAACGGTTTATCGCTTATCCTGGACAGGCAAGTATTATTTTAGCTTTCTTCCGGCTGGCTCGATTAGACACGCGATTACTATGAACACCGAACGTTTCCGATTGTCGAAGAATTTTAGCGAGGCTATCACCAGCAATATTCGGACAAATAAATTTTTTCCGATCGTTGCGTACAATGGACAAAGCGAAATAAATACTGGCAGAATTTTCAGACTCCCTTTATCAATCTCAGAAATGGAGAAGTTTGGAACAAAGGCACCCAATACAAAAAACCTGTAAATCCAAGTGTCGTATTCGTCTCTCCGAGGGAAAGATAGCGGCTGAAAAACATACAGCGATAAAAGTTGGATCGTGGCAGGGCCAAAAGAAGGGGGGAACACACACTGTCGTTTAATCTCCTCGCTTTTCGTCCCTGGTAATCTCTGTTCCGCGGCGGTGACTTTTCTGGCATCAGTCAATCAGTCACCGGGGGAAAACCGCGAAAAACCGAGAACAATCTCTCGATTGTAGCGTGTCCGGACCGAATCGGGATCTCGGACGACACGGAGAGGGTGCCACACGGAGTTTTAAAGGTTCATTCAGGCTGCTCAGTGAATTCGAAATTGACCCATTATCGTGCCGCTTGGCTGCGCAAAAGAGCGCGGCCTCGTAATTCGATTCTCGAAGAGGTATTCACCGATCCGGAAAAACTTGGATATTTCGGGGAAAGGTACCCCGTGGGCCATTCCTACCTTACCTCGTACAATCGTGTCGCGTGTCGATGCGTAGCAATGTTTGAAAGAAACATTTTCCTCCACTAACGTTTGTACTGACCTTACAATTTCCAAAATGCTGTAAGGTGTCTACGTGCAAAACACTGAATTTAATTTAAAGAAGCAGAATTTACTGAATTTATTTTAGAAAATGATTGTCTCTCGGTAACGGTGACTCCGTTTACGGTTCGTATTTTGAAATGGTGGTGGATCGGTGCGATCCCGAAAATTGTTTCTTTCCGCACTCCTACTAATTTGGCGGAAGGACAAACTTCGCCGGGCCATTAAAATTGATCAACAACGGGCTGCGACGGCGACGGGTTGCCGTAATTTGACGTCGACGCCGAACCGTAATTACGATTAATTATCGAGCCGCCAATAGGAGAAAGGAGGCGCGCGCGAGACCTGACGTTTCGCAGTGGCAGTAAAACGGCAACGGCCGCGCGAAACTTGAACAATATCGTTGTTAATGGAGCGCCGCGCCGGTAACGTCAGTCGCGAAAACTTTTACGCGGAGTCGATGCCGAACGCCGCACAGGGAGACAAAGTGATGAATATTCTGTCAAAATCAAAGAACTTTCGATAGAAATCAGCTCGAGCGATGATTTTGTTTTTAGATTAAAGCTGAATTGTTGCAGAATATGATCGGAATTTTCATTATTAGGAAAGGGACTCGGTTAACGCTTGGACACAGAGGATCGAAAAAGTGTCAGCTGTCGGATCGGTTGGATCGCGATTGTTGGACCACCCAGGACTCGTCGCGAGAATAAATTTTCGTTTCACGTGTCGGTGGATTTTCGCGGCTGAGCGATTCTCCATGGACGACCCCTCCCCTGTGAAAATTACCCAGCAATATGTTGCCGATCGTAACGAGCCGAAAATCGATACAAGGAGAGCACCATCGACCCTCGGTCGAAGAGTGCTTGCCCTTCCCGAAATTACAGACTTACCGCCCCGCCATTAAGCTGCCCAGAGGTCATTCCGCAATGTCAGACTTTATTGGGGGCATGCTCGATGGGTTCTCCTTCTCTGCAAACGCAATTGCAATTCAACGAATAGCGGTATAAGCAGACGATAATTGGTAGTTCCTCGAGCCACGTGTACGCCGGCTGATGGAGAATCGAAACTTTCGATATATTGCCCGTCGACTGCGGACATCTAGGTTTCATTTCAAGAAAATTCGACATTTCTCCTTTCCAAAACCATCCACGTAGACGTAGACGGTGGATTATTATCAGGGCCGGATTAAGCCCCGTAGCAGGAGTAGCAAATGCTACGGGCCCCGCGCTTCTGGGGGCCCCGCGCCATACAAACAAGGGCCGAAACATGAGCGCCTGTCTATGCCAGGGGGCACAGATAGTTTTCCTAAAAAAAAGCTCATTCATTGTTGTTGCCGCAAAGGTGCGCTACATTTACACACGAGCGGCCCTGATGCAAAGCCTTGGGCCCCGCCATAACATTTGCTACGGGCCCCGCGCTTGCTTAACCCGCCACTGATTATTATGCAAAATAAATAACGAAATATTTCTACGACATTCGATTATGTTGCATTTTATAGTTGAGGAAAATGAATAAGCGGGGTCGGTACGGACCCGTGCAGCTCAAGACAACAGTCGAGGGGAAATGTTAAGATCCGTGGAGCGTTAACTCGGTTACGTGACTCGAGGCGCATACATCACTCCCCTAACGACGAGAATCATCGTGAATTAGAAGGGACAAGTTGCTGGGCTCACGCTCTACTCGTTCCAAGTCTCGTTACAGCTCCACTCCGACGCCCGAGTCGAATTGTAATCCTGCGATGTAACACTCGTTACCGTCTTATTACCCCATCCAACGGTCCTCACACGAATGCACTTCAGTATCGCGGCTAGGTGGCAATGAAGTGAAATATTCCGGCCAATTCCCCATCCGCCAAAGACTGAATCCGAATTAATAGGAAATAGGTCATTCAAGGTGAATGTTTATTAATTTTTCATTGACAGTTTACGAAGAAAGTGTTCGACAACAATCCAGGCTTTGGATCGATGGCTTCTTTTCTCTCAGGCTCTGTAACAGAGAGAACAAAGTCGGATAATTTCGATCGAACAACCGTCAAAGAATAAATCCGAATTATAATACACAAAGACACTGTGCGAGGACATGAATTAGCGGTTGTCGGAGGGCGGTTCGCGACCTAGTAACGATTCGTTAGGCCATGGCCGGCCAGACCGAATTGCACATTACGGTGGAATCGTTGCATCGAGAGCTCATAGGGGTGGTGCGTTTAACGCGACAATAAAACCCGTGGAGGGGAGAAGAGGAGGCTGTGGCCGATGTTCGGGAACAATGCCGAAGCGTGTGCCTCCAGGTCGATCGTTAATTCCCGGCGAAACGAAAATTCCTCAATTTCCAGCCCCCGGTTCGCGGCGGGCGGGATCTCGAATTTCGAAAGTTTTACGCATGTAGTAGCAGCCGCCGTCGCGTCGCGCCGCGCCGCGCCGCCTGCCGAGAAATCGAGAGGCCATCGCGTCGCGAAATTAAACGATAAATCAGTAAATCGTTTCGCCGGGAAGTGATTAGTGCCGGCAGTAAAGTCGCCGAGGGGGGTCGCGCGAGATGGGGTGCTGGAAATCCGGCTTGAATTCCATCCCCGCTATTTTTCCTTCTTCGGCCTTTCTTCGTTTCAATTGACCGGGAAAGATTCGCCTTTGCACGTTTCGCTAATGCAATTGTTCTTGTATCGTGGACTGGGCAATTTCACTCAAGTTCTGCTTCTCCACCCAAAATATTGAAACGGCGAGCAGAAACGATCTTCCACCACCCAGGCACTAAAATGGAGGCTTTCTCCATCCAAGGGCGTGTCGGTACAAGCACAAGGTTCTCCTACCGTTAATTTAACGCCCACGTAACTTTTTTAAAACGCCCCCGGTTCTCTCAATCCTCAGACTTCCGGATTTCAAGCTCCGTTTGACTTTTGTTCTCATCAGAGGATGGAACGCATCTGCCTTCATGTTTTCCCACCGTGCTCTCGTTACGTAGACTTTCCTATTATAATACCATCCGGCGCACTGTTTCGCAGTATCAAGAGCAGTATGTCGCAACAGCAAATATAGAAACTATAGTTTGCGACGCGTGAGGTCCAAGTCCGCGCTAGACTTAGGCGACCGAGGAACGGCGGCCAGCAGATTCGAGCGCGGAAATAAGTCGAAGAAGGTTCGCGTTCGCAATTATTTCGCCAGCGTCCCAGCGCTTCGCGGCGTGCAGTCGCCGTTTCAATCAGGGCAAATAATAGTCGGAGCTTGTTAAAAAGCGACGCCGCTTGTAATTTTCGTCGGGGGTGGGGGGAGGGGTGCGAAAAGCGAAAAGACAGCGCTGCCGAACGCTCGGATCGCAGTTGATGAATTCCCGGGCGTGTAGCAGCTCGTATAAATTGCTCTTATTGCTTCCATAAATTTCCTTTGTGTTGGAGGGAATGAGACGGGCTCTCATCAAGTTTCGACTAAATTCATGGAAATTGCGAACGAGACGAGGGACGATGGGGTAGCGGCGGTAGAGGACGCTCTCTCTGAGAGAGAGATAGTGAGAGAGTGAGATGGTCGAAGCCCCCATCCCATTTCTGAGCACGATCTTAGCAGTTTCGCGTCGGACGAAAAACGGATCGCGAATGTCGTTTATTGCTCCCGTGCGTCGGCTCGTGAACGCCGAAAAGAATTCCCCTGACGATTAATTAATGACTGGACTGCGGAATTTTATGCAAAATAAAATTTTCCCGTCATTGGGATCTGTACGAGGTAAAACAACGCGTTTTCCTCATTAATAATTTTTAGACGTTACGAATAGTATATGTATATATACTGTAAAAAATACTCACTTTTCTCATGAGTGCATAAAATCCGCAGTCTATTAAGGACTAACGTTACTCGCAGTTCCACATGCGAAACGTTTTCATCTTTCAAACGTGAAACTCTCGACCTTCTAAAATAGAGGCTTTCTATTTCTTCGAACAGTCCAAGGTTTCGTGAGCACCGATATTCCCGAAGAGATTAAAGTCAACGTTCCCTCTCTGAAGCTTCTCCACATCGTCGGTCAGAGTGGCAGTGGTTAAAAATTTCAAGCTGCTCGGAGGGAAGATTTGTCGAAAAATGCAAGGTATAATGAACGAGCCTCGTAGTTAGGGGTTGGGGAAGACACGGGGAGAGGAATAATTCCAGTATAAAACCAATGTAGCGGGCCTACGCGCTCGTAACTTCAACATCACGGCTGCTTTTCCACGGAGAAAAGCCGCCAGCGGGAAAGTGCGAGCAATTAAACGGTAGCGAGGAACCGCGAGGTTGCTTTTCAGTCGAGTAGCCCGACGATTATGCGAACGCTGCCCTCGTTACTTCGAAATTTTTTCATCCCTGCCCCTCTGGTCGCTGTCTCCGGCTCGACAGTAACGAAGCGATCTCATCTGTACGCTTTCTACGGTTCTCCATATTCCCTCGTCCTTTTTGTTCCCCATTAAAAGTGTCTGTGGTGAAATTGAATCGATTGTTCGCGATGTGTTTCAACTTTCAACCCGTTGCGAAAATAATACAAACATTTTCAGAAACAAGCCCAGATCAATCGCCCTCCTAGATCCTTCGAGTGTCGAAATACTGGCAAGCTCTATTGTACGGTGTACGATAACGGCACGCGACGTTGAATGAGCGGCGGCCGGCGCGGCGCGGAGCATGTCCTTGCGATGCGAAATTTCGCTTGCTGCCTCCGATTTTCCAGCGTCCCGAGCAAGCTTAAAGCTTCCCGGTGGAAAGCAACGTTAAAGCGCCCTTCCGCCGAGCCAGCTTCCTTCTTTGTAAGACGAGACACGAATCCAGCGAACCAACCCTGCACTTCCTTTTTTCATCCCCCCTGAGCCGGTACGTGTCGTCTTTATTGCCCGCGCGTCGCAGTTAATTTCTGCGTGAGCCCCGCACGATTCTCCCTCGTCGATCAGGCGACGCGTCCCCCGAAGCCACCGGTCATCTTCTCTGTATGTACACCTGTTTGCCAGGAGAGTCTCCGATCAGCGGGTAGTTTAGAGGCTCCCCCGGTTTTCACCCTTAATCCGTTTACGACAACGCTCGGGATCCGATGACGTTGCTCAAACATTACGGAAGAGATGTGTCGCCACGCGATACTGTTGATCCGACGCTGTAGTCGAGATATTAGAGGTCGTTCCGGAAAGTTTGCACTGCTCCCCTTTCGAGCCCGGACTGCCTCGCAATTTGTATCTTACTTTATCGCCCATCGTTCACCGTGCTTAGCTTCGCGTCGAGATTGCACCGCGATTTTCTATTTCCCTTGCGCTCCAAAGTACGACTTTAAGGTGCGGATACACTAGCAAATAAATTGCGACGCTTCTTGTAAAGACTGCGGATCTTTATGCAAAATAAAACCGATCGCGCAACAGAGAAACCCTAACTCGCTCCATCTTCTGGATGCGTCAACGTCAACGGCATCCAGTTCCTCCATTGTCACTCGAGCGATGTAACTCTCATTTTTCAGCGGTTCAACGATCTTCAGACTATCCCGTTCGTCCCAGGGCTTGCTAGACAGCCAGGAGACTGGCTCGAACCCGTGTTCGAGGTAAGAATGCGAGTATACCTGATCCGGCAATAACTTAACACCCCAACCCCCCGGCCACCTTTCAAAAATGTCGGATAATCCGGCGACACTATCGACGCCCTGGAAGAATCTCTTTTTGCCACTACCTCAGAGCAGCGCGGCAGCGCAACAATTTACCGGTGTGTGTGCAGGTATCAATTTTCAGCGAACAATTCCCCTTCGACGCCGTTTTCGGCGGATCCGATTTCCCGATCAGCTTTTTCTTCCCGCGAGAAAGACTAAATTGGAACGATCGTTAGCGAGCCCTCTCTTCGTTATTTCCCTGTTTCTCCGCGGCCGATTAGTTTCAAAGGCTCTCTTCTCTCACTCGCTTCGAGATTCTCTCTGTTTAAGTGTTTCCAGGTGTCGCGAAGAATCGCTCGGGCTCCTCGAGAGCGAGCAAGCGTTGCGAAAGGAACCGGATTGATTTTATTAACATTGAGCCGCGCGCGCGGCAGCGTCGCGACGCTTGGCGACCAACAAAGCCCCGGTGATTTAACTGCATTATGCATGCCGTCTTTGTGTCAAAGCGGATCAGCGTATCGAACCAGCCGAGCACCTCCTTCTTCGCTCTGCCGACCACGATTCTCGGTTTTTGAACTGTGAGCCTTTTCCGAGCGCTGTAGCCTGCTCCTGATTGATGAAACCACCGAACCGGCAACATTTCGAACCTCGGACTTCTTACTTTACGATTGAGGTCGTGGGGACCCATTGCAGGAGTCGAACGAAGGAGAGGATGTTGCTTTTAATGAAAATTTGTTTGGAATTCTTTGAGAATGATTAGTTTTCGGCGACATCGCCAGCGATCTGAGATCGACGCTCTCTTTCTTCGGTCAGAAAAGCAACGTCGTCCGCGCGGTTACTGAATCACACGGAACAGTCAATTATAAGGGATTTAGCCAGTCGCAATTACGATGTAAACGTCTTACTGCACAGCATTAGCTTGCCGCATAATTCAGCAGTAATTTCCGTGCTCTCGTACACCGGGTCGTCCCCGGTCTGGGGCAACCTGGTCCCTTGTATATCGACCCAGCGTTTCCGAATTAGATGCCGGTAACGAGGACGTGTATTAACATTGCCAAAGCCCACCCTATTTGCCCGGACCGTGGAACGACATCTCCGCCAGAAAGCCTCGAAAAAGTCTTTGTGTTAATGGGAATATCAGGTTCGCGTGTCAATGTAAGAAAACAGCAAGGAGTGCAATTACATTGCAAGGATTCTGCAGGGGAAGCGGAATATTTTCCGCGCATTGGGACAGGTATATACTGTGACGTGGCAGTTTTGCCTACGTCCTCCGTAACCCTCCGGCAAGGTAAACGCGAGATGGGCTGTGGCGAGCGCTCTCCCTGGGCACGAGCGAGACCCACGGGCAGAGCACTCACGATTTTGAGCGTCGCGCCAATTTGCGCAACGTTATTGGCTCCGGCGTATTTCTCGCACCGAGACATCGAGAGATCGACACGGCCCAGGATAAACAACCTGAAGGCGCCGACGACGGCATCCGGTACCGAAACGAACATCAACAGAGCCCTGTCGTCGCCTCGTCCGGAAAGAAGCTGGGAACGCGACCGGATTGGCCAACGTCGATCGTCTCCGAGGGAAGCGGCTAACCGCCGAGCATCGCTGCCGGAGTAGCCACGAATCGCCGCAAGCCAAGAACCGTCGCGCAAGGCCCGGCCTTGCCAAAATCTAGCGAGCGATAGGCCAAAGAGTCTCGTGGGGGACGCTCTGCTTCCGCGTTGCCGAGCCACGGCGTGGAGATCACTTCTTCGTTGGCTTTAATTGCGATCAAACGTTAATTATTGCGTAAGAACCATAGTAATTTGCGAGAACGCTGCCGGATTGAGGGACAGTGAGGAGCCGTAGAACAGCTGCCGCCAACGCTGTCCTAAAGAATATTCAGCAATCTTATGGACCCGACATAACAAAGAATTCAAACGTAACAGCTGTTTGTGGTTACTGGAGTGTTTCACATCTCATGTCTGCCGCACAGTGGGCAATTCAGGGCGAATCTCGGTCATCGGAGGCTCGAATTCGTGTTTACGTCTCGCACGTTGTGACGAATCCTTTCGCGTGGCACCTTCTGTGCCTGGCGCCCGAATAATATAAAAGACCGCGAGCAACGACGAGCCTGCGAACAACTTTTGTCCCGGGTGGACCGCGTTTCGTGCGGCCGAACGCGGCCCGGCTTTCGAGCTTGTAAATACCCGGTGTCGCTAGCGTTTCCGCCCTTCCGGCGGTTACGAATGGCTAGACGACGTGACAATACATAACCGAATGCTTGCGGAGAATTGCGGAAACAAACGGGCCGAAGCGCGACACGGCCGGCCTCGCGAGCTGCTCGGGAATGTTGTATGTACCTGCTCGGAAAGAAGCTGCCACGGCCTGGAGGAGTTTGCGTGGGCGTTAAGGGGGTCTGAGGGGGCGCAAAAGAGAAGGAAGGGAGGACAGGCGAGGCAGGGAGCGAGAATGGAAGAGTGGAAGGGACGAGAGAGTTATCGCGAATGGCGCACCCTCGCACAAAAGACCCTTAGTGCGCAGAGCGCGCGGTACTTCAGTTTACTAATGAACCCAGCTGGGGCCGCGCCACTCGAGAAGCACTTTTACTTCTGTCGGTCTGTCTGCCATCCCGTCCGACAGGCAGACACACGGACAGTTTACAATGGCCGTTCTTCGCCGACTACGTCACGGAGTCTTCGCGCGCGCTGCCAAAATACCGGAAATCGGCCGAACGAGAAAAGAGCGAAGTCGATCACTCTTCATGCTCGATGTATGCAGTATGATATTAAAAATCGCATGTGGGAATATTATTTATCAACCCTTTACAAAAATCTTTGCGGTGGAATGTGTGACAGGTGACATATAACATATAATTTTTTAATCTTTCGTGTTTTAGTTTTGCAGCCGAATATTTCGACTGCTCAACGACACAGTACATTCCCGGGAAAATTCACCGGGTGGAAGTCGGTAGAATCGAGCACCGTTCTCTATGGCCGGGCTAGTTCGGTATCGGATGGTAGGCGACAATGATTCTTCTTAATTATCGGATTCCATGGGAAAGTTCTGTGTCTCCGCAGCGCGATAAATCATCCTGGGAAGGAGAGGCTGTGTTTGCAGCGGTTTGATAGGTTCAGTCGGCCGCCCCCGAGGGGGAAAGAATTCACGGATTTGTTTCAGGTGTACTCGAGATGGGTGGTGGTTCGGGGGCGTCGCTCGAGGGATTCGTTTGTCGAAAGGATTTGTTTATGAGAGCGCGAGGGGGCCGCGCGAAATTATGCGAGCCCTTTTCACCATTTACAAAATCCGCTCGAATCTTTTCATAAAATTCGAGCTCCTGTCATTATTTCAATAAATCTGGTCGCACTTGCTTCTTATGATTTCTCTCGTGCTATTTCTCTATGAACATGAAGCTTCTATTAGATCGCGAAGGGACATTGTTCACCGGACAAATATTTATATAAACGAATGATCCCGTTGCGTCGTATTGTGGGGCATGTGCAACGGCGTCTCTCTCTCTCTCTCTCTCTCTCTCTCTGTCACATCGTGATATTCCAACGACGCGCGCGACGCTCTTTAGAAAACACACGGCACAAAGAGCCGCGCGACAAAAGCCCCGCGAAACCCTGATTAAAATCTCAATTCAATCATCGTTCGAAAAACGGTTTCCGCGGATAAAAGGTCGCGGGGAAAAAAGTTCCGCGAAACGAAAGAAAGTCTCGGAGCGGCGCGGCGGCGGCAGCTCCGAGCGGAAACGCTCGATTAATCCGGCTTCGAGGAGAGAGCGGAGACCGCCGCCGCACCGGGCGTTTGCGCGAACGTGGAAGTCCCTGGCCGTTTTCTACCAGTAGAATTTATCAAATTGGATTTTACGCCCCTTTAAACAAAGCCCGGGGGCCGGGACCGCGGTACTGTTCTGCGCGATTCATGCAATTATTAACATTCTTAAAATTCTTTGCGCTCACACAACTCCGAATTGAATTGTAAAACCAGTCATATTTTCCTGTCCTTCACCGGGGCTCTTTCTCTCGCTCTCTCGATCCCACGATTATTCCAACCGTGTTTTAGTCCTGACAAAGAATCGGACGACAGTGAATTCAACGCTCGTAATCAGCGACGAATTTCATTTTAAATTCGAGGAACTGTTTGGAAACTACGAAGTTACTCGTGACGGCTCCGCCGCGTCGCTCGGTAAAAATCGTAAATTCGTTATGAATTCGATAAAATCCGGGTAATTTCATTGACGGACCGGAAAGCGGGGAGGTTCTAGCTCGTAGTCATCGTTCGGTTATTTTATCGCGGGTATATGCGTCGTCGAGACAACCAATTCTTTAGCACACGGTCATCTTCGACTGTAAAATGTTACAGCTAGGTCTCCAAGTTGTGGCGCAATTTTCAAACACTTGGAGCACTTCTCAAATAAAATCATCGCCTAGCTTAGCGAAGTCGCGCTAACGAGGCTAAAGCTATCATTTCTAGTAATCTCCTTTTTTCCATTAAGTAAATACAGCGACAGAATTTCCCATGCATTTTAAACGGGGCAAAACGTATAGAAAAAGCCTCGTCGAAAGGGTGCAGAAAAACCGGCTCTCGCGAATACATATACATGCGTAGGTTCGAGCCCGAGGCGAGGTCCATTTTCCCGGGTGATCTCGCGGCGTAATCGGTATTTTCGAAACGCGTAATTTCATCTTTAGCGACTCGCTTCCATGGGAAAAATGATCGGCGCCCAGGCGGCTTCAATGGCGGGTAATGAACGCGTTCGAAAAACGCACAGGAACCGCGAGCGGCTGGGTTACGCGAGTCCAGGCGTTCAAGCTGCATGATTAAAATCGCTCCTGCACCAGCGAGATGCTATTAAGTAGACTGTGCACTGCAAAGCAACCAAAAATACCGAAAATTCCTTTTTTCAGATCGCATATCTCCGAAAGAATTGTGAAATAAAAACCGGTATTGTTAAAAAATCGTAATTTAATCATTCCCCAATGAAATGGAGCAAACAAATCCTTTAAAATATAGAACAAATTTATTTATCTTCCAGCCAGGATTTCGGCGAAACTTGCCAGTGCGTGTCGGCCGGGGTTCGCCCCTTAAATAATAGAAAGAGGAATTATCTCTGGACCGTGAATTTTTCACAGGGCGGATGTTGCGAATATAGTTTAGGAGCGGCGACGGTGTCTTCCGTGACACAATTGCCCGCCGGCTGCCGAATAATTAACGGCGGGGCCAGAACACGGTCGAGCGAGCCGAACCGGGAAAACCGCGGTAAATTGTTTGGAATTTAATAACCGTTGATCGTAAAGCGTCGCTTACGATTTTATCGAATCCTGTATTATGTGGGAATTGACCCAGTTCACCGATATAAATCTGCCGGCCGATACCGATAGCCCGGGCCCCGAAAACGAGAGCCCCGATCACCGATCGACCGTAGATTATATCCTGTCCTCGCCCCGCTGCAAGAGTCGACATTTTTAATTTTGGCGCGGCTCGCGCGAAAAAATTCCCCCTTCGCCATATCACTCGGGAACCGATTTTTTTTACCCCGACACGAAAAAGCGTGACACGCTGCTCGAAATTGTCGATTTGCAAGCGTAAAATCTCCCGGAGGCGCCACTATCACACCGCTCGATCGATAACTATATTTACCTCCGAGGGGCTGTTTAAGCAATCGACCAGATTTTATGCACTTTTAGTGGCTGGACTTTGGCAGAAATAGTTTCACGCAATTCTTATTTCGAATACTGCCATATGATTCCGGGTCTGGTCTGACTCAACTATAGGCTGGGAAAAATTAGGGAATTGAGACATTGAGGAATAGCCTGGAGAGAAACGATTAGTGACGGAAATGTACATTGTTCAACGGGTACACTCTCATACCTCGTCTGTGCTCGAGTGCTACGAAATCCATGGAAGAGCATTTGGATCAGACCCGCGGAAAATTAGGCTCGCAACCGAAACTTCTCGATTTTTTGTTTTTCTTGTTCGTCGATGCTCATTGAAAACGCGGGCGAAAACTCGGATCAAGCCCAGCAGCAGCGTTTCCAAACCCGCCGTGGCCGAATGGGAGCAATCTTTCAATTGCTCTGTTTTCGTCATTAGGACGTAGGAACTGTGGCAGGAAAATTCCGGTTCGAAAAAATTCAGGCAACTTCGGCGAAACACCGTTTTCCCCGAGACGATGAACGAGCCGTGCTGACGGCCGAAAGTTCGCATCACTTGCCAATTTTTAGCGAAATGCTATCGTGTCACGAGCTCTCTCTCTCTCTCTCTCTCTCTCTCTCTCTCTCTCTCTCTCTCTCACACACTCTTACTCCCACACTCCCGACTCGCAGATATTTTTCAAAACTCCCACGTTTCTTACTGAACGCCTTGCACGATGATTTATTTCGCCGCTAAAGTGATTAGAACCTCTGCGAATCTTTCTGCAAAATAAAAATTGTGTGCTCCTTAGTTTCATGCAGAGTTGGGCAAAAAATTAATCAACGATTGACGACTAAATTTCTACTTGAATCGTTAATCGCAATTAACAATTAATCTCCTAGTTTAGTCGCTAATTTCGGTTACCGATTAAATACTTATTAATCGTTAATTGTTGTTAACGATTAAATTTCTACTTTAGTCGTTAGTTGCGATTAACGATTATTAATCGTCAATCGGATAATTGATTAATGATTAATTGCTGAAATTTCGAAATGAAATACGTAATCAAAACTGTATGAATACTGAAAAAAATGTAAACTGAGTTTATGTGTATTGTCTTTTGGTCTATAATACAAACTCTGTGTTTACGTGCTTTTATGTTTGAATTTACTATTCCTGGAAAGCTACGACCATCGTAGCATTTAACATTAAACAAAGTTACTGTGATGTACCATATGTTGTAATAAAGCTCATAAGAGATTTCCTAAAAAAAACTATTGCAAATAAACATGTTTTTGTTGAAATATATTATTATTTCTGTCAATTCTCCATCCGCTCTGGATCCCTCTCTCTGTCTCTCTCTCCCGCTTTATTACAATTTATGGATAGACCGTGTGGCGATTAACTTTAACAATTGATTAAATCAGACTCCGATTTTTAGATGATTTCTTTTTTTAATCAACGATTGACGATTAAATCGATCGATTGAATCAATCGCCGATTTTTCGTCGATTTCTTCGTTTAATCAACGATTGACGAGTAACTTCATCAATCGATTGAATCAATCGCCAATTTTTCGACGATTTCGTTTTTTAATCGTACACATTAATCGATCAATCATGATTAAAATTTTAATCGATTAATGCCCAACTCTGGTTTCATGAACCTAAAATGAATTTTAAGAGTTGAATGAGTTTTGAAAAGAACAAAATTTTTTTATCACATTTCAAATCCGATGAGAAGGGCGAGTGATTCCGATCAACTAGTCGGAAGATGCGTTTAGCGGAAGCTGTTCGAAAGTTTTTTCGGGGGTTGAATGCGTACGTCTCTGTACGCCATGCCGCGTGTAATGGCGTGCCGGGTTAAGTGCGCCTGCCGCGCGTTCACTACTGATTATCCCTCTTGTTCGACTAATAATTACGCGTACCGCGCCGTGTCGTTACATTTACTTCGCGTCGCGGCGCGGCCGCAACGCTAACGCGATTTTCCTCGGAAAATTACAATCGCCGCGCGCATAGAGGATAGAGGAACAATCACCGGACGAATCCAGCCCCGGGAACCATCGTTGCTAACGAGCCGAACACCGAATCTCGGGATATTTCGCAGCTCGTTTGCCCGCATTATACTCTCTCCGGGGGCTCGCGAGATTTTCCGAAAACCACCGCGAAGAAATCGGGCCAAGGAATCGTCGATCGATCGACCAATCGATCGCGGAATGTTGCATCCCTTTGAGACAGCCGCGAGCTAAAATTGCATTAGGCGTGATTTTGTTCAATTAAGGTGTAAAAATCTGTTGAGCTTGTGTTCAACAACTCCATCAGAACTCCGGAAAGATTCGAACTTACCTTCAGCCGATGTTCAACGGTATCCTTCCACCGTAATCCTAAAAATTCGAATGGAGGACGGTTCGAAACAGTCCGAGCTCACCTTCAGTCCAGCTGTCCGCGAGCGCGAAACGCGACCGGTACGGTCGTGATTGCTTCGAAATTGGGTTAACGTGGTGCGCGGCCGACGTGCGACGATACACACAACGAAATAATAAAACGGTCGCGAAACAATCAGCGATTGTAACGGCGAACGATTCGCGACCAGGAGAGGGGCGAGAGAGAGAGCGAGAGTGGGGATTGGGAGGCGTCGTTATTTCCAATAATTATCGGCTGTCGATGTCACTGCCCGCTCCCCGATCGGCTAATTCTACGTTTAACCGGGGGATGAGTCTGCAAAGAGAGAAAGAGAAACAGAGAAAAAGCTGAGAGAGAGAGAGAGAGAGAGAGAGAGATGCAGGCAAAAGCGGAATACCGTTTCCCATGCCATCCCATTCTCCGAAAATCCATCTCGCGCGAGCTTAAAAAGTTTGCTGCCTCTTATCGGACGGTCTAGCGGCACGCTGATCCAGGAATTTATTGGCACGTCGACCGAACGGGATCCGATTTTTACGAACAATTTCGAAAGTCGTTCCCTGAGCCGAACAATGCAGAGTGTTTCTTCATACCCGGCGGAGGAATTCGGTTCTTCAGCTAGCCTCTTTCTATGTAGGAACAATTGCCCTTTTCTCAATTTTGATCGTCGATTTTATCCTCTCGTTCGATTCTACGAGCAATTAACTCCTCAATACGTTCTGATATGTATCTATTCTTTACTTAGCTTATGAAATAAGCTACTGGGACCTGTCCAACATTCTGTATAATCTCAGATACCTTTCAGTGTATAATTTAAGACCAATCCAAATGTTCTAACCAAGTTAAAGAAGCTCACCGATAAAGAGTTGAAGATCAGGCGTGAAGGAAGTGCACCTGGAAGCAGTCTTTTCCACGTCGTGATACAGGCCAGAATTAACTGGTGGAGCAGTCGATCCACTTTCGGAGAATGAAGTTCCGGTAACTTGTAATCTGAAGCACGTACGATCTGTGTTTGCACGGTGGATGCTACTCGTTTCCGATTCGTCTCTCGGAGCATCGATGCGCGCTTAGGATCGCGGCGACGTACTGTGGTGCTTCAACATCCAACAACTCAGTCTTCATTTTATAAAACGTAGTCTGTTCGTATACAACAGTTCGTACTGTCTCGTTCAAAGCTCGGTTACCCTTAATTTCGTCAGAACCATTAATCGGCGACGCGACGCGTCTCGTGCATCGAAGAATCGCTGGTAAAGGGGTCGTAATCGTTTGCCGGCAAGTTGGCGGCTGGTGTTCGTTCGAAGATCTCGTGGGCCAACATCGCAGCTCGTTATAGACCGCGTTGCGAAAGTTTCCGCGGTTTCCTCGGCACGGCACGGCTCGGCTCGACTCGGCGTAGGAAACGCGCCTTTGCGCGGCTTCGAGTGCCGGGGCGAAGCCAATTTGCATAATCTCGCTCGGGCCGGCAGCTTCTCTTTCTCCACGGGGCGAAAGTTCAGCCCTTTCTTGCGCCCCTTGTCGTTGTTCCATCCCCCGTCCGCGCGACCCCGTTCCTCCAAGGAACACGAGCGACGAAGGAGAAACAAACTGTGCCGGCTCGAGGAACGAGGTCAAGGCTCCGGCGAGAGAGCTTTTTCTCTTTGCCACGGCTGGCGTCGTCGGCGAAAGATCAAAGCTTTCGCCGACTCCGAACACCGTCGCGACTTCGTTTCGAACCCCCAGGCCCCTACCTCCTCGCCACCCGTCACAAGGAAAAATCTTCAATTCCGATCGGGGGATGAATCATTCATGAAAACGGTCGCGTGGCGGCACCCGCGACTCAGTCAATTTCGGTTTTACGTAACAAAGCGGCGGCCACCGGTGTCCGAAAGCCACCGGAACCGGGTACGATCCGCGTGTACCCGCCCGGGAGCGACCTCGTTCCTCTTTGCACCCGCTGCAACCCGCCCACAGCCGCAAACGACTCGTCGACATCGTACCCCTCGGAAAAGAGGACACCACCGGACACGGAAACTTACGGTAATTGCAACTTCCTACCGATCAACATACCCTAGAAACGATTGCAAAAATTCTATGACCAATTTTCTGCAGATTTATACATGTACACATGTTCAAGGTGTTGTAGCTCCTTAAAAGAAATCGCACGACATGGGTCTAAGTAGACTAGACCCATTTTAAAGAGCGGAGCTGCTACTTTCGTATCCCTGTTTTTCGGTTCTCAAAACAATTTATACCGAACAGACCCGAAAACATAATGTATTCTTTTTCGTTGAAATCCTACTTCACCCTCAATCATCTCCCACGCAGTTAAAAAATTTTTTCCTCGACTACAACTACATAACGGATTTCAAGCTCGAAGTATCCTCTTTCCAACGAATCCACAAGATTTGATGCACGATTTTTTCCCGCCATTTGATCGCGCATCGGACCGGCAAGGAATTGGCACACAGTCGGCGGGCGATGTTCCCGAAATCACCCAGGGATCCGTTCGAGGTTAATTCCGCCGAGCAGAACGACTGTTTTCAGAGCAGCTTGAGGAGCCATTCGGCGGTGAGCAGAATGTATGAATTTTTCAGCGATCGCTCGGCTCCGTGTGCTCGTTAATTTTATTCGCGCCGATATCCAACGACTTTATCGCGGCGCGAACCGAGTTTCGCGTCTGCGAGTGTGCACAGAGGGTGGTTTAATAAAAATGTTCTCGGCGACGAAACACGGGAATCGCGAGAAAGCCGTTTATCGTTCGGCCGGGAAATCGAATCTGCGCGGACCGGTTTCTTCGTTAAAGCTAAAGTTTACGCGAATCAGAGGCGTTTCGCACGCCTCTGTACGTCTTGCATGTATGTGCTCCCTCGCGAACGAACTGAACTGCGCGCCCTTCTTTCTCCCTTGCCGTCTCTGTCCTTTTTCTTTTCTTTTCCCTCGTTTTCTCTCTCTCTCTCTCTCTCTCTCTCTCTCTCTCTCTTCTTCTTTCTTTCTTTCTTCCGTCTTTTTTCGCCGTTCTTCCTTTTTTTCAGGAGCACGGACGCGAGGAGAGCCTTTCCACCGCAGGAAATTTAATTCCCGGCACTTTGCGCGAGCCAGAAATACGACGTCGAGTGGTTCTTTTCCATTCCTGACGGTCCCAGTCACGATCTCCATGATGAATTCACGTGTACACCAACACGTGACCTAAAACGACCTGTCGCGTCACCCTATATTTCCGTCTTTTTCACCATTCTCGCAAGTAAACGAGCCGCCTCGATCCTTTTGAAACACGACTTCGGCAAGAACGAGGGACAAACGGGATCCCATAACACTCCTTCCAGCGAACACATCGACCACTATCTCACCGTGACACGTTCGGATCGCTCCAGAAACGGAAACGCCAATTTTGCTCTTCCCGGATCTCTCAATACATCTTTCACCCTCAGAAATTAATTTGGATCTATCAAAGAAACAAAATTATTGAATTCAAGACTTCTTTAGGCGCATTGAACTAACTTACAACGAGAGCGTAAGGTCGCCGAGTCTCAGATTTGATTGAAACTTTGTACAGTTATACATCTCGTTCTCGTTCTCCTGTTAACGTGTATACTCCATTATAGACGCAGATATTCAATAGTTTTTAAGATATTTATAATTAAAAGTTTTCATTACCATGAATATACAGGGTGAACATTATAAAGCGTTACAGACGAATATCTCCAAAAATATTGATTATACACAAAAATGTTTCAGATAAAAGTTGTTCAGTGCCGAGGGGAACATCATTTGGTGGAACTTTTATTTTTACCGGTTGTCACTCCAAGGTGAGGTGAAGGTCACCTTAATTTTTTTGAAGGGAACACCTACTTTCTGTATCATGAATCGATAGACTATCGAATTCTGAGTGAAAATGTATTGACCACCATATGTCCTAAATCTAATAGTTAACGATATATTATCGAAATTGTTAGGTTTAGGACATATGAAGGTCAACACTTTTATACTCAGAATTTGATAGTATATCGATTCATGATACAGAAAGTATGTGTTCTATTTGAAAAAATAAAGATGACCTTCACCTTACCTTGGAGTGCCCACCGGTAAAAATAAAAGTCCCTCCACATGATGTTCCCCTCGGTACTGAACAACTTTTATCTGAAACATTTTTGCGTACAATCAATATTTTTGGAGATATTCGTCTGTAACGCTTTGTAATGTTCACCCTGCATATTCATGGTAATGAAAACCATTAATTATAAATATCTTAAAAACTATTGAGTATCTGCGTCTACAGGGTGTCCCAAAATTCCTTCAACAGCCGGAAATGGGAGGTTCCTGACGTCATTTGAAGCAATATTTTTCTTTGCAAAAATGTTATCCGCGGCTTTGTTTAGGAGTTATTAACGGAAAACAGTGACCAATCAGAGCGCGACCTAGACGCGTGTTGACACAGTCGGCCCGGCGCGCCAACTGTCTATTGGCATTTCCGGCTGTTGAAGGAATTTTGGGACACCCTGTATAATGGGGTATACACGTTAACAGGAATATGAGATCTATAACAGTACAAAGTTTCAATCAAATCTGAGACTCATCGACCTTGCGCTCTCCTTGTTAGGAGGAATGATATCAGTGTCGTGCTTTTATCGAAAACAGCAGCACATTTTGTGAAAAATCCCCGGTCCGACGGATTCCGCATAGTTTCAACCGACGGACAGAAAACTACAATATAAACAACCGTTGTTTATTTGTCTAGTAATCCATTGCACACACGTTTGTCTAGATTGGAGTTCAATATTAGTTGCATTTCTTTCCGCGTGTACCGTGAAAAACCTACCCGACCGGAAACACGCGAGCACACGGCCGACCCTATTAAATAAAAAGGTCAGCGGCGCAAATGAGTGGCGAAGGCGAGCCTCGGTCCAGAGAGCTGAAAGCTGACTTTAAACCTGGCCAACTGGATTACACGACCGAGACTAACAGAAATGAAATCTGAAAAAAGCCCAACTCATAATTAAAAGTAATGACGGAGTGCGCGTTGTGTGCAAATAAGAATGCGGCGGCTAAACATTCTTCTCGCTTTACGTTCACTCGGAGCGAAAGACCTGGAGCAGGAGAGTTTCATGCTGGGATAGGAACAATGTACATTTTAGAGTCTTATAACGCCGAGTTGAAGTTCCTTTCTGTCGTTATGAGTGACTGCTTGCGTACGGTACGTTTTAATCGAGCCCTTTTTACATGATATCCTAACTCTTCTGTCGCATTGGAAAATTATTTTAGATTTAATTGTTTTCATACTTTCTGTGTACCGATGTCCTTGTTCCTCGCAGGTATAGTAATTGATTCGAAAGGAGTGAAACAATTTTAGGGGTTGTCTTGCATTCAACCGGAACTCGCTGCAACAGCGTGCACTTTGGCACCGGCGCGGCATGGCAGCGAAAGGCGCTAATGTATCAGGCCGAGGACCGCGTCGTCGGTAGAGCAAAGTTTCCGGGGAACCTTTCACGGGAGCTTACGTGACACCTGCCAAGTTTCTGGGATAATTTCTGGCCACGGAGTCTTGAACGTCGTCCCGTAAAACAGCTCTGTCTGCGAGCGGAACCGTCACTGGAAAAACCGGCTGGCCCGGGCATCAGCGGTTTTCCAGAACGCTCGTGGAACGATACGTCGGACGTTTGCATGTGCGCCGTGCTGTGGATGTTGGTACGTGGATGTTTTCCGGCGGGGGGGGGGGGGGGGCGGAAGAAGACTGTGTGTGCAGTAGCCAAGGTACGTGTGCCTGACCGTGGTAATATTGCTCCTCCCTCCGGTAATTTACGAGACCCGGCTAAGTACACCGACGCGTACTTTCCTCGCAAATGTCCTACTTTCCCCGATGAATTTTCTCTCCCTCTCCCGATCGTGCCGCTGGCTGCCGCGCTGAATTTTCACCCGCCATTTTAATTTTCTCTCGCCGGGAAACGGCGCGGCGGTCCGTCTGATTTAACAATGGGCCACGGTAATTGTAATTTATGGTTTTGGCACCGCGATACTCGTTCTGAGGGATGTTTGTCGAGTTGAATTCAATTCTGCCAATGACGCGACGTTTGTTTCGTTCCGTTGATCATTCATTTCTTGGACCCTCCCATCTTTCTTTGAGATGGGGAAGGACAGACGGGAGGAAGAGTCTGATCTCTCCAATTAAACTGGAAAATGCAAGTAACCTCGTTTCCAAGGAACAGTAGCGTAGCGAACAGTGGAAATTCTTGATGAATTCTTGCCGGTCGAAGTTGGTAATTCGATATAATACTCGGATTAGAAATTTAGGGTGGCTCGTGTCCGAAATATCCGTGACCCAATATAATAGAGATTACAAGAACTCGAGAACGGCGGTCTTACTTCGTCGAGGGGATCTGTCAGGAAACAACAGGCGCTGTGTAATCGATCGAAGGCCAAATTAATTACCTCCGGAAGTATTTCAATAATATTTATATAAATGGGGGGCTACACAAAAAATCGTTTTTTTCAATTTTTAGTCGTTGTTCACGATTGGAACAATAAACGAAGTTGTTATAGATAATTGGGCGATGCACGAGTTCACGTTCACTTGAAAATGGATTCGAAATAAACGTTACTTTAAGAACACGTGGTTTACTACGTTCCTTTATTATGAAACCTTTTCACCTTTATAATTGTCTCTCCATTTGGAGTCGTCACTTTAAACAATATCAATTAAAGCGTTTGTATTCGCTCAGCGGTGCAAATATAATTAGATTTGTTCGATTCGCGCTGTAGGGGCGAATATAGATTGGTTAAGCGCGATTACAAAATGAAGCGATTGCTACGAAGTACTTTGTCGAGAGGTTTGTCGAGAGAGAGAGGAACGAGCAAGCGGTTGATCTATTTATTGGTCGACAGGATAGAAAAACCGACTTTCTTTTAGAACGACTAGATCCTTCTAGAAGGATCTGGTTACTCTGTCAGCCAATAATTCGGTCGATTAACCGGGTGCTCTTTCCTCGCGCGTTACGATTGGTTGTCAAACGTAAGACGAAGCAGCGCTCGCTAATGGTACGCGCGCGGCGGCTAGTGTCATACGTCACTTGACGCGCGCATCTTGAACAGTCTTATTTTTTATATTACAGTAATAAAATATTCGAGCACAATGTAGCACAAACTCAGCACAACTGTTGAAATTATTTAATTCAACAAGTGGGGGGCTAACTTCTAGGGGGCATTTATACTGCTCTCTGTTCTATTTGATCCACAGCAACTTCAAACACGCAAAAATTGTTCAGTTTTTCTAGAATTTTGGAACTCCACTGTAAAAGCAAAATTCCCCATAAAGATCCTCGTCGCACTTATTACTTCCTGGATGGGAAACACGCGACGGTTTACGAGCACACTCGTCCAGAGTTATTGCGACGCGCGAGTCATCCTGTCCGGACGGGTTGCATTGTTTTTCGATATCGCTCGCGAATTAGTCGAGGATCCTGCGGATCCGTATTTTCGCGTACGGGGTGAGTCGATATTAAAGTTTTCGAGCGGGACGCGCGTGCGTACTCGAGAGCGCATCCAGAGAAGGCGCGGAATTCCACACGGAACGTTTCGTTTTCGGAACAATGGAAGACTTGAATAACTTCGTTCGTTCTACAGTAATAATCCCCGCAACTCGAACAGCTCTCTCTCCCTCTCTCGATCCCGGAGTTCCTTTTACGCCGGATAGTTGGAGCGCTTGTCTTCTGTTTCGCTTAGCTATTAGCCGTCAAAGCATCCCCTAAACCTTAGCAGCCGTCATTATGCCGGCGTTAAACGATTTTTTCGTTTTTACCACCGGTAAACTGCGTTACATGCGATTCGAACCCTTTAACGTCAGTCTACAGTTTTATGGCGACGCTCTTAGTGCCGAGGGCCCATTCATCATACTAACGATTGTATCAAAGAGACGCTCGGAAATCTTCCGGTGAAAGATTGTTTCAAAAGCAATTATTGCACTGCGCTTGATTAATGCTCCGGTTTCTCAATTTCAAATTCACTTTTGTCATGAGTGGGGTTGAACATTTTCTTTACAGGTCATTTGGTATAGTAATCCCTCTAGCTGTTCTCTAAAAATCCAACTTGATTTGGATGAATTTTGAAAAAGTTATTTTAATCTAAAGGGTACCACGATTTAAAGGAGACCGCGCGCGACGCAGCATATAAATTGATTAATTTGGAATACATTTTCGACTTCGGGGAATGAATCGATTGGTCAAACGAACAGTTGAACAGCGTCTTCTATGGCATTGCGGGCAAAAATAAAATTGCCGGAAGAATAGGGACGCAGACTATTTCTATTAACAAGTGGGTTTGCAATCGTTTCCGAGGGGATTCCGTTTGTGGCAACGGTGTCGGAGGTGTTCTCTATCGGAAGTAGATTATTTCGTGTCGCGAGTAGGAAGCCGGCACCGGTTAGTTCGGTGAATTTTTCATCGCCGGCCTACGGGACTGTCTCTTTTTATCTCTCTGTCCATCGGAGCGCGTGTCCGTCCCGCTCGTCGGTGCTTTGAAGAATTAACGCGATTGACAGGCAGCGTTCGCGAGTATTACGGCTTTTAAATAATCATCGGGCCGTACGTAATAAAACCGATCGCTCGAATCCGGCTACGCGAGCCGGTCAAAGGCGCCATTGCGGTTCCAAATACGACAGCTCGGATATTAATACGCGCGGCGCGGCCGATCCGAAGGGACAAGAATATTTTTTTTTCATTCACTGTCTTTCTCTCTTTCTCTCTCTCTCTCGCACGTCGAGCTCCACCGCGGACGGAGAAATTGAAAATTTATGGGCCCGGGGAAATCCGTACGAAAAACTGATATAGTCGGGACGGCGAGCTGGTATTTCATCGGGCACGCTGAAAAATTCATCGATCCTTCTCGTTCGATGGGTCGAATCGCTGTACGCCTGCGTTATACACATTCCAGTCCATTCGGTGTCGAATCATGGAATGCGAGGCACAATGGACTTTCCGAGTCTCTTTCTCTCATGCTCCATCTCGATTTTCATCTATTTCTCTTCGTCTATCGCTTACCTTTTTCGACAAAATAAAGAGCTCCCGACTTTGGACCGATCGCGGACGTCAACGAAAAGTTTGCGCTGTGCCATTTTATTTAGCACGGTGCACCTTTTTTTTCCGAGTCCTTAGCACTCGGGATTTTTGAGTTTGCGTCTGTTCTCTTACCGGTGTATTTTGTGTATACGACGGGAAAAATGAACTATTTTTAGTTCAAGATTTAGAGATGTTTCGATTCTGACCGATCATTCAAAGTGAAATAGAGTGGAACTAAAAAAATCGTACATCAAATTTTATTGGTCTAGTTCTACAGAGAAGCGAACCAATAAATCTACGGTAGTCCGAATCACAAAAAAAGAAAATGATTGGCTTTGTGAGGGACGATTGAACCAAATCAAATTTTCCGAAAGACCGTGTTCTACACCGTAGCAGGTTTTTGCGAATTCCGATCCGCAGCGTGACGTTTAGGCGAAACTACGCTACTCTCCGGATGTCTTGAAGCTCGGTGGGACAGTCGTGTGTGTCTCCGTTCGCATCGATTCGAGTGGCGGAGCTCGAAAGTTTCGGATCCGGCGTTGTATTTAGGATTCGTGGATACAAGTCGGATTCGGCACACAAGCGGAATATTGGAAATCCGCTTCCGCAGTGGAAGAACCGGGACCTCGACGCGAGGGAATGATCGACGATACACTGGTCTGGTTACAATATTTTCGAGCCGCCGTTCATTCTGGACCCAGGCGTTGCGCTGCGTTGCTCGACTCGATTCAATGAAAATTGCAAATTCAATCTTCGATCCTCGCAGCTGCGTCGTTAAATCACCGTGGGTGGGAAGAGAGCGAATAATTTGTTGCGACGGCAGCTAGGCGAATAATTTAACAGATCTCCGCCGGAATTAGCATTCATGCCGGCGATCGTATTAATCCGGCATCGATCCAGTCGGACGCGAGCATCGCGCGCGCATCCTCGGTATTGAGATATCTGTATTACCGTCGTCGCTTTCGCGGGAAACGTTTATCTGGAGCGTGCACGGATTACTAGTTGCGAGAATTATTACAGGAAATTAGAACCAGACCAGTCGACGAACTTCCACGTTCCACCTTCCACCTCCTCGCCCCCCCCCGACCCCCACCGGACCGCCTCTTCTTTCGAGATGCAGAATGTTCAACTCTGGAAATCAAATTACAACCGGCTGAACTTGTTTTAACCCTTCCGAGAATCCTTTTCAGCGAGCACGCAACAGACATGCAGATTGTTCCGGCGAAATGTTCGCGGAGTTGCCGTTTCGTTATGTAATGCTACCGTGTTTTTTCAGATTGTAGGGTACAGTGGTGATCTATAAATATCGAAGAAAGTTTTCTAATCCGAAATAGTATTTAGATATCACTGTCTGGGGCACCACGTCAATATGAAGACAGTGGCAGCATATTAATTGTCGAATTCGAGAATGGTAGAGGTTTCATAAATTGATGGCGAGTGTGTTTCAGGTGCATCGTACAGAGGACCGGGAGAGAGGCGAGGGGGCGGATTGGCAATTTGCCGGGTAAATAATGAAAGACGTTAACGTTCAATATCGGGAATTACAGCGCGTCTCGGGGTCCTTTTAGTCTCAAAGTGTATTGACAGTCCTATTTAAGGATTACCGATGGATCCCTCCGAGACAGACCGTACAAGATGCGCACATACCCGCAGGAGCTCGACGTAAAGGCGGACCACACCGTCCTAATTGTGCACAGGACGATCATGTTTCACAGTACACAGGGGTATTGGCTCTCGATGTCGCGCGGTTTCCCCTCTGCACTGGTATGTACAGGTACAGGGCGTCACCAAACTTGTGTACCATGGGCCACCACGATCGGCCAGGTGAAACTTTAATCTCACCAGAAATAGAAATGGAAATGGAAATGAACCGAGGCCACGCCGAGACCCCCCCCCCCCAATACTAATTTGCAATCAAGACGGCCGGGGCTATTCGTTAGAGACGCAACGAACACTTTCGAACCAACTACACAGACTCCGGAAATAATCCGGTGAATCTTCTTATCGCGTTGTCGTTTCTAATTTCTCATAACAGACGAACGCTCGAATCTGCAACTCGCGAATTGATCGAATTATTAGTCTTGGAAACTCGTAGAATCGTCTTGGGAATCTACTTTCCGCAGACTCGGAAGTTATCGTTGCAAATTTCTGAAAATATTGCGCTCTCGGGTGGTCGCAGACGCTTGCGATTGGAAGATTATGGATGAAGTTCGAGGACTCGATGAGAATGGAAATTGTACAGGATGATCTAGAAATTGTAACGTCGTTTAGAAATTGTAGGGGTTGTTTACTGAAAATGTTTCTTGTTCTCGTAGGTACGGGGATGGGCAGAGGGAAAAGCGGACGGTGTTCCCGGCTGAAAAATCAAGCCGGATTACAGGAAGTTTCGCAGTTTCGTCGGAGGGCGACGTTTAGCGGCCTCGGATCGGCAAGTTTCTCGAGACGTCCATTTTTCAGGGGGAAAACAGTTTCCGGAGCAGACCGGGCAGACCGGTGGAAAAATTCATAACTCACTTCGCGCTAGGTGTATTTACATTAGCGGTCGTTACCCGGGAGTACCGACACTTTTTCCAGGTGTGCTCAAGTGTACGGAACACATGTTTCACCGTGGAAGCTCGAGAATTTACGGACGCCGGATGAAATAAATGAGAACACGTAGAGAGACGAAAGGGAGAGAGAGAGAGAGAGAGAGAGAGCCGAGAAAGGAACTCTCGGCGCGTCTTTAATATTCGCTGATTTCTGATACCACCGGGCAAATATTCGAGCCAGTCGAAGTAGATAGGCTGTTAGCGATATTATAGAGAGAAAAACCCCACGGTTCACTTTTCCTCTCTTTTTTCTCTTTTTCGCAAATATCTTATACTCGAAGGGTTACCGTGCACGTCGACTTCTTTAACGATTTACAATTTCAAATTGAAAGCCGGGACGGAACCCGCCGCATCGTGTGTCCCACTTCGATCAATCGTAGACTGTGCCGGCAATATCGAACAATATTTTAGTCGAACGACGATATTACGCAGGTAATTTCTCGAATGGTACTACTCAGAGTGATTGCGAATTCCGGTCTGAATATCCTGCGGTGTGGAATGATGCTGTACTTTAAACGTTTCCATTTTTCGTGTTGCTAACCGGTGGGAGGGCTCGGATTCATTCTGGGTGCGGTGGAGGTACTTAACCCTTTCAGGTTTACTCTGCAGCTGTAGTTCTTTGTTTTTCTATTGTTTTTCTTAGAAGAAATAGAAAATTTCTTGGTATTGCATGTTTATATTTTTCCCAATTTTTTCCAAATAAACGAAGATGGCATTTTTGTAAAAAAATGTTGCGTTTATGCAAATTCAAACATTTCTTTGAAAAATTTTTCTGGCTGCTAAAACTAACGCGGAGTTGAGCATTGAAGTTCTCTCTTCACAACTAGACCATAACAATTGAGGTACGATTTTTCCCCGTCATTGTATAGTAGTTTGAACGCAGGAAGGGGAGCAGATCAAAATCAAAGGATCGTCAAACGTTAGATGGGGAGTCGTCTATGTTCAAGCTATTGTAATTTCATGAAAAAAAATAGGACGACGATCTAACTGATCCCATTTGAAAGGGTGCAGCCTCTACTTTCGCACCTTAATGTTGTTTTTTACCACAGATCCTTTTCAACTCGGGAACGAAGCAAAAACCAACGATGATGTTTCCTTCTAAAAATTTCATTTTACATAGACTCGAATATTTCGCTAGAGATTGAAAAAATTTCTTTTGCCATGAAACCGCCGCGCGTCTAAAGACTGAAGTCTTCTCTTTACAAAAGAGACCACGAAAATCGGTGGACGATTTTTTCCTGTCACCTTATTACACTTTGAATGGAGTATCGAAATCAAAGGGTAGTTAAGTGTTACGTAGAAGATAGTCGATGTTTAAGCTGTTGTAGCTTCATGAGAAAATATCGGATGACGATCTCTCTCTTGGCTCATTTAACAGGGTAAACCCTCCACTTTTACGCCCTCAAGTTACTTTTTCTTAAACGCTTTTATGCTGAAAAGGAGATGAAAAAGCTAACATCGTTCCCGCCTTACAAAATTCTACTTTGTAAAAACAAGCGAATATGACTATTCTGAATGTACGTATATTCATGCATCTCTACAAAGTTCAAACTGTTTTTTTGTGGTGCTCAAACTTTCAGGAGTTTAAATATCACAGTCTCCCCTTTATAACGAGACCGCAAAACTAACTGTACGATTTTTTGTTACCGTTTCACAGCATTTGAAGCGGCATGTGTGCAGCTTGTGCTAAAATTTTTAAGGTGGAAGAACTCTTTCTGAAGTAACGAAAATATTCTATTCAAAATAATAAATACATTCTTTCCGAATAATTGAAAATAAAATATTTGAAACAAAATAGACTATTCACACAATGACGTCTAAAGAGACCGATGGCGAATAAACAGGTGCATCTCAAAGTAAAAGTTCCAGCAAGCACTTCTGAAACGTACAATCGAACGTTCCATTAACCAAGTAGTCTCTAATCCGAAATTCACTGTACTATTTGCCCATGAAAACGACCCTAATTTAAGCAGATCTCCCATCGAGGAATTCGCCAGGAGGTTGCGCAACGTTCCCGACACATTGCGACCGAATTGAATCGATTGGAAGGGAATCCGTCAGTCGGGACGTTCGATAGATAGAAAAAGGAGAAACAGGGAGTGCTCTATTGTCAACAAGGGGGAGCATGACGGGGGTATGGGTCGTCGAAGGGCGTCGGATAATTCCGACGGGACGGAGCAGGTGTTAACGACGTGGCGTGTTTAGCAGGACGCCATATTTTCGCCGCTTATCCCGTCGCTGTTGTGCCCCGGGCAGGGAAAAAACCATCTATAGCAAGAGTGAGAGAGACGGGAAGTACAATAAAGAGAGAGAGGATCCCCTCGGCCGTTTCACGCGTGTCCTGCGTGTGCACCGCCATAAATACGTCGCTGGAAGGACCTGCGGAGCGAGCGAAGCGTAAACTCCGTTAACGAGAAACTAATTCTCCTCTCGCGCACTGTCGTAAGAAAGTTTCGCAATTTGGGGGGCAGGGGTGCAGCTGCCTGGGTTTGGTGGGGCACAGGAGGACGGTCAAAGGGGATGACCGGGGTGAGTTACGATGCGAATTAACACGCTACTCAGCTGCATGCTGCGGCGAACGCGCGGAAAAATCGCGAAAGTCTCCGTTTAATAACCGCACGATTACATGGAGCTCTTTGCACACGGATTGCACTCTTCCCGGTTCGCTTATTTGCAACTCGAACGCATTTATTCGTTATTTGCCCGAGCAATTAATCTGTTCAGCCCTTGTGCGTTCTACGGAGTGAGAAAATACACTCCAGTTCATTTTTCATCGATTTTGTAAAATTATTTATTTTTCTGTTGCGAGATGCTCATCCATACTTCATATTTTAGCTCAATTTCTACCTTGTTGTCAAGTTGATACATTTCTATTTTTGTGTATAATAATGAAGATTCTCGCAGAATGTCTACATTATAGTTATAAAAATAGTAATTACACAGTGGAATTGTGGACAGAGGCCGAACCGGTGGCATTCTTTCCGCGTCGGCTGACGGAACGCCGCGCCGCGCCGCACCGCGTCGCGTTTCCGAGGGCCGCCGGGTCGTCGCGACGGAATTGACATTAGGATAAACGGATTTCAAAGTAATTTTCGCCGGCGTCGAGTACTCGCCGGCCCTTGTATTCCATTTGCAAGCTGATAATGCGCGATAGCCGGGGCCGGACGTAATTTTCGGCGTCGACGCGCAACCATCGCGGACACCGCGCATCCTATTAACCGCATCGCGACGGTTCGTTTGACAGCGATCGGCTGATTCAGCGTGATCTGGTTATGTAAAAAGGGAGCACCTTGTTACGGTTGCGTCGCGCGCCTCCGCTTGGTGTCTCGGATCGTTGGAACTCGACAAAAATGAACAATCTGTCCGCACTAAAGGTCATTTTAGAAAACCGGACTAGAATTCGTTCAATTGTTTTGCATAATTTTAATAATTCACAAATAATATACATATACTACAACTCTTGAAATGGTTTTATATCGCCACTATGTCGTCGAAACATAGGAGTCTAGATGCATATTGCAGTGTCAATTAAACGAATCCCATGTCAAGATCAATGATCCAGCGGATCGTTCTCTCAAAGTGACGTTTGGAAGCGTTCGAACGAAGACGATAGCTGGAAGGCAAGTAGACGAACAGTTTGCAAATCGGGCTGTACGTGACATAATTTCCCGTGACGAGATTGCCGGTGTTTATACATCGAGTGACAAGCGTGGAGAATATACGTACAGCTCCGCTCTGCTCCGCTCTGCTCTGCTCGGTTCCGCTCGGCGTCGATAATGGGGTTTGTTGCCGTCCGCTCAAAGGGAATAAAATTGGAAAGCGTGTAACAACATGCGCGCCGTCAGAGCACTGCATCCACCTACATATTCTCATTAATGTTACAAAGTATTCCCTCCCCGGCGTTTACAGGCAATCGAATTATTTACGAAATGGGCCGTAATCGCGGCCGATTCCGTGGACCCCGCCTCGCCGATTGCGTTTCCCACGGATTTCTTGCGCCGGAAATGGCTTTCGCTTAACTTCCCGACCGCCAACGGGACACATTAGTAACTGGCCAAGTCGCGGAAGATTACCTGAGAGACTGCGGGCCATTTTGATCGAACGAAACGGTCCTAAATCCTCCGACTTCCACGCGATGGAGCCAATAGTTATTTTACCGTCGACTCGAACCCCAGATGTCCGAACATTAGACTGTGGATTTTATGCGTTCAGAAACAGAAATTAAATAAATATGCATTTTCTTTGTTAATAATTTCAATCCGTAGCTTACTTCGCCACCGTAGCTCGCTAGCAGAGCGCAGGGCGGGGCGAGGGCCAATGACGTCATACTCCGCGAAACCGAGTGGGAGCATCGCTGGTTCTAGCGGACACCGCACCGCTGGGAGGCGTGGCTCGCAACCCAAGGAGGCGTGGCTCATCGCCAGAAACCTTCATAACTCTCATAAAAAACAACGTAGAAACACTAATCGTATAATATTGATTAACGAGATACCACGGTCGCCACCATGGCCTTCTTTCACGGGTCTCCCGCATGATTCAAAAGTGGTCGAGGCCTGAAAGGCTGAACAATGGGTTCGCCGAAGAAGTTTACCGCCAGTGTTTGGTCCAAGGGTCGATCATGAAGACGCGGGTCGAGTAGCCGGTCACGAGCCGGGCTCTCTGCGCCGCCGTTAATGGAATACACCGCATTCTGAACGACCTCATCCTCGACCTCGTTACGCGTAGCCTAGGTGTACATTACGCGGCTGTTTACCCAGGCTGAAGGGGCCAGCGATGTTCTCTCTTTTTCCGGGTGCGCCGGCTATAATCGGCGAACGATACACTCGCCATTATGTCCGGGGGGAAACCCGTAGGAGAGGCTCCGCTTTCAACTCGTCGCTTCATCCACGCTCGACAAACATCGCCGGTCCACCTACGGAACCCGTCCGCACACAATGTCACGGAGAAAGATGTACCCGGCGAGCGCTATCAACTACCCGGCGAGCCTAAAGCCGGGTCCACAATTGCCGCCTCGTAGATCCTGCCCCCGAAAGCGTTTTCGAACGCCGAGGCTCCTTCGCAAAGGAACGACGGCGCGTTAAAACTGAAATCATAAAAATTCATTTTTTATTATTATTATTATATGAAGATACATTTATTTCCAACCTCTGCAGCTTCTTGAAGACAAGCAGAAGAAAACAAAATTACTACCAGAGGAAGAAAATTAATGTGGGAAATTAGGCGAGAGTTATATGCAGCCCTGTTTTAATATTTTTGCGCCTTAGCTAAATATGTTCGGTGCACCGCAGCTTTTTAGAGAGTGCTGGGTGGGCCAAGCTAAGGGAATTGATACACGACGAGGAAAATTGAGAAGAGAATCGAGGTCGCCCGTAGCGCGGCTAACAAACCGAATTAAACGATTCCGTGGGGCGATCGTTTCCACAGGGTGCTTTCTTTCTCGTTCCTTTCGGAGCCCGGACATCGAAATCGTTTCAGAGCGGCGAAACGTTTTCGCTGCTGGCCGCCGCAAAACACATCCTTCCGAATAAATCGCGCGATAACAAATCGCCGCGTCGGGACGCGATTTGCTAGCATGGAAAGGAGCGAGAGAGAGAGAGAGAGAGAGAGAGAGAGAGAGAGAGAGAGAGAGAGAGAGAGAGAGACTGATAGAAAATTGAAAACCATCGGCCGCACCCCCGCATAATGGAAATATAATGGAAGCCCCCCGATCCTTGCCTCACGGGGGGCAAACGCGGATCCGGAACGTACACAAGGCTCGCGAGATGACGGCGCAAATTGCATCTCCGCGATTTCCGTCCGATAATCGATCGCCCGGTATCGCTGAGCCGGCACCAACCAAGGAAATGATATTATTTATCAATCGTCTCAGCCGCCTCTTCCCAAACAGCACTGGGTCGCTGGATGCACCGGAATGCAAGGTGTTGAATGCAACTCTAGATTCTTACAAATTATACAACTGCGTTTTTTAAGAGCAATATTTTAAAAATTTTAGAAAACATTAAAAAGGATTGATAAATTGTGTATGTTATTAAACGTTCATTGGAGTTTCGTACGCAAAGTTCAGTGGAACGAAATCATTTTTAATCACTCCAGTTTGGAAATGGTTTACGTATGGATACGACGAACGCGCGCGGTGTTTAGGTGAGTTATTACTCGGCGCTTTCGCGCGCGTTACAAATTAAAACAGCGCTTCAGAAACGCGTAGGCATCGCGCGGGCTCGTTAACGTGGTCCGGTCTCCCTTTTCGTCCGGGGAATTCAATTCAGAATTCGAAATTAAGAGGAGCCCCGGGGACCTCGGCGGGGAGCGTTTACATGAAATTAGATACGGAAATTCAGCAGCTCCGTGACCTCCTTAGAATTTCCCCGAGCCCCGTTTCCACGCCGGGGTACACCTTTCAGCTTGCCAGCCGCTATTCCATCCCTCTCCCGCGCATACGTACGCTTATGCTGCTGTACTGGGCGGTCTCTGCTCTCTGGCCAAGCATATCCTTCAGCCGCAATAATATGCAACATATTTCCCATGAACTTTATACGTAACCCCGATTTTAAAATCCGTTTTAATGTCGGAGTCCCCTGCCAGTTGAAATTTCGGTTCCGAAGCATGCTCTTCAGTTCTGATGATACAAGTATTCTTTTACACGAGTTTGATACTCGATCTCAAGTTTCGAATTTATTTTAATCACGCAGAGAGTTGTAATGTTTCTCTTTAAATGCATAAAATCCGTACGCTAGCGATGACCACTGGAAGAATCGGGATCCGCGATCTAACCAGTATCATTCGCGACCGAGATCGATCGGACAACGATCGAGCGAATATGGCCGCGAGATCAAGCAGCCTATTTATCGGACCTCCAGCGGGCGAAGTGTTCATAACGCAGCGTAATTTCGGCATCGGTCATAGAACGGGCTACTTTGAAAATCCATTTCGTTCTCCCCCGTTGGATGGTTCTCCTCGGTGAAATGCGCGATCGAGAAGCCGAGCTCGGCTGCTGGCCGATCCGTAGGCATTGCTATAAATCTTTGTCGGTCAGGAGCGCCTATACCGTTCTCTCGGCGTTGAATGCGAGCGTTTGATGCAACTGCAACCGGGGGAGGTGCATCGAACGGGAGTAGGTGCACAATGCGGACGCGTACGGAACGCGTACTCCACCGGAAAAGTTTCCCCGCATTCGCGAACGTCAGTTTATTCAAATTCTTACGCACGTATACTTGCCATTTATGCTGCGGATGTACCGGTTGGTTCCTTCAAATGTAACCGCATAAATATCCCCTTCAGTTGAGACCGAATAAAAATGATTTTGGTGAGCTACGTCGAAGAATAATGGGATACACTTTAAAAGGAATCGGTATGAAATAAAAAAGTATATTCGTGTATCTCGTAAGGTAAATCGAAGAATGATATGGGAACAGGAAATGAATTTTCTAAAGTTCATGTCTGTGACACTTCCTTACCAGTGTAAAAATCGTGGACGATAGTCTGGAAACGTTTGGAAATCCCCAATCAGCACGATGGTCTCCACACTGTCGCAAAACCGGGAACAGCGCTCCGTCAAGCTAGGGCTGCTGCCAAAATCGCTGGGAGCCAGTTACCGCTATCATATCTCCGCGAGTTGCCGAGCGGCAATCCGCCGGATTCGAGATCGGATAATTACGGTAATGAAAGTTTAATTTCGAGAACACTCCTTTCCTTCATGGAGAGTTTAATTAAGAAAGGAGATGGGGAGGGGAGGGTAGAGCTACATTTCGGAGGGTTGCGGGGGTGTGGGAGAACGCAAACGTTGGTAGCCGCTCGCAAACCTTCGATCGCCGTTGTGTATGTACACTGCTGCTCAAAAGTACAAGGACCGATGCTATTTTTCCCTTATCTGCCATACAAATTAATATCACCGAACGATGCTGCTCTGTGTAATCCTCTGAGGAGCATATGCGCGCCTATCAGAAGTACAATCATTCATTACTTAGTTAGTTGCGTCGAGCTTCCTGAATTTTCAAATTCTACAGGGTGTCCCAAAATTCCTTCAACAGCCGGAAATGGGAGGTTCCTGAGATCATTTGAAGCAACATTTTCCTTTGCAAAAATGTTATCCGCGGCTTTGTTTAGGAGTTATTAACGAAAAATACAGACCAATCAGAGCGCGACCTAGACGCGAGTTGGCACTATCGGCCCGGCGCGCCAACTGTCTATTGGCCGACTGTGCCAACTCGCGTCTAGGTCGCGCTCTGATTGGTCCGTATTTTTCGTTAATAACTCCTAAACAAAGCCGCGGATAACATTTTTGCAAAGGAAAATGTTGCTTCAAATGATCTCGGGAACCTCCCATTTCCCGCTGTTGAAGGAATTTTGGGACACCCTGCATAACTGTGTTCTCTGTTTTGTATTTAGATAAATGAATGCATCAAATCCGCAGTTGAATGATTACACAATTTCAATTTTGAATTGTCTTCTGTCAGGCGCTATGATTTAATTCTGCGATCCCTTGATTGGTTTGGGACATTCTGCAATTCGCGTAAGGATCCTTCGTCTGGTGATTGGAATTAAGAAAGTGTGTCCACGCTCGCGTACTTTTGGGCGACAGTGTACGCAGGTCGTGCGGATTGCAGGCTGGTGCACCTGCACGTGTATACATGTGCACCGGGAACGGTACGTGCGGCGTATGTTGATGGGGTTGCGGTTTGACTCCGGTGGCTGCTGGATAGCCCGGCCGTTATTATCCGTAACTCGTGTTGCGGCAGTCCCGGAACAAACGCGGACGAAAACCTTCGTTTCCTGTGCCAGAACCCCGGCTCCCATGTTGGTCCCGCTACTTTTCCATGGGGTAGACGCGCGTCCGCCATTCAACGACCCCGCAACCAAGAAGGATCCGTCATTGTCCGCTCAGGATCGGTTACGTTACAGACCGCTCTCTTCTCTTACCGGGGCTGTTGGGGATCGACTGCAGTCGACTGCATTCCGCACGATTCTCAGGAAGATCGACTGCGCACCGTGCTTCCACTGAAATATTACGTCCAGCAAATTCTGCGTTCCTCGGTTTTTTCAAATCTGGTATCTGCTGACCGATCTTCGTATTTACAAGTAGATTGCGGACCTTTATGCAACAGAAAAATTTTCTTCTATATTTTCAAAGCACTGAATCGCGGATTACAGTAGGCGGCTTAATTCGGTGCGCTGCACAGTGGGCCCAAATGCCAATCTGGCTGATAAAAAGTCATAGTCATCAGACGCAGCTTCCTATTGCAACTTGTATGGAGCCGTTGTAACCGGGAGACTTCAATCTTTAAATTTATGGTAATTTGGACCACAAAAAAATTGTTTTTAATTTTCTATAGTCATTTTAGATAAATGTAATTATTTACTTAATTAAGTTAATTATTGCAATTTTAGAGAGAAGAAGCATTTTCGCGGAAATTAAAGTTACTAGCGGTTTTAGTCACAAAATGAACTGAAAGCGACACTAAAATAAAAACCTCATACATTTACAAACATACACACTTGATTAGATAGACTTATTTACACTTCTGGTTATACATACATCGTTTCAGTTTTGGAAACCGAAAGTCTTGGATTCTAAAAACATTTATAATAACTAGAATCCTGTTCAGAGTTTTCATCGATTACTGAATGTTCGTCTATCGCCGTGTGGGCACACAGTCATCATTGCTTGTCACGTTTACTCGTGCAATTTTTACTCTAATCTTGTAAATTTTCAGAATATTAAAAAAAATCTTTCACAAAACATTCCTCATATCACATACAATTAAGTAAGTAATATAAGGTATCAGTCTTTTAAATCTCACAAGAAAGCATACAATTCCGTTTCACACTAGAAGTATTAATTTTATGACCTATATTGATTAAGCATTTTTTACTCCTCTCAGTCAGTACTATGAACCACAAAAATCTTAAACCCTCTTTATGAGTGATCGCAAACTGTTCACAAACTTTAGTTAGATTAAACAATCATTGGCAAATAGTGCCATTTGATTTTTACAAGAAGTAAAAAACAGTCTACATTACGAAATCAAACAGGAGATTCGACGAATACGCGTGAATTTGGTTACTTTCATTCGAAAAACTGAAATGCATGAAGTAAAAAATTGACTACCTTTGAACACGGGTATTTGGAAAATTCATTAACTTTTGCAAATTCTGTAATTACAGAATGAAAGTACGTACTTTCTTCTACAAAACCCATGAAAGGCAAAATATTCGCATTTAATATTAACGTTTACCAGTAGCAAAAGCACTGACCGTCCTGGGGGACTCTTAAAGGCCGCAGCGACTATAGACTTTTGCGTAAATATTACCCTATATAGAAAATCTTCAGAGCAAAACAGAATATAATTTAAAGATCTACAGGGATTTAAGAATGGAAACAAATAAAAAAGTAAGTAATACAGTAAAAGCTCCTTCGTTGTCCAAAGGCCGGGGGTTTGAACGGACAACGACCGTGCCCGGACACTATTTTTCATTTATGACTGCGTCTTTAGTGAAACGGCTAGTTAAATGACAAAGAAAAGCATTCGCAGTCAAAAACAGTCAACTGTCTGGCTTTAAAAAACTCCTTATTTCCTTGCCATATTCCTTTCCTATTGTTCTCCGTTCTGCGCGGTCTAGACAGTCCCGGGACACATCTGGCGACCAGATCCACGCAGGCCTAATCCTCTCGTTGACAGGTAGTGGAGTGGGTAGGCACTGGACAACGATCGTGCCCACGATTCAGGACAACGAAGGAGCGATTACTGTAGTATGTGATTGAAAATACGACTTTTTATCAGTTAGATTGGCGTTTGGGTCCACTGTGCGCTGTGAAGTTAGTTTGAAAAATAGGAGACTCCGTATCGAAACACTTCTTGGTGTCTCAGTGTGCCGATTCAGAGCAGCTAAATCCTGATTTGGGACCACTATGCACCTCTTTCGAGCGTCCCTTTTAAAGGCAAGCGGAGCCCGGCCCTTAATAAAATATCCCCGGAATTTCCCTGAGCGAGAAGCGGCGGGTATACCAGGTTTTTTCCGCTTCTCCCTATCACATTTACCGGGATCAAAAACGGATTCCGCGCGACGACGTAGTAAAAGCAGAGATCCGCTCTCATGAGGATGAAAGCCGAAAACGGTAATCCGGGAGCCGTTCTCGTTCAAGGGCCAAAGGTTTCCCGCGGGCACGCGGAAACCCGGCCTAAGGCGGGCGCATACGACACGGGTTTCCTCGTTTTCTGGGAGGTCGAGGACGAGCTACCCTCCCGAACCACCCCCCCCCCCCCGTGCGCATCCTTTTATCAGTTCTTCCCGCGCGAATTTGACGAAGGGCGACAACCACCCTTGTCGAGTGCTAAGATATTTCACGTTGGATCACCGGCTTCCCCCCAAAGACCGTATATCTTGCGCCGCGGGAACTTTAATTCGATCGGCGGGATGCAGATGCCGTAAACGTCGGGAGGACGGTAACGTATGCTCCTGAACGACCGTGAACGTCCGTCATGCACGCTCTACGACGAACCAACAACAGCTACACCGCCCACCCAACCCTGTCGAACGATCTGCCAACTCGTAAATCGGGTACCCTACCATCCGAAAATTTTTATTGGTAATTGTGTCGAACGGGGTCATTTGATGAATGTCCGTTCATACTTCCGAGGCAGAATTTTTCTCATTGGTGGATCTCGTCGAGAGCATGTTCGATAAGTAGCTTACTTGCGAGACTCGAAGATACGCGTTTCTTTGCGAATTTTTTGTACGGAAACTAGGGAATATTTTTTAATTTAGTGGATCGTGTAAAGTACAGGGTGTATAAAAAGTAATGGTGATCCGTCCTAGGGGTGAATCTACACCTCTGGATCGGTGGACATTTGTAAGAGAAACTTGCCGCAACATTGTTTACAACAAAGAAAATTGTTGTTAAAGTTTTTTTTTACATCAACGCCTTCTGCTCATCGAGAAGAGAAAAAATTTGAAAGGAGCCATATGTCGCAAACAAATAGTTATTGAGATATAAGCTGTTAAAGTTTTTCAAAATTTGATTGTGTGGAATTATACGTATAGACAAAAGCCTACTACTACAGTCCACACGATCATGTTCTGTCTCATCGATACGGACGTGTGGACTGTAGTACAGTAATCGCTCCTTCGTTGTCCTGAATCGTGGGCACGATCGTTGTCCAGTGCCTACCCACTCCACTGCCTGTCAAAGGAGGATTAAGCCTGCGTGGATCTTGTCGCCAGATGTGTCCCGGGACTGTCTAGACCCGCACAGAACGGAGAACAATAGGAAAGGAATATGGCAAGGAAATAAGGAGTTTTTTAAAGCCAGACAGTTGACCGCTTTTGACTGCGAATGCTTTTCTTTGTCATTTAACTAGCCGTTTCACTAAAGACCCAGTCATAAATCAAAAATAGTGTCCGGGCACGGCCGTTGTCCGCTCAAACTCCCGGCCTTTGGACAACGAAGGAGCTTTTACTGTAGTAGGCTTTTGTCTATACGCATAATTCCACACAATCAAATTTTGAAAAACTTTAACAGCTTATATCTCAATAACTATTTGTTTGCGACATATGGCTCCTTTCAAACTTTTTCTCTTCTCGATGAGCAGAAGCCGTTGATGTAAAAAAAACTTTAACAACAATTTTCTTTGTTATAAACAATTTTGCGGCAAGTTTCTCTTACAAATGTCCACCGATCCAGAGGTGTAGATTCACCGCTAGGACGGATGACCATTACTTTTTATACACCCTGTACATATCGAACAATTACCAGTAGCATTAATTTTCCGAAAGAATACCGTAAGTAGGAATGGATGGGAGTCACGTTTTTACGACTCGACGTTGTCGGACGTTTCAGTGATGAAGATCGAGTTCCACGTATAACTTTATTCGACGTATCAAGCTTATTTTATCTTCAGGAATTTACGTGAAAGTTGAGAAAGGAACTCGATGTATGCGCATACAGTAAAATTTTGATGACCGATATGTATCCTGACACTGAGGGGCTTGCATTTACCCTAGTCTGAGCACCATAGTATCTTCTCGAGGACCTCTCGATCTCCTTCGCTTCCCACACTTTCAAATAAAAATGTCCCAAATAAATGCCGCTGTTACAATCAATTCTCACAACTGTGTCAATCGAAGTCTCATCAATTCGAAAGATCGCAATACGAATATTCAAATACAAGCAGTGGTTTTAGTAATTTCTGAACATTTCCGAGGTGGACAGGGAGAGCAATGGCGGAGCGCATTTCCCATGGAAAATGTAAAAGTTCCGGCAGCTCACGGTGGAACTCTGGAAATAAGAATTTTATAGATTATACGGTACAGGTGGTGAATTTTGCGGGGCCCGTGTTGCATGCTTGCCGAGCAACGCGGAAAGTTTAAAAACATTCCAAGAATGCATTATCGTGTCATTTCCCAGCTACAATGGTTCCGGCATACATCTAGGAGACGTGAGGCGTTTCTTGCATTAAAATTGAACGCGTTCGGGATTATTGAAAACCGATCCCGCTACGAGGCACGTTGCGGTTCTCCATACTGGCTGGCGCCTCTTATCTTTAAAGACTCTTCTTCTTGCTACACGAAATATGTTTTCTTATCGATGGGTTTCCGAAACCCTGTTACATCGACGACAACCAACTGCTGCACCAACATCCAACAATTACGCTCATGCATTTATAGTAGCCACGATCGTTCAAACTCGAAGGAAACGTGACCAAACGTAACACGCGTTTCTCAACATTTGCGTAACCGTAGAAATGAATTTTTATGCAGATTCGAAATAGATATGTTTCTGAGATGTGTTAACACTACACCTACCAATATTCTAATAGTCGCACAGACTGGTATTTGGCCGATCTAGCAGGCCAAAAGTTTTTATTGCTTAAAATTGATTAGATTTATTATGTTTTATTAAATTATGTTTACATTAATAAAAAAAAACACTTCATACGTTATATCACATACTTTAATGTAGATATATACAAAATTAATCAGAAAAAAACATTAAAATTAATTATCACAACAATTATAAATAATACACGCACTTTACTTGAAATAGAAAAGAACATAGATATTTTAAGATTAATTTAGTACACATGTACTTAAAACTGCTTGTCACTTTCGTTTTCTTCGTCGTGTTCTTCACAAATTAGCAGTGTCAAGGTTTCGGGCATAACTGTTTTTTTTATTTTTATTAATAATTTTACGTCTTGCTGCAACAGTTATCCCAATCATGCCAGATGGCCCTAAAATAAAAAAAATATTGTTACACGTGTAACATAAACACTTTTTTGCACTATTGGGCTTTAAATACTTATAAATGAAAAGTTGGTCCGAGGTGGTCCTTAAATTAATATTTTTTAGAAAGCCCATACTGTATATTTTCACTACTATAAAAAAGAATACCGTGTCGAACCGTGCAGTATGACAAAATACCTCACGTTTAAATGCATTTCAGGAAAAATATAAAAGTAAGGACCAGTGTAGCCAGGCGGAGCGGCCGCCAGGCCCCTTACCTTTCCGTCCCTCGCCTAGATGCATGCCTCCGCTATCCCCACTCTTACCACTACCGCTGGCGCGACCGAGTCGGTAGCATGTTACTGCTCTCATGCTAGCACTCGGTCGCGGCAGCGGTAGTGGTCAGAGTGGGGATAGCGGAGGCAGCATCTTGGCGAGGGACGGAAACGTAAGGGGCGTCATATGGCAACCCTGGTCCAGTCTACGGCACGGGCACCGTGGTCTACGGTCTTAGTGGGGGACGTTGGAGTGCGCGCATGTTGCTGGAGTGGGATAGTGGAAGGGGAAAAAGAGGGGAATGTGTGAGCTCCGTTTGGAGCTCATCTGGCGACACTGCGTCCGATTACCGATTGGCAATTGCAGTTACCGTGTCCGGTGAGGACCAATGAACAATGAGGTAGGTTCGAGGGACTACCTGGCTTTCCCAAAAACATCTTATTTTTTAACTCGGGGTAGTACTAGGAAATTGGCCAGCTAGATCGGCCAAACACCAGTCTGTGAGTCGTTTCGAAACGAAAAATCAACAGTTAGAATACACGAAGCGGAAGTGGAGTTATACATCGTTGATCGTCGTCAGGTCACAGCATGCGAGCCAGCGCGAGAAAGATGAACGCGATCGCAGTTCGATTAGCCAAATTAGTATTCCCCGATAAAGGAAAACAAACGTTCGCGCGTGTACGGTAATTTACGTGATAATACATCGTTGGTTTATCGCGCCGAATTTCCCGGTAACCGGCGTGTATCGGTAAACTCTGATTAAACTAAAAGGATGAATTCATTAAAATTACGCTCGTGCTGGCCCCGAGCACTAATACAGAGAGAGTGTGAGAGAGAGAGAGAGAGTTTCACGACCGTGCGACGAACAATTGAATGCTTCGAACGATATTCCCGTACGCGAGATAGTTTGGAGACCAAGCTTATTAAAATACGTGTGTAACAATGTTTTCGTTCCACTGTTGGAAAATTGTTTGCTTTGAAGGAACGAGTCTATCTAGAACGATCGCGCCGCGGCGCCCTGTGTAGTTAAGCACACCGCGCCCGCTCGTTTTAATCGATTTGTCAATAGACCACCGGCAAGGTTTACGCGTTTATGCGATTAAATAAAGTGTGCTCGCCAAAGTGCTCCCTCCGCGATGAATCCATTCAATTTCACTGATTTTTTGACTATCATTTGCAAGCAATGCGATTGGCGCGATATATAGAGTTGTTCGTAAGTGAAATTCGATGCTCGAGAACTGCCCTGTAATTATGAACAATTATTCTAATGTCGATGAAATTTTGCTCGATAAACATTGATTGACGTTTTCAAATGGACTTCTAATTGTTAAACTGAGGTGTTAAACGGATGTATCGATTGTATTGTACTTGTAGCAAAGGTACAGTGACTCCCACTAATATTCGGACACTCTTAAAAACAGCATAACTTTTTTAATATTGGACTATGCGATTTGAATTTTTTTGGGAAACTAGAGCAATCAGTTTACTACAGGATGTGAAAAGAAATTTCTTCAAAAATTGCATTTGGTCGGAATTGTAGAGAAAATACTAAAAGCTGCATTTGGCAACTTTTTTATACGGGCCTATATTGAAATGGAAAAAATACGTTTTGTAGATCTGCGTCAATTATATGCACTGTGAAAGTTTCATAGAAATCGGTTGATGCGGGAAAAAACGACAGGCATTGAAAGATGTAAGAATCCTTAGAATTACTGCAGTTGGAGACCGAAAATCGTGAAATTTTCAGAGATTTTGATGAAATTTTCAGAATATGTTTCATTGATACAGATCTACGAAACGTGTTTTCTAAATTTTCGATATAAGCCCACATAAAAATGTTGAAAAATACAACTTTTAGTATTTTCTCAGCATTTCCGACAACATGCAGTTTTTTCAAAAATTATTAATCACGTTGTGTAACAAACCAATTGTTCTGACTTCTCAAAAAATTTCAAGACGTACTATATTCCAATATTAAAAAACTTATGGTGTTTTTAAGAGTGTCCGAATATTAGTGGGAGTCACTGTATGTCAAAACTATGACGTACACACGAGACGAAGAGGAAGGAAACAACAGCGAACAATGGATCGAGGATGAGAGACTTTCACCCAGGTATCTAAATGGGCAGGTGTCGGGTTTATTGTCGGGATCGGCAGGAATCGGTCCGGCGCGGCGTCGATGTTCGTTTAAGATATTCCACGGGGCTCCATGAAATCACGACAAAGGCATACCTGGCCCGGAAAAAGGAATTCGTCTGGCTCTGTTGCGGTCAGGTATGCCGGGAATGGTCCTAAGAGGAGCCGGTGTGTCCGACATCTCGAGAGACAAGGGAGCGTCGCCGAAGATATTTGCGAGACCGTTTCAATCCTGGGTCCACACGGCGCGGCGCGGCGTGGTTCCCGAGTTTTTATTTCGCGCAGCCCCCGGGACGTAAGGTTACGGTGGTGCACGTAAGAACGTACAATGTATTTCCACCCTATCGGCTGCAGTCCTCTCACGGCGTGTCGATATCCTCCTGTCCCCGGAGCCTTTGACCTCGGAATTGCCGTTCGCTTTTAAAACTTCCCGGCACCGACACCTTCCTTACCCGACAGGCTTCTGATTTTTCCTACACCAACACTCTCTTCTCGGCGATGCGACGCGACGCGACGCGAGAAAACTTGCGAACCGATTCGCGATTAATAAACATGTTGCGGAAAAAATTCCGAGCGGTTACGTCCGACAAGTTTCAGAGTCTAGACATCCTAGGTAACACTGAAGTTTTTTGCATGCTTAATAACCACGCCGGGGAAGCTTCGTAATTGCACGTGTTGGATCGGAGATGGTGGATTCTAGCTGTCTGTCCTGCTGAATGATTATTTCACTTCGTGCTTGGGCGATTTGGACGGACCGAAGATTGAACGGTCGCGTCCCTGTCATTGCAGCGAATGTATGTGTTTCTTGAGAATTTTTATGAAAATGAAAACGTATAATATACCATTTCATACCTTAATCAACACTCTGTCAGTCCGAATGCCCAAAAAATTGATCCCTGTCGAAGCGACAGCGACTGAAAGCAACTGTCGATCATCGCCCCAAAAAGCAGCTCATCCTTCAAGTTCGTTCTTCAAGCAAAAAAAGAAAAGCTCCCAACGAGAAAGCTCTGGCAATGCCACAATACTCTGGGCGCCGGAAGCTAGCTTCCCCATGATTTTTTTTGTTGCCAGCAATCAGAAATCGGCAGAAGAAACCTGCCGCCAGATCCAGCCAATCGAAGCCTGGTAGTTTGCGTTTCGGCCGTCTCAATCTTGATTCACCCGCAACGGGCCAAGACCCGGAGATATATACGAGGATCCATTATGCGATTGGCGAGTTTAGGTTCCCTGCGGTGGCCCTCCGCCATTCGCGAGATGTATTCAAGGAGCAGCCGCTTCGAGAAACTCCCGATCCTTCTTGCGCAATGAGAGGCATAAATCACCGTTCGCGTGATTCAGAGACGCGCGATATATCAGTGACGGATGGTATTAAAAAAGAAGGATGGATGGGCAGACGGCGTCTCGGAACAGGAACCGCGATGCCATGGCAATGTACCAAAACGCGGTCTTAGCGCCAAGTCGTACGTCCAGGCGAAATCATGGCGAATCTACAATTTATTAATCAATTATGATCGCCGCTCCTCGATAACTCTCGACGTTCCTCTTTCAGCCGCAAAACGTTCCTCTTTGACGCTCCGGTAGGTGCACTGTTGATAAAACGTACTATGTTCCACGTTGAAATAAAAGAGAAATGATAGAGTACCTTTGATTAGCAAAATAAACCAACTCCGAGCACTGTATGCACGTCGTTGGACTATTTTCTGATGTTTCTGTGAATACTTTGATATTTTCAAAAGTTTTCACAATGCTAAAGAACAATTACACAAACAAAATCTACTGCCAACCAATAAAACACACGATTTATCTTCAGATGGGAATGACGTGATAGAAGAGATAATGAATTCGCTGGTTCGATAACTCAAAGTTTCTCGAGGCCATCGCTACGCGCAGCATACCAATTCGTGTTTGTCCATTCTCTTTCCCACTCGTTTCTGTCATTCCTTCTCTGTTCCACCTTCCATCTCGCTTTCCCCACCTACATTTCCCTAGCCTCCATCTCCGTTAGCCCACTTTTCACCCTCTTTTTCTACCCCCTTGAACAGCGCCGTGCGTTTTCGTCTCTCTCCCTCACTCTTTTTCTACAACGATCGCGTGTTCCTTTTCGTGTTCCTCGTTCAACCCTTGCTACATTTCGTTCCTCTACATTCGGGGATTTTAAGGCCTGCTCGTTGCCGCAGCGTCGCCAATTTAGTGGGAGTTCTTGACAGTAGACTAATCTTTTTATTGATTTCGTTTAGGGCAACACCTACCCTTACACCTGTGTACAATCTGGTCTGCTGTTTTGTCGATGTGCGATGACCCAGGAAAATCGAAACGACTATATTTACGTTTATGCAAATAATATACAATTGTTAGAAAATTGTGTATTCGTTGGAAAAGGAGACTGAAGATTTATGGGTCTCGACCAGGGGAATAAAATGCATTTAATGCACCGACGCTTTCACGTTACGACTAGGCTGCACGCCTCGAGGTGACGTCTTCGACTTCAATTTCACTGATTTCTCCATTTGCTTTGAAGTCTGCTTCGAGCAAACACGCAAAAGTATTCGATTTTCCGTAGGTTTATCGTTAGATTGCGGATTTTATAATATCGAAAGTGTTTTGCGTAATGTTGTGAAAATGTTTAGCGGTAACGCACACACGGGTTATACAAAGAAACAACGAAACCGCCACAGCCTCCTCAAAGAAAATTGAAGATGTGAATATAAGGGTTCTGCGCTCGCAGAGTCCCAGTTCCGTCTCAGGGTGCACGCACCACCAGTTGCTCTCGCCGTAGCAGCGCGGCGAAGGCTCTAGCGAGGGATTGTTCGGAAACTCTATTCGCAGGGGTGTTGAACGGCCATCGCTACGCTCTCCGGGGGTAGTATTCTGTTGGGGGGAGTGGAATGGAGTAGTGGGGTGAGGAGGGGTAGCGAAGAGTCCGGGGGTTGGGAAAGCCGAAGCGTGGCTCCTCCGGGTGGGGGTAGTCGGTACCTCGAACGACTCCGCGGGTCTCGGGATCGCCCCGCCGCGCTCAGTCCGACCCGGACGTTCGAGGGAGACGCGTCTCTCTTCCGTGGCACATACGCGTCGCGTCGTTCCGGTACGCACGTTGTCGTCGTCGTCGTTGTCGTCGTCGTCGTCGTCGTCTCGATAATCTCCTCGATCGTGTGATCGTGATCGGTGCAACACAGTATATCATCCTCCTTAACAACCACCTCTCTCTCCCCGGATAAGAGGAAACACTGTGCGTGTGTCTCTCGAACTTGGAGTGGCGTGCCGACATCGCACGAGGGTTGAAACTAGCTCGGAAGAAGAGAGGAGGCAGAAGAGAGAGAAAGAGAAAGAGAGGGAGATAGAAGGGAAGGTTCGTGTGCGTTTTGCACGCCGCTCCGGTGGAACACAGGAGTCGCTGGAGGGAGAGAGCGAGAGATTGAACGCGAAGAAAAAGCTCTCTCTCTCTCCGTCTCTCTCAGTCTCTCCGACTGCCTCGCCGGCTTTCCACGGCCACGAATCGATACCACGCGACCGTCGCCGCGTCGGTCGTTCCTCTCCGGCGACCTCTTCTCTCGCTCTCTGTGCCCGCGACCACTCGCGCGTCGATTTTTCCTCTCCCCTCCGCTCCGCCGAAGCTATCCGACGCCGCGCGACTTACCTCGTGACCGCTCCGGCTCTGGCTCGCGCTCTCCGGCTCCGGCTCGCGCGCTCCCGGGAGCCGCGGGCCAACCAGCCGAACCGCGCGACGGCCCTCGGGCCCGCCAAAACTCGCGGACGGAGAGGATTACTCGCGTGCGCGCGCCCGCCCGCCCGCCCGCTCACCACGACCAAGGTGTTTCTCGGCCGTGTTTACAGCGCGGGACCCCGCCAGGAACATTGTGTGGCTCTCGATCGTCGATCGTCGATTCCAGATCGTAGGTCGTAGATCGTCGTCGTGACAGTGTTTTTGTTTGACCGTGCGGGAGAACCGTGTGCTTTATCCGGCTGTCTTAGTGCGTCACCTCTGTGCGGCACGTGACGGTACCACGGGTTGTTTGTATTTGGTGCTTACCGGTTCGAATACCGCTGTTGTCCCACCGACCGGAACCGAAGGCGACTGCGGATCTTCGAAACAGTGAGTACATCGATATTGTTTGTTAGGGATTGTTTACGATCGTCGACGGGATCTGTGTTTTTAGTTAGGACACGCGAGTTTTACACCTGTCGCCGGCGATTTTCGTCGAGCGGATTTATCGAGGTTGTAAATTTCGTGCTTGGCCAGTGCCCAAACGCTCGATGCTGCTAATTTAACTGTACATTTTCATTAGCCACGGAGCCGTCGTCGTTAATTCGGGGACAACCGCGAGATACACGCGGCGCTTGTGACGTCTTCCGATTTTTGGCACGTTGTCGACTTACTGCTAGGCCATTGATTTTGCTCGGGGCATTTTTGAGTGTCGAGAAGAAGAAATTAAGATTGAGAGAGATATCTCTAGTATTCACTTTATTAAATCACTCTGATTCGAATACAATTTATTTTCCGTTGACTGTCAACGAGCTAACTACCGAGGCTTCGCGTGAGATTTCCAAGGGAAACACTGAAAATTTCGTGAAATCTCAAAAGTTCCCATCTTGGTAATTGACGGACACATTTCAGTTTTAATTTCGTCGAGTTACTCCGATTTTAGGCAATTTTTGTGTTGCTGATTGCCAACGTGACAATCCGTTAAAGCTTCGTGTGAGATTTTCAAGAACAGGGCTGAAAATTTCGTGAAATCTCCGAGTCCTCAGCTTAGCAATTGACAGTGGGCTTTCGGTTTCTACGTTGTTCAATAAATTGCTCAATTCTATTCGTATTAATGACTGAAGTTTTGAAGGCTTCGAAAAATTCCGAACAAATCTGTATCGCTGGAGAATTGATGAGCCAGAGAAATAGCGGTCAGGAAGAGGAATATTATGGTATCGTCGTCGAAATGAGCATCGCATTTGCTCCGTTTTTATCCGAGGTCCGAAACGTCATCGACGGGTGCTCGGTGTTTACACTAGAGTTCGAATTAAACAGATGCGCGTGCTTGCGGCCACTCTTCCCGCTTTGTTGCTCGATTCTCCGCAAAAGGGACATTACTGACGAGTTGACCAAATGTTTGGTGCCCCATCGAAATCGAGCCCCGGCCGATTTTTTCTTCCTGGCGATAAATAAATACGGTTGTTTCGGTCGGCTCGAGTATGCGCGCCGCTGGACGAGTTCAATTACTGCTCCCACCCGTTTAATTTTTAATTAAACGCCACACACGAAATTCCTACGAGGTTCTTGTAGCACTTGCCGCGATGAGTGGGTCGACCTGGTACTACACTAAACGAGTTTATACTAAAAAAACGTCAGGGCACAAAAAATGAAACGAGGAGTTTTTCCTCGTGTGGAGTTCATCTAACCTTGAGGACCCTTCGGTGCGTCCGAAATAGCACTGCTGCTCCAAATATTCGATAACTAGAACCGTGTAACTGTTTATTTGGAAAAAATAGAACGATTCTGTCAACCTTCGACGTGGACAGAACTAGGACACGTGTACGACCCGCTTTTCAAAAAAATCTGTTCGAGTCGGTTTCCCGTCAGGAATTCTTCCAGAGATCATTTTTTCCTTACCTCCTGCAGAGAAATAGGTCTGGTTGATCTCGGCTGTCTTCTATGAGAAGGGGAAGAGGTTTGACGAGTGTAGGGGACGTTTAAATTAGTGGAACGTGTTGTCGGTGAATGCTAATGGCCGACCAAAATGAAAATGTTTTGTCGATGTATCTTTTCGAGGCAGAGCAGAGAGATTTTCAAGATCCACTTTGATGCAACGTGGAGATTGAAAAGCCAGCAAACATTCCTGCAGCAGGCAAACTGTTGGAGTAGACCTCTGAAATGGTAATTTCAATCAATCTGACAGTGCCCAAACTCTCCTTGGGAATCTCTGACAGCGAACAATAATTGTGTAGGTCGTGCACCTTTGAATCGTCACGTGATCGATCGCAGCGTAGCCGCACAGTTTGACGAAACGACCTAACGACGATCAAACATTTGTAACTTCACCTCTGCTTCCTATACTAGGATCAATGTTGTAGATCATCAACAAAATCCGAAGTACTGAAAACCCAGGTAGTCGTTCCATATTCTCTCTCTCTCTCTCTCTCTCTCTCTCTCTCTCTCTCTCTCTCTCTCTCTCTATCAACATAGTCTCCTTTCAAAAAATCGATTATCGATCGCAAGCGATGCATCATGGTTCCGGTGAATTTCGTAGCAGCGGATCGCTGGAAAACCGTAAGTCGTTTGATAACGAGCAGAGGATCGCGTGGGCGACTGATTCGCTAATCGAGGAGCGTGTCCAGGTCTCGCAGTTTTTTCAGGAAGGTATTTTTATCGCGGTTGTCGCGCTTTTGTCATGGGAACGCGTGCCGACAAAGCGGCCTGGCCGTGACGCGACGCGACGGTGCGCCGCCGGCGACTTTATAGATCGTTGTTCACACGGCGAGATGTTTTGTTCCGCGGCCGAAGAATTAATCGATCGTAAAGAGGCTAATGCGAGCGATACTCTCCTCGGCCAGGCCAATTCCTCTCCAGCTCCGCTCGAGTCGCGTTTGACAAAGGAGAGCGATAGATGCGGGCGTATTCTCTATTCTTGACTATGTCTCTATCTATCTTCCTCTCTTATCGTTCCACAAAAGATTCGCGAACTCTCCCCAAGGTACCAATCCCTTTGACTCGGTTCGAGATATTCAATGGTTCACTGTTTACGGTTCTCCCTCCTAAAATCTTAACGCGATAAATTGTTGTGCTGAACGACGCGACGTCTTCCCTCGAATCCTTATCTTTGTTTTCCGGTCTTCGAGATGGTCCCGCTTTATGCGAGGAGAAGACAGGAACTTGGAATCACAGATTAACCCGTTCCCGTGCCATAATCCCATGTAGGTCAGCGAGAGTCGCTCGGGGAATAATTGCTGACTTTGTCGACCGGGACCAGAAAACTATAGTTCGCGAAATGAAGTAGTTGAAGTTGAGAACTCGACGGCGTCGCTGTCGCGGCGATCAGTTTTTGGGTTGGAATTCGAGAGTAGTTGAGGAATGGTATTTGGGGACTCTCTGAGATTTTAAAGTGTCAGGTGTGCTATAAAAATAATCAACCTAGAAACCCATTTGAACGCAGCCAAAATGAACTCTGCTGTTAAAATCAGACTGTCCATCGCCGCGTTTAACCCTCATTCGTCCCTCGCCTCGGTGTCAAATTGACACAGTGATACAAAAAATCGATAAAATAACAAGTCAAACAGTTACTTTTCGATGTTTTTTTCCTTGAAATTGATTAGTTAACATTTACATTTTAGGTTTCTGCAGTTGTATGTTTCGCATTAAAAAATAAAAATCACCAAGTTTCGAACGAATTTACCTACAAATAACAGAACAGTGTAACTTATTTCGGGAAAACTGTGTCAAATTGACACGGGGGAGGGATGAGGGTTAAAACAGTCCATAATACAAGAGAGTGTCAAGTACCGTCAAAGTAATTAACCTAGAAGCCAATTTAAAGCCATGTGAAAGAAATATTTCTTAAATGAAAATGCTGCCCATTACTACCCTGAAGAATGTCAGGAATATCAAGTGACGTAAAGACGGTCAACCTGAAAGCCAATTAAAACCCAACCAAGGGAGATATTGCTTTAAAAATAGGCTGCATATTTCTGGTCTCAAAAATGTTAAAAAATTCAAGAATAACGGTTGAAATATTGGTGCAATAAAAACTATCAACGTAAAAACCAATTAAACCCCGGCGAAAAAAGCGATATTACTTTCGCAAAAATACCGTCTATTATGGTCCTAAAAAAATACGAGTCAAGAGTATGAAATATTATGAACGCGATCGATCTATAATTCAATCAGAACCCAATAAAACAAACTACATTTTTGCTAAAAAAAATCTCGATATTACATTTCTGGAAAAAGTGGTTATTTCTCTAAATGGAAACTCATGTCAATGGTACGGCACGTCTGCAGTCTGCCAGACCGCATCTCCAGCCAAAAAGGAAACCAGTTTGCAGCGGTTGCAGAGTGCACCGAGCGCGCGCACTTTAAAGTCCATCATCGAAGCTTCAAATTCAAAGAAAATTCCCCAGGAAAAAATGAACCGTGGCGTGTACCTACTGTATGGTACCGTGTGTGCTCTGTGTTCCTTTCCTTTATCGCCGTTGCTCGCGAGAGTTCTCCATTGTCGGTTATTCGTTGTCGATATTTCTGAATTGGAGCTGATCGAATTCCGTACGGGGCTTGTATCGACTGCGTCTGAGAGCTCTCTCTCGCGTTGTAGTATCCTGTCTTTCGGAATTAGAACGCGGAACATGCGTGCGAGCGTGTATGTATGTGTATTCGGATCTGCTTTGAGAACGATGTCGGACAAACGAAACCCTTCAAATTAATGGAGAACATAAAAACGAATGAAGATCCATTTGTTCGGTCTGACGATCCTCTTTGTAACGATCCCTGAAGACTGTTTGAGGGCTCACCAATTGATTGGATCGTTACTTCGTCGTTTAATGTCGACATTTTCCACCAGAAAGATGAAACATTCATCCCTTAATTTCTGCAATGGCAAACCGATTGAACTACGTTAAAGAAATACCTAATGTTTGAACTTTGACAGAAATTTTAGCCGATGTTTCCGGTAACCGAGTCACGAGTGTACGCGTCAAATCGCGAGTTACTGCAACGTACATCCCATTCCGCGTCTCGAGCAGAAACGATCGTCCGTTGATCGCGTAATCTGAAGTTTCCGTTGTCCGACATCAATCCGGCGACATCGCGGACGTCGAGAGAGCATCGTCCCGGTGATCTCTCTGCCGCTGGTACTATCGAGGCGGCGCGGCGCGGCTCGGCGTTCAATTTAATTAGAATTTAAGAACAAACGTAATCGAGTTACGGCCGGAGTTTGCCGGTCGCTTTTGCAGCGGACGACACCAGAATCTGGCCAGACTTTTCGGAAGTATGTAACTTTCGGCGACTCGACTGCGGCCGGGAATAAAGTCTCAAGTATCCGCTGCTCCGGCTGCAGCCTGTGGAAGGTCGCCGCGATAAAATCTAATGAGACGTCGCGTCGCCGGAAGACTCGAGAGAATACCCCCGGTCCCCGGCGCGGCTCTGCGAGGCGAGCTCACCAAATTACCGATCGGAGGGCCCCGTATTTTTTTCCGGCATGCGATTCTCGACCTCCTTCGATCGGTTATTAACGAGCTCGAACCATACCGTCGATTTTTTCAAACTTCTGAATATTTAGAGATATCGTTGTAGAGCAGGCCTGGCCAACCCGCGGCCCGCCACGTTAAATTGTGCGGCCCGCCGCGCCGGGCGATTTTATATTTCTATTGAAACTTTTGTTTCTTATTGTATGTATACAAAAAATATTAAATAAATGAAGTGTCATTGTTATAATATAATCGATTTATAATTATAATATAATCAAGTTGCAGTGCAACAATGAAGTGAAACAATTTTTTGCGTCCATATCAAAAATTAATATTTACAATACTTATATTAGTAAATGCTTTTGGATCCACATATATTTGTGAAACATTTTTTTCGAAGATGAAATTTACAAAGAGTTCTTCGCGTGCTTCATTAACTGATGCCAATTTAGAAAACCAGCTGTAAAAGATGTGCAACGTCGAACATAAATATAGATTTACAAAAATTAAGTGAAAGAAAGGATAAACAAATATCTCATTAATAAAAACTCGAGAGTTAATTATATTGAATCATAGTATAACGATAAAGTTTTATTCATTTTGTATTTGTATTACATTTTTTAAAAGCATGTTTACCTAAAGTGCGGCCCGCTATAACGTTACGCGTCATCAAAGTGACCCGTGAAATCATTTGGGTTGGCCAGGCCTGTTGTAGAGCATGAAAAGACGAATTCACTGAGATATTTCTGATGAACGCGTGGTCATTGCAACCGTTGAATTTGTCTCTTCACACCTTACAACAATATACAAAAAAATCACAAGATCCCGTTTATAAAAATCTAGTGAAGTGGACGAACGTGTGTTAACCTTGACGAACCGATTCTGAGCGCTCGTGAACGGTTTGTAGAGCCGAAGATAGATTGTTGTAGGATTTTAGTGTCGGCCTAACGTCTCGAGCGTAGAATAGAGGGTGCGACGATATTTTTCAACGGTCCGGTTTCGTCGGGGATATTTATTTTTAGCCGTCCGAACAAGGAAACGCCGTAAGAAACGGAACTTCGGCTTATTGTTGGATTCCGTCAAGTTTGTTCGCAACTACGCACCGGGATATATAAAGTTTCCGGCACGGGGATACCGATCGCCCCCTTTTCCCCGATCCCACCCCCTGTTTTCCAGCCTCGTCCCCATTCCCCCGACCCCCTCTCACTGTCTCTCTTTCTCTCTGTGTACTTCGCGTGCTTAGTACGGGAAGACAATATTGACTCGGTCGTTTTCTCCCCGGAGAGGGCGAGTTTATTTTCAAGGGCTTCCGCTATCGGCGGAATCGTTGAATTAAGGGCCCATACGACCACCGTTTCCATCCCCCTTGTTACCCCTTTGGAATCGTCAACGAGAATGCTCCTGACTGGTATTTTCGCTCGTCGATCCGACGACGACGTTTTATTTCCTGCGCGACGAGACGCGACGCGAAATCGATCGCCATCCACCGAACTCGCGTAATCTCTGCATCGGGTACGGCTTTAACGAGCGAGGGAAATACTTCGCGACTCGTTTCCCTCGATCTGGCTTACCTCTGTCTCGGAAAGTGAACAACGGAGCTCGATGTACGTGAATTGTCTGCTGGAGAGGCTCCGGAGAATCGTGCAGCGAGCCTGGAAAGGATCTATTACATTGATCCTGCATTATTTGAATTTTTCAGGGCTGGATACAAAGTGTGCAACATGGAGCACAAGCTGCAGAGTTAACTTCGTCGTTTTACCAGAAAAAAATTGCGAAACAGTGAACTGACAGCCAACGCGAGCCACCCTTTCATTACCGAATCTGATTCCTTAAACCCTCGCACTATTAAACCATTAAAAGCAACTATGAAATAATTGGACCCAACGGCAACAGAATCATCATTGACACAGAAACCGAATTCCCATAGCCGTGCCCGTCTCCCATTAATTATTGTTTTTACTCATCGCACGCGTTGCATCAGCATATTCGCGAGGCAAGGGTCTAATTGACCGAACCCTTGCCTCGCTCATAAATATCGGAGGGTCGGTTCGCCCCCCGTTTTTCCTGAAAAGAAGCTCGGTGAACTTGTCCCGCACGGTTACGGGACAGGGCTGTACACTGTACACTGTACAGGCGTACACGTACGCTTATTTAAATACCAAATAGACCAGTTCCCGCGAGTTCTCGTGGTCTGTGATTTTCGTGGCGACGAGGGGTTGGGTCCTGGGTATCCCGAAGGGTGCGGAGGTACAGGGGTTAGGGACGGTGCGCCCTCAAACGAGGCATAAAATCGGAGATGAGTCTGTCGTCGCGAAACGGGCTGCCTCGGCGACGCGACAAAGAGAGGGCCGCTTCAAAAAGAGAGGATGAACGAGAAACACGCAGGGAAAGGGACGAGGGTTGCAAAACAGTTTCGAAGGGTGGCCAGGCATTAATCAATCTGAAAGAATCGGCTCCTCTCGCGACGATCCCGCAAAACCAGCTCGTTTCGTTTCCACGCACTCGCACCTACACCAACCCCGTCGCACAAAAGCGGGGAGGCCGCCCCTTGCAGATTTATTTTACTGCGAATGGACGAACCCAATGGAATTTTCATATCTCTGCTCTAGATGGTAATCTGTCAGGGTTCGGTCTCGCAGCGCGACATTAAATGCGCTCGCCTAATCACCTGGAAACATTAGGATATATATGTTTGAATTTTCAGAAATAATTTTTTGATCGTGCTAGGTGTCCATAGTACTCGGGTAAAATGCTCGTGCAGAAAGGCGAATCGTCGACGAGTTCTCATGGTATCGACGCGATTACCCGGAGACATCGAGGCCCACTCGGAGTCGATCTTGAGCTTGATTGACAGATGAATATTACTGGCAGCGCAAAGTCGGTGTAAATTGCTCCGGATAACACGCGGCTAGATAAAAAGCGGATCCGACGGTGCTCGGTTAGCGTCGATTAACGCTCGCGCGTGTTGCCAATCGGAGCGCCGCGTAATTGCAGGATTCAGATGCAATCTGCGCGATACGGCGCGTTTTACCCTCTGTATATCATCCGGGGGCCCGGCTTTTCTCGCTCCGATCAGCGAGCAATTTTTCAAAACAAACGAGCTTCGATTACATCGGGACAACCATATTCCCGTACAAAGGACCGCGCGATGCCAATCCTCTCGTTATTGTTCCCGCGGACATCCGGAAACACGCGAAACGGAACCGAAAAGTGTCAACCGGCATCGGTAAGGTTAACCCAATCCTTTAATTGAGAGTTCTGATGAGTTACAAACGAGTATGGAATCAATGGAATTGACAGGATGGGGTCAAAAGAGAGAGATTGCTCCACTTTCAGAAATCTTTCGGAATCGTCGATATCGGCATCGTTAAACCTATGTTTTGTGGGCGATTTTCAGAGACTTCGGAATCCGGGCGCGATCGTCTCGCTGGCCGCTAATAACAGAGCTCGCGGGGTGATTACACGGCGTGATTTCGCGCAGATTGGACGAGTGATTAATTCTTGCGGACAATCCCACTCCCACCCCCGGCCGCGGCGCCCTCTGTGGATTTGTCGGTGGCGCGGCGTCCAACCCCCGGCAAGGATATTTTAATTCCGAAGCGGCGCGGCGGCGGACCGGTTTGAAACGGTTATTAATTCGTGTGCCGAGGGTCCGAGTCCCCTGTCCGACAGAGAGAAAGAGAGTAAAACAGAGAGGGAGACGATGCTCGTAAAAACAACCCCATTGTTATCGCCGTCCCGTGGCTCGTTTCGCAGTGGGCGGCACTCGAATCCCGGGGAAAAGAGAAAGAAACGAGAAGCAGAATTTCGCGTACGGGTCGCAGCATGCTGCCTCTCTCCCTCTCCCTTTTTTCCCTACCTCTCGACTCGTCTCTCTTTCTCTTTATGCTCTCTTCTCGCCGGATACACGTATAGTATGTGCGTGCACGTGTGCCGCAGTTACCCCCCTCTGTTATCGCGAAATGCTCACCGCGCGATTTCAACGTTTCTGATGTTTCTATGGGAGTGCGCGGCCGGATTGATTTTCGGCCGGGGTTTTTCTGCGGCGCAATTTTTTACGCTCCGCGACGAGCACCGACACGGGAACGATTTTATGCCGAACCGGGGACAGCTGCGACTATCCGAGAGGAAACAGGTCCCTCGAGCAGAGGATACGTTCAGGGATTTTTTGGTGACGAGCTGGAACCAACCTCGCGATCATTGAGTATGCTATTCGCTTCTGGAGGAATCGCTAGAGGCTGACAAAAATCTAGGGTTCGACGAACTTTGCTTTTTCTAGTCTTGTATTATACATGACATCACATTTTTGCTCCTTCAAAATTCCAGCTTAATTTCTACCATAAAGAGTCCCGTAACGAGCACAGCCTTCTAATCTTTTACATCCGACACACATATCGTTAACGTGTAGTACAAGGTGTAAACTGTATCATCCAATTAAAATCCTGCAGTATCAAACCTCTCGCTATCGGCCAACTCCGCTTTAATTAAACGTAACAACATCACCGTGAACTGTCCGCCACCGCCATTAAAAAGTCAATAAAATCATTTCACGAGCACCTGTAGATATCCCAGAATTTTAACTCCACCGCTGAGCCCTCGATAGAACAGTTCGGCTCTTGATCATCCTCCGATCAGCTATCGATCACTTGTACCATCGTCAACGGAGACCACGGATCGTTCGTCATTAATTCCCCGCCGAGGGAATTAAAGCAGATATCGGAGAAGGTTTCTAATTTAAACAGAAACACGTGTGTACGCTCGGATAGAACGGTTGGAAGCGGAACAAGTAGAAGAGGGAGAGAGGAGGAGAAGAGGAGAAGGAAAGAAAGGAAGAAGGCCGGACCAAGATAGATAAGTCCTCGTTATGGATTCCGTCGGCGTGCACGCGGCAGGACGTCCTCATTGCCCGAAGTGTCCTGCAAGATACAAAATAATGTTGGTGTGCATCCCGGGACACAGGGATAACTTATCCCGTCCACGCCCCGTGGAATTCCTCCTAGCTCTCTCCATCTCTCTCTTCTCTCTTCTATCTACCTCTCTCTTTCTCCGTCTCCTCTATCTCTGGTTCCGTGACCTCGCATCGTGCTTCCAATCTGCAGCGCCGGCGACAAATCTTTCTCTCGCTGCTCCCCTCCCTCTCATTCCCTCACTTCCCCATTTGTTTTGCGCTTTATTCCGCCTCCGTCTTCTTCGTTCGAACACCTCTAAATTCTATAATGCGAAATTCGGCTGAAGACCTCGCTGAAGTTCTCTAGAGAAGCTTAGGCCAGTTCAACGCTGTGGTTCAACGCTGTGGTTCAACGCTAGTCGTTCAAGATTGTAATTGAAAACTGTTGTGCAAGACTGTCCTTCAAGATTGTAGTTCGCCTTACCACCTCCAGCAGCCGTTTTCTAATTTTCGAATTAATCTCGAGCGATCGCGCTCAACAAGAGCCGTGTCTCGCGCCTTTCTTCCTGTTCCTCGGCACCGTCCATAATTACTCAAGTTCCATTTAGCGCGGCCATTAGCAGCCACGCTCATCGGGATTTTCTAATCTGGCCTGGGCCGTTGCGCGACGCCTCTCATCGAACACTTACACTCGTACAAAAGTGTTCCCGCTATCCAGGATTGTGTTATCTGCGACGGCAGACGGGAGAAGGCGGGTTGAACGGTCCACTTAATTAACAGCTTGTCTCCTGATAACGGAGCGCGGGAGATGTTCTTTGACAGTGCACTTCGGGTAGACGACTAATTACAGGGCCGAGGAATAGTAGACGATTTAATTTATCCATTCCAGCGACTCCGTTTAATTATCTTACGCAATAATGTCTCCTTCTGAGGAAGTATTTGAATACGTAAGTCAAGTGCCCGGAGGGGCCGCGAATCCCGCCGGCGAAAATGCGACACGGGGACACGGCCGTTTTCTGCACAGCGGGGAAGAGAAAACGGCCGTGCAAAAATCTACCTCGTGCTGCGTTCCCTCTCTTTCTCTCTCTCCCTCTCTCTCTCTCTCTCTCTCTCTGTCTACGAGAAAGGAATTGCGTTCTCGTTCGCTCCGTTGGATAATATTTCCCGCCCGGCCCGTTGCGACGAGACGCGTTTCGAAACCGTCCGTCTTCTCGCCGAAATGAAACGGGAAATTAAGCCGGCGGGGAAATAATGAAAGATTCCGGCGGCCGACTCGATCGAATCAAGTTCTACAATATCCGGAGGTGTAGACGAGAAGCAGAAACCAGTTGGGAGTTTGTGGACCACGAGAGAAATCGCGATTCAACGAGGCCGCCGCAGCCGCCGTGCGAAATTTCGGCTCAAAGCCTTTCGGAGAAATTCCCATAAAATCGCGAAGTTTCTGGGCTGCACCGTTCCATCTTCCGTAATCGATCTATTCAACAAAGTTAGCCTGTCTTCAATATTTCATTGTCGAAACCCCGACCTCGTTATGTCACCGATACTTAAAGCGATTTAGAGAATGGCACCGGAGTCGAAAATGTAACGGATTGACCTTTCCACTGTTGAATCATGTAAATTCGAACGAAGCTTGATTCATTTATGTATGCGCGTCTGAAATTAACTTTTAAACCTGTCACTTGAAATCTGGACTCTAGTCTGTTCGGTGTGTAAGGAGGCGATAGGAGAAAGGGAATTAGGGTCGTCGACGGTACAGTATAAACGTAAACGCAACAACGAGCGGTCGCCCGATCCTTTATCAACCTCTGGAGGCGCGTGGCTGTTGGTCCGGGTCGAGAACTCCGGCGGATATAAGCAATGGATAAGAAAGTTTCGCGGCTCTATGAAAAATGCAACGCTCGAGTTATCGTCGACGTGAATTTTTCATCGGCGCGAGTCGAGCCGTTGCTGGCTGTCGAGCGAGCTAGCTCCGTTCCTCTCTGGTCGTCTGCTTCCGCTTCAGCCAACCTCTTTCTCCTCTCTATCCTCCTCGTTTCCGTTTCGTCCTGTTTTTTTTACCGGTCCACCTCCTTCCGCGACAGAGAAAAAGTTTCAAAGTTGACCCCTCTCGCGAGGAAACACGAACCACCGCACCGGCTGCGTCGAGCTCTAGGAACCCCGGGAACCTAATATTTCGCTTATGTGCGCGTCGTTGGAACCCGTTTTGCTATGTCTGGTACGTTCATGAGCCTCTCTTCTGTGGTGGGTTGCGTTCTTTTCGCTGTTTCAGAGGGTTAGTGGGACGAGCTTTACTGTTATTTCATTGTATCACCACCGACTGCCCTTTGGCACACTGTGTTTGCTTCGTTGAGGGCAACTAAACCACGCCCATTTTGGCGTTAATTTATCTTTTTCCGCAGAGCCCTGAACTTCCCTTGACGATCGAAGGTGTGTTAGAGGAGAACGATAACGAGACCGAGTCTGAGGGAGAGAGAGCATCTTACGCGATCAGACTTCATAAGCAACCGGAGCTGCTCCAGTCTTCGAAAGCAAACAGCCTCTCTCTTTCTCTTTTAACCTCTGGTTCCTCAAACTTCCAGCTCTCGCCCTCGGTACCCCAGAATCTTCCGTCCTTTAAATCCTACGGCGCAGATGCTGCGGGGCCTCCAACCCTGGCACGATATTTTATATTCACCTCAAATCGTGCATATTTAATCGCGGAAACGGCTCGAGTTGCTCCAGGAGTTAATCGCGAACCACTGAGGAGCCACCCCTTCGGAACACCGCCTCCTGTGTTCTGTAGTGACATTTTTATTCGTAACTGGGGGTTGCAACGTAGGGCGTTATCGAACAACCCAGAAAATTTAGAGAATAGACGGAAGGGTTAAGAATAAACGCAACAAAGTTGTTCTGTGACAAGAGAAGACTGCGTTACAAAAGGACATTTTCATAGCGGGCTGTTCCATGCACCGTGGGACAAAGTGTGCATGGGTATCGACAGCATGTTCTACCATGAAGTACAAGGCGCGGCGCGGCGGCGGCTATAGGCGGTGCGTATAGATAGGCAGGAAACCATAATAGAATGCCTATAGGCGGTTTGCTAGCAGCGGTGGCTACGGTACACTCGCAAGGAGTCCGTATAAACAATTAACTGAATTACTTGGTGAATACCCGTTGTTGCTAAGTTTGACGTCGGTCTCGGATATACTTTCGGCGAGCAGCCATTAAGAAATGTATGTTGAACGGAATGTGAACGTGAACGACGGGTTCACGAGTCGCTGGAACGCAGACGACGACAAACACCGACGCGAGCTTTTGTGCAGGGCGCATTCATCATCGTTTCCCACGTGCCGAGACCCGTCACAAAATTACAGGGAAAATGGGTTCGCTGCTCCACTGTCATCGAGCTGTCTCCGGCTTGCGAATTGTCAGTGTGAGCCGAGAGCTTGCGAATTTGAGTGTGAGCTAAGTGGGAGCTTGCGAAATGTCAATTTGAGCTAACTGGGAGCTTGCGAATTGTCACTGCAAGCTACTGGCTTGGGAATTGTCATTATGAGCCGAGAGCCTGCGATTTGCCAAGGAAAATTGGAAGAATCTCGAGATATCAATTATCTAGGTTATCGATGATCGTCGATATTATTGATTTCGCGCGGATTCAATTTTTGGAGTTTCCGTGCAGTCCTGTTCGCCGAGTTTCGTGGGTGGAGCCAGGTTACCGATATTTGCGCGGGTTTTAGTCGGGAAGCCGGCCGAATTACGGCAATTTAATGATGCGCCGAGTCTAGTTATTCATTCGATAGAAAATAATCCATCGAGCTGCAGGAATAATTACCGTAAAGTTACTGTAACGGTATTATCGTCGGACAGCGTGCAGTATTAATCATCCCCCGGGGTTGAGAGAAGGAGAGGGGTCGGGTTGGAAGGGAGAGAGAGGGAGAGAGTGGGGGTCCGTGTAGCACAGCCTGATGCACGTTATTACGGTTACATGACCATAGAAAGTGGTACGCGACACGGCATCATTAACGCGGCCTGTTAATATAGTAATAACACCTGCCTAACAAAACTGTATCGCGGCCGATCTAATTCGTAATTTTCGTTGTGAACGGGATCGCTCCACCCAAGCTGACAGCCTAATGACATCCTCCCCGCTTAACCGTTCCCCCACGCGAACCAGCCAATTCTCCGTTTGAGAATTTTCAATTGCCCGGCTGACTAATTAATCGTCCCGTCGATTCCCCGCGAAAATAATTCACTGTGCTCGCTTGCGTCACCGATGTGCGGACGGTTCTGCAGTTTTGACCTGATTCTGCGGGGATGAAAACCTCTGCGAACCTTGCTGAAACAATTGTAATATATCTTTGTTGCTTAAATTCGACAGCATAAACAAAATCTGTAAATCTCCTATCAATCGAAAACGCGTGCTCCGCAGATACGGGTATTGCTCCTTGGCACACATAACAAGGAGCCCAGTGTATTTCGGTCTGCTATCGTCTAGACAGTCTGCGCGAATCGAACGCGAGTGTATTGAATACGTTATTAAGCAATAAAGCCCAGTTAGAGGGAGAGAGGTTTCTCGTAGTTTCCCGTTCCCCTCGGCAAAATTGTTTCGAATGGATCCGGAATGTCGAGGGGTTGGAGAGAGCAGCGTGTCGCCCCGCAGGATCTCGAGGACACGTAGAACCCTTCGCAGGACCTCCGAAAACTCTCGATCGCTCATCCGGCTCATTAGGGGCAGGTCCTCGCTGTGGGCGTTCCACCTAATTTAAATATTCCCGGCTCCGGAGAGTTTTCTAATTTAACCGCGCACCCTATCGATTCTTCTCCCTCTATGTACCTCTTCTTGTATCTTGAGGCTCGTTAGCCCGTTTGCAAGAAATTACATTTTCTTGAGATTTCAGGTCTAGGTCAGATTTCACGGACTTATCCCGCAAGTTTCCTCGATGAATTTCTTTTATGAAAATTTTTTTCATTTTGTTGGTTACACACAGCGGGAATTTTAAACGTTCTCGCGAGTTCCTGATTCAGGGAAGTTCGCACCGCGAATGACGGGATTCCTCGCGGTTGGCCCGTTGGGTTTCTTCGCACGTTTCAATCCTTCGTGACTTGTTGATACGACAAGTCGATTTATAATCCCTTAACGCGTAGAATCTCGCGCGGATACCGTCGGAGCTACATCGCGGCCGTTCCGCGAGAGAGGGAGAGGGAGCTGATTTTCCTCTTCCGACGAGGAAGAAGTTTATCCAGGGCGACTTCGACGTCGAACTTTCGCTTTATCGTCGAAATTAAGTCCGTTGCAAGACTCCGCCTAAGAGGCTTTCGGCTTATGGTAACGCGCGCCGACTTACCACCACCGGTTTTGTCACGGACTTCCGGTTCTAGAAATGATTTTTACATTTTTCCAACGACGTTCAATATTTAATTATTTCTCTTTTGAATTCAACGATTTCTTCCGGAATTTCTGTAGTTTTCCCAAAATCGAAAGGGCACGGTTTCATCAAAAATTACAAAATACAATCGAGGAGAGAAGTTTGAAATTAAGTTTCGAATGCAACGCGGTTTCTTCTGGCCAGCGACCGCATAAATCAGCGGCATGGAATTCTGTGGCGGGCGCCAGCGATCCGATTAATACTGATGAACCTCGCGCGGAGCAACGTTTCTAGGTTCATAAGCGGACTTCATCGTTATTGATATTCCTCCCTTAGCGCCATTAATTAACATCGCGGTTCGCAGCGCGCGGTTTTCCGAATTCGGACGGGCCTCTGCCACAGCTCGTTACTGTGCGTATCTAAAGGGATGCTATGCTCTCTCTCTCTCTCTCTCACTATCTCTCTCTATGGCTGTTCTGCAAGCCGAATCCAAACGTCCATACCACCCGGTCTGGTCTGGGGCTAGGTGGACGTACAAAATACCGGGGTACAAGGCGCGGAAACGCTGCAAGAGGAAGGAAGCAGATTCCATTTGCGGCTAAATGACTGATGCGCCCGCGTGTTGCGCGTCACGCTATGACTCTGGACGTGCGATGATATATCGACGAATACCGGGACCCTCTTTCGACCCTTTCCCTGCGAGAATGTATCGATATCCTCGGATCCCTTCTGTCGAGCTTCTACAATAGCTTAACATTGTTTGCTCCATCTGGATGTTTTAGTAATTCATTCGCTGGGTCGTGGAAACTTTCTGACGCTTTCAGAACTGTAATTGTAATATAGAGAGAGACGATCGGGAAATCATATTTTTCTTTCGAAAGAGACGTGGTTGGATTCGACTGAAATTATTATTTCCAGTTAATGAGTACCATTTTTTGTTGTACCAAATTACTGTAGATACGTCTCTTTAAAAAGAGATAGATTGGACCTAGATTACAATTCATAGTTAATTAGTGTATCACCAACATCATCGCAAATATTGTTTTTTCTAAAGAGACGTGATTGGAGTGAATTTAAATTATAATTCACAGCTAATTAGTACCGTCGGTATACTGTAAATATTTTTCTGTTCAAAGAGACTCAGCTGGATTGTATCTGATGCGAAATTCTTAATTAACTGGTGCCATTGATATCGCTGTAAATGTTTTTATTTCTACAGAGATGCGGGTTGATTGGATTCAAACCGTGATTTCTAATTAGTATTCTATTTTCCAGTTTCTCTTTAATTATTCTCTGATAATCAGAGTCTATGGATCGAGCGTTATCTTTTTCAATTTTGTTCGCGATTTTTGGGCAAATTGGCCACTGTGCGTCGCCTTCGTGACTCTATCACGGAAACTCGATAGCCCGAACTCCGGAAGCCCGGGCAGAAACGCGGGGAGTTCGTATTACCTGCCGTGATATCGCTAATTGTATATTAGCCCGGTCGCCGCATTACCGGTCGATAACGCGGACCGTCGCACTGTGGTCTCGAATCTGGATTTACCGGTGCACAATCGAAACCAGCAGCTTTCTCAAGTGTTTAAAAACCCATGCTTAAGAATGTTTCCATTTTTACTTTTCAACTCGATATCTTGAGTGGTTATTTAACAAAAAGAAACAAGAGATTGACTCTGGACCAAAATCGACCGAATTCCATTTGAACGTTACAATTTTGTCGGATTTATTTCCGTGTACAAACAAGATTCGAAATTTCCTGAAACTGCATTGTGGACCACAATGCATTTCTGTAGGTAACGTTCCTGCAAAGGGCACGATATTCTATCGCTGACCGTGGTGCGCCGTCCCTGACCGGAAGGGTCGGTATAGCGGTTCCGTGTATATACTTGTAAGAGGCGCGTAATTTGAATATCGGCCTCGGTGGCGGCGCATCACCGCGAGATTACTCCATTATACCTCCATAGACAATGGAAACCGCTTACGTGCCCGTAAATGGCTTCGTCTACCGCGAGCTCGGTCCCTTCCGTTGCTTGCTCGCTCGCCTCCCTTTAAATCTTTCTCCTTGTCCCTTCTCTCCCCGTCTCTCTTCGCCTCGGTCCCTTACGCCCACGCTCTCCGCTTTTCGCCTCCTCCCTCTCTCTCTCTCTCTCTCTCTCTCTCTCTTCCGCTCTCTCGGCGTCTCGAGTCTGTTCTCCGACGTTCACCTTATTAAAGCCGTCGTGGAACGACGTTTAAGGGTGCGGTTATACTCGATGCGATTCCCGATCGCACGCGACGCTTACACCGGTTTCGCATTGCCCAATTTTCGACATCAGACCGCCAAACAACCGTAGACATAGCTGCACCGAATGGTGTAACACTCATTCTAAACTACAAAGGTGTTCCTTCTATTAGACGAGTGCAAAAGTTCGGCTTCTCTACGAAACATTTTCAATCGCGTTAGTATAGTCGCAGCTTAAGCTTGGCTCCGGAGCTGCTAGCCGCGGCGGTATCAATTTTCGGCCGGCTGAATTCGCGTCACGATTTCGAATTGATAATTGCCCGGCTGAGAAGGAAGGGCTCGATTGAGGGAGCCGGTCGGTGGCTCGCGTGCTTCCTGCTCCAGAAACGGGAATGATTTCCGTCATTCGCGGATTGTTAGCACTGTCAGAGCCGTGGATCGTTGTCTTCGTTCAACGAGACCGTTCACAAGTTCGCTGAACATCGGACTGTTCTAACGAGAATTTCAATCTTCTCGTGACTGATTTATTTTATTATCACTACTTTACCGTGCCTCGTAACTTTAATGCCTCCTGTCTAAAAATTCGATTTCCACCCATTTAAAAAATCACTGTTCACTCCGAAACAAAAAATACCGATCGAACTCGCAGCATCTGGAACAATGATCTCGCAGTCTAGTTTCGAACAAAGCTCTCGTGGAAACGGTGAATGAAATTGACACGAGGGCCGTGTCGGAGGGTGAACCGGAAGTAGCCGACACGGTTTCCAGTGGAACGGCGGGATCTCGAGACCAGGGATTTCATCGAGGTAATTTAATAGCGGCGTTAATAGCTCGGCGACACGTAAATACCGTATAACCAGATTGAAATCGGTGTTTAACGAAGGCGTGTGTGTATGTAAAGGGGTGGACGATAAAAATTGCTGTGTGTTCGAGAGATCGATTGTCGACGAGAAGGGAAGGGTAGAGGTTGTGTCTCGTTAAAGACATCGTTCCGTTGAGCCGACGTCGTTACGATATCGTTGCGTGTTCACGAGACAGGCTCAAACACGAGAGACGTCTTCCCGGAGATGTTTGCGGAGCGAGGGGACCGAGGCGACCGAGAAACGGGAGGAAGAACAGCGATAATCTCAGACGGAGACGGTTGTAATCGCGTCCCGTCGATGTTCGTCGCTGATTTAGGGTGTGCTCGTGTTGTTGCTGCCGTTGACGGTCTTCTGCAGCGCAGAAACCTATTGTCTTCGCGTGAAAACGCTTGCACGCTGCTGCGCGAAATCGAACACGCTGGGGAGCGTCGCGTCGTTTGATTTCGATTGGGACGAAAATTGGTATTGAACCAGCTGACATTTTCATTTGACAGTATTTTTATTTCAAGAGCGGGCCTTCTGGAGAAAATTACAAGCCAATTTGTACTACATTTAATTCTAGAGGAATATTTTTATTAAATTTTTAATTTTATCGGAACTGTTTTATTAAATTTTATTTTAGAGGAGAAATATTATTAAATTCAATTTCGTATAAAAAGTTCCTGTAAAAATTTAAATACTGTAGAAAGTTCTGAGGGACCTGATATTATTTCGATGCTTGGATTACGCGGATTTATTATCAAATAAATCGAGAAGGGGAAAAGTCGAACAGGTTTACGAAGCCGAAGTCGATTTGAAAATTCCATTACGAGGGAGGTCGGGTTGCAACCATGATCGTCGCTTGTCGCAGCACGGCAGGCAGCCGGTTAATTAGCGGCGTGTCAATAATTACACGCAAAAAGGACAGAAACAATATTTGCGGCCTAATCCGCAATTCTTCTTTGCGCTCTCGGCACGCAACAAAGCCGGAATCACCGGAGCGCAAACATTATCCGAGCGCTAAAACAATGGATCAGTCGGTTTTACGGGGGTGTGCAATAAATCGTGTCGGTGGGCGAGGGGATTCGCGAGCGAAACACACGCAGAGCGGATTCGCGGGGCGGTAACGAGCCCGGGCCGAATCAATTTGCGCGATTCCGCGAGCGAATTCCGTGCTCTAAGGGCGCGCTTATGTTGCTGGACCATTGCATTAGCGATCAAACGATCGTTTAACGAGTGGTACGAACAAACATGTACATGATAACCCATATAAAAATCATCCAGAATCATTAGATCGTCCAGAAAATTCAACACATTTTCGAATATATAAAATTCACAATTTTGATGCACCGTTCTACTCGTTGAACGAATCGAACCAACATAGTAGCACTAATAACAGTTTATAATTATAATGGTTATAATTAGACTGTGTATATTTAATCACATTAAGTAGGTACTGTTAAATATTCGATTTCTAACTAACTAAAGTAGATGAGGACACTGGCTTTTGAAGCGTGACAAAACACAGACTCCCTTTAAGTAGATTAAACTGTGTCATTCTAAAAGCTTAAATCTCAAAAAGCTCAAGATTAACGTTGTTTGTACTACTCGTTGTACTTAATTACGTATGATTTATTCAATCATGATTTACTGTAAAATTAAATTCTGAATAAAAAGAAGTCGCTGAGACGTAATTCGAATATATGCCGATGCTTAAAATCGGAACAAACTAGATTAACTCGAAAATCCTGAGTCCATGTAAAATTCACAGTAGAGTTTTTAAACAAAAAGTAAAAGATGATTGGAAAATCATTCGTAGAATTCCCAATTATCAGATCGATGCATTGAATTAAAATAAATCATGTTCGCACAAAAATTCAGAGGACATCAAATTCCCAGCGGAGCTGCCAAACCAAAAACCGGATGAAACGTCGCCGAGGGAAGTTTCGCGTGTTTCGGAGGTTGATCCGGAGGAAACTGCTAATGAAACGATGTAAATGCGTTCTCCGTGTCGCTCGATAAGTATCAGACGCGAGTTGGTTCCTTAAAGAAGATGGAAACCGGGATTTGAATGGGCAGAGAGACTGTTGGGTTACGACCCGGTGCGCGACGCGCGGTTGCAATGGCTGTGCACCGGTCGTCCAGGACGTCGAGGACATCCAGGACGTCCTCTCCCCAGTCGGGCTGCACGGCCGGGCATCCCTCTGGAATATTAATATGACGCGAAATATTATAAGCCGCGACAGTCGACGCCGCGGGAATACTAAATATTATCCTGCAGGACCCGACGCGACGCGTCGCGACGCCATGCCACACCGGCGACCGTGACTCTCTGCTCTGCTCTCCTGTTAGCGCTTGTGCATTTTGCTCTCGCCAGCAACCTGCAGGCTATAACCAGACCCCCATACGTATACACGCGATACACGGTGATAAACTACCCACCCGGCGTATCGCCATTTCTACCCGGCACCGTAAAAACAGCTCGTAAACTTGACCGTTACCGAATGAAATCATGCTCCATTATACCACCGAAATTCTGCGCCGAGGCTCCTCTATCGATCGCTCGAGACGCTCCTCCTTTCGAGCTCTATTTTTGCTACATTCGGAACAACATTTATCATCGTGCTGGTTTTTCAATATGTACACGTTCCGTTCGAAGTAGTGTCATACAGATTTGTCTCGCTACTAAACGCGCAATAAAATAAGGTAAAATAAAGTAGGTGTGGATTAGGTGTGTAGCGGAGAGTAAAATAAAATAGGTAGGAGTTTCGGTGAAGCTTGGTGCCTCGAAACCACAACGTTTTCGGTTCACCACCGGCGATAAGTGGAATCCTATTAAACGGTTTGTTTTATTATGATTCCGGCTGCTTTCGCGAACAATTATCGAATCCCAAGCGGCCTGTAATTACCGTTAAAACCCCGCGGGCAGGTTTTCCTTCGTTCTTGTCGGTTGGTAACAGCGTCGCGGTGTGCTGGCCGAAGTGTTTTCCAACGGTGTGCTCTTCCACCTGATCTTCGGTTAAAAGTTAATTACCCGCGCGCGGAAAATAGGTATCTAGCTTGGCACGTACCTCTCTTTCTCTCGCACACTCTTCGGAAGCGAGAGACGGTCTCTCACCGGTTTTTCCGGGTGTTCTTTACGGTCGATTCTGGGGGAAAATAACGGGCGACGGTTTGTCGGTTTATCCGGCTATTAAAGAAAACGACCTGTTAACGGAAGCACGCCGCCAGCCAACCGCTATCCAATAAATGTCGCGCTAAACACCCGGGGACCGCCTTACCTGTACACTCTGTCACCCTTCGACGAAGCCTTATCATCGACACTCTCCGCTAACGATCGATAACGAGACCACCGACCGATCCTGATATCTCTATAATACCAACAGACAGCCGGGGCTGCTGGCCTGACCCGAACTGCCCGTTGGTACTTCGCAGTTTCCTTGCTAGAGATCGACAAACCACCATAAAACGCAACGAAGCTTTAGGCAATAGTCGAATAAAAATTCTGAATCTTTCATGCTTTCAGTTGGACCCAAACTAAAAGTATATTCCTGAAATTCAAGGACGTATATATACACCCCAAGAAAGTTCCTGCAGACATCATTAATGGTTTTCCGTGGAAAAATTCGTACAAATCCGTTCTGTCTGTTCCACGAGAATCCACCCCTTAACGGGGGTGGCTGAAACGTCCGTTTACTATGGGCGGAAGGTCTGTGCCGGCGAACGACCGGCTGAAATTATGCAGACAGGTCACTGGCTGACGTTGATCTCGTTATCTTATCGTTCGCAGTCCACGTCAATACGCTTTATATAGTATATTTCGGCCTTGCGGCCGAGCTTCTCCAGCGTTTTTAATTCAATGGCGCCCGGCCGTAGATTATTCTGCATAATACAGTAACTTCGCCGCGAGTATAGAGCTCTCTCTCTCTCTCTCTCTCTCTCTCTCTCTCTCTCTCCAGGCTGTCACCCATCCCTTGGTACGGTGATTTCATCCCCGCTTTTCTTCTCCACCCTTTGTCCCGGAATTTTCAACGACCGCCCAGGATAATCCCGTACAGTCTCGTAAGGAGACTACAAAGGGGCGAATCGTTAAAAACAGCGTGCCTCGTCGTTCAACATTTTCCTTCGAAACGGTTGTTTACAGTGATCGCCGCTAGCTATATGCACCGGGTGTCCTTCAAATTAAATTCTCCTTTCAGTAGATACATCGTTTCTCTTTAGCGTTTCTTGTGTGAAGCATCTGCACCTTGTTTGCATTCAACATCTACTGTGTTCGTCTGAAATGTATAAAATCCGCAGATTTAATCCACTGATTACTCCAGTGATTCAGGGTTAATTCCTCGGGCGTTCTTCGGCGTCTCGCCAAAAGTTTAGGGTTGTTTCGTCGCGCAGTGAAACTTTCGCTCTCGAACGGGCCTCGAGTGGCATTGTTCAGCCCGTTGCCGTTTATTTCGAGGCCGAGTCTAACTGGAAACTGTTAAGGGCCGGGAGAGCTTGATAAATTCCGGGCAAAGGCGTTGCTCTCTCGCTGCTGCCACCCCTCGGAAAAAGAAACTTCGGACAGAGATAAGGGAGGCACACGGTGGTATCACGCCGGTTATTTTTGACTTTTTATCCAGCGCCATCTTCACCCCCTTGGCCCCTTCCCGCGTTTACAACGACGCGGGACAGCCCGCCGGGAGAGGAAGGAGGTCAAAGCATAAATTACGAAGCGTCAGGCGATTCTGCCACCCCCGCTCGCGCCAGCAAGCAAGCCTGTCTCTCGCCTCCCCCTTTCGTTCCCATCCCCCACCCCCTGTGGACTCTTCTTCTGCCAAAAATCGAAGGAAACTTTCATCCGCGCCCCCCGTGGAACGTCCCGGATTTATGGCTGCCACAAATTATGTGTTGCTCCGGTGAAAAATGGTCCCGCTTCTATCGAACCAGCTCTCCTGGACGGCCTCGTTGCGAAGTTTCTTCCGTGGATCGCGGATATACGACGATCTTTGCGTGGTCTTTGTAATTAGTTCGCTGTGCACCTGTGTGCAAAATATTCCCTGTCGGCTGCAAGAAACAGGAGTCAAATACAAATATTTTCCATCTTTTGACAATTTTGACAGTCAGTACTTGTGTACTGTTCACCATTATTGGTGTCTACTAGGGGTGTGCGGGATCCCGGCGGGTATCGAAAATTCTCGGGAAAATTTCGGGGTTCCCGGATATTTTCGGGATTCCGTTCCCGCGGGAAATTCCTGACCCGACGGGATCCCGCACACCCCTAGTGTCTACCTACAGAATAAATTGTGCTACAACGTGAACATCGGACCAACACTTCTCTGTCTACACCCCAAGAAAAAAGTCCAAGATGTGCATTACATAGACCACGAAGGGGCAAAGAAATGTTCGCAAGAGAGCACAGTAGGCCCACTTTGCGGTATCCAGTATGCACGACACAGCGGTGTTATTAAAATGCGAAGAAAGGCAACGACGACAACGGTGCGGTCGTGCGGAAATTCTGGCGGTGACGTAGAATCGACGGAAGCGCGTTCCGTGCGAGAGAAAGAGGATGAGGAGAAGAAGAGAGCATTGAAGTAGTCGGTCGGTAAAAGAAGAGATGAGAGACAGAGAGAGAGAGAGAGAGAGAGAGAGAGAGAGAGAGAGAGAGAGAGAGAGAGAGAGAGAGAGGGGGCAAAGGTGGGAGGTAGAAGACCGGTCGTTAGGTAGCGCCGTCGTAAAATTAATTACGCCTCGAAACTGTCTTAATTAAAAATGTGTCCGCCGCCCGTCAGCCTCGCCTCCAGCCCCGAGCAGCGTCCTCTTACCGCCGTTATAACCTCCGTCACCTTCCTCGGCCCCTGCGCTCCTGCATTCACCCAATGCACCCTCTCCTTTTCTCTCTCCCCCTCTCTTCATTCCGTTTCTGTCTCTATGTGTTTCACTCTCTCTTTCTGTTTTCACATTTCCCACACGCTCTGACTCTTCTACTTTCTAATTCTATCCAACTCTCTCCGATTGTTGCTCCTTCTCTAATTCTTTCACTCTCTCCTAGATTCTCTCGCTCACGTATTCACGCTCTCCTTTTTAATTTTTCTCTCCGATTCACTCACTCACCCACTCTCTCCCTTCCTCTCATTTTCCCCACTCCTCTCCTCTCTCTCCGTGCATTCCTGCTGCGCCAGCCTCTCACCCCGTCCACGACACCCTTATTACCCACTCGGTCGCGAGCATAAGCGCACCGCCATGAATATTATGTCATTATGCAATCTCGCGGTGCATGCAACGCCTCCGTGCCGCGAGCTGCACCTGCAGAGCGGGCGTGCACGCGCTCGCGTGCACGTGCACCTACGTGCAGCCCGTAAACTGACGGTGCAGCGGAGTCGGCAGTGGTGCAGCGGGGTGCAACGGGGCGCAACGGTGGTCGGGAGTTTCGCGCCCCTGGATTGGGTTACTCCTACTTGGGGAAATTATCGAAAATTTTCGCGTAATTGCCGCGCCCTCCGATGCGATCGTTGCGGCTGCCGGAGCCGCTGTTCTCTCAACCCCGGGAAACCACCGGTTTCTGAAGCGCGAACTCTGCTGCTGACGGCGAACCTTTGAACAGGGTTTTCTTCGCGAATTTCTTCCACGAGAAGCAGCAGCAGCAGCACTCTCTGTGCCCGGAACCGGTGTGTGGTGTGAACGTGCGTGCTTCGGGCAATTCAATGGCGTTTTGACTATTTTCGGTAGACCTCGTGGTGTATGAAATGTGTTGCCATGAACTTGATCGTTTCTCGTATCGGCTTTGACACTTTAACGATTGAATATTATTGGGAGTACAAATTAGTTCGGTCCGTTTTTTTGTGGTCAAAAATGCATTTATTTCAGAGCAAAGTGAATTAACAGATTAATCAAATTATTGTCTATCGCTGGCTACTATTTTTTCCCACCTCTCAGGCAATTTTCGAATTCCATCTCGAAAAAATGTCTCGTCTTTTGAGGCGATCCAAGTTAGAAGCCACTTTTCGATTTCTGCGAAATAAGTGAACCGGTGATCTGCTAAATCGTGCTGCATCCGTCGGAACAACCAGTAATCCGAAGAAGCAATGTCCGGCGAATACGGCGGGTGCGGCAAAATATCCCACTTGAGCGTTTCCAAATATTTTTTTACGACTTTTGCGACATGAGGCCGAACGTTATCATGCAGAGAAATAACTTTGTCATGTCTTTGCTCGTATTCCGGCCGTTTTTCTCGTAATTCGCAAACGAATTAATTGTAGCCTATACCGATGGTAACTCCCAATGATTCTGCAAGCTCCTCTTGCGTTTGACTCGGATCTTCATCGAGTAATGCCTCCAATTCTGTGTCTTCGAATTTTTTTGGCTGTCCAGAGCGAGGCTTGTCTTCAACGCTGAAATCACCATTCTTGAAACGTCGAAACCTACTACATACATGATTTATCAGTTGGAGCATTGTCACCATAAACTTTTACAAGCACTCGATGCGCTTCAGCTGCACTTTTCTTCCGATTAAAGCAGAAAACTAAAACCTCCCGCAAATGCTGCTTCGTTAACACAAAATTTGACATATTCAACATAGTAAAAAACGAAAGTTTTGTATCAAACTCAAAGCGATATAAACTGAATATTATTGGTAGATGTCTAACCTCTCTGAGACCACCGAAATCAGCTGTCACTATGAAACATTCATAACAGCCAAAGCCATCTTTTGAAAACGGACCGAATTAATTTGTACTCCCAATAGCTGAACGAATGGTTTGCAGTCGAAAGTTGGAAATCATTTATTATACTACACGGGTATCGATAGAGTGGGAATTTCAACAAATGTCGCTAATTTCCGGAATTTTCTAAAGACTTGTTAGTATCAAAAGCAGTGTTCCACGGATTCGAGCAGGTCCGTCACGTGATTTGCCCGAACTGTGCCGATCGTCGGATAGAAACACACATCCGAGTACGTGACCAACCCCAGCCGGAAGGTGTTCGTGTGGCGAATAATTTTTTGCCGTGGCCGGGTGTAAGGTATACCTTACCTGGCGAGTAGAGCTGTAACTACCCCCTCGCCCTCGCCCGATATCGTATCTTTTATTTTGATAAAGCGTGTGGAAACGGCCGACCGGTATCTTGAGATTTCATCGCGACGAAGTTGCACGCTCCGCCGCGCCGCTTTAATAAAATGGAACCCGTCGCGATTTTACTCTGCGACGACCTGTGACGCTACCCAGGAACTCCGAACATCCAAATCACTGTTCAGACCCGTGATCCGAAGGGTTCAACTCTATACCGAGTCTGCAAGCCCGAAATTTGTCCACGCAGAACATTCGATTCGTTCAATTAAAGTCACGAGTGTAATATTCTAACCCGTTGCGGGATCATTTCATAATTTATACGGACTCGGCATTGAAATTGCAATTTTCGATGCGGTCGAACGACGAAATGCGGCCGATAATAAATGTATCCAACGGTGCCATAAATATAGAACGACCCATTTAAGCGCGGACGTAATTTATTCATTTAAATTAGAGTCGCCGCGAACGCGATCGCGCGAAATTAATTGGAGGAAGCGTTCTCGGCCGCGTTTTTCACAACCCTTTTCCCTGGCGCGGCGTGTTCGAGTAATTAGAATGGCCTCTCGTCGAACAACGCCTTTCCTTTCCGACATTCGAAACAAAAAATGCTGGATGCCTAAACGGAGAACCGCAGGAAGTCTCCGGGTAAACGGATAGAATTCCGGCTGGCGTGGGGGCACGTTAATTCGTCGTTGCGGAACGTTAGGGGAATAAACGCGAATTAATGGCCGTCCCGTATTTACTTATTTGCAGTTGTTTCGTCGGCGGCGCGCAACTTAATTCGAAACGGGTTTGTATTTTTGTCCGGGGACGCGCTGGCGCGCGCGGACGCGGGCACGGGCGTAATTAGCGCGGCCGTTCGCGGGAAATAAATTTTCGGGCAAGCCCGGGCTGTGGCTCGCGCTGTGTTTCAAAGCTCGAGCTCGCGCGAATTATTTCTCCCTCCTTAAACGCGTAATCCACGGTAATTATTGTTCATTAGCAGCGGCTTTAATCTGGCCGCGATCATTGTTGACTTATCAGCCTGATTACCGAGCAGAAAATTACGCTAGAAAAATCAGCCCGCGAGATAGCCCCCGAAACACACTCTTCTCCTTTCTCGGCGAGAGGGTTAAACGGGCCGGCCTCATTATCGCCACTCTAAATGCCTTCGCTGGCGCGGAGCTCGGAGGGGCAAGGGGGCTGGGAAACACGCCAAGGGACACGCGAAAGGCCCTTTGCACGAACCCAGACCGACATGCACTGGGTGGCCCCGAAGAAATTGCTGACGAGCTTCCTTCGTGTACTTTTAATCAAAACTCTCCGGACCTCCTTTGCTCGAGGCGCTCTCGATCCTTGCAATTAACTATGCAAACTGCTTCTAAACAATTTACCGTTTATGAGAATACCAGGTCCGGTAATCGTAATTGGAATGCCTACCTCGTGAGTGGCCTTTGCCCGAGGACCAGTTGGAATTAATTGTGTTCGGATCTTTTCGAACTGTGCGATTTAAGGGGTTCAAATAGTTCTTTGATCAACCGCTAGCTCGTAGAATTATATGAAAGACAACTATCGTTATTAAGAGAACTCGAAATCGACAGAATGTGGAGCTGACTTTCCACGAAAGTGTAGAGGACCGCCGGCAAGAGATTCGCAGCGAAAAACCGCGCATATAACAAACAAGAGGATCAAGTCGGAGCACGTGACAGTGTTCCGTTTGGCCTTGTCATGCAGCGGATAAAGTTCTCAAGCGTGTGGTTCGGTGCACCGGCAGCAGAACGGGCTAGATAAAGTTATCGCGGGAAGTGTGACGATGTAGAATTAGCCCGGCAGCCTATCGGGCGAAATTCACGGCACGGTGTGTTCATTAAATCGAAGACATATGAACAACGAGGTCGTTATGGACTTAGGGTGTTTCGGTGTGCGCGGAGTTGGACGTGCACGAGTGCCGTTCGCCCGCGGAGTTTCCAGGTCGTTCCGAGCCACTTACCGCGGCCCGTGTGCCCACACATATTCCTACACACATACACTGTCTAGCCACGTGTGGGCTCACCTTTGTACGTGTGCTCTCGATCGAGATCCATCGGTGACCCGCGATCAGAAAGCTGGGATATGTGTAACGAGGGACACACGGCCATCGACGCGAATTTATTGTGGTACTTCGCGCCGCGCCGGACACCGTTGCCAGCCGACAACACCCATACCTGCACCCTGAAATGGGTCGAGAACATGCGCCATCCTGGATCGCCTGTTTACAAATTAATGACACCGACACGACGGTTGATCCTCTGTCGAACCCCGGTCGAATTTTCACTTCGACCAACCCCATATTTCAAAATATTCAGTCAGTCGCGTAGATTAATGTCAGACAATTGTTTTAGAAAATAAGGGGAACAGTGTTTCGTAATCACCGTGAAAAATTGATCTGGTCAAGATCAATTTCTGCGAGGTCGATAAACCCAAGACGCATCTCCCTCGCCACACGCATGCAGCGTCCCGACCAATTACCACTCGAGAATGCAAGTTGCGCCACTTGTGCAATCAATGGGATTCGTATAGAGCCACCGACTCACCCCGGCCAATTGTATTCCCCCGCGGACCGACACCGGCCCATTATCATCGTTATACTTCGAAAATACAAAGGAGCCTGCCCTCTCGTGCACACGATACCCGCGGCCCGAAATATTAATAGAACTGCAGCAGCCGGAGAGAGAGGGAGGGAGAGAGAGTGAGTCCGGTGCATCTCCGCGCCGTGGCCGCGCGACCCTTCGCAGACAATGCGCTTCTATCATCGTTAGCCCAGTTCTCGGCGAATGAAAGGAACTTCGAATCAGAAGTTGCGGACCTGTTTCCATGGAAGATCATCGTCCGCTGTCGCTGGGCCACCGCGATGTCTCTTTCAATAAGTCGAACCGGACCATTATAACCAGATGGGGGTCAGGTGTGAACTTTCTGCATTTCTCGACCGGAAACTCGCTGTAACCAACGCTTAGAAAAATCGTGGAGACTCGCATTGGGTACGAAATTTGAATCCTGCTGCTGCAATCGGGAATCAGAAATCAGAAGAATTCAAACAAATTCGAATTCAACGAACCGATGACGCAAATCCCCCTTATTTTAACACACACTACCACGTACCGCACTTAATTCCAAACAGCATCCCTGTTTTTCACGTGAAAAAGTGCTTAATCCGCGCACGCACGGTGCGTCCAGCAAAGCGTGCAGACACGCGCCGTTTCCGACAGGGAAAGAGCATCATGCGGGAGCACAGCGATCGCACGCTCATTAAACTTTACTATCCGAAGATAGAGACACGCCGCTGGTCGCGTAATTAATATTGCAGCGAGCAGTAAGTGGAAAGCAATGTCGCCCCACGTCGCCGTTGCTCGGTTGATTCGGGGCTCCGGCGCGGCGCGGCGCGGCGCGGCGCCGAGAGGAGGACAAGCCTCGGACGAAAAACTGATTCCCGAATGGAAAGACCTCCCCGGTAAATACGCCGAGCTGATTCGCCGGATTCAGCTGGTTCTTTCATCCGGACTCTGCTCATCGAGCACGGCGGATGAATCGGTTTACTATTTCCGGGACGACGGATATCCGCGCCGTGTGCTCATCGATCCAGACGGAGAACGATCGACGCCCGTGTTAAATAGTAGAAAACCCGGCCCTTGGGTATTAAACGATCCCCCGGCGAAACGTTTTGCCAGTTGGTTAACCTATCCATTCCCGCGAACGGCCTCCAGAAATTCCAGATACATCCGAGGACAAGAAACTTCGAGATCCATGTGCTCGAGCCCAGATCCATGTAATCGTGGGTTTGGTCTTTGAGCATCAACTCGGGAGAAATATTCAAAAAAGAGTTTCACGCGCGACGAATTGCCACTTCGAATGAACGCAGCGAGGTAAACGGCGAGTTGAATCGCGCAGAAATCTGCCAAACAGTCTACAGAATATGCAACGAGAGTCGCACGCAGTCGACTATCTCGTAAAATCGCTACTAATCTCGACGAAGCTCGATCGCGTGGTCCGAAAAGGTAAAAAGGGAGAGGAGATGTTTTCGGGATCGGCGGTGGTGGTTTCGGCAACGCTGTGACTCGTGGCGGTTTGCAGCGTAGCCCGTCGCGTCGCAGCGTAGTAACCGTCGCTAAAAGTGAGGATTAACAAGAGAAAGATTCATCACGGTGGCGGGGCATCAAAGCGACAACGCGTCGCGACGCTATGCAAAAAGTACGCGGTCCGCTACGGTTATAAACATCCCCGTGGCAGAGGTTTCGCTGTAAATACGCCTGGAAATGCAAAAGCGAGGGCCACAGAGAGACAGGACAAAGAGAGGGAGATAGAATGACAGAGAATGAGAGCAACGAAGAGAAACGGAGAACCAGGGAAAACGAGAAAGAGAAAGAGAGAGAGAGAGAGAGAGAGAGAGAGAGAGAGAGAGAGATAGGTAAGCGCGGCTGACCTGCGCGCCAAACAAAATGCACCGAGTCGGTGCATCCTGATACGGTTCCTTCCCGTATCTCGAAGTGCAGGACGTGCCTGAAATATGTACGAGACGTAAGCGTATGAAACTCGCGGGATATCGTGTTGCGCGCCTTTTGTTTTATGCAGGAAATGGTTTCCTTGCGAGCTGCGACGTTCACCGCCACGCTACATCTCGTATACCCGGTGTACGGATAAGATATCGCGCATTGTTTATCCGTAACGACCGGCCCGGATTATTTCTGTCAGAAATGTTTTACTTATTCGATAGGGGCGCCGCGCCGCGACGCTGCGCGGAACGGGGATCTTCTTGCCGATAATTAAACCGAGATTAATCAGCAAGCTCGGACGGCTTGATAAACGCTCGCCTGGCGCCACCAGATTTATATTTGTCCACTGACTTTGGAGATTGGAACATCTACGCGTCTAACTTCGAAATTGTATTAGGTCGGAGGCGATGTTCTACAAACATTTCAATGAATAATGGAAAAATATATGTCGCTGTACAGTACAGTTTTCCAAGCAATTCTTCTTCGGATTTGGATCGAATATTTTGCGGCAGGGGCAGCAGGTGCGTTCGTGATCGGACACCGACGCCATTTCGCGATCGTGTGCGTGCATGTACACGCAATACCGTAGTTTGAACCGTCTAAGACCGGGCTACCGGGTCGATTATATCGCAGACTCGAAAATCCAGGTCCCCTTCGTGCCGGTGAAAAGGAACGTGAGACCAGTCCCTTCGCTCACCAAGCTCTGGCCCTCTGTAATTGGCACAATGGGATCCCTTTGTTTCTTCTTTTCCCTTTTGCGTTTTCATTCGATCTGCCCCCGTCTTGGCGGAACCCGTTCCACCAAGAGTTCCTCCCTAGAGAGTTTGACAGCGAGCCGCGTACTCGTTACCTCGTGTCCAGGAACAGTGTAGCTGTCCGTCTCGTTGCGGTACCTTGAATGATAGCTACCGCGTTGCTAATTAGCATTTTTGCTTGCTACCAGCGACCGAAGAAAGCAGTTCATCGGAGACGGTTTTCAATCACTGAAAAACCTTTTTATTCATTTCCTTTGGTTGCTATTTGAGCCTCGATAGTGCGTGGGTTCGCACTGACCCACATTAGATCCTCTTTTATGCAAAACACAATTTGTCTCCAGCAATTCCAAGATATGGAAGCTAAATAAAAATTTCCTTCTTTATTCAATAATTTTAACGCTAAATCTACCAGTCACGCGGGATCCCGAGGAGCGAGTGTCTCGTTTCCTTGTAGAACCAAGCTGTAAAATGTATACCGGCGCATCGCACGCGATAAAACACAACGCGAATATTATTATTCTACAATAATACACGATCCTCCTCCATTCGCTCGCGTCTCGTACACGTCCAAAGTTGTCGCGAATGCATAAAATCTGCAGTGTTATCACGAAAAATGCCGCGCTCCTGGCCCGGATGCCGGTGAGTAAAATTTTACAGCCGCCCGAAGTTCAGAAGTGTGCATGACACTTGAAACTTCTGTCCCACGGGGTGAAACGAAAGTCACGTGTAACGTGTAAGGTGGGGATTACACGTGTAACTCTTGAATTACGTGTCCCGCTTCCTTACAAACTGCGAGATCAGTTTCCGGAATCCATCATTCAGAATGCACCTTTATATTATTCGACCAGCGACAGACAGAAAAGTAACGTATCGCACGAGAATTTTTATTTTGCATGAAGATCCACTGTCTAAAAATAAGTAGTAACATTTCTGATCTTTTATAGATCCTCATTGATCTTGTGAAATGTAAAACGGCTTGATTCGTGGTAAGCGCGCGCGATATAAATAATTAATATCGAGACAGGGTGGATTCGTTCGACCGAATACTATTTGCCGGTGATGTAGAACAGGCTGCAGCGTTCGTTGTTCGGCTTCGTGCAATAGTGTGCAGATTTCACGCTCGAACGACAACGCGAGCGGACGTTTGCGCTCGCCAGGTAAAACGTGAACAGGAGCAGAAGCAGGTAAGCCGGTGGCCTGTGTCTGACAGCTATACAAGGCCCCCACCCCCGATCGCCGACCTCTGTTTTACATGATCTCCCTTCCAATTTCTGCTACCGCCCGCCCGCAAGCCCATATCTTCGAGCGTGCGAAAACAGCCGCACGAATAAATAAGAGTCCTTACCGCATCGAACACGAGAGTTTGCAGAATTGGCTACTTTCTGCTAGACTACATCTTGTTACTTGTCTCGACACATTGGCATCAGCTGATTTCATAGGCTGGAATAAATGTAATAGTGCGATTTAAAAAATTTAGCGAAGAGATGAAACTAATTTGCAGCTGTTAAGGGTGTAGACTAGTTCGAGCGAGAGTGTGGTGGCACACTCACACACGGCTAGACACTGTATACGTATACGAGGTGGCAAGGGTTCAGGAAATACCAAACCACATCTCGCTAATGCACATTTGGGGCCCCTACGTAGTCACAATCTCTAGATAAAAGATCAATCTGTACTGCTTATATCCCAAATTGGCTTACTTTTGCGTTACAACTGGGAGTCATCCAACTTTTTCAATAATAACCCTACATCTCTCGATATTTAAGAAAATGTATGTCTCTTGACAGTAGCAGCACCGTCGCGCTGCCCAATGCATCTCGCGGCTCCGCTACATGCTGCCGAATAATGCAAATTACGCCTCGAAAACGCAAAAGTAAGCCAATTTGGGATATAAGCAGTACAGATTGATCTTTTATCTAGAGATTGTGACTACGTAGGGGCCCCAAATGTGCATTAGCGAGATGTGGTTTGGTATTTCCCGAACCCTTGCAACCTCGTATACGTATACAGTGTCTAGCCGTGTGTGAGTGTGCCACCACACTCTCGCTCGAACTAGTCTACACCCTTAATATAGCATTTTCAACTGTCTAATAATAACTGACGGTCGATTGTCGAGTTTTTGGAAGTCGAGAGCAAGGAGCAGAAGCGGAACGAAGCGGTGGAAGGATGAGTAAAAGGTGGAAAAGCAGGACGATGGCAAACAGAGAATACGAACGAGGGTGGCAGAGGATGGTAGAGGCTGGTAGAGGGTGCAGAGGGTGGCGTGGAACACGTCGCCAGCACGAATCCTGGCTCGGAGAGGGATCTCGCATTGCTGATCGAACCGTTCGTGCATACTTGGTGCAAGCGGGATTAATTCGACTGCGACTAATTCGAGAATTGGCTGCGAGAGCCGGGGACCAGAGCTTCTGCACACCGGCTTTCGTCGGTCCTCGCGAGCTCCTTCGTCTCCGACGTTCACCGACCTCGGTGTACCGCAGAGATCGAAGACCTGGTCGCAAAACCGACAACTTGCGAGACTCGTGCCACTCCGGCTGCAACGAGGCCGACCAACTACCGACAATCAGCCCCCTGCTTTATAAGTTAAGTTCGACGTAACCTTCGCTCGTTAGGCCACCGACGACACTGGTAGTTTGGCTGCTTGCGTCGCATAGTGATTCGACGCGTCCGTTCTGGGCGACAAGATTCGTCTTTGATTAAAAATGTTTAAATATCACCCCTTATCTGGTTTCTACCCTTGATGAATGAGCAAGAAAATTTTTTAAATCCATGAACTATCACCAAAATGTACCCAAGAATCTGCTCTTTAATTCACTGGAACATAAAATACCGCAACACGATCGTGTCAAAATATAAATCGGTGTTTTCTTCGGTAAGTTTGCGAATGTGGGAAGTTCTGCTCGGAGGTAAAGAAAATGGTGAAGCGAGGGGCAATGGCGTAATTATTCGTGGTGGAGAATCGATATGAGGGTAGGGCGCGTAAGGGTAGCGAATCAGGCCGGATGTACGCGTATCGGAGAGAAGATAGGTTGAGAGAGGCGCTTGGCCACGAATAGCTAGACAGGAAGAGGCAACTGAAGTACAAATGCAGAGCAAGTGCATTTCACGGGCCACGGTATTTCAGAAATTTCCCGATACCATCCCTCTCTCCATCGACGTTCCTTTGCCACCCTCTTTCTCCGTTCTATCCAGCACCCCGCACAACCCTCGAACGGCCACGGTATCGGTATCGAGGTCTCCGCTATTCGAGGTGGGAGGATTTCCACGCTTCTTCGCATCGGCTCTGCTAGACGCATTTACCGGAGAAAGGGAAACCCGGTCGATCTCTGGCTTTGTATCCGCCTGGATGGACCGGTTACCGGCTCGAGACAATAACCACGCTTCTCCACCCCCACCCCTTCAACCCCCCACCCCGGTGCAGCAGGATTATGAATGCCGATTTTACCGAATACCATCCACCTGCCCGATGAATTCGTCCTGAATCGACGGCGGAAGCCTTTTACTCGCGATTCGAAGCGTAATTGCGATTACTCGACCATTCGACGGTGAATACCCACTGCCACAATGAATTCATGGGGCCAGACTCAGAATCCGGCGATTATCGTAGGAACTGTATAAATAATTGCGTAATCGTCTATTTACTGTGTCCTTTCTGAAAACGATTTTCTTAGCGAGCTGGAGACGGTTCTTCGCGGTGCTACATAAGGAGGGACTGAAAATTGTAATTTTATTGGACAGCGAGGAAATATTTCGTCCGGCTGGCTTTCACAATTGAAGCATAAAAAATTACTTCCCAAAGTTGAAAATATTTTTCTTCTTTGAAAATGAAATTTCCCGAGAATGCCGAAGAAAAATGACCTCGACTGAAAAATCGGTTTAAACATTCTCCGACAAAATTGATATTATTCGGTCGACCACAGACTCATCCAGAAATCCTCTTTCCGTCTTTGCCAGATTCATAATTTGTTGAATCAGTCCGTAAACCCCCCGGGCTCACTCGGTTGTAAGTTCTGGATTTTTCATTTCCGGCTGGTAATCGCGACCAGGGAACACCGTCGTCCCTTGTTTAGGAAACACGGCGAATGTCGCTTAGCCGAGATACAAGCGGATCTCTTTCGCATGCAGATGTATGCGCGAAAGGAGCGGGCCGCGTGACTCGAGTGCGAACTCCGGGTCGGTGCACGCAACCCGCGTGCGATCACGCGAATCCGCTCGAATATCGGCCTGGTCCTGCGGTTACACGGTATAACAGTGGAACTGGTATAACGGTATAACAGTTAACTAGGCCGATCATAGCGATTCCGGCGACCTAGCGATCTTCAATTACGCCTGCTTTCGCGCGACGCCAATCGCTGCACCCTCGATAGACCTACTCCTCGAAGATTCGAGGCTTCGAAGAAACAAGAAGCTTGTGTTCCATACATTTTTTTATTTCAACTACAATTAATATTATCGGCGCACTGGTTCGATCAATTGGACAATAAGTAAATTTGCAAAAATATCACATGAAATTTAATTCAACGTTTCGGTCTCAATTTAGACCATTTTCAAGAATAGAAAATTTCAGTATTGCGTCTGTAAGAATTAATCAAAGACACTTTTAAATGGTTGGGCAAACGTGTTTTCTCACAAGCAGAAAGTAAAAGGGGGGGGGGGGGTTTGAACTCAAAAAGTGTGTAAAAACTTACATGCTTGTAAACAAAGTATTAATTTAGATTCTGAAAGGTTATGAAACAACCTGTTGGTTCCATGCCGGTGACATGTGGACTTAGTAAACCGTGAAGATTTGAACTGAAAACGAATCGAAGAACAGAAATCTCTGTATTGGCCAATCGATAAATGGCGGCAAATATGAATCTTTTGAACTCACTCAAACAAAACTGCAGTTGTTGAAATAGCAATATGAAAATTGGTACTAAATTAATCGACTCTATTCATCATAAAACATTACCGGTTCAGTAATGTTGCGTAGTACTCGTGTATCAAAGGTGTTTCATACCTAAGATTTACGCTTTGGTGTTTAATCATGTGAATGGTTTCCAATAGAACTCTACGTTGTAAATTAGATTCTTTATCAATTATTTTGATGTTCTCAAAGTCAAAAGCATGATCAAATCCGAGTAAGTGTCTCGTCATTTTTTTATTTCGCTCAGTGAATTGAAGATATTTCTTATAAATGATTGTAGTAATTTCTAATTGGCACTAAAATAATTTCTCAATCTAAGAGTAACGTTTAACCGTCACAGTAGACTGCGCGAACATAACGCTTATTAAAATAATTTCCTCGAGCCTGTTTCGTCGGATATTCGTGTCTCGGAGGAATCATTCAAACGGAATTACTCGGGGAACATTTTTTCCGATAGCTAGCGTCGAACAATAGCTACCAGCGGAGGAGGACGCAGTTCGATCGGTAATTAATTAATCAGGAAGAACACAAAATCCCGTTGTAAGAGTGTAATCCCAGACGCGGAATATAATCTGATCTCGATGTAATTCGTCGTGCAGGATTATTCGCTGCAGCGGTGCACGTTTTTAATTGAAACACGTCCGATTCCTGTCTTGAGCCGACGCGACGCGTCGCAACGCGCGCTTTTTATAATTTACGTCGCTCCTGTCTCGTTGTACATACACATCCATGCATCGAAAAATCGGGAAACGCGAACGGGGAACACTGTGTAATCTTCATCAATATTTTTACGAGGGATTACGAGCGATCAGCGACGGTCGTTTGTAACGGAAGCTTGACGGAACGCGCTCCAAATCGCCGAGAAATCAAGCGGCGCGGCGTCGCTCGATCGCGCCAAGACACGCATTGTTCCCGTGAATAATGTGCGCAAAAATCATTCTGCAAACGGCGGAACGCGGTGAAATATACAATCTTTCTTGACAAATCGTTCTGCGTTTTTCCTCCAAGAAAGTGTGCGGCGAAAATCCCTCTTGTGAGTGAAATAGAAATATTCTCTACAATTTTTACTCCTTGGTGCTTCTATTGTACAGTAATTCTTCTTTTCTGTGATGCGAGGAATTGGTTACATCGGTAGACTTGTGGATCTTTATGGTAAATTGAAATTGTGAACCTCTAAATAAAATGCAATTTTTGAACCGAGCTGGTGAAGCAAAGATGGATGAGAAGATACCGGAAGACTTTGCATGTAATTGTGAGTAATTCAAGCAATTCTGGGGGCTCGGTGACAGGTCGTTTCCATTCGAGGCGGGATTCACCTCCGTTCGAGTCGAATCGATCGGTTCCACGGTTTTTATTTACAATCAAGAGGAGGAGGAACGTTTCAGGAACGGCGAAATCCCTTTCGATTCCCTTCGACGTAGATCCGTGTGCGCTTGGCGAGCTGCAATCGTATAAGTCAGCAGGCGTGTCACTGCAGCTTTCTATAAACTGGTATAGGGCCAAAGCTCCGGGGGCGTATTAATCCTGGTATTACGAGGCCGCCGCCGTCGCTCCTGCTGTGTGTGAAGTTATCAAAGAGAGTATTACAGCCAGTTTCCTCTCTCTCTCTCCCTCTCCTCTTCTATTTCTCTTTCCTGGACTCAGTCACTCTCTTTCTCTTGCGGCTCCTTTACCCCGTCCTACCTCAACCAGTGACAGGTTTCTTTTCCATAAACGTTCAATTTATTTTTCGAATTTTCCCATTACTTCTCACGCGTGTCCCCTCGCGATTGCTCCGCTTGCGACCCATCATACCACCGTAATCCCCTGAAACAATTTTTCTTTTCTATTGAATATCGTTTAGGGAGGTCAGCGAAATTTATGGAATCGTTTTTCAACCTTTTTAGTTGGAGATCACGAGCTGAAATTTCAAATTCGGCTGTGGTATTCCGTATCACTGTTCAGGAATTTTTATTCACTAAAAGTATTCGGGTTTCTTTAATTTATTTCTTCCTTTTACGAAAGTAATATGTAATGTAATTAACTAATTCAAGTTCCAATGTAAGAGTAACCAATTAAAACGCACACTACATATACTTGTCGATTCAAATTAATATTTCTATCAATGGTAAAACGGAACAATCATTTGCAGTAAAATATTTTCATCGTTCAATTCTTAGTACTTGTTTGTGCAGCCTGGCTAGGGGAAGCATTTCCTTCGAGCAACAGTTTGGACGCGAGTATACGAATGTTAATGGTCCCGGAGCGTGGAAAAACCGTTCGAATTGAGACGTCTAGGAGTGGCTGGAATTTCACAGAAAGGACAGTGAAAGGGAGAGAAAGGAAAAATTGGGTGCCGAGGCGAGATAGAGGAGAGTCCGTGGACCGTCCGTGGTCCTTCCACCCCCGCAGGAAGATCACGCGTCGACGCTCGAGGCCGTGCTCGGTTCTCTGGTGACGTTTGGCGAGCGCCGATAACGGTAATCCAATTTTTCGGAATAATATTTGTCTTGGAGATCGTCGATTGCCGGCGTCTGTCTTCCTACGAGGGATCCGGGTGACCTTGAGGCGGGGGTGGACACCGAGTTTCCTATAAACAGATTATTCCACGAGTAAAAGGGAAAAATCCATTCTCCGCAATCCTGCAATTTCCAAGGAGCTGGCTCGTGTGTAAATTAAAAAAATGAATATCTAACAAATTGTTTTGATCTTCTTTAACCTCTTCAAGGATGGATTTTTCTATCTGTACAAAAAAACAGAAAATGATTCTACGGCGTCACCCGTCGACGAAATCAGGAATTCCTTTTTCCCTCTTATTCTCAAAGATACGGAGTATCGCGAGGCCTTTTGACAGCGGCTGAATATTCCACGGGGGTGCGTCGCGTGCCCTAAACGCGTATCGAAGGCACGTATATTTGGAGAATAATAAATACACGCGGCCCTTTAGCCGGTTCCCGGGGCAGAAACAGGAAGGGAAGCAAGAAAGAAACGCGGAGCGGAGCCGAGCCGAGCGGAATGGATTTGCTCTAGACTTGGCAAGGTCGACGGAATTCCGATGAAGTGCCCTACCCCCTGGCTTCGGGGGTAGGGCACAGCCGAAACGAAGAAATCCCTGGCTTCCGTGGCAGCGAGTCCGGGGTAAGTCAACAAGTCGAAAAGGAGGAATCGTATTTTTCTCCTCCGCGTCCTCTCTCTTTCCTTTTTTTGCTTTTCGTCCTCTATCCTCCCCGTTTCTGCTCTCATCGAGTGATGGATGGTTATCCCTCGGCCGTCGATATATACTACGCCCCTGCACCCTGTACGAAAACGTCGCTGTCGTCAATGGAAATGAGCGGTGACGGCTACAGAAGTTCTTCGCGAGCGGCCTCTTTGAATATGTAGCTTTTTGCTACCTTGGATCGATGTTGCCATCAGTCTTCCGGCCATTACCGCCAGCAAAAAGATTGTCTGAAGCGTTCGCTCGATGCGTGCTCGCTTTTCCCTCCGGATCCTCCCTCTCTTCGCTTATCGCGCGAATTGAACATGGTTCTTGACTAATTTTGTGTTTTTCACGCACAAATCATGGAGCAATGTTTGCGAATTTATAGACTAAATATAATCGCAAGGGGTTAGGTTGTGCTGTTCGCAGAATCGATCAGCAAATTCGCAGATTTCGAGTGGATCTCGAGGTGCCGGTTAGCATAACCGAATCGAATAAAGGCGAACGCGTCGCGTCGCGTCGTCGTCGTGGGGATCCGAGATCAGGAGGCGAAGCGATTTTACAAATCGCGAGATTATCCGGGGCGACGTTCGGCGTCGGTGTTTACCAGTGGAAATATATCGCAGCTCGCAGCCAGTCGATGTCGCCTCGTCTCTCGAAGGCGCATAGTTCGCCAACTTCCCGAATAAAGTTATCGTTAGGGAATTCGTCACCACCGATAGCGATGCCCCGAGTCTCGAGGATCACACCAACCGAACCAGTTTCTCGCCTTTCCTACAGTTACCAGGGCCGTGGCCATTTGCATACAAAGACCGCGTTGCTTTGGTCTGCTCTGATCTGCTCTGCTCGGTCACCTTTCTGTGTCAGCAGATCCGTTTCCGTTTTCCCGTAGCCCCGGTATATCGATTTCAGACGAATACCTCCGAGCCACCAGCCCTGAAGAAGACCGATCACCTCGGAATACGAGACCCAGTTGTTCTTTTTATCGCTCGTCAATGTTCTGACGGGACAAACAACACGTTCCTGGTCTCCTGGACGAGTTTCTCAGATGTATATTGCGATCGGGTTGTCGGCGAATCAAGATGTAGAATACAATTTTCTGCTATGTGGTTCCGTTTCTGAGAAAATTGAGTTTCAAGTGTCGATTGTACCGCGCCGAGTCTGACCATGGTTGTCTGGTTCTACTTGATGCGAAGAATATGCTCTTCGTGGAAATTCTGTTTATGGAAATCGACTGGACAATTAAAGAGAGATAAAAAATAACAATCTACTTACAGATGTGCAGCATACCGTGACTTCGCGCTGAACGATTAACGGGATGGTTCGCGGTAAAATATTCAAGATTGAAAACACTCTCAGCCAGTCAAGTTCGAATCGTCTCATTAGCGGCGACCCAATAAGCCAGCGCTGAACGAAACGACTGTCTATGGGCAGGGACGAGGGGAATGGGAGGGGGAAGGGGAGGGGAGGGGAGAGTTCGATAAAAAGAAAAATTCGTTACCGTTAACCGAGTTTTCGATTCGTCGAGCCGGTTAATTGAATTGAACACCAGTTCCGTAGCGACTGCGTCACCGACGCCGATTAAAATTGACGCGGAGTTTTATCGAAATATCGCTGACGTTACAGAATCGCGCGGCGCCAACCGATCGGATTACCTCTAATGCGATTTATCCGTTCGCGGTTCGCAAATGCTCGTTCGTCGTTTGATTCTCCCCGTCCAAGGAAGAGGGCCTGACGTGATCGACCGACGACAATCCTCCGTCGACGAAAAACGCGCGAAGACGCGATTCGCCGCGAAATGATACGTCGTCGTTGCGAAAAGGGCGAGAGAGATAACAGACCCGAAATTTATTTGCAACAATTATCATTCCCTAATTGGCTCGTCCACCCTTCGAGCAGGTCGCCAGGAAAGGACGTTATTATTCCCGACGTTGATTTGCAGCTCGGGACAGCGATCCACGCAAGACCGTCCGCAATTACTTTCCGGGCTTAATTGAGTTAACCGAATTAATTCGGCGCACGGGTTCCGGCCCGAAGGAGAGCGAAATGAATAGCGATCGCCGGGCCGAAATCTTGGAAAGACTCGGGTGGTGGTTCCCGTGATTCATCCTGGCTCTGGCAACCCTTCTGGTTGCGATCTGTCGAGATCGTGGCGCCTGCTGCGTCAGACAAAGGACTATCACAGAGAGAAGAGGAAGAGGACGAGACAGAAAAGGACACGGCAAGCGTGGGTACGTGCTGGGATCAGTTTGCACGCACGTTTTTACTAGGAAGGGATGAGGAAGGATGTTAAAGGGGTGAGGAAACGATGAGGAAAAGGGTGAGAGGTCCGCGGAAGGGAAGGGCCTCGCAGGGAAAGAGAGAGACACGCTCGACTAATTTTCTCGATGTGCTTCGCTGGTCGATCGATGTCGATTTCTGCCTGGACCGAGGGAAGAGAAATAAAGCTTGGGAGGGGCAGAAGGAGTGGGGGGAAGGCTCGAATTCATGACGCTCGTAAATATGTTAATACTCGTCGCGGTGTCCACCCCCGCGCTCGCGCTCGAGTGGCTGATACCCGTAAGATGCCGGGACGGTCCCCTTTTATCCTAACCGGCATTGTGCATGCGACCCGCCGATATCGTCGATTTCACTGGCAATAACGCCGAAAACTTTTTACGGCGTCTCGATATTTATTATCTATTTAGAATACAAAGGAAACTCTCTTTCCACCCCCGCTCTTTTTCTCTCTTACAACCGCGCACTGATCCTTGATTTATACTGGCTACTTTCGATTATCGTACGACAATTATTCTCCGCCGCTGAAGTACCCTCTGTCGTAATTCTATGGCGGCTGGGAAACGATATAACAGGATATTGGAGTCTCATATTTCCTCCCACGACGCCGCTGCTGCCTCGACAGATGGAAATACGACCGCCCGCTACAACCCTTGTGCCCTTTACCGCATTTCGAAGAGTGTTCGACGATTTCAGGAATCTTTTGAACGACCATCGTAGCTACATTCGCTCAAATCTACATTCACCAATTTTACATACATTTCAATCCACCTCTCTGATGAATTTTCCCGTTAATGCGCCGAGTGTAGCAAATTTGGTTATTCAGTACATTACTTTGAGATTTTACGGAACGAACAGTAGCGACTTTGTGGAAATTCTTTGCACAGCGGCGAACGTGTTAGAAACCCTATTACCAAGCTTCCGTGAGCTAAATCGCGGCTCGTATTTCGAAGTTTACGTCGGCGTAGGCGTTATCCCTTGTTCTCCGCAATGAGACACGCTAATCCTCTGGCCGCGCGTTCCGCTGATAAAAAGAAGAGGGAACACCGTAATCGGGGGCAACGTTGGTTTTCGGACAGGGGCGGGGGGTCTCCTGTAAACGTTGTAAAGGTTGCTGAAGGCTGTAAAGGCGGGTGTCGCGGCAACGACGTCCCCCCGACTGTAAATAACAGGCTCCGAGTGGTAAATTAGCAGCGCTAATACACTTTAGCGGCGCGGAATTAATGGTCCGTATTCTGAACGCGCTTACAAGAGCGGTAACAGTTATTAGCGGTGGGTCATTAGACGGTTTGCACGGAACAGCCGACAGGTTTGGTCAACAAGGTCATTTGTAACTGTTAACACGGCTGTAAGTGCGAATTCAATTCCGGCTAATATCCCCGATAGCAGTCGCTAGCATAACCGGCCCTGCCATCGGCGTTCCAGGCGTCATTTTTCCTCGTTACCGACAGCTCCTTCCTCTGATTGTTTCTACCGTTACACTTTTCGTTTCTTCTTTTTGCCCCCTCTCAACTCTCCGCTCCTAGTAAATTGGAGCGAGAATAAAAGAATCGCTGAAATTCTTTCGGTTCTACCAAGGAAAAATTATTTTCGCTTGCCAACTGGGTTGCAGGGCACAGGGGCTGTCAACTCGCTGCTGAAAATCTTTATTGTCCAAAGGTGTTCTTCTCTCAGCTTACATTAACACTTTGTTCACCGGTGCCACCGTGATCGATTCCTCGATTCTAGGTGGACAAAATGATAAATTTGATCAACTTCAGATATCTTCGCTGCCATTTTATTTTGTTTACGAACATTTATTCGTTTGATATATATCCTAATATTTTGATTGCACGTGGTTATTACGACGTAATACGGCGTTAAAGTTTTGCCTTTGCGAAATACTAAAAATAAGCTAATTCTTCATCGTATAACTTGTTTGTTTGTTGTTTAAATTATTATCTAAAAAATGGAGCGTGTAAGCGAAGGTAAGTATGTGACTTTTACATATCGGTATAATTTTATTTTGCCGTGTAAATCATATAAAACACAGGTTAACTAATAATACTATTTAAGAAGAGATCAAATTGTATAACTTCTTTTCCCGGACTCGGCCGGACTTCATTCTTTGATAGTTTTGAAGAATACTTATTTCATAGCAATGATACTAAATATCGCTTGCCCGTTTTTGCCCGTTCGTCATTCATATCATTTTTTAGTAAGAGGAAAATTACTAAAAAATGTTCTAAAGAATTAGCAGCAGAGGCAAAGAGTTTACTCAAATCACCTTAAAAAAGATTATAATTTATAATAATTTAGAATATCCACCTTTGTCATGCACATTCCTTATTATAATTTTGTAATTTTATTTTATATTATTTTTGTAGAATTTTGTGTATTGTTTATTCACGTATTTAAACAAAAACTATAAAATATTTAATTTATGTTATTTTATTTTATTATTAATATATGTATAATATATATAAATATTTTTTAAATATTTATTTTATGTTACGTCCATTTTAAAGAAACGATATACATAATTCTTTTAAGGTCATGTAGTTTTTATACACTTGTTTTAATTATTACTACAAGAGAACACAAATTTTGTATTTTGTCCACCTAGAATTGAGGAATCGATCACTGTGCGGTGGTGAGTTGGCGGTTCCTTTGGAATTAAGGACCCATTCATATTTTTCTTCATTAATTAATTAATTCTTCATTTATTAATTTTCTGTATATTTCTCTCGCAGAAAAGCTCGAAAAGTGACTCGATCAATAAACTGCGGATCTTTATGCAGGCATCCCCATTCTTGTAAATACGAACCAGACTGGTCAGACAAATTTTCTTCATCTACAATCCACTGGTATCCACTACTCTCCTAATAAAAATAAGAGACTTCTCTTTTATGCATCTTTTCACAGAAAAAAAAAATGTAAAAGTTTGTGAACTCGTAAACTGCAAGTCTTTAACCAAACTTTTCCACTTCCAGTCTGGTAAGAAAAATTTCCTGCGTCCTTTGTAAGATCTCTCGTGGCAAGAATAAACTAAAAATGCTATTACTGGAAATTACTTGTCCAAAATCAATTAAATCGTCGCCTGGAACGAGCAACAAAGATTAAATCACGAACAATTGTCCGTGAAGAGAAACTGTAAGATAAAATGGTCTTGGAGGAACTTTTAACCACACGATAAATAACTGGAAGTGTTAAACAAAAGCTATCAGGCAATGTTCGCTCTAAAAGAAAAACTGGACAGGTCTTGTCCGATTCTTTCCGGCGATAGCGATTCGAAAAAAAAAGAAGAACAGTATAGTAGGATCGACGTGAATAATGTTTGCATTCGAATCAATTACGCTTTTATCGCTTTTCTATCTGACAATGCGTCGTAACAGCGGCACGGCAACCTCCGGGGCTATTTCGATTCCTTTTCCGCTCCAGTTCCGTTTTATTAGCTATCATTTGTCCACCTAACTACCGCAGCCACTTTCGCGCTGCCACACTCAGCGTTTCCCGATCGCTTCGAAGAAAGAACCTCGCAAATCATGCGTCCCGCTCGTCGCCGATATCGACCTTTGACTGAAAACGCCGGCCACTATTGTCCCCGGCGACGCCATTACTTTTTCCGTGGCCCGTGGATCGCGGTGGATCGACGAAACCCGGATCCGACAAAGTAAAATACCGAAAGGAAGCGTCCTGACGTTCCTTTTGCCAATTATTCGACAAAGATGTACGTGAAACGGCATGTCCGATGCTTCGATGTTTCGAAACGAAAAAATCTACTCCAATCAGCTTTCTTGGCCTCGAAATTGATTTTATTTGCGTTTCTCGGTCCAGCTTCGATCAGCCAGACTAGAGTGCAAATTTTATTTATACAATTTATCTTAAAATAGATTTTCCATAAGTACTGGTTCTTTCTAGTGCATTATTTATATAAATTATTCGCAGTCCTGCTCGCACAGCCAAATCGGTTATCGAACAATGTAAAGATCGTTAATTCACATAGGTCTGGTATCAGCACTGGTTCAGAGAATTACGAGGCTGTTCTACCGAAGCATAATTGTCCAATCGCTTAATCGCCGCGCACGCCAAGCAATATTTCCAGATTGACCACATCAAGAACAAGGTCGATAATCTTATGAACAAGGGTCGCGACCCCTTGCACCTCCACCCTTGTTCGTTACCACGCGTCAAATCACCCCTGACCAGTGATTATGCGCGCGTAAAAGCGCACAGTAGTTCGCGTGACGCCTGAAAAGTGCGTGTTCCGAGTTTAGGGTTCCTCGGGAAACTGCCTCGTAACTCGCGTTGTGGAACGAACTGCGAAATGATTCTTGCATGAATCAACGACGAAGAGTATGGTGAAAATTCCTGTATCCGAGTGCAGAAAATTTCGACAAATTTTTAATTAATGATTCTTAATTGGAGGAAGATCGTTCTTAACATTTCTAACGCACGAAAATGTTCTTTATTCGGGGAAGAAACGTTATTCACGATTAATTCAGAAAATATCGCGCCGTCGGGACATCACGAGAAGGGAAAGCAATTGTTGAGTGAAGAACGTCAGCCTTCGAAATTCTAATTAAATTGCTATCGAGCTTCCGTCGCCGTTTTCGAGATCGATGGACATTAAGGAAGCAATATAAACGTAAAACGTGATTTTTGAGCATGCCGTCCCTAAATTCTTGGGTCCGAAGCATGGGAGGATTCCGCTTTCATCTAGAGGGCAAATATTAGGTCGTCGGATACGTCGAAGATTTCGGATATCGCTTTCACAACATCCTGCGGCATCCAATTCGACGTCCCCGCAACCCTCCTGGCCTGGTTTCTTATTTTATTAAGACCGGATGAGGCTCGGAGAGCACACCTCCGTTTCTAATCAAGGATTTAAATGTTTGTCTTTCACCGCCGCGCCGCGCCGCTTTGAAGCATCGGCCCCTGTGTATTTCGTTACGCGTTCAATGCCCCGCGTTCAACACGCTCGACACGGCATTCAAACAGCCGTGGCTGTTCATACTAATTGATTTCAAACAACGACTCTGTTTGCTTGTTATTGGCCGACGCATTTCTTGCGGAATAGTTAATGCACTACGCCGCGCGTTGCGCTTGCTGCGCGCGAGAGCCCGGACTGTATTAATGTCGCGCCTCTGCTGAAGAGTAGCCTAATTATCATGCCATCGAAATACGATTGTTTAGACGCGGCCGCCCGCCGAATTAATTTCGGAATCGAGTTACAAAATTGATCTGCGTTATCTGCGCGCTCGCTGGCTCGTTTGCTATTTATACGGCGATTCAACCATTCGAGTAAGAAACATTTTTCACAGATCACTTTATTAATCAAAGAGAAAATTTATACAAAAAAGGTGCCGACTTTGGAAGTCTGTCCCTAATTTCACGTCACACTATACTTCAGCGCTCGGAATTGTTTCATCGCGAGGACCTCGAATCGAAGCCTCCTCCTCCTCTAGTGCTCGGAGCTGCTCAGGCGCGTACCATTTTATAGGCGCTATTCGTGGGGCAACAGGACGACACTCATGTCAATAGTGGTACTATTGCCAATGCGTTTTTTTTTATTAGTGGTATCCCCTGTAGGTCTACTCCACTATGTCGCACGATAATATTAAAATTTGAATAATAGAATTAATTTTTTTATTTTATCTTACGAATTTATTTTAATAATTATAATAATCTACAGCTGTTGTCCGAAATTATCGTGCGACATAGTGGAGTAGGCCTACAGGGGATACCACTAATAAAAAAAAACGCATTGGCGATAGTACCTCAATGGTAATGCGGAAACCTATTGACATGAGTGTCGTCCTGTTGCGCCACGAATAGCGCCTATAAAATGGTACGCGCCTGAGCACTAGGGCCGCGACGGGGAGCGAGACGCGCGGCCGGGTCGAGGAGGCGGAGGCTTCGATTCGAGCTCCTTGCGATGAAACAATTCCGAACGCTGCTATACTTCATTCTACTTCGTCCAAGATCTCTAAAGGTGTGATTTCGTTTACGCGTTTTGCCGCAACGTTTTGTTATCCATACTCCATTCGTCGTAGCTATTTTCTGTGCCTCTGGACGCACAAGTTTGCGTTGCTATGATGCGATTTGGTATGTCTTTCCTTGTCTTTCACTTGCGAAGAAAAACGAAAGATCATCGCCCAAACCTCGACACGTGCGTCGATCGATTTACGATATGTGTTCGGAGCACACGTTTGAGTTTGTTTTTTCGCTTCGAGACCTCTGAATGTTGCGCCAGAACCAAACGCACGCGATTTTTGACCCACTGCTTCCGAGGCAGTCCAGACCAGGGTTGCCATATGCGAGTCTCGCCAGGCCCCTTACGTCTCCGTCCCTCGTCTAGATGCATGCCTCCGCTATCCCCACTCTTACCACTACCGCTGGCGCGACCGAGTCGGTAGCATGCTACCGCTCTCATGCTAGCACTCGGTCGCGGCAGCGGTAATGGTAAGAGTGGGGATAGCGGAGGCAGCATCTAGGCGAGGGACAGAAGGGTAAGGGGCCGGAGGGGATAAAATGGACTCCAGACGCTCAGCCATGCGTTTTGTCGACCCACTGCTTCAGAATACTATTATAATAGCAGAACCAGCAAACCGAGAAGAACGAGTTTTTAGGAGCTTGTAGTGAAAACCTAAGAGTATCCACTCAACATGTTGTTATTTTGAAAAAAATGTTTTTTCATAATTTATTTTGCAATTGTTTCAAACAAATGCCGTATTTTTACAGCGGGCCACTTTTTAAAAAATTGAAAAAAATGGGGATTTAGCCCCAAGTGTCCCGTTTACGACCTGTTTTTTAAAAAATGGACGTATGACGAATGGAGTATAAACGGCGCTGGAGTAGCAAAACGCTGCGTCAAAACGCGTAAACGAAATCACACCTTAATGTAACAGTAAAATTCCTAAACATAGGACGTTCCCCTGAGAACAACCAAAGACAGTCACCTTCAAGATGAAGAGAACACAGAACAGAAGATAGAAAGAAGCAGACTATAATCCTGAAGAAATATCATCCTGGGCAGCAAGATGCTCGCAGGACACGACCGATTACCGTCTCCCAGCGTTGTAAACGTAGAAAGGGAGCATCGATCATCTCGAGGAGAATGTAATAATTTTAAAGGGGGCTGGCTCGGGGATTTCCGGCGACGGGTGTCAGCGTCGTTCTCCCTTCTTTTTCGTGATAGTCTGCCGAGGACAGGCATCCGAGAATCTCTCTCCTCTCTTTCTCGCTCTCTCTCCTTTAGAACACACCTGTCCCTTCGACGCGAGAAAGATGGCTTTTCTTCTTCATTGTCGTTGCGCCGCGAAATCGCCGGATTCCGTCGAGGGAACATTAACGCGTGGAACACCGAAGCCGAAACCGAAACCGGCACGACTCCGGTTATTATAGCTCTATCGGATAAACGGGGAATCTATCCGGAAATCAAATCGACCGGGGAACCGGAGCTCGCAGATACGGGAGACCCGATTCATTGATTTCGTACTTCAAATATTTTCCGATAACGTCGGCGGGCCGGTGAATACATTTCCCGGCAAAGATCTCGCGGCGCGCCGACTTCAGTGAAACCGAGGAAACCGAGCAGGAACTGGCTCAGGAAAATTTGATTTTAACCGGGGAAAAAAATGATCCGAAACGAAACGGTCTGCTTCCAGCAATTTTCACTTTCCAGTCTGCCAACCGTGCTCTGTCGAAATGAGAATTTAGACAGGCTATGTCAACAGAGAATGATTCTACTGCATCAAGAGGCCAGAAATGATCTAGCAAAAGGGTCAGCCGGTATATTTTCCGCAGTGCCGGTTTTAGGGGAGTAGCCAAATTACGTTTCCGGATTCAGTTGTCGGTTAGCGCTCGGATCCTGCGATCAGCCGACGGATAATCCGGCTGAGACCATCGTCTAGCCCCTCTCTCTTCCTCTCATTGTCTCTCCTCTCTTTGTCCGTCGTAGCCCGCGGAAAAGTGAACTGTCGCGAACTTTACGTTCCATTAGCGCCGTTCAATTTCGACGTTTATTGCCGGCCGGATACGGAACGCCGCTTCGTTCCGTATTTGAACGGGGGTGGGACTTTTCGACCGCCCCCTCGGCGAACAGTGGGGGCAGAAAGGGGTGAGTAGGGGGGCAGGAGAGGAAGAGAGGGAATTCCGCGAGCAAAATCGATCTATAGCCCCCGACAGCGTGTAATATTTTACGTTAATTGCACGCGGCGAACAATATCGACAATACAGTATTGCGTTACATCGGGCTGCCATGAATGAATACATAACGAGCGACCGATACTGCAGGTGGTAATAATTATATCCACGGGCCGGGTTCCGCCTGCGTGGCCGTTGTTCGGTGATGATTCAGGGAGCTCCTATTCGTCCGCTCGCTCTCCGAAAAAATGCCAATCGATTGGCCGCCGATATGCCGCTTCTATTAAACAAGCTCCCGAATCGACGGCCGGGAAACCGAAGGGTTCGATTAATTAAATTAACACTAGAAATACCCGCGACTCCCCCTACCCTCTAGCCGCGTTGCGGCGCGGCGCGGCAATTATCCGCGCAAAAATACACGCGACCCGCGATGAAATGTTAATTTGCCGCAGAAAAATGTAATTGCGAAACGTCCGCGCAATTTGATGCCGCGTCATTTCGACCCTCCGGTACTGAGGCTGGATGATTTTCAGGGGATTTTATTCGGCTTCGTCTGTTTACTCGATTTTTTGGCTAGCTTTAATCAGTAATTTTATTCGTAAAATTCGTATCGGTAAAGTTTATTCGAAACTTGCGTGTAGACTGAGAATTCTATTTTATTTTCTACGTTTGACAGATGTATCGCATAATTTTTTATTTTTCTCGATAGCATATGTATTCTTCGTATATCAGCATGTTTAAATATAAAATGGTGAGACATTGTGCCAATACTTTTTTATAATACATTTTGTGAAAATCAGAATTTGTATAGAGACTCGCAGTCGTCGTTCTGCTGGTCTCGAATTTGTTCGTGAAATACAAGTCATGGAATAATGTCATTTCGGCTCGTGCTTTATGAACGAATTCAAAACCGACAAAATGATGATTTAAACCATTCCATAATTTTCCACATATTATGTTTAATGCTACTGTTTAATACTACATTACGTTCAATTTTTAATAAGTCCGACAGATAGAATGAACGACATAAATTAGATATAATATAGTGCCCGGCAAATTAGAGTAGGTTTAAGTAATATTTATAATGGCTTACAATAGCAGCAAAAATGTACTACGATGTAAATTAAGAGTGGTTTAATTTATACCCCGAATTCTTTTGAATATCCAAGAAAACATTTTGCAGTTCAACAAACGAAACAAGCGAATTACGTTACCTGAAATAAATTACATATTAAATTAGAGGTGATTTATTTTATATTATATATTGAATACATTCAATGAGTGAAACAAGCGAAATAAATTAATCGTGATATATGTATCATATGTATAATTAGAGGTGGACAATTTTATATATTTCTTTCGGAATGAGTTCAACAAGTGAAATAAACGAAATAAATGGTAGACCATCAGGAAAAGAATATAAACACCGTAAGTATCGTTTGGAAGACAGTTTCCACCCCCGCAGGCTGTTTTAACGAGCGATTTGCGAGATGAAAAAAATCCCCTCACCGCACCGTCCAACCCCCGACCAGTTTGCACCACCGACGGACGTCAACGATTTATTCGCGGCTCAAAGAGTTCCTCGGGTTCTGGAAGGATTCTGAAAGGATCTATTGTGAAGAGACTTCCCCATGGAATTGCTGCGGAACCGCGAAACCGATGATTCCGCGGTGCTGTTGGCGTCGGCCGGAATTTTCTTAGCCGTTTCCATGGAGATATCGTCTTAGGCGGGTGCATCGCGCCGTTGGCTTTCGATTTAATCTTTCAACTTGAGGAGTATTGACAGGAACCGGCGAAATTACCATGGGATATCAAAAAATGCGAGGAGCGAGGCGGCCCCGGTGTCGATCGTCGTAGAATACGGGAAAAAGTCCAGCACCTGGCTTCTTGGACTGTTTAAACTTTATTTCATTCTTTGTAGCGTTTGTTATATGTATACAGGGTGTCCCAAAATTCCTTCAACAGCCGGAAATGGGAGGTTCCTGACGTTATTTGAAGCAACATTTTCCTTTGTAAAAATGTTATCCCCGGCTTTGTTTAGGAGTTATTAACGAAAAACACGGACCAATTAGAGCACGATCTAGACGCGAGTTGGCACAGTCTAGTCGGCGCGCCAACTGTCTATGTATTGGCTGACTGTGCCAACTCGCGTCTAGGTCGCGCTCTGATTGGTCCGTGTTTTTCGTTAATAACTCCTAAACAAAGCCGCGGATAATATTTTTGCAAAGGAAAATGTTGCTTCACATGATCTCAGGAACCTCCCATTTCCAGCTGTTGAAGGAATTTTGGGACACCCCGTATAGTTTATACTACCCAATTTGAAAAAGTCTCAAAACATTCTGCACGTTGACTGCTGCGTCACGTCACAGGTGACGGAACTATTTGTTCAGATTTATTTGTTCATCAGAGAATTCAATACAATATATGCTGGTACCAACGGGTTAATTTGCCAGAATTTTAAGGCTGCAGAGAGCCTGAGAGACCAATAACAAAATTCAATCCCTGCGATTCTGGTTTTCCCAACGAAAACTGACTTTGCGCAGCGGTCGAAATAATCTCGATTTTCCGAGTCGGTCGGTTATTGCGCCGTGCGAGTCGACGAAAGCCGTATCGTTTTCAGGGAACACTTTGGTAGCATACTTTTTTCGGGGGTATTGGCTGGACAATCTTTGGAGCAGCGTGTACGTTTGTTCGGCGGCCTCGTGGTCCTCGATACGCGGCCGGGCTCCGTAATCGTTTGATCGCCGCTTGATACGGAAAGGAATCTCTTTATTCCCTGTGAAAACACCGTTTCGACGGTTCCATTGACATTGTAATCTGGATGGGACGAGGGGTCCAAGGAATGCGGAGGGTCAGAGAGAGGTCTCTCCTTCTCTCTGTCGCTACTACCTCTCTCGCTCTCTTTCTCTGGTTCAGCAGAGGGGCATTTGATTTCAATTCGCGTCCTCTCGATTCCCCTGGCCACCCCACGGTTCCGCAAACAAACCGTGCGCAGATTACACGCCGGGATATTTTTACAAATTTACGAAGTCCGGCAAACTCCGCCGCTCTTTTGCCGAGCCGGAAAAAAAACGAGCGAAATCGAAAGAGAGTCGGAGAAAGAAAAGCGACAAAGAGAGAGGAAGAGAGAAAGAGAGATGAGAGTAGAGAGGATCGAGGGAGAGTGAGAGAGAGGGTCACTATGAAAATATAAAGACCGTGGGATGTAAAGACTGCAAGATCAGGGGCGTTTGTTCTTTCGCCTCGTTTTCTTCCACCCTCGTGCACCAGGAAAATTCACGGACTTAATGGTCTCGTTTATTATTTCTTATACCTCGGCCGTCCTCTCTAAGGGTCCAACCAAAAAAGTCAGCCACTTTCCACCCTTTCGCCTCGTTCCCGCTGCTTTCAGACTCTTCCAAACATCGCTGATGCACGTCGATCAACGAAACGCTTCAAAGGAACATTTGACTTTGTCCCGGTCGAGCTTCTTCCCGTAACTGCTCCCTTCGATCGATCGTGGTCCCGCAATTGTCAAAGCTGAGCGCTGATGTATAGGGTAGTTCATTTAATTCTGGAACGATGAGCAGAGTGCGGATCTCTGTGCAAAATAAAAATTCTCTGCGAAAATCGAAGATTTCTTGAAAATCACGAAGTTCCCCGAAGATCGAACGAGGCCGCGGGACGAAGATAAGGTAGCAGAGGATCAACCAGGCCAAGATCGTTGGATCGTTGGTGGTACGTGTGGATCTAGGGCGCGATCCGATCCTCTCTAGGATCATCTTTTTTTCCGGTGCATGGCTCGAGAAGAACCATGACCACCCTTCATTTCTGCGCCGTCTTTCCCTTCGGTTCGGTTCAAGGTTGAACAGGCACCCTACTCGGACACGGCCTCGAACGTCCGCCGCACGTGACACCGTAGAATGCGCTTTCGAAGCGCACGTGCCTCGCTAAATCGCAAATTGATTTCTCTCTTCTCGCGGGCCATTGTCCGATCCTTGATAATCTACGGCCTTTACCGGCTCGCTGGTCCCGTTGGCGAAAACGAAATTCCAGTGGCGTGGAACCTTTTTCGAGGTGGTCCATCATTTTTTGAGTCAATCGAGTTCAGTTGGCTGTAGAAATTGATTCGTGCCTCTCGCAATCATCATAAATCAGTTTATATCTCAACAGCGAGTTCGGACATTGAACATTTAGACGACAGACTGTAATTTCACCATAGTTTATTAGTTCCAGAATCTTGAATAAACGATCGGTGGGCTGTCGACATGGAAGTAGACCGCGTCGGAATTGCATAGAAAAATCGTGTTCGCGTCGCGAGCATGCAGCAGCAGTGTGGAGGAGGCGGCATTCAAAATAGCCGGGGCAAATGTTCCACCCTTGAAATTGAAATAGGAAAATACGAGTGCAAGCCGGGGTGACCTCGGCTTCAAGAGCCTAGCCCGGAATGAAACCGGCGAATTTTCCCTCGAAGCGAGTTGACCTCTCGACACGGGCTACGAAAGAAGGTCGATACGATTCCACGGCGACGTTCATCCACCTCCTCTCGCGCGCGCTCTCTCTCTCTTTCCTATTCCTCCATCTCCGTAGGTTCCTTTTCCTTCTCCGCCTCCCTCGTCTTAATTCGTTCCAGTTGAATTTCATTTGATCGATACCGAGCATGCCGCGCGTTTCAAAATTTTACTCCTGTCGAATAACCCAGAATCCCCGAGGAGCATTAAACCCCGGGAAACTAGACCAATCGACCCCGACGTTTATTGGACACGAACAGCGAACGAGATAAAATAATGAGTAGGAAAGAGGGGGGGGGGAGCAGGCGGCATCCGCGCCGTTTGATTCCGCCGACACTAATCCGGGGAAACATTCGGACTTTTAACAACCTTACCAGAGTACTCGGACTACTTCTGTGTTCTCGTTCGACCAACCGATTCCCGCCTCGCTCGTTACCGCGAGGACACGTCGGTAATTATACGGAATATATTTGTGGAATTGATTGAGGCGCTAATGGGCACAGCTACGCGCTCGTTTGTTCACGCGTTTTCGAAGCAACAATTAAACGTAATTACCAACTCCTCAGCACACGTTTCCGCAGCGTTTTGCGGGTGGTTGTCTAAATTGCAGATCATTTTTAATCATTAATAATCTTAAAGATATCATTAGCTTCTTCTTCTGGTTTGTCTGGGGTTTAATGGATGTCTGGATTTCTAATGAAATGCGAACATTGTGGATTTTATTCAGAAATGTTGGTGCCACTTTTGCATTTGCTTGATCTCGAAAACGTTGTCTCACCGGAAAGAAAAATGAGGAGACTCTGTAGCCAACCTAACTCTATATACCCGAAGGGGGAGTCGAGGAAAAAAACAACTTTGAAAAGGAGGCTACGAGCCAAAAGAGGCCAGGAAACTATGGTCTAAAATAGCGATTTTAAACTGGTGCGCTGCAGAAGTTTTCTGCAAGCAAGATAAATCCGAAGTTGACTTGCCAAAAACACAAGAATTTCCCCAAAACTACCGTAAATAAAATCCTGAAGGTTCCTCTCGGGCAAACAAGGTACGAAAAAATCAACGTGTATAGACTCCTATATCCATAATATTTCATTTAATTTCTAAGAAGGGGGTAGTTCGACGAAATATTGTAGTCACTTTCAAAGCTCTGTAAATCTAGTATCGATGCATCCGACCACGCAAAAGCTAAAAAATCTGAAACCAACAACACCCCTTCATGTCAAGCATCTATGCTCGAAAGGGCAGCAACCTTAGGGCCCGAGTGTGCAAAAAGCTGAAACGGCCGTAGCATCCACCAATGGGAAAGTGAGTCGAGCACCCTCTGTGAATCCTGGGAGTCCAGAGAATCCCATAGAATATTTGACCATCCTCTGTGCTACCAAAAGTAGTCAGCATTCCACGCGCGTCTGAAATATGATGCTTTTAAGCCGGGCGCCTTTAAATTTCGGCCGGAACGATCTTGTGTGAAATCAAGCGAGCGATCCTGCAGTATGCAAATACACGATGAGAGCCGGGAACCGTGAACTGTGCGTGGGGAGGATTGGTTTCTCGAGGAATGGAAGGACCAAGAGCCGAAGGAGCGGTTCGAAAGTAGTGGAAGAACGTTAAAAGGAGCGAAGGAACGGAGAAAATAAGCGAGAGGGATGGTGCGGGGGAGGTACAGGACTGCAGGAGGTGATCTTCTGAAAAATGGGGTCGTAAAGCATTCCACTCATATCGTATCCCGCCTTTTCACCCCACGCGCGCATACCTCGCCTAGCTCGGTGCTCGCTCGCGCGTATTCCTCGGCTTCTTTCAACCCTTTCCCTCCTCCGGTTCTTCCCCGGTAGCCGCCTCCGGGAAGCGTCGATTTTTAATTTTCGCGAGATTTTCATACCGCTTTGTCAACCCCGAAGGAATTGTACCGCGAGGATCCTGATGCGAGCTTCCCACCGAGAGAAACGGTTCGCTTTTGTGCGGCACGGTCGCGAGGTTACTCTCTACTCTCTCTCTCTCGCTCCCTCGTTGTTTTCCGCGTTCTTGACGAACAAGGAAAACAGGAAAGTTCGTGGATAGACGCTCCAGGAAACTTTACCGTCGGCCATTGTCTCGCGGTATCGCCACGATCCTCTCGGACCTTGTTCTCGGCCACACTTTCGCGGAATCAGGATGAGCAGCTCTCGGTCGATCGGACGAGCATCTTCGGGTTTGCCGGGCTGCTGAACCTTGGAGGACGAGGTGGAGGGAAGAAAGTTGGATTGGATACTGGTAGCTCCCTGATCTGGGATTTTGTATTTCATAAGTTTTGATGCTCTAAAGACGCTCTAATAAAATTCATCATCGGCAAACTTGGACAGAATCGATGCCGAGAAAGAAAAGTAAATGAACGATTACACCAGAATCAACAATCGTTTACGCAGAATGAAAAGCCAGGCTCGCCCAGTCGGCGACACGGTGCCCCGGTTTGTTGCCAGAGAGCCAACGGGAAACGATTTATTAATACGGCATCGTTTCCGGACGCTTTCGTTGCAATTATCGAAAAGAAGATTTATCGGTGTGGTTCCTTGGGCGTGTTCGCCTAACGCGGATCGCGTCCCGGCTAATGATTTATCGGTCCGCGATGGAGGAGCTGCTCCGAACCGATCGCATTTTTCCGGCGCGGCGCGGCGGCGCGCGGCGCAGCGCGGTATGTGTCTCTTTCCAACCCCCGCGGTGGTTATTTATTATCCGGAGGCCGGGGTGTTTGCAACCACGTTCAAAAACCTCCCGGTGCGCTAAAGCCACTAAATCACCGGATCGGTATATACCGGTAAATACAAACGTGGCTTTCAGATTAAGGAATATCGCATCGGCGCTGCCGCGCTCGTCATACAACGCTTTTCACCGACGCAACGCGCGCTCGCGTTCATTCCTTTGACCCCTGTTTACGACAAGCAGAAAGCACCGATAGCCGCCGCCCCCGTCGATTTACGGCTGCTTATTCGCCGGCCGACATTAATTTCCGTCGTTATCGCCGATAACGTTGTTTATGGTGATTTCGTTTCAGCGCGACCCGCGAACACCGGCCGATCGATCCGCGGTCGCCGCTGATTATGATCGTTCCTAGCCGAAGCTAATTCTTTCGCTTTCGTTCTGGCCAGATTGACGCGTTCGTTACCGGCTACGTCTATATTTTATTTCCATTCTTAATACTTTTAATTGGCTGCAAAAAGTCAAGTTTCCTCGGGAGAAACAATTCTACAGAAGTTCCCAAATAAAACGATATACTTTCGTATACCACTGTGACTAGTTGAATGGATGGAGAGGGTCGGTCAGTGTTCCACGAGCTGCAATTTTTGCAGCCGTACTCAGACAGTTGAGGTACAGCCGAATGAACCGATCAAGTTTTTCAAACACGCGGCAGTGTTTTACGGCGAGCTGAAAGTTTTCCGAACGGCGCCGGTAATCCTCGGATTACGTGCTCCCACCGAATCGGGTAACTCAGTCACGCAAAGGCGCGCTTCATAACTCAAGACATGTTTGTGACAACACGGCCCCCGCTTTTTGCGCGGAGCTGTTTAAGCCGGGTTTACTGCAGTTAATGTAATACATAAGTTATACAAAGACTGGAGCTGAAACGACAAACATGCGATCGTTCCTGTTCCAACAACTTCCAACTACTGCGTTCTCTTTTTGTCGGGGAGAAGTCCTTGACGGAGAAACCGCCCCACCGATTAGGTCCAAAAAATCTTATTCAACGTGTTATTTTCGTAGCGCACAAAGAAGAGCATAATGGAAAAGAGGACGTGACAGCGGCGGTCTCACGATGCGAACTCTCACTATCTTGTCATTACGGTAAACCGCCGCAGCTCGGACAACACAATCGCGCGATAACGCGGCCGTGCATTACAGGCCGGCTAGTTATAGAGCCCACTCTGCGCGGCACGTAATTAATTCGCGTGCGGGCTGGTCCAGTCGTTGCGAATCGATCTAAGAAAAATCGACGTTTTCCCATGCGTCTAGCAGAGCTGTATTGTCGTGGTAACCTCCGTCGCGATCAAAGCACCGGAATTCTCGGAGGAAACGGCGCAAAGAGAGCTCGAGAACTTCGGGGCCTGGCTTCTTTCATCGAAAACGCCTCGGAAACGGCTGCTTGAAAAGAACTGGCTTGACGAAAATGACCCTTTAAAAAATATTTGGTCTTTTTCCAGAATGCGTTTCTTTATTTCTTCAACTCAATTTCTCATAAATAGTACACGCCGCTGGTCCGTAAAGTATGATAAAAAAAAACCCATGACACGTGAATTTGCATAAATCAAGGGTTTAATTTTATTTGTGTGATTGCGAAAAATGCAGGAATTCGCTTGCATACGATCGTGGAGGAACTCCGACGGCCTTTTCTCGTCGGAAAGGTTCCGCCGGACGAAAAGGAGCCGACGGATCGCGATACTCGCGTCTGATGACCCCTTTTAATAACTTAAGCCTATTAGCCGACCGCCTCCGCCCTTGTTCGCCGCGGTTTATCCTTCCGCTTCTTTTGTTTTTCCAACGAGGAAACCACGCAAACGCTATCTTTTTTGCGGTCGCCGTGCCACGCGGGAACCAGTCGTTCCTTCCACCTTTCCCACCCCCGTTTCCAACCCCGTTCCGACCCCCCCCCCCCCCGCTTTCCATGGCTCTCCGTTTAATCCGGCGCTTGCACGAGCGAGCGCGCGTGTGCAGATTTTGCGCACGTGTGTCTTCGTTTTATTGAATTAACCCACGGACGGCGAACGGTTTCTGTGACCGCGCACGCGGTTTTCCATTTACCCCGTTCGCATGCTCCGCCTGTCTGCCCGGAACGGCCGCAGAAAAATTTTTAACCGGTCGTAAACATCCTCGAAAAATTAAGCGAAACTCCCTGACGGTGAAACGCCTCCAGCTATCTGTGTTTGACTGCTCGGCTAGTGATTGGATGAACGATTTGTCGGAGTTGCTCGCATAGATTGATACATCTTGTCGCAACGATTGTGTCGCAAAACTGATCTTACACGTTCGTTGTTTGCGAATTCTGTATCTAATTTTAAACTTGCTAAAGTCGACACCTCGTCGATGCACTCGAAAACGAAATTTTCTCTCACAAGAAAAATTTGCAAATTTCAAACACGGCGAACCTCTCGTGAAACAAAATTTCCTCGCATTAGTTAATAAAATAGATAAAAAGGCCAGGGTTTTCCCGCGGCGCGATGAGCTAATAGTCGGCAATTTGCAGCGATTCACGGGCAGAAATCGTGGTCGGACACCGCGTATTTGCGTTCGGTTCCATTCTTCGGTGGTCTGAACGAGTCCTATTAGCCCCGCGCTCGGCGAATTATTTAAAGCCGCGGCGTGACGGCGTTACATATTCATTCGGCGTGTTACTATGCATTATCATATATTTGGCTACGTAAACAAGGCGCGGGGCCGTCGCGAGAAGCCCTACCACGGTGTCGGGTGAAAATCTTGGTGAATCTCCGCGCCGATAGGGCGCCGCGACGCTCCCGCGTCGGATCCCCGGGAGATAAGGCGATTACCGTCTATTTTCCCTTTTTCCTTTTTCTTTTTTCTATGCCAAATTTATGCCATCAACCGCGCTTTGCCCTCGACAGCGACAATATTTTCTTTGCGGCCCTCCGAGGAAGCAATTACTGTCTTTTCCTGCCTTTCATCGGACCAGAGAGAGAGAGAGAGAGAGAGAGAGAGAGAGAGAGAGAGAGAGAGAGAGAGCGAAAGAACGCAAAGCGGATAAAGACCGGCAGCCGATTTTCGACAGTACCTAATGTATGGACTTCGATATTTCACTTCGTGAAAATAGCCCGCACCCGCCTGTTGATTACCGATCCATTTCACCGATTTCTCAAAAAGATTTAAGTGTATAAAAATCTAGCTACTAATAACACCCAAAAATTCCTGTCGATCTAAAAATCCACGGTACACTCACTCCTCGCACTGTCAAATATCGCCTAAACGCACAAAAGTCCGCAATTGCTCAGCGATACTAAGACATCCGCAGCGAGGCCCGCTAGAAATCAGATCCAGCAGATACGTGACCGGTTTCCGCGAATCCTTTTAATTCAGCAGGTCCGAGTGCCGGGTTCATCGAGGAATCGTACGCCGCTCGCATTAATTAAATACTCAATAAATTCACCGTAGGAAAAGAGGAGACTGGTGTGTGTCGGTTAATCAGTGCCAGTCGACGATCGACTAGTCTGTTCTATCTCTCTCTCTCTCTCTCTCTCTCTCTCTCTCTCTCTCTCTCTCTCTCTCTCACTTTACGAAAGACTGCAAAATTCCGCTGCATCAGCAGCAGCAGCAGCGCGTCGGATAGCTCGTCGAATTCCCATGCGGCCGTACGAGATCCTTGTCGGCCATTTTTCTCGGGCGTGTAACCAGGAATTTACCGTGGATTTGATTCATTTTGTTCGGAGCTGTTCGTCGTGCTGCGCGAGGCCAGCGTTAGCCTTGTGTATACGCCGGGAGTACAATCGAATTATCAGGAACCATGGGGGAAATCCTTTAATACCTGCGCGCGCGAATTTCCCTGGCCCCTGCCGATCGATTAATTCCCTACGAAATCGCCGGGCGTCCTCGTCGCGGATTAGGTCCGGTACAGTGCACACCGTGTCCCACGCCGGCTACCATCCGCGAATACTTGCGCGAAAATTCACATCTCCGTTCATTGTACATTATTCATTATGCGGATCTTTTTGCAAAATAAGCGGAAAAACAGATCAATACTGTGCGTATAAGTCCGCACGACCGAAGTGAAAACTTTCTCTCTTGCTGTAGCGTTTCACCTCGGAGCGTGATCGATCAGACTCATTCACCGCCGAGAAGTTTTCGCTTTGGATTCAATGCGAATTCGCTGTACGGAGACAGGAAAAAGTAGGTTTGCTGAGCAAAAGAAGCAGCTAAATTCTAGTACCGGGCCACAATGCACCGCGCCGCGAATCGAGGTGCACGCGCGCAGCGTTGCGCAACGATCGATGCAAAATTAACGAAGAAGTACTGTCGCGCGCGACGCAGTACGATGGACGCAGGGACGGTCGACGCAGGACGCAGGACGAAGGGTTCAGAGCCAGCGTCCCGCGTAATCTCGTTTGCGGATCCAGTCGGCCGCGAGAGTCCCGGCCCGGCACGCGTAACCGAGTTACACGCGTTCAACGGAAGATGATGCACGCTCTCGGGGAATTTATTTTGCCCGCGCCCAAGCATATTTGATTGCTTACTTATACGATATCCGTTGGATAATCAATGCGCCCGACCCGGATGAATTATTTCCGCAGCTCTCGACTCTTGTAATTTGAAATAGTGGCCCCGGGACCGTGATACATCGACCCGCTGGGGCCAGGGCTGGTACATCGGAAGGCGTTGGGTTGCCAACGCTGTTGCAAATTGGATTGGTCCTGGATACGATACTTTTATTAATCAGCAATTCTTCTTGGGGATTGGCAGTTCAGAGGAAAATGTTCTTATTGTTACAGTTATTATTATTACTTATTATTTATTATTATAAACGGACCGAGGTTCTTTTACATAAATGTTTACAATAGAAAAGGATAAGGCACTACACGCATAATAACAAAGAATAACAAAGAAGGGACGTGCACAGAAAATAATGATACAAACGATATGGTATTATCCTATAATCCTGCGTAATTGTTTTTTGAAATTGTGCAAAGACTCTGTAAAGAAATCAATACGATTACATATAGAGAGTGCTAGAGTCTGCTATAATGCGATTTATTGGATTAATTAATCCATAAGTACATCTGGCTTTAAGTGTTTGAAATCCTGCTCTAGTTCTCAATACACGTTCCGGTACATAGAAATTGATTTGCGCAAGTATGGAGGAACAATCAATACGATTATTAATTAAATAAAATATAAAGCTCTGGTCGGATACTCTTCTTCGAGCAGACAATGTTTCTAGGTTCATTGTGTTTAATATTGCGGAATAATCATGATCAAAAAATGACATAGGATTTTTTAGCTTATATGATAACAAAACCGGAGAAATTTATGCTGTACTCTCTCGAGCATGGTTTCGTAATTAGAGCTTCTCGGAGACCATATAATCGAAGCATATTCCAACAGGGGACGGACGAGGGTGATATATAGCAATCTAAGTGTATGGATTGAATGAAAATGTGTGGAAAAACGAAGTATGAAACCGAGTGTTCTTGAGGCGGAGTTTGTAATATAATAAATATGGTTGGAAAAGTTCAAGGTAGAGGAGAAATGAATTCCTAAGTCCTTTACCTCACTTATTGAGGAGAGAATACTGTCATTGAGACGGTAAGGATATATGGAAGGTTATTAGCCATTGGTATAATATTGTTTACATTATACACATATGTATATTGTATGAGGTATTGTATCCATTTCATATCCACATAAAATAAGAAAAATCATATACAATGGAATTATTCTAGGTCGGGAGAAATGTTTGATTTTCAAGTTAAAGTTGCTCCGACTGCAAAGGATTAATGTTATTGCTAGTTATTATAATATAACTGAGTCCCCCCACGCCGCACACCAATAAATCGAGTGATTCAACAGTTGACATCGGAGCTCGCATCGACTCCCGTAACATCTCAACGGAAGTGTCAGCTCGTAAACCCGCGAGGGTATCGGTCTCCATCGACGCCGGTTCCGGGCGTCGCGCGTCGTCGTCGTGCAATTACAAAAGCGCGTTGCGAAATTCCGTGGATCCTCGAGGATCGAATCGCCGGTGAGTTTTACGGGGGTTCGATTCGTCGGGATCGAATAATTAAACGAATCAACGGGCGTGGGCGGTCATAAAAGAAGAACATTATCGCGTCTATTCGCCAGAAGTCACGGGAGAATCGACGAGCGTTGCTCTCGGCGGCGGCTGTGCGAGCGGGGGTGGCTCCGGGGGTGGCTCGGATCGTTACAGGAGTTTCTCCGTGTGCTCTTCCAGCACAGCCACGCACACCGACACACGTACATCGACGCGAACGGGTTCTGCGTGTGTACACACCTGCGTCGGTGTGGCCCGGCGTTCCCAGAGACGTTCTAACCAAGATAAATTCGAGCGATTAAGGGCAAAAAGAGGCTGCTAGGGGTGGAGAACGAAGGAGGAGGTTGGCCTGCGAAGAGAGATAGAGAGAGAGAGAGAGAGAGAGAGAGAGAGAGAGAGAGAGAGAAGAGGGAGCAAGTCGGACACAATCGATAAGGAACGAGGGGGCCCGTCGATGCCCCGAGAGACAACGGACTTCGCTGGCAACGCGCAAAAACCAACGAAAGAAAACAGAAATCCCGTGTCCGAGCCCCGGCGAATAATAAATTTACCTCCCGCGCGCCAGGAAACACGATAAACCGGCCCTGGATAAAACGCTGATGGTCTTCGAGGGGGTGGTGGGAAAGCTTGAAGGAATACCGAGGTGCATCGGTAATGAGAACGCTGTAAAAACAATCGCTGAAGAGGTCTTGAGAGCGCCTGGAAGGGGATCGAGGATGGAAGTATCGATACCGAGGGGGAGGAGATGAGAAAGAAAGCTGGGGTGGTACACAATAGCCTGGGTCGCAGGATTTTTATAAGAAATCTTGAAATGGAATTTTTACTGATACATAGACTGCGGATTTGATACATTTACAAGATGAATCGATGCAGGAGCTTTACATTTACATTTCGATCCGCAGTCTACTAATTGCACAACGCGAATGAATAATCTCGCGAAAGGCCTGGAGCTTAGTTGCTTGCGAGTCCTGTAAGAAGCGGGGACCAGAGATCTCTGGAACCCGAAGACTGTTTTCCGAGCACTTGGAGATCGCTTTAGGATCAAGCTCGTCGGTACACAGTGGATCGGAAGTCGTCGCAGTCGGTAGGGTGTCAGAGGTGGTGCGGGGTGGCCACCGACTGGCAGACTGTAGCCGAGAAATCGGTGCGAAACTATGGTCGGCTTAGGAGGGTGTTTCACCGGGCAGGTGCGGCGGATTCAGGGGTGCACACAGCAACTGTCCCTCTCCGCTACACAGCGAATCCCACGGGATAAAACCGCCTGGCCGGTCCTATACGTGGCTATCGGATCCTCCTTCGCGCGAACCAGCCTCTCCTCTCCTTTCCCTTCTATCATCTCGACCGCTGCCCTCCCACGACGACCTCTTCCTTTTCGCCACTTCGGCCAGACGCCCGGGGCCCGGGCTCGATGAATATTTTATTTATCCTCCGACGCCGAGTCTTCCCCGAGTCCTTCCCGCCCCTGCAACCACCGATCGAAGAATTTACCGAGACTCAGCCCGAAAAGCCGACTTTCTCGCACCGAGGTCCATTCAATTTCTCTTGCTTCTTCGGGGTCCTTAGGAATTAAGAAATTAACGAATTTAACCCTTCTCGGTCCCTACTGTTTGCTAACTTTTATTTTAGAACTTGTCGCAACATTATATCATTCAATTTATACAGAATATGTTTATTTTGCACAAAGATCCACACAGTCTATTCATTGCGTACAAATTATCTTGCCCATTACAGTCGTTAAGAGAGGGAGGTTCACAATTTCGGGAAGACGCCCTGTCATCTGTATTCCAAAGTTTCGCAGCAAGCTTTTTGCCTACTCATTACTCACCCCCTCTCTATTTCTCTCTCTCTCTCTCTCTCTCTCTCTCTCTCTCTCTCTCGAAGGGAGCGTCTCGCATATTCCTCGGATGACTCTGGAGTACATGGTTGTTCAGTATCCCGGAGCGTGGTCCCCAATTTCCAGACGTCGTCGTCCGCTAAAGTTCCCATCCGACGCTCTGGCGTCGCGTCGCGTCGGGTCGTGTGCATTCGAGTGCGCGACACTGAATCGCATTCAGATATAATTACCGATGCTTCAGCGAGCATCGCGCGCCATTAGTTACAGATGCCGGCGCGAGCAATAAATTACCATGATAAACACGCCAATGATTCATCATATTTATTCAGCGGCAAGCAACGCGCCGCGCCGCGCCGGTAACGGAGGCAGCATTGCAATAGCGGCGTTACCGTTAATTTACATCGGCCAATAATAATCTTCTTAAGCCGTCCCGGTCCTTTGTGTCGGCGATATTTTAATTAAAACACCCGCGCTTTAAAGGAGGACCATCAGAGTATCATAAACACCGGGTATTAATTTCTCGACTCGGCTCCCAACATCGGATCGTCCCGGGAGCGTTATCTGTTTTTCTCTCGAAGACGGGACTCGGTTAATTTGCTCCCAGCTATTAATCATCCGCGCGCTTTTCGTTATCATTATCATCATCGCTCGGATTTAACGCGGGATAGCAAGATATTATTAGCTCGCCATGTTCCCTGGATCGTTTTTTGTTTCACCGTATTTTTGGATACTGTCTTCGACGATAGCCTTCGAGTACCATCGAGAAAAATTTCACTCCCGGGTCAATACAGACCCAAACTCCATGACTCATTGATTAACCCTATCTCGATCCTCCTGAGAACTTGTTTCCGTCAGTTTCCGCTGACTCTGCGTCGACGTGGTAGCATTTCGAGGCTGCGGGACGTCGAGCAACGCTGTCGTGGAAAATTGATCGGCTCGGAAATGAGCGAGCATGCTCCGCCGATAGCATTCATGGTCCGTCACCATGCTGGTAGCGCGAGATACGGGGGCAAGGGGGGTAAGTTTCAATGACCCGCCCCCTGGAATTTTCCCCAGACAGAAGGAAGCGGAGAAGCCATCAAGCTAGTCTGCAGGGGAAAACGCTCGCTCGCTCGCGCCGATGGGCTTCCGCGGATTTGCCCGTGAATGTTTACCTACTAAACCCGAAGTCGAAGGGAGATGAAGGATTAGAGAGACGGGTAGGCAAGGTGTCGGTCGGTTAACCCGAGAAGTCGGTGTGAAACTCGAGGTCGGCGAGCAGAAGACGAACCTCGAACCTCTTCCTCTATCTCTTTCCCCCGACCACCCTCTCTCTCTGTTCGTCTTTCTCTCGAGTCAGCAAGTGCGAAGACCGCCCAATACTAAATTACCTTGATATTATGATAACGGAGAAGTTCGGTTGTCTTACCGGATAGTGTGGCGCAGAGCATCCGAATGCCGTTCGGTGAAGTCGAACGCTTTGATGTAATTAACGAGGGGAACGCTGATACGGCTTTGTGTCGGATCTCTTGGCCCCGACTTCGCCGCATGGAACGCTGCAACGGGTTCGACGCGTTACCTCGATGCAACTTGGACGATGCACCCGCGTCCCTGCACTCCGTTCTTGCAGAAACTACCTTGGATCGTCAAAGGAGGTCCGCTGGCGACACTGGACGATTTTGGCTGAGGAAATGCCCATCGCAAGGTTACTCACCCCTGCCCTGTGGCCAAAATGGAAAAATTAGGTGTCCCTTGGTACTAATTAAATCTAAATCATCAAACAAAATGCTGCTTTACAATGATTGTTCCTGTCTCGTTCAATCGAGTGTATGACGAGGCATAATGGAAATAGATATAATTCCGGACACCAACACCGTTCCCTTATTGCGTTCCAGAGGATTCAATTCGGAATGTTAGTTAACTAAGTTTCGTCAGTGTACCAAAGGCAATGACTCGCGTGCCGTGGGAGCGGAAAGGGGTTGGGAAATTCGAGTGACGGTCGACTGACCCTGAGAAATCAACGTGAAACTCCGACCGTCGCACAGCGGAGTATGTATTTGGCCCGAAAAGCTGGCCAAAAATCAAATCAAAAATTTTGTCTGCAATACAGACAGTTAAATATATACAGAATGATATAGCAATACCTTTTGTTAAATTTTATTCCCTCATAAAGTGTTATGCTTCATCAAAGATGGATAGTTTTGTATTACTCTCCACTAGTCTCTGTATTACTGTGCGCTCGTTAATGATTTTTCTTCGCCGCAAAGAAATGAATGCCAACTTTTCCCTTTACAGATGTTTTTTAAGTAAGTATGTACTTTACTTTCATTTAAAAATTATGCGCTTTTTTACTTCTGTCTTTGAGATTAGTGCTGTTAAAAACTGACCAATAATTCAGTGAAGTACATTAGAATTCAAAGAATTCAAATAGAATTTTAGTATGCTTCCAAGTGCGTCCAAGTGCTTGTTTTGGTGTGATTGGACGCGCCAAGGTTTCTAGTTTATCACATGAAAAAAATTGGCTGCCCCTTCGCGCCCTAGCGAATTTCCAAACGGTTTTTGTGGCAACGCTCGATACAATGTAGACCAAGGATGAGTAACCCGCGGCTGAAGGTAATATGTTAAAATAAAATAATATAAACAAAAATATATTTATATATAGAATTTTATAAATTTGTTTGCAAAGTTTCTATCCCACACATTTTTTTGAATTGCAGAATATAATGGCATTATTTTATTCGTAAGAACTCCTAGCGTAATAAAAACACATAAAATAATTTTGTTTTAAAAAATGGTTCGAACAAAAAAAGTTGAACAGTGATCCGATATCTACAAACTTCGATATGTAATATTTCGAAAATATTTTTTTTATAAAAATTAATCAAGGTCACTTTGATTTTTTAATGTTAAAATGTATTTTTTATTTCATAATGTTGTAGCTGATTTTAAGACTAATTCAACGATATATAATATTATGACCTTGAGACCATAAATAACGTTGCAATAGTTTTGGCCAGCTTTTCGGGCCAAATACTCCACTGTGCGTCGAGCAGATATTCCGTTGAATCTTCCGATCGAGGATTTTCATTGGTTCAAGGTTTCTCGAAGCTGAGCCTTGTCCCTTTGGAAGTTATAATACCATGGTGTGAATGCCTGGAGGTTCGCTACGGTAAACGGAACGGCAGAAATCAGAAAATTAGCAAAACTGCTTAGTTAATTGTTTTTTCTTTTTTTGTATTTAACGATCGAACCGTAGCGCCGATACCATTTGACCATTGTTACTGGCAGAAATCAGCATTCGGTTTCGAATTGAAAATTCCGGCTCCTGGAAAAAGATTTTCTGTAGTCCTGCGAAAGGAGCAGGTCCAGGATCGGGCGAAGCGATGCTGATATTCAACCGAGGGGGATCCATTCTTCGCGGAGTCGCGTCGCGTTGGCGTTTCTCAGCTGAGCGAGCAACGGATTCACCAGAGATACGTTTAACGCGTCCCCTAATGGCTCGTTACTATCAATGCCGCCGCAATCCGTTTCGGGGAGCAAGTTGGCTGCCGCGTTTCCCTCATTGTGCCATCGGTAATGCGTCCTCCGACCCGCTTCCTCCTCTATCCACCCCTCTCCTACGGTCTCATCCTCACCGTCATTCTCCAGCGCTGGTGCCGAAACGAGGACTCAACCTCTGCGCCTCGATAAGGATGACGGTTGCACCCAGAGACAGAATCGGAAACCTAATAGCGCGTGCGAACAATGGACAAGCGTCGTCATCACTGCGACTATATTGCGGAAAGTAAATTGCTGCGGTGACCGGAGTCTACGACCATCCAAGATCCAGGGATACGCTACGATCATATTCTTCCCGGACTTATCCTTAAATCCTAGTGCGAATATTTTTCGTGTCTGAAGAGAACTTGAAGAGGGAAGTTTTCGGTTTACAACGGGACCAAAAAAATTGATTGTGAAGGGAACTTTCCCTTCACGACAAGCACTCAAAACTTGACGTACGACGAGAACCCGAGCAACAATTCCCACATAGAACGCATCGGATCGATGAACCAGTAAAGGATCTCACCGGGCGGCGGATTAAGAACACGCAGTTGTGCCCGAAATCCGTTGTTCCGTCGCTCTGTGCGTGAAATGAGCATTCCTGTTGGCTCGCTGAGCCGAGAAACGAAACAACCCCTGTCCCTTAACTGTAGGAGAGGGGGCGAAATAATTCGGTGACCTCGACAGAGCGAGCACTATAGGTAATCCTTGGTGTCGCGAGGGTAGCGGGTAAAAAAGCGGGGTGAGAGAAAGAGAGAGAGAGAGAGAGAAATTGCGGCGAGGAAGGGTTCGGTAACGAAGCAAGAGATAAAAGAGCGTAACGGTGCGCGGCGCATAAAGACGGGATTATAATAAGCCGGGCCGCGTTACGAAATTGTTTCGTTCGGTATTAATAACGCCGGGGCCCTGTTCCCGTCGTCGTCGAACCCCTTTCGACACGCGACGATTATTATCGCTGCCACCAGGGGTGTCTTTCACCCCCTTTGGCCGCCGCGTTTGTTTTACTCGGCTCCGTTTCCAGTCATAATAGCTGACCGGTTTTCATCTTCTTAATGCCTCTCGGCCAACGACCGGGCCCTGACCTCTCAAAGGAAACAAACCGCCTTTGATGCACTCCCCGAGACGCCTGTAATTGAATTCGACCGTCTGACACTGCACTCTTTGCAACCCTTTCGACCGAACCCCGAAGAATTTGTTATTCATTCTGTACAGAAGCGGTTCGGGTTCGAGATCTTCTCTGACGCAGCTCCCGAATTGGTTTAGAGCACTGTTTTAATTATTCTGCATAACAGCAAATGTAAAATAATTTGTTTTATGTACTGCGAATTACTTTCAATTATTATTCTCATCGATACTGTTCATGGACTGTTTTCATCAATTTTGATTTAAAGAAGCCATTTATTTACAGCAATATTCGCAGACGAGAGTAAAGTCGACTTGTTTGACTTGTTCTCATCAGGCTAGACGGTTGATTGATAGCATCGAATGTGTTAGCGAATCACTGTACCTATAACGCGACTGGTTGCATCAGAGCTGGTCCAACAGTCGACTGGTTAATTAAATAAATTAATTATTACTCGTCTATCGGCGGTGGAATCGCGGCTATTTAAAAACAGATCAAGCGCTTGATTGCTACCATATAATTAACGATCTAATTAAGAGAAGGACTGCAACACGCTGTCCGCAAAGTTGATTCGGTTCCTAACGCGTCGAGGCCTGCTCGCAGGGGATGACCTGAGATTCGGGCGACAAGATGGACGGCGCGAATCGGGATCTCCCACTGTCCAACTTTTAATTTAGGGGGCTCGGAGAGACCGTTCCTGTCCTACTTTGGATCTCGATTGACGAATAGCAATCCGAATTCGGGCGAGATCGGAACTAAAACAGCGGAGCTAACGCGCCGGCACAATCGAACGTCGCGTTTCGAATAGTTTCTGTCAGGAACGAGTAAACTTCGAGGTCCGCCCCTCGTCGTCGGAGCTGCGAAAAGGTTACATTCGCTCGACAAGCCCCGAGTATGCCGGATTGTGTGCTAAATCAAACTGCGCGTCGAATCGGGAGCACTTGCTGGTTGTTGCAACGCGTGTCGCCGCGCGGCTCCGCCATTGTTACACATTCTACTCTCTCGCTCTCCTCGTTCGCATTCCGTTTAGTGTGCTACTTGATCGATCATGCATCGGGCCCCCGTCTTTGTCTTCTGCATTATTCATGGTTACGCGCGTACTTGAACGCGCCGCATCGTAATCATCCTAATCGCACTCTTTCACCCAGAACCTTTCACCCAGAATCTGGCTAAGTCGATCGAAACTCAGCACGAATAATTAACAAATTCTATCGACTGCTGGAAGAAAATTTAAGATTAAAATAAATTTAATACATATTCCAGAAATTTAAGAGAATCATTTTCACATTTTGTGTGAACACTCTTATTCGAGTTCTGTGCCCCACAATTAATCACGACCCCTAATTCATCCTGTACAGAGTGTACAAAAAGTAACGGTCATCCGTCCTAGAGGTGAATCTACACCTCTGGATCGGTGAACATTTGTAAGAGAAACTTGCTGTAAAATTGTTGGTAAAGTTGTTTTTTACACCAACACCTCCCACTCATCCAGAAGGAAAAAAGTTTGAAAGAAGCCACATGTCGCAAACAAATAGTTACTGAGATACAATATAAGCTGTTAAAATTTTTGCAAAATTTGATTGTGTGGAGTTATACGTATAGACAAAAGCCTACTATGTACTAATCATCTAGAGAAGATCGTCTAGATTTTTGAAAAATTTCCTATGGATCTCCCAGTCAATTTTACATCGTTTCAGCGCACTACCGAATTCGCAGGCACGACCACCGGAATTTCACAGTGCCGGATCGTCGCGCGTGGAACCCGATTTTTGCGATACATATCATATTCCCGCGCCTTAAATATTTGAACAGCGTGGCTGTAGGACAGCATGATGTCCGAGGGGGGTATGACTGGCCGCGGTAGAAACCAGAACGTTCAGGATTCTGGATCAAGCCATGATTCCTGGCCCGACCACACGATCTCGTCCGTGGTCACGCGCGGGATCTACGCTAATGGATTGCCGCCGACCCGATACGTCCCCTGTCCATAGGCATACCCCTCCTCTCCTGCCTCTCGATCCTACCGGACGCAGATAAGCGATAAGTATCGCGAAAATCCGAGCGCCTTTGACGGTTCGACGCGGCGACGAGAATTATCGGCGAGCGAGAACGTTTTGTAGGGAATTTTAAACTACCCGGCGGGCTTCTTATCGGCTCCGGAATCAACGGATTTATTTTCGCTGTAACGCGACGCTCCGTCATACCCTGTACCCAGCCCGCCCAGACGTTCCAATAAAATCTTTATAATTCGACTGGATATGATAATGCGAACCCTCGAACCATCGACAGAGAGATCAAATTTTGTTGGGTGGAGTCCATTTTATCTGTACAATTGAACATCATCGTCGAGAATGATGTTACTTGATGGGTGCAAGGGAAATCGTTCGTGACTCGGTTTAAAAATTGGACGCGATGAAAGCGAGCTAGAAATCTCGGCGGCTATTAATAGGAGTCCAGCAACAAAGGGAAAAATGATAGTCGATGTTCCCACGGCGAAACGCGTAACGCGTGGGCAGCCCATTGAAATCCCTCTTACGAATAGCAGCCCGAGCAACAGGGCCAATCCCTGCTAGATTACTTTTCAAGTATCTCAATAGAACTAGTTTAGTCGACTGCTTATGGCTTGTTGCCGCGGTGAATGCGAGGCTGTGCGACAAAACGACACCACGGCACAAAGCCGCAGGGCGGCATAAAAGAGCGTTCAGGCCCATTCAAAACTGTTGCGCCGCGTTAACATTCATTAACTTCGTTAAGTAGATACACACGTACGTGCGTACGCGCGTGTATGCAACGTTCGAGCTAGTCGTGTGTCGCGATTCGCTCCTCCCTCGAACCGTCGAGTTCGAAACGCTTTCGCTTTATTATAGTCTGCGGCCAGAGCAACACTTCCGGTTGCCAGAGGTTTCTTCCTGTTCTATATGAACCTTGCTGTGTGTTTTTGTTGCAGTGTAGTTGCGGCTTACGGCGAGATTCTGCCACCAAAGCGAAGATCGTACCGGTGCGACGCGGTTCGTCGTCAGACAGGTGAGTCGTCTAATTACCTTGAACGTTTTAATTAATTTGTAAGAGACTGCGAGGTATTGCTGTTTAAGTAAGAAAGATCGAGTACATAAAAAATCACTTTACCATTTATGGCTAGTAAGTTCGCGACCTCCACATTTTGTATATGTATATAATGTGTGATGTATTCTACTCAGTATTAATAATCAAACAACAGACCCAATTTGTTTCTCTGTAAATAAAGGTTATGTTTTATTAAATACTTATTACTTTACACTTTTTACAACTATTTACAGACTCACCTGTAAATAAAGAAACGACAATTAGCGTCTATTGTTCACTCTCTTTATTTACACTAACTTTATTCTGTTAATTAGCTATCTCTATCTTCATTTACTTTTGATGCACATGTGCTTCTCTATATTCTTTTATTCTATACTTTTCTCTCTATCTCTATCTCTATATCCATCTGAAGTCTGAACAGTTCACAGAGTGCGCTGCGCGTGCAAAGCGCGCTCGATTTAAATTAAAGAAAATATATTTTCTTTACATGTATATATTTTTTAAGCACGAGTATTTTATATCAAATTAATCGCAAAAATCAGAACTTTCCAATGACATACAGTTCAAATGGAATGATCACTGAATGAGGTTATAATGATACAATAAAAGAATTACGAAGCATAAGGTCGCGAATTTAGTTGCCAACCTAATAATTACTTCACCTGATATATAAATATTGCAGGTATACTGTATGTGATTACCTGGGACGTTTTAATTAATTTGCACGAAATGTTGTACATCGAAAATAGCATCGTTATTCAGAGATAGCGATTTTACCGAGGGGGAATTCATTAATTATATTACAGTAGCATATACGTAAGTGTTACAAGCATCGCCTGTCCGATTAACTCGGATATTTCGAAGAAAATGTCAATTGACTTATGAAAATACTAATTCCTCATCCGACTCCTTTCAAAAACACCAACTTCGCATCCCATCGATCCCGCTCCTTTCAAAAACACTATCGCGCACAAACCCGTCCCTCCCTCCCCCCTCTCACCGCCGAACATCGAAACCCAATTTCCGAAAACTAGAACCACCAAAAAATTTTACTCTTCTCTTTTAGTTTCGCAGAAAGTAGAATCTCTGGTACCACGATCCGCGAATCACACGCACACACAGCGCTCGGGGAGAGCAAACGGCAGAAATCGAATCGCTTCGGCAGACCGTTCGCCGATTAAGGTCGCATCACGCACCGAGCCCGGCAATCGGTCCGAAAGTCAGCGAGCCGTGCGGAACAAAAGGCAGCGTGGCCCGCGGCGGTCTGCGAATTCGGTGCTAAACTATTTAAAAACAGTGGCAGTTGGTACTTTGTCCGGGGGACAGGTTTGAAAGCGGGAGAGACGAGACAAAGGCTGATCCAATAGAGTCCTTCTGGCGGACAGGGCCGAAACTGGTCCGGTATCTTGCGAAATCAACGAGATTACCTTGAACGGGACCATGGGTCCCGGGGTTTAGGCCATCTGTTCACGGTGTCCCTGATTTGCTGGCCGCTCGTTCAAACTTGTCGATTAACCCCGGCTTCGGGATTATCAGCGGCACGCGAAACGGATAACCGCGTTATACAGGACAATTATCGGACCTCCCCATCTCTCCTCGCTTTCAGGCTATTTAACAAAAAAAAAAGAAAAATCCTGCAAGTAATTTCTGGACGAGAACGGCAGTTTCGATAATTAAAATTTCCATGCGCCGTTTGACCGATTGCTCGCGATAATCCAATCTCGGCGAGCGCCGCGATTTGCATCGGTCCCCGCTCGTTGATATTCCGTTCGGACGACGTTGCTTCTAATAATACGGCTCCCTGTGAAAATCTAGTTACGAAGAATAACGCGGACGATGCGAATCGATGATGCACCCCGCTGACTGCAACCCCAGTGCACAGCCGTGCACCCCTAACGGACAGTTAATGGAGCCGAGGGACTCTTGACCGGAGCGTTTGTCCGGCCAGGACTGCTTTGCGATCTCTATCGGCTTTGGGTGCTTGTTTTCTCCCTGATTAGGGTATTTTCTGGAGTTTTCTTTTAGGATTGGCATCACTGGTTTCTATCTGAATCCTTGGCCCTTAAGACGTTGTGTATTGAAATTAATTTATTATAGTTTAACAATATATATGAGGATTGAAAGAGAGAAGATAGTTGCGTGGTGACGAATATGTACACGTCAAAATTAATGTGATCCCCTTTTATTCAGTCAATTACAAAACCAATTTAAATTTAAACAGGAGGTATGCACCAGCGAATGCAGTGAACATGGAATATAGAAGTGGCTGATGCAGTTTTGTCGAGTTATACATACAGTATTAAAGTAATAATTTGAATGTATGTCAGTATACATATGAGATGAACGCGACGCCTCTGACAACCTCTTACAAAATAAAAATTGAAACGAACCATTAGTAATTCCAGGATGAAACAAACCCACTTCCGAAAAGTGTCCATTCCGCGTTCAATTCCTGGTCGGAAATATCGAGGGCCCGTAAACCCGCGGGAAACGGGATCACCCGTGTCGGATTTGAGCTGCGCGCAATTAAGAGGCTGGCTCCGGTTGAGCACTAAATTGCAGTATTAGAATGCAAGCCAGCGGTACGGCACGTTCGGAAAGAAGTTCGTTTCAGTCTTAGCTCGGCCGGGATATCGGGTCGGTATTCAAATGAGAAACTCCGTGGGCAAATTGGAGCAGAGACGGCGAGACGTGGAGACGGGCGCGGCGGTGGTCCGCGCGAGTTGGCTCGGCGCAATTTCGAGCTAACGGTTCGGATGTCGCCTTTGTTTATCAATATTCTATTAATGTCCCGTAGTTGGGCCGCGCACTCGAACGGACAATATCCGGGCGCAGGAAGCCTGCATCTGTCGCAGTTGCGGTGCAGCTAGGACCACGGAACACGTCCGTCATATGCAATAACGTTAAGATAACGCGAGCTTTATGGCGGCACGTATCTCCTGATCGCGACGCGACGGCCGCCTCGCGAAACTGTATCGTGATTCCCGGTGATAACGCGACGCCATGCAACTATACTCTCTGCAGGTGTGCGTCTGCATAGGTGTACGCATAGCTGTACGCCGCATACACTGTCCCGGTGTTCCCGTTCCAACGGCGCGCGACGGGAATTTTTTCGAAACTAGACCGCGAGCGATAACCGGCCGACTTATCGCCTGTGAACCGCGCCGGAACGCGATAACTGCGGAAATGAACCCCGTGATTTGTCGGACGGGACTTGAAATATCATAATAAAGCTCCACTATGCTGCTGCCGTGCATGGCCTTCGCTATGGTCGCTTTTATTGACGGGCGCGTCTCCTAACTGGCCGCATTAAGGTGCTTTTACGGCGAGCCTCCGCGGCCCGGGCCGCCGGGGCCTTTTCTCGTAAATTTTCGTGCGGGTCGACAGGCCCGCTGTTCCCTGCTGTGCGTGGCAGAAAAAGAGGTCTCGTCTCTTCACGGTTCGTTTAGGTAAACATTAGCTTCCCTCTAAGGCGGTAGGGTACCTTCATTTTGTAAGTAACCGTGAAGAGACGAAACCTTTTTTTTCTGCCACGCACAGCAGGGAACAGCGGGCCTATCGACCCGCACGAAAATTTACGAGAAAAGGCCCCGGCGGCCCGGGCCGCGGAGGCCCGCCGTAAAAGCACCTTTATTGGTATTAGGCTGCGGATGCGGTTTGGAAATAAAGTCAGTAGAAATACGGCAGTTCAGTCAAATGCTTAATAAAAACCTAAGTATCACCACTATCTAACATTGAACGAACTGACCCTAAACCATCTCCAGAATCAACTCACCTCTCACCCCCGAAAAAAATCATACGCCCACAATCCTCCATTCCCGCCACGATCATCCACCCTCAGTCATCGGGGTCAACAGTGACCAGGTGCCGGTAGTCCTCGGTTTAACGATCGCCGGCCACGGGAACGCAATTCTCCGTCGCAACGAAGCGCGGTTTGCGGTCGAGTACGAATCGAATGCGGCGCGTTAGGCTAGTCCATCGGGCAATCGTCGAGCTCGTAGGGGCTGTTGAGCGAGGCAGAGCGAGAGAGAGAGAGAGAGAGAGAGAGAGAGAGAGAGAGAGAGAGAGAGAGAGAGAGAGACGTAGAGTTTGGAGATAGGGGGGTTGTCGGGTGTATCGAGGTCTTTCCGTCTGTTGATGTTGATGTCCTACGGTGTAGGCACGGGGGAATCCCGGCGTCGGCGTTGGCGTCGGGTTGAGGCTCGCGCGGCATTCGCCGTCAGCGTCTTGAATGGTGACAAACGGCATGCACCGCGAACACACAGCCGCGCGTCGTGGCTGCGACTACAGGCATCAACGGGCCCTGCAGCGCGTGAGCAATGCGGATGCACCGCGGAGCCCACCGGCGAACATACAGTTGACAGAAGCGCTTACGGAGGCGAGAGATCCTCCCTCTGTTTCATCCTGTTCCATCCCGTTTCCCCGAGTCTCCCTGCTAACCCCCTCCCCGACGCCCTACCGCCCCTGTTTGCCCCTGCGGGCGCCGCTCTCGAGATATCGCGAGCCTGCGATGACAAGTCGAGCGGCTCCGAACCAAAATTTCGCTCCCGTTTCCTCGAAAATTCGCTCCACGATTTCATTGTGTTTTCTGGGCGATTTGAGTTAGATCGGTTTAGGAAACATTACCTTTCTCGTTACCTGTTAAGGAGGCTTGTGCATTATAAAATGAAGAATATGAATTTAACTGAAAAAAATGTAGAATTTTTCTAGGAAAAATTTGTTTAAATCACCAGCTATTTTTCTTCGATCGCAAGCAGTCCGGTTTCGATCGATTATGCTAGAACGGACGCACAGATCGCATCCGAGTCTCTGATTGTCGATGACTGGCGCCGCGCTGCGCGCTGGTCTGCTCGGGAATCGGAGTCCTCGGTGGAGCGGTTCGAATTGCCAAACGAAATTGAGTCGGCAGCGTCTCTCTGTCTTTGACACAATTATTCGGGAACGATCATCCCGATTGTCCTGCTTCCGCGGGACACACTCTCCCCTCGGCCCCTCTTTCAATTACAGCTCCTCTTTCTATCCGGAAAGAGGAAGATCTTAACGGCGGAAAACGTTCCCACAGTAAACCTAGTTTCACTCTGTCCCTGTGGCGCTTAACCGGCGCGGCGGAACGTCTCGCGTGGAAATTTAAATACACGTCGCCGGAGCCGAGCCGAGAGTCCACGTTGATTCTCGCCACCCACACCGAGCTTTGATTACGTATTACTCGTTAAGCTTTTACTCTCTGCTTTAGCCGGCTGTGTAATAGGTATTCACTTTATAAGCTGTAGGAATATCAATGGCGAGCGCTGTGATTCCATCGGCGGAGATCAAACGGCCTGGCTTTTATCTGGGAACGATGAATCTCTTTTCCATTTTATTGGCCGGACACTGTTTTCTTTACGGGTGTTACTTGTTATCTTCAGTGCTTCAGTTGTCTTTGGGAAATGTTTGTTCGTGACGATGGAAGGGTGAACGAGTAGTTTTGAGAGCCGTAGAAGCGATTACAATAGTATTCTATTTCGAGATGGTATTTTATTTGAACAGTGCACCGGTACCTGCGTAAAAATTGCCTGCAATTTTGCTTCGAATAGAACCCTTGCGGGATTGCTTTTTCAAGATTGCGAATTACAGGAAAATTATATGGCAGTGAAATAAATGAGGCGACAGATTAATTAAGAGAATGACCACCGAAAAACTGCGGATGGTATTAAATTCTTTCAGCCGATCTCTATCGGCGTTGCATAGTTCGAGGAGGGTTGGCCGCACGCGGCTGCAGTCTGCGGCGCATTCGCGCAAATACAAATTGAAACCGGCGGAATTGGGAGCCCTCGATTGTTATTCATACGATATATGGGTTTATGGTTTGCCGCGGTGGCGAATATATATTTCGGAACGGTTACAAGGGGACATTAAAACAGCGGATCGATTAAACGTGGCCAATTAAAACTTAATGGCTTCGAATTAAGCTCCATAAAAGCCGAGGAGCGAGATTTTTTATCAGCTTCCTCCTCTCTCCCTCTCTCTCTCTTTCTCACTGTCTGTCTCCTCTTTTTCCCTCCCTTTTTTCTATTTTTTGTTCTCCTCTTTCTTCTCTTCGCCCCTCTCTTTCTCACGCGCTCTTTCTCTCTCCTTTCTTTTTTATTCCGATCCTCCTCTCCGCGAATAAATGTTCGAGCTCCGCAGCGGCGCTGCTTTCCCTATGCCTCCTTCTTTTTCCTTTTATTTTTTCTCCCGATCGAAAAACGCTGTCGCGGATTTGGTTACACCGTCCGAACTTGCACCGGCGACTTTTTCCAATCAATTCCGTTGCACCGGATATAAGATCGCGGACGATCGCGGTCCGTCGTTCCAGTTTAAAAAGCTAAACGCAGCCGATCGGATTCCGATCGAACTCAATGAAACTCAATTAAATCCAATCAGACTCGAAAAATAGTAGCAGCAAGCTGCCCGACCTGCTCCCTCACTTTGCGTCGAATATTTCCCTTGGTGCGCGACCATAATCAAATGAGGACCGTCATTTACCATTCGAAACCCCGCAAACGCATTCGATAGTGTTATTTCATTTCATTTGAATTCTTTTAATCTCCTCGTGAATTGAACATTTCTCAACATCTAAAACAATATACAACGCGATTACGATTGTATCGCAAATACCCTCAAGATTCAAGAACAAAATAGGAATTCCAGTGAAAACATTTGACAGATCTCGTCTCCCACACCTCATCTCGCAGTTCTACAATCCTCGGCGTCGAGCATTCTTTGAATCCAAAGGGAGCCTTCCGAAAATATCACAGACACCAGACAATTAAAATTGAAATTTTCCTTCTTCAGTACACTTGACAATTTTAATTCCCGAGGAAACCAATCGTCGAAATTCTCAAAATAGTCTAACATCTCTCATCCCACGCCTCATCTTTCAACTCTACGTTTTCCAAAAATATCATCGAGGTCAAAGAATTAAAATGACAATTCTGCATCGTCACAAAACTCCAACAGACAATTCTACCTTCCACAGCTTTTTCACGACCTAACGTCTGCTTGCATGATGCGTAGACGTACGCAGACGGCGCACTCGTACGCAAAAGAGGCGACTTTGGGCTGGAGAAGATACGGCGCATATGTAGAGGGGCCACATAGCACAGTACAGCCCCGAAGCATAGTCTCAACTCGACTCGAGCGGCTGAATCGATCCACGAGCCTTCCCCTGCGCGCTATCTCCCACCCTCCGCACTCTCTGGTTCTCTCTCTCTCTCTTTCTCTGCGGCTCCAGAACCAACCATCTCCAAACGCCACCCTCTTTCTCTTTCTCGGGCTCCGACCACCGCACCGTCTCTTTTCCACCAGTGATCCAGCCCTCCTTCTTCTTCCTTCGCCTACCCTCCACCTTCTCCCTCTCTCCTCTTCCTCTTACACCCCAGCCGCCCTTTCGCCTTCTTCTCCCTCGACGCATACCCCCATCGACCAACCTGGTCACGCGAACCTTTCAAAAATGCCTGGCCCACTCGCGCCCCGCCACCTGAATTTCTTCGATATTTCGCTTCCGCTACTCTCGACACCATCGACCCCCCTCTCCTACCCCCAATTTACTTCTTGCTCCTTGCTTTTTCATTCTTTCGACAGCCACTCCCGGGGGGTTGGATTTTGATGGAGTTTTATGGGAATACGTAACTTGACCCAACTATACATATCATGCAATTAAATTGTAAATTAAATTAAAAACCAACTTTAAAATTTTTGAAAACATTATACCTTCTTGAATGGTGTGCGAATACTGCTGTCCATCACAGTACATAATTTTGCAACTACATACTTCTGGTGCCCGGTCCGAAATTCTTGGAGATCGCGATCTAGCGATTGCTCCGTGCAAGGTGCCTGCGAAATCGGCTCGGCGCGCGGCGCGGCGACTCGACTCTCGGGTCTCTCGCTTGGAATATCGACTTCTCGAACGGCAACGGGGGGTAGCAAGCATTCGAGGGGGTGGAAGAGAGGGGAGAGCGAAGAAGCGTCAGGGTGCTGTCTACCAGAATTTATAAGAACGTAGGCCCCCGGTGGCTGTGTGCGTGCACGCGGCAGCCAGCGAGATACCGTAGCCGAAGAATGGATGAGGTATGCGTGTGAGAGGGGCCTTTTATTAATCGGCAGGCATCCAGCGAAACATCCGTCTCGTCCCAATATTTTCGGAGAAGAATATTTCTTCGAAATGATGACGATTCTTCCGCGTCACTCGGCTTCTGCCGATAGATTCCCTGGGCCATGGGTTAGCCGACACGCGGATTCCATCGATTCCCGAGTCGTTCACGGTCAAGCATACATTTTCAATTCCCCGGAAGCGACCGGCCGACAGAATGCGAGCGATTCTCGCCGGTTGGCCGCGCTCCGCTCGAAATTCGCCAACAGCTGAACTTCTGAACTGATAGGAGCCCTTCGCAGGCTGAAGGAATTAATTATCCCCTGGGATTTTTTAAGTGAAACTTCTTTACCGAGGGCTACGATTTTCTGATGTAACGGAAGTCGATGTAGCGGCAGTCGATGTTACGGAAGTTTGGCGCGAAAATTTAAACGGAGAAAAATAAAAAATGGCTGTATCTCGGGAACGGTGCGTCCTACCGCAAAAAAACTATACGCGTGAAAAACCACGCGCGGCAGAAGTGAAACTTCTTGCAGTCTAGTAATGTTTAGAAGTAAATTAAGATTGGAAATGGTAAATAATCCTAATGAAAGCGACAACAAGATCAGGAACAACTAATACAAAAAAAATCATAGAAAAATTATCATTTCAGAAATAATGGACGATCAAAATTTGCGACACAAAGAAGGAGAGCGTATGGGAAATGCTATGGACTATGTCTCCTTCTTTCCCATACGCCCTCCTTCTTTGCGTCGCAAATTTTTCATCGTTCATTATTTTTGAAATGAAAATTTTTCTATGATTTTTTTTGTATTAGTTGTTCCTGATCTTGTTCTTAATTTACTTCTAAACATTACTAGACTGCAAGAAGTTTCACTTCTGCCGCGCGTGGTTTTCCACGCGTATTAGTTTTTTAACCATTCTGGAGCGTCCACAGAAATCACCAGACTTTCATTCTAGACAAAATTTGTATATCTAAAACTCCAATGCAATTTATAAAGAATTGCATGCTGCTTATTAATAATATAAAATTGGTGCTGTGTGCCGTGTATACAAATGGTTAAGCTGGGCATCCACTATATTATTACTGCTTTTTTTCTGCGGTAAATGCGCGCAGTGTGGATACACTTATACCACAGGCAAGCTTTTTCCTTAAGTATTTCTTTTGTGCCCGCAGACTCCATTTACGCGATTATCAACCGCGTAAAAGAATACCACACGGGACGAATACTCCGAGTAAGTCGAGGGATGAGAGTATTATCATTAGACTGCGGAACTTTATGCGTTTACAGCGTGCGGACATCTTGAGCAGGATTATGGAGCGTGAGCATTAATATTGCTCTATGCACCTTGCTTGTGTACTTCATTCGGTGAAACCATTTACGAGCGAAAGTAAATTTTACTTGATTCTTGGTGGTCGCTAATTTTTCTACTTCACTTTGTCGTTTGCCACAATATTTAACAGTGCAATTTATTATTAATACTTTACCCGGACTAATTGATCTTGCTCGAATTAACCAGGAACCCAGGGCCATTTCAAAAATTGTATAAAATAGAATCTATATAAAAAAGCAGACACAGGAAATAGTATCGGGATCGATAGCACCGAAACATGGTCCAGCTGGAAATCAGGGGGCACCATGGAGGCATGGGGCCGTTTATCACGGGGGCAGAAGTAGTACCTTACTTTCGGAACACGCCGTGTGCGCTCGTATAGATCACGTACAAGGTACGCACTGAATCTCCTGGCCGAAATATGACCGATTCAATTACGCACGTGTCTGGGAGCAGAGGAGCCTCCTACCGATGTTATCCCTCTCTGCGCCGGTGATTTGTGTGCCCGTTCATCTTTGCGGGTGTCTGGAGGCCGCGTGTATGCTCGCTCCTGCCCGCACTTGCCCCTGCTCTTGCTCTCTGGGGCAGGAATTCACGCACGATGCAGTCCGAACCCGATATAAAACATTATAGCCTTCACATCATACAATTACTCGTGTATTCGTTCAACAATTTTTATTCTTACTGTTGTTCCCAATATAACATTTGATTCGACACATTAAATTTCATGAAAATAAATTTCATTTTGCTTCGAATAGACGCAAAAGAATAATTTTAGTTTGGTGCCATTTAGAGACCGAACCATTCAAGCTTTTATTACAATGTTAAAAGGTTACGAACATACGGAAACAATAGTGGCCCATTACAGCCTAAATATTGGACTTAGGGAATTCTTTTTCTTCCGGGATCAACTTGAGCAATTTGAATAAAATGGCACACGGTGCGTCGAGCGGGTCGGGAGCAGCACATGCCCGCGCAGACACAGGCCGGTTAATGGAGAAATTCAGCCCGCAACGGAAACCGTTCTACCACCCCGAACCCCTTCGAATCTCACCCCCTGTGACGCCATAGTCGGCCGTGCTTCTGCTCCTCGATCTCCAACAGCAGTCCCCGTCTTCTCTATTTAGAGTTTATTTGATGCGGATCGAGTCTCGAGTGGAAGTCGCGCCGACCAGGGGTGGAACGGAGGTGGATGAGGGTAGACAGGGCTGGATGGGGGTGGTGGAGGCACCGGTGAAACCGACCCAGGGTCAATTTGAAACTTTCTCGACCCGCTCGAGGGGATATCTTGGAAAGGAAGCTGCGCCGAGGCGCGCGAATCCTTCCCCCGGGTGCCGTTCTATGGCTCCTCGCCACGGAGATCTCGTCTCCGCGTGTCCGATGCTACGTTAATGCGACGATGGCTCTGCTGAAGTATTTCAAGGCCTCGCCTAATCGAGGAAAAAATTTAGGATCCAAAACATGTCACATTTTTTCAGATTTTTTTGTTGCAAACTGTACTCGTAAAAAATGAAGAATCTCAACAACTTTCCTCCTCACAGAAGAAACTTCGAAAAAATTCGATTTTTATTCTTTAGCACAATGATCTGCCGCAATAAAAAGTCTAAAAAAATTGACGGTATTGCCTGTTATGATACTTTATCAGGGAACTAAACAGTAGACTGGCATGTTTTCGTATTTTCAAAAAAACTGTATTGTTCCGATTTTGTGGGGGTTTTTCATTTTGTTACGAGCACAGATTGCAACAAAAAATTTGAAAAAGTTCTGTAAAATGCGCCGTGCGATCCAAAATATGTCACATTCTTTTCAGAATTTTAGAACGCATCAAGACCGGAAATGCACGGAAAAGCGGAAAAACCTAGAGGGCTGAAATTTTACTCGGACGGGTTTTTCTTGTTCAGCTTTCGAATGGTTCGATAGCCATCGAAAAACCTCCAAGGGCAGTTTTGACCACCTTAATCGGCTAGGGCCATTCTAGAATTCACACCGAAACCTGTAAAACAATCTTCACAGAGATTTGCAAAGAAATCCTCGGTCCACAGCCATCCACAGAATCCTAATCATTTAATCCCCCGCATCCGGAGATAATTAAAACACTGTGCGCCATAGAACGCAGAAACGGCGCGGCGCGGCGCTTCTAGGCAGAAGATTGGCGAATCGAAGGGCCACAGGGATATCCATCGGAATCAGCGTGATTTTTTGCCGGCTCTCGATCGGCAAACAATCGGAAGCGTCTCGATCCCGGCCGGGAAATATTCAAATATTTGTCCGCGCGCGCGGTAATAACTAACTAACGTGGAATCGGGGAAGACTTTTCCGCTGGCAGTTAAACAGGGATTAAACCTTCTAAAATGAATGAAGAAAATTTTAATCGGTTCGCCGAGTGTCTCCCTCTCTTTTTCTCTCTTCGTCTGCCCTTCTCGCAGATTTCATTTTATGCAGATCGAGCCATCGTATACAGAGAGTAAGAGAGAATACGAGAGAAAGAGGGAGCTGATAGCCTAAGGTTAATTTGAAACTTTTCCGAGTTGCTTCGGGCTCGGTGTCCAAGAGAATACCATATGAGCCGTATAGATTCTTCCAACAGTTCATTCGGGATGAGCACAATTTTTCTTTCGGAAGTAACTCCGGCTATCTTATTAACCGAACTGCCAAGCCGCGGAAGCCCCCGAGAGAAAAGTGCGGTCGCGTAACCGGGTGAACAGAAAAAAAAGGAACGAGGAAAGAAGGAAAAAGGGAAAAGAGTTACATATCCAACCATCTCGCTTTTTCCCTGCATAATCTTGACTGGTACGCGAGCGCAGAGATTCGAATAAAGTCGGATTCCGGGTTCTTAAATGATATTACCCGACGTACAAACGTTCTCAGCGAACTTCCCCCGGGTTAACTACCCTGTGTAATATGCTTCATAAACTATTATCTTGTCCAATATTCATCCGCCTTCGTTTCCTCTTCCGCGAACAATGGAATTTTATTCGCGGATCAAATGAATTCTCCCCACCCCGGACCCTTCTTTTTATATTGTCCCTAGTATTTCGGTTCTATTGGCTGTCCGAATTCAAATAGAAATTTCTAAATAGATTCTATTCCAAATAGATTATTATTATTTTTATATCCTCATATTTGTTTCGCATATTTGTCGCCTGGTTCAAAAATGTATATGTTCCTTTCCTTTTCTCTAGAATAAATATTTCAGCAGGTGTTTCCCCATTTATAGCAGTGTTAAATTATTATACCCCGGCCAACGTTTGCATCGCGTTCGCTGTTGTTAATATTTCACGAGAATCCAGCTCCGCAGACTGGCTCGCTCGCGACATTAAAGCCGTTCAGCGGGCGTTCATAGGTCGACACATTTTTCACAACAGGATAATAACAAGATAGATCGTGGGAGCATTGATGAGCGCATCGGTGCGGGCCGGATAGGACAGTTCGAGTGCAATCCGACACGATCGGCCGGTCGCCGGGTACTGGCGGGTACGCAGGACTTGCATAGCGCCTCTATGACGTTCATACATCATCGATTGTCCCATAAACATATACGGCGGCGTAGAGTGCCGATATATTCAGTCGTTCCAGTCATTATGCACCCGGCGCAAACCCGCCTATTACCCGATCTGCGAGTCCATCCGTGATTGCTCTCTCTTCCCACGCGTCAACCCTTCTGTCACCCTCTGTGAATTTTTATCACCCCGTTACTGCCTCCTTCCTCGCGTCCTTAAATTATTTATATTGATAGCGATCGATCAAAACATTTTTCAGACGATTCAAACGTATATTTTATGATTTACAAATATTTTTCTCACCCTGTTACCACCCCTTTCATTACGTCCTCAAATTACTTATATCGTTGGCGATCGATCAAAACCTTTCCGAGGCGATTGACACATTTATTTTATCGATCGAATTTTTACCCCTTCTTATCAATCGAAATATGTATTTATTGTACGGTCTTTAAATATTTGGTACTTTGGGATTATCCCGTCGACCATTTTCGCCAAACACGAAATTATCGAAGTACCTACATTATTTTAGTGTCTCACCTGATTTTGACATCTTGACGTTAGCGTTTACTTACTTATGTTCTTTATTACTTACTTATTAACGTCTTGGTACGACCGCAATGGTATTTTAGAGTTATTTAAATTGAAATATCTCCTGAACTACTAACTTTTCTACATACATAGCTTACTTATGTAACGTCTTAGTACGACCGCAATGGTATTTTAGAGTTATTTAAATTGAAATATCTCCTGAACTACTAACTTTTCGACATACATAGGTTAGTACTTTTTTATAACGAATGTCCAGCTGCATCGATTGATGTATTAAAAAATACCTCATTCCATTAAAAAAAAAGTTAACCTTTATATGACCTTTACGCGTCCACTCACGAAAAAACTAATAACATCAAAATATGCTCCACTCGATACCATTCAAGCCTATGCTGACAAATTTTTTGCTACGAGTAACAATAGCGAGAAAATCTAGATGTCAATATCAGGTGAGACACCCTGTATATTATAAGGTCGACGGGATAATCCCAAAGTACCAAATATTTTTCTCAAATCGTTGAAAATATTCTTCCACGCTCCGCGTGAAATTCCTCGAGCCTCAACCTCAAAATGAACGTTACGCCTGTTTAAAAATAAAGCTCGCGCAGCCAGCACGGTTGAAAAAAAAGAATTATGGAAACGTAAAATTTCGTGTCCAGTTTCTGCTCGAAATCTCCAGTGTATATGAAAATGTTCGTGCAGAGTCGAAACAGCTCCGGCGCGCTTGCCAGATCGTCGGCGGCATCAGATTGCATTAAAACCTGCAATCTGGGGATCTCGTCCGGTTTTTAATACGAGTGGTGCGCGTCACCTGGCGGCATTGCAGCGCCGCGTCGCGTCGCGTCGTCGTTGCATCGGCCGGTTGGATGGCTTCTTGCACGCTCGGTGCATGTTCATATCGGCCGGTTATCGCGCACGCGAGCCGAAAGCAGCGGTTATTACGACGTTACGTAGAGTAAATGGCACAGACAGATAGAACCGGGTCGAGGCAGGGACGGCGAAATCGATAGAACGGTACACACGGGGCCCCCCTAGGAGCAGTTCGATGCAGACGTCGAGCCATCATCGATACACGGGTTACTTAAGCACTTGTCACCCCCGAACTGCTTACCCTCTCGAGCTAAGGCTACGGTTCAATTTTCAATCCTTTGCCACTCTTTCTAGTCGCCTTGAAAGGTAGGGGAAATTCAAGAATTTTTTACATGTATGCAATTATTATTCATTAGAAAAACAATATATACAGGGTGGGTCACCTCATTTTGCCACCTCAAATATCTTTGTTGTTTTCAAAGATACGTCAAATGTCTGAAGGACAAAGTTGAATGATAAAATGGGGCTCATACGATACCAAAAAATTTTAGTTTTTATGTAATTTTTTTTAGAGATATGAAGGTCACCTTCCTTTTTTTAAATAGAATGAGGTATTTCTTAATACATCAATCGATGCAGCTGGACATTCGTTATACAAAAGTACTAACCTATGTATGTCGAAAAGTTAGTAGTTCAGGAGATATTTCAATTTAAATAACTCTAAAACACCATTACTCTCGTACTAATTGTAAGACAGTAATGGTGTTTTAGAGTTATTTAAATTGAAATATCTCCTGAACTACTAACTTTTCGACACACATAGGTTAGCACTTTTTTATAACGAATGTTCAGCTGCATCGTTTGATGTATTAAAAAATACCTCATTCCATTTAAAAAAATGGAGGTGACCTTCATATCTCTAAAAAAAATTACATAAAAACAAAAAATTTTTTGGTATCGTATGAGCCCCATTTTACCATTCAACTTTGCCCTTCAGACATTTGACGTATCTTTGAAAACAAGAAAGATATTTGAGGTGGCAAAATGAGGTGACCCACCCAGTATAGTACATCTCATTGTGCGATGTTCGATTAGTATTTCCTGAAAAATTCAGCTGGATATCTTCAATGGGGCGAGGCTCGTTATCGCCAGAATTCAACGAGAACTTCGGATATTTCGCCGGCGACAGCCATTTCGAATATTAGGCTGCCGACATCCGTGGAACATTTTCAAAGGGACCTCAACTTCCGCTTTGATCATACGTTCGACAGATTCCGGAACCCTAACGCGCTCGTCAATGGACGGTTTCCTGCTTTAAAGAAGTAATCCGATGCGTCTCGAAAATTGTGTTCGAAGCCTTTTCGGCAACAATTCCTATTTTTCCTTTGGCTGCTTGAACGTGGAAATCTATCCAACTTGCAGCGAAAGTGTATAAACATTGTGAATAAGGTCTAACATCCGATACTCCTAGACGTAGCCTGAGAAGTGTCCAGATAAGCTACCATCTCATCTTAACAAGTTTTGGAAGTGATTCTTGCATTTTTCCTTTGGATTTCTTTGAATAGTCGAAGTTGGGGATCTGTCCACTTTGCATCGAGAGAGTCTCAGTGTATTGTGACTAGGCTGCTTTTGATGCTAACTTGGGCCCAGATGTTGTCGAAAAAGTCTGAAGGAGCTGACATGTTTTTCCCACGTTGGAACATTTTGTGTGGATATGTGTGCTGAGAACGAGGAAGAAACATAATGAGTGAGAGGCAAAAATGTATGAAGTGAATTTGGTAGTGTGAAATAAAGAAATGAGAGCAGGATTTCAAACAACGCAATCCAAATCCTCATATGGAGTAATGAATACTTTACAATAATATTGATTTTTTTAATGGCACGTTACAGGCATTCAAAACAAAATTACGCGAGATTATTCGCTAATATCGTACCTGTATTTGTGGAGTTCTGCGCTCGTCCCATCGAATGTAAATTTTAGGTTAAGAAATTTTTTTTTCTTTTTTTTTCTATGTTCTTTTTGTATATTTTTGTTATTTTCTATTTATTTTTATCAGTTATACAAAACGTCTGTAAACCTATGTACATATAAAAGGACCTCGGTCCGTATATAATAATAATAATAATAATAAATGTGTGTGCAACGTAAACATTGATAATTCCTTTCACTGCTTGAACCCCTTTTCTCGAAATTCGACGGAACTTTTGGATTCATCAACAAATTACTTGGTGCAGGCAGTGTAGAACATTCGTAGGGGAATCTATGTAATTGGCGGGATGTTTCGCGATGAAAGTGACCAACCGGGGTTTCGCAAGTACTTCGGGGAGACGCGAAATAGCGAAACAGAGCGAAACAGCGCAGCGGGAAAATTTGCGCGAGTTTCGCGAGGGGGCAGTCGCTTTACGCCCGGCGTCCGCCATATCCTAATCTTCCTATTGGACTGGAACGCGTGCGTATCGATTCTCCATTTCCGAGGCTAATAGCCTATAACTGGATATATCTGAACTTCCATAACCCGATGCCCGCTTTTTCAACCCATCAATATTATACGCGGCTCTCGAGAACTAACAAATGACGCGGAAGGCCCCGCGGCTAGTTCCGGAAATTAGCGGTCAACGGAAATGCGCGAGCAGTATGTCGCTTCGGTCGTTCTTTTTCGAGACTCGAAGGAAATGCACAGTTCCATGGATACCGTATTTTATCAAACACTTTTTTAATGTACTTGTCTTCGTTATTTTTCCAGTTGTACGTGGGTAACACAATTCTTCGTTTATTTCTGAAAATAAATTTTCCCGGCGGTATAGTTGGATAAACTGAAATTAAAGTAAATTTTTTAGAGGAACTTTGTATACCTTCGAAAAAAGAGAATCCCTAGTGTAATAATTACACTGCAGATTTTTGTGGGAATTTCTGCCTTCGTATTTCTATACTGCAGGTTTTCGAGAGCCTGTTGAAATGATAATGAGAACAAACATTGTATGTATGATTGTATCATTAGTAGCACCGAGTGGTCAAGGGGGATCAACAGGATCAAACAGTAGAAAATTTCAGGATCCCATACTTGCGTCAAGCACTTTAAATTAGTTTCTCGTACTTTTGACTCGCGATCGTTTGAACAAGTATCATTCGCATAAATCTGCTCATTGATATTTAAATTGTTTCACCGTGAAAGGAGAGCAGAGAGAACAAGCGTGACACGGTGCACTTTAGAACTGATAATGAGTACTGTTTAATGAGCTCGCCTTTTTATTCCAGCTTTTCTTTTTCATTGAAGCAATTTAACTCTCGATAAGGAGATTATGCTACATCCAAACAGCTTTTAATGCGATTACCTTCGTACGCGCATTTAAATCATTTCCATCAGTCTTCATTTAATGTGTTTATTTTCAGGCTGTTAGTTCTCTCCTGTTTTCCGTACACACGTACTTTATTATTTCAGATTTCCTTCAGCGTTCGTTCCTTTTCTTTTCCGTTTTTCCCCGGCATGCTCTCTCGCGGTAAGCTGCATTTTTTGATAATTATTTTCTTCTGCGTCAAAGACCCGCCTCCCGGCGAAATTATTATTAAAAGCAATCTACTGGAGCGTGAATATTCTGAGAAACAAAAGAACGCGCTTCAACCTCGCACGTAAGCGGAGCTATTAATTTTTCTACTAAAGATTTCGTTGCCATAGTGACGAATTGAATTTTAGATTTTTCACGTTGCTTCCAAGAATTAAGTTTCAGCGTGAATAAATCGAATTCTATTATTACAATTATCGAACAACTGTCTAATATCACCTGTACGATCTCCAAAACCGTTCACCTTCCGAGTGTCGGTCACGATTTATACCATCGAGATCGAAATAGATCGCGCATTAATCAACTTTCCCACATCTCCGCGAGATTACCGTCTCCGAGGTCGCGTTCCCCGAGTCCGAGATTTTTTCTTTAGCCGTTCAGTCAGCTCGACAGTATAGTTTTTGCGCGGTCGGAGGTCACGCCACCGGTAATTGCCGTTCGAGTTCCCCCCGCCTTCGGAATTAGTGGAAGTTCGGTGCCCATTCGTTCGGTCGTTGGGTCGTCGCGCGATGACAGGTTCAAAGATGTGCAATTCAAGGTGTTCTCGAAGTGGAGGGGCATAGAGAGAAGGGAAGGGAAGGGAACGTGTGATCAAACATTTAGCAGTATACTAACTCCAACGGCGCGGCGGGCGGAACAATGGAAAGTAATCAGTCGGAATGGGAAATTACCAGCGGTTGAATACGGAGTTGCTTGTTACCGTAACTTCACTTACGTGGTCTACCTCCAAAGAAGAGACCTGGAGCCTGGGAGAGGACCTGCGCGAATCGTAGATCCGCCGGTTGATTACGTTTCAGATCGACTAATGGCCACGATTTAGGGCGAGCGTTATCTGGATCCTGTGTCTCTGCTCTCTGCTCGTCGGGACACACGCGCACAGAGATAGATGAAGAGGGAGGGAGAGAGAGAGAGACTTGGACGAGGGGGTGAAATAGAGAGGCCAGAGATAGAGAGAGATGAGGGCGTGGGAGGGTGCGGTGTACACCGGTCGCTTTGATTCTCACGATTATTGCGTAAGCGCCAATTAGGGACTCACGGGTAAGTCCTTACGGACGATAAACGCCTGGACGAGTTAACTCGCAATAATAACGGTCGCTTGCCAGCGATAATGGCCGCTGAATCAGCACTATTTTGACTCGCGGCCGCCCGGCATAATCGCGTGGCTTGCGATTTTCGAATCTCTATAAACACCGACGGTCAGCAAATTAACCCCGGCTGCTCTTCATACTCTCTCTATTTCTCTCTTTCCCTCATCCGACATCCGCTTCTTCGCCGATCCCTCCGCCTCTCCTTCCTTTTACGTTGACGAGTCAGTAAATGCTGAGTATTTAGGATTCGCGAGTTTCGTCGTGTAAACTGAGGCGAAGCTCCCGGCCGTGCAAATATTTGATTTCTAAGTCCCGATGAAACACGCCGGGATCTCCCCAGCCGCCGCGCCGCATCCCAACCCCACCTTCTTCTACCGCCCCTTCGAGCCGCCCTTCTGGCCCTCGAACTGCTTCCAGCGAAGGAAGCTTCAAGCTCGGAACGTTAAAGCGATTATTAAGCACCTAACTGTATGTGTACGAGTATGTACGCGAGCGCGCGTGTGTGTGTGCGTGTTGCCAGAAGTTGTTTAATCAGGAATCGGGATAAGTGAGTTCTAGCTACGCATGAGATTACCGGATGGCTCCGAGTTGTTCTAAACTATCCAGTTTTGTGGTGTGAAATCCCTTTTTTTCAAAGTTTAACACACTTTTCGCTGTCTCACATGAGATGCTAAGTGTTGATAGCGGGGGATGTTAGTCTGTACAGAATATGTGTCGAATATTTTTTCATTGAAAGTGTGATGTATTCGTCACGGATAGTATATGCTTAATTAAGCAGCACGGATAGTAGCGCCTATCTACCTACCGTACGCACCGATATGTATCGTTCAGTTAGTTACGTGTCGACGACGGTCGAGCACATAGATACTCCGGCACTGTCGTAAAAGCATATATCCGCACCTAATCTATTGTTCTAATTGTATCTACTGATCTACTTGTATCAACCGTTCTACTGTACATACTGTTCTACTAGTACAGTAATCGCTCGTTCGTTGTCCTGAATCGTGGGCACGATCGTTGTCCAGTGCTTACTCACTCCACTGCCTGTCAACGAGAGGATTGGACCTGCGTGGATCTGGTCGCCGGATGTGTCCCAGGACTGTCTAGACCCGCGCAGAACGGATAACAATAGGAAAGGAATATGGCAAGGAAATAAGGAGTCTTTTAAAGCCAGAGAGTTGAATGCTTTTGACTGCGAATGTTTTTCTTTGTCATTTAACTAGCCGTTTCACTGAAGACGCAGTCATAAATCAAAAATAGTGCCCGGGCACGGTCGTTGTCCGCTCAAACCCCAGGCCTTTGGACAACGAAGGAGCTTTTACTGTACGTATATTAAATAGTAAAGTACATAACAGAAAGCAACGAGGGATGAAGAAAATTAGTGAAATTCTTCGCGAGACGTTACGGGGACCCGTTCCGGGTTTTCGCAAGATCCCGCCGAGTCGTCGGGCCGCGACGTCCAGACGATTTTAACGAATGAATTTTTACCACGTCGGGCTTGGTCGTTGTTAAATAAATTACAGCGAAATTCCGTTCCGCCGCGGCACGGAACGGCGTTGGCCACCTTCCAACCGACTCCTCGACAATGCCCGACGGAATAACGGACGGAACGTCAAAAACTGCTTCCACGGGAAGGAAACTTTCCGTCGGCAATCCCACGGAGAGCGTACGTAACGTCCGGCTCGAGCTGATCGACAACGGAATCCTCGGGCTGCGTCCAAAACAGGAATCGTCGACGGCGCGGCGTTCTCGCTTGAGCATTTTAAACGTAGGAACCAGTCCAGTGACCTCTTCGATCGGAGAGTTCTCGATTTTTCACGTCTCTCCGATGTTTCAATATTTTAATCTATTAATGGGCTGTGGGTACTACGCATGATAAAATGGAGTAGATGAAAATTCAAACAGCAGAAAGATTAAAAGAATTGAATCCTGGTAAATTGTTGATGTCTATGTATTACAATTTGTGCAGATAATTTCTTGAAAATTTCCTCTAAAGAAAATACGTAAAGGAAACTTGACCTCTCAGTCAATATACTTCGGTATTGAAATGCAGTCGAACGATGCGGAATTTAAATGTGACTATTAAAGGCGAACAGATAAGTGTACCCAGTTTCGACGTCGATTCAAAATATCAGAAAATTGCAACTGTTTGCTCTGCAGGTTCGAGAGGTGCTCGTCGAACGGATAAAGCAATCGAACTCGGGGACTCGCGACCGATCTTCGACCCGGTTCGAGGGACGGTTCTTGAACCGGGAGGGGCGGGTTTCGAGTGGACTTCGCTGGACGCCGGGTTCAGCAGCTCGTATTAAACCGGATTTAACGAACTCCCGTGTGCCCAATCTGCCCAACTATCCCCGTACCCCGATTAGTATTTTGTGAACCGTTATTAGTTGTTTCACGCGCGGGCCGATGTGTTCGTTACGGTAACAACCGATTTTTTCGTGACTAACGAACGAAAACGTGTTTCGCGGTCACGGGGACTCTCGACCGGTTAACTTTCCCCGTGGAAACATCCCTTCAAAATAGGGTAACTTTCGAAAATGGGCCGAAAGACTCCTAATGTTTCAGGAACTTGGATGTTTACGCAAAATAATAATTTTGATGAAATTTAAATATGTAAAGCAACTACATATTTTGAACAACTTTTTCGTTTTCGCATATAGGGGTGTCGATTTTAGTTTCCGCGATATTCCCAAAAATCTATTGCTAATACTATTTTAAATTTTCCGTATTTTTGCACGCTCCGCGGCGTCTATTTTTTTTGGAAACACGTTGTGGAGATGAGAGAGAAAACAGGGTCTCACTCCGGTCATACATATATGTATAAGGGGAGCTTTCAATTTTGAAAGACTACTCCCCCCCCCCCTGGATTTTCGTATGCGTGGTCTCTACGCCTCGTCCACGACCTAACCACAACTCATTCTATTCGCATGATTTTTCTATTACTAGTTCGAATTCTGGATGACAGCTACAATGCATTTTCCGTTGCAACGCAGCGGCAAGAATACTAAAAATTCAATAGAGTATTAGCAATAGTTTTTAGCGAATATCTCGAAATCTAAAAGCGACCCCCCTACATGTGAAAAGGAAACAGTTGTTCGAAATGAGTGCCACTTTCTAAATAATTACCTTTGTTTCTTCTATCAATTATTTTGTTAAGCTGAAACTAACACATTGACATTCCGACATTTTTTAAATACGTCCACTGCTTTATATTGTACATACCCATTTTTGTGTGCTCAGACTCTTTCATCTGACTGTATATCAATTGTTTCGGTCGAGTGAATGAACAATTAATAAAGTGACGTGATCGAGGATTAAAAAAAGCGAGACTGTAAATAAGTAGAGTCGTGATTACGCGAACCACGAGAGTACGGGAGGTTGCTGATGCTGGCATAATTGCGACTGGAATTTCATTATTTCATCGCAAACAGAACGCGCGCTCTAAAATTGATAACGTCGTCGAGCGACCAACAAGGGAATAAACTGTTTGTCGTTAGTTAAACGCGTATCAACGCCGGTGCAATTAACGATTGAACAACAACCACTGCGCTGCGAGCATTACGTGCTGATTGGCCGCGATGCTTCCGACAGAACCGCGCCAATTTTCAGCAGTTTTTAACACTTTCAATCTTGCAAAACGAGAGGAGGTTGTAAATTGGCAAACCACGTTGCGACAATTCGAATGACAAAAAAGTTCGTACCTCACCGTAAAAATATTACACAGGCCTCATCACTCCGAGCTAATACAAACATTCCCCTACTACTCACAAATTTAGTAACGCCATAAACGTACACAGGTCCCCAGGCTCCAGTCATAAACACAACCCCCTTCGAAAATTAGGGTCGCTAGCTCCTCTACGCAGTTCCGACGATAAACGACGTTCACCTTTCGCATCTAACAGCCCGATTCCTCCGATAAATAAATAAACAGTGCTTCTCCGAGAATAGGGTTCGTAAAATCTCCACACACACACAAAACAGAGACAGCTCTCACCACCAGGAGAGAAAGACGGAGAGAGTGCTTTCTAAAAACACGTTGGCCGATCCGTCCGAGTGAAAAAGTTTCTCGAACCGCCCAATTCGACTCTCGCTATTCGTCACCGGCTCAAAGGACGACAAAGAGGCGAACCCATCACGACAGAGAAGAGGAAAGTATCAAGAAGGGGCGGCTCCATCGGGCCCCCATCCCCTGTATACTCGCGTGCGTCAAAGTAAATTAAACAAACACCGTCTCTGTGGCCGGGCTCCGTCACCGCGAGTAATACATTTTATGGACGATTTTGCGAAACGCGTTCTATCTCGCTATCTTTCTCTTCCTATCATTCTATCTCGTTCATCCCTGCGTCGCCCTTGTCCTCTGTCTCTGCGAGCGTCACGCAGGCCGCGTGCGGATGCGTTAATCCCAACCCCCGGCTAACCCTCGCGGTTGAATGCGCCCAGCTAAAAGCCACCACTACTACCAGCAATGCCGCCGCCATTCATTCAGGCGCTTTCCATCCACTCTCACCCCCGCAGTTCCTCGCTACCCCATTTCAACCCCGTAACTCCGGGCCCGGAGCCGCTGTCGCCTCCTCTCTCGCTCTCTGCCTCGATCCTTCTCTTTCTCGGAGTTGGTGGGAGAAACTGAGCGAGTGAGAGTTGGGAAGCGAGGAAGAGAAGCGGTGAGTGAGAGAGCGAGAAAGTGGGGGGAGTGCGAGAGAGTGGTAAAGTGAGAGCGTGGAACAGTGAGAGATTGGAACGGAGAGAGTGTAACAGCGAGAGTGAGAGAGTCTGGGAGCGACAGAGCGAGAGAGTGGGAGATCGAGAGTAAGAGAACGAGTGAAGCCAGAGAGCGAGTGAGCGAATGAATGAATGAGCGAGCGAAGAAGGAAGAGAGAGAGAGTGAATGAGAATGAAAATGAGACAGAGAGAGAGAGAGAGAGGGGGGAAATGGTGGGAGGAAGAGCCGTTCCTCCGACCTCTCGGAAGCACAATAGATTCCTGTAACTACCCCTATCTACGGCACGAATCGAATGCCTGTTTGTGTATTCGAGTGCACGGTTATTTGCCGGACGCTGGCGTGTTATGTGTACACGTACCGCGACACGGGAATCCACGACAGGGCGCACGACAGTGGCCCCCGAGGCGTCCACCACTCGCACCCCATGGAAATCCTAGACCGCCTACGGAGCTCCGATTACTACCCTGGACCAGGACCCATGGCAAGAACGCGACGATATCGGAGACGGTTTTTCCCGGCAAGAAACATTGTTCGGAACGATGATCGACGGTTCTTCGCTCTGTCGGATGGAGGATTCGAAGGATCGCTGAGAATGGACGACGTCCAGAGTGCGGTTTTATTGTTGAGACGCATTGTCAGGAGTATATGATGCACTGTGATGTGTGTGCGAGAGAGATTCGAAACTTTTTTCGAGGAGTGATAGCACTCTGGAACTTTATTTTGTATGCCGTGTATCGAGGAAAATTATTTTGCATACAAATAACAAACAAATTGTTATCAAACGTATAACATCTCCTTACTTGAATTCTAACATTTAAAAATAGACGCGTTGAATCTACCGGGGAATTCAACAGAACATAGTCCCGGATTAATAATTAAATAGATAAATAATGATCGGTTCCCGCGGAGCGTCCAGCTTAATTTCCCGAAGGTTACAGCGACGGATCGTTGTTTCCGGCCGGTCGAGAAATTACGTCGGAGGAAGAACGAACTAGAATTGCTCGTAAATTACAGCGATTTTGACGGGAGCAATTATTATAGCGAGTCGACACGCGAGCGCGCGCCCTCTCTCCAAGTTATAGCAACTCCGGTGTAACGTAAATAATCTGCCGCGTGTAGTCACGGCACTCGGCTTGCCACGCTGCAACATTTTTTCGGAGGTGCGACAACATTCACGCCGATTCCGACCACACTTCTCACGCCGCGCCGCGCCGTGCCGTGCCGTTGCAAGAAAGGAGAGCGATATTCGTACCGAGCACGTCGAAGCGAATAGAATGACATGTAATAGGCTTGGGTTGAGCAATTGTAAATTCCAGCCTTTCCTGGAATTTAACGACTCGCTCTTCTAGCGTAGAAAATGGTTAAAGTGGAGAAAATGCTCGATGTATTAGCCAGGATTGACGAATTGATTTGGAAAACAGCTGCGGAGGGTGGCGAGAAGTTTCGAAAAGAGAAACTCGATCGGAGAATTGGATTGTCCGTGATACGCGACCAGGTAATTGCGGAAAAGGGACTCGTGAAGAACGGCCGAGGCTCGAATTCGGTCTCGCCACTTTCTCAGGAGCCCCGAGGATTTCCGTAATTTCGTTCGCTTCCTCTAATTCCGTGGAAATTACCGCGGAAGCGCAAAAATTCCGCTGAAAAGGTGCGAGAACTTTGCAGACTCTCTCCCCACGACACGATAAAGAACCAACGGGAAAATTAGGCGAAAATTGCCGGACTCCGATTACCAGCAATAATCATCGATTCCTGCGATTAAACCGAGTGATACGCTGCAATGAATTCCGCCGGGGTTTCCTAACAACTAGACTGTGCGAATCTTTACGCATTCGTGGCATTTACGAGCGTATAAAATAGAAGACGGCGTGTATTAACGAAAATTTATAGTACTTCTCTTTCATTTCTACTGTGGGAAGCTTCTTACTGAATGGAAGGATTTTTTGTCAGGTTCCTTTCGAGTGAATTATGAAAATGAGAATTTGCATAACGATCCCCAGTATGGTAATCATTTTTCCTCTATACGGCGATCATTCTTCGGAGCTGTGCGAATCGGACACATTTTTGTTTTATGATTAGTATTAGGCCGTCCACACACGGGTCGATTGTTTCTCAGTCGATTAGTGTTTTTCAAACATCAAGAAACGCGTTTTCACGTTTTCACTTTAAAAAAAAATCAGACCGACTTCGAAAAAATGCACTAAAAGTATGAAATAATTACAAGTATAAACAATTATGTGAATACACACGAACTTAAATAAAATACAATCTTTTCGGAGGCGGCGCAAAATTTAAAATTTTCCAAATGACAGATGCTGATTATGATTTCGTTAGAATATGGTGAATTTGGAAATCAGTAGGTGGGAAGAGAAGGTTAATATGTGAAAGCATGTAGAAGAATTTAAGGAATTTAAGGAAAATTTTCAATTTTGCGTCGCCTCCGAACAGATTGTATTGTATTTAAGTTCGTGTGTATTCACATAATTATTCATACTTATAATTATTTCATACTTTTTAGTGGAACGAGCATAATTTGTAGAACACCGAAGCATGGTTTTTCGGTCTTATTGGTTATTTGCAATAAAAACCGCAAAGAATGAAAAAATGCAAAATTTGTTTTCAACGGACCAATCGAGAGACATACCCTACAAAATGCAGGTTTCGTCCTAATTGGTCCATCCATCTCGGCGTAATGGTGAACATACATAGAAAAAAAGCGAAAAAAGGCACATACAGATCGAATTGAGTTACTTCCTCCTTTTTCGAAGTCGGTTAAAAATGAGCAGTTCTAGTGATGAGGAGGACTTTGTTATGTTTCTGTGGTACCGGCATAGTTTTATATTAATTGTAACTGAAAGAACTAATTATAAATATTTTATCCATTGAATCAATCAAATAAATTAAAGAATTAGTTAAAATCTAAATGATATTTTTATTCTCAATGTTTGACCATTCTAATAATAATTTCCTATCTTTAAATTGATTAGCAATATTTATCCCATTATTTTCATTCAACTTATCATATTGACTATACCCCTCACGTTTAAGAATATTTTGATTTTTAACCCTTTCGCTACTAGGGACGAGATATGTCGCACCTCGATACTTCCCGATAAACACTATTCTCGAGAAAAAAAGATAATAAAGATAATAAATAAATAATAACCTATGAACCTAAATACATAGACCACATAGAAGAGTGCAATGCACTCAAACTACAAAAAATAATGGCCAAATCAAGCTATAAATGACATTAACTGCAGAAACTGTACTCCCATGAGTCGCACGAATCGTACGATTCACACGATTTTCCAACTTCGCTTCGGATCGCACGCGATTAGAATCGAGGCGATTTCAGTCGCGCCGATTTCAGTCGACCACGAATCGACCCGCGGCTCTCCATTCATTTGCATTGGAAGTGAAGTGGAGGGGAGAGTCGCATGCGACTGGAATCGCGTCGATCAAATCGCCGATCGACCCGTGTGTGGACGGCCTTAGCGTTTTTGCACCCGGTGGCGACCCTAAATTGTTAACCTTCCACTGAAAGTTCACCAAATATGCCAAAAATAAATCACAGACCAATTTTTCTGGTGTATCCCCATCCTTTCTCCAGTTGGCGGAGACAGTTTGAAAGTTCGGTAGAACGAAACAGGAGAAAGACCAGCAGCAGAGAGGCAGCAGCACATCGCATCGTCTGCACGGGGCCCGTGTGCGAACGTTTGCGCGTTCACGTTCCGGGTCTCTTCTTCGTTTTCTTGTTCCCCCTCTGTTCGCTCTCCGTTTCACCCTCTTAGCGCCGGGTACCGCGTCTAATTAGGCGTTCTGCACCCTCCCGTGTACTCCGGGCGCAGTCTGAAGAGTTCTTCTGGCACCGCGTGGCACCCTCCTAGGGCTCGACGCTGATGCTCGGAAGAAATGCCATCGGAGGGACGAAAGAACGAAAGAGGAGAGAACACACAGGGCTCCGGAGAGAAAAAAAAAGAAAACACAGAGGAAAAGAGGTCGCGACGCCGGTCGAAATCAGTCGGATTAAACTTCGTAATCGCGCTAACGAAGCCTCCGTTCCATCCGGTCGAGAAATTTCTCGACGACCAGGAGAATCGAAACCGAAACGAAACGCTTCTCCCAGAAACCTGACCAATTTTTCTGGCTACTTCCAAAATCTCGCGGGCGCAAGCATATTTCCCTTGAATTGGGAAAAGATTGCTGAAGCTTGGAGGCTGTTTTGTAATAGTGCAAGCACTGGAGAAAGCGAGGAGTGCTTTAAAAAATTGTTGCGCTCTCTTTGTGCGGTGGAAACGTTGGAAGACTGTTCTCTGTACCGTTTGGCCCTTAACTATTATATTAGTTCTTGTGCGAATAAAATTCGTCGGGCGGTGACAGTACCGTAGAAAATATTTCTTATCTCTATTCGTGTTTCCGTGCACAAGGAGGGGTAAATTACTTATTGACCGGGTCGCGGCAGATTGTTCGCTTGTTGCAGTTTTCATCGAACGAGCCGCAAGAATGGGGGTTCGGGAAATTCGCGAAATATTGCCGCGTATTGTCGGCGCCAGGTCCCAGAAAGTATCGGGCCACTCGTATTGGGTGGCTGTTGGATAAATGTTCAATCAGGCTTCGAGCAATTTCGAAGGCGAGCGATTTCTCTGTTCGGGCTGTGCCCCCGGAAAAATATCTGCACGTTCCCCGGGTCGAAGGGAATTTTAGGGAACACAGTCACGGCGAGAGATTTCTTTTCCTTGAGTCGGGTCACGAGCCAGCTAGGGGCGCAAACTTTCGCAAAGAGCGTGACTCCGAGGCACGCTCGATCCGTCACGAGGATCGGCGAGGAACGAACCCGTTCGTCATCGTGACTCCGTGCAAAACTGGTTGCTCGACCACGAAAACGAGTGAGAGAGATGAAACGAGGAGAAGCTTGCGTGGCCCCGCAGGCCTTCTTGCCCTGCCCCCTCTCCCTAGAATCAATTAAAAGCTCGCGTGGAATTTATGCGGGGAAAAATTAACAAGTCAGATGTGTCCTACGGCCCGGAGAGCCCACCGATATTAAATTAACGGAAATAATGAAATGATAACGGAGATTCGGGGCCGCGACCCCGTACCGATCCCTCCAAAGCCCCGTAATCCCTCAAAAAGTCGAGCAGAAACACCGGCGTGCCGGGACCACCCCTTTACGCGATCGATCGTAATTATGCGCACACCCTGCGACTCATAAATCGCACCCAAACTCCGGAATTATGCTCCCCGGTTGACGAATCTCCTCCAATTAAGCGCCGACCATGCTATCGACTCGCTTTTTCTCCAAGACACGCGCGTGAGAAACCTGGATCTTGGAACTGAAAAGTCTGCTTGTTTGATCCAACGAGGGAGACGATAAAGTGATTTTTTAGTATAATATTTTTAAATTACAATTATTACTATTATTATTATTATTATATACGGACCGAGGTCCTTTTATACAAGAGTTTACAGACGTTTTGTAGAACTCATAATAACAAATAGAAAATAACAAAAACACAAAAAGAACAAAAAAAAATCTTAACCTAAAATTTACATACGAAGGGACAAGCGCAAAACTCAACAAATACAGGTACGATATTAGCAAATAATCTCACGTAATTATGTTTTGAATGCCTGTAACGTGCCATTAAAAAGATCAATATTATTGTAAAGTGTGTTTGATCTCGCAATAATCCGATTTATAGGATTTATTACTCCATGTGTGGATTTAGATTTCGATGTTTGAAATCCTGCTCTCGTTCTCAAAACACGTTCAGGTACATAAAAATTAATTTGCCTAAGGAGAACGGGACAATCTATATTATCAATTAAGAAATTAAAAATAAAGCTCTGGTCGGATACTATTCTTCGATCAGATAATGTTTCCAGGTTGACTATGTTTAATATTTTAGAACAATTGTTTTTGCTTAATCGTTAAAGGATCTTTGATTTTTGAGAGGACGTGGACGTTAGATTTATCTTGATTTGTTTAAAAGATACGTGTTTCTGGCTAGCGAGGCGGGTTTTTCTTGGCACGATGTGCCGCTGTAGATTTTGATGCGCGACGATGGAAATTTACTCCCTCTCCTACTTTCTCCTTATCCTCGCCCTTGTTCGTCGCGACGCAACGCCCGGCGTCGGGGGACGCCTCCACCCCTTGGAGCGTGTAAGCAGACTCCAGACAAGGAGTAACGTGTTTTTCAGGGTCCCTTCGCTCTCCTCTCGCGGATTCGCGACGATTTTTGAGATCGTGACAGAAGCCGTGGGTGTTGACGCGATTTTATATCTCCGTGATCGACGGTGAATGGAATTTTTTTGGGGGAAGTTTCTGTAGACAATTATCTGATTCAAAATTCTATTCAATTCCGAAATTTCGAACTTGAAAGTCCGGTCTAGTATTTAATTTTCACGCGACACACCACACACCAGTGGCTCAAGAAGACCCGACGATGAAGTATAATACGATTTGACAATTTCTGTGCGGAACACGGGTTAGAAACGGTAAGTTAAAAGCTGACGCTGCACCGGTACTGCAACACCGGGAACTACCTACGTCTACAGCCTACCGTCAACGTTGTACAAGCACAATACAGATAAGTTTACCTCCTGTTTGCTTCCTCTTCTGTAATAACGTCTATTCGGAACTTTGTCTTCGGATAACTTAAGCTCCAAGGAACACAGCCGTCGAAGGCTTAATCCAGCGTCTTCATCAGCAAGAACAACAACACCGCCAAAAATTATTACTTCTTCCAACGACCGATGCAACTGCGGGAAACATGTGTCGCACATTTCAAACAGAACACATATCTTCAACTTATTCAAAAAGTTTGTACGCACGAAAGAAAAGAAATCGGATAGAAGTTCGATCAGCACCGGATTCTCAAAGACTGGGGTAGTCTGAACCGGGCCAGCAGCGCGGAAGCTAATTTTTTAATCAACAAGTAAAACACCGGACGCATTATGAAACGCTCGCGAAAGTTGCGCGGGCCCGGACGCAGAAGTTATCGACGGCGATAATTAAAAGCAAAACCGGTAGCAGTGATGGTGGTGGTGGTGGTGGTGGTGGTGGGGGATAGGAGCAATTAGCGCGGCGTTATTGGCAGGGTAAACTTAATCGTGGCCGGCGAAGGTACACGAAGAATAAGGCGGCGGATGCTGATACCGGCTTCGCCGGTCACAGTAATTAATCAGTGCCATATGGTAAGCCTGAGCGTCGACGGGTCCGCGGCCAACAGCAATTAATAACCCCACCATTATCAGTTATGCGTAACGATTACCGAGACTACTCTATAACGAGCCGCGCTTAGAATGTAAACTTCAGGAACGACTTCCGTTATTAATGGCCGCGATATCTCGCCCCCGCCGGCGGCGCAGTGAGACCCACGGTGGAACTTGTCGTCAACTTCTTTCCTCCGCTACACCGAGAATTCAATTACGACGTTATAATTTCTAGAGAGAGAGAGAGAGAGAGAGGGAAAATCGGTCCCCGGCAAAGTCGTGCACCGGCTCGGACGGACCCTGAAAAATGAATGCCGAACCGTGTCGCTTGAAAAGAAATTAATTTGTTCAAAGTTTCCGTTTCCGCCGCGAAAGCACCCGGCCAGGAATTACTGCGCCGAGAGAAACGTCGGAAACCTTGGCGAAATTCGCTCGCTTGATTCACGGAGAAATGGGGAATATAAAAGGAGTCGGTATGTCGTAGATACCTTACGTCCTCTTCGAGCTAAAATTTTTCCCATTTTCCAAAATTCCAAGACTGTCCTCGCGACTTTCTGTACCATGAATGTGCTTTATCGAAACTAAATATTTTTCAGCTCGCTCCAGAAGGTTCGATCTCTAACAGAAACCAACAATTTCAAAATTTCCGCGAGTTCCAGCTTCGCGATCTTCAAAAGGAACAGGAATCCCTCCATCGTCGCAGCCTGAGGAGCTCGGGGCTCGGCAAAAGGACCTTTCGATGTTCCTCGAGAGAAAAAAATCAACATCGTGGGTGGCTAGGGGGTCGCGTTATCGTTTCCATCGCGCATGAACGAGCCCGGTCTCGAAGTTGCGAACTCGTCGCGAGTTTCGCAAAGTTCCGTGTACGTGTCCGCGCGCTTCGACGTACACGTTTCGGAATTGTCGCGAAAGATTGGAGTTAAAGTTAAGAGCCGACCAGGCCCGGAAAAAATGAAGGAATCGCGAGGCAAAAAGAAGAAAACCGCACGGAGAAAAGAGAGAAAGAAAGATAGGGAGAGAGTGGGATAGGATTAAATTGAGATGAGTCAGCCCCACTCTTCTTCCACCGCTACCTTGAAATATTTTAGTTCAGGAAATATCTTGGTTTTGGAATTAAAACGGAGTGGAAATGGTTAAAGATGGCGCTGCTATCGCTTCGTCCAGGAGTGTAAATTTAACCGTGCGCTACTGTAATCACGGGTAGTTTCGCGCCGTCCGCGTTCTGGTAATTAGTGTCAAAAATTCAAGCGCGGCTCGGCCACGCGAGGAATTACCCCGGTCGCATAAAATATCGCTGCTTTCCGCTACGAAAGGTAATTAGTGGCACGTGCTCGCGGTCGTGAGACGCGCAACTAGAAACAATTAGTAACGAATCGCCCCTGGGAGGCCGCCGGCAGCTGCGACGAATATTTAGTCGCCGCGGGACGGAAAAATCGCCTAAAACACGTGGAAGTAATATCGGTGGGCGCAATCTGGCCTCTTCCAGCTACACCTTCCTGAAGCGGTTTAAGTAAAACAGGCTCAAAATCGAGTTAGCCAACCACCGACCCGCGCCGCAGTTCGTAATATTCTCCGGTCTGTCCGCGGAGCCACCGAAAAACAAAAAGAAAAAAACAAAATTGAAATTGTTGTTACGTAGCTGTAAGTTTAATCCTGAATTAATTGCCCGAATTAATTGCCTGAATTAATGGACGGCCGCGGATTAAGCTCCCGGATCCTCTCAACACTTTAGATTGAATTGATACGCTGGTATAATTTACCGCCATTGAAATTATATTTTAGAACGCCGTTTTCGAGAACCGGCTAATTATTATGAATTCTCAGAGGCGGCCTGTATCGACGATGATCTAAACACGCGCTTTTGAGCTTTAGATACCATTCTTGCGTAACGAACTGATTTCATATAGCTTCGTATATTTCTTTCTTGTAGATTTATGCAATCTAATGAATATTGTAACCATTGCATAATGTAAAGCTTGTCGTCGATGTATCCGTTGATTGCGTGCCGTTGTGTGCTTCGGCTTTGTACGTCTGCTCATGATTCTGTCTCGTTTATTTATTATTCCATTTTATTCGATTAAGTATATTATCTGTATTTATCAAGTGTGCCGATTCTGTCGGGTTATGGCCTCAGGATATTACTCGTAATTAAATGGTTAAGTACATGAAAGAGAAAAGGAATTGTGCAAGGAAAAATTACATTCTTTAAAGAATTAAAAATTATCAAACATAATGCTGGAAGAAACCAAAGTAAAAATCTATTTGTACAATTAAAAATACGAGCTTCTATTTAAATTGGCGTGGAAAGGGTTCAGTGGAGAACATGTTTCGAAACAAGCGCCAGAAGCGGAATCGATTTTGGCGACTCGAATAAAAGCGGCGCGGCGGCGCGCGGCGGCGTCAAACGGCAGGGAATCAGTCATCGGACTGTCGGGCACGTTGGAGTGAATTACGCCACCGGGTACATGGTGGACAGACGGCAACGAAAGGTAGGAAAGCAGCCCGCGAAATGGCACGTAACGCGGTTCGACGCGTTGGCCGTTTCGCGTGGCCGAAGGTCGATAAATCTGACGTCGATTGAAATATTGCCTCCTTCGATATCCCCAGCAGCACTGATTTTAACTCACCCCCTCACTCTTTCTCTCCTTCCTCCCCGTCGCCGATTCCCATGTACTTAAATCTTTCTCCATCCCTTCTCTCATTCTCACCCCCCCCACTCTCTTTCTCTTTTTTACTCTCTCTTTCGCCGGTATCCAAGCCAGCGGGGACGTGCGCGACACGAGAGAGAGAGAAAACCGGAGGAAAATAAATTCCGTGGTGGAAAGTAACGACCGCGATATGAAGCTCGGTGAATTTCATTCGTTCTTCACCCCTGAACCACCCCCGTAGCCCGTGACTCTTACCCTGCACACGCAGCTCGACGAAATGTCGATACAGCGCCATCTGGAAACAGCCTCCGACCGGAACTCGAGGCCTTGACCTTCGACGCTTTGCTGTTCGCAATCTCAAAACCCCTGGCGAATTTCACATCCCCAAAATAGTGTACATTCTCAGAGACAAATTTTCTTTGCGAGTTCATTGTTGTCGCCATGTTTGACCAATCGCGCGCGCGATACAGGGTACTCAAATTTCAAATATCAATTATTTAATTGGGGAGCGTGATTTTATTGTAAATTGTATACAGTGCTACTGTAATAAGAAAACCGTGGATTTATATGTAAAATAGAAACTTTCCAAGTGTCGGGAACTGGATATTAGGTTGGTGCAGAAATAGTGGTAACTGATTTCTTTAATAAGATTCCAGGGGTAGTGAAAGACAGCCCAACCGAGCACTCGAGGGTGAAATTCGCGACCGAGTCTATTTACAGTCAAAATGAATCTCATCGTTCACTCCAAACGTCTAACAAATACCGAAAGAATATTCTAAACTCAATTAGGGTGATTCTTCGAGGGAGGAGAATCCTGAAGAAGGATCCCTCTTCGACTTCGGAAGGGTAACAAATTCGATTCTCGTGGTCGTTCAAAGAGAAAAACGAAACGGGCCTCTCTCCTTCGAGAGACTTTTCGCGTCGCCTGAAAATCTGTGAATTTCTATGGCGATGTGTCATGGAGTAGAAGAAATGTACGTGTACATTACCATTCATAATTTATTAATGTTGAGTGCATTAATTGTATCTGGCTTATTAATGTAGCTTATTAACGCTGCAACAATAATGCATTGTCAATGCCACAATAATAATAGCTTATTAATGCTGCGATAATAATGGATCATCAATGATGTAATAATTTGTATTTTGGTGAATATGATGACAGTATACAGGAAATCGGAGCAGCGCTTTTAAATATTTTATCTGCTCTTGTATTTCAAGCAAATGACTTCGAAAAATCCTTTTAAAAGTTCTCTGCTCATTTAAGCTGATTAGAGAATCGGACTAGTTATGATGAAGAATTCAAAATGAATTCTTTGTTAGGTAATATCTGGTGGTTATAAATACATAGAGAAATGTATTCATTTGCCGGCAGTCGACCAAAGTCACCGATGGCGAACGAATTCAATTTGAAATCTTCGTCACGAGTCAGACCGGACGTTATGGGGGTTGGGGGATGAAGTGACCGCCATGGGCCACCATTCCCCTAACAGTCCGACTACTTTCGGAGGGTGTATGGGAGAGCAGCACACGAGGCGTATAGATTCGTCGGAATATGTGGATTGGGTTGTTGCACGTTCGGGGGTATCTCGAGGCGTTGTAGCTCGCCGGGAGACGATGTAGAGGTAAAAGGGCCGCTAGAGGAGACGCGGCCCGAGAAGAAGAGGCAGAGAATGAGAGGGGGGTGGCCAAGGGGACGTTAAGGGGGTCTGGGGAACGCGCGAGGCTTCGAATCGGCAGTTCGAGGGTGGCTGTGCTTCGTTCGGCAACTTGCCGGGGCTCGGCGAGGCATTGAAATTGCAAATGCGCATTATGGATATTTCCCTATAGAGGGTCGAATACCACTCTCTCTCCCACCCCTTTCTCTCCTCTTCGTTTCACGCAGAGGCTTCCTGCCACCCCTAGAAGAGCCTCAGCATCTTCCACCACGGCGTTCCTTCCAGCTTCTCCAACTCGCGGACGCGTTACTCCGCTCTTTATCCAACCCCCTACGCCCCTGGACGCTTTCTTTCCAACCCACCCAGTCCTTTTATCTTCCACGGTGCAGCCAACCCTCGCGCTAGGATACAAATACTCGGAGCGATGTACCCGCGGCACCCTTTGCGAGTCGCTCTCACTCCCGAACCAAAAAGAAATATGCTAGAAATCAGAGGGGTGCGGACAGACATCGGGATCCTGGCGGTGAAAATTAGTTTGGTGTCTCTTTGAAATGAATTCACCGAGGTGGCCGATTTTTGGTATGTCGGCCACCATTTTAGAAGAGGCTACGCGTCATCTTAGCACTCGACACTTTGACATCTTGAAAATAATTTACACTGCGATCCGTTAATCTTATTAAGTATAATTTTGCGAAAACTCTAATGAGAATAAACCGCAACGGGTGCGGGAAAATCGACTCGGGACCAGGGTTGCCATATGAGGCCCCTTACGTTTCCGTCCCTTGCCTTGATGCTCCGTAAAGCCTGCCTTCGCTTCTCCCACTCTTACCACTACCGCTGCCGCGACCGAGTCGGTAGCGTGCTCCACGCGGTACGCGACAGCGATAGTGGCAAGAGTGGGAGAAGCGAAGGCAGGCTTTACGGCGCATCTAGGCGAGGGGCGGAAACGTAAGGGGCCTGGCGGGGCGCGCATATGGCAACCCTGCTCGGGACTTGAGGTCGAGCGGATCGATTCGAGCCGGGCCGGCTCGATTTTACATCTGTTTACACGGTGTATCGCGCGGCGGGTCGGCTCGTGCGCCATAAAAGTTTGCCGAGTAGATAAAACGTCGAACAACGGTCACGAACGCCAACAGGACGCATCCCGACGTAGTAACCGGTGCGACGCGGCGCGACGCGGTGGGAAAAAATGCGGCACGATTTACAGGCCGTGCGGAGAGGGTGTTGCGAAAGCGGTTCCCCGTCGCAAAAGTGCGCCGTCACGCTCGTGCACTCGGCCGCGACATGTATTTATTTTGTAAACACCGTCGTGACGATGCGGCGCGGCGCGACGGTTTATTTCGCGTTCGTATATGTACATATGTATGGTATCTCTCCATATCGGGCAGACGACGACACGGAGGTACGGGGCGAGAAGAAATGGAATTCCCTATATTTTCACGCCCATTGGCCTTCCCGTTAATTAACCGGGCTTTTCGTCGCTTTCCCCACCCCCTCCGGTACACCGGGTAATTACCGGGACAAAATTGGCGACGTCGAAAAGCGGGCGCGTCGCGATAAAGCGTCGCCGGACTTCAAATTAATATTTCAGCGGCAAGCGCCGCGGTCTAATTTCGCTAGAACCGGTCATTGTCGTTATGGAAAAAACATCGAGGATGAAATACAAAAAGACAGAGCAGCTTCCTTTGACCGAGGAATTAATTGTGTCGCGCGCTACGGGCACGCTCTCGACGCGACGCGCGACGCGACGCCCCGAGTGTATTTAGCGTTTTTTAATCGATAATCCGCGGAAGGTGAACGCTACGATAATAAATTTAGGCGAAGCAGAGTGGTTCATTCTGACGGAGATGATCGGATAGCATCGATTCGTCCGAAACAAATTCGATTTGATCCGAAACAACGTTCATCGGATATTTTTCGCTCCTCTTGACCAACATAACCCTTAAGTGAGGGTTCCCTTAACAGAGAACTGTTCTATTTGCAGACTGAGCTTTTGTTCGTAAAAAAATTTCGCCAAACGAGAAGTTTGTTCGGCAAATTAACACACAGCGTGCGCAACGGTGTACGCGCGTGACCCACTTCGTACTCGGTTAATTGTGAGCCCGATTATAATTAGGAAAAAAAAGTAGCGGAGTTACACGCGCGACCGAATGGAATTGATAAAACGAGGAAGCCCAGTGGTGTGTTTATAATTATCGAAAAGCGTGACCCGAATCGCATAACTGAGGGTGTGCTGCAAGAGTGAGAGCGGGAGAGAGGGAGGGAGGGAGCGAGGGAGGGAGGGAGAGAGAGCTCGAAGACGAGAGCAGCGAGTTGCTCGAACTCGAGGCTTCTAATCGAACTCGATTGTTCCCCTCGAGGTTTATCAGCCCTGCAGAAATTCGAGAAAGAGAGAGGGAGAGACGGAGAGGGGGAGAGGGGGCGTTGGAGGATGTAATCAGGCAGGCGTAGCGGCGCCGATCGGTTCGTTAGGCTCGGTTTAATTTTAAAACGACGCGCCTCGCCGGGGACATTTTTTCACGAGCCAGTGGACGAACCCGTCGAACCGGTTCCAGCAAACAGGGTTCGGTTTGTTCCAACTATCTTGAGCGGAATTCTCAAATTTTTCTCGTTCTCTTTCGTTCTAAAGATTCATTTCACACCTTCATAGTGTTTTTACGTTGAAAACAACATACCAATATCTTTAGATTTGTAGTAATTTTTTCATAAATACGTAAGAACCCGCAGTCCAGCGATCAGCTTCGGAAAACCTTTACACTTTACACACGACACGCGAGCACATTCACAACAATTCAAGCGAAATAATCGCGCAGAAATCTCGAGTCGATTGGTTAGCTACCCGCAAAGCTTCGCGAAGCTTCGATTGACAAGTTCGTGAAAGAAAAAGTAAGTTTCTACGGGGGTGGGTGTTGGTCTCCGAAGAGTTTCCGAAGTTTCCCATGCCACGCGAGCCCCATAACTTTCGTCTGTCCCCGCGGAAGGGTTAAATAAGAGACCGCCAAGCAACGGGCGAATCGAGGTAGATCTCGCGTCTGTTCCTTAATCCGTCAAAGCGCGGCTAAACCGCCGGCAAACGAAACCGGGGCTCATAAAACAACGTTAACTCGATTGCGACGTGGCAGCGAGGGGGTAGAGAATCGATTCTCGAGCGTCACTCGTAACTCGTAACTCGTCAGGGATTCCGGAGACCTGCGAAGGTCGAAGGGAGCCAAAGGGACGAGGGGACGAATAGGTAAGTGAATCCGCTATATCGGCTCGACCGGGTTCCGATTGCTTTCGGCTATTCTCTCCTCCTTTCCCAATCCACCCCCGTCTACTCCCATAAGCAGCAGTGCTCGGAATAAAGAGCAGAAACATTTTCCAAAATGATTACCTGAATTCTATTACACTATTGTAAAATACACTGTGGATTAATCTGAGAATTGAGTGACTCGCTTTGACAGTACACTACTTCGGTCAAAATACCGACGACTGCAGCGGCGAGCAATTCGACAGCGTTAACGACCGGATAAAAAAATCTGCGGCCCTCTGTCGAAAGAAAAATGATTTTGCGGGACACAGTTGTTCATTAAAAGGCAGCCACGGTTTTTCGTCAACGGGTACCCCCGTCAACGGCGTTGTTTTATTAAAAATATCCGCTTTGTGAAACGCTGCCAAAAATGATAAAAAAAAATTGCAACAAAGAACACTCATCGATTTCCCGAGTATCCACGTCACGTGTACACAATAAAACGTTAAACAACAACAACCGGAACCAAATTAATTCGACGTTTTTCCTCCGCTGTACCAGGAGGGGAACGTGACACCGGCAGCGAGCATGTTAATTAATCGTTAATACAATATCCATTGTTCGGAAATTTTTTTCGGAAATATTCGAGAACCGTTCTCTGCCGCGACGCGTACATATTGAGACGGTGTTCGAATTTGTTTCACCCCCGATGATCGCAAAAGCGGGACACAAATATTTAGCCCGGGTCCTCCGTTGCTCCGTGCTCTCATACAAATTGCGACGCCTAAATTGTGCGTTGCCATCGGACCCGTTACTTTTCCCGAGACCGATTTTTAATTAACCAAATAAATTACATTTCGACCGGCCCCGATCCGAACAAAAGCAAGCGGCCACGCCGAACGCGAAAAATATGAACGCGATGCGAAAATCCGAACGCCTCGATCAAACCAATAATTCTCTACATTGTTGGGAAAATTATAAAATCCGGCAAAAATTACCCCTAGCATTCTCGAATAAATTTGCGCTCGTAAAATAATCGAAGGAAATTTAATGCGTACGATGATGCTGTCGTTCCCTGGATATCGGAAAAATCGCCAAATACCTGGATGAAATTCTGCACCGTTTCAAATAGCTGCATTTATTATTCTCCAAATTTAGCTTGATATAAAAAAGCATGTTCCGCACGTGAGCGAACACGCTTGGATCAAATTTAAATTGAAAAGTGATATAAAAGGTCAAGAAAAATTCATTCGCACGTAACCCAACGACTTCTAACGGCACACAAGATTAGAAATAAGAGAAATATGTGGATTGGTAACCTCGTGACCTCTGAGACTTGTACTCTCGTGGAAAAAATCGCCGGAATTTGATCACCGGTTGAACATTGTTTCGTTCGAGCACAGCATCGCCGGGAACCGCGAGGAACAGGTTCGGAGACGTCAGCCTCGGCTCGCTTTCCTCCCCCGGCCCGGTGTTTTCGTATTCCGAGGGTGTTTGAAATATTGAAAAATCAAGAAGGAATAGCGGAAAAATCGAGGGAACGCTCGCGAGGCCCCGCCGGTTATGGGATCAAGCGAATTTCCGAGGAAACTCGCGCGCCGCCGACGCAAACACGCGTCAAAAAGGATGATATGCGCGAGGGTTGAGGGTGGAACGCGTCGGGGAGTCTAAGGTTCTTCTCTGGTGGAGGTGTTTGCTGGATTGCAGGTAGAAACGAGCAGACGAGAGACGCCGGAATGCCGGGAAAAGGGCGCATCGAGGGACACGGGATTTGTTGCAGGCGAGTTTGCAGAGTTACAGCTACGGAAACCGCATCCGCGGGAAAAAAATGTTTTCGACCCACCACCTGCGTTCGCGTCTTTTTGACCAACTCGGGACCAGAGTTGCAAAAAGCTGCGCGAAATTCACTCGAGAATTAAACATTATCTAAACATCTAGAAAAATGAACAGTTGAATTTTTATTTTCCAATCTAATCTTGAGAATAGAACATTTTCAGATTAATTCCCTCTAATTTGTAGAATATCCCCTTACCGTGACATCAAAGGAATAATATTTCAGTGTGGCACGGTTCCTAAGGGTTGAGCGCACGTAGCAGGGCTATTTTTTCGAAGAGGAACCCGGCCCGCGGAACTGGCGGTTTCAATTTCATTCGTGCGAGTTTATCAAACCGCTCGATCCTCTATCCAGTGTCAGTCTACAACGCCGAGTCACCGAAAAATGTCCGCGTATCGCGCGCAGGGGATCTCATTCGTGAAATTATCTACGGATATTTGAATACGCAGCCGGCTGGTTAGGGGTGAATAACGCGCTCGCAACTCATGTTGATTAACTTCCTCTTCCTTCTTCTCTTTTCCACCCTCTTTTCCCGCTTCTATCTCACCGAAAGGTTTCCTGTTCAAAATCCAACGAGCGGATTAGTTCACTCATTTAGATTTTGTGTACGAGTTGTCGGTGAGGCACAAGAACTGTCGCGTTTCGGTAGTTTTTGCCTCACCGGCGATATCAGCTGTGCGAGTTCGATTCGAACCGGCGAGGTAATCGACCGAGTTTGTAATCTCGCCGCGTCGGTAGTCCATCGAACTCGTTATTATTGTCACGTGGGCCATCATATCCTTTTCTCCCTGTGTCAAATTATGACCAAATAGGTCGTTGCCCTAACGAACGTTGGTGCGATCCTAGATCTTCAATTTCGATGTCCCCACTCCTTGTTCCTTCCGACACCGATGACCCACCAGACTATTCAATTAAGGGAGCTGCGTTTGCGTTCGTCCTAGATTATCGTTCTGACTGTCTTACATCTTTGCATCTGCTCACGTTACTATTCAGCCTAGCATTCACGCTATTTTTCGTCGTAGCTCACGCGCTTTCTGTCAAGCATCAAATCTTTGTTTGCTCTACACTCGAGCGACTGATCATCTCATCTATTGTGTATTCCTGTTATCACTTCCTGTATACAGGGTGTCCCAAAATTCCTTCAACAGCCGGAAATGGGAGGTTCCTGAGATCACTTGAAGCAACATTTTCCTTTGCAAAAATGTCATCCGCGGCTTTGTTCAGGAGTTATTAACGAAAAACACGGATCAATCATAGCGCGATCTAGACGCGAGTTGGCACAGCCGGCCCGGCGCGTCAACTGTCTATTGGCTGACTGTGTCAACTCGCGTCTAGATCGCGCTATGATTGGTCCGTGTTTTTCGTTAATAACTCCTAAACAAAGCCGCGGATGACATTTTTGCAAAGGAAAATATTGCTTCAAGTGATCTCAGGAACCTCCCATTTCCGGCTGTTGAAGGAATTTTGGGACACCCTGTATGTATATCTTTTGATATATTATATTATATTCCCTATTATATTTTAACTCGAGATTTCATCTCTGCACCTCTCTTCTCCTCGTTGGCCTTTCACCTTTCAGACTTTCCAACTTCCGTCGAGACGCACCTCGTCACATTCGTCTTTCGTTCACACACTTCCTGGAATGATTTCGTACGTGAACAGTGTATTACGTTATACTGTACGTTCATTAATGCACATTTGTTGACGGATATTTTATGTCCAGAAATAATGTAGAGCTCTGAAGAAGGTATAGCAATGGATCGACGTGGCAGCGGTGCCGTTTGAAAAACAAAATTGCCCAGGGGCCTAGCAGTGCAACGAGTCGCGCCGCCCTCCGAAGCAACTTCCGTCGTTCTTTGCCAGTAAACTTGGGACAGAAGCATCGGAATTATCGGAATAGTTTGCACATATTTTCCGGCGGTACTGTTATCGGAGACTCGTAAGTAAGCAAATCCCTCCGCGTGGCCGGATAACTAAATACGCCCGGAGAACTTCCGAGATAAACGTCCGGAAAAGTTACATCCCGTATCGCCTAACTCGAACACGCTACGTTCGCCCGGTATATCGGAAGAAGAAGGGATTAAATCGGGTCTGTACCGCGACGAGCCACGTAAAGATACGACAACGCTCCGAGTGGATGTTGAACTTTCCACAAGGTACATTCACGAATTTGTACTCTCTAATTGGACATAGTTATTCAACTGTGGAGCAAAATGTACGCACATAACGCACTCGAGCCTGCATTGCGATGTTCTGGAACTTTTCAAAACATATATGTGACTTTCCTTAACCTTAAATGACTTTGAACAAGTGACCTTGAACGACCTAGGACATTGTTGATATCTGGATCTTCATGCATTTTTGTTGTGACAAACATTTTCTGATTGATAAAATGAGTTTACTCGAGTCACACGTATAGAGAGAATTGGCAAATGAAGAAAACAAAAATGGCCTGACATAAACTCAATCACTCGCTCAATCGCTCTCTCACTCTAAACTAGCTCTTCGACCTCTCACACGACTCTTCACGCTCTCACGACTCGCAACGCACTGCCCTGCATCTCAATCCCCGAAAACGATCTCTCCACACACACACACTCATTCATACCGATAGCATAGACACGCACTCCGTAAGATCTACAGTTCGCAGGACCCGAGAGTCAAGGATCCCAGAATAAAATTTTGAAACACTACCAAGCAGCGTGCCAGAAAAGAAGGAAAAACTTTTCCCTGTGCAGTTTTACTAAAATATCGACTTGCAGCGCGGTTCCCGCAGTCGGGTTTTCGCAGCTGTTCCAGTGTTAACGATAACAATTTAACGAGCGTAACGCTGGCACAGCGGGGCGCTCCGAAAATTGAATATCCAAAAGTAATCTTGCCGGAAGAATTAAGTCGGTGCAAGTGACAAGGGCACTTTCCGTGTAACGCGAGCCTCGTTGAGGAACGTTTTAATAAGGCACGTAGCGGCGGACGAGTCGTTGAAAGGGGAGGAAGTGCAGGACCGTGAGCAAAGGGGTGAACGAAAAAGCAAGGAAATCTGGCAAAGGGGAGCGAAAGAGACCAAGCCAGAAAGAGAGAGAGCAAACGAGAGAGAGAGAGAGAGAGAGAGAGAGAGAGAGAGAGAGAGAGAGAGAGAGAGAGAGAGAGGAGATGGAGGATTGCACACGGCCGCGCGTTGCACAGAGCCTCCAAAGAATCGCGAGTGCATCTCGTTCCGAGAGGGTAAATACTTGCGAGACGAGACGCGTCGCCGAGGGAAAGGAAAGTCGAGGAGAGGCTGTCGATCAACTGCGCGGAACGATTCAATAATTTCGCGATTGTCTGCGAAATTTTCCGCAGCCGATATTTCGATACGCGGAATTCGTTTCCGCGGACGTGTCGCGACGAAACGCGACGGAAACATTTGAAATTGTCGGGCTCGTGTTTGCCCCCCCCCTCCCGCCCCCTCGCCGAAATATTGACGGAATACGCGCTGCTCGAGAAAAAGTAATACCGCTCGCGAATGCACCGGTCGCGGCGCAGCTTGCATTAGATCGCTGCGGGCCTGCACGAATTCGTCTGCGATAGACAATTAAAATACATCTTTCCTACTGTGGCTCCTGCAGTTTGGTCGCTCACTGAGGAGTTTTCATCGATCGCCTCGCAGAAATGTAAATTTGCCTAAGAATCTGTAGTCTCAAAGTTATTAACGCAGCTTTTACGATTTATTTTTGTAAACTGTGTTCATCGGAGCTCCCTCAGGTTGTTAAAAATTTTCTCGGTACTGCTTCCGTAATTATCGCAACTTTACAGGTTCATTAACAAGTGGAGAGGAGCACTGCGCGAAACGCACAGAAGCAAATCGTGTGCCAGAAAGATTGCACGATGTCAAACAAATCATTTATTAGTTGACTGAAAATCTTTATGCTGAATAAAAATTGATATGGCGGCCTAAAGCTCAGTCCACAGCTGATAACAGTTGGAGAGGTGGTTCTCGGCAGATTTTCACGATTCGAAAAAGTGAATTAGAGAGCTTAAGTCCGTCGGGATGGTCACGGTAATTGATAATCGAGGCGGCGGCAGCGGCTGCAGGCGCGACTAATTGGCTGATCGCATTGTCATTTAAATGTGGAGATTGCGCATTAATCCGGGAATTACAGTCGATGGACTAATTGGCGAAAAGAGTGTGCTACGCCTCCTCGCAACACTCGCGCTCTCCCTCCCCCTCCTCCCTGCCGGGGGCTTTGTAAACAGAAGGCGGATCGATCGAGATCGGATCGATCTGCGCACGCGACACAGCGAAACCGAGGAAAATTTGTCGGGCGATTTCGCTTCGGTCCGGTGTCCGCTCGGACTTAATATTTTCGCAGCGATTTACTCGCGTCCGATGGCTGCATAATGGCAATGCACGCGCGCACACCGGACGTTTCCCATTTACATAGATCGTTCTGATGTATTAACCGAGAGATCACTGTCACAGCTCGCGTCCGGATAACCGGCGGCTCGCTTCCGACCGACGCGCAAATTAAGAGCCGCTCGTCCGATGCGAATGTGGATTATGCTACATCTTCCTTGACACTATTCCCCCGACTGCAAACTGTTTTCGGTTTGCCGATAATCGTTCGCTGCCGCTGCTAATTGATAATCGAGTTTTTTCAGTGCTTGCTGAGAACTCTGTGCAAGCACAAATAATAATCGTCTTCAACAGAAATGCTATTGCATTACTGCACTTCTATTTTATCATTGTTATTAATACCCGGGTTCAGTGAACCACATAAATAAATTGCTGGAGCCACGAGTTCCTAATTTAGCAAAGATGCATATCCGGAAGAGCATTATCGTCATGCGTGTCAACTATTCTGGTGATGTTAGATTTCCATGGACAGGTCGAGTAGTCTAATTTAACGAACGACAGAACTGTCGCGTTCAACTGTTTGAAATGTCCCAGCATTGAAAACTATATTAGGTTATGGGCATGATATTCCTAGTCCGATTTCGGAACTCTTAGTTTGTTGGGATTTGAGTAATAGTCAATAAACGAAATTATAGCATGGAACTTCTGGACACCTAATGTAAAGATATAATATAATAAAAGAGTAGATAAAAACTAAGCGAAGTGTATAGATGGTTCGAGCCGATTTTTTGCGATTGGTATTTTCTATTGGATAACGGTATTCTATTCTGAGGTTCTCCATGGGTATGCAGCCCGAAACGGAGCTAAATGGGACAAGCAAGCGGCGCAGCCAATGACCCTTTCACGAACCGACGGTGCCGCTATCAGGGTGCACGCATCCGTGTGCAGTGTGCAGTTCGCGAACCTGTATGCACCGACGTCGCGCCGCGCCGGCCGCGAATCGACGTTATCGCATCCGGTAGTTCGTATCGCACTGCCTCGGCCACCCGACGATCGACCGTAAAAATTTCAACTCTATAGGGAAAGGGAGTCTCGTTCCCCTTTCGTCGATCACGATCACGGCACACTCGTCCAAAATCTGACAATGTTTCTGAGAAGAGAAATCTAGCTTTCTAATCGATACGCGTCATATGGTAGATCTGGAAAATAAAACACCACAATTTAACAAATTACAGTGGATCAATTCTGTCGCGTTCTGCGTTCACCGAAATCAACATCGGGCAAACTTATGAACGAAAGTGTATGCGCGGGCGTTGGACCCAGTCGTGGGTATTGTCGTCTTTGCGGCGGGTTGGCAAACTTTTCAATTGGCAAGCGACGGTCGGAACGCACGGAACGGGGATAACAAAGCGGGCAGATGTACATTTGTGGGGTGTCGGGTTCCCAGGGGAGCGGGACGAATCGTTTTTCCAGGGTCCGCCACCTGTCCGAGGGCGTCAACGGAGCCGAAGAAAGGAGCGGCTGCCTCGGGGCGAAGAAAAACTGGGAAAGAGGGCAATTCGTTCTCATTACCCGTCCTCCCACTCGGCAACTTCGATGCCGGCCGTAACGCACAAATTTACATCATCCTACCGCAGCGGTATCCTTCATCTTGTCCTGCTGCCAGCCAGCAAGAGGAAAAAGATGAGAGACAGACAGAGACAGGGGAAGGGGAAGGGGAAGGAGAAGGAGGAGGAGGAGGAATGGGCAATTTCTTTTCATTAGGAGGTGCCAGCCAGTTCGACGCAGCCCCAGCGATCCACCTGCTAACGAGTCATGATATCCCTGGCAGCTAGTTAACCGGCCTGAAATTTGTTTCGGTAGTCTCCCCGGTGAAATTAGTCGTCGGAGAAGCTGCCGCCCTTTGTGAATTTTCAATACCGGACTGCAGAACTTGGGCTCGGCTTGGCTCGACTCGGCCCGGCTTGCCGCCGCTGCTTTTACCAGGCGATCCATCAACGTTTCTTTCAAAGCCGGCGCTGTCTGAAGGGCGAGCATTAAGCGCGAGCATTCGGATGGGGTTAAATGTTTCTCCTGAGCAGCGGCCGTATAAAGCCGACCCGGCACCGACGAATCTCCGGCCACCGGACGCGAAAATCAATGCATCCAACTCTGCCAGTCTCTGCGAATCGCATATACATATTCGGTTTTTCGCGATGAAACTTTTCTCTTTAAAATGACACCGAACAATCGGATGTACGATCGTTTGTTGCTGTTTTATTGCAATTTAAGCGCGAGGTTCACTTTGAAAACAATGAGGAAGAGAATTCAGCGTCGCTGAAAAATGCAATTATGCTACGGAATAGGCGATCAATGTTTACAGGAAGGTACAAAATATTCCGGTAGTAAAATCCCTAAGCCGATCGCGGCTCATTAGGCCGGCGGTTGACGATCGCAGGAGCATCGATCAGCGGGGATCGGCGTCGCGGGTGAAAAGGTCGGCCGGCAGATTAGGTTGGGCTCGGTGATAAGTGATCGCGGTTCCCGGCCTGAAACTCTAATTAATACCTCGACGCTTCGTTTGAGCCGGTGACTTACGGGCCTGTCGGCCCTGGCGCGGAATTACGCTCAAACTGCCGTCGCAGCGGCGTTGTCCTTCGGGGGCGGCTCGGCCATTTGTTATCGAAGGTTGGAGGGCTGCGGGGCAGGTGGGGGCGGGGGCGAAAGGGTGAATGCAGGGTCGGTGGCTGGTAGACCGAACCTGGCAAGTCGGATTGTCGCCTTCGACGCGCTGCATCGCGATTCAATCCGCGCGTCGCTCAATGGCCCGGCTTCACGCTCCGCTTAACGAACCGCGTCGAGTCTAGCGTCGCGGCGCCTGCACCAGGAGCCCACACCCAGCGGCGATAAAGGGCCGCTCATCGATCCCGGCATCGACTTCGGCTGTTCTTGAACCGACGGTCGGCAACAATGGCCCGTTTCATGCCCTCGAACCGGGACACGGTAACGAGATAACTTTGCCAGGGCTGTTTCGAACCCCCGGCATTAATGGACGCGCGAAAAATGTGATCGATGGACCAACTCGCGATCGAATCTGCCTTGGAAACTGGGCCGGAAGGATGGAGCTGGTTGGAATCGCGTGCGAATGGTCATGGAATTATAGAGAATGTGTCACAGTATTGTTGGGTCGAGGAAGCATCGTTAGACTTGCCCGAAGTAAGATTTTTCTGAGTTGGTCGCGAGAGACACCCCGGTACATTGAAATGTATTCTCACTTTTGCTAATTTTTTTTGGGTTCGATATAGCACGACTAGATTCTTGTGTATTGTCCACTTATTCAGATAATTAGGCTTTCGATCTTTATGCAGAATTAAAATTGTTTACATCTGTTGCAAGAAACATGGATCGCTTAGGAATTTCTTCCTTGAATGACGAAATTGATTCACCGATTTCCCATGGAAACAACCATTTCAATAATTACGGAGAATTGCATTGAACGCAGTAATTGCAGGTTTACTGCCAAAATCAGGGGTGGGTTGCGAAGGTTTGCCGGTTTCGCAGGTGTGCAGTGTGTAAGTAGTAGGCGGTGTCACTCGGAAAGCGATTTGCACAGGCTGGCGCTCTCGCAGTCAGTCATCATCCTCTGTTGGAGGGTGTGCCAGCCCCCCTCCACCCCTCCCCAGGGCAGCAAAACCGCCGCCGAACCTCGCAGGAACGTAGCCGCGGCTTCGCTAATGAAAACGAATCGTCCTTCTTCCACGGGCAACCCCTTTTTCAGGGTGGGGGGGGGGGGGATACGCTCGGATGGAGCGAGACACGAGGGGCTGGTCTCTCCTGGCTCAGGTAGACAAGAGGACAAGAGCCGTGTGCAGAGGGTCGGTTCTGCCCTCGTCGCGAACAAACCCACCCCTCTTACACCTCTCTCTCGCTGCCGCCCCTTCGTTCCACCCCCGGAGGGCTCGCGCGTTCACCGAGACAATTAGAGGATCGCTTGTTCGGATGACTTCGTCGCGTCGGCCGTCAGGTGTCCGATACCTTGAAAAACACGCCTCTGACGCGAGCTTCTCGTCTGCCGGGGATTCTCCGACGGGGGATGATGGTCTTCCTACACCCTCGGTTAGAGTGACGATGGATAGTCTTACCGTCGATGCGTTTCGTTACACTTTACTCGGGGAAGAGATTGCAAGGGTTGCTGGTATATAATTGAGTGCAGGGCTTGAGATTCGAGTTTCTCGTGACGAATTTTCAAATCGATCCGTTGCAGGTACTCTGACCGACTAGTCGAGTCGGTGAAGGTAACCGACTGTTTCCAATTTATAAAAGTGATTGATAAAAGAACTTTTTATAGGGGTGTACCTTTAGCGACGAGTCTGTTCTTTTTGATATATTCAGCCCTTCAGGGTTTCGTTCCTTGTCTTCGATCACAGCTGACGGCAAAGACGTCTCTGCTCGCAAGCCGAGGGAACTCGGCCAGCGTGATTGAACGGCGACCCAGTTCCCGGACAAGTCGTTAATGAAAAATTGAATGTTTGAGCACGGCGGATTTTTCATAAGACCGCAGTTTGGTCAGGCGACGTGATTCGCCCCCTGCATTCTTCCGTTTGAGGCATAGGGAGCTGCGATCAACCCTTCCGATAGAATTTGGAGATAGTGTGTCACCGAGCTATTCTTCTTAGCGTCTCTGTCCTCTATCCCGAGGACCGAGGAGTGATTCTTTAAAGAGAAAAACGACAAAAAGCAAATATGGGTTGAAAATGGACTCGACCAACTTGACGCCTGCGAGTGTCTATTTAGATGACAACTAGGTCGCTTTGATGGGCCCTCGTCACTCATTTCGGCGAAGGATCCCCAAAATTTGACGCAATTGAACTCTGCAAAACTATGAACGATGCCCGGGACACCATCCACCGCTTTATTCACTAATTTCTTTAACGCTAGGTTTGTGGAATACTAGAAATTACTACTATACAATACTTTGTAAAAGTAACGAGGATGTGTCTTTCAAAATTTTTAGCCACCGTATTTATAATACTCGTATAGTACTCGAAGAAATAGATTAAATTCTGCGTAAGATTCTCTGGATCGTCCGGATAAATCCATCGCGACGAGTTCGATCGAGCGTATTCAAAGGATCCGTCGTAGCGCAGAGAGACGAACAGAGAGAAATTCCGAAAAATCAACACGGAACGACAGAAGTCAAAAGAAAAATACGATTCGTTCCGACGGCAGGGGAGAGAGAACGTGCGTTGTATTTATGTTTTCTATTCGGAGAATAACATTTCCCGAGCGTGAAGAGTTACGGCGCGGCGCGGCGACGTCGAGGTTGCTCCGCGACGGAACCGTGAAGCTCGCAAAAAGGGAAAGGGCATCGGACCTTTCGGGAAGGGGTGGGGGGTTGGCAAGAGAGGGGTAGGGAACAAGAGATGGAAAAAGAGATTTAACGAGTTTTGCCGTGGCGCGGCAGACGCGACCTGACCAGGAAATTCGGCGTCGAAGTTCGCGGTCGATGGACAGGCGCAAAAGCCTCGCGATGTTCAATTAAACGCGGCGAGGGCCCCGCATGAAATATCCATTTATTCAACAAACCGGTGAAAAGGTTGTTGGTCGATAATTAAAAAGCTTCAATCACGTTTTAATGCCGCGCCCCGACGACGGGACCGCGTTTTAATGCACTCGTTGATTAAATTTTTAAACGGCAATCGTACGATTTAACTCGCGACCGCGCGACCACTCCCTCGTCAGCCTTTGTCCAAAATCGAGAGGAGAATTCGAGAGACTCCGAGCTTTCGATTCAGCTGTGGCAGGATGTCGTGCGATTTTTTGCACCGAGTTGAAGAAGCGTTTTCAATGAAAGATTATCCACTGAAACATGTTGCACATTTTATTCAGACGCTGTTCCTTATTGCGCTCTATTTAAAAATTTTAATTTCTAGATTGTCGTTCGATTCGCCATCTTGAAACTTTTCAGTCAACTAAAATTTCGTCAAATGCCGACGGCTGGTTTCGTTGTTATACCATTTTACCGCTTCGAATGCAAATTGAAACGCTTGAAAACGCTCGAACGCAGTGTGAGGGACGCTGTAGGTAAAATCGAGTTCGAGTTCGATCGCTCGAAGGTCGCAGAAAGGAAGGCCGAGCGGAAAATCCGGTAATTTTATTATTCGAGGGGCGTGTCCGTCGTTCAAGAAGGAATCGCTCGCGACTAGGTAATTCGTCGACGCGAAGTAGAGAGTTCGCCGCGGACAGAAAACTCGTTTCTCGCCTAAATTGCCGACCGGAAATTCTTCGTTTACGGACCGGAACGAATTCTCACTTCACTCTCACTCTGTCTCTCTTTCCGCGTGTTTATTTAATTTCATTCGCAGCAGGGAAGAAACGAGCCATCGCTCCGAGACTTTCAGATTCGATTAACTAATCGTGACGAGAGATAATTCCTCGGGACCGTTCCGGAATTATTTACTCGATCGGGACGAGACCGAGAAATTTGCAATTAGGCAAGGTTCGACCCAGATTCTGAGCTATCGGCAAAAATATCCTGGGAGGATTAACCGTCGTTCGTCTACCGTTTGATGACTTTTAATCAAATCGGCACCGCCCGATCGCTGATTCGAGGCTATTGCTTCGATCATGGGGCTGTTGGATTGGGAACGAATTTTCTGGGTGAAGAAAATGGATCGTGGCTGTAGATAGACGGATTTTAAATGCGAAGGACCGAGTTGTGGCTGCAAAAGAATGGAATTTTCGTCTGAATCGAATTATCTTCTCGAATTCTCCACATTTTCGACATCAGGAGGCTGTAAAATTTTGAAGAAACGTGACGAACAATCGAGAACGACTACGTACGAGGTTCGGAAGGAAGGGTTTGAGAATCGATCGTGGATAGAGCAACATTATTCAGCGTAGTTTCCAAAGAATGTTTATCCGGGGATCTCGGGCTGGGAAAGAGAGACCGGAGCGGGGTAACAAGCACGATCCACGAACCAAGATCCGCGATTAAGGGAGAGAGATTCTGGCTGCTCGATAAGCAAGAAAACACGCGTCGACGTCGGTCGTTCGCTTTTATAAGGCGGGGACCGGGGCCAAACGAAACCGGACGTAATCCTGGACGTGGCTGGAGAAAGAGAGAGCCAGCAGCCAGCTTGTGTAAACGGCAGTAAACCGGGGAATCAATTCGCAGCCGAGATAATAGCCGGTTACAGTGGTCAGAGCAATTTCATGTAAGAGCAAGCGTGGTCGGGGCAACGGTGAACATCCAGCGGGGGGTACATCCACCGAAGTACCAAGTCGAAGAGAAGAAGAGAGGATGAGAAAGAGAATCAGAACTCTACCGGGTGTGTGTTCATCTTGGGAACTTTCTCGGCAGCCGTCGATATCCAAAGTTAAGGGGACGAGAGCCTCCCCCCGCGATATCTGGGACGTGATAAACTTGATAGCGTCTGCCGGGGAAACCTTGACGACAGCTTGGCATTGCCGATGACAGACATAATTAATGTGCCGTTGCCGTTCCGTAGGCAATCCACGGAACCCATCTAGATAGATCATTTCGTTCTTTTCCGACCACCCTCCGTTACGATGTTGTGGTCCATTTCAAGATGTAATTGGCTTCCTAATGGTCGGACTATTCTGCTTACTCGATCGAACGCGCTTATCGCGAACATCGACTCGACTGCTCACTCTTTGTACGCCTATTCCAGCGAATAACTATGTGGGATTATCATGTTCTTTTTGCACGCTTCCATGCCTTCACGCTCGTAATATTCTACCGAACGTAAAGTCTGTTCTCGTGAAATATGAAACAAATACTGTCACAGGAAATTTATAAGTTGCCCGAATATCGTGCTATGCATTGTAATCTTAAATAATGCAGCGCGCACACAGTTAATTTGATTTATTGACGTTAATTGATGTATGGCGCTGGCCAGCGGATACGTTGATGCTTCATTGTTCGTAGAAACAATATGCTCGGTTTTTATACAGCGACGTTCGCGTGTAACGTCTTTATCCATTTATACAGGGTGTATATTTCGTAAAGAAACAAACCACCAGAGAATAATTCTCTAGATCAATTATTTCCTAATATTTCGACGAGTACAACGATCAAGATTTAACATTCTATTGTCTTTTCATGGTATGTTGATGAGTGCGAGGATCAGGATGAGGGGTAAAGGGGGCTCGATTGTCACGATGTGGGCGAGGAGAAGCGCGGGCAGAGTCAACGTTTACGAATCCGGGCGCGAGCACTATTTTCACTTAGCGGCCGGAAATATTCCTGCGCGGTTCGTATACATATTAATAAACTCCGCGGGCGGGCGGAGAAGTTCACTTCTGAAAGCCACCGGCATGCGGCACGAAGCTACCTACAGTTTAGACGTACTTCTGCCAGTCGCACAGTCCGACCGTTACCCGGAGGCGGAGAGGACCGGGGGTGGAGGGCTGTGTCGGTTGCGGGGGTGTAAGTGCTGTTTCGTGTACGGCCAGTTCAGCCACCCGCCTTCGATCCCGTACCATTCTACCTCTCTCTCTATCTTTCTATCCCCTACCCTCTCTCTCTCTCTCTTTCTCTCCGAGCGATCCTCGTTTACTCTTTCTCCCGGGCGAGAGAGAAACACCCACGCGTACTCGCCCCAGCCGGGAATCCCACGGGGTTCGTTTCAACGGGGGTAGTTGCCGAGGAAGCCAACTTTCTTTCTTCGACTGGGACAAGAACTAGCTTCCAGCCTCGATTACTCGCCTACCTGCGCCCCACGCGTCGTGTTCCCACTCGAATTTCTCTACGACGTCGTAATTGATAGTATTTTATTCCTTGCTTTATGGATCATCAAACTCTACCCATGACTACACTCCAGATTTAGTGATTCACACCCCCTAAATCGCAGCCATCCCTCCAGACAAACATCGACCGAGATCGTCGTCGAAAAATGGACTTCCGAACGACTTACCACCGAAAACATATGGTTCAGGAGCGCAGGGGTGAAAATGTACGTGTAGGAGGGTGGTTGGGGCGTGGATTACCGTGTCCACTAGTGGATTTCATATTTCCCTGGGTCCCGAATCCTCGACAGGGATCGATCGTTTAGAAAATTGCCAGCCGGCTGGTACTTGGGCATTCGGGGGATGTTTGGACCGCGTGCACGCTTTAAAAAGCAACCCCTTCGTAATTGAAGTTTAATACCGCCGCAGGGCGGGGGAGAGCCTCGACTGTCGCCAGGCTGGTAGAGTGAGGGCGAAATTGTTGAAACATTTTTCGAATACATTATCGTTACGACAATTACGCCGGCGCGCCGCGCCGCGGAGCACGGAATGAGACGAGCCCGAAATATTAACGACCGGTCCCCGACTGTCCTGTAATTAGAGCCGGTCCCCACTACTTCATAAATATGCGCCGCGTAGTTCGAACTTCTATATTTCGTTACGTTCATTGTGCCCTCCTTTCTGTCGCTCATCGACCACCGCACCGGCGACGATCAGAGCGCCTTCTGCGCGACGCACGTTCCGGGAAATACAGTAAAAGCTCCTTCGTTGTCCAAAGGCCGGGGGTTTGAGCGGACAACGACCGTGCCCGGATACTATTTTTGATTCATGACTGCGTCTTTAGTGAAACGGCTAGTTAAATGACAAAGAAAAGCATTCGCAGTCAAAAGCATTCAACTGTCTGGCTTTAAAAAACTCTTTATTTCCTTGCCATATTCCTTTCCTATTGTTATCCGTTCTGCGCGGGTCTAGACAGTCCTGGGACACATCCGGCGACCAGATCCACGCAGGTCCAATCCTCTCGTTGACAGGCAGTGGAGTGAGTGGGTAAGCACTGGACAACGATCGTGCCCACGATTCAGGACCAGGGTTGCCATATGCACGCCTCGCCAGGCCCCTTACGTCTCCGTCCCTCGCCTAGTCGGTAGCATGCTACCGCTCTCATGCTAGCACTCGGTCGCGGCAGCGGTAGTGGTAAGAGTGGGGATAGCGGAGGCAGCATCTAGGCGAGGGACGGAAACGTAAGGGGCGTCATATGGCAACCCTGTTCAGGACAACGAAGGAGCGATTGCTGTACAGGGTGTATAAAAAGTAATGGTCATCCGTCCTAGGGGTGAATCTACACCTCTGGATCGGTGGACATTTGTAGGAGAAACTTGCCGCAAAATTGTTTACAACAAAGAAAATTGTTGTTAAGATTTTTTTTTACATCAACACCTTCTACTCGTCGAGGAGAGAAAAAGTTTGAAAGGAGCCATATGTCAACAAATAATTATTGAGATAAAAGCTGTTAAAGTTTTTCAAAATTAGATTGTGTGGAATTATACGTATAGACAAAAGCCTACTATGTATGTACTACAGTCCACACGTCCGTGTCGATGAGACAGAACATGATCGTGTGCGTACCTCGAGCCTCGAGGCAAACAAAATTTAAAGGGACATTCGTCGCTTTAAATGTCGTTTGTCTTGAGGCACGCACACGATCATGTTCTGTCTCATCGACACGGACGTGTGGACTGTAGTATGTAGTAGGCTTTTGTCTATACGTATAATTCCACACAATCTAATTTTGAAAAACTTTAACAGCTTATATCTCAATAACTATTTGTTTGCGACATATGGCTCCTTTCAAACTTTTTCTCTCCTCGACGCGTGATTTTTGCACGCCTCTGCGGAGCTTAGACAATTTTTCTGTGAGCCGACAGCAGCTTGGACACGAACATTAAAGTCTTCGAATTATATGCAGGACTTTTTATTTCCAGATTACTTTCGATTTTTGCTTGAAATTGTATTTAAAAAATATGTCCGTCTACCGGGACTTCCGTGGATTCGAAGATTATGGTCTTCCAATTATGGCAAGCTCGAAAATCTCGACCGGCAATTTTTTGTTTCGGCGGTGTCGCTTAATCCGCACTAATCCGTCCGATTTTTCCGACTCGTCTGGAAAGACGTTCCCGACCGAGACGCTGAATAAACAACGCCCGGTGTTCGGGTTACTTCGGGTTTAAAGGATTTTCCGGGTGGACGGGCTCGATTGCCGTCGAAACGAAGATCAAGAGGAAGTCAAATATCTTCTTCCTAATTCACGGGGAAAAAAGCCGGGTAGCGATCCAGGACAACGGGTTCCGGGGAGTAAGAAACAAAGGTGCTCGAGAAGAAACTTTGCCGAACTGTAGGTCTTCGGTTCGCTGAGAATTCCTGGGAATCCCTGAGAATTCTAACTGGAGAAAAGGGAGGGGCGGAGAGACTGCGACCCTGAATGAACGTGATCGCTGAAGTTTCTTCGTGGCCGGTGATTTCGGCCGCACGGTGTTCAAAGTCATTCCCAGGAATAATCAGAGTCGGCCCCACGCTCGAAACGATTTGGAAAAGAGCGAGAACCGGCTTTTACAGTTTCCTCGCCTAATCGAGCATCCAACGGTGTTCCCAAATGTGAAAATTCGGAATCTGGACGAAATTCGTAACAATATCGTTTATATTAGTGCAAAAGTTTGAGCTGGATTTCGTGTTGTATTTTAAATGGATCGAGCAGACTTTTTTCGAGACTCTCGACGAGGATAACAATTTTAACGCTGTCTTTAATTATGAGAATTTGGGAGTTCTCCAGGGCGCCTAATAGACCTCCAGTAATATTGCAGCGCCGCCTAAATGACCGGCGAAAATACGGTAAAACGAAGAAAACGCATTGGCAGAGTCACGCGAACGCGTCGGCACGAAGGTGACGAAGTGCATTTCAAAAAAACGACGCGCCCCTCTCGTGAAAGACAATTTGTTAGCTGTCGGCCATTATGCCGGAATGAAAGGGCGCCCGTCGATGGATGCGCGAGCCTCGGGATTCAAATTAAGAGAGCCACGGGCTCGCCCGTTAGAAACTTTGCTAAATCATTATTCGATAACTTGTTTGTCACGGAAGAATAGGGGTTCGCGCGGGAAAAAAATAAATCGAGGGGTGAGGGGAACACGCGGAGGAGGTTGTGGCTCTCTCTGCGGTAAAGTTTCCAAGGTGATAGGGTGGATCGGAGTTCTATGACCCTTTGCCGAGAGAGAGAGAGACGTTGCTTCTCCAGCCTTTCTTCTCTTCCTCTTGTTCTCGACACTCTCTTTCGTCCCCAGTTCTCTCTCCCTCTCTCTCCCTCGCTCTCTTGGATCCTTCGGTCGTTCTTTGTCAAGCAGAAAAGTTTCGGTCGAGTGAACGGAACGATCCGCGCCGATACACCGCGTCCAGCTAACTTTTATAAATAACTTATGGCGATTGAAAAGGATAAACAGCCGACCGAGAGGAGGGGACGGGCGGATTAGTCGGCTCCCGGGACCGATAAAGATAAAGCCAAGGAATTTTCGAGCCAATTCTCCACCGTTCCACCCCCGTCCCAGTCTCTCGTGAATTCCGACACTAATTTACAGGCGATTTATACCGATGGTAACAGACACTAATCGGTAGACTGCCAGGCTTATCGCGAAATAAACAGTTTCTACCTCGATCGAAATCTGCCGGTATTGAATTGAAATTGATTCTACTGATCATCTTAATGGATCTAGGGCACTTCGTCGAAAGACATTTCGTCGATAGACATTTCGTCGAAGACATTTCGTCGAATGGACATTTCGTCGAAGAGACATTTCGTCGAAAATACATTTCGTCCAATTTCTTGACCCAAGTAAACCAAAACCAAAACCAAAACCAAAAACAAAACAAAAAATTAAAACAAAAACTTGGGTCAAGAAATTGGACGAAATGTATTTTCGACGAAATGTCCATTCGACCAAATGTCCATTCGACCAACTGTCCTTTCGACGAAATGTCCATTCGACCAAATGACTTCGACGAAATGTCCGAATTCGATTTTCGACGAAATGTCCTTCGACGAAATGTCCGGGTCCCCATCTTAATAGAATGAAAATAGTTTTACTGTATCTTTACGTTCTTCTTTTATTTTATTAATACTCAAACGTAATTGTGAACGTAACGCCTATTGTAGCTTCTTTTGGGCTTTAGAATCCGTAGCATGCGCTGTAGAACAGTATCTATGAAAATGACGATGCACTTACCATTTTGGAGGTATTTATAATTTAATCGAACCAAATGAGAAACTTTCCAGCAACGATTTTCACAGAATGTGCTTACCCGGGAGCTTAATTGACTTCAACACAATGGTACGGAAACTAATACACGGTTAGTTACGAAACAAAACTTCGTCGCTACAGCATCCGGGAGTTCTGTAACAGAGATTAGCTGCGGTTTCATTTTCGACAACGTTGTTCGATTTTTATGTATAATAAATAAATTCGCGAGACTTTTCCATGGTATTATTGAGATCAGGCCATTAATATTTCGCTCATCTGTTTGTTTCAGGTGAGCTTGGGAATTCCACTCTCTGAATTCGTGCGGCTGCCCTTTATTGTGTGAGTAACAGTATAAAACAAGGCATTTCACGGTGTTTCAAGTGGAACTGGTCAACTAATAGTCAGACCGTGAAGGAGCAATGTATGCAAGAAGATATTTCAAAGTGTGGGACAATTTAAAACAAGCGTGCAATTTTTTTCAAAGCTTCTTGTAACTTGAAATTCTTATAAAAATTTTTGAGAAAATTTCTATTTGCGGTTTTACCGAGGATGTGTATGTTTTCGTATGCTCCACATTTCTGGACCATAAATCATCATTTATTGATACTTTCCACAGGAGACTAGGTTCGACTGAATACAATCTATACGTAGTATTTTCCAGTGTTGGGGCCAGACACTTTGCTTTATAGTACTGGTCACTTGCTTAAAGTGACACTTAATTCTGCCGCATATTCTTAAACCGTCCCATATCGATTTCATGTATTCTATAGGAGAGTTTAACTGAATGCTACCGATAAGTAGTATTAGCTACCGTACTATCAGACACCACGCTTTATAAACGTCTCGCTATAAAATGATACTGTGTAAAGTAAGGGTGCCATAATGCATTGTATAGCCGCGATATAGAGGTGCTATACACTCCCGTATGCAAATATATGCAGCTGGTGATTTATTTTTAGTAAGAAAAGAAACTTATCATGTAGCTCATGCAACGATCAACGATCTACAGATCACGCAAAGTTTTCCACGCGTACGGTTAGCTTTCCCTTATTAGTCGCGCGTATAATTTATTCTTTAACACATTCTCCAGCTACTAAAACGTGTTAGAATAAATCACCCATGGATTAATAAAATTTCTGAGAAATCCTGTATTACATACTTAAATTACTTTTCTGAACAAATCAAACTCTCGAACATCGAAGCCGACGTGGTGGACCACGATGCGTTGCTTCCTGATAAAAGCTGGGTGATCTAAGGGGTGCAGGGTAGCAAAGCACTCACCCCCTGGTGGTCGACGTCAGGTCGGCTTCCTGCGGTGCAGCAAGGTCGGCTCCTCCAACCCCTGCCTTCGAATCAGAGGGGTTGCAGGGAGTACGAGAGAGAGAGAGAGAGAGAAGGAGAAACAGAGAGCAGGAGGAAGAGAGCGGTTAGATGCGGCCGGCCGATTAAGGCGTCGATAAATAATATTAATTGTTGGCCAACTCTCGCGCCGACGGCAGAGCCCTTCACCCCCACGCAACCCCTAACCTCGAGACCGTCCGAAGTGTGGGAGGGTGGGATGCGTTGCGTTTAATCAATACCTACGTAATGCTGCTGCGGATAGATGATGGCGATGGCGGAGTGCGGGAAAGACGACGGTGTTGATGGAAGTAGAGCGAGCGCTTGTCTGTGTCGACGTCGGCTTCGGCGTCGGCGTCGAAGCCGGCGTCGGTGGCCGCGTCTGTGGCGGTGGTGGTGGCGTCGGCGGTACCGATGCTGTTGCTGTAAGTTTATTACGGAAGCCGGGCCTCCTCGACAACCTGAACGCAGCCTCGAGTTGTGTAATTAAAATTAATAATTCCGCGGCCTCGATGCAGCCTCGTCAGACGACTCTATTTGCCTTCCACCCCCCCCCCCCCCGCGTTACGCGATGTTCCTGCGTCTCCCTAGCCTTCTTCTTAACGCCAGACGATACCTATTCTGCCCTCTGACCACGCGCTGTCTTTCAATTGCACTGAAAATGTCAAAGCTGAGCCTTTGAACCCATTGGCAGGACATAACGTGTTCAGAAGCTTGTATAAGACCTTGAGGTTGTATAGGAGTGATTAGTTGAAATTCTGGATTAGCTGGTTGACTATTAATCTCGTAGTACCTTTCTTTTTCTTCGAATCCTTTAGCATGTCAATCAAAAACTGTACCCGATTTTAACAAATTCCGTTGTTTTCTGTGAAGTAAACTTTTCGCGCCCAGGGTAAGACGTTTAAATTTTGTCAAGTTCTCCTTGGTAGTATCGTTAGGGAGTTCTTGAAAGGGAGGAGATACCCTTGGTTTACTCGTCCTCCGGAACTCTTCTCGAGCCACGGGAGCCCCTATTGGAAATTATTTTTCTTTCGAGCGGTGATCGATACCTTGTCTCTGAAGTTTCAGCGACGTACGTGCCGTCGATGTTAATTAACGCCGCCGCAGCCACGCTTTGTTCCGTATCGCGTGTCTTCTTAACGAAGTTGCGCCGCGCTCCCTGCCGGCCTTTGTTCCTGACACTTTTGGTTGGCGGGGGCGTCTGGGGACTTCGATGGTTCCGGTAGATAATATGAGGGCGCTGCGCCACCGAATCGTCTGCAACTGGATAACATTTGTTTTTGGAAGATTTGCCTTTCTGATCGTACTTTGTCAACGAAGACAATAAAGGAAATTCATTTAATTCAGAACTAATTTTGGGAGAAAATGTAGAATAATTTCAGGAACCTCGAAAGATTTGTTACGTGGAATAGATTTATAAGGCGTTTAGCGTCGTCACGAGGCGCCGGGACGCCAGGCGATAAAGTTCGCGCATCTAAAACTGGCTCAGCTGTCCCGGGAACTTTCGTCGACGACGTTCGAGAGCGAGTCGGTCCGTCCGATAACGCGTGACAGACGGCGGAGCTGTTCGAATGTGGCAGCCAGACAGGAAACTTTGTGCCGGAAACGTCACGTCACGAGGCCTCGTTAAGGGAGAGCGGCTCCGCGGAATCGACCGTGAATTTTTCATCCCGACTTTCGGCTCCCGTTGCGAAACGGAAAAAAAGAAACGTTCATTCTCAAACTCCGGGCACGCCACCGTACAAAATAAAAGATTGATGCGGCACGCGCCACCACCGTTGGCTTCCGCTCGAGCAATTTTCTGCCGTGACAGAAATCGAGGAAACGTGGTCGAACGTTTTCCAACCAGAGAGAAAGAGAGGGGAAGAAAGGAAAACTGTGTCTGCGGCGCTCTTGATCTTCTGCAGATGTTTAAGGCAAAAAATGAAGCGAAAGTGTACTATGCCGTTTCTTTGTGTGGGACTCGAGAGAGTTGGGGAGAATGAACTATTAGACTGGTGCGAGTATAGGACACGACCGATTGGAGATTTCGTGTAACATTTTAGCAATTCAAAATTGGTTAGCATCTCGAGTGTAACATCTCGGCGATCGATAGCGACAATCTCTGGATTAGTCGGTGCACCGAAAGCTTTCTCTCTCTCTCTCTTTTTCTCCTCTCTCGCACTCCCTGGCGATCGGTTTTTGCTTGATTCCCAACGCAGACAAAGTGAATTATAAAGTTCACTTTCATCCCCGATTTGCATTAATTTCAATCACTCCTTTGTACAAGTTTCTTCGAGCGAGAGCTTCAAAACAGCGCGCGAGCGCGGAGAACTTGCTAAACGAGTTCGATGCTCCGGGCAGTTTCCGTTTGCTCGACAGCACTTTTCAAAGCAAGGGTTCTTTCGCGGTGGTTCTTTTCCGTTCGGTTTTTTCGCTCAAAGGCGCCGGCCGAGAGGAGCCTTTGAAGCAAGCCGACGCGACGGCCACGCGTGCGTATCAATCATAGTTGCGAGATTAAATTACCTTTCAAAGGAAAAATAACGAATTATCCCGAACTGTGGACGAAACACCGAGCATCGAGTCCTAGCGCACGCTTTGCATACTGCACGCGATTTTATATGTACTACAGGCTTGTGCGAGAACCCGAAATGTCGTTTGTCTTTCGGCGTGTCAAAGACAAAGACGCTGTGCCGCGCGCCGTCTCTTTTTCTTGATACATACATACCCGCTCTCGTTCTCGCGATCTCGATACGTTCGTATGTAGTCCGAAGAGACAGGCAGCAGGATACTTTCGGGAACCCGAAGGCAGCCGCATACTTTCGGGAGATTTCGGCTTCTCGCACAAACAGGCTTGTGGGTTCGGGTCGGGTCGGGAATTCTCGGGCGAGAACTGTCGGGTTCCCGAACGTATGATACGCTTCGGGTTCCCGAAAGTATCCTGTTGCCTGTCTTTTCGGGACGCCGAAGCTATCCGACTAGATACGAACGTATCGAGATCGCGAGAAGGAGAGCGGGTATGTATCAACAAAAAGAGACAGCGCGAAGGCAGCCGCATACATTCGGGAAACCGAAGCGTATCATACGTTCGGGAGCCCGACAGTTCTCGCCCAAGAATTCCCGACCCGAGCGTCGGGTTTCCCGAGATTTCGGGTTCTCGCACAAGCCTGCGCACAAGCCTAACGTACTACTATTCCCCATTTTTTATTCGGCTCAAATAGAAATCACCTTCGGAGACCTTTTGATCAAGTGTACGAAACAGAAGACATATTGTTATTTCTATTTTAGTTGAATGCTCCCAAAATGCTCTTCGTTCAGTATTTTTACGAATAAATCAAAGATTTCGAAGACCCAAACGTTTCCAATGCAATTTGCTCAAAGATCTGCTATCGAGAATTGTGAAAACCGACATCGCTCGATCTTAGCTGTTCGAAGAGCTCCGCAGCCGTGTGACAAAGATGACCAAGCGTTCGCAGGGCGCACCGCGGCGAATTTTATCGAGCCCGGCGGGTCCATTTGTCGGGTTCGTCACGGAGTCCTCGACTCGGCGAGTCCCCAGGATGCGTGAAGCCTGAAGCCGCACTCGCGGCAGGCGTTTTCGAAGCTGGAGGATCAGAGCGGCAAGATGGTACGGGTGCTTGAGACGAGTACTCGACCCACGCAAGTGCTCGGCCTCGGCGCGAGCATTCGCGCACTCGAAACCACTCGCTCGTACGCTTTCATTTTTCAACGGCGCCGACATAGTCGACGTCGACGTCGACGTCTCGCAGTCGCGCTCCCCGGGAACCATCGCGACAATGAACGTTCTAATGCGGTAACGATTACCACGCCGGGCTGCGTTTTTCAGACGTGTGTGTCGAGAAACGAGTGGCTGCCTCGAGTACTATAACTTCCGAGAAATACGCGTCTCGGTTGTTAAATTTTATTAAAATCTCCGATTAACATCTGCGTCTTCTTCTTGCAATAAATTGCAATTGATGGAAAGAATGTTTATTCTGCATAAAGATCTTCAGGCTGGTCATAGTGTCTATCTCGCGTGTGCCGTGTCGTTGCCAACGTGTTCTTAATATCAATGTTTCTTTGTAAGATTAGAGTAAGAAGATTTTTCTGTCCGAGACAGAAGGAGTAACGTCCCCGAAGGCCGAACTTGTCAATCATTAACAAGGTCGTACCGCCCCTGCAGTTCTTTTATAGAGACCGATGGTTGTAACGGAACTACCACCTCGTGAATCTTGAATAGGTTTATTTTTTGTGTGCCTGTTCTGCAGTTAGAGACGAGCAGAATAACGAGAACATCGAGCGTTCTAAAAGCTGTCGCGTCAAGGGCAATGCTCGCTTTGCGTCTGACATTGTACAGGGCGATCCACAAATAACTGCAACACGAGTAACATTATTTTTGTATTACTGGTCCGATGCTTGGGAGGAAGTTGGAGAGTGAGAGCTTACGTGAATGATTAAATTGTCTGTAGCAATTTCGAACGAGAACATAAACCAAATACAGTAATCGCTCCTTCGTTGTCCTGAATCGTGGGCACGATCGTTGTCCAGTGCCTACCCACTCCACTGCCTGTCAACGAGAGGATTAGGCCTGCGTGGATCTGGTCGCCAGATGTGTCCCAGGACTGTCTAGACCCGCGCAGAACGGAGAACAATAGGAAAGGAATATGGCAAGGAAATAAGGAGTTTTTTAAAACCAAACAGTTGACTGCTTTTGACTGCGAATGCTTTTCTTTGTCATTTAACTAGCCGTTTCACTAAAGACGCAGTCATAAATCAAAAATAGTGTCCGGGCACGGTCGTTGTCCGCTCAAACCCCCGGCCTTTGGACAACGAAGGAGCTTTTACTGTAGAAACTTCTAACTTTACACAATAATTTGAACTACGAATAATTGAAGGCTCCTTGCGAGCGATTTGAAATTCGAGGGAAATTTTGACTGTTCGCACTCATAGTGCCTCCTACAAGTATATAGTCTTGAATTCCTTGGTGAGCATCAACGTAAATGATTTTCTGGTGCAGATATCCACACTAAAACCGCAAACCTTGAGCGTCGAGTGGTCCCGATCGATCTTCCCAGACACGGGAGCTCTCACAAATTTTAATTCAATTTTCATAAGGAACACGTCCCCATTCAGATTACACCGCAATTGCGAGGACACACTGTATGTACGAGTCGGTCGTGACGGCCGATCGAAAACCTCTGGAATTATTCAGCAGCTTCACTGCAGACGGCCGTTCAACGACTATAGACAAACAATCTCTGTAGTAGCTGTACTTCGCTACACAAATCGCATTAAACGCTTTCCTGATGCCATTTGCAATTAAATTCTTCCCTGCCGAACCCTTGTCTTCAAATTCATAATTTCGCATCTTAGAGATCTAAATGTATTATGATTATCGATCGTAAGGTTGTTAATAACAAGATGTATCGATGATGTCGGCGCAAAGGTTCGATCGGAAATACAAATTAAAGCAATTTTGCTAGTTTGATTAAACTTTCTACGTTTCGATCCTAATATGGATCCTTTTCAAGAAAGAAGAAAAAACTGCGTCTGTAAATTTTAATAGAAATTTCAGTATTAATGTACTGAAACGGAATTAAATACAAACTTCAAGATACAGTAATAAATTACCAACCTGCTTTACGAAAAAATTAGAGAAGAAGATAAGATGTGTGAACACATGTTGTTTCTATGCCGGTACACAAGTTACTGTGGCACGGATGCGAGGTTAATAGAAACAGAACCGAAACAGAAATCAATCGATCGAGCATGAACTAATCCAGGCCTGGCCAACCCGCGGCCCGCCACGTTAAATTGTGCGGCCCGCCGGGCGATTTTATATTTCTATTGTAACTTTTGTTTATCATTGTATGTATACAAAAAATATTAAATAAATGAAGTGTCATTGTTATAATATATAATCGATTTATAATTATAATATAATCAAGTTGCAGTGCAACAATAAAGTGAAACAATTTTTTGCTTCCATATCAAAAATTAATATTTACAATACTTATATTAGTAAATGCTTTTGGATCCACATATATTTGTGAAACATTTTTTTCGAAGATGAAATTTACAAAGAGCTCTTCACGTGCTTCGTTAACTGATGCCAATTTAGAAAACCAGCTAACAAAAGATGTGCAACGTCGAACATAAATTTTACATAAATATAGATTTGTAAAAATTAAGTGAAAGAAAGGATAAACAAATATCTCATTAATAAAAACTCGAGAGTTAATTATATTGAATCGTAGTATAACAATAAAGTTTTATTCATTTTGTATTTGTATTACATTTTTTAAAAGCATGTTTACCTAAAGTGCGGCCCGCTATAACGTGACGCTTCATCAAAGTGGCCCGTGAAATCATTTGGGTTGGCCAGGCCTGAACTAATCGATATTTGGCGGTTATTTCAAACCGTAAAACGTTAAACGTACAACATGTTAACTGCGAATATACCACATGTCATGGTAAAAATTGAATAAACATCAATAGAGACACATCTAATGACAAACGATTGTAATTAAGGTGTTTTGCAATTAACAACATGAATGATAGACTATAATTATTTAGGAAAGTGATTCATCATAACTCACTACTGGTTCAGTAGTGTTGCGTAATATTCTTGAATCGTCGGTTTTTCATACCGAAGATTTACGCTCGGATGTTTAATCATATGAATCGTTTCCAGTAATATCCTATTACTTAAGTTAGTCTCCTTGCCAATTGCTTTAACGTTGTCTTAACACCGACACCGCCAAATATCGATTAGATTGCGCTCGATCGATTGATTTCTGTTTCGGTTCTGTTTCTATTAACCTCGCGTCCGTGCCACAGTAACTTGTGTACCGGCATAGAAACAACATGTGTTCACACATCTTATCTTCTTCTCTAATTTTTTCGTAAAGCAGGTTGGTAATTTATTACTGTATCTTGAAGTTTGTATTTAATTCCGTTTCAGTACATTAATACTGAAATCTCTATTAAAATTTACAGACGCAGTTTTTTCTTCTTTCTTGAAAAGGATGGGTAACTGCACCAGTGAATAAACGGGTACCAGTAAATGAACGCTATTGTATATGTCAACAAACTTGAAGCCTAAGACTAAAAATGTAGTGTTCATTAACTGGTATTTTTTATTTTTTTTATTTAACGTTTAATAAAGAAAAATAATAATAATTTTATTTTATTTGTGTTCATTTATTTTTGACAAATGAAGTACAGGGAGCCATTTGGCATATATGAGATTCCTTTAATTCACATATTTTTTTAAAAATTAAATATCTTCCTGAACAATTTCTTAAATGTTCATTCACTGGTGCAGTTACCCCATATTAGGATCGAAACGTAGAAAGTTTAATCAAACTAGCTAAATTGCTTTAATTTGTATCTCCGATCGAACCTTTGCGCCGAGATCATCGATACATCTTGTTAGAGATCTAAGATTCACAGACGATTTCTTCAGCAATTTCAATTGCAATCCAATAAATTCACTCGAGCAATCTAGTCTGATATTTTCTGTTGGCAATATTGTATACAATATTTAGAAAAAATGGTTAAACCTGTGTTTCTCGGGGGTGAAAAACTGGCGGAACAAACCCATCGTGCCTGTAATTTACATAGCATTCGACGGGACTGAAGTGGCGGCGCGGCGGTCGCAGAAATTAGCAACACTAACTAGAACCGCCGATGGCCGGCCGCGGGATCGGATTTTCTGGAAAGGCCAGAGTTTCGGCTCTCGGCGGAAACAATGGGCGATACAGGCCGGTTAGCGCGCAAACGATCTCGCAAAAGGGGCCAAAGAGCTGCACGGAAAGGGCACTAAATTCGAAAACGATTGAAACTACCGCGGCGCGTTGTCCGCGAGCGGAAAGTCGCCAGCGCGGTCCCGTGAAAGCAACAACATCATCCAACCCGGTAATAAGATTCTCTCCCTTTGTGCGCGGCTTTCATCGATTGTAACTATAGCCCGTTACGATGACAAAGAGAATAGTAACGCGGTAACGATCGCGGCTATCGGATTCTCCATTTAAATTACAGAATGTCTCTCGAACGGTTTCGTGCGGGCTCCAAATTAAGAGGGAGCTCAGCCGAATGAAAAGTCGATGTATTTATTCGCGTTGGTCGATAGCGCAATACTCGGATCATAGTCTGTTAAATGCGTTTAATGAAGTTGATTTTTCACAATGAACCTTATTCCACGTTCGCTCAACCTCCGCTTTTTCGATGCGAAAAAAAATGTTTTCGCATACTCGAATAGTGCAGTAAAACACCGTAAAACTGCGAAACCGGTTTGGTTCGGTATATTCGTGAAAATAAATTCGCAAACGCGCATTAATTTTCAGGGGCTGAACATCCCCCTTTAACAAAAGGGACGATAAGGAGGGCGAGACCGATGAAAATTTCATGCGAACGTTCATCCCCTGGTAGCCAGGACTCGCCTAATTCGGCGCATTGAAAAACGCTGCGGCTTTTTCGGTCCGGTTTTTCACGATTTTTTCCCTCGGCCACGACAGAATAATTTTCACGCTCGACGGCTGGCAATACCGCGCACCTACCCGCTACGCGTGTTACAGATACGTAATTCCGCTTACACGCCGTTAATGCGATGCAAATTTATAAGCAAATTTCAGCATAACCGCGCGCAGAGTGCGCAACAGTTTGCACGCCGGCCCTTTATTATGCACGGTTACGGTTTAACGGCGATTAAGCCCGACGTAATCAATTTCGGGGGCGCACATCGGACCGGAAACGGACGCTGGGTACGAAAGCGCCACCATTTTTGTAAAGGCCCGAGGAACTGTCTTCAACGGGGCTGACTGTCCGTCAACTTGGTCTTTCGCCTCGGGGTTGTTCAATTTTTGGTTCATACGATTTCTTCGTAAGCTTCATTCGTTCCATTGTTGTCCAATTCATCCTACTCATAGCATTTATCCCATGTCGTCAAAAGAGCCTTTCATAGGAAATGGATGCATTGGTCAGAGTGTTCTGATTGAACTACTGCTATAGAACTAGTTGAACTGCCATAACTCCGAAAAAATATCACTGTATCCTCTAACGTTCGCCCAATCCAACCGCTCCGATTAAACGTTGCTGGGTTCAGTACTTTCGTTTTAAAAAATTCCCGAAAGCCATTTCGACGGAGTACCCTCGGCCTCCGACCCGAAAAATTGGATATTTCATCCGTGACTTGGATCAAGAATGATACACGATTAAATGGTTAAATAGTGAAACGATTTATTTGCAACTCTAATGTCTTCGATATATCGAAATGCGTCCTGAAAGTCACTCTGAAAGGCAAGCGGGATCGGCTGCAATCTCACGGAACGCGTTTTCCCGGTGGCAATCGCGAAAAGTGTACTCTAATAGGAGTGGCAATACTAAACGGAGCCGGGGCCGGAAGAATCAATTTCCAGGGCGGTCGTTAAGACGGAGGAAGTTTCTTTTAATGCAATTACCATAACGCGCCGGTCTCGATCGCGTGGTTGGGCGGCGCGCCGCGCCGTGCCGCACCGAAGGGAAAAGTCCGCGGAGCAAACAGACACCGGGATGACTTTAAGCTCCTCGAGTGGCCAGGCTTCTTGAAATTGACCGGCCCTCGACGACGCGACCTGTCTCCCCTTCAGCGAGTAAACGCTACGGAGAATCGCGTGGGTGGACAGGAAATTATTTTCGGGAAATTCGCGGCTCTCGATCGATTTTCTTCTCTCTCTCTCTCTCTCTCTCTCTCTCTCTCTCTCTCTCTCTCTCTCTCTCGCGCGCGCGCAAATCGTCGGAGTCTATATCGGCCCGGAGAACTTTTTAAAGTGGCCCGACGGCTGGTCGACGTAATTGACGGAAAAACTTATCGATACTTTCGATACCGATCCCCCCTACTTCGATACCTCTCCGTCGAGCCATCTCGCTGAAAACGATCGCCTTAATTGCTTTAGCTCAGGCTCCCGTCTATTCGTCCGCGATGCAATTAATCCTCGACGATTAATCGAGAGAGAGAGAGAGAGAGAGAGAGAGAGAGAGAGAGAGGGAGAGAGAGAGAGAGAGAGAGCTCATTCCGTGATACATTTTTTATCGGTCGCGATATGACCGCCGATTATGGTCGCCGGCTATAAAACGCCCGCTCGTATACCCACGCTGACGGCTGTTATGGTCGCGCGAACTCGAACGAGCCTCACGCGGAAAGAATTCGCAAAATTGTCCAAAATTCTCGTTGCTATTATCTACGTTCCAGTCAGCCATTTTGCAAAATTATCCTGTAAATTTGTAACTCGCGTCACGGAGCGGTTTTTCACGACCCGACAGTCGGGATTGATATCAATGGCAGCGAATTTGGCAGCAGCCTCGAGGCGATGGTCTTCCGGAACATCCGGTATCCATCTGGGAGCAAAGTTCTGCGGGAGAAGGATTGGTTCGCGCCTTGCGAGCTACTTGCACGCGAAAGTTCGAATTGAAATATTAATTGGTCCACGGGGGATGACGGGCTCCGCTACTGCGCCCGCGTGCACATGCACGCTGCACATTGCTCACGAGAGCAGGCCACCGAGAGTTCACCTCTGCATTTATGTATGCAGCCATCCGCTGACATGCGTATGCATTTATGTATACAGCCGCGTCTCGGCCGCGTATACAGGCCGTGCCACTTATTCTGACCGTGGAGAACTTTCCTACCCGTTGTTTGCATAACAAAACTCTTTCCCGAGGAAATTGTTTCGTGCCCCGAGAGCTTCGCTGCAGAAAGCTTCTCCTCCCTCCGACCCCTTATCGCGCCTCGCCCCCTCCCAGTTAACCGATTTGGTAATGGTGCATTCGTTGGATTGCGTGCATCGTCGTAATGACGAGTGGATGAATAACAAGTGCGGGACACGTTGGTAAACATTGCATGAAAAATTAATCGAACGGACCCCGCTCCCGGGACACGGAGACGCTGTTATGCTTTCGGAGCCCCGTTAGAAGTTGCTCAGAGCACTTGTACACATCTCTCTGACGGTTTAAAAATCATAAGATTTCATTTACCAGGTATGTGTAAATATGAAAAAGGAATTTTTTTTATAGAAAATACACGTTTATTGTATGACAATGATACAAAATATTTTATTCGAAGTATTGCCCATCGGTAGCTACACATTTTTCCCATCTCTCTGACAATTTGTGGATTCCAAAAGAACTGTTCCTCGTTTGAGGCAAACCAGTCATCGAACAATTTTCGTACATTTTCGGATGGAGGCAAGTTTGGTGAGTAAGCCGCATGCGAAAGTATTTCCCAACTAAACGACTCAATCGTTTCCTTTACCGGTTTTGCTGTGTGTGATGGTGCATCATCATGAAGCAAAATCACTTTGCGTTGCCTTTTTTGATATTCCGGTCGTTTTTCACGCAAAGCTTGATTCGAATCGATCATTTGTTGTCGGTAGCGTTCAGTATTAACGGTTTCGCCAGGTTTTAGCAGCTCATAATAGATCACACCCTTCCGATCCCACCAAACACAGAGCATTGTCTTCCGTCCATAGCGATTTGACGTCGCAGTCGATGTCGATTGTTCGCCTGGAGTTACCCATGATCTCTTACTCTTAGGATTCTCGAAATATATCCACTTCTCATCGCCAGTCACAATTCGATGGAGAAATCGCTTTCTTTTGTACCTGGCGAGCAGCATTTCACAAGTGGTTTTTCGGTTTCCCTGCTGTCTTTCATTCGGTTCATGTGGAACCCATTTTCCCATCTTCTGAATCTTTCCCATGGCTTTCAAACGTATGGAGACGGCTTCTCGTGTCACATTTAATTGATCCGCGAGTTGTTGTTGCGTTTGAGCGTCATCCTCATCCAACAATGCTTGCAAATCGCTGTCTTCATTTTTCGGTGGTCTTCCACGTTCTTCGTTTGTCACATCAAAATGTTACGGTGCTCACCGTAAGCTTCGACAAGCATTCGATGCGATTCTGCAGCAGTTTTCTTCAAATGGAAACAGAAAATCAATGCTGTCCGCAAATCGTAGTTTCCACCCACAGAATTCGACATGTTCAACGTTATTAAACACTATGCTGTTGTATGAAACTTGTATGGTTGCAAGTTGAAAATCTTTACCACATGTCAAAACCAGAAAATGACGTCAATGACACGGTTTGACGGTAACTACATTCACAGCTAGAGCCACCTATGGGCAATTTCCGGTTTCATATTTACATACCTGGTATTTATTTAATATACAGGGTGTCCCAAAATTCCTTCAACACCCGGAAATGAGAGGTACCTAACGTCATTTGAAGCAACATTTTCCTTTGCAAAAATGTTATCCGCAGCTTTGTTTAGGAGTTATTAACGAAAAACACGGACCAATCAGAGCGCGACCTAGACGCCAGTTGGCACAGTCGGCCAATAGGCAGTTGGCGCGCCGGACCGACTGTGCCAACTCGCGTCTAGTTCGCGCTCTGATTGGTCCGTGTTTTTCGTTAATAACTCCTAAACAAAGCTGCGGATAACATTTTTGCAAAGGAAAATGTTGCTTCAAATGACGTTAGGTACCTCTCATTTCCGGGTGTTGAAGGAATTTTGGGATACCCTGTAGACGCAATATCCGCAACCATAAAAATTGTCCATTCGCAAATCACGATAAAGAAAATATACGCAACAACCATGTTTCCGATCAAGTAGTAAAATGTGCTGATCAAGAACCGCGGGTAGCATTATCGGGCCGAGCCGGGCCATGCCGTGTGACCGTCCGCATAGGAATGGCGCGGGAAACGCAATAATTAAATCACGAGGTGGACTCGGGCTCGGTCGCGGGCTTTGGCACGAGCGCCGAGCGACGTTGCAATTTTATTTCGACCGCAGAATTTCATTCGGCGAGCAGGCTGTACAACGAATCACAATTATTCCCAGCCTTATGTATTTTCAGCGGGCGCACGTACAAGCAACGCGACGCTCGTCAACGTCTGGCCACCGACAGAATTCCATTTTTGCAAAAATTATTCTTCCACTTCGCGCGCTACGACTCCGCGCAGTCGCAGATCCTGCAAGGGGTGGCATCGTGCCCGCGGAACATAATAAATCATTCCTCTCGTTCCACCGGTGGCCTCACCCAACAATGCGAGGCCAGCCTTTCACCTCCCGGCTACCGCGGCAATTAAACGAAAAAACGTGTACGTTTCGATTAAACGATAACCACCGCGCTTCCGGCGCGACGTGTCAGCCTCCCGGAGCCCCCTCCGCGCGCGATTATCGAACGCGTCGGGGTTTTAAACCCCCACGTGAAAAACGAACATTATAACGGCCGTGTTAGGTTTCCATTAGGAGAGCTTTCCTTCGTCACGGTGCGAATTAGATGTTTCTCTGACGTTTTGCGAATGCGGGACACAATTTCAAATAGTCATAAAGAATTTTATATAATCGCTTATTCGATGCTCGAAATTATATAACTTTATTTTTGAAAGTTGGTTATCTCCATTATAGTACATGGTAAATAGACATTAGCTATTCCGCAAGCTCAGTAAATTAACCAAAGACGCGGGCCAGCTCTCAGTCGAGCGATACCGTAGAAATCCCGTGTAGCCATCGCTCGCAGCATCGTTAACTGATTCGAACATCCTAATTTCCATCGATCGAGGCACACACGGGCCGGGCTTCGAGGGAGTCTCGATTACAAGCAGGAATCGTGGGCGTGCTCGATTCCGTCGTTGGTTACCGAGTTTACGGTCTTCTGAAGATAGGTGTGTACGTGTATCGGCCCCGTGTACGATAACGGGCGCCGTTGTAAACTGCCCGGGAAAGAGATGCAGGAACAGATGCACCGATATAACTCGGAGACCACGCCACGGTGCTGCGGCGCAACGTTCGACTATTTGTCCTGTATCGCCCTCGGTAAAATATCGTAGTTAAGAACCGGTCGTGGGAACCCGCGCCACTCCTTATTAATCACAATTATCTGCGCTCCCTAATCTGTGAGAGGACGTTCTACGGTCGTTCGACGATCACGGGGCTGGCCGAGGGGAAACCGATGGACACTTGAGGGCGCCATAAATCAGCCCTTCCCGACGAACACGGCCGACCAGATTTATTACTCGCATTAGTTATTATTTACTCGGCGGCGCGGCGTTTCGAATTCTCGAGTGCTACGGTGATGGAGCCCTCCCGGCTGTTTATCACTTGGACACCTGCTAGAATGCGATCGGGGACGACGTTGATGCTGTTGTTATGCCGGTTGAAAATCCGGGAGGGAGTACCCTTTCGACAAGTTTACCGGAACTGGTTTTTGGAGACTCATCTTTAGATGTTCTCACACTGGTCTTCAGATTTTGCCCACGACTTTCTCCTCCGTGGGCAACTTGAGTCGTTTTTGTTCACGACTAATTTTTTCACTCTACTTCTGTTAAGTCCGATAGATGGACTATATCGCCGAAAAACTTTCTCGCTGGTTGCTGAATTGTCACCAATCAGTATATACCGGGTGATTCACGACAAACAGGCCACCTAAATAACTCCGTTAGGATTAGAGATAGAAGAAAATGTTAGAGAGAAAAGTTGTACTATTTAATAGTTGTCCTATTTGGCCTGTTTGTCGTGAACTACCCGGTATACAACTTTCCTCAAAAAAGACTTCAGACATCTGTGTCTAAGGCAAGACCCGCTAGATAGCCTTACTGATGAGTCCTCTAGTGGGTCCAGGACGAAACACCTGTCTTTTCTACTGAGAACACGTCTATATAACAAACGTGGTCTCAGGACGTAACTGATTCAAATCCGAATCTTACGTTCGAGTTTGCTACAAAAATTGTTATTTAGTGTAGAATCTGATCGAACCAGTGCGCCGAAAGCATCTAAAATTTAGTTCTTAACTACTTCTTTTAAGTAATACAGTCTTAAAGAAAGAAAAATTTCTGCCGCGTTGGAAAACTCATTGTCGCTGACGATTCGCGAGAAAATCGATGCGAACAGCATTCCATCTCGAAAACAGTGAAACCTGACCGGCACGCGATGAAAGGTCCCAGCTAACGAAAGTCGGTGGAACGGCGAAACGGCAGTAAATCAGCCACGGAGCTGTAAAATCATTAGCGTTAATAATCGAGCGGTGGGAACACCATCCCCCGATATTCAATTACGTTTTCCCGTGGCTAGCACGCGACGGAGGTGAGACGGCTATCTCTGCTATTGACATTTCGCTTGGTTCCGTTGATTTTCTGGCCGCCTTGTTATCCTCGCGGGCAGCCGGCGCCCATAAAAATCATCGTACACCTTGTCGAGCGTCGGATCGAATATCCTTTCGCTCTCGATGGATCGTCGTTTGCACGTCGATCGATACTCTGCGAGGTTTCTCGTTCCGAGAGCTCGCTCCAAATACGAGACCATTGGAAATTGTGTTCGCAATGCGTGAGACAGCGATCCGCGTAATTTTAGCTATCGAAATGCGTATGTATTTTTGCAACATATATTTCTACTGACTAACATAATAAAAGATCTCTACACTGTCCATTTTCTTCATTGCAGTAGATAATCGATTCTAGATAAAAATTGCTGTATTTGGAACAGGAAGATTAATTGCACGAATTAATTTGTACACCTAATACGTGGCTCTCGTTACTAAACCGGATCACCAGCATATCTCCATGTTGCTGGGCAATTCTGAAACCGATGAGGTCCCAAAAGCGCAGGTTTTTATTTCGGCGAAGCCATAAATATTGCGAGCAATAAACCATTTTTTAAATTTATAGATAGGATATTCCAGCCTGGAGCGCATCGAAGTGCAGCTGCACCGCGCGTTTCTAAAATAGCAGGGTCGAAACGAACAATGCGAATTTAATTACCAGATGTTGCCACACCGTCGGAAGCTATTTCGAAGCCGCTCAGAGATTCCAGTTCCGCTGGCCCGGATCACAATTCGTCGAGATTGTTCTCGAACGCCAAGACACCGTTTTACGGTCTTCTCTCGTCCTTATATTTAAAACCGCGGTGAACGAACCCACCGCGAGTTCGTAAGCGGAATCGAGGATTTTTAAATCGGGGGCTAGTGAAATATTGAGCGCCGGTAATATCCGAGTGGTGCCGACCAGGTAAATATTTAAGGCAAGTTTAAAATTGTCACGACGACGAAGCCGAGCCATCGCACGCTGAGTTATTCCAAGATGAGTGGCGGAGGAAGCGGAGTTGTCAGTCCTGGATTTTATCCGAGTAATTGGGTCGCCATTAGCGGCGCGTCTATTATTATTAACAGAAAAACCCACGGCTATTCCGAGAAACGACGGAAACGTAAATTTCCGCTTAAACCAGACTTAGACCAAAGTTATCGTGCCCAACCTGAACCGGTTAAACCGGTGCTGACCGGGTCAGAAGCGACCCGGCTCGCGCGTTTGCAATTTAAATGATATTCAGCGGTCGGGTTTTATCTATGGATATCGTGACAGGTTCTTGGAAGCGTTCTGGCATTACGGAGAGCGGGTCACAAATTATCCGGAGCTCTCCGCGGGGTAATTGTTGTAATTTCGCAGTGCCGCGATGGTCTCGCGAAACGACAGAGAAAAGAAAAACGAGGAGCACGCGGCTCGGGCCGTGCCGGGGACGAGCCTACTCTAGTCGGTTCACGCCTTTTGCATGTCGATAGCGATCTGAGAAACGGTTAATAACTTTTCGCTGTGGATGGATAAACGCCGCAGTAAATCGCCCTCCCCCTCCGGAACTGCAGAGTGATTTCGAGAGGTTTTCGCGGTAAAGTGCGCCTCGGCCGCTGAGCCACACGTTCACGGAAGCCCAATAAATTCGTTTCGACTGTGCATTATTTAAGTCGCGGCCAGGTGCAACGACCCTGCAGACCGTTACCTGTTCCTCGAATATTCTGTCGAATATGTCCTCCTCGAACATGCTCCTGATTTTCGAGAAGGAGGTCTGAAAAATTCAGAGATACAGTGAAAGAAAACGGGGCTGTTCAGATCGCCTGACCGTTTAATTCGTGGTTCTATTAATTACGTGATTATTGCTCAAGTGCTCCACAAACTTCATTTAACTCATTGCACTTTACGCGCTGTTACGTTTTGCAACTTTTCAACCAGACAAGCGAAAGACACCGTTCGAGGTCCAATCGATAAAGCACCTCGGAACGAAAATCTGCAATCTGCCCGTACAAAGACAGTTTAGATGCTGGTGGCGCCACCGGAAACGACCGGCAACGACGATCGGTTAACGAGATTATTTCAGGTAGCTGCGGTTCGGCGCGCCGCACGAGAGGGAGTCTTCGCTTCCGGTATAATTAATCTCGTGAACAGATGGGGGTGGGTTTCCTGCGAGATCCCCCGACGCGACAATGTCACCGGAGGCAGCCGGTTACTTCTTTCTTGCTAACTTGCCGAGGAAAATCCCAATACCGCTCGTTACCCGACTCGCCGTTTCCTGTCGAGACACACAACTTTCCTCGCGTCACCGGTGTCGCGGCCGATATCCCATGCGGTTCGACACCGGCGTCCGATAAAATGGAATAAATTCTGACGGACCAACGTACCTGTAGATTTCTCCACTGAAATCGACGAGTCGTGTGTTCTGAATGTCGCGAGAATTTTTCCGGACACCCAGTATAGCGGGGATGGTCTATCGTGCAAGGGGATGGCGTCGCGTTCGCGTGAGAGCAAGATAAAACGACGCGGTGCTCGGTTCCCGGGGAAATTGAGGAATCGGTGCATGCCGAGCCCGATTATACCTGGCGCATGACAAATTTCGACAATTAATTACGCGTCGAAGACACGAATGGCAATTAATACCGACCAGAGGCCTCGGCTAGACTCGGGCGCAGGGCGAAAGGATACGAGCAAGATGCTAAACGCCCACACGGCAGACACGCCGCCGCGCCGCGCCGCGCCGCGTCGCCCACGCCTCGCGCGGCGACCCTCCCCGTTCTCGGTGAACTTATAGCACGGAAGGACGTGTAATTTCCTGCCTGGTAAAGCGACTTCGGGCCCCCTCCTCTTACCGCCACGTTTCGCCGTTCGCATCACGGCGAAACCGGCCGACGAACCGTGCCGCACGGTCTAAAGGTGCGTTCTCAACGATTCAACACGTGGCACGTGAAACTCAGCTCCTTCCGTCGGCGTCGGTGTCGGTGTCGGTGTCGCTTCGCGTCGGAGAGGCCGAGAGAGCTAACGACGCCACCGTGGTACCGGGGCTAATTGGCACCGAGTCAGACCGATTAACCCCTTGAACGGGCTGCTTCTTGATTGAGAACAAACCCCGCGCGTGCTGTGCGTGATTAAAAATCAACTGGTGTTTCGTGGACGATCGTGTCCTGTAATGTTCGGTTCTATAATAGAAGCATCCAGCAACTGATTAAGCGGTCGAGTGTCTACATCCGCGGCTTCGTTCCTCGTCCGGTGACTCGGTGGGCCTTGTTTCTTCTAAATTAATGGTCCTCGTGAATCAGACGCGATTCTCCAACGACCCCGTTTGCCGAACACATGGCGTGCTGGAATGAAATCACCGACGGACGACTTCTTACGAACCGGATAGAAGAAAAAAAACAACACGCCCTTCGAACGAGATCGCTTTCCGTCCTCGGATCGCTCGGAATGTTTCTTTCTATCGTTCTCGCCCGCTTACAACAAGGGACACGAGAGACGCGTGTCCTTTTTTACCGCAAACGATCTCGGCTGTTGCCCAGCTGTTCGGCCATGCATCAACACGTTCGTTCGTACTTGTCGTCAAAAGCGAAAGTTCGAAGATATTTCTAATCGTGAAACAAACAATTGTCATACATCATCAATGGAAAGTTAGTTTGTCGCCGTGTTCGCGGGACCTGTCCGATATTCGCGGATTCGGCCGGCGAAACATGTGCAACGTGGTAAGGAATTAAAAGCGGAAGGACGGCGAAGATTCACGGCGCCGTTTGTCTCCTCTTACTCCGGCGTTTGTCAGGTCCGTGTTCCCGAAACTTTGAACTTTAAAGTTCGCGTCGCGAGAGTAATGCTTCCCGTCTCCGCAAATAGATATCATAACCGATACAAACGTGCGCTCGTGCTTCTGGAGACGCAGCGCGAAACATTTCTTTCTACGCGAACGGCTGCGTGTCGTCGCGAGCTATACATACGAATTTATCACCCTCGAACCTCGTTCTTCTGCCGAACGGCACCGAATGGGATCGCTAGTCAACGTCTTAAAACTATGCTGAGTCTAGATCACACCGGGCCTGACAGCTCCTTGGTAAAGCTTCAAGGTGGCAGCCTGCCAAAACGTTACAAATTCTTCTCGCAACAAGAAACCCATCCGTTGGTAACTTCTCCATTAAGTCGGGAAAATGTAACGTGTCTTGCCGAAACAGGGACCTCGGAGCTGGCCATTTTTGCGGCTGGGAATAGGATTTCAGATGAGCAGACTGTTGCGGTTCCTATTCCGAGGATCTGCCTCGCGGATGGTGCAATTCTTGCTTGTTCGGTTCTTACTTGTTTCTGTCAATGCTTTGGGATTTCAAACAGGCTGTTCAAATTTTAAATCGACCAAGTTGACAGGATTAAAAAGGTTTCAACGCTCTGTTATTTAAAATCAAGTATTTCTTTCTCACTGATGTACGTACAGTCCTCGACAAAATAATAAGACACTTAGCATATTTTTAAAGTTCTTATATATTTAAAGGTAGAAAATATAAACTCCGTTGTGTATCCTGCATATTACATACTATTTCCAAAGTAAACATGTAAAACCTTAGGATTGTATCGCGTACCATAGCAAAATTAGAAAAAGATATGTAAACAGGGTCCGACACTAATTCGACAAAAGTATAAGACACTAACAGAAAAATGTTTGATTGAGCAAATAAAAATACAAAATTAATACTTTGTGATACCTCCCTTGAATTGAATTACGTCTACTAATCGCTTTCGGATAGTTTTATATAACTTTTTGATTTATACTTTCTTTTAGTTCATTTACGTTATTGTATTGTCTCCCATTCGCGTCGACTCGACTTGACAAATCTCCCCACACATTTTCTATAATATTTAAATCGGAAGAACGAGCGGGCCATTCCAAAATATTAATATTTTTTGAAGAAAAGAATTGTTTCACAGATTTTGCAGTATGGATTGCTGCATTATCCTATTGAGAAATATAGTCACCGCGCGTGATACGAGCTGCAGGCTCGTTTAACTGATCTGTTATTGGTTCAATATATTTATTACTATTCATCCGTCCTGAAGTTTATTTCTGTTTTTCCATAGTAACCAATAACGGCCTGTACCATGACACTGCCACCGCCCATTTGACCATTCTGCAATCATGGAAGTACAGTAATCTCGCGTTAACTGTCGAACAGCCGGGGGCTGGAGCGACAGGTATCGAGTAGTGGTATATTTTTTCACTGCGTTTACTACGCCAACCGCGCCGAGCGAGACTTCAATAGAGAGCCGAACGTAGAGAAGGACAGAATGAGATACGGATCGGATGACCGAAGCGTGTCGCCGTCGCCGGCACAGTTTAAAGGCCCACATTGTTGCTGTTGTTCGTTGTCTCCGAAACTTTGACCGTCGATTAAACCACTGAATAAAGTTGAAATTATATCGTGTTTGGTGTCATTTTAATCAGCGAAATGCTAGAAATAAGTTAGTGAAAGTCCCATAAAAAAATAATGAAAATTAAGAAGTTTGAAAATTCGATTCACTCGGGTCAAGGTCGTGGTGTTCACATCGATATACCCGAGCCGAGATCAATCATCGCCGCCGTGCGTCTCGACGCGGTGTTGGCCGGTAGTGGAATGGGTAGGCGCTCGACAAGTTTCGAATGACAGTTATCACGCGACTACTGTAGTAGGCCCAGCCGTCAAGGCCATCTAGATTGATATTTTTCTCGACACTAAAAATGACTTTTTTCCAGTTTTTCATCTAGTGGACGTGTTCACAAGCGAACTTTAGTCGTGCTGCTTTGTGTTTCACCATTAATTGTGATCGTTGTTTTAATTTCTTCCGTTTAATGTGTTTGCTTTCTTGTAAAATGCGATGTACATTTCTTAAATTTGTTTTCACACCTGGTTCTTCGGCAATTTGTCTTGCTGCGTCCTTAAAATTCGACGCAACACGCAAAATTGCACGTTTATCACGTTCGAAAGTAACGCTAGGTCTTCCACTTCCTTTCGTTTTTCCATAATCACTTGGATGTTTTAACAAATTGTAAATCGCGCACCTACTTCTGTTTAATAATTTCGCAATTGCATTAATACTGTACTTTTCCGAGCGCAACAGAACGATTCGACCGACCTCCCTTTTATCTAACTGCTTTCCTCGACTCATTCTTTATTTTTCGTTGTAATAAATGTACTTATATTGTAAGAAAATCACAAGATTCAACGTCTGAATACGTTCGCAGTAGAACACTTAATGGTAGAAGTCGCATGAGTGGAAAATAAGCCAAATGTCTTATACTTTTGTTGAAGCAATGTCAGTCCGTGTTCACGTATCTTTCTCTAATTTTTCTATGGTATGCGATACAATCCTAAGATTTTAACTGAGTGTACACTTTCCACCTTTAAATTAAAGAAATTTATAAATATGTTAGGTGTCTTATTATTTTGTCGAGGACTGTAATTATTTTGGCATTTCCGGGTTCGGAGGTGCGTAGAAAAATTGCTAGAACAATTCAGAATCCACACAATTCAGAAGAGTGTTTCCACAAAGGTCTGTTCAGGGTGTGTAGAGGACGGATCGCAAGAAGAAGCGAAAGGATCGGTTCGGGGATCGGGATTCAAGTGGCGAGACACTCGTTCACGCTGGTCGGACGTTCGACTTGCTACTAATCAACGTAATTCCTAACTTGTAAAACACACAAGCCGGTTCCGTGGTCCTTAACGAGGTTATCCCTTGTTAAGCATCGAACCCTTGCCGGATACGCTCCGTTCCGCTCCGCGCCGGGCTGCTCGCAAAAAACCGTGTGCGATCGCACGTGTCATTCGCTTACCGGAAAATGCTCCGGTCCTCTCTTCTCCTGGCCCCATGGTCGTCCAACTTCGGCCACGGGATCGACCGCTAAAGTCTCTTCGGAAGGAACTGGATTCTCCAATTGCATTCACTGCACCATTTTGCTAATAAGGAGCGATAGTGGCGTATAACAATTTCTTTTCAACAATACTGTATTAATTTCCTTCCATAATTTGAATTATTTTAGTGTTTCAAGTTTGACCTGCACATTTAAATGCTTTAAAAAAGTGGATTTGATAGTCCAACAATGAGACTGTGCATGGGTAGGAATTTTTCCTAGAGCATTTTCGAGGGTGAAAACGAATTTCCACCCCTCGCAATCACGGGCACCACGGAGGTACGTGTCCGTGTCTCCCCGATCTCTCGCCGTTAAGAGTTCCTGGGACGCGAACTTTGCCCTCTCTCGCCTCGAAAACGAAGTTACGGTTCTTATCACGGTCGACCGATGCCGGAGTCCGCTTTTTTTTCTCTCGGTCCCTTTGGTCTCGTTCACGGATGGAATTTGAATTCCGCTCCTAATCTGTCTGGAACTTTCCCCGCAGAACTTTTCGGCAAATCTTCTCCCCCAGCAAAGAAAATTCGGTGGAATCCATTTTTCTTTGTGGAACCGGAAGCCGGAGACTGCGAATCGTTCGCGTTCGGTCGGGAATTCTGCTCGAATGTTCCTATCCTTTCTTGTTTCTCTATTCGATTCGCTCCTCTAAATTTCAATAATTTTAGAATCTTTCCAAGCTAGACGAATTCAAAAATCTTCTCACACGAAAAAACTTTAGAAAGTGTTCACGGATTAAAAGAATTTTGAGAAAACGTTTTCACACAGAAGAACTAAAAAATTGTCATATACGAAAGAACATTAGAAGATGATCAGCCTGCTAATGGTCATTTGAAGACAGTGGAGACGGTACCGATGCAGAATAGTCAACGTCGAGAATTAACTTGTGTCCACGTCCGCGAAAGTAGAGGATGAGGACGAGGACAGCGAAACGACCTCGACGAAACCACGATACAAGCCGGCAAGCCGACCAATCGGCAACGGGACTCGGATTCCTCGACAATTGAACGGCAGATTCGGCCGGGTCCGGTTACCCGGATGGACTCTAATCGCGTGCCATTGCACGCTAATGGACAGTTACGTTTTCCCCGTAACGATGCTGGGACGCGGCCGAATGCCACGGGCCCTTATAATCTAATAAGCGGGCTCGAATGTTACTTAAGCTGCAATCAAGCCCACGGTAACCGAGCCGTTGTATTCAACTCCGGAAAAGATTTCACGGGACCCGCTGACGGTCGCGAAATTCTAATTAGGGACCTCTTGTCACTTGCTTATTCATTTGTCTGCATGAGAACAGAGTTCCCGTTGCGAACAAACGAATAAGCCAGTTGTATACTTCTAAAACATTATATTCAGAATAAATGTTGAATAAATGTTTTGATTATGTCGATCGTATATTGTTGTAAAGAACTACATTTTAAATGCTTTCGGCGCACTGGTTCGATCAAGTATACTACATAAACACTATTTGCAAATTTTCACAAAATCTTTATTTCAACGTTTCGATCTTTTTTTAGATCATTCTCAAGAAATTTTTAAGAAATGCGTCTGTAAAATAATAATAAATGCTGTATTTTATAAAAATATGTGACTTTAAGCCATTAAGGACAGATGCTATTTACTTGCTTAGTGCAATATAAAGTAAATGTTGAATGTTCTCGGCGCACAGGTTCGATCGTTTATTACTAATTATAAAGCAATTTTGCTAATTATCAAACAAAATCAACGTTTCACACCATTAAAAATGTGTTCATGTATGTGGAACAGCCATGGGATCTCCAATTTCCCCAGTTGTTGCAAATCTTGTAATGGAAAGGTTAGAAGAGAATTCTATTTTAAAATTGCCCTTTGAATTGGTTCTGTATAAAAGGTATGTTGATGATGATGACATAGTCACATGTAAAAGACCTGAACAATTGAAAATTTTGTTGGATACATTTAACAGCTTTCATGAAAGATTACAATTCACATATGAAATGGAAAACAATTCAAGTCTAAGCTTTCTCGACGTGAGTGTCATTAGAACAGAAAATAGGTTAAAAACGAATTAGTTTCATAAAACTAGCTGGTCGGGTAGATATGTAAACTTCTACTCGTTTCACCCTTTGCAACATAAAGTAGGCTTAATCAAAGGTTTGATAGATAGACCTATCTTACTCTCGGACCCTGAATTTAGACCCAACAATTTGCTGTTAATAAAAAATGTATTAAAACACAACGGTTACTCAGAAAATTTTACTTCAAACATCTCATCAAGGAACGTGTTTTTGAATTATATTATCCTCTTTTGGTTGAAAAACGAAAAGAAGATAGATTTAAAAGAACTGGTCCAATCAATTGGAAAAATACCGTTGTTATACCTTATGTTGAGAACATCTCAAATGACATAAAAAGGATCTTTCGAAGAGTAGGAATTCATACAATTTTTAGAATACTACATTATCTTAAAACCTTGTTTCCACCTATTAAAGACAAGCTACCATGCTTAGAAAGTTGCAATATTGTATACTCAATACCTTGCTTGGGATGTAGTCAAGTATAGTATATTGGACAAACGTCCAGAAATCTGAAAACTCGTATCACGGAACATAAGCATAATATTTTCTTACCTCCACTGCAACACACTGCATTGACAAAACCTTCACTTGAAATGGATCATAGATTTGATTTTGAGAACGCCAAAATTATATATAGCATGTACGACGCACGCAACACACGTGTCACACAATTAATATAATTTTATTTTCCTCAAACCAAATGAGTGAGTTTTTATGAACAATATTCCTTATTTTCAATCATTTAATAGTTTTTGAAATTACTATAACATATTTATTTTACAGACGCGATTCAAATAAATCTTGAAAAGGATCCAAACTAGGATCGAAACGTTGATTTTGTTTGATAATTAGCAAAATTCCTTTATAATTAGTAATAAACGATCGAACCGTTGCGTCGAAAACATTCAACATTTATTAACAGCAAATACGATCGATATAAGAAACATATTATATTGAGAAATTATAAAAATTGATTTATGGAATATAATGTGTTGCCATTTTCGTAAGACTACACTATGAATTATGTACACTCAAAATCAATTTGTACTACAACCTATCAAGTAAATCAAATTTTAATAAGATTTGCAAGGAGCGAGAATGTAACAAACAATATTGTAGTGTTAAACCGTAGCCTGGTGATAAAGATGTGCGAAGACGGTATAATTTCAATGTGTAGGAACGTCAGGGGAGCCAATCCGAGTTTAAGAAGGATCCAACGAGGCACGGGAGGTACGTGAGCGGAAGTATGACCGTCCGCAATTAGGTTCGCACTCGAGGGCACGATTTCTCGGGGGCCCACCCCACAGATTGACCGGTTTTCCGGGTGAAAAGGGAAAAACCGGTCGCACGTTAATCCCTGGGGCCGCGAGAGACGTACCTGTTCTCCTTCTTCTCGGAAGAAGCAAGAGACTGAGAGAAAGAGAAGGAGAGAAGGAGAGAAGGAGAGATTGGGGGAGGGGGGGCTTGCATAATTGCAGCGAATTAAATTCGTCTCTCGTGGCTCCGCCGGAAATCACTTCTCCTCACCACTCCCACGTCATTATTTTCTGCGCGGCTGCAGCGCCTTTCAGAGTTTACGTACTTGTCGTAGACCGGGTCGCTCGGGTTCGTTAACGAACTTCGGGCCCGGGTTCATCAGGTTTTTGTTAACGAGCCGCGGAATGGATTCGCTTTCAGGTAAAAACTTTCGCCTCCCCCGCCCATTATCTTTGCAGGTCGGAGCGGATCCTCGCGAGCGGACGCACGTGCTACGAATTATTACTTTATTCCGTTCGAACGAGCCGGAAAGTGACGTCCTGCATCCTCTAATATCTCCTTAGACCTGTCCCGCTTACTCTCAAACTGCTTCGGCCTCTTCCAACGATGATGGCATTTTACGCAAAAATGAGTAGGTGCAATTTGAAACATTTTTGAACGTTCGAAAGCTCAAATTGAAGGAAGAGACTGGAACTTCGTGACAAAGTTCGGTTCAAGAAAGAATACAGGGTGTTCCGTAACTGGTGGTACAACCGAGCAGGGGGTGATTCTACATGAAAAACTGAGTCGAAAATGTAGAATAAAATTTGTTGATACGAGGCTTTGCTTTCGAGAAAAATGAGTTTGAAAATTTGTCTAGTGCGCGTGCACTTGGCTTACTTGCGGCTCAACGGACTTTATTCCGAGTTACCTCAACCTTTTTTCGCAAAGGTTTTCGACGTTTGTATACATCGAATAAATCGAAGGCCGAGGTTAGAATGTTAGAATTACCTTTGAGGAATTCGTTTAATTCGTGAGGCAGTGGAATCCGTTGAGCCGCAAGTAAGCCAAGTGCACGCGCACTAGACAAATTTTCAAACTCATTTTTCTCGAAAACAAAGTGTTGGAACATCTGCAAAAATTAAGACGAGTGTTGAAGGATATTAAGAGTGTCACGGTATATTTTAACGGTCTTCCCACATCTGTTTTTCCGAGTGGACCCACAACAGGGGTTTTTCTTTCCCCTAAAACTTTCTCCTTAGCTTGACTTCAGTTTCGGCTCGTCAACTGTACAGGCGTCTTCTGACTAGTTTTCCTTCAGTCTAATAAAGTATAGATACAGTAAAAGCTCCTTCGTTGTCCAAAGGCCGGGGGTTTGAGCGGACAACGACCGTGCCCGGACACTATTTTTGATTTATGACTGCGTCTTTAGTGAAACGGCTAGTTAAATGACAAAAAAAGCATTCGCAGTCAAAAGCAGTCAACTGTCTGGCTTTAAAAAACTCTTTATTTCCTTGCCATATTCCTTTCCTATTGTTCTCCGTTCTGCGCGGGTCTAGACAGTCCTGGGACACATCTGGCGACCAGATCCACGCAGGCCTAATCCTCTCGTTGACAGGCAGTGGAGTGGGTAGGCACTGGACAACGATCGTGCCCACGATTCAGGACAACGAAGGAGCGATTACTGTACTTTGAATTCTCGTGCGTTATTTATGGTTATAAATACCCATTTCCATTACAAAGCCTTGTATCAACAAATTTTATTCTATATTTTCGACTCACTTTTTCATGTAGAATCACCCCCTGCTCGGTTGTACCACCAGTCACGGGACACCCTGTATATCGATTGTAGGACGTATTTCCATGAGAATTTTTTAACGTTTCAGAGCTGAAATTAAACGACGGCAGTTGACTATAAAACGAGTCGTTCAGGTAACAATTTCTCCGCGTCGTCGAAGGATTAAGGGTCCGATAAAAGTCTATCGACGCGGTCGATCAGACAAGATCAAGCAAGCGGGATCTCCTAAGTATGATCCAGTTCAGCAACGTTCGGAGGATCGATGCGGCAAGGAGCTCACGTCCTGGAAGAGTTACGAGTCGTGGGGGATCGTTCCCGTGTCCCGCAAGTAAAGTGAAATTAAATTTAAAGCAGCGACAGGATTTTAAAGTACAACGAGGCGAAGAATAAAATTCGATGTTTCATGGAGTGTAAGGCCGCGTCATTGGCGGAGATGTAGTTGCGTTTTCTACGGTGTCAGCGGGTCGTTCGAGGCTCCCGTGGACGTTCAAACGTGTATTCTCCGTGGCACACCCGGGCACAGAACCCCATAAAATCGGCTTAGTTCGGCGAGAAGACAGGCCACGAGGAGGCAGGCGAGTGGTGCCGCGCAAACTCGGGCCCGGGGTCGAAGTCCTGGGGATTTCGTTTTGTAAAACAGTGGCATCGCGGTCGATAGCGGCAGAAGTCGACTCCGAAGGATCAGCCCCGGTCCCTGTTTTCCGGCTGCGCCGCTAGAATTTCAATCCCGATAATCTCCTGCCTCGATAATCGAACAACTTCGCGCGATCCACGTCCGGGCCAGTCCGATATTTCTTTTTCCATCGGAGAGAGCCCGTGCCGATTCGATTAACCGTGCGATGCTTTCTCGCCCCGACCTGGGATACCCGCCCGGATAATCGTCGTTCACGGCTCGATGCGTCCTGTACTGCCGGGATTTTTATCAATTTCGGGGTTACATGGCCACCGGAGATATTGCCGGTTAACCATCTGCCTCGCGAGCTTCTTCCGAGAAACCCGACATTAGAACCGGTTTATTAATTTAATGGAAGAGGACGAAATTTTCTGCTCGGGCGACGTCGCGCCGTGCCGGTGATGTGGCTCATCATTGGCTGATCAGAGTTGCTTGGAGATTTTTTGGAAAACTTTATTCTTTAGGGTGGATAGTCAAAACATTGATCCCTAACGATGTGTATTTTTGTTGTACAATAGGAGACACGATTGGAGGCTTTGAATATTCTTAAATTGAAAGAATATACACAAAATGTGCTATAGATCGAATTCAAGAATGAATTATTAAGTGCTCCCATATCGGTGGTATTTGGCAGCCGCGAAACCCCGATGATCCTTTTAAGAATCAACCTCTGCGGTGCTGTCCGTTCCCAGAGTGCTAATTCTTCGGAAGATCTTCTCTGGCACCAGCGATTCCACAGCGGGAGAAAGAGGAAGAGAGGAAGAGATGGAATGGGGGAGAGGGAAAACGGTTTTCCCCGAAGCGCTTGCTTGTGTCCTCGGTCGCTTTGTACCGGCGGCGCGGTGTCGGCGCCGCAAAGGAGACGGTATCGGGGATCCGGCGCACCGGTATCGGGAAATCGGCTTAGCCGGCTACTCCCGGTGTAGCCAGCCGGTTCTTTTCCTAGGGCAAGCAAAGCTCCGTTCGTGATTTCGTGGATTGGCTGTGCACGGCTCGCAAACCGCAGCCCAGACCGCGGCTAAGGGCCGAGAGGACCAGCGACGCAAACCGGCAAGAATCGACGAAGCGCGGTCTGCTTTGTGGCCCCCGGGATGAACCTGCAAAGAATGTCCGGCCTCTGCGGTCGTGGAGGATCGATCAAACCCAACCCGGAAAAACCTCGAAAGCTCCCATCGACTTCCGATCTATCCAACTCGACGGAAACCTGCCGTTTTTCAGCCGTCGACTCACCGATCGACTGCGGAACGATCTTATAGGCATCTTTTCCCATTTTGTTTCTACAAAATTGAACTAAAAAACCTGAAATTAGCCATTTGATCAGGGGAATTGACGCGGATTGATGGGAAAAAGTCGCCCTCTCTCTGCTAATACCAGATTAGTGTCGGCTTAACAGAGGCTCCAGACTCGAGACACAAAATGAACAAACAATATGGAACCGGCATGAAATCAATATGAACCTTCAATCGAGGGTGTATATTACTGTGAATTCAAGTCGAATTTCCTTTTTCCCCCTGACTATTCCCTGACTCGAAAGAGAATCAACGTTGACGTAATTAGGCGTTGAAGCGGAATTAGGAGTCAACAATGCCGGCCCTCCTTTCTTCATCGCGATCTTCTCTTTCTCCCTCATCTCTCTCTCTCTCTCTCTCTCGTCCGTTTCTCGGTTTTATTGCGTGGCGTTTTGTCCGGCCGGGTTTTTCTTCTTCTTGTTCTTCTTCTTGTTCGCCCGATGGCTTTTGTCCGAGCCGTTAATTGCGAGCGACCCGTTTCACGCTACCAGTTATCGCGAGAAGTCCAGTTCCAGATTATATTAAACGCGAAACGGTGCGACGCCGCGCCGATGAAAATTGAATTCGCCGTGCTATGTGTGTCCAAGACAATACTCCGAATGCCGTAAGATTTACCGTGGCCGGTTTTCCCCGGGCTTGACCCAAACAAACCAAGAAAACTCGTTCGCACCAGCGCGCCGCTTCTTCTTCTTCTTCTTCTCCTTCTTCTTCCACTGTGGCTCCTCTTTCTCTCCCACGTTTATTTTCTCCACTCACCTATAGCCTTCTTCACGCTTCAGTTAATTTACGACTTCGCTATTTCTCTTCGGGTTACCGGCCGCCGCGTTGTAATCCCTTGAAACGGCCCTGTTGTCCACCGGCAGTTCCTCTCGGCGAGACCATCGTCCGGAATTCTCGTATTTTCAGAAATGGAAAGTTGCGAGCGAGATTGACAAAGAGGCCGATAAACTCTCGATCACGACCGGGCGAGAACATTGTTTTTTAACCCTTTGAAGTCGCAGCTATTTCAACATGAAAATTAAACATTTGTGAATGTGTGTAGTAATTGATTAGATACCAACAAATTTAATAATGTATGCAATATTGAAACGATTCATTCGAACACCTGCGCAAGTACATTTATTAAAAACTGTATTTCCTCAGGAATAAGCGGAATGAGAATCGCGGGTAGGTAGGTGAAAAAAGCAAAATTACGCGATTCGACGAGCGAGACAGGACGCTCGATCATCCGCATTAATTCTTGTCGCGCGAGTATCGGATTATCGCGTTTAAATGCGGCGCGATTTATCGCGATATCCTTATTGAATTATAAACACCGATGGAAGTGGACCTCACAATTACCATGGGGCGGTTACTCCTTCGGATCAGCGAAATTCGGATTAACGCGTAATAATTTCGCGAATTTCTCGACCGAGTTTCGAATCGGCGCACCAGCCTCTCTCTCTCTCTCTCTCTCTCTCTCTCTCTCTGTCTCTCCTAGTTATATCCGCGGTGTCCATTCCCGTATTTCGGGGTTCCGTGCATAATAAACACGTGTAAATTGTATACGATTCCGGCTGAATTACCAGAATGTGTGCCGGCTATACGTTTCTATCGCGATCGCGTTTCTCCGATGCGAAAATTCCGCGGGACGCAATACATAGGTGCAGATATTACAAATCGGGGAGACAACCGGATCGCCTGTTTAATTTCGCCGCGAGGACCCCGAACACGGATACCCATGCGTTCATTTTTTAAGTTTAATTCATTGTCAGCCAATATTTAACAAAAAAGCGATGGTAGCGCCCTGTGCAAACAATATCGCGGAACGTCGAGAGAATATCATCCGCCGCGAGAAAATTCTGCGGAGATCCGTCAAAGCCAGCCAACTGTACGCCTCTTTGTTCGCGGCCTCGTCAATGACTTTTCTGAGAGCACCGTGCCTCGCCCAACCACGCTCAATTATTTCCGCGATACACTTGCACGAGGAAAAACACCGACAACGCTGCTCGATATCTCCGTCGCGACATGAATTATAAGTGTAGACTGTGGATAGAACAAAGACGGACCGTATAAAATTAGTTCGATAAATTCAAGATATGTTAAACCAGAATACAAGTAAAATTGAAAGAGACTAGAATTAGATATTGTGTATAGAAGAACTATATACGAGATACGGTAAAACTGTGATAAAATGCACGAGGGGTAGTAAAGGGGTTGGCGAGTGGAAGGGTGGGTGAACAACAAGACCAGAGCTGGCGCGCGATCCAGACACCGAAATCAGCTTACGCCTATGGCAACAAATCTGACTTTGCAGATCGCGCGTCACCGGCTGATGCCCCGATTTACAACGAGCCAAGTGGCCGGCTACCTCCACGGATATATTTCGACGGATCCCGGAAACGCTCGTCCAACCGGGGGCTAAATCGTCTGAAATATTCACGGAAGAATATTTTCATCGGTCGATTCGGTAGCCACCCTCCAATTCCCTCCAACGAAACGTATTATACGAAAATACGTATTTAAAACAAGCACTAGCTCTCCAGTTCCAAAAACGAACGCAGAACTGCAACTTCTGAATTCTCTAAAATATTTCCTCGACGACGCGACGCACAGTGATCGACTCCTCGATTCTAGGTGGACAAAATGATAAATTTGATCAACTTCAGATATCTTCGCTGGCGTTCTATTTTGTTTACGAACGATTTATTCGTTCGATATATATCCTAATATTTCGATTGCACGTAGTTATTACGACGTAATACGGCGTTAAAGTTTTGCCTGTGCGATATACTAAAAATAAGCTAATTCTTCCTCATCGTATAACTTGTTTGTTTGTTTAAATTATTATCTAAAAAATGGAGCGTGTAAGCGAAGGTAAGTATGTGATTTTTACATATCGGTATAATTTTATTTTGCCGTGTAGATCATATAAAACACAGGTTAACTAATAATACTATTTAAGAAGAGATCAAATTGTATAACTTCTTTTCCCGGACTCGGCCGGACTTCGTTCTTTGATAGTTTTGAAGAATACTTATTTCAAAGTAATGATACTAAATATCGCTTGCCCGTTTTTGCCCGTTCGTCATTTATATCATTTTTTAGTAAGAGGAAAATTACTAAGAAATGTTCTAAAGAATTAGCAGCAGAGACAAAGAGTTCACTCAAATCACCTTAAAAAAGATTATAATTTATAATAATTTAGAATATGCACCTTTGTCATGCACATTCGTTATTATAATTTTGTAATTTTATATTATAGTTTTGTAGAACTTTATCTAATTTTTAAATATAAGTTAAGATTAATTCTTTCCATTTTGTGTATTGTTTATTCACGTATTTCAACAAAAACTATAAAATATTTAATTTATGTTATTTTATTTTATTATTAATATATGTATAATATATATATATAAATATTTTTTAAATATTTATTTTATGTTATGTCCATTTTAAAGAAGTGATATACATAATTCTTTTAAGGTCATGTAGTTTTTATACACTTGTTTTAATTATTACTACAAGAGAACACAAATTTTGTATTTTGTCCACCTAGAATTGAGGAATCGATCACTGTGCGACGCCGAGGTTGAAAAATCGTGGGTCACGTTTGCTCGTTAGTCTTTTTTACTTCCGGTGTCATCGAGAACTCCTCCAAGCCAGGAAGTCGGCCTGGGGAAGAATGTCGACACGTATATCGGGCCGTTGCGCGTTGCGAAGAAAGTCGAACGACGAAGAGGCGAGAAGCAGAAAATCCGCGGCAAGAAAGAGCAGTCCGCGGGAGGGATTCATGGCCGACGAACAATGCGGCCCGCGCTGCCGGGGGTGTGCGAAATTTCCAGGGGCTCTGGGAGCAGCCCGCGACTTCTTTTGTCCCGTCTGGCAAACGTACCGAGCCCCGAGATCGGCCATTTGCCAAACGAGATTGAAGATTTGCGCCGCCACGCCGCGTTATTATCGCCGACGCGTACAGATGACGAGCAACGGGAAAGAACCGCGAAGGAGAAGACGAAGGAGACGCCGCTGGCGCTCCTGGACCGAAGACCAGCGAATCCTCATTGCTCGCTGCGACGAAAAACGCGGACGAAAAGCGTCGTTCTTTCGAGCGACAGTTATCTGATGCTCGTCGATAAATTATCGCGGATGGTTGGAAGCGGAGACTATGGTAACTGGAATGCCTGATTTTAGGCATTCATATGTGTCGGAATCTTTATTCGACACCGAGCGGCTTGTACGCTATGTCATTTTATTAATCGATACTAAATCGACGAAAAAAGCATAGTCGTATTATATCGGAAGAAAACTGTAGCGTTGTTAGGAATGTGGGAATGATTACATCGGGAAGGCCATCAACCGACCGAGTCGTCCCTCCCGTACCGAAAACACCGAATGTCACACGTTAGCTGCTGTAAACAGTCGAGGACCGGGGGAATGAACTGGCAAGTAAACCTAGGCCAGTGTCATCGCCCGTACCTCGACTAGGTCACGAAAAAACCCATGTAGGTGTGCCGAGACGCACGTGTGTGTACGACGATAAAGCCAGGCCGCGAAGAACGCGGAACGTCTTTTGTCCAAAAACGCAACGATACGAACCACGATACGAAACACGAACTCGAACACGACTTACGGCTACGACACACGGTTAACGATTACGATTTACGGCTTACAATTAAGAATCCGCGAATACGGACACATTTTGTATTGTACCTGTACTGTCTATCTTTGTTGTTTCTGTCGCGTTATTCTAAATAAAGGGCAGATATTTTACTATAAATAATCCTGTTCCTACAGGAATTCGAACTTTCATCGAGACGAGATTGACCAGCACATGGAAAGCCCCCTGAACAGAAATGCTTTCTGCATCGGTTTTACAAGAGTGCGATACATCAGCTCGCGGGGGTAGTATCGCGGGGTTGCTGGAACTAGTTATCTGTACGGCTGGCGGCGGCCCAATCGACGCGCACGCACCCTTCCGTTTCTGGAAGGAGTTCCCTCGTGTTAACTGCTTGACAAACTAAGTTAACGTTTCTTACGTTGTAATTGGCTCCACACGGCACACAGAATTGTATAAGCCACCGCGATGACGACGACGACGACTACGACGACGACAGAGAATCGCGTAGAAACGGAGAACGAAGAGAACGACGAGGAGAATGAGAGATAGAGGGAGAATGAGAGGGTGGATACGCAGCCGTGGGGCGGCAAGGGGGATGATATTGTTGGCGTTACACCGGTTACCGCGTCGATTCAATTCGAGGAATCTTCGAGGGGGGACGCGGGAAAGCGTTCAAGGGAGTTTGACTCTCGATGCGTGTGGCAAATTGTCGTGAATTCGCCTCGGTCGTTCCTCTGTCGCGGTTCCTCCCTCCTACCCTCGGCGCGCACCCTCACGCTCTCCCGTGTTCGCCTACGCGAATTCCGGTAATTTTGGGAAAGACAACAAAGAGGGATGTTAATTGCTACCGAGTATGAGAGACGCGATAATTGGTGGCAGATAGCGTGTGCCGTGCCGCACCGGCACTGAGCCGACCCGTGTCGCGCTCCACATGCGTCGCTATTTTCCGGGCTCGCGTGTCGCCATAGAAATTCGATTTACGCCTCTCGGAATGCGAAATCTTCGCCGATCCCGTCGACGCGCGGCATCTTCGAGCGCTCGTCTGCGTCGCAAGTCGAAACTTCGCCATCAGCGAGCTAATTAAGATGCTTCGATTCCAGCCTCGAGGCCCGCGGAAGCCATAAACACACTTCACGACGTATCTCAATATGACCAAGGAGTGTTTCTGCAACATTTTCAGAGTATGTACCACCTCGTAAATCGTGATCAGTTTTGCATCGGGTGTGCGATACGTATGCACGTGATCCTTGACGTCGGATTCTTCGAAGCGGTTCTCTCTTTCGTTCCTGTAATTTATTCACCGAGTACGAAACGTCCAATTACGCGGCACTCGATTGTCGCTTCACGCGTTCTCGCCGATCCAGACACTCGACAATCCAACGAAATCAGCTCGCAAGTGTGTAGTCGATTTTTTCGCAAGCCCTCGGGCGCGGTAGTTGAGTGCGACGGTTGAGTGCGAGCTTCTTCGGTTCGTCGACTTTCTGAATCCAGAGTCGAGGGTCGTTGGGCCGGGTCTTGCACCATTAAAAAATAATAAGTTATCTTTCACTTCTCTTTTATGCGGCGCCCTTAATTAACGCGGGATCTCCTTATTTCGGGACCGGCGAAACATTTGTACGAGAGTAGACAAATTTGAACTCAGGTTGTAATGTGGAATTACATAATCGAAAATTCTAAATATTCTTCTTCTGCAAAATATTCATAATTGTTACCAGGTATGTAAATATGAAACCGGAATTTTTGTATAGAAAATACACGTTTATTGTATTTCAATGATACACAATATTTTATTCGAAGTATTGCCCATCGGTAGCTACACATTTTTCCCATCTCGCTGACAATTTGTGGATGCCACGCTGTTCCTCTTTTGAGGCAAACCATTCATCGAGCCATTTTCGTACATTTTCGTAAGATGTGAAGCGCTGCTCAGCAAGTGCGTGTCCCATCGATGCGAATAAGTAATAATCGGATGGAGCCAAGTCTGGTGAGTAAGCCGCATGCGAAAATATTTCCCAACTAAACGCCTCAATCGTTTCATTTACCGGTTTTGCTGTGTGTGATGGTGCATTATCATCAAGCAAAATCACTTTGCGTTGCCTTTTTTGATATTCCGGTCGTTTTTCACGCAAAGCTTGATTCGAATCGATCATTTGTTGTCGGTAGCGTTCAGTATTAACGGTTTCGCCAGGTTTTAGCAGCTCATAATAGATCACACCCTTCTGATCCCACCAAACACAGAGCATTGTCTTCCGTCCATAGCGATTTGACCTTGCAGTCGATGTCGATGGTTCGCCTGGAGTTACCCATGATCTCTTACGCTTAGGATTCTCGAAATATATCCACTTCTCATCGCCAGTCACAATTCGATGGAGAAATGACTTTCTTTTGTACCTGGCGAGCAGCATTTCACAAGTGGTCCTTCGGTTTTCCTGCTGTCTTTCATTCGGTTCATGTGGAACCCATTTTCCCATCTTCTGAATCTTCCCCATGGCTTTCAAACGTATGGAGACGGCTTCTCGTGTCACATTTAATTGATCCGCGAGTTGTTGTTGCGTTTGAGCGTCATCCTCATCCAACAATGCTTGCAAATCGCTGTCTTCATACTTTTTCGGTGGTCTTCCACGTTCTCCATTTCTCACATCAGAATCGCCATTTTTGAATTTTTTAAACCACTCAAAGCACTGTCATTTACCGAGAGCATGCTCACCGTAAGCTTCGACAAGCATTCAATGCGATTCTGCAGCAGTTTTCTTTGAATGGAAAGAGAAAATCAATGCTGTCCGCAAATCGTAGTTTCCAGCCACAAAATTCGACATGTTCAACGCTATTAAAAACTATGCTGTTGTATGAAACTTGTATGGTTGTGAGTTGAAAATCTTTATCAGATGTCAAAACAAGAAAATGGCGTCAATGACGCGGTTTGACAGCTAGAGCCACCTATGGGCAAATTCCGGTTTCATATTTACAGACCTGGTATGTATATGGGGAAGATTATCTAATCTTCAGAAGAATTTGAATTGTTATTTGCCCTTCATTATGTCGAAACATGAATCGCAGGGTCTGCGTAGGGCGCAGACGGTCCTGAGATGATACTGCAGGCTTATACTCGCGTGTTGCACACACGCACAGTCTCGTCGGCGTATCTGCGCGTACGTGGAGTCGGCGGAGTGCTTCGGCAGCCTGAAATTCCAGGACCGTTGGGGACTGTTCAGGATCCGACAGTTCGGCGCGAAACCAACCCCCGCCGCACGCGTATTTAGGATGTTTCGGTGCGTGCGTGTGCCCCGACTGCTATAGGAATTCGGCCGCGTGCAACGAGAAAGAGGGGAGCGCCGATTATTATACTCGAGTCTGCTCGGATGAGGATCGTAATGCAACCTGCGCTGTACAACTATTTTCGAAGTTAACACCCCTGCTTAATGTTGACGAGCTCAATTCGGAATTGTTTGGTACGGCTCCCTCTATCGTTAACACTTCAATTGATAATTGATAATAATCTTTTCTCAAAAATTATTACGTGGAGTACGGAATTATTTGTCCGGGATTAAAGTGAATTTTGAAAAGAATTCATTCGAAATTCATTGAGAAGCATTAATTCGTGTTTTCTCTATAAAATATCGAAAGATCGTCCTACCGTGTATAGAATTACATTAGAATACATGGAAGTAGGGAAATGAAAATGTCGACGACAGTTAAAGTCGAGTGACCAGCAATTCCGAGCGTTTATGCCTGTTTCTCCAGCGGCGTAAATTAAAACGGTGGTAAACTGGTCCATTACGGAATAGCACGCGCGAGCACGGTGTTTCGATACGGAAATAAATTCCTCGTTACTTCGGCATCACCGTCGTTGGAAATATATTAAGCCGAGGAGAGTCGAAGGGACAGAGAGGCCGTTAGCCGCCGCCATTTTCGTTTACGATAATGCAACCGTTTTGTTAATAACATAATATGGTAGCCGGGGAATGTATCTAGAGATTCAGCGTCTCGTTAACCGGCTGGCGACGCGCCATAAAACTGTCGTAAACCTGCGGAAATGAAGGACGTGGATTGGAAGAGGGCTGGGTCTGGATCCTTGATGAGGCCGGGGAGCATCGATATCTAGCTCATGCGAGTCGAGTCAGCCTCGATTTTTAATTAGGCTGGTTAATTGTGTCGAAAATATCGACCCGAAAGATATCGTTATTCGGAGTACCATAAAATGACAAAAAGTCGTACATCAACTTTTAAGCACTCGTCGTAAAGAGGAAACTTCCATTTTGAACTCTGTAATGATTTGAGTGACGGAAAAAATTTTGTGAGCTCCATACAAGCGTTTAATGGTACAGTTGTCGAAAGTAGCATCTCTCCGCTCTGCTCGGGTGTACGCGAGCAGGTTCGCGCGCAATTCCGTGCGGTAGCCAATTACTTCGCGAGGAATTGCGTTTCGCCGCGAGTTACGAGGTCTCGGAGGTATATCGAACAGTGGTGGAAGGGTGTGCGGGGGGTTGGAGTCTCGGTTACAAACTTATTCGAGTTATAACAGTTGCGAGCCACCTTGGGCATCGTAGCGGGACTTATAGCGTTCGCGCACGGAGGTTGGTTGGTTAGGGTACCTGCACACCGTGACACGGGGCTTGGGGTGGGGGGGGGCGGGGCGGTTAGGGCTCTTCCCGCGTGGGTGCCCTAAAGTGCGCAGGGGCTGCCGGAACGGGGAGCAAACTGCCGCGAGTTAGCTGCGCCGGTTGTATCACCTTTTGAGCACGCAGCTGCGCTAACTCGCGAATCTGCTTTCAATTAGCCGCGCCGAAGGATTCGCGAAGGGCGTCGGGTTACGTCTCCCGGCTGGTTCTAATGAATTACAGGTCCCCGCGACTGGTGCTCTCTGTTTTATGCGCCTCCGGAGTTCGATACGCCAGACGGAATGATTAACGAGTCCGCCGAGGCGTTTCTTGACTCGGAACAACTCGCGGATCCGCGACCCGCCCTCCCAGGATCCCCTTGCCACCCGCTTCGAACCCGCGAATAAGAAATTCACGGTTCGCCAAAGCCGGAATTTCGAATTCGATACGTTTCCCGGTGATTTTTCTTTTTTTCCCCTCTCTCTTGTTCTCTTCGTTTACAACGCGAAAAAGTTCGAAATTCTCGCGCGAATCAGCGCTAGGAATCCCGGCTACTAATTGCGACGAAACCGGAGCACCCCAGGAGGAGGCAGCAAAAATTAATTAATGTTTCCATACGTCCGGAACAGCGAGCAAGATTGTTACGCCACTGCCCTACCCCCGACCAGTTCGCGCGGATCGGTTTCCGAAGAAGTTTGCGCGTACCGTGTAATCCGCAAAAACGCGGGAAATAATGATCACCAAATTGCCGGGAACGTGATATATGCGAGTCCGAGGTTTCTGTCCCATTAAACTAATTTTTTCGAGCGGAAATTAACTTTGGCCCGCAAGTTCGTTAAGTCAAGGTGCGAACTGTAGCAGTGAGTTTTAATTTGGCAAATGGAAAGTATCGTGGGAATTGGAAGGTTGAGACTGAAATTATTCTTCTCTGATGATCTACCTGTCTGAGCGGTGCCTCTGTTTCACTTGTCTGATTACAACGCCTCCCTATTCTACTTCCCATGGCATGTTTTTTCCTCGCTTCAATTGTCTGAGTACATATTAGTCTTGATTCTACTTGTCCGACCATATACCGTCCCTGTTTCACTTATTTTCTCGCGAAACTAAATTCTACTTGCCTGATCATATATCAACCTCGTATCACTAGTCCGAGCATTTATTATTCCCATTGTTCTACTCGTCTGCTTGTGTTCCTATTCCCATTCTACTCGACTGACCATAGGTCGTCTTATTCCACTTGTCTGAGCATATTGTACCCCTGTTCCTCTTGTCTGACCATAGACCACCCTTATTGAGCTTGTCCGACCACAGACTGACTCTATTTCGCTCGTCTGGCCGTATGACGACCCATTCTACTTGTCTGTAAGAATAAAGGGATGCTCGCGTCACGATCTAACGAACATTGACACTTAATTTCACTTTTGTATAGCAAACAATAGTACCGAAGGCCGTTAGTTAACGAATTCATGGATATCGTAATACTTCCGGTAAATTATATAAGTAATTCAACGAAACCAAGTGCAACGAGTCTTACAATACAGTCAAATCAAAAAATCTAATCATCAGATAATTAACAAATAGACACTGATTCTACCAGTTTCCATAGAACGATATCGTCACGGAGAAACCGCCAGCGTCACACGCGCACGAATTCTTTCCCCTCGATGCATTTATATTCATAGTCTGCGAGAATTCGTGAACCGGGAACAGCAAGAGCTGAAGACAGAGAAACATAGCGACGAGCAAAGAGAGCAGGAGCAAGAGAGAGTGAAGAGGTAGTAGTCGCAGAGCTAACAAGTCGAAGTAGTGAGGGGTGGTCAGGGGCTGGCGGCGGCGGTGGCAATGGTGGAAGGAGATGAACGAAGTCGTGCTAAGCAACTTAGATTAGTTGAATCGACTGGCCTCCGCTGGCGAACCGCCAGGCCAAATTGTCAAGAGAATTGCTCTCCAGTCTTGCCGCTACACCGCACCGCCATTCCTCACCATCCCACCCACGCCCCACAATCCTACCCCTCCCCGCACCCTTTTTCACCGATCTGCTCTCCTGTGCGCGGTAAAACAAAGCGAAGAACCGTGGACGCCTGTCGTCCGCGCGGATTCTGCAAAAATTCGCCCGACACGGCCCGACCCAACCACGTTATCCGTCGACCAACCCGACGGTTACGACGGCATTAATATTTTACGTGAACCTCGTGTAACATTCATCTCCCAACGAGTTCTTCAACTGTACAACGTCACCGTCGCCCCTCGTTTAATCATGAATCCTTCGTTTTCCACCTGTCCAACCGTATGCTGCGGCTGTTTCACTCGTACGAAAGATCCGCAGTCTACTGAACACGTCTAGTGGAACACCGAATGGAACATCATGCATGTTCACCATCAATTCTGCCAACAATTCGACGGTCGAGCAGTCTAATTGCAACAGTATTTGCTCGATTAAGACCGAAACGCCCGTCGAAGCGAAATCGAAAATTCTTGGCCGGCCAGTTCGAGACGTGAAAAGTGACGAGGGAAAACCGAATTGTTCGTGAAGAGAGGCAAACAGCCGCGCACCGCGTATCCCGCAATATGGAATCTGAGGGAGACGTTTGTTAAATGACTTCGGTGCCGCTACAGGCGGATGATAGATGAGGACGCGACTGCCTCGGCATCGGCCGGCAACCTGGAAAAACGACCGCCGCCCTTCCACGGAATCTAATAAAACGAAACCGCGTGCCAGGACCCTCCCGTATATACAGGCTCGATCGGCCGCGCAGGAAATAAAGGATCCAGATAAAACCGCCCACCCGACGCGACGCGCAGTAGTAACACGTACTCCCTGGCCAACTTCGAGTGTCCTCGGGCAATCATTTTTACCGGCGTGCACGCCCGGGACCGTTCTGATTTGCTCTCGACGGTCGACTACTCCAGTTCCTAGCCTGCCGAAGACACAGGATCGATGGTAACGTAGCATTCCCGTCGTTTTTTCCCGGTGAGCGGATTCCACTTTCTCCGTAGTCGTCAAACTTGATTCGTTGCGATTGTCATTGTCAGAGGTACATGGAAGACTTTTGGTTGGAACAGCTTGGTCATCATTAATAGTAATCATTAAGTCTTTCTACTTGTCTGTACGTCTCTGGTCGAACTGTCTGAGCTTTCCCATTATGTTCCACTAGCAGGAAGGTTCGTGCTAACATTAGCGAAGATACAAAAATAGCTGCGTGATCGAGTCTCAATCTTTTACCAATTCCAGACTAACTACGACTGTCCCGACGTCAGGAATCTTCATTAGAAGCACCTTTCGTCCCTTTCCCGATTTTCTAAGGAGGCGGAACGTCGCCCTGGAAAATTTGTATCCGTCCGTCGGTCGTCGCGAATTTCCGGTAATTGACAACGGGATAGACTAGCCGGGACCGAGACGAAGGTTCCCCAATATCCCGTATCCTTCTTAAGATCGTTAACAAGATTTGCGAGCGCGTCAAAGCTGCTCCCGAAGATTCTCTAGAAAACAATCGACGTTCAGCCAACCCGTAAGAGAAGCTCGTTCCAGAATGTCCAATTAAATCCTATCCTTTTATTCTCCAATAAAAATGTCAATAATTTTCCTTCCTCTGACATTCTACATCCTCGTCGTTCAATTCAATCGATCCTGGAACTGCCGGAAATCTTCATAGTCCTGTTCGGAGGTCTCTGCGTCGAAACCGAGAGAATCCGCGAAGTGTAATGTCGGCAGCAGACAAGTTTGCACTCGGCCACGTCGAACTCCGTGTCCCCTCAATTATTGCAACGATCCGAGTTCCTTGACAAAGCCGCAATTCGACCGGTTCGCCTAGCCCAGCTGGACAATATCTAGGTTGTCGCGCGGAAGATCGCGCCGCAACGATACCGAGGACAAAAGGAGGCCGTGATTTGTTAGCGTGCCGAGATACGGGAATTGTCCCTCGGACTAACAGCCCTGTCCGCTGGTTTTTGCGATCGATCACACCGGCCGTGTTTCCCCGGGCCAGGCGTTCGTCAGGCCGCGCGGCAGAGCAATTTTCGCGTCGCCTCTGCTACGCGCCGCGCCGGGGGCTTTTCATCTTGATTTTTGGTGTAAACGCGGCCACTGACGACGACGATAACCTTTGATTTATCGTTCGTCCGGTAATAAAGATATCCAACCACGCGGAACCAGATGGGCAGCGCCACTGTTGCGGGATATTCAACGATGCCTACTCGCGCCTCTGATTTATCGAGTTTCGCGCTGAATCAGCCTGATCTACTTAACCACCGTCACGATGCTGTTCGTTCTGCACGGAAAAAATTGTCTGCGAAAGCGTTTTTACACCGGGATTTGTACAGTCGTACTTTTCTTCATTTCTACGGTTCTACACTTTCACGTTTGCAAATTAGCACGTCTCCAGATTTATGCATTCCCACGTTTCTACATTTTTACATTCGTACACCCGTACATCTGTGATAAAGAGTAGTGTCTAAAATATAATATGAAACATTGAGAAGAGTGAAGCATTAAAAGGTGTCGGTGCATCATTCACACAATTCCCATTCTGAAGAAAAGAGAAACGGCCCCAACCATCTCCAGAAACATCCCCACTACGGTGCTCCATGCAAACATCGACGCCCGCAGCGAAATCAGAATCGTTCCCATGACACTACGGTCGATCGCAAACCAGTTATCAGAGGAAAGATCACTGGATCGCCTGGAGGGCCGAAAGAAACGGTAACAGGCCGATCTATCTCCGCGAGCTCGGCATATTAAACACGATTTAACGCATCCCGGGGCTCGCAGTTATTCAACGCCAGGTGGGAGCCGGTTTCCATTGACACTTCAGCTTTATCAAGAGGCGCAAGTGTTCCCGCTCATATTCCCGGGTCGTTTATCAGACGAAGTTCCGGCAGGGGTGAGGAAGAGTAGGAGAGAAGACGAAGGAGGAGGAAGAGGTATCGTGTGTGTATGTGTACGTCGTAGGTGGGGTGGGGTGGGGAGGGGAGCGGGGTGGTTCTCGAGGTGTGCGCCGCGCCGCGCCGCGCCGCACCGGTGGTAAGAACAACGTTTCCCGCCGTGTCTGTAGCGTACGTTCTGCCGCGGTGGTACGTCTGGATCGAGTCCTGGCCAATCCATTCCCGGGGCTTCCAGTTCTCCTTGGGTTGTTCCTGGCCCCGGCTGGAAGTCATCGACAAATGCGTCGGCGCCGTGGTCCCGACGAGTTGCCCCGGGAAACTGATACGAGACGTCCAAGACCGATGGACGTTGCTTCGAGCCGGCTTATCGACGCTCGAAATCCTTATCTGTCCGGAGGGTTAATCTCGGGGAATCCCTTTTGCGCGGGTGTTATCTCCGGCCGAGTCCCGGAGCAGCAGCGTCTCCGTCTTCCAAAGAGAAAGCGAGGGGCGGGAGAGAGGGAGAGAGAGAGAGAGAGAGAGAGAGAGAGAGAGAGAGAGAGAGAGGCAGAAGCAAACGAAAACGACGCCACCGCAACTTTTTAACTCGGCTCAATAAATCTCGTCGCTTCCTCGATCTCCGCCGATCTCTTTCGACCAACACCGAGGACTACTCGGTCGAGGAGGGCCGAGGTTCTTCTGGTCTATTGCTAGCCTCTATTTCGTTACTGTTTCTTTCCTCTCTCTTTGTGTACGATTCCAGGGGAAGACTGTTCGGCATTGTTTCACTCTCAAGGGTTTGCGTTATCGATCGACACCGGGAAATTCAATAAACTCGGCCAGATTCGATGAACTGTTTCTAGTGAATCCTGGGGGTGTCGGGGGTGTTTCTTGCCAACTTGTGGCTACATCCTTGGCAATTGTTAATATCTCCGAACGAACTAAATATGCAGGTTCTCCAGAAATGAATTTGCAAATATCGTCCTTTTCCATCGTTTACATTCGCCCATTTTCACTCGTACAACGTCAACTCGGATAAGGAGTAGCTCCCTTTGTTTCACTTTTTAACCCCGTTCGAAGTATTAAGTTATATTTTTGCCGGAGCCCGGGGCTCTCGGTTTCGCGCCTTACTTCCCGCTTATTCGGATCCCGTTGGTGTTTGTTCGTTTTGCTCGACGTTGCGTCCGTAGTCCGTAGCTGTCCCACAAACCGGATTCACTTTTCCGGCATGGTTGCTCGCCCCTTTCCGGCGTTCTCCGTTTCCCGCGGTCATTTTGTCCCCGTGGTTTCTTCGTTTTGCAATAACCCCGGATACCGTTAAATTCTATTTCGACTTTATTCCCGGGGAAAATAAAATGGGCCGGCTTTATACACCTCGCCGTCCACCACTGGCGTTTCTCACTTTTACCTCTCGGCTTCCCTTTGTCTGCGAGCGAAACGCCTTTGGCTGCGGATTTAGTCGACGGACGCCGAGATGCGCTCTTACAGAGGATTTCGCTACCTTCTGACGGTCTGCTCGCGCACACAATCTTCGAATGATGTTGGAGATTCAGCGGAAAAATAAAATTGCATTCTTCTGTTGCCAATATTTAAGCATTAATAATTTCAACTGTGAAAAAAATCGTCTGTCAAGAGGTTGATCATACTAAATAAATAAATGGGTGATTTGAGTGTGTCAAGAGGTTCAATGTCAAAGAACCTCGTCTGTCATAAGTTCGAAGGATCAGTTTAAGCGAATCAGGCTTCTTCCTTCCCGGCAAGCGCTTCTTTCTATGACCTGGGGAGGGGGTGGATTTTTCAAGAGGTCCGACGAGTTTGCTTGTTAGATCGCAGCGAAGTTCAGCTGAGATAGCGGTAATTGATGAGGTCAATGGTTCAAGGGTCGCCCTTAATCCTTCAGGCCGCGGTCCGCCCCGACAGTCGAGCATCCCCTATTTCCGCGCCAGCTGGCAAAGTCGAGAATAATTCAAATAAAACCGGGTCCTGGAACCGGTCCGCAGTTATTTTACCAATTGATACGCCGCGCCGAGTGCGCGCCGACACTCCATTAGTTTACCCAAACAATAAATTTGTTATATATCGAATGAGATTCGTTCGGAGCGAGTGTGCGCAATGTGCGCACCTTTTTCGCAGTTTAAAAAATTAACCACCACTGATTTTCATTAAATTAATCGCGAGGGCGCGCGCGCGTTTGTACCGTGCCCCGATTAATAATTTTCTGAACAACTCGTACCCACTTGCGGACGTGTTTAATTCAGCAAACTCTCCGCTCTTTCGCTCGATGGAATCGTTCGGAATCGACTCGATTGGTTTCGAGCTTGAGAGTTGAATTTTTCACCTCTTTCCCCGAAACTTCATATCTCATTGATGTCGTTGATAAGAGCCGTCGCAGTTCCTCCTTTCGTGTCCTCAAGGCGCGTCCGTAAATCCTGATTTTTCAGGACCGTTACATTTCACTTCGGCGCGGCGACCAGCTCTACGCCGCGCCGTATAACAAGTTTCCCTTCCCAGTCGTTGAAAATTTTTCACAGCCATTCTTCCCTGACGTTCCGCGACCCCTATTCGTTGTCCTTAAGGTGGGTTCGCATTAGGAGCCGGTGAAAATGTCTAGGAATTGGTCTACTAAATTTTTATTAATTTTTTACATTGATACAAAGTGCTCGTTGCACACAAGATCATTAAAAAGTAGTCGAGCTTACGTTTGCACGTCGTTGATGCAGGTAAATAAACAAACGGAACTTCTCTCTTTTTGTGTCGTTCATTTAGCAGGGGAGACGGCGCGGCGGCGCGGCGTCGCCGGTGTCAAAGCGGCTTGTAAAATTAACCGGCGTGGAACTTCGGGAATCCTGATAGAGATTCAATATTTATACTTAACGAAGTTTCTGCTGGGGAGAAACTCGAAACGCTCGAAGTATCGCTACGTCGTTGCACGAACAAGTTTCGAATTTCGCGTACCTCGATCGAGTCGATGCGATGATGCGATGGCGTCGCGTCGCGTCGTCTCCTTTCCCTGTTGAAGGAAAAGCATTTCCGGCGGAGTTTTCCTGCTGGAAAAAAGTTCGAGGAACGTGGCTCGGATCGGCCGCAAAAAATCTGACGTCCGAAATCCCGGTAAAAATGTGGCTTGGTTTACCTGGAATTGCCGGTCCCGTCGAGCTGCAGCTCTCTCTCGAACTCTGATATCCAATCTCGACCCGCTCGAAACAGGGGGGCACCGAAATCCCGTGATATCCCTTCCCATAGACCCCATACACCCTAATTGGAACATGTCTCCGGCAATTTTTAAATTTTTCTTAGATCTCCCTTTGAATTCACGGAAATCAATTTTCAATCAATTAAAACGATATAGTTTCTTTGATAGAATATCTGCTATCAGGTGTGTAGATTTCTTAAAATAGCACGATGTTGGCAACTTTCTCTCATTTCCTCGGTTCGGAGGTCTGTACGGTTTTGGATTCTTTTCGAAAAGGACGAGACGGACTCGATCGTCGATTTTTCGAGAAGGGGGCCCGAGGGAGCAGCGCGATCAAAATTCACCTGGAGCTCCTCACCGTAATTCACCGTGACGATCCAGGGGAGGACCGGTTCGCGAGAAAATCATCGTCGGGTACGTGCTCGCCGGCAAAAAGGCTGCCGCTTTTGTTCGCGTACGTGTGTGCAGATACCGTCCCCCGTTGCACCGGAGACACGGCTCTCTCTCTCTCTCTCTCTCCCTCCATGGGGTTCGTTTGTTATGTGTACAGGTGACGGGGAACCGGCCACCGAAAGAATATACGCTGCTCGAAACTTTGGCAACGAATTGCTTTGTCGGCTTTCACACGCACCACGCTGCCCCGAGTTAGTCGACCATTTTTCTTCTTTAAATTTGATTTAAATGAACGACGAGAATCGGCGGCAAATAAAATGTTACTAGTGCGCGAAAAAATCGGGTAAACACGATCTATAGACGTTCCAGATAGACTGTCATCGTTTAAATTTATTTGTTCTGGCAATTTCGTATGCTTTTTTGGAAATCCGAGTGGTGTCAGACAGTTTCAAAATAGGTGTTTCGCCGGTCCACGACTCGTGAAGCGAGCTGTAGTCGGTCGTGGGGTCGGAATCGGACGCGGTTGCGGGGGTGGGCATAAAGGTGGTCGCAGAGAACAAGAGAATTTAATTTCTCGGTAACATTACACCTTAGGAGCCTTATTCCAGCGGCTTTGTGCGCCTCCGAGGGGAGAGGCGCAGAGAGACACTCGATCGCAGGACTCCATTTGCGGTTTAGCATAATGGAAACCCAAAGCGCCCCCGGGGCCAACGTTGCCTGGCCCTCTCTTCCCCTCTTTCTCTCTCTCTCTCTCTCTCTCTGTCTTGTCCTCTCTTCTCTCTCCTCTCCTTTCTTCTTTCCGGTGCGGTGTCTCGCAACGCTTTCCGGCCACGTTCCGCCGCGGGAAAATAAATAAGTTCGGGCAAACGCCGGGAGTGCAGCCGCTTGATCTACCGTGACCGTTGATGGACCCATGGTTTCCCTCTTTCAAACCCCATAGACAGTGTTTCTTACGATTTAGGGGTTGCGTCTCGTTGCTGGGGATACGACAGGTTTGCCCCGGAATCGACTGATCGATCTGCCTTTGTTACAGTTTAACACGTTATTCACCGGCGACTGTTTCTTCAATTAATTAATGTGATACACGTTTCTATGTACTATCTAATAGGGCTTTTTAATTTAAGGGGGTCGTCTGTTAGGAGACGTGTGAGTGCACACACCGCTAGGCACGTATACGTACGCGAGGATCAGCGAGGATTGCAAGGGTCCGGGTCTAGACTTCTGATTTCTCGATAATGCAAAGACGGGGTTTTTTAATAGTCAAAATCGCTAGATGAAAGATCAATCTAGGGTGCAATTGTCACATCTGCCGACGTGTTGCCATAGGTTATAAGCATAGTTAATAAGAGTAGGATATTGTAACAATAATTATTAATAATATTCGTTAGATATAAGTAATCATACTCCGCTCCGATCACCACATCCGATTCTCACGTCATACCATACCTTCATTCTTATCTTAACCCTTGTATAATAATCATATCTTAATGTATTCCCCGTAGCCGTATCACGTAGCATTCCCCGTAATCATTAATCGCACATCTCATAACATCCGACACATAGCGTAGACCATAAGACACCTATAAATTCGACCCTCCGATCCCAAAACGAGTGCAGTTCAGTTGTTCAGTTCGATTCAGACAGTCAGTCTGACACTTTCGTCAAGACTCCAGCGAGGCTCGTCGCCTCCTGGATGTCCCGGTCAGGACTCTGACGAGTCCTCGCTCTCATCCGCCTTCTTACGCGCTTCTAATTCATTGTAATCTTAATTCGTACGTTACAAATATAATCCCAGTATTAATTTAATAAGTGAGTCTCGCTTAGTTCACCTCCTTACATCCTCGCGGTTGTGATACTCTCCTTTCGATTCACGTTCTACCTGTTTCTGCGTTTCCAACTCGCACGTCTGAGCTTACCCAAGCTCGGTGCATTCCTCTGGTTTCAACGGGAAACGCAGAAGCCTCTCTTTCTTTCAATATATCAGTTCGACGCATTCTCTAACACGAGTACCACACGCCGCGCCGCGCCGGTCGTCATTATCAATCACGGAAGCTCGCGCCCGTCAACGGACGCGAAACGGAGGACAGCAGCCACGAGGTGTTCCCGTCAGCCGAGGACCAGCAGCTACGTGATCTTCTCAGAACGAGTGTGGATCATCGTTTTCCCTACAGCGGCCCAGCCGATTCGATTGCAGCCGTCAACGAGCAACGAGAGCAGTTCTCATCCGATTGTCCGATAAGTCGTTAAACATTTCCCTGCGAAGATTCGCGCCGTCCGAATTGTCTAGCTCTCGTCCGCCGCTTCGGGCGAATCTACTACCTGTAAGCGTTAAGTAGTATCCGCGTGTCCGCGAAAGTCGTGGTTCCCAGTCAGACGCCGGACGTACGTGCCGCGTGGACAAAAGGTTGTATCGCATTTGATCGTCCAGTAAGGGGAATGGGTCGCCGAACGATAATTTCGCGTAAGCCAGACTCCGGGACGTAACACAATCATTTTCAAAAGTCCTATTTTTACGTTTACGAACAATGGTTTTGCAATATTCGGCTGCATGTTGACGTCGCGTCGGAGAGGCTAGCACTCCGTGCCGGCGCGCAGCGTGACTGCAGCTCCCTCTGACGGGCACCATGAGACGGGTAACATGCAGCCGAATATTGCAAAACCATTGCTCGTAAACGTACAAATTGGACTTTTGAAAATGATTGCACCCTAGATTGATCTTTCACCTAGCGATTTTGACTATTAAAAAACCCCGTCTTTGCATTATCGAGAAATCAGAAGCCTAGACCCGGACCCTTGCAATCCTCGCTGATCCTCGCGTACGTATACGTGGTCTAGCGGTGTGTGCACTCACCCACAGTCACGCGTTTCCTAACAGACGACCCCCTTAAGACGCGTACAGTAGCCTACGACTCAAGGTCGTTCAAGATCGTTGGAGGTCAACTACGATGGAAAATATTTTGCTGACCGTATACATATTGGGTTAATATGTATGTCGAGTCTAATGAACACAGTGAAGAAGCGAAAGAGGCCGCTGCAAGTGCATCACAGGGATGCGATTCAGTCGGCAGCATAGTTCGGAGTGAATCCGCGAGGGATGTTTAATTCACGCAGTGTTGTCGAGCGAAGTTCTGCAGCGTGCCCTATAGACAGCGTGCTCGTGGCCCACAACTGTGTTTGCACTGGCACAAGTAGATCTTTGACAAGATTCGAGTTAAGAAGTTTGAGAAGCTGTTTAGTGTTAAGGTGCTATCTCGAAGCAAAACAGGGTCCGATGGGACGAGACAGTGACACGGTTGCCATTACACTGTCCAACAAATTCAAACTTTTTTTTACCTTTCGATTCCCACTATGCGGTTCTTATAGAGTTTTTCGCGCTGATTCCGAATCTGTTTTCAATTGTTCTCCTAGACGCACAGTTTTTGAGAAATTTGAATTTGAAAAAATGGCATATTTTTCAACTTTGAACAAATATTGTGATGTTATTATAAAAGATATTGAATGGATCTTTACAGCAAAAGATTCCTTAGACTTTCCCGAATACAGTGATATATAATATTAATGCATTATGATTGTTTAAACACGTTTAAACGGTCATTAAAGACGGAGAGACACCACTTTTGCACCAATTTTTGACGATATTTTTGAATTTATCTCAAAAAATAAGGGTCCAACGGAAAATCAAACTATACCACGCGATAGAGCAGACTTTTATCTTGAGAAACCACCCTTTCAAGTTTCGAACGTCGACGTTTTTTTCGAACCAGAAAGCAAAATATCTTCGCCCGACATGAGTTGCGGCCAGTGGCGCTCACCACTAGAACGGTCGTTCGCTGCTCCGTATCCCGTCGCTGCGCCGCGCCGTATACCGTCCCGAGCGCCACTGGCCGCAACTCATGTCGGGCGAAGATATTTTGCTTTCTGGTTCGACAAAAACGTCGACTTTGGAAAGTTGAAAGGATGGTTTCTCAAGATAAAAGTCTGCTCTATCGCGTGGTGTAGTTCGATTTTCCGCTGGACCCTTATTTTTTCATATAAATTAATAAATATCAGCTAAAAACGATGCAAAAGTGGTGGCTCTCCGTCTTTAATGATTGTTTAAACATGTTTAAACAATCGTAATGTATTACTATTGCACATCACTGGATTCGGGAAAGTCTAGAGAACCTTTTTATGTAAAGAACAATACAATATCTTTTATAATAACATCACAATCTTTGTTCAAAGTCGAAAATATGTTTTTTTTCAAACCCAAATTTCTCAAAAACTATGCGTCTAGGAGAAAAATTACGGATAGATTTGGAATCAGCGCGAAAAACTCTATAAGAATCGCATAGTGAGAATCGAAAGGATTTTTGGCTGTTGGACCCTGTTATCACAGAGGAGCGTCTGCTTCTTCGCGGAAACAATCGGTGTTCCAGGAAACTATTTCGACGAGAAATTTCGATTTCTTTGCACCGGACTGATCATAACTGACTGGTTAAAAATTGCCAGTTGTCGATAGCACGGTGTCACGAACGCAAAATTCGAATGGTCGGTTTTCACAAGCACGGCGATATCCGCGAAATCGTCAAGTTATTTCGTCATTGAAATTTCGCGAACGCGCGATGTAAATTACCGGGCCGCGTAGCGTTTGTTACGCGAAACAAAGGATCGCGGTCGTTAATCGGTACAGAATTTTATTACATTCTCATTCGGGCCGGCAACAACGGCTGGGTAGATCGCAACGGACAATTACTAGTCGCTGGAATATAATAAACGGCCGATGAATAACGAGCTAATTAACGTTTAATTAATACGTCGCTGCGCCGCCGGAACGAGCACACCACGCGCCCTCTCGCGAGCTTGATCGTTTCGAAAGGGAGTTCGAGAAGTCTCGAGGATAATCAGTGCCATTCGCCGGAACGAGGCAACTTCGAAACCACTTTCTTTTTCACGACTGCCACTTTTTTTTCTCCCTGGTTTCCGACCGTTGTCTGCCGAATCGGAGTTTGTTCGTTCGATGATTTCCCTTCTGCCTTTTTTTTAGAAAAGGGTGGAAAAGAGCTTTTGGGGCGAATTTCTGCGGATTGCTTCTTATCCTTGTCAGATTCCCGGCGATTTCGTTGTAGGCTATTAATTTTTTTTAGAAATCTTTCTCAAGTTGTCTCTTATTCCTTCTCCTAATGAACCTCAAATAGTAGGTTCAAAAACTGGTTTAGATAAATTAAATTTCGATTTATAGGTACACTAATCGAATTTCTGAAGAAACGGACCACAAAATAGTTTATCTAAATTCAGTTTAAATTGACGGGGGATAGAATAATCTAATTCCTGAACACGCCACCTGAACAGAGATTTATTTTCCGGATAAGTGATGCACCGAAAACTAATGCAATAACCTCAATATAGGTTGACGAATAAAATATTTACATTCGTGAACACATATCTATTTCCTGAAATAAGTGAAACAAAAATAATGTAATGAATTCGACTACCAATCTAATTCTTATGTCCGAACAAATGCATTTAGAAAAATGATGTAATAAATTCAATGTTACTTTAGTAAAATGAAGATGACCTAAGTATTTACATATTTTCTTCTGGAGTTAGTAATGTTTTGTAGTTCGCTGGTCCGCATTGTTGCAAATTCGTAAAATTCGCAGTCGAATGGCAGAAAGACAACGGATGGGAAGTCGAGGATTATCGGATCCATCCAATTTCCAGGGTGCAGGATGATCGTGCAGTTTCATCGCGTCTGAGAAAGCGTACCGTTTTATTCGAGCCCTTCTGTCTGCTCGGTGGAAACGGGGGCAACAAATGTTGACGCCTTAATGGACGCTGGATTAAATGTTCCGGGCTCATTAACTCGGCGGCGCGCGGCTCGGCTCAGCGCGAATAGCAAAAAGGAAATACGGGCCACGGCCGCCGTCTGCAGGATATTGCCACGGTCTCGAAAAGAATTACACGTGTAATCGGCATGCACCCGAGATAATTGCAATCGATGAACGGAACAAAGCGTTAACCCTTGCGCCCGACTCTGCTTTCCTTGCTTGGCTCGGAATTCACCGAAATTTGTTTCGATAACTCGGCCTCGTTAGGACGAGAGGTGTTCGGCGTCGTTAGCGTCGCGGGTTTCTGCGAGAGGAACGAGACCAATTCCAGGTTAATTGCAACTGGAGGAAAGATTAGTTCGCCTTTGTGCCTCGGGCAAAAATTGTGTACTCTTTTTCTTTTTATGTTAGGGTATCTTGACGAATTGGCGTGCTTGAATAGAAATGACAGTTTCTGAAAACCTTCAGAAAAACCATGTTTGATACCGATTTGTTAATAGTTAATTACCTAAATAGGAATTGGAGCATGTATCGCATTTTCCGTCGGACTTCAAACATCTATCTCGTGAATGTCATCCTGAGGAGCCACGTACCTCAACTTCCGGTCTTACTCTCCGGAAACTAGAGCAGCGTTCGCGGAACAGAGAAATAGAAACATACAGAGGGAGAAAGAGAGGGAAAACTAAAGAGTGATAGTAGGGTGAGGTACCTCTGAGCCGCTCGTTATCATTCATCCTTTTTCTTTTGCAGAGGGGCTGTGATGAGGGAAGCCGGTTAAAGGACCCCGTGACGCGCAGGCGCCGGCAGGAGTACAGGAAAGATGCTGCCTTCCTCGAGAGCTTTATTAAGCCCGCTGCTGCTTCTAATCATCGCTGGAAGCACCGGTGCCTTCAGCTCCCGACAAGGAGGTAAGAAACCATCCCTCGGAAAGATGTTTTGTCCTCGGAGAGGTAACAACGAGGAGCCCAGCGGGGACGACGTCGTCGACGACGACGCTTGGCTCCCTTCGTCAATTTTCAGAAAGTTTTCCTCGGCAAATCTGGTTAAGTCGTTGACCGACTTCTCTCAGGGCCCTGGTTATACGCGTACCTTGTCGTTCTACTTCTCTTCTCGCCGAATACCGGTCGTTTAGCGATTCCTGTCCTCGGAACCATCCAGGACCTGTTGGATGGAGACCCGATTCGTTCTGTTTTACTGTTATGCAACCCTCCGTACCATAACGAGTTGGCTTTCTGTGAAAATCGAATTGGTTCGATCTATTCTCGGATTTCAGAGAAATCATTGCATTTTTGTGGGAATAAAATATTTAGACTTGCTTTTCAAATGGTGGCGTTACGAACAAAATTTAGCATAAAAATTCCCAACTGTCCCGGAAGGATATCCAAACGGATCTCTGCAAAGTCAGACTGAATGGACGTCTAAAGGTCGTCGCACACTAGAACGCCCCGCCGGCTCTCCGGCACCATCCGCCTCCGCTGTTTTTGGTTTCTTCTATGTAGTTTATAGTTGTATGTTTTACATCATGCGTGGGCAAATTTTTGCTCGATCGGAGGCATTTTCAAGACATACGGCACTACGGCCGCCACGGGGAGCGAGACGCGCGGCCGGGAGAAGTGGGGAAATCCCTTGAAAATGCCTCTGATCGAGCAAAAATTTGCCCATGGTTGATGTAAAACATAGAACTATAAACTACATAGAAGAAACCCAAAACAGCGGAGGCGGGTGGTGCCGGAGAGCCGGCGGGGCGTTCTAGTGTGCGACGACCTTTACTCGGTGCACAATCGTAGCGAAAAGTTCGCACCGAGAAAAACGGTTTTTGGTAACCCTGATTCGCGAGAGGTTTGCGGGGTCGAGGTCCCGAGTCCTGGCGAATCGAGTCCTGGAATCCTTCGCGCCTCGGTGAAATTCCGCTCGCACCGTGGCAGAGCTCGGGATCTGGGTCAATGGGCGGCTGGAACCGCTATCTCCGAGTTTAAAGGGTTACGATAGTGGCGTCGTTTTCGGCCCCTTCCAGCGAGCACCGCGTGAAAATGAAATCTCGAGAGCCCTGCCAGGCCCCCGTAATCCAGCTGCGCCAGGAATTCCGCCGGTTGCAATTGAAAGAAGTGCCGTTGACAGTTTTAAATGGAACGAAATTGTAATCCTTCCGGTACAAGGGCTTGTCGCGAGAGGACAGGTTCCGTTTCGATCGTATCCCCGCGACATTATTACACCTCGACACGCGGCAAGCCCGATCGTTAAAAGCTCGACTTTTCACATCCTGGACCATAGGAGGATCACCGGTTTTTATTGAACTTTGTCGGATGAAAACCGGACGTGTGACTGTGACAGAATTTATGTGGAGTGTTTAACGTTTTCGCAGCAGAGTTCTTTCAACAATGAATTTTGACAATCTGATGTGGAAGTAGAGAAAGGTGTCTCTCTTTCTTCTTGTCTCGAGTAGTTGAAGATGATACGACGAAGTAGCAGACATTTTTCCACAGTTCTAGTCTATACCTATCAATTCTAAATTTTTATATCGGAGGAACGAACCCCAATGCAACAAACAAATGGAGAGAGCAGATTCTCGATAACGGAGTCCGATCGTTTAGTGCAAAGGTGTCGGCCGTTGCAGCGTTGCAACGTGCAAAAGGCGGTCATCGAGGGTGAAACTATCGAGCAACGTATCGCAGGAGTGATTCACCGTGGAACAACGCGAGGGTAGCCCGAAAACAATGAGTCTCGCGTCGAAAGGCAGCTCTGGGAGTTTCTCTATCCGGCGAGAGCACGAGCTGTGTCCGTTTCGCGCGCAAATAGTTTTCCAGAAACGTATACAGCCGGAAGTTAAGCGTTGACGCTCGACGCCTGGCGAGAGTCCCTCTTTCCACTCCTAACAACTATTTGCTTTTCAGGTGACCTTAATCTAGGAAATGGCCACTAAGGGCTGTTCCCCGAGCGGCTGCGAGCGAAACGAAACGCGGACAAACTGTCGGACTGCGCGACCGTCGAGATTAGGCGCGGGGGCGAGGGATGGGGGGTGCGCAGACAGGAAAGTTTCCAGGATATTGTCGCGGTTTGTCGCCCTCCTTTTTTACGGACCTGACACGCTTGATCAATTCTTCTGGGATTAAGCAACCGTGTTCGTATTAATTAATTTGCAAAATAGGATTGCAAAAATGGTGTGCAGTGGAAGGAAAACCGGAATGTTGCAGACGGCGAGTAAAGAGCATGGCGTTAAAATGGCGGCGAGAAAAGTGAGCATCGACTGGAGAGAATTTTACGCGAAGAAGTTCGAGCAACGAGCGCCCCCTCCGTTCATATATTGTCGCAAACTGCGATCAAATGGGAGATAATGAATAAAGTTCCCGCTCGAAGTTTAAATTGCAATATAGGTAAGCGACGGAGATGTGATTTAATGGAGCGACAGCTTATTCCAATACGCCCGACCATTGCAAGGGAAATTGCTACCGTGCTCTCTCGCTCTCGGCCATTATTTGACCTCGGCTCGCTCTGTAGACTAATACGTAAACAAATATTGAAACAGGCGACCATGTTTTTCAACTCCACTACCGGATCTCATTCAATCTTTGCGTAAAACAGAATTTTTTCTGGTAGATGCCGCTGTCAGACATTTATTTTGTTGGAAACTATAAAATCGTTGAATAGAACGAATTTATGATCGCATTCATTACTTACTTCAATGCTTCGAAATGACTTACCAATTCAGAATTGTCACGAAATTAAATTGCACACTGCGGATTATCGTATTGCTCACATTTTTTGCTGATACGAAGCACGCATCACCAAACAATTTAGTGTCCGGTGTCACATTAATTTTCAGCATCGAATGCGAAAAAAAAATCTGGACACCTGATGCAGCAGTCATCGGTGACAGGGACGCAAAAATGGCGACGCTAACGAGCTCTATAGCCGGCCGTGCCCGAAAAAAACCCTCAGGCTGGGAATATCGTCGAATCAGCGACATTTATTATCGCGCCTGGCTCGCGACAATTACCGATCCCTCTCCCGGTGTAATTCAACAGCCATTAAATCCTCGGGAACGCCGGGACAAGCGTCCAACACCCGTCGAAATCACCGCCGGATGGGAATCCTGTATTTCGCGTCATGGTCTCGTCGTTTTACAGAAAATAACCGAAAGGGAGGAAAGATGAAAAAAGTATATAGACCACAACCTCACAGTATCTTCTTTTACGGTTGCTGCACTAAAGATTCTTAAAGATGCGAGTCAAGATGCAGGATGGTCTGGAAGGAAAATCTGCGTTACGTACTGTGTGCTTCAAATCTCGTTCCAACATGTTTAAACCCCCAGATTGCAATAAAAAATATACTATTGTATTTGGGAGAGGATGTAGAATCGCTCTGTGTGAGGTATGTTTGCTTGGCTTTTACGGTTGAAGCGCAAAAAATTCTTAAAGATGCAAATCCCATACGTTCGGGAAAAAATCTTGCGTTGTGGGTGTTCCGTGGGGTTCAAATTTTTTTCAAGCATGTTTAAACGTCGCAAATCTTCTAGTAGTAGTCTGAGAGACCGAATCGACGCCTCAGCAGGAACAGGATTAAGTCGGTCGAGGTCGCGGCGAGAGGTCTGAGGGCAAGACCAGAGAGATCCGTCCCTGTAAGCACCTTAATCGAGAACGATAAAACGAAGACGCTTGGTCGCATCGCGTCGCTGCGATGGCTAGAGACTCGAGAGGATCGCGCTCGTTGCAGGACGAAGAGGGTGCAAACCGGGATGGTAACTATAAAGAGCAGCGAGAGGTGGCCGGAAGCACCGGTAAAGATAACTGGGGCCGGCTTGTTTATGCCTTGTAAATTCGCCGAGGTCTGGGGATTCGCAGACAACAACGCTCGCCGAATCAACCCCGAGATACCTGGCCACTGGGATCTGCGAGCGCGTTAACGACCACCCACGCAGTTCTTTACGAGCGCGACCTATAGGCGAGGGGACCCGTCACGGGGAGCACGCGAGCTCACCATTAAAATTCGATCAGATAATCTTATTTGCGCCCCGATTAGGCCGATTGCTTCACCCCTAACCTCGGCCCACTAATCCCGCCTCGAGCGGGCCCGCCCTCGAGAGGACGAGACCGATCCCAGCGAATAACAGCCAATTGTTGCAATCCCGAAGATTAGACACTTCGAAAAGAATGTAGGTACGAGTCAAGTATGCCGTATTGATCGTCATATATTGCAATCCCGTTTGTTGCTAATGACAGCGTGGAGCTTCCCTCCAAACACTTCAAAAAATTGTGCCACAAACAAACCACTGTACGGAATTCGATAAAATTTCTGCCGTACCTAGCAGAAACATTCCTCTGCCTAACCCACCCTGAGTAGATCTCATTATTAGTGATATGTTAATTATTGGTACAGTAATCGCTCCTTCGTTGTCCTGAATCGTGGGCACGATCGTTGTCCAGTGCCTACCCACTCCACTGCCTGTCAACGAGAGGATTAGGCCTGCGTGGGGATCTGGTCGCCAGATGTGTCCCAGGACTGTCTAGACCCGCGCAGAACGGAGAACAATAGGAAAGGAATATGGCAAGGAAATAAGGAGTTTTTTAAAGCCAGACAGTTGACTGCTTTTGCTTAAAAGAATTCCTGGAATCCTGCAACTCCGTGAACGCAAGAAGGCATTACTTGACAACAAGATGCTCAGCGAGTCTCGGCAAGATGTGATCCACAGTGTCCCCAGTCCACGTATCCAGGGAGAGCCTGTTGCCTTCGTAAAACTGATTAACGCGATCTTGTTAACCTCTGCGAATCGCGAGTAGGGATCAAAGCTTGGAGAAACGGCGCGAGACGCGACGCCGCTGACAAACCATGATACTTTGCTTAATTACCCGGCAGTCCTCTCGGACAGTGTTGCTGAGAGGGTTTACGGAGCGGGACGGAGCGGAACGGTGCGAGTACTCGCGCCGACGCGACGCGTCTTTTCTAGACTCTCCCTCTAGACTCTCTCTCTCTCTCTCTCTCTCTAGCTCTCTTGAGCCCGACACTTCGCGATAATGGCTCGCTTTATTAAGGACGTAAACGACCGTGGTAATTGCGGATCCTGGCTCGTTTCATTGGGCCGCGCGCTACGAGCTTGTGTAGCTTAAACGGTTTCGGGTGACAAAGGGTCACCTGTAAGTTGAAACAGATTCGCAGCCTGAGCAATTCCGGAGACTTTGTCGGGATTAGAAATACGCGGACCCTATGGCCATTTATGAAATTCCTCCGACAAGCACAATCATCCCTCTCTTTCGCGAATCTACGCGCGTGGCTCCGCTCTTTTTATATTCTCGATCTTCGAATCGAACACTTCACTACCCTCTTCTGACTCTTCTTGATCTCACCCCATCGAGGAGCGCAAAGGTGAAATAGAAATGTTCGAATTTTGCGATTCGTGCAGAAGATCGTACAGTGAGGGGTCAGAAAATATTGTCATTGTTTTTGAGGCTCGCGGAAGCGATTTCCACGACAAACACGCGCCGCCAAGATGGATCGAGGGGAGGGAACGTGTCATTTAGGAGAGCTGAAAAGGAAAAAGTGTGTCGAGAGAAGGATGCTCGCTCCTATCTCCGTTATCGGCGTCGAACTCGCGCGAAACTCGCGTGTGTCCGGGGACTTCAGTTCCGCGAGTTTTATCTGACGGCCACTTGTACCGCGAGCGGGAAACTTGCCGGGGAAAAGAGCCGACGAGATATGGAGACAAGAAGTCGAGACGCAGAAAAAGACTAACGGGGACCCGGGGAGAAATGTCGCGAGAGTTTTCGCGCTTTCTTCTTTTATCTTATCCTGGACCGCGGTATCGTGGAAACTAATGGAATACTCGTCGAGAATTCCCCTTCGACGAACTAGAATATATTCTGACAAATATAGAAAGACGCGTGATGTGGCAGAGAGTAAATAGAACTGCAAATCTTTGTAGAAAATAAAAACTAGTCTGCATCGACTGAAAGAAACGGTAGCCACAAATTTCTGTCTTTTGATTCTCTCGTTTCAACTTTTGTCGTGAGAGGTTGGCTATTCAAGATTGATCAACACTGAAAGCCTAAAGGTTAGAGCCATTGAACTTCGTGGTTATAATTACCAATGATTTTTCAAGATGATTTCGGTGTACGAACTACGAGAAAGGTGGCCGTAATAAGCAAGGGGCGTTAGAAGGCTAATCGTTTCGTTTCGCCGACGGAAAGTGTTCCGCTCCCGTGGCAATCAATCGGCCAATCAGCGGGTTAAACGGGAACGAAAATGTTCCTGCCGGGCGGTAATTACTCGTTCGTAAGGAAAGTGTTCATATCGTCGAACATGGCCGGCGCGTGCACCTCGATATCCCGGGCCGCGGTTCATTATTCCGTAACCCTGTTCCTCGGTAATTGCATTAATTACGCGGCATAATACGGGATTTACGATGCACAAACAGTATCCCGCACTTTATCAGGATCGACAGAAACACGGGAGAGCCTTATTGCCGCTGGGCACGTGCCGTTGTTCGACGCACCGCCCGCGCCCCCGCAATCGTTCCGGGCTCCACGTTCCCAACGTTGAGGGGTTCGAGGGTCCCTTCGAGCGATTGTTTCTGGCGATCGGGATCGAGATCGATGAAGGACCATTGTTTCCTGACGGTACGTAGGAGATACAAATAACTGATGGAAATACAGTAAAAGCTCCTTCATTGTCCAAAGGCCGGGGGTTTGAGCGGACAACGACCGTGCCCGGACACTATTTTTGATTTATGACTGCGTCTTTAGTGAAACGGCTAGTTAAATGGCAAAGAAAAGCATTCGCAGTGAACTGTCTGGCGTTAAAAAACTCCTTATTTCCTTGCCATATTCCTTTCCTATTGTTCTCCGTTCTGCGCGGGTCTAGACAATCCTGGGACACATCTGGCGACCAGATCACGCAGGCCTAATCCTCTCGTTGACAGGCAGTGGAGTGGGTAGGCAGTGGGCAACGATCGTGCCCACGATTCAGGACAACGAACGAGCGATTACTGTACTACTATGTATTACGTTCAAAATTTCCTTCGGTATATACATATTAAAAAAAGGCTAAATATTTGAATAGATAGATTCTTGCTATTTTAACGGAAAATTAATGTTGGCAGGAAGAGCGTCCGCGTTAAAACACTGGCCCGAGGTTATCAAGCGATCGCGATAGAAAACGTCCCAGCAGCGGGACACACGTGAACGGGGGCGGAATTAATATTTCATACGTAGAAAAACAATGACGCGCCTGGCACCGGCCTCGGCCAGATTTAATTCCTTAAAAGCTAGTGCATTTCGAGATCCCGGCTTTTACCCGGCGTGTCGGCCATCCATTTGTCGCGATCGTTGCGAAAGGTAACGAGAGACGGTGCATTCCGCGGAATAAAACTTTTTCTTAATAGAAATTTGTCGCCGAGGAGGATCTTGGGCAGCCGTGGAACGTTCATTGTCGCTCTTTCACGCTGCTCGGGGCCTTTAGAGAACTCGAAAATGCAGTCTGGGACTTGGAAAACAAATTTCTGAGACAGAGGCTCGCTTTCTCCCGACAGAAGTAAAATTCGTTTGAGAAGAATTTGAATAGCAACGTGGCTGCCGGTGAAAAATATAATATTACCGTCTTGCAGATCGTGCGGATTCTTAAAATTTGTGTTTCGCAGCTCCCAGAATTTCGCGAATTCTTCACCACTCGCGATAATTTAATTTAAATTCGGTTCTGCCCGAGTTGACAAGTACGCTCGCGTATTGCTCGGAAGGCAATGTCAAAAGCAGACTGCCTGAAAACGTCGCTAAGTGTTGAACACGATCAAACGAATCTCCTTTTCCCGAGCGTAAATAATAAAAGCGTTCATTTATCCAGCTACCCGGCGAACCATTAATGGATTTCAGGTAAAAGCAATCCGCTTTTTGTCCCGACGGGAGACAAATCGCTTTATTCCCAGCAAAATGACGCGATAATTTAATCTCTGTGTTTATTAACCCGGCTTAAATTCGTTGATAAATTTCTGTCGGACTCGACTGCGTTCTCCCTTCTGTCCGCAGTAAAATACTACGATAAAAGATTTAGAGGGGTCGCACTCTAATCCTCGCGGAATCTTAACGAAGGTTCTCAAAATAACAAATAATTATCAATAGGGTCTCGGTAAATAATTCATGGAGAGTTGTTTACGTTGGTCTGCGGCGATCTCTAGCCATTTGCACTCGAAGCTGTTTGAATTCCAAAAGAAAAGATTTATCTCGATCGCTGTTGCTACAAATTAGTACAATAAATGTTCCAGCTATGCTTACTTTATCGGCCAACCTGTTCGCATCAGCATCAGTGTTCGAGGTTCTATATTTCGAAAGTCGCCTTATCGAACGGCCGGATACAGGACCGGAGACGTGAGGGGTGCTCGAGGGGTGGTTTAAGGGGGTGGTTCGCGGGGCGGCGGACGCGGGAGAGCACAAGGCAGAAACATTTAATTCCGTTTGCGGCGAACGTAGAATGACGGCCGAGCCGGAATAGAAGATCGGAGACAAATGGTCGCGCATACTTAGCGAGCACTTGACTGTGACAAACTACCCCGCATATACACCGACTCCCTCGGTGGAAACGCGACCTCGCACCGAAACGCAGCAACTTGCTTCAACCTCCTTCTCGAACAGAGAGAAACATAGGGTACGAGAGAGAGAGAGAGAAAGAGAGAGAGAGAGAGAGAGAGAGAGAGAGAGGGACAGAGAGAAGAGTTAGAGAGCGTTGTTCGTAAATTGTGCTACGCGGAATGCCGAGGCGTCGTCGGGCTTCTGCACCGTGGTTTAAACCCTTGCGGATTGCCAGGATGGGAACGGAAAGGCGAGCGTGACGGTGATGGCGAGCAACGTGGCCGGGTAAATGAGAATTTTATTGCTTCGACGTTGCTCCACTATTTTCTTTCTTTTCCATACCCTACCCACAACCCTTTTCGTTTTGTTATTTGGCTGCCGCGAGAGCAGTTCGTCGGCCTTTTTTCCCCGGGGTTTACAGGGGCTCTATTTTCTACGGTCTCCCATGGCTTAGGAGGATTCTGCTACCCCCGTTCCGTGGCAGAAGACTCTGACGCGTGGTCGTGGTTTTGCGTTCTCAGTCTCGTTCGATAAGAGATTAATTGTATTTTGTGTGTGTCACGGGAGGAGAAACAAAAATCATGAAGACGTTGTAGAACGTATTGTTAAACCACTGACAATGGGAAGAAAGAGTGTACACCAGGAAATTCATAAAGGTCGATCGGTTTCTGTGGTAATGAATTCTCCCAGGTCCGCGCGAGGGTTACTAACAACCCCCAGATCGAGCCTGTCGTGCGATAAAGTGGAACGCAAACAATCGGCCGTCGGTGTACGCGTTTACATCGATAGTCGGGGCTACGAAAAAAAAGAATAAGGACATAGAGAGAGAGAGAGAGAGAGAGAGAGAGAGAGAGAAAGGACGAGCAGGAGAGAGGGAGAAAGGGTTCATGAATATTCTGCTGGTCTCCGCGTGCTGCACGCCTGCTACTGGTCGGACGGCATTTGTCAAACGGTCGAGACAAAGCACTTTGACACGCTGCCAGAAGAAAAAGAGACGAAGCAACAGCTCTCCAACTTTCGACGAATCTCTGTTCCCTCGTCAATCACTTTTACGTTCCTCGGACAGGGGGTCTATGTTGACCCAGGGCTAGACATATCCCACCGAAAATACACAACTATTTTGGAAACAATCTCTACTCCTCCGAGAAGAAGAATGACTGGAATTTACGAGCAATCTGTCGCAATTATGCTCGACACCGGCCTCGCTCGTCTTTTCGAAGCAACAAATGGAACTTGGATTGGTCGCCGTGTAACGATATCGGCGCTGTTATGGGGTTATTGGAGAGGGTGGTTACAGAGGAAACGATCGAATCCGACGAGTGTCGGGTAATTTTGTTCTGTCATTATTTCGCGGATATCGACGTTTCCCGAACGACAGCGTTTTTATTATTCCTCCGCGCTTCCGGCGAGCTGTCGTTTTTAATATTGCTACGTGTTCGCTGTCATTCCGCTGTCGAAACGATATATCCCCTCGTTCCTCCTTTTGTCCCGTGTAATCACCCGCGGGCTCGAAACCGCTTCGTAAATATCGATTTCAACGGGAATTAGTTTTCATGCGCGTGCACACGCGGCGGGAGTTACGCCGAGGAATGGATCATTACCCGTGCGACGCGATCGATTTCGAAATTTTGTTAACCCGTCTGTGTGACCCGCTCCCCTCCCGCCCCGCCGATCGCTTTGTTTTGAGCCACGCGACCCGCCTCGTTCGCATAAACGGAATCCGCGATTTTATTATTATCGCGAAGCCGACCCCAACGGTTCCGACAGGAAATGGCCGAGAAATGGCATTGCAATTTGTTTCGCGAGCAAATTGATTAGAATTTTCCCCATCAAGGTCTTTGACGTTCGCAGTTGCCTAGAGAGACAATCAAAATTGTATTTATCCCCTGCCGATATTTTTTAATGGGCAAATATCGACGGGAAAATAAATTGGAACTTATTTAAACAATTTTAATATATGATTTGGACACAGTATTTATCGAGATGTTCATCAATTCACTGTTGAGTTTTACTACCGCGCCAGAGCAAGCAGAAGCAAAGTGAAAATTTAACGCAGCTAGTGGTAAGCAATTTTGTTGTTGGATGGTTCCTTAGCTACGGCTTGTTTTAACGCACTTTGCGTACTAGCATACTAGCTGCGTGGAAATTGGAGCATCGGGTTCGCTGCAGAGTACGTGTTTATGCCGTACGTAATGGCTACCTCGTGCATCCTGAAATATCAGGTCATTTCAGAGGCTTTCGCGTGCATAGATCGCAGGATGCGGCTGCAACGTGTTTTACGCGTTTCCGTTTTGTTTACAGCCCTTCGCTTTTCACCGAGTGTTTCCGCTCGATATTCTGTACCAAGGTAGCTTTGCAAAATAATTTCACCCGAACCGAGATAATGTTTGGCAAAAATCTTACCTTCTCATTCCAGTTATTCCAATTATTAAACACCAAATCTTGTGCATTTGTGGAAGGAATGAGTGGCTGCAATTGGAAACAGTGGAAAACAGTGAAATTACCCGAGTTCGTTGCAGTTCGAGTAAAAGAAGTATATTTTGTCTAACCGCAATGAATCAGTTCACGAAAATAAGTATTTGCAGAAATAAAACAAGATTGAATTTCTATAAATCTTGCTCGATTTTTTCGAACGCGTGTTTCACCATTTAAATGAAAATGTATTCGATAATTTCGCGCGGAACGATCCGTACAATTCCGGCCAATTGTAAAATAAAACAATAGTGAAACGCGATCATTCGACCGACGGCGGTCGTTTTTCCGAAACACGTCGAACCATTAACGAATCAAATAATCACCGTGGAAAAAAGGGGTGCATAAAGTCGCGCGCGCGCGCGCACGGCAAAAAAAATGAACAAACGAAGAGAAATGTTAATCCGTGGCGGAGATATTCTCGGCCACGAGATACAGCACGGTCCGTCCCGAAGCCGTTAAAAACGGCCAATAATTACCGGTCGTTAATCGTTGCGCGGCCGCGCGCTCGCCCCGGTAATTATTATTATATTTATTGCGCCGCCCGTTCTGGTCGACGATGAGTTTTTAATTCCGCCGCTTTCCGATTCCGGGCCAGTGATTGTGTGCGTGTGCGCTTCGTTTTTGTTTTTGTTTTTGTTACACCGCACCACCATTCCTGCGCCATTTTTTTTTTTGTGTGTGCGCGCGGCCATTTAGCGAGGAAATTTGTCGGATGGTGAAATATCTCTTTTGTCCTCCGCGCGCGACAGGCCGCTCTCGATTATTTCACCATCGCGTCGCACACACCGCACCGGCGCGGCGCGGCAGCGAAAATCCCTGCGAGTCGACCTCGGCCTATCTGAACGACACTCGTGGTGCTATAATAGTCGCCAATCCACCTGTATACTCGAATTTTTTATTCTGAGACCACACATTCATTTTATTATTATTATTATTTATTATAGACGGACCGAGGTCCTTTTACATAAGTGTTTACAATAGAAAAGGATAAGGGACTACACGCATAATAACAAAGAATAACAAAGAAGGGACGTGCACAGAAAATAATGGTACAAACGATATGGTATTATCCTATAATCCTGCGTAATTGTTTTTTAAAATTGTGCAAAGATTCAGTAAAGAAATCAATACGATTATAGAGAGTGCTAGAGTCTGCTATGATGCGATTTATTGGATTAATTAATCCATAAGTAGATCTGGCTTTAAGTGTTTGAAATCCTGCTCTAGTTCTCAATACACGTTCCGGTACATAGAAATTGATTTGCGCAAGTAGAGAGGAACAATCAATACGATTTTTTGCATTAATTCTCTTTCGACTTATCCGAAACGAAGAACACTTACAATGAATAATAGTTGGGGATTGTGGTTTTCCAAGGACATTCAAGGGCATTCAAGATCGTTCAAAATGTATTGGGTTGGCAAATAAGTTCGTTCGGTTTTTGTGATTTATTTCACTGTAAAAAACCGAACGAACTCATTTGCCAACCCAATATATAAATTATACGTTGAAAACATTCATGGATGCCGATATTTTACGTATTATATATTCAACTTGTTAAACTATTAAAGATAGGATGGAAATTTTATAAAATACGTGAAAACATTTGTACACGTGGAATCGATACGCATCGTGCACAAATTGTAGAGAGTCAAAATTGCAGAAAAACAATGTACGCAGCACTGAAACGGCTAAGCACTGTGTTCAGGATAGGACGGTAAGATTACGTCTCGGGTTTCCAGAGGAACGAGTCCGGAAAGAACGGTCCCGCGGTTTTCATAAACGAGAAACATTGTGGACTGTTTGGATTCAGACTGTTTGCCAGTGTAATAAAAAAGGGGAACGTCGGATTACCTGTTGACGCAGTTAATAACATACAGCACGGCAGGAGTAGGTACGGTACAATGTAAACGCGATTGTTCTTAGCACAGTGCATTCTACGAAATAAGCAACAGCAGTCACGAACAAACTTGCCCTCGGCTTCTCGCGAGCAGGATTGCTGTTGTTTTTGGCTCCGGGTAGAGCGCCGAGGAGAATAACCCGGAGACCCTTCGTAGAATGCCAACAAGATTCCGTGAATTATTAAAACCCGGAGAAACACTTGTAGAACGGTAACTCTATACCAAGACAATCTCCGCAAAAAGGGGTCTCGTTGTCATAACTCTACTGGCTGTCATCGTTGCGGCTCGCTCCCCGAAGGCCTAAACACGAAATATTAAACACTGCAAACGGAAGAACCACTCTTATTTCCTACACTTGATACATGTATACCGCGCTTTTGTCCTGTACATTTAGCTACCTTCTGATGGAAGAAAAATGATACATAGCAGCTGATTAGGAAGACTTTCGGACAGTTAAAAATCACGAAATGGTTCGAAGGGCCGAGAAGAAGGCGCCAGAGGTCCAGAATCCACAAAACATCGGCGACTCTCGGCGTCCCGGCTGGGAATCCGAATTGTCTCGATTTCAAAGGAAGTCCCGGCATTCTAGGAGTGCTGGGAACGCTGTCGATCGACCGTGCACGAGCCAGATCGGTCGAATTGATGAAGTAAACCGAACGGGGCCCGCTTCAACAGGGAGAAAAGCCCGGAATCGATGAACGATCGCGCGTCGGCCGTTCTCGAGATAGAGAGAGACGGAGAGACCTAGAGAGCGAGAGAACCCGAGTCTCGTTGCGAGAACGATGAACGTGGTTCCGAGCTAATAAACCGGAAACCTAATGCGGTTCGGCCTAATAAACCGGAATTACCCGTATTAGGTGTCGGATCGAACGGTGTATCGCGTCTAGCTTCTCGGCAATAATGCGAATTTAGATTGATCCGGCCACGTGGAACGCGGAACGTGCCGTGGAGCCGAGGCTGCTGCTGCTGCTCTTGCTGCACACACCCGTTTACCGAAACCAACGAACTACCGTTTCAATTCTCCGGACCGGCGAGCCCCGGATCGATATGAATTTATTAGCAGCCCCGTAACAATGTTCCCGCGCAAGGATGAATATGAATCGGTCGCTTCACGGAAAATAAGGACCCAGAACTGCAACTTTACTGCGCCCGATTCAATCAAGCATTTCTTGACTGATTGATTTTTTTATTGGTTTCGTGTCCTGGCCCCTTTGGATACCGGGTTGTCCCCACAACGCAACGTCGCTCACAGCCAAATTCAGTGACTCCATCGTGTTAGTGATAATCGTACGCGAGCCTCGCGCTAGAAGACACGATTTAATTTACCGTCAAAGGGTATACACCGTGTAATCGGGCAAAGAAAAATTTGCAGAGGAAGCAATCTGTTCTTGTTTTGGTCATTGCAAGCGACTTTCTTACTTAGCGACTTACTCGGTGACTCTGCCTCTTGTATTCGCAAGACCTTTCGTAATTTTCTGGCCCCTGTTACACAGGTCTTACGAGAAGATCTTCAGAACTGTTACACTGACTTCTTAGCGAGCCTTTGACAGATTATAGTACTCGCGAAGCCGCTTATTTCGGAATCCTCATTTGGCAGTCAACGGTTAATACGCTGCTGGAAATATTTATTGCCTGGCTCGTGAACTTATTTTCGCCCGGATTTTAAGTGAAAATTTGATACCGTGGCCTCGATTTTAAATCCTTCTCGGTTTTGTATATTTACGATGAATACGATCAAATTTAATCTTAATCCTATTTTTATTTATTCCTCAGATATATTTTTGGAGATTTTATTTATTGGAGCTGTCGTTCAATAACAATTTATTGTTTTTCGAGCAACGGTGGTCTAGAAAAAAAAGCGAAAAGAAGCAAAAGGCACCACGGTCTTTTGTGTCGCGGCCATTAATTCACCATTTTTATCCGGTAACGTGTGCCGGCTTTAATTGCACAAAAGTTCAATCGTCTCTCCACATATTTTTATTAAAAAAGCAAAGTTTATTCTTCGCCGAACAAATAATGAAATATTTTTGCGCGTACGCGGGAAACGTAATCCTATTGTAACGTCGATAATGGTGCTCAATACGCGCGCACAACTGAGGCAGCCAATAAAAATGGTGGCCAAACAAAGGAAATAAAATATGCACGAAAAAAGAAACATGGACAAACCGTAACAATTTTTCATCTTGTGGAACGAATTAAGAAATATAACACGAGAATCCAGCAACAGGAAGGCGTTATTAATATAAAAGAGCCTAATTTGTTCACCTAAGCGTCGCCATTTCCCCAGCAATTCCGGTTCCTCTTCGCTGTTCTTTATAATGTGGAATGAAAATGTTTGAAATATCTTTGAAATGATATTTTTTCTTCTAAATACAGTTATTGCTTTTCCACAATTTTCTACTCGATTATAAATGAAGCATATAAAATTCCGTAGGTCCAAAGATGAATAATGGTCGAATTTTCATCTTGAGGAGCGTGCAAGAGTTAAGATTTATTTTGTCAGGCCACGAATCGGAGACGAGGGTATCCGGCGCGGCGGTAAGAGGAGCCTGTCTAGCGCGTTATCAATTTTTTTCGGGAGGAGCTCGATAAATAATTTCGTCGCGGGACTCTGAATTTCGTGCAGCCGGATTTCGTGGGGCCTTTGATCGCGGGAACGGAGACATCCTTTCTTCTTCCAGAAGAGTAGAACGATTTAGGCCCTCGAGCGTTCCCGAAATTCCAGAAGGAATTGCTCGTCTCCCGTTGCTCCTTCCGCCTCGTTTCTTCTCGGTAACTCATAACGAAATGACAGAGTGACTCGTCACCGCTCTCCTCTGCCTCCCACGCCTCCATTCCACCCCCTATTTCCTCCGAGTTTCTTTCACCCCCTATCTCCGCAGCATCTCTCGTGCTTCGCGCGAATCCTCTTTCTTTTTTCTTTCCTCTACTCCTTTTTCAAATTTTCGACCAGTCATTTATTATGTTCTGCTTCAAAATTTTGTATAGATTTTTCTTAATAAATTCTTCTGAAAATTCTATCTATCGATTTACGCTTCGGGAAAAATAAAAGAAGAATGTATGTATCCCTATACTCGCATTCGTATCCGCAATAAAGCAGCAGCGTTTTGTGATTGATGGCAAATAACGCGCTAATTTATTCGTCAAACGTTGAACTCCACGCGAGCCGCGCGCGGAAGTTTACACTTTAATATTTAATAACATTTAACCTTCCGTATATTTTCGACCTCTCGCGAACGCTTCATCTTTCTTGCAAACAACGAAGCATACAATTTATTTGAAACGTGCTGTTACATTTGCTATTTTCTTTTTAATTACACATCGAGACTCGCTTTCGTGTTTTTACGAAAATAATTCTCATTTGCGAGGCGCGGCAAACGCCAGCCGTATTCTTTAATCCCTTGGCGCATTTATTTTTGTTCAAAGCTACGTTCATTCGAACATTCTTCCTACGTTTAAATTTATATCTCCTTTCAACTCTCTTTGGATTTTCTGACCCATTCTTCTTCTTCTTCTTCTTCTTGAATCAAACATATGTATTCTTTACTTCCTTCTTTTTTTCACTGGAGGATAAAAATCTTCCAATGGACTTTCCGAGCAAGAAAGATGAACGATGCTGTCCCTGTTGAACATTACAATAGACCAACGTTTCCAGTGCTTTTAAACGTACGTTTTTAACCGCAGGGTTAACGAGAACGCACCCTCGAGCGTCCGTCGCATTAAAAATGTTTATTCCACCCTTCCTGGCCGTACTTTAGGTGTTTAACAAATCGGCTCCCGTTTTTGCAACGAGCGGCGGTCGGTTCGAGCCCTTTTGGAACAGGGAGAAGCGCTTTCAACGCGGTCAAAGTTAAAAATAGCGTGTACTATATGCTTCCAGGATGGCGGTTTAATTGTGTGTCGCGGTTGAAACGCGTCTTCAAAGTGGCGTCCGAGCGAGTGCTATGCCCGCAATAAATTTCGCGAACGAGCAAGCGAAGCTTTTGTTCGGTGGGGCGCGTGTCTCCGTCACTGTCGCCATTTTAAATCGGTCGTTGGGTTATCCCCGGAGCCGGTGTTTATGCAAATCTCAGTGGAAAAGCGCGTAATTCGATGTCGGATATATTTAACCGTCATCGGGGTCTCACCTCCGCTCCGTTTCGAAACGATTCTCTCTCTCTCTCTCTCTCTCTCTCTCTCTCTCTTCCACTCGCTGTTGGTCTCTTCGTTCCCTGGAAATAAAGGCATACGCAGCGGCGCGCGATTAATTTTGTTTTCCGAGCGACAGCGTTCTGTTCTACGGCGCTAAAACCGCGGCGCTTCTCTTTCTGTCTATCGTCGATTCTGCTCTCGGTATTTCTGGCGCCCCGACGACCGACGCGCGACGAAGCTCGTTCGATTTTTTCCTGCACCGCCACGGACATTCCGAGTGTCTTCGCTCTTACGAAACTGCTGGAGAAATTACGACAGCGCCGGGAAATACCGGGTATTCTGAACCTCGTTCTTCGTTCTCCGGGCCAATTATGTTTTGACATAATTTAACCCTTTCTTATTGTTAGTGGACGCTTGAATTGTGCTTCGTGTGTGCAGAAACTCATTTAATTCATTTAGAGCTGATTTTTCGAAAATCGGTCTTCCTGCGGTGAAAAGACGACATTTGGAACATTGGCCACAGTTTCGGCAATTGGCAATATTTCTTAATAACAAAATTACCACTACCACTCTAAAATATGCTCTTTACAATGCAGAAAGATTTATTCCGAAAGAGTTTACCGATTCTCGACAAAAAATTCACAAAGATGGCCCTTCCCCATTAATCCTAGCAGAATCATTTCTTCGCTAGTTTCTCCGAAACACCAGATAAAATAAAAAAAATTAGAAAGACACGCGACGAACGTCCAACTCCTGTCAAAAATACCTCTGAGACCTTTCGCTTTCTGGTTTATTATCCCCGGACTCGGTAAAAACGCTTTCCGTTCCGCCGGCTACAATGACACGGTTTATTTTCGGCTGGCGGACATCGCGTATCACGGCTTCTTTCTCCCGAGCCGTCTTCCAGTTTCACTCTCGCTCTTTATCCTTTGTTCCTGGTCTCGTTAGCCGCAGCTACGGCGACTGTGTCCTGCCCGCCACCTAACAACTGCAGCTCCCTGTGTGTTTTCAAATAACACTTCGCTTCTCTCTCCCGGCGGTACGTTGCACCGCCTGCATTTAACTCATCCGACCCGGTGTTTTCCCTTTTCATCTGTGTGATCTCCCTTGCTCTCTCTCTCTCTCTCTCTCTCTCTCTCTCTCTCTCTCTCTCTCTCTCTCTCTCTCTTTCTCTAGTTCCCGGTGTATCGTGTGAAAGCGCGTAAACCCGCGAGACCAACAGAAACCGCGAAGATAAATGATTTTCTGGCTCGGAACCTCGAAATCACGAGTCTCAGCTTCGCGAATAAATTCTGGTCTGTCATAGGTCGTGTACAACAGATCGGAAAATCGCAGTCGAGTCGTTAAAACGTACTTCATTGAACGAAACAGTCCCTATTACGCTGTGTCACGGTCTGTTGCTCGCACCAGCACGCGTTATCGCAATTACGCTATCTTTCACGCTCTGTCCGCGCTGTGATCGGCGATTCGACAGTTTCGACGCTGCTCTCCCAGGTGCTGGGCAATTAACCTCGTTGATCAGCCGCCGAACGAACACTATACTCGCTTGCGTCAACGATCACAAGTACAAGGACTCTCTAAAGGTGCTTTTACGGCGGGCCTCCGCGGCCCGGGCCGCCGGGGCCTTTTCTCGTAAATTTTCGTGCGGGTCGACAGTCCCGCTGTTCCCCGCTATGCGTGGCAGAAAAAAAAGGTCTCGTCTCTTCACGGTTACTTACAAAATGAAGGTATCCTACCGCCTTAAGGTGCCTTTATACCGAGATCCGCGGCGGACTTGAGTCCGCGGCCCCGGCCATAAATTTCCAGCGCGTTGACGGGGCCCGCAGTGCCCCGCTGTGCGTGGCACAAAAAAAAAGGTCTCTCTGGGCTCCACGGCTTCACGGTACGTTAAGTTTAGGGAAACGATAGCTTCCCTCTAAAGCGGTAGGATACCTTCAGATTGTAATTAGCAAATAACTAGAATATGTTAGTAGAAAACTTGGGTTTGCGAATTTTGGCTTCTTGTCCTTATACGAGCAAACACACCATGTAAAAATTTCATACGGCACATCTAGAGATCGCGATTTCGTCCAAATTGCTCACCGTGTACTAGAGATCGCGGTTTTGGACGTGTACTAAAATACACGTGTACACGTGGCACGTGAACCGTGTATGTAGTACGAATTTAAGGATCCGTGAATGCGGATCCGTGTACACTGATCTGCGAATACGAATCCGTGTACACGGATCTACGAACACGGATTCGTATTCGCACAGATTAATTTTTATATTTTTGTATTTAAGGATCCTTAAATTCGTACTACATGGTTCACGTGCCACGTGTACACGTGTATTTTAGTTCACGTCCAAAACCGCGATCTCTAGTACACGGTGAGCAATTTGGACGAAATCTGTGTCTAAATGAAAGAACTTTTTCTCCCTATTTTTTCTATATTCTTTGGTATGCTTCATTATAATTTGGTATGAGGAAGTCCCTTCCAACACGGCGTTGGAAGGACCCTTTTCGGAGCCATTGATTTTGAACAATCTAGGAGATAAATAATAACTGTTAGGTGTTTACGGATAGGAATTCTGATGTCGAATGTTTTCACTATAAACTCCCAAAAACCCATTTTCATCGATTTGCTAAATCAACATTTCATCGAAAAATCATTTCGCGTCCGGCGATTTCGGCAATTGTAAGTGCCCGCGAAAAAAACAAAGTGACATGCACTTACTATGAACGGTATTAACCCGTGCACGCTGCACACTCCAACAACAATTTAGGTAAAACAAACGCTGCCCTAAAGAATATTCAGCAATATTATTCAGCAATCTTTATTGAATTGTTTGTTATTCCGGGTCCATAAGATCGCTGAATATTCTTTAGGACAGCGTTTGTTTTACCTAAACTGTTGTTGGGGTGTCGTACACTCCGAGTGTGCGGTGTGCACAGGTTAATACCGTTCATAGTAAGTGCATGTCACTTTGATTTTTTCGCGGGCACTTACAATTGCCGAAATCGCCGGACGCGAAATGATCTTTTGATGAAATGTTGATTTAGCAAATCTATGAAAATGGATTTTTGGGAGTTTATAGTGAAAACATTCGACATCAGAATTCCTATCCGTAAAGACCTAACAGTTATTATTTATCTCCTACATTGTTCAAAATCAATGGCTCCGAAAAGGAGTACTGCATTGAAATCATTCAGGTAAGTTTTGCCACTCGGCGAGGTATGGGGCACGTGGCAATAATGAAGGTAGAAGGCGTTGTACCGGTCGTCCGTTAGCCCTCTGCCCTAAGCCCGTCAATTTTATTACGGGCAAGAGCGGCCACTGGTTGACTTTGCGAATGAGGCTGTTGTAAAGATTAGCTGCTTTGACGAGCATGAATTACTTTATGTCCACCGTCCGACGAAAAACGCAAAGGAAAACGCATGGCCAACGCGTGTTGGAAGGGACCCTCATACCAAATTATAATGAAAGCATACCAAAGAATATAGAAAAAATAGGGAGAAAAAGTTCTTTCATTTAGACACAGATTTCGTCCAAATTGCTCACCGTGTACTAGAGATCGCGGTTTTGGACGTGAACTAAAATACACGTGTACACGTGGCACGTGAACCATGTAGTACGAATTTAAGGATCCTTAAATACAAAAATAAAAAATAAATCTGTGCGAATACGAATCCGTGTTCGTAGATCCGTGTACACGGATTCGTATTCGCAGATCCGTGTAGTGAACGGTTTGTGGATCCGTGTACACGGATCCGCATTCACGGATCCTTAAATTCGTACTACATACACGGTTCACGTGCCACGTGTACACGTGTATTTTAGTACACGTCCAAAATCGCGATCTCTAGATGTGCCGTATGAAATTTTTACATGGTGTGTTTGCTCGTATAAGGACAAAAAGCCAAAATTCGCAAACCCAAGTTTTCTAGCAACATATTCTAGTTATTTGCTAATTACAATCTGAAGGTATCCTACCGCTTTAGAGGGAAGTTATCGTTTCCCTAAACTTAACGTACCGTGAAGCCGTGGAGCCCAAAGAGACCTTTTTTTTGTGCCACGCATAGCGGGGCACTGCGGGCCCCGTCAACGCGCTGGAAATTTATGGCCGGGGCCGCGGACTCAAGTCCGCCGCGGATCTCGGTATAAAGGCACCTTTAGAGGGAAGCTAATGTTTACCTAAACGAACCGTGAAGAGACGAGACATTTTTTTTGCCACGCACAGCGGGGAACTGCGGGCCTGTCGACCCGCACGAAAATTTACGAGAAAAGGCCCTGGCGGCCCGGGCCGCGGAGGCCCGCCGTAAAAGCACCTTTAAGAAAGATCTCTCATGTTGCAGAAGAACTGCAGCCCTACACTTTCATTCAGCTATTAATCATTTCACGCCAGACGAAGTTGTTTGTCCAAATTGAAATATGAATTTTTGTGCCGATATATTCAGCGTAACAAATCTAGTTAGCACCTTGTCAGAAACAGCAAAATGAGAGACAGTTGCAACAGTACTCGGTGTATCATATGCATTCTTCTATTTCTCCATTCGACAATTTACTGTGCCAGCATTTTCGAGATTTTTTGCAAAACAGCAAACAGACAACGGTCCGTTACGTGTAGGAATTCTTTCGGGCAGATGGAAATTTTACGGAGTGTAACTTGACGTTCCACTGACGTTGTACATCCTGCGGTCGTTAATATTATAGCACACGCCGGCACGAAGGTTTCTGAATCATGTAGGAGATGTTCAGCGGCGAATTATGATCGCGATGGTGCCAGGAAAATAAACCTCCGAGCCATATAAAATCACTTGGCTAATTTTTAACAATTCATACAACACTTCGGTGTGCTGCGCTCTTATTTATAGATCAGACGGTTGATCTAAATTGCGAAACTGGAACAGCAACGCTACGTGGAGAGCTTTACACAGTGTCTTACATGCTGCTGTATTCGTACGTTCAATCCACGAGTAGATCATAATCACTATAACATAAACACCTTGAATCTATCACATATTTTTGAAGCTGGGAAGGTGAATATTATGGTGAAGAAATAATTCTTCTGAAGGTCGCCTTCTTTACTTGATATTGGTCTTCATACTTGATCCATGCCATCTCTTTAAAATTTTTCCCTATTTTGAACCAGGGCAGTTTCTGCGACCACTATTGTAGTCGAGTGTCATCTGGACGCGTGCACGTCTACGGTAGCGTCTTGCAAGTTTCGAGAATGATCGACAATCCAGTCCACTTTATAGTTTGAAGAGGCCAAGGGGCAATATTCAGTGGAATTTACGTTTCATTAAAATCCGCGGTTGTTAGACTGAAGTGACGCGTCCTTTGTCAGCGAAGTTCGTTGGCGGCTGGCGAGATACAAGTGGCTCGGCTACGGGAGTGACAACGCCGGTATGGAATCTTGACAAAGCAATGGGGGAAATGGCGTCCGAAATAGAGGTGGTCGAAGGCTCGCAGAGCGGTCAACAAGGGGCGAGTTTCTCGTTTTGGCCGGTATCGTCGTCGTCGCGGCGCTCTCTGTCCGCTATTTCTGGCGACCAAAAACAATACGATGCCTCGCTGTCAGGCGCCGTGACTCCTTTCAGATTCTCAGACGAGGACCTCCCCTTTGCTACCCTTTTTGCGGACTGTCTCGTTCCTCTGCGTTTCGACATCTACGCGAGTCATTAAATTTGCCAACCCCATCCGTGTCCGAAAGGAATTCCACCCTGAAATCAATCACGGAAATTCTAGCAGTGTTGGAATTTGAGAGATGTTTTCTCAACAAATATGCAGATATCGCGAAAGGTGGAACTTTTAGAAAAATGACCAATACTGAATTCTGATCTGGGACCAGGATGCGTAGATTTCGCGAATCGAGAGGGGAGAAAAAGATCGAATACGCGAGCGATCGCGTTGCAGGATCGAATGAACCGAGAGAACTATTACCGAGCCCAGGGAATCAGTGTCAGCGAATAAGTTTCGAGTGTCGAGATTCCGCGAATCCCAGCTATTTCGGAGCACGATTGATTTTCACGCGGCAATGCCGGTTTCATTTTTCGCGCGGAACGAATTAACCGCTGAAATTTCTGCGATTCCTGCCGCCCACCCCCCGGACAATCGGGAATGTATTGTTATTACATTTCCCGAGCACGGAGAACGACGGTAACGTCATAAAGCGACATTAAAAAGGGAGAATCACTTGCCAATTCGCGGAATTACCCCCGGTTATTACACATTCCTCTTTAAGGGAAAATATTCGTTTTCCCGTCGCGCGTCGCGTTTCTCGTTCCTCTTCGCGTTTCGTCGACGCGCGCGAATTCCGTTTCTGCTTCTTGTTTCTGAATAGCACACGAATATTTCGTTCGAATTTATTCTAATCGCCGTGCGAGAGGGGTCGCTTGAATTTCGGCTTCGTTAGCGTGGCTTAGGTCTGAGAGAGCTCTAAAAGTGAATTAGATGCTGCGAAAATCTCTGCGTCATTGAAATCAGCCATTTTGCAAATATTAGTAGACTTTGAAAATTCATATGGACGAGCTAACAGATTTCAATATATCCAAAACCATATATGAACGTAAATGTTTTCTGTAATAATATTTCACCAATTTCCCTATGTGTAAATCAACATAGACCCACTCTATTAATTACAGTTATCAACAAACAAGTTTCGACAGTTTCGAACACTTCACCACTGTATCTACAGTATACATGTGATTGATTTACTATTACTATTATTGTTAATATTAACCCGTAACTATAATGAATAATGAAACTCCGATAACAGACCGCCAATGATTATTCCATTATTGCGTACATACTACAGGAAACAAAGTAATTCTAATGGTTCTTGCTTGATATATCCATAATAGAGAGGTCCAAACGTGATTGCACAATAGCAAATGTATTGAACAATTCATACACTGCGAAAGTCAAAATGTTAGAAGTCTAGTAGACTGGTCTATTCTAGAAAGCAATAGTCATCGGTAGGCTGTGGATTTGATGCATTCACGACAAAAAATTAGTGAAATTTAGAACGCAGGAAATTTTTATTTTGCATCGAGTACCGCAGTCTGGTCCTTGGATGAAAACGTAGAGCGATTCAACTCTCACTCAGGACCAGGATTGCCATATTGTTCTCTCGCCAGGCCCCTTACCCTTCCGCCTCTCGCCGCGCCACGCACCGTAGCTGGTCTTTGCACTCTTCCCACTAACGCTGGCTAGTCGCTGACGCGACCGTACGCCAGCGTGTCGCCACTGTCGCCGGCGTTAGTGGGAAGAGTGCAAAGACGAAATACGGTTCGCGGCGCGGCGAAATGCGGAAGGGTAAGGGGCCTGGCGAGAGAAAAATATGGCAATCCTGCTCAGGACTGAAACGATCGTTGGAATCATCTGTAGCCCCCAAACGCGTCGTCGCAAGATATTATTAAATTTCCACGCGGTGCTCTTTCCTCGCAACTAATATTCCCCAGGTTTTTCGTTGATTATAAGAAAACCGAGTGTGCAAACACTTCGTGTCGGCAGAGTGTAACGATAATACTCTTGGCTCGTCTCGCAGCAAGTATTCCAATATCGCTCGGGTTGCAAATGGTCGGGTCTGTCGAGCGACAAAATTCCCCAGCCCTAAACGAACCGAACGAACGAACGAACGAACGAACCTGTATCCCCGCGAGGATCAGGTGTAACCCGGAAAAGGCGGAGGAGAGGCGTCCTAGTCCCAAGGATCGCGTGCTGGCGGGGAAATATTTTTCATTAATCTGATTATTTATCACCCGTCGAGCTTTCACGAGGGTTTCTCCACGGGCGAGCACCCTCTTACACGCTGTAATCCCGTGTACCCGGGGCCCGCTTGTGTGCCGTGGCGGTTAGGCGTTTAACGTGGAACACTAGGAGAAGAAGAAGGGCGACGAGACGACACGCAGGGGGAAATCTATCGTTATGAGTCTCGGGGTTGCTCGTCCCATCCTCTAGCCCTCTCTCTCTCTCTCTCTCTCTCTCTCTCTGGCTCGCTCCATCTTTCTCCTCTTTCCCGTGTTTTCATTTACATATTGAACGTCTGCTTGCACAAGCTGTTCGGAAATTGGTGGCCTCTGAATACCCCGCGAATCCTCGGGTCTTCGGTGCTACTAGTTTAGCTGAACGTTGAAAATCTTTCCTGCACTTGCTATACTCGGTCATGCTTGAGGAAGCAGCAACAGTGACGCAACTTCTTCGTGAATCTTACAAATAATTAATGGAATGGTCGAAACATATTATACGTAGAGGAGCCCGCCCGAAGGAATCTGAAAATTGTGACCATTGGCAAAACTGCTGTTAATGCGCGTTTCGTTTCCCATTTCCGTGCACACGTGCGACTTATCTACCACCACAGGAAGAGAGAGAGAGAGAGAGAGAGAGGAGAGACCAGTGTAAATCATGCAACGATAATGCCGGATGTCGGTTTCGGAGGGTTGGTGCGATACGCACAGCACGAACGACGATTTCGAATTATCGCGGGCTCAAGGAACACTTCGATGACGAATCACCAGGCCGGAAGAAACGTTGTCGGCGCAGGAAGGGTGCAGGGGTGCAGGGTGGCTGTCGGATACGAGATTCGCAGAGGGGGAGTCCTCCAGATTAATAATTGTCGTGTTTTGTCGAAGGAGATTTGCCGGGACGTTTTGGGCGTCGCCCCGGCTAATCCGAAGACGTGAGAAATTGCAATGGGTCTGTTGGTACGAGGCTAATGATACGGGGCATAATTTAAATCGTGATTTGTGGCTCGGAGCCGCAGAGATAATGGGCTCGGGGGGAAACGTTCCGGGGACGACGCTTCTTTCGATTAAGGCCGCTCTGCGAGACTGGAAATGTTTTTCCTCTGTTTCGCAGATTTTGTTCAATTGCACTTTTCTTTCGAATGCCGTTGTCGACGATCTGGGTCATCAAATTTTTATTATTTTCATCGAATAAATTAGAAAAATGACAAGACGTCTACGACAATACAGGGTGTCCCAAAATTCCTTCAACAGCCGGAAATGGGAGGTTCCTGAGATCATTTGAAGCAACATTTTCCTTTGCAAAAATATTATCGGCGGCTTTGTTTAGGAGTTATTAACGAAAAACACGGACCAATCAGAGGGCGATCTATGCGTTATTATTACACAGTACAATAACGTTTATTGGCCGACTGTACCAACTCGCGTCTAGATCGCGCTCTGATTGATCCGTGTTTTTCGTTAATAACTCCTAAACAAAGCCGCGGATAACATTTTTGCAAAGGAAAATGTCGCTTCAAATGACGTCAGGAACCTCCCATTTCCGGCGGTTGAAGGAATTTTGGGACACCCTGTATATAAATAAAGAAATCAGCCATTCCCTGCGGATTGATCTGTGCAACCTCGACGACCACAAACCAAAATACACGGAACGTAAATTTAGCGTCCAGTCTGGCATTTCTGTGTCTATAAGCGTACGTTTCCACTTCCAAAATCGTCTTTGTTAGCAAAATAGCGAAGTAGCGGGAGCAGTTAATAGATCCCGGCTGCCTGGAAAACTGGCTAACAAGGGGCGAGAAGTGTACACGGGGCAAAAGTGCGGAAAGTCCTCTGTGAATTCATTTCGGTGGAGGGAAACGGTTTTCCTGGGGGGGGGGGGAGAAGAAGAGGAGAGGGGCGAGGGCAAGCATTGTCGTAGTTTAGACGGACGCCTGAATAATGCCGTCGCGCTTACTTAATACGGGCACTTATTAAACCTGACGTTTCTCGTTTCCACGATTTATAACCTCATATCCGCTAATTAAATCAAATATAACTTCGGGGAAAGCCCCCGGTAGGACGCGCGGCGTAACGTCGATCATCATTACCGGGAATGGCTTCTACTTTATGCAAAGCACTTTCAAAGAACACCGAGACGCTTTAATGGAGTTAGGGACACGATGAGAAACCACGATCGACGCTAACGCGACACGGGACTTTAACGAAATATTTCGTCCCCGCGCGCGTTCTCCCGACCAGCCAACACCCGCGAAACGGATATCTGACTTCGTCCCGAGGAAAAGGTTCATATCCTGTCGGTGGTTTCCGCTGAGAAGGTCCTCCCGCAGATTTTAACTGTCTCCAATCAGCCGCTGTCTACCTCCCTGCGAACCTTCCAATATTATACTCGGAACTTGTTCCTCGATCTATTCTTGGACCTCACGCGGCAAAATACTCGATCGTTCAGCTTTTTATAATCCGAACGATAATTCCAGGTCTTGCAGGTGCCATAATCTCGAGCAATCTATTCGTGTCCTCTCGAAGGGGTTCCATCAGGTAGCCAATATCGGTTCGGTTTCCCGTTTCACGTGACTCTAACAAGTTCCCGGTCGAATCCGCGCTGGCATCTTCGCGTGTTCTTCATCGTTGATCGCTTAACAGGCTAATTAAAGCGTCGTTCTCTTCCCGCCTCTTGCAAATCGATACTCGAGGTCCGGTCAAAAGAGTGAGCGAGAGAGAGAGAGAGAGAGAGAGAGAGAGAGAGAAGAGAGAAGAGAGAAAGAGATAGAAAGGGTGGCTACACCACCTCGAGCAGCGAACTCGGCCTGGGACGGCGGGTGAATTTTTAAAATTCCTTCAGGAACACGCGTACGCGGATCGCACGGTAAATCGAGGCGAAGGATATTCGGTATTCGATTGAAATATTCACCGGCCGTGTTCGAATTTCGGGATGGCCTCCCTCCTCTCCATCCTCAAACCGAGCCGAGCCGAACCGGTCTGCCGATTCGTGGCTGCAAGCCGGTTTCAATGTTTCAATCCTCTAGCGCCCTCGTTGCATAAACTGTTAATGTGCGGCAGGGAACCCGTAGATCGGAAACCCTCTGCGCGATAAGCTCGATCTGTGGGTGTCCCTGAAAATTGATTTCAGAAACTGCTACTGCTCCTTCAACAGCGCTAACCACCTCTTTAAAAAGGGAAAGAAGCCATGCTCTAGAATATCAGAAAAATGTAGAATAGCAACTTGCAGGGACGGTTATTTCAGTTGCTGTCAGGGTATGCCGATACTGTCAGGGACTATTATTTCGGATCAGCGTCGAGGAGGGCGAAAGTCGCGACAAGTGGCGAAAGGAGAGAGAAAAGAGAGAGGGAGAGAGCAGGTTTCATCGTGCATAGGACGTGTGCACGTGCGCGAAGTGTGTTCGAAATTACGCGACAACCGTGTTCCCCTCGAGGGGATCCGGTTTTTTACCGGGCCAAAGAGGGCCTCACCACTTTTAACCCGCTTCCAGAATTTCGTCGGCCTCTTCAGCCGCCACTTGTCTCGCGTATTCTGAACCTTCTTCCCGATGTAATTGCACTCGGCCCCTCCTGGAACACGAATTAAGGGAACAGGCCTCTCGCGATCCTTGTCGACCCTTCCAGGCTTTTTCCTTGCTACGATCTCCGACACGAAACATGAACGATCTCCAATTCGATCGATCGATAGGTGTAAATTTTTTAACAATCTTCAATTATAGATATAGATTTTGACGGATCTCGTAAACCCAGTGTTAAATACAACAGTGTCCAGGGTTGAAGAAATGCGAGCGAACGTTCTCCTCGATCGGCTTCGTGGAGCGAATGAACGGTGTATTTTCCGTGGCATTGTTTCTCGATCGAAAGAGAGAGCCATCTCGGGGGTTGGCTGTTTCCTATCAACGCTGTTCGTCCCCCGAAACGATCGAACCACCCCTCGGGGGTGGTAATCGGGGTCGGACTCGAGATCGCAGGCATCGAGCACGAGGCAATTAGCAACGCAGCTAGACACACACACATACAGCTATATACATTCACACAACATACACAGACTGCCTAGGCTGCCTAGCAGGTCCCGTCAGAGATATTCCCATAGGTTCCGGATCCGGAGACACCGAGTCGTGTATCTCCGATTAAGGTCGACGACAGCGAGCTGCATTCTAGCGCGTCTACAGGCAAAACGCGTTAACGGACGCTAAGTAATGGACGACGATCCGGCCAGCCGAGCCTCCGTTTATTTTCACTCGGGACTTTCGTTGAATTATTCAGAAGCCAAGCGCCGAATGTGAATCGCCACCTAATTGCCATGAAATATTGAGCGGGCCCAACAGAGTCCATTTCCGAGGGGCTTAACGAAATTCTGCAGAAAAAATATCCAGCTCAAAAAAAATTCCTATCCGACGAACCCACGGTGGCCTAGGTTTGTCGATACGCGGTTGTCGAGGACACTCAACTAGAATCACTTGATCTCTGAAAGATCCTGCGCTTTCTTTTCGTTTGTACATCGAATCACAGTAATATTCGGGCACTTTTGAAACAACGATAACGTTATTAATATTGGACCGTACGTTAGTTTACAACATGACGCGAAAACGAAATGTTGATGATATTTCAGCCGGTCGGAATTGCGGAGAGATGATAAAAGTTGTTTGCAACTTTTTTATGCGGGAATATATTGAAAATACGAGAAAGACGTTTTGTAAAATTTCCAGCACAGCAACATTCAAAAAAGTAGTCGAAAAAGTCCAAGCACAGTGCTGGATCAATAGCAAGCTTCGGAATACTTCTCGCACAGGAAAGAATTGAATATACGTACATATCGTCGAACATGTCCAAGCACTTTCAGAAACGTTTCCCTCCAACGTACCTGATTTTCATAAACGGAAATCCTGATCTACACAGGGTGCGAACGTCTCGCCGTATGCAAATGGCGAGCGCAGTTTCGCGAAGACCTCCCTTTATTAATAACGCTCGAACAAATCCGCGGAGCCTCCGCGTGATTCGGATATCCATCTTCGACGGGTACGTGACTCCGAAAGTTCGTGAGACATCGCGCGACGAGTTCTGAATTTCGAATCGTCACCCTTCGAATCCAACCCTCGGAATTTCGCAGATTTTTGCCCGGTTGTTCAAGATCTGCCGCGTGTCCGAGTCGTTGAACAAGAGCTCGAGTGTCCCGGGGTGAAATCTGCGAGCGATGAACTGGAGCACGTGTCGCTATATAACCCGGAACTATAGAGTAGAGAACTATATACACCCACACCAACCCATGTCTCCATCGTCGTCGAGCTTTGCTTCTCGGTGAAACAGATTTGCCCAAGTTTCGCCGGGTTGCCGGGCAAACGGAGACGCTCGGCGTGACGCAATCGTTTGGTTAGAAACCGAGGCTCTATCTGGAAACGGAGACCTTGGGGAGCTAGAGTCCCTGAAGAATGCCGTAACCTTAACGTGAGCCTGACCCGCTCCTTAGAGTGGTCCTTCAATGTTCCCAGTCATTCGATTCCGGGTTCTATTGTTCTTTGAATCGAATTCTCCGGTGGGAGGCCTCTGGGTGTGCGTTAGAGGTGCTGGACCTGCTCTGTCCTGCTCTGATACACCCTAAAGTGCCCTGTAATGTTGCAGGATGTGATGGTTGGTCGATGAAAGGTTCACTGGAAGTTGTTCTTGTTTCTTTCGCTGTCTATTCTCATCCTTAAATTGTTTTGTCACGTCTGCCGACGCACAGTGGGGTATTTGGCCCGAAAAAGTGGAATAAACTATTGTAGCGTTATTTATAGGCTCAAGGTTATAATATTATATATCGTTGGATTCGTCGTCAGATCAGCTACAACATTATGAAATCCAAAATACATTTTAGCTTTTAAAAAATTAAATTCACCTCAATTTTTTGTAAAAAACAATTTTTTTACAACTCTCATATATTGAAATTTGTAGACGTTCGAATACTGTTCCTCTTTTGTTGGAAACATTTTTTCCTCAGATTATCGAGAACCCATGAAAAAGCGTGGCGATAGTGAAATATTTGCACTGTCATAACTTGAAAAATATTTAAGAAAAAAATATTTTATTATAGTGTTTTGGAAAGCTCTCAAAACAAGCTACAAGAATATGCAATAAAAAATAGGGGTTTCTATTTAAGAAATTGAAGATGACCTTCGCGTGATTTTCAAACGACTATCCAAGGCCAAATCAATGACACTATTTTATGTCCCCCGTGAAACCATACAACTTTTGTCTGAAACATTTTTCTCCAAAATGCTTCATTTTCGAGATATACGTCTGTTTCACTTTACAAGACTCACCCGGTATATTATAAGAACATTTAAAAATTATTACCCATTAATTTTCATCCGAAAATACATCAGAAATTTCTTCCTCGGATAATGTTTCTTCTTCGTTTGAGGCCAAGCGTAGCCGAACGTACAGGCGTACGCAAAACGCTGTTAAACGCTTAATACTAAATAGGCTATAAAATTTGAATTCGGACATATTCGGATTTAAACTTTGTTGGCTTATAATCACGAATCTTTACCGAATGTAATGACACCAAAAAGAGCACTTAATATCGCTTTATACTATAACAAAATTGTCAATAAAGTTTTGTAATTTTTAAAAAGCTTACAGAATGATTGGTAATATTCAAATATTAATAACTGTACTAATTTAGATGATAACAAAATAAAATCTATGCGAAAGTGCTCTGTATACCTACCTGAACAACTTTTGTACTACAAGAATTTACAGAATTTTCCTTCAAATACTTGAAAATCGCCAATGAACAGACGCTGTCTTAGAGACTATTTAAGAACGCCAAGCGCGCCTTAAAATCTCTCGACTTTCGATGAAGTTTACTACTTCACGGGTGTACAAATAGAAAAAATAATATTGCAGCCTTATTCTTCAGACATTTAACTACAACGAACAACAAAAATTTTAAGCCATACGCAAAAATTTAGAAATCTAATTTTTTCCACTTTTTCGGGCCAAATACCCCACTGTGCGACGTGTTGCCATAGGTCATAAGAGTAGGATATTGTAACAGCAATTATTAATAATATTCGTTAGATATAAGTAGTCATACTCCGCTCCGATCACTACATCCGATTCTCCCGTCATACCATACCTTCATTCTTATCTTAACCCTTGTATAATAATCATATCTTAATGTATTCCCCGTAGCCGTATCGCGTAGCATTCCCCGCAATCATTAATCGCACATCTCATAACATCCGACCAGGGATGCCAGATGCGAGTCTCGCGGCTGCGAGTCTCGCCAGGCCCCTTACGTCTCCGTCCCTCGCCTAGATGGTGCCTCCGCTATCCCCACTCTTACCACTACCGCTGGCGCGACCGAGTGCTAGAATGAGAGCGGTAGCATGCTACGAGTGGGATAGCGGAGGCATGCATCTAGGCGAGGGACGGAGACGTAAGGGGCCACTTGAGCCGTTGAGCCGCACCGTCTGGCTTCCCTGCATCCGACACATAGCGTAGACGATAAAAGACACCTATATATTCGACCTCACGATCCCAAAACGAGTTCAGTTAGTTCAGTTGTTCAGTTCAATTCAGACTGTCAGTCTGACACTCTCGTCAAGACTCCAGCGAGGCTCGTCGCCTCCTGGATGCAGTGCTTCGATTGAAACCAACTTTTTATGCGCACGCGCGAGAAAACAGTAACGTATCTACTATGGGGTAGCAGAGCGGCCAGAGCCCTGAAGCAGTTATATTGGCGGGAATGTACTGAAATAATCTTACCGGACAAAAAGACTTCAAGACGTGTCCTACGAGTTACAAAATATACACAAATACACTTGTTATACATTCATTTTTCAGAATCAAATCATATAAATATTTTAAAATTCTGCGGGGTGCTCAAGGAACCCCATTTTACCGAGAAGCTTACGTTACTGAGGCTAAAATCGTCGCGCATGCGCGAAAAAAGTTGGTTTCAATCGAAGCACTGCCTGGATGTCCCGGCCCGGACTCCGACGAGTCCTCGCTCTCATCCGCCTTCTTACTATATCACGCGCTTCTAATTCATTGTAATCTTATTTCGTGCGCTACAAATATATTCCCAGTATTAATTTAATAAGTGAGTATCGCTTAGTTCATCTCCCTACATCCTCGCGCTTGTGATAACACGAGTATCACACGCCGCGCCGCGCCGCGCCGATCGTCATTATCAATCACAGAAGCTCGCGCGCGTCAACGGACGCGAAACGGAGGACAGCAGCCACGAGGTATTCCCGTCAGCCGAGGACTACCAGCTGCGTCATCTTCCCAGGACTAGTAGGGATCATCGTTCTCCCCACAACGAGCCAGCCTGATTATGTGTAGATTGCAGCCGTCAACGAGCAACGAGAGCAGTTCGCATCCGATTGTCCGATAAGTCGTTAAACATTTCCCTGCGAAGATTCGCGCCGTCTGAATTGTTTCGCTCTCGTCCGCCGCGCCGCTTCGGGCGAATCTACTGCCTGCAAGCGTTAAGTAGTATCCGCGTGTCCGCGAAAGTCGTGGTTCCCAGTCAGACGCCGGACGTACGTGCCGCGTGGACAAAAGGTTGTATCGCATTTGATCGTCCAGTAAGGGGAATGGGTCGCGGAACGATAATTTCGCGCAAGCCAGACTCCGGGACGTAACAGTTTTATTGTAGATTTGTCGAATGAATCTTGGTTCTACAGAAAGAAGATGATTTCTCTTTTTTTAATTTTGATCAAGCACTGCGGATCATGAATGTAGCGGGTGTGGAGCAGCCTGTCGCATAAATCGCCGGTTTATTTCGAGTCCGCTGTCCCCCGCAGTGAATCATATCCATTTGGCGGAGAGGCAGTTCGCATTTTCGAAACGAAGCAGTCCATTTCCAGGCACTCGCGAACCGCGTGCACCAACGCGGAACCGCAGCAACGGCGAAACACGAATACGCTCTCCAGGCTCTCTTGCCTTCTCTCTTTCCTGGCGCGTGGCTATCGGCGCGAAAGCAAATCTCCCTCTTTGATTCCACTCATAGCGCAGATATGTTTTTCGCGTTTGTTGCAAAGCCGCCAGTCCGCAAAAAACATAGTACATACATCGCTTTCGCAAAGTTCCCGAAAATTCAACGGAAGTCAGAATTGCGTTGTAACCGTTTATTTTACGTTATGTGCAAGTTCCTGATGGTTTCTCTAAATTGCCAAAAGGGCCGGTGGCTACCTGTCAGTATCTGAATGTTATATTCGCTTAAGAAGAGGTCCGAGCCTCCATGCAATGGACAGCGGATAGAATGGACGGAATATTAAATGTTCGAAAGCGAAATCTGGTAAAATGATGGTATATTCTGTCAATTAATGACAACCTGAAACACGACCTCGTTGTCGTAACCAATACAAAACGCGATGAAATCAGTCGATTACAACACTGTCCAACAAATTTCAACTTTTTTTATGTTCCCAATATACTGTTGGGTCCTTCTTATAGAGTTTTTTGCGCTGATTCCGAATCTGTCCTTAATTTTTCTCCTATACGCACAGTTTTTGAGGAACTCGGCTTCGAAAAAAAACATATTTTTCAACTTTAAACAAATATTGTGATGTTATTATAAAAGATATTGTGTTACGTCCCGGAGTCTGGCTTGCGCGAAATTATCGTTCCGCGACCCATTCCCCTTACTGGACACTCAAATGCGATACAACCTTTTGAGCATGCGGCACGTACGTCCGACGTCTGACTGGAAACCACGACTTTCGCGGACACGCGGATACTACTTAACGCTTACAGGTAGTAGATTCGCCCGAAGCGGCGGACGAGAGCTAGACAATTCGGACGGCGCGAATCTTTGCAGGGAAATGTTTAACGACTTATTGGACAATCGGATGAGAACTGCTCTCGTTGCTCGTTGACGGCTGCAATCGAATCAGGCTGGGCCGCTGTAGGGAAAACGATGATCCACACTCGTTCTGGGAAGATCGCGTAGCTGGTGGTCCTCGGCTGACGGGAATACCTCGTGGCTGCTGTCCTCCGTTTCGCGTCCGTTGACACGCGCGAGCTTCCGTGATTGATAATGACGACCGGCGCGGCGCGGCGTGTGATACTCGTGTTAGAGAATGCGTCGAACTTGATATATTAAAAGAAAGAGAGGTTTCTGCGTTTCCCGTTGAAACCAGAGGAATGCACCGAGCAGCTGGGTAGGCTCGGACGTGCGAGTTGGAAACGCAGAAACAGGTAGAACGTGAATCGAAAGGAGAGTATCACAACCGCGAGGATGTAGGGAGGTGAAATAAGCGAGACTCACTTATTAAATTAATACTGGGATTATATTTGTAGCGTACAAATTAAGATTACAATGAATTAGAAGCGCGTAAGAAGGCGGATGAGAGCGAGGACTCGTCAGAGTCCTGACCGGGACATCCAGGAGGCGACGAGCCTCGGTGGAGTCTTGACGAGAGTGTCAGACTGACTGTCTGAATCGAACTGAACAACTGAACTGACTGGACTAAAACTGGACTCGTTTTGGGATCGGGGGGGGGGGGTCGAATGTATAGGTGTCTTATGGTCTACGCTATGTGTCGGATGTTATGAGATGTGCGATTAATGATTACGGGGAATGCTACGTGATACGGCTACGGGGAATACATTAAGTTATGATTATTATACAAGGGTTAAGATAAGAATGAAGGTATGGTATGTCGTGAGAATCGGATGTGGTGATCGGAGCGGAGTATGATTACTTATATCTAACGAATATTATTAATAATTACTGTTACAATATCCTACTCTTATTAACTATGCTTATAACCTATGGCAACACGTCGGCAGACGTGACACAATATCTTTAATAACAACATCACAATATTTGTTTAAAGTTGAAAAATATGTTTTTTTTTTCAAAGCCATGTTCCTCAAAAACTGTGCGTATAGGAGAAAAATTAAGGACTGATTCGGAGTCAGCGCAAAAAACTCTATAAGAAGGACCCAACAGTATATTGGGAACATAAAAAAAGTTGAAATTTGTTGGACAGTGTTATCGTCGAACGGACACCTCGCGAACGCGTGTTTACTAGATCGCTTTCAGACGTAGAATGATCTCTCGAACGGGTCTCATCGATCTCCTTCGATTGTTATCAAGTGGGGATCGACGCGCATGCAACCATAATTAGTGGGGCTATCCTGCGACCCTTACTAAGACGATGATCGCCTGTGACGTCGCGGATCGCCATGGTGGGAACAATTTCTACGCTCGATACTCGCGAAGTGTCGATGTGTAACCGACACGGTTACAGCGTGGGGGCTCCGTCTCTTCTAGGATAAATTCGTTGATGTGACATCAAAATATGTATTTCATCCTCTGATGCCATCCACATACAAGGTGAGTCATCTAATGTTTCATTCCGTTCAAGAAAAATCTCGACCGGACGCGCGACGCGACGGCTGTTTGCGACAAAGCACAACACAGGTTTTTTTTGTCGGGGCGAAAATTGTGCCGCGTACAGAAACAGAGACAGAGAGGGAGCGAGAAAGAAAGGTTCGCGTCCGAAACAACCGATTCGTATTTGTCGAACCGTCAGAGCGTAAATTTGTTCGCGCTGCGGAAAAATAACCGTAACGCCGGCTGCCAGCTGGCAATCGCCGCGAGTAATCGAAAGGGAACAGTACCTGTTGCGAGATGAAAATTGTTTTTCACGTGTCCCCGTGGCGTTACGATGTTTCCCTTCTCGCCAACGTTTCGACTATTAGCGCATCCGTCTGTGCACTTCACTCGTGAAAGAATAACTCGAACCGGTGACCCATCATCAAGCTACTGTCTAACGAAGCGGCGCAGTCTGTTTCTTTCATCCTGCGAATGAAAGGATAAAAATCATTAAACAATTCCGTTTCATAGGATTGATTTGGACAATTTTATTATACCGTATCTTGTAGTGCCGAGGTGGAACTTTCTTGGACTAGGTGGCGTTTCGAAAATCGGTCGATTGGTAGTGGAGTGGAGTGGGGTTGGGGGAGGGGAGGGCAGGGTTCGACAAAATCGGGACTGGACGGAAAACAACGGGCTCGCCTCCGGCGCGTACAAATAGCTCGGAAAGTGGCTGCAATTTCGAACAACCGGCCGGCAGGGTCGACATTGCGCCAATCCCAAAGGGTGTGAGATCCGGCGCCGGCCTCGTCGTCCTGTTCTCTGACCAGAGATCGCGTCCGGTAGTTTACGAGTTTCTCCACTCGATGGTTGTTGGTCTGCACCCCCGAAGAGAGGGGTTGGTTCCGGAGGACCGGAGGGCGAATAAAAGGAACCGGGACCGACGCGCGACGGGATGAATCGGGACGCCTCGATTAGCGGGAAACATTTCGAGCGTGGGAGGAAATCATTGTCCGGGACATTCCTCACCTTCTAGTGAACATTGTCCGAAATATACTAGGAAGCTGACCCATCGTGTAAACAGTGAAGAATCTTGCGAATGAACACGGTCCATTACTGTTATCCATGTTGAATTAATTGTATACATTGTTATTTGAGATTGAGAAACTAGTTTGGTAAATGATGTACAAAAGGAAATTTTGGAAAAATCGCTGTTGGTTGGAATCGTGAGAGAAACACTGGACGTGGGTTTTTAAGTATTCCGAATGTTATATAATATTAAAGGTATAAAACCGGTGAATTGAGTGCGAATACACTACACAACATCGACAAGAGACTTTTATTTGTTGCGATTGTGTATATGCCGGCCGCGCCCGCTCTCCCGGTCTGTTTTACAGTTACTTTTTGGAAATATTGCTCGGGAAATATCGTTCGTTCCTGATAGAGTTTTCTAGCTTCCAATTGGACAATAAATTTCGCGTTTAGAATTATTTGGGAACGTTTGAATACCAGGTTTGCGAACGAAGTTCCCTCCCATTCGATGGCTCGTTGAATTTTATGCGCCACCGTCGATAAAGAATAGATTTATATTCAGTTTATTTCGCGTGCTATTTTTGCGTTCACCCGATGCAAAACGATGGTGAATAGAGGCCGGCAAAATGCGGGCCCATAACGAAGATGAATAGGAGTTCGATGGTTCCTTTGTATCTGGCGAAATTGTCTGTTTAACTCTTTCAGCGGGTTTATCAGGTATTGAAAATGTTTTCAAAAACTGATATACATGTTCAAGCCTTAAATAATGGAAGACGAAATTTGAAACGATCTTCCCCGTGATTAAGCCATTCATTTGCAATTTTTCAGCTCGAATGCGACTGTTTTCTGGTCTCGTGGATGATGGACGTTTCAGCAGACCTACTCGGATTAATCGCGATCAAATCTGCAGTCTCATTGAACCACGAGACCGAATGACACTAAATGACCACACGAGATTTAACTTGTCAGTGAAAATTTTTCACCTTTTCGGTCAATCCAATATTTTATGATATTTCAAACAATTCGATCCGAAAGGAGGATATCCCGGCGTGTTTAATTTGCGCGTAGATGCAACCGTCCGAAGCGCAATGCTTTATTAAATATTCCGCAGTCGAAAGCGGGGCGACAGAAGGCGCGAGGAACCATAAACTGCGCGAGACGTCGCGTCGGCCTCGTTTTATGAGAGAGAGAGGGCCGAAAAAGCCGTGAAGCAGTTTCAGGTTAACAAGATTAAAGCGGTGAAAAGTCTTCGAGCTCGGCGCGAGCTCATAATACGGGATCGCAATAAAAGACATTTACCCGCGACACTTTCGCCCTCGTTCGCTGCTCCGTTCTTTCACGCGGAGCGCTCCTTCGGCTCTCGTCGACGCGCCACGGGGCTCCTTTATTTATTCGCGGAGACAAGTAGAAGCGAAACGCCAGCTGAACGTCCGCCATTTCGGCTGCAGCACCTTTCCGGTGTTCAAGTCAATTCACGCGTTCAACTCTCCTGACGAATGCTGTTCGCTCGTGGTTTTCACGCGACTTTGTATTTCAATTAATCCTTCAGCACAGGTGACATGAGCCTTATCTATGAAACATGCTCTGATTAAGCGTTATCTATCCAATTTTTTTGCTTCGCGATATGCAGGACGTTATGTTACCGCAAATTCCGACACCGCACAGTGGGACGATTTTAGGTGGAAAAAAGTCATGTCAGATACTTCTTTGGGAATGTTCACTGACCCTAATTATACCCATAATAATTCATTTAAAAGCGATATAAGCATAGAAATTAATACGTAAAAACTTCGAACCGTAATACGGCGAAATCGTACGTTTATATTCGTTACTAGGGATTGCAATACAGGACCAAAAATACAGTACCGGTATGTATCGGTATTTTTTTAAACGTTGTACCGGTATGCAATTATGGATATCGGATAGACATTCCAAAAATATAAATTCTATATACAATTATATTACTGTTACATTTTTTACATTTACATTTTATTTCTTTTTATATTTTTTTATGTAATTTATATAATATTTTTTATATAAATACTATTTTTAAAGGCTGTATATATGTTAAATCTAATTTCTTGACCTAACACAATTTGAATCGGTTTCAAGAAGCGCGATCTATGATTTTTTTCCACAAAGTTAAATTTTCTTACAATTTCCTTTATATTAAAAATCGAGTGCTAAGACTGATGATACTTTATCTATAAAAAATTACATACAATTAAAAAATTTTTTTGCGATTAAAATTACCACAAGCTTAAAGATTGAGATCTCCTCTTTACAACGACACCACATACGATGACATCACCAGCCGTATCTGATACGTAGGATTTTTCTCCACCAAGAATAGCCATTCATCCCACTGTGCACCGGTGAATCGGTGATCCTGCCGAATCGGATTCGCGGAAAACAACGCGAAGAGTCCGTGCTCATTTCGCGGACGCGCCGCGTTATTGTTCTCGCAATTACGCTTCGAAAATCCGCCTTCCGCCGGCGGCTCTAACGAACTTTCGGCAAACGCGATTCCGCCGGGTTCCGCAAATATTTGCAGGGCTCCGCGGCCGTTATCCCGGCGTCGCGACGCCCTTCAGACCCCCCGTAACCCCCTTCATACCTCCTCTCGTTTTCCGCTCGCCGTAAGTCCTTCCTCGCGAAAAATTTCGCGCGATTACGATTTTCCCGAGCGGAGGCAAAAAACTCGGCCGACCTTTTCGTTTCTGCGGTGAATCCACTTGGAAATTCGGCGAGCTTGGCTTGCTCGCCACCGTCCGAATGCTTCGAGGAACAAAATCAAAAAAGAAAAAGGAGAACCGGCTCTCGAGACTATAGTCCGACGGATTCGTAAAAAGCTGGACAGAGATCGCGTCTGGGGTAATTACACATTATTCATCGCAAATTGTTAAGTCCCGTTCGAACAAATAAAGTTTAATATGTTTAAGAGACCTAACCCAGACCATGTATTGATTCAACAAAAGCGATCATGTATAAGGTCATCAAGGGCCACACAGTGTTCCTGTAAATCGAGTATAAGCCAGCGAATAGAGCAGATTTCGATGACACGAAAATGTTCGGCTTAATTCGGGCTATTTTATGGAAATGGCCCACTGTGCGTTCCCGTTCCGGGGGATGAAAATGCGGGAAAAATTCCGTGTTCCTCCACGCCCATCTTTCTCTCTCTGTTCGTCCCACTCTATCTTTCTCGCACTCTCGCCTATTCGTGTTTCCGAGCGAGCTAGTCGCTCGAAAACACTCGCGTCGATGTAACGCGATTAAGAAGCGCCGGCATTTCGAAAAGCGCGCAAACATGTCGCCGAGAAACTTAATTACGCGCTCGGAGAAAATGGTACGGTAAAAAGGGACCGGTGAACGCTTTCCAACCCCCTCTCCGCCAACCAACCCCCGCCTTTTCCACCGCCATCGGCTCCGGCGAAATATTTTCAACCGCTCGGACGGGGGCTGAACGTTTTCCCACCGTCCACCGTAATCCGGAGAGTGGAGTTGTGTACTATATTCCACGCTTCTGAAATTTTGGTCGTTCCGTGAATGCCTCCTATTCATTTTCGACCCTCGGCTCGACGGGCTTCTTCCTGCCTTCCTTTTGCCGCGGCGATTCATTTCCCTTCTTCCTTCTCTCTTTCTTTCTCCGAGAGCCAGCCGAAATACCAGAGAAAAACAGTTCCATTTGGGAAATGAGGTTCCCGGTTTTTTTTCAGCAGATCCTGCGAACCGGCCCGCGGATATGTTAATCGACGCGTTCGCCCGGCCGTGCTCGCCTGATCGATGGGCAAATATTTGAAAAATCACGCGATACGATAACCCGTTTAGCACGGTCATTTGAACCGGCGCACAGTGGGTCCAAACGCCAATCTAACTGATAAAAAGTCGTATTTTCAATCACATACTATTACTTACTTTTTTATTTTTTTCCATTCTTAAATCCCTGTAGATCTTTAAATTATATTCTGTTTTGCTCTGAAGATTTTTTATATAGGGTAATATTTACGCAAAAGTCTATAGTCGCTGCGGCCTTTAGGAGTCCCCCAGAACGGTCAGTGCTTTTGCTACCGGTAAACGTTAATATTAAATGCGAATATTTTGCCTTTCATGGGTTTTGTAGAAGAAAGTACGTACTTTCATTCTGTAATTACAGAATTTGCGAAAGTTAATGAATTTTCCAAATACCCGTGTTCAAAGGTAGTCAATTTTTTACTTCATGCATTTCAGTTTTTCGAATAGAAGTAACCAAATTTTCGCGTGTTTGTCGAATTTCCTGTTTGACTTCGTAATTTAAACTCTGTTCTTTAATTCTTGTAAAAATTAGCTGCCACTATTTGCCAATAATTGTTCAATGTAACTTTAAAGTTTATGAGCAGTTTGCGATCACTCATAAAGAGGGTTTAAGATTTTTGTGGTTCATAGTTCGCTAATAACTTTAATTTTCGCGGAAATGCTTCTTCTCTCTAAAATTACATTACTGTAAACGACTATAAAAAGTTTAAAAAAATTTTTTTGTGGTCCAAATTACCATAAATTTAAAGATTGAAGTCTCCCGGTTACAACGACACCAAACACGTTGCAATACGAAGCTGCGTCTGATCACTATGAGTTTTTACCAGCCAGATTGGCGTTTGGGCCCACTGCGCGGCGCGCAGTGATCGATTCCTCAATTCTAGGTGGACAAAATACAAAATTTGTGTTCTCTTGTAGTAATACTTAAAATAAGTGTATAAAAACTACATGACCTTAAAAGAATTATGTATATCATTTCTTTAAAATGGACATAACATAAAATAAATATTTAAAAAATATTTATATATATTATACATATATTAATAATAAAATAAAATAACATAAATTAAATATTTTATAGTTTTTGTTTAAATACGTGAATAAACAGTACACGAAATGGAAAGCATTAATCTTAACTTATATTTAAAAATTAGATAAAGTTCTACAAAAATATAATATAAAATTACAAAATTATAATAAGGAATCTGCATGACAAAGGTGGATATTCTAAATTATTATAAATTATAATCTTTTTTAAGGTGATTTGAGTAAACTCTTTGCCTCTGCTGCTAATTCTTTAGAACATTTTTTAGTAATTTTACTCTTACTAAAAAATGATATAAATGACTAACGGGCAAGCGATATTTAGTATCATTACTTTGAAATAAGTATTCTTTCAAAACTAGTAAAGAACGAAGTCCGGCCGAGTCCGGGAAAAGAAGTTATACAATTTGATCTCTTCTTAAATAGTATTATTAGTTAACCTGTGTTTTATATGATGTACACGGCAAAATAAAATTATACCGATATGTAAAAATCACATACTTACCTTCGCTTACACGCTCCATTTTTTAGATAATAATTTAAACAACAATCAAACAAGTTATACGATGAAGAAGAATTAGCTTATTTTTAGTATTTCGCAAAGACAAAACTTTAACGCCGTATTACGTCGTAATAACCACGTGCTATCGAAATATTAGGATATATATCGAACGAATAAATGTTCGTAAACAAAATAGAACGGCACCGAAGATATCTGCAGTTGATCAAATTTATCATTTTGTCCACCTAGAATCGAGGAATCGATCAGTGTGCGGCGGCGCGGCCGACGTCGACGCCGCGCAAATTCATTTTTATCCCAAGTCAGTTTTTCGGAATGAAACTTTCGCAAACCGGGAGCGAAGTAGCTCAATATGCAACGTTATTTCCTTCTTGGATCACGAGTGCAAGTTTCAACGCTGCACCTCCGATGATGAGTCAAGTATCTTTTAGACCTTGAAATCGTCATCGGCATCACGCATGTCTAACAAGAAGGATTCTATATTTTATAACACGTTCAATGTTATTCGCAACAACTTCTAGTTACGTGACAATGATTATCCGCAGTGGTGACACAGGCGTTTAATAAATTCCGTTTGCGAAGCCACGTCGCAATATTGTGGGGCAAGGGGTTAAAAAGAAAACGCAGCATTCAGCGTCGAAACAGAACTAATATGAAAAATATTTTAATCCCGACGAACACGGTCGGAGTTTCCGCTCAAAGGCCGCGGGAACACCCATCACGGGAACGTTTCAATTAATCAAGAGTTCTGAAAGCCGCCTCGGCGACCTTATCGCGCCGGAGTTTCCGCGAAAATTCCGCGGCGCGCTGCAACGCATTGTCGCGAAAACTGCTCGCATGTGATGAAAATTAAGAGGGCGGACGCGAACCGGTAAAAATATAAGCAACATTTCCGTCCCGAATTTTTCACGTGGACCCCGATCATTCTGGATGATCACAGATTAATTTGTATTCGGGGCATGAAAATATGTATTGAATATTGAACATTTTGGTTATTGACATACGGGTCAAATCGAATTATTTCTTTGTGGAGAGTATTCGGATAAAGAATTGAGAAACCGGAGGCTCGGATAATCCAAGTTCCTCTGCGCATCAACTCACATGACACTGTAATTCACTGCGCCTCAAAGTTTGTATTGCGATCGAAGGCAAGGCGCCAGAGTTTCAATTAAAACGATTGCGACGGTCTCTCGTTAGAGGATCAAGATGGCTTCCGGTCGGAATATCGCCAGTGGCGAGCAGCAATTAATCGCGGGCGCATTATTCACGCGTAGCGGAGGGTGTCGCCGCGGGAAAGGCTGTGTGAAAAAGTAGCGCAATTACCGATACGCGGCCGGCTATTATCAGCGAGCAGTGCCACGCTAAACGGAGCGGGAATATTAATCGACGACGATTAGGACGAGTACGGCAACGTACCGCGGATTTTTTCCTACGTTCTTCCACCTTCGTAAACGTTCCATCGGGAAATCTTCCGACACCGCGAAATACCGTTTAACGTCCGCCTTAATGTCGCCGTCGCGATTTCTCAACTACGAGATCGAGAAACGAGTCGACGAAACAGTTCTATGTCGAATACCGGGTGCGGCTGATGGTCCAAGGAGACCAGAGGCCAGTTTTGCAAACGACAGTTCCTCGCAAAGTCATCCACTTCCGGTCCACGAGGTCCTGTTGCACCTGGCACCGATTTTCGACGAATTAATTCCGAAATTACAGCATTCGGACATTCAAAATGTTATAACTAGACCGCGGATTTTATGCATTTATGACAAAAATGGGTACATACAATTTCAAACAGTGGAGGTATTAAAAAGATTTAAGGTCACCAGTGTATTAGTTTCACCTTAATAAGATAATTAAAACAAGAATGAAATTGTTATTTGACTCCTGCGTCTTGCAATCGATGCAAACATTTTTTATTTTGCATAAAGATCCGCAGTCCAGTTATAACTTTCTAAAAAAAGATCACAGGCCAATGAATCTAGACCCGTTTCAAAGCCTGTAGGAGGTCGTGTCATTGATTAAATAGAGAAATCTTATAAATTATTTCTGAATGCGCAGAAAGCGTAATTTGTTAAACGGAACTGTGCATAAGAACTAAGAAATCAATGTGTTCCTCGAAGAGCTGAAATCGCGAATAAAAAATCAGTCTCATCCAACAATAAGTATTAACCTACGAAGGATCCGCCGAGGATCTCTCCTCTATCCATTCCGGAGGATCGCGCAAGAATTAAACAGCTTTTCGTCGTACCAGTGAATAATGTATGGACTCATTCAGCCGGCCATAATGGAACGAATTAAACCCGGAATGAATCGCACGGCACTATGGACGAAGCTATATCGCGAAAGAATAATTCTTTCGATTGCAAAGAGTTACGGCTTTAATTAATATAATATTACCGATCGGTTCGATGGCCCTGCTCGCAATAAGAGAAAAGAAGCGAGAGGAGATGTTCCATTCGGAACACTGATTTTTCTGTAGAGGGTACGGCCGTCCCGTAACGGAAGTATTATCTCGGAGAGGAAGGGGGTCGGCAAATCTCGGCGTCTAGCAGCGTGATTAATTAAAAACTCGCCGACAGACACTCTGGGTCTTGTGCGCGCGCGCGCGCGCGAGAGAGATAGAGAGTTTTTCGCTGGATTAAATGTAACGAATTAACCGACGGCGAGGCCGGTGCCCGTGTATCGATCCACGTCGGATTTTGATTTGCTCTGAATGGCAATGAGCGAAGGAAAGTGAAGGGGGGGGGGGGGAGAGGAAGCTGGTTACCGGAACAACCCGAAACGAGAATTTAATCTAGAAATACGAAATTACCCGGCCTGCGGATGTCAGATTCCCTCCGGTTCCTCCGGGCCCCGGCGAGTTATGAAATTATCGAAAATTGCTTTCTTACCGCGAACTGCCGAGTCTAATCGCTGGATCGCGGCAATTTGTAATTTTACGCGGTCGGCGAAGGTTTTTCGGTCGGCCATTTTGTGGCCAGCGAATTTACGACAGAAACGCGAGTCGCAAAAGTGAACAGTTGAAGGATCAACGCTAATGGTTGCGAAATTATATCTAAACATCTGAATAAATTTTTCTTGATTTCGTTCTCGTGCGATATTTATTCCAATCGATGCAGGACATTTTTATTTTGAGTGCGGATCAGCTGTCTGTTTGTGACTGATAGATAGGTGTATACACCAGAGACCCGAAATTTTAGGGACGAGATGGCCGCATCAGTCCTCGCGATCTATCACTTAGCGAGGAGTCCCTCGGGGAGCCAGTAAGGGCCATTTTCGCCCTCTTTGCTTGTCGCACTGCGAAAGTACTCGCAACTTTTTAATTCCGACTCGCCCTGCCAGCCCCTTGTCCTTCTTTCAATGATATCCTAATCTGTTTCGTGGCTAGATAAAATTATTCGAGTGCAAGCCCATCGCGTAGACGCGCGACATCCGCGTGTTCGCCGATGGTCGAGTCGAGATAATTAGCCGGTTTAATTATTTAATTAATCCCGACGACGTTTTCGGTGTTTTATTTGGAAGCTCGTTAAGCTGGACGCGCAGGACTCTCTTGCTCTCTCTCTCTCTCTCTCTGTATGAGCAGATGGGAATGGTTGCGGGGGTGGAAACGTGGCTCGTACGTACGCGCGAACAAATGAAGTCGTTCGTTTTCGAAACGGCATTTATCCATTCGATCAAATTGCACGCCGTTCCGCGGCCCATTCACTATGACCCTTAATCTATCCTGCATTTATTTCTGTTTATTGAAGTGCCTTCGAAATTATTTGCACTGTGCCGGTCCATTGTGCGCTTCTCGTTAGCCGGCCGTCGATCGGTTTTCGAACCTTTTCGGATCGAACACGGACCCAGGCTGACCAAGCCTGTTCGAGCTAGTTTCTTGAACGCCTCGCCCCGTTATAGTTCGTTCGCCTACCCTAGTCTCGGCGCGGTGTCTAATCACTCGGTAAACTGATTCTCGTTAACCCCTTGACGTACAATCTTCTTCGTGGTTGCAATGCTTGGCGATCGTGTTTGTCTCTCTCTCTCTCTCTCTCTCTCTCTCTCTCTCTCTTTTTCTCTCTCTAATTGTTTCCTAGGAGGTTTCGAGGAGATAATTTCTATTTACCGTAAAGGTGCAACCAGAATTATTTATTAAATTTTCAGTTTTGGTTCGAATTACATGACTTCGACTTTTCCGAAATTCCTTGCAGATTTAATGTCACCGTATAAATGAGAACGAAAAGCAATTGGATATCGATCGAGGAGGAAGACGATTGGCCCGGTTCTGATGCGCCCTTATTTACAGTTGCGCAAGCGGAGGGTGCAATCGAAACCAGTAATAACCTCGTTAACGTCTAGCTCCACTTGCCCTTTCTTTCGATCGGCCGGTCCCTTTTCACTTGTCGACTAGCGTCGTCGATCCCTGGGAATATATGGCTGCCATCGGTGCTGGTTATCGTTCGATGAAATTGATATATCGATGATGGAACGAGACCCGGATGAGAACGGTTTCAATCACGTTCTACCGATTGCCGATACGAAATAATCTAGCTGAAGCGTTCGATCGCACAATTTTATAATGGAATGTTACCTAGTCAATACCTGGTAGCGTTGGACCGAGATACCACGAATTTATGGTCGGTAGCGTTTTCTATCTAGTTAACACACGGTGTCATTACTAGACTGTGGATTTTATGAATTTATTTAAAAAATGAGTACATACAATTTCAAACAGTGAGTAGATCAAGAGAATTTCGAAAAGTCGATGTATTATTTTCAACTTATCCAAGTTATTAAAGAAAGTCTGGAATAGAGAATACAGGACACGTTTTAGCATGAATTTTTCGGCATTGTTTTCAGACGAACTATCGAATCTTTAATAAGCAAAGTTATTATCCCCGTCGGGAAATTCTCTCTAGGACACGGATACGCAAACTTTCAGTCTCGCAGTCCCGAGGTCCCACCACCCCGGGCTTAACAATGTAGGAATGCGTCGCTATTGGCGTGGATCGCGTTCGAAAGTCGCACAATGATCGAAGTAGAGAAAGGGTCGAGGAAAAAACCGGAACAGAAGTGGACAAAAGTGAACAAAACTGAACAAAAGTGGACAAAAGTTTCGAGAGCCGGTGCGAGACACAGCCTGGATCCATCACTTAGCGCGAGCGAGAGGGCTCGCGTCCCTGTTTCATCCCCTCGGGAGCTCGACAATCGGCACATTTTTCTCCGTCCCGTTCGCTTCCTCTCGTCAACGACGCGGACTGATGTATGGCTCGTGATTGGAGTGAGTGTACATACGCGAAGGGAATTTCCCCCCCCCCCAACCCCTTCCCCTAGGAACCGGAGCACATCCCTTCCCGTGGGAAAAAAAGATCGGCGGCCTAGGAGAAAACCTTTGGGCACGGTGTCGCCCGAATTTCCGCCCGTTGCCAATTGATTTGGGCCAGTCGGCTTCGATCACCCTAACCGAGCGCATGGTCCTCCCTTCTTGCATAAAGATCTGCACAATAATATACGATTAAAGCGCACACTATTTCCAATGACAATTACGGACAATGAATTCGATATGGTCATATGGTGATCATGATCAGCTGAGTCCCGAGGTCCTTCGGGGCAGTATGATACCGGCAATCGATTCGCTCACGTTTTCACCTTTAGCTCCTCGGATTCCGCAGCGGAGGCCTTATCGGAGGTGGTGTCGCAATTACGATAATCGCGGGGGCATAATCGAGCCCTGTGCGAACGCGGCACAACGGTATACGCGATGTTCCCAGGCCGGTGAACGGAACATTATTTCGCTGAGCTCTCGCAGCCAATTGTAATTCGACCGACGCGGAGTTGCGAAGAGAGTTGAACTCGTAATGCCGCGTAATTGAGACCGGCACGAGAGAGAGAAAGAGAGAGAGAGAGAGAGAGAGAGAGCACGCTTCATATTTGCCGAAGAGTTTCGATTCAATTTCTTGTGTACCGTTGCGTTATCGGGTTCGTTACACTGATCAGCACCCGCGTACCCGTTGTTATGGGTCTCTGTACCTGTGCTCCATTCGCGCTTTTAAAAAGCTGCCCGCAGGCTAACGAAACCCGCTTAAATATTAAAAGTATTCGTTCCTTTCGAAAATTTGTACAGCGACTACATTTTAACTATTTGCACTCGAATTTTCACTTCAGAATTCCGTGTTACGTCCTAAGCTGGACGTATGTTATAGATTTAAAAGATTAAATTGATAGATTTTAAATTGAGAATAAAACGCAGTTTTGAACCTACCTGCATCCACCGGCTTCGGTTCGGGCAATTGAGGATTTGTTAAATACTAAGTGTCTTTGATCTGGGAATTGGAACGAAGAAATCGAAGTTGGGTAGACTCTTTTAAAAGTGATTTGAAATCTTGATTTATATAAAAATAAACAAGAATATATTCTATTGAACAAATTTAGAGTACACGGTGTATAAAAAGTAATGGTCATCCGTCCTAGGGGTGAATCTACACATGATCGTGTGCGTTGCGTGCCTCAAGGCAAATGACATTTAAAGCGACGAATGTCCCTTTAAATTTTGTTTGCCTCGAGGCTCGAGGCACGTACACGATCATGTTCTGTCTCATCGACACGGACGTGTGGACTGTGTAGTAGGCTTTTGTCTATACGTATAATTCCACACAATCAAATTTTGAAAAACTTTAACAGCTTATATCTCAATAACTATTTGTTTGCGACATATGGCTCCTTTCAAACTTTTTCTCTCCTCGATGAGTAGAAGGCGTTGATGTAAAAAAACTTTAACAACAATTTTCTTTGTTATAAACAATTTTGCGGCAAGTTTCTCTTACAAATGTCCACCGATCCAGAGGTGTAGATTCACCCCTAGGACGGATGACCATTACTTTTTATACACCCTGTACATTGAGTTATTTAAATCTTATAATAAATTTGTTAGTAATTACCGATACGCAGTTGTTTCGCTCGCAGGAGATGATGTTCTATCTGATCCGCAGCGGGAAGTATGATGAAGATGATGATGATTTATAATGATACTCCGGCGGGTTATCTCGCCTTACAAACTTTTAACTTTATTCACTTTTGAACGAACACTTTTAGAACTTTTTATTATGATCTTGACAAACTATTATTGATTAAATTGATGGCCGTTTTAATGTATACTGTTCACTGGAGAAATCTGAACTGAACTGTACTTGTAACTGAGAAATTTGTAGTGGAAGTGAGCTCCTGAGGAGGAGCCATCCCTTTTATAGATCGATTAATCCTTTGTTCTTGATTTTCATAAGGTGATTACTTCGTCACCAATTCCTCTTAATCGCTTTCTTCTCTGTCACTCTCTTCTATTATATTTTTCGTCCTCCTCTTGGCTGGACCATATTACATTTGTTTATTTCTTAGCTCGATCTCTTCTTCGCTGCTTTCCTCTCAGTCACTCTCTTTTTAATTATGTGCATTGTATTTTTTCATCCTCCTCTTGACCGGACCACATTACATTTGTTTATCTCGTAGCTCGATGAGCAATTTGTTGCTCATCGATTCTTCTAAATTTCTACGCAGTCTTTAGTGATGGACAGTCTTCAGCGGATATTCGCTCACAATTTCTATTTGGAAATGACTCAATCATTTAATGAAGTAAATTTCGCTACGCATTTATTTCGTTCAATAAAGATTCAAACGCAGAATGAGTTTTCCTAATTCTATCGCACGCAGTGTGGTATAATATACGATAGTTTGACATAAATTTTAATATTTGACTTTTTTTATTTCTCGTAAAATATTATTGAAACAAGTATATAAAAAGATATTAAGAAAATGTATGTTATGCTTGATTTTATCATCAATTATTATTATTGGCTAAACCACTGGACGTGACATCCGACATTTTATCTGATTTCGAATGCATGACTTCTTTCTATGTTACATTACTTTATAAAAACAACAATAATCTGTCGACCAAAATATCTCGAGGCTGTGAAAACTTTCGCAATCATCGGTTACAATAAAACCAATCAAATCGCGAGGAAAAATCGCAGCTCTACTTCTGAGTGGTCGTTATCAAGGGGTAGCGTTCCTTCGTAAAATAAGACACATCAACGAAGAATTCCTTCGTAAAATAAGATTGAAACGAACGTGGGGGAAAATTGTTTAAACTCTGCAGACGCGTTCGAGATTGTGAAAGTTCAAATGAGGAAAAGCTACTTCAGTCTCGAACGAAATTACTGCTGTTCAGAGACCGGAAATTTTTCGAATTACTACGGAGTGCACCAGCCCGAAAATTTCATGAAATCAAAATAATTTTAGTCAATGAAATCAAACTGCGGACTTCAAGTTCATCGCACATCTTTCAAATTGAATTCCATTTAGCACCGTTTCTACGTGTCAAAATAAAAATTGATTGGAGAAATGTTCAATAAATCTAGCAGTGTCGCGGGCCGGAAATCGCGTAAAATCCGTGGTGTAGTCATTAGTTAGGGGTGGATCGAGGACTATACCATACACGATAGGGCGTCCGTGTCATGAAACCGAACGACTCGGCAACGCGATTCGCGAAGTTGCACAATGGGCTCGCTCACGAGCATTTCTGCCCGCGAATATTCGTATCGCATTAAACGGGGGTGGGGTGGGGGGGCTGTGTAGAGGAGGGAGGAAACGACACACCCTCCGAGGCTGATAATACAAATAATAGGGAGGGAAGATTCGTCGGGTACAAGGCCCAAATGAAATTCACCCCTCGCCGAGTGGAAAACAATCCCAGAGGACCGTATACACGGGTAATCCGAGTGCTCGAAATTGATATTACGTTCCGGGCGTCGAGATAACGTTCGAGCTCATTAAGGGAGAAAAGTACGCGGTTGTTAATGACTTTATCAGCCGAGCAGGAAGGAGGTGGAGCGCGGTTTCCGCCGGTCGCTAAGACGGCCCCGCATTGGGAGATTTAATCGCCAAATATTTAGCCGTTTCCCCCACTCCTTATTTCCTTTCTCTGCCTCTCTCTCTCTCTCTCTCTCTCTCTCTCTCTCTCTCTCTCTCTCTCTCTCTCGCGAGTTTCCTCGGTGTTCTCAGGCATATCTCTCTCCCTCTCTCTCGCTCTTTCTGTCTCCGTTCTTGCTCGCTATTGCTCCAGCCCTCCCGAACCAGCCAAGATTAATAGCCCTGGCGCGAGAAGCTGCGCCGCGAATTTACATCGCGACGCGTTTTTTAAGAAAATTGCCTCTCTAATTCCGAGCGAGCACCCCGCGCCGACGTAATATCGCGCCCGTTAAAATTTCGTCGTGAAATATTCCCCGATCTCCGGGAAAGATTTCCATTTTTCCGGCCCGAGGAATATGGAACTCTCTCCTCTTCTCTCTCTCTCTCTTTCTCGCGCGCGCGCGAGTGGCGTTCTTCCGCTCGCCCTCTCGCTCTCTTAACCGCTTTAGGAAACGCTACCGAGTCTAAATTAACAGATCCTCGCCAAAGATTCCCGCGGAAAGCTCTCAAAGCCGCGCCATTTTTGTCAGGACGTATTTTATCGGTCGCCTTTTGACACTGTGCTCTAATCGACCTCCGTTCCCTACCGATCGAACAACCTAGTAAGCTCGGCCATTAATAGTCTTTGTGCTAGTACGTCAATTTCATATATTGTTGATTTAATAAGCAACAGTCACTTGTTGCCATTCATCAGGCAAGCCAACGTGCTATTTAATTCAGTCGTAACGAAGAGGTCACGAAGTTCTCAACATCAGCACATGCGATGCACAATGATAAAATCTCTCAAATCTGCGAGAAACAGATTATTATCCAGCGACCTCGCGTTTTAAACGCGCGACGAGCGCCGTAAAGCCCGAAGGCCGGTTCGCGAATCTATCCGGATGTTCGCGGAAGTTATTAGCGAGCGGATCCTCAAGGTGAAGCTTCGCTTCGCAAAGAAAACACTCGGCAAGTTCGCGGGTCAAAGCGCTGGGAATTGAATGCGGAATCTTCGCGTCGCAGGCCGGTTTCCCTTGAAATAAAGTTATTAGCGGGTGAACTTCTCAGCCGCGACGAACTTCCCGTGACAAAACTCTCTTTCTCTCTCGCTCACCCACCCGTACTCTCACTCTCGGTCTCTCTCGGAACAAACGTTCCCGACGTTCTCTCGTGCTCGCTCGTCCCGGCCGCGACCGAGTAATTAATTGAACATTAATAAAGTCGGCCGAGCCACGGCCCTGCTCGCTCGAAATTTAATAGCGAGCCGGATATTGCTCGAACGCCGGCAAAGGGACTATTTTTTCCAGCCGCTTCAGTACGCTTCGAAATGAACGTTGCGCTGCTCCGCGCCGGTTCCCGCGTCTATGTTTGCCCCGGTCCCGGTGGCTCACGGGGACGTTAATGAGTCAATTAAGCGGGCAAAGAGGGCCCGCTCAAAAAGATTCCCGAGCGCGCGTTTTTCTTTCGACCCGCGGACCAACGGTATATCGACAAACTGGCCGATGCAAAACGGATTTAAGCGGGATACCAGCATGATGCAACACAGATGCTGCTTCGCCGGTGTAGCTATGCACTCGGGTGCACTCTGCTGGAAAGGAAATTGTTTCGTTTGGATCGCTTGTGGATCAAGCAGTTGGTATAAGGGGTTGCAATTTCGGCTCGTTGATTCTTTGTTGGTTTCTGAAACTGGGAGGTAGGTGAACCTCAGATTAGAGATTAATAATTTTAGATTTAGATAGACAAATTTTTGTGCGCTTTAAAGAAAGTTCGCACGTTAAAAATATTTGTGTGTGCTTTCAACGAATTTGTTTCCTAGAAGAGTTTCAAAGGATTGGTTTTCCGGGAACGCTTTCGGGGAAATCGTCGGGTTTATCGCGCGAACTAATGATTTAATCGGCCTCGTGAATAATACTGGGAGCAGCGGTGGCGGCGTCGGATAGGAACCGATGTCCCGCAATTAATTACAAGTTGGCAAGTGCGCCGATCGATCCGGCGATATTCGTTCACCGAATGTCGCTTCTGGTCTTTCGCGTCGATTCGGCCCGGCCGAGTGCCTAAGTACACACGAGGATCGAAAGCGGTTTAAAGCGGAACGACCCCGCAAATTTCCGGCCGCTACTACGCTGCCTGTCGCGATACCTCTCTCTCTGTCCCGTTGCTTTTTGCCTTCGTGAAAAACACACAGGAAAACACCGTGAAACACAACAGTTGCTTTTCGCGCTCGAGTCGACGCCCGGAGAAGCTAATTCTTCCGTGTTTCGCCCGAGAACGACTAATACAAACCCTTACAAACCGAAAATCCATTCGACAAATTCGGCTCCTTCCACTATCGGTAATATTTTAATTCTGGTATTATCCTGTCGATTTTATTCAGTCGTGATGTGCACCACTTGATATTTTAAGTTAAAGTGTACCACAGTAAAAAAGTCATTTATCCAGAACCTTTTACTGTTTTTAGGGTTGGTTTGCCCGGTTTTAAGGGCTGTAAAATCAAAAATGCTGCGAGCGCATAAAATCCGGCTTGCAGCATGAATCCTTTAACATCACGCGAATAAGACAATGAGCTGGGACTGCTGCAGGAAATTTTTCTTGAGGAACGGCTAGGGTTTGAGATCACGCAAACTGATTTTCAAAGCGAACCGAAGGGGAGCAGTCTCTCCTGCGACGTCGCAACGAGGAATCGTTTAGGTACAAGCCAGAGCGAGTTTGACACCGCGCCAGATTCCTCGTCCGCGAGGAATTCTAGGGGATAACTCGCCCCTGCGCGAAAATCCTGGCTGTCTAATTCCCTAGACTGGACCGTGTCCGGAATGTTCGACAATCTTCTAACAGCATTCGTGGCTCGATTGAAACGCGACGTTGCTATCGATCGCTGAGAATCGAAAGATCGTGGACCTTTAACGTCCGTCCAGTAGGAATAATCCAAGAATTCCTTATCAATCTTAGCAGTTACTACAATTGTATTGCTCGTCAGAAGAATTTCGAACGAATCAATCTCTATTTAATTTATGTCCGTCCATCAAAATCAGGGAAGAAAAATGCTTCAAGTGGTCGACGCGTGACGCCAATTAATTCAAGAGATCGTTTATTCTTCCGGACTGAATTTTGGGTGGAGGAACATAAAACTACAGTTCTGTCCAGCTATCTCTCGAAGACAAAAAGCGATTGCACCGCGTGCTTTCGCCGGCAGCCTTTCACCGGGCCTTTTTCCCTCGCCTTTCACGGCCCCATCGATTTTCCGGCGGCGTCGCGACGCTTGTTTCCTGCCAAACATATACCCTGCGAACCGCGAGTATTTTTTTACCTCGACCGCACTATAGCGTCACAGCGACGCGACGGCGAACTGTTTCTGGATTAGGCTTTGCGCGTGACCGATTTAATGGGCATTCGATGTTTATTGCGTGCTGAACTCGACGCTCGTGTTGGAAAACCAATATTTAGGCTGAACTGGTTTGTATATTTGAAAAGATGAAAGCGTATCTTCGAACCACGAATCCACACGCAAAGATTCGGAGTGTAATCATCAAGGTGTACAATCTAACAGTATTACGAGACCGTTCAGAAAACGAACGCTTTAACCCGGAAGAGTCGGTTGAACAGTTCCCCGATGGAACAGGAACTGCTGGTGGGAAAGATCGTTTAGAGCACCGCCGTCTGTCGCATTCAACTCTGAATTTACTGGAGTGGTTTATATTCCTGTGACACGCGCTGAGAAAAGTGGTTACAGCGTGCAAAACGTGTAAATTCGTGTCACGGGGAATGCGCGCGGCCGCGGGCCAGAATAATGACCGAGTCCACTTCGCGCGGTCCCCGTTGCGTCCGTGTGTTTATTATTTATCGCCCGATTTAAAACGCAAAGGAGCGTAATATTCAGCGAAGGGATTTCCGCCGACCCCTTCGCTTTTTCCAGCTTCAAATCCCAAGAGAAAATTCTCAGAAGCGCGTCGATAATCCGAAATTAAACGAGCGAAACGTGGGAACTAACTAATAATATTTTCACAGTTTTCGCCAGCAGAATTGAGTTAATATGAACTGGTGTGACCGGACAGTAATTAGGCGAATCTTCATTGTGTCGGGTACACTACCTTACAATTAGGGAACAGGTGACCGCCGCGGGCATTCAATTATCATTTCGCGTTGAAAGATTGAACTCCTCGTGTTTTCATTTTATCATTCATTTCATCCTCCTCTCTCTTTTCCCCTCTCGCCACCGAATCGGGGGGTAATTACCGCGCGGCCGATGATGATTAATTCGTACGCATTTTAATAACTCCGACGCTTACCGCGCTTTGTAACAGTCGAGCAATTAGCGGCGCAAATGAATCCGCCCCTGTTAATTCGGCGTTAACCTTTTTCTCGTCGCGGCTCGGCGCACCGGTGATTGCGCGATTCATGCGAGGAGGTGGGGATCCGACACGTCGAGATCATTTGTGTTGCGTTATTAATGAGCTCGAATTCACCACGATCGGTGTCCGCTCTCTGGTGTTCGCCGGTTCGACTCCGATGTCATTTTCACAAAGACCTCGCAAGAAACTGTACGGAACGTTTGTTCGTTTCGACGCGTTCAGACGTTGCAACGGGTTACGCTAATTATGTAAATTACACTGTCAGGTACCAAAGTGTACCTTTGTCGCGATTATTATTAAATGCTCAAACAGACCCAGACTGATCGATGAATTGTTGCGTCCTGGTCCACCGCTTTCGGGCGAAACGTCCGGAGCGAAATCTGAACGGTTCGCAAAAAAAGGAGGAGCCGAAGTTGATTCGCGATTAGGCGGGGCAATAACGTTCCTCTGCAAGCGGAAGGTAGCATCCCTCCCTCTCTCACTCACTAGGCACATTGGCTTGGCGGAATTTACACGAGCCTGGCCTCTCGCGACTCCCAGTAATTGCAATCGCGTTCTTTTTTTCGGTTTTTCCCTGCCGGTTCTTTATTTCGTGGCAATACGCGGGATTTCCGCGCGCAATATTCGCGACATCGAGCTTCATCGTCGCGCGCCTCCGCGATGTTCCGCAATTAATTACCAGCCGGACGGGAGGCCCTCTCTCTGTCCCGCAGCTCGCCGCGCGGATTAATCGGAAAAGAGACCGAAGTTCCCGACGACGAAGCGCCACGCAAATATTTGCTTTAGAATTTGCCGCTCTGGAACAGCGTGTCTCCGCGCCAATTTTTTTTTCCTCTGCTGCGGCAAATTGCTTCGGCGGTTGTTAAGACGGGCGGAACTTCTCGCGTAAAATCATTCGTTTTCACGGAATGTTTGCGGGGATTGCGTTGCTCAATTTTTGTGCGCGAGCATCTTTAACGTTCCGACTGTGTTTGTCAGTCGTATGCGTATGCTTGACACTTTTTTTATCATATTTGGAAATCAATTTGTTAAAAAGCACTCGATGATGCTCTCCCACCAAAATCACGCAAAGACCATACCGTTTGAATGCGTCAGGGGTCACCGCACGGGGTGCACGGTCCACTATCGATCGTGTTCGATCCGTCGGCTGTTGGATGGGCTTGGTGCTCTTGGGTTTGTTCACCCGCTACCTGTTGTCCCTTCGCGTCTGGCGTGGCTGTTCGTCGACAAGATGACTCTCGCCGGTGTATACAAATTGCCGGAGCCCGAGCGACGTCGTACCTTATTAGCTGACGATGCACGGCCCATTATTTCCGCCGAAACAATGAGCCGCGTCGCTGGCTCCCCGGTATCTGGTGATCGATACATCGCGTCGTACGCGGGACAAAAGTTGCCCGTACGTGAGCGCCAAGCAGCCAGATAGCGTGGGAGAGCGTACAGGAGAGAGTGTAGAGAGTACAGGAGAGAGGAGAGAACGGAGAGAGAGAGCTTGAAACCGGCCAGGAGAAAAAAGCTCGAGGAAGAAAGGTGGATGTTCCGTTCCGCTTTCGCGCAGCGGGAAAGAGAGAGAGGGGAGGAGCGAAGGGAGAAGGGAGAAGGGGTCGCCGATGGCGAGCCCTGCTGGGACTTAATTAGTCAAAGCCCTCGCCAGCTTACTTGCAAGTGCCTCATTAGGGCCGATGTCGCGTCTCGTAATTGGAACGCGCGTCGCGACTAATTACGCGAGGACGACGCCCACGGTGAAATAAAGATCCGCCGGAACCGGCCGAGCGGCGACGAGCCGCGGGGGTGCGAAGGGGCTCCTATGGAATTTAGAAACGTATTTCCCCGGTTCCAGTGATCGCGAGCAATCCCCCTCCTCCCCCACAATCCTCTCTTACCCTCCTACAACCCCCCCCCCGCCGCATTTATTCCACGGACTTCCGCTTTACCTTTGTTTCTCGCTTTCTTCGCTCGAGCGGCCAAGTCTCGATACACCAACTTTGCGTAATTACGTCTTCTTACGGGAATTGCCGGGTAATTCCCACGGAAACGAACGAACCAAGCCGCTTCGACAAGTTTGTAACCGATGGGCACCGGATTCCTGTTGGACACTTTCAGTTATCGCAGAAAGTCGACTGATTCGTAAAGCTGCCACACTTTGAACCTGAAAGATCAAAGATTCGTTAATTTTTTATAAGAAGACAGTCATTTTAATTGCAACCTTCTTCTTTAAACGCTTTCAAAATTTGCAGAATTTTTGTAAACGCAAGGCTCCCAGCTGTTTGCTTGGATTTTTGATAAAAATCGAAATAAAAGATCGAGATCGCGCGGGTCGCAGGTCCGTGCGACCTTTACCGTGGAAAATCGGCACGGGTCGTTGGATTTTTCCGAAGGTCAGAGAATTTGCGAGGGGAGGGGTAGCTTTGGCAACCTTCGACGCTCGATGAAATACGAGGCAGCCGTTTGGGAATAATTAAAGGGCTGGCGATGGGCTCGCGCGTCGATGGATACCGGGCGTCGATAGGCAATTTTACGGGCCGTGAATGCGGGCTTAAAGACTCCGCCGACGACGACGACGACAACGACGACGAGGGGGTGTGGTGTGGTCGTTGGCAGAGCCGAAGGTCAATAACGAGGAGGATTTTACGCGGATGACACACGGCTTGACAAATTGCCGCCTTAAAGTCGCACGAGCGGGCCACCTTCGTGAACCAGATTCCGATGGAATTTATCGATTCCGAGTCTCCGGCCGGAAATCTACTTACACCCCAGCCCACGCTGCCGACGCCGCCGCCGCCGCGCGCCGTCGTGCAGATATTACCCCTGGAAAATAGGTTACTCGCTCGAGATTTATAATGCGTCGCCCCATTACGCCACGCGCCCCTATTCCGAGAGATATCCCGTCTCTCGATCGTGACCAAGAGCGAAAACCACCCTCCGTACACCCTTTCGAGCTGTCTTTTAGCCCTTATGTCCAAATTGTCAACAGCTGTCCTTGCACTATTTTCCTACCGTTTTCCTGTTTGCCTAAATTTTGACTATTAGTACAATAGTACTGTTTTTCTTTACAGTTACCGATTTGTACTGCCATTGTTGAGACCCAAAAGAAATATATCGTTCCAGGGATTGTTTCCAATCGTTTTCTAATCTTTTCGCCACCAACGTAAATAATTACACAGATTCCAAATCCATGGCCGTGTAGGGTGCATAGAGATTTCGGGCCACGGTGAAAGAGGGTGTCGGCATTAGCATTTTTTCGAACGACTCAATCCCCCCAGGTATACCGTTACACAAGCGTTCGGATTTTCAAGCACCAAACGCCGAGGCCTGCTGAATTTTCGGGTCAGGTACGCCTTTTATTTTTTTTCTTTTCGCTGGTGCCATTGATGGAGGGGCATGTTTCTCTTCCGCCCTGTTTACCGGCGTCGTTTCGGGTTCAAAAGCGTTCAAAAGGTTTCAGTTTCTTCTCCTCGAAGAGAGAGAGTCCGCTTCAACCGTACCCTCCTCCTCCGAAAAACCTTTCAGGATCCTTTCATGCAAACGTTTCGAAACGCTTTGGCTTCTTTCCTCGGGCTCCGAATCCTTTGATAGGGGATGTGACTTTAGATAATGAGCGTTGATACGCTCTTTCCCCCTCTCTCTCTTTCTGTTGGAACCGAGCCGGTCTTTACGCGAGCCATCCTACTTATCTAATTAGATCTTTGAAGGCGAATCGAATCTTCTCCTTCGCGAAAACGACGCCGACAATTTCGCAGACCCCGCTAGACCGGTGCCATAACACTGGAAGAATCCTTGCATGCTCTTTTATGGTACTGACTACTCGTGAAGAAGCAGGCACACATTGCCGTTGATCTGTTAAAAGTGTACTGGATGCAAGCAGTTCTCTAAAACAATAGGTAAAACCACATTTAACTCGGCTCATCAATTATTTGATTACGAAGTCCAGTCCAAAAAGAAATTCAAGTCAGTCTGCTAATTATTTTAAAACGTTTCGAACAAAACGAAAATACTGCTCCATTGAATTTAGTGTACACGATTTCCACGGTGCAATTTTACAGAAGCACACACAAAAAAAATTTCGTCTTGTATTATAAAATCGACGGTGAATAAAATGTTACCCCGCGGAAATCTTGTACTTTATTTCATTACGCGAATACATTTCGTCGCAGGAAAATTAACAGTGTATCGATAATGCTTCGCACACGATAAAACAGAATTTCCCCGCTACAATTCACCGAAAACGAATCCGAACAGAATCGTACTCCTTCTTCCGATAATATCAACGAATTCACCGTGGAGCAAACATATTCATGATAGTACGGTAACTCGAGTACAATAACATTTAGCGGAACAAGCACGCGAGAGCATCTTCGTCGTTTCCACAACGAACAATGAGTAGATTACCAGAGTCCGTGGTTTGTAACTTGATAAAAACAGGTCCGATGAATGGGGAGCAGGTCTCGGCGAAGGTATTCAAACGAATTTCCCGATGAGAAACATTGTTGTTGGATCAGTTGACACTGTCGAGCGTTAACGGGGTTCGGGTGTATCAGTGTCGCCGTTGCCTCGCAAAACGGTAAAAGGAATTCGCTTCGACAACGGAGCGCCGGGAAAGAATACGAAGAAAAAGTAAGAGAGAAGCTGCTGCTTCTGCTGTTGCTGCCGGGGGTTTACTGTAAATAAGTCCAAAGAAACGGAGTTCCCTTCCAGATACTGTTGTTTAATATCTCGGAACGATCCCGGCCGCGATTCTTCGCGGAATTTAAAGCCCCCGCAAAACGGCGTCGCCCTCGCAAAACGTTCAGAAAAGGACACCACCGTAGCTCATAAACGCTCTTCCAATATTTTACTGCCGACCGGCCGAGAGCGAGAGAGAAAGGGAGAGAGCGAGAGAGAAAGAGAGAGAGAGAGAGAGAGAGCGAGCAGGGGTTGGAAAAGTAAAAACAACCAGACGGGGATGGCGGCGCGGCGGCTGCTGCTTTACTACGCCGGAGCTGTTCGTCGAGGTATTTAAACTTCTCGTAAATGTTTGCGCGGGAAATATATGCGACGACTGCGAGAACTACTTTGGGCAATCTGTTTGCCTCGACGCCGACGAAAGTGCGATTCTTAGCCGTGCGATTTTCACGTTTTTTCGGAAGAAAGACTATTTCGTTGCGATCCTCGAATGCTTCACGGACGACGGTCTAATGGTCTTTCGAAACGGAAACGTCGAGATTTAATTCTTAACACTACCATCGATCAAAATAACCGAAAGCAAAGTATTTCTCTCTCTCTCTCTCTCTCTCTCTCTCTCTCTCTCTCTCTCTCGCGTTCCAAACCGTTTCGGCTGGCAACGTCCGCTAATTCTCGACAGTGTCGGGGAATCCTTTGGAGTCGGAGGGTCTACTGCTCTCGACGCTAAAGACTTCGCGACCGACCGATTAATTTGTAGTTAATTACCCGGGGTGCGCGCGCGCGCGGTGCGGATCGGGACTCGGAATACCTGGAGGCTCTCGAAGGCCGACGCGAGAGAGGTTCGGGGGAAACATTCTTCCAATCCTCGGAGGAATCCGGAGAGATCCATCCTCCCGGTGTTCGAGGGCTCCCTGAAGGGCAATATAATCCCTCGGAGGGGCTACGGACGGTATTTTATTACAAACTAGTCGGCGGACGCCGCGCGCCGCGGGGCAGACTACGAGCTTTTCAGGATTCGGACAAAGGGAGGCTGTCCGTACTGGTCACGGCCCCTTGTATTGTTTCGTTAACGGTAATCCGAAGCTTTCGGTATCCCGGTATTTTCGGCGGACGGATCGCACGGAAGACGCTCCCGCCGACGAACTTTCTGTGAAAGGGAAAGTGAAGCCAGCTGGCGCCATGCTGGCGAAAAACGTTTCAACGTGTTTCCGAAAAAATAATAGAACTCCTGATAGAATGAAAGTGGAGGGGTGAGACTTTTTTAAAATCACGTTGAAGCGTTGCAGGGTAACGGAAAAATATGGAGATTGCTGGAACATTTCAACAAATCCTCTAGCACACAAAATTCATTATAAAATTCTCGTATTTCTGATCTCGCATTGAATATTTCCAGCATGCGAAGAATTCAAGCGCACCGATCGTCTGGCATTTTTTTCCATCGAACGAAACGATTGTTAAGGGATGCGTTCGAACGGGGGTAGGGAAAGACAGGTGCACAGTGCGTCAATTATTCGGCGTGACACACCGCGTACTGTCGATGCCCTGCCAGCAATTATTGCCACGGTTTTGCGGTCTCGAAATCGTGTAATTATATCGGGCCGGGTTCGCGTTGCAGTTATTACACACGGCGACCCTCCCTTCCCAAGCTCGCGAAATAATCTCAATAACAATAACAATAATTATGAGAATGATAACAATAATGATAACGGTAACAGAATTACGAAACGGACAACCCAGCCGGGCGAAACGCCGCGAGCCCGCACCGCCAAGGCATTAATAATTACATGCTCGTTATAATATTCCAACAATAACTGCGCACGGTAATAATTAGATGCGAGAGAAAGAAACGCAAATTGCGCGTGGGAACACCACTCGCCAGTCTTTTCGGCCCGTCTCGTCATACGCTTTTTTCGTTTACCGCTGCGAATCTACAGGGTGTCCTTTAATTAGCAGAGGAACCGTGAAAAACACGATTATGCGCGCGCCGGGGAAAACAGGAAAGCCCGAACGCAAACTTTTTCAATTTGGCCTAACGGTGCCTCGGCGCCGTTCGCAAGCCATGGCTTTTCCAAGAATGATCCTTTGTCGCTGTTCTTCCTCAAGATAAATATTTCCTTCGAGCTGTTTTTCTCCAACCACCCCGCACCGATCCAATATCGTTACCGCCGCGATAGCCGGTAGCGCGATGGCGACTGGTCGTGCTTGATCCCTTAATACAAACCCAATTCCTATTCTTTCTTCTCGCAAAAATTTCGGAGTGTTCCTGAGACGTAGGCGAAAGTGTAGGTGAAAGTCTGACGACGATATCATTCACAGTTTCGGAGCAGGAAAATTCCGAAGTTGGACTGAGGTATCGCTGGCTAGACGAACTCACTTTGTTCTGTGATTGCTCGGTCGTTTATAACAATCTCAATTTCGATTCATTCTTTCCGTAAAAATTTGGCAATGTCACCGAGACATTGACAAACATATTCCAGTTTGTCTGGTGGTAGAAGCTTTCGTAGGTTCCCGACAAAAAAATCGCAAAGTTGTACTAAAATATCGTTCTTTAAGCCAACTTGCCTTTTCCCATAAACGTACTCGGTCCCTCACAACAGCCCCAATTTCAATTCATTCTTTCTAGAAAAATTTGTGAATGTTACCGCGACGTTGACAGATCCGTCGCCGTTCGTCTGGCGATAAAAGCTTTCGGAGTATCGCGGTGAAAAAATCGCGAAGTTAGCTGAAAATATCCGCAGTCGGGGTGGGCGGGCTTGACAAATCGCGTTCAGCGACGTTTCCTTTATCAATATGCATCGAACGAGCAGGTGCGGCTATCCGGGTTGCTCTCTGGAGCTCCATCGCCCGTTGACGAAGAAAGCTCGCGACGATTTATGAGCTGATCCGATATAGAGGCGAGCGTAAATGCGCCGCGGCAGCTCCGCCGCGCTTCTTCTTTCGCGCGACGCGGTGGTGCTTTAATAAATATCGTCGTAAGACCGCGGGAAAAAGAGTGCGGGGGCGAACGCGCGCACCGGCTATACAAAGACAAAGAGGAGAACGCCAGGAAGAATAGAAATGCGCGGCAGCAAAAGGGGGAGGAAGAGGACGCTTCAGGGGATGAGATAAATTGAAAGAGCTCTCGAAGTTGTCAACCTCCACCACTGGCCACCCCTCTTTGCCCCTCGCTCCTCTCCGTCCTACCACGAGCCCTCTCTGTCTATCCAGTTTTCCATCGTTGTTTCCTCTTCCAACCCCCGATCCTTCGCTCTCCATAAAAAAACTCCTCTGTTGACGGCCGCTTGGCCTACCTCCGCGCCGTGCCGCGCCGTGCCGCGCCGTCTACTACAGTCCGCGACAATACTACAAGACGTATAAGACATCACTTAAAACGAAATAATTATGTATTATATGAAAGAATTTCATTGCCTTTCATGCAGAGTGTTATTATTTACTTCTGGGGACTTAGTTCCACGCATTGTTTCCGTTAGAATTTCTATGAACTTGAAAGCTACACAAGCTTGACCTCTTGTTAGCCGCGACAAATCTATAAGACAGTTTTCCGCAAACAGTGAAAGCGAATAGATCATCAATGAAATATTCTTCTAAAGTGTCGGTAATTGAATTAAATGATTTAAGTAAACCCTGAAAAATATTAATCAACTTGTGCAATATTTATGTTTATACAAAATGCCACGAGGAAAAAAATTAAATGAAACAGAGATTAAAGTGTCCAATATCATCTCTGGCAGGAACCGTCCTAGATAAACGAACAGAGCCACCCTAGATAAATCTACATAGCTGTTTAGTTTAGTTTAGGTCCCAAACATACGCACGACCAACTGGTCGTTGACAAAATACGAATGTTCACTCAAAGGGTACTGACAAGGACCACCCGTCATTGCAGGGGTATATAAGCCCTTGCATTTCTACTCTCGTGGGCTAGTACTATCGTAATCACGAATCGTGTCGCGTCGTGCTGCATCTCGGAAGTCAACTACCAGTGAGATCGGACTAAAGTTCCCCTTCGAATCAAAAGTTAACCGTATAGATTCCTCGAATTCGGTGTAAAATCTATTAGGCAGTGATAAGGTTGCTCCGAGACCCCCGCATTGCCAGTGCGTCAACACCGTGCATCTTACAAGGAGAACCCCCGCTCTGTCCCTCACGGATTTAGTTCAGACTTTACAGAGTTATAGATCTCGTTCCCCTGATTACGTGAATACCCCATTATAGGCGCAGACGCTCAATAGTTTTCGAGATATTAGGTGAAGTAAAAAGTTTCATAACCGTAAAATATCAGTTTAGTTCAGATTTTTACCAAGCAGTGGTGTGGCGTAACTGCAGCGAGCTGAATTTTTTATTGTTTTTTTTTATGGAAAATGCATTTTCGATGTTAAATAAATTTTAAATAAAATATTCTTATTCGCTAAAAGACTAATTGAAAATGATACTTATTATTTTATAGAAGAAACACTAGATCTATTACTATACTGTCTGTTTTGTATTGACTGGCTGCTGCTAGAGCCCACTGTTGCAAATCCCGTGTGGTTACTTGTTCAAAGTATGCACGAGCCTCTTTGAATCTATCGTATGTCCACTGATTAATGGCATTGTACTTGTCATAAATTGTACCCCTGTTCTTGATATAATTCTCCCAGCGTAACAAATATTTTTTGTTTTTTAAAAATCTGTTAAAATGAAACTTTAATTGCAAATATCTCGAAAACTATTGAGCGTCTGCGCCTATAATGGGGTATTTTCGTAATCAGGGGAACGAGATCTATAACTCTGTAAAGTCTGAACTAAATTCGTGAGGGACAGAGCGGGGGTTCTCCTTGTTAGTTTAGGTAATACACATCTTCTTTCAACTCTTTCTATTCTAAATTCAATCCATTCGCGACAATTACACAATTGTAACACGAATTCTTATAATCAGAATATATTTGTGTTCTTTGATAATTAAGGCAATTTCATTAAACTCATAATTATTGTCCAATATCCTAATCGAGTAATTGAACATCCCCACACGATACAATCTTACCGCTCGGATTGTATCATTAAATTATACTAGTTACGAGGCTTATTAACTATCCTAACAACTCCCTGATTTCGCATCAGGTTCGTCTGTGTTTTTATCCAACCTCCCAGCGGCTCCCCAATTTCGCATTGGGTTCGTCCGCGTCGTTCTACAACTTCCTAGCAGCTCCCCGGTTTCGCATCGGGTTCGTCTGCGTTTCACTCCATTCCTAGAGGCTCCCCAATTCCGCATTGGGTTCGTCCGCGTACCTTTAACTAACAAATTGATACCATATTCGTAGAGTAACAACACTTCGCCGGCCACTCGTGCTGCTAGCGGCCCTGGCTCGTAACATTATCAATAATTTGCGAAATGAAAATCATTCAGTGGCAAAAATTTCTGAAATTCTTGGAAGATGCCGTTGTGTAGTTTATAATTATTTTAATATAGTGGAAACTATGGTAAAAAGAATCGGAGGCTGTCCAAAGTTGACTACTGCACAAGACAGACGGAATATTTTACGACATGCATCGAATTCTACATTAACGGCACTACAAATTGCGACAGAAACTGGCGTGAAAACAAGTGTCAGGACAGTACAACGAATAATGAAGGCTTCAAATAATTTAAAACGGCGTAAAATTTTGAAAAGACCGCCGCTAACTAACCGTCATAAAGAAGCCAGATTAGAGGTTGCAGAACAACTTTAGATGGCCCTGATAATCTAAATTATTATTTTCACGATTTAAGAAAAGAGGAATTGACACTGCAAAGGCGACAAATGAGTGAAGGAGGAATAATGATTTGGGCGGCTATAGGATGTCATGGAAGAACTGAAATTGAATTTATTTCCAGAAAAATAAACAGCAGGAAATACATAGATGTTATTGTCAAAACATGCTCAGTCCATAGGAAACCAAAAATACATTCTCCAACAAGACAATGCAGCTGTGCATTCGGCAAAGATAGTACAGGTCTACTTTAAAAATAAGGAAATAGACGTTTTACCATGGCCAGCGAGATTTCCCGACTTAAATATCATTGGACACCTCTGGGGAATACTGGCCAGGGAGGATTATTCTAAAGGAAACCAGTTTACTACTGTGGAACAATTGAAAAACTGCGTTGAAATGGTATGGAAGAAAATTAAGCAAAAAACGATTAAAAACTTGTATAAATCTATTCCAAAAAGAATGTTACATGTCATAAAAAATTAAAAGAAACATTACCTGTCTTATAGTTTTATCGCAGTTAATAAAAGGTACTACGTTGGTGTTACTTTCAAATTCTTAGAAATATTAACGAAAACACTGCGTTAAACGACGTCTCCAGAAGTAACTAATAAACCTCTGTATGAAAGACGATGAAGTTCTTTCATATAACACATAATTATTTCGTTTTAAGTGATGTCTTATAGTATTGTCGCGGACTGTACGAATTAAAAATACTGCAGACCGTCCCACGGTTAGAATTATATGTCGACATGTATTAAATATAATATAATATAATAGAATCCCGTACAATACTATCCGAAGATTGTTTAAAATAGCCGGTGTATATGTATCTATCGTGGTATCACGTATCCAGTCTTTCGGAACGATTCTTTATATGTACTCTCACTGTCACATAAAACAGACATATACGCAGCATTTTTTAACAGTTTTGTTGAGCATGTTATACGAGAGTCTAGGGTATGCATTTTATTTCTCCCAGCTGTCTACTACAAATTAAAAACACTATGGATCGCCCCGCAGTCCCACAGTCGGTGACAATTTTTTCCACGTTTGTTGTTACTCGGGAAATTGTTCTATCTGAGAGTCGGGTCAACCAGGGTTCATTTTTCCTCCTTGTCACTGAATTATTTACAGCATTTTTCTGCTTTATATTTTATCGGAACAATGGAGATTTCTGACGCACATTTCAAAATAAATTTGTTACGTGTACGACTGATGTTCCTTTCTGTTAGTCGTGGAATAAATAACAATTTTATATCTCTGCTGGGATATTATTAGCGAGACGGAGTTAAAAACTAATTCTTTAGTTTCAATAAGAACCTCGAGATTTCGCGCAGAGGAACATTCAATTCACCGGATGTATCAGTCACTCATCCGGTATCAATTTTGCAGCATTTCCGGGGAATTTGGAAAAATTTGGTTCTTCAGCGTTACTTCCCGGCTGCGGAAGGAAATATGTATTTCTTGTCAAACAGAAATTCGTAGCGAGCGACGGTATTTTTCGGAAAATACATTCCGGCGCGGCAGAGTTTCGAGCGCGGTCTCCGCGCGTCGACCCCCGACGCGACGCTCCGTGTTCGCTTATTTATTTATTTATTCAGAACGCTTCGAACGCTCGTCACTTCATGAATACAATATTAGACGCTTCCGAAGATTCCGCGGTTTCCGAAACTTCTACGGTTCTTATCGAGGCTCGGTGTCGGCGCCGGGACCGCGCGCACCTGCTCGCATCCACGTCCCCAGGACTGTCGTTGCTGTACTGCCGTTTCTGTACCGCCCGTTCCCTGCTCCGGCTGTTTATAATCCACGCGAAATTCTCAAATTGCGTTTGTCTCGTCCCGCGAACCTGTCGACGCGACGGAAACTTTGCGAGGATACAGTTCGGGGACTTTCGCGAATTCTTCAATTCCCGCGCGACACCCCCCGCGACGAAATCCCTCCGGCGGAATTTATTCCGCTGGAAAAATACGCTCGCATTTTTACGCGACACCTGTTTGTTTAACCGCGCAACCCGTCTTTTCCCCTCGGCGGCGCGGTGCGCCGGTACGGTCTTTGTAATTTCAACATTTTGCCTGCCGGCGATTGTTTAACGCTTTTCAGAAATGACACTCTGCTAAGTATGTTAATGAGATTTTTAGCAGCAATGAACATTTTAGTCGTGGAGCAAGAAGACAACCTCTGTGACATAATCTAATAATTTCCTTTGGGATTTATAGACTGCTGATCTTTCTGCACTATTTTCTGCGTCAATTACAAAATAAAAAACATTCTATTCTTTTATGCTCTCCTGAATACTCGTAATGTTGTCCCTTTTCTTTCGTTTTCAGGATTGCATTGGATGCTTTCAAAGTAATACGTTTCGAATTTGTTTTGGAATCGATTGAAATCCGCATCCTCTGTTTCCTGCATCGCGTTACAATCACTGAAGAACCAACAATGTAACTATCCGAACCGATAACGTTCAATAAACGCTCTCGATGATGCGTATCGTAACATAAATATACTATGTTCCAGTACGGAACCATGGAGCAATAACAGTTTCGATAATACTGGGAAATATTGATACTAGTTTTCCGGGATAGAACGATCGAAATCATACGGTTAAGCACAACGTTGATGATTTTGTTTTTTTTCTACAAGATTCTCTGTTTTTTGAAACTCGCGGGTTGCAAGGACTCTTTGTTTTCGTGAACCGTGGGCTCGGTAGGACTCCGCAAGGAACTTCAGTCCCGTCGGCCGAAACTTTGCAATTTCAGGACCGATGAGACCCGCCCGTTATGCGAGTCTGGCCGATGAAATTTTCAAGGAGCAGCGTCGGACACGCCGAGTTGCGAAATTTTCATGTCGCTCGAATATTTATCATCCGGCGGTCGCGAGAACCGCGACGACGCGTCGTCGCGTCTGCCTTGTTATCATTCTTTCAAGATCCCGCGCGCCTCTGCCTCTCTTTCCCTTGCTCAGACTAAACAGGAATATAGATGCCACTCTGATTTATTCCAATCTCCTCTCGAAACCTCCTTTAAACACGGCTGCGGAGACCTGGTCAAGTTATCTTCACAAATAATGATGCAGTCAATAGTTCCTCAATTTTAAACGAATTATGGACCACTTACAAAGGTAGATATTATTCCTAAAAAATGTCAAAGTGTCGCGACAAAATATTCGCAAGCTGAAAGTTTTCCGTTTCGAAAAAAATATCGATAGACGACAAATAATTCATACCACCCTCCACAGGGTCAGGTGAAGCAGCGATCCGACTTTCAGAGCGAACTCTCCGCGGTGGAAAAGCCCGCAGTTTTTGCAAACGGTTTCGCGAGGGAATCACAGCGAGTCCGCGAAGTATCCCATCGACACGGAAAAGGAGCCTGCCATGCGAAACGCAATTTTCTCGCGTCGCGTTTCCACGCCGGTTCCGCGCGGTCTCGTCTCGTTACAGTCCTCTTTTCCCGCGGCGCTGCGCTGTATGAATTGTGCAGTGTCTTCCGTGTGTCGCGGATTTCCACGGGTTTTATGGTGATTCCGCGTGTTGTACTCCGGCTACCGCGCCATGCCGCGCCGGGGCGAATCCGCGAGTGATTTCGATGAATGAATAACGAATGAGCCTGTCTGGCCAGAGAGAGCCACCCCCGATGCTTCAGAGGAAGATCGCCTTGCTATCTCTTCGCGAGAGAGACAGAGAGAGAGAGAGAGAGAGAGAGAGAGAGAGAGAGAGAGCTCGCGTTTAACAACTCCTCTTTGTTTACCCGATTCCCCACGGAACGGCGACCGTCGTCGTTGACATCCGTGGAATTTTCCAAAGTCCACCACGCTCTCACTCTCTCGCTCTGTGTAATTCATAGTGCGACCGTCGGAAACAGCCGATTCCACCAGGCGAAACAAGAAATGAAAATGTGGAATATTTAGTCGGCCGAGAAAACGCAATTTGGAAGTTCATCGCCGCGCCGCGCCGGTCAGAGAGCTCGAGAATACTCCTGTCTGACCATTGTTGCCTGGTTCCACTTACCAAGGAGCTGGGAACATTGTTTGGTGCCTGTCTTCAGACATACTCTGAATATGCGAACAAAGTGTGTTTCTGTGACTAACATGTCGAGGAAGGAAGGTATAAATAATTGTTTGTTTTTTAATTTCTTAATTTTTGTGCGAGTTTAATGCAATTTTCTGACAATTTTTTTGCAAAATGTAAAGTCGTTTCGTCCACTGGCATTCGCATAATCAAATGCGAGATCATATACGGTATTTCATGTTTAATCGAGTCTGCTGAATAGATATTATAACATAATTTTTCCAGAAGAATGAACAGTTTCGAAAAGATTGTAAAATTAATTTCTATACCCAGAAGAAACCCAGCTCTCCTTTCCCCAAGATCTCTTTCGTTGTTTATTCATTTCGCCGATCGGTGACCCGAATCCGAGATCCCTAATTTTTTCCGGAGACGTCTCGGTGAAATTTCGTATTCTCAGGAAGAGATGTACCGGGTAAAGAGTGCGCGTAATTGATGAAGGTGGGGAATAACTCCTTCGGGGTTAATATCCCCGAAATTCGTTTGTCGGTGATCCGAACTTTCGGCGGATAAGAGCGCCAACGTTTTCATCTCTTAATGTTTGAGCCGCATCGCGGGAAATAAAAGTACTTTGCGAGGATTTGAACGAGGAGAGACAGAAAGATAGAGGATAGAGATAGAGCTAGAGAGAGAGAGAGAGAGAGAGTTTCGCGGCTGTCTGAAACCAAGGCTCATCCTATAATCCGAATTAAAACAGTAAGTAGCGATTCGACGGAGGCCAATGCGATTCACGGAGCACTGGACTAAGCTAACGTCATTAATTCCTGAAAATCAACCCGGAACATTCCCGGTTCCATTCGGGCTCTCTCCTGTGTCAACAAATTGCAAATTTAACTGTTCTTAGCTCGGCGACGCCGGCTCCGCTCCGGGTATCTGTTTAATTCCGACGGAACACATTTACCCTGTTCCGTCTACGTCTATACGATTAACACCGGCTTCCTTACGTCTCTCTCTCTCTCTCTCTCTCTCTCTCTCTCTCTCTCTCTCTCTCTCTCTCTCTCTCTCTCTCTCTCTCTCTCTCTCTCTCTCTCTCTCTCTCTCTCTCTCATTCTCTCTCTTTTGCTCGTGTACTAATGCAATAGAAAGTATCCCCTGTGTCAATCCGTTTCAGATCATTGTCTCTCCTCGCGTGCTGTCATCAATCCTAGGCGGGTAAAACGGAAAACGCTTCTGCGACAGTTGATCGAGGCGAGATTGGCCTGTGTCAATAACCAGTTCAACATACAAAACACATCTTGTCGAGAGAAAGCTATTCTCTGGTTATTTCGATTATTTTCGCTACATTATATTGTATAAATAATTAGCTATTCTCTGATTATTCTCGGATTTCTGTGTAGTTTCGAAGATTGCTTTAACAATGTCAAAGGTACTTCGAATGCTAAGAGAACCAGAAGGAGGCTTTCCAGCGACCTGAATCTGGCGGAAGGAAAAGGCGAGTCATTGTCGGCAATCAGGCGGGATCATCTCAATTTCCTCAGGCGGCAGACGCGTCGAATGACTCCGTGAACCAGGAGAAACTCTCGGAGAACGTACGCTCGAGGTCCTTAATTAATTTCCCGGTGGTCCTGGAGGTTTTAAGGACGATTAAAGGCGGCCGGGAACAGTCGAAGCGCGACAGGAGATTGCGATCAACTAGCGGGCAACTATGGGAGGCAGAGGGACTTCAGTATGCCGTTAAACTATCCTCGGGGGCAGATGACGCAAGAAGAATTTTCATTATGCCGCAGCGAATACAATCGGTGCGGCAATCAGGCCGCTTCACCCTCGGTTTAAACTCGTTTCGAGGGTCAATAAAGCTCTCTCCCTCTCTCTCTCTCTCTCTCCTATTTCTCTTTTCATCCCCTTCTTCATCCGTCCTTCCGACCACTCTCAGAGTTTCTCTCTCGCCCTTCTCTTACTCTCTTTCTCTCTCTCTTGAGCCACCCGCAACTCTTCGCCGACCCTTTCGTGCCCTTTGCCAAGTAAATCGTGAAACTTGTTTCTGTTAATGCCTCGACGCCGGCGTCGGGCCACTCGAATCGGTGTTTTGCAAATTGAACTCCACGACCGCGGGCCGATCTCGTGATAACCGGCATTTTATTTGGACGTTCCGCCATCGCTGCACTCTGGTCATTTCTGGAATTATGCGGAGACTCACGTGTTCCCCTGCATTAATACTTTTACGGCGCTCTGTTCCGTAGCTGTTGCGGGTAAATTGTTTCTGTTGGCAACATTTTTAAAGAGTGATTTATGTTCTCTGTCCAAGAACATCGATCGCACAGCCAGGGTAATCATGCCAAGAGTTCAGAGACGCCTGTAGGACCTAATCCTACATTTTGAGGAAGTTATAACCCAGACCTACACGCCCCACCATAATCGCAGATCTTTCAGTAGAAGGTAGAGGGTGCGCAGAAGAAGGCGAGCGAATCTTCGGGCGGCCAAGTGAATTATTGTCAGTCGTGCGGGAGAAGAATGCCGGCCGCGGATCCCTGACACTTTGACAGTCGTCGGCTGGCTCGGTAGACGAGCAGGGACCGGGACTCTAGCTGCCGGGATAAGTGGAGGAGGGTTGGGAAACCGCGGCCACCCCCTCATCCTCGTCCGCGTCCGCGCCCGTCATTGACAGCTGTCAGCCGTCAGCGCTGGAAAGTTTTACGAGGACGAAAGTTGATATTGCTGCGCTTGCAGCCTCGCCCTCTCTCTAGCCCAACCCCCTTTCGAACTATCGTTTTTTCCTGCGTCCTCTCCCCGTTCGCGTGCTTTCTTCCTCGCAGTTTCACCTCGGGTCTTTCCCCCTCTCATCCTCTCTCTGGCCATTCCTCCCGCTCCATTGCTCTCTCCACTCTCCTCTCTTAATCCATTCCTTTTTTTTACCCGGAGCCCGGACTATCCGTTCCACGATTCGTTTCAATTCCGTTTTTCTTGCCGGTCGCAACGGTCCTCTTTGTCCGCCCTTATTTCTCAATTTTCCGTTGTTCCGCTCGCTGCCTCCCTTCCCGTTGTCTTTTTCAGCCTCCGCCGTGCTTTTTTCCGCCTTCGAAATTGACGTTGTTGCAGGGCCAACGGTCCCCTCCGCTCCTCGCCCACACGCCCTTCTTCTGCCTTCAACCCTCGTCCCACGGACTCCCTTTGTTACTTCTTTCGTCTAACCTTGCCCTCCTTTTAATTGCTGCAACCCTTCGAGGTCTCCGAGCTGGACAATAGAGTTGCATCTTTCTTCTTCCAAATGCTGTCGTCCAAATGTCTGATTGTGCCTCCGAAACATCTTTTTAAAGGAGAAATGCTGTACCATTGTTACAAGGTATCCTTCAGAGAGGTTAGGAGGCTCAACTTGCACGATGAGGTGTAACAGAATTTTTGGAAAAATCGCAATCGAACGGAATCGCGGAACGCCGAAGGTCGACTGGCCGGAGGGTGTAAATGAACCGTCGCCGTGCTTATCTCGCAATCGGGCCGCGTTGTTCGTTGACGGCGAAGGGAAAAGGGTTTCGGATCGATGCCGTCCCGTCGATGGGGTCGATAATCGACGCTTCAATTTCGACGGGGAAAAAAAAATCGAGCACGGAGAGATTGGAAGGGCGGCTCGGGAGGGGGAGGGAAAAATCGAAAATGTTCCCAGCCGTTTCAGAGGAGGGGCGTTCTCGATGACGACGTCACGGATTGAAATGGCGCGTAAAATGGCCACTGCTCCCAAGGGCGAAATATTCGAAGTCTCCAATTTTATTCATTCCCCGCCAATCGCGTACTCTTTCTCTCTCTTTCGCTTTCTCTCACTGGTTCTCTCTCACTCGCTTTCGTTGGATGGTGGTCGTAGCCACCTCGTATTTCGTTCACGAGCGAAACGGACGCCGTGAGAAGAGCGTTGCCCCCCTACGAAAAAAACATTTGTTACTCGGGGGAGCAGGTTCTTGTCGTTTGGGGGACGAAAGTGGCCGTCAATGGGAAAGTAATCTCGACTAGGCGAGCGCAACCCCTCTGTGGGGTATTTGGGTCCCAAAAGCGGTCGAGAGCACTCCTGACAGAGTGTCCCAATAATCGAAAAATTTCGGCGATGCTGATCTTCGAACAGCTCTAGAAATTCATTTTGATCGGATAAATCTATGCGTGTATTTGTGAAAATTCATTTTTATCAGGACTGCTTTGATTTTACGGAATTTTCTGGAGCTCTAATTTGGCGATCAACTCGGATCTCTGCAAAATAATTGTGAGAGCTGTCTGCTGTTTGAAAATTGTGTGACAAGTGCATGAGATCCACTAATCTATCTGTTGGTTCGCATAATTGATGGGAGACAACAGGGTGACCGAAAACAGGTTGGTCGTCGCGCTTGAAAATACTAAAGGAGACGAAGGAAAAACAGGGAAATGAGAAGAAGGGGGATGAAAAGGAGTAAAGAGCGAGAGAGGGGAGCCGTGGGGAGAGAAGCGGAAGCTGGACGGAGAACAAAGGAGGGAGAAAAAAAAGGTCTCGGTGCTTCCATTCGCTGTGCATAATTGATTGGCGCTTCAAAGGGCCCGGGAATAATCCGGGCCACTGTATAACGTTGATACGGCACTTTTTCATCTTCAACCCTGCCTCTCCTCTCTCCCTCTCCTCACCCTCTCCTCACCCTCCCCCCCTCTCTCTCTCTCTCTTTCGATAAAAGTCCGGGTCTGGACATTGGCATTGATCCGGATCACAATGGCTGCCGATATGACGCGCTCGATGTTCTTGCACTTTTCTCAGATGAAAAAGAGACAACGGACAAAAGGGAAACAAATGACGCGCGGCATGCCGATCGGGAACGATGCGAGCCTGCTGATTAATATACTCGAAGAACGTGTACCTCCACCTGCTTCTACGATAGAATCCGGAAAACAGCGAGAAAATTTAGATTCCTTTGATCTTGTTTGTTTGCCTCTGGATTTTTTATCGTGTAGAACTTATGAAGGTCCAACAGCAATTTGGTCTGAACAATTCCATGAAAACACGAACGCCTCTTTTCGTCCATCAGCTTTTCCAAGACTGTTTGCCCCTTTGGGGCCACAGATATTCGCGACGGACGTTTTCAGCAGACTCCTTTTAGCTTCGTCAGGGAAATTGGTCCTCCCAGCATGGAAACGTCGTGTCATTTAGCGAAATCCCCCTTGAAGGGACTCTTCAGCGACGTCCTTGAACTTGCCTTTCGCTGGGGATCGAAACGAATTCGTAGTATCCATTAGTCAATTGCCTGTCGATCCGCTGTCGAGACGTTCTTCGGTGGGTTTTGCGCGCGGAATTTCGCGCGATTTGCCGTTCTCCCTTCTGACAGCGGAGAAGAATATCGATAGGGATTGTCGAGGGACAATCGTCTGACGGACAGCGTGATCCTTTCCGCAGGATTATTTACCACGGAGACGCGTCTATACTAAAACAATTCGAGCAATATCAATCGTCCAGTCAACAGCACTCTACCATTAATTCTTTAAAATAGAGCCAATAATAAATCGTTGCATCTTGACATTAATAATTAGACTGCAGATTTTATAAACGCATCTAGAAGTATGTCAAGTTCGTGGGGAGCTTGAGACAGGTCCGAGACGAATGAATAGGATGCAGTTGCATTCGAGGTGCACGCGAAAGTATTTTTAGTCTGCTGGCCCTCGAACTCGGCACGTCTCCCGTATAAATGGACCTCTGCGTGAAAATTATGCATGGAGCATGCATCTCGTTTTTCTTTCCTTCATGCTGGCCAATCTTATATTTCATGGTTCGTGGAGCTAGCTATAGTCCTCCAGTAACAATTCGATTTGTACAATTAGGATCTCTTTTGATGGCAGATCATCCTTAAATACTTTTAAATTGTTTGCGACCTAATTCCTACGTCACATTGTTCCAAAAAATGGTATTCTATAATATCCAAAGTCCACAGAACATTGGACATTCAGCAACATTTAACATCACTCGAAAGTAGAAATATTTAGAATCCAGCTAAATACATTATTAAAACCATCGTATCGGTCACGAACTTTTATACGCCAAAAACCGAGACGCTGCTCTCGTTTAAAATATTTCAACGGGGAAACACAGGTGCGGCAAAGAGGATCCGAATGGTCCAGGGATCCCACCAAATCCCAAAGGATAATTTGTCCATAGCCGGTTCCGTGGTCACGCGGAACACCTTTATAACGAGCTAACTGCCGCGAGCCGAATCATTTCACGGGATCGGCGAGATTTTTCGTGGCCCGAGGCTGGTGGGAACAAGCGAGAGGGAGAAAAGCGGTGAAAAACGCACGTAAAATCGGGCGAGCGATCGAAATCGATACCCGTTGATTGCCGAATTCGTTAACCCTTTTGAAAAGCCCGGACAAGGGGTGGAGGACGCCGGGAAATAGGAAGCAAAGGGATGCAACACCGTGGATACAATGTTGCAGGTTTGTTGTCTCGCGACTTCCCTCTTCCTCTTTTCCTCTCGCTCCCCCGCTCGATTTTGTCCTCTGTCGATGCGTGCGTCCACACCGGAAATAAAAGTGCCGATGGGTAGGTTGTAATAGTTAATAGTCACTTGTACGATCGTTTCGAACTAGAGAACTCTGGATCGATGAACCTGCACCTTCTCATAGTTGAAAGAACCTTGTTAGCGTATTTGTATAACAAATTGTTAATTACCAAACCCAGAACAATTTATAAATGAACCAGAAAACGAATTTTGCAAATGTTCAAGTTTCCCATGAAGTGCCTCCAGCATTTATTTCGAACACGACAGACCAGTCTCTTAAAGAATGGCTTCAGCAAGAGGAGGATAGTTACCAGTATGCTAACGCATTAACGCAAACAGGTTAAAACGACGACACTGTCGCATGTAAAGGTAAGTGTCCTCGAGAGGTATGTTCACCTGTACCATCCGAATTTGTGCAGAGCGCGGAATTCTTTCTGCGGACCAGGCCCGTTGAAAATGGCCCCCGCAGGACCACGGCTGACGCTACTTTTCCTTCTGATAAATGATATATATTAGGACCGCGAGCAGTTTATAGCCAAAGTTTAGGTCGTCTGTATCAACACGGCTGTTCCCGGCGGGATGGTATCCAGCTACTTAATCTCGCCCCGGCATCCGTATTGGCAAATATTTCATTCGCGCGTCGTAAATCTACGGCTGCTTCGCGATCCGCCGTCTAATAGCCATTCGCGCGCGAATTTACCCCCGTAGATTTTATTTGTTGCATGCCGTGCCGTCTCGAATCCGAAGATAGCATTGCAGCTGCAATAAACATTCATATTTGAAAATACTGCGCGTCCAACATTCATGAGGCTCCCGGCATCGAAACCGAGGAGAAATAAATTCGCCAAAGAAGAATTTAGCAAATGTTAATTTACGAATAATGAGATTGTAAAGATGCTTGAGAAATTATTCAACAAATTCACAAATACATTTTTGTTATTCTTATAAAGTAATGTAAAATAGTCACTTTTAGTGCTTGTCTTTTTGAACCTCCACACGCCGCAAATACGAGAAGTTCTGCTTTAATTTCGCTCTCATTTAACATTAAACGAACTTATTGGAAATGTATATATAATAAAGTTGAAGTTTATTAAATTCTGTTGGCCTTTCACTGGCTGTGCACAGTTCTGCTTTGAGCTCTCTCTCTCTCTCATTAAATTTTCAAATATTCAGATGATATTTAGATTGTTGTTGACTTGAAATTATTGGAAACATGTAAAGTGGAAGTTTGTTAAAGTCTGTTAGACTTTCCATGTTAAAATTGTGTTTATAATCTCTTGTTGAAACCGAAGTTCTTTATCATTATTAGTGTTCGAGAAACAGCCGCATCTTTAAAGCTCACCAACAAAACCAGCAAAAATCGTCCAACAAAAACAAACTTTTTCTCGCGTTTCGAAGCATACGGAGCTCGCAGAACCGCGATAACCGGCTGCATCAATTTGCAAGGTCGGTAAACGAGCGCAAAACTGTGATTCACGCGTGCGGAATCAAGATTCTGCATCTCATTAGTCGAAATCCAGGCTCGGCTTGGATGTCAGTGAATGGGTTAATTCGACTGATTAGCTAGCGCCGTTGGTTTGCGGGTTAATCAGACGCTTGTATGCAAATCCTCGGAAATCCTGACAACAAAAGTCTCCAACTATCGAACAATGCCGCCTCTGTTTCGAATTGTTGAAATTAGACTGTGCTCGCCGTGCGAAAATTTCGTCCGACTATTACTGGTTAAACTAGCTCGTAATCGGCTTCCTATTAGGTTTCTTGGTGGCATGGTTCGATTCTATTGGCTGTCGAGCATCTTCGGACATGGGTTTGGATTCTATTGGCTGCTCGGTTTTCAACTCTCTGGCCAGGAGGCACAGAGATTGTATGCAGGCTATCCAGCGTTTCGATCTGCGGCATTCAGATCGGTCGCGGCTCTCCTCGAATCTCCCGCGGGACCCAGCCCTGCCTGGCTCCATTGTGATCCGCAGCTTGCCAAGCTAACGATGTTGCTGCTGATAATTGCTCGTGCGATACAGCCCGATAATGCGCCATTGCAAACAATTTATCGGCGAAATGATGCGAGCCGCGTTCTTGTCTCCCCGAAGAACGGCCGAACAATGCAACGCCGCCGTGGGCGCGAACCTATGCTTTACGCGGCCAATACATTATACCTCGAGCCCTTATGGTCTACAATTCTTCTACACTTTGTGTTTCGAATTGGGCGAACTGTGGGTCGCTAATTTTTCGGATCGTAGCACGCCAAACTAATCTTGGGCAAGTAGTTCAAGCGAAAAGTTAATATAAAGGACGCAAAAGACAATAATCGGTTCGCACGACAATAAATTACGTTAAAAGGAGCGTTTCGTCCCGGACCTGCTAGTGGACTCATCAGTAAGGCTCATCTAGCAGGTCCTGCCTTATACGCGCGCAGAATCGAATACATGATAATCTATATCCGTGAATTGATTGAGATACTGAAGTAGAACGCACGCGGATCTGAAGAATGATAGATTCCGGACGCGAGGGATCTCGAGTGATGCGATCCCGTTTTGTCGGGTGTCCTGATCGCTGGACAACGAACTACCGTAATGCAAGTTTACAACTATTACGAATGATTGACAAGACAACGGCTCGTGCGTTGTCTTGTCTACCCGAGGACTAGAGAGTGTCACGGCGCGGCGTTAGAGCGTAAAACTCAACTGACGAACGCGGTCTTTACGCGATGTTCGTCAGGCTTCTCGAGCAGGAAATAAGATGCACTGATTGGTTCCTGCAGAAAACTGCATTTCCCAAGTTAGGACCGCCTTCCCGTAGCTCTGAATGAGGCCCAGAGAAGGAGAAATGGGGCGATACCTAAACTCGGTCGACGACGGGTCCCGGTAATAAGACACCGTACTTAACGGTCGCGGGTGGTCCCTCTGAGGGACTAGATTTATGACACCTTGTATTTCAAGGGTGTAGGAAAACTAAACATTAAGCCAGATGCCTCAACTGGTCGCCGAATGACCCTAGTTTGTTTAATCCAGGGCAGTGATGCCAGAATCGTGGGACGTGGTATTTTTCCCCTCCGTTCGCTCAGCCTACTCGGTCCCCCACTCTGATGTACCATCGGCTCCTTACGTTGCTTCTACGCGCTCGCGCTACACACAAGCGTACCAATACGAATAGGCAGCTCACACGGACAGACTAGAGGTACGCTTGTGTGTAGCGCGTGCGCAGTAGAAGCAACGTAAGGAGCCGATGGTACGTCAGAGTGGGGGGCCGAGTCGGCTGAGCGAGCGAAGGGGAAAAATACCAGGTCCCACGATTCTGGCATCACTGATCCAGGGATGGGCACGGGTGGGGCCCCTCAAACGCTTGCTTCCCCCACCAAGCTTCCTTTCCGTGGCGCTCCTCGCGGCTCCGATGCACGAGACCTGCGCACTGCTTGCGACCGACGAAGCGCGTCTTTCTTTCATAGTAGCGACGGAAGTTGGTGGGGACAGTAGGCGCTACGGTGGGGACGGCTTTGCCTCAATTGAGGCAAAAATGCCCATCCCTGGTTAATCCTTGACGACGGTCTTTAGGCACGAACGGACCATAAATATCAACCGAAAGACATCCACCTGTATGGTTCCTACGCGACGGAACACTTCGGGAAAATACATCGCTCGATGCTGAATATTTAATTTAGTCATTTTTCTATGACGAAAATTTCAAGTAACAATGAAACTGGGATACTGCTCTTAATCGTGGGTAAAGGATCGAGGCGCGAATAATTGTGTGCAGATATTTTGAAACATTATTTCCATTCCATATTTCGTTCTCTCGCGTCACGGGTCGTCGCGTTCGAAGATCGATCGAGCGAACCGGAAGAGGACCGAGGGCACGTGGCCACGAAAGATCGCGTGACGTCGTCTTAATCAAGAAATTTCGGGGCCGGCCACGTGAGCTGCTCCCGCGGCTCTGCGAGCAGGGTGTAGTTTGTCGTGGGCCATTTCTGGGCTAAATTACAGCCACGCAGGAGTCGTTACGGCTGCTTGACTACCGGTGAAATGGATTGTGCCGGGGATAAAGAATGAAAAATTGCCGGCACCGTTGTATCGCGTGTATTGTCCAACGAATCTCTCCTCTCTCGCCCTTTCTTTCTCCCTCTTTTCTCCTCAAAAATAGGGAACATTCCATTTTTATCAACGCCGGCCACTGAAACTGATCAGGTACTCTGTCTGTCGCCTTACGAAAATTACAAAATTCAATCGATTCAATTTTTCACTTGTGTCGCGATTTCTGCTTCGATCGACATGTTTGTCCAATTATTTATAAACACGAGGAACCAATGATTTGGCCAGCAGCGATGCATACAGCGTTAGAATATTATATTTCTCGAAGGATTGTAGTGGTCGGATGATGCGAACAGTGGCCGGAAACCACGAAGGAACGAATGTTAATCAATAATAATGACGTTGCGCCCGGCCACGGAGGGAAAACACGGACATTCGAGTCACGTTCGGCGCAGGCTGATTGTGGAAAGTGGAACAGGCTATAGTTCTTGCTAACAAGTAAAGATCGAGGAGATTTTTCCCGGGGATAATATAATGGAAAAGTAGAAAGCGCGCGAGCGCCAATAAATTTCAAAAAGCAACGACGCTATTGTGTGTGTGGGGGAACTTTCTGGGCGTTTATCGGGCGAGGAATAACTTTCCTGGACGATGAATGAAATATCCTGTAAAATATTCACGTACCCGCGTTCGGCTCGTTCAAACAGATTTGTTCACTGTAACGAGACAGAGACGTCCTCCGCCGTTTAAACGGCGGAAGTACGGATTCCAAGAAGGAATTATAAGAATGCTTGTTACGGATTCTAATATTTTCTTTCGTGCCTGGCTTCTCTTCTTTCCGAAAGGGAGGATAATGATCTAATTAGAAGCGAAATAGTTTCTTTTGGAGATTTTCTCCGGTGGTAAACCCTTCAATGGGAAGTCCGGATACTTTGTAGCATTATCTGCCTGCTGAGCAGATAATAGCGTAATAATTATTTCGTTGTCGACGTTTCAACTTGTTTGATAACTCCATGAATATTTTTGCTCGCTTCATTTCGTTAACAGTGTCCGCTGGAGTTTATCATGAAATAGGATTGTTCATTGTTGCTGTTTTTCCGATTCTTCTTTCCAATTCATCTTTCCTAGTGGGAGAACCTCCAGACTAGATGAGATTATGTATTCTACTTCTCTCCAAGTATAAAAACTTCGAGATCATCGTCAATGTAATTTGTCCAACGACATTGGAAAGTAAACTTATGGTTTTACCGGGAAAAAATGCGAACGAACGGTGTTGGCCGTCGCAGGGAAGTGTTCCGCTCGATTCTTCTAATCATCGTCGTTATTATTCCTGTCGCTATTACCCTTATTATCATTGTCCAATTGGAGAACGCGGCCCATTTCCGGAGAGACGTAGAGCCACCAGGGGATCGTTATTCGCCCGGTGAATGGAGCGGAGGAAGCCGGATACGGTGTAAGGAGGTCGCGGGAAAGTAATGACTCGTCCGTGAGAATAAACTCCGCGTAATTTCGCGCGATCTCGCTCCCTCCCACTCTATCTCTCTCTCTCTCTCTCTCTCCCTCCAGAAATCCCCGGCCCGGTGCCGGGAGTCGTTTGGCTAACGAAAAGTAACGTCCTCGGATTCTCGCGAATCGACACTCTATTCCACGGTCCCGCTACTGTTGCGAAACAACTCGCGCTTGCGAATATACCGAGGCTCCTTCGCGCGACGACGCTTTTCCGATGCATTTTATCGGAACGTCCAGTCGTCATTCTCGTTTTATACGCGCCACTTCCGGACACTGTTCCTCCATTGTCCGGCCGAGCTTTCGTTTTTTCTTCCCGGATTGCCGGGAGAATGGAAACCTTCGGTGAAATATAAATCTCCGAACCGGTACGATAAATTGCGAATTAAACCGTGATTCGAGCTCTGTTACTGCTCCGTCTCGCGACGTTTTCCGAAATTTCCGTAGTCCCAACGAGCTATCGAAAAACACAGAGGTTTGATCAATCTTGATTCCTTCTTTCGGGTTGTACTGGGTTACTATTAAGTTTGTCATTTCCAATCATGGTCCTCGATTTTTTCTGAATTGATCAGAGAGATGTGTTCGTTCAGATGGTAGAACAGTTACTTGAATATCTTTTACAATTGATTTCAGTGCTGTGCTACATTTTGAGCATTGCCTTATCATTTTTAAACGAAGTCTACGTCAATCCCGTTCAATTTCCGTCGCTTCTCTCTACAAAATTGAAACTTAATAAAAACGAATGGTGGATTGTCGAATATATACATCGTCCCCATCGCATTAGCGATCCATTGCGCACAGAAACTGGAAAAACAGAAGCGTGTCCCGGTTTTCCCGCGGAAGATCTTCCATTAACTTGGTCCCAGCCCCATCTCGGAGCAGCCCAGTCACTTCTAAAGTGTCGTTAGAAGATATCGGCAAATTTATTGATATTAAAAAGCCACGGGCGTTCGATGAATTACGTTGTTTTCCCCTGCTCATTTCCTTCTCCTCGCGCGGCGCGCGGGTTTCCGGTCCGTCTATTTCCGCGCTCTCCCTCCCGCTGATAACAGAATCTTCAATCAGCTCCGGTGGCTGCGGCTACCTACAGCTTTTCAATTTACTCGGCTCAAGTTTATCGGACTCTGCCCGTTGTCCGTATTACATTCGTCGAGACTCGTCTTTCTTGTTTCATCGTTCCTGCTATTCAACATTAAAAGTTGAAAATCACGATCGATCGAGCTGTGGGAATTTGAAATGAGGTTGTCCGTATTCTTTTAACACTTTCGATTCTCGTCTCGCATACCTACTCATCAAACTAAAATTCGTCTTTCGACAAGAGGAGGAGGAGGGACATCGTCGCATCGATAGAGGAGCTTGTCTGTGCTCGTCTCCGAAGCCCTTGACAGGCCCAACAGTTGTCCTCGAAGCTATCTTGCAGTGTAGATAAGAGATCGCGTCGCGGTAGCAATAGGAACCAGTGTACGTCTTGCGGAACAAGCGACCGATTCCCCGACGGAATCGCAAGAAGCAAGATAGAAAGTGGGAGGAAGATAGATAGATAGAGCAATAGAGAGAAGAGCGTGGAGAAGAAGTGATTCGTCGGATCGACGGCGGTTCTGTGTTTCGAGGGTGAAATCGATAGCAGGTGGTGGGTGTCCCTGGAGCGAATCCCCCGTCGCCGGCCATCCCCAGCCATTTATTTATTTCCATGCGGTTCGTATGCCGGGCGTTGCTTCCTGCCCGTCTCTCTCTCTCTCCCTTTCTCTTCTACATAAAACGGGGGAGGCTCGGAGTTTCTGGCTGCAGGCGGGGCGGGGGTGGCCGGGGTTCGAACGAAGCGATTCACGGCGGGCTCGTAAAATCCGCGCGCGAGACTCGAAATCCGTAATCACAATTCGCACCAGCCAGTCGCGATGGAGATTCTCACCCCCTCGGCAAAAGGGGGTGTCGCGGAATGGAAAAAACGACCGGAGCGGTTACCAACCAGCCTCATCCCCCAGACACGTGGAATCGAATCTTCGGCCTTCCGATGCTGTTAAACGATAAGGCCGCGGGATTGCGCGCGTAAATATCGACCCTCGCGTCGCGTCGCGTGCCGCCGAACGCCACGCCGCCACCGTCTGACCCCGTCTTCGAGAGGGTGAAATAGCGTCGCGTGCTCGCCGATTGTTTACCCTGGATTTATGGATCGGGACCGCGGGATGCGGACACCGAAATTTCGTGTTTTGGCTTTCGATGGGGGCGGTTTTGTTGGTCGAGTACCGGCTGTTTATTCCTGCTTTAGGGCGCGCGAGCCGGGAAAACTGGAGCAGTTTCACTCTGGTTATGAGTTTCTCTTCAGTCTTTTGTTACTATCGTTCATAGACGACGTAGACTACGGATTTTTTTTCATTTATGAAGAACTCTTCAAAACTCTGTGGTTTCGAATTTGTTCATCCCCACTTCTTCTCTGGAGACATCTTCCCTAAGTCCTAACACAGTACCTTACTTGGACCCTTCCCTGGTACCTCAGCTCTCGCATCGAAATCCTTCCCTATCCTACGACCCTTCCCTAAATCCTCGCACATCCTCCTTTCCCTACATCACTCCCCAAAGAATCCTATTCCTAGTCCCTTTCCTTATCTCCCGAAACTAGAAAATATTTCGCTGCTGTAGGAACCGCGACGTGGGCAAAGAATTTAAAAAGAGGCATTTCCGTTGTCGGGCGAGGGTGGAGGTGGGGGGGGGAACACTTCTCGGAATGACGCGCGTCAATATCAGCCGTGCGTCGTAGATAAGCAGCAACTACCAGCAGTACCAGCAGCATCACCGCCAACAGCGGGACCGCTTAAAACGGCTTCTCCTCCGCGCTTTATTATTCCACGAGCCAGCCCCGGCCGCGGGAGCGAAAGTGCCCCGTCCCCATCCCCGGGGGGAAGGGGGAGAGATAAATTTTTTTCATTTCGCATCGAGAGAGGAGGAGACATCTGTTCCGTCGTGAGGAACGCCAACCAACGAACCAGGCAGCCAGTCGCTTCGCGTACCGAACGTCCCATTAAAAGGGAAAAAGAACGGGGGAGAAACGAAACCGACGGAGTAAAGTAGCCGTCGCCTTCGCCCCGTCTTCGTCGACGTCGTCGCCCCGTCGTCGGGCTGGCGGAATCGTCAAAGACGAATCCAACTCGATTATTTTCTCTTCGGAGTACCGGGGCTCTGTTCCCGACTTGTGTTCCCGCGGTGACGCGAAAACGATTACCACAATTAGATGAATCAACAGTCCCGCCTCGCTCCGCGAACGGCAACAACAGTCTTTATTTACGAAGCTCTTACTTAAAGACGCGGCGACAAGAGCCCCGGGCCAACGCCTGCCCCTCTGCAACAATATTTTTCCTCCTTTTGCCCTGGAATCAAATCTAATTAGCCCCTCATTACCGCCTACGAACCCGTCCAGCACCGGGAATGTATTTATTTGCTGGCTTATCCTCGGAACAAATCGAAGCCAGCTTCGCTCTTCCACTTATTGGTCGAATTTGTGAGAAGAAGAAAGCCTGTGTCGTCTTTCCCCAAGAGCTGTTAACACCATTGGGGCTTGGCGATAATAGAAACTTAGATATTGAAAAATTCATATAATTTAAAATTTGTATTGAATTATTATAATATTATCTTGAGGAAATAATATTATTGAAAAATTCATATAATTTAAAATTTGTATTAAATTTGTATAATATTATCTTGAGGAAATAATATTATGGAAAAATTCATATAATTTTAAATTTGTATTTTGTTTAGGAATTTGCGATATTTTTATTTAATATTACTGTCTGCTTCCGAGTAAAATCGGCACAGGGCAAGAGCTTCAAAGAGAAACCGAAAGCTCGGGTTCGAAGAATGTGGATGTTCCGACATTGAGACAAGTAGAATGCCGTCTACTGCTAGTTAGCGTCTGTGCCATAACCGCCGAGACCGTTTTTCGTTGCGGGAGAAACATAGCTTCCAGAGGATTAGAAGGGAATAAGAGAAACGTTGCTCGATTGATTTATTCATCGGCTGTCCAGGCTTGAGCATTCCGCGTCTACGCTCCGCGGATTCGGACACGCGATGCGATCCGTTTCTACGATTTTTCTCTTTCTCCCCAGCAGCTAGAAGTGGAACTCGAATTGCCGGCACTCGTTGACAAGCTACGCTGCCACGCGATGGATTTATACGGTACGAGGCGTTTAGCGGCACGATATTCGTGCGCTGCTATCGCTGAAGTGTCTGTAAAGGCTCGCCGGAGCGGAATTGAAGCTTGGGAACGCCGACGGTAATGGGAGGACTCGAGGAATTGCTAGACGGCACCGGCGGAATCGTTCTTCGGGGTTGCTAACCTTGAACAGTCGATCAAACCTTGCCCGCTCTTGTTTATTCCTAGGAAAACGTCTATTAGACGATAATTAACCGGATCTGAACCCATAAAACTGTCTCGGTTGTTCCATTCTGTCTACGGTAGTCGTAAGTCTGAATTGTTTCGAGTAGATGATGAAGACATCAAATTCATGCAACAATGTCTGCCACGAATGAACGTATAGTTGAGAGTGTTGAAATTGAGTTGAGCTAAAATCGAAAACGCAAATCAGGTACGAAGCATTTGGAAGTTTCACGCAAAATTAAGGAATAAATGCCACAAAATATAGTCTGAAGATTAGAGTGATTCTATCGAGAAAGCACAGTAAAGGTACCAATGGAAGAGCATATAAAACAGAGATAAAAGCAACGTTGCCATTACAGGTTGATAAATCAGCGGAACGACTTCTAACGGGGTTATGCGGAAAGTTTTGAAGCCCAGTCGAAGCCTCCCGCCAATTTCAACTATTCTTACACGATCGAAAGGGTATCATTCTGCATAAATTACCGTGGTTTGGATTCCCAGCGATCGATCGAATTCCCGCGAGTTTCTGAATTTTCGGCGGCGAGTTTTGATTTTGTGGAAACGCGTTCGCGGACCCGGTTTTCCCACGGATCCTAACTGCACAGTCAGGTGTTGGTGGGGTCTGCTTGCAGCGAACTTCTGCCGAGAGAAAGGAACGAGGCACGAGGGACGTCCCCGGGTTTCGATTATCGTCGATAACTCGGCTGGATGTATCCCTTCCGTGCTATAGCAGTAGTTTCCGGAAATTCGCTTCGCCCCCGGGATTATCCCGTCCCGGGAATTCCCATCTCGACGCCATGGTTATGCTCCCTTCCAGCCTGTGCCTCCCGTCCCTTCCTCCCACTCCCAACTCCCCTCCGCCACATCCCTCTATATACGCCCGTTTTCAACCCTCACTCGCGCCCGTTGCCGAACACCCCTTTTGTCTTCGTGCCCCGCTACGATTTGTCCCGAATTACTTCGTCGGGAATATTACGTCGTCTCCTCGTCCTTTTCCGCCGCGATTTCCGGCGCGCCGCGCCGTGTCTCTCGCCGGCTTTCGGCTTACTGCGGGAACCTAAGCCCGCTTTCTCACGAGCTATCGATATATCGCGCGCCCAGCGACGCGAGTCCTGTAATACGGAGATAATGATTTGTGTCGCCGATCTGATTGGTCAGGTTGGAAATGCGTATTTTTTTGGTGATTCTGTTGGACACGTTGATTTGCGTCCTGTGTGAGTGGATTAATTGCAAATTGATTTATATTGCGAGTGCAGATTGACTTGGATACCATTTTTTCATTTCAGCCAGCAACCAATTGTAACATTGTAATTTAATTAATCAATTTGATGATTACGGCGCACAGGTTCGATCAATGTTGAAACTAAGCAAATTTTGCAATTTAGATTTTCCTCAACGTTTCGATTCAAATGTGGATCATTTTCAAGATACTATTCATACGATTAAACAACATAGCGTACATCTTAGGTCAGAAACTCCTAAGATTCATGATTATTACGCAGCATTACTAAACCAGTAATGTGCATTTTTGTGTTTTTTCAAACATGAATTAAACACCCAGTGTTCTCACATACAAGAGCAATTGTATGTTAATTTGGTTTAAATATTCTGAATGTCAATTATTAATTTACCATAACATCTATATGGTATATAAGCACTTGTGAAGTGGTAATGGTGGACTGGCAGGATTCAAAATTGCCGCCAAATATTGATTTGAGAACTCATCGGTCCCCGTGTTCTGATTGCCTATCGTTTGGATATGCGTTGTTCCTTGGTTCTGACGGTTGGCACATGGGTTCAGTTTAACGTCTACCGGCAAGGTGTCAACTAGTTTTTCTTAAAAGTTTCATTATTTGATTTATATATTTCATTCACACTTCGCAAGTATGTTAAAGATTTATTGGTATTACCCGGTTTTGCTGAACGATTAATATAACTTACAGTATGTTACAGACGCAAATTTCTCTTGAAAATGATCCACATTTGGATCGAAACGTTGAGGAAGATCTAAATTGCAAAATTTGCTTAGTTTTAACATTGATCGAACCTGTGCCGCGAAATCATCAAATTGATTAATTACACTATCTCCGATCGACATAAAATAAAATTTATTGTAATTTAATATCGTATCACACAGATGGTTTTTGGCTAATTGTTTGCCAATTCATTGTTTCAGAATGCACGTTTCCACCAAGATGGGAGGGCACCTGGTTTCAAAGCGGAGTCACCCATCCAATCATGATCTCGAAAAACGAGCTATCGGGCAAAGGCAGGTGTCTGCACAACGAAGGCGACAAGTTCCTTTTAGTGAACGAGTAAGTATACCATCGATATATCGCAACACCTCACACCAAACTAATAAAATGAATGTTGGAGTATACACCGAAATGCGCGAAACATGCGGAGGAGGAAAGGTCTCTTTTGACCTGCCGTTTATTACACCTCAAGCGTCGCTATTTTTGCCCTGTCACAGGGCCTAAGAAAGAATGGTCAAGTCAGTCCGAGCCAGCCTACCGAGCTAGTAACAGCTCTCACAGTATTTTAAGATTGTAACCGTCAATAGTTCCATTTCCATGTAACAGTCAGAAAGTATCATATTGTGTTATGTATATGCGAACAGTGCATACTATTGTAACTCACAGCTGACAGACGCTTATTCCATTGCGTCGTGGAGTTTGAATAAATACTGAATATATAAGGTTATATTTGATCTCCAAACCTCGTTATCCCAACAATGAACAAGATAAAACCTCGTACGATCCTGAACGTACGATCCTGAAGTGACCAATTGCTCTAGATCGTTAGACTCGGACTTTAGACAATGGAGGTGGTCTCGAAGACAAGGGTTAATCGTTCACGGCCCCGGAATAGGAAAGTTTCCGGGAAAGTGGAAAAATCGCGTCGACGCGCGCGGAAAAAGCAGAGACACTGGGATTCGGTGGCAATACGTTCGCGGGTGGATAGAGTTTCGCCGGAAGGCAGTAAGGGATTAAAAGCGAGGGTTTGTCGCGGGGTGGGGTGTAGACGCAGTGAGTGAGTGGGGGGTTGGTTGGTTTTCCTCGTCGTCGTCGTTTCGCCGCGTAATGCTCGTGTCACACGAGCTGCCCGAACTTTCGTGGAGATTCCTATCGGGCTCGCCTGCAAAGTGTCCGATCGATACGCCGACGAGCGAGATAAAAAGGAGGAAAGACAAAAAAAAAGGAAAAAAGGGAAGGAAAAGAAAGAGAAAGGACCGCCGGAAGCGACGAGGGGGCTGCGCGACACAGCCCACGGGCTTGGAATTCGAGCGACGAATCCGCCCGTGAATATTATCTTTGAATTTGAATATCGAGCCCGATCGGATCAGCCGCAAAGGAAACCGATCGAGCCGAGTCTGAGCAGCCAGTGCTCGTTCTACTGCACGCGATTAACGCGTTCACTGTTCAGCCACCTACTGTAAAAGCGACGAGAAATCGAAGCTGGATGATTCCCGCGACTGGGAAACCGGAAAGTCGATTTTCATGAACTTTCCCGAATTTTCAGAATGGTAGGAAACGTTCGTCATCATTGTTCCTCGTGATTAATTTTTGTCTTGTAATAAACAGATCTTTGGTATAACTTTGTCGAGAATGAACTTTTAAGCGGGACAGACACGTAGACGAAAATAATTGTTACGAATATACATATGTTAGACAGGAAACAGTGTCTCTCAACAGGATAATTTAATTTCCTTATTAAATTATTCAAATTATATACTTTTCCAGAGAAAAATAATATAATATAAATAATATGTCGGCTGAACTATGAAAAGTTATAGGAGACAATTATGACAGCATAGTAAATTGTTTGTATTATTTAAAAAGATTGTGACCAAATAAAGAATGTAATTCTAATCGTATAGTTAATTGGTTATGCGATTTGAATAATGTATAAATTGTGTTCCGGGAAGTGGAGGTGATTTTTGAGGGGTTAATGACAAAGGGGGAACAATGATGACAGCATGCTAAATTGGTCCCCGGGTGGTGCACAGTGTTCGTTTGGCAGAGTTAGATGACTGAGTCGGTGCAAGAGCAGCCTCGACAGTGGAACGAGAAGCCTTCCGTCAGGGGGGGGACAGTTGATTCGAGAGGACTAATGACGCGGCGAACTTTCTTTCCGCCTTTCGCCTTAAATTGACTAACGTAATGGAACAAGTTTCGCCGCGGCGGTAACTTTCAGTCTTGAAGTTCAAACCGTGCGCTGCGGATACACGATAAATCGTCTGGTACCCAGGCTGCGCGATTCCCGCCTCTCGTCCATATATATTGTCCAAATTTTTCCCAAACCACCTTCCTCCGGAAAACCCTAGAAAATCCATTCAACTACTAAACATAACAAGCTTCAAATTTATTACAGTCCTTGAAACATTGCAATGAAATTCTATTTGTACAAATATTATACATGCGACAAGAACGATGAACGAAAAATATATTTTCTTGTATCTTGAATGTTGTATATTGAAGTAGAAGTTTCGACCAACGAAGGAGAGGTAGATAACTCGAGTACTATTTTTTCTTCTAGAAGGTGAAGACGAGGTTTTATCTTTATTCAAACGTGCAAGTAATTTTCTATAGGACCCAGAATTCATTCGAACGCGAACGTGGAGATAGATATCTTCACCTTTTCAAATGAAAGATGAAGGCGATTTATCTCGCATTCGTGACTATCGGCTAAAGCATAGTTTCTCAACGTGTTCGCTTGAAAGATAACTTTTAGGATTCGGAAAGGATGTGTAAAAGTTATACCTGGAATTTTTTCAAATATAGATGGTTGTATGGTTTAGACTAATTTTTGGAATTCCTGCCACTGTGTAAAACCATTCGGCTAAGAGGATCAGGTGTTCCTATTCGAATTCGCAAGGAATACCCTCAGAAGTACTAAACGCCGTCGTTTTTCTGTTGCAGAAAATCCTGCTACCGTTGCGTCGTCATTCACGAGAAACACTCGAACGTTCTCCAGTACAAAGAAAGTAAGTACAATTCCGCCAAAACCATTGCGGAGTCTGTGTTCCCCGTTGATCCTGCCCCCATCACTCCAACCCCCGTCGGGCAGTTGTTTCGTGCGATCGATAACGATTTCCCAGTGGCCCCGAGGAAATCCATTCATTAATTAGAATGCCGATCGGTAATTAAAAGCTCGAAGATGACGAGAAGAAAACCGTCCGCGATTCTGGAGGGGGGAGGGTGGAAAGGGGAATTGGGGGAGAGTGTATAAAGGAGAAAAGGGGGGGGGCAACACGGCTGCCGGAATAATTCTCGGGGAAGAACTTAACGACTTTCGTTCGTTGTGCAAACGGGAACGACCGGGGGGATGGTGAAATCGGAGTTTGGGAGGTTGGAAAGGGGTGGGAAAGGGGTGGAGGGCTACAGGCTGGCGAAACAGGAGAACGGCTCTGCTAATTCCGAGACGGGGGCCTCGTTTACAACGGGAAAAGAAATCGAGAGCACTTCGCCGGATTCTATCGTGCAATCAGCCCCGCGCCTCGTTAATACGCCGTCAACAGAATGGATAGCGAAGTTTCTGGGACGTGATAATGGCTCGCGTTCCGGATATTTATCGAGCATCGTCTTCGCGTGGATACAGATCATTGCGCGGATTCGAAGCACCGTGGTCCGCTGGACCTTGAATTATCTCTGTTTGTTAGGGAGCTTCGTTTCAAGTTTATCCGCCTGCCGCACAGTGGGCGAAACCTGGACAAAAATTGATTTTTATCTTTTGTTGAAATGACCGAAATAAATTATTTCACGTCTTTAACAATACCCTAAAGTTTATGGAAAACAAGTAAAATGAGTTAGAAGTTATTAAGTATAAGTTCATATTTGTATTTAATTATTGTCATCAACGCTCATCCCTTTAATTTCATAATATTTCTGTCTGTTCAAACTCCTCGTACACAGCCGGAGTTGCATGTAAAATTATAAAAAAATTTGCTTGTAAAGCTAAATGTTTAATATTTTTTTGATTATGTTTAATAATTATTTTCAAGTTTATTAATTGACCACCGTATTAATTCGATTTTGAATACAAAAAGTAAGTTTCCGATTCAAAATTTAATATGTGTGCCTCACTGTGCCTCAACGCAACTATAGGATAAATCTTTTTCTTAAAGTATCCTTAAAGTTATGAAACAAACCCCGCGATCCCATTTTTGCCAATTGAAAGATAATAATATAATACTGTATGTTTCTTCATGCAGACAGTTAAGTGCGAATACCCAGAATCAAGAAAGGCTATTTATGTGAATCTGTTGTAGAAAAAAAGCTTGAACTAAGTTTATTTCATGTGTTAATAACGTTTTAAAGTTAATAACAAATTGTTATTAACGCATAAATATATTTAAAAATAATTTATTATATTAATTAATATATATTATGTGTATCATATATATCATGTATATTATAATTAATATATATTATAATATTATATATTATTAATATACAGGGTGTCCAAAACCACCCGTCCGGGGATGTTTTTAACATCTCAGATAAGCATATTCGGTAAAAATGTTTGCAATAAAAGTTGCAGGGATTAATGGAGGACATATGTACATGACCTTGTATTTGACCTCCGGATCCATTTTCAAGGTTATTTAGAGGTCAGTACGTATTTTTTATGGCCTCTAGCAGTCATTTTAATCTAGGACATAAGTACATATCTGAACGTGAAATTTCGAGCTCTTTCAGAATCCGTAGTCAAAAGTAGGGGTTCCCATTTAAAAAATACGTACCGACCTCCAAATAACCTTGAAAATGGATCCGAAGGTCAAATACAAGGTCATGGACATATGTCCTCCATTAATCCCTGCAACTTTTATTCCAAACGTTTTTACCGAATATGCTTATCTGAGAAGTTAACAACCCTGGTCGGGTGGTTTTGGACACCTTGTATTATATTGTATATTATTAATATTATATATATTGTATACTATATATATACAATATGTATATTGTCTTCACGAAATGTCTTCCATACTAGATTCACCATTGTTAATTTTACAATTTTAATTTGATATTCGAAATAAGCGACCCCAAAAACACACATTGGACTAGCAATATTCAAATAATTTCATTCAGTATTCAATGAATTATCGATTTATGTACACATTTTCCGGATTCCGCCAGGTTGCATCAGCGATTTTGAATTCCATAATTTCGAATACAAATTCAAAATTAGCATCCCCAACAACTCATATATATAAATTTTCAAAAAAATCCATTCAGTTTTGATTTTTCGGTCCGCCATATTGAATCGACCATTTTAAATTTGATCATTTTGATTAAAAATTTGAAATCTACGTCCAAAACAACCTAGAGATACCAATTTTCTAATCTACTGCAGAATTCACTGAGTTATCGAATTTTGTCTATTTCAATCGGATTTCGCCCACTGTGTGCCGCTGGGTCCACTCTGACCCGAATTCGTCATTCGATATCTCGCGAGCAAAGACTTCCTCTAATCTAGAATAGTTTTGTTACAATATAAACTATAACAAGCACGTGAAGTTTAATAAATCCTCTCCTAAATACACAGTACACCGAAAAGTCGCACAATGGTCTCGCTGGAGCAAGACGACGAGGTCAACAGAGTCCCCAGCGTCCTTCTGGCCGAAACGCTGGTCTCTAACAAGAATAACTAGCATCTTAGACGGATGCAAATCGATAGTTGAACAATGGTGGACAGAGTATCGAGTACCGTATCGGCGAAAGGAACCGGTGAATTATAGGTCCTCGGGTCGCTGCTTATGCTGACCCATATATGGCTCACGGATCCTACGGAGACTGTGTTACTCGCTAGCAAGGAGCATCTTGACCCACATGCCAGGCCATAGATCGAGGGCGTATTAAATATTAGAAGACAGCCGCTCTCTGTTTTTATGAATAGAACAGCGACTTTCCTCGCGAAAACGAATCTGTGTCTTTCTTTGGTTTTCTTTTAAGTGGAGAACGTTTCGAAAAATCACTCGAAGCGAAGCATGCGCGGAGAATTTTCTGAAAAATCGTTCAATCCTGTAGGGTTTCCACTTTGACGCATCTCGGTGCGCGGGGATGCTTTCACCCTGTTACGATCGTGAAACGTAGTTTCCTCGTCATTCTATTCGCCTCGGCGCGGCGCGGCGCGGCGTTGCTCATAGAAGATGCGGTTACCTGGTCCTGCTTCTTTTAAACCTCCTAACGACACTTTGATCCTCCGGAAATAAGATGTGCGGCTTGCGAAAAAATGCCACAGGAAAACGGAACTCCTACTTCTAACTCGAATCTAATCCACGTAAACGCAGACAATATTGTTTCGAGAAAGAAGCTGTATCGAGAAGAATCAGAAGGAATCTCTGAATTTTCTCTTCGGCTAGTTACCTGCCTCGTACCGGCATCGTACAACAGTTCCCGCAAGAATGATTTGCATGAGGTCCACGGTCAAGATCACTGAATATCGGCGGTTCGATTGCCTCCTAGAAGTTAGCCCCCCACTTGTCGAATTAAATAATTTCAACACTTGTGCTGAGTTGTGCTAAGTTTGTGCTAAATTGTGCTCGAATAATATATCATTAATTGGGATCATTGAACAATTAAGCTAGGCTAGCACAACTCGAATATGCAATATCATGTCTGTGGGATGACCGGAAATCCCAATTAATAAGGGCACTTTACTCTTGTCCGCGGCCCTTCGCGCGTCGATAATATATTATTAATTGGGATTTCCGGTCATCCCACAGACATGATATTGCATATTCGAGTTGTGCTAGCCTAGCTTAATTGTTGAATGATCCCAATTAATGATATATTATTCGAGCACAATGTAGCACAAACTTAGCACAACTTAGCACAAGTGTTGAAATGATTTAATTCGACAAGTGGGGGACTAACTTCTAGGAGGCGATTCGATTACGAGTAAGGATCTCTCGGTTGAAAATAAAAGACGGTGGCCCACGGCGCGCGCCGTTCATCCAATTTTATTCGGGACGTCGCGCATCGCGTCGGCATTCAGGACGCAACGGGCCCGTGTATCACCGTCATCAAGGAAGTCCGCAGTTTCCATTCATTTGATCGCCCGAAGCATGACGAGCCTTTTCCCTCGCGCGCGCACACACACACATGCCACCCCTTTATTTCCACCTCCGCGATCCGCTGTCACCGACCGTCCGCATCTTCCCCCGTTCTCCACAGAAACGACCCACATTTTCCCGCACGCTGACGGTCCGAATGCAGCCTGCAGGCGACGGTATCTGCGGTGTGACACTATGCAGATTAAAATCCGATAAAAAAAGCGAGCGAGTAAAAGAGAGAGAGAGAGAGAGAGAGAGAGAGAGAGAAAGAGAGCAAGCACGGGTGACGGAGCGAACGTGGATATGTGGGTGGAGAGGAGGGAGACTCGAGGGACTTTGACAAATCGTCGAAAAATGCGGATGCGAGACAGCAGGGGGCGGTACCAGAGGTCGGTGTCCCCCTTCTTTTTTACCCTGTATATATCGGGTAAACCCTCTCCTTTCATCCACCGCTTGGCTCCGATCCCAAACTCCACCTGTCGAGGCGTTGTTGCTTTATCTTTTGCTGTACCGCGCGATTCGGTGTTGTTCGATCGGATTTCGGATTTGGTCGCACGAACATGAGTTTCCCATGGTTGTGTCGATGGGGGTTCAATGGTGTATCATTGCGAGGACACCTATCCTCTTTAACCATCCGCCGGCAATGGTCTTGTTCGCAAACGCGGCCGGTAAACCGGGCCATTCGTTTCTTTTTTCTCTTTCGTTGTTTTCTTAAATGTATTATTTGCAAGAATAACCCTGGCTGGTGGTAGCCTAAATCATAATAGCGTTAACGTTAAACGTGACAAAGAAACTCGCTTATCATTATAAGAATAGAAAGCTCGGATTAAACCGATTAGTGCAAGAACGGAAAGAAAGACGGAAGAGCAACGGTACACGGTGCAGCGTAAAACTGGAAACAGCGAGAAATCAAGAAAGAGTGTCGGCCGACAGATTAGAATGGCAAGCAACGCGGGACTATTTTCGCAACAAGCGGCAACAGGAGCACCGGTCACCGGTGCAAAGGTCTCCGGTTAAGCCCCCAGAGCGCAGCGTCGTTTCCCCGCGTTCGTTAAAAAAGTCAACTCGTTTTCTCCGGCGCCGTTCTCATTACCGGCCGCACGCGGGGGAAAATAAAAGGAAAAACGCGATTCTCGCGTGTTCCCTTCGTCGCGAGTTTTCTCCGATGCGGCCGGCCCCTGGAAAGATTTCACAACGAACGTTGACTGCCATGCCCCGGACCAGGGACTCGAGCCGCGATGGAAAGTTTAGGGTGGCTGGGAATTACTGTCAGAACAGGGAGCGCGTTTTAAATTTAATTGGCCGCGCCGCGCGAGCGAGTTTATCGCGTAAGAGTTCGCGCGCGGATAAGTCCGCTTCGGGACACGGGATTCCACTTTTTAAGCCTTTCTAATTTCGCACTCTCTCCGGCAACGCGGCCCGATGACTCGCGAGGAACGCGTTTTTCTACCTGGATTACCTGCGAACTCCAACCCTCGGCGTTTACGTTACTTCCACTTTTACAGCGAGAGTATTAGGTTGTTGCATGTGAAATGTCCGATTTCGGATGGCTAATGATAAAAATAACAAGAGTGCATTTACTTAACTTTTGTAAGATAAACATGAAAGTATTTTGTGTATTTATAGTGCTAAAAATTAAAAAAAAAATTGAAGAACAAAAAATTTGCAATGGATTGAATACCTTCCCGGTTCACCAAGGAATTCGATTCAACTTCGATGTCTTAGTCGAGTGTCCGTCGAATCGGCGAAAAACTTGGAGCGCTTCCATTCTCAAGTGGAGCTGTCGAGCGTTGGTCAGACACATTTGTCAGCGATTCAGGCGTGCCCCAATTACTCGATTCTTCTTCTATTTAGCCGGGTTGATTTTTCGATCGATGCCGACCGCGATTTCTATTGAGATTGATCACCGTCGAAGAACGACCCTTTGAGAAGTTAATTAATTTCGTTTCTTTCGCGGCGAGCCGTGAGCCAAGGATTTCGCGAGTCTCCGAAGCAAAACACAGCCAGACAGGGAACAATTCGTTTTAATTTGCCTAACGTGGCCCTTTTTAGCGATCGCTCTATCCTCCCCGCCATTCGTGACCGGGGGAAATAAAGCGGGGCTAATTAATCAGCGAGACGTGGCTTCGGAAAAGGGCGAATTAATTATATTGAAACGACGCGCTCGCGCTCGGACGAACGAAGTCGATCCTAATAACGAATAAATGACGATGAAAATTTTAGGAGCTCCCTCGCCGGAGAAAGAGGAGTGTTTCGCGTTTACTCCGCGGAAAACGAAAGGGTGACACGGGACCGGGCATCCACGCGAAAATAAATAAATAAATGAGCCCGCCGAGCGAAACACCGGGGGAAACTTGGAAATAGGGGAAAGACACGACATTGCACTTTTTCCATTTCCACGCTTTGAAAATTACATTCGTTCTTTCCACCTTTCTGCCCACGGTTTTTTGTCGATTCCGACGCGCCCTGCAAATAAATATCCTTTTATTTGAATAATTTTTTCCAAAGTGACAAACACTGTTGCGAAAAATAGACTCTCCACGATTTCGCCGACTTCTCGGACCCTCGAGTCAATATACTGTTTTCGACCCATTAATATTGTTCAAGAAGAAAATAATGTACAAGTACAATTCTGTATAAGTACAAATACAAAATAATCGATAGGTACAATTATTAGTTTTAAGTGACACTCATTTCTGTGACAAATGCATCAAATCCGCACTCTACCATTGAGATATTGAATGATCTAACCTTTGGTACAGCAGAATGATGGAAAATCCAATTAATAAGCTTCAGGTGGCTAGGGGAAGGAGGGTTTAAAACAATTCCGCGCATCGTTCCGTAATAAATGTTCCGGCACGCGGCGCATTAACTTCCTCGCAGCCATAAGGTCTTTTCCCGTGGTAGTCGAGGTCTCGGAGGTTGGTAAAAGGGTAGCGGAAAGTGCGAAGGAAGGCAGGATGACGAATCCTCGCGGAGTAGGAAGTTCATAGCCGAAGTAACTTTCGCGTAGGATATTCGCCGCGATTTCTTTCTTGCCGGGCTGGCAAAGTGGCGAGGCGAGAGAGAGTCGGCTCCCGGAACTTTTCCTCTCTTGATGGTGGTGGTAGTGGTGCGCGCAGGTGTCGCGGGAAAAAAACAGCCGAACCCACCCCCGCGCAAATACGTTGCGTAGCGATCTCTCTTCTTTTTCTTCTCTCTCTCTCTCTCTCTCTCTCTCTCTCTCTCTCTCTCTCTCTCTCTCTCTCTCTTGCTCGGTTCTTTGTCATAGAAGGCGCCGCGTCTCCTTTTTAATTTTCCTCCCCGAAGAAAACTCGTTTCCGGATCGAGAGCCAAGAGTTCGGGTCGACGACCGACCAGTGGCGCGTCCCCAAGATATGCTCGATTTTGAATCACTATTGCTACAGGAACGTTCCCATCGATTGAAATCTGGTGGAAGTCTCGGAGCTTTTGTTAACATTGTTCTAATATTTAGACAAAACGAGTTTATTATTTTATTTAATTCGCGATTGCAATGATTAGTAGATGGTGTCTGAAATTTCCGATTCTCCAATATTTGGCTCTAGCTGTCAATGTATTTACCGTCAAATCGCGTCATTAACGCCATTTTCTTGTTTTGACATCTGGTAAAGATTTGCAACTCACAACCATACAAGTTTCATACAACAGCATAGTTTTTTATTAAAACGCTATTGCGTTAAACATGTCGAATTTTGTGCCTGGAAACTACGATTTACGGACAGCATTGATTTTCTCTTTCCATTCGAAGAAAACTGCTGCAGAATCGCATCGAATGCTTGTCGAATCATTACGGTGAGCATGCTCTTGGTAAATCACAGTGCTTTGAGTGGTTTAAAAAATTCAAAAATGGCGATTTTGACGTGACAAACGAAGAACGTGGAAGACCACCGAAAAAGTTTGAAGACAGCGATTTGCAAGCATTGTTGGATGAGGATGACGCTCAAACGCAACAACAACTCGCGGATCATACGTCTCCATACGTTTGAATCCCATGGGAAAGATTCAGAAGATGGGAAAATGAGTTCCACATGAACTGAATGGAAGACAGCAGGTAAACCGAAAAACCACTTGTGAAATGCTGCTCGCCAGGTACAAAAGAAAGTCATTTCTCCATCGAATTGTGACTGGCGATGACAAGTGGATATATTTCGAGAATCCTAAGCGTAAGAGATCATGGGTTACTCCACGCGAACCATCGACATCGATTGCAAGGTTAAATCGCTATGGACGGAAGATAATGCTCTGTCTTTGGTGGGATCAGAAGGGTGTGATCTATTATGAACTGCTGAAACCTGGCGAAACCGTTAATACTGAACGCTACCGACAACAAATGATCGATTTGAATCAAGCTTTGCGTGAAAAATGACCGGAATATCAAAAAAGGCGACGTAAAGTGATTTTGCTTCATGACGATGCACCATCACACACAGCAAAACCGGTAAAGGAAACGATTGAGGCGTTTAGTTGGGAAATACTTTCGATTATTACTCCATTCGCTCCATCCGATTATTACTTATTCGCATCGATGGGACACGCACTTGCTGAGCAGCGCTTCACATCTTACGAAAGTGTACGAAAATGGTTCGATGACTGGTTTGCCTCAAAAGAGGAACAGTTTTTTTGGCGTGGCATCCACAAATTGTCAGCGAGATGGGAAAAATGTGTAAAATTGTCATACAACAAAACGTGTATTTTCTACACAAAAGTTCCGGTTTCATATAATATTTACATACCTGGTGTATACAAAGAGCATACTTTGCTCAAGGAAATTTAAGGACGAGTAAAATGCAGGTGTTAATTGTTGTTTCCATTGTTTCAGCTTACTGTAACAGCAGAAGCTCCCTGGCCTCGCTGTGCTCGTCCATCACCGGGGATGCTCTGCTCTACTCGATGTTCCGAGAGGAGGCTACACCTGTCCCATGCCCTTTCCGAGGCCCTATGACCTTCTCGTACAACCGGGGCTACGGAACCTGCTCTATTCCCGTCAGCAACGTCGACACCTGCACCGACGACAGCAGGTTGCTCTTCAGATACCAGGCGTGCCCCGACATCCTCGCTTCGGAGAGCGCAGGTCAGTTGTTCCCACGACTACTCCACCAATCGCACGAGAATTTAAATAGAACGCAGTCTGTTTTCCCGGTTTTTTTTTGTTTTGTTTATGTTGTTGTTGCTGATTTTTTGTAGCTTGTTTTTTACCTCTGTTCCGTCGATTGATTGTATTCCCCGAAGATACGAGTTTCCAATGGAATTCGCTCGGCTGCGCTGAAAGAAGATGTGATTTCATGTTTATTTAAAATCCAGCGATCGCTGGTTTGTGCGTCTATAATAATGCACGGTGTGTACATTGTACAATATTGATTGGACTAGTTTGTGGACGCTTTCCTAATTGCAATTAGCAGAAAATAGGTACGAGATAACATGCTGTTTGATCGTTACCATGAATACGTTCGGGTAGGTTCGATAATAGCTCTGATTAATGTGTTTATCTGCATAAAAAAATGTATCACTGGCTGTCGCGTGTCAGGAGATCGTCTGTAGTCGTCTGTAGTCGGCTACAGTCAGACTTCAGTCATCCACGCCGAATCCCGAGATATTCAGGGGCGGGAGTGTTCGATAAGGCTTGAAACTTTCGGCAAAGTCTCAGCCCCCTCGGTGAATTAATCGTCGAACGGGTCAGGGGTGGCGTCGCGATTAGAAGTGATTTTCGTCCGTGCATTCGTTAGTCGTTGCCCCCTTGGACCACCCCCGTAGTCAGCCCCGTGGATGCTCGATTTCCGGCGAAGGGTGCCGACGTTCGCCATTAGACGCACATCCGATAAGGGATTTGAGAACCGAACGGTTTCTGCGGTGGAAAATTAAACGGAACGACGGGAACCCACCAGAAAAAGATCAATCCATGTCGAAGGTCCTCCTATCGAGGATCTTTTATCTATGATCTTGAGTCAGGATTAACCGGCGACATATTTTCGCATGCACTTGCAGCCTCGATTCGCAAAACAACCTTGACTTCGCTTCGTTCGCTCGTTCGAATTGCAAATTACTCCGGGACTGATCTTTATGGTACATGCAAATCGGGGAAATGTGTGCATATTATTAATATACATTAATGCATCGGGCGTGCCACTTACGCATAGCGGGTTAAAACATATTTCTTAAACGTCTTTATTCATTTTTATGATTAAAAAATGTGCTGGAAGAAAATAGGATTCAATTTGGAGAAAAAAATATTTTGAAACTTTGAGAAATCATCTGAATGTTCTCGAACGATAAAAATGAATGAAAACTGAAATCGAAAGAACGATATTTGTAATTCTTCGAGGGTTTTCATGTTTTTAAGTTCATAAGGGGTTACGATGAAGAGTGGTGTCGGACGTTTGTTCATTTGCGAAACGACCTGAACATTTAATGTGCGGCTAGGGTACGAGGTTAACAGCCAGGCAACCTGCGAATCGTCCCTTTCGCACCCTAACGAAGGTCGCCGTTCGCAAAACCGCCATCACGTTTTGCCCCATTTGGACTTCGTTAAACTTCTGTCCCGAAAGTTCCGATCGAATCTCGAGCGCGAACAATTTCCCTATTTTCGAAGGGCTGCTCTCCCTTTCCGCAGTCGGACGCCGTTCAAATCTTATTGGAGCGTGTCTTGCCAGTTCTGTGGGAGTCTTTCTCCGCGAAACTTCCCGCAATTCCGTTCACGGCTTCGCCATGTTTTTTCACCTCACTTCGACAAAACCAGCTAAAAATTTCGTTCTTCTTCGTAAATAACAAATATGAGTACTCTGACGTTCATTCGATTATTTTAAGTGAAGTTTCTGTTCAATTATCAGGGATCCTAACTATGGCATCCAAGATTTTTTTTCCAGTAATTTAATATGTTCGAACAGTGCAGTAGTGATACAGATACAGGGACGATGGAAGGAGGAGGTATCCGCACAGGTATCATTTTAAAAAATACTTGGCGTGATTGGCTCGACTGCTTCCGCCTCTCCGGCCCGTCGAAGATACGTCTCGTCGCGCGTCGGTTCGCATTCGACCGGAATTGTTTTCATTTTGATGGGCGTTTGCTTCGAAAACTCGCGGGCTACACCGTGTCCGCGTTAAATCGACTCGTGTTACGATGTAAACCCGCAGAAAAACCCGGGAACAATGCGAGAGCAACGAGGATCGGACAGTTCGAGGGCCGCTGTTTTTCGTTCGCCGGTTCGCCGGCCGTGTAGACATCGGCTTGATTGATTAATGAGCTCGATGGAAAACCAAGAAAATGCCTGCTCGCCCCATACAATCTCTTTTCACATTTCTATTGGCAGCAAACTGTCCAGAGTCGTTTTATCGCGTTCCACTATCTCGCAGAACATGAAACATTTAAAAAAGCACGATTCTTTGGAAATAGAATTGAAATATACCGTGTAAAGAAGTCACGTAATAGCGCACACTTTTGTTGTTCTAGATCCCCCTGAGAAATGCTTGCCAGCTTTTTGTACATTTCACTGCTCGTTTTACAGTTTGTTATGCGTAACAAACAGGTATTAGATACTGTTGTTATTAGAATTCTTTGTGGCTTCGCATCATTTTGAAGCCAATGATTTCTTTCCTGTTCCGTCTTGCATTCTTCTTGCTTGCTGGTACCCTCCACGTGTTTATACAGCCCATGAGATCTTAATACAATATCGATTTGAAATTTCCATATTTTGAAATTGTCTTTGTTTTCCAGCCTTGTTATTAGTTTTAATTCTTCCATAGTGACTGTCATGATTTTTACTTTTCTTCTTAGTGTTTTACTGATTTTTTTCGATATTACGATTTTTACCGGCCACGTGTATTTCCTAACCTATAAGCCTGGGCCCATAACCTGTTGCGAGGTGAAACTGAACAACGCCAAAACAATCAGCAAACGACACCTTTTAGATAATAGAAAACAGCTATATTTATTGTATGTAAATATATATTAATGTATATAAACAGTAATTATGGTATTTTAGTATAATACGCTCTTTATATATTCGCGGGGATACTTTTTACACGCGTACGTCTTCACGGCTTGAGCACGAACCAACCTCGGCTTGGCTCGGCAACGCTCGGGAGGCCTCGACATCCCTCTCATACACGCGCATACAGAGATTATTTCTTTACATACAGGACCTGATTTTCTAATTAAATAACTGGGTTGTCTGACTGTGGCTGGACGTTTCTACTTACCGCGAGGATGTGCCCCTTCAATGCAAATTTTCTGTAAAACGGAGCCTGGTATAAAAAATGTCATAGCACATTCTCGACTCATTTTTTCACAAAATTCCATTCAATTATTTAGTTAAATTTTATTTCGTGTAATATGAAGTATATCTCGAAAGAGTCTGAGCTTATAGGGATAGGGGAATTTTGAAATTTTGGAGTTTGGCCGAGCTCTTGGATCAGTTAGCTGAGGATTTTGGCCGACAGCTGCCACGGTATCGTGGAAAATTGACAGGCAAACTGTGCGCGGGCGTTTAAACGGTGCGTAATACAATTTCGTGGAATTGCTCGCATTATGCCGCGGCTTTGAGACCGAATCTGAGCGTCTGGGCCTGCGGAGCCGGCTCGATATTAAATTGAACGTGTGTTTAGGAGTGGCGGAGACGTAAACCCTGGTCTCGCTTGTTGCGAATTCGGGCGGCGATTTGGCGAACGGCGCGGCGCGGCGGCGGATATCGCGTCGCGGTCGCCGCTGGGAAGCACACAACGCCGCATTTATTAAAAGCACTCCGGCGAATTGAATCCTTTGGCTACACGTGTAACCAACGATGGCGGGCGCCGATTTTGTTTCCATTTCGAAATATTCTGTAAGCCTCAAAGGGACCGATTCCGCGTTTGAATACTTGGAGCACGCGCAGGAGGAGGGTGGGGGCGGTAATCTGTCAGAAAATTGAGTAGTCGAACACGTATAATATTTACACGTCCCACGGTAAATGGAAAATGGAGGACGGAAGGTGTACAGGACGCTGCGTGTAATTGGGGCGGCTTGTTGTTCCGCTCCCGTGACTTTATTTATTTGTGCAAATGTGTGTCCGGACTCGGCCGTCATATGTGCACGCGTGTGTGCTGCTCGTTCGAAGCCGCGTCGGTGTAACTCAAAAAACATTGGTTTTCCGGGGAACCAGGCTCGATGCTGTGATTATAATTCCGCAGAAATGTCTTATCGAACTCGCCAATTCGCACAATGAATCGTAACATCATTGCTGAATGTTGTAATTTTTTAACAACTACCTGAAAATAAAAATGTTTGAATGAAATTTCAAAAAGGTTTGGAAACGAACAGAAGTTAAGTTTGAAAGATAAATGAAAATGAGCAACTGTGCTGCAATTAGGTACAACATCGTCGTTCACTGTTGGAAATTCTTGGTAAGTATTTTGCATGTGCTAATGGCTTGGAAATGGAAATGTTTGAGTTATTGTTACCGGATGTGGGTGGTGTACGTAAATGTAAAACTAGATTATATCTTTCATTAGACCAGAAAGTGGAGTTACCGGGTTCCCGGAATGAAATTTTATACAGTGCTCGAAAAGCAAGCAAAAATTAAACTTCCTCTAGGCAGTGGAGCAATTGCGAAGTGCCCTTTCACTTGGACGGAAACGTATACACGTTCTACAACTTGTATTTCACTCGTGTGACAAATTAACGATAACTTTACTGCAGCATAATTTGTAGAACGTGTAATGAAAATGTAATTCGCACGGCTAATATTAATCGCTGGGCGAAAGCATCGTTTGCGACCACTATTTTTATGTTTAAAGTTAGATAGATAGATTTTTAGACAGTTATGATTTGTTCAGATACTACATATATTCAAATCAGAGGGGATGAAATTCCATTTTGCCTCGCGAAGAATGAAATTCCATTTCGTTTTTGTATCTCCTAACGAAGTATAAAAATTCACGGTCTGTTAATAGCGCTAGGATGAAGAATACCTCCCGAAAGCCGTTTATTTTGCAACAAGAATTTCTGGAACCATTACGCGCCGATTAACAGGAAAGATTCAGTTACCAATTAAACAGAGAACATTTTTTGTTCATCAGATTAAAAAATGATTTCGGATTCATTGCAAAAGTTCTCTGCACGGAAGATATCGACAACTGATATAATGTCGGCCAAATAAAAAAAAATACCTTTTGGTTCTGGCACTAAGCGGTGTACGAAACAGAGTGTTCCTGCTAAAATAAAGAGCAGTATAGTGCCGCGTACTCTCGTCTGCGTGTAAAGCAGCCCTGTCACAATCAAGTTCAGTCGTTGTTCGTTCGGAAACGTGGAAAAACAGCTCGGATGTTCATCGAGCAGAGGAACAGAGAAAGATGGAGAGCTTATTCTCGCCGGAGGCTCGGTTCTCGGGGACCGCGTCGCTTGCGAACGGATGAAAACGTAGGAAAACGTGTAAAGACGGGTGGTCGCCGTCTCGCAAGGCGTCGCAGGACTCGGTGTCGCGATCCACGCGTCTATCGGCGGGATCAAATTCGCCGCCGAGGCTCTGGAAGAAACTCCTCGCCGGAATCTGTCCCGGCTGACGAGCAAAAGAGCACCCAAGGCTCCGGTGGAACGAGCTTTTTTCGTTCGAATCCTCGCAAATTGCTCGCGGCGGCGTTCACAGTCCCCGCTCCCTCCCTGCTCCGGATCAAAAAAGGAAGTCGGATGCCGCGCGGCGATGGAGGAAACGGAATAAGAAGACGAAGAGGAAACCGGAGACGCAGGAGAAGAAAGACGAAGGACCAGACCCGACGAGGAGAAAGAAACGCCGGGCCGGGGAAAAAGAGGTAGCCGCCGCCGACGCCGCCGCCTTTTCCGCGAGATGTGATTTAGATACGCGCCTCTCCGGAATCTCGGCTTCTGGTTTCCGAGGAAGCTGCCTAGACGATCCTCACAGGGGTCCAAGTGCGACCCTTAAGGTGTCTGAGAAGTGGATGCGAGGATATCGGGATCTTTACCCTCCCTTGGGAGCTCCGACTGATAATTGTTCGGCTCCGAGTGTCCTGCGAGGTCCCTTCCGGCTGACGGTCACCGTTGGACACCGGGGGATTCTGCCGGACACTCTCGGACATCGCTGAGTACCGCGATCTCTTCAAAAGACCGCAGCTCGTTTTTCACGCGGAAATCTAGCTATTCCGTAGCCGTGCGATCGCTCAGAGTCAAACCAATGCTGCTCTAACTTTCTCTCTCTCTCTCTCTCTCTCTCTCTTTCTCTCTCTCTCTCTTTGCCACTGTATCCTGAATGGCTTCATTCCGACCGGACAACTATCGCCGACTGCCACCAGCTCGCCCGCTTTCCCTCGTTCTGACGGGACCGCACGCGGAAACGAGCGAACGGTAATCGAGGATACCTTCGTTGCGGCTTTCGGTACGGATGGTGTTTGCGGGATCGTGTCAACGTTTTCTACTTTGAACACAGAGAGACCCTCTCCCTCTCCCTCTCTCTCTCTCTCTCTCTCTCTCTCTCTCTGCTTCTCTGTTCGCCCGTGACATGGTGATTACCGTCTCCGTGACCGCGAAAATTGGGAACGATCGAAGCAGAATGATCAAGAGATGTTCTACTGTTCTACTGTTAAAATTTTTCTTTTGCATATGAACCAAGCCAATTAAGTTAACTGGCTCTCGAGTCTTTTGACTCTTCACTTGTGAAAGCATTGGTTCGAAGCATGTGCAATATACACATATTATTTTCAAGCCATTCAAATTGTCAGAGAAAAGCAGAACGTTCTATTTGGTTTATATTTCTTCTAACTGACGAACAAAATTTCTATTTTCCATAAAGATCCGCCAATCGTGACGAGTAAAGATTTGCAGAAATTTTTCAGCGGCTGAATAAAATTCCCTGCCTAATAAACGTGCCCGGATCGAATGTAATTGCAGTCTCTCAATGCAGGTATTATTCTCAAGTTCCGAGTTAATAGCGTAGCCAAACAAATTTCGAGATGCGCCTGGTTAAATCTCTTTGATCGAGAGCAGAATGTGCAAGGACTGGCTGTATATATGTATGCATATTGCATATACATATATGGAGGTGTAATCACGATAATCGAATAGGGTTCTCTGTATCACGCTGTTCACCGGTCGTTTTGTCGATTTCAGTGGAGGAGCTGGAATGCCTGGCCACCTGGAAGGAGGGAAGCAGCCGCTACCTGGTCGGCCGTTTACATCACGGACACGCGTCCAGTAACGAAGATCGATACCGATGCTTCGTCTACGAGAAGGCCGGCCAGACAGTGCAGGGTAATCTGCACAGAGCTGCCATGGGCATGGGAGCCATGGATCATGATGTCGGTTTACAGACCGGACCGGTGCCGGAGGGTTCCGCCGAGATATACCGGATGGCACAGAGCGGAGACGCCACCTGCAATGGTCTGTTCAGCCCTATGGAGGGCTCCAGGACCATGACTCTCATGAAAGGTAACCTACCGCACTTCTTTCACACTCTTAACCCCTTTGCTGTCCAACCACGATCACGACAAGTCCCATAAAACCGGTCCACCCTGTTTAATTCACTACACTTCTTCATCATGAATCTAATGTAAAATTGCTTCTCTGGAAGCGTCGAAGAGCAGAGATTGCAATTTATTCGCAAGTTTGGCCAGGAAAGAGGTTTCCTGCGCCCTCGACGGTGCACGCAGCTGCATCGATTGATGCGAACGGCGAACGGCGAGGACTCGACGATTAAGGGGAACAAAGTCGCCGCGTAGAAACGGGGTCAGAGGGTTACGGAATGCTGAAGAGGTCCCGGGAGAAATGAGAAGAACGTCCGGGGTGAAATCACAGCGTGAAAAATTCACCCCTCTCTCTCTCTCTCTCTCTCTTTCTCTTTTGCTCTCGCTCCTCTGGCAGCGTCATTAACGGGACGCGTCAAAATGGCGGCCCGTAGCGCGAAGGCGGAATATTTACACGCTACTCGACTCGGAACCGGGTGTACAGCTTCTTTTCTTCTCGTTTCGCTGCATCGGGGCTCCTTGCCTCATCTTTCTCTTTTTTTTCCTCACCCCCGTTGCCTCGTCTCTCTTTTTCTCTCTTTCTCCCTCGCTTTCTTTGCGAGAAGAGAGAGCCTCGGAGTTTACAAGCCCGTACCCCCTTGCTGCGTACAGTTTCACGGCAAACTTCGTTAACGGATTTCACTTCAGCGGATTTTCAGGATCTCCCTCGCTTTAAGCCGAGCACACCCCTTTCGCCGCCTTCTTTCCATCCCTCGAAACTCTGCTGCCCTCACGAATTTTTTGTTTCGTTTGGTGGTTCTAACTAATTGGTGTAATTATGGGTTGGTGTATGGCGTTGATGTATCGGTTTGGTATTTTGTTTCGATATGGTAAGGGAATATACTATGTAGAATTAAATTGTTGCGAACGTACAGATAAATTTAGAACTGCAGACTTCGAAACAAGAACACAATAAGAATAATCTAAAGTGCATCACTAACGTATAAGCATCCTAGCAAGCAGCAGTGTCAATAATATCTCGATTCCTCTAGCGGCAGAAGAAGCAGCGCGGAAAATGGATTAACATTAAATCTTTTTCGCTCTTTCTCCGAGCTCGGTTTCCCTCGCTTCCACTTTCCCTCTTCTTTCTCTCTCTCTCTCTCCCACTCTCTCTTCCTCGTGGATACTCGGTCTCTCTCCGTCTCTGTTCGCCGGAAACCGAGCACCTTTAACTGCATCCAGCAGCCCGGCTCGAAAGTTTGTTCAATTAGCCCCGACTCTTCTACCGGCAGAGTCAATACCCCGGCAAAATTACTCGACTGCGTTTTCATAACTGCTCGAAACGTGCGGTTGGGGCCCCCGGAAGATGTCTCGGGACCTAAAGAAGCCTCGGTGAACGTTTCCGCGGCTACAGACCCACCCACGATAGGCAATTACCTTCCTTGAAGATGGGGGTGGACGTTAATCGAGCGAACGTGCCGCGAGAACTTTCTCGCCGGTGCGGTGCCTGGATCGAAAAAACGAGGACAACAAGAAAAATGGCTTGTGGACGAGGCCAAAGACCCGGGACGAGACGGGTGTGTTAACCGTTGGATGCTGCACTGTGCCGAAAAATATTTTTAACAATCTTTTTCCGAAGTTTGTCGTAAAATCGAACGAGGCCGAGGCTCAAGAACGAAAATGAAGAGGTTAAAAAGTTGAAACGTAGAGGAGGCGAATGGTTATCGACGGGCAGGAGAGGCGATTCGAGTCGTCGGCCATGAATATTAGAAATCAATCGCGACAGAGGTCGGCGGATCCCTTTCGACGATCGAAACAGCGTCGTTCACAGCCAGCCGATCGCAGAGAGTTACAAATTCAACTTTCCGTCAGATTTTATCGGTATCGTTAAAATGCAGATTGGCAATACACGCCGGGGAACGGGAAAAATAACGGAGAGGATGGTGAGAGGGGTTGCGAGAGGGGAACAAGTCGAGCAGCAGGAGAAAAGCGCGAAATCGAAATGGGAGGGAGAAAGAGAGAGAGTCAGAAAAACATCGAAGGGAAAGAAGAGAGAGAGAGAAGAGAGAGAAAGGGGTGGCGCTCGCTGCTTGATACCACGAAAGGATAAAGGACGACAGCAAGCGAAACAAGGGAAATGCCATTCGATTTTTACGATCGCGGAATTTGTATCTCGCTCGTCCGCGTCCTGGACTTATCGATGGAGCCGCTGAATTATTCCCATTCTTTTCCCAGGCCGTGCAACAATGCTTTTACGTGCCATAAAACTAGCCAAACGTACACTCCGTCAATCCTCCGTCTGCCCCGCTACCCCTTTTTTCTATCATACTATTTCTTCGGTCGCCCTCCGCCCGCTGTTTCTCCTTTTTGTTTGCGTTTTCAACCGCGTCACGCCGCGTAACCCGTACTTTCTCATTTTTACCTCCGCCGCCGCTTCGCGGATTTTTTCTACATCGTATTCTTCGACCCTCTATTGTCACGATATCGCTATCACTTTTACCCACTTCTGTGTCCTCTGTTTTCCCTCTTCTTTCCCCGACTTGCACGTCCTTCTTTCCATACCGGGTGGGACGTGCGAGAAGCACTCGAAGTACGTCTCCGAATCATATTTTTCCAAATGTTTTATAATTGCACGATAGTTGTTGCTTCATTACACACAGTGTTAGAACAAGATTGCAATAAATAAGTAAAGTCCACTACAAATAATCTGGAACACCGAATCCATTGAAATAGCAGTACTAAAGCGAGAATTATTCAAGAGTCGACGGAACATTGCAGAGGTGATTTCAGTGAATGAGAATCAAGAGGATCACCCTGTATATTGTCCGGTTCCTCTTCTTCGTTTTCGCGGATCCTCGCCCCCTTTGTTATCCATTTTCCTGCAACCCTTTCCCTAGCCGATACCCATCGAAGTGGCTCCTTCACACGGCCGGATTTTGCACCCACGCGCCGGAAGTGGAGCGCAGAGGCCTCTAGAGAAAGAGAGAGAGAGAGAGAGAGAGAGAGAGAGAGAGAGAGAAAGAGAGTGAGAAGGGGGAAAAGGGCTGGACCGACGAGGTGCTCGAACTATTCTGTTTCGCCGTCGAATACCTACGTCGACGTTTTATCGGCTGTCGTTCCGGAACGTCGAGGACTTTATGGGCCGAGGGTGACTGCGAAATTTTTGGAGGTTGCCTCCACCTACACCTATACCTATACCTACACCACCTCCTCTTTCTCCTCTTCGCCTATTTTATTCTCCGTCCGTTGATCTCTTCTTCGCTCGCTCGACTACACTCTCGATTTCGTTCGAATCGGGTGAAATTCGACGGCTCTCCGTGATCGACGGCGAAAAGGGAATTCTTTCTCGTAATGAACGAAGTTTCTCTCCCTTTCTCCATCACCCTCCTCCTCTGTCTCTGTCCCTCTTTCGCTTCCTGAACACCCTAGTGTTTGCACGACGAATTGTTTCTTCACGCTTCCCTTCCCTTGTCTCGTTCTAATAATTAAATGTTGAATCGAAGGGATCCTCGGAACGAAATGAAATTGAAATTTTTATGTGATTTCTCTGATTTCCGCTAAGTTTTTTTAAACTGTTGATACTGCTCATTAGGAACAGAGGAATTTTATTTTGCTTTCGATGCTCGCTGGATGATTGCGAAAGTTCGAATTTTTTGGCTTTGATGAGTTAGCTTCAATCATCCGGCTTTTGCCAATTGATAAAAATTAAAAATTCGTTTATATTTTCGTGTGTGATATCCGGATGTTAGTGTTTGAAATTTTTCACCGGGATAACGCCGATAGAGATCCATATTTTGTTCGCAATTATTGGAATACAAGTCTGCGCGAATTTCCATTTTCATAGATTATTTCCTGCAAATCGAAATAAACAACGAATTTCCCCTCATCGATTAAAAACACGCCGCGAGAACATATTATTAATGTTTGTTGATAGCAACGTTGTTGGCTTGCGCGCTCTGCAGCTTTTCGAACGGGAAAAATTCATTCGGGTAATTACACCTCGTTCGCCCGTACATGGAATCTTAAATAATCCTGATTAGCAATCAGAGTCGAGCAAAACGCGTTCCGATTACACACTGCTGATTAAAATGTAATAATTAACTCGATCGCGTGTCGCTTTTCACAATTATTAATTGTAACTGACCTGGAATCGCGATCGAGGTGATTACAATGAGTTCCAATCAACGTCGCAGAAAAGAATTCGCAATTCAATCGGGCATACGTGGTTCGTGAAATCAAATTTTGTTTCTTGCGCGTCTGTAATTTCAATATTTTGAGAGAGGAGTATGAAAAATATTGAAATTCCACGAGAGAGAGCCTCTATTTTATTCTTTTTCGAGGAGTTTTCGCGAAGCACGTTGATAATGAGATTACACTTCCGTGCTACCTCTGGCACTGCACTACGTTCCGTTCGGCGACGGACCATTTTAATTACTATCGAGTCATAAATCACGCCGCGCTACGTTCGTGCACTAGAAATTCAATCTCAATGTTGGTACAATATAAAGGCGTTGAAGGGTGTGCCACGGACCGCTGTGCGCTCCAAACGCACACGTTCAATTTTCAAACTTCCCTTTAGGTATCAAATGTCCTCATTTCTCACGGGCATGGCGTTTAGATCGCAATGAAAAAACCCATAGAAGAGATCGGATATTATTTACACTGTGACGTTGTTCCACGGTACACAAAAGGGCAAGTGTGTTCACTATTTCTTTTTCAACGTTGGCAACTCTTTGGCTGACACTCGATCTTTGTCAAAACTTGAGACCCTATAATTCAGGTTTTTCAACATTACAGACCATCAAGATTAGAGACTGAAATGTTTTCAGCATTGAACTCCCACTCAATTTTTCAACATCATCCACTATGGTTCTCCTTTTCCAAGTAATTGACAAATAACTCGTTAACCAGTTTAAATATTAGCTTCATTTGATGATATTATTTTCAGTAAACCAAGTAACAACAGCTCTTTATCCTCTCGTTAATATTTTCAGTAACGATGTTGACTCTTTTACTCTCTTTCTTCAACACATTCTGCTTCCGATAATCTCGTAAACAGTTATTTCCCTTGAACAAACATCAGCCACGGTAATTGACATTTATATAAAGTATATAAAAGAACAACGCTGTTTATTACTTTATCAATATATTCCTCAACACTGTAGATACCTCCACACAATTTTTGCGATACTCACCGTTCCCAACGATCCTGCAAACGTTCACAATCGTCGATTAAACACAGTCTGCCAGCGACACTGCCGCGCACACATAATCTCCGGCACGATCTACGGCCGATTGGCGATCAAATAGAATTAACCGATCCGGTCGCGATTACCAGTGGACAGGTCAAATATTCCCCGGTGAAACGAACCGTACGATCTGATTCACGAGAAAAATAAAGTAAGAGGTTCGGGGTTCATTAGCGATCAGGAATTCCAAAGTCCTTCCTCTGAATACATTTTAAAAGCGCTGAGGTTTTCGGAGGTGTTCGGTTCGTAGCCCGAGGATGTGTGTTGGAGAAGCACAAGCCCGGGAGAGAGACTCGAGGCAGTTCAATCAGCGTTAAATAAATTGGTTCCTGTACGGTGTTCCAGTCTCGCCACCAGGCCAGTGCCGATTTCCCAATTGGTTGACCGGTCATCCCAACGGCGGACTCACCTGGCACACTCTCGACCTCACCACGTCTTACACGTTCCATCCTAGGAACGCTTCTCTCCACGTCACCAGATCGAACACCAGTTCCTCCCGGTTCGAAAATGGACTATTCGATGGACAACACATCCCTGGACAAGAGGACCAGGACGTGAAGATCCTCTGCAACAGCATCAAGCAGTCCAACGTCGCGCAGGCCATGACCATGACCATGCTGGTCGCGCACTTCACCGTCGGATGGTGAGTTTGCTTTCATTTTGCTAATTACACTGTCCAACAAATTCCAACTTTTTTTATGATTTCAATATACTGTTGGGTCCTTCTTATTGAGTTTTTTGCGCTGATTCCGAATCTGTTCTTAATTTTTCTCCTATACGCACAATTTTTGAAAAACATGGCTTTGAAAAAAAAAACATATTTTTCAACTTTAAACAAATATCATGATGTTATTATAAAAGATATTGAATTGTTCTTTACAGCCAAAGATTCTGTAGACTTTCCCGAATACAGCGATATATAATATTAATACATTATGATTGTTTAAACATGTTTAAACGATCATTAACCCTAGGTTACCCTGGACGAGATATCTTGCGCCCCGATACTTCCCGATAAACGCTTTTGACGAGAAATCTCGCGCCACCTAGCACCAATATTTTGACACTATAGACAAATATATTCTATACGTAACTATATTCTGATTTGTAAAAGGAAGAAATGAATGAAATCTTTATCTCGGGTGAAATGACCGAATAAAACCGAAAATATTTCGTCTAGAATGTCAAACCACTGGTGCTAGGTGGCGAGATATCTCGTCAAAAGCGTTTATCGGGAAGTATCGGGGCGCGAGATATCTCGCCAAAGGCGTTTATTGGGAAATATCGGGGCGCAAGATATCTCGTCCAGGGAACCAAAGGGTTAAAGACGGAGAGACACCACTCTTGCACCAATTTTTGAGGATATTTTTCAATTTATCTGAACAAAATAAGGGTCCAGCGGAAAAACCACCCTATTAAGTTTTTAACGTCGACGTTTTTTTCGAACCAGAAAGCAAAATATCTTCGCCCGACATGAGTTGCCGCCAGTGGCGCTCGGGACGGGATACGGCGCGCCGCACAGTGGGCAATTCGGACGAAATCGGCGACAAAATCAAAGAACTTTCGATAGAAATGAGATAGAGCGATTAAATTTTTTAAAAATTGAAGCTGAAACTTTGTAGAATATGGGAAAATAGGGAGATTATGGTACGAACGTTTTTTAACCTTGAGAAAATTCGTTAAACTTGCCCAATTTCATTAAAATGGAGGTTTCTCAGTCCCACGCGAGGAAAAAAATTTTTTAATACATGCTATATATCATTTCCCGTAGATTTTTTCATGCTGATTTCAAATCTGGTCTCAAAATTTGTCTACGACCTCAGAATTTTGCAAGAAATCGTTTTTTATGAAGAAAACTAATGTAATCATTTTTCGTTGAAATGATCGCTCGCTCAATCGCTCTCTCACTCTAAACTAGCTCTTCGACCTCTCACACGACTCTTCACGCTCTCACGACTCGCAACGCACTGCCCTGCATCTCAATCCCCGAAAACGATCTCGCCACACACACACACCCATTCATACCGATAACATAGACACGCACTCCTTAAGATCTACAGTTCGTAGGACCCGAGAGTCAAGGATCCCACAATATTTTGTTTTCTGGTTCGGTAAATACGTCGATGCTGCAAACTTCCAAGGGGGGTTTTTCAAGATAAAAATTTGGACCCTTATTTTTATTCAGATAAATTGAAAAATATCCTCAAAAATTGGTGCAAAAGTGGTATCTCTCCGTTTTTAATCTTTAAACATGTTTAAACAATCATAATGTATTAATATTGGATATCACTGTATTCGGGAAAGTCTACAGAATCTTTTGCTGTAAAGAACAATTCAATATCTTTTATAATAATATCACAATATTTGTTTAAAGTTGAAAATATATATTTTTTCAAAGCCATGTTTTTCAAAAACTATGCGTATAGGAGAAAAATTAAGAACAGGTTCGGAATCAGCGCAAAAAACACAATAAGAACGTCCCAACAGTATATTGAAATCAAATTTGGTGTTGGACAGTGTTATTAGACAACGGATCGTTGATTTGCAATCAACTGGGACGAAATAGAAAATGGTCAAAACTGCCCTTACAGGTTTTTTGATGGCTATCGAACCATTCGAAAAATAAGTAAAATTTCAGCCCTCTAGCTTTCCCCGAGGGTAGTTACAGGGTAAATTATATTTTGCGCTTTCCCGTGCATTTTCCGGTCTCTGATGCGTTCTAAAATTTTGAAAAAAATGTGGCATATTTTGGATCCTAAGAGGCATTTTAGAGAATTTTTTCAGTTTCTTTTGTTGCAAACTGTGCTCGTAAAAAATGAAAAACCAGCAAGCGGAACTCATAACTTATAACTCAATCATAAAACTGTTTCATATAGACATTTCGAACAAATACAAGTAAGGACACTGTTCAGAATTCTTTAATGACAGCAGAAGTAACAACTAATGTTTGAATTATTTAAAAAAAACACTGTCCTTGCGCCAGTGTGCCCGTTCTCCATCATGCCGTGAAAGACAAAATGACAAAACCGAGAATTGTAAACAATACGAAGCATCCTGGAAATAAAAAGCTAAAGGGAGTCGTTTGTTCGAGGCTGGAGTCTTTGCAAGGGGAATCCACAGTAGCAAACAGGGCCCGTAAATTTCGCAAGGGAAGTTTCGCCCAACGCGGACCGGGTCGTTCTGACCCAGTCAAAAGACGCACGCGACTCTCTCTGCAACTAGGTCAAGACTTTATCCGCCGCGTCTAATGCAACATTTATGAAAGTTTCCTCTTTCAAATTGCCTGTCTCGAATCTGCGAAAGGTGTGCGCAAGCGGACGTAGGAAAGGGAGGAACACAGTTTCGAAATTTCCGAAAGTTCGCGGAAAAGTTCGCGGAGCAAACAGTATTGTTATCGAACCGCGAAACGCGGCGCTGTTTAACCCTCTGCGACGCCGTGTTATTATACTTTGAAGCCTCGGATTCATTATTCACGCTACTCGAGCCTTCTTCTTTCGCCAGGACTAGATCCATGAGGAACTGTATATACGTTCGAAAATTAAAGGGGTATTCTACGGCGTGAATTGTACAGTGAATAAGTAGGCTGACTTGAAAAATTGAACAATTTTTACAAACACGATTAACGCATAGTCTAATCCCACACATTTAAAAACACTATTAATGAGAGGGTTTCATGTAGCACCTGTTATTCCTCTCTGAACTCTTCGGACCCAGATGAAAATTAAATAAGAGATCACGGGGGTTCAAGGAAGAGAAAGAAAGTTCTCGTTACTCGGCAGAGAACATTCGCGTTTTGTCTGAAAGTTTGCAGCAGCGAAGAAGAGGCGAAAAAAGACACGACCGGGGAGAAAGTCGTATTTTCGGGTGTGTAGAACTCCGTAAGCGAGTGTCGGGCGTGTATTAATGTTGGACGCGCGCGGTCGTTTCGTTTCAGCTGTGCGTTTTTGCCGGGCGGAATATTTTCGCGGCGTCTCGCGGATCTCGCAAAACCGACGCGGCGCGGCGCGGCGTGGCGAAAAAAGGCGAAAGCAGCCTCGATAATACAGTGTTTTGAGAAGGGGGACAAGTCGGGACGGGTCGGGTCGGGCCGGGCCGGGACGGAGCCGGACGTCGCGCGCACGCCACAACGGTCTACATTGTTGCCGTAAATAGTGTCGCTGTTTGTTCCCCGGCGAAACGTTTTAGCGCGAAAAAGAGACGCGCACGGTCATCGTCTACTTTTCCTTTTTATTGTCCCTTCGCCCTCTCTCTACTCTTTATTTTCTCCTCTTGTTCGCAGTCGGAGCGGTTTCATGTGCATGACGTTCTATCGAAGGGACGGCCACGTGGTCGAGGTGCAGACCGGAAGTACAGTCTCCAGGCCCGAGGAAGCGTGCAGCCCACCGCACTTCCAACAGCACAACATACCTTTCCTCACCTTAGTCAGTGAGTACATTATCTCGCGGGTTGATCCCCCTTTTTACTGTGTTAGAGTGGCTCGGATTTTTGACGCTAATGGACGCCACCGTAAAGCTACGTCGAGTCCTCTTTTTCGAGGTGGGATTGCAGGACAAATATGTTTCCATGAGTATTATTAATACTGTCATTTGTTTCGTTGCCTATCTTCATCGTTAAAATGTTTTATGAAATGCAACGTGCCCGCTGTACAAAATATTAACACAATTTTGCAGACTCTTTGAATATTATACTGTGTACTGTGGGACTGTGAACAACAAAGCGTGTAAAATTAATTTGGTAATTTTCAAGTAAACTGCGAGATTATGGAGGTCGCACATCTGCGACTGTGGTAGAAAAATTAATTAATGAATATCATTTTTACCAGCTGCGAGTACAGTTAGTTAAGAGTAAACTGGACCAAGCAGTGACATTTCTTTCATCTGTGTGTGCGAACACAGCACCAATAATTACTAACAACCCCTTCAAATCTGAATTACAAAAAAACTCAACCAGCACAGTTGTGCGCGATAAAATATTCTCGTTCCTCGAAGATGTCGCAGACGTTCTCGCGGATATTCGAAGAAACACTTATTGTTAGTCGATACACGTGTTCGATCGAGTTTCGATCAGATTTATTCGCAGGCGACCCCGGCCCTTCAGAATTACAGTCTGCTAGGCTCGTAAAGAGAAAAGAACATTTTATGGCGGCACGTGAATACTTCAGCCTCGAGCTGCACCCTTCTCTCTCGCTCTCTCTTCCTCTGTCGTCATCGTTTCCCACCCAAAACCGTGGAACATTGAGCACAGTCGTTACCAATTGTTCCTCCGGACTCGAACGACTGTTCGAAAGTCGCGCGCGATATCGACTTCCGGCGAACGCCGAGAATTCGAGCACCATCGAGCACCGTTTCCCTTCTCCGCCCACACGCCCGGTTACGCTCGATTTGCGTGACCCTCGAAATTTTATCGGGAGAACCCAGTCCCACGAAAGAGAAACATAGACGGGGGTGGCACAGCCCGGGGGAAAAAATGTGCCCGATGGAAACTGCCCCCGACACCGATAAACTTCAAGAACACGAACTTCGTGGAGAAGTTTCTCTTCCCGCCGACCCGAGGATTTAGTGTGCCAACATTATTGCACCCGCACGCCCCCGCGGATAAGGGGCACCATACCACGACCATACTTCGTCAAATTTCGAACGGGAGGCCGAACCTCTCGGGGATTAGGCGAATTTGGTGCAGAGTGAAGTCGCTCTTCTAGGGTGGACTTTTCCCGGGAAATATTTTCAGGGGGTCTCACCGAGTCCTGGTGCATTTTATGCATTTATAGAATTTTTGAATTTGTGGAGTTCCTCTTGTTAAAAAAGATATATTGTCTCTGTAGAGAGCGATCAGTTTAATTTTAATCCTGCAGCCCGATAGTGAAAAAGGAGAGAGAGTATTTACGAGATTCTTTTACCGCGAGGTGGACAGGCAAAGAGAATATGCTAGAGTGTTTGAGGATGATCCGGTTATTTTGACGATGCGAGCTGTACTGCTCGATTGAGGACAACAGTGTCGCCAGGTCGAGAAAATCGAGGGGAATACAGGTACCCCCTCTCTGATGACCAGTCCAGTCTACGGCACGGTCTACGCCAGGGATGGGCATTTTTGCCTCAATTGCGGCAAAGCCGTCCCCACCGTAGCGCCTACTGCCCCCCACCAGCTTCCGTCGTTACTATGAAAGAAAGACGCGCTTCGTCCGTCGCAAGCAGTGCGCAGGCCTCGTGCATCGGAGCCGCGAGGAGCGCCACGAAGAGGAAGCTTGGTGGGGGAAGCAGGCGTTTGAGGGGCTCCACCCGTGCCCATCCCTGGTCTACCGTAGACCGTCTACGGTCTTAGTGGGGGACGTTGGAGTGTGCGCATGGTGTTGGAGTGGGATAGTGGAAGGGGAAAAAGAGGAGAATGTGTGAGCTCCATTTGGAGCTCATCTGACGACACTGAGGACAATACAGACATAGAGAGAACATTATATAAGACACAGATCGACATATACATCCAAATAGCGCGAGCACAGGCGACGAGAAAACAAAACAAGTATAGCGCGAAATACAAATTACATAGATATACGCGTTTGCGTTAACAGTCTCTGACGGGGATTTTCAAACTTCTAAGGGCTTGCTATTGTTGATGAGGATCGGTGTCTGACTACATACCGGGCCAAGCCACTGCCAGATCCTCGAAGGTAAAGTAACGCTCGAAAGGTGGCGAGTGCGCGCGCGCCGTCAAACACATCCGCATATGGCACTCCGTGCACGTGTCCTGCGTTGGTGTTATGCAACGGGTGGGTGGTAAACGAATCTTCCTGGAGAAATTGAATTTGTAGGGAGCCGGTGGAGCGCGTCACGAAAATCGTTGAAACCGCACAAATATTTTGTTTCGTCGCGTCGCGTCGTTTCGAACGATGGGCTCTCTCAGTTCCTCTCGGTCACTCTCTCGCTCCCTCTTTCGGTCTCTCGCGTATGGTTCGCCGCTCCGTGGCACTGTTTGCCGATCACCTGTTCCTTCGTTTGTTTTTTGTTTCCTGACTGGTTTTACATTTGTTGCTGGATCGACGTGCACCGCGAGCGCACGGTTATTCTTTTTTAATCGTACCGTTGCGGTTTTGCCCAGTGATTCTCGCATTAAAAGCCCTTTCATTCCCCGACCTCATCGCTCCATAAACTTCGAACTTTCACCCCTCTCTCCCTCCCTGCTACTGGTTAACCTTTTTATTTTTCAACAGCCTTCGGGCCAGACCAATCGAGAGGAAAAGGGTTGCGAATTTAGCGGCACCGATCTTGATGGTCAACTGTTTTCCAATCCGTGTCATATATTGAAAAGAAGAATAAAAATTGAAAAAAATGTTCTTCTTTCGAATAGGAACTGGGTTTAATTGAAGCTAGACCGTCGCAAATTAAAATCATTCTCAGTCAAAGCTATCGTCGATCAAAGTTGTGGATCAAGAGTGGTCGTCAAGTTTGGTGTCGGTGAATTGTTGTCGCTGAATGTGTACCGTTAAAAATCCGTATTTTTTTTACGTGAATAGAGGGAAAAATTCGAGTAAAATGCGTGGTACAGTGGTTCGTCACGTCGAGATCAACGATTGCTCGACTTCCGAACGTTCCCCGAGGAAAATAGAACCGGTTTTCCGGCGAGGCAGACGGATTAGTCCCGAATGAGTCGTTCGAGTTCTGATGAAGCCGGCCGCAATGTTGCCGGAACATCCGGATACGTTTCCTAATGGACAACTCGAGCCGTCGTGAGAATAATTAGGAAGACTCGTATTGGCCTACCGAGCTCAGCTGATGGAATTAGCGCACGTGAACAGACAACAGCGCAGTTCCATCGATTCTATTCCCTCCTCGTCTATATCTATCTCTCGCCTTCTATTTACATATCTGTCTCTTTCTGTTGACGAAACAAGGGGCCTACGCCTCCAGGTCACGGGACTTTGACGTTAGTCTGCTAGCTATGGCTAATTACTGACAAATGTTTCTCGACTTGGTATACCTTCTCTCAGGTGACGCTGTTCTTTGTCGTCGCATTTCATTATTCGTCTTTCAATCATTTGTTATTACAGTAAAAGCTCCTTCGTTGTCCAAAGGCCGGGGGTTTGAGCGGACAACGACCGTGCCCGGACACCATTTTTGATTTATGACTGCGTCTTTACTGCAACGGCTAGTCAAATGGCAAAGAAAAGCATTCGCAGTCAAAAGCGGTCAACTGTCTGGCTTTAAAAAACTCCTTATTTCCTTGCCATATTCCTTTCCTATTGTTCTCCGTGCGGCGCGGGTCTATACAGTCCTGGGACACGTCTGGCGACCAGATCCACGCAGGCCTAATCCTCTCGTTGACAGGCAGTGGAGTGGGTAGGCACTGGACAACGATCGTGCCCACGATTCAGGACTCAGTGCTACCATATTTTATCCCCTCCGGCCCCTTACCCTTCCGCCTTCTCGCCCAGTTTCGCAGCGTAGCTCTTCCCACTAACGCTGGCGACAGTGGCGACACGCTGGTGTACGGTACGCATCAGCGACTAGTGGGAAGAGGTACGCTGCGAAACTGGGCGAGAAGGCGGAAGGGTAAGGGGCCGGAGGGGATAAAATATGGTAGCACTGTTCAGGACAACGAAGGAGCGATTACTGTATATGTTAACTTATACGTGTAATTCTCTACAAAAAAGACCCTTCCTAAAATCACGCACACTACACCACATTCAATTTTCTTCTCCGGTATCCTACGTCCCCTAATTCATCATCTCTACCCAAATTTGAAAATTCGCCACCCGAGAAACAGCGTCACTGCATCAACAAGGGATTGCCACAGGATCCTACATTTTGCCGGTAGTCAGCGACAGTGAGCAATTGGAAAATTCGCCAGAAAATCAACAGACGAGCCGAAGCGTTGTTTCTCCGGCGAGGTATGAAGTCCAGGCGGGGTTTGCTCGGCTGATACGAATGCAGGCGGCGATATAAGGTTTGCTCGGCCCCGAACGAAATATCCCAGCAGCCCGGCAAGAGGACCCACCTTTCCCAGTCAGCCACCTACTCTTATCCCAACACCTTTTCCCTCGGCCCACACCTCTTTCCCCTAGTTTTCTCAGCAACTTGCACATCTTCGGGGAACGCTCGGCTCCCGAGGGTCGGAGTTGTAATCCCGCGGGAGTTATTGGATTCGGTTTGATCCAGTGGTCGTTCGCTCACCTTTTCGATCTCTTTACCCTCCTTCGTCGCGACCGAGATCCCTGGGAACCCTCGATCCCGGTGCTCAATCTATTTTCTTCCCGAAGATCGATGGAAGAACGATTTTCCAAAAATCGGCAAAAGTTCGAACTCGTTTACATCGCCGAAAGAAAGTGAGAAACCAAGCTCCCGCCATCAATTTCCTTTTTATTTTATTTCAGCAGAAGTACTCTATTGGAAGTATACTTGAGTTATTAACGATAAAAATTGTCTGCATTATTTGACCAATTATATACAGTTTCAGCAGAACAATTTGAAAAAGCTTCACATTTGTATCGTGAAATTGCGCAAAAAAAGTAATGGTGGAAATTAATGAAAAACGATCGACTTCATTCGGGCCAGGTGTTTCGGTTTTATTTTCTCCGTAAAAATTGATATCCGTGCAGTGATTTGTTGAGTTGTTCAAATTTTCTATCTGGCATGGGTCGGGTTTCGATTGTTCATTTTTTAGAGTATTATTGTGAGGCGCTGAATAATTGAAGAACCTAGTGGCCGAACGGTTATCGGTAAAAATAGATCCGATCTAAAAATTTCACGGGTTTCCGTTCCTACTCGAAAAATCTATCGGAATGGAGTCTCTATTATGTTCCATGGTCGGGATCGATTCAACCGGTGCATCGTAAAATCGGAGGATTCGGGTGCGGGACATTTTCAATCTGCATCCGTGTGCCGCATTATTTGTGGTTATTCAATGCGGCTGATTTTGTTGTGCACGCAACAAACCTTTTAATGGCGCATGGCCTCTCGCTGGCCACAGACTTTGTTAGATTAAATAGATCGACGACAGCGACACGGCCACGCACGGGTCAACGGCCGAACGCAAACAAAACTCCAAAATGGTGGCTACCATGTGCCACTGAGCAATATTGACAGTACGCGGGACCACGGATTTTCTACGCTTATAACACTCGCTCGCCGGTACGCAAATCCTCGAAATATTCGACCTAACGAGCAGTCAACGAGCACTACGTCTTATTTGCACCGAATGAAGTCCTTAATCTTGCAGCATCATCGAGAATCCGGCCGACAAACAAAGATATTAATATTAAATTCACTTTGGTTTAGCATCTAATTTTCTTTAGCGACCGTGGAATTATTCGCCACGCCGAGTATGAATCCGACGAAATATTCGGCTTAACGAAAGCTCTGCAAATACTGCATACTATTCCGCAGTAAATGAAATTCTCGGTCTTCTGTATCATCAGAAAGCTATTGCCACAATAGAAATATTCAATTCAGACTTACTTTAGTGACAAGAATTTTCTGGAGTTACCCTATTGCTCTTGACGCTCTTCATCTTTTCTAATGACTCTAAACTGGTAAACTGACACAAAATGATTTTCTCTCGAATATCTTGACTTGAACGCTGCTGGAAGGTGTGAAATCATTTTGGTCATGATTCACTTTGTTCCTTCGAATCTCGATGTCCAGTGTCGATTGCAGCGTTGTTGGTTCAAGCACGATCTGGACCCTAACAGGGCAGCGCGAACCTGCGGCCGAATTACTCGTGCATGATGCATTGTCTTCGAGCCGCTTACCTGATTAGTACATCAACAGGGCAGCCCAGACATCCACTATTCAGGAAGTCGCCTCTGAAGTGACACATCTGCCGCTAATGGGCACGCTCCCTGTCCACCATGGTTGACTCCGTTGACCTTACGGCATCCCGTGAAACTGCACACGCGAATATATTCCGCAGATACAGCCTAATGCGAGTGCATTCATAGTAAACTCCCCTTGAAGGCTCAATTCGTGCTCCGACAAGGTTCCCTTTGTGAAAATCATCAGGTTCTGCAATTATAGCCTCGTAAAGACAGATCTCGATCAAACCGCTATGTATTCATATGTTAAATGTACGCAAGAGACGGATGGAAGGGTCAAACCATTTTTCCTCGGGTTCCGTTCAGCCGGATAAACAAAGTTCGTTCGATCGCGGATAAGCGGCGGGAATCCCGATTCCGATGGAAACTTTGGGTTTCCGGTTTTTACGGGGGACAATCGCAAAATTATAATCGTCACGAAAGTTCGAATCGATAGAGCTGTTGCCGTCGAGTCCGCCTGGGCGGCAATTTTCTGGATAGGAACCCCGACCAAAAATTCGCTCCTCCAGGTCCGTGCGCGCTCGACGACGATAGATCATTCGTTTCTCCCAGGGAAAACTCTTTTCTTGAGCGAAGCGCTTCCTCCTTCCTCCACTTTCCTTCTTCCTGCACCCATAAGCTATACAATATCCGCCGGTGCAATAAAGTGGACCATCCACTGGCCATCCATCTTTTTTTCTTGCCACGCAACCCGTCTTCTTGCCTCGTTCGCCCGTCCTCTTTATCTCACCTTCTTTTTCCGCTGGGTTCTTCTTCCGCGAGAGCCCGAAACTTTTACGACCACTCGAACACGGGACAAGACATTGATATTCCATTGACGAGAGACCGGAGGAATTGCTAGGCCGGAGCTGTGTCGCGGTGGATGCGAGAAATTGACAGCGAACGTGCACAAATTCTCTAGAATCTGGTTTCTATGAGACTCGGGATTTTTTAGAAAGCTCTAAAGTGGGTTCTGCAGGTCTCATCATTTTTTCGACGTTCTTCTGAATCTTAAAATGTTGTCGAACTGTCTGAAAGATTTCTCCAACTTTCAAAATTTATATGTCTGAAATGTTTCAAGTGCCCCGGGACAAAGTGACCAAGCCGCCGATTACACAGGGCGGTTCCGAATCGAAGTTAGAGCCGTAGGAAGTTTGTACGGGTCGGTTCCCACTTATGGTATGGCGAGGATTAGTCGCGGATTCGTCGCTTCGAACGGCAATAAACGTACCTACCAGCCACGTCGCGGTTTGGTTAATTGCCTGTGGTGTCTTTATCGTTATCGTGTATCCGGAGACTTATAGTTTTACGTGCTGTTCCTCGGGTCGCGACTAAACTGCTCCCCCCTCTCCCTCTCTGGTAACTGCCTCGTGATTTTGACGGTGCCGATGAGAACCCTGGGAAACGGAGTACCGTCAGAACTGCGCCAAAGTAACGCGTCTACCCTCTCCACTCCAAACATTATAGAACGTGTCGCCAGAAAATTGCGTCTCGATCTACTGACGTTCTTCGAGGCCCCATAGCGCTTTCGAAGACTCTAACATGCTCCTCATAAGCTCTACAATTTTTTTGAAGCCTCTAGACCGTTTCCAAGGGTCCTACAATTTTCCGACAGGCCCTAGAATGTTTACCACAAACGTAACAAATTTTTCGTTGTTTCTAAGCTGCTTTCCTGAATCCTGCAGTCATGGATGCAGCGAATCGAAATCGGACGATTCCCTTTTGCGAAAACACTGATCATTCGGCGACGGCGCGGCGCGGCGCGGCGGGGGCGCATCTACGAAATTCCATTTTGAAGTTAGATTGATAGAGGCCCACTAAGCGTAATAAGTGGCGGATTCCGTGCGGGATGCCTCGAAGTTGTAAGAGGTCCGGAAGCAAAATCATCATCAACTGGATGAGTGAAACGATTGTGAGCGGCGACGGTGTAAGTGCACTCACGACATCGGATATAACGAGCACAGGATCCGGCCAATTCGAAGTTGCCACGAGGGTAAGAAGCAAAGTCTGGAATTGATCGTGAGTGAGTGGAATGGAGTCCGGGAGAGAAATGAATCCTTCGGGAACCGTAATGTTCTCTCGGTGGGGGAGAGAGAAAGAGAGGACGGCGCTCTTTCCGACGCAAAAGAACAGGGGAAAAAAAGAAAGAGATGCTCCTTAATGAAGAATAAAGCGAAACTATTTAGGCTGGGAACGTCGGGCTGGGATAACCTGCCGCAGCAGAGAAAGATACATTAAGACAAGGGGGAAAACGAATCACGATCGTCGTCGGGAGAGAATGGCTACGATCTTTAAATATTATTTACCCCTCCGCTTGATCGGCGGGCGAGTTTCAATTAGCCGGAATCTCGTTGGCCGTTCGATTTTCCCAGGATTTCTCTCGATCGGAAGAACAGACGCATGGAAAAGAGGAATTCTTCGGACGAAGAGTGGATTACGTAAATCGAGAACCCGGGAACGAGATGACCGGCTCGGAAGAACGTAAAAGTACCTGCGACCCTAGCTCTAACGAGCTCGAATCCCTGAGCAATTAAGCTTTCGCCGGCGCGACACCGTGTTTTCGCCTCCTCCAAGGACCGGGAGCGTCGCGGCGCGTAACATCTTTGTCACACGGCAAAAACCGGGCCAGCACGCCTCAACGGGGCACAGGTATTCTGTCCTAACACTCTACTCTTTTCACCATCTATGGAATGATCCCTTTTCTTCCTCGGTTTCGGCGGAATTTTTTTTCTCCAGGCCCTACAATTTTTCCAGAGACTCTAAAGAATTACTATATGCCATAGAAATTTTTTCGGTGGTCCAAACATTTCTTTATTGACTGCAAGATGCTTCTTGTAACGTTCCCATTCAGTTAGCATGGTGAACGTTCCTTTTCAGCAACAGCATCATAGCGCTGTCTCTCTCGCTCCACTAGTGAGCGCATCCCTCTTTTTTTTCCTTATTTTACGTCGCTTTTGGAACTCCTATCAGGGTTATTTCGCGACGGGACCTACAGTTTTTATAAGGTGGGTTCCGAACCACCTTGGGCACTACAGTTTAAATAGCACATGGAATTTCCAGAGGTGTCGGGGATCGAACCCGCGACCACGGAGTCCGCAGTCGAGCGCTCTACCCACTCGGCCACTGCGCTCCCCGCATCCCTCTCTTTCTCACACCAAAAGGGCCTAGCGCCTTCTCTCTCGCTCGCCTGGCCGAGCACACCCCTCCTTATTGCACCGACGGGCCTAATGCCCTCTCCCTCGCTCCAATGACCGAGCATACTCTCTCTCTCCCACCTTCATGCTACACCCGCAGTACGCCAAACTAGTACGTTACCTGCGTCTAGGTGGCCCTTTTACTATTTTTCTTCTCGCAAGTAAAAATGTGCAGGGTAGGACATACAGACCACCCGCTGAGACTGATCAAATCGGACAAGATCTCTCCTAGTATCTTATAGATTCTGAGTGCTGGTTTCTCGCGCACCACGAAGACTTAAGAGAAGTATTGAGTACAGATCTGACCCCGTTAGTGAAAACCTTCAGAGTGCTGGTCTCTCGCGCACCACGAAGGTTTGACCTAACGTACTTCAACCTCATCGTTCATGAAGACCATCAGAAGACTACAAGGAACATCGCCACTGCCACAGTCCTCCCCTGAAAACTTTGTCTAAATCCCCTTTTTTCCGTAACTAAAATAATATTTAGATTCCAATCAAGTAAATTGTTAACACGTAGAGTCGACCCCTTTTATTTTAAACACTCTTTCTCTTTATGTAATTATTAATGCTTTTCTTAATTTTTCTTTATTTAACTTGTTTCTTTTTTATATATTCTTATCTGTTCAACATCAAATAAAATTATTGTTTATCTCGAAACTTGCGCCCAAGCTCTATGAACACCACGTTTTTGGTTCTCCACTGCGATATCGCGAATCCCACTAAGGGAACAGGTTACCGCTCGTCTGTTCCCGTGCCAATGTTACCGATGCCTCCGCAAAGTAACGTAACTCGCTCGCGACGTAACATTCTCTTAGACTTAATAATTTTGTGTAATAAGGCTGTTAGAAAGCTCCAGAAAGACGAACAATCTAGACGAAGCAGAGCACCCAGTAGATATGCAATTCGTACTAGCGAATCGCGGTCGTCGTGTCACGCAACGGGAGTAATCTCTTGCTTCCCGCGGATCGTGCGAAGACATACTTTTTGCTATCGCGAATCTCCGGTGCGACTGGCCGGTTGCGTGGGCGTGTGAAAGAACAGAAAAAGAAAGAATAATAACGCTAGAGAGAGAGAGAGAGAGAGAGAGAGAGAGAGAGAGAGAGAGAGAGAGAGAGAGAGAGAGAGAGAGAGAGAGAGAGAGAGAGAGAGGGAGAGGGAGCGAGACGATGATGGTAGAGGGGGAAAAAAGCGACGCACTGGAGGGATTGTTTAACAGGCAGGGCAGAGCGTAACGAGCCGGAAAGGGCAACAACGGTTGTCGGTCCGCGAATCAAATTCGCTCCAGGTGGCTCGGCCCAGTCGCAGCTGAATTTGTCACTCGCAGGCCTCGCGGTTTTTTGTTTAATTGATTTATGGCACCGCACACGGCGATGTAAAAAATCGCTGTGACGCGAGCGCTCGCGCGTGCGTGCGCGTACACAGCGCGATGATACGGCTTGCGATTATAAATCGCTCGCCTACTACCGCCGTCATTATACAAGAGCTATCCACTCGCCTCTCCCCCTCCAATCCTATTGAAATTATATCTCGTGTTTGGAGAGCGCCGAAAGGATGTTTGCACCGTGGAACCGCACTCGGTCAGACATTGTTGGAAAATTGGCCGGAAAATTGAAATTGGGTCAGAAAATCATTCGCCTATTCACGGATCGCCGATTTTAGCCGGCCGCAGCGGCCACTATTGTCCTCTCCTTCTAATTGTGTTTATGTCACAATAGCCAACATTTTAATTTCACGTAAAATTCGCTCGAAAATATTTTGTACGAAACGTGCAATTTGTTTGAAATTTCTAGAATGTTCACCGAACTCCACACAATGTTTTTAATAGTCCTAGAGCACATTCTACCGGCTCTCTACAGGTTCCGCAATTTTTTCGACGGTGTGAAAATTTGACTAAAAAAATTTTCCTTCGGACATATTTTAAACAATTCAGTATACTGTGTCGGGAAGAGCTTTTCGTAAACCCGTAAACCGATTTCGCAGCCGTGGTCGAGCGTTTATAAACAATACATCGGGCCGACGGAGTAACCGGAACACCGACTACCGAAGTTGCCCATTGGAACAGACCACCGTTACAATGTCCGAGGCCAGTCTTTGGCCCCTATAAATCACGAAATCACCGCACCAGCCAAAATCATGCTAGAATAATTCAATCCCTTCGCAACGATGACCAGCTCGATAATGTTTCCAGCTCGTCGATCGAGCGCTAGGAGGGCACGAGGCTAGTCTCTACTCTCCAGCAGTTGCCAACGCAAATGAGCCGCTCGGTTGCCAGCGGAGACCCAAATGGCCAACGAAAGTCATCGGCAACCCTCTTTCACGTGTCTGCAGTTCGTTACCTTGTTCTCTCATGTCTGACCACAGGCACGTTCTACTTAATCCGCTACACTATAGATATGTAAATAGATAGAAAATTCTACGCTAACTTCTATCTTTGAAAAGGGACTAAATCTACCAGTTGATCAAGCTGAACGACAAAGATTTGTTTAAAGTCACCGGAGAAATTCTGTTGAGAGTAGCTTAAAAGCGTTCGCAATGGGGCGAAGTTAAGCACAAATTACGACAAGGTTGAAAAGAGGAAAACCGTAGAACGGTATCGAAAGAAAAGGGAAACAAAGGACTCGGGGGACAGTGTAGAACGGTGAACCATCCAGAAAGGAGAGAGACGATGGGAGAATGGGAGAGAGCCTCAAAGTCTGGTACGGTTGGCTAGTTAAGCGGCGCAACGGCGGTCAACCGTTGAATATATTATATTTTTAAATCATCCGCACGCTGGCTGCTTCCGTAGCCTGTCAGGAACATGGCAGCCTGTCTAGATGCTCGTATTAGAACGCGTCGCGGCATGCTAGCGCGAAGTCTATGTGACGCGTGCACACCTACAAACCGTTCCATTTTAAACCCGTAAACGGATATGTCTCGCGCAACACTATAAAAAACCGAATAAAGCTGATGGCGATGGGGAAACTGGAAAATATTTTCATACGACTGTACAAATTGACAGGGCCAGGAGAAAAATGACAGGCGTAGATGTCGATGTTACCTCCACCGACTGGGACCGTTTCTCTTTTCGCCGAAAGAAAATTAACAACGACGGGAACGATCGGAATACTAATTACAATGTCCATCTCCTTCTCGTCTATTCCTCTCGCTTGCTAATTTTGGCAAAAGGGAACAACAAAATTAGTGTTTTAGAGCGACAGCCAGCTTTCCGTGGATTTTCGTGCAATTTCACCGTCGAAGAAATTGTTTCGATCGTTAGAAAAGTAACACTCGAAACGCGGCTATCGGGAAGCAAGAGAGCCAGATGAAGAGAGGGAGCGAGCTTGTTGAACTATTGATTTTCATTGTTCCCGCGGAAACTATACCCGTTCCTAAATAATCGCGCGTTGACCTCCTGCCGGCCGGAATAACTTTTCTAATTTATAATTTGCCGCGGCACGTTCCGACTCTCTCTCTCTCTCTCTCTCTCTCTCTCTCTCTCTCTCTCTCTCTCTCTCTCTCTCTCTCTCTCTCTCTCTCTCTCTCTCTCTCTCCCTCTCTCTCTCTCTCTGCTCTGTGGAACCCTCGAGCATATTTCGGCCATTCATTAAAATAAAGTTCGCAGCGCGGGCCAACTTCGGGCCGATACAATACCTTCCATCGGGGGATCGACTTTCCGAAGGGTTAAGAGCCGATCGCTCGGTTCTCGCAATTATCGGCGAAATAATCAGCGGGAATTTTCAATGGCGCCGGGGCTGTTCTTGCGAGCTGGAATAAAAAACTCCCGTTCAACTTCTTCGGCCAGCATTAAATACGTCGCGACGCGAGAAGAGCCGCCTTGTCGCTTTCGCAAAATTTATGATTGTCCCTCTCTCTCTCTCCTCCTTTTTTCCCTCGCTCTCTTCTCGTTATTAAACCGGGAAACCGCGAGCCTCGTTTCGAACGACAGCACACTCTCTCTATCTTCCCCTATTTTTCTCTCCCTTTCTTTGTTGCTCTCTTGTTTTCTCTCTCCGGGCATTAATTCGATTCGCCTCTCGCCGTGGCTGCTTTTTCCCCGTTTGTTTTCCAGCCATCAGCCAGCACGGTTTATAAAAACCGACGGGTCTATCGGGCCGGTGTGCGCCCGACCCCTGCTCCATTTTTGTAATGCTGTAATAATCAATAGTGCGCCCCTGCTAAATCGCGTAACCCTCCCCCTCCTCCTCCCTCCCCCTTCACCAACGTCTATTTAATCGAGACAACGGGAGCACGTACCACCTACCACGGTTTCTACGTGAGCCGCGGTCCATGCAACGGGTGCGCCTATTTCCACCTTCGAGCGTACACTCTGGCCCTCTCGATCCGATTTTCTATGGAATCGCCGCTGCTCTAGCTTCTCGGAAAAATCAGATGGAAATTCATTTAGATTAACGCTGTGTTGTCTGGCTGTTCGGAGCGGGCTTCAGATCATTTTATTTGAACGTGTACTCAAAGCAATTTTCCTCTTCGGCAACTCTTCATACTTTATTAAGTCTTTATAATGTTCCTTGAAATAAATGTGTATGTGTAGATTCTCTCTTGCAATGGATTCAGACAATTTTTATTTTGCACGGAAATGCAATGATTTAAAGATAATGCTTCAACGACGACATCCGTTGACGTCGATGAAATTCGCTGAAACAAGAATAGGAATCGAGAATCGAGAGTAAAAAATGGCCCCGATGATCGGCCTCGAACCCACTCGATATTTTCCGACGCGCGCGCGATTCGATCAAGCGAGATACACGGTATTTGAATAATGAAAAAAAAATCGAATTACTTGGTGGGAGTAACGTTTTGCTCGGCAATTACGCAGGCTCTACGCAAATTTGTAATCCGGGGATCGTATGCAGGCCGCATACGCTCGACGACGCATCTCGCAATTTTAATCCGTGACTGCATAGCGCGTGTCACATGCTGTTTTTGCGTTCGCCATACGTCGATAGAGATTTCGACTCTTGTCCTGTATTTGGATCCCTTGGATCTTTCGCTCGATGTCGTATGAAGTGATTTTATAAAATGGAAAAAGTAGATATATACATTGTGTCTCACCTGATTTTGACACCTTGATTTTCTCGCTATTGTTACTCGTAGCAAAAAATTTCTCAGCATAGGCTTGAATGGTATCGAGGTGGAGCATATTTTGATGTTATTAGTTTTTCGTGAGTGGACGCGTAAAGGTCATATAAAGGTTAACTTTTTTTTAAAAATGGAATGAGGTATTTTTTTAATACATTAATCGATGCAGCTGGACATTCGTTATGAAGAAGTACTAACCTATGTATGTCGAAAAGTTAGTAGTTCAGGAGATATTTCAATTTAAATAACTCTAAAATACCATTGTGGTCGTACTAAGACGTTACATAAGTAAGTAAACGCTAACGTCTTAGTACGACCGCAATGGTATTTTAGAGTTATTTAAATTGAAATATCTCCTGAACTACTAACTTTTCGACATACATAGGTTAGTACTTTTTCATAACGAATGTCCAGCTGCATCGATTAATGTATTACAAAAAATACCTCATTCCATTTAAAAAAAAAAGTTAACCTTTATATGACCTTTACGCGTCCACTCACGAAAAAACTAATAACATCAAAATATGCTCCACCTCGATACCATTCAAGCCTATGCTGACAAATTTTTTACTACGAGTAACAATAGCGAGAAAATCAAGGTGTCAAAATCAGGTGAGACACCCTGTATATATATACAGATAATATAATACCAAAAGTACACTCTATTGTATATATATATATATATATCAATAATTGCGAAAGAAACAATTCAACAAGTCATTTTGACTCGTCCGGTAGTTCTAGTGTGAAACAATGTCCAATAGAAGACAGTCATGGGATTCAAAAATATTAAAAAGGAGGACCCACGTACAACGTACTACTGTTAACACAATGATCTTCTGAAAACATCTATGTTCCAAAAGAACAAAGAAATAATACATGCCAGCTGGAAAATCCTCCCACTTTTTCCCCCGCTCCAACCGTTCCTCATTTCCATGGCAACTGCCCGAAATTATGCAAAAACGCACAGGAGAGCTAGTTCAGCAGCTCGAGCTCGAATCTCGATGACAGATCTCGAGGCAGGGTGCCTCATAGAAATAGCGAGATCTTGAGTGAAGCCGGCAGAAGATGTCCAAGAAGATATTCGCAGCGATCTAGCATTAGCTCGCCGTTGTCACCGATCCGCAGTCCCAGGGGACATAGCCGAGCTAACTATCATAGAGTATCGCGGTGGAATAAGGTTCCCTGAGCAGCTGGAGCTGCAATGGTCGCTCTGGAAGGAAAGAAGATGGAGCTGGTGATAAATATGCAAGGACCATGGCTCCTCGGAGCCGGTAAACGCAAACGTGAGCCGCGTGAAGGTATTCAAAGGTTGGCTGGCGCGACCCTAAGGACCTCGACTCGCGATTAGCCTCGTTAAGGCTCGAAACGACGGCAAACGAGCGAGCTGCCCTCGGAGGGCACCCGCTGCTTGACCTTTCCTTCTCCGCAAGAAGCTGCAGACGCGGATATATACAGTTAGAGAGGGTGGGATGAGAGGGGCTGGATAATCTCCAGTAATGTCCGCATCGCCTCTCGCAGTTAGAATTTCCTCGGCGAGAGGAATTGTTCGCCGGGAAAACGAGAACGGACGAAAAAGGGACGAGTGGCGTGTAATTTGTCCGGAACCCTCTTATTGAATTCGCCGGTGGGACACGCCATGCGAACGCAGAGCCGCGCCGCGCCGGGGAAAACCGTTTCGTGGCGGAGCGCCCGTCGAATCTAATACAAAGATAAATATTTGAACAGCTACTTTTATGCTCCCGGCATTCCTTTATCGGGAATTGTTGTTTGCCCGTGTCGTCTAACTAACCGAGACGAACAACCTCCGCCGAGCCGGGATAGAGGCCGCTGCAACGCTACCGATGACGCGTCGCATTTTCTCGAAAATCTAACGAGAACTTCATTTTCCAAAGTACAACGTTTGGTAGATAGCACATATCTGAACATTACGGCTAGAACAAGACGATGTAATAAGCATTGCTGCGTAAAGAATTGACTGCAAGCGTCTGAAAGCGTCCACCTGCAGATGGTTAAACGGATTCCAGCGTCATCAGGGATGACGGCGGATGAGTGAAAAACGAAGAGGCACAATAACGGAAGAAAAATGGGACGAGGCTTACGCGGAGGATATGGTAATGCGGGAAAAGAAAGAGCACCCGGCTGTTTCCATGTTCCGGGTTTACATACGGCTGCTTTGATTCCGGAAGCGCGGCGGCAGGCTAACAACGTTGTTTGCTTCCGCCGGATGATCGAGCAGCGCTAAAACCGGAAGAATCGGGGGCACGATTCAAAGAGGAATCCTAGAATTGAAAAGAAGCGCGGCCGAGCCGCTCTCATCTGCCTTCCGAGTATTGCATACAACCGCATTTCGCAACGATCCAAAAATTATGAATGAATCATTTCTGACGCTTCAAAATCAAAATCTTCAAGGAATGTCGGTGCATGTCATACAAAGTAAAAAGACATTTTTGTCTTCGAGAAAAATACTACCCATCGGAATCCAGAAATATTCCAACGCTCGCGTCCCTGTCGATCAGGAGGGTTTGATAATTACCATTTTTCTGGGCTATTAGCTTTTGGAGGCTGAGGAGCAGTCAGAATCGGGAGAGTAGGGGTTGAAGAAGGTAAACCCCGGGCGGAAGGGGCGGGGGTGAGCGCAGACCCTCGGCTAGACTCATTTTTCATAAGTTCGAAAAACACACCCGGGGCAGTCGGTGCGTAAATTTGAATTTCTCCGTGCGGCTGCGGCGAGGCTCCGACTAGCCTGGTCCATAGCTCGTTCCTTGGTGGTTGTTGCGGGGGTGGCAGGGTAAGGAGAAGCCAGTCTGGAGGAGCCATTGAGCATATGGCGCGGAATTTCGAACGACTTTTTTCCCCCCAGTCCACGGCTTCATTCTTCTCTATGGAGGAATCCGCGGCCCCGGAAACGCTGCTTTTTGGTCTTATTGAACTTGCTATGGCCTCTATGGAGACATCAAAATTTTTCGGTATTGGCTCAGCACTGTAGCTATCACCGAACGTCAAGTCATCGGATCCAGGTTTCTCGTTTTACAATTGTTGAGAGAATTATTAAGAATTATGACATTTCTCTTTGGATGTAAACTATAAAAAACGTGGTCTAATTATATTGAATTTCAAATCAGTTGTCCTAAATTTCTCGACAGCAACTAATAACCTTTTTGACCTGACCCACTCTTCGGAACTTTCTACGCAGCACTTCGTTCTTTCTTTTCATTTCGCCGGGCGAAATTCAGTTGTCATTTATTTCTGCTTTGCCGTATTAATGCTCGATCATCTTTTTCCCGAGATTCATGAATTCCTTTCCACCCCCATCGTTCGGATAATCGCATAAAGAGGCTCGCTCGTGCAGCAGCAGCATCGTGCTCGCAGTTCATTTCGCTGCAAACATTTAATACGCGTCGGGAAGAAAAGTTTATTACTTTTAATTAAGGGGGGCGGTGAGGAGGAGGGGGGAGGATGGAGGAGAACGAGGAGGGGTTGGTTGGACAATTACGTGACGTTTCATTCAGGCCGGGGCGAGGCGACATATTTTTGCCGGTGACATTTATTCGAGATTTGTCCCCGTAATTAAACGGGAATTAAGGGACGCAATTATCGGGCCGCGCGGGCGTCGGGTTATTAGATTAAATTAATCGTTGATTAAAGCGCGAGTTACAGGGGCCGTTGTGTAATATTGATTTCGAGGTTCGCTTAACGCGGATTTAGGGTTGAAAGGACAAGTAATTGGTATAGGAACGTTCATTTCGTACTACGTGACTTCGTACTCTATCTATAGACTCGTCAATGTCCGTGGACACGTGCCCTCCTCCTCCTCCCGGAAATCGGCCCGATAATGCCGAAACGATATCTCGAGTTACTCACGCGTTTCTAATTCATTTGCAAATTGCACGGCCCGGGCATAATATAATACAATATAATTTATGCGGATCAGGCTCTGCGCGAGCTTTTAACCCGAGCGTACACTGTAATTGGACGGTCATTTGCTCCTTTAAACGATTGAAACGGTACTACATTCGAAATTCTTCGTATATCGGTCGCGATAATAAACGATTCGCTCTGTTATCAGTTTACGCCGACTTTGTCGATCCGAATGCATCCGTTCGGAAACGTCTGACCGTGATATTTGGGTCAGTTGCGTTTCAGTCGAGCAAAGTTAATTAAAACGCGAGCCGCAATGGTTTTCTCTAAATCTCCTAAAATACGGACCTTTTACGGAAATTTGGATCCAAAAATTTTGCACATACAAATTAGTTAATATTCGAACTGCCTAGCGAGAAAATTAAAATTCGGATCGAACGATCTTACTACCGAGTCGAGGTAGACCCGCCGCCACAGGGTTAATTTCGGTTCTCAATCTTCAGCACCCCTGTCCCCGTGTTTCAGAGTTAACGACACGAGATCGCATCTCGCCGCCGCCGCCGCGACGTATTATTCTTTCTTCCCGCGGTTCAGGCAACGTAAAACGGGAATGGTTTTCAATCCGCGGAAATGAAAATAAAATCCGAACGTTACGGCGCGTTTCGGACGACGGCAGTCGCCATGTACAACGGCTACTGCAGCGAGATAATCGGGACTCAAGATGGCCGACAGGCTATCCCCTCACCTCGCGTTTTCACGAGCGTTTTTTGCGAGCACTAGCGACTAAACCGCGATGAATTATGGCGCATAACCTCGAGAGACACGAATCGAGGCTACATATAACCTATATTTCAAGTTCTTGTTGGAGGACGTGCACGACGATACAATTTTCGTGACCCGAAACTCCTCGTGGTCTAACTCTGCGCTGCTGCCATCTTGCGACGATTCGTACAACCTGTTATTTGCAATGGTAAGGCGTTTTTCGAGGCACAAATATGGGAATTCGCACAAAGTCCGTTGTTTACAGGCAAGAGAAGCAAACTACAGCGAACGAGAGGCAGATATAGAGTGAGTTATAGTGAAATAGAGATACGAGCCGGGTTCCAGTGCGTGAACCTTCTCGCGGCGGGTGCGACCGGTCGTTTTGTCTGGACACGGTCCGCTCGGAGACCGGTCCGTGTACAACAGCGACAGGAAACCGTCTCGATAACACCGCAACTCGATCTCGAGCGGTGCCAGCCGCGTGTTAGCCCGCATTTCCGGGTGTCTCCGCTCCGCGTCCGTGTTTCCCGGCTCTCACTGTCGATGCTCTTGTGCACAAGCGTGTCCGCGCCGCGACGAGAACGCATTCGTCATTGTTTTACCGGCGGAATCGAGATCGGCTGGGCAGCATGCTGCAAAAGAGGAATGACAGAACGAGAGTAACGGAGAGAGAGGAGATGGAGCGGAAGGGTTGCGCTGTGTCCGCCACCGCAATTCCCCGAAGGGGGTCGCCGCTACAAGCCTGCCATAATCGAATGCGAAGCTCTGTCGTTTTCGAAAACGTGCCGCGAAAACCGGCGAATTATTAGCCGCGATCCGATCGACTCTACAACGGCCTATGACAATCTGGCTGCCCGGTTCGTGGTCGGAATTATGGCCTCGTTAATTTGCCAACGAACATTGCATTGATTACAATGAACAGGATCGCCGAACAAAAATTTCATTGTCCCTTTAATCATGTAAAACGGCTGGAAGCTATTCAATTGTTTTGATCGGTCTACTGTTTTAAATTGCTCCTACTCATTTTTACTATAATATACAATGCCCGTATCAATGACAGTATATTCCGAAGGTTGTCCTAGAAGAGTATCGCTTGAGAGTCTACTAGAACCGTTCTAAAACGGCGCAATCTGGTCCATTGGCAGCCAATGGCACCGCGGACTCAGAAGCAGGTTGAATTTGTCCGATTGCGTTCGCGTCTCTGAGGGGCGATGTAGCTCGCGTGGATTCAAAAACGCGCAGAATACCGACTCGTCGAGGATGATTGCGTAGAGAATGCAGCCGCGTAGGCGCGGCGGCAATCCCTCAACTTGTCACTTAGGCCCCCTTGTCGTACACGTTTCCCGTCTTTTTCCGAGCGTAGCCTATCTCTCTCCTTCTCTCTCTCCCTCTCTCGAGCAACTCTGTCTGCCTTCGCAACTCTTCTCCGTGTGGCAACCCTTTCATTCGAGGATAACGAGGAGGACGACGACGCGGTTGTTGTCTAGGACGACGGGCTCCTTTCATCCGGTAAGCCATTTCATTCGTGGGACTCGTCGTCGACGCCGACGAATGCCGACTCCCGAGGACGAGTTGACCTTCCAACCTACCGGAAAGTTTACCAGGCTGGAAGGGTAGCCTATCTCTCTCTCGTTCTCTCTTTCTCTTATGGCAGGATACTCCTGCCAAGGTCGTGCTCGGCCGAATTAAGCCGCACGATCGAATTCGCTTTTACGGGAACGCCGACGAATAATAGACTGGACAAATTCTCTGCGCAACGGCCGCGTTAAACTACGGATGAAAAGGGAACGGGCTAAAGGGGCGGGGCGGGGCTCGAGGGGCCTTCAAACGGGAATTAGTCGGGGTAGAGTTTTTCTCGGTGGGAAAACCTCTCCCTGGATACCACCCTCCCCTCCCATACCTCCTCTCAACCCTGCTCAACATTCAGCAGGGAACGCTGAAAACGTGATCCGCGATCGGCCGCTTGAAAATGTTAATGGTACAGGAAAAGGTCGCGGGTTGCCACGCGAAAGGAGCTCACTATGGCGAGTGAATACCACTGGCGGCTTCCCTCATAGCCACTACTTTTGTCGGGGATCTCCGAAAAATTGCGAGCTCTTCCTACTGGAATTAATTCCTCGGATTCTCTCTTTCGAATTTTGATGTCGTGAATCAATTCGCAAAATGTTAGATTGTTATTCTGTCATTGAAGTATTCTATCTATTGTAGTTTCACAAGACTGTCAGGTCGATTTTCCAGTCTGATTTTTATCATCAGAGAGATTCGACAGCGACTTCGGACCGCGGTCGGTGCTGCGGGCAGTTAGTTTTTAAAAAATGGTCTGCGCAGGGTAGCATTTCATGGGTCGAAGATAATAACGCGACCAAAAAATGCGAATTTAATCGGCGGCGCACGTTTCGCTGCTTAGCAGCGGGGTCTGGAAATGTTCGTTAACGAGCGTGGAGCCGGGGATGATTCACGCGTGGCGAGCAAGTGCGAGTGCCGGGGGTGTGGGTGTCGGCGACGGTTTCGTTAATTAGACGGCCCCGTAATCGCGTGTCACACGCGTTACGCGGCCAAACGACGTCGATTTTCATTTTTCCGCCGGACGACATTCCGGACGAGCACCCTCGCGGGCATTATAAATTTTCCCGGAGAGCACGCCGAAAGTAATAACGCCGGGTTCGAGGGACAAGAAAAGAGAACGGAAGAGAGAGAGAGAGAGAGAGAGAGAGAGAGAGAGAGATACGTGTGAGGGTGGAGGAGGTGAGAGGTGGGAGGGACGGTCGGATGAGAATTTAATCGGCAATGTGTGCCGCGTAAATTGTTACACTCGATAATGACTAACGCTTCGCCGATAATTTCGACGGAATCGTGATCTCTCTCCGTGTTCCGGGCGCTATCGCCGGCCAACCAGAAACGATGCATTAATGAATTGACGCTCGAACGAATGGCAACAATTTTAATACAGCGTCGCACGTGTTTCGATAATGGCATCGCGCCACGCCGCGCCGCGCCCGCGGAACTCAATTTCAATCATTGATTTCCCGTTTTAACAGATCCCGGCAGCGATTTTTCCGTCGACCCGAATTACTCCTCTTTCTGCGATTATCGGCGATGATCTTATTGGATTTTTGGTGGAGATCACTCGCCAGGTGAAATAGAAAGTGATCAACGTTTAGCAGGTTGCGTAACATTTTTATGGATATGAAAATTCGCATTACCCGCGGGATAAGCTACTTTCGAGTGCGATCGAAGCAGAAACGAGCGAAACCGAGTCGCATACACATGGGGAGCAGACAGGTTGACGTTGACTCGCGATTCCGTGAACATGAAAAATTGCGCGGGACCTTCAAGGTTTAAATATTCCGTGGGGGTTCCCTGTTCGTCAGAGGCGGACGTTTAAAAGCTATCGTTCCGCCTGGCGAGCGTGCAGCTTTGAATTCACGACGTTTTGACAGTCCGCGAGACGTTTAATTAATTACATTGCTGGCGTTCCGCGATATTCCGCGTCTTATTGTGTATTACGCGCACAATCGGTCTCTCGCGGAGAATGGAAATACGGGTTCCACGAGGAGCCGTGCTCTCCCTCTCTGTGTCTTCCCAAACTTGCCCCCGTGACTTCGCTCATCCCCTCGGCCCCGTTTGTACCGGGAATCGTGACAGAGACCGAAACGAACCTCTGCTCTCGATTATTTTGCCTTTAGAAGTCACCGACGACGCTCGCGCTCGCGCGATTAATTGCTTTCGGGCCTACCGCGGGGCCTCGAGATTCTGCTTTTAATGAAAAGATTACCGCGAGTTCCGTCGATGCTCGTTTTAACCCTCCGGGGGCAACCTGGATCATTTTTGCCGCAGAATCTGGCATCAAGTACACCTGACAACACAATTCATATCTCCCAGAATTCCTGACGGTGCACGAACGATCGCAGCGGGTGGTCCAGTCGATCAATTAATTCCGCCGAGGTCCACGGTTCTTAGAATACAGCAGGTAATTCTTTTCCCATGTTCGGCCGGATATGAAACACGGTTTCATACTCGGCACGAAGTCCCAGGCAGCCCCGAACAATCAGTTCGGTCCACCGACAGAGACGTCACGTTTTCCCCGCGACTTTTTGAGAAAGATGAATCATGGTACCGCGAGGAGTCGGCGCGCCGGGCTTTCGCGAAAAGAAACAAACGGGGAATACGATCTTTTCCGGGTCCTCGGGCGTGTGCGATAAAGCTCGATCGATCGATCAAATGCCCAGGGCGAAATCCGATCGACGAACGCTGACCAATTTTCCACGACGGAATCGAGCCCTCCGAGTAAATTAAAGGAAAACAATCGTCGCCGCGGGTTCTCGGCTCTCGGTTCTCGGTTCTCGGTTCTCGACCCGACGCCCTTTCAATCTCGAGCCACCGCTGTATATGACGAAAAATCGGACAACCTTCTCCCCCGATTTCCCGACCTTCCCCTACTCAACCTAATAAACGTCAATAATGCGTAGCGAACGGGAAATCCGAAGGTGTGTGCGACGGACACGTCCGCCACCTCCCGATCGAATTTATTAGAGGCAAGAGAATCGACTTTACCGGCGATATTAAGTGACAACCGGAAATTCCGTATTTTCTCCGACCACCGACAACGGTTTAACCGATTTTTTGCCTGGCCGTAATCCGGTTCCGGAATATCCGACGGGAAATAATAAACGATGTTTGCAACACGAAAGGACCGGCGCGATTCGATCATCGGAAGGGCTCCGGGCTCGCGGATCTACGAAATCTTTCGGTTTTAGGTGAATCGATCGACTTTCTAACGCGTTGGATCACTTGGGAAATATTTTATTTATTATGTATAACAAAAAATGCGTAACTTGAGTCAATGAACGTCTGATTAAAGATTGGTGTCTTCAGTTGTTAACGTGTCGAGGGTGTTTGTTATTTAGCCGCACGCACGTGCTTGCTCGATTGACTTTCAAAGTCGTCTGAGCCACCCTCTCGACGTGTATAGGGTCGCGTGAACGGCCTGACAGGGTGGAAAGGAGGACGATAGACGCGTACGAGAGCGAGTTGCTGGAAGGTACATAGCCGGGTAGAAAAGGTCCGCCCGCCGCCGGCGATGGAAGTTTTTCAAGTTGCCGGATAGACAGCGAGGGAAACAAAAGACGGAAACACGGGAATAAGCCGCGGCCGCGGGCCGACGAATCGGTGGAAACTTGAAAATTCATTTTCCCCGTAGCCGGGGCTGCGTGTAACGGAATTAAGGCGGACAGACGGATGGCTCGTTAAGGGCCGCGAATAACAAAAGTATTCAGACTTTCGTCGCCCGCGGGATCTACCCTGTGTCTCGTAAAATCTCCTCCGAGGCGATACCGTCCACGCAACATTCTTTTATATGCATATTAGCAGGCTATTTAAATAGTTAAAGACCCTTTATAACATTTAAAGAGGAAATCTGGTTTCGTCCAAAGGATAGAAAGTAGACAACCATTTTTGTAATGGGAGCTGGGCAAAATTTTGATGTGGTCTTGTATCCTTTGAAAAACTGAGTAACTTTTGTTCGGTATGTTTTGTAAAATTTGATAATAATATTTGATGGGGCAAGTCTACGAACTTGGTTCGAGATCTACGAGCCACCCGGTATGCAGACGAACAAGAGGGATGGAAAAGAGAGAGACAGGGGACCGTAAATTAGCTGTAGGAGGTGTTCATCGGGAGGCGTTGCAGAATTATGGAAAGAGAGTTCCGCGGCGCGATAAATCCAGGGTTTCGCAGACGAAGGACGACGAGCTGGTTCTGGCTTCTCCTCGGAAAGAATTCCGGCGCCGCTCAGCTTCGAAAATGGCGTCGCCGGGTTACGTACACCCCGAAGAAACCTCGAAGAGGATGGACGGCCGCGGGCGTCGAGATGAGGGGGGCCGTGAGAGAGCGTGGCGCGAAATTTGCAAGCAAATTGCCAATTCTCAGGTGGCGCGGGGATGGCCGGGTATCCGCGCGGACGCCAGGTAGGTCGGACACCTGCGGCTGGATACCCAAGGGCCATCTCGTGACGGTCTTCCGCCAGGAACTCGTTTCGCGAATCGTCGACACGGGAACGACCACGGCCAGGACCCTAGAAAATTCGACGATACGACGAGTTGCGTCGAGTTTACTCGAATTCATTTCCTGGAGCAATTAAATTCTTCACTGGGGGAGCCTTTATTTGCGAAATTTCCACCCTGAGATTCAAAGATCGAGTCAAAATAAAATCGCTGTACGTCGCGTCGGTCCAAGTCACCGTGAATTGTGAGCTGTGAGATTGTGTAATTTTTAGCCCAGCTATATTTTTGGCGAACGTGTCATATTTTAACCGAAACAGGCGTCTATCGTAAAATCGTAAAAATGCGTCCGAGACCTATAATTATTCGCAGCACCGAGCATAGTTCCAATTCTTCGAGGCAATCCGTTGTTGCTGTTTCCTCTCGAGAGAGGTTCAGGAATTTCGCGATATGGAGCGTATACGCGTCCGTGAGGTCCTCTCTCGAATTTTGCGCTTCTTTCTGTGGAAATGCGGCGTTATCCCAAGGGGTTTGCCCAATTCTCTAACCGTGTTAGAGCCGAGCGTGTTGCAGTAGCTGCGCACCGTGTTATACGGTGCTCGGCCGTGTTTATGAGCTACCGAAGGCGGTGTGTTAATGCAGCAAGAAATCTATTCTGAAATAGATCTTCTGAATTACCATATAAATGCGTAACACCCTAGTGGAGCCACCTATGCGCAAATATTTGCTACAATCTTTTATTTCTCTCAGAAAATCTTCCACTCTTTAGCATTGTTGAACTTGCACTACAATTTATTTTGCGATCGCAGTGATTGGAACTTCTTTGATGTTCACCATTTGCTAGGAAAAAAAAAGTTTATATTTATTGTATGATTGATAAAAAATCGAGGGAGCCAAGAAGGGCAATTTTGAGCGGCGCAGCAGTCGCAGCGTTGAGATTGAAATATCGTTGCCTTTCGGTGCGCCATTTGACCGTTAAATTCCTGCTGAGGGTCTCTAGATTAGCTGCAGCTAAGAAATTTCGGGCAGCGAAAGAGTCCGGGGGGTTGGGCAGAGCTCCGGCGAAGAATTCGAGTCATAAATTTCCGGGGGGTGGGCGTAATTGCTCCATTACGCCGTTAAGGGTCCACTGTTTCTTCGTTCGCCGGGCGACAAGAAAACAATATCGAGACTTAGAGCGTTAACGGTTCAACGGATGCTTTTGTTCTTTGTAAATTTCACCGGGGGTGCTGCTAGAACTGCGGCGCGCGCGAGCTTTTATCTCTCCGACCAGCGAGAGCCCCAGACATTTACGAGCCTTTAAAAAGACAAGTATAATTGCGGAAGATGATCTCGCGTCGAGCTAATGGAGTGCCCTTCGAGAAGTACAAAGGCCGAACCGGGCAACAAAGCACTCGGGCATTAGTTAATTCATGCGCCCCTTTGCCTTGGCCCTCGAACTCCAAAAATTTATGAGTTCCGGAACGAATCGGAAGATTTCAGACATGTCCATGGAAAGTTGTCGTTGCCTCGTCAATTTATATACCATAGATCTTTGTTTAGCCCTGAAAGTCGAACAGAGCTTTTTCTCTCGGAGAAAGTGAAAATTCTAAAGACAATGACAGCAATATCCGCAACAGTAATAAGACTTCGGTAATAAGAACTAAGTACTTAACGGGAATAGGTACTTCAATCAGGCGAACAAACTGAACCGAGTCAAAGAGTTTATATTAAGTTCCCATTAAGTTAAATCCGAGTAAGACCTCGCATCTGGCAAAGCCCGAGCGTCAACGTCAATAATTGCATAATAAATGCAGGGAACGAAGCATTACGTTGCATCGTTAACGACTGCAGGTGTATTCGCAGGGTTGCAATCAATTTTCTTTCCGTTCTCCGTCAACCAGTTGCTGAGATTTCGAACGATGAGCCAAAAGGGTGGCTCGGTCGGTTATTTTCCGCTGGAAATGACGCGCCTATAATTGCATCACGGCACAATCGCATCATTTGTGTACGGGGCTGAATATTTCTCCGTGAAATCGACGTGAAATCCTCTTCCGCGATCCTTGAAAGGATCCTGTGTACGTGTGAGTGTGTGCACGCGCGAGTGTCTCGTCGAGAACGAGAGGATATCAGAAGAAGAGAGAGTGGGAGAGAGAAACCGGTCTCGTAAGCCGTTTCGAAGAGTTGGAAGAAATCCACGAAGAAAAAGCGGAGGAGGGGAGCGAAAGAGCCTTCTGCTGACGTCGCTGGCAATCCCTGCGTTCGTCCAACCGAGCTTGCAGTTGCACATCTTGCAGTTTCGGTTTTTGCACTCCCTTTCGCTCGCATACTGGAACGCAGCGAGCTTCTTCCTCTTTCCTCCTTCCTCCTTCCTCCTTCCTCCTTCCTCCTTCTGTCGTTCTCCTCTCTTACTCTCTTCAACTACCTCTTTGTAAATTTTTTTCCTATTTCCACCCGGAAACTCCATTCCACCCCCGAACTCACCTCCTCCATGTACAAGGTGAAGCACTTAAAACAGGTCACCCGAATATCTCGCTTAACATCGGCCGCGAGAAAATATGCTGCCAATGGAACTCGCTCGGTTCTGTACCGCCTACGATCGCTCATTCTCTGACAGACGAAGCTATGAAGGAGATACAATTGATTCAACCAGATTTCTAGGTACAAAAAGCTTCAAAGAGTACTTACCTACCGGAATCCTATTAACAGGATTTTCAATAATTGTGCTGTACCAAAAGGAAGCTGAGAAATCTTCTTACACATTATAATCGCAAACATTACGTCACGTTAGTTGGTTCACAATTGGAATTCGAGCGACTATTATCCAATACTTCGATTTACTCTCCGTATAGTTTTTTCCTCGCCAGTACGACGTTAATTTTCGCGCAAGGACTCGCGATTCTGCGCGCGTCTGGCTCCGGGACACGGCGGAGGATGTTTCAGTCTCGTTTTTATCATTTTGCACGCCGGTATCAGGACAGCCCTGCTTCCGTGTCGATCCTCCCCCGCACCCCGCGTTGCCTCCTTGCTCTCACCCTCGCATATTGATTACATAAGCGACCGAATATACTACCCTCGCTAAAAACATCCGACCTTTACCACCCCTTTAACGACCAGCAGCCGCGTTTCACGACACCCACGCTTCTCGCAGCCATCCCCGAGAAACACCTTGTCGACGTCGAACGTGTTGGTCTATCAACGCGACAACCCCCGCAGGAAGATACACTTCAACCCCCACCACACGAGAAAGATTGTCGTTGTAGAAGAGCCAAGCACCGACGCGACGCGACGGCTCGCAAATTGTACGCGATCCTCTCTCGTCTACGGTCTTACCCTCGGACAACGTCGAGAGTCTCGCGAACGTAAATAATGGGACGCCAATATCGCGTTTAATTAACGGAATTCCTCGACTGGCTGGCCGCCATGGAATCCGATGGGATCGAGTCCCCGGATGTCATCGTTTTTGAGAAAATTTTGCCCTGCGTTTCATTCCCTCCGCGAGAGAGAGAGAGAGAGAGAGAGAGAGAGAGAGAGAGAGAGAGAGAGCGAGTGAGACACAAGCTGATCTGAAAAATACGAATTTGATCAAGTTAGATAAAGGTCAGTCAGGAGTGGATGTCGCGGATGAAAATTCACGGAGTAATTTATTTCACGTTCTGACAGAAGGGTAGGTTTCGACGTTCAGCGAAATTGCTGTTCGGAATTTAAGACGACAGGGGGCGTGCGCACAAAGGTTACACAGTTCCGGGAGAGACGAATGTTTGAATAGTTGGCAATTTGTCGAAAACATTAAAGCATTCTCGGTGTTCAAATATCAATTTTAATACCGGGAGAAACGGCGAAACGCATATTAAATTCCCGGGGCGAAGGGGAACGACGAGTCCGCCCCTAGCCGAGCTCGGTCCGCGATATTCCCACCGAAAAGTTATAATTTTGTCTAACTATTCGCCGACGGTGCAGCTCAATTTTAACGTTAGACGGCAATTACGTGTCGTGGCCATGCAAATTACCTATTTTCCTGGACGTATGCCCCCGAGAGAAGGAGAGAGAGAGAAGGAGGGAGATCCCATAGGATATATTTTCGTTCGGTAATAAAATTTCACGACAAGCTTCCTTCGGTCACGGTCTATTAAACTAAACACGGCCATCGACGAAATTCCCTAACGAGTTCGGCCGTCTTCCGGTATACCATCGCCAACTATATCCTCGCTGACAATGTGTAAAATGACATATACATACCGACTTTCGGTCTGTTACATGGCGCAATTAAAATCTGGAACGCGATTCGAGTCCGAATGCCTTCGCAGAACATTCCGGACCGGATGCAGTTCGTTTAAGCCAATTTGCGCGGAGTTACATCGTGTCTGGTCTTCTTTTTTCGCGAGTACACCTGCCAAATTTTGAACAGTCGCGAGAAAGACCGACGATTCACTCGCTCCTCGCTGATTCCGGGGATGTTTTTTGTATTTGTTCATGAGGATGCAGGTTTAAAGTAATTTCAGTGGAGTTACATCGTTTTGGAGTATATTTTTTTAGTAGTCCACCTGCCAAATTTTCGAACGGCTGCGACGAGGATCGCAGATTTATCTTGTTTGTTGTTAAAAAGCTAGTGTTGGAAATTAGACCGTGAATTTTTCGTCGAATATCACTATCAATTCCCTGGAGCCCTGTACAGATTAAAAATTCGAAGAAAATTGATGAATCCAAGAAGATCGAAGCATCGCGGTCTCGTGATCACGGAAAAATCGCCGGGTTCTCCAACTACCATATACTGATAAGCTTTCTGATCGCAAGGCAGACCCAGTATATTACCAGGAGACGATCAGTTTCGTGACGAGGCCGCGTTCGAGTCCCCATTCAATTTCGAGCGAGGAATGGGACGCGCGAAAGTGGAGCAGCCTCCGATCAGAAAACTAGTTTTCCACGCGTCCGCGCCGAATTCTCGGATCCGAACGACGTCCCGCTCGAAGAAGCGAAACTTAACGAGCCTGGGAACTTTCTTTGGCGAACTATAATACTCACGGAGCCGCGTTACCATGCGAAATCTGTCAGGAAGTTGTCGCAGCCCGTCCGACGACCGACGCGAATAAATTTCGCGAGCACACGTGGCCCCACGCGGCTTACCGTTGTCACCCGCAGTCCCATCGCCTAATTCATTTTCGCTTGCTCTACTCTCATATCACTGTGTACCATACGGCTCCCTTTAACACTAGATCATAGTGCGATGATTCACCTAACATTCGCTGGAATTGTTTCAGTGCTGGGCAACCGATTTACGGTCCTTTTTCATTTTGAATAATTGTAGATCTAGTCAACACATGCAATTAAGTTAGAATTTCCATTGTAAATGGCAATATAAATTAACCGCGTACATTCCGGAAGCTCTCCCCTAATTTTTGAGCCCAAGTGCAACCCTCTATCATTTTTAGTTTCCACAACACAATGCCTAACTTTTCATAGAACAATCCGACACAGGAATTATTTCCACGTTCGAAGATGTTGAAAACTCTTTGTACCGTGCATTGAAACAATGCGTAATTTTTATAGTATCTCATTTGTCCCGGCATTTTCGAAAAGACAAGAATGCAAGGGAGTTTAACAAAGCAGCTCTACTCCCGATTTAATAAAGCCGAGCGCGTGGAACAGAAATTTTCATTTCCGGGGCCGGTCTTTATAAATTCATCCGCCAAAATGTGATTCCGCGTAAAAATTCGCGGTCTAATAATTACGCGGCGTGTACCCTTTTATCCGGTCGCGACGCGGAATTTTATAATATACACAGATACAATGGACATAGTCTATAGCTGTGAGCGGGACTTATTCCGTTCGCGGTCACATTTACCGCGGGGAAAATTAGTGGGAGAGAATTCGCTGTCTATTGTGAATATCTCGATGAATATCAACTTTAGTCGGCATTGTGCCCGTTCACAAAAGGTTTCCTTCTGATTGCGAAGCGGCCCATTCACGGATGGTATTTCGCTTCATTCCGTAAGAAACGTATTGAAGTGGTCCCGGCGCTTTCAAGGCGTTTCGCAACCGGAAAACTGTATCAGTATCGTTTCTGGACGCGAGAAGGAGAGAAAGAGGAGAGAGTCACGGCGCTAGCGGGATTAAACGACGGGATCACGTTCCGACGGTGCTTCCTCAACAAAAACCGCAGATTGCATTAGAAACCGGCAAAACAATGGCCGCGATTCTTTTCAGAATTTTCTGAAAAAAAAAATAAATAAAAAGGGAAAAGAAGAATTCGCAACCGTAAATACAAAACGACCGGGGCCGGAGCAGCAAAAAACCACGGCGGATCCGTCGAAACAAAAGAGTTCACTATATGGCCGGCTCTCCTCTCGTTTTCCGATGCCGAGCGGCCCGGTTAATTTCGTTCCGCCTTATTATTCGAGGAATCCGGGAACGCTGACCAAGCGGCGCTTCCGATCCGCAGAGTCGCGAGATTCTAATTTTTAGCAGGTGGAGATCCGCGAAATTTTCGCCGTGGATTCCTGAATCTGTAGACGAAGATCTGGAGCAGGTAAGGTTTGAAAAGGCGGAGCTTTGAAAATGGGAAAAGGTAATCTGTTCTTATCATCATTATCATTGCAGCAACCTAACGACGATTAATCGCGGAGATTCGAAGCACAAAGTACGATTCACGTTCTTTCTGAAAGTGCACAGGCGAGTAGCAGAACGCTTATGAAATACATAAAGAACGAGGCGTGTACACAAAGTAGACTATAAAAGAGGATTGTTGTTTGTTCTACAGGTGTACTCGCCGGGAATAAATACAGATAGGAGAAAGCGAATGATGCGCAAACACGTGACTGCATAACTGTCGCGTGGAATGAGACGCACCGACATGGCAGGAATACCGAACACAATGTTGCCTAACGTGCAAGATAAACACAACTTCCGAGCGATTGTACTCGCTCGCGTACGCTGCTCCACATTTAACGTTTATTCAAAGTCTTGGAAAGCGGGTTCTCCAAAGCAGAGATTCAATCTTCCCGAAGAGATCGATGCGATCGTGAATGGAATATTCGCGAAAGCAGAGCAACAATGTAGATGGGACCTTTACTGCGCTCTTCGTGGCGCCTAATTTGTCGGAACGCATCTCGCTCATTGTGCACTGATCCAGTAATAAAATCGTCTCGAATAAAATCAACTTTCTCAAGCCCTTTCTCTGGAATTTACGCTTGTACCTAAACAGCGCATAAATTCTGCACGCCATTTTGACGGCCGGAGCGGGCCACGAGGCGGGCGACTCGATTATATTTGCGTAGAGAACACAGTCGCGCGTGATTGAGAAACAATTTTCTAGTTTTCCATCGTCGGTTTTCCCAACTCCGAGCGGTTTCAAAGCGAAAAGGTCGCCAGAGTTCGAGCGGGCAATAGTCGTCGATTCCGTGCAACGGTATTAATTACGAGCGTCGGCCACAATAAATCGAGCTCTAATAATGCGACAAGCATTTATTACCGGGCCGGCGAATGCATATTCAGACGGTGCGCCGGCGCGCGCCACAATAATACTCGTCGCCGACAATAACCGGCGAGTGTAAAAAGCAAACAAGCCCGGGTGGAAAAGCGCGGCGGAAGTCGTAGCCGCCGAGCCGCGAGGTTAACGTTATCAAAAATTCAATGTTGTCGGCGCGGCTGTTTTCGGTGGTCTATTTTTCGCATTAATAACGGGAAAACGTTAACCTCGTCAACCGAAATTCGCCGAATCGAAGCCCGCCGCCACCGCAACGCCACGCATAAAAACGCCGATGGAACACCGGATTATCCGGCCGCACGATCTTTACAACGAAAAATCGAGCCTCGCGCGCCCAGTGGTTAATAAAACATATTTTTCTGGCTTTTGTTTTGGTTTTTTTTCATTTTTAAATAAACCGTGCTGTAATATGCATCACACGGCGGTACATCAACCAGTTACACGGCTCGTTAAACTCCACCAGATTTAACGCATAGATCAAGCTTTAAACGTTCGGATAGCGCTGCTGCCATAAAAATATCGCGAACGTAAGTCCGTTAACGGTCTGTAGTTGTTTCGGAATCATTTACAAATTTTTTACGGACCTGCAGCCCCTTGCATTCGCGAAGAATTCTAACAGAATCCATTGAACGTGATGAAGAATTTATATAAAATAATTTATAATTTCTAAAATATAGTAAAATGCGAATAACATCGGAGAAAAGGGCCATACTGAAACAAACAAATTATCTGTGTATGTATTTCAAAACATAGACACAAACATCCAGGAAATTTCAGAAGGCATGACCGACCCGTTGTTTAGAAAAAAATCCGGAAAACAACGTTGTTGCGAGGGGCTCGCAGTAGTCCGATTCGATGCTATTGCAAAATGCGGCCGCGAGTTTCGCGTCAACCATAATTCGTCGGTGGGCATCGGCGGCAGGGGTAAAGCACGGTCGAAGGTAAAAAGGGCAAAACGCGGCAAAGTGTCCATGAAAAATTTGAACGTGCGTCGGACGCGTCGCCGTTAAACGTCAAACCGTCCGCGGACCTGTCCAAAAATGCGTATCTACACGCCGGCGACTCCAGCTAGTCGGAAAATTGAATTTCCATCGGGCGAGGCGGACCCGGGGCCGATCGTTTCTGCGAATTGCTCGACGTTTTGATACCCGCTCCGCACCGCTCCGCTCCCGTCTACCTTCGCCCGCCCATTGTTGCGCCGCGATTACTATCTGCGCTCCTCCATACGGAAGTTACGCAACTAGGCGACGTTTGGCAGCGGCCGACCGGTCGATTGATAAAATATTGAAAAGTCGTCGTCGGTCCCTCGCGCGCGAATACACAGAGGACCGCATTTCATTCGCTCGGAGCTTGCTCAATCCGGCCGTGAATTAAACCGACGGAACGGGGAGGAGAGGAAACCATTCCCTTCCCTTTTCCCACTCGGTTCATTCCTCAGATATATTTTTCCGAAAATTGCGCGTCCTCTCTGACTGCCGTTCACCGATCTTCCTTCATTTTATAGCTGCATCATTGCACTGGTAGTACGAATTTTTGAATAATTCATTTCTCAGATAGATTTCCCACCAGAATTTTATGCTCGTTGATCGGTATTTCTTGGCTCTACACGTCGCATTGTTATTTGATGAATTATGATTTTCTCCAAAATCGTATCGTAAATATCCCAAATAGGTTCGAGAAAGTGCTCGATCGACTCGGGCCGAAGCACACGAATTCGCAGGCATGTTCAGGGGTAAGTCTAATGAGAGACAAATGCCTCGGCGCGGCGCGGCGTTCGTAGCTCGCATCGTGGAGAGACCTCGCCGGGGCACTGTAATTACAAAAGAAATCACTTTACGGCGGGTCCGGCTAGATATTAAATTGCGAGCAACAAGGAGAAACTGGGTTGCGATGAAAACAGGGCCGCGCTCGCGAGGCCGTGTACGCGTCGCGAGTATATTATACGATCGGCGCTCGTTTTTCACGCTTAATCTCATTAAAGCCGCGCCCGCTTCGGCCATCGTGCTCGCGCGTGCAAGCTGTTGTCCCGTTATACTAGAAGCGTAGAATCAAATCTGCGAAAATATACGCTCGCAACCCCCGGGGCGCCGGGCCGCGTGTAAATACGCCGCTGGTAACGGGATTATCGTGTCCTGTCGATGATCCTTAATGCACCTCTCTGCAACGATATCCTAGTCAGCTGAAAAACAACTTTCGTCGAGGATTTCCGAGCCCGATCCTACGAAAGAGAAACGGTGATATCGGGGAGACTGCCGCGGAAATATGGAAATATGCTGCGTTGGCTTCCTACATCCCCCAGCTCCCTGTGCTGGATCTACCCTACCGCTAAGTTATCGACAGCCTCCACCATTTCGTTCAATTTCACCGCACTTCACGCTTCTTAGCCCTTCGACCACAGGGGCTTTTCTACGGTTTGCTGGCAGCTTAGAGGCGGCCTGATCTGCGAGCAATTTTTTCGAGCACTGGGCGAGAGAGACAGAATTCAACGGTGTTCACCGAATTCGATTTCAGCGAACATTAAGTGCAGAGTAGAATTATATTTATAATACAATTTTTCAAAGAAACTTGATGTTTCGTTTATAAAATAGTCGAGCAAGTTCATTTTTAAATTATCTTTCACGCACGTGATGAATTTTCTATCCTCTTCACCTCGCTGTCTTTTTACGCGGTACGTTTTTGCATTACTAATTTTTTCATGACCTCCTAACGCGTTTTATTTACTCCCACGCGGTTGTTGTACTCAACCTTTTAGCTTAATTATTCTGGGACGTTCTATTTTTCACTTTTAAATGCTTTTTAATCTCCCCTCCACTAAAAAGATTCTAAAAAGATACCCGGCTGGAATTAATTAAAATTAATTGTTAGTCGTGGTTATTCCTTTGTACATCTACGAGAATAAAATTTAATATCGTCGTCGATTAAAAGATGAAAGAAGAACAGAATATACACTGCTTGGACAATACTGTTCTTGCAAATTAAGTGAATTAGGTGCAATAAGTGCAAAGCGTCTCCATTTTATGAAAGTACCGAGGTGAAAGAGCAAACACGAGACGAAAGTTCCAGAATCGCTCAAAGAGGCGGTGTGCAAAAAACCAATGTAAATAAGCATCGAATCCCATAAACGGAACGGGAACATTTTTCGATCACTGTTCCCGTGATCTCCGATGGAAAGCTTTCCCATGTTCCGTGAGTAGTAATCGGTTTTGCCGGTACCATCGAGAATAAGTAGCATGTATCAATAGCTGGTCGGACAAGATTGCGCGATCAATATTCAAATTGAAATGTTTTCTCGTACAGTTGTTGATTCGATTACCGGCGACCCGTTACGTATAGAGAGAGAGAGAGAGAGAGAGAGAGAGAGAGAGAGAGAGAGAGAGAGAAAGAGAGGAGGGTGATAGGAAAAGGGAAAACAAAACAGGTTATCGGGTGTAGTGCCAGAAAAACCGGGTCAAAGGCTGGGAAAACGTGTCTGCTCGGTTCGCCGGGACCCCCGCATAAATATCCGTCGGTTCCCGGTTAGGTGAAATGCAGATGATCGGCCGGGTCGGCCGGTCGGACGTAATTGAAATTAATTTAGAATCGATGACCGACGTCGGATCCAAGAGCTCTGCCAACAGCAATATTGTAATCACGCCCGGGAAATCTGTTTTGGCCCGTTTAGGGGCTGCGACGCGCCGTCGAGCTGGCGACGTGCATAACTCCACTCGTGCTCATAAACGAAAACTCGCTCGCAACTCCCGGTTACCTCAACATTTACTCCACTTATTATTCTGAGATCATTACAGACTTCCAACATTTTTCTTTAGCGATCAAGCTTGATGATGCAACTCGATTTTTAAAGTGGGTCGTATACTCCTCGCGGGATGAAAATTTGTGATGTCTGGATTAGGTGTGGAGGTGAAAACCGGTTTGTTAAACAAATTCTCGGAGGCCTTGGCAGGAACACCGGCAGCATTGAGAGCGATCCGTCGGGTCTGTGTACTCGCAAATTGCCGCTGCGCTGGTATGGGGGTGGCAAGCTCGCATCACTAACCCCGATACATCCCCGATACAGTGTGTATCGAGGGAGAGAGGACAAGACGCAGCGGAAAATTAAAGGGGTGGAAAGGGGGTGAGGAAACGCGACTGCGGTCGTCGTTTCCAGGGATTCCAGAGAGTCTCGCGAGAGGGAAACGGAGAAAGAGTGAGCACCGAAAACACTGTGGAGGAGAGGACTCCCGATGAAGAGGCCAAGGAAAGAGAGAGAGAGAGGAGCGGGGGAGGGAGGGAGGGATGGGAAAATGAAGAAGACGGAGAACGGAGGATAGATAGAGCAAGGATCCGAAGAAGAGGCCGAAGCCACAGAGTCAGGTGACCCGTGTCAAGTTCAAAGACGCGAATCCTAACCCCAGCAAGGTTTACTCCGTGCTCCTGAAAGGAGGCCTTTAAGAGCCGATGTTATAAGGTGGCCCGTGATCGATCCACCGTGAAAACACAGCCACCCTTTGACGCAGAAATTATTTCTTCGCGACTTTAATCTTCGTTTACCTTCTTCTCGCTCTCTTCACCATGATTTCCAGCACTCCCAGCTGGGGACGAGTTGATAGAGATGTTTGTTGGATCGGTTGTCCTTTAATTCGACTGCGATCGTTCCTGGAATCATCCTGTATATTCAAAGAAATAGATTTATTTGAATAATTTCCCTTCGCAGTGTCCATAAATTTTTATCTAAAATTCTAAAAGATGTCTTCATAAAAAAATTGATAATGCTTTGTTAGACGAGTGCTATAGTTCTGGTGTTACAATGTGTAGGCCACGTCGACACGGGACCGTTATTACATCCGTCGAAATTCAGTCGTTTATTAACGAGGAAACGATACGGTGGACGGAGTAATAACGATAACGAGGGGCGATAATAATTTCGAATGGAATTTTTTCAATATTCGGCCACGCCAATTAAATAAATTTATGCCGTTCGACGATCGGGCCCGCAGATTATTCAGAGCGTGACGCAACGAAGCGCCGACCGACGGCGCAGCGCAACGCACGGACGATGATAAAATTCATTATTCCCGGAAAATTCATTTGAAAGTTGAAGTGCCGAGAACCGGGGAGATCCGTCGAGCCCGTGGAACGAATATTGGTCGTCGCCGCGCGTTGCTCTAAAATTCTCTGGCTTAGCGAAAATACAAAAATTAAAGCATTTCGTAAACATGTTGATTCCCCGCCGAAGATACCCCGAACAATTTATTCCTGGATCGTCGTCAATTAATCAAATAAATGAATCAATAATGCGACGATAATCCGATTTGAATGCCCGTAATATTCTTTTGTGGGAATAAAGATTTATACATATAGAGTGAAAACTGTTTTAGGTTCAACTGTAATGGCCCATATCTGGACAACCAATATCATCGTATTTAAAAAAAAAGAATTTGAATTTCGGCCAGCATTTCGAGAAAAGCGTGTTCTGGTGCGTCGGAGCGGGATCGGTCGAATTTCGCGGGATCGCAGCACGCATCGGTCATTACACCTAATGGTTTAATATTCGCGATACAAAATTACGCGGCGGACCGAGGCTATATTTGACAGAATCGGGTCGAAATGTTGGCCGGCCAATAATAATCAAGCCGTCCAAGCTCGATGTCGTTTAGCTGCACTCAGCTTTAATTACATCGCTTGTCATGCGTGTTTACCGCCGGAGATATGTGTGTTTTGCCCTGGCGGGGAAACGTTATCGAGCCGGGCAGTATTCGGGGCTGGTTTGTTACTGCGTTCGGGCGGGCCCTGCAGAAAATTTCACAGTAGCCCTTTGATTTACCGGGCACACGACCGATTGTTTCGCCGTTTCCGCGGCGGCGCGGCGGCAGCTGCTGTTTCGTTTGCTCGCTCTCCTTTATCCACGGTGTGCACCTCTCTCTGTAACCACTCGGAATTCGGATTACGTTCTGCTTGTCCATTCGACGGCATTCGACTCTCGATCCTTTGCGGTTCGACTTCCATCCAGTTCTTTTGATACTGGTGAGAATGCGCGCTGGCCTAACCAGCTCTCTTTCTCTTTCATTCTCTCTCCGTGTTGGATCAGGTGAAAACGTTTTTGAGGGAGAGCACCAACGCCGCAGCTCTACGGCGCAGACTCTATTGGAATTCTTCCTTTCTTCCTTCCCAGCGGTGAACGTTTCGAGTCACTCGTTTGAGTCTCTTTCTACTGCTGAAACCGGTTACTTCCGCAATCGATACCGGGAGTTGCCGAATTTCCATTATATACCTACTGAATCTAATTTGCGAGTCGTGTTCGATTAGGACCACTAGTTATAAATATCTTTATCAATAATGCTTGGACATTGCTTACACAAGAAACGGGAGCTCAACATTAGCAATCTAAGATTCGAATAGCAATAAATACCCTTGAACGACCTCGAAATCACGATACATTTAGGTTAACGAACTATTCACGGAGTGGACTGCAATCCTAGCTAAATAAACACCTACAATTCGATTTGCAAAGCAAAGATCACATTGAGACCTCAGGAGGGAGTCCGCATAAACAAAAATCAGTAACCATCGCGAAACATTTCTCTTCTAAACGGGATAAGTTTCATACGAAATAAATAATGTAGGTCGGTAGACAATTGCTTAAACTGACATAAAGACGGTAAGATTTCTACTTCTCTCGCTAATAAACGGCGAAATATCTTCTGGAACGACGTACCGAATCGATTTCACCACCCACTAAAAAGCGACAGATCCGTAAAAGAAAATAGGCGAGCATAAAACATGAATTTCGACCGTTCGAGGCGTACCTGGTAGGCGACCATCGACGCATAGTCCAGGTGTTCACGCGGTACGACAACGTTCGTCGTGAAATTCTCGGTGCTCGTCTCGTCGCGTCGTTCCCTTTCATTTCGGCCGCATAAAACACAGCATCGCTCGCTGAAATTAGCACGCGCGCGCGAAAACGGACCGGGACGGGGGAGAGAAAAGGTGGACGGGGTTCTGTTCGAAAATTAGAATATTAACCGGCGTCCGTTCGCCACGGGAATATTCTCCATTATCGTGCGGCGCGCAACAATCCATTAACTCGGAAAATAAGAGCGGATGACAAAGCTCTTCTCTTTTATCGGCCCCGGAGAGGAATTACCGGGCGGTATCCTTCTTCCTCGCGATTCAGAGAGGAAAAAGCACCTTTCAAAGAGAAAAGGAGAAGCTAAAAGAAGGAACAAGCCCGGGAAGAAAGAAAGAGAGGGAGAGAGAGAGAGAGAGAACATATTAGGTGCAGAAATTAATTCCTAGCCTTTCATCAATTTTAGTTGATTATGTAGACAATTACATGTACAAGTAGACATGTGATGGTAGTATGAGCAGGCACGATTTCGGCAGTCGCTTCGTATCCATTAATATAGAAAGACGTATTCATCCGAGTTCGAACATCTACATATGTACTCTATATTCTTTATTTAAATATTATCTGTATATGTATACAACACAGTCATAATATATTCCACTGTCTCCACTAGTTACAAATGATTAAAAGAAGGGACGAGTCTAGAGAAGAAAAGGAGGGAAAGTAAAAGAAGGAAAAAGAGACTAGAGAAGCAAGAAAAAGAGAGAAAGGGAGGAGGGGAGAGAAAGAAAGAAAAGGGCGAGGGAATAAAGAAGTTTGATGTCGAAGGTGGTCGGGGCTAAGCGAAAATATTGGTCGCACTCGTTCGAGCGAAATCAAAGAGGAGAAAATCAATCCCAGGGAGAGAGAGCCTCGGTCCTCGCCTCGGTGGGAAGTTAATGCGAATTAAAATCCAATTCCGCCGGCGTCGGCTCGATCCCCATTCCCAAACGTTGCGTCTTCGTGATTCCGGGGAAAACAGGAAGTTCGCCGTCGACGACGACGACGACGATGCTCGAAAGGGAGGGGGCGTGACCGAAGACGGTTCGAGGGCGAATTTACATCGGGGCCGAAGGAAAATGTTTTCCGCGACCGGCATAAATATTTAATAAACGCGCGAGCGTTCGCCCCGGCCATAAAATATTTTCGTCGCCGACCCATAAATATTTTTACACGCCTTTATTTCGCGCAAAGTGTTTCTCGGATTCTTGCGAGCCACCCCCTGCACGCTCCCGCACCGGAAACTGCTCCGCAAATCGAACCGTGTTTCCGCGAGGATTTTTTGCCATGCTAAAGCAACCAAGTCGTCCGGACAAGATGCTGAAATAATTTCCGATTTTGTTTTCCACGATGTATTGCATAAAATGTTTTCGAATTTTTTCGCAGTATTCCGCGTTGGAGGAATTACGAATTCTGAATACTTTTGAGAATGTACTAGATTCTTTTAAGGAACATACAGAATGAGCCGTACCCGAGAGACGTCTATGTACCGTCAAGAGATTAATGCGAGAATGGCGATATTTCATTGGTGGGGGTTTAATGGGTTAATGCTCAGCCAGGTCCTAGAAGTTGGTTGGCGGATGTAGAAGGGAAAATATCGGTGGAAGGCCATTCTTGTTTCCCCGGCGAACGACAGCGCAGAGCTGAAGGTCCCTATTTCGTCGAGGGGCGGCTCACGCCCCCTTTCACTGCCAAAAGTTATTTCCGCTGGAAATTTATCGCTCTGCCGAGAATCGAGGCGTCATTTCCGGACGAACGAAACAAAGAAAGCGTCGTCGGGACTCGCGCGAAAGATAATTGGCGTGCCATTCTATCGTGTCCTTTTCTTTTTTCTCGTTTCTTTTTTTCGGGTACGCTCTGTGTGCCGATTCTCTCTCCCTCTCCCTCTCGGTTCGTTCGTTCGTTCGTTCGTTCTTTCGTTCTTTCTTTCACTCGGTCTCTCTCCGTCTCTCTTTTTCTCGCTCGCTCTGCCCCTTTCCACGCGCCTGGAAAACCACCCCCATAGTGATTTCTTCCCGGAAAGAAGTGAACGGCGCGCAAGCTGACGATTGTTAAATGTACCTACGGCTCTCGGCTGATTTATTCCCCCCGGGGGCTTTCGAAGGAGAGAAACCTTGGATATTTATCGTCCCCTTCCGGCGCCGCGGTAAATAATGTGTTTGCTCTTTAACGCTATTTATTTCGGGCTCCGTGAAAATGTTCTATAACGTATTGTGGTTTTCTGCAGCGTCACGTTTCCGCGAGGATACCTTCAAACTCTTCTTCCACCCCCGTTATCTGACTTCTTACAACATTATTTTTTCTTTACCGTACCCCGTTGCGCAATTATTTATTCTTATCTTCGAAAGTATTGTAGGTCCAGTGACAATCAAATATCAGGAGGAAAATTGTGCTATGTTTAGTTTGTTGAATCTTTGAAAATTTTGCTTCGTGCAAATTCAACCTTTTCTGTGAGGTTTAAAAAATTATTTTTGCGACTGAAATCACCGCGGACTTGAAGAGTCTTCTCTTTACAACGACGTAAAAAAATTGATGTACGATTTTTTCCTGACATTTTACTGCACTTTGAACGACAGGTGTGTCGCCGATATTTTTGTCACGGAGTTGCAACGAATATCTAGCGATCCTGCGGTCTTGAACATTAATGTAGATCACGTTTATTGTATTCTGTATTGCGGTTAGACCAATAAATGGAAAATTGACATACTATCTCAAAAAACAATGGTACAGAGTATAGAACACATCGAGTGTCATTCGACTCGCGTGTCTGACCATGACCGACCTTTTCCACTGGCACCGCTGTTTTGAAGCAGTTATATCTAACAGTGAAACAGATAAATATATAATCCGGAACCATTACAGATGTCCGATACAACTAGAAGACCCGAGTAATGGTCAGTCAGTATGAATTTTTCAATTCGATTTCTCCGAGAATGAAAGTTCATACCTGCATATATTTTATACCGTTGCGTTGGCTCGAGTACACTCGAGTTCTTTTTTTGATGCCTATTTTATCAACACACTTTCACAACCTCATTTTAATTGAATAGCAACATTTTCATTAATCTCCAATGAAACTTATTATAGGATTTAAATTAGACCGAAATTAGAGGCACTCTGCTTTTTACAGTTGCTCGTTTTAAAAAAGCGGAAGAAATGCAAGAGAAGGAAAATTGCGACCGCAATCAACTCTTTTGGCGAAAAATCGTGGCAGTGGCCGAAAAGGTGGACATGGTTACAGAAAAGGCAACAGAGGAAAATAGATGGATGGAGAGTGTGTGAGAGAGAGAGAGAGAGAGAGAGAGAGAGAGAGAGCGCCGTGGGATTGATCTTTTTTATTTGCGGATCGGAGCGAGGCAAATTGCGGCCGCGTTGTGATAGGCGAAATTTCATTCGGCGTTTTCGTCGGCGGGAAAAAAGTGTCCCTGCGGAGGCCCAATATCGCGTAATTAAATTTTCCGACGGCTCGAACGGAAAGAAACAACGAGATTGCGCGCTGTGTACACCGAAAGTGGAAAATTCTCGCGATCGATTAGAGCCGCGGTCGGCCATTTCGCTGGCACGCGCGCGCGACAAAGAAGAGGCCGTAGAGGGGGCCCTCGATTGATTAATTAAAAAGTTCCAAGTGCCGTGTCGAGGAGCCCTGGCTCGATCCGCGGATAGGGTGCCCCTTTCCCGTTCCCGTTCCCGGTCCCTTTCCACCTTTTCCGTTTCCTCTCCACCTTTTCGAAGCGCCATGCCATCGACACGCGATTCGCGCCAACGCCGACCGTCTTTCTCGAATCAATCGATCCGATTTCGTTCGACCGATTTCTGACTCGCCCACCCAAATTTCCCAGAGTTCCCCGACACGGTTCCGATAAATTGTACCACGGACAGCTGACCTAGTTGGTCTCATAGTTTATTTCAACGTCGAAATTGAAAAATAGTCTCAAATTGAACGAGTACTCTGATACGATGCGTGATTTAATTGACGTCTCAACACAATGTTTATCAATTTTAGTGACAAATTTTCTACGGCAATCTCATCCATTTTCCATACTCGCAGAATGACTTTTGGCAAAGTATAACAATTGTAATAAACGCGGGGCCCTCGAACAGAGACGTTAATTCCCCATTGTGCCGATAATTATAAATTACACGAAACGGAACGTTTTACGAGGCGGGGGTAACGAAGCGCGACGAAATCGAAGAAAATGTATAAAGTTGGAAGAACGGTTCTCTCTTGGAACTGTACTGCTCGGTTCTCTCCAGACTCCCCCCCCCTCTCTCTCTCTCTCTCTCTCTCTCTCTGTTCTCTCTGGCCCATTAAAATTCGCCAGGCGGCAGCGATTCCAGCGATACATTGTCAAAAGTTTCGCCCGGCGAACGTAACTAACGACCGTCGAAGTTCACGATTTGTTCTCCCGATCGAAACACAAAGGTAGAGGAGAGTGCCCGATTCAACCGAGGGATGTGGGCGGGGATCTCGCCCTTATCCCCGGGGTAGGTCCCTTTGGCCGGCTGGTTTCAGGGCTGCTATCGGGAATCGCCTAACGAGACGGAAAAATCAAGTCTCCTTTGCCCGGAATCGCCTTTGGTCCGGCGCAATACATGTCTAATTAGCCAGAAAAATAACGAGATTTTTCCGGCCAGCCCCCGCCAAATCAGTTTTCCCGATCGCAAAAAAGAGACCCGCTGACGACGCTAGACAATGGCGGACGTGTTCCTTAACATTTTCTTTTTTATTTTTGTTCGTCCATGTATTATGGCCTCGACTACGTACCGTGGACTCGTTGCGGTTCGATTTTATGTTTATTAGGAACCGATTACGCTCCCATAGTTCTACTTTCAGTAGGTCTTTTTCATGCGCATGAGAAGATCGTGTGATTAGGCGCATGTGACCGGTATTATTTATTTCCCCGGAACACGAACCTCGAAGAACACGATGTGCTCCGTCGAGCGATTATGCGATAGAACACGTTTTTTTATATTCGGAATTAAGTTATTATTTCTTTTTCACCATTTAATGACACTGATTAATTAATGCCATCGCTTAATGACACTGATACGCATCGATCAAAGATCACTGATCAACTGAACGTTGCGCGTGAATATTGTAAAGTGCCCCCACTCGAATAATGGAGGTCGCAACCCCCTCTCCGAAATTAGCGTCCTCGCCTGACATTTCGGTACGAAAAGTGTGTTTTTTCTGGGAAGCATGTACAAGTGGTAGCAATTAAAATTTTATCCACTTTTCGGTGCACAGTTCCAACTTTCCACAGTGCAAGAATGTTTTACCGTGAATTATTGTCAACTCCGAGACAGTGTCTGTGCCACTTGTGACCCAGAGAAGCGTTCTTTTCAAGAAAACGTTCGCCAGTCCTCGTAATTAAATTTTCATACGATTCTCTTTACGCGAGAAGCAAAGCTGGACTGCTTGTGTTTTGCGAACTTGCTTTAACACGGAAGATTAACGAATGTAAGACACACAGTTGAAGTATTACAGTGCTTTATACACATCGTAATTAGTACGTCGATGTCCCAGAATGGCGGACAAATATATCAATCTGAAAAGTTATATTCGGCCGACAGTGGGTAAAACTGGGCCGAATTTCAACTAACTAGGCATCGTTGAAACCATATTTCCTGCAATTCAAATTACGTTTTATCAAACGACAAAATATTTGCTTAAAATTTGAACGAAATCGCATAAAGTACTTCATCCCCTGTATTCACAATTGAATTGTTTAAAATGTAGAAAGAGAGACGTGAAAGTTATACTCGAACATTTTAAGGGGTAGTTTAGCTAAAATAATTTACGAACAGGTGTTGAAGAATCACGATCGAGGAAGATCGCGAAGAATTCGAGGAAGACACAGAAAATCGCGAATAGCGCGAAGACGCGGAAGATCGCGAAGGGGATGAGAACAGGGTGGCAGATAAGGGGTTGGAGAGTGACGTGGATATCGTAGCTACGCGAAGGGTTGACGTTGCGGCTTTAATGGAAGCTCGTTAGATACGGAGAAGGAAAAAGAACGGTGGGGTGGGCGAGCGTAAATCGGCCATAGGCAGGCACAATGCGAACTCTAACGAGACAAATCTGACGTCGCACCCTCGGGCCAGTCCCAAAGCCCCCTTCTGCAGCCACCCCCTTTTCTGAAACCATCCCCCTTCTCCTGTCTTGCCGAAGGTTCGCGACAGAACACGACTCGCGACCCTTCTGCCTTTCGTCTTCGTTGTCTCCGGACCACGGTATTATTTTCGAGCTTAATGAGGCGGCTGCAGCCCGACCGATAATCCAAGATGCTGAACAAACACGAACGAACCCTATGCGACAGTGTCCTTACAAAAAGTCTTCGTTTAATAGATCTCCGGTGAAGTTATGAATAATTTTACATTCTGCTGTAATGTCTAAATAATCATATTAGTCGACGTAGAATTAAAAATATTCTCGGTGAGGGACCCGTCATAAAATTTTAAGATACATGAGTCAGCCGCGATCAAGAATCTAGTATAACCGCAACCTAACACGGAGAACGATTGTTTGCCCGAGAGCGGCAATCGATTTTTCGCCCTTCGAATTTCCCTGGAAAGCACCAGGGCTGCCGCCATCTCGTCTGTTTGCGGATTTTCAGGATTTTCCTTATGAGATGTTTACCGCGGTAAATGGGCTCGACTGTTTTCACAGCGTTACAGCTAGTTTCGCTCGGGATTAGTCGTGTCGCCGTTAACGCGTCTCGCCGCACGATATTCTGCGCGAAACTGGGTCGCACGTTTCCCTTGACCAACCATCAAAGCCCTGGATGTAGAATTTTTCTTCAATTTTCGAGTACCGTCATTTGAGTACCAACCACTGAGAATGATTAGTCCTCGACGTTTCATAGATTCCCAATTTTATACGCTACACAGATTTGTATGGATTTTACTGAAATTGGAATTGGAAATATATATTGTGTCTTCGATTTTAAATAAAAAGATTTGTTTTAAAAGAAAAATGGAATCTTTTCTTCGAAAGGAACATGGCACGTATGTAAGACGTTATTTCAATATTCCCGAAAGTGCAGCTCTTTCTCTAAAGTATTTTCCATCTGAAACGTGATTCACATTTCGAATTCGATTCGAGCCTAGCCTCCATCATCCCGGCAAGTTTCCTTTTCTCTATCGGATATCCGGAACGAAAATAAACTCGCGCGAGTTTGCTTTACAACTTTAAGTTCGCTATAATGCGAGCGCCTCTCGAGATTGATGTAAACTGGTCGAGTGCAAAACTGGATCTGCGGTGTACGCTGCTCGAGTTTCCGAGCGCTCTCCTCGATGCTTTTTCCCGCGCTCTGCTAAGTTCCCATTGGTTCAGAACATTTGGCCGAGGTGCTGGAGAGCTGGCCGCAAACCCTTCGCAAAATTTATGGGCGTGTTCCTGAGATCCGGAATATCGGGGGTGAACGTGTAGCATAATCGTTTTGCGACGCTGGGAAAACCTGCTGCGGAACAGCTTCCAGTTTCTCTTCGAAATGAAAGGCGAATCTTAATCGATATAAATCAGTGATCAAAACTAAGAAACCGATTTTGATCGACACCAATCAAGGATTAAATTCGACGTTGCACGGCGAACAGTTAAATATTAAATAGCCAAGGGGTGAACATAATCGTTTTGGGAGGATGCTCAGCGGCTTCGGAATGCAAGGTAGATCTCGAATCGAGCTTGATGTTTGATCGATGATTAATGGCCGAGAAGGTAGAAATTTCGCAAAATCGAGTATCCCGACTGTGTTTCGCAACTGACCGATCCTCCGGGCTATCGATCCGGCCGCAAGAAAACGTCGTTAGGGAAGATCGATAGGGGAAAGTTTCTTGTTGATTCCACTCCGGAGCAGGTAATTTGTAATTCAGCCGATCTTCGGTCGAGATGTCCTTCCTCTCCCACCCCTCCCCCATCCCTGTTAAGTTTCGCGAGTATCTCTCTGTGTGTTACCGAGGAGGAGTCCCTGAACGGGGAGTTTATAGATCGATCGTTCATCGGACCGTTGGCTCGCTGGAATTAGGAAACGAGCGTTAATTGATTCTGATGGTGTCCCGAAGCAGGATAAATTATTCCTCGGTTTGTCGCTAGCATATTCCCTCCCCTGCGTCTTGTTACTACGTCGCCCATCGGAGGTGACGATAAATCTCCCGTTCTAAATTGTTAATTTTCGGTTAAGTATCTCTGGAGAGAGAGAGAGAGAGAGAGAGAGAGAGAGAGAGAGAGAGAGAGAGAGAGAGAGAGAGAGAGAGAGAGAGAGAGAGAGAGAGACTGAAGTGGAAAGGAAGAGGGGAGAGTTGTGAAACGTCTCGGGCAGTCCTTTTGGTCTGAAAATGGCTCGACGGATTGCTAGACGTTGAAACAGTAGCCCCCGAAGTTTGTGCTTCGACTAGTTTATGCAGGCAGTCGCAACTTCTAATTGTTTTTGTTAATTCGTTCAAGTGGGTGATTATGGTAATTTTCAATTTTAGGTCGAGAAGTACCAAGAGCCACTCTAACAAAAATCCCACAACAAAACAGAGTCCGCAATCATTTAATCGATTCGCTTTTCGAAAATTTCAGCAAGCTCCCCGGAGCCACGGACGTGTCCGTACCTGGGAAAGTTCACGGTGACAGGTGTGAATCGCAATCAGCGCAACATCCGGGAAAGTAGACGGAACCAGCACCAGGAGGTGGCAAGGAGAGATAGAGAAAAAGTGCGACACGCGCAAGAACGCACGCAAGAACGTGGTCGGAAGCTGGACTTCGAAGCTGAAAAGCGGCGTGCAAACAACGAGTACCTGGTGCACGAGAGGATGGGCAGGCGAGCCAGATCGAATCGCAACAACAGATCCCACCGGGACCACAGCCTCGAAGAAGTGTCTTCGAAAAGGTCTTTGGACATCGAGGACCTGCTCTGGGACCACTCCAGATCGAAATCCAGAAGGTCCGAGGAGCAACGAAGCTCCGGCGACAGGTCTAAGGTCAGGAGGCCTCAGGAGAGAACAAGAAGAAGCCCCAAGATGGAGGACTTCAAGGTGGACGCAGACGACTTCGCGAGAATCAGACAGCTTTGGGCCACCGACTTCGACGACTCCGAAGACTCCAGCATCCTCGAAGTCCAGGAGGATTACTTCGGTGATTATCCTGACACCGCGGATCTACCAAAGAAGAGATCCGGCAGAAATCATAGGCAGATGACCTATGACGATCTGTCGAGGAGCAGGAGGGACCTCGAGGAAGCTGATGAAGATGATTCCGCCGAGAAGAGGGAGAAGAGGGAGGAGGACATCTCCAGGTGCAGCTCAGAGGTCACCACCATTACCATTGGGTGCTCCACTGCGGACAGGATGGAGTTCCAGACGGACTGCGTCGATGACAATTCCATTGGTGAGTGAATGCTAGCTGGGAACTCGAGAGAACTTTCGTTCCTCCATCGGGAACTTGGTGGCTAGCTTCACTTATTGAGGTGCTCTTTCAGAGCTTGCGAAAAGATTGTCGGTACCTATCTGTTTAAAAATGGACGCCCACGTTGTCAGTGGGTATTGTTGAGAATTAAAATCGCATTAGCAACGAAGCTCGACAAGGGGCTTTTATTTCGCAGGGTTTGGTCCCCCGTTGTCAAAGTTTATTTAGACTATAATGGCGTTCGAGAGGGGGTCCTCGAGATACTTAGCGCGGCATTCTATCTTCGAAAGTTAGAGGGAGCTCTGTGTTTTCTGTTTGGCAGCGTACTCGTGCCACGGTCGTTGGTACGATGCGGAGGGCACCCAGTTCGTGATCGCCACCCAGCTGGCGCCCGGGACAGCCTGGACCAGCGAGAACAACAGACCCCAGCCCTACAGGAACAGCCGAAGATTGTGCTTCATGTACAAAGAGAGCGGAGGAGTTGTCAGCTTGACTGCCAGCGAGGTGGCCTGCCAAAGGGGAATACCTCCTCCCCCGCCAATGTTGGCCTTCAATGCTACCAGTACCGGTGAGTGTCTCTCTCTCTCTCTCTCTCTCTCTCTCTCTCTCTCTCTCTCTCTCTCTCTCTCTCTGCTTTAACTATCTCCTACCTCTGCCTCCCTCTTTCTCTCTTTGTCTCTCTCGTCTTCTCTCGAGTATCCTTAAGGTCTCCAGAACGCGTCTCCCTACGAAGATCCAGCGGTTTTGTTCCGCAACTGTCGCGAATGTTCCGCCGTTCGAGCATTTTGTCTCGAGATTTCGGGCCCCCGAGAGAAAGCCCATTGTCCGAGGAATTAGACAGTTTCCTCAACACTGTTCTATTTCGCCCTCTATCTGTTTCTCTCCCTCTTTCTCTCTCTCTGCCTCTCTCGTGTCCCGCTTCCCTTTTTTCACTCGTCTTTCAGAACGCTCGTCCATTAGCCTTATAGAGGACGAGGCTCGTCTCCAGACGCGGGCTTTCGCGATTACAATCGCGTCATCGCCATTGACGTTCCTCGTTCCTCGGCCACTGGATTCGCGTGCTTTTCCTCGGCTTGAACATCCTCTGATATTTTCTTCCGAAGCTCGTACTGCTGTTTGCATGTATAATTGCTCTAAGATCCAAACTCGGATAATAAACCACACCGATATGGAGAACTGTGCGTCGAGAAACAATCAGAGTCTGAATTCGACGGTGTTCTACAAATTTTTCGAGATTCGAAATACACGACTAAATAAAAAAATAAAACCAATATTTTTTAAATGCTCTCTCATGTGTTTGTTGCTATTTGCCTCTTCAGTTATTCGAACCAAACGTTTCCTGTTTGCAAAATCGTCGAGAAATCAAGCGAAACATGTCATTCGATCATACTGAATAGAAAAGAGCTGTAGCATCGAGCGAATCTCCTCTGTTTTAAGGAGCGAAAGAGTCCTCTCCACCACGCATATTCGCTCTAAACTTCATTGAAGATACCTAGGCGACAAACATCAGGGACTCTTCGTTAGTTGACTCGGTGGTACACCATGAAGAGGCCTTCTGTCTACGGAACTTTGCGAAACTCAGAAGTTCCGTGCCGGTTGAATTTTTTTTTATTCGTAACGAGGCGATACTCGAGGCCGATTATTTACAATTTCGTCGGTGGGAGAAAAACTACTGGCGTGTTCCTCGATTTGTTTGATGTTATCAGAGACTGTATAGCGGTCTTCCTCTTTCTGGACCCCCCTCGGGTGCTTCAATCTGAAGCGTTCTCGTTGCCTAGACTGTTGTCTTGTCACTCCAGCGAGGATCCTTCAGTTTTGTTTCTTCGTCGGTGCTCCAGCCGCTCGTTCGTTACGCTGTTTCTCGACGGGATTCTCTTATTGAAGGGGCCGACGCCGCGGATACGTTTAAACACGGTTTAAACGCGGCGATCTTCTGTTTCTGGCGACCTGTGACACACAATCCGAGAAAATATCTGGCTTTGAATTAAGTGGTCCGGCCTCAGAATGTGACCAAAGTTGTCTTCGATTGAATTTGAACCGTCAATTGAACTCTGTTGGGCAGTTTAATCTCTTCGAGATTTTGTTGCGAGCCCTGTAATTCTTCGTTCTTTCCTTCGGGAACTATTTAAGGTGCTCGCAAGGTAAAGAGCATTTTATCAAGACAAACCACATCTCGCAACAGATGGATATATGTACATCTTGCTATTTCTATTTGAATTTTCACGAATGGGCGGGGCTTTATTGCCCCCAATTTCCACGGAGCCAGAACACTGCTCCACGGGGCAACCTCAACTCGCGCCGACCATTGGCGTGAACTGTTCCCTGGAACATTGTCAGGAACAGAAGCTGGCAAACGACTTTCGACTTAAGCTTCAAATCGGCTTGTTGTGCTTTGTTCCATTGAGAGTTTGGCCTCAGACTTTAAATGGTCACTCTTAATTGAGGAACGAGGGAGCTGGGCGAGAAAGGAGAAGAAGAGAATGTTCTTTTTGTTGTTCATTTCGGACCCCGCCTTGATAATTCTTGTGCTTGTCCCTTTTCTCGCTGTTCTCCGCTTGTTATGCACACCTAACTACTTTACCTTACTGCGCTTCCTGCTTTTATACACGTCTGACTCTAAAACCTTGGCAAAGGTTTTCTCCGATGAAAGCTGGTAGAAACAATTTAATTTAATATTTTACCAACGAAAATTCCATTATAAAGTTCTATCACTGAAAAATAAAAATGAAACAAAAGATACTATTTCGAATTTGTACTCGTCTTCAGCAATTCCACGGTATCTCGGGATTGTTGTAGAAAATTCTGTATTTACACAAAAATACCGAATCTTTGCTGTTCTACAACTCTGTCCAACAACTTCGTGCAACTCTCCCGTACCGCCCGCGAATTTCCAACATTCCTGCAACCGAGAAACCGATGCTGCACGTCTCCCAAAAATCGCCTCCGAAATGTCGAGAACAGCGAACACAACAGATCGAGTCTCGGCAGCAAGCTCGCAAGAACCGTCGACTCTGTTCTCTCGAAAAAAAAACCGCACGAACTTATTGGACTAGCGCTGACGCAGCCAATCCTCCCTTCGACTTTTCGTAAAAATACGACGGCATTTTCTTTCTGATTTCAGGCCAGTGCATGGAAGAGAACAGGGGAATCGTGATCAGGTCAACGCATCTGCTGATCGTCGTGCTGACGGCGATCGTCGCGATATACAGGTGATTCTAATCGAACGTGCGACGATCTTGACGACCGTTAAACACTCGACGATTTGTATAATCTGCTGTGGACACACCGGTGCGTGGTGTGACGAGACACGATATTTGAGGAGACGAGGGATGATGGCACACGTGTATTATACAACAAACAAAAAAGTATATATATAAATATATAAATATTATATATATATATATAAAGAAATAAGCCTTCGTCGCGAATCACACCGAAGAGGAAGATCGGTCTCCGGGCGAACGGCGAGGAGCGAGGACCGGGGACGAAGAAGAGGAAAATGAAACCCGGAGGAATCGATACTACAGCATCGATTGCTCGCGTCCGTAGCTCCAGCTAGCCTCTCCGAATCGCTGGAGAAGGTTCGTGCTCGCGGAATCGCCGAAAGACGACCGAGTTGTGCGATCGCTGCAAAATTTATTGTAAAATCGAGGCTCTAACACCTGGTCGCTGGTCAGTCCATAAAGTTTGTTCGTACGAAATCTTTTCTAGATCCAATATATGGATGAAATTCGATGAGGAACTTGAGTGATTCAGTGTACCATTATGGCAGGACTCGATTAAAAGTGTAACGGTGGATCGTACGTGTGCATACGAACGAACTTGGTGGATATACTGACTCGATTGTATTTCCGAATATTATTTCACCCTGCTGTGGAAGCATGAATGACAACCGTGATCTATTACAACTTTTGCAATGAAATTATTCATATTCGAACGGTTCTTGTTTTTCAATATGACTGCGAGGGTATAGAGTCTTGCCGGATCCGATTCGAGGAGAGCCAGAGAATTTCTCTAATGACGATTCCTGTTATTTTGTTCTCGGTTCGAGGAGGAACTCGGTTCGTTCTTAGAACGTCGGCGATCGCTGAACAGAGTCGAGCATGAACCTCCGCCGGCCAGTAGGTTTTTTACCGACGTAGCTCGTAGGCACTAGCTAATTAAAAAGTCAGGCAAAGCTAACGAAGTGGAAGTAACCGCGCGAGTTTTTATGGTCAGACCCATATCACGAGATCGCGGCGCACCGATCGGTCGGATTCGACGCGCAAGGTAAACGAAACTATCCCGCGACACATTCAAGCTTAATGATTTTTGGAATTGCGGATGGACGATCGATCCAGGTCGCTGGATCTTTTGAGAAATCCCTGTAAATGATAGCATCCTCGGGGGAAAAGGTCCGTTTCGCTCGGCAAAGGTTTCAGTGGTTATTAAGTCCACCATTTTTACTGCAGCTTCATAATGATATGTTGTTACTTTATTGTGAAAAATTTTAGACCTCTGAAAAAATTTTTAAGGGGAGAAGCAAACGTCACAATCAGACTTCCAGTCCTACAAAGAGCTCCGCAGTCTCTGAACGAAAGGTCCCCGAATTTGAAGGGCACCGGTTCCAAACCGAGGAAAATCCGCCGCGCAGTGAAATACAGTGACCACAGGGGGTCGGTAACCGAATCGAACAGCGCGACGCGTTAAAGGAGAAAAAGGTCCGCAAAAAAAGCAGTTTGAAGTCGAACCGGCACGGCTTGGCGGCAGATTTTCGGGTTACAATCGTCGTGTTGCGAGCCCGCGGCGAGATTCGGTTACCGCTCGAAATATTAGCGGCCGAGTATTATAGGTTGATTGCGCTTGTGTAGCTGTTATGTAACAGCTACAAAGCGTTAGTATACGGTGGTGGAGCATGCGCTATTATATGTATCATATAATAGCTGTAATAGCCGGGGGCTGTATTAATAACCGAGTGGCGGGGCTCGTGAAAAAAGGAAGGAAATAAAAAAAAAAGAAAGCGAAAAAAGGATACTGCGTTCGAAAGCTTCCGGTTGTCTGCGTTATTTTTCTATCGTTACGGTGAAAAGACCTCTCCGGCGTCCACGGTGCTGCTTTCGAGGACGAAACGATCGATGCCCGCGGATTTATTAAAAATACATGGAAAACCATTTGCCGAGTGAAACAAGATCTTGCGAGGCCAGCGAAATTGAATCGAACGGAAACTGCGCTGCGTCCGAAACGGTTCGATACGATCCCGCCCTGTGGCAGAAATTATTATTCGTGGAGAATCTGTGAGATGGTGTGGCGAGGAAGAAATTAGGGGAGGGATCATGTGGAAACGTCTTTAACCTGTTCGCGAAAATCTAATCGAGGCTTTGCGTTCTTTATTTGTTATTTTTAAGTTCTGTTTGGTTGTAGTTGACGTTGAACCTGCCACTGTTGATCAAATGATCGTTTCACAATTTTGTATTCCGCATTTATTAAAATTCACCTCCTAGGAAGAATTGTGGTATTCATTTGTACGTCTAACATTTATTTAAACAGTGTAACAAAACTTGTACAGACTCTGAGTATAATCCCATCATTTTTGAAATGATTAATATTTGTAGGTTCAGCGTCAACCCTTAAGTTGACTATTGGGGCAACCTGATCCCCATACGATTCTAATTATATTTTATTGTGTTATTGTAACTATTACGAAAGTTTAATCAAGACAAGACTAATTTGATTCGGTAAAGATTCTGTTACGAGATGAAATAAAATAATTATTTAGGGATTGGTATGTGTAATATGCTTTTTTATTTTTGTTTCTGATCACTCCGCGGTAGGTAGGTTTATTGGTACCAGTGGAATCCAATTTCGAGCGTGGCCAGAAATTGCAAGCTTAATTACACGCGAGCATATTATATTAAAGGAGTTTGATTTTGGTTTCTGTTTTATCTCGCATCGAATCGCGTTTAATCTAGTCTGATGCGCTCGGTAACGATCCGGACAGCGATGTTCATAATTGATATTTATATAATCGAGTATAGGGTAGTATATAACGCCAATCATGCTCTTTTTCAGTGACGATTCGGCGCCTGTTTCATCTGTTCTCATCGTATACCCTGATACATACGTGTATGTGGTCTACGAGTCTTAATTACATCATTTAGCAGATCTTTATTGAAATAACCGCGGAAGTGTCATGCATCAACGGGGAAATCAATTTCGTCGTACTCGATCATATTTAAGTCCCTAATTGCAATCCGCATCCGGATCTCCGCGAATCCCGTCCCTCATTTTCCAAATTCAATTTGTCTCTTGTCAAATTGACCTAATAACGAAAGATCGATACATTGCGAAGATAAATAGCTGATTTTGCAAATTCGTAACTGAACATACAGAGGTTCGGACAAATTCACTGGAAAATAAACCTTTCTGTTTATTCAATGTTTTGTCGCTGAATTGTGGAAAACAATTATATTCTCTATTCATTTAACATTTACACAGATTCAATAAAAAGGAATTTACGATTAATGCAAAACAATGCTGTACTGTTGATACGAGCTTCCAGTGCATTCACTTTTGGTATTCATTCTTCAGAATCCTTCAGACACTATCTACCAAATACTATCGATAAAATCGTCGGAGGGGACCGCAGGATCGAACATGATACAATCGGTAGCCAGACGGCCGGCCATGTAAAGTGTAAAATTGCAACTGTGATGGGTCCTCCGTTTTGCACCGAGTCGGACGTTCCCCTCCGAGAACACGTTTCCCAGTGAACATCCGGATGATCCGGACATCGCTCTGATTCTTCCTCGCCGGGATAGAAGAGAGAGGGGCGAGAGATAGCGATAGAGAGCGGGGGGGGGGTTGGGGGAGAGAGATAGGAGAGATGGCCGCACGAGCAATTATTCAAGGCTTATCGGCGGCGGCAGCAGTCGCGGGCCGGGAGCTCGAGAAGCGAGAGACAAATTGACCACTTGTTCGACTCCTATCGGACCAAGAGAGAAGAAGGGAGTCGCGGGCATATTTTATTAAATAGTCGGGAACCGAGAGCGGCTGTCCTGGGGACGAAAATGAAATCCTCCGTTACTGATTTACGGGGCCCAACGCGTGCCCCCGGTCCGAGCTTGCCAAAGATATAACGCTGCTTGAGAACTGCCCCCTACAATCTCAATAAAACCGTACGATCCTATAAATCATAACTTAGCCAAATAACTCCTGTTGTAATCATCCAAAGATCCGTCCAAAGCAGGCTTTCCAAAATTTACATCGTTTAGCAATTCAATATTTTGCACAATCTGGGTTCACGTTCAATATTCAATAGCCAATAAATTCATGCAGGAATATATTCCTAGAAGTTATTGCGGGAATTTATTCCTGTTGGAAGAATTAAGTGTCTCAAGAAAATTCGTGAATGAATCATGCTTCATAAGAAATAATCATAAAGGACCCGTGAACAATATTTCTCTAAACTGGATGGATCTTTGGCGTCGGTAATTGCGATTCTAATTCACATCGGTACAGCTTTAGGAAAAGTTAGATTCAAATCGCAGGGAGCAGCCCTAAACCAGCCCTCATTGGAGAGACTGTCCCGGAATCGACGGCTCTCGGCCTTTGACAGCGCTGTCGTGGAAATCGAAGCATGTTGCGGGGTTGTATTTCAGTTAGGCACGTTGTATTTCTTGAATGACGTGTCGCGTGGGCTGTTTGGTTCGCCGAGGGCGTGTAACGCGAGCGTAAACGTAAGCAATAAGCAATAAACGGGCGCAACGGCTCAAAAACCATATGTACGCGAAGAAAGATGTTGCGTCCGGCGAGAGGTTTCTGTACAGAAGGTGGTCGCGGACCTTGTAGCGCGAAAAAGAGAGAAAGAAAGGGAGAGAGAAAGAATGAGAGAGAGAGAGAGAGAGAGAGAGAGAGAGAGAGAGAGAGAGAGAGAGAGAGTGAGAGAGAAACGTTCTACTATAATTTTCGCGGCGACTGGAACCGGAAGCGAAAGGGACGAGGGGATACGGACCGATCGATCGCGAGGGTAGAACGCTACGATATTATTGTAACTAATACAGAGTCTATATTATATTATTGTACAAGCATCTTTGTAATAATTAACCCGTAACGAGTGACGAGAGCGACAAGGAGAAGGTGGAGCAGCGGAGCCACGACAGAAGACTACGTAACGGAAGAGGACGGAAGGACAAACGACAAAAGAAAAAGAGATAAATAATGAAAACTTAACCGAGCAAGAAGCGTTGGTGGATAGAGGAAACGTGAAAGAGGCAGATCGCTATTTTACCACTTTTCCAATCGCGGTGAACGTAGTTTTTACGCCGTTACGCTTTCCTTCATTGTTCGTTTGCGCCGGCGGCGAGAGAGGAGCCGCAACACGGAGGCCCCGCCCCTTAGAGACTACAAACCTCTTTGTTGACGCCCCCATTTGGTAACAATTCGCTTCCACGTTTCCAAAAAATGATTTCTTTGAAAAATACGTCCTTTAATTGCTTCTATACATCCCACAGATTGAAGATTATGCTTGCGGCTGAAGGTTCGGACAATATCGAAAAGAAATATTAACCTACAATTTGTAATTGTTTAGCTACAATTTTTCCTAAACAAAAGAATGACCGAATCAACCTCCAAATGGGAGGAGGCTATCGAAAAGAGGCGGGGATTCGTCGGCAAGACGGGGAATCGTCGAAAGGGGCGTGTCCACAACTCCCCCTCGTGGTCGTCACTTTAACCGAGCGAGACACGCTCCTTTTCAGGGTCCTCGTCTGAGAAGGACTCGTTATTCGAGTTTTTGTTTCGGCTTCTCGGCGAGCGAGCAGGCGTGTCGCGGGCCAGTGATCCGGAATCGGTGGCCCGCCCACGGGAGGCCGTTTCTCAATTTTCCGTTGGTTTCCACGCCGGACGAGTAGGACACTTAGTGATTAGGACTTTTAAACGATTAGCACCTTAGAATGCCGTACTGTACCTAAGAGAAAAAAAGCAGCGTATTTAGCGTTAACCTTAAGGCGAAAAAAACACTTTAGCGTGTAAGGAATTCTCTAGCTTCATAGGGGTTAATAAGCTCATTGTGACAGCAATCAGATATGCCCCGCGGTCGAATCGCGAGCCAATCCCGACCTTCCCGTTTTTTCCACGCCCCCCGCAATCCTTTCTTTCCCCTCGCACCTGTTCAATTTTATTTCGTGATTATCGTTTCTTTGTCGCGCGCTTCTTGCGAACAGCCTCGAACCCCGGCCTCGAAATGATGGAAAATGTTGACCATCGATCAGCAATTATGGATGTGCAAACGAAAAATCCAAATTGGTGTTAGCAAAGAATAAAAACATTGGTAGATTATATATCTGGCTTCTATCTCTTGCAATTGATGCAGACAATTTGGTATACAGATCTTCAATCTCCTCATTATGTGCTACGATCTTTATGCAAATTCGAACATTTATGGATTATTTTATAAAAATCAGAATGAGGAACAAGCTCCATTTACGTTACATTATAAAGAGTTCGCCCTGCAGCTAGCCAGATGACAAAGTGATTTATTCCTTGAAGACGACGTTTCTGAAAATTCAGAGTCAAATACGAGGTCCATCCTGTCCATATATTGCAGATCGGTGACGTCGATGTTCACGTGGAGCGTGTTTGCCAACATAGGGAGGGGGGGGGGCAGAGAGAGACAGAGCACATAGAGACTAGATTAAACCATGGGGAACCATGGGGTCGCAGTTTTTCGCGGATGTAACCCGGTGACCAGTCCCCAAACTCCGCCGTTTAAACACCCCCGTAAACCCCGGGTTCGTCCGGGTGTCTGGTCCTGTTCTTTGAATCTGTTTGAACTACGGTTATCATACCGAAAGTCAAACAGCCAGCTGGACGGTCAAATATCCGGGCGATTCCAAGTCAAAGAACCGACGGCCGATCGAAACTCGGGGACGATTCGAGTTTTGCGGATGACGGTCGAGAACCGGTGGATAAATGGCGCAACTGAAAACGCGAAAACAGTGAACACGAAAAACGCGTGGACAGGTGAAAGAACCGGTTAGTGCGCACATACATACACACACACACACACAGAGAGAGAGAGAGAGAGAGAGGGGGGAGGGGGGGTATAGAGAGTCCCGACGGAGGCCGGCGCGGCGTTCTATTATTTTCGGTTTGCCCAGCGCAAACAACGCGCAGGGATTTGATAATTATCGGAGCATCCCCAAACATCGTTACTGACCGACCGCCTGCGCTCGCGCCACGCCGGCCTCTCGTCAAACATTATGCGCTCCGCTTAATGAGATTGATGCAATCGGCCTACGCATTTAATCCAGTTAATTTACATTGGGTCCTAATATCACACGCGAATATTCCGCTAATGCAGTCGGTAATGAGAAACAGAAAATTGCTTGTATAAACTCGCGAAACCCGCAACGGCGACCTGCTTCGCCAGCTCGATGCACCTGCATCATCAGCGTCTATCTTGGATTGGAACCGGGTGGGTGTCTGCACTCGTTCTACTCGAATTCTGTGAACTTTTTTGGCAACTAGAAGAAATCGATTTTATTATCTGTGACTTACTGAAATTCTTAAAACAGGAAATAGATAATGTTGTTCCTATTTTTTGCAATCGAGGTACAACATTTTTAACAACATTTTATTTATCGAAAATATATCACTCGAATTGTCTGCAGGATTGTTAAAAAATGATCGGTGTAAAAAATTTAATCGAGTTTCTGTGGGTTTACTCTAGCAATTGAATGTTAAATCGAGTATCGATTATTTCGTACGCGAATTTTTTCGAATTGAGAAGAGAAAGAGCATTCTCTCGTTTCGTCCAAGTACAGCGTAATCGACTTCGCAAACTGAACGGTACGTTCGACCTCCAATGTATTTTCTCACGATTTCACTGTTTTTATCGATCGGTTGTCGAATCGAATCAAAACGAATCGAATCGAGGTCAAGAAAGAAGCAAAGAGTTTGTTACTTTGTTGGGTCGAGTCGTAAATGGATTGTGGTCTTCATGAATTCACTGCTGCCGAAGTTCTCTGAGAAAATCGTTTTATTTATGTTAGGAAAATGTTTATTAAAAGCTTTTTAGTCCTTTAACTTTTGCACCCTTTTAGAAAAGTTGCTGCAAAGTGACTTTAGTTTGAAACACGTTTATTATTAAGCACAGGCTTTTTCCTTTTATCTGTGGTGGCTTGTAAATTTCTTAATGCGAAAAGTTACAGGGTTTTTAAAGGGAGAACGGCTCGATAAACTTTACTGTTTGTGCTGGTCAAACTCGAATTGCTCCTCTTTGCAAAAATGTAAAACAATCTGAAAAATAATCTGTAGAGTTCGAATAACAAAATATTTGCCAGGTATTGATCAGGAGAAATTAATTACAAAATTAATTTCTACACTAACGATTTATACTTAAAGAAAAATCATTTACGACCGCCCCGACACTTTCGCAAACCGAAGACAACAAAGTTAAGCAGTCGCGAACAGCGTCTGAAAAGACGAGGTGTCGCGAGAATCCATGAGAGGGGGTTATATGGGGGTATGGGGGTGCGTTTACGCGACCTGGATGCCGGTTAACGATTTTATGGAAACCCGTCTAATGGGATTATCGGATTACTTCCGCGTCGGTACGGGTGCTCCACCGCAGTTTATTATTCTCGCGCGGGGATTACGCGCTCGTTCTTGAATCTTCTTCGCTTTCCCCATAAAACCCCGGGACGGTCCTTGAGGACCGTGGGCTCTCTCGCAGACATTCGGCTGCTCTGCGGTTTATCCGTTTCGCACTGCAAAATCATGGTCGAGACGCGAACGATTCGCGGTATAATCCGGCGAGAAAGCTAATTGCAGAACGGTTAATCCGGGAATGGGGCAGTTAGGCGATGCCGTGGGTAGTTCTCCCCGTTTTCTACGGCAATCCCGTAGATTTTCGGGACCTGAAAGTCATTTTTGCTTTAACGATGGTCCAACGAGCTGGTCGACGATCATTGGAGGTGGGCGTCTTTTCTTATTTAAAAAAGATCATAGGTTCTTATGAAAAGCAGAGGTTGGAGAGGAAGAATTATGAAACTTTTTAATAGGTTCTACTTAAGACGTAGTACTTTTTTTAAAAAATGTGCTTGCATTGTAAATTCAGAGGGTAGCTACTGAAAGTAAAATTTCTGGGATGAAAGTTGTAAAATATTGAAATAGAAACTGTCCTGTAATGCAGGAAAAAACTAAAAACTGAAAAACTGAAAAACAACTGTTCATTTCGGCGCGGAGGAAAATAATTTGGAAAACCGAAAGACTGTTTGTTTCGGTGGGCACCCGTGTAACCGTTCGAGGGACCACCCCCGCAAGGGGCGACCACGATCGGCACCCTCTCTGGTCCCGCGTGACGCATCCGGTCGATTCGCCGTTGAAAGATTAGAAAAGCGATCGCCATATGGGGACACGAGCTAGGCTCCTCGGGCTCTTCTCTCGTTGCTGGCACGCTCCATCGAGCCGGGGACGTTTTCAATCAAGGGACAATCATCCCTCGACGAGCAATCGAACCTTTTTATCGAATCATCGCGGCCCGACGTATCCCTCTACAAGACGGGACACGACAGCGACCGATCATCGAGCAACGACGAGAATACTTTTTCGCGGCGGGGGTATGTTTTTTCGAGCAATACGAGTGGCCGAATGAGTGAGCATTTGTGCGAGCAGTATGTACGCGTGCGTGTGTGAATGCCAGTGAGAGATAGATAGGCAGAAAGGCAAATGAGCGAGCGAGATTGCTAACTATACTGGACAAAGTCCGAGGAGACAGGATACCTGGACACACGAAGGAGGCAATATTTTATACTGACAAAGCATACAAACTTCTCCGAACACTTTGTTATTTTAATTTTCAATAAATGAATATTATCAGTGTTATAACGTTTACGGCCTGAGTCTGTTCTTCTTTTACCCCTTGACGATCGTGGGCTACTATGTTTCATTGATTCTTTTTATTTAAACCTTCTAGCTGGGGGACATTTTTCAATTATGAATACAATTATGGTTCAGTTAATAGACTGCGGTCAAAATTAATTATTAATATTGATCAAAAAATTGTGTCATCAGTTCGTTTATTCTCTTTCTGTTCATCGTTTGTCGAACATTCTTTGAGTTGGCGTTTTTCGCATTAAATACGGAAAAACTGCATGGAGAACTGTCTCGAATTTTCACTGCTGTCTAAAGATCCTTTCGTGCGGTGGCATTTTTGTGTTGTAGTTTTGTGAATTGTGAGAGTATTTCTGTGATTGTCTACGTGTAGAAACGATTGTGTGTGTAAGAAGATACACTATAATAATTTGTATGTAACCACTTTCATTTTTTAATGAACCGTCGCTTTCCAAATGTTTGTACATATAGGTTTTGGAAAGACGATGCTCAGAGTTTTAACTGGACTGCAGATTTGATGCATTTATGATACCATTTAGTATATTTATATTTTAAGCATAGAACTATACGCGCAGTGCAATGGCTGCGATGTTGCTGAACGTCCTGAAAATTTTAGCATAAGCACCGACGATTAAAGCAAGAATGGGTGAAGGATCCAAGAATCTTCGACAGGACCATTTCTGAGGGTTAAGGCTGCATAGAGAGCTCACAGTTCGAAGTCCTATAAGTTCTTACAGCTCTAGTCTAGGTTCCTCGTGGAGCCAGTTCCATCCATGCTCCAAAATTCACCATGCATTTCTCCATGGGATTCATTCGACGGTACTTGAACTCGAGGAAGTTTCGCGACCGGTTTCTCTAGCCGTGCTGGCATTAGCATATGCGTATGCGTACAGGGTGTTTCACCTAACAAGATCACCACGAAACATGCCACGTATCATTAGAAATATAAAAGAATAAAACCGTACGACCGAAGTGAAAACGAAGTTTTCTCTTCAAAAGTGTCAGATAAAAAGCCACGATTAAAAAATAATACAAGATTTTTATTTGGGACGGTCAAGTCGGGCGAAACACCCGGTATGCACGCGTTACAAGACAACCTCGAGCCCGATACCGCGGGGCAAGAGAACAAAAGGGGTTGGGGTCCCGAATAATTCGAAGAATAAAATCGTTCCCCGAGCAGCCGACGCGACGGGGACACGTCGACGATCACGGTCGAAAACAAAAGGCGTCTCGAAAGAAAACAAGTCGAACACATCCCGAAAACCTTGTAACTACGCATAGCTACCTGGGGATATTTGGAGGTCGATGAGACGCGGATTAACGCAAGCATTTCGCCCGGGATTACAGCTAACCGAGTCATCCCATTTACCTACCGGTTGCTCTAGCTCGCACGCAGCGTATCTCGCAAGGATTGTTCGTGGCCAGGATCTCTTACGAGGACGTTGTTCTGCCTAAGCCCCGAACTTCCGGAAACTTAGCCGACAACCGTCTCTAGCTGCCTCTCCCTACCTCTGTTTCCTATGAACATAATATGTATTCCGCGATAACGATACGGCGACGAACCCGCTACTTTTGCTCGTCAGCCTTTCCGGCACGATTAAATCATCCAGTTGATGAAAGCCCTGTTAACATTCTTCTGACACTGACGTATTTGGAACATTTTAAAAGAACCTTGCCCACGAAAAATGAATTAAGACGTGCAAATAAGACACGTTCGTTATTCCTTTAAAGCTTCTGTGTCCAGCATTTTTGTTCGCGTTAACCAGAAGCAATCAGCAAGTTAAAACAGACGTGGATCACAATGGTTTTATTTCAAGCTTGTTGTTCTGGTTTAGTATAACAGGTTCGTTTGGCTGATTGGGACAGAATAATTAGAAACGGTCTGCGTGGCGTTTAAAAAGCGAAATCGGGGCCAGGATAATTGGCCCGTCGAGCAGTGATTCACGGGTAGTTTGCTCTCGGGATCGGGTCACGGTCACGCCGCGATAGAAAAGAAGTTTTCAGGTTCTAGCCTTGTTTAGCTCGTCTCGTTCAGAGTGGTATAGTATCGGGGACAGTGCCCGCGGCGGTTTTCGCGGTCGAGGCCGTGGCCGACCGATTTTTCCTCCTTCTTCTTCTACAGATCGGGTCAAAATAAAAATAGTATAGCAACATCCCCGAGAAAACTGTGCGTCGCGCCTGCCACGGTCAATAGAATGTCGATTCCCGGGCTGACGCGTGTCGGATGCGATCGGGGATAAAAGCTGCCAGAATGCTCGACGAACAAGCCCGATAAAATGACAGCGCTTCAGCGTTTGTATAACAAGCGCATCCTTGACCTATACCGGGTGGGCCACTAACATACTCTCTTTTTCTTTGAAAACGCTCTTTTTATTCTTATGTGGTTCTTTATTTTGCTGTACGTGCGGCGGTTGCCTGTCAGCAATTAAGTTGTAATAAGGATCTAGCATTGTAGCAGCACAAGAATTAATCCCAATCAAAGTTAAATTGAGAACTCCAGTGTTAAAGAAACACAAGTTACGCAAGCTCCGGTTGCAAACAACACTAATTATTTCCTCGAAGCGATTCTCGTAAAGCTTTCAAAGAAGTACAGTTTCCTCAATTTAGGAAGCAAACTTAGGAAACGAAAAGCAATTTTTTACTAAAAATTGAAACACACGAAGAGAGATTTCGACGAAAAGGAGGTCAGATGTGCTTCAACGAAGTTCGTTTGAGCTGGTCGTTTACAAACCCGTCACCAGCATCGCGTGCACCTCACTAGCGGTATAAACGATCGATCAATTAGCCGGTTCGGGGTTTAATTGCGTCGAACGATTCAATTTGACAAGCCTGGAGTAGATGGATCGAGCCGGGCCCGTCGGAGTCGCGTTTCGATTACGACTTTTTCACGCAGACACTACCTACCAGCTTCAAATTGCGCGATCAACGAGATTAAAGATCGAGCATACGAGTGGATCGCTGGATCGTTTGCGGGAAAAACTCGACCGAAGCTAATTGCTGTAGCTCTCTGTACCTTTTGCGGCACTATGATTATCTTTATTAACGAGATTGAACCCGTCCCAGCTACTGTCTCAGCTCTGGTTCAGCTTAGTCATTGCTTTCGAAATTGATCACTTGCTTGATCACTCAATGACTCAGCGAAAGAAGATTGCCTTGGACATTTTGTGATCTGGATGCACCGAGAATCTTTTAACACTTTTATTATTATAGATTTTTCTTTTTATCTAGTATATGTGGATGTCAATTATTCGGATACACTATTTTTTGGATAACAATATTTAGCCGTTGGAAAATCCTCCAGAAAATGTTTAGATCGTAGATTCTTTTAAACATTTTGCAATGTACAAACGTACTCTTTTATTAGATTTCATTAACAAAAGTCAGGAAATTGACATAAATCGAAGTCGGTCAGCGCGATGACACGTTGGCAACGAGGATTGAAATGTTAATTCGATTGCCAATTACTTTCTGTAATCGTTAATCGTTGCTGATCTACAATAGCAACCCCCGCGTAATCACGGTGAAATGCAATTAACCCGCAACCGAATTAGCAGTGGCATTTTCGTGTAAAATTAACAGAAACTCGTTGCATCGGATCCATTACCGGGAACCGAAAACAAAAATCGATTTTGTTTGGTAATTGATAGACTGTTGGCCATTAAGCTACTGAAAAACCATTGACCCGAACCCAGAATTTGATCGAGTATCGATCATGCCCGTTGGTTGTTCGGTGGAACACACGGATAATCGTTAAACGAAGTAACGAAGCAAGAATCGCGCCGAGGATTGCATGAGCTGTGAATTTGTTGGAAAAATCAGCAGTTAAACCAATAAAAATTTACTGTGGACCTAGGCAAAACGTCGGAAGAATTTACAGATATCGCTGTGCTTAAAGACAATTTATTAAAATTATTAAAAAATTTATTGAACAATTTTTCACTATAACTTCTGTTTCATATGGTCGATGCCATTTTTGTCGCATAAAAATCTGCGGTCTGGTAATCTCGGTGGAATGAATGCCGAAAAAGCAATATCGCATGAGCGTGGTATGCGTGCGGAAGATCGAGAGCTTGCGGAAGCGTGAACCGGAAGTGGAAGAACGTTCTTCGTCGTTGAAGAGAGAGAGAAAGAGAGAGAAAGAGAGAGAGAGAGAGAGAGAGAGAGAGAGAGAGAGAGAAACTTTACGAGTGATCAAGTGTGTAAGCTACCTGTGCCTTGTAACAAACTATGTATGTATATACGGTATTCTATATACACATGGTCGCAGGAGAAGGATAAGAAGGAGGCGAGTGTATTGCGTACCACACACAGACATCAGAACAGAACACACCTGTACACCGAAACACAGAAAACACGCACACGATATGTAACAAGGAAACTCTCACGGTAATCTATAATATTAGGAAGAATCGTTTGCCGTCTCTTCTGGAACGCAGCGAAGGAAACATCTTCGCGGAATTCTGTCGAGCGAAGATCATTTGAGCAAAAGAACATGGGCAAAATGCAAATGTGACGAGACACAGACAAAAAAGAATGCGTGAGACAGAGCGAGAGAAACGTGGCAGGCGAAGAGTGTTGTTTAACTGGTCCGAGAAAGAATGTAAAGGATCGAGTAAGACGAGGAAAATAGCAATAATCGAATTTCAGACTGAATTACTAAACCGGAGAATATGGAAAACGAGAAGGACGAACGAGTGTGGAAAAAGAATCGAATATTACACCGCAACGTTTGTCGCCGCGGCGACGCGCGAGCGTGTTAATTATTATAAATACTGTTACAGTGTCTTGCTACATCGGGGAGATTCAAATAAAATCTCGAAGCTCGAAAGCAATGTGTTTTTGTGTCTCGCCCCTTCCTTTCCATCATGGTGTTCGTGACAAATTCGATGTAATATGATTTCTATATTATCACATTTTTATGAAATATTAAAATAGTACTGCATAGATCGTCGCTATTCTTTGATCAGCAGGCCACCAGCGTTGATTCCCACAGTACAATAATTTCTAAAAAACAGAACGCGATAAGAGAAGATCACTGTCCACGGCAGGCTCTCTTGATATTTCGATTCGGAATCGAGATCCCGCGAAAATCCGAAAAGCGAACCCGTCGAACAAAGAATCTCGTTCCGAACTTATCCGGGCGTTCACGGGCTTCGGATCATCGGCCCGGAGATTTAATTTCGCGATAACTGGTTTCGCGATCGTCTAAACTTACCAGTCCGTGTGTCGCGTATCTGTCTCTTGGAGGATCGAAATATCGTCGACGAGTTGACGTCTGTGTCGTTTCGCAGTTTTGCAAACGCTAGGTAACAGCAGCGTCACAGGATTAAACATTGATGGGAGACAAAAAAAGCGGGCGCGAGACAATGAAACGGATAACGGAACGCCGGCAATTTATGTTTAGACAACGGGGTATTGTTTCAGCGCTTTATCGGTTGTAGCATCGCCATTATCTGCCCGGCGTGTGTCGCGTGACAGGCCGAGAGCAGCGCCGCCGCTGCTTTTGTTTTTTATCGGTAAGAGCTGTTTGTCAGCACGGGTCACCGCGTAAAGCTTACAACGCTCGTTTTCCGCTCGACGATTCTCTCCTTTTCGTTCGTCCTGCTTCTCTTGTTTCCACCCCTTTCCCTGTGGAGAGAGCCTAAAGCCTGATAGATACATAGTCGGTGGATGTTGTTGGATAGCTTGAATGTATTCCTCGTCAACGGGAAAATGGCACAAAGAAACTTGTAGGTACATACATCTACGCCCCGCTACCTGATATTCCTACTTCGCGTTACAAGTATTATATTTCGCAAAATAGCGCGAGTCGTTTGGCCAAAAAAACAAACAAACCTATGAATTGTGACTGGAATAGAGAGTCACGGTCACGACGTCCCACTCAGAGTCGCAAGGTTAGTGGAATTGATTCGAATTAAGGGGAAAAAGGTACCCTCTCTCTGCCAGTACCGGATTAGTCACGTGACGGACGCGCCGTAGAAGGGGAAGGGTAGAGTGGGAGACAAATATTAGTCCCACTGTCCCGGGATACTCATTCAAGCTCCATGGTCCATGATTTAAGTAGAACCTACTAAAAAATTCGACAATTGTTTCAACCTGGTTTTATCGCTTCCCGAGGTTCCCTTTGTCCGACCGCGCCATTTGTTTCCTCAAACAGCGATATATTCCAGATCGGCACCGTGCGCGTTAAACGAAACAGTAACAAACCCTTGAGGATCGATCGAAACGATCGAAGCCAGACCGTTTTTAATTCTGGCGCGGCGTCGGCCACGACAATGGTGCTTCGTGCCGACCGCTGTTTTTCGCCGTTCCCCGGAGGAAAAACATTTTTCGCTGGGTTGGTGTGGCTGTTTTTGACGCGAGATTTACGTCGGAGCTTTTTCAAGGATCCGCGTGTCGGTTGCAGAGCAACAGAAAGAGAGTCCCGGGAATAAGAGAGTAAGAGAAAGAGAGTGGGCGAAACCGTCGAACGGGAAAGCGATTTCGAGCGCTGGCATCGGATTTTTGTATTTCCTTCGGTTGAAACAGTGAGCGGGGCTGGGAGAAGACGTAGCGGACCGGTTTCTTGGCTCGATTTTAAAAGGAAACGGGTTCCCGACGAACGGACGGTTTTTCCCGTGGACCCTGCCAGCCGCGACAGCGCGATTTATGGCCGATGTGTTACGTCGACGCGGTCAATTGCCGGCGCACGATCCTGCTTTCCCTCTTTCGATTTAAGCTCCTCTCTCAACCCCCCCCCCCTCTCTGTCTCTCTCTCTCTCTCTCTGTTTCACCCTATCCCCGATTGACCGAATCTGTCTCGCGTTACGTACACGCACACGCATAAATCGCTCTCGCTGCCTCGTGGCACGTGCCACGATCGAAATACGTCCTGCGATCATGATTTATCGCGGATCCGCGAGTCGAGACGCGGATAAGCGCCACCCAGCCTGCCTCCCTGTGCTCCCTTCCGCTTTCTATTCTTCTATATCTCCGCATGATTTAGGGCGAAAGATGCTGCTCGAATGTCACGGCTCGTTTCCTGAATCGCTTTCCTCTTCGGGGACACCGCGCCGTTTTATGCTTGCTGCTCGTGAAATCGGAGATTTCAAATAGTCGGATTGCTCCGAATGCTGTGGGCTGCGATTATTTAGGTTACATCGGGACTACATTCGTACGCGATACAGCAAATATTCTCGCGCCTTTCAGAGTCGGTTCGAAATAAAATTTCGGGTCGTCGTTCGAGTAATTTTCGCGTCGTCTCGAAATTTCGTGATGTACTAGGAGGGCGGGGTTTTCGACAGGGAGTTTCGGTTGTTCCCGGTTCGGACCTCGATAGAGTCGTCGACGTGACAGACGGTCTGAATTGGCGAGACTCGGGACAGAGGCATAGCATTCTGCCGGTTAGGTAACAGAAACGGGCGCGAGCCTTCACGAGCGTCCGTGGGTGGACAGGTCGCGCGAGGTCATGCGTTATTTTCCAATTCGGAAACGCGGAGCATCGCTCTCCTCTGCCACCATTGATCTCCGTTCGACGGGCCAGACCGGTTCCGCCTGCGACACGGCCTCTTCTCGTCCTCTCTCTTCTCGATAAATCGATCACGTTACAAACCGGCACAGAAGGAAACCTTCCTCCGAAACCTAACCGTCACAGTCCCGTCACTACGTCCGGGAATTTCCGCGCGATCTCGCGGTTAGCGGCTTATGCCACCGACGAGACGGATAAATCCATCTTCGATCCCTTGTCGCGTCGTTGTTTCAACAACCGAGCTGCTGTTGAACTGTCTCCAACTTGACCGATACCCAACACAACAATGTAGGAATATTTTAGGAACTCCTACACCTTGAGTGTGGCGTATCGGGTAAAATAATTCGACTCTAATATTTCTAATGCTTTCACTTTATTAGCTCTTCACAGCTCAGCTCTCGCAACTCGCAACTTCACTCTCTTTCGACTCTCACACTTCTGACCCCTCAGCCCTTGCGTTCGTTCCTTCTATTCATTTTCATTCTTCTCTCTCGCACTCCCATTCTCTCTCTATCAATCTCGCATCTATTCGGAAAAGTCAGTCGCTCACGTACGCCCTGCGTTTGGCATCCCTAGCCACTTGACGCTTGTCGCTAAGACCCAAACATTCTTCTTTCACACCTCGGGCTAATTGGCTCAAACAGACTTCCTTTCATGCAGGACCCAAACACGTTGGCGCCACGATGTCGCGTCCACAGTCACTCTAAACATTCACACCAATACAACAATTTTCCTAATGGATAGTGTAGCGCTCATCGAATACGCAGGTCTTTCCAGCGGCTAGATTTTTGAACTCAGGGTTGCGGAATCGTCGAAATAATGCTTCCCAAAGGATCCTTCGTTAGGGTCGGTAGCTCCGCTCGAAGCTCGCCGCAACAATATACATCCGCGGCCTTTAGGCACGTAAAGTCTCCGTTAAATCAACGTCGGCGCACAGTTAAGGATAACTTCGGTCGTTTATAATCATTTTACGGGTACTTTGGAAATTTATGGGACACCCTTAAAAGGCGGCCTTGCAGCCTCCTGCACGCGTATAAACGTTATCGCAATATTAAGGGAAGTTTTCAGGGAGTTTCGCGTTGCCCGACGCTGCTTGCTTGCTGGTTGCTGGTTGCTGGTTGCCGCGCCCCGCCAGTTCGATGCAGGATCGCGATTAAAATATGCAGGATTAGGTTCCTTTGGGCGAAGCAGTCGGCCCCGGTTAATGGCTAATAAAAGAAAGGCGGCCACTATTGTTGCTCGACAAAGAGTCTCGAACGAGCAACTTTTTAAAACGTTCTTCTCGTGCACCGGCGCAATACGTTGTTGCGAAAATGCTCGCGGCTTTCGAGGCCCCGATCCCTCCGCCTTATCGTTCGAACCGTAAAAAAGTTGGTCTATTCTTGAGAGTCTTGGGGAGCAAAGTAACGGATCGTAAGTGTTTGATCGCGTTTAACAATTTCCGTGATAAAGTTTTATTCTCCCTCTCTCTCTCTCTTTCCCTCTTACCGTCCCCTCGAGCTAGCAAATTTTTCTGTTTCTTTTTTCTCTTGTAGGTACGTAGGATAGATAGCTGCTCGCGTTTTCGGATGTCGCACGGATTGCCTCAATAACCCAGCCGCGTAAAATTAAATGGCGCATAAAATTGGACGAGTAATCGAAAGCGCTGAACTCCGCGATACGTGTTTGCGTCCCTGGAATCGTCTTGCTCGACTCCGAGAGAACGACAGTTATCGCCGGAACGGGAAACGCAACTGCCGAAACGCGCCAGCGCGGCCTCGGTCCCATAATAAAACCGTACCGCGGTATTGTGAACGCGGTGTTTCATAGTTTACGGCCGTGTCGCGCACCGGGCACAATCAATTCTGACAGCGGCGCGCGGATTGTCAGTCTGCAGAACGAAGATTGCGCCGTTACTTGCGGCAGACGCGATTCAAGGGAAGTCCGGATACTTTCACTTCGTTCTCGCATCGATGATCTGTCTCCGCAGGACACATCTTTGGAAATATTCATAACTTGTATGACACTGTCATTATAAAACGATGACAGAAACCAGTGCTATATTTCATTCTGGTAGAAAATCCGTGAGCCGAAAACGTGATAAATGTGGTGTTCGAAAGTAGAATAATTGTACGGTAAACGAGACTATTTTTCGCGAGCAATTTTCAGGATTTTGCACACACTTTGAAGAAGATTTCAGGTAATTACAAGCTCGTTAAGCACCGATCAATTTTTGTAGAGCCAACGGTGCCCGCGGTTCCAACCGATTGGAGTTTTACACGGTCCGTAACGCGAGCTTTCGAAATTCGTAATCGGCGAGTTTCTGTCGCGCGCGCGGAACGCTCTTTTACGAGCGCTGTCAAATTCGCGAAAAAAATATATCCCGGAATAAAAGCCCGCCGGTGACTCTGTCGCGTCGCGTCGAGACCATGCGGAATCGTTGCGAAACGGTGACGTGTTCGTAGTTGTTGAACAAATTGCTGTTGTACTTCCGCCTCGCGACCACTTCCTATTCATTCATCGTCGCTCATTTTGTTATTAAAAGCAATGAAAGCATAATGGCGAGCCCGCCTAAAGAGTGTCCCCATGTGGTCCTTAAATCACGCCATCGAATAGGTTGCGACGATCTATGCTAGCATCAAGATCAAGACATCGATCATTTTTATCAGAAACGTCAACTTTAATTTTCCGTTTATTAATCTTCTTTCTAGAGCTGTATTTTCATCTGAAGTTACACCACCGATGATTCTAGACACCCCAATGTTTTCTGGATACACAGCAACCTGCCATAACCCGGCGTGTGAAGAAGCCGAGTAACATAATCGATCATCACCCTCCCGCATTAATCTGGCGACATATTAATCTCGGAGTCATTTATTTCTCGAACGTGTACCGCGGGATAATTGCTGTCCCGCTGCGACCTAATCAACGTAATAGTTGGCTCGTTACGGAGCACGCGGCGCGGCGGGCCCCGCGGACCAAATTTTCCTCCTTTTTCCCTCGTTACAACCAGTTACTGGCATTTTTATAATCACCTCGTACCCGGGAAACCCTTGAACGAGATCGTATCGAGGGACAGCAGCCGAGTTTAAATTAGATTTCGACGTCGTCGAAGGACGAAGGAGACTCGATATCCTCTGGCAAGAGTTAAGGGATCTCTCCTTTGGCCAGGAACTCTTTAAACGGCTGCCCACGCATTAATCTCACCCTTGTCAGGGACGCTTGCCTTATTAACTGTCCCGCAATTAAGTCTTCTTGCAGGCTCTAGCTAATTCGGGCATCCCTTCCGAAAAGAGCCGTTGTTTTGAGGGACCCCTAATTTTAATCCACGATCATCATCCGTTCTATCGTTATCATTACCCTATCAGAAACAGGAGCCACATAGAAACCTCGTTCGTGCCTTAACAATTTCAATGGACTGAACATAATACATCGACATTCTATAATTTTTTTAAACTTATTTTTACCATAAATGCATAAAATCCACAGTCTAGATATATCAGAGTTGAACTAGCGTCTTTTATTATTAAAGAAATAGTAAACTGATTAAAGAAGGGAAAACGATCTTGTGCGGCTCCTCTATCTTACAACAACTGCAGTATAATTATAATTCTGAAATAAACCATCAGAAACCAATCGTTTAACTTGCGCAGATAGGGGCTGAATGTTAAATTAAAATCTAAAACAGGCTACGTTTCCTCAATTTTATCAGCAGCTCAACTCCTCGGGAATTCAGCAAAGCCAATAAACAATCTCTGTAATTTATATATTAATTATTGGAGGACTCATTGGAGCATAAACATAAAAAACAGTATCATCGGCGTTTCCTCTATAAATACAGCTAGAGTCGATCGATCGCTGCCGATCGATCAAGTCAGGGCTCAGCGGACCGGCGGGAAACGATTCTCACCTGATTGGCGGCTTTGTTTTTCGTCGAATACCTCAGCTCAGGTGCGTCGGGAGAAGGAGAGAGGGAGAGAGAGAGAGAGAAGAGAAAGCAGTGGTGCGCAACCGTTGGACCGTGTGCGGCCTGTTATGCGGTCCACGCTCGGAATGCGGCTCGTTACGTTGCACTGTGCGGTCTCGCGTGCCGCGTGCGGTCCACCGCGCCCAATTGTGCGGCTTGCGGTCCCTTATGCGAACCTCGGACATTTAAGCCTTCTCCGGAATTTTGCGTTTCCGCGAGTCCCTGCGAGCCTCTTCGCGCTTCCTTGTCTTCCACTGGAACGGCAACCTTCGCCGAAAACCCCCAGTGAAACACCATGAAACGCCCAACATCTGAAGAACGGCCACTCGCTTCACTGGGAACGCGATTTTTCTATGGTGTCCTTGGACCGTGGCCTGTAGAATTGTCTAGCTTCTGTACTCTGAATTTTTTCAATTTTGATTTTAACGACTATTGTGATATTACTCAGCGAAGTAAAAATCGATTTATATCGTGTCATTTAATGTATATTTAGACCGGCAATTTAAAATTGCCAAGTCACTCTCGAGATAGGAATGCCTGTTAATGAAATTGTTGTCGAGCCACACTTGTCATAGGAGTCCAAAGGGTGAGAGCCTTTTAACTGAGTGACTTTGCGCTAACGAGCATACACGAAGACGCAACGGAAGACAAGTGAAATTGAGATGATAGATATTAAATAGAATATATGTAGTTTGAATCAATGTGGACGCTACGACAGAATTAACAATCAAAGCGAGATTCGGTGAATTAAGAAAAAAATCCTCCCTCCAGATACAATAACTTGCTCCCCAAACATTTTTTTGTATCGGTATAAATAACAAAGTTATTAGGTGTGGCAGAGTTAAACGAGACACCCTATATACAGAACTTTAACGATCGAGTAACACAATACCGTGAACAATAGACCACCCATTTAACTTCAAATACTAAATCGAATGGATATCGATTAATCGTTCGGAGAAACAACCAACTATCGAAGCTCATACTAGAAACACGTTCGAGATAATTAGTTTTTTCAATCACGAACGATAATGCGCACGTGTCGTGTCGATTACGTTCGCTGCGGAGAGGGGAATCGGAACGCTGGATTATCCACAATGTATGTATTTTGTTTTCTTTTTTTTTTGTAAAACTTTTTCTCGTTACAAAGTTTGTATTTACCGGGAGATTTGTCGATGTCACCGAGCCGACCCAGAGATTTACAGGAACGAGATTTGTTCGTTTCGGAATCCGTGCCAAAAGCGAACTGTCCGATCTTGTCGCGGTCCCCATGAAAAATTACGTAATCCTGGACGAGTGCTATTTAATTTTGATGAAACGACTGCTATCCGTCGGCGTATTGTATAATCGGTCGTCTAGATTAAAAGGCAAGACAGATTATAGCTTTGAACCCCATCGATATCGATCCTGAACGAATCAGTGGACGTTCAGCATCTCCGCACACTACTCGTGACGAAGTCTCACAGAGCTGTACACGCTATCATTTGGTGTATTGTGTAATCTGTTGGTCTAGGTCTAGGCCAATGATAGTATTCGTTGGAACATTGTTTCAGCCAAATTCCTGACGATCGTTCACGATTAAGCGACATTGTAACACTTTTGCCGTTTGAATCAGTTATCAATCTAGAATGACCTTTTGATAAGTCGTTGATCGCGAGATTTAAAAGTCAGTTGAACGATGCAGCACACTTTTACCATTTCTTGAAAACTCTCATCGGTCATAAATCTACGAAGACAGTCTATTTCTCAGTTAACGAAGCAACGTCCAGCAAAAGGTCGAAGTTAAGTAGAACTTTATTTACCGAGTTAATCTCAAGAGAGATTAATAAAGTTTAGAAGACTTTCTATATAGCTAGAAAATAACTTAAAACTGTACTTAAACTGTCTAATTTTCTATATCGTCATTTCTCGGGGTCTCTTGGAAATGAATGTCTCTGAGAGATCTCAAAGAGATCAGCCACCACAAAACAAGTGATTCCTTGACCTCCGAGGAATGACTATAGAGTTCCCGCGTAATCGAAGCGTTAATTGGCAGAGAAACTGAATGAAACAGTCATCATCACACCGCAGCTTCGTATCTGACCTTGTACATAGTATACGCTGCGACCTCCCGCTATCGCTGAGACCTCAAACTCAACTGCACTCAATTGATTGTAACTTCAGAGATATTTAAATATTTTTCGAATATAAGATACTTTCGTATTCGAACCTTCGAATAAAGAATACAAATATTGTATCTTATATTCGAATCCGTATTTCAATAGTTTTGTATTTAAATACTGCCCAACTCTGATTGTAAGTATCAAGCATGGACTACCTAAAATAATCACACTCTTCTAATCCGAACCTGCCACGCCATTTTCTTTGAAGCTCACACATAATAGGCTCATTTTGAAGACGGAAGTATCTACATTCATACCTAAAAATTGTTTCTTCCTGAACGCTCTCTGCACTAAACTATGAGCAGATGTTTCTGTCTGCAAAATTCAGGATCTGACTGAAATTTCTTCGCCAATCGAAATCACTATGAACACAAAGAGTGGAGACTCCTCTTTGCAACGGGGGTGTCCCACTTGGACTCCGACCGATTGGACACGTCCCGATTGGACTGTCCCGATTGGACGCGTTCCTTTTGGACTCCGTGCCGATTCGACTCGTGCCGTTTGGACGCCGTGCCGATTGAACTCGTACCGTTTGGACGCCGTGGTGGTTGGATTCGTGACGTTTGGACGCCGGAAATTTTATAATCGTTGGACGCCGCGAATTTTATAATCATTGCTTTTCGAAGTCTACATATGGTGATATTGTACTGTGAAATATATGGTTAAATATGATTTGGAATCTATTAAATTTGGATCTGAATTTAAATTTTTATGTGGTTTTTTTATGTGTTTCTTGTGTGTGAGGATATAACGTATTTTTACAAAAGAGAATAACTAATAAGAAATCTTCCGTGCCGTTGTCAAAAAAAAATATAAAAAATGGTGTTTGATTGTGAATATCATAATACAAATTTACATAAATATTAATTTTGTGCAAATAAGAAACAACTGTATAAAATATCGTACGAGTTCAATCGGCTCGGCGTCCAAACGGTACGAGTTCAATCGGCTCGGCGTCCAAACGGTACGAGTCCAATCGGCACGGCGTCCAAACGGCACGAGTCGAATCGGCACGGAGTCCAAAAGGAACGCGTCCAATCGGGACGTGTCCAATCGGTCGGAGTCCAAGTGGGCATCACTCCTTTGCGACAAAGCATCGGCAAATTTTGCGGTTCGAATTGTCCATCTCTATTATCGACTTGGCCGATGGTGATACAAGTGGATAATCCACCTGGGTTCGGTTCTCGCGGGCCGATAACGTTAGATCTTTTTTTTTCACGCAATTTTGGAATTGGCCGGGTCCCCTGCGTCACGTTATTATCGACGATAACGCGTGCCGGTGTTCTAAATTCTCCGGTTGCACCCCAGCAAACAAAAAACACCGAAGGAGATAATTTACCGAAAAAGTTCGATCGGGCCGGGCTCGGGCGTTTGTTACCGCGAACTTTACGCCGGACTTAATTTAATTTCGCGTGGCTCCCCGTCACGCCGCGCCGCGCCGCGCCGGGGGACGCATGTGCAAAACTCCCGTCTCCTGAATCGAGCTACCCCTCGCCCCTGCACACGGTCTACCTATTTCTTCGTTTTTTTATCGCCGCCGGTCGAGACCGACAATTTATGTTTTTCGCTGGCGAACCGGAGATTTACAGGGGCCGCTGCCGGTTCCGGAATCCGTGCCAAAAGCGCGCAATCTGCGCGATCGGGCCGTGCAATTCTCTCTCCGCGCCGCGCCGACGACGACGCCGACGATGGCAGGCACCTTGTCGATCTTCCTCCCGATTCTGCTTATCGCAGTTCGATACTGTTCGAGACGATAATCAAACGCCACTTCGTGGGGGTCGTCTCGAGGTGCTTGATCGACGGAAATGAACATCGTCACGATGCTGGATTAGACGAGGTCGTTACGATACCGATTCCTGTCCGCGATTAGAATTTAGGCGAGAGAATCTGGAATCAATCACCTTGATCTTGATTTTTATGAATGCTATCTTTAACCAATTCTTACCATTACGCTGCAGATCATTAGCAAGATAAAAATTGATTGCTTATCCTACTTGATACTAATATCGTTTCCAATTGTTGCAATTGAGTACCGATTACTCAGCAACTTTTTCATCCATGTAATCGCCATTTATTGACACAATTTTTTAAACTGGAAGAACGATAATCTATTTATACGTTCTCACGATTTTTCACGTAGTGCGCTGTTAGTAAGCGACATACAAAGTTCGTCGATAATAATCACGTGTCATTTCGTGTCGTTCATAATCGTCAGTTCGAGTGAAAAATCATTTCGATATGAAAACAACAACGTTAACTCGGCAACATCGATTCTGTCGATTATGTAGTGCGCTACATTATCCCGCAGTATATTCGCATGATTGAAATGACTCGAAAGGTGCAGACACCAATTATTAACACATTGGACATATTAATTAGCCAACAAATCAACAAGACCCACGGTTTCGGTGATGCGAACCAATTTTAAAGTCTCGAGCCAATTAAATCCAATCGAAATCATTTGAGCCGGCCGCGTGTCGTCGTCCATTATGATTCCGCGTATCGTCTTTCATCAGGCCAGCGCAACGCCGCACAGTGGGACGACTTACGTAAAATCCCCAACATGGACGAAAAATTCAAACTTCTTTTTCCCAGTAAGAGGGCTCATAGGATCGTTTTCTAGGCTTTTCGGAACAAGTAAAATGTGGGGACACTCCAGGACATGTCAGTGATAACGCCATGTTTCCGGCATATGTGTCTAAAATCGACAGCTCGAGACTTGAATTTTCATGAAACCGTATCTTTCTATTTAATTGTTCCCAATAGTTTCTATCTTTAGGTAATGTTGTTGTGTAATTTTTTCCTACTTATGAGGTGTATTTGAGCTGAGAAAAATATAAATGAAATAAAAAATGGCTGTATTAATGTTTAACACTTGACGTTTAGTAACGTTGTGGGCATTTTGCGTACATTTTGTCGCGTTACAAAAAAGTGCCGATTTGTTCTGAAAAACGAACTCTGCAGGTGTTTACCGTTGGTATCTAGTGAGAGAAATACGTAAAAATTATATCCCAGTTCGTCCGATTTTTCCCGGAAATCATGTTTGAACATGTGGTTTCTAGAGTGAAAATCCAGCAAAACGCAGTGTTTTTTGACTATGTAATCTTAATTCTGCTCTTATCGTTCAGTATCAGTTCTCAACTTTCCGTATCCGTGTACAGCGAACAGTTTTAAAACTGTTGGAATTGTGGATTTTCATTGCGTGCATAAGAACGAATAAAGATTGTAAATTATGAAAAAGGGTATTTATTCCATATTTCTATGACTTGTTACAAGATTTACATACAATTGTAGTGTTCTGTGTAGAATGCTTAACAACAAAGATAACGAAATAATATAAATAAGGAAGACAACGAAACAATATACAGGGTGGGGCACTATAAACAGGTCTCCTGAATAATTCGCGCGCTTCTGAAGATCGAAGAAAATGCGTCAGACCAAACTGACTTGATATCGAGGCGCTCGTAATCTGATGTCATTAATGTTTTTATAAGCAGAGACGCCAAGGAGATATGAAAGACAACTTCATTTTTTTAAATGTAATGAGGTATTTTTTAATAATCAACCGACGCAGCTGGACATTCGTTATAACAAAGTACTAACCTATGTATGTCGAAAAGTTAGTAGTTCAAAAGATATTTCAATTTAAATAACTCTAAAACACCAGTACCTACTGTCGTACTAAGACGTTAGCGTTTACTTACTAGTGTAACGTCTTAGTACGACAGTAATGTTCAGAAGATATTTCAATTTAAATAATTCTAAAACATAATTACTGTCGTACTAAGACGTTACACTAGCAAGTAAACGCTAACGTCTTAGTACGACAGTAGGTACTAGTGTTTTAGAGTTATTTAAATTGAAATATCTTCTGAACTATGTACTAACTTTTCGACATACATTAGTACTTTTTTATAACGAATGTCCAGCAGCTGCGTCGATTGATGTATTAAAAAATACCTCATTCCATTTAAAAAAATGAAGTTCACCTTCATATCTCCTTGAGGTCTCCGCCTATAAAAAAATTAAGGCGAAGTTTCCGTTTACGTCCATTCTCAGAATTCGATGAAATTTTGAAAATAGGTTCTTTTTTGACTAAAATGACGATTGCCAGAAGGATTTTTGCCGACTCGAAAAAAAATTTTTTTATCATTTTAATGTCGCTCACTACCTTACCGACTTACCGACTTTCTATTTTATATAGAATATCTTCAATTAATTGTAAAAATGGATCATCAATCAAATCAAATCATCAAATAATAATAATAATAATAATATAATAATAATAATAATGAAATAATAACTAAAATAAATAATATAATAATAATAAAATAATGACTAAAATAAATAATATAATAATAATAACTAAATAATAAATAAACTTTTCGGGTTAAACTAATCCAAATTAATTCTCATCGTTCAAACCTATTAAAATTTTCAATTAGAATTCTACCGTATTGAATAACAAAAAAAAATAATGAACCAAGTAATAACTACCACGTATTATATGCAGCTGTAATACAACGATCATATTTTCCGGTTTTATAGCATCGAAAGGTACCTAGTTTTCCTCTTGCTTCAACATACATCATTTTATTTTTATGTTTTCGACAATATTTTTCCGTAGGAATTAATCCAAGTTCTCGCACCCATTCTAGTGCTGAATTAAAATAATTCATTTTTTTAATAATATAAAACAAATTTAAATGATTCATTATAAAACTATACGACTCTAAAAGCAGTTGACGAACTGTCGCATCATACTGACGCATACGCACAGCACGAACATAAAGTAGAAAGTCGGTAGGTAAGGTAGAGCGCGACAGTGAAATGATAAAAAAATTTTTTTCGAGTCGGCAAAAATCCTTCTGGCAATCGTCATTTTAGTCAAAAAGGAACCTATTTTCAAAATTCCATCATATTCTGAGAATGGACGTAAACGGAAACACAGCCAAAATTAATGACATCAGATTGCGAGCGCCTCGATATCCAGTCAGTTTGGTCTGATCTTCTTCTATCTTCAGAAGCGCGCGAATTATTCAGGAGACCTGTTTATAGTGCCCCACCCTGTATATTGTTTCGTTGTCTTCCTTATTTATATTATTTCGTTATCTTTGTTGTTAAGCATTCTACACAGAACACTACAATTGTATGTAAATCTTGTAACAAGTCATAGAAATATGGAATAAATACCCTTTTTTCATAATTTACAATCTTTATTCGTTCTTATGCACGCAATGAAAATCCACAATTCCAACAGTTTCAAAAACTGTTCGCTGTACACGGATACGGAAAGTTGAGAACTGATACTGAACGATAAGAGCAGAATTAAGATTACATAGTCAACAAACACTGCGTTTTTCTGGATTTTCACTCTAGAAACCACATGTTCAAACATGATTTCCGGGAAAAATCGGACGAAGTCGGATATGATTTTTGCGTATTTCTCTCACTAGATACCAACGGTAAACACCTGTCGAGTCCGTTTTTCGGAACAAATCGGAACTTTTTTGTAACGCGACAAAATGTACGCTAAATGCCCACAACGTTACTAAACGTAAAGTGTTAAACATTAATACAGCCATGTTTTATTTCATTTATATTTTCTCAGCTCAAATACACTGTGCGCCGCGCCGCGCCGGGAATCCCCGTAAGGGTACGCGCCCAGTGGATCCGTTTTCGTCCTACATCAGACTTCGGGACACACGGACGAGAGTTTCGAGCGCCTCGAGAGGCATGTGTTGGTGTCTTTTCGTCCGCTTTCGTCCGGAAATGTGCTCACAGTGGACCCGTTGTAGGACGAATCGGTCACGGTCCGCAGGTAGTTCGACCTTTTCGAGCGCTTCGAGAAGGATAACAATGGACAAACCCCATGGGGTCCCGACGTCTGAAGAAAATCAAATCATTTTGTTTTTCTTCCTACCGTAGGACGAAATTTCTATAGTAGAAATTATGATATTTTGTGATTTGTTACGTAAAATAGAATATATACATGGAAACATTAATTAGTGACGAAGGGATAAACAAGGCAACATTACTTTTAATTGTCGTTTATTTTAATTATTATTTCATTGATCATCAGATTCTTGGAAAAAACTGAAAGACATCATTCGGCTAGTGTTTTCATTTCCTTAGTTTTAAAAATCTTAATAAATATAGATTCGAAAAAATCGTTTATTGTGACCTTATTCGTCAGAAAGTCACAAAAAGTCGCAAACTTTTGGATTATAACCAAATAAAAATCAGTGGGCTCGAAGGGTCTCAATAATACGCATACAAAAAAAATTAATAATTAGCTTTGTATTTTTTTATAATTTAAAGTAATGTACTCACCGCACTGAATAATATCTACACTATGAAACTTTCGAAAATCAAGGAGTGCATATACACAAAAACAACACAGACATGAGAAAAAAATTTTTCCTTCGAATGTATGTCGCACTTGTTTCCAATATCAGTGTTTGTACTTGGGTTCTATTAAAATCGACGGTCGATGCATGAATACTGTAATATTTTTCAATACACATGGATTTTTTAAAATGACATTATCATAATAAACGAATTATTGCACGTCTTGGGGATTTTGCACCACTGTGCGACGTACGATAGCGTAGCGGGTTTGGGAACGTGCAATAAAACATTTGGCGTGCAAATGGTCGGGTCATTATTGGGCGATCGACAGCGAAGCTATTTTTCAGAAAGCTGTTTTTAGCGCGTCCAATTCATGATTTTTTACTGTAAAGTAATTTACAAATCACAGTTCAACACGTATTGTCCGAGAAAGTGCCGACTTCCAGCTCAATAGTAATGAACTCTCATAAACCCCTCCATAGAGAATAAGCTTTCATTTATGTTATTTTGTTGTTTTCCATTCTTCAATTAGCCCCTTTTCATGTCCCATCAGTTATAACTCCATAAAGTAATATTTTATACTTCTAAATTGTGAATGTTTTCTCTAAAATCCGTATCAATGACTCCGATCGGGAACATTCTGCCAGGGGTTGTACTAGCTCTCAGGTAGTAGCTACATCTGGAAAATTAGATCGATAATATCTAGTCATCTATTAGATTTGTAATATGTGAAGGTCAATACTTTGTAACGCAGAATTTTGTGCCTCATCCGAGTTCGAGCAAAAATACTGGGCATTCTATTTAAAAAACTGAAGCTGACCTTCATATCTTGAATCAAAGTAACAGAAATCAAATTGAAGCACTACACAAGTGCCCCCCTAGGAACCATGCAACATTTGATTGAACATTTTCTTCGTACAACAAATAGCTTGCGAGTTATTTGAGATCGTCATGTTGTCAGACTCAGCCTGCAAACTAAAAACTGCTGCGAGGCTCGAATTGTTTGTTATTTTGGGTCCATAAAATTGCTGAATATTCTCTAGACATGCTGAAACAAGACTCGACAGCGTTTGTCCTAAAATTACACCTTTCACATGGTGAAAAATCATTTGTAATCGATTTATGTCCAACAAGTAGTCGAATACACTGCCCCGTACGAGCGATAGCGGACCAGCAGTGGATTAAGATATTATAAACCGCTACCGCCCACTACTACGCGATTGTAGGGGGTGGCAAGACGCCATCTCGTATGGGTCCGAACTGGTGTCATTTGTATTGATGCGAGGCTGAGAAGAAGCCTTTTCGGGGCAGGAGCGAGGTGACGTTTCTTGGTTTGAATGCGCCGCCGCGCCGATTGGGTCAGAGTGGAGGAGGCAGGCCTCGTTTCACACGCATTTGCGGCTGTGCCGAAATATTGGCTACAGCGGCCACACATCCATGTAGCGTACAACGTCGAAGTCAAAACATTGAGACTGTAGGCGCGCGGCTGTGGTGGGGATAGGCAGACCTGGCGAGATAGGCTCGATTTGTTTATGTGCCGTTCCCGGGGCTGTTCTCTATGGAGGGGTTTATGAGAGGTCATTACTATTGAGCTGGAAGTCGGCACTTTCTCGGACAATACGTGTTGAACTGTGATTTGTAAATTACTTTACAGTAAAAAATCATGAATTGGACGCGCTGAAAACAGCTTTCTGAAAAATAGCTTCGCTGTCGATCGCCCAATAATGACCCGACCATTTGCACGCCAAATGTTTTATTGCACGTTCCCAAACCCGCTACGCTATCGTACGTCGCACAGTGGTGCAAAATCCCCAAGACGTGCAATAATTCGTTTATTATGATAATGTCATTTTAAAAAATCTATGTGTATTGAAACATATTACAGTATTCATGCATCGATCGTAGATTATAATAGAACCTAAGTACAAACACTGATATTGGAAACAAGTGCGACATACATTCGAAGGAAAAAATTTTTTCTCATTTCTTTGTTGGTTTTGTGTATATGCACTCCTTGATTTTCGAAAGTTTCATAGTGTAGATATTATTCAGTGCGGTGAGTACATTACATTAAATTATAAACAATACAAAGCTAATTATTTATTTTTTTTGCATGCGTATTATTGAGACCCTTCGAGCCCACCGATTGTTATTTGGTTACAATCCAAAAGTTTGCGACTTTTTGTGACTTTCTGACGAATAAGGTCACAATGGTTTCGGAAAGAGCGAGGTAACCGATTTTTTCGAATCTATATTTATTAAGATTTTTAAACCTAAGGAAATGAAAACACTAGCCGAATGATGTCTTTCAGTTTTTTCCAAGAATCTGATGATCAATGAAATAATAATTAAAATAAACTACAATTAAAAATAATGTTGTCTTGTTTATCCCTTCGCCACTAATTAATGTTTCCATGTATATGTTCTATTTTACGTAACAAATCACAAAATATCATAATTGGCCTCCTTAATTACTTTCGAGTATCCATACCTCCATGAGCGTTGATCTACATTCAATTAATGCACATATATCATTCCATCGGAAATAGGACCACTGTTTCGAATTTTTTGCAAATTTGGATATGTTGCAGTCTTTAATAAAATATGAACGTATTTCAAAGAATTCCTTGAAATCATGAAAATTGTTGGTTTTACGGACGTGCAGTATGAGGTATGACAAGTTTTTCATTAAATTATAACGGCCAAACAAACAAAACGATGAAAATTAGTCTTGGGTGCTCATAGTGAAACCATAAGAGTATTCAATAAACATTATTTCACAGTTGAGAAAATATTTGTTTTCATAGTTTATTTTGTAATTGTTTTAAACAGGTGCATTGCTATCAAAGCACCAGAAAATTGAAAAAATAAAAATAATGATAATATAGCCCCAAGTGTCCTCTTTACGGACCCGTTTTCAAAAATACGGATACTTCAAAATTGACGACATGAAAATTATTTGAAGTGAACGCTGCACCGAAATACAATCGCGCGAGGCCCGTCCCGTCGGTCGATGCAGGACGAAGCTAGAAGGGTCTCACAGACGGGCCTACCCACACATTTGAAACGTCTGACCGAAGCCTCTGACGTCACCAGGTCTGTCGGTTGTAGGATGCACTGGGCGCGTACCCTTAGGCTAACGCCTTGCGCCGACGCGACGCGACTCACAGTGCGTTGTTATGGGACAAAAATCAAAAAATAAACTTCCGTGTTATTATACAATGTCGTTACTGGAGGGTTCTTAGGATTACACAAAAATTAGCTGCCCCTAGCTGCCCGACAATTAAAAAGAAATTTTTTCAGATTCTGAGCGATCTATTACTAATAAATCTATCTTCGAGATATGGGTTTCAAGCAACCACGAAGAAAGAAAAACTAAGGTTTTTACTTTCACTCGAACTGTTTTTGAGCCTGTTGATGACGTTGAGGGCATACATTTCTAAGAAAATGATACTGTCCCGATACTGAATGATACTGTAATGATTTTTGTCCCAAAATCCCATTGACTCAACGCACTGTACGACATCGCGAAAATCGTTGCAGAAAAATCAACATGTGTTCCCTCGATCATGTTTCAGCTATTTCGAAATCAGAAACAATTTAGCTGCGTAATCGCTTCGGAGAGATAATGGATGATTTTGCAAAACTATTTCCGCGTGACACACGCAGATCCTTGATCCCTGAAAAATGATGCGATTGCGCTAAATTGCTTCAGAGTTCGCATTTTGGGGTGAAATGACCTTGATCTGAGGAATTCCCAGTTTAGAATATGACTAATAGTATGTTAAATGAAGCAGTGAGATTGGGTAATTAATAGAGTGGGATTTAATACCGTTATTTTGTGGTATCATAAAAATTGTGAAATATAATCCAAGTTACCTTAAATTAATGGATCGATTTTAACAGTGAAATTGGCGTTGATTTATGATCGGAGATGCTAAAATTATAGTACAACGAATCGTAATTTTCAGTTCAGAATGCAACGATCGTCCAACCTCTGCTAAGTACAGTAATTTTAAGTGATATAGTTTTGTTTTTCGATGGCCAGTTCGATATTAAAGCAATCGAAAGTTTTTCGAGCGAAGCGAGGCAAGAATTGCCAGGGCCGAATCAATTATCGGCGATTTTCGCGATACCGTGTACCCAAATATCACGATTGTAATTTACCGTCAATTAGAAGCTATTGGTCTCTTGACTCGCTGACCTAGCCGCAAATTATACGTATTATATATTATATTATACATATATATAGAGAGATATATAGGTATAATATGTGTATATGGTTGAAAATAGCTCGTTGCCAGATACAAATCAATAACCTCGAGCGATCTGATATAATATAATTTAGTAACGCAGTTATATGGGACAATCTATATTAGTAACGGCGCCCATTCGGTGATGGGTTAAAAACAACGTACACGAATTTTCGCTGGTATTTCCAACGGTGCGATTATAACTTGCTTTCAGCTGGTATAGCAGTCGCGATAGCAAACTTTGTGTCAATAATTTTTGCGTATGAATTATACACAAAATGACAGAGTGACGGAAATATTTACCGTTTTAGACCTGATAACGGCAAGAGCATTTGTGCAATAACTATTAGACTGACGACACTTATGCAATTTTTGCATAGTAACTATTTCATTGAAGTGAGACAAGTTTCTTTCGTACAACAAAGCGTACAATACAAAAAAATAATGATTGTCAGCCATCGACAAATATCAATAATTACGGAAGAAAAGAATGTCCAAGAGTGAATATTCGCTCCGTACGTGAATTCCCCAGGTGGCCCGATTTCTCGTAGTAAAACTAAAAGATGGTCTGCCGTTTCCAATCGAAACTCCGAAAAAATCGTGTGGCCACTCGTCGAGTATTTTGGTAAATGGGCTGCAATAACCGAGAAGAAAATAATGATTGCCAGTCATGAAACCGAACGTGTTCCTTGAAGTCGGAGACGAAGTGGGGGACTTTTTGCAGAGAGGGGAGAGACTCGTGCAACAGATTTATACGTAGTTGGCCAAGCTGAAACTAGCCATTTGCGAGCGGAGACGGCGCGGCGCGGTGTCGCAATCGTCGCGCGATCGTCGTCAACAGGAAAACCGGCAGAAGAGACTTGTACAGATTGATAGTCGGAGTTCTCCTTTCACTCGCGATTCGATTCGACTCGATCCGATTCGATTTGCCCGAGACCTTCGGTCCTAGACGGTCAGTCGTCCCGAGGAAATCGAGCGCACATACTCGCAACGACTATCGCGACGATCACCTGTTTGGAGCTGTTCTACCGCGGATCTACTGCTACGAGGATCTATCAGCGATCCAGGAGGAGCGAACTAGAGGAACCGATGTCAGTCTCAGGCCGGAAGAGGTGCAGGGGACGAACGAGTAATATTCTCGTTGCAAGTTCAAGGCCGCAGCCGTGAAAAGCCAAGCCAGAGCCGCTGAGAGCGGACAAAGTTCATTCTGAGAGTGCTTGCTCGCCTGGATGAGGATTTTGAGAGGCTCCTAAGGAATTTATTTGAGACAGGTACGTCCTTCTTTTTAAATGGGAACCCTAAGTAATTCTTAGACTGTGTTGTTAGAATTTTCAAAATTTGCTGGAATATAAAACTCGATAGAATTTAGCAATTTCTTGTAGAGCTCTCACTGTACGGTTATCGAAATTATAAAGATGGCATCTCAATAGGCGCTCGGCGTGAATGAATGCTGTTCCGTTATTTTTAGTAGATTTTATTGCACGGTTGTTGGGGCATTAAGATTTCAAACAGGATTTCGCAGAGCGTCGTTTAATTATTCCAAGTAGAAATGAAATGCCACTTCTCCGTTATCAAAGTTTAAACTTGGATATAAATGTGAACTTCATAGGAACATGGAATTCCTTTTTGATACACTACATTATTAACTACGAAGTAGAGCTCTATATACATATATAATAATTGGAATCGTGATAGAATCGATAATGCAAAGACTTGGCGCATCTCTTATTCCATCGCATTAATAGATCACTTCATTCCGAGTTCCCCGTGGAACTTTTCGAACGAATATTAATTCTGCTACACTCATCGTAAAAAGTTATTTTGGTAGTGCTATCTACTTTTGCATGTTCGTCAGTATCATGTATTTATGGCGATTACGATTTAGCGTCAGCGAAAGAAAGTTAATTAATATATTATTGAATACATCATCCAGAATGATTTTTAATAGTATTGAATAAATCAAATATCCAACATTTTCTTGGTATTGACGTGAATATGATTTATTATAATATTGATTTAATCTAATACTTGATAGTACTTGATTCAAAGTGTGAATCGTAATAATTCGACACAGAGCCCAAAGAAAGCATCATTCGATGCAAAGGCAAAAGATTAGGCTTAAAAGCTTCCCCCATCAAAGCACACTCTAGCACGGTCCCGTTCGCTTCACCTGAAACATACTTGTTGCACTCGCAGCTCTTTGATACGTCCCGCTACAATTAATCGTCGAAAACGTACGAATCGAATCGCGAAGAACCTGCTATATTTCGAGCGAGTTCGAAAATCGTTGGGGAAAAAATGGCATGCAGTTGTCGTCGCACTGGAACGCGAAATTGTAGTGACATTAACGGGGAGCACGATCAAAATTGCACGAAAGTCGAATCGTTTATGTCCGGGGCACTGAGAGAGGCGCACATTGGTTTAAAAATGCAATTCTAGCTCGGCAAAAATAAAAGAGAAATGAAATGGTTATAGACATGTTCATTTGCTGCCGAAGATACTCGTAATAATTCATTTCTAGATGATTCATAGATCAGCTACAATTTATAAACGTGTCGCGTAATTGTCACGTAATTGAAACTAGTGTGCGTCGTCTAGTTTTAATGGAAAGCTCGTTCCTGCAGGTAGCTCAGGTGCCATGGCGGGAAAAGAGGTTTTTAAAGCGTTTGTCGATCGACCGAGAGAGAGAAAGAGAGAGAGAGAGAGAGAGAGAGAGAGAGAGAGAAGGAGAGGGAGAGGAAAAAAGAGCGAGATAGAGAAAGAGATAGTGTACGAAAGAGAGAGAGCACATCGCACAGTGTGACGTTTCGAGCATTTAGGGGAATTTAATTCCGAAATTGAACATTTTTAAAAACTGCGTATTTACTCTTACCTTGAAAGCAATACCTCCGTAACCCAGAATCACTATTGTTTTTAATTATTCATCGCATTCAGATAAGAAAAATAAGCCTCAAGTGCAACTTCTGCCTATAAAAATGATGAAACTAAGTCAATCGTCAGTGATACTTTACCTGAATAAAAGTGTGTGTATTTGAACTTCAATTGTTATTGTATTTAATTTTTGTGATTATTCAATCTTTTGTTGTGTGTTTTCAATATTTTTAGGTCCTAAATATTATACATATAATTTATAATGGTTGATAATCATACAAAATCGAAGAACTTTTCAGTATTTACCAATGTTCTACAGAGTAAAACTTTATTATACAGGGTGTCCCAAAATTCCTTCAACAGCCGGAAATGGGAGGATCCCGACGTTATTTGAAGCAACATTTTCCTTTGCAAAAATGATATCCGCGGCTTTGTTTAGGAGTTATTAACGAAAAACACGGACCAATTAGAGCGCGACTTGAATGCGAGTTGTTACAGCAGGCCCGGCGCGCCAACTGTCTATTGGCCGACTATGCCAACTTGCGTCTAAGTCGCGCTCTGATTGGTCCGTGTTTTTCGTTAATAACTCCTAAACAAAACCACAGATAACATTTTTGTAAACGAAAATGTTGCTTCAAATGACGTCAGGAACCTCTCATTTCCGGCTGTTGAAGGAATTTTGGGACACCCTGTATGAACGAATATGGTCCTGAGACTACACTGAATGTATACATTGAAGGATTGTCTAGTCAGCTATGAAAACAATTTTTTGCGTCCGCCTGCGTCTCTGTGGAGTTTTCATTTGTTTTCAACAGTCTTACGCTGTCACCTCATGCAGTCGTCTAACACAATTTATCCGAGCAAGAACGCGTCTGTTGATATTCACAAACCTGCACTTTGATTGTTACTGCATTAAATTGTTATTGTTTTCATTTGTTATTGTTTAACTGTTGTTGCGTTCAATTGTTGTTACATTTGATAGTTTTTGTCTTTTGTTTAGTATTATTTATTTGACTTTTATTTGACATATTGTTTATTTTGGTATATTGACATATGTCATATTTATTTGACATGTTGTTTATTTTCACTCCTTAGGGTAAGTTTCCAATATTTTTGGTTTAAAAATCTGGTATATGCTTTAGTGACCCTGCATAATTTATGACTAGTAAAAAACAATTACTATATAAAAATGAAGAACACTTTTCATTGCATAGCGAATATGAATTTCATTCCTCATCGAATATTGAAGTTGTGATTAAATAATACAACAGACGATAATGAAAGTTCGTCTGATTACGATGAAGTCAACTCCTGTTCTTACACTGAAAATTAATAGGTGATACACATATGTATATAGTATTGTTAATGAAAAGCTTCTTCTCTATATTTATTTGGTTTATTAAAACTCTGAATATATTTATGTAAGAGTGTATTTGCAACTTCCTTATATCATTTAAATTAAGTACCCTTTCAAATACTAATTTGCAAGAGTTAAAATACGTGTTTTCGGTCAATACAATAAAAGTCATGTTAAAATAATTAGAAATCACCATATTTTGAGTAGTTTTAACAACATACATGATAAAGAAAAAAGAAACAACATCATTAAAAAGTTAATGCTCCTAAATGTTCGAAACGTCACACTGTGCATCGGAGAGATTGGACGTCTCTGTATCGGATTCGCTTACGGCAGGCTTTAACTGTCACCCGATCTCTTGCGGCCAAACGAAATTCGACAGGTGATCGAGCGAAACCGCGGAACAATTTGTCCGTGAATCGTGATCTAATGAAACTGGGATGAAACGTTTGAGATATAAATTAAGCCCCCCCCCTCCCCGCCCCTGCGCAAAGCGTCTCGTCCGCGCGATTCCACCGGAGGAAATTAGATTACGCTGTTATTATTAGAAAATGTCGCCGAACGTTGCACTTGACGTAAATTCGCCGCGTACCTTTGTGCATTTATATCTCGTAAACCGAACCAGAAAACTGCGAAATGGACCCGGAATGGATAAAATCTCATCCAATTTCGATTGGTCGCTCGCGAAATTTCACTTGATTCCACTTTGCGACATTACGCAAAAATTCTTCGAGAATTTGGCGCACGATTGGCTGTACGGTTGGTTGCTATTGCTGTTTAAGAGTCACTTAAAAAGTCCTTAAGCATGACTTCATGATAAACTTAAAAGAATTACGATATTATCGCCGGTGGATAATGGTGTTAAAAATGAATTTTGGAGTGTTTTTCGCGAAGAAAAGACGGCAAAATCGTTCGTAAAAAAAGAACCGGTTGGCGCCGACAGGGATTCGCGATATACATTCCCGTGAAACTAGCCGTCAAATCGAAATCGATTCGGGCGTTCGTCGGCTGCTGGAGAACCGGGGAAACGGGGACGGCGAAATACGAAAGTCATTGACACGTTTCTGTACGTGTACGGTTGCACATACGATGCGCTGGCAAACGCCGCTGACAGCTTTCCTAAGCGGAATACTTTGCGAGTTTCAGTCGGAGACAGGAGTTCCTTGAACTCTTCTCTCTCCCTCTCTTTCGCTCTCTGCAGCCGTGCGAATTTTCGATTTCGCGTGTCCGACGGCCGCGCCACTTCCGGTTCGATTCCGCTAGGAATCGGCGAATCGTTCCTCTTCTACACCCTGACCATGTTTTTCGAGGTCGTGGACGCGATCCAAACTGAGCACCACGGATCACGGTGTACACCCCCGTTCAAAAATATCCGCGAAACTATTTGCGAATTTTAACCCTTTCACAACAGTGCTCTCTGTTTGAAGTTTTTGCAACCGTGGATTTTTTTAAATATTAGAAATACATATCTTCTATATTAGAACCTTAAATGCTGTGAAGAAAGGATAGATTAATTTTGTACTACATACTACATACTGTATGGTTGCAGAGATTACAGATTCTTCATCGTTCAAAATTTCTTAGAGAAATAAGAACGTTTATATTTATTGTATGTCTATTATATTCTCCAATGGCTACGTAAAAATTGTAATTATGAAGACTGTTTACGAAATAGACGATACTATTGAACGCAGTGTGGCCAGACGAGTCCGACCTTGGAACTCGCGAGGGGAATACAGTACCCCTTCTCTGATGACCAGCAATATGCGCAAGCGCGACGGGGATCGAGTGGCGTTTGCGCGATGGGGACGCAACAATGACAGATGACATATTACAAGTGTTACGTTATTGCCGCGTATCGAACTTATTACCTACTTAATGAAATGAATCATATGAATCGTTCTAGATATTATCAACATTCTTTATTATAAATAAAATGAATTGTAACATGTGGGAGTTTCAGTTGTGATGTGAAGTATGCTTATTATGTATAATAGGTATGTTGAAAAAAATGTTGAAATCTGTACTACTGAGTTACATTCCAGTAAAATCATAAATGTCCTAAAAATAAATCATAATCTATTTTAACACTTTTAAGGAATGGACATAGCAAGTTTTGGAACTACCTTTTAACCCAAAACTTGTAATATGTCATCTGTCATTGTTGCGTCCCCATCGCGCAAGCGCCACGCGTCGTCATTCGCGCTTGCGCAACGTGTCTGCCATGCGAAATCCCTGCTCCCCGCCACGCTTGCGCATATTGCTGGTCATCAGAGAAGGGGTACTGTATTCCCCTCGCGAGTTCCAAGGTCGGACTCGTCTGGGCACACTGATTGAACGTGTTAAAATTATATTGCTGTAGTGAAAGTAAGAATCGCATTGTTAACGGTAAAATTGTTTCAATCATTGTTGTATGAGTATATTGTACACCCTCTGTCCCAAAAATAACTGGAATGATTCTAGTTTAGCGAAAGTAGTGGTGCCATCTGTTAGTCGGAAATTGATTTATGAATCGTGAGCGTTTTTTACTAACCTGAAAAAATTTCATAACATTTCGTTCAGTAGAAGCCAAGATACGACGCATTTAATGATAGTAGTTTGTGTACATCGGTCGAAAAATGAATAAGGAACAAGCACATGCACCTGCTCATCGTTCATTAATTGTCACTGATTTTTTGACCAAACATCACATTTTTTTGCTTCACAACATCCACCGTATTCACCCGATTTGGCTCCCTGCGACTATTTTCTATTCCCGAAGCTGCATTTGGCAATGAAAGGAAATCGTTATGCATCAATTGAAGACATTCAACGGTCAACGACGAGTAATCTCAACACAATTCCGATCAGCGATATGAAAAAGTCGTTTGATGCACTTCTTGAACGTGCGAATCGCTGTATTTCTGCTGACGGAGAATATTTCGAATAAATAAAATGATTTTTGTCAAGATCTTTTAACTACTTTTGATTCTGTATAGCCATTCCGGTTATTTTTGGGACAGAGGGTGTATATCAGCAATTTTTAGCAAAGATTCAAGTGTCTGGATACTTGTGGACGGGAGTGTATATGCTGAAACATGCACGACGGATTAACTTGCGAATAAGGAAGACACCGTTTATCTCGAGTGTCGCGAACAACGAAGACACCGTTTATCGTCAGTGGACGTCCGTCGATCGTTTATTGCGAATATTTAACGCCTCCGTAAGAAACTGAAATTTCTTCTCGCTGAAACTGTAAAACGTTTCATTCCATTTTAGCTTGCATTATTTAACAATAGAAACACTAATATGTTTACATTGACTATTATGAAGTTGTAAGAATGGTCCGTCGTCCGAGGATTAATGCAAACGATTTTTAATTTGCATGAAGCTCCGCAGTCTATCGATCATACACCTCATACATTTGAATATTCATACGTTTCAGTATGAACAGTCTTACGAGTTGTTCGTAATTTGTTTCGATCAAGACATGGTAAAGATCAAAAAGACCGACAAAGAAGTAAAAAGTGTGAAGGTAGGCTGCGTTGAAGCAATCGAAGAAGCAATTTCAATTATAGACCGGTTCCAATCCGATTCTACAAAGCGACGGAGACATTCTGCAGGCGAATACCAATGAAGGTTGCGAGAGTCGCGATAAAAAGTGACACGATCCACATGACACTCGCGTGGGTTTGTTACGTGAATCGTTGCAAAACTTGTGGAAAAATGTCCTCGTGCTCAACGAAGCCAACGAGGTCGCCGCGCCGGAAGCGATTCACAACCGCGATAAGCACAGTTCTTCTCCGCGGTTCATAATCGGACGGAAGTTATTCCGGAGAATAGAGGAATTCTGATGGTTCTTCGGCTTCCACCAGGATCACCCAATACGTGGACTAGTAACAGCACTAACGCAGACAGAAAAAAGAACGGGAAACTTCTGTGCATTTATCCAAAGTTCCGGATCCAGATAAAGGGTCAGCCATTAATTGGGCAGCCAGTAAACACGCCTAAGATTAATCATTGCGAAAGTGTTTCGCGATAATTCTTGATTATTAGTCTGCAGCAGTGACCGATCGTTATCGTTCTTGGAATGCCTTCGATTGACGAGAGATCGCCATCAAAGTCGGCCTATCAGGGTCTATCGATCAACTAAAGATATACAGGGTGGGACCATAACTTCTCTCCAAAAGCACATTGTTTCGTCTTCGGAAGCTCAAAAGATGAAAATGCATCACTCTGTATGGATATATCTTATAATACACTCGACCACGATCGATCATTCCGGAAAATAAAAAACCTACGTTATCAGTCTCGTCGTCGCGATACGACCGGTTTAATCTTACCCGATGATTTGGACGATTATCTCGCACGTATCGGAGATCAAGCGACCCTGCTTCTTTCAGAATTGTCTTTATCAGTCCCGATACGTTTTGACCACCGGATGGTCAGTTGATTAATTTTTACAGCTCTTAGCGCTGAGATAACATATACCATTAATAGGTTCCTTCAAACGATTCAACTAAAATTGCTATAACTCCTCTAAACCAAAAAATTCGAGTACATTCATCAAAAGCTAGTTGACAAACATACCAAATTAGGAATTATATAAGATTCGACAACTCTCTTTTAAAAATTTCGGAAAAATTGCCTTGTAGTGGGAGACGTATACGTAGAGCAGGGATGGGCACGGGTGGGGCCCCTCAAACGCCTGCTTCCCCCACCAAGCTTCCTCTCCGTGGCGCTCCTCGCGGCTCCGATGCACGAGGCCTGCGCACTGCTTGCGACGGACGAAGCGCGTCTTTCTTTCATAGTAACGACGGAAGCTGGTGGGGGACAGTAGGCGCTACGGTGGGGACGGCTTTGCCTCAATTGAGGCAAAAATGCCCATCCCTGGCAGGGATGGGCACGGGTGGGGCCCCTCAAACGCCTGCTTCCCCCACCAAGCTTCCTTTCCGTGGCGCTCCTCGCGGCTCCGATGCACGAGGCCTGCGCACTGCTTGCGACGGACGAAGCGCGTCTTTCTTTCATAGTAACGACGGAAGCTGGTGGGGGACAGTAGGCGCTACGGTGGGGACGGCTTTGCCTCAATTGAGGCAAAAATGCCCATCCCTGACGTAGAGGATACTTTTGTACATTTTGCTCGTGTTAGGCGAATTCGATTGGACGTCGATGAGCGATGAGAAATTAATGAACGTCGATCGAGGCGGTCGTTTCGACGGACTCGGCGAGCCGAATAATTGCTTGTTTCTCGTGCGTCAGTCCGCTTATTAAGCGTCCATAGTAACCGGGCGCGGTTACACGATAATCTAAACGTATCGCTCCTTCTATCTCTCTCGGCCGTTCTTCGGAGCCGAACGTTTCTTCTTCGCCAGCTGGCGAGTTCGTTAAACCGAAATATCGAGCGAAATCGGCGGTTTTTTTCTAGCAGCCTGGGGATTTTCGTTTGAAACGGGCCGCGCCGCACCGGTCGGGGAAACGTATGCAAATAATTATGAACGCGCGCTCTTGCTGTGGGGAGAGCAAGCGTATAATCAGGCGGGCTTGTAGCCCCCAACAACGTTTCGCTTTTCCGCCCCGGAACGGGATTAAAAATGCAAAACGCGGGCAACGTATCATGCTTCAATTAAGGCGGACGCGCATCTCAAACTCGTCAGGGCTTCGAGACAGAAAAAAATACCCGGAGCCGGCACTGAGACTCCGAGGTATTCCGAAATGAAAAAATGTCCGTAACTCCTCGCGAAATTCGTTAACGTCCGCTTCACCTCGCCTCGCTTGAATCGGGAAACGAATGGAATCGTGATTACGGGACGTTTATGCGAGTTTCCATCCTCCTCGAGCACATTCTTTATCGAATTAGTCGCACAACAGACCGATAAATTAAAGCGAAAAAGAAAAGTTGCCTCGGGGTCACAATTTTCTCGTAACTCGGGTGAATTAATTGTTAAATTTTCATTATTTAATCGCCGGGAAGGATTGCGAGAAAAATCGAACATATCGCAGGGACCGTGAGACGTATTACAGAATTTTCTCCGATCTTTTAGTTGCAAATCCGAGTCGCAATAAATTGTCGTGAAAAATCTGGCAAATGGTAGATGCTTGGATCGATACAGGGGCATTTTTGCAATTTTCTCGATCATCGATTCGAATGGTATTAATTCAAGGAAGGGTCCCCAGCGTTTACTTTGAGTAAGATTGAATCCCTCGCGAGACAAATGAGCGGCGCTCGCGAAATCGTGTATAAAAGATGTGAATCCTTTGAGGAGCTCTTCCGGGCCGTTGTTACAGTGATTGTAGCATCGCCTGCGCGTGGGGGAATCGAACGCGTTCAAACGAGTAAAGTCGAAAGACAGAGAGAGAGAGTTTCCTCGAGCACGCCGATCCGAGCTTTTGAATTACCGCGATGAAACGAGCATCGATTGGATCGCGTTCCGAGCGAGATATTTCGAGTGTTCATTCCGTTCTCCGCGATTAAGGTCGCTTTAACGTCCGGGCACAATGATTCTTTATCAAGCGGCGCGTGGCGCGCAGCGAACGAACGACGAAAGAGGTCGTTTAAAAATCGAGACGCTCGATCAAGCCCGGCTGTCCACGCTCTTTCTCTCTCGCACTCTCTTCCAATTGCTAATCACGAGGAAAGCTTTTTTATGTTGTTTGTTTAGCCGTATGGGCGCGAGCTTCAAGCCACTTAAGCGATCGAATCGGTCAGCGGACGGTCGAGCTGTCTCCGGACAGAATTTTCCAAGTTTTCCCCTGGTGGAAAACGCCGCAATTTCACGGCCTTCGCTGTGTTTATCACTGAGAGTTCCTTGTCACCGCTCATCCACCAGACAAACTTTAAAGCCCTACCAGAATCCTTGTAAACGAAACGGGAAAGTCGGCGACTGAAAATTTATGGTCTTCTTTTTGAACACTCTCCTTCATCAACAGAAAAAGCATTGTATTAATCCTGCTGAACGAGGATTTTTTAAAAATACTACTCCCTCAATATCAAAGTACATGGTAATAATAAAAAGTGCTTGATTAGACTCATCCAAGTATTCAAATGCTCGAGACGCTGTCTAGAAAAAGAGCGGAAAGAGGACTGTAACGAGAGGAATGGAGAGTGAGGGAGATTTTGCATAGTACATCGAGGAAAGTGTTCGCATAAATCCGGCGCAGCGAAAAGTTGAGAGAACTCGTTGGGGTCGGCGGACAAGTCGACCGATCGAAATGACGAAGAGTCCCGATATTTCTGGTCTGGGGGGGGGTGTGTGTCGGGAAGTTTGGTCGAGTAATTAAGTTTTGGGAAGCCCTGTCACCGGCAGCAGTTCCAAAAACCTATTTTCTCGCTGCCGGTTATTTTTCGGGGAGTGAAAACGGGCTTGCTGTTCCCAGTTTCAAGAAAATGAAAAGGGCGATGGGGAAGAAAGTACGTGGATTTTGCGAGGGTCTGCTCTCTCTCTCTCTCTCTCACTCACTGATTCTCTTTTGGGTGGCACAAGAACGAAACTGGGCCGACACGGGTCACCCTCCTCGGTTTTTCTTTTGGTTCTTGTTTTGTTTTCGACGGGGCGCCGAGCGGTCTCGTAAAACCGGGTCCCAGGTACGGGTCAAACGCAGCCCGTGCTCCGCGCATTAATATTCGATGGGGACCGAATCCGCAGACCGAGCCAAACTGCCGCCACGAGCTTGTAAATTTACATTGGAAATCGGCCGGAACGGGTTCACTTGAAACACTTCGGGGAAAAGAAGTTCTCCCGCGGATCCGGGCGACGGCCCGCACAGAACCGATCCTGAAACCCCGCATTACAGCCTCGATTCCCGTCGATCCGATCCATCGATCGGCCCCGGAGCAACGGGACCATCGACGCCATCTTGGGAACTCGAAACGCGAAGGCCTTCCAAGATTCTGCTCGATTTATCGGGAGGAAATTTAAAAAATTTTTAATTTTTTAATTTTCGCCAATAGAGGCACATTAATAAAAATATTATAAAAGTGTGTCATGCAACAACCGTGAAAAGAGGGCAGCGAAAAACATGCAATAGATGCAAAACTATGCATTAAAACATTGCCGAGCGTTCTCAAGGAGACGCGGTCGAACAGCGTGACGGACCAAGAATCTATTTGTTCGAACTGCAGCACGCGAAGCGCAGGAAACCGTGCGCGATCGTGCACCGGTGTTTGTCGAAACCGCCGGATCTCTTTTTCCCTCCCGATGCGTTATCGCCGTTATCGTTTTTCATGCGGCCGTGCCACGGCGAGCCCGCGTTATCTTCCGGCCAGTTGCATTATCCCTTTCATCCAGGAAACAATTTCCCCGAACAGTTTCGCGTGAGCAGTATTAAAGGCCAGTCCGCCAGGTAATAACGGTTAGCATAAATTAAAGATTAACTTTGCCGGCTGGATCGGGCCACGTAATGCCGGTCCCATGCTAATTTCTTATCGCCGAGCAATTACTTAATCGCATCCAGTCGAATGCGCATTTGGACCAGCGTCCACCGCTGATATGCCAAGAAACATCCGTGGAAATCGGCTTTCCACCGCATGCGGAATTTTTTTTTCGCTAATAAAAAGAACAATAATGCGGTGACCCGGAAAGTTCGAAAAAAATGCTCCCACGTGCAAGAGCAAATCGTCTACTGTGGTAACTGGAAACATTATTGCATCTAAAATTAGCAAAGATTTCGTCCAAAAATCGGAAGGACTATTTTCGAAACCCAACGGTATCTGAGCCAGGTCGCAAGTACCCGAATAATTTTCGCCAGTCGATCACGAGCGGAAAATCGCGAGCGGAATAATTTTTGTCGTAGAGAGCAATAAGCTCTCGGTAATTCAGACGAATAGCAATCCGCTGGAGGATGATTTCTCCGCGAGCGATAAACCTCTGAGCTACAGAGAGCGAGAGTGAGAGAAAGAGAAAGAGCGAGCCGCGCAGGATTGCACGGCTCGGAATCCACGCGATTGATCGAGCCGGCCCCCGACGATGCATTATTATTCTATCGACGGAATTATTAGCGCAATTAGTTGCCGGCTAAACGGTTTTAAATACCCGGACACAGTGTCGTTGCACTACTTCGCCGCGGTCGTGTGATCGATAGAGCCTGGAGCCGCGCGCTTTCGTTGCCGTTATCCGACGCCGGAGATCTTTTTATGGCTCCGCGCTCCTATTTCATCAAGATCTGCTCTATTTTTTTCTTTTTACGTACGCGTGCATATTGGCCAGGATCGAGATCGCAACGGAACGGAACGGCGCACAGTGGGCCAGATCGCCGCGCTAGCTGTTCATGAGCTAAAAAATCAAAGTCCGCATATCGATTTTTAACGAATGTACAATGTTTCTTAAATGTCCATTACATTCGAAAACGATAATATTAATTAAAGTTATTAAAAACTCTCGTTACAATAAGCGTTCAAAAATCAAACTTTTTCAGATACGATTTATCACCGAAATAATTCCTTTTCTTCGTAGCGATGTCCTGGAAAACTTACTGAAGATTAAGTGCCCAATTTTGTTTTGTATGAAGCATGTATATCTATGTTGAGAACGCACCAGGAATTAAACATTAATGTCCATAATTTGTTATAAAAAAAAATACTTAGTCATCTAAGGAATACCGTCAAAGTTTTTCACCTTTGACAAGGGATAAGTTAAAAGTGTTATATAGTGTCGTGCTCTAACAAAGTGGAACATTTTCAGCAACGTCTCCTCTTAAAGATCCTGCAAATTTCACACCAAAATCGACCCAAGCCTGGACATTATGATGGTTTAAAGCGTCGTGTGACACGCAATTCAGCGGCGAGTCGCGTTGCACAAGACGCATTGTATACTGTGTATTGTGTATATATGGTATAGTATATAGTCTATAGTGTATAATGTGTAGTGTGTAGTGTATAGTGTATAGTGTATAGTGTATAATGTGTTGCGTATTGTGTGTTGTGTGTGCGTGTGTTGTATATTGTATATTGTATTAAATTATTGTAAAATTCAAATAAAAAGTTCATTATGTTTGTTAATAAGAATTATTGTGTAGATTTTTTATTATTAATAGGTAAATATAATTACCTGCAAATCTGTATGGTTAATTGATTATAGTCGGTAACTTTTTAAAATATAATACTTATGTTTGTTTGAATATTTGTAATTTTTTAAATAAGACAGTAATAACATGTTTTTGTTTTCTCACTAATTTTAATAGAATTCATTGATTCAAAAATTATGGATTACTCTTGTTTGAAAGTCTGAACAGCCAAGTTTGCATTATAATTCATCATTCACACGATTTTTCAGACATTTCCGGTGGTGTGACAAAAAAATGTTTCCTACAAAAAGTAATCAGTACTCAGTCTTCTACAAATCTCAATACAAAAAATTTAAAGAATATCTTTTTTTTAATAAAAAATTGTGTTCACCTTGATTATTTATTTATAACTATATATTTTTTATTCAATACTATTATAGCTGACGCTAAGACGAATCCGACGATATATTTAATGTGGTCTTTATGTTTTGAAATAATGGTGAAATAGGCGTGAACTGCTAGTACGGCGATCTGGCCCACAGTGCGGCGCGGGCGCGGTGGATTTTTCTTTCGAGCGCGAACTTTTCCTCTGGGCAGAAACTGACTGAAACTGTTGGATTCAACAATTTTGTCCTTGTTTTTATCTAGCCGATATGCGTTGATTGTATACAGTTGAAATTTCAATCGGCGCGCGAGACAGCGCAACGGGACGAAATCATTCAGCCGAGAAACGTTATTGGTCCGCGATTGCGCGAAACGGCGCGGCGGCTTGTTATCACAGAGAAAGCGAGTGGGAGTGTTGCATTAATATTCCATAAGGTTCGAGCTCGCGAAATAGGCGAGAGATCGTTCGCGACGACGACGCGACGCGACGACGAACCTCGCGAATTTACATTGGAGATCGGGGGCGGCTCGGGAGAAGAAACGAGGCTGAAAGGAACGCCGTGGAATATATCGAACGGCATGAACAAAAAAAAGGGACACGGGAACGCGATGGCCGCCGGGATATCATCGGGAAGAAAGCGCGAATCTCGAGGGCGTTTCGCCGATGAAAAATTGCGACGAAGAATGGCCGCGAGTCCGAGAACCAGTTCGCGAAAGACGCGCGTAGCGTCTCGTCGCATCGATAAAAATGTTAAAAGCCTCCGGAGAGAGACAGGAGAAGAAGAACTCTAGGGAAAAACACAATAGTGTTCGCATGAAATGGAAAAACTGGGCTTGAGAGAACTGTTGCAACGTCGATTTAGTTTCTTGAAGCGTTTGTTGCATTCTTCGTATTTTAATCCCGGGCGCAGATAATTCATTCATTTAGGTTATTGTCTGCTATTTTTCATGGGGACAGCGTTTGTAGATCCAACAGAAATAAAAATCGCACTAAATTTTCATAAGTCGTGAAAGCATGGAGATCCGCAGTCTAGTTGCCACAATGGAGAAATTGTGTTTCTATAAATTAACTCCGGTCCAGCCCTATTGTTTCTCCGAAATACCGTGAAGGGCAAAGAATAATCTGGCACAGAAATCCATAATTCTATTGCGAATTGAAAGTTTGTCGAAAGGAAACGCGATGAACGAGCAACGATACCAAGTGGAGGATTAATCTTGCCGGCGAAAGCCGTCGGAAAACTTGAACGAATCCGAAACAATTCCAACTTCGCGCGTACCTTCATTACGGCTGACCTTGTTCCCGAGTTTGCCAGCGTTCTTTGCAATACCGTTCTACGACGAGCTATTTACGAGATCCCGTATCTCTCTCGTGTGTACGTTCGCGCGTAGCATGTGCTCGCTATTTGTAAACGGTCCCGTGACATTCTATAGCGAGATAAGCTCATGGAATCGTATCGAAAATTTAAAACGACACAGCTGACTCTGAAACGCACCGGTACGAGGTAAGACTAACGAGAATTAGAATCGTTTCCGGTGACTATGTTCACATCCGTGATCTTCCCGACAGATAACTAGCTAGACAAAAGTTATTTATGTTTGTCGATTGTAGATTAAATTCAGAAGAATTGCTGCGAACATTTTTAACGGGGTCGTCGTTTATCACAGTACAGAGAAAAGCTTGTGGTAGCTAGTGGGATTTTGTAAAATAATTTTATGTAATTCTATTATAATTTTCTTATACAAAAACAGGTACAATCAAACACATATTTTGCAACTTGAATTTTGGATTTCACTCAATTAGTACACACCGTTTGCAACACTGTGCGGTTGTTGAAACCGCTGCATAATTGCGAATTTGCCCCAAATTTGTGGACACAATTAGTATTTCTGCAAGTGAATCATTAATAGACTGCAGATTTAATGCGTTCACAATAGAATGTGTGTGCGTGAAATATGAAACGGCAAATATTTTTTTGAAGAACTTTAGAATACTAAATTATCTAATGTGTAATCGATTAGTAAGGAATTCGGCGAAGAAGCAATTACGTTTTTTTCCTCGGCAATGGTTTCGAGAGCACGTTGCAAAGATAGGAGTATCTCTGTTGCAAATAATAAAAGGAGAGATTCCTCCAGTCATATTTTCGGACGTGCAATGCTATGCGCGACTCGGTATCGCCTCGCGCCAATAAATTAAAAGTCCCTCAGCCGGCCTGATAATAATTGGACCGACCTCCCATTGTCTCACTCTCACGCGTACATCACTCCGATAACGTTCGCCCGTTATCTATTCTCGCCCGTTCCTTTTCAATACAACAACCAGTTTCCGCAATCTCGATGGAACTTCTCCAACACTTGACCCATTAAAGTGTACGGAGTTTATCAAGGGTGCACACAACTGGTGTTACTCTGTGGATACAAAACGGACCAAAATCGCGAAAGATTCCTTCATTTCGAACTACGTTCCGGATTTCTTCTTTCTCTACTACCGAAACTATAAAAATGTTTCCTTCAGACATCGTTGAACCAACCTCTTTCTTTTGACACTTTTAAATTCCGTAATTTCCATATCGAACCAGAAATAGAGGTAAACTCCCCAGGAATGAGGAATTTTAGAAATTATATATTTCCAGCCCGCTTCGTTCCGGAGTTGGAAGCATGAACGGAGGAGCGTTTTAGGTACATGCTTCACGAGTCGTTGTACAGAGGCAGAACGACAGTAAATGTCGCGAGTGATTCGAAACGGATGATTCGACACGGTTGGTCGTATCGCAGGCGGATCGTTTAGGGATTTGAAAATTCAATAGCTCCAGCGTGTTAACACGGACGAAGTCTCGATAATCCGGGAAGCGAAACAGGCTCGAATTAGCTCGGACACGGATCAATCGGAACTGGTGCGATCTTATCGATGCAGTTTTTTTTTATTTGCGCTTCCAACGTTCTATCGGTCGTTTGTAGCGATGGGACGGAGTGTCTTGCACCAAACGATTCGGAATTTCTTGAGAAACTAAGAGGATCAATTTACTAGATGCAACGTAAAAGTACCTTTTCGAAAATTTTACCGGACGACTTGAGGAGTTAGGAGAGTTGAACGCACAAAATGCAACTTGCTAGTCAAAATTATCTCGGATTGGTGGATGTATGTTGATCCCATCCCTATTGGTTAGTATAAACAGCAGTCAGTCTGCGGGCAGCTCGCGTGATGCCCCCAGTCGGTAGCGATAGCGCATCAACGTGACTAATTTTTATGGACGCCCCCACTCGCAACGCAAACATCAGACACAGTCTCGTTCGGATCGTGACCTCCGATCAAGCGAATCTCGGTTTCAGATTAATGAAGATCTCCGACCGTGGAATCTGATTCTACTCCATGTTTGTTTCTCGTGTTTCGTACGGCTCGACGATCGATGCGAAACGCTGTTGCATCGAATCGTTGCACCGTGAGCCATCACCGGTGCTCGAAAGTCGAAACGGAACAATGCACTCTTGAAACGATGTTTTTAGGCGTTACTGGAAGCTTAGTAATTTAAGCTTTATACAAAATAGAAATTTTCTACTATCAGCTCGAAGGCACAGGAGCCAAGTCGACATATCTTCATTCCGTTAAGAAAGTATAAAGTAATATAACGAAATCCTTAAATTGTTTTAAATTGTACTAATTTTTCCGTAAATGCACCAAATCCGCAGCCAACTCGCAACGCGATAAAAGTGTGTAAAGTCGCACAAAAAGCTCCGAGCAAAAAGGATGAAAATTCGAAGTGATTCCCCGGTTGCTCCGAAAAAATCTTCTCGTATTTTTGAGGGAAGTTTAAAGACCAGGTTCACTTTATTCAATTACACCGGACAACTTTCTTCATCTTTCAGGCGGTTCCATTACACCGACCTTGGAAAAAGTTCCCAGCTTCTTGAACGAAAAACTCCCCCACCCTATTGCAAAAGGAAAATGAGCGAACTTCTCGAGATATTATGATGGGTTGGAGAATGTTCTTGCAAATAAGTAGAAAAGCGAGAGGGAGGGAGACAGTGAAAGAATATAAAAGAACTCGGACTTACATTTCACATTTTCATGTGATCTAATGTTTCGTGATACGAGAGCTGCCGGGAAATACTGACTACCATTGCTGCAAGTGACAAAAGAGACGATAATGAGTTGGAAACAGGTCTGGTGCACCCGAGACACATTCTTCGACCAGACAAAGGTTATTGTTTCGAAAATCCATTGTTTCTGCTTCGACCTATAAAAAGGAAAATTGTCTACGCTTCAACTAACAGCTCTCTAGCATGATTTTCGGAAAAGGGGGACACAAAATGCGTTCCAATAATCTGATCGAGTCTCAAAATAACTATAAAAGCAACGTTAACAAAATTTAGATGTCTGATTCTCCTTATCAGCTAGAAGAATGTTTGATCCTAGATATATTACAACGTCAACCAATCTACGACCCTAAGAGCGTCAGAAATCGATGTGGGGGCAATGGAAAATTATGTTCCCAACGTTCCAAGAATTTCCAGCCAGTGTAAGAAAGCGGTAGAAAGTGAAAGAAAGAAGAGGATAAGGGCAAGGAGGCGTATCTTGTACGTTTCTACGGATTCGGGCGAATAATTTCAAGGTATATTGGCGATCGTCCGTCCGGGAACGATCTTGTTTATCCATATCGTGGTCGAATTGAAAATGATAGAAAGCAAGGGAAAAGCGAAGCTGACGGGATGGGGGCCGGCCGGCCGGCCGGGTCTTCGGCTATCTTCGAGGATTAGGTTCGTCGTTCTCGGACCCGGAATATGACGCAAAGGAAAATATTGGCGGCGAGGAAGCCTGTATACGTCAACAAAAGCGGCAGCAGACTGCCGATCGACTTTCAGAGCTGTTTCCGTGTAAGCTTCGCGAAGGCCCCTTTGGGACGCGGAGTGCACTCGAACGTCCATCTCGCTTTCGATTTATTCTATCTCGAAACGTACAGTATGTATGTATGTATGTATATATGTATACAGCGTGCACGAGACCAGCTCTTTACCGAAACCCGCGTACCTACTTGCCCCGAGACGGGAGAATATTCCGAGTTGCCGAATGCGACGTATTAACATAACATTATCATGGAAATTTTGCGTCCCTTTGCCCGGACTGCGCTGCGTTTCGCCTTGATGATACGGCTGCACTCTGCCGCCGCTTTGCCCGCCGCAATTTCGTTAACAACGATCAGCTCTTTACTCCGGGACTGGTAATCGAACCGAGTAATCGATCCATCTAAATGACCATGATGATCGGCCGGAGGAACCTACCTCCAGAAATAATAATTACCTCTCCGATCGACCGTGCGGGATCGAAAGCGTGAGAAAATTGCAGCGTTACTGCGTCGGAATTGCATCAGACGACATACATATTATGTCGGATGGAAAGTTGGAATTAAAGGAGGCTGCTGACAGTAGAACCATTGTTAACGCATTAGTTACTACAAAAGCCTGTGAGTATGATTCTCAATGACTGTTCTGTACTCAAATATCTTTTAAAAAATAATCGCGAGAGAAATAACGAAGGTTTATTGTTAGTTCGTGTCTGAAAGTGCCATTACATGACATTTCTGATTTTTATAAAGCAACGTGAACCGATTTCGTGGAGCTTTTATAGATTTGGCAATGAGCGCACTAATTCCGTTGATTAGCTCATCGCCGTCATTGTTTCCCGGGGCGTTATCGAATCGAAATGGAAGAAAAGTGTGGAAACGGATAATCGCGGGAAACAGGAACTGGTTAGCAGGAAAATAACGATGAATGGGCGCGATTTCCATGGCACGGGTCAATGCGAATAGCAGTGAGTAATCGCGAGATAAGGGGACGGAAAATTTGGAGGAAAATCCCCGGTTTCATCAGCCCCCGATACAGAAAGTGTTTGCATCTTCGAGACAGTTGTACGATAGAGCCAAAGTGGAAAGGAAACTCTGACTTCATCGGTACAAGATTTCCTAAAGGAAAGTCGAGCCCCGCGATTCTGAGAAGCTGTATTACACTTCATCTCCAACGGTGAATGTTACTAGCACACCCGAGGCATTACGAAAATTAATAGCCGGGGAAGAAACATCGCGCATTACGCGGTTAAGCAGTATGTCGAGGAACACGCTAATTGCATCGACGATTTAGATGCAAATCTCCCCGGGAACTTTTTTCCCCTTTCGCTGAAGCAATTTCATCGGCGATTTATGTCGGGGTGTTTCACTAACCATTCAGTAACTGTTGAAGGACGCAGAACTGCCATGAATCAATTCGAAAGCAGTCCGTTCCAGCGGAACTGGTTTCGGACAGGCTAACAACTTATTAAGTTGTAATGGGAATGGGTCAGTCGAAACGCGGTCTCTCAAAGTTACAATTCACATATGTATTTTATGTATGTATAATACACATGTATTTTTCACGATAATACAAGATATATTGTTCCATTAAAAAAATATCAATGACCTTGAAATTTCGAAAAATGTGACCTTGAAGAAAATCCTATATTGTCAAGAATAAACAAGGTATTCAAGATACTCGAGACAGTTTCAACCCTTTGCACCATCCACCAAATTTTTCCTGAACATCGACGAGATTTTATTCGAATAAAAGTGGATCTCTTGAGGGTGCGGGCGCAAGTTACGGTCCTGGCGAAAGATGCATCTTTCACATTTCACGCCGCCAGTTGCAGTAACAGCAGCCGCATAAACAGAGACCGCGTGGCTTTTATTTACGTGTTGGCGTGTTGGCCGCAACGCGACGGGCTCGATCGATTTTCCGCGCGGTGTGCTCCTTTTATTTCAGTCAGTGTCGGTGGACACGTTCGACGAAAATGCTGAGCCTCGTTGAAGAACGATAAGCCCACGCAAAATGTTGGAGGTTCCGAGAACGCGTGTGCTTATCACACTAAACGCTCCGACTCCGAGGCACGTTTCGTCGAGGTCGTCGTGCTGCCGAGGTTAGGTTCCGATTGATACTCCTTCCAGTGTCTTTCCACGGGAACCGTTTTTTACTCTCAACCTAACCGAAACCATGCTAGATTCCCTCTTCGGGAACGAAGTCGCGCTTCTTCCGCCGACGAAGATGTTATCGTTTCCGCGGTTCTCTTATCGATCCGCTGCGAGTGACAGCTCTCAGACGAGCAGACGCTACACCCAGTATCAATGGCATGCATCCGACAAAGTGCCCGGCACTTTGTACGTCTTCCTTGTTTTTTCCGCGTGTCGGGCGGTCAAAGACTTCATAAGTTGATGGATCTTCTACCCAGACAGACCTGTTCTACTTCAGAAACAAATCAAATCCTTTTAAGACTAGCTGCTAAACACAAAAATTTGTATGTCAACATGTGAAATTTTTCTTAACAGTTCTTCGTTGAATACTGTAGCTGTGCGACTTGTATTGTACATTGATTGCGAAGCTATTGTATAGAAGTTGAGAGTACACCTGACACTAAGTTGTTATCGGTTTGTTTTAGAATTGAGCAGACATGGCCTTATTACGGTGCATCGGGATTTTTGTGCTTTTGAGTAAGTTACTATACTTTCGTTTGTTCTTGTATGATTTTTGTTTACTTTGTTTCTTTGATCCTGTATTTAAAGGATAATTCATTTTTCAGTCGTGGGACAGACATGGGCAGACTTGGTGGTCTCGAAGCAGGATATCAAGGTTCATTTGAATAGCACCGAATCGTTAACATTTTCCCTGACGTAAGCATACTGTATTGTTTATCAATTCATGGTAAAATGCAACTGCTAATGCATTTTATTTTACAGGGAATCTGTGTCCAAAAATGCAACTGTAAGATTAGATGTGCAACATCCGGATTTGGTCTCAGTTTCTCCTCCCAGTTTTCTCATAGAAAATCAAAAGCAATGGAAAATAAGTGTAACAGGTCTAAACGCGGGTCACTCGATTGTTAGCGCTAACATTACACCTACAGATGTCGTGAAGTAAGTATACAAATCTAATGAATTAAGAAACAACAATTCGAATCACTCTAGAAAAATGGAAGAGCCCAGTAAACAGTTGAATGGAGTCTCGAATAAAGATTACGACATGTTGATTCACAGGGGGTAAAACAAACAACGCTACAAATTCGAAAATATTAACTGAATTCATCCTCTCCCCCTCCCCCTTCCCCTGTTTTATCACGGTTGAGCGATGGTTGTGTACATAAATATTTACTTTCATGACTAAGTCACGGAAAGATTTTAATCAGCGAGTACATTCACTAGCATCCAGTGGCAGTTATTTGAAGAGATAGCCTCCTGACCTGTACCGTTCACTGGATCTTAAACTTAAACTTCAGTCAGTCTGTGCACAGATTTTGAGCAGGCTACTTCCTGCTCTGGCTAGCATGTGCTGCGGTAGTTGCTAGTGGCAAATGTAACAGTTCGTTTTATTTATAAATTTTTAATGATTCAGTGCAGTTTCCAAAAGTTCAACCGTGTGCATTTACATACACAGTGTGACACAGGAATAATCGAAATTTAATCGAATTAATCGGAAAATTAAACAATAATGACACTGTTCAAAATAATTTTGATTCCTCAAGATCAATTGAACAATATTGATATAAAAAAGTAAGGGCACAAGCAAAAGATTATTTTTTAGTAGATGTTGTTTAGATGAAAATTTTAGACGATGTTGGTCTATCAATTGTTAAATTTTTTTTCTTCTAATTTTTCCAGTATTTCGCAAGCGTTTGTCAGAGTAACTATAGAAAAATCAGACGCTATTTACCACATAAGTAACGTAGTGGGATGGATATACTTTTTAGCATGGAGCGTCAGCTTCTATCCGCAAATATACAGCAACTACAAACGCAAAAGCGTCGTAGGTCTAAATTTCGATTATTTATCGTTGAATCTAGTTGGTTTTATTATGTACGGCCTGTTCAATTGTAGTCTGTTTTGGATAACCGACATAGAGGTATGTAACATATTAATTATTCGAATCAACGAAAAAATTCGCGTGTGAAAAACCATAACTGTACAGTCGCATTTTTCAGCTTGAATACTTTAGACGATATCCGAGAGGTTTAAACCCTGTACAAGTGAATGATGTATTCTTTTCCTTGCATGCAGTATTCGCCACTGTGATAACTATTATTCAGTGCTTTCTCTACGAGGTAAATAATTGGAAGTGGTTTCAGTAACGTGCCTTCACGAATTAGAGCTCTAATCTAATAAAGTTCTAATATTTTTAATTTATGATTATTTAGATTATAAAGATGCTTGATATATTTGAATCTAAATGAACTGAATATTCAAGTACAAGTCGATAATAAGGGCCCTAGTTCGAATCGCTTTAATATTAAAAAAAGACCAAGTACATACTAACGAAACCATAAACTTTTTAGAGAGGCAATCAAAGAATATCTATCACCGCACGTATTATCCACCTTGTATTCACTGTGTTTATAATACTCTCTATTATACTGGCTGCCGTAAATACGATAGCGTGGCTAGACTTCCTTTATTACTGTAGTTACGTTAAATTGTGCATAACGTTGATCAAATACGTTCCACAAGCATTTTATAATTACAAACGGAAGTCCACTGTCGGTTGGAGCATCGGCAACATTTTCTTAGACTTCACTGGCGGCATTTTGTCGATGTTGCAGATGATATTGAATGCATACAATTATGGTATAGTATTATAGTTCAGCTTGTAATGATCAGAACACAAATCTCTTAAACGATTGAACGACTAACGGGCTACTTTTTCGTTAGATGATTGGGAAAGTATTTTCGGAGACCCAACGAAATTCGGTCTGGGATTCTTTTCAGTTGCATTCGATATATTTTTCATTATTCAACATTACGTTTTATATCGGTACGTATACTTTTGACTCTTCTATTCACCATCCATCATTTTTCGAACTTCCTGTGCATGCTTTAATGCTGTGTAATGATTTCGTTGAATTGTAGCTAACAACTTACACAGACTTTGGTACTTACAGTGTTTGACAAATGCACGTTGCATGATCTAATAGATTTCTTTTTTTATTGCTGTGTAAGCGAATTTTGGTTAATTTGTTAAGTTTAAATAGAAGACTGTTTTTTAAATTACATTTTTTTCAATGTTGTGCAATCGAATTAGGTATGCTTGCATACATGCTTCTTCTGTTATAGATAAATATTCATGTAAGACGTAAGAGAAAAAAAGAGATCCAGATTTTTTTAAATTAACTGCGATGAAATAATTGATCTAAAAAAAAGCCGGATTGTAAATATTTCTTTTCAAGATCATTCAAATGTCATCTCGCTTCCCCCCTCTTTATCTTACATTGCACGCATCCTGCAAAATCATCAATTCTTACAGTGTAGACACCAAGAATGGAATAAGTGATGAGGCACTTCACAAACAAGATGATTTATATAACAAGGAAAAAAGGACGGTTTGCACTCTCTGTTGCAAATTCTGAGAATAAAAATATCAATATTCTAGTAGGGAAAATTTCTGTTTGAAAATGCATTCCGATAGGAATGAGAGTTCAGTATTCAGTATTTCAAATATTTCAATGGACCTTGTAATGTTGTAATGAAGTTTGTGTTCCCTTCTGCATCCTGCCGTATACGAACCACCGTTGAGATTATTTTTATTATTTTTTGGCTGTCTAGAATCTCTGTTGGTTGTTAGTTGCGGACAAATACAAGAAGAGACAGAGCTTTTAGGTCAATAGGTGTATATATGTGTAAGAATCAAATTTTGTATAGACTTTAGTATAGTTTGACAAATGTTTCAATGATTTAAACTATTTAAACAGTAATATTTTGTGCGAAATCGCCATCTTCTTCTATGTTAGAGAGTTAGCTTAAATAGTATCATCGATGAAAATAATGTAAATATGTCACAGTGCCAAATTAAGTACACTTGCGAATAAAACCTATATATTTAGTATCTGTTATGTCAAGATTGAAAAATGTTGAGGGATAGAAGCACACTATTGCAGTATGCAACATTATGCATCCAGTGGCGGTATTGTATTCTAGGTCACCAGGTAGACGTATTACCCTTGATTTGTCTTTGTTACGGATAACGATAAACATTCCAAAAATTTTGAACACTTTGTAACTGTTCAAGATCCTACATTTATATATTTATATTAATATTATTGTTGTAATAAAAATTGTCTGTGTGTTTTTCTGCATTTTGCCCTGTCAAAGCATTTTTACAATGTCATTACTTCTCTCCATTAATTTCAGAGAAATCAGTTAGCGAACATTACTTTAAGTTAGCGCGTAGAAAGTGCTACCGATGCTGCATGTTGTGTGTATGAAATCATAGAGGACAGATCATTGAGCGTACAATGATCCAGAATTATTTATATTATCATTTAAATATCAGAATAATTCTGTTTCATCGTGTCGAGTTATAGAAATCAATGTGCTCAACTTGGGACATCGTACAAAAAGACTTAATAAAATCCTACGGAGCAATCGAACATTTGAATGCTTACAATTGACTTATCTCGCATGATAAGAGAAAGGTTAACGGTTGTTCCTAAAACCTTCCACTGAGACGCTAATATCTCAGTGATGTAATAACAATGTTTATACAAATGTATCTGGTGTGGTAAGTTGGAGTAAATCAAATATTGCATGCGTAACTGACAAGGGAAGATCCCCGATCACAAAATTATCAAATTGTGAGAGTTTATAGATCATGCATATACATTTATGTATTATGAAGTTTTTGTTGCATTCCTAAAGTTTCGTGATTTTCCGAACCGTTTGGTGACCACCCTCTGTGAGCTTGTGTCAGCGTGTGCGTGTGCGTGTAACATTTACTAACACCACTAACTAAACTGACTTCTATTTAATTCTACTGCACTGTGCGAAATGCATCGCACAAAGTTATGCGTTTTTATCTTTCCTCGATCATTCTCTATCGCCGCCGCCATACTATTTAGTTAGTAAAAAGTGTTACTGCCTAACTATTACCAAGAATTCCTTTCTGCAGGGATCACAAAGAATACATCGAAATACCTGGTAACAATAACGGGGAGCAGCAAGAAGAACAACCATCAGTCATGGCAGAACAACCATGACTCGTAACAATGGAAAATTGACTGACTTATTTATATCTATGCTATATAACAAAAGCGAACCATCTATCAATCATTCAAAGACAAGAACAAATTACAATTTACACTTACGGAACGTCCTGATGCATTCGCCGATTCAAATTACAACGTCACGTAGCCTGGCGCACTATTTAAATAGATACACAGCTTGCACGACAACAAAGTTGCTTCCTTTCCTTGAATTTTGTAATTTGAACAAGTATCGAAACTGATCGAAACACCATTCGAATCATTCGATTTGATAGGTTGTTCGATCGTCCGGCATTCACGTGATTGCTCCGAGCCTGCGTAGAACGTGTTTTCGTGTGAGGTTATTCGAATCGTTCAGCAGAGAGGTACGTTCTGCTTGTTTAAAAAGTTTTATGATTTCGCAAAAGACAGTTTAATGTCACGTGAGTGTTCAACAGTTTTTAATGTTTGTGGATGAGTAATAATGAGATTATGTCAGAATTATATTTCTCGACGTCGATAGTTTATATTTCAAACATAACCTAGAGTCGCGCAGTGTTAAATACTTTTTAATGGTCAGTAAACAGCTCTTGTGTTTTGTATTTCAGAATGAACGTGTCTTCGCTTTTCCGAACAACACTAGCTTCCCTAACCATTCGCAGAAATCTTAATTGCTGGACGGCAGCAGTAACGAAGAAACATAGAAAACTGTACACAAGAACTTATCCTACACATCTCGTTCACCCGGATGGCAGTAGCATCATTATAGATTATCATGTACCAAGGCAAATCATCACGCTTCCTCTTGATGTCAAACTTCTCAGCGAGAAAGACCGTCAAGAGAGGATATTAGCTCGTAAACAAATCAGTAAAGTAGTAATTCAAGAGGAGGAAGAGGTTGACTTTGACGAAACCAAGTATTTTAAGAAGAAACAGGCATAATGTTCATCGAGATTTTATAGTCATTTGTAAAAGGAAGCCTTTCATTTTGTATTTTTATTAAAAGAAGATCCATGCACCGTATTTCATATTGTATAAGGAATGAGGATATCTGTAAGTTACATAACTAATCATTCATTCAACATTTTCACTTCTCGTCACATTTAAAACATCATCAATAGGACAAGAAACATTATTGTAAGCTTGAATGCTTCTTAATAAAACTATAGCCAAATTATTTTGTAACTACTGTCGAATTTTGTTTACATAAGTGTAATATGTATATAATACAATGGAACGGTTGAAGCGAATGCATCTTCCTATTGTAGGAATATATACACAGTACAAGCGTTCTAAGATAAAAGATAAATGGAATTCTACCGCTGCTGCACATTGTCATTAATTTTCTGAAAATATGTTCAAATTTATATACCGCAGACTTGCTAAAGAGAAGATAAATACCAGCTTGTGCAACTTGGGAAAGAATTCAATTTTTACAGTACGTGTTCGAAGTCAATCTAATTAATTATGCGGACCATGTAAAGACTATTAAGGGGAGCATCCACGCGTCGCGATTATTGGCGGAAAAAATGAAAGCACACGGTTATAGTTTTCTTCGCGTCAAATGTGTTCCGTGTGGTGTTCGCTGCTACCATTGCATGATCCAAGACTCGATGGTGCTCCATCAAAAAATTCTGATCCCCAAGAGACGTGAGTAAATTCTAAATGTTTGCCTATTGCATTGCATCTGTCCTTCCTTTCTCTTTGATAATCGCGGATAAACTTTCTCAACAAGTTGAAAATTTGATTGTTTCAAATGAATTTTAAAAACGACTTTCAGATGTTTGTTCAGTGCATAAAAATCTACAAGAATCGTCTACTGAACATCGATAAGAAAAATTGATGTTGAACAGAGTCGTCGAGCAGGTGTTATTTTGACAACAAAATCAATTAGCTGTCGCTCTCCGTACCATTACACGTGCTCCCGACGTATACATAGGCCGCGATCATCGGAATGCTAACAGGAAGAGCACAGATAGTAGTTCCGAAAGGGTACAGGAAGTCTTCCTCGATCGCCTATTGTTGCGCGAAAGCTACATAGTTTTCTAATGCGGGTAGCGGTAGCGGAGTACCCATATTTGGTGTCGGCACAATGATATAATATTTGGTAATGCGCCGTACGCCTGTAATTGTTCGGATGCTTTCGATGATGGTGAAACTACATGTTGCGACACCCCAGGAAAATTTCGCGGCCTCATCGTACCGTTGGGCAACCGTGTACAGGATGCTCCACAAGAGAACGGTTCCGAAATAATACGAACGAAAACATTTTACCGAGGTATATTTTATATATTTTATTCCGAGGTGCTCTATTACTGCAAACCGTGATTGTGAATTTTTATTTGTATTTAAGGCAGAGGAATGAAGGACAAACGAGGGTTGGAATAATGTCCTTTCTGGAAGTTTTACCATTTTTGCAACGTCCTGTATCATAGCCAGTCGGTGAAGCGCCAATACGCATGGAGAATTAATTGCAAGTGAACGCGGATCGTCGCACGCCTCGTTTATTTGTTCGCGCGAGAAAAACAAAAATAATAAAAACTTCATGATTGAGCTGTCCGATTCTTTGTGATAGCATTATGAAACTGATAGATGGATCCTGGTACTGTGAATGTGAATTGCTCTTGCATCAATGTTGCGTCGCTTGTCTCCGCGTTGCAGCACTTGGTCAAACACTTACTGTCAATTTACACATTCCGTACGCAAGCGTTTTGCAAAGATTTCACTTTTTCGTACCTTGGCGTGCGATATTGTGAAAAGATTGCGGTTCATGAAAAAAAAGAAGTCATATTCGCGTCCATTATTCATAAGAAAATAATTTATGCTTGCGGCTTCGAGATTGCCATTCGAGAATCGTTTCTCGAAGGAAATGAAACTCGGCTTTGGAATTCACAATTTGTTCACAGACGGCTTTGCTCTCTAGAGAAACAGGTTCGAAACATAATGAAATAAGCCTGTGACATTTAATTTCAACCATCTCGGACCCTCCCACAAAATAAACCTAAAACGAAGTTCAATATTTCAAGCTGAATTTCCTACATGCTACCATAATCACTGGGAATCCCTGTGCATCCCACAGATTCTACCATCCCTAATGCTCATGGTAATCCCCGTGTACCATCATGCAAAAAGATGATATCGACACTGGAAGGAAACGTGCGTCGGAGGAGGGACCAAAAGCCGAGACACCGTCTCCGGTCCGGTCTCGTCGCGTAAACACCGTTCGCTTATAGCAGGTAAAAGAGCCTCGACACCACCATGGTGGGAGTCAGTTCTGTTATAGTAGGCCACGAGGTAGCAGCTCTGGTGTTCCTGCAGGTGTAGCACTGGCCGAGTCGAACTCTCTCTTAGTTTCTGCTGGCGCAGCAGGCCTCTCGTTTTGCCGGGGAGTGCGCCGCTCCGTGAAAAGAGCCTCGCGATCGCCTCGAAAGCGATCCAGCCGGGCAATGTGATCGCGAAAACCGCGTGGATTCGCGTGAAAAAAATCGGCAACGACCTCCTCCATACACCAAAATAACCGGAACAAACCCCGCAAAACGGCAGAAGCGATTTTTGTCGAAATGGAACGATACAACGATCACGCTGGAACTTAAGGGATCGATAATGTGATCATTCGAGTGTCCGGAATCGTTGCGATCGATGAACCTCGTCAGTTTCGTAAGGGTGAACGATCGTACGGCCTCGTCTTCAATGATTTCTGGTCGCGATCCAGGTGTCTCGATCCTTTAGAAGGAGAAAGCGGAGAAGTTCAACGGTTCTCGACTCGTTCGCGCTTCGAATTCGGTCCTTTCCCGCCGTTAAAGTCTCCATTAACCACCCAAGCCCCGAGAATCCCCGAGGAATCCTGAAAATCCGGAACAATTTTGAAGTTGAAGAACGCGAGGGAAGCGAGGCTCGAATAATCGGTGGACTGTGAAAGATTGTTGATCGATAGAGGATCGCTAGATAGTGTGGAAGATTGTTGTTCGATAGAGGATTGTTGGAGGAGTGTTGAAACAGTAGGAGAAATCGACGGAAACGTCGAATCGGATCGAGCGAGTCGCGTCGGCTCCGATCGATCGTCGTTTCGCAGTCCTCGGACGTTTCTGCCGGTTCTCTATTGTTTACCGTTCACGGCAGCGAAGCAGACGGGAGAATGAAAGCACGCTGACCTTTCGCGTGCTTCGAAGTTGTTCGAGGAGAACCGATATACACGTGCGATTTTCGATTAGGCGTGCTTGTGGACGATGGAGCTTTGAACCAGGGAACAACTCGACTTGTCGGCTGATCCACCAACCGTGAGATGATTGGAAAATTGACGGTGTGCTTCTGGATACTCGGATGGATCAGCCTCTACGGTATGCTCATCTAATTTTACTCTAATTCGTTCATTAACCGTGGAGATATTGATTCACGAGGCTTGTAGTTGTTTTAACTTGAAATCAAGACGTTTCTTACGATGTAAAACATTTCTATTCTGTAATAATGGTTTTCTTCACTTTATGTATGCATATATGAAACCGAGCGAATTTACTTGTGTTATACATTTTTAGCGGTTTATTAGTACGAACAACTTTGGTTCTATGAACTGAAAGAAAATTGTTTTCTGTACTCTATACTATATTTCACCACAGAAAATGTCAGGTATTCAACGAATTACAACTACTCGAGAAATTCACGTATCGTAAAGATAAATCGCCTAATAAAACAAAACTAATTCTACAATAAAAAATACAAGTAGGTCATTTTGGTCTGGAGATTTTCATCGTTCGTATTTCTCTGTAACGATCACCAGTGACTTTTATCACGTCGCGTTGCGGGTTTAGAAAGTAACGACTGTAACGATGCATTGTACAGCCACTCCGAAACGGTCGATTGATTAATCTAACTTTGCGGAAATTAGATAATGTCTTGCTGTATTTGGAACACACGGAGAGAGACGTCTCTGCGTATAGTAAACGAAACAGGGGTAAAGGGGCAAACTGTTTACTTGGCTTACTTCGAGGATCCGCGAACAGCGAACACCATTCTTGTTCATTCCACGGGCGTGCAGTTTGTACAAGCTCCGTTGTATGAACCGTTAACGAATCGAGGACAATTATTTAATCGTGTAATCCGGCGCTGAGGTCATCGTTGCCGCGTCGCGTCGCGTCGCGTCGCCTTAAATTTTAAGCGTGTTTCTTCACCGGCGACTGACCACCGAAGTCCCTTTCTACTTTATTCTATCAAGAATACCTGTAGAAATTTCTTAGAACATTCACCGAATTTATTCCAACCTTCGGGAAAGATTTGGAAGGGATATTAGCCCCATGTTTCTTCTTCTTGGTTCGAACTTCTGCTTGGTTTATAATTTTTTAGAAGTACTATTATAAATAGCTATGAATTCACGGTCAGATAATCGAATATGTCTTCGTACCCAGTTCAATCGTTATTTTATAGTCAGTGAAAGCGAGTCTGTCGCAGCGTTGATATTATATGCACGGATCGTGCAAGTTTCATGCAGATAGCTTCGAAAAATTGTCTGCTGCATGCACGAAACTCGTAAATAAATTTTTCCCGTCTCGCTCGATAGAGCTTTCTCTATTGCAGATTGCGAACATAGTTCACTGGTAGCATTCCTTGTTCTTTGTCGAGATAGAAAAGTTATAGTTTAATCAAGCTTTCATCCCATCTGATAGATAGTCTTCTCATGTTTAGAATTTCACACTATCAAGAATCATCAAACTATCTCTAGTTCCTGAGACGCGGAGGAAAGTCCAGGTGTTTATTAACAAGCGTCGCGTCGATGAAATAATCGAAGCGGTTCGACTTGCTCTGCGCCCTACGCAGTTCATGTAACGCGCGGATACACGAGGCGTGCGTGTGCGTCGGTTTTTGTCGTGTCCGTGACCGTGAAACTATAACCAGTTACTTTCCTCATCCCGAAGAGAAATGTTAATCGCCCACCACTCATTTCATTTACAAAAACAAACCGTAGTAAACAGTTCCTGCACAATTTAACACCTCTCTTCCACGTTCACGTCCGACAAAGTAAAAACACACTATTTCGGAAAACAATGTGGAGCAGATTTCCTCCGTTAATTGGCTCGCCGGGAATGAATTCGGCCGATCTTCGCGCGGAATCCACTCTGCATATCAAAACAATGAAAATGATCCGTTCGCGAACGCTTTCTTTTTCAGCTTCAGCCTACTTTCGAAGGTTGTTGCGCGTGGTACACAAAAACCAGTAATAACTCATCGTTAACGACGCTTCCCGCGACTTTACGCCGTGAAGATCGCGATCCGAAACGATCTCTCATAGATCCAATTTGTCGTTTCTCGCCTTTGTCCCCGGGACTACAACATGTAGTCCGTTCAAGTTGAAGCGTGAAAATCAGGTTCGCAGACTATACCGTCACAACTCTGACCTTTTTTTCGTTCCTTTCGACCGGCATCGGCATAGAAAATAAACCGCACCTTCGGTTTCGTGACCGAAAACGCTCTGTTGCGTCGCGACGTCCCTCGTGATTCATCACCGATCATCATCCTCCAGCCACTTTTCTGACGCTTTCAACGAACCTATGAGCGGACAGTTTCGCTACAGTGAATGAAAAATTGTTCTATTGCCCGCGCTTTTGTTGCTGTGTTACTGGAGTCGCGGATGTCGACGCTTGGACGAGTTGCTTGCCTTTTGGATGAATGAGTCTGATGATGAATGGTCTTTAGCGAAATAAAAGTGAATTCGCTGTAACATGCAGGAACCATTTGGTCTTTCTTTCTTTAAGAATGTGAGTAGGTCGAAAGAAATTCAATGTTTCTGCTGGTTAGTCGACAGTGCAATATTGTTTCTTCATCACCCCCAAAAATGCCCGAAAATCGCAGTCTTCGTTCACAGTGTCCCAATTTCGAATCATCGGGCACGTTTCTCAAAAAAGTGGTTGGCCTCGGTAGACTCGATTTGTCGATCAAATAGAAAGCTGTAGAGTGGCCTAGGCTTTGCCATAGTAAACCCGGAGGCTTGTACGAGGTGCAAAGTAATTTTGAAACGTTGTCGTTCCGCCGTGGTACAACGAACTATTTCCCTTTTCCGCCGTTTCGAGCGGCATAATTGCGGCTCGTTTGTCATCCGGCGCGGTGGTTTCTTTCTGCGAATTCGAGTGTCATCGTGGGCAGCCGGTTGGAAAGGTCTGTGGTCAGAGAAACAGAAGAAAAACGGGTAGGAAGTATCGCGGAAAACGCGTAACCCGATTCCGATTAGGCGGGGAACGGGAACGGAACGTGGGAAGACACGGACGATGCGACGCGACGGAACAACAACGATTCCGAGAGAGGATCGACGCGACGTAATCTGTGCCGCGTCGAGGCTTCTTTCGAGATCAATGCCACTCTTATTCGCCTCACAATGAGATTGCAGTTACGTCAGTTACGCTTTCCGATCGATCCGACGGGTTGCACTGTCTGCAGACTTGGGAAAATCGCGAGACATCGCGGTCGTCGTCACGGTCGCTCCACCATTCAATTGAACGTGATTTCGCGCGATTTTCTCAGGCATGATCGATTATCCTGAATTATTCTTGACGCGAATCCTTCGGACTGAGTTATTCTTAGCGCGGAATCTTCTGGGCCGAATGTCTGTTGAGGATTTATGCTTGGGACAAGGAAGCAGCGTCGTTTCCGTTTTTCTCGAAGGCTGGTCTTCTCTTCGAACAGGCGAGCACTCGGAGGTGATTTCACGCGAAATTATTTATTAAACTAATCTATTAAAAATAAGGCGTTTATATTTTACTTTAAAAATATAGTTTAATACTTTACAAACAGTGTATGTATAATAGAATAGCAAAACGTCGTGTCGGTTTGCTTGTCAGAGCTCGAACTAACTAAAAAAACGGTGGCGTCGCAACAACCAACAAAAGCGCAACGGAGAAGGCACAGCCGATATGTTAAATCGGTGGGCGCCTTCTCATTGGCCACTGCCACGCCACAGAGTATGAAAAGCTCACACTCTAACATAATCGAATCACTGTGACTGTTCAGAGTTTTCAACAGTAATTACCCAATTGACAGCCCTTCGCATTCGCACAAACGCGCCTAATAGTCAGAGGAAACAAATCGTCGATTTACAAAGAATGTAAAAAGTTGCGTTCCGCAAATTGTCCGAAAGAAAGAGGTGAACGAATCGTTGGACGTTGAACGTAGAATCATGACTGTCACGTACTTACGTTTAGTCGGCGCGGCGTTCACCACACGAGAACCAGGATGTCTGGGTCGTGTAACGCGCGGTAGTGTATCAATTTTACGTAAAAGAAACTCTTACGAGGTAATGGGCGCGATTCCACTCACGTGTGCCGCTGTGTATAATTGTGCCCCATTTTGCCCGTGTATTAGACGAAGTTATTGCAGCGTGACAACAGTTCGTAATGATCCTGAGCGATTGTTTCGCGATGGTTGCGTGATCCCGCGCAGAACAGATCAAACCTTGCTGGCTAGCATTGTGCAATCTGATCTTGAGAAAAGAGGGCGCAATTATTTTTCTAATCGAGTTCAGAGAACAAAATAATATACAGTTATTGTTCTTTACATCAATAGCACCGATCACGAATCATCATTCCCAACAATATAGAGAACTTTCAAAGACTCCGTCTCATGAGTCAAAGTTCAATAGAATCCTCTACCGATTGCAACTTTTCAACAAACTATGACGAATAATCGACACAAATTAAAACTTTCACGTCATTCAGGACGATCAGCTCTGCATTAAAAATCATTGAGATCGAAGAGTGGCTCTCACAATGACTAAATCCTCTAACGAAATGGGACAATCCAGCGACTTTCGCTGCTCTGAATGTCTGGAACCGGCAAAAATCCGCGTCATAGCGGTGGAATGCGGTGGATCCCACGTCACAGGGCCTCTGACGCACCGAGTTTCGTCTGGTACAAAGACAGGATGGAAGATCATGACGTTTCCCGGTGTCAGCTTGATCTAGCACACTTTCGCACGAGCGAAAGGCCGCGGAGGAGGAACCCCAAGTGTGATAGTGACAATATCTCGAGCAGGGAGATCGGGTTGCAGAAGGAATCGACGAATCGCAGGCACCTTGTAACGCGTCCACGCGTAGGTTGAGGTCGAGGATTTCTAGAGTCGAAGTTACCGGGTACTTTCTCCGCGAGCCGAGCTCTGCGTTCGTTTCCTTTTTCCATTCTCGTCACGGATCCTCTCGGAGAGTACATATACATATATAGCGATTCGTCTTGGGAAATTCATTTCCAGCGCGTGGACACGGAGATTGCGGAATTCAGACTGTTTTGAGCTGCTCTGCAACGAAAAGGACCGGGGATAATGTCGCTTTAACTTCCTTAACGACTGCGACTTCTTCTTTAACTAAGATCGAGAGCATCCACGTTGCAAATAAACTAGTTAAAATTGAAACGAGATTGCAAGACTGAAGTCCGGATGAAGGCCAATGCATTGTTTTAGAAATCCAATCGGGCGAATCGGAGCGTCGACAGAAAACGAAACAATAGTAAACAGAGAGAAAGTAGCGGAGGTGGAGTGCAGCAATAAAAGACATGGAAACTGAATTTTCAGTGGATGCCTGCTGTGATAATTGTCGGAGAAGGGTGCGGTTTAAGTATTACGCTTTCGAGAGTGAGTTCTCTTTTCGTTCGGCGCGCATAGAGTACAGGCACGGCGCATCGATCAGGGTATTCGAATACTCGAAATGCACATGTCGACTCGTCAGTGAAAGTATTATTTATTCTCGGTGGTTAATTGTGACACCTCCGCCAACCGGGCTTGTTATTACCTACACCGTTATTCCTTTCTCGGTTCGTTACTTTCTATTCTCTTCATCGTGGTTCTTGAGATCAGGCTTGAGATATTATTATTATTTCCGATAGCTTCTTGGTTATTGCCCAGTTTTTGAAAAAAACAGTTACGATAATCTGAATTCTTTCAAAGACTGGCGGAAATCGTTCGATTGAGAACTTGGCAGCAATCCTTCGCGACCATTCTGCATAGTTACCGTTCGAAACGTCGTCGATCGGAAGACTTCCGGAAACGTTTCGCGAAAACGCGAGGAGAATTCGAAGCGAGGCATGGCTCGCTTCAACGTAAATTGCGAGAGAACCACGGAGAGCATTGTCCACTTGTCGGTTCGGCCGTCTCTTCCTCTTGAAAAACCTGCGGTCTTCCGGTTAGAAATTCTTCTGGTCAGTGAGAGCTGAGGTCCGCCATCTTACCGACTTCTCTGACCGTGGCCGTTCCGGCTCATAGGCCTCATCGTCGACAAATATTTCCGGCTTTCCTCCATCTGCTCCCATGATTTACTATCAACGTTGGCACTGAACACGCGATTCAATTCTATAGCTCGTTAAGCAAAAATTACACGTCCCGCAAAGGTAGACTCGATCACTGAATTCACTTGTTTGTGTAGCTAGCATACTATTCGCTCAGGATCGTCCTCGCTTGGAGATACGAAAATATTCCGACAATATTCATGTTTGGTTTGAATAAATTCTGCTATCAAGGAGGCAATACTCTTTTCTCCGAACAGCCACTCGCTCGGAAGTACTCGGAAGGATATTCATCGAGTGCGAAGTAGGCGCGAAGAGAAATTTTTTAACTTCTCTCCCGAGGAAATCTTGTCGAGATACTATCGAATCCAATCATGTTGGTAGAACGCATCGTAGATACCATCGGATTCGAAGGTACGCGAATTTTTCTTAAACGCTACGTCCAGTTTTCCTGTTCGTTATCCAGATCATCGTTTTACGTAATAATAAATTGGAACATTGTCCGATGACATATCAGGAACAAGAACGACTGCATCCGCGAAATCAGCGCAGCATCTCTGCGGAAGGAAATATGGGTTAGCCCGAGGGGGCGCACAGTGGAACCTTTCGTCTAAATCGGAGACAAAATCAAAGAACTTCCGATAGAAATGAGATAGAGCGCTGAAATTTTTTTTATATACAGCTGAAACTTGACAGAATATGGGAAAAATAGGGAGATTATGGTACGAACGTTTTGTAAGCTTGAAAAAATTGGTTGAACTTGCACAATGTCAAGAAAATTGCGATTTTTACAATACCACATGCGGAAAAATTTTTTTTTAACATGGGACACATCATTTCCTGTAGAGTTTTTCACGCTGATTTCAAATTCGGCTCAAAATTTGTCTACGGCCTCAGGATTTTGCAATAAATCGCTTTTTGTGAACAAAACTAATGTAATCATTTTTTCGTTGAAATGATTTGATAACCCACTAGCTTGAAGGTATATTGTATTCTCATATATAAAACACAATCAAATTAAACATAATGAAGTATTTGAACGTTTACTTGACGTATGTCACTTGACGAACGATCACTCGACGTATCACTGCAATTGTCGCTGGCACTCCTTGTAGGCTATGTGTGACTGTAATGTAATTTAAATTAGATATCTATTTTCCATAATTATATTTTCATTTACACAGGAAGTTAGGTAAGTATTTAATCTTTTTAACTTACTTCTCATCAACCAATTCTTTAACTTCTGGTGATAAAAATAAGAACAAGGTAAAATAAGAATGAGGTCGTAGACGAATTTTGAGACCAGATTTTAAATCAGCGTGAAAAAATCTACAGGAAATGATGTGTCGCATGTTAAAAAAAAATTTTTTCCGCACGTGGTATTGAAAAAACCGCAATATTCTTGACATTGTGCAAGTTTGACGAATTTTTTCAAGGTTAAATACGTTCGTACCATAATCTCCCTATTTTTCCCATATTCTGTCAAGTTTCAGCTGTAAATAAAAAAAATTTCAGCGCTCTATCTCATTTCTATCGGAAGTTCTTTGATGTTGTCTCCGATTTAGACGGAAGGTCCCACTGTGGGGCAGCTCGGCTTAACGAATTAACAAATCTGCTGATCTGATTACAAGTAGACATGGGCGGGACGAGCGAAGACCTTGAAAAAGAGATTTATTATATCCCCGTGAACGGTGAAACGAGAAAGGCGTAGCCGCGAGGATCGGCAACTTTCATCTGCGGCCTATCGCCACGTGGTGCGTCCACTTTTCGCGTGGATCATCCTCTCGGTTGCAAAACCGCCACTCGTCCACCGCAAAACACCGGTATTTTTATACCAATCAAACCACCAATGAATTAACTACTGCTCTTCGAAGATACCAAAGCAACAGCGCGGCGTACCGCTGTAGAGTACGATTCTTTATCAAGTTGCTTTTGTTCCTTTATCAGCTACAACGTTACACTAATGAAAATATGATCCCGAGCTAAATATGTTGGAAGTGTTCGAGGTTTTTCCTACTGATTTGTTGCACGGTTCCGTAAGCCAAGCATCGAATTCCTCGCCAAAGTTCGATCACTTTCTTTTCGCTTTCAAGCTCCTCCGCGTTTCCGCGGGCTGCTGGCTTTCCGTTCCAGGAACCACGACAAGACCTCTGCCTTCCCCGAAGGCTTCTCGCCGAGAAATTTACACTTGTTCTGCTTTCTATTCGAACGCGTCGCCTCTGGCCGCAGGATCTACGCGTTTTTCTGCAAAACGTTTCCCCCCGATCACGGTACATCCGACGAACCAGATTTTTGAAAGTTACCGCGATACGGTGGAAAGCTTGATGGAGGTCAACCGTGTTTGCCATTGTTCCCTTCCTCATCCGATCGACACACGATCGACAAACCACAAATCGAAGAGTCACATTCATTTCTGAATAAAAATAATAGCTTCGATAAAAAGAATTTGCACCTTCAGGGACGAGATCTGTCCACACACCATACTGACTTTGTCAAGTATGAATTTGTTACACGCCTAATGTCCGTAGCAGTGTCCAGGAATTCTCTTTTTAAGGTCACAGACGCACAACTATCCACTGGCCGACTGGATTAACAGCATAACGGTACCACATTCGACATTTTCCAGTCTCAAAGCCCGGTTCATAGTCGGTTGAAGCCTCGGGGACACGAGATCATGGTCCAGCCCGTCCGCGACTACCCAATCGAGGTCACGAAAAGTGAATCGAAGAGATTCGAGTGGAACGGGTCTCGGGTCACCGATCGCTAGATAAAACACGGCTAGGTTATGTTACTGGGGTTCAGTCACCTCTGGAAACTGTGTCAGCAACCGATTTTAAAGATCGACCCTGCTTCGTCGAGATCCAAGAGCTGAGTGTTGGGTTCGCTTAGGTTAACGAGCCCCTTTGGATTTACGACGGGAAGTGGGATTATGTTTTAAGCATTTATGTGTTTCAAGCTGTGTTGAACAAATATAAATTAACTGTAATACAATATAATAGTTTAGAATCTGTCTTCGATTTAGCAACATTTTTGAACAGACTTTCAGTTTTTAAAAAAGCATTGAAGTTTACGCGAACTACTGTTAGCCTCGGAGCAATCGTAAACGCGTCCTGGGAACCAGTTCAGGCGTGTTCAGAAGCAACACGACCCACATTCAGCTTCTCGGTATTCTTCCCGCGAGAATCTCTTGTTTTCCAGCGCGTTGTCTTGCGCTATGTGGTCTCGAATTGCTGGAAATTCGTTCAATTCAAACACTCCGGAAACGATCCGGACACAGGATGCTCGCTATACAAAAGTACAATGGCAGTGTTCGCAACGGGTTGCGTCGTTCGGTTTTTGTAGTTCGTTTCCTTTGCTTCTGTCTGTACGTAATAAATTACGTAAAACATCAAATTGCCGGCTGTGAACGCTTGTAAACACGGCCACGTTGAATAGAATGGCCCATTATGCGAGTAGATTAAAGCGCGCGGATGCGTCCGATAGCTGTCCGTGTCCGATGCTTTAATTGAGCTGGTGATTATCCCCAGGCGTAGATTAAAACAGTTCGAGTGCTGGTTTCTGGTCCGTTGTTTGCAATTATTTTGTCGTTTACGCCATTGTTTGCCCAACTGAAATATCTTTTTACTCTTGCCTGCAATTTTTTTAATTTTTAGGACTTAGACTGCAGGTAAGGAGAAACCTCCAATGTTTTCTCGATGATTCAAGTCATCGATTTCAAACTGTTTTTTATCAACAGTTCCCTTTTGAAAGCTTGTCTTTATTCAGCGCAGAAATAAAAATGAGTGCAACGGTGCATGTAACTTTTTAGTTTTAGAAAGTTTCATGCAAGAAGGTAAAATAAATAGCAAGCCGACATTTTAACGCTTCCTATATTTTCTCAGTGCTTTCTAGCGGGAAACTACGGTGTAAATCGACTGTAATATGTTGTTGCAATAACACGCAAGCGCGAAAATCGAAAATCTACGCGCGCACTTTCGATTTTATCGCGCCGCCCCGACTGTGCTGTCCTTCCACGCGTTGAAGTCTCCAGACCCGCTACTATGGACTCGCTTCTAGCGAAATTAGGCTCGTTGCGAAGCAATTATAGTTATAATTGTCACATTTTAATGGCCACAAAAATTTCTGTGCCTCGTGCACTTATATAAAATACAGTCCCATTTATTTTTATAGTTAACAATGCAACAGACTGTCCCCAGATGCGTTTCGTTATGGGGAAAAGACTGTAAACATTGCAAAAGGCCAGAAACGACAAGACCGATTAACACGGCGTTCCCTTTCAAGATTTCATCTCCGATCAAGTTAACATTGAACGGGAATCGCAATGATGTAATTCTAGTCGATTGATCGTCGAGTTACCTCAACGCGGGACTCGTTTATTTCGCTCGAATATCAAGAATACTTGCTTCTTTAATTGGGTGAAGTCGTGGCACACTGACATTTACAGATCCGAGCATTGCGTAACGATATTTCCATGCACCGTTTTGCATCTTGTTTGATAGCGTTGATGTTTTTGTTTATTGTTTTGCCGGTGTCCAGTCTATTCCTGGCGAGTAACGGCGATTACTTGCATAATATCGAGAGTGTAAAAAGATGTAGAAAACCACGTGTATCCGGTGAGTCTGGAGTCGAAGGAGAAAATGTAACAAATCCTCATCGCAAACGCTCGTTCTACTTACCTTTGACCTGGTCAAGAACGAATTTTCTTGGGAATAGAAATGATCTCAGTTTCCGATTAGCCTTACAAAGTGAACGCAATCGAAGACGCGATCAAATCTGTATCTATATGCTACATTTTATTTAATCGTAGAACCATTTTTTTCTAAATCTTTTTGCAACGGTAAGATCGGGAAACGATCGAAGGGTTTCCTGTCGTCCGACAGAAGAAACTCACTTGTCATCTAAGCAGCGGGATTAATTACCAAAGTCGAACCGGAGAAAGGCGTTTAAGGAACGTCTTGAGCCGTATACATAATAAATTCTGCGGTCGCCTCGGACGGAGCTTTCGAAACCGCTTCAGAACATTGCTTCACCTTCATTAACCATAATGGAGCATCGGTGCGCTCGCTTCTATCTCGATATCGCATGTACGGACGCAGATAATGTCGTAATCATGGCGAGGTGGCTACTAAGTCGGGCTCTGAATTTTTTTGTTCGATAATCGATCGGAGAATACGCGATATTCTGTCTAGGAGCCTTCGAGCAGCGAGCATTCGCTCGACCCATTTTCAGCGTGAGAAAGGATGAAGATTAATTCCCTTATGTTTCGTTATTGTTGCAAATAACCGTCTAATCCAAGAAGGCAGTTACACTAATGATACAAATGTGTACATTTTGCTAGTGCGTTGGTCAATTCAAGAATTAACTCCTACGTGTTCAAACCGGATATTGTCTGGGTTAGGGTCGAGTAGCTAGTTACTTGCTGGCAAAAATGCGCCGCGGTAAATTGAGCTCTAGGTCTGGAGTAGATTGATTAGCTACTCTGAACCTGCGTTGGGTAACTAATTCAGAGTGGTGCATTTGCGGACTTTCCACCACTATCGACTTCTAGGGTTTGCGAGTCGGGCAACTCTGAGCTATAATTAATCTGGCAGTAAATAATAAGTATATTTTATTAGATTCTGTTTGCAATCTTCATCACGAGTCCGACTCGATACATATTGTGGAGCAGGTGTTAATCAAGATCCAAAAAGGCTTGCCACCTATAAAATGTCTATAGCGCCTAACTTATCCGACAATTGCGAAGATGTCCTCAACCTCGAACAAAGAACGGTCAACGCTGTAACGAGCGATTAGCGCTGTTAGAGCAGTCGGACACGTTTGATGCTCGTCTCTCGCTCAAACAACCTCAGTTCCAGTTCAATTTCGCGCTCGCTCGGCTCTGTCCCACTGTCATTCTGCTTGCACGACGATGTTAATTATGCATAACGGTCGGTGTCGCTCGTCCTTTTGTTCGGTAGACGATTCGGAACGCGAGTACAATTAGACCGGTCCGCGTGTGTCGGTCACCGGGAGAGACAGACAAATTACCAGGAGGCACACTAATCCGGAGATTTAACGGTACAAAAATGCTTCGAATGCCCCTCACGATGCGACTGCGTCGGCGACTTCCTGCCTGACTTTTTAAATGGGGCTCGACGATACCAGACGGACTGTCGCGTCGCTGTCGGACGATCTGATTCCGTAGCCTGGTTTCTGGAAACGCCGGTCAAAAGTTTCATCGCAGAACAAGAAGAGAGAGAGAGAGAGAGAGAGAGAGACTCGTGAGAAAGAGGATCGTTGAAGTTGCGCACAAAAAATATTTGCACCCGCAGAGGAAGCTGCAATTTAATCTTCGATTACCGAACGTTCTCAATTAGAACAATTTATCTACCGAAAGTATTTGGATTGGATTTTCAGTAATTGTGATGTAGCAAAAGGATTCTTAAAAGTCAAAAGTGAAGTTCGTTCGAAGACAGGTTAGGAAACGATACATAGAGATAGTCAGACACGATTTAGGGAAATCGCGAAGCTCCTGGCACTCCGCCGGACCGTCTCGCTCGACGTCCTCTCGTGTCACAACACTAGTTGCTAGATTTCGCCAGGATTGCTCAACGAAACCGCTGAACAGTCGAGACATCGACGCGTGTAGATATCCGTAGGACGTCTTTGATTCACCGGCCAGGTAGTCCACGTACTAATTATCATTGACGGTGCGTAAAACGGTCAGGCTCGCTCGTCGTCGACGGAGCCTTGACACGGACCGGACCGGGCCCTGCGGCGCGCTACCTTTGGAGGTTTCAATGGCGTGTCCCAGGACTGAGGCTTCTGGACTACCTTAACACTATTCATATTAAGTCTGACAATGCGCTCGAACTGCAGATCCAATCTTCTTACGCTATGTTACCGTCAGAAACAATTTAAAAACAGTCTGCGCAGAGTCAAGCTCTCTCCTGGTCAGTAGTCGACAAAGGGTGCACTTTTATTTTCTGGTCGTAGTATTGTATATTCTGAATTCTGAATATGACTATACCCTCTATGAAATTGGTACGCTCGATGATTTTCGACAGGTGTAAGATTTCAGATCGTACGATTTCCCTTTTCCTCTAGCCTCTACCTGGCTTCCGCAGAGGAGAACCGTTTTTGCGAGACAGTCGGATCGCGTTGGATCCACGCGACGAACAAAAACCGGCGGAACTCGAACCGCTCTCGTCCGATCCAGCTGGCCATTAACGGATGCGCGCGGCAACTTCTGGCTTTCTTTTTCCAAATTTCACTCGAGACGAGGACTGGTCTGGTCGGTTCATCCGCGAAACAGCTTGTTCGCTTACCGTTCTATCGCCAGACGATTATGCCGCCTTCGCGCGTTTTCCGATCTCTAACAAGATAATTGACGAGGCCAACAAAAACGGTTTCTCTTTCTTATCGCGAGCCACGATTGCGGAGACTTTCTTCGGCCGATTTTCCTCGACGTTTTATCCTGCGATCCTGTACATCTCTTTGACCATGCTGGAACTGGTAGATTCACGATCAATTAGGAACGGAAGTCATCATTCAACTTCACTCCAGGATTTAGTCTTTGTAATCGGTCGATTCAGGTTGCGCATGTCGACATGGTGGCGGCACTTTCGTATAAGTATTTAGCAAATGCTTCTTTGAGAATTGTGTGTAGGTGATGTTTGAACGATTTCCAAGATGTTGAATGCGAACGTTTCTCCGTTTCTGTGTTGATTTTCCAAGAGTTAGGGGATCGCGAACGAAGCGGTCCCTTTCGTAACAGTCCGAAAGAAATGGCCAGAGAAAGGAAAGTAAAGTGGCACGCGACCGTCCCGATTTTCCTGATCGCGTCCGATCGACTGGTCCCAATTAGGGGCAGCGTTCGTTGTTCAAACGACGGAATACGCCTCCTCGAGTTTCCCTCCGTTCTCGCCTGAGAACTCGTTCCCTCTACGCGGCACGTATTCTTCCAGATAACGCGATATTCCCTGACCCATCGAGTTTTCTTTCCGGCGGACGAATCTGGGTCGTAAGTTCAGGAGACGCGACTCTGCGACCCGCAAACACGTCGCCGACGGGTGCCGGCGATTTTCCTCGAGAACACCTGTGCTAAGAAATCGGATTTGCTCGTGGACTGACGATCTTCATGCAGATTAGAAATGTTCTACGATACAAAAACCAGTCAAATTTGCTTTCTCGCAAAGGTCCATCAAACCCAAGTTCGCAGGGTCAAAGCCTCGCAATGTCGAGTCAGATTTGCGATGAAGCTATTAGACACAGTCCATGAAATTGTCCATTAATAAAAAGTCTCAATCTATCGAATCTGTTATTAAGTGGTTTCGGCTGAGGAAAAAATGCCATTTCTCCATCGCCGACATTTAGTCACTGGAGAAAATAGACATTGAACGGACATCAATTTTCTAATCGCTATAACTCATACGCCAAGGGTTAACGCCGCGCCGCGGTTGTTTCGCGAGCTTGACGACACGTGCCCGAAGCGATCGTGCGACTCATCATGCTATTTTCTAGCGCCGAGTCCGTCGACTCGCTCGATCAGAGTATCGATCCCCTAACTTTCCCTTCTCACGACTATCCGCTGTCTGCTCGCAGCTCGAGATCTCCTGATGCTAAACCGAACGGGTTTCCGATCGTTGTCCCCGATACCCGAACGAGAACCACAGTGATCGTTTCGATGGTTGGGTTTCTGGTCCACGGTCTTCTCTAGCTTTGCATTTCGTCGCCATACCGTGAGAAACTCTAGGCCAGCAGATTTGCTCAAGTTTTATAGCTGGAAGAGCGCCGCGCCGCGCCGGGGCCAGGCAAAATGGCCTCGCGTTCCAGGAGATAGTTATTCAGGCGTTATGCTAATGACAGCGCAACGAGCCGAGGATACCGTTACCAAAGGTTCGCACGAATCTATCAATCTGGTCCGCCAGGCGTGCTGCCACGGATTCGTCAGTTTGGTACTGGGAAAATTGATGGTTTTGGAGTCGCTTGTCTTTGGGGTCATTCGGAGCAGTCGTGGACTCGAGTTGGAGCGCTCTAAAAGATGAGACACTATTTAGAGTAGGACTTGCAGTTTCTTCGTGGTTGTTAAATAAATTGGAATAATCTTCTTCAGGAGATCCCGCAGTGGCGCAGGAGTGGCCGACGCCTTTGGACGAATCGGCGGACGAAAAGAACGATGCAGAGATCTTACGCGCGGTCGTCGAATCGATGAAGGAGTGGACGTTGCACAAGAGATTGAGTCACAGGACGAAGAGGGACGTCTCGAAGGTTTGCTACGAGGATGTCGGCTGTTTCGAGGACACCGGACCCTTCAGCTACTTGGAGATGCTGCCATCGCCGCCCAAAGATGTCGGCACTAGGTACCTATATTACCTATATTGTGCAATGTCTTTGGAAGAAAGTTTGCGTAAATGCTCACAGACCAATTATAGTATAACTAACGCCATGAATGGGTGCATTAGGTTTCTAGTGTACGGAAGCAGGAAAGCGAGATCGATTCTGATGGAGGTTCCTGCTGATGACATAAACGACAACGCGCACCGTGCCATAGATCCGGACATACCTACTAAAGTGATCGTTCACGGGTTCGGATCCAGTTGCGATCATGTTTGGGTGTACGAGATGAGGTCCGCGCTAATGACCGTGCACGAATGCAATATAGGTGTGTATTTAATCAATTTATCGACATCTTTTACCACTTCCCATTACCGTCACACGAATTTCCCTGCGATTACGCTATACGACGTCCGTTTCCAGTGTGCGTCGACTGGGGTCCAGGAAGCGCAGTTCCTAACTACGTAAGAGCAGCTGCCAACACTCGGCTGGTTGGCAGACAGCTAGCGAAACTAATTAGAAGCCTGAACGTGCCTTTGGAGAAGGTCCACCTGATCGGTTTCAGTCTCGGAGCCCATGTCGCTGGATTCGCTGGTGCCGAGTTGGGAAACGTGTCCAGGATCACAGGTAACGCATTCGTTCGTGTTACAATAATAAACAATCCGAGATTTCTCCTTGCGATAAATCTTGCAGAACTGAAAATACGCGAATATTTATTCCGCTTTCGCAACTCTGCTGTGTGCTAATGGCAATTTGCGAAATGAACATTTTCATAACTTCGATTTGTCAACGTGAAAGTTGTCTTCGATTTACCCAAAAGATTTTTTCATTGCCATAATCGTGCACTTCCCTTAAAATTGTATCGAGTTAACAGATTTGCACTCTCGCGTGAAATAATTGCGCTGAAATTGCGAAACCAACGACAGCTGCAACCTTGTCGTCCTTCGAAGTAAAAGGCAAGTTGATTTCATTTCATCTCTTAGCAAATGGAATTTACGATTAGGTACCGAGCCATCCTGTGGCAGTAATGACGGTTGTGGTTAATCGTATGTGCAGAAATGCAAGCTTATCAATCCCACTATGTTTTAATTATTCAAATGGACCGAGACGATCGAGAGGTAGATTAGTCTCTCTCTCTCTTTCTTTCTCTCTGAGACATTCACTGGAAGTTGTAACGAGGACTCCTACAAAGCGACGCCAATTCGCTACATTTTCTTGGCCGGTCACGCGTAGACGAATTTTCCTATCTTTCTAGTGCTCTTTTTCTTAATCGGCAGAACATGTAGAGCTTATCATCCATTTCCGGTACTATATGGAATTCCTCTCGAGTTATTCGATCATTCTTCGTGTTATTCGTTACAGTAGATACAGGATCCAAGTGACCGCGGTTATCTGAAATTTTTTTGTTCCAGTGAATAATAAAAAAAGAAGTGTCACAACCCCTGCGTCTGTCCCAGATTTAAATAAGTAGAATCAGTGCGCAATGGTCAGACACGATAATTGAATTCTTCGTTGCAGCCCAGTTTTAATCAGTGTCGCAATTCCACGTGCGACTTTAATATATGTAATTCTATTGATACACTGTATGTTGACGTGCTAGAGCTATCTTGCTATTGGCAACAAAATTGTGCAAGCGACCGGTGGCTCGGAAACTTGTACTTTTTTCGATGCTACGGTCCGTTGGTCTACGAGCGTGTGTTCCCGTGATCGACAACGAGCTATTTTCACTGACTAGGTTTCCACAGGCCGACGCATTCGTATGCTGAATGGTCGCTGGGAGAAAGAAAAGCGAGCGCGGGCGTCCAGCTCGCCTTGACAAATTTTCATTTTTCACCGGTGCTCGAGCATTCACTTTTGCTGCCGGCTAGAATCGTTCTAAATTCGAGCTGATTGTAACATGAAATCAACAGAAAAGTGAAAAACTGTAGAAAACATGAAATGCTGTCTAAATGCAATTCGATGCACAGGTAACATAGAATGATATTAATTTTGCAGGACTCGATCCCGCAGGACCCCTCTTCGAATCCCAAGATCCTAGAGCCAGGCTCGACGAAACGGACGCTAATTTCGTCGACGTGATACACAGCAATGGCGAACAATTGTTACTAGGTGGTCTGGGCTCGTGGCAACCAATGGGCGACGTGGATTTCTATCCTAATGGTGGAAGAATGCAGACTGGATGCTCCAATCTGTTTTTAGGGGCCGTGTCCGACATCATCTGGTGTAAGCACTTACGCTACGGGTTGTTACTTGAACTTATGTTACTTCCTGGTAGAAAGTTTTTGTAATTTGACGGCATGGTAGCGAAAATATACAAACAACTAAAACTTTAATATTCTAGCTTCGGATAGCTGAAACAGTTCACTGTTAAATTATTGCTACAATGGAACTAAGAATTGCACTGACTTTAATTTAGTGAAGCGATTGAACGTAGTGTACAAAACAAAATTTCTTGGACGCACGCCGTTCGCAACTTCCGATTATAGATCTAGTCTGAATTCGATTAGCGTACTTTTAAGGATCATTATCGGGGGGCCTATATCTCGCGCGATAATTCGTCCCACGGTTATCGTTCATTTGCGAAGTAAAAGGTTCCACATTCGAAGGATTAGAAAGCCCGTCGCAAGATTTTCGCGCGTGGGATAATGTTACCTTGTCCGCAACGTGGATCGAATTCTTTGTCCGAAAGAAAGCGGGTCAACGGTGTCCTGCGAGCAGCGTGATCCAAAGATCGCACCCCAACAAACAAAAGAAATCTCATACATGCAGAATTTTAGGCAGAACAGCAAAATCCAATGTTTCTCTTATTTGCAGCAAGCGCAGTGGAAGGTAGATCCTTGTGCAACCACAGAAGAGCTTACAAATTGTTCACCGACTCGGTCAGTCCAAAATGTCGATTCCCAGCGTTCCCCTGTGACAGGGGCTACGATGGTCTGATCAAAGGAGACTGTTTCCCCTGCGGGATGAATGGAGTAGGCAGACCTTGCGGAGATATGGGCTATTACAGTGATGAATCTCCTGCTAGAGGACAGCTTTACCTTGTCACCAGAGAGGAGGAACCGTTCTGCGCGCATCAGTACCAGGTCAAGGTCTACAATAGCCATAGCGAACGACCGACCAGGTCCTACGGAAAGCTGCAGATCACTCTGGTCGGTAATGGCTCCTTCAACGACTCCTTTGCCATGACTAAAAAGGACGAAGAGCTCATGGTGGGCTCCACTCTGCAGAAGATCATCGTGCCGCATCCTGCTATTTCGAACCTGGAGGCTATCGAAGTAAGACAGTCTCATACTTTAGCTGTTCATCATTGTCAATTTTGATGTTTTATGTCGTCGGTCCACTTTCCAGATCAAGTACACCGCCTACAGCGGCTGGATCTCTTCCGGTCTGGTGTCCTGGAGCATCGACAAGGTAGCCATCATCGACAGCTTCGGAAAGAGTCTCTCCATCTGCAGGAAAGGGCTGAGCTTAGAATCAGGGAAGCCCGTATACCTTCCTTTGTTATCCGGCGAGTGCAACGTGCCTTCAGAATCAGAGAATTCTACGTCAGCAATCCTGGATCGCCTTATCCAAGAGAAACAAGGTGGTGGGATCGGTCCCTTCACAAAGGAGCAGAACTACGAGTCCATAGAATCACTGTCGAAAGAAAGAACGTCTTCTTCGTCGACGTCCAAAGGTTTAGGACCGTTCACTAAAGAGCAAAACCTCCGAATAGTCGAAAGACAGGAGAGTTCGAAGCCCAACAGCTTCGAGGACCCTACGAATCGTCGCAGCGCGAATCCGTGGAACATCGCGGATATATCCAGCGACGGAGACTCTAATTCCTTGGAGAACTTGGACTCTGAGAGAGGAAGAGGATTCTCAGGGCTGAGTTTCTTCCAGAGGGTTCCACCCGCCGACTCTTCTGTGGACGCCGCCACGGAATTCTTGCCAGAAATTCGGGAGCCGGTGCTGAGGGTGAGCAAAAAGGAGACTGGGAGATCCCTGAAGCTGCCGGAGATCACCGAACCTATCCTCAGGCCAAGATCTGCCAGGCAGAACACTAGAAACGAGGTGCATCCCCGAGAACAGCAAAAAGATGAAATTCAGGAGACTTCGTCGACAACGAGGTCCTTCACCGTGCAATTCTTACCTGAGAAGATAGCGGGCATATTAGCGCGAGTCGAGAGGTACACTAGACAGACTTTACTGCCACTGATCTCCCAGTACACTCCCAGCTTCGTCACCGGGTCTCGCTACGAGGAGCCAAAGTACTTAACTCTTGGAGAAATTGCTTCAGAGGAGAGCAAAGAGCCTGGGGAGTCCAAGTTCGACCTGGACAACGAAGGTACTAAGGTAGAGCCTGTCTCAGAGTCTTCTGACAGCACACCGATAGAAGTTCCAGCAATGGTAAAAGCTGTCTATCCTGAAAGGCTGACGTCGAATAACACGGATTCTGTGACTGCGAGCACCGACCAATTGGCGTCTAGCAGTTCATCTTCCAGTCTGAGTTCAGTCTCGGTTCAATCTCGCAAGGAGTTCAACATGTCCAAGTCCTTGAACTGGGAGAACACCAGCCCTAACTGGTCCGTCAACTTCGATGATATTTCTGAGGATGGTAGCTCGAAGCCTGACAACGACTGGGTGCCCAACACCACCGTCAAGAACGAAGTCAGAGGTCCTACCGAGAGTCCCGGTAACGCTACCAACGAGGTCCCTCCGATGATGATCTTTGACAAGTCAGAAACCCAGGTTCCTGATATCGTCCGAGAGTCCGCAATTAAATTAAACGAGACTGAGAAGAAGTATATTCCACTGACCGAACCGGAAATCAAAGAGTTTGTCACGGTCACTAATAATGTAACAGAGCGTCGTTCGAATACTTTGTCGCATTCGAATATTCAGAGGATCCCAAGGCCACAGGAGACTAGCGCAGAGATCAGAACTACCACTAGAAAGAGTATGGTGTTTCCCTACGCGTACGAGAGGAAGAAAGACCCTAGAACTAGGTACATACCTCTGATCCCTGAAGAGGACCTTGGAAGACCTCGTTACACTGTTGAGAGGGAACGTTGAGGCTTTTGGTTTTTCATATGCGGAATTGTTTGTTGAATATTGTTGCTGCGAATTGGAAGTTCGTTGGTCAGCTTGAGCCAAGCTGCTAAACTGGGGAGACGTGTTGGCGATGTTTGTCCGGTTACAAATTCTTATTTATACATTTTTCATTCATATCCAGAAGAATCAAGCTCGTAATCAAACTTAATGAAAATGAATTACAATTGACGTTAATTGGCAGAAACTGGCACCGTCTACCGAGGGTTGATTTTTATTTTCCAGAGTTCCACTGTATTTTTTGGTACCACTGGATACCATGTTCATTGTGTTCGAGAGTTCGCAAATATTCATGAGTTTGAAAAGTCACCGATGACAGTATTCTAAAAATTGTTCATTTTTAATTAAACAATCGAGCGCCGATGATACACTGTACTAAGTTTGCATCCGGTTAATTGAATGTGTGCTCCGTGTTGTTGTTTATCATAACGTTAAATAATCGTTAGAGTGACGTATATCATTAAGGATATTGAATGGCTTAATCGAAGAAGGATGTTTGGTAAAAATTGGAGCCTTAACTTTATTTTGTATATAGGAATTTTTTTACAATATATATATATATAATATAATATATAGCTTCGCTGAAATCTTTCTCTTTTCGTTCGTTATATTAATTCTTAACAATTACAATTGTTATTATCCTCAGTACCATCGTCGGCGTCGTCGTCTCTATACGTTTTCTCTCTTTTTTATTTTTCCCTTTTATTTATTTCGAACGGACGATCGTAAAAGCGAAATCCTTTCTTGTTCCTTTGTATTATATATAGAACGACGCCCGGGAATATCTTGGAAAAATCGGTTTCGCTGAAACAGTATTGTAGTTTTTCGTTCGTCTCCATCCTCGTTCGCATAATAAATATGTACAGCTAGGTGTGGCTGTTCGCGGGCCACGCGGACACGATAGTCCCACAAAAGTATTGGAAGAGACGATTTAAGTGGATTCTCTAAATGTGTACCTATTCATATACCTATTTTTACTTAAAATAAATAACCCTCTTTAAGAAGAAAAATGCGCCTTCCCGGTCTTACGAGTCCGATGCACACACACACACACTCTCTCTCTCTCTCTCGCATACAAAACACATTCTCCACTCTTTTCCTATGTTACTCGATTTCTTTCTCTCGTGTTTTCACCCACTCGTCGATCATCTCTCGCGAGCAACAAACTCCTTCAGGATATGCCCACTCCTGATATGTCCGCGACTATTAAAAATAAAACCCATTCGCAGTCCTTGCTTCTAGGTTTCTTCAGGTACCGATTGACGCGTCGAAGCAGAACGCATCGTTCTTGCCTCGTCGACTCGATGCAAGGGTAGTGGACGTGTACAGATACCCTAACCCGTACTGTGCTCGTCATTGTACTGTTCGTAGTTTCCTCGGGAAGACTGCGATGCATAAAAGTTGTTGCGGATAAATAAGCTAACTCAAATCATCGAGTCTCTGTCTCTTCACACTTCGCCTACTAGGAGACTATCAATTCATCAAATCTTAATAATTTTTCTAGTAAGCAACAATCCCAAAAGAAATAATTCAATTACGTCCAAGGTCTGTCTTCTCTTGTTCCACAAGTAAAACATGCTATTAATATCGAAAAATTAATTAAAAAGTCCTTAATCATGAACCGTAGATATGTCAAAGCTATTCTCAGTGTGTTAGTATTGACAGCAATTCCTAGAAAATCTTTTAAGAAAAACTGAAATTAAATTTCCTTTTTCCCTTCGATACTTCCACAATGAAAAATAAAAATGGATTTTGTGTTTCTCATTTTTCTATCGTTATATGTAGCAATTTTTACGCAAGACAGTATGTGAGATAATGTTTGTTGGTGTTACCGGTGCATCAACTCGACTAGAGCGAAACAGAAAGGGAAAAACATGTTGAATTCTGGTCGACGGTGCATTCCGTTAGGCAAGGAAGAAGGGACTGCGAACTATTCGGGGACTTACTACTTACATACATATTTAACAAACACGCAGTCTTATCAAGTAGAACCCGTGAACGAACTCTGACAAGTAAAAAGGTATAGTGGCCTATTTAATCCTAGTAGAAATTTGGTTCGACTCGTCCCGCAGCCGGGTCGACGAAACGATTCACGCTGACCGGCCAAGTAGTAGCTACCTAAAGCGTCCTTTGACATCTTCTGCTACGCTGGTACGGTATTCTTTCAGCTGTATAATCAAATCAAATCATTCACAGTATCTCCTATTTGTAAACTCTAAAATATTTACAGACAGGAAATACTGTGTTTAGACTGAGGGCAAATGAAGATGCTTTCGCTAATGAAACAGGCAGAAATCGAAAGAAAATTAGGATCAGGAAGACGATTCCGGCGCTTGTCTTTCACCAGCTGCTTCGAGAATACCGTACTAAGGTTACACCGCGCAACTAAAAAGCTATGTGTCCCCTGTGCTGTGTCCAATCCACTTTTGCAATTGTGTACTTCGTTTCGGATTCATTCTGTTTGGCTAAACCATTCTCTTCAGGATCATACTGGTCACTCAAGGTGAATTATCCGTCCACCACAATTAAAATACTTTAAACATGGTTTCTAGGGTCTACAGAAAAGGTTTTAGGTTCTATGGAAAAATTTGCAACGACGATGTTTCAAGCCACCCAAAAGTTGTAGAATTAAAGCAGAATTGTTTAGACTCTAGAGTCTAGAAAGTAAAAAGGAGAAACAGTCATGATTGAGTGAAAGAACACCAGATGGCAGAGCTTGATGGCTCGGTGTAGAAGTGGGGATGACCTCCGATGACCTTGAGTCATCAATATTTCCTGTCAGCCAATTATCCTGTTAGCTCGAGCAATCAAAGGACACACGCGATTCTTTTCATCGTACAATTTGAAACTCACAGTCACTCACGCACTCACTATGGTTTACCATGTACATTCCACGTTCCGTTCACCTTCTCCAACAACAGAAACAATATTTCACTCACTCTCTCTTGCATACTTCGTTCGCTTTTCTTGGAACACTTAAGTTATTAGCGCTACGACATACAAAAGATAAGGCCGCCACGATAATACACTGACTAGATCAGTTTCATTTGCTCTCTCTCTCTCTTTCTCTCTCGCATTCTTTCTCTCTTCTGGTTTAATTTTTACTCTCGCTCTCACTCTCTTTTTCTCTGTCATCGTTTCCTTTCATTCTCTCTCGCAATCTCTTACTCAAAAACGGACAATCGTCCCGATTTCACGTCAACAAAAATATTCAGGACACGCGGTGTCATCTCTGTCAACAAAATATACTATGTTCTGCTTCCTCGCATCCTGAGTGGCTAATCTACGGAAGTATCCATCGCCCGATCTCAGAAGTGTAATAAAAACTCTCATCTAAGCACAGCGTAGGCCCTGCGGATTCCTCGTGAATCCTCTCGCGAATTTTTACACGACGATCTAATACAAAAGAAGACGGCAGTACGATTGCTCACGGGTCTGGTATGCTGGGCTTTTGTTCTCTCGCTCTCAAGTCTACGAATAAAATGATAATTAACCGAATACTACTTCAATAGTAACTTATATTACGCGAAGAGCCGCCACGAGTGATCAGTAGACTGCGGATCTTTGTTAAACACAGATTTTTTAGAAAAATTGTAGTGACCAAAAAGTTCTCATATTTTTTTTCATTTTTAGACTCTATTATTGAATGAAATACTAGTACGAAACTGAATTTTTGGCCCAACTGAATAATTTACAAAACTTTCAATCGAGAGAAATGTATTACTTCTAAAATAATTTATACTTCCTCGGGATTCGCAGTCTATTCATGAGCTTTTCAATCAGTCGGGTCTTAGGCTACTTAAAAAGAAGATACCTTTTCGAACATGGCAACTGATTTACCCTGGCGAATGTGAGACAGAAGGTGGACGTACACATAAAACGGAACAAGATCGATGGATCTCGGCAACAGAAGAGAGTTCTGTACTATTTTCCGCAGGATGAATATTTATAGCTAAAAATCAAACTCCTTTTCCGGATATTGCATGATTATCGACGTCTAAAGGTTCGAAGCTCAACACAAGGTAACCGAGGGTATCGTGTGACGTTTTAATAAGGCACAGCATTTTGTACTATGAATATTCATTAGGGGAAAACTACACAGAACCTCTCTTCGATCATTCTGTTCACATTCGCTAGTTTCGCTAAAATTTTCCCCGTCCTCTTTTTAGTTCACTAACATAAGAGCAACGTTGGTTTCACTATAAAATTGCCGTATTCTCCTGTACATAGTCATAATTCTCGCGTGTCTGCTTCGACCAGCAACACCTCCGACAATGTTATCTGAGTCTAGTGACGGGGAAAGGTGAAACAAGGCAAGGATGGACCAATTTAGGGCAACGCAAAGCACAGACGGGAAGAACCACAAAAATCTGACCCTAACAAGCTTTTGTACAACGATGATACACAAGTTTCTAATGATATTTCTACAAAATAAACATTTTCGCCGTCGATTAGAAGCCATCGAAACCAAAATTTCGTTCTATCTTTAACCCTTTCGCTACGGCGGTTTGGTCCGCCGCCCCTCAATACTGTTCCTTTTCCTGAAAAAATGATATATCCAAAGTTTTAGAGCAAGCGGACGTCGGGAAGTCGTGCCTCATTAGGGTGGACCTCAACTATACAGGGTGAAATTTTTTTGCGAGATTTTTTTTCACAACTCCCCCTGAAATTGTGCCATTGGGTAAGAAAATAATTCCTGCAAAAGATCAAGTTGATCGGATAAGGGGAAGGCGGCATGCATTGACGTTGAGTTGCGAAAAACAACCAAATATCCCATTCCTATAAAATTTCATGTTTTTCGCAACTTCAACGTCAATGCGCCACGTCTTCCCCTTATCCGATTAACTTCATCTTTTGCAGGAATTATTTTCTTATCCAATGGCACAGTTTTAGGGGGCGTCGATTCCGACGTCCGATTGCTCTAAAACTTTGGATATATCATTTTTTTCAGGAAAAGGAACAATATTGAGGGGGGGGGAGGGGAGAGCCGAAAATTTTATGGTAAAAAAATCAGGACCACCCTAGTGTGGATCACATCGTGTATGCCGGATATATCCGGCGTTCGTCTCCAGAGGGCTATTATGCGGATATCGGATATATCCGGCGTTAGGCTCCACGGGCTATCTCATGTGGATGCTGGATATATTCGGCGTTAGTAGCGAAAGGGTTAACAAATTGAATGAACTGAAAATAATATGTGGACATTCTGAAATTGTTTTGATGTTATTACCGTCTTAACCTCTTACCCTACGAATTATTTTACAGTTTCAGTGATTAGATCTTTCTTTGTAGTCCGTAATTTCCTAAAAAAGGAGAAAATTTATATCTATTGAATGCTTACATGTTCTCCGATAACTATATGTACATTAACGAAACCAAAATAGAATTTAATCTCGGTTTAAAGGAAATTAATAACATACATATTTGTTAGATTCTGTTCAGAATCTTCGTCACGAATCTGACACGATATTGTAAGGCAAGGGGTTAAATCACGTCTAGCCATTTATGTCATAAATGCATAAAGTCCGCAGTGTAATCGTTAGAGACTTGTAAAGCTGGCGTTGTACAAGAACAGGTTGAAGACGGATTAGTGTCCTTCGCTTGCGAGACACCGATGTTCGTGTCCAAGTCTAATATCGAGTAAATTCGTATCTCGTTCTCCATGTTCGGTCGACGTGGATAAGGACGGAGGTGGCTAACTAGGAACTGCGAGGCACTGCGAAAGGTAAGAACATGAGCAGCGTGTTTTTTTTACTGGCATCCGGTTGCCGCAGTCTCCAAATCAAATTCTATGTATATTGCTTTCGTCGATCCCTTTATGAAAGATCGTTCACGTCCTCTTCCGTGGAATACTATTGACACGTTCGTTTCTTCACGCCGATGAAACAAGTTCTGTTCGATCGTGCACACGTTTCTCGCAACGAGATCGTTGCCGGAGCATCGAGCGGATAGCAGCGTTGCGGACCGACGAGCCCTGCCGACGGCTTCACCGACACTTACGTCGTACGGATCAATAATGTATGTAGATTATCAAAAAACATCACAGTCAGGTTACTAGATTTTAGAGAGAAGCGTCTGCTGAATTCGTGGCTGACCGCGCCCTCGGCGGACCCGAGGATTCATTACGTTTGCATAGGTTAATTAGGTTGATAGGCGCGTTTGCACTCGGACACAATCTTAACTCGAAAACCAGACCGACCTAGAATATTTCCATATTAAACATTAATAATTGATTAAATATAAGTAACTTTAATATTGTAAGAATATTTTGGATAAAAATATAGCAAATTTCAAAATCGTCTGCTTAAACAAGGGTGTGTTTCCTACGGTTGTGGCAACGTTTGAAACAAAATGAACATCTACAATTCCATCCCCTAAACGATCAAGTCCGCCGAGGCCGCCCCTGTTCTTCGTTACCAGTTACTTTCAGTCGATCCACAACTGCTATCTCGCCGAGCCCAGCGTTCCTTGGCAATCGAGCCAGACTCCGCTGTCTCCAAGAGCCTAATCGCCCGGGATATCAATTCTCCGCTGGCTAGAGCTCGAGGATCCCTGCATGAGAACCGCAGAATCCCAAGGAACAGATCCCGCGAGTCGCGTATCACTTTTTATCGAAGAGAGGCAGCTTGCTGCGCACGGCTCCCTCGCAGACTACCAGTCTCTGGGCAGCCGAGATGCTACAAAGAGGAACGGGTCCTTCAAGACTAGCCCTGAGGAGGGTCAACCGGCTACTGGAGCCAGCTTCGTGATCCACAAGCCTCAGACTACCGGCTTGTTTCCTCTCGAAGTACTCGACGATCTTCGAGATGGTTTTGCTGGAGGAGCCTATGCCGCTCAGCCGATCCTCCCAGCAGGAATCACCGCCCCCCAAGCTAGCAATGTCTTCGGAAGAATCGGTATAGATGGAGCTGGTCCGATGATCGTCCAGAAGGAACAGGCTGCTAGCTGCTGAGCTGCTTAGCGTCGAAGTATGACGTCTGTTCGGTGGCTCTGGACTTAGGTCTTCACCGACGCAGCTCCAGAACCCTGATTCGCAGCTGCCTCGTCTTCTTGGCTCCCAGCCGTCTCGGAACAGAGGGTGGTTGAACAAACTCGCAGCTCCCACTTTCGTTGCCACCTGGAAACATCGAAGAGACAAATGATTGGTACCGTCCACAGGTATTTTGTGTTTTTCTAAGTTACTGTCTTGTAAGTAGGCAGCAGATTTTATGCGTTTATGAAAATCGTAAAAGATACTTTTGGTATTGGATGAACAGACTGCGAATCTTCGTGCAAAATAAAAATTTACACATAGAAAAATATGATGCTGAATAAAAGTCAAAGTTACTTGAATACTGATACGGGAAGGGAGTAAAAATGATAACGGTTGAAAGGTGTTTTCGAGTCCCGGAAGGATCGGACGGTTTTACTGGGAAGATTTCTAAGAGGCGGTTAAACGGTCTGTTGTTTGCTCCTCTCTTTGTTCTTTGTTTTATCGACTCTCCCGTTATGCAACTCGACTGCCACGCTCGCGGCGACCGGCATTAGCTGGCCGAGGTCACTTCCTTGACCGTGAACCGGGCAACAGTCCCACTATTACCTGATGCCAGCTGGCATCTTGGTTAGAGGTAGGTCGAGGGCTCGTAGGTTCGCGATCTCTTCGCATTCAAGGGCGCGATCGAAAGTTTTCGGGTTAGTAACGCGAGCGTTGATCGCGCGGCGTAGTCGCTGTTTCTAAGGTCTTTGAACTGTTCAGAAGCTGTGGACAATAAACGGTTATGGTCTGCTTCTCGACCGGTTGCTTTTGGCAGCTCCCACTGAATACTATGCTCCACGCGTTTTTGTGAGATCGTAAAAATATGGTAGTGAACACAGGAGGAAACAGATTTATTCCGAGAACAGAAGAAGAGACTCTTGAAAATATTTCCATCTACAAGCTTTGGTACATTGTTAACGCCCGCAACTAATCCACACAATTAACCGATCAATAATGATAATGAACGCTCGTGCGAAGCAGCTTTACGATCGCGACCGACGATCTAGATCTTTTTACCAAGATAATGAATCGACGATTAGATCCCGGGCTGATAAAGATCGACGTTTAAGAGACGCTCGTGGAAGCGTTAATTCGATCCGCTTTCCTTTACGCGCAACTAAGGAAAGAAGCTGATTTTCCCGTTGTTATCAGTAGACTGCCGATCTTTATGGAAAATAAAAATCGTCTGCGTCGATTGCAAGAAATAGAAACCAAATCGAATGTTATTTCTTCCCTTAATGATTTTAATAGAGGAGAAATCATGTATCGACATCTTGAACAAAGAAAAAAAATTATTCAACAATTTTTAATTTCATCTACTCAATTTTGCTATAAATTCATCAAGATCCGCAGTCTAGTTATCGGCTAATATCAACGGCGCTTGAAGACTGGAGGAGAATGATTAAAGAGTTCGGTTCACAAAATAGTTTTTCAAATAAAAATGTGAAATATTGTCAGATTAGTCGTATTAGTTTCGGTTGGCTATATCCAGTAATTACAATGTACTAACTTCAGTCAGCTTCAGTCAGCTGCATCCAACACCTCCGATTCGAAAGGTAGCTATCTCCCTTACCTTTCTCTCCCACTTCTTTCTGGCGGTGGGGCTGCTGGGCTCAGAGTTGGGCTTCTTCCTGTTCAAGATCTTGGCGATACTGTCGTTCTGCGCGGGCTTGAACTTGCCGATACCATCGGTGACGCTGGGCCGGACGTCCTCGAGCGAGGGCAGCTCCAGGCAGCTGGAGAACAGGTCGCCGAGGATCTTCTTGACGCCACCGAGCGCGTGGAACGGGTTCGCGGTCATCGGCTTGTAGTGAGGGTCTCTTCTGCTAGCTAGCTCGGCTACCCGCCTCGCCGAATGACATCTCGCTTTGTCAGAAGGTGTTGCATTGTCGCAACCCCTCGCGTCCGCGGACTGACTCCTCAAACGAGCGGTTTTCCGCTTTGCGGGACGACCCTCACGAGTGATCTCGTCCATGCTGGACATCAGCGTTGGATCCACCGATGGACACTTGCCTATGTTGCTCTTAGACTCCTCTTCCCCATTCGCGATCATGCTGTCCAGGCGTGACGTGATCTCTGGGAACGTTGGCCGCGACTTCGGCTCGTACTGAAACCCGTAGATCCTCTTTACTAACACCGTACATTTTTAATATTTTTATGCAAAATACAATCTTTCACATCTTAGAATATGTTAGAATATTGAAATAAATTCCAGTAGAAATTTTTGTAAATTCAGCAAAACAATTTTGTAAGTTAATCTTTCGAGATAATTACGCGGAAAGAATTTTAGGGGCAGAAACTGGAGCAAACGAGACGCAAAAGGGAAAAACGGCGCGAGTCTCTGTCCAAATTAAAACTAATTGCATGGATGATTGCAAGCGGGACTGAAGCTGTCGCTGAGCGCGAGTTGGGTCGATATGAAACGGGACTGCGGGCAGGTTCTTGGCTACTGCAGGTGGATCGAATCCTTTTCAACCAACGCTCGAGTGCTTAACCTATTTTCTTCGGAAAATAAAACAAATCGTGGTACTCGCAAAAAGTATCCATTTCGTCAAGTAAGTCGCAAGATAAGGCTACCTGTTTCAACACCACCTATATAATAAAGCCAAACAGCTCCGAAAAAATCAGCCTGTGACGTCATACACAAGAGGCCTAGCATCAACACCATCTAGCGATGTCCCGCTTCGTGCTGTCACTTTTGATTTGTTATACGCGTACATATTTTACGGTTATTTGCGTATTACGTGTGGTTTGAACGACATTTTATGACATTTATAGTCTTTTCAATTGTAAATAGCTGTTATTAGTTAAAAATGGTTAATAAGTGTTGTGTACCTAAGTGTAATGGAAAATTATCTGTTGGTGATAATTCAAAACTGCATGTTTTTAAATTTCCGCGCGACGAAAAGGTTAAACGGAAATGGGTAAACGCTATTCATCGAAAGGATTTCTGTGTCACAGCGAAGCTGTTTGGCTTTATTATATAGGTGGTGTTGCCTGTTTCCTTTTATCTCTGTTATTCCCTGAACAATTAGCTAACAAAAAATTGAAAACATATCTGCGAATAATTAGAGATTAATTTTTTTCGGAAGAATGATGCGAGCAGAATGACCAACAAGAGAAGCTTAGAATGTAAAATTGGAAGACGATGAGTCAGTGTCCATTACACAACATTTCTGAAACATTGTCAGCATCGTTCGCTAACACTGTTTGCTAACGTCCCGACAGCTGCCAATGTTCCGTTTTGAAGCGCAGCGACGCGCAAAACAAAATTGTTTCCCGTTTCGCGAGCGGTTGCATAATCCTGGAAGCTTATTGTAAGTTCAGTGGCTTCGAACGTTCCTGTTGGCCACCAGTTTCGAGCCATTTATTATTCACAATCTCTGGCGCAACGCGTCTAGGATCCTACCAGCGTCGCCGTCGCCGTCGCCGATACCAGCTCTCTGTACCACTGCCAGAAAAGTTAACATCGCGACCGTTACTTTAGGTGACGGTTGACAAACCGTGCGCTACCGAGATAATTCGCTTACACGAACCGACTTCGAAATATTGCGTCTCCGTGCTCCCGAGAAGCCATATCAGGCAGAGGTTAACAGTGCTATAACAGACGGGGGCCTTTCTGATTATGCGCAACAATGACTAATCGAATCTTTGACAATCTATACCTCGCAATCCAGTTCCAATCTTTTTCTATTTTCGTCAAGCAAAACATGTTCAATGAAAAATCGGATACGTGGTACATATATGAAGAAAAATTATTTCTCAAATTATGAACAATCTTGCATTAAGCGAACTTTTAACGAGTTGAAAAAAGAATCAAAACTGGAGAACAAAATGTTCTCACCCAACGCTCCGTATCTATGAAAACCGAGTTCTAAGATACACGAAGCACTGTCATTGGCACCTAACGCGTACCATCTTCGAGTTCAATTAACTCGAAAACTAACCGTCGTAAGAAACATTGTACAGTAATCGCTCGTTCGTTGTCCTGAATCGTGGGCACGATCGTTGTCCAGTGCCTACCCACTCTACTGCCTGTCAACGAGAGGATTAGGCCTGCGTGGATCTGGTCGCCAGATGTGTCCCAGGACTGTCCAGAGTAGTCTAGACCCGCGCAGAACGGAGAATAATAGGAAAGGAATATGACAAGGAAATGAGTTTTTTAAAGCCAGACAGTTGACCGCTTTTGACTGCGAATGCTTTTCTTTGTCATTTAACTAGCCGTTTCACTAAAGACACAGTCGCAAATCAAAAATAGTGTCCGGGCACGGTCGTTGTCCGCTCAAACCCCCGGCCTTTGGACAACGAAGGAGCTTTTACTGTATTCCACAAATGTTGTTCAGTTTTTCATGAAGAATCGTACTTTGAATCCTTCCTTGGTCGTCGGCGAGAAATAATGTGACAATCTGGAACAACAATCAAGGATTCCATTGAACACTCACCGTGCAGCAGTTGAAGGCTAAGTGCAGGAAGTCCGTGGGCGGGTTTGCGGCCGCGCAGATCTCAGCCACGGCTAGATAATCGAGGCCGAAGCTGTCGGAGCGTGGCAGGACATCGGGATCGGCGGGCACGCGTCCGATCAGTTCGCAGACGACGATGCCGAACGAGAAGACGTCGGACCTATGGTCGTACCATTGTCCCTTCAGGCACTCCGGCGACATCCAATAAGGGCTGCCGACGGTGCTGAGTCTGTACCCGGTGCTGGGATCGGGGATCTTCGCGGCGAGACCGAAATCACCGACCACGGCCGTCATCTCCGCCGTGCTGTCGTCTTTCTTGATCAGGACGTTCTTCGAGGTAAGGTCCCGGTGAAAGAGACCGCGGCTGTGCAGATAGGCCATGCCTCTCGCCACGTCCCTCGCCAGGTTCATCCTAATCAGGTGGGGTAACGGCGTGTGCCTCGCCATGATCAGCTGCTCCAGACTGCCGCCGTTTATGTACTCCGTTAGCGCGTGCAGTTGACCCTCGTGCACGCACACTCCCATGAACCTGGAAGGAAGCATCAGGCTGTTACTGTTAGTATTGCGTGGAAAGGTTCAGGGTTTTAGGGGACTATCCAATTCCAAGAAAGTCAACTTTTGGTTGACTCCACGTGCAGTAGTCCTGACGAGTAGAATAAGCCAGCAGCGATCAGACACGCGAGCAAGCTGTTACCCTTCTCCAAGAATCTTCAGCTGATTTTGAGTCCGCATACAGTAGATTTGACAAGTGAAATAGGTCAGCATTGATCAAACACGCAAACGGACACCTATCTGACGTATGTATATTGACACGCAATTTCAGTAAAACGGCTGGCAATAGCTAGGTCACCCTGTACATCACCTCGTTCCGCGCCAGGGCGAGTGGAATAACCTCCCGAAGTTTGACCCGCCGCTCCGGTAACCGTCGGGATAGGGTAATTCCGGTAATAGTTGCGCTCAGCACGCGCAGTTAGCGAGCAGACGAGCCTTCCAAGATTTATTCCTTGAAAGGGCATCGGAGTCCTCTACCCTCAATTACGCGAGTGCACCGACTCGACTCGGTAATGGGATATCTCGGGATTGGGGGCAAAGAAGGAAAGCAACGAAGAGTCTCTCGCAACTGGTGCCGAGAACGGCAATTAGAATAATAACGACAGCGTTAATAATCACGCATCAAGGAAGACGCTACGCGGCCCCCAGGCTGTAATCTGTAATAGAACGCCCGACGAACTTCTTCTTGCTTGGACGGAGTTGCATAACCGGACGGAAAGGACCCTAACCTGTCCAACTTCGCTTTTGTCTCGTGTTCGTTCACAAGCCCCTAATACATAGCGTGCTAGGAACGGTAGGCCTGTTCGCTTCATGGCAATCGTCGGCTGATAGTTTCGACGAGGCGAATAATTAAAGGTATGGAATGAGATTCGGCATTGCCTTGGTGAGATCTTCAGGGTATAAGTACAGAATAATTGCATACGGGCAAGATTAAATGTATACAGACGTATACAATGTTTCTTTATCTTAAAATGATAAACAAACCGACCATGCGGATAGGAAACGAAGGACGTTATTCGCTCACGAACAAGTTTCGGTCCCTTTCGGTTCATGCTCGTGTTAGAGGGAATACTCTCGCAGAAGCAGGGACAATTGACCACGAAATGCTGTCCTTCGAGAAGTCTCAGCGCCAAACACGTCTCAGCGAGGCGTTAAAGGCGAGGTTCTTGAGGGGCTTTAATTGCCAAGCAAGTCGCGGCGACGCGCGACGGTTCTCCTTGCGAATCCGCGCACGAATCGCGAATGTTGTACTCGATCGTTACTCATCTTTCCTAATAAAGGCCCGCGACCTTCGTGTCCCAGGGGGGTGGGGCGCTCCGAGGATAACCTCAGGACGAAGGTCTTCGACCTACATAGAATGCCGTATTTACAGTGTACTCGCGAAACTCAGACAAAAGCGGCACGAATAAAAAGAAGCCTCGGGGATACGAAGCGCCAGCGGCGCTCTCGGGTCAACGATTGTGTTCTCTCATCGCATCGGTTGGCCAGCCAATCAAAGCGAGGATAGACAATGTACATTGTACGGCGCGCGAGTCGACAAGATATTTTTGCGACCGTGGTTGCCACGGATCGAACCATCGCGCATCGTTTCCAGTGAGAGACAGCCGGGGAATCCGTCGTGTCGCAACGAATTTAATTGACTGGCTATAAATAGCACCGAGGATTGACGTTCGCTTTGTCGGATGTGCACGCGGCGTCACTCGTTTTCCGCGGATTCGCCATTTGCCGGAAATTCAACCCCTTGCACTAAGATTTACCGACTAGGAAACCGATGGAAATGATACTTTAGAAGGTCTTGGTGAAAACATGAGAATTGTTTCAAGGACACGAGGTGATCGAAAATATACAAAATCGCGTTATTGTTTAAAAGATGCGATTCCTGGTCAGTTTGTTCGGAAAGTCCAAGGGTCAGCTCCTCTAAAACATCACGGAGCGGAGTTTCTGAACGTTTAATACGTTTCCACGAACCTGCCCGCCGGTTCTTAGACCCTCGTTAAACTTATTAGCATCGGTTGCCTAACGCGTACTTGGTCACCGACTAATTCGCAGATTTTAGCGCAGTAATATCCGCAGACGACGTTAACAGTGCCAATAGCAGTGGCTTTATTGCTGGAAACTGTGTAAACTGCGCTCGGCAGAAAGTGAAACGCTTGAAGAACCGTAACAGGGAAAATTAAGCGTGTGCAAAATAGAAGAAAAGCATTTAACTTGCCAACAATAAAAACTCCGAAAGAAATATAGTATTGTCTATAAAAACAGGGTGAAAAAATGCCGTCAAGTCAGAGGTGCACGGTTGACCTTGGTGCATTTACGTATAAGTGTACAGAGCACAAAAGTCGTCGAAAAACAGCGAGATTGACAGCATAAACAAACATTGCATCGAAAGTTTTTTCTTAAAGTCGTCCATAACATCGTGACGCTACCGTCTAATAATAAATGAAGATTAAGCACCGAATGAAAAGATGAATAATGACAGCTGGGCAGGAAAGAACATTATGGCAGTGTAGTCTCCACGAAAGCCTAGTTACTCGCATAAATCAGTTTCTCCTGGAAAACGGCAGTGCCGCAGACCGTCGGAGTTTATTTCCGCGAATCCGCGCGAGGGTAAGTCGATTATGGTAGCTTGTATCGATTTGCCACGGTGCTCTATTGACACCCGTGCCACCAACGAACCTTCGACTCCCGTCTCGGAGAACGGGAGGGAAACCGATTCGATCCTCTTTGACAGCCGAACAACCGGAAAATTTCAACTCGCTAAAGACGAGGCGTCTTCCTCGAGCCGTGCTTCCCTCCCGTTAGGGTTAATTGGCCATGCGTTCGCCACCGCACAGGATTAATATCACTCGACTTCGCCACGAGCCGCAGATTTCGCTTTTGGCCCGCTGACAACGCTTCACAACCCCCTGAACATTTTAATCCAAAATTCATCTGGTTCAATTCCCTTGGTTACGGGCTAATGGTGTAATGCAATTTTGCGTTGGTGCGATTTCGTTCATTTTCGAAAAGGATTTGAATACTTCGAGCTGGTTAATGGCTTCATCAATTTTATCCAATTTGACACGATTCACTTTTTTTTCATTCTAATAATTTTTTGTTGCTGCACAACAACGTATCTTAAAATTCTCCCACAGCTTTCATCGCAATACAAGAATTAATTCTGCAATTTCATAAATGGCCTGCGATCGTTTTGCTGTGAAATGGAGATCCAAACGAACTGGGTCGTTTCGATGAGTTCTGGCGTTAAGAGACATCAACGCGCGTCTCCCAGTGGAAACATACACGGGCAAGTACGGGCACAGTCCCGGCAAGAAAGCGGTGTATTCGATCATTTTTAATAGAGCGGAGACAATTTATCCGACGATCCATCTTGGCGTTGTCAGCGGAGCCCGCGTTACTTGCGGCGAGGTTTATCATTTCAGAGAGGAACGATAGAATCAGTGTTCCGTAGGAGAGACTCGACTCAGCGATCCTGGAGATTAGATAGCTCCGCATGTGGCTGGACGCGTATGGGGTAAAGTTCGGGGTCGTTTGTCCCATTATTACCCTTTAACGCGACGCGATAACCACCAATTAGCAGCCGGCGCGTCGACGATCGGCTTGTCTTCATTTGTTACCACCCAGGACACCCTGTTATCTGAATGGCCGTTTGGGATCGTTGATTTATGCTACTCGAGGCTTATCGAAAGCTTAGACCTCGAAAATGGAGGATCTTCTGGCCGGTTCGATCAGTTTCCTAATCCCGTAACAATCATCAAATCCTCGTTCATCGAAGCGAGCTCTTTTCCATTTTACAACGTCTTGTAGCCAACAGAGAATCTCCAGGAAATTCTGAGACCGTTCAAGTCACTGACTGCGGAATTTATGAATTTATAGAAGAAAATGTTCAGTACCGATGAACAGTACTGATCGACAGAATTGATTGTCTTCTAACATTTCAAAAAATATCTCGAGTAGCGTAGCTCGAACCTATGTAATCTTCTGTACATAAATTAACATCTGATAGTTTTGTTCCAGATCAGTAACAACAAACAACCACACGAAGAGCGCATCCGAGTATCAGACAGTTTTCTGAAAAAGTTAACTACATTCTTCCTCTAATGCATCCGATCTAATCGCGGAGTTAAACAGGCGTGTTTAACACGCGCGACCGCGGCGCCGATTAAATTTCACCTGGAATTAATTAAGCGTCCGGCGCTCGCCAGTCTGGTAATTAACAATTATATAAAAGAAAGGCGAGAGAGATGGGCTTGACTTTTCTCTCCTACACGCTCGGAGCAGTACCGCAAGTGGATAAGTCGCGCGTGTGTACTTTGTGTTCGCGGTTACGTCATCTAACGCCTGGTAAAAGTTCGCAAGAGCGTTATCGGAACCGGTATCGAGCTTTATCGCGACAACGACCGGACGTCGACGATTCAGAGGGTATCTCGGTATCTCCGTGGAAACGCTCGATTCGACTTTATCGCGGCCCGACCAGATCAAACGATCGGAAGCGTCGCGTCGCGTCGCATCGCGGCGGCTGTTGTTCGGATCGTGTGACTACAGACGGCGCGAAATTCGCACGCGATCTCGCGAATCGCGCTGTCCAAGATGACAAGAGAGCGATGCGATTTTTATCGGTAGTCGTGGGCGCCTTTAAAGGCGCGAGACATTAGGGGGGGAGGGGGTTTATGTCATCGCTTCGGTGATTTCGCACTTTCCAGAGGGATATGGACTTCGAAAGTTTTTATTCAGCCATCCAATTTCAAATTATTCTAAAGGTCATTCCGGATCAAGATCATATTCGTTCATTCGATGATATTGTATATTTTGATTCTCATCGCGCGATAATCGAGATGAAAATCAATTGAACGATTCGCAACGCTGTCATCTTCAAACGACCTTGACTTAGAAAAATCTAAAACTATGTTGCGATGGCGAAGTGTGCCATAAAGGGATGAAAAAAGATGCGGAATAAATTAAATATCCTCGGAAGAACAAAGATTGTATAGTTTCTCCGTCGAATTATAGCGTTGAATATCCCGTAACGGGGCAATTTACGTTACGGTTCCGTCCGTGCCGTTTCTTCGCCGGCGAAACAGTTAGAACAAGTATCGATTTAATCGCAACAGAACCGTGGCCGGTGTGTTGCAGTGGAACAACGCGGATCAACGAGACTTTCTTCGCGAGATAAGAAACATTTCACGTTTCGGCAAACAGTAAACATGATCGTGGCGACTTTACTCTTCCCGGAATCGATGTGGGATACGAGAGATAAGCTTGGACGAAGCACTCTTGAGCACGCCCTATTATCAACTTCTTTCGTCTTCGATTTGTCTGGAAATCGTTATCGAAAATAATACAAAAACTTCCTTTGAATTCTCTAGACATTTCACTGTTTTGTATTTCTCACAACTTTATATACGGACGGACAAGGATGAAACAAATTGATGCGAACGTCTGAAATGTTTGAAGGTCCCGCTGAAGGCATTAATTAGCAAAAGCGAACCCGAAAGTTCAGCGGATCGATAGAATCCTCGTACGGTCTAAATCGAGGCTCCCACCCGCGCACTCGAGTACTCAAGATTCCGCAAATCCGCGGCATCCTAATTTAACCTTTCAAAGAACCGGGGGCCTTGAAAGAACCGAAGAGGCGAGCGAATTTAATCGCGAGCACGTCCCCGGTCCTGGACGAAATTCAAGGAAAACGAACGGAGAGGGGAGCGAGAGATATCGATTTAGGCGAGATATGCTCGTAGTAAATCGCGCCAGCCGCCGCCGCCGCCTCCGTTGCCGGGTGTATCGACCGTTTCCATTCATCCATATTCGCTGAAACCGCTTGGCCACACCTGGCAAGAGAGGTCTAACAGTTGCAAAATCCATTGGCTGCTTCGGGGGAATCATAAATTCCCGGGAAACCGATCGTTCGTTTACTTGTTCGCATTTTCGGTGTCCGAATCGAATTAGTATCGCCGATGAGTGGACGGTCGCGATGGATAAACGGCTCTTTCCTCAAATTGTTTGCACACAATGATACACGCGATTTATTACATTTATTGGAACGAAAAACGTGGTAAAATGAGCAGGTTTAAAACAGTAAATACATTAGAATTAGAATACACTGAAATGTCATGATGTTACAGGAAGTTTGAAAAATATAAGAAGAGGGATCCTTTGGATGACAAAGGGTTGAAAGGGTTGTCGGTGGACGGACGGCCGCTTCTTTCAATGAAACACTGAGTCAGCGGAGCGTGCTGTCGCGGTTTCCGCAGCCTTCAACGAGAGAAATGCCAGAAATAAGATCCGCCGGTATAAACACACGCACACTCGGCCCGAATCTGGGCCAAGCCGTTTATATCGTTGGAATGCGTTGTCGCCGCTCGGATGCGACTCAACTTAACTCGACTCGACTCGAAGCTACTGGACGGAGCATGAGAGCGAGCCCGTCTAGCCGAGGATCGCTGCATTATGTCATAACTCGTAACTCGCAAACCGCGGAACTCTTTTGGCATTAGCCTGGCTGAACCGGCTCGGACCAGTTGCGTCAACCGTGAGCGCTCTGTTTTCAAGGGACGAGCGCGCGCGCGGGATTCATACTTCTCTCTCTCTCTCTCTCTCTCTCTCTCTCTCTCTCTCTCTCACTCTGTCTTTCTCGCGCGCCAAAACCTGTTTCCGTCCGCAAACTCATTCTTGCAAGATGCCACCGCCACCGACCGCTACTTTATTCCTCACCCTTTATTTGCTCGGCGAACACGTTACCCGTGTCGCTTTTTATAGCCGGCATTCCGCGATGTAATCGCGCGGATTATTTAGACGACAAGCGGCGCTGTACCACCGACACGCTCTTTCGGAACCACCGTGTGATTGCTCGGAGTGCTTCAACCCCCCGCTGCAGCAGCGCGTTCCGATGCTGATTTGATCGCGATTGACAGTTGCAGAACGGTATACCGAGAAAAATTTAGATGTTCGTTTCATATTCACATTTCATAATTTTTATAAAATTTTTTAACTACTGGTCAAAGATCACAGAATCAACAGCTCTGGCAACCCTAACCGGGCAGAAACTGTTATGCCAGTTCTCAAAGGGGATCACGCCAGCCCGCAATATGAAAGTACCGTTCACCCATTACTCTACGATATTAACCTATCGATTTAGCCATCGAGGTTCGGTCAATTCCATTTTCTTCAAGCCAATATTCGCGGACTCTCGATGGAATTGAAATGGCTAATGGGAGGGTTGTGGAATAGTCACCCGTATCAAATCGTATCAGATTACCGATAACACAGCTGTCTATGATTCCATTGGCTGTCAGACGATCGCGAAACAACAGGTTCAAAGGCGACAGAGCAATTTATTCGACTGGGTAGTGGCTCTGTCGCCCTACTTGTTTTTACAGAAGCTAATCACCTGAGTACTGTCTGCTGTCTGGTGCGGAATTACTATCTATAGTAAAGCCATCCACCCCTTTGAATAATCCGTACCCGTGTTTCCAATCGTTTATGTCTTTACGAATCTAGCGTGAAATGCTTTTATTTCACATTTAATGCTAAAAGTTTCACTGCCAGTCAAACGAGAAGTGTCAAATTATTTATTATACGAAATATCAGTGAATCCAGTCTTTTCATTTTTCACGGGCGAGCGCGTTAATCGCATTAGTCATTCTCAGCGATTGTGGGCTTCAATGTTAAATATAAATGTTAATAATCAGCTCCAGATTAAAGGATGCGTCATGCACGGTGACTCAAGTGTATGATAATTGAAAAGAGTACTGTTCATCTCTTCATTAACAGCAATTGCTTTTTCAATCGCAAATAAACGAACGAAAAGGTAGTCAAGCACGTTCTACAGAAGAATGTTTAAAAAATGAAAAGATCATCACTATATGGGCGTCGACGACATGACGCTGAAAGCATCGAGGACCATTACGTTACAATTTACAACCCCTTTTGACCCTCGCATCAACAACCAAAACATCTTAAACGGACCACGTGGGTCTACCAAGCTGAAAATGTTGATCGAAATCAATTTTGCCGCTTTCCAGCCACAATATAAAATTTCAAAACAGATCCAAGGGGGCTGCCCAGGTGGCCGCCAATTAGCGCAAGGGCTAATTAGGCCCGGTTCGAGGCCGCAGAAGGAAATTCGGCTGACGCACGCACTCCGTTTCCTCGAGATCGGCATCTCGAGTTTCTCTAGCGTAAAAGTGGACCGGATTCTCGGTTCGACTTACCTCAGTATATTCGGATGGCTGAGCTTGTTCATCAGCTGAACCTCCTTGAGCATGTTCGGCCTGTTCGCCGGCAGCTGGTTCATCTTCAACACCATCACCTGACTCGTCACTTTGTGTGTAACCTGGAAAAAGGATTGGACACACGTTCAGCACGATTTGTTACCAATTGGCCACGGTGCTCGGCCGTGCTACACATAGTTTCGTCGCAAGGGGGGCTCGCGGACCGCTTAAGCGGTTTCTGATGGGACCCGCAGTTATCGCGAACTGTTGCGAAATTGAAATACAGCTTAATCTGCGCGCGAAAACCGCTAATGCCCCCCCCCCCTGGTCCCTATATGTAGCACCTTGAACCGGTTAAATGCCGAAGAAAGTTGGAGAAATGGCGACCGCGCTGATTTTGCCGCGTTGAAACTGCAATTTTAATTCTTTACGGCCTGGTAAGTGAACGATCTGCTGTTGCAAGATTGAAATATCGCTTAATCGGAACCCTGAACTCTGAACATGATATTTTCAATTAATTGAACATCGAAACAAGTCCTCGCACAAATGGTAAATGCAATTTTGATTTTTTACTGGCCTGATAAGTGGATGGCCGAGTGTTGCAAGACTGAAATATAGGTTAATCTACGCTGGAAAATTGCGCATGCCTCGCAGACCCTGACTATAACGTGCAAAAATGCGTAAAATACAGATTTGATCGTCTGTACGTTTGATAATTGAATGACCAACCATTGCGAAATTGAAACGCAGCTAAATCTGCGCTCGAAAATCGCCAATGCATATCCGACTCCGAACGTGTAATATTTTAAACGGATTAATTGCAGAAGAAAGTTTCGAAGAACCATGCGTTGATTGGACTGCGAAAACGCGGATTGAATTTTCTAAATGCGCAACAGGTGGACACAAAGTGTGCCAGGTTATTCATAAAAATGGAGAACACCGTGATAAACCTATAAACGATCAGTCAAACTTACTAGATATACAAAAATAAAAGGGAATTAGAAAGTGCGCGAGCAATGAATAAATAAAGTTATGGAAAAATCAACATCGCATCCTGCGATTACCGAACATCGTGTTAATTGGTGGTTACCACGAATTAGAGTTATAGAGATATAAAATAACAGCGTGAAACGAGTGCTAGATCCAGTTTTAGCGATCGGACTTCACTTTCTCGAGTGTTGCGAAGATACTCGCCTAACTGTTACACTGGTTCGTCTGTTTTTGACAGAGTTGCTCGTTGGTGATCGGAAATTGACAGTTACTTCTGCGGAAAATGGAAAAATGAAAGAAATATCGGGTTTCCTCCGTAGCGTCGCGGCTCTATTGCCGCCATCTTGTGACGCGGCGAGTCGTGCGCCAATCAGGAAGCTGGGAAAATAGCTTCCATTGCTCCGCAACGTCTCACAAGAGAGCCTTTTGCAGGCAAACAAATTACATTCCCACACGTAATTTAATTCTAGTGAGAAATCAGGGACCGTTTTGCAATTACCATGGAAGCAATTATGTGAACACCGCAGTATTAATCATGCAGAGTGTTCAGAAAAATCGCAAAGGGGCGGTTTACCCGGATTAAATCGCGTTTCCGGCAGAAACGAGAAAACGATCTCGACAAAGATCGTTCCGTAATTAAGCGTTCTCATTGAACGGCGAGGAGCGGGACAAGATATATGTATACGTACAGTACTTTCTGTCGTGTTGTTCTCACAGCTGAAGAGCCGCGTGAGAGACAACCGTCGCGATTCACACAACAACGAGGACTGTTATTAATGAAACGAGACGCGCGCAACCGATGCTATTCAAACGGACGAGGATTCAGGATTTGCGGCCGTCGATGAATCGTTTTTGTTCAGGCTGAATCGGAGACCAGGCACAAAGACAGCAGTACAATGCGCTGCGGTGAATCGCGTTGTCACTTGAAATGACGAAACTTCGAACCCTTCGCGTATTTCGTTTGCACAGGATTTCCCATTCGAGGCAGACCTTTCGGATTGGTTCTCGCAGCTTCGAAACGGTTTCAGAATATTGTCCCTCATCAAAGACAAAGTTCCGTTATTAAAATGTTGTAATGTTGTATATTCAATACCATGCAAAGGGTGTAACCAATGTTACATTGGACAAACATGTAGACATGTGGAAAATAGAATCAGAGAACACAAACGTAATATCTTTTCACCCCCAACGCAACATACTGCTTTGACGAGACACTCACTAGAATTTGATCATGCTTTTGACTTTGAGAATATCAAAATAATTGATAAAGAATCTAATTTACAACGTAGAGTTCTACTGGAAACGATTCACATGATTAAATACCAAAGCGTAAATCTTAGGTATGAAACACCTTTGATACACGAGTACTACGCAACATTACTGAACCGGTAATGTTTCATGATGAATCACCTTCCAAATAATTTAATTTTTGTTTTTCTCAATAAAAAGCATTCTGAATGTCGATTAATTTAGTACCAATTTTCATATTGGTATTTCAACAACTGCAGTTTTGTTTGAGTGAGTTCAAAAGATTCATATTAGCCGCCATTTATCGATTGGCCAATACAGAGATTTCTGTTCTTCGATTCGTTTTCAGTTCAAATCTTCACGGTTTACTCAGCCCGCATGTCACCGGCATGGAACAAACATGTTGTTCCATAACCTTTAAGAATCTAAATTAATACTTTTTTTATAAGCATGTTTATAAGCAGTTTTTACACACTTTTTGAGTTCAAAATCCCCCCTTTTTTACTTTCTGCTTGTGTGAAAACACGTTTGCCTAACCATTTAAAAATGTCTTTGATTAATTCTTACAGACGCAATACTGAAATTTTCTATTCTTGAAAATGGTCTAAATTGAGATCGAAACGTTGAATTATACATATATTTCATGTGATATTATTGCAAATTTGCTTATTTTCCAATTGATCGAACCAGTGCGCCGATAACATTAATTGTAGTTTAAACAATTGTCGATCGAGATTCAGAGAACTGTTATTGTCCCTCTACTTGCGAGGCATTTCGAGTCCATTCGTTGGTCCCCGAAGTGTTGCACCGAAGATTTAAGAGTGAAATTTTTATGTGGCTGCTGTTTATTTCGAAGATCCGCAGCTTGGTAATTAAATATAGGAACGGCAAACAGTGAAATTCGATGCGGTAATGACACGTAACCCGCAAATATAGTTCGAGGAAACCCCGGTTCATCGAATCGATCCAGGGGGTGGAGAGAGGAGAGCTGGATCTCTGCTGGAAATCGTCCTCGCGGTATCCATCTTTAATTCGCGAACGAGTGGCTCGCGTAACGGGACGACGCGACGCGACGCGCGACGAGCTCTCGCGTCGTCTCGCACTTTTGTGAATTCTCGCGCGCTCGTGCTTCCGCAGCGCGTGAACTTGTATCCTCTATTTCTGCGCGTTGCTGCGAACACCGTTTACCGTTAGAGATTTAGGATTCCCGCGGAAATCAGGCCAATCGTGAAAATTTGTGTTAAACAACTAGCCAGGAGGAGGGGAAACCTGTCATAGCGGTATTATATTTAATGTTGATCATGACCGGACAGCGGAGTTAATGTATTTACGACAGAAACGAGTTGGTGCAATTTAAAACATAGCACCTTCAGTCGAGATTTAGCACCTACTGCTGAATGTCTTCGGTCTCCTCAATCTCCCTAGTGTTTTCAGTCTCCTCGGGCTGTGCGATCTCGCTAAACAGGAAAACAACGACGAGGAGTGGGGCGTGTCGCGAGATGGAAATTCCGCGGGTTAAAAAGTCGAGAATATCCGCGCGGAATCTGGCCAGGATTCCTTGGCAGTGGCTGGCTTAGTTGGGCCGCGTCCAGACGATGACGAATACGCGGCGCAGAGAGCCGGCGGGTAAACAGAGCGCTTGCAAATCGAGCGTTTCCCGAGGATCAACAACAAAAAGAAAATAGAAGAAACACGAATGGAGAAAGCGAAGCTAACGAGAACTCTCGGATTCCGCCGGAATTCCTGTCACAGTGTAACGCTCCGCGCGCGAAAAAAAGTCCTCTTTCTCTTTGTTACGCTTCAGGCGATCCCGTCTCTCTCTCTCTCTCTCTCTCTCTCTCTCTCTTAATTTATTCTTTCCCGGATTTTAATCGAATTAAACTTGCCGCGCCGCGCCGCGCCGGCTGTTTCTCAACGATTGGGCTCTAATTCCAGTGGGATCAACGGAACGGATCGATTCCTCCGGGCTATCGAGTTTCCAGCTCTACTTCAGGAAATTGGAGGCTCGATTTTTCGTTCTCGAGGCCTTTGTTACGGTCTATTATTATCTAACACGGCCCGCGCTGTTTCGATCGTGAAATTTTTCAAGTCAGATCTCCTATGTGAATCTGCACACGGCTTTGATTAGAAATATAATTGAATCTGCAACCCGTTCTCGATTTCCACTGTCGCTGATTTACTTCACTGCTTGGGATCCTTGAACCATCTACAATTTATTTTGCAGAAGTCTGTGTGGAAACTGTATGACGTGCAATGTGTTAGGAGCGTCATGCTATTTCTCCGTGCTAAAACAAAAAGGAATGTAGAAACTCGGAACATGTGGCAGCCATTAGAGGATCCAAAAAATCCTAAAGTCTGAGTCGAAAGATAATTCGTTTAGAAATCTCTCGCCATTCACGAGATCTGTCGCGGTATTTCTGAATTAGTAGCATGCAGCGGATTCTTCGAAGTGTGAGATAGATCTTCGAGTCATCCCGCGAGAATTTGCAAGGTCGGAAAACCCGGAGAGATCATTGCTAAGTAGGCTAAACACTAGAGATCCAGTGTGAAAAGAATTTCGAAGGTGCCACTGATGATTTCTTGGTTTAACAGGTGATGTTTCAGTATGATTGATTAACCGTGTTTTCCCTCTCTGCCGTCACAGGTTCCATAAACATCCGAAAATATCGCAGCTAGGGCATTCGCGACAGTTGTCGCTGGGTTGTTGAACAATGTCATCGCCCACTGCCATTCTCAGACCATTTCGCTGTTCGTTAACGCGCGAACGATACTTCTCTGCCATCTATCCTCTCACCACTCTCCGCTCGCAAACATTGTGGAGTCGAGAATGAATTTCAGGCGAAGATAGGTGTTACTCTCTGTCGCAACCTTCGTCCTAAGGCAGCCGTGACGCTTCCCGTGATACCTCTGTCATTCGTTCAATTATTTAAGAGTTTGACAGCACGGTCCATTTTTCTTCATTTCCTATGATTGTCATAATCACGCTGAAATTATATGTTCATAAATATTTACCATAAACCGAGTCGCCCAGTCACGGTTCCAGAGGATTCAATTCCCAAGTAATCCGTGGCTTGTAAAACACCGACATATAGTATGTAACTATAGTCGCGGCTGTAAAATATTTTCAATTTCCCACGCGACAGCGTTTCACTGACAGCGGCGCGGCGCGGCGCAGCGGGCCGATCTTCCGCGGAGTTTCTCGCGACTCCTAGAAGACTAGAAGACGGCCACGCGCGTCGGAAGACGTTAATTACGAGCCACCTTTGTGTTCGCTCTGAAAGCGGGGCCTCGAAATATCGCTTGGTATCTTTTTTTGCTAACGAAGAAACTATGCCAAGTAGTTTTCACCCGGCGCTACGGCTGAAACAGGCAGCGAGAACCCGAAACTGTCTTTCAGAAAGCGCGTTGCGCGAAAGTAACCGCGCCGAAATAATTAGCCGGTTCATTTAAATAATTCTCACCGTCTGCGTCCTTGCCTGTCTGCCATGGAGATCATTGTTATCCTGGTGTGAGGAGAAAGCATGAGGGATTGATCGATCTTCGACGGAGACGTAACAAAAATGCTCTGTCCGAGGGTGAACGCTATTGGCTCCATTGCATGGGAGCTTGCAGCAACTGTAGTACGCGTTTCCGGGAAGGGAAGAGGCTCGGTCGCGTGACTAATACCGCCCACGGCTGATTTTTCATTCAGAGTCCGATAATTGGAATGATTAAGGCGTCGTAGAAATAGCTCCTGGTATAATATCGGTCATTTCTCATACGCAGCTACCAGCGAGCTGGTTACAAATAGACGCCAGCTGACCTTTGCCGGTCTCTCTCTCTCTCTCTCACTTTTGCTCGGTTCGCGGCACGCCGCTTTGAATAAAGCTGTGCTCTTTAAAGCGCAGTGTGTTTACCCTTTAATTGGCTCGTCGACCTTAATTGCTCCGTAGATTTATAATTCCATTCTTATCTGGCCGGGACGCTCGACGACGATCTCCTCGCGGCTCTTATTGAATCAGAAGAGCAATTAGCGCGCCGACCGCTTCTCGTTCTTCTCTTTCTGACAAAGCCAGTGTGTCCCGACAAAGCGATCCTGTCAATGGGACTCGAGCTCGTTCCTGTCCGGAACCGTTTCGAACCTACGGAATCGGCCGCACCTTAATTAGCCCGTCACTTTTCATCTCCGGACTCGATTCTTCCTCTCGCGTGCCAACGAAAGTGCTCAGACTTTGCTCGCGCTTTAACGAATTCTTCGCAGCTGGTCACACCTGTATGCAAATTGACAGGAACTTTCTGTAAGTTGGACTGTTCGAAGATCATGTCACATTTCAGCTAGTTGCTTAGTGGGTCTACTGTAATAGAACACCAGAAATAAAAAATTATCACTAAAAGTTCGCGAAAGAACCGCACAAAATTCGCTTGCACAAGAATGGACAGTCTGACTGCATTTCCCTGAGTCTGCTGCACGCGAAGGGACGTTCACTATCGAGAAATTAGCCGGTAAACGAGTGTAAGCTCGCTCGTGCTGCATGATCGCCTCTCCGCGTTCGCGTGGCGGCTCGTTTATGGAAGAAAGCCCGTTCTGTTTTTTTTTCTTTCTAGAAAATAATCGAAAGTGTTGTCGACGCTGTGAAAAGTGTAGAACACACTACTTCTCGTTAACGAGAGAAGTGTTCGCGCGAGCGCACACGACCGTGGGGCTCAGCAATTGACTTTTCCTGAAGCCCCCGCACGGCACGCGTCGCTGCGCAAACTTTGAACTTTCAAAGTGCCCTCCACCCCCCTCGCGGTGTGTGCGTGTGCGATTTTTAATTGGTGCGTGGACCGACTTTAATTATGCCGCGGTTTCTGCCCCGGAGCGTAGGCTCGAGCACCTGCGCGAGCTTCTTCGTTATTCCGCGGCGGTGTTTGCACAGTCTGCCAAGCCAGACGATTCGTTACCCGCTCTCAAACGAGCCTCCGATTGCAGGGAACAACGAGCAAACATCGCTTCGCCTGCCGGAAGCGCATCAACGTGATGACTGCAACGTCATCCACAGTCCACGCGCGACACCATTTATCCTGATCTGAAAACTATGTTTCGCGCCGTCTGCGAACCCGGTTACCGTTCATCGTTCATCGCCAACTCAATTTGCAATTTTTCTGCATGGAAAAATGTCTAGATCTACCCGAAGGATACAGGAAAAAAATCTCAAAGTTCGCCGATAATCAAACAGAATGTGTGCGATTTTGCAACCGCACGAAAAAGTCATTGAAGGTACATAGATGCTGCTCCGTGCTGTAACAACAGCTCTCGACTTGGTTTTCCGAGAAGTTTGCACCGTCGCGTCGCTCTACAAGCAATTCGCCGATAACCTGTGCAATCATTTGCTTTATCTACCTGTATCGGGGTCTATCGCTCTAATGAAACAGCCAGGAAATGCGTTGTCCGGCTAGATAGACGATGGAGGGAGTTCCTTAAACACTGATACCGATAACGTACATCAGTAATGAGTCTACGAGTTAACTCTTGAACCACACCTGCCAGACCCTAACCAGCTTAGAGCCTCTCCCTCTATTAGTGGATTTATGCGGGTACATTAATTTACTGTGCGACCTTGGAGAAGGCGATTATTACACGTCATTAATCTTCACGCCCGCTACACGTTATCTGCGCTCCCGTAAACTTTACGGCTCTTGGCCTATCTCCGAGAGATACTTTATTATTGCGAACCTCTTCTTCCGTTCTTTTTTTTCACCGCGTTTATCTCGCTAATTAAACTCTTTAACGTCGCGCTCGTTTTACGATATATCGCGCGTGGTGCTCGATGAGTAAATTACTCCGCCAATCTGGCAAACTTTTGTTCCCAGGATGCATCTTGTTCTAGATAGGACGCGACGCGACGTAAAAGTCTTCCCGGTCGTTTCAGTCGGGACGGAATTTATGCTGCTCGCAGTTCTCTAGGAAAATGGTATCTGGGCTGGGACAATGTTAGTTTACTCGGTTATAGCCGGATTTATTACGAGACTCGTTGCACGCTATTTGATTCTGTTCGTTGTGAGCGATGTTGATTAGATATTTATGCAAAATACAAATTTTCTACCGCGATTGCGACAAATCGGAGTAAAATAGAAATGTATTTCTTCTAAGAAAATCCGCAGTGTCCAGCGATTAGCAACATTCCACGAAATCTTTTGCGGGGTTGCGGAGGGGTTAATCGACGCACCAGAAGCCGTAAATTTGCGATTCCCCGAGGACACCGAGCCCAGAAAAGAGGATTAAGCAGTCCGAGCAGGCGCGACCGGATTTCGCGAGGAGAAACTTTTTTGCGAAAAAGTGATCGACAAAAATATTAATATAGAAACTCGGGAGAAAGCCGCGGCGCGGACAGAGAGGCGAGAAAGATAAATTTATCGTTGCCGTGGTCGGAAATCGGTCGTCCAGTGAAATCCTTGTAGAGCCTCCTCGATGCATGCCGCGCATCGTTTCATTGCAAACTCGCCCCGTTGTATCGCGAGTCCATTCGATCCCTACAATTTCCGGTCCTTGAACGCCGCTTGAACTTTCGCCGAGCGAGCTGCAGTCGGGGAAAACTCTGAACTTGTAAAGCCTTACAAGGCACGGCCTTCGAGGCGAGCTCTTAATTGGTAAATCGGTCTTAATAGATCTGCTTTCTACCCAGTCAGTCGAAATCACTCTCATGGACGGTTTTCCGCGACCTTCCCGCCATTGTTTCGCAATATCTCAATGCAGGGGATTGTGGAAGTTGACCTTTCACCCTTTAGCGAACACAATATGTACTGCAATTTTTAAAGCTGTTAATTTGTTTTATTTAGCATAGTTTTATAATCTGTAGTGATGATAACCGGCGTTTGTCGTGCTAGAGACTGAGGTTTGGAAATCAGTGAATAACTTGGCCATTTTCGTCCTGAAAAAGTGAATCGAGTGAGACAGCCACGAATCGTAGCCACGATTTGGCAGCGGCAATTAAGTATTTATAGTCGGGCAGAAACATCTGCATCGCGTTATGATTTAGCGTAGTACCCGGGGACACGCGTTTTCCACCGGCGAATGTATATTATAATTAAGCGGTCGCGTTAGTTACTCTTGCCTCCTCGCGGCTGTCTCGATAGAACGATCAAATAAACCAGGAGACCGCGGAATTATCCGGGTCTAATTACGCGACCCGGTGTCGACTAATTGCGACTCGAGGAAAAGTTCATCGTAGAATCAACATCGTTAAAAGAACCGCTGCCTGCGGCTCATTCTCCGCGCCGCGCCGCGCCGGGAGAGCGTAATCACTCTCTTTCTCGTCAGTATGCTTATTTCTTTTGTTCTTTTCGTTCTTAGATGCAGCTGCACGATATCGCGAACCTAACCGTAAAATATGCACTCACATTTTAGCGGAAATTCGTACAAAGTGACGCTGGGTATCTGACGATCGATCTGCGGATTTTCTACAGAACATTTTCATACAATGCAGTATGATTTTCATTTTATATTTCCTATGTGCTCTCCTTTTGTTGTGTTGTCTCTTTGTTCTGGTTCTTTATATTCTATCTTCACTTTCATATGTCTTCGTTGCTTCATTAGCTAGAGATCAATCCTTTCCAAATAACCGGTGCTCTATCGATATTTACGCCTGTTCATCAGTCACGATCCGAGCACTCAGTAGAATACCTGTGATAACTCTCGAGTTATCTCGTAGCTTTGTTGCTTTAATCTATTATCGCTGATACTCTTGTGTAGTTCTCTTCAGCGTATACCTAGGAATTGAGCATCTATTACCAATATCGTTATCGTTCCGCGACGAGACAAAACAGCGTCGATTGTGTCGTAATATCGCTTCGATTAGACCGACGATATAGGCGGCAATCGATGAAGATAAGTCGATTCTACGCAAAAATCAGAATGACAAATGTAGAATAAATATTTTCGGCCACCGTTCCGACGATAAAATAAAGTTATCCATGTTTCTCCATTGACAACGAAGCAGGAGCCGAACAAGATTAACCCGTTCCAGATCGGTTTCGTTTGAGCGCGTCAAAGTAAAACGAGACAGAGTCGCTCGAAATTCGCGAACCGTAAAGCACAACGCGACCGGTTTTCCAAGACGACCTCGCATACTTCGTCGGAGAAACCTAACGCGATTTGCATGCCGCCTAGAGCCCGGCGTCGATTTTTCCATCTCCCTCTTTCCCCGTTGGTCAAAGAATCGCCTCGATTAATCGACTGTCACGGGACATTTCGGATCTCGAACGGGCGCCGCGCTTTCCACCGGAACTGATACCGTTCGCGTATCTCCAGCAATACGGCGACATGTCAGCGCCTTCAAGTAGACCGACTCGGACAACATTTTCTTTCCTCATTGGCCGGCCGTGTTCTACGCTCTTCGAGCTGCCATTTTTGTATCATACTTTACACGTTTCTCAAAAAGTTTGTCTCACTCGGTCATTGCACTGTCCGTGTACATTTATAGTTCCAACGCAAGCAAATGCGATGTGTCTCTCTCGGAAAGTATTTAAAAAATGTAGCTGAGAAATCTCTTTGATCTCTCACCTCTTCGCAGCTTCCCAACAATTTCATACACACGCGGCCTCTGCATGCTTTCATAGCAAAGCTTCTGAAAGGCGACGGCTCCATTCTAAAATATCTGCGAACACTCAGCAGGAGTGTAAAAACTGCATTCTTCCCGACACTCGGTTACAGTTAACAAATAAATGAGAATCGAATCCGTTCCAACAGGAAAATGCGAATTCTTTTCTCTTTTAGAAGGTGAACTGGGAGAATGCAGTTCGCGATATCAATTATGCAACGTAAAGGTGAACGAGCGAAACTTGCTCGAAAAGTCGGCTTTAATAGAGGTCCTCAGGCTAGGTGACATTTGGGGACTGGTACCGGCCAAATAATTCCGCAATTAATTTGACAAACCGGGTCTCGGAAACGTATTCGTTGATTTCACTAAATAATTTTACGACTGCCGCGTGCTCGCGCTCACGACAGCTGCACGATCCGCGGAAATTTCTCTGACGATCGATCAGAGAGGATCCTCGAGGAATCTCTTCATCGATCCTGCGTCTCATTAGCATGGATGCAATCGATCAACCGGCAGCTCGGCATAGTCGTTAACACACTTCGATCCGATGTTCCATTGCGCGAACGCGTCGATGCGTCGCGCGTCGCGTCTACGCCGCGTTGTAATAAACCTCGACAGAGAAATTAAGGAGGATAATCCGATGCAAATCGTTTGCGGAGTTGTTTTAATTTGCAGTGGTCTCAGATGTACATCGCGAATCGCGCAGAAGAATGTTGCGCGGCGGGATGTACCCCGCGGGAACGCTAATTTACATTTACATTGCCGATTATTTTTCCACCCTGGTTGCTAGATGCGAACTACGCATGCCTGGGAAATTTCTCCGCCGCGGGACACGATTGTCCATCGCAGGCTCGATTTACGATCGATAAATCTGCGGCCCGCGACCTTTGCACCCTGGATCCTAGTTGGTTCTCTACCCTCCAACCTAGTTACCCCTTCAGACTGTCTTTGGAGGAGTTTTCGACTTACTGAAATTCCGAGACATTACATAAAGCTGACTCGAATTCCGCATAAAAGTGAGACTTTATAGCCCGTAAATGTAGCGGTGTTCCGAGTTGAACAATATTCAGCGATCCCGTGTGGCTGTGATCCGGGAATCCTCTCTCTTTCCACGGGATTCCTCGGAAACCGCGATTCCACATAAAACCGGTGTGCTCGTGGCATTTCGAAAGTGACGGAGTTCTAGTTCGACTACCGGCGGAAGAGCCTGTCCAGCAATGGAGGAGATCGGTATCCTCGAGTCGTTCGAGCAAGGTAACCGCGAGGAATTGGAAAGTGACGGAATGTCTTCCTGCTGGCCCAGAAACACACGCGGGCGATCGTCGATCGAATCGATCCTCCGGCGAACGATACACCCGCCGATTATTTAATAGTTTCGCAACGATCGGCGCCTGTATCCCGCGGATCTCCCTGTTCCGTCGGACGGCTGCCAACAATAGGCCGGATTGCTTAATAGAGCGTATGCACGTTGGCCGACTGAGATTCTGATATTGAACTCGAGATTTTAACGAGTCCTGGAACGGGTTCATAAATCTCCACCGTCGCTCGGGTCTCCTAATTGCTGCTAAGTGTTCAGCTACCCGAATCCGGCACGGAACAAGTGTCTTGCGCTCTTGATGGAGGTTTTCCAGTGGATGTATCTTCTCCAGAAAAAATTGGGGATACAGGTCAAAGCTAGATGAAAGTATGCGATGGAGTCTGGTTTAAGAAGCTTTCATAGATTTTTGGTAGATTCTTTCTTGAAAAAACGGAGACTGGCTGGCGCCAACGGCAACCGGGTCGACATTGCCCCGAAAGAATCGGCTTGCACGGTTCGGGGAATTCCATTGGTTTCCACGGAATTCCGCGGAATTCCGCGGAAAGAGAGAGGATTCCCGGTCGCGTCCGAATCGGGTATAGAACGAGAGCCTGGTGCGCGCGCGCGTGTCTCGGGGGGTAATGAATCGGTCGTGGAACGAAAATGAGCGAGGAACTGGTAGCCGTAACAGAGGCTCATTAGAGAGTGTTCGTACTCCATGGCCAACGCGGCGTGACCGGCTTTCTCGTCTCTGCTCCGAGCAGTTTTATTTCGCCGCAGGAAGGAAATGCCCGAGGCGGACGGACACTTCTTGAGCCGCGGCCAGGCAAGGTCGCCGTCGTCGTCGTTTCTATACTGCGGACGCTGAGCAACTTCCGAGAGACCGTTCGTTCGCCTCAGACCACGTCCACGACCTTACGAAGGTCTCGCAGCGAGGCACGCGAGGCGATACCTTAAGGAGGGAGTCGGGACGACGAGGAATCTTGTGCAACTTTGCTATTTTTTAACTGGGAAACCGTGGGAGCTTTTGATATCAGACTTCGACGAGTATGTCCGTACTGGTCTTAAGTGTACCTGCGAATTTTTAATTGATCAAGGGCGAATTTTTTACTGGAAAACTACGAAAGCTTTCGATACCAGACTCCATTGTATATTTTAATAGAGATTTCAACTACATCCACAAATTTTTAGAATGAGGTGCGTTCGACACAAACTCTGTAAAATGTCGATCAAATCGTACAACGCTTGGCGATACAAGAGGAAACACGCACGGTGGCGAACAATTCCGTCCACTTATCGAAGCAAAAACGGTAATTGCATAGCGTACATCGTTCGAGAGATCATTTCAATTATCGTCTCGAGGAAGAAGAAGCAGTGGTTGCGTTAAATCGGTTCGACACCGAGTACAGCTGCCTCGTAAAGCATCGTCGATCGGAATTCGAAGCACGTAATTAAGAACGCGCTGCAACGTAACGCTGATCGATCTTAATGACGCGTCTAACGATATTAATACGCCCCCGGTGATATATAATATAATTGCCGGTGCTCCAATTAATCGGAGCCCAAAATCCTCGTGTCGAACTGTCCGGTCGGCTGGTCAAAAAAAGGCTGAATGCTCGTCCTAAAAATATTCTCGCAAACACATGTAGCCAGTGAACTGTAGTCGGTGCACATATTGGCGAACGCTGCTGTTCTTTCCACAGGAAAACTGCGTTGCACGTGCAGCAATTTTTTTCATTCCAATAGCACCACCGGTGGCCGTAAAAATAGTAACAGTTCGAAAATGTCAGACTTTTTTTGGTTCAAATGTCGAGCAATAACGATGCGTTGCATGATCGCAATAGTTCTGCATCCCATTATGCAAAATTATTGAAATACGTTCCCATCTCCTGCGATTGGTGCATTGAATTTTTACTCGGCACGAAGATCCGCAGTGCAATTATCGAGCAGGAAGATTCGCCTGACCAGGAAGATGCAGCCAGGTGCACTTAAACGCGTACCAGCGATCGAAAGCGAGAGGATCGGCGGTTTTAACTTCCTTTTGACTTTTATTTTTGCGGCAACTCGTCCAGATCAGAAATAGTGAAACTGGATAAGAGATATGAGCCATTTGATAAATACGCTCGCGTGAGAGAATGCAGATAGCATTTCTATTTCTCTGGAAGGTGAAATCATCATCATGTTGGTATCATCTGCGGGCTAACATACGGGCCAATTTCCTAATCTTCTTCCACTGCTCGGGAGAAAGTTTTATTAGGATGTGCATCAACATTTTTCGTACTCCATTTCTACAACTTCTAGACGCGATACGGGCGCTCGTTTATAGCCTATCACAGGAAAATGGTTACCACAAATTATCATTATGACTTTTTCTTTAAATTGCGTCTGTCCGAAGGATTTGAGATTATGGCGAGAAGTGCACAGCAATTCTAGCGACAGCGTGAAATTTCTGCTTGATTGCGTTTGAGTTAGGTGTATCGATAGCGAACACCTGTGCTGCTACTTTGGGGAACGAATCAATGCAGGTTGCAACCGTTCTGTTGCAATCGGACGCAAAAATTGTGGCACAGGATGTAGCAATTAGCGCTGCATTGTGCTCTGGCATATTTATTGCTCCGTTTTGTCGCATTTAAGAAATATACTCTTGCAAACTAAATGAAAGTGTCTGTGTTTTATCAATTCTCTAAATGAGTCTTAAAAAATTCTTCTTTCTTATACCTGCTTTTACCACTAACAGCATTTGCAAATTATTGGAATTTAATTTTTCCTGTTTATCTTCGCTGCAAGAATTTTTCCCAAGCGGAATAAATTGTTTCTGCGGATAAACGAGAGCAATAAATTGCAAAGAAAAAGCATGGTGCATTTGTTTAAGTCGCGCGTGACAACTGATAAGGCTCCGAAACTGGGACAAAGAAATCGAACGAGCGCATATATGCATTCTTTTCCGCGTTACGCTATCGACATAAATCACGCAGCCCCGAGTGAGCGCATCGGGTCCCGTCTGGAATGCAATTATTATCGGTCCTGGTGATTCCTGCGTTTATGCTCACGGATGCGGCCCGGTGAAAATGCAGTAGATTGACGGTAACGATCCGGTTGATGACAGGCCGCGTTATTGCCGGGCAAGTTGCGCCGGAAACCGAGCTTCTGTCTTTCTTCGAGGCCCCTTTCGCGGCTATCGAGACGGATAATGATGTTATCGCCTCTCGAATCGTCGAGCTTTTCTCGTTAATCGTACTGACATGACGACGCGGGATCGAGTGCAATGGGTCGTCGATGCATCGGTGCACTCAGTTCTCCCGCAATTGCTGATAAAGAGAAACATTTATTCCGAATTTTTATTCACTCAAGCATTTCTACGTTTAGCGAAAGTCCTGTTTCATATGTAAACCGTGGATCTTCGTGTGAATATACATTTTTATGAGCAGGTGAAGAAGGTATACCAGGTATGTAAATATGAAACCGGAATTGGCCCATAGGTGGCTCTAGCTGTCAATGTAGTTACCGTCAAACCGCGTCATTGACGCCATTTTCTTGTTTCGACATCTGGTAAAGATTTTCAACTCACAACCATACAAGTTTCATACAACAGCATAGCTTTTAATAACGTTGAACCTGTCGAATTTTGTGCCTGGAAACTACGATATGCGGACAGCATTGATTTTCTGTTTCCATTTGAAGAAAACTGCTGCAGAATCGCAACGAATGCTTGTCGAAGCTTACGATGAGCATGCTCTTGGTAGATCACGGTGCTTTGAGTGGTTTAAAAAATTCAAAAATGGCGATTTTGACGTGACAAACGAAGAACGTGGAAGACCACCGAAAAAGTTTGAAAACAGCGATTTGCAAGCATTGTTGGATTAGGATGACGCTGAAACGCAACAACAACTCGCGGATCAATTAAATGTGACACGAGAAGCCGTCTCCATACGTTTGAAAGCCATGGGAAAAATTCGGAAGATGGGAAAATGAGTTCCACATGAACTGAATGAAAGACAGCAGGAAAACCGAAAAACCACTTGTGAAATGCTGCTCGCCAGGTACAAAAGAAAGTGATTTCTCCATCGAATTGTGACTGGTGATGAGAAGTGGATATATTTCGAGAATCCTAAGCGTAAGAGATCATGGGTGAACTCCAGGCGAACCATCGACATCGACTGCAAGGCCAAATCGCTATGGATGGAAGACTCTGTGTTTGGTGGGATCAGAAGGGTGTGATCTATTATGAGCTGCTGAAACCTGCCGAAACCGTGAATACTGAACGCTACCGACAACAAATGATCGATTTGAATCAAGCTTTACGTAAAAAACGACCGGAATATCAAAAAAGGCAACACAAAGTGATTTTGCTTCATGATAATGCACCATCACACACAGCAAAACCGGTAATGGAAACGATTGAGACGTTTAGTTGGGAAATACTTTCGCATGCGGCTTACTCATCAGACTTGGCTCCATCCGATTATTACTTATTTGCATCGATGGGACACGCACTTGCTGAGCAGCGCTTCACATCTTACGAAAATGTACGAAAATGGCTCGATGACTGGTTTGCCTCAAAAGAGGAACAGTCTTTTTGGCGTGGCATCCACAAATTGTCAGAGAGATGGGAAAAATGTGTAGCTACCGATGGGCAATACTTCCAATAAAATATTTTCTATCATTGTCATACAATAAACGTGTATTTTCTATACAAAAATTCCGGTTTCATATTTACATACCTGGTAAATATACATTTTTATGAGCAGGTGAAAAAGGTATATAATTTTCTCCTCGTCTTCAAATATTTTTCTTCGCGTGCACAGTGCAACAACGGTCAACCAAAATTCCTACAAATGCACAGAAAAATGCTAAAAATGTTCGAGAAGATCTAAGCGAGCCACTTTAATTGCACGGTGCTCCAAGTGTTGGGGGACACAATAACCGCAATTAATAGCGTTTCCGCAACCGGAAGGAGGTCTCCGGTCGATCGAAAGAGTTTGATAAGGTTCCACGGAAATCAGGAAGGCGCAAGAAGGATTGTTCTAGCGGCGAGGAACATTCCGTCGGTAATTAAAGCGTTGCGTAAAATTCAAATAAGTCGTGGGGAGAGAAGAGGCCGCGTGTTTCGGGCAAGTTCTCGTTTTGCTCGCGCCACGATTTAGAAACGGGAAGGGCGAAAACGCGAGGAATCCACGAACGAGAGTACCCACGTACACAACGGATTTGCACAATAGGCGAAGTCGGTTACGAAAACACTTGCGGGCCATTTAATTCGAGGTACGAGGAGCGGACCACGCGAAAACACGCGAGTGAATGGGATTCTATCGGGCGCTCCTGAATTGCATCGTTGCGATTCTACTGCAGCTTGCACTGCTCCTCCTTCCATTCCACCTTCACCTGTTTCTGCGGGTTTTTTTCGGAGTGAAATTGGCAACCGAGTTCCATTCACTTCGCGAACGATGCGGAAAGAGAAGCGAATTTTAGCGAAAGCTTTGGACACCAAACTTCAATCTGTGTTTTCCTACGGGTTTCACCGCGGTATCTACAAATTTTTTAACGAACCAGAAAGAATCGGATACATGCATGAGAAAGGGTAAATATAACTGTGGCTTTTGCGATTGACCTCATTAATTGGTAAAAGTGGAACTTCCACAGCTTCGCCGACAGTTTCGGTAATGAGGCAAAATTTCGAAATGAAGAAGCAATTGCCAGACTTTCGGCAGAAATTGTATTTATCGTTCGCGGCCGAAGAGTGCGAATGCTTTTCAGCCCGTTTAATATCGAATAAAGTCACGGCGTTTAATGCGAAGAAAGTGCAATATGAATGACACGAGTGGAACGTAAAGTATGGAGAAATTGTGTGCGATCCCTCGTAACTTGTCCTTACGCTGGGACCACTCGAGGGAAGATAACGAGAGAAAGTAGCAGCGGACACGAATCAAACTTTCGGACGCGAGGAAAAACCGAGCTAGATACGGCGAAATGACTGTATCATGGTATTCGGGTTACCGTCGCTGACATAATTCGAGAAAGAAGCAGAGTCGGCGAACGTAAAACAAACTGCGACATTCAAAGTTATTAGCCGATCGTTGCCAGTATGTGCGAGAATGATTTTCACATCTGAAAACCGCGGTGTGGAACACCAAGGAGACACGAATTGATAACAGCTGATAAAGCGCGCCTTGTTCGAGCTATACTCGCGATTAGATCTACTTCGGTTCGAAAAGTTCTCGAGGTGAAAAAGAACTTTGCAAGCTGGGCAATATAGTGCATATAAAAAATTTTTTAAGATCGTATAACACAAACGACAAGTTTCTGGTTTCAACATTAACGTGACGAAGTCGTGCGAAGAATCCATAGTATATAAATTGTCCGATGTAAACAATCAGAGTAGCAATAGAATCCATCCGCATAATAAAGCTTGCAAAACAAAGAAAGTGATGTCACACAGCTCTGTTATCGCAGGTCAGCGAATGCATCACGTTTGGCAGCGAGAAACAGTGTAACTCTTTGCCAATAAAAATACGGGTAATGTATTATACTTCGACGATAAGCACGTTCCGAAGAAACGAAGAATTATCATCGTACCGTTCCATTATCTTTTAGGCTATTTTTACGAGCGGATCGTATTATTTCTCGCTATCGTGAAATAATAAAAAAGTGTCGCAATCATATCTAATGGCCTTCGCACACAATCAATTAACACTTCACTGTTCAAACATTTAAACTCGAATCCTTGAATGGCGAATGATATTTTTTGAAGCAGTGTACTGAAGTTTCTTTTCAGGTCGGATCTTTTAAGTTTTTGGTGAAACCCAATCAAAGTTTCACGCACCCTATCCTCAGAGATTTAAGATCCAGTTCGGAACAAGTTTAATCGAACCCGGTCGCCACGATGGCGGTGCGAACGACGCGACGTCGAATTTCCTTCGAAATTGCCGGACTTTGCAACACCGTTTAATTGCTTGCGGAATTTTGCTAAATCATTGACGCGACGCCGCGCGAGAATCCTCGCAGAGTTTCGCAATTTCGGTTTACCCTGTACTTTCGCGGAATCTTGCGACACGAATGTGTCGCCGTTTATCTCGAGGCTAATCTAAAAGACCATCCGGAAATACTGTCGTATAAAAATAATCACGATCATCGGTTTTCTGTTAAAATCGAATAATTAATTTCGGAGGCAGAATCGTTAAAAATTTGGGATTCATCGCAAGGGAGAGTAGGGATCGAAGTTGAACGGATCGCAAAAATAGAACGGGCGCGCGTCTTCGCGTCTCTTCTCCGCCTCCGCATCCCGCATGGATCTCACAACACTTTTCCTTTTTCTGTGGCCGCGGGGCGTCGGTTTTGTCGTTCAATTTCGGAGAGTCACTGCGAGAGATCTCGATCGTGGGACCAGAATTCGGAGGCTCGAGAGCTCCAACGCGCACGCACGCGGCTAAATTTAATTTCTTTGAATTGCGCGGCGAAAACTGGCGACGCGGACGCCTATTGTTTTCCGTACGCATCAAAAAATCGAGATCGCTATTTCACTTTACCATCGAAAATCCAAAATAAAATACTTTCTCATTAAGTAATGATAATTACTCATTTCTCTTTAAATGAAGTATGTTGTTTGAAGCAAACAAGCAGTCGCAAGAAAATCTGTCGCCTCGTTCCAGCATATTAATTTTAATTTCACCCAGCGAAATAATCAAGCAAGGGGTTAAAGGACGCAGGCGCCAAGCACAAATCACGTTCCGGAGCGACGAGGATCAAGACACAGGGAACAGGTCGTGATTCATCATCGCGATGAGGCCGCATCATCGTCGAGACACCATCGCGACGTGATTATGATTAACGACGTGGATGTTTGCGAAGGACAAGAGCGTCCCCTGCTACAGTTCTTCGTTTTACGTCTCTCCCCCTGAGTTACCTGTCCCTCGTTTCACCCCTCACAAAAAAAAGAGAAATAAAGAGTGATTGTTCAACCTGTTCCCAGGACCACGTCGCCTAATTAATTCCGAGCGGCCGGTCGACAAGCAGACGAGCTAACGAATCGACATCGGAGGATGATGCTCTGCCATTGATGCTCTCGACGACAGTCTGCTTTTATTAATTACGACACCGGTCACAGCACGACGATCACCCGGCGCTTGACACTATCCCAACTGGTATAGTTTCGTAATTATATTCTCTGTGAAACCGACGAGTCATGATCTCTCCAAGACGGGATTTTGATGTTGACAATTGAATTCGTTTAACAGAGACCGCATTTGTCACCGAATACTTCGGCGAGGCCCATTCCAGATTTGTTTGTGAACTGCGGTGGTTAATTAACCAGGAAAATGTTCGTTGAATTGTGAGTAGGGAAGAGGATGAATTACAATTGATTTGATTGGGCGCAATGGAGCGAACACGAGAGAAAAGGTTAATCGACGAATTATAAATGAAGTAAGGCATCAGAAAAATATTCATTGAACTCTTGATGAAAGAAAAGATCAATTTAAATTGATTTTATTGGGTGAATTGGAGCGAAGAGAAAACAAAATGGTTGATTGACGAATATATATTGCAATAATACAATTGCATTCGAGTATCAGAAACATATCCATTGAACTTTCAACGAAGGAGAAGATCGATTAAATGAACGATGATAAAAATGTAATAGATTATTACAATAAAGAAGATTTAGTGTTTCGAGTAATATTGAAGAAAATGTTTGGCCGTGGCTCGAGAATAAGAATTGAGTAATCAGCATCTTGATACAAGCAGATCAGCGTCAGTAATATATGATCCGCAATTTCGCAGAGATCTCTCAGGGAATGGAACAATGTGCGGACAATTGATTCAACGACAAATCTCTACAAGAGATCCGTTCTTCCCTCCGACTGATAATAGATACACCCAACTGAGAAGATGAATTCCTCGGCCGAGGCATCAAGGAAATTGCTTGGCCAAAATGCCAGCTAGTCGTGGAACGCTGAGTCGGTGCCAAGAATTCGTGAAACTTAATTCGCCAGATCGAGAAGATGACCCTACGTCGTCGTTCGTTGTTCGAATTTTCCGATTTTTAAAACCCCTTCAACCACCTACAAAAATTTGTAAAAATGTTCTTGGACGATTTCCAATTCGAAGCTGCTCGATCGGTTCTCAATTCTTTGGACTCTCCTTGACCGATTTTTAAATCTTGAAAATCTCCTCCAATGATTTCCAGTTTTTAAAACTTAACAGAGGCTAATAGAAACTCATTCGACACTTTTGGATTGCCTCGCGATTTATTCGTCTCTGTCTACAGTTACAGTACGCCGATGCATCGGGAATCGATCAGCTATTTAATTAATTGGTGAATGCTCGCTTAATATGTTGCTCGCTGTCACGCGAGAAGATGACGCGGTAACCCGGAAATTTGAATCACGCAGCTGCGAATAATAGCAATTAATTGATACGGATCGTTTTCGAACAGCTGGTCTGTACGTTTCGATCTCGAGTAGATCTCTCTTTCCCGAACCGAAATTATGCTTCTCAAGTGAGTGGTAGGTGGCCCAACTATACGTACATACATCGTATATACTTTTCTCTCTCCCGTGAATTAACGTCGATGTTCGAGGTCGCGTCCTTGGAGCGTCATTACGCGAGAACCGATGTGAGTCAATTTGCGCGAAAGTTTCAGCTGGGTGAAAGTCACGAAAGTCGATCGAAGAAATTGCAAAAATCGGATGGAGAGTCGCGGGACACACTGTCAATTAGGTCTCCGAGTTCTCGTGTTGACCAGTTCCTGGCGACGAAATCGGAAGAAGATCGAGACTCGAAACATATTATGTCGGTCGGTGAGAGTTTAGAAATTTGATGACGATCGACGCGGTTTTTCGGATCGATCTGGCCAGTCCATTCGATATCAGGCCATAAACATTTTTAAATTGGTAGTCCATTAACAAGATCCAACTAGCCCGATGATAGAGGCAAAACATTCCGATCTGATGAGGACGTGGAAGAAAGTTTCGAAGCTTGAAGTTGATTGGAAAATATTCATTAAAACAATCTGAAGGATGCAGAAAATAAAAACGAATTTAGATCGTCTGTTTACGGCAAGGACCCTAGGAATAACTGTATGGTACGGTCGACCATCTGGAAGTTTTTTAGTAACTTCTTTCTTAGCATCGAGCCATTGCCATTTCTTTGGTAGACCGGTCTGCAGCCAACATGTGGCACATAGGAACAAGCACAATTAGAAGGTTTCTTAACTTATGCATTCAATTTAGCTTCTCAGGTCTAAGAGGCCGTATCGTAAAGTCCCAGGGCCGAAGGTTCAGGTAGCAGGTAAGCAGGTAAGGAAAGAACCACAAGCACAGCTTGCAGTCCGCATCGGTGGTGGTTGGTGCCGTTGGTGGTCCTTCGAGTATAGACGGCGCAAGTCTAATCTCCTCTTTTCGAGGGACAAATGAGCGACCAGGTAACCTTTCTCGGCACGCGTTTATCAACTTTCATTTTGCCGAGCACATGCATTCTTCGATGACCCGGGTTGCACCTGGTAGGGTGCTCACGGGTCGCTGCACGTGCAGACTGCAACAGTCCGTTCGATTCCGCAACGAGCCGCTATAGCCGGCAATTTGCGATCGATCTATCCCGGTGCGATCGAATCGGTGCCATCGAACCGAGAACCTTGACGATCCGCTCGCTTTGGACGGTTTCTCGCCTCATCTCGGTTCCGAGGCGATATAAATAGGTCAATAGGAAATTGAGTGCGGCCTGCAGCGACGGTGACGCTTCCTCCGAGGTTCCGTTCCAAAATAAATCCGCCCTGGAGGATCAGTGCCGTAGGTCAAAGTCTCCTAAAGTGCCTCGCCCGTAGCTGTTATTAGTTGTTGCCGTTTCGGCAGAGCGATGAAATCTTCGGGCCTCTCCATATGCACTCTGCCATATGCATAATACTCGTGAAGACTGTCGGGTGGTCCGAACACTTCTCGATCTTCTCTTCATCATCCTCAAGTATTCATTCGAATTTCTCACATACACAACTTGTTTCACGCGTTGGGGTTGGCCATAAAATACTACAATGGTTAATAAGATCGTAGAATGAAGAAAAAGTGCGACCTTCCGTGGAAAGAGAAGTGTGGAAACAGAAGAGAATAGAGCCGGTGGAAAAGAAAGAAGAAGATGCACAGATAAGAGCGCGCCGTGCCGCGCCGCGCCGTGAAGAAAGGAAGGGAATGCAAGAACGAAATCGGAGACGCAATAGAGGAAGCGATTGCGGAGTAGAAGGAAATTGTGACTTATAGCATCCTTCCAGGACATCGTTGTACCTGGCGTTGCATCGCCCAAGGAGAAATCCTGCTTGCATGTGGCGTTGTTCGAGCGCTACGCATTTCTACGCAGGCTTTTCCCTCGAAATGTAGCGCAACTGTTGACGCGTGGTCATTTGAAACGCATTCCGCAGAGTTTCGCTGCTTGCATAAGCTTGATTTGGTGAAGGATACGTCGGACGTGGGTCACATGCGACCCGGAAATGGCTGGGTTCGAGCCAAAGAGTCGAGCTTTCGATTCCGTTTTCCAATTTTGCAAAAATTCCAAAGTCAAATTGGGCATCGATTGTAGTGCCTTGGCAGTGAAATGTAACAACAGCAAAACAAGTTAACGATTCTATCGAATGGGCTTAATTCTTATTGCAGAAGAAATTGTGTGAAACGATTTTCCTGAATCCGCGGAAGTTACTAAGTAAATTTCTGCGATAAAAACGCACGGTTGCGGGAAATGCAGCTAGTTCAGCGCGCCGAACCTAAAAAGTCGACCAGCTGCGTCCAGCCCTGACCAACATAGATCCAAGGAGATGATTGTATTTTTTTTTCTTTGCCCTGGGAATTGCGATGATAAAGCCGCGGAACAAGGAAGACCGTGATTTCAGCGAACGTGATACATAATCCACTCCCACTTCGCCTCTCCCGTGCACAGTCGCGCATCGTTACGTCAGAAGGAGCACATCCGCCAAGAAAAGAGAGACGTAAATATGCCACCTGCTGGTCCGTGCTTTATACCATGTTTCCAAATCATCGTCGAGAATTACGATTCACTGCAGAAAAAAATGTAATCCGCCGCGCCGGCTCGTAAACCGCTCGGGCTATATAGTCCCGGGGCCTCGGGCAATCAAAAATGAAATACGATTTAAGTATCTGTTTGATTGTTTCGGCGCAGTAAAGCCAGGATAATTTTAATGGATCCGGTGTAACGACCCTGCAAAATGAAATACTGTACTGGCCGACAAAAACGTTGGCACGCCCGCTGATCCCGGATTAATTGTATTCATCAGCAATGAATTAATGAATGATCAACGCGAATATGTACTGGGAATTATCGATATAATTGCCAAAATGTCTAATAACAATTGCTGATCGGTAGAATTTAATTGTATTTGATACAGATTGGAATTACATGTATAGAGATTGCTTTTCCAGCAGGATGATTGAAGGAGATCGCGTTCGACCAAGGATTGAAAAATAAAATTTCCGTGCGGATAAACATAATGAGAAAGGGGTCCGGTGTGTATGTATGTAGTTCTCGTTGGACGGCGATGGTATGCGAGTGGGAGCGAACGCAACGCATCTCCGTGTTATTAGGACAAGGTCTCTAGCAACTTCCAATTTCTCCCGTAGAAGCTGCCAGGGACAATGACCTAGTAATAACAGTGAGAGAGCAGCGGAGAGTACCATATGCTGTTGGGCTACAACCGGCACGAATTATATTATCGGAACGATGATACTGGGAACGTTCGCAGACACGCTCTCGTCACTCTATCCACCTGGCCATTCAATATTTCCGAATCCAATCGCCGCTTAAAATCACATTTATTATTCGCAAAATGATCTAATCGACAGTTCTCAATTTTCTTTTAACCCCCAGCAACTGTGGGTCACTTGTGATCTATAATCATATTAAAGATGCACGTGCATTCATCCAAGCAATTGCATTTTTCCAACAGCAGTGAAAGTCTGTCCTCTTTACGGTATAGCGGTTGTTATTAGATGATGTTTTGTGTGTTTTGTGTTCGAGTGGGTGGACAATTTTCTGTTGGCTTTTTAGTATTTGAAAGAGATTATCTATTATTTGTATTTTTAATATTTTGTACATTCTGACAAGAGCTTGTATTTAGAACTACGTCAACCGTAAAGACTATTGCAAAAGCAAACGATGATGAAAAAGGCAATAATTGGCAAACAACGATCAATCAGGTGACAGACAGAAATTCATTTGAAGATCCAAGAATATTGCGTCCCTATCTAATCGTTTATTTTTCGTAATCGAGGAAAGAATTGAACGGAGAAACTCTCCAGAGAAAGATGGAAGAAATTGGTAAACAGCGGGTAATCAGGTGAAATTAATACAACGATCCAAGAATGCTGTACGCATTCCTATTTAATCTAACACCGATGCTAATCTGGCAACGATAACGCGAATTGGCGTTGCGAAACGAACGACTGCTGCACAACGCTATACATAATGTAATAGCAACAGCGAAAATATGAAACAAGCAAAAACAGTAGATACTACGCCGAGGAGAAACCATTGCTAATTGCTTGACGGAGTCCACTGTTCACGTATCCTAATTGCGGATTCCGGAACAAGAAACCTCTGCACACGCTCAGAATAGTATACTGTGCTGTAGATAGTATGTATGCGGCTACCGATCGCATCGCTTTTATCTATGATACTGTTCCTCTCATTCAATGGAACGTTGCGAATGCTTGCAGAAACTCCCATTCTATTTCTTTATCTTCGAATTATTATCGTAGTTTATGTTCGAACTGCAGGTTCTATGCGTTTATGGTAAAATGAATGGATCGAATGCAGACGAGTAAACACGTTCGAAGAAATTGAAGTTACTGCTGCATTATTTAATGATTAAGAAAAGAAATGTCTGTACAGATCCTGTATCTTGCAATTAATCGATAGAATTTTGATTTTTCATAAAAATTCGCAGTCAATGATCAACCGGCACCAAAATCAAGTAACAAACTCACCTTGAACACCTCGGAGAAGAATCCAGCTCCGATCTTCTCCATGTAGAAGTCGTCTAATCTATTCAAGGACGCAACCGCATGCCTGAGAGCCTGACAGGAAGCGCCGGTCCTCCTCTTGGTCCCGGTGTCCTGAAAAGCGTCCCCGGGACACACGTTCATAGTGTTGCACACGTTGCTCTCCATCTCGGTGGGTCTCCAAGGATCGCGGCACTTTTCTCTGTCCTTATACGTCCTAGGCGACGATAATTGCAACTCGGTAGGCAGATCCTGCGGCAGACAGGATATGCAGCTCTGCTGCAGCGCGTCGCCGTTACACCTCCAGTCTTTCTGCACCGGGGAGTCCTCTCTACAACTTCTCTCGCAGCTGGAAGCCGCGTTATCCTTCTCGAGATACACTTTCTTCTGACAGGATTCACTGATCCGAGTTAACTCGACGTCCTCCTCGTAAGATTCGTCGGCAGGCCTGGAAGATCTGGAAGCTTTGGTCACCATAGTGACCCTTTGAAGCTCCCTTGAGCCACCTTGCTTCTTGGCCAGCTTCGACGACGGCTCCCTGGAGCTCGCGTCGGCGTTCAAGTTGCTCAAACTTCTCGAGCACAGCACCCTCTGCGACTTCGTGGTCGAGCTGATCGTCGCGCAGCTCGTGGACTTGACGAAGCTAGGACAATTAGGGTTCGAGGAGCATTTGTGGATTGCCGGACTCGTCGATGAGCTGATCTTCGCGAGCAGCACGTGGCCCCTTCCATGACAGCCTGTCTCCTTGCTAGGAAACTTGGAGCAGTTCTTCGAGGCTCTAGCGACCTCTGGCAACGGGGTCGACGGCTGAACACAGTTCCCAGGGGGACTGGACTCCTGGGAGCTGGCGTGCGGCTTATCGCCGATCGTGGGACCCTCGGAAGCCACGCTCTCCTTGCTCCTCCTTATCGATTTATCCTCGAGCAGGTGGGAAGACGTCTCGTTTTCCTTCGATCTCCAGCCCTTCGGCTTGTCTTCTTTGATCGTAACTTCGCTCGAAGATCCGAGTATCTCTTTGACCCTCCTTGGCTTCTTGTCCTCGATGGACGGCGCGTCGAAGATCACGCCAGCAGGGTTATTGTTGTCCTTGGACCTCCAGGGTTTAGGTTTGCTCTCGTCGAGCAGGTGCGGCGCCTCGGAGACCACCTGGACGCTGTCCTTCGGCCTCCAAGGCTTCGACTTCTCCTCGCAGGTCCCACCAAGTGTCTCTTCCGCCGAGAAACAAGGCAGACACGTCGCACCCGCGGACTTGGTGCAGGTCTTGCAAGGTGGATCCGGTGTGTTTGAAGGTGGCACCTTGCCGAACATATTCGCCGTTATTAGATCAGCTGAGGCGGAGGATCCCAGTGACGCCCTGCATCACACAAAGGTTCTCAGTCTCTCCAAGTTCCCAGAGTCGTCTCTTAGACACACCAGATTGCCGCAGGATGTTCTCCGGCGAGGACTCCAGCCTCGAGGCAATTGTCAGGCATCGTTTAGCTCACATTTAACCTCGGCTCGGGTGTCCGAGCTGTTTGGTAGTGGCAGCACGAGCCGGAATCACAGTCGACTGGGACATGGGGCTTAGAGGACGCACTGCGGTAAACGGAACGATGAGGACATCGCAGGAACCTTGCGGAGCAACTGAACTTCTTGGCACATCTCTTGCTTTAGCGACCGGTGTCCTCGTCTTCTCTTGCCGGCCTCGAAATTCGGGCTTTCCTGGAAGAAATCTGCGAACAGAGCGCCTCGTGAATATCAAGCAGCGGCCTTGATGGGTTGGTGGGACTCTGTTGGGGAATGCTCGGTGATTTGTTAAGTGGTTTACAGTAATTGCAAACCAGGTTATCTTGTTACGTAAATAATTAAATTGTTCAATTTGGGGATCGGTGACAAAAGGGTTAAGGAACAGCCTTAGCGCGTCCGGCTTGTTATGGTCAACCCTTCAATCGAGAAATGTTTTATGGGATCAGATTAAACCCAACGGCACGACACCGCCACGGTGCACCGAGCTAACCCATATTCATACACGACCGATGCAACCCACACCCAATATATATTAAAGCAGCGTTAATACAGCATATTGAGCTAATCTATATCTATCCTACTTATGCGGCGTCAATATACTACGAACACCTGACCCGTACGTAATCCGTGCTCGCGCTTTGACCTATCCGATACGTGCATGCCACACAACTTCGGGCTTATGCGGCTACGGCTACACAACGGCTGTGTTTACCTACTAACTATTTTATTTAAAAATATCCGGGTGTCTGATATAACCGCTCAAAGCACCCGTGACTAATGCGAATTCATTCAGTTCATTCATTCTCGCATATTATAACGCGCCTAATCCCTTGCTCTATAAAATTATTATCCCGCGTGCGGCGATCTGCGGTTCCTTCTGAGCATTATACTGTTATATAACTGTACAAATTTTATTCGATTGTTACAGTTGGTGCTGTTTTATTACCGTCGACTTGTTAACACTAAGTTTACACTAGGTTTTAATCTTTTATTCAAAAGCGTATGAATAAGATTCGAAAATTCTTCATTCAGTTCCAAGGAAGATCAGAATTGGCAGATTCTGCAGGATCGTTGGGACTTTGGACGGTTTGGAACTCGCGGGGAGAAGAGAGACAATTTAGGAGGTGTGCAAACATTTCCGGCGCAACCGAGGCACAAACAATTGGAAATGTTGGCGCTAAGCGTGCGGCATGTATCGCGTAATAATATGCCAAATTCCTAACCTCGAGAATGCGGACGGACTCGTTAAATAACAGCGACGCGAGCGAGCGCATGTTCCCTGAACAAGTTGGCGTGGTTGATGCGCGCCGATTTGATTTACAAAGCAGCGCTACTTCTTTCGCGAGAATCAACGATGATCGTTTTCACACGCCGGAGATGCGATTCGTTGTGAATTATACCGTGCAATCACGAGAACGGGCGTAGCCAACACCCGTACACTGTTTTCAAGTGATTGTTACTATGATTCTCTGCCTCCAATTGCGCTTAAGTTGCAATGTTGATTTAGAAACTGGCTTGACGGATTGGGAACAAATTTCTTTTATCGCGTGGTGCATCGATGCATTTTGTTTCATTGGGGTGATAATAAGGAAATTTTATTCTTATCTTGATTCTCTAAAAGCTCCACCGTGTGATGGCATTTATGAACTTTGCAGAAAATTTGTAACAGGGTGGGCCGATCCCCAAGGCAAAAGTAAAGTAGAAATCGCAAAACGAGATTGTTTCGAACGAGGCTTCATTAAATCGAACTTAACATTCATTAGGTGCACGAATAATTAAATAGGACTCGGTTCACGCGTCTGCTAATTACATACCGATTCCACTTACTGCAATTACGAGTGCATGAGAATCGGAGAAACTCTCGGAGTTTATTTTTCTTGTGATCGAGGCATTCAACATTTTTTTTATACTTCTGTATTATAAATAATTTTCTTGTTACTCTGGTTCTTTTCTTACGAAATTATTTACGACACTCCCTATATGTATGAATATAGAAAATAATGTACAAAAAAAGAATGACCACGTAATTGCACTCGGTGCCTATTTGAAATTATCAGACCGTGTCCTCTCTCTAACAGAAATTTTAATTTTAGTCTCTAATAATGTTAATTACTTAACTGTCGGGCCACTGATTCAGAGATAAATAAATCTATTAAATAATTGATGAAGATATCAATTATGGAATAAAATTACCGTGCAGAAACCCCAAATTACGATTACCGTTCTAGCTGTTGAACAAAATAATGAACTGAAATGGCCAAGTAAATCTGAACCCTGTATGAAGACGATAATAAAACAATATTGTTTTTGATTATTCTTTCATGGAAGTTCATAGAACATCAAGACGTTGCTGTGAACATCCTTTATTTGGACTCGGGGAAAATGTGCTTACAGAGGGTTGTACCGCGCAAAAAGCCGTAGAGTGAGCAGATTTTTTTCGCGGGGCGAGAATGGTCCCGGTTAAATGTCACGATTAAGAATCGTGTCCCAGTTCTGACAGGTCAACATTACCGAGTGCCTGTAATCGCGGCCACTTGGCGAGTCAGGGAGCACTCTGCGCTCTAACGATCCCACGTTTATAAAACCGGGAGCAAAACAACTGTCGCGACTCGCGAGTCAGAGATCCTAGCCACAACAAACCGTGTTTCGTTCGATCACTGCCACCTCGAAACGAAAAGGCGAGAAGAGAGGTTCCCTCCGCGTTTAAGCTAGAAACGCAACCCTCGAGCTGACAACCGGCCACGGGTAACAACCGAGGCGTGAAACAATAATGCGCAAGAATGCAAAGCGCTTCCTCGAATGTGGTGCAGTCTACACCGGTGCACTGTACGTGGAAACACGAAAACCGCGATAGAAAGTTCGATGCACCGACGCGAGCCTCGCACACGGAAAAACAATATCGAAGACACGTACCGAATCTATAGTTACGTGTCCCCTTGTTGTTCACTGTTCACGTTCGCGTGGTTGTTCGCACGGCTCTGTTTCCCCGACAACCGCACTGTCTTTTGCTTGGTGCATTATAATTCTCGAATCCGAGATATGAACAATTAGCCAAGAATGCAATTTGCGGTATTGCCTGCAACCTCGCTGAATGTACCTCAAGTTGTTGAAAAAACTGGAGCGTGAAATTTTGTGTCAATTTGAGGACGATGAACTTTTTGCCAACATGATATTTGTAGACACGGCTGGTCTTATGTTAATATTCATTTTCATTTCAATTCAGACTCGGGCGTTTAAGAAAATTTTTTAATTTCTTCCTCATGATTCTTGCTTTTCTCCATTCCTTGAATAATACAACATGAGTCGTACATAACGAAACTTATGTATCAGACGCAACAAACTATAATAATGCAACAAATAATTCTATTTGTAAACGAGACTAATGTTGTCTGTATTCTGTTTACAACAGTGCTAATAACAAAAGAGAACCCGATACCATTGAAACAGTAAATAAATCAATAAAAATCAAATGAATGCTCTGCATGTACATGCATCAATTTATAGGCACGTTGAAAAGTTTAAAATTTTGTTTATTAGGGTCTTGAATTTTGTCCCCGACTGTAATTCGAGATTAACGCTAAACCTACAGTCTTAAAATTGAACTGGTGCAAGCTCCCTTATAAAAATGACAAGCTTGATTTTACATATTTAGACTTTGAGTGGCTCCTATTGTAATACGTGCGCTACGAAAGACATCTATACAATCGTTTCTTATTCAATAATTTCAAAAAAATTTTCAAAAAATGCTAGAATATAAAATTCTACAGAATTCAATGCGATTTTTACTTATTTCGGATCGATAAATGCCACCACTGAAAATAAGATTTTATTTGTTCCCGCTTTCTTGAAATTTGCTTGCAAAAATTAAAAATTGCATCAACATCCGCAGTCTAGTGATTACGGTCCAGAGTGATGTTTCGTCTAGCACTTTTGACTATTGAAAAACCCTATCTTTGCATTAGCGAGAAATGAGAAAGCGCATCCCGCACCTTTGCAATTCTGGAAAAACGAGTCTACCCCGAGTTAAAGGGCAGTATCTTAAAGGTGAAAGTATATGAATTGCGGCGTTCTTCCTGACAACCACAGATATTGTGAATGCTGATTTGAGGGGTAGTTGTGCCGACATCGAAAAGCGCGGTTGACGTCGGTTGTCAGTGCAGATGCTCCTCCAGAGAGGAGCAACAACACGTTCGATCGGGAGTGCGGCGTGTAACTTACTGGGAGGATAGCTGGCAGCGTGGACGTGTGGATGGTTTTAGAAGACCTTGAACCAGGTCCGAGGGAATTCGGACCACAGTCGACGAGAACAACACGTCAAACACTGTCGACAGGCTGGCCTAGGACGGGAGGCATGACCGAGAGCTGGGCGTCCGCGCACGCTGTCACTTTTGTTTACTGTCTCGGAACAGGGATCCTCGATCTGATCTCTGAAAGATCCCCTACAGTTCGCATCCCACGTACCCGTTAACGATCTTCCCTTGAGCTTCGCTAGACTCTTTAACCCTTCAAAGACTCTGCAGCTTCCTCAGGATTGCAACGGGACGATCAAACAGTGGCGAAACACCACCGCGAATAGACCGTTTAAATTTTCGATCGTCTCGGACACACAAGCAAGCCGCTGTTACACCGAGATTCTTCTCCAGCCACCAATGTTTCACTGTGCACAACGGATCACCGACACCTATCCTCGTTGCACCAGGGTTTCTACGCACTGTACGCTTTTTGTTTCGAGACGATGGAAATGAACGATCCAGGGCTTGCTCTCGCGAGAATCCGAAACGGACCGAGTCACCGACAACGCCAGACGGCGGCCATTACAGGAATGAACTGGTCCGACGCACGCCGTCTACCGGCGGCGGTGCACGACGCTCGCGACGCGTACCCCCACCACCGAGTCCCCTGCAGCTGCAGCTGCGAGAGAATCGAAGCGGTTGCATTGTGCGCGAAACTATTCAAATTGCAAACCTCCCTTCATCTACATTGCAACAAATATCGCTGTTATTTTCAGCAAACAGTAAATGTACAAAAGATCATTCAATAAGTCACTTTACTGCCACAATTAAGTTACTTACTGCCACAGTATATGTATATAGTACAGTCCTCGACAAAATAATAAGACACCTAGCATATTTTTAAATTTCTTATATTTAAAGATAGAAAATGTACACTCCGTTGTATCCTGCATATTATATACTACGTATTTCCAGAGTAAACATGTAAAATCTTAGAATTGTATCGCGTACCATTATAGCAAAATTATATGTAGAAAGATATGTAAACAGGGCCTGACATTAATTTGACAAAAGTATAAGACAATAACAGAAAAATGTTTGATTAAGCAACTAAAAATACAAAATTAATACTTTGTGATACCTCCCTTGAATTGAATTACGTCTAGTAATCGCTTTCGGATAGTTTTATATAACTTTTTGATTCGTTTTTATTCTAAATGTGTCCAATTGTGATTTATACTTTCTTTTAGTTCATTTACGTTATTATATTGTCTCCCATTCGCGTAGAATCGTCTTGACAAATCTCTCCACAAATTTTCTATAATATTTAAATCGGAAGAACGAGCGGGCCATTCCAAAATATTAATATTTTTTGAAGAAAAGAATTGTTTCGCAGATTTTGCAGTATGGATTACTGCATTATCCTATTGAATAATATAGTCACCGCGCGTGATACGAGCTGCAGGCTTGTTTAACTGATCTGTCGTCAGTTCAATATATTTATTACTATTCATCCGACCTGATAAAAAGTTTATTTCTGTTTCTCCATAATAATCAATAGCGGTGTATGCCATAACACTGCCACCGCCCATTTGACGGCAACTTAAATGGAATTCTTCCTTTCCTGCAATCATGAAAGTAGTAGGCCCAGCAGTTAGGGCCATCTAGATTGAATTTTTTCTCGACACTAAAAATGACTTTTTTCCAGTTTTTCATCTAGTGGACGTGTTCACAAGCGAACTTTAGTCGTGCTGCTTTGTGTTTCTCTATTAAGGGTGGCCGTTGTTTTAATTTCTTCCGTTTAGTGTGTTTGCTTCCTTGTAAAATGCGATGTACTTTTCTTAAATTTGTTTTTACACCTTCTTCTCCGGCTATTTGTCTTGCTGCGTCCTTAAAATTCGACGCAACGCGCAAAATTGCACGTTTATCACGTTCGGAAGTAACGCTGGGTCTTCCACTTCTTTTCGTTTTTCCATAAGCACTTGGATTTTTTAACACATTATATATCGCGCACCTACTTCTGTTTAATAATTTCACAAGTTTATTATTACTGTACTTTTCCGAGCGCAACAGAACGATTCGATCGACCTCACTTTTATCTAACTGCTTTTCCTCGACTCATTATTTATTTTTCGTTGTAATAAATGTACTTATACTGTAAGAAAATGACAAGATTCAACGTCTGAATACGTTCGCAGTAAAACACTTTATGGTAGAAGTCACACGAGTGGAAAATGTCTTAAACTTTTGTCGAAGCAATGTCAGTCCGTGTTCACATATCTTTCTATAATTTTGCTATGGTACGCGATACAATCCTAAGATTTTACATGCTTATTTTGGAAATAGTATGTAATATGCAGGATACACCGGAGTGTACACTTTCCACCTTTAAATATAAGAAATTTAAAAATATGATAGGTGTCTTATTATTTTGTCGAGGACTGTATATCGTTTCAAACAATATTTGGATCATGTTACACGAGAGTCTACACAAACGTGAAGCTAATTGGCATTAATTTAATATACTAAATCATCGAATTTGTTTGGCTTCGGTTTAATTAGACGTGAAGGATCGATAAAATGAAATTAAATATGTTCCGGGCGATCGAGTCCACCTTTTGTGAATTGCTGAATGCACAGCATTGATAAGGATTTCGATTGCAGCATCAAAGGCAGGTGCTGACGTCACCTGGAGATCCCATTCTTTTCGTGACCTAGCTGAAATTTCGTTGGAAGACAGTGAAAGGTACATGCTTGTAAGAGGATTCTCACACTTTCATTCTGTCCCGGTAAAAAGAGTGGTTGTTTAGCGGCACGGAGATGAGACGATGGTAGTTAAGGTCGGAATGGAAATTCACATAAATTATTTCGCTACGTGAAATCGCCGTGTTTCGCGGATTTTCATTGAGCAAATGATACAATTTCTCCACGCCTATTCTCACGGTGTTACTTTCATGGTAACGATTATTCTTACGCCGAATTTAATGCACGGTGTTTTCATGCATCCGTTCCGACGTAAGAATGCAGGCCTTTCATGATTACAGACGAGAAAGGTTGCATCGAGCGGACTGCAAAGCTGCATTAATTACTAGTTGCTGGTCTATCAATTTTTATGCAAATGTACGTTTTTATACCTACTCACGAACAGATTTAGAAAGACTGGGGCTAAATAAAGTTTCACAAAGCGCTATCACTCGCCTTTAGAGTAGAGTGTAGGCCCACAAACTTCGTAAATTATTCTGCAGGAATACATTGTAAAGGGAAGCGAGCGAGAGGTGAAAGACTGACAATTTTTGGCAGCTCATCCTATAACTCTATACTGTTCACAGTATTTCGTCGGTGTTGTCATGAGGCTATTTTATTTTTTTATTTTTCATCTGTGGTTTCTCCTCGCAGTGCCTCGCACCAGTTCAAATTGCAGTCACGTGCTTCCTGCATGTTCTCACGTTTATCGGAAGAATGCGCTGTGAGACTGGTTCACGGTTCTTAACCTAACCTAACCTAACATTTCCTTGTGGCCACACTTACTTATGTCGCATGTGATATCTTGCAGTGAAGTTTGTTATTGTGTGGTAACGTGATTATAAACGTGTTCTATAACTATTAAAAGTTAGTGGAAGAGCCTTGATACAATGGCGAAGTTTTGCTTAAGTAAGTTCAACGATTCTCTCGTTTGAATTGAACTTTTTTACGTGATACGACTACGCGAGGTTATGTTTACTCCATATTAGTGGATAGCACACTGCTCCGTTTTTATTTACATGTATCTTTTGATCAATTTAAGATTTTGTTTGTTACAGAAAAACAGAGCAAGCGTATGCCAGCTCGAAGAAGATATAAAATCGAGAAGAAAGTTCGCGAACACAACCGGAAGCTGCGGAAGGAAGCTAAAAAGCATCCGAAGAGTAAGCATTACATGTTTATATTTAAAAAAATCCTTAGCATGTACTTATTGATTTTTATACGACTATTAATTATTCACTGCTGTTAAAATAAAAATATTGAAAGATGCTTCCGATATAAATATTCTTTCCAATTCCGCAGTGAAGAAGAAGATGATGGAAGTTCCAAATCAATGTCCCTTTAAAGAAGACATTCTGAAAGAAGTAGAGGCCATGAAGAAGCAGCACGAGGAGGAAAAACAGAAGCGGCGTGAAGCTGCTCGTGAGAAAAAGCGCCAGGAGCTGGCTAAAGGAGGTCTGCAAGGCTTGGTATCCACTGCAGAGAGCAAACAAGCAGAGCACCAAGAGGTGGAAGTCGATGGCGTTCACGAGAAGATAAAGGCTGCTTTGTGCAAAGAGGAAAACTCTCTGAAAGCCTACTACAAGGAGTTCAAGAAGGTCGTAGATGCAGCTGATGTTATTCTTGAAGTTGTCGACGCCAGGGATCCTCTGGGGACCAGGTGCAAGGAGGTAAAATGAAATTCATAATGAAATCCAGTAATGATCCAACAATCCTCTAAAAGTCAGAGATACATTCTTAAAGATTTTCTAATATGTAGGGTCATTCAAAAATATCTATTAATTAACTTGTATTTTCTGCAGGTGGAGGAAGCAGTGCAATCAGCAAAGGGGAACAAAAGATTAGTCATTGTTCTAAACAAAGCAGATTTAGTGCCCAGGGAGAATTTAGATCAATGGTTGAAATATTTGCGAGGTAGTTTACCAGCCGTAGCATTTAAAGCGTCCACACAAGCTCAGGCAAAAAGACTGGGCAGAAAAAAATTAGGCAAAAAGACGGAGAACATGATACAAGGCGGCACATGTTTCGGAGCGGAGCTTCTCCTGTCCCTGCTCGCGAATTATTGCAGAAACGTTGGCAATGTGAAAACCAGTATTAGGGTAGGGGTCGTCGGGCTTCCGAACGTTGGAAAATCCAGTGTGATCAATTCTTTGAAGCGCAGTAGAGCTTGTAGCGTGGGAAGCACCCCTGGTATGTGCATTTTATCAATCGAACACGACAATTATATTGTAGTTTTTATACGTAAATGACAAACACAGTATTGACATTTTCAATTTATTTTTAATGTTATAGGGGTCACGAAAGCTATGCAAGCAGTGCAGTTGGACTCCAAAATAAAATTGCTAGACTCTCCCGGCATAGTTTTCGCCAGCCAAGGAGAAAATTCGGATGATTCGGTTGCTCTTAAAAACGCAGTGAAGATACAATCATTGAAAGATCCACACACGCCTGCAACTGCAATTTTAAAGAGGGTCTCCAAGCCGCAAATTATTGAAATGTATGACATACCGGAATTTACGACGCCTGACGAATTTTTCGCATTAAAAGCGACTAGGATGGGGAAGTTTAAAAAGGGAGGAGTACCGGACACCATGGTTGCTGCTCGTAGTGTCCTCGAGGATTGGAACTCTGGAAAAATTAGGTGAGTATGAACTATGGTATTAAATAAAATAAAATTCTCAATGACGGATATAATTGAATTTATTTTCTGAAGATATTATACTGTACCACCTGAGCAACCAGCTTGTCACGTATCAGCGGAAATCGTCGGTCAAATCAGCAAGGAATTCGAAATCGAGAATTTCGCGTCAGAGGAAAAAATGATGTTGGACACGTTCGAAGAACAAACTGTTAAAAACTCAAAGCTTGATCCTCTATTGATCGAAAGCACTGGGCCAGTAGTTTCTGCGATGGAAATAGAAAAGCAGAAAGAAGAAGTATGTCCACCAAACATATTTTCCATATCAAAAAAATAAATACAAATTTTTTCAGCAAATTAAAATACAAAAGAAGCTAAAGAAGAAGTTAGATAACGCGAAGAAGCATGCTAATGATACTAGGAAAAAGAAAACGGACCCTCTGCTCGAGATCGAAGGCAACCAGAAGTTGAATAAATTGAGCAAAATGGCCTTCAAGAAAGAAAAGAAGGATAAGGCTAGACGAGGTACGTGTTTAAATGAAAAATATATTTTTTTGAAGCACAAATTATAATTTTTGGGCTCGTTTTGTTACAGAAAAAGTAGCTTTGCAACTATCGGGACAACTAGAAGGGTTCAATCTTTCCGCTCCCGATGATTACGACTTCAACACGGATTTCGTTGAGAAATAGGTAAACGAATTTATTATAGGGTATAATAAATCTGCAGCGGTTACATTTTGACGTATAATGTAAATAACAAGAAACGTGCGTGGACTAATAAAAAGAGAATGTTTTTATAAACTTAATTGTTTTTCCTGAGTACCACGTAATCTAGATAACGCAAATGGCGATCAGATGCCTTTCGTAAGCGCACAATGCGATATCGTGTCACACGGGAGATAAAATATTTCACAACCCAGAATTTCTACCACTCACGACTTCCTTGTCTTTCAGTTCTCTGAATCTCGATCGACAATCGTTTAAACTACAATTAATGTTATCGGCGCACTGGTTCGATCAATTGGAAAATAAGCAAATAAGCAAATTCCTTGTCTTTCCTTAACACTATAATTGTGTTAAACTGACAGGTTCCAAATTTTTCAATTTATCATTATTGAGATTTTGAAATTCGATAAAGCAATGTGAAATAGTCGTTGTTATTGCAACACAGATCGCAGATTGTTTCTTATCGATTATAGATCAGAATGATTAGATTATTAAACGAAAACACTATTGATCTCCAGTCCTTTTCCCAGCCACGATCAGTGTCGCCAGGTCGAGAAAATCGAGGGGAATACTAGTACCCCCTCTCTGATGACCAGTCCAGTCTACGGCACGGTCTAGTAACTAGACTCTAGTATATAAGATACTCCGGTACTCGAGAATACGTACAGTGCCTCCCACAAATATTCGGACACTCTTAAAATGGCGATTGCTTTTTTAATATTATACTATACGATTTGAACTTTTTTGGGAAGCTAGAGCAATTAGTTTACTCAGTGCCGGAACTAGAGCGTGGCGAAGGTGGCACCTGCCACGGACGCAACGGTCGTAGGGGCGCAACAGGGGCAATGCACGCAGGTCTCGTGGGGGAGCGACGCCAAATTTTTTATTTACATGCAGCGCAGAGGCGCGAATTTTTATCAGCAAGACGGGGCGCCGCGCCGCGCCGAAAGCATTGTAACAGACCGATTTCGCGATGCCTTTTAGCTTATTAAATCATATCTGCGCTCCTCTTTGGGTCAAAAACATTTGGCGAATATGTCTATTTTGTCAATTGAGTAAGAAATAGCAACCCGCCTCAATTACGATGAAATAATCAACTTATGTGCGGAAGTGAAGTCTAGAAAAGTTTTGATATGAATAATCTATTACCAAAAATTTTGTAAAGGCTTATACATTTATACGTATGTTCCATTCATTTGTAATAATTATACGATATGGAAAAATATTTGAGTTCAATATATTTTCCCATTATACTACATAAATGGTAGGGGCGCATGCCAGGTTGTTGCCACAGGCGCCGAAGCGGCTAGTTTCGGCTCTGAGTTTACTACATGATGTAAAAAAAATTTTTTTGAAAAATTGCAATTGATCGGAATTGTAGAAAAAATACTAAAAGATGCATTTCACACCTTTTTCCTGTGGGCATATATTAAAATTTAAAAAAATACGTTTTGTAGATCTTTGTGAACTAAACATATTCTGAAAATTTCGTTAAAATCGGTCGACGTTGCAATGAGATACAAACATTTATAGATGGTAAAAATTTCTGATTTTCACGATTTTCGGCCTATAACTGCAGATTCTTACATCTTTCAATGTCTGTCGTTTTTTTCCGCATCAACCGAATTCGATGAAACTTTCACAGTGCATATAATTAACACAGATCAACAAAACGTATTTTAAAAATTTTTAATATAGCAGAGTTGGGCAAAAAATTAATCAACGATTGACGACTAAATTTCTACTTCAATCGTTAATCGCAAATAACAATTAATCTTCTAATTTAGTCGTTAATTGCGGTTAACGATTACATACTTATTAATCGTTAATTGCGATTAACGATTATTAATCGTCAATCTGATAATTGATTAATGATTAACTGCTGAAATTTCGAAATGAAATACGTAATCAAAACTGTATGAATACTGAAAAAAATATAAACTGAGTTTAAGTGTATTGTCATTTTTATAGATAATACAAACTCTGTTAACGTGCTTTTATGTTTGAAGTTATTATTCCTGGAAAGCTACGACTATCGTAGTATTTAACATTAAACAAAGTTACTGTAATGTACTATATGTTGTACCCAAATCTCATAAGAGATTTCCTAAAAAAAAACTATTGAAAATAAACATGTTTTTGTTGAAATATATTATTATTTCTGTCAATTCTCCATCCGCTCTGGAGCCCTCTCTCTGTCTCTCTCTCCCTTTTTATTACAATTTATGGATAGTGTTAGAGTGAGTTCAATTCGCGCGCCACGCTTTAGGTTGGTGGCACTGTATGCCCCCGTGCGTTTGATGTTGTTGTCGCTGCGTGTAGCGCCCCGGCGCTTCTTCCTTCTGGCTTTGTATCTCGAGCGGTGAACACGTGGCTCGTCGACCGTATCTCATTGTATAATATATATTAATATATATATCTTGCTGTATTCAATCCGATATTCACTTTAACAGATAGACCGTGTGGCGATTAACTTTAACAATTGATTAAATCAGTCTCCGATTTTTTGATGATTCCTTTTTTTAATCAACGATTGACGATTAAATCAATCGCCGATTTTTCGACGATTTCTTTTTTTAATCGTACACATTAATCAATCAATCATGATTAAAATTTTAATCGATTAATGCCCAACTGCAATATAGGCCCACATTAAAAAGTTTTAAAACGCAAGTTTTAGTACTTTGTATACAATTCCGACCAATTGCAATTTTCAAAAAAATTTCTTTTCACATTCTGTAGTAAACTAATTGCTCTAGCTTCCCAAAAAAGTTCGAATCGTATAGTCCAATTTTAAAAAAGTTATCGGCTTTTCAAGAGTGTCCGAATATTTGTGGGAGTCACTGTCTGTACCATCAAACACGAAGAGAATGACTTTTCCGTTGCAATTTGAAGAATTAAATCCGTTTGTCTTCAGATTAAATGAAGATAATGAGAAGTAATTCGCTCGTCGTAAACCGCTCGTCTTGAGATAAGAAGAGAGTAATGAAATACAAATTACGAAAATCGAATTTCGTTTTCACGTCATCGGTAATATTCGACGGTGATAGATATCCTGTGGTAATTGAGAAAACCGTCAAAGAACAAATTTTCTTTACGATAAAAAATGGAATTAAAAACGTTCGTCTTCAGAGAAGGCAAAAATAGGTCAAAATAAATTACGAATACTAGACGTCGTTCTTACTTTTCTCGGTAACACCCGACACTGTTACATACATGGTATTATGGTAGCAAACAACCTTCAAACTTGATCAAACGTAGTAACATCTTCACTTCTCCGAAACACGATCGGGCGCCGAGGAAAATGTCTGTAGCCAAATAAATACACAACAAGCATAATCCAGTGTTTGCGCGTGGAATGACAATCAGTCTGCCAGAAATGCACGTCGAAGTATGCTCCACTTGCCTGATTGAATCTGTCGACTAGTTTCGCCGAGTACAAATAGCGCTAGTTAACACCAACGATGGAGAATCGCGCGATTTCTCACGTCGTCGACGAGAACGAGGAAAAATTGGTCAGAGGAAGCGCGTTGAGTCAGAACCTTATGGGGGGCGCCGCGCCGCGCCGGTATCATCAAATTGGAGCGAGCAGGACAATCAGTGGCGTGTATCGCGCAAGATAACCGAGCGCGTTTATCAACTCGCGTGTCATTCGACTGCAAAGCTCCAACAAAGTAACCGGCGACACACTGTGCGAGAACCTCTATTTACTGTCGTCGTTGAGGACCACCTCTGTAACTTGGATTAATTACTCCTGACCCCTTTTCGTCATCGAGAACACCATGGCAGAAGATCAGGGAAAGAAGAAGCCGCAAGTTACGTTCCCTTTGAAGCCTCCTGGACAGACCAAGGTTTGGAAGATCGTCGAGACTGCGGTCAAAGGTAGACAAGGGCCCCCTATCAAGTTCACAATTCAAGAAATACCTGAGGACAGGTACGAAGAGGTCGTCGAACACATGTGCACTTATTTCCTCGCCGACGAACCCATATGCAAATGCTGGAGTGAGTTGTTCAACATTCTGTTTGATGACTTGCGCGATTTCTTGTTTGCACCGAATTTCATTAACCCTTAACCCTTGCGCCAACTGCGCAATTGACCTTAAGCAGCTATTTGCTATCTGGCTTTCAACAGTTTTCTCTGTGTTCTTGCGGAGGTGTTACTGGAAGGTTTAATATTATCTGTACATTTTGTGAGTGTGTGTGGTCGCCTGGATGAGGGCTAATTAAACTATCTTATCGAGAAAGCCAATAATAATTATCCAAATGAAATTGCTAGAATAATAGTCTCGTTTAGATACATATTTAGAATTTCTCTACTTTAAGTAAATACCAATTATGACTTAATCGATTATGTGTTCGCTCTTATGTACGCTGATAAGTTGTTATTTGTTTGGTAGCTACTTGGTAGTATAATGAATCATTAAGACGATAACGCATCGCGCTCGAATTATTTATATCTCCATCTAACATTGTAGTAAATTTTTCAGCAATTTCGATCGTGAATCGTGATTTCACCGAGCAACGATACTTATTTTTGGGATGAGCGTTCAAGAGATTTCGAAACTTCTTTTCGACGTGGGGGAGGGGTGGGGGGGTTGGGGGGGGGTCATTCAGAAGGCTAATTTTCGGGAGACAAACTGCGAATTGATAGCGAGATGGCAGAACGCCATCGATTCGTCGATTAGCGTCAATTAGCGTCGATTAACGTCTGAAAAGACTTTCAAAATCGAATTAATTTGGTTAATGCAATGCAAATGAGCGCAACGCGATTTGTTGCTGCGGTAGACCTTTTGAAAGAGCAGAATAGTTTATTGAGTGATCAATTCAAATAATTGGAGGTGACGGTTCAATTGCTGACGTCATTGTACAATCATGCAATATGCGAGCAGTCCGCGAGGTGGTTTTATTGATATTTAGTGTCGAGACACTTTTTCTGAAAAATTTTCTATAATTAACGTTGCACGATAACTGTGAATATAACATTTTCTGATTTCTGTTGAATAATCACGTCTCGAAAAATCTGTGGCTTCGCGATGATAAGGATTTTGATGGATTCGACAGTAGGCGCGGACATGAAAAATGGTATGTTGGGAGAATAAGGTCGTGTATGTGTTCCTTCATGGCACTGTAATTTGTAAGATGATACCATGACAAATGGGATCGCGCCGCGGCAGTATTTATGCTGTAATTGTATGTTTTCGAGAGCTTCGAGTCACTTAATTGACCAGAAGGAGAACAAAATATAGATGTCTGTGCCCGTCATTTTGAGACCTTCTATCATACTCGCGTAACAGCTTCATTCGCCAAAATTAAGGACAGTAAATCGTGCCTGTTGAATTCTCATTTGATAAAAAGCAGTAGCACACAAGATTCATTTTAATTTGTTGAATAATAATATAGATTGTTCCGCTCTCATTAGGCAAATTAATCTTTATGTACCTGAACGTATTTTGAGAATGAGAGCAGGATTTCAAACAACGCAATCCAAATCCTCATATGGAGTAATGAATCCTATAAATCGGATTATTGCGAGATCAAATACACTTTACAATAATATTGATTTTTTTAATGGCACGTCACAGGCATTCAAAACAAAATTATGCGAGATTATTCGCTAATATCGTACCTGTATTTGTGGAGTTCTGCGCTTGTCCCATCGAATGTAAAAATTGTAGGTTAAGAAAATTTTCTTTTTTTTTCTCTTCTTTTTGTTTTTTTTTGTTATTTTCTATTTGGTTTTATCAGTTATACAAAACGTCTGTAAACCCATGTATAAAAGGACCTCGGTCCGTATATAATAATAATAATAATAATAATAATTTTAAAATCTCAAATTAAAGAAAATTAAATTTTGCAGGTTTCAAATAGGTATATAGGCTGTGTTATTAAAAAATAGAGTGAATGAAAATTTTTATCGTTCGGGAATGGAACATTTCGAAGTACACATTACATCATATGCTTATCGGCAACATTACACGATAGTGCCAGTGACGTTCAACGTGGCGTCACACGCAAGCTCTCTGCTCGCGTGCTTCCCATTCTCTAACTCGTATTACAAGATTACATTGCGCCGTCCTCCTCGAATGTAATTCGCGTATTATCGAACTCTAAACACTCGAACTACACTTTTCCACGCTAGGAAGATAGGGAATCCAGAAAACTGCAAAAACTGAACCACTGCAGTGAACTGTTGATCCTTGCATAGAAGAAAGTTCAAGTTTAGAAAATTAGAACATTTATATTTCGATATAATTATAATGACTTACCGAGTGATTTTGTAGATGGAATCAACGATCCAATTTTCGTTGAGTCCTTCCGAAATCTGTGGAGAGAAACGTTGAAGCATGGCTTGGCCGTGGGAGCCTTCGTCGAGGACCCAAATGGCGGTAAGCCATTCATTGCAGGCGTGAACATGCTTATGCTAAGCCTCCAGGGTGAAGATGTCGATCCAGGAAGCATGATCGAGGTTGGAATCTATCGTGCTACTGTCTAAACATTTTTACGCTCATCAGAAATATTTTCAACTGATAGTTTACAACGTATCTATATTATTTGCAGTCGAAAAACGGGCAGCAGCTGATAGCAGCCATGGAAAGACTGCTAAAAAAAGCAAAGATTTACGAAAAATATGGAGTGGACAGATACATGGGAGCCCTTGGCTTATCTGTGCATCCATCTTATAGAGGAGCTGCCCTGGGTGGGCATATTCTCAGCGCCAGGTATGTAAAACAATCAGATTGATCCTTGCTAAATAAAAGGAAATATATTACAGCATCTCATAACTACATAATCATTGTGAGGACCGCCAATTCGCACGATTAACAAAATCAGGCACAGAATCGAACACTCTAGCGTTAATCGTTCCGACGTTTCTCCTCGGATTCGGTTTCTATTCTCTCAGGTACAAAGAGTGACACTCCAACTTCAATTGGGATTCATCAAATAAAGATAAGCCCTGAATCGTCGCGACGGGCTCCATTGTTCGGGTGCTCTGAAAGCCTGCCAGTTAGGGATAAGAGGAGAAGGAGCCTTCCTCGAGGATAAGAAAAGAAATGTCGGAGTACACTCCATTAGCGAATGAAACACCCGAGGCGTCCACGTGCCGCATTTAGCTGCCGGGTGTCGCACCGGGCGAAAATCGACTTTTCACCAATTTGTCCGCTTGGACCAATTAGAAAGACTATGTCGTAACAGTATACACCAGGAACCGTAGGCTCGCGAGCCGCGTCAGTCGCGCGCCACTGTCAGCGCGTTAACGAAGCTCCAATGATGCCTGCGATCCCAGAAGATTCAGTTTACGCTCGTGGCAGTACCTTCCTCAATTAGTGTATTCGTTAACCGTCTTGATTAGAGAAACAGACGGAATTGTCATGTAGCTCAATCATCTTGTTATTAGAAGACAGCGGATTTCACACATTTACAAGAGCAATGAGTAGATCAAAGAGAAATTAAAGAGCATTATCATTTTTCATTTATCAAGACTGTTCAGGGAGGGAATCCACTCTCTGCTTCTCACAATCGATATTTTGTCAGACTCACTCAGTCGAATATTAAATGTTTCAAATTTTTATCGAATCGGACATCAATCTTGGTTCGCAGTATCAAATGATGATAAACGAATATCAATATCAAAGTTTATACCCGACAATTGGAATTATTCTTAATGTTTGTCACAGGGACGACATCGGTCGCGAGTACAACATAGAAGTGTCAGCGACAGCGTTCACTTCGCCGATCTCGCAGAAGCTGGCAGCACGATGCGGATTCGAGGAAATCGTCGCCGAAGATTACGCCAACATCCTCGACGAGGAGGGGAACGAAGTCTTCCCAGGGATTTGGTCGAAGGATATGAATATCATGGCCAAAAGGCTGTATTAAGATTCACTAGACGGCTCCATCAACTTAAATCCTGTCCAGAGTTACCTTTTCCTCCTTGATTCCAAACGGAAGCGAGCAAGTTAGAATACAATTTTAACGATCCTTATCTGTTTCCACTTCTGCGTACGATTCGAAACGATGCAAATTTCCACCAGAGGATATGTGAAGATATTAGAATGCAATTATGTACATACTTAGTGACCTGAATCTTCATTGACTTCTGTACACTCTCCAAAAAATTTGACCCTGTGCACAAACTGGAACATTGCTATGGAAGTCCAGATTACATTGTACATATGAATAAAAAATACTTTATTGAATTTAGAGTAAGCTAGACGATCAATTTCTTGTACGAGTAAGCCGTCGTAGAATAGAACCGTCGGGACTGTGTTATTAGTAATGTTTAAGCAATGTGTTCGGAAAAATCAAAGTGGTAAAGTTGCGTAATTGAGAAGACCAATGGCTCTGGCTAAAATACCATTGAAAATACCAGGTATGTAAATATGAAACCGGAATTTTTGTATAGAAAATACACATTTATTGTATGACAATGATACAAAATATTTTATTCGAAGTATTTCCCATCGGTAGCTACACATTTTTCCCATCTCTCTGACAATTTGTGGATGCCACGCCAAAAAACTGTTCCTCTTTTGAGGACAGTCAGTCGTCAAGCCATTTTCGTACATTTTCGTAAGATGTGAAGCGCTGCTCAGCAAGTGCGTGTCCCATCGATGCAAATAAGTAATAATCGGATGAAGCCAAGTCTGGTGAGTAAGCCGCATGCGAAAGTATTTCCCAACTAAACGCCTCAATCGTTTCCATTACCGGTTTTGCTATGTGTGATGGTGCATTGTCATCAAGCAAAATCACTTTCTGTTGCCTTTTTCGATATTCCGGTCGTTCTTCACGCATAGCTTCATTCGAATCGATCATTTGTTGTCGGTAGCGTTCAGTATTAACGGTTTCGCCAGGTTTTAGCAGCTCATAATAGATCACACCCTTCCGATCCCACCAAACACAGGGCATTGTCTTCCGTCCATAGCGATTTGGCCTTGCAGTCGATGTCGATGGTTCGCCTGGAGTTACCCATGATCTCTTACTCTTAGGATTCTCGAAATATATCCACTTCTCATCGACAGTCACAATTCGATGGAGAAATGGCTTTCTTTTGTACCTGGCGAGCAGCACTTCACAAGTGGTTTTTCGGTTTTCCTGCTGTCTTTCATTCAGTTCATGTGGAACCCATTTTCCCATCTTCTGAATCTTTCCCATGGCTTTCAAACGTATGGAGACGGCTTCTCGTGTCACATTTAATTGATCCGCGAGTTGTTGTTGCGTTTGAGCGTCATCCTAATCCAACAATGCTTGCAAATCGCTGTTTTCAAACTTTTTCGGTGGTCTTCCACGTTCTTCGTTTGTCACGTCAAAATCGCCATTTTTGAATTTTTTAAACCACTCAAAGCACCGTGATCTACCAAGAGCATGCTCATCGTAAGCTTCGACAAGCATTCGTTGCGATTCTGCAGCAGTTTTCTTCAAATGGAAACAGAAAATCAATGCTGTCCGCATATCGTAGTTTCCAGGCACAAAATTCGACATGTTCAACGTTATTAAAAACTATGCTGTTGTATGAAACTTGTATGGTTGTGAGTTGAAAATCTTTACCAGATGTCAAAACAAGAAAATGGCGTCAATGACGCGGTTTGACGGTAACTACATTGACAGCTAGAGCCACCTATGTGGAAAAAAAATCGATGCAGATTTGTCTAACATAAGTGGTGTTGATGTGAATCGAGAGTAGCTTAACCATTCTCGGAGCATTTGCACAAACAACGGGTAGTTGTATGGTTGCAATATCGCGGACGATATGGTCCAGAGGAAACGGTCCAAGTGACAAGTCGACGTCCGCGCGTTCCGCAGCGCAAAGAACCAGTAAATTGCCTGACAATAGAACAAACGGTTTCAATTTGCGTCAGCGCTGAACTTTATCCTCGCCTGACTTTGTACGCCAGCCAAATGAACTCGGTTCGCACTTTCAGGACGTCTCTTTAAAAATAGAAAGAGAGGGAAGGTATCGAACGGAACGAGAAAGAGAAGCGAGAGCGAGAAAGAGGGAGGTAAGTGGGTTTATAAGCGAAATTAATGAGCGTTCGTCGAGGACGACCGACGAATATCAATTGCACCGGACCACAAGGTACGCCTAACTGTTTTATCATCGATTGCAAACCGATATGCTGGCGTTCTAATAAGCGGCGGCACACTCGAGGCGCGCGCCACGAAATTCAAACGAGTCTTACGTGCCGTAAATGCGGCCCGCGGGCAGCATCCATCGATCTCCCGGCTATTAACCGCCTCCGGTTTGTCCTGTTAATTACGGGCGGCTTTCTGCGCGAAGACAATCTTCAAGAGCATGTTACATTGACATTAGAACTAAAGTTTTCGAGCGCTTGCAGCAAGTGCAACACCATGATAAATTTCTAGGGTCCATTAAAAAAATTGTGGTGTTACGTCCCGGAGTTTGGCTTACGCGAAATTATCGTTCGGCGACCCATTCCCCTTACTGGACGATCAAATGCGATATGTACAACCTTTTGTCCACGCGGCACGTACGTCCGGCGTCTGACTGGGAACCACGACTTTCGCGGACACGCGGATACTACTTAACGCTTACAGGTAGTAGATTCGCCCGAAGCGGCGGACGAGAGCTAGACAATTCGGACGGCACGGCGCGAATCTTCGCAGGGAAATGTTTAACGACTTATCGGACAATCGGATGAGAACTGCTCTCGTTGCTCGTTGACAGCTGCAATCGAATCGGCTGGGCCGCTGTAGGGAAAACGATGATCCACACTCGTTCTGGGAAGATCACGTAGCTGCTGGTCCTCGGCTGACGGGAACACCTCGTGGCTGCTGTCCTCCGTTTCGCGTCCGTTGACGCGCGCGAGCTTCCGCGATTGATAATGACGACCGGCGCGGCGCGGCGCGTGATACTCGTGTTAGAGAATGCGTCGAACTGATATATTGAAAGAAAGAGAGGCTTCTGCGTTTCCTGTTGAAACCAGAGGAATGCACTGAGCCTGGGTAAGCTCAGACGTGCGAGTTGGAAACGCAGAAACAGGTAGAACGTGAATCGAAAGGAGAGTATCACAACCGCGAGGATGTAAGGAGGTGAACTAAGCGAGACTCACTTATTAAATTAATACTGGGATTATATTTGTAACGTACGAATTAAGATTACAATGAATTAGAAGCGCGTAAGAAGGCGGATGAGAGCGAGGACTCGTCGGAGTCCTGACCGGGACATCCAGGAGGCGACGAGCCTCGCTGGAGTCTTGACGAGAGTGTCAGACTGACTGTCTGAATCGAACTGAACAACTGAACTGAACTGAACTCGTTTTGGGATCGGAGGGTCGAATTTATAGGTGTCTTATGGTCTACGCTATGTGTCGGATGTTATGAGATGTGCGAATAATGATTACGGGGAATGCTACGTGATACGGCTACGGGGAATACATTAAGATATGATTATTATACAAGGGTTAAGATAAGAATGAAGGTATGGTATGACGTGAGAATCGGATGTGGTGATCGGAGTGGAGTATGATTACTTATATCTAACGAATATTATTAATAATTACTGTTACAATATCCTACTCTTATTAACTATGCTTATAACCTATGGCAACACGTCGCCAGACGTGACAATATATTTCATTTTTAATTTTTTTTTTTAATTAAAAAAAATTTTTTTTTTTCAATTATGCAACTAATGCTAACGAATCGGGAAGTTCTTTGTGTGACTCTCCAAGAGTCACACACCAAATATAAAACATTAATAGCTGTAGACCCTACTAGCCATAAGTACCAATAACCCTCTCGCAAGAGCAGTCGTACCCGCGGAACCGCGAACTCGCGAAGCGAGTGAGCAACAACAACCCTACTCGCGAGCGAGCGAAGCGAGCGAGCAACAATTACCCCACTCGCGAGCGAGCGAAGCGAGCGAGCAACAATATCCCTCTAGTTAATAATTACTGTTACAATATCCTACTCTTATTAACTATGCTTATAACCTATGGCAACACGTCGCCAGACGTGACAATGGGGTGCTTACAAATTTCTGGGGTCTACGAAAAAAATGGTGGAGTCGTCAAAAAGATTGTGAGCTTGTTAAAAAGATTGGGGGACGATTTAAAAAACGATGGAGTTCATGAAGAACTTGTGGGCCTCGTAAAAGCATTGCAATGTTCCATACTGAATTGCCGAGAACAGGACCAGGAGTTTAGCGAGGGAGAAGGTGACGGAAGCAAAAGAGGGGGTGTTCTGACGGTAACGCGGGAAGCGATCGCGCACCTGTTCACTTTTCGCGAGTGGCGGCGAGTGGTCTGGTCTCGCCCACGGCCCACGTTTCGCCAAGACGTTCGCACATGCGTAGAGACGGGCAAACTCCTGCACACGCACGCTATCGTAAATGTTGGTGTTCGTAGGAGTCGCCGGGCCGGGAGCCGGGAGTTTGTTCGGTTCGGCTCGGTCTCGCCGGTCTCGGTAGTCGCGTTCGGCGCGTCGTACGAGGAAGTACGTTCTCGTTCGTTCTCATCCCGTAACCCTTAACCCTAGTTCACCTTGAGGCATCCCTAGCCAACGATATTCGTCCCATTCGCATCAGTATCTACCAAATAACCAAGCGGAAGAGACAAACTGCGGCATCGTATAAAGGATACCGAAAACATGTGCCGATGTTGAGAGCGGCTCGAGGATCCTCGAACCTGTCGTTGCTGTTCCTTGAAAATCGTTCTCGCTGGTACGGACCATAAATTGAGGCCCCTGTGTTCATTATTTCCTCCCATTTTTCCCTTTACATTTTCTCCTTTTTTTTATCCTGAGCTTTTAATGAAAAGATCACCGGGTCCGTTCCGACGCGTCGCGTCGCCTCGATCTGAAAACAAATGTTTTGGACGGTTTTCTTGGTACTGGAATTACAGTTCAGGGGCTGTTCCCTGTCATCAACATGGCCTGCAATTAGTTCGATTGTTCTCGCAGTCCTTGTAATCCCTACAGTCTTTGTAGTTTGCATAGTCCTCGTAGCCCTTGCATTCGATCGAGCGGTGAATTTGCAATGAGTCGTTGTTTATTGAAATACCGTCGAATAATTCCGCCAGTTAGATTGAAACTACGTATAAAATTTCAAGGAGTTGTCACTCCGTGTGATTGAATGTAAATACATGAATATTCATGGTTCACCTGTTGACGGAGGTCGAACATGCAGAGAGCAGATAAGGACTGGTACATGTTCCTGGAATTTTCGATTTAGCTCAGTTGATGTTTCATTGTTCATTTTGGAGTGAATTTTGTGTTGCTGTAACCATATGGTTCTCCTTTCAATTTTTCACGATGCTTCTCTATGACTGCAATTTTTGAAAAAGGTTTTTCGAATACCAAGATCCACAGTCCAGTCACCAAAGAATCCCAATAAAAATACATCAAAGTGCTTTATAAATGGAGCTTTATAAGAATATCGAATATAGGAGTTTCCTCAACTCTTTCACGAATCCTCCCGTCAGGAAAGCTCGCAATTTCGTCCCGCAGGACCGTGCTCTCACCAGAATCAATTTTCCCGAGCTGTTTCAATCGCTCGCGATCCAGCTTAATCTGCCACGCGGGAGATGCAGGGTCTCTCGAAATCGAGACCTCGAGGTGAAAGAACGTAACCTGTTGCGGGTCACGGGATCGAAAACGCGAGGATCATCGCATTGTGTTGTCGTCCAGTCCAGTGAAACCGATCGTGTGTGCCATCGCTGTCGTTCTGTCTCGGCAGTGCTTGTTCCTTCGAAAGATCGCTTACAATTCGCTGAACCCGCTGCTACCAGACAACGCGGAAACACAATTCCGAAACACAATTGTTCTCGCATGCGTTCGACGTGCCCTCAGGTAACCGCGTCGGAAAGTGACCCTTCCGAAGACGTTTCCACAGTATCCTCCAGAATTCTTCTCAAACGGGGAAAATTCGAAAAGAATGTTTTACCGAGAAGTGTCTGTAATTCTTCGCTAAACGTTTCACACAAAATAAAAATCAAAATTGTGAAAAGTTAGACGAAACATTGTACATTTTTCTATGGAAATTCGTGGTAATTCGTAGACTGTAGTGTGATCAGGAAATTGTTCATTCCTTGAAAAATATCTTGTTATATTTCGAATTAAGAGAAAATTTTGTTGTTTCGGATTTTCTAAGAATTCATACGCTTCGCCATCTATTTTCTTGTATTTCCTGACATGTTCTCCTAGAATGCAGGCTACTTTTTTATGGAGAGCCGCGTATTTGACTTACTGTCGGACGAAACAGGAAATTTTTTGTCCCGTGTCAAGGCTTCTTGAATCGAGCATTAAATAAAAATTCTGTCCAGCTTCGTCCTGAATTTTCTTGTAGTTCGCACAGCTCGAGTTTCCTGTTAATTTGCTTGTATTTCTTTCATTTGTATGCTGGACTGCAGATTTCTTCAAGTTAATTGAATAAACTGTTGGTTGGGACAGTACATTCTTTGCTCTGCTAACAATCTTGTTGCATCGAGGATTAAATAAAATTCGATTGTACCTCGTACACAATTTTCTTGTATTTCTTTCGCTCGTGTACATACTATCTACTTTATCAAAGAACCTGTTACATAAACTGAGGTCAATATTATTATTATTATTATTATTATTATTATTATTATTACCATTTCAGAAAATTATTCTCGAAATTGTACTTACGCTATCCGAGCCAATAATAACACTCCATTGAAAAGAGCAATTACTCGCGCAGGGTACGCCACAGATTTTCCAATAACTTTCTTCAAAGACATACCGTGACACGTGTGTACATTTAATTTCGTTTCACTGTTCAAGCTTTGATGGTCACGTATCTGGTTTCTTATAGTTTATTCTAGTCAAATTGCACGCACACGGTGCAAGCAGAAAATTACTGGGTGTAGAGGCGAGTTCTTTTTTATTAACTTTGTGCAACCAGTCTGGCTATTCAAACGATCTGACGGTCTCCTGTGAGTCTGAAGTATCACTATAGTGTCTAATGAAACATCGATCCTGATCAATAAGAAATCCTCTGATATAGCAATTTTCTTTTAGACATTTTTGAACTGCAATTCGTACTGGTTGCACAAAAATTGCAATTGAGTAAAATTTCAGTTTTGCTCTATAACATCTTCGGTACAAAATTGTGACTTCACCTTATGGATATCTTCCAAAAATTTAATTTTGAAGGGGGTCAGTTTAATATATAAACGACTCCGTTTTGCAAAAGCTTGTCGCCCCATTCTATATCCATTATTTGGAGTACATTTGCGGTTTCCGCGTGTTTGTGTTGTGCGCTTTTAGGAAACGTAACATAGACATTAGCTTCCGGTGAGAATACACGTGCACCATTATTGCGACGACCGTTTCGTAACGCAAAACCGATAGGGCTCTTAAACTCGAATCACGGACCTGAAACAGAGAGACGGAGGACATTAAAATGCTTCTTTCGCGAAGATTACTCTTCCTTTCCGAGTGCCATCAATTCTCCGCCACGTATAACAAAATTAACTTTATCAAACGTACCTCATCTTTACTTTTCATTCTCGTAACATTATCTCCACTTTAAGCAATTTTTCGGTGCGATGATTCGACAGCCGACGCGACGTGTCAAGCAATGAAATTAGCTAACTTCGAGATGAAACGAGTCCCTCTATCAAATTCCATATGATTGCTATACATACTACGTAACATCGAATTAAAACTATTCTAAAAATTACTCGCAGCTATTGTTCAAACGAATTGATTTTCGAAATGTTACCGTTTACCTCATCAGAAAATCCAATCAACTCTTTGTCTAGTCTGCGTAATCAAAATTCTCCATGGATACAATTACAAACGAAAGATTACTGAATGCATCACGGGTGCATAGCGTTTGCGTGGTTAAAATTTCGGTGATAAATTGTGTTTGTCACGGTCGTTGCCAACAATTTTCGTTCGTTTCCCTTTTACATCATTCTACAAACGATTCCATGACAGTCATTCGATTTTAATGTATTTATTATTGCACTTGTTGCACTCTTCGAAGATAAACTAACAGATCCATATGATTTTTTGAATATCACAGTACTTCGAACAAAGAACAAAGAACAGGGAAACTGTAAACATTTATCTGATATTATATTATCATTCGCATTGCGCATTGCGAAATCTGATGCAGTGCGAGTAAAAAATTGCATCACGCGGAAACCATTTGCTAATGAAGACTAGAAAAAAGCTCCTTTCGTAATTGCTGTTACAGTAATGATTGCGTTTGTCTTCGTTATTCCATTTTGGGCTCGTTCATTTCGCGACCTGTTTACTTTTCTTCCTTATTGTACGAGCTAACCGGAAATTAACTGAACAACTCTGTTAAATAAGTTCGCATGGGTGCATTTTTACAATTTCAATAACCGTACAATAAAAATATTAGACCCTGCCATTTTGACTGGTACCCATAAACATAGTATTGTGAGAAATAAATTAATTGGCTCCTGTTTCTTATCGATACAGAACATTTTTATTTCTATCTATTACACTGATCGCAGAAAATCTTCATTTCCTCCGTGCATTCTACAAAGGGTGAATCGTTTGCCGGTTGTGGGGTTTTTCACAAAGGGATCAACTGTTCAACCGAATATCGTTATTATTTTCTATCTCGCGTACTCGCAATGGTTTATTTCTAACAGCGAGATTTTCCATTGCTTTTCATCCGAACAGAATAAATTCGTCGAAAGTCCTCTTTCCGTGGAGGTCCTGGAATTTGCAGAAGGGTCACTCGGAGGAATAAATAGCAGCCATAACGAAATGCTCCCACGTACCGTTGGAAACGTTATTCCACCCGGAACAGGTTCCTCTATTCCTGAAATTCTGATTTCCAAGCATCTGCATTCGCTGCTAACCAGTCGTGGGCCATAATTTATAGAACAAATATTGCCATAACTGCCATAATGCTGGGGATTATTTTCGACAGTAATATGTATTACCGATGCTTTGCGGATAATAATTATAATCAACAAATTCCCGAATTAATTTGTGCACCTGAAACTTGCAGCGAACGATTTTATAATTAACTAATCATTAAATAATATTTTAAATCGGCAAAAATTGGACGTGCATTTATTTTAAATGGAGCATCGCAGTTTAGTACCGCCAATTTAGCGAGCTCCTAACTGAAATCAATTGGCCAGCGTCGAACACGCGAAATCGGATTACCATTAGTGCATCGATTGCTGAACCAGCACCGATAAAAATCCTGGAAAATTCATGCGATTCATTTTCACGAAATTTGCACCGAGAAACCTTTGCGTGCGCGGATCTCTACGCAGGATTTTTATGGCGCAATTTCTGAATATTGGAATCGATAGAGCATGGGAGGCTCTATTTCGCTTCAGGGAGGGCAAAAATCCTGTTGAATCGAAATGACTAGCTTCGTTGATAATCTAGAAGAGCACTAGGTACGTTCAATCAAATCTAGCCCTACATTCGGTTAGAAGAGAGTGCTGTAAGTCCATAAAAAATCCACGTCATCAAGTTTTCGGGGCAATTTTATTTAGTAATCGTCTGCACGGAAGGGTTCGCGGTCCATAAATAAATAAATAACGATGCGAAACAGGATAGATTGTAATCGAATACGCGATCGAGGTTCGGGCGCGTGCTCCGTAACTCATACGCAACCGATCTGATTGCAGCGCAATCATTGCACTCGTCCTGCATCTGTACGTCATTAAAAAACGAGTTCCGGTGAGCATTAAAACGAATTTCATCGGTCCCGCTCTTGTATCTTATCCAGCGTGTCATTAACGACAGGCTCGAGGAACTCGCTCGTTGATAAGCGTAAATAAATAAATAAATTACCGCCGAGAGAACGGAGAAACGATTCGGGCGAGCCTTTTCTTCTTCTCCTTCTTCTTCTTCTTCTTCTTCTGCATTAGTCGCAGACGAGCGGACGCGAAAAGGAGAATAAAATGGAGGACCATGGTAGAGCCCGGTCGAATTTATGGTCTTCACGATGCTTAAAATTCTGCCCTGGAACGATTCTATAAATCTTCCTGGATTATGAAAGCGTAATTATTCGTATACGACGGCCCCGGTTTCGAGCGGACCGATAAAAATGAAGGCACCGACGACGTGTAGAAGAAACTGTCTCACGAAAACGTAACCGTACACGCGCTTTTTACAGTGTTTTATAACGATCCTTGTCTGCAAAAGTTGCGCCGATTTTTTCTCCACTCGGTTTTACACGTCGTTCGCATCTCGTTGTTCTTCGGCTTCGAAGATGCTTTCAAGATGATTTATAAATTCCCGGAGTAGAGGTAGAGAATTTTAATACTAATTTATGCGGACGCTTTGCTGGAAAGTTGCGCTTCATATCTTCCGCAGGTATCTAAATGTTATTTGTTTCTCAATGTCATGCTGCTTTCGAACAATCCTTGAAGGCAATTTGTAAATTCTCCAAGTGGAATTAAATTGTATTATTCATTTCCATGCACAATAATGCATTTCCATTACGTGCGTCCTATAGCAATAATTGCATTTTCGCGTGTAAATCGTTGCATTCCTACCGTTTTGGTACTCTGTCGATGGATTACCGCAGATTTTGCGTTACATTGTTTGCATCCTCGTCGTCGTTGAATCGAGCCAGTGATCCTTCGAGGACTCTGCCTTATTCGCGACCGGGATCATTGGCGAAATAGTTACCTCCTCCTCAGCCGTAGAGCTTGGCCAATGGCATCTCTGGATTTTTCCGCATCGCAAACATTGTGCTTTATCAATCCGATGAGTTTTCGTGACCGAGACAAACAAAATTATCGACTCTCTCGATGAAGGCCCGTGGCCTTTCCGCGAGAACGGATACTGATTCTTCTTTTTCGGAGAGACAGGGAGAGAGCCAGGTCTATTTAGCGAAGTATAATTTCTGTCCAGTATTTTTCTTAACATGGTAAAATACAACAGAATAAAGCCAGATTTTGTCGACATATGAAAATTGCTTTTTAGCATGTAAAATATGTGTTTTTAATTACCTTTGTCTGCCTCCCTTTGATTATTGCGAAATACACCATGATAAAGTTGTATTTTATCAGTCTGATTTTTAAATATTGTATACGTGTTCTCTCGCAATTACATAATATTTCATGGTTTCACTGTATTTTTAGTCAAGGTGGTTACATTGTCCAGCACCAAATTTGTTCCCAAGATACTGTTGGGTCCTTCTTATAGAGTTTTTTGCGCTGATTCCGAATCTGTCCTTAATTTTTTTCCTATACGCACAGTTTTTGAGGAACATGGCTTTGAAAAAAAACATATTTTTCAACTTTAAAGAAATATTGTGACGTTATTATAAAAGATATTGCATTGTTCTCTACAGCAAAAGATTCTGTAGACTTTCCGAATCCAGTGATATATAATATTAATGCATTATGATTGTTTAAACATGTTTAAGCAATCATTAAAGACAGAGAGACACCACTTTTGCACCAATTTTTGAGGATATTTTTAAATTTATCTCAAAACATAAGGGTTTTAAACATGTTTAAACAATCATAATGCATTAATATTATATATCACTGGATTCGGAAAGTCTACAGAATCTTTTGCTGTAGAGAACAATGCAATATCTTTTATAATAACGTCACAATATTTCTTTAAAGTTGAAAAATGTTTTTTTTTCAAAGCCATGTTCCTCAAAAACTATGCGTATAGGAGAAAAATTAAGGACAGATTCGGAATCAGCGCAAAAAACTCTATAAGAAAGACCCAACAGTATAATTGGGAACATAAAAAAAGTTGAAATTTGTTGGACAGTGTTATCGATTGCGATTTTAATAACAATATGCGCATTCTTTTTATTTTTATACGATATTCGTGTTCCATCATCGTTTCTTGAAACAAAAGAAATCCAGACCTCTGGAATAATTCATTAATAAATAATAATAATTCTTTATCATATATATTTTACGCGATTTCCCATTTCCCCATTGCTCCATCCTCGAGCCTGTCAAAATCAAATTCTCACAACGCCCGAAAGCGGCTCCGCAAACTCTGAACATGTAAAACAGTGGAACAAGCAATCGGATGGGTAGAACATGTATCAGCGGGAGAAGTTAGTCCGAGGGATCTGCAGTAGTTCACGTTCGCATCAGCGAGTAGTCCGCCTTTGAATCCCTGGTGCTCGCGGTTACCGAATCCTTTGATCTCTAATGAAATTGCTAATGTCGATCGGGTGTCTTCATCTAGATATACGAGTTGGGGGGTTGGTCCAGTCTTTGGCCGTCGAGGTGTTACGAGGATGCCAGAGGATCGATCGTAACCGGACATCCTGGAGAGGTTGGTGGGACTCGATCGGTCAGCCTCGAAAAATCGTCGCGGGAAAGGCAGAGGACATGAAGTCGTCGGACGCTTAGCCGGTCAGGCGATTTCGCTTAGCTCGACGCGATGAATTACTCGAAGGAGCCCGTGGATACCTGAGTCCTACGCCCCTGCTGCCAGAACAGTGACAGTGACAGTGACAGTGAGAGAGAAGAGAGCGACATGTCCGTCGAACAACACGGGGAACTGGGAATCACTGTAGATCGGAACGAAATCGAGCTCGATGAAACCGTTCAGAGCAGCACCCTCGAGTACTCCAATGACACGCTGCCCGATGCCAACTCCACCAAAGCGATCGACTCATTCTACTTCTACGAGGTAAGCTCAGAAAATTGACCTATTCATTATTGTCACGCTACCGGAGAACCTTAATCAGCTATCCTGCGATCCTTTTGGACGGCTCTTGGATCGGGGATTGATTATTTGAAAGATTGAAGGGGATGTTTGTCTTGCATCGTGTCGCAAGATAGTGGTCCTAGTTTTAAACAATTATAAATATGTTTCTTCTATCGATCGTATTTGCTGTTAATAAATGTTGAATGTTTTCGGCGCAAAGGTTCGATCGTTTATTACTAATTATAAATGAATTTTGCTAATTATCAAACAAAATCAACGTTTCGATCCTAGTTTGGACCCTTTTCCAGATTTACTTGAATCGCGTCTGTAAAATAAATATGTTATAGTAATTTCAAAAACTATTAAATGATTGAAAATGAGGAATATTGTTCATAAAAACTCACTCACTTGCTTTGGGGAAAATAAAATTATATTAATTGTGTGACACGTGTGTTGCGTGCGTCGTATATGCTTGTTGTCAAGATACTTGCAAGTGAGTGAGTTTTTATTAACAATATTCCACATTTTCAATCATTTAATAGTTTTTGAAATTACTATAACACATAATATTTATTTTACAGACGCGATTCAAATAAATCTTGAAAAGGGTCCAAACTAAGATCGAAACGTTGATTTTGTTTGATAATTAGCAAAATTGATTTATAATTAGTAATAAACGATCGAACCGTTGCGCCGAAAACATTCAACATTTAAACAATTATTTTTGAAGTTGTTTTTTGGCCAGCGTGCTCAGTCTCGAGTTAATTCCAGCAAACTCATAGTTTTAACATTAGAAATTAAGTTAATGCACTGTTTCTCGTAATGAAACTATTGAAAAACATGATTTTTGTATGATTTAAAAATGCATGAGAAAAATCAGAATTTCATTTGTCAGTGATCGGAAAGCCGCAGCAACGAAAAGCCATAATGTGTAAACAAACGTAGGCTCAGGCGAGTACAATACGCTAAAGAAAATTACTATTTTCTTACTACAGTAAAAGCTCCTTCGTTGTTCAAAGGCCGGGGGTTTGAGCGGACAACGACCGTGCCCGGACACTATTTTTGATTTATGACTGCGTCTTTAGTGAAACCGCTAGTTAAATGACAAAGAAAAGCATTCTCAGTCAAAAGCAGTCAACTGTCTGGCTTTAAAAGACTCCTTATTTCCTTGCCATATTCCTTTCCTATTGTTCTCCGTTCTGCGCGGGTCTAGACAGTCCTGGGACACATCTGGCGATCAGATCCACGCAGGCCTAATCCTCTCGTTGACAGGCAGTGGAGTGGGTAGGCACTGGACAACGATCGTGCCCACGATTCAGGACCTGGGCTACCATATTTTTCTCTCGCCAGGCCCCTTACCCTTCCGCCTCTCGTCGTGCCGTGCACCGTACCTCGTCTTTGCACTCTTCCCACTAACGTTGGCGAGAGCCTCCCACTCTTCCCACTAGTTGCTGACGCGACCGTACGCAAGCGTGTCGCCGCTGTCGCCAGCGTTAGTGGCAAGAGTGCAAAGACGAGGTAGCCCTGTTCAGGACAACGAAGGAGCGATTACTGTTGTCACTTACTTTTCACCTACTAGTGTTGGAGTGACATAAGAGTCACACATACTTCATGCGTTTGTTTGCGTATGGTCTGATGCGTGCGGCGTGCGCAGCAGACGCGAGCCGCTTCCCCGCTACTGTTCGATTGTGTTTTATCTCATGTGATCCTATTCTTTTTTTTACCTTCTTCTGATGGCTCACTCGCCTTTTGTCCGTGCAGTGTGCAACATCACGACTCTTATTAAACTACACAATTTACGTGTGTCCTTTTTATTTTGGAGTAACCCCTAGTCCTCAACAGTAAGCTTAAACAATTTCCATTCGAAACGGTAGACACGGAGAGGAAACAGAAATTAATAATGATTTCCAGTGTAATTAGCAAGTTATGTGCGAGCGTGACTGTTGATTCTTGTAGAATTGTAATTATGTATTACTAATGTATTGCCGGCGGGTATCAACCGATAGCCTGATTAATTATGTACTGTGTACGTACGAGGACTACGTTAATATCGAATTACGTCGTGATGATGGTACATCTAGCAATGATTAATATGTATAGATCACGACTTCCCGCGACAACATCTTGCGAATTTCGATGCTCGAGTCACGTTCGATTTTGATTCGACGCAGAATATACAGAGGCGACAGTGGATATTGCGTCATGAAGGAATGGGAAATACAGTAGAATAGCAATTTTTTCGTATGCAGATTCGAGAAAAGCGAATAACTGTCGAGTTCGAAGAAGCGCGAGCCTACGAATTGGGTGCGAGTGTCTGTCTATTGCTGGCTGTTTCTACTTATCGCTCGTGCGGAGCTCCGTCAAGTTCTTCACTAGTTCGTTAGTTCTTCCATTATTTTCATTTTTGCACTGAATTTTGCACTAAACGATTCAATTTGCTATTTGTAGACACTCGGAGAGCTAATTTGAGATCGTTCGAATGTAAAGGCAACAATTAGTACAGTGTGGAGAAACGGTGCGAGACTATTATTACTTCCAATCACTTAAGTCGATGAAGTTAGCCGATAGGTCTCGACCCGATTTGTTCAGCCATGAGAGAGGATGGAGAATGTTATTGGCATTTCCCGGGAAAATATTTCCGCGTCAAACGTACGCCCACGCAGGTCCCTTTGCTTTATTGTGACAGCGGTTCGGGAGTGGCTGCCGACAAAAGAAAGTTTAGAAGACGGCTCCCTGGAAAGGCGTATTTATGGTGTTTTCTGGGCAGAGCATAATGGAAAACCGTGATAACGTCGCAGCCACGTTCTCTTTAGCTCCCGTTTGGCTTTCTTTCATTACACATCTATCAGAAGTGAAACGAAGACAAACGATGCTGTGCTTCGAATTTGCGACACTCGGGACCATCGGAAACCAATTTTCCCTAGTGTCAAAACCGAACGATATATTCGCTTTGCTTCGAAAATACACATGTTTCAACATCGCGGCAAACTGTCCGCGTTCGAACCAGTAATTAATTGGTCCGATGGATTTATTTGAAGTTTCTGACTGCGGAAAATTGAAAAATTCTTGACAGAGAAGAAGGAACTTCCTAATGCGGTAGAAGCTAAAAAATTATTTATTTTGATCCGTATTTACTAGCCACCACAGATGTTGTATTTAGAAAGGCTGGAATTCTTCAGAAGTTGGAGATAATTGATCGTTCAGGGTCTCCACAAACTTCTTTCGAATTACGATTCCTTCTCCTCGCGGTTGAGTAACCCTCAACCCTCCAGACATTCTTAATCGAATGAAAAAGAGACATTAAAAATCGATTTTTCACGTCACGACTCCATAAGCTTTTGATAGTAACGACACGAGCAGATTCAATGCTTCCAATTTCGATCTTTATTTACGGAGACATTCTAAAATCATGAAGATGATGCAAGCTACTCGACGAAACACTCTTCGCCTATTAATAGAACGCGTCGCGTCGTTGCGTCCACAATGAAAAAGCGTAGGGCGCTTATAAAATAAAATTAGAATGTCCGCTGGAATCTAAGCGAAAGTGAATGGAGTACTTATAGTTCTCGCTCTAGCCAACTATTTCGTTTTATTGATTTGCTTGACACTGTTAAACATACTGTTAAATAACAGTTTCTAAACTGTTCACTATCTTCGGAAGATCAAAATCGATGTAACTGTATGTAGGTATATGTACCAACAAACCGGTGAATTGTGCATATTGAAACAGCGAACTTCAAACGGAGAAACCCCACAATTTCGAGCATGGAACTACTAAAGCCGAAATCACCGAAATTCTGGGCTCGGCTCGTGAATCGATGCTGTTGCACCATCGGATTCGCATTACAAACGCGTTAATGGGAACTGGGAAGTAACCTGGTCCACGAGAACGATTCGACTTCCGGTTATGCAGCTGCGCGAGGTTAGGCGATCGGTGTCGGAGAACGCTAATTTGTCCATCCACTGTTTGTCCGGCAATTAATGGAGCTGGTTTGCAACAGCCCCGGTGCATACACTCCTGGACACTCGCATACACATGTTTTCTGAATAGAACGTTATGGCCGTTTTCGGCGACCATACATTTCGCTCGCGACACTGGGGCAACGAAACGCTATTAACCCCTTGCCGTATTTTCGTTTCAACTACAATCATTAGACTTTGTCCTTAACTATTCTCTAAAACATGTGTGGTGAGAACGAGAAAGAAACATAATGAGTGAGAGGCAAAATGTACGAAGCGAATTTGGTTGAACAGATAACTCCATCCACTGCTTGAACAAAAAGACACCCATTCATATTTAGTAGATATTAATTAATAGACTGCGGATCTTTATGCATTTATAACATGTCGAAATATGCAAAATATATGCAAGGTATATGCGAAATATACAGGGTGTCCCAAAATTCCTTCAACAGCCGAAAATGGGAGGTTCCTGAGATCATTTGAAGCAACATTTTCCTTTGCAAAAATGTTATCCGCCGCTTTGTTTAGGAGTTATTAACGAATAACACGGACCAATCAGAGCGCGACCTAGACGCAAGTTGGCACAGTCGGCCAATAGACAGTTGGCCTGCCGGACCGACTTTGCCAACTCGCGTCTAGGTCGCGCTCTGATTGGTCCGTGTTATTCGTTAATAACTCCTAAACAAAGCCGCGGATAACATTTTTGCAAAGGAAAATGTTGCTTCAAATGACCTCAGGAACCTCCCATTTCCGGCTGTTGAAGGAATTTTGGGACACCCTGTATGTATGGGGGATGTACAGATCTGTAAAATAGCAATTATTTTATTGTTTTATTTATTATAATTTAAATTACAACATACAACAATAGTTTTTTCTATAGTGTCGACTGTAAATTGATGTGCCTCTTGTCTGTTAAAATTAATTTATACGCTGAAAAAGAGCGTTCTACATCACATGATGTTATAGGGGCATATTTAAATTTACCCCAATGATGTGCCAGAACCTCTTGTGGTCCTTCAACGTGTTCACCCTTCAAAATCTTGCTTATTTTTAATAATACATTAAAGTGTACATTTCGTTTTAATACAAATTCCATTTAATGTGTAACCTTTTCTCCATAATCACCGGGTATGATTTTTAGATTTTCTATAACTGTAGTTATAACCAAATGTATAAATTCCGTTAGTAGTAATCCTATTGTTTCCAATTTCTTCATGGCCTCGTAATCGTAATAGCTACTGATTTACTTGATCAATGGAGATTAACTGCGGCATGACTCCGTCTGTTTACACATCGTACCATCGTCCTTGTTTCGTCTCTCATTGAATTTCAATACAGTACATACCAACTCGAAATTAGAACACGTTGTGGATCGTAGCTGCTCAATCTTTTAGGCACATCTATCTTATTTATTCTGGCGTAGCATTAAATAGTCAAATATTTATGCAAAAATGCGAGAAATATGCACTTATGCAAAACATATGCAATATGCAAAATATGCAGAATAAAAATTATATTTTTAAAATCCTATAATGACAAAACAAATTTCTGTTTATGTCTCAGCTTTCTATCTTTTTTCGATAAAGATATGCATTTGCATAAACATCCGCAGTCTATTGATTAAGCAAAGCTAATCTCCATCGTAGAGTATAAAAAGCTTTAAAGGGATGAATGAAGAGCACGTCTCCCTCTTCCTCTCTGATTCTCTCGTTCGATTCATTGGATGGTGAGACAGGTGCGTCGCGTCGCACAGTGAGGTATTTGGCCTGAAAAAGTGGAAAAAACTATTGTAGCGTTATTTATAGTCTCAAGGTTATAACATTATATATCGTTGGATTCGCCTTCAGATCAGCTACAACATTATGAAATCCAAAATACATTTCAGCTTTTAAAAAATCAAATTCACCTCAATTTTTTGAAAAAAAAAATATTTTTTAAACTTTTATATATTGAAATTTGTAGACGTCTGTATACTGTTCCTCTTTTGTTCGAAACATTTTTTCCTCAGAATATCGAGAACCCATGAAAAACCGTGGCGATAGTAGAATATTTGCACCGAAAGGCTGAAAAGAATTATTTTTGCACATAAATTATATTGAAATGAAGTAAATTTTAAATTCTTCACCTGAATAATTGTCTTGATGCAGAAGAAAATTTTCGAGATATTCTAATTGTGAATTAATGTTCCCTTCTTTTTCTTGCATTACGTTAAATAATTCTTGTTCGCAATTTAATTCCCGATGAGCCCGCAGTTGGCATTACAGGATTTGCTGACATTTTTTAAATATCTATATATAATATATGTATTCTCATTAAATAGTTCAGATCAAAATAGTAGAAGTAGACAATATTTGAGTGATGTAACAAATATTCTAAATGATACTTACCAAGAATCATGTAAACTTGACCAATAAAACGCACATAAAACAGTATTTAAATATACACTAAACTAATAATACACACTGTATAACACACTCAGAATGAATGTTATAAGAACGATAGACAATGTAAAAGAACACATAAAATGAATAAGAACTAAAATGTAACACTTAAGAAACTAAAAAACGCACTTAATAAATCGCTCTGATTTCCCTGCTGGCAGTTCTTCAACTGAATGCAGAAGGAAAACTGAATGCAGAAGAAAGAAAAACCTTAGTCGAATGCTTATCTGGAACCTCTTATATACAACCAAGTGCCAGTAATATAAACAGTTCCGCAGAAAAAGCTGTAGAACCTCACGCAGTCGTAGCAAGCGTAGCCGAACATGCAGGCGTACGCGAAACGCTGTTAAACGCTTCATACTAAATAGGCTATAAAATTTGAATTCGGACATATTTGGATTCAAACTTTGTTGGCTTTTAATCACGAATCTTTACCGAATGTAATGACACCAAAAAGAGCACTTAATAACGCTTTATACTATAACAAAATTGTCAATGAAGTTTTGTAATTTTTAAGAAGCTTACAGAATGATTGGTAATATTCAAATATTAATAACTATACTAATTTAGATGATAACAAAATAAAATCTATGCGGAAGTGCTCTGTATACTTACCTGAACAACTTTTGTAATACAAGAATTTACAGAATTTTCCTTCAAACACTTGAAAATCGCCAATGAACAGACGCTGTCTTAGAGACTGTTTAAGAACGCCAAGCGCGCCTTAAAATCTCTCGACTTTCGATGAAGTTTACTACTTCACGGGTGTACAAATAGAAAAAATAATATTGCAGCCTTATTCTTCAGACCTTTAACTACAACGAACAACAAAAATTTTATGCCATACGCAAAAATTTAGAAATCTAATTTTTTCCACTTTTTCGGGCCAAATACCCCACTGTGCGTCGCGTCGTTCAGTGGCAAACGTCAGGCGCATGATTTTTCGAGCGCGTGCAAGACACGTGTCGCCGGTTTGTGGGCGGGAATCAAGTAGAAAAGGAACAGGTGAGCAAACGTCATCGTCCGTTGCTGACGAATTACCATAGACACCAGACGGGCGCCCGATTTAATTCGATCTGCCGTCAACGACGGTTTTCTCGCCCCGTGTTTTGGCTAGGCGACCGACCGCGACACGTTGTCCAGGAAATTTAATATTCGTATGTGCGCCCAGCTCTTTCGAAAGTTCGCCGGGAATAGAGTCCGGGAGAAATACGGTCCACGGACCCCGGGATACTGCGACCATTCCCCCACCCCCCTGCCGGTTAGGCACCGTCCATTTTCGAGATAATGATTTTACCAGCGGGACAGAAATATCGGAGGAATCCGAAGCGATCGGGCCAAATCGAATTGTCCGAGTCGGTGGGCTTGCCTCGCGCGAGATCTATGGATCCTGTCTATCAAAACCTAATCTGTGATCATCTCGTCTGTTCCTTGTGTTTAAATTTAACAGTTGAATATCGGCATGTTCTCCGACGCTTCCGGGAAAGTAGCTGAAACTTTATTTCCGTCTTGTCTAATCTTTCTTACCATGTCACAGTCACAGTACATACACATTCTCCATAAAACATGATGGTGGTATAAAAGCGAGAATTTGTATGAAGTAAAAGATGCTATTCCAGGAGAAAGCAAGATCATTTTTGTAATCTTTTAATGAAAGATTTATAAAAGGTCGCGCTCAATCCTTGAACGGAGTTAATACAACAGAGGTTTCATTAAAAATCATGTCGCAGTTTAATAATACTGCGTCTCTGTCCTAATAAAACTCGGTTCTCATGCTTTACCTCGACTTTTCGAAAAGAACCAATGTGATTTTTCTGTTGTAGAGTGTAACAACTCTTGATGTTTAAACCAACCAAACTAACGAAAGACTTCGAGCAACTCGAAAACTGTTTCCCGTTGTTACGTGCGTAATGGAGTCACGAACCGAAGTATTGGCACAGCTATTGACCTAGTTCTTAATCATTAGATTGAACCAAACGCAATTTCGGTGTCCACTCTTCAAATTTCAATCGCAGAGTTCTCCAGAAGATAGCAGGACTCACTAAAAAAATTGGGGAGCTCTCCAAAAAAGATGGGACTTCTTGAAAAATCGTAGGGCTTGCAAGGAGGGCGTATAATGCTCAGCAAAATCTCAGACTTCTCCAACAAAGTCGTAGTCATTTCCAAAAAATTGTTGGGCTTCCAAAGACATACCAGGTATGTAAACATGAAACCGGAATTTACCCATAGGTGCTCTAGCTGTCAATGTGGTTACCGTCAAACCGCGTCATTGGCGCCATTTTCTTGTTTTGACATCTGGTAAAGATTTTCAGCTCACAACCATACAAGTTTCATACAACAGCATAGTTTTTAACCCTTTGGTTACCCTGGACGAGATATCTCGCGCCCCGATACTTCCTGATAAACGCCTTTGGCGAGATATCTCGCGCGCCCGATACTCTCCGATGAACGATTTTGACGAGATATCTCGCGCCCCGATACTTCCCGATAAACGCTTTTGACGAGATATCTCGCCAGCTAGCAACAGTGGTTTGACATTATAGGCGAAATATATTCTGTTTTATTCGGTCACTTTACCCGAGATAAAGATTTCATTCATTTCTTCCTTTTACAAACCAGAATATAGTTACGTATAAAATATATTTGTCTATAGTGTCAAAATATTGGTGCTAGGTGGCGAGATATCTCGTCAAAAGCGTTTATCCGGAAGTATCGGGGCGCGAAATATCTCGTCCAGGGTAACCAAAGGGTTAATAACGTTGAAAATGTCGAATTTTGTGCCTGGAAACTACGATATGCGGACAGCATTGATTTTCTGTTTCCATTTGAAGAAAACTGCTGCAGAATCGCATCGAATGCTTGTGGAAGCTTACGGTGAGCATGGCCTTGATAAATCACAGTGCTTTGAGTGGTTTAAAAAATTAAGAAATGGCGATTTTGATGTGACAAACTAAGAACGTGGAAGACCACCGAAAAGTTTGAAGACAGCGATTTGCAAGCATTGTTGGATGAGGATGACGCTCAAACGCAACAACAACTCGCGGATCAATGAAATGTGACACGAGAAGCCGTCTCCATACGTTTGAAAGCCATGGGAAAGATTCGGAAGATGGGAAAATGGGTTCCACATGAACTGAATGAAAGACAGCAGGAAAACCGAAAAACCACTTGTGAAATGCTGCTCGCCAGGTACAAAAGAAAGTGATTTCTCCATCGAATTGTGACTGACGATGAGAAGTGGATATATTTCGAGAATCCTAAGCGTAAGAGATAATGGGTAACTCCAGGCGAACCATCGACATCGACTGCAAGGCCAAATCGCTATGGACGGAAGACAATGCTCTGTGTTTGGTGGGGTCAGAAGGTTGTGATCTATTATGAGCTGCTAAAACCTGGCGAAACCGTTAATACTGAACGCTACCGACAACAAATGATCAATTTGAATCAAGCTTTGCGTGAAAAACAACCGGAATATCGAAAAAGGCAACACAAAGTGATTTTGCTTGATGATAATGCACCATCACACACAGCAAAACCGGTAAAGGAAACGATTGAGGCGTTTAGTTGGGAAATACTTTCGCATGCGGCTTACTCACCACACTTGGCTCCATCCGATTATTACTTATTCGCATCTATGGGACACGCACTTGCTGAGCAGCGCTTCACATCTTACGAAAATGTACGAAAATGGCTCGATGACTGGTTTGCCTCAAAAGAGGAACAGTCTTTTTGGCGTGGCATCCACAAATTGTCAGAGAGATGGGAAAAATGTGTAGCTACCGATGGGCAACACTTCGAATAAAATATTTTCTATCATTGTCATACAATAAAGGTGTATTTTCTATACAAAAATTCCGGTTTCATATTTACATACCTGGTATATGTAGGTCTCTAAAAAGATTGAAGAACTCTCGAAAAACATGATACGACAACTTAAGGAAATAGTAGTCGGCGATTGCTGTCGGCTATCTGCTGGCAGCTCGTTTCTTATCCACTTGGTCGTATCTATGTCTCGGCTTTGTGGAGTCATAGCTGATTGCACTTACCCGCGGAGTGTGGAACTCGATTATTTTTGCTAGGGACGCGCGTTCCTCGGAAAATGGGGAGTGCGAAGAACGGTAGACAGCTGGCAAAAACCGGAAGCGAAGCCTGGAACGATTGGACGACGAAATGAAGCTCTCGGCGAGCTCGGTTTTGTTCGATTTCGCATTAAAATTTCCGTGGGCTCGCGTTTCCCGCGGCTCACCCATGCATTAATCGGGGTCGACGCACAATGGGATGATTCCGTATGGAGATCTGCGGCGAAAACGTAGAATGAAAATTTTCTTCATAAGGGGCTTCGTTCCCGAGATAATTGGCGTGGAAGGTTCCGCCGACGCGAAAAATGGAAACGGAGTGTCATGCACAGACGGGTCGGTGGGTTTGAAGCGAGAGAGCCTTCTGGATGCGATTATCTCGAAAACGCAGCCCCGTGGTAAAAAGTTTGCTCCGCCTCTTTCCCGCGCGGAATCTTGTTTTACGTCCACTCTCGTTTCATGTCGAGGTGATTTTACCGCGAAATCCTAGGTAGAAGTTTTCGAAATCATTTTCAAAGGTACTTTTTCGCATCCGAATTTAATTTGCCGGTTCTCGCAGCGAAAATAACGGCGCACAAAAAAATCGCTCGATCCCAGCGAATCCTTTATTTTGAGATTTTTTCTGCTCGCTTTTTTTTCGAACTCCGTCTCTGCAAATTGAGTGCAGACGGGGCTCGTCAAATTCGGACTGGCGGCACACAATCGTGAGAATCGATGGGATACCTGGGAACAGTTAGCATCGGACTGCCTCCACCAATATTGGATGGTTCGGTATATCTGATCCTCCCGGTATTTATTGCTTGTGGAATGGAGATGGCGCAAAGGCTGTCTCTATTATTTATCGTTGGAGACTTTTTTGTGCTGGGTGGAAACCCTACTCTGCCCCCCCCCCCAAAAAGAGAATAGAACCCTATGAATGTTTAAAATCCGTTTTTGATAACCCTTTGCACTCGAGGGTATTTTAACTCGACATATGTTGCTTAATTTTGAATATAGGAGATCTGTAAATGTTTCAATAGGTTAGATTTTCATGAACAGAAATAGGTAGACAAGAACCCCGGTTATCAGAATTAATTAGACGAACACATGGGTTATTTGATGAATCTGTACCAGAATCTGTATTCGTATTCACACGTGGAACGTATGAATCACTCCTTGCTGCGAGGGAACATGTGTTGACTAATCCTGGACATAAATTCAGTCAAAATAGGAAATCTTTCATCTTGAATTATTTTACAAGTTCCAGTCGGAGAAGAATCTGCGAATATAAAATCATGACAGTTTATTGGCGCGGAATGGGGAACAAGTGACCGAAGACTTGTTACCGACTCTGTCTGGGAGCGTCGAAGGACAGAGGAATCCGCAACACATAAAAACGACGTGATTCACGGCGCGAAAGGGTGATAATAAAATACCGGGCACTGTCTTTTGTTGGCAGAATGGGGCGTAAATCGCGACAGGGTCCCGAACAAGATCGTAAATCCCGGTGTACGAGTGCCGCGGCTGTTTTTCCCGCTCCGTTTTCCACCGGCCAGCGCCGAATCAATCGTCGGATCAACGACACGAGCTTTAATTAACCGGAATAATCCGATGCGATCTGGAATCGCTCCGTTCCTTCTTCGTGACGCGATCTCCGCCGCGAACGGATCGACGTAAATCCACCGGAGATCGTTGATCTCTCTCTCTACCTCTGCTTCTCGGAGATTCGACTCTCGTTTCGCTCGTTTTTTAAGACGCATGAGCGTGTAACGTGACTCGGGAGCCTTCGCGAAATCGATATTTCCCGGGATCGGCCATTGATTTTTCGGCAGCGTGTGCGAATAACTTTGGAACTGTGCGAGCTAGACAAATGTTGTACAATGTTTTTTAAATAATACTGATGATGACTTTAAAATTCACTGCTGCGCGAAGGCAATTTTGCAGAAGTCTCCAACTAAAGCCCTAGTTAAGCTCGCGAAATAACTTCAAAGTTGTTAATTGAACGGCAGGATTCCTTGTTGCGCGCACCGTGGAAATCGTGCTGTTCTAGTTATTCACGGAAGCCGATGTTCCAGGAACCCAGCTATAGACGCCCGTGTAAACATTTACGAGACTTACGATATCTACGGAGATATGTATTCAAATTCGAGGACACGCCGTGCCGAAGCGGTATCTTGAACAGTTTCGCGTTTCGCGTGTCTCGGTGTCGTATATTCACCGGCAATTAGCTGTTAACATGGCGAACACGTGGCACATTTCATTGCGTGTCGGACGACCTGTTGCCTGTCTCGATTTGCATTTGTTTATTGCTTGAAATACCTCGAAGGCGATATGGAAAAACTAAATTACAAAGTTAATATATCTGTTTGTTCGCGATCATCTTACATACATGCGCACTATGTAGCAATGAGTTATGATGATATTATTGTAATTGATTCTGTAAACGCAACACGTTCAATTATTGTATTTATTTAATGTTCTACAGTCTACAGTCTCCGGAGAAGATTGTCGATTCTACCAAACATTGTCGGGACTGCAAACGAATGATATTTTATGATATTTGTAATTGTTATTTCTTCTCGTGTTTCCACATTTTGTGATTATTCAAATTGACCAGCAACTTTAATAGCACCGCGTATCGATTGGCAATCTGTTGATCGAGAATGCGATGGCGGGAGCGATAATAATCGACCAGCCCCGGTTCGATCGTAAAATTCCGAAAACAACGTGTTCCTGGCTGTGCACGGTTAAATTGCTGGGCAAACGTTTGCGAGTTAAGGAAGTTACACGCACGCGATGATGTACACCGAAAAGTTTCTTAATTAAATGAAACTCCAACACACGGTTCGGTAAGTGTATTGTTGGCTCGGCCCCATTGTTCCCGAGCTAACAGCAAGCCAAATTTTCCCGCAAACATCTGTCATAAAGGCTTACAGGTCTCGTCCGGCAAGATGATCGGTAGAGCACGCGGATTAATTCGACGATAATGAGGATCCTCTCGCGAAACAGATAATGCAATTCGGTATGGTTCGATAAACATAAGCGTGAATTTCAAGGAAGAAATTACAGGGTCGAGATTATTACACGGGACCAGTCTCGGAACTGTCTGCACGCTCTCTCAACGATGTACAGTAATCGCTCCTTCGTTGTCCTGAATCGTGGGCACGATCGTTGTCCAGTGCCTACCCACTCCACTGCCTGTCAACGAGAGGATTAGGCCTGCGTGGATCTGGTCGCCAGATGTGTCCCAGGACTGTCTAGACCCGCGTAGAACGCAGAACAATAGGAAAGGAATATGGCAAGGAAATAAGGAGTTTTTCAAAGCCAGACAGTTGACTGCTTTTGACTGCGAATGCTTTTCTTTGTCATTTAACTAGTCGTCTCACTAAAGACGCAGTCATAAATTAAAAATAGTGTCCGGGCACGGTCGTTGTCCGCTGGAACCCCCGACCTTTGGCCAACGAAGGAGCTTTTACTGTACAAATCAATGGGCCGCCTTTATTCTGCGATTGCGAAGCAATTTTGAATGCCATCATAAAATTGTTAAGCGTACGATCCAATTATAGAGTGCGTAACAATATTTTCAATTCCGTGGAAAAAATCGCGGAGCTCTCCAAAAAATTGTGGAAGCTCATAAGAAGACTTGCAGAGATTGAACACTTGGAAAAAAATGTTTAGGGCTCGTTGAGGGTTCTCGAAGAGAACGGTGCGGCCCTGCGCGTGCCGAAGAATGCCCTCCACGTAAATAAAGCAATGAATACATCGGGGGAGCACGAGAAAAAAGGAAGCCGTAGGAGGATCGGTGCTCGCCTGGCCGTGAAAAAGATACGGTTCCCTTGATATCTATCTATCGCGAAGGCGGGCGGCGCGGCGCGGCGGTCGCAAAACCATCCTAATAAAGCTAGGCCGTGACGCATTAAAACCGCGGAAACATCGGACAGGGAACGTTTTTACGGGTTCAGATTGCGTATCCGGGATATCCCGATGATCCTGGAGATGGAAGAAACTTGCGATGGAGTTGTTTACGGTTGCGCGGAGAGAATGAACTTCCCAAGATCCTCTGTGTCGGTCAACAACTAAAAGGGGGCTTGCTGCAGCAAGAAGAATAGCTGCCTCGTTTGTCTGGCTATGTACATATCCACCCTCGCGGCTGCAAAACCACTATACCTTATCAGCTGAGCTGACGCGATTGCATCGCTCGACTGCGCTGACGCTGAGCCAGTTCGCTCGTATTTATTTATTTAACAAACGAAACGTACTCGTCAAACACAAAGCCAGATACACGGAGATTTTTCTTTGATTTTAAATCATTTTATCCGTTTGCTTCTCCAGATTTTTGAAAAATCATTGTACCGGAAATATTCGCCGCGGAGGACCGACGAGCTGCAAGTCTTTATTTTATTCGCGAGGAAAAATGTTGGTAATAAATAGACGATGTGTATTACCTAGCTGATAAATTAGTTGACAACGCAATTTCCACCGGATCGAATTTTAGATCAAGTTTTTCGCGTTCCAAAAACCGCGGCAATCATTTTTTGATTCGCCACGAAGACCGACGCGCGACAATTACTCAGCCGGGGAAACGATAAAAAACGAGTCCATTATGGTTGCCAGAAAAATGTCCCCGCCATGTTGTATTCGCTTATCGTTTTCGCCGATAGCGATTCAATTATTCAGCCACCGGACACGTGGTCGTGGCCGCGTGAATATTTTTCATTTTCCCGTTTTTATTGCGAAACCGGCTTGACCGACAATCGACCAAGGATCGAATAACGATGTCCACGGGAAATTACCAATAACCCCACTCATTCTTCACTCGACAGGACACGCTTTCTCGTCCGACTGTCCGCGATGTATTCGCATAACGTTCGCATTATTTTTGATGCCGCGACTAGGAGTCTAATTTTATGTGCCGAGACTGCCGAGTCGCGAGCCTCTTTTTCTCCTTGTCTCTTTCTCGTTTCTCATTTCAGAATATTTCAGACTACCGCGTAAATATCGCGCTCAATTCAATTAATATCCGCTACGCTGAAACACAAAATTTTTAATTCTCCAAGGATTCTCCGTGGAGAAGTATATTCGAATATATTTCATTTAAATTCCCGCGACAAGAAAAGATTGCTTTTTTATCGGAACCTTGTTAAATGACCACACTTTATGGGAACGTCTACGTGTTACGATGGAAATTGAAATTGTTCTCGCAGTGTCCCTGGTTTTCATTTCATTTAAATTCCCTCGACGATAGAAAATTGTTTCTTTTTTATCGGACCTTGTTAATTGATCACATTTTACGTGAAGTACAAAGCCTTGCGGCACCAGAGAATTTCAAGTTGATCTCACGGTGTCTCTGATTTGATAAAGTTCCTCATTTCACGACTAATGATGGTTGCATTTTCCGGAGAGTTTATTCAAAACGAAAGAAAGTTAGAGTAAAAATATTTGCTTTTCACCGGTGTTCGTTAGTACATTATTAGACCGTTCCTCCCACCGCGTAATTAACCAGTAATTTTTATCTCGTACTTTTGTTAACCTTCTTTTTCTATATGGGGAAATATATTGTATAATTTCCGTTCTTGCTAATCGACTTGGAAAATTTTTATTCCGCCTAAAGATCTACTGTCTAATAACCCATAAAAATCAATAAAAACTGTCCCACGTATGTGACAGAAACAATTTTTATTGAGCAATTAAAGCACTGTTTGATGGTCATTTAAATGCAGTTTTTAGTCTATTGAATAATTATAGGTTTTACGAGGCGATCAAGTTGTTAAACAGTGTCGTGTTTTCGATTTTTGATTTTTGCGTGAAGTAAATTGCGCAAATAACATTCCGGAGGTAGTTTATTTATAGGTAACTCTGGAGTGACACGTGAGTTTGATTGTAATCCTTCGCTGTCCTCACGAATCATCGATTCGAGGAACAGTTAATGCGCCTTCGACCATTCCATCCCATTTGTTCGATAGGTACATCGTTCGGGAACGCCGGTGACCCGTGCACGGTTTGGACGTGCGTCGAATTATGGTAAAATTCGGTAAATCGTTTGACACGAATCGGTGACGAACTGACGAGTGATCGTCACGGTGCGCGCACCAAATAATTAGTTTCCTGTTCTGACGTTTTAACGAACACGTGTGTCCGAAAAGAGCTGAACACGTGTCAAACAACAATGACTAGACGCAGTAATTTCATCAACACGGTATCTGAAATTTTGCATACAAAAATATTTAAAAATACCGGTTCATTATCTCCGACTTGGATTTATTAATTGAGGGAATATTTTTTAAAATTTACATAACAACTTCATAAGTTACTCATACAAGATAAAGCTAACCCAGAAAATGTCAATATTCATAAAAATTGTAACGCTTCGTTCGAACAGGTTACGCGAACGAACGACGCAACCTTGCTCCGGAAATTTCATAACCAGCGCCGAGACAAATCATTAACGTTCAAAATTCTCCATAAAATTTCCAATAAACCCACGAGCAGCGTGTTACCTGAGCTACAGAAGATTCCGGTTTACGAGGGACGAGGGATTATGATGCGCACTGATCCTTGGCTCGTGGAGGCGACGCTGTCGACGTTGCCGATGATGTATTTTCTAAAATCTTATTTTACTGCGGGTCAATCTGAATTGAAAGCATCTTTCGCTATATACAACTTTCTTTTTAAAGATCTGTCTGGAACCGAGTGTGCTTCTTACTTTTAATTTAATACCTTTCGTTTGTGGGAGCTACATACATGAAACGTGGAGACCACGAACAGATTGCAGAACCAAGCCTGAAATTAAGACAAGCGTGAAGCTCCCTAGAAAAATGAAATAGGGGAGAGTCGTGCAGTACCGACCGCTCTAAGTTTTTTTGCTTTAGTTTGGACTAGAATCGGTAACAATTAAAATTAAAAAAAGGAATTTGTAACTCAAACTGAACTTAATAAAAGGCGAGAAATTAATTTTGTGAAATTTAATAATTAGTATTCATTATTTGTAAGAATAAAGGTATTAGTATTTGAAGGAAACAAAAAATTGTCGTCCAGTACCGACCAATTACGTATTTAGTAGATTTTTCAGTTTAAATCTAATGATTAATGTTAATAATGTTTAAAAAAACATTTAGATGTTAGAATACGCATTTTTATTCAAATTTTATTTATACAAATAATAAAATAATTATATATTTTTATATATTATGTGTAATTTTGTTGTTAAGTTTTTACATCTTTTCTTATTTCCTTTCCTTAATTGAGTTTCTGCTTTTCTTTTTTCTGCTTCTTTGACTTTTTCGTTTCTTGCAGCTTTTCTTTTTTCTGCTTCTTTGGCTTCTTCGTTTCTTGCAGCTTTTCTTTTTTCTGCTTCTTCGGATTTTTCGTTCCTTGCAGCTTTTCTTTTTTCTGCTTCTTTGGCTTTTTCGTTTCTTGCAGCTTTTCTTTTTCTCTGCGTCATTTTAGACTCGAGGAGTAGTTTGAAAGCCGTATTCATATCCTCAACTGTCCATTTTCCTTTTTTCTGCTTTGGAATTTCGGACATTTTTCTGTGGCAAAAGGTAGAAGAAAGATTAAATAAACATCTTCTAACTTCATTTCAAATGCTAACAGATTAAACTTACAGGTTGGTCGGTACTGCACGACAGTTGGATGGTCGGTACTGGATAACAAACATGGGGAATCATTTTAGGATATGGTATACATAATATACAAAGAAAATTCCAAAATAGGGCCCGTTAATTATACTTAATAGACTAGATATAATATACATAATTCAACAAAGTCGTTTACTTACCTGAGAAACAAATTATCAGATTTAGAAAATAACTTATAACACTCGAAATATCAACGCCCACGCTAAATGTGTCAGAACTGCGAAAATAATCGAAAAAACAATTTTGCAACGAAACATATTACCCACAATAGTTATATTCATTTGTTTTCTTAAAGAAAGTGTACCCATCGGACCTGGAAAGTCATAATTAATTTTGGTCGGTACAGTGCATCAACGAAGAGGGTTGGTCATCGTCGGAGGCATTAAAAAATTGGCCAGGGTCTCCGAGATACAGACCACGGCCCTGCTAATGGCTCATTGTCCTGAATCTCGACGCCCGGGCCCTGGTCCCGGGAGTCCCAGGGTTGCCATATTTTATCCCCTCCAGCCCCTTACCCTTCCGTCCCTCGCCGAGATGCTGCCTCCGCTATCCCCACTCTTACCACTACCGCTGGCGCGACCGAGTCGGTAGCATGCTACCGCTCTCATTCTAGCACTAAGGTAAGAGTGGGGATAGCGGGGGCAGCATCGCGGCGAGGGACGGAAGGGTAAGAGGCCGGAGCGGATAAAATATGGCAACCCAGCCCGGGACCGGGACCCGCGCCCGGAGGATCAAGTAGAAAAGGTTCGTGCTCGCGCGCGCGCGGCAAGACGAATTTGTAAAGAACGCGCCGAATAGGGAATCGATGCGATCGTAATCGATACACGAGATGTCGATCATCGTCGCACGACTCATTAGAACGCGACAAGATCACGCCCGAGCATCATGATCCCCGAACATGACCATAAGCTTCTAACGAGCATCGTTAGCAGGGTCTTCGATCAATCATCGATTACTATTGTGTCCGTAGTCCGTACATTATCTCGCTACTCGATAGTTCCCTAAATGCGCCACTAAACACGCCGCGCCGCACAGTGGGCCAGATCGCCGCGCTAGCTGTTCATGAGCTAAAAAATCAAAGTGCTCATATCGATTTTTAACGAATGTACCATGTTTCTTAAATGTCCATTACATTCGAAAACGACAATATTAATTAAAGTTATTAAAAACTCTCGTTACAATAAGCGTTCAAAAATCAAACTTTTTCAGATACGATTTATCACCGAAATAATTCCTTTTCTTCATAGCGATGTCCTGGAAAACCTACTGAAGATTAAGTGCCCAATTTTTTTTTTATGAAGCATGTATATCTATGTTGAGAACGCACCAGGAATTAAACATTAATGTCCATAATTTGTTATAAAAAAAAATACTTAGTCAACTAAGGACTACCGTCAAAGTTTTTCACCTTTGACAAGGGATAAGTTAAAAGTGTTATATAGTGTCGTGCTCTAACAAAGTGGAACATTTTCAGCAACGTTTCCTCTTAAAGATCCTGAAAATTTCACACCCAAACCGACCCAAGCATGGAAATTATGATGGTTTAAAGCGTCGCGTGACACGCAATTCAGCGGCGAGTCGCGTTGCACGAGGCGCATTGACGACCACTCAGCGACTCTTAAGAGTGTAAAGACCTAACCCAGACCACTCTTATGAATTTTTTAGATTATACGACCATTGATAAACATTCGTACTTATTGCTAGCTTAGTTCAATCATTTGTATTTGAGAGATCATAGTAATAGCATCGTAGTATACCATCACAGCAGTTTTTCCATATTTAAAACCTGATTTTTACCTTTGTTAAGAGGAATTATAGTATAAATTTTTGTTTATTAATAGATAAATGCAGTCATATGCAGAAAATCCGTATGATCAATTGATTATAGTCAGTAACTTCGTAAAATATAATACTTAATCTGGTTTGAATATTTGTAATTCTTTAAATAAGACAGTAATAACACATTTTTGTTATTTCATTACATGTAATAAACTTTTTCATTAAAAAATTATGGATTACTCTTGTTTGAATGCCTGAATAGCCAGTTTTCAATTATTATAAATTATTCACACGATTTTTCAGACATTTCCGGTGGTGTGACAAAAAAATGTTTCGTACAAAAAGTAGTCAGTACACAGTCTTTTACAAATCTCAATATAAAAAATTTCAAAAAAAATTTTTTTTTAATAAAAAATTGGGGTCACCTTCATTATTTATTTATAACTATATATTTTTTATTCAATAATGTTATAGCTGACGCCAAGACGAATTCAACGACCTATTTAATGTGGTCTTTATGTTTTGAAATAATGGTGAAATAGGCGTGAACAGCTACCGCGGCGATCTGGCCCACTGTGGCGCCGCGCCGCGCCGCGCCACGTTGAAAATTGGAACACCGCGAATAACCAAGGTAATAAAAGGTGTAGCGGTTATTCGAGTACGTGGGTGGTGCGTGGAATATTAAATATCTGTTACTCCAGTCTTCGGATAATTCTGAAGTCCTAACATGGACGGAAACGCTCTCTATAAGGGTAGTTTTATAATATAAGGATAGTTTCTCATCCAATAAATGAGTAATGACGGAAGAAAATTCTGCGTCCGGAAAAACCCCTAAAACTTTTGTTTGGATTGAATAATATATAGTATAATTTACAGAGACACGAATCTCTCTCGTCCAGGTTTTTGCGACTCTGGCGCCGGGAAATAAGAGATGCTGTAATCTTGAAAATTCCAGACTGTCCTCGGGTGAAAAGTGGCCCCCGTATATCAGGGGTCCTGTTAGAATTACACGTCGCGGCGCGGCGCATCGATCGATCGGGGTTCGCCGGGAATTATAGTGATCCGGTCCCGGGACAAGCGCGGGAACGTATCCACAACCCCCTGTATATTACGTATTCTCTTTCCGTCGAGGTGCTCCGTATCCGGACAATTTCGAGGCTCGGTCTCCACCGTTTATCCAGCCCTTCTCTCTCTCTCCCGTCTAATGAGATTCGGAGTATCATGGAATTTAATAACATCGCCGAACTCTCGAAACTTTTGATCGAGTCGCGGCGCTGCTGTTTCGCGGAAAATTCGCCCGGCTGAACTCGCAGGAGTCCGTGCGAGCCCATGGCTCTGCAACGAATGCGAATCGAATTTCCCACTGTTCGACCGAGGCCGAGATTATCAATCTTTACCTTGAACGTGGGCGGAAAATCCGAAGGGACGTGACGCGATATTGTGCTATTCGAGGATGCCTTGCCAGCAAAAAGAAGTTTTCGTCAAGAAATATCATTCCTGTTAACCTTCCACTCGATGTTCGCTTATTTTTTCACCCCTCTACTGTCGTTTCTTTTTCATGTACTACCGACATCGGAGAGGATTTATTATAGCAAGGCTGACGATCGATCTGCGATCGTGAACAAGCGGAAAAGGGAGGCAGTTCTCGAGGCGGTGGGTTTTGCGATCGCAGCAGCATTTCTTTCTCTTCTGTCCTCTATCGAACAGAATGGATAAGCATGCTCGGACGATGTTCGATCATTTCTTTTTTGAACCTCGCGACGAGGGTGGTGGGATTTATGCTAGGTGTCAAGGTGCAAACAAATGTCGAGAGAGACCTGTTCGACCGGTTATGGTAGCTGATCGAATTAGTACGGCCATCGAAATAATGTGCTTTTAATTTTTCGGTGTGTTATATGGATGAGGTGAGAGAGCAGAAGCTGTAAAGATTTAACTTTAGATGCGAGTAGACTAATTGAGATAACATTTATCGAAGAAGAAGGCAGTATTCACATTTTTAAGATGAACCGATCATGAAGAGATGGTCGATAAGTCCAGAGAACTGGTCGATTAGGCGAAGAAAATAATATCATTTACAATATTACAGTAATATTGATTTTTTTAATGGCACGTTACAGGCATTCAAAACAAAATTACGCGAGATTATTCGCTAATATCGTACCTGTATTTGTTTAGTTCTGCGCTTGTCCATCGAATGTAAAAATTTTAAGTTAAGAAAATTTTCTTTTTTTCTTCTTTTTTTTCTATGTTCTTTCTGTATATTTTTGTTATTTTCTATTTGTTTTTATAAGTTATACAAAACGTCTGTAAACCCATGTATAAAAGGACCTCGGTCCGTACATAATAATAATAATAATAATAATATCCTCGATCTCCCGAAGATCCATCGGACGGCCTCGATCGTTCGATGCCGGCAAATCGATTTTTTCTTCGAGGCGGGAGATTTATGATCGTCGAGATTGCGGCGTTTCTTCGGGATCTCGATCCCTCGGGCGTCTCACGGTGTGTATCTCTAATAAAATTCTCGCGTGTTTTTCTTCGCGCGACGATCGGCAACGTTACGCGCGGCCGGGAAAGAAATTCCGAGGAATCCTGTCCGCAATTTATTGCACTCGCGGGAATCGCCTGGCCATCGATTTACGCCACACCTGATGCTTTTTCGATCGTCGACTGGCCTTCTCGAACGTTTTCGCGATCGCATGCCCTACACCGATACGGAATCGATTCGCTCTCTCGATCTCTCGAGCCTGGATTTTCCAGCAAAAGACCGTTTCTGCTCCCAGCGAAACCCGCTGGGGAAATCATTACCATCGAAAATTTTGATGAACCGTGATGCAAGCATTTCGCGAGCGTGAAAGCTTCCGCAAGTTGTTCCGCGGGTGTCAATCTCGATCTACTCGATTTTCAAAGTTGCAAACATTTCTAATTATTACCAACAATCGTAGAAATAACGATTAAAAACCGAGAGTATAATCTCCTATTTTTCAAAGGAACGGGATAAACGAATTTAGAAAGTCATGTATTAATTTAAACAATTTAAAACAAATATAGTCTGATACTTAAGCGGATTAGGATCGCAGAAGATCCTAGATAAAAGATAGCTCATCGTCTATTTTTTCTCATTTGGTAGAATAAACTGAAGAAAACGAGTATTTTAATATGTCAACATATTCTGACATGTCTCTATGTGTAATGTACTGAAGAGTGTTACCATAATTTCTCTCGCCAGGCCCCTTACCCTTCCGCATTTCGCCGCGCCGCGAACCGTATCTCGTCTTTGCACTCTTCCCACTAATGCCGGCGACAGTGGCGACACGCTGGTGTACGGTCGCGTCAGCAACTAGTGGGAAGAGTGGGAGGCTCACGCGACCGTACGTCAGCGTTAGTGGGAAGAGTGCAAAGATGAGATACGGTGCGTGGCGCTGGGAGTGGCGGAAGGGTAAGGGGCCTGGCGAGAGAAAAATATGGTAACACTGGTACTGAATATCATCGACAATATTTACTTCAACAGAATTGTAAAAATGAAAACGTAAATATTGTGGTTCGCAAGTGGGTCAAAATGATAGCACGTGAAGTAAATCTACGCTTTCCTGTTACACTGAAGCCCGCGAATTGCGAACATCAACCTCAGAACATAGTTAATAAAGTCCGTGGTATTATCTCGTGTTGTATATTTGTTTAAAAAAGGCAAAATGTTATCAAAAATGGGTCGCGGAAAGAGATTGAACGCGTGTGAAATTAACACTATAATAAAATTGGAAGAAGAACAATATTCGGTGACAAAAATAGCAAAAATTATGAATAGAAGTCGAAAAGTAATAATGAATTTCTTGAAAAAACCGGAAAACTATAGTAAAAAGAAGAGTTCTGGACGTCCGCAAAGTCTAAGTGCCCGGGAACGTCGCGTCGTGCAATACTAAGAGCAGCATCCAATTCTAAGATGACTGCAAGGCAAATTGCTCAAAGTGTTGGTGTAGACACTAATATAAGGAATGTGAGACGTGTTTTACAAAAATGCAATACACGCCTAGTCTATCGAGTTCCCACTTGAGTCCGCGCGAAACGATAAGACGCTATGTTTACTCATTATGTTATTCTAAATATACAGTCCCTTATTTCCAATTGTTTATACGATATCCGTCGTGGTAAAAAGTATCAGACGTGAAACTGAAGCCGAACATAGCTAATCGCAAACGCGTCCAAGTTATTAATAATCTGTAAATTCATTTTCTACAGTATTTATATGTTTATTCTACATATTGTATTTATAATATTCTGTAATAGTATTTTCGTTATTGTTTGTTGTATTATATGTATGTATATCATTTAGTTCATGCGTATTATTTATATAATATGTTCCGTCGCGGAACAATGACGACTTCAACAAGTCCATCGAAAATAACTCAATAAAAAAAAAACATAAAAAACAAAGTCATCGCAATTGAAAAAATTTAATAAAATATAATAAAATAAAAATAATTTTCCAAATAATTAGAAAAAAATTTTTTTTATATACCGATCGATTCGTCTTTACATTTTATTTCAAAAAGTATTAAGGTACTTTACTCGAAAATTGCATAGTTTAAAAGTTATGACTTTTTTCTCGAAAGCCCATATACAGTGATTTCCAATTCCCCGAAGGCTAACGGTACATCGGGTCAATCAATTTCAAATAACGAGTTCTATTGTGCTGTCATATTTTGAAGAAAAACTCGAGCGTTCGTGCAATTTCTACGAATGTATAAAATTAGTAAAGGAAGGAAGAACTTTTTCCAGTGATAACTTTAACAAGTGAAAGATGAAACAACAGCGTGCTGAAACTCTTTTAATATTTCCTTCGTTTCACATTGAACGTGCTCCAGTATTTCATACGTTTAACAATAAACACACAACTTTCATGCTTCCGTAGCAAATGCTTCGCAAAACAGTTACTCCGCAGGGAACGGTAAAAATATTTGCGACGAATAATTTTACAGCAGACAAGAGAAATATCTGCTTGGTTAATTTTTCTTAAAGCAACCTGGGCAAATAAAAATTTACATAAAGATCCACAGTCTTCCTGGCCTGAACAATTTCCCAAACTTTGAATCTCAGCTTCGAATGCAACTCGCTGAGCTCTGACTGAAAAACTTCCATATATTCCCTCAAAGAAGCGTAGAAAATTGTCGTGGAGATAAAATCGATTCTCGTCTCCTGGAAGAGGAGAGAATTTTTTCTTCAAAGAACTTCTTTCCGCGGGGCAGGAACGAAAAAGAGGAAAATCGTTGAGTAAGACGCGGCGCACAGTGGGGTATTTGGCCCGAAAAAGTGGAATAAACTATTGTAGCGTTATTTATAGGCTCAAGGTTATAATATTATATATCGTTGGATTCGTCTTCAGATCAGCTACAACATTATGAAATCCAAAATACATTTCAGCTTTCAAAAAATCAAACTCACCTCAATTTTTTGTAAAAAACAATTTTTTTACAACTTTCATATATTGAAATTTGTAGACGTTCGAATACTGTTCCTCTTTTGTTGGAAACATTTTTTCCTCAGATTATCGAGAACCCATGAAGAAGCGTGGCGATAGTGAAATATTTGCACTATCATAACTTGAAAAATAGTTAAGAAAAAAATATTTTATTATAGTGTTTTGGAAAGCTCTCAAAACAAGCTACAAGAATATGCAATAGAAGATAGGGGTTTCTATTTAAGAAATTGAAGATGACCTTAGCGTGATTTTCAAACGACTATACAAGGCCAAATCAATGACACCATTTTATGTCCCCCGTGAAACCATACAACTTTTGTCTGAAACATTTTTCTCCAAAATGCTTCATTTTCGAGATATACGTCTGTTTCACTTTACATGACTCACCCGGTATATTATAAGAACATTTAAAAATTATTACCCATTAATTTCCATCCGAAAATACATCAGAAATTTCTTCCTCGGATAATGTTTCTTCTTCGTTTGAGGCCAAGCGTAGCCGAACGTACAGGCGTACGCAAAACGCTGTTAAACGCTTAATACTAAATAGGCTATAAAATTTGAATTCGGACATATTCGGATTTAAACTTTGTTGGCTTATAATCACGAATCTTTACCGAATGTAATGACACCAAAAAGAGCACTTAATATCGCTTTATACTATAACAAAATTGTCAATAAAGTTTTGTAATTTTTAAAAAGCTTACAGAATGATTGGTAATATTCAAATATTAATAACTGTACTAATTTAGATGATAACAAAATAAAATCTATGCAAAAGTGCTCTGTATACCTACCTGAACAACTTTTGTAATACAAGAATTCACAGAATTTTCCTTCAAACACATGAAAATCGCCAATGAACAGACGCTGTCTTAGAGACTATTTAAGAACGCCAAGCGCGCCTTAAAATCTCTCGACTTTCGATGAAGTTTACTACTTCACGGGTGTACAAATAGAAAAAATAATATTGCAGCCTTATTCTTCAGACATTTAACTACAACGAACAACAAAAATTTTATGCCATACGCAAAAATTTAGAAATCTAATTTTTTCAACTTTTTCGGGCCAAATACCCCACTGTGCGGCGCGGCGGTAACTGGAGTACTTCCTGCGGATAAGGCACAAAGTGGGTAACAGAGGCGTGTAAGGCAAAGGGAAAGGGTGATTTTGGACGAGGAAGGAGCGAAGGGAAAAGGTGCTCTGGATTCGCGGAACAATAGAGCACCGTCGGGCGCGACCCTTCAATCTTCTGCAGGACCTAGGCGCGTCGTCAGCAACGCAATAAAATACTAAAAGGTTGTAAAATAAAACGCGACGGGAGCCTCCGTCAGCCTCCGAGGGGAGAACGAAATGAAATCCTGTCTCTAATACGAGAGAGTTCACCGAAAGTGGATGATACTCCTCGAGGACTATGGCCTCTTCTGAATGTCGCAGGGAAATCTCAAGCGAGATAGGTCTTTGACAGAATTGTGGTTCGTACTTGATTTTCTCATTTACGCTCAAACTTGAAGAGACGAAGAAGACAAAGTGTGAAGAGTCCATAGAATGAAACAATTCTTGTTTTATTTTTTACATGTTCGATCGTCAGGTGCATCGTGCACTAATCTGGGAAAGTAGAAACAGCGAGCATTGGTCAGACAGATTCGACAGAATTCACGTCGAACTTTTCAAGTCTCGGTCGATGAATGTTCCAAAAAAAAAACGTCGCTGTTTTCGATTTGTTTGCTCGATTCGCATGCGAATGTTAGCTGTTTCCTGCATATATTGACGGAGCACGGGATGAAGAAACTCCAGGGACTGGGCACACAGAGAAACTGTCGACATTTGATATCTCGGCAGAGCAAAAAATTCCGAATCCTCTGAGATAAACAGCAATAGCCCCTGGGGTTGTTTCGACTTAGGGGCGGGCTCGCATGGAAATTACGTTATCACCGCAATCGACGCGACGCGACGGCCTCGTTTCCGAGTTCTGAACCCTCTTCTATCAAACTTCCAATGGAGCGTGTTATAGTCAATTAACCGCTAGGACGTTTGATTGTCGGAAAATGCGTTTTCTAAAATGAAATTCTTCCATTGTACACATTTTTAATGCATGTACAGTTTCTAACAATTTTTTGCGAGGAGCGTGTTCCTCTTAATCGTTTCGTTACTTTAAGTCAGTTTTTAAAATAAATTAAAATCAAACATTGTTTGCAACAACGCAGCGGCTCAATCTGCGCAGCATTCCTTCGCAGAGGAACTCTTGAAGCACGGTCACAACGTTTATAATACAATATTTCTATTGGTTTCCGATAATATTTAACGATACAGAGTTTCGTTTGGGAAGCCCCTTTACATACCAATTATCTGCAATCAAGCAGTAAATATTGAAAAAACGTTTTCGATGCTGTTTTCGATGTCTAACAATATTGTTCGATTGTTTGTTTATTAACCCTTGAAGGAGCCAGCGACATACCTATATTATATGTGTGCATTGTGCATAGGAATTTATTTATTCTCGACGTTAACGGAAAAGTAATACACGCAAAAATTCCGATTCCACTTCGACCTATAAATTAAAATTCATACGTATATTTTGTGTACACGGGAGAAATAACATTTTTAATATTTAGACACGCTGCGTGTACACCAAGATAATTTATTCCTTCTGATTTATACTGGAACGATGGAAAGAGGGAAGTTTTAAAATTAAAGGAAATATTCTTTCTCGAATATCTAGGAAACTAGACGATGTGGAAAACAAATTATTTGAGGGACACTCTTCCTGAATTACGCAAAAGTTTGTGTGTTGAATATTTGATTATTTACCAAAGCTTTGTGAAAACGCAGTAAAAAGTAATCTCGCGTAAGCTTTATAATGGATTAAAAACGCACACGCGATGTTATACAATTCTACTCGGATTTCCGGAGGCTGTTATGAAGATTTCCAATTGATTTACATTATATTTCATCAAATTTTCATGCGACCGCTTTTAGTTTTAGTGAAATCTGACATTTTGAGATTGAAAGCGGTTCCAATAAATACGAGCAACTGTGTACGACGGTCTACGACAGTGTCAAAGGATTATAGCTTGCAAAATCGTTTTGGCTTAACACCAGAGGTGTCTACATCGCGAAAATTCATCCGAATTCGCGCGGGAACGTTCAAAGGACGAATTGCGGTTAGTTCGCGACGAAATAAGCTTTCACGCGTTGATGAAGAGCTTCCAGGATCTGAGGAAGGGAGAAGAGCCTTGAATGAATCCCACCTCGACGAATACCGCAAAAATTCATCCGCAAATCTCCCATGGAATTCAAACTCTTTTAAAGACGTTTGAAATGTGTTTAATTTTCTTTTAATTAAGACATTATTAAATTTAAATAATACAATGTGGAACTCTTGTGGGATTTAATAAATTCGAGATTAGGAACAAAACAATTTAATGGAACTTAAATAACAAATATTTACACGCGTTAAATAAATAAGTACAGCTTCGACTCGTCACAATTCGTACCGCTCGCTTCGACATGCAAAACAACTCTGCTCTTTCCCCCATCGGTATTTTTCAGTGAGCCCTTCCTCCCCCTCTAGCTTTTCCAACGGACCCTCGGACTTTCCCAGCGGCCCAAACGCTTTCTTTTTATGGCCCACGCGCCACGTATGCCTCGCGCTCGGTTTCTGAAAATCACGCGTTCTAGGTACAATCGTAAATCCTAAGACATAAGTCTAGCCTCGGCGAGGGTTGTGACGAATTTACGATGCTACACTCTTCTTTTCTTTTTCTTTTATTTAAGCATTACTACACTCTTTAGAGTTTGATCGCCGTTTTGATTTTGACAACGTTAAAGCAATTGACAAGGAGACTAACTGAAACAATAGGATATTACTTGAAACGATTCATATGATTAAACAACCGAGCGTAAATCTTCGGTATGAAAAACCGACGATTCAAGAATACTACGCAACACTACTGAACCAGTAGTGAGCTGTGATGAATCATTTTCCTATACAATTATAGTCTACCATTCATGTTGTTATTTGCAAAACACCATAATTACGATCGTTTGTCATTAGTTGGTCTCTATGGATGTTTATTCAATTCTTACCATGACATCCGGTATATTCGCAGTTAAAATGTTGTACGTTTGACGTTTCACGGTTTGAAATAACCGCCAAATATCGATTAGTTCATGCTCGATCGATTGATCTCTGTTTCGCTTCTGTTTCTATCAACCTCGTGTCCATGTCACAGTAACTTGTGTACCGGCATTGAAACATGTGCTTTTACATCTTATTTTGTCTCTAATTTTTTTGTAAAGCAGAATGGCAATTTATTACTGTATCTTGAAGTTTGTATTTAATTCCATTTCAGTACATTGATACTGAAATTTCTATTAAAATTTACAGACGCTGCTTTTTCCTCTTTCTCGAAAAGGATTCATATTAGGATCGAAACGTTGAAAGTTTAATCGAACTAGCAAAATTGCTTTAATTTGTTTTTCCGATCGAACGATCGATAATCATAATACAATTACACTCTTCTGTCCGCTTTTATTGTTTTGCAAACGATTATCCTCCTTGTCACACGTAAATTCAAAATAAAAATTGGAAGATAAATTGGCATGACTATTCACGTCGATTTTGGAATGCGTTCCTATAGGAATATTTGAACGTTTGAAGGCTTAAATGAAAGGACTGAAATACGACTTTATGACAGAGAAATTTGATACCATGTTACAAAATCCACCAACCTCAACTGCCAGTTCAGTCAAAATTGGCATGACTGTAAGAGGATTATTCGGGTTGACTTGAACTAACATATATTCCCGTAGAAATTTTGAAACATTTGAGGGTGGGGGGGAGGCTTAAATTAAAGTTAGAAAGTGGAACCTCGTGATCAGGACCACTGTCGTACTACGTGATAGCAATTTCTAATAAGGGCACTATGGTCCTAAAGATTCTCCTTTACATGTTTCAGCAGAGCATTTGGTAGCAAGGTGTTTGTCGCAGGTTGACAGGTGAAATGTGCGACAGTACCTTAAATTCTACTTGGCCCAGAGATAAAAAACGAGCAAAGTTTTCGCTTCAGTCTCATGAAACGGTAATGACGCGAATCGTGTCTTCGCTGAGCGAATATCAGCAAGTGTTCCGACCCAGAACAATAGTCAACACGAATCGGTATTCACGAACGCGAGAAAGACAGTCTAGAAAGAGTAGCTGCGGATTTTCTGGCTTGCATGTTTATTACACCTGTTTTCCGTTGCAACCAAACTCCGTCGCGGAAAGGAGAAACCGTTAGTCTCTAATATATCAACGAACCCTCATTTACGAATAGTTTGTTACCATTTGCTGTAGAAAGTTTCGGAACAAAGACTTCCTTCTTCGCTCTCAAGGTTAAATTCCATTGCATGCCGAGCCCCTTTTTTATGACTTACTCTAGACCTGCAGTAAGGGTCCACCGGCACACCCTCGCGGCTGAGCTCGGTTCCAGGAAAAACAACAGTCCCCAATGTCGGGGTCAGGTATCGCCCCACTTCGCGCGCAGATTAGTTTTCCTTTAAAATCGACTTCGAAGCTCTCGAACAATCATTACCTTCTCGATTGGCTTACGGAGTTCCTCTAAGCCAATCCTGAGACGTTCTGACCACGTGCACCCTCGGACAAACTCAAGTCACCAATAAGGACAGTCAAATGACTCCACGCGGATCATTTGCGACTTCCTCCAGACTCCAAAAACCGCCCTCTTTTCCCCCAAGAGGCATCCTTTCCACAGACAGATGATCATTCGGAACGAGTCCACTACACTCTTCGTTTTCAAACTTTCGAGACAGTGACATCGTTCACTCGGTCCTAGCAGTCAATACAGTGTAAACTCAAGTTCAGTGATCCATCAAGTGCCTATCTTCTTGTATCATCCAAATACAAGCGAAGAGACTTATAACTTCTTGTGCCTGCAGCCAAGACGAGTGATAATACGGATCGACAAAGTGATCCGCGCGCGTCTAAGGCCGCGCTTACAGTGGACCCGTTTCGGCCGACGTCCGACGCTGTATCTCTTTTTCGCACGCTTGAAAAAAGGGACAGATGTGTCGAACATCGGCCAAATCGGACGAAAACGGGTCCACTGTAAGCGCGGCCTAAGGCAAGATCTGTTGGGTAGCCTTACTGACGAGTCCTCCAACAGATCTAGGACGAAACGCGATTCCTTCCAATCAACCCAACCTTGAACTAGCTATCCAATAGTAATTTGGCGGATAGTACTCTCCTCTTCACACACCCAACACGCGAACGGTTCCTTTCTGAACTTTTACAATCTAACGTGAACGCGGAGAAACAGCAAGGTAACACGAAGATTACTGGAATCGGCTTTGCCTGGTGAGGACACGAGTCAGAGCGTTTTGCTCGGGGAACCTATTCGCTGAAAGCTTCCATATTATTTCAATTCCGCGCGAGGTCTCAAATTTCCATCTCCGTCAAAAGAATGTTGAAAACGAGCAGTGCTCAGAACCTACTCTAACTGGTCTAATCGTGCAAGCATTTTGTGATGCAAAAGGTGCCACTTAAATCGCGAATTTTTGCGAAACTCTAGCTCATACAGGAGAATTTACCAAATAAATGTTAAATGTTTATGAATGTATCAAAAGACGGCTGACCCATCTTTAAACTGGATTGTACATGTTATTGGTCGAATTGACAGAAGATTATCGACAGACTCTATTTTTAAGATGAGTGGATCTCAGCGAAGACAGGAAACTTTGATGAAGTTTAATTAAAAATCGAGATCGGGAAATGATCCATGTTTATGGGTGCTTCCCAGAATTAATTAGCTAGTTCGCGACGGAATCTTTCTCGAATTTTCTGTATTCGTCGAATGTCGGAGGTTCTTTTGACGACGCGACGGAACACGGATCGTTGTCTTCCGTCCTCGAACAAAGGGATCGAGGAATGTCGGAAGAGTGGGTGTAATTGCTTCCACGCATTTCGCTCATCTCGGCGAATTTCAAACGCCGCGCCAGGATATCGCGTTAATTAGTACATAGTGGGGCAATTCGTACAATACTGAATGTTGATAGAAACGATTTCTAGAGACACGAAAAGAAGACCATTCAGAGAGAATAAGTTTCGAATAAAACATTCTCTTACTATAAAATCGACACAGAGTTAGAGACATTGAAACTTTCTGGGTGGTCAAACAGATCGATCGTTTTCTAAAAATTCTCTTCATGATTATCGTTCACTATAAAACTAACGCGTCAATAAAATCGCACGAGCTTTCCACTGGACGGACCTGCTGTACTTTTCCTGCAGCCCGTTAGAATTCACCAGGATTTTTTTATGCGTCGCGAACGGACGTCGACGAAAGTCACACGATTACAAGGAGACTGGCATCCTCCAGTGAAGCTGAAAGGATCCTCGGCGGCTGGGAAAATCCTCTCTCGGACGGGAAATATCGAGGGCGAGATTGAATTTATGAAATACAGAGCCACAGCTGAAAAGGGGAGAAATGGAAATCGTCGGAGCAGAGCTTGATTTCCATTTCTGTCCCCCTAACGGCTGTCACAATACACTCCAGTCCATGGCTGCTGGAGAACGATCGATTCGAGCTGTTAAACTGATGTGGCAATCGTTTTCTCATCCGAGAAAAATTACTGGAACTATCATTTTTACTTAATGTATTCTGAAACTTGTGAATACATTAAGATTAACATTAATAGAACGAATTATATTCAGAACGAAGATTTATTCTACGCCATGACTTTCCTACAAGAATTCTTATTTCTTTTTTTATTGGGAAGATGTCTGTTTACACGAAAAATTGGAAAATGCGAGGGGGAGAGAGAGAGGAATGCGTTGCTTCGGCGTCAAAGGCAAATATTATTGTGCGATATGTTTGCATTATAAACATCTTGCGCTCGCGACTGCAACCTCTTCAGATGATCATTTTCCAGTTGGAAATCTTGCCAAGCAATCCCAGCGTCGAAATTATTCTGACGTTAGATTCCTGGAAAAATTTACTTCGAATGACCTCAGGAATCACGCCTTCCAAGGAAGTACATTTTTCGGACACCCTGTGACCAGTATCTGGGAACAATTGAATCTACACATCTGGGAGAGCACTAAAGAAATTCCCGGGAAAAATTCCCAGCCAGTTACGCGGGATGGGAAATCAGCAGTAAAAATTGAGCGGGATTCGTAGCGCGTTCGGTCGCAATACGTATTCCTCTTATCAGACTCGTTCCCGTCGTTCGCGAACCGACAAAGAAGAAGACATCCCGAGAGTTCAGGATTAAGCCGGGCTCGCACGTAACGCGATCGCTCGCAAAAACCTCGCGACAAGTATTGGTGAACGGGGAGTTCCGGATAGCACCTTTGCGACTCTCCACCCCCGCTTCTCTCACTTTCCCCTCTTACGCACCGCTATCCTGGTCTCGAAAGACGACCGTAATCGCGCGAGAACTTTCTACTCCAGTTTGCATCCCCCGGAAACGAGATTCAATAGAACGCGAACCCTCGTCGACTGTTTCTGCGAATCCGATGCAAAAACTTCGTCGGGAATGTACGTTATTGCATCCTCGGACTTTTCCAGTTCAATGAACTCGCGAACAATTACGAAGAACACGTTGTTCACCGTTCGTGCGACGATAGTACCTCTGGAATCCGATGGTTACTGTGAACTTTGGTAAATTGTTGAAATTAAAATGAAGTGAAATGGTGCAAGTCGATCATCGGATAAAGACAACAATTAACACTTCATCTAAACTTTTCCTCTGAACGGTTAGTATTTATTAAACGTGAAAGAGTAATGATCATGATCTGACGGTAATATCGCAGATTATAGTGCAACGACCCGACCCGCGTGTTATTTAAAGCGACTCCGTAAATAAATGAGCGAGAATCAAAGAGCGGAGAGACAGATATCCGTTGACATAATGGAAATTCTATAGAGGACGCCGAAAAGCTGGCGAGGGTGGTGTCACCGACAGCCGTTGCTCGAAAGTGAAATTTCCATCTAAATGAAAGGATAAATGTACGGTGAAAAGTATCCGGGCCGGTGCGCGGTAGGACGGGAAAATGAAACGTTGGAGAGCTTGTTATTTAAGTTCCATCGACTATCCGAGCGTCGGCGACGACAACAGCTTTAGCGGAGGGTGGTACACAGACGGAAAGAGAAAGAGAGAGAGAGAGAGAGAGAGAGAGAGAGAGAGAGAGAGAGAGAGAGAGAGAGAGGGAGAGGGAGAGAGAGAGAGGAGAGGGAGAGTGCTCGTTGCTGCGAAAAATCTGATGAAAACGTAGGATCCTTCTCATTGGGGATTGAGATCAAACGTCGACCATTGACCCCTCGTTACGTGGGAGGGCAATTTTCGAGCAGGAAAGACGCGTGCGCTGCAGACGATTTTCTGCCACGAGGGTTAATTAATTATGAACAAATGCGTACAAAACGTGACGAGATTGAATTTATTTATAATAACTATATCCATATTTCGTATTTCGAATATTTTTCATTCAGTTTCAAATATTTTTCTTCTGTTACATTTTCATTTTCCATGCATATTTCACACAGTTTTCGACGTTACACACTCACATTTGATTTTACCTACGCACCTCTACTATTTTTACACAGTTTTTGATTTACGTTCCATTCTGTTTTCATGCATATCGCATACACGTTCCCTCTGGTAAACTTTTATGTGTTTCCCATGCACATTGCACGTGTCCTCTTCCTCTCGTACTGTTCTATTGTGAACAATTGCTGGTTCCATTATACAAAAACAAATAATCTACAATAAAAATATTGAAAGTAGAAATGTTTCTATAAAATAAATTTTATTCAGCTTTTAGTGGACCTAGCTCAAGCTAAGAAATTAAGAACCGCTTCAAGAACAATTTAAGTTGACGATGTAGCTCAGGCCTGGCCAACCCGCGGCCCGCCGGGCGATTTTATATTTCTATTGAAACTTTTGTTTCTCATTGTATGTATACAAAAAATATTAAATAAATGTAGTGTCATTGTTATAATATAATCAAGTTGCAGTGCAACAATGAAGTGAAACAATTTTTTGCGTCCATATCAAAAATTAATATTTACAATACTTATATTAGTAAATGCTTTTGAATCCACATATATTTGTGAAACATTTTTTTCGAAGATGAAATTTACAAAGATTTCTTCGCGTGCTTCATTAACTGATGCCAATTTAGAAAACCAGCTAACAAAAGATGTGCAACGTCGAACATAAATACAGATTTAGAAAAATTAAGGAAAAGAAAGGATAAACAAATATCTGATTAATAAAAACTCGAGAGTTAATTATATTGAATCATAGTAAAACAATAAAGTTTTATTCATTTTGTATTTATATTACATTTTTTAAAAGCATGTTTACCTAAAGTGCGGCCCGCTATAACGTTACGCGTCATCAAAGTGGCTCGTGAAATCATTTGGGTTGGCCAGGCCTGATGTAGCTCAATGATAGGGTACGCAAACTCGATTTCTGAAGAGTGAAAGAATGTGTAACCACTTGAGCAAATATCTCCACGACGACGGATCAAGTGCAGGGAGAAGGCTCTTCCGACAATCGATTCACTGGGTTCGAGGTTAATTTGGTCAAACAAGACTGAATGGAGGCGGACGAACAGGAAAGGGACACATGGTCCACGGTAGATTGTATGTATATTTAGATCGCTAGATCTTGTCGGATGCGTCCCGCGATATTTTCGGCATTATTTCGAGCAGCTTCTTTTTCTCTCAATGCGTGGGAGGCGATTCCGCGTGGTGGACAATCGTTGGAAAGAAAACAGCAGGGAGCTCGTAAAGAATCCACAAAAAAATAGTCAATTACCAAGAACAAGAACCAATTAAAAAACGACCAATTGAAACTTTTATAGGGTTAAAGTACGAATGATGTGTGTGTATTGTATGTATGTACGTGTGTGTATTAACAGACAACTCTATGTATAATTAAATTTATAAAATAGAGAATCGGAACAGAAGAATTCTAAAATTGTAATTGCCAACGAATTGTAAAAAAGAAGATCAGATCGAAACGAGCTCCCGCGACAAACACGTCTGTCAACGATTGGTTATCCGTGTGTCTTGTTTTACAAATAAATACGGCTTATTCCTTACACTTTGATTATATTTCAATATTTTACTACATTCTGTTGTTTCGAGAGTCGAAAGGAACAATGAACCGACGCGACGCGCGACGAGAGCAAAAGCCTCGATCTAATTCGTGCTATTATTAAGCTCGGTTCCCAGTCCTGCTTTACATTCCCATTTGATTTCGAATTAATAGCAGTAATAGCATTAACGAGCTTCCTCTCGCGACTTCCTTTGTCAAAATGATCGTGCTCGAAAATTAACATAATCTCCTAGCGTAAACTACGATTCGATCCGAACAATTTGCCAACATCTCGCCGCAGATGCAGAGCTAAATCGCTGTTCAAATACTTCTGGCGTTCGAATCTAAACGCTGAAAGTGTTCGCGGCGCTAACGAGCGCTTGCTGCAATTAGGCGATCCAATTTGCATGCGGATCTGACGCGCGCTCCATTCATGCACGTTTCATTCATTCCATCGTCGTCGAATCAATTTTTATTGTTTGTTCGTGGCATTATCCACGGCATCGCGGACAACGTCGGTCTCCATCATTCATCGGAAGCAGGCTTTAATCGAACAATCGATTTCGCTCGTAAATTAGCCATTGTTCTTTTCCCATGGAACTCCTCTTTCGTTACGAAAACATTGAAAAATGATCCAAAATTGACGAGGTTCAATCCTTGGCAGAAAGATTGACTTTTATGTCCTTCCTTTAAAATTTTTTTTATTAACGCAATATCAATGCTCGCCTGTTAAGGTAGTGAAATTAATTTCGATGTGTAAAACGTTGTTTAATTTATAATGTCCGCCCGGTGCGGCGCGGCGCACAGTGGGCTCAAATGCCAATCTGGCTGATAAAAAATCATAGTGATCAGACGCAGCTTCCTATTGCAACTTGTATGGAGTCGTTGTAACCGGGAGACTTCAATCTTTAAATTTATGGTAATTTGGACCACAAAAAAATTTTTTTAAACTTTTTACAGTCATTTACATTAATGTAATTTTAGAGAGAAAAGCATTTCCGCGGAAATTAAAGTTACTAGCGTTTTTAGTCACAGAATCAACTGAAACCGACACTAAAATAAAAACCTCATATATTTACAATCATACACACTTCATTAGATTAATATTCGCATTTAATATTAACGTTTACCAGTAGCAAAAGCACTGACCGTTCTGGGGGACTCCTACAGGCCGCAGCGACTATAGACTTTTGCGTAAATATTACCCTATATAAAAAATCTTCAGAGTAAAACAGAATATAATTTAAAGATTTACAGGGATTTAAGAATGGAAACAAATAGAAAAGTAAGTAACACATAGTATGTGATTGAAAATACGATTTTTTATCAGTTAGATTGGCGTTTGGACCCACTGTGCGGCGCAGGGCGGCGAAGTGTAGTGAAATTGATTTCCTCGGGCATAAAAAATTAATTTCGGAGTTCGAAAGCGTTCGAGCAATTAATTTCTGGGCGTGAATGATGCGGTCGACAATTGAGTTGTAAGTTACGGTGGCTGTCGTTAAAGAGAGGTCCGAGGATTAACGGCACCGACTGATTACGTGTAACAGATTTTTACGGCCGTACATCGCGACGGTTCCCGGTGGATTAAGTGGGTTAATGTCGCCTCTAAACCACCGTCGCGTCGCGTCGTGTCGGACTTTCTTCTACCGCCGCGCCGCGCCGCGCCGCGCCGCACCGGGGGAACGAGACCCGCTAAATCAACGTCCGCTCTTCTTCTTTTTCTCTTTCTCTTTCTCTTTCTCCTCGCGAGCCGCGAGATTACGCGCGGCAATACGACCGAGTGCCTCGTAAACCATTCGAAACCACCGAACCACTGATCCTCAGAGAAACCATCTGAACGACGACGCTTCGACATTGAATCTCCATCATCGAGTCGTAAAGGGCGAAATAATTTTGATGATTTTGATAATTGCGCTGGTGACAGTGCTCGGATCCACTCGAGCAGTTGTTCAACACTCGTGAATGGTCCTCTTCGATAATTATGCAGTTGACGATCCGCGGAACTGAACTGCAGATTTTTGTGCAAAATAATAATGGTATTATTTACATTCCCTTTTGCAATGGGGGATTAATAAATTGAAGATAGTGTGAGCCTATTCTAAAATTATCTATTCTGTTTTTTCTTTTTCATAAATGCATAAAATCCACTGATTAATTATCCGAAAAGTGTGCAAACTGCTCTAGCTTGCCAATCCGATTGCATTGTTCATCGTGGCAGAATGGAAATCTGTGAAATTGCATGTTGTTTGTGTGACCATCGAAGGTCACTTTATTAGTCTTTAGAAGAAGCGTCCGTCTCGCACATTTGGCGCACAAATGCTCCGAAACCGGGATATTGTAAATTACTTTACAACCGGGAACGTGAAAAATCCTCGCCTCGGGGATTAGGACTCGGGAAGCATTTTATTACACGCGCAAATGTTTTGCACGTGCACATCCCGGGTTTTTACCGCCGAAATTGCTGTCTCCTCGCCGCTTCAACGACCACTCGGGTCCAGGGTTGCCATATGACGCCCCTTACGTTTCCGTCCCTCGCCTAGATGCTGCCTCCGCTATCCCCACTCTTACCACTACCGCTGCCGCGACCAGTGTAGCCAGACGGTGCGGCTCAACGGCTCAAGTGGCCCCTTACGTCTCCGTCCCTCGCCTAGATGCATGCCTCCGCTATCCCCACTCTTACCACTACCGCTGGCGCGACCGAGTCGGTAGCATGCTACCGCTCTCATTCTAGCACTCGGTCGCGCCAGCGGTAGTGGTAAGAGTGGGGATAGCGGAGGCATGCATCTAGGCGAGGGACGGAGACGTAAGGGGCCTGGCGAGACTCGCATATGGCAAGCCTGCTCGGGTCCCCTGTCACGCGTTACCGGACGGGCCTTACCTTCGCTGCGCGGCCTAAGTCCTTTGTTTCCCGTCAACGCGGCTTGCCGAAGTTTCCTTCTCTCCCTTCCACCATCAATTTCCACAGTTTCCCTTCTACCAACGTGGGCGGTGGCTACCCTTCAAAATTGTCACTTCCTTCCGAAAATTATCTGTTGCCATTGGCTCAGAAGAGTCACACCCATTTTGACGATTGAGCATAAATACCGGTGTTCGGCAAGCGCGCGGCAGATTAGCGAAAGAGATTATAAGCAAACCATACCGAAGTCCGAGCACTTCTCTTACGGCCACTGATCGTACAGATCAGATCTCACGGAATTCTCAGGCCAGAACCACTACTCTGGTAATAATTCAAATCGCGCTAAGTTCTCACATTTGTACAGTCCACAAGTTGCATATTCAAAAACGTGTTTGTTAGTTGTCACTAGTAAGGATAATCAGTGGTGATCACATTTCTTTGCACAAGCATTCCCATCCCGAACACGTCTAGCACCCTCATTCGGCGCGATCACATGCACTATGAAGTGTGGTAGAAAAACTGGCCGAAGTATTGTGTATTTGTGTATTTTATCCATCCTGGCTCGGACTCATTCTCATTAGTTTGCATGCTTCGCGCGTGCCGGCTGGTCCCCGCGTCGATTACAGCTCGATTATTATTCGCGCGTGACTGGAAATCGCGCGCCAACTTCGAGAACCATAGGGCGCAGGACTTTGCCAAACTCGTTGGATCTCGCCGGAACCGGAACCGGAACCGGAACCGAAACCGGAACTGGTCGGTGATTTATCCACAACCCCTGCCAGTGTTGACGCGGCGAACAGCCGTTCTAGCGGTGAGCGCCACTGGCGGCAACTCATGTCGGGCGAAGATATTTTGCTTTTTGGTTCGAAAAAACGTCGACATTGCAAACTTGGTCGTTGCAAAGGGTGGTTCCTCAAGATAAAAGTCTGCTCTATCGCGTGATTTAATTAGATTTAACGCTGGACCCTTATTTTTTAAGATAAACTGAAAAATATCCTCAACAATTGGTGCAAAAGTGGTGTCTCTCCATCTTTAATGATTGTTTAAACATGTTTAAACATTCATAATACATTAATATTGGATATCACTGTACTCGGGAAAGTCTACAGAATCTTCTGCTGCAAAAGAACAATCCAATATCTTTTATAATAACATCACAATATTTGTTTAAAGTTGAAAAATATGTATTTTTTCAAATTCATTTTCTCAGAAACTGTGCGTCCAGGGGAAAAATTAAGGGTAGATTCGGAATCAGCGCAAAAAACTCTATAAGAATCATCGGTAAATCGAGTCGGAAACTTTTTTCTAGCAGTTGTATTAATCGGAAACTTTTTCCCATGTAACATTTTGTTTATTTTCTCGTTTCTTTGGTATAATAAATGGAAGCTTATGTTATTTTGTTGTTTTTTATTCTTCAATAAGCCCCTTTTCATTTCCCATCAATTTTACCTCCAAAAAGTAATGTTTTGTACTTCTAAATTGTGAATGTTTTCTCTAAAATCCGTATCAATGCCTCCGATCGGAAACATTCTGCCAAGGGTTGTACACCGTCCCGGAATTTGAAGGGACACAGGGACCGGAGTTAATCTTCGCAATATCATTGAAACTAAATACTTTTGACTGCGAAATATTTTTGGCAGTGTCGAAGTATTTATTATCCACTACATGGACAATTAAATATATATTTTCTCTGGTCAGATTCTAATAATTTGTTCAGCCACTATTCGAACATTGTTCGTAACTTTGCGGAGAGTTTCCGAACAATGTCGAAAAAAAGGATAGTGCTCGTCCAACTGCCAGCAAGATCCAGCGGATTGATCGAGATCCATGTCACGACGACTTCGATGGGATTCCTGCGAGCGTGGGAAACCAGGAAAATGCTTCTGCCTTGCGATACTCGAGATAAGTTTGTTTCTTGGTGCTCGAGGCATCTCTGTCTGGAACTTAAAACGTCGTTTCCACGCTGGAATGAATAAGTGTCAAGAACCGCGGACATCAAAGGTCTATTTTATATCACTTTCATCTTCCAAACAAAACTATTTAGTTGACGCGTGAACAGTAAGAAAAATTGTACAATAAATATATAATCTATTTTACATTGTGCACATCGAATTGAACCTGTTTCTCATACCACATTTGAGCTTTTTACGATTTATAGAATACGGACGAATTTAATAATATTAAACTGTTTTGAACAATTAAACTTATTTATATCGATCGTATTATTGCTAGTAACAATGGCCAAATGGTATCGGCGCTACGGTTCGATCGTTAAATACAAAAAAAAAAGAAAAAACCAATTAACTAAGCAGTTTTGCTAATTTTCAAGTAATCGACGTTTCGGTCACTGATTTGGACCATTTTCAAGTGTTGAATAATGTATGGAAATTTTGACTGGCGCCTCGTGATAGTACAACTCTTTCGCACGAAGATTCTTTAATATTTTTCCGAATAAAATTGATGGGAGCGAAGCAAAAATTTCCTCAGGCAGTTGACAATTTTCATGGGTCCCAGCCCCGAGTATGAGGCCCTGTGTTCGTCCAGGTATAGCACTGTCTTCGGGTCAAGACCCGCAGCAAAGCCAGAAAGAAACCCGTTCCGAAAATTGCTCTTATTGTTCCGGGTGGGTGGCGCGGCGTGCTCGGAGAGATAAACCAGGAAAAGGGAATGCGACACGCGTGTGCAAGTGTGCATCCGAATGCATCGCACTGTGCATCACGCGCATGTACTACACTGCAATGTTGCAGCGTTCATAGAAAAGAAATGCATATCGAACGAATGCAAAATTCCACGCGGCAAAACGTGAATATTGTCGAATTGAGCACTGGTCCTCTCCAAAACGGAGAGATAGAGGACCGGATGAGGGAGAGGAACGGAGGAAACGGAACACGGGAGATTGGGGGAGAGACAAGTCATAGTTATTTGTCGTACTGCACGCATACGTGGCATAAATTCCTCAAAGAGGGGTGGAAAGTCTGACTGGCAGTTTCGCGGACCTTGGTCTTCGCTTTTCGTCGATTCGGCGATATTTCTCGCCGATGGGAGGTAATTTGCCGCTTGGAAGGAAGTGGGAAACCTTCCCAGGGACCTGGGAAATCCTCCACTCCCACAGTCTAATCCTCGGATCAGAAACAACCCCTAGGCACCCTCCCTGTGGACAACGGAGCTCCGAATACCCGATAAAGTGTCTTTGTCTTCGGGATCTCGAAGGTCTGTACCGCGTTTTATATAATAGAAATATAATAAAATTATTCAAAGAAAAAAACGTACAGCTCCTGTATCGTGCAATTAATGCAAATGTTCAATTTTAAAATAGGACTTTAAGCACATACATATGAGAAATGACCAATTCTTTACCAACTTGTTTCTCGCGATACATTACATGATCCTTGAATATTTTAACACGTCGAATAACAAGATTATCGATCGTATTTCCAATCAAACACTTCGATAATTTCCTTTTCGACAACTGCGGAGGTGCAGTAGAAATGGCGTATATTTCCGGCGCGAGCTGATCGGCGGAGAAAAGTTTCTTGTGCATCGTAATCCACGGGTTTCGCAGGTGGAGACTCACCTGGTGTGCACAACTTTTCACATAGATGGCAGATATTTGCCCGGTATCGAACGATTGATAATGAGACCGTATTGGTTTGCGTAAGTCCCTGCGGTTCGCCGTCTAATTTCGTTGGAAAATGAAAGCCGAGACGGTGCCGGTTGAAAGAGATGATTCCAGGCGCAGAGACAGCTGTCCCGCGAGGCTCTCTTATAATGGCATGATTTTTCGTTTGCGTATAGACTTCGTCAACACGCTAATCAAACCAGTTTCGTTTTTCTCCGTCACGTGGGAATCGGTCAGATTTCTCGTTAATTCTGCATTCGGTGAAATGCAAAACCTTATGAATTATTTGAATGAATTTAATGTGCACGGTGAAATACACGAAGACTCATTATGCAACACAACGAAAATTGAGATTTTCCAAAAAATTCCACGGTTTCTTAATTACAATAAATCGTAGTCATATAGGAATACACTGAAAAGACATTTAAGAAGGTCGATCATCTAGGAACAAAATAGAAAATTTTCAAAACTGTACTACACAGACAGCTTCCTAAATAAAAATTCATACTTCCTCTCCAAAAAGAACTGTGAATGGAGAAAAACGATGACATAAACTGCCCCTTATTCGATACACACCGCACTCTACTCGAATGTCATTCGAAATCCACAGTCCCATGTGCGAGTAGCAATGTGTCTCATCTAAACGACCCGTATAAATGAATGATTTGTTTAAGCCGTTGATCGCACAATCAAGCCATTAATTAATAATGATCGTATCGCGGATGTTTCACACGAATCTCCATTGCCGAGCTGCATTTTGCATTAACATTTAACAGTGAACGCGATGTTTAAATTAGCGAATTGATGGAAACCGGAATTGATTACTCGTTACCTGACGCGGTAAACCTTGGAACGATCTACCACAGGGATGGGCACGGGTGGGGCCCCTCAAACGCCTGCTTATCCCACCAAGCTTCCTTTCCGTGGCGCTCCTCGCGGCTCCGATGCACGAGGCCTGCGCACTGCTTGCGACGGACGAAGCGCGTCTTTCTTTCATAGTAACGACGGAAGCTGGTGGGGGACAGTAGGCGCTACGGCGGAGACCAGGGTTGCCATATGACGCCCCTTACGTTTCCGTCCCTCGCCAAGATGCTGCCTCCGCTATCCCCACTCTTACCACTACCGCTGGCGCGACCGAGTCGATAGCATGCTACCGCTCTCATGCTAGCACTCGGTCGCGGCAGCGGTAGTGGTAAGAGTGGGGATAGCGGAGGCAGCATCTTGGCGAGGGACGGAAACGTAAGGGGCGTCATATGGCAACCCTGGTGGGGACGGCTTTGCCTCAATTGAGGCAAAAATGCCCATTCCTCAGCTACCACGTTTGACAACTGTGCGCATTATTCTTACGCTAATTTCGGAATTATAGATTCCAGTGTTACGTCACGGAGTCTGGCTTGCGCGAACTTATCGTTCCGCGACCCATTCCCCTTACTGGACGAGCAAATGCGATACATACAACCTTTTGTCCACGCGGCACGGACGTCCGGCGTCTGACTGGGAACCACGACTTTCGCGGACACGCGGATACTACTTAACGCTTACAGGTAGTAGATTCGCCCGAAGCGCCAGACGAGAGCTAGACAATTCGGACGGCGCGGCGCGAATCTTCGCAGGGAAATGTTTAACGACTTATCGGACAATCGGATGAGAACTGCTCTCGTCGCTCGTTGCCGGCTGCAATCGAATCAGGCTGGGCCGCTGTAGGGAAAACGATGATCCACACTCGTTCTGGAAAGATCGCGTAGCTGGTGATCCTCGGCTGACGGGGATACCTCGTGGCTGCTTTTCTCCGTTTCGCGTCCGTTGACGCGCGCGAGCTTCTGTGATTGATAATGATGATCGGCGCGGCGCGGCGCGGCGCGGCGTGTGATACTCGTGTTATCACAAGCGCGAGGATGTAGGGAGATGAACCAAGTGAGACTCACTTATTAAATTAATACTGGGAATATATTTTGTAGGGCACGAAATAAGATTACAATGAATTAGAAGCGCGTAAGAAGGCGGATGAGAGCGAGGACTCGTCGGAGTCCTGACCGGGACATCCAGGAGACGACGAGCCTCGTTGGAGTCTTGACGAGAATGTCAGACTGACTGTCTGAATCGAACTGAACAACTGAACTGACTGGACTAACTGAACTCGTTTTCGGATCGGGGGGTCGAATGTATAGGTGTCTTATGGTCTACGCTATGTGTCGGATGTTATGAGATGTGCGATTAATGATTACGGGGAATGCTATGTGATACGGCTACGGAGAATACATTAAGATATGATTATTATACAAGGGTTAAGATAAGAATGAAGGTATGGTATGACGTGAGAATCGGATGTGGTGATCGGAGCGGAGTATGATTACTTATATCTAACGAATATTATTAATAATTACTGTTACAATATCCTACTCTTATTAACTATGCTTATAACCTATGGCAACACGTCGGCAGACGTGACACCAGATGTCTTAGAAGAGAACTTAGTATCTGCGAATAGTCTGCAAACAGAGATATCACACTCGAACAATTAAACAAATTGATCCGGTACTGCTTTGTATTTACTGGCATCTAATAGAAACTGGGTATCATGCGATCAGGGATATTAGATTTTGGACAATGCTGTATGGTCCATCACAATGATGGACCGGGCAATCGATACGTTGCATTATTCAGCTATATTGAACAGATCCGAGAAATCTGAGTTGAACTAACAATAAAATGAGCGAAAGGTAGGATTCTACATATTAAGAAATTCGTAAGAGCAGCTTGTAACATTTATTTGCTGGCTTCGTGCTGTTAAAAAATTAATAATGGTACTTAGAGCATTTATTTTATGAAATGAGAATTATGGTAGCCGCAATTGAAAAAATTCCAAACGAAAGAAAGATTGAACAGTGATGATTCTTTGAAAAACATCCTCTCGCAGATGCAGATTTCTGCATCCAGGAAATTGCCCGAGACAGCTCCAGAATATCATTAATTAGGATTCTCTGGTTTGCCACACGCACCGCAAAACTATACCGTTCGTGCTCGCCTTGCTGATTACATTCCCGAAGCACGGTGGGAATGCGGCGCGGCTCATGGTATGAAATGAAAATCTGGCTTTATTATATTAATCCTGTGGGGTTTGATACCCGCGAATTGCCTTAATTTATTATAACGGGACGCATCGATATCGATATGCATTAGCAGAATCCTGCCGGTCAATCTTGCGGTGTGTGCTGCACCCTCGCCCTCGCGAATTGCAATTCGAGACAACTCTGCCATGTGATCGATTAATCAATGGAGGATTAGAGACGCGGGTCGACGGAACTCTTTTGACATGTTTTATTCGATCCGCTGATTGGAAACCCAATTATCCGAGTATCCTTCCCTCGAGCACCAACTACGAGTCCTGTCGTTTCGCAATCGTGCAGACGAAAAATGGCTGCTCCTATCCATTCAAACGCATTTTATCCCCACAATTGTTCCTTTTTAATTAACCGCTGTTTATGAGGCTGAATAAATCCTTGGTCGATTCATTTTCTCCCACAGTCTCCACACATTTGGTTTTCCAAAGTTAATTCGAATAATACAAGATCTCTATCGAAAATCTTTCAACACATTTGTTCTTACATCCTAGTATACAATATCAACGCAACAGCTATTAGCTCGATATTATCCTTTATTCATAAGATACTACAAGTTCTCACAAATAGAGAACATAATACCGATTGCCGAGGTCTCACCGCGAGGAGGTTGCTGCACAACAAACCCGGAAAGGGAGTCAGAACGAATTCAATATCCCTTCTGGCTCCCTTTCTTACAACGACTGACTTATACTACATTACGCAGGCATGTCGAGTAATAATTGTCGAGCAAAATGTATGAATCAGAGAAGAAGTCTCCGATTCACGGGGGACCAAAGGCGAATCAGGCAGAAGGCTCTGATTCTTTCAAAGGGAGGAACAAGAGGAAACCAGAGCAGAGCAGATAAATTTATTATTCCTAGTTGTTTCATGTTTATAACAATTCCTTTTGCCAACGATGTCAAGAGCACTCCCTAGACCACCTGGTCATCTAATTTTTTAGTAATAATAGTACGTTTTAAACCAGGCCTGGCCAACCCGCGGCCCGCCGGGCGATTTTATATTTCCATTGAAACTTTTGTTTCTCATTGAATGTATACAAAAAATATTAAATAAATGAAGTGTCATTGTTATAATATAATCGATTTATAATTATAATATAATATATATCACTAAAGCCATTTAACGAAGAAATAATGGATTACTTTTTCCCCAACCTAATATAATCAAGTTGCAGTGCAACAATGAAGTGAAACAATTTTTTGCGTCCATATCAAAAATTAATATTTACAATACTTATATTAGTAAATGCTTTTGGATCCACATATATTTGTGAAACATTTTTTTCGAAGATGAAATTTACAAAGAGTTCTTCACGTGCTTCATCAACTGATGCCAATTTAGAAAACCAGCTAACAAAAGATGTGCAACGTCGAACATAAATATAGATTTACAAAAATTAAGTGAAAGAAAGGATAAACAAATATCTCATTAATAAAAACTCGAGAGTTAATTATATTGAATCATAGTATAACAAGTTTTATTCATTTTGTATTTGTATTACATTTTTTAAAAGCATGTTTACCTATAGTGCGGCCCGCAATAACGTTACGCGTCATCAAAGTGGCCCGTGAAATCATTTGGGTTGGCCAGGCCTGTTTTAAACGATGAACATTCACACGCATTAATTTATTGAACACTGATAAATTTATTATTTCTGCTTGTTTAACAATTATGACAATTCCTTGGAACGTTGGTATAGACAAAATACCATTTTAATATCACCGCAACATTTTTGTTAACGAAACAAATTCTCTCCTACATTCTAGATTTCATAGAATAACTTACAACAGGAATTTGCATAAAAATCCGCAGTCTAGTCACGAGCGCGTCGACATTCGTCCCGAAAGTGTTGAATCCGCAGGATAATCGTGTTGCACAGTGAATCCACACTGTATCCTGCGTGTGCGAGTGTGTCTCACGAGGACGATGCAAAGTGCATTCTCTCCCTGTTGCAGCGTTGCGACGTTGCAGGTGGCGGCACGCCACCGTGGAATCCGCGGCCGTAAATTTCCGTCTTAACCATCCACGGCGCGGAATTTCGCGAGCATCGAGATGGAAACTAATAATCCGCCATTGAATCCGGCAGCTGGGGCTGACCGTAGCTACGGATAGATCGAACGGGCCCCATCGATTTCACATAAAATGACCGATGTCGTCGGGTCCGTAGATATACGGCCGGACTTCTCCTATTTTGCGGTCGACGTGTTCGACGATTTACGCGAGCCCGGTTTTCACGCCCCCAACTATCCGCGAAACTGTCCGACCACGTTGCGAAACCTTCCTGCCTCGCTTTAGCGATAAAACAACATTTTTCCGGAGAATTTTCTGCACGTTGATCATTACGTTGATCATAACTAGACTGCGGATCTTTAGGCATTTATGAAGAAATTGGTTCGGTGAAATATAAAACAGTAATAACACTGTCCAACATATACGTGCTGAATTACCTGATAAATAGGCAGATAGCGAAGAAAGGAGGGAAAATGCTGGCACTGTTTATAGACATGAGGGCAGCGTTTGACACAGTGGATAGAGAGATTTTAGCGGGGTCGATGAGGAAGGCGGGGGTAGGAGAAGGGCTGGTGAGGAGGTGTGTGGAAGTTCTGAGGGAAACGAGGAGTAGGGTGAGGGTGGGGAAGAAAGAAGGGAAGAGCTTCTGGACAGTGAAAGGGGTAAGGCAGGGTTGTCCATCGAGCCCGATAGTATTTACACTGCTGATAGCAGATATGGAGGAAGAGATGAAGAAAGGTAGGTGGGGGGGAGTGAGGGTGGGGGGAGAAAAGATTTACACGTTGGCGTATGCGGATGATATAGCGGTTTTGGCGGAAGATGAGGATGGGATGAGGGGGTTAATGGCAAGACTAGAAAGATATGTAGACGAGAAAAAGCTGGAGGTGAATGTGGGGAAAACAAAGATGGTGAGGTGTAAAAAGGGAGGGGGGAGGAGTGGGAGGGTAAAGTGGTGGTGGAAGGGCGAAGAAATAGAGGAGGTAAAGAAGTTTAAATATCTGGGGTATGTGATGATGGCGAATGGGAGGCAAGAGGAACAAGTGGATGAGAGGGTGAGGAAAGGGGCGGTAGCGATGAGGCAGGTATGGGAAATAGGAAAAAGGAAATTTGCAAAGGATTGGGGAAGAAGAATATGGTTGTTCGATAGATTAGGGTGGGCAGTGATGGGTTACGGGGTGGAAATATGGGGATGGAAAGAGAGGGAGAAAATGAAGAGAGTACAAGAGAGATATTTAAGATGGGTGTTGGGAGTAGAAAGAAGCGTACCTGGATACATGATAAGAGAGGAATTACAGAGGGAGTTATTGGCAGGAAGGGCGGGAATGAGGGCATGGGAGTACGAGAGGAAGCTGAGTGAAGGAAAGGGGGGTACCTAGCGAGGAAACGCTGGATGGAGGTAAGAGAAAGAGCAAAGAGAGGTAGGACGTTGGGGGGGGGGAGGAAGAGAGGAGAAGGTTCTATGAGAGTAAGGGGTGGTGTATAGAGGAAGTAGAAGAGTTGAGGGAGGAAGGGCGGTTGAGGGGGGAAGAGCTGATTAGAAAAGAGAAAAGTATACAAAGGGAGGAAAGGTGGAGAAGGATAAGTGAGTCGAGGTACAATAGGTGGTATAAGATGGTGAAAGGAGAAGGTGTACCAGGGTACCTGAAGAAGAACTGGGAAGAAAAGAGGTGGCAATTGGTAGCGGGATATAGATTAGGGAGTAAAATGAGAGGGGGAAGGTATTGGGAGAAGGAAGAAAGAAAGAGGTGTAGGATATGTGGGAGAGGGGTAGAGTCGTGGGAACATATATGGGAAGAATGTACGGAGTGCATGGTGTGCTCTCTTTCTGTCTCGTTAGAAATAAATATATATATGTAAATAGAAGTGTTGGGAAACAAGAAGTGTGGAGTTTGTAAGCGGAGCGGAGGTCCGCGTTTGTACCCCGCAATGGGAATAAAATATTATTATATTATATTATATTAATAACACTGTCCATCACCAAACTTGTTCCCAATACAGTAAAAGCTCCTTCGTTGTCCAGAGGCCGGGGGCTTGAGCGGACAACGACCGTGCCCGGACACTATTTTTGATTTATGACTGCGTCTTTAGTGAAACGGCTAGTTAAATGACAAAGAAAAGCATTCGCAGTCAAAAGCAGTCAACTGTCTGGCTTTAAAAGACTCCTTATTTCCTTGCCATATTCCTTTCCTATTGTTCTCCGTTCTACGCGGGTCTAGGCAGTCCTGGGACACATCTGCCGACCAGATCCACGCAGGCCTAATCCTCTCGTTGACAGGCAGTGGAGTGGGTAGGCACTGGACAACGATCGTGCCCACGATTCAGGACAACGAAGGAGCGATTACTGTATACTGTTGGGTCCTTCTTATAAAGATTTTTGCGCTGATTCCGAATCTGTCATTAATTTTTCTACTATACGCACAATGTTTTTGAGTAACATGGCTTTGAAAAAAAAACATATTTTTCAACTTTAAACAAATATTGTGATGTTATTATAAAAGATATTGAATTGTTCTTTACAACACAAGATTCTTTAGACTTTCCCGAATCCAGTGATATATAATGTTAATACATTATGATTGTTTAAACATGTTTAATTAAAGACGGAGAGACACCACTTTTGCACCAATTTTGAGAATATTTTTCTATTCATCTCAAAAAATAAGGGTCGAGCGGAAAATCGAACTATACCACGCGATAGAGCAGATTTTTATCTAGAGAAACCACTCTATTAAGTTTGGAACGCCGACGTTTTTTTCGAATCAGAAAGCAAAATATCTTCGCCTGACATGAGTTGTCGCCAGTGGCGCTCACCGCTCGAACGGTCGTTCGCCGCTCCGTATCCCGTCGCTGCAAGATATTTTGCTTTCTGGTTCGAAAAAAACGTCGACGTTCCAGACTTAATAGGGTGGTTTCTCAAGATAAAAGTCTGCTCTATCGCGTGGTATAGTTCGATTTTCCGCTCAGATTTTCCGAGCCTTATTTTTTGAGATAAATTCAAAAATATCGTCAAAAATTGGTGCGAAAGTGGTGTGTCTCTCCGTCTTTAATGATCGTTTAAACATGTTTAAACAATCATAATGTATTAATATTGGATATCACTGTATTCGGGAAAGTCTACAGAATCTTCTGCTGCAAAGAACAATCCAATATCTTTTATAATAACATCACAATATTTGTTTAAATTTGAAAAATATGTATTTTTTTTCAAAGCCATGTTCCTCGAAAACTGTGCGTATAGGAGAAAAATTAGGGACAGTTTCGGAATCAACGCCAAAAGCTCTATAAGAGGGACCCAACAGTGTATTGGGAACATAGAAAAAGTTGAAATTTGTTGGACAGTGTAATAGATTAGAAAAATTTAAGAATATCGTAACGTTGTTTTTAATGCAACAAAGTCATTAAGGGATGAAATCAATTTTTATTTTATCCTTGCTTCCCACAATCAATGCAGAACATTTCTATTTTGCACAAAGATCCGCAGTCTAGTCATAACAATTAAAGGAGCGTTTTAATAATTGAAAGATGATAAATCAGAGGTATTATAGAATGATTGAAAGAATGTTCTTTGAAATATGCTGCAAGTTCTGGTACACAACGAATAAAATGTTTGCACCATTCCAGTTGCCATAATCACGGTGCGATGGTAATCACGCTTCAAATAAAATTTACTCGATCTAGACTGGGAACGCTCTCATTCGATTAACTGCTGTACCGTTATTTCGTTAATTCTATATGTTCCGCGTCGATTATGAATCATGCATCGTAGCTAATTGTTATTTGTCGCGCGTACGCCGCGCCGCGCCGCGTCGACTTTCGCACGGCGAACGCGACATCGTTTTTAATCAGTCGTGTGATTTGTACGTTCATTATTTTCGTATCTAATTAGTTCCTGTATCTTTGGACTACATTAATATTTGATAATGAAATTGAGTTGCTTTCCTTACTTCTCCATTTAGTCAGCTTTTTCACAATTTCAACTGAGAATTCCTTTCATTTTTCGACATTTCCATTTCGCAGGCATTTATTCTCAATTTCTTTTCCTGATTATTTTGATGAGTAGAAAATAATACACCATTTTGAAATTCGTCAAGTATTTTCAGTTTTTAATTAAATCTACTAATTTTTCCCATAAATACATCAAATCAGCAGTCCACAGATTACACTGATATTCGATGTTCCCTTTCTGATATTCCGACTGAAAAGCTCGATCCCGGGAAAGTTAAAATATGCAGCTGCAACGATTGCGTTTTCGTCAATATTTACGTGCGTACCGTGCTCGTTAATTATAATATGTACATGTTTCGTCAATATTACGAATTTCCAACGCGTTCCAGGTCGCAGAAGCGACTCAATTAAAATGTCCACGTTCTTTTGACTGCCGCGTACATGTCTATCTCTGTAAAGTTATCTCGCATGGCTCAAATGCTAGATTGTGTGAGCAACTTTTAGCAGGTTCATAATATTTCATTTCGACGCCATTTCGACATTTTGTTACTGATTGTTTCTGCCATGCATCTCGTTAAAATGAATCTCGATGAAATTTCATCCTTGAATTCGAAGCTTGTCGTTTGAAATAGATACTGCACGAGGTACTTAAATGTTGATACAAGGATTAACTACGAAAGAGTTCGATGCAATAAACATTAATTCGATAAATACTTCTCTCTGAAAGAAATCATTTTAGTTACTTCAATCGCGGAACTTTCTTCCGGCTGTGCAATCGAGCGTGGTCTACAGACTTTCCTGTAAGCTCAATTACAAACAGGTGCGGTTTTAATAAAAGCGTCGCACGAGCCCGAATGAAAGGCAACAACGCGTTGTTTCGCATAAAGAACTGGATTCTGAAAGGTACAGCGAAAAAAAACACAGGAAATGTTTTTAACGCGCGAAACGCTTCGAAATTGTGTCGAACCGACGCACAGTGATCGATTCCTCGATTCTAGGTGGACAAAATGATAAATTTGATCAACTTCAGATATCTTCGCTGCCGTACTATTTTGTTTACGAACATTTATTCGTTCGATATATGTATATCCTAATATTTCGATTGCACGTGGTTATTACGACGTAATACGGCGTTAAAGTTTTGCCTGTGCGAAATACTAAAAATAAGCTAATTCTTCTTCATCGTATAACTTGTTTGTTTGTTGTTTAAATTATTATCTAAAAAATGGAGCGTGTAAGCGAAGGTAAGTATGTGATTTTTACATATCGGTATAATTTTATTTTGCCGTGTAAATCATATAAAACACAGGCTAACTAATAATACTATGTATTTAAGAAGAGATCAAATTGTATAACTTCTTTTCCCGGACTCGGCCGGACTTCGTTCTTTGCTAGTTTTGAAGAATACTTATTTCAAAGTAATGATACTAAATATCGCTTGCCCGTTTTTGCCCGTTCGTCATTTATATCATTTTTTAGTAAGAGGAAAATGACTAAAAAATGTTCTACAGAATTAGCAGCAGAGGCAAAGAGTTTACTCAAATCACCTTAAAAAAGATTATAATTTATAATAATTTAGAATATCCACCTTTGTCATGCAGATTCCTTATTATAATTTTGTAATTTTATATTATATTTTGTAGAACTTTATCTAATTTTTAAATATAAGTTAAGATTAATTCTTTCCATTTTGTGTATTGTTTATTCACGTATTTCAACAAAAACTATAAAATATTTAATTTATGTTATTTTATTTTATTATTAATATATGTATAATATACATATATATAAATATTTTTAACTTCCCGATTTTATAGGGAAGTTACTGTAATTACCCCGAAAATCGAAAATCGATTTTTTAGCAGATCTTCACGTTTCATGGTCATTGCAGTCATTTCTGACTATTTTCAGCAAAATGTTCGTATGTGTGTGTGTGTGCGTATGGCCGTTTGTATGTTATCAAATTTTTCGTTAACGTTTTCTGAAAAAGTAACAACGCGATCAGAATGATGAATGATGCAATCGATGTGTCCCGCTGTAACTTAGAGCTGATTAGATTTTGGTCCACTTTGGACCAGTAGTTTTTTAGTTTTTTTAGTTTTTTTCAAAAGAAGTTCATTCAACAATGCAATTTATACGAGAGGATGGACATTTTCCACCGAATAAACAAACGTAATCATATATATTTCATTTTTAATTTTTTTTTTTAATTAAAAAAAATTTTTTTTTTCAATTATGCAACTAATGCTAACGAATCGGGAAGTTCTTTGTGTGACTCTCCAAGAGTCACACACCAAATATAAAACATTAATAGCTGTAGACCCTACTAGCCATGAGTACTAATAACCCTCTCGCAAGAGCAGTCGTACCCGCGAACCGCGAACTCGCGAAGCGAGTGAGCAACAACAACCCTATTCGCGAGCGAGCAAAGCGAGCGAGCAACAATAACCTCACTCGTGAGCGAGCGGAGCGAGCGAGCAACAATATCCCTCTAGTTTAAATATTTATTTTATGTTATGTCCATTTTAAAGAAATGATATACATAATTCTTTTAAGGTCATGTAGTTTTTATACACTTGTTTTAAGTATTACTACAAGAGAACACAAATTTTGTATTTTGTCCACCTAGAATTGAGGAATCGATCACTGTGCGACGCCGACGCGACGCGACGCGACGTTAAAAAATGAAAAGCAATGGTCCCGATAAAAACTGACATTTAATCGGTGCATGTGCATCCGAGCAGATATTCGATGGTTTCGAACTATCAGGCCGAACACAGGAAGAGTTACAGATGAAATGAAATGTCATCGAAAGTTTTCAACAGGCAGTCTCACTTTGTCGTTGTAACGATCCCTCGTTGTCGATTTGTTTGCTCCGTTACGAGGCTCTTTCTTTCTATTGCAGACCGAACAATTCACGGTTCTATGGCTGCTGTTTACGATGATAGTCGTGGGAAACATCGCGGTCCTGATTGGTCTCCTGTGGGGAAAACGACGGAAAACAAGGATGGACTTTTTTATCAAACAGCTTGCACTCGCTGGTGAGTATTTATCGGTGTCATATCTTCTTTGCGTCCCTCTAGTAATTTTACCGAGCGTGAAGCATGCTCGAATAACTCTCCCGAAGGTACACTATCTTTCAGTTCGCCGTGTGCCATTAAGATTTTATTTCAAACGAAATTCTGCATCAAAATTTCCTCCTTCACTGAAAATAATATTATATAATCCTTCAAAAGATACAAAATGAACATTATCCGTGAACAATGAAACGCGGAATATTTTCTGCATTCAAAAAATGCTTTAGTTTCATTTAATTCACTCTATGACGAGTTGGCATACATACACATACACACACACACGCTGTTACAAGGATGCCGGCGCAGCCGTGCAAGAGTGTGGTGGCACACACATACATTGCTAAATCTGCATATACGTAGATGAAATTACAAGGTTTTTTTGTACACAAAATGACGCCTTATTATTGCAATGAGGAGTTCAGAAACGGTTAATTATGATTCCTAAAAGTCCAATTTTTTGGGCTGCGGTACCCAAAATGCATATTTTTACGTTATCGAGCAATAATTTGCAACATTCGGCAGATACCGCCTGTCACGAGGCATCCAAAGCAAGCATGATATCACAAGATGGCCGCCACTGACAGAATTTCGTAAATATTCTGTGATTTATCGTTCGAATCAAAAAATCGCACCGCACCGATATAGCCAGGACATGTATCGTTGAGCGCTGACAAGAAGATCCCCGGGGGGGGGGGCACAGAGGCAAGAGGGGTCCCCAGCTAGCTCCGCCCATCCCCACCTCTGACGCTCCCATCGTCGCCACATGACCACGCCTTTTCGGCTGCTACGTCACACGACACATAGTAGTAGGATTCCCGTATTTACGGGGGGCTACGGCGTTTCACGAATTACAGCCAATATTCAATGCCGTGAATACGAGGGAGAGAGAGAGAGAGAGAGTGGGAGAGAGAGGGAGAGAGAGAGAGTGGGAGAGAGAGAGAGAGAGAGAGAGAGAGAGAGAGAGAGAGAGAGAGAGAGAGAGAGAGAGAGAGGGAGAGAGAGTGGGAGAGAGAGAATGGGAGAGAGAGAGTCGATATTATATTGTCCATCGATAATACAGTGTCCATCGTTCATGCAAAAACTAAATTTATTGATCGCAAACACTAGTACGCGAAATGGCTATACAGGGTGTCCCAAAATTACCTTAGTTTAATGAAATGGGAGGTTCCCGAGATCATTTCAAGCGACATTTTCCTTTGCAAAAATGTTATCCGCGGCTTTGTTTAGGAGTTATTAACGAAAAACACGGACCAATCAGAGCGCGACCTAGACGCGAGTTGGCACAGTCGGCCAATAAACAGTTGGCGCGCCGGGCCGACTGTGCCAACTCGCGCCGTTTTTCGATCCAACTCGGTGGTCTTCCTTCCTCACTTGAACCGGCAGTAAGTAAATATTTGCAGTATTCCGACGAAATGAATGGTGTCGCGAACACCGGCATATCGATTGTTTTAATCGACGAACACAGATTTCCACACACTTTTACACTTTTCTCGATTTCGGGAGAGATCCGCGCTCGCGTCTCTGATTCGCGTGATCGCCCACGCGTCCCCAGTTTAAAAAAAGCCGCACAGCCTGGAAAATATACAAAGAAAACAATAGTTCAGGCACGTGACCGTCTGCAGTCTTCTCCACTCCGTTTCTGACGGTATCGATTCCGTTGGGGACGCTCGTAAACGGTGTTTGCACGTGCAAAAATGCGCCGATATGCGAGTGGCGTTTCACTCGCGCGGGTGAACGTAAACCTACTTGTCCGTCGCGCAAATACGACCCCCGTCGTCCCCGTAAAATCCATCGTACGTCGCGTGAAACGCGCCGGAGTATCGGAAAACGAGTATCGACGTGGGTTCTCGCTTTCCGCACAAGAAACGGCGCGATGTCTAAAGGTTGATCCACATATCCGAAAGCTAGGAAAAAGCGATGTTTGCTTCGGGAGCCAGTGCACGGAGCCCCTGGGGGCGAGTGGGCGGGGCGAATGAGGGCAAAGTGGGCGGAGACTCGTGTTCTTACGACTTAGGTGGTAGCGATTACAGGAGATTATCTTTTCTGTCGTTTCTATGGAAAATAGGGTCAATTCCAATTGTATTGGTTGTTATTCGAGGCATTTGTAATGCCGACTGCAAATGAAATTTAAGCAGAAACAGATAGAATGCTATCGCGGATGCTCTAAAAATTCTAATTGCGTTAATGAGAACGGGGCTTAACCAGGAACAGAGGGATGGTAGCGCAGAGGGTGGAAAAATGAAACTGCAATGACAACCGACGCGCGCGCGAGAGTGAGCAAGAGGGAGAAAGAGAAAGCTGAGCAAAAAGGAAATCGGTCGCGTATTGCGCTCGATGTACAAGCTCGACTTCCGCTTTATCGCTCGTTTATCGTTCCTCCGGGAAGGGCATTAGAAACGTCGAGTCGGCGGAAAAAGTAAAACGGGCCGACGCGACGCGACGTTTATGTAATCGCGGGAAACACGGGGAATATAACGCCCGGCCCGGCGCGGCGCGGCGCCGCGACCGTTGTTTCTTTATGCCTTTGCGCGGTTCAGTTCCTTTTTATATACCCTGCGTATAAGGTATACATAATACATACATGTACATATATGTATGTACGTCGCATCAGGACACGCCAGAAAGTATAGCACGATGCTCTTTGACCACTTCATTTCCAGTTCTTCCTCCGACAGCATGACAGAGCACCGAAATTACTCGCAACACGTTTACGTGTAGTTTCGATGGATATCTTTATGCCTTTGATGTCAATTAAGGATGTTCTAGAGGTAATATAAAAACGCAACAACATTTTTGAAAATTTGTCAAGATATAATTCTAACTAAATTAATGCAATTACCAAAGTTTGGGTTCGATTCACTGCATCGTTTAAGAATTATAGCAACTTAAAGGTTGCGCATTTTAACACGTCATCTTATGGAGAATTCATAAAATTCCACTTCAAACCCTATTGAAACCTTGAAAAAACGCAACTAGAAACTCCAGTTTTTTTATATGTAGTAAAAATTGTGTAATTAATTATGTTCAAAATTTATTAGGATTCACTAAACAGTTACAGAGCAAAAAAATTATAAACTGTTACAAAACGTCAAATTTATCGTGTTATCTCTCACTAGCATGGAAGCGCGGCAAGTGTAGACCAGTGTTACCATATTTTTCTCCCGCCAGGCCCCTTACCCTTCCGCCTCTCGCCACGCCATGCACCGTATCTCGTCTTTGCACTCTTCCCACTAACGCTGACGTACGGTCGCGTGAGCCTCCCACTCTTCCCACTAGTTGCTGACGCGACCGTACACCAGCGTGTCGCCACTTTCGCCGGCGTTAGTGGGAAGAGTGCAAAGACGAGATACGGTACGTGGCGTGGCGAGAGGCGGAGGGGTAAGGGGCCTGGCGAGAGAAAAATATGGTAACACTGGTGTAGACCAGGGTTGCCATACGCACACCCCACCAGGCCCCTTACGTCTCCGTCCCTCGCCTAGATGGTGCCTCCGCTATCCCCACTCTTACCAGTACCGCTGGCGCAACCGAGTCGGTAGCACATACTACCGCTCTCATGCTAGCACTCGGTCGCGGCAGCGGTAGTGGTAAGAGTGGGGATAGCAGAGGCAGCATCTAGGGGAGGGGCGGAAAGGTAAGGGGCCTGGCGGACGGTCCGTCTGGCTACACTGGTGTAGACCACTGAATATAGCTACAGAGGGTACAGTATTCGCAAAAGTTTAATGCAAAATATATTCATGAATGGCTTTCATTGCCAATATATTCATGGATTTCGAATTTCTTACACTTTCGTCTCCCATTGTACCTCCAGAACATCCTTACTCTGTGATCGTCCAAATTTATTTAATGTTTAATAGATACAAATCATAAAATTGGAAGCAAAAGAACAACGCGGAAGCGTCGATAGTCGACAGTCGCGATCAATTAATCGCCCCTTAGAGCGACAGCCGAAACGCGCATTCCGCGTTATTACGCGACGCGACGATAAGTCCAAACCGAATTTCAATATTGTCCAGGATATATGACCAAGGTCAAGTGTCTCCACCCTGAAATCTCGATACCCAGGGCTCTTCATGGCTTTTTATGTTGGAAATGACACATCCGGAATACTCTCGCAACACTCGACGCGTCCACGCGATCCCATCTTCACACGCTCTCCTCTAGCTGCGAATTGAATTGTGCGTTTTGACAGGGAGTTCCCCGGTGAAAACAATTTTTTTTTGTTTAGATTCTGTACCTTTTTGGTATGTTATTTTTATCGGCGCCGACCATAAAAATAAAATTTGACAGCGATGCGAATTCGCGGGGGTTTTTGGCGGAACGTTTGTAGGGACATCGTTCTTTGTTCAATTTTCGATGCTTCGATTACAGGATTTTTTATTTCGTTTTTGCCGAATCCGATACGAAAAAACGTGGTTAAATAAATCGTATCGACGATAGCAGATTGTCGAATATAATTTTCATGCACTTTTTAGTGGGGAAATAAGCTTTTGTTGGATTTTCTACGCTTCGCGATTGTCGAATTTTTTCGTTGTTTTTATTGGATCTAATTATAAAAATAGGTTTTAGCGTTTTCTCGAAGATTTTTTTAAGTATCTCTGGAAGGAAAACGATGTTTTCCTCGGCTTTGCACATTTCGATTACTGGAATTTGACTGTGCGTTTATTGCGTTCGATCGTGGAAGGGAAATTGCCGATGCAATATCAGATTAATATAATATATATAGTACATAGTGCCGTTTTTGGGCGGTAAAGCTGCATCGTTCCGCAACTCCTGTAGAACTCGTTGTCAAGTTTTTACCATAGTATGTTTCATTAGCGATAGTAAACAGCTCCGAAACTATTCCGCAAATACTTACAACGTAATGCGAACGCTTGAACGTTTACCGAGTCCGTTCGTACTTGCTTATTATGGTAATAATGCGGGCGTGGCGAAATGCAAGCTCTCAGAAAACATTTCTCCATCACGGTATATCCATCTACAATCTATACAAATGTTAGAAATTATATCATTTTAGTGGTGCTATAATTCCTAATTAATAAGCTAAATTGTCAGAGCCCTTCAATGTTGGTTAAAACGAGACAACCTTACCGAACTCGCAACAGGGTCTTTTGTGCCATCTACATCGGTAGATCCTACAAAGGTTAGAAATGATATTTGAGTGACTGCCATTATTCCTAATTAGTAAATTAAATTGTCAGAGCCTTTGATGTCGGTTAAAACGAGACAACCTTACTGAACTTGCATCAGGATCTTTTGTGCCAACTACGTCGGTAGATGATAAAAAAGGTTAGAAATGATATCTGAGTCGGTGTCATAATTCCTAATGAATAAGCTAAATTGTCAGAGCCCTTTGATGTCGGTTAAAACATCACAACCGTACCGAACTTCCGTCAGGACCTTTTGTGCCAACTACGTCGGTAGATCATACAAAGGTTAGAAATGATATTTAAGTGAGTGCCATTATTCCTAATTAGTAAATTAAATTGTCAGAGCCTTTGATGTCGGTTAAAACGAGACAACCTTACTGAACTTGCATCAGGATCTTTTGTGCCAACTACGTCGGTAGATGATAAAAAAGGTTAGAAATGATATCTGAGTCGGTGTCATAATTCCTAATGAATAAGCTAAATTGTCAGAGCCCTTTGATGTCGGTTAAAACATCACAACCGTACCGAACTTCCGTCAGGACCTTTTGTGCCAACTACGTCGGTAGATCATACAAAGGTTAGAAATGATATTTAAGTGAGTGCCATTATTCCTAATTAGTAAATTAAATTGTCAGAGCCTTTGATGTCGGTTAAAACGAGGCAACCTTACTGAACTTGCATCAGGATCTTTTGTGCCAACTACGTCGGTAGATCATGTTAAAAATGATATCTCAGTGGTGCCATTATTCCTAATTAATAAACTAAATGATGTCAGAGCCCTTTGATGTCGGTTAAGATGCGACAACCAATGTTGTGGTCACGTCAGAACCGCGTACGAATATGTATACATAATTGTGTTAACGATCGCGGCGACAGTTCCGACGTAGAACCCGCGGGATTAATGATTGCGACGGAGCCGTTTAGGTTCGCTCGCGCTTTCATTCATTCGTGAATTAAGTGGACGCCGTGCCGCCGCGGATACGGTTTAATAATAGCGTCGCGATGAATCAGAAGGGTGCACTGCATTGAATATCTTGTTGCAGATTTATTGGTCGGCCTGATATCCGTCGTAACGGATATAATTTGGCGGAAGACGGTGACCTGGCACGCGGGCAACTTCGCCTGCAAGCTGATAAAGTTCATGCAAGTTTTCGTTACCTATAGCTCCACCTACGTGCTCGTCGCACTGTCGATCGACAGGTATGACGCCATCACCAGACCGATGAACTTCACTGGCAGGTGTAAGTACTGCTGCTTTTATCCTGTTGTTAATAGTCCGTCGCGAGCCTGGCGCATATTAATTAATTACACTGTCCAACAAATTCCAACTTTATTTTTGTATTTCGATTCCCACTATGCGATTCTTCCCGCTCGGGACGGTATACGGCGCACAGTGTGACCTTTCGTCGAATTCGGAGACAAAATCAAAGAACTTCCGATAGAAATGGGATAGAGAGCTGAAATTTTTTTTATTTACAGCTGAAACTTGACAGAATATGGGAAAAATAGGGAGATTATGGTACGAACGTTTCTTAACCTTGAAAAAATTCGTCAAACTTGCACAATTTCAAGAAAATTGCGGTTTTTTCAATACCACGTACGGGAAAAATTTTTTTTTAACATGCTACACATGATTTTCTGTAGATTTTTTCACGCTGATTTCAAATCTGGTCTCAAAATTTGTCTACGATTTTTTCTTTTTTCAAAAAATCGATTTTGTGACAAAAAACTAATGAAATCATTTCTTCGTTGAAATGATTTGATAACTCACTAGTTTGAACGTGTATCGTATTCTCATATATGGATGATGAAGTATTTAAACGATTTGAGTTACTTACGAAGCATCAAACACTTCAGATCTTGTCATCACTTGACGTAGCGCTGTCATTGCTACTGGCACTTTCTACAGACTCTGTGCCGCTGTGTGTAATGTAATATAAATTAGATATTTATTGTCCATAATTATAATTTCATTTACAGAGGGAGTAAGGTAAGTATTTAATCTTTTTAACTTACGTATTCTCTTCAACGAAATTTCTAATTTCTGGTGGTACTTTATTTTTTTTGTACAACTTTAATCGATGTTTTATTAATATTCGTATTTCTTAAATCCGTTATTGTAAAATGCTTGTTCCTATGTGGAAATTACTGATGCATAAGAAACCTAGTCGAGCACGTACTTGAGATGCGAGACATTGAGGCGAGAGACCAGATGAAGGTTCGCTCTCCTTATCTTGGAGAAATATACAAATGTATAGAAGGACCTATCGAACTAGTTAATTGGAAAAGAGCAAAGCATTATTACCAGCCTTAGTACCATCAGAAATTAGAAATTTCGTTGAAGAGAATAAGTAAGTTAAAAAGATTAAATACTTACCTTACTCCCTCTGTAAATGAAATTATAATTATGGACAATAAATATCTAATTTATATTACATTACACACAGCGGCACAGAGTCTGTAGAAAGTGCCAGTAGCAATGACAGCGCTACGTCAAGTGATGACAAGATCTGAAGTGTTTGATGCTTCGTAAGTAACTCAAATCGTTTAAATACTTCATCATCCATATATGAGAATACGATACACGTTCAAACTAGTGAGTTATAGTTCCCGTACGTGGTATTGAAAAAACCGCAATTTTCTTGAAATTGTGCAAGTTTGACGAATTTTTTCAAGGTTAAGAAACGTTCGTACCATAATCTCCCTATTTTTCCCGTATTCTGTCAAGTTTCAGCTGTAAATAAAAAAAATTTCAGCTCTCTATCTCATTTCTATCGGAAGTTCTTTGATTTTGTCTCCGAATTCGACGAAAGGTCCCACTGTGCGGCGCAGCGACGGGATACGGAGCGGCGAACGACCGTTCTAGTGGTGAGCGCCACTGGCCGCAACTCATGCCGGGCGAAGATATTTTGCTTTCTGGTTCGGAAAAAACGTCGACGTTCGAAACTTGAAAGGGTGGTTTCTCAAGATAAAAGTCTGCTCTATCGCGTGGTATAGTTCGATTTTCCGCTGGACGCTTATTTTTTGAGATAAATTCAAAAATATCGACAAAAATTTGTGCAAACGTGGTGTCTCTCCGTCTTTAATGATCGTTTAAACATGTTTAAACAATCATAATGCATTAATATTATATATCACTGTATTCGGGAAAGTCTAAGGAATCTTTTGCTGTAAAGATCAATTCAATATCTTTTATAATAACATCACAATATTTGTTCAAAGTTGAAAAATATGTCTTTTTTTTTAAACTCCATTTTCTCAAAAACTGTACGTATGGGAGAAAAATTAAAAACAGATTCGGAATCAGCGCGAAAAACTCTATAAGAATCGGATAGTGGGAATCGAAATACTTTTTGGCTGTTGGACAGTGTTATTAGTTTACAGCAAAATCGAATAGAAAAAATTCGAAATTGTTGAAAAATTTTAAATATTGAAGATGTCAATATTTATATGATTTCTCCTCTATTAAAATCATTAAGGGAAGAAGTAACATTCTGTTTGGTGTATATTTCTTTTGCAATCGATGCAGACAATTTTTATTTTGCATCAAGATCCGCAGTCTAATCATTAGAACCAAGTAGAAATTTATTTATCTCTTTAGTGGTTTTATTAAATTGTAAGAAATGTATCCATGTATCCACACATTTTTGTCATAAATGCATAAAATCCGCAGTCTATTAATCATGCTACATCCAACTCCGGAGAAGTGGACTCCGTTCGATGCAGCTATCTTCGTTATACGTTGAAGATATACCTGAAGTGTACAATGTACACTTTGTACACAGTCTACAAAGACCACAATACCCCATTAAGCAACCATTGTTGCCTTGTGTGCTCGACACCTCATAGAAAGCATCATTTTCATTTCCTCTACATGCAAAAATTCGTGCACATTGCCGAAAGAGGATTGAAAGACTCCGCATAGGTCCCGCGCCAAACACCTTACTACATTCATCATAAAAAAATTCCAAACCCAATCTACATTACGCCCGGTTCTGAGTATGTGCATTGTGCATACCCTGTTAAGCGAGTGTCCGGTCACAGTCGGCGACCGGCAAGAAGACCGGCTAATTGGGAACTGTCTCGGAAGCAGTTGGTTCGCCACGAAGCACCGAGTTCGTTAATGTCCCGACATCGACGTCGAGGAATCGTCGTAAACGTCACGGAGGTTGTCCGCGTTTTATTTCGTTACGGTTTTTCACCTTGCGACGCGCGGCGCGGCGCGGCGCGGCGCGGCGCGGACGCGGCGTCACGGTCGCGTTCCTTCTGGAATAAAATGGGAATAAAACGATGACGCTCTCGCTAGACGGCACGCTGAAAGCGATTTCTTGGCTGGCAGTAAATACTCGACCTAGTCGGGAAAACGCAACAGAGGGAGAGAAAGAGAGAGGTGCTCCAGAAAATCTTCCGGAGACGTCGGAATTATCGTTCCGCGGGATGAAATGTCACCGAGTCTGCAGCAGACGACGCGACGACGCGCGACGCGTCGTTCCTCGCGACTCACTACCGCGAAGCAATCGATGACAATGACGTCCCACCATCGCCCGATCATTCCATAAACTCGGCTTTCCACTCGACGACCCCGGAAAACGGGAATATCTTAACGAACCGTGGAACATGGCGTCGTTTGCCGGGATGGCCGTCAGAAATTGCCGTAAGAAATCCAGGGAAAATGCGCTCGGCTACTGGAAGAACGTGGAGACGCTGAGTTTTAATGACTTCGAGTCATTGATCGCATTAACGGTCACAAGTTCCCTAGATTCGCGAAATCCATTCTAACAGGACAGGTAGAATATACTCTAAGGCAACTTTACAATATTTTCCCATGAAATTGGGAAATTTCTTGTTGCGAAACTTTTATGTACGCCTCAGTACATAACACTTTAATCATGTTTCAGTAATGTTCGCATTGCAAAAAAGGAAGACTCTGGTATTCTGGTTTGTATACAGTGTATACACTTTAGGTCCACTTTCGCATTTTCTCTCCATCTCAAAACTGAATTCTATGAACTGAAAGCTTTTTCACGAGTTCCCCTAAGAATAATCAAAAGGCACTTTTACGGGTTGAAAAAGCGACTTCCGGAAAATCGACCGCGCTAACGATGATCGTATTAATAACACGGGGAGACAAAGGTGCATCGCGGCCAAGGAGTCGGCCAACCTGGGAAAGTTCGCGGAAGTTTCTTTATTGCAATCCGCCCTTATTTTTCTCCATTACCGTGGAGGCAGCTGCCGCGGAACTTGGAAAGAAGCTTGAAAGAAAACGGGAAAGTTTCGGGATCCGCGAGGCACCTGCATCCGTTCATTTACCTCGTAATCGTAAGCTCCGGGCCACCACCGTTCGGGCCATTTATAAAATTGCCGCCACCGCGAAAGTCGATTTAACGGCGCGGCGCAGCGGTCCGGCTCGAAACCAGACTGAAACCGCGCCAATATATCTGTACTGGATTTTCACGTATGGTCGCAGGGTGGAGGGCGAGGGCGTTGGTGGTCGCTGCTTGGAGCCTGTCTGCACTCTTCAGTTCCCCCATCTTTTTCCTCTACGAAGAGAAACTCATAGAGGTAACGAACACGCCGAGAAACTATCATTTTTCTCCATCATTAGCTATAGAAATGAATTCGGCGCTTGGAAATTGTTTTACATCCGATTTATTAGGTTGTTATGACACATGAAATGTCCGATTTTAGAATGCAACTTAGGCCGTCCACACACGGGTCGATCGGCGATTTGGTCGACGCGATTCCAGTCTCATGCGACTCTCCCCTCCACTTCACTTCCAATGCAAATGAATGGAGAGCCGCACACGGGTCGATTCGTGGTCGACTGAAATCGACGCGACTGAAATCGCCTCGATTCTAATCGCGTGCGATCGAAAGCGAAGTTGGAAAATCGTGTGGATCGTACGATTCGTGCGACTCATGGGAGTACAGTTTCTGCAGTTAATGTCATTTATAGCTTGATTTGGCCATTATTTTTTGTAGTTTGAGTGTATTGCACTCTTCTATGTGGTCTATGTATTTAAGTTACATAGGTTATTATTTATTTATTATCTTTTTTTATCGAGAATAGTGTTTATCGGGAAGTATCGAGGTGCGACATATCTCGTCCGTAGTAGCGAAAGTGTTAAAAATCAAAATATTCTTAAACGTGAGGGGTATAGTCAATATGATAAGTTAAATAAAAATAATGGGATGAATATTGCTAATCAATTTAAAGATAGGAAATTATTATTAGAATGGTCAAAAATTGAGAATAAAAATATCATTTATAGATTTCAACTAATTCTTTAATTTATTTGATTAATTCAATTTTTCAACGCGCGCGGCAGCGCGCGAACCAAGTTCCCCTCCCGCTCCCTCTGAGCTGCCGAGTAGTATATCTCGTACCAGAGTTAAGCGGTTTTTAGCCATATTGGCACCGTCACTGCCGCTCTCCCCGGTAACCGAGGACAACCAAAATTTGTATGTGAGCTAGATATAATATCAACTAACTCTCATGTAAAAAGCAACTTTCTACCTAGCCTGGAACTTGAGACATAAATACGTCAAAAACGCATAATTCTTGGAATATATATAGGATGATGAGGATCATGTTAATTCTAACCCACTTCCAGACAAGATAGAAACTTGAAAATTTGGAATCAGGTGTCTCTTATATCGAAACCAACAGGAAAAATCGAAAAACCCGAAAAATATTTTTTTTTGTTGAGAAAATCAAAAGACTACATACGTCATGTGGTTGGGCATACTATATATATATGTATATACTTCGCGTAAGGTCTATCGAAAATTTCGTTATTTTTGCGATAGGTCGCAACGTTACCGAGATACAGCCATTTTTTAATTTCTAATTATTTCTTTCTTTTGAAAAAATCAAAAGACTACATACGTCATGTGGTTGGGCACACCATATATACTCTACGAATGGTCTGTCGAAAATTTCGTTATTTTTGCGATAGAACGCACCGTTCCCGAGATACAGCCATTTTTTAATTTTTAATTTTTTTTTTAAAAAATCAAAAGACTACATACGTCATGTGGTTGGGCATACCCTATATCCTTTGGGTTGAGCCTTTTGAAAATTTCGTTATTTTTGCGGTAGGACGCATCGTTCCCAAGATACAGCCATTTTTTAATTTCTAATTTTTTCTTTCTTTTGAAAAAATCAAAAGACTACATACGTCATGTGGTTGGGCATACCATATATACTTTACATAAGGTCTGTCGAAAATTTCGTTATTTTTGCGATAGGACGCACCGTTCCCGAGATACAGCCATTTTTTAGTTTTTAATTTTCTTTTTTTTTAATCAAATGGCTACATACATCACGTGGTTGGGCATACCCTATATCCTTTAGGTTGAGCCTTTCGAAAATTTCGTTATATCCTTTCATGCTATTTTCTGCAAATTAGCTTCCGTCTATAAATCCTCCGAATATCTGGCCATTTCTTACAAAAATAACATGATATCCAAACCAAAACACTTCGTCTAAAGGTTGACCAAGTTCCCCGGTCCATCCACTTCAGTGATATGAAGGATGGACCAAGTTCCTCTTGCCTATAAGGGCTGTGATATCGGGAAGGACCAATTCCCAGAGGCCAATGATTGTTGCACTCACCTAATTCAAACTTTACAACCTAGGGAACTTGGCGTCGGCGCTGGCACTAGTATTTTGACTTGCATGAGAAAAATTTATACAAATCGAAAGACACAGATACATGTGACATTGAATTGACTAAAATTAATGAAGATACGAATATTAATTTTGAATATGAATTGAATTCTTTATTTAAGGCCTCGACTGATTTGGTCATTGGCCGTAAATTTTGAATATGAAAATTTAAATTAAAATAATGTACAAAAAAATGGGCAGAATAATTATGAGAATGCTTGAGAGATTAATACTGAAGAATATAATGAGCATGCACTTGGGAATCCGGATATAAATTTTTCTCATGCAAGTCAAAATACTAGTGCCAGCGCCGACGCCAAGTTCCCTAGGTTGTAAAGTTTGAATTAGGTGAGTGCAACAATCATTGGCCTCTGGGAATTGGTCCTTCCCGATATCACAGCCCTTATAGGCAAGAGGAACTTGGTCCATCCTTCATATCACAACTTTGATAGGCGAGAGGAACTTGGTCCATCCTTCATATCACTGAAGTGGATGGACCGGGGAACTTGGTCAACCTTTACACGAAGTGTTTTGGTTTGGATATAATTAGTTCTTTCAATTACAATTGGTATAAAACTATGCCGGTACCACAGAAACATAACGAAGTCCTCCTCATCACGAGAACTGCTCATTTTTAACCGACTTCGAAAAAGGATTCAATTCTATCTGTATGTGCCTTTTTTCCGCTTTTTTTTTTCTATGTTCATCCGAGATGGATGGACCAATCGGAACGAAACCTTTTGCATCTTGTAGAGTATGTACCCGGGGTGGTCCTGTCAAAAAAAATTTTGCATTTTTTTATTCCTTACGATTTTATTTGCGAAAAATGAATTATTTCATGTATGTTCACCGATTACTCCGAGATGGATGGTTACCAATCAGGACGAAACCTTCTGCATTTTGTAGGGTATGTTTCCCGATTGGTCCCTTGAAAACATATCTTGCAAATTGATTAGCAATATTTATCCCATTATTTTTATTTAACTTATCATATTGAGCCCCGATACTTCCCGATAAACGCTTTTCTTGATAAAAAAAGATAATAAAGATAATAACCTGTGTAACCAAAATCGCACGCGATTAGAATCGAGGCGATTTCAGAAACGATCGACCTGTGTGCAGATGGCAATCGCGCCCGTCGCATGAATCGTACCATGAAGTAGTATATCGTACATGACGATCAAGACGTACTAACTTCACGACGCGATTACAATCGACCCGTGTGTGGACGGCCTTAGAAAACGTTTCGATCACAAGAAATGCTATCATATAAAACTTATTATATATATTTATTTATTATATAAAACTTTGAGGTACAAAGCTAATCCTGAACACTAAACGTACCACGACCGGTCAAAAGACCGGTTCTAGATTTTTTATTTCACAATTAATGAAATTATAAAGATGCTTTCGTAAGAAATGATTTAATAAATATCTTTATTAGAACACGTATCATAATAAGAATCGCGCAGAGTCTAAATAAATTATTTCTTGTCATTTTTGGGAAGGCAACCAGGTGCCTATTACTTTTATAGTTTTATATTTATTGTATAATGTTACTTTTAAATAAAGTTTATTTCAACGTCGACCAACGCGACTGTCGCGCGTTCCTTTTATATGTATGTCTGGGAAAATAACTTATTGACATTATGTGGTTTTTGGTCACGATGTGGTGATTCATTAACGTACTAGTCGTTGATCGAAAATGAAAAACGTGAATGACCATAATATCTTATTTTTACCGTGATACAATCAAGAAACTTAAAATTTCTAGATAGAATACATTGGGTATAGAAAATTAAATCGGACAGTTCATATGCAACAACCAAATACAAATATTCTAGCCATTGTAGGACGGTGAATTGTCAATTTTCATGGATTTCCATATGATTCGCGCGAATAATTTGTCCCAAGGATAGTATTAGGGGTTGAACGACGCGACAGGGTAGATGTGCAAAATTGAGTTGATTGAATTCTGGGGGCTGGCTAGGAGTCTCGACCGCGAATTTCCTTGGATCTATCGTATGACGAGCATAATCGGGCAGGATCGTTTGCCAGGGGAAGACTCAGTGTTGGATAGAGCTGGACACGCAAACGCATTGGAGGATCTACATGAGCCTGGTCAGCGTTTCCCTGTTTATAGCCCCTACGCTGATAATAGGGGGCTGTTATGCTGTGATCGTAGCTACTATATGGTCGCAGGGAGGGGTGTTGCGACAGGGGCCAACCAGGGACACCAGAAGAGCCTCGTCCAGAGGACTGATACCCAGGGCGAAAGTGAAGACAGTCAAGATGACCCTGGTGATAGTATTCGGTGAGTGAACCGTTCCAACGACCAACATCATATCTATCTTACCCTATTCGAACCTTCATATTTCTCAAATTTATCCGAGCGAGAGGTTTCTACAGATAAAAAAAAAAGGAATGTCCTCTTGCTCTCTTACATTTTTTCGATCTCCATATATGTGTGGTATCGGGAATACTCGGCACCCGGTATTTAGTTTTAAGATATAGACTTTAGGTAGACTCTAGAGGTAGACTTTAGGACATTCACGCAGCGAAGGCCGGAAAAAGGCCATAGAAAGGGGAAGTGACATTGTCCAGCGTTGGGTTGCGAGCGACGATGGGCCTTCGGCTCATCGACGATGTTCATGCCCATATTTGGGCATGGTGAAAACTACGGAAGAGGCACGCGTGGGGGAAAATCGAGTTTTTGCTAGCCGAGGGATAAGTTGGGAGAGGTAGTCGTTGTTTGAAAGTCGTAGAGTAAAGGTCGTCGCTCACTAGAACGCCCCGCCGCGCCGCGCGCCGCCTGACCGGCGCAGAGTGGGCTGAACCGACGAAATCTGTGTCAAAATCAAAGAACTTTCGATAGAAATGAGATAGAGCGATGAAATTTTTAAAAAATTAAATCTGAAACTTTGCAGAATATGAAATAATTATGGAGATTGTGGTACGAACGTTTTTTAACCTTGAGAAAATTCGTTAAACTTGCACAATTTCAAGAAAATTGTGGTTTTTCCAATATCACGCGCGGAAAAAATTTTTTTAACATGCTTCATTATGACTATTTTTAATGTGTTTTATATATGAGAATACAATATTCCCTCAAACTAGTGGGTTACCAAATCATTTCAACGAAAAAATGATTACATTAGTTTTGTTCACAAAAATCGATGTTTTGCAAAATCCTGAGGTCGTAGACAAATTTTGAGACAAGATTTGAAATCGGCGTGAAAAAATTTACAGGAAATGATGTGTCGCATGTTAAAAAAAAATTTTTCCGCGCGTGGTATTGGAAAAAACCACAATTTTCTTGAAATTGTGCAAGTTTAACGAATTTTCTCAAGGTTAAAAAACGTTCGTACCACAATCTCCATAATTATTTCATATTCTGCAAAGTTTCAGATTTAATTTTTTAAAAATTTCATCGCTCTATCTCATTTCTATCGAAAGTACTTTGATTTTGACACAGATTTCGTCGGTTTAGCCCACTGTGCGGCACCGCGCGCCTGCGCTGTTTTGGGTTTCTTCTATGTAGTTCATAGTTCTATGTTTTACATCACGCATGGGCAAATTCTTGCTCGATCAGAGGCATTTTCAAGGGATATCCCCACTTTTTCCGGCCGCACGTTTCGCTCTCCGTGGCGGCCGTAGTGCTGTATCTCTTGAAAATGCCTCCGATCGAGCAAAAATTTGCCCATGCGTTATGTAAAACATACAACTATGAACTACATAGAAGAAAGTCAAAACAGCGGAGGCGGTCAGGCGGCGCGGCGCGGCGGGGCGTTCTAGTGAGCGACGACCTTAAGTTGTAAGAAATTGAGGGTTGAAGCTGTATAGTTGTCGTCGTGTAGTTTAGTAATCGGTAGTCTATGTTAGCAGTTAGTTTTTAATCGCGTAACTATTGTACACTTAAGTCTATTTCTTTTCTTTTCCCTAAATAAATAATTAATTATACGTGTTACCACATATGTATCATCAAAATCCGACTCTCGCGCCTCGGTTTCACAAAATTCGCGGTCTAGGAAATTCCATCTTTCTTTTTTCGAATCGGAGCGGTGAGGCATAGAGGCGTCGGATTTCACTAGAATCGTTTGCCAGTGATAAAGCGAACGGAGATCAGAGTCCGGCTGTTTAATATCAGCAAACGAACCTGACGATTCAACGGAAGCGACCAGCCCCGAGGACATTCGCAGAGAAGATGCTCCATGAACAAGGCAGCTCGCACCTCAAAGAACCATCTTCCACTTAGTCCTCTAAACTCTAAAGGGACCGTTTCACGCAAACTAACAATCTCCCGGACCAATCGGAGCGAGATTCTTTCTTGAAACGCGTCAAAGACCAAATTCTAACCGATCGACTTCGCTTTGACGCGGAGAAAACCATAAAAATGGATAAAGCTCGTATCTCCTCGCCTTCAGGATTAATGGAAATATTAATTGAACAAGCCTTTACTTTGTAATTTCGTTGCGGAAGGCTACAGAGCATGAAACGGTGTTTCTTTGTCGATTGTTTTTCGTTTCACGTTGATCGCAGCTTTATTAAATGGCAAGTATACAAAATTATAGAGAATTTTCAAAGTTATTATTGCCAGTGCGATTGTGTTTGCATAAAATCGAACTCGAAGAAGGCTTAGTCTACGTTTACAACGAATGTTTACCACGAAAGCGACTCTTAGTGAGCGGGTCTATTCGCAATATTTACAAGAAAAGCATTGTTAGCAGCGACCCAGTTGCACCGCGATTTAAGTGGCTGTAGTCGCATAGCAAACAGGTTTGGCAAACTCTCGGGTCACGTCGAGCACGTCTTCCCAAACAACAATGATCAAGTTGATCGAACAGTGAGAGGGTATATCGATTGCACAATACGATCGTTCATCATTCCGTGGATGTTGCGTGGACTGATCGGCCATTAGCGGGGTCGTGTAGTCGCGTTTCGGACAAGGGATCGTTCATGGTACCATTTGAACGTCGCGACGTTGCGGCCAGCAGAAATTTTTATTCCTGATGCAAATGGACTGATTTTATTATTATACTATTGCATCTCCCCTTCTGGTCCAAGTTTGGCTAGAGGGATTTTTTCATGAATGTACAAAAATATACAAGATACAAACCACGCAAAAAAATCGTGAGAGGCACCAAAAAATGTCAGAACATGGAAAATAATACAAGTAATAATTCGCACTGCAAACAATTGTGGACTTAAAAGAATTGCACACGAGTACATGAAATTTTTGTGGAGCTATCAAGAAATCGTAGACCCCGAGAAACACTAGCGCACGATAAAAAGGTTCTAGAACCAAAGGAAAGACTGCAGGGTACTGCGAACAAATCGTAGAACCTGTAAAAAGTTTGCGAGCCTTGAGAATATTTCGAACGTTATTGGACCTCCCAGAAGAATGACGTCGCCGACAATGGAATCTGCAGAGCCAATAAACAAGCTCCGAAGACTACTTACGGAAACACTGTGTAGAACGTAAAAATCTGACTTATAACCCAGATAAAACGTGGACGTTGCGTTGCAGCAAATTCCGAAGTGTCGAAACAGCCATGACGGAGAGAGTGTACTTCGTCGATAAAAAGTTTCAATGAAACGGTCTCTCGGCTCTCGGATGAGAATTTTGAAGAGTGGCGAATGTAGGGTAACGAGAAGTTCGAGATTGTTCACCAATGGAGAGGAAACATCGCAAGCTTACGAAGTTCGTCGACGAGAGAAACCGTTTGCCTGCCAGCGATCCTGCGCCTCCCTCTATCATGTTCCTGCGCGGTTTGTCGAGTGGCTTCTCTCGAAGATGGAGCCTCCGCCTCGTTATCCACAACCACTTCCGGTAATACCCAACCACCGCACTGGGCTCGAACCTCGGGGCTAGGCGCAAACTTTCCTCGTGCACCTCTGCAGCAGTGATGCCATACGGGGGGAAGTGATAGATATATGATGTACCCCCTCTCTGATGACCAGAGCGCGACGGGGCATACGCAACGTGTCGGTGGAATAGGGAAGGTGAATAGTGGAAGGGGAAAAGGAGGAGAGTATTTCCGAAAATTTGGGTACCGATCGGTACCCATATGGCATCACTGCTCTGCAGTCGTTTCATGGCATACCAGTCAGGGCCGTCTTAAGATATTCGGCGCCCGTGGGCTACTAAAAATAATGCGCCCCTCTTCATAAGAAAATACACGGGATGGCTAGCGGGAGCGGGGTGACCAGCAAAGTTATACGAAAGTGTCAGAACTAGAAAAAGTCAATTTATTACCATTACACTATAAAAGAACATAAAATTTATACGAAATTGCCGCCCCCAAAAGGCTTGCGCCCCGGGGCTTAGCCCATTTAGCCCTGTGGTGAAGGTGGCCCTGATACCAGTTTGCTCGAGAGTGAAACTGTGTGACGCGACGAAACGTTCGATCAATTCGTCGCTGAGAAACCACATTTTCAAATGTACATACATAGTAGTATTTTCAACAACGAAGCCGATTGTCTCAATTTCTTAATCGAATACAAAGAAACTAGAATTCAGAATGTTGAGAATAAATTGAAGCGTGTCCCGTTTTGAATTACACCGTCGGAATCACGGTTTCTAAAGTTTTGATTTTATCGTTCCCAGTTCCCGCCATTTTGTAGAGCGTGATAGTGACAGATGTCGATAGGATTCGAGATTTCAGAGGTCGGAGGATTATTTGTCCATCGGGGATGGTAACGGCGCAGCGGGGTTAGGCGAGGAACCGTACACGAATCGTGGAATCAAATAGCCGACATTCTTCTTCGACTGTTCCAGTATTTATTCTTTGCTGGAGCCCGTACATAGTGTTCGACCTCCTTCAGGTTTACGGGTACGTGCCACGCACGCAGACCAACATCGCTGTGGCATCCTTCATTCAGAGCTTGACACCCTTGAACTCTGCTGCCAACCCGATTATATACTGTCTCTTCAGCACGTCCTTTTGTAAAACCGTACGGTGAGTACTGTCATTCGTTCGTGACATTTTATATACGATTTCTTCTGTCACAGTTCTCCAGCACTTTTTAATCCAAGGCGTTTCTCTCGTTAATAACTCGAGAACTTGTTTTGTCGATGTGACAAATTGTGCTCGAAAAATCTGTCTATCTTCTGCCGCCAGTGCACCTCTTTCGTAGACGTTCCCAAGCGTGGAATTTTTAAATCTTAAAAAGCTATACGAGAGATACGAGGAATAAAAAGTGATTGTATACTAAAATGTGACTGCTCATAACTCGTCAGCGTTCGGAAACTATGGCTCGCGCGATCGCTGTAGAAATCTATCGAGCACAGCTGATGCTACGATACCAGGTATGTAAATATGAAACCGGAATTTTTGTATAAACAATACAAAAGCTTGATTCAAATCGATCATTTATTGTCGGTAGCGTTTACTATTAACGGTTTCGCCAGGTTTTAGCAGCTCATAATAGATCACACCCTTCTGATCCCACCAAACACAGAGCATTGTCTTCCGTCCATAGCGATTTGGCCTTGCAGTCGATGTCGATGGTTCCCTGGAGTTACCTTACCCATGATCTCTTACGCTTAGGATTCGATGCGATTCTGCAGCAGTTTTCTTCAAATGGAAACAGAAAATCAATGCTGTCCGCATATCGTAGTTTCCAGGCACAAAATTCGACATGTTCAACGTTATTAAAAACTATCCTGTTGTATAAAACTTGTATGGTTGTGAGTTGAAAATCTTTACCAGATGTCTAAAATCTTTACCTATGGGCAAATTCCGGTTTCATATTTACATACCTGGTATATTAAGAGACTTTGAACGATTTCTGTGATCAGACTGCGGATCCTTTGCAAAATTAAAATTGTGAAAATCCGCAGTCTATTCGCAATGGCTGCAAACCAGAAAGTTGAAAAAATCTGGAAAATTTCGATGACAGTAAATACCAGTACATATGGTATGGTGGCGAATCCGAAACCGGCGGTTAGCGGCGGTTTACTGTTAACTTCGATCGCGTGTAACGTGTCAAAGCAGTTCGCAGTCAAAGAGTGCATGGTCGGTTATGGCGCTTGTGGCGTTGACCATGACGGCGATCATAAATGATCGTAAATAACGCGGATAACAACGAAGCACGTGCAATCAAAATCCGAAGTGACGGCGGGTGTCATAATTGATTGACCGATACCGATTTTACGGGTCTATGGTTTTATGGGAACGTGGACGATAAAATTGGGTTATGGGGACCGGAAGTTGAAGGGGTTACGAGGGTTGGAAGTACAGCGATGATGATGCGATAGGAACATGCAGGCGATCTCCTGGGTTTTTGGATGGTGCGCGTCGAATCCTCATCACTGCTTCGGCACCGGTGGCGGTCCAAATAGCAGCACCAGGACCACCGTGACCACGTCCCTGACCGCGCATTCGTCTAGAAGGAGTGGTCACATAGCAGTGCTGCACTCTACGTCCAGGAAACGGGTGATGGTGTCCCTTGTGTAAGAAACTGAACGATAGACTGGACATCCTCGACAGCCTCCATTTTCTTTCTCCAAGGATACTTGGAGTCAGGACTGTGATGCGATGTCCTTCATCGGCACGTGCACGTCGTTGCTGATTAGGCCACTTTTAACGTTTTAACAGCCTCCATCTTCGACTCCCTTCGAGTCAGAACTGTGATGTCTAGACTACGGATTTTAATGGGAAATCAAAATTCCATCGATTCTAATTTAACTAATTGTAGCGGGTTCATTTAACACAACGGTATCTTTAATTTCTTTAACCCCGATCCGCCCCCCTCATTTCTCAAACTGAATCTGTCCCTCGGTGTCAAATTGATACAGTGCTAAAAAACTCACCATGTTTTGGGCAAATTTACCTACACATAACAGAACAGTAGGACTTATTCCGGGGAAACTGTGTTAAATTGACACGAGTGACTGATAAGGGTTAAATGTTTCTACTGTTTTCAATTTTATCTACACGGTTTCGTCATAAATTTATAAAATCCGCCGACTAGCGATGTTCTTCACTTCGAGCACGAGTACGTCGGCGCTGATCCTTTCCGATCCTGTAGAATTTGTTACACGAGGCCAGATTGTTGGGTAAAACATGACGTCACCTTTCGGGAACTGTCCCACCAACATGCCAATAAAGAGGTAACTACTAACTACTGACGTCACTATTCGTACTGTGGATCATGATAGAATCCCCACCATCAGCACGAACAGCGACGTCACTGTGTGGGTTAGACTGCGCTATAGCTTCGTGACGCCACTCAGATTTTGACTATAGCATTTCCACCACTATTCTTCCTTCAATTCCCTCGATCTGGCAACACATATCTCTTCTGCATTGTTTATACTATTATAATTTTGACACGATAACATACGCTAGGACTTTTGTAAATAACGGGGCAGCTGCAAGGACAGGACAATTTTTGTAATTAATATAAGAAATGTAGTGTAAATAATTGCGAATAAATAAATAGAGGGGCCACAGAAAATCTGGCGTGAACGAAGGGAAAAACATTCTGGAAAGAGAGACATAAATTACAACAGGGTTCTTCCAATTGTTTTTACCTAAAATAACATTGAATTTTTTAGGAAACTTTCGAGTGGAACTTTCAATATTACTATTTATACATCAGCACCGACGTACTCAAAGCGACGATTACCGTAATCCGTCGGTTAGTTGATAATAATGAGATTTTTCGGTTCATCACTGGATCGGATCGTTACCACTCTTTTCTACACCCGAACATCGAATGGTAGCTACACTGCGAGGAGACACCTCGTCCCTGTCCCTGCTCAGAGTTCTGTGTCAAAGATTCCTTTTTGGTATGGCGGACGTTGGTGGACGGTCATTTTAAGTGTGAATAATATGTATAAGTTTTATATTCCCGTATTTACGTGATCAGTATTTTGCCTGATTGTGCGTCCCGAATCCCTTTCATCTTCTTGCAAACTTTGCCTACCGAATTGAACTATTATACATAATTGGACAAACACAGCAAAAATGCCGGATCTCACAATTATTATATTATTATTAAAACGATGTGCAGAGCATACTATTTATTCAGATTTTTCAACGGTGAAAAATCCAGGGCTTCGGAGTCGGAGTCGGAGACGGAGTTGGGGAGTAATTGCTGATCACTGGAGTCGGAGTTAGAGTCGGAAAAATATATATCGACTCCGACTCCAACTGTGGCTCTTTTGTTTATAAATCATTAATGTGAGTGAAGAAAGTGAGAAAGTAACAAACAAGTGTTGCGTTGTGTCAGAGTTATCTGTTCCATAATTCTTAGACTTTAATACAATATTTCAACTATTTATTCAGTTTTATTACAACTCTTAATTATTTTGAGTACATATTTTTTCAATTTGGAGAGTCGGAGTCGGAATCGGAGTCGAAATCGGCGTCGGAATCGGCGTCGGAGTTGGAGTCGGAGTCGGAGTCGGAAGTAAAAAAAAGAGGAGTTGGAGTCAAGAATTTTGTCTACCGACTCCGAAGCCCTGGAAAAATCTGTCAAATTGACACAACAGACCAATGAAAATGAATAAATTCCAGTTTAACGAGGTGTGATGCATCAGAGCTTCGTAAGAGTCCGCGGGGATGAAAGGGACATTAGCGTGGCCATCGATCAGCCTGCGTGGAAAATGATACGCTCAAAGTATACATGTACATATATACATAGCGAATGGACGGCAGCTTCTTGTATATACTTACGTGTAACCATAAATGTGTAATATATTAATGTATTCCATCCGTCGCGGCATCGTCGCGGAAATGTTCGCTCGCCGCACCGCACCGAGCTACGCTACGGTACCCGGACCAGTGTCGCCAGAAGATGCCCAAATGGACATCTCTTTCCTCTCCTCCTTTTCCCCTTCCACTATCCCATTCCAGCACCTTGCGCACTAGGGTGGTCCTTAGCTATGCCCGGTGAAATTTTTTTGCGAGATTTTCGGCTCTCCCCGCCCCTCAAATATTGTTCCTTTTCATGAAAAAATGATACATCCAAAATTTTAGAGCAATCGGACGTCGAGAGTCGTGCCTCATTAGGGTGGACCTCAACTATACAGGGTGAAATTTTTTTTGCGAGATTTTTTTCACGACGCCCCCTAAAATTGTGCCATTGGGTAAGAAAATAATTCCTGCAAAAGATCAAGTTGATCGGATAAGGGGAATACGTGCCTCATTGACGTTGAAGTTGCGAAAAACATGAAATATTCCATTCCTATAAAATTTCATGTTTTTCGCAACATCAACGTCAATTAGGCACGTATTCCCCTTATACGATCAACTTCATCTTTTGCAGGAATTATTTTCTTATCCAATGGCACAATTTTAGGGGGCGTCGTGAAAAAAATCTCGCAAAAAAAATTTCACCCTGTATAGTTGAGGTCCACCCTAATGAGGCACGACTTCCCGACGCCCGATTGCTCTAAAACTTTGGATATATCATTTTTTCAGGAAAAGGAACAATATTGAGGGGGGGGGGGGAGAGAGCCGAAAATTTCATGGTCGAAAAATAAGGACCACCCTAATGCGCACACTCTAACGTCCCCCACTAAGACCGTAGACCACGGTGCCCGTCATGGTGCCCGTGCCGTAGACTGGTCTGGTCATCAAAGAGGGGGTACTTGTATTCCTCTCGATTTTTCTCGATTTAGCGACACTGACCCGGACAAGTTCGAGCACGATGATGGCTCGAGATCGAGTCGATCGTGTTAGCGATGGGACCGATATCTCTCTGGATACGAGAACGCCGTTGCTTCAGACAGCCAGGGAACGGACGATTCAGTGATATTCGGGTGCGTTCATGGTTTTGATTAATGGCCCTTGGACGCGTTTACGCGGAAAAGTCGAATGCTGCAGTTTTCAGGTTATATGAATTTTATCGATGCGGTTTTCATACCGATTCTGATTGGAAACCGATGTCAAGTGGTCGGAAGCATCGAAGAAAATTTAATTTGAAACGATCCTGGATTTTATCGTGAAATTGATTGAGTGGGGTTGAGTATGTAATTTCCGTATCTAGGTAATTGCAAAATCATTTAACAGAATATTTTTAACATACATTAAAGCAATGGATTTTGGGCTAGGTTTATTCGGTCAGTCCCATCGCTGGCTGGAGCAACTCGAGTCAAGTTGGAGCAACTTGAAATCGAAGTATCGTCTTCATGGCTCCGAGAAATTGTTAGCGCCTCCATCATGGACGTCTCGCATCCACCTCGACGAAGAGGGAATGCTGGCCCGCTATAGAGGGCGAAGATTCACGCTGACGCGAGAACTTTTGATAAAACTCTCCGATCGGTGGAGCCGATAACTTAACGGCCCTCTTCCGTCAAATCCTGTAGAAGTTTGCTTCTCGATTTTTCGGTTTCGACTTTAACTGTAAAACTTGCCGATCGTCATCGACGATCGACGAGAGACCGTGAAAGGTAGTGATGGGTTCAAGATCTCCGAACAATCGATTTTTCATTGAAATCTATCAAGTCCCTTGAAAACCACCCTCTCTTGATCAAGAAACTCCTCCACAATGGACATTATAATTACTTCAGCGATTTTAATAATTAATGCAAATCACTGTCGGAATTATTATCGGAATTTCCATCAATTTCTAAATTGCATTAGATTAGCTGAAAGGTCTTTATGGATTAATATTCTCTCATTTTGCAAATGACCTCGCTATCAAGTCCTTTGAAAACGACCATCTTGATCAAGAAACTCCATCACATCGAATATCGATTACTTCAGCGAATTGTTAGATTGTATCAGATTAGCTGAAAGATCTTTGTGAATTAATGTTCCCTCATTTTGTAAATGGCTTCGCTTCCACGTCCCTTGAAAAGTTCTGTCTTCGTAAAAGGAACTTCCTCCGTATTGATAAGATTAACCAAGTTTCTTGGCCGAGGAAAAAGTTAATTCTTCAACCTGGAACTCCTCCGCATCCGTGAAAATTTAAATCAACTTCTTCGCCACTTTAATAGTGAGGGAAGAATTCATTTTTCCCCGAGAAACCCTTCTCCGTTGACGAGAAAATAATTATTTAAATAAAAATAAAGTTTTAAAAAATACCACGTTTTTAAAACGGACTAAAAAGTATAAAATAATTAAAATAAAAATCAATTTTCAAAAAACGGATTAGAGAGTATAAAATAATTTAAATAAAAATAATTTTTCCTAGCCCCATACAGGTTTCTGACCCCATACAGATTGTGAAGTTTGAATAGCTATGAAAATACTTGTAAGATTTAAAACGAAAAACGAGGGGCGCTTGCCTTAATTGATAAATTGATGCATGAATAGTTCACCTTGGTCACTAACAATTTTATTGCACTGCAAATGATATGAACTGTTGTGCGAGTTTTCTCAACGGCAGCTACTCTCTACAATCCTTACTATCATCTTGCGCTCCACGTTTTTCGTTTTAGATCTTACAAGTATTTTCATAGCTATTCAAAATTTACAATCTGTATGAGGTTAGGAACCTGTATGGGGCTAGGAAAAATTATTTTATACTCTCTAGTCCGTTTTTAAAAATTAATTTTTATTTAAATTATTTTATACTTTTTAGTCCGTTTTATATATATAATATAAAAACGTGGTATTTTTTAAAAATTTATTTTTATTTAAATAATTATTTTTTTCTTTTTAGTCTTGTGTGTGTGAAATTTTTCAATTGATTTTAAACATTTTGATGAGATTATAACAGAGACATGTAGTAAATTTCAGACGGTATTGCGACCGCGTCCTATCGAAAACAAACGCCGCGCCAGGGTAAAATGTCAAAGATAAAGGTTCGACGAAGAATCTCGGTGTAATTGTGCTTTCGCTTGGTAAACAAACATTATAGTATAACAATTCGTAATAGCACGGAGCTCGACGCACACTGAGCTCCTTCGGTGCGTAGCGGGTCAGTAGAGTGGGGATGAGTCAGAGTGGGAACCGAGTGGGTACCACCGAGCGTCACGCGGGGAGGTGTAACGGTTACAAATTTTGTTAATAGCTTACATCACCTAAACGCATAGGCTTTTTTAAAATTTGAAAAAATTTTTTTTTAAATATTGCATTGCAGTTCTGAGCTATGTTTAAAATTTCAAGTCTCTAGCTCATCGGGAAGTTAGTTTAAAATCAATTGCAAGATTTGTACCGATCAAACAGACAAATTACAGTAACTTCCCTATAAAATCGGGAAGTTAACAAGAAAGCGAGCTAATAAAAACGTAGCAATAGATAATTCTCTCGGCCAGTCGAACAATGAAGTACTGATCATTTCTTTTATTTTCATGAATTACATTCCTGAGAATAGTTTAATCAGTCAAACTCGCTGTTGAATATTTTTTACAGAAATTCTCAGCTGAACAATTTAAAGTAAACATTTCAAATTGGTAAATAACGTGTTAAAATGGAAATTCTGATTTTCTTGGCCCCATCACTATCAAAAAGGGTACAAGGGATATAAATCGGCAGAGGTTGCAATTTAGCGAAAACGGTAGGCAAGCCTGTATATTCGTAACACGTCTATTTATTATTTACAAACTGCGTTTCTCTCCGTTCGAAGAGAGAAGATGATATAATTTGTATTTACATACTGTCGAATAAACTCTGTCCACGCTTTAGACTCCAAACCTCTCCAACCTTTATAGACTCCTTCAAAAATTCGTCTCCCGTCGAGTTATGGGAGTAAACGACCGTTGGAAGCGGAACGGCTCCTCTTACATTCGCTTTTTATTGCACTTGGGGGAAAAAATGGCTAGGGAAGAAGTCGAATGGTTCAAAGAGGGCTCTGACTTGACGCCATTTCGCGTTGTATTTCGTGAAAACGACGCGCTTATGGCTCTGAATTCCTCCCTTTTTCATAATCGGCTGATATTACATACAGCTTGACAAATCTAGCATTGCGGCTGACCAGAACATAGGCATGCGCAGACAAAAACAAAGACCGCACATGACGAGAGAAGGATGCAACATCTGAACGGTAAAGTACACACCTCGTCAAAAGTGCGTACTGTCCATTATTTCTTACAGCAGTAAACATACGAAACAACTGTTTATATGTATGTTTGTGTGAATACAATTGTGTCATTTTACTTTTTAACTGGACTGTCATGTCGACAGGTGACGATCAGTTGCGTGGCTCCGTCTACCTACCATTGCGCAGCGGGGACATTTCCCCTTGCGGGGGACATTCACCCGCAATGCTAGATTTGTCAAGCTGTACGTGCCACTATAAATATTATTATAATATTTTTTTTTTTTTTACTTATTTAACGTCACTCTGAACTCCCTTATTCGGTGTTATTTCGCGACGGGACCTACAGTTTTTATAAGGTGGGTTCCGATTCGGAAGTGTTACCATATTTTATCCCTTCCGGCCCCTTACCCTTCCGCCTTCTCGCCCAGTTTCGCAGCGTAGCTCTTCCCACTAGTCGCTGACGTGTACCATACGCCAGCGTGTCGCCACTGTCGCCAGCGTTAGTGGGAAGAGCTACGCTGCGAAACTGGACGAGAAGGCGAAAGGGTAAGGGGCCGGAAGGGATAAAATATGGTAACACTGGTTCCGAACCACCTTGGGCACCACAGTTTAAATAGCACATGGAATTTCCAGAGGTGCCGGCGTCGGGGATCGAACTATTATTATATCGCATTCACTTTTTCTCAGATTTTATTTAAACAAGGCTCAAATGCAACATTCTTTGAATTGAACTTTTCGAGTGTTAAATCCATTAGCAATCTAGAGAAGGTTGCAGAAAAAGATGTTCCGAATCATTTCACCATTATCTTCCACCGCCATTTTTATTGTAAATGTTTCAGGACCACCATACTGTGCTAAATACATTTTAAAATCATTGGACCGCACAAACGTGTTCTAAAGTAAAATTACGGCGGACGTGGCGGTAAATTGAAACAAAAGCGAAAAGGGGCTTTTGGGGACGACATTTTAAACGGAACACACGGTATGCCTCAAAGAGGCTTTTACAAGGAAGAAACGGAAGGTGACAACGAATCACAGCGCTGGTTACTCGTAGCATGAAGCACGGGAGTGCTGTATTTTTCATCGGAGTCGACGATTTTCGCGAAATTTTTGATCCCATCGGCCTCGCCACCGAAATTACGGTGAAAGTGTCGGCGTCTGAACACGACGAGATTCCCAAAAGACCCGGGGCAAATCAATTTACGGCACAATTTCGCGTTTCATCGCGGCTAATCGCAACAAGAAAGACGGCCGCGCCGCTCCTGTGTAATCACGGTTAACGTTCAATTACTGCGTTTGTCTGTCGCAATAGGTAATTGTCGGACCCCCGGGCTTCTTACCCTTCTAATTAGCACATCGACCGTGTGTTCGTTCCCATAGCTCGTCTTGATTAATGAGAATTTTTTTTTGAAATCCGCTTTCGGCGATTCTCATTTTATTTATGTGATCTTGTTCTCCAAAGTTTGCTAAACTCCAAAGCCGCTTCTGTTCGAGTGCATACTGTTCAACTTGGTGCGGACTCCACCATCCCTTAACTTCATCCCTTAATCCCTAATCGTTTCATTCAGGCTTTCATAGTTCTGTTCATTTAAACTTGACTCGCCCGACCTCTCCAATTTCAATCGAACGCTCCAAGTGTTACGCACTAATTGACGCGATTGTTCACATTGAAAGTCATGTTTTTATTCAAGTCGCTTCTAAACATGACGATATACAAAAATACATACTTATTCTACTGTTGTAATATCAACAGTTACGTTGCTGTACGAAGAATAATAGGAATAGACAGAGAAGATGATCGGTTAGAAAATGGCTGGAAGACATAAGTCCATATAATGTATGTAATTCAGGGTCGATTCGCTTTGCAGAGCTCGTAAAAGGTTTACGAGGGCACGCGCACAGAGAAATCGTGCATAAAGTAGGTAAACGCGTTCGCCAGCGATACGAAATAGAATTCGTGGCGTTCCACCGTTTCGTTTTTATGGCACGGCGCGGCGCGGCGCGGCGCGGAGCGGCGGTGTTCCAGCTGTAAAATTCAACGGCGCCCGCCCGTGATAAGTCGAATGCCGCTGTTAACGATCGTTTCACCCTCTTTCATCGCCGCTTATTTACTCGACGTCGCGTCGCGTAGGCCGAAACGATCCGTCACGGCGACCAACGCAACGGCCGCGACCCCAGAATTAATACTAATCCACCCCCGCATTCCCCGACGCGACGGGGCCTTTATTTCCGCACGGGAAAACCACCATACATATTTGACATTCGACGACGGATCCGTCTGGAATTTACGCGAGCAACCACCCCTTTCCCCGTTCATCTCGCAGAGCACTCGCACAAGTATGTATGTATCTCGGAAAATGGTTCTATCTGCCTGAGATATCACGGTAATGCCTCGATATATGTTAGAAAGATATGCGCCATACTTGCTCTTTTATTCCCAACGATATCGCGAGGTACAATATCCCTCGAGGAGCTCCGATAAACGATAAAGCGGCCCCTAGACGTTCAATAATATTGTCAATACGCCCATCAATAATATTGACGAGGCGCATTGAAACGGCATATTGACCGTTTAGAAGGGGTTCAAACGCATTGATCAATATATTGAAGCATATTGATAGAAATTTTGATTGAAGCGCATTGACGGGAGCCATTGTTCTCGCGAGGAAATGGTCGTGTGAATGATTCAAACTCTTACAACTCGGTTCACGATTTATTCGTACACAGAAGTAATATTTAAACTCATCCGAACACCAAGATCGCTCAACATACACTGCCGGGGACACAGTCCCCCACCTGGCTGCGCGGCAAACCTCGCGCCGATCGGCAAACCTCGATCGCTCAACAATGAGAGCCGGCGAGGGACCCCGTCCCCCACGCGGCAAACCTCGCGCCAATCGGCAAAAACTCGATTGTGCCCTTTTTTTGGCATAGGTCGTTGCGGCCTTTCCCGCCGACCGGCAAATCTCGGTCGCGACCATACATTTTCGTATCCCTATTAATAAGCCGATTCGCACCATTCATACGCCACGCCGAGATCCCAACACGTGTACATCAGCACGACGCGACACACGCCACAGAGCGCAATAAAAACACAGAACGCTATAGAAATACAGAACGCAGAAATATAGAATAATTACAGAATACAGAATACATTACAACGATTGTTACAAACACGATAACCCATACGCAGAACAAACTAATCGGGCTGCGGCCCGGTCGCGGCGGGAAACGTTGATGCGCGTATTGATGTTTAGGAGGTTTATTGTCAATATTTCGTCAATCTCAATAGAAAATGATGCGATATGGTGCAAGATTTCTCGCGCATGCGCGAGCGAAACAGTTAATGTATCTATTATTACGACGATGAGGTAGCAGAGCCCTGAGACAATTATATTGGCAGGAACGTACCGAAACAATCTGTTCCGGACAAAAAGACTCCAGGACATATCCTACGAGTTACAAAATATACAGAAATACACATGTTATATATTCATTTTTCAGAATCAAATCATACCAATTTTTTAAAATTCGGCGGGGTGCTCACAAGGTACCCCATTTTCTTACTTTACTAAATATATATAAAGCAAAAAAACAAAAACGCCGCGCATACGCCGGAGAAATCTTGCACCATATCGCATCACATACAGGCAAAATGGCTAGCGCACAGATTATAGAGATTCCGATGCGGAACGAGGTTCTACTAGCATGCTTATCACATTATACCGTGACTGCCCAGAGCTGCGGAAACTAAAATCGAAAGATTATTTTAACCACAGCAAAAAACCTGATTACACCGTGGTTAAAATGAACCCCAATTTGAAAATCGCCACGTCGCGTCGCGTCGCACAGTGGTTCGAACGGGGAAAGAATCAATTTTTCTAATGTTAGGTACATGGATTTTTCATTGCAATTTCGTTTACTAGATAGTTCGAATATTTAAACCAATAAAAATTTTTTATAAATATCACTTATTTCTAGGAATGATATGACATGAAAGTATGGTAACAGGAAACCTGCGATTTTGGCTTATAAATGCGTCTACATATAAACGCAGCCACAAGAATCTAAAACATTAAAACACTTGAACAATATTATAATTTGATTATGTTTATAATAGATGATTTATTTAACGTAGCTTTAATTAATGTAAGTGTCATTTATTTATCTAAAACACAAATTGAAAAAGAGGTATTTTGAATAGTAGAATTAAAGTTTAATTTGACATAACTTGTTTGCGCCAAAAACCGCCAAGATGAAACTTGTTGCAAATTATGCAACACACTTTAAAGTACATATCAACCAGGTTTCAGCAGCAAACTCCTGCAAACTTGGCACTGAAACTATTTTTATCTAACTATAGTCAGTCACATGACTATCTTTAAAACAGAATAACTTTTTTAAACTTTCACCAAACGACCTGATTTTTTGTGATCAATTAGAAGCATTTGTTTACCATATAACGTGCGAAATTTTTTTGAAAAAATAGCAATAACATAAAAAAGGAACTTTTTAAATTTTCTTTATTTGTCGCCGTAAAGAAAATTTGAAATATATGTTTAGTAGATCAATGTTAGTTACATATATACTGAAAATTTCATCGAAATCAATTAACATACACACGAGGTATAAGCGGTTAGAAGTGATGAAAATCTTGGTATGCACAGCTCCTGGTCAGTTCCTGCTCAAAATCCACAGATTCGTACATATTTCGATGCGTGTCGTTCATTTTCACCGTCAGCCGATTTCGATGAAATATTCAGCACATGTTTAACTAACATAGATCTACAAAATGTATATTTTGAATTTTTAATACGAGCCCAAGTAAAAAAATTTAAATAGAAAAATTAATTAATAAATAAATAAATATTTATTTTTCTGCCACATAATCGTTGTACTTGTGGCATGCTTCCCACAAATTTTCAAGCAGATTTGTTAGATAGTTTGGTTTTTATAGATTTTTTCCGCTTTTTGGCCATTTGACACCACTGTGCGTCGCGTTCAGTCGTTACAAATGCATCACAGTGCGCAGTCGCCGTATTGATAGCTAGATTGACGAGATTATATTGAAGCGTATTGGCGGGAGCTTCAATATTATTGAACGTCTGATTCGTCGGAACGTCGGAACTCGATAAACAAAAGCGAAGCGAAGATCGATCGCAAGTGTTGATCGCAGCCTTCAAACGGGTGAAGAGACGTCCGCTTATTTCCTCCGGGACGGATCACTGTCGGTATTATGTGAGTGGCAACGGGGCGGGGGAAGGATAATTTCTCCTGATCCAGGTCGCGGAGCACCTGTTGATCCCAGGTTCGGCATCAAGATCGAAGACCCTGGGCTAACCACGCGAGAAAACACGTCGTCCACCGATCCAACGAGAAGATTCCGGTCCCACGATGTCGTGCGTGCATCATCAATCCTCGAATCCTTCGGGGGAAAGGTGCTACTACGAAGGACAGTACAATCGTTACGCGAATCTCTCTTATACGCCGTCGACTCGCTCTCGGGATGTCTTCCGATCCGGTAAATGTACCATCGAAAATACACTACCGCTCATGGAAGTATGGACACTTGAAATTATTTCATTCGATATACCATGTATGCAGGGTGTCCCAAAATTCCTTCAACAGCCGGAAATGGGAGGTTCCTGAGATCATTTGAAGCAACATTTTCCTTTGCAAAAATATTATCCGCGGCTTTATTTAGGAGTTATTAACGAAAAACACGGACCAATCAGAGCGCGACCTAGACGCGAGTTGGCACAGCCGGCCCGGCGCACCAACTGTCTATTGGCCGACTGTGTCAACTCGCATCTAGATCGCGCTCTGATTGGTCCGTGTTTTTCGTTAATAACTCGTAAACAAACCCGCAGATTACATTTTTGCAAAGGAAAATATTGCTTCAAATGATCTCAGGAACCTCCCATTTCCGGCTGTTGAAGGAATTTTGGGACACCCTGTATATAGTCCTCCGTGCCTCTTCCAACACTGTCCACAGGTAGATTTAGAAATGGTCCACTTTTTTATAACTAAGAAAAGATTTACATAGATCTTAAGAAAACAAGGTATTAGTGACTGATTTAAACATATTTCATACAAGTCACGAGTGATAATAATTTATGAAAAAAAAACTTTTTAACGAAGTGTCCATACTTCAATGTGCGGCAGTGTATGTTTAAACATTTCAATGAACATTTCCAAAATATTTCAGCGTACTGCGCTGGATGGAAACCGCTGGATTCGCAAGGCAGCAGCTATGAGACATCCTTGGCAGGTAAGACGTGGTTCCCATCTAATCCTTCTATCAGAGAATTGTTAAACGACCGTTTCCAGATTTTATATTTTACTGTTATTCAAATGATAAACACGCTAAGAATGCTTAAAATCCGCAGTCCACTTACAAACGAATTACAAATGTTTAAAACTGATCAACGCTCGTTAACGATTCACCGGAACTGAATTGTTCTCAGCCAGGGGAGACCAGACGTTTCCGGACGCGCGGATACAAAACGGAAGGGTGTCATCCTGCAGACAGGAAACCCGAAGGAACGTGGACCCCCTAATCCTCGAGAAAATGCAAGCGAAACTTAGGCACCTCGAGGACAGTAACGTCGTGGTGCAAACACGTAACCAGACTCTCGTCACTGAAAACAAAATGCTTTTGTCCAAGTGAGTGTCCGAGACTGCGAAAGAACAGTGACGGGGATTCCAATCAATATTTTCCGAACAATGTTCGCACGATCCTTCTCCGCTGACACACGTGTTCACAATTTTATTCATTTATTTTTTCATTAAATTATGTTATCGAAGGAAGAATGACAATTTCATTCGGCTCGCGTTTCTCACAATTTTTGCATGAACATTCTCTCGGTCGACTGAGTAATCGTCGCGACGTTGGAACCCTTATCGAATGATTTCCAATTCGGCGATTTATTCGAAAGGTTGGAGGAGGAACGCAACGAAGTGAGAAGGGTCGAGGAGAGGATGGTGTGTCTGAGAGAGGAGCTAGATCGCGAGAAGCTGAGACTGCTCGAGACAAAGGAAGCCGCGGAGCAAGTCGGTGCAAAAACATTTCATTACTTTTCTCTCGGGTGATCGAACGAGTTCTACAACTTATATGTACAGGGTGAACCACGAATCGCGATCAGTAGAGACTAGAGACTATGTACATACTCTGTTATTAGAAAATGTTTTGCAAATTCTTTGTCAACTGTTTTTTCCATGATTTTTCAAGATCACCTTCAATTTTTTGCACTACATCAACCGGCGCGGCGGCCCGCATTTAGTTCGCCCTGTATAATAGATCCCGCTTAAAACGAACCTTGAAACCATTTTCGAAAGTGAAAGTTCTGAAAATCTCTGGTTTTGTCGGTTCAGCTATGGAATACTTGTACAATTTCAGTGCAACCACGAGCCGATCGTCGAAGCGAGCGGAACATCCACGACGAACATGATTTCGAAGGTAGACAGGGGCGTGCAGGTTTGGGCGGTGTGCTCGGGATGTCAGAGAAAATTGGAGAGCTGCGAGAAACTGCCTCCCACTGTCACCATTACCAAGTAAAACGAAATTCATTCTTGAGCCGATTTTCGAAAATAGCCTAATGATATTAATCGTTGATTTTTCATACATTTGACAATCACAATCGACGTGTTCGAACAGATCGGAGCTGGAGGAATTGGAGAGGGACATGCAGACCCTGCGCGACACCATAATCGCCAGAGAGGAGGCGTGGGACAAGGCGATGGAGCGCGAGGAAAATGACAGGCAACAATTAATTCGATTAACCACAGAGACGATCACGGCTCGTCACCTGTCCGAAACGCGTTCCGAGGAGCTGCGAGCTGCCACGAAAACTCTGTCGGTGAATATACCTGAGTAGCATCGTTAGTTTCTGTATAACACAACGGGGACAGTTAAATCGAAACAATTCGATCGCATTACTATATTACTAAACATTTCCGTAACTGTGAGTAATTATAATTGTAATTGTGTCGTGTTCGGTGTCATTTTAAATCGAAAAACCTGACGAATACGGTGGCAAAAGTTTGACTCGCGTCTAACACCGAAAATGAGAAAGTTGAATTTTTTTGATTTAAAGATCTGAGCTCGCGCCAGTCTTTCATAATACATAGTTAATTTGTGCGATATTTTCGGCTCGAGAGGTTAATCGAGAAGACGCTTCCTCGCCGAGAAAGCAGCGCTCTCTTTTTTTCTTTTTCTCTCTGAGTAAAGTAAACGACTGAGAAGGAAAACGAGAGAAATATAAAAAAACGAAGCTCTAGTTTTGTAAGTAAACTAGTTAGAACATCGGGGCTGACGGATATGTGTGGGTGTGTTCACAGGAAAAGGAATCGGAATTGAAGATGGTGCAAAAGGACAACGCGTACCTACAAAGACTGATAGTCAAGCTGTACACCTGTCAGCTAAGGTAAAACGACTCAGCTTCCCTTGACTCCTACAGTTTCATCGAAAATCTTATCATTTCAATTCTTTTGACGCTTTAAGTACACTTTGTACTTTGCATACTTTGTCTCTCAAAATCGTGGCCTAGTTTTTGGCGTTGCGATTACAATTTTCGATCAGATTTCTGCAAAATCTGTGACAGCAGTAGGGCAACGTTGATGTTGGAGGCGGAAAGAAACGAGAATGAGGAGCGGTTAAGAGGGGTGGACGGGGTCGGGGCTGGAAGTTAGAAGCCCAGAGCTCACGGAGGGTAGCTGCTTGCGCGTTTTGGCAAGGAAATTGCATTTCGAAATGGAAAGAAAGGGCGACAAGGGTGGCGATCCACCGACATGCCTGGCTGGCGCGGCGCGGCGCGGCGCGGCGGCGAGCTCTCGCGTCTCGTTACGCGAAATTTGAACCGGCGCGGCGGCATTCTCGGCGGTACATTACGCCGGGCGTTCCGCTAATGAAACGACTTAAATGCGCGGGGTGTAGCCCGGGGTTCGAGCGATAGTCGGGGCTGCCGGGGTTCTTGGTAAAAACTGGAGTGCGAGTTCATTCTTCTCGCGCGACTATCGCCAGCATAATTGACGAAATTCATACAGGGTGGCGCAAAATGATGTGTCTGGTTTCAATTCTTTATAACTTTTTTAATTTTAGAGTGAAATAAATAAATATTGGAAAAAAATATAGTGTACAGAAGAGGAATTTTATTGAACTAGACGTGAAAGATTACGTCTCGCAAATGGCGGCCATTTTCTGCTTGACACATTCGTGCACTTTCTAACACATTTTCCATGACTTTTAGCAAAACTTCAGGTGTTATTGCACGGATTTCATTGCGAATATTGGTTTTCAGTTGGGGAATGGTTGCTGGCTTATTGACGTACTTTCGCTCTTTCAAATACGCCCAAAGAAAACAGTCGGGAGCAGGGTTGCCATATGCACGCCCCACCAGGCCCCTTACGTCTCCGTCCCTCGCCTAGATGCATGCCTCCGCTATCCCCACTCTTACCACTACCGCTGGCGCGACCGAGTCGGTATCATGCTACCGCCCTCATGCTAGCACTCGGTCGCGGCAGCGGTAGTGGTCAGAGTGGGGATAGCGGAGGCAGCATCTAGGCGAGGGACGGAAACGTAAGGGGCGTCATATGGCAACCCTGGTCGGGAGCGTTGAGTCCGGTGAACGCGGTGGCGAGTTGAAGTCACTATTGCGCGAAATACAAATTGATCGTTGGTTTTCAAAATAAAATTCGATGATTTTTGTTCGTTGCTCGGTTGTGTAACTTTCCATATTAAATTCTAGAAGCCTTGTTTACAAAATCCTGAAAAAAATTGAAAAAATGTTGAAATAAAAAAGTTATAAAGAATTCAAACCAGACACATCATTTTGCGCCACACTGTAGAATTGTCATTTACGCGTTATCCATTACGAAAGTAACGGTTCTATAGAATTATTAAATCGCAGAATTCGCTTGTAATAATCATTTTTCTATAGTGTTCATTTTACAATACATATAATTGAACGAATGTCGGGAAGAAAGGCGTTCGTTCGAGCGTAATTATCACCAATAGAACTTATTTCCAAGAACCCCTACAGGTTCAAACGTGAACGTGGTTTTTCGCAGTTCCGTTTTTTCCCTGTTTTTTGGGCAATCCCACTTTAACGAATGCAGCAACTACAGTCGGTGAAACTGTCCCGGAACTCGAGTGTTCCTCGCGAGAGACCGGGGAATTAGGTCCGGGCTAGTATCTCTGGCATCCGAATCCGATTTCTCGGAGCCCGCTTAAAAACTTCCCTTTCCTAATCGATAATTAGATCTACTCGGTTCACAAGCGTGGCCAGGACTAAGTCCGAGTTCGTTTCACTCAAAGATCACCGAAGATCCTTCTTTTACCCCGTGTTTGTTGGACATTTCAGATACGAAAGGTCAAATCCGAGACCTACACGATTTCCTTCGAATGGACACGGTTCTCCATTTCATCGACGAAGATCTTCGAAATTGTCTTTTAAAAAATAATCCCGAAGGGGATAATTGGATTACGTTCTTTCAAAGGGTTCATTGTGTCAGTTCGTGTCTGAAATCGCCGTTGCTATTGAATAATTTTTCAAGAAATTCAATTTGTTCGTTCTGAAATGAACTGAATATAGAGTTTTCGACAGAAACTACTCGGTGCAATTTAAATTTTGCATAAAGCGACATTTATCGGGGTTCATGTAATACGGCACTGCATGGTAAACAGGCTCGTTTAAAATGGCCACGGCGCTTGTCGGCATCTTGAAACTTCGGATGCGCTGCCAAGAACTTTCGGCACCCGTTCAGCTTTTAAATTGACGTCGTCTACGCAAATGAGAAAGTTGACTACGCGGTAGTTTAATCATAAGGTCGCCTTTGATTCGTTGCGCAGGCGTTGATAGAGCGGAAACAAGCGTTTCGAGTATTTAACGGGTATGCTAATTACACGGTAAAATAAAGTTCCCGACTGTCATCGTTGTTGAGGCTTCTGGGAGAAGTTTGCCGATCACAGTGTTTTGCTGTAAAGTCAGAACCGAAAGGACTCTTCGAGAGTGGGTCGCTCGGCGAGTTTACGTGACTTTGACTAATTTGCAGTTACAAGGATGATCACCAAAGGACCAGCTTCCCCATGGACATAAACGAGAAGGATCAACGATACATCGAGGACGCTGTACGACGAGCGACCAACGGAAAGAACAAGCAAAAGACAAAGCCGAAGAATTCTTCCGAAAGAAATCCGAATCATGGCAATCATCAGGCTAGTCCTCGCGAGCGAAACGCGAAGTCGAGAGATCAATCAGGACCCCTAAAAGAACCGAAACGTTGACGACGTTCCATCACGTTGCATTTGATCCTCTAGATCCTGATTCAAGTTTACAATAATATGTATCTCGCGACTCTTATTCTTATTCATTGGAACCTCGTTTGGTAATGTTCAATTGAAATTGTGATCATTGTCTGAAATATTGCGACTACATCAAATTTTTTGAAAGTTTAATATGTTAAAGGTGGAGTATAATAAAATAAAATTTATTCTTTTTCCCAACCTCTATCCAATTGGAATACAAAGCTTTTATAATTTTCAAGATACTTTGTACCTCGGACACCGACGAGATACATACCACCGACGAGATACTATTAAGGACTGCGAGCACCGACAAGATACTATTAAAAACGCACCCCCGTAGACTGGACTGCTCATCAGAGAGGGGGTACATGTATTCCCCTCGATTTTCTCGATCTGGCGACACTGTTCCCAACACTGAATGCGCGCCGTTCGTCGAAATGCCATAACATCTAAAGTCATTTAATGTCGAATCTGAATCTTTAATGCTTCGTACAGACCTGAACATTTCACTTTGAAACTTTAATTCACTCAATAAACTGCCAACATTTTCTGTATTTCTTTGTGTAGTATACACCGTTGCAGCTCCCATAGTTGTTTGCAAGAAATTCTGGAAATAGCACAAATCCGTTCCGTTTGCCGTTCGCCGTTCGCCGTTCGGCGCGCCGAAATATTCGTCGAAATGTTTGCCGAAATGCGCGCGTTCGCCGCGCAAGTCTGTACGAGGCATAATGGAAACCCCTCCATTATCCATATAATTGAATGACAACGTAGCCTTTGGCGCGCGGCCGCTGGCACCTTTCAAGGGTTTTGAATCCCTTTTTTTGCAGGAGCCGCCCGTATACTGTATACCGTCGCATACCTGAGGACCGCAAGAAGACTTGTTACAACCGATCTGCCTTTTATTCCTCGTCTGCTTTCTTTCTATTGTTTTCCCCTAACATCATTTATCCCCTTCATGTGCTTAGCGAATCTCGTGGCTTCTTCGAATAGGCCCCGGGTGGACTCTTCGATCCCCCATGCCCACCAAACCTTCATATCCGGGAAATATTCCCTCTACTTGTCGAGGTCTTCTAGCGGTCTACTCGATTGGCTTGACCATGCATTACGACAGTCCAGTGTCGTAGCATTTCCGCCACCGAGATTCGCGCACCTTTACGTAGAAGGAACTACATCACAACGTCGCCTATATCTTTTACAATACATATATAAACTATATCTAATACGCAGATAACTATATATCTAGTACGCCAACTTCTTATCCAATTATGTAATACGTTCAATGCGCGTCTCACACTCCATACACTTGCTCTAGAGGTAGAAGAGAGGTACCTACGAGTCTATTCGCAACAATCATGTAAATGGTTTCTTTTACTAATCCTAAAATGCTATCGTGCATCAGCTTCTCATAGAAATACACATAATTATAAGATTTCACCAAAAAATCAGGTGGCTTCATATAGAAATTTCGGGCACTGAAAAGCTTTCGGGCAGAAAAAGGAATTAAAATAAAGTAAACTTAAAAACTTGAAAGACAACCAAGATGCTCGCCAAGTGTCAGCCGGGTATTTAGGATAGGTTCTTTTACTATTGACCTTTCGTCGCTATAGGTAATATATAGATGATCTAGTTTGTTGGAAGTAGAGTTAAAGTGTAGTCCGATCTTTTTTCCGTACAATGTGTCTACTTCTGCGATCCTTTCTTTTATTTGGCCTTATTAAATAATTAGTTTTTGTAGTTATTTTAATACAGGATATTTCCTTCAGTTCATGAAAGAGAGAGAGAGACTGAAATTGGAAAAAATATTTAGATAAAAATTGTTTGATACGAAAGAGAATATAATACGGGTGCAGCGAATCGAACAATATAAACTTTTCGTTCTGATCAAGGCCAAAGATGATGTAGGATCTTGTTCGGACTGAAAGTCGAAATAGGTTCTTGTCCGGACTGAAAGTCGATATGGGTTCGTGTCCGGACTGAAAATCGATATAGGTGCTTGCCCGGATTGAAAGTCGAAATAGGATCTTGTCCGGACTAAAAGATGATGCCAGCCAAAAGTGGCACGGGCAAAACCCGAGCGTGAGCACTCTCATATACTCTCTGGTATATTATATCAGTGGGTGGAGCGGTGATAAGAGCTGTGCTGTGATCAAGGCGGCGCAGATGATAGCGGCGCGGTGACTAGCGCGGCAAAAACGAACCAACATTCGTGACAACATTTCGATACATACTAAAGAAAATGTTTGTAGTTTCTTTGTTCCTCTTTACTATCCGTTTTTGTTTACCGCACAGCTCACCTCGCCGCTCTACCGCTCTACTATAAACACGCACCGCACCGCTTTCCTCACCGCACCAGTGCTTCGATTGTGCACAACTTTTCTCGCGCATGCGCGGCGATTCCAGCCTCAGTAACGTAAGTTTCTCGATAAAATGTGGTTCCTTGAGATCCCGCAGAATTTTAAAAAATTTATATGATTTGATTCTGAAAAATGAATGTATAACAAGTGTACTTGTGTATATTTTGTAACTCGTAGGCCACGTACTGGAGTCTTTTTGCCCGGTAAGATTATTTCGGTACGTTCCCGCCAATATAACTTCCTCAGGGCTCTTGCCGCTTTGCTACCCAATAGTAGATACGTTACTGTTTTCTCGCGCATGCGCGAGAAAAGTTGTGCACAATCGAAGCACTGCGCACAGCTCTCCTCGACGCTCCACTATAACCGCATACTTACTGATAGTAAGTAAGACATGCTAAGTAGATGTAAGAGCAAATGCATTGAAAGATTTTCAATAAAGATCTTGTATTATGATCTAGGATTATTTTCTGTTTTCTTTATCGAATAAGCACTTTATTAAAACGAATGTTAGTATCAGACATACAAGAACGAATTGTCTATACTTCAGGAAACGAATTGTTTAACAATCTCGACTAATTATATATCGTAGCTTGTAACAAAATTTAACTAATTTTACACATAGCACATAATAATAATTATTAATCTGTGGAACACTTGAATGCAAACGGGGGAAAAACTTTTAATTCATGGCACGTTCCGTTATGCATTAGCGTTTCCGAAATCACAGGTTTCGCGTTTAACTATAAAGTTGGCATGACAAAATTGCTACGGTTGTTGCCATCTTTAACGTTATCAGTATAAAAGTCAAATGGTACAATTATTTACAGAAGAATAAGGAAGTAGAAAAATAGAACTCGTCGAAAATATACTTAACGTTATTACTATTTACATTATCTCTTAAGTTAAAAATGAAGGGAGAAATATTAATACTTGAACAATAGACCCGTTGTGTCTCGGAATACTTGATAGTAATATTACACGTTATTTAGACAGTTCACTGGAAGACTTGAACGCGTTATTAACTAATAATAATCATTACATTTGTTTCTTCTATAGTTTACTGGCATCCTGAGATCCAACAAATTCGCTGGAACTGTTGTTACTGTTCTGCAGAAGACATTAATCGTCATAAATGTAAAAACAGAAAATCGAATACTTTCATAAGCAATTAAAGTGAAAAAGAACAGAAAGACTAGTAAAGCATGGACGTGTAAATTGTAAGAATACCATGCACTTGAAAGCGAAGTGTTTTCTACAAAACATATAGGCCAATAATACTTAATTGTTAAATAATCCCCTATATAGATAAGCTAAAATTTGTATGTTGTATACTTTGGTAAACAGATATGGTACGATCGATAAATATCACTGGCTCTGAAATGCAAATACGCGTATAGTTCCTTATCTAATATCACTAAGCGGCAATACTAATAGAAATTGCGTTTAGAAAAATTGGTATTTGATGTCCCCGGTGTCATATTATTCTCCGTATCAAATTCAGGACTTTTGTGAGAAAGTTGCTGCAACTTATCTTCGAGTTCTTTTATTCGACGGTTTCGTACTCGGCACAAGTCCTTCATCAACATCTTCTCTTTCTCCAGTTTCATCACCATCGCGAGATCCTGCGAGATTTATGCAATTAATCTTAACGAATATGAAATTGTACTTTCCACGTCTACTTACATTGACTACCCCATTGTTCGGAGTCAATACTCCTGACGGTATCTCTGGCACTGTTTGACAACTCTGATTTCTTCTGTTGAATCGCCATTTCCTACATGTCTCACATTCCCATGCGTTCACATCACTCAAAGTCCTCTGAAGTTTTCTTACCTCGGAACCAAGATCCACGTTCTATTAACAAAAAAGAATATTATATTAAATAGTTCCTTGTTTCTTAATTTCTTACATTACACCTTAACGTCCTACTGTACGCACTTTATTGCGATACGACAGAAGACGTTCCTCCAATTCTTTGCATTTCTGAAGGTAAGAGAAGTTTTCGCTTTGAATTTGAAGTTCCAGTGTCGCCATTTGCCCATTCTTTAAAGCAATCTGTAAATCCAATTCTTGGATCCTCTTTCGTAATATTTGACAAGTTTCGTCGCTGTTGTCGATATTTATTTCGTCCGATAGATTTTCGAGTTGCCTCTTTTCGTTGAATATTTTATTTCTGCTTTGTCTTCTTCTACTAATTCCAAAAGCAGGACTAACACATCTCGAGCCACTGCTGCTGCTCTTTTGGTCTAATTTGTTCTCGTACTCGTTCACTTTCTCTTGTAATTCTGTGATTTCTCTTCTAAGCGAATTCACAACTTTTTCGTTATGCAATTTCACATCATCCATCTGCCTTGTGTCGATTTGCGGTCGCGATTTGAACGACTCGAGGTTCTCCTGAAGTTTCTCATTCTCCTCCCTCAGGTTGCACAACTTTTCTTCCAACTCCCTGATTAGTTTGTTTTCTATTCTGTGAAGGTACAATTTATCTTTCAACTTCGAGATCTCCTTCTCACGTTCATGTATGACTCCAGCACGATCTCTCAATAGTTCATCCAGTTCTTTATTTTGAACAGATAGCTCTTTCGCGCGGCTCGAATGTTCTTTAATTTCTATGTCTTTCTGATTCAACAATAATTTTTTGCTTTCCAATTCCAAGTCAGTTTTATTTTTCTCTTGTAGCAGAGTATCGTATTTACCATCACCCAGTAAGAAGCACGGTGAAGATTGCCTGGATTTGTAGGACGATAAGGTTATCTTGATCTCAGCATTCTCTTGGGACAATAATTCATACTGGCCCGTCAAGTCCACTAACTCTTTCAAAATCTTATTTTTCGAATCCTGCAGCTCTGTTATACGATTGCTGGCTCCGTCCAAATTATTCTGCAATCTTTTATTTAAATCCTTCAAATTTTCCATCTCCGCTTCCGCCTTGACTTTGCTCGTGCTATTCCTAATCTTTCTCTCCAGCTTCGTGTTTGCACTTTGTAGCTCCTCAAATTTCCCTTTGAGGGCATCCAGCTCCTCCACCAAGGCTATATTTTTGTTGTTCAATTCGTGCAACTGCTTGTTCAATCCAACGTTCTTTATCTCCTCGGAATTTAATTTATCTTTGATCATTTCGATCTGCTTCTCCTTCTCCATTTTCAGCTCTCCCATTTGTTCTTTATATCGGTCTATACACGCTTTACGCTCCTTCACCTGATCCTTCAATAGTTCATAATCCGGCAAAGTGGCTTCAAGCTTCGCCTTATATTCGAATATAAGGTCGCATTTATTTTTTAACAATGCCGAAATCTCTTCGATTCGAAACGTCTTCTGCTGTACCTCGCAATTCACTTCTTTATGGGCTTCTGTAAGCTGTTCCAACTCGATGCCCAGTTTATTTATGGTCTGGTCGTTTGCCTGTAACTCCAACGCGTTCGCGTCAATAATATTCTTCAGCTGCTTTTCATTAGCTTCGAGTCCTTCGATGTTGCTCTTCAGATCCAGATTTTTCGTCTTATAGGATTCTATGGTGTGCACGAGATCCTCTATTCTCTTCTCGTAAGTCTCCTTCTGAGACTTGAATTGCTGTTGAAGTTTGGTCTCTCTCTTATTATGTTCTTCATGCATCTCTTTCTCCTTCTTTTGAGCGTTCATGATCGCTTCCTCTCGCCGACAATCTACTTTACACTGCTTATCGAATTCATTTTGCAAGTTGTTCAATTCAACTTTCAGCGTCTCCACCTTCTCTTGAAGCGTTTCTTTCTCGAGATTGTTCTCCTCCAAGACACGCTCCAACTCGTAGATCTTGTCCTGTTGTTGTTTGTGGGTTGACTCGCGTTTTGTCAAGTCCATCTGCAATTTTTCAGTCTCCATCTCCAGTTGATTGGCCCACGACGTGGCACGTTTCTCTGCGTCAGCGCTCTGCCTTTTCTCGTCCTCTAGTTTCTGTTTGTCTTGTTCGAATAGTTCTTTCATAGTCTTAATCATTTCCTCTTCCTTGGTCATGACAGTCTGCAGAAAGATGATGAAAATTTCGTTTGCAGTCTTGCTCAAGAGGTCTACCGAATTCAATTTATGCTTCAACGCTTTCAGTTCCTTAATCATGGATTCCTTAACTGTGTTCAATTCTCCCTTCACCTTCTTATTGTCCTTAGCTAATGTTTTCTCCTCGACGAACATGTACTCGTTCTCCTTCATTTCTTGGAATTTCAACTCGATGGCTCGAAGCTTTGTAAGCTCTTGCATCAGATTGTCGTTCTCGTCAACGTACTTGCTTAGCGTTTCGTTAATCTTCTGCAGCTTGATCTCGGATTCTTTCGTGTACTGTTCAAACTTCTTTTCTATGATTTCAAATTCTGTTTTATATTTAATCGCTAGATTGTCTTTGGAATCGGTTACAAGTTTTTCGAGCTTCTGCAAACTCTGCTTCAATACTTCCTTTTCAAGTTCGCTTTCCTCCAGAAGAGTTTCCAGTTGCAAAACCTTTTCTTGTACTTCTTTGTACAGGCTTTCCTGTTTTCCTAAATCCGTCTGCAGCTTCTCCACATCTGTTTCCAACGCCTTGGCCCACAACGTAGCTCGTTTCTCCGCGTCCGAGCACTGTTTCTTTTCCGCATCTATTTTCTGATATTCCTCTTGCAATAAATCCAATTCATGCGAGTATTTCTGCTCGATGGCCTCTTTAACAACAGCCAATTCGTTTTTCTGAGTCAGTATCGAGTCCATCTCGTTCTTCAGAGACGAGACACACTCGTTTAAATCGTCTATGGTTTTGTGCAGTCTATTAATGATAATATCCTTGTTCTCCAGTTCCACTTCCAGCTTCAACTTCTCGCTCTCTATCTCTTTCTCTTTCTCAGAATACTGTTCGATCTCCATGTTCATGTTTAATAATTCGGCTTCAAGAACGTGCGCCTTCTCTGTGGCAGTGGCCGCCGATATTTCAGTATCCGATACCCTCTGTTGCAGCTGTTCGTTAATACTTCGCAACGTATTGATCTCTTCCAATAAACTTGCTTTTTCCGTTCTGAATTTATTCAGCATGGAAGTAAAGTTCACGTTATTTTTCTTCAACTCGTCTATGTCGTCTCTCACTTGATCGATACTGATTTGGATCTTCTGAATTCTACTCTTGTCTTTAACAATATTTTTCTTCGGCTTGATGTCTTTCGAGTCGTCCACTTCATCGTGAAGCTTTTCGAGCTCGTCGCATTTTTCCTGATACAAGACAGTTAGCTTGTCGTTCTCATCCTTCATCGTTTGCAACTCGTTGTTCAGATGATCAACTTTCTTCTCGATGAAGCTGACGTTCAATCCGTCCGCGAAACTGCTGTTCAAGGTTGTGTCAGCGAAGCTCAAGTTCAGATCCTGATTGAATTTCGACTTCAACGCCTCGATGTCCAAGCATTTCTGATCGAATTGCCTTTGCAGCTCTTCCACTTTACGGTTCAGAATTTTCTTCTCGATCTTCATGGCTCTACGACTGTCGTTCAAGTTCCTCAAGTGCGCGCATTGGCTGCAGGTGGTCAGCTTCAAGTCGCTCAGCTTCTTGTTCAAACAAGTTAGTTGGGTGATCTTTTCCTGTAACATCGCGATTTTCTCAAACAAGACCTCGCGACTTTCTTCCGGCGACACCTCTTCGAACGTGCCCGACGAATTTGTCGAAGAACTAGTGAACTTCTCGCTGCGCGAATAGTCCAGGTCCTGTATGGTCTCGAACAAGTTATTCGAAAATTTTGCATTCTCCTCCGATAACATTGTTACCTTCATCTTCAACTCCAACACTTCGGTTTTCAGAATATGGTTCTCCGATCGCAAATGTTCGACATCGTTGTCAGCAGCATTCACTTGCTCCGTGATTGATATCTTGTTCCTCAGTACGTCGCACTCCTTTTGCAACATCTCATTCTCCTCGATCTTGTCCATTAAGTCAGTTGAAAGATCGTTGTTCTCGTGCACCAAGCCCTCATTCCTCTTTGTGAGAGCCGCGAGTTGGTCTTTGTACAAACACTCGTGATCGTACAACAGCGACTTACTTTCTTTGATCTTCTCGAGCTCCTCATTCTTTTCTGCAAGAGTGACGCTTAGTTCAATGTTCTCTGACACTAAAGTATCAATTTTATTCTGATAATTCACAAGCAGTTGCTCGTCGTTGCGAGGTTCCGACATTTGCGAACGGAGAGACTGCAGCTGATCATTTACAACCGTTAAATTACATTCCAAATTGATTTTCTCTTCCATGACCTGTGAAATGCGCACGTGCAAGCCGTCGATCGTTTTCTGGATATTAAGTTCGGCTTCATTCATGCGTTCCTTCTCGGCGTTCAATTTCGTCGACATTTCCATGTTTTCGTTTGTTAGCAAGAGGATAGTCTGTTGCAACTTTTCTATGTCCGCCTTGAGACCTTGGACATCACTTTTTATTTCTTCCAATTCCTGAATCTTTAATTCAAGTGTCTCCGCTAGCTTCGCTTTTTCTTCTTCCAATTGAACTATCAAACTCGAGGAGTGCAAGTGAAGTTCGTCTTCCTTGTGTCTGATCAAGTCAGATTGCTCCAACAGTCGATCATCCACGTTCTAAAAATCAAGTAGAAGATTACGTTGCGTTCTAATATTTTTAATATACGATTATTGAAATTGTCTGATGCATTCAACAATCTATTCCTTTGGGTACATGTTAGTTAAAAAATGGCTCGACAGACACATTCTCGTTATTTTTATAAAGAAATGTAACCTAGTTAACAAAAGTTAATTACACTCACATTGATGCCAGGATGGCCTTCCTCACGAAATGTCTGTTTCTCTAAAGTGGTGAACTCGCGGAGTTCAACAAGATCTTTGGTCAGGTCGAAGATATATTTGCGTAGAATTTTCTTTGGTGTGCTAGGAGATTCTTGAGTGCTGTTATCAGTGAACAAAATTACACTAAATTACTGCCACCGTCATAATTATTGCTTTCGACGAACAACGAATACCTTAATATTGTTTGTACAGATGAATCTTGTCTATCAGGCGTCACGCGGCCGCCAATATCTTCAAATTCTCCGACGGTTAAGTTATCGGTAACATCAACATCCTCTTCTTCGAGACTACCAGCATTTTCTTTGGACTCGGAATCCAGTTTCCATCCGATCAAATCAAATTCAAAGTCGCCAAAGGCTGTCCCCAACACTGAAAATGTAAAACATACCAGTCACGGTACTGCGAACACATTTTCTGTAAGAAGACAGTACAACACGATTATATATAATTTACTCCGATTTTCGACATCGACCGATTGCATGTTGCCTTTTCCGTATGGTTTTTCGGGCGATATTTCTTTAATCGTTGGCAATCCGGATTTATTTTGGTACACGGGCAAGTGCGATTTGAACGTTCCGCTGTTGCACCCACTTTGTCGTCTTCTAGTTCTACATTTATATGGTTCCGAATGGTCCGAGGTGCTTCCGGAAATAATTGGCGTCTGTAGCAACCCGATGCGGTCCTCTACTAAACGATTGTTTTGATACTTCTCTCGTAACTTGGAATCTACGTTCTCTACTTCTATGGATGGATTTCCATTCTTTATACTCTAATAAAACGAATTTGAATATAAAATACATGGAAATCATTCGAACAAAAATTTTGCAGCGTTCGTAAGGTATAAATAAACGCATCTGCAGCTCTGTTTGAAGTTCAGTTAGCAGTTTCGAGTAACGTACCAATAAAGACGCGTCGGATGTAACTTCATTTTTCTTTGGCTTAGTTTCGACTTTTTTAGCTTGACATGCGAACCTAACAGAAGTTTGAAAAATCGTTGAAAATAAAACTGATATCGCTACGTCAGGTAATACTATAATAACATATACTAACGACAGAGAGAAGTAGGTTTCTTCCGACGAATCGGGCACCACTGTGAATATTATAGCTATTAAACAATTGCCACTTAACGATGGCTGCAGTAGCTGCGTTAATTTGCTCTTAGGGAGACTGATGTCCCTCTGAACATTTTGTAATTCATTTAGCTGCACAATTGTGGATTCGAAGGCTAAAAGAGACGTATCGATTTGTTGTTCTTGCGCATCATCAATTTTGTGTGCTCTTTCGAAGCCAGCAAGGTCCACCAAGTTCAATTGCGATACTTGTACATTTCCTGACGTATCACCAATTTCACGACTTTCTATTGTCTGGAAAAATATATTGTGAAATAGAGCGATCCATAGAAGATATATAGAGTAATATTCATCAAAATACCATATATTAGACTTACAATCCGGAATATCTTATGATCTCTATGCCACTGGTTCCTATTAATCTCTTCTTTACATGCATTTCCATTCCCCCTTTCCAATATAGATAACATGTTATCCGAAGATTCTGAGACTTCCTCTTTGCAGTTGACTGTTGTGCTTTCGTTAGCATCTTTATGCAATTTCAAATCAATACCATTTACATTTAATAAGTCGTTCACCGTTTCATTGCTTATTTCTAGATAAGTTACTCTGAAAATCACAACAACATTCGTGTACTCCGAGAAATATAAAAGTGTATGTAATGAACAAAAAAGAATATAAACCTTAAGAAAAATTCACGTCCAATAGTATTAGAAATAATCTTAAAGATATATTTTATGCAGATCTGTATTATCCCTGGTTCTTCTTTATTACCAATCATAGTATAAGTTTTACCAGACCCATGCTGACCATAACAAAATACTGTTCCATTAATACCATTTAGTGTAGCGTTAACAATAGGTTTAACAATACTGTCAAATACGTTATGACTGGTTGCATCGGAATCGAAAACATAATCTAGAAATAAAAAATGAAAAACTTGTTACGCGTAGATCGATTTGCATGGGTATAGAATAATGCTATCTTTTATTCATTTTTTTCAGTGAAAATGGAAATTGCTGCGATTGAGATTACACAACAGTTTTTTTGCTTATCACCGCGATGTTGTTTTAGACGCATATATGTATGTACAGTACAACAGAAAGTAGGAGTGTCTACATAGTGAATTACGTAGGTCGGAACCTGATAAGTACAAAAACAATCAAAGTTCAGTCGAACAGCGAATATACTTGCAATGAACGTTTCATGTTTACATATCTAATTTACAGTTCGGCCGATCAGACGTCACATGATAAAGTCGGTGAATAGGTTATATGCCTCGACGCGATGGCAATAATCGAACGAATAAACAGAAATGTTGCGATCTGATCAGAAAGGACCCCGCACTAATCATATGGAAAATCTATCCCGGTAAAATCAGTTGGATTTTTCATATGTTGTAGCAAATAAATTTTTGAATTTTGAATGACCTTGAAAAGGTCTGTGAACAGAAATTTTTCACAAAAATCTCTGCTGTGACACGCAAAGATTTCTGTTCACAGACCCTACTATCTTTTTTGTATCAAACATTTTTCCAAAAAATAAATACTTCCCGAGATTTGAGTATTCGGCAGCTCGAATTTGTCATGTTTGACCGATTATAACTCGATAACTGTCCATTGAGCTTTGTGCCCATTACATCTTTTGTTCAGTAGATCATAAGCTACAACATATGAAAAATCCACCTGATTTTACCGGGATAGATTTTCCATATGATTAGTGCGAGGTCCTTTATAATACGTACCAAAATGAAATTCAGCATTCCCTCGTTTTACTGCGTCTGGGTCTAAACAGACTATCGAATTCCCTCGTACAAACCATTCTGTCGACAAGTCCTCCTCCTTTTCTTTATGAATCAGGGGTTTCAACCTGATTCCCACCTTGATGTTGTCCGACATATTTATCGTAATAATGTTTCGAACGAAGCAGCGTGAGATTTTCGATAATTGGCTACTTCGTTCTTAATTAATAACCCGCGGCATCCGAACTTTATCACATACCACTCGACGGATCGCAACCAATCGCAACTGATCGCAAATCGCAACTGTTATTTGAAATGACGACTGCGAGAATTCAAATTCTCCGCGACGAGGACGAGATTGGCTCATTTGGGCATGCACTGCGGTAAAGAAGAACGTGACCGGAATCTAAATATTTACCGCTTACCATGAACATTATGGCAACTTCACAGCCTACTCTACTACTAGCCGTGCTGAAGGTAAAATGGCAACACTGCGAGAGTCCGATTGTCATATATATATATCAATATACCTAACCCAACCCACTCAATCAGACTCTCAATCTCCCCTACCGGCCTCTCAGTTTCCCGCGTAGTTTTCAAATGTTCTTATCGAAGTGTAATACACATAGTGTACTTATTATTATGTAGTATAGCTAATTTTCGAAAATAAAAGAGTGCAATAATGGAGGTAAGTATTATTTATTAACTTTTTAGGTTTTTATCTTTGTGTATAGAACATTTACTTAATAGAATCTATTGTTCTTTCAATACATTTCAATTTAGTATTAATAACATTTTAATAGTATCACAACTAAATTTTCACAAAAACATATGTATTATATACATACAGAGTTTTTCGAAAATTTGTTTTACATAGTTCTTTTCACAAGTTTTATACTATATTTATTAGTTAATAATGCCACGGCATTGTTGTGTCCCCAATTGTAAGGGAAATTATGATACTACTCTGACAGAAAATAATTATATTTCTATATTTTTATTCCCCAAAGATGAGCAATTGCGGATAAAATGGATGGCTGCTATTCCTCGTAAAAATTGGGCATCAACAAAATATTCTGCATTTTGTAGAAACTTATATCCAAAGGTATCAGAGTACTAATGGTGTACTGGAAAATTTTGTTGAGATATATCCGAATTCCATTTTTTCCAATTCACTATCAAAACGTGTGCTACCACAAAGAAAAGATCCTGTAGAGTATAGAGCGCAGAGAAAGAATAATTGAAAACCATGAAAATTTAGTTAGAGAGTTTATTGATTCTGATCTAATTAGTGGTTTCTTAAATTTAATAAACAATTATAAAGAAAAGCTTGTAATTTCGAACCATTGGAGTATCAAAATAACAAATTCAAAAATTTATTTTTGTATGCTTGTATGTAGTGATACTTTTGGTTTCTTGGTACTTAAAACACAGATTGTGATTAGTAATGACACGAAATTACAAGTTTTTCAAGAAGGTAATGAATTATTATTTCATGAATTGTGATGATGATAGTAATGATCTTCATAATCTTTCTGTTGATGTCAGCGGTTTTCCAGAACTTTTTGACAGTGATTATTTATCCACTTGTATTGTTGATGATTCCATGTATTCGGTTATGGGTTCCATTCTGTTGCAGAAAAATTAAATTGTAATATATGTAAATTATTAATTGTGGAGGATAAAGGTACAACTGTAAATAATGTATATTTTGATGATTTACAAAGGAGTGGGTTTCCCACTCCTACAGAAGATGTAACAATTGTATTTACTCACATGTGTGCAATAATCGAAGCCATAATAAACGTTCCTTTGGAATCAGATCTTCTGAAATCTGGAAATCATAAACACATTATATGTAAATTAATCATTTTTAGATAGATGCATTTGTGGTAAAGATTATCACAGTATTTTGTTTAAATTATCAATTTGTTCAAATATTTTACTAAATGATTATGTTAAAACTATAAACAATAGTCAATTAGAAATTAATGCACATATCATTTCTAAAAATTTATAATTATAATATATTACCTGCACAACTTTTCTCTGCAGTAACTGATTACCCAACCTTTTTGACGTCACTTAACCTCTTCGACTTCGTCACAATAATTTCGTCTATTTCAGGCTTCTATTAACTTATATATCCCTTCATTTATTTTCAAATGTTGCATTGTAGTCCAAAGATGATTTCCCATTGCTTCAAGCTTCTATTTTCTTAAAACCACTGGAAATATTTCAAATATTATGTATCACAACACCAAACTGTTCCGAGAGTCCACAAAATGTATACCGCATTTATAAATATTAATATGCTTTAATATCACTTCTACTTACCATAGTTATAATATTTACACATTGCTTAAACATAATTAACAACAAACTGTGTATTTTAACATAATTTTTTATGAAAAAAGCGTTAATTATAATCCCAAGCACAAGACTCCCGATATTGAAAACCGGACTCTCGAACTGTAAACACGACAGTGTTGCCAAGTTGTTCAGCACGGCTAGTAGTAGAGTAGGCTGTGGCAACTTCGATGATATTTTGGTCGGATTTCAATAACGTTCCGACACAGTCTAAAAATATACAGTTGATACAGTGCTGATACAGTCAGTGTACAGTGTACAATGTACGATGTATTCGTACTTTAGTTTAATTAATGGAAAATTTAGAAATCGTGATTTCTAATCAGGACTAATAACAATTTAAAGAAAATTATTTACACATTATCTAGTAAACCAATCCTAACGTCCCAAAAAAACTCGAGCTGTTGGGCCTAATGTTGAAAAAGTTATTCGTTTTTACGAATACTTTGTACACCGATTGTAACTAAAAATATTTGATCCACCGCGATCGTGAATTTCACACGTAATTATTATTCAAGCGTCCACTATTTCATTTTACACAAACAGATGTTTGTGTACAACTGTACAAATCTTATACAGGGTGTCCCAAAATTCCTTCAACAGCCGGAAATGGGAGGTTCCTGAGATCATTTGAAGCAACATTTTCCTTTGCAAAAATGTTATCCGCGGCTTTGTTTAGGAGTTATTAACGAAAAATACGGACCAATCAGAGCGCGACCTAGACGTGAGTTGGCACCACGGACCTAAGGACTGAGCGTAAAGTCACGGACCTAAGGACTGTGCGTAAGCCAGCGGGGGCGTCGGAAAAGACGGAAGGGGTATCAACCTGTCAGCCATTACGTTGTGCGCACAATGTGGTGCGCTCTATAGGCGACTTGAAATACTAGTGTAGCGTCTGTAGCACGTGGTCTGTACAATCCACGCGATCGCGTTACGCCAGAACCATTTTGTGCCCGGTACATGTGCGGTAAAGTTGGTGAATCTCGTGGCTTTGTGTTTTCTGCCCGTTGATACACATTAATTTGTAAAAATGCCAGTGTGTATTGTAAAAGGTTCTGTTCTATGCTAAAAATGTAGTGCCGAGTATTTAAAGTTGCCTATAGAGCGCACCACATACGTTTCGACAAAAAATGGCCGCAGTCAACCATCCCTCCCCGCTCGCTTGGACCCCCCTCTCACCTAAAACCCTACTTTACGATCAGTCCTTTAGGTCCGTGACTGGCGTGACTCTCATATCTTCTCTGACTATACTCTGTGCTTGGAAAGGCCATAAACTACATACATTATGAGCGGCGTTCTAAATTGTCGATCTCAGCGCCACTCGCGATCGGACCCAGAAGAGTGTATTGCTGACCAATATTTTTCTTTCAGCATAAATAGTGTCTAAGTGCGTTGAGTGTCAACAAAATATTCGTCAACAGTGATTTAAGTCAGTGATCGATGTTAATTCCCTCGAACGATCCAGTGGATGTCATTGTGAACGTGTGTTTTAACGAGACAGCAACGTCTGCGTTCGGTGAGTGATTTTTGAGGTTACGTATCTGTTTATCATCGAATTCTAGAAATTACTATGCTGATACAATGCAATGACATCGTCTGTCTGTTGTCTCGTGATTCGGAGCTCACGATTCGCATGCTTGCCTCCGAGTTACGTCGACTTTGTTGTCATTCGTAACCTAACCGTCACTGACATATCCTGAACGTATTTGACGGAAACCGTGATAGTCATGTCGATGGAACGCACGCCCTATTTTTATCATTCTCTTTTGTGTTCGACTTCTATTTTTATCGATTCTTTTGATTAACTTCTCAACTGTTTCAACAAAAAAACATTTATGCTGAATGCTGAATATGTATGTACCAGCTTTTGTTTCTGGAGGATCTTCAAGGTTAGACTTTCCCTTGTCACTCTTTTTAATCGACGATTTCGTCGATACTTGGATTGGATTAGGTCATATTCATTTTTTATTTGTTCAACATTTTCATTATTTCAATGTTGTCATTGCGTCGCGTCGCGTCGCGTATGCAAATGTCGGATACTCATTGATTAATTTGAAAATACTTTTTAAATTGTGATTATAGCCCCATCGGGCTCTAAATACAACAAAAACATTATTCTGATAAATTTGTAATTTACTTTTGCTACAATTTTCTATCGACTAAATAAGTGATACTGCTTCGGAATTCCTATTACATAGAAGTACATAATACGTAGAAAATTAGTGTACAAATGAAAGGAGCGAATAGTAGGAATGCATTTTATATGGTTTACTTCTGTTATTGTTATTTATTGCTATGGATAGATGACCTTGACAGAGTCGCGGAAGAGAACAGTAGGTTGTTTACGTTTTAACGATAAGTTTTATTATCGCCTTCGATAGCTCAGTTGGTAGAGCGGTGGACTGTAGTTGGTTGGTCACTTGAGAGATATCCATAGGTCGCTGGTTCAAATCCGGCTCGAAGGAAATATTTTTTTATTTTCTAAATTACATTTTTCATAATTTTCACATTGTTATTACCAATACCATTATTTTTACAATACAAAATTATATAAGAATGCAAGATAAACCGATTAAAAAGCCACAATAAAGAAACGCAAAGCACGCGGGCAATGAAAATGTTTATCTTCTGCTTCTAATCTTTTCGTATCTCACTTAATTCTTAATAACAATTATCGTTGCATTTTCCCTGCTGCAACTCTAATATTTGCTGCCCTCTGGAAGTTCGCTCGCATATCAGGGTGCAGCGTGTTGATAATGCAGTCTCGGTGCGTCTAACCAGTGTGCCACAATTAAAACGCCTAACTGTGCCAGTCCTATCAATTATTAATACATGATTCTCATACAACAATAAATAAAATATTCTTACCATCGTAAGTATATTGTTCACAAATACATAAATCATTGAAACAATCGTGAAACAAAGTTTCATTAAATTCAATTAAAAGTTGCGGGTTAATTATTTCGCTAGAAAAAATACGAAAAATTTTGATTCTCGTGTGGACAGAGGAATAATGTGGAACGAAACGATAAGAGAAACAGGACCAAATTGCTGGCATCACAGAGACACACATCACAGATACACTAGACCGCGCGTACGTTTACGTTAATTTATTGCCGATCCGCTCTAATCGTCCTGCGTAATTTATTACTACTCTGTTCATATTTATTGGCGGCGCGGCGGCGTGCGCATTGCACACACCAAATTGCTTATATTGTTGGCCGACCTCGGTGGATCGTAATAAATTATTCCCCTGCGAAGGTGTGATACCTGACAGTCACCTGATCGATTGCAATTGTGGCCTCCCGTAGATGATTTGGTGGCACTTTCTATTGCGCTTTGTGCATACAGGTCTCGCCGGAGCATAAATCTCGATCGAACGATGACAATCCTAAGCCGAGTCTTATCGAGCTGTACTCAGTACCGTTTCCAGTACCACGGCATTTGTTTGGACGCTTGAAATATTCATGCGAGTCGCGTACAACGCGTACATAAACGAATACATAGCAGGGCCTTGAACCTTTAAAAATGCGTCTGCATTATTCGCAGAATCAATTTTATCGTTTATAGAACACAATATGTAATGATTTTAAACCAATCCAAAAATTGGTTCTGGGACAAACTGCCCTAGGGTTCAATCTGAACCCATGGTGTACATTCCTGTATTGTATGTGGGTGGGCACACGAAGGGTCAACTCGTGCAGTGAAAACTGGTTTCTGTGTGTTTACACCCACAAAGCTAATAAATATGAGGCAAACCAGTCTTGCCAGCCTCTCCCACCCCCACCTCCCCGCTAGGAGGTCAACGATTGTCCCTGAAGTTTAGGCTAGAAGGCACGACACTGTGTTTCCAGTCACAGTACGTTTGCTAATTGTTGCTGAAACCGTTGAAAGTTTTTTAACATTTCCACTTACAATACCCTCCGTCATCAAATGTTCCAATTGCTGGGGTTATATATACTACAAAAAGTCAATCCAAACAGTAGTTGTAGAATAAAGGTTCAGAGCTGTTTCAATCGGAGCCTTTACATAACAGTTCCGAACAATTATTCCCGCAGCTGTATGAAGCAGAGATTGTCTCTTTATTAGAAGATATATATAGACACAGCTAATTATTTTCCAATAGGATGTTTTATTTCTCGGTCACGTGTAAGTACCATGGCGCCGTTCCAACGGCAACACGTTTTGTCATCCGCCGACGCGAATTTTCCGCGAATGAATTGCCGGGCATCGTTGGCACGAATAATTAATAATTCATGGGAAAATACCCGGGGGAGTAAGGGGAGGATCGCTTTGAATCTGATAGCTTTGAGAGAATAAATTCGACGCTGTTATCGGGACAAGATTGGATGAAGGCACGCGAAAATATCTGTTCGGGGAACCTAATCGGCCGTTAAACTCGCGACAGACGTGGAAAACTCGGCGATTTGTCCGACCCGATTTCCTCCGGTGTCGATGGACGGCGCGGCGCGGCGCGGCGGACGGGAGAGGAGCGTTCCCGTCGCGTCGCGCGTCGGGGGAATTGCACGGCGACAAAGCCCCAGCGCCCACGTGCGCGCGATTATTGTTATTCAAATTGACGAAAAGCTACTGACAACAATGGTCGATCGATTGGCGGGCATCGAAATTCCACCGGCAAATATTTGATGGGGCGAAACGTTAGACCGAGCGCAAAACTGTTCGAGCTGGTAATGTTCGGTAAGCTCGGTAGAAGCACAGCAGTGTCTCGGTACGTTTGAAAACATCGGGAAATTTCACTTGTATCGCGTACAGATACTGTTCCTCGATCTCTTTTGTCGCCTCTTGTTGCCTTCTTCTTTTTTTACCGAATAAAAAAGTTAATAACAGCGTTCTATGTATATAAAACCGTTCCCAACATTAGCTGCGCTCTTGAACGTTCTATGGAAGCAGAGAACTTTCTTCGAAATTTGACTCTTTCGATCCTCGACTCATCCCCGGAACATTTCCGTGGATCGCGTCGCCGCGCCGCGTCGCGCCGCGCCGGCTCAATGCATCGTGGAAAGATATTATTTGCTTAGAGTGGACCCGATTCCCGACTATGTGAATTATAGGGGTCTCCGACCGTTCGGGCAAGGTAATTCTCGAGGGGATGGCTCTCCCTGCGCGGCGGCTGAACTCGCCGAGTTGTGTTATTAGTTCTGGGCGTTGAATGGTCTGCATGCCTTACTTGCCCGATTATCACGCGCATTGTGCCGTTTGTGTCGTATTTTGCCGCCCATCGGAAGCCCGAATGCTTCCTGTGCACTGCCCAGGCACTCGCAGCTGTTAGCGTCTTAACCAGTCTGCATGGCTCAGCTCCTTCGGCTAGGTGAAACGTGGCTGAAACCGGCCATCTTTTGGAACTACTCGCCTGACCAATTAGAACCTGTTAAGCTCTAGAGAAGTTTCCCGAGAGAGGGTACCTTGAGAAGTTCTAAATATTTCCCAGTCCTTGTGACTTCTAGCGGAAAAATTCAGTAAACCCGAAGAGTTCTAAATTATCCTCACCCCTTGTGACTTCTACCTACAAAATTGAGTACATCCTAGTAACCCGGAAGAGTTCCAAAGATTTTCTGATGTCTGTGATTTTCATCACAGGAAAATTGACAAAGTTCTTGTGATTGCTAAAAAATTGTGCCCTACTCGACGTCAGAATCGATTGCAGAAGATTTTTCGGAACTTATCCAACTGAGTATCGTGCAGATCGCTATCAAATAATCAGAGCGCAACGCGAATTATCGCGGATTACGCGGCAGTCGGATAACAGCGTTATCGACTGCATCGGCGTAATTAACTTGTGCGCTTAACACCCGCACGCAGCAATGTATCCCAAGACGAGCATGAAGCACACAACAAGGATGAACCTGTAGATACGACGACCTACGAGCTACCTGGGAATTGGTCCATTTGTTCTTGAAATCTGCGCGAGTTTGATATATCGAATGCACGCGCCGCGCCGTCTTATCTCGACCCTCCCGCAATCTCGTCTAATTAAACCCGGAACGCGTAGTTATTTCGAATAAAGTCGACCAAAGGGGACCGATAGCATGATTCAAATATTAATCCCTTCTGCAGAGACGATGAGTATGGCTTCCTGCGCCAAATAGGAGATGCCATGTTCCACTCGTGATAAATTACGTATTGAGAAATTCTGTTTTTAATCATTGGAATGCAGACCTTTACGCGAAATAAAAATGTTCTGCTTCAATTTCGAGAGATGAGAGCAATATGGAAAGTTATTCATTTCATTGACAATTTTAATAATATTCTCACATTTTTCGGTCGTGTTTCATCTATCCTTTTTTTAATTATAATTAATTGTCTGAACAATGAAGTTGTAGGTTCAAATGTTTCTCTTTTTGCCACTGTTCTATGATAATTAACAAAAATTACATTTCATGCGTGGCTAATGTGGTCATTATTGTCAGTAAATAAATTGCAGCGCAAGGTATTAATATTACTGAAGAATGCACTATCTGCGTCAACAAGTAACGATGATGAATGTTTCCGTCCAAATCGAGTAGGATCTCGGAAAGTGGGACCTGAGATATTACCTAGATAATAGAGATATAAGCCTGATCCATCATCCTCCAGATTTTTCTATCGTATGACCTGCTACAAGAAAATTCGTAGTCGATACTTGGAACTTGCAACATCTCCTACAGTCTTATAATTCTTCTGGCTAAGCAGCGTTCGTTTGATCAATCGTGAAATTGTGGATTGGTCACTGGAATTCGACCATTTATTTCGAAGAATTGTTTCATAAATTTCCTTTATGTCCAAATTTGATAGTGTTTGTTATTGGAAATTATTTATGAAACGTTTTCGGGTGTAATTTATATTCGTTTCATTCAATTGTAGCGATTTAGCCGACAGAGATATCCATTTTGTGTTTGTTTGATTGTGTTTGATCAATCTCGTGCCGTGAAAATCGCTTTAATTGGTTTTTCTTTGTGGCGCGCTGGCTGTGGCAATTTTTCTGCGCGAATTTGAATAATGCGAATTACTGTGGCCAAAGTATGTTTCTATTTCGATTGAAACATTTTATGTTTCTTATGAAACAGTCTCTAGAACGCTCTTTATATTTGTGATGTGAATTTCGCTTCGCAAATGCAAAAATATACTCCCAACCATCTTAGGCACTATTATATATCATTTTATGTTATTATAGCATTTTATCATTTTACATGATATGGATGACATTTCCGTTCCGAAGCTCCATCTTTCGAGACATCACTGTACAGGGTGTAACAAAATTTAGTGTCATGGATTTGGCAGGTGCTTGTACACCTTCGGATCGGTAGAGATTTGTTAAAAGAAATTGCCGCAAAATTGACTTTGTCCTTGAAATTCAAGGTCAAATTTTTTTATGCTTGCAACCGTTCTCTTATAAAAGAATGTTACAGGTTTTAACGTCGTCTTCCGTTCCTCGAGTTTCTCGTTCTTTGCCATACAATAGAACCATCAAGATTTATCGCTGTTAATAGTCGTGCTTGATCACCGGCTTCGATATGGCCACCATTATTTCGTAAACAAATCCTTAGTCTTTCTTCCAAATTTTTACGAACTTTTTCGTAAATGTTCGGTATAAATTGCACACGGTGAAAAGCGTCCCCGATTCGTGATTTCAATTGCTACATAGTTCTTATTGCCGGTTCTGACCGGTTAACAATATGCTTCACTGCTTCCCAGAAAAAGAAGTCAAGAGGCGTAAGATCTGGGGAACGTGGCGGCCACAAATAAGGTGCAGGTCTTCGCCCTATCCATCGTCTTCCAAACATTTCGGTTAAAAATTCACGTACCGGTCTAATATAATGTGGTGGTGCTCCATCATGCACAAAATAAATTTGGCGACGCCTGTCTTGTGGTATAATTCGCCTCAATCGATTTATGAAACGCGAACGAAGAAACTGAAGATAATGTGTTCCAGTTAATGACTTTGGCAGATAAAAAGGGCCGATAATATTTTCCCCAATGATTCGTGCCCACACATTAATCGAGAAGCGGCCTTGATTAAACCTTTCGATCATTGCATGTGGATTTCGATAGGCCCAGATTCTAGTATTTTGGGAATTCTGAATATTTGTATTAGAAAAATTGCTCTCATCTGTGAAAATCACATTTCGAAGAGACTGTGGATTGCGTTCTAATTTCTTCAGCATCCAGCGACAAAAGCTGCGTCGTAGATGGCGATCACCGTGATGAAGAGCTTGAACTCGTCGAATACGGTATGGACGTAATCCTTCATTGCGAATTAAGCGTAGCACGGTCATGTGCGACACGCCAACCCGACGTGCAATGCCGCGTAAACCCAAAAGAGGATGAGCACGAGTAAGTGCAATTAGATATTCCTCTTTCCTCCAATGAATACGAGGTCGGCCTGCCCATCGATGTCCAGGAGTAATAGCAAATTCAAAATTTTGAAAACGTTGGTCCAATCTTTGAAAATCCCTTCTGTCTGGCATATTCCTAGGATTTCCTTGTCCGGTATTGCTTAAATATTCACGATATATATTGCGAGCTAAGGTGTAATTTCCAAATGCTTCATCAATAGCATGAAGCATCTGACGCACGTTATAACGACGCACGTTTTTATTTCTTCTTCTACTTTGCATAACTGACGTCTAACACTCACTACACGAAAGATCAGAAAAGACTGTGATTATGGGCAGTGGTCATCTGAAAGTTGTGATGTTTACTGTCCTCTATTTGTTTACATCCGTTCCGTTTACAAAATAATGGTGGCCCAAATCGAAGCGGCTGTTCAAGGACGATTGATAACAGCCATAAACCATGATGGTTCTCAACTCAAGGAACGGAAGACGACGTTCAAACCTGTAACATTCTTTTATAAGAGAACGGTAGAGTTGCGACCTATGGTTCCTTTGACAAGTTGGGTCCCCATGGTGAGTAGAATACGATACAAGCATACAAAAATTTGACCTTGAATTTCAAGGCCAAAGTCAATTTTGCGGCAATTTCTTTTAACAAATCTCCACCGATCCGAAGGTGTACGACCCCCTGCCAAAGCCATGACACTAAATTTTGTTACACCCCGTACACTAGACATTCGGAAAAATGACATCCTCCGGTGTCGCTTTCCCGGATGCGCATAATCGGAACAATTGTGCAACTTGTTTTACAAGTAGCCACCGTGCCGCGCCGGTCTCAAAACGATTTCACGTTCCCTTTCGCGCGTTAACGATCTACCCGGCGGCGGCGTGACGAACGACCAAACTGATTCTGCATTCCCGTCGAGACCGTAATAAAGCCCGGGGTGTCACCGTTACAGAAGATACGCCGGAAATAGACTGTCTAACGGCTCCATTGGATCGAAACCCGTGATTGCACGCCAAGATATACTTCTTCTCACTCTCTTTCTCTCTCTCTCTCTCTCTCTCTCTCTTTCCCCGTAGCCCGGTCACGATGAATCAAAAACAGCTGGAGATCTGCCGGATACCGGTTTCTCGCGCCACGAACGATGGAAACGCTCTCTCTTGTGCAACGGTTGATCCACGTTCGTGCGATTGATCCCCTTGTTCGATAGCCGAATGCATTTCAAACAAATTTCGCAACGTCGCTGCGACGACCCAACGCCGTCTGATTTTTATGAAGCCGTCTCTATAAATCACAATTTTTCCACGATTCCGGCTATGGGCGAGGACGACGACGACGACGTGAAACGGGACAACTGGCTTCCCCGGTAATCTGCGAGCCCGTGGAAATGCGAACCGAATGAAAATGATGGATAGATGGACCTTCGCGCTAGAGCGAAAATCGTGTCCCCTGCAAAGTGATTTGTAGACGTCCGTGTCGAACTTCGCGGTTCTAGGTCATTAGAAGAGAGATTTCCTGAAGAATCCACGCAGCAAATGTCTCTTGATTCGATTCGTCGTTGCACGGATTTTAGTGAAAGAAACAACTTATTTAATTGATTTCACTGATGACGACATATTACCGACAGGCGACAACATCAAGCTCAAACTACAAGCTATAAAATCTGCGAAAGCACGAGAGTTCTACTAGATCACATCACCGCACCGACGCGACGGAAGAGATACGATCGATTCGAAGATTTGCTAGTCTGTTCTCTGAAGGAACACGGTTGCTCTCGATAATTTCGATCCGTGGCAGACTACCCGATGCTGTTCAGAGACAGCCGCGCGTTCTTGGACGTGTTGTAACTTCTTCTCGACACGGCAGCGGAGGCAGCGGAGCACCGTTTCCAGTCACGTATCCGAGTCCCATCGAAATCAGCATCGCGGGGGTCGGAATCGGCGGCGATGCTATGTAAAACGCGCGCGCGTCTGACAGAAACGTGAAGCACAACTTCTTCGGGATTCAATGAAAGAGTAAACCGTGGAATACCGATAAACCCTCTCGGCCCTAGCCGAGCGTGTAGCCATTCTTGGCACAGCGAATCGAACGGAGAGCGCCGCGTGATTTGAGGCCGCGCGGTTGCCAAAGGAACCTGATGATCTCCATCTCTTCCAGCAATAAAGATGACAATGCATCCGAATTTCGGGCCGGTTTACTAGCGACTCGAATTGGACGCGTTCCACCCGGCCGAAAGATTAAATTCTTCCGGGTAGACGGCCGCCATTTCCAGTTACGTCCCGCCTTGTTTGATCAAAATTATCATACGTAATATCAATTGTGGAGCCGACGATTTTATCCGCAAAGCAATAAACTATCCACTCTGGCATTCCCAACAAAATAAAATAAAATACATATGTAGTTGTTTGTACCTTCGGGGTAAACAATAAAGCAATTGTCCTAGCAATTGTCCTGGTGCATCAGCTATTGTTTGAGATTCGCGCAATCATAAAGACGTCCGATCGTTTAGACGCTTTTATCATTTCAGGTGCGCAATCAGAAACAAATCGCCTCCGGTGGAGAAATAAATAAATAAACGGCTGAGATCGAGAGCATCTTCGACAACACGACGCGCGATATTATGTTTTAGGATTGTGACGGTCAAAGGTGAAAATTTCAGTGCGCGCCACTGAAAGAAGAAGGAGAAACGAACGCGTCTAGACGCCGGGTATTCAAAACGAACCGTTGGGAATAAAAATTCCCCTCTGTTTCTCAATCTTTTACTGCGACCGTGTACGTGATCCGTTTACCAGCGACGAATCGGTAAAAAGTAATAGCAGTTTTACCACTCCCGCATGCTGAGACCGCTCGGCGTTGTTCGCCAAGATCGATAACCACCGTATCCACCAGCTATCCGTCCGGGATCTATAGATCGAACGCTGCCGCCGATCCTTCCTCTCGAACGTTGCTGTGTTAATTTATTCAGGTCCCGCGGACCTGCATCGTGGATCGACCGCAGTCACGTGCGGTTCTTTTCTTCGACGTTCAACGGGGAATTTATCCTCTTCGCGCGAAAAAGATCGATTCTTTTATTTTGCTATGAAAACTCAGATTAGAACGCTTAATATTTACTAATTTTTACAGCCTGTCTACATTGTAAGACATTCATTCTTGGCGATCCTCCTCTAGGGAGGAATACTGTACCTCAGCTTTCGCTATACCAGTTACGCCAACCGGATGTTCGGGCCCAAACCTATCATTTATATTTTTGGAGCTACTGTTTATTAAGGTGTGCTCCGAACCACCTATATGTCAACAACACGCGAAAAACCGCACATGGGCCACCACCGGCTTTTCCACTGAGCGGTCACCCATCTTACATTGTAAGACAGCAGTAAGACCTCTGTTGATCATTGGCATCAATGAAATGAACGTTGCAGGAACAAATCAACAATCCCAAGACGATTTTCAACTCGCCAACTACTGTAGACTCCGGATGAAGCCCGAAGACGATGAACGCGGCTATTATGCCTCGTACAGACTTGAACCGCGCGACAAACCGCTCGGCGAACGCGCGCATTTTGGCAAACATTTCGACGAACATTTCGGCGCACCGAACGGCGAACTGCAAACGGAACGGATTTGTGCTATTTCCAGAATTTCTTGCGAATAACTATGGGAGCTGCAACGGCGTATACTACACAAAGAAATACAAAAAATTTGGCAGTTTATTGAGTGAATTAAAGTTTCAAAGTGAAATGTTCAGGTCTGTACGAAGCATTAAAGATTCAGATTCGAGATTAAATGACTTGAGATGTTATGACAGTTCGACGAACATTTCGACGAACGGCGCGCATTTCGGCGCGCATTTGTGCGCGCGGTGGATCCATCAGCTCTGGTAACGGCGGCGCGCACGAATACGCGCCAAAATGCATGCCGGAATGCGCGCGGCGCCGTTCGTCCAAACGTTCGTCGAACTGTCATAACATCTCAAGTCATTTAATCTCGGATCTGAATCTTTAATGCTTCGTACAGACCTGAACATTTCACTTTGAAACTTTAATTCATTCAAAAAACTGCCAACATTTTCTGTATTTCTTTGTGCAGTATACGCCGTTGCAGCTCCCATAGTTGTTTGCAAGAAATTCTGGAAATAGCACAAATCCGTTCCGTTTGCCGTTCGCCGTTTGGCGCGCCGAAATGTTCGTCGAGATGTTTGCCGAAATGCGCGCGTTCGCCGTGCGGTTCGTCGTGCGGTTCAAGTCTGTACGAGGCATTAGACAATTTCTAACATCATAGATCACGACGCCATGTTCCGCAGTAGCTGATCCTAGAGCATAGCTCCAGTTTCCTCTCGCAGAACCGAGAAATCGACGATATCGATCGTCTGGGGAGTCCGGTGCTATAGATTCACACGTCGTGGGAGTCCGCTCGCGCGCTTCCCGTCTCAAGAGTCGTCGATATCATCTTTCTCAATCTGAAAAACTCCCGCTATCTATTTTTACGATCCGAAATGTCGGGCCGTATCGACCACCCGCGGCTCGGCCAGAACTCGTATCCATCTCCGGTATCGATTCCCACAGCGACAACCGCTCAAACTTTGTTTTCCGACTCATTACATTCCATTTGCATCGCAGTTCCGAAGCTGTTATACATATACATAGAAATCTCGGAGCCGGCGCGGCGCGCGGCGGTGCCATTCCACGGACTCCACTTATTTTCCCTCGTGGCCGAGCATTTCGGGCGAACTCTCCCGTGAATTGTTAAACGCGAAACGTCAACCTGACAAATGAAACGATTTATCTAATAGCGAAAACACACGCGGCACAGAACCCACCCGAACGTGTGACTTCGATCCACTAACTCTTGTTTCACCGATCCCGGTTTGCACGATGCTTTTGGACGACGCTTTGTACAATATGATGTCTGTCGCTGGATGCGATTAAACACGAGATATTTCTTAGGGGTCCGTTCTACTTGACCGACAATCATTTCTTCGACAATATTTGTAAAAATTGATCGTCTCAATGATTTGGTGAATAAAACAATTTCAGAATATCAATCAGCTTCAGCTTACTGAGATTATTAAAGGAAGAAAGAAATGTCTGTGCGACTCCTGTTTCTTGTAAGTGTGACAAAGAATTTTTATTTTCCATCAAGTTCCGCAGTCATCACCGAAAGTCATGAAATATAATATTAGAAAACGCCGGCGAATTACCGCGAGACCCGTTATCCCAGAGATTCGCAAGAGGTTCGCCGAAGAAAGGAAGATTGCGCCGCGCCGCGCCGGACTCCCAGCGATTAGAATAAATTACCTCTGGCCGGGCGGTTTCTAAATCAGCCGCGAGCGGATTCCTCGCCCACGCTTATTACATTTTAAACACGCCAATTGTCCCCAGGCTGGCTTCCCACCTAATTTTTACCCGATTCTCACGGAATTAAAGCGCGAACGATTATCCCCGCGCGGAAAACACAGTTTTCTCTTTTGAACACCTCGCGAAAACGAAACCGTCGTTGCTGGTTCGAAAGTATTGTTACGCGATCACGATGCAATTCCCAGCGGAAGTAGGTTCGCGGTTAATGAAATTGCCTAAGCAACGACTGCGTGTTACAAAGGCGAATCCCCGGGATCTTTACTGTTATGCAAATGGGGGACGACCAGGCGAAACGATCGTCGAGAGCGCAGCGGACCGGCGCGGCGCGGCGCTGCGACCTCCTAATTTTAATTAGGATCGCTATCAATTCCTGTTTCTACCGAACGTTCCGATCTTCTTTCTTTCTTTTACTCTTTAGAACGCGCGGAATTGGGTCGTCGATGTTTACTTATTCGCCATCGGATGCGATCCAATTTTTAACGCGACTCTCTGCTCGTTACATTGAAAAAAGGTAACCTAATTTCCACCGGATGCAGAGCTTATGTATAATTTGTAATCAACACGGAGGTGGGTTCTCTGCTTTCTAAATTCGGAGTGGCCCAATTCAGGATTCGGTGGATATTCAATCGTCTTTTTTTAAATGTATATTGGATTATTAATTATTACTCGTGTTTCAATGCTTGAAGGCAATTTTGATTTCGTTGAATTCAGCTTGATGTAAAATATGGATGTTGATCACTAGACTGTGGATCTCTATGCAAAATATAATCTAACTCCTGAAAATTCACAGTTTAGCTACAGTCCTACAGTGCTGATACTGCCGACTAAATAGAAAATGGTCCCCCATCGCAATCAACAGCAGACTCTCACGTCGTTCACAAAATAAACACCGAGGACCGCTGAAGTTGCAGCGGCTACCATCTGATTTTTCCTTATCTGGCCATTGTTACGCGTAACAATGAGTACACCGCCGTTGTTCGCCGCTTTTGTGCAGCGTTTTTTCAACGAGATGGTGATTCTTGAATTAAATTACTTAGAAGCAAAAAGAGGACGATACAGGTCATAATGGAACCGGGCTCGCGAGCGGGAACCGCTCCTACGCGTTTGATGTCGCGGATTTTTTCTATTTTGCCCTGGTATAAGCTTTGATCGGAAAGCTTTTATACGGGGAATAATAATTCCATGCTAATACCTCCGGCCACCGCGAACAGAATGTTCATGAAATATTAACGAAGATTCTTCATCGGTTTGCCTTCCTCCGCGAGTTTTCTTCGTTTCCGTTTCGATTCGCGAAAGTTACTTCGCGCGCACGATCTCCTATTCATTTCGATTATTCGTCGAAAGCATTTTGGAAGCTACTAGGGTATCGCGCGCACCGTATAAATTCTGATGAATATTTTCGGCGGAGACCGGGGCTCTCGCGCTGATTTAATAACACGGAAAATCGCGGCTGTTTAATATTTATCGTCGCATCTCGCTGACGAGCGAACGGACAATCCGATCGGTTGGACACGATTTCCCGTATCGAATCGGATTTACATCCGGCCGGCCGATTCGTTATTTTAGATACATACACCGTTGCACCGAGCGCGACGGAGTGCAGATCAATTTTTCCTTTGCTCCTCATGAAATAGGTTGTCGCCGCTAACGCGCTGCTCGAGGCAATCAAAATTAAACTGGGGCTCGGACACAGAAAATTTTTTGAAACACAGATTTCGTTCGTTTTGTGGAGAATTTTTTGGTTGATGATAATACTGTTTTACGAATATTTAAATTCAGCAGGAACTGCCTGTTTTTGTGTCGGTTATGCAACAATACAATATGGGATTGTTCAGAATGTGTTTGGTTTATGTGGAAATGGTAGATAGTCAACCGAAACCATAATTTCACAAATGAAAATGGCTCGGAATCTAGCAGCACATACAAAGAAACGAAAGGAAACAAAGAAAAAGGTACAGGAGGGAACAACCGGTACAACAGAGAATAAAATCAAACGAGCGTGGAGTGGATGCCACGAGTGTGGACTGGATGCCACGAGTGTGTTTCTACATGCTCGGGAAGATCAATCCCTGGAAGAAAAACGTCGATGGCGCACTCGGCGGACGAGAATGGTGGTTACAATGGGACAGGCTTTATTTGCAGCGGTATATCCATTCAGCACTCATCTAAACGGCTGGCACAATGGTCGGGGCCACGTGCAGGGGCTCACGGGAAGATCCAGAGCGTTGGGTGACTGCCCATCGAAGCCGGCACTCGGTAACAAGTCTTCTTCCCTCCCCGACCTGTTAAATCCATCGGGGTTCCATCGATTATGGTTTCGCCGAGGGGTTCTCCCTCTCTCTCTCTCTCTCTTCCTCGTTATCCCATTGTTTGGTGAAAAAATCGACTTCGCTCGGAATATCCGTTCACTCTGTTCGCAGAGCAGTAGACGGAGAGAAAGTGAAAGAGAGACAGAGAGAGAGAGAGAGAGAGAGAGAGAAGAGGAGTCGGATCAGCGGCCAGTTTCCCGCGGTCATTCCGCAGCCGCCGCGCCGCCGCCGTCGTGTCGTCCCCTCTTTATATGTCCTCTCCTCTGAAACGGCAGGCAGGGAGACGAGAAGACGTCTTTCCCGATTTAATGAAAGAGTCCCATCGTGCCCGAATCGATCTGCGCCCGGGAAACTCTGTGTGTCTCCTTTTCATTCGGCCGCCGCGCTCTCTGCGTGTCCGCGTGCAATCCGCGTCTGAGTCGCGTCCCAAACAAATACCGGGTTCGGCCAATATCGATCCCCCATCCACAGACGTATCTCTCTCCTCTCTCTCTCTCTTTCATTCCATCTTCCGTTATCCGGACTCTTCCCGCGCCGCGTTCGCCTCCGACAATAGGGACTGCTTCGACCAAATGCAGCTGAATTACTGGCTAACTAATGAAACCGATTTGAACGGTTTCGGTTTTGTTTGCGGCGTTCTTCCCCTTCGCCCCTTCACCCCTTCATATCTTCAATGCGCGGCTCTTTAAATATTTTTCACGTCGTATCTCCGTGTTGTTTCCTCTGCCCTTTGCATTCCGTGAGATATCCTTTTTAGTTGAGGCTCTTTTGTATTCGTGGGAGCTGAGGGTGTTATGGTTTTCTTTGGAGGTTCATGATGCTTGGGAATTTGTTGCATTTGCATTTCTGAAAGGCTTGTCTCTAGAGAGAGGTGTGCTTTTTCTTTTTGTTTCTGCGGCGCTCGCAATCTGTGGCCTTTTGCATTTATAATGCTCTCTTGGTGTACTCTCTCTCTCTTTTTCTTTTTATCATTTTGTAAACACCTGGCATTTCCTTTAAGAGAGGTATAATACGACCCTTTTGTAGTCGTGGGACTTCGAGAATAGATTTTGGAAGATAACTTTGCATTCTTGTATTGATGTCTTTGTATTTGCTACTCTGCATTCCTTACATCTTTAGACTTTTAGTATTTTTCTGGAATTGTTGAAGTTGAACTTTTGTATTCTCATCAGTGTTGGAATGTTGGTTGACCCCTTCGAGTATTCCCATCACACAGTTTGAACGTTGACCCTTTTGTATTTCCATCGCAGTTGGAATGTTGACCCTTTTCATTCCTTGAACTTTTGGAACTGTTGCACTATCCCTTCAACATTCATTCCCTAAAATCCTTGGAGAATTTCGGAGGGAATGCATAAAATCCTGCTGCCTCATGATGAATTCTCATCAACTAAATGAATTAGGTGGGAGTTTCTCCGCTCGCGGTTCACCGGCCACCGCATTAGAGGACCGGAAAGAACAACGAATCGCTGCGCCGGATGTTGGTCAATTTGCCTACCGGTAAAAACCGAAGCGACTAGTTAACCAGTCTGGCGGGCCAACAACGATAAATTTTCGAGTGGAGCAGTCGGTCAAATGAACTGCCCCGAAAACCGCGAGCCCTTATTTGCCGCGTAACCAGTTCGACCACGCGGCGAACACACTGGTCGCCGCGCCGCGCCGCGCCGGTTCCATTGTCGCGAAACGTGCGCGCCCTGTGGCACGGAGTTTCGGGATTCTTCCCCGTGAAACAGTGCCGCGCCGGTTTCCACGAGCCACGAGTTCCCGCAAACTACGTGTGGTAACCGGGGCCGAAACTCGGGGAACGCGCCGCGGATAAATTTCCAATCCGCTCCAGGATACATTCGTGCCTTCGTGTTCTCACAGCCTGGTGCCGCGACTCTGTCGAAGTTCGAGACGTGCCTACTTGCTAGCGGAAGACGATCTTTATCAGGAAAACAAATCTGCGTGTAGTCTACTGATAAGAAAAGAATACACGGTGTGAATACGCTTCATAGACAAGCACCAATAAAGGTGCTTTTACGGCGGGCCTCCGCGGCCCGGGCCGCCGGGACCTTTTCTCGTAAATTTTCGTGCGGGTCGACAGGCCCGCTGTTCCCCGCTATGCGTGGCAGAAAAAAAGGTTTCGTCTCTTCACGGTTACTTACAAAATGAAGGTATCCTACCGCCTTAGAGGGAAGCTAATGTTTACCTAAACGAACCATGAAGAGACGAGACCTCTTTTTCTGCCACGCACAGCAGGGAACAGCGGGCCTGTCGACCCGCACGAAAATTTACGAGAAAAGGCCCCGGCGCCGCGCCGGCGGCCCGGGCCGCGGAGGCCCGCCGTAAAAGCACCTTAATCCATCGAAGTCGTAGCAAGTCGTACCAAGATATTGACGAAGTCGTACCCAGCTGTGTGAAAGGTTCTTCGTCCAGTCCTTAACACTTTATTACCGGTAGCCTATTACGGTAGGCTTTACAATAATTTTGCTGTACCAGATGGAAAATCTTCTTTTACACAATAATCCCGAAGGAAATTATTGGATTATGTTATCGAGAGTGAGTTGTTGGTTTATGATTAAAGTTACTGTTGCTATTAAAGAATTCTTTTCAAAAATCCTCGGCCATGGACCATTGACTTTCAGCAGTTATGGAATAATCACCTGTAGATAATGTGTGAACAGTAACAATTCACTGTCTCGACTTAAAGTCGTAAAATCTACGCAAATGACTCTGACAATTCGATGATCCACTGCAGCAGAGTAGATTGAAGACAATTCGAGCATCGCTTGTATGTACATAACCGAGTAAAGCAAAGCAGAGCAAAACAGAATGAAGGAAAGCGGACCGTAATACGTATGTATCTCGCTGGCATAAAGCAGCCGGATCCTCGATGCTTCTGTCGCGTCAATTGACCGGAAGTCCAAGTCGCAGCCGGCGTTCAAAAGCACGAATAAGAATCGAAGGAAATGGAGGTTCATGGGTGGGTTGCGATGAAGTTGTTCTTCCTCGAGAAGAAACGTGGAGACGACGACGGGGGATTCCGAGTTACCTCTCGGGCTAGGAAAATGAAGCTGGTCGAGCAATTGTCGACCGTGTTCCGGCGGGACTCGAGGGCCCGTGAAAACTTTGCAATTCAATATGGCCGTTCGACCGGACGTCCGACCGTGACGGATGCGTTCCTCTCTCCGCTTTCTTCGGAGAATTCGCGTAATCCGCCGACCAGCGTAATATTCGGAGCGTACGAGGAAAGTTTTCCGGGTAGAGCGAGAGCCGGATCGCTGAAACACCGGATTAGATTTGGAAATCCTGGCGACGAGCTAGAGAACCGGTGATTCTCCATAGAAAACGGCGCAAAGGAAAAGTTGTGTGAAATTCTTGCGCCACCGTCGCGAATATTGTGGCATCTTAAACAGACCGATTGACGGTGGCCACTTCCTTTTTGGCTTTCACTATGTTCGAGATTGCGTCTATATAAATCCATAAATCTAGTTGTACAAATTTGAACAAGTGGGCAAAACGAGCAGGACGGAATGCCATTTTTACAATGTTAAAAGACGCGATCGGACGGGGAGAATCGTCGAACCGCTTCACGTTCGAAGAGACACGAATTCGGTAGGAACCGAATTCGATTCCCGAAGCAAGATGATGGATCGTCCGTTGGAAGGGTTTCGGTAGAAAGATAAAACCGTGCGTCCGCGGAACAGATATCTGCCTCCCTTTTGTTATATTCTTAACCATTTTTTCCCCATAGAATCTGTTCGGGCCAGGCCGCTCCGCACCGCTGCGCTGTGCCGGCGAATTCACTTTTCCCTGTTGTTTGCCCGACAAAACGGGAAAACAGAGCACGATGAAATACCGTCGTTCGACGGTGCCCGATTTTTTTCTTTTATGATACGCGAATGATACACGAGCCCCCGGTATCTCTGTAATCTGTTGACCGGGCCTCTACAATTCACTCGGTGACTTTGATTAATCTGCCATGAAAGAGTTCCGCGCGCGCGGACTGAACCGGAGCCGTGCTAGCGCGCACGCTGAAAAAAGAGGATCGATTTTATTAACTCAAGATTAAAACGCGCGCGGCCGATCGCCGCGTCACCTGTTCCGCGAATGATAAGTTTCGCTCTGATCGCTCGATGAAAGCTTTCCCCACTCTGCGAAACACATTGGCGTGTATAGACTGAACGCGCAGTGGTCCGACTGCCACAATTAGCTGGACAAAATCCATTATTATTACAAGCTTAAAATAACAATTATCCGTATCATTTACAAGTACGTCTTGAATTCCTTTTGCATATCCCTCTACTGTTGTACATTTCAAATCAACTGTATCACGAATAAATTTAATTTTGTAAAAATGAAGAATTGTGTCACCCACATATGATCAACGCACGACGCACAACGAACGATGAAGTAGCGTGTTAAATAGTGCTCAGTAAGTAGATTCAGATTCATCGCACAGACTTCTGCAAGAAGAAACACACAGAGAGAGAGAGAGTCGACGTTGGCCAAACAGGTTTGCGAAACAAACGAGAAAACGATCGAGACGATTGGCGTTCTCGGATCCAATTAGACCGTGGAAAAAGAGGATTTCGCGAAGAAAACTGGGCGGCATAGAGGGGGAGGGGAGGGGAGAGTATCGACGTGAAACACGGGAAACGAGGTCGAATAAAAAGAAAATTGGCTGCTAAGCCAAACGAAGTGAATATTCAGAAGAGAGAGAAAGAGAGAGGCGGATGAGAGCGTTCGCCGAATGGGACCGGGCTAGTCGAGAATATTAGAACGCCTCGCGGCGGGGGTGATCGAGGGATGGATATAGGCGAGAGAATTTATCGGGGGGTTGGTTTATTAGCCATTAAGGAAGAACCGCCCCGTCGAATATTGTCCCAGAGCCGCGTTCCGAAGCGTTTGACTGTCGATCGCAGCGCACACAAACGGAGAGGTCCGGATCCGCATGCCGCCCGCGCCGCGCCGCGCCGCGCCGGCGACGAAACCAATGATCCGCCCGGTGTAAGCTGCACGAGATGCAGCCTGCATCCGAAGGGTGGAAAATTGAAATTGAGCCGGCGACGTTCGGATATGTATACTTCGATGTCAGCGACGGATGCCTCGCGCACACGTCAAACTATTTTGCCTCGCGTAATCTCCCACGGTCTTCGACTGCGTGTCTCGTCGCGACAGCGAAACATTCGATACACACTTTTTCTCCAGCTCTCCACCAGCGTGTGCCCAGATGAGGGGAGTCACGCAAAAATTTGTACCCCCTCTCTGATGTCCAGAGCAGTTGCGCGACTGCGCGACCAGTCTACGGTCTTACAAGGGGAGTGCAAGCTCTTCACCTCTCAGATTTAGTTGAGACTTTACAGAGTTATATAGATCTCGTTCCCCTGATTACGAATATAGGGGCAACTACCCAGTAATTTTCGAGATATTTGCAAATTAAAGTTTTATGGATAGTTTTATTAAATTTTAGTTCACTCTGTTACCTAGTAATGGTGTGGCGTAGCGGCAGCGAGCTGAACTGCTGGGCCCGGGTTCGAGTCCCGTCATAGTAACTATTTTTTATACTTTTTTTTACTTACAATTAGTAACAGAGTGAACTAAACTGTCCATAAAACATTAATTTGCAAATACCTCGAAAATTATTGGGTAGTTGCCCTTGTAACGGGGTATATTCGTAATCAGGGGAACGAGATCTATAACTCTGTAAAGTCTCAACTAAATCTGAGAGGTGAAGAGCTTGCACTCTCTCCTTGTTAGTGGGGGACGTTGGAGTGTGCGCATTGCTGGAATAGGATAGTGGAAGGGGTAAGTAGGGGCTTACCGTGCATCCGATTGGATGCAATCTGGTCAGTCTGGTTTCCACGGACGTTCGTAGCGAAATCTTTTGCTATTCCATTGGACGAGAGCATCGATTTTATTATTCGCTTGCTATTAGGTTGTAAACGAAAGTTCGTTTCCATTATGTATACGGTCTTTGAAAATTTTTAGTAACGCCGAACAACTGCAAACAATCGAAAAATTTGGTTGAATTTAATCATTTACATAGCTGTACAGTGATTTCAGTGTCATGGTAACAATTCCTGGCAACAATTGTAGCCTTCCACTGCACAATGAATTTATTTTCTTTTATCAACCGCCATGTACTATGTACACTTCAGAAACAATAGCACGGCAGATCCTTTCGTGATTTCCACTCGCTTTTGCTTCACGCTTCAATCCATTGTGTAAACATGTTTTCCTCGTAATTCCGCGCTTTAAATCGAATGCAAATCAAACTGAGGCACAATTACGGAAAAATCAAAGGTCTCAGGTGCGGAGAATAAACGAGAGTGAAAAGGGACGAACGCGTTTCGATTAAATTCATAAAAAAGCGTCGTCCGTGTAATTTCTTTTGTCGCGTGTCGCGAGATAATTTATTCGTCGACTTTACGGGAAGCAGAGTACAATCGGCGAAGAAAAACCGGGGAAATTTCCGTAGCTGGGTTTCGGACGGGGAACAACCGCATCACGATTCACGAATTCGTACCGGGATTTCGTGGGGAATCGGAGACAGCAGTTGATTTAGGAGCGAAATCCCCGATGCGATGCTGGTGCATCGTAAAATCAAAGCAAAGGCTTCCTTTCCCGTTTCATTTTCCGCGAATCGTTTGCATTTCATCGCCGTTCTATACAGCTGCGGGCCGCGTGTCCCGCTCCGGCCCGCTCCACGTTGCTTTTCTATCGAATCAAAACCGAGCCGGGAATTGCTTCCACCGTGAAAATATCTGGAAACTATCAAAGGCTAGTCCCGACTCCAAAGAAATGCCCCGAAGTTTCTGGAAATTTTGTTTTCATTTTTTCCCAGCGCAGCGCAACATGTGATGTCAGGCTTTTTTAAAAAAGAAACTAACTAGGCCGCGGTTGCGTGCTCGAGTTTCTATAATTTTGTGGAAACGAGATTCCCGTCGGCATGTTCAAAGCTCTATTTCGACTCCGCGGTTCCAGAGTGACACGTAAACGCAGCTTCTCGGATTTATTGTTTTCATTGTTTCGTAGAATGTTCCGCGAGCGAGCAAATATTTTCAGCGTAGCGATGCTAAATTAAAGTAATTACGAAAATAGTAAATACAGTATGTTGTAGATTTTCAAGATAAAACTTGAGGGTTCATTTCTGTCGCAAGTAGAAACAACGAACAATAGTCGGACGCGACGAAAAGCTGCTCTGGTTATTCTGAAATTGCATTTTTTCCAATCTCGTTTTAAGTTTAATTTGTATGCGCCGGGTTATTTTATTTTGCAATTAAATCTTTATACATAAGGCCGTACTCTTTCGTTGGGATTTAAAGTCCATTCCGAGCGACGCGACGGTAAGGGGAAAAGCTAAGCGAAGAACGCTATTACAAGAACGTATCGACGGAAACGTCCGCGCGAACCTAAAAAACTAATTTACAGAGGGAACGGACGGAAGGAACGTGAAACGAAGAGAGACGGGGAAACAAGAACGCTTTTGATCCTGTTGCATATGCATACGGGTATTTCGCGTATGCAAATCTTCGGCTAGGACAATATTGTTTTCGACACTCGACAAAGCGGTATTGCCGAGCTTCGACGCGCCCGAATTCCAGCGGAATCTTTCTGCCACTGTGAACCGGGTAGCTAATCTCGGAAATAGAATTTTCGTCTACGTAAAAAATCACTTGTCAACTATTTCACAGACGATACGATTTATGGTACATATAGCATTTTCGACTAAAAATGTGTTCCGAGCTTTTCGCCTGTTACATCATGCGCGAATATCCTACAAAAAACTGAGGTAATTATACAGAAATGAAAATATACTCACGAAAGAAAATTAGGAATTTTTTCGATCGAAAATCATATTCCACATTTTCGGTATTGCCAAGTCATTTTTTGCCAAATGAACTGCTAGATCAGGTGTTACGTCGCAAATCGCAATGCTTTCCTTGCGGAGAGTCTGTAACATTGGCACGGGAACAGACGAGCGGTAACCTGTTCCCTTAGTGGAGGACCCAAAACGTGGTGTTCATTTGAGCTTAGACGCAGGTTTCAAGATAAACAATAACTTTATTTACTATTAAACCAACATAAGATATAAGAAAGATAAGAAAGTCATAAGTTAAAGAAAGTATAAATAATTAAATAAAGAAAAATAAGAAGAGTATTAAAGTGGCAAAGAGGGGATGACTCTACGTGTTAACAATTTATTGGCTGGACTCTAAATATTATTTTAATTATGAAAAAGGGGATTCAGGTAAAATTTTCAAGGGAGGGCAGTGGCGAAGTTCCTCGTGGTCTTCCGACAATCTTCTTCACAAACGATGGGGTTGAAGACGATGTTCTCCTCCAAGGTGCGCGAAGCATCAGCACCTTGTTGGTAATAACTACCGGGGATCGTTCCAGAGTGAATTCCAATTTGTTGAGCGCTCCTTTGGGGTATGTTAATACCTCTACTGCACATTTTCACTGGCGAGAAGGCGTAAGGCTAAAAAATCATCTATGAGCGGGCGGTGAAACTATGTGGCCCGTTGGAGTGAGGGAGGGGTTGGTCGGTCGTGCGACAGACAAAGGCAGCGGCAGGTTAGAAAGCGATTTCTAGGCACCGCTCTAGAAATCGGGCGCGTTCCATGCTTTGGATGCATGAGAACGTGACACAGGCATCGAAGATGAAACGTCGAAACGAGACGGTGAGACGGGATCCAAATTATAAATAGATCCGCAGCGTTTCAGCTGTGTACGGATTCGCCAAACTGGAACCGGAAGCTTGAAATCGACGTTCCAATGAACATTAGAATGCAAAGCGACAATTAGAAACAGAACTCCGATCTGAAACTGCAATCAAAACTTCAATTAAATCATACCGCCGCGCCGCGCCGTCCGAGCTCGCTGAAATTAGACGTCCCGTAGACCGGAGATTTAGTTTCAGCCAAAAGCGTTGATCATTCTCATTCAAGACGAAAAAGGTTTTACAATAGCGCTCTCCCGATTTTTATGACAGCCGCTACCGCTACATGCCGCGCCGCGCCGTCGTGTTGCCGCGGAGGTCCGCTCAAAATATTTAAATTGAATCTCGAAGTTTAATTGAAAGCGGTAACTAATTTGCAACCGGAATCAGAAGGAGCAGTGAAACTGTAGTTAGCACCTGTCTGAGACCGGGACTGTTGGCTAATCTGGACCTGGAAATAGCGAACATAATTCTCCGCGGTTGGGAAAATTAAATGAAAGTTGCTGTCGAAATTGAAATTCTGGAGGTCGGCTATCCGATTCAGAAAATACGAAAGTAACACGAAAACGTTGCTCGTTGCGATCAGATCTGGGCAAGCATGGTCCCAGCAGCATGGTTCAGAGATGAACCATTAATCTTGAATGATAATCGTAGATTCTCAAATAAATCCTAAAGATACACATAGATTAGGAACTAGTTTCACACTGGATACAAAAGTACAGGCAATCGAGCTCAAATCCTTCGCGTACGGGACATACAACAGAAAACCTGGTCCGTACATCCTAACTGGCTGCAGAAGCAAATCTGAAACGAAACGGGAAGCGCACAAGCGAAATACTAACGAAACCTAGCTGTCACAGTTACGAAGATGCAATCAAGATCTGGCTGGCCGTTCGTCGCCGACTACAGAGACGATCCAAGAGATCCGGGAGAGACCAGGATCGCGGGAGCGATTCAAAAGCAGAAAGAAATTGGTGAAATTCAGCGGCGGTTCTCGTCTTTCATCTTTTCCACTTTGGCGACAGGATTCGCGCGTCACGCGGCGCACAAACGAACGCGATTCCCTTTACAAGCGTGTTCCTCTGGAGAAGGAGAGGTGAAACGTCTAGGGGGAAAGGTTCAGGATCCAAGAAGGAAAATTTCCCCACCGAACGATCCTCTTTCGAACGTTGATCCGTCGCGATACGCGCGTGTCGTTAGTTTCTTTAAACAGGCTCGAAGCGGTAACGAGTTTCCTTCCTTCGTTCTCGCCGCCACCTTTTCAAGACCACCCTCAGGGCCCTTCCTCTCGATTTGCCTTCTCGGTAACGTTCCTAAGGGACTGCAGCTAGCGGTTTCCGCTTCTTTCCACGCCTCGAACCTTTATTAACCACTTTCTGTTCGTCGCGCATTTGCATGGAGACGAGTCGTATCTGCTTCGCGAGATTCCTTCGGATTGGACAAATTGCCGGCTGGAAAGCAGCGCAGCAGGGCTAAACACAAGGATTCACGGAACGATTGCTTCTGGAATTTCGGGGAGAATTGTCGTAATCCTGCGTCTCGAGTGGCGGTCGTTTCGAGACGTTATTGAAGTTTATACGAATAAGTTTAACACTAAACCTACCACTGCCGGTCAAATGACCGGTTTTTCAGGTAAACGGATACGGTGTGGCAGATTTTTATTTCCTACTGGGTGATTCAAAATTAGTGTTGCCGTTCTAGACAAATATATTTAATTTGTGGAATTACTCTACGCTTTGAAAACGTGGACTCACAACAATTTTCAAAAGATTTGCATTTTACGGTGCAATCATCCCCTAAACGTCGCACAGTGGGCTGTATGCCCGATTTCAGCGGCCACAGCTAATTCAAAATTCGCTCACTATTGAAACTGCTGTAACTTTGCTAAAATTTATCCAAATTTGATGAAAAAACAACCATTTTAAAGCTTGAGATTTCTACTTTTTGTGCTATATACCGTTTTTACTAAAATGGATGTTTTGAGTGCAAAATCCGTCCATAAATAGGAGCGTATCAGATTGTAAAGTTTGTAGCTATTTTCCAATCAAGTACTGCGGATTATAATCAATCTTTTAACGTTATTCGTCTATTTTATGTATACTATCGAAAAGTATAATCATTTACATTTAAAATATCTTTTTAAAAGACTTATTACAAAGATTGTTGTTTTTTAAATATACAGGGTGAGTCACCTAACGTTTGCACCTCAAATATCTTTGTTGTTTCCAAAGATACGTAAAATATGGTAAGGACAAACTTGAATGGTACAATGGGGCTGACACGATGCCAAAAAAATTTAGTTTTTATGTCATTTTTTTTAGAGATATCAAGGTCACCTGAACTTTTTAAAATGGAATGTCCTATTTTTTCTACCATAGATCGATAGAGTATCAAAGTCTGAGTATAAAAGTGTTGACCTTCATATGACCTAAACCTAATAGTTAACGAGATAATATCCAAAGAATATAGAAAATTACTTGGATAATATCTCGTAAAATATTAGATTTGGGACATATGCAGGTCAATACATTTGTACTCAGAATTCGACAGTCTATCGATTTATGATACAGAAAGTAGGTGTTTCCAGAAAAAAAATCAAGGTGACCTTGAAATGTCCTCTATGCCTCCACCCACGCAGAAAATGTTTATTTTTCATCACTGAAATTAAATATCTTCATTAAGTGATATACATACTGATGTAATTTTTTCCACTTTTCAGCGTAAACTGACTGATCAAACTAAATACATTAAAAAAATAGAGACAAAGATTATATTTACAGTATTCTACAGTATATATATATATATATTGAGCGTTTATGAGTTAAACAGTTCCCTCATATACCGAATGCGAACATGCAGAATGTGAGAAATGCTGCGATTTTCGCGCGCGCGCGAAGGCCATTTTTTTCGTAGAACAACTATAAAACACGGAGTAGCGCATAGTAGCAGCCGTTTTTTCTTGCATCTTAATCAGAAAACTTCAAAGAATACAATGGCACAGAAATGAACTCCCGATCGCACCCGTAGGTATAACAAAGTCATTACCAAAGTCTTAGAATCATAAAAAAGTGACGGAATCGTTGGTTATCTTTAAATATTAATAACTAAAAAAATGTATAGAGTACAAAACTGAATTTCTCTTAAAAGTATACCTTATACTTAGCTAACAAAACTTTTATAAAACAAAAATCTGTTAGTGTATGTAAATAAGGTAACAATTACTAATAGGTGAATTCGTTGAAGAATGAAAGAGTGTTAACAGCATTTTAAACTTCCGACAAATTTCAGTGCTTTATGGATACATGAATGCGAAAACGAATGATGGGAGATTGTTCCTCAGATATTCAACTAACTCAAGCCACAAAAATTTTACAATTTATGTAAAATTTTAAAAATTGAGTTTTGACCGCTGAAATCGGGCATACAGCCCACTGTGCGTCGCCCCCATAGAGAACCGATGAGAACGAGGCTTAACCAGAGAAGGGGGATCGCGATGCCCAAGGGGCGTGCTCAATATTTCCTTAATAATCCGTTATCAAAAACAGACGAGAAAGGGGTGGATCCTCTCTTTCTCGCAAGTGGGCGTCGAAAGACATTTTAAATGTTGAACGAGCTCGTTTTTTTCTGTGCTCGTTAGCGCTTCGACGCGACGCTCTTTTTTCCGCCCCGTGTGAAATTTGTTGACGAGACTGGGGGCAATGTGATTAAAAGTTAATGTTGTTAAGGGGAACGTGTTCGTGCAGAGAATAGGATTTTATAAGAATCTAAAAGAAAAGTATTATTTAGTAAATAGTACTTTTTATTAGTAAAAAGTACCGGTAAAACTTACGTTTAGGGGAGGCAGCTCCAATGACCTTGACCTTGACATATGTTGTCGAAGACAAGGTTCTGAACAACTTTTGTCATTACAACTACCCGGCGCTCGCTCTTGGTTTTCGAGATATTTGCAAAAAACTATTGCTAATACTGTATTGAATTTTACGTTTTCTTGCATGCTCCGTGACAACGTAAGCCTGTTCCGAGGCGGCATCTGTTTATTTTCTGTTTATAAACATGTTGTGGAGATGAGAAGTGACCATTCCACACCTACCCACCCAGTGTTTCTAAAAAGAAGGTTCTCACATTATACAGCATAAAATCAACTGAGACCAATACAGCATACATGTATTATATTATCGCATTTGATTGTAAAACAAATTGGTATAGTGGTTTTAGTTGATTTTATATTGTTTAATGTGAGAACCTTCGTCTCAGAAACACTGGGTGAGTGTGAAACACTGGGTGGGTGTGTGTGATATTGTCGCTTGTGGTATCGTGTGTTGGATAATACATGTATGCTGTATTGATCTCAGTTGATTTTATATTGTATAATGTGGGAACCTTCTTTTTAGAAACACTGGGTGTGTGTGTGGTATTGTGTGTTGGTTAGGTTAGGTGGGGGTATCTCGAAAACTAATTCTGATTGCATGAATTTTCCATTACTAGTTCAAATTCTGTATTTACGCTATATACAATGCAAAAATTATTCGATCAGAATTAGTCATTGTTAGGTGGTGGGGGTGGAGAGCGAAAATCCAGAAGTAGTCTTTCAAAATTGAAAGCTCACCCTATATATGTAGAGTGACACTCTGTTCTGTTTTCTCTCTGATACCCACAACGTGTTTACAAACAGAAAATAAATAGATGTGCCGCCCCGGAACAGGCTTACGTTGCCACGGAGCATGCAAGAATACGTAAAATTCAATACAGTATTTGCAATAGTTTTTCGGAAATATCTCGAAAACCAAGAGCGAGCGCCGGGTAGTTGTAATGACATATGTCAAGGTCAAAGTCATCGGAGCTGCCTCTCCTAAACGTAAGGTTTACCAAAGTACCTACTATCGAATCACAAAAATATCAAAAAATTCTACGAGAGAATATAGGTCATTCCTTCAATTTTCCCCCTCGCTTCTCGTTTTCGAAATTAATCGATTCGGTAACAGCAAGCTCAGATACTACCCCCAGCCTATACGTACCACATAATACGGGCTGGAAAGCCTCGTTTCCGCGATCCTAATCACTCGTGGGTTTCCCTCGAAGCTCATAAATTTCCAAAATCGATTATCCGGACGCCGGCCGATTCGATAAGAAGAAAAAGCCGGCAGACAATGAGGGCGGACTTGAAACGCGGCCCCGATCCGACGATCCTAAATTACAAAACGATTGTCCGGGTCGCGTCTGCCGCGAGCATTCGTGGAAAACAACGCGAGCCGGGAAAACGGAAAATCGAAACAGCACGTTTATCGAGTGCAGGTAGGAAGCGATCGAAGTGGTGCTCGGAGGAAACGTGGTCGGCATACCCGTATCCTTGCGTCGATTCTCTCTCTCTCTCACTCTCTCTCTTCTTTTTCTCCCTCTCCGCCTCTTCTTCTTCTTTCTTTTTCCCCTGGTTCGACTCGATAACCAACCCCCTTCATCCCCGTGCCAACCCCTCCCACGCGATCCTACCCGCACCTTTCCGATCGGCTCTGTTTTTGTTTATCCGACATCGATATCGTGCACCGAGGGTTCTCCGGTGTCGACTTTTGTATTGAAAATCAACTCCTGCGGGTCTGCCTTCTGGCCAGACGACTTTCATCCCCCTGACCGTTCATCCCCCAACCTTCTGTTACAACCTTACTCGAAACGCGTGCCGCTTTTTGTTAGCTGTCTGCTTGCGAAGCGCGGGCTCCGCTTTCTGGGAAAGTAAATGCCTGAGAATCTTATGCGGTCGAGACTGGAGATCGAAATAAACAACTGCATTTTGTAGCTAAAAATTTCTGTTGGAACTTGCGTGTTGACATTCTTTTTGTATTTTACGCAGACGTAATTATCACACAAAGATCCACAGTCAAGAATGAATGTGTTGATAGGGCTGTACGACGTTTTTAGTAGACACATTTCACACGAATTGTACTAAACATTTGATCATCAAGCTATTCAGATTCTCGCGAATACCTTGAGCCCTTCTGTACTTTGTGCAAGGGATCCGTCGCTCCTTGCCGACAGCCCTCTTGTCTTTTCTACCCCAGGATCCTCTCTTTCGCTCATTCGGTATCCGAGTCGTGAATTTAATACCTCGTTGCAATGAGAGCTTAATATACCAGCGAGCGTTTCTCTGGTAATTTATGCAAAGACGAAGACGCTTCGTCGGCTATATGCATATGCCTGGCGGGATCAACTGTTAGTCGAGTGTTGATGATACTTTTCGGCGTGACACGCGGCTACGATGCGCGATGGCGTTGCCAGGGCGAAAGTAACGAGAAGGGGAGTGGTTTAATTAAAAATTTTCTCCTTGTAATCCTGGACGTAGTAATTTGCTATTTTATGCAGCGATTTCGTTCCTGTTTTATACCCCTGCTATCCTTAGCGCGATGTTCCAATCTCTTTTTATTTATTGCACACTTTTCAAAGTTTTCTCTGCTCGGCAGCTCATTAGAATTATTATAGCATAATTATTTTCGTCATAAAAATGTCTAAAAATATAGTGGAGCTTGTGTTGCTTTCGAATTTTCGAAAGTTAGGTGAAAAATGTTTACACTCTATAGGAATTTTGATCCGAATATATTGAAGTTCAAGTTAAAAGGTGTGGAAGTGCACCGATGTTGAATTATCATTTAATTTTGAACATTTGCGGTGTTAAGGTCTTCGTACACCTTCGTCCGTAAGATTTTTGCGGATATAAACTACACGATATATAAACAAATAGTGAAAGTTCCGGGTAACTTCCGCGGCTACGAGCGAACAAGATCGAAACACGAAAACATCTCCTACAGAAACCATGCGCACCGTAGACGCGAACTCGAAACGAGCCTTGTTGAGGCGGAGTTTTGGCTCCGAAACCCGTACATTCTCGTTTCCCATTGATGCTTGCTTCCCGTTTACTATAAATTCACGACTCTCTTGGAAGAACATCCCTCTGGCGTGGCGAACTGGCAGCCAATGAGTTTCGAGCCCATCCAAGTGGACTAATAATCGCACGGTTATTCTAAAAAAGACGTACCTTCGCCCAGAAACTATCGATCGTTCTAGACATACATAAACCGATAAATTACCATTTGGAAACCTTGTCACACACACTGACCTGTCAAATATAAGAAAATCTTTTCTACTAAAATATGAATTGATTATAATATTCGAAAGGTGAATCGAAATCTTCCGTTTTTGTTCGTGGAACGTGTCCTCGGCCAGGCTAGTCATCCATTTGCAAAATTGAAACAGGACACCCTGTGTACACGTAGGCCGCGCGCATTGTGCTCTGTCGCACGGTCCCGGGCACACGTTTCGACAGCTACAGTTGTGGAAACGAGCGGTCCAGGTAAAATACGAAGTTTCTCCCCGATAGAGTTCTGAAACAGTGTCCATCGATGCCGAAAATGCACATCTCGCGCGAACGTGCACGCCTCCCACGCATCGAACGCGCTGTTTACATGCTCCCGAATAACCCGATTCGGCCGGCCGGATCACGCTGAATAATATCCGAGCTCGCGCTCTGAATCCGAGCCAAATATCGGGAACAATGGAATCCGGAGTTCTTTGATGGCGGTGACGAGGAATCCCGACGGTTCGAATGATCCGGGACAAACCGTCCGGCGGAATTTTCTAAAATGTCGCGAAGATCGCGCGCGGATGCCGCATTAGATCAATCGCATTGTCTATAATACTGTTCCCGTTAATTTCGGTCTAATGTTTTTAATTCGGTGTAATGTGTTTTATCTCGGAACTTGCTTAAATATTGTATAACTCAATTCTATGTAGAAGAGTTGAGTCACGCGTTTCTTTAGTTTCGACAAACTCGTCGAACTCGAGGAACGTTTCGGCGAACAATCAGAAAACCGAAGCGTAAGATTACGAATAATTTCGAGAACGCGAATGTCGTACATCCGAATAACGTCGTAAATTCAGCGATAGTCGAAGCGTCTCGCGCAGGGTTACTGATAGATAGCGCGCTTTAATACGAAGAAGACGCATCATCATCTCCTCGGAGGACCGAATCCATTTTCGAGATGGTTACCGCGCGCAGCATGTAACAGCCCCCATAGATCGTTACGGCGTACAATTTTGTTTCGCGAAATTTCGCGGGAATTCGCAATTTCATTTTCCGTCGGCGCGGCGAGGTCTGGAAGGCGCGTGAACAAGTAATTTCCCTTGGAAAGCAGAGGCTGGTGAGCCCGTGAAAATGCCCTGTGCGAAAACGACCGGGATAAAGACAGTCGCGAGATTATTGGAACATCGTGTCGCGGTTTTTATTCCGGCTGTCTCAGGAATTATTAAAAAAGAGCGAAACGCGAAGACAATCCCGTTTTTGCTGCATCCGACCGTGCAACCTTCGTTCTCATCGAAATTGGACTGTTTCAATTAATCATGTAGAGACACTAAAATGTTTTGAAAAAGAAATAAATGTTTATGCAGTTCCTGCATTATTGAAGATTTTTCTACAGAGTCCGAAAGTGTCTCAAAAAGTCGTAAATAGTCTTTATGCATAAATTTCGTAGCAGGTATGTCTTTAAAAGTGTTGACTAATACTACTGCGGACCAACATGTCTGGCGTGAGTTCCATCGCGGAGACATCGTCATCGAAGCACATGTCGTCGTCTGGAACGTAAAAGCCGGTAAGTCGCGCATAAACACCGCGATTCGTGGATACACGGGTAAATAGCGGGCCGAAAGCGATTCATAAACAAGCCCGTAGCTCGGTCGCATAAACTCTGCTCCGTGGGAACGGCGACGCGACGCGACGTGCAGATCAGGCGTTATGGACTGTGGGTGTTGATCGAGTGGAGAAATTGTATTCCTCGGAGCAGATTTGGTCGCGACGACGCCCAGCCGTTGACACGTTATATGTATTAGGTTTTTCGCTGGTTGCGTTTTACGCTTGCTCTCCTCTCGTCGCTCAACCGATTTTACGGGGCTTTGATATTTAGAGGCGAACCGCCGCCGCGTAAAAGTGAGCTTTAACCACGATGAAGAGGCTCGAGATTTTTCCGCGCGGCGCGGCGCCGGGCATTTTGTTTCGAATTATAAGATACGAACACTGATAAAGTTTAATACCGTCCATCAGCCGTTCGAATAAAATAAAATTCCACTGTCCGACCGGGATTTATCGGGCAGAGCAGCCGCCAGATTTCGTTCAAAGCGTCAAAAATCAGATTTTCGAATCGGAACGGTTTACAGGATCGAGGCGCAAAAAACGGATAAACCTCGACAACCCGATCGGTTATCTCTTATTAAGTCAGCGAACGGGAAATCGGGATTTCCCGGGATAATCCAATAGGCGTAGCCCCGAATCGATGTCTTTTCTCGATTAAACGCTCGCACGAAATCCCCGCCGCGCCATGTCGACCAGAACGTTTCACCCGGCAGGCACTGTCCTAATTCTGTTTTTTCAAACACTGCCCGTGGATGGAGACAGGGGTAGAATGTAAACACAATTCTCTACTGTGGAAGTGCTGGACCCGGTATAATCATTTCTATTTGATGCGTTTGTAATTACATTTTAGGCTTAACGTAATATCATTCCACACCACAACATCATGTAGCCACTCCACTGGTTCCCCACTGCCTCCCGCCCAGTGGGAGGACTTTGAAAGCACGCCGAGCCGCGCCGAGGTTTTAACGTTGTTCACAGAGACAAAAGTATTGATAGCATGGCCTCTTCAATCTGATTTATTTGCAATTTCATTTCTACCTTGGTGTAATATCGTTCCACACCACAATTTCATGGAGCTACTTCACCGTGCGCTTCATTGCTCCGCCCAGTGGGAGGACATTGAAGTCGTGGCGAGGTTTTAACGTAATTTACAATGCTCAAAGTATTCCATGCGCTGTCATTTCAAATTGATTCGATTGCTGTCGCATTTCCACTTTCAGACGATGATAGTCTGCGTCATATTTTTGTGTGGCTCACTGCCACTCTTTTTATTGCTCCGCCCAGTTGGAGGTCTTTCAGACAAAACAGAAGCTTCCATCTAAGTATGTAATATGTAATAGCAAAATTATGCCCACACTTCAAGACATTCATGCTTCATCTGCCTATAACGAGAACCCCACTCATCGAGCGGAGCTACGAGTATAGATAGACACGCCCCCAATTCAATTTATAACACGGAAACGCGCTCCTTTGAGCCACGCGACATAAAATTACATTTCCTATTGCATCGGAGTTCGTATCGGCAATTTCATCGTACATATTATAGTGATGTGATCAATGCAGCGCAAGTCGTTAGAGCGGTTGAATAGACCGCGGCCGGGGAAGACCCGTTTAATTTGACGTTACGTTTATTTCCGCTGATGAATCGGAAGTCGCCTGGCCATGCAGCACCGGCTGCTGCCATCATAATCCGGACAGCCCGGCCGAATCAAACCGCTAATGTTACAGTATTTATCGCAGAATTAGGCGTGACGAATGGAAAGCCGGCGATCGTCGATAAACCGGCCTGATTACCGGCAACCGGCAACCGGCAACCCTGCTGACTATCGGCGATCGCGCTCAAATCGGATTAAACCCCGGCCGGCCTTTCGACGGAAAACATTCGGGCTTTGTCGCTCGTCCTGGCTTTTCGTTAGGACACCCTCTCTTTCCCTTTTCATCCCCTACCACCCTTCTTCCATGCGAATCAGCTTTGTCATTTGAGCGTTCTGAACACGAAAGCTCTTTAATCGCTCACCGGGGAATTATTTATCCGCGTTTTATTTATTTTTTCTGTTCGGCTGCCCGCGCTTTCATAAGCGGGCTTATATTAGGTCAGCCTTAGGACAGTATTTTCTATGCAGGAAGGTGACAGTTTTCTGACGTTAATCTCATGAATTAGGAGATGAAGGAGATCAAAGCGGGGAATGATCGCGAGAACAGCCATTGTTCTAGCGAAATTCGATTTTCTTGTAAGTGCGTGGCAATCCCGTGAATTCATTAGTCGACGATTAATATTTCACCGGGACCGAACAGTATGCAGCGGTGCGCACAGCAATCAGATCGGAAGCTTTGGCACGGTTAGCCCGGAATTAATCGAGGCGTGCATCTAAGCTCACGTGTATAACGATCTAAGCAAATCGGAAATTTGCCGACGTTCGAGAATTAGAACGCGTGGCGAATGCAGCCCGCATTACACCCTCGAAGCGTGTAACTCGGGCGCAATCGAGGGTCAATCAAGGCTCCAATGGATCCAACACGAAACAGAGATACCGCGTGATTGAATATTTGATTTTGCACCACATAGAACCTGCAGAAATTCGTGTTTGCCTGTGTCGATCCGAAACTACCACCCTTTGTAATTTCTCTGGAAGAGGTACTTCATCTATACCTGAAATAAATCCTTTTCCCTGTATTACTTCATTGTGCTTTATGGTACACACTGTGTCGAAATAATATTTAAATTTTAGCTGTTATTGTTATTATTACTTTCAGTTGAAAGTTATTCTTTATCGAACCCAGGAGGATTTCAAATCCTCCGTTTTATTGTTTAGAATGCCATTTTGATTTGGAAGGTCGAGTCGTGGCCAAGCTCCGCGCGGTTACGAATACAAATGAGACTTTTGTTTAAGAATGTCCTGAGCATCGATCCCCGAAATCGAATATACCTCGTCCCTGGGAGAAGCCCCGAGAGCTCGCCAAATATTTGCAAAGAATTTATTCCAGTGAAATAGATACGTATAACCTTCTTCCTAGAACGATGCGATCACCTGAAATCGTCGAGTTCCCCAGTCAAAGGTAAAATCCGCGTCCCCTTCGATTTTATTTATTTCGTGTTTCCCTTTTACATGTCCCGGTGATTCTCTCAGCCGATTTTCTTGATCGACTTAGAAAGCTCTCCCTTTAAGATCCCTTTGACCGATGTATCTTGAGAAATCTCGCTACGTATGAGCTTCAAGAATGTACAATGTTTCTTAAATGTCCATTACATTCGAAAACGATAATAATTATTACAATTATTAAAAACTCTCGTCACAATAAGCGTTCAAACTTTTTCAGATACGATTTATCACCGAAAAAATTCATTTTCTTCATAACGATGTCCTGGGAAACCTACTGAAGATTAAGTGCCCAATTTTTTTTATATGAAGAATGTACATCTATGTTGAAAACGCACCAGGAACTAAACATTATTGTTCATAATTTGTTGTAAAAAAAATACTAAGTACTAATGACTAAGGAAAATCGTCAAAGTTTTTCACCTTTGACAAGGGATAAGTTAAAAAATGCATAAAAATGCTTGCCCTAACAAAGTGGAACATTTTCAGCAATGTCTCCTCTAAAAGATCCTGTAAAATTCGCGTTCCCGCTCAGACCACGGTGAAAATTATGATGGTTTAAAGCGTCGCGTGACACGCAATTCCGCGGCGCGGCGCGGCGAGTCGCGTTGCACGAGACGCATTGACGACCACTCAGTGGCTCTTAAGAGTGTAAAGACCTAACTCAGACCAATCTTATGAATTTTTTAGATTATACGACCATTGATAAACATTCGAACTTCTTGCTAGCTTAGTTGAATCATTTGTATTTGAGAGATCATAGTACATAATAGCATCGTAGTATAGCATCGCAGCAGTTTTTCCATATTTAAAACCTGTTTTTTACCTTTGTTAAGAGGAATTTGGTATAAATTTTTGTTTATTAATAGATAAATGCAGTCATAAGCAGAAAATCCGTATGATCAATTGATTATAGACATTAACTTTGTAAAATATAATACTTAATCTTGTTCGACTTTTTGTAATTCTTTAAATAAGACAGTAATGACACATTTTTGTTATTTCATTGCATGTTAATAAACTTCATTCATTCAAAAATTATGGATTACTCTTGTTTGAATGCCTGAATAGCCAGTTTTCAATGATTATTCATTACTCACACGATTTTTCAGACATTTCCGGTGGTGTGACAAAAAAATGTTTCCTACAAAAAGTAATCAGTACACAGTCTTTTACAAATTTCAATACAAAAAATTTCAAAAAAATTTTTTTTTAAGAAAAAATTGTGGTCGCCTTCATTATTTATTTATAACTATATACTTTTTATTCAATAATGTTATAGCTGACGCCAAGACAAATTCAACGACCTATTTAATGTGGTCTTTATGTTTTGAGATAATGGTGAAATAGGCGTGAACAGCAAGCGTGGCGATCTGGCCCACTGTGCGTTGCGTCGAGCGAAAGAATTTCACCGAATTTAAAATTTATCGTCTTCCGTCGCGAGTCACCATTTATTCGCCTCGCTACGAATTATTCCTGAATCAAAAATAAAATGTCCGAAATTCGAGTGGGAATTGTATATTTCGACCAATCAGCTTCGTCTACGTGGTATGTGGGCGGGGCCAACTGCTTCTCGGCCCTATTTACTATTAACTCGTACACTGTTCTTAAATGATACTGTATAGACCACTTCAATTACGGTTTCTCGAGCTTTAATTAATTTTGACATGTCCCAAACTTCGTATAATAATTGTTAAAAAATCAATATTGCGGGAGGTTTCGTCGAATTTCGTTGCAACATGGGAGGGCACGAGGTTCAGCAAAAATGGGGTTTGGCCAGTTTGCACCGCAGCCCTATGAATCAGCTTTAATAAATGACGGCCCCGGTTCCCGACCTCGCCATTATTGAATTAATTGTTGCGGTTTAATACGAGTGCCGCAGTTTATCGTTTGCACTCGATCGAGCATGACTTGTCGCTGGCGCTTATCGCCGATTGGCTCTCGTTTTTAATAAATCCCCGTGGTGCGGTGCTTGCAGGCATTGGATCGTTCCCGAATTTCCATAAAAGATCGTTCGATTTGCAGCCTCAGTTCTCCATCTTCAAATTCTCTATCTCTTTCCCGGCGAGCATGAAAAAGCCTTTTCTTCTTTTTTATCGAGCGGATATTCGGCTCGGTGGGCTCAGCGTTTTTCGAATCATCGAAACGAATCGATGCCCACTCTGATTCACGTTTCGATCATGTTGCAATAACGATCGAGTGTTACGCTCGCTGGCTCGGTTCAGTTCGTCTCGAGCAGCGAATCGAGCAGCGTCGGATCGGCTAAATGGCTCCTGACCGGCGAACGGGCCGAGAGATCCGACCGCTGAATTCGGTTATTTGCTGCCGCCATCAAATTCGAATTTTTATTTTGGTACCTACTACTATTTTGATTGCTTCTGATTTACGGGTGCGAGACTTTTTTGCTACACATCAGTATGTATTTTTAGTTTTGCCAGTTTTTATTTTGCCTTCGGATTTCTTTCGAAACAACCCTTGTTGAAGCTATTGTACCTTTTTGCTGAAAACTAAAAGAATAATTTTTCAATTCATGTTTACTAAATTATTAAGTTTATACTGTTAGGGCATTGCACCAGTGATTATGCCAGTGGTCAGAAGTCCAGGACCGAACTACGTATCACTAACACCAATCAAATATTCGATTATCTCGGTAGTTACAGTAATCGTGATTTCTCGGTCGCTGTGGCGCGAGTCTACTCGACCGTGTATCCTGTGTCTCGTGCTCGAATTAAATAAATCATCGAGCAAGCTTATCAATAAATTGCTGCCTCAATTACTGACGATCGATACACCGAAGTATCGAGTGTCGGAAATTTGTGTACTGCGAGGTATTCGCTATCGAGATTCCTATTTGTCGACGCTACAATTTCTGAAACTGCGAACGAATTCCTTTGAAAACAAATTCTGTCAAGCATTTTCTTGTATGCCCAAGTCTATTCAGTCTTCGTCACAATATATATTATGTCTTTGTTTACCTCGGAAGGGTTAATAAGAATCCTCCCCACGACTAACGCTCGCCTAACGATCATAATCACAGGTCGGATCGATCAAACATGCTTCCGGCCCGCACTCGCTCGCGAAATTCGCGAAAAAATCTATTAATGCCGGCATTTCCGACAAAATCGCCAACAACAGAAGGGTCGCTCGCAAGAAAAAGCAAACGTGGGAAGAAGAAAGGGACCGGTAGGAACGGTGACGTGAAAGAACGAGCACTTAACGTTATTATTCAGGCGTTTCCGTGTCGGTCCCGTGGTTCTCGAGGGCGATTTTGTCGCTCGGGGCAAAATTATTGCACGTCGCGTGCGAAGTTCGCGGGCGTTCATACTGGACGCACACGCGTTCCTTTCTATATTCTTTATCGAGTCCCCGCACGACAATTTCCGCGATGCATGAGCTCGACCAGGTCGCTCATTTTTCCGCGTTCCTTTCTACTCTAACTTCCCCGCACGCTCTATTGTTGTTATTATTCTTTTTTCTCTTGTTTCCCGCGGCGAGACAGCGTGTGCGTCGCGAGGATTGATGCGAGATTATTCAACCCCCGGGCCTTAGAGTTTCTTGAGGAATTTTTTCTGGACAAATTGATCGGTGTCTTTTTTAAACGACCACTTTATTGAAAAATACATATATTCAGAGAAAAACGTGTTTTCACTTTACGTTTTTTCGGCAGAATCTTTAAAGATGCAATCTCTGCGCACGTTCATTATTTATTGAAGCAAAGAAAGATCGATATTTTGAAGTGAAGGGTGTTTTTTCCACTCGAAGGGTAAGATTATTTTCTTAATACCAGTTCTTCGGAATAATATCACCGGCCCACCCCCATCTGCACGACATGCGACCATTTTTATTTCGCCCGATTACCATAACCGCCCGGCGCGGCGCGGCGCGGCGGCAACCTTCTCTTGCGCTCTGTGATTTTCATTTTTGCTTCCGTGCTGCTCTATCTCTCTCTCTCTCTCTCTTTCTCTGTTTTATTTCTCTCGCGAATGAATTGTGTTGGAATTACACGAGGCTCCTCTCCTTCTCTCTTTCTTGTCCAATAACAAGAACGGCGAATCGGTGGCCCGCGGGGCAGGTGTTTATGCAAATGCGGCTTTCCATGGACTAATTCGCGGGGATTGGTATCCGGCAGAAATTTAATGACTGTGTTAAAGGCTCCGTCGGAGTCGAAATCCGATCGCAATCTCCATAAATAGCGTCGAACTTCATATTATACGGAACTTTGTGCCAGACGTTTTAAAATGAATTTGATCGCGAACGGTGACGCGGATTTTGATCACGCTTCTGATACCAGCACGCGAATGAGTCGAAAAGAAATTGCAGATTTGCTGTTCACTGACTCCCATAAATATTCTGGCACGCTTCGAAAGAGTTTAACTTTGTTATAAGCGGACCGAACGACTTGAGTTTCTTTCAGAAGTTAGAATTGCATACAGCGATGCACATTAATGTTGCAGCACTCTTTAGAGAGAGGAGAATAACTATTTTAAAAGTGGACCGAATGACTTCAGTTTTTTCTGAGAAGTTATGTACTAGACGGTTTGTGAAAGAAATTTTTGCAATGTTGCAAATTGTCACGCTTCTTGGCAACATTTTTTATCCGATGCACCGTTTTCTGTCAATCATATACGTTCTGAAATTTTCATCGAAGTTTATTTTTTGGCACACAAATCTGTCGGTCCAATTTTGAAAAAAGTTATTCATTTTTAAAGCGATGCAGCGACTAACTGGAAATCACGGTGCGCGATCACAACGAAACATTCTATCCAACGTACTATTTTTTGCCGTCCAAATCGAAGAATAAAAATAGTGCTAACATGAGTTCGGCTATTAGCATCCCACCGTCGCTGATGCATTTATAGCGTGCCTTATCCTATCGCAATTCAGCGAAACACAGAGTGCGATCGAGTTTAACAATATTTACATTCGATTACTGACACGATAAACTCTCTGCAGGAACTCTGTTTTTTCCTCCTCGTTCGAACAACTTACAATCAGTTTAAAACACAGTTACAAGAGGGAGCAAAGAGGAGGACCAGAACGAGAATGGAAGAGGCAACGTTTACACGGCAGATTGTACACAATTAGAGAGTGGCCGCTCAATTAAGAAGATGTAAAAAACACCGGGAATAAAAACTTCACCGAGGGATTAATAAAATCTTTGTTTCACGATTTAACTTGATCCCGAGGAAACAGAACAGAAAGAACTTTGCCTTTTTACCGGGATCCGGTAGAATGTACTTTGAAAACGAAAATTTGCATAAACATCCAACGAAGTCTGCACAAAGTCGGTCCGTCGGTCTTCACTTTCCCGCATCCATCAAAAAGTTATCCTCTCCCTTCGTTTCCCTAGTCGAAACTTCCCAACAAAACACCCTCGAAACGGAAGAAGACTACGAGTAGCCGCTGTCGCCATAACCTTCTGGTTTGTCAGCATTCCCCTAACTCGCAACATATGCGAGTCGGTCAATATGCGACCACTCTTGCCATCCCTGAAACAGTACCTAAAAAATTAATTTCGTTCCATATACAGTAAAAGCTCCTTCGTTGTCCAAAGGCCGGGGGTTTGAGCGGACAACGACCGTGCCCGGACACTATTTTTGATTTATGACTGCGTCTTTAGTGAAACGGCTAGTTAAATGACAAAGAAAAGCATTCGCAGTCAAAAGCAGTCAACTGTTTGGCTTTAAAAAACTCCTTATTTCCTTGCCATATTCCTTTCCTATTGTTCTCCGTTCTGCGCGGGTCTACAGGGTGTCCCAAAATTACCTTAGTTTAATGAAATGGGAGGTTCCCGAGATCATTTGAAGCGACATTTTCCTTTGCAAAAATGTTATCCGCGGCTTTGTTTAGGAGTTATTAACGAAAAACACGGACCAATGAGAGCGCGACCTAGACGCGAGTTGGCACAGTCGGCCCGGCGCGCCAACTGTTTATTGGCCGACTGTGCCAACTCGCGTCTAGGTCGCGCTCTCATTGGTCCGTGTTTTTCTTTAATAACTTCTAAACAAAGCCGCGGATAACATTTTTGCAAAGGAAAATGTTGCTTAAAATGATCTCGGGAACCTCCCATTTCATTAAACTAAGGTAATTTTGGGACACCCTGTATACAGTCCTGGGACACACCTGGCGACCAGATCCATGCAGGCCTAATCCTCTCGTTGACAGGCAGTGGAGTGGGTAGGCACTGGACAACGATCATGCCCACGATTCAGGACAACGAAGGAGCGATTACTGTACTTTATTTTTCTGTACTATCTTCCGTTTCATACCGTATTTTCCCCTCTGGAAGAAACAAAAATTATTTTAGATATGACTAAGGTTAGGGTCACACATGCAAAGACATATCTCACGAGGTCCGTCTTACAACAGACTCGAATCTTGGAGACAAGAGAGGGTCTAGATTTTGCGTTACCCTTCTCCTCGCCACAAATCCTGGGCTCCTGTAATCTTTCGTCCGCCACGAACGAATGATATATTTCTGCTGCGACGGTGCTGCGTCTTGGACATTATCGCGGCGCGATATAATCGTCGTCGACGAGGACACCGCCTCCTGATCGATCCACGTAAGTACACACACCAGTCGTTCTCTTCCATGTGCGCAGCGCTGTTTATGCCAGCGTAGAGCCAGACACGGACATACACGCATATATAGAGGGGCCCGTGTGTGCCAGCGGATCAATCCGGATTAATTGAGTTACGGTTCGCGGTTTTGCGGCCGGCCAACGACCGCACGGGATATATCCGCGGCTTCCGGCGGGTTTGTTGGCCGGGGACTAGACCCCCGCGACGACGCCGAAGGTGACTCCGTCGTCCGGCTTTGTGTTCCGGGGGGTGGCAAACCCCTCCGGGAAACCCCTCGAGCGGTTTCTTCGATCGAGTCAAAAGTGAGCAGCCGGATCGGCGCGCCAGGATTCGGATGTTTGCGCTCTCTCTCTCTCTCTCTCTCTCTCTCTCTCTGTGTGTGTGTGTGTGTGTGTGTGTGTGTGTGTGTGTGTGTGTGTGTGTGTGTTGCAACCCTCCGGTTCTACTCGAACGCACACGATCCTTGTGACTACGGTGAGATGTTCAATGACCGGTTCAGCTGGGACTGCGACTTCTATGTAGTCCTGTTGCGTTCGAAGGATATTGCTGTTGGTTCGAGACTCTCTAGTTCCCCCTCTCCCGTAGTAATCTTTAACTTCCCATTAGCATTAGGGTAACCAATTTTCCTAAACATAAAACTCCTAAACATTTATGATAAAAATGAGTAGGTGTAATGTGAAATAGAAAAAACATTAGAAGAATTTTAAGGTTGTTACGTCCCGGAGTCTGGCCTGCGCAAAATTATCGTTCCGCGACCCATTCCCCTTACTGGACACTCAACTGCGATACAACCTTTTGAGCATGCGGCACGTACGTCCGACGTCTGACCGGGAACCACGACTTTCGCAGACACGCATATACTACTTAACGCTTACAGGTAGCAGATTCGCCCGAAGCGGCGGACGAGAGCGAGACAATTCAGACGGCGCGAATCTTCGCAGGGAAATGTTTAGCGACTTATCGGACAATCGGATGAAAACTGCTCTCGTTGCTCGTTGTCGGCTGCAATCGAATCAGGCTGGGTCTTGTAGGGAGAACGATGATCCATACTCTTCCTGGGAAGATCACGTAGCTGGTAGTCCTCGGCTAACGGGAATACCCTGTAGCTGCTATCCTCCGTTTTGCGTTCGTTGACGCAGCGCGAGCTTCCGTGATTGTTGATGACGACCGGCGCGGCGCGGCGTGTGATACTCGTGTTAGAGAATGCGTTGAACTGATATATTGAAAGAAAGCGAGGCTTCTGCGTTTCCCGTTGGAACCAAAGGAATGCACCGAGCAACTGGGTAGGCTCAGACGTGCGAGTTGGAAACGCAGAAACAGGTACAACGTGAATTGAAAGGAGAGTATCACAAGCCCGAGGATGTAGGGAGATGAACTAACAAGGGAACATATTCAGATGCGAAAATCGTATTTTGATGAAACTACTATGGGAGCTTATAGTTCTTTGAAAAATATTTGACACGTATTTTTTTTTATCGGCAACCATCCACTCTGAAGGGGTGAAAACAGCCCTTAAAGTTGGGGGTCAAAACCATATTTTTTGAGATATCTCGGAAACCAGAGGTCCAAAAAATTTGAATTTTTTTTAAAATTGTGTGTTTTTCAAAGGGGAATGTAGTCGCGTAAAAAAATTTTAACAAAAGTTTTTTGTTTAAACAATATATTAAAAATTTGATTTTTTTGCAGTTTCTCGTATTTATTGTTAGTTTATTTTAATGTAAACTTGGGTGTGTGATCTTTGATCCAAAATAGGGGATACATGTTTCAGGATTTTTTTTGTTTTTGCCATTTAACAATAATTATGCATAATGGAAGATACTCTTGCACCTGGCGTGCGTAGGAAGGAATTCTGGCTTGTTTTATCGAAATATAAGCATTTAGTATAAACGTGTATAGTATTTTAAATAATACCACTAGAGTAGAAAGTTGGATTAGATTGGAAAGAAGTCAAAAGACAGTTGGAACCTCGTGTACAAAGAAGTGTGTTTGCGGCACCTAATGTCCATATTGAAGCTTCCACATCGGGTAAACTAACGAAAGAATTATTTAGAACGTGGTTGACTGAAGTATTTCTCCCATCTGCTCCAGAAAATTCTGTTTTACTTCTTGACTCATGAAATGGATATAACGACGAGATCATACGTAACGCCCTGCCAGAGAACAAACAATTAGAGTTATTAACAACACCAAAAAATACGACGCCATTAATCCAACCAGTTGACGTGTATGGGTTCCGCATTTGGAAGAATTTTACCCGAAAACTTTCCGATCTTGCAATATTATTAAATATTGATATCAATCTACACGCAAGAGATAATATTATTAAACTACAATCATTAATCCACAACCAATTATCAGCTGCGCGTTATAAACGGTTATTTCAATATGCTTGGTTCCGCAGTGGATATATAGAAGAACGGCCAGGTCAAATTTGAAAATCCCGTAGAGTTCTGCTTTACAAAATTAGATGGTCTAACGTGTTTCCATTGTTCAAATGTAGTTGTACTTAAATGTTCTTGGTGCAAATAACATTTATGTTTTTCTCATTTTATCCTTGAGTATCATTATTGCCGAATATTGCAGAATTATGTAGAATAATCTTTGTGGACAGCTCTTCTTTCAAAATCAGCTCTTTTCAAAGCTACCATTAACGACGAGGAAAACTCCAGCTTCGATTACTTTAAGGATCCACAGTTTAAAAAGGCTGGAGATATATTTTGACCGAAGGCACAACGACTGCAGAAATTCACAGGCGAATTGGCTATAAAAGTCGGTACCCTTACTCCGCCGCGGTCATTAGCATCGCGTCGCGCTGCTACCTGCGCCACCTTCTTTAGCTACTAATAAAACAATAAACGACACATAATCCAGTGGTATTATTTAAAATACTATACACGTTTATACTAAATGCTTATATTTAGATAAAACAAGCCAGAATTCCTTCCTACGCACGCCAGGTGCAAGACTATCTTCCATTATGCATAATTATTGTTAAATGGCAAAAACAAAAAAAATCCTGAAACATGTATCCCCTATTTTGGATCAAAGATCACACACCCAAGTTTACATTAAAATAAACTAACAATAAATACGAGAAACTGCAAAAAAATCAAATTTTTAATATATTGTTTAAACAAAAAACTTTTGTTATAATTTTTTTACGCGAAGAACAAGAATTTTTATTCCACGTCTACCATCGCCCGCGCTAATTATCGAGTTTAATTGTCTTGAAACGTCTCCGTGGACACCCGGGGGGGGGGGGGGGGAGTTTTTTGGCACGAGCCTCGCCTTAATTCGGACCGTGCAGTCTTTGCCGGGACATGCCGCGCCGCGCCGCGCCGTTTCGTCACAGAGGGCGACAAGCCGCTTTGGCCGTCAGTGTAATTGGCGAAATTAATTAACGGTCTATAAGCGAGCCCCAGGTCGTCGGTGTATGTCCGCGGCTGTTATCCTGGCACCGAGATCCGCCACCAGGGACGTCCACGTACCTAATAGCGAACCCCGTGTCGCCGATGTGTCCTTTCCCCTGCGCACGGCCTCCTAACCAGGATCAGACGGCCACCGGGACGGTTGTTGTTGAAAATTACGGTTAAAGCGCGGCGTACACCATAGAAGAGGACTGGCCACGCCGCGCCGCGCCGCCTCCGCGCTGTGTCACACGCTAATTTAATCGTGTATTACGCTACCGCGCTCTACACAGGCTGCGACGTGGTTTAATCTTTGGCGGGGAGTTTTGGTTACACTGTGACACACGGTCTTTGATCGGACCTTGTTCTCCACCCACCTTACGGCCATTTTAGGAGGTTTCACTCGTGTCTGAAAAATTTTGATACTTATACTTGCACATAGTGGAAACATATCGGAAAAATCTGCATATTAAGACAATAAACCTTATTATTTGGGTCTACAAATAAATTTTGAGGGATTTACGAGAGGTGGCGTTACCTTCATTAAATTATACCTGACAATCTCGTAATTATATTCATATAAGAGGCTCATCATTACCCTTTAAGAATCAGTATATATCATATCGCTGAAGTGTAAGATTCATACCGTCTTTGTGCTTCAACCATAAACACCTTCGTGCCAACAAAACGAAATTTGCGGGAAGCCCTGCTTTTTTGTTTCAATTTAAAGAAAAGTGCAGCTGATGGACATCGATTGCTGTGTGAAGCATATGGGGAACATGCTCCATCAATAAAAACATGCGAGTACTGGTTCCGGCGTTTTAAAAGTGGCGATTTTGACACCAGCGACAAGGAACGCGAAGGGAGACCAGTGAAGTTCGAAGACGCCGAGTTGGAGGAGTTAGGGTCCTTGCCCACTAGACCGTAACCTCGGCGCGGCGGAGCGCTGTTTCTTTGTACTCTGATCAGGTATAGTGGGCGCACTCCCATTGAAATACACAGGAGGCAATCCAAAACGGCGCTCCGCCGCGCCGAGGGTACGGTCTAGTGGGCAAGGACCCTTAGTCTTCCGAAACCATCATTGGGTATCGTTACCGACAACAATTGGCGCAATTGAGCCGAGGATTGAAGCTTAAACGTCCCCAATATGCCAAAAGACACGACAAAGTGATCTTCCAGCACGACAACGCTCGGCCACATGTTGCAAAAGTCGTCAAGGAAACTTTGAAGGCACTTCAATGGGATGTCCTACCTCGCCCGCTATATTCACCGGACATCGCTCGAGATCGCAGATGTCTCGAGATTGTGCAGTTTCCGTGTTCCAAACAACGTCGCGTTCGCATAAAACCGCGGCAGCAAGACACCACCAGCAGGGTAACTGATTCTTCAAGAAACGTGTATTCAGCTCCGACTTTCTATCGCGAGCAGCACGCGGGCCAAACGTGGCGAAACAAGATCTCAAGCCTGGTCTAGAATCTAGCTGCGCAGCTCGCGCTCGCTATCAGAGAAGACGAAGAAGAAGAAGAAGAAGAAAAGGGGAGGAAAAAAAAGAAACAGGGGCAAAAGCCCGGAGCTTTCGTGTCCCGGGGTTCGAAAGCAGAATTTATTGCCAGCCGCACGCGAGCCTCGCTTCAAGATCAAAGGGTGGATACGACTTAAGTGCTTTTTATCAAGCGGCCAGCGCCGCGCCGCGTCGCGGCGACAGATCGTTGCCGGCGCGAGCACCGCAGGCACGCGCGCCTGTTTCCCCTTTATTGCGAATTTTTAAGGAATTCCATTGTGCCACCGACACCCACGCACACTCCCGCCGCGTGCTTGCATCTATTCCGGTTGAAATTAGCGCATTTTATCGTGGTCCGCTGTCTGAGGTTCGTATCCCTCCCGGTCCTCTCGAGCTGAATCAGGAGCTGAATCCGAGAGAAATGGATATTCTGTCGATAAAATGAGAAAGTCGAGATTTTAATTAGTAGCTTCGGGTAGAGTGAAAGTCTTTTGCTCTAATCTTTTACTCTAATTTTTCAATTTGTATGCAATATAAATAGAAATCGTGACGATCTGTTTGAATTTTACGGGGATCGTCTGTTTGAAATTTTTAAGTCTACACATGCGTAGGGAATGTTGTTGCAAATTCATAAACTCATCAACTCCGAATGTACAAATTCATGAGAAATATTTTTTCAGGGTTTATAAATTCATAGCAAAGCTTTTTACGATTTATAAATTCATAGGAAATATTTCTCGAAATTCATCTGATTCAACGGGAATATCGTCGAGACATTATTGTGTGACACACTTTGTACAGAGACAAAGTTGAGAGTATCGAGTGAAATATACATAGAAAAGGATAATAATTGTGTATAAAAATTGAGTACACCTTGGAGTAGATATGTATCCAGTCTCATCTGTTATTCATAAACCCTGTCCTGTTTTTATTGTGCTTTACAGATTCCAAACCGTTTCCAGTAGAATCAGTAGGTCAATGGTCAGACGTGCTTGCCAAATCCTCATGGAAGATATTCCATTCGAAGCAGAAATTCGATATCGATTTTCTTGATTGATTCTCTATTAAAGCACATATTTAAACAAAACTACTACGAAATCTAAATAAATGAAATTTTGTTATTATAAGCCAATTGTGTTTAGCGCTCGGTAATTTTACTAATGTTAAAGTACTCTGTAGTCTCTTTGGTTGATTTTTCATTCTGAATCTGGGAATTAGCAATAACACTGCTGGCAGACTAGTTCAGTTACCTGGGCCAAGAAATTTAGTTGCAGGGGCGGTAAAATAGCGCGAATCTCATAGGATTTTAACAAGGTCGATCTATATTCACACCGGGGCTGCGGAAAAGGCAACTACGCCGGGGCTCGGCGTTGTCAAATAGAAGAATGGCCGGAGATCGGGACGAACGTTTGCGTTCCGATGCGTGCTAACATTTCACTCGCGAAAAGCGGCAGGAACGAGCCAGAGCCCGAGCCGAAGCCGAGTTGAGCTGAACGGAGCGGAGTGAAGCGGTGCTGGGCGTTCGGCACGCGTGTTTGCCGGAACCTTTTTGTTTGCCTGGGCGGCGCAGCTTGCCGGGGAAGTTCCCTCGTAACTTCCGGTACACCGGGTACCTCCCTCCCCCAGTATTTACTTCTTGAGAATGTGTTACTCGCTTGCGAAACGCACGGCCAAGAAAGTGTAAACACCCGTTGTCGGGCACCGCAAGTTCGCGTCTCTCTCTCTCTCTCTCTTTCACTCTCGACCTTTAACCTAACTGCGTCCTCTGTTGGGCTGTTGCACATCGTATTGCGCCGGAAACGCAACGCGTTTGATGTTCCACGGGGCGAAATAGTTAATGCTGGTTGGTCGGAAAGGCACATGGCAAATAGAAGCTGCGACGGTCTCGTTGTTGTCCCTGAACTGTGCAACCCGAAGACCTGTCGTTGGTGAAACTAATCCGATAGCGCACTCGTAGATGCTGATATGTGCATCAGCTGTTGAATATTCTGACGGTTTTATTGGTAGAGTTAGCATTTAGGAGAATTGTTTTGGTAACGAGATTGTGTCAGGTATTTTAAGGACACCATGTATCGGTGGATGCTCGTAGAAAAATTGGCTGATATTTTAAATAAATAGTGTGCACATAAACTGGTGATATATTATATTGGTTCATTGGACGAGCAACAGCTTTCGGAAGAAACGAAGTACCAAAGACATTATCGAAGCAGCAGCCCGTCGATGAATTATTTAAAAGATGGTGGTGTATTCTGTCATCGAGGTCGTTTCTGTGGACGAAAAATATGATCTGTGAGCAGCGAGGCGTCACGTGAAACGCAGACACGCCTGTGACCACGGTCCTCTGGCAGCTCGCGTGTTAATTTCAGGCCAGGAAGCTGGGAGCTTGCACCGCTCGGCGATCTCGTCGTGTGTTCCTCGGCGGGATCGCGAAACCGCAGTCGCGTCGTTGGCTGAACAGCGCGTTTCGAGGCTGGTGTACACGCTTATTAACGTTCGCAAATAGCAGCCCGCCGGGTATTTATGAACGTCTCGGCGCGGCGCACCGAGAGACGACTCGCTCGCAGCTTCTAATTGCGCGCGTTGCCGAGGGTTCTCGTCTCTCTCTCTCTCCCTTTTCCTCTTCCTCCCGAGACTCGCGATTTTTTCACCACCGGAAGCAGCGTGAAGATCGCGAGGGACATCCGAAATCTGCGGACATTTGGTCAAAATGTGTACATAGTACGAGGGTAGATCAATTAATTTCCCGCGTTTGAAGACAGGCGGCGTTGCTGAGGGAAGTTGGCATTCCTATAGTATACTGCTGTCATCAATTAAACGACGCCATACAAAATTTTATACTAATTATGTAATAGGTTAGTTTTGATTTGACAGCCATTTTTATTTAACGTATTTGGTGTTTTTCGATACAATCGCGAAAACGCACCCCATCTCACTCATGGCAGGGACTTTGGGAAAAGTGTATCCTCCTAAGAGGAGATTATGTTGAAAAATAAAAAAAAATGTCTGAGAAACTTGCGTTTTCATTCCTAACACGGTTACTTATTCATCCACCCTCGTAATATCAACGCCTACGCTAATGTAATTGAAAGGCGTTATAATTACAATTTATTAAAGCGATTCCGGACCAGGGAAAGAGTGGCGGAAAGGAAAAATGTACGGACAAATTGTCGCCGCTCGACGCTGTAATAAACGCCCGGATGATACAATCAAAATACACGCGTCAATTTGCATACAAATTGAAATATTTTGCATTAGAGCGCCGCGCCGCGCAGATTCGGATGGAACATTGGAATTGTATTTAATTAAGCGGCCGATTTTACGATGCCAACGCGCGACACGTTACGGTCTTGAATTGCCCGAAGGAGCCGTTCTACGACGGTGCTTTGTTCACTAATTACTCTTAACATTGGAAATGGAAAGCGTAGTTTCACGCGCAGGAGGAAATTATCACAACTAACCTGTTTACTGTTATTTTATATTAATACTTGCCTCCGGCGATTTGAAGCTTAACGCCATTACCCGGGAGTTAATTACGAATTCATCGTTCGGTTTGCTACCTGGTCTATCAGTATGCAGTTTGCTGTGCATCCCGGACGCCTTTTCTCCGGTAAAACACTGTTTCCCTTTTTCAAGAATGCACCGCACCGCGGGACGTGCACTCGAGGGTCTGCGCCCTCCATTTTGCATGCCGTTGCATATTCAGATGCAGAGTGCATCTCCGGCGAACGACTACCACGAGCTCCCTTAATATTCCCGATAAGTCGAAGTTTAATCGCTTATAAAATAATTCTGTTCATGCGCCTCGCTTCTAAAAGACGCACGGCGGAAGATGAGTGCACGGGAACGCGCAGCTGCGATGCACTCGGCAATAGTTTCGCGAGAACCTGACATTTTTACATTTTTACGCGAAGAAAATTCAAACTCTATTTTATAGAAACAGAACCTCGAATGAACGAGTATTGTTTTCTTAAATGATTTTATTCACGGTTGTATTTGTGGGACGCTCTGTACAATTTTAGTATACAGTCAATTGTTAGAGGAATCGAATCAGTTTGTAGAAAATTGAGATCATCTTCGATTCCAGCTACCGTTTTGTAAACAATCGTCAGGACTTCTGAATTTTGGCCAGCTTCTGTGCGATGCAACGGGAACTGTAACGCAAAGCTGCGGCGCGGCGTCTTCTTAGCAGATAAACTCTTAAGTTTGCACCAGCTGCGCGCTGCCAGGACGTCTGAAAGCTTTTCGAGAATTCCGGCAAAGCGTCCGGGCTGTTTCCGGCTGCTATCGAAACTCGGAGCCAACCCGAAATGAAGATGGCCGACGCGACGGTGGAATGTACCGTGTCGGTGTTCGGGAACGTTACACGAAGAGAGACTCGTACCGTTTGGTAATTAACGGAACGCTAGTCACACCCCCTGGATCCGGAGGAACGAAAAGTTACTGTGTTCTTGGGCTTGGGAATGTTGTTCGACGTTTATGAGACACCGGGTATCTTTGGAATCTCGATTGGAGAAATTATATGCAGCTTTGTGCGTCGTTGGTGTCTCGGATCAATTTTGAATTAAGAAGTCTGGATTTGGGGACGTTTTCATTTCGAGGGATAATTTCGCATGTTTCTCCTATTTTGATTTTGTGAAACGTTCGAGGAATAATTTTGTATGTTTCTTCTATATTGATTTTATGGAACGTTTGAGACCGCTGAATTCGCACTGAAATTGTTAAGGACAATTAAGGCCACAAAGCAAATGAAGTACATTATACAAATAAATTAACTCCCGAAATAAGTCGCACCAGAAAATCTATTATGAAATTAATTCTAAGTCCACCGTACGAAATTCTAGGAATTTTCGCCCGTATCACCTCGGGCAGTAATTTTTGCCGGTCGCGGTCCAATCAGGTCTCAGCCGCAGCAAGTTTCACAGCTTTGTTGTCCAAGTTCAGACAGGAGAGCTCGCTCGGCCGTGGGTACACGGCAACGCACTCGACGCGTCCTTTGAGGGCAGTCTCTTTAAGGGCTGGTTACGAACGGGGTTCCGTTTCCGAGCTGCCGGGGAAACCGGAAGTGCAAACGAGTTGACGCAGCGGTAGCACCGACGCGACGGAGTAGCAGCACTCGCAGAGTAGTAGCTGTAGCAATAGCGGTGTAGCAGACGCGTTCACGACGCGGAAATCACTCGTCGGCCGTTCCACGGTCCTCGAATTTGCCATTAAACGGCCGGAAACGCGTTCGCGAACCTGCACCCTTTTCCCCTTCCTTGTCCTCCTGCCGCCGGCTAATTGGCTACGGTAAATATTTGACCGAAACCTGCTCCCTTTTTTTCCCGGTTCTCCTCTTCCATCCCAAAAACGCAGAAATTATGCGCCCCCGTCGCTTAATTTGCTCGTTTACCCGAGCTCCAGACGCCCGGAAATCTACTTTCGACGGAGTGGAGCAAAGTAGAACCGAGGTACACTGTTGGCACAATGTAACGAGTATTATACGTATAATAATACTCTGAACGTTTCATCCACCCACCGCCACTGGTCTACCTGTTTGATTGTGTATACTTGCTGCCCGAGAGTGCTAAGGAACTTTGGATGTAGGAATTTCTTCTTTTTCCGAGGAAATAAGGAGGAATTTTTATTAGCTCCTGCACTCTCTCTCTCTCTCTCTCTCTCTCTCTCTCTCTCTTTCTCTTCGCTCCTGCGCTCTCCGTTTTCATGCACAAATGTACACGATAACGAGCCACTTTTAATCAGACGGATCAAATGGTACAGTAAATGGCTGCTCATTTTCTAAAGTGAAAAATTCCTGGTCAAAGGAATTTATGCAACGAAAAAATCAAGCTAAATTACCACGTGAGATAATTTTTGAGTTTTTCTGGCTCCGGCGAATTCAATTCTCTAGATTTGTTTTATTATGCCGACTAGTCTCGAGCATCGATTGGCTTGGTCGAGGATTGAAGAGGGATCGGAGAACACGGTTCCGTTGAAGGAGGAGACCCGGGATCCTCTTTTTTAATGAAATGCATCCGAGAGAGGCAAGACCGAGGAGCCAACGAGAGTCGAGATAATAGCGGTGAGGAGAGACTAAAGAGTCCTGACAAATCCCTCCGAAGAGACAGCGAAATGGGGAGCCGGGTAATATGGATGTCTCTCTGCAGCGCGACGCTGCGCCGCGCCGCGCCGCGTCGGGGTTTCCGCGAGAATTGAATGGAATATTTTTTCCTGGACCGACGCGACGCGACGTAAAGAATGTGATCGACTCGCCGCTCGCGCGGTGAATTTCGGCGGAACTTCCTGACTCCGCATTCGGAATTCAATATCCGCCCGTGGACTCGCTGTCGCGTTCTGTCAAAATCCACCTCTATTAGGTTATCCCGTAAGCTGGTACCACGATTGTTCCCTGGGAAAATTGTGAATGCATTTTTCCGCGTCTACTAGTTGTCCGAGGAAATGTTCTGGAACAAAAGGATTTATTTGGTCGTCGACGTAGATTGTTAGACTTTAACAATGTTTGTTGATTTAATGAGAATCCAAGGGTACCTGACTTCTACACAATTTTTTTTCATAAAATCTTTCTTCATAACGTCTCAAAAGATTATATTTAAAATGTCGAGTTCAGAACACGCAGCGGCTCGGCGAAACGAAGAATTTGCATGGGAATTATTTTTCGGAATTCGCTACAGCGTTAATTTCATCAAATGCGAAAGTTAATTTGCTTCAATATTATTTCTTGTTCGCACCTGCTTCCAAGTTCGTATTCCCAGTGGCAGCGCCGCGCAAAGTACCTCGGTTCCCTTTGACGACGGAGCACGGCAGAATAATTTACTCTCCTGTTAATGTGAACTCTATTTACTGAATTCGTTTCTGCGATATGATTGCTTCGCGGATGTAATGAAACGTGTGTAGAAGCTCATGTAAGATGTACCTGTAAGGAAACCCCTCGGAGTTGTGCTCTCGAAAGAAGTTGCGGAAATGATTTCCTCTGGGTTCGTTCCGACTCAATTTTCTCGTTTCGTTTCACGATCAGTAAATTCATCGATTCTCGCGATCATCATCAACATAATCGAAGAAAAAATGGCTGCTGTAAGCGTTTGCTTCAAACAAAATTTCTGTAGTGCAATCCGTGCACCATTTGCATAAAACGCAAAGCAATTCAGATAGTTAAACGATGTTCGATGCCCTCCGAGTATGTTCGAGAGAGGGGGCACAGGTACATATTAATATATAGGGTGTTTCATTATCATCTCGACCCAGATAATTATCCAGCTGCGACTGTACTCCGTTTAGCCCCGTTTTCCGCAAGCACACTCTTCGCCAGTCTTCAAGCCGTAATTGCGAAGGAGGGGAGCGTTTCGCGAAGCCGAGTACGGCACTCGGAGAGCTCGTTTCCACCGCAGTGTTTCCGCGAATGTGCCGACTTAGCTTCCGGACGTCTTCATGAACGTTCACCGGCGACGAGGTTGCGCGTCTCCGAAGAAAAAACCGGTCGTTTCGTCGCCGTGCTGCCGCGCCTGTCCGGCTGGTTGGCGCCGCGAAAAAATAAACGAACACAGCGTCCGGGGAAAGAAGTCCGACCAGTTCCTAGGCGGCGTCAAAGGAACGGAGGCAGACGGATGACCCATATACCGAATGAACGTGTACTCCCTCCCTCTCTCGAGCCGTGCTCCTCATTCAGAAGTGGCTCGAGGCGGATCGGCACGCGAGCACGCCGTTTCCCGCGGCGTTAATGCCTTCCTAGTCTGTGATTTTTTTCCATTCACTTTATCTGCATCGACCCCGGCCGCTAACGCCGCATCCTTCTCCCGGAAACGCGATTCACTTGCGACTTTTTACATACAGGCGCTACTTCAGCGATCTTTATAAACGACTCAATGGTCGTTTACTGTGATTTATGTCCTTGGACGGGTTGTTGGATTGTAATTGCAACGTGCAGGAAAGAGTGTATAGAATACGCTTCATATTTTATGTTGTTCGCGATTTATTCGCTGTGGCGTCGTTTTCCGACCTGATTCGATGTGAAACAGCCTGTGTATTAAAGATATGCACAGTCTTCTACGAAAAATGAAACAGTTTTGTTTTTAACATTGGATTTTTAGTAAAATCGAGTGCGCACGCACATTTTATGATCGAGCGTGTAGCTCGGACGCGGACGGCTGAGCAGAAAGGAAAAGATCCGAGCGAGTTCCACTAATCTCAGCGGTTCTTTTATTTCTCGTCGTCGAGCTGCTCTCACGGTTGAAGTTCGCAGTGGGTGTCAGCTATCGAGAGAAAGAAAAAGAAAAAAAAAGAGAGGGAAGAGATCGTGGAACCGATCAAGCTTATATTGGCGAATTCCAAGCGTGGAATGGCGGCGTGTTCGCAACCGGCTACCTCCACCCCCAACTCTCTCTCCTCCCTTCGCGACTTTCTCAACGCGGATCAAGACGTGACGTATCGTCGAATTCTCTTCGGGGGTGGAAACGGAAAGATTCCCGCCGGTGTTACTTCGTCAAGCTTACGGCCTAGCGCGGCGTCTGTCAGTTTTCACGATTGCCTGGCAACGGCTGGCTGACAAGTGACAGGCAACATCCACTTGCGTCGGACAGGGCGCACGGAGTGTCTACGAAATCGTAATAGAACCGGGAAACTAGACAATCTTTCATGGGAAAGGGAACAAGTCAAATGTATATTCGCGTGTCCTGTTCCCGAGAAATCTGTTCGAAAGATCGTGTTCGTACCACCAGTCACGTATTTCGAATTCGGAAATATCATTTCACGTGAAACAATGTGTATCCTGATAAATACTTTTTACATCCCCAGATACTGCTGATCCGAAAATCAGATTGTCGATCCTATGTATGGGCAACCAATTACCATGAACAAAACCGTATCGAAAATCGAGAACGGCGCGGGGTGTCGAGACCCATATTTGATTAATTGGCGCGGCGCGAGATAATTCATAATTACGTTTAGAATCTAACAATTAACCATCGGGGATAATAACAACGATTCGGCGTTTAATTATCTATGAAATATTCGCCCGCGCTCGGCCATGGCTGTCGATACCGATCAATTGTTTCGTAATTATCGAGTTCGCCGCGCGCCTGATGATAAAACTTTCCGTAAAACATCGAAATACATTACTATTACACTGGAAAATACGTAATCATTGCCAATACAGTTATTCAGGGGGTAGAGCATTATTACAATATATGCTGGGATAAAGAAATTGATCGAATCAATTTCCATGTAAGCGACTTGATCATTTCAATAATTGCGAAATGAGAAATATTCTATAAAACCTGTCATTTGACCGGCAGTGGTGGGTTGAGCGTTAAACAATGACTTTTTCGATTTCCTCGACGGTTTCGCGGCATTTTCGACGACTCATTAAAAAACGAGAAAGCAGAAAAGAGGCGACGCGACGCGACGGGCGCGGGCGACAGGAAGCACTCGTTGTCGGGGTGTCGGGTAACATTTCGGGTAAACTCGCGGCAGGTACTCGCTGTTACACTTCTCTCCCTCCCTCTCGACATTATCATTTTCATTTACATTTCCGCCGGCACTTGGCTCGCTCGTCTTCCCCTCGTTCTCGACCCTTTCCCTTTCACGGGTACGGGGGGAGAGACTTCCGCCCCCTTGCGTTCCTCCACCGTCCCTTCTCCGGGTTCTTCTTCTTCGTTTCTTTTTTTGTCGGAGGGTAGTATCTCGATACAGGGCGAAAGCAGAGCGAGAGAAGCGCCGGTGGTTCTCTCTGGGCTCCCAGGAGAGCGGCAGGAAATTGCACCGAGCACTCGAGCACTCGAGTCAAGGCGAGAACCCAGCCCGGAACAACCCCCCCCCGTTTCCGACTTACTCGTCGTTTCACGTCGTTAGACGGTAAAAGTGCGACGGGAATCAGAAATGAGCAGCCGCCTAGTCGAAACAATGAGTTCCCGCAACCCCTCCACCCTTGGACATCCTTACAACTGACTACCTCCTGTCCATTATCGCGAGTTATCGATTCTCGACCATGTTTGTCACCCCCCCCCCCCCTGTCCCGAAACTTACTTCTTCGACTGTGCTCGGATCCTGATCCAATTTGCTCCGCTGCCTTTCGACTGGCTTGACCCTCACCTGGTCAGGTAGAGTCTCTGACAACAGTTTTTAAACAAGCAACAATTTTTTTATTTGAATCTTTACTGCAATTCTTTACTGCAACTCTTTACTGCAAATTGCAAATCAAATCGTCAGTGCAAATTGAAAATCTGTCGCATAAAGAATATAATATAGTATGGTATAAATTACAAATTGTATATTAAAATAGAAGATACAAATTTGCGAATAAATGGTACGTGTGTTTTGCGACAAAATTAACGATGGAACGAGTGGATCGTATGCACGCTTGGTAACGGCAAAATGAAAAATGCGGAGCGATGCAGGTTATAATTGTGTTGCCGACAGACAGTACACGATTTTTAATCAGCTTTTATTATGCTAGTTTCCACCGGTGGCAAGCTTTACATTGAAATTTTCCCATTTTTCAGACGTGAATTTTCAACGGACCGGTATCGAATTTCAACGTACACCATCACCACGAGCACGCGTGGCCTCACAGACGCCAATTAACTTGACTTCGGTTGAATGATTGGACCGTGTCCTGGTTGCGGACCGGTGTGACCAGGCGGTTTTTCCAATCCACCTTGGAAAATTGCCGGATAACGCGCAGGGTTTCCTACGGGTACGTGATTTCTTCCAGCGATGAATTAGTATTAGTATTTTCCACCGTGCACCCATGATTCGTTTTACCTACCCGGTTAACATTGGTTTTTTAAAACAATTACAGTAAAAGCTCCTTCGTTGTCCAAAGGCCGGGGGTTTGAGCGGACAACGACCGTGTCCGGACACTATTTTTGATTTATGACTGCGTCTTTAGTGAAACGGCTAGTTAAATGACAAAAAAAGCAGTCAACTGTCTGGCTTTAAAAGACTCCTTATTTCCTTGCCATATTCCTTTCCTATTGTTCTCCGTTCTGCGCGGGTCTAGACCAGTGTAGCCAGACGGTGCGGCTCAACGGCTCAAGTGGCCCCTTACGTCTCCGTCCCTCACCTAGATGGTGCCTCCGCTATCCCCCCCACTCTTCCGCCTGTGGGAGCCGGCGAGGGACGGAGACGTAGGGGCCTGGCGAGACTCGCGGCGGCGAGACTCGCATCTGGCATCCCTGGTCTAGACAGTCCTGGGACACATCTGGCGACCAGATCCACGCAGGCCTAATCCTCTCGTTGACAGGCAGTGGAATGGGTAGGCACTGGACAACGATCGTGCCCACGATTCAGGACAACGAAGGAGCGATTACTGTATTACGATTTTTCTGGACACGCGTGTTCAGTGCGATGTTCGAAAGACTCGCTCCTAGCTTATGACTGCTTTCCCCAAATTTTCCTCGGCTCCTCTATTTTTCCTTTCACCGTATAAATATTCACCAACAAATTCCCGTCTCGTGGGAGTTCTCTCCAGCCGTTCGCTCTTGAATCTCGAACCCAACGTCTCGAATCATAAATAATTTCAACCCCCCGCCCGGCGAAAGTAGGCATCTCCGAGACGAATATGACGAGCGTCAGTGGATAAATTCATTAATTTAATGCCGACTATTCCGTAAGAGTGCGCGCGCATCACATGCATCCGCGACATTTACGCTGCGATCAAAGAGACGCTGAAGCCTGCGGACAACGAAAAAGGGGTCGCTACGGGGGGTGGATCCAGGAAAAAGAGAAAGAGAGAAAGCAAAGAGCAGGGAAAGTACATTTTCATAATCGAGTCAAGTACTCCGTTGAGTGTCTAGCCCCGGAATTTTCAGTGGTCCTGTACCCTCGCGACTTCGAATAAAACGACACACACAAACACGCGCGAGCACACACGTACACGCGTACAAGCGCATAACACACCTGGGCCGAGGCTGCATTTGATTCCCCGTGTTTCTCTCTCTCTCTCTCTCTCTCTCTCTCTCTCTCTCTCTCTCTCTTTCTCTTCGTCCACCCACGCCCACGCCTCGGTTCTCTTTTTATTTAATGGAGGTTCGCTCTAACTTGCAACGAAAGGGAATCATTAAGGGCCTCTTGAATTATTTACAGTTAACAACGCCAGAGATGTTCCACTGGTTTTTTCCGACCGGTCATGTATCGCCGTATAGGGACATGCGGATATACCGGGTGGAACGATTCAACGCGACGGCTTGTTTATTCAATCGAAACAGTTCATGTTTGTTAGACTGCGGATTATATGCATTAATGACAGAAATGGGTTGGGAACGATTTGAATTAGCGAAGGAAAAAAAGAATTTTTCACTTGGCTCTCGTTTCATACAATTGACGGACAACATTTTCGTTTAGCATATCCGCTGTTTAATCATGTTGAATTCTATCATCCTATCCGAAAGCATACACCATACACGATTGTGAATTTTTTCCGAAGTTTCAGCAGCGAAATCGATTTTTAAAAAAATTTCAGATCGTGCCTCCCGACACGATCAGTTTTCCAGTTTTAATTTGTAGCTGGCGAACGGAATATCGATCAGCATTGATCAACGTTCCCCGGAGCAGTCGGTATTACAAAATTCACCGTGCTCGGAGCAGCGTTTCCCCTTCCGGTGGCCGTTCTCGCAACGATGTTCCGTGTGTTTCGTCGGTTCGGAAAAGCGTCGCAAAACAAAACGGAAACGGAAAAAAACGAGGAAGAGAAACGGAAAAGAAGGGAAGAGGAGAAAAAGCACAGCGTGTTCTCGCGGGGAAGTCGTTCCACGAAGCTCGAGGGTCCCAGCGACGTCGCCGATAAATTACAGAGATTCAGCGAATCGAACAACTCCGCGCGCGATGTATCGAGTGTGCCGGCGATGGCATCGTGTGCATGAATTACTCTTCTCTCCTCCGTGTTTCATGGAACATCGACCCCTACCGAACCGCCGCGCCGCGCCGTGTCGACACAACGTGTGTGCACACTTGCATGCGACTGGTGCACGGGCTCGGCTAGACTTTTATTAGACACCAGTCAGCCTCGACGCGGGTTTTCCGCGCGACAGGCTCTCGGCCTTTAATGAACGCCGCCGTAAAAGTAGAATAGGAAATTTGGGAGCGATTGCGGCCTAGATTGATCTTTTATCCAGAGAAATGAGAAGGCCCAACCCGCACCCTTGCAATCTTAGAAACGAGTCCCCTTCAAGAGAAATCGGGAACTGGACTGACCTTTTGGGAATTCGTACGCTCGGTAAATTGTTGCGTTGAAACTCGCAGATGGGCACGAAGCTTAACCACAGGGGAACGCGACTATCTTCGAAAACTGCGGTCCAATCGATGGATAAAGCCAAGATGAAGGTTCGAGCGGGGGTGTTCGGCTCGTTACTCGTTAACACCGAGGCTGGTTCGATTTTCGAAACTGAATTCCCCGCCTCCTATCGAATAATCAGAAGCGTAAGACTTTGCAGCCTCCGCATAATCCGGGCTCTCACTGTCTGGCTGAATATGCATGAACGCGTTCGAGACATAAGCGTTCGCTACTTAAAATAATTCAGCCGACTGTTCTCTCGTTCCGTTGATTGCGTTCCATCTGCCTCGGATCCGCAACTAAATACCTCGGAATTGCTCGGAATATATGTACTTTATACGTAGGTACATACATACACAGTATACACAGCGTACATACAAACGCGCTTGTACGCGTGTATATGTATTATGTATGCACACAACACCGACCGCATCTACAATGCAGTTTAGAGAGAAATTGTTGCCGAGCAGACGAAACTGCTGGAACTCCGCCTTTAAGTGTCAACGATTTTGCCAGTAAGTTCTTCGACGTTTCCGGTGAACGAATTAACAGTTTGCCAAGTGTACCGCGGCAACTTCCTCTCGCTGAGGTATTAATATCAGGGGATGACGACGGAGAATGCAGTTCCCGCATTTGCATTGCTGCATTTACCTTTTTACATAGAAATCCGCACGCGCCCGCGAGGAAACTCATTTTCATTCTCGGCAACAATTTTCATCGAATTTACATGAGACTTTGCTACCTGGAAAAGTAGTTGATACGTGTATCTTCGTGTTGCAATCGGGCGAGTTGCAGGGGTGCGAACGTCCCTCGGAAATTGGTGTTGCAGCTACGTTCCTTAATATTTTAGGAAATGCATCGTGAAGGAGAGAAATACTTGCTGTAAATTACGTAGTCATGAACAATCCATTCGTGTCGTAAATTAAGTAAGAAAGTTATTTCTGTTATAGTTAGTGCTTGGTCACGATACATCAGCATAAACTATGCTGTATTAAATCGAGTCATAAATAATTTCCGGTTTAGTACATCGCATCATTATAATCTATTTATTAACGAAATTGATTAATATACAATACATTTCTCGTTCATGTTATATTCCCGCGATTATTCGCATTGACTTGTTCAAATGAACAAAACCAGCAAGACTTCAACACTTTAATCAAAACGGGGAAGTAAATCCTCTGAGATCACAATGTTCCAATAAAAAGGATCAAAGTCAGCGGAAAATATACGGGCTCGGAAGAAGGTTTCAACAAAAATGAAGGTTCCGAACAGTTCGTTCGTAATGTAACGAGCTTGCAATTAGATCGAAGGAATTCCCATGGTATTTTCGAAATGCCGTCGCGAGTAGTCTGCCGCTGTGTTCTTCCGTCAAAGAGCGTGGTGCAGCGTCGCAGTGTTCTTAGGAATCGAACAAATTCGCTGGGTATCCTCTTTTTCCGTCGACCTGCCCGGCCCGAAGTTCAAAGCGTTTCCGTCTCCTTTCTTTCTCCGCGCTCGCGTCTCCTCCGTTCCGTCCCTCGATGAAAATCCTTTGAAAACGCATCAGGAGCATTTAACGGAGAGCGCACGCCGGAAACTCGCGGGAAATGTCGCGTCGCCGGAGACGAATAAATACAATCATCGGGACGTGTATCTTCGCGATCTGTTCGACCGGAGAAACGTACTTGGAGTGCCGATCGGGCACGCGCGATTTCCTCTTGCGAAAACGCTGCAACGATCCGCGAGATTTCCAACTTCTGACAATCGAGGCGAAAAAGTTACCCTCTCCCTGCTTGCAGAGGCCTGCGTAGGGCGACGTTATATGGCCGGGACTTCGCTATTGTGCATTGGGCCCGATACGGAAGCGTTTGTAGTTTGGCCGCGGCGCGGCGCGGCGCGGTGTTACTTTATTCATTGAATGCAAACATTCAAAGTCTGAAAGTAGTACTGGATTAGTCACGTGAGATCGCGACGCATACACGGCAAAGACGAAACGAAACGGGAAGCGAAAATTCCGAAGAATTCAATGACCATTTTCTATAATATGTAGTCTTCGATCTGATTTTATCGCTCGCCGGGAATGTTCGGGTTGCCAAAATCTCGGGAGAGTTTCGCGGCTTTCGGTGTTCGGGGGCCGTTAAAGCGGCTGATCGAAACTTCGGTCCCCGGCTCGTACGTGTTCTATCGAGTTGCAGTTGCGCATCTCGCGGAAATCTCGGGCTCGCAGTGGTCGATTCGAGAACCACCGGTGAAACTTCGGGATATATCAGATACAAACAGAAGCATATTTATAGAATTTCGTTGCCGGAAGTGTCTCTCAAGATATCGTGCCTCGAGATTCGCGATAAGACCGTCGTCGTCGTCGTCGTCGTCGTCGTCTTGCCATTCGATGTACGGGCTTCGCCCAGCCGTAGGACAGCTACTTCGACGACTTTTAAGTCGCTGTCGGGGCTCGAGCACGTACGACAAGTCTCGAGATCGAATTGAAACTCGTTCCGCGGCGGGACAACAGCCCAGGAACCGATGTAAAATCCGAGGAGTGAAGACGAAAGAGACGGAGTCACGTCGGAGAACAGAGAGACAGAGAAACTGCTTGCGGTAGGCTGCGCCGATACAACGCCAGGGCACTCCTCCAATTCGCGTGATGTTTGCGCGCAAATATTGAAAACGAGACTCGAAGTCGAGTGGCGGAATTAAAACGAATTTCGACGTCGATCCGAACCCCTTCCCCCCTCTCACGCCCCAACGATGTTTGCTCGGCCGAGACGGGTGTAACTGTGTTTATACGGAAACAAACCGTCGACTAAGCCGAATCGATTCAGTACGGGTTAACTACAGGCCGATCGCTCACCGTGATTAAGGGGAACTCGAAACACTGAAAACAGGATTTTTATGAATTTCTTTTCGACCAACCTACAAAGCAGATCTTCGTGAAGCTTTCCGGTCGATTCATATTGTTCTCAAAGAATACGTATAAAAATATACCAATAGAGATACATAAATGGTTCTATAAAAGATAATCAAAGAAAATTTTCAGAAAATACCAAATAAAACGTATGAAACCTGCGGACTAGTTGAATTATTCCAGGCAGCGCAGAGTGCAACTGACAAAATTACATGGCTGACAACTTGGTAGTAAGTTGGCGTCCCAGTCGATTATCCAATCAGCGCGACGGCATTTTGTAACAATCACGTTGAAAAGCGTTCGATTCCCCCTGAACCCGGTTTCACCCGACATTTCGGGTGAAAGCTGTGAAACGCGCGTTGATCAACGTGTTCGAGGCAGGAAAATTCGTCCGATTTCAGTCGTTTTTCCGGGACTTCCGGTCGGGAATCCTAGAAATTGCTCTCGACTCGAAGACTTCCTTGGGAAGGGGGGAGCGGAGGTTAAACGAGAGATAGAGAGAGAGAGAGAGAGAGAGAGAGAGAGAGAGAGAGAGAGAGAGAGAGAGAGAGAGAAAGAGAGAAAGAGGAGGGATTCGAAGAGAAGTGGAACGGAGCAACCGTTCCTAACGAGCAGTTCGCGAAATATCACTCGATCGACCTTTCCGAATCCTCACATTCTCGTCGTAGTTCTCGAGCCTGATTACAGAAGCTCGACGAGGTCGTGCGTCTCGTATTACCCCGAAGAAAGAGGGTTGCGCGACCCCCTTGGTTACGTTTCGATGAAGTCTGCTGCTAGCCGCCGGGGAGAACAGAACGAGAAAACCGAACCGGGGAAAACGACGAACAGAAATAACAAAGGGGACTGCGATGAACTACGAGCCACTGTAACTATTCTTTCGATATCCACGGTCCCTTTTGTGTTCTCCAACCTGGAAAATATTTTTCAGGTGAAAACTTCTTTAGGCCCATCGCGTACACTATTATTGGCCAGTGAATCAGTCTGATCCGTCACGCTCCGACGTGAAACGCTATTCACAGACAGGCGTGCAATCGCCATAGAAGTTTTCAGTTAGATCTGGCGTCTCGTGCGCACAGTATTGGTTTGATGGCGCGCACAGTAACGTATTGTAGTAAGAATGTTATTAATAATATTACATAATTACATTTATAGAACATTTCGACAGATCAAACACAGTTTAAATATAAAATAAAAAGGTTCATCGAACCGCCCATCGACTAGCAAGAGATTCCCCCACTCTACGGTCCCGACACCGTCAAAATCGCAGTTTTAAAAGCTCGGATTTCAGATTCGCGCGCTTCCCCGTTTAATCCTCGAGTTTCCGGCGACACTTTCCGGCAAACTTCGCGTCAGAGAGATCCGAGAGCTTGGAGAGTCTATTCAAGACTCGGCGGCCAGAGAAATTTAGTTTCTTCTTTCGAACGAGGTCTGATTCGATCAGATGAACTCGGGAACCCCGACACGCTGCGCGCTGTACTGGCCCCCGCGTGCGGAGTTCCTAAGCTGAACTGTTTCGCAAACAATTTTCATATTTGATATCTCGTTACAGAATGAAAACCAGGCGCCGACAAATTCAATTTCCGCGGCCCCCTTCTCGGACCCCTCTGTTCGGAAACAGCAACTTTCCCTCCCCGCAGGTTCGCGGGATGGAAAGGGGAGGAAAATTCGCGACGCGACTTGTAGGCTTTCGCGCACGGGCCTGATTGAAGAAAGTTGTTACTTTCCCCGAGGTGTTCTATCGCGCTGGGAGTTTAGACGTTGAACATCGGTCCAAAGCAAATCCTAACGCCGCGCCGCCGCCTGTGTAACTTATATCGACTTCCACCGTTCCTGGCCAAACAGACTTTAATTACTGTTTTCTTAGGCTTCGTTCTTCCTCGTCTTCTTGCTTCTTCGTTCCCCTCCTCCTCCTCGTTTTCCTCCTCTTCCTCCTTCTCCTTCTTCATCGAGTTCTTCTTGTTTTTCAAGCTCGTTTCCGCGAGTTTGACGCTCTCACCAAGCTCGTTTTACTGTTTCCCGAAGTTTCTTCCGAATATTGCTTTTGTTTTGCCGAGCAATAATTGCTCGATAGTCGTTCCCCGCACACTTCCGGAAGCTTGGTGTTTGGAACGATGTAGCAGGATCGAGTGGTGAAAATTTCTCTTTTGTAGCAGTTCTTTTTCCGACGATATTCGGAATTGTTCTATTCACAGAACCATTTCGAAAAATATAGAGGTCGATTCGAGTTAACTGATGCAATGGCGTAAATTTGCTCTGAATTTTTTATAAAAATGTGAGCGCTGTAAATTCGTATCGATTCGCTTTTTTTCCTAGTGATGCGTATTGTTTCTACCCAGCTTGCCGCGTTCTGACAATTTACGTGTATCTCGTTGAATTTAAAAAAAATACGAGTAGCATACGGACCGAGTCCAGTTTTATAGCAATATGTATATAACAGAGGCGGATTACTTTTGAACATGCGTAGCAGCAGACATTTTGTTCTGCTCGATTTGTCCTTTAACCCTCCAATTATTCAGTTTTTGACCGATTAATTAAATAGTAGATAACTGTGCCTTTAAAAATGTGTTTTAAAAAATTGTTAATTATAAAAATGATCCGCTGTCCGTGGGTTAATGCTGTCAGGAGGATAAAAATAATGTGTCGATACTTTTTAAGGTTGTATTGGTGCATATTAGGAAAGAGGTTAACAAAATTTTCCGTCGATCAATCACCCACGGTGTTCACCCGCTAACCAATTTATCGTACAGTCTGTAACCGGTCGTCGAAATTTACGTCGCGCACTTGGACCTTCGTATTTTTTTCTCGGACGGAGAACAAGCCCCGTAAAAATCTGGAAAGCGGATCGTCACGCATCGTCGACGAAATCGAAATTCCCGTCACGGCCGTAGACGGGACAAGAAAAACCGGAGATAGCGACGGGGGCGGAGGTGAAGGGCGGTCGAACAGGGTGTCGGGGGCCGAAGAAAATGATAAACGAGACAGCCACCGATAGAGTTCACGGGCAACGGGTAACCTTTTTCCAACTTCTCGATATCGATGAACCGCCGCGCCGCCGAGATAAAACGATCGACGTTTATTTACCGTCGCGTCACGCTGCCAAAACGACCACCTACCGGAAACGTATTGTCCGATGCTCCAAGATAGTCGCCTAACTGTTCCGACGCGTTGGAGAAATTTTCTTGACCCTTCAAGGGTTACATCCGTTTTAAATTTAAGGAAAGAGACCATTCACTTTTTCAGAAAAATTTCGATGAAATTCAATGGATTAACAAATTATTTAAAACATTGTATTCTATTCGGACCTCTATCTTTATCATTTCTTGAAGATCTTGCTGAATTTATGCATTGGTTTACACTTTAAGCTAACCAAAGAAAGATTCTCAATATGTTTGTTCACCAGCGATTGCAGTCAGAGTATTCACTACTCGGTGACGAATAAATATTGAGTTTTCTGCGTATGGCAATTTCGAGTGCAATTAGATGGCTCACTGACACAGACGCGGTACCTATATGCACAGTTTGAACCGGCAACCGGAGTGTCTTCTGAACAGGAAGTCTACGGAGGCCGACGCGACGCGACGCGACGCGACGGAGCAATTTCTGCTAATTACTTGGACGGAACGGTTCGAATCGACGTCCGCCGCTCGGTCTTTGGGCTCTACTGTTGCATCTTCAGCTTGTAATCTTCCTACTTGTCAAATATCGCGCCGACGATCGTGTTTCCATCACGGCAGATGGAATGGTCGGCGCAATCAGGCCGAATTAGCGTCTGGTTTCAAAGCGGCGAGTCTTCCGGAGGACCCGCTGTTTCCGGAGGAATCCGCCGGTAGGAACCCCCTCCCCCTCCTCCACATCCTAAGTTGAACTTCCCTGTTAGTGGATTGTTCGAAAAGGAAGTCTCTTCCCGAGCCAAAATAAAAAGAGAATCCAACTTTTCTTGATAAAGTCTCGTTCGAACGCAAACTGAAATTGTTCCAGTTAGTTTTTGCATATTTCTATATTTACATTAGGTTCGAACCACAGGCCCGCAGCAGAGCAAACTTTGGATATGCTTCGCGTTTGTTGTTTCAATATTTCGAACAGCTCCCCGGTGTGCGAAATATTGGCCACGCAACGGACTCGGAATAAAGGAAGTAATATATCGAAACTCGATACCACGTCCATCTTCGCAACACGGTCGAAACAAAAAAGAAACAATTTAGTCAAAGGATTTACGATGAATTTACGTAGCTTGCACGTAGAAGCACAGTAAAAAATAGGGAACGGAGAAAAAGGCGAGAGCGAGTCGGTGTATCGATAGGGGCTTTATAGCTCGTTTCGAGTACACTGTAATGTCATAAACGACCTATAAAAAAGAAAGGCAAAGCGCAGGTTATCGTGCCTTAAGAGACTCGAGCGCAGTCGTGTCACGGGTTTACGTTTGCCCTGGTACATATAAATTTTGTTCCATTGCAAATAAAACTGCTCCTTTCTTGTCCGACTGCCGTTTGCATTCTGCGCGAAAACGAAATCTTGAACTGGAATCTTCTGCGCAGAATGATGCGCCGGGAGGTCGTCTACTGGCATCGTGGCATCACACTCTGGAATCCGATAAAAATTTTATTTTACGCTTTTTATTTATTTTATCCGACGCCGTAAATCTACAGATTTATCGTCCTACCGACAACCGGAAAACTTTGGTAAACAATGAAATGGGTGTATGCCGCAATCAAATTTTTTACGAAATTATAAAGCTGTTGGGAAGAATAGGAAATATTGAGGTACTGAAGGAAATAATAAATAATTCTTGGCTGTGTGTTCGATAATATTGAAAATAGTCGATAAAGCGATGTGCTGAAAAGTTAAACAAATTATTGTCGGGGATAGTCGAACGGTAATAATGGCGGCACTCGGTATCATTATTTTCCGATTCCGAGTTGTCATTTGCGCAAAATAAATGTTTCCTCTGACCATCGCCACTCGAATACCATTATGTACATCTTTTCTTCCGCGAGCGGCCTCTCCTTGTTCAACCCGGTGTTCACTTCATTAGCAAAGTACTACAAAACAATGGCCCGATGGATGGTATTAATTAAAACGGATTACAATGGCCTTCGTCATTAATATAATGATACCTTCCAACTCATTTATCGATGTTTCCCTCGGAAAGTTTTCGATTAATTAATCATTCTTGCCGCTGTTGTTGTCGACGACAGGAACGTTCGACCCTATTACTTGATATCACGAATTTTATTGTTTGTGCATTAACTAATTTTACTTAACATCGCCAACTGCTGCTCCAGGTTGCTCATTATCTCGCGATGAGATAATTATTAGGTCACTGGTCGACGAACCTAAACAAAAACCGGGAATCCTGTTGATGACATACGTACAGTAAAAGCTCCTTCGTTGTCCAAAGGCCGGCGGTTTGAGCGGACAACGACCGTGTCCGGACACTATTTTTGATTTATGACTGCGTCTTTAGTGAAACGGCTAGTTAAATGACAAAAAAAGCAGTCAACTGTCTGGCTTTAAAAAACTCCTTATTTCCTTGCCATATTCCTTTCCTATTGTTCTCCGTTCTGCGCGGGTCTAGACAGTCCTGGGACACATCTGGCGACCAGATCCACGCAGGCCTAATCCTCTCGTTGACAGGCAGTGGAGTGGGTAGGCACTGGACAACGATCGTGCCCACGATTCAGGACAACGAAGGAGCGATTACTGTATTTGGTAGATTTTATTCGAAATCTTCGGCGAGAGTCTGACTCGATACAGTGCGACGGGTTAAGCCGAGCCCACACGAGTCTTCATATTTGCGAGACAATAAGTTGCAGAGTGGTTCGGTTCGTAGATTAACAAAACCTGTCGCAAAGGCTTCGAACTCCTGCTCTCTTTCCACTCGGAAGAATCCCAGGCCGGGTCTCGGGCGGATAGTCAGCAAAAATTCGCAATTAATTGAATTCCGTTGCTCGCCGAGGAATTCAATGGATCGTCACTATTACCGCAGACGTTTCACCCGTTTCAACCGTTTCAACCGTTTCACCGCTTTTGTTCCTATTCGAGGCGATATATGGTACTTCGCTGCTGTTCAAGTGAGAGCGGGAGAGAGTGAGAGAGTTCTGCATTACGATTCGGGCTCGGAAGATCACAGGTCGCAAATTACAGACCCGGCTCGCGCAGTCAAGTGCACTTGCAGCCTGCAAAGATGTTGCGGTCCGACGAATACGGGAATCGGCGATGTTCGATTCGAGGGGCGAACGCTAACGGAGCAGTTACCAGTTAATTCACGGAATCACGGCCGACGTCGATTGATTAATGCCCCGCATTTAACTGCTCTCTCTCTCTCTCTCTCTCTCGGACCACTTCGAACCATTTTCAACCGGACCACGGCCTTTGTGCTCGGAGCACCGTCGATGACACTTCTATCAGACTCTTCCTCTTCGCAAACTGCCCCCGCGCGATTTCTACCACTCCAATACGAGCCGTGTACGCGCAGGGTCGATTTACTCCGTCGATTTTTTGTTTTCGTGATTAATATACAGAAGTATATTATAAAATCTGTGTCTTTAAAATGTAGAATTACAAATGAACCACAATTTGTTCCTCGTATAGCGTATCAACCATAACTTTTTAGAAGACTATGTTCGGGGAGGATACAGGGGAGGTTTACAGACTATTTTCTCGCTTCAATGAAGTTCTTTCCAGACAAATGGGCGAATAAACTTTCCCGAATGAGTACACAAGGTGCGTTACGAGATTTTAAAAGATTTATGGTAGGAATGAGAGAGGAACATGGCGGAATGGGAATAAAGACATTGATTCTTCCTTCCCGGGTCGCGTGAAAGCAACAGCGGAAGTCGGTTAAATTCCGAGACCCAACTAGCAACCAGCGAAACGGTATCTCGGCTCTCCATTCTATTCCCCGAGATCTCCACTTGACTTTATTAAGTTTCCTTCGTTTCGCGGAACACCTCCTTATCTCGTTCGACGTTCCCGCACCTTGTCGTCGTCCCCCATCTCCTCGCGTTTCATTTCCTGATGCACCCTCGATTTCTCGTACCAGCACAGAACGGGACGCATCTTTTGTTCGTTGCCAGCGATACCTCTGGTCGGGTTTTCTCACGAGGAAATTATTTAACTCTCGACCCGTTTTTCCAACTGCATTCTTTATTTGCCCAACGAAAGATCAATTTTTACAATTTGCTGTACGAGAGTCTGTCTTTGATCTCAGCTGATTATGCGGAACATCGTTTTATCTGAACGCTATGAGACTCGGGAGCCAGGGGAATTGATTTATTGAATCTGTAAGAATAGGATTGTCTCCCTGAAGTATGTTTCGTGATCCGGCGGACGCTATTGGGTCAAGTAATAAAGTACTCTTTCCGCAAATAGCGACGGGGTGTTCGGTTATCGAATAAAACAGTTGCCGAGTTTGATTTGGACTCGAGGGAAGATTAAGTCAATTACCTTCGGCTGAAACGAACTTTCGCGAGAACTTCCGCGGAGACACGTGCATTTTTAGTCGACAAAGTGAATCATCGAGTAAAATACAATAGTTCTATTCTTGCCTAACAAGGCTACGAAGAAACAGTCTAATGAAATACGTAGATGTCAATATCAATGCTGAATTTTTATCCACCCCCCCCCCGCCCACGGGAAAACAATTACAGTAATCTCGTGAATGCTGGCAATCGAATGCTGTCGAGCACCTTCCCCATCCACTCCCAGCCAACGTCGCGCCGAGACGCACGGCGGCGACGATTGATCTCGGCTCGGGTATATCGATGTGAACACCACAACATTGACTCGAGTGAATCGAATTTTCAAACTTCTTAATCTTCATTATTTTTTCATGGGACTTTCACTAACTTATTTCTGGCATTTCTCTGATTAAAATGACACCAAACACGATATAATTCCAACTGTGCTTAGTGGTTTAATCGACGATCGAAGTTTCGAACGCCACGAATAACAGCAACAATGTGGGCCTTTAAACTGTGCCGGCGACGGCGACACGCTACGGTCACCCGATCCGTATCTCATTCTGTCCTTCTCTATGTTCGGCTTTCTATTGAAGTCTCGCCCGGCGCGATCGACGTAGAAACGCAGTCAAAAAATATACAAGCACGCGAACCCTGCCGCTCCAGTCCCCGGCTGCCCGACAGCATTCGAAAGATTACTGTACTACGAAAAATAAAATTCTGACCTCTGCTATGAATCGTTCGCCGAAGCTCGTGGTCATTAATCAGAGACGTGGAAACGTAATCGAAAATAATCGTCGGATCGGTGATCAGCGATAATGAGAGGCGGAATGGTTGACAAGCGTGCGATTACAGAAGCACGCTAACGACGACTAGGGGATCTCGTGTTACGCGCGGTGAAGGTGAGAACCAACCAATCCCCGCCACCGAGCTTTTCAGTCCCCCCTCCCCCCTCTTCTCCAACGCCGCGCCGCCGCCGCCCTTATTTGTTCTGAGAGCCCCGCTGCAAACAATGGGGGGATTACGGGCTGTTTACTATGAATTGAAATTCCTGTAAATTTCCTCTTTGTCAGGGTCTCCCGCGATTCGTCGGAATTCATGGGGCCTGCTCGAGAATCTCTTAAGATTTCAAGACTATAAATCTCCGGTCTCATTGTTTCTTTTTACCCCTCCACTGCATTTCTCTTTTTTTTCTTCTTGCCTCTTATTCTGGATGCCGCGAGTGCCATTTCCGTAAACTGTTTTTTTTTTCTTTTTTTCGTCAGACGATTTCGTCTGCGAAGACTCCCAACTGTTTGCATGTTCTCGAGGAATATTAGTGGCGTGTATTTATCATTGTGGCTGCTGGTGCAATTATTGATTTCTAAAAATTCGGGTATCGAGCGAAACTTCCGCGAATTTCAATGTTACCCAGGGAAACATTGGGAGCGCGAGCGGTTCGAATATCAGCTTTCGAACGAGCAAACGCGAAGTAACGTGTACTTCCTTTATAAATCATGGACCGAAGAGCTAATTTCCCCGGTGGTTTAAACAGCCCGAGCAAAGAATGACCGAACCAAGTGGTAACTTAATAGAAACGCTGAAGCGTCCGAAACACCGCAAGTCTGTATACCGAACTTCGCGGGCTCGTAAATCCCGTTCCGCTTGCTCGCGACGATACTCGGGGCTTTGACGGTGTTAATGGAGTAACACCGACTATTTGAAATAAGTTTGACTCTCGGAAGTTAACACACTTTCATATATATTTGACAACTTAACAAGATACAATAACGATGAGTTCGAGGTAAAAGATAAAAGTTGGTTTCGGTTCGAGTGATTTTCGTGACCTGCTTTTCGGTGTCGCGTCGTGTATGAGGTCAGCTCGGAATCTTTCCTTATTGGCTATACTGAAATGTGTGGGGATGACAAAATGATTTCTAATTGGTGAATGGGTGGGGCATTTTGGTCGTAGGAGTAGGGGCGCTTTGGCAAAACTATGTTTAGGTTATGGAATGAATTGGGTGCGAGAAATATGGGGTAACGATACGGAAACTGAAGTATTTGCTTATATAGTAAGATTGCCCTGTCAATGGGTTGGCTGCCAAATGCTTGGGCGTAACTGCTAGCGAAAGAGCAATAAAATGTTTCTCATTTACCTGCATCCCTCTCCGTGCCGGCGCAAGGAGAGACGCGAGATAAGGTCCCAAAAAGGAAAAGGGGCTGGGACCTTGTTGAACGTGACCACGAGCGGCAGAACGGTTTTGGCTACGCTGCAGTAAAGAGCGTTTTTTGTGATTGGGAAAGCTGTCGCAGTAGAGCGAGATTGTAAAGGGACGGACGTGAGTGATACGTGCGAAGGTTCTGTCAGGCTCGTGGGCTAGGATCGTGGATCAGAGTAATTGTTAGTGTTCGGTGTCTCGTCGTTCTTTTGTCTTTCGCGCGCGTGAGAAAGATGAGTGAATCGGTGAATAACGTCTCTGGTCAACTTCCGACCGGTTCGACGGAGAATTCAGCCGTTCAGCCTCCGACATACATATATCTCACGTTCGGTCTGCTTGAGACCGATCAAACGCGATACTCGAAATTTGGTTCGCCAGGCATCCGGCGTTTTCAGACGCCGGTAAATATTAATGGCGACAAAGAGGAGAGAGAGAGAGAGAGTGTGTGTGTGTGTGTGTGTGAGAGAGAGAGAGAGAGAGAGAGTGCTAGAACGCGAGAGGCGAGTAACATCAGCGAGTCTTATTGTAACGCGAAAGAGGATTAAACGAGACTGGGGCCGAAGAAAGGAAGAATGACGCTGGATATTCAGAGTCGCGAAACTTTCGCGGTAACGTAAAACGTGTTCGTAATCGGATTCCCGGTGATAATGCGATTTGTATTCAGTAACGTTCCAGCCGACGCGGGCAAACAACGACACAGGCATTTTGAACCAACCGGGCGAACGTTTGTTCAAGTTACGCGTACATTCTTAGTGCCCCCCACTCCCGTACAAAAACAGTGAACGCGCGGAATGCGCATTGTGCGACGCGTGCACAGTAATTTACACCGACTCCAGGTAGATCCAGGGATTAACACTTTTTTCGATGTCGAACTCAGACTGGCATAACCGTCTTTGGTCCTTGAAATATGTTTTCAAGGTCATCATTCAGAACAACTTTCCCCTTCACATGTTATTCACGCGAATTTTGTTCCTTATTTGGTGTTAATCGTGTAATTATCTCCTCAGAATCACCGTCTATGTACATATATCCACCCCCGACTGCGCAACGCCACAATGGCGGAGCGGTTGCAGCTGTTACGAGAAATTAATATCGTAAGGGGCTAGTTTACATAGGATGTATTATCGTAGCGATGTTTATCTCGGAAGTTGTTTAACAAGCTCTCTGAATCTGCAAACAGGAATGAATACGAGCGTTCCTATTCGTATTTGTGTGTACATCTTCGCCGTACGGCGCGGCGCGGCGGCGCTGCGTTCCGAGGCATCTTCGCATGTTTATGTTCCATTCTACATATTGCGATTTCGATGCTGCTCGAATATCTCTCGCGATCGATTTTTTACCATTCTTCCAACTACAATTGAAAGTCTCGTGCAAATGTTAACGAACCTGCGTGTAACGAGACCTAAAACAGCACACAAATCAAGATAAAAATATCTAGGACAAGAATAAATAAATTAAGATTGGACTTTCCTGTAAAGTATACGTTGAGAGGAACGCGAAAGCGTCGAGACCACAGTTTCCTCGCAAACTCTATCAGAAACTCGGTCCAGGCTGGAGATCAGGCTAACGGTATCGCAGTATACCGATACTCCAAAAAGAATGGAGCCATTAACCACCTCAATTTCCGAGTTTCCCGAGTACCTGCCGGCCCGTGGAAGGAACCCAATAATTCTCGTCCGGATGGAACGAGCGCGACGCATCCGGGCGTTCTCTTATCGAGCCAATTTCTCTAATTTCCACGCGGGTGAGATTTTCTACCGAACAGGGTAGGGGGGGGGGTCTGTGGGAAACGAGCGGGAAACCGTAATCCCATCGCGGAATGTGGACGCGGCCTTTCAAAGCACGGGCCGGCTCCGGTCAAAGGGAATCGAGGCGAACTTCGACCCGGTGCGCGGCCCCGCGAAACAAGAAAATTTGCCGCGACTGCGAGGGACAATCGGCAGCTTTGATCGCAGTGCCGCGCCGCGCCGCGCCGGCTGGAATCCGTTCCCGGGCAAATACTACTCGGCCCTGGTCCCCGAGGGACCAGCGAAAAACCGGCTAATCTCCTGCAAACCTGGCGCGAACACCTGACCCGGGTCCAGTTTGCCGAAGACTGCGACCGTGTTTGAAAACGTGTCTCCGGTAATTAGATTGCGGATCGTCGGTGTTTCCACCACCGACTCCAACGCTCCAACAGTGTTCACTGTAAATGTTTTCGTCCGGTTGAAATGCTTGCACGCGATTCTTGTCCTTGGTACGAAAAACATGAAATTTTCCATAGAGACAGAAATGAGAAAGAAATATTCTGAAATTTTATGTTTAGGGAAGTAAGTAAGGAAGAATGTAAATTTGACGGGAAAGAAATGTTGTAGTGTTTCTCGAAGAGAAGATACCTCGAGTCTGACCAACGATCGCACTTGAAGATCGTGTGTAAAAGGTTTTCCATAGAGCTTTTTGATTTCGCTCGTCTTTCGTGGTTCCGGAGCGTCAATAAGCTGCGTGAATGTATTAAGTGGAAATGTCCAGCAATGGTCAGGCGCACGGCCAATACGCGGCTGAATGAAACAGTTTCATTTTCGATTGAAAACGGGGATATTTCAATGCGAAGTCCCTTCTATTCGAATTGCAATATTGATTCACGTAGACGGTCCCGCGTTTCACTAGCTTTTGAGCTCTCACCAAAGGCACCGGACGCGATCACTAGATTGTTGATACAAATATTGATGTTTGCGCATCACTTTACAGAAAATATCATGAAACGCGTCTCTTTGCCTTATTAATGGCTTTATCGCGTTGCCAATCGAATAAAAACCTTGTGAAATTCAATTTACTTCCCCGATACATTCATATATACCAATTCTATAATACAATGTTATTTACATAGGTCATTATTGCATCGGCGAATTTCGTTGCATCTCTAACAAATTTTTTCAAAACATCCATCCATTTGTTTTGACAAAGAGATATTACAGTAATCGCTCCTTCGTTGTCCTGAATCGTGGGCACGATCGTTGTCCAGTGCCTACCCATTCCACTGCCTGTCAACGAGAGGATTAGGCCTGCGTGGATCTGGTCGCCAGATGTGTCCCAGGACTGTCTAGACCAGGGATGCCAGATGCGAGTCTCGCCGCCGCGAGTCTCGCCAGGCCCCTTACGTCTCCGTCCCTCGCCGGCTCCCACAGGCGGAAGAGTGGGGGGGATAGCGGAGGCACCATCTTGGTGAGGGACGGAGACGTAAGGGGCCACTTGAGCCGTTGAGCCGCACCGTCTGGCTACACTGGTCTAGACCCGCGCAGAACGTAGAACAATAGGAAAGGAATATGGCAAGGAAATAAGGAGTTTTTTAAAGCCAGACAGTTGACTGCTTTTTTTTGTCATTTAACTAGCCGTTTCACTAAAGACGCAGTCATAAATCAAAAATAGTGTCCGGGCACGGTCGTTGTCCGCTCAAACCCCCGGCCTTTGGACAACGAAGGAGCTTTTACTGTACTTAGAAAAAAATATTTTACAAAGAAATATCACAACCTCGATCTGTTTGACCTTGCAACGACCTTGTCGAGTATCGTCGACGTCCCGTCAAATGGTATCGACGCGACGCGCGACGGTCCTCGTTCGACTAATACCGCGGGCCCGGTTCTTGTCTCGCTGTCATTAGACCTAATTGCCGATGCCCGGTGGCATCCACGCCTACAGTACGCCCTGTATTTCCCGCTATCGTAATTCGTACGCTCAATTATCTCCATTGTTCCCGCGATCGGGCGCGAACGCAATCGATATACAATGGGCGTTTTCGTCTGTTTGCCAACCTCCGGCTGGCCACAAAGCGCGAGGCGGCTACGTGCTCGGAATCACCGGCTGTAATCGCTGGCATAGATCATCGGGGATCGAACAAATAGAAACACGCCGAGCCAGTGTTGATCATTCCCCCCGCATCCGATCGACCGCGTGTCTGATCAAAGTCTTTAACCCGTTAAGCGAGTAATTTCTACAATTGCAGACACGTCTGCACCAAATGCACCCGCTGAAATCGATCTCCGCGCGATCTATCTTGCGATCTACCCGTGATCCAGGATGTTTCGGTCCATGGAAACGTTACCGAATGCGGGAGGATTCAAATGTTTCAGCATAAAATTCGAGAGTCGGGGAGAATGTAAAATATCATTAGAAGCTTCCGTAGACAATAGAATTTTTATGTTTTCTAGCCAGTAGGAAAAATTGTATTGCGAAACGCATCATTCAGATCGAGAATCTTCTTATAACGGAACGAGCTAGAAGCGAAGGGCATCATTGGAAAATATAATGGAACAGGAGAGCGCGACGAGTTATCTCGTCCAGGCCGTCGATCGGATTAACTCCAATTTGAAATTCATCTACCGCCCTTTGAACTTCTAAAGCAGATCAAACGACTACTTTATAGTTAATGAAGCGTTTTGAACGTTTCCTCCAACAAGAAGCATTGAAATTCCTCTGCTCTTCGGGACAGAGGTTCTTAGAATACTTATAAATTCAAGAAGTTGCCAACCGGACGAAAACTTTCGAACCGCTGAAAGGGACTTACGAAAGGGCGATGATTCCGGGCGCAAAAAAACAAAGCGACTACGCGCGACCAAGTAAAATTTTTTGCGCACAAGTTTTCGCTTCGGGAACACCGGCTTCGAAGTTTCGTCTACTTGCGACGGGACTGTCCGGCTCTGACTATTTCTACCTGTTTCGTCGTTAATTCGATTAACAATTTTATGAACTTGCAACATACAAATTGGAATGGACGTTGAAAATCGTTCAAAATTTTTCGAGCCGCCAGAGTTTTCCTTTTTTTTTTTCAAGGGAAGGAGCACCCGCGAAACAACAGAGCGTCGCGTTGCTCCGCCATTCGGAATTCATTTCGGGAATTTTTCATTCGGCATTTTCAAGTAGACCAACACACATATGTATACAGAGAGAAAGAGAAAGAGAAAGAGAAAGAGAAAGAGAGCTCGATTTCGCGATGCTTTCAAAAGCCGCGTAACTTTTCGAGTGGAAAAGTGGATCGTTGCTGGTCACCGGTCGAACCGTTTCCACTGTAAAATCGCGTTCGTGCGGCAACAACAAAAATGAAATGGAAAAAAAAGAAGACCCAACAGAGCACAGAGTGCTCGGCAATGCTTGCAGAAACGCTCGTCGTTTCGTTGCCCGAGATACACCGGTATCGAATTTCGTAATTAATATTTTTCATTTCGACATTGGCCGTCTTCTCGTGTGCGCGATTTTTCCATCCCCACCACCGACCACCGCCGCACGGCGCCCAGGCCGTTTCGCTCCCGAGCTTTTGTTTTTATTACGTTTTCGGCAGCGACACCACTCGAGTTTTAATTTCGAACGAGCACCGGCGGCGACGAGTGGCCCACGTTGTGTGGCATTTTTCCGTCTGCCGCCGCGCCGGTTTTCGAGCGAGCACAACGTGACCTCGCGCTGCGCGCGCGCGCACGCGCCACGTGCAATGAGCTTTCCGCTCTTTTTGAAACTGCATTTTTCATTACGTTTTCGGCAAATGGCGTTCCGTCGAACAGTTTTTTTGCCGTCGCACTCGCGCAATTTGCCCGGGTAGCACGCTCGCCCGGCGACGTGACACGTGCACTATACACATATTTCTCCTCTTGAAGCGACGCGACGCGACGCACAGTACACCTCGCTCTCATGGTTTACATTTATTATGCTCAACTCGCTCTTTCCGTTTAATTACTTCTGTTTTGAAGCCGCCCAGTCAAAGGGACAGCCCGAAACGTTTCGATGTTCTAACTGTAGACATCGTACACGATGGTTTGCTACCTACCAGTTGATGGGTAGCTAAAACTCGTGTGTCGTGTAAATCACTCCGTTCCAGATTACTCCGTACACACGTAGCTCGAACAACAACAAAAATGTGATAGTCCAGATCATTTGCCAGGTTTTTTTCCAATTTTTTGAAATATATTTTGCACGGTATTTACATATGTATCTCTGGTTATAGTTTCGTGAGTTTTTTCCTGATAAATACGTGAATCCTATACTCTAAAGCTCAATCAATGCATAAACTGAAATTTTCTTGAAACTGTGACATGCGGCGTTTCTCCTTACAACCACAGATACTAGGTACCAGAAAAAGTTCGTGCGGATCCTTAAGCTAAAATTTGAAAATATGCACTGTAGTTTTATTTGATGGTCTGGTCATAATTGGCTTTGATGAGCCTTTCCCAAAGTTTCACAAGCTTACAGATCCCTTTATTGCAGAAATCTGAAGTTTCATTCGCAAGCAATGAGTTAATTGCCGTTGGCATCGTTCTTGAAGTTGCTATTTGCAATCTCGAGAGGACAGCAAAAACTGTTGAGGAACTCTGGTCCTTCGGACAGATAGAACGTAATGATTCATCTTGGACGCGGAAAGTGATCAAAGCTCGATGCGTGGGAGTAAGGCGGGATAGGGTGTGCAAGGGAAGAAGGGTTGGCAAACACAGCGGGCCTTAATTTGCCGGCGGGCGGGCACGCAAAACGTCCGAGGCAAGACGATGCAGCTGGCCGGTAAGCAATCTGCAAGGGTCGCCGAGTGTTTGCTTAGGCCCCTCTGCTCTGGAGCCGTTCTGGAGTCGCTGGAGCCGCGGCGCGACGAGAAATTGCGGGCTGCGAGCGAGCCACCGCGTGTAACAGATGCACAGGTACTTTATTACGTTTCCGGGAAGTGGTTTTCTCTCGCCCCCGCACGGCTAAGAGGGGAACGCGCGACAAACGTTTCCTCCTGTGCCTGCCGCCGCGCCGAGCGATAAATAAGAGGCTCGCGGGAAAAGAAAAGACGACGGAAAATGGCGCGAGACGGGCTTCCGGTTCTCCGTACACTTCCGAGGAATACTCTAGCTGTGCTAGTCCGACAGATGATAAAACCGCGACCAACTTTCGTGCGCTCTTGCTGCGTCAACTTTTCGAGAAACTTGATCAGTCGCGGAAATTTGGGTTTTCACCTTGAATTTTTAGAAGCTGCGGCAACTCGTTAATTAATTTAATGGTTAAAAGTGGTGTTGTCAACTAGATCTGTTATTTTCATACCCAGAACGACACAGCCGGAAGTTTAGCATCAAGTATGTAATAATCCGTCCGATGTTGCCCGTATCCTTCCTAGAAATTTCACGTTTCCGGAAGAAATTAATCATCCGTCCTACTCGTGCAGCCTCGGGTCCACAGTTTCCGGTGAAGAATAGCCGCGACCAAGCTCTTTAATTTATTTAAAGCGTCGTTACAAAATCGGTCGCGCGAAGAACGTTCAATTAAGGCGGACCGATTGATCGAGCCGAGCTTGTCAGCCAAGATTAAACGGCTGGCTTAGTTCTTTCTCCATCGTGTGATACTCCGTCTTCCCGGCAATCTGCGCATCGTATAGTGTCCTCCTCTTTCGCGACAGGTTATCCATCAAACGTCTTTTTTATATAAATAAATAAGAAAACGGCTATTCTCTATATACATATCTCCGCAATTGTCTTCGAACTGCAAAATTCGTTGATTAATTACCGAAAGAACTGTCCGAATAGCGAAAGATACCTAGGAAGTACATTCTCGAGTACAATCTCGAGAGATTCATCGATCTCAATCTTTCTTGTCTAATTAACTTGGAATGTTTTCCGGCCGATTAACGGCTCGAAAGTTTAAACGACGATGACCTTGAACGACTATCCAATCACTCCAAAGACGATCAGACATACACAACCCACATAATTCGTGAAAGTATCTAAACCATGTTCAGGATCATTAATAAGAGAAATAAACGAGCTTCTTGTTGCTTTTTCCCACGAATTGCGCTTGCATCGTTATCCAGGGACTCGGGTGCACAGTTCTGTGGTCATTGATCTTCATAAAACGATCTTGGTCTTCAAAGAGAGAGGGATGAAGCGTTTGCGGCGGAGGTATCAAAGATAAATCGTATTCTCGAACAATAGAACTCTTCACCTCGTCTCACCTGAAGTTTCCGCGACTTCCCTCGGGCTAGCTATGGTATCCGGCATCCGGGTGTATTTCTAGCCCCTCGTCCACTTGGCAACTTCCGGCGAATACGGACCGCTGGCGCTGGTGATAAAGATTGGCCAGCAGCGAAGTTCGGCGTCTCGTTATTTCCAATCTCCAAGGTATCCATCCCTCCTTTACTGCTGACGGCCATTTCGCGGAATTGCTTGCAAATTACCAGGGAAATTACAACTCGGCACGGCCCAGCGCGGCTCGCTGTAATTATTTCACTTGCTCGAGACTCGGAACCGTCGGATATCGTCTTCATTGCCTGTTCCTCGGGCTCGTCTTCCAATTTAAGAGGCTAGTCCTATTTGACGCGCTGAAAACAAGCTGATTATTCCGATTTTTAATCCAGTTATTTTTTACCGTCTAACACGACGATTCATTAAAAAATAACGGCTGAATACTTTCGTTTGCTCGCGTTCACCGTTGGTTCCGATTTCCCTAATGTGCAAAACGTAATATAGGACCCTAATATAGAACGAATTTATTTGTTCAACAGTTCAAGTGAAATTGTTCTGGCGAATTAATAAAACTGTTCCCTGTCAATTTTCCGAATTAGCGAGCGTTGTTCTCGGCGAGCTATGCTTGTACCGAGCTCTTCATCTGTATCCTTGTCATGTGCAGGACTTTGCTTCCCGATTATCTAAATTATAATGCCGCGTGTCAGCTCCATACGAGGGAAATCCAAATTCGTGCAGAAACTCTTGTCTCTGGAGCTTCCGTCAGATTTCGTTCAGAGAATCCGACGATGTGCTTGCACCGCGTCCAAATTACTAGTTTCCCCGTGTTCTTAGTTCCATACGAAATAGATTTCTCGAAAGCAACCAATTACATGTTTCAATTTGCAACAAACATTACGATACGAGTATCTTTCTCTTTTATCGTCGACAACTGTTCTAATTTTTCGATGTTTTTGTAGCTTCGACGTTCGAGCAAACCTTGGCCGAAACATCGAATAGCTTAATAAGAGGGATTGAAGTGAAAGAAACATGAAATCCAACGTTTCCAATGCTCTGGAACTCAAGTAAACGGAAAAGTTCCGAGCGAAGACCCAGAGAGGTCTTCCTTAAAAATCATCCGACAGTGTCACAATATTTATCTCTTTCCGTGGACGCGTTTATTCTCGACGCATTTATCAGGATAGGGGCAAAGAAACTCGAGAAGATACCGCAGCCCGGTGATATACCGCGGCCATATTCAAATTCGGACGCGAACGACGCCGTCATTTCTCGAGGTGGCCGGCCGGCAGCATTTTTCGCAAAACAAGCACGAGAACTTGGATATACTCTTCCCAGTAGAGCTTCCGCGGGTCGAACGCTGAGAGAAAAGAAAAATCCGTGTTTCCTGTCCTCTAAACTGCTTCTGTTCGCGATAAAGAATAACAAGCGACGAGCATAAAGATGTAGAAAACCATTGCGATGCGTTTTTCACGTGCTCCTCGAACACGATACAAATCATAGTTTTTTCAGAAAAAAATCACACAAGTATTTTTGCTTCGATGCAGTTCGGTGTATACCGTAAAATCGTTTCGTTTGATCAGGCGGATACGGCCGCGAAGTCGGCGAATATTCCGAGCATGATTGCGGTGGCGGTGTCACCAGAACTCCGGGCCAATTGAAATTCACGGGCGTAACTTCGGAAAGGAAAGAACGGGAAGAGACCGTTTACAGCCGTCATAATCCGCGCGACGCGCGACGCGGTGCTACTAATCTTCCGGTTCGAGCGCAGTGGCCGGAAAAGTTCGAATCCCACGCGGAGAAGGCTCGCGTCGCGAATAAATCGCGAAAGATATACGGAATAACTTCTTATTGCGAGTCGGCCGCTGTCCCGTAAATCTTGCCTTCCGTTGCCATTGCTAATTCGGACCGGGCCAATCGATTCCATTCGCTGCCATGTCGATAAGCGACCGAACAAACTTTCAACGAACCTGCTCGGACACGAGATTCTACCATTTTCACGGCGTTGTGCTCGCTTTCCTTTATCGAACACATTTATGAGATCAACGGGCTCATTTATATCTATTTATCCACATACTCGACTTCGAACATCGAAGAAGTAAGAGGTAAATCGATTGACACCAGGGTGACGTCATCGGTCGTGACGGTGTCAATGCGTTCAGATCCACCATTTATTTTTTCACGCCACATTTTCGATGAATTTCTTAATGATTCTTCTGCAACGTCTTCGTGGATCACTTCGAAATGGAATCGAACGAAAAATTGAACTTTTTCAATGAATATATTCGATTAATATAGAAAAATTGTTGACGATTGTACATAGGAGCAACGCACAATTTAAAGATTTCTCATTCCTGGGGAACGCGCGCGGCTCTTTTGAAAGGCGAATGTTCTTGAAGCAACCGCAAATTAATCGATCAGAACAATACAAAAGGCGGAGGCATTGAAAGAGCAGAGGAGGTTGGTGAAAGACGGGGGAGAAGAGGGAGGGTGGTGTATGAGGTTTTCAATTGAATTTTTCCCGCTAAACGGAGCAGGAGCGAGATGCGCGCAGGCGGAAAATCGATCAACTGGCGGCACAGCGTGCTTGCGTATTATCAAACAAAAATCTGGTGGTCGCCCGCGCCGGAACCCGATTCTCTTTTTCCGGGCTTCCACTTTGCCGGGGAAAAGCCGTAATGGAGTTTCGGCGTTGCCCGCCATTGTTTCGCAGTTTTATAAGCCGATGAGAGAGTGCCGGAGAATATTCCCTGGCCCGCGTGGTCGGCTCGGGAACGATTTCACAGGATGCCGTAGAGACGGGGTCAGGATATCCGGGAAACTTTGCTGTTCGGCTATTCGCTGACCTTAAAAATAGTTGATCGGCGATCCTGAGCTTGTGCACCGTATACACACATTTTCTCGCGTGCGAAACTGAAAAAACTTGTCGATCTTGGTCCACATCCAATAACCACTTCTTTCTGCAAAGGTGAAATAACGCGTGCTTTTCGACGAACAGATTGGTAATTGACAGGTTCACGATCATTCTTCTTCAACGTCTTTCTGGTTGATTTCGAAAGGGAACCAGGTGAAAAAAGTTGATTTGTCAGCTCGTCGATATTTGAAAATTTATTAATTCGGATCTTGGTCGAATAAAGGAGCAGGAATACGAGAGACGCTACTTAGACCTGTCACTCGAGGACAGATATTATTATAATATAAATGACGAACGTCACGAAGGATCGCCGCCGCATGGCTGAGGCTACCGTATTGTATTTATAGCCTGGTGATGCAGATCCGTATCCATTTCTCGCGACGTCTCACAGTGACGAACGAGACCATCCGGGAACGTACAGCTATTTGATTACTATCCCGTGATTGATCCCTTCGTCTAGATAAACTCGACCCGCGTCGAGTTAATGCCAGATATTGTTTAAATGAATTATCAGCCAGCCGGAGGTCTTTGAACTTCTCTCACCCGGCCCGGCCTGTGCAAGGCGGGATTATCTCCGACCCGATTTCCTCCGCGAAACCCGTGTCTTCGACGACTTTACAATTTCACCTGCTTATTCCAACACCCGTTGCAACTCGCTGTTTCGCAACCAATCGAGTCCAAATCGAAACAGAAAATTTGTCACGGCAATCGGTAGAGCTACCGATTAGGGGTAGCCTAACCGCGAATGACCAGTAGGGTGGTCCTTATTTTTCGATTTTTTCTGGTCTTACCCCCACAAATTGCGAGATTTGGTGAGGTAAAATGATGTGTGCATAATTTGAAAGCTTCCAGAAATGATTGCTTGAAAATTTTAGCACACATCTCTCGGCGAGTTTCATAATTCAGGAGAGCAGGAGCAAAAATAAAATCCGAAGAAAGACGTTCGATCCCTACGGTTACGGACCACCCTAATCACCAGCCTCGACTAATCCGAGACCCGTTGCTTTCTTTTTGCTTTCAGTCGTCGCGAAGCCTTGGCAAGATTGGTGGCGAAGTCAGTCGGAGTGAAGAGGCTAGGAGAGGAGAGGAGAGGAGAGGAGAGAGGGAGGGTTTGACCGGTTGATCAATCAGATTGGCGACAGAATAGGCTGTGCTAGGAATGGAGGACAATGATGGTGTCGAGCAAGAGGAGTTAGGAAACCTGCCGACCATGGTGCGACCTCGTCGGATACGGAGTTTCCTGCAAGAACGACAGCGGCGGAGTCGTGACGCTCAGAAATTGTTGCAGGATCCGCAGAAAGGTCAGGTTCAGCATCTACGTTCGCTGAACAACAAAGAGAAGTCGTACGTTAAGTTCTGGAACGGGACCAGTCGCAACGTGGTGTTGTATTGGATCGATTACGAAGGCCAGGCGCTCAGCTTCGGCACTCTACCTTCCGGAGTGTGCGTAGACATGGACACCTTCGTCACCCATCCGTGGATCTTCGTTGACGAGGAAACCGGCGACAGGTAGGCCTCGGGACTGGTGCGATCCCTCTCAAGGTCGTCGGCCATCTTACAACAATCGTTACTCGTTCAAACCTTCCTACGCAATCCTGGACCTACTTTTTCGAGGGCAAAGTCGATCCTCTATCATCTTATTCCCTCTCGTTACACATTCTTTAAATATTCATAATGCTTTGATAGAAAGATACATCCTCGTATCTTGGAGAGTTTGTAGAGTCGATGCACACACGTTGGGTTCACATACAGTTAGGAGCATAACTGATCAACACGCGCACACTTTAAATTAGAATAACTTTTTTATGAATGGACCAAACAAAACAACTTTAATTTCTCTGTAAGCTTAGAAGAATTAGTTTAGTAATTGACATTTATAAATATACAATTGAAAAAATGCCTTTGGTCGGAATTGTGAAAAAGAATAGTCAAAATTGATTTTTACAACTTTCGTTAGCTGGGCCAATAACGAAAATTTCAAAGATGTGTTTCACACAAACTTGTATAAATGATATACGTTCTGAAAATTTCATTGAAATTGGTTAATTGCCTTAGGCATTATAAACGACGAAAAGTGGTAAAAATTGCAATTTTTCATGATTTTCGGCCTGTAACTGCCATTTTTACCGCTTTTCATTGTTTATATAATACTTCGTAAACCAATTTCAATGAAATTTTCGGAGCGTATACAATTTATACAAGTTGACCAAAAGACATGTTTGAAATTTTCGTTATTGGCCCAGCTAAACAAGTCGTAAAAATCAATTTTTACTATTGTTTTTGACAATTCCGACCAAATGCATATTTTCAATGTATGGTATATTTATATGTAGATGTCATTTACTAAACTAATTCTTCTAGCCTTACAGAGAAATTGAAGTTGTTTGGTCCATTAATAAAAAAGTTATTCTGATTTAAAGTGTGCGCGAGTGTGTGATCAGTTATGCTCCTAACTGCAGCTATGTGAATAGGAGAACGAGTTTCGATGATCGGCCGGATTCGGTCTCTGGCGTGGACGATACCGATCGTAGAATGGATGGGGATTTTCAGGTTCATGGTGAAGCAGAAGGACGTGTATTTCCCAGAGCCGTACGGGAAGTCGCCGAGGCCCGGCAGGACCTTTGTGTCCATCATGCCGCCAATGTACACGCTGCAGGAGCTGGCTTCGAGAGTCATCATCGGACGCCTGCAACACCTGCATCACATCTACCAACTCGAAATCCCGGCAGTTCTGAAAGCCGAGCTCGAGTTAAAGATGAAAGTTGCCATGTTTAAGGAAGTGGTTAGACGCCCGTCGTAAGTTGAACATCCCGACACAACAGAAATATTCGAAAAACTGCGGACTCTCGATAGACACGTGGATGTGACCTTTTCAGATCTTCATATCAGTCAGTCTTTGAATAACATGATTGGACAGCTTCGTACGATCTCTGCGATCGACACGTGGACCAGAAGTCGTTTGCTTCGCGCAGCGCAAGGTTTTCTCAATCGAGCCTGTTCATTACTCGTTATTCGGTCTGCTTTGCGGAAGAAGATGCATCGACGAAGGCTGTCCAACCCATTCTAATCCATACTTTTGTGAAACCATAGCGGTTGGAGTATGGTGGACGAACAGGTTGTTATTATCACGGTGGCTCGGACAACATTTCCATAAGAAAGTTACATGTATCTAAATAAAGATTCGTTTCTCATCGTTTCATCTCGAATCGCGTAGTTTACGGTCTCACAGTTCGAGCTATAGAGAAAGCCAAATATTTTTTATTTCTCCACAATATGTAGCAGCGAATCGCTCAAAATATTTAATAAAACGTTCATTTTTGTGGAATTTGTACATTTCTGAATACATAGAAAGCTCCATCCGTTCCATTCTTTAAAAGGAAGATTGCGTTCGAATTTGGAGTGAATCGGGTCGAAATCGTAGAAAATATTTACAATTAACCAGCTGTATCAACAATCCCAATTTAAGGAAACAAGCTACAGACACAACGAATCACACAAATATGCCTGCGCACCAACGAAAAAATAATGTAAGAGAGCTGCGCTGTCTTGATCGGGAAAGTTCGAAATTCTCGATAGTTTCTCTGATCTTGGAATCCGAGGGTGGGGTGGGAGATGTCTGCGAGAAGCTGGTGGGGATTTCTCTGGAAGAAATTTCGACGGGAAATCTCTGCGGCTCGTCGGTAATCCGGCCTCGTTTCCGCAATTCGTAAGTAGAGTTTCCAAGTTATTAAAGCGATTCCTGCCCCCCCCCCCCTCTCGTGCCTCTCGACCCTCTCTCCGGCCCAGTAATGAACCATGCGAGTCCATGCCATCGTGGAAACTTTGCTTCGACACGCTCCCGCCTAGTGAAGCGCATACGTGCGTTGATTAACCATTAACCGAGTTAAACATACACTCCACACCCCAAAATAAACCGGTATCAACCGCGGACCTGTGTTTCCGGGGCTGCTGGAACCTTTCCAACAGGAACCCATCTCGAGTTTCTCTCTCGAAAAACGATTCTGCCAGGTCGAGAATTTTTTCGGAGAGTTGGAACATTTTAGTCTGCATTAATCAACTAATCTGTGTACAAATCACTAAAAATCCCAACATCGAGTTAGTCCCGACTAAGATCAATTTCCTCTTTCTTCGACTTTTGAACGGATCGATCTGTTCCACCGGAAACGAATTCTAATTTTTCGCCGGCGCAATTTCTCTATGAAACTACGGGCCCGCGTGAAACGGTTATACCGTTATATACTGTTAGGCGAAAGGATAGGAATCCCCACGTGTCACCGTAATATAAGAGAATTACATTACAACCGCTCGTCCCGGTTACCGCATTCTTCCGTATCCCGGTTCCCGCAATTACACTTCCGATTTCCCAATATTCGTCCGGTCGATGAACGCGATAAAAGTGCTCTCCGCGCGATTCGTCGGAATTATTTCCCTCGAGCGGAGCCAAGCTGAAATCGAGGTGAAACCGAACCGAACCGAACCGATCGGTGACCGGCGCGGCACGTCGAAATGCTCGGCGCGCGACGCGACGCACACCGGCGGGCGACAATCTCCGCGCCAGTAATTCATTAGACGCGCGCCAATACGCAGAGATAACGAGCAACCGCGATCTCGCGCAACTCAAAATTATTTACGGACCCGGAATACCAATATCGACGGCCGACTGCCTCGCGCAATTATTCTGCGAGCCAGACCGAGAGAAAAAAATACCCTTTACCAGGCGCCATAATTCCAGAATCGCGCGAAACTCTCGAGAAATTGCGCTGCTTTTCTATTTCATAGAGAAGAGGGTTGGAGTATCAGATTATCTTTTAATCTAGACGTTCTTGAATGAGCTGAAGCATTGGTAAATAGCCATGTATCAGCACAACAAATTGTTAAAAGCAAGAAGAAAATTAATTTTCTGTGGTGGTACGCAATTCTTCTGGAATTTTTATAGTTACCGGTTTGGTGTCAGATGCGGTACGAACTGTGAAGAATGTATTTTTCTAGTTAGAGGTGAAAGATCACTTGATTAGCAACGTACTGCAACATAGTTACGGGTGAAAGTGTTAAACAGTCCCGTGAAATTCTATGGAATTTCGCAATAGATGTACATTTCAGCCCGGCGATTTCTCCTTTGTCGAGGACGAGCCTCGACACAGAGATCGACATCGACCCGCCGACCTCGATCACGAGCTTTTCCGCGTTTTCTCCCCCTCTTCCCCCCCTCTCTCTCTCTCACCTCTCTCGTCACGAAGAGTTACACCAGAGGCACGAATCACGAAGCCCGTTTTCGCGTGCAAATACCGCAAATCGGAGGCTCCATCAATATTATACCGATAAATGTTTGAACATCGTCGGTAATCGCAATGTAATCTGTATGTAACCCAGCTAAACAACAAACACAAAAAGCCCGAGACATTTACACCGAAATATTGTTGTGCAAAATCGTATGAAAATATGTAGAATCAAATGATAGATGAACCATTTAGAAATGAAAATTTCCTCTTTTTACTACGTTTTTATTAGCTCGCTTTCTTGTTTGTCTGTTTGTCTGTTTGTTCGGTACAAATCTTGCAATTGATTTTAAACTAACTTCCCGATGCGCTAGAGACTTGAAATTTTAAACATAGCTCAGAACTGGATGACAATGCAATATTCCGAAAAAAAATTTTTTAAAAAACTGTGCGTTTACGAAATAGTAATTAGAAAAAATAATTATTTGAATAAAAATACCACGTTTTTAAAACGGACTAAAAAGTATAAAATAATTTTTTTTCCTAGCCCCATACAGGTTCCTAACCCCATACAGATTGTGAATTTTGAATAGCTATGAAAATACTTGTAAGATTTAAAACGAAAAACGTGGGGCGCAAAATAATATGTAGTAAGGACTGTAGAGAGTAGCTGCCGTTGAGAAAACTCGCACAACAGTTCATATCATTTGCAGTGCACTAAAATTGTTAGTGACTTAGGTGAACTATTCATATTCATGCATCAATTATCTATGGCATGCGCCCCACGTTTTTCGTTTTAAATCTTACAAGTATTTTCATAGCTATTCAAAATTCACAATCTGTATGGGGCTAGGAAAAATTATTTTATACTTTTTAGTCTGTTTTAAGAACGTGGTATTTTTTAAAAATTTATTTTTATTTAAATAATTTTCTGGTACGGTCAATTGAGATTTATTTTGTGGACACTGGACACGCTTAGTTAGTGCTTACTCGGTCAAAGTGGAAGAGCCTCGTGACGAGATTAGGATCGGTCCGAGACCATCGTAGATTCCTCTGTCGAACGCGACTCTCGAACAATAGAAAGCAGGAAGCGGCGAGCGAGGAGAATTGCTGACGATGATTCAGACTCGTCTACGGGCCATTCACGCAGACGATGGTCAATTAAATGCACGGCAAATGGACTCTGGGTTAGTACCTCGTTAATCTAGTCCAATACTAATGGATCTTAAACGTGCCGCGAAATGTCACATTGTGGCGGAGATACGGCCGTGGACCAGCTGTCGGGAATCTTACTCTCGCTTAATATTTCGACTGATCTCGCTCCAGCTGATCGAACTGACCATTATTCTGAATGGCACCCTCTCGACGATTCACTGAACCGTATCCCCTTTCAGAGAAACTTCGAGTGCCTCGTTCGCGGTCCTCGAAATTTGAATCCTCGGCCCATCAACGACCAGCCACAACCAACGACCACGATGCAACCTAATTTCTACCGTTCAACGCTGGATTGACACATCGTTCTATGTCAACTGCGGTGCAATCTTGTGCAATTCTCTCTTTCGTTAACTCTCGTATCAATAACAACATTATACTTACGTTAGACACCTCATTTTTTCTTTATAAACCCAAGATCATCGAAATGTCAATATGTATTAATATTAAAAATTGGGTTGCATGTACCTCTTAACTTCGGCATTAAAATCAAGCAATGACGAGTATACACGTCGAACGCGGGCAAACGGTCCTATTATAAATTTTACGAGAAACGAGGAAGGATTACATGTTTATTTGATAAAAAATTAACAATTTATTCTTGAAAAGGTTATTGTTATTGCATCGCAATAGAGATCTGGATTAACGTGTATATACGTCGAATTGCACCTGGCGGGTGCATCGGTGCATCCACATAAAAAACCAGGTCACAGAAAATTAGAACATATTATGACTTATGACCAGGGTTACCATATTTTTCTCTCGCCAGGCCCCTTACCCTTCCGCCTCTCGCCACGCCACGCACCGTAGCTCGTCTTTGCACTCTTCCTACTAACTCTTCCCACTAGTCGCTGACGCGACCGTACGCCAGCGTGTCGCCACTGTCGCTAGCGTTAGTGGGAAGAGTGCAAAGACGAGCTACGGTGCGTGGCGTGGCGAGAGGCGGAAGGGTAAGGGGCCTGGCGAGAGAAAAATATGGTAACACTGCTTATGACATATGATATTGTCCTGTATCAATTTTTTCTATTTTTACTCAAAAAAGAGCAGCAACTTGTCCCAGTTCGCAGAATCACGCTGTATATGGTCGAAGGATGATTTACATTGTGATCTGCTTACTCGACATAATTTGTTGATAATTACTCTTGAGATTGTTATTTAATTGGATCGGGGTTGGAGAGAGATCGTATAGGAAATAGGAAGCAGCAGATAAACCGATCCCGGTGGTCAGTGTGTAAACAAAGTAGTGAAATCGGTCATTATGAATGTTATCCAGATTGACGAGTCGTAACAACGCGCGCCGATGGGAACGGAAGAGGAGGAGGAGGATGAGAGGCGGAGAAAGCGGCGTGTGTCATTATGCGATTACAAAACCGCGGCAGTTTTATGTGTCCGCGTCCTATTTACCCGCTCGTTTCGCTCATTGTAATCATGTTCCGCGTCGGCGCGGCGTTCCGTGCCCGGCGACGCGATGGACACGCGACGTCGCGTCGCGGCGCGGCGTCGCGTCGTTCCGAGAACCTAAGCGCGATCGCTCGGAAAATGGAGCAATTGCTGCTTAACTCTATCTCTTATACTATCTGCAATCATAACATGCGATAAGTTGTCTCAACATATGTAGACTCTTTATTCAACTCTATATTTGTATATAGGATCGATCTTTCTTCTGCAGCGTCTAACTAATAGCTGCCAATCAGACACTATCATTGCTTACTTAGGAATAATTTGCAGATTTATAATATAATTTCGAATATCTTGTTGCAATAAAAATAATGTGATATGTCGTTGAATTCGTCTTCGTTGCATTTAAAAAAATTAATTTGTCTTTGAAATTTCTCCCCCCACCATTCGAATCCTGAAAAAAATGACACCATACGATTGTTCCCTTTATACATACTTCGTATCGAACAATTTTTGTAAACAAATTTTTTTCGTATCTTCAGTGCGTCACAAGATATTTCTATTATTAGATAAACAAAAATGGCTGTACTTTAGAATTGACGAGCTTCTCGTACACCATTTTTTGTTCTGCTGAAATTATTGCGATTATTGCTTTCGTGATTGAACGATTAAATGATCTTTAGCGGAGCACAGATTATCTCGGAAGAAAGATCTACGATTAGTCGGTGCAGCGAATATTAGACGGTCCATTGAGATCGAGCTACTCGGAACCCGCGTAATTTAGCTGCGGCTCAGATCGCATTATTTATGCGGGAACACGCGATAGCGTTTGCCCGATCCGGCGACTAATTACTATAGCGAGGTTCACGGTCGTTTTGCAACAATTTCGAACGGAAGTGACGGTGCGGTAGTGCGATGGGAACGGAGAGAGAGAGAGAGAGAGAGTTGGCCAGTCCCCGATGTCGAAATAATGCGTCAAAGACTGAGAGACCATCGGCTTTTCATTCGTACGCAATTATAACGGGTATTAAAACGGATGGCACGCGCGATAAACAATGATCTCGGGCACGGGGTTTCGCGAGCCACGCTTCCTGCGACCCGCAGATTCATCTCTCCCTTCCGTTCCGTCTATTTTCGCGTGTTTAATCCGTATTCAGCCGATTCCGGAGCTGCGTTTCATTCGACTCGCTCCATTCATCCGCCATCCACGTCCCACAATTCACTGTTAAAAACGCACTTCTGTTATAACAGTACAATAGCGGTTCAGACACTCCGACGCCATTACAATCACAGACATGCACGTGGAGACACATACCGGCATATCGTTAAGAAAACAGCGAACGTCTCGTTTCAACAATGTCTGGCACCATCTAGCCGTTGTCGCACAGGGTCCCAATAGTTTGCAGAGTCAACAGAACTCGCTCTCAAGACACTCCATCAAGAATTCCAGTTAATAATCTCATCCTTGCGATATCCGGTTATCAAGGCTTGCACATACTGTAGTACAGTATCGCCTTCCGGATTACAACCGTCGCGTCGATTCGCTCCCGTCGAAACCACCGAATCTTTTATTCATGGAATCCACGGTCGCGAGAAAGTAGAAACGAAAGTTCTCCTAGGAAAGAATGCCAAGCATGCTGAAGGGTTAACAGGGTGGACGTAATTGGTGGTTAACATTTATTCGGATTAAGTATTAATCTGTGAAAAATAATGGAGGTTTTACAGTATAAACGTGTACCAGGTATGTAATATGTAAATATGAAACCGGAATTTGCCCATAGATGGCTCTAGCTGTCAATGTAGTTACCGTCAAGAATCGCATCGAATGCTTGTGGAAGCTTACGGTGAACATGGCCTTGGTAAATCACGGTGCTTTGAGTGGTTTAAAAAATTCAAAAATGGCGATTTTGATGTGACAAACTAAGAACGTGGAAGACCACCGAAAAAGTTTGAAGACAGCGATTTGCAAGCATTGTTGGATGAGGATGACGCTCAAACGCAACAACAACTCGCGGATCATTTAAATGTGACACGAGAAGCCGTCTCCATACGTTTGAAAGCCATGGGAAAGATTCAGAAGATGGGAAAATGAGTTCCACATGAACTGAATGAAAGACAGCAGGGAAATCGAAAAACCACTTGTGAAATGCTGCTCGCCAGGTACAAAAGAAAGTGATTTCTCCATCGAATTGTGACTGACGATGAGAAGTGGATATATTTCGAGAATCCTAAGCGTAAGAGATCATGGGTAACTCCAGGCGAACCGTCGATATCGACTGCAAGGCCAAATCGCTATGGACGGAAGACAATGCTCTGTATTTGGTGGGATCAGAAGGTTGTGATCTATTATGAGCTGCTAAAACCTGACGAAACCGTTAATACCGAACGCTACCGACAACAAATGATCGATTTGAATCAAGCTTTGCGTGAAAAACGACCGGAATATCAAAAACGACAACACAAAGTGATTTTGCTTCATGATAATGCACCATCACACACAGCAAAACCGGTAAATGAAACGATTGAGGCGTTTAGTTGAGAGAAATACTTTCGCATGCGGCTTACTCACCAGACTTGGTTCCATCCGATTATTACTTATTTGCATCGATGGGACACGCAGCTGCTGAGCAGCGCTTCACATCTTACGAAAACGTACGAAAATGGCTCGATGACTGGTTTGCCTCAAAAGAGGAACAGTTTTTTTGGCGTGGCATCCACAAATTGTCAGAGAGATGGGAAAAATGTGTAGCTACCGATGGGCAATACATACTTCGAATAAAATATTTTGTATCATTGTCATACAATAAACGTGTATTTTTTATACAAAAATTCCGGTTTCATATTTACATACCTGGTACATATGTACTTGTTACAACAGTTGTCCGCAGTCACACTCGAGGATGCGTTTACACGATTTCTTGAGTAACGATCCCGCGCGAAGCATCTGGAACGTTTCGTCCCGCAGAGCAATTTACTGTGCAGCCAGGATTTATGCGTGTAATCGTTTGTAAATACATTTGCCTGTCGGTTTATTGAAAATTGATTGTTCGTCGACCGCCGGCGCGGCGCGGCGCGGGTCTGCCCACCTCCCGCCTTTGATTCATTTCATTTGGATCGCTTTACCCGTAGCGCCACTGTAATGCGATAAATAAACCGCGATAAATATTCCTGTCAAAATGCTAATCGCGCGTTTCTAGGATCTCGTTGTCTCTGCGTCGCGAGTCGGCGTGCGAATCAATTCCTCCCGCGTGATCGATCACGATTTAATCGTTCTCGAAGCGACAAAAAGAGTTCAATATTACTGTAGTCCGTCTTTGTTTTAATGTGGATTTTATGCATTTATGACAAAATTGAGTGAGTGCAAATTAAAACGGTAAACACATTAGAAGAATTTAACAATTCTGTTACATCACTTCCAACCAATTAATCATATTGTGAAAGAAAATTAATTTCTATTTCACTCCGGTTTGTTGCAATACAAATAGAAAATTTTTATTTTGCGTAAAGATCCGCTGTCTGGTGATAATATATTGTACATACAATATAGTAATAAAATATGAATTATTTCCTCTACTTTTTATAAATTTCTAAACTGTGGTTATTCTAATTGGCCTTACGAGAAAAAACTCAGCTTCGGGACATGTAAATTGAGCGGAGGCCGACGACCGGCCAGCAGCGGTTCGATCGTCGAGTTTTCAAAAATACGAGTAGTCAGTGGAAAGCCGAGCTTCCGGCGGAAGCTGGGACCGCGGTGTCGTTTATGTCGCGTCGCGTCGCGCGTATCACGCGATTAAACGCGAGGCGTCCCCCCCGTTTTGGTATTTATAACCCGGAAGCGTCGACGAGCGGCTTTCGCGCCGATAAAATATCCAGATTATCGGAATACGAAAAAAGGAGACCGAGAGAAATGAGAGGACAATGGGAAAGAGATACAGGTTGGAACAGAAGGTCGCGTTCGCATTCGCGGTGACGCGTGCAACGAATTTACGGTGGCGCTCGCTTAACAAGTTCACCGCTGTATCGCGTTTCCAAAAGATTTCTGCAACGTCAAAATAGTGTAATTAGTCGAGTGCGAATTTGTGCCAATTAAGCTAATTAAATAGCTGTTGCACTGGAGATACCGGAAAGACTAAATGTGTCTACAACAAAAATGTCACCAAAAGTAAATTTTTGAACATTGTTCATTAGAGCCGTGAACGGTCCTAAGCATCGTCACTTACACAGCTACAAAAGTCCTCCGTTTTCCGAGAGTTCATTCATTCGAGGGAAATAGTTATTCCGTATCGGAAGGGTTTTTCACCAATTCCGTGTGTCATCGAAATGCTCTGCGAATAGTTTTTCACCGATCCCTGCCGACGGGATTGTCGTTCGACGGTCGCTAATTAAATCGTCGACGGAGCTTCTTTTCGCGCGCACGAAATTTCAATTGTATTACGCGCCTCCTCCTTTGATCAACTCGTAGTACCTCTACTTTACGCCAGTATCGCCACAGTGTTTACAGATGGAAAAAAAAAGGAAAGGAAACCATGGTCCGTGGGGCTATGTTCAAATCCATCATTCTTTTATTTTGTGCCAAAAGTCACGCACGTATTTTCTTTTCTTTACGAATATTATTTGAGTATCTTCTTAATATTATTAGATATGGAAGATACAGATAATACAATATCTAAGAGGCTTAAGCGAATGGAGAAGGAAATAAGGAAACAGAGAAGGAAAATAAAGCGTTTGAACAGACGCCGTAAGTTAACCTTTTCCTTTTCTTATCATTCGTTTTTTTATTATGAAAAAGTTTTTTATTCAATTACAAGTTAATTGAGATAAATTCATGGACAAGTTCCAAGAACATTAGTAATGTTCTGTAATCGGAAATCTGTATAATTGAGGTTTAAATGCAATAGGTGTCAGGTACACATGCCACAAAGGGCATTTGCATTTAAAAAAAAAAAAAAAAATTCGTCTTAATCAAATACAAGTTATTTGATTAAAACTTCAGGAACAAGTTTTTCCTATTAAAAAGAGAAAGATATCAAATTTCTCTTTTTTTGCTTCCTCATAAATGAAGATTATTATACAGATTAATAGACAGCAATTTGCAATCTGTGTCAAGAACACATGTCATGAGGGGCATTTGCAATACTCTAATTTTGTTTCTCCGTTGCATTTTCTTTTCCTACGATAGGTAGAGGACCCTCGCTATCAGATTCTGATAGTTCAAGGGCGACAGGATCTTTCCACCGGCCTCTATTTCCTTTGGAAAATTTACTGTCAACAAGACAGTCTGATTCTGGTTCTATACAAGGACCAGAAATTTTACGAGATCAGTCCGCTGCAGAGGGAATTATACCTGCGGAGGTTATTCTAGAACCTCAGTTACAGATTCCGGAGAAACAATCACTGCCTCCTGAATTACTGGAGGCTATAGGAAAGCGTTTGGGTCCAGCAAGGACTTTGGCATCTCCAATCCATGATGATATTGCCATTAGATGGGGAGATATTCTCAGACAAGGTCTTCCAGAAGTAGAGAAAAAAGAGTTAACGTTGAAGTATCCGATGCCGGACAATTGCGTAACAATGGAACCCCCAAATCTAAATCCTCAAATAAGGGCCACCCTGTTGGATCCACTTATCTCAAGAGATAAGAAAATTGTAGAAAAACAACAAAAAATATCTGTTTGTTTAGCAGCTTTGGGCCCAATGCTAGATGATATACTGAAGGGTAACATACCAAATAAAATGTCGCTAATCACTACCCTAAGTGATGTGTCCAGATTGCTGGTAGACTTACAAAGAGATGAGTCTCAAACTAGACGTTTGCTCATTGTAAGCAAACTAAATAATTCGCTGAAAGATACTTTGATATCTTCTAACCTGGATGAATGGCTTTTTGGCAAAGATCTGGAAGATAAATTAAACGCAGCAAAAGTTTTGGAACGTTCGTCCAAAAATTTAAAGCCAATTCCAAAAAACACACCTCCATCGAAGGGGCCAAAAAACTTGAAGGGCCCCCTTCGTTCCTCACACTATTACCGGATGGCGCGGGGGGGTGTTCTACGGAAGCCGGTCATTCAGGGTCACAGACAGAATGTGGACCAAAAGAGCCTGAATTATCGCAGGTCAACCTTCTGCAAGGACCAGAGCAACAGCACCAGAAAAATGTAACGGTGAGCTCTATTGGTGGACGATTAAAACAGTTTTCTCTTATATGGAAGGAATTCTTTGAGGACAGAACAGTTTTAAAGTGGATTCAGGGCTATGAAATACCTGTTTCAAGTAAGGTGACTCAAACATGGATTCCAGAAGAACCCAAATGGTCAAAACATGAGGTAACTCAAATCATTGAGGAGATTAACAGGCTTCTTTTGAAGGGTGCAATTCATAAATGCCAGGAAGAACAAGGACAATTTATTTCAAACATTTTTCTAATACCGAAACCAGATGGTTCTAGTCGTCTTATTTTAAATTTGAAAAAATTAAATGATTTTATTAAGACTGTACATTTCAAACTAGAAGATATTCGAACAGCTAGGGATTTAATGCAAAAGAATTGTTTTATGGCTACTTTGGATTTACAAGATGCTTATCTCGTCGTGCCGATTGCAGAATCTTCTCGAAAATTATTAAGATTTAGATTTAATAATCAGTTGTTTGAGTATGTCTGTTTACCTTTTGGTTTGAACACAGCTCCTTACGTTTTCACAAAAATTATGAAGCCTTGTATGGCTTGGTTGAGAGCACAGGGTTTTGAATCGGTAATTTACATAGATGACATATTTCTCTTAGGGAATTCATTCGTGGAATGCATGAATAACATCCTTCAGACACGTGGGTTATTAGAAAAATTAGGTTTTGTTTTGAACGAAGTTAAAAGTAAGTTAGTACCAACTCAGAGTTGTAAATTCTTAGGGTTCATCCTAGATTCTTCAAAAATGAGAATCGAACTTCCTACCGATAAAAGATTAAACATAGTTAATTTAATTGACCGTTTTGAAAGAAAGGTAGAAGTTAGAATAGAGGAATTCGCATCCTTAATAGGAACATTAGGTTCATGTTGCCAGGCAACTAAATACGGTTGGGTTCACTTGAAAGATCTTGAACGGGAAAAATTTTTTGCTCTTAGAGATAGCGAATATAATTGGAAGACGTCGATGAAAATGTCCACAAGGGTACATGAGAATCTTTCTTGGTGGAAAACAAATGTTATGACAACATTCAATCCTATCAGGAAACCGTCGTTCCAGTTAGAAATTTTTTCGGATGCGTCCCGAACAGGATGGGGGGCGTACAGTAACGAAGAAAGAATTCATGGTTTTTGGAATGAGACGGATCAACAATTACATATTAACAGTTTAGAACTCTTAGCTGCCTTTTTTGGACTTAAGTGTTTTGCAAAAGATTTAATGGATTGTGATATTTTGCTTAGAGTAGATAATACCACGGCTATTGCTTATATAAATCGCATGGGTGGTATTCGATACCAAAAGTTGAGCGAAATCGCCAAAGAAATTTGGGTATGGTGTGAAAACCGTAATATATGGATTTTTGCATCGTATATCCGGTCAGACGATAATGTAATCGCAGATTTTGAATCAAGACGTCTAGAACCCGAAACAGAGTATGAATTAGATTCGGAAGTTTTTAAAACAATATGTCACACCTTCGGAGAACCCGAAATCGATTTGTTTGCAAGCAGAGCAAATTTCAAATGTCCTGTTTATGTATCATGGAAAAAGGACCCTGGATCTATAGCTATAGATGCTTTTACTATAGAGTGGAATTCTTATTTCTTTTATGCTTTTCCTCCTTTCGCGATTATTCCAAAAGTTTTGAAGAAGATTAATGAAGAGGGATGTAGAGGTATTCTTGTGATACCGAATTGGCCTTCCCAAGCGTGGTACCCGAGAGTTATGGCCATGTTTGAGTCACAACCAATTATATTCAAGCCTAGAGTTAATTTACTGTCCTCTTCCAATAGAGAACCTCATCCGTTAGCATCCCAACTTTCCCTGGTAGCAGGGATCTTATCAAGAAAGCCTATACATTAAAGGGAATGACACATGAGACAATTTCAATTTCAATGGCATCGCTTAGTGATTCCTCGCTACGCCAATATAACGTGGCACTAAGGAAATGGTGGCAATTTTGTCATTCGACAAACATTGACGTCTATAAAGCAAAATTAGAGGACGTCTTGTGTTTTTTAACTAAGGAATATGAAGACGGAGGATCGTATGGTTCTATTAATACGGCTAGATCAGCGGTGGCTTTGATTATTGGTCCAGATGTAGGACGAGATGATCGAATCAAAAGATTTTGTAAGGGCGTCTTTAATCTGCGTCCTTCACAACCTAAATATGATTATACATGGGACCCAAAGATTGTACTTGATTTAGTATCGACATGGTATCCGAATGACACGATACCCTTAAAGCAGCTTTCATTAAAGGTGGTCTCGTTAATGGCTCTGACTACAGCACATAGATTACAAACTCTAACAAAGATTGACATCAGAAATGTGCTGTTAAAGAAGAACTTGTTGGAGATCATGATTCCCTCGCGATTAAAGACTTCTAATCCCAGGAGGACACAACCGATTCTCAGATTTCCTATATACGAAGAGGATCGTTCAGTTTGTGTAGCCTCAGCAATAGAGTCATATATAGAAAGAACTAAGGTTTTGCGAGAGGATACACTGAATTTGTTTATCTCTTGGAAGAGTCCACACAAGGCAGTTTCCACGCAAACACTGAGTCGTTGGATCAAAAGTGTTCTCCAAAGAAGTGGTTTGGACACGACGATTTTCTCGGCCTACAGCACCCGTCATGCCGCAACATCTGCTGCGAAGAGAGTCGGTGTGAATATCGATGTGATAAAGAAAACAGCAGGCTGGACACCACAATCAAAAACTTTTGCGAGGTTCTATGATCGCGACATTATCACAACCAAAGAAGAAATTTTTTCCGAAGCTATTCTTAACTTAAAATAAGGCAGTTTAAAGTTATCTTTGTATTGAGGTTAAGTCTTTTTTGTTTTATATCATGAATTATTATTTGAGTTATTAAGGTATTATTTTTGATTTTATTAAATCGAAGAGTAAAAGAAAGATAATACGTATTTGTTTATACACTGCCGTACATCTTTAAACATCTACGAGTTGATCAAAGGAGGAGGCGCGTAATACAATTGAACGATTAAACGAACTTACCTAAGTGAAGTTCTATCGTAATTGTATGAAGCGCCTCCTCCTGAAGATCGGTCCCCCCCAAATATTTCCCATTTTTAACCTAACAGTTAACCCATACAGATACGGCAGTTTGGTCTTTAAAATAATGATGGATTTGAACATAGCCCCACGGACCATGGTTTCCTTTCCTTTTTTTTTCCATCTGTAAACACTGTGGCGATACTGGCGTAAAGTAGAGGTACTACGAGTTGATCAAAGGAGGAGGCGCTTCATACAATTACGATAGAACTTCACTTAGGTAAGTTCGTTTAATCGTTCAATTTTACATTAATTGCGCGCAAACGAGCGTCGACGCGGGGTGCCGTGAATTTCGTACTCTGCGAATTCTCGCGTTGGGTCAAAATAAAATAATAATCATTATGACAGATAAAGTTATCGTAACAAAGCTCATATACATGCGCAATAGCTTGCGACTGTTACCGAGTCTTCGGAGACCAGGACGCGCGACGCGACGACTCCACGTAAAGCCCTGAGGGACGCCGACAACCATAACCACATTTCTATAACTTGGTTATCTCTTGCGCAGTGTAATGGTTATTCGAAGTTGGTGGTCAACGTTAATTAATTATTAACACCAGGGACTCTGACTCGAGTGCAAGTTGGTCTTCTGTGGTATGTCGATCGAAATGAAATTGTTTTTAAACATTTATGTACTACGATTTTTAGGAAAGGGAGGGAGAATGTGGTGTAGTTGGAGGGATAGGATGGGGAAGGGTGTAGAGATAAAATTCGCAGTTATCCGTGATAATCGTGCATTGATCGAAAACTTGCAATCTTTCTCCTGTTTGTCTCTTTCGAGGAGAGAGAGGGAGAGAATAGAGTTCTTGTTCGCGGAAGTTTGGGTCGATGAAATTCGAACGAGCTCGTTACGTCGCGTCGTGCGTCGCGCGTCCCGTCGGAATGCGATCTCGCCGAGTGTCATTCCGGCGTGTCTTCCGGCCAGACCACGTTCCCCGGTCACCTTTCGCATTAATTAGCCCTAAATCGGGGGCCCCGTAGCTAGTTACCGGCATGGCGGCGTTCCCTCGCATTGTGCATCTATCAGTGGCCGGGATGCTAATGGGATTCAACGCTGTCGAAATCTCGGCCGGGGCCAGGGCCAGGGCCGAGGCGACGCGACGCGCGGCGGTAGACACCCGGCATCGTCCTAATTGGCGCGTTAATTAATTAGCAATCGTCAATTTGTAGCCCGGTCGGCCATGCGATTACAAATTTCCAGCCGGCCGATATTAAAACACCATAAACACGCTTCGGAATGAACAACCTCTCGCAATTAGCAACTCGACAATGTTCCATTTAAACGCGAATTAATCTTTAACCCCCTCCTCCTCCCTCTCTCTCTCTCTCTCTCTCTCTGTCTCTCTCTTTCAACTCATCCCGTCTCTCGACCCCAGCACGCACACTTTCAATTTAACTTTGTGATGGGAAACGTGCTCATTAACGTTATTCGATTTTTCAGAGAGCACACATCGATCGCAAACCGCTTTTCGAACGAAGGAACGATCCAATCGGGTTCTTAAAAAAATAAAATAAAAAAACTGTATACGCGCGTGTATCGCACGGATCGCTTTCGAACGAACGCATTCGAAAACGTTGCCATTTCCATGTTATAAAAGATTCCAAGTTGAGAAGATTCTGTTTGACTGCTATTGGTCCTTTTGTTTCTGTGTTTAATGATTCTATTCAACCCGAAACCATTCACAGCTGGATTATGGGCGCGACAGTGTGAATCCGTGTGCGTGTTCTACGCGATTACCTATAGGGAACAGAGGACGCGTTTTTGCGACACTCGGTTTTGCCATAGCAAAACTGATGTTAGTTTTGTGGAATTTAACGATTTCATAGAAATTACGGGAAATTGATTTTTGTGTTATACGCCCGTTTCATCGTGAACGGGGGTTGATTCATTGACATTTAACTATGTACATATACGTTTAACGTGAGGAACACAAATTATGGAAGGCGGGCAAATAGTAACTATTTTACATATAGAATTTCGTTCCATTAAAAGTTTTGCGTGCATTTCCAGAGAACATTGAACTGTATAGAAAATTGCACAAACGTGTACGTAATTTCCAATTTAATATGAACAATTGACCGAAGAAAAAGATCGAACATGCACGTGTCGGAAACCACAAGCGTTTGGTTTTAATTTAAAGCGGGAATTAAATTTTGCGATTTTTTCGTAAATGCGAAACTATGTACATACTATATATTGTGTCCACGCGGGTATTTTATTTTTCAGCTGGGACACGAAACTGAATTTACAGTCGCTGCACTTGACAAAAATAACAAAGAAAGTTATGAAGTTTGCACAATCATTTCAATATTTTATGTTCCTTTCTCATCTCGCGATATTCAGTTCACCAAACTTGCTGCAATATGTAAAACTTTGCAGGTGCCTTCGTTAGATCATTTTTAATGAAACGGCGAGACTGGACGCACTGAATTTTCTATCGAACTCGTGCAGATTGTTTCAACAATTTCCGTGCTCGATGTTTCGCGTTAAATATTCAATTGCAACTAAATGTCTTCTGCAGCGAGAGTATGAAACAATTTAAAAAAATTTTTTTGCTGAATCAATTTACTACAGATTCGAAGATTGAAGCTTTCTCTTTAGAATGACTCTTTAAAAATTGATGTCCGACTATTTGTAGCTGTTTCATAAAACAAAAATCAGCACAGAAAAGGATAGAAAAACATCGTATGTACTTGAATTTTTAAAAAGTCGTTGTAAAGAGGAAGCTTCGTCGTCCCCCATTTCGACGACAGATTCAGTAATTCATAAAATTTTCAATCTGCAAAACATCGCTTGAACAAAAACCTGTATTGAGTAATTTTGAATTTTTAATGAATCAGGACGCGAGACTGGACGCGCTGAATTTTCCATCGAACCAGGCGTCGGTTTGTGTAAATTTTAGGAACAAATTTTTCCGATGATGTTCATTAAATATTAGATCGTAACGAAATATTTTCGTGTTCGGAACGAAAAAAATGGTTGTCCGGAAGCGCGGCGCGGCGCGGCGGTGCATCCGCGAGAGTTCCAGACCGGTGCGGTGCATCGAATCGATACCGGCCGCGTATCACAACAATATTATCACAGTCAATACAGCGGCGTGTATTTAGTTGAACGCCGTGCGCGCCCGTAATGATACAAACACGGTAACTAAGTCGTTTCCATTAAACCGCCGCGCCGGTTAATTATCCGTGGCTAGATCCCGCGTCTCTGGAACTGTAACCCGCGTGTTCTCGTCGGGGCTGTAATGAGATCGAGACCTCGGGGGTCTCGGAAACAGTCGAGGTAGAAAAACAGTTCCTTGAACATCGATGAAACCCCAGAATTAATACAGTACCACACGCAATCCCGCCATTACCGTGAAAATCTCATTCCCGCCAATATTCTTGTACACATTTGCTCTAGAAAGTATTCAAACGTTAATTATCCTATTCGTTAAAAATCGTTGATTTTCAAATACTTCTAGTTTTGCAAAGAAAAATGCCACGACAATAAACTTGGACTCATTTCAAAGCTGGAAGCTTCTACTTTTCGTGTCCAATAGTTATTTTTATCCGAGATATTCGTACGTGATACGGCAGGTCAGAAATCGACGACATGTTTTGTCCCAAAAATTGGACAAATTCCTACATTTATAAGAACATTGAAAAATTGTTTTGGTGAAGTAATCTACCATGGATGTACACAATAATATGATATATTAATAAGTGGATTGTTAAGTTATGAGATCGTCTTAGCGGTAATGCATTTTATCGAGGAGAAAATTTTATCGGAGCCCATAAGATTCGAGGAGTTGGTACGAATAATCTCAACAATAAATTTCTGGCGTCCAATATCCGCGCCATTCTGTGTGTATTATATCTCCCCGATTTCGCGAGATTTTTATGACCGCTGACTTGGCAGTGTTGAAACATGAAATCACTCTCTGTAAATTGTCACCTTGCCTATCTCCGAAACCACCGAAGCAGACGTTCGCTGCATCCCTCGCACAAAACTGTGTGAAATTGACACGAGGGACAGACGAGGATTAAATATAAGGACGCAAACGCTTCAAGTTCGATGTTCGAGCAACCATAACCGAGGATTCGACTCGAAGGAGAGTGATTATGAGGAAAGTGTATGGTTTCGGAGGAACGTGAAATTTCAGCGACTGCCCCTGGCTCGCCATCGGTTAAACGCAATTGTCCGAGGAACAATTGGTGGGCTCCTAATTTCCCTTTGGTTCCGCGAAGCAACCGGCAATTAGCAGCTCGCAAACAGATGCTAATTATGAAGTAGAAGAAAACGGTGGCGCGTCCCGCCGATTGTTCTTCTAATGAAATTTCGGCGACCGCATTCTCCGACCGCCACGGTTCGTCGATTGCTAATTAATTGCCGCGCTAATTAGGACACCGGGCTGCTGTTCGATTGTACAGCACCGCGTTTCGAAATGTCGACGCTTCGGGACCGTGTAACCCCCGCCCGTCTCGATTACTATGTCGCTGTTGTTCGCCCCTCTCCTCCTACCGTGTTTCCGTTCCAGCCCTGCAACTGTCCGCCGCGCCACGCCACGCCGCGCCGCGCCGCGCCCCGGTGATCCCTTTTCGTCGGCAATTGTCTTCTGTCCCTTCATTTTTTATTCATTTCTACTTCCTGTTCACCCTTTCATTCGTTCTATGTATTTTATATTTCATTCGTATATTTTCCCATTCCTATATTTTTATTCGTATTATATTTCATTCGTACCTTATGTGTGCATACTGTTTTATTCAACATCGATCTCTTGTTACTCGTACTGCATACAATTAAAACAGCTACGTAAAAATTGAATCAAACGAAGAATAAAAACTGAATTCCACTCAAATTAAAAAACATGGCATCCCAGAAGACCTTGAGCAAGAAACGCAGCATCGATTCAAGAGTAGAATGCGGAGCTCTAACAATTTATTTCTCTACGACAAAGCCCCGAATAAATATTCCGGAGCGATAGCAAAAAATCACGGTTACAGGTTGGATCTCTGAAATCCCCTGAATCGATCAATTAATTCTTCCGAAAGAAAGAGGAACGCGAGCCATTGTAATTGCATCCGACGGAGAGAGAGAGAGAGAGAGAGAGAGCAGCTGCAAAAATAATGAAAAAGGAACGGACGACCGACCGGCGCCTTGCGTTTCGCGGAAACAACGGTATTGGTCGCTAATAATTCGCGGTCGATTCTCGAGGGTGGCATGGTTTTTGTCCAGGTCCGATTCAATTCCGCGCGCGCGTTGGAAATTTCTGTCCGGTTTTTCCTCGTCGTTTTTCCCGAGGAAAAGCGAGAAGGCTGGCTGCCACCCCTCCGGCAGCCTCTTAACCGATAATTAATTAATCGCAGCATCCAGCCGGCCGAGATCCACGGGGATTGATCCTCGTTAAGGCTTTCCAAGGCCAGAGCGACGCTCGAAGGAACGGCGGCCAGGCTCGAGGAAACCTGGCAACTATTCGACGGTAAATTGGAGGCTCTGATCTACCCTCCCTTCCGAACCGCCCTCAGGGGGGAGAGAGAGAGAGAGAGAGAGAGAGAGAGAGAGAGAGAGAGAGAGAGAGAGAGAGAGAGAGAGAGAGAGAGAGAGAGAGAGAGGTTCACTCATCCCCAGAACATCATCCCCCATCTTCCCCGGTTGGCATTCCTCTTCCGGAACGGCGGGATTCCACAGGAAACTTTTTTCAGATTGCGCGGCCGCGTAAAATGTTTCCCGACATAGCTGCTGCGCTCGAGCGTCCCGCGGACAATACGCGGGGGTGGAAACAACCCCGACCGCTGCGCGACTGTTAATATGGGCGGGAACGATCGAGTTAGGGGTTCCTCCGAAAATCTCCTGCGTAGACGCAGAAAACACTGATTTGGTCATTTGTGTTAACATCGCGAATTAAAATTGCTTCATTGCTATAATCACTTTATAGAAGCATTTTCGATCGGGTTGCTAATAACAGGGTAATATCTGGTAATCAACTGGTCAGGATTCGTGGTTCATCCTGCATAAAGATACAGTCAGAGTGGGTATATTCCTTTGTATTTGATGAATTGGGAACGGTGACCAGGACCCGAAGGAAACAGAAAGTGACTAGGTCCTGGAGACATGCAAGTTTCATTGGCCTTGTGGCGCCAACTCGCTCGCGCAGTATTCACGGGTCGACGTGTGTATATGTGCACGCGTGTCCGAGCACAGCTCGGCCCCGAGAATACTTTATCGTGCATGAATAATGTATACAGTGGCGCTGATAGCGCGCGGTCCAACATTTAGGCAGCCTGGACCAATATTGATACACGTTCTGGACGTGTTTCCCCTCGATCTGCCCTACCGCGCGCTTTTCTCTTTCGCGCGCGCTGTCTCTCTGCCCGGCTGTCTCTGAACCGTTGCGCGTTGGTAACCGCGTTGGTAACCGCGTCCGCGTCCGCGTCCCAATAGCTTTGGGATCAAGAATGTATTGACTATTGCGCCTCCATTTTTTAACGAAAGTGGCAGAGGGGCGCGGAATTACTTGAAACGTTCAATTACGGTCTAATTAACCCCTTGTCGTATTTTATCGAGTCAGACTCGTGATAAAGATCTCAACAAAGTCTAACAAATATATAAAGACGTTTAAATCCTTCTTGCTGGAGAAATAGGGAATTATAGTTAGCAATTTCCATTGTGTTGGCAACTAGAATGTTAAAAGAGATTGCCACGCCTTTGCAGATCGTTCTGAGCCAATTGCTACCACTCGTTCAAGACGAGGTACGTCTCGACGCGTTTTAAATTATACAATGTGAATTATCAACGAAGTAGGAGGAGATCGCAGCTCGAATCCACTTGACGCTCATTAAGGTCAGGTACCCTTAAGTAATCCTGGATTATTTCACCGGCGCGGCGCGTCGCGGCGACTCGAGACGACCACTTTCTACCCCTTCACCTGTCCGTTTTATACCGTTCAGCTTCTGTATCGTTGCGTTTTATTATTTAGCGAGCGATTCTTCCAGTTCATCACGTCTGCGACTGGATACTCATCCGAGTCGTTTTTCGAAAGATACTGGCAATATTCTGCAAATATATGACGTGCCATTTATTATTTTACAGCCATGTTGTTAGAGATCGGATACGAGGAACAGTGGGATGAGATAGCGTTTAACAACTGTATTCACACATACACGTTTATTAAATACAACAGTAACAAAAACTATACGCGCGGAAAACCACGCGCGGCAGAAGTGAAACTTCTTGCAGTCTAGTAATGTTTAGAAGTAAATTAAGATTGGAAATGGTAAATAATCCTAATGAAGCGACAACAAGATCAGGAACAACTAATACAAAAAACAATTAGTACAAAAAAGAAACAATGATGCGACAACAAGATCAGGACCCTAGTAGCATTTATGGTTGGCGTTTTGTTGGGCCTCCGTTGGCGGTATCCGTTGGAAATGTCGCTCTTTTTTGCAGTTGAACCAACAGTCAGGGCCAACGTTGGGCCAACGATCACACCCAACCTAGAGCCAACGTTGCTACAAGACGAACCCACAGAGCCTACATTCTGATTTTCTCTTTTTATGGCATATCATAAATAATATACATATTAAAAATGTATTTTCACGGTAAAATTTTGGGAGAAAAGGAAAAAACTAAAATAATAACCTACCCACGTCGGACTTGAACCCGGACCCGCTTGCGTAGTAAGTACATGCCACAGGCCCTATCGCTGAACCGACAGATGAATTCTTCTTCGTAGATGCTATGATTACGGCTACTAGACACGTCAACAAATTAAAATTAAAGTATCTAAAAAAGGAAAACCCATTTTGAAGAAATCCAAAAGGGTCTTCTTATACAACATGAACACCCCCCTTGCCTTTCCCTTGGAAAATGGACAAATTAAATAAATGCAAAATTCCAAGCATGCTCACAATAAAACTTTAGTGGATCAACCATCGCGCAAAAATTACGAAATATGAAAAAACAATCAATTTGGAATGTAACTTATTTTTGGTTGCAGCAACACTACTGGCGTCTGTTAGACGATATACAGTAAAAGCTCCTTCGTTGTCCAAAGGCCGGGGGTTTGAGCGATTTATGACTGCGTCTTTAGTGAAACGGCTAGTTAAATGACAAAGAAAAGCATTCGCAGTCAAAAGCGGTCAACTGTCTGGCTTTAAAAAACTCCTTATTTCCTTGCCATATTCCTTTCCTATTGTTCTCCGTTCTGCGCGGGTCTATACAGTCCTGGGACACACCTGACGACCAGATCCATGCAGGCCTAATCCTCTCGTTGACAGGCAGTGGAGTGGGTAGGCACTGGACAACGATCGTGCCCACGATTCAGGAGTCCAGTGTTACCATATTTTATCCCTTCCGGCCCCTTACCCTTCCGCCTCCTCGCCAAGTTTCGCAGCATAGCTCTTCTCACTAACGCTGGCGACAATGGCGACACGTTGGCGCACGGTACGCGTGAATCAGGACAACGAAGGAGCGATTACTGTATATTTAAATGTTGGAAGATTTTCGTTGGGCCAATGTAGTATAATCGTGGTAAATTTCACGTTATTTAACCGACTATAATATCTGTAGGCCCAACGTTGGGTGTTCGTCGGCAAATTTACATAATTTTTCGTCGTTGGCCCTACGTTGGGGATCTGTCGGCAAACTACTAACCACTCCCCAACAAAGTCCCAACCGTTGGCCAACCGTGGCCAACCGTAAATGCTACTAGGGGAACAACTAATACAAAAAAATAATGAAGCGACAACAAGATCAGGAACAACTAATACAAAAAAATCATAGAAAAATTTTCAATTCAAAAACAATGAACGATCAAAATTTGCAACGCAAAGAAGGAGAGCGTATGGGAAAGGACACATAGTTCATAGCATTTCCCATACGCTCTCCTTCTTTGGGTCGCAAATTTTAATCATTCATTATTTTTGAAATGAAAATTTTTCTATGATTTTTTTGTATTAGTTGTTCCTGATCTTGTTGACGCTTCATTAGGATTATTTACCATTTCTAATCTTAATTTACTTCTAAACATTACTACTCTGCAAGAAGTTTCACTTCTGCCGCGCGTGGTTTTACACGCGTGTTACGGATGACGAACAGGTGTTCAATATCATCTCTGGCAGGAACCGTCCTAGATAAACGAACAGAGCCACCCTAGATAAATCTACATAGCTGTTTAGTTTAGTTTAGGGCCCAAACATACGCACGACCAACTGGTCGTTGACAAAATACGAATGTTCACTCAAAGGGTACTGACAAGTACCACCCGTCATTGCAGGGGTATATAAGCCCTTGCATTTCTACTCTCGTGGGCTAGTACTGTCGTAATCACGAATCGTGTCGCGTCGCGTCGTGCTGCATCTCGGAAGTCAACTACCAGTGAGATCGGGCTAAAGTTCCCCTTCGAATCAAAAGTTAACCGTATAGATTTCGCGAATTCGGTGTAAAATCTATTAGGCAGTGATAAAGTTGCTCCGAGACCCCCGCATTGCCAGTGCGTCAACACCGTGCATCTAGTTTAGGTAATACACATCTTCTTTCAATTCTTTCTATTCCAAGTTCAATTCATTCGCGACAATTACACAATTGTAACACTAATTCTTATAATCAGAATATATCTGTGTTCTTTGATAATTAACGCAAATTCATTAAACCCATAATTATTGTCCAACATCCTAATCGAGTAATTGAACGTCCCCACATGATACAATCTTACCGCTCGGATTGTATCACTAAATTATACTAGCTACGAGGCTTACTAACTATCCTAACAGCTCCCTGATTTCGCATCAGGTTCGTCTGTGCTTTTATCCAAACTCCTAGCGGTTCCCCAATTTCGCATTGGGTTCGTCCGTGTCGTTCTACAACTTCCTAGCAGCTCCCCGGTTTCGCATCGGGTTCGTCTGCGTTTGATTCCATTCCTAGAGGCTCCCTGACTTCGCGTCAGGTTCGTCCTCGCTGTCTACAGGGTGTCCCAAAATTCCTTCAACAGCCGGAAATGGGAGGTTCCTGACGTCGTCTGAAGCAACATTTTCCTTTGCAAAAATGTTATCCGCGGCTTTGTTTAGGAGTTATTAACGAAAAACACTGACCAATCAGAGCGCGACCTAGACGCGAGTTGGCACAGTCGACCAATAGACGGTTGGCGCATCGGGCCGACTGGGCCAGCTCGCGTCTAGGTCGCGCTCTGATTGGTCAGTGTTTTTCGCTAATAATTCCTAAACAAAGCCGTAGATAACATTTTTGCAAAGGAAAATGTTGCTTCAAATGATCCCAGGAACTTCCCATTTCCGGCTGTTGAAGGAATTTTGGGACACCCTGTATAATCCTAGCGGCTCCCCAATTCCGCATTGGGTTCGTCCGCGGTACCTTTAACTAACAAACTGATACCATATTCCTAGTGCAACAACACTTCGCCGGCCACTCGTGCTGCTCGCGGCCCTGGCTCGTAACACGCGTATAGTTTTTTTTTTTTGAAAATCAAAAGACTACATACGTCATGTGGTTGGGCATACTCTATATGCTTTGGGTTGAGTCTTCCGAAAATTTCGTTATTTTTGCGGTAGGACGCACCGTTGTCAAGATACAGCCATTTTTTATTTTTCTCCGTTTATTCTCCGTTTAAATTTTCGCGCCAAACTTCCGTAACATCGACTGCCGCTACATCGACTTCCGTTGCATCAGAAAATCGTAGCCCTCAGTAAAGAAGTTTCACTTCAAAAACACAACAATGAATATATCGTATCGACGAGGCGATAACGCATTAGAAACGGCTAAACGAAAGGCGGGTAAACGAAAGAGAGCTATGTGTGAACGCGATGGCCGTAAACAGAGTGACGAATCTGCCCGTTCGTTCCCGAAAATTCGCACGTTCGGATGACGCGAAGTGGGGGGCACTTCGACGACGTGACGTCAGTATATCGCGGCAACGCGAAGCCGATACAGCTAATCGGCTGATAATCGGTCGGCCGGAACACATGTTTAATTCACACCTGAAATTTCACTGTAAATATTAACACAATCTGTTTGGGAATAACTTGTACCATCAGAAATTTCGACCAAGAATTAAGAAATTGGTACAAATTAATTTGCGAAGAAAGACCCACGAATTAATTTGTACACCTAATCATTTTCACGCTGGGGCCCGAATAAAAATTAGGGTTGTCTGACCAAGTATATGTACATATGTTTACGTATATTTATCCACATCCAGACTGATTCGAAACTTTTAATGGAGGCTACGAGATAAATAAACCTGTAGCGGTCGCGATAGTGCTAAACGCTGAAACAAAATTGCAAAGTTCGCGGTTTCCCTTTGATCCGAAGCGACGTTTTGGAAATCTCCAACGTTCCTCCGTTTCCGGCTGTAAATGTTACAGCGAGAACCAGGGAACGAGGCAAAGGTCGAAAACGCGATCCGTACCGCGAACGGAAGCGGAAACGTTCCGCGGGCAGCCTTTTCTCGTCATTAAAGGCACCGACACGATAAACACACCAGTCGATCGTACTCCGGTTGCATATTACACGAGCACTAATTGCATCTGGCTCAGAGTTCGTGCACAAAGCGATGGCCGCGAGTTTGTTTTGACTTTATCCTTTTAGCGCCGCGCCGCCAGCACGGCACGCGAATCGCGAACTTTCGCATCCCGGGGAACGGGCCGCAATTGTGCCGATTGCTTCGCAGAAAACAACCTCTCGTCCATTCGAGTTTTGCGGATCTCGGAACGACAAAGAAAGTGTTTCAGACTCTGCTAACAAAGAGCGTCGGAGGAAATGTTGGTATCTCTGTCGGAGACACCTTTATGTTAATGTTTCTTATCCTAAAAAAACAATTACGATTAAAATTAGTTGAAGAAGGAACGAATTTCAACAGAACAGTTCCAGAAAGTTACAAGACAATAAGATAAACTATCTGATAGAAACCCCGTGAAAATCGACATTACCACATTACCTTGGTCGGATCGCTTTCCGTGAAATACCGTGGCTCTAAAAACGAAGAAACTGTTGCATAAAATGCAACTTGAATCGCGAAACGTTAACCGACCCGGTGAATCCGCGGAGAGATGGTTCGTTACGGACGGTTACTTTTGATAGCCGGGTAGAGGGAATCCCGAGGGAGTATTTTTTCCCGTTTTATCAGGGGAGCAGCCAGCTCTTTTACACCCCCCCACCTCCCCCGGAAGTTATAAGCTCTTATTCGCCGCTACGGCGTTTTAATATCGGCCGCGGACTTTTCTCGCTTCTTCCCGATTCGGGAACACTTGGCGGCTCGTGCAAATAAAATTAATTGCGTCCCATTCAATCGATGGCCGGTTAATGAGGCTGAAAAAATGAAAATCTGCGTAATTCTCAACCCCTCGAGTCTCGACCGGCTTCCCTCGCCAGATATCTCGAGGCAGTCAAGATATCCCGCAAACCAAAAACAAACTTGCACATCTAACTAAATCATATTGCCTTTGTGAATGTTTCTCGAATCAATTGCGCAATTTTCATGATCGCATAAATACTGTCAAACGAACAGAAAGCTGAATTGTCGCGGGCGTCCGTAAAGTCCAGTTACTTTTAACTGCGACAAAGTAATCCCCGCGGAATGTTTCTCTTTTTTGCGGGGGACGTTCCAGTCTGCCTTTTACGCAGCAGTTTACCAAGTTATGGCATCTCGCACCCTCCCTTCAACGCGGACCTATACGTCCGTTTAATGGCGGACGGGGAGCTCGCGGGGACTCTTCGAGCCACGCGTTAAGGCAGGTTTACACCGTAAAACGGAATGACCCGCGCGACAAAAATTTTGAGCAGCTCGGATTACACGGATCGCGGATAATTCGCTGTATTCGCGCTAATCCGCTGCCTATTCGCGTGCAATTTGAGGAAGCTGGCTTCGAAGACGATGTTCCTCGTTCGCGAAGTTTATCATTTCGAACCACGTTGTTCATTACGTAGCAACAAGAAGGTTCATCTTTCGAACCGTGTCTGTTCGGCGTAAATGGTTCTATAAAATACCGAGGAGGCCCGACGAAAGAATTCCTCGCAGACAGATCGATCGGCGAAGAAGCAACGTTGCCAATGATTTTCCGCAAAGCCGTTTCTCTTTCGCCGGGCCACCATTTATAACCGTCGCGAGCACACACGCAACTTCGTCGAGTCATCGTCGATGTAGCCGGGGAAGAAAGAAGAAACCGTTCCGCGAACGGGACAGCTCGGTGTCGCGGAGCGGAAGCACTTTTCCGTTAAATTAATTTGTCGATGGTGACGCGGGTGAAAAATGCTCCGGGCCTCCGCTAAATATCTTTGCCGAGATGGCGGCAAAGTATTCCATGGGGATGCTGCCACGGCACGGTGGTTGCTGCTCGTCGAAAGTAACTGACCGTAACAAATGTCCGCGGCAATCAGGCTTCGGAACCCGAGCGCCGTGCCGTGCCGCGCCGCGCCGCCGCTATCCCAAAGGAAATATATCTGCCCGCGCCGCGGTTTCTTTATCGCGGAAATGTTTCTCCTTCTTGGCTGACACTCTCGCAAAACGTTGCGCGCCCCTGAAAAATACCTCGCCTTTAGGATCTGTACCGGAACCGACCTATCGAATCACCTGTCTTCGGATGATTGCAAAATTGAAATTCAATCAAAAATTGTTGGACGCTGGCATTTTAAATACAGTAAAAGCTCCTTCGTTGTCCAAAGGCCGGGGGTTTGAGCGGACAACGACCGTGCCCGGACACTATTTTTCATTTATGACTGCGTCTTTAGTGAAACGGCTAGTTAAATGAAAAAGAAAAGCATTCGCAGTCAAAAGCAGTCAACTGTCTATCTTTAAAAAACTCCTTATTTCCTTGCCATATTCCTTTCCTATTGTTCTCCGTTCTACGCGGGTCTAGACAGTCCTGGGACACATCTGGCGACCAGATCCACGCAGGCCTAATCCTCTCGTTGACAGGTAGTGGAGTGGGTAGGCACTGGACAACGATCGTGCCCACGATTCAGGACAACGAAGGAGCGATTACTGTATACAGAGATCAATGTACACTGGCACTCATACATTTTAGGACAGTGATCAGATTTCTATTGAACTCTGTAAAAATGAAATAATCGTTGAAGGATGCGAACAAATTTTTCCTTATTTCAAGGTTTACACGTCAAGGAAAGGACACTGCGCTCATACATCAAAAATCTTACCACGAAGTAAAAAAATATTTATATTTTCTTCTCGTCGAAGAAACCGCCACGTTTCTTTATTACAGTTTCCACTATTCGTGGCACCCGCGTGATCAATTTTTTCATACTTTTATTTTGTTATATTATTCCATTCTCGTTCCAAAATATTCCACGAATGTGTTTTCGAAGTAGAAAATGTGAAAGTATCATCGGCCAAGCCTATTGGACGCGCTATAAAGCGACGCGACTAAATTTTTAAACAATTTGGACAGTAAAATTACTGAACACATGGGTATATTTATATTGTGTAGTTGATACAGTTAAAGGTTCATAATCTATACGAAATAGCAGAGTTTTACTAAAAACCAGAGGTGTACTCAGACTTATGAGCGGGAGTGTACATTTAAATGTACATTCTGGCACATACAGCCTGTATGTATAACGTTAACACCCGCGGTATGCGATCACCTTGCAGCAAATTCGAAGCGTCCGACGCAGCTGCAACTGCGGGAAGATGCAGCTCGCAGCGATAGCGGCTGGAAACTTGGGAATCTCGTTGCGAAACAAGCTAGCCACGCGAAGCGAGACAAACAAAATTATCCTGGCCGCGAAACATCGATTTCAATAAAGTGTCCCGGAGCCAACCAGCTTCCTGGTTAGTCAGGAATCGGTGTTCGCAAACTTCCAGCGTTAGCCCTGTCGAACGCGCTATTCTCGGTGGTTGCGCCGCGTCGCGTCGGTGCTTTATCCCCGTCCAGGGACAGGGGATCCACTTTTATTCATGCAAAGTGCCGCGCCGGCAAATCCTCGGCAAGTCACCGGATCGGGGATTTCGAAAATTTCGAAAGCCCAGGCCCCGGTCGAGCTTCTCGGATACGTGAGGGAGAGAGAGAGATACATTTTCCCTCCTCCGCAAACATAGCTGCCGTGTGCGATGCTCGCGCGAAATGCTCGCTCGCATCGTAGATGCGGCAGAATGCTCAGGTGAGAGCGAGTAAGTCCACCGGATCCTCTAAGAAGCTTTACCAGCCACGCGTTTGTTGTCCCCCGTCGACGAGAAGTCCTGCAGACCCGGAATCCAACGCGACTGCTGCTTGGTACCCTCTTCTTCTTCTTGCTGATGAGTGTACACTGCCGGCTAGAAGTGTCTTGACAACTGTGTCTAGAATGCGGAGGCTTGTTTGTAATTAATCATCGTTGGACCGTGTGTCTGCACGCAGAATAGATATTGGCTGTGTTAATTGCAAGTTACAGAAGCCTAGTTACTATACATTAGCAGTGTCTATTTGAGTAGCACTTTTCAAGATGATCTCAATAAATATGCATATCGTACAAGGTATTGAAGATCATGTGAAAATTGTGGGTGGCTTGATATTTGATGTACACTCCTCGTCAAAAAAATAGACCAGGTGTGCTATCTTTAATTTCTCAATGACGCATGTAAAGATTTACGTTTGTGACGTATAATATCGAAACATTATGAGCTCAGAATATGCGGTTCGTTGAAAATAATTAAAAATATTATATTATAAGGTTTAGTGTGTAACAAAAAAAATTGTTTTATTTTAAGAAAGAAATGATAGCACATGCAGGGCCGGATTAAGCCCCGTAGCAGGAGTAGCAAATAGCTACGGGCCCCGCGCCATACAAACAATGGCCGATACATGAGCGCCTGTCTATGCCAGGGGGCACAGATAGTTTTCCTAAAAAAAAGCTCATTCATTGTGGTTGCCGCAAAGGTGCGCTACATTTACACACGAGCGGCCCTGATGCAAAGCCTTGGGCCCCGCCATAACATTTCCTACGGGCCCCGCGCTTGCTTAACCCGGCACTGAGCACATGTACAATAAGAAAATAATAATGAACATAAATTCATGAACATAAATTTAACTAACAATAATTACTTCACCTAATATATACTTATTTAATAATGGGTACATCCCCCTTTATTTTCTATTACTTCTATTGTACTACTATTTTTTATATAATTTTGACTTAACGTATCCCATTCGCGTACAATTGCATTTTTTAATTCTTGTACGTGTTGATACTGCTTTCCATTCGCGATATACGACGCGAACAAGTTCTGCCCAGCAATTTTCAATAATATTAAGGTCCGGGGATCGTGCAGGCTACGACAAGACAGATATATTATTTTCATTAAAATATAATATGAGTGGACCAATCTTGATGTGTGTACAGATGCATTATCTTGTTGAAAGATGTAATCAGGTCCGAAAATGCGTTCTGCATGATTATTTATTTGTTTTTTTATTCAATTTATGTATCGGACACTATTCATTCTCCCATTGATGAACTTGATACTTGTCTTGCCGAAATAACCGATGCCGGTCCAAACTATCACGCTGCCTCCTCCCATTTGTCGTCGAATTGGTGACATTGTCTCTTTTCTTATGTCATCAAAATAATATTGGAATCCATCAGGACCATCCAGGTTAAATCTTTTCCGTCCGAAAATAGTACCCTTCTACATTTCTTTCTCCAATGCACTCTTTCTTTTGCAAAGCGTAAACGTTCTGCTTTGTGTTTCGTTGTTAACGGAAGTTTCTTTTTCAATTTTATAGCCTCTTACTATTTTTGCAGGATAGTAGAACTCGACGAACACTTGAAACACTGGCACTAACACTAGACTTTTTTTCAACATTTTTTAAGAAATTGTGTATTACTTTACGACTTCTTTCTATTGCTTTCGATATTTTCGTTACCGATAACTGTTGCTGTTTTAGTTCAAGAATTTTCTTTTTTTCAGACTCGTTTAATTTTTTCCCGCGTCCCATACTTACAAATTTATATAATATTGTACTGTAATCTTTACTCGTTGATAGATCATGAGATACTGTCCAATTTCTAAACATATTAACAGAGTGTGCTATCATTTCGACCTTAGTCTGGAACAGTTTTTCTTTGTTGTATACAAGCATCTACAACATTGTGACTTATTTCCAGCAAGACGCATATTCTGAGGTCTTAATGTTTTGATATTATACGTTACAGACGAACAATTTTACATGCGTCATTGAGAAATTAAAGATAGCACACCTGGGCTATCTTTTTGACGAGGAGTGTACAAGGGGTAATAATTGTAGAATTGTGAACGGAGCAGGAAAAATAGATGCTGCATAATGGACGAGTTTATTTTTGCTGGTGGTTCACAGGTCCTGAAAGAATGGTAATGAAATGCTGTTGATTAGATTGTATTAAGTTCAAATACTTATGGACTTTAGTGTACGTATGTATGTTCGTTGGTACAGCCCGACAACGCTGCCTATTGTCGCGCACAACAATGAGCTGATACGGGAACGTGAAATCCTCTGGAAACTCTGACGTGGTTGCTGCATTCGTTAGCGAGCCACAAGGTGCAATTCTGCTTGAGACGCTCGCCTCACCGAAATCTCAGTGTGCGCGAGGTGTCCATTTATTTAGTATGTAATTCGTTTCTACAAGAACTATTCCTACTCTCTACCATCTATGTATGTATGTATATTCATGCTCTATCTTTTTAGGATTTGATTTTATAATTTGATGTATCGTGCAAATATAATCAAATTCGTATCCAATTTGTATCCATTTTGGAAGTTTCTCTTTTGAAATTTTTTATAAATTTATTTCTGTCGATCTAAATGATTAAATTCAGGTTTCTAGTTTTCTGAAGTGAGTTTCTTTTTGTCACATATTTTCCTCGCTTCGGTCCAACAATTTCACGTATTTCATAAACGGTAAATTATTATACATATTAGGTGAAGTTGAGGGATGTTTTCCACAAATCAAGGAACCCGTTTAACGACGCGATACGTGCGATTTCCTGTAACAATTAATTCCAGGATAAAAAGTTATTAAAATTGTTCGTACCTGTGGACGTTGCCACCAGTGGAAAATGGAATTTTCGAGAACGAATTTTAACAACAATGAAAGGTATTTACGTACCGTGTGAAGAGGGTTCTGTTGTTTTAACCAATTGTCCCTGACACAGTGACATTCTACGAACCACAGCTGATTTTAACTGCGAAATAATTAAACGAAGCAAACTCGGGTAACGTGTCGCCACATGTAATTGTCCGAGCCAACAGATTACACCGTTACAACGGCAATGCCATTAATAACACTATCAAAACTGTCTTCTGCAGCAGGTGCGAAATAAAAATAAAATCCTCCGCGTTCATCCTCAAAACCAAAAAACGAAAAAAAACAATTAACTATAAATATTACCCAGAGAGTAAAAATTAGTGGAGACTACCCATTGCAAAGGTATATGCAGAAAACATTTAACTGCAAAAACTGAACTGAATTCACTGGTTTCCTCAACTAGTCCAACTGTAAACATCGACACAAACAATAAAGAAGTAGGAAAATATCGTTGTTGATTAAAGTTTTGCATGCAACACCCCACTGCGAAATTTTCTGCGCCCCAGGAATGTTTGTCACGAACGCCAGGCAAAAAATAAGCGATACTAAAACCGACGAAAGAAAGACTCTCTGAAACGTATATCGATGGTCGACCATCTTGGTTATTTCGAGCGCGAGTATCGCGTTCAATTCGCCGCGAAATTACGGACAAACGTTCGCGGATCCGCCGCGTCGCGTCGCCAGACATATCGTCGGTGTTTACATAATTCGCGAACGAAAACATTGATGTCGGCTCTCGGCGTACGCGAGCACACACACACACCGCGGCGACTTTCTTCTCCTCGCCTCGACGCGACGCGCGACGAGGTAAATCGATATCGATTCGAAACGGTGCAACGGAGTGCAACAAGAAAGTGCATTACCGCGACGGACGCCGCGCCGGATGGGGGCAGGATTGCGCAACAGGAGCAACGGGGACGCCACTTCATTTAAATGGCGACGCTTACTGCCGTTACATAATGGCGCCTCCAATGTCCCGGGTTAATTAAGAGGGACGTTCCCGTGAAAGAAACCCCGGATACCCGTTGTAATGAGCCCCCACCCCTGGCGCGAAAATTCCGAACCGAGCAATTAACTGTATCTCAATTTTATATGCCGACTTTTCTTGGCGAACGCGACGTTTGCTGGAATTAGTACGGTAGACGATGCACGGTTTCGGTTGAACAATATTTTTTTATAGAAATTGTTGCGAATCCTCTTAATCGTTTGTACAGGGTGGCGCAAAATGATGTGTCTGGTTTGAATTCTTTATAACTTTTTTATTTCAACATTTTTTCAATTTTTTTTTGCAGAATTTTGTAAACAAAGCTTCTAGAATTTAATATGGAAAGTTACACAACCGAGCAACGAACAAAAATCATCGAATTTTATTTTGAAAACTAACGATCAATTTGTATTTCGCGCAATAGGTACATACTTCAACTCACTCAGTGATGGGATTCGGGGCGCTTTTTTCGCGCATGCGCGACGATTCTAGCCTCTATCAAGTACAAAGATTGGCTAAAATGGGGTACCTTAGTCACCCCAATAATTTCGTAAAATTTGTTATGACGTGATTTTGAAATATGACTGTATAACATGTGTGTGTTGTATTAAAATTTAATATGTACGCACATATAACCAGTGTTCCGGACTTAAACGCTCCCGACTGTTTTCTTTGGGCGTATTCGAAAGAGCGAGTGTACGTCAATAAGCCAGCGACCATTCCCCAACTGAAAAACAATATTCGCAATGAAATCCGTGCAATAACACCTGAAGTTTTGCGACAAGTCATGGAAAATGTGTTCGAAAGAGCACGAATGTGTCAAGCAGAAAATGGCCGCCATTTGCAAGATGTAATCTTTCACGTCTGGTTCAATAAAATTCCTCTTCTGTACACTATATGTTTTTCCAATATTTATTTATTTCACTCTAAAATTAAAAATATTATAAACAATTCAAACCAGACACATCATTTTGCGCCACCCTGTACTTGAAGGTATTTTGAGTCTCTAAACATTTAGAAGCCCTGTTCTATCCAGAATATTACTGTCAACTCTCACAATTTTTAATAAAATCTGTCGTCAAAATTCATGATGTTGGTTTGAATATGTGTAAATATGTACACAACATACGCAACTTCGAAATAATTCCATCTTATTTTTCCAGAGGGAGTATAATTTCAAGGAAAATTAAGTGGGGCTACCCTCATTTGGCCGCGACAAATTAATGGCATTCACCCTATAGAAGTCCGAGCTCTTGAAGCTTTCCGGCGGGGTAGTTTATCGAAATTCTGCCGAAAAAGTTCCCGACGACGGCGACCGGTTCCAACGAGTCGACAGGGAGCGCATAAACATCCTGTTCAACACAACATTTAATTGAAGAAGGGGCTTGTGCGGGTGGCAAGGGGCGAGGCACTCGCGTCAAAGCAGCGACGTGAAAACCTGCGGAAAACGTATACGCGACGCGGCGTACAGCAAGTTTTCATATCGTACATTCTCATAATACGTCCATGCTAATCCGCTTTCGACGCTCGCAGTAAGCTTTTTTGAAACGACGGAAAAAAACAGAACCGAAAGAGAGACTAGAAGATTGAAAGGGTTAGAGCCTCGCCTGAACCCGGGGAATAATTTTTCAAGAAAGTATCACGTAATTGCTTGTCCTTCTCGAGTGTCCTATCTCGATGTTTTTTTCCGGTTTTGCTCTTCTTCCTCTTACAAGAATCTAGTTATCTCTCCTTTCGCCCCTGCCAGACTTCCTTTTGCATTCGTCGAGAGAGCATCCAATGAGCACGCGTACGCTCCTCTATTTTGACGCTACAGGGACACGAGGATTCGATTACAGCTTCTTAAAGGGCACCTTGGTCCTCTTTGAAAGTTTCTCGCCGCTCCAGCTTTTGAAAAGAGAAGCCCCGGCTGAAAGGCAAATCGTTAATCCCGCGCCCCGTGTTTTTTGCGATGCCTCACACTCTCTAGGTCTCTCTAATATCGGTGTCTCTCGCTCGCCGTGTAATTACGTCCACCTTCCAGCCGACGCGACGCGACGCGACTCGACGGTCGTTCTTAGCGCCGAGTTTCGGAACTAACTTTATCGGTGTCACGATGAGAGATTGATTTTCGCCGAAGTTCACGAATATACAGTCGCCCCGGAAAGTAAATTAATGGCTCCTCAAACACATTACCCTGTCTATTATTAGTGGAAATTTCGAGTCACGTTTAATAACTGCTGCCGAGCGAAACGATCTCTGTACATAGATACTCCTTTGTCTACTTTCCCTCGTGTAGATTTCATTCTCTACCTGTTGATCGACCGAGCTTCTTCCACGCGGTGTTCACGGTTTACAATATGTTGGTAGCTAACCAATTATTAAACATTTCAGTATTGTATGAGGTATTACAGTAAATTCTCTATAGTCGCAAACAAGGCGTGCACGATAGACGCCAATACAATATCCCCTCCAACTCGATACACTGATCTCGGCTCGGTATATCGGTGTGAACCACAACTAACGCGACGCGGAGAGTCGCAGTCGTCGGCACAGTTCAAACGCCCGTGAGTCATCATAACGTTATACCAAAATTCTATCTTCTTTATTTTCCATTATTTTTTCATGGGACTTTCACCAACATATTCCTGGCATTTTTCTAATGCAAAATGATACCAAACACGATATAATTTGAACTGAATTTAGTGGTTTAATTGACGATGAGAGTTTCGAACGCAAGGAAGGACAGCCTATATGAAAGAAAGAGACGCGGAGAGTCGCAGTCGCCGGCACAGTTCGAAGGCCCGCGCGTGGTCTCGCGTTACACGCGCTGTTATTCTCTACGTTCGGCTCGGTCTTTGAAGCTCGAAAAAAAGTAGGACCAAGATCGATAGATGCAAAGAAATCCCCCCGAGGCGTTTGCGGCTATAGAGAATTTACTGTACATCAATTTCATAACCATAAAATGAAAAAATCATACTCCTATACAATAGTAGAATGAAATTATTCTAGGTCGGAAGAAATGTTGACATCTCGGGTTACCACTAAACCTACCACTGCCGTTCAAATGATCAATTTTATATTTTTCGTTTTCCAATGATTGAATTTACGAAGTTGTTTACATGGAAATTGACACGAGGGATGGATGAGGGTTAATGTTTAGAGACCGGGCTCTCCTCGTGGAAAATGGAGTTTCGGCTTGTCTGGAATAATGTTCGAAATTCTGTGGAGCTTTCCGCGTGTTCTCGAGCGTACAGTGAAAGACTCTGGAAAGTGCAACATTTCAAGATGGCGGTGTCGCGCGTCGGTGGGACGTTAGGCTTAAAGCACGTGCCGTAACTCGCGTCGCGTCGCGTCGCGTCGGTCGGTAAAGCATCCGCGCGGCTCGTTACTCGTTTCCTCGTGGTTTATTCGCGGCTGCTAAGTGCCAAACTACATCGAAACCAGTGCAGCCCGCAGTTTCCTTGCATAATTTTCGCGTACCGCGGAAATTTACCCGGTGGCACGGGCTGGTCTCGTCTCGGGACTCGGGACTCGGTACTCGGGACGCCATCGCATCCCAATGGACGGAAGAACGGGACGCCGCTCCGCTGCGGCGCTCACGGCAAAATAAACACCGCAGAATTTACCACGACGAAGTTTCACCGGTTTCGATCGTGAACATTCACCGTCGATAACATAATGCACGTAGGCGCGTGTGCTGGATGGTTAAGGGGTTGGCTGTTCCCGGTTCCCGTTCAATCACTGCTACAGTCTATTTTCCCCCGAAGCCTAATCGCTCGAGCTCGGTCCGCTACGGTATCGTGGTTTGTGCACGCGGAAACGCTCCAATTATCTAAACACGCGATTATAAATAGATTATCGCTCGATAATTGAGGGGAGTGGGCTAGCTGGTGGAATCTGGATCGCGAACTTGATTTATACATATAATGAATTCAGATGAAACTTTGAACATACCTTTTATATGTAACTTTTAGTATTTTTTTTAGTGTGATAAACTGTATAGCAATCACCGAATGCACAAAGGTTTTGAAATATTCTATTTTGCCCGGGGTTTCACAAATGGTCAATAACGTTTGGGCATGAAAACACGGGTTAACTCGTGACCGGTCAACAATGTGTGTTAAATTAGTTTCTCCTTGCGTTTAAAATGATTTGAAATCATTTTCATGGGGGTGTCTGACGCGACGCAAACAAAAATGGATGTTTCGTTGTCATAACCAATTTCAGGATACATTTTTGCTATTCCCGACACCCTGTACCCTGTACCCTGTACCCGGTACATACCCGGAAGACAGCCTCGTCAGCCGAAAGCATTGATCGCAATCCTCTCGGCGCGTGTCGCAACGCACCGTCGAGCAGACTTTGAGGCGTTCGCGTTGTACGCTCGTAATTCACCTGTGCCGAGAAATAATTGATAACGCGCCGCGAAGAGAAGCTCGTACGCCGCGGGTTCCACGATTGCATACGGATGAGACAGCGAAGGTGCTCGAGTGCTCGTGACATCCGTGTTTCACGGTAAGGTAAAACACGGAGCAGACGAGGAGAGCTCGTGACGAGCCGAAGACAGCCGCGAGGGCACAGGTGAGCCAGACACCTCTGCGCACCGCTTCGTCGAAGAGAAACGCAAGACCCCGGATTTACTGGCGACACGACGTTATCGATAATTGTCTGCGATGTCGCTTACGAAATCGACGACCTTTGCCTACACAGCCGGGCTCTTGTTCGGGGCTGGCTGTCTGCATCCTATGTGTCGATACCGAGTATACAAGGTGTATAATCCTTTAAGAATCTGATAAAAGTACTTCATTTTTCAGAATTTATTGTAGGCAAAGTACTGGTCACTGTCACTGGCAATATTGTAGGGGTTTTGGGTGCATAGGGAGTCACACGTATAGAGAGAATAATATTTAATAATATAGAAAATGAAGAAAACAAAAATGGTCTGACATTAACTTGCTCAATCGCTCTCTCACAATAAACTAGCTCTTCGACCTCTCACACGACTCGCAACGCACTGCCCTGCATCTCAATCCCCGAAAACGATCTCGCCACACACACACACACACACACACACACTCATTCATACCGATGACATAGACAGGCATTCCTTAAGATCTATAGTTCGTAGGACCCGAGAGTCAAGGATCCCACAATACGGTTTGTTATCAGAGTTAAATTAAACGTTTTCTTTTATAATTGAGTATCGTAAGAGAGACATTCGAGGTGTTGAAATTCGACGAGACACTCGGTATAATCGCAGGAGATGAAGAAACTGGAAGGAATATTGCTGAATACGGGGTCACAGAGATCCGCGAAGAGATTTTGCGCAATGCAATTATTTTTCTCTATCTTGCAACTCTACTTTATTGTTTAATGATGTACACATAAGGACGTGAAACTCACCGACCCGTGCCGTTCACGTAACCGCAAATAAATAATAAAGGAAACATGACTTATGGTTATTTATTGCCTGTACATTCCGGACGTACAGTCAGCGGCAATATTAAGTGGACACCCTTAAAAATCGCATAACTTTTTAAAAATTGGTCCAAAGTACTTGAATTTTTTAAAGATATTAGACCGACTAGTTCGCTAGAGAATAAGTAAACATAAATTTATTAAGATTGCAATTGGTAGGAATCGTGCATAATTTAAAAAATGATGTTTTGTCAATTTTTTTATCTGGGCCTGCAACGATAATTTCAAAAATGCGTTTTATAGATTTCGGTAACTTATATGCATAGGTACTGAAAATTTCATCGAAATCGGTCAACATTGCAATGAGCTACAAACGTTTAAAGATGATCACGTAAGGGCGAAATGCCCTGGAAAGGGCATGAAAATCTGCGACTTTCGCCCTTAAGCTCTCATCTTTATACGTATGTAGCTCATTGCAATGTTGACCGATTTCGATGAAATTTTCAGTATGCATATAAGTTACCGAAATCTATAAAACGCATTTTTTAAATTATCGTTGCAGGCCCAGATAAAAAAGTTGACAAAACATCATTTTTTACATTATATGCATGATTCCTACCAATTGCAATCTTAATAAAATAACAGGTCTTCTAACCTCTATTGCGGTTCGCTTCTAACGCATATTCAGTTACATTTCTGCCACCATGGAACAAAGTCCGGCTATCTGTAACTCCTCCGTATTTACTTAAAAATTTTGTTCTTTTTTTTCACAGCAAGTATGTGGTATTTTAATTTATTGGTTTTCCGTTTGATTTACATGGCTGTGCTACTTTTCAAATTACGTTATATTATACATACATTATTTTTCAGACGCAAAAAGTGTCTCTTTGAGAATGATCCACATAGGGATCGAAACGTCGAGATGCATTTTTAAATAACTGCACATTTGCTGTGGTTCGAAACGATCGAACCTTGCGCCGAAATCACAAATTTATTGTTAATAAATTTATGTTTACTTATTCTCTAGCGAACTTGTCGGTCCAACATCTTTAAAAAATTCAAGTCCTTTGGACCAATTTTTAAAAAGCTATGCGATTTTTAAGAGTGTCCACTTAATATTGCCGCTGACTGTATCTGCCAATTAGCATATTGACGGAGAAAGTTGAAGATAAACCTGTAGATAAACGAAATCATAGTTCAAAATTCTTACGATCCGCAACTGTACAAAAATCGTTGATTGTGTCATGTAAACTGGAATTGAACTTTTTCAAACTTTTCAAATTCAAATTCTTGCAGAAACGCGCGATCTCCGTGCAAAATAAAACAGCAACGTATCCGCTGGGTCGAGCAGGATTCTCCATTATTATACACGCAACGAGGCGTCAGGTTTGATAAACGAACAAGTTCTGATTTTCGTTCGGGACCGCCGCGCCGCGCGCCGGGCGACAAGCAGCGTTTACGAGCGAACTGGTAAAAACCGCGATAAATAATGGTAAAAGGTTGGCTGGGCGAATTTATGCGCGGCTTATACAATACAGGGACAGAATTTAAATATTGTTAGCGTCTCGGGCGGCCGCGTTTCCATTACCGTAAGATAAGAGATCCGTTCCGCGTCTGTTTGTAGGACTAGGCAGTCGGAGAATTCATTTCTCGCGGACAACAGCGTCGGTAGACAAGTCCTCGTATTTCCGTTGTACAAGAGAGCAGCAGCAGAGAGGGAGGGAGGGAGGGAGAGAGAGAGAGAGAGAGAGAGAGAGAGAGAGATATGAAGAGTATGGCATGGCGGGAGCCTCGAAAAATCCGTCGTCCGGAATTTATGCGACTATGCATTCGCGGCTTACTGCGGCCGTCTGTTGTAGGAACGGCGCGGCGACGCGTTGCGCAAACTTACGCGACCTCACGCGCCCGCAAAAGGTCCATGCTTGAAACTGCGAGCCGACGCTCTTTCTGTTTGCTTCGCCAGAAAAAAGCTGTCAGCCAAGAGTTATCTCCTGGGCAGAGTTCTAAACGTCCTCTCCGGGATTAGTGACGTTTAGTAGCGCCGGGCACGATGGAGAATCCCCTGCGAATTTTTCACTTCCGAGACTGTCCCTTTTAGCCGAGTTTGCCAATTTTTGGCCTCCGCGAACTTTCGACCCATTCGTTTCAGTTTTATTCTCGAACGAGTATTCTCAGGGCTGTCGATCTCACTGTTAAGGATGTTCTGGAGGTAATATAAAAACGCAACAAAATTTTTGAAAATTTGACAAGATATAATTCTTACTAAATTAATGCAATTACCAAAGTTTGGGTTCGATTCACTGCACCGTTTAAGAATTATAGCAACTAACAAGTTTTCGCATTTTAACACGTCTTCTTATGGAGAATTCACAAAATTCCACTTCAAACCCTATTTAAACCTTGAAAAAACGCAACTAGAAACAGTTACCAGTTTTTTTTATATGTAGTAAAAATTATGTAATTAATTATGTTCAAAATTTATTAGGATTCACTAAACAGTTACAGAGCAAAAAATTATAAACTGTTACAAAACGTCAAATTTATCGTGTTGTCTCTCACTAGCATTGAAGCGCGACAAGTGTAGACCACTGAATATAGCTACAGAGGGTACAGTATTCGCAAAAGTTTAATGCAAAATATACTCATGAATGGCTTTCATTGCCCATATATTGATGGATTTCGAATTTCTTGTACTTTTGTCTCCCATTGTACCTCCAGAACATCCTTAAAATGAAATGCATCAAATCTGCAGTCTGGCTACGAGTTTTCGGCAATTGTACAGAAAAGGGTACGATCGATTTCGATGAAAATCAAATGTGTTTGTAGAACTCATAATTCTAAGCAACTATTTCCTGTACATGTTACCGCCTCTTTGATCATCATATGGCAGAATACGTTTACACGTCTCACGTTTCAGTTTGTAATCTCGCTGGTCTGGAAAGTAAAAAGAGCGGGGCGACGTACGATCGGACGAGAATATACATCGGTCGTGAAGCATCGGACTACATAGAGAGTCGACGGTTCTCTTCTCCAGTTTACGAGCGTTTTATATTGGCTCGTATCACGAGCGCTGCAACAACAACGTTGTTTGATTTCAGTTTCCCGAGCGAAATTTTCAGTTTGCCGACCGGGAAATAACGACGACAGAACGCGCGGGGCAGACTCTGCGAGCTGCTGAGAAACAAGGGGATCCGGAACTCCGGACCCGGACAACTTACGCTTGCCAGACGACTGTTCTATCCAATCGAGACGCCCAGGAACACGACCGGTTGCACCTTAATCCTAATATCCTAATGGCTGCCGCCTACAATAGCGGTCTGCCGGGACAGCGGATAGAGGACGCGCTACAGGTCCGCGAGAAACGTTCCTAATTCAATTAGGAACCCGCTGCGCGTGAAACACGGTTTACTTCCGTTTTTATCTCGAGCGTTAATTACTGCTCGTACGGGGTGCCTGCGTAGGAGGATCGGTTTGAACGATGTTTTCCACGAAGATTTCCAAGTGTGTAGCTGAATTTCGAGAGAATGGCGCTGTAACTTCCGGGATTTGAAAACGGGGTGTGTTTAGAGCTCTGTCCTTGTTGTCGAAGCTATCTCTCTCCCGGGAATTGAAGACGGGATTTTTAAGGAATTTCGTAAGGATCTGTACAATGTAAACAGATTGAAAGTGTTACGTCCCGGAGTCTGGCTTACGCGAAATTATCGTTCGGCGACCCATTCCCCTTACTGGACGATCAAATGCGATACAACCTTTTGTCCACGCGGCACGTACGTCCGGCGTCTGACTGGGAACCACGACTTTCGCGGACACGCGGATACTACTTAACGCTTACAGGTAGTAGATTCGCCCGAAGCGCCAGACGAGAGCTAGACAATTCGGACGGCGCGGCGCGAATCTTCGCAGGGAAATGTTTAACGACTTATCGGACAATCGGATGAGAACTGCTCTCGTTGCTCGTTGACGGCTGCAATCGAATCGGCTGGGCCGCTGTAGGGAAAACGATGATCCACACTCGTTCTGGGAAGATCACGTAGCTGCTGGTCCTCGGCTGACGGAAATACCCCGTGGCTGCTGTCCTCCGTTTCGCGTCCGTTGACGCGCGCGAGCTTCCGCGATTGATAATGACGACCGGCGCGGCGCGGCGCGGCGTGTGATACTCGTGTTAGAGAATGCGTCGAACCGATATATTGAAAGAAAGAGAGGCTTCTGCGTTTCCCGTTGAAACCAGAGGAATGCACCGAGCCTGGGTAAGCTCAGACGTGCGAGTTGGAAACGCAGAAACAGGTAGGACGTGAATCGAAAGGAGAGTATCACAACCGCGAGGATGTAAGGAGGTGAACTAAGCGAGACTCACTTATTAAATTAATACTGGGATTATATTTGTAACGTACGAATTAAGATTACAATGAATTAGAAGCGCGTAAGAGGGCGGATGAGAACGAGGACTCGTCGGAGTCCTGACCGGGACATCCAGGAGGCGACGAGCCTCGCTGGAGTCTTGACGAAAGTGTCAGACTGACTGTCTGAATCGAACTGAACAACTGAACTGCACTCGTTTTGGGATCGGAGGGTCGAATTTATAGGTGTCTTATAGTCTACGCTATGTGTCGGATGTTATGAGATGTGCGATTAATGATTACGGGGAATGCTACGTGATACGGCTACGGGGAATACATTAAGATATGATTATTATACAAGGGTTAAGATAAGATTGAAGGTATGGTATGACGTGAGAATAGGATGTGGTGATCGGAGCGGAGTATGATTACTTATATCTAACGAATATTATTAATAATTATTGTTACAATATCCTACTCTTATTAACTATGCTTATAACCTATGGCAACACGTCGGCAGACGTGACAAAAGAATTTTTATTTCCGTGAAATAAATTATTTTGTGAAATATTGTCCAGGTTTTTCCTGGGATATTTTCCTGGGATGATCGCGAACGATGGACGCCTCTCTAAATATCGCTGTTCGTTTTTCCCGAGGGCGGACATCGATTCGATAGCAAATCGCAGAAGGAATCGCAAGGCAGCGAAATGCAATTTCGGATCAGATGGGAACCGAGTGCGAGCGGCCGCGCGTTTTAAGTAGCTTGTTAATCAAATTGCACGGGGATCGATGCTCGATAACTGCTCCGAGCGACTTTCTTCCTTTGTCTCGCGGAATATATTTCCCAGGCAATATCGGCCCTGTGATCTACTCTCATCGCGTTATGCGCTCGGAAATGGAAGCTCGAGATCGAACCCGGAAATCTGATTTTCCTCGCCTCCGAGGAGGGCACGCTTGAAAGGCGAATGTCCTGGCTCTTCAGATTTAATTAGTCTCCGCGATCAGGAATTTTAATAAATACCGCTAGACTCTAGATCTTGAATAGCTATTTTTTCGCCGAGTGTTCACCAGCTGGACCTTCAAGTATTGTATGAACACTTGTTAGAGCGTGTTTGGAACGATACTGAATGTTTTCGATGATTTTAGAGAATATTCCAGATTAATTTAAACACAGCTAAAAACTAGAGATCACGGTTCTGGACGTGTATTGAGGATACACGTGTTCGCGTGTTCACGTGTACTAATATATATCCGTATTTTAATCCGTGTAGTTCTTTATACACGGATACACGGGTATACGTGTATCGAGGTACACGGATAATACACGGGTATCCGTTATTTTCAATAGACGTGTATTATCTGTGTATTGAAGTTCAAGCCTCCTAGAAGTTAGCCCCCCACTTGTCGAATTAAATAATTTCAACACTTGTGCTGAGTTGTGCTAAGTTTGTGCTACATTGTGCTCGAATATTACAGCTGCAATATAAAAAATACGACTAAAAATTTTAAAAAACGATGTTTTGAGTAGCCCCCCACTTTTCATTTTTTTCAATTTTCTCAATTGTGCTAAGTTGTGCTAGGTTGTGCTAAGATTGTGCGAAGTTCAACGGTACACGTGTGTCGATATAAGGTTTGATGATATTTTGGTAGGTAAGGTTTGGAAGGTAATGATATTTTGGCTACAATAAAGGAAACATTAATTTCCGAAATTACAAAACGTTTCAAATTCGAATGGAATGACGGTGATACTACTTCACTGTTCCATATAGCTCCCGTTTTAGATCCACGGTATAAAAATCTTGACCATGTGAAATTTTTAATATTAGAAATGTAATTCGTGAAAAGGTGAAATGTTTGTGTGCTCGAAGACTCTCCTGTTCGAGAAGTGAGGACAGAAAACTCAAAAAATAAAAGTGTCCTTCAATATCTTTACGATGAAGTAAGTGACGTTAATCATTTAGGTGCCGAATTTGAAATGTACATCTCCGAGCCACAACTACGGTTTGATTTGGATCCATATGAATGGTGGAAGGCAAGTACACACAAGTGTACAAGAATATCCGAAATCGCTAAAAAATATTTAACCATACCAGCAACGTCAGCCATGTCTGTGTTACGGATAGAGAATATATTCCGCTCGGTTTCTCACAGGAATCTCTTCTAGATCGTCTCTGGCAGGAAGCATCCTAGATAACCTTTCATATCGTAGTTGAACCTTTTAACGAAGACCGAGCTCTGGCCCGATTTAATTGAAAGTGACAAAAACTATAGTTATTAGTCTGGCCCTAAGCCCTAAGCACGATTAGATTATGAACAGAGCATTTCATTCATTCTAGGGGTATATAAACCCTTAGATTCTCACTCTCGGGGGCTAGTACTTCGGTAGACACGTATCGCGTCACGTCGTGCTGTATTTCGGAAAGTCAACTGTTAGTGAGATCGGGCTAGAGTACCTTTCATATCAAAGTTAACCATATAGATTCCGCGAGTTCGGTGTAAAATCTATTAGGCAGTGTTAAAGTTCTTTCCGAGTCTCCCGCATTGCCAGTGCGTCAAAACCGTGCATCACTGTTAGGTAATTCTTCTTTCTACCTTCTATTTCATTTAGTGCATTTCATTCGCGACAATTACACAATTGTATCACAGATACTTATAATTAGAAAATATTTGTGTTCTTTGGTAATTAGAGCAAAGTTTATTAAACCCATTATTATCGTTCCATATCCTAATCTAGTAATTGAACGTTCCCACATGATACAACCTTACCGCTCGGGTTGTATCAATTAGATTATATTAGTTACGAGGCCTACTAACTATCCTAGCGACTCCCTGATTCCGCATCAGGTTCGTTCGCTACTTACCAATTGTCCAAATAGAGATTTTTCCTACCTAGTGGCTCCCCAATTTCGCATTGGGTTCGTCCACGAAAACTATACCATCCTAGCGGCTCCCTGATTTCGCATCAGGTTCGTCTGTGCTTTTATCCAACCTCCCAGCGGCTCCCCAATTTCGCATTGGGTTCGTCCGCGCTGTTCTACAACCTCCTAGCAGCTCCCCGATTTCGCATCGGGTTCGTCTGCGCGTCTTTCCTAGTGACTCCCCAATTTCGCATTGGGTTCGTTCACGAAGTTTCACCTTCCTAGCAGCTCCCTGCTTTCGCATCAGGTTCGTCTGCGTCTGACTCCATTCCTGGAGGCTCTCTGATTTTGCATCAGGTTGGTCCTCGCTGTCTATAATCCTAGCGGCTCCCCAATTTCGCATTGGGTTCGTCCGCGCACCTTAACTAACAAATTGATACCATATTCCTAGGGTGACAACCCTTCGCCGGCCACTCGTTGCTACTCGCGGCCCTGGTTCGTAACATCTGAACGGTGACTTCTCGTCTACGGGAAATATTGTTACAGCAAAAAGGAACCGTCTTTTGCCAGAAAATGTAAACTTTGGTTTTTCTTCATCAAAATAAACAGTTAATTGATTAAGGTTTATCAACAGAAATTATGCTGTTTGTTAATTTTCGAAACCTATCATGTTAACTTTTGTATATTTCAATGTACTACCCGTGTATCAATGTACTTGAATACACGGGCACATGTGTATCAAAATACACGGATAATACACGTGTACCCGTATATTCAAGTTCACAGTTATGCGTGTATTATCCGTATATTTTGATACACGTGAACACGTGTATTTCAGTACACATGTATCCGTGTATTAAATAGTATCCGGACTTCTGCACGGATATATTAATTACACGTGAAATGGGTATCTCTAGTAAAAACCAGAAGATGATTGATGTTTTTCGGGTGAATACAGGCCTTTGATCGAAATATTTGTAAAAGAAGGGATGAAATCAGAAATAAAAATATAATATTTGGACTGTGTTATCGATCCTTTTGACGGACGAATGAAAGAACGAAATAAAAGAGGTACGAGATCGACGTCCATTTTCGACCGTTCAATCGCAAGGCTAAAAAATCGAAGCGCAAATAAAATGTTCGTTGACCTCCTGCACCTACACGAAAGTTTAAATAATCTACTTTATTCTTTCTTTATTCTTTCCGCGTTAGAATCGTATATACCATAATTATAATAAAAATGAGAGTAGATCAACAGTAGAATGGTGAAAATATTCTCAGAGTTGTGAGCAATTTGGTCCAGACGCAAATAAACAAATGGGACGGAATGCATAGAATCACGAGCGCGCCAGAGCTTTATAATTTCGCGGAGAAAAGAGTCGTACGGCCCTGAAGTGCTTTTTTACTGCGGAAGTCTCGAAAGGAGGTACGTTTCGTCCATTTATGATCGTACTTGCCGTAGTTCGAGAAAAAATCGCGGCATCAGAAGTCACGCAAACTCAAGGGCGGCCCTCGAGGCTAATACTGTTTGCAGTTACAGGGGAAAGTGCGGCTCGTATCTTTTCTCTTTCACCGTTTGCGTCGTTTGTCAGTGTCAGGGCTGCCCGCAGACAAAGCGAGAGGGATGCTTGACGAACCGGAACCCCAGCAACCTTGCATACCGAAACGTAACTCAAGGTCACCCGCGGCCGCGAATTATTTAATCAATATAATTGCTTCGCTCCCGCTACCAAACGATTATTCTTCTTTAACATGAAACGCACCGGAACAGCCACCGACTGGTTATGTGTATGTTGCCTTGTTAAGCGAATTATTCAAGATGCATATACAGTAAAAGCTCCTTCGTTGTCCAAAGGCCGGGGGTTTGAGCGGACAACGACCGTGCCCGGACACTATTTTTGATTTATGACTGCGCCTTTAGTGAAACGGCTAGTTAAATGACAAAAAAAGCATTCGCAGTCAAAATCAGTCAACTGTTTGGCTTTAAAAAACTCCTTATTTCCTTGCCATATTCCTTTCCTATTGTTCTCCGTTCTGCGCGGGTCTAGACAGTCCCGGGACACATCTGGCGACCAGATCCACGTAGGCCTAATCCTCTCGTTGACAGGCAGTGGAGTGGGTAGGCACTGGACAACGATCGTGCCCACGATTCAGGACCACGCAGGAGCGATTACTGTACCGGTTTGTTTACGATTAAAAAATTTGCAACAGCGAGTCGCTAATTTTGAAGAATTTCTGAACGATCGTCGGTGGAAGACGTGTTAGGAGCTTTTACGGCGGGCCTCCGCGGCCCAGCGGCGGAGGCCTTTTCTCGTAAATTTTCGTGCGGGTCGACAGGCCCGCTGTTCCCCGCTGATCAAGCAGAGCAGAAAAAAAGGTCTCGTCTCTTTACGGTTCGTTTAGGTAAACATTAGCTTCCCTCTAAGGCGGTAGGAGACCTTCATTTTGTAAGTAACCGTGAAGAGACGAGACCTTTTTTTCTGCCACGCACAGCGAGGAACAGCGGGCCTGTCGATCCCCACGAAAATTTACGAGAAAAGGCCCCGGCGGCTGAGCCGCGGAGGCCCGCCGTAAAAGCTCCTTTAATTGTTCGATGATTAAGCTGTCGGAACGTTAAACGATCTCGCGTAACGCGGTAAGAACCCAAAGGGAACACGGAGAGCCTGAAAGTTTCCCTTTCGCTTGTTCGTCGCCTGTTGCCGCTTCCTGATATCTCCTTCCCGAGGATTATAATAATCTCCGTTGAAACGGAGCTGGCTCTAATGGAAGATAATGCAAATCCTGTCGCAATTCCGTCGGGAATTCAACAATGAGACGTAGTGCCTGGGGGCCTACATAACCGGCCTTGGAAGCAGCCCCCAGTTGTATAACAATGCGCCGCGCCGTCCGTTCGGTCGTTGTGTATAGACACTGGCCAGGACGGATAGAGGATACCGACGCGACGACGCAAACTGGATGGGGAATGGCGGACAGTAGCCGACTTAAGCTTATCTACGTTTACGTACCGTCTTTAATGTGATCGCCTCATCAACCGAACACCCGCAGAATCTTCGATTTTCTTCACCGACAACCGGACCGAAACGTTTTAGTGTTACTCAACAAACTGACGAATTCTTGAAAATCGAGATCATCCATCAACATTTTGCGTTGTATAACCTTAACCCCTTGCCGTACAATATCGTGTCAGACTCGTGATGGAAGATTCTGAACAGAGTCTAATAAATATTATATATGTATATGTATGTTATTAATTTACTTTAAACCGAGATAAAATTCTATTATGGAGAACAAGTTTTTTTCTTTTTTAGGAAATTACGAACTACAGTATTTTATCGATAAATGTCCCCAGCACGGGTCTGTCGAGGGTCATTTATACGCCAGGGAAACTATTCTTTGTGTTTTGTCGAACGTAGAGAAGGACAGCCGAGCTCGAGAGGCCTTGGTCGCCGAGAAATGTAAACATAACTAATCCGATGACAAGCTTCTTTATTTTCCATTCTTTTTTTATGGAACTTTCACCAACATATTCGTGGCATTTTTCTAATGCAAAATGATACCAAACACGATATAATTTCCACTGTATTTAGTGGTTTAATTGACGATGAGAGTTACGGCTACAAGGAAGAACGGCGCATGGACTTATATGGCCATACACCTGTATTTGATCCGAATTATATATCGTGTTTGGTATCATTTTGCATTAGAAAAATGCCACGAGTATGTTGGTGAAAGTTCCATAAAAAAATAATGGAAAATAAAGAAGTTGTGACATTCGAATTAGTGTGGTCTCACCGATATACCCGAGCCGTATGAGTCGTGCTTCTCGGCGACCGAGGCCTCTCGAGTTTCGCGGCCCCTCAAGGCAGTACACCCCGCAGTAGTGGGGATAGCTCTGGGACATTTATCGGCCAGACATTTGGGACATTTATCGATAAAATACTGTACAAAGAAAGTTCTAATCACTGAAACCGTAAAATAAATTGTAGGGCATCATCTAGAAATGTAAAAATTCTAAAGACTTCAAAGAAAGTTATCAAGTGTATTTTCAAAGGGATTTACAATTCAGGGAAGGCATCGAAAGCCACTCTGCAAATCGGTAAATTATCTGAACCGCGGATCGATCGAGGATAAATCAAATTGAAGATAAAGCCGGGGATATTCGTAGGAGGTCTGCATACCATGAATAATCATGCGCGAGACAGTAAATAGCTGTCGATGACGGGCTCGGTAGCATTGCACCTTATCCGCTCGATGATGGTTAGTTCATTAGAACGAAGATTCCGCATCGAATTTCCCGCGTAAAGCAGACGTATCAGTCTCAAGGGGATTTCCACGGATTTTAATTAATCCTGGTGCAATAGCGGTGTTATAACGAAGGAGAGAGGACCGTTGCGCGTTGGTGTGTATAGTATATACTCTCCTCCTCCTCCCCCCCCCCAAAGCCCCCTTTCCGCCCTTGCTCTCTTCTCTTGTTTGCTTCCGCGGATTTCTCTCCCTGTTGCGCCTGTATATTTTTCTTCGTTTTTTTCCATTTGTTTTTGTAATATTCTTCCGGCACGCTCGGGCCGAGCGGTTTTTTAATTTCGGCACCCCTAAAATATATTAGGAAATTTCTCTTTCGTTAGTTCCACCGCGATCCACCGTCCTACCGAGATTTTAATTGCGCCGGGTTAACCAGGAATTATTAACGTTGGCTTTTTAATTCGAACGGCAAATACTGATCGCGATTCGCCTCTTTTTGCGTGACTGTTCCGCCGAGTTTGTTGCTTTATAAAGTACTGCTAAATTATTCTTCAATCTTTTCTTTATTAAAAATACAAAACCAAATTTTATCTAATTTCGTATGATATCGATACGAGAGTGGAAGAACGAAAAAGAGATATGTAGCTGTTCTTAAAAATTGATGGAGAAATGTGAGCACGAATGCCAATATATTTTTTCATATTAAAATAATTTATTCGGTGCCTGGACATATCCAGTTTCCCGCTTTAATAATGCAAACCAACTGCCGATTGCGCGGAGCATAAAAAAAGAACGATGATATTATATAAATAAAAGAAATTTTGGTGCGCCCTATATAAAACGAAGCTTGGCACGAGACAATTCCCCATGGTAAAGCGTCTTCGTCGCGACGCGACGCTGCAACAGGATACGAAGAAAAAGAGAGAAGCGGAAGATAATTCACGCGAATGCACCGCGGGCCGATGTACTCCGTTTAATTAATTCCCGGTTTTCGTTATCCTTTGCGCCGGGCGCCGGGGTTGCAGATAGAAAAGAAACAGGAACGGCTCGAACGGGGGAATCTCGTAGCCGCCTGCAGTTGCTGGATTACATAGGCGATTCCCGTGAAATTGCAGCTGCGTTACGGCATAATAATTCAGAAGCTAATTGCCAGCCAGGAGGAGGGTGTCCGGAGGATGACTTTCTCGCGGGCACCGGTCATCCGAGGCCAGTCACATTTTTTACGATAATGGGAACCGTTAAATTTTTACTGGTCGCATTAACGACGTTTCCATGATACTTATGAATTACGGTTTACACCCAGTTACCCCAACGAAAGTGCTCCGGCAATTTCTCGTCCCGTTGCGTTGCCTCGCTCAGAGGAAGCACATCCCTTTTCCTAAACTTCGGGGACGGGGGTCCAGCCATTTCCAAAAATCAAACTTTAATTGGTAATCCCGCGAGAAGCATCTATTTTATATAACCTTCGTAATTGGGAAACGTTTGTTTCGTCAGGAGAAACACATCCCCTAAATTGAGGATGGAAATTGTGTATCGGGACGTTTCGGGAGTGTATAAAAAAGTATAACAGTGTTCAAATGGTACATACGATATGAAAATTATTTGGTCACCATAATCCAGAGAAAATGGACACTCCCAGATGCCATCGAATATTCATCCGGATACATATTTATGAATGATTTTCCATTCCAGAAGCAGACAAAACAGAGCATTTCCCAGGTTTTATTTCGTTCACTATGAAAGTTATTTCCCGGACTGAACTACCGACAAAGTTTAATGAACTTGTTCCCGTATACATATATGGTTGTAACGATCTCATCAACTGCCGTGCGTTTGGAAAAAAGTTTACGAGCATGTACGAATGTATAGTACCTGCTAAATGAGTTTGCTTTTATGTCTGATTCTACCGTTCCGTGTAACATTCAGTGACTATTTTCAGCGTCGATGCCCGAGGAATCGTCAGAAATATTCTCATGACGTTCACTTGTAGCTGTTCCTCGAAGTTAATTAATTATGATACGCATTGGTTCGCTTGTTGCACAGTGCACAGTATAAATTTTCGATCGCAATCGTTATCATCGTGACGGGAGATCCATGAGAACTTAGACCCATCTTGCTACTCGTAAAATGGTAACTCGTAAAATTTAATGGTTCCAGCCTCGAGCTATGTCTTCGATAAATAAATAGCGAGCTGATTAAAATACCAAAGCTCGTAAAATGTTCCTCGAACTGTGTCGATAAGGATGAGTTCGCAAAATCTTTTCTTGGTTATTAATCTTCGCGAAGTAGACTCAAGTGGCAATTTTAACATTTTAATTTCCTATAAAATACACCTGATACTTGATACGTTAACAGATAATAGCAACAATAATGAAAAAGAACTAGGAAAGTGTGTAGAAAGATTTGTATTTACAAAATATTCCAAGTTAAATATTCGTAAAATATAAATATATTTCTTCGTCCAATAATTGTAATAAGTTCTCTTTAAAATGTCAGGGTTCTAACATTTTTTTTATGCTTTCCAAGTTTGCGCTTCGCCATCTTTACCATAAATGCATAAAATCCCACTCATTAGTGCCTCCCGCATCGTTTCGCAAAGCCACGCGTTCCCAGTGCAGTTTGCAAAGTTAAACGTTTGTCTCGCGAGCTCCACAGCCTTCGAAAACGTGCGGAAAAATGATAAAAGTGAATCGGAATTTTCATTCGACTCTATTCCATCTGTTCGCCGCTCGTTACACGAAATAATTATCGATTCAGGAATTTTACGAAATGCAGGCTTTCGAAAACGCTGCAATTGTTAGCGGACGTCCATTAATTGCAATCTCAAGGAGCATTATTCAGGACATGGTTACTCTTTCGCGGAAAATGAATATCTCACCTCGGAACAGAGAGAGAGGGAGGAAGAGAGAGAGAGAGAGAGAGAGAGAGAGAGAGAGAGAGAGAGAGAGAGAGAGAGAGAGAGAGAGAGAGAGAGAGAGAGAGAGAGAGAGAGGAGGAGGAGGAGGAGGAGGAGGAGGAGGAGGACTGGCAAGCCGGAAATATTCATAAACCACAAGCATAGTACACGGCCGATGCATTTTCTTGCGAATGAATTTTCATGCGGGGTAAACAATGTAACCGCGCCACGATAATTCCCGGCGCGTGCGATCGTCGAGCGTTTAAGGGTGTGCGAGTAGAAATTTTCATTTAGCGCGTGCTGCGACCGGAAGAAGCTTCCTTGAAATTTAATGGACCGCGAGACCAGCGAACGAAAATTCTTCCGTTGCCGCCGCCGGCCGTTTACCTTCTCGACGTCCCCATTTTATCTTCCCGATGCATTCTGCACCGATTATGTTGTTGCGTGGCGCCATAGGTTGCCACTATGATAGCAACATTTTTCTTGCTTGCTTTATCCTGCATTTACATATTTATTTCTGTTCAGAATTTTCCAGACTCTTCGTTATCGAATTTTCATTATTGTTGACTGGACGTGGACGTTCATCAAAGCCCATTAGGCGAGTCCAGATGGTTCCCAATTACTATCCCCAGCTACCCCAGGTGATCTCTTAACTGATTCACACTTTCGGTGACAGATGCGTGATTCATTGACTCGATAAGTCCAATTCTTTCCCCCTTCGAACCAGCTCAACGAATTACTTTGACCGAACACCCCTACGACACACCAGAAACGCACGTTGACAGTGTACCCTAATCCTGACACATTGTCTTCATTTACATATTTTTATTATGTATTCTAATTCTCTCTTTAATCGTTCGACAACTTAAGCCATCGATGAGATGGCGTTGTTTTTAATTCGAAGTAAATTATTGCAAGACAGAGAAACGAGCAGAAAGATTGAATATAGGTACCGAAGGTTTCGCCAATAGCTCCAGGTGTTAGCTCCAATTCATCATATTGTGAAAAATTGCACCCGGATCCACCATCTCGCGTAGAATCAGGGCTGCAACCCCCATCTGTCCCTTGTGTCAACTTCACGTGTGTTTTTTTGTCGATACACACGGCACGTTGCAATCAATAGAAAAAAAGAGTATGTACTGGATATTTTACTATTCGCTAACAACAATTTTCTGTTTGAACGTGCCGAAATAGCGGTTATTTATTCTCCCAGCTAGCTAAATCAATTTTCGCTCGGTGTTCAATTGAGTCGAGCGTGTATAGTCAATGGAGTGGAAAGATTAATAGTTCACGTTGCGAATTCATTGAAATCGATCGACAATGATATTTCTACGTATCCCTTGTTCCGTTCTTGAAAATTCTGTTCTTGCCGACGAGTCCAGATTCGAACATTTTTGTGTCCAAAGAAGAACATCCTCAAAACTTCTTGCACTTCTTAGTTACTGGTATGTATTATATAATGAATACAACCCCTGGCAGAATGTTTCCGATCGGGGTCATTGATACGGATTTTAGAGAAAACATTCACAATTTAGAAGTATAAAATATTACTTTATGGAGTTAAAACTGATGGGAAATAAAAAAGGGCTTCTTGAAGATTGAAAAACAACAAAATAACACAAGCTTCCATTTATTATAACAAAGAAACGAGAAAATAAACAAAATGTTACACGGAAAAAAGTTCCCGATTAAAGGTGCTTTTACGGCGGGCCTCCGCGGCCCGGGCCGCCGCGCCGGGGCCTTTTCTCGTAAATTTTCGTGCGGGTCGACAGGCCCGCTGTTCCCCGCTGTGCGTGGCAGAAAAAAAGGTTTCGTCTCTTCACGGTTACTTACAAAATGAAGGTATCCTACCGCCTTAGAGGGAAGCTAATGTTTACCTAAACGAACCGTGAAGAGACGAGACCTCTTTTTCTGCCACGCACAGCAGGGAACAGCGGGCCTGTCGACCCGCACGAAAATTTACGAGAAAAGGCCCCGGCGCCGCGCCGGCGGCCCGGGCCGCGGAGGCCCGCCGTAAAAGCACCTTAATAGAACAGCTGGAAGAAAGTTTCCGATTCGATTTACTCTGTCCAACACCAAGTTTGTTCAACAATTACTGTTGGATGATTCTTATAGAGTTCTTTTGGCTGATTCCGAATCTGCCCTTAATTTTTCCCCTATACGCACAGTTTTTGAGAAACTTGATTTTGAAAAAAAACATTTTTCAACTGTAAACAAATATTGTGATGTTATTATAAAAGATATTGGACTGTTCTTTGCAGCAAAAGATTCTGTGGACATTCCCGAATACAGTGATATTATATATTATTAATACATTATGAATGTTTAAACACGTTTAAACAATCGTTAAAGATGGATAGACATCACTTTTGCAGCAATTGTTGAGGATATCTTTCAGTTTATCTTAAAAAATAAGGGTCCAGAGTAAAATCGAACTATATCACGCGATAGAGCAGATTTTTATCTTGAGAAACCATGCTTTGCTACGTCGACGTTTTTTCGAACCAAAAAGCAAAATATCTTCGTCCGACATGAGTTACCGCCAGTGACTGCGCGGCGAACGGCCGTTCTAGTGGTGAGCGTCACTGGCGGCAACTCATGTCGGACGAAGATATTTTGCTTTTTGGTTCGAAAAAACGTCGACGTTGCCAACTTTAAAGGGTGGTCTCTCATAAGATAAAAGTCTGCTCTATCGCGTGATATACATATTTCGATTTTACTCGGGACCCTTATTTTTTAAGATGAACTGAAAAATATCCTCAACAATTGCTGCAAAAGTGATGTCTATCCATCTTTAACGATTGTATTAATATTGGATATCACTGTATTCCGGAAAGTCCAGAGAATCTTTTGCTGCAAAGAACAGTCCAATATCTTTTATAATAACATCACAATATTTGTTTACAGTTGAAAAATGTTTTTTTTTTCAAAATCAAGTTTCTCAAAAACTGTGCGTATAGGGGAAAAATTAAGGGCAGATTCGGAATCAGCCCAAAAAACTCTATAAGAATCATCCAATAGTAATTGTTGAGCAAACTTGGTGTTGGACAGAGTAAATCGAATCGGAAACTTTCTTCCAGCTGTTCTATTAATCGGGAACTTTTTTCCGTGTAACATTTTGTTTATTTTCTCGTTTCTTTGTTATAATAAATGGAAGCTTGTGTTATTTTGTTGTTTTTCATTCTTCAATAAGCCCCTTTTCATTTCCCATCAGTTTTGACTCCATAAAGTAATATTTTATGCTTCTAAATTGTGAATGTTTTCTCTAAAATCCGTATGAATGCTTCCGATCGGAAACATTCTGCCAGGGGTTGTATTATAAACGAGAAAATGGCTAAATTATTAAAAATACGTAGCTTGAAATGAATTCTTGTAAAATCACTTTATAAACGCCAAGTTAACCAAACACCTAAGACCCCTATAATGAATTCCTCGAGAAGAAGACTGACCATCAAAGGGATTCACCCTTCAGGTTACCGACCCTGAAGACATTAGAGTTTGCGGGAGACCGGTGCAGTGGCTCCCGAGGTGCATTCTTTGGGTGTTGGTCGTGCATCGATCGCGACAAGAAATTCGTGTTACATTCCAATCGGCGAAGGGCCGAGGTGGTTGTCTGGGGTATGGGGGGCACGTTCATTTCCGGCAGCGGGCCGCGGGAGACAATGAACGGTTAATCGGATCTTGCTGCGGGCCATCCAACGTCGAGCCGACGCGACGCGACGTGTATGCACGTCGACCCGGTGACGTATACACGTCCTCGTCCTCGGTGCAACGGAGTCCGAGGCCGCTCTCTGTAGTACGTGCCACCATAATCAGATGCAGCAACGAGCATTCAATTACCTCCACCCGGCAATACATTCGCCCCGGCCGCCGCGCCGGCCGTAAGGAGAATCGTAGCCGAACATTTACATCGGCCTCTATCACGGAAAGGTGGGACGACGCGAAAAATTATGTCCCACCATAATTGAATTAACGCGGCCGACCGCGACCATGCACACCGATGCATCCGGAAACCGTTGCACATATTTCTTCCTATCCGATTGCCGCGGAAACTCGAACGACGCTACGCTATTTTTCTTATTCTCTTTCACTCATTATATATAGCCAGGGCCGGCGTGACCTTTCGCGGGGCCCGGTTCAAAAATTTTGCGGGGCCAGAATACACATTCAAAGCCTATTCTTAAATTTCACAATAAGGAATTATTTTTTATAAGTACAATGGATGTTGCATATATTTTTTGTAAGATAAATATTACATAATTTTTCTCGCTTTTTCCGCCGCAAAATCTTTGATCTTTGATTACGTCATCAAAATTGATTGAGTTTACTACTTCGCTTTCTATTGAAAGAATCAGCCAGAGATGTAAATCGGTCTTGGCTTATCGATGACCGAAGATAATTTTTTATTAGTTTCAACCGCGAGAAACTACATTCAGCTGAAGCCACGGTTACTGGCGTGGTTAACATTATTTGTAACGCCACACCGTGGTCATCGCGATCGCTTACATGGGTCATTACCCAACTTGAAGACACCGGTTTTACTGATATTTTTATAGAATATTGGCACCTTAAAGAAATGCAAGTCATATTTTTTCGCATCCATTACTCGCTTTCAAGGGGCAAAAAATTCAATTAAAGTACAAAATCTATGATTATATAGGACTTTCGCAAAAAACTATTGATATAGTTTAATTTCTCGTAAAAAGTACATTTCTCTGAAAGCGTTCAGATTTTTTTATCTTTAATAGTTTTCAGGATATAAGGACTTTATGGAGTTACACTGAACTTTCAAAAAATGTCTTGCATCTGTTTATGGTATCATCATTCTGTAAAAAGTTAATCGAAATCGGTGTTTTCTAATTGGGTAATTTCCTTAACACCTACTGTCCTCTGCACCCGTGTTGCAGACGTGTCAACGTTTGATGTCAACATTTAATGTCAACGTCTGCAACACGCAGCAACGAAATATTTCAATGCAAAGATGGGAGAGCAAGTTGGAGCAAGTTGTCATCGATTAGTGGATTATGCGATTGCATTTTCCACACATACCCGAATATTCAATCTACACATACTATACAGAGGGTCCTGCAAAATGTCTGATGAGTTTTCGTAGACCGCGGGGCCTTTCAAAACGCGAGGCCGGGTTCCAGCGAACGCGCTAAACCAGCCTCGCGCCGGCCCTGCATATAGCTCCTACCGCTCCGCGCGTATTTCTATATTTTATCGTAAATTAATATTGTACATTTATATTATATGTACATTCATACATTTCTTGCTTAGGATAAATAGAAGAAAATTAGGGAAGGATTTTTGTTTACGCAACTACTAACGATGAAGAACATAAGAACGTTCATACATTTTAATATTATATAATACTCTTCATTATAATTTAATAACCATTTAAACTTTGATGTAAATTCGAGAGCAGAATAATTCTGATCCGTAGCATAATGAGACGGACAACAAAGGACTAAAGTTTCATTTAAACATTCAATCAGGTGGATCTCCAATATATTATACATAAATTAATATCCTCATTATATCAATTTATTAAATGATACCACCATGATTGCATATAATGATTGAATAACATTCTTTAATATGATGTAATAACGCTTTAAACTTTGACGTGGATTGGAGAGAGCAGAATAATTGTGACCCACGGCACGACAAAATGTACAATAAACGACTGTAATTTGGACGTTCGGTCATTTGAACAATGAATTTATATGAATATCATAGTAATCTTGTTAACTTCGAAAGGTACAATTACTACTATATGTCTAAAACATTCATTCAACAGTGTTCTCTCATAAAATTGAAAAATCAGAAATAATTTGACACTTTTCCAACTTAAACGATGCTGCCAATCCAACAGTAGGCTAAATTTGAAAAAAAAGGCTTTCGCTAAGATACATGTTACTCCTGATATGTAATAAGAGCACAGAAAATGTGAACTTGATCGGTAACATGAAGTTGACCGATTTTCACTATACCGAAAATATGTATAGGATCCCCTTGATTGTCGTCAATCGGAGAGCATAATTATTTACGAAAGAACGTACATAAAACGAAGAGGAAAATTTTAATTTAACCATTCGTTCACCTGCACATTGAACATCCATAATCGTCCCTGTTACATACATTAATTTGCTTCGAAGCTGTTTTATTAGGTGCATACAAAATATTTCGCCTTTAATGAAATTCTTTTAATTTGAAATATTTTCCTATCATTTTGTATCTTTAATAAATGTTGAATGTTGTTTAGGATTGATCTTAGATTCAACTTAGTTTTAAGATGTCGAGTTCGAGCGATACGGCCCTCAGTAGCCCCCCACGTTACACGTCCCCAGGATTTACGCTCCTGAGAATCTGCTGTACGCGAAGTCCATGTTTTTGGCGATTCCCGGTATCGCGCTCGTGATGCGTGATCACGTGCTCACCGAGGACCGCCGTGGATCGCTCGCATTACCTCGACGATCAGACTTGTTTCAACAACCGAGAGACTCGTTAGATCTACCGAACGATTTGTACGCTTTATATCGCGCCTATACCTCTCTTTCGCATTGCCAATCGGGATCGGGATCCAGATATCTGTCGACTCGATCACGCGCCCTTTATCGCTTACGCGAGTTACCGTTAATAAATCAGTGTTCTCGTCAACGTACAACGTTTCTCTACCGCTTCTTTCTTTCGACCGTTCCCGCTCACGTTTTTCACTCACGATTTCCCTATCCGGACTCCCTTCGGTGTTTGTACCCGATCCATTTAATTTCCCATACAGTCCACTCCATTCCTCACATATTCGTCCCGGGTTCCCAAACAAATGTTTTCGGCGCAACGGTTCGATCGTTTATTACTAATTATGAAGCAATTTTGCTAATTATCAAACAAAATCAACGTTTCGATCCTAGTATGGATCCTTTTCAAGATTTATTTGAATCGCGTCTGTAAAATAAATATGTTATAGTAATTTCAAAAACTATTGAATGATTGAAAATGTGGAATATTGTTCATATCAACTCACTCGCTTGCTTTGGGGAAAATAAAATTATATTAATTGTGTGACAAGTGTGTTGCGTGCGTCGTACATGGTTGTTGTCAAGATGTACTGATGTACGAACGAGTTGAAAGCGATCTAGGTTATATCTATCGATATATGGCGGTAAATTTGAAAAGTCATAGTATGTTCTTAGATCCATTCTTGCGAATATACCATAATGGTAAATCGTTATTAACATTCAACTTTTATTGGAAACATTTTCATACAGTCCATTGTATGTGAGAAACACCTAGTTCAAAGTTTTAAGATAATGACAAAAATAACATTTATTCAAAAAATTCATCATAGAACATTACTAGTTTCGTAGTGTTGCGTAATACTCATGTATCTTAGGTGTCTCGTACCTAAGATTTACGCTGTGATAACATCACATGTGAATAGTTTCCAATAATAGCCTTTGATGTAAATTTTCTTCTTTGTCAATAATTTTGGCGTTCTCAAAATCAAATCTATGATCCATTTCAAGTGAATGTTTTGTCAATGCAGTGTGTTGCAGTGGAGGTAAGAAAATATTATGCTTATGTTCCGTGATATGAGTTTTCAGATTTCTGGACGTTTGTCTAATACAGTAATCGCTCCTTCGTTGTCCTGAATCGTGAGCACGATCGTTGTCCAATGCCTACCCACTCCACTGCATGTCAACGACGAGAGGATTAGGCCTGCGTGGATCTTGGTCGCCAGATGTGTCCCAGGACTGTCTAGACTGTGTTACCATATTTTTCTCTCGCCAGGCCCCTTACCCTTCCGCCTCTCGCCAGGCCACGCACCGTATCTCGTCTTTGCACTCTTCCCACTAACGCTGACGTACGGTTAACGTCATAAATCAAAAATAGTGTCCGGGCACGGTCGTTGTCCGCTCAAACCCCCGGCCTTTGGACAACGAAGGAGCTTTTACTGTATATACTTGACTACATCCCAAGCAAGGTATTGAGTATACAATATTGCAACTTTCTAAACATGGTAGTAGCTCGTCTTTAATAGGTGGAAACAAGGTTTTAAGATAATGTGGTATTCTAAAAATTGTATGAATTCCTACTCATCGAAAGATCCTTTTTATGTCATTTGAGATGTTCTCAACATAAGGTGTAACAACGGTATTTTTCCGATTGATTGGACCAGTTCTTTTGAATCTATCTTCTTTTCGTTTTTCAACCAAAAGAGCATGATATGTATAATTGAAAAATACGTTAAAAATAATGTTGTATCTTTGTGGGTATTGAACTTTATTGAACAAAAGCATCTAGTATATCAAGTTTCGCAAGCTTCCCTTCACTGAAAGTGAAGAGGAGACGGGATGAGACACGGGATTTAAGAAGAAGAATCGTGAAAAAGTTTATTACGCACCGGAAGGAAGTTTTTATCATTGACGTTATATTTATTCTGGAATATTTGTACGACACTGGCAGCGCTCATGAAGCAGAAATATTATTACCGAGTTATTTGTTTCCCAACGTCCGCCGGTACCCGAGGAACGATATCGCCGCGCCGGGGACGTTTAACGCGGATCACGGCGCGCGATATTACCGTTAAACAAAGTGTTCGCCGATTGTTCATGCAAAAACATTTACCGGCGGCCCGATTCGCTGAAATATTCATCGGTGAATGCATTACGGGGCATTACGAGAGAAGCGTCCGCTAAATAATTCATTATCTTATAATATTCATGTCGCCCGAACAGAGCGGCGACGCGCGCGAGCTTCAAATCCGGTTCGTTCGTATCCGCCTCGTTTAATGAGCCATTGAAAAATTATTTACATTGTCCGCTTGACGAACTGGCGATCATTCACATTCACTATATATATATATATATATACAATAGAAAAAATAGATCGTCGTAGAAAGGATAAATCATTGTAGAAGTCGGGGAAGTCGTCTGAGAAATCATTGATCGTATCACTTGCAGTGTACTAAAGAGCCAGAGTTGTACGTACTGGTGAAGAGCGTACGTATTCCGTATGTTTTTGTAACTTTTACGAATTGTTGGAGGTAAAAGGAAATTATTAGAGCGATTCGCTCGGTTTTATTCGAGGTCGTTGCACAGTGTACGAACGCGTCGAGGAATCCTGGCTGGTATTTACCGTGATCCGACGAGATCGTCTACGGGAATAGAACTCTCGTTAAAGATTCACCGGGACCCGTCGAAATCACTGCGTTTAATTCGTCTGTAGATACCTTCGCTGCGATGTTACACTTGTACCAGACAAATTTGCGAACAGCGGCTTCCCGTGTTGAGAAACGAGCTCGTGGTATCGATACACGGCGAAAATAATTGGCGAATAGGTTGCTGGCTCTGTCGGTAGCAGATCTCGAAAGAAATCGCAACGAAATCGAGAGAAATGATTGTTGAACCAGAATAACGTACCACATCTTCCAGTTTGATTGCCGGAAAATTATGGCTGGTTAAATTGTTAAAATATTGTTGAAATATTATATTATCGCAGTGTTGTCCTCCGGGACGAAGGATCCTTTTTCCGGATTTCATCGAGTATTTTAAACATCTCGGAGTAGGAAGAAACGTTATCCCGAAGGACGAATTCCTGCACGTTTAATAAAATCGAATGCTATTCTGTCGGAATATTCGGCGGCACATAGAGAGACACGGATTCAACGAGGGAGTACTGTTAAGCTTGAAAAGCCAGAATTCACGATGTTTAATTAAAGTATTCGAAGGTTACGCCGCGAAGGGCGCAGTTTGTTCCGGCAGGGAACACAGATACTTCGCCATTGGATTCTGGAAGCGATTTTCAGCGTGAAGCGTCATAGCAACGCTCGTCTGACTCTCAACGGCCCTTGAAATTCAAGTGTCTCGGAATTTTGGGGGTGCGAGGTAACGGGCACGTGATTTCACGCGATTACTTGTCGGTTATTTAAATGAATACGCTTGGTACAGGATAGTCGAAAAATTCTCTGAAATGTAGCGAGCATTTTCGAAAATGAAAAACATTTAGAAATGTCCTCAGAGGTCCATTGGATTTCTTAGAATCCTTTGGATAATCTATCTTCTAGAGTCTAGAGGACACTGGATTTGTTGGAATCCTTGTTAGCATCTTCTAGAGCTTCCCTTGAGGCTCATTTATCCCTTTGGACTGTTAAAATTCTCTAAAGATCTCTTTAGAATCTATTGGGTGTCTCTTGTTTCAAATCCTCTGTGTGTCCTCGGAGGTCTTCCCAACTAATTGGAATCCTTGTTAGGATCCTTTAGAGCTCCTCGAGAGTTGAAATTCCTCCGAGGGACGTTTAGGATCCAATGAATCCTTTGGCATCCTTGTTAGGTTGCCTTAGGGCCTCTTTGAGCTCTTGATATCGTTTTATAAGTCTTCTAACATCCAACGGGATCCAATGAGTCCTCTATCATTTTTGCTAGTGTAGTCTAGAACCTTGGTTCTCTCAAAATCATTTTGCCAGTTCCCTAAGATCCACTATTTCTTTCAGAAATCCTCTGCCAGTCCTTCCAGACCACCCTGACTTCTCGGAACCCCTCCAAGTAATAGCAGACCTGTTAATACTCCTTATTATACTGCGTTTTGCCAGGCGCCAGCGATCGCCGGCTTACGACCATGATTTTACGCGCGTCTAGCCCCCTCTTTTCTTCGTCGCCGCGCCGCGCCGCGCCGGGGGCACACGTTGCTCGTGCACGCGAAATTGTTACGCGGGAGGAGGACATACCTATCGGGGAAGGGGAGCGGTGCTATGACACGCGAGCCCGTAATTAAGCCGAGCTTTAATTTATTACTTGTAATTCATGATTATTAGCAGTGGGAGAAAGCGAAAGCTCGGCCCGGTTTAGCGAGACGCTCACGGAGACCTGCAATTAGTGATAATTATACGCGCCCTTGACGCGACGATCGCGACGGATACGAGACGGAGACGCGTGGTGCGGTTAATATTCTTGTTCCGGCCATGTGATGTTCTCTAACCCGTCTCGTCGCTGTCTAACCACCGCTGTATTTATTGCCTGCCGACAGCCGAGTACCCAGCCATGATTAATCCCTTGTTTATTAGCCTCAGCCAGAATTAAATCCGCTGTCCATTAATTTCACCTATCCATGGATAAGGTAACCTTAACCCGAGACATTTATTGGTGGGCCAATACCGAACCGCTTAATAAAATACAATATTCAGTTACAGTGTTTAGTGGTACATGCTTCACTCTTTGCCAAAATCGTTGTACATACATACTTCATAGTATTCGATCTTCCGTTTGGTACGGCACAATTATTCAAAATCTTGTTGTTGGGATTCTGGTGGACAAAGCGTTAAGGTTTTACAGAGACACGCCTAAAGAGTTGGAGTACAAAATTCTGGAAAAATAAATCGATTTTCTTCAGAGGGGAAAGAGAAATTCGCTAACTCAAGCGAATGTCCTCTGAACATCCATTCTTGGTTACGAGAGCGACGAGATCCCTGTTCAAAAGCGGACTCGCTGGAAGACTGATACCCTATGAATCTCGAGAAGCCGGAACGACGCGAGGTTAAAGGAGCGGGCGGATTCGCATAAATATGCATAAACGCGGGCATAGTCGGCGCCTTGTCCGCCTATCGAGCCACCGGAGTGGATACGGGATTAGCGGACGTAACATCGTGCACCGCGACTCCTTCCTCCCTTTAACGTCTCGCGCTACTGTTTAATGAAACGTCCGTGATAAAAAGCGCCGGATTATGGTTGTACTTAGCCGCGCGACCAACCGCGAAAAACCGCGGAAGAAACGCGGGACCCTCGGTGCTACCAAGATGGAGAATAATAAAGTTCGGATTAACATGGTGGCTGATGTTAATGCGGCTCCGAAGTCTCGGCAAATTAGGTCGTTAATAAATGCTAATAAATCTTTTATGAGTAAAACGCGGGACCAGGTTTAACCAGCCGATGGGAACTCGGGGAGAAACGCGTCTCTCTACCTTCCCGATTCCTCTGGCTTAATCCTCGGGATTTTGCTATTGTTGAGGTCTGGTCCAATGTTTAACAATGGTTTTGCAACGATTTTCAAGGACTGGATCGCAGATCTTCTAAAAGATCTTCTAAGAAATTGTCTATATTCATCGCAGGCTGTAGAAGTATGCTGTTAGGTTGAAATGAGATTATAATAATGAGAACTTGGCTTAGTGTCTGGATTCGATCCAAATGAAATTCACTTAAAAATTAATTCAATTTGTACAAAAGTCTAGACTTGATCCAGACCGATTTGATCAGCTGTTTCCCAGATGTTTACCAGCTCTAGAACTTCTAGGAGTTTCGAGGCTTTTAGGAAAATTGAACATAAAACTTTTTCTATTCATATTCTATTAGAGCTTCCTACGAGTCGCGATCATTATTCCTCTCTATAGTTGTGTTCGGAGCTCCGAAAAGAGCCCCTCTATAAAATTGATGGAGGATTTTTTTGACGCGGTTTTTCCACGAAGTTATAACAGTCCGAATATGGACGAATATTTTCAACGAAAATTTACCGCTCCTTTAATTGTGCACGTCGGTGTATTTTCTCTGCGTTACATGTCCGTCGAACGTTAACGCGTCGACGAATAATTTACTCGAAACGAACAGCGCGATTTTTATTGCCAGGAGGATCCGTACAACGCGAGTATAACATTCGTTAACACCGCGCACCAAACGAAAGTGAAAATTCGCGTGTAGCTCCCGAATAAACATTCTCGTATGGAGTTTCATCCGTTTACAACGTAAACCCGCCGATTAATGGCAGCGAATAAATCTTCGGAAACGCGGTGTTATTATACCAGCCGGCTTGACAGTTGATTTAGATTGTTCATTAAGGGAAAGTCTATGGCAGCTGGCCATTATTGCGTGCAATTTAGACGGCAGCGTTGCTGTAAAAATACCGCGAGCGCGCACAAAGTTGCGAGCCTGAAATGTATCAGGCTGCTTCGTTGCGGGAAACCTTGATGCAATTTCCGAAAATTAAAGAAACGCTGCTGCGGCCTCTGTCCGGTATAGTATTTTCGCTTGGGACTGCCCTAGCGACTATTTTATGCATTTATGACAATGCTTAGAAAAATAATTTCTCTATGAACAAAGATTGCAATCTGCAAGCGACAGACCTAGAACAAATCACGAAGGTGCTTGGAAGGTCTACAAACAAGTCTGTGAAGTTTCATAAAGCTGCTCGGAAATTTGGGAATTTTATGTAGAGTCTGATGCGGAATCCTCGAAGGTTTCAAGATTCACTGTGCCGAATTTTTAAGGAAATTGGCAGCGGAGGTCAGGAATCGGGGTAGATAAAAATTGATTGAACAGCCTAATCTTGTCGAATAATGTTCGCACCGGTCGGTCTCCGCGTCAGTGCCGTTCTTGTCTTGATCAAAACGATTTTTCGCAGAGCCGAGGGATGCATTTCTGGCTGATGCAATTTGCACCTGACACGCGTCGCGCAAAGTGGCGCGTCTAGGCACGGAGAGAGAGGGAAAAAAGAGGACCACGTCGGATCGGTAGGGGGTGGTAGAGCAAATTGCAAGGGACGAGAACGGGACAGGGTGTGGCTGGCCTTTGAGGGAAGATGGAACGACACGACGCGACGGAGGAAATATTCTCGAACTTCCTCCGAGTTGATTCTCAATGCAAGCGCGATGATGCACACGCGCGAGGTGCTTTCCACTTCTCGCGAGTTGACTCTTCTTCCTGAAGGGAAGATCTCCGCCCTTCTCCCTTTTTTGCTCCTACTTCTTCTTCTTCTTTTTCTTCTTCTTCTTCTTCTTCGCTTCGATCCCTTTTACGTATCGAATGTACTGCGAGGGGAATTCCCCCGTGGGAAAATTTGCAGTTGCAACGGTCCGCGATTGCATCCTAAACGAAACGAAACGAAACGAAACGAAACGAAACGAAACGAAGCACCGCCGACGCTCGGGCTATTAGGCTGTTCCAGACTGCATCATTGCGTTATCCTCGCTTCTGACCTCTTTTTATTACCCAGCCAGTTTTCTAGGAGATTTTTCGCCTTTCATTTTTGTTATAAATGCATAAAATCCACTTTACTTTCACTGGCTCGTTTTTCTGTAATTTTGTCATGATTATCAAATAATATTGATACGGAAAATGTTTGGTATATTTGCATATTACTTCGAGGACTCGGCTCGAAGCAGACGACTGTACACAGTGAACCTATCACAGTTTAGTCCCCTGTTCACCAGACTTCGCAAATGTTTGGCAATAGGAAAGACATCCAAGTCACTCGTCTCGCTAGTTTAACTTCTTCACGCTTCATCCGAAGTTCAACACTGGCTGGAAGATAGAGTGTGCGAAGTTTCATGTGGGCGACTGCCATAATCAATCAAACGCGACACTCTGAAAGAACAGCCTCGGCTCATTTTGTCCTGGCTGACGTCGCTACAGCCTCATTTTTCTGCTGGTGCGTCTATATCGGTTCGTTCCGATCGTGTCTGTCTTCTAAGAAATATTCCACTGCATAATAATCCTCAATATCGATTATACGGCTGAAAAAATACCAGCGCCGTGTTTGTGGTCGAATATTTCCCGTTGTCGTTGGACTTTTCGTCAGTGTGAACGCACCTTTAGCCGCCCACCTAGCAGATAGAACCGGTCACCCCACCGCGTAGTTCTGCAAACTAGCTATTCCTACTTGAACAGTACACAAGGACTAAATGAAGCCATATAGTTGGCGTAGTCGCTAATTAACCCCGGAACAGTCGAGTGATCTGACAACGAGGCGGAGAACTGATATCGGATCGATCGAGACTCGCGTACAGAGAAGTATTCGTGCTAGTTTTCAAAGCATCGAGCACCGAGCTATGAAACATCCTCTCACTCATCACACAAAACATTCTCTCCGGTTCTGACTAATTATTCGCTTCGCGTGCTCTGCTGTGTATATTGCATTCGGAACACAATGTGCCGTGGCACACGGAAACAAGGACTGTTGACGATCTAATAAATCCGTTCAATCGGATTCACTTCTCTTTCACTTTCCACGAAAGACAGAAAGTAATCTAGATCACGTAAATTACGTAACGAGTTGATAATTTCTTCTGAAAGAATTCCCAATTATCTAACTCTAATTAACCATAAAATACAATTTATCGTTCCGCAAGGGTTCAAGGATAAAATGAAATTAGAGTCACTTTGGAATTTGATCCAGGGGAGCAAGCCATTCGATTTGAATTCCGCTGTGGAATTAGCGAGGAAGGGAGAAGGAAGCGGCACGGGAGAAAGAAGGGAAAAATACCCGTTTAACCGGGAGACTTCTGACAAAGGACCTCTTTGTTGCTAATCTTTCGAAATGTACACCCTCTGGACGCTTTTGTTAAGCCCCGACCGTATCCCTCGGCGCGGCCGCGATCGTGTATTTCCGATTTTATCGGGCTGAATGAACGGAACGGTATCGGTTAATCCCGTAAGTAACGCGGTTTTTCCTGCGGACTGCGGCGCGATACAACCCGTAATTGCGGAGGGATGTTCATTCGCAGTGCATGCCAGGTTAACCCGTTGCACCGCGATTTGTCTCCTTTCCCTCGATTTTTTCTCGTTTCCGGTCGAATCGAGCCGAGACGCTTCGCTTTTCTTACGGGAATTATCGTTGGGAAGCGGTCCTTCTCATGCAACCCCTTTCATTCACTCGACGGCAATTCAAAACACGGACGTAGCGGGTCGGACCATAAATTCGTTCGGCCGTAAAATTGAATGTGTTCTAACTTGATTATAAATAGTGGAAAAACACTGAACAATCTATTTTCTGTATCCTAAATACAAGATTCTATGAATTTTTCCCAGCGTTCCTAGAGTTTAGGCGCGCCTCGGAGCTTAGCAAGTGTTAATCATCCTGCCGCGTCATAAATTCGCGAAATCCGCGAGCGAGCGGTTCATCAAGCTCATCCTGTTACTTAGTATCGCGGCTGGTTACCGATAAATCCGGCAACATTACTTCGGTATCACCGTGTGCTGAGCACCGTTTATATGTATGCACCGGCTCTCGGGAACTTTTCGGTTTCGTCTGCATTTTCCCCCGGCAGGTGGTGAGGACGGCACGGCGCGGCGCGGTGCGGCTGCAAAGACTTTCGCGAACTCGTAAGAAATTAAAGTTTCTTCACGGAACTCCGCCGCAAGTCGTTCTACCGTCGCGTCGACGTGGTCGTGGTCGTGGTTGTGGTCGTGGTCGTCGATGCTGTGCAGACTACGACCTCCGTTCCGCGGTCCTCGCGGTTCCCGTTCTCGCCGGAAATGCAGGCCGTCCGCGATATTGCGGAGAAATAAATTGGGTGAGCCGCGACGTTTCCGCATGCGGAAATTTTTTTCCCGCTGACGAGCCCCTCTATCGAGACTTACAGTGCGTTCGCAGAAATCCATCATACAACTTTTAATCTTTCTCAATGTACAGATACACTCCGTGACAACAAGATAGCACACTTTAAAATTAACGTAATATTGATTTATTTAACATTAGAACCAAGGTTTTATTTTTACACATTCTTGCAAAATATCTCTATAAACAGACACAAATGAAATTGAATTAAATTTCGCCAGTCTATACAATTTTATTTTAAAAAAATAGAATTTTTAAGGAAATATGGTGTGACAATATGATAGCACATTTAATTTAAAATTATGTATAACGGTAAATCAACGAATGATAATTAATGCTTAATATTTTGTGGATCCTCCTTTGGCAAAGATTTATAGAGTTTTTTTAATGGTTTTTTGCTCTAATTGCTCCTACTCATCTTAAATACATTTTTTTCATTCGGCAATATTTCCAAATTATCTGCCGTTTCTACAGTGTGTCCCAAAACTCCTTCAAGCCCGGGAAATGGGAGGTTCCTTTGGTCATTTGAAGCGACATTTTCCTTTGCAAAAATTACCGCCGCGGCTTTATTTAGGAGTTATTAACGAAAAACACGGACCAATCAGAGCGCGACTTGGCACAGTCGGTCAATAGACAGTTGGCGCGCCGGGCCAACAGTGCCAGCTCGCGTCTAGGTCGCGCTCTGATTGGTGAGATTGGTCTGTGTTTTTCGCTAATAACTCCTAAACAAAGACGCTGCGGCCATTTTTGCAAAGGAAAATGTCGCTTCAAATGACCTAAGGAACCTCCCATTTCCCGGACTTGAAGGAGTTTTGGGACAACCTGTATATACAGCTCGGGCAAGATTTCCCCAACAATTTTCAATAATGTTGAGGTCGGGTGATCTTGCTGGCCAATCTGACACGCGAATTTTTTGCAGTGTGTACTGCGGCATTATCCTGCTGAAAAGTATACTTCTCCCCAGCAATTCTGGTCTCGTACGTGTTTATTTGTTCCTTAATCATTTCTAAATACACTTTGCTATTCATTTTTCCAGTTATAAATTTGATTTCCATTTTACCATAGTATTCCCGATACCGCACCAAATCATCACACTACCACCTCCCATTTGCCGACGACTCAAAAACTGTTCCTCTTTTTGCATATCGTGAAAATAGTAACTCAGACCATCAGGTCCATCTAACAATAAGTTAAACCTCTTTTCATCCGTAAATATTATTCTTCGCTATTTCTTTCGCATATGAATATTCTTTTCCGGAAAGTGTAACCGATTGTTCTTATGTTGCACAGTTAACCAAGGCTTTGTCTTTAATTTTTTTCGTTGTATGTATTTGCTTTTTTGTAAAACACGTCTCACATTCCTTATATTAGTATCTACACCAACACTTTGAGCAATCTGCCTTGCAGTCATCTTAGAATTGGATGCTGCTCTTAGTATCGCACGACGTTCCCGGGCAGTTAGACTTTGCGGACGTCCAAAACTCTTCTTTTTACCATAGTTTCTCGGATTTTTCAAGAAATTCATTATTACTTTTCGACTTCCATTCATAACTTTTGCTATTTTTGTCACCGAATATTCTTCTTCTTCCAATTTTATTATAGTGTTAATTTCGCGCGCGTTTAATCTCTTTCCGCGACCCATTTTTGATAATATTTTGCCTTTTTTAAACAAATATACAACACGAGACAATATCACGGACTTTATTAATTATGTTCTGAGGTTGATGTTCGCAATTCGCGAGCTTCAGTGTAACTGGGAAGCGTAGATTTGCTACACGTGCTATCATTTTGTCCCACTTGCGAACCACAATAATTTACGTTTTCATTTCTAGAATTCTGTTAAAGTAAATATTGTCGATGATATTCAGTACATTATACATAGAGGCATGTCAGAATATGTTGACATATTAAAATACTCATTTTTTCAGTTTATTCTACCACGTGAGAAAAAATAGACGATGTGCTATCTTTTTGTCCGGGAGTGTAGACAAAAGCCTACTACTACAGTTCACACGTCCGTGTCGATGAGACAGAACATGATCGTGTGCGTGTCTCAAGGCAAACGACATTTAAAGCGACGAATGTCCCTTTAAATTTTGTTTGCCTCGAGGCTCGAGGTACGCACACGGTCATGTTCTGTCTCATCGACACGGACGTGTGGACTGTAGTATGTATGTAGTAGGCTTTTGTCTATACGTATAATTCCACACAATCAAATTTTGAAAAACTTTAACAGCTTATATCTCAATAACTATTTGTTTGCGACATATGGCTCCTTTCAAACTTTTTCTCTCCTCGATGAGTAGAAGGTGTTGATGTAAAAAAAAACTTTAACAACAATTTTCTTTGTTATAAACAATTTTGCGGCAAGTTTCTCCTACAAATGCCCACCGATCCAGAGGTGTAGATTCACCCCTAGGACGGATGACCATTACTTTTTATACACCCTGTACATTAATGACCACAACAAATGCAGATCGATGAAAAAACAAGAGAAATTTTCGCGAAGAGAAACACGGCTAAAAATGCAGTTCGTTTTTTAAACCGTCAAAGTCTAGAGTTCAGTCTAGGGCAAACTTAGAAGTCTCTAAGCTTTTCTCGTTCTTCCAGGGGGTTGGGACGGAGTCGTCGACTTTTCCTTCGCCCCGAGACACCGGGGTGAGAATAAGTAACAACGGCGATTAACACGGTCGCTTGCGAGCATGGATATTACTCGGGTGCACGCGGACTCGCCTAGATACTTCCGACTGAACATTTTTCCTTAATCTTTGCGTAGATTATCGGGCGCAGCAGCTGCACCGTGAAACAGTAAACCGGAAATTGTGTGCTCGTGTAATTATTCGCGGGTCTCTGCAGACTGTTTTACCTCGGCTATGTACCGCTTGCTAAAAAGAGTGGGTTTCTGTTATTGGGACGAGAATGTCCCTGTTTGTTCAGCGAATAGGTAACACCGTTTTTACTGGAAATTGTGATTTAACGTTGTTTGTCCCGATCTCCGATCCTTTTTTAGATTCATTTTAACGAAAATGAAGTACAGCTTGAAGTCTGACAATACTCGAGAAAAAAGAAATATAAGTATAATAGTAAAATGCCCCGATGCCACACAGCAGAACATTTTAATGCAATTCGTGAGCCGTTTCCTTACAAGGGAACGCGATATTCTGGAAGAAGAAATAATAAAAGTTATTGATGGTATTCGATCAATTGTTGGTAACTCCGACTCGTCGTCGTAACTGAAATTTGTTCCCGGAGTATCAGTGAAATTTCATATCCGACTGAGGTAAGGTTCGGTCGAACAGCAGTTTGTCAAAATAATGTGTCCCTTGGAAGTTATAAGAGGTCAAACTACGAGGAAGTCGCGGCACGAATGTCAATACAAGAGTCGCTTCTTTTCCCCGAAGAAGCGAACTCTGCCCGTGATATATGGCACTTCGAGCAATCCTTGTTTTCAACGGAACATCGCCTCAAAAAATTCTTTTGGCGATGGAGGAGTTCGATTGCGTCTCGGATGTCGAGCACAGGGAGTGGCTAAAATCGTCGTGTAGCTGAAAAGTTTTTGAATATCGGACAATGGTTGATAAACTTGTTATTTACGAACATTTCTCGTCGAAATACTCCACGAATTTCCGAACTCTCGTCGACTTAAATCGAAGCTGGAAATACGAGTCCACCTTAGAATGTCTCTTATCCATTGAAACATTTTTTTATTAGAGAAGATTAACAATAAAGTTGCAGTTTAATTATCTGGAATTAGATTGTCCGAGCGAGAAATAATTTTGTAATCATTCTTTAAGGAGTCTCGTCTCTCTAGTTCGAATATCGCGTTTTTAATGAATATTCTTTGATACTTTCGTCGAACCAGGGAAAAACTCGCGTACCGAGAAAAACGAAATAATCAAGTTTCAAAGTTTTACGGATCCAAGGATATTGTTCTATAACACTTTCAACTTTGCGCGCTATGGAGAACGTTTCGAGAATCCCGGGGAAAGGGTTCGCCGTTCCCGGGAAATCGAGTGCCGAATAACTGCAGATGCCGATATAGTGTTCGAAAGGGGTTTATTTTATTGCGAGAGATCTCGGGAACGGGGTCAGGAATTTAAGGTCATGTAACGCGACCATTCCCATGGGAAGTGAAATACAGTAGAATACCGTAAAACTGGGGAATCGAATGGCGACGACGCGCGGCGCGGCGCGGCGCGGCGCGCCGGTAAGCCGGAAATAAGCGACACTGAGGCACTATTTTCGTAGGAAAAATATTCGCGGTGGTTTAAAATTCGAAAAAATTATGAAATTCCACTGGTTCCGTTGCACCTTGAAAATCTTTATAAGAAATCGTTTACATACACGAAGGGTTAAGCTCGTACCGGCTTCTTCTTCCTGGAAGAAAATTTGATAAACTTGTTCGAGCAGGTGCAGGGCACTAGATTAACAAACCAGTTGGCGACACCGCCATTTCCAAGACAGCTACTAAATTCTGTATAGATCGATGAACGATCCACCGTGTTTCATCAAATTTCGTCTCCGCGCCGAAACCCTGCGCTTCATCAATATTCATTCTTCATCTCCATACCGGCGAAAAGAAGCTAGCGGAAAAGATGTTTTCAATTTAAATTCTGTTACCGGTTCCCTGACACAGCGGCTTACATCCGTTTAACGGGGAGCGCGCGAGAAATTTAAAATTCGCGGGAGAAGCACAGCACCTTACACAGCGAGGAATTAAAAACATGATCGCCGGAGAGTCCGCGGATGAGTCGCCTTTCAATCCCCTTTTCAATTTCGCGCGGGGATGCCTCGTAGCAGTCATAAAATCGCCTTTAACACCGGAAGCGTAGGAACTAAACCGCCCGTCGTTACAACTTCCCTGCCTTTAGACCGTTCGGAGGAAGAATTTTTGATACTTAAAAGGGCTCGGGGAAGTTTATGCTAATGCAGCGACGCGAACATAACCGCCCGACAGTGCCCGCGAGCGCCGCGATGCACCACACGGAAAGTCCAACTTGCGAATAGAAGAGGAAAGAGAGGATGAGAGGACACAACTATAGCGAAGTCGCTATAGTTGTTGCACGGAAGAGAACGGGTGGACTCCGAGATGAAACGAATCAGTAACAGAGACGTTTATGGGTGCGGGCGGCGCGGCGCGCGTGGAAAAGCAAACCGCGGCCACCGAGGGAAAACTATTATGAAAACGGGACGGGGGGTGAAAAAAAAGGTGAAACGATTACGGGGAGAATGAGGCGTCGCGTCGCTTCGCGTTGGAGCGCGAGCGAAATGAGCCGGACGGCCAAGACGACCGAGCATGTCCGCGAAAGAGAAAAACGTCTACCCGGTGAAATACTCCGAGCTGCTCCAGAGAGAAAGGGGAAGACGCCACTGCCAACGGGAAGAAAGCCCGGATAAAACGAACTGACGGAACAGGATGAAAGCTCCGAAGAGCGCGAGATATCTGTAAGCCGGACACGTGCGTTGCCCCGATAACTTTCTGTCGATCGGATCGTCCGATTTTTGGATTTCGCGGCTGCCCACTTCTTGCCTCTTCGAGATGATGTGATGGGATTTGGACGGTGTATCGGTTAAATATAATATATTGCTTAGCGGGGTAACGGATAAACGATTCTACTGAATTGGTATCAGGTGCTGTGCATGCTTAATTTCTTACACTGTATGTATTCATTAAGGTAATTATCACTGTCCAACGCCAAATTTGTTCCACAATTATTGTCGGGTGATTCTTATAGAGTTTTTTGCGCTGATTCCGAATCTGGTCTTAATTTTTCTTCTAGATGCACGGTTTTTGAGAAACATGACTTTGAAAAAAAAAACATATTTTTCAACTTTTAACGAATATTGTGATGTTATTATAAAAGATATTGAATTGTTCTTTGCAGCAAAAGATTCTGTAGATTTTCCCGCATCCAGTGATATACATACATACAATATTAATACATTATGATTGTTTAAACATGTTTAACCAATCACTAAAGACGGAGAGACACCACTTTTGCACCAATTTTTGAGGATATTTTTCAATTTATCTGAAAAAATAAGGGTCCGGCGGAAAATCGAACTATACCACGCGATAGAGCAGACTTTTATCTTGAGAAACCACAACTCATTCTATTCGCATAATCTTTGCATTGAAGCTGTCATCCAGAATTTGAACTAGTAATGGAAGAATCATCCTAACCAACCAAATATAATTATCCACAATCCGATTAAAGAACATCCTTCTAGACACAACTAGTTCATAAAATAGATTGACATCCCGCTTATTTACACGCGTTCCCTATTTATCGTTAAAAATATAGATACTCACTTGTTGATTCATATAATAAATTCCTGTACCATGGCGAAAATCAATCTCTCAACACATGTTTTTCATTTACAAGCAAAATTACCTGGTTATTACGGTAAAATACGGCAGAACTTTCCCTCCAATATAATAGACACAAATGACTAGACTGCGCATCTTTATGCATTTATAATATGTCGAAATATGCAAGATGTATGCAAGGTATATGCGAAATATATGTATAGGGAATGTATGTACAGATCTGTAAAAAAAATAGTAATTATTTTATGGTTTTATTTATTATAATTTAAATTACAATATACAATAGTTTTTTCTATAGTGTCGACTGTAAATTGATGTGTGCCTCTTGTCTGTTAAAATTAATTTATACGCTGAAAAAGAGCGTTCTACATCACATGATATTATAGGGGCATATTTACCCCAATGATGTGCCAGAACCTCTCGTGGTCCTTCAACGTGTTCACCCTTCAAAATCTTGCTTATTTTTAATAATACATTAAAGTGTACATTTCGTTTTAATACAGATTCCATTTAATGTGTAACCTTTTCTCCATAATCACCGGGTATAATTTTTAAATTTTCTACAACTGTAGTTATATATATACCAAATGTATACATTCCGTTAGAGGTAATCCTATTGTTTCCAATTTCTTCATGGTCTCGTAATCGTAATAGCTACTGATTTACTTGATCAATGGAGATTTGTTTTGTCTCTCATTGAATTTCAATACAGTACCTACCAACTCGAAATTAGAACACGTTGTGGATCGTCAATCTTTTAGGCACATCTATCTTGTTTCTTCTGGCGTAGCATTAAATAGTCGAATATTTATGCAAAATTTATGCAAGAAATATGCATATATACAAGAAATATGCAATATGCAAAATAAAAATGATATTTCTAAAATCCTCTAATGACAAAACAAAACAAACTTCTGTTTAGGTCTCAGCTTTCTATCTTTTTCCGATAAAAATATGCATTTGCATAAACATCCGCAGTCTACAAATGACATATATCGAAAAGAGCGCCAGGCTAAATCGTTTTGTACTTACTACGTTCACCGCAAAGAACTCGCCGGGAAATCTGTCAAACTCGAAAGCGGTTTCGATGCTGGCCCACAATATTTGTCACAGTCGAAACCGAAATTCGCACACTTGATCACCACAAAAACAGCAGAAATGCAAAACTTTTCAAACATCCACCCACGGTCCACTCGGCCAGCGCGCAGCGTGACCGTCGGTACGCAGCTAACTTCATATATTCATTTTTGACGTAGTTGATGCCGGCCCGGAGTCAACTGCTGCTCCCACGTGCAGAAACGAGAAGCACGAAGCGAGAGGACACGAGTGAGCGCCGAGTAGGAGCGACGAGGACCGAGCGAGTGGAGCGGTGGTGGGGATGAGCGAAGTGTGCGGCGCGGCGTGCGGCAGCGGCAGCGACAGCGGCAGCGGACGGGCAGGGGACGCGTGGCAACACGCTTGCCACGGCCACAGCATCCGTGTGAAGTCAGTCGGCTGTCGGATCTCGTGCCGTGCAGGTCGTGGGTCAGTTCATCATTGTTGTCGGTCCGTTCGTCGAACCGCGTGGTTCTTAGTCGGTGTTCTTCTCTTGTGTCTGGTAGTGGAATTTGTTGTTGCGTCGACTAAATTGATATAACCGTACGTCGAATACTATCAGTGGTACTGTGCAACGTGATAGGAGGATCGGATCAGAGGAGAACCACCGGTGAGTCAGCATCTTAGTTTCACGTGTTACATATTACTGGGACTTCTTAATAACATATGTATGTATATTATTTCCAATGCGAAACATGAACCGCGGTGTTCTATTTTCGCTGAATACTCGAACTTTCTGTAGTTGATTGAAAATATTAGCGAGTGTACGTGTATAACAGCGTGCGTGCTGCGAAGACTGGGTTTGCGTGAACGGAAGATAAACAAGGTCAAGTGTCGCGAGCTCTTTTCGCAGGCAGACGCGTTTCGCCGGCTATTGAGAGCTAATTAATGTCGGACGCAAACGCGCTTGTCGGGCTCTCTACTCTGCTCCATAGACTCTATACTCTATAGAATCGCAATGATCGTTGACGGGGGGGTCTGACGGGGGTTACCGACGCGTGCCGATATGCAGTCGTAATTTTTCAATCTGTAATTTTTCTAGTCTGTAAGAAATTCAGGGCTCGGTCGGTTCGTACCGAACTGTGACTTAATAAATGCCGGTGACAGCTGGCGTTGCAATTGCGTTGTGTCATACCGGCTAGCGTCACATCAGAGAATACGTCCCACGTATTTCATCGAGCTCGTCCCGGGGCTTCCATGCCGGTGATATAACGTGAAGCGTTCAACAGGGGGCAGAGGAACACGCGGTTGCACTCTGCAGTATACTTGCTCCGCGCGTTTTTATGCGCTCTCCGTGACGCGTCTTAAAATATGGAGCTGCAGCGAATGTTGTGCCATGCAGAGGCGGATGATGTATTTTCGATGCCCTTCAGAACTCTGCTTGTCGAGCCCTTACCCGTAAACACGTTTTTCGGCAGGAATTTTGCGCCACCACGTATTACCGTAGAAGCCACACGTGCCTCGACTGACAAGTCGATGGAACTTTTGTGTTTCGAAACTCGACGGAATTTTGCCGAACTTCCCCGAAATCGAAACGATTCACATTTTCGGCCGTCGTGACGTGTATTTACTTCGGCCTTCCCGGTACTCGAACCGCTTAGCAAGTGCGCTCCTCGTGTACACAATTTTGAATTTTCGAGTTTTTCCAATTTTCTCCAGAACTGTGTTGGCACATATTTATTTTTCATCCGGTTTTGAGGGCTACCGGGTACGGAATGAAATACATAACACGTTTACTCTACCGTCTGTAAGTATAATACATACTCGTATTTCGGGTATTTACTCACTTTCAGGTATACAATTCCTCACGAGCACGGTTCTGCACGTGTACAGACTATCGATTATTTAACTTTATAAGCCAATTCGCCGGTTATACAATTCTCAGCTGCTCGACGTTTTTGTTCTCGATCCCCCCCCCCCCAATTGATTTTTCGACAGTTTCCCGATTGCCCCGTTATCTAATTCAGTTTCTCGATGCTTCTCGCCCGTCATCCTCCCCCTCCGATTTTTCTTTCCGATAATTATTCAGTTGGCCCATTGTCAATATTTCAATTCATCGAATACCTAGCCGGAAAACTCCTCTCCCTCCTTTCCCCATTCACTCTCTCTCTCTCTGTCTCGCCGAATCCATTTTTGATCCTCTCGAATTTCCGTCGTCTCGCCTATTCTTCGATTGTTCATCAGCCGGGGACCGAGTCCTCGGCCAAGTTTTTGAGTTATCTCGGGAAGGTCATTACGTTTCCCGATTCCCCTCGAAACTCGGCGAAGTTCTTCACGCGCGAAATTTATGTCCGGCCGGCCTGCAGATAATTAGATTCTTATATCATGAGAAGTTTTGAGTAAGCGTCATCCTATTAAGGCCGGGGGAGGAACGTTCCTCGGCACGGTGTCGTTGACTCCCGCGAACCCGATTGAAGAACCCGCTTTTACTCCGAAACTTCACTGCCGCTCTGCCGACGACGCCGCGCCGTTGCCGCTTGCCGCTACCGCTTTCCCCTTCGTCTTTTTATATCCCGTCTGCCCCGGACCCTGGGATGATGATAACGTCTCTCGCTTGCTTTCTTTCAAAACAGTGTCTGGACCTGCCACCGAGAGCACGCCGAACCCACGACTCCCAGAAAACCTTTTTCTTCGTACCGCGTTGCGCGAATGTCAGCATTACCATTACACGTCTCGAGAACTAAATTTAATTGTCCCTGCATCTCGGTTTTTCGCAAATTACATCTCTCTCTGCACACAGTCTTCCATTGATATCATTCAATATCGCTTAAAGCGATATGCTGGTTCTCGAGGCCGTTCTTCAAGAATTCTTTTCAGAACAACTATTGAACCTTTCGAATCGAAAGGGTATAGCCGGGTAAGCATAGGCCAGCGGCCCCGCTCCGATTTTCATGATTCCTGTCTTACAACATCGTTTTATGTCTAAAAAACATTGTGTAAAATTTCAAATGTCTACCCCCACCGATAGGGGTGATATTGGGTTAAATTCGCCCGCACTTAAATGCAATTTGCTCTAAAACGAGAAAATATATCGTCATGGGATAAACGGCAAGCAAAAGATGTAGATACACTCTATATTTCAGATTTTTTTCAGAATTTTTTGCTAATTATTTATAGTTGAAAATAATTAATTAATTTTTTGGGAATTTTTTTTAACTATCTTCGCCTGGGTTGACACCTACCAAAAAATTCTAAAATATTGCTATGATGCTAACCTATTTTGTATAAAAATCTCAGAAGTGTCCGTTCGGTGGAACAGTGTAAAAAAAGATAACGTAACAGTAACGGCGCGGCGACCGAGTCCTCTTGCGGTGGCTAGTGATGCGAGCGAACGGGAAGTCGGCGCGTGTACGGAAAAGCTGATATGTACATGTAAAAATGCGACTAAATCTTCTAATATATGATTACAGTTGGAAGTCTAAAAATTATATTTTAAGAAATAGCTTACATTGAAGAAGAAAAATACGAGAGCTCATAGGATCGTTTTCTAGGCTTTTTGGAACAAGTGGGGACATTCCAGGGCATGTCAGTGATAACGCCATGTTGCCGGCATATGTATCTAAAATCGACAGCTCGAGACTTGAATTTTCATGAAACCGTATCTTTCTATTTAATTGTTCCCAATAGTTTCCATCTCTTGGTAATGTTGTTGTATAATTTTTTCCTACTTATTTCCTACTATATTTGACACTGTTCCACCAAACGGACACTTCTGAGATTTTTATACAAAATAGGCTAGCATCATAGCAATATTTTAGAATTTTTTGGTATGTGTCAAGCCAGGGGAAGATAGTTAAACAAAATTCCCAAAAAATCAATTAATTATTTTCAACTATAAATAATTAGCAAAAAATCTGAAATATAGAGTGTATCTATATCTTTTGCTTGCCGTTTATCCCATGTCGATATCTTTTCTCGTTTTCGAGCAAATTGCATTTAAGTGCAGGGGAATTTACCCTAATATCACCCCTGTCGGTGGGGGTAGACATTTGAAATTTTACACAATATTTTTTAGACATAAAACGATGTTTTATGACAGGAATCAGGAAAATCGGAGCGGGGGCCGCTGGCCCATGCATATCCTGCTATACACTTTTGCACACATATTTATTGATTCATTTTTTCAAGTAAAAATAATGAAAATTATATCAGTTATATATTCTTTTAAAGACAGAAATAGGTTAAACAAATCCTATAATCAACGATCTCGTCAACGAATGGGAAGAACATATCGAATACACACGAACGAATGTATGTTATGACCCAGTAAACTAGTTTAATTTTTTAGGACTTTTTGGAGTGGCGTTTCAGTCGTCAGTTTGTTGTTAATGAACAAACTACATAGTTATTTGTCATCGTTAAGTTATCTCCGTAGCTCGTCGATGTAAAAATATTGCGTTCGGTGCGTTTCCCTCGAAAACTATGCAGTTTCGTTCTCGAATACATCGAGGTCAGTTATTAGATAAATCATGCTGTTTAATAACGGCCGGGAGATTAACGAGTAAATCTGAACGCACTTACGATAAAAGTATGCGAGGGCTGGGTCATTCCGAGAAGTCGTAGATCAATTGAGTCGGTTAGAACAGTGGCCCCGAAAGATGGAGCGGTTCTCCCAGTGTTAAAGGGGAACTGATATACGAGGATGCTACGGTTTTGAGAAGGGTTGATAACTGTGTCACAGTGTTTACGTAATCTCGACGCGATGCTCTTGGCGATCTCGTCTGCATCCAGTGCTACCAATGATGTTTTAGATCGCTGATTTGCTCTATTGAGCCTCGGTTCGTCACCGTTTAGAGTTAGAGGTTCGAATCGCAGCGAGTCGTCGAGCGAGCTCGTTACTTGAGAAATTTATCACTCGTAAATTTCATTAGACATTGCCGGGATCATTGCACGGGTAGCAGTAATGAAACGGTGAGGTGACTTTTTCTTTCTCTTCTGCGAGGGACGACTGCTCAATAGAATCGCGAAGTATCCATTAATGTCATATTAAAGCCAGAGAAAGTTGCGTCTTTATGAATTCCCTCTTTGCATTCATTTATTATTAGGTACTCGGTGCTTTTTTAATGGATCGGTTCCCGTATATTTCAGTCGTACAGACGTCGCGTTGCCGCGGTACCTAATTCACCACCGAGTATTGAACTCCGCGAGCACGTGGACACTTTCAGTACTTCACCGTTCCGATGTTTAATTTCCTTCGGCTTTTATTCCCTCGTGCACGCGATTCATGGAATATTCAATTCTGCGGGCTCTCGAATCTTCAGGTATTCAATTTTTCAGAGACTGTATTCCCCAATCAACCGATTTTTTGAGTGCCAAATTCCTCTCAAGTATTAATTTTTCAACGCTCGAAGTGCTCGAAGTGCCTTTCCCTTCGGTTTTTTGCAAACTCGATTGAGTAATATCGCGCAGCAAGTTCTTCGAAGGCAAAGAAGCAACTCTTTATATGGTGTATAAAAAAATTGATTTTCCGCATTCAACGCAGCTTCTCAATTTGTTCTCCTTCGCGTAACTCGTTACATCTGTGTTCTAAAGCCGATACATAAATTTTTCAAGGCCAGCGCTCACCGTGCAGCGGATAATCGATATTCCAAATTACATACATCGAGTTCCTCCTACACTCTAAATATCCATAAAATGCTGAAACCTCCGATCGCATAACGTCGCAGGGTTGGGGAATTTCACCCCGTATCCGGGGGCGTGAAGTCGCACCACCATCCCCCGAAACCACCCTCGCGTTTCCGTAATAACCAGCGAAAGAAATAACAATCCAGATTAAGCCGAGCTTAAACGCGTTATCAGGATTGATGCTACGATAGAAGTTTGCTTTCCAGTGAAGCCACCCCGTTCGACTCCGTGTTTACGATTATGCGAAATACAACAGCCTCTCCCCTTCCGTTTTGCGGTGGCAGTCCGGAATTTTCTGAAATTTTCGCGAATCTTCACCGGACTTGAAACTAACTTCCATTATTCCCTAATATCGGCGGAGAATCAGCCGTGCTGGAAGTTTCGCGCTACCATCATGCGTTTTCCAAATGGCGGTGGGCGTAGGCAACAAGAAGCAATTTTCGTGAACTTGTTTCCCTCCCGGAGAAACTTCCGCGAAGTATTCGCAAATGTAGATTAAGATGGTGTTAGGCGTATCTCTTGGTTATCCGACGTTTTTAACTGTAATTGTTATTTATTCCCGCCACCGAAAGCTAGAAGTTTCTTGGTGTTATTCGTTAGCGCGTTGCCAAGAACATTAATTCTTGATGAATTGCAAGTTGTTCCTATTGTTCTGTATTTAATCTAATCTAGTAATCATACGATTTTATAACCAGTTGGTAATCCTTCACATAATATTCTGTAATAGGTACATTGGAAGACAGCGTTTGACCTTGATGGATATTCACATTAGCGTTGCACAAGGTGTCAAGGAGAGCTCGCCGCCCACACCTTCGTAGGTGCATAGCCCACGATAAATTGCACTGACACGTCGCGTCGTGCAGACGCATAAGCCGCATCATCGTCCAGCGAAGCAAAATTGTGAAATTGTACAAAATTTACCAGGACCACCAGTCTTTTATTAAAACTGCATTACCACAGTAATAACTATACCAACTGAAAGTTCCCATCTACGTTCCCGGTAATCGTAAAACAATTACCGATCCCTGAAATTACCGCAAGATAATCTGCGCAAGAACCGCGCGCCCCCCAGTTAATTCCCAAAGCCATCCAATTAACGTGTACTTCTGTCGCGCAGCGCAGCGGTGCAACGCGTTGCAATTCCGACCGATTAGTGGAAGTCAAAAATCCGTGTGCTCGGAAACATCGGTCAGATCGGTTCGCAAAGCATAATCGTCGACGATCGAATTACCGAAACTAGTTCGGGAGTAACGCGAGTTGAATTAATTAGTCGCTGTAACGCGAAATTCGTCGGAGTGCGCGTTACGGTAGTGCTTCACAGAAATTCGCAAAGTGTCGGATCCGGAAGGAAAATCCTCTGGTTTTGTTTTCCCTCGTGGTAGAGGAAGAGTGAGGACGAGTTGGGAAAATTCAAGTGTAACAGATTTAACGAATTTAGCAGTATTCGCGGTCGAATTTTATTTGGAGGATGGCCGATCGAGGGAAACTGCAGTCGCAGCTCATCCTGGGCTGCGCTTGTTGTCTCCGCGGGGCATTCTCGCGGGTTTCCTGCGGATTAAAATGAATTCGAAGAGCCAGGGGTATAGCACAGTCCTCTTCTCCGGCGATTGTTTAGCCGGCGCGGCGCGGCGCGGCGCGGCGTTCCATTCGAAATTGTTTCGAAATTCCCGGGCCACCTTCCGGGCTGAGAGGGTCGTTCGGCGCAGTTAAGGCCGTTTTCTTTTATGTTAAACCCGGCGATACGGGCTGGAACGAGCTACTGAACTCCGCCACTTTGCTCTCTTATCCTGACGGAGACCTTGCTTACCCACCGCTATTTTATTTTTCTCTTTTCTCTCTTTTTGCTCCCCTTTCTCCATCTCGGACCATTTTCTCCCTCGCGCTCGCACGCACATCCCCCCTTTCTCCGTCTCTGTCTCTGTATCGCCTTTTTCTTTTCTTTTCTTCTTCGTAAGCTCCGCTATTTCACCTCTTTCTCTTTCCCTCTTCTGCGTCGACGTTTTCCACCCCCTTCAACTTTCGTCCCGAACGCCATCTGCGCTTCCTCTGTGAATTTTCTATCGGCTCTTTTTGTCGGTTTTTAGTCGAGCTTCCTTCAACTGCGTGATCCACTTCTTGTTCTTTCCTGCAACGACCACTGTCTCGGAAACGTCTTGTTTCATTTTTCCCCACTCTCGGTTTCATCCGTTTCTACACTTTCACCCTCCAATTTTGAACAATCCTCGAGAGAAAACTTTTCTTACTCTTCCGTCTACTCTCGGTTAAACACATTCGGGTTTTCCCTTCCCGCGTCTAGCGGCGCAGTAAGCTTTCCGGCTGATTTTGTACAGCTTAAAATTCATCGTTTCCGTATCCCGAACCCGCAACGTTCCATTTCCTGAATCCTGCACACCCCTGTTTTTCACCCCTTCATCTTTTCCGCTAGCTTGTACCTCATCATTTTCTTTGTCGCCTTCATTGGTCACTTCTACAACCCCTTTCTCTCCGAGCCCGTGCAATCCACTGTCTTTCTATCTCGTTCGCCCTTTTTTTCCCTTTCATATAAATAGTATCTATTCCTCGAATCCATACAGCACTTCTCGCTAAAACCTTTTTCCCGAGGCCTTCAATCACATTTCTTCTCACCCTTGATTTCCTCGATCGCTTTCTACTTTCGAATCCATGTACAGAGTGCCATTTTCTTTCTCTCCGATCCGAAACTTATTACACCTACCCTTTTCTTGCGTCTCGGGGGCCTTCGATCACGCTTCTTCTTTCTCTCTCGCTCTCTGTCTTGCGAGGAAGAGTAACCTTAGCCCTCCTCCCTCTCTCTCTCTCTCTCTCTCTCTCTCTCTCCTTTTATTTCTCTCCGCAGCATTAGTAACCTTGCACGCCCTTTCCCTATTCTACCCGCGATTATCTTTTTGCCAGCCCCGGGAACAACCCCCTTTATTCACCCTCTCGTGTCGCTGGTAACCTTTCACCTTTTTCCGTCCCTTTTCGGGAGCCATTCAGCCCTGCATTCATTATTTCGCCGTGTCTCTTTCTCTTTCAATTACACACAACACTTTTTCATCCCCGTGCTCCGCGCCCGGGACTATGTTTCGCTTTTCCTTTCCCCTCGGGCCGGCACGATCGTCTCGCTACTCTTTTCTACATTTAATCTTTTCCTTTTCTTGGCCCGGCCACGCTCAACCCCCTCCCCCTCCTATCTCCCTTTCTGCGACTCTCTGGGACTCTCTGTCGCTTTCTGTAACTCTCTGGGACTCTCCGCCTCTCTTCCTCTGTCTGTGAATCCCTAGATCTCCCTTCACAGCCCGTTGCAATTTTCTCTTTTCCCTCGGAACACCCCCGGTTCTCCGTCTCTCTCCAAAGAAGGGCAACGCGTCTGCCCTTTTCCACCCTTAGCAAGGTCCCAAGAGCCCTAGCCCTAGCCAGTCCAACAGGCGTTCGTCCAGACTTCTCGAGAGCGCGTGTCGTCCTCGACTTCACTCTTTCTCTTTCCACCAACCCCATTCTCTCTCCTTGCAAGGTGTCCGCGAATTTCGTCGACCCTCCGGAACGAAATAAAGGCACTCTCGTTAAAACGAATCCCCCGTCGGAATTCAAATGGACTGTCTGACGCTGGTTACGTTTATTGTTAGAACCGCTCCGCTAGTTGCACGCTTTACAACCACTCTACTCGTTTGATTCTACCGGTGAAAATCTGCGGTCTTTGGAAAACGAAGGAGAGCGGAAAACTCGCTTTCGTGATAAGTTTACGCTATTTAAACAGTGAATTGTCATTGAATATATTCGTCAAGATAAAACAAGTTCGTCAGTCTAATACGGTTTCTATTTGAGTAATTATTTCCCCCGTATTCAGTTGCCGAATGAAACACAGGAATTGAATTCGAGACAAACACTAGAGCAGTGTTTGGGAAGTATGGCTATGGATACAGCTGTAACAAATGTTTGTGTCGGGGCAGAAGCGAACGAAGGTCAGTTCGAATCGCCAATCTTAGTTAATGTTTGGTCTACTGACAAATTGCACCGCAAGGGGGTTGAAGCCGCGACCCACTCGGCGCGCTCGAGTAAACTATAGTTGGGTCGCAAGAAATTGGGCCACTCAAGGTCGCTTCCCCGGCCATACATCACCCCAAGCATAACTTCCATTCTCACGGTTGTCAGACACTGCATGCTATGACCGAATAATATATACCACTGAGGACAATGGGTTAGTGGGCGTCCGAGGGGGCGGATGGTCGTTTGTAGAAACTTCGATGACGTGAACTAAGTGTACCATGGTGTCCGGGATCTCTGTTCTAGAAACTTTGGGAGATTGTTTACACTCTGCAGTGTTCCAGAAAAATGTCCACTCCGGAAAACGCGAATCAATCTGTAACGGCAACCGTTCGGTTACTGGTTAATAGACTGTATAGTAGTGTATAGTGGAATAATCAAATTTTATTCGATTTTCTTGGGGTTGTAATTTGATTTTTAACTGCGCTATGAACTTTGTTAAACAACAAATATGTAAGTTCCAACGAAACTCTGTCTCTCTCTCTCTCTCTCTGCTAATTCCGGATTCCCTCATTCAGAATGACAGGTGGAACTAAAATATTTGGAGGTTCCGAGGAAGTTTTTTATAAGTTTCGACGTTCAGGGGTGGTTTTTCCCCGTTTGACAGCCAGTCGGTGGATGTTACTAATGAACAAGTTAGCAAAGGGAGAGATCAGAAGGGCGAGTTGGCCAGCGGTTGATCGTTATTCCGAAAATATAGGGACAATAGGGTCCGCGTCGGTGTATGTATCTGAAATATTCAGGAAGCCCGCGTGTGTCCATCTTTACGGCAGCAGCACAAGCCGAGCTTTTACGAGGGGTAGTTTTGAACGCGTTGCGGGCCGAGTGTGTGCCGTCAGCTCGTAAATAAGCCACCTTGCTGAATCACCGGGATGTAGTACAACGTTTACACGGGCTCTCGTGTCTCGGCTTGAATGCAAACCATCCGCAATTAGATTCTGAATCGCGGATACTTGGATATGCGCGCCGAGTAGAAATTGAAGGTTCCCGGAAGACACGTTCGCACGAGAATTGTTCACTGTGTGTGAATTTAACTACAACCTTCTATTTTTTCCATGAAAAATTTCTGCATCCCTTAATCGGCAAATGTTGTCGAAATTAACAGCAGGATCGATATTGTAACGCTACCGGTCATTAAAAATTAATTAGGAAGATGCAAATATTAGCATCCTCGATTAACTTTCGTTTACACGATGTTGCTTCGCTTCGAGGTGTTTTCGAAACGTTTTAATCTTTCCCGAAGATCAGAGTTAACTTTGACTTCGCGAAGTTTCTTGCGTGTATTGTTTTGCATATTGCAAAGTCGGTTGCTTGTTTCACGGACGAAATATCCGACAAACAACGAGTCTCCGGATCATCAAAATGCAATTTCGTCGATGACGGTTAATTACGCCCTGGACGCATAAATGTTTAACTTGGGAAACCATTAATTTGTGTTTTCCTTATTAATATTCATGAAACCTCGAGCATTAAAATATTTACCCGACGCCACGCGGTAATTATCGTATTGGAAATTGTTTCGGCTGGTCAGGCTGCGGCGACAAAGCGCAAAATTTCAAATTAATTATCGGCGAACGCTGTTCGACAAAGATATGCATCTGTCAGCTTCTCTGCGTCGAATCCCTTGCAGCCATCAATTTGCCTTTCTGCAACACTTCCGTAAGTAAGCTACATCCATTAAGGGAAGATCAATTTGACGATCCAATAAATTTTACGTGACTTCATCAAAATTTCAAATCGCTCAAAAATTCATACTATCAAATAGCAGAACAATTTCATAATAAGCGGTGCTCCTTGGGAAAACGTTCGTGGATATTGAGCAGGAATACTCATCTAAAAATATTATCTCCATAACTATGTAGTGGCGGTGCACGCGCGTGCGCGGTTCCCTCATTACCAAGTTTTACCAGCAAAGTTTCTCGAGCGTTATTTCGCGAGTGGATTATTGACTGAAATTTTCTGTAAATCGCTGCTTCAGATTTAATTCGTAATTCGCAACAGATAATCCGACTTCGCTGCGCAGTTCCCTCGTTAGCCGAAAATTCGAAAATACCCGAAGTGGCCGCAAAACTCCACCTGCACCCTCTCACGATTCCACGAGGATTTATGCTTTTCTTTGAAGGATCCTTACGTATATTCAAAAACGAACACGTAACAAACAGACTGCAGATATAGGAAGGCAACCAAATTTGCACCAGCGTCTGCGTTTTGCCTTATTTTATGTATTTATGATGTTCCACAGTCTGCGAAAAAAATTGAATTTCTTCATAAGAAAATTCATCTTCACTATCAACAAAATGAATAGGCTTGTGATTGACAGTGGAGAATAAGAGAGTTTCCTTTGGGTTTCCATGCGTCGCTTTATAAAATAATTACGAAAATTCCGGTTAAACATTAGAGGTACACTTTGAAATAAATGTTTGATCGAACAGTAGTCGGAACGAGAGAGACGCGACGCGACGCGACGTCTGTTCCGTTCCTCGTCCGTCAGATTGTTGCACATGAAACGTTGGATTGTTCCGACACTCGTTACATACCAGCTGGCAACGTCCAGCGAGCGTAATTCATATTTTATCTACACGGAATCCAAATATATTTATATCGTTGTCATTAATAACTTTTGAAGTTGACGCGAACACTTTGAACCGGTCGGAATTTACGCGAACCGTAATTCGACATCGTTCGAATTCGTTTCGAGTGGCCTCGAGTGCTTCGGTAAAAAGCACTGAAGCTTTTTATTACAGTTCCAATTTCACAAAACCAACCGCGAAAGAATTAAACATTTTCGTTTTTTTTTTATTAAATAAAATAATAGCGAAAGGGCAGAATGTAATTCGTTAAAACAACCATCAAACTTGCCAGTCATTGTTGAAATAATTAAACGCAACCCCTGCGAATTCAGATTTTCACCGAACGTAGTGTTACGGAGCTCACTACTAGAGGTATAGCAATTTTTTATGCATAGGTATATGTATGAGTGATTGCTCGCCGGAAAATACGGCGGACTAAATTCTTTCGGGCAGGGCAGGAATTTTAGTCGAAAGTAAAATCATAGACCGCACAGAAAGAGAGAGAGAGAGAGAGAGCGAGAGAGAGGGAGGGCGCATATTTCTTTCCCTTTTAATTTCCGTTTTATTCCGCGGAAACGTTGAAACGTATTCGCTGAATATTCCGGGGCGGCTATATTATTCGACTAGAATTGTATCTGCGTCTGGCTGCAGTTTACAGAGTCGGGAAGTTAAATTTCGTTTGATCCCCGTATAAAAAGTCTGTCGTTGGGGACACGCGTAGCCATTCTACCGGCGCGGCGCGGCGCGGCGCGGCAGCCGGTCGCACGCTGCCCCTTCATTCGATTTCGGTTTTTCATCCTGCCTCCCACTCCTCCACGGTTTGCCTCGTTCACTTTCTGTTCCGCATTTAAAGCGGAAATTAAGCGGCGGCCGGTCTTAGCCTCCTTTTCGCTCCCGAAACTTCTCGGCGAATGGAGACTGTTGCTCGAAACGTAATTCAACCGCGCTTTTGTGCCCGCGGAACGCACGCTTCGGCTGTCGAGGGATGGCTTTGAGCGCACCAAAGAATCCGCTAGCCTCAAACAACTTGTTAACCCACCCCCCATGGAGATTTCCCACAGTGACATCGTTGAAATCAGCTTATCCTTGGTAATTTGTTAGTGTAGCGATGGCTTTGAGCGCACCAACCAATCCACTAGCCTCGAACAACTGTATCTTCAACCTTTAACCCCTCGAAGGTGGATTACTATTTTTCTTACAACAGGATCAGTACACATTTTTATTCGAGAATTTCTTTAAGAACAATATCTATAATGTTTCAAACCAAAAATGGGTACACTATTATCCTAGGATCTCTTACACAACTATTTCTGAAAACCGTGTGAAAGATTCGTGTAACTAAAATATACATTACTGGTCGACAACAAGCGATCGAATGTCTAATTTTCTGCAAACTTTTAATAATCGCGGGGTAATTAGTAACGCAGTCGTAATTTGACGATCCGAAGCGTCGAGGGTCCATTAAACGGGGAACGGAAACCGCAACCCGGTTTCTGGCCGGTTGCTCGCTTCTTATTCATAGTTTTAGGCACATTGGCTGCATAATCGGACTCGGAAATGCGTGTCTGTAGCAGCTCTCTCTCGTTAAGTTTTCTCATTAAAATTTGGCCTAGAGCTGCCGGGGCCAATGTCTAATGATAGGCGGTAGGTGCGCGAGGGGGCGGCTCTGTAGAACGAAGGAGAGAGAGGGTGGCTGCTTTCGAGAGCCGAAAAGGGATTTTCGGTGGCTGGTGGTTGATTAAGATCCCGTCTGCTCGCCCCCGCGAAATTAAAGCTTGTAGACCGTGTGAATCGGAATTATAGATAACGCGAGCGTAATCGACCTATCAGACGAGTGCATCGTCTAGACGCCTATACGAGCTCGCGCAGACCAGCTTCCACTAGAGAAGTTGCGCTTTCTTCTCATATTTCACCTAGCAAAAATCGCTGATGAACGTTTTGCAATTTATGCAAGTTTCCTCTGCGAACTCGTTCGTTAGTCCTCAATCAATTTTTTTTCTCTTTCATCTACGATCCTTATCGAGTCGATTTTACTGCGTTTTTGTTCAGATAAGATGGTTGTCCGAAATTTTCGAACGGACCTGTACAATGTTCGAAACAACAGGTTCCAGCAAACATTTAGGTAATTAGACAGAAGTCGGTAACGGTGGGTTGGTAGAGCTTTTCCATTTGATCAAAGGAGGTTCGCCGTCCCTTTAGGGTGCGTTTATACCGAGTTTGCCATAAATTTCGAGCGGGCCCATAGCGGGGCACAGCAGGCCCGTCAACCCGCTCGAATTTTATGGCAAGCGTCCGCGGGCTGAAGCTCGCGGACGAACTCGGTATAAACGCACCCTAACGCACTCGAGTAATTAATCAGATTGTTTTTCCCTTTGTTCTCAACGGCTTTTTTTTGTCTTTAAATGGTTTCTCGGTGGCCCCTGTTTCCCGTAAATAACGTCCGGGAACCGATCTTCCTCGGCATCGAGTGGTGAAGTTAAGGAATAGGATTTAGGTGTTGAAAAGGGTTTCGCTGGACGTATTGTTTCCTAGGGCTTTCTCGAAACTTTTAATCCTTTTGTTTTCGAAATTTACTGTGCTAACGGCGAAACAGAGTCCGTTGCTCCAAAGAGAAGACGTATTGCTCGACGCCGCCACCGCGCGCCGTTGAAAGCGGAGTCCGAAGTAATTATCAGAAGAGGTTAATGCACTTTCGCAATTATTGAAACAGATCACTGCTTCTCTTATAGAGAGGCTGCAGATTTTATACGTTTATCACACGAGACGGTGAAATTTGAAGCGGTAGAACAAAATCATTTATTTTCAACAGAAGGAAAAAGGACGGGGGATGAGATTGGAATATAAAAGTGAAGGAAATGAGGCGCAGCTCGATAGCTAATTTTTCTTTTTTTTTTTTGACGACTGACCTCGCAGTGTTTTCTTAAAAAGAGAGAAATAAAATCAGGTTATGGGGGACGTTAACCCTTGAACAACAATCCGCCCGTTACATAGAATATTTAACGCTCCAGAACCATAGATCTTTTACGAGTCCACTGTTAGCCGCGTTTACCGAGCTTTTATTTTATTACTTGATAAACTATCGCGCGGGATGTGACTGCTGAAGTTCGGGGATGTTTTCAACCCCCTCCGAAAGTCGCCTGTCGTAAAAACATCTCTCCGAAATGAATTTTTCATTCTTCCTAACCATTGTAAATTCCATTAAAGTATTTATTCCTGTTGAGATTAGTATTATGAGAAAATGTGTCACCCACATGTCACCGACATGACCAATGCGTGTTAATGTCTATACTCTGCTCCTGTATTTTGCAATTAGCTCAGGCAATTTTTATTTTGCGTAAAAATTTCTATGTACAACTCGAACTGTGTACACCTCGCTTCGAGACGTTTCAAGTCACCGGAAATGCAGTCACCAGCCCTGCTCTATACGCGCGCGCGCGCGCGTGTGTGTGTGTTACCTTTCATCGGAAATGTTAAAGCTCGCCGCGGACTCGCGCAATCTCAGCGCAAGATTTAATGTCGGAGGGCGGCTGCAACCGTAAGCTGCAGCCGGAAGTTTGATTTCAAATATTAAGAGCTTAATATCTGTGGCGTGCACTCGATGGCCGCGCGCGGGTAGGCTTATTTGATTAAGATCAACGAAGCTGAAATCCATTAGCCCGATCAGAGCGAGCGGCCTGTGTAGACCGAAATTCGAGGACAGGAAAACTGTAGTTCGCGCAACGCGCCCGGCGCCCGTTCAAGGAAATAGGAAAGCTGCTCCCCTCCCGTTCCCCTTAAATTACATCTCATTCAATTTCTTCAGAAAACTAGCTCGGAGAATTTCCTGCTTTATTAGTTAGCCGAATTTTCATTTTTTAAATCTGTTGGATGCGCAGTCTTGGTTATACATATGATTATTTATATTAAGTGATTGAAAATGATACGGCAATGATCGGATACAAATTATAATGTCTTTCTTCGTTGATCGTTTCGGAGCGACTACTCACGTCGTCGCAGATTCGGTACTCTTCGGTACCTCTTGCCCCACTCTGACTACAACTACGGCGCTCATCCTGCTATTACATGTTCTTAGGAATCGTAATAGCCTACAAAATCACTGAATGGATGGTTTAACAAGAATATTCCGCTAACAATTTGTTCGTTCTGACAGACGAAAGTCAGTGCCAGTGTTTTCCGAAATGGTGTCCCCTTTTCTGCTTCCACGGGGGAAAAGGAGGAGGAACGAATCCTGTTAAGTTCTCGAATTTCCAAGCGAGAAATTCAATAACGTGGTACTACGTCCTCCCAGCTAGTTACTTAAATTAACCTGCTTGCTCTTCGATGCGAATCCGACGTGGCGCGTGTTTGTAGTTGTGTAAGTACCATATACATATATGTATGTATACACGGGACGAAATCCGACCGGGGCAAGACTCTGTTTTGGCCAGCGAACGGGAAACGGTTCGAGGAATGCGTTCAGTGCAATTGCATTTACTGCGCTCAGCATACTGCCACCGGATACGCCGCGCCGCGCCGCGCCGGTCTGCACGGTGTGCACGTGGGCCGTTCGCGTTCCATGGAATTTATGTAATCGTAATGGCGCGCTCTGCAACCGGCAAGATTTTCGACGGATTAACCATCGGATGCCTATGTCCCTACGCTAGATCTTGGTTTCATGCGTCGCCGACGATAACCAACGGCTATACTGCTCGCTATCAAACCGGAAACCCGGCGATCTGATCACACACTTGCCGAGCAACCCCCGGAAAATAATGATCGAGGACTTGTGGGACTTTTGAATCCTCCACACAACGGACGAGTTCTATAACTATATAATTGACGATGCTTAGCACCGTTCACAGCTCTAATTAATAACACTGTCCAACACCGATTTCAATATACTATTGGATCTTTCTTATAGAGTTTTTTGCGCTGATTTCGAATCTGTCCTTAATTTTTCTCCTATACGCACAGTTTTTGAAAAACATGGCTTTGAAAAAAAAATATATTTTTCAACTTTAAACAAATATTGTGATGTTAAACAATGTTAACTGTATTCGGGAAAGTCTACAGAATCTTTTGCTGTAAAGAACAGTGCAATATCTTTTATAATAACATCACAATATTTGTTTAAAGTTGAAGAATATGTTTTCTTTCCATAGCCATGTTTTTCAAAAACTGTGAGTATAGGAGAAAAATTAAGGACAGATTCGGAATCAGCGCAAAAACTCTATAAGAAAGACTCAACAGTATATTGAAATCATAAAAAAAGTTGAAATTTGTTGGACAGTGTAATTTTTAAAAACTTACTTTTGGTGATATTTCGTGTAGACACATTAGTCTCTCCGATATCCCCAGGACTTCAAAATTATTAAAAATTTTGTGCAATAATGTAGAATAAAATGAAAATATCTTTTTAGGGGATATTTATGAACACTTTGGTCAACTGTGACAGCTTTTCGAAGATTCTGTTCACCTAAACTGCAGTAATTTCGCTAGGATTAAGGAAGTCCAGCGACGAGACCGTCGCCGAAATTAACATCGACTCGCGCGCCGCCGCGCCGGTGTTCCTCTTTGATAAATAAATAACCGTCGGCAAACACACGAAAAATGCAAGGAATTTTCAAGATTCGCGAAAGAGGGTGCTCTCTCGGAAGGCGCACACGAGAGGAAACGCGCCGCGACCATCCCCCCATGAAACGAATTTCGAGATCAAAGGAAGAAGATTGCGAAAAGAGGGTGGAACGGGGGTCGGGGGCTCGGGGGCTCGCAGCAAACACCTTCACCCATCGATTGTGTCCCCCCGGAAGATGCAGGTACCGAGTAATCAAAAAACGCCTCCTCGACAGTCGATCCCTCGTTAGAGGACCGTGCGCGCTGGTGGAGTTAAGGGGAAAGGGAATGGCTTAACCCTTCAACCATTTATCCCCAGGGACTCTGACAAGCCACCTCGAAAGTGTTTTACCAACCGGCAGTATTTTAAAAACCCTTATCGCTGGTCCCTTGAAAATGGTCCCAAAAAAACTACGGATTGACAATTTCATTCGGACAATTTTTTCCGAGTCTTCAAACATTTTCAACGCGTTCAATTCTAGCAAGATAGGGGAAACATCAAACATTTTGCAGGATCCACGCGCTCAGAACTTTTGCTAGTTCTTTATTTCCAGCGAGGAATTAGATTATTTCTGCAGAATGAAATTAATTTAATCCCCATTGTGTGCCGTTGAGGGTTGTTCAACGAATAACCATTTAATTATATCGAATAAATTTACAGCGTGCTGACGCTTTCTCAAAATCAAGAGCCCCAGCTCTCTCCGATTCGTTTAAACCATTTTCTTTATTGAGTGAGGAGATGTCTTCTTCATTAAAAATAATAATCAGCTTCGGGACTCCTTTTTTCACACGAAGGGAAATAATTAAAAGGATCTCCTTCATCTTCCTAAGCTTTTTTCCGGCTCTTTGTGTCTCCTATTCAGAGGCTGACGTTTGGTTTCCTTTTCGATTTTGTGTGAGATCGACTACGAAATTGAAGATTGCTGCTGCATTTTATTATATTTGAAAGCGGTGTATATTTAATAAATCTACTTTACTGATCTATGTATCAGATGAAATAGGACGTCCAGCTCTTTGTATTTCCCCCTGATCTTCTAAAGCTTCCGATAGGCTGCCATGAAACCTGGCCACATCGCACTCTCCTTCTCTCTCTCTCCCTCACAATTTCATCCCCTTGATACTTTGCGATAATTTAAGCAGATTGTCCGTCTACATCCTCTCTATCAAGTCGTGAAGCCTTTGACCGATCCGGACTGAATTTTGCATACCGACTTAAGCCTCGTGGAAAATATAGATCGTTCATAGAGACTGGTCACTAGGCCGCCTTCTCATGATCACAACCCTTTTGTCGCTTTGTGATAATTCGAGTAATCGTCTGTGGACTAACCGATGGCTAATAAACCCATTCTGGATGGTGATCGAAGTTATTTGTCTACGAGAAGCTGATTTATTGGTCGAAAAATTGTCAGCTTTTCAAGATTTCTGCATGTTATTTTCCGTTTTAGCATTTCCCATCAGGATAAAAAATTTAGTAGACCACTCGAGGGGTGTAGGATCAATAAAAGGGGCAAATTGGCGCAGTAAGATTTATGGCAGACGTAATCTGCGGACGTGAAAAGGGGTTGGAGCAACGAGAGAGTGGGAGTTTCGAGAGATCGCAGGATCAAATTCCCCGGCGAGCCGGAAACATTCTGCCTTCCCTTTGGTTACGGCGCGGCGCGGCGCGGCGTTCTACTCATTCAAGTTCGAGGGTTCTCCGAGGCGAACCTCCGGAACGAAGGATGCTGGGAATTCCTCCTGGGCACAGAACACGCCGCGATTTCGAAAGGAACCTAAGCGCGTGAGGCTGACGCGTGCCTTCGACACGCGATCTTCCTCTTTGACGTTCCAGGTAAGTACCTACGTCTCTCGCGACCCGACTCTGATCATCCTAATGGATTACGGCTCACTCGTGATTTAAATTGGACGAAATTGAAACCCCCTCTATTTGGCGACGGCTGCTCTCGCGGACCATGCAGCTGTTGTCCTTTTGCTGGAGCTGACTCGTGATTAATTAGCGGCAAGCGGCGATTGATAGCGTCGCTACCTGCCAATGTTGCTGCGATCGCCATCAGGAACGCTCGGTTGTTTCGCGAATATTCGGTGAGACTCTTTAAACGTTCGGAGGTCTGTTGTAAACTTGATCGTCTAATGTCTAATAAGATAATATTAAGTACATTTTTGAATATAAATAATCGCGAAAGACATTTTTCACGACACTTTTGGTTGATTGCCGTGGATTTTGCAGCGCATCGATCACCGGAGAATTCGGTATTAGCGCGAACAGCGATCGGGCGTAATCGAACGAAGTCATTCTCATCGGCCTATCAGTGTCGGGACGCGATTAAAAATTGTATAACAAGCGAATCCCCGTGAAACGACTCTCCACAAGGGAGAAAGAGCCCGCGAGGAAGCTTCATTTCGCCGGTTATCGGCAAACCATAAACGATTACGCGCATGCAAGCCCCCCCGCGTATCTAGTGTCGTCCATGGGTGTACACGGAATTCCAATGCGACCGGTGCCACCGATGCATTTCGCCCGCCAAAATCGATGAAATAACGCTTCTAAACTTCGTAAAGTGCGGTCGTTGCGTAACCGTTATGATCCGTTCTGTCTCGTATAATGTCGAGGATTATGGTAACCGGTTACCGGTGTCTGCGCTCGGAATTCTCTGCTGGGAATTCGCGAAGACGACCGCGAAAACCACGCTTGTCTTTTCCTTCTTTATTTTCTGCGTCTCTTTTCGGTTATCGGTGCACTTAACCATGTCTGATCTATATTTCTGTACCTTTGAATACCTCGGTTATATCGATTTAATCCTTAAGTATGTGCTCAAACATGATACGAATAAATTCGATTTCACATAGAATCGATGTACCTCTGAATGTAATCATTCAGAAGGTACGACTGTAATTTTACTCGTATAAAATTTTCGAAATTGTTCGCGAGCAGACCTGTCGAACTCACTGAACACAACGCGACGACGACGAGCATACCACAATTTTTCCTGTTAACAATTATCATTCCGGACCAGGTGGAACTGTCGAACGCAGTGAAAATGTTCCCGTAAAAACTAAAAGCTGAGTCGGTTCTGGAAATTCCCGGGAATAGAAATTCTGTCGGAAAAAAAGAGGCGACCAACGGACAGTGCCGAGGACGTTCGTGGGAGAACAGGACTGTTTAGAACGTGTCAGGGACGGCAGTCGAAAAATTAGTCGCTTCGGGGCTCTCACCGCCCCACGTATGGTACATACATATATACCGAAATGGTTTCGGAGCAGCCGCAAACGCGACCGTTCCGACATTATCCGAAATGGAGGGCCCAGATGGCATGATAAATGGTCGCGGGAGCAGACAACGCGACCGACACGAGCGGCTACAACGATAATAACGACGAAGACGAGAGACGTCGAAAGCCCATACAGGGCAGGGATTAGCTACGAAACGTAAGCGTCATGCGCCGCTGTTACCGATAAATAGTATTCCCTAATGGCGATATGTTTCTCCTCACCCTCTCTCGGATCCATTTCGCTACCTTCTGTCTCTCCTGTTTAATGCCGTTGCTCGCTGTATTTTACTTGCTTTAGTCCTCTCCGCTTGGCTCTTGCAGTTCCGAGAACGATAGTCATCGATAATGCTCGAACACGAACCGTGGAACCTCGCATTTTTATGGACGACGCTCGAGAAGGTAGAATTTAGGGCAATCGTTCCTTTATTTACTGTTCTCCATTTTTCATTTCATTTCAAGAGGGAAATAGTCTCGTATTCCTACTTGAAGTTTTTATTATTGTACATATACCAGGTATGTAAATATGAAACTGGAATTTTAGTATAGAGAATACACGTTTATTGTATGACAATGATACAAAATATTTTATTCGAAAGTATTGCCCATCGGTAGCTACACATTTTTCCCATCTCTCTGACAATTTGTGGATGCCACGCCAAAAAACTGTTCCTCTTTTGAGGCAAACCAGTCATCGAGCAGTCATTTTCGTACATTTTCGTAAGATGTGAAGCGCTGCTCAGTAAGTGCATGTCCCATCGATGCAAATATGTGAGTAATAATCGGATGGAGCCAAGTCTGGTGAGTAAGCCGCATGCAAAAGTATTTCCCAACTAAACGCCTCAATCGTTTCCTTTACCGGTTTTGCTGTGTGTGATGGTGCATTATCATCAAGCAAAATCACTTTGTGTTGTCTTTTTCGATATTCCGGTCGTTTTTCACACAAAGCTTGATTCAAATCGATCATTTGTTGTCGGTAGCGTTTACTATTAACGGTTTCGCCAGGTTTTAGCAGCTCATAATAGATCACACCCTTCTGATCCCACCAAACACAGAGCATTGTCTTCCGTCCATAGCGATTTGGCCTTGCAGTCGATGTCGATGGTTCGTCTGGAGTTACCCATGATCTCTTACGCTTAGGATTCTCGAAATATATCCACTTCTCATCGCCAGTCACAATTCGACGGAGAAATGACTTTCTTTTGTACCTAGCGAGCAGCATTTCACAAGTGGTTTTTCGGTTTTCCTGCTGTCTTTCATTCGGTTCATGTGGAACCAATTTTCCCATCTTCTGAATCTTTCCCATGGCTTTCAAACGTATGAAGACGGCTTCTCGTGTCACAATTAATTGATCCGCGAGTTGTTGCTGCGTTTGAGCATCATCCTCATTCAACATTGCTTGCAAATCGCAGTCTTCAAACTTTTTCGGTGGTCTTCCATGTTCTTCGTTTGTCACATCAAAATAGGCATTTTTGAATTTTTTAAACCACTCGAAGCACTGTGATTTACCAAGAGCATGCTCACCGTAAGCTTCGACAAGCATTCGATGCGATTCTGCAGCAGTTTTCTTTGAGTGGAAACAGAAAATCAATGCTGTCCGCATATCGTAGTTTCCAGGCACAAAATTCGACATGTTCAACGTGATTGAAAACTATCCTGTTGTATAAAACTTGTATGATTGTGAGTTGAAAATCTTTACCAGATGTCTAAAATCTTTACCTATGGGCAAATTCCGGTTTCATATTTACATACCTGGTAACTTATAATCCCTTCGTACAAGGTCTGCTAAACCTGCACGTTACTGATTTCTTTTTAAATAAAATTCTTCTTTGTCGTTGACAATACATAGCCAGAAAAATTCGCGAGATCGCACGGTATCCGTATATCGAGCGGTTCGGTCGTTTCGCAACAGAAAATTCCGCTCGGTATCTGGTCATAAATTCGAATTAGCTCGAACAGCGGCGGCCTCTAAAAGAAGCTTTTCGCCTCGCGTTGTAATTCAACGCGCCGCACCGTTTCGTTTCGCGCGTTCTCGCGATTCTTCCACGGTGGAAAGTCGATTGCGTTTCAATGGCCTGGCCGGAAGTGGCTGTGGCCGCGTTTCGCCGGTGAAACTTGGTTCGACGGCGACTTCCGTTTGGTTGCTCGACGGCGCGGCGCGGCGAGAAGGATCGTTCGGGTCCGTGAAAATTTCGTCGGTCAGTTGTGGTCATAAAGTGGCTCGACCGATCCCGGAATTCCTCACGTTCTCGACGCTCTGAGATGCATTTCCGTTCGGTTTCCGGCGGTGAACAGCGACCGCTTCCTGCAGAAGAAATTGCATCGAGCGTGCGAACTTCGCCGGAACCGCGCGAAAGTACACTCGAAGCGTGCTCTCGAAGACTTTCGGATCGAGAGGAAAAGTGGGACTGAGTGCTACCTCGTCAGACAGTGTTACGAGTAAATTTTTTTTCTTCGTATTTTTATCGGTACTTCCGTAGCGTATTCACTGTAGAATAATCGGTTGAAGGGTGAGGTTCTACTGGAATGGATAAGGTCACAGCAGAAATGAAATATACAGGTGGATTATTCCACGAACAAACGAATAAATCTATTATACTAACGCAAGTAGTTTTAGGGGATGATTCTATTGTACATTTTAAGAAATGGAAATCGGTCACAATTGTTACTGCATACTTGAATCACACAGCCAGAACCAGGCAACATAGTACCACTACTAATACCCTCGTCTCCTCATCGGTTGCCTCGCTGGAGACTTTTTCTCGTGGAGACCCGGACTGTAAGACTTCATCAGAGTTAGGGAGGCTAGGCTGCATTTGTAAGTTCTGGCTAGTCTCCAGCTTTCATGGACTGGACCTGTTCTGTGCCACTAATACTCCTTTTTTCTCATTGACTGGCTATTTGTGGATGTTAAATGCTGGGATGTTGTTACCCTTAGGTCGCAGTAATCTTTCAATCTAAATCCTCATCATCGTTCTCTTTCTCTGTCTACAGTGATGTTCCGCTAGATTATTTTTACATCGTCTTCTTCGATTTGATTTCTATAAATTTAATTATTTACCTTAGCGTGATATTGGTCTTTTAAAGTATGATCTGTTGGATCGTCTCCTTTTCCGAAACACTCCCCTGAGCCAATCATTTCGCTTTTCCTTGAAATAAAGAGCGGATTTCCTTGATATCAGAAAACCGTAGAACCAAAGTCCCGCAAAACCACGGCTCTAATAAAAGTTAAAGCCTGACCCACGGGGGCAGCTCATTAATTCGTCTGGGTCGCACTAGGGGTCTCGGGAATCGGATCAAGGGGGTTGATCCCGTCTCGACGGGGGCATTCCCCGTTGAATCACCTTCTCCCAAAAGATTTTCCCCTGTAGCAGACGAGAGGGGGAAACGAGGAGTTGAGTTGGCGCGAGGGTGGTGGAAAGAAGGGGCGTGTGCGGAGAAAAAGTGCGTGGAGGGTAGAAGTTTAGGGGTGTTGGAAGAGTTGCCTGGTGAAAAACGCGGCGTTCCCTCGCCGGGCCGCGTTCTCATTGCATATTCAACGGGATGGCACGTAGGTACACGTGTGTACCTGACGCTGCAAATGTAGAAAAAGGGGACGGTTCGGCCTGATGTACGAGCTCGAAAATAGGGGCGACGCTAAAGGAGCGGTAGGGATGCTAAGGGGGTTGGACAGGGGAGTCTCGACGGCCACGCGGAAGTGTGATTAAATGCTTACGCGTGGAATAAACCGCGACTTCCTCCTTTTTCCCGCGTCCCCTGACCCTGTAACAGTCGCGCGCGCGGAACGCAGTGCGTTTTTCAAGCGTTCGTTACCCGGCCGCCTTTGTCGTCTTTGTTTCCTTTCGTTGTAATTGTCGGTTTCACCGGCGTTGAATTATTCAATTTTAATTTGCACCCCTGGTCCGCCTACGTTTCCGCGTGCATTTACGTCTGTGTACCTAAGTATATGTACATGTTTCCACCTGTGTACGCAGCTTTATGTGCGCGCGGGGCTTTCCAGTCGCCCCCGGGCTTAATGCGAACGGAATTTTGTTGTTGACTCGGCGCTTTGTTTGCCTTTTTCGGCACGCGATTGTACCAGTTCACGCGGAAATGTTGGCACGGAAGAGGTGCGAAGCATTTTCTTTTTGCTTTTTGTTTTTGTTCTGCGGTTTCTCGGTTAGGATGGAGAAATTTCTGCACGGTGTTTTTCGACCAGATGATCCTGTTCCGCCGCGGCGAAATACACAGCGCCGCGAGCCGCGCGCCGGCTGATTATTATTTAGCTGCGCTCTTGTATTACCCGCCGCGGGCGCATTTTGAGTTGCCGCAGATTCGGTGAATATTTAAATACAGCGACACGAGGTATGTTTTCTGCACTGAGATTCGTTTGGGTATTGCGAGTGGACCGTCCGAGGGGATTCAGTTCAGCTACAGCGTAGTTAATTTTGCAAAACTTTGTTTGGTCGATGGGATTCTTAAAATTCCATCTTCTCACGCTGACAATAAAATTGCCACCGGCAGACAACATACTGTGTACAGCATACTATACAAAATTCATACCCAAAATTCCTACAGATGCCAATTTTGCTGCTCACGCATTCCGAACGCGAAAAGCCAAACCCGTCTCTCGTCAAAGCAAATAAAACAATAGAAAATTCGCACAAAACGCTACAAAGGGACAAAGCTAATTCCACAGCGCCTTCAAACAATTATAAAAGGGTTCACAGAAGCGTTGCACAGTCAAAAAACACGCGCGTAGATTCCAACGAAACAGGTGAAAAGCTCTCGAATTGTGGAAACATCCCTGCGACTTTGGCTCTCCCGTAACACGTTGGGCATTGTTCCTTCGCATTGTTCGATAAATACACGCGCCGACACGTGCACGGCCTGTACACGCGAAAAAAGGATCGGGACAGCGAGGAAGGGGTGGATGTGTTTCGAGGGGTAAGCGATGTAGGAAACACACTCCTGGACGCGTTAGCTGGAAAAAGCTCGGCTCTGATCGGGTAGGGTGGTACGTCCGCATGCAAACGCGGGGCTAAACGTCCGCGAGCGAGGAAGGGACGTCGACAAATTAAACTGATTTATATTATTTCCCCCGGAAGCAACATTAATCTTGTGGCGCTGCAAGAAATTGCCGACGCGGTTCTAGCAGTTCATTTTCTAAAAAATGACTTGTCTCGTATCGGGGTATTTAATGCATCTATGTACATTGCTTTCCAAATGTTTAGCGATGCTGAAAAATTAAAATTAGTACAAGCATTTAAAAATGAACATTTTGTCAGTATGATTTTCTGCGATGGAACAGAGAGGACACTTATCAAAAATAAGAGCGAAAAATAGGAGCAGAAAAATTGGTAGTTTCGCGAAACACGCGAAATCTCGATTAATCGTCGCGCGGGATACTGTTTTATTCCGCGACAATAAAAATGCCGGGTAAAGGACGTTAACGGGGAGAACGGGGGAGAAATCGTCGAAATGAATCGGTGGCCGTAAAATGAAGCGTGTCGCGCGTCCCCCGCGTCATTCTTAGTTTGTTTATTGCCGTGCGTACGTAGTTACCCGTTGCGTTAAATTCGTTCGCTGTCTTGACTGATGTACGAGCCGAAACGGAGATGGCGATGCAACGTGATGCATCGCAAACACCGTTTGCCGTGCTTAACGACCGTGCTTTTGATCGGCCGCGGCCCGCGGCCCGCGGCCCGGGGCCGGGGCCGGGAGAGGGGCGTTGCGAATTAACGGACTTTATGTCGCTTTCATTTACGTTCGATGGTTCGTCGTGTGTCTCTCTGATGGCGACGAATTTTTTGGCGAGATTGCCAGGATTGATCGAGGAAACGACCGATGCCAGTCGTATAAAAGGATTGCGGAGATAGCGTTCGTACCATATATGTAGAGATGTCATCCGTTCATACGGAGATAGCTGTTCCACTGCTCCGTTGACTGAATGGAATTTCAGTAGTTGACGCATGCAAGTATAATATACATATATTCAACTTTTAATAAACCATAAGCCATACTAAAGAAGCACATGTATTTCATGCGAATTATTAGGGCATGAATTTCATAAATTTACGAGTTTACATTCTAAAGTGATCAATTTTCATGCGAACGTTTTGCTACCCTGTATTCTTGGTATTATCATAAATTTTATGAATAATCTACCATATTTAAAAATCCTGAGCCATGGGGCACGGACATTTGTTAATACATCACCATTCAAACAAACGTTCTGGACCAGATGAAAATCAATCGATAAATAAAGTCCAAATTAAATTGCATTCTTCATCGAAATTTTCGCACTTCCGCAAACAAGTGTCCCCAAACACGGCAGTCTAATCACAAGTCAGACACGGTGCATACAACTCGAGTAGTGGAATCCATCCCCTTCTCCACCCTTTCTGTTTCCAATCTTATCGCCCGGCAGCCGCGGAAAGGAACACAGAGATAGACCGAAAGGAACGTGTGCGAGAGACGGCGAGAGCGAAGCGTGTGTGTACAGGTCTCGAAAAAATACGGAGAGACACGAGTGTAAAGGAGTCGCGAAAGCAAACAATCACGTTCGGTCAAGGTAAACAGAGGGAAGTTTCACCGGAGGGGTTGGAAAGTCCCGTTCGAAGGGGATAAAGGGGGTTGAAGGGGGTGAGTGGGCAGCCGACAAAGTCGAAACCGGAGGAAAGCCGGGACAGTAATCCGAGAAAGCGTGGATGGTGTGTATGTGCTTGCGTCTTTGCCAAAGGAAACCCGACCCTTTCGAGACGTCTCCGTCTTTCTTTAGGGGGCGGGGGGATGAAACCGCCCCTGGCTGGCATTCCTTGCACGCGTTGTTTCGCTAATTGTGACTGGCCCCTTTGTTTCCGCCATATTTCTCGAGGAAATTAAAATTTGTCCGCGACCTCCCTAGCCCCTTCTTCCAATTCCTTCCTCCAATTCCTGCACTTTTCATTTTTTCGGCTCCTTTTTTCGCCTTTGTCTCCGGCCGCGAGACGCGCGGAATTGAGAACATTTTCTTCAGGCCGCGATGGACGCTCTCCACCACCGTTCGCGAAATTAAAGTGGCTCGTCCTCCGCCAATGGCTGGTAAACTTTTTTCAGCGAGATGCGGTCGTGACGGTTGCAGGCCACTTCGACGCTGCATACAATGCGTTTACTCATTGTTCGCGGCGCTCGATCCGCGCTTTTAATTAATTTTTAACGCTCGAGTGTCCTGCAGTTGCTAACCGTAAATGCGAACAAAGGCTGTTTATTCATGAGCTTCCGGATGCAGCGATTTGGGCCACGTTGAATGCCAGCCATGTTTTCGTGTTTTCATTGTTTTTGCCCAAGGAGCACCAGAGAGCTTGCGAGAGCTATGGTTAGGGGCAATGATGTCAGAGGTGTGCATAGAGGTGTACAATAGCTTGGTAGTAATGGAGCTGTCTGTCTTGTGGGCGGGGCCATAGAGGCATGGTCTCGCTGCTCGCGATGCTTCTCGCGATGCTTCTCGAGCTGCAACTGTGCCCCGTGGGGCAAAATCTCTGCTCTCTTCGGAGCTTTAAACTTTCAGTAGAATTTTCGTTTGGTTGTGATCGGAAAAAAATGTAATACAATGCATACAATACATGACAAAACACGTAAAATCTGAAATTCTTTCAGCCAATTAACTAATAATAAACGTATCGACACTGAACGGAGAAAACCGGTGAAAAATCGTGGATTTTTTCTCTAGTTTGAATAAGATAAATCAATGAGATTAAGACGGTTCGCAAGAGCGATCCAAGCAAGTGTAACATTGAACGTTTAAAGAAGGGGCAGGAATCCAATTACCAGATTTCACAGGGCTCGCAATTAGTATAGTATTTGAACACTGTTCCGTCGGATTACGAACTACAATGCCCCTTCCACGGTTCATTAGCGGATCAAAGTTTTATAAGTTCGACACCACCATAAGAGACTGCATTCGAGAATACGTTAATGAAGAATCAATGGAGCCAGCACGCCGAGCCGCGCCGCGCCGACTAGCGACTGTGGAATCGCTTCATCTTGAATACAGAAAGTGATTTTCAGACGGGGGGGGGGAGGGTCTATTACGTTGCCAACGGAGTTCTTCAGGGTTCTCATTAAATATTGATTTAATTAATAATCTTGGAATTAGCGCGAGCTCGTGTTACATTATTGAAATTATATCGCGGGCTTGGCTGCCAGCCTCTGTAACGTATACGACTAGGTTATGCGAATAAGATGATCATTTTCGAATTATTATAATAATTAGACTTTGTAAAATTTCCGAATTGTTAATACACATTAATATTAATATTTTATGTCATAAACGAAAAATTGAAATACCAGGTATGTAAATATAAAACCGGAATTTTTACATAGAAAATGCACGTTTAGTGTATGACAATGATACAAAACATTTTATTCGAAGTATTGCCCATCGGTAGCTACACATTTTTCCCATCTCTCTGACAATTTGTGGATGCCACGCCAAAAAAATTGTTCCTCTTTTGAGGCAAACCAGTCATTCGGGCATTTTCGTACATTTTCGCAAGATGTGAAGCGCTGCTCAGTAAGTGCGTGTCCCATCAATGCAAATATGTGAGTAATAATCGGATGGAGCCAAGTCTGGTGAGTAAGCCGCATGCGAAAGTATTTCTCTCAACTAAACGCCTCAATCGTTTCATTTACCGGTTTTGCTGTGTGTGATGGTGCATTATCATGAAGCAAAACTTCTTTGTGTTGTCCTTTTTTAATATTCCGGTTGTTTTTCACGCAATTTGTTGTCGGTAGCGTTTACTATTAACGGTTTCGCCAGGTTTTAGCAGCTCATAATAGATCACACCCTTCTGATCCCACCAAACACAGAGCATTGTCTTCCGTCCATAGCGATTTGGCCTTGCAGTCGATGTCGATGGTTCGCCTGGAGTTACCCATGATCTCTTACGCTTAGGATTCTCGAAATATATCCACTTCTCATCGCCAGTCACAATTCGACGGAGAAATGACTTTCTTTTGTACCTAGCGAGCAGCATTTCACAAGTGGTTTTTCGGTTTTCCTGCTGTCTTTCATTCGGTTCATGTGGAACCAATTTTCCCATCTTCTGAATCTTTCCCATGGCTTTCAAACGTATGAAGACGGCTTCTCGTGTCACAATTAATTGATCCGCGAGTTGTTGCTGCATTTGAGCATCATCCTCATTCAACATTGCTTGCAAATCGCAGTCTTCAAACTTTTTCGGTGGTCTTCCACGTTCTTCGTTTGTCACATCAAAATCGGCATTTTTGAATTTTTTAAACCACTTAAAGCACTGTGATTTACCAAGAGCATGCTTACCGTAAGCTTCGACAAGCATTCGATGCGATTCTGCAGCAGTTTTCTTCGAATGGAAACAGAAAATCAATGCTGTCCGCATATCGTAGTTTCCAGGCACAAAATTCGACATGTTCAACGTTATTGAAAACTATGATGTTGTATGAAACTTGTATGGTTGTGAGTTGAAAATCTGTACCAGATGTCAAAACAAGAAAATGGCGCCAACGACGCGGTTTGACGGTAACTACATTAACAGCTAGAGCCACCTATGGGCAAATTCCAGTTTCATATTTACTGTATCTGGTAATTTCCGTAAAATCAAGTCATGTGTGTTTCGTGTGTAGTTAATGACCATGTAGAATTAGAAAATCAGAAATATAATTTCCGGGTGTAAAATCGCGAATAAAATGGAGCCGGTAGGAAACGTCGAGGGAACAAAACGAGAGGGGTTGAACGGACGGACGTGTTTTTTCCTCCTCGGACGATGCTCGATGCTCGATGCTCGATGCTCGAGATTAATAAAATTAGTCAGTTAGTCCTCGGATAAATGTTGCCCCCGATGGCCACGGCCGGGCCGGATAACGACCCTCCAGCTACAGAGATTCAACATCCGCGCTTGGTAAAACGAGCAAAAGCTAGCGGCGCGGCGCGGCGCGGCCGCCACGCATACATATACCGCGTTGGCCCTCTGCAACGGCTAACGAGAGAATTTTCGAGGGAAGAAAGATATATCCCGTGGCGGTGAATTCGTAATTGTGTTACCGTTGAATTTACCGGCAGGATGGAGTAATTAAGTCCCGTTTCTTGCGAGCCTCGTCCGCTTCAACGTCGCGGTTCTCTCGGCCATTCGCTGTTCAACGAGCTAATACGACGATCGAGGACGAAAATCGCACGGTTTCGCATATAGAGTAGCTGCACTCGCCACTCTGATTTTCTTCCATTCTTTCCGGTGCGGCGCAGCAATTAAAATCTCTTTACCTGTAACGAGACGCAATTATAATTAATTCCCCGTGAAATAATTACTCGCGAAAATATTTGACGAATTCGACTACGCTCCACTGCTGGACTCTACAATTAAATAAAATGTTTCGTCGCGCGGGTACTGTGAGAAATAAAATAAACATTCGCTCGAAGTGCCGTCGATCAATTCGGTTTATTCATAGGCTATAGGTGAATTTTATGTGTTTATGAGACCGCTGAACGAATTGATTTAGTCGCGTTGAATTATTTTCGGAAACGATCGGAGAACCATAAAGAGATCTGTGTATTGGTATAAAAAAGTTGATTGTTTGATGGTTGTAAATTGATTTGAGATGAATATTGACCGATTATTTTGTTCACAGGGTCACGGAGTGTATTAGTGTGCAACTGAAGCTACGTTGTATCAAGCAGGGCAGGTAAGCACCTTGAAAGAATACAAATTATAAACATTTACTACTACACTTATTTAATACTAAGGAATTCGGCGGAAATGAAATAAAATAATGAATTGGTTCGATGCAAATTCAAAGTTACATATATATATATATATATATATATATATATTTGCAAAATTTTTGAGCTATGCATTCGGTAAAGTACAAATTGAATGGCGAAGTATCTGGAAGAAAATTTAATTAAACGAGATAATTTTTGACACAGTGAAGTAAAGATTGAAAAGCACGGTACCTCTAAACAGAATTTAACGAGATTACTTTGATGATGAATATTTAGAAATTTTTCGAGTTTAAAGCTATTTGATCAAGTTGCAATTGAATAGCATAGCATTTCGATAGAAAAATTTAATAAAAATTGTCCGGTGCACTATGAGTTCCAATATAATTACGAATTCATAAAATACAGAGAGGAGAAAAACACATTGACACGAATTTTAAGAATCCATCGAATAAAGAGGAGTTTCGATGAAATAAAAATGAAACCGCCCGGTACACCTCGCTATAAAAATTTTCTACAAACATTTCGCATTCCCACAATAAACTCGAACATGTAGGGATTGATCGAACGCAGAGGAATTCCTTGACCTAAAAATTGAGTGGCGCGGGGCAAATCGATATAAAAATTTAATAAAAATACTCGAACGCAAAGCTGGACAAACGAACGCGAACTCACAGGTTCAGGAATTCATTAGACGGGGAAGAATTCAGTGCAACAAAAATTGTTTCGAATTGGTCGCAGGGAATGGGTTCATTCGAGCCCACTTTCATTAAATTTTTCACGTGGAGGGGAGGAGAATACTTCCGTTGGAGATGGTGATCATCCAGATCCGTGCACTATGGAAATTTCGAGGACTATGCTCTCCCGCCGCGCCGCGCCGTGCCGGTCTCCGTGACGACGATTACCGTGGTTAATTCCGGGGAACGTTGGTAACTGTTTCCCCTGACTGGCGAAAATCCTCTCGTTAGTGAACGGTAACCGTATCGTTTGTTCATTTCGCACCGGTCCGAGAGAATGGATCCCCGGTGTTTAGGATGGATTCGAATATGGTTATCGTCGGGTAACGAACTTTCCACTCACGCTGATGAACTCTCCTCTTTTCCCTTTATTGGGTTTCGATGGCCCGGAAAGAGGACGTCGCGCGTCGCGTCCCGAAGAATGATTGAGTGCGCGAAATCGCTCGATCGCTTCAACGCCGACGGTTTGCGGGCCCATTTGGCCAGCTACGCGAATAATGTGAGCCGTGACAATTTATTGCACCGGCGAAATTCCCCACTTATCGGCTGGGTCGCTTCGCGCAAAATAGAATTTTCAAAGCGACGCTCGTGAAAACTGAAGACAATTCAATGTCTCGTAGTGGAGGTTGGAAAATGTTTTATTGCCCGATTACGGGTTCGGGTCGGGTCGGGAAATTTGTTCGGGTTCGGGTCGGGGTCCCGAAAGTTTGCAATATTCGGGTACCCGAAGTTAAAGTTGTATTTATATATGTAATTATAATGCTGCTTTATGATTTTTCAGTTCAATGTTTTATTTTCAGTGGCAGGTTCAGAATAATTTCGAATACATTATGTGAAATAACAGTATTTTATTTTAAATTCGCCTGTAAGAAGCATCATTGCTCTACTTTTTCCGATATAAGTTTTGTTCTCGTGGCTGTGACAATATTTCCAACGTCAGAAAACAATTTTCTCCACACATTATCTCGGTAGCTTCTTGTATTGGTTGAAGAACGGTTACTATGGCATCAGCAAGCTTCCATTCATCAGCATTCAAATTTTATAGCATATGTGTTTCACATAATGTCATGATTAATGGTTCGCGTAAAAGTATTAGTCGTTGTAACATGGCATACATTGTATTCCACTGTGTGTCTACGTCTTCTATCAATTGGAGAGGTTTTTCATGAGGATTATTAGTCAATTGCATGTGTAAAAACTTATTCATTATTAGAAAATTATCCAACTCTATCTCAATATCTACCAATGTACATTGGTCTGATAAATGTAATTAAACCAGATAAAACGCAAACTGAAAAAGCTATCGAAATTTCTAATTATTTGTCTAACGCATTGAAGGTAATTCTGTTATTTTTTTAATTCGTTGAGTCCGAAACCAATTAAAAGCTGTACATGTAACACAATATTTCGCTTACAGATGCGTTTTGAATCCATTACAAAGGACGAAATAGTCGTTCATACGATGTTGCTAGATCCACGGTTTAAGGATCTCCTTTTTATCACCAGAAGAAGAAAGATGGGAGGCTATAAATAGTTTAAATCAAAAAATTGAAAATATGGCAAATGCGATAGATGTCGACCAATATAGCAATTTGACGAGCACGTCAACCACACGTCAAAACGATGGTATTTCTCCAATATTATTTATAATTAAATTACTTTTGACAATTTTTAATTACATCAGCAAATGTACTTTTTAAATTTTAATTCGTTTCATAGAACAACCTTCCAAATTAAGTGTGGAAACAGAAAGAATACCGCTTTCCAGTTTCGCATAAACGAAGAAGCCCAAATTTACTTTTCAGAAAGCGCTGCTCCTCGAAACACTGAGATAATAGAATGGTCGAAATACAATTGTAAACGACTACCTATATTTGCCGAAACAGCAAGACAATACCTTGGCATTCCTGCCACTCAAGTATCCAGCGAATGATTGTTTTCTGACGCTGGAAATATTGTCACAGCCACGAGAACAAAACGGAAAAAGTAGAGCAATTATGCTTCCTACACGCGAATTTAAAATAAAATACTGTTATTTCACATAATGTATTCGAAATTATTTCTTTTCGTCGCGAAGTTCGAGAACCGATTACACGGGAAATACAGAAATCATTCTGAACCTGCCAGTGAAAATAAAAGATTGAACTGAAAAATCATAAAACAGCATTATACTTGCATATATAAATACAACTTTAACTTCGGGTACCCGAATATTGCAAACTTTCGGGACCCCGACCCGACTGTCATTTCGGGTACCCGAAGTTTATAAACTTTCGGCATCCCGACCCGACCCGACCCGATCATTGCCCGACTTGACTCGAGATTTCGGGTACCCGCACACCCCTACCGATTACCTATATTTCAAATAAAAATGGTCGCAAACAGCAGCCGTACAGAAGCAAATTGAAAATAATGTATTGACATTTCCAGATTCTTTTAATAACTTCGTTATCGTAAATTGCCCCTACTCGTTTTTGCTACAAATAAATCAACTCCGCTATCTATTGATGGCCTTCGCATGAAAGCATGTACAATTAAACTCATGTTGCGAAAGGTAAGCATACTATTGCTTTCGTCGAAGCGTTATACAACATTCTTATTTTCCATTCGAGTTGTCGCCATAGAAATATCTTTCATTGTCGCGATTCTCGCAACCGACCGACAATTCTCTCCGTCAATGATACAGCATCTTCGGGCGACCAGCGACCGGCGACCGGCGACCGGCGACCGGCGACGAATAACGCATAACGAATAACGAATGACGCAAAGGTTGCGTCATCGGTCTCGAACTAGCTTCGCCTGTATTAGTCATTATAATTTGAGCGCAGAAAACACTCCACGCTACGACTCTCCCCAGGTTGGTTGATAACATTATCATTCGGTCCTTCGCGCCATTCTTTCGCGGGCGTTTCATCTGGTAATTGGATTGCCGTGCAACCAACTGAAAACAAAAAAAGAGTGAAAGAAGAAAGGAGGAACGACGACTATGTATATGTACATGGCGCGCCGCGCCGACGACGCGCAACGACGACGACGATGGGGCAACGGGAATTGTATCATATGAAAATACAAAGAGAAGCTCGAACTTCCGGAAGGATAAGCCGTGCATTTGATATTACAACCGACGTAATTTCCCACGAAAGCGGAAACGGGAACGAACACCGGAGAATGGGATAACGAGATTTGGTATGGGCGAACGAATGGAAGCGAATGATGGTAAAAGCGTGTAACTTACAGTTAGTACCAGCGGGGAAACGAATGGCAGAAAAATGGCTCCGGACAACTTGCACGGTGTTTTTCATTTATCGCGGACAATGTGGAGACCGATATACAGTAAATTCTCTATAGCCGCAAACGCATCGGGTGGATTTCTTTGCATCTATCGATCTTGGTCCTACTTTTTTTCGAGCTTCAAAGACCGAGCCGAACGTAGAGAAGGACAGCGCGTGTAACGCGAGACCACGCGCGGGCCTTCGAACTGTGCCGGCGACTGCGACTCTCCGCGTCCCTTTCTTCCATATACGCTGTCCTTCCTTGCGTTCGAAACTCTCATCGTCAATTAAACCACTAAATTCAGTTCAAATTATATCGTGTTTGGTATCATTTTGCATTAGAAAAATGCCAGGAATATGTTGGTGAAAGTCCCATGAAAAAATAATGGAAAATAAAGAAGATGGAATTTTGGTATAACGTTATGATGACTCACGGGCGTTTGAACTGTGCCGACGACTGCGACTCTCCGCGTCGCGTTAGTAGTGGTTCACACCGATATACCGAGCCGAGATCAGTGTATTGAGTTGGAGGGGATATTTTATTGGTGTCTGTCGTGCACGCCCTGTTTGCGACTATAGAGAATTTACTGTACTAATTAATTCATCTAGGCCCTGGGAAATTCGGAGAGCAATTCTTTTACGAATCGACATTTCTTAACAATTACAATAATCGATAAATTAGAAATATTAAAACCCGTGATTTTAGCGCGTCCCGTGAGCCGAGCGTTAATTCCAAATTTGATAGGTTGAAAAATCGGAGAAAACTGTAGTGGCTGAACACCGGCGCGGCGCGGCGGGATCGGTAAACGATCGCGAGCACGTGCGAATTCCCATAAGCAAACGCCCGTGGCGATAAGTGAATGAGACAAAGAGTCGAATCGAGTTCAAATAATCAGGCTCCGGTGTGAATAAACTAGGGGCTGTTTCCCCTGGGCGGGGCAGCGTAAATGCTAGCGCAAATATCCGAGATAAACGCACGGGGAAAGTTGAACGTGCCCCATCCGATTTGTCACTCTTTTTCCGTGAGCTCGTTTATTTTTCGTCTTTTTTCTGCTGTTGTTATATATTCCGGGAACCGACCGTTAAATAGCGAGATCGACGATCGCGCGTCGCGTCGCGTCGCGTCGCGTCGGCCCCACAGTCGGGGAACAGGAAAATGAAAAATTAAAAATTACTCGTGGCCCCGTTTATCTGACTACGGTCATCGCGCGTTGTCCGGACACGCGATTATTCGATAAACACACGGTGGTGATCCGCGAAGCCGTGTTCGTTCGCCGGGGCTGGTATTTCGTTGCGTAAAATTTCGCACTTATAAATGCGTTCCGAACGATCGTATCGTAATTTAGCGTTCCGCGGAACATTCGAACAAACTGCGAAGATTTTACGAGCTGCTTTTAAGTGGCAAACGTGTTGCGTTGTCGCAGCGACAATTGTTTAACCGTACTATCTGATAATTTGCGCTTGACCAAATGTCAACTATTTTCTTAAGTTAAAAAGAAAATTGAAATGTTCGAAGAGTTTTGTGCATCATAAATAGACAGCGGATTTTATGCATTTATGACAAAAATGGCTAGATACAATTTAATACAGTAAAAACATTAGAAGAATTAAAAAATGCGATTACATTATTTTCAACGTATGAAACATATTAAAAGACAAAATAAATAAATAAATTTATATTGTATATTCCAGTTTGTTGTAATTCCGAGGTAGAAAATGTTTATTTTGCACATAAATAAAGGAAATCTGAGGTACATATAAAATGCATGAAATTTTTATTATTTATTCTGCTCAATGGGTTTAAAGAGATAGGTGTAAGGAATATCGAAATAGCGAACGTCGAGAGCGGGCAGCGTACGGATCGACGCGACAGCGCGACGCGTACCCTTCAGGTAAAACCCAGAGCATTTGGGGGTGCAGGTAGCGAACACGCTGGCAACAAGGTGTCCTTAGGACTAGAGTTTACCTGAGCCATTCTCATTCTTCCAGTCATTCTTCCAGTGACGCTCGGAGTGTCAAGTACTCAGAGATCATTAATAAATCGCACTCTTGGCGGACGGCTTCACCGTCAATAGTTGTTCTTATTTATCGCCCACACCAGTCATCCTTGTTACCTAACGCATAGGTTTAGCTCATATATAATATTATTTTCCTACATAGGATATTACCGAAATATTTTCAGATGCTTCGGTTGATTATATGGTACATTATACATACTGGTTAGTAGCAGTGCGTGCTTATCGCTGCAAGACGAGCGTGTTAGATAATTTATAGCGGAACAGTCGGCGAACGGGACAAACTACTTTATCAGGAGACGAGTGGACGGCCTCTCTTCATTTGCATCAGAATCGGCGCAACTATAACTACACGTGATTTTGTAGATCGTAACGGACACGCTTAGTCGGAACCGGCGCGGCGCGGCGCGGCGGCGGTGCTGTAAATTTTGTACCAGTGCTACCAATCGCTGTGGGATCGCTGAACAACCAGCTCGAAACAAGATCCTCGTGATTTCGTGGAGTCGTTTCGACCCGGCAATTATGCTTCTCGTTGAAGAAAACAGTTTCCCGATGACTTTAACAGCCGCAACGGAATCCGCTCAATGAACGAACGTAAACATCACAAATGAAACAAATCATAGAATGAAATAAAAATTGAGAAATTCCGCTGCATACAAAAAAGTTACATTGAATATATTGTTGTAAGCATTCATTTTTGGTTATGAAGAAATAATTTTCTGAAAAATAAAGATTTCCAGTAGAATGTTGAAACCATTGGCGCTAGGAGTTTCGATAGAAAGTCATTTCGATAAGTAGGAAGAAATTTCGATTTCCGGGAATTAAGTTTGCACGGAGCAGGGGATGAAAAACCGATTCCATAAATTGTTTTATGTTCTCGTGTCCCGATCCTCTCCAATTAAAGGGTTAAAGTCCCTAATCCGTCATTAAATCCAATGTTCCATTACACCCGATTCCTTTCCAGCCTTTCAACCCCTATTCTACTCCGAACGCGAGAGAGCCACGACTTTCTATATTTCTCTCTTCGTTTGAAACGAAACCAACTCTTCTATTTCTCCAGAAATTTATCAATCCGCTATCGATCTTCCTTTATTTTACAAACCCGCGGGAAAGTTCCCGCTCCCGATGCCTCCGCCTTTCATCTCTGACTCCCATAATTCCTCCCCTTTTTATCGCGATAAATTGCTGCCAATAAATCCAGGTTGATAAATTAGCATAAGAATATCCCATCGGACACCGAATGCGCAGTTCCTGCTGAAAATTCCCATTCTCGAATTAACCCTTATGCTAATTGCCTACTGAAATCACCAAAAAGTCGATGATCCAGCTTTATAAAATATAAACATTCTCATTTTATGCGATACTATTCTCTCTTCCTTCGGCGATGCTATTTATGTGCAAAATTATTGAAAAATCGCCGAATTTTTGTGGCCAAGCCAATTTTATCCACTTTCAGCTGGTCTGGTGCTTCAAAATTATTTAATTCTCTCGAGAGACCATAAAAAGGCTCTTTTCGTGGAAACCATGCTCAATCGAGGGCTAATACTATTACCAGGGGCTCGGCGAACGTTCAATTCACTGCGACAATATCTCTCGATCGTTTCGGCAAGTGCAATGCTTGCGGAAATGCCGGAATCGAAATGAAAAATTAAAGCCGGACTGAAACAGCGCTAGCTAACCATTCGACAACCGCAATGTCTGTTATCTACAACCTCCATGCTTGAATTCCATTTACTACGCGAATGGATCTCGACCCCAAGAATCTCTTTAAAATATTTCTTCGAACGTTCTACACTAGGCATGTACGTATGACTCGAGGTACATATGCACTTACATTTATTTTATTCAGGCACAGGAAAACAGGTGAACAGAAATTTCTAGGAATTTATTAGACAGAATAGCAAACGAAATTCGATAATAACGGCTAATGACACGGTTCAAGGGTACCCGACTTATTCGCCGAGATGACTGCAAATGGCCTTAGAGGGCCATTTTCCCGCGTCAGATCTCCAAAGACAGAAAATACGATCGATTTAACCGGTGCACTTCAAAGGAGCGGTCTCCGAGAGGACCGTTTGTCTCAGCGAGCAGTCGGTTTCTTTGCTCTTGGTAACGCGATGCTCGGATTCGAATTAGCGGAGAATCCTTGGATCGAGAGCGAAAGAAGAGACACGCAAATGGACGTCATAAAGGTAGCCAAGCCAGCTTTGAACACCGGCGCGCGGCGCGGCGCGGAGCGGCGCGGCACCGAAAGGAGCGGTATTAAGCCGTTTGAATATTTCCTTCTTCGCGATTCTTTGCTAAGACTGGCAGCAATCTTTCGGATTACCGGGCAGCATTCCTTTTCGTCGGATCAAAAGTATCGCGTCCTTTGCTTCGAGCTTTGTCCTGTCAAGATCTTAACTTGATCGGAACCCGTTTATTTCTTCCACGATTATTTTTAAACAAACTGCTCCCTGTTTGTACAAAACATTCGTGAATTTATTTAGCTACGAAATATTTGTTTTCTAAGTGAATTAGCGATGGAACTTCCACAATATTTTATCGGTCTGGACCAGACGGAATCGACGTATCGATTCGAATCGGCGCGTTTTCAACGAGCGCCGCGCCGGGCGTACGCAACGTTACGCATTGCGTGGCTCGTAAAGCTTGAACCGATAAAGAGCCGAGGAATAACTCGCTGGACAAAAGGTGAATACCGAACAAGGATAAATGCCGTCGAAAGGTGAAATCGATCGGGTTCCCGCGGTGATTTCGTCTGTTTCCACAAGCGGCAGCGCGGCGTATACCTTCGAGTGGCCGAGCGCCGAGCGCCGAGCGACCGCGAACTTTATGGCGGCGCGTATAAATGGCGTGAGAAGCGCCGCGCGCCGCGCGCCCCCAGATTCACGACCAAGATTGCTCAATTTATACGAAAACGGACCTTTTCGCGTGCTCTACAAAATATCCCCCGCATTGTTCTTTCTATCCGATTCTCCGGTGGTCCCGCACCGTTTTCCTTGAAATAATTACAGTCGGATGCCGACAGACCAAATCTTTTCTACCAATCAGACGCGTCGTCGGAGCTCGCGTTTTTATTTTCGCGACATAGAATTTCTCGGAAAGTATTTATGAGTACGTATATGTATAGAGAGCCGCGAGAATGAGACCTACGATTGTCTAGCTGTACTAGTTTCGCTTAAAAGGTCTGTGTTTGTACTAACCGATATATATACAACGTGAAAAATTTTTTAACATTTATGTACAGACTTTACGCAGACATCTGTTCTGAAAAAGAAAGTCGATCGAGAGCGACACAGTTCTCTCCGAGTGCTTGCAAGTTGCAACGATGCAACGGTGCATCATTCAGTCAAAGTCGTTGCACCAGAAGTCGACGGCAAAGCGGAGAGATTCCGAGAGTGTTGTGGAACGGAGCGGAGTTGATCTCGCGTGTGTGTCGGTGGCGCGGCGTACGATATTGAACGACATGAGATAGTATGCGGTCCACGCACGATAGTAGTTTACGATTATGTATATTCGCCGGTGTTGCACGAAGTTCCGACATTCAATAATGGGGAACTATGCCGCGCAACAATCTATACTATCTACGATGTGCCTCGCGATCGTTCGTATTAATGTACGGCCGCATCGCCGCGACGTTTAACGGCTTGTGATGTGTCTGGCGTGGTTCGACGATAGCAGCGAGCTTCAAACGCGAGCCACCATTCAAAGACGAACGCCTCCGCGTAAATTAACAATATCAAACAACCGGCCGCGAACTTCCGAAACAATTCAACGACCCTTATCAAAGACGATATAGCGCGTTCGTCTCAAGCCACCAAGACGATCACGAGTTTATGCGCCACGATGATAACGCGGAAATTCGGCTCGAAATGCCGCGCCGACTTCGATTTTCTTCTAAACAACTGAAAATTATCAATACTTAACACATTGTTGACCGGCAATTTTACGGTAAAACAATCTAAATAAACTTCAATAAACTTTATTTACACATAATGAATTAGGATGAAACTTTGAACACATCTTTTATATAACTTTTAATATTTTTCTCTAGTATGATAAACTGTATAGCAATCGCCGAATGAACAAAGGTTTTGAAATATTCTATTTTGCCCTGGGTTTCGTAAATTGAAAATTGATAATGCAAGTGCAAACGCGAGTTATAACTCGTGACCGGTCAACAATGTATTAAAATCCTACAAACAGGACTTTCTTGGTTGAAATTATGTAGATGACTTCAAAACTATGCTCGTATAATATTACAAATGATTCGATGAAAAGCATGTTACATTATGTGTAATATGTAATATCAACGTCAACGTTCATCGTTTTCACGTTTATTTGATGAAAAGTTTCGCGACTCCGCTCCGTCGGGAAAAATTGGCGAGATGCAACGACTGCGCGTCGCCATAGCAAACAGCCGGGTCGAATCTTCGGTCCAGGAAGCGGTTTCAATTAAAAGAACCAACCGAGCTGCGAAAGTATGCGGAAACCCGGGCAACAGCCGCTCTCTCGACCGAGTATCCTCGTCGAAGCGCTCGCGGAAATTGCGCTCCGTTGAATTATGACTGGCCGGATCAAAGGGATGAACAATGGGACGAGGGACTAGGGAGAACATTGGGTCGAGTGGAGAGAGCACGCTCGACAAAGACATGACCAGGAGAACCACGGTCCAACAAAATCGCGAGATCTGACCATGCGACTCGGAATCTCGCCCTCGAGCTGCACTACCGATTCCATTATCCTTAGAAAATTTCCCAGTCAAACAACCTCGAGTTGCACACGGGGCTACGATTACCGACAACACTGCGGCGAAATCTGATTCTGGGGATCTTTAGAGATTGAATTGCGTCGAGTTCTAGCTTCTGGGAAACGAACATCAATTCTCTCGTTATGGACCATTCGGTTTTTCATCGGATTTAGACTGCATTCTCTTTCTGAACAGGTTTAGTATTTTGTTCGTGATAGCATTTAGCCATTATTTTATTTTCCAATACATGTACGTATTGTACATTGAAACAGGTACAATAGCATTTTGTTCGAAACGGTATTTAGACATTATTTTACTTTCGAATATGTATGTATGTATGTACATATGTACCAGGTATGTAAATATGAAACCGGAATTCGCCCATAGGTGGCTCCAGCTGTCAATGTAGTTACCGTCAAACCGCGTCATTGATGCCATTTTCTTGTTGTGACATCTGGTAAAGATTTTCAACTCACAACCATACAAGTTTCATACAACAGCATAGTTTTCAATAACGTTGAACATGTCGAATTTTGTGCCTGGAAACTACGATATGCGGACAGCATTGATGTTCTGTTTCCATTTGAAGAAAATTGCTGCAGAATCGCATCGAATGCTTGTCGAAGCTTACGGTGAGCATGCTCTTGGTAAATCACAGTGCTTCGAGTGGTTTAAAAAATTAAAAAATGGCGATTTTGACGTGACAAACGAAGAACGTGGAAGACCACCGAAAAAGTTTGAAGACAGCGATTTGCAAGCATTGTTGGATTAGGATGACGCTGAAACGCAACAACAACTCGCGGATCAATGAAATGTGCCACGAGAAGCCGTCTTCATACGTTTGAAAGCCATGGCAAGGTTTCAGAAGATGGGAAAATGGGTTCCGCATGAACTGAATGAAAGACAGCAGGAAAACCGAAAAACCACTTGTGAAATGTTGCTCGCCAGGTACAAAAGAAAGCCATTTCTTCATCGAATTGTGACTGGCGATGAGAAGTGGATATATTTCGAGAATCCTAAGCGTAAGAGATCATGGGTAACTCCAGGCGAACCATCGACATCGACTGCAAGGCCAAATCAGGGATCAGAAGGGTGTGATCTATTATGAGCTGCTAAAACCTGGCGAAATCGCTAATAGTAAACGCTACCGACAACAAATGATCGATTTGAATCAAGCTTTGCGTGAAAAACGACCGGAATATCAAAAAAGACAACACAAAGTGATTTTGCTTGATGATAATGCACCATCACACACAGCAAAACCGGTAAAGGAAACGATTGAGGCGTTTAGTTGGGAAATACTTTTGCATGCGGCTTACTCACCAGACTTGGCTCCATCCGATTATTACTTACATATTTGCATCGATGGGACACGCACTTACTGAGCAGCGCTTCACATCTTGCGAAAATGGCCGAATGACTGGTTTGCCTCAAAAGAGGAACAATTTTTTTGGCGTGGCATCCACAAATTGTCAGAGAGATGGGAAAAATGTGTAGCTACCGATGGGCAATACTTCGAATAAAATATTTTGTATCATTGTCATACAATAAACGTGTATTTTTTATACAAAAATTCCGGTTTCATATTTACATACATGTATATATGTATGTATGTACCATACATCGAAACAGACAATCGTTGCATCGAGCAACCAGCAGACTCGAAAGAAAGGTTCGCCCGTGAAACAACTGCAGATAGCTTGCGTAAAAGTCGCGAAGCACGTCGTAGTCTCACGTTCACGTCGACGAAACACACAGGGTATTGAGAACAAAAGCGAGAGAATACGCGAACGAGAAGACGACGAGCCAGATAGGAATCGTCCCCCAGTCTACAATTGGTCGAGACGTCGAGAGTCGAGAGGTGTGCAGCGTCGCGTCGTTCCGTTGTCAACAATGCATTCACATTAACGACGATGAACAAGAAACGCGGGGCCGAACTACATCCCCCGCGTGTTTCACCGAGGCCTGATGAATTATCCGCAATTTTCTCCGTGATTTCCACGATTAGCCCGAGTTCTTCGATCCTCGAGGATGTCGTAATTGCCACAGAGACGGAACAACGATACTAAGGATCTAATTAATTAGCCGCGGCTCTCCTGGGATCGTGACACTTCGGCGGCAACAATCATGATCGCTATAACGGGTATGGGCCAAGTTCCAACAAGTTGGGGTTGTGCGCACGTTCCCGAGAACCGGGCGGTTCCGATAAAAATTAGGGGTTGATTAATCGATTTTTGCGGGCAGACTGTCGGATCTTTATGCAAAATAAAAGTTTTCTGCGAATTTCATCGAAATGTGAAGAATGATGTGAGAGCACAGAATCGTGTTATTTTATTAACAATAAATTTGATTAAAAATCGATGCTGGAAAATATAAATGGTCGACGGGGAAACTGGGTCGCACCTTTTTCCGTGATCGCAAAAATAAAATGATGGGTGAGGCTGAATGGTTCGAAGAAAACTGCATTCACGCGGCAAAATCTTTTCCAGGACGGTTGCGATGCACGTTGTGCATAGAGCACGGTACAACACAATGTGTTTTCTTAATGGAGATGCATATTTTGTTCTCGCGCAGTTTCGAATGTATTCTGCGTCGCTTCTTCGTTCAAGATCTCGGGAAATATTCATATTTCAATCATCTTACCTGTGTACGCTAGCTTGGATGACGGGCCGAGTCGATTCGAGTATAAAAATGTCTGTTGCCGTTTAAGGAGAATTGCGACCGAGTGCTACGCTGATGCGTTTACACAACGATTTTCACATTGGAAATTCATCGAGCGCAACAAATAATATAAATTTAAAATGCTTTTAAAATTGTGGGAGGACAGAAATGAATGAAACGCTAACCAAGTATTAAAAGCGACTGAAATGTGTTCCCTAATCACAATGACAACGTGAAAGTTAATACTTACTCAACAGTCTGCATTTACATGGACTATAAATCCGAAATGTCTGCAATCGGTAGATAATACTATATGTACATATGTACCAGTAAGGAAGCAATTCCGCCTTTAGTTACTATGACTTTTTATGAATTATAATAGGGGTGGTTAATCCTCGGCGCGGCGAACGTAAACGTACTAATTAGCATGAGCGATGGAAACTTGGATAATGGGCGTTATAATCACGAGATAATGAACACAGAAACACCGGGCGTGCTTGTTGGATGATAAAAGCACATTCAAGCACACCTACCTCTCCCTCTCTCCCCCCCCCCCTCTCTCTCTCTCTCTCTCTCTCTCTCTCTGTGTGTGTGTGTGAAACTGTGTGCCGCGGGGGTGTAAGCGTGACGGAACTGGATCGCGGGTCGTAACTCTTTTACCGGTGAGAGAAAGATTGAATAATTTAGCGACCGTTGAAGTATTCACGTGCGACGATACCAGATGGACACAGGGTGGTAACTGCGTTTTCTGACCGTGTCTTTTGTTCGTACGCGACAGTTTTTACTCGGCGATGCTTAACCCTTTGACGGGATAATACGTCCCCTGGTAACTTTCACAAAAACTGCTGCTCTGCTCGGTTTAATTTTGTTAGACGACTAATGGAACATTCCATTTCGAAAATTGCTTTACACTTTTTTCTCCCCCCGCCGCGCCCCTCCCAGATGTCACAAAGGGTTTTTTAGTCGGACCAGTTGAAACGGAAGCGCACGTTTGCTTTGCAAATTTAAGGAGCGATTAACAACTACGGAAATTATATCAAAGCGGCAGTTACATAAAAGTTCGCTATTGCAAGTGAGACCATATTTTGACGCGTAATGAAGAGTGTAACAATTCTGCAATTTATTTATAATCACGTCTGCGATCCACTGAACTCGCGAAGGCTGCTGTTTTCACTAGAATTTTCTTTGTGACAACGATTTTCCGTGACTAACCAGGGCAAATTTTCTTGTACGTCGCGGGAAATTGAACTTCGACGAGACTTGCGAAACGAGTGTCGAGTTTATTAACTATTCCACAGCCGGTAATTGCCTCGCTTCCGTAAAACTGAGCTTGAAACGTAGCCAATCTGAAACTGATTGGCACAGATTTTTCCCGTTAACAAAAACGTTTTAATCAGAAAATTTTATCGTAGAATTATTCTTGAATTACGCCGTAACACATGTTCATCGAATTTGAAATACCTGAATTTGGTAAAATTTGTAAATCAAAAGACATTTTGATACCCTTAGACTTCCGAATAATGTTAAAATCTTAATGAACTGCTAGATCGGCCGGTCGGACCACTGCGCGCCTCGCTGCAGATTGCATTTGCATAAATTTTCATAGTCTGTTCGCGGAAGCCTTTATATCGAGGGGGGCCCGGCCGCGTCCCAGCCGATGCGCGATAGCGGTCACACGGTTAGGGATCGCAATTTTCGAAAAACAAATAGACACTGCGCCGCGTCGCGTCGCGCCGGTTCGACACGATCGATTTGACTCGCGGAACGATGAAAAATATTTGTTTTCTGCGCTACGCACCGTCGAAATTCCGTCGTGTCAACACATCTCGAGCGCGTCGATCTCGATTAACACAGATCGTGTTTAGAGATCCGCGGCCCTCAACAACTCGGATTAACGCCCGATGGTACTCGTTTCGAGTCAATGGGAGTGGGTGTTCAACCAAGAGAGACAGAGAGAGAGAGAGAGAGAGAGAGAGAGAGAGGGAGCAATTGAAAGTGCTGCGTGCGAGGCAGATCGAGAGAGAACATTATTAACAATATCGGGATCGTTGACAATAGGGGGTTGCAAGTACGATTGTTCCACAGGAATACAGGATAGTGTAATAACCCAGCGGTATAATGACGTAATCATGCCAGGATACACTCGCACGAATATGCGTGCGTCACTCGCATTATTCGCGATTAATTTACACAATCGCGTACTGCGATTTACATGCTCGCAGTTTACACGGCCGCTTATCGCGGTTTACATAGCCGGCCGCGCAACATTTTGACGGGGATAGAATGTTTCTAACGTGACCGCGGTTATGTTAACGGCCCTACGCGCCCTGCGCAACAATACACACCGAAATGCATCTATGCATTATTTGAGAATCGCGCTATAATCCAGGTTTAATCGGAAATCATTTACTACCCCCGTCCACATGAAAAATGCTCGATCGATCGGCAGAGCAATTCTCGATCATGCGAATATTCCCGTTCCTGCTAATTACATAAGAATGGTCGAACACGTTTCATTATAATCCTTTGTGTTAATCGTTCTCGTTTTACATTACATCCGCAGTCTATTTTGTAAAATTAAGTATGCATTTATTACACGAAATGAAAATTGAATTGATTTTTTACTTAGGATGTGTATGACATTGATATCATATGCAAATTTTATTCTTTTTTCAACAATAAACGTACACACATTTGATGCGGTTTTTCAAACATCATTTATTATCATTTGTACATATAATTGTAAAATAAAGAATCAGCCATTTGATTTTTGGAAAGTTTAGCGTTTGCGTGTAAATAAGTTTTATCCTGCTTCGGACGCGAAGGCGAAAATCCATTTGGCTCTGAAGGAGAGGATAAACAAAATTAATTTTATTCTAAAGGAGAGGATAAGTAACATTAATTTCATTCTAAAGCGCAGGATAAATACAGTTAATGTTATTCCGAAGGCAAGGTAAATCAAATTAAATTTGTTCTAAAGGAGACGGTAAATAAAATTCGTATTTATATTTCATATAATTACAATTCATGCCGCAACATAATTATACACGTCCAAAATTAAGGTTGTTTATATTATAAGCATTGCAATATTATTACTATAGACACATCGTTTCCATTACATTTAATATAAAAGCGACCGAATTATATTATATGTATAATGTCCACTTATACATATATACGCTTTATTAATTACTAAAAACATTTACACAATGTATGTTATTTATACGGCACTCAATATTTAAAGCAACGTTCGATAATAATTCAAAGAATATTCAATATTTCGTACAATGTTCGATAAACAACGTTTTTAACATCTCAAGGAACGTTCTATATTTAACGACGCCGCGCCGGCAAAAAAGTGATTGTGTAAATCCGTATAATTCAGTAAACAAACTGCACAAGGGAAGAGTGCTGTGTCTGGGCAGAAAAAGAGTTCATCGTTTATCGAGCAGACGATCAAACATTTGCGAACAGCAGTGTACATATTTGGTAAGAATTAAATTGGCCACGCTGCTTAACACAAAGAAACCGCGAAATGAGTCGGCAAAGTGCTCGTTAAAATTTCATCACGGGAGTGGAGGTTGACACAGCGAAAGGACTATGGTATGCGCATACGATGTTTCGTTTCAATGTTAATCGACAAAGTTTTGACGGAGCAGAGATTCATTGATAAAACATCGTCATGCACACACAGGCCACCTGTTGTCGAGTTTTTGATTAAGTGGTCGGCACGCTCAACTTGCGGTTCCTCTTTTGTGTCTTCGCGGGCGCATTCGTTTAATGTTCATCCCGCAACGAGACAGGCTATACCGGCAAAGAATTTCGCTATTTCATTTTTATTCATTTTCTACAATTAGCCACGACAACATGTTTTAACAACTCTCGTATCTGCCCACGAAAACTGAAGCACCATTGTTCAGCTTCTGTGTCGACATCCGGCTCCCACTTGCGTTTCAAATTTTTAAACAATTTTCCCGGTTCAAGATTTTATTTTTTTCAAATCATTTTATTTATTTTTAACCCTGCGGATCTTTATGCATCTATTATAGTGTTACGAGCCTGGGCCGCGAGCAGCAATGAGTGGCCGGCCGGCGCAGTGTTGTTACACTAGGAATATGGTATCAATTTGTTAGTTAAAGGTACGCGGACGAACCCAATGCGGGATTGGGGAGCCGCTAGGATTATAGACAGCGAGGACGAACCTGACGCCAAGTCAGGGAGCCTCTAGAAATGGAGTCAAACGCAGACGAACCCGATGTGAAACCGGGGAGCTGCTAGGAAGTTGTAGAACGACGCGGACGAACCCAATGCGAAATTGGGGAGCCGCTAGGAGGTTGGATAAAAGCACAGACGAACCTGATGCGAAATCAGGGAGCTGTTAGGATAGTTAATAAGCCTCGTAACTAGTATAATTTAATGATACAATCCGAGCGGTAAGATTGTATCGTGTGCGGGGACGTTCAATTACTCGATTAGGATGTTGGACAATAATTATGGGTTTAATGAATTTGCGTTAATTATCAAAGAACACAAATATATTCTGATTATAAGAATTAGTGTTACAATTGTGTAATTGTCGCGAATGAATTGAATTTGGAATTGAAAGAATTGAAAGAAGATGTGTATTACCTAAACTAAGATGCACGGTGTTGACGCACTGGCAATGCGGGGGTCTCGGAGCAACCTTATCACTGCCTAATAGATTTTACACCGAACTCGCGGAATCTATACGGTTAACTTTTGATTCGAAGGGGAACTTTAGCCCGATCTCACTGGTAGTTGACTTCCGAGATGCAGCACGACGCGACGCGACACGATTCGTGATTACGACAGTACTAGCCCACGAGAGTAGAAATGCAAGGGCTACCCCTGCAATGACGGGTGGTACTTGTCAGTACCCTTTGAGTGAACATTCGTATTTTGTCAACGACCAGTTGGTCGTGCGTATGTTTGGGCCCTAAACTAAACTAAACTAAACTAAACAGTTATGTAGATTTATCTAAGGTGGCTCTGTTCGTTTATCTAGGACGGTTCCTGCCAGAGATGATATTGAACACCTGTTCGTCATCCGTAACAATAGTATGAAGAAATTGCATGTGCGAAATATAAAACAGTAAAAGATTTTAAAAATTCAAGAATGTTGTAATATCGCGTTTCATGTAACATAGTCGTTAAGGGATAAAATCAATTTCTATGTTATTCTTGCTTCTCGCAATCAATGCAAAACATTTTTATTTTGCATAAAGATCCGCAGTCTACTGGTATCAATAACCAGAATTTCTTAGGACATTCACGTTACACTTTATATGTAGTACACCCGGCTATAGATATAGGGGTTGATATTAATTTTTTCTTGTTTGGTTAATTTTCATGTTTCGAGTCTGTAGGGCACGGTAGGTTTTGTCGATAATATAAGGATCGGAAAAAAGTCGTTCAGGGATCGATAAAGTTCGATTGAACGTGCGCTCGTTTCAATACCGCTCCTCAGACTGAACAGTACTAATTAACGATCACGAGGTTCGCCCTCGTCGAATTCGTTTCAATTTCCTGCGCCCTTTTTCCCCCGCGTTTCCCCCGAGTTTATCTACCGGAAGTATTGGTGTTTAAAGCAATAACGGCGTCGCTGAACATGGAAGTGACGATAATGGGAGCACTGATGGGAAATGGGAAGACGATAATGGCTGAAATTGGAGAATAATAATGACAGAAATTCGAGAAGTAACGGCAACGGAAACATCACTTCTGATTTTAATATATATAGCATGATCAAATTCCAATCAAATGATTTGCGAAACGAGAAAGTTTCTGTTTTAATTGGATGTGCCACGGTAGACCAGAGAAAAGTAAGAAGGATAAATGTACCGAATGTTCCAAAATAATGTGTCCTATTCTTTTTGAATTTTCATTCAGTCAAGTTATAGCAAATTAAAATGAAAGAAAAAAAATTTGAACAACATTCTGTAGAAATTTCATTCCTTTGTATCTAACAAACAAAACACATTCCTCTCAATTTGAATTTTTGCAAATTATCCGAAGCCTGAACAAATAATTGTGACATCCTTACAATCCGGTTATTGTATTCGAACGATCAGGATAAAAATATGCATACAGTGAATTCCAAAGGTTGAGAGCGTGAACAGCGAAAAGCCATCTTAAATACGACAACGCGGTAATAAGATAATTAGCCGGAGGGGACAGAGAGCGAAAATGGAGGTAACGAAGAGAAAGAGTGGAGGAAATGCCGTAGAACGAGCTGGAAAACGAGGAAATGCCGCGCCGCGCCGTTGGAAAATCAGAATACGAGGAGGACGCGAACGCGCGGCGCGACGCAGCGCGCCGGGCATAGAAAAATCGCAGGAAACTGCTGGAAGTAAGAGTAACTCGAGCCGGTAAATAACTGCGGCAAGAATAAGAAAATATTAGCGAGAGCGTGGGTGAGAAGGAGGAATGGAAAATGAGGCGACATTAGTTACAGAACACCATGAAACAGTGATAAGAGGGGACAGCTCATCGGTCAGGCGGATCAAGTGACATTACTCGAATATTAAAAGATGGACCCACTCGAGGAAGAATATCTCGGCCGCGTAAACATTATAAAATATATTTACTGCAGAAGATCTTCACTGCAAAATTACGAACCGCATATTTAACACAACATATTAGCAGATGTTATACAAACGGTGTTCAATTAGCAACAAATTCCAACTCCATCCATCAGCCATTTTCTTTATAATGTTCAAGCGGATCTCGTTAATTTTCTCTGTTATAGTATAGTACCGAAGACTGCAGAATGCATGGATTCTGTATAGTTAATAATTTATTTCAGAATCTCGATGGAAGGAGTGGATAACTAATTACATATTTGGCGTGCTCGGTGAGAATCCGGTTCGCAGCGCAGGCGGTCTCGAAGCATCTCGAATGTCGTCACGGAATTTTTAAACGTTTCTATGTCGGCGGGATCGTCCGCGATTCCATTATCTCGTCGGTCTCTCCGGGCCAGTTCCGTTTTACGTCATCGTTTCTGTAAATGTCGAGGATGAGACCCAGCGATAATGTCCCGCGCAGATTTAGCCAATATCAGATTCGGATCATCCTATGCACTATATTCGGTGGACTCCACTTTAAGAGTACATTTCTTAAGCGGATGCGCGTAATTAGGACACGCCTGAAAAATTTAGTAGGGTACCGTTCTTCTCTTTCTTCTCTGCTTATTTATATGTGCCTTGGATACGATTAAATGAAATTGGTCCGCATTGAAATATGTATCTTCAAAACGAGAATTTCCATAAAATTCTATTGCACGCAATGTTTTCACAAGATGACGTTCCTCTCCGACACATTAGGCCAATTTAAACTGGTCCTTATATATGTATTACCCGGTAATATAATTAGTAATTAGCCGCTGCAGAGGCCAACCGGTTACATATGCGCACACCGCGCGGGCATTAGAGTTGACTATCAGTTTCTCAAAAGCAATAGACACACGCGAAGGGTTCTCGATTTAATTGGCCAACCGAGTGTGCGCGTAAATATTAGGTAAAATCACTTATGGAGGTGAAAAGGCCGACCTAAATTTCGCTGAAAGGGCGGGCGTTCTCGTCGCTTCCGGCAGCTCTCTTCTTCGTTGCTGGTAATCGAAAGCCTTCGATCAAATTCAAATTAAACCCCGGGACTTAACCGAGCACAACGACAGACCGTAATCGGCCGGGACGAGCGAGGAAAGCCAAAAGAAACCAATTCTACGCGCGCGCGTGCCATCGACCATGCCGCTGCTCCGTTCCATTATTCCAAAACTGTTTTACTTCCTCAACGTTTCAACTACCGATCCCGGCGAGCGAACCACTAAATATTGCGGAATTTCCGCCGCTGGAACTTGTAAAGCGGGAGATTGTAATTTTTAAATAAAATTGGGGCTGCGCTGGCGCTCTCTGTACCTTAGGTAACCAGAAACGATTCGCCGAGAAAGGTGTGTAAAAAGAATCAGCACGAACAATGCGTACAATTAAGTAGGCAATAAACAGTAGATAACAGGGGGGTGGCCGCGTTACAATCCTCGCCACGTTCGCGCTGCCACCTCGTTAATTACCGTCACGAGGGTCCAACAATAGACACCGAACTAAACACCGTTGAACGAACAATCAGCGGCGGGGGCGAAGTTCCGCCGTAGTACTGGCGGGAAAATTAAACACGTCCGACGAATAGACAAAGTGGAGAGAAAAAAAGCACAGAGGAACAAGAGAAAGTGAGGAAAAAATCGCCTGATTTCGGGAGCAAGCAATCAGCCCGTCCATTCAGAACACTATCTCTTTCGAACTCTCTTGTTCTCTCTTGACTCTTGCTCTTTCTCTCGTTTCACGTCTATCTGGTTTCCACGCTTTCTGTGATGCACTCGTCCTCTCTTGTTCGTCTATTTCTTTCTATCTTCTTTCTGTCACCGAATTTTCGTCACTATTTCTCTCACTGTTATTGTAGTTTCTCTACCTTCAATTCCTGCTATTCGCACGCTCTCCCGCTTTGTAATTCTCTGTGTCTGTCTTCCTCCCTCATCAAATTTTGCTCACTCTCCTCTATTTTCATTATTTTTCTCTCATCCTATCTTTTTTCTCTCCAACTACTCCCCACTCACGTTTCTTGTTTCTCTCTCTCTCTTTCTCTTTCTCTTTCTCTTTCTGTTACAGTAACAAATTCCCTATTTCCCTCTGTTGTTCCCCACCCCTTCGGTCTGGCACCTGCAAGGACGAACGAAACAAACGAATTTTCGGTCCGCGGGAATCGATTCCATCCCCGCAGCCGTCTGGCGTCGCGCAATTTGATCGTCTCTCATTAAACTTCGAAGGGCGGGTGTTGGTTCTCGGAGCATCCGCGCGGAAGACGGTCCGAGAATGAGCAATCTGTTCAAACTTGCCAAGTCTGATTTTCTCTCTCTCTCTCTCTCTCTCTCTCCCTCTTCCCCTTTCGCTCCTCCCTCTTTGTAGGCCCCTGTCTCTGTTCCTAGGCCAGCAGTTTCCCCCCACAGTTTCATCCTCGTTCAGGCCGGATGGGCCGACAAACAGGAAGCCTAGCTTGCGCGTCATCCGCGAGCGAGCTCGTTTCATTTGTACCTTGTCCAGGCGCGGAACATTTCGGGGAACGACACGGTTCCCTCACTCTGCACCTTCTCCCCTCCTCTCTCTCTCTCTCTCTAAAAACGAGCAGAGCTTCTCTCCTCGCCACGAGAGATAGGAAACGCGGATCCAGCCGACCGAATATAGCGGACGAGAATTTTGTTTGCCGCACCGGGCAAAAAAAGGGAACAGAAATTTCGTTGATCCGCGTCTAGAACTTTTCGCCCCGCGTTTTTTGACGAATTCGAGGGAATTACGTGCTTGCAAGTTTGAGCTCTGCTGTCATAGATTCAATTACCTGGTTTGAAGTCTTTGGCTCTAAAATATTTTAATATTATTCCTTCTGAGAAATTGTTTAGTAAATGTTTTATTTTGTTCGGCAGACTGATCGTGTAGTTGTAAATACTGCTGCTGTATGCATAATTAATTTTCGTTCCAGTATGAATATTAATCTCGTTCATCGTTGAAGTAAACAATGATTGTTTCTCTTAATTAACTTACATATTTGTTATTATTTGCAGTGTTTTGTTGCCATTTATCAGATTTCACGAACGTGATCAGTTACTTCTGATGATAAACGTGTCATTACTGTTTGATGACAGAAACGAAAATTACATTTATCACGTAATCCAATATATCGATTTCAGGTTCCGCCTTGAGATACACTTCAATCATTTATTTCTACCGAACTACAATTAACGCATCGCGTCGCGTCGCACAGTGGTCCAAACGGCCGATTTAGGAGGGCAAAAGTCTAAACGCTTCTAATAATCGACAATTCTGTGTTACATGTATTCTATGTCTACACATTAGGTAAGTATAAAGAAGGCTAATAGAGTTCCGTAAGTTTATTGAAATATGTTTTTTCTTAAAATATCGCGGAGGAAGTTACGTATTTCAATTTATAATGCCAGTTTTAATTTACAGTGACAGTGAAAATATAATTTTCAGAAATGAAATTTCCGACAACAACAATAATAATACAAATAAACAACACAATAATAATAAAAATAAAAACAAAACAATATTTATATTTAGTTATACCATTTACATCTAATTATAAGCATTATAATTATTAAGGAAATTATTACCTAAGCTTATAATTATGATAATTATTACTAATTATTACTAAAAACTTCTTCTATTTCGCTTTCTTCATCTGAATTACTGCTGGCATCATCCAAATTACTATCTTCATCGTTCATATTACTGTCGTTATCATCCAAATCACTATCGTTATCATATAAATTACTATCGTCATTATACAAATTACTATCGTTATCATCCACATTATTATCGTCGTTATCCTCATATAATAAAAGGGTTTCCATTTCATTTACAAATACTGTTTTTTTTGTGTGTCCGTAAAGTCTGTTTGCATAATATTCCAGAAATAAGTGGGTCGGAAGTGAATAAAAAGAAATTAATTTCTTAAAATCTCTTCATCTCACGCGTACTCGTCATCGAACTGTACCGGAAAAAATAAAATAACTAGCCAATCTGCATTTTTCTACAAATAAATTTTATGAAACCATAAACTACATATTTCATTGCTAATATTCATGCAAAAATTAACGCGAATACGGGCGAGTATCGTTAGTATTTCCTACAACAAATTTAAAAAATTAATTTCTTAGTACTTCCTTGAAAAACATTGTGTTTAAACATTTCCGAAAGATTGTTTCATTTTTTTTCATATTTTCCTAATGCTTCTGAACACGGCTATTCTAGACAATAAATAATAGGTGAAAAGGATGTCCTTTATATCGATGTACTTTTCATACTGCTACTTTCAACCTATGCCACACTTAACAATAATTGATTTGAGAAGTAAAATTGTCGATTTTAGCTTCTACAGACATGTGTGTTGATGTAAGAAACAGTATTCATGTTTGGTTTTTTGACTTTTGCACTCCTAAATCGGCCGTTTAGACCACTGTGCGTCGTTACGAAACTTACTTAGTTAGCCGTATTTCTGTACGTATCAGCACCACCCTGGAATTTTTGCACACCGTTACGACGGTAACTGCAATTATGCTATGAGGAAGCCACGCCCGACGTATCGCATCGGAGCTCGTAAAACTCGAGTCGCGAGCAATTGAAAATTGTCTCGTTTCGAGCACCTGTTGCGAGAGCACCGGTTACTCGCGTTTCGAATCATTCGAAAGATCGATCCTCTCGCCATCGCATCGGCTGGGCCTGCGAAACCCGTAAATTATAACAAACTTCGGGAGCCGATCCGCTAGCGCGCTAGCGGATGGAACGGAACAGCACATAATAACGACGCAAACAGAACGTGCGTTAATTGTCGGGCTCTCCCCTTCCCGAAATTTTAATGAAATTGTGTCGCGACGCGACGTTTCCTCTCGCATCTCGCTAATTAGAGCCAAACAACAATCCGCTCGCTCTTTTCGCCGTAATCCTTCGGCCGGGACGAACGCTAGACTAGTTGGGGGCTGTTTCCAAACGTCCGCCGTTGAAATTCGCCGAAAATCAAACTATCGGAGTGTCTATTTGTTTCCGCGGAGAATTTTTGAAGAGGAACACTTCAGTTTATGGAAAATAATTTTTTGAAGATGTCTTTATTTTTAAGGAGCTGGGAATAATCGTTATCCCTGGACCCGAGAACATTTTCAGAGTATGTATTACAATCCATCGATGGGACAGAAATAGATGAAAAGGAACTGGGATATAATCGAATCGGGTGAAACATCGATCTCGTTAGAACCACGGTGGGAATGGATTGCTCTTGGCCAGGAATGGCGAAAAATTTGCCAAAAAATTGGAGGAGCGCCGTCGATATTGGTCGGTGCAGACTAGCAGAGAAAACGCGCCGATAAATCGCTAACAATCGGTAATATTTATTTTACCGGGGGCGCGCGATTATTGTCTACGTCGCGTCCGGAGACTTTATGGATACAGGCGGCGGGGCGTTTGCATATAAATTAGCCGATTAGCGCGTAAACATCGATATCCGTGTCGATAACTTCGGCTTCATTCGTTAACGCCGCGGAGCGTAACGCGCAAAACGGCGAAACTAAATAAAACGGTGTGCGTCGGAACGGGTTGCAGCTTTTAATTCGTTCCATTTTCGGTCGAATACTTCGTTTCCAACCGGGTTCTCGTTATTTCACCAGTGGAATGCGAATTCGGGCGGGAATTTGTCCACGAACTGATTACGTTCCTCTAAGAAATCACTTTGAACGTGATTTAGTACCTTTTATTAATTAATTGAACAGAGTATTGTCGGCCTCGTATGAAAACTGGCCAAGTCCATTTCTTTATGAAAATTGGGTTCTCAGCTTCGCCTTGGTAGGTATTTCAATTTCTACGGTTTGGGGGTTAGCTGCTTTTCTGTTAACTGCTTTAATTAGTGTCTAAATAGAAACGTAGTTTGAACAAATTTCCGTGTAAAGCAAAATAGTTTCGCTTTAAATCGTTTTCTTCGTCTCCTGTAAAATTTACGTTTTTAGACTTGAGCAATTTTCATATGAAGCCGACGATATCTTACTGATACGTCGACTCCACAGGATTGTTGCGATAACAGTGTTGGCAGAAAAGCGTAAGCGTGGTCCGGATTCATCGATTCTCGCGTCGGAAAACGCAGTGGAGAACGATTGCCGTGAAGTAAAATAGAATGGAAGCGAAACGTTCGACGTGAAAGAAGAGAGGAGGGTCGAGGGGAGGTTAAATAAAAAGAAAGAAGCAAGAGAGAGAGAGAGAGAGAGAGAGAGGAAATGGAATGTAGGAGGAGAGACAGTCCGTAGCAGAATCGAAACGGTCCCGGGGACATTTGTCAACGGGCTCTGCCGTGTCCAAGGATGGCCATTCCGAGTCGGTACAACGCGTAGTTTGCGCGTTGGTACACGCCGCTTTTCAACGGTGCTCCCTTGAAATATGGGAGTCGCCGGACAAAGCGACCCTCTCCCAAGGGAGCCCCTGATAACCCTCGAAAGTGAATGTAGTCTGGATCTCGCACCGGCAAAACACCGTTCCCGGAAACCCGTCGCCCAGCCTCGACAAGGAACCCGCCCGAGATATATTCCTGCCACCGTATACGCCACCCTCATCTACACCCACACACTCCTTTCCTGTATACGTACGTAGTATACTTTATACCGGGAACATATTCGGACGAACCTGCCGCGATTAATCATCGATTTACCTGCGAGAGACTCAAGGGCCCACGTACACACCGGCCACGGCGAATTTATGGGGCGACTAGTTGTTACGGGACACGAGACATCGCGACGTTGCTCGCGATTTTATGCTGATTGCCCGTTGTTGCCACTCTTTTGCCAAATAACATTCTTCGTGGAACCACCGTGCGAATGATTTGTCATTTGTCAGTGTACGCTGCCAATCTTCGGGTAAGATGCGCGCGTTAAGGATGTTCTGGAGGTAATATAAAAACGCAACAACATTTTTGAAAATTTGACAAGATATAATTCTTACTAAATTAATGCAATTACAGTAAAAGCTCCTTCGTTGTCCAAAGGCCGGGGGTTTGAGCGGACAACGACCGTGCCCGGACACTATTTTTGATTTATGACTGCGTCTTTAGTGAAACGGCTAGTTAAATGACAAAGAAAAGCATTCGCAGTCAGAAGCAGTCAACTGTCTGGCTTTAAAAAACTCCTTATTTCCTTGCCATATTCCTTTCCTATTGTTCTCCGTTCTGCGCGGGTCTAGACTCTAGACTCTAGACAGTCCTGGGACACATCTGGCGACCAGATCCACGCAGGCCTAATCCTCTCGTTGACAGGCAGTGGAGTGGGTAGGAACTGGACAACGATCGTGCCCACGATTCACGACAACGAAGGAGCGATTACTGTACCAAAGTTAGGGTTCGATTCACTGCACCGTTTAAGAATTATAGCAACTTAAAGTTTGCACATTTTAACACGTCTTCTTATGGAGAATTCATAAAATTCCGCTTCAAACCCTATTTAAACCTTGAGAAAAACGCAACTAGAAACTCCAGTTTTTTTTATACGTGTAAGGAAAGTACCGCTGAGAGCTCACAAGATGATCCCCGAGGGGGCACAGGGGCAAGAGGGGTCTATTGTTTTGCATAACAGTAGTAGTGTGTGTGTGTGTGACCGCTTCGGCCAATGGAAGGCGCGTTCCTTCCAAGCTAACCAATCGGGCGCGCATTCTTGCGTACGTCACCGCATTCCTGCCAGGGATCATCTTGCGAGCTCTCAGCGGTACATGGCACTTCCCTAATAGTATTTGAATCATCCCGCGTAATAACGATGATCGGTAAGCCAGACATCTATAGGTACAACAGAGATAATGAGGTGAAGATGATGATGAGAAACACGTGGGAGAAATGAGTGTAGAGTACGAATGTTAACCAACGAGATTGTAATTGTAAGAAAGGAACAACAGAGTGAATAATAAACATTGAATGTTGTTTCTTTTATTTGTGATAAAGTAAACCTTAGTTTATAAGCTTTAAAATAATAAAAATTATCTTTGATTTACAGAGAAACACAATTCAGTTTGATTATTTATAATTGTTCCCCAAACAGAGGAATTAATTGAGTAAAAGACACTTACATATGTAGTAAAAATTATGTAATTAATTATGTTCAAAATTTATTAGGATTCACTAAACAGTTACAGAGCAAAAAAATTATAAACTGTTACAAAACGTCAAATTGATCGCGTTGTCTCTCACTAGCATGGAAGCGCGACAAGTGTAGACCACTGAATATAGCTACAGAGGGTACAGTATTCGCAAAAGTTTAATGCAAAATATACTCATGAATGGCTTTCATTGCCAATATATATATATTGATGGATTTCGAATTTCTTGTACTTTTGTTTCCCATTGTATCTGCAGAACATCCTTAATTGGCAGAGAGGGTTGCATGATTTTCTGACGAATTTTTATATTTGCAGTGAAAAGGTGTAAATATTTTGTTAAAATAGCACTAGTATATTAAACTAGAGGCTATAACGACTGACTCTGATTTTTTTAGCTTCTTACGAATGTTAGGACAATAAAAAATTTGGCTTAGAAATGAAAGACTCGCACAGGCCAGATTTTATAACTGTCTGCCATTACGAATGCATTAAATCAACTGTCTAAATATTCCATCCGATGCTTAATATTCTGCGCAAACACGTATTCCATAAATATATAAAATCCTTGCAACAAGGAGCGAAACCATAAACACGTCGGATGTGTGCAAACAATTCTGTAAAACACGATTATTTTGAGTAGAACGAATTATGTACGTAGCGGGGATTCACTATTCCGTGCTTCCATAATTATTAAACGCATCCAGCGCGACTAAAATCGACACCGAAGAAACGGGTGGAACGGTGGAAAAGCCAGAGCGTTTTGCTCAAATTTCCCCATAAATTTTCTGAGGGAAAAAAGGAGAAGGTAGGCGTCCATAGACCGGAATCCGCAGGATAGTGATTAATTCCCGTGGCGAAGGTAATAAATCGAGTGGCGAAAACGGCGACGAAAAATTTCTTGTACAGCCGGGAATCGATTATCGATCCGGCATAAATTACAAGCCTGTAGGAAAACAAGCTTTGGCCGTCCGGCCGCGACCGCCGAGCCGCGCCGCGCCAGTTTTCCACGGATTGTGCGTGAACAAACAGAGATAAACAGGGGTTCGGCCTGGCCGATCATTTTCTGCGAGGAAAGTTTCGCGAATCCGTCGTGTACGCCAGAATATTTATTACAGGCGTCGTGTTACCTTTCCCGATTATAATTCCCGGTGAAAATTACGGATTGCGAGCCCCAGCCAACGGGAGAGCTGATTTTTCACGAACTGTGCCCGGACTGATAATGAAACCGGTGAAAACGCGGCTGCTTGTTTGGGAAATTTACGGGCTCCGAGGGGTGAGTAACGCGCGCTTGAAATCCTTTTTTGCGCGGGACCCACGCCCACGCCACGGCGAATAATGGAAGCGCGCCAGTCGAAATATTGTTATTGTCGGTAATGGTTTTAGGCTTGTCCGAAAATTCTCACGGTCTCGTATCGGGCTCGTTAGTTTCACGGGCACACGGAACGCCCGTGATAATGATCAACCGTACACGTGCACCAGCCTGTTTTACCAGCGCAAAAACCAATCGAATTTGCGGAATAACATTTTTTCGAGAGACCGACGATATTGAAAATTTCGCTTTGACATCGGTCGCAGAATTTTCGGCGAATGAATAAAGAGGCGGTGCACATTGATGCTGTGTACCGTAAATTCGTATTCCGTATTTATTTCACTGTAGTTGGTCAAAGTCATTTTTATTCGGTTATGAGTGCACGGTCTCCTAATCCAGTCGTTTCAGATTTTCTATTCTAAACCACTACACGAAACTTTCATAACGATTTACGTCTGACACGCGATTATACTGTATTTATCACAATTACCGACACGCGAATCACTTTGCACCGGCGCGGCGCGGCGCGGCACGGCGCACAGTGTGACGGATGGCCTTTTCAGCTGGACAAAATTCTAAATCGCCCATTTTTCTATATTTAACAATTAATATGTTTACAGTTGTGTCAAATATGAATAATTATTAACTTTTTACAACATTTAGTTGGTTTTCAGACTTTTGTTCCCCCTGATGAGTACTATACGATGTAATGATTAAAAAATTTGACCTTGAAATTCAAGGTCAAGGTCAATTTTGCAGCAAGTTTTTTTAACAAATCTCCACCGATCCAGAGATGGAGAATCACGCTAGGCTAGTCACGACATATATTTTTGGAACACCCTGTACACTGTACTCTGATCGCTTTGAGACTTAAGAAACGAATTTTCATAGGGAGAAAGTTCAGAGGAAAACTTGAGGGGATATTATCATTGTTTATAGTTTATACCTTTAATATACAATGAACAAGACCAATCCACAGGTTTCCACGAGTAGACTAAACCAACCGCTAAATAACGATGGCATCGGTTGCGTTCGGAACGCTCGGGCCGTGCTGTCAGTGTCACGAGCGTGAACGTAAAACGACGTAACTTGATTGTAAAAATTAGTATAGTTTTGCAACGTTTTGCAAGCCACTTTTGGTATTTAAATAAAGTAGAGGAGTAACATGGACGTTTCTGTGGAAAAATAAGTAACATCTTTGACACTTACTTTACAAGAATAGAGAAAAGTTATCGATAGTTTGGAATTACTAAAGTGAAAATACATGTTTTGAGATGCTGTATCCATCATATATAGGAAATTTAAATACTCCTTAGTACATTTTAACATATTTCTAGCGCGTATGGAAATGTGCCCATTCATTTATAGGTTAGGCGTCCGTCTTTTAGGTGAAGTTTACACGCTCTGTAAACATACAACAAAAGAATTTTAAGTTTTAATATTCAAGGGGGTTTTAATACATGGTTATTTTAGATTATATTGGCGCAGTTAGTTTTTGTTTATTTGAAAGTTAATTTTGTCCACCTAAAAAGGCCATTCGTCACACTGTGCGGCGCGGCGAGATGCAGGGTCTGTTTTCATCCATCCAACACGGATTTTTTATTTACTTTGTTATTGTTTGCGTATCTGGACTAATGGAAAATGGTGTAGAACTGCATGGAACATATTTTGATGAATTGTATTACATTTGAACGAAACTATACCTGGATATTGTTTCATTTGGAAAAACAACGTTATACGTATGCGCCCATCCAATTATGAATGAATTTTCATTTATTTTACGTACTCCGCGGATGCACATAAAGTAGCATCGCCGCACGGTTTATTAACATTGTTAAAAATCTCGCTGCGGAGGTTACTCGTTATTATTATATGTACAATATCGTGTTTCGCGGTCTCTAAATATTTCAACGTATGTATAGTATTATACGAAAATGCCGTTTTAACGTTGCTAACATTTTTCGCAACGAAACCAGGCGAATCTGGAAAAGAAGTATAGCACCGATAGCCCAGAACTAGAAAAACAGAAGATCCCAATTATAATTTATGCGCGAACTGAATCCGGATTGCTGGATAACGGCAATGAAACATGCAAATAATTCTGCTGCGCGGGGTAAAGAGGATCGGTTGTGCAAATATCGGTGGAAAAAGCATCGCCTCGAATCACAGTGAACACGGAACCATCAAAGCTAACCAATCAGCGAGAGCCAGCTGTCGCCCTCTCTCGCGAATCTACCCCCTGCGGGCTGACACCCCCGCCAAACACACAGACGTCGTTGCAAAATTCAGCATCGCCGGCCGTTTACCCCGGTTCGAAAAAATGCATGCGATGCTCTTGAGCCGGTTCCACCCTTTTTCGGCGCTGACGAACAGAAAAGAACGGCGGCCGGAGCAGCCGTTGGGGGTTGCGAAAAAAGGAGGCGATTCGTTGCAAGATTTACGACGTTCGGCGCGAGCTGCGAGGGTAAACAGAAAAGGGGATATATATATATATATATGTGTGTGTGTGTGTGTGTGTGTGTGTGTAGGAAAGAGGGATGAAGAAAGATATGGGGGTGGTCCGGGGGTGTGGGGGATGAGCCCCGAGAAGTTTGCAGGTCGGATTGCTGGAAAATCGCCGGTGACATCGACGAGAACGTTTCTCTAGCTGTTCGCCCTCTTTTCACGACCCCCGGCGACCGGGGTTAATTTTTAAAGCAGCAGACGACCGTCTCTGACCCTCCCCCCCCCCAGATCGGATTATCGATTGTCCACGATCGCCGTTCACCGGGATACCACCGGATTACGAGTGGACCCCGGCCAAAGGATCTGGAAAACGTCCACGGATTCGATAACGGCATCGCAAGTCAACGCCTCCACAACCTCGAATCCCACCCCTGTACCTTGCCAAGGTGACCAATGGTTCGATCTTCACAGACGAGTTTTCGGGCCGGTTATTCGGAATCAAAGAGTTCGCGCTGCGAGGAAGATCGTTCTAAAGGGGAACACAGATGGCGGGGGTGGACGGGATCATCGGTGGATTCTAGTGGTTTCTGGTTTGGGAGATTTTCTTAGAGGTTGGTTAATTTTCATGGTCTTGGGGAGATTAAGAACTTTTTAGATGCTTTCGGCGCACTGGTGGCTCGATCAGATTCTACACTAAATAACAATTTTTGTAGTAAACTCGAACGTAAGATTCGGATTTGAATCAGTTACGTCCTGAGACCACGTTTGTTATATAGACGTGTTCTCAGTAGAAAAGACAGGTGTTTCGTCCTGGACCCACTAGAGGACTCATCAGTAAGGCTATCTAGTGGGTCTTGCCTTAGACACAGATGTCTGGAGTCTTTTTGAGGAAAGTTGTATATATACTGATTGGTGACAATTCAGCAACCAGCGAGAAAGTTTTTCGACGATATCAGGACGTAATTGATTCAAATCCGAATCTTACGTTCGAGTTTACTACAAAAATTGTTATTTAGTGTAGAATCTGATCGAACCAGTGCGCCGAAAGCATCTAAAATTTAGTTCTTAACAACAATATACGATCGACATAATCCTCTTATTTGTCTTGGAGATTGTTCGGTTTGGTTGTGGGAATTATTGAGTATTGCAATAAGCGTGAAAGATAGGTGATCGCGTAAGGGGTAATCAGGATCGCGTCAGCGCGTCGATTTTTACAGCCGAATGTTTGGCCCTATATGTTGCTATGGACATCGCCACACGTCATAAACACCGCAATTTTATTATCTTTTCTGATTCCTTAAGTGCCCTTCAGTGTTTGGAATCGGTCAGCTTTCAAGTGAAAACCAGCCCGTATATCTTCGACATCAAGGAAAAATTCTTACAATTCAATCAAAACAACTCCTGCTTTATTAAATTCTTGTGGATTCCCGCTCACATAGGGTTGCGAGGAAATGAGGATGCTGACAATCTCGCCAAATCTGCCACTGCGTCCGAATCCATCGACGTACAGTATGTTCCCTTTTCCGACACATCATGCCTGTCCAAAATAGAGGCATACCACCGAACTAACGCTACAATCACTGTTCAGGGTCCATCCAAGGGCAAAACCTTCTTTGAGCGTTTTTATATTTCTAATCGAACCCCTTGGTTTGTCAATAATAACTTGAAGGTCTTAACAGGGATTTTGTTACTACTGTTAATCGTATCAGGGCCAATCACTACTGTGGTGTCGTGTCGATTCCGGGATGGGAGGTCGTATCACGACTAGGTTAACGGCGAATGATTGTAGAGTCAAACTCCGGAGAACACGCTTCTTTATTGATAAATTACAAGACTTGGCTTGCTGTCTCCAAATCAGACTCGGCTGTACTCGGTGTTGCTGATGGATCGGTAGTCGAAACAGTTCTGCTCTTGTCGTGATCGCGTAGAAAATTAGGGAAAGCTCGAAGGTGGGGGTGGTCTTGGAAGTTGGATATGATTGGTTGGAGGGTGTGTTTTAGACGGTGGTGGAAGTAGTGGAAAATTAGGAAGAGTAGGAGTAGAGGTACATTCGGTTACTGGAGGTTACGGCTATAAAACTATGACCTCGGTAGGCTAACGGAAAAACGGTTCCGCATGTGCTCGGCAGCTGCGTGTCCTTACGGTTTGTCGAATATTTTAAATTACGGTTACATTTTGGGTCCGCCTTTTGTCCTTTATGACGGTCTCGGTCGTTATATCGTCAGTAATGTTGGTTGACCTTCACGATCGTGCGTTGGTCCCTTCGCAGAGGATTTTAACGACGGAACAACTACAACTTGGCTGCCTCACTGTGTCGTGTGGGCATTGTTAACTATACCAACTGTAAGTGTGGCTACGAAGTGGAGGACCTAGATTTCGTCATGTGGCAATGCTGGCTATTTGACGCACACAGTCCTAGACTAACTGATGATCTACGCAGGATGGGGTTCTTTCTGCCCCTCAAAGCCGATATGTTCTTTACCAAACCCAACATCAGGGCGTGTTTGCGTATCTTTACGTTCTTGAAAGAATGCAACCCGCGTATATAACCAGATATGCTAAACAGTCTGCTAACTGACACACAAACCGTGTAACTCAAACTATGTAAAATAATGCGAATCAGGTTCAGCTGTATAGGCCCCATTTTGGGGTCTGCGTAAGCTTAATAAAAAAAAAGGGGGGGGTGGTTTACAGCAGATACGGAAGAATGCGAAGATTGCCGAAACGGGAGCACTAATTCCGAACCTTTTGTCAAAGGACCGCAACAAAGGTGCGCGAACCAAGGGCAGAGGAGACCAGAAAATTATTCTTCCCGCCGCAGGGTATGTCGGTTAATTTTCAAGTCTGACGAACGACTTTGTAGGACCGGGGTCCGTTCATTTTTCGTCGAGCTCGATTTCACCGAGTCGTATCGATTGCTCTACGGATCGGGAAATCCGAGGGAAAATAAGGAGGGAGTCTGTGAATGGACGAAAGCCTCCCTCGAGGACATTTCCTTGGAGGGGCGAAGAGCAGGGAAGAGTGGAAGGAGAGCGACGAGCTCTTCAGACGCGAGAAAATTATTTTCCAGAAATCGGACGCGAATCATTACTCGAGCTCGAGTCGATTCAACGGTCCCTGCTGAGTTGGGAAACTTTCCTCTCTCTCTCTCTCTCCCTGATTGTGTGTGTGTGTGTCCGTGTTACTCCTCTCTTCGTCCTTGCTTTCTTTCGCAACGCCGGCGAAAGCTGGTAAACTCCGATATCGGTTTACAGACAATTAGTCGCCGTAATCACGAATTAACGTTCAGTGGACGAAGATGAAAATCTTCTCGGAAGTTTCGTTGAGGGGCTGATTGCGAAAAGCTCTGATCGATTGATCATAAATGCGGTTATTTCGGCTGTGATTAAGTCTGTGGCAGTTTATATTATCAGCGTCAGCTACTCTAATCATTGGGTAGTAGTGTACTAAAATATGAGATTTGCAATTTGAATATAAGTTCTTAGAACGCATCAAGTACTTTAATTCGATTACTAAAATCGCAATTGCTACATCGATCTCTCGCTCAGAAATTTCTAACCGCATGAATGAATACAGATCGCACCATTAGCTATTGCTTAATGAAAACGTAACTTCGCATTACGGCACCCATAGAGTCGCAATAATGGGATGCGAAACAAATTGCAGAATAGAACAAGCACGGTCAATAAAAACGCTAAATACTAGACAGCCTGACAGTGCTTTTCTGCCAGCGGTAGAACGGGATTCGTAGATGCAAATTCTGCTCGGCGGAAAAACTATTTATAGTCGAAATTCTCTACGGGCGGTAGGCGAATTAACATAACCAGATAACTGCAATAGTTGGTAAACGGAAGAGTAAATTCGAAGTTACGCGAGACCTGCCCGGATATTCAACCCGTAGGAATTTTAACGACGAAGAACGAGAATAAATTCCGCGGCGCGGAGCTACCTGGAATATTTCGTCTTTCTTGCGGCATGAATTCCAAACGAGGTGTGAATCACACAGCCCGGTTCGACAATGACCCCGTGACAGGAGGAGAGCACTATTTTTATCACGGATCGACGACGATCTACATCTCGGAAAGAAACGCAAAATTAAAATTCAGGCTGCCCCAGAATTTTCGTAAATCATCTCGCATTTTTCGCAAATTTTCCGTAATTATTCCGCCGGTAGAAAATTTCATCCAATTTATTCCACTCTCGAAAGGAACCGCTAAAAATACCCGCATGGACATTTTTCCAAATTATACCACTAATGATTCGAAATAAACTTAACGAACTCTCTGGAAGGATCGAATGCTCCACCATTCGCTGGTTATCCTCGCAATTACAATTTCATTTCTGTTCGTCTATTTCTCGAACGAATGTTTTTCGATTAATTGGAGATAATTGAAAAAAGTTGTTATCATATAATATAATCGAAGTTATTAAGCAATGCATAAAAATTCGATTTTAGGTCAAGATCCGCAGTCCACTAATGAGGATTTCATTTTGTTGCGAGTGGGATGAAGGATCGTGGAACTTTTATTTTCCGTGCGAGTTTCATAAAGTCCACGGTGCAGTAATAACGAGCGATTCCGGTGGAAGAAATCGGACGTATGAACGGAGCTTAGCATCGAACCTCCCCGGAGCCTAAGCCCGTGGTCCTAGCCGAAGGACACGAAGTCTCGAGGTAATCCTCGGTCAGGATCGAGCTCGAACCGCTGTTCGTCACAGGAGTCGAGCGATCCTGGAGAACGCACCGCACCGGCTGCATTCTGCGCGAGGATCCTCCCTTCCTGCACCGTAAATCCATTCTCGAAGCTGATCTCGACGCTCCCGAACCCTTATCCCTCGGGAAGTTTACTACGGCTGGAATTGATCCTTGATTATTTACTCCGGGCCTCCTCGAGCCGTCGCGCGTCGTAACGAACGAATTTTTCCCCATGATCGTGAAACTTGTATCTCGATCGCGATCTTTCCTGAAATTCGCCTCTTCATTTTATATTACCTGTATTGCAATTTCTTGGTTGGTGATTATTTTCTGAAAATTCAACTCGCAGAAAATGCACATATTTTACACAATTCTAAGGAACTTACGTCTCTTCATCTGAAGTAGAAAATTGTGTGTGTGTGTGTGTGTGTGTCCATCGCAGAGTAACGTGTCGACAGGGTACAGAATTTCCCAGAAGCTTCAGGAAGCTTTTCTATCGCCAAGATGGTTTAATAAAGCAGCAGATCAACCCCGTTATCAATGCCACGTATCGCGCTTATCGTACCACAAATTTCCCAGGGCTCTAAAGAAGTGCATCCGCTGAACAACCACAGAATGGAGCCTGTTCCCCTTATCCGTTTCTCGATCTTCCTGGTGCAACCAGAATGCAGGACAGATCTAGGGATTCGCCTAGGCGGACCTGCTAGTCCCATTGACGGCAATCGAGGCGCCGGATCTTCGACCGGGGACTTTCCTGGACGCCACCGGATGCCTTTCCGAATTACCCTAATGGCTGGTTCAATCGTCGCCGGATCGTATGTCGGACTCGCCTGACGAAAATCATGATTACTTTAAACAGCATACAGTGAACCACAGTAATATTCGGACACTATACAGGGTGGGTCACCTCATTTTGCCACCTCAAATATCTTTGTTGTTTTCAAAGATACGTCAAATGTCTGAAGGACAAAGTTGAATGGTAAAATGGGGCTCACACGATACCAAAAAATTTTTGTTTTTATATAATTTTTTTTAGAGATATGAGGTCACCTTCATTTTTTAAAAATGGAATGAGGTATTTTTTAATACACCAATCGATGCAGCTGGACATTCGTTATAAAAAAAGTACTAACCTATGTATGTCGAAAAGTTAGTAGTTAGGAGATATTTCAATTTAAATAACTCTAAAACACCATTACTGTCGTACGAAGACGTTAGCGTTTACTTACTTGTGTAGCGTCTTACAATTACTACGAGAGTAATGGTGTTTTAGAGTTATTTAAATTGAAATATCTCCTGAACTACTAACTTTTCGACATACATAGGTTAGTACTTTTTTATAACGAATGTCCAACTGCACCGATTGATGTATTTAAAAATACCTGATTCCATTTAAAAGAAATGAAGGTGACCTTCACATCTCTAAAAAAATTACATAAAAACAAACCTTTTTTTGGTATCGTGTGAGCCCCATTTTACCATTCAACTTTGTCCTTCAGACATTTGACGTATCTTTGAAAACAACAAAGATATTTGTGGTGGCAATATGAGATGACCCACCCTGTATAATTGGTACAGACTTACAAAAAATGTATTTTTAAAATTTTCAATTTTGGCCCAAATGATTAAAATGTACCAAATGTCCAACTTCGGCTTTAACAATCTCTTTTTTTCGCAGAACTATTCTTCCAACAATCTGAACTATTATACTATTTTTCCTCCCAACGAAAAGGGCAGCACTGTTCCAAACGCTCGGAACGATGCGAGGAATTCGAAAAATTGGAGGGCGCACGACTTGGGGTTACAAGGGCCAATAAAGGGTCGAATCCTTAACCCATCAGCCTCAAGGAGGTATTGCCGATAATCCGCAATAAAATCCAAAGTAGTGGGGCGACTCGATTCATTCGATTTGCCGGTGAGGCGCGCGGCGATCGGGCTTCGAAGAAATTCCTTGCCGTCCATTCGCAAATTCAACGTCCGCGTGTCTCTGGTCACTCTTGCGGCTCCAGCTGCTATTCCTTTTCTACCTTGACGTTGACGCGACATTTCTGTCTCTCGCTCTCTCCTCTTCCTATCGGCTTTTTCTATAGCGTTGTCCCGGTTCCGTTCGGGCATCGCGATATTCAATGGAATCGGGACGACGCGACGCGACGCGACGCGACGCGACGCAACGCGGGGGCGGGTGGAAGCCGTGTTATCGTAATCTGCTTTCGGAACGTATCGCTGACGCGTTTGTCGACAGCATAAAGTAATCGTTCTACCAGTTTCCAGTCACGTCGGCTACGTTGGTCCAGCCGTGGACCTCGCGTGAATCCGAATCCGTAAAATTCGACCTCACAGCGCAGAAACTCTAGACACTAAGTTGTCCCATATGTTATGACATGTACGATTTTTAACAAGCACAAACTTTTTTATTAAATAATTAATCCTTTGCACTCGGAGCTGTTTGAACGGGAAAATTAAACATATCTTCCGTTCTAGAATATTTCCATTCCCTATGATTTTCGAAATTTAATGGACATGAAATTGGTATCATATCTCGTACGATATCTAAATGTTTAGTAATTGATTAGATACCGATATATCTAATAATGTAAACAATATTTTGAATAATGGTACAGCAACATATTAAATTTTAAACTTTCTTGGTTCCCGAATTTCCAAGTGTCGTGGAAAATAAAAAAATTGTGACCAGCAGTTTTGTATATGATAGAAGTTTTGCCGGGCAGAGAGAGAGAGAGGGAGAGAGAGAGAGAGAGAGAGAGCAGCGCGCGTAACTCGGTTCGTAGCAGTCGGACGATTCTCGAATAAATCGAATCGCGTCTTCTTCGAGCGTGATTCGAATCGTATCACGTAGGTATGCGCATCGAAACAACGTGACAACCGAATGGAACAGTTGGAAACAGCATCAAGGGGCCCTCTCCTCCGGCCACGGTGCACGCTGGAAAGGGATCTAGATAACGTTTCCACGCGATAAATTAATCCAATCGTCCATCGTACGCGCAACTTCCTCTCTCGCCTCTGCCCTTCTTCCTCTCCTCCTCCTCCTCCTCCCTGTTTCCGCCTCGGCTACGCTCCTACCGATCCTCTTCATTTCATGATTTTTCACCTTCGCTCCTCTGTTTTATCGTTCGGTAAAACAGATGATTTAGGGGTCTGTGAATTCAGCTTTCGCCCTGCTAACGAAGAATCGCGATCGATACCTCGGTGACGCTCGAGATTTATCTGATTGTGAGACAGAAAATTGCAAACGATTTTGTTGCACACGGATAACTCGCACAATTGTCTCGATTTTACTTCGTTTTCGTTACGTAGCTGTAATTATTCATAATTGGATAGTTATACAATTAAAAAGTTAAGGTTAGAATTTTTCTTTTTAGAAGTGTGATTATCATATCTACAATGGATTCTGATAACATTACGCATACTGCAAGTTGTACGTTCGGAAGCTGTGTTTCTGTTCGTGACTGAATATTGGAGTTTCTCTTCGCCGAGAATAGAATGTTATTTCCCGATCGATGTTTAACTGTTGATTTATGATTGTGCCGTGGATCTGGTAAGTTTCCATTATTCTACACTGTGTTACAAAGATCAGGATGGAAGAAGATGAATTTCAATGACTACGAGATTCCTTGCGCCGAAAATAAAATTTCAAGATGAAGAAGAAGAAGAAGAAGAAGAAGCAGCGCCCACGATCCGAAATTCCGGTACGCAACAAGTCGTTGCGTAACGTCTTAACGATCGACAAGTCGTGGAATCTGGTGAGAAAACGTCAGGTTTATGGTCGTCGAATGGCGTCGGAATATTTATCGACGGATCGACGAAACAGGGCACGGAACGGAGCGTAGGCGTCGCGACGCGTTGCGCCGTCGAAAGGCCACGTTTAGCGTTAGGCGTGTCTACCCCGACCCTGATGAAGCTACTTTCGATGCTGGCGGAGCTGCGTTTTGCTAATAGGGAACGTGGCTTGTACACGAACTAGAGAGTCGTGTCCCCTCTCTCTCTCTCTCCACTGTAAATTCGAGCAGAATTCTGAACGGGATCGTCGACGAATATTACGTGGACGATCAATTTCTGCTGTAATCGGCGATTCGGATTCCGGCATCGTTGAAACCGAAAGCGTCATCCGCGTGTCGTTCGAGATTCCGGGCCGGTCGACTGCGAAATCGACTGTTGAGAAAGGTACACACTGTCTTCGCCTTCTTTAGCAAACGATTCTCTTTTACAAATGTTCGCGGTATCGAAAATCACAGAAATCTGATAACTTCGCTACGTCAAGAATCCCGTAGAGATTAGCATATGGTAGAAAACAGCACAAAGACGTCGAAGAAAGCGCAGCGAAAATGGTAGCAATTTTCCGTGGAATCCTAGCGTCCTGCGATTACTGGTAGTCTTGCGGAGTGGGAGGGGGTGGCGGGGTCAGAAGCGAAACAATGGCGTAGTCGTCGGAAGAATCCTCGGAACGAGAAGAAAAGGGGGTCAGATGGAAGCCGGGAAATGGCCGTCGTGGCATAGCTTTGGAGTGGCCGGTGGAAGGCACCGGTAATTTCGGCGAATAAATCGAAACTTCTGAAAGAACGTACCAGACGACGAGCAAGTAGACGAAAACGAAGAAGAAGGAGAAGAACGAAGAAGTCTTGCAGCAGCAGAAGTCTTTTCGCATAGCGAAGGGAGGCGTGGCTGGTTCCGATGAAATGCAGATTGCCGCCACTTATCTCGAACAGATTGTCGATCTGTAAAACGTCGAGCGGTTGGCTTCCGGGCTGGCGGATAAGCCGAAATAAAGAGGATCGAAGGAAAATTCGAAGGCACCCGGCTCGCGGGAGTCCATTAAGGGGTCGTGTGGTTGTCCTCGGACGTTGAAGAACGAACGTCGTTTTCGTCTGCAGGCCGATATCCTCTCTTCTGGCGTCGCATCGCATCGCCTCGCCTCTCCCTCTCCGGAACCCGCCTCGATTCATTCGTATTCCGCCCCTGTCGGAAACTTTGCGATAATTCGATGTCTCGACGACTGCAAGAGCAGCAACAGCGGCCTAGCCTCCGTCATCATCGTCGGACCAAAGCGGCCTACGTGACTTTTCCGCTGCTCTTCCGCGTCTCTCTTTATCTCATTCCATGTTTCTCTTTCACTCTTTCTCCCTTTCCATGTTTCTCTCACTCGAACAGACCGCTCTTTTTCTCCCTCTTTCGCTGACGATTTCCAGTCTCCTTTTCCGTCCAGGGCCCCCGTTTCTCCAACGTCGCTCCTGCTTGCTCCCTTCGTTTCGTTGTTACATAGACTGCGTCGCATCGTGTCCCTTTTTATAGCAGTCGCTGTGGATTTCTGCCGTCATCTTCCGGCTTTTTGATAGCGCTCCTCGTCCTCCCCTTGGTTTCCTCTTATTTTTTCCAGCCTTTTTGCTGCGGCCAGAACAGTATTCCGGCGCGCGCTGTCTATATGCAAAAATTTCGGTGAGTTGTGTGCGCTCGTTTCTTTTTCGTCGGGAATTTTCCGTATCGATTTTTGAATGGCGCGCCCGCCGCGCCGCGCCGCACCGGTTCTTTATGCAAATTTCTCGGTGGAAATTGTCTTGCGGGGTGGAAAGTAAATTAAAATTTTTGAAAGGGAAAACAAACAGCAAAATTGAAATAAAGATATTGTTCGGGTACAGAGAACGTTCGTTAAAAAATAATTCTTTGTTTAGTTTTGAGACGGATGAAATGGACCTGTTTCCAGTTCAGACTTCAATGTACCGTAATTTACGACCTAATTGTCAGTGCATCCACTGCTGGAATCCAAAATGGCCCCCGATCCATCCTGGAATCCTGGTCCACGGGGTCCGCGCTTCCCGTTGCGCTGTTTCAAGCCAGCCCCGCATCTTCTTCGTCGCCTTTTTTCCCCTCGATTCGAGTGCTCTCTCTCTCTCTCTCTCTCCCTCTCTCTCTCTTCGGTGTTCCGGGCTCTAAACGTTCCCGGCTCTTTCTCGTGTAATTTTCAAGTGGAATTTCTTCGTACGTGGAACGCGCTCCCCGTGGAACGAAGCGGTGCCGGTTTTTTCCCTTTCCCGGGGATCGCAGCTAGGTTTAACCCTCCTTCTCCCTCTTTTTCACCGTTCCACTCTGTTTCTATATGTAGACCTGCCGCTGTCTCCGTGTCGGGGCCAGAAAATTATCGGGTGCAAATTGAATCGCGCGGCGTTTAATCTCAGTCATTTCCGACGCCTCGACGTTCAACACCTTCGGAATAAGGTAAGCGTTGACCGTTCCCTTGAAAAGCACCGAAAAAATCACCGGGAACACATCTCCACCAGACCCTGTAACAATCGCGAAAAACTGGTCCGCGAGGGAAACTCGCGCTTTTAGGTCGAGTGCTGCAATACTGAGCTAAGAAAATGCCCTTTAACTCTTTCCCCATCACCATTTGTTCCGCCGAATGTCTTCTCGCAGCACGACGCGACGTTTTAATTGCAATGTATCCATTCCAGAATTAGATTTTTCTTATGGAACGTGCTACGGAGCCGCCGCGCCGGTGACTTTAATTGTAGCACGCTCGAAATCAATTTATTTTTGTCGATGTAAAATACATCGTTCGGTGGACGCGATAGAATTTATCGCCGCAGTTAATAGTTGATAGCGTGAGGGGGAATTGTAATTTACAACTGTTATATTGTGACAATTCCGTTGTCGGTGGCCGGATTTGTTATGTGTTTAATTAATTTGAAATTTGAAACTGATTGGCCGAGTGTTGTTGCGATTCTTCGCGGAATCTCCTATCGTTATTTATGTAACTGTTTCTTAAGAAGAAATGGTATGAAATATGTTTTTATTCGATTGAGTGACGAAGATGCTCGCATTTCAATCGACCAGCATCCAGAGCGAACAATTTGCATAAAGATCCCCGAGTCCAAGTGTAACGATAACAAATTTAGCCGAGCATAATGCAGGAATCGACGGGAATGATGAAAGATAATATACGAGGATAGTATACTATGTATAGTATAAGGTGGCTACGGGAGGACCTTGAAATTATTCATTTATGATTCCCAGGCCAGGTAGTAGGCAGGCACAGAACTCGCGGTGGAAGATGCGAGTTCCGGAGGTCGCCAGAGACGACCGAGATCTTTGCTCTCGATTTATCGAGGTCGGAGATATCGATAAGCCGTGTGATTCACGGAGCACCGTCCGCGTCCCCCCGCGGGTCGACGACCCTACAACCGTAACAAAATCGTGGCCGTGCGAACACCCGGAGAGAGATTATGTCATTCGCAAATCATTCGGGCCGACAAAAAATTACATCCTCCGATAATGCTCAATAATGGCCACGGGGAAAAAAGGGGAATGTTCCATTTTAGCGGCGTTTTCTACGCTGAGATAACGCACGGGCATAAAAAACTGGATCACCGCGAAAATATGCAGTTTTTCATCTCGCCACGGAAATAAAATGACGATATGCGATTCCCACTATCTTTTCCAAGTTGAACACGCGATTTATCGGTGTTGTTGGTTAATTTAATGACTCAGATTTGCCGGAAAAATGTAGCTGGATCACGGAAAAATCGGTGACCGCAACCTATATTGATCATCTACAATATCTACATATATTTAAATTTATTTCGATGGATATAGTCTTTTATTTTTACTTCGCACACCGTTCTCGAGCTAATAAATTGGTGCGTACATTTCGTTTCAACAACTCACACGCGTGTAATTACTGTGATGACAAAACTGCATTTCCATAAATCGGCTCTTAACGCGCGTTTTCCGGGACTCTGTTTAATTTTCTTTTCGCGGCTCTCGCTCTCTCGACCGAAATGAAATCAATGAATTAATCCGTACTTTGTGTTTCGAGGATTTTTACGCCGGACGCCGAGCGTTAATCCGACAGCGTATTTTTGCTTGGGAAACCGGAAATCGGTGAAATATACGCGCTGAGTCGTTCCCGATCCAGAGCGATCCGCGCCGGCAAGCAGATTATGTAAGTTCGTTTAAAAGCATGATCAATCCCGTAGAAAACCGGTTAATGTAACAACCTTTGTCCCGCGGCGAATCCAATTGTCACGGAAAAATCATCGGTGTCTCATTTGATCGAAGTTTGCTGACGTGATTCTTCGATAATCAGATTACAGAAAATTACGGGGGAAAAGTTCGATTCGTTTTCTCTCTCTCTCTCTCTCTCTCTCTCTCTCTCTCTCTCTCTCTCTCTCTCTCTCTCTCTCTCACTTGTAGACGCCGAGGACAGATGAAACGTTCGTGACCAGAACTAATCGAATTATTGTTTCAATTAATCGAATCTATGCAAAATAATGCTCGGACCTCCGTCACTTTCATCGACGAATTTTTTTGTTCCTCCTCTCCTGTCGCATCGATTCTGATTAGCCAATTTTTATTAACTTGAAATAACGCTTTAAATGAAATCGATTGACTATTTTTACCCATATTGAATAGACCGGACGATTTTTTAAAAATCGGTTCTTCTGAAAAGTTTTAGCGAAGAATCAGTGAAGTTTACATGGAAAATAGTGTCGATTAATTATAATTTTAATTAATTGGTATCACTTTTGTAAAATAGCATGGTACGCGTAAAGATTTAATTTTCATGTTGTTTCTCAATTCACCCCACAAGTAATTAATGCAATTAATTTCCGAACACCCGGTACGTATCATAAATCATAACGCAGAACAAATTCATTCGAGCATCGCACTTGAATTTTTCGGAAGATTTCTTCGGCTATCAATGAGCTGAAGTAATTGCTAGAGTAGAACAATAAATATTCTTTCGTTTAATTATACAATACTAATTTGATCGTCAAAATGGATAGGTTCGTTCAAGCGAGTCTTTCGGAGCGGGCTCTCGCGATCGATCGTTGAAATTAAATTAATAAATCACATTGTTGGCTGGCAAACCGTTCGCTTTGTACCGGCCTCATTATTCCATTGCCTTTATTAACAATATCGCGTTGCATATTGAACGGGTACTCGGCGAATTCGAGAACCGTACCACATCGAATCGTCCGGGAGTGATTACGAACGCACAAATGACAGAATTAAAGGGCACAAGTCGGCCCTGTATTGGCCAGCTCACGAGCGTAATTTTATTAATGTAAATTTGTCGAACTGATTGAATTAAAGGGGTCCCCCTTTTGCAGCTGCAGTTTCACTCTTCGCTTTGTTTAATGCTTTCCCCGGAAAGAAATCATATTGGCGATTAAACGCAGAGATCATTTCATTTAGTTTTTCGAGAAAAGTGGAGAAAAGTGTTTAAAAAATTACATCATCGAGTAAACAAAGAGATTCAACTGAGAAAGACACGAACGAGGGATCAGAATCTAGGTAATAAATAGCTTCGAAAGATTTCGCAACAGTCTGCCAAACATAATTCATTGAAAAATTCGTATCTCGGTTATTTTTCCGAGTTTCTCCACGGGACAAAGTGGAAAGCGATCTGAACGGTTTCCACTTTATGAGAAAAATATTAGAGAAATCGGTTCCGGGGCCAATAAACGAGCAACAAGCGTCGAAAGTAATACCAAAGGATTTTTCGCCGGTCGTTCGGTAAAGGGCCCATAAAAGTATCGAGTTTGGTCGTCGATTGATCGTCACCGGTGTGGCGCGGCGGCGAGAACGTATGTCGGGGGTGGTCCCACGGAAACTTGGTTATTTCGAAAGTTTTAATGCCCGGCACACTTGGCCGCGATCTTTTTATTCGCGAACTGGTGTCGCGAGGACCGCCGCGCCAGGCCGATAATACCTACACACCGGGCATTCTTTATCGGCTCGGCAGGGATCGTATCTTTTCCCGGACTTTTCCCGCGAATTTCCAGCCCAAGTTTTCCCCCGGTCTACGTGGAAACTCATTTTCCGCATCGACGGCCGGCGAAATTGTCGCGATTTGCCTGCTGGAAAACGACCCGGAAAAATCTATGGCTGAGCTATTCTCTTTTTCGTTTTCTGCTCCTCTCTCTCTCTCTCTCTCTCTCTCTCTCTCTTTCTCGTTTAGTTCAACTGGCCTTTTGTGTCGATCCGAAAAATGTTTGAGAATCCAGTTCCCTTCTACTGCCACTACTCTTCTCCCTTTCGAGCGGAAAATGCGACAGAAGAGCAACCGGTGACCCATTCTGCGAATAAAGAAAATCTGCCTGTTTTGTCGAGATAGGCTCCGTGCTCTGTTTACCGCGAAACAGGTGGCTCGTGATTCGGAAATGTAGTTAGAGTGGTGCAGAGGAGACAGGTGTGCAGAATAGGAGTAAAGGGATGCTGTTGCATTAGTGTAGATATTATTGAATTGTTTATAAATTCTTGAATGCACATTTCATAAAGAATTTTCTGGTTATTGCGAGTCCACATTTATTCTCAAGATGAAATATTGACTGTAGAATGATAATATGTATGTGGTTTTATTTAGCCCTTCACATCCCAGAGTTTATCGCACCACTCCCATTAAAACACCGCGGAATTTATCTGCAATTTATTCTCCAGTTTAATTTAACTTAATTAGAACCTACGGTAGCAATGAAAAATATTTAATTCAAAGTCAGGTTCCCTTGTCAGAGCAAACGGAGTTACGTTTGCCTCCAGTTCCTGTAAATCACACTCCGCAAAAGTCCATATTTGCATAAACATCTTGCTGGCTGCGCGTCACGTACAATGATAAATGACCAAGATTTTGCATATTTCTGTTTAACACCTAATCCGAGGTGAAAATCTCAAGGGGTTTGAAACGGGAGCCGTGTAACCGGGTAATTTAAAGCTTGTATCTCGCTCCATTATCGCCACCTGTCCATTAACAAACAAAGTGCGCTGTTTAAAATGATTTTTGAACTTAAAAATGCACTTTATAATTACCGGTTTGCTAATATTGCGGGAACAGTTACAAGCGCGTTTCTCATCTTGAAACTTTTCATTCTTACAATCTGATATCTGTTCTACTGTTATTAACTTCACTTATTCATTTTTATTGTGTACGTGCAGAAAATTTAAAAATCGCGCATTACTGGGATCTGCTAATTAACTTCACGTGTCACGAGTTACAATAACGTCGCAGCCAAACAGCGTCCCTGATCGAATCGTCACTTTGCCAATTGCATCCGTTTTAGCGACCGACTTTTCTATTTCCTTGGGACCGTATCGCGACGCGACGTATCGGGAATATCGAATAACGATTTGAAAATATTGAACCGGTCAGGATATCGGGAAGGGCAAGAAGCCAGAATTACGTGAAAATTACGCTTCTTTCGCCAACCAGCGAGTCGCGAAGACGGAAATACGAGAACCCCGGAAAGGTTCCCTGAAGGGTTAAGGTTTCCTGTCCTCTGTCTCCAGACTTGTAAAAGGCTGAACCCTGCTTCCCACGACCGATTTATTCCGGCAGTGTTCCAGGGTCGTTTTAACTGCGTTTCAAGTCGTACAGTTTTATCAATTGTTCCTGAGATTTTTCGCGTTCCGCCCTCTTGATCTCTGTTTGATGGGGTCGCAGCCGAAACGGTACAGCCAATATGCAAAACGGGACAACCCGCGCCGCGCCGCGCTCGAAATCCATTTCGCTGGGACACTATCGACGGAGACATTTGCATGCAATGATTATTGCCGTGCCGGGGTTGTTATCGAGTTCGCGTATTATGATCATCGGTTGTGGTTTAGAGCGGCGGAGTTCTCGGTGCTTCTTCCGTCGAATTTTCCCAATCAAGATGCACAGAAATTCTGTAGAATTTCCAGAGAAAATTTCATCCCTTATCCGTCAAACAACTAAGGATAAAGTATCTTCATTAAATTCACCGAATTTTGGCAATCGAGTGCACTGAAATGTGGTAGATAGATTCCGGAGAAAATTTCATCCCTTCTTCGTCAAACAATTAAGAATAAAATCTCTTAATTTAATTCACCGAATTTTGATAGTCGAGTGCACGGAAACGCGGTGAAAAGATTCCCGAGAAAATTTCATCCCTTATCCCCGTGATACGAATTTTGATAGCGAACTGCACGGAATTGTGTGATAGAAATTTTTCAGTAAAACCACCGCAAAATCGAATTCATTCTTTGTTAAACCGTCCATGAGAGTGGACTAACGTTATCTGATGTGCCTGTAATCAGCGTTGAACTCTGATGGCGATGACCACCCCGCGTACATTTTAATTCCGTAACGCATTTGCAATATATTTAAAACACATTTGAAATTTTCGAATGACGACTGCGAGTGTGACTGGATATTACAACGCGAGGGGTTGAAATCATTATAAATTGTGCTCGGTGGTGATTCGCACGATACATAGTACAGCATATTTAACGCGGAGCCGGGAAGCACGTGCCGATATATACGCGCGGTCAGATTTCTGCATGCTCACGCAATTTCGTGCCCGATCGGTGAAATCCATTAGGGGTTGAAAGCATAGGCAAAAGAGAGGGAGAGGAGAGGATGCGAGAAAGAGAGAGATTTTTAAAAAAGGGGGTTGATGGCTCTCTAATTCGTATTTAAGTCAACGAGTCACGAGTGTTTCGGCGTTCGGTCTCGTCCTGGATTTATTTCCTCGTTACTCACCATTGAGGAATAGAGTGTCGAACTTTTGTTAATTAAAAACACTATTACCCGGTCGAGCGGCGTGCGCGCCAGATCGGCAAACGAACCTCCATTGTCGGGAAATTAATTCGGACGGGGACCGGTTCGAATAATAATTGCTATTCCCTGTTTTCCTTCCCGAAATTCCACTTTGTCCGCCCGTTTAAACGCCGACTGCAAACATGCGATTGTTAACCGTTTTTCTCCATTTGTTTGTTCACAGAGCTGTCTCGACGCTGGCCTCATCGGTTCCATTTCGGTGAGTGGCGAGTGGTGATCGTTACTGTTGTTTCACGTTTTTCTTAAACAGGGGATTATCTATTTTTCCATTTACTATTGAATAGGTCTTTGATGTACAGATTCTGTTAAGGGAGTATACTCTCGTTTCGGGTTCGGATTAGAACCCGAATATTTGTATTGCTTGGAAACGCGAATGTCTGCGGATCTTTATGCAAAATAAAAATAAGAATCAAGAAATAGAAACCAAACCGAATGTTATTTCTTCACTTAAGGTGGTAGACTCGTTTTTCCAGGATTGCGTGGGTGCGGGACGCGCCATCTCATCTCTCGATAATGCATGCGCTGGGGTTTTTCGGTAGTCAAGAGCGCTAGATACAAGATCAATCTAGGCCGCAATCGTCCTCAAATGTCCTATTTTTATGTTTACGAGGCGTAAGTTGCATTATTCGGAAGCATGAAGCTGCGTATGTATTATAGCTATGTTCATGAAGCTGCGACAAGCTAAACGAGTCTCTAACCCCTTCAACCAGGCCTGGCCAACCCGCGGCCCGCCACGTTAAATTGTGCGGCCCGCCCGCCGGGCGATTTTACATTTCTATTGAAACTTTTGTTTCTTATTGTATGTATACAAAAAATATTAAATAAATGAAGTGTCATTGTTATAATATATAATCGATTTATAATTATAATATAATCAAGTTGCAGTGCAACAATGAAGTGAAACAATTTTTTGCGTCCATATCAAAAATTAATATTTACAATACTTATATTAGTAAATGCTTCTGGATCCACATATATTTGTGAAACATTTTTTTCGAAGATGAAATTTACAAAGAGTTCTTCGCGTGCTTCATTAACTGATGCCAATTTAGAAAACCAGCTGACAAAAGATGTGCAACGTCGAACATAAATATAGATTTAGAAAAATTAAGTGAAAGAAAGGATAAACAAATATCTCATTAATATAAACTCGAGAGTTAATTATATTGAATCATAGTATAACAATAAAGTTTTATTCATTTTGTATTTGTATTACATTTTTTAAAAGCATGTTTACCTAAAGTGCGGCACGTTATAACGTTACGCGTCATCAAAGTGGCCCGTGAAATCATTTGGGTTGGCTAGGCGTGCCTTAAACAGTAACACGAACGCTTTAACTTCTCTCGCCGACTCCGACGTTTATAAAACGCATCGTAGAACAATGTAACGCGGTTTGTCGCGAGAATTTCTCCGCGACATGACAGGAACAATCGCCGTTGAAGAGAAGAGTTCGATTTCAATCCCGTTGGTATAGGCGTCAGCGTTGTTACGCGTCGATAACATGGACGCGAGCATAGTTTCTGACGTGACAGAAATCGATCGGTCGCAGCCGGAGCCGGAGAGAGCTTATTCTTGGTCCGCCGCGCCGCACCGCGCCGCACCGCGCCGGCCAGAAATTCGCCGGAAATGACTATTCCTCGTGTGTGTTCCGGCAGTCAGCCGCGAGATTTATCGCGAATTTTCGTGCCTCGATCTCGACGGCCACGGACGTCGGCGTCGGCGTCGGCGTCGGCTTCGGCGACACGACCGACTACACTCGGTCCAAAAGCTCGGGCTAGCTTTCTCACTCGTTGCGAAATGTTCGCATGCGTGTGCACCTATAGTCGATGCACTTCCGTGCGTTGCCACGATTTGATGGGCTTCAACGATAAAGACCGAGCTTTCCACCCGGATAACTCATTCGGGCTTTGAACCGTGGCCGTGGGCTTGCCGGCTATCGCAACATTCGCAACCGCGAAACAAGCGAAATCTGCTAATCCGACCACTTTTTGCGAACCGATACGCGCCTCGACCTGTGATCGGTGCTCAGTGCTCGCCAATAAATAGAACACACTGTACAATTTTTCTTCCCTTCTTTTTGCAATATTTTTCCTTCTTCTTTGGTTCTGCCCCCTGTTGAATTTTTATTCGTCTGATGTATAAGCATCAGGAGATTTTAAATGCTTTTTAATGTTATAACATTGAAGTTCAAAGTAATAATATATATCGAAAAATTTGTTTTCGTTTTTTTTTTTAACAAGACCTGGTTCGTTTATTTTCATAAAACAATTAATGAACATTTGTAACGGTGCTGAGATATTCTTGACAAAATCAGTCCGAGCTGACTATGTTTGAAAGCATAAATATCATCGCTGTATCTCAGGGTATTTCCGATAATTCTGACGAGAAGCGTACTATATTAACCCGTTCGCCATTGCTGTCGATTATAGTCTGCCTGCTATAGTAATCACAGACCGTCTCTATCGGAATGGCCATAATCGATATCGGTATCGAATGCATCGTAATTTAAATGAAGTCATTTGAATGCCTAAATGTCACATTACCGAGAGCATCGATTATAACACCTCATTATAACATTTTTGTACATATCGATTGGATGGATATTCATCCACTGTGTTTCATACAAAATACATATATGCAGCCCGATCTTCGTATTGTTTGAATTATCTGAATTGCGAACGAGTCTCGAATTTCTGTGTCGCATCAGGCAGCAAAAGGGATCGTGCCACGAGAATGATGATTCCGAAAATGATCCAGGGTATCGAAAGAGCTCGTACGTCACGCGTGACGCGCAGCTATCCGGTATTTTAGTGCGGACAATGCACATTATGTATACGTATACCCTCCCCTCTGCGACCAGGCTGATTTTATTGCCTCGCATAAATCTACTTTGGACGATACGTATATTGACGATAAATCACGTTAGGCGGTGAAAAGAAGGATTCGAGGGCTTTAGCAGCGTGTGGCAGACGGTAAGATGCGTGAAAAATGCTTAGTTGACAGAGGCTCTTCCCGACCTAACTAGCTGAAATTGATTTTCTTTATCGTTGTCTAGAAAAAAAGGGAAGCGCACCCCGCGTGCACGCCATTTATAGACTACGGCTACGTTTAGAAGAGGGTAAATATGTTACTGGGGTAACGCGTTGGTGTCTCGCCCATTTATCATTCTGCGAGCCCGCGGTACATTATCATAATTATTCAACGACTCTAATTCTCTCGCTTTATAAAATAGAGGAAGGCTTAAAACAAGCGGGATAAAACGTCCAAAACGTGTAAAATAGGAGAAACTCGAGTTAGATAAAAATGCAATGAATGCACGGAATATCACTGGATTAAAACAGCAGAACACAGTGTTTAGTGTAATATAAAACCGTTAATACATTTTAACAAAATGTTCAAGTATATGTATTTTGAACGAAGAAAGCATCGCGTATTAAAGCAAATGATTAAAACCATCTAAAAAACACGCAGCATCCGAGTGTGGGAAGACCGTGAAGCGAGAAGCAACCCCTAAACTCGAAGGGTGCGACACACATCGTCCTCCCGGCACTTTATTATTTATTAGCGGGAGAACAGCGAGACGAGGGTCAAATCTCGTCGAAAATATCCACGGATTGAAGAGCACTGCAGTAAACGCGAAGGGTGCGTACCCTTCCCTCTCCAATCCCTGCACACCCAACCCACCCCCTTCAGAACACGCCATCCCTTATCCAACGTCGCATTGTGCGTGTCCCATTGTGTCTAGTCCACAAGGGCGTATTCCCGTTTTTCCCTGTTCCTCCATCTTCCTGCCACCACACCGCCCGCGCCCCCCTCCAACCCCCTATTTTCTGCTGCGCCACCGCCACTTTTTTCCACCCCCTCGCGATCCACCTCCTTTCGTCTCTGTCTTCTCATTCTTGTTTATTCTTCGCCGAACATCTTCGTATCTCCCCGACTCGCTTTCTCCGGGATCTCACCCCCTTGCAATCCCCTTCCAACCCCCTGTGCATTTTCGACTCTGATCTCTTGCCCCTGGCTTCTTTGATCTCCTGCAACCCCTCGGACAGTTACCCATCCCCGTGTGTACTCTCTTCGTTTGTAACGCTGATACTAATTATTCAAACGCGAGAAAAACTTTCTCTGTGAACCTCTCTCGACATTTTTCATCCCCCGCTGCGCCGCGTCCTTCCTCTTTACGACTCTCTGAAACAAGCGAATTGTTTGAATCAATATCTATGATCGTGGAAGCGTGAATCGGGGTGATCGATGCAGCGCTTCTTCACTTTTACTTTAATTTATTTAGCAGTATTTAATTTCTACAGTTCTCTGTTTCTGCTTGCTGCTTTCTGTTCGCTGTTCGCTGTTCGCTGTTCTCTGTTCTTCGTTTATCGTCTGTTCTCTATTTTCGACGGGTTTTTCATTATATTATTCCCTTGGTAAAATAACCACCCCTACATGCTCCTCCCGCATCGACGACCCGTCATCGTTCTTTGTCCATCTCGTCTCTTCAGTTTTCCCAGATTCCTTTGGTTTTTTTATTCCACCCCATCTTTGATCCCTCCGCGAATATTTTCCTCTCTTTCCACTTTCGAACCCTGTCCCTTTCTTCACCTGGTCGCACACTCTATTTCTCAATAAGACCAGCCCCGTACGCCCTCTTCATGGCCGCCCTGTCTCTGGTTATGTTTTTTTCCGAGTAGCACGCTAGTAGCGGTTTTTTTCACTCCTCGAACATTACTCGTATCTTTTCGTTCCTTTTATTTGCCGCGGTATCTGTGGTGCGCGCGTTCTATTTTTATTTTGCATCAAGAACCCTCCCAACGTCCTTTTTTTCTTTTCTCACCAGCTCCGGCGTTAACGCTTGTCTTCTCCACCCTCTTCTTCTTCTTCTTCTTCTTCTTCTTGTTCTTCTTGCTCTCCTTCTTCTCGTTCTTCTTCTTCCATTTATCACTCCGCGGGGGTGATTCTTTCGCGGCTTTTCTTTTTCCATCCGTGATACCTTGCATTTTCTTACAATTCGATTCCCACCTCGGCGTCCCTGAATGCGAGCTAGCTCTTCATCCGCGTCTCCTTCTTCCTTTTTATAGCCGCATTCATGTTTATTCTGTCCGCAATTGTCTACGGCTCTTTGTGTCCCGCCACCGTGTCCGCACATTCCTACGCTATTTCCAACGGCGACTCTTTTGTTCGCCCGTCGCGTCGTTAATACTCTTCTCTGGCTTTCGCGCGTGTTCTTCATCCCCGATTAGTGTACCCCTCTGGAAAATTGTAAATACAGGCGCTTGAAATGGCTACGCTCATATTTTATTCGAAATGTTCGGCTGTCGGCCAGTGAAAATGAAACAGAACAATGTTGGATCGTAACATACACTCTTGCTTGGTCATCCTCCCATTTTAATTCATCATCGCCGTCAATACCGCGAAAAGATTAGGAAATCGCTTATATTAAGGGGCTGAGTTGCCAGAAATCGCGAGAAGCAGCCGTCAACGGTGTTCAAAGTCTGAGACGCAACTCCCCGCAGCAATCATCGTTAATTGTCTTGGGGAAAATCAAGCCCAGTTAAATCTCTCATTAGAATTTACAATGTTCCCGAGCGAGCAGCCCGCAGCCGGCGGAAAAACTTTCCGTCGTCTGTTTCTATTCCCCGTCTGCGTTTCTATCCGTTTCCCAAGCATCGGTTTGTCTTCTTTCCACCCCCGAGTCGAGGTGATGGAAAACGGGGGGTGTTACCACCGAAAACCTGCGAAGGGGTGTGGAAACGAGGGGGTTGACTGATGCAGGGGTGGCTGTTTCGAAGGGGTGGCTCGTTAGTGTCGCACCCTCTTGCACGCGGGGGTGGCGACGCGTCTCCGTAAAATTGAATCTATTGTTTCTACGACGCCGCTCTCCGAGGAAGTCGCATTGTGTCGCGTGGTGGGCCACGCACGCACCCTTTCCTTTTATTATTATCGCCACCAACCGCCATAATGGCGTGGCGAACCTAAGCGAAAATCGCAAAGTCATTAGTTAAACCCCTTTGCGCCCCGAATTTTGCTCGATTCCGATGAGCCACGCACGCACTCCCTCGTTTCATTATTATGGTGGGCAATGGACAACCACCGTGCAGCAAACCTTTCCGAAAATCGTGAATGTCGTTATTTAATGCTAATCCTTTGTACCTAAAATTTTTTAATGGATTTTAACCTGAAGCTTCCAGTAATTAAATGTTGTTGATAAGAATTATACGAGTATAATATTTTCGTGAATTTCTGTGCAAAGCAGACGGGCTTTTTTCGTACACTGTGAGCGAAGGGGTGCGTCACGCTCGGCTTCGGGGGTGGAAAGTCACGAGATCGAAATTCCGTTCGACGAGAAACAGAAGTCGACGGGAAATCAATTTGCCATTTTTTCTTTCGTGCTCGTTTTTCGCCGTTCGTGCGCGACCGCCATGCGCCACCTCCAGCCGTTATTTGCGCTGACAATGAGTGGGAGAATTAAGGTGGCGCGAAAACTGGTCGGAGTTAATCGGTTCCGGAAGAGGAATCGACTGCGCGGGAAAAGTTACTTTCCTGGTTTTCTTGCGTCAGCTTCTCTTGAACTTCCCGGGAATTTTGGGTAACCGGGAAATTTAAATTTCAGCAGTTCGTGTAAGAGTGATTCATTGCTCTTTATTCCGGCGTTTTCAGTTTTCCATAAATTTTACGACATTTGCTTTCTTCTTCTATAAATGGAAGGATTCTGCGAAATTATACCGTACCTGGTACATTGTAAAATTGGCTCCTAAAGAGCCTAAAACAGTCTTTCTTCTGCGCGTAAAATGGTTAGGAAAGATAACACCGTGTGTAAATGAAAGGGAACCGTGTACCAATTAGTTCGTAAAACGCCTAAAACAGTGTATAACAGTGTAAACAGTTTTTCGCAGCCAAAGAGGCTCTCTCGGCAATTTCGCGTAGAATAGAATTTCCGCGAGGCCCGATTCGCTCATCTTGCCCGTAGCGGCCGCTATTTTGTTATTTTCTTCACGCCTGAGCGGCGCGGCGCGGCGCGGCGCAGCGTCCCGTCGTTGAGAGGGTGCATTTAAGTTTAATTCCACCTCTATTATATCGCGATCCCAGCGACAGGGAAACCGGCGAGCTCGCTGCACGGGGTAAAGTCCTCGAATTTTAATTACTGCGAACTATCCCGCGTCTCGTCCCGGCATAATACGCCCGCACCCCTTGCACGTCGCGCGAGACACGTGCACACGGAAAAGAACGCGGGGGGTGAGTGAGCACAGGGGGTGGAGAAAGGGCCAGGACAAAGAGATTCGTGGCCGCAACGGGGCACTTTTATATCGAGATGTCGCCCTCCGAGAGAGACGCGTGTCAACGCCGAAAAATTTATTTAGTGTCTCGACAGACGCCCGGAACAATATTATTTCATTTCGACCGGCAGCCCACGTCGCGTCGCGTCGCCGCGAAGAAGACGAATGAAGATCGCCGAAGGTGAGGATGGCCCGGCGCCGCGCCGCACAGTGGTTCGGTGTGACATTGCCTCGTAACTTTTGATTCGTAAAATCTATGGACGCGAAACTTGGACTGGACAATGTAGTAATGTCACATTCATGATTAGTTAAGAAAAAAATACATCAATGTTATTATTATTATTATTATTATTACTGCCATTAGTGTTACAATTATTATTTGTATTATCAACATTATTATATTTCCTTTTATTTAATTATTAATTCTTGTGCTTCTGGATCTAATTCCTTAAATTTTTTTACTGCGCGATTTCATTCTAATAGTGCTCATGTATGGATCTGATGTTAAAAGGAGGCGATGTAATATATCTGTGTTTTTTTCTATTCTGGAAGATTTTCGAGTGTTTCTCGTTCTAATTTGTTCGAAAGTTGTTCTATTGGTACTAATAACGCATGTTGAACTGCAATGCAACTACTTTTGCAGGTAATATTTTGCCGTTTCTTGCGTATACTGTTCAAATTTTTCTATATCTATTTCACGTACTGATAAAATTATGAAATATGAATTTTCTGCATTAATGTCCCAGATGGCCACCAAACAACGAGGTACATAGTGTTAATCTTGAAAAAGGTCTCCTATTCACAAACTAATCATAAACCCAGGTACGACGGCAGACCCTCTGTACCGCTATTTCCTTCGCGAAGGCATACGAATCCTTGTAAAGAATACGATTTTTGCCGATAGACTACAACCTTGTCACAAAAAGTACGAGGACAAATTCTTCACGAGGTGAAAGAGGGTTCGCTACGCGACAGACGCTCCGTTCGCTATTCCAACGTTGATAGCTTCAAACAGTAATAATTTGAGAACAGGTTCGCAAAGGTCATTAATTCTTTCACGATTATTTAGAGGAAGGTGTACTAAAAATATTCCAATTGGTTAAAGTCTGGGACTTCCTGGGACTTGAAAGATCTGCCTTACCGAATATAAAGAATTTTTTAAATTTTCTACTTTTAGTTCAGCATTGACTTTTAATATATTATGCCGACTAATTAATAATGTAAGATACGCCTTCTTATCGCAAAAATCTGCTCTTCAATTTAAAAAAAAAAAGCGAGAGAAAATATTAAATAGCAACGTCAGGGCATCGCATCAAAGAGAAGCAATTTTTCTCGTGAAAAATACTCTTAAAACATCCAACTTTCAATGCGTATTACAACTATAATATTTATCAAATTGTACTATTTTCTTCATTTCCGAGGTCTATGGACATTTGGGAAGCAATGTTCATAATTAGATATCGATACGAGAAAGTTCGTTTTAGGGGTAAATGTCACACTTTTCCCGAATCTGAACCACTGTGCGCCGCGCCGCGCCGGCTGAACTGCGCTGCAAATATGTATTGCCGGTGCAGTCTTACGGACGCCATTATTTGTCGGATATTTTTACGATCGGCATGCAATTTCTAGCGAATTTTTTGCAAGATGTTTCTTGACGTCTTCTATCAAAAATATTTGATTTTCTAATTACAGTGACTTTCGGTGCTCCGTAAATCTAGTGTTACGTCCTAAAGTGGACCCCTATTATAGATTGTAAAATTAAGTGGATAGATTTTAAGGATGTTCTGGAGGTAATATAAAAACGCAACAACATTTTTGAAAATTTGACAAGATATAATTCTCACTAAATTAATCCAATAACCAAAGTTTGGGTTCGATTCACTGCACCGTTTAAGAATTATAGCAACTTAAAGTTTGCGCATTTTAACACGTCTTCTTATGGAGAATCCATAAAATTCCACTTCAAACCCTATTTAAACCTTGAAAATACGCAACTAGAAGCTCCAGTTTTTTTATATGTAGTAAAAATTATGTTATTAATTATGTTGAAAATTTATTAGGATTCACTAAACAGTTACAGAGCAAAAAAATTATAAACTGTTACAAAACGTCAAATTTATCGTGTTGTCTCTCACTAGCATGGAAGCGCGACAAGTGTAGACCACTGAATATAGCTACAGGGGGGGGGGGGGGTACAGTATTCGCAAAAGTTTAATGCAAAATATACTCATGAATGGCTTTCATTGCCAATATATTGATGGATTTCGAATTTCTTGTAATTTTGTCTCCCATTGTACCTCCAGAACATCCTTAATTGAAGATAAAACGCAGTTTTGAACCTACCTGCATTCACCGGCTCCGGTCTGGTAATTGAGGATTTGTTAAATTCTAAGTGACTTTGATCTTGGAATTGGAACGTAGAAATCGAAGTTGGGTTAACTCTTTTAAAATGATTGGAAATCTTGTTTTTGTATAAAAAATCAACAAGAATGTATTCTATTGAACAAATTTAGGGTGCATAGAGTTATTAAAATGTTATTATAAATTATTAGTAATTACCGATACGCAGTTGTCGCTTCAGCACGCTTTAGAATGATGTTGAAAATGTGGTTATTCCTTTGGAGTTGTTGGAGATGGTTGTTCCGTTGGTTGTTGGAGATGGTGGTTCTCCAGCAGGTGTACACGTTTCTTCACTTTACTGAACACACACAATATTATTCCTGCGGGTTAACTCGCTTTCTTGATTTTCAACTGATTTGCACTGTATGTATAATGACGGTTGACTAAACTGTTGACCGTTGATTGTGTACTGAACGTATTTAATGAATTTGATGATGACTGAACTGTGTATTGTTGACTGATTCCTTATGGTGACTGACTAACCGAACGTATTTCATGAAAATCTTGACTGTTAACTGTTAACCGAGCTCCTGATGAGGAGCCATCCCTTTTATAGATCGATCAATCCATTGTTCTCATAGGTGAGTGCGTCTTCACCAATTCCGTTTAACCGTTTTCTTCTTAGTCTCTTTCTTCTTAATCGTATACATTGCATATTTTATCTTCCTCTTGGCTGGATCATATTACTCTGCGCATTCTCCTAAATCAGGGGAACGCACCATTTCTTTAGACTTATTCGTCATGAGGTGGCTACATCATCACCAATTCCTTTTAATAGTTTTATTCTTAATTGGTTTTTTCTTAGTCACTTTCTTCTAAACCTAGATCACATTACTCCGTGCATCTCATCGATCGGAGAACAATCCATTGCTCGTCAATTCTTCCGAAAATCTTGACACTCTTCAGTGATGAACAGGATTCAGCGAATATTCGCTCACGATTTATATTTAGAACTGACGCAATAAAATGAATCTCGCTATGGTCTTAATTTGTTGAATGAAGATTTAAATTCAAAATGAGTTTTCTTAATTCTATCGCACGCAGTGTGGTATAATATACGGTAGTTTGACATTAATTATAATATTTGATAGTTTATTTCTCGTACAATATTATTAAAGCAAGTATAGAAAGAAATTCAGAAAATGTATGTCATGCTTGATTTTATCAATTATTATTAACGGCTGAACCACTGGACGTGACACTAGCATTAATCCATACCGCGACGGCTGTTCAGAAGTATTCGATCAACATTGTTTCGCAGACTAAGGCGGATTATGCAAATCAGAAATTGCAGCCTACTAAGCTAGGCGAAATTAGGGAAAATTGATTGATCATCGTGGATCGCCACTTTTCATCCCCTAAATGCGCCCTTAGATGAAACTTTAAATGAAACCGGCCGCGTCTGAATAGGCAAGCTTTTTTTCGTAGCGGGTGGCAGTATCGATCGGGATCGTTAAAGGCCTCGCTCGGACAGCCAAGTCATAGCCCGATCGTCTATCTTACCGGATAAATGGAATTGGACAGTTTCGCGAACTCTGTTCCGCGCTCGAAGTCCTGCCACGCCTCCTCTCGCTCTCTTCTTCGCGAAAACTCCCAGCGACGAAAGTTAAATTGCTCCCCGTGGTACGACGACGACGGTCATCTCGTTGGTCGGAGAGCAGCGTGGCCGTAAACAGCTGTAAACAATCTTCCGGTTTTTCGCGTCGAGACACAGCCTATACGGTCGGTGTCATTATTCGCGAAAATTAGCTCTGCGTTGCCTTTCGCTCGACGAATTCACATTTTTGCTGATTTTTACGCTGTTTTAGGCCTTGTCTCGCCAGCCCGTCTGACAAAAGCAGAAATAAAAAGCTGACGAATGGAAAATTCCCAATGATATTCTAGAAATGTTATTTGTGATATGTTTAAAATTGTTTAAGCATTGTGTTAGACACGTCGACGGACGTTTCGAATATTCGGCGCTGCGCGAATCCCCTCTCGTCGTCCCGAAAGTAACGCGGCAAGTAGATATCTCGAAGCGAGCTCCCATGTATGCATGTACGGTGGGGGTACCCACCGATTACTGTAAATAGGACCCCAGCCGTAATTTACAGATTCCTTCTAACCTCCTCTGCGAGTACACACGCGAATCCTAACAAGATCTAACGACTTTCGAAGCTTTACGTTAACCTCCTCTGCGAGCACATACGCGAATTACGTTCCGTTAACCTCCTCTGCGAGCACCTCCCCTGCGAGAAACCCGCGGTTTTCGAACAAATCTCTTCCCTGCGAGAAGTTTGGATAACGCCATTACATTGCACAAATTGTTAAATTTTAAAATAAAGTTGTTTTGTGAACCGTAACACCGCGGTTGAACTGTTCAAATCAGTGAGTTCACAGTGTATTCTACACTCTACACCCGATTCCCGTACGTGTCCAACACCTTTACGCACGCGATCCAGCAACTTTTTTAGTTCGCGGACCCTCTGCCTACGAAAGGGTCGGTGCAACACATTGTGTGTGCGTATCTGTTAAAGTTCAAGAAAATTTCACAAATACTTGTGCAGACAAGTTGTTTCTTTCCCGAAAAACGTACGGGGTTCAATTACACTCCCGTACACGGTTAACATTAGAATATCCAGTTAATAACAGAGAGTTAAACACAGGTAATGTTCGAATAGAGCAAGACAAACGCGAAATGTAAATAATCCTGCCGAGTAAAATGCGTTCTTCGAAACGCAGCGCTTTTGATTCGTGCCATGCATAAAATGCAACAGGTAATAAATTTTTTTCAAGATTCCGTACGGCGCGGCGCGGCGCGGCGCGGCGCGGCGCGGTCCCGTTATAAATTTCGTTGACGAAGCTCCGGGAGTTTCATTTTTTGATGTGCAGAGCTTTTCCGTGTCCGAGGACTGAATTGTCCATAATGCAGAGTCGCCTGGGGCTTCCGAGTGCATTAGAATGACGTTCGAGGCAACGTTTTATTCAGTACGGTATATGTATGCATACATATATCACGATCACGATGCCGCGTAAGAAAGAAGAAGCACAGAGCGTCAGAATTCCGAGCTGGTGTCGTCGTCGCATAAAACATAGCGCGGGATCAGCGAGGACGAACGAGAGATCTCGGGGTCCGTTGGATTTACCGTATCCGTATCCATAAAATACACGGGATTCAATAAGAAACGTCCGACGCAGCCTGTGTTTCTTCTGTCGTCTCGACGGACCGTAACAGAATCATGAACACGCGATATCTGGCCAGCGGGGATGCCCGTTCAGGTGGAAATCACGGATCCCCTGTTTCCGGTCTTCGATCGAATGTTTGGCCGCGCGACTGAATTTATTCCCGGGCCAATTCGAGTGCTCCGTAGATCGGACAGAGAGGGGGGATGAACAGAGAGAATCCCAGAGACAGAGCAAGATAGAGGGCCAGGCAATTCTCTCGTTCTTTTATCGTCGGTTCCCTCTTGGTTTCCCGCTTCATCAGCGCGATAAGCCGGCACCGATTCAGCATTTTGTTCGTTACAACGTAAGAAAACACAGACGCCATTATACGATCCCGATGGAATGGCCGGTGCTCGGGACCGCGTCGCGTCGCGTCGCGTCGCTTCTTCGTACCGATATCTTAAATCGAGACAGAAACTCGGCTGAAGGCGGTTGGTTGGCTGCTGTACAAACACCCGTGGAAATTAAGGCTCGCGAGAAACCCTTACCAGCTTTCGTCGGGTTCGCGATACGAGGATAGAAGTTCCGGTCGGATACACGCGCTTGTTGTAACCGTTGCGAAGTCGTTCGCGTCGATGGTCATGGTAATAGGAAGCTCGTACGATATAATATCCTCCTTCGCACCTCCGCGCCGCGACGTGGCTGCAGTAATTCCTGCATAATTGCCGATCGATAGAAGATACCGGGATTTTTCTGCACGTGGGCCGCGCGAGCTCGTTTTATCATCGCCACGATCGTACCGCACGTTCCTCGCCGAATATGCACGGTCGTTGTCGCACGCTGTCGTGCTGTTCTACCGTATGCTATCTCAATTTTATCATACTGTATACAGTCTATACGAATTAGACACCACGGGATATCGTATCATAATTTTGTTAGCATTCTACACCAAAGTATTTCTATCGTATCACCTTCACACGCTATCGTATTCTAGTATACTTCTATTCTACTAAACTCGTATATTACAAGTAGTAGACTGCGGACCTTTATGCGAAATAAAAATGTTCTTAATTATAACAACTTTGTTTCTTGAATTTTTCTAATCTATAGAATGATCTCTAAAGATCCGCTGTCTAATTATAAGCAACGAAATTTTCACGAGATCATCACCATATATACCGTAAAATTATCAATAGATTCGAATGAAGCGCTATCACACTTCCATCATACAACGTTCTAATTCTCGCGCGTTTCTCCCAGCAGCGCCAGTGAAATTCGCAGAACATCGTCGATAACAGGAGCGAGGCAGCGATCGCGACGAATGGCACTCGCATCGTGTATTCTGGCGAGCTGTCGCAAACTATCATACTCCGCGGCGTTATTACCACGTTATTATCCACGTATTATCACACGTCTCGCCGCATCATCATTCAGCGGGGTATGCGCACCTAGGCGTACCGAAGATAACTCTCTCTCTCTCTCTCCCTCTCCCTCTCTCTCTCCTTCTCGACCAAATATTTCCCGGTGCACGTAGACCACCGCGCCGGCTCTATGATAATAGTTCCCGAACGTTCGCCGGAAAAACGCACACGCCATCCCACCGCTAACAAACTCGTCGTACCTAACTCGTGCGGCTCGATTCGCTGTTGCAGTGGTGCAAGTTCGACGCATCGGAATAAATACATCGCGTCCCGCGCGGCGCGCCGTCGAATAATTCATGCGGGAGCAACGGGACCATGATCCGCCGCGAATCGCGAGACGCGCTGCGCCGCGCCGTATGGAACGCATTAGCAGTATTAGCACAACGAAGCTCGTGGGACTGCGATCTGCCTGTGGCGCCGCGCCGCGTCTTTGATACGAGCGAAAGTGCTTCCTCGAAGCTTCCGGATGGACTAACCACCGCCAAAAATCGAATTATTCCTCGGTACGCTTCTCAGAAGTTCAATATCTCTGAGCTGCTTTCGATAGAAATCGTTCTCCCATCGAACACTTCCAGTCGCCATAAAGTAAAAGTACAGTAATGTGCGAATTAATGTGAGCACACAAATATTTTTAATGTCTTATCAGTGTTTGAAAGTTGGCCGCACGACTATGTCAATGGCAGCGGCCATTCTGTTGTACGTTTGATGAACTAGTCCGTACTGACCTGTCAAGTGGTATTAACGTTACTATGTGTACATAGTTGTTGTATACAATTTCGGAAAATGGATATGACGCCAAAAAATAAAAACGATAAAAGACCGAGAAAAATATAGCCTGTCTAGATTGGCCAGAAAATTCGCCAGCTGTAAACCCCATTGCAAATCTGTTGGCTATTGTGAAAACTAGTCTTCCTAAAGTTCACTGTACATACAACAAAAACGAAGCTGATAGAGGCTGCAATTCAGAATATGTAATGCAAAAATCTGATTGGTTCTATGCCTTAACGTGTTCAAAATATTATACAAGCCAATGGGGGCCATATCTTATATTAAAACAATTACAATGTATACCACTTTGTATTTGATATTGTTGTTTTATGACCAACTATTTACTTTATGATAAATCCTAGTGACCAATTGTAAGATAGATGTTTTCGACAGTGAACCTCGACCGGTCACTACCCTTAGTCACACAGAAATCAGCACTATGACACATCGTTGTAGTTATGTACCTCTCCCTTTAAGGGACTTCTATTTAAGTTAGCGCAAAAGACTGAACCAGGTTTTTTGTAGTAGAAACCTCAGCGCAGCTAAGATCACCCTCTTTCTATCTATCCCGAGTTGTCAGACTTCCGACGAATCATACTTTGTAACGCGCTTCTCGTACTTTGTGACCGGAGTTATGGTTGAGGAGTTTTATTAATAAACTAGTGTTTTGTTATCATAAACCGACGACGTTTATTAACCCTCATCCGGAATACAACATTGTGTTTAATCACCAATAAATGATAGTTTTCAATATTTCACTGGTGTTCACGTTAATTCGCACACGACTGTTAAGTTGTTCACTTGATAATTGAAATAATTCCGTATGATTTACTTGAGACTGCGAACGAGCCCGCGAAATTCCCAAAAGCAAACGAGAAAAGTTTGCCCGAGTAAAAAAGATCGTCCTCGTCAGACGGGGAAGTGGATTACATAAATTTGTGACTGTTGCATCGTGATCCAGGGCCAAGTTTAATCGGTTTAATCCCCATCCGGAGCGGCTGAATAAAAGGTGCGGGTCACGAGATCACCGGAACTAGGAACAGTGCACAGGTTCGCGGACCGTCCCACCGTCCCACTGTCGCGTCGCGTTGTTTTCTCGGATAGATTTTTTCCTGGTCGTTTCGAGGAGGGGACCCCGTTGTTGCACGACTATCGTACGTTTCTTCGGGCGTTTCGTTGGCAGCGGCGTTATTGCCGCGATATTTCTCGGGGCTGATGCAAAGGAACAGCCTCGTTCCGGCTCGATTACGAGCAAACAGGGAATTTGTCGTTTGGCGGGGATGGAAACTTACTTTGGGCAACAAGGAGAAAACGTCACGGATAAGCAGGCAGAAAGAAGGAGAAGGAGAATGGGATCCGGGTCTGGGCAAGAAAGCGGGTAGAGATTATAAGGGAAGGAAGCACAGGACCGGAAGGAGATAAAGATTAAAATAATGGAAGGCCGAGGAAAAATAAAGGAAGTTGGCCGCGCGCGGGTCACGGTGCGGTTGCACTGCTATTTTCGATCGCGTGCTCCGCATACCGGTCGATTCGTATTTGTTTCAGTGTGTTTTCAATACGATAACACATTCAGACAGGCATACAGTACACTATTATTTTAATTAACTTACTTATGGTATACAGTTCGCATCAACATCCAAGTCATCATCGATCACTGGAATTATACATAGACATACTCGTAGTTACAAGTATATTACTTCAGGGAAATCAGTTGGCAATTGTTACTATCTTCCAACTTCGAGAAGATGTAACTGTCCGTAAATGTAATTTGTCAGGATTTAATAAGGTAGACGCAGCACAGTTCCCAACATTCTTGCAACCAAGTTACAGAAAATTTTCCAGCGCAAGAATTCGCCGGGTTTCGAAGAAGGGTGAATTAAAGAGCGAATCAATTTCTCCGTTTAATTAATCCGGAATCCCGTCAGGACAGACGAGAAGCTCGCAGCGTGGGATATTCTGGTGGGTGAGGAGCAGCCAGACGAATAAACACATGCCGTACGAGCCGTCGCGCGTCGCGCGTCGCATCGCGTCGATTCCTTTCGGGACGAAACAATACGATTCCCCTTATCGCCGGCGGCGATTCCTCGAGTATATCGGTAGCTACTGGCGCGGAAAGGGGTAAGGGAATTGAACAAAACGAAACGGAAAGCCGCAAGTGGTGCGCGACGGTGGAAAAAAAGCTCGCCCCCTCGCGATCCTGGGCTCGTCGAAACTCTGAATCGGGTCTATTTTGTTCCTTTCGTCTCGCGGACGATTTATGCGAGACCAACCGCGCGTGAACCAACCTACGGCCACGACTCGATCGGAAACGGAGCACAGTGGTCACGGTAAATACGAGAACTGGGAGGAAAATAAGAAAACAATTATTTTAGAAATTGAAAATTGTATAATTTGGTCCATCAGTGAATTTATATACAGGGTGTCCCAAAATTCCTTCAACAGCCGGAAATGGATGGTTCCTGACGTCATTTGAAGCAACATTTTCCTTTGCAAAAATGTTATCCGCGGCTTCGTTTAGGAGTTATTAAGGAAAAACACGGACCAATCAGAGCGCGACCTAGACGCGAGTTGACACAGTCGGCCCGGCGCGTCAACTGTCTATTGGCCGACTGTGTCAACTCGCGTCTAGGTCGCGCTCTGATTGGTCCGTGTTTTTCCTTAATAACTCCTAAACAAAACCGCGGATAACATTTTTGCAAAGGAAAATGTTGCTTCAAATGACGTCAGGAATCATCCATTTCCGGCTGTTGAAGGAATTTCGGTACACCCTGTATATTGGATAATTTCGTTAAGGGGAAAGAAGAAAATTCTCGATAACGAAGGCAGAGAGTTTTATGGGAACCCAGCGCGCAGCGGTGACATGCGGGAGAAGTATGGCTCGCGAAAGATAGCGGTCCAAAACGATTAACAAATACAATCGTTACCGGCATGTCCCCGACCGAGCACACGGGCTGTTTAACGGTGATTTACCGTGCGGAAGACGGCGCGGCCACTGCGCGTAAATCCAGGCATTAGCATAGAACAGCTCCGGCCCGTTGCTCCGGCCCGTTTTTCCCCGTTATTAGAATTTCGAATTCGCATCGTTCGCGCGACCGACTTTCCTTCCCGAAGCTTCTTTTGCCGGTCGCGTACTCGTTCTACACGGATATTCCATTAGTAGACGCGTGTCCCAAGACAGCTCCCACGATTACGCTCGGAACGAATACGCCAGCTGTTTTCTTCGGAGCCTCTTCGCCGCTCAGCCTCGGACATTCTCGTCCGAGTTAGTTTCTATAATAGTTTAGCTAAGGTTACGCGCGCACACACACACAATTCGCGATTTATACTGTAACATGTACTCGAACAGATTTTTATGATGTTACGCCGAAATGGTAATGTTATATGTCCTTCGCAATGCGTACATTTAATATTGTTACATCACACAACTATATATTGTACAAACAACGTGATCATCTGTTTATTAGCTTTTCATTAGCTGATAATAAAACGGACTGGGTTCGGTCGGGGTTCACCTAACCAAATACTTGTGCGATGTAATAACATTAAATGTAGGTGTTAACGCGAAAGCGTTTCTCTATGTAATTTGTATTTCGCGGTATACTTGTTTTGTTTTCTCGTCACCTGTGCTATTTGGATGTATATGTCGATCTATCTCATGTATGCTCTCTGTATGTCTGTATTGTCCTCAGTCGAGGCAGTACAGCTCGCACCTTCAAAATAAACGGATCGTCATTAAAGTTACCATAGTACATTCTCTTTGTCTGTCCACCTCGCGGCAAAGTTCTCTCGTATTCAATCTCTCCTTTTTCACTATCGTCTTGCAGGATTAAAATTAAACCTATCTCTCTCTCTACAGTAGGCATTGCGAAAGAAACTTTTGGGACAACCTAATATGTACTTGGAAACAGAATTTTCCGAATCGCTTCGAACTTGAAGAACTTCTTCGACCCTTTTAATAGAAATGGAGGATAAGTGAAAAGTCTATTATTTTTATGGGGCGGCCAATTACCGTAGATCAGCGAACACATGTCGCGACACACACGCGCACTCGGCCGACCAATTCCCGGATAAATAATTTCCTTGCGAAGTTGCTCGATCGACCTTTCCCCGTCAGGCAAAGGCAGCGCAAAGCCGGAAAAATCTATTGCTCGACAGCAAAGAAAGAAAATCAATAGAGCGTGTGTTGGTGTTCAGCGGTGTGTGACCCGGGACATTTTCCGAAACTAAGTGACACATTGCCACTAAACGTGTTTTATGCTCGTAAGTGATCCCCGTCGATTCGATCGGGATTTAAAGCCGGGCTGTAGCAACAAATTCAGCGAATGCTGCGCCGCGCAGCGCCTCATGCGACGCGACGCAGCATCGAAGCATTCCAGGAGTTTATTAGGATCGTTACCGGGACACTGCCATAAATACGATGGTCTGACGGCCTCGTTCTTTATCATCCCCCAAAAAGACGTCGGGCAAGTATCGATTTTTAATTATACCAATCCTATTACGGCGTAATCGTACCGAAAGGCAAACTCTCGTTCTCCCTGCGGAACCCCGTGGTACACGCGGCGAACGTAATCCGATTAACCGGTCAAACTCGGCTGGTAGTATTTTCGGGCAACAAAAAAAAAAAAAGAACGGGAGAGGATGCCATACGTCGGAGATCACTTTGTTACGTAACGAGAACACAAGATCTAATTAACGAAGGAAATTCATTTCCCGCGACGCTCGCGACGGACGTTTCACCATTTTTGCGGAGAACTGGTGCGACACTGACATCGAAAAGATGCTAGAAATACGGATCGGTTGTAATAAATAGTTTGCGGATCTGGATGGAAAACAAAAATTCTATATATCAGATATACAATTTTAAAGATCACTTTGACGAAGAAGAGAATGAAGCAACGCAAATGTTAATTGAGTTGTTGGATTTTTAAAGTTCATTTTAAGGGTCTCCTTGAGGATCAAATATGCGAAGAGGAAATTCTTAGTGGCTTCCTTTTGCAAAGAACATCCTGCCATGCCTAACAAACTCTACTTTCCACTACAAGATAAATTCCTTTGTACGGGAAACTTGTAAAATGAGAACTCACAAAGACGTAGCGTGTAATCTTTTGCATCGGAAAGCATTTTCCTTGTATTCTTGCCGAGCCCACAGCTCCAAGAATATTTCTGCAACATCCAGGATGCAAGTAGCGCCGTTTTCTTCAGTTTCGCGGGTGTTAGGTAAAATTGTTTACCTCAGCGCGGCGCACAGTGGGCCAGAAACCGATCTTTTTGGACAGACATCTGCCGACAACTCAGTTTTTCATTGATTCAATTGGAATTTTTTTTTAATGTTCGTGAAGGACTATACTTTGATGACGTGCACCGCGAAAATCGTTAACTATCGAGAATCCTTATCTACAAAGCCCAATAACACCGATACTTCATCCGCCCATACCATACATTTGCATGTCCCAGCTGAGTTGCCGACACTTTCTTGACCCTAAACACTAAACCGCAAAATTTTAAACTGTACATCTGGCCCTGAGAATTATTGAGAATTCCTTGTGCTCGCCATCCTTTATTGTGAAGGACAAATATGTGGAGGATCCGGTCTTGCTCGACCAGAATGAAAGGAACGTGTAATTGAAAGAATGGAATGACTGAGAAGAGTGAGACAGGACCGCAGAGTGATTAGTATGAGAGACAGAATGCAAGATTGAAGGTAATGGATGTGTGTGGTAACGGATGGATTTGAATCGGAAGAGAAGTGGACTGTATACAAGATATTGTGAGCACAAATGTTTGGATCTACGTATAAATAACTGTATTTGCACTTCTGAGAACAGTTTGTCAAATGATATTACACTGTGTTGCCGAACTGATGTACTTATGAATTGAAAATAAAGATAACTGAGAAAGGCTTTGGAAGAAATCAGTTGATTGACGCGTAACAGCTGATCGTTTGTCGCAGAGAGAGCGAGGCGACGGGTGTCTCTCTCTTTTATTGTCTCGATGCTTCTGGAAGTTCGTCACGAACATTCCAGAAGGATCGAGAGTGGGTTTAGACCAATCACGCAGTCGATCTATTGCCCGCGCAAGCCTCGATTGCATGCGCTATCGCTCGCGGTTTCGGCGGGATCGCGCTAGTCTTGGCGGAGTCGCGCGGTGCCGGTGTGACAATATGGCGCTCGGGCGCGCCAATCTTGAACATTTATTCTTAGAGAGCTTATAAGTGGATCAGATGATAATAACATGTACCGTATAATATCTATATTTGTCTTTTTGCGGCTACACATTCGGGAGTTTTCAGCTCGTCATTTCCTGAAGACTTTATTATTTGCCTCTTGTGGCTCTTCTGAATACAAACCAATTGGCAGTTCAAATGTAGCAAATACTTCACTTCCATGTTGCAGTTCACTTCCTTATGAACTGATGGAGGTAGTTTATACCATGAATAAATTTTAATGCACAATTTAGCCGTATCCGAACAATATTCTTTGAATTTCACAGAATCAGCTTTCTGGTCACAAGAGGCAAATAATAAAGTCTTCAGGAAATCACGAGCTGAAAACTCCCGAATGTGTAGTCGCAAAAAGACAAATATAGATATTATACGGCATATGTTATTATCATCCGATCCACTTATAAGCTCTCTAAGAATAAAGCATGACAAGCACAAGGAAGTTCTTTCTCAAGAAGCGAAAACGCTGCTGTTGGATCAATAAATTAATGGTAAATCTCATAAGTGCCGGATGTAATTCTATTCAATTGGTAATTCTCAGGGCCAGACGTACAGTTTAAAATTTTGCGGTTTAGGGGGTTTTGGGTCAAGAAGTGCCGGCAACTTAGCTGGGACATGCAAATTATTGTATGGGCGGATGAAGTACCGGAGTTATTGGGCTTTGTAGATAAGGATTCTTGATAGTTAACGATTTTCGCGCAGCACGTCATCAAAGTATAGTCCTTCACAAACATTTAAAAAAAAATTCCAATTGAATCGTTGAAAAACTGAGTTGTCGGCAGATTTTTGTCCAAAAATATCGGTTTCTGGCCCACTGCGCGGCGCGGCGCGGCGCGGCGGCAAGGCACGTATCGGGACAATCGGGACGATCCAAGTCGCACTAAATATTCTGAAAACTGGGCGGCGACAAAGGCGCGGCGACAGCATGATCGGTCAACCATGAATTTAAAGATTCCCCGAACGAGCCTCTTTCTTCACAATATATCCCCGTATCTCTTCCAGCAAGTCCACAGGTGTGCGCCAGGAAAGATTACACGCCGGAGCACCGGGAATAGTGTCTTTCGTTGGTGGTGCCGTCTGAAGCCTCTCGAAGCCGTCTGCATTTCTGTTTCCAGAGCTGTGGATAGTGCGTGGGTTCTTGAAAGCAGCGCTCGATATGTTTCGTGCGTTTGAAAGGAGCTAGTCGAAGAGCTGGGAACGAGCCGGGGTCTAGTCGAAGGAGTCAAAGGCTATCTATGGTTCGTATGCACGGTATGCTACGCGACAACCCTCTGCAACACCCTCAAAACTCCCTGGAACCCTCCGACTACCCTGTCCGATAGGGGCACGTGATCTTCTGTGCCTTCCGGAAGATGATTGCGACCGATGAACAGCGTCGATGGGGTGGGGAAACGAAAATAACGAGGGACGTGAGGGGAGACAGAGAAATTTAGACGAGGGGCAATATAGTCACTCTCGTAATCGATGGGAAACAGTTTAAATCGAAATAGCTTTTTTATAATTGGACAACCGATTGACGAGTGTGACCTAGAAGACAGACGAATAGAAACCAAGAAGGGAGAACTTTGGTAAAGAAAAAGGAACGGGGCCTTCGAGGTAGAATCTTAGCGGAGAAAAGTGGGTGACATGTACAAAGCGAAATCCCCTAATAAAAAGCGGAAGAGAGACCGAGGAAGGTAAAACGAGAAATTCTCTAGCAGATACAGGAAGACCCAGAAGGGTAAACCATCCACCAGAAAGAAACAGAAGGAAAAAGGGAGTCGTAAAATAACAAAGCCTTTAACTGAGAGAGGAAGAGAGGAAGGTAAACCAGAAAAGAAATTCTTCGAAAAACTTGGAAAAGTAAATCTTATATATGTAGTAAGAAAAGAAAGAAAAGCCCACAAGAAGAAAGGGAAGAGGAGAGGTCTAAGAAAAATTCCCTGGCAGAAGGAGGATAGATAGATAAAAAGGAAAATCCTGTAACAGAGACACCCAGAAGGAAAAACTTTACAAAAAGAGATGGAAGGAGAAATTCTGTAGCAAAGAGGGACAGAGAGCACGACTTAAATAGCAAGCCCTGCGAAAAGCAATAGAAAAATCCCTGAAAAACAGGAACCCAAAAGGAGAAGTTCCTCGAGAAAGAGAGACTCTTGGAGAAAGACACAGGTCTGGAGGAGAGAGTCGAAAAGAGAAAAGAGAAAAGAGGAAAGAGAGGGTGATTTTGTGGACGTGGGGAGTGAAAGATAAAAGGGGCACACTGGGAGAACGTGGGGCGTGGGGGCATCAGTGATTGTTTCAACGACGCGACGGAGAGAGAGAGAGAGAGAGGGATCAAACGGATCGAGAATTGAAACGCAGCATCGCGTTATTTAGATTAGTTTTTACTTTTTACCCGAGTCTTTGGAAGAGAGGAACCGGGTGATCGGCGAGTACGTGTGCGTTTGTGTGCGCGCGAGCGCGAGCGCCTCGCTTGTCAATACATATATCGGATTTATTAACTGGAACATGGAGAGCTGACGCGGTGGCGTGCACACGCGTTTGTCGATCTTTGTGCGACGTTTCTTTCAGATCAACTAGGGTTGCACAGCGGCAAGGCAATCAGGCGAATCGATCGCGTTCGGATTAACAGAGAGATGTCGACTAATGGGATCAGCAATCGGCTGCCACCGGAAAAAAGATGCAAATCCGTAAGTGACGATGCTTCTTCTCAATCAAGTTCTCATAATCAACGTCCCGTTGTTAACTATACGGTCGAATTCTATCAATTCTACCGATCGGATTGAAATTCAAATGTTAGCAGCCGCGGGAATATTTGTATTCCGGTTATGCAGCCCTGATTGAAATTCAAATCTTGAATTGAAATTCTAGCTTCCAAATTCGGAATTCAGTGTCCACTTCCGGCGCGCGGCGGACTGAAATTCTGACTATTTTAACTGGAAGGGAAATTTGCGGGCCGACGAATTCTGATTCTAACGACGAACTGTTGACTCAAATGTCAAACATACATATGGGCGCTATCTGTATTTTGGAACTCGAAACTCGAAATTCGGACTGACTAGCTAGCAGGAAAATTCGAAATTGGCTTCTACCCACGCTCAAATTCCATTCAATTCAAATTGAAATGCTAATGACACAGTTCGAAATCCCGTGTGGGAACCGTCGTCGAATTCAAAGCCTGAGCGATCCGATTCAAATTGAAATTTCCCGTTCGGTTCTGTTCCCGGCTCCCGGCTCCCGGCTCCCGATATTCTTCGACTGTCTGGCACACGGCCCTGGCTCCCCATAGCATTCTGGGTCCCCATTAGCCCATCAACCTCCATATTTCATCCCCTAACTCCCCCCCGTATCAGACTCGGCGGCGTGGCGCGCAATCTTTAATGCTATGTAACTTTCTTAATTCCCCGGCATGTTCTGTTAAATTCTACCGGCAGACCCCGAATTACGCGCAGCTGTTTGACTTTCTGCAATTTCTTTGCTCCCTCTTGTTGAACTCACCTCTACACATGCTGCTATATCCTGCTAGATACCACCCTCTGTTCACTGTATCGCATTGACTCACCCTTACGTTCTGTAAACTTCCCAAGATCTCTCCGCGCGAGCTCACATTTTCCGCGGCTCTTTTCCTGCGACTGTATGCAGATAACTTTCCCGCCACTCTCGACCGTCTCCTCTGCCATACTCTGTGTCACTCTTTGACTGCGTCCTGCAACCTCGACTCTTTGATAGTCGCAACTCCCAGCGTCGCCTGGTGTTACCGCTCAATCGTGAAACGTTTCACGGGTCCTCCTACTATTACCTCCATCGAAACTAGGTTGAATTCATGAATTTTTGCTTAGGATTACCGACCACCGGTCCGGTTCGAAGTATAGTCACACGAGCGGGCCGGGGTCCTGATCCAAAATGCCCTTCGACCGAGTTTTGAAGCGTCATCTGGTTTAGAAATGCCGCAGTTCTGCAGCGAACTTTGGCATTTTTTTTAGGAAACCGAATGGGGTGTTACGTACGGAGGCTTTGCCTACGTGACTTTTACTACCTTCTTGGAACCACGTGTTCATGCAGGTGGTCCAGCTCGCATGCCCAAATAAACAGTTTTCCCCTTCTGGGAAAGTGCATACATCTGGAGAACATAGACACATCCTCCAGATTTCCATTTACCCCTACTACCATTTTCCGAGCAAATTTGTTACTATATAAAGGGCTCGAACTTGGCCACCGTGGGCTTAGTTAAAGACTGAACACGAATCTGTACGCGTCTAGTAAGATTGGGTCTTATTCCCTCTTGATCTTAGTAACTTTAAAGAAGTTTCGAAACGCGGTGTTCAAGGCAAGTCATTCAATTTACCCCCGCATTTCTCAGTGCGTCAAAATCGAGAGCTCGGGAATTAGCTTCCGCGAACTATACAATACATAACAAGTGTATTTCCACCCTCTTTATTATAGAATATATTGCACTCTTGATATTAGATATTTGAGAGTCTTTAATATCATTCCTACATCCTTTAAACTCCAGTAGCTAGCAATTCACCCATCTTGATAAACCTTTACCGCTCGAGGTTTAGCAATAATTCTTTATAAAGTTACGAGAGCTGATCTTCCAAATACCTTACCCTTTTCGAAATCCTGTGACACCCGGTGGTGAAATAGACACCGGCTAGTTCACGATCTCCTATCTAGTGGCGATCCGGTGGTGAAATAGACATCGGCTAGTCCACGACAACCCTTTCCTAACCTAGTGGCGACCCGGTGATGAAACAGGCATCGGCTAGTCCACGAAAACCTATCCTGTGACACCCGGTGATGAAACAGGCACCGGTTCACGACAATCCCGTTCACACGAACAAACCTCGGCCACGTCTTTCCGCCAGCCCTCGGCTCGTAACAGGGGTTTCGTATCTGAACTTTTTTGCATATGTTTTTATGTGCCTTTGGCTGGGCAAAACTTGAAGACTCGTAACTTTTTCAATTCTACGGATATTATAATACCACCAGGAGTATATTCTGACGAGCATTAGGATTGAAAATACAAAAAATATGAAATTGGGTTGATCGACTCTGTAAGCCTGAAGAATTTTGTCAGCCGAACACAATCTGTTCGTTAGCTCGTCGAATCTCGTCTCGCTTTCCTTACTGAATCGCGTGCGAAAATTCCATGAATTCTTTGCGGTCAGAACCGCAAAAATACACGTCGGAATATTTCCTTATGCTCTAGTTTTACTACATTCTGTGTTTCTTTAAATTACAAGATCACGATGAAATTGAACCTCTCGATGGAATCGCAAGAGCGTTACCTAATCGTCGTCGCGCCGCGGCGCGTCGTGTGTTTCGTGAGCACTTCGTCATAACAAACAGTAGCGTGCTAGCAGCTCTTAAGCCTGGTTCAGAACTCGGTAACACCTTTCCGGATACAAACGGTAGATAAGGTGGACTCGTTGTGCTACTGCATCTCATGGAACAGGTTATCAAAAGCTGCCAAGTGACTCGGCGGAATACATATAACGTAATCGTAAATCCACTTATCGTCGACCGATTTCGGTCGTGAGGTCTGACAATAAATCTAGAAACTTGATGGATCATGGTGTGATCTCAGATAGAATACGAATCGCCCGCGCCCGCGCCCGCGCCCACGCAAGTGAGGATAATGAACCTTACATGGTACGAATGACTCGAAAGAATTTCAAAAGAAAAATCAGGAAGCAGAACAATATGCACTAAAACCACGAAGCCTAACAAGACTACAATTCTATGAAACTCGATGGAAAATTTTTACTCGCGAGTAGTAGTTTTTCGGAACATCCTCGCAGTACAGATCGGATTAGCTATTGCACCAGAAACGATAACAGCATTCGCGAAAAAAGAGGAGCCAGAGTATAATTACATCCCGGTGCACCGGATGCATAATGCATGAAGACGTTCCCATGGTCACAGGCTCGCAATAACGTATTCCCGGTTGCCCGAAGAAATAGGAAAGGTTTCAGATTGAACGTCGTCGGTGCACTTTGCTCGGTGCTCGGGAGATGAATCACGTAAAAGGAGACGGCCGCGATTCTATAATAAACGGAAACGGAGGGATGCAAGTTTTATTTAAAGCCGCGAAGCAATTTCTTCGCCGGAACACAATTGCGGCTGGGATAAAAATTACACGCGGACTTTCCTTGGAAACGGTTCGGAGGATCCCGTGCGAAAACGAAACGAAAAACGTGTCGAGAAGAAAGAGAGAGAGAGAGAGAGAGAGAGAGAGAGAGAGAGAAAGAGGGATCGGTAAACAGGAGAGCAGAATTTTTATTTAAACCGCAGGGGGTAATTTGTTGGCGCGCGCGGTGCGCGACGGTAATCGCGACGGAATAATAATTGGCAAAAATGAGGGACGTTTCTCATTGGCTCTGCTTATTCCCCGTTCCCTTTCACGTTCCCGTGGCCCGTCCTAGAATTTCAATCTCGTGGAATCCAGCCGGCAACCAGCCGCCAAGCGTTATATTCGTAATAACTTTCGCGAAATTACGTTCGAACCGAGATTTCGTCTCGCGCCGCTCGTTACCGTCGCGAAGAACTCGACGTTCCGGCAATTTCCGAGTTTCGGACAGGCCGAGACGAGCACCGCCGCGCCGCGTCGGAAACTGCGAAGCGGAGAATGTCTGCTGCGCTGCCAGAAATAGTGTTTGTTACTGCAGAACCTCCGGTTCGATCGATACCGCGCGAAACTCCACGATCTTTGCGATTTCGCGCGGGTTTTACGCAGACGAGAAACTCTAACTTAAAATAACAAAAACATTGGAAGAATCTAGGGGTGTAATTATCTCATTCCAGAAATGTCATTGAAACTCCCAGAATCTCGAGCTATCCAATATCTGTAGCAAGTCCCCAGAACTCCTAACGGAGTTATCGCCGGCCGATCGAAAGTCGAGGAACTTCTTCGCGAGCTTCGAACTTTTGTGGAAGTTTATAAAAATCGTTTTCCAGGCGACAATTAAGTAAATCAGAGGGGATCGACGTGGAATTTCGAGTTTGAGGTCCGGGTCTCGTAAATCGACGGACGACAGAATTTATGTCGGACAATTAGACCGCACTTAGGAATTGCTGTAACGCTTTCCTTAATTTCCGTCGGTGCTCGAAGGTCACGTCACGCATCCCCGGGGACAATTCCAAGGGTCTGCGTACGTGTCGTAGGTGCTAGTGCACCCCCTCCCCTGCCAGTGGATAACCTTTCAACCCTCTGGGCTGAAGGGAACAACGTCGACTACGAAGCGAAAGGAACAGTCGCGTTTTCTCCCTTGAACTTTGCCTTTGCCGCTCTCCGTTCTATCGCGCGGGGGAGCGTGAAACCGGTTAATCGCACGAGGGCGATGCACGCAGGGGCTTACGACGCCACAGTGGGTTGAAACGCGAAAAACGCGGACAAAAATCATTTTTCTGACCAAACGAAAAATGTAAAATTGTATTATGAACTTGTTAGTACATAGATAAATGAGGCATCATTTCCTGCATCTCATTTTCCAAAATTCCATATCTACATATATGCCACAATTAAATGCTGAAGTTCCATAAAAATTCATAACCTTAGCTTCTCCTGAATTTGTTAGAATATCGTTTCATTTAGTACGTTATAACTTAATACACGTATGAGTAAGGATTTTTTGCATGTACTTTACTGAAAGCGTGTTTCAAGACGAAAAAAATAAGCATGGATTTTATTTGCTTTTGTTGTATCTAGCACCTATAAACATTGATGAAACAAAGAGTAATTTTCAAGCCTTTTTTCCACTTAAATTGAGTTATAAACCGATCAGTGTCGATTGGTGCATTAAAGATTTATACACGTCGTTGGTAGACATGTGTACAATGAAACTAAAAAGGTTTTAGGCACAGATAACTGCAGATGTGCGTACTGTCTCGCAAAAACGATGACGCGAGAGAATGCACGGTTGCGCCGCGCCGTTCAGGTAGTCAGTTGTCTTTTGGCATTCAAAGAGGAAAGCCATTTCCAAAAGAAAACCAGCTAAATTTTGTAGTAATTTTTAGATCGACATCTTCAATTTTAAAATTTTTCCAACAATTTTGAATTTCATCTTCTCAATGTTGCTATAAATGCATAAAGATTCGCAGTCTGATAATAAGGCAATAATGGGCAAAGAATGCCTGGTACATATTGTGGTATTGTTGTTGGGGCGCCGATTGGCAATTGTTTAAGGACGGAAAGAGTGAAAAGGAAAAGAGATGGTTTGTTTTTTGATTTTCGATTGTTATGGACCAACCACCACATGAATGTTTCTCCTTCTTATTTCACACGTTGTGTTGAAGAGGATACCATATATCAAATTTTATGAAACCAAATACAGCAAATTTTATTTTAAATAATAAATAAACGTGTGATTTTAATTGCAAATAATAACTAAACTTTTTATTTAAATAAATTATTATTTCTCTCTCTGATTTTCAAATAAAAGATTGTTTATTATTTGGATTGAGGTGGAAATCAAATAAATAGTTTTTGGTCTTCTCTTATTTCTTGTATTTTGTATATACAATGAACACATGCGCGTTTTTTGTCTGCTATAGCAACCTTTTGGGATGACTATGGGATATGGTGCGGCGATTAACATTAAGTACATTATACAGAATTTAGTATATAATAACTTAAAAATATACCATTATTAATAATAAAACAATTAATAATATGTACGCACAAGTTCGAGAAAACCGTTTCTAAAAAACCTTATATAACTTTCATGGGTTTGGAATTAAACGAAATCTGATTATTAATTTGAATGCAGCACCTCAAAATCTATAAAACTGTACCATTTTTATTAATTTAAACTTTTAGAAATAGCTTCAGAAATGATTTTTGTCCGCGTTTTTCGCGTTTCAACCCACTGTGCGACGACGCGACGCGACGCGACGCGGCGCTCCAACTCCAACCAACGCACTAAGGTGAAATGTCCTAAGCCTGGACAGCATTTTTTGCTACCTTTAATTTTATCAATTTAGATAAACAAAAATAATTTTTTAAGAGTTTTAACATAAAATTCAGATTTTGTAAAGTAATTTGAAATCAAAAAATCATTGTTTACGTTAATATCTTAATTGTATTAACAGGAATAATTCAAACCTATAATTGGACATATTAAATCCAATCTAAACTAGTACCTGGACAGAAGTAAAGCCTACACCGGGACAAATTGAATTTACATATAATCTGCAACAGACACTATAGTGCTCCAAGCACTATGGCCGCCACGGGGAGCGAGCGCACGGCCGGGAGGAGTGGGGGTATTCCTTGAGAATGCCTCCGATCGAGCAAAAGGCCCATGCCTGATCTATAACATCGAACTTTATTAAATCTTTAATGATGCACACATGAATATATTATTATTGTATACAGTGCCGGATTAAGCCAGCGCGGGGCCCGTAGCAAATGTTATCACGAGGCCCTAGGCTTTATAACAGGGCCGCTTGTATGAATGACCTTTTTCCTTTTTTAGCAAAAATATCGTTAATGTTTCGGAGCCTTTCCGATAAAACGCCCGTGTGCAGGGCCCCTTTCTGTATGGAGCGGGGCCCCCAAAAGCGCGGGGCCCGTAGCATTTGCTACTTCTGCTACGGGGCTTAATCCGGCCCTGATTGTATATTCAATTCTGCCCTGTTTAATGCTCATTTTCTGTTGCAAAGCAAGCATTTCAAGGGACAATACTTCTTTCTCCATATTCTCTAATTGAGTGCATAATTCTGCTTTCTCTTCTGTAATTTCATCCTTATTATCATTAGTTGCTTCAGACATTATTTTTTTTAGATTTATCATTCGTTTTTAACTTTACATCTTTAATTTGTTGTGTAATTATATTTTTTCTTTCGTGTACATTATGATTGATTTCTTGTTCTTGTTCTTTTTTTTAATTTTGTTTCTCTCTTTTTCCTGCTTTTTTGACAAATGTTTTTCTTCTATAATTTTTTTTCTTGCTCCTTTTTTCAAGATCTTTCTTCTGTCTTCGACAGTACAGTTGGTGGTCCTTTGTCAGCATCCACCGAACTTAAATTTTTCATTTTAGAATGCGTGCTTTTTGGAATCTTAAATTGGCCCACTGTGTTGAGAGCTTGTATTTGTACGATGGATTCAACAGAATGAGATTCTTGATTTCTGTTCAATTTTTTATTTTTATTCAATCTTCTATTTTCCTTCAATCTGTCATTTTTAATAATATCCTTAGATTTTCTGTACACTTTTAGCTTGCTCTTACTTTTAATTTGACTTTTATGATACTTATTAATTACTTGTTTCGACTGGAATCAAAAGTTTTATTTCTAGCGATGGAAAACATTTTTTTAAGAATTATATCGACATGAATAATTAATTTTTGAGGTTAGGTATTAATACTGATAGAATTATGGCATAAAAATTAAGTATTATTAACGTCACAGCCGGAACACATTTTCTGTATACGTTATACAAGCTAATAGTAATTTGTTTAAGCTAATAATAATTTGCAAACTACGGGTTGATTGTAGTCGCAAACACTTGTCCGACTTAAGGCGCATGCAGATAGAATACAAACTTATAGTTGGACAGCTACTGCAATCGCGTCCCAGTATGGAGTACTTATATTTCACAGCAGTCTTAAACTTGGACATCTAATATTTGAATTAATAATTATTATTTAAGTTAAGTTTTATTGCCAATTTATTTTAAAATATCAATATTATTTTGCGTGGGTGGTAATTAGTTTTTGTCTAAATGCTTAAATTTTATTTTGCTAATTTTGCTTTTTTTCTAGTAAAAGTGCAAACTATAAATGCACATGATTCGCATGTAAATAGACTATTTTGTATACTGTTTTCAGATGAACTTTGAATTTATTTTTAACTTTCAATTGATGTCTCCATGAAATAATATTCACACCTACTTGTAGCAAAGGCCTCAGAATATATAATATAATTAGTTAATCTCTTAATTATTGATTTTACTATGAAAATTACTATGAAAATTCAATTGTCCAGATTTAGGTATCACTTTTGGATTGTCCACACCTAGGGCACTTCACCTTATGGTCTGGAAACCCGCTTTTTGTGGCCAAATGTCAATTTTTCAAGATTATGATATTTTCAAAAATTTTTTTTGTAACAGAGTAAGAACCATTCAAAGCTTCCAAATCCATATTATTATTCATTTCAGATTATTCTGTGCTGAGATATAACGTTTTGAAGACACACTCCTTAAAATCGGATTAAATAAAACGTTTAAAATAGTCATCATAGACTATCAAAATACAAGTTTAAATGATATTTTCATACGTGTCAGGTGTATTTTAGGTGTGTAATACAGTTGTTAGCATCTTATCATCCATAAACAAATAGTGACAAGTTTAAACAATGTAAACTTTGAGAAAGGTTTTAAAAAAACGGCCCAACTCGGGGAGCATAGGTAGAACCTTTTGTATAAGAAACTGTGGACATTTCTGAATATAGTGTATAAATAATAAATTTGTGATTTCGGCGCAAGGTTCGATCGTTTCAAACCACAGCAAATGCGCAGTTAGTTAGAAATGTTGGATTTACATGGCTGTGCTACATTTGTTTTTCAAATTAGGTTATATTATATATACATTATTTTTCAGACGCAAAAAAAATGTCTCTTTGAGAATGATCCACATACGGATCGAAACATCGCATTTTTAACTAACTGCACATTTGCTGTGGTTTGAAACGATCGGACCTTGCGCCGAGAAATCACAAATTTATTATATATTTAATTTTCGATCGAGAGAAGAATTTACCTTTATAGTGTATAAAGTTTCAACTGCCCTCGTCTGCCCGTTTTAGTTGTACATCGATTTTAATAAATAGTCACCGGGAGTTTCAAGCGTTCCGAACGCATTCGCTTGCAGGCACTTGGTAGGAGCGCATATGCGACTAAATATTTTCGTTCCAGGAACCTTGTATATTGTATAATTTAAAATTTAGTTGTATATTTTTGTTATACATTTTAGTTATTTATTTATTTTATTTTAGCAACGATAGGAACCTGGCATCATCGAAATATGTTGCCTCACAAATCACCGAAGAAACCGGGAATCGGAATGAACAGCTGTTTTTTATTTCTAAAGAAATATTGTACATATTATTGTACATAGAATGAAAAAGTTGTTTCTAAAACACTAAATTTCTACAGTGTTAAAGGATTGTGCAATGTTTACGTGACTGAAACGAGCAAATGTAACTAAATCAATAGGAACGTTGGCAAACATTCGCGCGAGCTCCTACATTCTACAAAAACTGATTTAACCAAGTTTGAACGGATTAAAAATTTGTGCTGCACGGTATCAATAGTGACGACCAAACGTCCAATAAAAGGATTATTTCCTCTCCGAGCGAAAATTTTCGAACAATATCGAAAGGTGTCGTTGATTGGTTAACGGGTCGAAAATTATGTTCCGCGCAGTGCAGCACGATCGAACAGGGCCGAATATAGATTTCGAGGAAAAAAAGAGTAAACGAGGACACGCGGCGGCATAGTCGGGATTATTTTCATGCGAGCACGCGTTACACGTTCCAGCGTGTTCCGCAAATTTATGTATGTAATTGTAACCGGCCAGCCTAGTAGCCGGCCAGCCGGCCAGCCGGAGCAGACGCGAATCAAACGCGTATCGTTTTCACACCGTCGCTGAATCGTTAATACCATTCAATTGAATTCGCAGGGTCCCGCGAACATGTTCGAATGTACCCGCGGCACGGTACACGCGGAAAAATGTAAATAACTTAATTTTTATTCGGGCTACTCGATGTTTAATGGATGGCGGCACGCTAGACTGCGCGGGACACTGAATTTACGTCGGACAGTAGACGGACTGGTCGAAATTTTCGGGAAAAATATTTCTCGTACCGCGATATTTGAAATATAGACGGCTACACACGGCTTTGGGGGAAACAATGTTCTATACATGGAAAACAAAATTTCGACGGAATATTCTTTTCAATAAAAACGAATAGTTTTACATGTTTCCTATCGATTAAACGAACTTTGGAAATGATTAAACTTTCGATTCAGATTCAGCAGTTATAATCTCCTGCGTTGTTTAGAGTATATAGAAATTAGAATGTACAGATTCTGGACTGGACGTATGTTATTTTTAAAATTACCCACGCGATTGAAAACGGACTGCGAGCTATTTGAAATGATAATATGTATAGCGCCGGACTAGATCGACGATCATGGTAACGAGGTCTCTTCGTTGAACCATGTGGGCAGATGATTGCGTTTGATGCACGCTGACTTCATCTAGCACGGAGCTTGTTGAACTTTTGGTCCGTATTGGGTAAATGGGACACAGTTGTCGAGTGGTGACATTTAGCATTCTTAGAATATTGGCGGCGAGCCACGATCAGAATGAATGTCCCCGCGGAGAAGAAGCTTGAATCGCTGTTAAGTTCGGGTGAAATGAACGAGGAACGAACCATGCTGGCTGAACCATTCGAGGGTCGAGGAAATTTTTGTCTGCCATGATGGAGTACATACTTCCCCGAGAATTTAGTGGACCACCACCTACACAGCCGAATAAAAACCTCCGAAATTATGCACCGACCGAGGAAATGATTTATTCCCCCATTACTCACCAGTGCTCGTGACATTCGTGTTTACGCGCCTAAGTAGAAAGTGGCTACAATGGCCAGACGCGTGTCCGACGAGTGTCAATGCTTTGACTGATGATCGATTCTCAATATTCTACAAAGTACGAAGAATATCACGATAATTACACTGCGGATTTTATTCACTGTGTTCACTTGTAACAGACGCGAGAAGAGCACATGCAAAACAGTGAAAACATTTTAAGTATTGTTGTCGGTTTATTCAGATTACACTGTCCAACAGTCAAAAAGTATTTCGATTCCCACTATGCGATTCTTATAGAGTTTTTCGCGCTGATTCCGAATCTGTTTTTAATTTTTCTCCATGTACATACAGTTTTTGAGAAAATGGAGTTTTAAAAAAAGACATATTTTTCAATTTTTGAACAAATATTGTGATGTTATTATAAAAGATATTGAATTGATCTTTACAGCAAAAGATTCCTTGGACTTTCCCGAATACAGTGATATGTAATATTAATGCATTATGATTGTTTAAACACGTTTAAACGATCGTCGAAGACGGAAAGACACCACTTTTGCACCAATTTTTGACGATATTTTTGAATTTATTTCAAAAAATAAGCGTCCAGCGGAAAATCAAACTATACCACGCGGTAGAACAGACTTTTATCTTGAGGAACCACCCTTTCAAGTTTGGAACGTCGACGTTTTTTTCGAACCAGAAAGCAAAATATCATCGCCCGACATGAGTTGCGGCCAGTGGTGCTCACCACTAGAACGGTCGTTCGCCGCTCCGTATCCCGTCGCTGCGCCGCGCCGCGCCGCGCCGTATACCGTCTAGAGAGCGCCACTGGCCGCAACTCATGTCGGACGAAGATATTTTGCTTTCTGGTTCGAAAAAAACGTCGACGTTCCAAACTTGAAAGGGTGGTTCCTCAAGATAAAAGTCTGCTCTATCGCGTGGTATAGTTCGATTTTCCGCTGGACGCTTATTTTTTGAGATAAATTCAAAAATATCGTCAAAAAGTGGTGTCTTTCCGTCTTCGACGATCGTTTAAACGTGTTTAAACAATCATAATGCATTAATATTACATATCACTGTATTCGGGAAAGTCCAAGGAATCTTATGCTGTAAAGATCAATTCAATATCTTTTATAATAACATCACAATATTTGTTCAAAGTTGAAAAATGTGTATTTTTTTAAAACTCCATTTTCTTAAAAACTGTACGTATAGGAGAAAAATTAAAAACAGATTTGGAATCAGCGCGAAAAACTCGATAAGAATCGCATAGTGGGAATCGAAATAGAAAAATAAAGTTGAAATTTGTTGGACAGTGTTATTAAGAAAATAAATTATACGTAGCTACCATATATGGTACACGGCAGCTATATGGTACGTATGTAGCTGCCGTATCTTGTAATTAATACAGACAATTTTCAGTTTGCATAAACATCTACAGTTCCCCTAGATCCTGTAATTACTTGCCTCTGTGGGCTTTTAACATATTCCGGTAATTTTGTAGAATATTAAACAAAATGAAATGCCTAGGAAATTCGAAAAGTTTTCAGCCATTACCGTGTTGGTTTCGAGTTTGTTTATAAAACACGCACCATCATATTTTGTGATTTTTGCTCAGGCAAACAAGCTCTCCGTACAAATTGTAAATCAAAGCTAACGTAATTTGTACAAGCTGAAATCTAATAAAATTATTATCTTGAAATCAGAATGATCGGGCAATACTATCACATTTGTCGCTTTTATTGCATCGAAACGCACCGGTTTACGGTGCAACATTTTCACTGCTGATTTCGTAAGCATGTCAGTTTATTTCAGCCAAGCATGTTTACCCTGGCATAACGGATTTAATCCTGAAAAATTTTCATCTCCATTCCCCGCAGACTTTTTCACGCCACGTCATCGTCCATTACGTTCAGCCGGTGACGCGAAAGTTACGCGAGCAACGGAATCATTTTTCGCGGACCTCATCGTGGCCCGGAAATTTCGTTAACTACCGATCACGACTGAAAAATTCGGTTTAATTACCCCGACGGGTGCGGCACGACCGACAGAGGTCGCCGAAAAATGTAAAACAGGGAAACGTATTAATTTCACGTTGAAGCATCCGGTTTGCCGTCCGACGAACAATAAATTTCCTCGTTCAGCTTGTCGAGCGTGTACGCAGAGACGTTGCACGGTTTTTAATTTGGAAAAATAGTCCGGGGACGTTCGTGATGAATAAAAATTTCGAATCAAAACGGAAGGCGAAAAACCGGAATCGGCAGCCGATGATTCTGCACGGAAAAACAAGTTTCGCCACGAGAAATGAAGGTTTTCACGGTTCGGTTTGTTTCAGAAAAAAAATAGGTTCGCTTTCGGTCTCGGTCGGACGCGCCCGCCATCGAACAAAATTTCGTGAACGCGTTCGCACGCTGCAGACCTGTTCTACTTATTGCGAACGCGAGCGTGCACGCGCGCGTCAAATAAATATTCGATGCCGATTGCCGACGCGACGCAGTGTTTTTTCGAAAAATGTTATCACCGCTTGTTTTTCCCCGTTTCTGCTCGAAGAAATAATTTGTAGTTCGCGGCCTTTTCGTACCGACCTGCAAAACTATGTCGAACGTTGCAATTATACCGTTAAAATTGCGGAACGTTTGTTTAACGTTAATTGCTTTCAATTGTTGCGTTCGGTTGGCTAATTGCCGCACGGTCAGAACTAGAAAAGTTGATGAGGTCAAAGATATTTATTGTTGTCGTTCTGTGGTTTACTACGGTATTGAATAAATTCGGAAAATCGAGATCATCGTCAAGTAATTATATTCTATGTTTTAATATTTCTGTCTGTGAAGTGAAATTAACTAAAATCCAACTTCATATTTCTTAACAAATGAATGAGGCGCGTGTCTGCAGAAAAATCGAGAACCTTTTCAGTAAATGAAGAAAATTAAATTAAACTATACGAGATTAGCCCACGGCCCACGTTTCATATTTCCGTCTGGCACGATCGCGAAACAAGCGAATATTTTTCACGGAAAATGAGAAAGGGACAACGTGTTCCTTTTTTTGTTTGGCGTTTACATAGAAATCCGGTGTCGATTTGTTCTCTCGTGTTCCTCCGCGGTGTTGTTTATTATCTCCGCGGTCGAATACATAATTACGGCTCGTTGTTATTCCCTTTGGCGTTGTGTGCGACGTAATTAACGGAAACTCTTGTCGGCGTGAAAAACGGTGAAAAATAATAGCGCAGCGTGTTCCGTTTCCCCGTGTTGCGCAACAGACGTCGTCGGTTTTTGGGATCCGTCAGAACATCGCGCGCTGCTGTTTTTCCAGTCGCAATCCCGTCGCCGTTGCATCCAACTACATTTCTTTTCGCACGTCGCGCACCGTCAACAACGAAAGTGGAATGCCCGTTTTCCTCAAACGTTCCCGTTCAATTAAACCCGCCGCGGAAACGGATAAACGGGCGCACACGCGCGCGTGTTTCACTGACGCGCTAACTCGCGGAATAATTGCGCAAATATTTACAGGCGTATCGTTTCCTCGTAACAAAATGGCTCGCGCGGATAAATATTTCTTACAAGGAGAACCCCCGCTCTGTCCCTCACGGATTTAGTTCAGACTTTACAGAGTTATAGATCTCGTTCCCCTGATTACGAAAATACCCCATTATAGGCGCAGACGCTCAATAGTTTTCGAGATATTTGCAATTAAAGTTTCATTTTAACAGATTTTTGAAAAACAACAAATATTTGTTACGCTGGGAGAATTATATCAAGAACGGAGGTACAATTTATGACAAGTACAATGCCATTAATCAGTGGACATATGATAGATTCAAAGAGGCTCGTGCAAACTTTCAACAAGTAACCACACGGGATTTGCAACAGTGGGCTCCAACAGCAGCCAGTCAATACAAAACAGACAGTGGTAATAGATCTAGTGTTTCTTCTATAAAATAATAAGTATCATTTTCAATTAGCCTTTTAGCGAATAAAAATATTTTATTTAAAATTTATTTAACATTGAAAATGCATTTTCCACGAAAAAAAAACAATAAAAAAAATAATTTACCACGAAGGGATTCGAACCCGGGCCTGCGGCGTAACAGTTCAGCTCGCTGCTGTTACGCCACACCACTGCTTGGTAAAAATCTGAACTAAACTGATATTTTACGTTTATGAAACTTTAATTGCAAATATTAGGTGAAGTAAAAAGTTCTGAGCGTTTTTCGCTTATATAAATAAAGCGAAAAACGCTCAGAACTTTTTACTTCACCTAATATCTCGAAAACTATTGAGCGTCTGCGCCTATAATGGAGTATTTTCGTAATCAGGGGAACGAGATCTATAACTCTGTAAAGTCTGAACTAAATCCGTGAGGGACAGAGGTACGATTTAATATACATATAATATCTGTTAAAATGGCCAACGCTATCCATTTATACTCGCGTGTTTTCTTTCTTTTCTATAACGAATGTGCTATGGGAAAATTATTATTGTTACCAGAATTTCGCCAGCCAGCGGAACATTTAATTCCATTGTGCCGTATATTTTGTTCGGCTTCCCCCGTTTATTTCGTGCAAACACATGAACATCCGCAGTCTGCTAATAACAAAAGAAAAGTTGCTCCCGAATCTGTTCGCACAGCGTTATCGCGGGTAGACACTCGCCCCTTACGTTTCTCGGACGTCAGACTAGTAAAAAAGCGACGATATAAAGGGAGGAAGGGAAAGGGAAAAAGGGGAGAAAAATGGAAAAAAGCATCGAGATTCCGGCAACAATAAACTCACCCCCCAGAGACAAGTTTCCAGCGGCGGAGCGTTTAAAACGCCGTAAAGCGGAGCGTCCGTCCGAAAATTTCCATGAATTCTTTTTTTTCCGCGGCGGGAGTATTACCTTAAATAACCCTGTACACCGCTTATAAGACGCACAAAAGGCACGCCGCTTTGTTTGCAAATCCACATTTAACCAGTGGGCCTCCGCTCGCGCCGCGTTTTTCCCTTCCCAACCCTTCTGCATTCCGCTCTTGAACCTCCAGCGCCGATGAACTCGCGTTTTCCGCGTTTCTCGAGATTTATTCAGAGGTCTCAACACTCGTCAACCTTGATGCTGCGTCCTGGGATCTGTCGGGACCACGGGCCCCGGGACTGGCCGGGACCCGCGGGCATTTTATATCCTCATCGCAAAATGTTCATTTTGTAGAAACATTGGACCAACAATGACTGATTGCCGAGTGACAAGGAAATCCAAGATAATCAACGTAATTTATAAGACAATTTTATTGAAAATACACATGTATCGTATGAATATATATTAAAAATTAAGTTTTCGGGGCTGCGTTTGTAATAATTTAATCACCCGGTGTAATTCTGTGCTTCGCTAACATGGGAACAGACTGGAAAAACGCGGCCACCGTAGGCGGCGTCACTTCCGACGAAAAGTCGTTCGAGAGCGACGTTATCTCGAGAGGAAGCGGATCGTGGGTGGGAAAAGGAAGGTAGAGATAGCCTAAACGAAAAGAAGAAAGATAGAAAAAGGGGATAAAGTGTGAATACGGTCACCTCGTAAGATCATTCACGAGTCGGTAGCGAGGGTAGGAAGAAGACAAAAAAGGGGGGAAGAAGAAACAAGTTTCTTTGAGCGAAGATTAGTATCTTGCCACGGTGGACAAAGTAGTGCTCGCTTAAATTTGCAGTTTGCGACCCGGAAACAAATTCTTGCGTTAAGGTGCGTGTCCAGTAGAACTATCGCGAGTTACTCTCGAGAATCAAATCCGTCGGTGAACGGCATTTTCTCTTTTTATCGAGTACATTGCAACAATTGCGGCAAACTTTTGGCGCATCGATTCTGTTCACGAGCATTCTTATAACTAGACAGCGGATTTTATGCACTTGTGACAAAAATGAATAGTTGTAATTTTTTTTTTTAGAATAGTATACACATTAGAAGAATTTCAGAATACTGTTATACTACATATACAATATTAATTTTGACCCACTAAACATATTAAGAAAGAAAAGAAATTTTCATTTCACTCCAGTTTGTTGCAATTCAGGTAGAAAATTTTGATTTTGCGTAGAAATCCGCAGTTTACTTGTAACTATGGAAATTCATCCGAGAGCTGCATGCATGAAATTCGAATCGACGCGACGCGACGCGACAATTGAGAGTGCTCTCGGGAGCAACCGTCGACAGAAACTCTCAGATGGACACGTACCTTTACCCCGCGTGAAAATTTAAGTGTGACCGATTCGGAAAATTTAAGCGATCTACTGTACGTCACCGCGGCGCGGTGTGTTGGCCACGCCACGGCGGTGTATCGACCCGATGCGATGCCGGGAGCCACGAAAATGGCGCGGCGGACGTCGCCTCCTTATCTCGCAGCCAGGAACCCGCTGCTTTCCACCCCGATTTTCTACCTGTTCTCAGTCGAGGAGTAAGCTTCTAATTATGAGGAATTAAGAGATAGCTGGCGAGCGCGAGCGCCACCGCCACCGCCACCGCCACCGTGTACGGCCTGGATACGGATCGGTGGTAATTAGAACCGCGAGCTTGTTTTTGAATAAATCAGGCCGGCGGCGCGGCGAGAGATTCCGAGAGCGTGGGCGGACTCGCCGAGGCAACTCTGTAATTAGATGAAATCGGCGACGCTCGTTGCTGCCTCGATGCAATCATTAGACGCGGTGGATTTATGCGAGTGAACGTTTTCCGCGGCTGACCAGTTCAGAGAAACGAGAAAAATTTCCTTTTGCTGGCCAAGCCATTCGAAAGACGAATGTAGAGGGAAGGGATTGGAGTTTCCACTCGGAACCATTTCATCTCGAAAAACAAGACGCATGAATTTCTATTCAATCATAATTTCTGTAACCGATTAATAAAATTCGTAGTGTAATAATTCAACAATAAAGGAATGAATGTCTGAAAATCTGCAGAGAAATAAATCGAAATTTCTTATTATTAATACAGTAATCGCTCCTTCGTTGTCCTGAATCGTGGGCACGATCGTTGTCCAGTGCCTACCCACTCCACTGCCTGTCAACGAAAGGATTAGGCCTGCGTGGATCTGGTCGCCAGATGTGTCCCAGGACTGTCTAGACTCAGGCTTGCCATATGCGCGCCCCGCCAGGCCCCTTACGTTTCCGCCTCTCGCCACGCCACGCACCGTACCTCGTCTTTGCACTCTTCCCACTCGTCGCTGACGCGACCGTACGCCAGCGTGTCGCCACTGTCGCCAGCGTTAGTGGGAAGAGTGCAAAGACGAGGTACGGTGCGTGGCGTCGCGAGAGGCGGAAACGTAAGGGGCCTGGCGGGACGCGCATATGGCAAGCCTGGTTAGACCCGCGCAGAACGGAGAACAATAGGAAGGGAATGTGGCAAGGAAATAAGGAGTTTTTTAAAGCCAGACAGTTGACTGCTTTTGACTGCGAATGCTTTTTTTTGTCATTTAACTAGCCGTTTCACTAAAGACGCAGTCATAAATCAAAAATAGTGTCCGGGCACGGTCGATGTCCGCTCAAACACCCGGCCTTTGGACAACGAAGGAGCTTTTACTGTATTCGGTAAATATGGTGAACCAGCGCGGTTCACAGAAAGGAGGTGAAATACTGCATGGAGGGGGGTCTAGGTTGGTACGTATAGTGGTTTCAAGAAATCCGAGGTTGATGGTACGGAACCGGACCTCCTCGAAGCCAGGAACAACGTCGATAATGCCGATGGGAAACGATTCCGTTTGGTCGAGGGGCACACGCAGCGAACGAGCCCATCTCCTTCAATCCCTCGTATTCCAAACAGTTGAAGGGGTTAGCTCGATCGGGTGGCACAGGGAGTAGCGTGGTCGGTTCATTTTATTTCCTGGCAACGAGTGGTAAAGTTTTTATCTCGGCATAATACACGCCCGCCTACCCCGAGACACACGGCCAACTTTCTCCAACCCCTTTCTTCTCTGTCAAAGCCTCCCGAGAACCGACACGACCTTCCTCCCTCTCTTGCACTCACTCTGTGTAAAAAGTAGCGATGCGCATTCTCGTCCGCCTGTTGCAAGCTTTCGAGAAATCGAGAGAATTCCTCGACGACCCGAACACGACCGCAAAAAGATTCGCCTCGACGAAATCCCGGAAATATTCTGCCAAGTATTTCGAAAAAGATTTTTCGCAAGTTTTGCGGAATCAGCCCCGCGTCACTTTCTAAAATCAATCCGGTTAGACTAATTTTATTTTATATCGAATCCGCACTCTCACCGAGTTTCCAATAGAATTCTCTGAAAAGAGAACAGAGCTATGTACTTCCGATTTTAATTCGAGAAATATATGTACAATAACCAGTATTGATTTTAACCTGTATCCGTTACCCGTGCTTCACCGTGTTTGTACGCAATCAATGTACATTGATTTTGCACAGCTTTCTCCTATCCGCCAGGAGTGAATATGTAGCTGTAGTTTTATTTAAACAACTTTTTGCGCAAATAACGCCACGGAAAATATGTCATGCTGTCGTGGTTTGAAACGTTGACTGACAATACGTATGTACTAAACCCCACGCCCCACGAAGATTCTGAAATCTGGTTAATGAAACTGAATTTGGAGAATTAATGTTTGTCACAGCGAAAATAAAAATGGTCTGCGCATTGATTGCAGAATAAATTACTCGATTTTACAATGCGAAACTCGTACATAGCTCGCAATAATAGATAAATGAATAAATCATTCAGTATCTACAGGGGTTGAACATTTTCATTCTCGTTTAAATGAAGCTCGAGCAGGTATTCAAATGAGACGAACTAAAAATGTGCCTGAAACTTCTTGCAAATTAATACAGCTAATTCTCCCTCAATTAGCTCGGTTTTAGTTCTCATTAGTGAGAGTAACAACACAATACAGGAAATTAAATCTTTTAATCCGCTTCGTGGCAGTGTTCCAAAATGAGAACGGAATTTCGGTGAATTCATTCGCAAGTTTTCTGGTGGGCCAGTTTCACCACTGAATTATACAGGGTGTCCTAATATTGATGTTACCATAATTCCGTAGCACGTTGGATCGAAAAGGGACAAAGAAATTTCATGTTGAAAGTTACAACATTGAGTGCGTTATCAGTGATCCTGACAAGGAGTTTCCTCTCCACATCTCACCGGCATTACTCACTGTCAGAGAAAATATTCCACGGTGCTCCTGCCACAGACGCCACCAAAATCGCAACCCCTTAATCCCGGCACCCTCGGCAATCAAAACTGCAGAGATCTGAGCGACAAGTCCCGGTTAAGTCAGCATCGAACCAGGAAGCTCGATAGGTCTCGTCGAGCATGCGAACGGTCGTTTGTCTGGCATTTCTTCGCAAAGGTCCTCGGTATCCGTTGACGCGTAAGGAAAGCACCATTCTCACCCCCGCTCCGTGACGTCTGCTCGCTGACAGACATCCGTTGGATCTGCCCTACCCTCCTCCTCCGCCTTCTCCTCCCTGCACACCATCGCTTTCTTTATCAACCACCTGTCTCGGTTCCCTCGCCCTCGAACCAGCCCCGCACACCCCATCGCACCACCATGTGCAAATGCGTTTCTGAAAAGCCTGCAGCCTGTCCTCGGCAACGACGTGCGACGAATTCCCTCGAAAAAGGAAGAAGGGCGCGAAGAAGAAACAGACGGAGACCTAGAGGGATGAAAACGCGGGGTGGGGGGGGGGGGTGAGCGAGGAAAATATCGCAGAAACTGGCAACGTGCGAAGGGAAACGCAGTGATTCGACGCACGTGAACGGAATGCTCGCGACAAACCGCGTATTTGTATCCCGGTCCCACGGTCTTCCACCCTCAAACACCCCCACCTACGCGTAAGATTTTATGGGCTGTCGCCGAAATATCTCCACGGATGGGTCCGGGGGAGGATGCGTGGCCCCAGACGGATGATGGCCGTCTAGAACGGCTAGGAACACCGTTGACGATCGTGGCAAATCTTTGAGGTTGGGGAAGCAGAGGTGAATCGAAAATCGAGCATTTCCTGAGCCCCGGACGATTTTTTAACGATCCTGACAATTATTCCATGTTCCAGGTGGAATTATATATTTCGATGAAGCTTTGCGCACGTATATAATACACAATTTTTAAACAAATTCGTCTATCCACTTCATTTTGCCGGCGACTGGAAGTATCGAATCAGTTCACAGTCGATTAAAAAATTAAATAACGTTACCGAGCGCGAGGTAAAGAGCGTTCCGACCGGAAGACCTTAATAATCGCCGATTTCCGGCGGCCATTAAGCGTTAATTAGAAGTTTCCTGCGAGATCTCCGCGAAAGATATCGCAGTCAGCTCGATGGATCGATCGGTGGAACGAACGCACGTTCTCGCCGGACGAAAATGATCGATTTGTTTGCAGCGTCGCGTCGGCCCGTCGACGAAAAATAAATTTGTTGAACAGCAGCGCACGGTCCGGCCGGTAATCAGATTGATTAGCTGAGAAACAGTTTCGCGCGGTGGTGCCGGGTACGGTAATCGAATCGGTGTGCCGGGGATCGATGCCCGGTCACCGGAAATGGACGCCCTCCGCCGCCGCGGCCACCATTATCGTCACGGCCCTTTTCGATCGGGAGACCGACGCGACACGTCGCGTCGAACCGAGCCGAGCCGAGCCGGGCCGCGCTGCGCTGCGCGCCGCGCCGGACGAAATTATTGGCGGATATACGAGCTCGTCGATCGACGTTGATCGACTCGAATTATCTCGTCGCTGCGCCGCCGCGCCGGTTGCCGCCAAGTTCCGGGGTAAATAACATTCTGTCAAGGTATTTCCTCTCCAGTTTTCCCGTTGTTACGGCGGACCAATTATACGGTGATGTTCCTTCGTCGAATTCCGAATTCCGTGGAAAAAAATTAATTCTTTTCTACGGGATTTGACAGCCGAATCTTTTGAAAGTAGGTGTAAGAAAAATGCGAAAAGTCTAAGTATTTTATATCAGGACGAAAGAGTTTCTAAAATAGAAAGAGAAACAATTTTTTGTTTCTGTCGGTACTAAAAATGGTATATATGTATTTGAATCTACTACAGTTTCTAATATAAAAATAAATACAGAACTAGCCTGCACTTAAAGATTGCGCGAGGGTACAAAATTCATTTGAATCTTCAGAATCCAGAAGAATTCCGAGATCTCGCGCTGATATTCTGTCGTGGAATAACGGAAATAGTTGGGCAGCAGGTCCGCAATTTCCGGCAGGAATTAAAAGACGCCGCGCCGCGCCGCAGGCAGACCAACGCGACATTGATTTTTATACTTCGCGGGCGAAAAGGGCTGGCAGAACGGGGCAGAAGAGAGGAAAAAGAACCGCGTTTTCGAGTGGAGATGGAACGGCATTATCCGATGGGAACGACGAGAAGTCTGTGACACTCGCGTAAGAAAACTTCGATTCACGTCTGCCCGGCGCGGCGCGATGACAGCTTTTCACCGACAGCGTTAATCTCACTCGCTTTTTTCGTCCTATCCAACCAACCACCAACGTCCCCGCGAGCCCCTTCCGCCCCCTTTTGATATTTCCACCGAGTCTCTTTCAACCCCGTGGCCGCAATTACACTCCGCGATTCCATAACATTGTCCGTCGTTATTCCCGCCGCGCCGCGCCGCGCCGGCTCGAATCCATCTTAACCTCCGCCTTTTTGTCTCCGAAACGCTCTTCATCATCGTCAGATTTTCTATCTTCCCTAGCTTTCCCACCTGCTCTTTCTTTCCGAATCTGATTACGATTCGCGACTCTGATTACTTTTTGCTTGCGCCCGCGCCACTTTTTCGCGGATTGTTACCTTTTCTCATCTTTCCTTCGGGTCCTTCTTTCTAAATATTCTTTTAATTCTTGGTTAAAATTGCTTTATTTCAATTAGAAGTTGCATTCTTCTGCTACTGAAATATCTATCCAGAAAGTTTCTCGTCATATTAAATCTGTTTAACTGTTTTTCTTTTCGTTATGATTGGCTCAACCTCTTCTTTCATGTACTTTAGTCCCCTTTTGAAGTTTACACGTTTCCCGAGGTATACCAGAGACCACTTTTCAATTATCCGACCTTCCATCGAACCCTCCTCTTTTTTTATTCTGTTCACCCACACCACTTTCCCTCTCCAACATTTATTTCTTCGCAATTTTCCCTACCGCACACTGCGTATATTTTTCTTGCGTCCTATAAATTTGTCTTCCCCCTCATCGTCTTCCATATTTTCCTCGGGCTCTATTTTCGATTTCACATTCCACTCTCCTTATGCTTTTTAAATTTTATTTCTCACCCTTAATATTTTCCCTTTTCTCACGGAGAGAAAACCCTCTCCGCGATTTTAACCACTATTTTACTTGAACTCCTCTAAAAATTTTCCAGTCTTTACTGTACAATTTCACCCGTGAAAGTTACATATTCCATCGCTCGGTCCATGTAACAATTTTCTGTTTCTTTACATCCTTTTTCTATTCTTTCTACTATTTCACCCCGTTCACCCCCCAAAGCCGAAGTTCCACGCTCGCGTCTTGTTTCGCAAAGCCCTCGGAATCCCGCTGAACTATTTTTTATCAGACACTCTATTCCTCAGTGTCAATTTCTCAGGGAATATCTTCGATCTCGCCTTTCTTGGCGCCCTCGTAAAGAAAAATCCCTTGGAACGGCCCTTTATCTGGTGCTCGCTCCCTTCGTATCCACCCAAGCCACAGCGCTGCGATCCTGCGCTCGATCGCGTGTGCTCTTTACTCGTCGAGATGCAGCTGCGTTTTACGATTTCCCGTTAACCTGGCTGGCTCTCTCTCTCTCTCTCTCTCTCTCTCTCTCTCTCTTTCGATTTCATTCATCTTAATCCCCGTTCGTCGTTGAACTTATGAAGGGCGCCGCAGAGTGCGTTCCACATCGTGTCGTCTACTACGGCGTGTTTCGCGGCGTTCAACCGGCTAATTCCCGGCGAACAGAATTTATAGACGCCCCCGCTAGCTAATAAATCCGTAAACAACGGGAAGCGCGGTTCACTGCGGCATACGAACGGCTTCCGAACACTTCATCAGCGCGAAGAACTTTCGTATTACCCGCGCTGCCTCGGTTACCGCGTAAATTACAGTTTAATCGTGACACTGATGCGATGAAACCCAGCTGTTCGCCTCGAGCATGCTTCAAAACGTTCGAACATCCAATTATTTTTTCTCGCGAGTGCTTCGACTTTTTCTTGTTGTGAATACTCTTTCTATAGTATAGTATCTATACGTGATATTCGATAGGGAAATTTCGATATCTGATAGGTTACATTTTGTGCAAGAGAAAGCACGCAGGAAACGTATGCAGCGTATGGCGAAGTAGCAACCGAATAGAAAAATGTTTAGAGGCAGGAGCGCAGGATTAAGGTTGAATGCGAGGAACGATTTGTTCCCGAGGATTTGGTTCCGCGATCCCTGCCGATCCATCGCGTCGGTTCAAGCCCCGATATGATTCCTGGGAGTCTTTAGTGCACCGTTGCAATCCCTTCCGTGGTCTGGCGAAGACGAGGACTCGGCATAATGTATCGTCGGAACGGTGGAAGAATGTATTATTCATCGGTACCGCGACGTCTACCTTGCTTTTTCATTCCTCCGCTTCCTATCCCAATATCCCCCCCCTCTCTCTCTCTCTCTCTCTCACACACACACACACGCACACACACACACCCACTCTCTCTTCCATCATCCCTTATTTTTGCGTTGAAACGCGGCCGGAAACTTCGACAACGGTGCTTTGCATTTTTGCGTACCAGTTCCCCGACCGAGGATCGAGCGATTGCTGCGATTCCTGCCGGCTGTCGACTGGAAAATTCTTCGTTCAGCACTCACGGTTATTCCTGTCGGTCTGTCGGTCTGTCAACGATGACAGTGACGGTCTAATTGTCCGGTCGTTAACCAACCTCCGAGCCCTTTGCAAATTTTTGATCGATACCAGTCTCGTTCCTACCGTTCGCATTCCTAGCTGGAAAAGACAGGAATATTCGGCTGATTTCATTTTTCGACAGCGTTTTCCCTCGCTTCTATAAAAACAAGATTTTTATAACAATAGCGTTCGGTGTCTGCAATAGTATGAGTTATGTGTGTGAGAGCCTCACGGAAGGAATGTGTATGTCAGCCCCGCGTATGTGTGTGAAGCTGGTTGTGGCCGTAAGTCGTAAGTAGCAGAGGGACGGATCTTTACGCAAAATAAAAATTGTGTGCATCGATAGCAAGAAACAGGAACCAAATTGAATATCATTTCTTCCCTTAATAATTTGAATAGAGGAAAAATCACATGTCGGCATTTTAAATTTTTTAAATTTTCCAGCAATTTTCAATTTCATCTACTATCAATCAGAATGGAAGAACTCTATTTACAAATAGAGTTCGTCTACAAACGGCGACCTAAAAAATATGTTAACCGAAGACGAAGGCTCGTAAGAACGAGGTTTACATAGACCCTGGACAATCGATACGCTGACCGGCGCGGCGTTGTATAAAAATTCTTGTAAAATTCTTTCACCGAACCTTAAAGATATCATAAACACAAGATCTTGATGAACTCGGAGAACCGATACACAATCTGCAATAGAGTTCGGCGTCTCGCAAGAATTTTCTTAGCTGGAGATCGAGTCTCGTAAAAACTAGGTTTTCATGTGCCTGGAAACGCCGATAAGGTTGGGAAAAGGTGCAAGCGTCGCGGTTATAACGAAACACCCGGTAGACTGTCCTCGGTTCAAGTTCAAGCGGCATAAAGAGGAGATGTTCATGGATATGCGAGTGGCTCGGCCCGGCCGCCACGGGGGATGAACGCCGCGCCGCGACTGGAAATAGTTTAATAAGAACTCGGCTGGAGAGGAAAAGCTCTTTTCTCCTCTCTCTTTCTCCTCGGTGGAAAGGAGCTCGGGGAAGCTTTGTTACGGGGCGCGGACGAAGAAGCGTACAGGGTCGGGAGATTATTTTGGGTATTCTGTCGTGGCTTTATAAGCCTTCGCGTGCGTTCTCGGCTCGGCTCTGTTCCGATCCGCTCGCTCGGCTACGCGTCGGGATAAGCGAGCGGCGAGCGGCGAGCAGGCGTGGGCATGGGCATGGGCATGGGCAGGCCGATATTAAAGCTTCCTATTCCGAGGATCCTTCCCATGGAACATTAACTCTAGGAATATCTAGTGCTGTGCGCGTGTGCCGGAATGCTCTTAGCCAGGCGCTTATTAAATTTCCCGAAAGTTTTATACACTCACCTGGCCGGGTTTATCGGGCCGCGGTAATACCGCGGATTTCTTTGATTACCTCGCGGCTCAGACGTCTGGGAAATTCTCGCGATAAACAGACCTGGGAACTGCGAGCTGCCAAAGTTCGCCAGTATATCGTCGGGATTCCCAGAAATATTAAGAAAGAACGCTCCGGAAACCTGAGGGATCTCCTTTCTTTATTACCTTGCAGAGCGATTCTTATAAAGACTTGGCTTGTTCGTACAGAAAATTTTCATTTGCATAAATTGATTTTTCAACGTTAAACTTCGCCGGTAGCACAGCAGATCGAAAGTGTTACAAGTAACAGACAATTACGATCGAGTGTAAAACCGGGTTTCGTTTGACGTGCCCGAAGCTCGGTCAGCGTGAAAATCGCAAAAAGAAGTCCGCCAACAGACGAAAACTCCATTCCCTCTGACAAGATTTTATCACGGTACGCGAGTTTCCCGTTTAGTCTTTATTCTTGCGAATTGGCCAGCGAAAACGCGAATTTGTCGGGGAAAAAATCTGGCTTTCACGCCGCTGAATGGCTATTACTAACGCTCCGTGGCCGCGGCCAACCGTTTATACGAAGACAGAGAACCACGCGTCGAAGAAACAAAGAAAAGCATCTTGTATCGTTCCAAACGATCTTTCACCCCAAATACCTTATGTTCATAGAAAAATTAAATAAATCCATCCTTTCGCGCGAGCCGTTCCCAGCGACGCTGTACGGAAAATTAGTGGCGGCGAGGTGAAGAAGGTCATCGAAAAAGTATGAAAAAAAGGGGGACGAAAACAGCGCAGGAAAAATGGCTAACGTCGGGAACGAATCCTGCGAAGAGACGGCGCGGCGCGTACAAAGCCGGAGAACGGTAAAACCGCGGGAAAGGGGGCGGCAAAGGAGCAAAACCGCCGGACGAAGGGCCGAAGGACGAGAGTGGCAAGATTTAGGGCAGAGCGAGGGGGTGGAAGATGTTTAAACGCTCAAAAGACTTGTCGTTGTTTGCCGGACGGGCACCGCGGCCAGAAAAGCCGCGGTTTTCCTGCTTCCACCACCTTCAACCCTTTGCAACCCCCCAACTCCCTCTTCCACCCTAAATTCTTTTCTGCATCTAACTCTGTTGCACCTCGTACCCGTTACCACCCCCGCTATCTTCCACCTGGCGCCGGCCAGGCAAGCAAGGGCAACAGAAGGATGATAAAAGCGGCCGGTGACGCGGAAACGGTGGGAAAAAGAGCGATATGAATTATTACCGAGCGTCCACGCGCAAACCCACCACCCTTCACCAACGAACGGACAACCCTTGTCACTTGTGTTCGCAGTATATAAATTCGGACATCGCTTCCCGGGGGGTTTCCGGGGATTATTATGGCCACTTCTGTTCTGTTTCGCTGATTATGGACGGTTTCGAGCTCCCCGTGGACGGGCACCACTGGGTTTCCCCTCTTTTTTCGGCTCGGATGTCGGTGGAACTGTATCCGACGATAATTGGGAGCTTGTTTGATGCCCTGACGAATAATTGATTCGTTGTCAGCCGATTTATTGATTGTTTCAGTCCGCTGTTCGGTGGAGCAAGGCTGGAAATATTGTTACGGGATCGTGGTTAGCTCCGCGTGATCGGAAAATCGATACTTCTTTAATGAATGTTGAAAGATCCACTGAAATTGCTGTACCATTATCGCAATAATTACAGCGTGGTTGTCTGCGAATTTCCATAAACATCTAGTCTGTTCATAGGTAAAGAAATTAATCAAAAAATGTATATGAAAATTGAATGCACAGCTCGCAATGTACGATCGCAAATAATTCAATTTCGTGCATCAAAGGAGCAAGCGGAAAATAAAAATGGTTTTCCTCCGCCCCACTTGGCATCCCCGCGCGATTCCCGACATCATTTTTCGGCGAGCAGTCCGCGAAAGACACACGAGCGTTTCACGCGGAACAAATCGCGCGAAAATCTCCGCGTTCCTCCTCGGTTCTGTTTGTTTTTCGCCCTATTTTTATTCCCGTTCGCCGTTCGATCCCTCGCCCCGTGTCGGCGCGGCGGCCGACGATCGCTGTTCCTCGCGAATACGAGCGTAATCTGTGCGCTTTTCTGCCTTGTTTTCGTTTCCGGTTTTCGCTTGGCGCGTGCGTATATATATATATATATATATTTATTTTTTGTTCGTGTTTCGACGCCTCTCTGGAACGCGGGCGAATAAAATTTGTCGTTCGTCGCGGGAAAAACGGTCGAGTTTCCGAGCGGAATCCGCTTGCTCGTATGCCGCGCGCGTGTTTCCACCGAGAGCCGACTGCAGTTTACGGAGTGTTTTGCAGGCGAATTAAATTTCGCGAACGAGTTCCGCTGCGAGGGGAGAGAGAGAGAGAGAGAGTGGGAGAGGGAGAGGGAGGGAGAAAGAGCACTGTGACCGAGTCAGGCATTAGGCAAGAATTAAAGTTATTGTGGCTGCCACCGTTCAAACGACGCGGCGCGGCGCGGCGCGGCGGACAGTCATTTTCGGCACGGACGATGCGAGTCGCGGAATTTATGCCAGCAAGGTGGTGTTTACTGTAAATTGACTTCAATCCGGGATTATCACGCGACGCGGCGGAATCGCGATACCGAGACTTTATTCTCGAACCATATCCTCGGAAAATTAGAACAGCGTTTGGTCTTTCGAATATAATTCACATAAATCGAACAGTAAATTGATCGGATTAGATTGCGTTTTTTATCTTTCTACATATGTTGTTGTGAGGAAACGCTGCGACGCAGAACACGCACCTGGCGGTAGTCAAATTTTCGCGGAAAAAAATCCGTTTCACCGCGTTTTCGTTCATCCGCGTTTCCAGCGGCTTTTTCTTGTTATTTCGCGGCGCATCGTCGACGTCGTAATTTTTTAAATGATTCGTGGGAATGGGAGCCGTTCGGAGCATACGTCACGCCGGTGGTTCGGTGGTTGGAAGCGAGCGAAAAAACCCCGGTATATTTTCACGCGATTTATTCGCGCGGAATGGCATCGCGTATCTCCGGTCGATCATCGACCGAAAAACGACACGCGTTACGAGTTGCGGAATTAGCATTTCCCTCGGGCTGTCCCCGATTTACACGCTCGCCCCCTATCGGTTTCCCCTCCTCGCCTTTTCCCGTCCCTTCTTCCCCACTCCGTTTTGCACCCTGTTCCCACCAATCCGCGCCCCGCACCCTTCGCCGTCGGTTTTGCAATTTCAGCACGGAGAACTCCGTTGCGGTAATCCGCAATGGCAGGCCCGCGCGATGTCGCAATTATGACGCTTCTGAATAAATTAGTCCGGCGCCATGCGCGACCTCTGCGCCGCGTTTAACTCGATACGCGGTCTGTCACGTGTCCGGCCACGATAACCAGTCGTTATCGTCCCGCACGTCCGATGGGAAATCCTCGATCTGTCGCTGCTAATCGAGATCGTCGAGCTTTTTCACCCGGTGATCGAGAAATCATCCCCTCTCGGAACCCTCTGCCCGGTGTTATGTTTCTTAGCGATGTATCTCGAATGACGATTTTAATTTTCAACCTGTTCAAGATTCGAGCTGTGGAATTCGGTCTTGCTTAGCTATACTGGTGTTCGGTGTTCGCCTTGTCACCCGTTTTGTTTTGCCCCGTACGTCAACACGTGGATAGATCGCGGATCGCCGCGCCGCTGTTTGACGCCGCTTAGCAACAAGGATCGTTCTAATTGGCCGAATTCCACAGCTTGAATCCTTCAGATGTCCGAAAACAAGAATCATGCGATCGATTCTAAACCAATCACGTTCGACCACGAATTCGACGTGAAGATTATTTTAGGACCCTTCCTTAGCGGAGCGAGCCTCTTCGTGGTTTACAGTTGTTCGAGTAGGCTCTCATTCTAAATCATCCCTCTTCGCGGTTTACAGTTGTTCGAGTACGCTCTAGTTATCAATCATTTCTGAAGTTCATTTTGCTCGCGATAATCATTGCGCTTTGTGTTGTTAAAATTCAATCGACAGTTAATTTCTATTCGCCGACGATTCTTATCTTTCGCGTCGCGATCCGTGCGTCTGCTCGCGTTAAGATTTCCGACGAACGAGTTGAAGATTTCCGTACGCGGCGGCCCTTGTGAAGGTGACGCTGAAGATCTCCGTCGCGACCGAAAGCAGAATCCCGCACAAGCAAGATTTCCGTTCGGTCGTTTCGTCGGCAATTGTATAATCTCGACAAGCTTGAATAAAGAGCGCAGTTTGACCAAAATTGAAACCTCTTTCCCCCGATTTCTCGACACTCTCTTCTCTCTCTCCTTCCTTTCCTCGCGCGCTCATTTCTGAGCGGTCCCAGCCTCAGGCGTTTCCGACCGTCGCACATACGGCCGAATGACCAAATTACCACGACAAAAATATAAAATGAGATTTTATTTGACATTCTAGTTAGAAATGCTTATAAGAAGACAGTTTAATAATAATCTTCGGAAAAGAGTAGCTACTTAGGGTTAATTGGGCTCATAAAAAAGGGTTAAGGGTCCATAATATTTTAATTAAAACAGAATTAAATAAATTAAAACACTAAATTATTTCTGTAGTTTTATTTGAGATATAATATGCAATAAAAATATTATTCTACATCCTCATTGTTATTTTCATCATTATCATCAGCATCATTAGTAGCATCATCATACAATGTTCAGAATGTTCACTAACACCAAACTTATCGAATATATACTTTAACAATCGTTCATTACACTTAAATGATGAAAACTTGAAAAACTGTTCGCTTCTTAACACTTCAAATAGTTCTTTTCTCGTAATCTTTATCTCCTGTACACCACGGTCGACGCGACTACCTGTAAACAATACGCTCTATTGATCGAAGGGACAAAGGGGGGGCTCATTTTTTAATTTTTTATATTAGTAATAAGCCACTTTTTCGAACTAGTAAAGACAGATCGGGGTACTCCTTGTAACTTTTTTTGTAACTCTAGCTAAAGTAAGCATATCAATATTTCCTAACCAAGAATAGTATATGATACAATATAGTATATTAACAGTATGTACAACTTATCTTTGTGTTAATAATAATTGCAGATGAAAGTACGAACCTGACGCTTCAATATCCATGTAGAAAACTTAGCGAATTTCAATTGGAGAAAACAGGATTAACGCGATTACATCGTCAACATTACTAACGCGAAAAACTGAGATTCACCGTCCGAACCAGTGATGCCATATGGGTACCGATCGGTACCCAAATTCTCGTAAATACTCTCCTCCTTTTCCCCTTCCACTATTCACCTTCCCTATTCCACCGACACGTTGCGTATGCCCGTCGCGCTCTGGTCATCAGAGAGGGGGTACATCCATCATATATCTATCACTTCCCCCCGTATGGCATCACTGGTCCGAACCATAGCCTAAGGGTCGTCGCACACTAGAACGCCCCGCCTGCTCTCCGGCACCACCCGCCTCCGCTTGTTTTGGGTTTCTTCTATGAAGTTCATAGTTCTATGTTTTACATCACGCATGGGCAAATTTTGCTCGATCGGAGGCATTTTCAAGACATGCGGCACTACGGCCGCCACGGGGAGCGAGACGCGCGGTCGGGAGAAGTGGGGATATCCCTTGAAAATGCCTCTGATCGAGCAAAAATTTGCCCATGCGTGATGTAAAACATAGAACTATGAACTACATAGAAGAAACCCAAAACAAGCGGAGGCGGGTGGTGCCGGAGAGCAGGCGGGGCGTTCTAGTGTGCGACGACCTTAATTTTGCACAGGTGCACCGACTACTGCGTTGCGTTAACAAAAACAATTTTCACGCTACATTGTGGGCCCTTTCTTAGAGTACGTAAAAATGGTATTTGAAATTAGTTTAGAGAAAATTGTTAAACAGACTTTTGTCGTCGCAATTTGGTCATTCGGCCGTATGTGCGTCGGTCGACGCCGAACACAACCGAATTTCACTGTGCTTGAATGTCAATATTTGGGTGAGAAATTCTTATCTGTGTGTGTGTGTGTGTGTGAGAGAGAGAGAGAGAGAGAGAGAGAGTGTATTTTTAATGAAATAGTTAAGAAAAATCTGCCTGTCGAAATGCATCAATGGACCGATAAGAACAGTGAAGGATTGCGATTTCGTGACGCCACGGGACGTAACGAACAAACGCGCAGCGCGCAGCCCCAGCGCACCGGTTGCGTTTAACCTAATGATACCTTAATTTCCAAGATAAGACGGCGTGCCTTTAAACGCGTTTAATCTCCCCGAGAATGCGAATGCACGATTATATTTACCAACATAACGTCTCCCGTCAGTGTATCATAATTACGCTGCTTTTAACTAAATTATGTCGGCGCCTCGACGCATGCACGTCGCGTCGCGCCGCTAAAACTCGATGCATCGCCTGCGACGAATTTCTGGCCCGCCACGCCGCGCGACGTATCGCTGCGATTGCCGCTGGCACTCCTTGTAGGCTATGTGTGACTGTAATGTAATTTAAATTAGATATCTATTTTCAATAATTATATTTTCATTGACACAGGAAGTTAGGTAAGTATTTAATCTTTTTAACTTACTTCTCATCAACCAATTCTTTAACTTCTGGTGATAAAAATAAGAATAAGGTATTAAAGAATTAGTTGATGAGAAGTAAGTTAAAAAGATTAATATTTGCCTAACTGCCTGTGTAAATGAAAATGTAATGATGGAAAATAGCCTACAAGGAGTGCCAGCGGCAATCGCAGCGATACGTCGAGTGATCGTTCGTCAAGCGATATACATATATGTAATACGTCAAGTAAACGTTCAAATACTTCATTATGTTTAATTTGATTGTGTTTTATATGTATATGAGAATACAATATACCTTCAAGCTAGTGGGTTATCGAATCATTTCAACGAAAAATGATTACATTAGTTTTGTTCGCAAAAAGCGATTTCTTGCAAAATCCTGAGGTCGTAGACAAATTTTGAGACCAGATTTGAAATTAGCGTGAAAAAATCTACGGGAAATGATATATAACATGTATTAAAAAAATTTTTCCGTGCGTGGAACTGAAAAACCTCAATTTTCATGAAATTGGACAAGTTCAACGAATTTTCTCAAGATTAAAAAACGTTCGTACCATAATCTCCCTATTTTTCCCATATTCTACAAAGTTTCAGCTTCAATTTTAAAAAAATGTCATCGCTCTATCTCATTTCTATCGAAAGTTCTTTGATTTTGTCGCCGATTTCGTCCGAATTGCCCACTGTGCGCCGCGCCGCTGCAGAGTGCATGCAGATTCGAACTTGGCAGAACACTTTCGAAACCTTCGCGAACTTCGATCTTCCCGTAACTTTATCGAGTTAGGGGAAGACGGTTAACACTTCAGCTTCTTCCTTCAATTTGTTCTTCGGGCACTGTACAACACACCGCCCGTAAAGTAGCGTACTAGTTTTGCTTAGGATTATTAGCCAAGAGTACCCAAAGAGCCAATCAACATCCTAAAACCATAGAAAACTGTCCTGCAATTCCGGAAACGTAACAGGTGTGTACACGCTATCCAACCATAAACAACGATCTCGGATTCAACGCCACTTCTGCTTCATTTTCCCCCGGACAACCGTTCAAGAACAACCATCCAACCGAAAACGAACATCCTCGCCGCTCGAAATCCACCGGACCTTCATTTCAGCGAGGAAGAGACATTCCCAGATCCATTTCCCTGGGATAACAGAAAACATCGAAGCGGGGGACCGGGGAAAGAAAGTAGGTGCTGGGCGATTTCGCATGCGAGGATCCAGCCGGGGACCATCAATTTAGCCCCACTTTCGCGTCCCAGGATTGCTCGGGTTGCGTACAACAGTTGTTTGTAGCGTCCCGGTGTGTTGCTTTATTATTTCCTTCCTCTGTATCACGGTAGCACATATACAAACAACACACGGACACGCGCATGCGTGTGCACACGTGCAAATGCCGACAGTTTCTCCCTTTCTCCATGTGCCCTCGACGTCCAATTTGCCTGCGCGTTACCCGGTATTACGCGCGCTGCATAATGCACCGAATGCACGGCCGGCCGTCGAGATGCACGCGTTTATCAACCGGGATAAAACGGTTGCAGCAACCCGCGTTTGTGTACGGTTCAAGGGGATGCGCGGAATCTTCTGAAAAATAGGGATATCGATCCCAGCGCCGATAACGCGATTTCTTTATCGAATCTTTTACTTAACCTAACTAACCCTTGTGTAGCGCCAACCAAAAAATGCTATATAGATTATTTAAAACCTCTTCTATTTAACATATTCGCACACATTCTCATTTTAAGACTATAAATTCATATATTAGCGAGCAAAGAATGGACGATCAGGGTTGTTGGCCACACAAGGGTTAACTTATCTTTTAGAATAAAGTCTGCAATTGACAAAGCACGAAACCGTCGTTTTCCGGTTTTGCAGAAGTTACAAGCACAACTTTTGAAAAGCGGGGGGATATTGAGCCGAGCGCCGATAACGCGATAACGGGATTTCGAAACGGTACGGAATGGAACGGAACGGAACGGAACGGCCAGGATCAATTCTTCCGTCCGGCCTTTGAAACGCGTCCCGATCCTGTTAACCCCCTTTGCGGTTCGACCGTATTTTTCCGCTCGGAACGTATCAAAGTATCCCCTGCCCCCTCAACTCTCCCTCCTCCCCCCCCCCCCCCCGAAAGGAGAAGGACAGAACACCCACACCATAATGTTCCACGTAACGGGAGCACCGAAAAGCGATCCGATTTCGAACGTCTTTTCGCCGACGGAATTCAGTTCCCAGGCTTCTATTTCGCATCCCCGAACAGCAGAGGATAGTTTAATCCTTTGCACACCGGGGATCTTTAGTTGCGGTTAAATACCGGTGAGGAACGCTCGCCAGGAGGATCAATGAAAGTTTTTCGGACGGTATTCATACTACCAGCGTGCGGAATTTGAAAATTTGGAAATTTAAAGAGAGAAACCATGCTTAACCCTCGATCGACGGATCATTTTTATAATTACATCGTTCATGGTGTTTATTTAATCAATTCGCCAGAAACTGAGTGATTAACACGATTAATAAAACATGAAATGTGTAATATAGAAAGATTTCATATTTAATAAATAGTCAGACAGAGGAAGATCCTTAAAAACTCGATTAAGATTTTCTTGACTGGCAATTAGCTAGCTAGGGGTTAAAAGCTCTGAAAATCCGAGGCGCATCTGGGTAAGAGGAGATCGGGCCATAAATTTCGTTGCACTTTGGTGGAGAAGCGACGTCAAAAACATTTTTGTAACAAAAAGCATTGGCGGTGCTGTTCGTAGATAACCGATGCTTTGCGAGGTAAAACCTAGAATGTACGTAAAAGTATCCTATGTAGCTACGAGACACATATGGAAAAAACAGCAGAGACTCTATCGTTCTAGTCTCTGTGTGAGTAGAATACTCGGCTAGCATCGGAGAGGCCCCGGGTTCGAATCCTCGGACAACGAAAAATATTTTTCGCCGAGGAAAGTGAACGGAGCGTAACAAACATACACATGAACGGTTGGAAGGCCTGGAGTGCTGTGTGGGGTGGTTGGGGTGGATAGTCAACTGGGAAATCCAAAAGAGAAAACGGATAGAAAATTTTTCAAGTATTATCGGTTCATATAAGGGAAAGGAAAATAACAATATTACGACTGTGTTCGATAAATGTAATGAGAAAAGAGTAAATAAAAATGATGCGAATGTGTGACAGAATATCTGCGGAAGAAAAATTCCGTACCCGAGAGCGTGGTGTGTTCTATTAAAAATATTAAACCGTGTGAGAGAGAAAGAGAGAGAGAGAGAGAGAGAGAGAGAGAGAGAGAGAGAGAATATCTGTTCCAGATATACATAGAAAATAGAGGAAAAACTCAATTGGGATTGAGTATTCAAGATATATATAAAAGTCGAAGAGGAAGGATCAATAAAACAGATAAAAACAACCCCCTCCGGCGTTCGGCGTATAAAAATAGAAAGAAAACCTGATAAAGGAAAAAAGAAAAGTTGATAGCGGATCTATAGAGTCTATAAGAGGAACCGGGAAATTGTTTAAACAGGAAGAGGAAAAACCGATCGCCCTAATGGACAAAAACAAAATAGTAATCTGTGTTAGACGCGGAAAGAAAAGTTGACAGAAAAATGAAGAAAACAAAGGAAAACGGCTCACGAAAATATTCCAGTGGAATTACTAGAATGAAAAGTAGGAAAAAGTCAAACTGAAAAAAACAAAGAAGGGTTCGCAAAAATATTTAGTACAAAAGAGCTGCTTCTGGAACGTAGCAATAAAACTGTGAAACTGAAGAAGCCGAAGAGCGCAAAAATATCCGACAGCTTACGCAACGAAGATGAAGAGCATTTCTCCGGGTAAAAATAGAGGGAAATAAGAAAAAAAGGAGTCAAGAGAACCGCGAGTCTGCGGAACGAGCGAGAGGAAATTCTGCGGAATGTAAATCCATAGGGAAATAAATCGTTGTCTGGAAGCAGTCGGCGCGGCGCGGCGGTTCTCGAGGTTCGTGGACGCGGTGAAGTTGCCGCGAAAAACTGGCGAAACAGTCCAGGGCTTGTTCCTATGGAATAAGGACCGGTTGGGGAAAATTCTACAGTGTAGTGTGCGGTGCAACGTGCAACTCTTCTGTAACGCGATTTCGATGGGAGAGGATTCACAAATTGGGGAGTCCCATACGAATCGAAATGTTGCATTCCAATCTCCAACACATTTCGACTTGTGTATTATTTCTTATCCATTTTGGGTTTAAAATAATGAAAAGGTCTTTTTACTTCACTTTGATCTATAGATTCAACGTTTTCGCAACATTCGCTACAACTTCGCGAAAAATAGCTATTCTGCTATGCAAAAAGTGTACGCCCCTCAAAGACCGTGAAATACGCGCAGAAATAATTCTATTTGTAGTTGCTGTCTCGTCGATCGCAATTCCGGTGTTAGGCGAATCTCACCTGCAATTCCGGAACGGCTGAGCTCGCAGGCAGATACGCATCCTCCCGCGGGCCGTCTAGGATCCTCGTATCGCGTCTGTTCATTCCGGATTCATCTCGAAAATGAATTTTAGATCGCGGTACGGTTGCGTATCCGCAGAGCTGCGCGTCGTCCCGGCCGCGCTGCCGCGACCCTGCAACTAAATAAATAAGCGAACAACTGAATAAATAAAGGGTTGAACCCGCGGGAATTTATTCGCTGATTCGGAGGCTGGCAATTCCCGGGCTGGGCCGGGAGCCGCGATTTACGATGCCCATGTTCGGCGAGGCTCGGGCTCTCGGGCTCTCGGGCTCTCGAGCTGGCCGCGCCGTAAGCGTGCCAGGTTATGCTCGCGATCGATTCGCTGGCTTGTAAATCAGCCTTATTTGCAGGCACCGCCGCGTTAGGAAATTCTGATAACTCCGCGGCGCGACGCGGCGGGCCTCCGCTCCGGCCAGTTAACGAGCACGTGATTTATTCCGAGCTACCCCGAACCCGGCTTTATCGCCTTCGTTCGCTCTGAACTTGAACCTCTTTTCTTTTCTCCCTGAAGACGTGTCTCGTTGGTGCAGAGATTTTGGAAAACCACTCGTTTCTGATCTGTTTCGGTCCATGCAATCAAGACTACTTTGCCTCTATACAACCAGCAAACAGCAGCTATGCACCTCCTTGTAAACAAAAGTTACAGGTGGAATTTGTCGTGACCGACGCGCGACGCGACGCTCGCGCAAAATCCGTGGTTCAACAGAAAATACGTTTCGAATAAAATCTGAAATTGACGAAGCGCGAGAGCATCGTTTTTCCAGGCAGTTCAAGCAGGATCCCGAACGATCCGCGATATACCTATGTATGTATGTATATTCTCGCGGCACTTTCCGCGGCCCGTTCCGCTGTAAAAAGCACAATAACCGCAATAACGCGGAATAATTGCAGCCGAGCCGGGAACGATCGTGTTCCGGCTCAGTAGGAAAGTTTCATTGGAATTACGGTCCGGAATTTAATTCGAGCGTGTATCAACTTTCCCTCTCGTTTGTAATTAACAAATCCCGGGGCAAGCCGGGCGGAATTGTTCGGCGCACGGACACTTGGAGAACGAGAGCCAAGCCGATACACCTTCGTAGCCGGGGCCGTCGCAATTCGTTCGCAAATTACCAAACTGCGGGCGCGTTCGCGCGAATATCGCAGCGGCTTATTACGTTAAACAAGCCGCGTTGCAAGTAATTGTTCCGGCAATAACTGGCAGCCGCGGGGGCCGCGGCCGGGGTCCCGGCATTAATAATTTCCCAGCGAATAACACCGGTGGGGCGCGGCGCGCGGCGCGCCACGGGTACACGCGTCATATTTTCGTGACAGGGCTTTGTTTCGGGGCTGCGTGGACAACCATGATGCCACTTGGAACGCGTGCAAAACCCGGCCGAACGAAGAATCCGCCGTGAGGGGAGAGGGAAGAGAGAGGACTCGAATGAATTCCCTGTAAACGGCACGCAAATTTAAATTGCTATTCGGCGGAGGGAAATATTAATAAACGACGGGCGACGCGGCGCGGCGCGAAGCGGTGCCGAGCGAGCGCGGGAAACCAACCCCGCGTTCAATTCGGCCAAGCTAAATCAGAAATGCCTCGACTCCACGCGCATTGTGCTAACAGTCGTAATATATGCATCTCTATTGTCCGCCAGCACGGAAGATAGATCCCGTCGTAACAACAATAGCGATTCGGCTTGTTAACCAACCTCTGCTCTATTTTCCGACGGGTTAGCTGCTCCTACCTTGGGTTCTCCTCGCAGGTTCTGGGTCAGATTCTATTCCATGATTTTTGACGATGCGCGACGATACAGGGATACAATGTATGGACCGAGCAAAAAACAAATCAACCGATCGTTCCTTCCGAGGAATAATAAGTTCATTTTGTTTTTCATGTAGGAAATAAATTTGAACATCGGGGAATGCAATGTCACGTGAAGAAAATGAAAATGTAGTATCGACTTTCAAAGGTTCTCGGGAACAATGATTCCCGGTTCGTTCGATCGGATAGTCTCGTATGGCGGTGTTTCTTGCACAGGGGCCCAGACAAAAGCCCGAGGAAGTTCCACGAGGTTTTAATACATTCCCGGTGCTCTCGGAAGTTGCAGTGTCCGCGGTCATTCGCGAGTTTCCCGTAAACAGCTCCCGACCATGGCCGCATATCAGCCAGTAATTAAACTTAAACTTCTTCGAAAGTGATATGTGCCAGGGGTGCACGCGGCGCGTTCCACGCGTGTGTGTACTGTGTACAACAGACACCAGGAGTGTTTAGTCGTGGAAACTACGGAGTTCCCTCGGAGCTTCCGATTTCAGCTCGGCGCTCGCTTCGTCGATAAGTAGCGTGGGATATTTAAACGAGCGCCAAAACTTTCGGTCACGTCCTCCCGTTTCATTTAAATTTGCCTTGCAATTAGCGATGTCTTACAGACCGGTCCCCCGATTAGACACCGCCGCGCCGCGCCGCGCCGCGCGAATTCTCACCGATTACGAAACTCTAATCCTATCCATCGATGCGAGAGCAAAAGTTTCGCGCGTGACAGATTCCGCGGATTTTAAGCATCTATAAAATATATTCAACACTGTTTACCAAGCAAGTTTGATGAGATTTTTATTTTAATGCGAACCTGATGGGAAGCTTACCGAAGCGAGTAAATTCCTGTTTAATTTCTGTCCCTGGATATTAGCCTACGAATACCATTATATTCACGCAAATTATACACTTAATTACAATATTGTACAAGTACTTTTCCCTTTGTCTCCTCGCTGTGGTTTTGTTCAGTATGTATAACGTATTTGTTTTGAAAAACTGTTAAATTTCATAACGAAAACAATAACTGCGGTTTCCCCACCGACGACGTCCCACAGAGAAAATATTCGATTGCCTCCGGTTTCCACGTTCAATTATTTTCTAAATCACTGTGCAAGTAACTCCGCCAAAACGCGTAGTAATAAAAAACAATGAACGTCATTCTCGCAGCGTTCGTGCAACTGGCAACGCGCCGCGCCGCGCCGCGCCGCTCCCGAAAGTTCATCTGCAAAACTCCATTCGTCGCTCTCTGGAAATTCAATCCGCCGCGCCGTGCCGCTCGTGTTGGGCGGCGGGACTGCTGCCACGGGAAAAAAAACGGCGTCGAAAATTTCGGCGCGCATTATATCGCGAAAGATCGTTCGTCGGACCATTATATCGCGGCTGCGCGCGCGCGCGATCGGACATGTTTTTCACGGGTGCTCGAATAAAATTCCCATCAGACGCGAAACAGACGCGTAGAAAAGGGCTCGGGGAGAAAAAAAAATGGAATTTTTCAATCGTCAACGAATTTCCAGAGGAACCGAGCCGTCGAATCGGAAGAATAAGCGGCCCGCGGAACTCGTCTACGAGACAGTCGCAATAAAAATGACGAGAACAAAAGCGCGAGCCGCCGCGCTGATTTTCGTTCGGTAAGCCGTATCCCGGAGAGTGTTCCTCCTCTTCCCTGATCCATATTTTCCCTGTAGAGGGAAACAGAGGCGGCTGTTCTGGAGGAACGAGTTCGCTTACAAACGGAGCCCGACGTTTTCCCGATCCCCATCGGACGTTGTATCGGTTTCGTTCCCTTTCCCACCCCCGTCACCCATACCCGAAACAATTGCTGAAAACTTCGGACGACAATGCGACGCGACGCGACGTACCTTCGGCCACGCAACCAACGAACAATCAACGTCGGCTTATTCCTCCGGCGCGGCGCGGCGCGGCGTTCTACCTCCTCTTGTTCTCCTCTCTTTCCTCCTTTTTGTCTACGCTCCCCTCCTCGCCCCGCCCACGTTCACGTATTTCCCGGTTTTCCTTCTGCCTTGTTTCCTTTCAAAGGGAACGCAGCCGGGAATTACATCGGTCGCGTGTGCACGATCGATGGAAATCTGTGGATAGAAGTCGAGAATGGAACGGAGACCTGTATTAGCTCGTTCCACGGTGTTCACTGTTCACGAATCACGACTCGAAACGCGCGCCCCTCCGTGCTACTGCGTTCTGCTTTCTTTTTCTTATGAAAACCAGCGAAAGCCGAAAACAATTTGTTGCAATTGAATTGTCCAAGTCTTTCGTGCGTTTTAGTTGGAGTCCCCCGTGCGAACATCGGGCAAGTTTTCTCGTTCGTAGATTTCTACTTGTTGAGGCTTTAGGTATTTTTGTATGTGCTGTTCAGCAACCTGTCTCTCGATAAATCATTAAATAACGAACTCTCTTCGATGAATAACAATTCAATATTGAACTGGTGAATTCAATCAAACAAAAGGGAGACACAATACCATCAAAACCAGACTCCTCGCGACGCTACAAAGAACGACTCCTCCAAGGAATAAGACACGTGTCAGTACCAGACATCGCATTGTCATCGACGAACCAGGCTGGAGCCCTTTTCAAATTTTCTCCAGAAATTTCCCGCCAGACGCGGTTTCATTTCTTCGGTGGAAACACGGTTTGTGCAGGTGCTCCAAAATTCAGCCGTCCTTTTAGCGGAATCAGCGAGGCTCGACGATCGCACGCGACCTCGCCACTCGGTCGAAAAAAAATCTCGCGTTACCCTGTTAGGGAAACTGCGTGAATGAAAATATGAAAAAAAGAACGGAGAAAGGAGGGAGCGCGGAAGAGAGAAAGAGGGAAAGAGCCGTCGCGCGTAGCCGCGACAGGAGTCGAGTAATTTTTTCCTTTTTTCCCGTCCCTTTTTATTTTCCAGTCCCCCGACAACCGAAAACGAACTGAAAAAAGAGAAAACCGGTGTGCGGGGTGCGGAAAAACCAAGAGGGTGCGGGTGGAGGAGCTCCGTAACCGAAAAAACAACCACGCCTCCAGGATCGACACCGCGTTCCACGCTTAAATCATTATTTCCGTTTTGTATTTTTCTCCGTCTCCGGTTGTGTACGCAACGAGTAAATCACATCCCCCCTCGAAACGGACTGCCTGGAAAATAGGGGGCGTGCGTGGGTGGCAGAAAGAAACGGAAAAAAGGTGGAAAAAGCACGCCCCTGCACTCGTGAGCCGCCGCGAGGAAAGGAAGCGGAAGGCTGTGGGATCCGAAGAGTATAGGATTGGAGAGGAGGGAGGAGAGAAACCGGGTGAAGTGTGTAAAGCGGGAGGAAAAAAGGAAAATTATGATGGGGAAATTAGAGAAACAAAACGCGGATGGAAAGTGAAACGCGCGGGGGCAGACCGTGCGCCCAGGGAAATCGATATCGAACGGATGTTATTAGCTTTGCCGATAAATAAACAACCGACAAGCTTTTGTACGTTGTGCCTGGGATGCTGCGCTAATTAACGGTGCCTCTTTTTATGAATCGACGCGACGGCGATGTTTCGAGACTTTAAACTTTAAGCACAGTTTTAGAAATCGAGAGAAGAGGCAGAGACAATTGGAGTCTGTGTGTATGGTGGTGTGCGTGTGCGTGTGCGAAAAACGAGTCTACTTTTTCGTAAAATTGTACTCGTTGCAGTTTTGTTTTTGTAAGTATCGTGCTTTTCATAAATGCGTAAAATCCAGAGACTAGATTTTCCATAATTCCATAAATGAGACCCTTCTTTTGTGAACATTTATGGATTTGGAAAGTGGCCCAGCAAATAAGAAATTTTCCCCAGCTCAATAAAAAATCTAGTTTCCATGTCCCAGGATTGAATAATGCATTACCTGAATAATTAAAAATATTTATTCTCTATTCCTTATTACAAATTCTTCTTTATCCGTATCGAGGACAGGATGTAGCCGAGAACGTTTCTCGGACGAAATAATTAGGTGTTCGAGTGGCCGGTTAGATCTTCGATCGCCATGAACTCGAAGGAAAGATTGCCCGCGTCGCTCAACGACGAAGTTTTTACGATCGTGCATAAACTGCGGAATACAGGGTAGAGTCTTCCAGAAAGAGGCGAGGAAGGCGGAACAGGGAGGCCAGGAAGAAGCACACCGAACTCTTCTTTTCCGCGAAACCTCGAGAAAGGGAGGGAGAGCGAAAGGGCGGCTTCGGGGTTGTTTTGTTACGTTCGGACAAGTTGCGAACTCGTTCATGCAGCGGAGCGGCTCGATATTGATTGTAGAGATGGTCGATAATTTGTTTTTCCGAGTTTTGCCCGTAACTTGCGCTCGAACTACCCTCTGCAGTCGGCATGGAAATGAAACTTCGCGAAAAGGGAAGGGAGTCAGATGTATAATGATGTGCTCGGACGTCTGCTGCTTTCGACGCGGAATCATGCTCGGACGATCGATTTTTCGCTGTGGAAGCAATTCGATATGCTCCGGAATATCTCACCATTCAAAAAATTGTGAAAAATACGATATTCTTTCTTATAAAATATTTCAAATAAATTGGTTGTAAATTATTTCTCGCCTGCTATTTCGAGGGTTTTTTCGAACTGTCAAAAATAAGCGACGGTCAACAAGCAAAAATGAGTGTCAAATACGTTTCGAGAACCACTACCTCTCTCTCACTTTTATCAAAATCGGCAGATGACACTTCGGTATATTCCCCAACAACTCTCGGCGTGCCAACGAGGTGCGGAATCGATTTAATTAAACGAGAACGGCACGAATTTTTCGATATGAACGGAATAACACGACGGCTCGAGGTATGGAGTAGTCTCGAATCTCGGTTAGACGAAGAAAGAAGCCTAAAAGGACAAACGAAAGAGAAAGAAGAATGAATGCTTTTCTTCTCATTAACATTATCCCCTTGTCAAACAAAACTAACCCGAGCCGTTCGTGAACGCCACATTTTCAGCGGAAGAATCGAGCTTTCAACGCAACCAACTCTCTCTCTCTCTCTCTCTCTCTCTCTCTCTCTCTCTCTCTCTCTCTCTCTCTTTCTTTCCTCTCTCGTTCTCCGCGTATCTCTCCGCGGACTCGCCCGGCTCTAAAAGCTTATTAACTCTTTATTATGAAACTAATCCCGTAATCCCAGTGTACGCTTTAGTATTCTGATAATCCGAAACGTCAATCCTTTGATAAGATTTCGTGTAATCTGTTACCGAGGGATAACGAAACGCTCGGCGATTCTATTTTATTGGATCGAACGCTATGGCTTCTCACAATTTTTTTAGCTTAGACACTAGCTTACGCTTATTTCGTTTTTATCTAACGGCAGAAAAAAATTCTTCCAACATATTATTTACACGCTCAAATAATTCGTACAACAATCGTATTTATGAATTTAATGGAATACATTCTGCCAGGATTATATCCCGAGGAAAGGTTCATTAATTCTTCGGATAAAGATAAACCGATATCCCCAGTTAGCGGAAACGCTAGAACGTTCAAGATTAAAAAGCAATTTACCTAAAATTAAGGATCGGGTAACGGAGTAACCGGTGGACTATGTACAGCAATATTTTCTATATTAAAGCGAAAACCTGCACGATATTATGTTTGCCCGGTAGAATCTCAAGAGAAGGTTCATTCACCGCTGCATCGGATACCGGAAAAACTTAATTCCGGGTCAGGACGAGACTATAGACTATAGACTATAGATGTTCGAGGGTTGCCGTAGGTAGGGGGTGCAGGTCGACGATAATAGAAAAGACACGAATGTCACCAATAGGGGAACCGCTGTCAGATCGTGTAAAAAGATGGCTTTGAAGCCGGGCGCGAGCTTCAAAATGGTAATTTCACGGTTTCACGAGCATTTTGCCCGCGGCCAATTTAATTCAGGACGGATGATCCTCCAACCCCTCTCTTTCTCTCTTTTACTCTCTCTCTCTCTCTCTCTCTTTCTAGCACTCTCTATCGTTCACCCTCTCCCTCCCCTTATGTTTTCCTCCGGTTTTCTTCGTCCGTCGTTCCCCGTGTCATCCAATTCCGCTTGTTCGGACTCGTTAACCTCGACTTTCCCAACTTTTTACCGTCTCTCGGTTTTTTCCGCGACAGTTTTTCCGCCACCGGAGTCTAAACCGCCTACCACCGTACCGCGAGGAAATAATTGCCAACCATCCTGAAAATATGTTTTCTTCGAGGTGGCATGGTTTTGCGAGAACCGTGTTTACCGATTCGACCACGGCGAAACTTTTTACCCCGAGCTACCGGATTTCCCGCGTGCTCCAGCGAATCCTGGAACAGCGCAGCGTGGCGGCTTCAATTTTCCTTTCGTTTTTATTTAACGCCAGCTTCTCGTCGGATCTTTCGGATTTTCCCTCGGTTCTTGGACCCGGCTTATTTGGAACCGTTTCCGGGGGTGTATCCACTTGCGGAGAGACTCTGTGTGTGTCTTCAGAGCTTGGAAAACTTACCGGTATACCTAAACGTTTATTCGAGACACTTTCCGAGATAATATCACTGCTGAACCAGAGATGCTTTTTTAGCGGCGGTTCTTAGGAGAACTCGTTGAACCTTGGTGGGATTATGCTGACTTTTTATTAGCGGGATACAGATCTGATCAAATTCTTTCGTTCTTTCTTCGGTGGTATTCTTTTCATTATTTTGTCGCTTTGCTGGTTTCGAGAATTGCATTTTTAATTGATTCGAATTATTTTATGAAATCATTGCGCGAACAGAAGTGATGAATGCAAGGATAGATTAATATAAAAACAAGTAAGGTTTCGAACCAACGTGCTTTTTAGACACCCACTCTGTCAGTTCGTAATACTTGTAAAACTTCTCCTCGTAATACTTCTACACCCGACCAATGTTTTGTTTTTAGTACTATTTTATGATAGTACTATTTTTTACCGTCATTCTTATGATTCTTTGTACTTACTTTCTGTAGTACATAATTCGCTTTAGAGGGTGCGTATAATTCTTTCTTAGAGTTCGCGGTTCCAATGATCTTTTCTAATAACATATTTACACGAACAAATGCAAATGAAATTGAGGAATAATGATGTGTGTAGATCATTTTTTAAAGAAAATACATTTTTGCCGAACGTTTGGTTGACGTAATCACCTCGGACAATTTTTATTTTGCGCGAAGATCGGCAGCCCAAAGCATGACACACGACGGTTCGGGACAAAGCGAGGATCCTCTTTGTGTTTTCGCAGCGCAAGGGCCGAAGGTAAAATGCACAAAGCGTTCGAGAAAAGACGAAAGACAAGGGAGGACCATCGGGTAGGAAGAATGGCGGCTACCCGGCCAAAGGGAGGAAATTAAATCGCGAGGAGGAGAAACATTTAAATTGACTGCGGGCTAAGCGTCCGTGCACTTAATCTCTTTGTCGCGTTAACAATTCACGGCGAACAAGTAGTTTGAAGCGAAAAAAAGAAAGGAAAGCAAAGAAAAGAAAAGAAAGGGTGGATGAACGACGAGGATGAAGAAAGGGGAGAAAGAATGGGCGCGAGAGGAGACGAGACGAGAAAGCGAAAATCCGTCGAGAGCCCGCGAAACTTTACGTGAAAATTTCACTGCGGGGGCAGTTTGTTAAGGGGCTAGCTTCCTCTTTCTATTTTCTCTTCCTCCGCCCCCCTCTCGCTCTCTCTCTCTCTCTCGCTCTTTCTCTTTCGATTCTTCGTTCCCGTGCAAGATGTCCTGGTCTCCTGTTTCCTCTCCGTTTTTTCCCTGACTCCTTTACGAGCATCAGGCTGATTCTGTTTGACGAAGTTTAATAGGAGCTGCCGGTGGCCGAGAAACGTTTTCCTCGGTCCGTGGATTTGTTGCGAATTAATAGGAGGAAAGCCGAGCAGATTTAGAGGGATGAGATCAAAAAGAGCTCCGACCTGCAGATTTTTAAAATGGAATCGGTTACAAAGGAATGATGCGATTATACGGAGGATTGCTGGGAACCTCCGAGAAAGAATTACGGAGAAGATTCTTCTACGGATTAAGTAATTCGACGTTGTTGGTCGTTGTTCGAGAATAGGTCTCATTAAAATCCCTTTTCGTTGCTGTCGACATAATGTACAAATTCTGCCAATAATTCCTCCAAAGAGAATTTCATAATTCAAAAAATTCTAAAAAAGATCCGCTGGTTTACGCGTTAAAAACATTATTATGATTCTTTCCTGTGTGCAGACCATCAAGGAAAGAATTCAGAGGGAGAGGTTCATTAAAATGTCGCTCGCAAACACGAGAGCGTGGTTTTGCTGCAAAGAAAAATATTTTTTAAAATATCACGTTTGTTACACGAAGAACGACAAGAGTGGAACGGCGCGGCGCGGCGGCGCGGCGGTGAACTCGAAATTTCTGAGGTGGTGATATTCGAGACTGTATTACCCGCGTCACCTATTCCCCGGGCGTTTCTCGTCAAATAATTCCTTTGCGGCCGACGCGAGCGTTTTCCGAACAACCGTTGTTTACGCGTATTTTCAGCCGACAAATTTCTGACCAAAAAAAGAGAGGGGAGGGGGGGGGCTCGTTTACAAAGAGACCTTCTCTCTTTTTTCAGGTAGATATGTGCGTACCACCTCCCATGGCTCGCTGTTTTTTTATTTTCATCGATGGGAAACGGAGACTGCTGGATACGCCGCGCCGCTCGCTCACAGCCGAACGAGTGACCCTTGCACAAACGGAACCAAACCGGGCTGGGCCACACTGATTCGCCTCCGCGAAACCCACCATTCAATATTTTGACGCGCGGCCAGTCGCTTTGCCACGGTTTTATTCGACCGCTTTCCCGTGATTTCATTCCCGCGAATTATTTTCCGCCCGCGGACGACCGCCGCGCCACGACCAATGAGGAATCGCTCTGCGAAACTTCCGCGCGTGTGTACCAGAAATTTCACGGTCCCGCATGCTCCCGACACAAAAAATGATAATTTCTTTTGTTCCACCGAGTTGCCTCTCCCGGTAAATAATGCTCTCCTTTAACCGTTTGTGTCTAGTATACTCGTCACGAAAAAGGTTCGCGTTCTTTTTTCGTATACTAAAATGTGAAAAATGTACATTTGCTATTCAATAAAATTACAGAGAGTGTGGTAAGGTGAAACGAGCGCGTCGAGTTGAAAAAGAAAAGTGAAGAAGTGGCTGGTGACCGAAACCGACCAACCCTCGTTGCTCTTTTTACTCACACAGGGGAGCATGATCCCTGTCCCCCCTATTTCCACACCCCCTTCACCTATTCTTCAGCCGTTCACGCTCCTTTGGCTTTTTCTTCAGAGTACCTTTTCCGCGGCCGGCTCTCTCTCTCTCTCTCTCTCTCTCTCTCTCTCTCTCTCTCTCTCTCTCTCTCTCTCTTTTACACCTTAATTCGCTGCCTCGTGGTCTCCTCGAGCGGCCATTCTTCCGGGGTGGCGCTTAATTAACGCCGTCCTTTCACCGAGATTTCCGAGACTGGCCGTCTTTTACCCCCACCCCTCCGCACCTCGCCTCTCTCGGATTTTTCGAGAAAACCGAAAGAACTAATTTACTATGTCGCGATCGCCGCGTGCGTCGCGCCGTCAACCTCGTTTCTGCACCCCAAATGTTATCGACAGCATTCAACAGAAGAAAATCGAATTTTTCCGTTATACAGGTGCATTTTTAACATCTTGCCGTATTTTAACGAGTCACGCCTTTCCTTTTAAATGAGAAAACCATACATAAAATATAAATCCTCTCGGTGATTATTAGGTGAAGTAAAAAGTTCTGAGCGTTTTTCGCTTTATTTCGACGATGAAAAACGCTCAGAACTTTTTACTTCACCTAATATTTAGAAAGAGGAAATTCTCTCCGATTTTGATGAAATTTAAATATGTTATAGATTTCGACATTTTCAACAACTATTTCCTTTTCACGTAATATAGGCAGGTCGCTTTTAGTTTTCGAGATATTCGCAAGAGAGGGAGAGGGAGAGAGCCCGACCACGCATACGAAAATTCACAAGAGTAGTCTTTCAAAATTGAAAGCTCACCCTATATTGGTATACAGTCCTCGACAAAATAATAAGACACCTAGCATATTTTTTAATTTTTTATATTTAAAGGTGGAAAGTGTACACACGCTGTTATATCCTGAATACTACATACTATCTCCAAAGTGAACACGCAAAATCTTAGGATTGTATCGCATACCATAGCAAAACTATAGAAAGATATGTGAACACGGACTGACATTGCTTCGACAAAAGTATAAGACATTTGGCTTATTGTCCACTCATGTGACTTCTACCATTAAGTGTTCGACTGCGAACGTTGAATCTTGTGATTTTCTTAGAGTATAAGTACATTTATTACAACGAAAAATAAATAATGAGTCGAGGAAAGCAGTTAGATAAATGTGAGGTCGATCGAATCGTTCTGTTGCGCTCGGAAAAGTACAGTATTAATAAAATTGCGAAATTATTAAACAGAAGTAGGTGCGCGATATATAATGTGTTAAAACATCCAAGTGCTTATGGAAAAACGAAAGGAAGTGGAAGACCTAGCGTTACTTTCGAACGTGATAAACGTGCAATTTTGCGTGTTGCGTCGAATTTTAAGGACGCAGCAAGACAAATAGCCGAAGAAGCAAGTGTGAAAACAAATTTAAGAAATGTACATCTCAATTTACAAGGAAGCAAACACATTAAACGGAAGAAATTAAAACAACGGCCACCCTCAATGGAGAAACATAAAGCAGCACGACTAAAGTGTTTGCTTGTGTAGTATCCAGAAAAATCAGAACTTTATTAAATTCGTTATAGGTTTCGAGTTTATGGACGTCAAAAACAGACTGTCGTCGTGACTACGTGATCAACAAAACATCGGCCGTTGAACGATCTGAATATTGGAGCGTTCTCGTACAATCTGGAACGTTCTAAAACGTTCCTATGTACACTTGTGAACACGTCCACTGGATGAAAAACTGGAAAAAAGTAATTTTTAGTGTCGAGAAAAAATTCAATCTAGATTGCCCTGACGGCTGGGCCTACTACTTTCATGATTGCCGGAAGGAAGAGCTCCATTTAAGTTGCCGTCAAATGGGTGGTGGCAGTGTTATGGTATTGGCCGCTATTGGTTACTATGGAAAAACAGAAATAAACTTTTTATCAGGTCGGATGAATAGTAATAAATATATTGAATTAATAACAGATCAGTTAAACAAGCCTGCAGCTCGGTATCACGCGCGGTGACTATATTTTTCAATAGGATAATGCAGCAATCTATACTGCAAAATCTGTGAAACAATTCTTTTCTTCAAAAAATATTAATATTTTGGAATGGCCCGCTAGTTCTTCCGATTTAAATATTATAGAAAATGTGCGGGGAGATTTGTCAAGACGAGTCTACGCGAATGGGAGACTATATGATGACGTAAATGAACTAAAAGAAACTACAGGGTGTCCCAAAATTACCTTAGTTTAATGAAATGGGAGGTTCCCGAGATCATTTCAAGCGACATTTTCCTTTGCAAAAATGTTATCCGCGGCTTTGTTTAGGAGTTATTAACGAAAAACACGGACCAATCAGAGCGCGACCTAGACGCGAGTTGGCACTGTCGGCCAATAAACAGTTGGCGCGCCGGGCCGACTGTGCCAACTCGCGTCTAGGTCGCGCTCTGATTGGTCCGTGTTTTTCGTTAATAACTCCTAAACAAAGCCGCGGATAACATTTTTGCAAAGGAAAATGTCGCTTGAAATGATCTCGGGAACCTCCCATTTCATTAAACTAAGGTAATTTTGGGACACCCTGTATAAATCACAATTGGACACGTTTCGAACAAAAACGAATCAAAAAGTAATATAAAACTATCCGAAAGCGATTACTAGACGTAACTCAATTCAAGGGCGGTATCACAAAGTATTAATTTTGTATTTTTATTTGCTCGATCAAACATTTTGCTGTTAGTGTCTTATACTTTTGGCGAATTAATGTCAGACCCTGTATCTTTCTCTAATTTTGCTATAGTACCGCGATACAATCCTAAGATTTTACATGTTTACTTTGGAAATAGTATGTAATATGCAGGATACATACACAACGGAGTGTACATTTTCTACCTTTAAATATAAGAAATTTAAAAATATGCTAGTTGTCTTTTTTATTATTTTGTCGAGGACTGTATGTATGACCAGGTGAGACCCTGTTGTCTCTCTCATCTCCACAGCGTGTTAGCAAAAAAAATAGTAAATAGACGCGCGCCGCGCCACGTCGGGACAGGCGACGGAGCGTGCAACGATACGGAAAGTTCGATACAGTATTAGCAATAGTTTTTAGCGGATATCTCGAAAACTAAAAGCGGCCCCCCCATATGTGAAAAGGAAAAAGTTGTTCGAAATGTGTAGCTGTATAACGTATTTAAATTTCATCAAAATCGGAGAGAAATGCCTCCATCTAAATAATTACCCGCCTTTCTTTTCTCTTCTACATTTTGGACATTTTTGGAGATAAAGACGTTTTAATCACTGCAACTGTAAACTAGATGATACGAAAAGGGGTTAACGGAGAAACAGAAGAAGTTTTCACAGAAACTTGGATTTTCAAGAAATCCAAGGCGGCTGGTCAAATATTGAGAAAAAATAAGTGATCCTTTTTTTGCAAGTGCCTTAATGTTACTGCGATTCACTGCAAGTAACTTCGTGCATCAAGAAAGATCAACTTGGTCTTATAGCGGTCGCATTTTACATCTGAATGTCCAGCTTTAACAAGGCTAATCGAAAAAAAAGGTTAAGGAGCGTCCAATAAAAGGGTCGTGATTGCGATTGATCGACTGCAGCGAACGCGAACGTATGCGAGAGTTTCGTATCGGTTTGCAGCAGTGTATGGTACATACATATACATATGCATAGTGCGAATTGGACGGCAGCAACAGTTCGGAACGTGATTAGCGTGCGATTTTAATCGTGGACCGCGACAGAGCGACCTAACCACAGGATTAGATGGACACCGGGATATGTGGAACGAGTGTTGGTCAAAGTGTGGTCAGCCACGGCGAATTACGGGGAAATGATTGAATTAACCTCGGAAGCGGAACAGGTTCGCGGAACCGCGTGTACGTCCTCGTTTTCAGATCGTCCAGGAAAAACGTGTTTTTCCCAATCGCCTCGCAATCGCGTCGCGACGCCTTTGTTCCGCGAGATGTGTCTCTTTGCCCGACGCGACGTCGACGACAGGATTCCCTTCGTTTCCTACCCCCCGTTTTTCTCGGATGAAAAAGCTTAAAGAAGGACCATTGAGACCGAAGAAGAGCCGTTTCCGAAAGTTCGTAAAATGTTAAAGGGTCCTTGGCCGCCTTCTTCCTCCGCCCCCATCGCGCGACCCGTTTCCTTTTCCTTCAGACTCACCCTCGCCTCATCCCCCTCTTCGAACGGACAATAACGGACAATAGGAGAACCATGATTCCTTTCCCCCGTTTCGTTTTTTATTTTCTCTTCCACCGTTTGTTTCTACCTTCTATTTATTTGCCACGCCGCCACGGTGAAATATTTTCTGGCCGATATTGCGATTCGACGACTGATCCCAAAGCAGTAGGGGATGAAATCGAGTCGCAGGGGTTAAACATTTATGTAGGATAATTTATCGGTCTTGGAAGATTTTTTTCGAGATGAAACGCGCGGTTTGTAATGGTGTTTTTTACGAGTTGTGTGATTAGGAAGGGGATGGAAAGTGGGAAAGGTGTTTGTAGGGGTTGAAAATCAAAATGGAAGAAATTATTGATCTCGCGAATTTTTTTCAAGAACTGAAGTACCAACGTCTTTGTGATATTATAGTTTGTTTTTGACGAGAGATACAAGGCGAAGGATTGTCGTTGTCGACGATTGCAAATTGAAATTAAACGATATATTGATTTGAACCGATTTTTTTTAGAGATATAGATAAAAATACCGTGACGCTTCTATTGGTTTTTTGTCACGTGTATTGTGAATAGGGGATGAAATGTAGAAAAGAAGCAGCAGAGGGTTGGAAATTAAACTGTGGGATGATTGATGGGATGAGACACTGGGATAGGAGATCGAAAAACAATAATTTAAGGATGGTACTGGTCTTTGACAATTCTTGGTCACCACAGGGGATAAAAGATACAAATATTATACTGCTTGTGATTGTAAATCGATCTAAAAATTTTTTTTTAAAGGAAAATATCTTGCACGTGGTATTCACTTTCCATGGCGAATTATCGCTATAAAATATGGATGGTAGACGCAGTTTCAAAGGATTGCAAATTGAAGTGGATCATTTTTTGGTTAGAATAAACTGCTTGAAACTTCAAAATAGCTATTACATATATTATGCAGATGAAATTCACCTTTGACGCTAGATAATTGCTGTAGGCCCTACAGTGTAGGGGATGAGAGGTAGAAAAGTGCAGTCCCAAAGGATTGAAGCTTGGCGTAGAATCATTTTTTGGCTAAAATAAATTCTTTGAACATTGAAAAAAAAGTACATATGTATATGTATATTATATTTATTTAGCAGGTGGCGTTTACTTTTGATGGCGGATAATCGCTGCGAAGGATGCAAGGTATATACGAAGATGCAGCCTCAAAGGGTAGAAAATGTAGTGGAAGCACTCTTTAATTAGAACAAACTCTTCGACGATTGAAAAAAAATTTTATTTCGCGCATGACATTCCCTTTTCATGGTGGATAATTCTCCGCATTAAATTTTCGTAATCGCGAAGTCTCCCTTTATTTATCTATTGACTGACTGGGGTATTTCGTCTAATCCGAAACCATTGAAAAGTCCAGGCGAAAGCGGAGCGTCTCAATCAGCTCCTCGATCAAACGTTTTCATAAAGGCGAAAAGTTCTCGAGAGCTATCGAGACGGGTTTCGAAAGTTACCCGAAAAAAATCGATCGTTCACTCACCCCCGGGATAGAGATTTATAATTTGTTCGTCGGGTCCCGGCCTCGCTTTGACGGAAGCTCTCGCGAGGTGCTTCCTCGCGCTCGACCGATCGCTTTCCAAGTTTCGAGTGGCCGTGAAACGGGAACAAAGACGTCGAAAGGGGTGAACGGCTCGAGTGGAATGACTCGACGGAAGTTCCCGATCGGTCGTCGGCGTCACGGAATAAATCGTCGATCTGGGCAGGTGTAAGTCGCTCGGCTCCCTAACTTTAATCCTCCCCTCTCTCTCTCTCTCTCTCTCTCTGCTTCGGGAAAGTTTGCTCGTCGAGACGGACGCAAACGTCCATAGGACTGCATTGACAGCATGTGCACAGAACAAACAGGCACCTGGGGTTAAATCGATTACGGAATTTTTATTCTGCCCGCCGACAACCGTGGCTGGGTCGGCTCTAACCCCTTAACCTTTGTCCGAGCCCGCAATTGCCAGTATTGACTTTTTGATCCTATAATTATGAGTAAACTTCGGATTTTATGCATTTATGACAAAAATGAGTGGTTACCCGATTTAAAACAGTTAAAAGATTAAAAGACATTAAGAGTATCAATATATTATTTTCACTACATTAAAATTATGGCAGAAGTTTAGTATAGTGACAAATTTATGCAAGAAATATGCACTTATGCAAAACATATGCAATATGCAAAATAAAAATTATATTTTTATAATCCTCTAATGACAAAACAAATTTCTGTTTAGGTCTCAGCTTTCTATCTTTTTTCGATAAAAATATGCATTTGCATAAACATCCGCAGTCTCATGCCTCGTACAGACTTGCGCCGCGCGGCGAACGCGCGCATTTCGGCAAACATTTCGGCGCGCCAAACGGCGAACGGCAAACGGAACGGATTTGTGCTATTTCCAGAATTTCTTGCAAACAACTATGGGAGCTACAACGGCGTATACTACACAAAGAAATACAGAAAATGTTGGCAGTTTTTTGAGTGAATTAAAGTTTCAAAGTGAAATGTTTAGTCGAGATTAAATGACTTGAGATGTTATGACAGTTCGACGAACATTTCGACGAACGGTGCCACGAACGCCGCCGCGCCGCGCGCATTTCGTCGTTCCCAGAGCTGATGGCTCCACTGCGCGCCGAAATGCACGCCGAAATGCGCGCCGTTCGTCGAAATGTTCGTCGAACTGTCATAACATCTCAAGTCATTTAATCTCGAATATGAATCTTTAATGCTTCGTACAGACCTGAACATTTCACTTTGAAACTTTAATTCACTCAAAAAACTGCCAACATTTTCTGTATTTCTTTGTGTAGTATACGCCGTTGCAGCTCCCATAGTTGTTTGCAAGAAATTCTGGAAATAGCACAAATCCGTTCCGTTTGCCGTTTGCCGTTCGCCGTTCGCCGTTCGGCGCGCCGAAATGTTCGTCGAAATGTTTACCGAAATGCGCGCGTTCGCGGCGCAAGTCTGTACGAGGCATAAATAATAACGATTGACTGAACTGTTGACCGTTGACTGTGTACTGAACGTATTTAATGAATTTGATGTAGACTGAACTGTAACTGTGAACTGTGTATTGTTAACTGTTAACTGTTAACTGTTAACTGGTAACTGAGCTCCTGATGAGGAGCCATCCCTTTTATAGATTGATCAATCCATTGTTCTCATAGGTGAGTGCGTCTTTACCAATTCCGTTTAACCGTTTTCTTCTTAGTCTCTTTCTTCTTAATTGTATACATTGCATTTTCTATCTTCCTCTTGGCTGGATCATATTACTCTGCGCATTCTCCTAGAATCAGGGGAACGCACCATTTTCTTAGACTTTATGTATTATATATTATTCGTCATGACGTGGCTACATCATCACCAATTCTTTTTAATCGTTTTCTTCTTAATTGGTTTCTACTTAGTCACTTTCTTCTAAATCGTGCACATTGCATCTTTTATCTTTCTCTTGGCCTGGATCATATTACTTCGCACATCTCATCGATCGGAGGACAATCCATAGCTCATCAATTCTTCCGAAAATCTTCATACTCTTCAGTTATGAACAGGCTTCAGCGAATATTCGCACACGATTTATATTTAAAACTGACACAATCATTTAATAAAATAAATCTCGCTATATTCTTAATTTGTTGAATGAAGATTTAAATTCAAAATGAGTTTTTCTTAATTCTATCGCACGCGGTGTGGTATAAAATATACGATAGTTTGACATTAATTATAATATTTGATATTTTATTTCTCGTATAACATTATTGGAGCAAGTATAAAGAGAAATTCAGAAAAATGTATGTCATGCTTAATTTGGTGGCTGAACCACTGGACGTGACACAACCGATGCACAAACTTTTTATTTTGCATAAAGTTCCGGAGTCTAATTATGAGACCGTGATTTTTATGAAATGACCTTTATGAGATATTAGAAAAACATTAGAAAAATTTAAGTACACATTTAAAGTGAACTATTAAACTCGTTTTTCTGAAATACAAGAAAAATGATTCGAGATCGGCGTAAAAGTGATTCACGAGAATACACTCGTAGGTGTTGGCCATAACTCGAAGCACGTTTCATATGTGTACATTGGAACGGCTCAAGTTTTAGTTTTCCCCTAAGGATCCGAGGCATCGCACCATTATTTTACACTCGCGTGCACCATCCTCGATATCCTGAATATAGTTGTATTGGCCGTGTGCTGTGTGCTGTGTGTAGCACGGTAGCCGATACCTGCCGCGATAACTTCGCGATTGTTTTGTAGAAGTTCGAAGAGCCGCTAGCCGGTGCCGGGAGGGCTTCACTAACAATGAGTGGCTTAAACTCGATCATTTTATCTGGTCCCATTTCTTCCCCCTATCTGTTTACTTGTATTTCTGTTCTGCTTATGGACGAGTAACAAAAACTTGCGCAGTTTTTCTAGTATTAAGCTGTTTCTGTTCCGGGAGCCAATCATTTGGGAAACATGTTGGACGAACTGCTCAACGTGATTAACGTAAACAATTTCATTTCATTCTCTTTCGAATTCTTCATCTGTATCATTTACAAACATGTTCGAAAAAATAAATAATCTATTACGAAAGTAGACGGTTGAAGCTTCAAAAACCTTGTACGATTCTTTTTCACGAAGTTGTAACAGTTCGGAAGTTTGAATACTTGCTGGAGCCATTGCACGTAACCTTCTGTCGTTCCATTTCTCCGAGTTCAACGAAATGATATTATAATTGCAAGGGAATTGAACGAGACGCAGGATGTTCGAAGGAAATTACTTGACGTAGTACAGGTGATATTTGTAAGGTCCCTTGGATCGAGTGCCGAGCGAACTTCGTCAAAGGTAAACAGTAAACAGATACAGTTGTCGGAATTTTCTGCGTTTGATTCGTGTCGCCGTTCTCCAGCACAGCGGCGCGGCGCACAGTGGGGTATTTGGCCTGAAAAAGTGGAAAAAACTATTGTAGCGTTATTTATAGTCTCAAGGTTATAATATTATATATCGTTGGATTCGTCTTCAGATCAGCTACAACATTATGAAATCCAAAATACATTTCAGCTTTTAAAAAATCAAATTTACCTCAATTTTTTGAAAAAAAAAATTTTTTTTAAACTTTTATATATTGAAATTTGTAGACGTTTGTATACTGTTCCCCTTTTGTTCGAAACATTTTTTCCTCAGATTATCGAGAACCCATGAAAAACCGTGGCGATAGTAGAATATTTGCACCGAAAGGCTGAAAAGAATTATTTTTCACATAAATTATATTGAAATGAAGTAAATTATTACTTTATGCAAAATATGTGAATCTCGAAACTTTTTAGTAAATAAATATACATATTATAAGAAAATTTTAAATTATTACCATTAACTTTCATCAGAAAATACATCAGAAATTTCTTTATCAGACGTTTTTTAAATATCTATATATAATATATGTATTCTCATTAAATAGTTCAGATCAAAATAGTAGAAGTAGACAATATTTGAGTGATGCAACAAATATTTTAAATGATACTTACCAAGAATCATGTAAACTTGACCAATAAAACGCACATAAAACAGTATTTAAATATACGTTAAACTAATAATACGATAGAAAATGTAAAAGAACACATAAAATGAATAAGAACTAAAATGTAACACTTAAGAAACTAAAAAACGCACTTAATAAATCGCTCTGATCTCCCTGCTGGCAGTTCTTCAACTGAATGCAGAAGAAAGAAAAACCTTAGTCGAATGCTTATCTGGAACCTCTTATATACAACCAAGTGCCAGTAATATAAACAGTTCCGCAGAAGAAGCTGTAGAGCCTCACGCAGCCGTAGCTAGCGTAGCCGAACATGCAGGCGTACGCGAAACGGTGTTAAACGCTTCATACTAAATAGGCTATAAAATTTGAAGGCGGACATATGCGGAATCAAACTTTGTGGGCTTTTAATCACGAATCTTTACCGAATGTAATGACACCAAAAAGAGCACTTAATAACGCTTTATACTATAACAAAATTGTCAATGAAGTTTTGTAATTTTTACGAAGCTTACAGAATGATTGGTAATATTCAAATATTAATAACTATACTAATTTAGATGATAACAAAATAAAATCTATGCGAAAGTGCTCTGTATACCTACCTGAACAACTTTTGTAATACAAGAATTTACAGAATTTTCCTTCAAACACTTCAAAATCGCCAATGAACAGACGCTGTCTTAGAGACTGTTTAAGAACGCCAAGCGCGCCTTAAAATCTCTCGACTTTCGATGAAGTTTACTACTTCACGGGTGTACAAATAGAAAAAATAATATTGCAGCCTTATTCTTCAGACCTTTAACTACAACGAACAACAAAAATTTTATGCCATACGCAAAAATTTAGAAACCGAATTTTTTCCACTTTTTCGGGCCAAATACCCCACTGTGCGGCGTTTGCATTCTCGGTCCGATTAAATGGAGAGGTAGCTAAATCGACGAGGAAGGAAGAGGCGAGGCGGACTTTTATCGGAAAGTTGCGCGGAACCGGAGCAGCTCAAAAAGAGACGGACAGCGTCGGCTCCGAAACTTCGAATGCTAATGCAATCACGGAAGTTTTATCGAACTTCCGCGTCGAATACAGCGTTCCTGAAACTGGATACTCGCCGAGAGGAAAGAAAAAAATCAACCGCCACGGAAGAATCTCCGGCGGTGGCGAGGCTGCTGAATTTACAGCGAGTCTTGACAATCGGATCGGATAGGATTTACGGGGAGATCTTGCCCGTTGCGGCGCGCCACGCCGCGCCGAGGCTGTTTTAAGTCTCGAGTCTGGCTTGAAGCTTTCATTTTTTATTAGCCGGTTCCTCGTTCGCCTTGTTAGACGGCACCGCCCATTCAGTCTTCGAGAAATTGAACGCAGAGTGGCTGATTGTGCCGAAGTTTCACTGACGCACAGTTTTTAATTAGTCTACACAGCGGTGATGTAATTTTTGTTGAATCTGTCTGCGAATTTATGAGGATTTCTCTTGCAGACTGTGGCATTTAGAGTTTAGAGTATCCACCGCTAAATGGATACTTGGGACTTTACGGAAATTTTTGCTAATTTTATTTTTAACTTCCCGATTCATAGGGAAGTTACTGTAATTACCCCGAAAATCGAAAATCGAATTTTTAGCAGATCTTCACGTTTCATGGTCATTGGAGTCATTTTAGACTATTTTAATCAAAATGTTTGTGTGTGTGTGTGTGTGTATGTGCGTATGGCTGTTTCTATGGTATCAAATGTTTCGTTAACGTTTTCTGAAAAAGGAACATCGCGATCAGAATGATGAATGATGCAATCGATGTGCCCCGCCGTAACTTAGAGCTGATTAGATTTTGATCCAAATTGGTCAAGTAGTTTTTTAGATCTTTAGTTTTTGTCGAAAGGAGTTGATTCTACAATGCAATTTATAAGGGAGGACGGAAATTTTCCACCAAAGAAACAAACGCAATTACAAAAAACTTTTTTTTCTTAATTTTTTTTTATTTTTTTTAAATTTCTTTTTTTTTTAAACTGATGCTAATGTTACCGCTTGGAATAATCGAAAGTTATTCCAATGCAAGAGTGGGTTAATCATCGCTACTGCCGACAATACCTTTCCAAAGAATATCAATGAGTGTGCAAACTAATTTATATTACAATCTTTGATCATACAATCTATTCAAAACGAATTGTTACCTGCAATTTGTATTCAACAGACTACGTACGTCGTTTCATCGGTAGGACGCACCGTTGACAGACATTAACGTTTACTTAATATTTTAACGTCTTAATACGATAGTAATGGTGTTTTAGCATTTTATTTAAATTGAAATATCTCTGGAACTACTAACTTTTCGACGTACATAGGTTTGTACTTTTTTATAACGACTGTCCAGCTGCATTGATTGATGTATTAAACTATGCTTTAGAAACAGCCGAATGTAAAGAAGTCATAAAACCTGATTGTTATTTACAAGATAAACATATTAAAGATAAACATATTTCCTCAAAAAGTCTTCGGACACTTGTGTCTAAGGCAAGACCCGCTAGATAGCCTTACTGATGAGTCCTCTAGCGGGTCTAGGACGAAACACCACCTATTCTTCTCTCATAGAACACTTCTCTATAGCAAACGTGGTCTCATGACGCATCTCACAATCAAATTCAAATCCGAATCGTACGTTTGAGTTTACTACTACAAAATTGTTATTTAGTGTAGAATTTGATCGAACCAGTGCGCTGATAATATCATTCCCAACTTTGATAGAAACCCCGGCGTTCGATAACAATCTTCTAATAAGCATATTAATTTATTTCACGAAATTATGAACAGAAATCTAAACGAGCGTGGAATATACAACTTTGCTCAAGATACTGGTTACGTTCGAGCTTTTGTGAGTAATTTACAAGAGATCCCAGAACATGAGACGAATATTCAGATAATATACACTGGTGAGATTGGAAAAAAGGTAGTAGGACATTGGATTTGCACAAGATCTGATGGTAACGGAAATGTACACGTTTATGATAGTTTTAATGCTAATCATTTGAACCATGATGTAATAGATTATTTGAATGCCCTTTATAAATATAAGAAGAAGTATATATTTCACAGAGTACAATATCAAAACAATGCGTTTGATTGTGGAGCATTTGCGATCTATTTTGCAACATTACTATGCTATAACAGGGAACCAAGCGAGCAACGAGCATACGATGTTGGTTTAATGCGACGTGATATATCAAACATTTTGATAAGTAGAAAACTATTGAACTTCCCTGAAAACGTATAATCTTCTTAAAATGTACACTAAATAATGATAATAAATAATATACTGCAACTAACGAATCGGGAAGTTCTTTGCGTGACTCTCCAAGAGTCACACACCAAATATAAAACATTAATAGCTGTAGACCCTACTAGCCATGCGTACCAATAATCCTCTCGCAAGAGCAGTCGTACCCGCGAACTCGCGAGGCGAGTGAGCAACAACAACCCTACTCGCGAGCGAGCGAAAATATCCCTCTAGTTATCAAATGCTATCGCGCTGTTCTTGAATTTTTTCTTTAATACATTTACTATACAATACATACCATCAAGTCGAAAGCTATTACTACTAGCCTTCAATTTTTAACTGCATAAAAATTGACTCTCGAAGCTTTTACTGTCCTTCAATGTTTAATAATTCTACATATTAGAGACTAATACATTTATAGAAATCTACTGTCCAGTTTGGTATCGGCAGGAAAGAAGATCAATTTCGAGTTGTAACCTTCGTTCTTGCCTGTGACTTTCACCGCCGCATCGTAGGGTTGCCATATTTTATCCCCTCCGGCCCCTTACCCTTCCGTCCCTCGCCAAGATGCTGCCTCCGCTATCCCCACTCTTACCACTACCGCTGGCGCGACCGAGTCGGTAGCATGCTACCGCTCTCATTCTAGCACTCGGTCGCGGCAGCGGTAATGGTAAGAGTGGGGGTAGCGGAGGCAGCATCTAGGCGAGGGACGGAAAGGTAAGGGGCCGGAGGGGATAAAATATGGCAACCCTGGATGGATCATCCATCGATAAATCTATAATCACCGATACTTAATTCGTGAACGCCGCGCCGTGAACGTGCTTGGTTCGCGGCGAGCACAGGAATACGATCGTTCGAATCAATTCGTGAAAATCTGTTTTTCCCAGCGGGGCTGGTGATTAATTGATAGCCATCTATCTTCATTTGATCCTCGTTAGTGTCGCTTTTCCGAGGGGCGTGCGAACGGGGTGGAAAAAGAAAACGAGAGTCGATCGGATGTATCTAGCCGATTAATCGATGCAACGAATCGCTTCGATGCTATAAACGATTTTCCTGATACGCTTTCCTTCTACAAATACTTTTCCTAAAAGCTTCCCTTTTCGTTCTGCTTGATTCATTGCAGAATTTTGATCGACCAGAAGATTAAATAGCAAATTGAATTGACCCGCTCATTTTTCTCATGTGGATGAATAAAACTCGACGAATCTATTGTAGTCCAGTCGGCAGGTCGAAAAAAGGCGTCTAACTGGAAGTATTCCGAACTCAATGAAATTTTGACACGTCATTTAGGGGTACTCTGGGGTGTCGAATCTTAGTTTTCGACCTCGAGGACCCTGTGCTAACTTCGGGAGGGGGTAAAAACCACGATTTTTATTACCTTGTTTTGGTTTTTCCTCTATTACTCTCAAAAACTATGGGTCCTAAGAATTTTCTTTTTTCATTTTTGGAAAGAGCATTTAATTTCCTTCAAATTTCACTGGTCAAACGTATTTTTTGACCCAATAGGCACCGAGAGACAGGCGTTCGAAATTAGGAAATGTTTCTCAAAATGACATTTTGAGCCACGCATTGTAATATTTAACGGGAAATTGCAAGTTTGAAATTCAGTGAAATTTGAAGGAAATTTAATGCTCTTTCCAAAAATGAAAAAATAAAATTCTTAGGGCCCATAGTTTTTGAGTAATAGGCGAAAAACCAAAGAAAGGTAACAAAAATCGTGGCTTTTACCCCCTCCTCAAGTTAGCACAGGGTCCTCGAGGTCGAAAACTAAGATTCGACACCCCAGAGTACCCCTAAATGACGTGTAAAAATTTCATTGAGTTCGGAATACTTTCCAGGCAAAAGTATACCTGGTGACTAGACTATTGATTCTACAAACACATTTTTCTAACAGTTCTCTGAATCTCGATCGACAATTGTTTCGGCGCACTGGTTCGATCAATTGGAAAATAAGCAAATTTGCAAAAATATCACATGAAATTTAATTCAACGTTTCGGTCTCAATTTAGACCATTTTGAAGAATAGAAAATTTCAGTATTGCGTCTGCAAGAATTTACACACTTTTTAAGTTCAAAATCTCCCCTTTTTTACTTTCTGCTTGTGTGAAAACACGTTTGCCTAACCATTTAAAAATGTCTTTGATTAATTCTTACAGACGCAATACTGAAATTTTCTATTCTTGAAAATGGTCTAAATTGAGACCGAAACGTTGAATTAAATTTCATGTGATATTTTTGCAAATTTGCTTATTTTCCAATTGATCGAAGCAGTGCGCCGATAACATTAATTGTAGTTTAACATTTTTCTAACATTTGAATTTAGAGGCTCGGTTCTTCCAGCCTCGAACGAACGAACGTAGGTCTATGTTGATTGAACGAACCGATTCGCAGGAACGTTACGCCTGCGTAAATACCTCCGCTAATCTGTTGCCCCGTCTCTTTTGATTGCAGAATTCCCGCCGACCAGAAGAATGAAGAGCAGACGAATGTTGACGGTGGCGGTCGCGGTTTTATCGGTGATATCGTTGCCAGGATGCAGTGGCGAGCTTTACACCGCGCTGGCGGATATGGAGGAATTGCTGGAAACGGAGGCGGTTCTCATAGACACGCTGAACGGCTACATTAAAGCGCAGGAAGAGCGTCTGGCCACTCTCAGAAAGTGAGTCTTACCATTCCGATTGCTGTCCTATTTCTATTTCTATTTCTATTTCTATTTCTATTTCTGCGGCGACGTTTACGCGGCTCTCGTGCCAGTCCTCCAGAATTAAATTCGCGAGTGCGTTCAATGTCTCCTCTTTAAATCTATCGAACATCGAAGTCCTGGATCGATTCTCCCATTTCATTCGAGAGAGTCGAACATCCGGATCATCCAATCACTTAGAGATTAATTCGATCACCGAGATTTTCAGCGCTGCTGTTCATTTTGATTCTTCTTCGACAGGAGAATTCATTCGTTCGAGGGAATGATTCTGCTTAAACGTTGTTCAATGGAACAACTGATTAGTAACTGATAAATGATATTTCTACGGTGTTTCGTTTGAAATCGTATAAGTAGATTTACCATAATTGCGGCCGAACGTGCTGTTGTCTATTCGGAGGAGTGAATCCACCAGAGACGTTTGTTTAATTCGTCTGGATCGAATGTCCGAACGAACGTGTCGCGTCGCATTCTGAAGTTTGAATTACAGCGGAATCTCGTCTGATTTTACGTCGACGAAACCCCGCTAATTTGCCAATCACGAACGTCCATACCATCCAACCTAAAATCCGAAACTATCGTTAAAGCATCGAGATTATCACGCTATTTCTACAGTCCCACGAGATGAGGAACGGAACAAAAATAGTTTAACGGGCGTCGCGTCGTATTCATGCGCCCGGTTGCGGCAACAACATCGTAAAATCATCAGACGTACAATATGCGTACTAACTAATTTACGCGCGGCGCTATCGCAGACAGGCAACTTTAATTTCACTGCTTATAACTCGTAACATCGAGCAAACTTCCGGTGAATAAAAAGCCGCCCGTAAAATCCGTCGGGCCATGTTCCAAGGGGAAAAACTCTCGAGGCGCGCATTAAACACATTTTCCCATGCTCTCCTCGAACCGAATCTACAGATGTAGACGACGCGCGACGCGGCGACTGTAGACGATACACACAAACGAAACTCACCGGAAAAAGATAACGTGTGTGGTTTCGTTTGAATCGGCGAGGATCGAGTGGCAACGGCAACGGAGAGTAAGAGAGAAAGGAGCCCGGCAAAACGTGTCCCCCTCGCGTTTCAATTTCCCCGGTTCGCGGGGATTAAAACCGTCGAAAACCGAAGCGGGCCGTCTCGTCTCGGGCCGCGCGTGCTCGCTCGCGTTGCATTAACTTTTTCGAGCGCGTGGACCAAGAGAAGCAAAAATCCGCAAAGCCGTATATACCCGAAATCCATTCCAGCATTTCGTCGCCGGTGACCGAGTTAATTTTCTTCTTCGAACGGTACGCTGCTAACGAGGACTCCACCACTGCCACCGTTCGCTGCCTTTTCCCCACAAATCTCTCCCCGAGACGAGGTTGCCGAATATCTTTCTCGACCTTCCCATTTCTATAAAACAGAAGATTTTGTAAAAAATGGTGTAACCGAAGTCTTATACTTCAGACCTTTAACTTTAACCTGTCGGCAGTGTCCACCACGATTATTCATGTAATAAAAACATTAAAAAGAAGAAAAAACTGGACAAAATGTTGCGGATATGAATACAGTGGTGTATATGTATTTTACACTGTTATTTTAACAAAAATACAATATCATACATAAATGTTACAATAAACATGAAACATTAAGTAGAGGAACATTAGTTTCCACTGGGGGTCCATGAGCACCCCACGTGGATAATTTCGTTTCAGAAGTTCACGTGGGCACTGCCGCGCCGGCTTAACTACGTCGGATAGTAAAAAAATGTTGAAATCGACTTTTTACCGAATATTCGAGTGTACATTTAATACAATATTAGAAATCGCTGCTGCAGGTCTCCTCTCTTTCTCCATTTCGCTTCTCCCATTTAGTTCCTCTTCCTAGATTTGCCTCCCACTTTGTTTATCCCTCTCTCTCGCTCTCTCTCTCTCTCTCTCTCTCTCTCTCTCTCTCTCTGGTTCGCTTTCTGCCGTTAATTATTTCCCTGGGGCTCATTCAGACGTAAACTCGAGGTCGCGCGAGCCGAGAGGATATCACCGTGTCAAAGACAAGTACTCAAAGGACCTAGGATCTCTCATATCCGCGGAGAACGAGAAACCTCCGTTACCAGAAGAGAAAAGAGAGAAAGAGAGAGAAAAGGATAGCACCTCTCGGCTGAAGGACTCCGCGACTCGTCGAAATTTATTGGAAACGTAAGAGCCCGAAGAAAATACACAGAGTCGCGTGACTCGGCCCGTTCATGCGAACGTCACGCAGCGATAGTCAAATATTTTCACAGCCGCCGCGCCGCGTGAAAACGTCTGCTTGATTTTCTTTCGGATATTCGCCGTTTAAACGGAGTCGCCGACCAGAGACACCGACCCAGAATGTCGACTCTTATTTTCTTTTCAACGCGTATCGTACTCTGATTTCACTGTCCAACAAATTTCAACTTTTTTTATGTTCCCAAAATATACTGTTGGGTCCTTCTTATAGAGTTTTTTGCGCTGATTCCGAATCTGTCCTTAATTTTTCTCCTATACGCACAGTTTTTGAGGAACATGGCTTTGAAAAAAAAACATATTTTTCAACTTTTAACAAATATTGTTGTGTTATTATAAAAGATATTGAATTGTTCTTCACAGCAAAAGATTCTTTAGACTTTCCCGAATCCAGTGATATATAATATTAATGCATTATGATTGTTTAAACATGTTTAAACAATCATTAAAGACGGAGAGACACCACTTTTGCACCAATTTTTGAGGATATTTTTCAATTTATCTCAAAAAATAAGGGTCCAGCGGAAAATCGAACTATACCACGCGATAGAGCAGACTTTTATCTTGCGAACCACCCTATTAAGTTTGGAACGTCGACGTTTTTTTCGAAACAGAAAGCAAAATATCTTTGCCCAACATGAGTTGCCGTCAGTGGCGCTCGGGACGGGATACGGAGCGGCGGACGACCGTTCTAGTGGTGAGCGCCACTGGCGACAACTCATGTCGGGCGAAGATATTTTGCTTTCTGGTTCGAAAAAAACGTCAATGTTCTAGACTTGAAAGGGTGGTTTTTCAAGATAAAAGTCTGCTCTATCGCGTGGTATAGTTCGATTTTCCGCTGGACCCATTTTTTTTGAGATAAATTGAAAAATATCCTCAAAAATTGGTGCAAAAGTGGTGTCTCGCCGTGTTTAATGATTGTTTAAACATGTTTAGACAATCACAATGCATTAATATTATATATCACTGGATTCGGGAAAGTCTAAAGAATCTTTTGCTGTAAAGAACAATTCAATATCTTTTATAATAACACAACAATATTTGTTAAAAGTTGAAAAATATGTTTTTTTTTTCAAAGCCATGATTCCTCAAAAACTGTACGTATAGGAGAAAAATTAAGGACAGATTCGGAATCAGCGCAAAAAACTCTATAAGCAGGACCCAACAGTATATTGGGAACAAATTTGGTGTTGGACAGTGATTTCCGGTGAATCGGTGAACAATATTTCATTCCAATGATAATTTCGTTATGAAATAATTCACACACCGACCGTAAAAATAAATCAATCTACCAAATTATGTATAAATTTGCAAAGGCATACACGTAGTTTTTGTTTTTTTAATAATTGTGTTCGGGGTGAAGAAACTGTGAGACTAACTAAGTAAGTCTAAGTGCCAATGAAAATTGAGCTGGCTGTCGGCCACTGGTTCCAGGGCCGTCGCGTCGTTTACGCGTTGCAATGATTAATTGAATAGGCTAGACTTAATCGCGGGATATTAAACACGGGTAACATTATAGCGAGACGTTAATGCCGAGTATCTGTTCGTAAATTTTCGTGGATTCGGCTGGGCAATTACACAGCGGAAGCTCGTCGGCGCGGCGCGGCGCGGCGCGGCGGAACGGGATTTCGGTGCTGCACCGGATTATCGGTTATTCCGGACTATTGGATGATACCCTTAGAAATAGCCTGGCATAATTTTACGTCCCAGGGTTTCTCACTGAGAACACTATGGCGGTTCTTCTCGATTTTCTTCTCGCCGAATCCGTCCTTTCCAGCTTCTGGTAATCGCCGTTCTGAAACAATCCACACAACGTACATTTTCTCCATTCTTCATTCTTATCTTTCTGTAAAGATTGGGAAATCAAAACCGTATATCCCACTGTCTTAAAGATTCTCAAGGATAACTACAATATACCAAAATTCAGCAAATAAAAGAAAACACTGTTTATCATAATCTGCACACTCAACAACAAATTCCGTTCTTCTAAGAAACTTCTGCACGTCTAAATTAAAGCGTGCCAACTTCAGTAACGTGGTCGGGCGATATACCAGGTATGTAAATATGAAACCTGAATTTTTGTATAGAGATTACACGTTTATTGTATGACAATGATACAAAATATTTTATTCGAAGTATTGCCCATCGGTAGCTACACATTTTTCCCATCTCTCTGACAATTTGTGGATGCCACGCCAAAGAAACTGTTCCTCTTTTGAGGAAAGTCAGTCGTCAAGCCATTTTCGTACATCTTCGTAAGATGTGAAGCGCTGCTCAGCAAGTGCGTGTCCCATCGATGCAAATAAGTAATAATCGGATGGAGCCAAGTCTGGTGAGTAAGCCGCATGCGAAAGTATTTCTCTCAACTAAACGCCTCAATCGTTTCATTTACCGGTTTTGCTGTGTGTGATGGTGCATTATCATCAAGCAAAATCACCTTGTGTTGCCTTTTTTGATATTCCGGTCGTTTTTCACGCAAAGCTTTTGATTCAAATCGATCATTTGTTGTCGGTAGTGTTCGGTATTAACGGTTTCGCCAGGTTTTAGCAGCTCATAATAGATCACACCCTTCTGATCCCACCAAACACAGAGCATTGTCTTCCGTCCGTAGCGATTTCGCCTTGCAATCAATGTCGATGGTTCGCCTGGAGTTACCCATGATCTCTTACGCTTAGGATTCTCGAAATATATCCAGTTCTCATCGCCAGTCACAATTCGATGGAGAAATGGCTTTCTTTTGTACCTAGCGAGCAGCATTTCACAAGTGGTTTTTTCGGTTTTCCTGCTGTCTTCCATTCAGTTCATGTGGAACCCATTTCCCCATCTTCTGAATCTTTCCCATGGCTTTCAAACGTATGGAGACGGCTTCTCGTGTCACATTTAATTGATCCGCGAGTTGTTGTTGCGTTTAAGCGTCATCGTCATCCAACAATGCTTGCAAATCGCTGTCTTCAAACTTTTTCGGTGGTCTTCCCCGTTCTTCGTTTGTCACATCAAAATCGCCATTTTTGAATATTTTAAACCACTCAAAGCACTGTGATTTACCAAGAGCACAAAATTCGACATGTTCAACGTTATTAAAAACTATGCTGTGGTATGAAACTTGTATGGTTGTGAGTTGAAAATCTTTACCAAATGTCAAAACAAGAAAATGGCGTCAATGACGCGGTTTGACTACACCTATGGGCAAATTCCGGTTTCATATTTACATACCTTGTATGTTTCGACGACCTATACAGTGGCGGTTCGGCCGGCGCGGTGCGGCGATTCAATTCGATTAGGCCCATCCGATTTCATGCTAGCCGGCACACGCGCGCGCTCGCCGATTTCATATTCGAAGGCGTCTCCCGACCGAATTTCGATGGGTTCCGCGACCAGCAAAAAATACGGGTAGGAATGCAGAAGAGATTTCCCCGAAGCTTTCATCCTCTTCCAGCCAAGGGTGGCCTCTCTGTTCCGGTCTTTTTGCTTTTTTCTATCTTCCCCGGGGTGTGATTTGGCACGTTGCCCGACTCGATACCCGATGCCCGATGCCGCCGCGTTGCGCCGCGCCGCGCCGCGGCCATTTCGAGGGCAACGGAGAGCAAGAGGACCGGCGCGGCGCGGCATGGCGGGTTAGGCGAAAAACGTTAAGAACGTGGTCGGGTCGGGCCGGACCACAGGCCACAGGCTTCCCTATCTCGAATTTCCTCGAGGAAACCAGGCTCCCCCGCGATCTCGTCCCTGCAGGTGCAATATTTCCGGGACTCGCCGCTGTTCCTTCTATTTTTAATCCGCCAACGGTGTAATTACTTCCGGCAAGCTACGAGACGCTGTCCCCATTCGCCCTGTGCACCCCTTTATCCGATCCCTGAGACGCTTGTGGTCGCCGCGCGCGAACTTTTGTAGTTTTAGTAAATTACGTTTTTTTTCTTCATTTCTTCGTTGCTTTGGTCCAGTTGGAATAGAGTGGGAGTTATTTCAGGATTATTTTTAACCAGTGCAAGAGTTGCTCGAATGTTTACAATCGATTTCAAGTTACAGATGATCTTTAGACTGTTTCACGAAAATAAATTGGTTTCGGTTCTAAATAGCTCTGGGTTAGGTCGGGTTTGTCGAGTGTCGGGATTTTGTCATGAAAGAGGAGACTCGTCGATACAGATTGTCAATCGATGGAATTTGAAAATTGTTCAAAGGAATATCTATCGTAGAAATTTCAAAGTTTCGTTCATATATTCCAGCGACTCGATGAAATATTCCGAGCTCCATCGATTCCATGATCCCCCGAAAATTTCCCGAGTTTTACAAGTCTTTGCATCGTGATCTAAAGTTTCGGGAAGTAAAAGAAGGAAGTAAGAGTAGTCGCCGGTTTAGTATATCACAGGAAACGAAAGGGAGGATTAAGAGTTAAAGTTTTCCGGACTACGGCCGTACAAGTTCTTAGACATAGACTATATGTATTAAAAAGCTTACGAGGAGTTTCGGTGTTATCCTGTAGAAAAATTGTTCGTCCCTAAACCCCGGACTCCGGGTATTTGCGCCCTAGATTCGCGAATTAGTATTTAATGAATAAAGTTAAAACTTGTACAAAATTGTGTATGGGACAAGAAAACAATTATGGGGGACCTCTCGACTCATCCCCAATCTTGATCGTTAAGATTCAGGATCAAGAGTTGAAAGGAGGGAGATCCAGCTGATCAAAAATCCCGGTGAGAACTGAAGGCTGAGGATCGGGCACCGCCTTTTATATTCGCGAAATCCCACTCCCAGTGCGCAGAAAATTGCGCGACGGACTGCCTTAATCCAAACATTTTGACCGTCGTAATTATTTATCGATAAACATAAACTCCCTGTGCATTAAACTTGATATAACAATCACGGAACACCATTGTTAAACATTGCCTCGGCTTTTTTCCTTTGCGTAAACTGTTAATAAAAATAATTGATAACAACGGAGATGTAATAAACTCCATAAAGCGTGGAAATTGTGATAAATTTTCGCCGCGAGGAAATTTTACCTTGCCGTTGAAAATTTAATGGTAATTAAATGCTAATATTTGTGCCGCGGCTTGTGCAGTTATTGTTAAATTACCTTTAAACATTTTTAAATTGCGTTAGCAGCGGGAAATTCGAGTTTCATTTTCACCAATGAGATCCGAATTTATTTTCAGAGTATGCTATGAGCCACATTATCGTTACATTATTTCGTTAATTATCAATTTATCTCGTGGATCATAGTTGTTTCACGACGCAGCTGAGAGATTCTTTATCACAATTCGAATTCTGTCGTTCAATATTCATTTATAACACCGATATCGCACACAAGTTTCCGATAAATCTAGATTTTATCGATTTCCGGATTAAATCGACAGTTCACGAACAACGAACATTTATGTAACAAAGGAGACGCAACAAAACGAACTTGACAAAGAGAGTTTATAAACCTTAATAGAATTTTATTCATCATTTTTATTTCCCAGATAACACATAATACTTAAACAGGGACGTCAAATTTCCTTTTAGAAATCCCAGCGACGAATTACCGCACGAATATAAAAGTTCTCATAAACACATCAAGATTATATATGGTATACGACGAATAAATGTCATTTGCACTCCGCACGGTCTCCGATGTCTCGGAATATTTTGCAGACATAAAGAGCGTAACCGGAACACGACGAAACTCCTTCATTTCGTTAATGCGAATTACTCGTCGACGTTCAACATATTTTTCCAGCGGTAATATCAATTTAAATGGCTCGACTGTCGGTTAAAAGCACAGGATCAAGTATAGGGCACCGAGTAAACAAAATATGTAGCACGATGTTTCTTCGACAGTGTAGCCGCTACATATTTTTATACGTAAACATGGAAACCCCATACTTCGTTTTCGTTTCCGTTTATTATTCTCCAACTGGAGCAACGAAAATATGTGGAATACGTTTCCGAGAGGTCCTCGGCGCCTCTTACGTGTCGGAAGCTTCGACGTTTTCACTGTAAATGATGGGAACCGAGTCAAAATCGCGAGCAGGGACGCGCTGGAACGTCGCGTCGCTGATATTAACACTTTCCTGCCAGGAAGTTCGCCAATAGACTCTTCAATGTCCCTACCGTATTCGAAGAGACCGCAATAATTTTCCTTTAAATGGTAATCCTCGAAGAAAATATGGTGGGTTCATGATATTTCATTTTTATATACGGAAATTACTTCAACGACCATTTTTGTTAAAATGGTGACCACCAGCTAAATCAGGCATTTCATTCTAATGGAAAATTACTCACTAAAAAGTAGATACCAGATGTAAAGAATATACAATATACATACTATGTAGAAACAAATATATTCCTTATCATGGAAATGGCGTTGAAAAATCGTGGTTAATTCAGTGAAGACGCTTCTCGGAAGAAACGCGGAGAATAAACGATTATGTTAAAAGTTTCCAGTTTCCAGGGAGTTGCTAGTTTGCAAAAGTTCTGGGATGTTGGAAGAGCAGCCAAAAAATTATTTGGCCCGTTTGCCGCGATTTTTCGACGAGCCGGAAGCAAACGGGGCCAGGTAAAGGATGAAAACGGTCTGGGAACACGGAGCAAAGAGGAAGCAGCCGCGATTAGGAGGCATGTTCGTGTTACGAGCCCGCTTCCGGCCCACGTAGAACAGATTCCTCGGAAACTTCCAGGCAACGACGGATCCCCGTTTAATATCCAGGAAGCCGTTCGAGCTCCGATCGGAATTTCGTGTCCGAAAGTTTCACGCGTGACTTCGCGAAGCGATCAGAACCGTCCGGCTGGCGTTAATACCGGCGAACCATCCACCGCACCGGCGCGGCGCGGCCAACTTATCTTTTGATCGTACGAGACGTCCGCGAATTTTCTTCGATCCGAAACGATGTCCTCGTTGATGCTACATAAAGTAGCTGTGAGTTGGGACTCTGTCAGAAAGACGTGTCACGTGAAATGAGAAAAATATTTTCATTAAACGAACAGGGATTCCAAATTACAGGAATTAAGAACGACTTACTCATTGTCAGTGAATCAGAAATTTCCATCGGATCGTAAATCGTCAGACTGGTTTATTCAAATATAAATCGTTATACATTTGAATAAACCACTCACAGCCATACGTCACAGGAAATCGTGACTGCTACATAAACGCATAAACTCCGCAGTTCGTCTGTTACTGATAAGCCTAATTTGATTATTCATTCGTAAATTGTGGACGTTTATGCAATTTTTTAAAGAACGGTCTAAACGGCCCCGGAATGAGACCTAATTTCCTGTAGAAGCCATTCGAAATTTCACCGACTTTTATCAAGTATCTTATTAATTTTTTTTAATGTTCTTATCCTTATGGGTTCCTTTAATTCTTTTAGTTCAATCCCGCCGTTAAATAATCATAAATAACGATTCTGATTGTTCCCGAAGAAATTCCCGTCGTGTGCTCCCGGCGCGGCGTTTAATCCGAAACTTGTTTCAATCTCGGTATAATTTCGGGTCGAGTGTTTATCGTGTCCCCGGCCATCGCGACAAAGGTAACTCGACAAAGTTAATGTACATATAGTATGTACCGGAAGTCCTTGATCTTCCCGTCCATTTTACCGTCTACTTCTTCAACGTTGATTCTAGGCGGCTGGGTTATGGCGAAATGAGTCGTTGCGGAGGGAACCAATTCCGCGAGTCTCTGTTTCAACGATATCCTTATCAAAGGCGGAATCGAGTTTCGGAATGGCGGGCTTCCCCGGCCGAAAAGGAACAATTAAACGGGACGCGATTGCGACGCAAACTTGATACCGAGCGTCCTTATTAAGAACCCGTCCAAATATCCTCGTTACGAAATAATTGAAGTACAATTCCCAGGGAATCATAGCCAACCCCATCTCCAGCAAGAGTTCGTTGTTCCAACGTTTCCGCGAGAACAGCGCGAAAAGTATTTCCTCGAACATTCCTTAATTATACAGTTGATTATTCCCCTCGAAATCAAAGCACAAATTCCTCGACGTAAAGACTCCGTGAGCTTAGCGTTAACACTAGTTTTTTATTTCACAATTAATCAAACTATGTAAATATAATGACAGGCACATATATTATAATAAAAGTCACAGAAACTCTATATAAATTCTATATGATGTCAGTTCTATGTATAAGGCAACACCTAATACCTAACCCAACCGTTTTTACAGCTCGGTAGGTTTAGCGTTAAAGAAAATTACAAAGACGTTCTTTTTGAAAAATTTCACATTTTCGGGGACGCGCGTTCCGTTCGCTGACTTTTAATTACATAAAGTGCCGATCCAGCGTTAAGTTCGTCCGCCGACCGTTTCGTTTGGTAATTTACCGAGCCATATCGAGATTGAATTGCACCCGACCGGATAGTTCGTAACCGGTCCAGCAAAACACGCAACAATTCAATTAAAACGTATCGCGCGTGTCCCGTCCCCCGCTTCGCCGCCGCGGATTGAAACCACCTAGTCGAAATATTTCGAAAACGGGGCACGAAATTTGTCGAACCGGCCGGATCCCGAATAAATACGCTCGATTTCATTGGGCTGCCGCCGCGCCGCGCCGCACCGCACCGCACCGATCGCCGAGAGGCTCGACGCTGAATTCAATTCTCTTTGCACTTTGCTCTAATTCCGCGAGCAATTCCGCGGTGATACGATTACGGAATCGCTCGCGGAACATTGTTTCTTTTTTCGAAGAGCCGTTCTCCCTCTGCAGCGGCGCATTCCCATGCACCGTGTGCTTGTTCCCGTTCCTGTTCACGAACGCGTTACGGCTTTTCGCAGCCGCCCCGCCGCGCCGCGCGCCGCCGGAAAAATGTTGCCCGTCAAAGGAAACAGTAATTTCCGGGTCGGTAATTAGTAATTTAATTATTCCGTAACGAGGATATTTGGAACGGGCTTTCAAAGCCCGGACGTGGATTGTCTGCGACGCTACAAATGAATGCCCAGCCAATTTTCGACTCTGTTAGAGATCCGCTACAGAAATGGAGGACCCTACGCTTTTGTGTTATTCTAACTTTGCACGGTTTTTGCTTCTTCAGATTTTTTTACGAAAAGACAAACTTCACTCTGAAATTCTCAATTTGGTATTGAATTTTTTTAACAATGTTGTTACGCTGCTAGGAAATCGTATAACAGCTCAGAAACCTTAGTAAATCAATTAGTATCGGAACTCGGTGCTGGATTAATTGCTCAATTTCGATCCTCGAAGATCACCAACCTGTTCGCGTCTGTGTCGACAAGTTCACTTCGTTCTTCTAAAAATACAATTCCGCTGACTTTTCTAGAACAAAATACGAGCAGGTATCACGTGTTGTTACCAATTTGTTTAATTGTTCATTTGAATGCTCATTCTCAGGGGAATTCCCAATTTTTCGTAATTTCCCGACGAATGTTTATCTTCGTTGCAAAAAGATTTCAACATCTAAAATATCACTTGCATGCAGATTAATGAAAAAATTGAACTCCGTTAAATATCCTAACATTCTTCTAGACGGCTCTTAAATAACTATCCCACGTTTTCTCTTCTCTCCCTTCTATTAACCAAAGAAACTTTCCAGGAGGTACAAAATGCTCCACCTAAAAATCGAACACGCCCGTGCAACAACCCCTAAAAATATTCACAGCGGTGCTCGAAAAATTCGAACGTGCAATAAAATAATTTTCAACAGCCGAAGAATTTTCACCCCGGCGAAGAAAAAAAGACAAAAAAGAAATTCCGGTGACAGAATACGAGTAGAATACGAGCGCTAACAAGTGGAAGGCAATTTCGTGTGTCATTTCGACGACTCGGAGGAGTGAGAGCCGAGAGCGTATCGGCACGAGTCTCAAAACTGGAAGACAGAGAAAAAAGAAGAGAAATGAAATGAGAAGAAAGAATACGTGTTACAGGATCTCTGGTACACGGGAATAACTTTGTTCGGCCGTTTGTAGCCGCGGTTCGGTGCTGAGGGGGTGATTTGCGGGGACGGTGTTCGACACGCGTTCCTGGCCAGGTTCGATGCGGCGAACACTTAATCGAACGCGTGTAAAGCGTGCTACATGCTGTGGAAAATTTCACCGGTCCGCCAGAGAGAGTGAGTGAGTGAGAGAGAGAGAGAGAGAGAGAGAGAGAGAGAGAGAGAGAGAGAGAGAGAAGGGAGAGCCGGCCAGAGGAAATTGACTTCGGTATCGCGCGCGGGGGCGAGAATAATTCCCGATCGATCCGCGCGATAGGTATCGGCGACCGCGGCGGGACGACGATGTGCCGAATTTTTCCCAGCCACGTCGAAATTTCCAATTAAACACGGTCCAACGCCCATCCTGCGAGCCGAACCGGGCTCCCGGCGAAATTCGCGAAACGCATAACGACCGCCGCGCCGCGCCGCGCCGGTCTCGTTTGATTCGGCGTCGATCGCTGATTATTGCCCGCCGACACCCACCGTACGAAAGGAATAAAACAGAAGGCGAAATGACATCCCCTTATATTATATTTGGTAGTTGCATATGCAATGTCCGATTTTTAGCAATGACATTAAACAAACGCAATTTTGTACCCAATTCTATCTAGAAATTTCAAGTTTCATGACTGTATTACGATAAAAATAAGATATTATGGTCATTCACGATTTTTTCATTTACAAGATTGTTATCTTGATTTTCTAGTTCTTTTTTACCATCAACGACTAGTAACCTAACACATTATATTGTTTAATATGTATGGTACAGTAAGGTTCATTAAATCGTAATCCTTCGCACTCGAAAATTAGAACAACTAAGAAAGGAAAGATGAAAATTATTTCAGAAATTTATTCTACTTCAGAATTCTCCACAAATCGTGTGCAATAAATGCACAAACATCCGCAGCCTATTTAGCCAGAAATTACGCAACACAGCCTCGCTAATTTCGCTCCCTTTGCTAAATTAATTAGGACACATTGCTCCAAACAGAATGTCGAAACGTTACCCATTCTACGAAGTTTTCAGTAAATTGAATTCCAACCGGAAACTATGTTTAGCTCTTTCAGGATGATACACAATGTATTTTGAAAATAATTTCTGCGGAATCTGATGATTTCAAATAAATTGGTACTCCAGGTGTTCGAAATCGTCATCGTCGAAATAAAACGACTCGAGGGTAGTAGCTTTTCCATTCGACGAGTTGAGTTAATGTGACTCGCTCCGATTCATATTAAGATAATAATCGGAGGACCACTCTGTACACAGAAATAGCAAGTACCATCTACAACTTGTAATTAAGGGAACGATCGATGCTTGATACATAGTATACATTTCTCTCTCTCTCTCTCTCTCTCTCTCTCTCTCCCCCCCCCCCCCCTTTCTCTCTTGGTCTCTATATGTATATGCACAGTGGAGCGGTGATTCTGCACGGAGCCGGTCTAGCAGCTAAGCAAATCCATGAACCATACAATGGAGTTCATCAGGAAATAATATTAGGAAATTAATATTGGATATTTCGATCCGTTATGGCCTCTCCGTGACGTGGAGAATCGTCGCAAAAATGCCACTCCAGTAAAACATGATCCATAAGACGAGATTTCAGAAAGCACTGTGTGGACTGCGGATCGGTAAATATAAATGTCTTTTTCGTTCTACGAAATTAGGGGAACATTGATCGAGTTCGCGCAGAAATAAGCGAATTTAACGCAGTTAACTGCGTTCGACGTATAATCCTTCTCCTCGGTTGTCGTCAAATTTATAATAGGACCATTTGCCCGGCGTTCGACGTGTACTATACTCGTCAATTGCTTCATTTGAATTCCGCAGTTAAGAGATTGAATGAAAATCTCGATTGTTAGTGTTTTTATCAACTTGTCACGTTCTCGTGCATCCAAAGCATGGAACGCGGCCGATTTCCTTCGCGATGCCTAGAAATCGCTTTCTGACCTGCCGCTGTCTTTGTCTGTTGCACAACCGACCGACCCCTCCCTCACTCCAACGGGCCACATAGTTTCACTCAGCGGGCGGCTCATAGATGATTTTTGGGCCTTACGCCTTCTCGCTAATGAAAACGTGCAGTAGAGGTACGACATACCCCAGAGGAACGCTCAACAAATTGGAATTCACTTTAGAATGATCCCCGGTAGTTATTACCAACAAGGTGCTGATGCTTCGCGAACACTCTTCAACCCTATCGTTCGTGAAGAAGATTGTCGGAAGACTACGAGGAACTTCGCCACTGCCACTGCCCACCCTTGAAAACCTTAACCGAATCCTCTTTTTTCGTAGTTACAATCATATTTAGAGTCAAACTAGTAATTTATTAACATTTAAAGTCCTCCCCCTTCATTTTTTAATATTCCCTTTATATTTTTTCTTTATTTAATTATTTATATCTTCCTTTTTATATGTATATATACAGGGTGCGGCACCTAAAACAGGTCACCTGAATAACTCGCTTGCTTTTGAAGATAGAAAAAAAAGGATCAGACCAAACTTACTTGATATCGAGGGGCTCGTAATCTGATGTCATTAATTTTTTTATAGGTGGAGACGTCAAGGAGATATGAAGGTCAACTTCATTTTTTTAAATGGAATGAGGTATTTTTTAATACATCAATCGATGCAGCTGGACATTCGCTATAAAAAGAGTACTAACCTATGTATGTCGAAAAGTTAGTAGTTCAGGAGATATTTCAATTTAAATAACTCTAAAATACCATTGCGGTCGTACTAAGACGTCAGTGTTTACTTACTTGTGTAACTTCTTACATTAGTACGACAGTAATGGTATTTTAGAGTTATTTAAATTGAAGTATCTGCTGAACTACTAACTTTTCCACATACATAGGTTAGTACTTTTCTATAACGAATGTCCAGCTGCATCGATTGATGTATTAAAAAATACCTCATTCCATTTAAAAAAATGAAGTTGGCCTTCATATCTCCTTGACGTCTCAACCTATACAAAAAATTAATGACATCAGATTACGAGCCCCTCGATATCAAGTAAGTTTGGTCTGATCCTTTTTTTTCTATCTTCAAAAGCAAGCGAGTTATTCAGGTGACCTGTTTTAGGTGCCGCACCCTGTATATAAATTTGTGATTTTCTTCTATATTATATATATATAATTATATAATATAATATACAATTATATATAATTATAATATAATATATATAATTATTATATATATAATCTTATGTTTGTTTAATAAAGTTATTTATCTTGAAACCTGCGTCTAAGCTCACAGAAGACCACATTTTTGGTCCTCCACTGCGATATCGCGAATCCCACTAAGGGAACATGTTACCGCTCGTCTGTTCCCGTGCCAATGTTACAGACTCTCCGCAAGGAAATCATTGCGACGTAACAGACTTGTAACCTCAACCAATTCTCGTAAAATGAGAGTTTTCAGAAGTGCGTCTTTATGTCCCCGAATGAAGAAATTTCGAAAGAAATGTTCCCCGAAGTGATTTTGAGGAATCCAGCAATGATCGCACTATCGCAATGCAATCTCGCGGGCTGATGGGGGATGCTCCTTGTAAAATTCACGGTGAATTGTCGGCGAATTCCGAAATTACCGACAGCAAGCCTCCCGCCACGTGGAAATCGTCAAAAGCATGCCGGGATCGTCCATCAATACGTTCGGCCGGTCGTATCGGGGCGAAAATTATGAGCGCTCTCGGCACGGCGCGCGGCGATCTCATTCCGCGGGTTGGTCCGTTAGAAATTGAAAATCGAGGAAAAAGGCGAGCGAGGGAGGAACGCTCTCTCCCGTGTATGTATGTATGTATGTCCCGCCGCTTTCATATTCATCTCGTTCCCCTCTATGTGCCGCGCTACGCCGCGCCGCGCCGCTCCGCGCCGTTCGATCGCCATTAACCCGTTAAGCGCGTAAAACGAGTTATCCACCCTCGTCATTCGGAAACACCTCGCTGACGAGCGTGAAAAGTTAACTCGTCCACAAACTTTCGTAATTGCGATCGATTGAAAAACGTTTAAATCGTCTCGTCGATTCGTTTGCCGCCCTACGCTACCGTGGTTCCTTCGCTTTGAAGAGGGGACATTTGCGAAATTTTACCGCGAATTTCGCGTTCCACGATTCACAGATAAAATAGAACTATCGTTCGAAGCGTGTTGTTTCGTTTCGATTATCGCAACTTGACCGTGCAGATCGGAATACATTTCATCGATACGCTTTCTCGCAGATTGATTTTAACTTGCAACTTTATTTTGAACTCGAATCTTCAGTAAGCTCAAGATTTAATTGTTCGTTTCCGAAGATTACAAAGGTGCTTGATAACAAGACGATTCACTGTGCAACAGGTAATAAAACGCTATAATAATTTTGGTGGTGGAGGTGCGATGAAAAATGGTGGGAAACGGTTCGCGGAAGATTGGCAGACTGGCCCTAAAGGTGATTAAGAACGATTAGAGGCCGCGAGGGGATAATTCTATCGAGCGGGCAACATTTCGGGGTTAATACCTGGTATCGGGGCAAGGTAGATACTGCGATGACAGCCACAGGCTGATATACATCCCGCTGTATTGTCGCGAAACCTGTACACGTAGCGGGCGTGCGGGGGTGGCCACACGTACGCCGGTTAATGCGCATCTTCGATGCACGATTGCGCCCGTGTGCGCACGTTTGCGCACGTTTGCCTGTAACTTGGCCGACACAGATTGCGTCCTCGGGTCTCACTTGCTTAGCAATATTGTCCCGCCGCGTGTCAACGTGTTGTTGCCAGACCGAAGGGGACGGTGGTTGTGCGACCGATAAAATTATGTCACCGGAGGAGTTACGTTGGCGGACCCCACACAGGAACACACCCGCGATACCGCCGGATTATGCTAATTCAACTTGACGTGGATTCTGGAGACCGATCTCTGAACCCAGTTTGATCCGGCTGAACCGCGGCGAACTACGGGAAATGGCTCGAAGTCGCAGAAATCTGCTCTCCTGGTGGCCAATCAAGGCTCACTGAGAGCCCTTGATCCCTTCCAGAACACTGTCACCTGTTTATGCGCATAATCTTGGACTGCTGGTGAAACTGGCTAACCTTAATCTCGCATTATCCGTTTTTAGAACGATCGCAATTATCTAATTGACTGCTTCTCTCTCTCTCTCTCTCTCTCTCTCTCTTCCTCTCTCTCTCTCTCTCTGTTTTAGTCAATTTTTAATCGTTAGCACTAGAGTGGTGACTCTGAGGCACAACTAGAAATTGCTGTACCATTATTTCAAATATTGTTTACATTATTAGATACATATGTTGGTATCTAATCAATTGCTAGACATTTAACTATTGTATGAGAGATTAGATCAATTTCATATCCACTAAATTTAAAGAATCATAGAGAATGAAAATATTATTTTAGGTCAGAAGAAATATTTCATTTTCGAGTGAAAATAGTTTCGAGTGCAATAGTTTGCAAGATGAATGTTTAATGCATTCTTTGTGCTTCGAAAATATATATGACTGACTAAAAATCTGCTATAACTCAAAAATTGAATGACGCAAATTAATAATGCCTAATACAATACAGTGAATGTTAAATAAAGAATGAAAAATACAATCTGTTTTGACCGTACGGTTTCGAATCACCACCGTGTATTCGTCGCCGATAATCTACGGGTATCTCGTACATTATCCACGGATCAATTAGTTATTGACTCCCAGCTGTCGACCAGCCGACGAAATTATCCTCTCGCGGCTCCGAGCGACGCCTAATTAGCCGTCGATTAATCTTTAAGCTTTCCGCCCCTCGTCGAGGGATGAAGTTGACCCGGTCTACCCTTCGGCCTGACTTTTTTTCTCCCGTTTCAGCCGGAACTTCGCGGAGGAACATCATCGAATTTTTACAGGCTAACTGTCGAACCTGCCCGGAGAAATTTCAATTAGCGAGGGAAAATGGCCGCGGGCGTCATTGAAAGAGACCCTGTATCGCGATAATCGTGATGCAATTAGGGAAAAGTTGAACGAACTTGGTCGCGGCCATTGATTCGACTGGATTGCTAGTTTAGGGTGTAGGAGACAAGAACAACAGAAAAGTCGATTGTGGACCGCTGTTTCCAACGAAGGTTGTTAATTTAAGTAACCAGTTACCATATATGTATTATTATTAAGAAAGAAAATAGACTGGCTCGGTTTTGGCATCAAGATCTTCAATAGTTACTTCAAACATTTTTGATGATCAGAAATTCCTCCAACTTCGGAAAGCCGGCGCGGCGCACAGTGGTTCGGATTGGGGAAAAGTGTGACATTTACCCCTAAAACGAACTTTCTCGTATCGATATCTAATTGTGAACATTGCTTCCCACATGTCCATAGACCTCGGAAATAAAGAAAATAGTACAATTTGATAAATATTATAGTTGTAATACGCATAGAAAGTTGGACGTTTTAAGAGGAGTATTTTTCACGAGAAAAATTGCTTCTCTTTGATGCCATGCCCTGACGTTGCTATTTAATATTTTCACTCGTTTTTTTTTTTAAAATTGAAGAGCAGATTTTTGCGATAAGAAGGCGTATCTTACACTATTAATTAGTCGGCATAATATATTAAAAGTCAATGCTGAACTAAAAGTAGAAGATTTGAAAAATTCTTTATATTCGGTAAGGGAGATCTTTCAAGTCCCAGGAAGTCCCAGACTTTAACTAATTGGAATATTTTTAGTACACCTTCCTCTAAATAATCGTGAAAGAATTAATGACCTTTGCGAACCTGTTCTCAAATTATTACTGTTTGGAGCTATCAACGTTGGAATAGCGAGCAGAGCGTCTGTCGCGTAGCGAACCCTCTTTCACCTCGTGAAGAATTTGTCCTCGTACTTTTTTATGACAAGATTGTAGTCTATCGGCAAAAATCGTATTCTTTACAAGGATTCGTATGCCTTCGCGAAGGGAATAGCGGTACAGAGGGTCTGCCGTCGTACCTGGGTTTATGATTAGTTTGTGACTAGGAGACCTTTTTCAAGATTAACACTACCTCGTTGTGTGGCGGCCATCTGGGACATTAATGCAGAAAATTCATATTTCATAATTTTATCAGTACATGAAATAGATATAGAAAAGTTTGGACAGTATACGCAAGAAACGGCAAAATATTACCTGCAAAAGTAGTTGCATTGCAGTTCAACATGCGTTATTAGTACCAATAGAACAACTTTCAAACAAATTAGAACGAGAAACACTCGAAAATCTTCCAGAATAGAAACAAGCACAGATATATTACATCGCCTCCTTTTAACATCAGATCCATACATAAGCACTATTAGAATGAAATCGCGCAGTAAAAAAATTAAGGAATCAGATCCAGAAGCACAAGAATTAATAATTAAATAAAAGGAAATATAATAATGTTGATAATACAAATAATAATTGTAACACTAATGGCAGTAATAATAATAATAACATTGATGTATTTTTTTCTTAACTAATCATGAATGTGACATTACTACATTGTCTAGTCCAAGTTTCGCGTCCATAGGTACCTTTTACGAATCAAAAGTTACGAGGCAATGTCACACTTAACCCCAATCCGAACCACTGTGCGGCGCGGCGCGGCGTTTCTTACAGTTGCGCTTCTATTTTCGCGAATCAAAGGCAGAGATGTACCTTTTGTGCAAAGCTTACTGGCGATGCAGGTTGCCCACAGTTTTCTACGTACGCCGCAAGCTCGAAGTTTCGTATTCCCTTTGATCTTGAAACGAGCTAATTATCTAACAATTTTCGTTGAGTTGATGCCTGGGGTGCCGAAAAATTTGTAGATTTAAAGCGATCCGACGTTGAACGCAAAAGGAGTCTCGTACTCCCTAAAACGAAGTGCTTCTGAAGTTTCAACAATTACAAGAATTGTTAAAGATTTTCGTAAAATTTCTTACGGCTGACATGAGTTATACTGTAAAAATCTGAGTCCCTTCGCTGCACGACAGAACAACGATATCGAGTGTATTGGGTTTGATTCTGCCGGTAAGACCGTCAGAAAGTTAATAAAAAGCAGGCGGGGCAATAAATCGCCAGGGTAGAAAGAATCCCAGAGGATGCACGGTCAGCGTGGATTGGGTGGAGCAACATTAACGGCAAATGTTGACCGTCGGTTTGCTGCAGCCCGACAATCCGGTGAAATTTGTTGGCCGATTGCATCGCGGCGATCGCGCGGTCCAACGAAATTGTTACGTTATAATCGACTTCCGTCGCCGCGCTGCGCCGGGTCGGCGATACATCGCGTGTGCCCACGGGGGTGTGGGCGTAGGAGGCAGAATCGCCGTTGGAAAATGTCGAAGCAACGAGCCACGAAAATTATTGTAGCAATATTCCGCAACGGAGGTTGTGCGGAGGATGTGCATCGTTATACCGCGGGCCGGAAATGGCGGCCCGTGCTGCAGACCCGCGTTCCCTAATACGATACATTAAACGGCACAAAAGGGTCTGACGGATTTCGGGGGGGTTTGTATTTATGACTGTTGAAAACCCGATGGATACTTCGCGAATCGGTGATTGCTTGCTGCCCGGCCATACCGAAACGATATAAACGCGTCGCGTCGCGTCGCCGTGCCCCGCCGGATATTTGCGCAAATATTTGTTGTATGGCGAATAATTCATACGCGGCGGTTTCGAATAAAAACGTGTTTGCTCCGCCAGGCCGTCTGTCGAATCAAAAAATCGTCACACGTTGGCCGAAACATCGATTATTCCGCTGAACCTTGTCTTGGTCGGAAACATTTGCACAAGACTGTTTAAATTTTTATTTTTAAGCTTTGCGGAGAATGCACAGGAAGTTGAAAAGCTTTCTCGCGGTGAAAACAGAATGTTTATAGTTGCTTTAAAATAATTCTAGCTGCGGAGCCTAACGATTTAAAGAAACTCGCAGTGTTATCGTCTAACAAGATTCTAAGACAACGAAGAGTTTGCATTATTGCCCGGGTAAAGCGCTCGCCGGAGATGGTTGTTTAAAGAAGAGAAAGGCGGGCAGAACGATATAGAATTGTGCGGCATCCCTCGCGTCTTTCACGGACCAGAAATCACGGTACTATTGCAGCTGCGGGCACAATATATCGCGACCCGTTTTCCCTCCCTCGATATAAATATGGATGTGGGGACGAGTGTAATGTCGCCGGGTATAACTTTCCGCCTACGACACAATAAGAAAGGACGATACGCGACTGAAAACGCTAATGCGACCATATAATATCTCCTCGTTGCACCCCGGTATTGACTGGGAACGACGAGAACCACGGATTTCCGTGACTACTCGACCCGCGCACGGGTGCTCTACGTCTTCTCCGGGGCGGGTTCGCGTACCCGCCATTAGTGTAGTTGCAGTTATAATACGTCCCGCCGCGCCGCGCCGATGCCGGAAGCCCCATTGCGTATCTCCGTGTTGTATTAAGTGTTTTCAATATTGATCGACGGCGGTTCTGTATCGCTTCGAGTCACGCGTCGCTACACGTGCTCCTATCAAACGAACGTCGCGGTAATGATTATCAGCAAAATAATGTTGCGTTCGTTGCATGGCCGGATGAAGCCGTGGGAAACGTGACAGAGAGGAAACAAAAGAAATTTTGCTCCGTAAATAGGAAAAAATTCGCACTCGAAGCTATTTCACGAAAAGTGTCACGAAAAAATGAAAAGAGCGCTAAGAAATACTAGACGCCACGCCGCATGCCGAGTATATCTTTCCATTCAAGAAAACAATGTCCGAGCATAAATTCGTTAGAATTTCCAACGACGCGACGCACAGTGGGCCGGATTGGAGTTAAGTGTGACATTACCTCGTAACTTGTAATTCGTAAAAAAGAGGTATGGACGCGAAACTTGGACTGGACAATGTAGTAATGTTACATTCATGATTAGTTAAGAAAAAATACCTCAATGTTATTATTATTATTATTATTATTATTACTGCCATTAGTGTTACAATTATTATTTGTATTATCAACATTATTATATTTCCTTTTATTTAATTATTAATTCTTGTGCTTCTGGATCTGATTCCTTAATTTTTTTACTGCGCGATTTCATTCTAATAGTGCTTATGTATGGATCTGATATTAAAAGGAGGCGATGTAATATATCTGTGTTTCTTTCTATTCTGGAAGATTTTCGAGTATTTCTCGTTCTAATTTGTTCGAAAGTTGTTCTATTGGTACTAATAACGCATGTTGAACTGCAATGCAACTACTTTTGCAGGTAATATTTTGCCGTTTCTTGCGTATACTGTCCAAACTTTTCTATATCTATTTCATGTACTGATAAAATTATGAAATATGAATTTTCTGCATTAATGTCCCAGATGGCCGCCACACAACGAGGTAGTGTTAATCTTGAAAAAGGTCTCCTAGTCACAAACTAATCATAAACCCAGGTACGACGGCAGACCCTCTGTACCGCTATTCCCTTCGCGAAGGCATACGAATCCTTGTAAAGAATACGATTTTTGCCGATAGACTACAATCTTGTCATAAAAAAGTACGAGGACAAATTCTTCACGAGGTGGAAGAGGGTTCGCTACGCGACAGACGCTCTGCTCGCTATTCCAACGTTGATAGCTCCAAACAGTAATAATTTGAGAACAGGTTCGCAAAGGTCATTAATTCTTTCACGATTATTTAGAGGAAGGTGTACTAAAAATATTCCAATTGGTTAAAGTCTGGGACTTCCTGGGACGTGAAAGATCTCCCTTACCGAATATAAAGAATTTTTCAAATCTTCTACTTTTAGTTCAGCATTGACTTTTAATATATTATGCCGACTAATTAATAGTGTAAGATACGCCTTCTCTCTTATCGCAAAAATCTGCTCTTCAATTTAAAAAAAAAAAGGAGAGAAAATATTAAATAGCAACGTCAGGGCATCGCATCAAAGAGAAGCAATTTTTCTCGTGAAAAATACTCCTCTTAAAACGTCCAACTTTCTATGCGTATTACAACTATAATATTTATCAAATTGTACTATTTTCTTTATTTCCGAGGTCTATGGACATGTGGGAAGCAATGTTCATACAGTCCTCGACAAAATAACCCAGTCAACCAGGCCGTCCCAAGGCACATCACGAGCCCAGCGGGCGGAGGCCACCAAGCGGGCATTACAGTGGCCGAACGTCGCTCGAAGCTAACCTAAGCACACGATGACTAGATTGTGGCCAGGCCACAAAAGATCGTGTGGGCTCGTAGTTTTCCCTCGACACGATCCCGGCACAAGTAGTTCTCGTCACAATCCTGGCCGATCGGGCCGTTTTAAGAGGGCAGCACAGTCGCACTAATGTGGCGAATGCCGTTATTTATAAAGGGCACTCTCTTCCTTTTTACTTATTTTGTACACGCAAGGAGGGAAAACGAAATAATAAACATCATTAAATGATAGATTTTATTGATTGTAGTATTTGTAGTAGTTTTCCCAGACTGCGGATCTTCCGTTCGCTCCACTCAATCCTGGTCACGCACGCGCAACGTGTTTGGTCATCAGAGAGGGGGTACACATTTTTGCGTGATTCCCCTCATCTGGGCACACTGCAAGCGCGGATTATGCTGCGCGACGAGTGTAGACGGACACGCTTCGTTGTAAGTTTCAGGGCCCACTACAAATACTACAATAAATAAAATCCATCATTTAATGAGGTTTATTATTTCGTTTTCCCTCCTTGCGTGTGTACAGAATAAGTAAAATGGAAGAGAGTGCCCTGTATAAATAACGGCATTCGCCACATTAGTGCGACTGTGCTGCCCTCTTAAAACGGCCCGATCGGCAAGGAATATGACGAGAACTACTTGTGTCGGGATCGTGTCGAGGGAAAACTACGAGCCCACACGATCTTTTGTGACCTGGTCAGAATCAAGGATTTTTGCTGACTGGAAATAAGACCCCTAGTAGCATTTACGGTTGGCGTTTTGTTGGGCCTACGTTGGGGGTATGCGTTGGGCAACCGTTGGAAATGTCGCTCTTTTTTGTAGTTTGCCCAACAGTCAGGGCCAACGTTGGGCCAACGATCACACCCAACCTGGAGCCAACGTTGCTACAAGACGAACCCACAGAGCCCACATTCTGATTTAGTAGGCGTAGTAAGTACATGCCCTATCGCTGAACCTACAGATGATTCTTGTTCGTAGATGCTATGGTTTAGGACTACTAGATACGTCAACAAATAAAAATTAAAGTATCTAAAAAAGGAAGACCCATTTTGAAGAAATCCAAAAGGGTCTTCTTATACTACATGAACACCCCCCCCCTTGCCTTCCCCTGTAAAATAAAAAAATTAAAGAAATGAAAAAATTCCAAGTCTGCTCACAATAAAACTTTAGTGGATCAACCATCGCGCAAAAATTAAAAATTTTAAGTATATTTAGAAATACGAAAAAAGTCAATTTGGAATATAACTTAGACGATATATTTAAATGTTGGCAGATTTTCGTTGGGCCAATGTAGTATAATCGTTGTAAATTCCACCGACTATAATATCTGTAGGCCCAACGTTGGGTATGCGTCGGCAAATTGACATAATTTTTCGTCGTTATACGTTGGGTATTCGTCGTTGGCCCAACGTTGGGTATTCGTCGGCAAACTGTCATAATTTTTCGTCATTATACGTTGGGTATTCGTCGTTGGACCTATGTTGGGTATTCGGCGTTGGCCCTACGTTGGGTATTCGTCGGCAAACTGTCATAATTTTTCGTCATTATACGTTGGGTATTCGTCGTTGGACCTATGTTGGGTATTCAGCGTTGGCCCTATGTTGGGTATTCGTCGTTGGCCCAACGTTGGGTATTCGTCGGCAAACTGTCATAATTTTTCGTCATACGTTGGGTATTCGTCGTTGGCCCAACGTTGGGTATTCGTCGGCAAATTGACGTAATTTTTCGTCGTTGGCCCTAGGTTGGGGATTTGTCGGCAAAACAACCCACCATTCCCCAACGAACTCCCAACCGTCGGCCACCGTTGGCCAACCGTAAATGCTACTAGGGACACCTACCATATTTTTAAATTTCTTATATTTAAAGGTAGAAAATGTGCACTCCGTTGTATCCTGCATATTACATACTATGTCCAAAGTAAACATGTAAAATCTTAGGATTGTATCGCGTACCATAGCAAAATTAGAGAAAGATATGTAAACAGGGTCTGACATTAATTCGACAAAAGTATAAGACGCTAACAGAAAAATGTTTGATCAAGCAAATAAAAATACAAAATCAATACCTCCCTTGAAATTGAATTACGTCTAGTAATCGCTTTCCGATAGTTTTATATAACTTTTTGATTCGTTTTTGTTCTAAATGTGTCCAATTGTGATTTATACTTTCTTTTAGTTCATTTACGTTATTATATTGTCTCTCATTCGCGTAGAATCGTCTTGACAAATCTCCCCACATATTTTCTATAATGTTTAAATCGGAAGAACGAGCGGGCCATTCCAAAATATTAATACTTTTTGAAGAAAAGAATTGTTTCACAGATTTTGCAGTATGGATTGCTGCATTATCCTATTGGAAAATATAGTCACCGCGCGTGATACGAGCTGCAGGCTTGTATAACTGATCTGTTATCAGTTCAATATATTTATTACTGTTCATTCGACCTGATAAAAAGTTTATTTCTGTTTTTCCATAGTAACCAATAAGTAGCGGCCTATACCATAACACTGCCACCGCCCATTTGACGGCAACTTAAATGGAATTCGTCCTTATTGCAATCATGAAAGTAGTAGGCCCAGCCGTCAAGGCCATTTAGATTGATTTTTTTCTCGACACTAAAAATGACTTTTTTCCAGTTTTTTATCTAGTGAACGTGTTCGCAAGCGAACTTTAGTCGTGCTGCTTTGTGTTTCACCATTAAAGGTGATCGTTGTTTTAATTTCTTCCGTTGTTAATGTGTTTGCTTCCTTGTAAAATGCGATGTACATTTCGTAAATTTGTTTTCACACTTGTTTCTTCGGCTATTTGTCTTACTGCGTCCTTAAAATTCGACGCAACACGCAAAATTGCACATTTACATATCACGTTCGAAAGTAACGCTAGGTCTTCCACTTCCTTTCGTTTTTCCATAAGCGCTTGGATTTTTTAACATATTATATAATGTGAATATCGCGCACCTACTTCTGTTTAATAATTTCGCAATTTTATTAATATGTACCGTACTTTTCCGAGCGCAACAGAACGATTCGATCGACCTCACTTTTATCTAACTGCTTTTCCTCGACTCATTATTTATTTTTTGTTGTAATAAATGTACTTATACTGTAAGAAAATCACAAGATTCAACGTTCGCAGTAGAAAACTTAATGGTTAACTTTTGTCGAAGCAATGTCAGTCCGTGTTCACATATCTTTCTATAATTTTGCTATGGTACGCGATACAATCCTAAGATTTTACATGCTTACTTTGGAAATAGTATGTAATATGCAGGATACAACGGAGTGTACACTTTCCACCTTTAAATATAAGAAATTTAAAAATATGATAGGTGTCTTATTATTTTGTCGAGGACTGTATATTAGATATCGATACGAGAAAGTTCATTTTAGGGGTAAATGTCACACTTTTCCCCAATCCGGCCCACCGTGCGACGGTTCAACCAACAGAGAACACAAGGGAAATTCCGAGACTGCGTGAAATATGCGTGCAATAGATTCTACCGGGCTTAATAGAGTAACAGGCTCGAATTAAAATGTGACTATGTCCCAGCCAGGGACTTGCCAGTATAAATTCCGTACGGTCCCGTGGCATTGAATAGAGGCCAAGGCAAGAATATTGCTGGAATCCCGTCGACGCCTTCGGCGATATACCCCTTGTTAGTGGAAAATCGAGTTGAACCGGGAGTGCCCATTCGCTCGCCCCATCTTGTCACAGGAGAACCCTAATACCTTACGTCTGCCATTTTTATTCTCAATCTTTTATATACCGGCCCATAAAAATCGTCCCGCACCGTAATTTCTACGAGGTTCGAGGACAATAATGTACGACCACAAAAAAATGTTCCGAAACTCGTAATATTTCAAGCAAAATTAAGAAAGTTTCCCGATAAGGAAGCACAATTTGCTATCGGTCGCTGTGTAGACAATTTATGCGGGCAGTTATACATACTATGTATACTGCGAGAAGTATGAACCCTTAACCCTGGATATGTGACTATATACACTTTGTTCGAGTTTTCTGGTGATTTAATTCTGAAATTAATATTTTGTCCATACAAAATTTTATAAAACAATGCGTCGATTAATAAGATATTAGACAAAGAATGATTTATGAAAAAATTCATACAGAAATGGTTTAATTGCTAAAGCTTGTGTCTTTCCTCCTAAGAGAAGCTAAGGGTGCTAGAATTTTGCGGGAGGGTTAATTTTGTCTTTGTTTCGAATTTCCGCGGCCTGATCATCCCCCAATCAAAAAGTGACGAGTTTCGGCCCGCCCCGTGCACTCATTTTATTCTATTTGTAAGACTGTTGGCGAGCCAGGTGGCGCTTAATTATAGAAATAAAAGGGCACGAGGGCGTGTTTGTTCGTTGGGTCGTCGGTCGCATTCATTCGATGGCGCCAGTCGGCCTTTCAAAAGTGTTATGTACCACGTCACTTTTTCGCTTTTCACGAAAAGAAAAAAAGGGACAAGATGTCAGAGCCATTCGTGGGACTCGTCGGTGATCATCTGACTCGTCAACGAATGAGAGAGAGAGAGAGAGAGAGAGAGAGAGAGAGAGAGAGAGAGAGAGAGAGAGAGAGAGAGAGAGAGAGAGCATACGGACGCGGACGGAAAGATGTCAAGGTGCAGACGTTCCCTTTATTTCTGAGGCTTTCATACAATTGCGATAGCACACAGGTGAAAGCAACTGCTCTGTACAGTCTCGTACTCGATGAAAAAAATATTTGTACGCATGTTTATATCACTTATATTTACCCACATACAAAATAGATTATCATAAAATCTCGTCTATACAACGAAGAGTAACAGAATTTATACTTGAAGAGAGGTTCTGAACTACGATTGGAGGCTCGGTCGTCGAGCGGCGCACGCAGATCATTGCGACCCGCGATTAGACTGCGAATTTTATGCACTCATGACCTATACCATATATACACATACTACATACATATAGCACTCTCTGTGTCTCGGTATAAGAAAAGTTTGATCATTCTCAATTTTAAATTGCAGTTTATTCACTATTCTCGTCATGTTTAAAATGCACAATTCCGAGAAGGGAACTCTTTTATTGATTCATCGCGAACGAGTGCCTCAGATATAGAAACCACGTAAATCTAATTTTTGAGAATAGCATATCTAGAATTTTACAGAAATGCATCGTGCAGATATATTTACAGCTAACCGAAAGTATTGTGTGAAAGGATAAAAATATCCGTGTACGTTGGATAATTTAATATTTGATTACGTTTTAATACAGCGACGCCATTAATGCATAAAATCGACAGTCTAAGAATAATCAGTGTAAATATACATCTCGAGGGATCGATCGAGACGATCCAACGTTCGCCGGACGAAGATTGGTCGACGAAATAAAAAATAGTGTATATTTCTATATATCTGTACAATAAAATGAAGTCGATATCGACCGAAAGCATGATAAATCGAAAGAAAAGAAGCTACGTAAACCAACAAGTTTTGTTCGCTGTATACTATCCCGTATCACCGTGGGAACGAATCCTACTTCCTCCCAACATATTCCTGAAACGGCGCTGTACGTTTCCGAGGATCAACAGAAGAAAGCGCTTGGAAAAACACGAAGGTGCGTGTACGCAAAGCGACGCGACGTTCCAATCGACAACAGACATTCGAAAGTCAAAACCGAAACACAAACTCGACTCACTGCATTTTCGCTTCTCTCTCGCTCGCTCGAACACGATCGGAAAACATACAGCCCCATTCCCCGAAAAACAACCAAAAATACAAGTTCTACGGCTACTTCTCCATTCCCTTAAAATGTCTAATTCGTGGATATGCCCTCGGTTCAAGAGGACATCAGCAAACACTCGGAAAACACTTATTTCACTCCGAACACGTTCGATCGCATCGCGTTTATGTTCAAACTCGCTTCATTCGACGCAAGATACCCTGTCGCGATAAGAAAACCAAGGCTGGATCAATATTCAAGGCGAAGTAAAATTCTTATAGATAACTTCTCAGCGAAAACGCAAATCGAAAAAAACCGATAACGAACAATCGGATATATATCTCATTAACCTAATCGAGCGATGTATGTTCGATAATTGTGCCGTTCACCGGCCAAATTGAACTCTTCTTCGCGAGACTGAGGACAATTATGCAAAGTAAAACTTGTCTTGATTAGTTGTGAGATACGGGAGCTACGTAATATTTATTTCTTCTTTTAAAAATTTTAACAAGTCGAAAATGATACGACAGTGATTTTTCTTCAAATCTTTTTACTGTTTTTCATTCGATCCATTCCTTTTTATTACAAATGCATAAAGATCCACAACCTACTCGCCACCGCAAGATACCCTGTCGCGTCGAGAACGGTAACAGAACATTTCAGATCAAAGGCATAAAATCGAATGAAAATGTTACAAATATTCCGGCCGACGCGACGCGGCGCGACGAGACGAGACGATCTACGTACATTGAGAAAAATTTTAGACAACCGGGTATCTCATCGTTAGACTGTGGATCTTTATGCGAACTCCTATTTTAGTAGGTGATTTGATAAAACCAAGGAGATAGTAAAAATCTACCTTTACCGAGTAAAGAGTCTCTTATCGCTAACAATACGAAGAAACTGCTATTGCTACAGCTATCTTCTGTTTTAATTATAAAAATGCTAAGATGCTAGAAAATTCATAAAGATCCACAGTTTCACACCGTCACGAATGCACTCAATCGACATAAAATCTACAAGATACTCTGTTGCGCAGAGGAGAGCTGTAAAAGAGTAGATGAAAGGGTTAAAAAAATCAAAATGATAAAAACTATTATGCAAACCAAGTATGTTCTACTTCCAAAGAAAGGGACAATGAACGATGGGATACCTCATCGTGACGGGGGCGTATTCGATGGAGCAGGTGGACTGGTTCCTGGGCACGAACTCCTTGGCCAGTGGATTCAGCGGCGTGGTCCTCGGCAGTTCTGGGGCCACGCTGAGGTGGAACTTGAGGGATTCCCGGTCGATCCCGTGAAGCTCAGCTACCTCCAAGTACCTCCGCCACAGTTTCCTGCAGGAGCCGATAGTGAGCAAAGCGACCGGATCCCCGACCACAGCTACGAGACACCTGGCACGCGTGATGGCGGTGTTCAGCAGCCTGGGGTTCGTTAAGAACCCGAAGTCCTTCACGTTCTGTTCCGCCGAGTATCTGCAGCAGGTCCGGCTCCGCACGGTGCTGATGAACACCGCGGTGAACTGCTTCCCCTGGACGTTCAGCACCCTCTCGACGGACACTTCGGACAGCTTCAGCTTCCGCAGCTCCGTGCGGATCATTTGCACCTGCTCGGCGTAACAAGCCAGCACACCGATCGAACCGTCGCCATACGGACCCCATCGATTCACCGGCCAGCTGTTCTTCAACGCCAAAACGCGGTTCACCAGCTCGAACACTTCGCCCGCGTGAGCGTGGCCCGTTGATTGATCGTCCTGTTGACAGAGTGTACTGAGATGAGAAGACTGTAGGAATCTTGGAGGTACATAGAGGCTCGTTGTCGAGCATGATTCGTTCGTTGGACAATTTAGCCAGCGACGAAAAGTTGTGCATGCTGACGATCTATTATGGACTGTGGATTTTATCGATTCCATCAAGCAAAAATATCGATATTTATAAATGCGTAAAATCCGCAATGTAATTATTTGTGAACGACGTGAATCATTTTAGTTTTACCTTGTCCCGTGGTGCTATACAGTTTTTCTGAGAGAGACTTCCAAAGCTAGTTAGTTTAGTGTCTTTACATTGTATGAAAAAATGAGGGGAAGCGAGATCGATATACCATCAGCTACGATTCTGAGTTTATGGAAAATAGAGGGATCTAAAGCAATGCAAATATTGGAATAGTGGTCGAGAAAGGCGATATCTTCAAGTTCTTGCACATCCTCCGTCGCAATTGAAATCGCAGCGCCTAGAAGGCATTTTGCAACACCCTAGAAGGCGCTTTCAGACGAGGGACTCGGTGACAACAGGAGATAGTTGAATTATTGCGAAGGTTGTGTAGTCAAGTGAATAGGGAGACGTTTGGCGACTGGTTACAGAATCTCGTTAACAGCGTTCCCTTGTTTAAGAGAAATGGAATCGATCGACTGCTCAAAGTCGCTGTGGAGCGCAACCCCCAATGTCTCCTACGACAAATAGCACGGCATGGTCCTTGTCATTTTCGATGTACGATTTGGAGAGCTATTATGGGGATCTAATCCTAGACACGGTGAACAAAGATTTACCGGGTGCTATTCGGATTTCGACTGGAAACAAATAAAAATCTCCCTGGATAAAGGCTGTCGAAAGAAAAATGTTAGGACCACTCTTTAACAGCAGTATCGCCTTATCCATCAGGCAGTTTAGCACCGAGTCGAAAACGTGTCGAAAACTTTCGCGACTAGCATGTTTTCCTTCCACAACCAGTGATCGATTTCGTACACAGTAGTCAAATATAGTTAATAAATTTGTCCAGCATCAACGATTCAGTACTATTGCAATTGATCACAGATTGCTAGACCAAAGCATCAACTACATACAAGGCAAGAGATAAAAATCAAACCTACCTGCACCTCCTCCCCGTGGACAGCGTAGAAGGTCAAAGGGTGCATCGCAGGGTGTTGCAACAATAAATTACTACCAGGGTTCACGATACCGTCGTAAAACATTTCGGACGTGAATTTAATGATGTCCTTGTGGGATCGGTAATTCTGACATAGGTGTATTCTACAGGGATGGGTCTGCGGGTACATTTTGTAGATCCTCTCGAGCAGGCTGACGCCGAGACCTCGTTCGCTGGCCAGGTTGCTGTAGATCTCCGGCGCGAGTTGCATCTGATCACCGGCCAGGATCAGACGGGTTTGTGGCGTGGCCATGGACAAAGGTATCAGGACCTCGCACTCCAGCGCCTGAGCAGCCTCGTCGATCACTATGTGGCTGAAGGTGAGGTTTAGGTGAGTCAAGGAACTAGCCGTCGCCAAGGTGGTCACAACCAGGTTGCAGTCTCGCAGGTCCTCCTCGGTCGGGTCGCGGAAAGTATGGTTGTCCTTCATCAGACTGTACTCGAGGACCACCGGATGCACCTGAAATCGGGCGGATGAATGGAGAGCCGTGCCGCGTTGCGCACCTAACGATCTCGCGTTTTCGGAGGACATACCGTATTCTTTGCTCTGCCCTTGTAATAGATCCTAATCGGTTTCAATCGAGGACACTTCTTTGCCCAGTCGTCGAAGAAATCCTTCACGTACAGATCCGCGGCACTGTTGCTGTGTGTGCAGAGGAGTATCTTGTGCTCGGCGCTCTTCGTCAACAGGATACAGAGAGCTTCGGCAATTGTGTACGTTTTTCCAGTCCCAAATGGACCCAGCAACAAAAGGGGCGGCATGGATATGCTCGTGGGGGCCGTCATGATACCCACGGCCCTTCTTTGCTCCGCGTTCAACACAAGCTCTAGCAACATCCATTTCCAATACTGGCTGGACGTTTCCGCGTTAGAATCCAATTGCTCAAAAATGTCGCTCTCCTTCAGCTCTATCTCCTCCTTGCTCAAGAAAATCAACCCCACGTCCGGCAAACTGTCCACCGCCTTATGCCATTCGCAGAACGGCAAACGGTTCAATACAAATTGCACCTGCACCATCAAATCCATGTCCTCCTGTAATTTCAATGCTTCCACGCAGTCCTTCGACAGTCTGATGTACACCATGTGCGTACACTTGTCCTCTATGTAGGCCTCGTATACCGTCGAAGATGTCATGCCCTTCGAGAAATGTTTGAACAATACCGTGTTGCAACTTCGTAGGAACAGCCGGCCACTTTTTGTATCCTCGGAGATACTGCGGCTTAAGGGTAACTGTGAGAAAAATTCAGTGTCAATCTTTTCAGCCTTTCGTAGGCAGAATGGAAACTTTTATGAGAAGAGCATGGTAGGGATTAGAGTTATATGTAGAACTGCTAATATACTAATCTCACCTGACCAAACAGCCCACCGGGTTCTGCGTATTTAGCGATTGTGGACGCGTCACCCGTGGAACTCAAAATGTAATGACAAACGAGACGCATGTGAGCTACTATATTGTATCTTGCTAGCTGTTCGTGCCTGGCTAACTCTTCGATGGTGATTAATTCATGGAGGCGACCCCTGTAATTCTCCAGTGTTAAATGCTCGTCCGTAAGGGTCTCTTGAGTCAGGGAGAAGTTGTTTCTATCCGGATAAGGGTATATCATGGACAATTTCTCTTCTTTCGGGTCTCTCGGTGGCACAAATGGCGATTCAAATTTCCGCAGTTGCACAGAATCGCTGACCAGGTGACTCAGGTGATGAGAGAACTGGTAATTGGTGGCAGTGAGTATTCGTACGAAATCCTCCGGTGGCAAACAGTCCATACATAGTCTCTGAAGTATGGCGGGATACTTTCCAAAATAAAAGATAACGTTCTGCCTGTAGGTACCGTACCGGTTAGCAGTGAATCCAATTTTGACATAGTATTCTTTGTTAGATTTGGTCGGCCTCTTAATCTCCTTGTTGCACCACATCTGACCATCCGTTACTCCGATCTCGTCCACCTTTTCCGTCACAGACTGCAGGAAAAAGTTCTGAAGATTCTGGTTCAAGGAAAACGCTACTCTTTCCAACCTTTTACCTGGATAAACGAAAGACCACCGTGTCCACAACCATTATGTAACGGTGACGCATCAAGGACAAAGAAAAATACATATATAGGTACAACGAGTCGACGAAACAGAGATCGAATGCAACGCTGCTGGTTGCGTCTAATGTTCATGGTCTGTTGTGTTGTTAAGTATTTGTGTGTGAATGCAAGTGAGAAGAGATACACAGAAAATTAGGGAGTTATTGTGAGGTTCAGTAGGACTCACCGCGCGCCCAAATCCGGAAAGTCCAGGTGTGAATAGTCTTGTTGGTCGTCGACCGGCAACAGAGATTCGGATCGTGGGAGATTAACACGTCGTCTGTCGGTTTGCAAGTGATGATCGTTTCCGGGTTCTCGGACTTGATCCAACAACGGTGCAACTCGCCGGCGAAACCATACGGAATAAAGTTCTTAACCTCTCCGTTCATCGCGACTATGTGATTCGCCATGGCCACCGACTCGAACACCGTAACGAACGTGCAGATCCGAACACCTGTTACTTTACTACATCATACCACCGACCCTTTATTTACGCTCTCGGAACAATAAGTTGTACAGGGTACGCGACGCTTCCAACTACTGACAGAGCACTGTGCACCGTGCGCACGCGCGAACAGAACGTCAAATTTAACCGCACCCCGCGCCATCTACCGACTCCATCGCGCTCGAGAACGCGAGAGTGACTTTACCGACGAATTACGGGTAGAGCAGGGTAGAGAGAGAAACGAGAAACCATTTTATCTGGAAAATGGTAATATAAAATACATCATTCCAACTACATACAGTTCGTAGAAACCAAATTGAATGTTCTCTTCTTGCATAAAGATTTGAATATTTCGTATTTTTCCTGATGTCTACACTGCGGATCTTTATGCATTTATAGTAAAATTGAATAGATGAAGTTCAAAATTGTTGAAAAATTTTAAAAATTGAAGATGTCAATATCTATTGTATGATTTCTCCGCTATTGAAATCATTAAGGAAAGAAATAACATTCAATTTGAACATTCCGTTTCTATTTCTTGCAATCGATGCAGACAATTTTTCTTTTCTTTCGTTCTTTATAAATAATTTGAACAAATTGGAAATAATATATTGACATAGCTGAATTCTTCTTTCAATCGTTCCGTGGACTTGTGTATGTACAAAAAAAATATGATCACGTGAATACAAACTCGTAAGAATATTATTACATTAATGATCTGGCTTGTCTAAATGATTAAAAGAAGAAATCCATGTTTATTTACCTGCTGTTCCCTGCACAATTACACATGCATAAAATCTGCGGTCTAGTGATTAGCAGTTTTCAACTATATATGCACTGGGAGAACGGTTGCGTTTCTTGATCACGTGCCAGTACAGTACGTCATTGTCTTTAACAACAAGCCAACAGTTTTACGAACTGAATACATACCCACTTTCGAAGCTAGTGGGCGATGTAAGCACGCAAACATTTATGGTATCGCAGTCCTGGCACCCCATTTTATTGAAATCGAAGGGGACCTCGTCTGGAGCACCCCTTGTTAATCTCGAGACTTAGTCTTGGAGGATTAAGAACCACCCCCCGTGCAACAGCCCCGCAGGAAGGGTTGTCGCCTGGGTCCTCGGTCTAAATCCATTACCAAATCCTGATGGCAGAAAAAACGGTTTAAAAACACCGAGGCAAGAGTGAACTCGCGAACTCGCGGAAGAAAAAACAGCTATAGAGAGGATGGGGTGTACCAGAGGGATGGAAATAAACAAGGGGTGGAAAAACGATCAGAGCAGAGTCTCTCCACAGCGGCTGCGGCACGCAATCTCCTGGAAATTTCAGGGGAAGATTCTCATGTAAATCGCGCAACGTTATCGAACCACCGGAAGTGGCTAAATGACGATCGCCATTATCCTGCGGGCCTGGCGAACGGGTTGGCGAGGACACGGCTGGATAAGGGGATGGCGTGGGGGTGTTTCGAGGGTGAGCACGAGGCTGAAGAGTCTCAGCAAGAGGGGTGGTGGAAGCGTAGGAGAACTGGAGGAGTGGCGTCGCGGTTAGCCCCCGATGGGTTGAAAGCTTTCGAATCGTCGACCATTTCGTGCGTTGCTCGAGGTATTCTCCTTGATACCAGGCTATTCCATTTACCTTGGCGCCGCGCCGTGAAACCGGCCCCGGGTGAAAGGGGCTGGAAAAAATACGGGGAAATCTGACAGTCATGAACGCGCTGACCAGTTTACAGTGTATCCACCACCGAGATAAACTATTTGTCTGTTTTCGAACATCGGGCCCGTGGGAAATCGAAATCTGCTAGGGCTAGGACCGTTCACGCCGAGCCGTGACAACCGAAACTAAACCGTGAACCCTTCTTTTCGGCCTCCACCCACGAAACTCTCCTCGTTCGCGATCAGAAATCAAAGTTTATCGACGGAACTCACTCATTCGATCAAATAGTTTTCGAGTTCAACTGAATGAATCATGGACACACTGCAGTATTATACAATATATATTTTATACAGAGGGTGGTTTTCTATGGTGCTTCTCTTCGTCTTTTGTATTTTAGTAGCAGATTGGGAGTTTGAGAATAGTTTCCGTAAAGCTTTTAAAAAATCGATCCTCTGCTTTTCTCTTGTATTTTACTAGTGGATTGGGACTTGGAGGAATAGCTACAGAACGTGTACGAAATGGAATACAGATCATGAGAATAGAGGGTGGTTTTGAACTACGAAACTTTGGGAAAGCTGATTTTCTTCTTCTTTTGTATTTTACTGTAGCGGATTCGGACTTTGAGAAATGGATACAGGATGTAGCAAATGGAATAGAGATGTAAAAGGTTATATTTTTGTAGTGATTGTATATTTTCGCCGGGGAAAATTTGCGAAACTTCAGACCAGGCCTGGCCAACCCAAATGGTTTCACGGGCCACTTTGATGACGCGTAACGTTATAGCGGGCCGCACTTTAGGTAAACATGCTTTTAAAAAATGTAATACAAATACAAAATGAATAAAACTTTATTGTTATACTATGATTCAATATAATTAGCTCTCGAGTTTTCATTAATGAGATATTTGTTTATCCTTTCTTTCACTTAATTTTTCTAAATCTATATTTATGTTCGACGTTGCACATCTTTTGTTAGCTGGTTTTCTAAATTGGCATCAGTTAATGAAGCACGCGAAGAACTCTTTGTAAATTTCATCTTCGAAAAAAATGTTTCACAAATATATGTGGATCCAAAAGCACTTACTAATATAAGTATTGTAAATATTAATTTTTGATATGGACGCAAAAAATTGTTTCACTCCATTGTTGCACTGCAACTTAATTATATTATAATTATAAATCGATTATATTATAACAATGACACTTCATTTATTTAATATAATATTTTTTTGTGTGCATACAATGAGAAACAAAAGTTTCAATAGAAATATAAAATCGCCAGGCGGGCCGCGGATTGGCCAGGCCTGCTTTAGACTGTAAAATTTCGTTCGTTTATACTTTTATACGGTCCAGAAATGTTTCTCAAAAATTATAGAACGCACGCTTGAGCAAAATTCAAGACAATTTCCATGTTTCTCTAAAACATGAAAAATGCATTTTCTTGATCGTCCGCGCAGAACCCACCAGCACTGTTTATTGTTAGAGATACCCGGCGCTGAATCATTCTCGTTTTAACATACTTCGCGTGGTATCGTTGTGTAGCAATACCGTGACGAATTACTGCTCCCATCGACGATGACTACGTGATAATTATAATGAACGATTTGCATATCGTTAGCCACGCTGAGTATATCATTCTTGTTGTTAATGGTACGTTAATGAAGATCATTTTAGATGAATTATCAACCATCCTGATATCCTGTTTAAAAAATATATACACGCACATAACGCAGTCTAAAATTCATAGCATCCAAAAATCAAATACACAGGAAAATGATCCTTTACCGAATCCGGGCAAAAAGTTCTCTCCATGTGATTTCATAGATTGCAAAAAAATGAATGAATATATAGTACAGTTGGCCTGGGGATGATTCTACATAAAAGAAAGAAAAAAAATTTGGGATTGTTACGTCCCGGAGTCTGGCTTGCGCGAAATTATTGTTCCGCGACCCATTCCCCTTACTGGACGATCAAATGCGATACAACCTTTTGTCCACGCGGCACGTACGTCCGACGTCTGACTGGGAACCACGACTTTCGCGGACACGCGGATACTACTTAACGCTTACAGGTAGTAGATTCGCCCGAAGCGCCAGACGAGAGCTAGACAATTCGGACGGCGCGGCGCGGCGCGAATCTTCGCAGGGAAATGTTTAACGACTTATCGGACAATCGGATGAGAACTGCTCTCGTTGCTCGTTGACGGCTGCAATCGAATCAGGCTGGGCCGCTGTAGGGAAAACGATGATCCACACTCGTTCTGGGAAGATCGCGTAGCTGGTGGTCCTCGGCTGACGGGAATACCTCGTGGCTGCTGTCCTCCGTTTCTCGTCCGTTGACGCGCGCGAGCTTCCGTGATTGATAATGACGACCGGCGCGGCGCGGCGCGGCGTGTGATACTCGTGTTAGAGAATGCGTCGAATTTGATATATTAAAAGAAAGAGAGGTTTCTGCGTTTCCCGTTGAAACCAGAGGAATGCACCGAGCAGCTGGGTAGGCTCAGACGTGCGAGTTGGAAACGCAGAAACAGGTAGAACGTGAATCGAAAGTAGAGTATCACAAGCGCGAGGATGTAGGGAGGTGAACTAAGCGAGACTCACTTATTAAATTAATACTGGGATTATGTTTGTAGCGTACGAATTAAGATTACAATGAATTAGAAGCGCGTAAGAAGGCGGATGAGAGCGAGGACTCGTCGGAGTCCTGACCGGGACATCCAGGAGGCGACGTGCCTCGCTGGAGTCTTGACGAGAGTGTCAGACTGACTGTCTGAATCGAACTGAACAACTGAACTGGCTGGACTAACTGAACTCGTTTTGGGATCGGGGGGTCGAATGTATAGGTGTCTTATGGTCTACGCTATGTGTCGGATGTTATGAGATGTGCGATTAATGGTTACGGGGAATGCTACGTGATACGGCTACGGGGAATGCATTAAGATATGATTATTATACAAGGGTTAAGATAAGAATGAAGGTATGGTATGACGTGAGATTCGGATGTGGTGATCGGAGCGGAGTATGATTACTTATATCTAACGAATATTATTAATAATTACTGTTACAATATCCTACTCTTATTAACTATGCTTATAACCTATGGCAACACGTCGGCAGACGTGACAGGATAACCCTTCTTTCATCCGAAGCTTCGTTTTCGAGAAAACTAGTTCGAAAATGCAGGGAATACGCTCAGGTGCGTCTGATCATGACCAACCAATTCTACTTGGTGCATATACATATGCGAAAGTACGCTACGCGAACGTTTTTGTACTCCACATTCAAGAAACAGGTGAGGAAATTCTCATCGTTTAAGGGAAGATCTGGTGCAGTATAACCAAAGGTTACAGCAAACTCCATCGAGTATTTATAATACTCACTAAACAACGAGGCTGTCAGATTTGTTTGCCGTTTTGCGAATCGACAGCGATAAACCGTTCGCCAACAGCAACAAGCAAATCCCGTCAGAGGATCCGCGATTAAAACGAGAATCGAAGATAATGGGTGTGGAGGATCGTCTGGAAAACGAACGAAGCCGTCGCGTCGTAGTCGGTGGGAGGGTGGTATTTTTCACGGGTTCGCGGTGAAAAAAACACCGGCCGTAGGCTAGGGCGAGAACGGGGTGTGTGCGGGGGCGGTGGCGCGAAAGGAAAAGCTTCGATCGCTCGGGGCTCTCGCATACCATATATCGCTAATTAAAATCTGTCGCGTACACAGGCGGCTGGTGCTCTGTGGAAAGAGAAAGAGAATGAGAAACAGACGGATGTGTACGGGATCGAGGAGCGTCCAGCGTGATCGAAAAAAACCGGGCAGAGGAAAAGCAACCGGAGTTGGTGTGTGGGAGAGGAAGACACGGGGAACGGGTAGGGAAAAACGTTGAAATCCCGCTAACGAGAGGATTCGTTATTGGACGCAGGTGAAATATAAAGAACTGTCGTTATCGCTCCTCCGCCGTGTCCCTGGGGCGCGATACCAGCGTGCCGGGTTAGTTTTTTAATCGAGTTTTCCGTGGCACACGTTCTCACCCCCGCCCCGACTCGACTGAACTCGACTCGAGTCGACTCGGACGTTCACCCGCTTGAAATGCAAATGCCCGGTATCAGTCAGTTATTAGGGAGCTGCTCTTTTTTCGGAACGACCCCGACCCCGACCCCGGCTCTTGCACACGACGGTCTATGACGGGGGTAGTTTATCTGCTTGGAGAGTTCTCGACGATACCCGGGGTGTAGACGACTCACGAGACCGGGGAACCAGGTTTGCTTTAATATGGAAAAATTGGATGGATGGCTGGCCGGCTCGGTGCCTCGAGGATTCTGCCGTGGTACGCTGGTGTCGGTGGATGATCGTGTTTCAAGTGGATGGAATATTTGGTACTTGAAGAATTTTCCTCTGTTATTGTTGTTAGAGGTCTTGTGATTCTTATTGGAGATTACATTGTATGCATATCTTATATTGTATCCTGATGTATCAATGTAACGATCTTTACGGGAAGGTACATTTTTATGGATTCAATTACAGACAATAGAATTAACCCATAAATACAAGCGGTCACTCCTGAAAAAATGATGTTGAGTTTAGGAGATATAAAGACGAATATTACCTTATAAAATTTTATTGTCGCGCTGAAGATCGTTATGGGAAGATCAATTTTTATGGATCAGCTTACAGTCACTGATATTCAACTACATACTAAAATCTCGGCAGGAAAAATTGCCGAGATTGAAAGATCAGCAAAGATCAGCTTTGGAATGAAACGGCGTGCATTGAGAACAGTTCCCAAGCCACAAATGCTAGAAGTTAGCCAACCGGCTCTTCCACAGTGAATAAAGCTCTCTCGCGTCACCCTTCTCCGCCACCTAAGAGTATTTCCATGTAATTATCATTTTCTGGATTGTACACTTCGCTAATACACCGTAGCATAGACCTCCTAATTAACGACCCGACGACATTCGGAAGAGAATTTCGATGGCATTCGGTAGTAGTCGAGTCGCAGACAGTCGGCTGATCCTTTCATAACGGCGCTCGACAATCGACGCGGAACGATAATGGCTCCGTAGTAACGTCGAGGCATTCTCGTTCATTCTCTCTCCCTCTCTCCCTCTAGCACTCCGTCGACTCGTAAATTACGATAAATCAACGTAATCTGTACGGGTAGATGACGGACGTGTCGCTCGGCTAAGTAGTTCGCGGTGTTCGCGGCCCCGGCTGGAATTGGCGTTGTCGTGGCCAATCCCAGGACAGGGGAGAGCCCTGAGCGCTCTGAGCCCTCGAGCCTGGGGAGAACCGAGCCGGCTGGCTTAATAATTATCTAGGAAAGCTCGACTCCCGGGCCCCGATAAATTATTCCCCGCCATTAGATCCCAACAGACTTATTCGATTAAATCTTGATTCAACCGAGCCGCGATCTTCCGCGCGCGCATCCGCCGCGACACGTACTCGAACGCCACCAGCACGTTTCGCTTCCGGCGTCGAAAACCATCCACCCTCTCACACCCACTCGTGCGCCACCGTTGATCACCGTGCTTACAAATGTCACGAAATAATTGACCGAGTCCCTATGGATCACGATGCCAAGTCCCGTCTCACCTGTTTTTCGACGTTGGACACGTTCCGGCCAAGCTGACGAGGGTTGCTGCACCCTAAATCTTTTTTCAAAGTTGCATTGGGGAACCTGTTGAATAAAACCTGCATCTTCGAATTTGAATTTCATCGAAAATAATACGTGCTCTGTCCGGAAAGTAATAATTGTGTTGGAAGTAACACGAGTTTCTTGCAGCGAGAATTAATTTGCATCCGAAGTGGGAAGCGGTCCCAATTATCGTTATCGCGGAGCATTGACACCGATAAGACGGCGAGGAAAGCCGCCGCGCCCGAGGAGAATTTCTTTCGGCTCGCAGACAGATCGATGTCTGCCGGGCTATCCAATTACAATTGGACTGCGATTCGATCGCGATATCAACTTCGTTGCGAAAGATAGGGACACCCCCGACGCTATTGTCCTCGGGGCGACGCGACGCGACGCGACGCGGACGGTTTTCACGCGCCGTTATCTTGCGTCGCGGGAGTCTCACGACTTTCCTCGTTTACCGTGTCGATTTCACGTTTCCACCGTGCCGTATCGGCTCACGAAACTTCGTAAATTGCTTGTGTTACATGAAAACACATTCATAGAGAACGCTGTTAAAAACATTCCGAAAGAAATTCAATATTTTCCCCGCGTTCCCCTTTGAAAACGACTCGCTAACTCGCAATTATTTCAGAGTAAGTGAAATTTTCTTTTCAGCTCCAATGCTTTTAGAAAATCAAGAGCGAAATCAATTTTTACAGGTTTTCGAAAGCTTTCAGACGCTACGAACGCGCAAAAGTTCTGTGGTCTGAGAAAGGAATAAATGTATATATTTGAATTAACAATTGTTCGAGGGTAAACGAAATTTTCTTTCCCATCGCCAACGCTTTTAGAGAACTAAAAGAGCGAAGTCGCTTTCAAATTTTTGCGCGTTTTCTCTTAACACGCTTCGGGAAAATTCATTTTTAAATCCGGACGACTGTTTCTCCTATTTTCGAGAGACGCCCAAAGCGTTAATGCACAGCCCACAAAACGAATTAATGCACGGCGAATTCATTCTTCAACGAACGATAACCGGGTTCGGTGCAGCGAAAGAATCGCATCGGCTCCACAGACGGTGGCAGATCAAAGGATGCGCCCCTTAAACATCCTTGAACCCCAAAAATGCGGTAGCAGGATCCTTCGGGTCGAGTTCCAGCGAAATTTCCGGGTGGATTCGATCGAGTTTCGGCTTCATTTCGCATTCCTCTGTCAAGTAAAAGCGCCCGGAGCAAACACGGGCAAGCGATTCAACAGGAGGGGGTTGGTGGGTATCCTGCATTGAGACCGAATCGTTCGGTTCAAGGAGCGTAAATTGAACGTACAGCTTGACCGGTACACAGGAAGACGAATGGTCGACAACCAAAGCGAGAGAGAGAGAGAGAGAGAGAGAGAGAGAGAGAGAGAGAGAATGTGTGTGGGTTGGATAGGATTCTGAAACGACGAGGGTGGAAAATGGTGGTTTCGAGAGGGCGGGGGTTAGCGATCGCGCGTTAATGTCGCCCGGGGTAAGGTCATTAGGATCCGTCGGGTCCGGTAGGAAGCAACGACAGCTATCCGGTGACGGTCAGGAGTTGTTCAGGCACGATTGGTTTCTCTCGTAACGAGTGGACCAATCCGGGAGCTGCTGCGGCCGGATGTAAGCCTGTCGCGCTCCGCCGCAGCTGCGGATGTCAGGTGAACGGTGTCGACCGCGCCGGTAGAGTCAGGCGCACCTGGCTCGTTTATTCCGGTAATTTATACGACACCTCGTCACTTACGCCGACCGACGCCGGTCCAGAATCGATACACATCCTTTCCTCGAATAGCCGGTGTCCTCCTGGGGGCAGGGGCTCGCCGATGGGGAGGACAACCGAGTCTATCGGTCGCTTCGACATCCGGAGATTGCGTGGAAAGACTAGGGTGAGTTTCGCATTCTTATGCAAAATAAAAATTACCTGCGTTCATTACAATGGCCTTATCGAACTCACCGTGAGAAGTAAAAAACATCTAATCTAATGGAAATGGGTATTTATAATTCAATGAATAACGCACAAGAATTCAAAGTATCTGTCCGTCCTTTATTCGACCGAAGGAAAAACTAGTCAGAAGACGTCTGTACGGTTGGCAAGCCGAAACTGAACTGAAGCTAAGGAGAAAGTTTTTAGGGGAAAGAAAAACCCCTGTTGGGTCCACGTGAAAAACAGATGTGGGAGGACCCTTAATTTATTATTCAGGGCCTCTTTGAATTTGAAGATAGCAGGCGTTCCACTTCTGACCTGGCCGGTGACGAAGACCCGAGGACCGTTAAAATATACCGGGACACTCTTAGTATCCTTCAACACTCGACTTAATTTTGCAGATGTTCCAACATAATCACTTCAACATAAGTCCTAAAAGCGATCATTTCCCTGTAAAACCAACTTTTGTTATTTACTACTATTCCACATTGAACGTACGCAGTTCATAGACGTGACTGAAGATTTCTACGACTCGCGAGTCTACAGTCTACAACCTTGTAGTATTTACGTGTACCCCTTGCGTTCCCAACCTTGCGTTTACAAAACTGCTGCGTACAGAGAAAAAGCATCGAAACTAGTACTTCAACAATCCAATAATCACATCCGCTTCCCGAACATGAAGCAGTTATCTGTTTTTGTCAGTCTGTTTTCTCTCGCGCGAGTACAGCAACAGCAACAGCTTATATGTACATATAGATGATTGCTCTGAGGTGGTCCGTGCTATGGACATATACATACACACTATATTCATCGAGACGAGTCAGTGCAGATGAACAAAACATCAGTATGCTAAGCACGTCGTAGATGCAGTGGCCCTAACACAATTGGCTTCATCCGACTACACTGACCCTGCCCTACTTAAATGGTCCTACCCAAATGATTATAACCGTACTGCTGTGTGAATCCCCATACAGCTTCTATTTTCATAGACTGTTCCGCAACGAACAACGTGCCATATGTACCATATATTCCTTCACCAATGAAAAAGATTTTACTGCAATACATCAGACTTCGTTGGAACAACTGCGCTGGAAAAACTAGTACTGCTGGTACTATTATACATTTATGACAAAAATTACAATAAATATTGTTACGTACGGAGGCTTTGCCTACGTGACTTTTACTACCTTCTTGGAACCACGTGTTCGTGCAGGAGGTCCAGCTCGCATGCCCAAATAAACAGTTTTCCCCTTATGGGAAAGTGCATACATCTGGAGGACATAGACATATCCTCCAGATTTCCATTTACCCCTACTACCATTTTCCGAGCAAGTTTGCTACTATATAAAGGGCTCGAGCTTGGCCACCGTGGGCTTAGTTAAAGACTGAACACGAATCTGTACGCGTCTAGTAAGATTGGGTCTTATTCCCTCTTGATCATAGTAACTTTAAAGAAGTTTCGAAACACGGTGTTCAAGGCAAGTCAATCTATTTACCCCCGCATTTCTCAGTGCGTCAAAACCGAGAGCTCGGGAATTAGCTTCCGCGAACTATACAATACATAACAAGTGTATTTCCACCCTCTTTATTATAGAATATATTGCACTCTTGATATTAGATATTTGAGAGTCTTTAATATCATTCCTACATCCTTTAAACTCCAGTAGCTAGCAATTCACCCATCTCGATAAACCTTTACCGCTCGAGGTTTACCAATAATTCTTTACAAAGTTACGAGAGCTGATCTTTCAAATATCTTACCCTTTACGAAATCCGGTGACACCCGGTGGTGAAATAGACACCGGCTAGTTCACGATCTCCTATCTAGTGGCGATCCGGTGGTGAAATAGACATCGGCTAGTCCACAATAGACATCGGCTAGTCCACGACAACCCTTTCCTAATCTAGTGGCGACCCGGTGGTGAAACAGACATCGGCTAGTCCACGACTACCCCTTTCTCCTAACCTAGTGGCGACCCAGTGATGAAACAGGCACCGGCTAGTCCACGAAAACCTATCCTGTGACACCCGGTGATGAAACAGGCACCGGCTGGTTCACGACAATCCCGTTCACACGAACAAACCTCGGCCACGTCTTTCCGCCAGCCCTCGGCTCGTGACAATATTAAGAAAAATGTACAATGAAGGACTGATAAATATTTTTCCAGTATATTAGAAACTGGTCGCACAGAAAAGGAGCTTCTGCTTAGCATCGGCGTTCGAAAACTTGTTTGGAAAAAACCGCAGCGTCTATCAGGGAGGATCCCGAGGAAGCGAAATCGGCGAACGAGCGGGGACTTAGGGTAACGCGGCGCTAAACAGTTTTGTCGGGGTCGTGTCGCTTGAGCCTCGCTTAAGGAGAACTCGTGTCGAGGGGGAGCAAAGAGAAAAGTAAAGCAGGAAAGTGGCGTGGAAGACGTGGCCCCGGCCGGGCTTAATGGCGGTCACAATTCTAATTAAGATAATACTTCAGCCGCGTTCTTCCTCCCCTCTCTCTCCCTCTCCTCGAAGTGGGAGGGCCGTGAGAAAGTCTGCGAAAACCGCGGTATACTCGACGACACCGGCCTGCTCTCTTCGTGTCCTTTGCGGTCGCCACGGCGTGTAACGTCTCCACGGAGTTGTCCCGCGGCTCGTTCCCTCTGATGGAAGCAATTAAAATAATGGCGAGGTCCTCCACGGCGACGCGCGACGACGACCACGTCGACCTGACGCTGCAACGTGTAACCTCACGAAAGTGGCCGGGCTCGTGCTCCCATTATCCAACGCGATCCTATCGGGGTCTGATCGATGCAATCGAACCGGGATCTTCCCGTGTTTGCCTCCCAACTTACTCCTCAAACTCCCAACAATTATTTCTTTCCTTCGAGCTTTCCTTTTTCGCTTGCGAAATTATTTACCGTGTCCAATCAGCGCTCTATCCATTTTCTGCTTCTCTTTGCTCTGGGCCTTCACACGTTGACATGGTTCCAAATTATTTCTAATTCTCGAAGGTACTTCGATAGATCCATTGATCTTCATCTTGCATCTGATTGATTCTCTCTGAACTTTAGGAGCCTCTCGATATAATAAACGAACAAGTATATTTTGCCATTGGTAAAACTCTGTACACGATTTGTATCGTTTTAGAAAATTGCGTGAAAGCAAAGTCAATGAAAAGATTCATGGAACAGTTCCTATGAATTGTCGAGATTTTAATGGACAATTTTGCAGGAGATGTAGCCTCCAGCGAGTAAAATGCAATCGTTTGTTAAGATTAAGAAAAACGGTCGGCCGCGTCTCTGAAAATGTTAGTGGATCGAAACACTCGAGAATCCCCGCCCGTAAGTACCATTCTGTAAATGCATGTGTAACAACGCCAGCCACCATCCATCCCGACAGGTCGTCGCAATCATCCGTATTTCTCTCGTCGCGTGCGTCACCGTCACCGTCACCGTCACCGCCACCGGTACGATGCTACTACATATACCTTCCATGCAATTTCCGACAGGAATCGTCGTCGCGACGAAAGTTGAGGCCCCTTCTTTCCTCTGGGGAAAATGGAGCTGCATTGTCCCGCGGTGCATCGGTGCATCGGTGCATCGGTGCATCGCGCGAGCCAAGGTGCGAACCGTTGTTGTTGTCACACACATGCATGCGCTTCTCAATACCTATCGACAATCCCCACGAGATCGACACGTAACTTATTTAATAAACTAGAAACGGAGGAGATCGTCCGTCCTCCAACTGTCTGCTATCATAAAATTTCGTTTATACTTCCTGTACAAAGTCTCGTTTAAATTCAAATCGAAGTTCCCGGTGTTAAATATGTATGTATTCGGATTCTATGGCATGGCGTTCGGATTTGAATCTAATTACATCACTGGCAACTTCGAATTTATATTCGGGATCTTATTAATGGTTATGTTCGAACCGTAATGGACAGATTTGAGTTTAAATCATACCGATGCAAATCCGAGTTTGGATAGTCGAATCTAAATTCTAATTCAGAGCTGATGTAGATGTTGCATTCTAGTCGGAATTAGAAATCCTATTATTGGATTGGAGAAGCCAATCATGAAGATAATATGTATAACAAAACGCTGCGTCCGGACGCGCAAAGGAGATCCCACCTTTAGAAAGATCCCCGGCTCTGTTACATCCCCTAAAGCCCCGTGTAAGGAATACATTCTCCGGATCGGATAATCGGCCGCCGCGCCGACGGCAATCAGCCGCCATATTGGCGAGTCGGTAAGACCGCGACAGGCGGTGTTAAGGGAAAATCGTTTTCCTTCCAGTGGAACGGCAGGGAATCTCGGGGGGAGGCGGTGCATCATACCGTTTGCGAATTCCGTCGAATTAGTGCCGCGATAAAGCACGGTGTTTCGGCCGAGTTTCCATTTCGATCACATTTGCATGAGCGTTCCCCTCGTTATCTCGGCCGGGCCGATCACGCAAATGGCCGTTCTACACCCTTCCGCTGTCCTCAATCTCCGAGTTGAACGACCGGATAAAACGAACAGCCGAAAGAAAGCGCGCCATCACCAGGGGGGATCTCCGATCCGGGAATACATTGTGGCTCTCGAAATGAAATTGTCCTTCCCTATCGTCCATCCGATTTCCCCCCACACGTTTCTCTACTCCCCGCGTTTCTACCTCGTCCTCAAGGCCCTCAGCCTTGTACTTTCTCCTAATCTCCGAGATTTCTGATTTCTTCCCTGGTCCCTGGACCTACGGCGATCCCACTATTTCTCCGCGAGATCAGGATTATCAGAAGTTCGAGGTACTCACGGCGGGACACTGGGGAATGATTTACGGCGCCGGCGGCGATCTATGCGGAACACGTGGCCGTGAATGATCGCGGTCTTCGTGCGCATGATAGCGCGTGATTTGGGGAGGGTCAACCAGGCCTCGGGGAACTACTGTGCCCGAGTCCTCGCTTTTCGTAATTCTTCTTGATGTTTTCGGCCTGAACAATGTTGTGACGGCCAGATGAACTGATGTGTCGCTCTTTCGCATTTTTCTAATGGCTCCACAGTTTTATATTTTACCTACTCGTTGTAGGCCGAAATTCGTCTCCGATCTTTTCCATCACACATCGAATTCAGCCACAATCGCGCAAACAACGGTCGAAACTTCACCGCGGCAGTTAAAATTTAAATTCGTCGACGATCATTAACATGTGATTTTAAATTCAATGCTTCGAGGGACCATCCTCCTACTTCCAATTCGCGCGCGCACACTGACACACACACACACACACAGAGGAGAGAGAGAGAGAGAGAGACATATTATACCATTAGAATACAAATGTAACGATCGAAATGCAACCTCGCCTACAATCATCAAAATTTAAACAACCCCGTAAAGTTTATCTTCCGGTCCAACAAATATCATTCCGTCGAAAACTAAAATTCAAATCTCGACCAAGAGCTTGTGGGCGCACGCGTCCCCGCGCAGTTTGAACCGAAAATACGATGCCGGGACACGTGAAATTTTAATTAACGAATTATCCGTCGTTGTGTTCGAGGACTGTGAAACAGAAACAGGAAGCGAACAGTGAACCGCTAACCGGGAGGAGAGGGGAAGAAAGATCTGGAGAAAAAAATATATAAATGACAGGAAATGAGTTCTCGAGAACGTTTTAGATATATACGGTTTGCCGGTCCTCGACGGTCCCTGGTGCGACGCAAAAAGAGGGTCGAAAGGAACCCGTAGAATTAATCGAGGTCGCCGAGTTCGAATCTGCATGCGAGCCACGCGCCTCTCCCATCGGCCGACGTATTATTACGTCGGGAAAAGGGGAACCCAGACCCTGCCTCTGGCTTTTCCGCGCCGCACCGGCTGGAACGATCTTCGCGAATTATCTCTGTCCCCGAGGGGGATGTACGGGGGTGGATGCACGTCGAGTGCCGGCCAGGCCACCACCGGCCGCGCCCGTCGGTCGTTATCTACGGCAGGCAGTTATTGCCTATTGCGCCGCGCCATGCCGCGCCGCGCCGGTTCCCGGCAAAATAGAGAACAGGACTGAATAATTCCCTCGTCATCTTGCCAAGTCCTTTGTATCTCTCTTTAAACCCCGGAAACGCAGCCGACGCGACGTGTCGCACCGTGTTGCGACGGGGTCGCGATGGACCCCGAATCATCGGTCTTTGTTGGAAAACGCGATCGCAATTCCACGGAAAATCGAGTCCCGGCGACCCAGAGAATCGCTGAATCGCGCCGATCATGGCCAACGGGAATGCAGCCGTCGCCAACTGACCGATACTTCACCGTTGAACCGTGTCCGAGCACGTTTTTAATTAAAGCCGCCCGGTTGACCCTAACCCTAAGAGGGTTAGGGAACGCTCACAGTGGACCCGTTTTCGCTCGACGTCCGACTTCAGCCCACACAGACGAGCGTTCGGGACCAGGATTGCCATATTTTACTCTCGCCAGGCCCCTTACCCTTCCGCCTCTCGCCACGCCACGCACCGTACCTCGTCTTTGCACTCTTCCCACTAACGCCGGCGACAGTGGCGACACGCTGGCGTACGGTCGCGTCAGCGACTAGCCAGCGTTAGTGGGAAGAGTGCAAAGACAAGTTACGATGCGTGGCGTGGCGAGAGGCGGAAGGGTAAGGGGCCTGGCGAGAGAAAAATATGGCAATCCTGTTCGGGAGTTTCGGGAGGCATGTGTTGCTGTCTTTTCGGCCGATTTCATCCGAAAAGGTGCTCACAGTGGGCCCGACATCGGACGAAATGGTCAAGGTCAGCGGGGTGCCGAACCTTTTCGAGCGCTTCGAAGAAGGGTAACAATGGACAAACCCCATGGGGGCCCGACATCGGAAGATGGTCGAAGGAGAATCAGATCAGTTTGTTTCTCGCTCGACGTCGGACGGTACAGCGTTCACTTTAATAATTTTCATGTCGCCAATTTTGAAGTATCCGTATTTTTCTTTAAAAAGAAGACACTTGGGGCTATATTATCATTATTTTTATTTTTTCAATTTCCTGGTGCTATGGTAACAATATGCTCCTGTTTAAAACAATTGCAAAATAAACTATGAAAACTACTATTTTTCCAACTGAAATAATTTTTATTAAATACTCTTGTGGTTCCACTCTATGAGCACCCAAAACTAATTTCCATCGTTTTGTTAGTTTGGCCGTTATAATTTAATGAAAAACTTGTGACACCTCATACTACACGTCCGTAAAACCATTAATTTTCAAGATTTCAAAGAATTCTCTTTGAGATACGTTCATATTTTACTAAAGACATATCCTAAGTTGAACAGAATTCGAAACAGTAGTCCTATTTCGCATAAATAGGACTAGAAAATATTTCGCTGAAATAGAAATACTGTTTCGAATTCTGTTCAACTTTGGATATGTTGCAGTCTTTAGTAAAATATGAACGTATCTCAAAGAGAATTCTTTGAAATCTTGAAAATTAATGGTTTTACGGACGTGTAGTATGAGGTGTCACAAGTTTTTCATTAAATTATAACGGCCAAACTAACAAAACGATGGAAATTAGTTTTGGGTGCTCATAGAGTGGAACCACAAGAGTATTTAATAAAAATTATTTCAGTTGGAAAAATAGTTGTTTTCATAGTTTATTTTGCAATTGTTTTAAGCAGGAGCATATTGCTATCATAGCACCAGGAAATTGAAAAAATAAAAATAATGATAATACAGCCCCAAGTGTCCTCTTTACGGACCCGTTTTTAAAAATATGGATACTTGAAAATTGGCGACATGAAAATTATTTAAAGTGAACGCTGCACCGAAAGACAAGCGCGCGGCGGGGGTCCTGTCGGTCGACGTCGGTCGAAGCTAGAAGAATCTCACAGGCGAGCCTACCCACACATTTGAAAAGTCTGGCCGATGCCTGTGACATCACAGTTTCGTCCGATGTCGGGTCCACTGTGAGCGTACCCTTAGACTGCGCTGACCGATCCGAAATGGTTTTGCGATTTTTTACTGGGTAGCTGGTTAATGTTTACGTAGTGTTCCTGATTTCTCAACATTTTTCGTTTCTCGAGAAATGAGAAATAAGACTATATTTCTCGAGAATTCTCGCGAATTTTTAAGAAAATAAAAGAATATTGGAAAACTTATGATGTATGGATTATCGTTGATAATATTTATCGAAAGCGCAAAAAACATTAACTCAATGTTTATTCCTGTCCAATATGTACATTAGGGTGGACCTAAGCTATACTTGGAGAAAAGTTTTTATCGAGATACAATGCACGCAATTATCCAGTGTTGTTCCTTTAGGTGAGAAAAAAAATTTGTGCAAAGTTTGAGATCGATCGGATAAAAGGATGAGGTGACGTACTTAAATTGAAAATTTTGAAAATTGTGAAATTCAGCTTAACTATGGAACATGGTAAATCGTTGTATTTGTCTTTTTTCTGAATAGGAATATAGAATAATTATATGACCTCCTTTAAGTAAAAATAACGTTGACCTTGAAATTTCAAAATATGGTTTCCAAAAAAATTTGTATACTTTGCCATTACATTTTCCTAATTGAACAGTGCAAATTTCTCCTCTGACATTTTTTCGTATAATCACAAGTAACAGAGATATTTAAATACCTACATTAAAATGTAGCATGTTTTGATTGATGGTAGGACATACGTATTTGTTCATTTCCGAGAATATGTTATAAAATAAATGAGATTCATAAGAATTTTCCTGGATCTAAATTTCTCGAGAAATACTGTAATTTCTCGAGAAATGAGAAATAACCAATTATAAAATTTCTCGAGAAATTCTCGAGAAGGAACGCTATGTTTACGTATGTTTTCAGTGTATGTATACAGTAATTTAGTTGATGGAGAAAGTCTAGGTCATTATTCGTTCTCAAGTGAACGTTTTGAAAAATCGAAATTGAGTTTGCTTTCAGCGATTATTCGGTGCATCGATGAAAGAATTGGCCAACCGACTGCTATCGTTCCGTTCCGCGAACTTCCGTGATCTATGATCGAGAGGAGTTATCGCGTTCGGTGGACCCCGCAACATCGCGAACTTTCTGCCCAGGAGTTGGGAAGTTAAATTACTGGAAAAGCGAGGAGCCTATCTTCTTAACAATGCTAGAGGAAGCTAGTCGAACGGTGTTGTTCGAGGGGGTCGCAACTTTCAACACCGGACCGCCGCCGCGCCGGGAAGTTTTCGCGTGTTGTACAATTCGCGAGTGCAACAACTTTTCCGCTTCGGAATCGGGTCCAACGGATACACCCACGACCGTCAAAACTTTTCGACGGGACGGACGTACGGATTGGTAGCGGGAACGTTTTCGGGAGGGCTCTCGAATATTAGGGGCAAAAGAATCGATAGATCGACGTTTCGAATACGATCGTTAGTTTAGATTGAAATGCTGACGGGCTAATGCAAATTGAAGCTTCAGCCGCCTCGTCGCGGAGCTCGGATTTAAGCGAAACTATAACGGGTCCGATTCGAATGAAAATTTTAATCGACGCGCGACCTCGATTAAAGTTTCAGCGCCGAAATTTGCGCGTCGGACCTGTTATTTAAAGCCAATCTCGATCTGTCCGGTTTAAATTAGCAAGCATCGAGTTTAAATGCGACTGCACATTGCCAATCGAACTATCCGGTTTACAATGGGCGTGTTTACACCTTTACACCGTTACACTGGAAGTCAATCTTGAATATTAATTGTAGAAGTAAAAGTGATAATGAAGAAAGATGCATCATAAAAAAAATATTCCTCTGTAGAACTATTTTTTAAGCATATGTACTCTGCAATATTCCACTGTATGCTTCCCAAAATTGTCAGTAGACTGTTCGCGTCCTTAATTAAAATTATTTTGCAATTCATGGGCTGCTTTGCGAGCTAGAGACGTGGAAAATGAATGTTTATATTGGTCGAGAGCTAAATTAAATTGGAATTGAGAAAAGCATGGGCCTGTGGACGCGAGGATTTCTTTTTGGAAGAATTTTGTCTGGCTCCGAAATAGAATTAATTAAATCCGCCTCCGACGCGACGCGACGCGACGCGACGCGAAGGCTCGTGCTCGAAAAGCAGTAGGTCGAATAAATACGTAAACGCGATAGGAGATGGCGCGAAATGAGAAACGGTCATTGTTTGGAACGGAAAAATGACGACGCTCTCTGGATCGTGTGCGACATCTGCTGAATTACAGTAAAACGGGGGTTGGTGTGCGACTCGGTTTTCCTGCAACGAGCGGGGGATTAAATTAAAAAGCGGCGTCCACAGGGCCCGTGTCTCGTCGTCGCGTCGCGTCGCGTCGCGTCGTTTCGGTCAGGTTCTCACGCGTCCCGGATTCCCAAAAATTAATAAAGGGGTAATCAGCGGCGGGGAATACGAATCAGCGTTTCCACGTTTCTGCGACTGTCGCGTTAATTAAGTATCGCGTTGAGTCGTCGGCTTAATTATTGCGAAATTTTCATGGAGCACCGCGGAGGATTTCCTTCATCCCTGTCCGTGTTACAGTGCGATGCGAAATTTATGAAACGGTGTGATAAAATACCGAATAAAATTTCCTACAACAGTATTAAACAGTATTTAATTATTATTACGCTGCGGATCTCTCTGCGAAACAAAAATTGTCTGTTTTAATTGCAGCACGTAACACCTTCATAGACATTCACTTATTTTCTTAATAACGAGTTGAAAGTAATACAATACTGTTTCGCATTTGATCTGCTAATTTTTTGCCGTAACTGCATAAAATCCGCAGTCTATTATCTACCTACGTCGACCGATCGTAAGCGGTTTTACAGTTTCACGGGCTGCAATTTTATTCCTTGAATCGGATCATTTTTATGAATCGTCAGCACATGAATTGTGGGTTTAATACCATCTGAAACGCGCTTGATAAGGCGGCATCGGATATGGAAAGTAACAATTAATATTTCCGTTTTCAAATCGACAAAGCGAACGTTTTAATACCCTTCGGAGTCGATTCTCCATTCTGCTGCAATACTATTTCATATTAAGAAATCAGCAGTTCAATTACTTCATCTCGTCAATAACTCGTTAGGAGAGAAAAGAGTTCCATACTCATTGTGAGCTTATTCTACAGATGAAATATTGATTGCAGGGGAAGAGCACATTCTTGCTTATTACTAGTCTGCGGATTTTATGAATTTACAGTGAAAATGCGCAGGTGAATGGGAGGCTATGAGACAAAAGTCATCGAAAAGGGATGGGAAAGTATTCCAACCATTTGTGTCCTCGGGTTTCTCCTTTAGAAGCCCAGGCGCAGGCACCGTCGCTTTCGTCGGGTGGTCTCAAATTACTGTTCCTCTCGGCGGAAAGTCGCTCGATATACGGGGTGGGACGGAAATCGTCGTACAGCCCAGCAGGCGGTGATTCTACATAAACAAAAAGATAAGAAGAAACATTTGGTATAACGTTTCCTTGTCCGAAGCGTCGTTTTCGAGAAAATCGAGTTTGAAAATGCAGCGAATGAAAGAAAGCATATGAAAATGCATATACCAAAGCACGAGCCCAACGAATCTTCAAACTCGATTTCTTCGAAAACGAGATATCAAACGAAAAAAAGTTATTCCTCTTCTCGATTCGTTACTAAGTTTCTACATGTAGAATTCTCGCCTACAAATTTCCGCCACCCTGTATGTATAGCGGGACTCGAATTCCCAAAAGAAAGAAAATTTCAGTCGGACGTGGACAGGAAAGCGAAAGACCAAAGTGTTGTTCCGTTGTTCCCAGGAACGTGGAGGATTACGCTAGGGAGCATGAGGAAGCCTCGAGAAACATTCAGCAGTACCTGTCGAATCCAATCAACGCTTATCTGCTGGTAAAAAGGCTGACCACCGACTGGAAACGAGTCGAGGAGCTGATAACCCAGGACGTTGGCAAGTCTTTCGTCGCGAACATCACCAGCTCGCGAAGCGACCTTAAATTCCCAACTGACGAGGACCTTAATGGTGCGGCCGTCGCTCTGATGAGGCTCCAGGACACTTACAAACTCGAAACTGCACAAGTCGCCAGGGGCGTGCTGAATGGAGTCCAGTACAGCACCGGATTAACGGGTTCGTAAATATATCTCCTCTTGTTCCTTTCCAAGTTGAAACAAATCCGACCCCCCCCCCCCCACCCCTCACCCCTAAAACCGCTGCTTTCACGTCCTCCTCTCCTCTCTCGAAATCTCCCGGAGATTCGCGCGAATTCCTGTTACCGAGTTCTAATTTCGGCTTTTCATTCTTTAGCCCTGGTGTAACGTTACAATTATACAGTATGTGATAGAATTTCCGGTTGGGTTCCTCGAAAACACACTTTTCATGATCGTAACGAAAGCTTTGTGCGAAACGAGACTACATTTTTTAACGATAAGTATATTATATTATGCGATGCGGTTTGTGTATTCTTTATTCCTATCGATTTTCGTATGAGAAAGGAATAGAAAAATTGTTGGTTCGTTTAAAAAAATTAAAAAACAAAAAGCACCATTTTTTCACAATGCATTGTTTGGTCCAATTTGTGTATCGTTTATTCCTACCGATTGAAAATCGAAACGAATTCTACTATAGCTCTCTGAATCTCGATCGACAATTGTTTAAACTACAATTAATAAACTACAATTTACTTTCTGCTTGTGTGAAAACACGTTTGCCTAACCATTTAAAAATGTCTTTGATTAATTCTTACAGACGCAATACTGAAATTTTCTATTCTTGAAAATGGTCTAAATTGAGACCGAAACGTTGAATTAAATTTCATGTGATATTTTTGCAAATTTGCTTATTATTCCAATTGATCGAACCAGTGCGCCGATAACATTAATTGTAGAATTCTACTATACTATATCGTCCAGAAAAAGAATAATTAACAAACTTTAACTATTCAATTGCTATACAAACTCAATGTGAAAACAATGAATCAAATGTTTCGCGCCACATTAAACGGTAAAACTCGCAATTTCCTGGTACAAAGGCGAAAGCTCGGGTTCCAAATAATAATCAGGACCGTCTTTCTGTTTCGAGCCAGCAATTACAGCGTTCGCAAACTTCTTCCCCGCAACGATCTCCCCCGAAATTGCATTAAAACACGAAAAACCGAATGGAAACACGGGGAATGCAAAGTGGCTGAAAAAGGAACGGTTCGTTACAGCGCATCCGCATCTTGTTACCACGTCTGGTCTATGTAGCTCTGGCGAAAGAAGGAACACAGAAGGAGAAGCGCAAAAGCTTTGCGGCGCTGCTTTTTCGTGCTGAATTATTTATGCGGGTTTAACGGAACGGGAGTAGGGGAGGGTGGGGGCAAAACGTTGCGAATCGACAGGAATATTGGCCTCTAACCCTCGGCCGTCCCTCGTTCCCTCGCTTCCTCTCCCCCAACCCTCTAGCCATCCTGCCGATGTTACCTGTGCTTAAAGATCCCTGATATGAATAATTTACGCGATTTCCTTTATCAGCATCCTGTCCTCGTTTCCGCGCGACTCGCCCGCCCTGATTTTGCCGCGCCTGACGCTGCCGCAGCAATTCGCAACTTCTGATGCCGCTACCGTTTCCCTTTACCTTTCTCTCTCTTTCACACTTATCTCTCTTACGGTTCCGTCTTCTTGTCGTGCTTTAGTGGCATTCGCTGCTCACTAGCAACTCGGGCATTTTTGCTTCTTACCGAAGCAAGAAAGTGATTTTTTCTGGCAACATCATCCCCCGTTCGCGTGCATTATTTACAGTCAGCGAAAGAGAATTCTGTGAATATGGAATGCCTATGGAATTATTTACCGCTGATACATAATTAATGCTCCTCCGGCAGCTACTTTTTCCTTCGGAAAACGAAACGACGCAGCGAGATTCGAAGGCTAACAACGTCGAGCTCGCAACGTATTAGGTTTGAAAATATATGTTATATATGAAAAAATTGATATACAGGAATTTGAATGGATCTATGACAGGCTGTCAGTCTAGGTGTCTAGTGCTAAACTCTAAACTATCCAACTTAAACTATAACTATAAAAATTCCCATTTCAAAACAATTAACCGACAGAAAAGGTAATGCTTGTGCGATACGAGAGAAAGTTTCCATTAGATAATCGAGAGGGAGGAGAAGTATCGGGCTGAAGCCTTTGAGTCACGAAAAACGCGAAGAAATTAATTAACGAACCAAGTTCAGTAGCGAAGCCGCAGCCGCGGACGGGAGAAACGCATAAAGAAGAAAACCGAACAAGTTCTATGGTCCGAAGCCAGTTAGAATACATAATAAGAGGATGAAAAACCTTTAAACTTCCGGTAAAAGTTCGAGGATCGGTCGGTGGATCCGGTCCGGTCCGGTCCGGTACGGTCGAGTAGTCGGCGTTCGAAAAATCCAGGAGCGTCCGTCCCCGTTTTTCAATTTTAACTTTCAGATTTCCGACGCTTCCCGCTCCACCAGGTTATTACGAATGTAATTATGTTAATCGAGTCATGAATTATACAGGGTGGGCTCAGAGTCACGGAACAATCAAGAACCGGGCGACCTTTCGAGGAAAAATAAAGTCGAAATCGTGGAATAAATTTTCCCAGAAGTTTCGTTACTCCGGATGGACGAGTTTGAAATTTTCATATGGGAGGACGCGGAAGACTAACGGCATTGGTTCAAATTTCGGATGGTGATCGCGGATCTCGTTTTATTTTGCAGCCAGCGACTGCTTCGAACTTGGACGACAGTCTTATCATAATCGTGATTACTATCACACGGTGCTGTGGATGCAGGAAGCCATGGATCGTCTTCAGGAAGAACAGAATGCTACAACCACATCGAAACCGGACATCTTGGAATACCTAGCCTTCTCAACGTACATGCAAGGTTCTTGTTTTAATTTGTATCTCAACCAGAACGGCTACACGTAAATTTGAAAACGAAGTCAGACTTCAACGATTGTATTCAACGATGATCTAACATTGTAAGAAGCAAAATTGGGGTATGGATTCGAACAGCAGCAATTCGAATGAAAATATTAACGAACGAAAAGCAAGTTTAAACGTCACCGGTGAAATCGAGTTTGAAACGGTTGCCGGTTAAACGTAAGTTTGAATTGTAGCAGGCGAAATTGAATTTGGAACATTGACAGAGTTAAGTGTAGATTTGAATTGCAACGGTCGATTTCAAGCGCAGCCCAGCGACGATTAAATATAAATATAGTTTTCTAACGGTGTTGCGCGCAAGTTTTCATCACAGGGTGAAACTACAAATTTCCCAACTGATAGTCGAAGGCCGGAAACTCTCTGCCCGTGAAATTCCGGTTCGAAAACGTTACGTTAACGGTCAAATTGAAATTCCGTCGTTGAACTGGAAATGCATGTATGTACATACTATGCAGCGACTGTAAATGCAACAGGAGACTTTCGGACTCCGTTTTATTCCCCCTAAAACTAAAGCGAACAAATGTGTCCGACGAATTATGCAAATGATTTAAGTTTGCAATTTTGTATGCCGAGGAAGTTCGGCCGGTGAATTAAAATAACAATTGTTTTGCGGGTTGCGGCCGTCACGTGGCCGAGGATTTGCGACGCTGCGAACCGGGGAAAAAATTTCGCAGTTTCATAAAAGTCGCGCGTTATAAATTAAGAACTAAATTGCTCGCACATCCGCAGTTGTTACTTCGTGACTACGAAATCTAGACATCCGCCATTTTATTATCGTACTTGCGCTTCAGAAACCACACTTTACTTTTCACCGTTGCATTCAAATTCAAATCTTGACTGGGAAATTCAAGTTCGTAAACTCTGACTACAAGACCGAAATGCATATTCTGGCTCTAGTATCTATTGTAAATTTTCGCTTCGCATTGAACAACCACGCTTGTAAATCAATTACAATGTAAATGAATTCTTTATATGTACATACAGTAAATTCTCTATAGTCGCAAACTGGGCGTGCACGATAGACGCCAATAAAATATCCCCTCCAACTCAATACACTGATCTCGGTTCGGTATATCGGTGTGAACCACTACTAACGCGACGCGGAGAGTCGCAGTCGTCGGCACAGTTCAAACGCCCGTGAGTCATCATAACGTTATACCAAAATTCTATCTTCTTTATTTTCCATTATTTTTTCATGGGACTTTCACCAACATATTCCTGGCATTTTTCTAATGCAAAATGATACCAAACATGATATAATTTGAACTGAATTTAGTAGTTTAATTGACGATGAGAGTTTCGAACGCAAGGAAGGACAGCGTATATGAAAGAAAGAGAAGCGGTGAGTCGCAGTCGCCGCGCCGCGCCGCGCCGGCACAGTTCGAAGGCCCGCGCGTGGTCTCGCGTTACACGCGCTGTCCTTCTCTACGTTCGGCTCGGTCTTTGAAGCTCGAAAAAAAGTAGGACCAAGATCGATAGATGCAAAGAAATCCCCCCGAGGAGTTTGCGGCTATAGAGAATTTACTGTATTCAGGTGCTTTTACGGCGGGCCTCCGCGGCCCGGGTCGCCGGCGCCGGGGCCTTTTCTCGTAAATTTTCGTGCGGGTCGACAGGCCCGCTGTTCCCTGCTGTGCGTGGCAGAAAAAGAGGTCTCGTCTCTTCACGGTTCGTTTAGGTAAACATTAGCTTCCCTCTAAGGCGGCGGTAGGATACCTTCATTTTGTAAGTAACCGTGAAGAGACGAAACCTTTTTTTCTGCCACGCACAGCGGGGAACAGAGGGCCTATCGACCCGCACGAAAATTTACGAGAAAAGGCCCCGGCGGCCCGGGCCGCGGAGGCCCGCCGTAAAAGCACCTTTATGATCATCCTGAAGCCTTTGAAGCATTTGAAACTTCGTTAACACTGGTTAAATTCATTATCACAAACACAGCCAGGAGCAGAAATTATTTTCAGATTCTAATTGAAATTTGTAATGATCATAAATGAATTGAAATGCCTGGCTGCAAAGCTTAATCGTAATTGTAGTTCCTGGGAGCAGACTGCAGTCGTTAAATCCAATCTGCAGCAGCGTTTCGGGATCAACGGGATAATTTTTCATACTTCATTATAGTTTCGCGAACTAATACCGTAAAATCCGAAACACTGGCCGTTGGGCAAACTCCGCGGAAGTATTAAAATCCCGAAGACACTTGAAAGCTCGAACAAAGCGCTAAGTGTATTTACAAAACAGAGTGGTCGAGCAGGTCTCTTAGAGAATTTAATTGCCATGAAAATTTCCGTCGCGAACCCCGCGCGCGCTTTGAATTTCCGCCCGAGACTCCAGTTTGTTTAAAGCTCCATTAAAACTTCGCCATCGAACGTATCACGTTCGAATTGGCCCCCTGGAAATCTCTGAGGTTCAAACCACTGACGGTTAACACTGGTGCGAGCCGCTAAATCACGGAATCACACGAGTCGTAATTTGTTAATAATCACCGTTGTTTCGCTGCGCGCGTACTAGTGAATTGAATAGATCGAATTCGGTGGAAGATGCCGCGGTTCCTCCTTGAGGGGTTCGGGACCAGCGGGCTGCTGGTAACGCGATTTGCTAATGAAATGAATTCTATTATGCAGGAAACGTGGCGCGAGCTTTAAGCATGACAAATGAGCTTTTGGAACTGGTGCCGACGCACGAGCGGGCTCTGGGCAACCGGGCTTATTATCAAAAGGAGATACAAAGCAAGGCGAGCCAGTCCACGAAGAAACGCGGAGAAGATGGACAGGATGATACTGCCATGCCCGAGCAGGTAACGCCATGATCTTTCAACGATTACGATTTTATTGAAATTCTTATATGTATGTATAAGAAAATTGAGTTATTACAGTGAAAGCTCCTTCGTTGTCCAAAGGCCGGGGGTTTGAGCGGACAACGACCGTGCCCGGACACTATTTTTGATTTATGACTGCGTCTTTAGTGAAACGGCTAGTTAAATGACAAAGAAAAGCATTCGCAGTCAAAAGCGGTCAACTGTCTGGCTTTAAAAAACTCCTTATTTCCTTGCCATATTCCTTTCCTATTGTTCTCCGTTCTGCGCGGGTCTAGACAGTCCTGGGACACATTCGGCGACCAGATCCACGCAGGTCCAATCCTCTCGTTGACAGTAGGCACTGGACCAACGATCGTGCCCACGATTCAGGACAACGAAGGAGCGATTACTGTATTACTTTTATAAAAGTTTACTCTGTAGAAAATGAAAGGGGGAAGAGCACTGTTCTTTTGCTACGTTTTCCAGCACTTCACCGTTAACGAGGAGAAAGTGAAATCGTGGGATGAGATGTCGGAAAGGGAACGGTACGAGATGCTCTGCCGCGGCGAGGTCTCGATCACACCGGATATGAAGAAGAATCTAAAGTGCCGATACGTCGACCGTGGAATACCGTTCCTGAAGATCGCGCCGCTCAAAGAGGAGGAAGCGTATCTGGACCCGAGGATAGTGATTTACCATGACGTGATTTACGACGAGGAGATCGAGACGATCAAAAGATTGGCGCAGCCCCGGGTAATAAACGTTCATTCGATGTTTCCAATAACTTGTGGACCGGCCACAGCCTTTGATAGTTTTCTCGAAGCGATTTTTAGGATGGCCTCGGACTTTCAAAGAAATCCGAAAATGTTTCCTGGAATGTCGTAGTGATTTTCGAAATTTCTGGGAGATCTTGCGCAATTTTATAGTTTGAAAAAGATCTCCAAGTACAAAGATAAGATCTCATCTTTGAAGTTGTAAAACGTCCTCGATCTGTTAATTGATTATTGTGAATGATTTTGGTTGGTCTCGTTTCAGTTCAAACGTGCCACCGTGCAGAACTACAAAACTGGTGCCTTAGAGATAGCGAATTATAGGATTAGTAAGAGCGCGTGGCTACAGGAGCACGAACATAAACACGTGGAAGCTGTTAGCAGACGCGTGGAACATATGACGAGCTTGACTGTGGACACGGCTGAAGAGTTACAAGTCGTTAATTACGGTATTGGCGGCCATTATGAACCGCACTTTGATTTTGCCAGGGTGAGTACCTCACTCTTGAATCGTTCTCTTTGAACGATCACATCTCAAGAGTGAATTCATATTTTATGTTCAGAAAGAAGAAACGAATGCGTTCAAGAGTCTGGGAACCGGCAACCGCATTGCTACTGTTCTATACTACGTTAGTATGCCCTGTCTCCGTCTATTCATTTCTTTTTTTATCATTTCTCTTTTCACTGTACTTGCTTCAAGTGTTACTTTTGTTTTAACCTCGAAGGGTAGTTAACAAATAATATTATTAACTATTGGGTTGGCAACTAAGTGATTGCGGATTTTAAATAAGAAGGAAAATTCAAAATTTTTACTTGAAAATATAACTTTATTGAATTAGGTATTGTCGGTTTTTGTCGATAATCTTCTGCCATCTTTCAGGCAGTGTCATAATTCCATGTTCATAAAATTTCTGATTTTTGCCAGCAAAAAACTGAATCAAATGAGATTTTACATCATCAGCGTCATTAAGAATTTTACCACTTAAGGAGTTCTGCATGAAACGAAATAAATGGAAATCTGAAGGCGCAAGGTCAGGGCTATATGATGGATGTGACAACACATCCCAACCTAGCTCCAATAATTTTTGGCGAGTGACCAAAGATGTGTGAGACTTTGCCTTATCATGATGAAAAACAACACCCTTACGATTTGCCAATTCTGGCCGCTTTTCTTGTACTGCATCGCTCAGTTTGGTGAGTTGTTGAACGTAGACGTTTGAATTAACCGTTTGGTTTCTTGGTAAAAGTTCAAAGTGCAGAATTCCTTTGTAATCCCACCAAACTGACAGCATAATCTTTTTTGGTGAATCTCAGCTTTTGATGTTGTCTGGGCTGGTTCATCCTGCTTCACCCGCGATCTTTCTCGATTAACGTTGTTATAAACTATCCACTTTTCGTCGCCAGTAATCAGTCGTTTCAAAAATGGATCAATTTCGTTGCGTTTCAGAAGCGAATCGCAGATGCTAATGCGTTGCGTCAAATGAATTTCTTTAAGCTGATGGGGGACTCATAAATCGAGTTTCTTAACATAGCCAAGCTGTTTTAATTTTTTTCGATGCATGTATGCGATTCATTGAGCTTCTCTGGAATCTCACGTGTTGTGCTATGACGGTCTGAATCGATAATGGCCTTGATATGGCTTCCATCAACTTCAACTGGACGCACAGTGGGACGAATGGCCGTTTTAGGTGGAAAAAAGTCATGTCAAAAAATAGATATAACATTCATATATACTTCTTTGGGAATGTTCACTGACCCTAATTATACCCATAATAATTCATTTAACAGCGATATAAGCATAGAAATTAATACGTGAAAACTTCAAACCGTAATACGGCGAAATCGTACGTTTATATTCGCCACAAAGAAAATTGTGTCACAGCAATAAATAAGAATCTTTAAGCTTCTATGCACGATTTTCCGTATTAATATAAATAAATGATTACATTAATGTTCACAAAGTACGTTAGTAAAGTCCTTTACAATAATTTTTAGACATTGTTTAGGTACCAGTTTTCTACGTCATTTAGTTCACTTTAATAGAGCAGAACTAGCATGTCTGGGCGAATCCGGTCTTGAAACTTTTTTTGTTTGTAAGTTCAAACTATACTAAAGAGATTCTAACAAAAAAAACCTGCGGAATGCTACAATTTTTTTAATTTCTGTATCACCGTGCGTACGGTGCGCCGCGATAGTGGACTGGGCATGCTAGGCGGGAAAGCGTCATATAAACACACGGAGAGATAACTCACACCTCCAACTCAGAAATGTTTATTTCTTCTAAGAGTCACAGAAGAAATACATTTAGTGCCTTCAGAGACGTGAAGCAGAAAGTATCACTTCGTTAGACTTGCAGCAAGCGAAATTCTTTTCTTCTGCAAGCTTGCTTAGAAAACTTACCTTTAGTTTTAATCAGTAATTTTTCATCATACATTTTTTCTAAGTGCCATGGAGAATGTCACTACCCGTAAGTACCTATTTCATCATATATAAGTTATTTAAATAATGTTTTTCGTAAATATTTTGATGGTTTTACAAATACCATTTTTGTATGCCATGTAACCCACGTGAAAATTGAATAACTAAAAAATGCTGAAAGATCTTGACATAAAATTTGCATAGAAGTTACTTTAGACTGTTTAAAATAAATTCTCACAGAAATTAGCTGCTGATATCTTCTACATTGATGGCATTTTATTTTTTAGATTCAACTGTTTCAGTATCGAAACTAGACATTTTTGAATTATGGCTATCGGATAGACATTCCAAAAATATAAATTGAATATACAATTATATCATAAATAAATTTGATATAAAAGATGTCACCACACAGTTCTGCTAGCTCAATGAAATGTAAATTGGGAAAATTATTTAATCAGTTTAAGAACAAATGGGAAACTTGCTACAGAAAGAAGAATATCTTTGTGAATAAATATAATATATCAGCTGATTACAAACTAACTTGAAATTAGAATTTGATTGTTATATAAATAAACCAAGCACGTCTGGCACAAAAGGCTGTATATATGTTAAATCTAATTTCTTGACCTAACACAAAATTTGAATCGGTTTCAAGAAGCGTGATCTATGATTTTTTTCCACCAAGTTCAATTTTCTTAAAATTTCCTTTATATTAAAAATCGAGTGCTAAAAATTGATGATACTTTATCTATAAAAAATACACATACAATTAAAAAATTTTTTTGCGATTAAAATTACCATAAACTAAAAGATTGAGATCTCCTCTTTACAACGACACCACGTACGTTAACATCACTAGCCGCGTCTGATGCGTAGGATTTTTTTCCACCGAGAATAGTCATTCGTTCCACTAGGGGACGGCCAGATCGTTGTACATTTTTTAATGAAAAATCGCCAGAACGAAATTTGGCAAACCAATTTTCACACTGCCTTTCTTTCAAGGCTTCGTTCCCATATACGGCCAGTGTCGCCAGAGAGGCGCCGAAACGGGCGATTTTCATAAGCCAGCCGTACAGCCGTTGAAGCCAGTAGAAGAAGGCACTTTTCGATGCCTGCGCCACGAAATGTCTGTGCCGGAACACTGATATTATTTTAGTGTGCGTCTCACTGATGTATGCAGGGTGTCCCAAAATTCATTCAACAGCCGGAAACGGGAGGTTCCTGAGATCATTTGAAGCAACATTTTCTTTTGCAAAAATGTTATCCGTGGCTTCGTTTAGGAGTTATTAACGAAAAACACTGACCAATCAGAGCGCGACCTAGACGATAGTTGGCACAGTCGACCAATAGACAGTTGGCGCGCCGGGCCGACTGTGCCAACTCGCGTCTAGGTCGCACTCTGATTGGTCAGTGTTTTTCGTTAATAACTCCTAAACGAAGCCGCGGATAACATTTTTGCAAAGGAAAATGTTGCTTCAAATGACGTCAGGAACATCCCCTTTCCGGCTGTTGAAGGAATTTTGGGACATCCTGTATATACTGGGTGCTTAGCAACAGGTGGGAGAAAATTTAAGGGGTGGTTCTCGACGATGATATAAGACGAAAATGAAGAACAAAAAAATTGCGATTTCGACTTGTTTATTTAGTTATTAACAGTTAAAAATCCGCCTAAAATGCTGCAACACTTCTAACAAAAGTGTACGTTGCGTACGTCACATAGGCGCGCGACAGACTCGTATCAAGTGACAAACGCATCATACCTTGGTTCTCATTTGGGGCCCCAGCGAGGTGAAAATGTTTAAAAGATCGTTGGACGACATTGAACCTACCTACTCGTTAAAATCCACAAGAGCATTTATAATATCCGCCCTATGGAATTATCGAGCAGAAGGGGTCAATGTCCTTCGACTTTTAAACTGTTTTCACACATATCCACAAATTCTTAATCTGCACTGTTCATAACACCGTACATAATACACTGGAACAAACCACACATATGCTCTAGCACTATTTTCAATATCATACACACGCACTACGAGTTTACAGAGAGTTTGCTGAGGGGAATGAGGAGAATGTAAAGAACATACTGGTAATCCTTTCATGTTGAAACACTGCACTTTTTTGAACTTGATTTACGTTGCGAGACTCGCTCACAGACGAAACGGACATCTTGAGGTCGTGTGATTTCTGCGAACGGAAATCTTCGACGCGTACGAGAGAAGAATCGTCCGTACAAGCTAAAATCCATATGCACACTGATTCGAGACAGCTGATGAGGTCAATGCCTGAGCCAGATCGATAAAACAAATGCCGATCTACAACAGCAACTCCCGCCGATTTACAGCAAACGCGCGCCCAAACATCGCGCGTTACTATGCCAATACATTGTGTGTCCTGTTTCCACGAACTTCGCGATTCTTTCTCATTCTGGCTGTGACCGCCAAATATCTCATGTGTGTGCCATTGATCACATCAGCTGTCTCGAATCGGTGTGCATACGGATGCTAGGCTTGTACGGACGATTCTTCTCGCACGCGTCGAAGATTTCCGTTCGCAGAAATCACACGACCTCAAGATGTCCGTTTCGTCTGTGAGCGAGTCTCGCAACGTAAATCAAGTTCAATAAAGTGCAGTGTTTCAACATGAAAGGATTACCAGTTCTTTACATTCTCCTCATTCCCCTCAGTAAACTCGTAGTGCGTGTGTATGATATTGAAAACAGTGCTAGAGCATATGTGTGGTTTGTTCCAGTGTATTATGTACGGTGTTATGAACAGTGCAGATTAAGAATTTGTGGATATGTGTGAAAACAGTTTAAAAGTCAAAGGACATTGGCCCCTTCTGCTCGATAATTCCATAGGGCGGATATTATAAATGCTCTTGTGGATTTTAACGAGTAGGTAGGTTCAATGTCGTCCAACGATCTTTTAAACATTTTCACCTCGCTGGGGCCCCAAATGAGAACCAAGGTATGATGCGTTTGTCACTTGATACGCCTGTGTGACGTACGCAACGTACACTTTTGTTAGAAGTGTTGCAGCATTTTAGGCGGATTTTTAACTGTTAATAACTAAATAACGAAGTCGAAATCGCAATTTTTTTATCCTTCATTTTCGTCTTATATCATCGTCGAGAACCACCCCTTAAATTTTCTCCCATCTGTTGCTAAACACCCTGTATATATCAGTGGTGCGTCTGCGCGTGGCGAAGTGAGGCAAAGCGTAGAGCTCCACGGGTGATCGCGGGGTGCGAAGGGAAGTATAGTTCAGTCTGACATTTGATGGCGCCTCTTGCAAACTGGCAAAATCTTCTTCTAACGAGCGTCAGGTCAGGCTTCTCCTATCCATAGTATATACAGGGTGTCCCAAAACTCCTTCAAGTCCGGGAAATGGGAGGTTCCTTAGGTCATTTGAAGCGACATTTTCCTTTGCAAAAATGTTATCCGTGGCTTTGTTTAGAAGTTATTCACGAAAAACACGGACCAATGAGAGCGCGACTTGGCACAGTCGGCCAATAGACAGTTGGCGCGCCGGGCCGACAGTGCCAGCTCGCGTCTAGGTCGCGCTCTGATTGGTGAGATTGGTCTGTGTTTTTCGCTAATAACTCCTAAACAAAGCCGCTGCGGCCATTTTTGCAAAGGAAAATGTCGCTTCAAATGACCTAAGGAACCCATTTCCCGGACTTGAAGGAGATTTGGGACACCCTGTATATCAGTGCTCTTACTCTCCTCCTTTTCCCCTTCCACTATCCCATTCCAGCTCCATGCGCACACTCCAACGTCCCCCACTAATTGTAAGACGTAGATCACGGTGCCCGTGCCGTAGATTGGTCTGGTCATCAGAGAGGGGGTACCTGTATTCCCCTCGATTTTCTCGATCTGGCGACACTGTATAGGGCACATAACTTCTTGTATACTTGCGATGCATTCTTGCCTTTCCGAAAATAATACAATAAAATATGGCTGAAATGCGCGTTTTGTTCTTCCATTTTTAAATTGGGATAAAAACGAAACTAAATAATTAACCGATACCATTTTCTTACTAATTAAAGTTGGAAGTCCAAACAACAAGAAAAAATATAGGTTAGGTGCTTTGAACACATTGACAAAACAAAAGAATGTGCTAAAGCCATCTATCGACAAAATCCGCAATTACTTAATTGCCAACTCAATAAATAAAAATAAAATCCCGTTGCTGTATATTACCATCTATTTTCTTCAAGTATCAATTTGTTCTGAATCTTGAACAATAGTTTCATGTTGAGTGAAATAATTACATTGAACTTCCTTCGTTCAGATGAGCGACGTGGAACAGGGTGGCGGCACCGTGTTCACTGCTATCAACATTTCCCTGTGGCCAAAGAAGGGTAGCGCTGCATTCTGGTACAACTTGAAGCCAAACGGCGAAGGCGACTTCAAGACCAGACACGCAGCCTGTCCGGTGCTAACTGGATCCAAATGGGGTATGAAAACAATCCCAACCCTCTCTCATCCTCTATCAACAGGGAAATCTAGTTGGTTCTAACGCGCGCGTTATTATATTCCAGTTGCAAACAAATGGCTGCACGAAAGAGGTCAAGAGTTCCGAAGGCCCTGCACCTTGGAGAACCAAGCCGCGGACGAGGCAGACGTCAGGCATTGAATCTACAATACATCGAATCGACGGATCAACAATTTTATTAGAAATGGACGAGAAGGAGATCAATCTCTTTCTCTGTTCGAGAACGATAAAACTTACAACTTATGTTGTCAAATGTACAAGGGGACATTGACTTTGTCGTCACAGCGGAGTCTCAAACAAAAATTCGAAACTTTTCTATCGGCCGCGCGAGCCTCGAATATTCAAGGTCCCGGATGTATCTATTTGCAAGAAGAACGTCGCGTCGCGTCGTGTCTAACATCCCCTTTCTTCACAATCGTTATCAAGTCGTCAAGTTTCGATCCATCGTTTTCTTACTCGATCGTTTGCCAGGCGAACTCGGGAAATCGTTTTGTGGTGTATCGACACCAAGTCCGGAGTCTCGTAACGTAAACGATTCTTAGCTCTAGAGTTTTTACCGAAGCACAGCATTTAAGTGGTAGCGTGCATTAGGAGTTCAAGCAATAAAACGTTGCACGTTTCGGCCAGTTTGTCTGTGCGGGGGTCGCGTGCTCGTGGATTGCGGGAAACGAGCACGGGGCCCCCGGAACAGTGTGATTGAATTCGCTCCAGATAGAGGAGAAGCGGAATCAAGCATTCCTGTGTTCATCATAGAGTATTCTAATCGCATTTTCACCGCATCGTTCCTTCTTCTACACTCTACACGTTTCTCGCCCCCCACTTTCACCGGGTAATCCTTTTGTAAATAGTAGTGATATAACCGAGAATCTACGATTCCTTGAAGACCCACAGCGTGTTGTATACGAATCGCTTGTATAAAAGGGAAATAAAAAGAGGAGGAATGAAAGAGAAAAAGAGTTTATCGATGAGAATTGTCTCGGCCATGGACGGAGCATAGAATAGATCTCACCCATAGGTCTCGACACCCCAGGAAGCTTCGAAGAGCTTTCCCTACCGTCTTTAACCCATAAAGAATGGTTTTAAAGTCTCCCCCTTTTAATGTAAAATAAAGCATCTTAAAACATTTGTAAAAGTACTTCTTGTAGACCCATTAATCTCTCTACAACTCCTAACGGAGCTGTTCACTTCTCTATTTAAGTCTATTTTTGAAAGAAATACTTCTAATTAACAAATGAAATTTGATATGCCTGAAATACACTAAAACAACCTTCTAAAGAAACTGATCGATCAATTATTATCCTGTTTGGTTTGAACGCTCTAATATGTCATGTGATACGAAAACGCTGACTTTTGAATTTGAGATTGGAGCCGAGTTTAATTGTTTTAATTAATTTTCATTTTGAAACCGGCAGAATTCGACCATTTTCAATAGCTCTAGATGAAAATCTTTGATAATTCTTTCAAGTACGAGAGACTCACGTCTCGTCGTGTACATTATGTTCGTTCTCGTGATACGTTGCGTACAAGAGCTATAAAATGTTAGGTCTATTTTATGCCTGATTCATGGTCACGTCTCTTTACACCAGTGATATTGACCTTAGCATGTAAGGCGTTATTTGTGAGCTTCGATGTCCGTCGTCGTTTCGGATGAAAAGAATCTATTGACATTATTCAGTAGAAGAAAGAAAAAGACATTCAAATAATCGAATAGTACGTACCTTAGATGCCGCCACTGTTCTTCTCACCTTCCTCTTCCATCGAGGCGAAGCGCGAACAGCAGTCGTGCGCGCGGGAAATTCAAACGTCTCCTCCCCCATTCAACGTCGAACAAAGAAAGTTCTTGTAAAATGTTCACCGATATTAACCGCGGACACGAGAATATGTTCACGCTACTTGTTGCCTAAACGTACGAGGTTGTTTCCACAACAACAACTGGAAACAACTTTTTGCCTGGCAATCTTTCAACAAAGATATTCCACCAAAATGTAAATGCAGTAAATGCATTTTGTATACTTCAACTTATTGTTAGACTTGAAAATTTGTTCGACAATGTTTACGGGCGAAAAGTTGTTCCGATTGTTTCCAGTGAGTCAACCTTAAAACCGGGAACGAACGACAAATTTTGTACGATCGCGAGCTCAACAATTAAATCCGTATGCACTCGAACGTTTAAGAGCTGTTTATTTCCCTTCGTCTAGTAGATACCTGAATCCTAACACGGCCGAGCAAATGTTTATCTTTTCGTATATTTTATACATGCTTCAATGAAATATTTACCTACTCCTGATCGTGGAATCAAATCAGTCAACAATCTTCATAACGAAACACTTATAAACACGTTATTTCTCGAACATCTTCTACTTTTCCCGCACTAGAATTCACGCGTCGGCATTGAACGAACGACTTGAACATAACCGCGATAGAAGAGAATATGGCGGGAATAATACACGCGTTGATTGGCTGAGCGTTTACCATCCGTAGACTCGGACCAATCGAGTCGGTGTTCACCCAGCATCTCGTATAAGCGCCGCCATGTGTCAGAATTATTTACAAAAGTTTAAACTGAAGGGTGCGTCCCAGTGATTTTCCAAGTTTAAATTAATAAAGCGTGTAACAGTGTTGAAAATATGTGTAATTGAATTCTGAAGCACTGCTGGTTTCGTGTTGGTGGATTCAGGGACTGGTTTTAATCCGAAGTAATTATCTGGCGGTAGTTATTATGGCACGACACAGTTATAACCTCATCGTTAAGATCATTGTTGGTAAGCACAATTTTTTTGTAACGTATTGTAAAATAGTGGAAAAGTACTATTGGAGTGAAATTCGAACGTAAATAGTACGAATGTAAATAGTACTATAGGAGTACGCAATCATATCGTTTGTTTCGACGTTCAGTTTTTGAAATTGAACGGTATCGATCCGCGTGCCAATCAAACGAACATGATCGTGCGTTGTTACGGTTCACTGTTATCGCACGCAATCGTCGTCGTTGTTAGACCGTGTGGCGCGTGTGGGCTGTCATGTCGTAGCGAATACTGCGGTGATTAATCTGAACGGATCGCCAAACACGTTCCTTGCGTAACGCGTAACGTGTAGCTTTTAAGCTCGTTCGTAACGATCATTACCTTCATCCTACTGATAAATTATAAGACTCTCTCAAGTAATAAACTTTACAAATCCCTCGAACTATTGGTTATTGCTGCCTGAACTAACTACCCGAATTCCCTTACACTGGTGCATTATATTGCACCGGGAGGTCGAAATTTCCCCTATAAAATACAAGATGGCGGGTGGTAGGAGTGTACATTGATTTATTTATTATTTATGGTAGTATTTCATGAGTTATGTGTGCATGTACAGGGTGTCCCAAAATTCCTTCAACAGCCGGAAATGGGAGGTTCCTGAGATCATTTGAAGCAACATTTTCCTTTGCAAAAATGTTATCCGCGGCTTTGTTTAGGAGTTATTAACAAAAAACACGGACCAATCAGAGCGCGACCCAGACGCGAGTTGGCACAGTCGGCCAATAGACAGTTGGCGCGCCGGGCGTGGGTTTGGTCCGTGTTTTTTGTTAATAACTCCTAAACAAAGCCGCGGCGGCCAATTTTGCAAAGGAAAATGTCGCTTCAAATGACGTCAGAAACCTCTCGTTTCCGGCTGTTGAAGGAAATTTGGGACACCCTGTATAGGGCCTTTCACTTAAGTTGAATGTCACAGGGGGAACGTGATAAGGACACTGTGGATGTTGATACAAAATCAAAATATGTATTCTCTGTACGAATTGCAAGAATAAGCAAGAGCAAAATAAACAACTGTTCTCGAGGTCATACATTTTTTTAATCTCCAGGTCGTAGATGTTTATTTTCAAGTGAGACCGTACCGATCCGACGGATTTTATTACCGTCATGTAATAAATATAAGAGTCAGGATCAAGATAAATCCGATGACCTATAATATCGGGACCTTCGTTTAACCTTGAGCACATTGTACATCTTCTTTACAGTTTCCCAACTAATGTTTGCAATTTTATTGTATCAACTTTAATTTCTAATATTTTTTATCAGCATCTCCAATCAGTTGCCGGAATAGATGTGTAAAAACCACACAATCACCAACTTACCCTGAAAGCTGAAGTTCAAAGTGAACGGAAAAAGGATTCCATGAGGGTCAATTATTTTGGAACGTTCAAAAGGATGTCCTCGTGTCCCGATTACACGGTGACAAAGGCTCCAGTGAAACACGAGTCCCCTATTCTAATCATCAAGTTCCAAGGCACGGTCTCTCTCTCTCTCTCTCTCTCTCTCTCTCTCTCTCTCTCTCTCTCTCTCTCTCTCTCTCTCTCTCTCTCTCTCTCTCTCTCTCTCTCTCTCTCCCTCTCTATCTCAGAACGAACTTTGATATTTACCGGCGAAGCTGCAGAGTGACAGGATCGCGCACGATTGTCCGTGAAATTGACGGCGCTTTCCACGGGAAATGACGAGATGAATGCCGGCCCTAATTGCCGGGTTCGCCCATCATCCACTGTTGAAACCAGCGCGGACTGAATGTTGCCCAGCGGAGTCGAAGTATTCTAATGCAGAGGATTGTAATTTCCCAGGGAAACCGAGTTACGCAGACCTCGGGGATCTATCTTCCTCTTTCGTTCGTCGGTCGGGAACATCGGCTCGAGCAAGATAAACATAGTGGGGGCGATACGAAGCATACATCCACGGAATAGTCCTCTGGATCGATCCGTATCCGGTCGTCTTCGTCTTTTCCACCGGTCTCTCTCTCTCTCTCTTCTCTCTCTCTCTCTCTCTCTCTCTCTCTCTCTCTCTCTCTCTCACTCGCTCTCTACACCGACCAATCTATATTCTCTTGCCCTCCCACGCGAGCTGCCCCTTTATCACGGTCCTCTTGCTTGATCAGACCACCTCCGACTGCTTTCACCGAACCTACGCCCCTTCTCTTGCTCCTTTTTCCACCCCATCTTTTCTTCCGTGTCTCGCTGCTGTCGTTCTTCATCCACCTTTTCATCCAGTCCGGATCGCGACTCCGAATTTGTCGATTTTAATCAACCTCATCTTTTTCAGACCAGCTTCAGGAAGGGACACGCTAGATTGGGAAAGTTTCTTCAGAGACGCGAGAGTGTAATTTCAAATTGGACGCACGATTGTTGGAAAATTGTGGATTTTCTGTGAAATCGCAATTTCGTTTCTCAAGAGAATTGCTGGTAGGATCTCTTGGAAAGTTTGGCTTCATCGTTTTTATGGATCCTTTTGAAAGGACTGCCGTTCCCGAAGGCTTTATGGTCTCTCCTGGTTTTTTATGCCAACATTTTTCTTGTTGTAGTCTGGTGGTTTGTACGTCAATATTTAAATAACCCTGCTGATGTGGTACCAGTTTGATAAATGTTTAATTTTGGACACCTTCCTTGATGCCACGTACATATTGGGTTAAGGGCTGAGTCACGCGAGTCCCTCGCGCCTATAGATTCACCGAAGTAGGTTCTAGAACTGACACCAACCTGAATATTTGACCCTGCTGTGCATGGGTGAATAAAACTCTGCTAATTAATAAAGGAGCACGTAATAACCCTGTAAAGAAATTTAAGAATATTCTTAATCCCTCGTTTACTGCTTTAAAAGTAAAATTCATCGTCAAGAATTTTCGTACATATAAAACTTCGGGGTTTAACAGGAAAATCTTCCGCAAGTCGTGGACCCTGTAATCAGCAATCAGAGTATACTTCTCAGCAAAGTCTTCAGACCTATTTTTAATAACCGGAAGCAATTAAAGTTATCTGTCACGGATGTTTTCTAATTTTCCTGGCATTCTACGTCGGTAAACACACCGCAACCGGATCTGCTTGATATTTATTCGCTCCTTTTCCTTCCTACGTTGCCTCGAAAGTTAAACAGGTTTTTCTGCCATGTCATTTTTCTTTGCCACCTTCCCTCGACTTTTATTACACCGACTTTTTCTTCGCATTCGCGGGCATTCGCTTCCTATCCTCCTTATCCGGGGCGGCTGGCTTCCTTTGTTTACGAAGAGATTTGAGTTCCTGCACGTCCTTCGGGCTCGAGCACGCACTCGGTTCGACCCAGTAAAATCAATGTGAAGAGAAAAATTGCAAAATCACCTGTTAAAAGCCAATTCTATACACTGGCAAATTGCTAATTTGTGTAATTAATTTTTAGCTTTAAAAAATTTACGACAATCACCGCAAAGCGAATGATGTTGAAACCTTTTATTGAATTCTGAACTGTTACATTATTTTTTGTCTTGCCAAAATGATTAAAAGAGGAAGTACATTTTTATTTAATCGCCTCGAAAATTTGTTCACACAAAGTACGGAGCTCGAATAATTTCAATTTCATTCTTTCGGTACACGAACAACAATTCTGCGAGAGGAAGAAAAATTTCCCAGGAAAATTCCGAGCGGGAGATCGATCCCACAACATTAACAATAAATCGTTCATCAAGACGGAGAAACGAACGGATTTCCATTTCGCGTCAGGAAGTTTCATTATTTTTACGAACATTTTAACGATGCCTCCCACGTTGCGCAATCCGTTATGCAATCGACATTGTGAAACGTTTCTCGATTGTTCTGTAAATCGTCTTTTCGTATTATCAAACAGACGCAGTTAGTTTCGAAATACTAGTTCATCGAAGCTCTTCATTTCTGCCACACAGCAGCATAGAAAATATTTTCTATTCGATCATTTTATCTTCGTGAATTTCGATCATAATTCTACAAATTGTAATTCCAAAATCGATTAATTAGAGCGAATCGCGACGATTAGTCTACAATCTAATAATCGGTTGCCACGGATGTTGTAATCGAGTCTCGCGGGAAATTAATTCCGCGCGAACAAGTTAGGAAAATCGAGGGAAATTGAGGTCTTTTATTAGTTTGGATTGTTATGAAAATTATGTATAATTTGCTGGCTATTTATTCATCGCATGAACGGAATTAATTAATAGAGGTATTAATTCGCCACATATCAATTCATAAGGTTGGATCACTGCGCGCATTGTTCTTCAACTATTTCCCATCGGTGAATGCGGATTTTGGCATGGATAATAGGGCTGCGCTGCTTTCAGATCCAACTGGATTATCTTTTCTTTGAAAATCATTCGGCCGTGATCGGATTTCGATTAACTGCGACGACCAATTATCCCGTGACTTTTCTTTGATCAAGTTCAATCCTTCCGCTCAAATGAAATTTTTAATTAAAGGAATCCTGTCGCTTGCCGAACTCTCGCAAAAAATTCTTCTCGAATCTCGAAAAAGATTTGTAATAGTAAAGAGTTCCAAATAACTATTCTTTTATTAAATAAAGCACACGACTACAATTAAAGTAGAAAAAGAGAGAATAAATACACGAGTGCTCCGCACGCCGCGCCGCGCCGCGCCGTACAGTGGGCCAGAATGGCTCGGTAGCTGTTCACTAGTGTTCACGCCTATTTCACCATTATTTCAAAACCTAAAGATCACATTAAAGGTCGTTGAATTCGTCTTGGCGTCAGCTATAATGTTATTAAATAAAAAATATATGGTGATAAATAAATAATCAAGGTGACCTCAATTTTTTATTACAAAAAATTTTTTTGAAATTTTTTGTATTAAGATTTGTAGAAGACTGAGTACTGATTGCTTTTTGTAGGAAACATTTTTTTGTCACACCACCGGAAATGTATGAAAACTCGTGTGAATAATTAATAATATTTGAAAACTGGCTGTTCAGTTTGAAACAGTTGTTTCAACAAAGAAGAGTGTGTTTGAAAGAATAAATGAATTTTATGACATTTAAGGAAATAACAAAAATGTGTTATTACTGCCTTATTTAAAGAATTACAAATATTCAAACAATAATAAGTATTATATTTTACAAAGTTACTGACTATAATCCATTAACCATTCAGAAAAAAATCTTGTACACAATAATGAAGTTATAATAATTTTAGGACGTAAAAAACTCTAAATTTCAGTTAATTAGTATTTCATAATTGTATACACACTACCAGTATTCAAATGTTCAAGAAAATACATTAACATTACAGGTAAAAAAGTGAACATAAAATAAAAAGTCAACAGAAAGTGGAGCATATGGCACCCGCCATATTGAATCCGCCATTTTGTTTTTGTATTTTTGACATAAAATTCATAATCAGCAACCCGAAAAACTCCATAGTATAAATTTTGAACTTAATTGTAGTACTTCTTCCTATTTTGGCTACGATTTCGATCGAACTCACCACTGTGCGCGTGTCACGCGACGTTTTAAACTATCATAACTTCCGAGTCTGGATTGGTTAGGATCTGAATTTTGCACGATCTTTTAGAGGAGATCTTGCCGAAAATGTTCCACTTTGTTAGAACACACGAATCGACACGAATGACAACTTTATCTCTTGTCAAAGGTGAAAAACTTTTACGATTTTCCTTAGTAGACTAAATATTTTTTTTTATAATAAATTATGAACAATAATGTTTAGTTCCTGGTGCGTTCTCAACATAGATATACATTCTCTACAGGGTGTCCCAAAATTACCTTAGTTTAATGAAATGGGAGGTTCCCGAGATCATTTGAAGCAACATTTTCCTTTGCAAAAATGTTATCCGCGGTTTTGTTTAGGAGTTATTAACGAAAAACACGGACCAATCAGAGGGCGACCTAGACGTGAGTTGGCACAGTCGGCCCGGCGCGCCAACTATCTATTGGCTGACTGTGTCAATTCGCGTCTAGGTCGCGCTCTGATTGGTCCGTGTTTTTCGTTAATAACTCCTAAACAAAGCCGCGGATAACATTTTTGCAAAGGAAAATGTCGCTTGAAATGATCTCGGGAACCTCCCATTTCATTAAACTAAGGTAATTTTGGGACACCCTGTATATACAAAAAAAAAATCGCCACTTAATCTCCAGTAGGTTTTCCAGGACACCGTTATGAAGAAAAGGAATTTTTTCGGTGATAAATCGTATCTGAAAAAGTTTGATCTTTGAACGCTTATTGTGACGCGAGTTTTTAATAACTTTGATAATATTATCATTTTCGAATGTGATGGACATTTAAGAAATATTGCACATTCGTTAAAAATCGATATGAGGGCTTTGATTTTTTGGCCCATGAACAGCTACCGCGTCGATCTTGCCCCCACCATGCAACGCGCCGAATGAACATAAAACCCTAAAACCGTAATCCGCGTTCGTTAGCCGTTTGTCGTAGTCGTACTCGTATCTCGTATCTCGTATCGTATCGTATCGTAGCGTAGCAGTGAACCTCGACGTATGATCGTTTTAGCGAGAATCCCCGTCGCGGCGCGGATGCGTCCTTTTATCGGCTCCTCGATCGAACGTTCTGCAATCTAGATTCTAGATCCACAGTTCGTTTGAATTTTCGCGCGTTGTGGTAAATGGCTTCAACGCCCGCTTTTCGTTCTCGCGGCCCGGTCGCTCGCGTTTGTTTTTGATATGCCGCGGTCACAGTCAGGATTGCCATATTTTTCTCTCGCCAGGCCCCTTACCCTTCTGCCTCTCGCCACGCCACGCACCGTACCTCGTCTTTGCACTCTTTCCACTAACGCCGGCGACAGTGGCGACACGCTGGCGTACGGTCGCGTCAGCGACTAGCCAGCGTTAGTGGGAAGAGTGCAAAGACAAGCTACGATGTGTGGTGCGGCGAGAGGCGGAAGGGTAAGGGGCCTGGCGAGAGAAAAATATCGCAATCCTGGTCACAATACCATCGCATTGCGTCGGCGCCCACGCATAGCATACACACACGATTGATCGTTTGCGTTTATCGGGCACAGAAGTGTTCAAGAACCTCGATCAGCTGTTTTTCTGTATGGTTTGGCGTCGTCCGTGTTCTCGAACTCGCCTGCCTCCTACAGATTTTTCGAAAAACCACAAAAAGGCTTCTACAATCAGGACAAAAAATGTTCTTCTGAGATATAGTCTTTTCGAAAACACAGCTGGCGTGTCAGGTAAGGGCTTCAAACGGAATCAGATGTACCTTACTCATTTTTAACCATGCTTTCGCGATACCGACGTGTCTATCCATAACATAATCAAGAAAGTCCTCTGCCTCGATATTCTTGACGGTCTTCGATTTCATCCCCCGCCATTTTCCACAGAGAAATATCTAAAAATACCGAAGTTTTACAGATATATTTCAAGAAGCGTATACACGTAGAATGGTTCTCCAAAGGCTATTTGAAATTCAGAAAAGTATCGAAGTTCGAGTAGTATGAAGACGTTCGCAGAGAGAACGGCACTTGGAAAGCAGGAAAAATTTTGGAAAATTCTTCGTGGAACGCTTGAACATCCAATGAATATTTTAGAGGATATTCTTCGGTGCCGCGTGAAGAACATGAGAATATTCTGAAGAGCACTCTTCCGGTACTTGAAGGCTGCCTCGAAGAATATGCAAAGCGTGCTTTAGGAAACCTGCAAGTTCAATTTTAGGAATAGGAATAGCGAAACGGCGAAGGAAACGCGAAAAATGTGCCACGTCGAAATGAAAGTTACACGACATGAAATATTTCACAGTGCATTCGATGTATGTACATTGTACATACAATAGAATGCGAATATGCAAAACGATCTTAAAATTCGCGAAAATCCCGAGAGCTTCGGCGGATGTCACACAGAGGGGCCAAGTGCTGCATATGTAAGACGAAACGAAATGCCGATGTTTATAAATTGTACCACTCGATTCGAGCGATACGATAATTGGACACTCGATCTATTCAATTTCATCGGCGCATGCCGCATCGGTGCATGTTGATTCGACCCCCGTATCACGATCGCTTCTCGCTTTGCTGAAACCTTGTATGTACATAGATCGCTGTACATATAAAATTATAGTGACTCTCGTAAAGAGAACTGATCAATAGAGATATAAATGACCCACCCTCTTTTAATTGCACTAAGGCTCACATTTCAACTGCGCAGGCAACCGATCAAGCAGATTATAATATCACTCTGATACAGCAGAGGGAAACCTTGTTCATTCGCTCATCAGCCACGATCCTAGAAAGATGTTTTGTTTTTTTTGTGCTTTACTTAAAACGAATACTATTAAATCTATTAAAGAACCAATAAAAAGTCTCAAACAACATTTATAAAAGAACATCGTGTTTTATGCGATTATAAAAATTAAATATGTATAACGAGTCATGGGGGCTAGCTGCACATTTTTTAATTTAAGAAAAAGGGGGGGGTGTACTAAAATACCTTACTTATCTACCCTTATTTACTTGTAATCGGCCTTGTTAGGGATACAAAGAATGTTACCGGGAGCAACCTCTTCCTCTATCTGTAGAATCAAACGATACCACATCTAGCATATCTGCAATCATTTGCGGTTTTCCTCTCGCTATTCCTTTCGATAATTCGTGGAAGGGTAGATTCCAGCATCATCGGCTTTTGCGTCAACTCGTGTAACGCTGTTTACCGGTGTAATAGCCCGGCGTGTGTCCCACGCTGAAAATAAATCATGATCAGCGCGGATATTCCGCCAGACCGATACCGACCACGAAGCCGCAGCGTCCAGTCCATTCAAATTCATAAGAGTATGGCAGTCTGGATCCCATCTCCGCCTCTGACCCACGGTTAGGTTAAAGTTGAAACGATCCTGGTGCAGGGTAGGACAGAGGACAGGCTAGCCGATCGAAAGGCAACGATCTCTCTCGTTATCTAGAGAACGCAGCCAACGCTCGCCGTATTACTGAATTGGCCCTGGCCGTCGCGCGTCGGAGCGGACACATCCGCGATAATGGCTCATAAAGGGCCACCGAGCGTATATCGTTCTCGGCATCGATCGATTCTCTACACTCTACAACACGCACAAAGATCGCCATGCCAAAGGACGAAATTAACATTGCCAGGACGCGCTGATAACGTCCCAGTTGTCGAGTTACCGGTGGAATTGCGCGGACCTTCGCAAATCGCAAATCTACTTTGTCAGAATTAGGGTGACCTGTCCAACTAGTGAACATAATTCGTGTTAAACGGAAAAATAAGCCTCCATGGCTTTGAACGGATGAAGATTGGAAATAAATTTCCATGGATTGGAAATAAATATCCGAGGGTACACGCGCAACAGAAAATTGTTTTCTTGACAATTAGAAAAGAGAAAGAAATTAAATTCAACATTCAATTTTGGTGATCCCCCACAGGGAGGGGGGGGGGGCATGCTGCACCTCGGTGTTCCTCCCATATCAGCGACACCGGCCTGGTTGTTCGGGCCATTTGTTCCTATATCTTTAATATTTTTGGACCTACTGTTTATTAAGGTGGGTTCCGAACCACCTATGTGTCAGCAACACGCTGAAAAACCACCCTGGGCCACCCCCGGCTTTTCACCGAGCGGTCACCCATCTTAGCGGTGACCAGCGTCCCCGTTGTTTAAATTAAATTCAACAGCTGATTTAAAAATGTTTTCCTCTATTTTTCCAATGCTTGAAAACTAAAACGCCGAAAACTCTATCGGATGTTTCAATAAAGTAGCCAACCCGGACAGAGAGGCCCATCCATTATTCCGGTCGCTGTCTAACAAGGGACTGTGTCAAACACAGCTCATGGAAAATGTATCGACATCGACACAATTTTGTCTGCCACGGGACACGGTATTCTTCGGAGAAACGGGTAACAAGGTTGGTCATGCGACTTGACCGACCCCATTTTCGGTCGCCGATGAATCCTTTATGGTGATGAATCTTTCGTGCAGTAATCTCTCAAACAGGGATGTTCCCGACGGTTAATAATTCCGCTGTCTACAGTACAAATATACACAAAGGAACTAAACAGATTATTCTCGTACATGCACCATACATAGTTCAACTAATATTTTCTCCACGAGTTCTTCCATTAGCAAATATACACGGATATGAATCTTGTACCTTGAGTGGATTGTATCTTGTGCGTCATACATCAGTTGATAGAGTTTTTGTCGTGACATCTATGAAAATAGTGGTTGTTATTTTCGGTTACAAGGGGCGAGAGATCAATCAGATGGTCAGCGCTATTTTCGAACGAGAATTCTACACAGTTATGCTGTGTGTTTCCAGTCAGAGAGACATCCTGTGTAAATCACTGTGTACGTATTTGTCATTGAAATTGCCAAAGAGCTATTTATTCGATCGTATAATTTGGAGGTGATCTCGGTTTGTCGAAATAGCTGAATCGAGTAAACTAATTTGCAGGGTAGTCCAATTATATGTACAGGGTGTTCCAAAAATACATGTCGTGACTATCCCAGTGTGATTCTCCATCTCTGGATCGGTGGAGATTTGTTAAAAAAACTTGCTGCAAAATTGACCTTGACCTCGAGTTTCAAGGTCAAATTTTTTTATCATTGCATCGTATAGTACTCATCAGGGGGAACAAAAGTTTGAAAGGAACCATGGATCGAAAACGAACGGTGCGCTTAAAAATTGACGTTAACACGTTCGCGCTGTCGCAGCGCGTTTACCACCTTATGGTCATTACCACGGAGGTGGTACATGCGCCATCGCGAACGTGAAAAAGCTCGAATAAGTTGTGAAGTTGTTCTATTTCTACGATAGTTTCTATTGTAGTTATATGGAATCCAAATAGCTGTGTAATGTCTCGGCGTGTACCATGTCCGTGATAATGATCATAATGTGGTAAACGCGCCGCGCCGTCGCGAACGTGTTAAGGTCTGCGCATAACAGAGCGCCTCGGGAAGGACGCAGATCGTCGCGGAAAGGAAAACGACGGTTTTGGGAAGTAGTGCGGCAATACATCTCGGGCGGGTCGACGGCTCCACAGCAGGGAGCAGGGCTAGGTAAAACTTCGCCGTAATTGAAAATAACGGCTGCAGGAGTGTATCAATCGTGGAGGAAGTCATATCCAAATTGTACATCAAGCACATCACCTCAGGGCAATAAAGCAAAATGGAGGCGTTGTATGGCATAGAATAAGGACTAGAAGGCAATAACAATTGAACAGCAATATTGGCGTATGTGTGAATAAAATAAAATTATTCGAAACATTACACAGCTATTTCGATTTCATTTACCTACAATAGAAACGTATCGTCGAAATAGAACAACTTATTTCACGATCGCGATGGCGCGTGTACCACCTCCGTGGTAATGACCATGTTAACGTCAATTTTCAAGCGAACAGTTTCTTTTTGACCCATGGTTCCTTTCAGACTTTTGTTCCCCCTGATGAGTACTATACGATGCAATGATAAAAAAATTTGACCTTGAAATTCAAGGTCGAGGTCAATTTTGCAGCAAGTTTTATTAACAAATCTCCACCGATCCAGAGATGGAGAATCACGCTAGGCTAGTCACGAGTCCTGTTACCATATTTTATCCCCTCCGGCCCCTTACCCTTCCGCCTTCTCGCCAAGTTTCGCAGCGTAGCTCTTCCCACTAACGCTGGCGACAGTGGCGACAGGCTGGTGTACGACATATATTTTCGGAACACCCGACATTTAAAGCGACATTCCCTTTAAATTTTGTTTGCCTCGAGGCACGCACACGGTCATGTTCTGTGTCATCGACACGGACGTGGACTGTAGGCTTTTGTCTATACGTATAATTCCACACAATCAAATCTTGAAAATCTTTAACAACTTATATCTCAATAACCATTTGTTTGCGACATATGGCTCCTTTCAAATTTTCTCTCTACTCGATGAGTAGAAGGTGTTGATGTAAAAAAAACTTTAACAACAATTTTCTTTGTTATAAACAATTTTGCGGCGAGTTTCTCCTACAAATTTCCACCGATTCAGAAGTGTAGATTCACCCCTAGGTCGGATCATCATTACTTTTTATACACCCTGTACAGTACCGCATCAGTCTCTAAGGAATATACATATTTGCTAAAATTTTCCTTTAATATTTTTTGAAGATTGAATACGATAAAACCATATATCCAATCCTTATAAATATGGTTTTCGCGTGGACGCGCAGCATTAGGAATCACGTAGTCCTGTGCACCACTGGCCGAACGTCGCTCGAGCGAGTAAACAAATTGATTACCGATCCATCAATTGACAAAGCCTCCATTCAACAAAATGCTGAATACAACGGAGTCGGGATTGATCGGCAAGACGCGACGCGGCGCGGAGCGGACGGAGCGGGCAGCCCGGTCGGCGAAAAGTATCCCCTTGCTAATTGTTATTTTATTCCGTGGACCGTGTCTCGCGGCGATTCAACGCGTTCTACGATCAACAGATTCTCTGTTCCCCAATACAGAATATTGTCCGGCCGGTGGTTGATTGGGAATTGGAGCGAGGCATTCGTTTCGCGCTTCAAGGATTTCTCGACAATTTCGGTCGTTTATCTGACGTGGAGCCTGTTGTTTGTGATCCTTTTGTTTGGGAAGACGGTTCACGGGGCGACGGGCTCGAACCGCACGAATAAAACCGACGCGATGCGATCACACGACCCGCCCCCTAACCCTTTTGATTCGTTGTTCACGATCCTCTGTTTACACTGCCTTGAGTTTCCGCAACATTTTCATTCGTACACCTGATTTTTTACTTTGTCAGAGTACCGAATACTTGTAGTAACCCTCTGCACTCGATTTCACCATTCGACCTAGAAATGCAAATGTGTTTAACAGTGTTTTTAGCGCACCGAACGTATTGTCTCTGTGAAAACACGTCGAATAAATTGTAGACAATTTGCGTCAGCCTCGCAGGGGTTGCTACGACTTGGGGATGTTCCGAGGTAACATCGTTCCAAACAGAGGGAGTCCGTCGGAAGTTTTTAAACGCCTGGTGGAACACGAATTTCCCCGGGCGCGTGACAGTCAACTCCCAAGGGTTACGTATGTAAGTTTATAGACAGGGGAGGATGGGAATGCAAATTATACCGAGCGAAATATGTATTGGATGGTGATTGATTGTGGCAGACCGGAGATGGTTCAGAGTTTAATGGGGCGCGGGCGCCGCAAAGTTTAATTGGATTGGATGTGTAGCCTCTAATAAATGAAATGCGCGTTTGGGGACGACGCGACGCGACGCGACGCGACGGGGTGTAGAAAGGGGTTGGCGTATGTTGCTCGATTTGAACGAGCGAGCGCGAGCGGCCGCATACCGTGTACGATCGAGGCTATCAAGCATATTTTCCGTGTTTCGCGTAAATCCGCAACTGATTAGTGCCGAAACCGGGCGAAACGAAGTGGAAATCCGAAATGGGTTTCGATCATCATCTCGCGGCTGCCCACCACCCCAGCGCGACGCGGCGCGGCGCGGCGCGGCGGCTACTTGCCACGGAAAATTACCTGAATTACGTTGCGCAACTATGACTAGACAAAAATTGAACACTCTGGTAAATCATGCTTCTATGTAATTAACGTACTGGCTTTCGAGAAAATAAGCTGTTGCCGTTCACTTCAGCTTTTAACCCCTTGCGCTATGATTTATTTTACGGTTGCAGCGAGGTAGAAGAGAGAAGAAGGAAATTTGTTATTTTTAAATATTTAAATTTTCAAATTTTCGGGGATGGCGGACAGTGGTAAATGTTTCGATTTTAGGTGGACAAAAATCATTTTTCTCAATTAGTGAAAAACATATTTAATTGAGAAAATATGTATATTGTATTATTAGACATACTGAACCAAATATAATTCTATATCTCATTATTTCCATTTTTTTATCCATTAACGACTAGTTGAATGTTACGAAACTGCGGTATATGTTAATAACTAATTTGCCCAATTTTTGTGTTGTGCATTGAAAAATGAAAAGTAAGTACATATGAAACTAATTTGTATTTTCTCGTTTTAGTTTAAAACTAAAAGGAGAAAGTAAATAAAATTAATCATAATCAAAAGCGTTTTTTTATGCATGAGTAAAGAAAATAAGGTTGTACTTTGACTCAAGCATACTCAAGCAGCAATTTTTTTGTATATTTTATCTATATGAATTACTTAACAATGTCGACGAAAAATTAGCTGCTACCACCTGCTACTTATTGTCAGTGACAAGTTATTATATTTAAATGGGGCTGTGATGGGACCACTGGGTATGTAATATGTAATATGTAATATGTTATATTATATGTAATTAAGTTACTGCAATTACAATTTTTAAAAAAGTAATCATATTAAAGTCATTTTCTTATATTCACAGACTTTACCTTCTATAAGTCAGAAATATAGAAATATAAGAACGACATAAGTACGTTTGTTATAATTTTTATGTTCAATTCCATCATAACAAACAAATAAATATCATAATTGTAATTATCAAGTATCAAGAGGATATAAATTATTCAAAAATAATTTTGTCCGCCGAAAACAGTTTAAGTAGGAGATCCACAAAACTCGTCTCAACCCTTTCTGCAACGTATTACGGGAATTACGGCGTCGGAGGAACGACACCTCGCGAAGAGGGCGAAAACCGGGCATGATCGATAAAGTACAATTGATCCCGGCCCGTGAGGCGACGGAACCATAAATGCCTGTCGGCGAAGACCGCGATGAAAGTATCAACGTAAAATGATCGACAAAGGCACGAGAGCATGGGTTTTACAGGCTCCGGTGGTCGTGCTCTCGATATACGAGGTTACTATGAAAAGGGGGCCGACGCGACGCGACACGATGGTTGAACGAATGAAAAGACGCCGCCTCCGTACTCCATCCTCGTCCGCGGAGGATAACGCAGTGAATGCTCGACCGTCGAACAAACGACATCAAGTTTCGCGTCCCGTAAATTAGGCCACGGTGTCCCCGTGTTCCCGGTCCGTGAATGTGTCCCAAGAGATAGGGAAAGTTTGCCACGCACAGCTGACAAAGGATCGCACGATCCCATTGTTCCGCGGCGTTACAGTCAAGCTAATTCAATTCTATTTTTTCGCGACTGTCCGCCATCGGTGCTGCGATCACGCGGGAAAACACTCCGCTCGAATAAAACGCTTATTGTCCAATCATTTTTCGAGTTGATTCGCGCACAATATCTACCGTGCTTTTATCGTACAGCCCTCGCCTCGATGCTCTAGCGCTCGAAAAATTACTGGTTTTTGCTGTGTGTCGAGCGTAGGATGTTGCACTGTAGATACATATTCCGATTGTTGTCATTTCCAAAGATATCGAGCAAATACATGCTGCAATTCAAATTTAAACACGTGTCACGTGTAGGATGACGCGCTATATTTCGTTCGCCTGCTGTCGTTTCGGAAGATATCGAGCAAATAAATTTAGCAATTCAAATTTGAATTCTACGTGTCGTACGTAGAATGAAGTAGATGAATGTAGGTATGTATCTATTAAAATGCTGCTACATGTCCCGTGTGGGATGAAGCACATAATCGTACTAAAGTTTGTCCCGTTGTAGTTTTCGAATAAATCTAGCAAATGAAGGTATCCAGCGAAATTTTGCTACAAACTACATCGTAGTTGCAAAGTTACGAGCGTTGTAATTTCGAAATACATACTAGGTAACTATACGAAACTTTGTAATATTGTAATTGGGGACTTGATTGCGTTGTGTTTTAGTTGAAAGACGAGGCTGTTCGTATTTTGCGCTAAACATTCCGTCTACATACATAATAGGAAGCACAAGTAGCGGAATAGTGAATTTGAGAATTCAGAGAAATACAACAGATTCGCGCAAACGAACAGTTCTGCAAACTGCAAACAAAGTGAAAGCCCGGAACGGAAGGGAGTTGTTCATTAGGCTGCAAACAAGATGGAGTCCTGATTGATTTATTTGATGTAACAGTGTTGACCCGGTAAATGATCGACCCAGATAGGAACTTCGTTAAAGTTTGTACTTACGCTACCAGTATTTCAAGTACTTCGGTACAAACAGCTTCCATTACCAACGATCATTTTATTCGTTCCGCCACGCAGATCTGCAATCGTAAAATATGTACGCATGCGAATACATGCAGGTGAAAGAATGCACAGAATGTTCTTAATTAAACACATTTATTTATTGAACCTTTAATGGCGTGAATACACATCGTCGCGTCGTCCAGCGCGTGACGGATATATGTAGATGTACTTTTTTTTTTACATCATATCTGTATATATTTTTATTCATATATTTATTACGTACATAACAGAGACTCGCACGTTTTCGGGGAGGCGGGTGGCCGACGTCGAAAGTTTCCAACAATCGTTATAATTCGTTTCTTCTTTGTACTGTATCAAAATTTACAAAGTTTGTTTGAATTCCGTTCGTCGGGTTCGTGTAACTTCAAAAATAGTTTAAAAACTCTGTTTGCTGCAACGCTTTTACCTAGAACCAGCGCTTCGATCTTCACCGCATTCTCTTGTTTCTCTTAAAACAATACACATCTTTCACTCGGTTACCTTGCTTCCACACAAAATTCATACGAAACGGAAAAGATTGCTAATACAAGCACTAATTCGAACTCGGGAAGATTCATGTCACTTCTTTCGAGAGCTGTACTTACAATCTTTCCAATTCGAAAAATCAGCAAAAGTTATTGCAACTCAAAAAGCTGCTCCCCGTTTTAGCGAAGCGGGGCCGCCGCGCCGCCATTGTCGCGGCGGCGCGCTGATCCGGGTAAAAGCTTTGCCGGCGAGAACGTTCGATATTTTTACGTTTAACGTTTTTATAAATTCTCAACGATCGACGTGTCTCTGTCTCCTGCCCCCTCCCCGAATGTACGACATCGTCGATAGGTCGATCGCGCGAAAATAATGAATAGATAGAAGGTACAGTGTTCCACGAGACGGAATCGCAGAGACGCGTCTAGAAAAATATAGATGTAGGACACACACACGTACAGGGTGGTTCAGAAGTTTCGTTTCCCCGCGGAGGCTAAAGACATGCATTACGGCTGATGAGGTTTTTTCTGATGAGGACACATTCTTAGCATCCACAGTTCTCCCCGGTTTTCATGACTCCGTTCCTGCTCGGCCACCTAGAATCTCCCTTATTATTATTATGTAATATCGAGCGGAGTCGAAAAACGTGGTCGATTCTCATCTATGGTCTCGACACGATCACGCTATCGATCATTCTTTCATAAATACACGATCGCTTTTACTTTACCGATACATAATATTCTATTACATCATTGTTCCGTGCAATTTCGCGGATGCTTCAATTTCCCAACTTTTCCATTTTCAATAATTCACCTCCCTCTGATTTTCAAATGAAAATTATTTCGATGTTTGTGGACAATGTATATTCACGATGGAAGCAGCTTAAATTTGACCTCTCGTAACGATTTTCCAACGGGTTACATATCGCAGGCTGTACCGTTCCATTTAAAACATCCTCTCGTTGTTCAGCTAAAATTCTCTCAACAAATCCAGAAATCTACGTGAACTTTTTCAATCGTTTCGAATAACTGTTTTGCTGGTTACAACGTTGCAGATTGTTCTGCATGCAATGTTTATAGAGGAAATGTTTGCACGTACGGTTTCCATCACGAGCGAAATTCAAATAATAATACGCGCGTACCGGCTAAAATAAATGTTTCCCTTGCCGGTAACTATATCGAAGGTTTTTTCTCTGTTACCCTGGTATTCCTCAGAAAATGTAAATATCCCGGACAGCCGGGGCATATGTATATTCAGCGCGCGAAAGGTTGAAAGTTTGATCCGGATATGAAAACTCTCGTAGCGATCGATAGCGGGTCGTGTCGTCCGGCTCGCGAGTACATACTTCCGAGTACTTTCGTCGATATTGCCGCCGCGCCGCGCCGCGCCGCGACTACGGTCAGGATTTCATTGCGAAAATCTCGCACCGTCTCGCCGATGATATCATCCCCGGGCATTGCGTATCAGATACGCAGATACAACCTCGGTACACACCGGAACCCGGAGCTTCGTGAAGACTGTCTGGTGCTTCACTGCGAACGGAAAGCCGAGAAGCGACTCGCGCGCGAAAATATTGTGGACGCATCGAACTTGAACGACCTGTATCGCGCAAACCCTTTTCAAACCAAAAAATGTTGCAATGCTGTACTCACTGGATGTGTACGTTGTAGTTTTTTCTTTTTCCATTTTTCATTAAATGTTCTTCCCGGTGAGAATACTTAAGTAGATTCTTGTTGAAAAAGGTTGGAAGCACAGGTTATTCTAGATTCGTGGGAGCCACAACAGTACATCATAGTGATCATAGAACGAATGATACCGGAGAGACGAGATTTTTTTACCGCCGTACCATCGAGCCTTAGAATGTAACAACTCGAAAGGTCACATCGATACAGACGAGTCGACTGCTGCTATTTTCGGGGTGTCGATCATTGGCGACCTACGGCCGGGTTTCTTAATTATGGCCGAACAGAAGTGTCAAAGGATATCGATTACAAAAGTGTTTCTCTACTTGTCACTGACCTGCGAATCTTTTGCATTTATTGCACAACATGCTGGATTATCTCTTGCAATCATCTACCAACCCCTCGTCTTAGACTTAACCCTGCATTTAATTATAAAAGAAACAGTTCTGATAAAAGTCATGTACATAATAGAACCATCATTTCTAGAGACCCCCGATAAAATAATGAATAATATAACCGCCAATGAAATCAGAACGTTAAAAAATATTTTGTACATGTTGCAATATAAAAATTGGAATAAAGTCGCGAAATATTTTGGTTTGCCGAGCAATGATCGTCACAAAGGCATCAAATTCGCAGTCCACTGATCACGATTGTTCGCGCGAGAATGAAACGAGAAGGAGAAAGAAACGATACATCGAATGAATGTTTGCCGCGTCGCGTCGCGAAAAACAAGTCACGGATGATGTAACTCGCTGTCGTGAGAGGGTCTGCTATCAAGAGCGATGAATGACGGTGAAAAGAAGTCGAGTTTGTCAACCCCTTCGCCGGCAGATACACGCGTAAATCAGTGTGTGTGTGTGTGTGTTTTTGTTGGGTTTTCACTTCGAACTTCGAAGCGATATGTCGGTTTGTTGGTCGTCATGATGGAGCGTGGCGATAAAAATTTCAAACCTATTCAGAACCGTCGAGGTTTTTCAATGGAGAAATTGATAAATTGAGTGTTTGAATTTTCGATCTACTGAAGGGAATGGCCTGGGAGGGAAGCGAATAATTCGGAATTGTTGGGTCGATGGAAGCTCTCAGGGTTCCTCTCGAACTCCATTCGCTTCGATCCTCTCCCTTATGCCTTGCCTTATATTTTATATCAATTCGCCAGAGAATGAAAAAATTGTGATTTCTAAATTCCTAAAATAAAACAATCAAAGTACATATAAAATCTAAATCGCATCGAAGAAAAATTATTCCAGGCTTCAAGAACAATTAATTGCAATTCGAAAACAAAATCAATGATTCTACGCAACGAGGCATGCGAGGGGCGAAAATATTTTTTTCATGCCTGATTCTTCGAATTTTTTCTCCGACGAACAATTTACACGCTCCCGGGCGTCAGCATCCCGATTCTTTTCCCGAAAATGCGGCGATGAATTTTGATAAAGTCTGACAGACAGTTTGAATGGGAAAATATCGTTCTTTTTTCCGGACGAGGGGGTTGAAACGCGGATTGGGGGATGACGCGAGATCTATGGGAGGGGGGGGTTAGTGTTTGGACTCTCGGAACATTCAAGTGTCGTCGAGAGAAAAAACGATATACATTTTGCGTTTGACACAGGTACAAGTGCGCCGTCATCGATTTGCCCGACAGTGGAAAAACGATCGCTTAAACAATTTTCCTTTGGCATTTTTTTTCCACCAACAAAAATTCAATCACGACGATGCCGTCGTCGAAAACACGGTTTCCAACCACACGCCGGGAAAAACTGTTTAAGATTTCCACGGAAGAGCACTCGATGTTTAGAACAACGAGTTACGATTTTTTATCTTTTTTTTTTCTTCTAGTTACTCGACGCTGCGGGAACCGCTTAAGTGACGCGACGTTATGCTGAAATTCGCGAATCGCGTCGCTTCCTTTTGTTGGACGCTCTTGGTGCTAATATCGCTTAATTTCTCATTTTAAAATTTCACTTTGCTCTCAAAGTACGCACAAATTAATGTAAATATTACCAGCAATGATCAACATTAACTCACAACAACAACAACAACAACAAAATCAGGTAATATTTAGATAGGAAACATCGGAAATTGTCTTGAAACTAACTTGTAACTTGTTAGAATGACGATCGCGTGGCCACTTAGGCGCGTTCCGCCGCAAGTAACGTACAAGTAGAAACAACTATTTATTCCCTTACGTTTTCGAATCCCTTTGCGGAATCGTGGAAATCCAGCTCTGCTCAACACGACATCGATACCACCGTCCAACCGATCGTGGAACTTTTCGCCTCCGACTCCGAGGTTCCTTTCCTCCCGTCGTCATAGCTGAGCGCAACAGCGCGCAGCGCGTCGATAATTAAAAATCGAGAGCTGGAACAGCGCTCGCGCTCTCCTCCCCGATCCTCTAAAGAACAGACCAAAGCCTCGCGAGCGAGAGAGAGAGAGAGAGAGAGAGAGAGAGAGAGAGAGCGTCTCCGAGCTGTCGATCGCCACTAAAAAAAGGATCTCGAAAATAAGGATCGATAACCAAATTAGACCGTCTCCTCCGCCTTCTTATCTGGCCATTCTTTCGCTCTCCTCGACGCGATAACTCGATTAAAACCTCCCATCCTTGCAACTTCCTCCTCGTCTCACTCTTCATTGTGTATGATAATTAAATTGCACCGTCATCTTCTTCGCAGCTCGAATTTTCTTCCTAGAAGATCCTTCCCTTTTTTGTCTTATCATTCTTGCTTCAATAGATATGTTAATTATTGTATCATCTCCTTCTTGATCATCTTTCAATTTCTCTTTCCCTCGCTCTTCTCCTAAATAGTAATTAAGTTTGGAAGATCCTCGTTTATCTTATAAATGACGCGAGACGAATTCAATTGAATCGTTCGATCAGTCTGCCCGCTTCTTAAATTTCCCTTCGAATTGTATCAATCGAATTATACTCCTCCTTATTTCTCCGATGTGAACAATAATTAAATTTCGAATATCGTTCTTTTGTCTGTTGTATACTCTTCCCTTGGTCCTTCTACGTGCACAATAATCCAGTTTCAAGTATTCTCCATCGTCTTGGTGTTTTATTTATTTGAAGCATTCGCCTCTCTCAATTTTTCCTTCGTTCTCCAGAGTCCAGAGTGAATAATCAAGTTCAGAAGTTCAATCTCCCCTTTTTCCTCCCGGTGCGCAATTAAAGTAGCTATTCCTATTTCGCTGGTCGCTTCAATTGTGTTGTGTACTTGAGCGTTCGCAATGTCTGAATAAGAACAGCTCGTTTCGTTCTGATACGATGTACCCGATATAATAAAGTTACATCATCCCCTATCCGATCATCGGCCCCATCTTCCTTAGCTTTATCGTACGCCAGTTTCCATTCTCCGAGCAAATGAAAACAAGATTATAAAATCACCTCCGTGAACCTTGGACCTCCAACATATTCAGGAACATCTCGCGATACTCGATTCTTCGCCGCGAATAATAGCCTCGTAAAAATCCGTCGAACCAATCTTCGACGTCCAATATCTTCGTTTTCTTTCTATCGAATGAAAACACGCTCGGCGAATCTTCGACTCGAAGTTTCTTCAGGTACAGTGGTCGGTATCGACGTGAAAAAAAATGAAATCACTAAACCTTTAGTTACACAGTATTACATCAAACATCTCCGACAAATTAATGAAAACGATCTTCCAGTAATTCTGGAAGAAGTTGCGTTTCATATCCTCGGGTCTCTAGAACACTTCGGAAACGAAAACAAACTTACAAAGTCATCCGGATACTTGAATATGTATGTATCTGGTTACTAGAATATTCTCGGTGTTCGACTAACGAATGAAAACATAATCACGGAATCCAGCATAAGGTTAGTGTGGATCGTCGGCTGTGTCCTTACGAAACTGTCGAAACTCTCACAAGGATTGCGTCAGTTCCCGTCCACGAACGAAACCAAAATGAAACTTCGGTCGCTGATCACTTCATTGACAGACGCGATAGTGCAAAATTATGGAGGAACTCGGGACTCGATGCGACACAAACAAAAACGAGTACGTATTAGAAAATGAAATCACAGAACGTAGAACGTGAACCTTCTTCCAAGTTGTCTTCGGTACTCCATCACTTCAGGAACAAAAACAAATAAGAAAATGGTACAGCAACGTTCGCCAGGAACCGTCGGCCAAATACTTCATTCGGAATAATCCTCGAACCATCTCGGGACGAAAAACAAAATCTAAAGATGCGTCAGCAGCTTCATCTCGGGCCAAACGACTCTTCGGTCTGACCATTTCGGTTGGACAATGACGAGCGTGAAAATTCGTGTGTCTTTGGTGTTGTTAGAGTGTGTACGTGTTAGATGCTGTTTGCTGTTTGCTGTTTGCTGTTGCTCTGTGTTTTGTTTTCCATTCGATATAGCTGAAAGGTAGAGACACGCAAATAAGTGTATTGTTGGTCCGGCGACAACGGGCTCCCTCGTGGAATCCCTCGGCTTAGACCTCGTAGTTACGGAACTTGCTGACGACCTCGCTCGGTGCATCGCAGGTCCAACCATGGTCGCGACGGGAACCATAATAAATGTTTGCACCCCCTTCGGACGCTCTTCTGTGTGCATTCGGGGGCAAGACCTTGGTGTGCCCTGGGGAACCGGCTGCCTCGCCCGACGCATCCTGCAGCATGCGATCCTTCGTCTTCGGTGTGCTCCAGTGCATCGACTGCGACGCATTCGATTTCAATTCTTATTGACTAGCCTAACCCACCCTTATTCTCCACCACCGACACCATCCCCTTCGCTTTCGACAGCCTCCGACGACGCGTCACCACTAGGAACGTAGGAACCTCCATTATCCGACGACAAAAATTCGAAAACTCCGGGAAACTTCTGCGCGAAACTTCTCTCGAACTTCATAAATTGCAATGTATCTCTCTGGAAATTTCTCGGGACGTGGGAAAGCAATTTGGATTTCACAGAACGAATAATAATTCCACTTGTTCAGTGCGATTATAGTTATTTCAATTGAATAAGGGAATTTTACCGTTCGGGGATGATATGCAAATGGCAAATACCAATGTTGTAAGGACGTCTAATAATTATAATATAAATCCCACTAACTGTGTCATCACAATAATTGTGTTTCCCAATGCTACCATCTTTGTATATATGGTAATTGTTTCGAAACAGTTACATATACGATCGACTTCTCATTCCCCTTAAAAAAATGAAATTTTTCTTGATTCGGATAATGGATAATGGAGGTTCAACGCAACCACTTCCCTCAAAGCAGCTCCAAATTATACGAGAAATTTCAAGCGAAAAATGAAAAAACCGTATATAAAATTTCAGCCTCAAATACTGTAATCCAACAAGAAAATATTGCAAAACATCTAAACAAAGTGTCCCTTGCTATACTTTGACCAAAAGCGAATCGAATCATTTATTTCTTCCGCAACAACTCTGTTCTGAAGAACTCTCGGTACAACTGTACCCAACGCAGTTCATTAAAACTTGGACCGTGTGTTGCAATATTAAGCTGCAATATCGACAAATAGGTTTTGGTTACTTTCATCGAGCTTTAAACAATTTTCATAAAAATGTTCTTGCGCGACAAGGGAACCTTTTCTAATTTTCAGCGAATCGAACGTAAAGTAAACCGCAGAATGGGTTCTCCGAGTCTGTTCGGAATATGTACTACATACATAGGTCCGACGCGACGTTCCAACAAAAATTTTATGAGCATCATTCTGTCCGGGGCTAAGAAATTTCTCGCACGAACGGGTTCGACGGTTTTTCGCTTCTGTTGTTGCGATTTATACTATAGAACGTTGCGAATGGAATTCCCGTAAAGTTTACTCACTTGGTGAACGTGCTCCTTCATTCCGAGCCACTGCTTGTAGCTGATAGCGATCCCGCTATGCCTCCATTTGTCGTAGTTGCTTCTTTTTTCAGGGTCGCAAAGAACCTCTTTCGCGTGCTGCCATAACAGAAAAGAGGAAACAAACGAGTAGCCTTTCAATCGCCGAGCGATACGCGTTTGATCACGACGTGACGCGACGTGACGCGACGCTTTTGACGCGTTTCATCTCGCCTCTTATGCTGTGTCTCTACTACGGAATAAATTTCATAAAGTCTGCCATCCTCTCCTCGCTCCTGCATTTTATTTATAGCGTGATAAGGAGACTGCGGACTTTGCGCGCTTATGAGAAAAAGATGAGTATGTATATAGGTGCGAGAAGGGTCAGAAAATTTGAAAAAATTTATGAACCGTGTGCCATTTCTACATCGTATAAAAGAAAGATAATAGAGAAGGATTATTCATCGTTTTCCTTTTGTTCCTCGTTGATTGATTGGACTCGTGGAAAAATTAATCTGCCATTGCAGAACAACTTTCAGAAACATTGCTGTTGCTACACCTTGACGTTTTATTAATTTGCGGCGTGTGACAATTTCGGTGTAGCTTCATTTTATTTTTTGATCGATTTAATTCGGTGAAAATTTGAAAGCCGTGCGAGAATAAATATACTGATATATATAATGATACCATCCGTCTACTTTAAGTTTACTATGTACATATGTATACGTTGCGCGATCAAATGTTTCGGCGATTTATAACGTGTGGGATTTAGTAGAAATTGCAGACTAAATTCGATTGATTTATGCATTTATGCGTTTGTATGGAAATTCTCATAAAATTATACGATATTGAATGAAAGTCGATTCTATGTATTCCGTTTTATCTTTGATCAATCGAATCGAATCGTGAGGGGTATAGAATATTTTATCTCGACATCGAATAAAAGATAAAAAGAGATGTTCTAGAATTAGCTGAAGTACACTTGGAATTCAACAGAAAATCCGATGGCAGCAATTCAATTTTTATATTATAAATTTACATGAATAATTCTACTTGAACTGATACATTAATTATACACGATCAATTCTCGTAAAATATTGTCGTGTAACATTGACGGTTACAAGGCAAACCGTCGCGTCGTGTCGCGTTGCAAAAAAACAAGGTAATCGCGAAACCAGTTCCTGGTGACTCATTAATTAATTCGTATCCTCGAACTAGACTTCCGGCGAACCGATTTTCATCGATACTACCAATGAAAAACTTCATATGTAATACAGTTTTTTTTTTTATTGCATCATTGTTTGACATGGTAATCGAATTCTTTGAAGAACACAGAATGGACATAGAATAAGGTATATAGCGTACGGAAATAATAATAGTAAAGCAAAAACTCGTGTAGTTTGAAGAATCGAGTGAATAAAAATCAGTGCCGAGGATGTTTTTTGTTCAGTGGTAGTGAGGAGGTTAAGGAGGGGTTAAGAAAGAGGAAGAGAAAAACGTACCTTCAGTTGCTGGAACTTCCGCTCTGCTTCCTTGTCGCCTTCGTTCTTGTCCGGGTGGTACTGAAGTGCAAGAAGCTTGTACTCGGCTGTGATTTGTTCCACCTGGAACGAAAAGAACACCAAACTTCTGTCAAAATAACTTTTCACGCATGCAACAATCAATTTTTATTAATACTATTGTGCCGTGTTATTCTTCCCATAAAATAACCTTGTTAGTGCCCTGTAGATTTTTGTACGAATTTATGAAGAGAAAATGTTTCTCACACGTTACCTCCATAAATTCCTATAAAAATCTACACGGCACCAATGCGACGACCGGACCGCTTTATTAAAAAACTGAAAAACGTGCACGTTCGCGCACAGTTCACATTCGAAATTTGAACGTCGATTTATATCTTCAGGTGGGTGTTTTTAAAGTGGCGCAATTTCCAGTGTGTTCGAAGCGATTCGAAGTGATTGTTTTATGTTCTCGTTACTCGCGATCCACTGAAAATAAACGGCGTGGCTTTAAATAAAGCCCGGGAGGGGGGTTGGCGGGGAGTTAATGAGCGATCGTCGATCGTGTTAGCCTGTTTACCGACGCGACGGACTGCTCCTGTCTCCCGTCGTTGTTCCATTAAGAAATTTTCTACCTGCTCCCGCCCATTAGGCGAATTCATTAAATTGCCCGGCAAACATCACTCGTCCCCATTAACTGTGAAATTGACGAGAAACTGGCCGGTGTTCGTCGGTCACTAGAAATGGGAAACCTCGCGACGTTAACGTCCGACGCGACGTTTTGCTGTCGGAGGAGCGTTCGATAACACCTCGCTCTCTTCGTGTCGTCGCGTCGCGTCGCGTCGTCTCGACGTAAATTAACGACGCTGAGAACGCTCTCCGTCACGCTGCGCTGTTAATTCGTCAAGTTATTCCATTAACCACCGTGCCAATATCTCGCTCGCAACTTTCGCGTCTTTCAAGTTTAAACATTACGCGGTGCTCTCGAAACTTCGGGATAAATATTATCTGCACGGACTTCCAACTTTCTGTAAACGCTCCGAAACTTGAATCCATGTGCTATAGACGGCGAAACAAGTATTATAGGCCCTCTCACGCACCGCACCATTCAAAGTTCCTTCCGTTGAAAACAAAGCTTCCTAATTGTTCAACCAAATACTTGCCTTACATATTTTCTCTGTAATCAGCAACGTCTAGAAGCGTGTGGAAATTCAAGAAGAAAATGTGTACAGTCTTCGACTCTACAGTGTACGACTTTCAGAAAATAATTTATTTTTAATCAACCCGGAGCAATAGAAATTTCTCCGTAGTTGATACATTACCGATGAAAATAAGCAAAGAGAGAAAGATCGAAAGTGAACAAAGTTTCGAACAATTGTACCTACAGTCAACGGCAATATTAAGTGAACACTCTTAAAAATTGAATTGCTTTTTAAAAATTGGTCTAAAGGACTTGAATTTTTTAAAGATGTTACACGGCTAGTTCGCTAGAGAATGAGTAAACAAAAATTTATTAAGATTGCAATTGGTAGGAATCATTCAAAATTTAATAAATGATATTTTGTCAACTTTTTTATCTGGGCCTGCAACGACAACTTAAACAATGCGTTTTATAGATTTCGGTAACTTATGTACATATTGAACATTTCATCGAATCGGTCAACATTGAAATGAGCTACAAACGTTTAAAGATGATCACGTAAGGGCGAAATGCCTGGAAAGGCTGAAAATCTGCGACTTTCGCCCTTAAGCTCTCATCTTTAAACGTATGCAGCTCATTGCAATGTCGACCGATTTCGATGAAATTTTCAGTATGCATATAAGGTACCGAAATCTATAAAAGGCATTTTTTAAATTATCGTTGCAGGCCCAGATAAAAAAGTTGACAAAATATCATTTATTAAATTTTGCATGATTCCTACCAATTGCAATCTTAATAAATTTATGTTTACTTATTCTCTAGCGAACTAGTGGCGGTCCAACTTCTTTAAAAAATTCAAGTCCTTTGGACCAATTTTTAAAAAACTATGCGATTTTTAAGAGTGTTCACTTAATATTGCCGCTGACTGTAAATGTGTATGTCAAAAATGATCAACTTTTGGTAAAAGGAATTGATAGAACTGTCAGAAGGAACTCTTGCAAAATTCGTTTGCAACCGCGGTCGAGGAACGACGAGGCGTTTATCAACGCGACACAGATTGGATAATTGCAGAAGACGCTGCCCGTTTCGAACCGTTTTATTACAACAATCGCGATCCTCGACCTCGCAGTGCCGAGTATTAACCAATTGAGAAGCAATATCGCATCAATCCGATCCGACGTTTCACCTCCAATTTCAATTCTGACCAATCTGCACTATTTAACCCAATTTCCTAGCGCGGCATCGCATTACTACCCCCCCACACCCCAAGAAACGTCCAACTTCTTACACTATCTGTTTCGTAAAAATCTGACATTCCATCTTCAATTTCAATCCTAACCAATCTGCACTATTTAACTCAATTTCCCAGCATCGCATTAATCCAAGAAACGTCCAACTTCTTACTCCTCGTACAACTTTACAAATCATCTTGTAAAGACTACAGAATTTTACTATCTTCGTCTCTTTCACCCTTTTTCCAACAACCTTAGAAATGTCGCGAGAATCGCATTATGTATTTCATGCGAATGAACGTCGGCGGACAACGGGTTAATCGACACTTATTTCGTTACAGCGGAATAATCAGAGTAATTCGAAAGGAATCGTTTATTTAATTCCCCCGACACCGGCCACAGGTGCAATCAACGCGTTAATCGAATCGTTGCGATTTTAATCGCTTCAATCGCGTTCTGGTTTCGACTAAAAAAAAGGAAAGGTAGAAATAGAGAGAGAGAGAGAGGGGGGGGGAGAGGGAGAAGAAAAGAGGAGTAGAAAGATTTGAGAAGCGTTAACGAGAATAATTCGACGACCGTATTTTTGCAAAACGAACTACCAGTCCGGACCGGACACACGCCACATCGGTGTCGGTCGATACTAATCGAAAAGTTCAGTCAGTTCCGGATGATAAAGTTCTGTCGGACGCTGATGGAATTATCCTTCTGTGACGCGGCCGACACTGGGGCTAATTAACCGAGCGTAACTTCGAAGAGCGTTTGATACGCGAGCTTCGTCGAGCGTAGAGGAATCTCCAGCTCGTGCAGAATGTCAAATCAAGAGAGTCGCCGACTAGATTGACTATCTTCGCATCGGAGTTAGGGTGGGTCGTGGAAAATGATCGCCCACACCTCTTAACCCTAGATATAATTAAGCTGGGATACGTGAAAACGACAACAGCAATCATAATCACAAATACATACAATTGGACGCATTGAGAAATCGTTGACAATGATTTATTTAGAATTGCAGATATATTGATCAACGAATAAATCACTCTACAACATTTCCACTTCTCTTTAAACATCCTATATACGTATATTTGTCATTTGTTTACTTTTACACAACAATTCTGACCCCTCCAGCCCTTGGGCACACTTCTCCTTTGAATTGCAATTTTTTGCTGAAACGTACGAGTTAATTGAACACCAAAAGTTCGTGTACATTGCACGCGGGTGGAAAACTTGATTGCTTTCAGAATCGAATGTCAACTCCGTGATCCAATTTCATTCTAAAAACATAGACGACCCAATTTTTAGACTCGTCACACAAGGACTGATTTATGAAACGTCTCTCTTGCACCATTCACTCACGCTAATTACAATAAACAAGCACCCACCGTAACTAAAAAAGCACCCGAACCCCAAGAAAAACAACGAAAAACAATGCCGCAAATGACCGCATAAAACAATGTAAAATAGGAAAATGTGAAACTCACCGTAGAGTTCTCGTCGCACGAGAGGAGAGCATAGTAATCCTCCTCGGCGCTGGGCTTATAATTGATGGCGTCCTCGACGCTCATTTTCCCTCGGTAATTCTGCTCCCTTGGGAAACGGATCCTCCCCTAATTCCTCGTCGAGTGGCTACCGTCGAACAACAAAGAGAGAGGAGAGATAGAGACAGCCTTTTGCGCCGGTTTGCGTAGGTCGGTCGTAGGATTTCTTCTCAACGAAATCTGACGATGAGAGAACGCAACGTGGTCGCGCGTGGATCGGATGCAGGCGCGTGGATAACCGTCGCGTCACCGACACCAGTCACTCTCTGCGATTCTTCTGGTCGTTTCAACTGTTTCGAGGATCTTCCGCGGAGAGAGAGAGAAAGAGCGAGAGAGAGAGAGAATCGGTTCCCGTCACCTGTTGCCGTGTCGCACGTCGGACGCCGGAGTGAACCGTACGAGGGAAAACCGTGTCGGAGACCCGGAAAGACCCGGTTCCCCGGGAAATCCCGCGCGTGTGCGCAATCCAGCCAACCACCACCACCTAACCACCGCCACCACCCCACGCCACGCCGCGATGGGACAGCGCAGCGTCGCGAAACGCGAAACCGTCGATCCTAGAGTCCTAACGTCTACGTCTACACGCACTTGGATCCACCTGCGCACGAACCGGCACACGGCAACACCTACAGTCCTCGACAAAATAATAAGACACCTAGCATATTTTTAAATTTCTTATATTTAAAGATAGAAAATGTACACTCCGTTGTGTATCCTGCATATTACATACTATTTCCAAAGTGAACATGTAAAATCTTAGGATTGTATCGCGTACCATAGCAAAATTAGAGAAAGATATATAAACAGGGTCTGACATTAATTCGACAAAAGTATAAGACACTAACAGAAAAATGTTTGATCAAGCAAATAAAAATACAAAATTAATACTTTGTGATACCTCCCTTGAATTGAATTACGTCTAGTAATCGCTTTGCGATAGTTTTATATAACTTTTTGATTCGTTTTTGTTCTAAATGTGTCCAATTGTGATTTATACTTTCTTTTAGTTCATTTACGTTATTATATTGTCTCCCATTCGCGTAGAATCGTCTTGACAAATCTCCCCACATATTTTCTATAATGTTTAAATCGGAAGAACGAGCGGGCCATTCCAAAATACTAATATTTTTTGAAGAAAAGAATTGTTTCACAGATTTTGCAGTATGGATTGCTGCATTATCCTATTGAAAAATATAGTCACCGCGCGTGATACGAGCTGCAGGCTTGTTTAACTGATCTGTTATTAGTTCAATATATTTATTACTATTCATCCGATCTGATAAAAAGTTTATTTCTACTTTTTCATAGTAACCAATAGCGGCCTATACCATAACACTGCCACCGACCATTTGACGGCAACTTAAGGGGATCCTTTCCATAGTCACACACCGCTAGAGTGCACTCTCATACACCGCTAGACCACGTATACGTACGCGAGGGATGCAAGGGTCCGGTTTCTTGAATTCCAATTTCTCGGTAATGCAAAGACGGGGGTTTTTAGTAGTTATAACCGCTAGATGAAAGATCAATCTATGACGCTGTTTGCCTCAAAAGTCGTTCTTTTACGTTTCCGAGCAATGGTTTTGCAATATTCAGCTGCATGATGCCAAGAAAAGCATTCGCAGTCAAAAGCAGTCAACTGTCTGGCTTTAAAAAACTCCTTATTTCCTTGCCATATTCCTTTCCTATTGTTCTCCGTTCTGCGCGGGTCTAGACAGTCCTGGCCGCAGGGTTGCCATATTTTATCCCCTCCGGCCCCTTACCCTTCCGCCTCTCGCCTAGTTTCGCAGCGTACCTCTTCCCACTAGTCGCTGATGCGTACCGTACACCAGCGTGTCGCCACTGTCGCCAGCGTTAGTGGGAAGAGCTACGCTGCGAAACTAGGCGAGAAGGCAGTAGCACTGCCTGAGACACATCTGGCGACCAGATCCACGCAGGCCTAATCCTCACGTTGACAGGCAGGCAGTGGAGTGGGTAGGCACTGGACGACGATCGTGCCCACGATTCAGGACCAGAGGGTTGCCATATGACGCCCCTTACGTTTCCGTCCCTCGCCTAGATGGTGCCTACGCTATCCCCACTCTTACCACCAGCGCGACCGCTGGCGCGACCGAGTGCTAGAATGAGAGCGGTAGCATGCTACCGACACGGTCGCGCCAGCGGTAGTGGTAATAAGAGTGGGGATAGCGGAGGCACCATCTAGGCGAGGGACGGAGACGTAAAGGGCCTGGCGAGACTCGCATATGGCTCCCCTGTAATCAGGACAACGAAGGAGCGATTACTGTATTTTGTATCTAGTATTTTGAATTCTTAGCAGATACGCATAGGTTGATCTTCATATTTTTTGGGGTAGTTTCTACTCCGTAGATTCTAGGATTTATTCTCATTGTCAGATTAATATATGAAAATTGACATCGATTACAATATTCGCAGTCCACTCATTATGCGAATAATACGTGTATAATAGAAATAACAACTAAATAATTAGATATTATAAAAGAAGAATTACGAAATGCATCTCTCTGCAGTAAATATTTTATTAAATGAAATTGACCGAAGGAAACGCCGCGCCGATGAATTATTTTCTTGGTACACACATATTCTCTCACAGATCCAGAAATAATGAAAACGATCGGTAAAATTTTCATTGTATTCAACGGACGGATTGATTCACATAGTTTTGTGGGTTCCCGGAGACCTCATCTCGCCAATGGAAGGTGACATTCGGGATTCTCTGGGAACGAAGATCCCGCGATTCGTGAAAATCCGAATGGAATTTTTTGTCATTTTATCGGCTACGCCTGCTATGGCTACAGGAATCACTCGTGCAGGAATCAGACTGCACAATGTTTTTTTTGGTCGGGTTGACGTGCCTACATATACTATATGAAAATTGTAGCTGCGAAACGGACCGAACCAAATTGAATAAACTTTGTGGACAACGGGTCTACGTAGGTACATGTATAGACGCGAAGAGTTTAGCAGAATATGTATAACGGAACAAAAGTGGAGAGAATAGAAAATTTTAATAAAGAGCGACAGGAATTTAGTATTCTTCTGCTGAGAAAAATATTCGAGGCAGCAGTCGTCCGGGTAACTTCACCTCTCGAAAACATTTGAAATGCAAAAACATCGGACGGCAACGAGATAGCTTAATTGAATTAATTGTACGGAAGACGATGAAGATAAATTCGACAAGGAGGCCGAATTACATTGTAAATTAATATGAGACTCATCGAACGTTAATATTCTGATAATTAACATCAGCCGACTCCTCGATTACAATTAAAAATCATACTTACGACGCATACAAGATTTTGATTGAAGCTTCGTACTCGTACATGACACGTTCGTTCGTTATGAATCGCAACCTCTCGCAACGTAATACGTAATCGAAGACGCTCGGATTTATATTGCCGACGTCATTGATCGCGTGAATTTTCTTTAATTAAACGTCGGAACGAAGCTAATTAATATTTCCAATGGGAACGTAAATAATCCTCGCGGAACCAGCTCGCCTGATATCGCCGCGTGATCAATGAAAATGATCACGAATATGTCCCTACAATTACCTATCTCAGATGGTTTTAATGACTATCCGAGATTTTGATCGTCGCGCCGCGTTGGTCCATTCGTTTTCAGCCACTGAGGGAAACACTGACACGAAATTCGACACTCGAATAACGAAAAATTGAATTCGCACAGCGAACAAACTGTCAAAGTATACGGAGCACCGTGTGTAACGCTATCTGACTGGAATTAATGTCGTCGTCGCATACTGCGCCTTGATTGCGGGAGATTCCAGAGACTTGTGGCTTTCACTTGCGGCCACGTGACCTCGAATGCTATCTCGTGACGTTACCGGTCGAGCGTGGATCTGGATTATGATCGTGTGACCCCCATTTATTGCTCTTTCGAATTTCGTAACCGCTCCAATAAAAAAAAAACCACCACAATTACGATACGCTATCATCTAGGAACGTAGGAACCTTTGGTCAGGTCAAAATGTACATTATAAAATAGGCGGTATATTTAAGCATTTATCTTAACGACTGCGAATTTGCAAAACGACTCACGGACTACACTCCCGGACAAAAAGATAGCACATCGTCTATTTTTTCTCACATGGTAGAATAAACTGAAGAAAATGAGTATTTTTTAATATGTCAACATATTCTGACATGCCTCTATGTATAATGTACTGAATATCATCGGCAATATTTACTTTAACAGAATTCTAGAAATGAAAACGTAAATTTTTGTGGTTCGCAAGTGGGACAAAATGATAGCACGTGTAGCAAATCTACGCTTTCCAGTTACACTGAAACTCGCGAATTGCGAACATCAACCTCAGAACATAGTTAATAAAGTCCGTGATATTATCTCGTGTTGTATATTTGTTTAAAAAAGGCAAAATATTGTCAAAAATGGGTCGCGGAAAGAGATTGAACGCGTGTGAAATTGACACTATAATAAAATTGGAAGAAGAACAATAGTCAGTGACAAAAATAGCAAAAATTATGAATAGAAGTCGAGAAGTAATAATAATTTCTTGAAAAATCCGGAAAACTATAGTAAAAAGAAGAGTTCTGGACCCGTCCGCAAAGTCTAAGTGCCCGGGAACGTCGCGTCGTGCAATACTAAGAGCAGCATCCAATTCTAAGATGACTGCAAGGCAAATTGCTCAAAGTGTTGGTGTAGACACTAATATAAGGAATGTGAGACGTGTTTTACAAAAATGCAAATACATAGAACGAAGAAAATTAAAGAAAAAGCCTTGGTTAACTGTGCAACATAAGAACGATCGGTTACACTTTGCGGAAAAGAATATTCATACGCGAAAGAAATGGTGAAAAATAATATTTACGGATGAAAAGAGGTTTCACTTAGATGGACCTGATGGTCCGAGTTACTATTTTCACGATATGCGAAAAGAGGAACAGTTTTTGAGTCGTCGGCAAATGGGAGGTGGTAGTGTGATGATTTGGTGCGGTATCGGGAATACTATGGTAAAATGGAAATCAAATTTATAACGGGAAAAATGAATAGCAAAATGTATTTGGAAATGATTAAGGAACAAATAAACACGTACGCGACCAGAATTGCTAGAGAGAAGTATACTTTTCAGTAGGATAATGCCGCAGTACACACCGCAAAAGTAGTAAAAGAGTACTTTTCGCGAGAAAAAATTCCCGTTTTAGATTGGCCAGCAAGACCACCACCAGACCTCAACATTATTGAAAATTGTTGGGGAAATCCTGCCCGAGCTGTATACATATAGAAATGGCAGACAATTTGAAAATATTGCCGAATTAAAAAAATGTATTCAAGATGAGTGGGAGCAATTAGAGAAAAAAACCATTAAAGAACTCTATAAACCTTTGCCAAAGAGAATGATGGCTGTTATTAAATGCAAAGGAGGAGCCACAAAATATTCAGCATTAATAAAGGTTAATTAAGTTAAATGTGCTATCATTTTGTCACACCATATTTCCTTAAAAATTCTTTTTTTTTAAACAAAATTGTATACATTGGCGAAATTCAATTCAATTTCATTTGTGTCTTTTGTAGAGATATTTTGCAAGACTGTGTAAAAATAAAACCTTGGTTGTAATGTTAAATAAATAAATATTACGTTAATTTTAAAGTGTGCTATCTTTTTGTCCCGGAGTATAGCAAACAAGCGAACAAAATTGTACAGGTAATTTTTCAGTGCAGCTAGATTGCGAAAAACGAAGAATTCCCTGAAAAAGAGCGACCCGAAAAATGCCAAAAATTCCATGGCAGTGAAACGCGAGAGGCATTCGAAAAATTACAACCGGAATCGGCTTAGGATCCGCGTTGCAAATTATGTTCGAATGTAACGTTCATTTCCAGAATAAAATATGAACTGCAGAGTTTGCTATCGTCTCGATCATTCTCAATTTGTGACGAATTTAATATGGCAAACGCCGCGGAAATAACAATGTTTTCCCGGGAAGAGCTCAAATTTTTCATGTTGATAAAAAGAAGAATACGGGTAGACAGAAGGCGAAACGTGCGCGGAGAACTGAATTTCACGAGCTCGTTTTCGAACAGGACCAGCGGGACGGTCTGCGGGAATCAACTTTTTTTCTCTTTTCCCAGCGAAATAAAATTCATTCCCACCCTCGCGGAAACGGAGGAAAAAAATATCCTCGCGAACGTCACCGGTAAGAACACTTCCAGCATCTGGCTACTTTTCCAGTGGCTTCCTGAGCGTCGCGTCGCGTCGGACGCCGAAGTTCAAATCGATCGAATAACGTATTCCGGACGAATCCGATCATCTTTTCCGCAAACTCAATTTGCCTCAATTTATATTCGATCATGAGCTCGAAATACTTGCAGTCGTGACCAGTGTTACCATATCTTTCTCTCGCCAGACCCCTTACCCTTCCGCCTCTCGGCAGGCCACGCACCGTATCTCGTCTTTGCACTCTTCCCACTAACGCTGGCGACAGCGGCGACACGCTTGCGTACGGTCGCGTCAGCGTTAGTGGGAAGAGTGGGGATAGCGGAGGCATGCATCTAGGCGAGGGACGGAGACGTAAGGGGCCTGCGAGCCGCTTGAGCCGCACCGTCTGGCTACACTGGTCGTGACCAGGGAAGCCAGACGGTGCGGCTCAACGGCTCAAGTGGCCCCTTACGTCTCCGTCCCTCGCCTAGATGCATGCCTCCGCTATCCCCACTCTTACCGCTACCGCTGGCGCGACCGAGTACTAGAATGAGAGCGGTAGCATGCTACCGACTCGGTCGCGCCCAGGGAAGCCAGACGGTGCAGCTCAACGGCTCAAGTGGCCCCTTACGTCTCCGCCTCTCGCCTAGATGCTCCCCACTCTTACCCACTACCGCTGGCGCGACCGAGTGCTAGAATGAGAGCGGTAGCATGCTACCGACTCGGTCGCGCCAGCGGTAGTGGTAAGAGTGGGGATTGGCGAGGGACGGAGACGTAAGGGGCCTGGCGAGACTCGCATCTGGCATCCCTGGTCACGACCAGTGTAGCCACACGCCGCGGCTCAACGGCTCAAGTTTCCCCTTACGTCTCCGTCCCTCGCCTAGATGCTCCCCACTCTTACCCACTACCGCTGCCGCGCAGACTCGGCAGCATGCTACCCAGTGTCGCAGAATTCACAAGCTAACCTCACCCAAGCCAAGCCGTCCGTGGTGTAGCGTGGAACAAGAACACCCGTTATTTTACCTACTACTCCCACAGGCGGAAGAGTGGGGAGCATCTAGGCGAGGGACGGAGACGTAAGAGGAAACTTGAGCCGTTGAGCCGCGGCGTGTGGCTACACTGGTCACGACCAGGGATGCCAGATGCGAGTCTCGCCAGGCCCCTTACGTCTCCGTCCCTCGCCTGCTCCCACAGGCGGAAGAGTGGGGGGGATAGCGGTGGCACCATCTAGGCGAGGGACGGAGACGTAAGGGGCCTGGCGAGACTCGCATCTGGGCCGATCTGGCTTCCCTGGTCGTGACCCGGCGCACAGTGGTCCTTTTCATTGATTTAGCTGGCCAAAATTATTTATCATGTTTAATGATCCCGTAACGTTTTCAAATCACATATAACATCATTTTTTATTTGTTTAAGCATTTTAAAATCATTTTTTAATACTTTTTCAATATTTTTTGGTACGTTTGTAAGTAAGAAGCAATATATTGTTAAATTAACCAATAGATATTAATAATACGGTACTTACAACTGTTTTTGAAGCTTATAAAATAGAATCAGAAGTTGTTGTATAACAATTTTCATTTGAAGATTATTTTCAACCAGATGAATCTTGCTCGGAATGTGGAGTCGTACTGCGATTTTCTGGTAGTAAAAACATGTCCATCGCTTCACTTGAAAACGGTTTTTTTTCATAATTTTTTAAAATATTTTAAATAATAGTCTATTGAGTACGTCCAAATTGCATGTTTCTCTGGAGAACTTTCGGGCATAATTTTCACTATGTAGGCAAGTTTATAGTATATCACACTATTCACTATGTAGGCTAGTTTATATTACACTATACACTAGATTAAAATATAATAGCTGTAAACAGCGTACAGCAAATACTTATACATAAAATATTGTGGATCAAGGCCAATTTTCATTACAATTTCGCTTTACTATAGCACACACTGCACGTTTCGCTCGAGATCATTCCCTTCGGAAATTTCCTAAGAGACTGATACAATGAGGCAAAAGTGCATTCGGGAAGGAACCAAATCTAGCCTAGTGTTTATAAAACATTATCTTGAGGAAATAATATTATTGAAGAATTCATATAATTTTAAATTTGTATTAAATTATTATCGAAGACCGTAAACGTTTCATCTCAAGTGTTTACGTCTGGAAAGCGTGCGCGCCCGAAACGCAAGGGCCGCCCGCGCGGTAAAGAAAATGCTGTGAAAAGAAAGCGAGCAAAGTCGAGCATCTAATTTTTGTTTTACTGTAAGCTCAAACCATTGACAATTACAACCGCGTTTAAAAAACTACTTGATCGCAATTAGGAAGTACAACATAATCAGTAATGAAGTGTTACGATCGTGACAAATATTATTTACATACTAATCATGTTGAAATGTAAATAATTACTAAACGATATGCAATCAAAAGGTTCAAAATTGTTGAAAGTATAGTCCATACTTACTTGCAAAACTTTCATATTGGAAAGAAATGTGTACAAATTATTTGAAACATGAAAAGCTGTCTCATCGAATTTTAGCAGCAAGACACGTACTACGAAAATCACTAACTTTCGATGAAGTACAGCACTTAATGGGTGCCTGAATGATAAAAAAATATTAGTACACTTTAGGTAAAATTTTGAAATCGACTTTTGGCCAGCTAAATCGCTGAAAAGGACCACTGTGCGGCGCGGCGATGCAGACGTCTCCTGGAAAATAATTATTAAGAATTACCGTTACCAACAAAATTGTACTCTCGCGATTTTCTTGAAGCGTCCCGAGGTTCTGGCATCTTTAGAGATTGATATTTATTAACGGGACAGTGTAATAAAAGAGAATAACTAGATCCCCCACCTTCAGGATATTTACAATGGCGCTTTGAATTCGTGCCCGTCTCATGCCACCTCCCCCTAGCTTTTATGATAATTATAATTACCATATAACATCATTACGCGACAGTTTCAGCCAACCCTGCAAGCAATTAGTCCGCGCGAGCGATACTGGACCGGTCATAAATCCGAAATAGGATGTAACGCGGCGAACAGACGTCGACTGGTAGAATACATATGTATATTGTGAGAATTTCTGTCGAACCTGTCGCGCGTCGGCAATCGTAGCGAAGAGGGGAAGAATTCCTCCGTGACGGAACGAAACTATTCGCCGATGAGTGTCCCGGTTCGCAAATATTTAGCCACTCGGTTTAATTCGACGCGAGTGGAAGGTACACATTTGCCGAAGTCGGGAAGCCGCGCCGAACAGAGCCGAGCAGGGCGAAGCGGAGTCGAGCTGAAAGAGCCAAGCGTCTCCTGGATAATCCTCGCCTCGCCTCGCCTCGCCTCGTACGTCATTAGAAATTTAAATTCCCTGCGGGATTATGGGAGGAGAGGGCGGCCGAAGAAGACGCGAAAAACGTGACTGAATGCGTCAAGTTCATTATACATTCGTCTCGCTTCTGTCGAAGACGACACTGATTATCGGTACCTCTGCCTACAGCTGTTAAAGGCTATTGTCTCCGACACACGGAGGTGGAGCTTTTCAACCAAGAAAGCTCTCGCGCGTGTCCACTACTCGCATAAACGACTCGGGCACAATAACAATCCTCCATTCATCAAAAACCCTTCTTCCATTCACATTTCTGTTTCTCTTCACTTTTACCCTCCTTTCACTTTGAAGATATTGCCATTTCAAGTTTTGGTTACTGCAATCATTCTGAATACATATAGGACAGCGGTTAAATTGCATTATATTTTTTTAAGCCTTTCGAATTTGTTTTCATGACTTTTTTCATTTTTCTTTTTTACACTCTACAGCTTATTGTTAGTTAATGCATAAACGAGTGAAGAGTTTTTTTATGAAATTCACAGGGTCGCCTAGCATTTATTTCTTAATTTGTATATTGTTTAGGATGCTGAATATACATATATTCATAGAACAATTTGAGATATTATACGATTAGTAGGGTACAGATGTTCAGTTTTCAGTGCAATAAGCTCGTCCAGGTAAGGAGTTTACACGTTCCTAGGTCCGAGGCGCCTTCATAAATTTATTTTCGCAATAGTCCCATGACGGGTTACTGAGCGAGGACGGACAGAGATCGCCGGAAGTCGTGGGACCGCCATTAAAACGTGTGAAACACGTGTCGGCCAAATGTCACCGTCGCGTCGCGTCGCACAGAGCCCAGCGAATCGGCGAGCGGTCACGCGTCACATTTCTCTAGCTTTCGAGCGAACGGCACGTGGCAGTGACAACGCGAGCCAGAAGGCCTCGTAAGAAACCAGGGCCCTCGTAACGTCGCGTCGTAACGTAACAGAAACAGGGCTAGTCTGTTTCGCCGAATTCAGGGAGAACCATACCGTTTCCAGCATTTCGCCTTTGTCCTCCCCTCCATCTTATGTTTTACTCGGGCCACGTTCAGAACCGACGACGATCCCACAGCTGTTTGTAATAAATCATTTATATGTACCTTCTGTCCCTCGACTGGATACCGTGTTACATTGCTCCGGGATTTCTTACTTCACCAAAAAATAGAATGTAACTGTCACGCCACCGCGATGCCTGGCCCTGGCATTTATCGTGCACTCTCTGTTTCTTTATTTTCCATTGTTTATTGTGCATTACGCTCGAAAATTAAACGGTGCGAGAAGTATCAAATTTTTGTTGCGTGTCTGCGAAAATAAATAGTAATTATGGTACTTTAGGGATTATCCCGTCGACCATTTTCGCCAAACACGAAATTATCGAAGTACATACCTATAGGTATAAGTTCGACGGGATAATCCCAAAGCACCGCAATTACTTTTTAATGAATGTACGGGCAGTTGTATATGGACGTAAAAAGGGTAATTGTTTCATATATAATACATACAGTCCTTGACAAAATAATAAGACACATTTTTTTAGGCATATTTTTAAATTTCTTCAATTTAATGGTGGAAAGTGTACACGCTGTTATATCCTGAATACTACATACTATCTCCAAAGTAAACACGCAAATCTTAGGATTGTATCGCATACCATACCAAAATTAGAGAAAGATACGTGAACACGGACTGACATTGCTTCGACAAAAGTATAAGACATTTGGCTTATTTTCCACTCATGTGACTTTTACCATTAAGTGTTCCATTGCGAACGTATTGAGACGTTGAATCTTGTGATTTTCTTAGAGTATAAGTACATTTATTACAACGAAAAATAAATAATGAGTCGAGGAAAGCAGTTAGATAAATGTGAGGTCGATCGAATCGTTCTGTTGCGCTCGGAAAAGTACAGTATTAATAAAAATGCGAAATTATTAAACAGAAGTAGGTGCGCGATATTCACATTATAAGTATAATGTGTTAAAAAATCCAAGCGCTTATGGAAAAACGAAAGGAAGTGGAAGACCTAGCGTTATACTTTCAAACGTGATAAACGTGCAATTTTGCGTGTTGCGTCGAATTTTAAGGACGCAGTAACACAAATAGCCGAAGAAACAAGTGTGAAAACAAATTTACGAAATGTACATCGCATTTTACAAGGAAGCAAACACATTATAAACGGAAGAAATTAAAACAACGATCACCTTTAATGGTGAAACACAAAGCAGCACGACTAAAGTTCGCTTGCGAACACGTCCACTAGATAAAAAACTGGAAAAAAGTCATTTTTAGTGTCGAGAAAAAAATCAATCTAAATGGCCTTGACGGCTGGGCCTACTACTTTCATGATTGCAGGAAGGAAGAACTCCATTTAAGTTGCCGTCAAATGGTCGGTGGCAGTGTTATGGTATAGGCCGCTATTGGTTACTATGAAAAAACAGAAATAAACTTTTTATCAGGTCGGATGAATAGTAATAAATATATTAAAGTAATAACAGATCAGTTAAACAAGCCTGCAGCTCGTATCACGCGCGGTGACTATATTTTCCAATAGGATACTGCAGCTATCCATACTGCAAAATCTGTGAAACAATTCTTTTCTTCAAAAAATATTAATATTTTGGAATGGCCCGCTCTTTCTTCCGATTTAAATATTATAGAAAATGTGTGGGGAGATTTGTCAAGACGAGTCTACGCGAATGGGAGACAATATAATAACGTAAATGAACTAAAAGAAAGTATAAATCACAATTGGACACATTTAGAACAAAAACGAATCAAAAAGTTATATAAAACTATCCGAAAGCAATTACTAGACGTAATTCAGTTCAAGGGAGGTATCACAAAGTATTAATTTTGTATTTTTATTTGCTTAATCAAACATTTCTCTGTTAGCGTCTTATACGTTTGTCGAATTAATGTCAGACCCTGTTTACATATCTTTCTCTAATTTTGCTATGGTACGCGATACAATCCTAAGATTTTACATATTTACCTCGGAAATAGTATGTAATATGCAGGATATACAACGGAGTGTACATTTTCTACCTTTAAATACAAGAAATGTAAAAATATGCTAGTTGTCTTATTATTTTGTCGAGGACTGTATATTCATTCGTTTCATGCTAGTATCACGATTTTTAATTAAAAGAGTCCCTTTCAAACAATTCAGCTTGTGTTAAAATTTACAAAAACTTTACTTCAGAACATAAAGTAATGATATTTTTGATCAGAAACGTTACCCGTTGGTGAAAAATTGTCGTTCCTTAACCGTGAACAAAAATTACAACAATATCGTGAGAATATTCTTTTAAAAGTTGATGTTTTTGAATTATGGACTACTTAGTTTGACTTTTTTATTTCTTGTTGTGGATGTGTGTTTGACGTTTGAGGATGATTACGGGAAACGAGTCTCGCATTCGCAATGGCAACACCACCTTCGATTCCCTTGGCAGAGGTAGTATGTATACTGTATACCTCTTGCAGTAAGCGTTCTACGGTATAGCAAGCGTGGTAATCAGGTTGTCCCCCCGACACTCACCGTGAAACGGAATTTTTACTATTTTGATCCGTTATCGGTTCGCTCGAATCAAATAATACCGCCGCGCCGCGTCGTTTCTATCCCGACCGCCTCGTTATCCCTCGGAAAGTTCCCCATCGCGAATCGAATCGCAGAAACGGGAACGAAAATACCCTGATGCAATTCTAATTACATAAACGCCGCGGCTGTGCTACCCTGGAGTAAAAGGAAAATTCACAGAATTTATCTGAAAACCCACCGTCATGTCAGTTCTATTAGCCGAGTCTTCAGCTTCCTTGAATAATGAACAAAATAAAAACTCATATACATACATACATTCAACATATATTCTCACGGTAGAACAATCCTTCCAGATTATAATAAAAAAATTCGTACTTTCGTAGATCATCTTGTGTGTTGAATATAGAAAATCTTTAAAAACAAAAAGGTCTACATATTTTCTAAAAATATTTCTGGGTTACTATACAGGATGTGCCAGTTTTTCCAGGCGTATGCTGTCGGCATCAATAAGACAAAAGGTCTGGGTGAGGTAAATATAGCCCGTTCGTCGGTTTATTAAAACTCTAATGAAAATACGAAATACGAAGGATCTGCGCGATTACCATGGCACAAAGTACGAACAGATTAACGATATTTACATATCCGGCCTGTTTACTGCCCCAGGTTGTGTAAGATGCTGAATGTCACATCTAACGGCGCAATTACGAACTCGTCGAGTTTGATATCGTAAATATAATTGCTTTCTCGTTCGTATTTCCTTAGAACTTTTAGTAACGTTCCCAACGACCTACTTCTATACAAATATTTCTTTTTATTACCATCCGTGGAACATCCGAATTAAGAAAAATTCACACCTCAGACTAATTAAAGGGACATACAGGACGCAGAAGCAGGATTATAAATGTTCTTATTGTTTCTGCTATCGCCTCAATTATTGTTATCGGCGGCGCGGCGCGGATCGGATCGGCGAGCCAATTCCACGAGCACCACAGAGAATTATACAGAGTGTTTCATAACACACCTAACCGCAGCTAAATCCACCGGTGCACGCAGAAATGTCCACTAAATGTCACATGAAAGCGTTCGTCTCTCAAACGGGTTCGAATTTCCAATGTACACGACGCGCATTAATCAAGTCGGGTTAATTAGGCCGATTTCTGGAAAACAGGGGCGCAGCCACGCTCTCTCTCTCTCTCTCTCTCTCTCTCTCTTTCTCTCTGGTAGGCTAGAAATATAGTGTAACCTCTGTAGAACCTTCTCAAGTCCCTAGATTCTTCGCAAACCCGAAAACGACGTTCCAAAACCAACTAAACCGCCTAAAGCGTTAGTGGACACGGCAACACCGCAGCGAACCGCCATAGGCGTCGACACGGGGCGAAAAGTCGCGAACAATGGAGCCGTTGGCGAAGACGATTCAGCTGATTGTTAATCAAGCCGCGAACAGGGTCGCCTCGGCGATAAATGGTCCTTTTCCTGTTGCAGTGCTGCATGTTCTCGGACCCGCCGTGATATTATTTGAAAAAAAAATCTGCATTTTATAGCGGCGTGGATCGGCCAGAGATCGCGGGGATCGATAAAGGGGGATGTTGAAGACGTCGAAGGGGTCACAGTGTTCTGCTCCGAAAGGAAACGCTTCGCCGGAGAAAATACACGCTCCGCTCTGTTTCCGTACGCACATGCGTGACAGACACGCAACCGTGCACGCGCGCGGCAGCGGCACTAACCTTACCCCAACAAGAAATCTTTGCAGCGCAGCGGCTCGTGCACGAACGACGTTCCTCTTCTTCGTCAAGTGCTTCTTCTTCAAGGATTACTTCAGCCTTTTCAGCCCGGTTTTTTCTTTTCGAACTTCTTCTTTAGGATACGCTGCGCTGTGTTCTCGCGCTGGAGAAATGGCTTCCTTGGTCCTGGAACGGCTGGACACGTTCCGCGCGGTCATCTGTTGAAAAATGTTGGTCATTAGTTTCCTCAGTCGGGACGTATTTAATATTGTACAATCCTTTTTAACGTATTCATAACCATAACATTACTTAAATGGTATTATTTTGGATAGAATCTTTCAATATGTTTCGCGCATTTGGACGCGCGCGTGGAATTTTTATTTCGAATAAATCATTCGTATACAATACGAGTTGTAGGTAGATGTCATTTTGACCGGACACATTACTATAATAGAAATGTCAAGGGATTACGCGACGTCGAATATTAAAATGTAAAGAATTAATGAAGTTTACAACGGATGTAATTAAAATTAATTCAATCGATCCGTCTCTCCCTTTGATACGGATGCCGCGTCGGCGCGGCGCGGCGCGGCGGGGCGTGGATAATCGCTAGCTACCAATTCAATTTATTGAGCCAATTCAATATATTGTTTACCATATTGAACACGTGCCAGCGATATTACAAGAACGGCTTAATTGCCGTTTTATTGAGCAACGCTAATTAAATTCTTATACAGACACGTACGTAACAAATGGATGAAATTGAACAAAATCATTACCTGATCTCTGCATTTTACCCGTCGGCATGTAAATATGAATTTAGTATACAATTCGTTTAAAACACTTACAGAATCTGTTCAGTGAGTACGCTGAAGTTTTTCTAACTCGGACACAGAGAACAGGGCCAGCATAATTTCCCGATCTTCGAAACAATCAATTTATCGGCAACGAAATAATATTCCTCGTCGGAAACGTCCCCGCATGGGGTTCAGTTCCACTACCATCCCCGGCCAATGGCGGTTAGGTTAATTATATTTAGTATCGGCCGCGTGTTCCTCGCCTTTAGACTTTAGTTAGAGTTAGTAGAGGAACAAACCCCCGGTGTCTGCCTTTTTACTTGGTTCGGGGCCCTCCTTGTTTATCTCGAAATAACGCTGCCGGCGCACATGGGCGTTTCTTCGGGCACTGCCAGATGCGTGGGTGGTGGCAGTGAAGAGAAGAGAAGGAGAGCACGAATGACGGTCACATGGCATCGTCGCGGTCGCGGGCTCCTCTTCTGCCTCTGCCACTCTGCCCCCTGCCCCGACTCCGACTCCGACTCCGACTCCGACTTGTCAGTATTCCGTGAAGTGTTGGGCCGTGTATGCGCGCCGGTCCTCCTTCCAACTCTCCAACTCCAACCCCGGTTCGGTTCGCAACAACACGAGGAGTCCCGTATCGATCGCGAAGATCGCGATCATCATTCGACACTCATCGTCAGAAACATCTGCAAACAAAAAGAACAGAATGTAACTGTTTACCTGTGTTTGAAGGCAAATAGAACCTGAACTAGAATATTCAGAAGAAAGAAACTCGAAGACTGTCAAGTGGTAAATAACAGCGTTTGTCCGCATTTCAATGCAAATAGAACCCGCAGAGGGAAGAGACACCACCTGAAAATTATCGTGACCTCTCCGGTATCGTGGGATTGTTGATACCGACTCGATTGGAGTGTTGATTCAGTTTTGTTTCGTGCTCCGAGGACTTGGTTCCCTGAAGAGGTTATTAGAGATTAATCTGTGGTTGTCAAGAATACGGATTTCATACGATTCGTGTGTTGGTAATGGTTTGACAAGGTTTGAAGAGAGGAGAATATTTTCAACTAGTGCGCTGCTGTCGTCGAAGTTGTCGGTCGCGGGAGTGTGTGGAGCCACTGTGAACTTCCAGAGACAATTTTTTACGTGGATCAAACTCGACTCGGTTCCCACTTGTGTGTTAACAATTTAAACAAGAAATTGGAATCCCAAGAGCCAGAACGCTTCACCACCATTTCACTCGCGGACAGTTCAAAATAGATTTTCTTACAAGTCCTTGATCTTCCTCTTGGATCGAGAGAAGAATACGCTGAAGAATTGCTCCAAGAGTTTCGATCGACGTATAAACATTTCCCAACAGTTGTTTGAACAGAACAGTTGTTTGTGGCAGACTGTTATCTAAAGATAGAGACCCGAAACTCTGATTCTCGAGTTTCCGCTTCCCGAAAGAAAACTCGGAGGAATTTAAACCGAAGAAGGGGACCAAGTTGAAATTGTTCTAGCGGAAAAGAAAGTGATGTTGAACAGTAGTTTGAGGAAGAAAGGTTCTTGTGAGAGGCGAAGCAGTGGTCGATGGGAACGTCGTCGTTGAGCGCTGTTCGAAACCGTATCGCTCCGTTTCGATCTATCGCTTCTGTAGGGGCAGAGAAAGGAGGAAAGGGTGACGAACAATGCAGCCCTTGATGCACTCTCTCGCCGCGAAGAAACAAAAACTTCCGCGATTCTGACGATGAGTGTTATTTCCGACGAAACGCTTTGACTTAATCGCGCGACCAGGTCCGATTGACTGATTGATTGAGAGCCACTCGTCGTAGCTCGACAACTGTTCCTCGAGAAAATAAAACAGTTGGCCATCTATCGCTGGGAAATTTACGGAAGATTTAAGGTCGTTACGTGCTCGAGGAGAGGATTTATCGGCGACTTGAACAGAAAATGGGGGAAGAATGAGTCGCTGGAGTTGCTCCGACGAATCGCTCCCATAGGATTATAAGGTGAGCGAATCGACAACATTTGCTTTCGGGCGATTGCTTTTTGTGTACTATACAGTACACACAGATTTCGTGGGGGCTATTTCGCGGTTGTTGCTAGTCTCGTCGATTTTAATAATCCTCTATCCGCATAATTCTCCGGATACATATATGTATATTTTCAAAGAAAACGTTCGATGAACGTTAATAGTATCTGCTGCCCATCGAAATTCCTCGGCTCCGAGCGATTACCGTAGCCGTAAGACGGCTTTATTTTCGTCGGTGCTGAGCAACGCGAAATATGTATTCCCCGAAACTAGAGCATAATTTCCCCGCGTTCGCGGGGAGGAATATTATTCGCGAGGAACGCTGAGCACGTGCGTGGGGACGATCAGCTGATCGGGTGACTGTCACCTTTCGGGAAAAGGAATCGTTTCTCCTTCAATTTGATTAGAGGTACATACGACATTCTCATATTGTAGAACTGCTGTGTAAACTAATTTACAATAGTATCAATAAGCTTTATTATAATTGAAGTACCGTACATTTTTTTCTGTTGATCCCCTGGGATTAAGGTGTCAATTTTGGTTCAATTTAATTCACAAAAATCCACAACATCAACAATTCCCGAAACAGATTTTCGAATGGAATCGAGATACATATTTTTCGCGTGTGTTCGTTGCATTTCCCGTTAAGGCGTCCACGAGCCGAGAAAACGTACGAATATTCCATTAGGAATTAGCCGAGCGGCCCACCGTGTGTATTAATAGATCGAACCTGACAGCCGAACCTAACCAGACGCTCGCGCTCGCGCTCGCGCGAACCGCGCGAACCGCGCGAAATCGTTCCCCCTTGAGTTTTCGTTTCGGACTTTCAAACTCCGACCTCGATGCGGCGCGGCGAGTCCTATTTGCGTGCGCGTGTCGCGTGTACTCCCCTTTTCTTTTTTTCCTCGTTCGTACATCGCGAACTGTAATAACGAGAATGTCCACTGATTTTTCTTTTTCGTTCGTGCTCGAAGCCTCTGATGAACCCCTTTTATTTTTCCCGGCGATTTCCTCGTTGTTTTTTTCGCTTTTCATTGGCACAGATTGTACTTTTAATCGGACTCTGGTAAGATTAAAAAATTGTTCGCATGATTTCCCGTGGAAATGTTGATAATGGAAGTTGGAGATTGTACTTTAATCTGACTCTTGCTTGCGAGATGAAAAATTCACACATGATTTCTCTGGGAGATAGTAGAAGTAGTACATATGAGTATTTTATATTGTTTTGTGTAAAAATAACAAGAATTTGTCCATCCAAATTTTTAGCCATACTTTTTGAAGTATATATGCCCACAGAAATAAATTTGTTGACTAATTAGTCAAAGAGATGATACAGATTTTACGTACTGTTATGCCGTGAAGAAGGCAAGGCAAGGATGGGGTTCCCTCGAGAAATAATCCTTTTTCTTCTTGATAACTTGAAATTGATTGGGTAGCCCACACTAACAGATTGTTCACAAGAAATCGCGCTTTACAGAAATTCCAAGTCCTTACAACATAACTGACGGCTCGGGAGTGAACCCCACTCAATGAGAGGGTTCCTGTAGATTCTTTACAAGGACCTTTGGTCTACTCAAAAATGTGTCACCTGACACGTTACTATGCCGTTCCTAGTCTAGCCAAACATTTGAGTCAGCTTTTGGGTAAAAGGCGAAGATAAAGTTTGTTTGGAATATTATCGGAAGGATGATACGGTATAACAGTACCTACATATTTTACTTTTTCTATTCTATGTATTTTCCAATGACGATTTGATAACAGTTTGATTCGAAATGGCAGACCTTGATAAGGGGGTCGCCCGATTCGATTGAACGTGTGTACAGTCCTCGTCAAAATAATAAAACACCCAGCATATTTTTAAGTTTCTTATATTTAAAGGTAGAAAATGTACACTCCAATGTATTCTGTATATTACATACTATTTCCAAAGTAAACATGTAAAATCTTAGGATTGTATCGCGTACCATAGCAAAATTAGAGAAAGATATGTGAACACGGTCTGACATTAATTCGACAAAAGTAAAGACACTAACAGAAAAATGTTTTATTAAGCAAATAAAAATACAAAATTAATACTTTGTGATACCTCCCTTGAATTGAATTACGTCTAGTAATCGCTTTCGGATAGTTTTATATAACTTTTTGATTCGTTTTTGTTCTAAATGTGTCCAATTGTGATTTATACTTTCTTTCAGTTCATTTACGTTATTCTTGACAAATCTTACAGCCCACAAATGTCGAACCCCACACATTTTCTATAATATTTAATCGGGAGAACGAGCGGGCCATTCGAAAATATTAATATTTTTTGAAGAAAAGAATTGTTTCACAGATTTTGCAGTATGGATTGCTGCATTATCCTGTTGAAAAATATAGTCACCGCGCGTGATACGAGTTGCAGGCTGATCCGTTATTAGTTCAATATATTTATTACTATTCATCCGACCTGATAAAAAGTTTATTTTTGTTTTTCCATAATAACCAATAAGTAGCGGCCCATACCATAATAATTTCTGCAATCATGAAAGTAATAGTAGGCCCAGCCGTCAGGGCAATCTAGATTGAATTTTTTCTCGACACTAAAAATTACTTTTTTCCAGTTTTTCATCCAGTGGACGTGTTCACAAGCGAACTTTAGTCGTCCTGCTTTGTGCTTCTCCATCAAGGGTGGCCGTTGTTTTAATTTCTTCCGTTTAATGTGTTTGCTTCCTTGTAAAATGCGATGTACATTTCTTAAATTTGTTTTCACACCTTATTCTTTGGTTATTTGTCCTGTTGCGTCCTTAAAATTCGACGCAACACGCAAAATTGCACGTTTATCACGTTTGAAAGTAGCGCTAGGTCTTCCACTTCCTTTCGTTTTTTCATAAGCGCTTGGATTTTTTAACACATAATATATCGCGCACCTACTTCTGTTTAATAATTTCGCATTTTTATTAATACTGTACTTTTCCGAGCGCAACAGAACGATTCGATCGACCTCACATTTATCTAACTGCTTTCCTCGACTCATTATTTATTTTTCGTTGTAATAAATGTACTTATACTCTAAGAAAATCACAAGATTCAACGTCTCAATACGTTCGCAATGGAACACTTAATGGTAAAAGTCACATGAGTGGAAAATAAGCCAAATGTCTTATACTTTTGTCGAAGCAATGTCAGTCCGTGTTCACATATCTTTCTCTAATTTTGGTATGGTATCCGATACAATCCTAAGATTCTGCGTGTTTACTTTGGAGATAGTATGTAGTATTCAGGATATAACGGAGTTTACATTTTCCACTTTTAAATATAAGGAATTTAAAAATATGCCAAGTGTCTTATTATTTTGTCAAGGACTGTATGTATGCGGTCCTTTGATCCGCGACGCGACGCGCGACGGTGCCATAAGCGCCAATCGATTGCGTAAGCTGCAAACAATACGTTTAAAAATGCGTGTCGCGTACGAATCGAAGGGGTAACTTGTGTGTTGCGATCGAATCGTTTCACGATCGATTTTCGACGGTGACGCATCGATTGGACTAGAAATATTATTTTGAAATATGTAGAGCGGTACGATTTGAAAATTCACTTGGACTAGCGGCGCGGCGCGGCGCGCACGAGCCATAGAAAAAAAAGGGAGGAAACGAGGTCGTCCTCATGGTTCGTTGATTTCCGGTTCGGCTTAATTTACGGTGTCTCATGTTAATGAGCGATCCGCGCACATTCAAAGGAACGAGCCGTGCACGCGTTCTCGCTTTTTACCGCGTGCACGCTTGTCAAGGGGTCGCACGCGCTTATCGGCCCAGACCCAGGATGCATTCTTTTTTCTTCTTCTGTATCCTTCTTCTTTTAGTCTTGCTGGCTCTCGTAAGTACACGCGTCCCGGAAAAAGGGCAGGTGCATCTGGTGCGCGAGTTAAACGCGGTCCGGGTTGACCCACCATCGCGGTGAACTTCTTTCTCACCTTGAAGCAGAAATAGAACGGCGAGGAAACGTGTTCCGACTGCTTTGCATGCGGATCCATTTTGCGGAAATCCCAGCCCGCGCCGTCTCGCGTCTCGAAATGCTGTTTTGTACTATTCAAACGGCGCGCGGCGCGGCGCATGCAGTGATCCTGTTTGACGAGGAATTTAAACGCGAAATTCTCTCCGCAAAATCATGCCATTTTTGTCCGATTCAATTCTGGAAAGAATCGTGAGTTTCATATTAAATCTGGAAAATATTCATAAAAGTATAATCGCAAGGACGTACACAATAAAATTGAGAAAATGACAAACGAAAAGAATACAATTGGTTTTACTATTTTTAGACGTAATCGCCGTTTGTGCAGTACATAAATGGTAAATGGATGACGACTTTTATTTTATTCTTGTTAGATGGTACAGGAAAAGAAAAGTGGAGGACCAACAATATTGGCAATTGTTAAGTAGATTGGCGATGTCAAGACAAGTCCAATGCGGCGGGATCTAATTATCGCAATAAAAGTGCCAAGTGTTTTGGACACCGCGACAAAACTCCATCGAATGAAGTCGTTTAAGTCGAAGTGGCAAATACGTATTGTGATTGGCGGGTCGCTGTCGTTTCAAGGTCGTAGCTTTCAACGTTTCAACGTTTCAACGCTTGGCAATGTATTTTTAAACGGGATCGTATGTTTTTGTGGCAACTGGTACAAACTGCGATAATTTAAATAAGGAACAAGAGAGAGTGCCTTAGTTTAGCGAGCGTAAATTAGGTTAATAAATAGATTTATAACGAATTAGGTTAACAATATAGTATATTTATCATTTGGAATACACAAGATTAGCAGATACACAGTCGAATTCATATTGCAGTTAGAATTAGAATAGATTCAGCATGTATATGTATACAGTACGTTAAGAGTTTCGGAAAAAATGAAAGAGAAATTTGATTCAAGGTACAAACTGCGATTAGCATGCAACGATTTCTAATAACGTTGCTTCCAATTGAGCCTTGAACACATATGTACATGTAGGTACGATGTACACAATCCTTTTCACGTCTCTTTCTGAGATGATAAATTTTTTTTAAACGCTTTACGAATTCGTGTTTCGGCTGTATATTTTGATACCTCTTTCAACAAAGTTTCGGCGAAACTTGGCAGACGTGTTTCATTTAACAAACAACGCAACGGCGAGAATGTGAATCCGAGAAGCCTTCGTATCACAATTCTTAAAATTATAAAGATGCCTATAAAATGTCTAAATAAATTGAATATTGACATTTTTATAGGGCAATATGTGCCAGTTACTTTGAAACGGTTGTTCTGTTACCCTAAAACCCTAAAGGATGTGTAGGGTAAGGGTAAGGGTAAGGGTAAGGGTAAGGGAGCGTAAAGTGAAAACGAAGGAGAAGCCTTGAAGCGCGATGTACCAACGGAGCAAGATTGCGTCGATGACGAGAAGCTCAGGCATCGTTGCGCCGCGCCGCGCCGCGCCGTGATTCGTCCCATCAGCTGATCCATTTGGACAGGGGAGTAAATCAGAGTGCTTGAGCTTTCATGGGAACGATAACCCGAGAGTCGAGAGTGATCTCCCTCTCTCTCTCTCTCTCTCTCTCTCTCTCTCTCTCTCTCTCTCTCTCTTCTCCTCCCTCTCTTCCGTCCGCTTCTGGCACGGTCTCGACGACTCTCCGTCTTCGTCGGAAGCCGCACGAAAATAGTAGCAACTCTGGTTGCTGCATCAACCAGAAGTTCCGAGAGCTTCTATGTATAGTGGAATTCGAGCGAGAAATTTCGAAGGAACGGATCTCAAACTACGTTTCCACTTTCTACACCCCTGTTTCTCCCTGGTGCATCCTTTACTGCTATCTTAACCCTTAGGCCTTAGACTGTAAACAGTGTAAACGGTACGAATTGTTTTTTACGGTACGGTACGGTAAAACTGTAATCGTGAGAGTCTTTCGTGTCTGATGCAGGTTTTAGTGAGTAATAAAAATGACTAGATGAGATACTACCATATATGTACTGTATTACTTCCAGCTGATTAAAATTATTCGAAATAAATGTCTATGTAACACATTCGTAGGAACTTTTAATATGAATAAAAATATCCGCAGTCAAGGGATAACTTATGTAGAATTGAAGAGGGACTTTGCACAGGGTCCAGAAGATCGTAGACACGTCCTTGGTAACTGGGATTTCCCCTGGCAAGCAGAATATATCCCAGGAGAACCAAGAAGAAGTTCATTTAGTTTATTTGACCCAAATTCCTAATTCGTGTTAGTAGTTACATTCGATAAAACACGAACAGCGCAGCGGGTCTTGAAAAAACAAATTCCTCTAGGAACTTTATATAAACCAAGAATTTCAAACTGCTGGTTGTTCAACAAAAATTTCTAGTCTCTACCTCTACCGAGGACAAAAATTAGAGGACGAAACGGATAAATGAGGAAGATTTAGCTTACTAAATGTTGCAAAAGAAGAGATCATTCTAATCTAATTAGATTCTTTTAAATGTCTCGAGTTCAAAGATTAACACCGATCTCCGGGATTTCCCCGTCCCGAGAAATTTTCTCCGGACATAGACGTCCTTAATTAAAACAGAATTATCTTCATTATAAAATAGTGTATTAGCAAAACGGATAAAGCCAGTAAAAACGAAATACTGGAAGAGAGGGCAGGGACGGCATCGCTCCACTATAAAATTTCATTAAATCCGTAGCTCGCTACGAAATTAAGTGGCCTCTCTGGCCAGAATAAGTTAGACTCGAATTGTTTCATCAATTTCATTGTTACGAGAATATTGTGCGCATACTCTCCGTGTATATGTACAATATTCGGGAACGATGAAAATTCTTAGTGATGTTCGGTCACGCTACAAGTTTCGAGAATCCCGCCGTTATTGTTCGAAAATTCAGGAACCGGGCGTAATGGGCGGTTTTCATACAACTGTGCAACTTCATCCTCTCCTAGCGGATGCAAACGAGGTGCATGCAGGCGCAGTAGCGCATTTACTTAGCACTATCACGTGGAAAGTTATGGTGGCATGTCGGGGAATAATTATACTTCCGAAGGTAACACTTCAAAGTCGAATCGTGCCACTGAAGCATGCCAGTGGAAATTACGAAGCCGTTCCGGCGTGTCCGATACGTTATGGTATTCCTTTAGACTTTAGACTTTACACTTTAGATGTATAGCATGTCTAGAACCATTCTTTTCGGCTTCGAAATATTTGAAATATTTTCACAATATATTTCAGATCAACATTTTGTTAATTCGAATCGAAAACGTTCACAAAAATTCAGAGAAATCAACCCACATACTTGCAAAATATATCCTGAGAAAAGTAAGCTTAACCCTTTGCGCTCGGAGCTACTTTAACACGAAAATATTTCTTCTGACCTAGAATTCCATTCTATATTATTTTTTTTCATTTTATGGATATGAAATTGATATACATATAACACCTCGTGCAATACCTAAATGTTTAGTAATTGATGAGATACCGATATATTTAATAATGTAAACAATGTTTTGAGCAATGGTACAGCAATTTTTGGTGGTGACTCTGACAATGAGTCGCCATTCGAGTGCTAAGGGTTAAAAAATATGCTCGCCGCGTATAAACCGCGGGAAGTTATGAAGAGAGATAAATTCGCGAGGGACAGTTTCATTTGGAGATCGCGAGACTAGCGACCGCGCCGGCACTTGTTCAAGAATGAAGGAGGATAGGTTCAAGATGAACGGAGTCCCCGTTCCCGTCCCCGTCCCCGTTCCCGTCCCCGAGATCTCCGGCCAATATCGCGTGTAGATAAAACGTGAATGAGACGGCCCGTGCCCGATCCCATTCCCCCCCCCCCCTCACCCCTTCGCCCCGTGCCACCACCCCGTACCGCCACCATGCCACCATAAACCTGTCGTGGCTGTCGCGCGACACGCGTCTCCCTACATCCGTGCTAAATATAATATTCGTGCGTATTTTCAGCAGCGATGAATGAAACTGACGCTGAAAGCATCGCGATGGGGTGGTAAGCGGGGTCATGATCGAGACACTGCGAGTACGATCGAGATGAAAAATCGAATCGCTTCCTTCTTCCCTGCGTTCACCTTCCTTTTTTTCCCCACAAATTCCTTTGTTCTTTTTTTGCTTCTGTCAGGAGATGTAATTCCAATCGACGAACATTTCGGCGGAAAATTGACCGACACGGACGGAGATTGATCGATACTGCTCGTTGATTGACAGCAGCCGAAAAAAAAGTGCAAAGAGGCTTAGCAGTTTGTTTTCCTCCTTTTTTTCGGTTCTCCCTCTCTATTGTTTCTGCATTCTGTGTAGTACTAGGTTGTCCGAAAAGTTTCTTTCGGAATGTGTTATTTAATGTTGCTAAATGAATACAAACAATGCGATAATCTTTATGTTAATGTTTTAATTAGTACTTGCTTACATAAATTTGCATTATGTGCATGAATCGAAAACCAACTTTTGGGACAACCAAATATTTAACGCGTCTATTTGTTTCGCAAGGTTTCTTCTCGCAAGGTTGCGCATGGAAACATACAATACTACATACATATATCGTTTTAGCAAATGAAGCGGTGCGGTGTTTGCGATTGCATCGGTGACTGAGTGCTGTTTCTGCTGTTTCAGATTATCGGATTGTTAGCAGCGGTTTCTCGTGCAACGGGTCACCATGGCAGTCGGTAAGCTTTTACCTGTTCTTGGTCCAATCGACACCCACCTATCTCGAGTCCCGAGGACGCATTCGCACCCGGGTCACGTGTTTCACGCATAATCACGCGACCACGTATCATGCTACCGTGTGTACCGCCCTGTCGATGCGTTTCTCGTTTTCTCCAATTCGTAGGATCCAGTAGCGTACGCTGTCGAAAACGTTCTCTATCCCCTCTGGCACGTGATCGCCATCCTTCGAAGATTGAAAATAAATTCCTTACACATTCCCATCAGAATTCCATGATTTATCTTCTGATTCGTAAAAAGAGCTTTCTCCAACGAATCCATTATCGAAAAAGGGGTGGACACTTTTCCCCATCGCGGTACCCTCTTTCAAGTCTTCTTTCCGACTTCCCGGATACTCGATGGATTCTCGAGTAGAAAGGCAGCGGCGCTTCTTTGGCTTCTGATTCCCGAGTACGAAATTCGAAACTTGCTCCTTGCTTGCGTTCGCGCATCGATGGAAGGGGAAGAGGTGTTCGAGAGATCTTCTCGCCGCGCCGCTCCGCTCCGAAAGAACTTCTTAAGTTTTCGAACACGTTCGTGGAACGCAGGGAAAACAGGTGGCATCTGACAAGAGATCTCGATCAATGATCGGTGAATCGAGACACGAATTCGTACGCGACCAACGTACTTGGGAACCGAAACCGGAACCGTTCTCCTTTCGATTCTCACACTCCGATCACGTAATACATACCTGTCGACCACGCAAATTTCACGGATTCTTCTGTGATCTTCTGCGTTTGATACATTCGATCCCCTTCCGACACTCTCCAAACATTTGCTGACTCAATTTTGCAATTTCCTGCATTTACATATACCATACATATGTAGTATGTTCAACACACATAGTTGCATCTCGAGAAGTTCTATCTCGTGAACGTTAACAATTCTGTCAACCTTTTTTTCGACCATTTTCATGGTCCCCAGGCTCCGTTCGAAGCGTCTAATGGACCCAGACCTATCCCGGTTCCACGATCCGCTGGAAGATCCCAGCGGAACCTCTGTTGGGACAGCTGACAATCGTGGAAACGGGCCGAGAGGTGGTCGCCTGTTTCGAAAAATATTTTCACAAGCCGGGTTCCCCGGTCGGTGAAACTCGTTCACAGGAAACCGTTTCCTCTTCGTTCCTCTCGGCAGCTCCTCGCACCAGGTCGATTCATCTTCGAAGAGTAATAACGCGTGGATCGTGAGCGACGCTGGCGAACTTCCGGTGCCGTGTACGTCTGCCTCGTTCCTCGCTTCTGGTTTATGGGGTGGGGACAATACAACGTCCGGTCCGGTCCATCCCCCCACTAGCCGTTCGAATCGTTCACGGCGTCCTATGGACATTGTGTATCTCGCACCGAGCAGTCTCAGGTGGAACTCGTGTTCGTCTAGTCAAGTGAAAACCCATTGTTTTATCCAGTACTCCTAATCTGGTTCTCCGGAACCATAGTCCGCAGAAGTGATATCCAGTGTTTCAAAAAAGAGAATAGCCGACGTCCCTTGATCAGTGCAATTTCAATTCTAACCTACCAGTTAGTTTCGTTTGTGTTTGAACGTTGCGATAGAAGGGGATCCCTGATGTCCTGTTCAGCTTGGGCTACTACAATATTTCGTGATCGCACCTTGTGGCTGAAGAGGATCTTCAGCGTTTAGCTAGTCAACTATTGAGAATAGCTGTGTTGAGTGTGTTCACATCTGAAGCTGTAATTGTTGATTAGAAGTTCGTTCTGGATATCGAGGATATCCTGGAATGAGACTGTAGATTCAGGTGTAGTGCAAGGTTTGATAGCTCTAGGAAGGAGTCGGAGACAGTCTTTTGATTTTCTGTGTTGAAGTCACTTGATCAAAGTGCATAGTCAACTTTGATGACACCTGGAACGAGTCAGGGCACGCTTTCTCTTGCAAAGAGCTGGGGATCGTAGAATAGTTTGATTAAAACGGAGATCTGGGCCTGGTGACTCTGGAGATGACATTGAATAACCCCTGCCATCGCGCATCCTTCACACCAAAATAGTATCTTGGACTGAAACATCGCAGTCACAGAGGACTTGGAGAAATTCTCACGCCACGTGATTCCCATTGTCGCGAGTTCGAATTCGAATTCGAGGGAATTGAAAAAGATCGATGATCGAAGGGTGAAGTTGGACCAAGCCGGAAGCGTCCTCGGGTGATCAAGTTGGCCAGACTCTATGACTTCGGGCCCGTATGTTCACAGACAACCCCTCGTACTTCTCGTTGTCGAGCGGGGCTGCGTCGTCGAGCACCGCGACGTCGACAACGAGCGTGGCTTTTTCACCGCCAACTAAAGGACCAACGGGTCTGACGGCCCTGTTCCGTCGAAGGGCTTGCAAGATGGGCGCCACGTCTTCGGCAAGCATCGTTTCAACGTCTACGGCTAGTACAACCTTGATGCATCAGGAGAGCAACAGGAGCAGCGCTTCCGGTGCATCGGCGCCGTCGACGCCCACCGAGGAACGAGTCCCCATGTTGTCCAGAAATGGCGCTGCTCATGGAAACGGAAGCCACGGTGGAGCCTGTCAGAGGAGGAGCTTCAGGAACCTGTTCAGGTCGGTCAGCGCCAATGCTGATAATGCCGAGAGGACTCAGCAGTTCCTCAAGGGCGACCCCAGGCCGTCCGATGTTGCGCCACCTTCACCCTACCTGCCTCACAGGTGCGTATGTTCACCTCCTTTCACTTTGGACAGTTCTCATTTTTATTTCAATTCGAATTCACTTTTTCGTACGCGTAAAATGAAGAAAAATCATACAGAATGGAAATATGCTGGGTCGAAAGAAATTTTATTTAATCCTTATTGTGTAGTCAACCGGGTACCCGGGGGTGGGTACCCATTTACTGTATTTCTTTCAACAATTTGTTAATGTTCCTCTAAAAAATATTTCAAAATTTCTCTGAATGTCCATTCTTTATTCGCTAATATATTCTATTAATTTGTGCAAACATGTTAAGGGGGTAAACTCGTTTTTCCAGGATTGCGAGGGTTCTGAATGCGCGCTCTCATTTCTCGACAATGCGAAGATATGGGGTTTTGCAGTAGTCAAAACCGCCAGATAAAAGATCTACAGTGGGTGTAGAAAGTATTCGTACACCTTTTAAAACCTAATAACTTTTTTATAATTGTACCAAACGACCTGATTTTTTATGATAAATTAGAAGCATTGGTTTACGAAATGATATGAAAAAATGAATTTCTAAAATTTATAATTTACAAGGTTACATGCAAAAATAAAAAAGGAAAAAAACTTTTTTATATGGGCCCTTAAAGAAAATTTAAAATATATGTTTTGTAGATTTATATTAATTGTACGATTTCATCGAAATCGATTAACACACACACGAGCTACAAGCGGTTAAAAATGATGAAAATCGTAGTTTCACACGACTTTGATCAGTTGTTTCCTGCGTCAATCGATTTCGATGAAATTTTCTACATGTGTATAAATAACATAGATCTACAGAACAAATATTTTAAATTTTCATTACCAATAAGAAAAGACCCAAATGAAAAAGTTTTAAAAAATTCCTTTTTTATTTTGCATGTAACCTTGTAAATTATAATTTTTGGAAAATCTTTATTGCATATCACTTCGTAAATCAATGCTTCTAATTGATTATAAAAAATCTGGTCGTTTGGTACAATTATAAAAAAGTTATTAGTTTTTGAAAGATGTACGAATACTTTGTACACCCACTGTATCTAGGCCGCGATCGCTCTGCAAAATCCTATTTTTTGGTTTATTAATCGCGGCAGCATGTATTTAGCTGTGGGCACAGCCTTCTGAAGATAGCTACATGCGCAACTGTATACAATCCTGGAAAATTCTAGGTCGGAAGAAATATTTAATAATACTTAAACAAACAACGAAAGGAACAGTGGAAGATATGATGTATATGTATAACGTTTGACCAAGAGATCTAACAGTTCATTGTAACCAACAGGTCTCACTCCCACTCCGAGAACGACAGAAGACGACCAGGCCGAAGCAGAGCAGTCCTGAAGTCAGCCAGCGAGCTGCTCTCCAACGACATGGTGTACTGTGGTTTGGCTAGGGACAGTCATCGTCACGACGACGACAACGACGACGACGACGACGACGACGACGACGATGACGACGACGACGATGATCCCGACTCCAGCGAAGTCTTCATCGGCGTTGACGATGCTAGGTCAGTAATCGAGTCAAACTAATTGTAAGAGAAGATTTTCGAATATGTACCTATTTCACGATCATCAAATACTGAGATCATTAACACGTTTCAGGTATTACAACCTCTCCTCAACGCTGCCTACGCCAGGATCAGCGGCAGCAGGTCGAAGAAGACATTCGATAGGCACTTTCCTCGGAAAAGATCGAGGAGCCGTTTCCAAAGACAACGTTGCCAAAAGACAAGCTCGCTACGCCACTGCCATGGTAGAACCCGACACCATTGCGCCACCTGCACCCATAGACACTGTCGATGGTGTTGAGGACAGAGCAGGAAGATCCTGCAGCAGAACTAGGCGCAGGAGACATCGAAGTTCATCCAGCAAAGGTGAGTGACTAGACAAATTACTAGACAAACATTAGCAAGTTCCACTTGCCTTTATTTAGAGGACATGATTACATTGTTCGTACTGCTGCTGGCGTTGTTGACAAGGTAAATGGTCTGGCATTTGAAGGGAGCAGAAGTCTGCGTCAGGTTTAATCAATTAATTATTCTTCTAGCCACGCCTCCGAGTCTCGCAGAGCGCAGCTACATTAATCAGTGACAGTGTTTCAACGTTTTCAGCGTCAGAGGTTGAGACGGGACGAATGGCTCCTATCGAATGACAGATTTCTGTGTTGCCGCAGTCTGCGAACATTTGTTTCTGCAAACGCTTCAGCAATTTTATTTGAAATACTTCTCAGACGAACAGTTGTAATCCGATCGTTGGTTTCTTTTCATCTACGAAAAAGATGTTACCGCTGTAAACGAAAATTACCAATTTCCAACTCTTAGACAACATTTAAAGACGTCGCCCATCTAATACAACGTAATATTTCGAATAAATATTTGACAACAGTTTTGAAAGAAGGAGGCTGACGAAGAATCGATACAGAAATTCAAATCATCTCGGATCTGACTTGTGGATCAGCGATGGAAAAGTCGGCGTTTGATTCTCACACAGCTCTCCGCAGCAATTTCCATTAGGAATCCACGGTCCATTCTTTCCTCCTTGTCGATGAATCGGGACGGTAATTATCCCGTGCATTCGAACGAATGCAACAACTGCTGGTCGCATTCCCACGGGCCTGATTCCGCTTTGTACGCCCGCATCGCCCGCGTCCGAATCACGTACAAAAGCCTCGTTACGAATTCGAGCCGACTGAACGACCGGCTTCGATCGACTCGACTCGAACGAGAACGAGAACGAGAACGACCAAAAACCCGACACGTCGCGTCGCGTCGCGTCGCGTCGCCTCGAATAGAATTCACTCCGGCCGCGACGATTTTTCATGCCACGAGAGTATACCCATTGGGTTCGGACAATCCTCGAATTGGGATGAAATTGCTCGAACCGGGGTAACTCGATGGCTTCCGAACGTCCAGACACCCCAGTCGATTGAATTTCACTTTTGTCGACGGAAATTTTAACTTTGTCCATGAATTTTGATGAATCGCAGTCCGCAGACAGCTTCTCTCCGGCGCGGCGCGGCGACTCCGACTCGGTTTTTCAGGAATTTCATTTTAAAATGCCGGAAAGGGTGAAAAACTTGAGGGCACTTTAATAAAATCATGCTTAATTTCTTGCGCAACCTATTTCAATTGGTATCGAATGTAATATATTTTCTCAATATTCCTCGGAATTCTTCATCGTGTTTGGAATTTCAATACTCGTCTAAAAAGAATGCGAGCAATGAATGCGGTTCTTAAAATTACTAAAATCATTAAAATAGTTAGTTCAGTCCTATACGCTTACATTGAGAAGAGAAGATCGAGAAGTCATTGAAAAATTGTAGAACAACGAAGAAGTGAAACGAAAAGGTCTGTTTTTGAAAACCGACTTAGGATATCGCGGTCCTAAAGGATATCCGGTGATCTTTGATCGGCTCGCAGATAATCTCAGGCTTTGCGAGTGTACGTGTGCGAACGACACAAGAGAAACGTCCGCGTCCCCGTCCCCGGAAACCCAGTATCTTTAGTATTCCGTGGAACGATCGTCGCTTTCCGATCTATGGACGATCGAGCCAGCCGAAACTCGGGGGACATATCGTAAAATTTACGGCGTTACGTGATCCGTCGTCGATCCACCGTTGACTCTCGGGCCCGTAGAACATATTAATTCCACGTGATCCGCTCGCGGCTCCTGGAAATTATTAGGTGAAGTAAATATGTTCTGAGCGTTTTACTTCACCTAATATGTCGTCCACGTGTCTCACGCGTCCCTTTCCTAGTTGATTAATTGGCAACGGGGCCTTCCGGGGCTTCCGAAGTGATCGAGCATGATCGATGCAGTCGCACGTACCGCCGGGCCGGCTACCGGATCATAAGCGTCGCGACGCCACTCGAATGCGAAGCGGGATCTAAAAATTGATTTTCAAGGGTTCATGATTTATAGAACATACCATATGTATGTAGCTGGAGTTTTTACGATCGACTGTGGATCTTCGTGCAATTATGATTTCTGCAAATGTTTCAAATGCAAGGAAATCTCATTAATCATGATAAGATTGCGGATGTTTATGCAATTTGCAATTTTTCTAGACGAATTTCAAGAAAGTGGAATACATAAAAATCGTATTATATTCTGTGATATTTTTTACTGCAGCATTTTTTGAAAATTTTAAAGATCCGCAGTCTACATAATCATGATTAATAGACTGTGGATCTTCGTGCAAGATTAAAATTTTCTAAAGCAAGTGCGAGTTACATGTTCATGTTCTCTTATTTTGAATAAGTTCGTAGTTTCCACTGCTTCGTATTTCACGAATTTATTTTTGGCATAAAGTCAAAGTGAAACAGAGCTCAGTTGTTGAAATGTTTATTCTTTATGTTTTAATCCGAAGAAGTTTTACAGTCAAAATTGGTTTAGAAACGTCCAGAGTCTGTGATTTGTATAGGAGCCAGTTTATTGGACGGATTGCGTGACAAGTGTACTATCGTTTTTCCAGTTGCACGCTGAGAGATCGTTGCCTCGTTGCGGGTAACTAGTATCGTTTACAAGCAATTTTAGGTCAGTTGCTAGCAAATTGCAGGTTACGCGACGCGGGACGATACAGATTTCAGCATTCATTGCTCTGTCGCGTCGCAGAGTAAAAGCAAAATGCTCGGAGTGCACTCTGTTACATATGTACATACTTTGTTTCGATTTCGAGCCAATTCCAGCGAATGCAACGCCTGCACTCTTCGCTGTTCGACAAAGCTAAATATGTAATACATATACAGGGTGTCCCAAAATTCCTTCAACAGCCGGAAATGGGAAGTTCCTGAGATCACTTGAAGCAACATTTTCCTTTGCAAAAATGTTATCCGCGGCTTCGTTTAGGAGCTATTAACGAAAAACACGGACCAATCAGAGTGCGACCTAGACGCGAGTTGACATAGTCGGCCAATAGACAGTTGGCGCGCCGGGCGCCTATCTAATAACTCCTAAACAAAGCCGCGGATTATACATTTTTCCAAAGGAAAATGTTGCTTCAAATGATCTCAGGAACCTCCCATTTCCGGCTGTTGAAGGAATTTTGGGACACCCTGTATTGTACCATATAAATACCTGCACAACGAAACACTAAAAAATGGCCGAACACCTCCAACATACATATATTCAAATACAACTGAATTCAGATCTATCGTGAAAATTGAAATTGAAGCTTTCGAATAAACCTGATCGTGAAAAATAATTCGAAAAAATTCAGCAAATGAAAATCTGCAAATACGTAAATTGTTATTTCGGAAAAATGTTGAACGAATGCAGCAGCGTGCAACGAACAATTCTCGTTAGTTTAACAACTGCCGGTGTTTAATGAGCTCGAAATCGGTAATCGAGGAGTTTTTGCAGCCCGGTATGCTCTTCAGCCTCCGATTAAAGCCGGAAATGAAGCGTGGATATCCGTGCAATTGCAGTCGTCGAAGAAGTCGAGAGAAAATATTCGTTTCGAGGCCGAGAACGGATCAGGGAGAACAAGATTGCAGCATTTTATCCCTGTTGCGTTGGCCCGATTATCGATCGATTTTTATTGTATCCGCCATCGCGAGATGTACGAGACATTTATTTGAAATATCAAGCCAGAATGTATGTATCGTATAATATTATACATAAATAACATCGACGGGAACTGGACGGAACAAATAAAGAAAAAATAAAATTGTTGCGAACGCCGCGTGTCCTTTATCTTTACGACTAGAGCGATTCGGTTTTCCTGATGGAATATTTGATATTCTATTAACGTCGCCGATCGATACCGGACAATGAAATGATCGTAAATGAATTCACTTCAAGATGATCATAAATACCTAAATTCATATAATAAAACTGATCGCGAACAAATTCGTTTAAAAATGATGTCGAATAAATTCGTATGACATGTGCAGGGTGTATAAAAAGTAATGGCCATCCATTCTATGGATGAATCTACGATACACCTCTGAATCGGTGGCCATTTCTACGAGAAACTTGCCGCAAAATTGTTCATAACAAAGAAAATTGTTGATAAAGTTGTTTTTCACACCAACACCTTCCAGAAAAGAAAAAGTTTGAAAGAAGCCACATGTCGCAAACAAATAGTTACCGAGTCTATAAGCTGTTACTACAGGTTTTGCAAAATTTCTCTAATGCTACAGTCCACAGTCCACACGACAGCGACCGTGTCGATGAGGCAGAACATAATCGTTTGCGTGCCTCCAGACTCCAGACAAACGAAATTTAAAGAGACATTCGTCGCTAGGCTCGTACGCCGCGCCGCGCCGCGCCGCACAGTGGGACCTTTCGTCGATTTTGGAGACAAAATCAAAGAACTTCCGATAGAAATGAGATAGAGAGCTGAAATTTTTTTTATTTACAGCTGAAACATGACAGAATATGGGAAAAATAGGGAGATTATGGTACGAACGTTTTTTCACCTTGAAAAAATTCGTCAAACTTGCACAATTTCAAGAAAATTGCGGTTTTTTCAATGCCACGTACGGGAAAAATTTTTTTTTAACATGCTACACATCATTTCCTGTAGATTTTTTCACGCTGATTTCAAATCTGGTCTCAAAATTTGTCTACGATTTTTTTTTTTCAAAAAATCGATTTTGTGACAAAAAACTAATGAAATCATTTCTTCGTTGAAATGATTTGATAACTCACTAGTTTGAAGGAATATTGTATTCTCACATATAAAACATATTAAAAATAGTCATAATGAAGTATTTGGACGTTTACTTAACGTATATCACTTGACGAACGATCACTTGACGTATCGCTACGATTGTCGCTGGCGTGATATACGTTAAGTCAACGTCCAAATACTTCATTATGATTATTTTTAATGTGTTTTATATATGAGAATACAATGTTCCTTCAAACTAGTGGGTTACCAAATCATTTCAACGAAAAAATGATTACATTAGTTTTGTTCACAAAAATCGGAAATCACCAGAAATTAGAAATTTCGTTGAGGAGAATACGTAAGTTAAAAAGATTAAATACTTACCTTACTCCCTCTGTAAATGAAATTATAATTATGGACAATAAATATCTAATTTATAATACATTACACACAGCGGCACAGAGTCTGTAGAAAGTGCCAGTAGCAATGACAGCGCTACGTCAAGTGATGACGAGAAGTGAAGTGCTTGATGCTTCGTAAGTAACTCAAATCGTTTAAATACTTCATCATCCATATATGAGAATACGATACACGTTCAAACTAGTGAGTTATCAAATCATTTCAACGAAGAAATGATTTCATTAGTTTTTTGTCACAAAATCGATTTTTTGAAAAAAAAAAAAATCGTAGACAAATTTTGAGACCAGATTTGAAATCAGCGTGAAAAAATCTACAGGAAATGATGTGTAGCATGTTAAAAAAAAATTTTTCCCGTACGTGGCATTGAAAAAACCGCAATTTTCTTGAAATTGTGCAAGTTTGACGAATTTTTTCAAGGTGAAAAAACGTTCGTACCATAATCTCCCTATTTTTCCCATATTCTGTCATGTTTCAGCTGTAAATAAAAAAAATTTCAGCTCTCTATCTCATTTCTATCGGAAGTTCTTTGATTTTGTCTCCAAAATCGACGAAAGGTCCCACTGTGCGCCGCACCGCCACACTGTTCCAAAATGCCGAAAAGCTGGCCAAGCAGTAAAAACACTAGAAGAACACTAAAAACCTTTCTAAAAATACTGTGTATGGAGGTTTTTGGGGTCACTGATCACGAATTTAATGTTAAATTTGCATTTTAATTAACCGTTCGTTAAGAAAAAATTAAATTTGTATTAAAAAATTAATATTTTATATTTATGTATGAAAATAAACATTTATCTATCTATGAATTTTTGTTTAAACATCAAAGTGAAACATTAATGTTTAAACAAATGTTCATATGATACATCACAAGAAGTTTATATTCTTATAATAGTAAGGTGTATATAATATAAGAGAGAATAGTGACACAAATGATAAATACTTTCCTTAATCTGTTTATTTATATTAATTCTCACCCTGTGCATCTGAATCAATCAATCAATCTCCAGTAGCAAAGATTCATTTAAAACTCGCGGTCAGCGACTGTAGAAATCTCCATATAAGATGCAATAAATAATATAGCGATTTTATTAAATAATAATTAATTAATTAATACAATTTCGATAGCATCACAGAATCCTCAATTTATAAATATTCATGTATCGACACCGATTTTTCAATTTTTATTAAAAAATTAATTCACTAAATTATTATTATTATCAGACTGCGGATCTTTATGCAAAATAAAAAATGTTTGCATTGATTGCAAGACACAGGAGCCAGATAATAAATTCATTTTTCTTTTAATTATCTTATTAAGGTGAAAGTAATACACTGGTGGCCTTAAATCTTTTTAATACCTCCACTGTTTTAAATTGTACGTACCCATTTTTGTCATAAATGCATAAAATCCGCACAGTCTAATTATTATTATCTCTTGTTAAATATATAAAAATTAGACTCCAGGAGTAGTATTGTTTATACAATATACTCATGAGTTAGATCCAACTGCAAGCACACAATCGTATTGGTATTCTGCTGTTGTGCATAGAAAATGTAGAACTTGCATGTTTTTCGGTGTTTCTTTTGTTTTATTTGAGATGAAAGTCAGATAACATGATTTTTATCTACGAAACCGTATATTTTAAACTCTATATACTGTGGACTGTAGTATGTAGTAGGCCTTTGCCTATAGTCTATGTCTATGTATACGCTTATACGTCTCCAGTCTCCACACAATCGAATTTCGCAAAAACTTTAACAGCTTATATGTACTTATCTCAATAACTGTATTTGTTTGCGACATGCGGCTCCTTTCAAACTTTTTCTCTTCTCGATGCGCGATGAGTAGATAAGGTATTGATGTAAAAAGTCAAAACAAACTTTAACAACAATTTTCATTGTTACAAACAATTTTGCGGCAAGTTTCTCTTACAAATGTCCACCGATTCAAAGGTGTGGGCGTCACCCCTAGGACGGATGACCATTACTTTTTATACATCCTCTACAATGGAAAGTAAAGTTTCTCGAGGACCATAGAAAACAAAAGTTGGTGAATTTACGATTAGCACGAAATTGGACTGCCAATGGGCCGTCCGAAATCAGCCACGAGCTACCGTCGTTTAATATCGGCAGTGACGAGATCGTCGCGTCGCGTCGTTGCTCCGCTCCGCGTCCGTGCCGGAAGTTTTCGTTCATTTGTTGACACTGTCACGTCGCCCGATCCGTGCGAGTCGTCGAAAGGATACACTCCACTTTAATATATTTTTCTCGTTGCTTGGCCAGGGTAGGGACAGGGAGGGGGTAGGGCGGAGGGGGAGGGGGAGGGCACGTGGTGGCAGGATAAACTGTATATGTACAAGTCCGACGAAAGAACCGGTGCATCCGGCTCTGTGGAACCTCGCCATCTTGCATCCGGTGTCGTGACACACGTTGTCTTCGGGTGTCGTTCAAACAAACTCTGTTGACACGCGTTTCATTCTTTCGCAAGTACGGCGCCGCTACCTACCAATCGTCTTGTTTACGACTTCTCGAACTGTCAATGTGTCAATGTGAACGACGCTAACGAGGAGACACAAGCGACAGTCTTTAACCCTTTGGGCTCGAAGCAATTTTAATTCGAAAATCGAGACATTTCTTAAACCTAGGACATTTTTATTAGTTATTCAATATGTAATCTTTTTTCTATTGGGCACATAAAATTGAACCTGTTTCCTCGTACAACGGTGGAGCTTTTTGCAATTCATAGAATACCGACGAATTTATTTAACGATATGATATCGGATGAACTGTTTCGTATAATGCTATGGTTCATTCCGGTGCAGCTCTGACAGCCGCAAACTTCACAAGTTTAAAAACAGGTGTTTTTACTTGTTGACATTTGTCTTGAAAGCGTTGACTGGGGGAGGTTGACTATTGATCGATTTCTATGCAAACTACTGCACCTAGATGAAGGAAGTTGCATATACATTGCAGAATTATGCAGCTTTTACTGCAAAGCTCATTGTCAGTTGTACCGATAGAATTTAGATAGAGGATTCGATTAGGGAGTGAGATGCACTCTTAATCGATTAATTATCGTGGAAACGTGGAAACTAGCGCACCTAGAAGAATGAAGTATAATTGAAAATATAGGAATTTAATTTATTTTTTATAATTTTCTTGATATTTTTTTGCTTCATAAAATTTTTCTCTCATTAGTCTTGCTTGCTTCGGCCATGCTCAATTTCAATGTACCTCTTAATTGGTTCCCCTACACGCAACGCGGAGCCACCGCTGAATAAATTATTACCATTACAAAAAAAAGAACACCGCAAGCTCAGCATACTTTCAGACTCGATCTAATTGGGAATGTTACGAGGTGTTAAAGATGTTGAACCTGTTACGAACATTGAACACTGAACACACCACACGCAGCTCGTTATCCAATGGATATAAACAGGCTGCCGATAAAAAACGATCTAATGAAAATCTAAACAGCTTCGACGAGCTCGAAAGTCTCGTTGGCCCTAATTCAACAATAAAATTACATTCCTCGATCGTAATCGCTCTCGGTTGGTCTACAGTCAACAGAATCACGAATGCCCATATTTATATTCGATTGCAATGCAAATCGCAAATAATGCAAATGTTCGTTGGTTGAACGTTGAACGTGCGTTTGCCACGCAAAGTGCCGCACGAGAACGGCACACAGCATACCGTGAAGTTGCAGTATCATAATTAATGATTCTGTTTCGCGAGAGCGGAGCTCGTCCGATGGCATGTTAAACAGACAATAGAGCAGGTCGCGTAGATCTGCTTCGAAGATGCCGGTCAATAACCGTGAAATTAAGCATTCCGTCGGCACAAGCCGCTTTCCATCCGCGTATATATTTACCGGTTATACTTCCTGGTGCTGGCCGAGCACGGTTTCCGGTCCCACCCTTGCTGGAATCTCGTTTCCGGAACACGGAGGCTCGACTTCCTTCCCTCGGGATCGATCGATCGATTCGCTCGTAACACCGTTTCTCTTTCTCTTTCTCTTTCTCTTTCTCCGACACTTTCTTCGGCCCAAATTCTACAAAAATTACGACATTTTTCCCTCCCATAATAAACAGACCACCCTGTATAAACATAAACGTAAATGAAATTCGAGTTAAAACAGTAAAGGTTCGAACCATTTTCGATTTGCGGTCTTTCGTTACCCAATTAATTGTAATTGATTGCCGTTTCAAGTTTAAACGTTCATGGGGAGGCGAACGGCGCGGCGCGGCGCGGCGACACCACCTGCACAGGACAAGTTGAAATTATAATAAAAAGGTTCGCCGGTTGGCACGGATGCCGCCTTCCGTTTTCAACGTTCCCAGAAAGAGAAGAAAACGAAAGGAACTCTTCCTTTCGCGAGTAATTATTCTTAATTACCCCTCGTCTGCGCCGGGACCTCATTAATTGAAATAATGGAACCCTTTCAAGGAGCTTCGACCAAGAATTATTACGACGCGACGCTCTATACTCTATACTCTATACTCTATACTCTATGTATCATATACTCTACAGGGTGTCCCACGCAACTGGAACTAGCTGGACCTCCTAAACGGTTGTGAATAGAGGAAAATGTCATAAGAAAAAGTTGTATGGCATCAGACGGTGCATACTACGCAACTAATTTTATGCACTATTGTGCATCGGTGCATCAGAAAAATGCACCTGCACTTTTTTTTAAAAATGGAAACCTACATTTTTGATTGCACAAATCGATGCAGTTTGTTGTGCTCTACATAAAAATACTAACATACTTATGCCCTAAACGTATTCGTTAAGAAGTTATCGAAGCTAAAAGTTTACTGAATGATTTCGGTCTCTCGGCAAGTATTCCATTATAATTCAGAGAACTTTTAGCTTCGATAACTTCGTAACGAATACGTTTATGGCATACGTATATAGTTTTATGTAGAGCACAAGAAACTGCATCGATTGGTGCAGTCAAAAACATTGGCTTCCAATTTTTAAAAAATTGCAATTGCATTTTTCTGATGCACCGATGCACCAAAGTGCATACAATTAGTTGCATATTATGCACTGTCCGATACCATTCAACTTTTACTTATAACATCTTCTATTCCCAACCGTTTAGGAGATACACCTTGTTCCAGTTGCGTGAGACACCCTGTATATACCGTGAGCTAGCTAGATTATTTCGATCCGATTTGTTTTCACAAGCAGGAATATTTATCGATATACGGCATACAGCAGAAGCCAGACAAACATCCGGATAACGCGTGTTTCTGTCGACGACGTGGATCACTCTTATCGATTGATCCGCGCCAGATCTCCCGCCTACACGTTGATTAGAATAGATACAGAGCACCGAGTTTCTGATATTTTTTGTGTATAGTTTTACCGAAAGACAGGTTGATCCCCAAAATTTATTTGTTTATTCCATCACCCGTTTCAAATTCATTATAACGAGGAGTTGCAAAAGAAAATTTTCTGCTCTATTTATACCTACTTAATCTTGCTTCACCAACAATCACCAATCAAAATTTTGTTAATTGTTTCTTTTATTCGAAGCACGAAACTGTCCTCAAACGAATCAATATATGTATTTACCATCATAAAAATTGAATCATAAATTGTATACGCCAGGCCTGGCCAACCCAAATGGTTTCACGGGCCACTTTGATAAACATGCTTTTAAAAAATGTAATACAAATACAAAATGAATAAAACTTTATCGTTATATGTACTATATAGTACACATTGAATCATATGATTCAATATAATTAACCCTCGAGTCTTAATTAATGAGATATTTGTTTATCCTTTCTTTCACTTAACTTTTGAAAATCTATATTTATTTTCGACGTTGCACATCTTTTGTTAGCTGGTTTTCTAAATTGGCATCAGTTAACAAAGCACGTGATGAACTCTTTGGAAATTTCATCTTCGAAAAAAATGTTTCACAAACATATGTTGATCCAAAAGCACTTACAACTCGTTGTGCAAATTATCTTATGTTGAAATATCTCTCTGATGTAATATAAGTATTGTAAAAATTAATTTTTGATGTAGACGCAAAAAGTTTCATTTCATTGTTGCACTGTAACTTAATTATATGAAAGATACCAAATATAGAACTGGGGTTCGTAGTCGCACTTGCGCATTATAACAATGACACTCTATTTATTTAATATTTTTTGTATACATACAACGAGAAACAACAGTTTCAATAGAAATATAAAATCGCCCGGCGGGTCGCATAATATTATATAACGTGGCGGGCTGCGTGTTGGCCAGGACTGGTATACACAGTTGATATTTTAGTCCGACAATGAATAATTTCTAATTCGTGTTTCAAGAATCATATGTATAGTTCGCCGAAACATATGTACAGGGTGTCCCAAAACTCCTTTAAGTCCGGGAAATGGGTGGTTCCCCAGGTCATTCGAAGCGACATTTTCCTTTGCAAAAACGGCCGCAGCGGCATGGTTTAGGAGTTATTAGCGAAAAACACTGACCAATCTCACCAATCAGAGCGCGACCTAGACGCGAGCTGGCACTGTCGGCCCGGCGCGCCAACTGTCTATTGGCCGACTGTGCCAAGTCGCGCTCTCATTGGTCCGTGTTTTTCGTTAATAACTCCAAAGCAAAGCCGCGGCGGTAATTTTTGCAAAGGAAAATGTCGCTTCAAATGACCTAAGGAACCTCCCATTTCCCGGACTTGAAGGAGTTTTGGGACACCCTGTATAGGTACCGCACCCCCTCGCCCCGCTGCGCTGGTATAATTAATTCGGTGGAGCAATTGCTCCTATTGAATTACGAAATCCTCCGTTACGGTTTCACCCTCCTAAACGAGGGTTAATTGCCCCCTAAGAAGGGGAGGCGGTCCTCCGGTAATCGTTCGAAAATGATTTCGAGACCCAATTTTTATTTGCGCCTCGGTAAACGGATTCGAGATCGCAGTTGGAATGGTCATCAAGTACCTAAACGACCACTGATTGGTCAATACGCGATGTCCGGCAACTGCGATTTAGTATTCGGTGAACCGGAAGTCCACTGTTGTTCCTTTGTCGATAACTCTTCTTGTCACGCGAGTGTCACGTCTGCGTGACGCGCGTAAATTATTTACATAATGCCCGAGCAACCTTTTCCCCGTACGATTTTCTAACACTATTTCTATAACAGTGTATTTGATGAACGCCACACACGGAACGGGACATTCAACGAAAAATAACGCTTTTCACTTTGACTCTTAACGAACTTATTCTTTCGGTTTCATTTTTTCTCTCGGCGAAACATATTTTCCTTTGCTCGTGCCCGTGGTAATGCAAATTTGCATAAAATTTCCACCGGTCTGGTCATTAGCGTGTTTTTCTGCATTTTATCTGTCCCACCGTTTTTTACCTCCTAATAATTGTCCGTCGCAGCTCTCGCTTTATTTATTCCAAACCATCCTGGATGTTATATTATTTCTGTATCTTTCTCCTTGCAATATTATTGCCGCACGAACAATTTTTTAATAAAAATAAACGATCTTTACACTGTCAATTGTACGCATTCAATGGATGCATGGGTGTACAAAAGACTCCATTGAATTACAAACTCTTTACGTGATATAAAAATGGACATTTTATTCGTGTTCGAAAGGTGAAGAATATTACAGCCAACATAATAAAATGTTGAAAAAATAAAAATTTTATTGAGGCGATCGAAACGCACAAACACACACACACAAACACACACAAACACACACACACACACACACGCTAAAATAACGAATGAATAGTAGTGGGAAAATGAATGACTGCAAATTGCCAGATGATAGACCGAGAATCGCCATCGCGGTAAACGCCTCGTGAACCCTAACTGCAGCGAGCATTCTTTCGAGAGCGGAGAGCAAAGCTCGTGTGCCTATTTCTGTTTTATCCAACCGCTCTCCTCCATTATTTTTATCTGCCTGCCGGCTTCTTATTTCTGCGTGTTGATATGCATTTTCTGCGGTGCGTCGACGTTCCCTGGACCTCCTCTATTTTTACGTCGTCCGTGAAAAAGTATCTTCGAACGACTCATGAATACCAGGCGCATGCCACCCTCGTCGCCCACAAATTCGCGAACCCGAAACGCCTTTTGACTCTCGCGGAACGTGATATTTTCGATTTCCTACAAGCCCATCCGACATTTAGTGTATTAAACACCCCCGAGTTCACTGGACGCGATTTCGTTCTCATTAGGTACATAGTACGCGAGACCGGTTTCGAAAATGGCCCCGTTGCGGATCATTTCAATGGCTGACGACGAACTCCTCCCTCGTGAATCTAATAAGAGTTTCAGCATTTTATTCGGCCAGAAATTTCCCATCGAGGTCAAAGATTCAACAGCGCGATACGAGAAATCCATACCGTTTTATTTGCTCTTCCCCAGAGCCCAAGAGGAGATACGGCTCAGCCGTGATAGCACAGGCTATTTATTTTGAGGGAAGCTCTTGTATCTCGTGATGCACCTTTTACTTCGCCCTTGCCTCCGCGAAACACGTCCTACATCCCTTCGAAGGAACTGGGAACTGGGACACTGTCGCCGGATTTCCGAACCGAAGAGTACACCGTGGTGTAGTGGGCGTTACTTATCTATGACGCGTCGCATCGCATCCCCAAACACACGTAGGAATTACCATCGTTCTTCAAAATAATTATTTTACCAGCTATGTAAATATGAAACCAGAATTTTTGTATAGAAAATACACGTTTATTGTATGACAATGACACAAAATATTTTATTCGAAGTATTGCCCATCGGTAGCTACACATTTTTTTTCCATCTCTCTGACAATTTGTGGATGCCACGCCAAAAAAACTGTTCCTCTTTTGAGGCAACCCAGTCATCGAGCCATTTTCGTACATTTTCGTAAGATGTGAAGCGCTGCTCAGCAAGTGCGTGTCCCATCGATGCAAATAAGTAATAACACTATCCAACAATTTTCAACTTTTTTTATATTCCCAATATACTGTTAGGTCCTTCTTATAGAGTTTTTTTCTCCTAGACGCACAATTTTTGAGAAATTTGAATTTGAAAAATGACATACTTTTCAACTTTGAACACATATTGTGATATTATTATAAAAGATATTGAATTGTTCTTTACAGCAAAAGATTCTGTAGACTTTTCCGAATCCAGTGATATACAATATTAATACATTATGATTGTTTAAACATGTTTAAACTCTTTTCAGAATCTTTTTCTGTAAAGAACAATTCAATAGCTTTTATAATAACATCACAATATTTGTTTAAAGTTGAAAAATATGTTTTTTTTTCATAGCCATGTTCCTCAAAAACTCTATAAGAAGGACCCAACAGTATATGGGGAACAAATTTGGTGTTGGACAGTGTAATCGGATGGAGCCAATTCTGGTGAGTAAGCCGCATGCGAAAGTATTTCCCAACTAAACGCCTGAATCGTTTCCTTTACCGGTTTTGCTGTGTGTGATGGTGCATTACCATGAAGCAAAATCACTTTGTGTTCTCTTTTTTGATATTCCGGTCGTTTTTCACGCAAAGCTTGATTCAAATCGATCATTTGTTGTCGGTAGCGTTCAGTATTCACGCTTTCGCCAGGTTTTAGCAGCTCATAATAGATCACACCCTTCTGATCCCTGATTTGGCCTTGCAGTCGATGTCGATGGTTCGCCTGGAGTTACCCATGATCTCTTACGCTTAGGATTCTCGAAATAGATCCACTTCTCATCGCCAGTCACAATTCGACGGAGAAATGACTTTCTTTTGTACCTGGCGAGCAGCATTTGACAAGTGGTTTTTCGGTTTTCCTGCTGTCTTTCATTCAGTTCATGTGGAACCCATTTTCCCATCTTCTGAATCTTTTCCATGGCTTTCAAATGTATGGAAGACGGCTTCTCGTGTTACATTTAATTGATCCGCGAGTTGTTGTTGCGTTTAAGCGTCATCCTCATCCAACAATGCTTGCAAATCGCTGTGTTCAAACTTTTTTGGTGGTCTTCCACGTTCTTCGTTTGTCACATCAAAATCGCCATTTTTGAATTTTTTAAGCTACTCAAAGCACTTTGATTTACCAAAAGCATGCTCACCGTAAGCTTCGACAAGCATTCGATGCGATTCTGCAGCAGTTTTCTTCAAATGGAAACAGAAAATCAATGCTGTCCGCATATCGTAATTTCCAGGCACAAAATTCGACATGCTCAACGTTATTAAAAACTATGCTGTTGTATGAAACTTGTATGGTTGTGAGTTGAAAATCTTTACCAGATGTGAAAACAAGAAAATGGCGTCAATGACGCGGTTTGACGGTAACTACATACATTGACAGCTAGACCCACCTATGGGCAAATTCCGGTTTCATATTTACATACCTGGTAATAAGCTACTCATGAGAATATACGTCGTTGATCAACATCAAGATGGACGTGGCTTTAATTCCAGTGCTAGAAGAGGCTCGTTTTCGAGGTTCGAGAGATAAATTGATGCGTTTTTGGTGGATGGAATCAGATAGGGCTTGAGAAATGTGAAAAGCAACGGACACAGAAACAGAGACAGACAAGCTTTGCATCTTTAATGGAAGGAGTTCCGGAGCGGCGCGGGCCGGCTAATCGAATAATCCTCGTCTTTCCTTTGTTTCGGCAAAGAGGCTAGGCGGCCGCCCACGGACGTCATGACTCGAGAAGTTTTGAGCTCGTTAAGACCCGGTTTCTAAACTTCCCAGGCTAACCGGACACACCTTCTCCTCCTCCCATAAGCCTTGGAAATTGCGTCAACGTTTCCCAGGCTCTGGCGTGGAAGTTGGTTAAAATGTACAAGCTACGAAATTGGCCGATCGTTGTTGGAGGAGAGACTAATTCCTACAGTTCGATAAGAAATCGTTGATCAAAGTCCAATTAATATTCATCGAGTCGCTTGGCATTTTTGCGCGATCGTTCGTTCTTCGATAAATAATCTGCCGCTTCTGTGATTGACATTATTATATTATTAATTCATTATGAATGTGGAACACAGATTAGGAACGTGTTTCTGAATGTACAATACATTAACGGAATGTCTGAGAAAGCAAAGAAATTGTAAATAGTGAGAGTATCAACAAGATAGGATATGATAAGAAAATTGTGTTGACAGTAACGATTAGAAGGCGGAAAATGAAATGGAGAACGAGAAGCAAGTATTTGAAAAAACCATTGCGAGCTTTCAATTTTGCAGTTCAAAGTTCATTCTCTGTTGTAATGATTACTCTAGATACATATTTTGAAAACTTATGATATTCGTGGAATTTGCAATCAGCGCTCTCTCTTTTTCGGAAGATCGATGTGCTTAACGATGTTTTCTTTTCCTATATTAACAATAATTAATGTTCTGTTTGCCAACTGAATTATAATTATTTGTTCAGTAATTTGCAGTCCCAATGAATGAATATCTTGGGAAATGATTTTAGAACGAAGTACAGCTGTGCGAATGAACTTTTACGCAAGTGAAATTTTGGTTTTCGCAGTCCTCTGTCGTTCTAAAGTTAGAAACTGCAATTGTTTCGCCTATGAAGACTAGCGTGATTTATTAGTCTTCTCGAGAGAGATCGAGTCCGAAAGAATCGAAACAGGGACAGATGTCGCCTGGCCAGACGTAATAATTATGGATTGATTATTCTCGATTAAGTCGATCAACGTATTAATTACTTCTGCTGCTGCTGCTGCTGCTGCTGGAGATGTGGGTCAGTCAACGTCGGAAATAAATTTCAAACAATATCGAACGAACGCTTACGTCGAACACATGCATAACATTCGGTATAAATGAATAGCAATTCAATTGGTTATCTCCCTGAAAGGACGGATCAATAATAATTCAAGCAATCATCTTATTCTATCTTTGATAAAAATACACTCAGCTTGTATTCTGATTGTGAGATGTATTTTCATATTTTTTAATAGAGGAGCATGGCCTCGGCCTCGAGGCAAAGGAAACAGCATAAAAATCACCGCCATCACCGCACCGCGCGCACGTGCAACATTCCAGCATAGTCGTCGAAAGGCGAGAAAGGAAAAAAAGTCCGGTAAGAGGCGAGGAGGCGAGACATTCGTGCAGCGGTGTCGAGCGGCTGCCTATTTCCAGGGGCGGTTAATACCGTGTAATGCGTAACTCGATACTGTTGCGGATGGAACCATCCATTAAAAGAGCCACTTTCCTCCGACGATGTAAAAATTTCTTCCGGCTTTCTGCACTAAATCAATCCTGCCGTTATAACATCTTATTTAGAGAAGCCGCACTGGCATCCCAATCGTTTAAATTGAGATGACTGTGTGTGTGCGCGCGCGCGCGCGTGTCAGTACACGCGCGCGTCTCGTCTAAATCATCCTTAATAATCGTTTAGACTTTCTCAATACTTCCATCTTGGAAAATTATTTATTCCTTCAAGAAAAACGCATTTCCTGTCTCCATTACTTTATCTTTATCGCTTCAAATTCAAAACATTCTTTCGCGACAAATATGTATAGCTAATTGCTTCTGGTGCTTGGAATCTCTTGGTGCTGGAATTTTTTTTCCAATATTTCACATCTCTCGTTCGTCTATAAAATTATTCGAAAACTTGTTTCAACAATCTTGTTGTGAAAAATATGATTTTAAAAGGGATTTTCCAGCGAACGGCGTTTTTACTTTGTTTCGAGATTGTGACGTAGCTATTTTATACGTGACAAGCGACAACATATAATATTTTACTCCGCGTGACCGAGCGCTGCCCTGCTGCCGTCAAAACACCATAGCGAAGAAGCCCCGGTGAAGGATTGGCCCTTTTATTATCGCGGTGGAAATTTATGGGTGTCACAGATAAATTATCCGAGTGTCGAGCTCGTCCCCGCGTCTTGTACCAGATAATTGTAACAAATCAGGGCCGCTGTAATTTTTGGTTCAATTCGACGTCGCAATCACCGGGGCAACGAGATAATCCTAATTTACATCTCACCCGCTGTCTCGCTCGGCATCAATCATGCGCTTTTTCGGTACCCCGCTCCCGCCCCCGCTTCCGACCCGCTGCTAGCCGGAGAGTCGGAGAGAAATTCGTAATTTTGATACCGACCGCGCTACCGTCTTAAAAATACTTCGCCCTAGTCAGTCTCTCTAAAAAAATTTAGTACCGTTTCTCTCTTGCCATAATTTCACTCTAACAAAGTATCGTGACTGTTTCCCTTTTTACCACGTTTTTATATTATTCTTCCTAATGTTACCGAAGTGACCGATGTGATCATTTTATATTTTTTCAATGAGGTAATCGAAAAATGAAATTTATTAAAAATGCTGCCACGTACAAGTTTCATAGAATTCAAAAATGTCTTTAGTGAGGGAAGAATGCACTTTAGAGAGTTGTTAGGTGTTTCTCAGTTGGAATACCCTGTACAGACTCGAGAGACTTTTCTTCACACCCCGATAATTAATCGGACGACCACAAACGCTTCATTAATCGTCTGTTCCGCGTAAAGGTCGATTCATACACGCGTCCGAGAAATCGTGCGCTGTTTTTGGGGTCTCATACACGTACGATCCGAAGTTTTAGGCAACTTGAGAAGGGTCGAGATGCTCGAACAAAGGCCAAGTGCCGAAGATCGTGTCATTTGCTACCCTAACCCCAAGGGTTCTGAGAACCTTTTACTCCCCTCTACACCTCAGGAGATGCCTATGCCTATGCTCTCAGTCTCGAAGAAAAGTATCGGAACGAAGCCGCTCAGACTTTCTCGGTTGTGGACGGTGTCACTTAAACCTGGGTTAGAATATTTTCTCGGACGATCGGATCGTACGTATATGAATCGACCTTAATGCGTTTCAACGAGATGGTGTCAAAGTGCGTATCCGTCGCGACGTGAAAATTTATCTGCCATTATTCCTCATTCGGCCGGCTCTGTCGAGCGATTTCTCGGAAATCGTGGAAACTCGACCGGTTTTATCGACTCGTAAACACCGGGACGTCGCGTCGTGATGGGGCTCGTCCACCCTCGTTAGAGACGCCGACGCCTGCTCTAATCACGGTAATCGCATAAAACCTCCAACAATCCTGTTTCCTCGTGCTCCCGCGGCCCACGGTCTGCGGTCATGAGAAAATCATCCGATTCGGTGTCGATATCGTTCGCTTCGTAAAATCGACGCAGATCGAAATAAACCTTGATGCAATTTTTCCGAGCCTTTGAGAGACGGAAACTTTCCCACGTGACCTTCTCTCTATCAAATCAATGCCTTAAAGGTACGACCAGTGTACCACTTTAATAAAAACTCTCTGCCTCAGATCGGTTGTGCTCATATTTTTTCATATGTTATGTACTAGCTGCTCGTGGCCTGCCTACGCCTACGGCCCTCGTCCTCGCCCTCGCAGCGCGGCGCGGCCACAGTGGGCCAGATCGACGCGCTAGCTGTTCATGCCTATTTCATCATTATTTCAAAACATGAAGACCACATTAAATATATCGTTCGATTCCTCTTGGCGTCAGCTATAACATTATTGAATAAAAAATATATATAATAGTTATAAATAAATAATTAAGGTGAACGTAATTTTTTATTAAAAAAAGAAATTATTGAAATTTTTTTATATTGAGATTTGTAGAAGACCGATTACTGATTACTTTTTGCACGAAACATTTTTTTTGTCACACCACCGGAAATGTCTGAAAAATCGTGTGAATAATGAATAATAATTGAAAACTGGCTATTCAGGCATTCAAACAAAGAGTAATCCATAATTTTTGAATTAATGAAGTTTATTACATTTAATGAAATAACAAAAATGTGTTATTATTGTCTTATTTAAGGAATTACAAATATTCAAACCAGATTAAGTATTATATTTTACGAAGTTACTGACTATAATCAATTGATCATACGGATTTTCTGCTTATGACTGTATTTATGTAATACATAAACAAAAATGTATACTATAATTCCTCTTAACAAAGGTAAAATACAGGTTTTAAGTATGGAAAAACTGCTGTGATGCTATACTACGATGCTATTACTATGATCTCTCAAATACAAATGATTCAACTAAGCCAGCAAGAAGTTCGAATGTTTATCAATGATCGTATAATCTAAAAAATTCATAAGATAGGTCTGGGTTAGGTCTTTACACTCTCCAGAGCCGCTGAGTGGTCGTCAATGCGACTCGTGCAACGCAACTCGCCGCGAAATTGCGTGTCACGCGCGTTTTACACCATCATAATTTCCGGGTCGGGGTGAGTCGGGATGAGATCTTTGAGGATCTTTTAGAGGAGACTTTGCTGAAAATGTTCCACTTTGTTAGAGCATCCAATTCGCTTAACTTTTTAACTTATCCCTTGTCAAAGGTGAAAAACTTTGACGATTTTCCTTAGTTGACTAAGTATTTTTTTTTATAACAAATAATGAACAATAATGTTTAGTTTCTGGTGCGTTCTCAACATACATATACATTCTTCGTATAAAAAAAATTGAGCACTTAATCTTCAGTAGGTTTTCCAGGACATCGTTATGAAGAAAAGGAATTTTTTCGGTGATAAATCGTATCTGGAAAAGTTTGATCTTTGAACGCTTATTGTAACGAGAGTTTTTAATAACTTTAATTAATATTATCGTTTTCGAATGTAATGGACATTTAAGAAACATTGTACATTCGTTAAAAATCGATATGAGGACTTTGATTTTTTAGCTGATGAACAGCTAGCGCAGGGGTGGCCAACTTGTGGCGCATTGGATAATTACGAGTGGCGCATTGGATCCTTGCGCCTATACTTATTCTTTTGAAGTAGGCGCCACAACTGAATCCATCTTTATATTTTCAACACCTGGGAGCTCTCAGTTGAATTTATACAGCCTTCTTACTTATCAATTCGTTGCAATTTTTTGACAGTTTACAATTATAGGATAGGAATTATGGTGTTCAAGACAGTGATCGCCCAATCGTCCAAAAGATCATTTCTCACTATTGTAGATTAGTGCTCCAATGAACGTGTGTCTTTTCAACTGGCGTAAGTTAATTAATTTAGTTGCGCGATTGAGTTATCCCTTTTCCTCCCCTAACCGAAGCAGATCTTACCCCTACTCCTATTTTCCAACCGCAACAACGAACGTAAAAAGGTAGAAAAAGTGCTCGAGTTGTATGGCGTATCTAGACTCCTTTGTGAAAAAATTTTACGCATGATATGCAAAAGGTTGGCCACCCCTGAGCTAGCGCGTCGATCTGGCCCACTGTGCGGCGCGGTGCACAGTGCCCACTGGCAATTTCGATAAAATCTCGCTTGTACGCAACTTTTCTCAGTTATTTTCTCTATGTTATCGATTTTTATTTTTTTTAATTAATATGTATCTGCAGTGAATCAGAAAAGAAACATTAATATACAGTATACGGTATCATTCGCGTTGCACGCGATCTCGGTTTTTGCTGCACGAAAACAAGCTGATCACGCTATTAAAGAGGTACACCGATTACATAGAAGCGTAACTACAACGATCAGAGGGCGCTATCAAACGCGCATCCTCGACATAAATAATATCTTAGCGCCTTTTCAATTGTATAAATTCGCCCGGCAGGTATTAGCGCGTCTTTTCGAAGCCAATTAATAGGTCCCGCGAAAAGACCTCGCTAATTGTGTTTGCGGAATTACAAATGGCCGACGCCAGATACCATTAAAATTAATAACACAAGCGTGCGCCGTGCCGGCATAAGGGAAAAAGAGAAGATCTGAGGGGAGGGGTGGTGGGGTCTGTTTCGTCTAATTACGAGCGTAACACATGTTACACAATCATTAGCGTGTCCAGTGCGATTCGTTTCGATCTCGTTACCTGTTCGCAATTAGGCGAGGCTGTCGGGACAATCGGCCGGCACAAAGACGCCTGCGTATCGTTGAATGGCGGGCTCGTGAGTCGGAAGCCGTGCAATTAGTCATATTTAGCAACGTCGAGAGATATGAATCGCAGTTTCGCGGAACGGAGAGACGGAAAGCGAAGCTCTCCGACGACGAAAGAGAAAGAGAAAGAGAGAGAGAGAGAAGAGTGAGATGCAATTCTCGGGTGCAGTTGCGGCGATGCAACGACGCGGCTCGCGTTCCTGAGGGATCGTTTACTTTACTTACAGGCACGACCGCGTGTGAACGTGAATTATGTCGTTCCAGGGAAAATTTGCTCCTCGCACCGACGCGCGACGCGACGCGACGACGAACGCTGCTTCGGTATTCGTCGGACGACCTTCTTCAGCTACGTGTTCTGCACGTGCAAACCCTGCTTTTCCGAAATTGTTGACTCACTTCTCGCTTTTATGGTCGAATCGATAACGGCGACACAGTTTCGGTCCGAACTGGATTGCCTTTCTTCGTGGTCCCGCTGCGACCAGCTCGATAAGTACTGGGTTCGCGGGTCTCGATACTGTATATGTATCGTCATTAGCTACCTGAATTTCAATGCGAGTCAAGTGCAGTTTGGTGCTGAGTCGTTGCCTTCCATTATTCTCGCGCGCCCGAACACCATTCACATCGGGAATCAAGATTTCCGAGTGTGGAACTCGGGAATGTGAATGGTATCAGGCTGCATTCAGGTGCTGATGCATTTAGATGTGTGAATTTGGATGCAGACTCGATGCCTGCTCGGTGTCTTTACATTCAGGTGATAGTATATGCATTGCTTCAGCATATTTCATGGGAAATATCGAGTGGCACCGAACTCGGTGGCCGACTGGGGTTCACACAGTACATGTTTCTACAAGCCATAAACGTGCAAGAAGAGGCTGACAGCCATGCTCCCGCGGGACGATTACGCTCTCCTCGGTCACTCGGCCGCTCGAATCATTCCCTCCTCCCCTCCCCCTCACCCTTCCCCTCCTCCTCCTCCTCCTCGTTTCACCATGCCGCCACTATTCTCTCTCCCTCTTCCTCTAATTGGAGAGGCCCAATTTCTGTGTTAGAGGGTACGCGAGGGTCGTGCAACGACCGTAAACGGATTACTATCGCGTTACGTACCGACTGTCGAATAAAATATTTGTCCGGCTGTCTAGGCGCAAGCACGTTTCAACCGAAACGCTTTTAGGCCCGGCCAAAGGGCGCTTATCTAAGTTCAGCGGGCACACAACAGCGGGCTTGTCCTACTTGTACACCCTGTCCCGGAGAAAATATACGACTCCTGTGACCTGAAAAACCGTGACCCATTATACCAGAAGCTGGGAAAGTCGATCTGAACGGTCGTCGAAGCTGCTAATGAGAAGGTTTAGTCGGATGTAAAAATCTAATCGCCGATCCGCTGCACCATTTTACTAGAGCTTCTCGGTTAGAAATTTCTTGATATCCATCTTCAATGCATTAGAATCACGTCTCGATCAAATGTAGATAGCTTAAATTTTGTTTGCGGATTTTAATGCAAAATAAGACTATGTACTTTTTTGCAACGATTTTGGGCAGCAGAAGTTAAATAAAAATTCACTTGATCCCTTAATAGATTATTTACATTGACAACATCATAATAAGTTTTATATTTCAGCCAGTCAATTTCTTCATAAATACATAAAGATCCGCAGTCTATTTATTAGAGATTCTATCGAATAAATGTGAATTCTAGCCTGGGAGACGTTGTATGTATTAATAGATTTATCGATTTCATCTCGTCTTCCAGTATTTTCCAATCTTCTATTCGTAGTATTATTTATAGACTTGTAGGATAGTAGCACGTGTTCTTCAGTATCGGTTGACGAGACCTTCAGAAAAAGCAATTTGTGCATCGCGATTATGAGCCCGCGAAGCTTACATAGTTCAGGCTTCGACTGCGAAATATCGACAATCAACGAGACGTGACGGCTTAACGAATAGCTCAAGTCGAAATTGATGGAAAGTGTTCTCGTCCCTGACGACTCGAAACTATCAAATAATTCTCTGATGCAACTATTTACCCATTGTTTCTCATTCCCGGTGCGTGCCCCGCCCCGGCCCCCAGCCCCCGAGCGATCTCTATGCTTATTTTCTATGGAAGGAAACGTTTACGAACGGAAGCAATATAACGCAATTGGCGGCCATTAAAAACCGTCTAGAGCCTTTGGTTCCCGCCGTATTCATGCCGTATTCATGCTCGTTTTATGCGTTTCCCTGTGTATTTATGTATCATATTTTCTATCCTCCCGAGCATAGATAACAATCTTAACATTTATTTATTCTTCGAAGACTTTGCTTCTCACTTTTCCTAAACAAACATCGAATCGTTTATAAATTCTAACGACAGCTAAGCTATGGTGAAACTGAAAGATTTCTAATCGAAATAGAATTTGAAAGAAGCCGACACGGAGATTCCTGAAATAAATATAGAAACGATTGATAACAGATTAAATCGACGAATGGAAACGCGGTGGCGCGGCGCGTCAATGGCCGACAAGCTGCGCATACAAAAATCGGTGTTGCGCGGATCGTGACGTTCGCGTGCGAAAAAATGATACATACAAACATTGCGTGAAACTCCTCGAAACGGTTACCAAACGGCTCACAGCTGCGGAAATAGGGGCGCGTGAAAGGCGAAAGGAAACCGCCTAAAACCGACTCTCTGCTGGAATTTCGATGAAATTCTTCGTGAATGGGGGCCCTGTTCAAGGTTTTTCGTTGAGAAAATCTCGAGACGCAGACGTGCTTCCTCGTAAAGTGCGCCATGCTTTCGTCTACGGGGCCCTTTGTGACTCGGAATTCGCTTTGAGTCGCTCTACTGATACGATTCCGGGGAAAAAGTCGGAAAATCGACGGACAAGTGCCACCGAAGACAACCGTCCCCTTTTTCGTTCAAATAAAATCAATCGAAGAGTTTCATTTTTCTGGACAACGAGGTGCGTGGACCTTTAAAGAACAATTTCAATCTACATATTACAACATAGGCTTTTCTGTTTTTGAGTGCCGTCAACTCCACAATCCAGTAACGCAACCGAAAGGATGTTTAGTCAACGATTACCTTCCTCCTGCCATAACAACACCGTTATTTACTTAGGATATCCGCGCATATCCTCGGCTCTCTTTATCGCTCTGATAACGATAGCAATATCGACGCATCTGAACCTAGAAATTCCCGGTTCGAACCACCCATCGTTCCACCTAAGACCTAAGATCACAATCACCTCGCAAGACGATATATACACGTTGCCTCAATTAAGCCAATTAATGTTTAATTAGTCCACCCCGTAATCGTAATAATGTATGTATGGACGGTGTCTCGACGCGCGCCGTGTCCGTGGCGCACTTCCTTTACCCGTGGCCGTGACCATATATTCGGCAACGCTCGTTACTCCGAATCGTCTAATTAATTCGACGCTGATTAACAACCTGAGGATTGTTCCCCAACTTTTTACACCCTCCGAGTAGCTGAGCGTGTTCTCTGACAAAAAGCCGGTGTACGTGGAACGAAATTAAGATTGCAATCCAATGCTTATCTCTTGATGGTTTCGTGTAATATTTCACACACGCATTCAAAATAATTCCATACATGAACTACAGACTATTCTATTATTAATTACACGGTCCAACAAATTCCAACAGCCAAAAAGGACATCGATTCTCACTATGCAATTCTTATAGAGGTTTTCGCGCTGATTCCGAATCTGTTTTTGAGAAATTTGAATTTTAAAAAATGACATATTTTTCAACTTTGAACAAATATTGTGATGTTATTACAAAAGATATTGAATTGATCTTTACAGCAAAAGATTCCTTAGACTTTCCCGAATACAGTGAGATATAATATTAATACATTATGATTGTTTAAACATGTTTAAACTAACCAGAAAGCAAAATATCTTCGCCCGACATGCGTTGACGCCAGTGGCGCTCGGGACGGGATACGGCGCGGCGCGCGACGGGAATGACGGGATACGGAGCGGCGAACGACCGTTCTTGTGGTGAGCGCCACTGGCGTCAACGCATGTCGGGCGAAGATATTTTGCTTTCTGGTTCGGTAAAAACGTCGATGCTGCAAACTTCCAAGACATGTTTAAACAATCATAATGTATTAATATTATATCTCACTGTATTCGGGAAAGTCTAAAGAATCTTTTGCTCTAAAGATCAATTCAATATCTTTTATAATAACATCACAATATTTGTTCAAAGTTGAAAAATATGTCATTTTTTCAAATTCAAATTTCTCAAAAATTGTGCGTCTAGGAGAAAAATTAAAAACAGATTCGGAATCAGCGCAAAAAACTCTATAATTAAGAATTGCATAGTGAGAATCGATATCCTTTTTGGCTGTTGGACAGTGTTATTATACAATATATTTCGAATATGTGCTAGTGTACACATTTGAAAAGTAAATTCAAACAATTTTACTAGTTTACCACTTACCGTCTACTGTCCGTAGGACAAAATGATGTATAATGAAACGATAATAGGAAATAATATGTACAGTGACTCCCACAAATATTCGGACACTCTTAGAAAGCCGATAACTTTTTTAAAATTGGATTATACGATTCGAACATTTTTGGGAAGATAGAGCAATTAGCTTACTGCAGGATGTGAAAAGAAATGTTTTTGAAAATTGCAATTGGTCGGAATTGTATACAAGGTACTAAAAGTTGCGTTTTACAACTTTGTAATGTGGGCCTATATTGAAAATATAAAAAATACGTTTTGTAGATCTGTGTCAATTATATGCACTGTGAAAGCTACAGGCTTTGACAGATGTAAGAATCTGCAGTTATAGGCCGAAAATCGTGAATATCTGCAATTTTGACCATCTTTAAACGTTTGTAGCTCATTGCAACATCGACCGATTTTGACGTAATTTTCAGAATATGTTTAATTCACACAGCTCTACAAAAAGTATTTTTTAAATTTTCCATATATGCCCACATAAAAAAGTTGTAAAATACAACTTTTAGTATTTTTTCTACAATTCCGATCAGTTGTAATTTTTGGAAAAATTTTTGCTCACGTCCTGTAGTAAACTAATTGCTCTAGCTTCCCAAAAAAGTTTAAATCGTATAGTACAATATTGCACGAGTTATCGCATTTTTAAAAGTGTCCGAGTATTTGTGGGAGTCACTGTACACTGTACATCTTCACTCTTCAGATACACCTGGGAAAACACTTGAATAACGATTTTGAAAAACGATTGCTTCTCACGAAGTGTACTTACACTTCAGTCGGTCACGAAAATATTGGGACCAAATTGCATTTCACAACCTTTTTATGTGGGCGTATATTGAAAATGTGAAAAATACGTTTAGTAGATCTGAGTCGATTAAACATATTCTGAAAATTTGCAATAGATAATTGCAATAAATCTAACAATAAAGGATTCTTACATCTTCCAATGCCTGTCGTTCTTTCCTGCATCAACCGATTTCGATGAAACTTTCACAGTGCATATAATTGACATAGATCTACAAAATGTACTTTTTCAATTTTCGATATAGGCCCACATAAAAAAGTTGAAAATGCAACTTTCAATATTTTTTCTACAATTCCGATCTATTGGAATTTTTGAAAACATTTATTTTCACATCCTGTAGTAAACTAATTGCTCTAGCTTCCCCAAAAAGTTCGAATCGCATGGTCCAACTTTAAAAAAAGTTATCGTTTTTTGAAGAGTGTCCCAATATTTTTGTGACCGACCGTCGCGTCGCGCGTCGACTGTACATTGTACAGGGTGGCGCAAAATGATGTGTGTCTGGTTCGAATTCTTTATAACTTTTTTATTTCAACATTTTTTCAATTTTTTTTTGCAGAATTTTGTAAACAAGGTTTCTAGAATTTAATATGGAAAGTTACACAACCGAGCAACGAACAAAAATCATCGAATTTTATTTTGAAAACCAACGATCAATTTGTATTTTGCGCAATAGTGACATCAACTGGCCACCGCGTTCACCGGACTTAACCGCTCCCGACTGTTTTCTTTGGGCGTATTTGAAAGAGCGAGTGCACGTCAATAAGCCAGCGACCATTCCCCAACTGAAAACCAATATCCGCAATGAAATCCGTGCAATAACACCTGAAGTTATGCGAAAAGTCATGGAAAATGTGTTAGAAAGAGCACGAATATGTGTCAAGCAGAAAATGGCCGCCATTTGCGAGATGTAATCTTTCACGTCTAGTTCAATAAAATTCCTCTTCTGTACACTATATTTTTTTCCAATATTTATTTATTTCACTCTAAAATTAAAAAAGTTATAAATAATTCAAACCAGACACATCATTTTGCGCCACCCTGTACATTTTACATTGTACGTTGTACAACGTGCGTACTCTAATACATCTTTAGCAAACGACATATAAATTGTTAATTTTACTGCAGTACCATAACTGATGCGTGGTAGGTTCTACGCAATGCGGAGAATAATTCATTCTTTCTTATATTCCGAATTCATTCTTCCGCGAAACATCGTCGGTGAATTTGGTTTTCGCATCGCGTGCCGCGGATTCGCGCGCGGCCTGGACCCGCTGGACCCCGCTGAACCCGCTGGACCACGTGGATTCCCGAAATATTCGAACGTAGCGCTTGCGCAGAGCAGGGCGCGGCTCGTAGCGCATGCGTTCGAGTTCCCCGAACCGCATACCGCATCATCCGAAACAACCCTCGGCCTCGGCCGTCGCGTCGGCCCTCGAGATGTTCAGTGACGGTCAGTGACGAGGCGCGCCGAGCTCCAGCCGGACGTTGTCTATTTTTTTTCTTTCGTCTTTCGATGGTTCCGTGAACTTCTCCAATCTGCTCTCCCCCGCCCGCTTTTAATATTCAATCTATGTCGTCGGTTTTTTCTCCTGTTGCGCTCCACCGATTTAATGACTACATATACTGTGATTTTTCTTACGGGGAGCTGGTAAACTATTTTTGATCGACGCGACGATGGGTTTCGCGAGGTGCTCGTGTTGAACATTGATTGGGAATTATTGGTAATCCGATTGATAACTGGGAAGATGAAGATCAAGGAGGAGAACCATTATGCCAAACGGAGCATCGAATATTTCGGTAACTTTTTCCTTTTATAATGAACCTGCTATGTGTAGTAATGAGACTGTTAATGAATTTTTCCGAAAATTTTCTATTAACAATATCAAGAAGTTCAGTTCAATACAATATTGTTAGAAATTGATCAATGAAATCCAGATTTTACCGGATAAAATAAGCAGGTAACGCTCATCATTTCTCAGAAATAGTTTATAACATACATATTGTTCGTAGCATTTATATCGTATGTACATGTATACATACCCGGTCAGCGATATTATATAACGGCTCGCGTTACTTAATAATCATCGTGCAGCGAACAGTCTCTGCTATTAAACAGCAGCTCGATTAAGCGAAATACCACAGCGCCGAAACGGCGCGGCGCGGCGCAGCAGCGCAATTGTTTACAAATGTGCTCCAGTGTTCCATATATCGTTTTAAGGATGCTGAAGCTGATTTCAATAAATACAATATCCGACATCGATGTACAACAATAGGTCGATTAAAAATTATAATCTGTCGGTGACGTTCTTTCGTGCCGCCGCGCCGATGATGAACAATTTACAAATGAGTCTATAACTTCTTGTATATCTATACCTACAAATGGTTCAATCTTGTATGTATTAAACAATTTAGCAATTCATCGAACACTATCATCAATGGCAAACCTGTAAATATTAACAACAAAATAGACTGTGGATCTTTATACAAATTCTCATATTCATAATAAATATTGTATGCGTTTTAACACAGCAGAATGTAATTTAAAATCAAAACCGCACCCACGTAGATCGTTTCCAGCAACTAATCTTTTTGGACTGAAAATTTTGTCGGGATTTTATTTATAATCACGATCCATATTTATAGATCAAGGAAAGTGTTGAAAAATGAACGAGAAAAAGATAGTGGCAGGCGTTGCGCGGCGCGGCGCGAATTTAATGAAATGCAACCGGGTACTCAGGGGGATGAAAGCGACTAGTCCGTTGAGGATTATTTATAAAGCGTCCTTCGAGAATTCCACGAGGCAGACATTTTCGTGCATTCGAAAGCGGTATGTTGTCGTGTCCTGATGCACCCGATGCGCAGGATATGCAGTATGCTAATCGTATGCGAGCTCCGACGCCGCGCGGCGAATACAAATGGGGCCCAGCTGCCGCCATCTTTGCGGCGTCCTAGCTTCTTCTTCTTCTTCTTCTTCTTCTTCTTCTTCTTCTTCTTCCTCTTCCCTCCTCCGTGCCGTCGTTCAAATCTAAATATTTTCCCTACGAGCTGCTACAGCCGTCCCGTCCGTAACATCTTACCACGAACGTTTTCGTCGCTCGCTATAAAAATATTATACATATACATACATATGTACAGCTTGTCAAATCTAGCATTGCGGCTGATCAGAACATAGGCATGCGCAGACAAAAACAAAGACCGCACATTACGAGAGAAGGATGCAACATCTGAACAGTAAAGTACACACCTCGTCAAAAGTGCGTACTGTCCATTATTTCTTACAGCAGTAAACATACGAAACAACTGTTTATATGTTTGTGTGAATACACTTGTGTCAATTTACTTTTTAACTGGACTGTCGCCGCGTGCATCGTTTGACAGGTGACGATCAGTTGCGAGGCTCCGCCTACCTACCACTGCGCAGCGGGGACATTTCCCCTTGCGGGGGACATTCACCCGCAATGCTAGATTTGACAAGCTGTACATGTATACAAATCGATTCGTAAATCTATGATTTTACTTAAACGGACTGTTTAAGAACATTTTATAGTCAATCTTCGCTATTAACATTTTAACTGCAGGAACATAAGTCTAACAACCTCGAGTCACACCACTCGAGTGCCAAGGGTTAAAAATATGTCATGACAATTAGACTGCGGATCTGTATGCATTTGTAGGAAAATTGAGTAGATGAAATTCAAAATTGTTGGAGAATTTTCAAAACTGAAAATGCCAATACATACAGTGACTCCCACAAATATTCGGACACTCTTAAAAAGGCGATAACTTTTTTAATATTGTACTACACGATTTGAACTTTTTTGGGAAGCCAGAGCAATTAGTTTACCACAGGATGTGGCAAAATTTTTTTCCAAAAATTGCAATTAATCGTAATTGTAGAAAAAATACTAAAAGTTGCATTTTACAACTTTTTTATGTGGGCATATGTGTATATTGAAAATTTAAAAAATACGTTTTGTAGATCTTTGTGAATTAAACATATTCTAAAAATTTCGTCAAAATCGGTCGACGTTGCAATGAGCTACAAACATTTAAAGATCGTAAAAATGGCAGATTTTCGGCCTATAACTGCAGATTCTTACATCTTTCAATGCCTGTCTTGTTTTTTCCCGCATCAACCGATTTCGATGAAACTTTCACAGTGCATATAATTGACACAGATCTACAAAACGTATTTTTTTACATTTCCAATATATGTAGGTCCACATTAAAAAGTTGTAAAACGCAACTTTTAGCATTTTGTATACAATTCCGACCAATTACAATTTTCATCAAAATTTCTTTTCACATCCTGTAGTAAACTAATTGCTCTAGCTTCCCAAAAAAGTTTGAATCATCATATAGTCCAATTTTAAAAAAGTTATCGGCTTTTTAAGAGAGATAAAAGTTCGCAGACTAATGATAATATTTGAAAATTTTTTATGAAAATTCGGGCACTTTTTCGCTTTCGTGATCTTTCAATATAGTGAGGAAGATCGAAATCGATGAAAAAAAGCGTGATAAATCGTTTCCAAGTACGAAGAACCGCGGCCTGTCGCGATGGCACGTCTCCGCGAGAACGAAATCCAAAACAAACCGAATCCCATCGATTCCCAATTGAAATTCGACGCTCGTCCAGCTTAATTATGGGCATCGTTTGATTTCTGAGTCTGTACGTGAAAACAATGACGCCAATGACCGGGGGGTGGGGCGTCTCGAATTCGACGATGGGCATTCCCGGTGTCCCGGTGTTCAGTTTGTATCGAATCGATCAGTCGTCGACGATCGTTCGAACGCGCGACGTTTTCAATTTGTTCGCCGCGGCGCGCCGCGCCGGTCGTCTCTCCCTCGCTCTCCCCTCTTTCTTAAAATGAGTGAAAATGTGGATTGGTCGTAAACGGGAGAACGGCAGGATATTTCTCGAGGTGCAAACTCGCGAATAAATCCCGACGTGTAATAAGATGCCCGAAAAATTCGTCCCCCAGAAAAATATGGCGAACACGTGCGAAACGCCTCGTTCCCGGCGACGAAACCGACCGAACTTTTTGGATTTGTCCAACATTACCAGTGAGTGTCTCGTTTTGTTCTGATTTTTTGCCGATTTTTTGCCGGTCTCATTTTCGAGCGTTATTTCAGAAAAGCTCCGCACGAACGAAGCAATAAGCTCAACGAGTTCACATGTCCGCTGATTTAGGTGCGGCTTCAATCCCTCCCGAAAATTTACCGTTTCCCTCGTTTGGTACGTTTTTACGCGAGATGGTAGGGAGACCTGGCGCCGCGCGCCGGGCTGATAGCCATCCACCATGTTTTTAAACAGCTTTATTAAAAGCTAGTGTGCCCTGGAGCATTATAAAAAGTTGTACATCATATTAAAAGGTAATTAGTATTACAGGAGTAGCACACAAAGAGAGAGGCATACACGAATTAGTAAAAATGTACGAGATTAAAGTGATACACGTACTTGGGGATTTTAGGAGAAAGTTGCACTTCTAAATATGTATACACAGAATTGCCCAGTTAACATTCTGTATGGCAATAAATGGGTCATTCTCTCGGTAAAAAATGTATCATGTGTAAAGTTTTAATGTGATATTATTGTGGTTGAAGGTGTTATGGGCGTGCTGAATGATTACTATTCCGTTCACGGTAGACGGTTGCTGTCGTTCCATTTCGCAAAAACGATTTTCCACCGCGTTTCCTGTCGACCGGACTAGAACCGTGTTACGAAGAGCACGGATAACGGCGCATAGCTCGATTAGCTCGCGACTATTAATTCGGTATAAGGCCGGATGCAGCCGAAAACGGAAGCCACGCGCCGCGCGTCACGTAGCGGCCCGGCCGCAGGAGCCGCCAAGCGATGGCGTCCATCGAAACCAAACTCGGAACGGAGGATTTCTGTCGCCTGCGACGAGACAACTTCCAATGAAAGACTCCTTTACCATCTTTCACCGGCAATTTTCAAATAGACATCGTATAGAAACAGAAACATTTAGTAATAAAGTGTCGTGAATTACACTGTCCAACGCCAAATTTGTTGCCAATTTACTGTTGGGTCCTTCTTATAGAGTTTTTTGCGCTGATTCCGAATCTGTCCTTAATTTTTCTCCTATACGCACAGTTTTTGAGGAACATGGCTTTGAAAAAAAACATATTTCTCAACTTTAAACAAATATTGTGATGTTATTAGAAAAGATATTGAACTGTTCTTTACAGCAAAAGATTCTGTAGACTTTCCCGAATCCGGTGATATATAATATTAATGCATTAAAGACGGAGAGACACCACTTTTGCACCAATTTTTGAGGATATTTTTCAATTTATCTCAAAACAACATAAGGGTCAAAAAATCAAAAAATTATCTCAAAAAAACATGTTTAAACAATCATAATGTATTAATATTATATATCACTGGATTCGGGAAAGTTTACAGAATCTTTTGCTGTAAAGAACAATTCAATATCTTTTATAATAACATCACATAATATTTGTTTAAAGTTGAGAAATATGGTTTTTTTCAAAGCCATGTTCCTCAAAAACTGTACGTATAGGAGAAAAAATTAAGGACAGATTCGGAATCAGCGCAAAACCTCTATAAGAAGGACCCAACAGTATACATATTGGGAACATAAAAAAAAGTTTAAAGTTGGACGGTGTTATTTAATAAAAACCAGGCTGGGGAACAAGATCAATTTAGCAACTAGAAACATTCGTTATGGCGAATCCGTTAATCTTCATCCAGATTTTTACAGTTTTTGAACTCGGATTATTTGACTAGTTGGAAGAAATTTAGAAACACAGAAAACGCGAGACAGCTGCTGAAGGTGTTTGTCGCTCTTCTTTTTTTGGTCAGATATAATTATTCTTTCGTCTCCGCTGTATTTCGTAGAGTCGTAGATGAAAGAACCATTCTCGGACATTCTCGGTCCATTGGACAGAGGGAACGTTTTCGTCGGCACGTTCCTCGGATGGAAACCACGTGTTACGAACGCGGAAACGAACCCTTCGCATCGGCTACAAGCTTTCTTCTATTCTTAACGACGCGTTTATTTGTCCGCGTCGCGGTTTTCACGGAAAACCATGGACGGACAGAATCGGGGGAGAAAATGAAAGTTTACCCCGTTCCTGGTTATTTTCGGACCCGCGCGTACCCTGAAAAGACCGTGAACCTTTCTGCTCTACCCATAATTCCGCCCACGATTTCGATCCTGTTGTGCTCCATCGTAAACATATCTGTTTCGAATTTGTTCGGACGGGTATTCGTGACTTGGTCACGAAAATGTCGAAAATACAATGTGCATTCAAATCCTGAATTCTATCGCTGCAATTCAACTTGCAGACAACATTTATAAATCCTACCAGAGAAGATTATAACGATCAGTTTCATTCATAATTGCCTAAAATTCAATCTAGAGTATCGATTTTATTTAACTGACAAGAACCTCTGACAAGAATTCGCAAACTTTAGTTTAGCGAAACCTAGAAAGGAAAAAATCAGAAAATCTAAATGTCTGGATTAAATGAAAAATAAGAGATCGCAGAGAGAACAATTGTTGAAGCATCGACAGGTGTTTACGTTTCTCCAGATATTGCGCCGCGCCGCGCCGCGCCGTTATCGAGCGCAATTCCACAGCGGATATATCGTTCGAGGAAACAACTTCAGATAACCGAAGTTTTCGGAACGGTCTTGAATGGCAGTCGATAATGGGGAGAGTTGATTAAAGCGAAAAAAGAAAGAGCGCGACTCTTTCCGGTTATTTTCGGCCGGAGGGTTCGTGAACCACGGTGTATGTATTCAGTCGGCGCGGCGCGGCGGTTAGATATCGATATCGCCGACACAAAAGCTTCGTTGTTCGGGAATGCACACGGTTATGGAAAACGAGCGACCCCATTAATTACACCATTGTACTCCCGATAAACTTGCGAGTGGACGCGATGTACCGAGACGCGACGGATAAACTTGCGAGTGTAACGACTTCTTTTTTCCTGTCTCGAGAGACACTTCAAGGTTGTAAGCTCTTTTATTCGAGGATCGACGACCTTTTACAAATTTGGAAGTTGTTGGTTGGAACAACGACCACGAACATTATACAGGGTGTGTCCGTTAAGTTATGTCACCATTTTTTAGGCATTTCCGGTAGTGTAATTAAAAAATGTTTTAGACAAAAGTTTCTCAGTACTTGGTGAGCTACATGTTCGCATATTCTTAAATCTGAAAAAATGCTTTTTACGTAAAAAACTGAAGGTCACCTTGACTCTTTTAAATGGCACCATATGTTCTGAACGTCATAGGGTTGTTGCTAACGTCGAGACGAATTAAAGAGTGTATTACACCATGACCTTGAAATTACCTCAAACTCAAAAATTTTGTGCAAACGTAACTTTAATGAAAAATTATTTCTTACAAAACAAAGCAAGTTACATTAGATGTTCGAACTGCGATCCGCATCGTCTACGATACAGAGCTCCGCTCTTTGTATTAGACTTTTCGTTGTCGCCATAATTAGGGCATCTCGGTTTATGTTATTACATGCAGTTGTTATGCGATTCCGAAGTTCTTGAACATTATTGATTGTTGTGTCATATACAACAGATTGCGGATATCCCCACAGATAAAAATCCAACGGAGACAGATCCGGAGAACGTGGTGGCCAACGAATTGGACCATACGTTCCTATCCAACGATTTCTAAACTTGTTATTAAGATATCCCCTAAATATAACAGCATTGTGAGCAGAACACCCGTCTTGTTGAAAAGGTACATATCGTTCCTAATGTTCAGTGAAATGTTTTGCAATAAGTGTGGAAGTTATTCTTCCAAAAAGTTAAGATATCGAGCAGCTGTCAAATTTTCTCCGAAGAAATATGGTCCGATTAAGTATCCATTTAAAATACCACACCAAACAAAATTTTTGAGTTTGAGGTCATCCCAAGGTCATAGTATAATACACTGTTGAATTCGTCTCGACATCAACAATACTCCTATGTCGTCCAAAACATATGGTGCCATTTAAAAGAGTCAAGGTGACCTTCAGCTTTTTACGTAAAAAGCATTTTTTCAGATTTAAAAATATGCGAACATGTAGCTCACCAAGTACTGAGAAACTTTTGTCTAAAACATTTTTTAATTACACTACCGGAAATGCCTAAAAAGTGGTGACATAACTTAACGGACACACCCTGTATAGTTTTATTATTTACTCCAGTACATTACCGTAGTATGTAATAGATTTCATTGAATTCGCGAAACCAGCAGCAAGTGGCTTGGTACTTGTTCAAACATCTAGTCGTTCGAATCGAGTTAAATGTCGGGACCAGGCCGACACAGGGACCGCAAAGTAAATTTAATCCGGCTTTAGTCGGCTAAATGAATCTTCATCTCGTATACGGTTTCCGTCGATTCTGACTTTTGAAACTGTGTAGAAAGCCTGTGTACGTAGAAAGCCCTCGGAAATTGCAGGAACTCGTGGAAAATTATTCCGAAACGATATCCGCAAGAAAGAGGAAAGAATTTCATTAGAAATGGAAGACTGGAAAAAATGGAGTTGAACTGTTTAAAGAAAAGGTTATCTTCTTGGAAGATCCTTCGGGGAAATGGTGTCAGACAAGATTCTAATTTCGTTAAGTATAGCCGGTAGGATAAACTGGATAAAGTATGTCGCGGAAGAATGTAGCAATGCCACATTCTCGAATAACGAGGAACAAACGCATTAAAAGACCATTATTTTATTAGTCTCGCCAGGGAGGGGTAGGCTCGCGTGTCTCGTGTCTCGCGTCTCGTGTCTCCTGTCCCATTAAATGAAATTGAACGCTGCTCCTTTTATGGGGAAAACTAAAGCAAGGTGTGCCTTGCCGGTAATACGCGGTAATAGCTCGCGGAAATTAAGCGTGGGGCATTAATTAAAACCTCGTGGACCGCCGCGCCCCGCCGCGCCGTCGACGTCGACTAAACAGAAAGGGCATCGATCTGTTCGCGGTGGATGCAGCTAATCGCTGTTGCACACGTAATTTAGGATATAAATGAAAACAGTTCAATTTCTATTGCAAGTGGAAAATTATTTACCCAGACCTAGTCAAATTGAAGAACTGAATTGAACTGGTTTTGCAATGTAAAATTCAAGGATCTGAAAGGATGCGAATACGTAGAGACAAATAAATAGCGAAGAAGAGAATGGAGTTCCTAAAATGAAGAAAATCATTTTATTTTTGCAGGGTCGCGTTCAGCGACGGGACTGTCGAAGATAGACTCGCACCCTGAAGACGACGTGCTTTTCGTGTCCAGCAAGGACAGCGAAATCTCGAGCTTGTGGGTGAATTACCTGACAGCCTGTTTCGAGCAGATCAGCAGACAGCAGGGCCGGCCGCCATTCAAGTAATTGCGCCCTCGCATTTCTTTTTTCACGCGCGCGCGTGTGTGTGTGTGTGTGTGTGTGTGTCGCTATAAAACTATAAACCTCCACAACAGAGTTATAGTCGTGGAAAAGAAAAATTAATTTGTAGAAATTAAAAAATCTTGATAAAAATTCCTTCTTAAAAATTGAAATGTGTGCTCCATTGAACAACAGCTGTTCAGAACTGTTTGTTGCAGCAAGTTACAGAGAGACGATGGATGCTTACGGGTAAAAAGTAAAAAGTAAAAATCATTTCAGAGTACGTCACATCACCGTCGAAGAAACGACTCCCCCGGGTACCGAGGAGAGGATCAGAACAGCTCGTCTGCAGATTGTCGTGGTGTGTCCAGTTCTGTTGGAACGAGTACAAAGTCGACCTGAACACGCGACAAGCCTAGCCAGGCATCTAGTCAGCGACAAAGTCCTTGCGATGATGTTGGGCGTACACGATAGCCACATCAGCGACGCTCATAGGTCGATCCTGGTCTCGTACAATCAGTGGAGAAAGTTCTTCGTGAAAGATCAGGACGAGACTTTTGTCGGCGAGCTGTTAGGTGCTGCAGTTGGCATACTCGGCACTACGCCCCCGCCTGCTCTCAGGAGCGACAAAACTGCTTTCTCGGTTCATCCGAAGAAAGTCAAACTGGTATGTGCACCGGTATGACGCGGTGAAGATATTTCACCTTCTGAAACTTAGCATTTCAGTATATCTAGTCGTAAATGAAAATGTAAAATCCTAAATGTATGTAACTGAAGAAAATTTCCTTCGGAATAATGTAAATTCGGTAAAAGATGGAAAGGAAGGAAAAATGAAAAAGATGAAATGTTAGGCATGCATCCCAGTGCGGTGTACTATAGATGAAGTAAACCTATTTTCAGGGCCACAACAGGATAATAGCTCTATTGAACGACCCTGTGCGCCCAGAAGACAACGTGTCCGTGATCGTGGATCGTTGCGGGGATGCGATCGATATCGCCCACGTGAAAAGAAGGAACCCGTACGCCCTGCAGTTCTCGATTCCCGAAAGATGTCTAGAGGTGTCGATGCTTGTCGGTGTCAGGATATCGAAGAACGGTTGTCCTCTGGGCGTAAGGCAGGTGAAGTGTGAGAGCAGACTCAGGGAACTCGATCAGATCCTCAGGGCCCACGACAATCCTCTTGAGTTCATGTGCCAGGTAAAGATCGCCTCGATAAGCAACCGGCTCCGTGCATCCTTTGCGTCGCGTCGATTGGATCTGTCCGGATTATATCGGCTCGATTAATTATGCTTGCAGACCTTCGGCTTCAATCCCGGTGATCGCGAGCAGCTGGACAACTGGATGGTCCACGCGTTTCAACGAAACGTGCCGCCGCACTTTAATCTCCTATCCACCCCCACCGGAGTAGTGGTTTCCACCCAGAAAGTTCACTCGAGTGAGTCTACGTTGTCCTATCTTTTCTATTATGTATACTGTATAGTATACAGTATACAGTGTATATACTGTGTATACAATCATTTATACGCGAGTAGACACGGGTTAACGCGATTAAACGGCTTTGCGAATTTTTTCATATTTTACCTTATCGCACTTGATTTTAACAAGTCTTGAAAGTCTTTAAGATTTCAAGCTGAAAAATTTCGAACCCGTATTCAGAGAAAATCACCCTTTCTATCTCACTCTCCCATTACCAGGTATGTAACTATGAAACCGGAATTTGCCCATAGGTGGCTCCAGCTGTCAATGTAGTTACCGTCAAACCGCGTCATTGACGCCATTTTCTTGTTTCGACATCTGGTAAAGATTTTCAACTCACAACCATACAAGTTTCATACAACAGCATAGTTTTTAATAACGTTGAGCATGTCGAATTTTGTGCCTGGAAATTACGATATGCAGACAGCATTGATTTTCTGTTTCCATTTGAAGAAAACTGCTGCAGAATCGCATCGAATGCTTGTCGAAGCTTACGGTGAGCATGCTCTTGGTAAATCACAGTGCTTTGAGTGGTTTAAAAAATTCAAAAATGGCGATTTTGATGTGACAAACGAAGAACGTGGAAGACCACCGAAAAAGTTTGAAGACAGCGATTTGCAAGCATTGTTGGATGACGATGACGCTTAAACGCAACAACAACTCGCGGATCAATTAAATGTGACACGAGAAGCCGTCTCCATACGTTTGAAAGCCATGGGAAAGATTCAGAAGATGGGAAAATGGGTTCCACATGAACTGTATGAAAGACAGCAGGAAAACCGAAAAACCACTTGTGAAATGCTGCTCGGCAGGTACAAAAGAAAGTCATTTCTCCGTCGAATTGTGACTGGCGATGAGAAGTGGATCTATTTTGAGAATCCTAAGCGTAAGAGATCATGGGTAACTCCAGGCGAACCATCGACATCGACTGCAAGGCCAAATCGCTATGGATGGAAGACTCTGTGTTTGGTGGGATCAGAAGGGTGTGATCTATTACGAGCTGCTAAACTCTGGTGAAACCGTGAATACTGAACGCTACCGACAACAAATGATCGATTTGAATCAAGTTTTGCGTGAAAAATGACCGGAATATCAAAAAAGGCAACACAAAGTGATTTTGCTTCATGATAGTGCACCATCACACACAGCAAAACCGGTAAAGGAAACGATTGAGGCGTTTAGTTGGGAAATACTTTCGCATGCGGCTTACTCATCCGACTGGCTCCATCCGATTATGTATTACTTATTTGCATCATTGGGTCACGCACTCGCTGAGCAGCGTTTCACATCTTACGAAAATGTACGAAAATGGCTCGATCACTGGTTTGCCTCAAAAGAGGAACAGTTTTTTTGGCGTGGCATCCATGAATTGTCAGAGAGATGGGAAAAATGTGTAGCTACCGATGGGCAATACTTCGAATAAAATCTTTTCTGTCATTGTCATACTATAAACGTGTATTTTTTATACAAAAATTCCAGTTTCATATTTACATACCTGGTATATACATATACTGTATGTAATATGTACATATAACCCTTTCGACTCGAAGCAATTTTAATTCCGAAACCAAGACATACGTATCTTTCAACCTAGAACATTTTTATTCTATGCATAATGCATAGTATGTAATCTTTTTCACGTTATGCAATTTTTAGCAATTTATAGAATACAGAAGAATTGAATAATTTAAAAATTATTCCAATTCTAAAGAATGATACGGCAATTCTGACTGGCGCATGGCGCCCGCGCCCCACAGTCACCATTCGAGTGCAAAGGGTTATCGAGTGGAAATCTTAAGAATGTACAACATTTCGAGTAGTACGTAGTTGTATTTCTCTAGTTAATTTGTATTTGCTGTCTTTTTTATGCCGGTTGCACCCGCAGGAAGATTAGTTGGTAAGATCATATGTATGCATTCAAAGTCCTGTGTAGACAGCACAAGTGTAATTGTACTATATAAGCCTCAATCACTGTATAGCATGTGAATAAATGGAAATATTTTTGCTGATGCAGGTCCCGAAGAAAATCCAACTTTGTTACACTTCGCCGCTCGATTCGGCCTTGAGAGGCTGGCCTGGCAGCTTCTCGAGTGTCCAGGTGGCGATATAGCATGCGACCTGAGGAACGTGTCGGAGCTAACTCCGGCAGACCTCGCAGAACAAGCGGGACACGCGAGACTGGCACACCAGCTTCGTGGCTACATGGTACAAAAACATCGCCTTTAAACCGACCCGACGCGACGTCACAGATTAGTCCCATGAAACCGGTACTTCCGCGATATTTCTCCTCTTCTAATCGCCACTATCGCATCGACTTGCGCTTTCCTCACTGCTAGACTACCAACCAATCAGGCGGAAAACGTTAATCATGTAATGCGTTCGCTCGAGGTGGCTTCGCACGTTGCACCCTTAGAGAAAGAAGCACCAGCTCACCTCGACGACGGACCTTTCATTTTTTTAAGTGATGGCTAACTGAACTCTCTCTCTCTCTTTCTCTCTCTCTCACTCTCGACTAACTTCTGAAATGTGTTCTTGATCATGTATCTTCGAGCAGCGTCGTCGTTCATCGAACTAACTGGTGTTTCGCTTTTGTGTTGCATGTTTCGGGCTCGGCCTTGAATCGCAGCAAATGAACGAGTTCACCAACATGTACAGCTACCTGAAAGTGATCAGCGAGACGGCTAACGATCAAGCGGCGAGTGAGTATCCTTCGATTATACTAACAATAAGTATTTACCCTCGGACCACGGACCCTTTTCACACTTTTACAATTGGCGGTGCTCCTCAAGATCATTCTCAGGTTTATTATGAATTTTTTGGAAAGACACTTTTGAAAATGCTTCTTGTAGAGATGACATTACACGATATGAGAGTCTATCCGATGTTTGAATATAATTGCAGCAATGCACATGAAATAACGATCAATTCAAGAGTATGAGTAAGGAAGTTAGAATGGTGCGTTTCAGGATTGAAGAAATGGTTATTTTCAAAGTATGGTACATACTTGGTTTGACGAATGGGTGAATTCTAGGTGCGGACCCATCAACGACTAACACAACCAACGAGACCAGCAACGATAAGGAAGATTACTGTCGTCCACGACCACTGAGCGAGGCTTACTCAGTGCCACCGGCCGCAAGACCAATAACGTCTCTAATCATGCCCGGCCAATTACCAGTAACCCCTAGCCCAACCACCACTAACCCCATTCAGGCAAATTACTCGATCGTACCGGCACCGACACCGGTCCTCGTCAGACTCTCGACACCAACGGCGCCGGCGACCACACCAAACGGCCTTGAGCTGCCTCTTCAAGGCTACATGAAGATGCATCCTGCTGGTGAGTCGCTAACAATTCTCTTGAACCCTCGCACTGGAAGTTGTTGTATATTTTTTCACACAGAGAACGTCCCTTGTTAATGTGTTTTCTTAAAAAATTTGGTTCTCAATGAAAGTTTGATTTTTCAAGGACCCAAAACCGCCGCATCGAACGTGGCGAATCAACAACAGCAATCCAGAACAGCGACGCCGACGCAGAATCGTCAGGATCACGCGAGTCCTCGCGAAGAAAACAGTCAGAGTTCTTGTTTCTATGGTAGAACCGCTTCCAACTCGAGCGCAAAGTCTAGAGAGCCGTCCGGCCCTCAGGACGAGCTTCTGGAGATCATAAACGACTTCAAGAATAACGTATTCACGATTAACGAGGTTGAGAGGCTTGTGGAGAACTGGAGAAATCGGAACGACGTTCAACAAAGCTTCAAGGACAAGCAGAGGCAACTGACTGCGATGAGGGAGGAGTATGAGAGGATACAGAAGAGGTTGAAGGAGGAGATGAAGGCGCCCACCCCCTTCGACAGGATTAAGAAGTTCTTCTCCAAGGGGAAGAAAGGTGAGCGTGAGCGATCTGCAGAATGGAAATACAAGTTTTCACGGATTGCATGTACAATGGGGTGGACCTTATTTTTTGACCAAAGAATTTTTTCCCGCGCGCCCCCCCAGAATTGTAACAACTGATGAGAAAATGATCTGGAAAAAATTTGAGGCCGATTGGACCATGGAAAACCGGCGCGCAATTACTTTGAAAATTTTTTTTTAAACCTCGACATAAATATACGTTGGGATATATCGTTGAATTTGCTTTTTTTTCTCTATAAGAATCCGTATATAGCATAATCAGTTGTTAATAGAAAAAACATCCGTGACCTTGAAAAAACTTGAAAAAATGACCTTCAAAAAATTTTTTTTCTTTGATGCTATATTCACCTCCTTCTATGCTACAACTTTTGTTTGAAGAGTTTTTTCATATATACATAACTGACAGAGATATTAAATAAATTTATTAATACGTTCCAATCTACAAAAGAAAAACAGTTCAAGTATTGGAAAAAGAATATATTATGAATATTATGTAAATTACGAAAAGAGGTGACATCAATGTATTTTGTCCCGGATTTGCTGGCGGACATTCGGTAAAACCAAGCTGATCCTGCCCTAGACGCGAGTGTGTTAACCCTTTCGAAGTAATTCCAAAAAACTCTCAGTTAACAAGCAGTATTCAATGGGTCTTAAAAATGCAATTAATCATGGAGGGATTGATCAGGTGTTTCTCTCTATATTAAAAAATCTTTAAAAATCCTTTGACAAATTCCGTTTTGTGGTGTCAGGATACTGCTTTCGATATTCCATCACAATTTGTAGTATATATTGTTTCTTCACTTCGTTTCTTGATAAAATTTTATTATAATTCTCTATTAGTTTAACGCCCCGTTCTGCGGTATCATTGACCACCTTCAGGCCTTGAACTTGAACTGTGTTCATTGGACATTCAACATTCAGACGCATTGAAGACTGCTTGTTGACCTTTTCGTGACCAGCGGGACGTATATGTCCCACTTCTGTTTTTAGACTATTTCGTTTCTTGGATTACTTCGAAAGGGTTAACACAGTCGCGTCTAAGGCAGGATCTGCTTGGTCTTACCGAATGTCCACAAGCAGATCTGGGTTGTACCAAGAATGGAGATAGGATTTGCTGGGCCGTACTGACGAGTACGCAAACAAATCCGGGACGAAATACTTTGATGTCACCTCTTTTCGTAATTTATACAATATTCATAATAAATTGTTTTTCCGATACTAGAACTGTTTTTCTTTTGTAGATTGGAACGTATTAATGAATTTATTTGAGGGAGTAGACTTCCAGGATTGCAAGGATGCGGAATTCGCCTTCTCATTTCTCTATAATAACAAGGGGGTTTTCACTAGTCAAAAACGCTAGATAAAAGATCGATCTAGGGCGCTATCTGCCTCAAAAGACCTATTTTTACGTTTACGAGGCGTAATTTGCATTACTCGGCCGCATATAGCTATGAAAGTAGCTACATGCGCAGTCGTATTCTTCCGAATAATGCAAATTACGCCCCTTAATATCTCCGTCAGTTATGTATATATGGAAAAACTCTTCAAACAAAAGTTGTAGTATTACTATTAGGTTAAGTAAAAAATTCTGAGCGTTCTCCGCTAGATGTCTTTAGTGAGCCATATCTCACGATGTACACATCGCATCGAGTCATAGTGTACGGCGATTTCAAGGTGATATTACGCATCAAAAACGTTCTTTGTCAGTTTTATGTTCGGTGAAGCCAGTTGTGTGTTACAGCGTTCGAAAATGGAGGTAAAAAAAGAGAAAATTCGATACATTCTTCAGTACCACTACGACCAAGGTGAAAAGGCGGCGCCGGCGGCCAAAAAAATTTGTGCTGTTTATGGACCCGATACAGTATCGAATATGGATATGGACGTCGAAGATGAGGCACGCTCTGGTAGGCCTATCGTCGAAAATGTGGATAGAATTATGGAAATCGTCGAGTCGGACCGGCATGTGAGCACTTATTCCATTGCCCAGGAACTGAAGATTAGCCAGAAAACCGTTTGGAACCATTTGCGTAAGGCTGGTCTCAAGAAGAAGCTCGATGTATGGGTGCCACATGAATTGACGCAAAAGAACCTTTTGGACCGAATTGATGCCTGCGATTCTTTGTTGAAACGTAACGAAATCGACTCATTTATGAAGAGGATGGTGAATGGCGATGAAAAATGGGTCAGATACGAGAACAACAGCCGAAAAAGATCGTGGTCCAATCGCGGTGGGCCGGCCCAAACGATCGCCAAGCCTGGATTAACGGCCAAGAAGGTTTTATTGTGTGTTTGGTGGGATTGGAAGGGAATCATCCACTATGAACTGCTCCCATCGGGCCAAACACTCAATTCGGACCTCTATTGTCAACAACTGACCAGACTGAAGCAGGCGATCGACCAGAAGCGGCCAGAATTGGCCAATAGGAAGGAATGGAACATCTTTAACGACGCGTCAGAAGCTCCGAGAGCTTGGCTGGGAGGTTCTATCGCATCCGCCGTATAGTCCAGACCTGGCACCAAGCGATTATCACCTTTTCAAGCATTTGCAAAATTTTCTTGATGGTACAAAACTGGCCTCAAGAGAGGCTTGTGAAAATGAGCTGGTCCAGTTTTTTACCAATAGGGACGAGGACTTCTTCAACCGCGGAATTATGAAATTGCCTTCAAAATAGGCAAAAGTTATCGAACAAAACGGCGCATACTTCATCTAAATCGAATAATTCTAAGTATGTTAATTTCATCGTCTAAATAAAGCGAAAAACGCTCAGAACTTTTTACTTCACCTAATATACAAGGAGGTGAATATAGCATCAGAGAACAAATATTTTTTGGACGTCATTTTTTCAAGTTTTCAAGGTCACGGATGTTTTTTCTATTAACAACTGATTATGCTATATATGGATTCTTACAGAGAAAAAAAGACAAATTCAACGATATATTCCAACGTATATTTATGTCAAGATTTAAAAAACAACAAATTTTCAAATTCGTTGTGCGCCGGTTTCCCATGATCCAATCAGCCCCAAATATTTTCCAGATCATTTTCTCAACAGTTGTCACAATTCTGGGTGGCGCCCGGGAAAAAATTTTGCAAAATAATTTTCATCAAGTATAGCTAAGGTCCACCCTAATGTACAATATGTTTACAATGTATTATACATTATACATACATATTTGTTATTTCGGATTATTTGATCAATTCGTGTGTTTTGTTTTTGGACAGATTCAAAGGACTCTGCGAACGGAAGCGACGATTCGTCCACAGCCAACAAAGCGGAGAACATGAATAGCGGACTGGCAGATCGCAGACCAGTTAGCAGTCTGAGTCTCCGTAGTGTGTCAAGTACGTGACCATTGAATTTATAATGACAATACTGTCAAACGAAGAATATCTTTGGCTATTAATCGTCTAAAATCTGTATTTCTGTTTCCTCAGGCTCGTCTTCGTCTGGTAGAATGAGCACTGCCAGTGGGTGCAGCGGAACCAGTCTAGGTGACAGTGGAACTCATTCAGACACCGAAGATAGAAGAGTATGTATCTCAGAAGCAGAAATTGATTTTTCTTTCAATTGGACGAATATAATTGACCAGTCTGAAGAATAATATTTTCCTCTTCCTTCCGATTAAACGATAAATTATTGTTTATTTTACGACAGTTGCAGAACGCGAGAGAAGACAAACCAGGAGTAATGTCTTACGAGATACCGCCAGCTCCAAAACCATTCGCTGGCAGATACTCGCCTGCACTCAGGTATTCCCCGTCTCCTCGGTCATCCACCGGAAACGATCTCGACCTCAGACCTCAGCTACCGCCAAAGACAGAAGACACTGAATATTACATCGCTTTTCCTCCTTCGGGATTGCCCATTCATTGTAACAACTGTTTCTTATCCTGAATATGTACTTCTTTTTATATTGTATTCTATGTATGTATATATTCTGATCGTTACAAATTTTCTCACAGCGTTCAAGCCGGACCACACCCTGAAGGAACCAAAGACTCCCAGCTCCCCGTGCGATCACCCTAAATACTTAGATATGCTCCAAGGTTCATCTCCAGGGATTGCAGACACCCCAAACTCTGATCCTCCAAGACACCCTGGGAACAGCTACGCTAACATCGAACCTGCCGCGGTGAATTCAGCTCCAGCACCACCTGCAGGAATGTGTATTCCCACGCCCATAAACTACATGAACGTGACACCTGGACACGTCACACCGCTCCAGGAAGTCGTTCAGAGTCAACAGAGGAATTCGGGTGATCCGAGTGATCCGAGTGATCCGAGTCAAACTGCCGAGACCTCGAAGAACCCGGTCAAGCTCGAAACACCGAGAACAGAGGACGTCAAAGCGTCTGATGAGGGTCAGGGTCCAGCGACAGACACAGTTGCGAATAAGAATAACGAAGAGTACGTGGAAACCGACTTGGTGAACGGTTCCTGTAACGTGGACGTCCCTGATGGCTGCAGAATGCCGGATTATATGAACGTGGACCCGTCCCAGGAGATCAAGGTCATCGAGAAGCCACCTGCGCCACCTGTACCCCCAAGAGGTCAGATTTTTCGATTGGTTCTTATCTACAAAATAAATCTTGAACAGAAGATTTAATACGTACTTACATTTCTCCAACTATTTCTTTTCCCGAAGAATTTTGACTTTTCAAGCAAATTGTTAAGTGTGGGGTTTAGTATTACAATTAATGAAATTTGAAATTGCAGAAATACTTGACGAAAGTACTTGACGAATCACTGTAATTGTAATTGTGGTCCGCAATTACAATTACTGGTCGAGCCAAAGTAATTAAAAGTTTACATGTAATTGTAATTTTATTTCTGCAATTCCCAAGTAATTCTAATGCAATTACAATGTAATTCTAACTGGTAGTTGCAATTACTTTCCAACAGACGACGCTTACGCGTGAACACTCACATACCGCTAGTCTGGGATTTCACTTCTGATTTCTCGATAATGCAAAGACGGGGTTTTTTTAGTAGTCAAAATCGCTAGATGATGATCAATCTAGGACGCTGTTTGCTTCAAAAGTCCTTCTTTTACGTTTCCGAGCAATGGTTTTGCAATATTTCGGTGCATGTTGCCCGTCAGATGACGCTGCAGTCACGCCGGCGTTGTAGCCTCTCCGACGGGCAACATGCAGCCGAATATTGCAAAACCATCGCTCGGAAACGTAAAAGAAGGACTTTTGAGGCAAACAGCGCCCTAGATTGATCTTTCATCTAGCGATTTTGACTACTAAAAGAACCCCGTCTTTGCATTATCGAGAAATCAGAAGTGGAATCCCGGAAACTTGCAATCCTCGTGTGTGAGTGTTCACGCGCGAGCGTCGTCTGTTGGAAAGTAATTGCAACTACCAGTTACAATTACTTGTAATTGCAACTACCAATTACAATTACTTGGGAATTGCAGAAATAAAATTACAATTAAATCAACCAGTAATTGTGAAAGAAGTAATTGCAATTGCTTAACACGATTACAGTAATTGTAATTGTCTAACAATAATTCAGTGTAATGGTTCTTTTAAACCACTAATTTTTATGTTTTGGACCAATTAACCGTTTTCTTATTGTAATTATAGTCCACTTTTGCACATGTAATTGAAGATGTAATTAATTACTGCCCAACTCTGCATAGTACACTTAAGTTTTACTGTGTCATTTTATCGCGTTAGTTTGGGATACTGTAAAGTTGTCTGTGATAATTAGACTGCGGATTTATGGACAAAACGAGTATACATACTATATTATGGTATTGTTGAGCGCTAACAAGAAGATCCCTGGCAGGAATGCGGTGACGTAGGCAAGAATGCGGGCCCGATTGGTTGGCTTGGAGGGGGCGGGCCTAGGCTCACGCCCAATTTCGACTAGAGTGTTCTATTGGCCGCAGCAGTCACAAGTTCCTAGAATCGAGCGAATCTGGGAACTTCAACGGGGCGGGGCGACGCGGCGCGGCGTAGGCATAAAATTCAGAACACTGCTGATATTGTCACGATGTAAAAGAGAGAGAGCGGGAGAGAGAGAGAGAGAGAGAGAGAGAGAGCGGGAGAGAGAGAGAGAGCGGGAGAGAGAGAGAGAGAGGGAGAGAGAGAGAGAGAGAGCGGGAGAGAGAGAGAGAGAGCGCTCTCTATCCCACTCTCCCTCCCGCTGTCTCTCTCCCTCTCTCACTCTCTCCCTCGTATTCACGGCATTGAATATTGGCTGTAATTCGTGAAACGCCGTAGCCCCCCGTAAATAAGACGGGAATCCTACTACTACGCGTCGTGTGACGTAGCAGCCGAAAAGGCGTGGTCACGCGGCGACGACGGGAGCGTCAGAGGTGGGGACGCGCGGAGCTAGCTGGGGACCCCTCTTGCCTCTGTGCCCCCCCGGGGATCTTCTTGTCAGCGCTCAACAATACATAGGTGTGCCATTTAAAACAGTTTAAAACAGTGAAAAAGTTACATGATTCAAGTAAGAATTAAACGTCCATCTCGCTCCAGTCTCTTGCAAATGGTGCAGACAATTTTTATTTTCCATAAAAATCCGTAGTCTAGTGTGATAATATAGATTTACATAAACTATAAACTTGAAAATCCTAGTAATCATGTACTACATATGTATGTGAAATAATTGTTTCTCGATCGATACTATTTGCCCCATCACAATTGGAAGGACTTCTTTGTTTTCTTGCACAAGTACATATAGGCTTTCGAAGTTTGTTCGTTCTTCTTGGGGCATAATAAAACGCGCGACCGTTTGAATATTCCCACGACTTCTTTGCGTTGACGATCACGAGAAAAACGAGCATTCACGGGAACACAGTCCGCGTACTCGGAAACCCTTCAATTGGAGAGAGAGAGAGAGAGAGAGAGAGAGAGAGAGAGAGAGATAGAGAGAGAGAGAGAGAGAGAGAGAGAGAGAAGCAAGTCCTTAAAAAGCTGGGAGTGATTCAAAAGGCTCATTGAAATCCCCGTCGCAAATTGACATTCCATCGGAGCTAATCACCCGGTCGTTCCCTTTTTCTCGATGAATTCACCGAGACACCGGGTCACTTGATCGGACTTTCATCGTCGTCACTATTTCTCGAAACGTTCTCGGGTCGCCTTAAAAGACCAGCTTCTTCCTTGCCAGCAATCTCTTCACTGTAACTTCATCGTCATCTGTGATCTCAGGGCATTATTGATCTTGAAGCCAGCGTTTGCCTCGACACAAAGCCACATCGAATTAACCAAACATTTTAGAGCTTTTTTTAGGAACATGGCTTTGAAAAAGAAACATATCTTTCAACTTTAAATAAATATTGTGATGTTATTATAAAAGATATTGAATTGTTCTTTACAGCAAACATGTTTAAACATGTTTAAACAATCATTAAGGACGGAGAGACACAACTTTTGCACCAATTTTTGAGGATATTTTTCAATTTATCTCAAAAAATAAGGGTCCAGCGGAAAATCGAACTATACCACGCAATAGAGCAGACTTTTATCTTGAGAAACCACCCATTGGAACGTCGACGTTTTTTTCGAACCAGAAAGCAAAATATCTTCGCCCGACATGAGTTGTCGCCAGTGTTTAAACATGTTTAAACAATCATAGTGCATTAATATCATATATCACTGGATTCGGGAAAGTCTACAGAATCTTCTGCTGTAAAGAACAATTCAATATCTTTTATAGTAACATCACAATATTTGTTTAAAGTTGAAAAATATGTTTTTTTTTCAAAGCCATGTTCCTCAAAAACTGTGCGTATAGGAGAAAAATTAAGGACAGATTCGGAATCAGCGCAAAAAACTCTATAAGAAGGACCCCACAGTATATTGGGAACAAAGGTGTTGGGCAGTGATAGTAGCACTTAGAAACATCCAGAGAAAAACACAAGGAATATGTATTATTTTCATTTGTTAACGCGGGCTATATGGTATCGAGATTTTTTTCGAAGAAGTCCAGTTTAGGTGGGGATCCTCGGGAGTTCCCCGCGTCAAATAACAAAAACTAAACACTCGCATCATCAAGAATTAGTTTGAAGATTGTCGAAATTCAGAGATCTACAATAATAATGTTTACGATAAAATGTACTTTTCGTCATACTGACAACGACAAGAATATTGTCAAGTTTTCATGTGCAAGAGTACATTATTTTAGTTCTTGATCATGTTGGGGCCCCTCAATCGCGGGGCCCCGGTGCATAGCATCCGCCGCACCCCCAGATGGCCGGCCCTGAGTTTGTTTTTCCTATTCTTTGTTCCAGGCGTCACAAAGAAGTAAAAAGATGGCCGTCGAAGACGCCATCGTCCTTCTCCTCCCTCCACAACAAAGGACCATCGGCGAAGCGTGCCTTCTACGATTGTTTTCGTCGTTCACTATTTCTGAAGTGATCGTACGACGCCAGTGTTCTTTGTAATTGTTTAGTATTAATAGCGTATTTAAATATGTAAATCGTGTAAAAACGATCGTAATATATCGTACGGAGGCCATAAAATAGTCTCACTGATATTCCGTGCACGACTCTAATCTTCTGTCTCTTTTCTGCACATTGTTTTCCTATCGCATTATTCTTCTCTTTTTGTTTTCGTTCGAATACTCGAAGAATTTATCAAAAATTATTTCACTTGTTCGTTGTTCCACGAAGTGCCTCGAAACGCGCCGCGCCGCGTCGTACGAACGAAAACGAAATATCGATTACTAAAATTGTATGGTATATATATTCAAGTTAAGAATTTCAATTAGTTTGTACGCGTTTTAGTTTACTCGACAAGTCTAGAAAGATTTAAATAGTTTCAATTAAGTTTCTGTGGATGTTTATTCGTTTTAGATGCCAGAAGTTTGGGAGTTACGACAAATAAAGATCTACGAATTGAGACTCTCAACAGGACTCATTTTAATATACGATATAACAATTTAGATAATTTTTAGCTGAATATTCGCACCTATTTTGTAATACATCGATTTCAAGGATCCGAAAATCCTCAGAGGCGCTAATCATCCTCGAGATCGTTGCAAGATGGCGACTTGCAATTCGAATTTACTCATTAGGATAAGCGATATATGGTCATTGAGGACATTTAAGACCCCAAATTAACCATTAAGTTGTACATTAATTAATTGACTAATTCGGATCTCGACCCAACCGGGAATACAATGCTAGCGAGCGCCAAATCAAAGTTACGTCGTTTTGGCGGTAAGCCAAAATTGAAATTCTGTATATATCAAGAGTTTTCTTCGAGTTTCTATTCTCTTTTCCTCAATCGCAATAATTATCATTCTCTTCTTTGAAATGTTGAACTAGAGCAGCGTGAAAATGTCTACGATGCCGAAAGACTGTAACGAATATGATGGCGTCGTCACGTGGTCGACGACCTATTATACATATTATCTTTGTACAGGCACCGGAAATTCTCGGTTGTAGCTGTCGCATATTATAAATCGTGTCTCAAGTACCAAGAATGCATTTAACAGTTAAACTGTAATTGTAATATGTTAAACCATAGCCATTTTGCGTAATTTTTTACCGGATCTGTCGTGTCCCTCCTTTTCTATTTATGTTAACATATCAATAAAGAATGAAATCGCAGAACGTCTTTCCGGCCAGCATAATTGTCCTTCTTCTTGTGGAAGAAAATTTGTAGAAGAAAGTACATATTCATTATCTCGGTAAAGATTATTTACTTCAAACTTGGAAATGATATTTCAAGATCTCATCCAATATTTGTTATATGACATTTGAACCACTCGGGTACACTTACATCTACATATGTATAAGGAATTGAATCATCTTCCGCTTCTACTTTATCGTTATTGTCCTCACAGTAACAGTAAATAACTAAAAGAATTCAAAACATTTCTAAGGATATCGTGTGAAAAATATTGTTTCGCCCGACATCGAAAACCGGTCGACCTCGGAAGTCAACGATTCCGAACAATTATGCAACGAACTACTTGGCTACTTACCATACATATGTAGATAGATGAGGCACCGTGAGAAGAAAAAAAACTATATTCGGTGAAAGCAAAACATTTTTACCACGTTTTTATTAGCTCGCTTTCTTGTTTGTCTGTCTGTTTGTCTGTTTGTTCGGTACAAATCTTGCAATTGATTTTAAACTAACATCCCGATGAGCTAGAGACTTGAAATTTTAAACATAGCTCAGAACTGCAATGCAATATTTTAAAAAAAATTTTTTCAAATTTTAAAAAATCCTATGCGTTTAGGAGATGTAAGCTATTAACAAAATTTGTAACCGTTACACCTCCCCGCGCGACGCTCGGTAGTATCCACTCGGTTCCCACTCTGACTCATCCCCACTCCACTGACCCGCTACGCACCGAAGGAGCTCAGTGTGCGTTCGAGCTCCGTGCGGTGTGTACAAAGCTACTACGAATTATTATACTATAATGTTTGTTTATCAAACGAAAGAACAATTACACCGAGATTCTTCGTCGAACCTTTATCTTTGACATTTTACCACGGCGTTTGTTTTCGACAGGACGCGGTCGCAATACCGTCTAAAATTTACTACATGTCTCTGTTATAATCTCATCAAAATGTTTAAAATCGATTGAAAAATTTCACACACACAAGACTAAAAAGCAGAAAATAATTATTTAAATAAAAATTAATTTTTAAAAAATACCACGTTTTTAAAACGTACTAAAAAGTATAAAATAATTTAAATAAAAATCAATTTTTAAAAACGGACTAGAGAGTATAAAATAATTTAAATAAAAATAATTTTTCCTAGCCCCATACAGGTTCCTAACCCCATACAGATTGTGAATTTTGAATAGCTATGAAAATACTTGTAAGATTTAAAACGAAAAACGTGGGGCGCAAGATAATAGTAAGGATTGTAGAGAATAGCTGCCGTTGAGAAAATTCACACAACAGTTCATATCATTTGCAGTGTAATCAAATTATTAGTGACTTAGGTGAACTATTCATGCATCAATAATTATCTATTGCATGCGCCCCACGTTTTTCGTTTTGCGTGGTATTTTTAAAAAATTAATTTTTATTTAAATAATTATTCAATTCGAACTTTTATTTGGAGCTTTATTCTACTGACTGTGATCCTGTGTTTGACGGATCCGCTGAAAATTGAAATATTTCAATATCTTTCAAGCAACGCAGCACAATGAGAGAACGTTTAACGACGAATGATGTCACGACGCGACGGTTTACGCATAGATGAGTACATATTTGAATAAAACATGACGATTGAATGTGTCTTGTCTTGTAGCGTCCGGTAAGAAAAACCAGTCGTTCTCAAATATTCGAAAAACTTGGGATTCATGACTGTAATTATACAATACATTTCGTTGGCTGGCAAGGACGAACTATGTACATATGTGTCGGTGTACCGTGAAAAACAAGCATAATTCGATGGTCTTCGAACGTTACTTAAATGATATACATACCTGAAAGTATCTTAATAAATTCGTACAGAGTTTTCGAAGGAAAGCAGGATGAGACACGAGAAACGAGAAACGAGAAACGAGATATGGTGCGACGCGACGAGGCAAAAATAAAAAGAATGCGGTTTCCCATCCGGAAACCGTCCAGACTACATGCCCTCGCGTTTCTTTTCCACATAGCTCTCTCAGGAACCGCTGGAAACTTCCTTCCGCTCCATTTAGATTTCTCGTTAGCTAGATTCGGCTGGTTAATTAATACCGCTGTGGTCCGGCATCCGTGGTGGGCGTGGCGCGGCGCGGCGTCTTTAGTTTTATTATTGACGGACTCGCGTGTTACGCGCCACACATCGCAAAGTGGGGATCGATCGTATATAGCCAAGGAAATTCTTCTCCCCTTCAGCAAAAGTGAAAAGACACGGCGCGGCGCGGCGCGGCGACCTGTTGACGTTAACAAACGTCGATCGTTCTCGTGCAAGTTTATCGATACTGATGTTAGTGGTAAAGATAATTGTTCACCGATTATTCGAATATTGTAAAAGAGTGTTTGCCACAAGGATAAGTGCATTTTGCTTTCAGTACCATCGGAAGTAGCAGCTATTTTCAAGAAGAACGGCCGGAGGATGAATAAGTTGCTTCTGGTTATTTTATTGTTAACGCCAACTTTAGCCGGCACTTACGGTCAAATTAGGTAAATTCTATTAGTTTCAATAATTTCTCCTGTTTGATTATCGTACGTCGAACAACTTATTCACTGTAGAACTCTTTTCGTTTCGAATAATCACAGCTATGAACCGTTCGGCGAGAAACCAGGATCCTGTCCGCCAGCTCTGCCGGTTCAGATCTGCAGCCAGTCCTGTTCTTCCGATTCCCATTGTTTAGGAATCGGCAAATGCTGTTCGACCACTTGCGGAGGATTTGTCTGTTCGAAACCTGTGACAATGCGGCAACCAAATCGGCAAGGTGAGAGAATATCTCCGCGAGTATCAATCATATTTCACAATACATATATCGATGCAACCAATTTTTTAAACACACAGTGTTGACGAATTAAACACGAAATTTTTGTATTACAGAGAAGCCAGGGTCCTGTCCAGCAGTGCCAAAAGGACGATGGGTGTGTTCGCCAACTTGCAGCGTTGACAACGATTGCAGAGGAACGCTGAAGTGCTGTAAAAATCGTTGCGGCGCTCTAGCCTGTCAGAAGCCGGATCTTGAGGTGGTCGAATCAGTTGAATTTCCGATGCCCGATATCCCGTTGCCGGAAAATCCGAACAACTTCCCTAGTGATCCGTACGAAGTCAATAGCAGGAATCCCTACGAAATCCCTAGAAACCCAAACTCATATCCCTCCTACTTTTACAATAATTAATTGGGATAATCGAATATTTTTTCGATCGAATAAGTTCGTGTCTTTGCAAGTGCCATACTCAAGAAAATGTACTTGAAATGTTGTGAATGGTGTCTTGTTCCATCGTGTTCTATTTTTAATAAATCCGTAAATAATTGAACAAATAAGCTTCTTTCGAGTGTAGATTAAATCATTGCTTAACACCGGGAATACCATGCAGAGAGAACGTAAAGAACGATTCGTTATAAATCTACTGTCGACTGTTGAGTCAAGTGTTACCATATTTTATCCCCTCCGGCCCCTTACCCTTCCGTCCCTCGCCTAGATGCTGCCTCCGCTATCCCCACTCTTACCACTACCGCTGCCGCGACCGAGTGCTAGCATGAGAGCGGTAGCATGCTACCGACCAGGGTTGCCATATGACGCCCCTTACCTTTCCGTCCCTCGCCTAGATGCTGCCGCCGCTATCCCCACTCTTACCATTACCGCTGCCGCGCCGCGCCGTGAAAATGTGGATCAACAGTCGCGACTAGGCTGGACCTTATTTTTTGACCAAAGAATTTTTTCCTGGGCACCCCCCAGAATTGTGACAACTGTTGAGAAAATGATCTGGAAAAAATTTGGGGCCGATTGGATCATGGGAAACCGACGCTCAACGAATTTGAAAATTTTTTTTTTAAATCTTGGAATAAATATACGTTCGGATATATCGTTGAATTTTTTTTTTTTCTCTGCAAGAATCCATATATAGCATAATCAGTTGTTAATAGAAAAAACGTCCGTGATCTTGAAAACTTGGAAAAATGACCTTGAAAAAATTTTTTTTCTCTGATGCTATGTATTCACCTCCTTATATACTACAACTTCTGTTTGAAGAGTTTTTTCATATGTACATAATTGACAGAGATATTAAGGGACGTCATTTGCATTATTTGGAAGCATACGACTACGCATGTAGCTATTTTCATAAACGTAAAAATAGGACTTTTGAGGCAGATAGCGCCCTAGATCGATCTTTTATCTAGCGTTTTTGACTACTGAAAAACCACGTGTTTGTATTATCGAGAAATGAGAAGGCGAATGCCGCACCATTGCAATCCTGGAAGTCTACTCCCTTAAACAAATTCATTAATACGCTCCAATCTGCAAAAGAAAAACAGTTCTAGTATCGGAAAAAGAATTTATTATGAATATTATATAAATTACGAAAAGAGGTGACATCAAAGTATTTCGTCCCGGATTTGCTGGCGGACTCGTCAGTACGGACCAGTACTGACGGCCAGTAAATCCTATCTCAATTCTTGATACAACCCACAGATCTGCTTGTGGACATTCGGTAAGACCAAGCAGATCCTGCCCTAGACGCGACTGTGTTAACCCTTTCGAAGTAATCCAAGAAACGAAATAGTCTAAAAACAGAAGTGGGACATATACGTCCCGCTGGTCACGAAAAGGTCAACAAGCAGTCTTCAATGCGTCTGAATGTTGAATGTCCAATGAACACAGTTCAAGGCCTGAAGGTAGTCAATGATACCGCAGAACGGGGCGTTAAACTAATAGAGAATTATAATAAAATTTTATCAAGAAACGAAGTGAAGAAACAATATATACTACAAATTGTGATGGAATATCGAAAGCAGTATCCTGACTCCATGATTAATTGCCTTTTTAAGACGCATTGAAGACTGCTTGTTAACTGAGAGTTTTTTTGGAATTACTTCGAAAGGCTTAACACAGTCGCGTCTAGGGCAGGATCTACTTGGTTTTGCCGAATGCCCACAAGCAGTTCTGGGACGAAACGCTTACGATACATAATTGTGTCAAGAATTGAAACAGGATTTGCTGGGCCCTAACTGACGATTCCGCCAGCAAATCCGGGACGAAATACTTTGATGTCACCTCTATTCATAATTTACATAATATTCATAATAAATTCTTTTTCCGATATTAGAACTGTTTTTCTTTTGTAGATTGGAGCGTGTTAATGAATTTATTTAAGGGAATAGACTTCCAGGATTGGAAGGGTGTGGGATTCGCCTTCTCATATCTCGATAATACTAACACGGGGTTTTTCAGCAGTCAAAAATAATGCAAATGACGTCCCTTAATATCTCTGTCAATTATGTACATATGAAAAAACTCTTCAAACAAAAGTTGTAGTATAGAAGAAGGTGAAGTGAATATAGCATCAAAGAAAAAAAATTTTTTCAAGGTCATTTTTTCAAGTTTTCAAGGTCACGGATATTTTTTCTATTAACAATTGATTATGCTATATATGGATTCCTGCAGAGAAAAAAAAAGACAAATTCAACGATATATTCCAACGTATATTTATGTCAAGATTGAAAAAAAAAATTTCAAATTCGTTGAGCGCCGGTTTCCCATGATCCAATCGGCCTCAAATTTTTTCCAGATCATTTTCTCAACAGTTGTCACAATTCTGGGGGGTGCCCAGCAAAAAATTCTTTGGTCAAAAGATAAGGTCCACCCTAATATACAGGGTGTTTAGCAACAGGTGGGAGAAAATTTAAGGGGTGGTTCTCGACGATAATATAAGACGAAAGTGAAGAATAAAAAAATTGCCATTTCGACTTCGTTATTTAGTTATTAACAGTTAAAAATCCGCCTAAAATGCTGCAACACTTCTAACAAAAGTGTACGTTGCGTACGTCACACAGGCGCGCGACAGACTCGTATCAAGTGACAAACGCATCATACCTTGGTTCTCATTTGGGGTCCCAGCGAGGTGAAAATGTTTAAAAGATCGTTGGACGACATTGAACCTACCTACTCGTTAAAATCCACAAGAGCATTTATAATATCCGCCCTATGGAATTATCGAGCAGAAGGGGTCAATGCCCTTTGACTTTTAAACTGTTTTCACACATATCCACAAATTCTTAATCTGCACTGTTCATAAGACCGTACATAATACACTGGAACAAACCACACGTATGCTCTAGCACTATTTTCAATATCATGCACACGCACGTGACTAGACAGGAGTCTAGTCGCACCATGTGTGTCGATGACAGACATTTATCCCTTATGTCGGGAAAGCATTTATATGCAAGTTCATCGCGCTAGCAAATTTATAAACAATTAACATTGCACGCGTTTACGAATTAGTGAGGTCGTATTTTCTTCGTTCATCGTTGGTTAGCTTAGTTCATAACAAACAGCCAAAATGCTATCTCCAGTTTCTTTGTCGCGTTTTTAATACTTTTTAATGGGTTGTTAACATTTTTTTATATTATTAGGAATTTATTTTAGTTAGTGACCATATTCATCGATAAAAAGAGATAAGTATACGTTACTATTTATATTGAGTCCTACAAAATTGCAATTAGAATTACGATTTTAATTATGTCTACTTTTTCTTTGAATATAGCAATGTAGAGGACCATATAAAACCGCGTGGGTGTCAGCGGTAATGAAATAGGACAACGTAAAATCATATTAGTAGATTCAAGAATGACTTCAAAGAAAAGATAAGTTTATAGTTACATTAATGTTTTATTCTATCCTTTGCAATCATGGCTAACAATTTTTTGTTTTTTTTTTATGTTACAGAAAGGCAGGAGCCCTTTAAAATCGATTTTCGTAACCGGAAATGCTATTGCAAACACCTTTTATAAATACTTCAAATTATATTATCGGTTCGTTAGGTATGAAATTTGACAAATGTGTTTGAATTTTAAATTTGTGTTATATTTGCCAAGTTTCATACTTAACGACCTGATATATGTAAAATGTCGTTACAATAATTATGTGATTACCAAGTTAGGAGTGATGCACACATGTATATTGAAATACATAACGTAAATAAAATATTTTATATTGCATTATCAAGTCTGTACATTATTTTTCTGATTATAAAAGTATTCAATATTACATAATACATCTACCAAAAAGTAAAGAAGTATCGAAAAAATTGATTTTGATTTTTTTAACACCGATACAATTTATAAAAAATTCTGAAAAAAATTAAGGACAATTGTTTCAATAATATCTGACTACTGAATTTTTATAAAACTGGTATCTCGTAAACTTCAATACGAAATATGCATTTTCTTCGAATGTTTGGGGATTTTCAATTTTTTTAAACATGTTTGCATAATCCGAAAAATCTGAGAAAAATCTCAGTAATGTGTGCTATTAGGTAGAATATTCATGAATTTTTTCATAATTGTTTATTCAGCATGGTTTGACTAAAAATCAATTTGTGTCGGGGGTCCTCTAGACTATATTAACCTTAAAAATCAACGAAAAATATTATTTAAAAAATACAAAACATATTTTAGCATGGACCATTAAACCCGGTTTTTTTTTAAAATTCGCTTCGATATCTTTTTTAGATCAAAAGTTATAGCAAAATGTGCATTGTGCCGCGCCGCGCCGCGCCGTGCCGGGATTCAAATGCGCGCTGTCTCCAGATTCCGACTTTCCGACTCATTCTTCCAAAACTTCGGCAACGTGAAAGTCGAAGGAAAGCGTCGGGGTTGATCAGTGGAGCAGGTAGTTCACACGGACAGAGTAGAGGTACGCTGGTTGTGTAGCGCGCGTGCAATCGAACAGGCACTCACACGGGCAGAGTAGAGATACGTTCGTGTGTAGCGCGTGCGCAGCAGAAGCAACGTGGAGCGAGGACGGTGCGTCAGAGTGGAGGGTCCCGCCGGCCGAGCCGATGGAGGGGTAGCGTCCTCGCGTCCACGATTCTGGCATCACTGGGTTACACGACCATTGAAAAATGAAACTGTGATAGAAGCAAGCTGTATGCCAAACTAAAATATACGAAAACCAAAACTATATAGAAAATAAGAGAAATAGTTATAAACTTGTTATTTTATGTACAGTAAAAGCTCCTTCGTTGTCCAAAGGCCGGGGGGCTGAGCGGACAACGAGCGTGCCCGGACACTATTTTTGATTTATGACTGCGTCTAGATATCGCGCCGACCGCGCCGAGCGACTTCAATAGGAAGCCGAACATAGAGAAGGACAGAATGAGATACGGATCGGGTGACCGAAGCGTGTCGCCGTCGCCGGCACAGTTTAAAGGCCCACATTGTTGCTGTTGCTCGTTGCCTTCGAAACTTCGACCGTCGATTAAACCACTAAATACAGTTAAAACTATATCGTGTTTGGTGTCATTTTAATCAGAGAAATGGCAGAAATAAGTTAGTGAAAGTCCCATAAAGAAATAATGAAAATTAAGACGTTTGAAAATTCGGTTTACTCGAGTCAATGTTGTGGTGTTCACACCGATATACCCGAGCCGACATCAATCGTCGCCGCCCTGCGGAGCGACTCGGCGTTGACAGGCAGTGGAATGGGTAGGCACTGGACAACGATCGTGCCCTTGATTTTGGACAACGAAGGAGCGATTACTGTATATGTATTAGCGAATGTTTGTAGAACCGTAGTATTATATCGTATAGATATATAAGTATATTAATTGTTTCCTCGTTTCATGACATTTCCATTTCACAAATATACCACAAATGAAGCTAATGTCAAAAGAAATAATATGAAAACAATAAAAGATCATGAATCAATAAATACTACCTCTCCAGTCGTGAATGCGATTGTCATAATACTTTTTATTTTCATGTAGATGCGATAAAGGACGATCTAGTATCATTAAATGTAAGTAAAAAAAATTATACACGTTAATAATCTTATTCTTGTTATTATCTAATTTTACAATTTCAATACATTGATATTTCAAATATAATTTTAACAACTTACATGTATGTTATAATATTAAACGAGTGCTGATGCTTTGCAAATAAGAATATACTGAGAACCGTTTACGGTCTGTTTTTCGAAAGAAGATAGCTCAGGTATTTAGTAATAACTGCTGACCGCATCGTTCCCACGTTACCAATCTGAAGTGATAGAAATGAGATGAACAGCTATTATAACTTTAGGTATCGTCTTTCGGAAAGCAGATAATTAATTATACCTAGTAACACCAATTTTCCCATATTATGTTATTAACTATAACTATATCATTCGTATTACGTGTGTGTGTGTATGTGTTCGCGCGTGTATGAATGAATGAATGAACGATTAAGAGATAGAGAGAGTGTGTGTGTGTGTGTGCGCGCCATGTGCGTGCGTGTATGTACAACTTGACAAATCTAGCATTGCGGCTGACCAGAACATAGGCATGCGCAGACAAAAACAAAGACCGCACATGACGAGAGAAGGATGCAACATCTGAACGGTAAAGTACACACCTCGTCAAAAGTGCGTACTGTCCATTATTTCTTACAGCAGTAAACATACGAAACAACTGTTTATATGTTTGTGTGAATACACTTGTGTCAATTTACTTTTTAACTGGACTGTCGCCGCGTGCATCGTTTGACAGGTGACGATCAGTTGCGAGGCTCCGTCTACCTACCATTGCACAGCGCTGACATTTCCCCTTGCGGGGGACATTCACCCGCAATGCTAGATTTGTCAAGCTGTATGTACAATAATAATCTTAACCTTTGTAATCAAAGTAGTCTATTTCTGGTTCTGATTCTAGTTCTGGTTCCGGCATTTTTGTATTAGACTGTATTTCTACTTTTTGGTTCCGTTTCGTAGGCAGTGACAATATCGTCCTAACAGAGAAAATAGGATGTTTATAAAATATTAACGAATTTACGTCTCTGAAATACTTACTTTACAGATCCGTTAGCTTTTGAAGTATTCAACATTGGACCAGGAACTTTTCTCTGACCATTTTTTCGTTGCACAATTTCTAATAAACTATAGCTTGGCAACCAACACTGCAATGAAATTACTTAAATAATCAATGTAATAATACCACTATAATATATAGTTTAAAAAAAAGTGGGGTAATTACCTTATCTTTTACAGCAGTGGCAACAACATTTCTTTTAGGCTCCTGATCGTATGCTTGACTTTCACAGCCAAAATGCTCGCAGGACTCGTGAATGAAATGACGTCTATCTTTATTCATGCTATCGAACGAATAACTGCGCGATTTTTGCTTCGAGGTCTTTGCCAATTGAACTAATTCTGTCAATTTTTCGTGGACCATTTGACAAAAGAGTGGATCTTTTTTAGCCCACTGCTTCATGAAATCACTATATCTGGGCATTAATTTTCCGCTCAGATCCGGGTTTACAATTTGCAAACCTAGTGCTAATCTTCGATTTCGTTCTATCAGCTTGCATTCGTCGTTACATTCAAGAGTTTTCAACTGATTCTGTTTTTTTGCTCCTTGACCGAACACTTCTTCCAAATCAACGGAATGACCTAGTTGCATATCAGCCATTTTACTAGCTAATATGCTGCTCGCTATTCTTTGATACTCTTTAGAATTTTCGGCACAAGCACGAGACGTAGTTCTATGTCCGCACTGGCATGTTACCTGCGCAGGACAATGTTCGTTGAAAGTGTTTGAAAGAGTACATAATTACATCTATTGTGTATATGAATAAATACATGTGTATAGCGGAGAGAGAGATTGGTTACCTTCACCATTTCTTTGCACGGCGTATCTAGGCATTTACCGTCGTGACACGGAGCGGCGCAAATGTGTCCACACATTTCTCTTGGAATAGTACACGGTTGGGAACATTGTTGTCCAGGTTTTTCGCACTGACCAGGATGACAAATTGCGAGACATTTGTGTCGACCGCAAGAAATAGGCTTGTTACACGGTAAACCGCACGAAATTCCATTAAAGTGACATGGTACAGCTTTACGAAGCTCATGTTTACCGTGACACCACCTCTGCGTAAGGACGGTGCAGGGAGGACACGTAGGCTCGTTATGACAATTGTGAAATACTTCGTGCCCACAGGAATGCTGACGAGAACAAGACCTATCGCAAACGGGTCTTCTAGTACCACAGGGCACTGGAGGATATATCACGGCAGCTCCACATTCGCAATATAATTCTTCGAAGCTGCTACGCCAACAAGGTTGACATCTTCCTATATTAACATCATATTTACAATGCATACACTCCGCGACAAAGCGACGATAGGACACCCTGGATTTCTAGTGTTTCTCGATACCAACGATACGTCCTACGATTTACATACATCTGTTTACATGAAAAACCCCCAGGGTGTCCTATCGTCGCTTTGTCGCCGAGTGTATTTATTGCATACCATCAAATATGTACATATGTGTATATGTATACGTATAATATTTCGTTTTGCTCGTACGATGCGTTGCAATACCTTTATGACAAGTTTGTTCGCATTTGTGTTTGCCGCAGCTCAAAGTTTTAGAACACATCAAAGGACAAACGTGTTCTACTTCTATGCAACACAGCTGGTTACATTTATGTTTGCCACAGGAACGTTTTTTTGTGCATCTTTTTTCACATCGAGCATCGTCAGCTTTTGATATTAAATCCATGCAAGCAATTTCTCTATCCATGTTTCCGCAACGACACTTGACGTCTGTAGTTAAATCGCAAATAGGACAATCCCCTTTGTGACACGTTGCTTTGCATATGTGAGGATTATCTGTGACAAAACGTGATTATGATTACGATTATTCTTTTCAAATATACGTATAACACATATGTATTGTTCTGATTTTGAAAGTACTTACTCGGTTGACCACATTTTAGACTTTTCGAACATACTTTGTTGCAAACCGGAATTGGGTCTAAACAAGTTTGTCGTTTCTCTGTTAACGGTGTTTGGCCGCAGCAACAAGTTGTCACTTTCTCTGGGATCAAACTACATGGATCGCAAACACCTGGATGGCATAGCTTCGTACACATATGTGCACCACAATCTAATAATTTACCGCAGACGCTGTTGCAAGAGTATGTAAGCGAAATATTACTTTGACAAGTTGTTTCTCTCTTGTCTTTACCGCAATAACATTCTGAAACGAAAATTATGTCAATCCTATATGTATATTTCATGGTAATATGTATACTAGAGTCTCAGAATTACGAGAAATTGTTGCTATTATACTTCAATTTTGTACCTTGCTCAACTGTTTTCTCGCAACTTGGACATTCTCCGTGATGACACCTTTTCTCGCATTTATGCGTGCCACAATTTAAATCCTTATCGCACGTATCGTCGCACAACAATAGCTTGTGCGCGCTACATTGTACCGTTTGTGATGTTTTACCGCAGCCACAATACCTCGTAACCATTGCTATGCATTGCGGACAAGATCCAGGATGACAGAGAAGAGTACACTTGTGAGGACAAGTATTTTTCGATAATGTTCTACCACAAACTTCTCCACAAGAATGCGCAACATCTCTACGATTCCATTCTGGAGCCCTCGTCTTACCGCAGAAGCAGAAATACTCGTCGGGAATCGTTATACTTACATTCTGACACGCTGGACATCTCCAACCATTATCTGAAGAGGAATCGAATTTCTTGTAGCTCTAACCGAACGAATGCAATATTAATGGGTAGCATAATATAGATGTGCGCGTTCGCTTACCCGCTTGCGAAGATTTTGCCCATTTTTTCACACATTTCAGATGTAAAACATGATAGCAATTAGAACACGACCAAATATAATCATTCTGTCTAATCCACTCGCAACACACTAAACATTCCAATTGTCCTCTGTTTAATTGATCGGCAAGTCTTTCCCTTTGACTCGCGTCGTCGTCTAAATTGGAAAACGATCAAATATATGTTTCAGAAAAACAATGCATCATCGTAGTCATCATAGAGTTTTGTCAGAGTTCCAATGTATACGTACCGAGCGGAGATCTTCTATTTTGTATTCGTTTTTGAACACTGCCCTTTTCACCGATTTCTCCCTTATTCCTCCAATTTTCATTTTCCTTTTCCTTTTCTTTATTATCGAATATACTATTCTTGCTTCTATCCCTCTCTTTGTACCCTTCAGTTTTCTCGCCTTTTCTGTGTTCTTTGAATCCATTGCGTCCTTGATAATTGTATCCTCTTTCTTTGGTTTCTTTTACCATGGCTTTATTAGTTTCTTCGCTAATATCTTGCTTAGTTTCGTTAGAATCTTTTCGATTGCATGTTTGTTCGTTTCTATCCGATTGCTTGTCTTCCATGGTACAACCTTGCCAAGTTCCATTCTGTCCTTGGTAATTATGTTTTCTTTCTTTGTAATTGTATTCTTCTCTATTGTGTCTAGCATTATATGGATATTTCCTTGCGTTTTTATGGTATGTATTCAATTGTTTCGACCCTGAACTAGAATATGTAAATTCTTTGTCTTGATTATTAGACTGCTTTATGCCGTTATACTCTATGCTGTTATTGTCTTTGGTAATAGTGCTTCTTCTATCCTTGTTTTCAATCGATAACTTTCTATTTCTATGTAGATTTGTATCCGCACTAGAATATGGTTCTTCCTTGTTTAAGCTCGATACATCTTGTATATCTGTTTGCAATCTATCCGAATAATGTTTATTAGTATAATATTTATTACCTTGAAACTTGTAAGAACTTCTGCCTCTCTGATGATACGAGTTGGTATATCTGTTTTTTTTATAAAATTGATCTTGTTGTCCTTCTTTGACCTTATAATTTCTTTTGTTCTCGTATTGTTTTTGTTCGCACTTATTTACATTGTCAATGGAATATCTATTGACGGTTGTTTCTTCTTCTGTAAGTTTTGTATCTCTGGCGTAATGGTCGACACAGTCGATGGAACAAGGAAGTTCCATATTTTGCGATTCCTGTCTTTTATTAGCAGACTTGGAATTTAGATTCGGTACAAATTCTCGAGCTGTAGCATGTAAGTTTGACTCTTTTTTCACACTGGTTGCAACTTGTTTCATTCCTTTTGCATAACTATGCTTAGTCTTAGTCTCATTTGCATCGTAATCGTTGCTCCAATAATCGACAGCAGGTACAAAGCAATTTTCTAGTTTCAAATTTTTTGGCAAGTGTTGCATATTAGTCAATGTTTGCGAATTATCTGAGGCGTTTCTTAAATGTTCCTGATAACTACGACCACTTGTCACAATGTTGGGCATTACATTCGTATTCGAATGATATAAAGTACTTGGACAATTTTGATGGAACACAGAATCATTTTGCACATAAAGTTCTCGATTTTCTCGTGTATAATCGTTACTTACATCGTTAGGAAAAAATGTCCAGCTTCCGGTTGTAGAAGCAGCAACATTTTGATCAGAGTACAAATAAAAATGTTGATCGTCCGGCTCAGAATACGAACCATCCCATGTAGCCATAACTTTTTCGATTTCACACGTGTCTCTGAGAATAACTCACCGTATGCGAAGAGATAACGGATCAAATACAGTTTTGCTTGATACTTTCGTTGATACTGTTTGTTGTACCGACCAACACGGAGCAATTCAACCAAAAATATGGTTAACTTTCTTCTTGTCGAATGACTAGACGTTTTTCGGAATTGTACTTGTTAAATTAAAAGGTGCAGAACACTTGTCGATTTCACAGAAGGTATCATAAGACGGTTAGCAAGAATGATAATGGTAATGGTATTGCACAATAAGCAAGAAATACGTAAACTTTTCAATCGACGTGTATGTGGCATGTAGTGTACAATTGAAAAAGCGTCTGCGTTAACACTGGTTAAATCGAGATATATCGACTTTGATTGATCTTGTCGATTCTCAAATTTCAACTTCAACAGGTTGTACTTAGTGATGGGCGCTATCGACTAAAAACTATCGACTAAGTCGATAGTAACTGTTACTATTTTCAGTCGACTAGTTTTACTGGGGGGTGTCCCACTTGGACTCCGACCGATTGGACACGTCCCGATTGGACGTGTTCCTTTTGGACTCCGTGCCGATTCGACTCGTGCCGTTTGGACGCCGTGCCGATTGAACTCGTACCGTTTGGACGCCGTGGTGGTTGGATTCGTGACGTTTGTACGCCGGAAATTTTATAATCGTTGGACGCCGCGAATTTTATAATCATTGCTTTTCGAAGTCTACATATGGTGATATTGTACTGTGAAATATATGGTTAAATATGATTTGGAATCTATTAAATTTGGATCCGAATTTAAATTTTTATGTGGTTTTTCTATGTGTTTCTTGTGTGTGAGGATATAACGTATTTTTACAAAAGAGAATAACTAATAAGAAATCTTCCGTGCCGTTGTCAAAAAAAATATAAAAAATGGTGTTTGATTGTGAATATCATAATACAAATTTACATAAATATTAATTTTGTGCAAATAAGAAACAACTGTATAAAATATCGTACGAGTTTAATCGGCACGGCGTCCAAACGGTACGAGTTCAATCGGCACGGCGTCCAAACGGTACGAGTCCAATCGGCACGGCGTCCAAACGGCACGAGTCGAATCGGCACGGAGTCCAAAAGGAACGCGTCCAATCGGGACAGTCCAATCGGGACGTGTCCAATCGGTCGGAGTCCAAGTGGGCATCACTCTTCCTTACTCCATTTCACGTGATTTCACGCGCATGCGCGGCAATTAGCCTCAGTATAATAAGTTTCTCGATGAAATGGGGTACCTTGAGCACCCTGCAGAATTTAAAAAAATTTATATGATTTGATTCTGAGAAATGAATGTATAACAAGTGTATTTGTGTATATTTTGTAACTCGTAGTCACTCGTAGTATATGTCCTGGAGTCTTTTTGTCCCGTACAGACGTACAGATTGTTTCGGGCTCTGCTACCTCACATAAATACGGTACTGTTTGTCGCGCATGCGTGTGAAATGTTGCGCATTTCTGGCATCACTGCCTCTCTCTACTCACCTCTACTTCACGAACTCTTTTTTCTTGATAATAGAATAAAATAGAATTGAACAGTTTTATATTGAGTTTATCCGTAATATTATGGTACATAGGCATATAAGCGGTATATATAGTATATACAATGCCCCTAATTAGAATAAAACGTAAGGAATTCAAAATCTAGTACTTTTTTTTTCAAATCTAGTACCTTTTCTTGTATATTCTAGTACGAAATATTTTTTCTCGGTGGAGACGCTGATCGTCAGTCTGCGTGTCTGCGTCAGTCCGTCAGTGCGTCAGTGGCAGTGTGGCGCAGTGTGGTGTGGCAGTGATTCAGTTCATTCGCTATCAGTCGTTATCTTTCCCCTGCATCTGGCTACTCTGTTGACGCATAGTAATTTAAAATGGCTACTTCGAAAACTACAAACACATATAACAGACAAAATTGGGAAGATGCTGTGAGTAATACAAAGCAAACTTCTAAACACGTAACCAAACAACATTTAATCTCATTGATCAACATTTCATTTCAGGAATTCCCAATATTATGTCAGACTTGCCTTGGTGACAATCCATATATTCGTATGGTAAGCGCATCTTTGCAAATTGTATAATTATTATCTCTCTTAACCCTTCCGACCCGAAGAACGTACGATGTGCGTCCTCACGATCTATCGTATGTGGATGAACGACGTACGATATTCGTCCTGATGCAACATAACGAATTTTCGTCTTTTTATGATTCAACCATACACATTCTGAATGGAAACGGTATTATCATTATATATTTCATATCATACTCAATCATTTTTCAAATTTTATCGATAAATCTTTCTTTTATTTATAAACACTCATGTCTCACATAGTGTGTCTCTTCGATTTGATGTGTCGTACAGTTTCTGCTGTTTCTTTCTGAACTCACTCAGGTGTGTGTGTTTGTTTATTTAACGAAGCTATAAGAGATCTATATCTGTGATCGTAAGGAAGAACACAGCATGTCGCATACTTTCATTTTCCAAATATTGCTGTTTAAAGTTTTGATTACTAATTCTTTGACATAGGACATTGGTTAAATTGCAGATAGTGATAGTGACAGTGACATAGAGATAGCGAGGGGACAGCATACCTCTGTCGGGTCGGAAGGGTTAAGGAACATTAATACTAAACCTACCACAGTCAAATTGACGAGTTTTCTATGCCATGGTTATTGAAATTGCAAAAACTCTTCCATAGAAAATGACTGAATTGTCTTCTTTATTTAAGCACATATTATAATGAAAACCGTACAAAGTTGAAGTAAATCTTCTCACTTCTATATGGTGTATCACTTTTATATGTTTTGGGCTTGGTAGGATTAGTGTTAAAGTTGCACATTGGAACATTAAACAACAACCTCTCTACTTCTGTTGCAGACAAAGGAAAAGTATGGAAAAGAATGCAAAATCTGTATGCGACCGTTCACAGTATTCAGATGGTGTCCCGGTGCGAGAATGCGTTTTAAGAAAACTGAAGTTTGTCAGACTTGTAGTCGTCTGAAAAATGTCTGTCAAACATGTTTGCTTGATTTAGAATACGGTTTGCCCATCCAAGTGCGTGACGCTGCGCTTAAAATTAAAGATGACCTGCCCAGGTCAGATGTAAACAAAGAGTATTATGTACAAAACATAGATAGTGAAATTGGTAAAATAGATGCAACATCGCCGGCTGGAGCTGTTGGTAAATCTGCAGCTGCTAGCGATCTACTAATGAAACTAGCAAGGACAAGTCCGTATTATAAAAGGAATAGACCGCATATCTGTTCCTTCTGGGTTAAAGGAGAGTGTAAGAGAGGAGAAGAATGTCCATATCGTCACGAGAAGCCTACAGATCCCGATGATCCACTAGCTGATCAAAACATTAAGGATCGTTACTATGGCGTGAACGATCCTGTTGCTGATAAACTAATGCGCAGAGCTGCTGCGATGCCGAAGTTAGACCCACCCGAGGACAAATCTATCACAACACTATACATCGGCAATTTGGGAGATGTTTTAACGGAGAAGCAATTGCGTGATCATTTTTATCAGTATGGAGAAATACGTTCCGTTACGATGGTTCCTCGTCAGCAGTGTGCCTTTATTCAGTACACGCAAAGAAGCGCTGCGGAAGCAGCAGCAGAAAGGACATTCAACAAACTAATATTGGGAGGCAGAAGATTGACTATCAAATGGGGACGCTCTCAAGGAAGACAGACAGTATCAGCAGCGGAGGCAACCAGAGAAATCCTGGAACCTGTACCCGGTTTGCCAGGTGCTTTACCACCACCTCCGGAAAGCATGGGCAACAATTTCTTCAATCTGCAAACTACTCCTGGAATGATACCACCAATGATGATACCTCCACCACCTGTTGCTCCACAATTCATGTTCCCACCTCAGATGACTGCTGCTACCGCAACACCAATTTTCCCTCCAGGAACAACTCCGATACATTATCCGAGTCAGGACCCATCGAGAATGGGTGCGTCTCAAGGCATAGGAAAGCCTTGGCCAGAAGAATAACAGTAATAGTGTTGAACTATTTAATAATCACGACTGTATCAGAGAAAGCCTGTAAAAATATATATGATATTTGACTTTCTTTACCCTATATACATGCTTTTATTATTGTTATTCATCCCCACCATATAACGGCGATTAACCAATTAGAAATTAGCAGCAAGTTACTAGCCAGTAAGATTGAAGACAAAGTGATTTCTATTTCTCTTGAATGTCTTGTGATTCATGATTAGACTGCAGATCTTTATGCATTTATAGTAAAACAGAGTACATGAAATTCAAGATTATTGTAATATTTAAAAAATTGAAGAGGTCAATACATGATTTCTCCATTAAAATCATTGAGAGAAGAAATAACATTCGATTTATATAGTTTCTATTTCTTGTAATGTGGTGATTCCGTGATTCCTGAGTGTTCCTGAGGTTTTTGAAATATTTTTTTCCTTTGCGAAAATATTCTCCGAAGTTATTCACGAAAAACATAAACCAATCAGGTGACAGATCCAACTGTAGTTGCGCTTTGATTGGCCCGCGTTTTGAGAGATCCACTTACGGACTCATGCGCACTGGAAATCGGTTAACAAGAAAAATATTCGAGTTTCTCCTCTATAAACATCTTCTGTTAGGCGACCATGAAGCGCCATCTGATGTAGGAAAAGGTTCTTACAAGTCCAGCGGGTATTAGCGGTTACTGTGAGAGTGTCATCGTTGCATTTTAATACGTGTCCACTGATGTCTGTCCGTCCGGTGTTTCTGCTACGTTAGTCGTATTTTGTGAATCTATGGGATGTTTTTATTGTCAGATATCATTGAATTTCTATCTGTAGTAGCATAAGGCGCCTAGCGCGCCTTCCCGTCACGATGAACATGTGTCGGGCTCGATTGTTATTCCACTTTGTGGCGCTTAGCCTACTCCCCTTCGCCCGTCCCGACGAGCACAATCACATCGTAAGTATTTAGAAATGACATATTTTCGAAATGTCAAAGTTCCAACACCGTTCCTCACACTCGATTAACATACTCGCGACACGTAACGCGCATTCTGTCCCGTTGGCAGTCGTTCCTTCCTTATCTCTTCACAATAGGTCAATATGTAATCATGATTTTCTGTGTCTGATACGTACTCACTATTCGTGAAAGAAAATACTGTCAATCTATTGTCGATTGTCTATCAATATGCACCCCTATATATTTCTCAGTAAAAAATTTTATTCCTACAATGTTTCTGTTTTCAGTACGAGGATAACGACGAAGTAGTCCTATGGATGAGTACAGTCGGACCATATCATAACCGCCAAGAAACCTATTCATACTATTCGCTACACTTTTGTAAAGGCATGAAAAATGTCATTAACCATTATCACGAAACTTTCTCCGAGGCACTACAAGGCATCGAACTCAAATTTAGCGGCCTTGAAATTGAATTCAAATGTAATCGACGATATTACTTATTAATAGACTCCTGATTTTATGCATTTATGACAACAATGAGTAGGTGAAATTTAAAACAGTGAAAAGATTAGAAGACTTTAAAAGGATTCATGTATTATTTTCGCTACATTGAAATTATTAGTGAAGAATATAAATTTATGTTTAGCTCCCATGTCTTAGAATTGATGCAGAAACTTTTTATTTTGCATAAAGATCCGGAGTCTACTTATTAATAGAAACTATTCAATATTTCAAGAAGTTTTAATTGTATTATCTATTATACGTGTTCGCAGCCGATGTCGTAAAAACAGAGTATTGCCAGATTAGGTTAAACGAAGAGAAAGAGAAAGCGTTCATATATGCAGTGAAAAATCAGTATTGGTACAAGATGTACATGGACGACTTACCGATCTGGGGTAACGCAGTGCTTTCTTATTTGAGTATATTGTTGGACAATTGTACTGATCGATTCTTTTATCACGTTTAGGAGTTGTCGGCGATCCAGAAGAGAATAACGGAGAGGTATCATATTACATTTGGACACATAAAAAGTTTGACATAGGCTACAATGGAAAGCAAATAGTCGATGTGAATTTGACCAGCGAAAACAAAGTTAAGATAGAACAAGGCGCGGCTATCTCTTTCAGCTACGAAGTTAACTGGAAGAAGAGTAACGTGAAATTTGAAGATAGATTCGACAAATACTTGGACCCTAATTTCTTCCAGCACAGGGTACGTTGCGCTAGAAGCAAAACCCTTTTGGTCCCTCTGTGTCAAATTGACACAGCGGTAAAAGATCGATATCCGTCAATCGTGTCAATTGAATATGATTAGTAGGCTGCGGATCTTTATGCATTTATAGCAAAATTGAGTAGATGAAATTCAAAATTGTTGGAAAATTTTGAAAATTGATGTCAATATATGATTTCTTCTCTATTAAAATTATTAAGGGAAGAAATAACATTCAATTTGGTTTCTATTTCTCGCAATCGATGCATAAAACTTATTTTGCATAAATGAGTCTAAGACTGCGGATCTTTATATAATTTGAAATTTTTGTAGAGGAATTTTAAGAAATTCGAAACAAATAAAATCGTACTAAATTCTGTCGTATTTTATATCGTAGCATATTTTGAAAATGTTCGAAAACCATAATTGCACACACATCCGCAGTCTAAAATCAAATTAACAGTTTAACGTATCGATGTTCCCTTTCAGATTCACTGGTTCAGCATTTTCAATAGCTTCATGATGGTAATCTTCCTTGTTGGGCTTGTCTCAATGATTCTGATGCGTACATTAAGGAAAGATTATGCTAGGTATAGCAGGGACGAAGAGATGGATGACATGGAAAGAGATTTAGGAGACGAGTACGGCTGGAAACAGGTTCACGGGGATGTATTTAGACCAGCCAGTCATGCAATGCTTTTCTCTGCTTTAATAGGTGCAGGCTATCAGGTAGTTACTTTGGTAAACGAACGAATCCAATGAACATGCGGAATGACACACCCTATTTTGTCTGTAGGTCACAGTTGTTGTACTTAGCGTTATCATTTTTGCTATTCTTGGAGAGCTTTACACTGAAAGGGGTTCAATGCTATCTACAGCAATTTTTGTATACGCTGCTACATCGCCCATAAACGGATACGCCGGAGGCGGTTTATACGCTCGTATGGGAGGACGAATTTGGATCAAACAAATGATTCTCAGTGCCTTTATGTTACCTCTTATCGTTTGTGGCACTGCTTTCTTTATCAATTTCATCGCCATGTATTATCATGCTAGCCGTGCGATACCTTTCGGATCTATGGTACGGTATCCTTATGCATTTACAACAGAATTGAGTAGAGGAAATTCAAAATTTATAATCATTAAGATCATAACACTGAAAGTTCGATATTACTTTAACAGTGATTTTTTTCTTTTATTCAGGTGGCGGTCACGTGTATTTGCATATTCGTGATACTACCCTTAACATTGGTTGGAACCATCTTAGGTCGTAATCTAGCTGGAACACCGGACGCACCATGTAGGATTAACGCAGTACCGCGACCTATTCCTGAAAAGAAATGGTTTATGGAACCGCTAGTTATCATAATGCTTGGCGGCATTTTACCATTCGGATCGATATTCATTGAAATGTATGTTTCCCGATTCATTGAAATGTTTACGAACTGATTAAAACGATGCATTCTTTCAGGTACTTCATCTTTACCTCATTCTGGGCATATAAAATCTATTATGTCTATGGTTTTATGTTACTAGTGTTCGTTATTCTAATGATAGTAACCGTTTGCGTTACTATTGTGTGTACATACTTTCTGCTGAACGCTGAAGACTATAGATGGTAAGAATTAGTTGAATTACTAAGAGTCAGTCCAATCCTTTAACATAATATCTTCTTACAGGCAGTGGACAAGTTTCTTAGCTGCAGCTTCGACTGCTGGATACGTCTACATATACTCCTTTTATTATTTCTTCTTCAAGACTAAGTATGTTTTTATAATATAGATAGTCTTTAATTGTAGGCTAGTATAATTTATTAATTGATTTACTGTGTTTTTCATTTGCAGAATGTACGGTCTCTTCCAGACAGCATTTTACTTTGGTTATATGGCATTATTCAGCCTTGCCTTGGGTATAATGTGCGGAACAGTCGGTTACGTCGGTACTAATGCATTTGTACGAAAAATTTATTCCACAGTGAAGATAGACTAAAGCAGAACGCTCTAGTGTAACGTCTATGTTGTGGGATTAAACTAATAAGAGCGTACAGAGTGATGCCTGCTGCTCTTCACAAAGTAGGACTCTTCTTCCCTTGATATTTTTAATTATTTACTATTTAATAATAACGCGCAAGCGCGACACTTAAAAAGAAAACTTTATCAACGATTACGAATATTACATTAAAATTAACAAAGTGAATAAGAAACGTTCTCGTTTGCGTACGACAAATCGTCGAATATTCGATCAAATATGGCAATATCTTTTTCTTAATTTATTCGTTCAACACGAATATCAAAAAATCGAGTCCTGCGATGGCTCGCGCGCCATCCTTACAAACAAACTGTTCGCCAATTATTCAGTCAAATATATTGTTCGTCCTATGAGTCACAATTTCGTATGATACAAAACCGCGCAGGTTTCAATTATGCAATTTTAGATTCACAATTCTCACTCGAAGCAACCAACTATGTAATATTGCTCAATTATGCTGGACATTATTTTTGCGCGCATAAAAATTCGCATATGGAAATGGAACCAATAGCAGTACGAACATAGAGACTTGTACGGCATCTAAAATACTTTTCGTGAATATATTAACATTCCAAAGCACCAGCGAATGTCAATAATTCATTGGAATTCTTGAAAACGAAATCTTGAGCATACATGCTTTGAAAACCACCTGTAAACGAAGGAGGAAGTTTATATTCTGGAGGCGAAATAATACATTTCAGTTGTTTCAATTAGGACAGTGCCTCTCTCCATTGTGTGACTCTAGACTGGAGACTTTAGTCATATGAAGAACTACGCTCGATCACCGACGATTCAACTAACGTTAATTTAATAGATAAGCTAGGTGTTAGATCGTGAAATAAGAACGTGAACATAACAAACAAATTTTTTACCATTGGCTTCGTACTGTACACGTCACCAACACGTTCCCAATTGTGTGGATTTCTTTCGTTACGAATTGTGAGTGCATCGGTACAATGTTGCGAGCCTATTAACAAAAAGTGAAATAGGACGATCCTTTCAATTGCGATCCTCTTCAGTGCGGATTAAACTATTTAAGCACGCAATTTAACCGCCGCTAACAAGGTTTATCGATAAGAAGGGGATTGGGATTTTGAAATCACGGTGAATGTGCTTGACCCTAACCGGTACTGTCGAATGACGAATATCAGTGAAAACATTCGAATGAATATACGGTTTGTTGTTAGTCGTAGCAGTTCTAAGAAATATAAAATTTCTACATATATACAACGATCCTGGTGCGTTTTATCACCCAATACTGTTTTTCTAGTTTCAAGGGACAGGGAGATTTCGGAAGAAGAGGGAGGAAGTAGGAGGGATTCATCACCGGACTCTTACTTATCTTCTCTTCTTCTTCCTTTCCTTCTCTTCTCCTGAATAAAATCAAGTTGGAAGCCTGTATTCTTTCATTGCCATTTTGTTGAAGATAAGTAAGTGTCTGGTGATTTATGAACGGGAGGGTAGTTCATCTTGCGCGTCGCCATTCGCGTAATTTTGATTACATGCATAGTCTCGCAAAATTTGCAGTATTTACCAAAACCTGTTTAAGAAATGCAGGACCAAAAAATGACGCAGGATCCTGTGGGATTACAAGCTCTAGATTTCAGCGATGCAGGAGTGTTGGGAACAGAATGAAGAAAAAATCTAAGGAAGAGGAATAGAAATGTAGGGGAAGGAAAGGAAATGGAAAGGACGTTCTCCGGTGTCCATCAGGATCAATCAGGATCCATCAGTGACCTACATAAGAATTCCAGGGTTCCTCCTAGTGGCAAAATGTTCAACCTGGTAGACAAACCGTTCTGACATTTTGCAATATTGATAAAGTAGAAATTGCACGTGTCTGTAATTGATAAAATAGAAAATAATATCACTAGCATTTCTTAAATTCTTTTTCAAACTTTTATAATAACATTCGTAATAGAATTTGGTTTCATATTTTATTTGCCTCCCGCTGCAAATACCCAACAACAAAATAGTATTTAATAGGAATACTTGGATCCTAAAATACTGTATTTGAATCCCATACATTGGAACCGAAAGAGTTCTCCAGGAATAACAATAACAATTTTACAAAGTACTTTTATCAAGGAACAAACTGCTAGTCTCCTGTGAGAACGACGAATCTGTAGAAACAATTCCATAATGTGACGTCAGCGGCCATTCACCTCAGATTCGCATGACGCCACGGTGGCGTCATCCGTCATGACGGCGTCAATTATCGATCAGGCTGCTGCGGATTGACAAACGAGATGACAAGAAACAGCGAGCAGTCGGCCTTCCAGGTAACATGATTTCATTGATCTCGTTCTGACGACACGTTTCAGGAAAATGACTGTCAACCTTCAGTTACTCGCACACCAGTTTCCTCCAACCTAAACAAATGTTTGTCTGATAAAATATATTTACTAGTGTACCTTTGTTTATGCTTGAAATACTAAATTTAAAGTTTCCAGATTACAAGTGCACTATATGCGAGTAATTAAAAGTTAATCGGGTTTCGTCAACGTGTAAGGTCGACCGGACAGTACTCGGACTACGGACGCCAGTGAAAGTATATCGCGCTTACCCCACTCGGGTACCCCCTAGATCGGAACTCGTGCACGGGTCCACGAGGAAGGGGTACGGACGCGGGTACGGGTATAGATACGAGTACCCACGTTGCTATAGGTAAGATAGCCGCGCGTAAAATAGCGCCGGACTAACTGCGACAGAGTTCGAACCCGACAGAGCAGAAATACAGCTAGTGACAGAGTGCCGGGTGACCAAGGTAGCCGATGCATTCGCATCTCCACGGTTCGACAGTGTCATAAAACAGTGCCCGAAAAATACCTACCCGCGATCAGTCGCTTCTTGCACCCTTTCTGTGAAAGTGCGGTGACGAAACGCGCACCCTCTCGCGTTGTAAACCTTTTTCACTTGTGATGAGAAGCTACAGGAAGCAATAACAAGTGTCTACCTAGTTTCTCGAAATTCAAAGTCTCCAGGTAAACGCACAGTCTCGCGGTAGCGATTTCCTAAACGTTTCGTATCAATGATCTTGCTAGCCGCATCAGCCAAGCGTGACAAGTCGTTTGCGAAACTTTGTACACGGTTAGAGCGACCTACATTAGGGGATGAACCTACCCTCTGGCGTTCGGGTTTCAGAACTCTAGCATTTTCCTTTTGTTCTACCGATTAATGTCATTGTTAAAATGTTTCGTTGCGTACGCTCCCGTCCATAAATCGCCGGACACTCACTTGTCTTCAACGAAATGGTAATTGAAGAATACAAGTTACTAGCTTGATTTTAGCGTTTTATTTTAATTAAATGTAAAATTAAATATGTACATGTGCTATTTGAATAAATGTTGGAAAATAGAGGGGCAGCTCTAGAAGTCAAATTGGAAAACTTAAATTTAAAAATTTAGAAAATGTAGGATATTTTGGTCAGATTTGATTTACATGTTCTCTACATTAGATACAACTTAGTAAGTACCATTTTTATTCGTTAATATAGGTCGTTTAATAACAAAAAATCGTCTGCATCCAAATTCGAATAAGTGTCCGGTGACTTATGGACTTATCAGGAGAAAGTCTGTCTTTATAAAACTGACATTATCACAGAAACGAGGCGCTCGAAGTTTGGAAACGCCTGCCCCGGAGCATAAAATTCTTAATAGCGGTAGACCACGATAGTATCCGGTGCTAACTCGTTTTCCGAAAGTGGTGAACAACAATGGTTTCACACTTGGCCGATGTTCCTTAGAAATTTCCCTGCGCGCCGGCAGGCTATCAACGAGTTTCATCGAATGCTGCCTGTAATATTCCTGGGTGAACACGTTACCGTGTAACTCTGAAGTCTCTTTTTTTTCCTCTGTGTTCCAACGCTCGAACCGCTTATCAGTGGAGCATTGTTTAATTGTTTCTCGATTCACACAGTTTACCGGCGGGAAGCTAAAGTTAACCGGCCGCTGGAGGAGACGGATCATTATCCAGCCGCGGGGAACAATACCTGTCAACACACGAGCGACTCGATGATTACGTGTCAGCGTTTCCGCGATCCGTACAGCTTGCTGCTAGGCGCATCCTCTATCACGGTTACCGGCACGCGTTTCCCCGTTTCTCGTGTCACCGTAGATTCCTTCGACGAGACTCACGCAACGACAATTATGTGATTTAGCCGTTACGTTCCCGAAGAAACACCTGCCCCGCGAAAGGTGTTTTGCGAGGTGCGATCGAGATCCACGATTACGAGAAGCGTAGCGACAGCCCCGGTTAAGTGTCCGTCAAAAGTATCCTGCGCCCTCGGCGAATGGCACGTTACCAACCCGAAATGAGGCCTCTCCTGGACCTGTTGATAATCGTAAGTGATCCATCCACGATACCTTTATTATTAACGCTAAACCTGCCGAGCCTTAAAAGTAATTGGTACATTCCCTAATAAAAATGACAAGATTGATTTTATTTAGACTTTGTGCGACTCCGATTGTGATACGTGCGCTACTAAAGATATCCATACAATCGTTTCTTATGAAATCAGTTTTATTATTTTGTCTAATTGTAAAATAAAAAACCTGGAACCGGTCATCTTGACGGGTGTTGGTAGGTTTAGTGTTAACGCGTTTCCCTTTACGGCTCGCCGCCGTATGCAACTGTTCGATCATCTCTTTAATTAAAGGAAGCGCCGCATACAGTTAGGAGCATAGACTGATCACTAGACTGCGGGTTTGACGCATTTACGATAAAAATCGGCACGTACAATTTAAAGCAGTGGACATGTTAAAAATATTTAACCCTTCACTGCATGATTTTTTTTATTGGGATGAAAAAATTGAAAGAAGGTTTGCAATCAATTCGAACATTTTTTATTTTGACCCAAGTCCGTGCAGCTGGGTTAAGCTTCTCCGCTTTTTCAATTGCGATTATACGAAAAGAAATAATGGAACAAGAAATAGAATGGTTCAAAATCCTGTTTCTATTCCATAGAAGTACACGTACAATGTTTCGTTCCCATTAAAATCGATTTCGAAATCCGCGCATTGCAATCTCAAAGTACGAGACCGCAATAAAAGACTCGTCACTTTTATAATCCGTATAAACGGCAGTTTAGTCGGCCATTATACAGCGAGTATAACATTTTTTACGGTGGTCGGCAGCTCGGCAATAAAATGCCGCGTTACAGAGACATTAAAAGCTCATTAGAAGCTGAATGGCCAACGCGCCGCCGGATCAAGACGGTTGCCACAGGAATCGTCTCGTTGCGGCAAGAATCGCGGCACGCGAAACGAGACCGCGTAAAAATTCACGGAAGCGTCTAAACGACGTTTCTAATTCGCAACTCGGCGCGCGTGTCTCTACGTCTACGAATCGTGCGTGAAAGTGCAGCTTCTTCTTTCGAAGGCGCGTGTCTACAAACAACAGGGACGCGCGTTTTACGGTCGCACACGTGACAACGACCGGCTTACGACCCGATGAGACGAACGTTGTGTTTCGTGCACGCCGTGAAAGCTGGGCAAAATTCATCGTAACGACTGATGTAAGATCATCCGTAATTAATGATCGGGCGCTACGAGATCTTCATCGGAGCCGGAATTCACTTTGCAACGCTGTAAAAAGATGCGGATTGCTTGTTACTCGAGCCGTCCGTGATGCAATCCTCGCTCTTCAATTTTTGAGCACGGATATCCAAATTCGACGATGCTCGTTCAAAACGAAAATTTTTTACTTCGGTTGCAAGAGACTGGAGCCGCGGAGAAATGTATTTGTAGAAATGTACTTTCGCCAGGTTTAGTAAGTTGTAAGTAGACTGCGGATCTTTATGCAAAATATACATTTTCTACCTAAATTGCAACACATTGGATTGAAGTAGAAAGTTACTTTCTTTTCGAATATGTTTACCAAGCTGAAAATAATGAAACAGTATTTTTTAATTGTTCTAATGTTGTTAATGTTTTAAACGACACCTGCTCATTGTTTTCATAAATGCATAAAATCCGCACTCTAGTTATACGTAATGCAGGAGACATTTCCTGAATAGATTCGTGCAATTTTGGTTCGAAGGACACAGCGATGGCTTTCAGCGAACATTTCTGGCGCACCATCGGTGACGCGGTTTCACCATGTCACGAATCATCAGAACGAAAGCGATTTCTCGGTACACGACTGATTTCCGTCGTGATTCGATGAAACACGGTGCCGCGCCGGCTAGGCTGTGTCATACGGATGAGTCAATTGAAAGCGGCATAAGAAAGCAGTTAAACGCCGCTGCACCAGGATATTACGTCAGACTTAAATCCGTGTTAACGACCGGGGTCAGATAAGGATCGTCCGTTTCAAAATTCCAGATTCGGAAATAGGCCGATGGGAACAGATCCGCGGATGCCTTATCGCTTATTCTTTACTACTCATCTCGATAGCTCGCGACGAACGACGCGGCTTCTCCATTTGCGCGATCTTTATCCCGATATCTCGCGATCTGTTGCGCAATGTCGTACGAGCATGCGATTTTTCTGAAGGAATCGCATGAGACAATTAGTGCTTCTAAAATGAAATGCCTGAATTTTAATTCTGAATTTAATATTAGGAATAATGGACGCATTAGGTGCAGCACATTGAAACCGCCTCAAAGGAGCATGAATCACTCGGATTCCGCAACCGGCCAGAGATTTCTCCTAATAATCTTCGAGGAAAATTTTGTAGAAATAGCGCTCCGATTACGTATATCGCTGCAATCCACTTGCACCGACGTTATTGCCCTATAATAAAAACATTATTCGTTTCAATATCCAGTTGGGAAATTGGCAGACGTTAGCGTGGAAAAATCTAGGAGTTCGATTTAATATTTTTACAATTTCGTTTAACCCCTCGCCGTATTTTAACGAGTCAGACTCGTCACGAAGATTTTAAACAAGTATGAATGCTACGTCTTTCTGTTTAAACAAAATAAAATTTGATTTGTTCGGCCTTTTTTCGGGATAAAGACGTGCTAATCGCTGTAACTGCAAGGAAAATGGTTCGGTAAGGGGTTAAAAATGCGGTTATCCTGTTTCTAGTAATAAGATACTATCATTTGATGTGGAGATTTTTACACGAAGAACGAATTCGATTTCAGCTATCCTTGGCGAACGCGCACAGCCAGCCGTGCATCGAATACGGATGTCCAGGACGACCACAATTCGAGCCTTTTGTTCCTGCGCCACCAGGACACACGCCTAATTGCGCGAAGCCCGGCCAGACGTTCTGCGAGAGCCCTGATCATTATCCCCAGTAAGAAACTCGTTTCATTCAGTTTAAGCGTAACAAGCAAAAACGAACAGAACAAACGCCGTACTCTTGTTACACGGGTCCGACGTTCTAGAAAAACCCGACGGCCTTCATTGGCTGCGCTCGAACCCGTTCTGTGGCTAAATAATTAAAACAAGAGCACAATAAACAAGAAATTAATCAGCACCATCGGACTCTTCGAGAACTCTGCTCGCCGTACGTAGACAATAATCGAGTATAGAAGACTGGCTTCGTTGAAACGACGAGAATCATCAAAGTTGAAGTAGTGGAGCTTCACGAAGTTCATCAAGCAGACTTTCACGAACGCGACCCCGAACTAGAACACTTCCGCGATCACGATTTCGGGACTTTCCCAAAATCCGTCTCGAAATGCACGATTCGTATGCAGCGACTGTACCACCGGCGCCATTCAGAATATTAATGACAGGACAATGAACCGTATTTTTGTGAATTCTCGGAGAACGAGGACGTTTTTTGGAAACCCCGTCGATTCATAATTTTGCGCTTAATTGGCGCCGCTCATGGCAAATTGCCGAGCTTTCTCGAGTTTATATTTTATTCGCTTTCGATATTTGAAACAAGTGTGCTGTTGCAATAAAAGAAGATCTTGCAATTAACTCACACAATTTTGATCTTCGAAAACATTTGTTCATCGAACAATCGAGACGCAAGAACGGAGACAAAGAGGACAGAAGCAATCTCCGTTTCGCAAATTACATAGTCAAAAATTGGAATTCACATTACTGTCAGCGGTTCGTTATTAACACCGGGCACTCCGTTGAAGGCGAAACGAATTTATAGCTCGATCTGCATAACAATTCCGCGTATTACAACGAATGGTAGCATTTTTTTTCGATTACTCTGCAAGAACGGACAATACGCGACCGACACCTTGGAAAGATATCGCTTCACTCTCCCGTGGCTGTTAAGAGCCGTGCATTATCATGCAAATGCGATAATAAATCTGACATCATAGATTTGCGACGCGGCGCGGGAGCGTTTTGTTCGCGAGCGCCTAAGTGCCACATCGTAACGACGAATCATTTTATTCTTTCGTTTCTTTTTTGTAGAAAAAGGCGTGTAAAATTGCGTGGTTGTCGTCATTTTTTCTTCTATCGCCACCGGATGAGGAAAGTTGTATAGGCGGGTTGCAAAGGTTCAATCGGGAGCAAATTGTGCAAGATGAAAGGAGACCGACATGATCAAACTGCTGTCACCCGCAGATTGTACCTTTGCAGCTTCGCGAAGCGAACAGCAAATTGATGCTGTTCTCGAAACCGGAAGTTTCAGAAACTTACTGCTTCTGAAATAATGCGGATGCTGTGATCAGTAGATTGAGAATCTTTATATAAAACAGCAGAAGCTGCTCCTTTCCTTCAGCAATTTTAATCGGCTGCGATGGTTTCCAATTCTTTCTGTGGCCAAATAAGAATTGCTGTACCATTGTTCAAAATATTGTTTACATCATTAAATATATCGGTGTATCTAATCAGTTACTAAACATTTAGGTACAAATCTACTGGATTGCATACCAAATACATCATAATTCGTAGGAGAAAAGCACTTTTGAGTCCGTTAAAGTAAACAGCAGCCTATTTCACTGTAACTGAATTAATTGTAACAAGCCAGTGTATCGTACTTGTTCGGTTCGAATACTTTCCTCGCTCGCGGTGTACCATTTAATTGTTCGACGTGGGAGGAGTCCTTGGTGCGAAGCTGAAGCTTGACCTTAAACATGTACTAATTTATTCAGCATCGATTCACTTCGTACCGCGTTGCACTGATCGCTTTATTCATGTTTTGAAAGAGAGATTAATGACTGAGATTTCACGGTGCGTCGGTGGCGTAGATGTAGACGATCGTTCGATTCGAGATTGTGAATGATCGAATTTTTGGATCGTTCTGTAGATGTCTACGAGGAATCTTGAGCCGAAAGCGATTGTCGGTTACGTAAAGACTAATGGCGACCTGAATAAGACTGTTACGTCGGTTCCGATACGGTTAATTCTTTAATCATCGTAGCGTGACAGTGGCCTTGATGCGGTCATGCCCTGCTAGATAATTATCGGACCCGTTACGATCGATAGTCCTGCTGTTCGATGTTTCATCGATCCGTGGGACGATCCAGATTTATCGTTGTAAACGATCGTCGTTCAGCACCTGCGGGTCTCCGTTTCCTTTTCCGTCTTTACTTACCGGCGATGACTCGTTGATTCTTATTCTATCAAACGGAGCGGATCAAATATTCGATATCAAAAATTTCAATGTCCACAAGATTCAATGAAACGGCTACGAAAAATCATACAGCGACTTCTGAGGCATTATTTTAAAACTTCAGTCTCATTAACACGAGTTATAGTGTAACTACTATAATTATAAAAATTTATTGAGCAGCTAAATGAATAGATGGCTTGCTCGACAACTCGGCCATCTATGTTGGAACAGCTTGTACACGCACTCATTTCCCGTCGTTCGAGTTCGAGTGTCAGAGATACTATGTAGTAATAAGAATTTGAAGTGACCTCCATCTGCCTCACGCGATATACATAACTATTTGTTTGCGACATGTGGCTTCTTTTAAATTTCCCCTTTTCTGGATGACTGGAAGGTGTTGATGTAAAAAAACAACTTTACCAACAATTTTCTTTGTTATAAACAATCTTGCGGCAAGTTTCTCTTACAAATGTCCACCGATTCAGAGGTGTAGATTCACTCCTAGGACGGATGACCATTACTTTTTATGCACCTTGTACATCGCGAACTGTACCGCAATTTCTGGTAGATTGAAAATATAGACTTTTTCTTGAGTTCACAGGGTAAGTATATAGAACACAGACGGACTATTTCGTGACTTCAGCAATTAGTTTCTGAAGCTTTGAATATAGTCCATCACCCGTTATTTTAATCACAATTATTACAGAAGAACTTCGAGCAGCCGAGAGAGAAACGTTGAATACGCACAGCTGTTTCTATGTAGTACAAACTTGAAGAATTCAAATACTTGAGAATTTGGTACCAACGTCCAAAAGTTCTAATTACTGAAACTGTAAAATAACTCGCAGGGCAAGGGGTTAAACAGTCTTTAGAGTGAAATAAATGATACAAAATGAAGGACTTGTTCACGATACGCTATCGAAGAATACGAAAGTTTACCAAAAATAATGAAATACCGACGAGACGAGTCAAAGTACCGTACAAGTTCGAGATTAAATCCATGACTATTCATAATTGTGGGACTATTCGAAAGTCCCCAAACAGGAAACGGTATCTGATCGAGATGCAGCGAACGCAATCCTCGAAATAGCGGCTACGAGCACCGAGGAAACAGCTTTTAGGCGTGGACCATGAATTATACATCGGGACAGATCTCTATCCCGGCGTCGGAGAAAGTTCTTCAGGGTTCAGACGTGAACCAAAATTTGTCGGTGTGTTTGCGCGGGCAATTCGCACGTTTCCTCGTGAAATTTTAGGTCGGCCCATCGATTCTTGTTCTACGATAAATAATAACTTTGATAAACATGCCTACTTTTTCCTTTGTCGACCGGTTCGGACGCATTACTCGGAGAGAACTAGCTAAATCGTTGCTGAATTTGTTCATGCAAATATGGGATTTTTCAGTAATTAAAAGCGCTAGATACAAGGTCAATCTAGTCCGCTGTCTCTCTCAAAAGTTTTACGTTTACGAGGCGTAATTTGTATTATCTGCACTAAAATAGCTACATGCGCAGCATTGTATATTCTATTCTGGTGCGGTTGCACAATGTTTTTTTTGGACATATTTTCAATTTAAATAGCCGCTGCCTACAAAACATGGCCGATTTCCATCGGCTCATGAATAACGCATGGCGAGGCACAATTTTTTATTCATCTGAAACAGTTACTATTGAACTCGAGTCAAAGGGTCATGCGAGATGCTAGTATTGCCAGGTCCATACCGTAACAAATGTCGCCGCTAATTTACATCTAGTAGGTCGAAGATCGTTCTAACAATGTAGCAAGGGACGTACTATAATTGTCCTACTTTACTTTACTTTTTTTTATCGAACCGTTGATTTTCCTTTCTGTTGCAGGCAGCTGATTAAATTTCTCGTGGACAAATGCAGCTTCGACTTCGGTTCTGTACTGAGAGACGAGTCCAAAGACGACTTCAATGCTCGATGGTATAGATCGTAGCCGACTTTCAATAATTTATTCGGAATTTATTCAAGAGCAATACTGAAATCTTGCGGGAAGATCACCAAGTAGTATTGGACGTCTATCGCCAGACATTTCTAGGTCGCGGGCTCGCAAAAAGTTATTTTCGAACCTCGGATGCTAAACAGTTAGCTGTTAATTCTTTTTGTTAAGCACAGTAATGTCTCCTTGGTCTCTTTGAAGTACACAAAAAGATTGTCAATGCTATTGAAGTATTTTCAAATTGTAATATGTGATAATTAGACTGCGGATTTTTATGCGTTTATGAAGGAATTCGCCAGGAGAAATATGAAACGGTGAAAAATTAGAAAAATCTAAAAGTAGCGTCATGGTTTCTCAGTTATACAAAACGTTTACGGGATGAGATAAATTTTTATGAACATTTTGATTTTGCATAAAGATCCGCTGTCTAGTGACAATCACTAGAATCACTAGACTATCACGATTTTCGTATAAAATTGAGACTCTCATCGAACGAAAGCTTTATCGAAGAATGTTCTCTTGGTGATAACTTTCTCCGTGACGAAATCGTTCAAGGTCAAGGAAATTCTGTTCAAGGCCGGTGCCAGGTTACTCCGAGGGTTACGATTACCCCCCGCGGGGACAGCCGCAATTTCACCCGCAGCCGTTACCGTTCCTGCCGCCCCGGTTTCCTCCACGAGGGCAGCCAACTTTAATTTATGGCCAGCCGTTGAACGACACTCAACAAAATGGGTAATTCGAATGCTAATTCACTGCGTGACACCAGCCGATCCGCTCTACGTCCTCGCCTTTCACCGTTGTTAACAGTTTTACGCGGATCAGCCCTTGCGCATGATGCAACCATTCTGTGTGATCAGTTACAGATACAATGCACCGGATCACAGCCACAGAAATCCGTTTTTGAGCACAGATCGACCGGTTTATCCACAAACGCAATCTTTGAGCTCGCTTGGACAAGGTCAAGCATGGTGGACACCCAGGTGATCAATTATTGATCCTACCGATCGAGAATGATCTTGAAAGGTTTCAAATTTTTATTTGTCCCATGCAGATACACGCGGGAGAATAAAACTCCACCCCGCACCCTGTACGAAAATCCATTGTTGAGATACAGCAATTTGGTCAAGCAACGTAAGAAAAGACAGAGCGACCCCGCTGCCATTAATCTTTGCCCGACCGACGTGTCGTTCCACGCACCGAAGGTAGCACTGAACAACCAGGGAAACTGGATGTACGTGGTGAACCTTTCGGAACCGGACCGGAAGTATACGCAAACGGTGAATGTCGAGCAGTGCACGTGAGTAATCGAATTATTAGTGCGACATTAGACCGCCATATTAGTGCGACCGTGCTGCCCTCTTAAACGAAGGACCTAACCCAGACTGGGCCAGCATAAAGCGATACTTCTGCGTCCGAATAAGTATCGCTTGATGCTGGCCAAAATCAAGCAGATTCCCAGCATCCTCAGCTTCGAGCGCGTTCTGACATCTTAATACTCGCCATCTGCTGGCATCGTACGATTGCAGGCTGTGCTCGATGTCTGCTCGAGGCAGGCCTGGCTGACTGGGAGGGTAGTCGATCGAGCTCTTAACTTTCGCGCGAGATCTTCAATCGAGCGGCTTCGTTAATTTGTCATTGTTTCAGACAATCTACGTGCAACGGGATTTGTTCCCTTCCCAAGGGCTACACCAGCAAGTGTCGGCAGCAATACGTGCAGAAGAGGCTAGTAGCATTGGAAGGAAGCGGAAACCAGCTGTACACCGATCTGTTTTGGTTTGCCCATGGCTGCTCCTGCGAGATTATGCTCAATGCCTGAAGAGTTTCCTCGAGGATTAGTAAGCTATTACGGAGAATTCATCGCATGGAGCTGAGCAAGGAGGAAGAATTTGTACGATTTAGGAGGAAAAACTAGGAAACCTAGGAATCCAGTTGTTCGAGTCATTTGCTACTTATTTATTGGCACTTCAGTTACATCCGCCCCATTTAGTGACTTTTCTACTTTAGCATGTAGTCAACCGTCGTTTAGGAATAGCTGGAGTAATTTAATTCTTGTTCGCATTGCTATATATTTTCATTTACCGACTTCTGATTATAGTGTACTAATGATTATATTTTTTAAAATAATTTTTTAAATAATCTTTCCATAGATTTCATTGCAGCTAGGTATCTACTGTTGGTATTGTAGATAGATAAGAATATAGAAACTTTGTGTAAGATTATCCTTGTTTATATTACTTTCAAATAAACGGAGACTGTTATGAAATCGAAGACTTAATAATTTAATATTTCGTGCGTACGCGCAAATTCGGGAATTGTCGGTATAGTCGAGCGCTTGGTACTCGGTCGGTAATGATGCTGAAAATATGTTTCTGTTTTTACAAAATCTAGTGACACGAAAAATCCGATCATGACAATAGATTTTTATACAGGTATTGTCTACGTAAAATGAACTAACTAGAAAATTTCTGACAGTATCGATAGTACAGAACCATAGCCAGAAAATTGAACTATACTAGTTTCTCTACGTAATCGCGAGATGTCGCTATAGACTTAGAAATTCAAATCGCCACGTAATGTTTCTTGTGAGGAGAGATACAAAATTTGTATTTTCGAATCTCCACTAAATTATACGACACGAAAGACAGATGCTTTTTTAATACCGCATTCACTAAAATTATACTTTGCATTATCGCGCACCAATTAAAATGAAACGATGCACTTTTTTCTTATAAACCTGAAATCTGTACTAGTCCGTGAGTTCATGGACCATCGATCGTCACGTAAACTCATAAAAATTGCTCCTAAGTATAGTAGTCGTCACTTTCCCAAGGTCGATAATCACGACGCATACTTACGCATTCTGCAAATTTATCACATGCAAATCAGGCCGACAATTATTACATTTGCATACCTCTGTACAGAAAAATATTTACATTGAAATTTAATATATACGGTGACCCACAACGCAATATCCGCATTAGGTTGTAGCGTACTGGAATATTATCAACAATACACACGGAAAATTAATGAACCCGTTGTTTCTTGTTCATTCGATGAGAAAAAGAATACGCCAGAAGAACCATGACATTTTTCTTTCGCATAAAGGTCCGCAGTCGAATAATTACAGGTCATTTTTAAGAATAATGTGGGTAACGAAAGTATTCGAACGCCCTTTAAAACAGAATAACTTTTTTATAACTGCACCAAACGACCTGATTTTTTATAATCAATTAGAAGTATTTGTTTATGAAATGATGTGCAAAAAAGATTTCCCAAAAATTATAATTTACAATTTTTATGTAACTGTATGTGTCCTAAATTATGAAAGTTGAATTTGAATTTAGATTAAATATAATGATTGAAAGTTGAATTTGATTTTAGATCTAAATATAGTGATTGAAAGTTGAATTTCGACTTGACTCGGATTGCCGAGAGTTGAATTTGAATTTAGATTTAAACATAATTATTGAAAACAAAGTTTCATGTGTAATTTTGCGCGGCCGGATCATTATCGAAATTGGATTTCGCGTTGCTGGATCGGTGAAACATCGCGTGTAGTCAATTTCCGTGCGATCTAGATCGACCGTTGAAGAATATCGCGCAAAGCGGGAAGCGATTTACGGGAGATGGTAACTGGTTATCAAGGACGGAGGCGATATAGGTTAAACCGCGTGTCGTTGGAACGCGAATACGACCTCGCAGCCATGAAATAAAAGTATATCTCGGCCCGTTCCGTCGACAGGCGGAAAAAGGACGAAAAGGAGGCGCAGGGAAAATGGGAGAGTAAGGGAAACAGGGTGGGACAGAGGGGCAGGAATAACTGCTAGGAGGTCAGACACGCGCAGGATGCGCGGAATTTTCTCTTTCTCGCGGCACACCGAGGCCACACGCACCACCCTTCTTCGTTTTACAAGGCGAACGCGATCGTTCGAGTTTTCAACCCTCCGACGCGATGTGGCCCTTTCGATTCCTTCGCGGCCATCTTGCCGCACGGAATCCTGGCGAGCCATTAATTACGGAAATGTGATTACACCCTGGGAAATAATTTCGAAGGAAAAACGAAGAACCGCCCGGGACGGCTGCTGGACCGCGATCCTGCCGGATAATTTATGTTTTTCGCGGAAATTAATCTCAGGAACAAATTCCGGCGGTAGAATAATTACTAGAGACTGAAAATTATCGTCTGCGAACGTTGTCTATCTAAGACTAAGAATATTTATATTTGTAATAAACCTGTTGCAACAAACCTGTAGGTTAACGATGGATCGTCATTTGTACAGTGTTTGTTAGAAGCACATCCCCGTGTCGAATGTTGCTAACAATTGAGCATGGAGTTAGGAACTGATGTTATAAAATGTGGAGAACGCGAAGGGATCCGGTCGGTCAAAGTCGAGCATATTCAGCGCGGATGGTCGTTAATTTTACTAGGACGGAAAATTCGCGGCCATTGAAAATTACGTTAGATTGAGGAGCGGCAAATGGGCGACGCACGCGCTCGGAATATTTTCGATGGCGCGCGAACGTCGCACTTCCGGCGTTCAATCCGCCCCGGGTTGAATTACAACGATGATTATATCGAAAGTTCGCGCAATCATGTGCAATTTTCCTCGTGCGATTGTAAAGGAGATTTCAAATTATCCTCCACGAAAAAATGATCAAACTTGAATTCTGTTCGTCGCAGAAGTCGCAATTATGACTCGGTGGAATTTACAAAGTTGGACGAAATTTACAAAATTCGACAGAACATCGAAAAGTTACGATCACGTATCTTCAAGCATATAATTTGTAGATATATGAATGGCGGCATCCATCTCCAACGTTACACTGGCTGAGGGGTGGCTTCCCACAAGTCAAATTTCATAATATTTATCTTCCACTTCTGATTTATTTCTCGCTCCGTCGTTCTATCTGTATGCGTGACGTCGTTTTACGCTCTTGGTCGAATAACAAAGATACTGTATTCATCTATCGAGAAATATGAGACACTCAGGCAAACTTTAAAGATCAACGAAACGGTCGAGAAATAATCTTACCGAGGTAAAACTGATCTTCAGTCCAAAAATAGTGGATATAAAAATGGATAAATGTAGCGAACGTCGTTTCCACATGCATCGAGATATTACTGCACGCGTGCAACGCGCGAGACAACTCTATAGCATGGCAGATCCTGCTATAATATTTCTTACATCACTTGGAAGTATCTGTATTGCCAAGTGGGGTGCCGGGGTAGACGCTAGATTACGGGCACGCCAGGCGCGTATTCTTTCGCGAGAATCTCGGCTTCCGGCTGGTCGCGAAGGCAGCAGGAAAAATTGAAAGCTCTCTCTCGGTTGGTGTCCTCGGGGGGTGGTGCGGAGGGTTGCGTGCGCGTACACGCATATACAGCCGCGTAAGTGCGTGCTATAGATTTCGTTCCACTCTGCGAAACCGTGTACTTGTGCGTGCCGCTCCTGTGTGCCGTATTCACTCTCGAGGCCCTCTCCCTCTCTCTGCTTCTCTTTTTCACCCTCTCTTTTTCACCCTCTCTCCCTCGCGCCACCTGTCAGTGAGAAAGAGAGAGAGAGAGAGAGAGAGAGAGAGAGAGAGAGAGAGATCAACGGGAAAGGAGAGAAAGAACAAGGGAGAACGAGGAAAAAAGGGGTGAATTTCTAGGCACGTAAGCGCTCGTGCAACGCACCTACATCGACTATCTGCGTGCACTTGTGCTCTACGCGCTTCCCACCCTCTAGCTGCCTCTAGCGATGTCCTCAAGTCGCCTTCAACCCCTTCGCGCGAATTAAGACAGTCTCTGATCCCGCTGTTTCGGTATTCATATTCCCCGGCTGGAAATTCTAGAGATATTTCGTTTGGCAAATTCGTAGTAATCTTGAGAAAATTTGACAAATGGTCGAAATTCGGCACTCCTCTAAATTTTATGCATTTATAGCAAAAATGAGAAGGTGCAATTTAAAACAGTAGGAAGGTTAAAATTATTAAAGTAAGAATAAACTATATGTGGCTCCAGAGAGAGTCACTTGCAATTGGAGCAAGCAATTCTTATTGTGCATAAAGAATCGCAGTATACTAATGTATATACCGGGTGTGCATTTGAAAACTTTCCAGCCGAATATCTCGAGAAGTATGAAAGATATTAAAGAAAGTGTAAAACACGTGTCAAAGGATTTCGAGGGGCAAACAGGGGGGCAGTATCAGTTTTTTATTTGAGTGGCGTTTCCATCAATACAACTAGTAAATTTAGAACGAAATTATCAAATTTTCCACAAGAAATCCTAAAGGGAAGGTACGTGCACTGATTAATGAAAAATAATATTAATGAATTAATTGTAAAATCAAGAATTTCAGACCGGTCTGTTCGATTCATCGGGCAGAGCATGATTTACAAGCAAATTCGTCAGCTTCCCGAATCTCTGGACCTCTGAAGAACGTCCACGAGCAATCATCTCGGACCACATCGCCGCGGGGGATCAACAAAAATAACACAATTTGAGTTCCCTGTTCCGCAAACAATTTCCAGGTCCAGCGAGCCACGAAATGCTCCGACGCGGCCCAGCCCGGCCCGGCCCGTTCCGGAGCGTACGTTTCATTAATGCTTGGAAATTGCGGGGTGTTCGGTATCATTTTAATCAGAAAAATGTCTCCGATACGTTGGCGAAAGGTTTCTAAAAGAATGGTAATAAATAAAGAAGTTTCTTCGGTATATTAGTCTTGTCAACCGTTTGTACGGGATACGTGTCACGTTTCGGACCAGATTTTATCGATGCAAAATACTAAAACGATTTGCGAGTTTCTACGGACATGCAGCTTAAGGGTTCATCGATCGGACAGGTCAGCATACATCGAAGGATGATCGTGACTGAGGCCGAGGCGATCGTCACACAGGAATTTGCACGAAAACTCGCGAGAGGGTGGATCGAATGCCCATCGCTAGCGTCGTGCACTATCGTCGCCGGGAGCCACCCCTTTCCCCGCTACACACTCTCCTCCTCCTCCACGGTAATCCAAGAGTGCGTATAAAGAGAGAGAGTTGGCGGAGAAGGAGAGGAGTGGTGGGGAGAGGAGGGTAGCTCGCACACGAGGCGGATGGCAACGCGGGTACCGAGGCTACTTGAAGGGTTTCCATTTATATGCGCGCACGCACCCCGACTCGTCGAAGGGCGCTCGCGCACGCACCCCCAACGAAAGACAAGGAGTAGTCCACCCTCCGCTCTAGAAAACCGACGAGGACAGAGACCCGGTGAAAGAGAGCGATAGATAGAGGGAGGGAGAAAACGAGGGAGAGAGACGAATTCTACTCGGCTCTCCTGGAGGAGAGAGAGTATATATTACATTCTCTCTTCGCGGTAATAGGCCAACCGTATATCAGCACGCGCGCAATTATCCTGCGTGCCGCCCGCCACGCAGCTTTTCGCTGTTCCGCTCCTCTTCGGTCGCGGTGAAACCGCCACGGTGGAAAAGCCGCGCCAGGCTTTTCCAGGCACGGCGAGTCTTCTGATTTTCTCCCCGGAATCGAGAGCCTCGAGAATCTCTTCCGTGTTCCGTGTTCCGCGCACCGGGACCCGAGGGATCAACCGCTGGGCTTGAATCTCGTGGAATTGAATTTACCGCGCGATGGGATTATTGGTGCTTGCGATCATGATTTAGGAAGGAGGGTGGTCGAGTGGCTTTTTGTTTGAATTCATCCCGAACTTCCTCGGCCCGGTTTCAATGTTCCGTGCATCGTTGCCGGAGATCGTTGATCTCTTGCGTTTCATTACTCTGTTGAACATTTTCTTGCTGCATTCTTCCTGCTAATTCGCATGCATTTACATTATCTACATCTCCCAAGTGCACTAACGAATAGGCTGCGAATCTTCATGCAAAATGAAAATGCTCAGCAGCGATTGTGGGCAGCAGGAGTTGAATAGAAATTCATTTCAGCCCCTAACAGCTTGTTACACCCGGAAAACAACACTATTTTTATATTTATATTTCACCCAGCCAATTTCTTCATAAACGCATAAAGATCCGCAGTCTACTAATGAAATATAATCTCACAGTATATGTATGTATTTAGGAAGGAGACTGTAAATGTTTAGGTCCAGTTCATAAATTGTCGGGGGCCAAACAAATTTTCGAAACGGGACCAACGCGACGGATTTAAAACGCAATACGATTTTCCGGGAAGCTCTCGCTGTAAAACCGATACGACAGAGTTTCCGGGGTGCGCGGACTATACATATACATGCGTGTGACGCTGGCGCGGTTTTATTCCTCGGCAGCGGGCGTCCGTTTCTGAAAATAACTATACATCTTAGTTTCCCGCGACGACGACGTCGTGGAATAATCAAGCCTCGACGTGGAGAGAGAGAGAAAAAAGAGGGGAACGAACAGAGGGTGGGGATTTCTAGAGCGTTTTATGGAAAAAGAACGGATAAAAATCGTATTCCAGAGACGAGCCGCGCCGCGAGATCTTCTCTTTTTTCTGCCTTCTTTCCCGTTTTTTTTCCATCGTTTTCTGATTGCGCGACAGCGGCCAGATTGGAAAAAATAATACGGAGTGAATAAATGGGACGCGCTAACGAACGATCCATAGACTTCATCGCAAAAGCTTTCTCCTGTGTAATCTGCGTGCTCTAGTGAATAATAACTAATAAATAATAAACGGCCGACGGAGAATATGACTTTAAACAATTTTATTTACTCTATGAATTGTCGCCGGATATTCCGATAACGTGTACGAGCACGGTGTATTTAGAACGCGAGATTGTTCACCTTACACTGTACTTACACACTTGTGAGTCTAAGCACATTTCTGTTCCATAAAATATTTGTCTTACACGTTTTAATTTATTGCAAGTAATACTTCCTCGTGCGATACTGCTGATCATTCTGAGGATAGGTAAATTCGAATCTCTGCTGACATTCTCACCCTGAAAACCCATCCTCCCCTCAGAACACTTTTCCGAAGCACTCTCCCCGATCGTTGGTGTTGCGAAACAATCTAGCAGCAACATGCCGTCGAACTATGCGACATAAAGCCTGCAATATTCCAGAATGCTTCTGTTCGAGCACCGAGCCAAGGTTAGCACGCACCCCCGACACTCAGCATCCCCAAAATATTCTTCCCGAAGCGAGAACAACAAGAAAGAGCGAAGCGTTCCGGCACCTCGAGCGTATCAAACTTTTCTGGTCCTGTTCTCGTGCCGAATCCAACTTTTTCCGCCGCCAGGAAGATCCTCACCCCCGTTGCACCCTCTAGACAACGTCGCGGGGTTCGGGAGAGCGAAAAGTCGAGTGGTCACCCCGTAAGCGCGAGGCTTCGAGCCCTTCTACACGCGGGGACACAAATAGTGCATTTTTATGTAAATTTAACCGTGCACAACAGGCTGGGGAATGGAACGCGCGTCTCGTGAATCGCGATTCACGTGCGAAAAGCTCTTCCAGGATTCGGATTCCTCCCGAAACGCTTTATTTCTGTTGTCACCTATGGATCGCCCCTGTATCCGCGATACAGAAGCGGAGAGGCGAAGCGGTGCGGAGCGGTGCGGAGCGAAACGGATCGCGGCCCCGGTCCGGCAACAGCGACGTCGAGCGCCGGGATAAAGTCACGAGCAGTAATTATGAACGATAGCAGGGGAGAGAGAGGATATAATTGTGATTGATGGAGAGACGTGGAGGGAGGGCGGGCCGGGGCGGAGGGGGTGACTTCCTTTTAATCTTGAAGCTAACCCTTTCGTTCATCCATTGCCGCTTCTGCCGGCGCGTCGACGCGCGGCTTTATTACCTTCAACCGGGGTTTTCCGGAAAAGGAATTCGGTGCGCGATCGATCGTCGTCGATCAACCATCTGCGAACATTTTCACTGATTTTCCTCCTTTTACGTTTTGTCTGCAACCTTGCTACTTCAACGATTTCACGAAATCTATGATGTGCAATATCCAATTGGAATTGTGTCTGTTTTTATTAGATTAGAAAATAATATTTGTCCAATCAGAGGCTACGCACTAAGACTAGCTATCTTCTGTATTATGATTGAACTATTGCTATTTCAGGAAAGTATGTACAGTAAAAATATATGTACAATTTTACTCGGTAATATTTTTTGATTGTCGCTGGTGCGTCGTGACCAACGGAATGATTGAAATAAAACATGGACGCCTCAACGCGCCGCCATATTGGTTACCGGACTCCGACGCCATTGAGTCGCTATTAACCTTAAGTGAAAAATGACGACCAACTTTTAAAGTCAGACCATTATAATAGTAGCGCGTCCACTAATCTCCACGCTAAACAATTATTATCGACTATAAATACAACGAAAAGTTTCCAGCTCGATTAATACATTTCCACCGGACAACGTATATATCCGTTCTTCCATAAAACAACGTAACTTTGCGAAGTATTGCGAAGTTATTCAATATTACACTTGATTAGCAAATATCGAAGAGTCGCCAAACAATAAATTAAATCGAAAAGAGCCGTGAAACGAAGTTGGGATTAACCATGAAAGCAGAAAATGGTGCGTCAAGGCTGTATCACGAGGGATTATTCCCGCGGTCAGAGAGATTGAAGGGCATATCAGGGTTTTAATCCGTCCTTTGTCAAATTCCCGGAGAACAGGGAATTTCCCGTACGACGGAAGCGGTCCACGGGTTTCCGGGGGGAGTTTCGTTAATATTTAATTTGACCCACTTCCGCTTCCCTGACGTTGCCGCGGCGCAATGTCCTAAGCGCGTTGGTCAGATAGGTCAAGTTTACGAGATACCCCAATTCTCCATAAACCCTTCCCGCTTAGCCGAAACATGCCGCGGTCTTCTGTTTTGCTTTCGGTGTGGGGTCCTCTTCCTCTTGTTCGCCTCGCCTACCACTCTTCGCCCTCTCTGACAGGAGACCAGACCCTTCCGCTGGCTGCACGCAGTTTCGCTCTCACCCTGCCGAAATACCGTCTGCACCGAATGTTTCCAACAGCATCGCGGACATGTTAATGCGACCACCCTCAACCCTCGACATCCAACTTTCATCGTCGCCGGACGTACACGCTCGTCCACAATCCGCGGTCCCGCAAAAATGCTCCGCAATTTCATGGAAAATGTCAACCTCCAACTATCCACCCTTTACCCCTAGTTGATCAACGGCTCAATATTGTCCTCTGGATCGAACAATTTCCGGGTCAGCTGCCTAAAATTTCTATAAAACAGGGGTATTTCACCCCTCGCCGTATTTCAACGAGTCGTAAAAATAAACATAAAAAAAGTCGGAGAAGGTCATATAACTCAGTTCTTTGCTAATAAGAAACAGAAATTCTACAAGCACGAGATCATAGAACAAAATGTCATAAAACTTATTCTAAATGGTAAAAAAATTGGCTTTCATTATCGCATGAGAAAACCAAATGACTTTCTGAACGACCTAATAAAAGTTGAAACGTTAAGACGTGTGTAATACTGAAACTACTCTACCAAATCGGAGTGTCCCAAAAGAGAAAGAAAAAAATGGATTGCAAATGTTTTCAAGAGTGTCCAACAAGAGAATCGTGTTTGATGAGTAGAGTTCGGATATTTATGCAAAATGAAAATTGTCTGCATCGATTGCAAGAAATAGAAACTAAATTGAACGATTTCTTAACGATTTTAGTAGAGAAATCATATATTGACGTCATCAATTTTTAAAATTTTACCAAACTGATTGTTCCATCCATCTCGGAGTAATCGGTGAAATAATTCATTTTCGCCAATGAAATCGTAAGGAATAAACAAATCAAAATTTTTTTCCACGGGACCACCCCTGGGACATACTCTACAAAATGCAGAAGGTTTTGTTCAATTGGTTCATCCATCTCGGCGTAATCGGTGAACATACATAGAAAAAAGCGAATAAAAGGCACATACAGATCGAATCGAGTAACCTCCTCCTTTCTCGAAGTCGGTTAAAAATGGAGGAAAAAAAATGGATTGTGACTGTTTCCGGAGAAGAAATGATTGGTAAACCAGATTGCGTAAAAATGGAAGAAGAAAATGGATTGCGATCGTTTCGGAAGGGCAGAAAATTCTGTTCCGCTGATCCCGAAGGCGTCGAACCTGCTCCCGGAAGCTGAACAACCCGGGTCTCTCTCCCCCACCTCGATCTCCCTCTCTCTCTCTCCCTCATTCTCTCCTACGGTTTTTTCCTCCTGGCCGCGTGGAAGTGTGTACGCGCAGCAATATATATAGGTACGTACACAAATGCCACGTGCTCGTTGCCGCGCTCTCCGGCTCGAAGTTTGCAGGGCATCGATCGTTCGCTCGCCTCGTACACGCGGTTCTATGCGACTTTCCTCGTGGCCCGCAGGATATCTTCTGTGTGCGTGTGTGCCGCACGCTTGCGCCCGCCGCCAACCGTGCTTACGCACGTGCACGCCTACAATCCTGTGCCCAGGCTATAGTGCGAAAAACTCAGGGTCTTTTTCGTTCCGCTATAGAGAGTTATAGCACGAACACCATTAGCGGGTAAAGTAAAATTTATTAAGCTACGGTAATATATACGTGGCTCCAGATGGCAGGATTTTTCGGAACAGATTTACAATTATTTTTCGGTGGCCTTTTCTTCCATTTTACATACTTAATGTGCTGAATTTTTCTCACAGTACAAGTACAAATATTCTTCGGTTCACCTTCCTAGGTCCCAACACGTCGCAACCCTTGATATTATAAAAAAAGACTAGTCTGAAATCTTAAGTGCAGTCTAGAAGAACCCGATTCAGCTTGTTCCTCTAAATTCATCCCCTATTCTCTCAACAGATTTTTTTGGCAGTAAGTAAAATTTATTAAGCTACGGTAATATATGTACGTGGCTCCAGATGGCAGGATTTTTTTCCGGAAAAAATTTTCAATTGTTCTTCGGTGGCCTTTTCTTCCATTTTACATATTTAATGTACTGAATTTTTCTCTCAGTGCAAGTACAAATATTCTTCGGTTCATCCTCCTAGGTCCCAACACGTCTCAACCCTTGATATTATAAAAAAAGACTAGTCTGAAGTCTTAAGTGCAGTCTAGAAGAACCCGATTCAGCTTGTTCCTCTAAATTCAACCCTTATCCTCTCAACAGATTTTTTTGTCAGCTCCAACCACTCTCTATCAATTGTCGTCTCACCTCAACATCTCAATATTCCACCCCTTCCGATCAAAATTTATACTGAAACCTCAAGTGCGTCTTTAGAAAAACTGAATCCAGCTGGATCACTAAAATTCGCCCATATCTTCTCAGCAAAATTTTTCTATCAATTCCAAACGCTCTCAGAGACCTTGAAGAATATTTCTCGAGGAAACCAACCTGGAGACTGTCATCGAACTCACCCCAATCTTCCCACCGCCTCTTTTCTATCAATTCCGCGCGCTCTCCATCAGTGTCACCTAAAAACTCTTCAAAATTCCTCCCCTCTTATCACAAGTTCTTAGAGGTGCTCTTCAAGTACTTAAACATTCTGAAGAACATCTCCACAAGAAACCAGTGTAGCTACTGCCCTCAAACTCACCCCAATTTCCCCATCAAATCTTATCTATCAATTCCAAAACCTCTCTGTACCAGTGTCACCTGAAAAATCTATAAAATCCCTTTTACCAAACTGCAGAGCGTTCCCAAGCTTGCTCTAATTTTTCCAGCGCATCTTTTCAGAAAATCTTCACAGAAAAAATGTTCGAAAAATTTCTGTGGTTCTTAGAAAATCTTGGAGTTGCTGAAGAGCGTTTCCAGAGGATCCGAACCAGGATCCTTAGCTAGCAGTAGAGCGCGACGCGACCCGTGCCCTTTGAGTACGGGGCCTCGCACGCATTCGCGCGGTTCGCACACATACGCGCGCGCGCGCGCACAGAGGAGGGGAGAGAGAAAGAGAGAAGGAGAGAGAGAGGGTTTCGCTCACGCAACGGGACCAACACATCGCCCCGACGGACTATGCGAGCACGCACTTACGCACGATCGAGGCGGATCGTTCGTTCGTTGTGCGTGGCGCGCACCGTTACCATGACGACCGGTGCCAGTGCCACGCATTGATCGCAGACTCCCGCTCGACGGTGCGTCGAGTCGAGTGCGTAGAGACGAACCTCCTGACGGAGAAGAAGGGACACGTTGGTAGGAGCCAGCCCGCGCGAGCGCACGTACAAACGCACGCACGCACGCACAGAAAAGAGGCTCACGCTTGGGGATGATGTGTGTGCGCGACTTCGCTCAGCTAGATGGCCTGGCTACCGTCCCCGCAACTTTTGCCTCTCTCGCCTCTGGACCACTCTTTCGCTCGCGCGTCTTCTATGGACCCCGGGGATGATTGTTAACCCTCTATAGTCCGCTTCCTTTTCTTGTTCAAAGTTACGTCTGCCAGGACCACGGAACTTTCAAACACGCATCACTTAAACTGCCTACTCCACCCTCTTCGCGATTCCTTTCGCTCATACTGTAATTAGGACTTCGACATCGTTCGTAACACATTACCGGCGATTATTTCGTCATTTTTAAAAGTCCATGGCCCGTGACTAAAGACTTTTTAATGAATCCCTCGTAGCAACAATTTCGATTGCGAACCAACAAGTTACTTCTATTAGGGCGTTTCGAGTCGTTTCGTTTTCTCAAGAAAAATTGGAAGACAATTTTTTACTGGTTGGAATAAGTTTTGGAAAATTTGGTTCTATGATCTTTTAAAATAATTATCGATTATTTTCTCGAGACAATAAAAACGATAGACAATATTCATGTCATCCATGCAATTTAAAAAATAAAATGTTTAGCCCTGATCAAATCCAAAGAATTTAGATTTATTTCTACAACCAAGAAATGTATTCTGCAAAAACGACATGAAACTTCGAAAATTTGACGCAAGTGTTGGAAATAGAATTTATTTCTGTAACTGTGAGGTTTATTAACGCAGCTGGCATTAAAATAGTTTGATAGTCAAGTCAGGAACTGATAGCTCGGGTGGTTTCTTTGCACGCGACGGTCGATTGTTAACTTTCCGTAGCGAAACAAAGTTAGAAAACTTGTTTATCGTTGCTGGTGATAATTCATTGGGTTGTTTCTCGGCAGAAAATTGTTGTGTACACGGGCGACATAGGTATCCGCCGTTTAATTTATTCCGATTTCCACGAATGGGGAACGCTCATCGAACCGCGAAAGGTTAATATCTATATCTCACGGAAACGAGCAGGGGAGTGAACAGAGGTGGAAAGTCTTGTGTCGATTTCAACCCCACGCGGGATTTACTGGGCCACTGTGTACTGTTAAATTCAACTGCATGGCTTGGCGCAAATCGCGAAGAATTGGATAGATTTTACAAAAGAGGACGCGGGATTTTTCTGCTCTTTTACAAGGACTTGCCTTTTCAGTTTGTGAAACAATCCTCGAGGCAATAATTGCCCTTGCGCATACATGAAGAAAATTACACAATCATTTCTTTCACCCTATTTCGTCTTCATTTTCATGTTGTTGAAGCTGTCGTCGTCCGTCGCTGTTAAAGCTTGTGGTACTTTGCAAATTAAGATTGTTTTAATTAGATTTTTACTATTCTTGGAATAGCAATAGGTAGACAGTGGATATTTATATAAAATAATTTGTTGACAATAATATAATAGTACTTTTAAATTCTTCTAATATTTTTACTGCCTTAAATTGCACCTATTCTCGAGATCCGAAGGAAAGTTCGACAATCCGATTTACGTTCAGAAAAGGAGGGAAAATTTATAATGCATCGTGGGGAACAATGTAATTTTATAGGGGTCCTCCTCAAAATTTACATACGCGGATCCCACAAAACATGATCGTTTTCTGTTCGCCGCCACCCCTGCCCCAACAATTACGTTTTTGTTAAATCAATATATCGGCCGATCAAGGCGCGTCACTTATCCCGCCCTAGTAAATAAAGACATATACACGGTGTATCAAAAGTCACCGTCGATTTCAAGCGACTCTATTTACCAATTGACATTCTCTTCTAATAGCTTCACTAATTGTAAGCAGTAAACAGAGTAATCGAGCTGTTCAATTCTTCTAATGTCTTCACAGTTTCATTCTTGTGACAAATGAGCAAACATCTGTACAGAAAAATCGTTGTTTAACGAATGTTTTACGACGAAGTTTGAACCCCGAAGGATCGATATCGTGGCGCGCGTGTGTCCAAACGACGTTCTTCAAGCCGGCAATAATTCACCGTCGCAACTTCCTCGCATCTGCGTGATCCTATGATCCTGTGATCCAATGGCCGGCTACACAGTCTCCAGATGTCACGGTTTCCCGAATAGGAAACGGAGCTTTGAGCTTGGAGCTAGGCTCGAGACGCCACGAGAGAGAGAGAGAGAGAGAGAGAGAGAGAAGAGACGAAGAAGAGCTGGAAGGAAACGATGGCTCAGGGAGCGGGAAAGTCGAAGATCCCCGAGGAACGACGGGGATTAGGCTCTTTCTATCGGTCAGTTTTTGCAGGACGAGGCGCGTGCCCGATCCTCATCCTGTGGGGGAAGTCGTGCCTCGGGCGGGAAAAATCAAACACCGGCCCGAAAAGCCAGACGAGGAAATTCCGAACAGCTGTTGACACACTGGGCCAGAGGGCCGGAAAAATCGTGGAAACCGGCTAGACGGCTAATTTCCCAGAGATACCTACGCGAACAGTGGGCTTTTTAACGTGGACGAGGAATCGATCGCCCTAACTGCTCGCTATTATTAGATTTTTTAACCGACTTCGGAAAAGGAGGAGGTTACTCAATTCGATCTGTATGTGTGTGTCTCCTTTTTTCTTTTTTCCGCTTTTTTTCTGTTTATGTTCACATTGTTCACCGATTACGCCGAGATGGATGGATCAATCGGAACGAAACCTTTTGCATCTTGTAGAGTATGTCCCCGGGGTGGTCCCGTGAAAAAAATGTTGCATTTTTTATTCCTTACGATTTTATTTGCAAAAAATGAATTATTTCATGTATGTTCGCCGATTACTCCGAGATGGATGGACCAATCAGGACGAAACCTTCTGCATTTTGTAGGGCGTGTCTCCCGATTTTGCAAATAAACAATAACACCGAAAAATCATCCTACGGTGTTCTACAAACTCTGCTCGTTCCACTGAAAAGGGAAAAAATGATTTTCTATATCAGGAATTCTTAATATTTGCCGTTTAAACGAAAAGTGCCAATAACTACTGCGCTGCTAGCAAGAGTACAGTTTTCCCGAGGTGTAATTTGAAATAGTGAAACATTGGAAGAATTTAGAAATACTGTTACAGTTCATTTTCAGCCCGATAAACATATTAAGAAAGAAAATAAATTTCTATTTCACTCCAGTTTGGTGCAAATTATGTCGAAGATTTTTATTGTGCATACTAGATCCGCTGTGTGTAGTTATTACTTAACCTTATTACATATATGGCTTCCTAGCATTTTCGAAGAGTTCGAACTTCGACCAATTTGAATTAATCCGAGTGCACAAGATTTGGTAGAATTTTTTGATTTCGCGGTGGATCGGAAGATTATGGCAGGGCAAAGGTCAGTAGGTTTTTTGTCCCAATAGAAGGGTAGAGGGGGGAGTATATCAATCGCAGGTATGTAGGACAATGCACAGAAGTTGTCCGAGTGGTTCGCCAGACGAGGTATACACGCACCGGGTTCTGAACCTACCGAACGACAGATGTTTCTGATGAACGATGAGCCGGCCTAAGTATGAGAAAATATTGCTCCTTATACCGTGGACCGGCACTAAAATCGTAACCTGAAATGCAACGCTCTCCGGCACTGGAAATATTCTTTACAGACCCCGGGGATGAAATCAGAGAGCCTTTGATAAAACGCCATTCAAACTCTCGAATAATATTCACAAAAATATTCCGTCGCCATTTTGTATTATGCTTGCATGACTGCTTGTTAATACGAGGCCGAGGCTATTCAGCCACTGATGCGGAATTCGGCATCTTGTTCTAGGCTTTATTTAGCATACGTGATTCTCGAAATCCGTCCATTTCCTTCCATCTCAATAAATGTAATGCATAAATATTGTTTCTCTTTACACATAGAAGAAATATACAAATGTCTATCCTGTTAGGAAATTTAGGGAAAATTGATCTTTTAGGAAAAGACTGTTAAGTAATTTCATAGTTATAATATTAGGTTATTCAGAAGATGGTATTGCTTCCATTTGCTATTTTATACTAGCCTGCGGATCTTTATCCACTTATGGCGTATGAAAATGTTTAAATTGTTCCCATTACAAATAGATTTTATTTCATTCCACTTTCTTAAAATTCGTCTAGACATTACTTCACGTCAGACCACCTGTTTGAACCATCCAACTGGATCTCAGACGTCGAGTTGAAAGTACACAAAGTTCGGAATGAAATCGATCGTTTTCGATTATGAAGAATATTAATCGAGACACCCTGTAGATTCGACAGTAGCGAATTACCTCGTATCCGTGTCAATTAGCCGTACAACGAGAAGATTCTCGACACAATAGTGACAAGTAATCCGGCGTCGGGAGGTCGAGTGCGGGCACCTTGCTCGAAGGGGGGTGTAGCAGTCGGTGAAAAGTCAGTGAATTCTTTGGCGCAGTGGCCCCGATGCGAGGGTGCAGGGGTTGGTTCAGTTGTGGGACCGAATATATATCGGGGGTCCTACCGTCCCGGATAGCTAGCGCGTGCCCTCTTCACTGGAGTAGCTTGCCTCTGAATTACCGCGGTGCCCTATCGGAAAGGGGTTAAATGCTCTTTTCTTCCAGCGGCGAGGCGTTGACCACCCTTTGCGGTGGAAAATCAACCCGAGGGTTAGGTGAAACAAGCGCGACCGTCGACCGTGTCATCGTACCTTCGCCGTTCTCACCGCGTTACGCACATTTCGCCTCGTTTGCTCACGCACTGCGGCCCGCGGACCTAGTCGCAGCTGCCATTCCCTCCGCAAACGCGCCATTTTTTTCCACTGTTCTTGGGAAACTTCGATTTTCAAACCCTCAACACTCCGTACAACATTCTCACCCTCTGCTGGATTAAATCTGTCGGATTGTACGTTCCAAAACAATTTTTACTGCTTGGTTCAATGTTTAACTTTCAAGCGTTCACTTAAAAATATTTTAAACTGAACTCGTGCTACACACAGGGTGGCTGGTGTGTAAACCACCCCTTTCAACTTCACCGTTCTCCACTGATGACCATTTTTTAACTGTCCGTAAGAAACACGATATTTGACGGATTTTCGGAAAAGTGCATCCAGGGGATGGTTGCGCAAGGGGTGCACAATGCGAAGACGTAACAGGGTAATTCGTTTTCGTCCGCGTTTCGTCCCGAAAAAGAATATTTCGTGGTCCAGGTGAACATCCCCTGCGCCCGATCGTTCGAAAAGGGCAAGAACAGACAGGGTGGGGCTGGATCAGAGGGGGAGGGGGTGATTTTTCATTTCTCGATGCCACGGCTTGCCGACAATAGACGCGTGTCACGATGTTGCAGCTGCTTTTGCCACTGTATTTGTCCCGTGCACATGGCACGCGGGCCAATGACGCGCGTGACCGTGCCTCGCAAGATCGAAACAGCTCTCGCTGTACCAAATTGGGACCGAGAACTGTTTCGCGATTCTTTTAATTTTTCCAAGCACCTAATAAAACAGCCAGCGAAAATAAAGAAATGAACAAAAATAGCACTGGGTGGAGGCGGCAATAACTCGAGACGCAGCCTCGGCTCGTTATTACAATACATTTTAAAATGAATCGCGGCCGTCAGGAACGAAGAGAAGATAATGGCGGACGTCTCGCGTGAGCTATGATCGCGCAACCGCAAGTCCCGCGCGGGGAAAAGTATCTTGTTATTGTTATTTATGTTACGATCATGAAGCGAAAGAATGGAGGAGCGGCACGGTTCTGGCGCCGATATTGCCGGGAAAGAAAAAAAGCGGGAATAAAGAGGGGAAAAAAAGGAGGAAGAAGGAGGAAGAGGAAGGACGAGAAAGTTGGTGTGTATTTCATAGCCGCGGCGCACGGCGGTTTCGCCAACGGCACCGGGGAATCACGGCGTTCACCGTCTCCGGCTACGAAATTCGCCGGAACAGATGCGACTCCGGCCGGTACAATGATGTCGAAATAAATCAGTTTATCGAGACCAGGTAGGTGGGAACCTCTCCGCTCTGTACCTACACTGGTCTACGAGGCATTGTGTCTCGCGTTCGATCAGTGACTCTCAATCGTCGCGGGATCGCTCCGTTCACGAAATAGCACGGCAACCAGGGAAACGAACTTTCCGACGCGCGACAAACGCCTCTGCAGTCTTTAAAAGCGTTCCTTTGTAACGCTGACTTCGCCTGCTACTGTCCACGAACAACCACCCCCTTTGTTTTCCGGTAGCCAAAAAATGCGAGAAGATGCGTTTGTCTTCGAACAAGTTTGCCTCCCGATCGGCGCGGACTTCGCAAAGAAGATCTTTTCAAAGAATGCGCTTCTTTGCTTCGTGTCTGACGGTCGTGCTTGCCGAGTTGCATCAGGGGGATGAAATAGAGTTATCCTCTAGGATAACTTTTTCTTCGAGACTTCTCCTGAACAGTTTCTACTTTTCCCACTCGATACGTCGAGTCTGAAGCAGCGAAACGAGCTGGTAGATTTTCTAGACGAACGTTGATAACACGGCGATCGATCAATTCACAGGAAAAAGGAATTGTGTAAAGAGAAACCCTGACACGCGAGACTGGTTCCCCAGCCCCCCGTCTACCTGACATTTAGCTTTGACTAGTCCGATATTTGCCGTAGGACAAAATCCGTCGGAGAGATTTTATCTGTCCCTTGGATTCTTTCCAATATCGATCCGAGCCGGCCCCGTAAGGCGGCAGCTGCCGGGCTCATCGCAAACTTCATTAAGATCGAGTATCATTTAATAAGTTCGAAAGGAGCACAATAAACCGCTGAATTTCCCTCGAACTCGAGCGCGTTCGATAGCCGATATTAATTTCTCGAAAGCGCGGCCAGACTCCGCGCGAATCGATTACAACGTGGCCGAACCTGAAATTTAACGCGTCCGCTGTTCGCCGAAATTTTGCGGGAACGAAATCTCCGGCACCGATGCACACGCGTTCAAATCTCCGGAGTTTCGGCTCGGAAGTTCACGAAATTTTCGCGCTTGCGAAAATATCGTTCGAATCGTCGCATCAATTTGGAAAAAATTGAGAAAATTCTTCTTTTTCCAAGGTACTTCTAAATGCATTGGTCAACCTAGACACAGTCAACCGAGGGTTAACGACCGATCCGTTCGTTCCATTTATCAACTTAATTATCCAAGACTGCGTACCCTTTCGAAAGTGGTAGACCAGAGGAAACATAAACACTTCAATGAAGAATTATGGATACGGAGTGTGCAGATACAGTTACAGCATGTGCAAGTATTTAAAACACGATAAAATGTCTAATAATATTCACCGAGATGCGTATCTCCTGCGAAGCTCGATGAAATCATTAATGGAAGAAACACGTTTTCTACTACTTCCTGTTTGTTTCCCACGAGGGTACATAAGTAATACGCAAGTAACACATAGTAACTGCCACTGTTGTTCTATTTATATCGAGGAATAATGTCGCTATGATTTATAGGAGCGCAGATGATTTTCTTATCCTACAGGATAAGTTGGATGACTCGAATCATCTGTATCGGTCAGCATCGATCAAGATCAAGGCGGAGAGCGAAGCAAATTCTTTCTCCATAATCCGTAGATCCGAGGAAACAAATGTGAATAAGGAGAGGGAATGATCGAGGGCGTTATGGCGGTGATAAAACATATTCGGGCGCTCGCTGCGGCACAATGGGGTCGGCAGGCGACGCGCTGTTCTGAGATATAGAATCTAGCTGAACAAAACTGTATTCATTTCACATTTCATTTAAACATTTAGCTTTGAAACTTTCGAAATGAACAATTTATTTTCGAGGTTGCGGCCAGGTTTTTATGGGATCGCTGTGTGTCATTTTTCGCGTTGACGTTGTCGCGCGTGCTGAGAAACGAGGGAAATCCTCGCTCGGGACGACGCATCCTCCCGTCGGCTGAGAAGCCACCGTGTCCTCGACCCTTCTTAGAAGAATCCCGCATTAATTTATATCTGCATACGCCATTATTATGTTAATCGCGGCGGCAACCCAGCCAGAGCGTCGGACGTTTCGCGGCTCCGAGGTGTTCACGATTAAACGCATCCCCGGCAAAGCCATGGGAAACTCGACCGCAAGGGCTTTCCATCTGCGAGAATCGTTTCATCGTTCCAACACCGGCGAATCAATGTTTTCCACTCCGGTCGTTCTTTTTTTCAAAAACACTCGTCGCAAGATCAACCCCTCGAACGAGTCTCTCGTTGTCTCCTTTCACGGGGACAAATGGAGCAATTAGAGGACCTACGTGTGTTAATTTATGTCAGAATTAGACTGCGGATTTTGTGGATATACAAAAAACAATTCAAGCTTAAGAGATTGTTTCGTGGAGAGACTTTCTGGTTCTCTGTGCTGTTATTGAAGTTTCGACCATCCGAGACAACCATGTGCCTTAACAGAGTTTAAAAATCCCTGAATGCGCCCGCACCTATTGTCCGTTATAATAGCATTCGATAAAAAAAACGTCTGCCCGTATACGCGGTCCGCTTTGCGTCGACACCTTGGACAAGCGTCTATTTTCTAGCGGATAGAGGATACCCTCATGAGCCAGTTGGACAGCAACGTCTTAATAATAATTCTCGACGAACGTCCACACTGGATGTTCTACCGCAACACTTCGAACCTCGATTCCTGCAGAATGTTTCGGCATCGATTCCGAATCCTTACGAATGGAGGACATTTCTTTAAATTGGGGTTAGTTCAAAGTCATCTCGGCTATTGGCAATCGGTTCGAGATCCCATGATCCTGCGGTTCCACCCCAGCCCCGGACGCGTTTCACGTGGAGCAGGATCGGCGGCGTTTCCCGTGGAATTAGAGTTCAATTTGCGAGGCTGCCGAGTTTCTTTTCCGGGACTCGTAAAAAAGCCTCGTAAAACGTACCTCGGGTTCCCTGCCCGTGGCCCAGAAACTGCCATGCCGGCGACCAATCCGTAGCTTCTTCCTCTACTTTCCCTCCCCGGCGTTACGTCGCTAACGATTTATTTCGACGAGCCTCTCACGGATTCGATATCAACGACTTTTCGGGCCCGGAGGCCACACCGGCAACCCTTCCACCCCCCCTACCCGGATTTGTCCCTTGTACACACCCGCCAGAAATCGGGGATGCGAAGAAGGAAGCGTCGGCTAACGGTTGACACGCGACGTGTCCTTTCTGCGGCCGCCTTTGTCGATGGGCGTTCATTCTGAAATTTGGGTTACTGAACCTGATTAACCCTTTCGCACGGTGGAGGCCGCTCGAGCGGAAAGAATCGCGGCGCGTTTTCTGGTCAACGGAATCGGACGCGTCCTTTCTTGGGTCAACGAATTCCTAAATGCTCCGTGGAGCACTCGCTCAGAAACTTGGCCCGTGGACCGACTCGTACATCAATTCCCTAAATAGCTGCCTGCCTGAACTCTTTCACATTTATTGGGTCGACTGTTGGAACAATTTGTTGTAACGAAGCTTCGACATGATTAGCAAGTCTGCGAAGCTGGAATTCGCGCAAACATGTCCACTCCGTAACGGTGTACATCGAATCATCCTACAATAAACATTCATTCCAAGGTTAAACTGCCAATGCTGACCAAAACAATCTACCACTCTCAGGTTAAGGGCTACGATACTGTAACGTATGCCATGCAAATCCGCTTGTTCTTAAAACTATGTCACACAAGAGAGACCTTCTGCCTTACAACCCAAAAATAAGATCAACATCTTCTGAGAAAGACTCATCCACAGCTGCTCGCAGCAACAATAACACAAACATTCATAATCATCAACTCCTTTAGCGTGGTTTTCTGAAACCTGAAAAGCACAGATTTACCCGTCCATTCCATTTCTACCAGTAGAGCACGCTACTTCGATAGAACTCGTCATTAATACAAATTCCCGGGACTTGAAAAAATCGTGAAACAGCAAAGGAGCTCGCGGAGCTGAGCCCCTGGGGCGCCAAAGGAATATACACGGCAAACTAAATTCCCCGAAGCTGACACATTTTCCGGTAGATTTTTCCCGGGCGAAACGATTGCGCAACGAGGAGCAATCGAAGAGAAGCCGGGCGCGTAACGAGAGAAAGCGTCATCGGGAAAGAGGAATCAGAAGAAGAAGGCGAAAAGCTTTTGCGTTCGGTCGAAGCAGGTTCGCAGCATCCCCTTGTTGCTTAGGTATCGCGCGAGGGGTTGTAGCTGTGGTTATTGCGCATGCTTGGTTCGTCCCTCTCCGTTCAACGCGCGATGTGCCCCCACCCTTGGGAACGCATCGAAATCTTTCGTACTCCGTCTTGTATTCGGTCAACTAACTCGGCTCGCTCTCTCTCTTCGTTACTCTCACAGTATCTTCTGTCTCTTGTACTTTCTCTCTCTCTCTGTTGATTGTCACGTAGAGAGAGAGAGAGATAGAGCGAGAGAGGGGAGAGGGAGACGCTCGAGTTCCCCTTTCCCTTTCCCTTGGCCGGCGATGGTCCTGGCCGTATCCTGGGTTCCCGCCATGACGAACGGGATGACACCCGAGCGGTGCCGAACAGCGCCGAATCGCGACCGACCGCCGAAACGCGGGCAGCTGCGACTCCGCACGGACAAAGAATACTCTTGGAGCATACAGTCACCGCGCGGCGAGCACACTCACCACGGGGCAGTCCGCCGAACCAAAGGTATCTACAGTGTTTTGATGCGTGCTCGTGAGGCCGGCCGACGGTGTCCGGCCGTGAACACGTATCGTCGTCCTCCTCGGTGTGTATGTATATCTCGGTGTACAGTACCTTCTACACGGACCCGCCGGAGTGATAAAACGTTCTCTACGTATACCGACCGACCGTCGAAGAGACCGAGGGGTTGCAAAGCAAAGCTCCCGTTGGATTTCGAACGGAGTTAACCGAGTGAGAATATACATAACGGGTGAGAACGTAAAACCGATAGATAGCGAGAAAGAGAAACGGGATACGTACGTGTGTGCGGTGTGTTTCTTAGGCGAGTTTCCGATCCGTGGGCCTGGTCAAAACGAATAAGGTGAATCGTCGCGGAGAAAGCGTTGTTCGGGTGCGTTGCTAATAACCTGCACACACGTGTCGCTGTCCTCAGGGGTCTGGCCAGCTCCGTAGGAGCAACCTCCGCAACTGTGGAAATATAACAGAGTGTCGGACCCGGATGATTATACGCTCGCGAAGACAAGACGAAAGTCGGGAGTGACGAAATCACAGTTTCCACGGTATCGTTCGCGAGTTATTAAACGATTCAAAGTCGGCCAATAGCGGCGCGCGAGTTGGGCCTCTGTCCCTCGCTCGGTACGTCACTGTGCGCGCTCCCTCTAACCTGACTTACGCGCGCCACTATTGGCGGATCGGAGTATACGTAGTTTTTCATCGTGGTGATTGTGTGTTTGAAAAATGGAGTATCCGATTTTCGTCTTGTTTTCGCTCGCAGAATTGATCGCCGACTAGGAGTATCTATTGCACGATCGGGGGCTCTGCATGTATACGCACGGTGATACCGTACGGAGGAACAGTGGGGAAACGGAGCGACAGTTAAATCGAAGGGCCAGGATAGGGGGCCTGGGGAAATTAGGGAGGGAAGCAGTGTCGAATGGTTTTCGAGGTTATAGTTCGCCGATCTGGTGCCGGTGATCGTGGATAAAGGTTTACGAATCCTATATTACCGATCGAGGGAAAAATTTTGGGGACGTTACGTCGTCGCTGGCAGCGGGGCTAGTGAAACGGTAGTGGCAGCTCGGCAACGACAGCGACAGCGACAACGGCAACGACGGCGACAGGCCGACCGGACGGGTGGAGTGTACAGCAAGAGGGAGTGAGCGCGCGCGTAGGATCACTCTCGCTTTCGTTCGGCTCTGGTTCTCTCCGTCTCTCGTTCCCTCTTCTGTCCTTCTCTCTCTCCTTCTCTTTCTGCTACTTTCCTTTCTCCCTTGCTCGCCAGTCACGAAGACCGGAGAGAGAGCGAGAGAGAACGATTGCGGGATGGAGATGGAGCTATTCGCCAAGGAAGAAAGAGAGAGATAGAAAGAGTAATAAAGAGAAAGAGAGAGACAGATCGTCCAACCGAAGAAACCGAGAAGGAGAAGGGTAAGTGCGCGAGTCTGTAGTTTCCGTGGATATGTGCGCCCGTTGGGACGAAACTGTTCGGTAAAATGCATTTCAATTACGCCAATTGGATTACTGGATCGCCATCGTCGTCGTTGTTGTTGTTGTTGTTGATATCGTGAAGCTGCCTCAAGGGAAGCATGGTGTCTGCTGGCAAGGACCAAGGCTTGAAAGAAAATGGAGGATTCGTGAGGAGTTTCTCTGCTGCAAGTAAATTCTTCTTTGGTACTGCGATATAAAAATGCGGAAGTTGGCACCCGCGGCACGTTTCCGTCGTCCTGGCCTCCTTGCTACGTCCGCTGATCATCGCCACCACCGCCATCACCATCGGCACCACCTCTACCACAATCTCACCACCACCACCACCACCTCTTCTACTACCACCACCACCACCATCACCACCACCACCACCACCACCACCACCAACCACCACCACCGCCACCACCACCACCACCAGCAGCACCACTACCATCGCTGCCACCACTACCATTGCCGTCAACGCCTCCTGCTAGCCGGCGGCGATGCACGGTAGTGTCCTCGAGCACGGCGTGCACGCATCGTGCTGCGAATGTTTCACGAGTCTCGCGCGGTGCGTCAGACAAAAACGCGTTGTGTCGTCGTGAGAGACAAGTGACGGGCCAAAGTGCATCCCTTCGAGAATTCTCCCGGTGTTTTCGAGACTCGGCTCAGACGCTTCGTCGATGCCACGCGTAGTGTATGGGAAACAGGTTCTTAACGTTTCTTTTTCTCTCTAACTTTTATATATCGAGCGCACGCACACGCACACACACAAATACACACCCACACACACACAGATATCCCCGTCACACGTAAAACGTGCGAGAAATCTTTCTTTTTCGTGTTTGTTTGTTGTTATTTTGTTGGTTTTCTGCCCTTCATCCCCGCCTGGGCGAACTGAACCTAACCTAGCCTGTCTGACCGGCTAGAACAAACGATGCTTTGGTAAACACCATTATCGACTACGGACACGCCGTGGTCGTTCCTCGATGCTCTACAGTTCGAAAAACCGTTGCGCAAGTGCTTGGAAAAGAATAGAGGAGGAACGGTATCCGAATTTTCCCTCCTGTTGTTCGCGCGTTTGTGTTATTCCTCGACGGACGGTTTGTTGTGTCTCGATCCGGTGCGAGAGGTGCGTCGATCGTCGCGCGTGGTGCGCGGCACGCTTCGGCGAAATTTCGGCCGTTTTCTCCGAGTTTGGGACTCTGTACTTGTTCGGGGCCCGCCGAGTGTGCCATCGGAAGTGGGATTACACATGATATCGTGTGGAGACGGGTTTCGGAGTGTGCACCGCGAAAGGATAAAGGCACGAGCGATTGTCGGCCGTGTGTACGCGCGTGTGTTTGCGTCTGGCCACAAAAGGGAAAAATACGGGCCCGGGGTAATAACGTGCAATTTGCAGTTTACGCGATAATAATCGGCGCGTACGCACGCGATCGACTTCGGGGATCGTTAAGGGCGGCATTTAACCGACACACATCGGGCCTCTCGGTCCTCCCTGGCCGTAGGGGAAAGATCGATATTCCGGAATATGGACCGGCGGCGTTCCCGCGCCGATAACGGAAATCGCGATAGTGTCTCTTTCCACGGGGTCGTGCAGTTCCCTTTTCGAAATTAACGATATCGCGAACAACATAACGTAACGTAAAATTCTCTGTCTGGGTCTCTCGTTTCGCAGTCGCGAACGCGCGATCAATTGCCCTTTCTCTTTCGGCTCTATTCCTGTCTCGTTCCTTTTTTCCTCGGGTTCCCTTTCCTGTGGGTGTTCCTTCCTTTTTTGTGTCGGCGAGAGAGCCGCGTTAGGGGGTGGTCGGGGAAGGGGACGAGAGGTGGGGGGCAAATTTCGGCCTACGGAACGGTGGAACGGTTCGGAACGGACAAGGAACCAACGTCGTGGACCGCGAGAACAACGGGCGCCAAGAGATTTACGGGCACGCACAGTATCCCTTTTACCCGTTCCCTGGATTCGTTTCTTTTTCTCTTTTGCTCTCTCTCTCACTCTCTCTCGCGGTCTCGCGCTCCGTCTCTCTAGGATCTTTTTTTTCCTCCATTTCTGCGTCTCTGTTTCTTCAGACCCTCTCGGTCATAGCTGTCGGAATTCTACGCGCGGGCTCGCCGCCGGCACGCTCGAAAGGGTTGCCGGCGAAGTTGGCCGCGAATCGTTTCCAACGAACGCCAACGGTTCTCGCGAAACGCGTGCGCCGATCGCGACGCGGAAACTTCGCGAAACAATCGGTCGTTTTGCACGCTTGCGACACCGAGAGAAAGATTTTTCGCGTTTACTCCGTGTTCCGGTCCCTCGATAACCCGCCCGGTATTTGCCTGTCCGCGATACGGAATCTTTATTGAAGTCCTTTATGGCACTCGCACCGCCGTGGGACCCGCGAATTTAGACTGTGTGTACATACTGCGGTTCGCATAATTCTGGTCTCCGCTAGTTACAAAACTAGATGTCCTCACTGATAACAGCATCGTATGATCGAAAGTGGATAATTATTTATCGATGTACATACTGAATAGAATTCTGTATGCTTCAATCTTCGGATAGCAGACTTTGTTGATAGACGGTCGTTTTACAGCTTTATTTATCAATTCTTTTACATACATTTTTCACATATTTCTTGTACCCTTTACATTATTCCTAACGAAGAGCCGATTCGAATAAACCGCTATAAAAGAATATGGATCAGCGACAAATCTTGATGGTGCAACAGTTGATCGAAATGATTCTCGAAGTAGTCCAACATCGTTTACCTCGACGGTGGTGGTGCTTGCCGGCAATTATGTATGAACGAGGAACTGAAAAATGGAACGGCAGTTGCGTACGGTTTTTCGAGCCACGCCGATAAAGAAACCGACTACACAGAGCGACTGTGGCCAGCCGGACCGACAACACCTGTCCAACACGAGGAACAGGTATCGACGCGAATGTTTCGGACGATTCGGGTCGACAGACAGGAGTACGCGTATTTTCGTTTTGGTTGATTATTTTCTTTCTTTTTTCCTCGTTCTTCCCACCGCGTCGCGTCCATTCTGTTGTGCCCTTTTTCGAAGCCCGCTGCGTGGGCTGTCGGACGTCGTTGCGCGCATTAATCCGTGGTTTAGCGAACCAATTTAAATATCAGCGGCGCGCTCGACGCAATTTTATATCATTTCCGATATCATGTGCTTGTGTGGGTGGGTTTAGCAGTGCGCCCGCCCCCCTTACCCCCACCACCGTCTCTCCACCACCTCGCCGCGGACCGTTACGCACCTCGACACGAGGATACTACAACGACCACTACGGACCGCCGCCGCCGCCGCCGCCGGTTTTCGATACGACGACGCTTCGTCTTCGTCGCTCGTCGCTCGACGTCGCCGTTGACGTCAACCGCGACGATCGACGACGACACAGAGTTTCTCGGTCCCTCGTGATCGTCGACGAGTGGTCTCTTTCTTTCACGGGGCTCGCGTGTGATCGGCCGTCGTGACGACGTTGCGCGTACTTGCGGTATATCCCGTGAAAGTGCGCGAGCGCATGCGCTGCACCGCGCGCCTTCGTACCCGCGCACGTGCGTGCGTGTGCATATACGGTACGCCGCGTGTATTGGGTGGGACGATAGTCACTGATCTCGGGGGTGAGCTTTCCCGCTTAATTTTTGAAATTTTGAACGGCACGCACCAGACTCCCCTACTCTTCGAACAGGACACTGTTTGGAAAGACTGCACAGATGCACTTTATGCGACAAGATACGTACAGCGAATGTACAAAGAATTGTTTGAAAGGATACTAGGACGCACGAGGAGAACCTAATGGATTTGAACTGCTTTGTTCCTCGACGTGTTTGGATAAGCGAGGTTGAACTGCATTTAGGTAGCTGCTGTCACGTATGCGTGACCGCTCCGATGCAGTCGTCAGTCTTATTTAGGACGTGACTTCACTGTTTTTAGGGTCATTGTACCAACTTCGCGTACAGATTTTTAACTCGTGTCCGGCGAAGTGTCCGCTGGCAAGTCTCGCTTTGATGAGTTACTCTTGCGTGGACAAACGGGTACACAGATACCCACCGGGTCTTGCGTTTATCGCGGATTTTTATGTTCTAAAAATATCACGGAACTGCTCGGCGTATGTTCGTCCTTCGAACACTATGTTACATCGATTTAGAATTGGCTCTATCTCGTTAGGGGTTGTTCGAAAGAAATTTTTTTATGAATATCAGTCACACGAATGAATCGAGTAGAAGGCGACAGTTTCATCTGGTCTATGACATTATCCGAAGAATACTCCACTCCCTCACTTGCAAAACAAAGACCCACCCGACTTCAAGAATGCTTCGATGTATTTGTATAATTCATCGAGAACCTCGCAAAATATATTTTCGACAAAGAAAGAGCACAACTCGGTCGCTCGAGGTACGGAGATCCGTCGAACAATGGCTAGACTATTCGTTGTTCCTTGCGCTTCTCACGTTCTCCGTCGATCCGCGAAGCGTAGTTTCTCGCGATAATCACTCGGGACACCCTGTATACGGGCAACGGCGTCCGTCCAGCGCACCAGCTGTGGTCCGCTTTACGAGGGGCTGCGTGTGTGAGCGAGCGGGTACGTGCTCGCGTGCATACGCTCGATCCTCGTGTTCGTGCGCGAATCAGTGCGCACTCGAGTGCGTTTTGTCTGGCCGGCCAGCGAGCAAAGCAGCAGCTCTACCAGCACCGGCACCGGTACGCAGTGCCGTAAAAGCGTCGCGTCGCTCTACCGACCCACGGGACCCGCGTCCAGGCGATTTCGACGCCGGGTACGCGCAGCAACAAGTGACCCGACCGGCGACGACCTTCCTGCCGCGACTCCTCCTGGGAAAGCTGGGTCTCCCCGGGTTCTCTGGGTTCCCTAGGTTAGGTAGAAACGGACCTTTCACGGTGCAGAGCTTCTACGTGTTCTTCGAGTTTGCAGGTTCTCCCCAAAAGAATTCCCCTGGGTTTGCGTTGGTTCGCCGGATTTCTGTGAGTTTTCAAGGTTTCCGCGAGTTGCCCGTGTTTCCACGGGTTTTCTGGGTTCTCTGGGTAAGGGATGGGTGCAGGGCTTCTGCGGGGTCCCCGAGTTTGCGGCTTCTCCGAGTTTGCAGGTTCCTCGAATTTAGATGTCCCCCGGATCTGCGTTTCTTCCCCAGATTTCTGCGAGTTCCCAAGGTTCCCGCGAGTTGCCCGTGTTTCCACGGGTTCCTCGAGTTCCCCAGACCCGTCCTTCGGGCGAGTCCTCAAGGTGTAACCGGTTCACCCGGCTCCGAGACCCGCGCACCGTTGACGAATCGGTGCGGATCGATAATCGGCGGAACGCCTCGGCCTAACGGTGCGTCTCGACGCTCTCTGCGACTGCACCGCCGTTCAACGAGAGCTTATCAATGGCGTAGTATGCCCGAGAGACCACCGTAGTCCCTCTATCTCTGTCTCTCTTTCTCTCCGATCCTCTTTCTCCGCGGATGAATAAGTTATAGCCCGCGACGATGCTAGCAATCGGCTGCCACAAAAACAGTATTGTTATGACTCGAGTAAGTGGATGACGTCAGTTATCACGGCCTCTTTCTTCGCTATTTATTGCTACTTAACACGGGAGTAAATACTGCTTTACGATCACCGCGTGCCACCGTTTTTCGCCTGCGGTCTCCTTTATGTGTCCTCTCTTTCTCTCGATCTTGCTCCGCGATCTCTTCTTGTCTTTGCACGCGGAGAGAATTCATTGATGCAGCAGCACTTGGAGACCGCACTTCTTCTCTCGGCTTTACGGATTTACTGTGCGAATCTTAGAGGATCCTCGAATTTTCGTGGATCTACCCTTGAACACGACAGCATCCCGTATGACGAATCGCAACTTTTTCTAGTTTTGGCGTTATTAACGCAAGTCGGCCGTACAACGGTAAAAAAAGTAGTTCCAGCGATGTGCTGTAACTCTATCCCGTCGATTAGGCGTAGTGCGCTGGTGCTCTTCGATTTGATCCTTATTTCTATTTGAAACGTGACCGAATGTTGAACCGAACGCATACGAATGCGTCAACGATGCGATAATTCTCGCTTGACGAGTCTCGATTACAGTGACTGAATTATTCGGATTTTTCCGAGTGATTGTTCGGCAGTCAACGTACTACCGGAATCACTCGGATGTTGGGTCTACAATTTGCGAGAATGTTACAAAAGTTATTATGTATCAGGGGAAGCTTCGTCTTTTCTATTCAATCTTGTATTACGGAATAAGTGGTTTGAATGTTGTGTGATCTTTGCATTGGCGTGGCACTCGACGTGTTGATCGGTGAATCTGAAGAATCCACATTGGTCGAGGCTCTCCGAGCTAGAAGCACAGGGCACCGAATCCGTCGAACACGCCGATGTCGGCATGCGCTCGGACGAGAACGCGTGCATTCGTGCGGCCGCGTGTACGAATCGGTCCCTGTGTGTGCGTGTGCGTGGGACCTTGAATCAAGCAGCCTTTGTCGCGAGAGCCGAGAGCGGGCGCGGGTGCGCGCGCTCGCCACCACGAGGTCGGCGAAAGTGTACCCGAAGCTTTTTTGCTCTGAGCCGCCGCGAGAGGAGAGCTCTTTCTTTTCTCTTTTTTCTCTCCTCCTTCTCCTCCTCTTCTTCTTCTTCTTCTTCTTCTTCTTCGTCTACTTCTTCCTCCTCCTGCTCGTCGAACTCCTCCTCGCGTTTCCTTTTTTCGAGGTAGCGAACAACGGGGCGCGGGGTCGGACCCGACCCGACCCGGCCCGGCTCTCGGCCGTTCGACCGGCCAGGCCGACACCGCAGGCTCTCGAACCGCCATTTTTGCACGCCGTAATGCCGGAATTAGCGCACCACGACGCGGCGTCGCGAAAACCGAAAAAGAGTTAACCCTTTTGATACACGAACGACGGCTTATAGTCGTCCAACTTTGAACGGCCGAGTGCCAACGAGTATAGAACATTTGAAAAACGTTTCTCCAGAAAATATTTCTACAACCTCACGAATTGTGAAAGCGAAAGTCTGTAATCTGTAATTGTAGCGTTAAATTCGCATTGTCTGGGATCCGGAAGTGAAATTATTACGGTAGAGAATCGACCCGGGCACGCCGAACTGCTCGCGATCGAAATCCTCTGCTCCAACGCACACCCCACCGTTTCAAAACCGTTTGGCAAGTGTTCAACGCGCCTCCGAAGGAGGTAAGACCTTTGTGCATCCCCGGCTTCGTTCCATAAATCAGCCGGCTAATGAAAATAACGAATTTCCATATACGACATTGAACCTGTCTGCGCGAGGCAGCTAACGCGACCGAGTACATCATCCAAGGCTAAGGGAACACTAAATCAAGCGTCGCGAGTGGACGTCCATATCGTAAACGGTCTCGAGAGGGGCAAACGCTGATTCCCTGGACGGTAACGGCCCCGACAAAAACGTCCCCCCGATTAGATACCAGAAATCTATTAGCGAGTACGAATCAGGAAGCCGCAGCGCGACCCACCTCTCTTTCTCTTTCTCTCTTGCCATTCATCGTGGCGAAACCGGCAAAAAATCGGTCAGGGAATCGCGAGCACAGACACAGGGGTCCGAGAATAATTATTCGGGGCCCGGTTCCGCTTATCTCCGTTTCCGCGGACCGGTAAACACGCACGATAACGAACGGGTTACCCATTTTCTGTTGAACTCTTTCGATACGGCGCGGCGGCCTTGTTCGCGAATGCTTTACTACGGCACGGGACAATTTCAACGTGGACGACACTTAAGTTGCAACATAAAATAAAGGAAATAACCACCGACGCAATCGAGAAATTTTCTCGGGGTCGAATTGGGAAGTTTCTAAAGTTCCCACACTAGAAATTGCAGTCGGATCGGGCGAGGATTCGTCATCTCATCGCGTGATTACAATCTTATTCAACGCTGGACGACTGTAGTCGCCGTTGGTATCGGAAGGGAATTTATTAAGCTTTTTAGATACAGCACAGACACTGAAAATAGTAAGAGAAATCTTTGGGCGACGGGAAGTCTAAAGGTTACTTTTACTTGACTATTTATTGTATTGATAAACTTAATCGACCCAATGCACGAATCGCCTGGTCGTGACCTCGGATGCAACGTATCGTGTGAAAGTCACATAAGGAATAGACGCTTGTAAATTCAGAAACTTCGTTGTGCCATACGGAAATAATATTGCAATAGTTAGCAAAACTTCTCCGAGTTTGCACGAAACTGGAAGCATCTATCAATTTCTTTTCTGAATCAGTTTAGTAGATCAGACATAATACATCCGCAATACACATTCGTACACCATTTTGATCGTGAATGCACGAAATCCGCTGTCTGGGTACAGTGCAAAGAGGAGGGAACGATAATACAGACTACTTGTATCCAAAGCATACTCGATCGCACAACATCAAGCAACATTATAGTATCTCGCAAACGCCGACTACAATCCAATCATCTCTCGGAATTGCATAGCGCAAATCATACTCTGCAAAATCAACAGTGAAATTATAGTCGCACGCGGGCGAGCCTCACAATTTTATGCAAATAGCCGACTATAAATAGACCCGGCAGATGCATTTCATCCCGGCGTTCAATTAATCGAACATTCACCTAAAAATATGCGCGCATCTGCCGAAAACAAAGCGCCACTATACTTTCCGCCAACGGGCAGCCATTTATTCTTTCTACACCTTGCGGTACTGCATAGAAATATAGTATATATCTCTCTCTCGAAAAAAAAAAAACAGAGAGAAAAGAAACAACGGTAGACAGACTCCTAACTTCAGAGAAAGAGGAAGAGAGATTTTCTCGATTCCGAGGAATTATAATTATTTCGAGCGAAGTAGTTAGCGGCGTCCCGACGTATATCCGCGCACAAAAGCTCTCGGCAAGCCCGTGCACGCGCCCGTGTGCGTCTGTGCGTCTGTGCATCTGTGCATACGTCGCGCTCTCGCGCACACGTTTCGTTAGCTCGGCTTTTTTCGATGGCGCGCAACTCGTCGCCGTCTAATATTAATTCCAAGCGCGCGGAATCTCCGATCTCTTTCTGTTGGCCAGCTGGGTTTGCACACGCGGCTTCTGGGAACCGGCGTCCTGCGTTCCGCCGACGAAAGAATCCGACGACGACGGGATATATCGTTCGTTCCTTCGTTGGTTCGTTGGTTCGTTGGTTCACTGTCTGTCTCTGCATCAAGCTTCTCTCGCAACGTTCGCTTCTCCTCCCGCCGCGTATTGAATTTTTCTGCGCGCGTACAAAGCGGGCCTACCGCTCGATTCGACGAAAATGCAACGCCGAGGCGCCGCGCCAGCTGTTCTCTCCTCTCGGCGACGACGACGCCTCTTCAGAAACAAGCTCTCGCTCTCTCGCTCTCTCCCCCCTCCCTCTTCTCCACCCCTCTCTCTCTTAGTTCCGGCGTACGACCCCGACTCTTCAGCTTTTCCAAATTTCGTCTCGTCATCGTTCCGGACCGAGCGTCTTCTTCCGCGCCCAGCTATCGATCTGCGCCCGCCCGATTCGATGGAATTCTCGCCCCTGTCGCGATCGGAAAACTCATCGACGCATTCTTCATCCTGTACAGGGTGGCTCGAAAATTATCAGAGTGACGCTGCTCGTACACCCGCTTACCGCGTTTCTTTCAACAGTTTTACCGTTCTCCCTGTATTTCTTTCAACGATTTGTTAATGTTCCTCGAAAAATATTAGAAAATTTCTCTGGATGTCCATTCTTTGCAAACGTATTAAATACAGAAAGGTTTTAAATAATCTATACATTCTGATTGACCACGTAAGGGTCGATGGTTCAAAAATAGTACAGACCTACTCCGAACGTCCATTCAGCCCGAATGTTCAGTTAAAATTAATGTTTCTTTTCGAATTCTTTCATGGCACTGGCGGGAATGTGTCCACTCTAAACTATTTCTGAATTGCTCGATGAATTCCTGTTTTGCTAGAAGTAATAGCGTCATGTGAGAGAAGCACCGAGTTTTTCGAAGAAATGTTGCTGCAGAGAATAGATTGTTTGAACGTGGTCTTCCTGTGAGGTCCATATCGAGTCGGAGCGATCGAATGGTCCGCGACCGGTGTCTGATTCGAACGGAATCGAAGTCGGGGAGATAGGTTTAATTTATATCGCGCGTTTCCAGGACTGCTGGAACGATAAAACATCCCGGCAGAAGTTGGAAAGTTTCGCGTCAGCCTGGCAAGACGGACGCCGATACGAGACCGATCGATTTCCAGCCGCGTTTCCAACCCGACGACGATTTATACACGTTGGAAGCCGTCGGTCGTCGTCGGTGGCGGATTACCAACTTCTTCGAATTTCTTCCCAATGCGACGGTGGTCGATCCCTCGATTCTTTTTATCGAACGACTAGGAACGCGACCGAGCATCTTTTGCCGAAGCACACACACACATACAGGGTACTATCGGGGCCTCAGCCAGTTCCACGACCTTTAAAGACTAAAGTTCGCGGCATTCGGTCTAGACTAGATTTATAGTCTTCCAGGAAAGTTCAATCGCCTGTGGCCTGCGTGCACAGGTGTTTCGACATCCAAGTCAGTGGATCCCCTGATCACGAGACTCCTTCTTCAGGCTTCTAATGGGAACGTCTTCGCTTCGATAGTTAGCGATTAGAGTCTGCGACGCATTCATTAGTAACCGCGGCCTTCACTGCTCTTTCGCTTATTTGGTATCTGGTGGTTGCTTTATGGACGTCATCGGTAGTCCTAGCTTTCTTTTGGAGTCTATCTTTCCGACTCTTTTAGCCAAATTGGTGATCCTTCAATTCCTGGATTTGCTAGCTTCAGAGATTTATCGGGCACTCTACCTGTAGGCAATCTGCGTTTCGTTTTCTAACAAACTATTACATTCACAAACTATTGAACTCAAATATAAATATCAACGTACTACACAACTATTAGCAGAGAAATACTTTACTCAAGGGTCGCTATCAATCTGAGAAGAAGAGGTCTTCTCACGGAATTAAACAAACTCACGATTCACCAATTAACCTCGGAGCCTCTTTAATCCCCGTCAAATTGATCTCTCATCAAAATTGGAGGGTCCACTCAGCATCCCTTGTTGATACCTTCGAAACCACCCCCGCGAGAATATCCCCAACATTCAGGTCGGCGAGGCGCCCTAATTCCAACAACATCTAGCCCGCAATACCTACGAACTAGCTGCACAGAAACACCTTTAGGATTTCGAAATTTGCAGATATTCATCGCTATAAATCACTAAAACATTGAAACTACCCTTTCACAAATATATATCCATCACCCAGGTGATTGAGGTATCCTAATTCCAACAGCATCTGGTCCACAGTATCTGTGACCCACACAGAAACTTTTTCAGGATTTCGTGTTTTGCAGATATTGAGCGCTATCAAACACTGAAACATTGAAACTATCCTTCCAAAAATGTATCCATGACCCAGGTGATTGGGGTACCCTAATTCCAACAGCATCTGGCGCAGAGTATCTATCGACCCACACAGAAATTTCTTTAAGATTCCGAAATTTGCAGATATTGAGCAGTATCGAACGCGAAAATATTGAATCAGCGTCGCTGCTATAGGCGTACGGGTTTTGTGCCGGTGCGGGACGGTTTTGTAGGTCACGAACCCCGTTTGCATCTTACCTGAACACCCGCGCAACCAGTTTCCCAGTGGCCAAAGGTCTCGAGCGAGCAAGGTCAGGCCACGTGTCGGAAGCGCGAAATGCTTGAAACGCGCGCGGGAGGAATCCTCCGGGCCGGGCCGGGCCGGGCCGGTTTGATTTCGCGCGCGCGGTGTGTGCTGCACTGTGCGCGCGTTCGCGATCAGCACAAGCGAAAGTGCAAACGACAGTGCAAGTTTCCAACGATAGCGAAAGCTCCGGCGGGCACACACAGCTGTAGTAAAGCTATTAGAGAGAGTTTTGCGGCTGGCGCGTCACGACCACGCGAGCGGGCTGGAAAACCGTCGTCCGTGAGATAGCGAGAGCTGTTGCACTCTCTATGTACAACCGGGCATTATGTACATCCACCAGCCGTGCAAAAGCGCGGTGTGTCGCCGTGTCTGTGTGTACGCAACTCTACGTATGCATGTGGGCGCGGATGTATTCGAGTGACGGCCCAGACACACACGAGCGTGCCGGATCTACGTGTTACACGAGCCCGGAGTTTCAGTTCTCGCGCGCGTGTTGCATGTACGCGCGTTGCGAACGACGAGAGAAACCTGCGGAGAGAGGAAGAGCAAGGGAGGGGCGGGGGAAGAGGGGTGAGGGGTGGGGCTAAATGCCGGTCGATATCTCACGGAGGGCCAACATCGGTTTTCGACGATGGCTTCGAACCTCTTCTGAACAACGAAACGAGCAATCGAGAGTTGGTAGGATAAGGACGTAGGGGATGAGCTCTTGTTGATTACGGGGTTGAAATTAGCGCCCTTCTGATGGTAGGGGTGGTAGGTTCTAGGTGTTTCGGGAGGTATTGGTTCGAGGGGTGGTTTTCAGTACTTGACCTTCGGAGGGGAGTTGGAGATGGTCTTGCTGTGGGTGGGTCTGTTTTGATCGAAATCTTAAAGGGTTACACGTTGATTCAAATGTTTCAATCGCTGCTTTTGTGTCGATCAATTTTATAATGAATTGGTGAAGCTGGATTGGTTCGATGTTCTTACGGCGGGTAGGTCTGCTTCGCGTCCAGATACTTCAAATAGTAGAAATATGAAATAGCAGAATTTGTTACTAGACATTTTCCTTTCGAGTTGATAACAAACTTGAAGTTTCTCGGTATCGATAGCAGGATCGTATTGAATGCGAGGCAGTTGCATCCTTATCAGGCTGCAGTTGTTGGGTAACAGAGAGTCAATTTTGACGAAATATTTTACACGAATGTCGTAATATTATATTTATTCCTCCTGCATCTGCCATATAATGCAAAATCTCTGTTACACAAATATTCTCCCATATTGTCGGTTATCAAGAACATGTCGCATATTTATGCCCATTTGACGTATAATTATTTTACCGACAAAATTTATCAGATCCATAAGAACGAATAATATTTCTAGTTTCCTCATACTACAAAGAACTCGCTTGTCAATAAAAGAACATTCTCCTGCAGAAAATTGTTCCAAAAGACTCTCTAAAAATATTAGGTGAAGTAAAAATGCCCACGAAGATGCACAGTCTCGTGATCGCACTAATTTCATGCGAGTGTCGTGCGTGTGTTGGTTTGGTTGGAGGGATAGTAACATCGGAAATAGCGTAGAGTGAAAGGCAGAGACCGCGAAGAGCTCGTAGCCATCGTCACCGCTCTAAGCAGCGTGAATGAACCGTCCCGGGGACTAGGGCACAACATTCGCGGGTATCAAAGCGAGCGAGTAGGTGTGCAGACACGCCGAACGTAATAGTAACCTTGGCTTAGCGATGGTCACGTTATGGTAACGTCTATGACACGTTCCCACGTAGTCGCGTGTCACGTTCTCGCTTACGATCGGCTCACGTGACCGCTGGCCAAAGGGGAGGGTTCGATAAATCAGCCTTGCCGACAGACTTTTCTTTACCTTGATATCATTTCTTTTTTTAAATCGGCTCTTCGTCACCGGCGACGGCGCTCGATGATTCCACGTCGTCCGCGTAAAATTATTCAAACGTTCAAGATCATCCATAAACCGCTATACAAATTTCTCTTTCGCAGTCTACAAACGTTCATGCTAGTTAATATTTTATTTACCAGTAGACTTTATGAGGATTCTTATAATCTAGATTTAGAGAAATGTTTTTAACCTATTTAGATTCATTGTACGTATCGTATTCTCTTCGATTCACTGAAAATATTTTTCTACAATTCTGACTGAAATGTTACTTTTATTGATACGTCTGAATGGGTTAAATAAATTGGAAAAATTAATTGAACGATCGAGAGGACAGTGTAAAGTACATTTGTAAAGAATTAGATCTCTGCGATTTGATTCCACGAACAAAAATATACCATCGGGTATGAAAATTTTAAGGAGTGTGTGACAGAGAGAGAAAGTGATGTTATGACGCAATTGATTTGCGTAGCGCGCGCTAATAATACGCAAGACAATTAACAGAGCGACCGTTCTTATCTGTTCCAGATCGTACAAATCAACCGCCTTCTAACAAGCCACATTAACCTCAAGTGATTTCTATTTTCTTACGAATCGCGAAAGAAGTAATTAGTGTGTTTATATCGACGATAACGAAAAGAGAAGAAAGACGAGGAAGAAACAAACAAACAAACAAACAAAACAAAACATACAAACAAACAAAAAAAGCAAAGAAGAAGAAGAAGAATATTCCAAGAGCTTAGGTTCGCGAGAGAGAGAGAGAGAGAGAGAGAGAGAGAGAGAGCGAGAGAGACAGAGAGAGAGAGAGAGAGAGAGAGAGAGAGGGAGAGAAAGAAGACAAAGGTTTAAGAGCTATAGTATCTAACTAGTGTACAAAAGTATATCTGAAAATAACTAGAACGAGAAGATAAGGGAAAACGTGGGAGGGGTAAGAAAGAAAAAGAAAACGAAAAAATAACTAAAAGTCCGCCAGTGCCAAATCGAGAGAGGGAAACAAGTTAACGAAAAAAAAAGAAAAAAAACGATTGTTGTACATTAAGAGAATACCGTGAAGATAAGAGGGAGAGCAGGAAAAGAATACAAACATCGCGCGAAACGACAAACCGTAAACCAAAGAATCTACCATTTCATTTTTTCTACTAATCAACTCAGCAAGTAACGATACTCAACTAACTCAGCGAGGACAGAGGAGCGAGATTAAATTAAAAAAAAAAAGAGGATCCCGAGAACAAACATCAACAACAGCAGCAGAGTAAAAAAGAGACACAGACAAGAGGTGTTTTCGATAGAGGGAAGGTCCAACTATAAACGTGATCACACACAAAAGGGGTACAAGGGTAAACAACGTTTTAAACATCATTTTTCTTTCGAGAGAGAGGGAGAGAGAGGACGCACCGACCAAAAGCAGTCCCATCCAAAAGGAGAGAGAGAGAGAGAGAGAGCATCACCGGCAGAGCCTGCGTATTTACTCCCAGAGAAACCGATCTACTTCAGTTCGTAGCCTAAACCTGTTGAGTACAAACGACAGAAATAGAATTATAGAAAAATTGCGAGAAAGTGCGAGTGAGCGAGCGAGCGAAAGACATAGTTAAACAGAGCATTGAGTACGTGAGCGAACGAGCGAAAGAGAAGAGAACTAGTGAATGAACGAGATCACCTAACGGAGACGAGGAAAGAAAACGATAGCTAAAGAAGTCAAAGAGGGGGCAAGCATTGTGGACGTGAGACGAGAAGGACTCGGGAAGGATTCCGAGCATCCATCGACAATCATCATTGATTACCATTATAGACGACTCACTATCTAGCGACGAAGAACATTGAGATCCTCCTGGACCAGCAATAGAGATCGACTAGCAATCGTCTAGGGGTTGACCGAGGATCGTAGGACAAGGGTAGGTGTTCCGTTGAGAGTTTTCAGGTCAGACGAGCACCAAGTCATAGCGCCAGTGTCCAGTTGTCTAACGTCGCAGAGCATTGAGTTCCCGGTGAACGAGCAATAGAGGTCGCTTGTAGATCGTCTCGAGGATCAAGGATCGCAGTTGCTCTCGACCGAGCGTCGAAGAGCAAGGAGGGGTGTAGGCGTTGTCGTGGTTGTTTCGAGTTGAGGGTTACAACGAGCATCGTGTCGAAAGGTTCCGCGACCTCCTGCTCGCAGGGGGCACTGGTCGCGATGACGTGGCGGGGAAGATGAGCGCCGAGGTCAAGAAGGAGGTCAAGGAGGAGGTCGTCGCCTCCGAGAGGGTAACAGGCAGCCCTCCGACGGCGGTAGCGACCTCGCCAGGCGGCTCGGTCGGGGGGCCAGGTGATCCGGCGCGTCACCTGCCGCCGTTCAGCAGCTTCGCCGGTGACAACGCGATGGACAGCTCGACGACATTGACAACCCTACACTCGCAGGACGTCGGGCTTGGTCTGACGTCCTCCTGGGACTACTACGAGGGATTGACCGGTCGGTTGATCGACTCGCGGGGCGAGGTGGTGCTCGCCAGCCAGTACAGGCCTTGGGAGTCGAAGAACGCGATCGGCGGGGTTGGTCCTCCTGGTGGAGAAGGTCTGCCTAGTTTCGCGAGCCAATTCACCGCTCCGAGCGAGGCGGAGCCCCAATTAACGGCGCTCACGCCATTGTCGCCCGCTTCGATATCGCACTCTCCACCTGTCACGTCCGCGGTCGGCTTGCCCAGCTTCCATACACTCGGCACACCGTTGCCCGCGCCGCATCCTCATAGAGGCGCCGTCGGGTATCCGTTGGTCCCGGCCCCGGTCCAGGCCCGAGAGGTGCCGGCGCTCCAGCAACAGCTACTCGATGAAAGGCACATACAATTGCTCGGCTCGAGCCCGGTACAAGCATTCCCGCCGCCACCGCCGGGACATCCTCATCACACCGTGCTCACCGTCGTCAAACAAGAATACCCGCAGCTACACCACGCCAACTTCCAGAACCCGATGTCCACGGTCCTAGACTCCTCGCCAACCTCCAGGCCCATCGGCATCGACGGCAGGAAGAAGGAGCGTAGAAAAATACGCGCAGGATCCATGGAGTCCGAGGATAGTGCTGGAGCTGGTAACGTTGAAAGCTCTGGACAAGTGGCCGCTGTTTCGTCCACGGCGAATAGAGGGCCGCATCATATGGGCGGAGGCATGACCGATCCTGATGGCGATGGAGGACTCAGCGACAAACCTGCCAAGAAGAAGCGGAAACGATGCGGCGAGTGCATCGGGTGCCAGCGGAAGGACAATTGCGGGGACTGCGCGCCATGCAGGAACGATAAGAGCCATCAGATCTGCAAGATGAGGCGGTGCGAGAAACTCACCGAGAAAAAGGTTAGTGGAGATGGTTTTTTAAAGGGGTTGATGGGGTTGTGTGGAGGTTACACGGGGATGTTTACCGATCGGTAAATTTATTCAACAATCGTCATTCTGCGTGATTGGGAGCAATCTTTTGTTCTTGGATAGCTAGAAGTTATACTTGAAATCTGATTAGAAAAGTTCATCAAGGAAGAGATTGTTGGAGATCACTCTTAGTTGGCTCTTTTGGTTGTCATTTATAGTTTCATTGTTTGTTGTTGAAGAGAACAACAAAATTTGAAAGGTAGAGCTAGTTCTAGTGACAACGTATTTGCGTACAGGATAAAAACAAAGGGACCACCGCCATTTCCTGTTGCGCAGTGTCCCCACCCTGTGGAAGCCCCGTAACCGGAACAATTTGTAAAAACGTGTCGATTTAGGGTGTTCCGGAGGGGTGTGTGGGGATGTGCGGTCGTAAAACGTGGACGAAAATGAATTCGCCACGCGACAAGGTGGGTTCGGTCGAAATTCGTGAAAATCCAGGTGCATCGGTGGTGGGCGTAGGGAAAGGGTGTGAACCGTAGGCTCGGTAGGGTAGGATAAACACCGACATAGCCATCGTTGTTGTTGCGTGTGCGTGTGTGTGAAAATATATATACTATATAGTATATACATATAGAAAGAGAACGAGAGAGAGAGAGACCGAGAGAGTCTGAACTTGGCCCCGATGCCTGAATGTGCCGAGAATCCCAGAGGGAAATACAGAAATACAGATAACCGAGGTGGTTTATTATTGTAGCGACATTGAATAGGGGGTTGGTGGGTTGACTGGCTCGTTGGCTCGCTGGTTGGCTGTTCGGCTGCTCTTACTCGATTCTAGCGATGGCTGCGAACCCTGGTCGACCAATCCACTTTTGCAACCCACAAAAATGTTATTCAGACTTTTTCATTACGTCACTAGGGGTGACTTTAAAGTTGTTTTTGTGTTCAAGGTTTTATTAACCCCTAGCACGCGAGTGGCGACTCTGAGGCGCCACTAAAAATTGCTGTGGTATTTAATATGTTGGTATCTAGTGAATTTCATATCCATAAAATGAAAGAAATGATATATGTATAATAGAATTGGAAGAAATGTTTAATTTTCGAGTTAAAATAGCTCAGAGGGCAAAGGGTTAAACGGTTCTCAGTCACGGCTTACAGATTGTTTTATGAAACAATGAAATTAAAAAGAAAAACAAGATTCCTCTCTACATTTTTAAGTAAGTACACATCCCTCGAGCGTCCCAAACAACGCAGAAAGCAGGTGCTCGAGCAGCTCGTTCACCAGTCGCTTTTCTCACACCAATAGTCAGAAAGCTCTCGTCGTGAATGGCGAAGGAAAAAGGAAAAGTCATTAGCCTCTCGCATTAGTATATCGCGATCGGGAACGATCGAGAACGAGCGAGGTCGATATATATACATATACGTTTCGAAAACTCGAAGCAACGGAGGTCATTGTACCCCGACGCGAGTCAATTTAATGGCAAAGTCGCGAGGCTGGAGTCGAGTAAGTGCAACGAGCAACTCCTCTGTGTCTGTGTGTGTGTGTGTATGCGCGCGTGCATGTGCAGTATGTGCAACAAACAGCCGCCGCTGCACGCCGCGCCGCAGCTCGTAAGCAGCTCCGCTTATCGTAGGGCAAGTTCAAGGCTCGTCGCGGGTCATAATAATCGCGTATCGAACTCCGGCCTGTTCGGAAACAAACGTGTTGTTTGCCGGCGATACAAACCTAACACCTCGCCCCTCCCTCCATACGCCGCGATAAAAACCCCTTTACTGCACCACCTCCTACCACCGCCCCTCCCTATTTCCCTGACAATTAAGAATCGATTCGTTTCGCGTCTCTGCTTTCCTGAGAACGAATCGCGAATTGCTTTCTGAAGAGTTTTCTGAATTAACCGCTGGAGCTGCTGAATATTGGAATTTTAATTAGTTTCCAACTCCTTGCATTGTAATATCGTGTCATACTCGTTGCCAAGAATTAAATCATTAAATCAAGATTGGGTAAAATTGTGTTCTAACTTTTGTTGTTGATATTTAGTCATCAGAAGTTGTAGGGTAAGGGGTGAATTCTGGAAGAAGGTTGAAATAGCTTGAGAAATAGTTTCATTGATGAACGATACCGATATACAAGTTCTAACTATTCCCTTGAAAATTTTCGCTAACAATACCATGCGAGGTTTGATAGTTTTCACAATGGTGGAAGGAGCAGGGGGTGAGATTTCGAGTGTAAAGACGTTGATTCCTCGGGATAGTCATTCCTCGCTTCTTGGCTTTATCGTGCCACTTTCCGAGCTGACCTTAAGTGAGTCACTGACAGCTATTATCGTGACTTTCACGGACAGTCGTGCGTAGGCAGACCGCATCTCGTGATGAGCCGCGATTAAACGAGAAAATTGTTGTTCCGCTCGATGATAGCCTGTCGACTGAAAATAATATGCGATTCCACCGTGGAAGTCGATCGGGCCCCGGCCGCGACCCTGCCACGGAATCGGCTCACCTTAACCATTATGATCCTGACGGACGATTATGTTAAACCCGACTCCTTTTTACGCCTTATTAAAACGGAGATGTGACGGGCCTCGGCCTCGGGCGAGATGTAATTGCGCCGGAATTGCACCGGCTAGCCGGACGGGCACACTGTTTATTTTTCCATCGAGCGTGTAATACATGACGCTAAGTGATCCTGGGTAACGCGAAGAAAAAGAGGAACCGAGAAAATTGTGGCATTCCGCCGGAAAGCGAAATTTGCTGTGGTCCCATCGTACCTTGTCACTTGTGAGACTTGTCGCGCGAAATGTGGGTCGCGAATTATTTTCGAAAATCTGCTTCAAAACGAAGGGACTGTTATACTTGGACGGTGGATAATTTTGTGGTTGTCAAATTTAAAAGAATTTGAGCTTATGCATGAATTGAGCTTTACAGTATAGGATTTGCGTATTCACCAGAAAAATGAAAACAAATTCGAAAGGCTCAAAAAATAATTTAACCGTTGTCTTTTATCAAAGCATTACTGGTCGAAACTTTAAACGGCAAAATTTTCCTCAAAGTTTAGACAACCTGCAACATTTCCTAATAAATTAACGAATCAAAATTTGGAGCTCCCTGTACATCACTACCCTGTCCAACCCGCGGTGGATCACCCCGCGTTACGAAAATTAATTACGAAACCGTGTACCCTTGGTGAAACCCTTCGGATCCGTGGAAATACTATTAATTTGCATAATCTAGTAATTCGGTAGTCCATATAGAGTCCCTTTCGAGATGAAGAGACAATGAATGACAATCTCGGCCGTATCACGACTTCTGTGGAATCGTTCACTCGATTTCACTGGTAAAAATCTTGCCAGTGGGGGGTTGAAGAGGGGAAAAAAGACAACTGGAAGAAAGAGAGACGCGGATGATAGATGGGTATATACGGGCACGAGTCGAAGCCAGGCGTGTGTAGGCCCGCCGTCACAACAACTCGCACCCTTCTGCGATCTTAACACCCTCTTTATCCCGAGGGAAAGCTCGCCCCCGGTGTCTTTGCCTCGCGAAACAGGCGGCCACCCTCGGGTTCATCGTACACCTGCCGTTGAGAGGGTATCCATCGCGCGATGCCCCAATTTTTATCGCCTTTCTCGTTGTTTTGACCCGGTTCCCGCTCTCGATAGGGGGAACATTCCGGTGTGGGACACGCTCTGGCCTCCGAAACCGTCGATCCTGGTCCCCTACTTCACTTCCACTTCATTTTATAGAGACCAGCCTGTACAGGCTTCATTATTTTGGTTAAAAACTCTCTTCCTCATTTGATATTGTTGGAAATCTCTCTATGTGGGTACGTTATTCTAATAAACTGCATTTTATACCTTGTATACTTTATTAGTAAACTGCGAATGTGTATGCATTTATAGCAAAATTCAGGAGATGAATTTCAAAATTGTATGAAAATTTTTTAAATTGAAGATGTCTATATTTGAATAGAATTTTATTTTCAAATCGGACACGAACTTATGCAATCAGCTGATAGTAAAAATGCTCAGGCTAGCTGCTTCCACCAAACTGACGTCGGTCTTGCCTTTATATCCTTGGAAAAAACCGCCCCTTAGGTATAACCTAAACCCTTATACCTAAGACGCTATGTTTCGACAAGACGATATCGTTGAATTCCAACAGATATTTCTGCAAGAAAATTGTCCACAATTGTTGAATGGTTAAATTTACCACAGCCAAATATTTATTCAATTCTGGACAAACCATCAATTTACAAGTTCTGTAAGAGGAATAGGAATAGCGACAATTCGGAACGCGCAGAGTCAGAAGTAACGAAATCGCGATTGCCATTCTACGACGCCGATCGACCCTTCAAAACGCTGGCTGTTCGTAGGGTTTCGCGAGAACCGGATCGATACCGTAGACACTGTCTCGGACGCGGAATTGTCGCGGACCTGTTAATTGGTTGCATCGTCGCCTCTTTATGCCAAGGTTAGCACGATACGCCGGCTATCGCTCCACCAGGAAAGACAGAGAGAGTGTGTTCACCGCGGTAACACCGAAAGACTCTCTCGTGGACGCCCACGCGAACTCGCGCTTCGTGTTACGTATTACGTTGTCGGGGCGATTCACACGTGGTCGCTGACAATTACGAGATCACTCCCGGAGAGAGAAACCAACGAAGACGGTGTGTCACTGTCTGGAAAACAACCGACTCGTCGCGTGTTCGTCAATGAACTCGGACGACGATCCACGCGACTTTGCTTACTTCGAACATGACGTGCTCGTTTTGCTCTGCCGCAGAATCGCGAGAAGCGATGTCGAATTTGAATTTACATTTAAATATAATGACTGACAAGGTTTAGTTTAAAATTTTGACTTGGACCACTTTCATAATTATGGGCACATACAATAATCTTCGGAGTAGATGGAATTCTATGATGAATGTAGAGTTCGATTTTATTTTTTAAAAAACATTGGGGAAGAATCGTGAAGTGCACCAGCAGTCGAATCTTTTAAAAATCGCTTAAATTTTGTGCAGCAGATTTTCTGTCGGGTCTCCAGGGCGTGTTCGACATGGTTCGCCCTAGAGTCGGGTTGGAATGATAAACGTTGTCCAGCATTTCCCGTTCGGCGGAACGAAGGCCAAGGGCAAAGGGAAAATCTAGCATCCCGCTTGACCTACGGGACACCGGTGACACAGAGAGAGCACTCGTTGCAACCGGGTCTAGAAATTGCTGCACAGCATGGGCGGAGTTGATTCGCGCGGTGGGGACCACCACCGAATCGGTTAAATCCGAGTGGACAACGTGCGATCCCATTCAACACGAGTCCTTGTTGTCGTGCTCCGCCCATGGCTTACTGGAGCGAAATATATATATATATATATATATATATATATATATATATATATATATATATATAACATATTTATCTTATATACACTATCCCCCACACATATATGTAAACGAATTATGAGTCACGATAATGGACTTTTTCTTTCGTGCCAGTATCGATCATGCTTTTCCGATCGACTACGAGCTCCACGAGGAAGGACGCGCGTGCTCATCCCCCGCATATACCGAAACTAAATTTAACCCTGTTCTGGTAATTAGATTGAATCAAAGTTGACGTCCAGTCAGGGACAATAATTATGGAACTGATTTATGGTGGTAAATAATTGTTGAGCAAGATCAACCGCAAGGACGATGTTCATTTCGTAGGGGATGTTTTCGAAATATTTTCGCTGTTTTCAGAGACGTCCAATAGACATTGTAATTAAGGAAGAAAATAATTGTCGAGCAAGATAATCCGCAAGAGCGATGCTAATTTCGTAGAGAATGTTTTCGAAATACTTTCATTGTCCCGAGAGACGTCCAATAAATTTCGCAATGATATGGATTAATCGGAAGACATTCTGACCTTTTTATTTTTACACACTGTGCCGTTTATACTGCACGAGTATTTATTAGTATAACGGATAAGAGACCCGACACTTCCTGAACAACGTTTATCTCGGAGCCGCAATAAATTTGCAATCTTCATTCAAGTTCGCTTCACGCATTGATAAGTAGACACTGTTCACATTCACGTCGCAACGAAATGTGCAAAGTCCACGAAAATAAAAGTTTCGATATAGTTCAATGTTCGTTTACAATGAGTTGCGACGCTTACTTTGAACCTGATAGTATAACATTTAATAAGGGGAGTGTTTTCACAGTAATTTAGGTTCCCAAGGGTTTCTTCGATGAAGGGAGGATTATACTAAAAGTCACCCTTTACTGTCCATTAACCGTTAGCTCTTTCAGCGTTTTTCTAAGTTCTGGCCAAGTAATTCATTCGATAAAATAAAAGTAGCAGATCCTGATCAAACTGGATAAAATTAATTTCTAGACATTGGTAAATGATTTTGTAAGGCACGGCACTCGAGGTGTTAACAAACAAGGGACCATAACACGTCGAGTCCGGGAGCCTTTAAGCAGCTTCCTGTCTAGTACGGATTCCCATTGTCGTTTTCGTGGTCGGTTTCGCCGGCCAAGGGCGTGGAAAAGCGGCTCGAGCCTTTCTTAACGAGTCATTATTTCCCGTGGCGCGAGATGAGTGCGAGAAGAGGCGACAGAGTTGATTGGCCTGATGGACGATAACCCTGACCACTCGACAATTGTGTCCGGTCATCGTGCGGTTATCGGTTTCGCGAATAGCTCGCGGATCGTTCTCCGTATTCGAGGCAACGAATGAGCTCTCTTTTCTCTCTCTTTCTCTCAATTTCGCTCGGTCTTTTTCTCGCGCGAGTGCGAACAAGCGCGACGTTGTCGTCGGGTTCAGTTCGGTTCGGTTCGGTTCGTTGTCGGTGCTGCGCGTAACCGAACACTAGTCGCGGGGATCCTCTTTCCTTTCGTCATGCACGCCCGAAGGGCTTCGCACAGTTTCGATTTATCGAGAAACCGGAACCGAAAAGCCCGCCCGATGCCGATTATTCGTTTCGCCAGGAGCTGAAAGGGGGAAAGTCCCTTTCGCGAATCGATCCCGGGAATTCCCTGTCCGCCTGTTCGGCGCGCTGATAGAAAGTTTAAGCGGGGTCCACACCTAGCAAGTCTCACGAACCGTCAACAAATAGACAGGACATTTGCAGTCATACCAGTGTCTTGCAGTTGATACAATTGTGCATAAAAATGGTCGTTCAAAATTTTTCAAAACCAAGATTAATACAGATTGCTTTTTTCGGAAAAGCCGTTCAGTTAGGGGCGTTTTCCCTCTTCCGCCGCGTGTTTTCATCAGCACGTCGTAAGCGGTAGAACAAGTTTTTCAGGGGTTCCGAAAAATTCGATTTTGTGTTTACTCGGCGCAGGGTAAACGAAGCGAGCGATTAAAACGCGTTTTCGACTTTCACTCGGCTTTTTTTGCGACGACAGAGGGGTGGTGCGCCCATTTCGTCGTAATAATGGATATTGAGAGACCGCGCCGGGACTCGGGGGATCGATCGAGCCAAGGAAGTCGAAAAATTCGTCCCACTTCCTGGCTCTACGGTGGTAAAACGTTTCGCGACCGTGAATGTTCCACCCCCTCTTCGCGTTCTTCTTATCCACCGTAAAATATTTTCTCTTCACCCTTACTTCACACCAATTATTCTTTCTCTCTTGCCTTGTAGCAGTCTTATACAATCATTTATTATTAATCGTGTTTTTTAAATTGAACAAATTCCACGTTGAAATGAAAGAAGAAGTTCATCATCGGAATAACTGCGGAAAAATCATTTCCAACGATTTTCCCAGTAGCAGAATTTTTCCCGTCGAGCTCGGTATACACAAAACGCCGTCCACAGTGCGGAAAGAAGTCGATCAATTAACTTCAATCACGGCGAACTCGATTAAGACGTAAAATTCGGATAAATTGACGAAGCCTTTCCTACCGTGCTAGGATGTACCTCTTCGTCGGAGTTATGGCCTCTCCCTCTCGTTCGCGTCCGGTAAAAGGTTTTGCCCGGAGGGAAAGCGGAAAACTCGATTTTCCCTAAGGAGAGAGAAAGACGGAAGAAAGAGCGAGGAATGAGGAGAGGCGCGCGAAGAACGCGCCGCGACGGCCGTGATCACGGGAGTAACGATCCATCCAGAGCTCTACCTTCGCCAAGGGAATCCCGCCCTTGGTGCACGCTCTCTCGGAACCGAGCAGATTCGAGGACGACCTTCATCAGCCGAGTGTGAAATCCACTTTTCGTGGTCGTTAGCCCTCGTCGGCTCGGCCGATCGAGATCTCGAGATTTACAGGCTTCCGCCCGACTTCGCCACCGAGATCGGTCGAGGTTTTTGCGAACCAACCCTCACCTCGTTACCGTGAAACCGCTGTTCTGTCATCTGTACGTCGCTAAGTGACGATGTTTATGCTAATAACACTCCTGTCGAGTGATTTTTTAAACGCTCCAGGCGAAGAGGATAATCTCTTAGAGAGAACGCGGTGCAACACATTTCTCTCGACGGTTTTCTTCGGCGAATTATTAGGTTGTCCCAAAAGTTTCTTCGCAATGCGTATATTTAATATTGCTGCATCGCACAAGTATGTACAAACAACGTGATCATCTATTTATTAACTTTTCGTTACTTGGTAATAAAACGGACTGGGTTAGGTCTGTATTATCCTAACCTAATACTTGTTTGATGTAACAATATTAAATGTACGCATTGCGAAAGAAACTTTTCGGACAACCTAATAATTTTAATAATATCGTTCTTGAAGAGATTTATTCCTATTTCATTTTAAACCACGAGGTATCAAAGAACGTTCTCCATCCAAAGGTTAAACAACGCCGCCAACTTTCGCATCAGCCGAAAAGTTTTTTGTTTGCAACCGTTGTAGGACAACCTCAATTTCCACAGACATTCTACAACTTCATCCGTTCGTTTGAATCGGTACCAGCTCCACTGGAAATAACGAAGCTGGAAAGAGTCGCGTAAAGAACACAATTTAAAAAGCTTGTTAAATAAAGCGGTTGTACAGTAGTAGAAACTCTCGTGTATCCGAGGGTTGAGCAGAGCGTCTGAAAGTTTCGCGTCGGCCAAAAAGCGGTCCTCCTCCCGCCGAAACGTCGCAAGAAGTCACCCCAAGATGGCCGCCCGGGGTCTTTCGATCTCTCCACCCTCTCGTCGTCATCCCTCGCGGAAACACGTGCTGGATTCCTCATGAAAATCCCGTGGCGGGGTCGGCGGAAAACAAGCCGGCTCGCTGGCGCGGGTATCGGTGGAATCAATCTCGTGTTACCGGAATGTAATTAGCGGGCGAAGGCAGATGGCGGTTCGGATTTCGGAGGGCCGGGTCATTTCGCGAGGAAAATCTCGCAACGAGATCTAACTACTCCCTCCGTGTCGTCTCTCTGTTCTCTTTGATTCGCCATCTGCCGTTGCGGCTCTGTTTGCGAAACTGGTTAACGTCGTCGTGGATCTTGCTCCGCCTGGGCAGCCTTTAATTTTCGTTAATCCAGAAATACTGGTTGGCTCGTGTTTGCACAAGCTCGCGACCGACTGCGTTCACTGCGTTGTATATGTGCGACGGGACAAAACACGCGCGGATATGGCGAACGTGTTGGCCGAGTATCGATCGAGAACGCTCGGGGACTGTTTCTCGATTCCGAGAGCAGTCGAATGGGTCCCAGGCATACAAACGGGCCGTGTGCGACACCAGAACGAATTCGTGGCGACACGACAGACCCGCCATTTCTCGCATTGCCTCCCGGAGCATCTGTCGCCTCGGTTGTACATCTGCTCGCATTTAAATGGAGCGTTTTCCGATAATCTTTATGCGACACGGGACAAACTCGCCGCGAATTCGAGAACCCGTCGACTTCGAAAGGCTGCGACTTCTTCTTTGGCCTCCGCGGCCGCGGCGGTGGCTGCTGCTTCTTCTTTGTCCACCGGAAGAACATCTGTTATCGTAAAATGTGGATCGGACCGCCACAATATTTACGATCTTTACCGCGGTTGCCAGCTTTTGCCGCGAACCCGAGCGGTTGCGACTGATGCAAATGCTGGACCCGCCGGGATGGGGTCCAGGTGTGATTCTGTTTGATGACTAGACTGCGGATCTTTATGCAAAATAAAAATGTTTTGCATTGAGTGTGGGAAGCAAGAATAACATATAAATTGGTTTCATTTGCGTAACATTAATATTTGTCAGACTTTGTTAAAATCTTCACGACGACGTTACAACATTCTAGAGTTTTTAAATCATTCACTGTTTTATATTTTGTTGAACCAATTTCTTTATAAACGAATAAAGATCCGCAGTCTATTGATGACGCTCGATTCAGTATGACGTTCTAGCAGATATTCTTCTGGAATCTTGGGAATTCGCTTTGTGGTTCTGCAGCCCATTCGAGAAATTGATGAAAAAGTTGCGAAGTTGTATCAAGAAGTTTTCATTGACTACATTTCTGTCCTGTTAATTTCAATGTCCTGTTAATCCACGTGGCAGCGCTACTTTGCTCAACAATCGAGACGTTTAACGCGAAACATATCGGTTCTCGTGGCTGTTATTCTTCCTGATACTTTTGTTCGACTAAATCTCGGTTACCATTAGTCACGACGGCGATATCGTTCCTACGTGTTCTTCTCGGAACGAATCTTAATTACCGCTATCGTTACACGATTACGCGACGTTAGCCGTTGCTGATAAATTATAAGAAAATCAGCGATGAGAAACAATAATACTTTCAAGGTGATCCGTGTTCGTTCGGTTCATCGGTCATCCTTAGATAGGATCGTTGTTGATATGGAACCTTGAGTTGAGAGTCACTGGAGTGATTTATACGCGACATATTTAGATAGACGAACATCGAAATTTTTCCTCGTGTCAATTGTGAAAGCAGAAGATAAAGAGAAGTTCAATGGACGCGTCAAGGGTAAAAGAATATTCTTGAATGCGAACTGAATTGATTAGTTAATTATTTGTGAAGCAACAGTCTTGGCAGATGCAGATGTTTCCTTTTGGTTGGAAACCGTGGAAAGTAGTTCTGTAAAATATGAATATGTGAAACGTCTCTCTTTTGCGAATTGTCAAAACGAAAAGTCCACATAGTTCTTACAAGCGCTCTATCCTTGTCTCGTACCGACAGTTACAAGTCGACTCTTGTAAATCGAGATCTACGGGTTTTTTGTTGTATTGTTAGTGACGGTGATGAATAATTCCGCTTAACGGAAACCAACGAAGATCGAATCATTTGGTTGAAAAGTAGAAGAGGGTTGGTTTACTGCATCGTTGCTAAGAAGGTTGACAGCCCCTGCAATCCAGATCAAAGTCAAACGGTCGGAACGAAGATCTAAAAAATTGATACCTCGCCAAACAAAAGGTTTCAAGGATCGAATCGAATGCGAAGGGGTTGAGAGCCCCTGCCGGGCACAATAAGTTCCGTCTCGTAATGCTATTCAGGAATCCAATTTTAAAGGACGCAGTCATTGCGCGCCGTTTCTCGTTCGGAGCGGATTCAATTCGCGTCGGTTTTCCCCCGAAAAACTCGCCGCGCGCGCCAATTCGACGAACCGTCGTCTCTCGCGATGTACCGCGAATCGATAGGCCGCTGCGAGGGCAGGAAAAAAAATGGCAGAGAGAATGAGAGAGAGAGAGAGAGCGAGTATCGCTCGGTATAACCCGCTACCGGATGTTCTCAACGCGTCCCTTCTGACGTCATCGCGCCATCTCGCGCCGCGACGCGCTCGACGAACCGATGACATCCTGCGGACGTCACGTGGACCCGAATTCTTGTTGTCGCGAACCCTCGCGAAAAAAAATTCCCGGTCCCGATCCAACCAATCTGCCACCTTTCTCTTGTGTTCATCGATGGTTTACAAAGAATTGATGTGATTACCAAATATGATAACGATGTTCTTTTGGCAATGATGTCTACGTTTCCTGCGTTTATTATTGTTTGTGGTACTTTCGTCCTTGGAAAGGAAACGTCAAACTTGTTTCTGCTGATTAACGAGTTGGCTACGTTTGGGTTCATTCAGACTTCCGTTCAGCAATTGTTTATCAATTTGATTATACTCCAATACCCTGCCATCCTATTCGATCGAAGAAAAGAATCATCCACTGATGATTCTATTTGAAAATTCGCGTCGTCCACGCTGTCATTCTGGCATCGCGAAAATTAAGATCCCCATCGGCGAGTATCCGTGGCGGTAATCGGAGCGGGCGAAATTGATCCGAGTCCCACCCCCGTCCTCCACCCCGTGGACAACGAAATTTCCGGCTGGACTGCGAAAGCCGGTGGAAGAAAGGAGAGGGCGAGGGAACCAGCAAAAACAACAACCAAAAAAAAAAAGAAAATAAAACGAAGAACATAGATGTCTCGGGATCGGCGAGATTCCAGGGTCGAGAGAGGAACGGTGAGCTGGAAGCGGACGGAATTTACAGTTTTGCGCGCATTTGTTCCCCGGCTATAGAAAGAGACTACGAGCGACGTGGCGCGGCGCGACGTGGCGGACCGAGCGAAAGCGAGGGCGAGAGAGAAGGGTGAAAGAGAGAGAGAGGGGCAGAGAAAAAGAGGACCTTGAATCTACGCAGTCCTGCTAGCGGCAGGAACGTTTCTCGAGTCGATATATCGATCCCCGCCCCCACTCGCTGCTTCCTGCCACGGGAACAGGACTCGCTCTCTCCCCCATCCTCTCCCGCCTCTCTCTCTCTCTCACTCTTTCTCTCTCTCTCGTTCTCTCGCTTCCCCCACTCTCGTATTTCTCCTTCTCTTTCTCCCTCTCCCGCAGGATGAGTCACAGCCTCCCCGTAACACACCGACAGCCACACCATCAAACGACTCTTTCTCTTCTCTCGTTCTCTCTCCCTCCCTCCTCTCTCTCTCTCTCTCTCTCTCTCTCTCTCTCTCTCTCTCTCTCTCTCTCTCTCTCTCTCTCTGAGCTCTCTCCCTACGCACACGAAACGCACGCGGAAAATTGTGCACGCATTCGATCGACCCGTCGAACTTCGCCACTTGCACCGCTAGACGCGGACGCCACGTCAGGAACCCGACACCTACCCGCCACCTCTCTTCTCCTCCACTCTCCTCTCCTCTCTGTCACTCTCTTCTCTCTACTCTTCTTCTCTTCGTTTCCTACGGCGGTTCTCTCCACCCCATTCCGCGGTCCCGCTCTTTTCGCGCCACCTTCGCACCTCGTCGACCCACCTGTACTATCCCCAACCATACCCCACCCACAACGTGCGTCCGCACTTTCACCGTTTCCCTTTTGTTTCCCGCTCGATTTCGTCCCGCCGGGATGACGGTCCTCTGCCACCCGACTTCCGGGATGCACCCGATTGCACCGCTTTTTGTCGGCCACGCGGATTTCGGTTTCTCTTTCTGCTCTTTCATGGCTGGCCGGCGTCGGTTCGTTGCTGATCGGTGACGCCGAGTGAAATCACAGAGAACACTCGACTATAGTCGAGTCGATTATTTACGGTCGTTTAGGAAATCAGTTACCAAATCGAACACTCCAGAAATCCAGAAATCGTACACTCGAAGTCTGTTACGAGTCTCGTACAAATCTCGGACCATTCGAATAATTCCTACGGGGGCGCGAGCATCGGTTAACTGACCAGGAGGAGCACGGATCATTCGGTCGACATCTTACAAAATCAAATACTCGAAAGAACAAGAAAAAATCAGAGATCGACGAGAGCGCCAGGAATCGTTTACTCGAAGCCCGTTACGAGTCTTGCACAAATCTCGGACCATTCGAATAATTCTTACGGGGGGCGCAAGCATCGGTTAACTGACCACGAGGGGCACGAATTATTCGTTCGACGTGCTCTCTCCCCGAGTGACCAGGTTCGCTTCCAAGAATCGTACGAAGGGAGAAGGAGCCGATAGTTTGCGAGGTCGGAACCATTGTCGCGAACAGGACACGCCAGCGATATAACGTGCACGTGCACCCGTTCACGTGCGCCTAATGACAAGGTGGGGCGGTCCAATGCGGCGTGCAATTACAGCTGAAAAATGTAAAGTACTCCAACGTTGCCGGAGTTTTAACGCTGTCACTGCTCCGCACACAGGCCGATGAGGCGATGGCAATCGATCAAATAGTAGACCGGGGGAACATCTCTTCTACCAGGCATTTTTTTCCGGAACTGTTGACAGGTAGATAGAGCTGCGACATCCACCTATTACGATCCCTTATCGAGTCGCCCTGCTTTCACCGACTCGCTTTCCGTTCTGTTCTCTTGTCGATTATTCCACGGACAGGACTTTCGGAGTACATATTGGAAATATTTTTTTCGGGAACGTCAATCCTTCATCAAGATCTTCGACTCGTGCTAGGAAAATATGAAAGTATATACTCTCGCAATTTTTGGCAGCGGTCCATCAAAAGAAAAATTTTTTACTGTTTGTTTCTGTTCCTTAAACCTTGTGCAGCCAACCGGGGTTTCATTCATTGACTGCATTTCTTTTAACAACTTGTTAATCTTCTAATTTATAGTCTTTACCCTTTGCACTCGAATGGCGAGTCTGAGGCGTTTTAACATTATTAAATTTGTCTGTATTCTATAAATTGTAAAAAGCTCAAGTGTTATTATAAGAAAACAGGTTCAATTTGATGTGCACAATGTAAAAAAGATTACACAGAACAAAAATGATCTGGGTTGAAACAAATATTTTAATTGTGGTATTCCAATTGCTTCGTGTGCAATGGGTTAAAATGAGAATTTGTGCAAATATGTTAAATACAAAATGTTTTCAATAATCTATACATTTTGATTGTCTAAGCTCAACGATTTACGCGTGGAGTAGGGAGAATTGCAAAAAACAAGCTATCCATCGAGATGAAAATTGATTCGCGGAGGTTTGCGCGCAGATGAAGGAATCGGAAAAGCATGCTGTTGCTCCCGGCGACGTTCCTCTCGCGATTTCCGGCGAGCATCGCGCTCGGTATCATCTCGAGGGCTAAACTCTTGGCCGCAGTTTACTCGGGATTACGAGCATTGCGCGAAGCCCCGTGAAGGATATAATCCGGCTAGATTCGCCATATCGATTTTGAGCCGTGCAGCTCTAATGCGTCAGGCACGCGTCTCCTCCGGGCCCGGCTTTCAGCGTGCGTGCACGCACACGTACGCGCGTGGCCGCGCGCGCATTTCAAACGCAAACGGCGCGGCGCGGCGGCGATGCAAGCGTGACTCATGCCGTCCGCGACCGTGCATCTGTGTGCGTTCACGTTCGTACCTCGTACACATAATGCACACGTTCGCACGCATTCGCACACGCGCGACGACGGCGTGTGTGCAGCGTGCGACCTTGCGCACGCATTATATGCGTGCTTGCACGCTCCCACGGTCGACGCTCGAAGCGTCGCGTGTTTTCTGGAAATTTTGTAAATGAACACCGATAACACCGGTTCGTTCTTGCTTGGGGCTTGCCTGGATCGTGGAGGGGGCTCGCGCTGTGCCACGCACCTGGGCAAATTGTTCAGAATTAACAATTGTTAGCTTGTTCGGACGTTTGTTGTCCGAGAACGTGCCGGAAGTTCAATCGAGGTCCTTCAGCCGAGATTGATTGATTTACCTGCATATGCATCTTCTTGAAATTGTTGCACGCAAGGTCCTGCAATGCTTCACTCTTTTTTGCTCCCTACTTCGAATCAAGGAATTCTGCATGTCTTGTTTATAATGTTGCATTTTAGTACTCGAAGCGAGAGCGATTGATTTATCTACAAGATCCTGAGACACTCCTTCTTTGCTTTGCAATCTAAATTAACAAACTGTGACTCGTTTATAATGTCACTGTTCGTGATTTGCACATGTTTGTGATTTGTGGGGCCTTGCCTGCTGCAGTAACTTCGTTTTTTACTATTTATACAGAGTTGCAATTCGTTGCAGTCCACAGTGTTTCCAGCTATTTTTAGCTAGAAGCGCATCAGTTTAATTAAGATGGTGCATTCGAGTATGGACGAACATACAATTTCTTGACCTTTAACTCTAGATTGAATTAACTCGCACAGCGCGACATCTAATAATGATTATCGAAAGGAGAGCAACATCTTTTTTTATATCCTGCGGAAAAATGGCGTCATTGTGCGTACGGCAGGCGTCAGCGACTCCGACTTCCTCGCCACCTGAAGGTCAATAGTTGAACCGAATGTCTTCCTATTTTTAAACCTACCCTCAGTCTTGTGTAATTTGGAAATCGCTTCTTATTGCGTTTATAATGTTGTATGAGAGTGGAATGACAAAATAAATAACTACTCAATAATTGATCTCGCTGCCGGAGCTCGTTTTCAGAATAGCAGACGCCGCGTCAGAGCGCAAAGGGTGAAAGCCACCCCTTCTAGGAGCGCGCGCGCGCAAGAGAGAGAGAGAGAGAGAGAGAAGAAAGGAGACGTAAAATTGTAAAACAGTCGTCGAAAATTTGACGTGAACGCGCAACAATTGTTCCCGTTACTTTCCATTTCCCTTTCAATTCGGCCGTGCCGTCGATTACCGGGCCGGCGGCGGCGGCGTCCAATTAACAAGCCAGCGTTTTCACAATTTCTCGACGCGGGGCGCCGCGGCGCGCCGGTCTCCATCGGGGCCGCGTGTCTAATTTCGCGTTCGCATTCACCTTTTCGCTCGGTTTTGCGTTTGCGTCGAAGATACTACATCCGGCAGCCGTTCGGATCGATACGGGCGCGCGAGAGAGCGCGGGAGAGCCTCTCTCCGGCTCGCGAGCCTCTCTCTCTCTCTCTCTCTCTTTCTCTTCCCACTGTCGGTTCTCTCTTTCCCTCTGCTCCACCGTTAGGCCGTGGCACCGACCCTGAAGCCAAGGCGAGACCTTGAGTTCGCGCGTCAATCCCGTGAAAGGGAAACTCAAGACACCCCGTTCGACCAAATTCCTCGTGAACTCGAACCTAAAAACCGACGACCCTTAGGACACGTCGCGACCCTAACGAGTTTAGGCGACACACGAGGAATTCCGCCAGGGCCTGGGAATTTCGTGGTCCAGTTTCACCGAAATCCTCTAGCACGCCCTGAATCGTCCTACCTGTGGTGAACCTTTTTAATGTTTCACTTCGTGGTCTGGTTTAGGACGCTACAGTGAAAATCAACGCGTAAACCTAGTGTCGAAAATAATGTCATCCATTCGTCGTCACTATACAGCGGATCTTTATGCTTTTATGGTTTATACAAATTGTCAAGAAAAATGCTGGAGTATCAAATTTTACAAGATTTGTTATTACTAGACTGCGGGTCTTTATGCTAAATAAAAAATATTTGCACTGATTACAGAACGCGGAAGCCAAATAAAAATTGTATTCTTCTTTCAATTATCCTATCAAATCCAATATTTGTTTAGTTTTGCGCTTGTCCCTTTTTGCGTAAATTTTAGGTTAAGACTTTTTTGTGTATTTTTGTTATTTTCTATTTGTTTTTATCAGTTCTACTAAACGTCTGTAAACTTTTGTATAAAAGGACCTCGATCCGTATATAATAATAATAATAATAATAATAATGACCAATGAAAATAGGATTTTATTTGGTACCGCTTTCTTCAAATTTATCTAAAAAAATTGAAAATTCTATAAAGTCTAATGATCACCGCGACAGTGAACGTGTTGAGAATTAATCTTCCGAGAGCATTTTCGCCCCCTTGCAAATCTCTTTCCGATCGAGATCGGAGGCGATTTATTTCAATTGTTTTTGCATCTGCCGATTCGGAAGGGGTTTGTTTCTTCCCTAACGTTCTCGTCTCCTGATCGATCGTGCTTCGTTTTCGGAAAGGAAAGTTCAACCCCTCTCGCATCAACTGATTCTGCGATTTTCGAAATACATACGTACGTTCACCTTCACTCTCCTGTTCGATCGCCTCGCGCAAGAGACCGCTTTTTCGTAGTATTTCCAAGATAAAGTATTGTTGGAACAATGGCTGGAATTTATAGTTCACGCATGAGGGCTCGACGGATGTCTAACTTGTTTGTCACGATGTTTTCCGTTCGCTACGTTCCCGATGCGTATCTCGCAACGGAGCCGCAGAATTGTCGCGCGTATCTATACGCGTGTTCTTTCGGTTATTATTCACGTGTTTTACACGCCGCTTCATTCTCGGCGGCCACCGGAGACCGTGACAAAGCGACCGACCTCTGAAACGGATTCGTCATCCATATAAATTATTGTAATTATGCGAGTTTAATGTCTTTTCGAGCCTCCGAGTCATTTACCTTCTCAGCTCGCAAAAACACATGTGCTTTAGACAAAAGATGCGGATCGCTCAACCACAAAGTACCAACCCTCTACCAACGAGGACCTTTCGAAATGTGCAAAAATGGGCTCTCGAGAAAATTAGATTAAATAAAACAATTGATATTTTATTATTTAAATAATTCATTCGTCAGCAATTTTAGTGTGTAATAAATAGACATCGGATCTTTATGCAAAATCAAAGTTTTTTATCGGTTTTTTATCCCTTTGCACTCGGAGCTATACTAATTCGAAAACCGAATTTTCCTTTCTTATACCTCCATATGTTCTAAATCTAATAGATAGCGAGATATTATCCAAACAGTTTTCTTTCTTCTATGGATAATATCTCGTTAACTATTTGGTTTAGGACATATGAAGGTCAACACTTTTATACTCAGAATTTGATACTCTTTCGATCTATGGTATAAAAAATAGGACATTCAACTTTGTCCTTCAGACATTCGACGTATTTTTAAAAACAACAAAGATATTTAAGGTGGTCAAGTTAGGTGAAATACCCTGTATAAAACTGATATGGTACCTCGTACAAATTTAATAATGCGACGAATATTTCGAGTAACCACTCCAGTGCAAACTGAAAAATCGCAAAAGATCATTGAACAGAATGTTACGAAACTTATTCTAAATGGTAAAGAATTAGCTTTTATTTTCCCTTGAGAAAAAAAATGACTTTCCGAACGACCCAATGGGTTTTAGGAAAGGGTCTGCCAGAAAATTCGAGGTTCCCTTGTTGGAAGGGTTGATATAAACATTCGCGGAGTCGTTAACGGGTGGAGGGTCCACGACGAGCAATATCCGGGCCGCGAATCCATCTGGATCAATAACGATCGACTCGAAAAGGGCAAGCTCTCGGTGGTCGTCGAAAGGGCGCGCTTATTATTTTCCGTTTCCACCCCTTTGGTTGTCGGTGATGGCCAGCGACGGGTTGCACGTGCTGTCGACGTTTCCTCGTCGCCGGCCAACTTTTACGCACGACTCCCGGTGGCCGTTCGGCGCGTTCATTCGGCCACTTTAGATTCGTATTTTCTCTCTCTCTCTCTGTCTCTATTTCTCTCTCCACATTTCTCTTTTTTCTTCTTTTTGCTCCTCTTTCCTCCTTTCTTTCTCTCTTTCTTTCTGCCGATGCACTACGGCTACCGGGCTCGCGCACACGCTGGATGGAGCAGGTAAAAAGCCCCTTACAGCTGTCTGACAGCTGCCGCCTCTGTCCTATATACATACGTGATGAACCGTCTCGGCACACAAACACGGACCGATGTACACAGGTATGTACAGGGTGGGTCCGAAGTCGGGAGTTCACGGACCGACCGTGACCGTGATATCAATTTTCCGAATCACCGCGATCCGTTTTCTCTTGCATCAAAGCACAGCTTCTCTGCAAACGTGAATTTTTGTGCATTGATTTTATCAAGAAAATATCACAGAAAAATGTTTTCGGCGACCATAAAACTTAGATAGATATTTAATCATGAAATAAATTTAATGTTCAGTCTGAAATCATGAAACTGTTGAATGTACTGAATTTAGGGGTTGGCCTCTTTCCTTCCACTCTTTATGCAAGTTCGCCGAATAAATTTTCTTTAGAAACGCGCTGTAGCGACGCTCATTACCGATGCATTTGTTTATCTGCGAATCTAGGGCCGGTCTATTTTCGCACAATTCCAAAGGGACGGCTCACCCCGTATACACTCGGACAAAATGCATTTTCTGTTCGGTGCACGTGCACCGTTGCGCCCGAATGTGTGACGAACGGGGAGGGCCGATACAGACGGCCATAACAGAATTAGTGGCGCATCATTTCATCCCTTTTCTACGATTCTGCCATGCCCCCCACGGGGAGCCCGCTGCGAATCTCGTTACATCGCCAGCCCCTGGGACACTGTCTCTCTTTCACTCTGGATTTCTCTCTTTGACTCTGTTTCACTCTGTTTTGCTCTCTTTCCCGGCCACATTTCTCTCTTTCTCGTTCTGTGTTCGGCCACTTATTCGTTCGATCGTCCATTCGTCTGCTCGCCATCGACTGTCCGTTTGTCCGTCTTTGCCGATCGGTCTCGAGAAACTCGCACGCATAAATATTCGATTGTCCCGCGGCCCGCCGAAACGGTTCGCGTCGAAACGAAACTGGTTTACCCGTCGACGTTTTATGCTCGTGCCGCGCCGATCCGAGATCGCGATTCGCGAACTCGAAATCGATGGAACAAAGGCAGCTCCGGGATCGTCGAGAGATATGGATGATTCGGGATTCGTTGATTTATGCCCTGAGACCAGACGCTTCTCGCGATACATCTCCCGACGTTATGGAATCTTCAACGGGTGGTAACGAAGCCACATTGTACAGCGAAGGAACAAGCTCAAAAATGTTCGTACCTTCTATGTACTTCGTTGGAAACAGTATTTTATACTACGAAGGATGAACAAAGAGGCCAACTTCGTACAGCAGTCTCTTACGACACAATCGTGTTCGCATTTGCATTCGCTGTCGGTGTCTTTTGGTAGCGAAAGAAAAATTAGCAAGTAGATTCAAAGATAACTCGAAAAGTCACCGTTCACCAGTCGACATTCCAAAGTGTCCTATCGGAGGACCGTGTTTCCCGCGGTCGACGGATCCTTCGCCCATGGCAGCTGTTCTTTTGTCACGGCCGAAGGAACATCGCCAGTTGTACAGGGTGTTTCAAAGTTACACTACCTTACCTGGCCGGATCGGCCTTTCAATCCATACGAATAAGAATCTCGGCGATCCTCCACATATAAGATCGACAATCTTGAAATCTATTTTCTTAATAATTTTAGTGAGTTGGTAGAAAATGATTTAATAATGTCCTCTCATTCCTGAAATAAGAATCTCGTCGATTCTCCAACATATAAGATCAACAATCTCGAAATGTATTTTTTTTATAATTTTTGTGAGTTGGTAGAAAACGATACTACACTATTTTGCACATTATCTACCCATTTTCGTCGTTACCGCGTAGAATTCTAATTACGGGTTAGTCTAATCAAACGTGATTATCATCTGCTGTTTAAGTTAAAATATTTATAAAATCCGTAAAAATATTCGTACATATCGGAAACTTTGTTATACCGCAAGCCAAACAAAAATTCCTGGAAAAGAGTTGCGGTATAATTTTTCTAAAATGCCTAAAAATCATTACAACAGAGTATACACGCACGGTTTGTGAATCATGCGACACACTTAGGCGATTGAAACGGGCTGCAGACAGCGAAAGACACGAAAAGCCGAAAGCAGTCGAACGCGGACAATGGAGCCCGTCGAGTGAGACAACGCCACGGGAATTATGTCGACAATGCTGCTGATTGTCGGTTCATTATGACGTCATAAAAGCGAATCTAGTTGGTACGGTATGTACAGCGAGTACCGGCGACGATAAAGGATAATCGCTGTCAAACGCGTACAGGCCAGCGCGAAAACCGCGGATCGCTCGCGCCTCGTCTCTCCTTGCTTTTGCGTTCGGGTTTGCACGTGGGTCCCGCGTGAAAATCGTCGCGTCGCGTCGCGTCGCGTCGAGAGAGTGTAGTGGCTTTTCCATCGGGACACGGGACACAATGGGAACGAAAAGGGGCCGACGCATGCCCCGGGCTGCGCTCCCGTAATCAACCGCGGCTAATAATCAACGGTTAACCCGTTTGCCGACGCTTCCTCCGATATACAATGCTCGCTCGAGTTAAATCGAGCTTTGACCCCCCTCCACCACCCCCCGAAAGCTCGGTGATAATCAGACGATTCGCGCGATTTCAACTGGAGATCACGGTTTTCGACGTGTATTGTGGATATACGTATTCGCGTGTTCGCGTGCACTAATATACAGTTAGGAGCATACCTAATCACACAGTTTTTTATGTTCACATCAAATTTTTTATGAACGGATAAAAAATGCATTTGGTCGGAATAGTGAGAAACAATAGTAAATATTGATTTTTACAACGTTTTTAGCTGGGCCAGTAACGAAAATTTCAAAGATGTGTTTTGTAAACTCGTCTAAATTATACACGTTCTGAAAATTTCATTGAAATTGGTTAATTGGTTTACGAATTATAATTGCAATTTTTCATGATTTTCGGCCTATAACTGCCATTTTTACCAACCGTATTTCAACCTGGAATTTGCCGACGTTTGCTGCCCGAGCTGTGGAGGTCGCTGTCGCGCGAATGTGTCTTTGACGCTATCATAAGAAACACTTGCAATTTTTTAATGAAACTGGGTATATCCTTAGGGGATGATGTACTACAGCGATTCAATGTTTCAAGATTAATGTACGAGATTAGGAGATTGTTTGATTATCATTGTATTGATCGTAGGGCGGATCGAAATGGTCCCAGAGCCAATTACCGCGTCAACAATCAACAATTCGATCTCAACGATAATACCACGCGAAATACCGATAACATACACAGTGATTATAAATATTCCAACTCGCCGAGAACAGGAGACGGTTCGAACAGTTTCCATTATTCGCATAAACGCCGGTGGAGCGATCGGCTAATCAGAATCTCGAAGGATCTGCGAAGACGCGATCCTCGGGATTATCGCGGCGGATCGTGGCACGTCGATCGGTACCCCGGGGGGACACTAATTGGCCGGAGCTTGATCTATCCTCATGTAAATGAGCGTAATTAGCGTGCAACATAAATCAAGGTAGGCGGCAGCCAGGGATCGATTAGCGGCTGCGTAGAGGGGGATCTAGAGGGAGAGAGAGAGAGATAGAAATAGTGTATACGGGATGAAGAACAAACGCAGAATCTCTGACCCGATTTTCGGGCGTGGGTTTAAATCTAATGGCGATTCGTAATTGGAATCAGCCAGTGGCTTACTTCGTTCCGCGGCTCGTGCCATTGGGGCAGATGACTTCGACGGGATTGCAATTGCCGTTGCAGCTCTCTCCCGATCGGACGGATCGGGGTCCGAGAGATCGCCCGTGGATCCACGCGCGGATCACATTGACGAGCCTCCAGCTATTAAATGGGATTCGACTGTCGAATCCGCCGGCCAGATTGATTGACTCCGCTCGCGAGGGACGTTCCACGACATTTGATTTATGGGATCTGCGACACGCTTTGTGGGCCTCTGTAATCATTGTAATCGCTGTTGCTAGATTTGCTAATCATCCCGAAATCTTGCGAATTACCCGGCACTTTCAATTAATGCCGAGGGGAATTGGATTTACCAGAGGAAAACGATCTACTGCATTTTACATAAGCATTTTCATTCAGATTACCATCTGATTCAGCAAGGAAATTGCTTTGGATGTCATTTATGTCGGCAGTTTGTCATTTGTGGAACATTTGAATTCTGTAACAGACTAGCAAGAGTGACTGCCAATTGTAGTTCGATGTACAAATAATGGAAATAATGTTGTTGCTCCATGCGGGGTGCACGTTGCAACAATTTTTCTTTGTTCGGCCGCCAGCTACCAAATCGGAATGATCATTCCGTAAACACATTGTTCTAACGATTTTCGCTTGTGAGTCACCGGTGACCCCAGCTGATGAACTCACCACTCTCGCACACACCTCCACATTCTAGCTGTTATCATTTATAAGATTGTGACTAAGGAGGAAATACAATGGAACAAACTGACCGACCTGTGCTCAAAAATCGTGCACGCGATCTGTACATAAAACTGGTCGTTCCGGCTATTTCAACCCTCGAAGTTCTCGAAACCAGAATTAAACGGAAATCAAACAAATCAAGCTGCGATTAAACAGCAAAGAGAACAATGATCTATATTCATAGGAGGACGGTAAAGTGTATCGATCAGATCGAGGAAGAATAGTGGACGGAGCAACAAATAAATTTGCATAACAAGTAGCAAGTGTAGACCGTGCGCGAGGGGTTGAAATCTATGGCGGTATTGGATTAGTTGAACCGCTCGGAACTCCTTATAATCCCGTTAAACGGAATTACGTGTCCCCTTTGTCGCTGGCAAAACGGTTTATATAAATCTCGAACATCGCCGAAGGACTCGGCCGGGTTCAAAGCGAAAAAACAAATATATGTGCGGAGGCACCACCGACAGGTCTGTCGGGGCGATTAATTTTCATCTTTGCCGATCGCGCAGAACGCCGGCTGCGCGGCGACACGTAAGCACACTTACGTATGATTTATTTGCGCCATGGGACACCATGGCACCGACTGTGGGGAGAGTGCGCGCACGGCGGCTGACGCGCACCGCTCGAAATTGCTCCCGCGAAAATGGAAGGGCTCTCTCTCCCTCTCGGAGCTTCTTAATTGGTCCAATCGGACCGACGTGACCATGATTACAGGCGGCGGGACTAATTGAGCTCCGATTTCGATCGATTAACCCGCAAAAACATTCCCGAAAACGTGGGTCGTTCGGAAAACTGCTTCTCCTCCGATTATCGAGTGAGCGATGGGTCTGGTCGAACCCATTTTTTGCAATCTTCGGGTTCCACTATTTCCAATTTCTCAGTCTATTTGAACAGAATTAAAATTTTTGAATTAATCCTTTGCCTAGAACCCTTTGACCTAGAATATTTCCATTCTCCATGATTTTTTAAATTCCATTAGTATGGAAATACTAGGGGTTAATTCTTCAAATTTTGAAGAGAGACGGTCCAACTTGATTACTTTCAGGCGAATCGGAAAGTTCAAGCACAATATAAAAAGAAGCTGTTATCACAGGACGTAAAAATGTCCGAAGAACGGCACGATGCAATCTCATTTAACTGTTAACATACTGCTAGCTGCACTGCGTAAACGATAGCATCGTCCAATTCCAGTTCCTTCAAATAAATCTCGAAGTTCGACGACAATGTACAGACCCGCAGTCCCAGAAAAAAGATAAAAAAAAATAGATGAACCGAGTACACGGCGATTTCCAGTGAAATATCACCCTCGATCGGCAGAAAGAAATCGGAACGCAAGTTTCCTAACCCATTCGAGCCGGTTCGGGATCGATATCGGGTGCAGTTTCATTAAACGGGCATGCAATTCGATTTCGTGGTAAACATTAATCACCGCTCGAGGCGGGAACGAAGGTAAACAGGAGAAAAGCGGCAGATCGGATCCCGTGGCAGGAATCGATTCCTTTTTTTCCAAGGGTTTGCTCTCTTTCGATACCCAAGAGAGAATGAGAGCGAGAGAGGGAGAGATTCGATGCTGTGCTTCTCTCTGTTCCCGATGCAGGCCTAGAAACTAGATCCTCGCAGCTGTCGCGGGGCGAAACCGGAAGCTCGTCAGCCATCGTGTTTGTACTGTTACTATGGTTACCATGGGAGATCCTTTCTGTAAGGATGCACGGGGTCAGGCAACCGCGGCTCGGGTCCTCTTCGACGTCGCCTCTCGCTACGGGGGTTTTTCCCCCGTGGCTAATGCGACACATTGTAGAAAAATCTCGGCGCCGATTCTTCCTACGGTTTTGGATTTCTGGAATTTATGGGACGGCCACCACCTACCTTTCTCACCCCCCTCACGGATTTCGCAGGACGTTGCGACACACTTCTGTCCCCCTCTGTGATTGTAGAATTCGAACCCGTCGATTTTCAATCTTGCGGACTCTCCGATAGAGATTCGAGCTCCTTCATTTTGGGGGGGAATTTGTTGATGAATTTATTAGGTTCGAAAGCACAAGGGAGGAAATGACTGTCAAGATTTATCACAATTTTGCGATTTAAAGTGAGGTTAGGTAATAACTAGACTGTGGATCTTTATACAAAATAAAAATGTTCAGCAGCGATTGTGGCAGCAGGATTTAAATAAAAATTCATTTCATCCCCTAATAGTTTTCAACACTAAGGAATTTTTTGATGAATTTATCAGGTTGGAAAGCACAAGGGAGAAAATGACTGTCAAGATTTATCACAATTTTGCGATTTAAAGTGAGGTTAGGTAATAACTAGACTGTGGATCTTTATACAAAATAAAAATGTTCAGCAGCGATTGTGGGCAGCAAGAGATAAATAAAGATTCCTTTCATCCCCTACAAATTTTTTACACTTCAAACAGCATGACACTATTTTTAGACTTTTCTAATTTTCCACTGTTTTATATAACATTTCATCTGGCCAATTTCTTCATAAACGCATAAAAATCCACAGTCTGGTAATAGCAAATGGAAGCAATGCCGTCTCTACACGAAAAACGAAATTGCTTTTCGAACGACCTAATGTATGTTTTTATAGCTCGTCAATTATGCAATGCAATTTATACGAAGTTCAAGGCAAGCAATCAGTAGCTGGGGTGTTTGATCGTCGCGAGAAAACGCGATTGCAGCAGCAGCCCCCTCAATTCGGCAAGCCATTTCGAAAATCGCGATCTATTGGTGCGTGGTTGCTCGAGGGGTGGGTGGGTCGATTGATTTAGAGCAGGATGCGTAGCCAGGGGCGCACGTGTGCGTCGGAGCAAGGATTCCGACGCAAATTCTTCGAGGCAATTAAACGGAGTCGAGTGCAGAGAGGAGAGCGATAGAAAAAGGGTGCACGGGGGAGGAAGAAGGGAGAGACATGGAGGAAGAAGGGGTGCGCCGCCGGAGCACAGGATCATTTAGGCTGTCGCTGGCCGTCCGCCATCTTTCCTAGAAATGACTGGCACATCTGGTCCCCGGTGGCTTTCCCTCGTTAATCCGGCGGCACGGTTAAGACCTCGATGATTTATCAGCGATCAGTTTCGGAGCCGATATTAATTCGCGGCTCTCCGACGCCGCGCCCCGGATCAACGAAAACTGTTCAACCATAACTGTTACGTACAATGTACATATTAGGTTGGAGGCAGAGTTCTGCCGTATTCTAAAGAAAACATTTGAGTCAATTTATAAAAATATATGTGTAAACCTTTACACTCGGACCTATTTCAACTGGAAAATTAAACATTTCTTTCGACCTAGAATAATTTCATTGTGCAGGGTATTTCACCTAACTTGACCACCTTAAATATCTTTGTTGTTTTTAAAGATACGTCAAATGTCTGAAGGACAAAGTTGAATGGTAAAATGGGGCTCATACGATACCGAATAAATTTTTGTTTTTATGTAATTTTTTTTAGAGACATGAAGGTCACCTTCATTTTTTAAAATGGAATGTCCTATTTTTTACACCATACATCGATAGAGTATCAAATTCGGAGTATAAAAGTGTTCACCTTCGTATGTCCTGAATCTAATAGTTAACGAGATATTATCGAAACAATTTTCTTTCTTCTTTGGATAATATCTCGTTAACTATTTTTGCACTTATGTGAAATGAGGAAAATTCTCATTTTGCACGAAAATGCACAGTCCAATGAACAAGTTTTTGGTGGTGAATCTTTCGGCAAAGATTTTTGGAGAAAATAGTAATTTTTGGGATTCCGTGGGTCTTAATGGAGGGTGAGTGGAGAATCGATTCGTTCGCCGGTTTCCCTATACGGTCGCGTTTAATGGCGGCCGCACGGCCGACAACTGTTCCGCGGCACACTAGGACAGATGTTCCCTGTTCCGTCTCGTTGTTGAGCCCTGAAACGGAGGCTGCGTCGACACGAGACGAAACGAGGACCACGTGCGGAGGAAATCCATTTCCTTTTACGGGGCTGGAAAAGCACACGGCCGCGGGCCAACCTCGAGGAAACGCAGATGCGACCGGATGTTTAGTTCAATCGGATACACACGGCGAACGTAAACTATACATTTCGGGAAAAGATGTTCGTGATTCCTCGAAATTGTTCGTGTCTGTTAATTAACAATGGGCGGTGGGTCTGCGTTGCGCCGTTTTTGAGATGCAAAATAAAATATTATCAAAATGGAATGTAGCAAACATGTGAGACGAATTCGTCCGGAAATGAGAACCAAGAAAATTTATTGCACCAAGATTTAATTTCTGTCCGAATCAAGCAGCATTGTTGCCGTAAAAGTGTCACATAATGCAAACGAATGGGGCAGGACCGTATCGATAATGGAGCGGGAGAAAGTTGGTCGAAAAGAGCAATCAGGGAAAGAAAATAAATAATCGGAATCGGTATAGAGCGCAGAGGGCGGCGTTCAATTTAGCACGGGTGTCAGGAACAACCGATCCTCTCCCAGCTAGTGAGCAGCTGTCTACAATTATTATATTTCTGACCTGGCTCTCTGTCTCTCGCTCTCTCTCTTAGTCTATCAGGGTTCTCTCTTTCTAGTTAGCCCCTCCCATCGGACACAGAGCACCGATTACCCGAGATATACCTGGCCTTTTGTTATTCCCGCGAGAGCGTTTTGCCCCAGAATCGATGACGCGCGTCGGGCTCTCTCGTTCCTCATTGTCATGTTAAACGGATTAGATGCATCCTGCGCGCTGCGCAGACTGGCGAATCGGAGCACGCCGCGATGCTGTCATCCGTCATCCCGCATTTCGGACACCTATCGTGCCGTGTATTACGTGGTTTTTGGGAATCCAGTCGAAATTGACAGTAACTAACCCTCTCAAATGTGACTGCATCTCATCAACGAAGTTCAGTCTTTGCTGCATCTTGGTCAACACGCGCGTGGAATTATGTATTTAACCCATTCACTGCCAGGCAAAAGAGCGTCTTGCCCTGGGTGCCAAGATTTTCTTTTAAAGAAAACGTGGAACTTCACAAAATCTAATAATATTGAGTTACAGATATAGTATTGAAGTGGCATTTACAGTAATCTGAAAATGAAAAAGAAAACACTACGAGATAAGTCGTAGCTGGCGTCACCGAGTAAAACGAGATATCTCGTAGTTGGCAGTGAATGGGTTAACAAATTCATTTCCTTGGGTATATCCGTGGTTTGAAGGAAGAACAGCGCGTGTCGCATACTTTCATTTTGCATAAAGATCTGCTTCCAAACCAACAAGAAACGAACCAGCATCATCTAGAATCATCAGTCATCGCGGCCCAGGGCCACGCGATGATTCCTCTGGCAGGTAAACCACGCGTCGAAGTCTCTCACGCCGGCTTTTCCCGATTTCATTGCGTGCATCGCGTTGCATCGCGTCGCGTGCATTCACGCGCGCTCGCATGCCTCTCTCTCTTTCTCTCTCTCTCTCTCTCCCTCCATGTGCTCACTTACACAGTGAAAAAGGCCGCGTGAACCGAGGCGGCAGATGTTCAAACGCGGAGTGGAAAACCGGTCGTGTTGATGTAGCTGCCGTCGCGAATCGCTATAAAAATATCCGGCATTGTCTGCGACGCCTAAGCACGTAACGGTCTACCGTTCAGCCACCGAAACGCTTCTTTTTTCGACGCTCTCTCACTCGTATCTTTCCATTTTTCACTTTCGATCGCTCCATTCTGTCGTCCTTTTACTCGAGCTCTGACGCCGCTTCTCTGGGTTTCTCTGGTTATTTAACCCTTTGCACTCGGAGCTATTTTAACTAGAAAATTAAACATTTCTTCCGACCTAGGATAATTTCATTCTAAATTTTTTTTTCATTTTATTGATACGAAATTGATGCAACACCTTATACAATTGTTAGTAATTGATTAGATACCAACATATTTATTAAGCTAAACAATATTTTGAATAATGGTTGTATAGCAATTTTTAGTGGTGACTCCGAGTCACCATTCGAATGCTAAGGGCTGATATTCCAAGTGCTGGATAACGACTGCAAAAATTCCCACAAAATTAAAGTAATTGCATCCAGTCCGATCTACCACATACGGTACATTAAACGTTCATTAAATGGAAAATTAAATTGCTATGCTTCAACTTTTGAATATGCATGAGCCTATTGTACCACATATGGAGTGGGTGGTTCTCAGCAAAGCTTAGTTGAATTAATTTTTTCAAATGGTGTTGATTCTATATTTTTTAATGAACGTTTCTGTCATGAAAGAACGTTTATCATAGCTGATCGTACTATCATCTTGTGATAGAAAAATCCTGATCAGAATAATGATGAATTTTTTGAGCCTGGTCAAAATCTTCTGATTTCTGCAATCGAACTAGAACAATGTTGTTTTGCATAAAGGTTATGTAGTCTGTTAGTTAGGAATGTTTGACGAAAGGGAAGATGGATGCTTTTGAAGTACGTATGTATGTTCGGGCTTGGTTCGTCGAGTTTTACGCGTCCTCGTCGCGGTTTGTTCCTTCTCGTTTACGCTCATAAACATTGACCATGAGATTATCCTCTTCCATCGACCTTACTATCTCGCCCAACTATCGGACTGCAGTTATCGCGATGGGAAGGTATTACCGAGCTGAGAATGCTGATAGAAGACTTTAGATACTCGGAGATAGTGATAAAGTACTTCCTAAATATGTCGTTGTTTCCTTAAGAACTTGTTCCTGCTACATAAACATTCTCTTTCGCCGAAGTACGATCATATACGAGAATTAGCTCCAGAAATACGTTTCGAGAGGTTGTGATAAACAAAGGATTTTTTATTTCCGGAAGACATGTCAGCGGAGGTGCGAATATCTGACATTGAGGGGGTAGACTCGTTTCGTTATCGGCCCAGCTGAAAATGTTGTAAAAACCAATTTTTACTATTATTTTTCACAATTCCGACCAAATGCATTTTTTCAACATATATATAACAGAATAACTAAAAGAAGAATACAATTTTTATTTGGCTCCTGTGGCCTGCAATCAATGCAAACATTTTTTATTTTGCATAAAGATCCGCAGTCCAGTGATCAGTTATGCTCGTAACTGTACATGCGCGGCTTTATGCTTCCGAATAATACAAATTACGCCTCGTAAACGTAAAACTAGGACTTTTGAGGGCGATCGCGGCCTAGATCGATCTTTTATCTAGCGCTTTTGACTACTGAAGAACCCTATGTTTGTATTATCGAGAAATGAGAGACGCGCATCCCGCGCCGTTGCAATTCTGGAAGAACGAGTCTATCCTCTTGAGAGGTTAATACGCAATTCGCGACGGGGAGGATTTTCCTGAGGATTTTCGCGGACAAAGAGGGGGCCCAGGAAGCGTGTCCCGATCGTAAACGAGCTCGCACGCCGGCAAAATGGCGTCCGATAGTCACGGTCACGGGCATAGTGCGCGCGTGGGTCCTGTTGCACACGCACAATGCACGATGCACATGCAGCGCAGCGGTACGATGATCGGGCGTCGTTTTCGCGACAGACGGACGCTCCTCGCTCGTCGTCGCTCGTATTGTACGAGGCTGAAACGAAACAGCCAATCAATCAATTCTCCGCCGGTACAATTCACCCAATGAGATCTGAGTGAATTGCATTAACCTACAGACATACATTACGCGTCTGTGCGCGAGCACCGTGCGCCCTGAAGGATTGATGATAATGACGATGATGATGATGATGATGATGATGATGGTGATGATGATGATGATGATGATGATGATGATGATGATGACGACGGCGACGTCGACAACGCCGTAACGGTGGTCAACCAAGTTCTCTACACTCTCACGTTCATTTTTGCATTTTCCATGTGGCTGCTCGCCGCGTTCCGCGATAAATTTCACGCCTCGGGGAAACGCTTCCCCTTACGAGCAAATCAACGGGCCACAGGCATTCTTCCGACGTAACCGATCATTAAAAGTGTCATTTAATGCCGTCGCGACGCGCTGCTCCTTTCACCGAAGTTCCTATTTCATTCCACCCCTTCCTGCGATCCTCCGAGTCATCAAACCGCCATCGTTCTGACCCGATCTCCATCGGAAACACGTTCTCATTCTTACCATGGTGGAATGATGCTTACCACTTACATTGTAACAAACTGGAGTGAAACAGAAATTTATTTTTAAATTCTCGTTGTAGAGTGGAAGGGATTTCTCCGGAGAGATCGGAACGTGTAATTAAGAAATCCTTTAACTGTCTCAAAAAACGGATTATTCGGACGAAGGCCTGGTTGTCCGCGGTTTTTATATATTTGGCCTCCGAGCGCGAGTCGTCGTTGATCAGCTGTTTGTCCTGTGACGAAATATGGGGCGACGACCGGACCGCGCGTCATAATATTGTTCGAGGAACGATACTTTTTCCTCGCGTAACGGACATACGTAATAGCGTAAGGTGTTTCTTATTGTGATATTTTTAATTATCATAAAATCCGTCGTCTATCGACGACTATCCCGTTCATCGCGTAAACGAGCACGGCTAATTTTAAGTAATATTTTGTTCAAGTTTTTCTGGCGATTAAATGATACACCAGGACGAAGTGGCAGACGATGCACACAGTGCAAGAGTTATGAATTTTAAAATAGTCGAACCAAATACACCACCTCGTTAATTTTCTAATTATCATCCAGCATACTAATACTATGTACTTTCCATAATAAGCACCTCCGGCATTTTCCACATAACGCCGCCTGTTAACATTCATTGAATGAATGATGTATAAATGTCGGGCGTCGATTCAATCATAATTACCAATGTTTAATAATCAAACAGGACCACCGGTGTTACTCGCCAAACCAATTATCACGCGATAATTGGTTTGTCTTTTTCCCGGGCTAATAAATTAGCAGGCTCTCGTCGGAGAAGCTCATTTCTATCCAGTTTCTCACGTAATTTTTCTTTTCAGCATGAATAACCCTTCAGGCAATACGCCCTCGAAAGGGAGTCACCAATTACAATTTCAAATGATTGTTCGCGCGGCGCGGTGTACGCTGCCCGCCAACTCCGAAGCGTTAAAACGTGACTCACAGAGATCTCAGAACCGATGCACTAATGCACAATTAAACCCCGCGGCGGCGGACGGGAAAGGGGAGCTTTAAAGTGTCTAATAACCGCGCTCGTAAAATGTTTTATTCATAGGTTTGTCATTTTTCCTTGAACGAGCCCGTTTCTCTAACTCAATTTACTCCAGATTCACTCGTTTCCCAGGCCGAACCAACGATCGTCACTTCTCCCGTCCAATTATTTCGCAAACGCTAATTAACTCCTCTCCATCCCCCAAATATAGTACTCAATTATTCGCCCAGATTTAGAAATTAATTTCTGCGCTGGTACACTGGAGTGTACTTGTTAGTACCTACTCGGTATCTTACGTCTTAATTTTTTTTAATTTCTTAGTAGTTAAATAAATTATTTTTATTCCGCGCAGCGAAGACGAGCGAACTCTTCACTTTTCCCAAACGCTAATTAACTGTTCCTATCCCCCCAAAAATAATAGACTCAATTATTAGCCCACATTTAGAAATTAATTATTGCATCTTTTCTATCTCGTATTTGAATTTTCAACTTTTATCGAGGTAAAGTTGAAACTTTTCGTTGATAAACGACATTATGCAGAGCGACGGGCGTTAATACGATGGACTCTTAGAAAATTGCCCGGCACTTCCGTCTCCGCGACGAATTATTCAATGACGAACCCGCCATCGCGATCGAAGAATATACACGGGACACATTATGCACCGGCACGTCTATAATATGCATACGGACGCATACACATCGCGGATCACGTGGAATTCGAATACCCGTGAACCGTTCCCCAACTAACTGACCGAGTCCCATAGAACTTGACACCCTTCAGGGCCACCCGGTTCTAAACCCATCGACGAGATTCGTTGAAGCCTTTTTCAGCCTTCTTGCGTAATCTTTTAGGCAATTCCTTTCTCGAAATTGAGTTATCTGTTCAGAAAAACGGGCAGCGAAAGTCACTGATCAAGCAGCAACCATTTTCAGAATCTCGTCATCATTTTGTGTATTAATTAACTGTTAGGAAGATTGATGAATTGTCAGGTGCATGTAATAAAAAAATCAATGTTAATAAAGAAAGGAGTAGTCTAACAAACATCATTGAGTTCAGTGACTCTTTATTATTGCAACGCTAGAATGAAAGGGGAAGTAACCAGCGGAATAAAGGTTTCGTTAAATTTTTTAGTACACTGATCTGTACTAGAAATCTGCATATAATTATAAGACTTTTAGTCGGTTCGCCGCAACGGAAAGAGCGATTCCACGTGAAAGGATCATGAATACCCGACGATAATAGAAAGCCGAGCACGTGTATCTTCATGCGATACGTATAAATTTATCTGTGACTGTCCTCGTTAACGTACAAGAGACATAGGTGATCTCCAACCTCAGGTAAGACGGCCATACCTAAATATTTGCCGCGATAAAGCGGCGATATATCGATAGCCTTCGTCGGCCGACAGCGGAGATACATGGGTTCTTGGTATCTTCGCTCGTGAAATCCACGCTAAACTTTTTAAAAAATCAATACTCCTGTAGAAGAACAGCAAATGGAACATTTAAAATATTTTTAATCGATTCTTATTCGATCGATTTAACTGGTATCGATGTAAACATTCGCGTGTAGTCTGGTGATTTGAATGCGTGGAGAGGCACTGAACAATTAGAGTATCTTCTATTCTGGCGATTTCAATGCATGGTCAAACTTCATCGTGACTCTATCGAAAGAATTTTTCCAAACTCATTGTCTTGAGAAAATTAATCATTTATCTGAAAAATCGACAACAGAGGATTCAGTTTGAAGATTGAATAAAATTATGGAGGAAGCGCTGCGTTGCCACCTCGGTGTCATGGTAAGGAAAAATATGTATTGGGGAGGATAGAATTCGAGAAGGTTCCAGAATTCTTCGAGCGACGCTCGATTCCGGTGACGTTCTCGTCCCATTGTTCGTCCGGCCGTTGGGTTTAATTAAAATCGTCGGGATTCCCGTGAATGATGCCCGCTGCCTCAAGAATTTCTTCATAACCCCATGCAAATGTCGCGGCGAACTACGGGATTCCGTACCGTGTTCGTCGCGTGTAATTGGGTCCCGGTTAGAGGGCCGATTCGTCTCGCGTGTCGAACGTTTGTGTGCACAAGAGCATATTTCCTTTTTCCAGGGGTCGGGTCTTCTGCAACCCTTTCTTCTCCGTTTTCTTACAGAAAGAATTCAAAAGTTCAGCCTCAATTCGCCCTCAAATACAGGGTAGTTCACCAAACATAGAAGGATGAGGACGTTGCAAAAAATATTTCTTATTTTTCTCGTTGTACATTGCAGCTATGCAAACTCAGTAGAAAAATGTAATCTGTACTCGGCCTTTGGAACCATCGAGATTGCATTTTAAATAAATAAGTTATAATACTTTTTCTTTTTTTATTGAGCCACTGAAACCTATTATAGGTTTATTTCGGTTTTAACAATTATACAGTCGTTTAAAAACTGGAAGATAAATTCACAGGCTTTAATATTTCGTTCAGCAAAGAAAATCTCCGCTTTTAATGGTAGAAAAATAAGTTATATTGTTCCGTTATTTGTAGGTAAATTTTGACTTTTATTTGTTTAATGCGAAACACATAACAGAAAAAACTGAGATGTAAATGTTAACTCGTCAATTTGACTAAAAAAACAACGAAAAATAATCGTTTGCCTTGTTATTTTGTCGATTTCTTATCACTGTGTCGATTTGACACGGAAATGAGGGACGGATGAGGGTTAAAGTGACTTACAACAATCTCCGAAAGAAGTTGAACGTTTTTGTAGAAAAAGAAGGATGTTTGATGTTCAGTATAAGGGACAGAGGAGGGTCACTGTAACCCGAATTTAATTGTTGGCTAACAGCAAGCTAACCCAGATCCAGCCCAGGTGTAAACGAAGCAGACCCACGGCTGGTCTAGCACGATCTAACCCAGATCCAACCCTTCCCACAACAGAATCACCAATTAAAATTCGCGAGCATAACCCAGACCTGAACGGTGTCATCCTCGGCGCAACCTTAACCGTGCGAGAGCTCAGTATTTTCCCATTGTAGGCATCGATCTAAGTCAGCCCCAACCGGCCTGAATCTACCATTAAGACGTCCTGCTTGTCGAAGGGATAGAACCTTGCGGTGCGGCGCGCCGGGAACATCATTCAATTACACCGTCGAGCAGCTTACGGGAATGGCAGGGCATCGAGCATTCGCCTGTTCTCCGCGTGTCTTCTTTCGATCGGCTCCGGCTCTTGCAAGTCCTCTTTTGCCTCGGGTCCCGTATTTTATTTCGACGCTCGTTAAACGTCACGCGTGTGCGTGACATGTGCTGCGCTCCCGTTTATCAGATGCGCGCACGCACGCTCTGAAAAGAGACACAGAAAGATAGAGAGAGAGAGATGAGACGCGATGCAGGCCGTGTATAAAATTGCGCGCTCGCGAGGCCGGTAATTACTTTGTCAGTTAAATTTATCTGGCTTTTCCCGCCGATGATCTCCTTCGTCTCACCTTTTTCTAGTGACGCGAAATTAAGGCCCGCGTACTCTCATTAATGCATTAATTACCGCTTTATACGGTCAGCCCGTATTAACACATTAATTAACATAATAACCCAATACCCCGCGAACCCCTTCGCTTCCCCCCACCACGGGAACGCACGAACGCGCGCGCCCGCGAAAACCAGATAGTCGAGCGAACGCCGGAACGATTAAAGGTCGGGAATGTTTTGTTTAGCATAATATAAACAAGTCAACTAATCGGAGGGGTGGCGATCGTTCGCGCTGATGGAATAAATCGTCTCGAGTTACTGGCTCGCTCAAAAGTGGCGCTCTCGACTTTTACGGCTGAATTGTACGGGCTGTTTCAGAACCGGGTTCGTTAGCTCTCCCATAGTTCATTCGCTTTGTCTACGGGATGCTTCATATAACCGATCCTTCGTTTACCGATTTTCATTTGTACAAGTCGTTCAAAACAACTCTGATCTAAGATTCTGTGTTCTGCTCGCATTTTGAGTGTACAGTGATAGTACAGGTCGTTCGAGAAGAAAAGTTTAACGTATTAATTTTAACGAGCAAGTATAGGACGTTTCAAGAAAGTAGCCCAGCTGGCATTCAGTTTGCAATGAACCTGTAACAGAGTCTCGGGACAAGAAACAGAGCAAAAACGCGTCGGCTTGCGCGTTGCAAATTCGACATGCAGTTACAGGAAAGAATGTGCACGGTAAAACGGTGCTCGGAAATAAAAGAATCTCCCGGTTAGCAGGTCAGTGAACAAAATACATTTCCGAGAACCGCGTTACGAGTCCTCGGCAGGTGTATCCTTATCGGAGCGATAAATTAGAGGAGAGGAGAGCCGTTTCAGGAGTCGACAGCGCCAACCCGACGAACACACTCGAACAGCAGCGAGAAGCAAAACCAGATCCTCTCGAGGATCAGCGTCGCCGCTCCTCCTTTACCGCATGTTAAGGATCAAAGGCGGCTACTTCGGCCGTCATCCTCCGAATGATAACGACACGATGACACGCACGCTCTTCGCTGTGCCATGAATGAGACGTGCTTCGCGTGAATGCTGCTCCGCAGTGACGTATCTTGATCCCGAAAAACCTCCCTAAAAACAGGTCTATACGCGGATCTTCTACTAACAATGAGATTTTACACAAGATACCATAAGCGATCCAAGTACTTTATATCACAATCTAGAATTTATTGAATGCGATATCATTTGTGCGAATCCTTTGAGTCACTGTTAAATTAATTATTGAGTGATTGAAACAATTTCTGCACCGTTAATTGTCAATCATTTAAACAATTAGCCACACCCACGAATCAATCCATCAATCTTCTGAAACTGGTAGATGATCAGCTAAAGATACAGCATCTAGAATTTCTTAAATACGATATCAAATATGCGAATCCTTTGAGTCACTGTTAAATTAATTTTTGGGTGATTGAAACAGGTCCCAATCCTTTTTGAATCATCACCAACAATTTCTGCACCGTTAATACCCGATAATTTGAAAAATTAGCCACACCCACGAATGAGTCCATCAATTTTCTGAAACCGACAGACGATCAGCGAATGATCGAAGCAGGGATTACACGGAACGGTTGAAAATCGTTTGCGAACCGTGTTCGGTATCGCAGAATCGCGCTCTGGAAAAAACATCCGCGTTCAGCCGCCGGCAATTTTTCAATGGCGCTGCCCGCGATCGAACCAATGAACGAACACAGTTTGTCCAATGTATCCACGCTGAACGATCTCTCTTTTTCTCCGTTGTCGTTCTCTCCTCGTCTCTCTCTCGCTCTCTCTGATCGCGACCGGGTCGGTCCGTCCGTCCGTCTGTCTCTCTCCGAAGCGACATTAACTGTCTACTTCCTAACTTAATCCGTAACTTCCGACGCCGCGGCAATCTGACATCCTTTTTATTTTCATTGGCTCGCTCTCGGGCCTCTTGTGGCGAGGGTCTCGTTCCCAGGATTTTTCTATCCACGATCGCAGCCGAGCCGGCTCGAACGAAACTACCGGCCGTGCTCGGGACCAGCCTAATCAATTTATATATCGTTGCGTTGCATACGTATCCTCTTGCTCCTCCTCCTCCTCCTCCTCCTCTCGCCTCTTCTTTCCTCTTTCTTTACACTGTGCGTGCTCGGTACACGCTCTCTCCCGGTCGTGCAGAGAGAAACGCGACCGAGCTGACGCATTCACCGTGTGACGGAGGAACGAAAGAGAGACGTCGGAATGCCGTCGACGATCGCGAACGGAAGTTCTCCGTGTCATCGAGCCGTCGAAACGACGATACCGTCGCTGACGGGTCAGGGACGAGAGCAAAAGTAGCTTCACGAGATACCGAACCTAGAAAACTCACCCATTGCCGGCTCGTTTTTCGAGATTTACCAGGAAAACAGCTGCCACTTCCGGTTTCCGACTTGTCTCCAGTCGAAGAGTGATGTTCCCTTTTCTTGTTGCACGTCCAGAAATGATTAATCCAATGTATATCTGATAAACGTTTACGATTGCGGAGCGCAACGTCAAGAATGATTCGAGCGGAGTGCATCTCTGTCGCTAAAATATGATTCTCGCAGATCGCGTCTGCACAGTATTAAGCCACGGATCATTCACAGCGAGTACGGGTAGGCGTTTGCAGTTCTTGAAGGCGGCGGTTCTATGCGCCAAACGTTTCCACGAGCCTTAATAGTCGGCGTGACGGACGACGGCCGTGTATTGACCTTTGGGGGTGGGTGAGATGGTGATATTATGTCTGAGAGATGGAGCCTTGACCCTAGAGCGAAGGCTGTTTGGGTGGACTGGTCCCGCATCAGACGCTTCCGCGTTCCAGTTTATCGTTCTCTGCGCGTTGATTAGAATTCATTAGGAGTTTACGATCTCCGTGGCAATGCGACACTTTCGAGGATGCTGCCCCACCGTCGTTGCTTCTTTAGATCATATAAACTTGGAGACACGGCTCAGATAATTTTCCTTGAAGCAGAGATTAAGTAATACGTGACGTCACGGGTTCCAAACATTGAACTTATTGGAACTTATAATGGTTGTATTAATGGGAGGGTCAAACGAGGTGTTGGGCAAGAATGATAAAGATGATGTCAAGTGAAATAGTAGTATGTAATATTATTTGGAAAAGGCGTTCGAAAATGGACCCCGGGATTCCAGAATATTTACGAAGCACGTTCTCGTGTGACCGTCATCATTCCCTGCGAACAATTTCTGGTCGAACGTGGAACGGTCGGTCGTCAGTCGTCGTCGAACAAAAAGGAAAGCCGAGAAAGTGTATTCGAAGTCACACGTCGACTCGAATTTCAGCTGTTCGGTATTTTTTGCGCCGTTTTCTCTCGACACCGCTGCTTTGACCTGGCACACACAGCTGATTTACGAGGACCTGAGGGTCCTTCGAACGTCCTGGCGCTGCCGGCTGGCGTCGGTCATCGTTCAGGGAAACTGCTGGAACGCATTTCATCGTACTGCAGCTCACAAAAGTACAAACTCCTATTCCCACTTTCTCAGTGTCTACAAAATTCGCAGGAATAGCTGTTGTGCCAAAAGTCATCAGAATTGATTACACTCCTCTCTGTTCATATTGCAAATAATCGTAAAATTAGAAATAACTGTGATAAAAAAAGTTCTGGAATTTTCGTCGTCGAAAAACTGCAACGATTAACAAATTACATCACACGGCCGTTGTCAAAGGGGCACCACCGATTAAAAATACCCCGTGCGCTTTATAAACCGTTTTTAAAATTTGTCTTTTGTTGTGATTTGCATATTCAAGCATGCCGAGGCTGCATAAACATTCGTTTAATAATAGCCCAAGAAAGGTATCGATTAACAAAGAATGCGCGCGGGGAGAAAGAAGCTTAACAAATTTGGTTAGTATAATTCGGTTTATTCGGTAATGTACAATTTTGAAAATCGCAACATTGATTCTCCGTAACGGAGGTTGGCATTACGGTTATTACCATAACCGGCGTGGCGCGGCGTCCCGGTCTCCTTTCGTTATAATTTTCGTCCCGTAGGGAATAATTGCCCGGAGCCTTCGAATATTCGAAACGGATCGTTAAGATCGTTTCCCGGCATTTTTCCCCTTATCCCCCCTCTCTACGGTAATAAACTATTTACTTATCGTTATGGCGGGGTCATTAATGCGACCGGCTCTCTCGTAAAAGTGGCTGCCTGGTTTTCACGTGTGTAACGCCGAAGCGCCGATGATTCTTGCCGTGCCGGACACATGTCGGCCAGCTGCGACCGGCAAGAATCACTCTTTTTCTACGGGGCCTTTACGAAGAATCATTTCTTTATGACCTTCGCTTGGCCTATTGTGCTCCCGAGAATCGTTTGCACAGCATCTGCCGCGTTAAAGATAAAGTGTATCTTATTAAACATAATAACGAGCCGCTCGAAAACGCTACCACCGAACCAGCAAGACCTTCGACGCGACCACGAAAGTATCATTACGGGCACTTCAAATCGTTTTCGATTTCCCCTAAAAATCATGCAACACGTGTTTCCTACATCATCCTTACTCGCGGTAAGCAGCCTCTCGGTGAGCACTTTGAAATTTTATTTAAATTGCACCCGCGAACGCTGCCGTTCCAACACGTTACTCGTAAGCATGCCTACAAACTTCCAATTTTCTTACCATTTTTTCCAATTATTCAAGTGAACACTTCTTTAGACGCTATTCGAGCGAGAAACGAACAGTTGTGAATTCGCAATAGAAGTTTTCACTTCGATCTTGTGCGCACAGCATTCTTTTTGTATGAAAAAATTAATTTGCGAAGGTGCTAGTTCATTCATCTTCGTGTTCCATACTCTGTGAAACGAATAACCTTTGTTTGTACAAGTGTTTCAAGACATTCTCCTTTAAAATGAGATACAGTAGATGCACGACAAATTTGTTGATGTAAAGCGTACCGCAAAAATGTTACCGTAGGATCTTGCGTGGGATTTCCGATCGCGCGAAGGTTAAAGTGCACGCGAGATCCGGCCCGGTCGATTTGCTTTGGTCTTATGACCTTGATATCGGGAATGGAGCGGATTTCTCCGCAGCAGACAGTCGTGTCCCCGACCCTGCCAACAATCGTAACACCACCCTTGTGCAACGGCCGCTCGCTTCCATTCGGCGAGGGCCTTTCCACGATCGAGGGTTCGCCAACCTCTGCTTTCCACTTTATCACGGTTTCGTTCGCCCGCGCCCCATTTCGCTGCCACCGTGCTCTTCACACTATCATACCACACCCCCTTTCTTTCCCTCCGGCATCCAAGACGCGTTGGACAACTCGTCGAATGCCACGGGAACCGGACAATTCACTCTGCTTCGTCTTTCGACACAAGGACGATCATTGGTTTCGAATTTCAAGGACTTACCAGTTTTCTCAACTTCTCTTGGTTCTCGGGAAGCTTCTTTTTTATATTGTTTAGGTTGGAGGAGGTTGAAATGCATTCACGCACTGCTTCCGGGATCATCGCAACCCCAGAAAGTGAGGGACTACCCGGTGATCGGCCTCGTGCGACGCGCGAGCTGAGACTACCCTCTAAACATTCCCCCTGCACTTACCTCCTAATTGGCAGGATCCAGTTGGTAGTACCTTAAGGGGGTAGACTCGTTTTTCTAGGATTGCAAGGGTGCGGGATGCGCCCTCTCATTTTTCGATAATGCAGTGATGGGGTTTTTCAGTAGTCAAAAGTGCTAGATAAAAGATCAATCTTGGCCGCAATCTGTATCAAAAGTCCTATTTTTACTATTATTTACTATTTATTTGTATTCACTATTTAAATTTACTATTATTTACTATTTATTTGTATTCACTATTTAAATTTACTACTATTTTTTATAATTTGCATTATTCGGCAGCATGTAACGTAACTGTCGCAGCTTTATGAAAATAGCTACATGTGCAGCTGTATGCTTGTAAATAATACAAATTACGCTACCAAATAATGCAAACTACGCCTCGTAAATGTAAAAATAGGACTTCTGAGGGCGATCGCGGCCTAGATCAATCTTCTATCCAACGCATTTGGCTACTGAAAAACCCGAATCTTTGCATTATCGAGAAATGAGACAGCGCATCCCGCACCCTTGCAATCCTGTAAACGAGAGTCAACCCCCTCGAGGGCTGTACTTTCGGAAGCTTGTAGTGCGTTCATAAACACTTTTCTGTAGTTTGAAGACCTCGACCGCAAGAATTGGGCGTTCCCGTGTCGGGTTAGGTGTCACCGAAGGGAGTGGACGTCGACAGGTGAACCACCAGTGGACCCTGTCCACGTGGTGATGTTATTGTTTCGAGATCGCAAGTGCTGCTGGGCCAGGAGCTCGGCACACGGGGCGTATGGTGTGGGTACGGAGGGTCAGGCACCCCAGACTCGACCCTCCAGGAGGGATTTCATTCATGATACCGAGCCCACCCACCCCCTCCGGTGTTCCCCGGAGTTTCTCCAGGGGCTGGGAGGGCAAGCGATACATTACCAGAGCAGAGAAAAGGGTAGCCCCGGTGTGACTCTCTCTGTTCGGGGTCTACTCTCGATGGCTCGTGCTCAAGGCGGCGCATGACATCTGGAAAGGGGACTTCGAATTTGGCCATTTGATATCTTCATACGGAGGGATGGTTACCGAGGAGGGAGAGGCAGATAGAGAGAGATAGGGAGAGCCAAACACAAGGACGCCCTCGTGTTGCATCCTACTTAACGCGGCCAGAGAAACGCGGGTTAGGTCAGTTACCATCCTCCCTGCGGACTTCGGGTTACTCCTTCTGCTCCTCCCCCTTTCTCGTCTCTCTGTTCGTGATATTGCCTCCTCCGATCGCTTATCCACCTGTTTGCAATCGATGCATCTAACCCTTCGCCGGTTTTCGACACGCAGGCTCGATTATCCTGGCACCGATACCCTAATCTCTGCAGACTTTCATCTCAATTGGATCTATCAGGCCAGTGAAGAGATTCGTGCCACATCTGTGAAGTTGATGTTGCTCAAGACCACTCGCAACAGTCGCAACAGTGATCAACAATTTTTTAAAACATATGTTTCAAGATATTCCTTAATGTGACATTCCATTTATTCAATTCCATCGGTCGAAGTTAGGTAATTCTATTTTAATAACTCCGGAAGTCGACTTCACCTGTATCCCTTTTCTAAACGTGTTCAGAATGTTTCCTTTATTTCGAAACGAATTGCAACTTTGAATATCGCGCTGCAACCATGCGTCGCTGTTGAACGAAACTGTAAATGACAAACGAGTAATTGAAAAGTGGAATGATTTGTCGTGTAACCATTTCTGAGGAACGTTCGAGGAGGGTTAAAGAGCTCTCGGAAGCCTGGGTTCGAATGACTCCAGTCGTAAATGACCTGCAGCTAATACAGACAATGAAGGTCATTGCATAATTCATGTGCGGGTGTATACATATGTAAAACAAATGTTTTCTAAGTCGATTGCGAGAACCAGGAATTGAATAGAAATGCACCTCTATGAAATGAATGATTAAAAGTAAATGACGGTCTTTCCTATAGGGGTAGTTTTCGCTGCGTAAAATGCGACTTACGTAAAACGCATAAAGGCTGATAATCATCTATATATTTATTATTTAAAAGTCTGATTTTCGATAATTTTTGTAATATATATTTTTACAATATTTCTTTAATTGGAAATCATTTTGTCTCCAAATGATAAAATGCCGAGAAATGTAAATAAAATTGTGAAAAATAATGTACGAGTTCTATTGGAATGTAAACTGGAACAAGGAGTTATGATGCTCCGCAATAATAAAATGGTTGTAAATTAAATCTTGATATGACAGACATGATAGAACAATGAGAAATAAAGTTGGATTAAATATGAAATATGCGTACGAGCAAGAAGGAGAAGAGGAAGGAAAAATCTGAAAGAAAAGAAAAGTAATGCGATTCTCAAGCGCGGCGTTCGAATAAAGAAATTACAGACGCGAGTGCGTGCACTAGGCACAATACCTGGCCCAGAAAAACACGTATTAAGTATTCCCCCGCTGTTTTAAAAGCACGTTACATCCATTAGTTACAGCTGCTCGCGGCGTCGTTTCCACGCCGCCGCAGAGACCGTGAAAATGGCGGGCCAGTTCAAACACGTCGAACGAGGAAATCATTAACTATACTTGAATCGACCAAAAATTACAATACCACAGTCATTCAATTTTCTAAAGACACATTCTTGAAAAAAAGTAATTATCAATTTAAAAAATAAAACAATCTAAATTATATTTCTACAGAACTATCTACTATGTAATTCAAAGTGGTTTTTAAGTGAAGATAATTTTATATTTAATACTTTTTGGATTTCCGAGTATATGAAATAAGTGCTAGTTTTGCGGAGGCTATAGAGGTTGCAGAAAATATTGAGAGCACATTCAATCTGTAAACCTCGGCGAGCCACGTATCGAGAATCCCCCAGCAACGAGGACGTTTCATTGGAAACGCGGTTGCATCGCTTATCATTCTATTAGCTATAAAGTCGAGAGTACGGAAGGTAGTCACGGTTCAATGGATCGCCCTGATTATACTCAACATTCCATCGACCGCGTTGTAACTTACTATATTCGCGAATACGGCGCGGCGGTCCAGCACTCTATCCAACGATTCCACTTTTCATTCCGCAATCTGGGATTTTGATCGTCAAACATAATCCCCGTAACAAATTCCTACCATTTTTATACATATCTACAAGGTTATCCTATATTTTAAATCCGTTCGCAATACATTTCTGCAAGTTTTATGCTTTTCTACAATTTCCAAACTTTTATATCATTTCTTCGACAATCTCTAAGCTTCCATAACATTTTTCTGCAATTTTTAGATTGTATGTAAAAAATTTAAATCTACGAAGCAATTACTGACAAAGGCAGTCACACGATAAGAAAATGTTTTTTCACATCCACCTAAACAATTTTAGGGGGTGAAATCAACCCTCGAAGATTTAATGCTCCGTCTGCTACTTCGAGGTAAATTTTTCACTGGCTCGAGTAACAATAAGATATTGTTTTTATTCGAATGAGATGCAGAGCCAAACGGCAGGAAAGTTAATCGCGTTTCTATCAACCCAAGAACTATTTACCACGGACTTGGTTTCTCAGGAGAAGGGCCGCAACTATCTGGTCCGCCTGTTTTTCCCACAAGGTCGAAAAGGTTGGCAGGTCGTAGGAGGGCTTGTTACATATACCACTGCTTATTAATCCGCTCCTTAAACAGACGTCTTTTCAACTACAACGCTCCCCATCCTTGTTATTATCATTATATCGCATAGTCTTTATTACGTGATAATATACTGGCTCGTTACGTGACAATAAGAATCAAGCTGAGGCCAACGCCGTTCTTCCTGGCCGCTCTATCTCTGTGCGACCTCTAATGAGTGGCCATTTCTTCCGGGAAATTCGCAATACCAACACGAGAAATCTTCGACGAAATTTCTAAACATTGTTTTATTCAATTTCCACGGTGACGTATTTCGCAGTTTACTTAACCCTTGTGTAGTCAACCGAAATGTATCGATAACACTGTCCAACAAATTTCAACTTTTTCTGACGTTTCGATTGTTACTACGCGATTCTTATACAGTTCTTGCGTTGATTGAAATTTGTTTTCGAAAAAAGACATATTTGTCAACTTCAAACAACCATGAATTGTGATGTTATTATAAAAGATTTTGAGTTGTTCTTTACAGCAAAAGATTCTGTAGACTTTCCCGAATACATTGATATCCAATATTAATATTATATTATAAATACATTATAAATGTTTAAATGCATAGTGAAAATCGAAAAGTTTTTGGCTGTTGGGCAGTGTTATTTAAAACCTTTCTGTATTTAACATGTTTGCACAAATTCTTTCATTATAACGCTATAAATTAATATATTAACGAGTAAAGAATGGACATTCAGAGAAATTTTGTAATATTTTTTAAAGGAACATTAACAAATTGTTGAAAGAAGTACAGTAAATCATTGACTACACAAGGGTTAACCACGGTTTCTCTTTCTTAAAGAAATCCAGGAAAAATCCTATTAATTTTTGGGGGGTAAGTGTACAAAGATCTAGTTGTTCGTGCGTCGCCGGCATTGGCGTAGGAGGGGAAAAAATGTCTGGCAGGCAATTAGCGAATATTTCATCGTGCAAATGGCGTGTGTCGCGAACGGCGTTGCGGCCGGAATTTCAGACTTTCACCGGCGTGGAATCGGGAGCTTGTACGTGTAGAGAGGAGGAGGAGGACACCCTTGTACACGGTGTCACGGGGTTGTATGGAAGCCAGCTGCAAGCCGGCCAACCGAGACGGACTAAGGTCGCGTATACTCGGAAACGTTGTAAAAATAATTATTAAAGCCGTTACCATGCCGTGCCGCGGCTGCACGATTCGCGCATGCAAAATATCGGGGAGCGTTCTCCTGATGGAGAAAACAAACTCCGTGACACATCGCGTCCTCCCCCTCTTTCGCGTTTTTTCCCATTGCATTTTCACCGGACATGCAATCTTCCAGTTCCATTATCCTGTACGCATTGAAAAAAGAAAGGAAGAAAGAAAGAATTTAATTTGCATCTCCGGCGAAAGACCTCCGCGATTTTAATTGCGATCGCGTGAAATCGTTACCGCCACCGTAAAATAAAAAAAAAGAAAAATTAATTAAAGAACTGCGATATTTCTTTTCACCGACGCGGTTTACGATTAGGTCGCAACTGCGCAAGCTGTTGGAATTCAAGTCTACGCTCGAAGGATTTTCGATTTTGTGACTTTGGTTTAACGATCGAAATAATCGCAACGGCGCGGCGGCGTCGCAGTGCGGTAGAAATGCAGTGCAAAGATGCAACGAGATGCAGCAGGACTTTATGGGTATTATAAACGTGATCGGCAAATTGAAACACCGTATCGAGTCATTCCTGTCGGAGCTCTGTATTCGGTTGCTTTAACGAGTTGCGACTACATTGCAGCGAGGCAATTGCAGTTACGATGCATTCAGCCCGTGTGAACGAGCCGTAAGTGCATCGCAGTGCAACGGTTACGGCCGGGCCGCGATAAGGTCAATTTCGAAGAGTTTGCAGCTGCATCGTAAAACCGCAGTTGCAATTTTGTTGTTATCAACAGCTTTTTTCCTTCGGGCACGGTGACAGCTGCGTCACGATAGTGCATCTATCATTCCGGACGCTTTCACGCGTGACAATCCAATTTGCGATTTATCCTGCGCGAAATCCGGTCCACTCGTCGACAATCTCTCTGCAATTAGTTGATCGATAAAATCGTCACCTTCGTCGCAATTTTCACACAAAACAAGAGTTTATCTAAGCAACTATAAAGTCTCAAACAAACCGAGAATTTTTTTAATACTTCCCAGAATGTTAGGGTAATTTGTCTGTTAATTATGACATTTATTTATTGACGTTATGTTAATTATACATAATTATGAGAGTGGTCAAATTCATATATTTCTTGTTTCGAGATATTTAAAGGAAAGGCATAGCAACACCAAATAAATTCCGTATAATGTGGAAATAACAAGCACCTACCAAACGGTTCATTTTTGACAATATCGTAAAAATCATTTTCGAACAGAGACATCCCATAACTTCAAGAATTAATTTAAACAATTACTCGTAGAAACTTCCAAGAATTCTTTCAGCTTACGATATCCCATAACTTCGCCGAACAAAATGAACGCAACAGACACACTAATTAATTCAGAAGAAAATGAACCCAGCAGAATTTCTTTCTCAGCCAACTCGAGCACAAAAAATCATGGGGCCCCATATACGGGTTACATGGGCGAGGTTAAAAACGTGGGAGATAATTAGATACATTTCTCGAGCCACATTCTGTGCATAATCTGAATTGACAATCCCTTTTGCGTATAATGAATCGGCTCAGGGTCGCGTGCCGAATATTCCCGAAAGTCATCGATCCCGTCCGACGACGCGGAAATAATTCCAGGATTATTATTATTTCTTTTCTTTAGCCGATCAGAATGCCTGGTTGGCTTAATTCCCGTACGGGAAATGGGATTCCACGTCGGTCCCGTGGCTCCCCCGGATTATTATGTTCAACCCCCATGATTCCCGAAACTATTCGATGATCCGAGCGTATCGATACACGGCCGACTCACACTGGGACAAATTATACTTCCAGAAAACACGAACACCTCGTCGTCTGAATAGCTCGAATAATTTTTGCCATTTTGAATCTGGCTGATTACCATGCCTGGCAAAAATCACCGGAGTGACATCTGCACATTTAGTTTAGAAAAAAGTATTTTATCCTGCTTGAAAATGAATTAGACATTTCTTATAGTGTACATAAATAAAACAGCTACTGTGCTTCAAGGTAGTACAAACATTTTGTTCATAAAAATTGCTTGTACCATTTTGGCCATTCTGGACGCGAGCCAGATTACTATGCCTGGCAAAAATCAGCGGGTTAACATCTGCCCATTGAGTTCGAACGATTCTTGGCACTGTGTAGTATAATTGGTACGGTTTAATTTTTCTTTTCCGTTCAAATTGGTTTTCTTGGTTATTCGAAAGTGCAGCGTGGTTCGTTCGAGGAGAATTCGGTTAATGGGAAATGGGTTTTGTGAGGCCACGGTGATTAAAAACGCAGACGAAATTCCAGCGATGGTTAGAGACGTCCGCTTTCTCGGTCAGCTGACTTTAATTTCGTCAGAACGTACCCAATGGACGACAGATGGTCGACGCGCCGTTCGGAAGAGCCGTTGCACCCATTAGAACCGCGACGGTTAAAAATGGTAGGTACCGTGTCCGAAGGACAGGTTATCGAGCGTACCATGTGCACTCTCCAGTTGCGAACGCGTACGTGCGTTTCAACATTTTCATAAATGTTCGCCGGAGTTTCTCGGAAACACACGCCTCTGTGTCGTAAACAGTGAATTTCTTTCGTGAAACGTCGATCGCTCTGCCGTATTCGGATCCGGCCGCGACGCCATTCGTCTCCTCCAGCCACTTCCGGCCGAGTCGCGGACAATTTCCATCTACTTAACCTAACAGGAAATTGCCGCACTATTTGCCACCTTCGTCCACAAATTCCATTTCCAATTAATTTGCTTTGCAATTTCATTTTGAAGGTTTAAAATTAATTCATACGAATACTATTCATAAATGAATATTATGGAACCACAAATATATTTCTTGTTTGAATAGCTCCAACAAATTGAAAATAATATCCTTCTCTTTTCAGTATCTCGAAACAAGAATTGTACGACTTACTAGAGCACTTTCATAATCATGGGCACAAATCCTTTATGAATTCTTTGGAATCCAGGCTTTAATTAGCTGATGACAAGATTTCCAATTTTCCGATTGCTCAGACAATATTCGGCGAGCGCGAGGTGAACAATCGGCGGGCCTTCAGGATCCGCCGGACAAAAACGGCCGTTCAGATCGCAGGATCGCGTTGCGAGAGCAACGTCGTCGTCGTCGTCCATTGAAATCGACGTTTTCGGGGTGCGCGTCGCGACGCATTCACCGTTTTTATCGTGAATACCCCCGAATGCACGCGACACTTTCACAGAATCGCGCCGCGCTGCGAAGAGAATGGAAAAAAGCGGACAAAGGGAGTCGCGGGGGATCTCGATGTCGAATTCTTTCATTAGCCGAAGGACCAGTCACGGAAATCCGGGCTTTCGGTCCCGTTTTATATTTCGCTTCGCCTACCCGTTTCACATTTTTCCTTTCTCCCTTTTTTTTTATTTGTTTCACATTGCCCCTTTGCTCCCCTTATCTCACCAGCGAATGCGACTGCTCCTTTCAATTTGCCTACTACATATATCTCATTATAAAATGACTCGAGAAAAGCATGTTTATTTGAACAATTGGCTGTGAGGTGCTTCCTCCACAATTATTAAAGTTCTTCCTTGAGAAGGGTGATTCCTAAGATCATTCGGAATAACTTTTTCCTTTGCGAACATGTTCTCTGTGGCTCAGTTAAGAGAGTTATTAACAGAAAACGTGGACCAATCAGAGCGTTAATCTTGCTAAGATTGGTCACTGTTTTTCCTTAATAACTGGTTAACGAAGTCGCGGAGATTTTCGCAAAGGGAAAAGTTACTTCGAATGAGTTCAGAAATCACCCCTTTCAAGGATGTACAACATTTTTGGGAAACGCTGAAGAATAATTTTTACCGGATGTACACGTTTAACGTGACGGTCGGAGAAATCAGAATTTACCATTTCCTCGCGACTGTCGTCACTGTCAACAGAGGCAGATGTGCCTACACTAATCATTTCATCGGAACCAGGCCGGGCCCGTGTTTGACAGCAACGCTACCATCTTCCCGGGCAAATGTTCCTTGTCGCCGGGACTTTTAGACAAATAAAAGGGCCGGCTGCCACCGTGCTGTTTCCTTTCCGTCGTTGTTTGGAAACTTGAAAAGTATATACGCGTTTTCTGCTTAAATAGGCCCTCTGCTTAAACAGCCAGCAGGGCTGCAGCCCCTTCGGGCTTTCAAATCGTCCGGAGTGGACCGGGAAGATTGATGGAACCCTTCAGAACGATATAAGTTTGCGTTGAGACAATTCTCTTTTATTCATCTCATTCCCCCACAAGTTCTCAATTTATATAAAACTCTAGCTTCCGTGTATTCGTAAGAGACATTCATATTTCGATCCGACTCGAATAAAATAGCGTCATCCATCTCGTTTCAACCCTTATTCGCTCTTTAAATGATGTTCGAATTCTTTATCGTCTGAATAGTTTCCAGAAAGAATTAGTTTCCACAGAGAATTTTCAACCCATACGCTGCACAATTTACTGCACACTGCAATAAGGATTGAGCTCAGCACTGAAACTATGTAATTTTTTAATTATTATCCGACCAATCATGTTCCACTAATTAGCACGGATAATCGAAGTTCTACTGTATTTAAAAATTAATTTCTGGCCCTTTTTACTGTCCAAATAAAATGTCCTCCTTAAATGTACTCTCACAAAGCATATACACGTTGCAGAAAAATTGACACACTCTCCCCTAACGAAAAAATCAATCAAACCTTCCGGAAGAAAGAAACAAGTGGCATTGAAAAAGAATGAACAAGGTTTCCTTCCCTTTATTCTTTCGTTTGTCCCAATCGTCACCTTGCTCGGGCCGCTTACGGACTTAATATCTCCGCTTGAAAGGTATAATTTCGTCCCTTGATCTGAAAGGACCTAGATCCAGAGGATCGATACCCGAGGAAACAAAGAACGCGTGCGTAGGAAAGTCACGTTAAATCATTTCTCGGCCGAACGTGTTTCTTATCGAAAACCGTGCATCTGTCGGCCACAGAACGCGAGAGAGGTATAAGGAAATGTACTTACGAAATATTTTAATTAGCTTATCATCGGAATCGGTGACAGCTGGCTCGAGGACGCGCGTGCTTCTAATTGCCGATCTAGAACGCAGATGACGATCCTCTCGTTTCTCCGTTAATCACAAGAACTTCCCAACTGAATTATATTTGACGGTGTTCGGAATTATGCTTGACAGACAGCGAATGAAATACGAAAATGACGCGAACAGCGATTTTTCTACTTCTGTCTTTCATTGTTACAGTGGTCCAAGTGTATGTTGTATCTATTTCTGAGGTGATCAATGTACAGTCTATTTGAGAAGTTGAATCTAAACCGTGATTTCTTCCTCCCATGTTTTCCCTCATTTTTTTCGCTCCTCTTCAACAAAGGCGAAGAAGAAGATTTTAATTCCCGTGACGTTCCGCGACACTTTCACCCCTTTGTGGCGGAACAGGACGAAGAAAGGAGGGACTTTTACCGTGCGTGACATTATCGAAGATATACCCCTCAAGATCCACTAGTTCGCTCCCCTCCCACGTATCGTTCGACACCGGTTCGATGCTTTTCCTTAGAAGTTAACGGGACGGATGCACGAGAAAGCGCGTGTTTGACAGCGTTATAATTAGCTTATTGGAGTGATGAGATGAATGCGTTACGCATCCTTCCGTAATATCGCGGAGATAACGTGTAATTTTAATAGAAACGCGTCACTTTCGCGATCTTCTGACGCAAGACGCGCGCGCGCTGCCTCACAAGACGTCTTAACGCACGTTTAAACAATTAATTAACCCCGCATCGTTCATTAATCTTCGATATACCAAGGGGATGTGGTCCTTTTCTCATTTTATTCGAACCAACAAGAAAATCGTTTTCGAAACATTCCGATAAGTCGCGAAAAATTTTGCATGGTTTCTCAGGTGTTGCCCACAGTACATCTTAACGATGTCAATTATTGAAAGTGTACAATACAAATAACAAACATAATAAGAATTAAACATGTTAATTTTATGGTGGTAGCTCGAAGTAGCCGCTCTTGTTTTCTCTTGAAATAAAGGTGAACTATTTATCGATCGACGTGCATCAATACTTCCGAATAAAGTCAGCCAGCTTCGTTATCTAGCCGAAATGCTTAACACATTGCCGACCAGTGATTATTGCATAATTTTGAAAAATCTGGGGTACATGGCTAAACTCTTTTTAATTGAGCCTTCAACAGCGACAGCAATTTTAATTGTCAACTAACGAGTCATCCTCAATAACGTCATCTAACAGTTTCATTTCAGATTGCAATGTAAAAGAAAATTTTTATGATTCCTTTTGGTACCGCACGATTATTGAAAATCCTATTAATAGGCTTTCGGTATCTAAAGTATTAATATTATAATCGCGAAACCCACCAATGCCGAAAATGCAAGGGGACGAAGATCGGGAAGAGTGATTTCCGAGCCGGACTGCAGAAAAAGCAACGTCATCGGAGGTGATGCCAGTCGATTCGGATGAAGTGGAGAAAGAAACGCGATAAACGCGTGGCTGGTGGCAGAGAAGGTTGGAGGAGAGAGATGAGATCCCCGCGCGAGTGAACATCGAGGTCCGAGGCAGGCGGAAAACGTCCCCTTCGCGCGGCACACGCGTGGACGATTATGGTCTAATTCCCTTGTACGCGCATTCCCACCAACCTACCTAGCTTACCTACCAACCTACCTGGCTGCCTCGCATGACAGAACCGTCTTGGTGAGCGAACGAGGAAAAGCGTAGTTGTCGGTGCATTCGATAAGCGTACGCTCGAAAGATAGGGGTGTGTCCCCTTAATTCCATCTCTCTTTCACTCTCTCCCGCTTTTCACCCTGATTTCCTCCTCCTGCCCCGTTCTTCGCCACCCCTCTTCTCCCTCGAGCATCATCCCTGCTCACTCTCTTCGATTCGACGTTGCTTTTCTTCTCTTCCCGCGTTTTTCCTCTTTCCACAGGTTTTCCTCCCTTTCTCCTCTACCGCTTTCTCTCCCTCTCTCTCTCTCTCTCTCTTGGTCCCCACACTTTATCTCGAGAGTTGCACCTTCGGGTTTCTCCCTCATCCCCCTTTTCTCTCCCTCACTTCTATCGCTCTTTCTCTCTGTCGTTCTTGTTCGTAGTCGTCCTCCCCTCCTCTCTCTTTCTCTCTCCTGCTTTCTCCCCATCCGGTCGCGCGCTGTTCTCGCGTAAATATCGCGGTTTCTCGGTAAACAGGAGAAGCCGGTTAAAGAGGGACAAGGTAGAAGGAGGTGCGTGCACGCAAGGCAAATGTCAATATCGGCGATGCGCATCGACGAACGACGGACCCCCACGGTACTTGGGGCGGCAATGAGGGCGTAATTAATCGACGATGCAAAGAAATTTCTCTCTTTGCGCGAATAACCACGGGACCGGTCCGCTCTCTCTCTCTCTCTCTATCTCTCTCTCTCTATATCTCTCTCTCTCTCTCGCTTCTTCGACCCTCGTCATCGGGACACCACGAATTTCCGGTTTCGTGCGGTTTCATGCTTGTCCGGATACTATCCACGATTTTTCGAACCGATCTTGTGGAGGAGGACGTGGGTTATAACAGTGCTGCAGGGGTGGATTTGTCAACATAGATTTTGAATAGTAGTAGAATAGACACTAAAGTAGTCATAAAATTATTCTCTAATTATACATTGGATTTTTAAGGCGAATTAGGAGTGCATGCGAGTGTTAAGAGTACAATATAGTTCAATATAGATTCTGTAAGGTAGAACAGAGATGGAAATTAATTTGCAAGTTTTGTATTAGCCTTTCCAATGGTGTAAGATTGACTGAAAAAATGATACAACAGAATCTAGTACGATTTTTCTGTATTATGGATCTACAAATGTTATTACTACACAGCGGATCTTTATGCAAAATAGAAATGTTTTACATTGATTGTGGGAAGCAGGAATAACATAAAAATTGATTTCATCCCTCAACGATTTTGTTACATTAAAAGCAACATTATAACATTCTTGGATTTGTTAAATCTTTTACTGTTCTGTATTTCGCACAACCAATTTATTCATAAATGCGTAAAGATCCGCAGTCTACTTATTACCAATGAAAATAGAATTTTATTTGGTACCACTTTCTTAAAATTTGTCTACAAAAATTGAAAATTGCATAAACATTCGTACTGTACTTATAACTAAAATTCTATGACTCGATTTTCCCGCGACGCGTCGGTAAAAGCTCTCTTCCGTCACAGCATGCGCCATCTATCGAACCTAGTTAGAAAGTGTAGTAATTCTTCGTTCCAGGTGGTAAAGCAGGGCTCTGCATTGAGCGACTGTCGACAAGGAACAGTGGACTTTCATTATCTTTTTTAATCCTAATCGAATTGTTTTAATGTTTCTTAAACATTCTGATACCATAAAAGACAATGCTCTAAAGTCATTTACGTATTTATCCAATCGTACAATATTCGATTGCATTTGATGAAAAATGTGTGCAGGACCTTACCGATCGTGGAAAACACATTTTCCACTAGGACTGCCAGCCAACTGAAATACCAACATCGCTAAAAGTTCCTCTACCGACAAGATACTAGTTGGTGGTTCCCCGCTCTCTACCTAAGTAGAACCAGAGAATATATGAGAGTGTTCACTGTTCACGCGCGGAGTGGACCAGCTTGAATAATACATTTTGTTCTGAGAAAAGGTTACATTGGAAAATGTTATGGAAGGGAATAGGTATGAAATAACGAAGTATGCCGCTATTAGCTCGATATTATCCACTACTTGTAAGACACTAGAAGTTCTTACAAGTAGAGCGCAGAGGATAATACCGATTGCCCAGGTCTCGCCACGAGGAGGTTGCTGTTGCTGCACAAGAGACCCGGAAAGGGAGTCAGAACGAATTCATTATTCCTTCTGGTCTTCCTTCAGATTGTTGAAGGGAGGCCTGGCTAGTCCCTGGTCCTCCTGGCCCTCCTTGTTCCGGAGCACGACCGCTCCTGTGCGCTCCTGCCGGAATCCCCGGCTCGTCTGACTGACTGACTGAGTGCTCTCACCGAGCTCAGGCGACACTTGCGCAGCGATCTGCAACTCTTCCCACCCCATCGAATATCGCTTGATATCGATCGCCGTGACAATTATTGATAAATTCAGTATTTCTAGCTGTATAATGTTTATAACAATTCCTTTTACTAACGATGTTCACAAACACTCCCTTGTCTACCTTGCCATCTAATTTCGTAGTAAAAATTGGTAGTAGCATTTCTTACAGTAAAGCCTTGATCTAACTCTTAATCTTACTCTGTTTTTCAAAATATTTCCGTTCCTGCAGATCGAATTCTGAAATCGAGACAACGTATTCTTTTTCATCGGAGTCGAACGATTCCCATCCCCGACTCCAATACCACCGAAGCAATATTCACAAAGTTCAATTTCGAACGTGTCGTGTAAAAAACGTTAAACGACTGGGTTTCTCACCGTCACCCTGTAATTTCCCTGTTCTAATTAGCCCCGCGAGCTCTCCGTTAATTGCCCACGGTGAACGATCGAAGTGTATCGCCCGCGGCCCGCCGCGATGCGAAACTCATCTTTGTCTAGCACTTCATTGTCGCTAGCCTTGTAAACCGACCCGACCATTTGCACGCCAAACGTTTTATTGTACGTGTCGAACGCGATTATTTGCGATCAGTAATTACCAAGAAGATTAAAACGCTTACAGCGATAATATGTCGAAGTAGTGTGACGAGACCGTTTCATAAAGCTGTCCCCGAAGCTACGAATTCGCACATGAATTCGCGCGTACACATATACATATAGCCGCGGCCTAGTAATAAGCGGCGAAGTGTTCCTTCGGTGGATAGTGGATACGTAGCTGGAAGCTGTGTTCCGTCGTCGCGGGAATCTAATCTAATACCGGCTGGCCCTGGAAGGTTATAGTTTTATTAGCGCCTCTATTGGGCTTAACGAGGTCAATTGAGGTGATACGGTTGCCTTGATTTTACGATAGTCCGTCGCCGGTCACGATAACGATCCGAATGCCCGTCGGCAGAATCGACCGCGATCCTCGACAACCGATTAAACCAAACCGCAACATCATTTTAATCGTACCGTTTCGTTTCTGTTTCAGCACCTGTACCACCTGCAGACGGGCGAGGGTGCATTTCGAGAAAGAGGGAGGGGTCGAGGCAAAGGTGCAACCAGGGTAAGTTGCCTAACGGGATTGCTAAACAATTCATTATTCCTGTTAACCCTCCAGTCTGTCTGATCCATGAATCAAATTTCTACTGTTTTAATTCCCTCCCACAAAAAAGTCGTAAAATATTATAACTAAACTGCGGATCTTTATGCATTTATGGAGAAATTAGCTAGGTGAAATGTAAAACAGTGAAATGTTAGAAAAATCTAATAATGGTGCTGTTTTCAATGTAAAGACACCATTAAGGGATGAAACGAATTTGTACTTGACTCCTGCTTCCCAAAAATGGTGCAGGACATTTTTATTTTTCATAAAGATCCGCAGTCTAGTTATAACTAACTAAACGGCACGAAATGATGTCCAAAATTAGGCCAAATTACAAAATTACGAAATACGAAATTACTTTCCGAACGACCTAATACGTTCAATAATTATTAAACCATCGTCGGATTCCTCAATGAATTTTTGTTTCGCTGGGGGTAGTTTCGTGCAACATACGACAGCATTATGAAAGAAAGTACGCGGACGGCCCACTCGCGCGTCTACGCATACTATTTCTTTCGAAGTAACTCGAAACCCATTTTCCTGCGACCTGGTCCACATTGTGCGGGATCGATGAAACAAAGATCATAAGTTTTACGCCTCCTCGTTTTTCTCCGGCCCCTGTATTTTTTCGTCTTTGGCCGCTGCACGGGTGGAGGGTGGAAAGGCAATTTCTGCGAGACTTCTTCTTGAAGAATATTCCAGCGATTCTAGTTCTTCTTGGCGAGGATGAATAAAATCGGCGAACCATTTTTATGCTGTTCTTTCCCCGCGAGTTTTTAGGGGCGGAGGAAGAATTTTTCTCTTGCGAGATTTATTAGCCCACTTCTCATTGACTTTGATGGCGAAGTTGCTACACTACGGATCCCGACGTAAATCTTGCAGATATTTTTCAACGTATCTTTACCCCCCTCCCCGTTCAATTATTTATCGTCCGAGCAACCTGGATTTTTGCATCCGGAAACGCCGCCGCCGTTTTAAATTTTCTTTGAATTTATTACCTGCTGGATTTTACTTCCGTCAAAATGACGATCGGAATACGTAAATCTTGTGGCATCAAGTAAATGCGTCAATTAATTCATTCTATTTCTTCGTAAGCAAGAGGATATTTATCCAAGTATCAATTTAAACGAAGATGGAAGGACTTTATTTTCCAGTTTATTATGCTTCCAGCACCAGGATGGAATAAAAAGTACGTCGAGCACCTGAAAGCCGGTTCATAAATTTACATTCAGTGTTCCTCGCACATAGTAAAATGAGAGGAAAAAATGGTCGGGGCGGGAAGGGATCAAAATATATAGATCCTCTCTTTTTCCCCTTGTCTCTTCAAAACGACAATAAATTCGATCGTGCAGTCTGCGAATATTCGAAACGCCGTCGCCGCCGAATGTCGACGATCTGAAAGAATCGAGGGACCGCGAAATATAAGGCGATAAAACGGATGAATGGTTTATTCTTTTCCGGGAGCCGTAATACTTCCATCCCTTTCGCCGGCTTGATACGTGTTCCAGGGATGGTTACGGTCTTCTTCGTAAAATATCCAGTAAAACAAACAATAACCCGCGTATCGTTCCGCCGTTGAATTCTGAGCCCGTAAAAATAACGGGTGCCGGATTTATTTTACAATTGTTGCGGCCGCAAAGAGCTCCCGTTTCCCGGAAACTGCTAAATCAAATGAACCCAATTTTAATATTGCCACTGCTTCTTATTTTAGAGACTGCCGCGAGTCTGCGGTTACGAACGCAGATTCATCTATTTTTGTAAGATTTCATCTCACTGAACTCAACTGCTTTTTTATGGGCATTTGGCATTTTTACTTGTCTCTCGATTCAAGGAAGAAAGTGACGCATCTTTTTTCTGCTCGGTGCATTGTTGTTTACGATCCGCGTGGCTCTCGCTTCCCCAGCTTCGGCCGGAATTTAATTCGTGTTTTTATTTTTTTCACTCGATGCTTTTTTTTACACTGTTCTCATCTCCATCTTTCTTCCGTTTCGACGACCACTCTTCTTTCTGGAGCGCCCTCGGCCGAGCCACTTATCCGCCAAGTTCCTCTAATCCCGGAAACGCGGTAACGCGCGTGCAAAATGGCCCCCCGAGCGGCCAATCGCGCGCCATCCGCTCGAAAAATGGAAACTCCGAGTGGACAAAATATCCTGCGAACGAAAATATAGTTCGGCCTGGTTATTATATTATCATAGATTGAATCTATCATCTTGCATTCTATCAGGTTATCCTAATCGTTTCTTTCACTACGTGCACATTCCATATTTTTAGATAACATCAGCATACACAAACCACGCAATCTTCTGTTTGTTAATCTTCTATTATTCCTTAAGCTTCCTCTTTCTTAATCGTGCCATTGGTTTTCTTAAAAACTACTCTGAATCTGCACTGAGCACATTAATCGAGAACGGAACGAACGTTTGGAACAACCTAATACAAAATGAAACATTCACTTTCCGGGTCAGCAAGAATCGCGCAACCCTAACAGCTCGTAAAAAAGGGCACACTTCTTCCACTCGGCCACGAACCATGCATTTATAAAGACCGCCGAAGCTCGGAGAATACTGAAACAAAAATCCCGGCGTAGGTTTCAAGCTCGACTTGGGAACTTCGGATTCGGACATAAATTTCCATTTAGCTAAATATCTCGGGGCATTGCGCGCGAACGAAGACGAATAATACTTCGTTTCGTAGAGCGATCGTGCTTCCGGAAGTCCTCGCGACAGGAAGTGCTTGCTGGAAAGTTTTCGCGTGCGCGAGAAATATTCGAGAGAGGCAGCCAGGTATCGGACGGACAAATGGCCGCGGATAAATCGGTGGAACGCGTACCGGCAACGTTTCCGATGAGATATCGTTCGATGCAGGAATGCAACACTGTGGATCGCGGTTGCAGGCCACGAGCATTTTAAACATGGCGGTGCCGGAGAGCGCACAGGCGCGCCGCGGCTCGATCAATACCGCAGCTTTGCTTAATGTCAGTTCTCGAACTCTGCCGACTGCCAAAGAAAATTCATTCGTGACGAAACCATGCGAGAAATTTCAACGGAGCCATCGATATCCCCCGCCTCCCGATCGATGCGTTTCCGGCTTCGACGCCGAGCACTTCCGGTCCCCGCGAGCTGTTTGTCCTCGCGACGACTACCGCGCTCGCGTTCTATTTTCTCGCATTTTTAAAAAAATTTTTATCTGTGTCTTGTTTTAAACATTTTCTTTTTCTATGTTTACAAGTATTGCACTCAATAATCGCAGAATTTAACGCGAATTTCGTTCTTTCAACGGATCGTGGAGAAATCTGCTCCGGGGGTTAATAGATTTATTATGCTAAACGAGGAATAAATATTTATCAATGTTTGGATTGGACATTGTTTCCCGTATACCGGAAGTTCATAAAGTCTGCGATCTGGTGATAACGAGCACTGTATAATAGTGCAGAATAATGCATACTAATCGGTGTATGCATTGTGTTATTTGTTGTGTTATCTGATTGATTAATAGCTGTTTTCGACGAATAGTCTGATCATTTATACCGTGGTGTCGTAGTTTCCAAATTGGACCAAATGGATTTCCTTCTTGAAATCTTATCAAATCCTAAGCATTACATTTTTTAAATTACCAATATACTATTTAGGTTGCCTGGATAAGAATTAAAAAAAGAGAATAACATTAAGCAAAAAATCTCCCTGCGACGCTAAACACTACAAATACTCGTAACGTTAAAGGAAACACTTAATAAAATTCTAGATATTACATTTTTTAAATTATTCGTACATGTAGGTTGCCTTGATAAGAGTTTTAACCACAGAGTAAAATTAAGCAAAAATTCCTCCTGCGAAGCAAAATACCAGAAAAACTCGTAACAGTAAACGGATCGTGCATCAGAGCTCCATTTCGAAGAATATGAAACTGTAAAAATGTTTACGAAGCGATAATTTTTCACACTCGCCATCTCTCCGGGAAGCGTAACCGTTGATTTCCGCGATCGCTCGAAGGAGCACCGGCTCCGAAGTAAAAACGGTACTTGGACGGGAATCACCGCGAAACAAACGGCAATAAATAATTTTTTCACGGTGCTCCCTCCCTGTGGCGAGTAGCATACTTTAAATAGTTGGTAACTATCGTGTGTTGCGGAGGAGGCCCGCAGGGTTTCGGGAGGGAAATGATAGTGTTCGCGTCACCTCTCACCGGCTCGTCAATCACGATGATGCCTCCCCTGAATGATTGGAAGGGGCGAAGGGGTGGGATAGGCTCTTTTTTTCGCGACGAGACAATTGCCTGGCATTCTAAACGCGGTATCGATCGATAGGGGTAATCGGCGGACGCAGCGTTTACCATCGCCCAAGAAATAAATAGTAAAACGTGCGCGTCGTTACGGGGCAAACGTTCGCTGATTTCTATCGCGACGTATTCGACGAGCATTCGATATCTTCGTGGCGGTTCTGCTATCGATCCTCGTTCGAGACAACCGGTGCACACGTGTACCGGCACCTGTGTCGACGCAACGTCTTCGTGATAGAATGCAATTCCGCTTTTTCGCCGTTTCAATTTATATTCATCGCTCGATCGATCCCCCGCGCCATTTTGAACGACTACGGTTTTATCCCGACCCCCGCAACCCTCGCGCTCCAACGGAACGGTCATTGCGTTTTCTTATCACCGGATCCTTCCGTCGGCACTCGTCCGAAATTGTCCGAAAGTTTTTTTATTTCACGTCAACGCTGATGTCTTCGCTTTATTATCCGGAAGTGCGGAGTTGCCGGGGGATTATGGGACTCGGAGAGACCGGGAGGAAATGTTCGGAGCTCTGGAGAGTATCTGTAAAAATGTGATAGGGGTCCTGGAACAAATAGAATTAATGAACGAGACCTGAAATGTTAATATCAAATGACTCGCGAAGCGGGAAAGGAATTTATATTCAATATAACTGGAAATGAGGATTGAAATAAATGTAGAAGTAGCTTGAGCTGCCAGCGCAAATTATAATACATTAGGAGAGCCTTTGAAATTAAATCAGAAACCGCAAAATTGAACATTACCAATTTATTCTGTGCACGGCGAGAGCTCGCGAAACGATTCCGCAGTGTGCAGAAACATCCTGTACTCCCGAGTTCCGCGAATCAGTGGTTCGAGTCGAAAAACGCGTCACCGATGAAACGGAAGTTTCCGAGAGCGAGCGAGAGAGAGAGAGAGAGAGAGAGAATTTCCATTGAGAAAGCTTGAAAAGCCGAGCTCGTGTTGGTCCTTTTCCTTCTGGTTTCTGTTGCATACGTCCTTCGGCAGCAGCTTCTACATCTAGCACGTCCTTGCGGCCGTCTGAAGAGCCACTGGTACGTCTGGTAATAAAAGAAAAACGCGTTGCAGAGCATTCTGTTTAAGGAGACAACGATGTCCTTCGCGCGTCAAAAGCCTCCTCAAACTACGAGGGAAAAAGACTCTGTTGCTTGAGACCTGAACTCTGTCCGGACTCCTCCTCTGCATCTCTCTTTGTGTTCTGTAAATTATTCCTTGACTTTTGCGGTTTCCGAAGGCTCCTGTCAGTCTCTTCCGGTTTGCGGTCTTATTTGTCTTCTGTTGTCTGTGGATTGCTGGGCGCGTCGATGGAAACCGGTTACCTCCGAGTCGCTACCAGTCTTGCGGTGACACGGATTTCTTTGCTATTCGATTGGCAGCTGTTTATATATTAATTCCACAATAAAGAAATTCGTCTCGTACGAGGGTAGATCAATATTTATCCGTGTTTGAAGACTGGCTGCGTCGCTGAGGGAAGTTGGCATTTACTAATGTACACTGCACAAAATTTCATACCGATTGATAGGTTAGTTTTGATTTAACAGCCATTTGTATTAAACGTATTTGGTGTTTTTCACCCAGTCATTCGGAGGTCATCGTCGAGACAGGAGCATATTCTGAAGAGTTTGACAAATCGTATTTTTTAGAGGGTTTGAAAAATGGCAGGGACGTTGAAAAACGTGTATCCTCCTAAAAGGAGATTATTTTGAAAAATAAAACTAAAAAATATCTCTTAAAACTTGCCTTGTCATTCCTAACACGGGTACTTATTGATGGATCCCCGTAAATCGAGGGAGATCGAAATAGCCGAATTTCGGTTAGCCGAGGTCGCCGATCAGGATCCAGCCGATCCCATAATTTTCAAGCGACGAAATCGGAGCAACTGGGGCTTGGATCCGCGGCTCGTTCCCGCTTCCGAACGATTTAATCGAAAATCCGAGGGGGTTGCCGGGGGTTGGTGGCAATCGACGCCGGGATACCAGGCACTGGAAGATCGAGCTACGGGGTGTCCTGGGTGAAATAATTAGCGGTCTTCCTCGTCCAACCCCCGCGATCTCACCCCCGTCTCTTTCCCTCGAGCTTTATCTCGCTTTCTACCCCTTCCATGGAGGCCGTCGTCGTCGGCTAAATTGCATTAGGCGGGCGACAGAGGGAACGAGACGGAAAACGAGACGGGAAACGAGAGAGGGAGAGAGATAGCGAATGGGGTAGAGGGTCGGTGGAAGGGACTCGTTGGCGGCAGAGGTGTCGGGGTTGTCCGCCATCTTGGATTCGCGAACAATGTGTCGGCTCGGAAGGTTCCAGCGGAAAACGAAGACGAACCTGTCCGTGAATATCGATCGCAGCGCGCGGTGCACAAATAAAATGCTAATTCCCTCTCATCCGTGTGCACCGCCGCGTACAGTGCACCCCTTTCTTCTTCTCTCTCCTCTCTTTCTCTTTTTCTCTCTCCCTCTCTCGTGTCCTATCTCTTTTTCGGTTTTTTTACCCCTCCCGTTCACCCTTCGACGAGCAATTCTCGGGGCAAAGCGACGTGGTCGATCGGGGGGTGCAAACGGTTTCAGATTGTCGTTGCGGGGGCGGTTCGCGAAACCGACGGATCACTGCCACGGCCAGCTTCCTGCCGCGTTGTTGACATACACAAACGAACCGAATCGGGGGTGGTCCCACACCCCCAACAAAAGGGAAGCTCGTAGATAGGACCGGTGAAACTCGAAACGATTTTTACCCCGATACCAACCCGCTGTCTTTAACCAAGCCACGCTTGTTCGGATTGTTTTGATTGACCTTGCTCCGGTCGAACCCTGAAGTGCAGTCGAACTACGTCGCTCCAGGGGTGCGCTTAATGGACACGCCCTTGACTGCGTTTTTGGAGAGACTGACCTTTGCAGTCTCTTTGCAGCGATTGAATCTTTCTTTGATTGTTCTTTGATTTAGATCGTGGAGGGTTTTCTTTCCACGTGAAATTTGTCAGAGATATGAAATATGTAATGATCCAGTTTTCTGATGAATTCGGAATCGACCTTGAAAAGCGTCCGTCCCCGTTTCCGATTCCTTTCAGCACTCTGTGCACACGATGTCGGATTCTTCCCTCCGCTGTATATAGTTTAGAAAGTCCTTTCAGCTGGCATACTTATCCGCCGCCACGATTTACTCGGTACTATTCTTCAGTTTCGCACTAATGATCCAGTTCTTTCTGGGCATGCTGCCAACTGGCCCGTTTCTATTCACCCCCTGAGACTTCGCTGTTTCACCGGTCTCGTGCACTGACACGGATTATTATAATGTTGTACACCTAGCCATTCGATATTTATTGTTAATTTTATTGCTCCCTTGTTTAAAGGTAAATTATGGACCATAAAATAATTTATTTCTTTACTGTAATATAGATTAACCCCTTGCCGTACCATTTCTTTTACAATTACAGTGATTAAAACGTCTTTATTTTTATTTAAACGCTTAAATGCGTAACATTCATATTTGTTAGACATTCTTTAAAATCTTTGCGCTGCTACATTTTATCTCTGCATATTTTTCACCACGTCAGATATTTATAAATCGCTATGTTTACGAATAAAACGAGCCTTGAAGAATGGCCCCGAAGAAGAGAGAAAGCAAAGAGGAGACTTCACGTTTAATTTCCAACGTCGGGGATTCGTTAGAGAGCGAAGTACCTATCTGGATTCAATTTTCCATAAATATGCGCGGACGGTTCTCCACTAAATCGTCCCATAAACGTTGTCCTCCATTCCCCATAAGCGTCCCGCTCCGGCGAGATGTGCCATCCCGCTTAAACGTTTCTTTCCCGAGGAGAGGACCATTAAGTGTTACGCGAGCGACGCAACGGAACCCGTTGCTTAACCGTTCCCCATAATTCTCGTTGTTAAGATAATGAAGTTCCGGGGCCGTGCGAAATAATCGAGTTAGGACGAACGCCGACATTATTTATGCGAGCGAACTCCCCACATCCCCCTCTACGTATTTCTCCGACATCAACTATGTGTACCACTCACACACCCCCTGTTTCTCGGCAAAGATTTCTTTCCTCCTTCTTGAACACAATTCTGAGCAAATTATAAAGGTTAGAAAAAAATATTTAATTTTTATTCTACGAATTACAATTAAAGCGCCTCCAGTTGCCCAGAAAATAGCAACTCGAATAAAACACGACAGCCGACTTCGGTGTTATCAGATCGCTGTTATAAATCTACATTTAAATTTAGCGCTAATCGATTATGGTAACCTAGTTAGAGCCTCGAAACACAGATCTCCCAGCTACTAGCGCACTAAATCATAAAAGTTTTAACATTATACTGCGGCCGCGGCACGTGCACGTTTATCAATTTACACATTATTTATTCAGTCCATAAAATCCGGTTTCGCGAGAAAATATTATGCACATTTCAATAACCACGCGGGCTTGTTCATTTTAACAGTGGAACGTTGTTGGATAGTGTAAATATTTAATCAAGGTACTCAATTACGGCGATGTAATAGCTTGTTGGACACGATGCTCGTTTTTCAATCTTCGTTTCCTTTATTTCTGTAATCGAATTAGGATTTAATAGCGAGATAAATTCAATAAAATAAAATGGAGGCTGGTCGTAAAGAAGGAAGGGTTGGAAACGTCCCTAACAGCCTGAAACTCGCGTAAAAATTCCAATAATTCCCGACAATCGGGAGGATGAGCAACTTTCAAGGGTCGAATTAAGAGGCCAGGTCTAATTAACAATCTTAAGATTTCGTGTTTTTTCAAATGTTTCCAGACCTTTTTTAATCAAATATAATCATAAAAAAATAAACAATTCGAGTCAAAATGTTTGACATTCGTAGAAGTAGAAGCTCAACATACTGTACACATAAATTGTCAGATTGCGTTTCTTTATCGTCCCGTAGATTTGCTAAAGAGCTCTAGTCAAACATGAGTTACTGCGGATAACGTGATTCACGTGTCACGTGGGAAAGTGTTTTCAGCTATGATAACATTTTTTGTTTCACATTTTTTCGATTGAACAATTTGTTCCTGAGTTCCTAGACCTATCCGTTGTTCATTCATTTTATTTTGGGAAAAGAATTGGATTTTATGGATTATTCGTTGGATTCGATTAATTCGAAAATTGTGCCAAATGTGCAGAACTGGACAAGATTGTGAACAATTCTGAAATGCAGTCTTATGGCACATTTAGAGCTGCTCAAATTGAAATTAAAAAATTCATTGCTGGTAGAATTATTAATTATTGACTATCGGAGAAGCATAAATGAAGGAATTAGGGCACGATTTCCGTTGTGAGTCTCGCCTGGGCCTCTCCCTTGCCTTATCTAAACCCGTGGATAAGATAGTTGCTCTTATTTTCCACTGCGCAGAGATAAAGTTCCTCGTTTCCAGCAACTACGGTAGCCACTTCCATCATGGGAAATTTTCAGAAATCACTCGAACAATTATCAACACGATTACTCGAGAATTTCTTCCTCTCTCCTTAAATCAAACCGTCAATCAATTCCCCAGGAGCTTTCAGTGAAAAATCGATCGATCATAAATGAATAATACAAGCTCGAAATAATGGGGTCATGTTTTATGAAACTCTCGCATATAATAACAGGATTATTGAATAATTCAAAAGACGTCAGATTGCGTTCAGTATTGAATTCAAATGTGTAGTACCTTCAGGTTCTATGTTTTATAAATTTCGCCCTTCGATTTCTCGATGTTATTGTCAAATAGTCGGAACAAATATGTAGTTCGCGAGATAGAGAAGATATAAGGAGGAGGGGTGAAAAACCGTCGAGTGTAAAATGCGATTGCAGAACCATGACAAGTGTGTAAATTCAACCTGAGGCGTAAGAGAACATGCAGAAACGATGCGTCTGTGTGTACTATGCATGACGATACCGTTTCTCCTCGGTTATCAGTAGGCTGCACGAATAAATATTTACCCCGCGATATAACAAGAAACATGTCACGGTGCGTGTTTAGATTATTACATGGATCTCGGCTGGCCCGAGCGGGAGGTAGACCATGTGAAAACATCTGTGCTTCTTCGGATTGTTATTTTCCAAAATAAGGTGAAACAGTATTCGTTTACATGCGAGACATTTTTCTTTTTCAAGTTACACAATTCCACTTGTTTATATTGTTTACGTTTTCATGTATTCATCTTCTCAGCTGAAATATTATAGAATTCAATTTGAGCCCTTATGCATTCCCATGGTGCGAGGTAAATAAGTAAATATTGAAAGGGGTAAAGGGAGTTTTAAAGGTACAGTTTTCATTGATGAAAAATTATAGTAAAGTGCGCTACGCTAAATGTTCTCACCGTTTAAATCCTTGCTCGTTTGAAACATTATTTGCAGCTAGCTTGAAAAAATTCCACCATCGAATGACATCAAAGGGTTCCTCGATCAATCTCGAGGAATTTTAATAAAAATAATAAGACAAGCTCGTAGACGTTTAATATTGAGAAGGGAAATGGGAAGGTCCTCGAGACAGCCTGAAAGGAGAGATAAAGAGAAAATTTGGAGAGAAGAGTGAAGTTGATTGAAAACTGAACTGAAAAATTTCTGATATTTCAGGATGTGTAAGAATACACGTGGATGTCTGAATAAAGAAATTGAACCTGAGAGAACCGATAAAAGTGACGTTTAAACGATTGATCAGCTAAAACATTCATGGAAAGAGGAAAGGCAGAGGATTCGCAACCCCGTCAGCTTCGAATTGCCCCTTAACGTGGCTGGAAATAATCGACTCGCTATAATTAACCGCTCGAACGAGAGCCCTCCCCCGATTCGAACAGCGGCGGGTCGCAAAAGAGGCGTCCTCTCCGTATCATCGATATTTTAATTGTTCCGGCTCGTCAGCGAGCGAACCTGGTCGTCGTCGTCGTTGGCGACTTAATACTCAATTAAGTGTACCACTTTCCCCCTTTTTCTTCTCGACTGTCTGTCCCCGCCACGACCCAACAATATTTCCCGTTGGATTCTTTTCGTTTGTTTGGTTTTTCATTGGACTGTCGCGAACGACGCGACGGTTAGACGCACGATTGGCCCATTTCCCGAGCGAAACGCTGGCTGAATCGGGAAACAGGAGTGGATATCGAGAGGGGTGGCTGCCAGAGAGATCGGTGCCGGATATCTAACGGAGGGCAAAATGGCTCCTCGAGGGTTCGTTTATTAACGTCGCTGCAACTTGTTGCTGGGCCACCGCGCGTTCTCTCCCCGCTGAATAACCGCCCTTCTGACCTCGCCCGGAAGCTACCCCTGTCCACGCCGCTCCTTTCAAGGAAGCCAAGTTCAACCCTCCCCCTACTCACCCGGCCACGTCCCACCAACACCCCGACAAACCACCCTCAACCACCCTCAACCACCCGCGACCCCTGCCGAGAACCACCGCCGCCGCGGCCAGAGCTTCCGCGTTTGCCAAATCACTTCTGCCACTCGAGGTAATCGCGGTTACCCTTCGAGATTCCCTCGATTGCCGGCTTCCTCCGGCGCTTAACACCCCCGTTGCGATATCCGGCACGTGTATCTTCAGACACCTCAAGGCGAGAGCGAGAGAGAGAGAGAGAGAGAGTCCTTCTCCCGCGAAATGGCTGTGGGTTTTATTTGGGCTAATTGGAATTTTTCCATTCAATTCCTCTGAGTGAAATTGCGAGGAGCAGGTTTACCACGTGAACCTGGAAATTTTTGAAATTTTTACGTCAATTTTTGTTTGGTGGTAGCAATATTTTAAGAGGGCTGCTTGAATTTATGGTACGGTATCTTTCACATTTTGTTTTCACTTTCTAGAATTTTCTATTCGATTAAGGGGGTAGACTCGTTTTTCCAGGATTGCAAGGGTACGGGATGCGCCTTCTCATTTCTTGATAATTTCAAAACCGTTAGATAAGTACAAAAGCTCTAAGTAAAAAAACTATTTTCATAAAGCTGCGACAGCTACAGGTTGCCGAATATTACAAATTACGCCTCGTCAGAGTAAGTGTAACACATGAATCTAGACGCGTTCTTCTATTGTCAATTCAATCTTCATCCAGCAGTAGCAATTTTTTAAAACGACGTTCTCCACCGTCAAGCAAGTTTCAAATTGTATTTTCACCGTTCGGTACTTTCTAACTCTAAAAATATTGCTGCACGAAGCAGAGGCCTCGAATGCCACAGTTTGTCGCCGAGAGGAAAGTGTCCGATGCTCGGAGAAGATGATTCTGCAAAGTGATCAGGCGAGGTGGCCCGGCCGGTTCCACATATTGTTATCATTCCATTATCTCGATCCTGGTGGACGGTACAATGGGCAATCGAGGCTCGATCGGGACCAACGAGAAAGAATCGAGGACCGAAGTAGTAGGTACCTTTTGTCGGTAGCAAACGTCTGCGGCCGGCTACCTGGCGGTGGTCGTCGTCGTTGGCGGTAGCTGACAACGACAATGCCTGGGGAACAGGGACAGGAGACTATGGCAACGACCAAGCCAAAGAAGAGAGAGAGAGAGTGAGTTTCGAACGCGTCATCCTAACTGGAGGTGGCTACGCGGTGTGTCGAGTGGGGGTGGAGTTCCAGAGGGAGTCCGGGGGTTCAGGGGCTACCTGATTCTCCAACAGGGAAACATTCGTGTATCGGAAGAAACGAAAACCGGGGGTGGGAAGGCAGCGTAATAACCAGGGATAGCGATGGGATTGATTCCGTCATCGAAAGACTCTCATCTTGAAGCTACCGGATGATCTTGTCCTCTTGGTTTCCTCTAGACTTCGTCCTTGAGGATGTTAAGCTTGAACGGTGGTTCAGGTCTTTACGTGTTGGAAAAAGTAATGGAAACACCTTAGACTGTCTACCTGAAGGTAGCTAATTAGATATCTTCTTCAGGCTTGATAACTTTCGGATTCAAAAATTGACGTTTCCGAATGCATTTCTGTTTTAGCCAGAATTTCGGTGGGTATTATTGTCATCGAATATTCGGATAACGGAGACTAGTACAGGAATACTGCAGACGATCTGGAAATACCCGGAGAGGTTGAAGTACCAAAAATGTCCATATTCGAGCGTGACAATTTTCAGGCATTTCTATATCAGCTAAGTCTTAAAATACGTTCCTTGGATTCTAAGTATACGATCGCCAGACTGCAGATCTCGCAAGATGAAAACTGTCTACCTTGAGACAAGCTGAAGTAAAATAGAGTTTCCTTTTTTAACAGTTCAGAATTCTCCTAAATTTCCCATTTTAAAAACAGTAAAACCGTGCGGGTATCTGCCATCGAAGTCGCACGGTGTCGCGGAAGGTACATTTGACATTTTCGTTGCTGCGAACCGCAGATAAGGAGCAAGATAAGCCCACGTTCGAGATAAGTCGGGGTACTATGAGTCATGAGATTTCTGAGTTTGTGTACTACCGACGTTACCAAACAAAATGCCGGTATCTTCTTCAGACTGAACCTGCAGACCTATGTTGGCCGAACGGTTTTTCTGTCGACGATCATGTGTGCCCATGTATTATCCGACTTTGAGCTAAATGTATTTTGCATATACATCTTCCGGTAGTTTTTGCGCGCTTCGTCTTCCTGAACAATCAATTATCCGACGGCACAGAGTAACATTTCTTGGCCGATTATAGTGCTCAGACTATTAAACTCTATGGTAACATTTGATCAGACGATGTTACCTCAATCTTAACTGGAGTTACTTTTGTGTAAGATGGTTCTAATTTAATCTCTAGTCAAACTTTACTCTACAGGAACTCGATGAATAATTTCGTATATGTGCTAGGGATCGAATGATCTTTCCGAAATTTTCGGGAATTTTGGGACGACGAAGAGGGAGGTTCTCGGTTCTGCAACAGTATTCACTTGATTTAAGGCGGTAGACTCGTTTCCAGATGCTCATTCCTCGCTAATACAAAAATGGGAGTTTTCAGTAGTCAAAAGCGGTAGATAAAAGATTAATCTAGACCGCAATCGCCCTCGGAAGTCCTATTTTTACGTTTATGAGACGTAATTCGTATTATTCGGCAACATGTACTAGCTTCAACACACTTTAAATCAGAATAACTTTTTTATGAATGGACCAAACGACTTCAATTTGTCTGTAAGGCTAGAAGAATTAGTTCAGTAAATGACGTCTGAAAAATATTTTGAAGAAATGCATTTGGTCGGTATTGCGAAAAAAATAGTAAAAATCAATTTTTATGTCTCACACGCGAAACAGTCGATTTTCCATGGGAGTGCATACATTGTTCGCGAGCGGTTCACACCCATCGCTAGACCACCGCGTTGGTACCCTCGGCGGGGGTCGCAGCATAGAAGGGAGAAGGAACGATAGTAGTGGGATAGAGAGACGGACAACGCGAAACAGAAAGAGACAGTGAACTCGTGTGGGAGGAAGCGGGACAGAGGGGCGAGGGGGCAGCAGGGGGGCTACGACGGAATAACGAAGGGAAGACAAAAAGAGAGAAGGAAGTAGAAGTTGAAGAGTGGGAGAAATGGAAATACAGAAAGAGAGACGGCGCGAGAGATCGAAACGGGAGGAAAAGCGGAGAAATGATTCAGAGACGGACGGAGAGATAGAGAGAGAGAGGGGGGGGTAGCGAAAGGGGGGCCGGCAGACGGAAGGGGGGTGGAACAGGGGGAAAGCGGATCAACACGAAAAGACACGAACGTTTCCGAGCTACGTGTGACGAGCCACGAAGAAACAGCGGGCACTTGACGATGACCGACTTTGGAGCACGGCGGCGCGGCGGCCAAACTGTAATACAATTAATTCTCTGCGCCTTAAATAATATGTAAAACAATCTCTGGATGGAACGCCCACTCTAGTTTATTGTTATAGAAAAATTTGATAAACGCTTGTACGTAGAGATAAATTAATAAGTCGAAGATATTAGTCGATGGGATCGTGCGTTGTATAAAAATGGTACCCGAGTAGGTATTTGTTAACGTGTTTGTTGAATGGACATTGTTAACACTTTACCTATCGACATTTTCTTTGACACTACCATCATAAATGAAAGTATCAGATCCGTATTAGGTCACAATAAAAATTGCTGTCCCTGTTGAAGGTTCCGTTAAAAAGTGTTCAGCCATGAACCATAGATTTTTCAAAATGATGCAATAATCACCGGTCGGTAATGTGTTAATAAAGTGTCTACAGTCTAGACAGTGAGCTAGACAGGCTTACACGTGGAGGAAGACGTAGACACTGGGGTATACACAATGGTAATGAAAAGATGGTAACACGCTATCTAGATATGCCGTAGCCTATGTGTAGGCATAATGCAAGAAAAAAGTAGGCTGTAATTATTGTTAGACAAGAATGTTTCTCGCAACGGCACCTCTCAGAAAGATCTCCCAAATCCTGAAACCAGAATCATAAACTGGAGCGCAACAACCTCGGGCACAATCAAACAATGGCACCTCGGTAACGCGTCAAATCGAGAACTCGCCTCGATCGACCCTAGATGAAGCCGTAGTCTCGACGCAGCCATTACACGCGGCTAGGACGATGTTGAGCAAAATGGTCCCGGAAGAAGTGAGCCGTCGAGGTACCATTCATCTCCGCCATTAGCCCGTCACCGCTCGCAGACAAATTCATTCGTCATCGGCTCTAAACCGTATCTGCGCAGCGTACGGCGAACAAAGGCTCGTCCCGTGGCACCATAAACTGCGGGCAACAGCAACAAATCGTGCATTAGGTTTGCAGTCAAACAACTCATCTCGATGGCTCCGCTCTCACAAATAACATCGTCGGAGGAACCCGTGGCTATTTAAACCCGATCGTAAAGCGTTCTGAAAAATCTCCATTACAAAGACTCCGGAGAAGAGGTAGAACGGTTCGCGGGGTCCAGCGTGCTCATCGGCCCCGATCGGATGTCAACGACCCCGGTCACAGGAACTGTCTCCCTGACCTTCAACCAAAAATCACTCTTCATTGGCGTCTTTTCCCTCTCTGTCTCTCCTCTCCCACGATCTGTGTACCCTGCGGGGTGTGGCGATCGTGTCCGAGAGAAGAAGCCACGTGATAACACGCGGGCACCGGTTTTAATGGACCAGAGGACAAGCTGTTACGGGTGTTATGACACCTCGAGAACCAGTGTCGAGTTCACGAAGCCGGTGTCCGCCGGAATTCCTGATAGCGTCCGATAAGAGGGACCGAGATAACGCGGCTGGCTAGAAAAAGACGATCGAAGTTGACGAGCCGAGAGGGGAGAAGGCTCTGTGTCCGCTGTGTTGGGGTATCGAGGACGACGGCGGGGCGGGACGGGAGCCAACAAGTATGGTCAGGGGAATGGCGGTGTGCGGGGGAGGAGAACGGTGGGTTCGAGGAGGGACGGCGGGAGCGGGGGAGGTAGAACGCACACGTTCCAACACGGTCTCCCACGATTCTATACGCGTCCCTCGTTGCGCGCCCGTGTGCGCCTGTGTCGCGGAGGGGGGATAACATGGAGAGGGGACTGCGGCGAGAGCGGGGAACGTGGGAGGGATAGAGAGGACTTCGACACAGGGTGGGAGGAAGGAGGGGAGGGCGGAGAGAGGGCTGCAGAGGGCGGAGAAGCGTCCCACGGGAGTTTTTCGGCGGATCGCTGCGCGACTAGTGTGATCTCTCGCGAGTAGCGGTCTCGATCGATCTTATTGGCGGTTCAGCGAGCGCAGTCGAGCCGAGTCGAGTCGAGAGCCAGAGTCAGTGCACGGTGAGCTCCGGTTGAGGGATAGCACGAGGTTGCTACACGCAGTATACGGTGGTGTGACGGTGCTCCGAAACGGAGAGATAGAGAACGAAAGAAAAAGAGAGAGCAAGAGGATTTATTTTAATTCCCCGAAAGCCTCTTTTTTTTCTCCTCTGTGCTCTTCGCCCCCCTCGGCCTCCCCCTAGTGGATCGTGATTATTTTCCCAGTGGTTTCGCTCTCTCTCCGGATATCACGAGGATATCGGGATAAACGTGGTGATTGTGGTGACCATCCAACGAGGTTTCCGTGCGCCGCGAGAGGATAATTGGAGTAATTGAAGCCGATCGCCGGACAGAGACAGCACGAAATATACCGTGGATCGCTTTTGGGCCGCGGCTGCTGGATCCCGAGCGGTGTGAGTTCGTTTTCAATGATCTACCCGCCTTTCGCGATCTTCTCGCGGTTTCGAACGTCGCTGCTCCGAAGTGGATTTCTCCTGTGGTTTCATTCGAGTTGCGGGGAGTGCTCGATTGGAATTATTAATAATACGTTGGGTATTTTTGGACTGGATGCCAGAATTTTAAAAGAGTCGCTGTAATTATCGGTGCATTTGATCTTTTTCAGTTAAAGTTTACATTTCCGTCCCGCATATAATGTGATCAATCCTCCAGACTTGTTTCTTCCGCCGTCCGAAAAGGTCTACGTCCCGGTTCTGAATATTCTGAATATTCGTCCACGTAACGTGGGAATCCGTCTTCTAATTTCGCATCCACCGGCTACCCGCAAATAAATAATGGTGGCTAATTCCGTGCGACGCCTCGCCGCGTTAAAATTGCACGTCCGGTCATGAATATTTTTCAACCTGTTAACCGAGAGATTTTTTCGGCCATGAACCGACCATAAACACGCATGAAAAATTATTTGAAACGACCGGCGACACGGGACTCGTAAATACCGAAATATATGGAATTAACCGGCCCCACGGCGAAAGAAAACACGAAGAGTCGAAAGGGATTTCTGTTAAATTCCACCGACGAGAGCCCGCGCGACCTTTCCACATATTACCCCTCTCCCGATATGTAATTATTCTTTTTATAATTAGAGACAGAGTGTTTTATCCACTTCCCTTATTTATGTTCGTTGAAAATCAACTTGGAAACAAATTCTTGCGCTAATGGATCGAGCGTATCACGATCTTCGCCTTTCAGTTACTTCTCATTTTATTCTCGATTCTACCAATGAGCCTTTCACTTCGTGTCATGGTATCCATATAGCTATAAATGTATAGTACTTTGCATGTCGTACGTGCACGTCGATTGCGACACACTGTTTACTACAATCAAATTCTTTGTTCCGCGGCACGTCTTTCTGGCTGCTTGGAACTGCAACAATCAAACATTAATTCGTACTAGAATTACGTTTATTTCGGCTCTGAAAAGTGCCTGAATTACGAGGAATAGCGATGACGTGGCTGTTGACCTGTAATCACGGACATGCGAGACGCTCGAGAGATGCAGAATCATTTGTTTCATCCGACACCGTGAGAGCATGCACTCGAGTGACTCTGCACCTTGTTAATTCGTACTAACTTGTTATAAATGATGCTTTGATGTACCAAAACAAAAATTTTCATTGCATAAATTCGAGTACATAATATAGAGAACCGCGATGATCCACGGAGATCGTCCCGCGTTTCCCGCTCTTTTCGGAGCTGATCCACAGGAGTCGTGCGGTGCAGGATCGAGAAGAATATCGAGTTTTCGAGCTGCGAGTTAAACGGAGTCGCGGAACGCGTTTCGTATCATTCGAACCGGAGGCCTTGGATCGTCAAGGTAACCTAGAGAGATGGTAGACGCGCGATAAACCTTCGCTCGCCTTCGTGCATCTCGTAGCCTTTTCTTTCGATTCGCACAGCCGCGAATGATCGACGAGGAGAGCGTTTCATTCTTTCTGGCTTTTAATGGAGCGCGTTCGGTTCGCCGGACTCTGCCAACCCGTCCCGAGAGTTCGCGCGCTTTTTCTTCTGGCGAGATTAATTAGAAACATTTATTAGACAACGTATTTGTTACCGAAGGTGTTTTCCTTCGTGACAAAGGAACGTGGAGGAAATATCTCGGAGGAAAGGAGGAGACCCACGACTCGGGGAATCAAGCTCGACCGGAAGTTCTTTCATAAGCCGCTTAAAGAGAGCATCGTAATTTCTATTCTTAGCGACTTTTGCCACTTTTTAACGACTCCTGAATTTCGTGGAACATTCCAGCGGTTTTAGAAAGATAATCTGGCTTTTTATCGAGGATTTGTGTGTAATTAGTTTTTATAGTGCGTTGTTGTAGATTGAATTTTATTAGAATTTTGTTATTTGGTCCGAACGTTCTACTTGGACGCCCGAGGATAATGCTGTCCGACTGATCATAGTTTTGATTCTAATATCAGCCGTGAGTCACAGGTGACTCATGTATGTATTGTGGAACGCGTTAAATTACCATTACTGTAACATATGAACCGCTGAAACCTATTTCGGAAAGATATCTTGAAATAGCTCGCTGTAAATTATGCTGGTTGAACAGTTTCGCGTCTCGTTTAGTTCGAAATTGTTTCATTGCGGTTGCTCGGACGGTGATAATATTTCCAAGAACATCATATCTTCATAATAAAATGTCCAACATTGCAACAATTGCGTAATCAAATCATGCACTCCGATAAAGAAACGCGAAATAAATTACAGCCCGCGAATCTCCGGGCAACAGAGATTATACAATTGAATCTGTCGGCAGCCTCAAAAGTCGGACTTCGTCGATAACAATATTCAATATTGAAAAATATTATTTTCCATTCCTCTATCGCGCGAATTGACACCAAAGTCCATGGATTCCGCGAAAGTGATCCGAAGAAAAAGCGAGATAACTGCAGCGACAATTTGTCCGAGTACTAAAGAGGAGGCGATAATGGAAACCCGTCGAGCTCTGCATGCAGGAAGCCATCTTAATCGACGTGTTTACGTTGATACCGGCCGGCTGAAATTTCGTTAATCATGTTTACGGGGGCCGGGGGCGGTCGGAATTATCGTGTAAAGAGCAGAGGGACGGGTCGGGAGTTTCGGTCGCTTGGAAATTGGCACGGGAACGGGTCCTGTGTCCTTTATTTTTGCGGCTGGAGGACCAACGAGCGTCGCGAATCGCACAGAGTTCGCAAACCACTCTTGTTACGCAATCGTTCGTCTATCGTTGTCCGTGGAATTCAGGTCAGTCGTCGTGTCCTATGGTGAGCTCGTCGCGCGAGCAAGATTCTCGTCGTTCGAGCATCGATTTCGTTGTTGCCAGTGACAATTGTGCCCGTAATTATGAACCAAGTTATATATTTATCGTGTCAAAAACCTCAATTTCGGAAACCGAATTCTCCTTCCGACAACGGAAAATTGGATTTCGCATCTCCCGACAACAAACCCCTGTCCCAATCAAAAGACTATCCCAACTAAAACCACGATTCGATCACTTTAAACAATTAGCATGCGTGATGGAACGTTCAGATTGTATATTCTCGTTCTGTAAAAATTTCCCTTGTCCGTTACTTTTACATCGAATTTTGTATACCGTTGAAATAAATCAGTTACGAAATTTTCTACAACAAAAGAAAAATATTTTGTGCTGGGTATTTAGGAGGCTCGAGAATTTGCCTGTGAGGAATTATTGGAGCGACTTATGGAGGCATGGCCTTGATGTTTGAACCAAGCTTGCTTTTTCAACACATCCGATGCTTTGTCCGATGCATAATCAATGGGGGAATATATTATTCGCACGAGAGTCTCGGTGTCTATTCACGGCGTTCCTTTCAATATTATATGCAATTAAAAATTGTCGAGAGGTATAGTTCATTCAAATATTATGTTGTTAATGGACCGGGGAATTTTTAGAAGCATTCATAAATAAATTCGAACCATAAAAGCTCGAGAGTGAGGATTGAAATTGCTACAGAGTTCCTCGACGACATTCTTTAAACATTAGCACCGTCTGACCGTGATATTTTTCGTATTGCACGAATAATTTGTTTGAAGAGCTCGCGCGAGGTTCGCGTAGTTGCAAGACGAAAATGGCGGGAATCGGCTAGCGTTCGTTTCGCCGTCTCGTTCGACCTGAGTCAGCGGAATGCGAGTCATCGAGAGTGGAACGGCCCCGGTTGGACGCGGTCATTGGCCACGCGTTCCACCACGTGGGTTGACAGATTTTCATTCAAGGCCCCCTTTTCTAGAAATAGCCGACGGACGAACTGGTTCCGATGAATGGACGGTTTCGAGTCGAAATTGCGATAACACGGAGATAATCGAATGGCTGGTCGAGCTGCGATCTATACAAGATCGTCTTGCGGCGGGCGATGCGGTGGACGTTCGAATTCCGAGATCTTTCCACTCAAGAATTTCTAACTTTCCACGAACTCCGAAAAGCATTTACAAACTACATTTACAAAACTGCAGTATTGAGTTTCCAGTAAAATGGTCGGAAGGCTAAAAGAGCTCGAACATTTGAAGGAAAAAAATAGCAATTTACATGTTACCGTATGCAAACGAAGCGTGCTAGGCTGACCGTATGTCTAGGCAAACCTTGTTCTATTGATCCCGTTCTTCTCCGGTCCCATCAGTGCTTTTAATAGGTCGTTCATGACTACCCGCGTCACGAATGATTATCTAAACTTAACTCTTAATTGCCGGCTTGCTGAACAACAAATTCATTTCGTTTGCTCCGGAGAATTTATCAGATTGAACGAGTAAATATAGACTATTCCTATTAGAGCAGAAAGCTGGAACTGCATACGTTGTGGTTACAGGAATTCCGGTAGAGACGATATTTAACGTTACAAATATATCCGAAGCAGATTTTCAGCGTTCGTCATCGATGACACCATGGCAGAGCACAGCCGGGTGTTGGTCATCGTTAAATCCACGGTCGGACGTGTTAATCGTGTTCACGTGTCCGCGTCAGAATTTCTCAAGCTTGCACGCACCTGGTAATTCGAGGATAAACAGATTTCACTTCGACACGGCGCCGCTCTTTTTCTTTCACTTTTCACTAGCGACGGCGTGCAATATCACTAGCCGCGATTTATTATAGTGATCGCAAATTCACGAGCTTAAAACTCCCTATGCAACTCTGGCGAAATCCGCTCGAAAAATATCAATCAAATTAAAAGAAGAAAATACAAAATTCACCGATACAAACTCTCGTTGTCAAACAAGCGCGAATCAGAATAAACAACGCGGAAAACAACGTTTTTATCCGAATGTAACAGAGCAAACAGGACGAAAAACAAAATCGAACGGATATCGGTGAACACGGAGAGGCGAAAAAAGCAAAAATTAATTAGCAGATAGCGGACGCGAAACCGAAACCAGTAATCTACGGAAATCCCCATGACGCGAGCCATTAAAAAATCGAAACAACACACCGGCGGCAAATTAAATTGCGCGTCGGCCGGTGTCGATAAAAACGGCACCGGGGGAAAAATGGTCCAATGAACGGCCATTAATAATCGGCGGACCGTCAAAGGGGAGTTTATCGTTCGCGATCTGCGACGCGTGTCGCAACGAATAAAAGTAGGATTTCCCATCGGTGGACCACGTGTGCGAGCACGTGGTGCGTGCACCTAGGCACCTTTGTGCCGGGGAATCCCTGTGTATAATGCCAATTTACTATGGGACTACATCGAAACCGAGGGGTGAAATGATTCAACTGCATCGTTCCGATAATGGAAGTCTGCTAACGTTCCCCTTCGATATTACCTCTTTGTTCGAACAGCAACTGATATAACATACTGTACATATACAACACACAACCAGATTTTAATCAGTTGAAACCAACACATTGATATGTTTTTAAGATCTTCGCAAATTGCAGTTACCATAACTTATTATTGTCCATAAACATTTAGAAGTACTACATTATTTTTTTTCAACCTACCAAACATATTAACAAAAGAAAATAGACTTGCGCGTCTCGCTCCAGTTTGTTGTAACCCAGGTAAACAATTTCTAGTTCGCATGGTAGGAGCTCGATAAAATTCCGACAACAATGATTCGGATAATTGGTGCTCCGCTGCAAGTACAGCTAAGTCCAGGTGGTCGGTGGCCATGTTGAATCCTCGGGAGAGTTCGACGCCGTTAGCCTAATCGGTGATTGACGTCTGAAAGGGAGGCCCATCATCTTCGAACGAGGAATCCGTCATATTTCTTCGGCGTTTTCCATTGTTTTCCTTTCTTTTCCTGTCTGGTTTTCGATCGCGGTCCACGGCGCATTTCTCTAGAACGATTCCCGGTGCATCGGCGCCCATAATCGCTCGGTGCATTCAATTCCTCCCCGCGTTAAACGGCGAATAAAAGGGAGAAGGGAGAGAGAAAGTTGGTTCGCGTTCGTTTGTTCGTTGGTTCGGATGGTACCTGGAACGACCGGGCCAAACTTCCGGCGGAATTGGTAATAAAAGAGGCGGGGATCGGTGGGAGTGACGATATAAAGCCGCGTCTCGCTCGTATAACTTGCTCGTAAATCCACCCCCGGTGCACCATCCCCGTTCTCCACCGAAAACCCCTCGTATCCTCGTCGACGAGCGACTACGATGGATTCAGGAACACGTGCACGCACGCCAGGGAAAACGCGAACACCGAGACGAATTACGGTGACGGGACGAACGAGCTCGTCTTCAACATCATCGGCTGGCATTGTTAGCTGGACGGGACCTGCGGTTGCCCCCGAGAACCCTGAATGCAGGGGCGGCTCAGAAATGTTGGCAATTTTGTTGTTAGCAAGCCTCGTTCCCCGGTCAACTCCTCAAGCATGGGCAATTAACGTGGCTGCTTTATATCCAATTGAATATTTATTTTATTAATTTGTCAAGTACTGACATCATTTTACGTGGCTGTACTGTTTCTCAATATTTAAGCATTAATTAAAATGTGTGAACGTGGGTGTTTCATGTCCACTTGAATATTTATTTTATTAATTTGTCGGGTACTGACATCATTTTATGTGACTGTACTACTTGTCAATATTTAAGCATTAATTAAAATATGAGAACGTGGGTGTTTCATATCCACTTGAATATACATTTTATTAATATGTCGAGTACTGGCATAATTTTATATGGCTGTACTCCTTGTCAATATTTAAGCATTACCCCTTGCTGTTACATTTTCTTTACAGTTACAGTGATTAAAACGTCTTTATCCCCAAAAATGTCGTAGAAGAGAAAAGAAAATTTATATTTTTTGTACGGTTTCATTTATTTTCATGCTTAAATATTACAAGGAAAGGCGTAACATTTGTGCGACATATTTGTTAGACTTTGTGTGACTCGTTAAAATACGGCAAGGGGTTAAAAAAATGTTGAATTTTCCAATCGCCCTTTATAATAATCACACAAAAACAAAGTCTACTCTCGACAAACCAAAACACTACAAAAGATTGACATTAAGTACTGATGCCAGTATAAAAATCGGGCTAGACAGTTGTAATGATATGTAGTATACATAGAATGCAGTATGGAAACGTGTAGCCACTTCTCCCGACCATAAGCGCGCCATCGACGTTTCCCATTGGTCGCGATCGGTTGGAGAGAGGGTGGGGGGCACTTCAAAGGGTCACGGTCGAACCTCCCGTGAAGGGAAAGGAGAATTCATTTCTCCAACGGTGGAACCAGAAGCGCATTTGCATCTCTCTGTTCGCGAGCTCATTTTTCCGACTATCTCGTCGGAAATAAATCTGCCCGCCGGCCGGGGGAACAGACCACAGTAATAAAAAAAAGGAAAGAAGAGAGAGAGAGAGAGAGAGAGAGAGAGAGAGAGAGAGAGAGAGAGAGAGAGAGAGAGAGAAGGGGGACAAGGCGAAGGGAAGAAGAGAACGACGACTCTTCTTTATCTGTGCCGCGTAGCGAGGCTTTTTAATGACGGGCATAAGTAAAAGCGTATCCTGCTCTTAACGACTGAAACGGAGCACGGAAATTCATTAAGGGTGCGGGCCTCGATGATCCGAGGGCGTATCACGGTTGTTTGCTACCGAAACGGTATTGTTTCGATGGCAATTGTCTCGTAAAGTACACCCTTGCTGCCCCTCCACAAGATTTTCTGGCTGACTTTTTCGGTAATACAATAGAAACAGTAATTGTGTTAAGAAAAAGGAGAAAATAATTTTTTTAGGCATTAGTGACTATAAATAAACCCGTGGAGCGCTAAACTATATCGACGTAATCTTCGTGGGCGCTCCACTTTTTAGCCTTATCAATTTTCTAAAAATTTGTTCATAAGTAATTAATGTTCCAGTACTCGTCTTAATATCAGTTTGTTACGTGAAACCGTTCGAGTATCTCTCGTGTTTCCTTTTTGTTTACCGAGGCCTCTATTATCGGTACAATTACACGGCGATGTTAACAACATGTAACGTGGGTTCGCTTTGTTTACACGAGACGCTTTGTAAATAGCGTTGTAAATAGGAACAGCAACGTTAGAATTAGTTGCCTTGAACGTTAGCATTATCAAGAACCTATCGGAGGTATCGTCTATAAATAATTTTCTTAGACGGCCTTAGTGTAACGTGGCAAACAATATCAGCGCGGCTACTTTTATCCATCAGACACGCTTCCTATACGAACAAAAACGTTATTTTGTACTTGCGCATCATCGGACAGTTGCGTGATAAAATAGACACATTAATCAGTTCACTTTGTCATTCAACGAGAGGTCAATCATCACTCTTACTACCGGAAAGCGAAGACTCTGTTAGATCTATAAAGAGCTTTATAGTTTCCTGTATTGGATAATGGTCGCACGAGTATAAATAATAATAATGGCCTCGTTCGATTACATAACTGGAAACCATATTTATTAGTCTGTGAATGAAATTGCTTTCACTTGTGAGTTGTGAGCAATTCATTCAGAAATTCTACACTGTCGATCTTACGGGGTGTCCCAGAAATATCGTACTTCTTTGAAAGGGAGAATTCCTGAGATCGTTCGAAACAACTTTTTCCTTTGCGAACGTCTTCTCCGCGGCTTTGTTAACGAGTTATTAACGAAAAACACGGACCACTTACAGCGGGGCTACAGTAGAGCGTGATGTTGCCATTGGCCAAGCCGGAATCCGCCCGCTCCAGCTGCGCTCTGATTGGTCCCCGTTTTTCGTTAGTAACTCCTGAACGAACCCGCGGAGAAGATTCTCGCAAAGGAAAAAGTTGTTTCGAATAATCTGAGGAATCCTCCCTTTTCAAGGAAGTACAATACTTTTGTAAATTTCGCAAACCGAAAGCAGTGTTTTGATCTGAAATTGTAAAGTAAGGGGTTAAGATCACTTCAGATCAGGATGATAAAAGTTGAATCAAAAACGGGACGGGAAAAATAGCGTCGGGACAATGTTCCACCGGAAAACAAATGAACAACAGAGCTTTCCAGACGAGTCTAATAGAAACGAGTTTGATTCGGCTTCGGGAGTCTAATTTATTCGTCGCAACGGCTTTCCGGATTGTTTTAACGGGGCGAGCAGCTCGTGAACGTTTGGAAATGTTGTGTCTGGGACAATCGTGTTCCGAGTACGTCGCACTACAACGGTGAATGAAACTGACGTTTCGTGTCGCGTCGCGGCGCCTCGTGCCGGGGCAATTGACGAGAGGCGCGCAGTTTCGAAAGCCCGGAACAACATTTTTCACCGGGAATTACCCATAGGCGACGCGTCTCCGCGCGCGCCCTCGCCATTATAAAACACACGGACGCGCGTCGGTGCTTTCACGCGAGACGCATCGAAATTAGAAACTTTTAATTGGATCGACAATTTACGGTCGCGAGCCAGCCGACCCGCGTTCACGCGTCCCAGGCTTTTCAGCGCGCCCGTACACGCGGTAATTACGGGCGATTGAAATCGAAACAAATTGCGAGCTGCAAGACGGAAGCTCGATGACGTTCGTGAGAATAATCAAATCCTCGTCGACGGCTGAGACTGCACCGCCGATTGTTAATCGCATCTCTGATTGATAAATTCTGTTTTCACTGCCGCGAGCTCTGCCGATCTACCCTCCTTTAAATGATAAGGTGCTTCACTTGCCGCATTTGAATTTTATTTGACAAAAGACGGAAACATTTTATCCGGAATATTTGCGTACATGCACATAAATGTACAAACATTTACACTCCCGCATAAGTCTTGGGACAGTGATCATATTTGTCTTGAACTCTGTAAAAATTAAATAATCGTTGAAGTTTGCGAACTAATTTTTCCTTATTTAAAAGCTTACATGTCAAAGGAAGAGTGCTGCACTCATGTATATCAAAAATCTTACCAAGAAGTAAAAAACTATTTTTATTTTCTTTTCATCGAAGAATCCGCCACGTTTCTTTATTACAGTTTCCACTATTCTTGGCTTCCGCGTGATCAATTTTTTCATATTTTCTGTTGTTATATTATTCCATTCTCGTTCGAAAATATTCCACATATGTGTTTTCGAAGTAGGGTAAAAGTTTCGTACCTGTCTATCCAGTTCATCCCATAATTTTTCTATGGCATTGACAGAGAATTTATCTTACAAAATTGAAATAGCCGAATCGATCGCGATATTTCGATCGCGGCCGAATGAAACCGCGAAAGGAATCCGCTGAATGATCGAGTAGCAGCCGGTGTCCTCGACCGGGACGTTTTATGACTCATTCCCGTGGAATTAATGGCGGCAATTTGTTTGAACCATGGAATTTATAGCGCGGCTCTCGAGACGACTGTTGGATCGTAATTAATACCGTCGATCTCTGTGTGCACCGGGAACAATACAGTAGCCTTTCGTTATCTGGATCGGGATTCTCGATATCGAGATCGCTAAATAGATAAGTTGTCGGTGGCAAATGGTAGCGACATTAATTCTATTGGCCTGGTGGCGATAGAAGCGACGTCGGAGGTCTCCGCGACGCGGAAGTCCGCGGCTAAAGAGTATATAAATGTGATTAATACGATTTAGAGTACTCCATTGCGGCCATTGTAGCCAGAGGTGGACACCAATTGCATGCCATTCTGGCCATAGAAGACTTAACGTGATCAAATGACTCGGATAAATTGTTCGTTATGGAAATCAAGACTAATCGCGATGCACGGCGGTGTATGGCTCTTCGGACATGCTGTTCTCCCATGTTCCGGGAGCGTGTTTATGGCGCTGCGGCTTACCGTGTTTGCTTCTATTAGGCGTCGCGTCGGTCGCATGATCTATGTCCGCGCTACCGCAAACAGGAATTCATCGAGTCCTAGAAAAATTGCCAGTAGCTAAACGCGCTCGGTGACACAGATCTAGGTCGTGGACTTCTGCGATGGCTGACTGATAAAACAACGCGTTATGGGTCGCGAGCGAACCGTGATAATGGTGTTTACGCGTTCGCAATCTGCTCGGGCAATCTTGAAAAACCGTCTCGTTGCATATATTTTTCGAAGGCCTTAAATAGTTACGTTCAATTTTTCACTGCACAACGTGGACATCAATTTCTATCAATTTAGAAAAATCGTCTTCCTGATATAATCAAATTATTATGATCTTTAACCCCTTCCCTTACAATATCGTGTCTGACTCGTGATGAAGATTCTGAACAGAGTGTAATAAATGTACATGTATGCTACTAATTTCCTTTAAACCGAAATAGAATTCTACTTCGGTTTTGTTAATGTGTTATAAGTAGACTGCGGATTTTATGCATTTGTGATAAAAATCGGTACGCTCAATTTAAAGCAGGAGTCATAATAAAAAGATTTAAGGACACGAGTGTATTAGTTTCAGTTAACAAGATAATTATGAGAAGAAAAAATTGTTTATTTAGCTCCTGTGTCTAATTATAAGCATACAAAAGATATAAATCTTCACCTGTTTAAGGTGAAACGTTCTAACCACTGAAACCGTGAAACGAATCGTAGGGCAAGGGGTTAATGAGTTCGTTGTTTTTGATGCAACTCGTTGTTCGCAATGCAACTGGTTTGCGTTGCGCCGTGTAAAATCGTCCGAATTCGCGCTCAAAAAGTTCGTCCTCGGGCAAGTTAATCGAAAAATTAATAAAACACGCGTCGCGGACGCTGACGAGATAACGCAGCATCCTTGACGCCGCTTTGAACGTCTTTATACTTTATCCTCGTCGATGATACAGAGCGTAAACAAAAGGTGTGGAAAAGTCGACCTCAAAGACGGTTTCGTAGCTCAGCCCAGAAACCTGATTGCAGTCGATAGAATGACAGTGTGGAATCTTCGGGAGCAGGTTGCTTATCGCTGCTGAGAACCTCGTTGTTCCTTTATAAATTCGAGCTCAGATGCACGAACAATGAACGGCTTACACGGGCCTCGTACTGTCAGTTACTGGCCGTCACTACTTGAATGAATTGAACGTCGATTTTCCCAAAAACAAACACTAAATCTTACTTTACACTGTCGACCAGTTTCTCAACGAACATCCATCTTGTTAATCAACATTTCAAATGAAACTCGGTCGAGAATTTCTCCAATGAACAAATTTTATGTCCGCCGATCTAATTTCGCGTGAAGGACCATCTTGTTGGCTGTTGAATCATCAATGAAATCGTGCCTGCGTATGATTTTATATTCAGTGCGGCTATAAATTCCTGGCGAAAGTCGTGCGAACAAATTGTACGTCGGGAATTTATTTTTCACGGGGAGCCGCTTTGCGGGCAATCGGAGCACAATGGGGCCCCACATACTGTTTTCAACGGGTCGGTAGGCTCCGGTAATTGTTATCTCGGTTTCTTCGTCTCGCCAACCGAGACTTCCTCCGTCTGCAAGTCATATTTCCGTCACGTGACCGTAACAAGAGGTTCCAGGCGTTGCTGGAACCGTTCCCAGAGGAGGTTGGTAGCACGTGTTGCTGTTCTGGGATCTCTGATCTCGTGGGAGCAGCACCGCGGCGCCGTCGTCGTCGTCGTCGTCGCCAGTCCGAGGAAAATATCTCAGCGGGTGAGGAGACGTTCCGTGTGCGTATAATACGTACGTACATGATATCTACTCCCCCGTTCGCTTAGCGTGGGCCCGAGACCTTGTCTATTTATAAACGAAACACGCACGTGATGCGACCGATTCATGCGCGATCGCACAGGTACACGCAAGAATCGTGCACTTTGCACCTGATCGTTTAAGAGGGGACGTTTAACAACCTGCTGAACGGGTTTTTCGAATTTTTTTCAGACGGGTGGTTCAAGCAATCAATTTTTTTCTGGTCAATCTGCATGTGTTGAAATTCATCTACGTATTTTTTATAAAAAAATATATTTGCTCTTCGAGTGTACTCACGACAATATTCGTTGAAATACAAGTTTGTATACAGGAATAAACTGATTCTCTCTCTCTCGTTATTCGTACTACAAACACGATAAGAGAAAGTGTTACTTTCACTGCTATCTTTATTACGTGTGCCCCGAGTCTGTTCAGATAACATGTACGCCTTTTATACTGATCATACACGAATGTATTACTTGAAATTATCCTCAGATAAATTGGAGAAACTCTAATAAGCGGCGCTTGATGAAAGTGATATTTTCAGAGACCGTTTTAACCGAATTGGCAAATGGAAATCAATATTGCCTTGCTGCGTCGGAAACGTGGTCAGCAAATGTTTACCGTTAGGTTCAAATAGTTACTTCGACGCACGTTAGATAACTAGCTGCACAGATTCGAGTAGACACATCAAAACTGCTTGATTATTCCACTTGAAAAATACTTCCCAACTAATCTGTGAATCTTTATGCAAAATGAAAATTCTCTGCAGCAATCAGAAAGAGTAAAACCCTTCAAAATTTTTAATAATATAATTGCTAGACTGCGGTTGTTTAAGCATTTTTCAATTTTTTCAGGCAAATTTGAAGAAAGTGGAATTATGTGAAATGTTATTTTCAGCGGTAGTAGTCTTCGTAGATCTGAATTAAATAAAAATCGTATTAAATTCTGTGGAATTTTATAGAGTTTCTAGCATTTTTAAAAAATGTTTTAAAGCCATTAATGCATAAAGATCCGCAGTCTAATAATTGCTATTCTCGAATTTTTGTGATGTACTGATTTGGATCTCACCTATTCATTTCTGTTACGAATGTATTAATTATAATGAAGGTTCTAATTATAATCGACGTGAACCGGGAATTCGAATAATGATCGCTCGTAAAACAATAGAAAATTGAGTCGTTGGCGGCGAGAATGATTCGCGTCCGTAAATGTTACATTCCGATTGTTCCACGTCAGGATCGCGTGCTATCTGCTTAGAAGCGGTAAGAATCATTAAAGGACTCTACACATGGAAAATTGAAGCGTGTCGTAAATCGACACGCCCCGATTATGCCACCAGGTAATTTCAGACTTCGCTGCAAGGCTGTTGCGGATCAGTTCGCTTGTTATGTAATGGAGAACGATGTTCGAACGCCTTGAGAATCGCGTACGCGGTTCTCGGCAATCGTTATCCGAGTTATTAGGGCCCTCGAACCACTTAACCACTTGAGTGGGAAAAGCACTTTCTCGTGTCGTTCATTAGGCCGTCAATATTTTGCTACATTGTACGTAAAACGGTGCAATCATCCCCTACCACTACGTTCCTACCGCAGAAGGTACGATCACCCATTCAAATTGAATCAGAAACTTGAAATGCATCCATTAAAGTTGAATCGTGATTTAAAAATATATCTTTTTATATGAAGATATTATAAATGTATTATATTCATCTTTATCGTTAGAAATTCATAATTTTTGTGATGCTGATATTGAAATTATGGAAGCTCTCTTTACGTAATAAGGATGAAACGCTAACATATTGGCAGACGTACAAGTAAAAATGCCTTTCAGCCACCGCAAGCTCCGCGACCCCCGGCAAGACCGAATCGAATAAGAATTTTATGAATAAAATTTCCCCTCGAAATTGAGCGCTATGCCGCAGCGATTGTACTTTCTAAACAGGTCCTTTATCTAGCGAGCATATCAGCGAGCTGGCCCCGCAAAGCAATTCGCCTCTCGAAATAGCTCTATCCTCGAAAAAATATCATCTTCCATCGGAGAGACTTCAATCCCTGTAAGATTAGCGTAATCTGAAAAATACCATCTTACGGGCTGGTCGTTACGCCCTAAAAATACCACGTGTCAAGACCGCGAGGGAAGTTAGTGAGACGTTAACTCCGAAAGCGGCTAATATTAACCAAGCGTAATCCCAAAAATACCACGTCGAGCCTCCAGAAGAGGAATTTAATCATTCTGTTAGCGTCCGGCCACGCTCTTCAATCTCGGAGGAATTTCAATGAGGTAGAAAGAAAGAGAGAGAGAGAGAGAGGTGGTACAAGGGAATATGAAATCGCGGGTTTCTTTCCTCGTCGTGGCTCGTCTCGACAGGTGTGAATTACATCCGCGAGATCACCGGGCTGCGTTCAACGAGTAATGATCCCTGTGATTCCGAACCGTGCTCCCCGGCTTTATCGTTTGCTCCTGACAGCGCAGCGCGGCAACCTGGGACCGTCGTAAATGTAAATTGAATTCCGTTGCATAAATTTCCACGGCGGCGTGGCCAATAAATTCACGGGCCCGATACAATCGGTAATATTCTGTAACATCGTCGCCGATTCGATTACGAAACTCTTTCGACCGGGACGAGAGAGCCGCAAATCTGTTTCGCTCCGGAACGCTCTGCTCAATTCTTGCCGTATTTAGGTTAATTGAATTTTACTTCTGGAATAAATGCTGAACAATGCGCAGCAGTATTGTAACGATAGAATTAATCATGGACCATTTACGGTTATATAAATGTTCAGATCGCCATTGGAAATTTCGCCACAAATGTGAATATTTCAAAGCATGGGGTTACATAAGAGAACCGAAAAAATTAATCAGCGGTCGACTTGCGATCCTGAGTGCGTGTATAATGAATGTATGATGCAGCGGAGCGAGAACGGCGCTAACAGGGGTCTTAAGGGTCCGATTCCATGGCGGTAAGACCGGCGTGTTCAAGTTGCTCGATAATTCGCGTCACGGGAAGAGAGAACCGAGGTCCGTGAGATAGCGTCGCTCTTGGGGACGTCGTAATAATTGATCAAGTTTGCCCCTCGGGGGGGCTGGGGTCCCGGTGGTCACAGCTTCTCTCGGCCAGCGGCGCTTGTTGAACTATGGAAACGGTTTCTGCCGCCTCGGCCTACTTCTGGCCACCTTGTTATTTTTAGCATTAGGGTCACAGCGGCGTGCAACCGGCCACTGCACGCCATGCTTCCTTCCTTCCTTCCTTCCTTCCTTCCTTTCCACCTTCCTTCCTTCCTTCCTTCCTTCCTTCCTTCCTTCCTTCCTTCGTCTCACAAGCTTCTCCTCTTTGTCACGAGACGACATTTTCCTCAGGCAAGAACAGAAACTTACTCGCGTGTGTCGTTCAACCTCTTTCTCCTTCTGACTACAGCGTTGCTCGACTATGAAAGTTATTGGATAATTGAGATCCGAGCCAATGGTCGTTCCTGTCCCGTAAATTGCCCCCTTAACGGCCCCGCGTCTCGAATTCCTCCTGTCCGCCATCTTTCTTTACGCGGGAACGTCTGCAGATGAGAGAACCCCTTCTTTTTCCTCTTTGGAATGCTTTCGCATGATTGGAGACAGCGGATGCCTCGCTACAATAAGCAAACGACGAGTTATTGGTTGCTAAAGCATTTAGTACGACCGGTGTGCTCGACGTGAACGTAAATTGAAATCTCGGAGTATCTGCTTGGCGTCTTGTTATACTATTGAGTTAGCAAGAAAATAATTTTGGTATTTTAAGGTGAAATAAAAATTTCATTAATTCTTTAATATTTTCCATTTTGTTCGATGATCTTTTGCCATGCATCTGGTAGCTTAATAAAGTTATGTGCTATTTTCATAAAGCCGCGACAGCTACATTTCGAATAACAAAATTGGGTTTCATTTCACCTTGAAATACCGAAATTACTTTTTTGCCAACCCAATATTTTATATTTCCGATATATCGCGCGCGCCCGAGAACAATTGCATTACGAAGTACCGGAATCCAATGGAACATTCATATTCTCTTCGCATACAGCATTTATATTTGCAATCTGAAAACTTGAAATTTAGTGTTTCAAGCGTAAACATAGTTTCACGTTTGTTCACTGTAGTCCTCTAACGGAAGATCAACCCGTTCCTGTTGCAGAGTTATCGGAAGATCGCTCGACAAGTCAGCACGCCGGACAGCGCACCTGCAGGCTTGGGCAGTCCACAAGCTGGCATAGGTGGCCTGCAACAACACCAACAACAACCGCAACAACAAACCCAACAAACGATCCATCAACCGGATCCCATGCAGCAATCCAAGGACAGCTTGAATCCCGCGGCGAACCAGCAAACCGGCGCCCTCAGGAACGGAAATCCGCCACCGCCTGTCGTTTCTATGGTGAGTTCCACTCCCCCCACCTTTTCCTTTCGGGGTCGGTTACAGGAGGGCTCGCGTAACGATTTCTGTTATCTCTGATTCGCAATTTGTCAGCCATCGCCCTTCTTCTTCCATTATTTTCAGCTTGTACGAGGACGTAAAGTTCTTCTTTCATTCGCCAGTAAGTGGAACATGTCCATCTTTATGGATCTGAGTCAATAAAAAATTTATTTATTCAGGTTTAGAGAGTCTGAGAATTTGTAAGAAAGACATTCAATTTGTTCGACCAAGAGTGTTCAGTATTAGTTCGAGAAATAAATTATTCTATGAAATTTTCCTTAGAACTTGGAATTGTAAGAAAGGTGGCTATCCAATTTATTCCACCGTGAGACGGTTCGAAAAATCGAGGGAGATTGAAAGGACATGTTTACGTACCACGCCATAAGACTGAAAGCAACAGGCGTCGACCGAAGACAGTTTCGAAAGAAATTGTTTCCCTGTATAATGTTTCTGATTCCGTGGGTCTACCGTGCCAGGAGAATCGTCTGTTGCGTCCGGGTAGTTTGCTCGTCTGGCATGAGCTCAACTCGAGTTGAAAATCCTTTATGGGATTACAAGCGTCTTGGGTCCCCAAGGATCGCATCGATCCCGCCACCCCCGGCAGCTCAGGGTAGCGTAATCTCTGGCTGTATATTGGCATGTAACACGTAGCACACTTCGGGGAATAAACAGCTCCCCATCGGCGCGACCCAGTCCTCCATTTCGTGTACAGTACACCGATGCGATGGTAAACCCGGGCCAAGGACCTTGACCTAGACCATTCCCGGCTCATTACTTCAATCTGTCTTCGCCCTACAAGGAAACACGGCTGGTTCGCCTGTTCGGCGCGCTTCGAATACCTACGAGCGTGGATTGCGAACTTGCTGCCACGAATTTCTGTTCGTGAAACGACGACGATGTGTTTATTGTCTGCCATAACTCCTCGAGCTCGTCGATGGCTACACTCAAATTATACTCTTACTCTTCAGAAGAAGAGGAAGAAGAAGCCCAAGGACAATTTTAGATTTGCATGGAAGTGTTCAAGGTAGACTTCAAGTTCTTTCTTTCATATTATTGGCACAACAGTACTAATATGTTCATTCCAGTGATACCAGCTGATCATTCTAGCTCCCAAGCCAATGGTATCATAATTGTTCATTGATACGAAACAAACCGGCTAGACTAAAAGTATTGTACACTAGTGTACGACATGCTCATTCTAGTGACTTGAATTAAGAAAGAAGAGACACCTCTAGCAGCAAATTCATCAAGCGTTCATCCATTTGATACCAGCTGATCATTCCAGCTCCCAAGCCAATGGTATCGTAATAGTTCATTGATAAGAAATCAGACTAACTAGACTGCGAGTCCACACTGGTCTACAACATTGTGCGCAGGCATCCCGTGACAGAAAAATCGAATTGCATCAGAATAAGAAGAAGCAAGCTGCTTATCCGCGCCCCTCACTTTCCCCTCTGGGGAAGAGAGGTCGAGAGAGCCGGCTTCGGATGAAGGAAGAAGGAGGAAGGAATGCGGTTTCACCGCGTTCGGTTTCGTCCGTGCATCCGTGGATCCTGCGGCGCGAGGTTACTGGGCAAACCAGTCTGCTCTTGCACAGGACGACGCGTGTTTCCCGCGCGAAACACGCGGCCAGGATAATCCGAACCCGGTGGAACAGCACACTCTGGAAGGAGTTCTGACGAGGGACACGATTCTCCGGTTATCGGCTACCGTAGCTTCAAGGCCGGCACCCGGTTCTGCAACCCCGGGATTCAATCTCGGGAACGGGAACGTGTTCCCCGAACGGGCCAGCCCCGGTGAAATTTACTGCCCCATTACCGGCGAACCTCGAACGATCATCCCAGACGCGGCTTCAACGGGACGTTTACTGGCTCTCACGAGTTTTATGTCCTTGGCCCTGCTCTCGTCTCGGACCCTGCACTGATTCCCGAACCACTGGGGCTTCCCTTCACCGCACGGAAAATATTCTGCCTTCCAGCTTGCTTCAAGCTGCTTCGCTCATTGAGAAAGTGAACCTTCTGATCAGCGGTAACGCCTCCAAAGTGGTTGATGCGGACTAAGACGGTTGATGAGTCTCTTCTAGGCCTTGTTATCTTGCAGAAGGGAAATATTTTCGGTTTATTAGTACTTCATCTAGATATTTCGATTCGACATTAATGGACCTACGGCTCGTAAATTAGGTCCAAGTATACCAGGTTACCAAATATTGAACCAGCCTCTTCCTTTGTGACTCTCCGGGGTCGAAATATAGAACTGTCATGTCGAACCGATCCTCCATCACCTAAACATGAAAGTGTTTTCTATTCATGGTCTGCAATCAAACAAATTGAACTTTAAAACTAGCACAGCTTTTTGCCACATTACTTGAACGCCAGCGTTCTATTCCAAGCTATCCACTAGCCACGGATTGTAAACGTACAGTAGTCTGTCAACCGTGTCAGTTTTATTGTTAGTTCTTTCTCTCGCGTGCTTCCTATACATTCTCTCCGGGAGAGAATTATCATATAGATGGGTTTCGAACAGCTGACCAGGCTAGAATGTTGCTTCTGACTGATGAAAAATTCTTCTGCTGGAGTGCACGTCCAGATCCTCTTCTCATTTGTCTGACTCAGTGCTAAAATTAACATCTTGAGAGAAGCTCGACGTGCTGAACAGGAGAGGTGATTTTCTGCTGGTTAAAAATAAGCGATTCCGCGCTGTCGAGTGATCAAAATTCTGGATCCGACATTGGTAATCCTAAATAAAACAGATTTAGTAACAGATTCGGTCGCACCCCTGTGCCGTTGCACTCGATATCTGCGCGTTCGGGCCGGTCCACAAGAAAACTAAAAAGCAAAAAAGAAACAGGGGGTGTAAAAGTACGTTCTATGTTCCTCTCGTCAACCATTGACCAAGCACCTCAGTCCAGGTTGCTCTGGAAGAAAATCTAAAACGCGAAAATCAGGGAAGAAGTAGGGGGTGGTAAAGGTGCAAAAGAAAAGACGCGAAACAGAGCGTCGCTCGGCGCACCCGCAGAAGGAATCGGGCTCGGGAACGTAGACAGGTATCGGCACTTACTCCGCGGCGTTTTCACCGGGCTGTCGCGGGTGTGCGGGAGGGCGGTTTCCACCCCTGTTTCCACCCGGCCGTCATTCTCCGCCTCCGCCGCCCTCTTGCTCCTCTTGATACTGCTCGCTTTTCCTTCCACCCCTCTCTCCTTCTCCCTCTCTCGTGTTTCTCTCCCTCTTTCACCGGGACGCACCCTCTCTCTCTCCCTTTCTCTTGCCGGGCCGGTGGTTCCTGTTCCTGCGGGTATTGATTCGCGTTGGCGGGCGGTCACCGCCCCCATAGTCGCTGTCTGCCGCTAGTCTACCCTTGCCCCGACGTTATGCTGTTATTTCGGCGGCCGATCTCCTCGCAGCTCCCTTGTCACGGGGTGGAAAACCCGCGAAAACCAGCCCAGCCGTCCGCCCGGATCGCCACAGGGTAAGAACAACCCCTCTTCTGCTCGATTCTCTTCACTGTTTTCTTTTCATCCCGGCATCCCTTCGTTTCTTTGTCATCTATGGAAACGGAGACGACTCGTATTCACATATTTCACGAGGCTCGACGCAGTCGAACCCTTATCTATCATAACCGAGCAGCGTTACACGCTCCATTCGGTTAACCGACTCGATTCCCAACTTCCCGGTTACACTCCATAAATTTTCTATACTGTCGTACTTCGGCCTTGCTACCTACCAAGGGTTCTAATTTACTCGGTGGCTCGGTGGATTCGCGAATTTTTAATTGGCTTTCGAGAATTAACCCACCGCGCACCTATTCAGATTAGCGAATGGAACGAACAAATAAATTTCTGTTTTATATTCGCTCTCCTGCACTGTTTGGGTCAGTACATTTTATGCACTACCCTCATTTAGGCTAGTTTAACCAACAATCAGTTATTCGATCTTTAGTATGATGTTTTGTTGCAAGAATATATCAGCTAGCTTGATAGAGTAGTTAGAAAAGAAACTACCCCGTAAATGGTGGTAAGAAAATTATCCTATAAGGGATGGTAAGATAATTATCCTCCAAGGGTTGGTTTCAGAACGTACATCAATTAGATGATACCAATACTTTCTATGCACAGCAATCGATTTAACGGAGAGGTTTATACCTTGATTGGACGTTAATTATAACTCTAATTTCATTCACAATGTATTCGGTCATCGCTTGGAGCCACAGTACGAAGAATGTATTTTTTAACTTCGCGATCAATGATGTCTAAATATCTACAGTGCTGTCGGATGAACATTTTTAATTTTCATAATTCAGCGCAGCCAGACGTTCATTTAAAAATTGATCGTTTCAGTCGCAACAAAATAATTCACCAATTTAGTTTTTCGACTCGGGCATTGTTTGAAGCCCATTCCCCCCGTCGACAAGGAAAACCATAATTATCGGCACGCATTCATGTGTACAAAGTTACGTTATTGTTTCGCCGGAACGCTCCCCGAACAATAGCAGTTCATTCGAGCAATTTTTCTTCCCTTACGACGGTGGCTTTCTCAAAGAATGTCTCGCGACGGTGTGGCAATGTTTCCCGAGAATCTTGTCCGTGAGTAATGTCTTTCAATTATGTTCTCTATGGAGCCTCGTTAAACTTTTCCTCGCCGTGGCCTATAGTAAAAGAAGTAATATCCACGGCCGAACGACTCGGAACACGCGTAACTCGCACGCTTGTCCCCGAGAATTTTCCGATTTCGCATGCTTTCTGCATCGCGGTATTGCGCAACACCAACACACACATGCATACCAGTTTAGACTCGCTATACATAGTACGCTATAGAGTTCTCTGCCCGAATCGCCTAACCCACTTTCTTCCTCCGTCGCTGTGGTACGGGAACTATGGTGGAAACTCCGAACCAATATTGATACTACCGTAAAATGGAAAATAATAATATTGTATTTCCCTGTTGCTGTCGTCGCTGAAACACCTGCCAGAGCTGTGTATACCTTAGAAGAAAATTTTGTCAGTGACAACCCAAAATGTTTAAACGAGAAACACGCATGCAGAGTGAACAGCAACTGTTAACATTTATCCTGTGTACCAAACGTGTGTATAGAAATACAAATTTCCATAAACATCTGCTTACAACGAATAGATGAAAGCAGTGAGTGCAAGCGATGAGTAAAATAAATGAATACAAGCAACGAGTAAAATCAATGGACACGAGCACCGACTAAAATCAAACAATGCAAGCGGCGAGTAAAATAAATGAATACAAGCAACGAGTGAAATCAATGAACACGAGCATCGTTTAAAATCAAAGAATGCAAGCGACGAGTAAAATAAATGAGTACAAGCAACGAGTAAAATCAATGAGCCTAAGCACCGACTAAAATCAAAGAATGCGAGCAATGAATAAAGTGCGAAATTCTCGAGCACTCGGAACAGCCCCACCGGCGAACATAACCAGTGGAGTAGCAGTTCGCAATCGCATCAGCAGCTCGCAGAGTTCACAAGCGCCATCAATTACGCGTAGCGTGTTAAATAGCCGCGAGTGACTCCGACAGCGGTGGGCGACTGTAAGCACCTTATAATCGGCAATTTAAAGGTGTGTGTTCGCTCTGCCGAATTTCTGTCGAAATTCAGCCGGGTCCCCAGGGCAGTGGCGAATATTACACCCCTATATTACGAGAGAGTCGGCCGCAAGTTCCTTGTTCGCCGACATTATAGTCATCGGAGCGTGATCGCGGCAAACCGGCCCGTCCTCGGCGTGTCACGGTCAACAGAGTAGCTAACGACTCGTCGAGAAACGCGTTCCACGGAGCTGAAAAACCGACATGCTTCGAGGAGGCTTGCTGTACACGTTCCGCCACGATCCCGGAGGCAATAACACCTTTTAGGTGAAACTTAGCTTCATCGGTCTGTTCTTCCGAGCTACTGGCTTTACACAGTGTTTGCTATTTATTCCAAACTCCGGGGAAAATCGCTCTTGAACGTACGATAACAGTGTTTAGGCCGTCGAATTATTAGCATCTAGCGATCTCTGATGTTAGAGTGAATTATGTTGGATCCATTTTGCAAGTTCGTTTTAGCACTTAATTGCCGGACATTTATAATAGTCACTTTAGGATTTTAGAATTCCTCGATGGATTGTTTAAAAGCGATAGCAATTGAATGAAAATTTTTATCAGAAGTGAATTATTGAGCTTCTTTTTAAATATAGTTCAGTCATTAAGAATAATAATAAAGATGACAAATGTAAGGATAAAGATCCTCTGGAAAAGGTACTCTGTCGCATTTCATACGATTCTGAATCGCGACCGCAAGCAGCGCGGTAGCAATTGATATTCCAAGACGCTACCCCTTGATCCGGTTCGAAACAGGTTCGGAACAGGTTCGCGAAACGTCCGGGCAAATCGGGGGCGCGTGTCCGCGTGATCTCGACGGTAGAAAACCGCACGTGCTTCGCGGTCGGACGCAATTCGCGGACGAGCGACGGGCACGCGGCGTTTCGCGGTTTCGGTTTGCTGCATAATGGCGCGGCGTGTCCCCCTCGACTCCCTACCCTTCAACTATTCGCAGCACCCCTGTGTTCCCCTCCCCCGTAGACCCCCGAACCACCGTAACGTTGATTCCTTTATCGGCGGCGATATTGCCAATTACCGTATCGCCGAGCTGACCGCGTTTACGCGCGCAGATAGCCTCGTTTAACGCGCTCGAAACGCGTGATTAACGCCCGGCCCACCCCCGCACACCCCCTCGCGAAATCCTACGCCGAATACATTCGCCGCGCCAGCGGGGTACACGTGTTCGACGAACATTCCGACGGCATTGTCGTCGTAAAGCTGCCCCAAATTTACGATTTCACGAAAGGCCACGGTGCCGAGAAATTCTGTTCAGTGGCGTTCGGTGTTTTATGGGAAAATCAGTGGAGTGTAATGATTAAACTGTGGATCATTATGCAAAATAAAAATGTTCTGCATTGATTGTGGGCAGCAGGTATAATATAAAAATTGATTTCATTCCTTAATGACTTTGTCACATAATCCTTTACTGTTTTATATTTCACCCAACCAATTTCTGCATAAATGCATAAAGATCCGCATTCTAGTAATGATTAGACTGCGGGTCTTTATACGAAATAAAAATTGTCTGCATACATTGCAAGAAATAGAAACTAAGTTGAATGTTATTTCTTCCCTTAATGATTTTAATAGAGGAGAAATCATCTATTGACTACTTCAATTTGCCAAATTTTCCAAGAATTTTCAATCTCAACTATTCAATTTTCCTATAAATGCACAAAGATCCGCAATGTAGTTAATGATCGTTACTGCCAACTTGTTCGACTGTGGTCAATCAACGGAATCGCAGACCAGAATCTGAATTTCCGAAATTCCACCGTCGGTACGTCGCCGATAAATCGACCGGGAATTTCCGCGAGCTCTTTCGCATTAATCTCGGATCTGTTCTCCGGTGCGGCGGTGTACAGGGAAAAAAGCGCGAAAGGTGTATCGCGCGACGCTTTGTTCCGACGGTATTTTCTTCGTTCCTTTTTCTCGCCTGGCTCCGGAGGGTTTCCTTTTTTCACGGAATCGGCTCTGGGGTCGCATTGTTTTCGCCCGAAAGCGAGCAGCCGTGAATAAAACCGCTTCGCGCCGCCCCGGACGAGATGTAGATAGCGGCCACCCGTTTTCTGCGGTCCCCTTGCTCTTGCTCACCGATTCTCTCTCTCTATCTCTCTCGCTCTTCCCTCTGGTACCCTCGATTTAAGCGCTCCGGAACGGCGTATATAAATCCTCTGTCTCGTGGAGAATCGCGAGCGAAACGGAGAACCGAACAGACGCCCGGGAACCGTGATAAAATCGGTTTCGAGGAAATTATTCTCCCGACGAGGGAAAATGATTCAGGAAACAGTCATTCAGCTGCTGCGAATCGTCCAGTGATGGAATCAACGCTTCTGGCTTCGTGACGCGACCTGTAGATTCGTGTTGCGAAGTTTGGGCGAGGATCGATGAGTAATTTCAGTGCTCTAGCTCTGATTGTAATGTAAAAAATGTTTCACAGCGAGCAAACTATTTTCGAAGTTTGTAAAATCGTTTGTAGAAGAAAGAGATTCGATCGTTTCTGCGGTTCTGTGTCTAAAAAACGTTGCATTGATGATCTTGTCTAAAAATGTTCAATTGAAAGCGGACGCGCAGAATTTTATATCCTGTGCTCAATATTTTTTCAGAGTCGTTCAGAGTTGTCCAAATTCCCGTCCCGAAGTATAAATAGCGCGATAAAAACTGTTTTACCGCTCAAACGATTCGGTTTTATCGCGAAACGTGTCGCGACCGCCGTGCCAGTTCGAAAAGAGTCGATCCACGCCGTTTCGACCAAGGGGGTTTGCCGAATTCGAGTACCGGGGGGGGGGGGGGCGTGGCTGCGGAGCACCGAGGGGGCGGGTGCACGACACCACGTCGCATTGATAAATGAATTTACGGTGCGCTCGTTCGCGCGATCGCGTGTACGCACGCTTAACCAGCCGCGGTCTGCTCGGGCGCGCGATCATCCGCGCGCACGGAACGCTTAATGAAATAAACGTATCGATGCGGGACTGATTGCTGTGGCTAATTCGTCGATAAATTTGCAGCCGCCCCTCTGTTCCTAGCCCGACAGCGGCCAGAGCGGCGTGCACAGTGAAATTAATTTCTGGCTCGATTTTCAAAGCGGCTCGGACAACCCACAGCCCTCCGCTCCCGATTTCCGCAATCGGAATGTCCTGATCCTCGCGATGCTATCTAGAGATCGACCATTGCGCTGTGGTTGTTCATCTCTCTGCTATTGGGGTTCGAAATTATTTGGCTAGGATCTTGTGGACGTAAGAGGAATTTGTTAAATACGATCGAATTGAATAATCTAAGTCTTGTTTCAAAAGAACTGTATTCAAAGGGCCTGGGTACATGAAGTGTGAAGGGCATATCGGTTGTGTCAGAGGCTTTAGGGATCGATGAGGACGATATTTCTGTGGTTGTCAGAAAGAACGCCGCGTGTTTGAAGTTGTGAAATTGCATTATTTTCTTCAGCCTTTCGAATTTATTTTCGTGACTTTTTTCTGGTAAAGACGCAAGTCCTATACTACAGAGCTCAATTAATGCATAAGCTGAAATTTTTGGAAATTGTGACATGCGGCGTTTTCCCTGGCAACCACAGATTTGGGACCGGCGACAGACTGCAGTGGTACCTGCAGATTTGAAACGGACAGGTCCACAGGGGAAACAGGACCCCGGAAACAGGAGCTTCGGTCGGAAAGAGTGGGTCGAGCGTGCCGGGATAACAGCGAGGAAAGGTGGTCGGGTCGAGAGACTCCGCGCGAACCCCCAAAGTGGCCGTGAATCGGTGTTTGTGGTCGAGGTTGATAGCATCGAAGAGAGAGCTGCAGAGAGAACGGAACAAGAGCGAGAAAGAGAGAGAGAGAGAGGAGCGGGCGTCTCGCCAACCGAGTCAGCGATCCCTCAGAGGCAGAGACCGAGAACCGCCTCCCTCAGCTTCGGCTTCGTGTTTTCCTCCTTTCCTCTTCTATCGTCTACCAACGCCGGTTCACCTCATCCTCGTCCCTCTTCTCGGGACTCTCTCAGGGGGGGGAAAATCCTTCCGTTCTCTTGACATCGTGACCTAGGGCAACGTAAACCCCAGGCGTGATAAAACGGGATGTGCCGCGACAGCACCCAAACATAACCCTCCCGAGCCTTTTACTTGTATCTATCCCAGCTATCCGTCTCTCTTTCTCCCTGGATAGTTCTCTCTCTCCCTCTCCCTCTCTCTCTCTCTCTCTCTCTCTCATTCGTGGTCTCGATGCTACCCTCTCGTCTCCGAGGAACTCGAGCCGTTCGTTGACCTCGACCCCTTCCGCTCAGACTCCTTCTTCTTCTCCTTCTCCTATCCTTCGTTTTTCCACCTCGGCGACTGGTTCTTCCTTCTCGCGATGATTCATGGACACCACCATGGCGAAATCGCTGGACACTGTTCTGACCGATTAGACCCCCATGGAAAGAAAGTCGATCATGGAGATTAGAGATACCTGCTCGACACCCCAAGGCGAGCTCAGGGTTCACTGGGTTATGATTCTGATGGACCGAGGAGCTTTGCGTTGAGATCTTGTGAAACGGATTCTGAGGACTGTTGGGTAATCGTTTAGTGTGCTAAAGGCTCTGCACTGGTCTCTGAGGAAGCTGAGTAGGAACTTCGGTAGACTTTGTTGGAACTCGGAACATCTGAAACCGACATGGGGTTTGCAAGCCTTTTTGTATGTATGTGCTACCTACTTGGAAAGTGGAACAAGATTATGTGTTTAACAATTGTTTGTCACTTGAAAATCAATTTTTACTACCATCTATCAAGCAAACAGAATTTTGTTAAGATCTACAAGATTACTAAAATATATACCTGTTTTATTCTAAATTAATATTGAAATATTTTCAACGCATTAACACCGTTCACAGGTGTTTGGTAAATCAGTGATCAAGCACTGTTTATAATCCTAATTAACGAATTACAAGTAATCTAATCAATTCCTCCAGGATTACCAGTTTGGACTGAAATGATCGAGCTCCTCTTTGATCTATCGCAGGCACAGGAAAGCCCATTAACAAGCTTCCGGTAGACTGCTAAATATAATATTACTCACAGAACGTGAATGTTCACGCGAATTCGTATCATCGGAGATCAATATTCAAACGCTGCAATCCCTCCCCATGTATTCATCCGTCACAATCAATTCATCGGTTATTCTCTATCCGCGATTCCATTAGTTTCGGGGTAAAATAAATCTAGTCTGAAATGTTCCGCATTTACACGAAATATTCCAAGCGAGCAACAACGAACGATGTAAATCATGATTGAACCAGAAGTCCTTAAACCACATGTCAGCTTGTAACCAAACACGTAGAAAGATAATTATTTAAAGATTAATACACGATCGTTATTCACTGTCTATAAAGATGACGTATTATATTAATTCGGTATCAATTATCAAACCTTCAATTTTATTTTGGGTGATTTAAAAAATTCTCTTAAGCATCTAGAAAATCTTACGTACATTTCTGTAGACGAACTTTATTAAAGTGGAATAAAATAGCAGATCTGAAATAAATAAAAATTGTACTAAACTCTGTCGAATTTATATTCCACCCTTTTTTGAAAATTTTCAATACGATTCATTCGTTGAATCCAGTGTTAACATTTGCGCCAAAAATTTCATTCCGAGTCATTCACATGCAAATGGAAGGACGACATGAAAATTTCCTTCTGGAGTCGTCCAAAAAAAATTAGATTATTCGAAAAATGTCTTTTTGGAGGGGTAATAAAGTCTACCGCACGCTCGTTAGAAAATTCTATGATAATTTGACTGGGGAGCAAAGTTGAGAGGCAGACGAGACACGGCGGACGGTGTTTCCCGTCGTCTAAGGGTGGAACTCAACCCCTGCGGTCGCTCGATTCGAACTCGACGTCGAGCAGCAAGGGAGGAAGATAGATAGACAGAAGAGAGAGAGAGAGAGAGAGAGAGAGAGAGAGAGAGAGAGAGAGAGAGAGAGAGAGAGAGAGAGAGAGCGTGAGAGAGAACGGTGGTCTCCATGCTCGAATATCAACGGAGGAAATTTCACTTCCTTGGTCACCGTCAATGGGATTACCATCGTAACTCAGTTAATTGAACTGTACCGCGTAACAAGGGTAATAACCCGCAAAACGGTCCGTAGCTGCACGCCGCGCAACATCGGATAAACACGTCGCTTGTGCAGAATACACGAAGCAGAGATTATACACGAACGGGAACCGGGGAACACGCTGGAATTTTATTCAATCGGCTGCCTAATTTCCGTCAAGCCCAATCGGACCACCACGGGGCCGAATTTCCGCATGAATTTTGAATAATTTTTCCGCCGCTGCCGCGTTCCCGTACTCCTGGAATCCTTTATTCGGATAACTGCGCCACGCTGCCAGCAGATATCGCAAAAGTTTAGCGTCCGAGGCTCGGAATCAAAATCATATTTTCATTTTCTGGGTTTCGAGGATTTGTTTTGTTGGCTACTTTTGCTGCAAACATTACACCTACCACTGCCGGTGAAATGACCGGTTTTATATTTTTCATCTTACAATTATGCAAATTGTAATATAAATTGCACAGGAACCAAATAAATAGAACCTTGTCGTTTTCGTTAGCTGGAACTTTTGAATCACTTTCAGTGCTCGGTAGGTTTAGAATGCTAGAGAAATGAGATTGTAATAGTTAAACTTCGGATCTCTATGCAAAATCAAAATATTCTGCATTCATTGTGGGAAGCAGGAACAAAATAAAAATTGAGTTCATCCCTTAACGACTTTGTTACGTTAAAAACAACATTACAGTATTCTTGAATTTTTCTGTTCAACTAATTTCTTCGCAGATGCATAAAGGTCCGTAGTCTGGTAATAATAGATTGCTCTTTAATTCACCGATGAAAAGAAACTCCACTTCTCGAAAATGTCTGCAATTTAATATCGAACATTCCCAGCAATTTCGAAGACCACACGCAGCCCGTCGAGCATTAAAACTGTCTTGAGGCCATCACTACTCCTTTCCATCGTGGCGGAGTGAGCGAAAGAGAACGAGAAAGGGAGAGAGAACGAGAGTAAGACAGAGAAAGAGAATCGAGCTTCGATCCGTGTGTGCCTATTGTGTGCGTGTCTCTACGTGTGTGCTCGAGTGGGACGTTCGAAGAGAGACGGAGGATCGTTAATCGAAAGGAAAGCTTCGCGTCGAGCAAGGACAGCAGATAGCAACCGTGGCGGTTGGGTGGGGCGGGAGAGGGTGGAAGAGAGACAGAAAGAGGGGCCGCAAATAGATTGGGGGAGAAAGAGGGAGAAGGACGAGGCTAAAAAGGGAGAAGCGAAGGGAACGAAGGAAAGAATTGGCAAACTCGCAACCGGACTATAAAACTCGCTGCAAAACGAAGGCGGCGAGCACGAACGATCGGTTTGCTCGTCCGTACACCTCTCTTCCCCGTCGAAGGCTTTGTCATTCTATTTCACTTTCTCCTCGCCGTCCCTCCTCGTCACTCTTCCTGGCTATCGATTTTTCAAAGGCCGAGAGAGCACAACGAATGGTTTAAATACAAGACGCCTCTTTGTCGAGTTCGGAAATTTCTTTACACGCCACCGGACCCCCATTGTTTCACTTCCCCCACCCCTTACCTCCCGCTTTACCGAGCCCTGGTCGGCTACTCTTTCGATATTTCGACCGAGTTCTCGTTTACGGTTCGCGTCGTAGAATTTTTATACTGTACAGCACGGCTCAAAGCTAGCGGACGTTCTTCTCGGTCGCGAGAAGCATTCGGGCCGGAGAGACGGGAGTCACGTTTGTGGAATGCTGGGCGGGTTCTACAGGACGGTTCAAAATTGGAAAACAATCGTTTGGTCGAATATGTTGCTTTTGAAGAGCTAGATTTCTATTCTACATAAAAATCTGCAGTTTTTGCGTACATTAGACTCCCAAATAAAGCGATGAGAAAATTGTTTAAGATTACCGTGTGTTTAAGATCTCCTGTGGCAGCAAGTGTACAGTCGTCTTACACGTTGTTTTGTAATGTACTGTACATTTACTGCAACATACAAAACATACGGTGTTTTTAAACAAGTACTGTATGGGATCGAAATAGCAACGAATGTAGCTACCTTTCGTAGACTTCTTACAGCCATCGCCGACTGCGGGACGAACGAAAATAAACGAAACCCATTGTACAAGCCTTCCAATGGATCCTCTTGTTGCTAGAATTGATGCTCGCGTGAAAGTTTGATTAATTCGCAGAAGTGACGCTCCACCATATATCATTTCTGTGTGCACAGCAGCACGGTGGACGTTCATTTCATACAGCACATAACAGCATATTTACGTACGTACGGTCATTTCAACAGTTTAATCAACTTCTATTCCTGTACGTGCTCGTTCCGCTGAAGAAAAAGTTCAGGCTCCGTCGAGCAATATTTTGAACGAAATGGGATCAAAGATCTTTTATTATCGTACATATTAATACAACACGATAAAAAGCAGAATTATATTGAACGAGTAAATTCGTTGAAAATTAGTGATTTTCTAGGAGTCGTCTTATTACTAATGTCTCCACTCATGCTACGCGAATATGCACATTTCAGTATACTTAGATGAAAACTATTTTAGAATCGAGTAATGCATCAACCGGGCAACGGGTGACCGCAACATTTCAGGCTACATTTGCCTCGACTCGTTAACACGTTGACTTCCCAGTCTCCGACAAATCTTCTGAAAATCAAAATTAACCTGATAAAAGCAGCGATTCTTCTAAAAAAGTGAAATTGGACGCTCGATTCGCTTCCAAAATATTTTCTCTGCCATCTCAACCGAAAAGGGACCTGTTAAATCGTTGTTCCTTTTTCGAAAGTGTTTTTCAACCCATCGAACGATAGAGAGGACACAGTATAGCACGCTGAACAACAGGAAAACGTTATCGACGTTTCCAGGGCCGAATCATAGTGGCTATAGTTCCAATTTGCACGAGGGAAAGAGTATAACCGGCTATCCCGGCAGCGATCTTGAAAAATTGCCGATGAATTCCAGCGATGCACAAACTGCCACAAACTCTCCGCGGAATTCTCGGCGTTCTATCGTGGCGGGGGTGAGTCGGGAGAGAGGGGCGGGGGGACTGGTGGCAATTAAAACGGAAGTGATAAACGTCGAATCGTCACGCGATAGTCTCCTCGCCGGGAGAAATTGATAGCCCCTGCGGTCGGATGTAACTTCTGACCACGGGAACAAGCGCGAAGAACCCGCAGGAAACGGGAGCTCCTATTCCCGGCACACGTGGAGCTTTCGCGTTTTGATTAATGGCTCTATTACGCTCTGGTTAGAAGCCCTTTATTTAATTGGGTTGGGAACGCGTGCGTTACCAACGCGAACCTTCTTCAAGTTCGAAGCTGAGAGCCACTGCGCCCTGCATAGTCGGAGAACTATTGCTGACGAATGGCTGTTACCATCTCGGGCAGTCCATGGTGGTTCTCAACTAGTTTCGAGCGAATTTGTTCGACAATTACATAATTAAGTCACTCGTTTACGGTCTTAGGAATTGGAGAGCTTAGCGTCCCCGATGTGGCGACGTTCATCTTCGAAATCCATTTACAAATTTATAATCCCATTATTCGTGCCTCTCGATGGACAAACGAAAAAATAATAGCGAGCTACCTCGGCGTGTATCGGGGAAGTTAATTGAAAGAAAATAGAATACGTTCTTTCTCATAAATAGACTGCGGATCTTTATGCATTTACGCCTTGAAGAAATGTTTAAAAATAGCTAGAAAATAAAAGTTCACCGTATTTAGTACGGTTATCATTTATTTCAAATCTACAAACACTGCTACCACTGAAAACAACATTTTACATGATTCAACTTTCTTAAAATTTGCCTGCAATAATTGAAAATTGCAGAAACGCCCGCAGTGTACTCATGAATCATTTAAAAATGTAAGAAGCTTGCAGCACTGGCAACGGTGTATTCTTGGGAAGCCAACCTCGCGTTGGAGGTGAAGTGGATTTTTATAGCTGTTCAATAGGTGTGAAAATTAATTCGTAGCACTTCGTTTGTGAATTTATTTACAGACAAGCATTCATTTGTTCAACTAACACTTTCAGTTAATAATAAAAGTCGAATTTTATTCGTTCGTGGCGCGGCTGAAATTGTGAATCAGAGAAAACAGTGACGCGTCCTGATAAGAGATTAAAAAGTCCGGGAAGATTGGAGCGGAGTATTTTTGGAAGCGAGGCTATGGGAATTCCCGTCATCTAAATGTAAATTTTTCTTTCCGCGGTGGATTAATTTTTGGAATTTTTTTGTCCACAGTCACCGGGAGTGATGCCATTCTACGGCGACTCGAGCGCCGGCTTCCGGCCGGCAGCCGGGTTCGGGAATACTGTTTGGCACCAGGGAGTCGCTCCCGTGGGAGCAGTCGCGGTTGAAACGTCAGCAGCACCATGGCCACCTCAGCAGTTCATTCAACAAATTCCGGCCCCGAATCAGCTCGAAGAGCTGAGGTACCATACCCAGTACACCGCCGCGGCGCCTTACCATCCGCAGCCAGGTAATTCAAGAACGAATCGATTTCAACGAATTTATGAATGCCACGCATATTGGATCTCCGGACCAATGTGGCCGTCCCTTCCTGTCGATCGCGTCGGCTCCGCAAGCAATTTCAACCCACCATAACCTGTATTCTCCTGTGAAAGTCCATGGAATAATATCTGTTGCTAGGAAAAACGCCGCATGTCAGAATTTTAAAAAATTTCAGTTTATGCATTAATTGAACTTTATATTAGGTTGTTGCAAATTTATAAGGGAGCATGCACCAGTTACTTTCAAGTAACTGACAGAAAGTACGTGACATGCGGCGTTTTTCTTGACAACCACAGATATTTTCGTTAAAAATCATTTTAACAACATTTTAGATAGCGATAGTACTAAGAATGTGGTAAGATCTCTCGGCATAGCTCTCGAGTGTTTCGATGGTTTCGAGTTTCTCGGACCGAGAGATCGAAACCGCGCGAGTGTTTGCCGAGAGGATCGGTCGGTTTTCTGTGGAATCAGCACGGGAATTTTCTGATTACAGTCGCATATCAGCAGCAGACTTTCATTACGACGGATCAGTCGGCGTTTCAACGTGCCGGAGCGACAGGACAATACACAATCACGGGGCAACCCTCGCCCTTGCCACCGGTAGCCCCGCAAACGGTACCATCGACAGCTCAGAGGCCACTAAACGGTCAATTCATGGATCCCGCTGCCGCAGCGAACCAATCAGTCGGTTATGAAAGGCAGGATTACGTGAATGGCTACCAACAACAGGTACGGTTGCCTCTCGAGAATCGTTTTTAATTGGAAACGAAAAACGATCTTCATAAAATATGCTGCGCTGCGTGCACGGTGTTTCAATCGATACAAACCCATCTACCTACACGACATAATCTCAACCGAATCTTCGTGTTAACAAATTACAACACGTCTCCATTTCTTTTAGCGAAATTAACCGTTTGTGGTCGAACTTCGCTTTGCTAAATTTATTATGAAAGTGGTCTAAGTAAATTAATTCAATGTAGTTTTTACGATACTGTCAGAAATGAACCGTTAGATAGTGCTTGTTATTTCACCATTCCATGTAGACGGCGGATCTTTATGGATTTTGTGGCTTCTAAAAATTTTCAAAACAGGATGGAATATAAAATTCGACAGAATTCAGTACAATTTCTATCTTTTTGAGATCAGGGAAGGGTACTACCACTGGAAATAAGATTGTATTTTATTCCACTTTCTTAAAGTTCGTCTACAGAAATTGAAAATTGCATAAACATCCGCAGTTTAATTATATGGAAGTCATTTATCGTTAATATCCTTTTTCGTCGAATATCTCGAAACAGTAAATATATGAGTTCGACCACTTTCACAATTATGGGCACTGCTATCGTCAGGCTATTTCCAAAAATAAAGAAGACTGGTAGAGTCGATGAGAAACACCTTGCGCCCGCCGCCGATCTTATAAAGAAACGTAACCAAGCTCGCCAGGGCGATACTGCAACCCTGCAACCCGATTTTAAGTTATAGACCTGGAATGATGCTCTTTCCAGGACGTGACGATGGCGCCGCCGCCGTCGACGACCCCGACGAGTCGCAGCAGTTCGGTGCACATGGAGAACCAGCAACAGCAACAACAACAGCAAGGCTCACAGCAGCAGCAGCAGTCTCAGTCGCAGCAGCCTCAGACTGACACGCAGGTGAAGGGATTCGCGACGATTGCCGCGAGCAATGTGTCGGGAAACGAGATGCCTGGGTATCCACTTCAACCGGGCCCACAGAGTTTACACAACTCTAACGGATATCCAGGCTACGTGGAAATGGGTCAGCAGCACGTGGCGAACCATCAGTGGCAGCAGCAGGTGGCTCAACAACAGCAGCAGCAACAGCAGCAGCAACAGCAGCAGCAACAACAACAGCAACAGCCTCAGCATCCGCAACAGCAACAACAGCAGTCGCAGCATATGCAACGACAACATACGGTGGGGGATGGTGGCCAGCGACACATTTGGTCGGACACTAGTACCGGGGCTAAGATGAACAACGTGAGCAACAACATGAGCTGGTCGGACGGGACGATGCAGCAACATCAACAACAGCAGCAACAGAAGCCTCAACAGCAGCAGAGTATGCAGGCGAACAGCATGAAGGTGCAGCAGGAGCAGCAACAGCAGCAGAGCATGCAGATGCAGGGTCAGCAGGAGCTGCCTAGGCCTGCGAGCCATATGAGCTGGGAGAACGGTAGCGTGAAGGAGCCTCAGACACCTCAATCTTGGTCGGAGAACGCGGAGCAGCAGCAACAGACTCAGGGTAATTGGTCCCGGCAGAGCCCGAAGCTGCGGGACGGTCAGAACCCGAGATTGACACCCTCTAGTCAACAACAAGCGCAGCACCAGGCCTGGTTGCAGCACTCTCCGAAACTGTCGGACCACCAGCAGGCTCAGCAGCATCAGAACGCTAGGATGACGCCGTCAGGACAGCAACAGCCTCAGCATAGCTGGCAGCAGAGCAGTCCAGAGATGCAGCAGAATTCGAGTCAGTCGAACCCGAGGCTCACGCCATCCGGTCAGCAGATGTCTCAGCAACAACAACAGCAGCAACAACAACAGCAGCAATGGTCGCAGCAGACGAAGATCGAGAAAAGTCCCAGGCTGACGCCGTCGAACCAGATGTCCTGGCCGGACACGCCCACTAGTCAACCGAATTGGTCGCCGAACAGTATAAAGAGCGATAGCAGCCAACAGCCTCAGCAACAGTGGCCCGACTCCCAACCCAGCCCGAGAAGGACGCCCGGTCATCAACCTGCCGCGTGGCAGCCGCAACCGCAAGAGATCAAGATTGAGAGCCAGATGTCTTGGTCGCCGAGCTCGGTGGCGGAGAATCAACCGACCTGGGGCCAGCAGGCGACCAAGCAGGACATGCAGAACTCCGGTGAAAGAGTGCTGTGGCAACAGCAACAGACAGCCGACGCCACAAAGCCGAACGGGTTCTCGGACGGCCAAGATGCTCAGGAGAGTAACGTATTTGCTCAATCTAATCGTGTTAATTTAAACAGCCGGCTGAAGTCGATGATACTGAACAAGCAACAACAACAACAACAACAACAACAGCAGCAGCAGCAACAACAACAACAACAACAGCAGCAGCAGCAGCAACAACAGCTGCAACATCAACAGATGCAACAGTCCCAGCAGCACCAGATGTCCCATCAAGAACAGCAACAGCATCATAGTCTTCACCATCAGATGCAGTCGCAGCACGTGAATAGCAACAGCGGCGCCAACGGCGAGTATCATCATGCCGAGGATAGGGTGCGGGACGAAAACGCGGAGAAGCTTCAAGAGAAGCAGAACGATCAGTATCTCAGCCAGTCGGGCATGATCTCCATGGCGCAATCGAACGAATCTCTGACCGGTAATTTTTTATTGCATAGCCACCACCCTCGGGTCGATAGTTTGCCCGAAGGTGGTGGCTTATGGGAGTGGTCAGGGGGTGGCAGCGCGTTGACAAACAGCAACACGCTGCCGGAGAATGGTATTGCGTCCATCGAGAGCTTCATGAAGTTCGGCGAGGAGAAGAAGACGACGACGGCGACGACGACTACGACGACGACGACGACGACGACGACGACAACAACAACAACAACAACAACAACGACGACGACGACCGGTCTCGAGGAACCGTGTCTCGAGAAACCGCCGGTGGACCGTGTTGTCGACGAGCCGGATAGAGGGGAGTTGTGGAAGGAGGGTGATAAGAACGATGACAATCAGACGAACGAGGACAAGTCCTTCCAGAGGGAGTTGTCCTCCGAAGAGCAGGCGAAAGACTTCGAGGACCGTCCGACGAAGAAGCCGGACGAGAGGAGTTTCGACAATGAGAAGACCGAGACAACGGGAGCTATCGACTTCCAGGAGACGGCGAGGGTGAGCTTGGAGGAGGATCGGACGGAGGGTGAACCGGAAAAGACAGCATCGGCAACAACAGATGCGAACTGCGACTCCTCTGCGACCATCAAGCAGGAAAACCTAGGGGATTACGGGTATTCCGGTTCGGAATGCGCGCCGTCACCAGCCGTGTCCTTGAAGAGCGACGGTTATCAAGCTAGGGAGATCAAGACCGAGCCGGATCAAAGGTCGCAAGACGCCAGCGACTATAAGTTTCGAGGCGATGGCGGGCCTGCGAAAGTGTCAGCGGGCGTCGGTTCCTGGTGTTGTCGTCGCGGTGGCACCGAGCAACCGACGCCCGAGCACCTGCGCGAGGGATGCTGCCAGGGTCTGCAAACCCGGGACGAGATACTAGCCGACTCGCCGGAGAATAACGAGAAGCCCGACGCAGGCCCGCAGAGCCCGCGAACCGTCCCCGCGACCGTGAAACTGCAAGATCACTTGGACAAACTGAAGAACAATGTGAGGACCGAAGTGCCGGACTGCAACTGCTTCCCAGCGGACAAATGTGAGTTGCTATTGCGTATTCAGCACGACACTAACATTGAGAGAACACACTAACCACGAAAATATACCATAACGTTCGCTTATCACACCGAGAAATAAAAAAAGCCTCTTTGTACGCCGGGGTTGTAGCCGAGAGAGACCCGTATGTACAAAAAAAAAATAACAAAATCCGCAAAAAAAAAACAAACCGTGAACAAAACCGAACGTGTTAACCCGCTCTACCACTGTAATCCACTAATCAAACCAATTGCCGGCCGAGACGTACACCGAGATATATATATACACACATATATATATATATATCGTAATCGATATAGATGAGTATAATAGAAAAATTCGAAAGCGCCTCGATCGGACTGTGACACCCAAAAGAGGAGTATGCACGATAAACAAAAACCTAACTCGCTGTGATCCCAAAACAAAAAAGCTAGCTCCCCTTTCGACGAGGGGAGTGTTGGCTACGTATAATATGCGTGGCATACATGTTTCCGCTTCTCTGTTGCTTCCTATCCGTTGAAACAATACGCTCGGTTTCGTAAGTAAAATGAGGTTCAACCACAAGGTCCGCCAGAGCCCGGCTCGTACTACACTCATCTCGGGACGGCCGCGAGCCTGCCCGACCTACGGAACGATCTTGAACGAAGAACCGGCCTTAAGGGAAACGCCATTAGATTCGAAAAGGTCATCTACACCGGAAAGGAGGGCAAGACCACCCAGGGATGTCCGTTGGCTAAGTGGGTAAGCGAACTAAACGGCTGGCGAGTTCAAAGCGAGTCCCATTCACCCATTTGTAGACTGCGGACCTTAACCCTTAGCACTCGAGTGGTCACTCTGAGCCGTCACTGAAAATGTTGTACCGTTATTCACAAAATACTGTTCACGTTATTACATATGTTGGTATCGAATCGATTACCAAACACTTGAGTATTGTACGAGGTACTGTATCAATTTGATATCCACCAAATTTTTTAAATCGAATTGAACGTGGCTAGTTGAAGCACAAACTGTAGATTTTTTCACAAACAGTTGCATCCTTTGCGTAAAGGATGATTGATCGAGATGAGGATGACCCACATTGGCCAAGTGAAATGACTCATCTTTTAGCATATCATAGTACAATCATGTTGGAGACTGTCTGAATTTTAAGAACGTTTTGTGGAAACGTTTCACGTCTGTTTCTTATGGTTGGCTTGGGAAAACTTTATTTTGCAACGAAAGTCCGCAGTCTACCGTTTCCATGTGTCTCTTGCCTCACACACACGTCTGTGTTTCTTCTTCTGATGGTATCCTAATTGATCGAGCAAAGTCTGACCGTAGATCACTATGTCAGATCGTTAAGAATCTGTATTATGTTTAAATGATTGTATTACTTTTAGTTTATCGAATTCGATACTGACTCTCACCGGTTTGTTATTTCAATTTAATTCTGCGTTCGTTGCTTCTTTGACGAGATCGCGTAACCATGATTTATTATTAGTATTATTATTATTATTGTCGATTATGATTGATTGTTACCAAATATTCGATGTAGCTGAATTTTAGGGGATAAGTTTATAGATCTGTACTTCTATACAAGTTTTATCGAGTAATGAATTAGTAGGTCTATTGTATTGGAAATTAATTTGTACAAATGCGGATGTAATCGTGTATCAATAATCACGCGCGGCGATACTCATGGGAATTGGCCGTTTACATTCGAATTTCATATAGTTTGTTATATAGAGGAGAGGATTTAATATATTCAATCGATTCTGGTATTAGCAGACCACGAGTATTTATTTCACGCGTAATTAGTACAGTTTAAGTCGTTTGATCTGTTAGTTGGTAAGATACGGTCGTGTGTTTGAACGTGTTTTGTCCGGAAACATAACTCTTGTATTCGAATCGAATTGCACAATTCCATCAAACTGGACAATAAACGTAGCTGAATTTTCTAGGTTTATTTTACTTTAGTACTGATTCTTCAATATATCTACATTGAAATAGTGGATAAAGTAATACTTTAAATGTCCATTTAAATACTCATTCAACGCTAATTAAGTAGACGGTAAATTTCTTAATTTAATTACTTCTCTTTAAAAGAATTAGTGAACTGATAAATAAAGGCGTAAGTAGAAAATAAACGAGACACCAGCTGACTAGGAAATACAACAAAGTACGCTAATATATTGTGAACTCGTTCGCTGATAAAACAACTGTTCTTGTAAAACCCTCGATGGAACGTGAGAATAAAATAAATTGGCACTTTTTCTGCGAAAATCTGAGCTATACAAAACTCTTGCGAAACCCTCTCGTCCTTGATTGACACCATCGGCCACACCTAACTCCTATCCCAGTTGCGAATCGCTTTGAATCGTCCGGCACGAGTTGTCTCTCTGTGGTCCAGGTTGGTGATGGGATTGTAATATCAGTGATTCGCTAGATAATCCGACGATCCGGTTTGGAGGAGAAGATCCTGACTATAGTGAAACACCGGCAAGGACACAAGTGTCCTACAGCCTGGATCGTCGTAGCGATGGTCGCCTGGGAAGGTGTACCGACCCACGAAGCTGATCGGATCTATTCCCTGTTGAGCCACAAACTGAACCGATTTGGTCTGCCGACCACCAGGAGGTGCGGGACCAACGAGCCAAGGACCTGCGCTTGCCAAGGACTCGATCCTGATACCTGCGGCGCCAGCTTTTCCTTCGGCTGTTCCTGGTCCATGTACTACAATGGCTGCAAGTACGCCAGAAGCAAAACCGTCCGCAAATTTCGACTCTCAGTACGATCGGAGGTGAGATTCCCCAACAAATCGTTCAATACTCCAGCAATGAGCAGCCGGAGATCCTCTTTTCACATAGTCTAGCTACGTAGCGGGATGCGCCTTCTCGTTTCTCGATAATGCAAAATTTTCAGTAGCCAAAAGCGCTAGATAAAAGATCAATCTAAGTTTGATCTAAAGTGCTAAACTAAAAGTCCTATTTCTACATTTGCTTTAAGAAAATAGCTACAGGTGCAGCTGTATGTTTCCGAATAATGCAAATTATTATTATTAGTAGACAGCGGATCTTTATTCAAAATAAAAATTTTGTACCCAAATTATAACAAACTGGGGTGAAATAGAAATTTATTTTCTTTCTCCATGTGTTCAATAGATTGAAAATAGTCTGATAGCATTTTTAAATTCTTCTAATGTGTTTTTACTGTTTTAAATTACACCTACTTAGTTTCGTCGTAAACGCATAAAATCTGCTGTCTAATTAATAATGATTTATTATTATCAAGAAATGCGAAGGAGCATGCTTACTCTTTTATACCCCCTTACTCCACAGCTTCTCTGGTTGCTCAACGCGTTGACAATCGAAAGTTTCGCAAGACCAAGCCGGATACAATGACAAATCTGTTCGGTATCCGGCGAGGCGTGCACTGACCTATAACAGTGGACGATAACACAATGGCCACCTGTTGCTTGCAGGAGCAAGAAGTCGAAGAAAGAATGCACGTCCTGGCGACACTTTTGTCGCCGCTTTACCTCAGCCTTGCACCAGAAGCCTTCAACAATCAAACACAGTTCGAACGCGAAGCGAGCGAATGCCGTTTAGGATTCAAGCCCGGCCGACCGTTTTCCGGCGTCACAGCCTGCATCGACTTCTGCGCGCACTCTCATCGTGACCTTCATAACATGAACAATGGATGCACCGTGGTCAGTAAAACTTCAGAATTAGTACCTTGAAATTGCTAAGAGTTTCGAGGGGATTTTAAAGTAGATTCGTTCCACAGGTGGTGACGCTGACGAAACACCGGACTTTATCCAAACCTGACGACGAACAGTTACACGTTCTACCTCTTTACATTATGGACACTACTGACGAGACCGGGTCGAAGGAAGGACAGGAGGAGAAGGTCCGCGCTGGACACGTAGAACTACTAACAAAGTAAGCAGCTGTCTTCGTTGATTGGTTTCGCAGTACATCTTTTTTTCAAAAACTGAAGTCGTTTTGTCCATTTATAAAAAAGTTTGTTCAAAGCGTTTAACATTACTTGGGTCAAAGAAGTAGATATTATAAAACAGGCTTTCCATATTGAAATTTTCAAGGATGAAATTGATTTGCATAATGTTGAATTTGACTTGCGAAAGGGTGAATTTGAAGTGCGAAACCTTTATAAGAAGATTTTCTTAAAACAATGTCTCTCCAGGTACCCCTGCGAGGTGAGGGTCCGTTCAGTTCCGCTCCAGCCCTGCAGACGGCACGGGAAGAAGCGGAAAGAGGACGAGCCGGACACAGCGAGCAGCAAGAAGGACGGTTCGAAGGGTTCCAACGAGAAGGTATCGGATCAGAGGAGTACACCGGTTCACCAGGACCCAGCGAGGTCACAGATGAGGGATCCACAGCTGTCATTGGAGATGGCGTCGATGTTCGAGGGGATGGACGCGCAGCTGCAGAGCTCTCAAGTGTCCTCGACAGTCCTGGATAGTCCGGTGTCGATGTACCAGGGTTGGGGGTACCAGAACGAACAGCAATGGAGTCGGAACGGTTGGTTAGATCAAAGGAAGAACAACTGGTTGAACCCTTGGGGCGAGTATTCGTTCGGTGGGTTGGATCGGGACGCGAAGGTGGACCCTGACAGCACCAGTTTAGACGACACAAGGCCTAGAAGCGCGGTTTCCCAAGAGGAGCATCGACCTGGTTCGAGGAACCTGCCGAATTCCACCATGGACTCGCCTAGGAGTTGCTATCCTCATTCACCGAGAGCTCACCCGGTTTCACCTAGAAGTTCTCACGCGGGTACACCAGCAGACCCCTACTCTATGTCGCCTAGGAGTTGTCCTCCAACACCGCAGGACCAGAGGATGGCCTCGCCGAGGAGCTCGTACCCTGAGACAGGCTATCCTCCCAGGAATTATCAAAACGTCTACGACAACAGACAGGGGAACGTATCCCCGAAGATCGGCTCGTATCCGCCGCACCTGGACCAGAGAAACGCGTTGATCCGATCGAACCAGCCGCACCCTGGCGTCCAAAATAGCCTGCGCAACGTCGGACAGGTTTGCGACCAGTCGAAATTACCGTTCCCGAAGCTACCACAAGATTCTAGTCAGAAATACCCAGTGACGCAGAACTACTTAGAGGCTCAACGGTCGCAGGCCGAGCCGTTCGCTAACAGGGTGCAAGGACACTACCCGGCAGCGCATCCTGTCCAACCGGCGAGGAACTTCGCGTACCAAGGTGGTCAGCACAACGACCCTAACGACGCATTCTCCGGCGGGCTCTCGGTGTCGTCCTGCATGGACAGCAACGCTAGTCATAAACCGTTCGGCGCTGGCAACTCGGACCTCCTGCTTCATAGCTCTGCACGCCTGACACCTAACAATCAACCGAACGATCCGCAGACTTACGGATCCGTGGACCAGAGGAAATATTGTCAACAGAAGCCGGAGCATAAGGCGGGAATCAATCAGATGTCTCCGGCGCCGTCTGATCAGGCTGGAGGAGGAGGTTGGAACATGCTGGGCTCGTGGTGTCCAGAGCAGGGCAGGCCTTATGACCAACAGCAGGGTTATAACAATCAAATGCATGTCGAGAGGAACCATCAGGCGCAGGTCGATCATCAGAAAACGTTGAACTGGAACGAGAGAATGCAGCAGCCTGATCAATCAAAGCAGCACTGCTGGGAAGCACCGTCCGACCCGTCGCCCTTCCGGGTACCGAAGGGCAGGCCACCGTCGAGGACCGCGACCAGCCAGAACCCCACGGACAATACATATCAAAACACTTCCAATAGGACGTTCCTAAAACCGCAGGATCCAGCGCGGAACGCGTACGCGGATAGTCCCAGCAACCACGTCCAGAGCAGCGGGCCTCAGAGTAATCAAAGGAGACCGGACTGGCCGGAGGATAAGATGAAAGAAGGCTACCATGAGACCAGGCAGCCCGCAGGAAACCCGAACGCCAATTGCTGCCCGTGGCCAGAGGAGATGAAGCAAGTACAAGACTTCCACACTATGCCCGGCCTCGGACATCCTCACGCGTCCTTCCCGCAGTACGATTACCCAACGTATCCAGTCTTCGACAAGCCCTATTCCAACTCCTGGGAAGGCTACAACTACCACCAGCCTTACCACGGTCAAACAGCGGAGTATCCGCCGCAGTTCTACCAACAGCCAAAGAGGGAAGCCTGCTTCCCCTCGGCTCAGTATCCCTATCAAGGAGTGCCCCCTTATCAGAGCCTGAATCCGAGCTGGGCCCGGTGGGACACTCCCAGATGGGACATCTACGGGCCGCCGCCTTACTTCCCGGTGATACCAGAGCCACCGCCGAAGGTCGAGCCTTTGGGCGAGGTGGCCGACTACTCCGATAATGAGGAATGCTTCAAGGACTCGCAGATGGGAGGCGTTGCGATCGCTCTGGGCCATGGCAGCGTGCTGTTCGAGTGCGCGAAGCACGAGATGCACGCTACCACGGCCCTGAAGAAACCCAACCGCTTGAACCCGACCAGGATCAGCCTGGTGTTCTATCAGCATCGGAATTTGAACAGACCGAAGCACGGCTGGGACGAATGGGAGGAGAAGATGAGGTTGAGGAAGCTGGGCGTCACCGCCACCACTGCCACCACCAGCAGCAGCAATTCCTCCACCACGTCACAGCCGTCGACGCCATCAACACCAACCAGTCCTGCCACCACCACCGAAATGGTCACCCCTGTTCCTCACGTGCCGAACGTCCCTAGCTCGCAGTTCATGATGAGGTCGCCGACGTACACCACGATGACCTGGACCACACTGTTTCCCATGCACCCGTGTATGATAACAGGTCCGTATCAGGAAGGGGGCGCTATCGGATGAGTGATCGTCGGGGGCTACGGTTCTAGCCATCCATGATGAACCGTGCCAGGGATCGATCGATCTCGCTGATGCTTGAGGACGCGTCGACAGTGGACGCTGTTGTAGCCACAGGACCGAGGCCGAGAGCAGGAGGAAGACGAGAAGATTGAGAAGAAGAGCATGAAGAAGATGAAGAAGGAGTGGTACTCCCGAAGGGATCAAAATAACCGTCGAGCAACAGCTCGGTGAGCCATCGTCGTCCCGTAGATGTGTACAGTTGTGTAACGACGGGACGAGACACACACGAACACACACGTTTGCACTGCCATTTTTCTATTTCACGTTTTTGCGGGGAGCACGAGCTCAGCTGAAACGGAACCGGGGCTACCATGAGGAGGAGGAGAAGACGATGAACGGGGACGAGGACAGACGAGGACGGATTGAGGATATGCGAAGTTTTAAATCGGGGCTTCCCTTTTTGATATCGATCTTTTACACGAAACCACGGACCTGGCCAGTCCTTCAGCGTCTGGAACACGCCGCAGAGGATGATGAAGAGGATCGTGAACAGGCTGTCGAAGAGAGACGGTCCGAATCGAGAACTTCGATTCGTCGGACCGCCAGGTGGATGAATGAGACGTATCCGGTTGATGATTGTACATGTGTTTTCCTTTGACGAAACCGATGCCGACGGTTTCGCGTTGAGAGTCGTGATCGTATTTAGCTAGTCCAAGCCTAGAGACGACGAGCGGTTCGCGCCGGTACAAATTCCTGTACAAAGCCAATCTACGATTGTGTATAGTCACGCAGACGGGTCGTCGATCTGCCATTTTTCTTTTCCGCACTTTCAGTCCTCGGTTTTTAGTGAACCCTGAACACACACGCCACCCGAACACGGTGGACATACTATTCCAAACTCGAAACGATGATGCCACCCTCCCACATCTACCCCACAAAAACACCAGCGAGAACAGGAACGTCGGTTATACTTTGTTTCGATAGTAGTGTGCACAATCTCGACCAGACGAACATATACTCACGCACACACACAAACACACACATGGGGACAGAGACGAACAAACAGGAACTCTCACACACACAGGATACACGCGAAAATGATCTCAACTTTATAAGCTAATCGATTAAACGATAATCGCCTGCGTTTAATTTCTTCTCTGTTTTCCTATTTTCTTTCGAACACAATCTCTCTCTCTCTCTCTCTCTCTCGCTTTAAGCCCTTCCCCTTGTTGTTTTCGTTCGCCTATTGTACATTGCGCTTCTTAATCATCGTATTTATTTGTAAACGTTTTTGCACGTGTTTGCACCCACGTAGGCTCTATCATTACCGATTATGTACCGATTAAGGGAGAAACCCGTGGGTGGGTCTCGGGGTACAACGCCCACAGACACACATACATATGTACACAGATAGAATCACATACACACACAAGTATATTATACGGACGCGTATACGCGGTAATTAATTACTAACAATTCTCGTCCTTCGGGTCGGCGCTGAGTACAAAGCATCTTTATCTAACCTAATGTCGAGAGGTGAGACGCGCGCGGGCGAGTCGACGAGGGTGGGAACAGACGAGAAGAAAGATAAAGGGAGAGCGTAACGAGGTGGGGACGCGCGACGTAACGGGGGTAAGGGCTGGGAAATAGAGAGGCGCGCGTCTCTCGTTGTCTTCTTCGTCAGTCACGTTCTTCCGACCGTGTTTTTCCAAGCCTTTTAGAGTCTAGCACGGGGTCCCGGCCAGCGCGGGGCCCGGATATCAGTTTATGGGGCTAATCGGATGGGGATGAAAGAGGTCCCGTCGGATTCAACAGTGCCAGAGAGTTCGCGGAGACAGAGTGTATCTCTCTTTCGCGTCCCCTATTGTTCTCGCGCACCTGTAAATAGTCCGCGAACCCCCTTCCACACCCACCCTCCTTCACGTGTTTCTTCGAGTCGCGTTTTTCGGTCTGTTCTCTTTCGTCCGTTTCGTTCGTTTCTCCCTTCTTTCTCTCTTCCTTTTTGCCAGCGATCGAACGTTTCTGTCGTTAGCGATCGACGGGGATCATCAATCAACGACGTTCGCGTAGAAAGGTCACAGGGGAAGCCGAGAGGACAGGCAGGGACGCGTTTCTAGGGCAAGGGTCAGCTTCTTCGCCTCGTTGACAATGATCTTCTTTAATGATCACGGCGACGACGATTTATTTATTCGTTCGCGGGACGATCGTTCTTGTTTCGCGAATCGACGCGTCTCTCTCCCGTCATCCCCACCTTTTTCGCAATGGCTCTCGACCACTCGGCGACCGGAAACGGATATCGAACCGGATGTTGGGTCGCCAGAGGGTCGATGGGTCAGCACACGTGGCACCAAGGACGTGGTGGATTAAAGCCACGGAGGCGGAAGTCGTGTCCGGGACCCTCGCCCATCGGAGTATTATAAGAATCATTAATATATTATCATTCATTACTATCATAACGTAGTAGTAATAATAATTATTAGCGGCAAAACAGTAATAATTAGCGATATAATCTAATTTAATCGATTATTTATTAAGTTTTTCTAGATGAAACGTGTTGTTCTAGTTGCTATTCTATTAGTTCGTTTTTTGTCCTCATCTTTTTGCCCTTCTCTTTTTTTGTTTCGAATCAAACAGTCGGTTAGTCAGTCCGCTCCAGATATTTGTCGAGTCGATGACCGATTCCTTTGATTTCCATCGGTGGGAAATTGATTCGCGCTCGACGGTGTTTTCACGCTAGTCCTTTCCAGGTTCTCTTTTCTCCAGTTCGATCGAGAAAGGCTCGATCGCGCGACTCCAGGATCCCTAGATCCCGTGTAGAAAGCGACCGGAGGAAGTCGACGATCGATCGTCGCCAGAGATCTATTTTTTAGTCCGTGTGGATTGAACACGCACGGATCGTTTTCGTTGAAGAGGAGATCCGATCTCTCGGTCAGTCAATTAAGCGGAAAATCTTCCTGGCGAGAAAGATCGTGCCGATTTCTTCGGGAACAAAAACGTCCCCGCGAGCCAGATTCGACGGCCATTTTCTTTCTTCTTGCAGGCAAACGTTCCGAATGCAGGCTCTTCTTCTTCTTCTTCTTTTTACGATTTTTCCCGTTCGGTGAGCACGTTTCTTCTCATTTCCGACGCTTTTCAGGCCACTTCCGGTTCGATTCCGAAATACATCCCTCCAGTAGAGTTCGGAAAACGTTCCGCCAATGGTAGAGTCACTGACGATCTCGTTCTGCGGCCGATTCTTCCATGGTTTCGGATTTTTAATTGGTAGTACTGGATCGAGTCATAAATCATGCTTGGAATATCCATCCATTTTAAAATAGACGACAATCAGGATATTTTAACATTGTACAGCTAGATGAATTCAAATTCCTAAAATTGTGAAAATACTTTTGGTATTAAATTTACGATCAAATTAATCTATTTACGCGCGCACGTATTTAAATGAAAATCGTACAAAATCTCAAATGAAGACTCGTATAATTTTTATACGAACGTTCCGGAAAAGTTACTTTTAGTACTCGGAACTTCTCGTATTGATCAGTTGTATATTCGCCATTATTTGCAATGACTTGCTGCCATTTATCAGGTAGCTTAAGTACAATGAATTATTAAAACGAGAAGATGGAGCACCATCGCAGTCTGTTCCCAGAAACAGAAATTATTTATGACACAATCTAGTAATTTCTCTCGAGCTGTATTTTACCATAGATCAATTCGCTTTTAAACGCAATGGCAAATGTCTCAAAGAAGAATTTTCATGTTCGCACGATACTGGAACCATGAAGAACCCGTCGATCACAGTTCAGTTCACTCGCGCACGCTTCTTTCCTCGATCGCGATCTATGAATCCGACCACGAGTCTCTTCTGAATCTCCGGGATATTCTCAGGACGGGAATCTTCCACGAATGCTTCGATAGATCCATCGGGATCGATCGTGCCGCTTCCCAGATCGAAGGGATGGTAAAAGAAAGGGTTATTTTTGAAAGAAGAATGGGGGGGATGATGAAAGGCAATAAGGGTGAAGGAGCCAGAGAAAAACGGTGTTGTCGTTGCCGCTTCTTTTCTTCGTTTCCGGATTTTTCAGTTCGCGAACGAGACGGCGGAAACTTGAGATTCGCGACGATGCCAAAATAGTATTAAAGCTGGAGCTAAACGAGAAAAAGAAAACGATGCGAATTAATGGCGCGCGCGCGACGACAGGGATTTATGGTCGCGGTTAGGCTGACGCGCGTTATCGATTGTTTGTTTTTCGGGGGAGACGCGAAGAACGATCGATCAGGGAGAAAGAAATGATGGACGAGACGCGATTCGAACGTTGCCGGTTAGAATTCTATTTCGAGGGTCGCGAATTTGAGCGAGTGAAACGGAATGAGAGAAAGAGAGAGAGAGAAAGAGAGAGAACGCGCGCGCGATTGAGTAAGAAAGAAAGAAAGAGGTTGAAAACTGTATTTTTTCTTCCAATGCCAAAAAGATGCCATTTTGTTTTGTACGAAAAAACCTACGAAAAACTTACAAAAAAAAGATATAAATAAATAAATAAAAGTAATAATAGTAACGATAACTGAAATAGCGGAACGATGATGATGATGATAATGATGATGATGATGACGATTATGATGATGGTGATGACGATGAGGATGATTAAATTATGACGATGATGATGATGGAAAGTTAGTGACGGTGAAGCGAAGCGAGGAAGAACAAATTTTTTAAATAGTTTGTAGCGAATGTATCTATATATATACTATATAAATTTATATAGTGTATATATACATAATATATATAAATATATATAGATGTAATTACAAGATACAAAAGTGAAGATACAAACCGCAGATAAATAATATACACTCGACTGTATATTCTGTCTCGCGAGGGAAAAAAAAATAATAATAAAAAGAGAGGGAAGAATGGAAGAATTGTGAACACTCATGTCCGCCTTATGAAAACGATTGATGCAGATTAAAACAATAGGGGTGATCGATTCGATGCGGGTCGACCAACAAAAAATGATAAATAGTAATAATAGTTGATTGACGGTTATGTGGTTGTTTGGGAGTAAATTCTTTTTCCGAGGAAAGGGAACGGATGGAAGGGAGAGAACGGGTGAATGGTTTTTAATGCGAGCATACCGGGGCTGCGAAAATCGTGAGACGTTTTTACTATTATTATTATCATTATTATGATTGTCACGGTTATTATTATTGCGATTATAAACGAAGGAAACGAATGAAATATGCGATCGCCTGTATGTATATGTAATAACCGATCCGTGCGCACAGGAGAATCGCCGAGGCGTTTCTTTAGAAATGAATCTTCTCATTAGGTAGCTTATTAATCAGTGATTCGCCGTGTTTTTCTCTTAATGGAATTAATGGGTGCAATCTAACACGTTGGGCGCAGCAACGAGCGTGATGAATTAATTATACGATAAATGAATTTTAACAGAATTTACCATCGTCTGCTAGAAAAACCGAATGTTTATAACACTCGATGGTAAAATAAACTAGTTGCATTTTGATTCCGAAATATGCACAATCAACGTGTTTAATGGATTCAATGACTCACAATTGCCATGAATTTAGATTGATTGCATTGATTGACACGGTGGATTATTCGTCAATAAACCTAATGCAATTTTATATAATGCTGGAAGATCATCTTGACTTTTTGCAGCAACTAACACGGTACATATCATGGCACGTTCTCCAGATTTTTATTTACGAACGTACATTTTTTAAATCAACGGGATAAATATAGACGGAAATGGTTTCAAACTTTCAGCTTGTATTTACAGATTTCTTTTATAATATTGAACATCAGGGAAACGCTTGAAAGACTTGTCCTGTGCGCAAAACGGTGATCTTAACACTGCAAGAACCGCGTACTCGACGAAAATCGGAAACGAAACAAAGCGGAAATCGGCTCGCTCACAATTTTTGCACTTTTGGTACCAAAATATACCCCCCCCCACCGTGGGTTCCCCTCCCCCCCAAAAAAGGAAAAAAAGAATAGGGCATACGAATATAGCGCTACGTATACACCGATGACATATGTGTACATATATTTTTGGATGAAAGAACCATGAAGAAATTTTAAATCGAAATTCGGGCCGCGACGCGGATCAGAGGTTGCCTCGATCGATTAATTTCTCGGCTTCTCGATCGTCGAGACGAAATCATGAGGGAGAACGCGAGTTATTATTTATAAAATAAACTAAACGACGTTACTCTTGACAAAAAAAGACGCGCGCGAAATTTAAAAGGAAATTAACGAATAAAAATCGATTTTCTGCGTACTCGTTCGACGATCGATCGCCGAGGAACACCTGACAAACAAAATGGCGGATGACCGGGTAGATGATCCATCGAGAGAACGGTCCGGCCGCATCGGGCCGAAATGTATTTATGAATATTTATTTACGCGAGATTAAACGTTGAGATGATGAAAAAGTAATTGCGACGAATGGAAGAAGAAAATCTAATATATTGACGATTTAAAGATAGATGGTCGTAAGTTAAATTGTAAGTTTTATAATGAGTATAAATATATACATATATGAATATATATATATATATATATATATAATAATAATAAATAAATATATATATATATACACATATATATATTGTAAAGCGTTTTGCCGCCTTTCGCCGTTCGATCGCGCCAAAATAGAAACACGAAAACTATAAAAAAATCGAGCCGAACCAGCGAAAGGGAAAGCAATGGCGAAAAGAGGAGAGATTTTTAAAGGAAGCGAAATGAAGAATCAATTTTCTCGATTCGATGTTCGATCAACGGTGAACGAGTGAACGTGTGAACACGCGGAAAAAGTAATGAAAAATGTTTATTGCGGAAACAGTGTTTTGTCGTAGCCGTGCCGTGACAGATGTTGTAAACGTAAATCTTTCTTTTCCCCCATGTTTTCCAGATTCTCGTTTCGTATGGTCTATTTTCGATGTATTAGTATTCGCGCAGTTAGGCGTCCGAATGGGTACAAGGGATGCCGGGCGTCGATCTAAGCGCATCTCGATCATCTCGATCGCGGATTGATCCCGCGGGAAATTCGAAATGCGCGCGATGACGCAACGGCGCTAAGCGCGGGGTGTGCTTGAACGATCAGTCACACAGATCTACACAGAAAAACCATACACTTACACACGTGAAAACAACACACAGAACAAAAACACAGACAGACACAGTATGCTTAGTGTTTAGTAGCGATTTCATAGACGATAAGTAATAAAATATACAACTGATCATTGCTATCGATGACTATTATCGACGTAAGAGGTACATTTAGATGATGAAATATGTTATAAGTAAGATGTAATTGTCCTTTGTGAATATACATAAGAGAGAAATGAGAAATACAAGAAACTTTTATGAGTAACGAGGATTTATTTATTTTTTCCTATCTGTTTGACAGGAAGATCGCAGAGTCGACCTTCAAATCTCCGAGACGCTTCCACCTGTAAAAAAATAAATACACTACATAATGTAACCCTTCGGACTTCTGTATACAAAACTTATTCGTGCAACGCATACTTTGGAAGTTATATAGGTGTGCAAGTTGCGTGAACCACCCTGTATCATAACGTCTGTTTATGTCAAGATTTAAAAAATTCAAAATTTTCAAATTTGTAGCGCAGCCTTTTCCCATGATCCAATCGGCCCCAAATTTTTTCCAGATCATTTTCTCAACATTTGTCACAATTCTGGGGGGTTAGATAAAAAAAATTGTGCAAAACAATTTTTGTCAAGTATGTCTAAGGTCCACTCTAATTGTATATCAGTCTATCTCATCGTTATCGATCGAGGTTCGAGGTTCGAGCAGCGAGAGAGGATCGACGATCGACGGCGATTCTCCGATTTGCTTTTCCCGAGGTCAATGTTGCCAACCTCGTCGGGGAATGTTCTCTAGGCACTTGCCTAGGGAAATGACACGGCAGCGCCAATATCCCTAGAGCGCAAGATTCATTTTTGTCCTATTATTGTAATTTAGTATACATATAGGGCTCGAAGCAAGGTGCGAAAGGGGTAAACATATCACGAACACCTTTCGCACGGTACAACTGTTGCTTATACGTGTAGTCAAGTGTTTCTCGAAGTCGGTGCTGTCAGATTTTTCCATGTGAAACGGTCTAAATCTCACAGTAAAATCCATACCCCCGTGTTACGGCGAACTGTAATCATGGCGACTATTGCTACAACGCGGATAGACGAGCTCGTGCAAAGTGTCACCCTGCACAAGCCGAGAAAGTTATTGTTTACCGGCTACATATTGCCGTTCGCTGTATTATACACAATATGGATTTACAGTTGGATCTTCGTATACGGTGTCAACGATTACTATGAAGCAGGATTAGTAGGCGTTGCGGCCATTGGCTTATTACAGATTTTCATATGTTTGTGTTGCCAGTGGTCCGTACACGTGTACACTTTCCTCAATTGCAGTTCAGTGAGTGCAAGCCTTTTTCGTTGCGTCGACAATTACCGTGCTATTTCCTCGAACATTCCTCCACGTGCGAGTTAGACTTAGACCCCGTTCAATATGTTTCGCTAACGTGGCAGCCATTCGAGCCGGCATTCTGCTAGTAATGGTCGTCCGAATTGTTGGCGGGAATATTTGAATGGTGGAGCTTCGACTTCTCGAATTTTCTGAAATCAAACGCTTCAAAACTTCATCACTAGAGACTGCGGATTTTTATGCATTTATCGCTTCTGAAAATTTTCAAACAATGGTAGAATATAAAATGTGAAAAGAATTTAGTAGAAATTCTATTCATTTCAGATCTACAAAGACTGCTACCAATGAAAATAAGATTCTCCTTTATTCCGCTGTCTCTAAATTCGCATACAAAAATTTCAAATTGCATAAACATTCACAGTCTACTTCGAAGCTTCAAAATCTTCGACCTTCGAATAAAAGTAACAGCCCTAGATCATCCTACGGCACATTGACATTATTTTCTTTTTCAGGAGAAAACCCCGTACAACGCGACCGTAGCCAAAGTAGTTCCAACTCCGAATAATGGCAGCTCTGAGTTGGTCAAGCTGTACCATTCGAACCAGCAGGAACCATGGTTTATATTTCAGAAGACCAAGTACTACTGGAACGCGACCAAGAAACATTTCGACGGCCTTCAGTTTCCCATTCATCATTCCGTGAAGCATTACCGCGAATGGACAGGGTATTTAAATGAAAGTGAAATTGTATTCGCAGAGAAGAAATATGGCAAGAACAAGTAATTATCAGAGTTCCGAATACACGCTATGATAATGCGAGATAAATGATCGATGATCCTATGCTGAATGATTCTATGCCTTCTTTTTCAGATTGGATATGGTGGTACCAGAATTCTCAGAACTATTCAAAGAAAGAGCAACCGCACCTTTCTTTGTGTTTCAAGTATTTTGTGTTTCTTTGTGGTGCTTAGACAGGTACTGGTACTACAGTATCTTTACAATTATTATGCTGATCATGTTCGAATGTACACTGGTGCAGCAGCAACTTAGGAACATGGCTGAGATCAGGAAAATGGGGAACAAACCGTATATGATGATGGTTAGTAAATTAAAACGAAATTGGGCCTGTTTTACGAGTATATTTATAAATTCATTTTGTATTCAAGGTCTATAGAAATAGAAGATGGCGTTCAATGTTCACCGACCAGCTAGTGCCCGGTGATATTGTCTCAATAACAAGATCTCAGAACGATAATTTAGTGCCATGTGATATGTTACTTTTAAGAGGGCTTTGCGTAGTCGATGAGAGCATGCTAACAGGTGATTAACTTTAGTAGGAAATATTTGATAGAATCGATTTTGTGTTACATGGTACGATTAAAAATATTTAGGAGAGTCGGTGCCGCAAATGAAAGAGCCAGTGGATGATATTGGGGACGATAGACAGTTAGATATAGAGTGTGATAAGCTTCACGTACTGTTTGGTGGCACGAAAGTTGTACAGCATACTGCACCCAGTAAAAGTGTACCTGGCCTGAAAGGTACCTATTCAAGTACTATGTAGAGAATTCCCGTGAATTCCGATATTTTCGGGATCTCGCACACCTCCAGCGCTATATAATGATCCTCTATCGAAACATTTTACTTATTTACCTGGAAAATTTTAGCTACTGACAATGGCTGTGTGGCTTATGTATTACGTACTGGATTTTCAACGTCACAGGGTAAACTGTTGAGGACAATATTGTTCGGAGTTAAACGTGTTACGGCGAATAATTTGGAAACGTTCGGCTTTATCTTATTTTTGTTAATTTTCGCGGTTGCGGCAGCCACATATGTATGGATTAAAGGTACGTATCATAATACCCTTATTGTATTGTTGGTACATCTTCGATAATTAATCGGATTACTATTTACAGGAAGCGAGAATCCCACAAGAAACAGATATAAATTATTCCTAGAATGTACACTTATCCTAACATCAGTTTTTCCACCGGAACTACCGATCGAATTGTCGCTAGCTGTCAACACGTCTTTACTAGCGCTATCGAAACTTGGTAATTTAATAAACATGTTCAGTATACGGTTCGTATAATCGTGTAGCAATATATACAACACCGCTATATTGTTTTCTAGGTGTATTTTGCACGGAGCCTTTTAGGATACCGTTCGCCGGGAAAATTGAAATTTGTTGTTTCGATAAAACTGGTACCCTAACCAGCGACAACTTGGTAGTCGAGGGTATAGCGGGCCTCGAGTAAGACTTTTATAATTATTTTCAAAACATCAGTCATTCCTGAACACTGCCATTAAAATAATTACTTGATATTTCAGAGAGAAAGCGGATGTTATGCAACTATCTGACGCACCTATAGAAAGTATACAAGTACTTGCAACGTGCCATTCGCTTGTACAAATCGACGACGGAATTGTCGGTGACCCGCTTGAAAAAGCTACGTTGAAGGCTATCAATTGGACGCTTACGAAAAGTATGATAAAATTGGATTTTTCGAAACTAGAGTCGAAACTGGTGCTACCATAATTACGATATTATTTTTATATTAGATGATTGTATGATACCCAGGAAGGGAGGCCAGTCGCCTGCCTTAAGAATTGTTCACAGACATCATTTTTCCTCTGCGTTGAAAAGAATGTCGGTGGTAGCTGGATACACGATGGCGGGATCGTCGGAAATGAATTACATGGCCACCGTGAAAGGAGCACCCGAAATAATCAAGACCATGGTGATTACTGCGTTAAAGATATCACTAGACTGCTGATTTTATGCATTTATCGTAGTAACGAGTAGATGAAATACGAAAGGGCAAACTTCTATTTGTTGAAAACAACGCAAAATATTCTGATTTTGCATAAAGCTCCGCAGTCTAGATATCACACATCTTCCCATTGCATCGCATATTTATTGTTTCGACCTTTCCTTAGTTATCATCCGTGCCAAAGAATTACGACTCAACATACTTGTCATTGTCCCGCCGTGGTGCAAGAGTATTAGCTTTAGGATATAGAAAAATTCCTGGTCCCTTATCATCCCAAGATTTGAGAGAGCTAACGCGAGAAGATTTAGAAAAGAACCTGACATTCGCTGGATTCGTAATCATAAGCTGCCCGCTAAAACCTGATTCCAAGGCCGTCATCAAAGAGATAGTGAATGCCTCGCATTCGGTAACATTTCGATAATAATACTATTTGCTTTTAACGCAACTTTTATATCACTGCCTTTTACACAATCTCATTTTACAGGTTGTTATGATCACGGGCGATAATCCCCTAACAGCGTGTCACGTGAGTCGCGAGCTACACTTTACAAAGAAACCGAGTACACTTATACTGACTTTGAACGACGAAGAATGGATTTGGGAGAGCGTGGATGGAGAAATCAGTCTACCCTTGGGGATGAAAAATGTGAATCGCGGAAAAGAGATTTGGCGAGAGCATGCTCTTTGTGTAACAGGAGAGGTGAACAGCTAATGCACCTGAAAGAATACTTCCACCGAGAACTGTACAATTTTCATGTTCATCGTGTTTCTTTTTATGTCTGTGATTTCCAGGGTATAACGTACTTGAGGGAAAACGACCGAGATCTTTTACGTACACTGTTACCGCACATCGTTATTTTCGCGAGGTGCGAACCGAAGCAAAAAGAATTTATAATTGTAACTCTGCAGGACCTTGGATACTCGACTCTGATGTGTGGCGATGGTACTAACGATGTTGGCGCTTTGAAACATGCCCAAGTGGGTTAGTTGACTCCATGGATTTTTTTCATTGCTGCCGCGTAGGAGAAAGCAATTTCTATTAATGAACTTTCTTCGTTAGGGGTTGCTATTCTTTCTAGTCCGCCTGAAAGGGTTTCTAAACGTAAGCAACAGGATGATACGAGGAACGAAACCATGATGTTAAATTCCCCGGTAGTTAATGGTCCAAGAATGAACTCGAGAATGTCCGGCAATAGTAGATATAATACTAGGATACAAAAGTTGTTGAAAGAGCTGGACGAGCAACCTGTAATTGTTAAACTCGGTGACGCTTCGATTGCTGCACCTTTCACTAGCAAAATGTCATCCATCGAGTGCAGTAAGTTTCATTGCGTAAGGATGTTGAATCATTCGAACGTAATCTATAATTGTACGTCGCGTTTCGTTGCAGTATGCCATGTTATCAAGCAAGGACGATGCACTTTGGTCACAACTCTACAGATGTTCAAAATTTTAGCTATTAACGCGCTCGGAGCGGCGTATAGCCAATCCGTTCTTTATTTAGATGGAATTAAATTTAGTGATGCCCAGGCTACGCTACAGGGTGGTCTAATAGCCACTTACTTTTTGTTTATATCAAGATCGAAGCCGTTGAAAACGTTATCGAAGCAGAGACCTCTACCAAATATTTTCAATTTGTACACTATATCTACGGTGTTGCTTCAATTCGCTATACACTTTGTCTCGCTTGTGTATCTTGTCAGGGAAGCAACTATATTAGCTCCAAGGTAACGAGGTATATACGAGACAGAGCAGAGGTCGTATGTAGAACTATAGTTTAATATTTTTTTTGTTTTCTTTGCGAAGGAACGATACGTTGTCGGTTATATTGAATACAAATTATACACCGCAGAATGATTCTGCAAGTGCATCCGCCGACGACAAGGATAAACCTTTCGAAGCAAATCTGATAAACAGCACAGTTTACATAGTCGTTATGACAATCCAAGTGTTTACTTTTGCAATTAATTATCGGGTAAGATATTAAACGAAGCGGAGAACGCTATAACTAGACTGGGGATCTTTATGCATTTATAGCCAAATTGAGAAGATCGAATTTGAAATTAAAATCATGCAGGAAAGAAATAACAATTTTTATTTTGCATAAAGATCCGCAGTCTAGTGACAACGACGCTTACGTATACGATGTACGTTGTTTTAATTCTGCCGATTTTGTTGCGCAGGGTTTCCCGTATATGGAGAGTTTAATGCAAAACAAATCTTTACTGTACAGTTTTATAGGTACTATTGCTGTTATATTGGGATTATGCGGATTCGTACCCGATTTAGCAGCACAATTCGAAATTGTGGAATTCCCGAGGGATGTAAGTACGCGTCAATTTAAAATTGCCGGTTACATCGACGTTCTAACATCTAAAAATAAATTTTTTTTGTTGCAGTTCCGTAACCTGTTAGTTCAAGTAATGATAGCAAATCTCGTTCTTGCTTATATAGCGGACAGAGCCTGTTTACGGCTGTTCGGGGAAGGTAGATATCGAAAACTGTGATCAGAGTACATCTTTCATATACCACTTCTGAATTCAAAGACGTGTAAAACAGTAAATGTGCAAATTGACCTTTTTCTTTTTCGTTTCACAAAGAATGAAGCGATCGCGCCCTCATTGCTATTCTTACATTTTATGGATTGCTGTCGTCTTACTGCCATGTAAAATAACATTTTGTGAAAGACTGACACGAACACCAACGAAGGACGCAAGTTACAGATACTAATTGATACGTATGATTCTTTGTGAAACAAGATAATGAAAATAATTTAAAAAAATGGAAAAGAGGGATATACATATGTGTATATGAGCATGTGGTATGCATGTATATTAATGAGTGTAAGTATTATTACGCAAAACGAAATAGAACAAATGAATATATATATATTGAGGTAATGTGAGTATGTACAGAGAGTAGCTAAATAATTGCATAATTCACGATTATTGTGCATTATCGATTTTCAAACGATCTACATATACGGAGGCCCTAGTTTATAAATAGTCAACAAAGTATGATAAACAATTGTACTGTAATTTATAAAAAAATACTGAATTTAAAGATCACTTCATAAAAAGATATAACACTTCGCATTTCTTTCGCGCGTCTTCATTATTAACTGAATTGTAGTTTAATATATGTATAAGTTTTATTACCTGCGACATCAATTACTTACGATTCATTGTAATATTATTGTGTTTAAGGTATCGTTAATAGAAACTAGGGTCTTGTAGAATTTTACGTTCAAAGCATTTTGTGCTAGGATGAAATCTATTTTTATTTTAGAAGCTCTTTCTTTTCATGAACATCGAAAACAATGCACACGAATCATATTCAAGAAGAAAATATCGTTTCACTTTAAATTTTAAGATCCTGAATTCTTTCTTCATATTTTTTGTCATTGAACGTATACAAATTGCATAAATTTGTTCGCTGCGCTGTGGAAACAGTTGTACGTATAAATTAAGTTCACAGTTTTTATATGAATATTACATTTCGAGCGCATAAGCAAAATTATACGAGAAATTTTAGTCGTCATCAGCAGTTAGCAACGTCGTAGGTCATTGCACTTCTTGAATCATGATCAAGTTATGTTGCTAGTGTATTACACATAACACACTAGTTTCACCCTGATTTCTCGTGCAGTGTAATGTGTCCATTTACGTTAATTTTGTGATTTTTGGGGGTGAAATAGGTTTCATTAATAGAGAATATAGTACATTAATATTATTTAGGAATTATTACTTGTACATTCCATTTTCTCAATTTGCAATTTTCTTTAAAAACGAACTAAGATTAGTACTTTAATTTGAAATACGATTCATCTTGTTAGAGAAAAGACATATTTGTTTCGATACGGAGTAGATGTTAAATAATGCCTACTCATTATAATGATTAGCATATTTCACGAATGCGTATATGTTTCGATTTATATTTATATCGCGTTGTCGCGAACGAACAAATCGAAAAATATTGCGTTGCATAAGATAAATGTTTACAGTTTATCAACACTGTGCCGTATGACGTTAAATTTTTACAGCATCGTCTTTTAGAACGAATGACATACCTAAAAGAGTATTGTATATCGTTGTCTCATGGACGTTTGTAATTCTCTATAATGATAAATTAATTTGTTGTAAATATCACTGAATTTATTTTTCACATCACCTACATCTCGGTGCGTTTGTGTGTAGTGAATAAAAATCAAATTCTTTAATTCTATTTGAACTCCCGAAATTTTCAAGACATTAGACGAATTTAAAAATACTTTTATACTATTTTCAATCTATTCAACGTGTTAAAAGAGAAAATAAATTTCTACGTCAATCCGATTTGTTGCAATTCAGGTAGAAAATGTTTATTTTGCACAAAGATTCTATAGTTACATGTTAGTAATCGGGGACAAAAGAAATTAGGGAGTTCGAGTGCAAATTTTAATCTTCTTTCTCAAGATTAAAAAAATTTTTGCATTTTACAAATCAATGGAAAAGAATCCTGATGATCTTATTTCATTCTTTACGACAGTAAAATCGGTGACAAAAGAAATCAGTATTCACGGCATTAGGTAACCATAGGGAAAGGATGGATGACTCATCATCGATGGTTAGATTGGTACGAATTGTTTCTGGGTATTTCTCATATTTTTCCATTAATACGTGAAGATGATAATTAGCTAATTGTATACTGCGTTGCGACTCCAATGCTCGAGCGAGTCGTCCAAGCGATCGACGTCGATCGTCAGCGTGCATAGATCGTTTCGCGATCGCTGTCGACGGCTTGCGAGCACGAAATGGAATTTTCTTCGACGATTGATTGGATGAACAGCCGTTTAAATTTCGCTCGGGACACTAACCGAGCTGGAGGAAGAATCGAGGAAACCGGTTAGCTCGACATTGAGGCTCGAACCTCACGACAGTCTGTTGCTGGTCACGGCAGACGGTTGTTCGCGACGTTATTATACCTCCGTTCGCCTAACTCATCAGTGTGTTTCCCTTTTTTTTTCAAACATCTAACTGCGGCCTTTGTGTCGGTGCTCGGAAGCGTACTCTCCTGCTACCATTTTAACTATCGTTAACGGTACGTGTCGTTCTTCTCGTGGATCATTATCGATCGTTTGTTTATACCTATGAAATTCTATGCCAGCGCAGTGAACTCATAAATGCATATAATTTCAAAAACTAATGGCGGTAATCAACCAATTTATTCGAATGAATGATTCCAACATCAATATTGGTTTACGAGTTCTGCAACATTTCATTTGTTTTCTCAAATAGGATGTTTTCTTGAATAATTCAAATTTCAGATAGGTTGTTTGTACGCGCGGCTACGGTTTAATACAGTGTCAATATTTTTCTTGAATCACATTTTCTCAATTTCACGGCCAACAGTCGCAGTGTTTATATTTTCGACTTGAAATTTCAATCAGCTGTAGGACATGTATTGGTGACAAGTTCGGAGAGAGCTAAATTACATGGAAATAATGGTAATACAGTCGCTAATTAACTGGGGGCTTGGAAGGACCACGTGTACGCGATGAAAGAAGAAAAATCGGCGACGCAATTTTTGCTGAAATATTAAACGAGCACGGAGGAATTGCTTTCTAGAGGAAAAGTGTTTCACGGCCAGTATTTGTTGGAATTACGAGTCGAGCGGCGGGAGATCAATTGAGGAAGACAATAAAAAGAGAAAGAAGAGAATCGTAACGTCATAGCGTGCGAGAGAGTTACCTGGTTCAGTTTCGTTACCGGTCGTTGATCAAGACCATCGTGATCGTGTCAGGAATACGAGTAACCTAACCGGGAAACGTTTGAGACAATTGTGGTCGTAATATCTCCGCCAGGTGATCGTCAAGAACAGACAAAAATTTGGAAGAGAGACTCGAGGCTTGCAGTGGACCGCTTCAGCCGGACTATAAATATAAAGGAGACTATTTATAAAACCGAACTTGTGAGTGGATGTTTACCAACAGTCGGCATTAATGCAATTAATTACTAACCGTCGATAATGCCGTCGTTCCTCTTCGTTCCTTGTTCCTTTTTCTATATCTGAATGCAAGCGAATCATTTTTCGAATCTGAAGCGTAAAAAGATACTCATTTGTTAGATCGTTAAAACAAAATCTCAAGAAATAGGCGTCACTGGTATAATTTTAGAATTCGGAGGAATTCTTTACGCAAACTCTACACGAACCTAAAATAGCAAGCTCTCGAGATTAAAGTTCTTCTTTGCTTGACAAAATCTTCGTGAATAACAAATCATACTTCATGATCCCTTATTTAAATTTGAATATATACATTGAAGTAATTTTAAATGCTCGGTGCGTCATTGAAAGGTTTGACCCTAAGAATTGCTTTTATTTGTGAGTAAAATTTTTATCAATGTCTGCAATATTCTTTTGCTACATGGAAGGAAATGTGCCTAATCGTTGAACAAGCGAGACTTGTGTTCTTGGGAAGTGAGAACGGCCAGAAATTTACGAGCCATACGTATGGTGTTTTCGCGGATTGCTGCCGTTATGCTTGTGCTGCAATTATTGCTTGCATTCCTGGAATAGTGCCCCATTCAGTCCTCCCATGTCTTTCACTTCATTCTACTTGATCTACTGACCCGTGACCATTCATATTAACCGGCGCCGCGCTCTTTCTACTTTACACTTCTACTGTACACTTCTGACATCTGCGTGGCATTTCTTGAACTAATCGCGACGCGCGCCATATTTGACTTTATAAAACTATAATAAGTCCTCGACTTACGCGATTAATTCGTTCCAGCGCTTTCCGCGCGAGTTGAATAGTACCTGAGTTCATTTGAGACGAAAATTTGAATAAACCAACTATGCTCATGGAAAATTGCTCACTCATAAATATCTGAATGCCTACGATGTAAATCAGTGTTTGTAACAAACAAACACACAATCTCCCGCCCTCGCAATCAAAAAACGAATTTCACAGTTCGGAATTGGTTTTCTGATTCGCTTTTAAGAATCCTTGTGTCTATGAATCCGCGTAAAACGAATCCGCGCAAGTCGAGGACTTACTGTACTCGATTTCCTACAAGTGTTTCAATTTATGGAATAGCGACGCTTCTAGGAATCTTCCGTTAAGTGAAGTAGACGTAGTTGGATGTGTCAATGCTTCTATTTTTATTGCCAACCTTGCCACTTGGTTAGGAAACAAGAACTTGGAAAAGGAATTCTTGATTTCATTCTTCGACTTCCTTATTCACTCTATAATAGTTTACCATTTTATAAATGTATTTTTATGGTTGTAGACACTTTAGTTTTTGCATTTTTAATACTTAGAGGATGAACATTTCTAACTAGTGTACAGCTGGCGATACTTAGAGCCGTTTAGATTATCTACGAGCATTTTTTTACCATTTTTTGACCGGACACATTCATCTTATTTTTGTGGTCCGAACATTATCAATTATAATTTTAAGAACAAGTCCACTGACTTTTGAAGTTTGCTCTACCAAGATGTTTGCCGGAGGTTTTCCAATGACAAAGACCTGCATCGATCGCATCGGCAGTCCTTGAAACGCAATGGCACCGAATACAGTTCTAATCAAATATGGTCACGGAGTTTGTAACAAATTACGCGCATTCACGTGATTTCCGTAAGTAGCGTGATTTAAGTTTACGTCCCTGTGAAAGTAGTTACGCAGTTTTCTTCATTGGGCACTTTTGCACACTTGTGTCGTCGTTAAGTTACGTTTAGAAAGTTCGAGTCGTGTTTCCAGTTATAATGTGAAATTACATTCTGAGAGTGTGCTGGTAAGTTATTGGTCCCGTAGCCGATACGATAGTCGAAGAAAGACCGAACTGTAGCCATGTGTAGTTGAAATAACACGTGTTTAAGATTCGAGAGTGTACAGCGATGTTCAAAAGTCGGGACCTCGATATTAAAGAAATCAAAACAATTAATTTTCAATTTTAAACACGTGTTAGCGTAAATGAAATAAAAATTAATTTCATCCCTTGATGACTGTGTGACAATTAAAAACAACATTACGATGTTGTACAGAGTATAGTTTTTGGAGCGCCCTGTATATTCGAATCGTCTCCAAAATTCCGTCCGTTTTGCAAATACCGTAAGACTCGTCCGACCATAATGTTATCACTCTGGTGGACAAAATGATAAGGCACCGTTGTACACACCCAAAATTTCATATAGAGGGTGTTCATTTAAAAACTTTCCAGCCGAATATCTCGAAAAGTATGAAAGATATTAAAAAAAGTGTAAAACACGTGTCCAAGGATTTTTTTCCTGTCCGTAAAAGTCAATTTTTGTAGAAATAATAAATGGTTTGAACGAGTTATTTAATTTCAAGTATATTATATAAAAGTTAGTACCTTATTTTGTTGTATATTCACTTTCTACGTGTATATATGTACAAATGAATGTTCATTGCTGAAAACCTTGAGGTGCCTTATCATTTTGACCACCAGTGTAGGTTGCCAATAGGTTTGTTGTGTTGTGTTCATATAAAGTGCAACGTTTATCAAGCCAACAAGCTTTATTGGAGCACTAACAGCTGCGAACCGCATTAGGGTCGTGTGTCAAGTACCAATTAGCGGTGTCCATGTAGTAGGTGTGTGGACAGATGCAATAAACGGAAAGAATCGGAATTTTTAAATCAGCGAACTTGTTTACTTTTCCTTAAAATTGAAAAAATCACAGGGAATGGAAATATAATATTCTAGGTAGGAAGGAATGTTTCATTTGTGAATTAAAATAGCTCCGAGTGCAAGGGGAATCTCAAATTCCTACCTGTTTCACGCAAATAGAGGATCTACAAGAAGACACGTATAATTTAAAAAAACGTGACGTGTCCGTTTTCTCTCTATTTCCAGTAATAAATTAGAACTGTTTAGAACTGGCTAGAAGCGTATCATTATTCTGCGCGTACCATCCTTCCATTTAATTCCTGGGAACAGATTTTTCCGGGGCAACGTTGAATGGCCCCGGTGAAAACTAAATCCTCGCTGAAGGTCCATTATGCGTATCATCGCAAGAGCCATTAAGCTTTCATCCGTGTTACTTGACTTCCATTACCGCTATTATCGGCGTTATCAAGCAAATCTCGGCTTCGTAAATCAGGTTTTGCGCCCGGTTCCAGCTTCTCCGGGGCTAGAGAATGGAGGAAACGCCGGAAAGAGGATACTTTCATTGGGCAGATTGGCTGGTGTTCGGGGTGATGCTCGCCATGTCTGCCGCTGCAGGATTATGGCATTACAGGAAAGCGCAGAAGTCGAGCACAGAAGATTATCTCCTCGGAGGAAACAGCCTGGGTCTTTTCCCGGTGTCCGCTTCTCTCATCGCTAGGTATTCCTCTTGCTCCTTTTAAATGGCGACCAGTCAAATCGGTCAAAACACATCCACTATCACTTACCCTCCAGGGGCTGTTCCTATCAAAAATAGGATTTTATTTTATTCCACTTTCTTAAAATTTGTCTAGAAAAATTGGAAAATGCATAAACATCCGCAGTCTAGTTATTAGTAATGTCAGTAGTAAAGTCGTTTTCTAAGAGAACGATTGAAATGAGACACATGGTTCCTTTGAGACTTTTAGAAACATAATTTTGACCTTGGGAATCAATGTTAAGGTGAATTCTGCGGTCCATTTTTGTAACAAATCTCCACCTACCTGTAACCATATAATTTTGAAACACGCTGTACATCCTTGCATCGACAGTTTCTCAGACTTGCTTGCTCCGTTGCAGTTTCATATCCGGCGTGACGATCCTCGGCACCCCGTCCGAGATCTACAATTTCGGGACGCAGTACTGGATCACGATCATTTCCATATTCTTCTCGGGAGTGATCGTGGCCACGGTCTACGCCCCCGTGTTCGTAGAAATGGGCCTAAACTCCGTTTACGAGGTACGAATTCGTTCGAACAACTTTACACTTCCTCGAGAAGAAGAAGAAGAACGTTTAAGCAAAGTAACAATGGTTTTCGTGAGACCGCGAGCAAAGTCCTCGTCGACACGAGAACGTCGAAGCGCTGCGCGCTTGTTTAATTCGCCATCGTCACGATTCTGTTTCAGTATTTAGAGATAAGATTCAATCGAGGAGTAAGGACCCTCATATCGTTGATCTTCGTTATTGATGTGGTAAGCATAAAACGTGTCAACGAACCCTGAAGCACACGGGACCACCCTCCTCTCTCTCTCTCCCTCTGTTCGGCTCCTCTTATCTAGATTTTCGGCCCGGCACAAAGCATCAGGAACTTTGAGAAAAGTAATTCATCATTGACTTTAATTTGACGGTAACTCATTTAGAATGAAGTTATGTCACGCCACGTTACGCGACGGAAACACGGAACTTTAATCGACGCGGCTTATCGGGACGCTCGAAGGAACTTTAAATGACTGATTGCGGTAACTTTTCGCGTGTAAATAATTGTTTAAAAACGAAGAAAAAAACAGACTGATAGGTAGGTCGCACGTGAGATGCTTCTATTACAGCGTGTGCTCTTTTTAGTCTTTGTTGGAACGTTCGTCGATGTGTGAATTTGACTGCCGACTATCACTAGACTAGATTGAAATATGTATAAAGTAGTAAAGTTGTAGAAGAGCTGTCTAGAAGGCTGTCGCCAAATTAATTTGATTAGTAGACTTCGGATCGTTATGCATTTATGGCTTATAAAAATGTTCAAAAAATTCTGGAGTATTAAATTCAACAGAATTTAGTAGGATTTTGATTTACTTTGGATCTACAAATGCTATTACTAGACTGCGGATTATTTATGCAAAACAAAAAATGTTCGTATCGATCGCAGGACACAGGATCCAAATAAAAATTGTTATAAATAGTTTTAACATGTCCACAGCTTTAAAATACACGTGCCCATTTTTGTTATGAATGCATAAAATCCGCAGTTTAGCAATTACCAATGAAAGCAGAATTTTATTTGGTACCACTTTCGTGTAATTCGTCTACAAAAATTGAAAACTGCATAAACATTCGCAGTCTATTGATTAGTTTCGGGAATATCGAGGTTTTGTAAATGTATTATAATATTATACGGAAGATTAGGAGGAAAATTGGAGTTCCTCGATCGTGTGCAATAGTGTGCATGTCCTTTCTCCTCTCCGCGCGTAAAATGATCAGCCCCGGCTGCTGCCACAGTAATAATTCCGTAACAAACCAATTTCAGGTCCTTTACCAATCGATCGTGGTCTACGTTCCTGCGTTGGCGCTAAATCAAGGTATCCCGCGGCCATATTATTCATAGTGGAACATTAACCGGGCACTATTAAAATCTCCCTGATTAATTACAGTGAGCGGCATCGATGTGCATTTGATCGCGATCATTGTGTGCTTCACGTGTGTGTTCTACACCGTTCTGGTAAGTTTATGGCCGAAAATTAATTCGACATTTCTGTAATTAATCGACCGACACACGCCGCTGAAAGGGAACGAACGTTTTGACATGTTGCTTCTTCGTTCGTTCGGCCGCGTTTCGCTTACTTCAATAGCATAATCAGCCCGTCGCTTCGCGAACATTGTTTAACTCGGTTTCCCCGGTTTCGAACACGTTCCGGTCTCTTTTGTGGTTCGTTTGTACATTTAACGTTTAAAAATTATGCTGACCACATAGAATCTGATAGCGTTTTCAAACAACACGGAGTCTTTTTCTGTCTTCATACACAATGATTTATAATTACAATGGCTGTAATCCTTCAACTTTTTGTGCAATTGTCTGATTCACGTAAATTTTATAAAAATGTACCTTCTTTGTGTACAATTAGATCAGCAGCAAAATTGGTCAAAATATTACTATTAATAAACAAAAGCATGAAATAAGCTCATCAGAAGTATTAAAAGGCCGTATCAAAGTATTAAATTAGAATTAAATACTTACCTTACTCCATGTGTAAATGAAAATATAATTTAATTCACATTACAGCCATACACAAATATTCTGCAATATTCAACAATTTCATTTCTATGGAAAGTTCTTTGATTTCGACACAAAATTCATCGGTTTACCCCGCCTCTACGAGCGCCAATTACGCTCTTGAAAAAGAAAGACGCCATCAGAGACTAAGATGGATGACCAGGGTCACCCAAGGACCACTGTATAGTGATCATGATCGTTCGGCGATGACGATGCGAATTCATTGTCGGCGTTTAAGGAGTTAACAAGACGCAACAACGATGAAATATACGAAGCGCCCGCCCGGCACGTTTAGGGTCAAGTTAAACAGGGCCGGTTAGGTGTGTGCGAGCTAATTTTGCGAGAGGGGGGCTGCTCTGCCCCGCGGAATTCTCCCTGGGGATTGCTCGAGTTCCTTCGGGGGGCCGGGTTTGCGCGACGTAGGAAACAATTTTCGGTGGACAATGCCGCGAAGAATCTCTCACGCGGACCCGGCTACTCGAAATGTTTATGGACGGAAACTGAGAGCCCGACAATGGCCCGCCGGAAACAATGGCGCGGAGCACGTCGAGTGCTCGTTCCCCGTAGCCTGCGGATCACAAAGCCAGCGCCGAAGTGATTAATCGCGTGCTCGCGCGCCTGTAATTATTCAAGCAATTTGTTGTACCACCCCCCGAATTAATGAAAATTTATCGGAGACCGGTGACTCTTTGGAAATTTGTTTATTATCGGCCTCATGCTCGGCGAAGACCATCCCCCGTTCTATGTGCTTAACGATCTCGTTGATGGCCAGGTGATCGGAAGCTGAGACGAGGTCTCTTTTCGGAATTTTTCCTTGGGAAACCGGGCGACCGATTCGCTTGGAAATTTTATGGCGTTTCGTTAAACCGCTGGAGTGATGATTAGAATTTTTTGAGTATGAAAACTGTGCGACAGTAGCTTGTAGATATATTTGAAAACGTTCGTTCCCTTTCCTGTGTTTCACATGCGATTCGAGAAGATATTTCCTCTAATTTGTTTGGGAAGGTTATTTAGTTAATTGGTGGTGGGAACGTGTAATTTGATTTAATCAAGGCAATTATGATTATTAGGGTGGCATCAGGGCGGTGGTGTGGACGGATGCGCTTCAAGTTGGAGTGATGATCGTCGGTGTTCTAACCGTTACCGTATTGGGCACTTATAGACTCGGCGCTGCCGAGATATGGAAGCAGGCATCGATTGCAAATAGAATTGAATTCTTGAAGTAAGAACAACATTTGCGACTTCTCTCGTAATTGTTAAGTCCTTGCTAAATTTAGTCAACTCAATTCAGACTTTAAACCAGTGTTTCTCAACCTCTATGCCAGGAGAGATTGCCAAATGTGCCGCGAGGGTTTTTGACAAATAATTAAAATTGCATGGGTTTTGTAACTTCGAACTCGTCCGGCGACTTTGGAACCTTGTTTTGATTTAATTTGTTCAAGAAAACAGGCTCCGCCCGCACATCGAATAAATGTAAATAAATAATTTGTTTTGTTTTTTTTTTGTATCATACAACTTTTACATTTTTTATATTCAGGTGTGCCGCAGATAATTCCAGATATTTTTAGTGTGCCGTCAGCCAAAACAGGTTGGGAAACACTGCTTTAAACGAACCTCGTTAAATTCATAAACAAAGAACCTCTCGATTTCCAACTTCGTCGAAGGTGTAGATTACCAGATTCTCTTTAATTAATTTATTCATTCTTTTCACGCTGCAGCTTCGACCCATCCCCGTACACGAGGTACACAGTATGGACAGTATTAATCGGCTCATGGCTCTACAGCACCGCATACATAGCCGTGAATCAAACGATGGTACAGCGGTACAGATCGCTGAAAGATTTGGCAACGTCCAAACTGTAAGTGAGTACATCGATCGCTATCATCGCGCTGTAATCGAATCGTTAATTCCGTAGATCGATTCAGGGGTGAGCCCGCGAATACGTCGATGAAACAATAAATGAAGAATCTGTTCACGTTGCTGTAGAACTGTTATGGCGAATCACTAGTGGCCAATTATCCACGTATGGCATTGTCCTTCGTGATTTCAGATCATTGGCGATATTCACTATCAGTATTATGCTATTCATATCGCTCTGCTGCTGGTGCGGCCTTGTTCTGATTGCCTGGTGGTCTCCGCCGAAATGCGACCCTAGGGCTGTCGGTCTGATCACCGCCGACGATCAATTATTGCCAGCTTATGTCATGCAAGTCGCGGGACATCTGCACGGAGTGCCCGGCCTTTTCATTGCCGCCATTTTCGGCGCTGCGCTTAGGTAGAATTCTCACAAGTTATCTATTATCCTTTAATCTATACGCAAATAACAAAGAAAGTAGGTTTTTTATGGTGTACGATTTTTGTTGTGCTAGCACCCTCTCCGTGGGCTTCAATTCGACCTCCGTCGTCGTCTTGGAGGACTTCGTTAAGGGTTGTTTCGGCCTGAAACTGAGTGACCGGGCTTCGTTCATCTTCGTAAAGGTTTTGGTCGTGATCCTCGGCGCGATCGCTTTGGGCCTGCTCTATTTAGTAGAACATTTGGGCAGCGTTTTAGTAGTGAGTTGCTATTTTCATAAAATTGTTTATACTACATTTTTAGCAATTGTTCATTGTATCGTTCTGTGTCAGATCACTGGAAGCCTTGCTGCGATAGCTGCTGGTACCTCGTTCGGGGTGTTTACCCTGGGCATTCTATTCCCATGGACGAACTCTAAGGTGGGTTTACAATTTTATAGAATTTTTTAATAGAGCTTCTAATGACTGTATTATTAGCTCGATCATTTATAGCAAAATGAATTTCTTGAGAAAACGAAATGACTTCCCGAGCGACCTGATATACTACGGCTTAAAAATATTCTTTTAAGTGATGGACGCATAAAATAATTAGCAGACTGTGTAATTCCGGGAGCGATGTGGTAATTTTGTATATTCATTTAAAATATGAAATTACCGCTAAAATACAACTGATCAAATCAAGGTGTACAATGAAAATGAATGAAAATCACGCGACGATAACTTGTAGTTTATTAAAATTTGTGGCCAGTCGTGTTACACGATTAATAAAAATGTCTGCACTCTGTTGTCTTATCATCGGACCCACCGTTCGCATTTCCATTTAATTACGCGCGAAGCTCGTCCCATGCGGAATACGTAGACGTTCCGTAGGACGAGCGTGACGGGTCCGTTTGTTATTGAATGAACGAATAAATGAATAAACTTTAATGAGCCCCTTTTTATTAATCAGGGCGCATTCATGGGCGCCATTGCAGGATTCGCGGTCGCCGGTTGGGCGAGTTTCGGCGCAAACTGGTCTATCAGTGCTGGCCAACTGGTCCCTAAGAAACTTCCAGTGCCCCTCTCCCATTGCCCAGCCAATATCTCCGAAAGTTTCCTGAAGCTGTTCGAGCATCCGGAGTAAGTGAATCTTAGTACCGACAATAATCATTACGTCTTTCATAATCAATTTAATCTTAAGTGACTATTAACGCCACCGAGTCCTGATCGAGGTTTCACTTACTCCTACATTTAATGCAGAAAGCAGTGTGCGAGAAAATAATACTAATTTAATATAAATGACTTTTTTTAGCGAGGATGATGTGTTTCCTCTTTATCGATTGTCTTATCACTGGTTCACTGGATTGGGAACGTTGGTAGTGATCGTCGTGGGTAATTTCATCAGCTGGTGGACGGGACCTATAGATCCTTCTAAGATCGATAAAAAGTTATTGTCGCCTGTCATACACTCGTAAGTCGATCACATCGTGTTACGATGAGAAATTATTTTTCATTCTCGTTTCTGTGCTCCGTGGCAATTTAATCAATTGCGACTACTTCGCCAGATTAACAACGGAGAAAACCAAAGAACAAATTAACTTACGGAAATGATTAATTCATTTCAGATTACTACCAAAGCCGAAGCTTCCCACCATTAACATCGAAACCGTGGCCGGGCCCACGGATTTCCACGCAACAGCGAGTCTATTGTTAGCAGACTTGAAAAAGAAACGCGTAAGTATGTCAAAACGATTCGAACATCCAAGAACAACCACTTGTAACAACTTCGTTTACAGAGAAGTCAAAACTTCCCGAATGGGATCGCAACGTAGCCACGTTCCTCAAAATTCACCAGAAGCCTAAAACAATGGTGCTGGGCCATTTCATCGTCGGATGGCACGATCAGTTCAACATTCACAGTGTCGATGCTTCCACCGGAGATTTGAAAGCCGAGGAAACATCGCGATCATCTGCCACTAATTTAGCTGCACGTTGCAGAAAGATAGACGTATTATTAGATAGATAGCAAGTTGTCTTCCGTTCACGTATTCGTCGATAGATAAATAAGCAGAGACTTCCACGTATTTTTGCGTACACGCGCACACACTCACTACTAGAACAATGTGCGTACTGTTTTATATTGTAGGAGAAATAAATTTTTTATCTAATTTTAACTATCAGCTAAGGGACATCTCTATCGATCTGTCTATGAAGGTTTTAGCCTACCAAGAAGGATTCGTAGGGCCACCGTGTATTTTCCTAGCAATTGTTACGGTTCGCGCGGGTGGATTCAGTTATCCGGGAAATTCGGCCACGTGGTCGCGAATCCCCTGCAAAAACTGTCGAAGCGTGCGAATCCAAAGATCTTCGGGGGCGCGAACAATATTGAACCCGAGGGCGGCGCTTTTGACCGACCGCATTTCGGGGCAGGCGAAAATTGAATTTCCAGGAAGCCAAGTCAAGAGGTAAGCGAGGAGAAGCGGTACTAGCTATTTGCGTGGCCTTAATAAGGACGTTTGACGGCGTTGGCTTTCCCTTAACAAGCCGGCTAATATCCCGGGGCCTTGGCTTCTCGATGTACTCTCCTCGACCCTCTCTCTGTCTCTTGTTCACTCTTTCCCGTTCGTTCGTCTCTTTCCATCCCACCGAGCCGTTCGCCTTCCGCACCACGGACACCGTCGAGAATCACCAAAGCTTGAAAACCGAACAAACTCAGTTAGAGAACTCGGTACCGAGAAGTAACCGGGGACCAGACCGGCTGATAGAAACGCCAAAACCCATCCTCGTCGTCTCTCTCTGCTAGCTCCCTTATACACACTTTCACCACGCAGCCTTGTCTCGTTTCATACTAACTGGTCTGTTGTTGGCAAATTTTACCGACTTAAATCTTCGTGATCGAGTTACCATTCAGGCGCACCGGTTGCGTTAAATGCTCATTAAACGGTCAAGGAGACCGTGGATTCGTTCATTCTATACAGTTCTCGTTAGGTTGTCGTCAGCGTCTTCTTCAGGGCTGCTTCGGAGCTGATCTTCCTCGTTCCAGGATTATGCGCGTTTTTGGAATTTTTCTTTGGAAAACTGTGACACCGATCCTCCTGGAATTTTTATAGTACTTTCTTGTACTCCTAAAGTAATAAATTAGACTGCGCATCTTTATACATTTATGGTTTATAAACATTTTCAAAAAATGTTTCCATTTTCATTTATTTTCGACCTAAATATCGGATTTTATGCATTTATGACAAAAATGGGTACGTACAATTGAAAGCAGTGGACATATCAAAAAGATTTAAGGACGTCAGTGTATTACTTTCAATTTAATAGGAAAATTAAGCTCAATACTTTTTTGTTTGGTTCCTCTGTCTTGCAATCGATGCAAACATTTTTTATTTTGCATAAAGATCCGCAGTCTAGTTATTACCAATGAGAATAGGACTTTACTTGGTACCGCTTCTTTCAAATTTCTGTACAAAAATTTAAAATCGCATAAACATCGGCAGTCTAGTAATAATTCAAATTTTGTGGGTAGAATGCATATGGTTTGTACCAAACAACGTGTAATTAGGACAGATGCGAATTTCGCTGAAGATTTTGCGATTTTTTCGAATTGTTCGTCGCTGGCTGGTTTCACGTGAAGACAGCCAGGTTCCCGTTCGGTTTCGAGGGTCGAAAGGGTTGTTGAATGGCGGAGCCAGTATCTACGAAGGTTTCATTAAGTGGTGGGAGGTAGCGGGGGTTGGTGCACGGCACACGTACCGTTGGAAAGAAAATTGCGAGTTGCGGGCCGCGTGCGGGGCTTTATTAAGCGCGCTTCATGCGCGATTTGCATTCGTCTGGGTCGGTGATAGATTCGAAATTTCCACGTAGAACGTGCGCCGGTTATATAGGGTCGAGAATTCGAATCGGGACGAATGCTACTGCGCTGGGTGAAGGGGGTGGTTCTGGTTGCGGGGCTGGATATGGTTCTGCTGCACCTATGTAACCGCGCGTCGCGCGTGATTGTGTCAATGCGGCCGGCGAACGGAGATGGCGAATCGGGGCAAGAGACGACGAGGGTATGAGGGTTGCCCTAAAGAAGGAGGAACAACGTTGCCGGAGACCTGATGGAGAGGAGAGACTGAGAGAGAGAGAGAGAGAGACCGTTCGAAACGAGTTTAACACTACACCTACAGAGCCCGTCAAAATTTCTTTTACAATTCGTGAAGTTATAAAACTATTTTCTTGAAACCTTCAGTATACTTCTTAAAAATTCTGTGGAATCTAAATAAAGGAATGTACGTCAGTCTCGTTTAGGGCTCGGTAGTTCTGCTGTGAAGAAGGGAGGAGCAAACGAGGGTGGCTTTGACGGAGTGATAAGGGAAGAGTGTGATAAGTGGTAACGAGGGGGTTGGTCCTTCGATACCTCAATATTTTGATAGTTCCAGAAAGACAAACTGCTTCTACATACTTTTCGAAATCATTCGCAGGTCACCTTGCATTTTTTAATAAACAGAATGATTACAACACCCAGTTTCCTTCGAAACCAGCAAATGGTTAGCACTCGTTAAGGAGTCGGTAGATTCTGATACGCGCGGTAGCGCGGAAACGTACGAATTTGCAAGCACAGAAGCACCGGTTGAAACACGTTGAACACGGTGTACAGTAAACGTTGCACAAAAGTCTGCGAATTGAGAAGATGCGAGCGCCTCGGTTGGTGAAAGCGTTCGCGGAAAGAAATCGCGAAAACCTCGGAAACAGGGAAACGCGGGCGCGGAACAGTGAATAGATCGGGCGCGATAAAGGACGGTTAAATGGGGAGCAAAACATTCGCGTAGACGATGAACCGGGGATGTGGTAGAAGAAGCGGAAAAAAAGGAGGACAGACACGGGGGTGGAAGAAAGTATCGGGGGGTAGGCGAGTAAAATGGAGGATTACGTGTGCGGCGAGAGAGCCGGCCCGAAAATTAGAGCAGGATGCGGGAAGAAACGTGCTGCAAGAAATACAGAGTTGGGAACGATGAGGTGAGGAGAGACAGGGTTTGGGGGTTGCGGAGGGGATGGTTGGGGGTGGGAAAAATCGCTGGTGAAGTCGGAGCGAACGGGACAAGCTGACTGGATACGAGCGAGAAGAAAGTTACTCGGGGGATGAGAGTGTGTGTGTGGGAGAGAGAGAGAGAGAGAGAGAGAGAGAGGGGTGAGAGGTGTAGGGTGCAGGGGGTGAACACGGTGAATGAGGAGGGTTGGAACGAGCGAGGCATAGAGGCAGATGGCGGCGGATAGAGACGGATAGAGAGAGAGGTCGTGGCGGCTTGAATGGGGCTAGTTTGAGATAGTTAGCGGGCCTTCAGAGGCACAATCGGCCGCGATTGGCGGGCCTACAATCACACGTCGCATTATATGTCCATCAGCGCAGCGGATCTTGCAAATACGTTAGCGCGTGAGCCAACGAGTTATCGTCCGCAAAAATCTTCAATTCAAACCGACGTCCCTGCGGGCACTGGCTTGCGGTCTGGACAGGTCCTTCGATATTTCGCGACCCGCCGTTTCGACAGTCTTTCACATTCGCGAGAAAATCGCGACATTCGTTTACCGCGGAAACCTTGCTTCACAGTGGACAGAATAAGCACGTTCCTTGTCCATACTCGGACAACGACATTTCTCTTAAACGAATAATTCATCTTTATCTTTATAGATTGAGTGTCCTTCGACATTTCGCAACCCGCCGTTTCGACAGTCTTTCACATTCGCGAGAAAATCGCGACATTCGTTCACCGCGGGAAGCTTGCTTCAGAGTGGACGGAATGGGCATGTTCTCTTAATCTAAAGATTCATCTTAATCTTCATAGAGTGTACCGATTCATTTGCCATTTACGTAAAGGTATTTTAGAAGAAGAAAGGGAACGTGCAAGAAATTTTCGGTTGTTTCAGTGAACGAGGGTTACAGGTTGTTAAGGAACTTTCGGGAATGCAGCAGGAGGGTCCCCATTCAATTCCGGAGAAGGACAAATAGTAACTGATATTAAGTGAAGGCGCATCTGGGCGGGCGATACGCGATTAGACTCAGAAGCACCGAGGTAAATATTGTCTTTTCTAATCTGCCGTCGGAGTTGCGCTATCTTGGGTATTACCATGGGATAGCATCGAATTCTTAGAGAGTTAATTGGGACCTCGGCGAGGGATTTCGTGCGAAGATTCCGGACGCAAAGACAAACGGGAATGGTCATAACCCTTACTCCTGTTTGCCCACGGGTAGAGTTACATTCAAAGGATGTACTCCGGAACTGTTATCCGATGATAAATGAGCCGGCTACGGCATCCATTAAAGCTTTTCCGAATTAATCCGAGCAATTTACAACCTATTATAATCTCCCAACGCCTATAAATAACGGAGACAACGTTCCCATAGCATCGGGTCCATCACGCGTCCCCTAAATTTTTCAATCTAACGCAATTTCTCCAATGTGGCTCGGATTCGTCCCTTCAAGTATTAGTGACGAGCGAATCGATAATTACCAACAATTTACCATCAAAACATTTATCGATATATCGAGAAAATATCGATAACAAGAACGAAGCTCGCCCGACAGAATTCTAAAATTATTAGTTATCGATATACACAGTTAGAAGCATAACTGATCGCGCAACACTTTAAATCAGAATAACTTTTTTATGACTCACAATGAAAAACAATAGTAAAAATTGATTTTTACAACTTTTGTAGCTGGGCCATATAACGAATACTTAAAAGATGTGGTTTGTAAACTCGTATAAATTATAAACGTTCTGAAAGTTTCATTGAAATTGGTTAATTGGTTTACTTTACTTTTGATCGTTTATAATTCGTAAACCAATTAACCAATTTCAATGAAATTTTCCGAACATTTATAATTTGTACGAGTTTACAATACACAAAATAAAAATTTCTTACTAGAATTGCAACAAACTGGAGTGAATTAGACATTTATTTTCTTCCCTATTATGTTTAGTAGATTGAGAATAATATGATAGTACGTTTAAATTTTTCTAATATTTTTGCTATTTTATATTACACCCACTCATTTTTGTCATAAATGCATAAAATCCGCAGTCTAGTGATCAGTTATGCTCCTAACTGTAAATAATATAGACTAGACACTGTACATAACTGTTGATGTGCAAAAAATATTTATCGGTTGGTCCTGGACAGAGTAAATGAATTTTTGATCCCGCGTGTCGAAGGGTTTGTATTTTCAATGGTATCGGTGTGTTTCGCAGAGGGACAACCGGGAGAGATCGACAGGATCCGTGTAACAGGATGTTGGGAAACCTCCAAAGGTACTCAATATAAATACGCATGATTATTCGAAACCTCAGATCAAACGTACCTAGAGAAACAGCGGCGGGCGACTGACGGAATAACTAATTTATCAATTCTTCGCTTCGGTTGGCTCCGATACCTATGGCTATATTTGCGAACTCGTGTAAACAGACCTCCGAACTCCCAGGCCATGTTGTCGAGCCCGTCGTCGTTGTGTTTGGCTAAGGAGGACCTCCAGAAACCACCGCTTCTGACAGCAACCTGTAAAATTACGTATTCTCGTACTTGTTCGTTAGAATTGTTTATAACGCGACGGATGCTCGCGCGAACGGCCGCGATAGCTTTCGGACTGCCGAGTAGAAGCATCATGAATATTGCACCATTAGTACAGATTTAAACGTGGATGCTAGAAACTGATTTCTACATGCTCTGTCTACCCTCACATTTTTTAAATACATTGATGTTTCTTTTGAAAACCAAAATGGAAAAATTTAGGAAAGAAAATGTACATAATGAGTAGACTGTGGATCTTTATGCATTTATAATTTATGGCTTCAACAAATGTTCAAAAAATGCTAGAAAATAAAATTCCACAGAATTCAGTTCGATTTTTATTTGTACCAGATCTACAAAGACTACTACCACTGAAAGTAACATTTCACGTGATTTCACTTTCTTAAAAGGACCCCGCACTAAACCACGTGAAATGGGTCCTCAAAAATGGCTGAATTTGAAATATGTTTGGGTCACTGAACAAATGTATGTCAGGCAAAATGTCAAAAAATGGACAGTTCCGTTGATTCAACCCTTCAAAAGCCTGAGGTCAGACCAGCAAGATATCACTCTCGGATCAATGCGAAAGGGTCCTTTGCCTACAAAAATTGAGAATTGCATAAACATCCGCAGTCTAATAATGAGCACATCGTGAAACGATTACAAATATAAAAGTTACTTTAATATCCTGTTGAAATATTGATGTTCCATAGAGATGACAGAGCTTGAGATATTAATATTTTTGAAATGTTTATTTTTCACGCGAGAATTTAACTTTTTGTGCTGCCACAAATTAAATTTTTCCGATATATGCGATGGTGATTTTAAGGGTCGTTTTTTTCCGAGGGAGGGAGAGAGAGAAGCACAGGCGCGCAGTGAAATGCAACGAGAGAGGGAAAAACGGTTTATCCAATCCCTCCCAAAAAATGGTCAGCGCAGTAATGACGCCAATCAGTGTACGTGTCACCATCGCTGGCTTGTAACGGATCGCATTCGGAAATATTGTACGCGATATACGAGATCGTTAGAATAAAAATTTCACGCTCAAACGTGACGTAATAGCCGCGGGTGAGAGCCGTGAAAGTCCATAATTAATAGGTGGGGTCCGGGGAAAGAGCGGCGGGGTGGTGGGGAGGGGTGCGGGAGGGTTGCGGGGGCGTTAAATAAATGAGAAAAACGACTAATATATCCGGCGAGGAAACATATTTAAAATATTTCGCCTCTCGCAACTGAAATAGAGCGCACAAAGAGGCTTTTAATTAAGAAAGTTTTTTAATCCGCGTGCCTGCGAGCTGGATGGATAATGGCGTCTATCGTTAAACGCCATGTAACTGCCAAGTAATGTAAGAATTTAATCACACGTAAATCCGGGCCGATGGAAAATCTTTATGTGGAAACATTGGAAATTCGCCGGGCACTCAAACTTTCTCAAGAATTTCTCGAGATAGAAGCACAAATATGTCGGACAAATAAAACTGCACCAAAAGACAAATTCATTTTTGCAATTAAATAATCGCGTGACAACAGGCTGCTAATTAAATTGAACCACATGAAATTAAAATTAAAAAAAATTGAAATTAAAATTTGCGAAAAAATCTTTACGGTCAAGATCGACTACGAAAGATCATGTGCATACGTTCAGCGTGGCAGACACTGATAATGATAAGCTACAATAATTCTTCCGCAAGAACGCACCGAGCGACGATTAAAAATGTCGACGGCGTTCGAGCCGAGTCGATCGAGTTCGTAATTCTCGGACGAATTGAATGCGAGCTATTTAATATGTAATTTTTCAATAAAAATCCGCCGGGCGTCGGAGCGCCGCGAATTTATTAACGTAATTTTGCGTCCGTGCTGGCAACGCGTCGAAAATTATAATTCACACGCGCACGCACTCGCACTCGCACTCGCACTCGCACACCATACGGGCGCGCCCGTATGAATTTTAAAACGTTTCACGGTTCAATTTCAAATTTTTTAGCACGTAAACGCGATCAGTCCTGCACGTGACTATTATTAATAGGAGCGAGCGTGGAGGGAAAAACGCAGAACACACCGATGTGCACAGTCCCAGCGCAGATTTTACGGTCTGTCAAGACGAAATTTACGACGACCACTCGCGAGGTTGATTCTCGAATTCGATTCGAAACCTTCCGAAACATTTTTAGAGCACTTTTTCATGTTCGAATCTTTTGACAAATTGTAGACGAGCATTCGTCGCGAGTTACATTCACTTAAGCAGTCTTCTGGCGAAGCTAAGATAAAGGTCCACGTGATCGCACTCTGTCCAATAAATAAATAAACAATTCTCCTTTAACGAACCGGCAAAGCAGCTTTCCCATTAGAAACAACAATGTACAGGACAGCTTTAGGCTACGTGTTTGTAATGCGCCTAAAAATATTTACGTAATACACTAATCCCGTCCTTGTTGTGACGCGGAACACCCCTCGAGCGTATTTCGAAAACGCGACGCACGTCGGCCAATCAAACAGCATTATCAACATTCTTTTCTGTACCGAGGCTGCACGGTACACCGTGTATCATTGTTCGCAGCATTGTTTGAAAAAATCGCGTCCCGTGCAATTCGAAAGCCGAACAATCGTTTTATACCACGAATTTCGTTTCGTTCACTGGTGGCTCTAATTACTAAAAATTATTTAATATATTCGTTTCCTCACATTCATCTGGCTCAGCTGCACTAAGATTGAAATACATTTTCATTGAATCTACAAACATTAAAGATCTACTGGGGAGTGTTGATTAAGTCGCAAACGCAGATCTTCTGGTCTCCCAGTGGAACGCAAGAGACAAGTCGAGTATGCTGAGGATATTATAGTCGCCAATTTCATTTGAGGGCGCGAGGAAAAAAAATCGCTGATTGAAAAGCACCGTGTCATGAATGAAACTGTCGTAAGGGGTGGAGACACCCCCGTCGTTTACGACAGTCTACAAAAAGTATCCGCGTTTATTGTACCTAACGCGAAGTCAGAAAATTCCCCGGCGTACTCTCTCTTTCTCTCATTGAAACTTACAGGGAGATTGGCGGATGTTCGATACACGGCTGTGTGTGTTTTTTTACACGTAATCTCGATATGGCGGCGATACCACCCCCTCGTGTCCCAGGCGACTTCCGGCGGGTTAAAAAATTACCGCGAATCCACCCTTGCCCTTTCAAAACGCCTGGCTCTTTACGTGGCTCTCTCGCTTTGCTGCCGACGATGTTTGTTACCCGATGCATTAAGTAATTATAGCATTATTGTGATTAATTGCCTCTCCCGCGATCCGTCTGCCGATGAGCCGGCGTGCGTCGGGAAACGTGCGCGGGTGGGGGCCGCGCGCCTCTCTCCCGACTGAATATTTAGATTAATATGGTAAGAGACGCGAGATACCGTGAATTTGTTGCAATTGTAATTACTAGGCTGCGGATCTTTATAGAATTTTGTACAATTTTTATTTCTTTTAGATCTGCAAAGGCTGTTCCCATTGAAAGTAGGATTTCATTTCATTCCACTTTCTTGAAAGTCTACAGAAATCGGAAAATAAAAATTTTCTTCGTCAATAAGAAGATGCAGGAACGATTAATAACTTGATAATTACATTGGGCCTTGTTAAATCGTCTCAATGATTTTTATGTTTTCATTTGCATCCACCCATTTCTGTTATAAATGCATAAAATCCGCAGTCTAGTAATTACTAATGAAGCCAATCGCTACGATAGCAACGCCGCGGACCAGTATCCGAATTAATAGGGGCGCGAATAATGGAATTTGCAGAGAGAACACAATCCAAAGCTTTGCTTCGATGCAGCATCGTAAAAAAGATGTTACTAATTATTTTCTGGATGTCGAACTACCCCCTGCCCGATACAACAGCATAGAATTTCATGTCGAATCGTCATGATAATGGCGTGACAAAATGATACAGGAGCACCCGAATGGCGCAAAGCTTGGATGCCGGGGCTATAACGCATTCGACGCAGCAAGACCCACGTGATAAAAAATTTAATAAAGCCAAATGAGTGTATTGTTTTACACGGAATTTAATAAATCCCTTGCCAGATGAAACGCGGGGGAAGTTTCCTTCGCGGTCGAAACTATTCTTCCTGCTAAAAATAAAACTAGTGATTGTTGTTCACGTTGTCTTTCGTAGCAGAGATTTCTGCACAACGATCCGAAATGTATTCGTCCCGGTTTCCACAGCGATCGCAGACTTGCGGCACAACAATCGGTATCAATTAATCTTAGAATTATTCGGCTGGTCCAATAAAATAAACGCCTCGAGGGGGTGGAACGGCATTCCGAGGATCAAACGGCATTCCCGGGGCAACGATCGTCTAACGGAGGAGAGGAGCAGTTGCTTTGTTAGAGAAAGCAATGATTCTCGACGACGCGTCGCGTTGCTCGCTGGGTTTCACAAGCTGGAGGGGCTTTCTCTCTCTCTCTCTCTCTCTCTCTCTCTCTCGTGGTAGCGGTAGGCGGGGGTGGTGGTAGTGGCGGTGGCGGCGGCGGTGGTGGTGGCGGGCAGTAATATTTCACGGTAACGGTATTTAGCGGAACCGTCGCGACTGTCATCCGCGATGAAATGGTGGAGGCAGGGAAGACATTAAGCGTAATGAATTACCAGCCGGGAGGAGTAATGTGTCTTAATTACGGGCCCGCGGCACAATAATTATGTAATTAGGCATTGTTTGCCGACCGGCCCCTAATCACAATCCCGATGTCGCAGCCTCGTCACGGCTCGAGGTGCTGCATCGCGTTATCGACCGGCTCCGTTTCAACGTCGTTCGTCTAGGTCTAGACGTCTGTCCAGCTTCCCATGCATCCGGGACTGCTCGACCATAACGCTCGTTCGATTCTATTAGGTCTTCCCATATGTTCATGCCCTGTACCACTCATATTTGTTCGATATTTTTATCCATTGTAAAAATCGCAAAACACACTTGAGATGAACTGACATTAGCCTTGGCCTTTCTTCAGATACTGAAACTGTAAGCGAAAGTACCAAATTGTACCAAATTTGTACGAAATTGGCGAATGAATTTTTTCGGGGCATTCATGACCGCAGACTCGTTCCGCACGCGTTGTCCCGTGTCCCGCAAATTCGGTGCAAACAATTCTGCGGAGTATACAACGCGGTCCTCGATGCTCCAGTTTCGATTACAGTAATAGGGAGAAAGTGGAGGGTTTTAGTAGGTTGAACGGCGCGGCGCGGCGTGTTGGTTATGATGGCAGTAGTCGGGGATGACTCGTGCAGAATGGCTGAGTCTGAAGGCGCCACCCTGACGAGGGAGAGAAAGGACACCTGAACTCGACGTAATCGTTCCCCGTGTCCCGACAAACCATAGGCGGAACAGAAGGAATAGAAATGTAATTAGCGAACTATGTTGCGGCCAGTTTTCCGCGGGTATCCTACGGGACACCTACGTCCTATATTTTATATTCAACGGGAATATACGTATACGTGTACGTAGATACAATACTCGTTCTCCACAGGGAATCGAATTTTCGAGCGTGAAACCGGAGAAACTGGAACAGAGACACTCCAGGGCACGTTAGGGGCGCCAATTAGCAATCTATTAGGTAATCCCTTGTTTTTTGGAGGATTGAGCGAACCCTGCGAATATCGCTGCTCCGGAAGTATTGTATAATGACATGACGCAATTGTAAAATTTTGTGAAACTGACTTTATTGTGTTCGCGGGCTCAAAAATGCATTTATGTACCAGATGTTTGTAAATCGACATAATTGTACCTACAAAATTCGCCACCGGCTTTTCTTTTGCTTGTCCTGTAAAATTTCAATTTTTGCAGTTGTGTCATTATACTTCCGGAGCAGCGATATGTTCGATAAAATTGTATTTTTGTGCGATTGATGAAATCAACGTGCGGGAATGTTTATATTTGTTGATGGTATACCAAGGTACAAATTGAACTAAAGAGGAACGAGGCTTGAAACTGTTATAGTGATCGATCTCGGAGCGATAATGCGTCGAAACGAAATAAAAGGGAACGAAACGGGGACCGGTTAGCAAACTCTGAAAATATGCCATTAAATCGCGTAAAGATCAAAGCGAGTTTCTTGGCTCGGGATTCATTTGGCTGGCCAAGCTCCCTATAATCGCTAATTCCTCAAGATCGATTGCTCGATCGATGCTAGACCGATTTATACGAGCCTCGGCCAAGGACCAACGCAGACCAAAAGCGATAGAAATGTACGAAGCGTAACGACCAAACGCGAACTGCTAGACGATCCCTCGATCCCGTTAAGACGGCCGTTTGAGCAACGAACGTAATAGATTCGTGGGTGGTAGCCACCACGGAGTTCATGAATCAGACATAAGAAGCCCGATAGAAAAGTTCCAGCCGGAACGGCAAGAATGAGCCCTTTGCCTCGCATAATGGCCGAGGAATTTATGGTTGATTTATACACCCGCAGCAAACGTGGAGTATGCTTTCGCGAGGCCACGCTGATCGGTCATTTCTCGTTTTCGAGTCCGAAACTGAATGTGGTACAACGAGGAATTGCCGATTGAGTAATAACTTCCTCTTCTCGGATGTCAACAAGACGTTAGGCGTGGCGGCGTACGTCTTGTTCTCAAACTTCTTAAAATGAGCTCCTTGCCTTACAATTTCGTGTCAGACTCGTGATGAAGATTTTGAACAGAGTCTAATAACTATGTATGTTAGTAATCTCCTTATTTAAACCAAGATGAAATTCTATTTTGCTTTTGTTAATGTATAGTTATTGAAGAACATGTAGGCATACAAATAGATATCAATTTTCTCCATTTTTAGGAGATTACGAACTACAAAGAAAGTCCTAATCACTGACACCGTAAAATAAATTGTAGGGCAAGGTGTTAATAATTACATGACGATCCACAGAATCGTTATTGCGCGTCGCCGCGCTGCTTTCCGAGCAGAAAATTCTGGCACGGGTAATCGAATGCAACATTAGGGCCAGCTACGTTGAATATATCAATCAGAAATGCTTCCAAAACGTTCGGAGCCAAGGATTGGTAGATGGGGATGATCAATCGAAATTGCAACCCTCATTGAACAGAATCCAAGTTTACGATCGAGACATTGCCAGCATATTAACCGGGGGAAGCAGACTTCGGATTCTCCGTGACCCTGTTCAAAATAAAATGTCGTTCCTTCGAATACAGTTCCTTAGAATATCATCAGTAGACTGCGGATTTTATGCATTTATGGCTAAAAAGGGTACGTACAATTTAAAGCAGTGGACATGCATGTATTAGTTTCGGCTTGATAAGATAATTAAAAGAAGAATACAATTTCTATTTGGCTCCTGTATCTTGCAATCAATCGGAACATTTCTTATTTTATATAAAGATCCGCACTCTAATCATCAGAATGTTTAAAATCGTAATTTTCTTCGATCGTTCTCTTGATATTCTAAAATGTCTGAAAATTGCTTCATGCGTTTCGGTTATCACGCGAGTAATTAATTTCATAGGATGCGTGATGTCCGTAACGGAGAGGTTAATTAACTATAATACACGTGTAGGAACGGGGAGAGATCATTCGCTACGCGAATAAAAGGAGCATCGAACAAGTCCTGGCCGCGTTTTCCCGATAGCGTACCAATTTTTCTATGGGAATTTATGGCTCATTAAGAGTCGCCGGACAGGCCAGCACCGAAACATAATCAGGCGTGTTGCTTGCGCGTATTTAACTGCGCAAACTGGTTTGCACGGATTAGGCCGAGCATGTAGGACCGTCTAAATACGCCGTGTTGCCCGTGCGTACTGAACTGCACAAACTGGTTTGCACTCGGGTCCGCAGCTCTCCTGTAGCCTTAACTCTGCAAACCAGTTTACGCAGTTATTCCTCGAGGAATAATTGAGCGTGTAGGCCTCGGTTTGCGCTAAATGAGATAAGGAAATAAATTAGAAAATGGGATATACCGAGGCCCGTTCGTTACAAGACGGTGCCCGCGTAATTTATCTTAATTAACAGGACCCTTTTTCGCTCACGGGCCCACGAGTGTTCTACTTCACTGAAAACGGAAACGATTTGCATCGGCCCGTAATTATTAACTGTTATTAACGACACCGGAGATCCTTTAATACGATTGTCACGAACCGGCGGAGTCGCCTTGGGAACTTGTTCCAATGTTACTCCGATCGACGTTCCTCCGGTCCTCGTTTTGCAAACGTTTTTATCCGCGAAATCGATGGAGAGGAAATGGGGGACGCCGTTTGCACGGATTCTATTACCATTCTAATAATTGGACACATTTATTAGTTGATGGAATTATTGTTGTATTTTCGTTTCGATTTTATTGTAAAATTTTGAAATATCTATGGTACATGGCTGAACACTTTTTAATGGACCCTTCAATAGCAACAACAACTTTCATTGGGAACTAACAAGTCATCCTCAATAACGTCATCTAACACATTCATTTCAGAATGTAACGCAAAAGAAAATTTCTATGCTTTCTTATGGTACAGCACAATTATTGAAAATCGTATAAATAGGCTTCCGGTAGGTAAAGTGTTAAGAAAGACACAGTAAAACTATGTGTATAAAAAAATTGAATTTCTAATGTTTAATAAACAGAAATTGCATTAATTTCAAATTGTGCTATCTTTTCGTGTCGGAGTGTATGTGCGGCAACGCAGTACAATTATCGGAAATATCCGACTTGTTCTTGATGATAAAAAAGAATCTTAAAGGAAAACATTATTTTCGATTCGAGTTCGCCGCAGCCGAGTAAATAAATAATTATTTAATTGCACGGGTGTAAGATCCGTGCCCGTCGAGTCGTGGCTAAGCCGGTATCAGTGTCTCCGGCAAAGTAGTGTTATTTCACGGATAGGCAAACACGGGTTACTTTGCGGAGGGGCGGGGTCTGATACAAAGCCGAATCTTAATCCGGAATCCGACGATGCTCGGCTGGTAAGGCGGCGAATATGGCGAACGATGTAAATTTTGGAATAGAGCGGAACGGTTTGCGCTTTGGATGACGCGCGGCTCGGTGGATCCGTGGAAATACCTGCTGGAGAAATCTGTGGGGCCCGTGACACCCGTCCTCTCTCTCACTCTCTCTCTCTCTCCCTTTCTCTTTCTGGTGTTTGTCTTGCGTTTTAGGTGACTCGATTCCTCTGCTTACGTTTCCGCCGACTCCTGGGTCGGGACCTCGGCTTAGGAATTTGATTTCCCGCATAAATATTAATGTCTCGTGATCACCGCGACCCCACGACAACCACACCGGAAGTCATCGTCGCGTTGGCGCGTCGTCGCGTCGCACAGTGGTCCGAAAACGCAATGTTACTGGCCAATAGTAAATTTTCGAATTTTTCGAAATGTTGTTTTATGCAAAAAAGGCTAAGTTAATTCCAACAAAACACGGACAACAAAAAGAAACTTGAAAAGGATAAAGAATATATTGAAAAACAAGCTTTTAAATAAAATAACCAATTATTACATAAAATTAAACAAAATTATACAAAATTAAAATAACCAAAACTGCAGGTCTCACGAGTTAACTCGGACGAGTGCGTTAAGTGGTTAATTATCCATTTCAGATATTTGTGTAATCGAGGGTAACGTTGACGCTAAAAATGACATTCTGATTTTTGGCGAGTAAATTCAGCCTTGCGATCCACATTCTTGCAACCAGTGCTCGGAACGGTGCCAGAACTACGTAACTGTTTAACGCTAGAATGAATTACTAATTACGGTAACTGTGAAAGAAATCAGGCAAGGGGTTAACACGATACTTCACCGAACGATCATCCCAGAATGGTTCATTTGCTCTCGTGGTACGTATGAGGGTATAATCGAATGAAGAGCCGAGCATTCAATATCCCGTAATGAAACCGGAGTCTTCGTGGCGGTCTTCATTTTCTTGACACTTCAACGATTACATCCGGCCAACGACAGGGGGTGGCTACGCGGGGGTTGGTTGGTTTGCCATCGTCCTAAAGACGGATGGCGCAGCGAACAGGGGGTTGGAAGGGGAGAGAGAGAGAGAGAGAGAGAGAGAGAGAGAGAGAGAGAGAGAGAGAGAGAGAGAGAGTGTGACACAATGGCACCGGAATTATTCATAATTTTCGCAAGTTAGTTTAATAAACTTAAAGCGAAGGTGAGCATTCATCAGAACCGCGCGGCGAGAGAACCGTGGCTCGAGGGTAAGGAAGGAAAGGGGTTATAAATACGTCGCGAAGACACTCTTTAGCCGGCGAAGAGGGAAGAATGAGGAGGGAAACCGGAGGAAAGGGGTTAGTTACATACACCTCTCGGCCGGGCCCTGATTTGCATGTCTAAAGCGCGAGTTTAACATCCACCGAGTGTCGTGGTCCCCTCCAACAGAGAGAAACAGAGAGAGAGAGAAGAGGGAACGGCTCATTTAATCGCGGAAAGAAATCCTCCTGGCTAAAAACTGGCAGAGGACCTTGAGAGACTGCGAGCTTATAGTGACCGAGTCCCTTTCATTCACGAACGATCAATGTCCGGAATTTTTCCTCCATCTTTCTTTTGGTACAGCACAATTATTGAAGACCTGTGCACACGATTGTTGTACTATTTTTTTAACGAAATTATCACGGTTCAAATAGAGACAATTTTTTGAGAATGGGAAATTCAGCGTTCAAAAACACATTTTGGATCCATTGTAGCTCTTCGACACACGATCACGTACGGTTAAAATAATTCAAAGGGTTAATAGTGTGCGTACCATCAACGTGGTATGTAGTATGGGATCTCTATCACGGAAGCCAAGATCTCTTCAGAAGCATTTTTCCCGGCGTCTCTGTCGTTCGGATACACCGCCGCTTCCATTGAATATGTATACCAGTGATCCCGGCTAAAGCGAAAATAGAGATTTCAAGGGATAAAGTGGTATTGATTTATGGTGGTTCCCAAGCGCGTCTATAGTCTACGAGGTCGAAATAGGTACCGTGAATCGTGGTTTGCGGGCTAGCGTGGCTGTGATATGAAAGCGATATTTTTTTCGCCTAGATCCCTTCTTTGTTCGGCCGAAATTTACGTCTACGATTGAACGAATCGATAAACGAGAGCATTAATAATTCAATTGTAATTCTGCACAACTCTGTCCAGGTCCTACCTCTTCAATCATTCTCTAAGTAGCAAATCAAACAAAAATTCAATTTCATTAGTTTAGTACAAACAGAATTCTCAACCCTTTAATAATTTATTTAATATGTGTAGCAAGCTGAACACAATACAACAGTACTTCTAAATTCTTCTAATGTTTCTGCTGTTTTAAATTACGCTTATTCATTCTCGTGATAAATGCATAAAATCCTTCGTCTAGCTGTGATATATGAATACACGTCACCAGTGTGGACGGAACAATTGTTTAAACCGGCCGGCGAAAGCATTGTTGTCGTCGCGTGTTAACTTCGCGAATTAAAGTCGCAAGCAGCGCTAGACGCAAAGAAGGAATTCCGGTTATTTCGTATTCGCGGCGTCTCCGAGAGTGTAGGTGGATTACTTGATGAAACGAAATTCACTTTATGGAAGGACTCGGTAACTTTCGCGTTGGATTTGGTCGGCAGCAAATGGATGTAGGGAGTTCACCCTGGTCGGAGAGCGAGAGCGAGAGAGAGAGAGAGAGAGGGAGGACTTTTGTAACTTTTATTTCAAGAGAGCTAACTTTTGTTTCCATAATGTATTAACGCAAACGTTTTAACGCGATCGAACCTAGAGGACAGTTTGAAATGTGTATCTTTCTGGATCCCGGTATATTGCCACTCCTCCGACAGCCGCGACGAATGAGGCGAGAGAGAAAATTGATTGCGCGATGGAACTCTGTAATGTGTTCGCCGTTCCTCGTCAGACTTTTGTCGCCGAGTGTACCCCGCGTAAACACTCGAATTTCTCGCAATTTTTCATTGCAGGCAAATTTTTTTGAAAATGCTCTCAGAAAAACTTTGTATCGTAAAACAAAATAAGAAACGGGAGCACAACTGGTTTCTTCGTTTAAAAATTTTATTATGGCCAAATTTTTGTAATTTCTTCACTGTTCCAAACTGCATGTACTCGTTTCTACAGAAATGCATAAAACCCGCAGTCTACTTATCAATTATTTACCATTGCATTTATTGTTTCCCACTGTGTGAATTTAATATCACCGGACAAATTCGAGCCAAGTGTTGACAAATTACGAAGAGGTGTCTGCGTAGTAGGAAATAAAAAATGTCTTGTCGTTTACATGGTAGTTGGAGGTTTTGTCACGGGGAAACTACGAACCGGGTGGAGTGTTCTCGATGAAGCTGAAGGTGGGAAGAGAGAGAGAGAGAGAGACAGAAACAGGGGCGGCTGGGATTTATGTCTCGAGTAATATTACTCTTAACCGTAGCTTATTATGGAAATTTCCTTAAATTGTCGGTTGCCTTCGCGGAGAACAATGCAAACAGAAAATGGATAATTATTGGACTGTAAATTGCGGCGGGCATTCGGTAATTTATGTTAATACCGATCGTAAAGTAAATTCCAGTGTGCCGCACGACTGAAAGCGAGTCCCGGAGTACCCGAAGTACCCGGTTGGAAGTACTAAAAACTGTTCGTTGTACACCGTGTTCTCGCTCTGTTTCCTCTTTATTTTTTCACCTTCTTCTACTTCTTCCTCCTCTTCTTTTTCTCCCCCCTCTCGGCCCTCCCCCGCCTGATCGCGATCTCTTTAACCGGTGTTAAAATAAATGGGACACGGTTGATCGTTCCTTTCCATTAACTCGCCTGAAACGGTTCGAAACTCGATTATCGTTCGCAGATCGATCGGGATACGTTAATTCGGTTCATTATGACCGATAGTCGGTGGCAATTTCGAACGCCTCGAAATTAGAGGCTACGGAATGTGTGTGTGTGTGTGTCTGTTGTGTTCTGCTAATTCGCGATCGGACTATCTTATAATCACGATCCGATTTGACTTCGGTTTTAACGCGAGATTCGAAACTCGAGCGACAATTATATTCATCGCTTTCTTGAGTAAACATTAATTCCTGACTCTTATAACTAATTAAATGTGACTTTCTTCTAAATTCAATATTTTATCATACAGAAATGAATTTACCGAATAATTCACAGGAATGCAACTTTGCGATATCTGTAATCGTAGAGAAAGTGAGGAACACAGACACAAAGGAGAACGAAAATGCAAAATCAAATTGCTGAAAATTGTGCGAAAAAAGGTGAACACTTAAAACGATATAATCATTAAAAAAGAGCATTTGTATTCGCATTTTACGCGAATCTAGCACGATACCCAATTGAGAGAGCCCCTAAGCAGAGTTAGGAACGAGCAGCGAACGATATCGCGTTGAACGGGATAAAATCCGTTGGAAACCAGTGGAAAAATCAGAAAGACCTCGGCTGGGCCGGACAAGAGAGAGCGTTGCGTGGGACAGCTCGTCTTCCTCCATTGACAGGTTGCCAAGCGGATCATACCGCGAGCAGCATCGTTTTTGACTTCTCCGGTCCGACAGTCCGGCAGAGGTAACTGTCAGTGCTTGTATCCGTGTGTCGGTGGTGCTCTTACCGTGGCAAAAGGGTTGGCCGGTTACGTCGATCGCAGCCGACGATCGCAATTATCCGGCAGATAACGATTCCCGGAGGGCCGGCGCTAATTAATATAACCGGCGACGATTCGTTCGCGATTGACAGGAAAATGCTTGGGATCGAGTTGCCGGGATCCGCGCGGCACGGCGCGGCGCGTTTAGGGCACCGGGGGGTTTCGGCCGTAGAGGGAGCCGCTGCCTCGCCAACAAAACGCGCGGAGTTAGGGGAACACGAGGGCGAGGTGTGGCGAAGGGGGCAGAGTGAGAGAGGGGGCACGTGGTGGCTGGGGGCTCGCAATTTGTCAGGTGACAGCCGAGAGACTGGAATAAATGGACAATTACACAAATACAATGTTTGACGTCATTTCAATGACGCGAGAGACACCTGTGATTGATTGTTAATTGCCTCGGTTTGTTACCCCCGACCGGCACGCGTGCGGGGGCGGCCGTGCGCGGGGGTGGCCCCAGGGTGGCGAGCAGAGGTAACAGGGTGGGCGCGAATAATTTAATTGAACCGATCGATCGCGCGACCTGTTTTCACCGCTTTTTCCGCTACTTTGCCACCGTCTGCCACCCCCCCCCCGTACCATCCGCTTCTGTTCAACCCCCGCCGCCTTTCTTTTTATTCAAATCGAGCGCAACGTCCGTCTTCGCACGCCCCCGCTGCTTTCGAATTCCACGTTCCCCGTTACCCCCACGGTAGGAGACGACAGGGGACGATAGGTCCCGATAGGGGACGCGTTCTCCTCTGCCACCCCCGTCGCTGACGCGGGACGTGTCTCGACTCGAGACAAGGACCGCGATAATGATGTCGATAAGTGCCGGGCATTTTGATACTGGTACCGCTCTTTTTTACTCTTCACACCCCTGCGACGTGAGATGGGGGTGGAAGTGGAACATGATCCGCGGAAAATGAAAATGTTGCTATTTATTGTTCGCCGGGAATGTGAAATTACTATTTTAACATCGACCATCGTGTGTATTCTGTGAGACTTTGTTATTCGAAATTTGTTTGTAGTGGTCTGTGTAGGCTTGAATTAATTTGCGACTGTTAAAGTATTAATAGGGGAACAATGAATGTTTGCAACGACTTCTAAAGAATTTTGAAGAGCTGTTTGTTTTATCCTGCGCACTGGAAACTATTGTTTCACCCCCAACTAACATATTTATTCTGTAAAGTTGTTTTATTTACTTGTCATGGGGGGGGGAGGGGTATAGATAAACAAACAAAAGCAATAGTCGTAAAATTATCTCTAGCAGGAAGCATCGAAATAATTTTTGTCACGGAGTCATCCACTTCCAGTCAGAATTTCACGGTATTTCCTTTTTTTTTCCTTCTCGGCTGCTTCCGGGCCGAAAGTTACGACCGCGGGAACGAGCGTAGGAATTTCGCGACCGACATTTCAGTGGACGTTGGGCTGAATGTTTAAGAGGAACATAACTTGGCGGCTAAGAGATAAATAATAGAAGGGTCGTAAAGCGTGCGGGGTGGATTTAAAAGATACCACGAAAATTATTCGGTCCCCATTGGGAACGGGAATACAGCATCGCGCGCGTGAGAGAGCTAGTTCGATGGAAATATGGCGGCGTCCGTGAAACAAATGTTTAATTTCCGAAATGAGTTATCAATAACGGGTGTTTCCAATGGGAGCGAAATTTATTAGCGGACTCTTTGTTTGGTTCTCTGTTGATTCGCGCGGATGAAAGTTTCGGTCGCGCGTAATTACGAATTATCTGAATAAATTATACAATTATTGTTTCTTGCTTCATTTCCCAAGTATATCGTTCCCGGTTGCGTTTCGTTGTTTGTTCCACCGTGAAAACGCTTCTGTGTCTGGTGGATCCTGTGTCTCCATGGATTTTATACTGTCCACCTGTTATTTTTGTTAAGGTTCCTCTTCATTAACAGGTTGAACATTTTTCCAATGTCCTAAAGGGTTGATACAGCTTTTGGTCGACAGTGTACAAGGCTGATAATGAAGATGGAACATGTCTAACTTGATCGAAAGACGAAATAACTCGCAACGAGGAAGAATGAGCTCGTATCGCGCATAAGTCATCAAATCACGGAGCGATGAATCCGAGCGGGTAAAATCGTGTGTTCAACTATTTTCGTAGCTGTAATTTACGCGTAATCTTCTGGTTGGATCACGGCACGCGAACGGGTAATGAAAAGTTCGTTTCACGCGCGATTACGCCCGCGCAATTCTTGCCGCACACGCGTGCGTGAGGGAGATCTCTAATCGTTCATAATTTCTCATCTTTTGTAAAAAGCTTCGTCTACAAATACATAGAAACCGCAGGTACGCGTTGAACAGTGTAATTAATGGAAACTGACATTTTTATCGGGAATTACTCGCTCCATTCTTCCTCACTTTTTCCTTGAGGGAACCATTAAAAGCACCATATTTTTTTTGCACCCAAGAAATTTATTCCAGATTTTCGACTTACTTTTTTTAGTGTACCGCGAGTGGAGAAGTGGAAAAGAAAATGTTTTTGGTTGCTCGGAGGTTAAGAGAAATGTCGCGAGCCAACGGGGTTGAAATCGGGTAAATTAATTCGCCACGGCATCGCGTTAGAATGCATTCGCCTGGGCTAACTTCGTTAAGAACGTATCGACTCGCCGCGGCAGAACCGCGCAGCTGCTCGATTAAAACTGCCAAACGCACGTTCCCGGACCGCCGCCGCCCCCGGGGCTATCTTTCCAGAACGTTGATATCAGACGCTTATAACCGTGTAAATTAAAACTTTTCATCGCGCAATGGAAACTTTTTCATCGGCGGCGAGGGGGAAACGCACGCAACGGGAAACACCGTCTCGGTCCTCGCCCCGTTTCGATCGCGATCTCTTCCCATTATCTACAGCATTGCACTAATCAAAATACGCCGTTCCGTTTGCAAAAACAACGGCGACCGCCTCGAAAATTAAATAGGACTTTCGGGAAGAAATCACTTAATTGAATCTTGCATAATAAAAAATGTGGGTAATTAAAATAAATGCAATTGGCAAGAAATGATAGTTGCATGAAAGTTTAACATTGGGCAACTTACAATTGATGTGCACACTCCATAAAATTAATAACGGTGAATAATGAAGGACATGATTGATTCGGACACTCCATAAAATTCGTAATGGAGAACAATGAAGAAATGCAAAATAAAAAGGTGGTAATGGAGACACAATTCGTTCGTGCATTTGATAGAATTAATAATGGAGAACAATGAAGGGAATGAGCAATAAGAAGGTGGCGATACAGCCGAACAAAGTGTAAGTCTCGCGAAAAAAGTATATCGTTCCTTCGAATCGTCCCGTGCTCCATCAAGAGAGGGCCGGCCACGCCATAGCTCATTTCCTCCACTCATCCTACGCACCCCATTACACTAATGTCCCCGCATTTATTCACGCTGAAACCGCTTTCGTTCACGCGTTAATTTTCTCCGGCAAAATAAAATCACGCGAACCGATAAATCCTCCGGTGTGCCGGGGTGGGCCAGGCCAGGGTGGGGTGGTGGGTCTGAAAAAGGGGGGGAACACGCGGCCCCGTTACACCGTATGCATTTAATTTCCCATTAAAATGCATACACACGGCCACGTTTATTTACCAGCCGACTACAATTTCGACTTCTACCGAGCTCCTGCCGCGTTATTACGTATATAAGCAGCGCTGGCGATCGGCTGCACGGTAGAGCGTAGACGAGCGGACAGGCGTATGGAAAACGATGGGGTACACAGAGAGAGAAAGAGAGAGAAATAGACTTGGGGAGAATGACAGAAAGAGAGAGAGAGAGAGCGTACGAGTTGCGAGCATACACTCTCATCCATAAGTCGTCGGACACTTGTCGAATTGAACGAGAAGTCCCAATTCAAGTGATTAGTCAATCATCCGAGAAAAATGTGACTTGGGAATTTTTTGTAAAACCGAGCATCCAAGTTTTTTACTGCAAATTATTAGACACTTGCCGATGAAACGAATTGAAGTCCGAATAAGGGTGCGTTTAATGAATTTTCTGGATGGAAATTTCTGGAAAAATGAATGGACCGTTTCCCTGAACGAATGTCCAAGTTGAAAGTATACGTGTTGTACTACTTATGGTAATATTTGTAGTGCGAAATATTAATATTAATATTAAAGTACCTATGTGGGGAAACTTACCAATATTAGACTAAAAGATTAAATACGACAGCGGAAATCTTTCTATTAGGTTTTTATTCTAAGTTTTGTATCGAAATATTCTGTGAATTCGCTCTGCACCTTAGGAATGAAACAAAATGGAACTTAGAATTCTTTCAAGCATCGAGACCGTTCCCCGAGATTTCATATTTGTGAATAGAAATTATGTTATTGCATTTTCATTACATAATTTGTACATAAAAATAAATTCCATTGTGCTATGATACTACAATATACATAATAATAATTACAAGTGACAAAATTGTTCGAAATATTTTCCCTACTAACGTAAATTACGTTTTGTAGAGAAGAAAGAAGTGTCCGGATACGTTTGAGCGGTAGTGTATATGAGGTAACACAAGTTTGGTGAACTTATTTTCAACAATTAATTCCTGTGCGCGCAGGTCGTTTCGCGGAGTCGTGACGCAATCGCAATATCCATTTTCCGAAAGCGATGCAAGCGGCCTCAGACTTCTGGCCGGTAGTGTACATCAGAGATTCCTAGGCACGCCGGCAAACACAGATAGTGCGTCAGCGTGTTAATGGAGCTATCAGTCAACATACACGGTTGAGCGACGTCTCAATCAAACACCGATGCACTCCTGACCTACGTTACATCAGCGGCCCTGTTTTCCCGTCGCGTTCGATTCAGCATCGAGCGGATTCGCCGTGCGCCACCTCTTACCTCATTATACTCGGTGATTACGATCTCCCTGGGCTTCCCTCGCCGGTAATTAATGCCGGATTCTGCTAAGTTTTAATTGGTTGATTTGGACCCGAACACCTCGGCAACTATTGTAATTCCGAGCCAGCTCGCCTGGAAACGAATCTTTCCGTTCGATATTACCGGCGCGGCTCTTGTCTCAGCCGTACATCGCGTTTTTCAGCATGGCTTCACTCTGCTGTGGTCGGGACATGATCCTTGTACACTTATGGCACTGACGAATTTGTTGATGAACAGGCAAATGTGTTTTACGAGAAGTATTGATGACTATGAATTTTATGAAGAAAGTCTGCGGGTGAAGTGTGAAACAGAAGATTAAATGGGTAAACTTTACTTTACCGGACTCAAAATTAGTACCTTTCTCCTACTAATTATGATGTATTTGGTATGTAATCCAGTAGATTTATACCCGGCGCGGATGCAGGTCGAAGTTTCGATCCTAATACGATAATTCGTAGGAGAAAGGCACAAATTTTGAGTCCGGTAAAGTAAAGAGCAGCCGAATAAATGCTTTCGAGAATATTGAAATATTATTTTCAATCGTCGTGTAGGATGCTGTCCGAGTGTCGAAGGGTGAAAAAGTCAGGGCGAAATTCATTTTCCGGGTTTGCGTATCGCAGGGACCGGTTCCGTCTCTCGTTTAATCGGTCGTGTTTCACCGTCGCCCTTATTATCCGATTTTCTAAATTCGCCGAGACTTTTCCCTGTCAAATTAATTAATTCATATCCTCGATTCGGAGAGAGCGGCCCCCGTTTAAAGCCGACCCTTGCCAATTTTCTTTCCACGTTTCCCGTCGATGATTTCGACCGGTCGCCATCTATCCGTGGATATCTCTCCCTCTCTCTTCAGCGTTGAGCGAAAAGGAATGAAAACACGTTAGAGAGAGAGAGAGAGAGAGAGAGAGAGGGAGTGCGGGAGAGAGAAGGGAGGGAGGACATCCGTCGGGGGACGAGTTGTCCGGTATGCAAATTCGTTTTATTGTCGCGGCACAGAGAGTCGACCAGACGTGGACCCGTGTAAACGGCCATCTTCGCTACCCGCCTTAATTTCATTCATGCCCTCTGTACCCTGAGGGTGGCCACCCCCGCGCCGCCATGCCCTTGCCCACCCTCTTTCCCCGCTTTAATTACTGCCAATTGCCCTTGCCGCACGCGAATTATGTCATTTCCACATGAGCAGCACTTTAGCGAAATTTTCGCTAGCTAGTCAGAAACGAGACGACCGCGGATCCGGGAGCTTTTCTAGTCCCTCTCTCTACTTTTCACCGAGACCCACGCACCCCCTTGCACCTACCCCCTTCGCCCCCTTTTACACCCACGAGCGCAGTCGTCGAGGCTCTCCTAACCGAGCCCCGTCCGTGCCCTGTCGTAATAAGGGAATAATTAATTAACTGCACTTCCGTGCTTCGTTTTTGCGCTTCAACCTTCCCCGGGAATAAAATTTATGTGTATCCGGGAACCTTAATTAAATGTACAATTTGACGGAACTACTGTATGGAAGTTTATGTTAATTTGCGAACGTACTTGCCCCCGCTTGCTGGGACCACGCGACCTCTTTCACCACTCCATCTGTCCTCGTCGCCGAATTTCTCCTTCATCCGGGAGCTTTTAATTAACGCCCAGCAATCGACAGCTGCTTTACGTGCCGTGTGTTAGGCCTCCCGTGTAATAAGCATATTTCGACAATTCGAGGACAATGCGTATCTCCCGTGTGAACACGTTGCTTCTCGGCCGACCTCTTTCGCTTTCGTGGCTGATGCATTATTCATTACTGTGGGTTCATGATGGTGGGTCTTTATGCATTTATAGGAAAATTGAGTAGATGAAATTCAAAATTGTTGGAAAATTTTTAAAATTGAAGATGTCAATATATGATTTTTCTTCTATTGAAATCATTAAGGGAAGAAATTGCATTCAATTTGGTTTCTATTTCTTGCAATCGATGCAGACAATTTCTATTTTCCATGAAGAACCGCAGCCTATTCGTCACTTTCGAATATGGATGCTTGTAGTTGCTATATTCGGAAGATTCGAGGTACGATTGCTGAACTAACGGTGAATTTTCATCTAGTGAGTTTACGACACTTTTTAATATTGCAGTAAAATAGTCTTAATATCAGGAGAATGATAAAAATAATTTTATCTTGGCAAGCTCGAGGCTGGCGGCCATGTTTACAGCCCCTGTTCAAATTGTAACGTCGTGACAGTCATTTCAATATTCCATACCACAATCGTTAATAAATTTTCGCGTGTCCCCGGCGGTCTTCAGGCAACGATCGGCAGCAGAGTGGACAGCCAGCGGTGGAAACGCTGAGCGACCGTCGATTTTTACCACTTTTTGCTTTCCGCTCATTGAAAACCATATTTTACGAGGTTTGTCACGGTAATGCAGCATTTCGAAGCGCGCGGCGGATGAAATAAGGCGCGGACTTGTGTTTTTTATCCGCGGCCCGGCTACAAATCAGAGCTCCGCGCGACCTGTGTAGTACGGAGACTAGCGGAATACTCGTACGAGAATAACACCGCTAATGGAGAAAAATCACCCAGGTATGATAACATGCCTCCGTACTAATGCAATACACGATGCTACAACTGCCGTTACCGGTCGCGCCAAAAAATTTCCTTGTTTTTTCTCGTTTTTTTTTTCGTTCACCCTTTTTCGTCGTTCCCTCCCTCTCTCTCTCTCCCTTTTTGCCTCTCTCTGTTTCGAAAAACAAAAAAAAAAGAAAAAAAATCCCGCGGACACGTCCGCGCGCGCCCGGCACGCTGAAAAAACCCGTGCTAAATTTTAGGAACGTCGCGTTGCCCCGTGTTCGATTTTTTCCCACCCCGAAATCTATGTGGACAAGGATCTAAACCGTTCCTCCGATGCGCGACAATAATTCGCGACACTCGATACCCGATGTACCGGCGATCTTTTTCACCGGGACATTTTTGTAATAACAAACGGCCGCGAATAATGTGCAGTCAATTGTTTCCAAACGCCGGGAAATTATTTACGAATTATTCAACGAATTTAGGAGATGAAGCCAAAAATCCAAAAATGTTTTCAAAAGAGTTGCTCTAGGAAAATCATCCGGAACATAATCATTTCTTCCTGGCCGATCTCTCGCGAGGGGTAGTTAAATGCTACCGTAAGGAAGAAAGGGTGAATATAAGCTGAATCATGCATCTAAAGTTTGTGGAAAACCGTCCTCTCGAGCATTCAGGATCGAGAAGGTCTTCAAATCGTCGCGCCAGGAAGATCAACCAGGAAGATAATTGATTTGTCCGTCGTGGATCCTTGAGGAGGGGTAGTTAAACGCTAACATAAGAAGGAAAGGGTGGACAAGCTGTATCATCCGGTCCGTTTGTCCTTGCTGGCCCGACCCTGGTTAATACGATTGATTTATCCGGAATGGCAAGTGCATGGTGGCCATCCATCCAGCAGGAGGGATCGGGTGACCCGATTTTCCAGGAAATTAGCTCCTCCCAGGGACCTCGCTGTCGAATTCGAACGAGTCCACTCCGGAGAACCCTTCATCTATTTTTTCGCCCACTTTAGAAGCAAAAATCCGACGGGCTTTCTTCCTACGATTAAGCGTCGCGCGCGCGCACGACACAGGGTTGAAACGGGGTTGAAACAGGGTTGAATGGAGACCAGAGAACCCTGGAGATCTTTCGAATTGCTCGAAATCGAGAGACGTGAAACTTTTATGGGGCTTCCCTTCAGGGGGCCTGGTTGGAAACGAACCGGCCACGCTGACCGTTCCATGGGAACCCACCCCCTGACGCGTTTAATAACTCCGAGGGGTGGCTGCTACGTATGTCAGTAGCAAGGGGTAATTCCATCACACGGAATTACGCTTCTTTCCGTCCCTGCTTACATTTCCTCCTCTGCGTAACATAACTTTTCGGTATTCTGCCAGTTTCAACCCCATTCCTCCCCGAAATAGTTGCTTGAAAGATCGTAAGTCTTACGAAAATATACGAAAAAGTCGGATAAAAATAAAGAAAATTGAATTATCATGTTATCAGATTGAACCACTCTCAAGTTACGTTATCTCGGTATGAAAAGAAATAGCGTGCTCGACAAAACAGAGCCGCGGTGGATTAGGATCGAAATAGCTGTTCCACCATAATAATTTTGTCACTTTCAGACTGTCAGCGATAGTGACGCGAGATTTACGATCCATTAGAGGGGGTCGAGCGAAAACGGCGAAAAAGGTCAAGTGGGTTCACGGTGGCAGGTAACAGAAGGATAACGCGATTAACCGGCCAAAAATTTCATTGGAAATAAAACACGATGAATGTGTTTTTAGCTTTTCCTTCCACCCACTGGATCCACCGCAAAACCGGCGTGCCCATAATTTGCATAATTGACGTTAGCCGACCCGGGCTTAAATGATATGTCCAGAGACTTTCACAGAGAACCTTTCAGTCAATCACGTCCAGCAATTTGATTCCGCTAATTAAATCCGTATTTCAGTTCATTTTTTACGCTCGTTTAAAAGCCAGACGGCATAAATCGCCAACGGGCCGGAATTAGTCTAGCCTTTAAATAGGTCCGGGCCATTTCGTTTCCTCTCGATTTCGAGTTTCCTCGGGAGCAGATGGAATTCGAACCATTGTTTCAGTCAAAAAACCTATCGATATTAGTAGACAGCGGATTTTATGCATTTATGACAAAAATCATTCGGACTAATTTAAGACAGTAAAAACATTAGCATTTCGCCCCAGTTTGCTGCAATCAAACAATTTTTATTTTGATGTTTATCAATTGTTTAACACGGACAAGACTTTCAGAATATCGTCGGAAACAGAAACAAAATTCAAATGTACTTCTGCTGTTAATAATTGTATTGTAAATCGAGTTTATTGACTCGTACCACAGTTGAACATTTACCAATTTATTGAAAGGAAGGCGGTCTGGTAACGCAAGAATTATTTCGAATAACAGTATAGTAAGTTCGAGTGGCAGCTCGGAGGGGACAGTCGACTACAACGATGAGACCCGATCGCGATAATCTGTTTCCAATCGGAACGAGTGAAAAATAAAATCGAGTTATGGCAATCGGATTACCGTAACAGAATATTCGAGTTCTCCGATGTCTTCGAACAATCGGCCTCCTCCTCCTCCTCCTCCTCCTCCAAATATCTGAAACGAAGTCGTGGGCGGCTTGAAAGACGTAGGAGGGTGCAAGGCACGTAAATCGGCAACATAACCCCGGAAAAGTTCGACGACAGTTCCTGATGACTGTATCCGTCGTCGTACCCGATCCATTAGTGTAATTGCAATTTATTTAGTAATTACTTTAATTAGTGAGCACCCAGCCGTGCTCGAAGAGGTTCGCGGGAGTTTCACGGAGGAGTAGGAGGACGAGGGGAACGAGGGGAGGAGAGGAGAGGCGAAGAGAGGGCGTAGAACACGAAGAAGCGGTGGTGCGGGGACTAACGGAATTAATTAATGAATTAGCCTTAAGGGATAAGGCGTAAAAACAAGTGGAAATCGGGTTGAAGCGGCGCGGAACGAGCGCCCGATTAAAGTAAGTGGTCTAAGGAACGTAAGTAAGCGAGTAACTAACTAAGTGACGACTAAACTGCTGCCACACCGGAAAAGAAGGAGCCTCCTCGTGCAACCTGCGCGATCGGTGGGGCACGAAGATGAGAATTAATGGCGACTTAGCCAAATCCTTTCTTATCCGGCTCCCATCCGACACAACCGGCCCGATTCGATGCAAATTGAACGAATCAAATTGTCTCGCCGTTCTCTCCCGCAATCCTTTACCTTATCTCGCTTTACACTCTTTCTTTCTTCCTTTCGTTCGTTCTTTACTATCCTTCCCGTGATCGAGTTATCCAAGCATTTAGCCCTCAAGAAACGCGGAAAGTCCATTATAAATGTTAGCGTTGCTGAAACAGTTGTCCCTCCCGAAGAGAAATACTCTTTCAACGGTGCATTCGGTGGTGGTCGCTTAACGGTCTTTCGAGAAGCCCTGGTTAATAACCATGGTTATTCATCAATTTTTTTCTGTTTCAACAATTATATTTTATACATCACGTTTCGTACCAAAAGAAACAAACGTTGGCGGCGAACGTGTTAAGCACACGAGCGATCGAAAAATTCCCGACGCCCTGAAATGTGATCGAGCCGGACTGAATCGCGAATGAACGGGGAAAAAATGATGCGAAAGCGTGTCAGAACTGACGAGCGAAGTGTAGCACGGTGTATCGAGCCGATCGAAATTGCGATGCCCGACGATCATGCGTATAATCGTTTCCCGGTAACGCGATGCCGGCTTGAATCGCGTCCCTTATCTCGCGCACAATTTTCGAAATGGAAACGGCTCACTTAATAAATTGACGGGCGCAACTCTATTATCGACGAGAGGCGAGGGGAGGGGGTGCGTTTCGGGGCAAATGTTTCAGCCCCGTACGTACCCGGCGGAAGATTAAAGGCAATCCATTTTAAAAACATCGCGCGCGCGCGCGCTCTCTCTCTCTTTTTCAAATCTCTCGACGCTCGGAAAATTTTTCTATGGCGCGTAAACAAAAAGATAGATCGATGAGAGAGAGAGGGAGAAACGCGAAAAAAACATCGACTCACAAAGAATTTCACGCATGAGATTTCGCCTCTCGGTGATCAGTTTTTCAATTATTGCCGTGTACACGAAGGACCGGGGGTAGGGAGGCCTTTGATCGTGTCGCGTTGATTTCTGTCCCCCCTTCTCTTTGCCCCCTCTCACACCCCCGTTTTCCATCTATATAGTCTGAACAACTGGAAAAAAAGGAGGAGCGAAACAGAGAGAAATAAATCGGCCAGCTGTGGGGAGGAGGGGGCCGGGTCTGTTTGATTTCGACTAAACAATAATGATTGGTAATATCGACTTGTTTATTGTTCCATTCGACGATAGAGCGCCGCGACCGTGCCGTTATTGGGCCGTTTCGCAAAGCGGAACTTCATAAAAATGAATAACCATCGACCTCGGCGCCGCCGTTCGCAACGCGAGACCCTGTTACAGAGCTAGCCGCTACTCTGTTTGCAACGATAGTGTTATTAAGGACCGACTGTTCCGTCGCTATTTGCGAAGGCTAATGCCTGGCAGCGTGGCTTCTGCCTGTGGAGATCTACGGATGCGGTGAATCAGTGCTTTCGCCGAGTAGCTCCGCATTATTTGAGCTACTCGCATAGGATGACGAGTTTACATTAACGCATTACCGACCAGTGATTATTGCATTATTTTTAAATATCTGTGGTACATGGCTAAACACTTTTTAATGGAACTTTCAATAGCAACAGCAATTTCTATTGTGAACTAACAAGTCAATCTCAATAACGTCATCTAATACTTTCATTTCAGATTGTAATGTAAAAGATACTTCCTATGCTTTCTTTTTTTATAGTACAATTATTGAAAATTCTATTAATAGGCTTTCGGTAGGTAAAGTGTTAACATATGGATTGATATGTATTGCTTATCTTTAAATATAATTCTATGTTCATCTTTCTGTACTTACTTGTATTTCCTACTACTTCTCAGTAATTCTCAAAGGTCACTCCGAAAGACCCAATGATTTCGCCACACCTGAATCCTGATGAAACCAATACAGTCAGCTCTGGTCGCGAAACAGGTGAACAAGGCGGCCCAGCGAAGTTTCCTCTGGCTCGCTCGATACTTTCCGCAATCGAATACTGTTTTTAACCAACAGTATTACACTCTTTGTTAACAATATCCATTCCCGCGCGGATCACCGTTACACAAAGACCGGACGAGCCCCCGACGATTTTGTTATTTTTCGACAGGTTTTGTTTCCCGGCCGGGCAGCACCGGGAATATTGAATTCGCGCATTCTTGCCGGGTCGAAAATGCGATCACCGGATATTTCATGGGTGCTTAAAATTCAATAAAAACCATATTTTTCGGCGTTACTTGGAAAAGGCACCTCGACAGCGGGAGAAACAGAGAGATGCAGCCGGGAGAAAGAGAGAAAGGGGGCTGCGTGGGTGGCGATCGCGACAACGATCGGCGTTTGCATTTCGCGCTCGCGTTTGCATTGTCCGGCGGGGGAGGCAGGTTCGCGCTTTGTGACGGCAAATGAACTGGAAATCAGGAAATATGTCGGGTGTCGGGTGCCGGCCGGTTTTACCGGTGCAAAAGGTCATGAACCGACAGGTCCACCCTCTCCCTCTCCCTCTCTCAAACCGAAACCACCCCCGGGTACCTCTGTACACAGAGTCCGGAAGGAAGACGATCGATTTGTATGTATCGTGGTTTCGCGACCGTTTTCGAATCGTTTTTGCATTTGCGCCGCTGCACGCTGTTCCGCTGTGTTTCGCCTCGGCCATTTTATTTTATTACGTGCTCCGTAATCGGTATCCTGCACACCGATCGAACACCGGCGCACCCACCGGGGCCCGTTCGAACGTTTAAATCGATCAGAGGTGCTCGACCATCCTGCATTTTAATAACTTATGCGCGCTGATGGATCCCCAGGTGAATCTCGTTTCGGCGAGCCCGATGCTGCGACCGCTTCTTTCCGCTTCTTTTCATGGTCTGCGATCGCGCAGTCCGCGAAACTGCTGCGAAATTCGGTGGGATGTTCCATTAACTCCCAGATGATTTTTAAAAATTACGTACAAGACCATAATGCTGCATTTACTCTTTCATCAAATAGATTAATGTTTCATTGAGCACATACACGCTTCAAACATTAATGCACTCCTTCGTAACTTGCAGCAGAAACGTCGATTGAAAAGTGCGACAAGAAAACTTTCTAAGGAGTCGAGTAATAAGCTTCAAACATTCATGCCCGCATTTTTCAATGGACGTTTACAGAGGTACGAGGATTTTTATCACCATGAATTCAATAGAGTCCGCTAAAAAATCTCCTCACCTGAATATTCATCTAGGAACTGGCGGCACAAAGGTCGATTGAGCAGTGCGACGGGGAAAACGTTCTACCAGATCGAATAATAAGCTCCGACCATTTGCGAGTCGTTCAACGCTCGTTCGCGAAGATATTACGATCATTGATACGAGCTCGAATTCTTCTAGCAAGCTGGTTCTTCCGTTTCATCGGATTTCATCGCGGAGTCGCGTTTACCTTATTTATTTCTCAAAGGGAGGAGAAGAAGACGGTACCGCGTCTGCTCTCGTTGAAAGGATTCTGGGTGCTCGAGAGAAGGAGATAGGAGAGAGAGAGAGAGAGAGAGAAAAAGAAGAAGAAGAAAAGCTTACTTTCCCTTCGCGATCGGGGATCGATCGTACACGGCGCTGCGGTTTGGAAACCAAAGCGAAGGTGTAGAACGGCGATGGTCCCATTGAAGGAGCATTTGCGTTTTGACACGCTCGGTTGCTATAAGCCAACTTCAATTGGAAGGTGGCCCGGAGAGAAGAAAGAGGAAGCAGAAGGGAGGCGGAAAGCGGAAGGTGAAACGAGAACGGACGACGTGAAATGAATCGGGCAAACGGACAGACGTGACAGACATAATTCCCCGGTAAGCAGTACTTAGGGGGTACCTAGCTGGGGACACCTGTCGATTCCCACTGGGAAATATTGCCCGGCTACATGGAACTGTCTTCTCACACACACATGCTTGGTTGATACTCTCCCGCGCCGCGCCGCGCCGAATACACACGGCTTTCCTCTCCAACAGGATCGCTATTGCTGCTCGCGCTATTCGCTTGTTGTCAAACGCCTCGACCTTCCGGTTTTTCACCCTAGCCGCGGAGGTGGGGGCTGCTGCGACCTTGATCGACCAATTACAGGTGGTCGAACCCCGATCTGTTGGGTGTGAGCGCGGGTTTTTAAAGGGAAGATAATCTACTCTGTTTTCGTGACTTTCTGGTGGGACGTCTTTCATTCGGAGGTTCTTTTTTTATTGCAGAAAAAATCTCATTTTTAGCTGCTCCCCGAAAAAGCATTTTTAAAAGACACTTTGAAACAACATTCTTAAAAGATGATTTTAAGACACTTTTGAACGACATTCTTGGAAGCCATTTTCAAGCGATACTTCCAGAATGCACTTTCCAAAGAAGATGAAAAATTCCTAACGAAAGTACACATTTCCAACGAAATTTCGAAAGAACACGCGCCCTCGGCGCATCATTAATTAAAGTCTCCTGCAACGAGAATCCCCGGCTGCATTTTCATCTAGGATCTTGCGTCGAAACATCGGTCAGGCAATTAATTAGTGCGCACGCACCGAGAAAGCTTAGAATCGGCATCGCGGTTCGCATCGCGGTTTTCGTTAATTAAACGGCAAGATTCATCGTGGCGAGTGTTAACTAATAAAGCAGGAGAACGTCGGATTGAAACGTTGTTAATGGGGCATTATTAAATATCGCTAAGATAGATTTATCACCGGACGATCGGAGGGTAGGGTAAGGTAACGTGGAGAGGAGGCCGGAGGAAGCATTTAATTTCGCGCGAAATAATTGGAAAGAAGTTCGGAATCGCTGAGCGCGGTGAAACTCTCGGATTCGCTGATTTATATCGAGCGCTCGCGATATAAATCTCCGGCGTGTTCTTCGATTAAACGGCGCCTAAGTCTTGCGAGAGTGAGTCTGTGGAACATATTCCGATGTTATCGATGTTATACGATGATACGTTGCGTTGGAGATTGTAATTGAGTGTCCGTTGGTCCCCGAATGTCCGATGAATAACGTAGTACGGGGAAAAGATTGAAACCAGCACAGGAAATAAAACGTACGCGGAACACGTACTTCCGTACAATAAATGTCAAATTTCTTACTTTATGCCCACGATTAATTCTTTCTTTCCGAGTTCGCGCCCTGGTGGTTTGCGGGAGCAGTATTTGTCATATTTCGTACTCGTAAATTTCAACTAAGGTCGCTTAAATCATGAAGATCTTGATCGAGCGAACGCGCTTCAAGCGCGCCGCTGCGTGTCGCCTTTATTTCGAGTCCGAATGATAGAAACATACTGTTTCTTGGTTGGAACATTGAATAGCTCATGTGTACATCAGACTCGATTAATTAATTATTAATTCACTGACGATTTTTATGCGTTTATTCCTCAAATAAATAGGAGACACGCAAGACGGTAAAAATATCAGATGAACTAACTAAGATCGTACAAGCTCCGTTCGGCTTACTTAGATCAAGACTTTACTGTACAATTACACTGTCCAACAGCCAAACCAACTTCTTATAGAGTTTTTCGCGCTGATTCCGAATCTGTCCTTAATTTTTCTCCTAGATGTACAGTTTTTGAGAAAATTGAGTTTTAAAAAAAGACATATTTTTCAACTTTGGACAAATATCGTGCTGTTATTATAAAAGATCTTGAATTGTTCTTTACACCAAAAGTAATACATTATGATTGTTTAAACATGTTTAAAAAAAACATGTGTAAAATTATATAATAAACGTATTTGAGACTTATGAAAATTGTTGAAAGAAGAAATAAATGTCTATGCAGCTCCTGTTCTTGCAACGTATGCATTCAATTTCTATTAATGTGTGCATTAGAGTAGACCGTGTAAAGCAATGTCTACTCTAAAAATTGGAAAAAATTCGTGGTTGCATCGGGAACGATTAGGGTAGTTGTACTCCGTGTTTCGCGGCGAGTCGGTGTACTTCGGTAGATTATTCTTGCAGCGTTACACTGCATTATACAATTTCCAGCCGTCCCGTGACTGTTCTAAGCCTAGGCAAACATTTCCCGCGCGTACCCAGTCCTTTTTCTCTCCCCGGTTCTTGTTTGCTTTTGAATAATAAAAGTATGTGTGGCTCGGTCGAGTCTTGGCGCGCACGTTATCTACAACGTGGAAGGGCTGCACACGACTACATTTTAGGTACACAAAATGGAGGACACGCGGCGCGACTCGCACGGCGAACTTGGGCCCGGATCTCGCCACAAATGGATGTAGCTCTGTGTTCCTGCGGGAATATTATATGTCAATAGCAGGATAAGCGGCTTATGGCCTTATTGTTGTCGCGGTGGTTGCACGCGGAAGGAACGCTATTATTTCTCTGGTATCTCGTCGGTTGTGGATGACGGTTCATTAAATCTGTCCTCCGTTTTTTGAAATTCGCTCTTCGTCACGATTTGAACGCGATCCTCGAGAAACGGAATATTTCGCTTGCGAGAAAATGTGTAATAGTATTTATTGTTAACAGATAGTTAGACACGGTTCTCATTTTCAGTATATTAGTAGTAGACTGCGGATCTCTTTATGCATTTATGGTACGGTAGGACCTCGATTAACCAGCTTGATCGGGAGGCAAACAGCCCGGATAAATTAAGGCCCGATGGATAATCGAGAGCGGAGGAACATAATTAAAATGTACATTATATTCCAAAATAAATTTTTGACAATTTATTTCCCTACCTAATATAATCATATTTAACCGCATATTTGTTTATAATCAGGATCCGGTTAATCGAGGTCCTACTGTATTCGACAATTTTCAAAAAGATATTGGAGTACGAGATTCAAAATAGAATTTGGTACGATTTTTATGAATTGTGTATCTACAAAGGCCATCGCCACTAAAAATAAGATTCTATTTGTTATAACTCGTAGGAGAAAGGTACTAATTTGGAGTCCGGTAAAGTAAAGTTTACCTGCTAGCAGCATGCTTGTTGCCTCGAGGCCTTTCCCCGGCAAGTGTCGGCCATCTTTCCGCAAAGTTCCCTGAAAATTGCGATTCCCCTCGTTAATGTGTATACATATTATATCCGTCCTTATCCCTATACATAATCGCGGTCGGTTGCGGTAGGTCGAAAGTTTAAAAGGGTGGAAGGCAGAGCAGAGCGGAGCAGAGCAGAGCAGCGTGTCGCTTAAAAAATCTCTTTCCACAAAGGGACTCGCGTCAGCCAGTCACACGCGAAAGCACTCGACACGAATTTGTTCTATTTTACGATATTTGTCGGCACTTAATATTTTCAGCAAACAGGTTAAGTGGCTTTAAGTGGTCGAGCCGGAGGAATGAAGAGGGTTAACGCGGCGGAAAAGAGAGAGCGAGAGAGAGATGGATTGGGAATGAGACAGGGGATGCTGGGAAGAGGGATCGACAAGGAGATACGAGGGAGAAAAACTGTCCGTATGTTTGCGTACGTGTGAGAGCGAAACGTCGAGGTAGACGACGCATTAGTCCGCCGCCATGCCGTTTGCACACCTTTGTTCATTTTGCTACGGCTGAACGCCCGGTGAAATATCTAGATACATGGATTTAAGATTTGATTGGTCAGCAAAGACTTAATGGTGACTTCGATGATGATTTTAATTGCTGCAGCCTTGGAATTGTATAATTGATTTCACTATTTTGTATATATTTTGCATGTTTTTGCATATATTTCGCATATATTTTGCATATATTTTTGCATTTGGCATATTAATTTTGCATAAAGATCCGCTGTCTACCAATAACCTGATATTGCTAAAATAGTTTCGCGTAACATTTCAAGAAATTGGAGAACACCAGAAATGAAAACGTTCCCGAAAGTTTTTGCAAATCGCGCTGAGGAACGACAATATTTAACTGGGCTAAGATTGAAACGAGAAAGGGAGACTCGCCCCTCGCGCTTTTTCTATTAACATTGCGCGATAATGGAGGAATTAACGATCTTCCCATGAACTCTGGAAAGTTAATATTCTCTGAAATTACCACGATTCCGAGCGGTTTGCGTTTCGCCGTGTACGCATTGTAACAGGATCGGCGAGGCAGGCGGCATGCGTTGGAAACGGAACAGCTCTTCGTTTGAGTCAAAGGAATCTTATATCATTCTTTACATATCGATGGCTGGTGTAATAACCGTGGATCGCCGTGGGCGGATCCGTGTACGGGCGATTATTTTAAAACCGTCCAAGGCACGCGGATAATTAAACTATTTTCTTACTGCCAATATTATACTTACGGCGAAAGCATACGGGAAGAGTAGAGCAGGGGGAGGAGGAGAAGCAGGAGAAGGAGGGGTGTATCCCTTTGATCTTGAAATGCAATTTGAAAGTTTCGAAGGCGTCCGACGCGTTTTCTCGGTTAAATACGTCGGGCCAGGAGCGGATTGATGCTAATGGGACACCAGGTGTATCCCGCGTAGGCGGCCCAGCCGCCGCTACGTTCTGTCAATGTTTGCCTACCCTTATGGCGTTTCTGCTCGCGTGGAGTGTCTTTTTAAACATAATTTCCCTTCCTCGTCTAGAGCATATACTATATATATAGTCTCGTGCTCACGTTAAAATAGCCGGGGCCCCGGCCACGAATTACTTTGGGAACGTCCGTACGTCGGACACACTGCCGCTCTGTAAAATTCCACCGATTCCTCTGTGCTCCGTATTCCCAACGTCGTCGTCCCTTGGCTATATGCTCTTTGTTACGAATCCGAAACGATAAAGTTCCGCTGGATCCGAGGATACTTTCTCTTTTGTCTTTCTGAAAACACGAGCGCTGTCTACGTTGTTCCGACCGTAGTCCGGTTATTTCATCGGGAACGGAAACATTTACTTTGCTCCCCTGCTAGCCGGCGCAACCCTTTACAGCTGATGCGTTCGCTCTGGGCTAATTAGCTGACATAATTCGGTTCCTGATTGGAGGCGACACCCGTTGCTCGACGCGACTGCTTCTGATTATGTTCTCGGACGATCTAGCGGCATTTCTTCAAGAGAATTCCGCTTGGTAGTTCACAAGAAAGTAGATTTTTCAAAAATTCTGTTCAGAGAACTACGGTCAAAACCTGCGAAGTATAGAAATTGTAGAACGTGTACAAGTGGTTCTATTAATTTAGTCACCCGCTGTAGCCGCTTACAGTTTCCATTACAGCTCGAGCATGAGCATAACCTTGGCCAAAGAACTTTTTGCACGGTCGTCTCGAACAATTTATCGCAAAGCTTGGTTCGTTACACCGGTGTCGGTTAATCAGCCTGGAAGACGGTCCGTTTCAGATGAGCCATCCTGTAGAACAGCAACTTCTAATCCGCCAACAAAGGACGCAGGGAGGGAGAGAGAGAGAGAGGGAGGCAGAGGTTTGAGTTGGCGCAGCAGCGGTAAGCATTCGCAATCAATGTCCATAATTCAATCGTAATTCATAACGCTGGCCGGAATACAATCCGGCTAATTAACTCCGAGACGTGCGTACATAAACGTACGCACGCTTGGGGGACTAATTACTTACTTACTTGCCCGCCATACTTGCTTAATTCGAGACACAATGGGGGTCGGCTCTCATTTGCAATCGTAAACTGGAATTCGTGCGCGAGACATTAAGCTCGGGGATGGTGGGTCGAGCGCGCGCGTTCTCTCTCTCTCTCTCTCACTCTCTGTTTTTCTCTCTCCACTGTTTCTCGCTCTCTCTCTCTCTCTCCCTCTGTTTTACTCTCTCTCGTCTTCGTTCCACCGAACAGGCGGATCTCTTTCTCCTCGTGTTTCGTAGCCTCCCCCGTTCTCTGTTCGTCTCGCGGCCGCCGTGGCGCACGCTCCGGGGTTAATTGCAAATATAATTAGCGGCTCGAGTCATAAGCGCGGGCGTTCGTATTTGAATGACTGCCTCGGTGTTCTCACGACCCCGATTGTCTATGAAGTGGATCTCGGGGCCGCACGCGGCAAAAGTAGCGAAACTCATTGCTAATTATCCGTGGAACGCCGTTTAATTAAGGCTGCGGCAATGACGGAGGGTATCCAGATGTATAGAGGTGTAGGTACGCGGCTGCATGTAGAGGTAAGGCGCACGCTCAAATTAGGTTTCCATGGAACGAATAGCGAGCCTGCGAGCTCGCTTGCTCGTTCCTGCGACTCGAACCCGTCGCGTTTCGAAATTTCTCTCGTTATTTTCTTCCTTTTACCTCCGACCAACCCCCCTCCACCTCGCCCACACCCCGTACGTCTCTTTTCTCTTTAAAATTTCTCCGCGTTTCTATCCGCTTCGCCGTCTCCCGCCACCCCCTTTCTTCCTGACGCCCTGACCCTTCGTTTGCGTCGTGTTTCCAACCCTTGTTGCAGAGCTATGTGTGTACGAGCTGTTCAAAGTCCGAAACGATTAAACTGTGTGCTCCCCGTCTTTTTTTTTTTAAACTCGTATCAGTGTCGCCAGACTACGGATTCTTATGCAAAATAAAAATTTCCAGACGTTCATTTATTTTCCTAAGAATTTTAGCCTGCCGGAAATAGTAAAGCTTTATTTTCACATTTTCGAAATGTGCACCGATTACTCCTGTTCGAATTCGAACACTTCAACTTCTACCCTCCGATTTCTTCTCGCGGAAATCTCGAGTTCGATGAAAATTTCGCAACCGCTCGTGCATTTTACAAGATCTACTTCGTCCAGCGTTTTAGCTCCCTCGTCGAAGCGCGAGTTGTCAGTCCCTCATTCCCAACGCGTTTCTTTCGCTCGTTCGGACGAGCAGCACTCTTTTAATACTCCTCGCTTCCTCTGTCGCGGATTAATTCGCTTTATTTCGCTCGATCGTCCCGGAGTTTTCGAGAAATTTCGCGTTTACGACCGCGTCCCCGTGAATTAAATTTCTGTCTTCGATCGAGACTCTGGAGGTAGATGCCAACTCTTTGCGGTTCAAATTTAGTTATATTAAAAACCACGCACATCTCCGCGCGACATCTATCGAGACGTTACTGCGGTTCGATTAGATTCTTAGTTCCCAGCTTGTTTACCTAGGGTTCGCGCACACTATGACAAAGGTCGCACGGTCGCAAAAAGAGGTAGCAACATGAAATTCCAAGGGAAAGACGACGTGGATCGCAAAAAGCAAGGGTCCGGAGAATCGGGATTCAGAGAATGTAATCGGCCGGATAATTTCACGGGAGGTTCCTCCCCCTGAGGATCGAGCCGTGAGTTTACGACGAGATCTTTCCGCTAATTAATTAGCAATTATTGTACTTAATTCGCGGGGTGGGGGGAAAAGGAGTGGAGAGACGAGGCAAGTCGAGGCAGGGGCGAGAGGAAAAAGTGAAAAGAAGGTCGAGCGATCGCGGCGAGAACGCGCGGAGTAAACTCGCGGAAGGAAGCCCCGGAGGACCGAGGATTGTAATTGACTGGTAATTAAGAATTGCTAATTATTCTTGGTCGGCGCGAGCGGCGTCTCTCCTCTTCACCTCTGCCCTCCCGACGTCCCCATCCCTCTCTCGCAACCCTCTCTCTCCTCTTTCTCTCTCCTCTCTCCGCGAGCCCGTTCACCCTTGGTCTTTCTACGTTTCCGAGCCTCCTTTGTGAGGCATCATAATGAGAGGCCGCACACCACTCGAGACTCGCAACTCTAACTCGGAGCCGTGCCACGGGAAGAGACGTATTATTATTTCCTAATTGGGCCATTATTCACGAAACTAAGACCACGTGACTACGGTGGAAGCGGCGCGGGGTTGGCGCCGCCGGTCACAACGCCGTCATTCACTCTGTTTACACGATACTTTGCCTACGATCGTACCCACCAATCCCCCTTTTTGTCGCTTATTTTTTCCCCACCCCCTCTCTCTTTCTCTGTTTCTCGGTCTCTCTCTCTCCGTCTCTCTCGCTCGAGAACACCGCGATCGCTGCTTTCATCTTCTCTGAGCAGAATTTTTACCCTTTCGATGCCGAGGAAACACACTCGACACGGTAATCCCATCTGGAAGGAAAATTAGCTGCGGTTTTGTTCGCCGAGTCGCTTATGCACCCTCGAAAACTGCTTCAGATCGTGTGATCTCCCGCGTTTGTTGCACCAGAACGGCTCTGTTCGTTCTACCTGCTGCTGTTTGCTTAGGATGGCAACGCGCAACGACGCCCCTCCGCTTTCTTTTCGGGTTCTTGATTTCATTGCTACGTAATTGAGGCTGCTTTCCCCGGGATCGTCGAGGAGGCAGGTCGCCGTCAGCGTGTTACACTCTTTGTAAGTTTTCGCTAATTGTTTCTTGCCAGGGAATTATGTTGGAGGAGCATTTATTATTCTTCAGAGGAACTTGGAGATTATGAAGGGTCCTCGGTAAATAGATTAAGAAGCTTCAAATAGAATTTACAATGACCGCAACACAGCGAATCTCGCCTGTTGTTTTCCTTCGTCTTCGGCAAACAATTACTTCTCACGGATCTAGCCGGGCTTAGTTTCAATAAATAATCTCGTCGCGCCGCGACTTACAGCTCCAATTAATAATTCATATGCGGGGAGCGTCGTGGGTGGCTGGTCCGCTTCTATTAGCATGCGCGTAAATCAGCCGGCCGGCTAATCATAACGATTATGTAATTACGATAATTGCCGGACTTCTTTGCTCCCGACTTCCTTCGCCATTTTTCTCCGAAACCTCTTTTTCATCGCCGGGTATCGTAAAAGAACGTCGTTCACCTTCCATCTGGTATTCAAATTGGCGAGACGGCTGTTTAGAGCTTTGCTGGCCGATGACCTTGACATGTGATCTCAAGGACATCCTACTAAATCAGGTACGGAAGGTTTCCACTGTCTTCCGTGGTTTGTTAAAATATTATTGACAAAAATTGGAGACCGGTGACGCGTTATTTTATTATTTCGTGCGGATAATAAACGTGGACGGTTTCAGCACGTGTTAAAGTATTCGGAGAACGAGTCCATGGGCCGGAAACGACCGTTCTTAATTAATTAGGAACTGCAGGCTGGAAACAAACGCGCAACCCTCCGGTGTAGATCGCCGACGCACCGAAGTTCACCGCCTTATCAACCATTATTTATACATGGACGATAATAACTTCTGTTTCAACCGCGGCAAGAAGTTTGGTCACGAACTAAATTAGTTTATTATCTGCGCGCGGGATTTAAGATAGCTGCTGCCTCGCGTGGAACGTAAAACGCGGGCGATTTTCACGAAACTCGCGATTTACATACAACCTCGTTTGCGTTTCACTTTATGAGACTTTGAAGACGGTCCTAGACACTGTGTCTCGCTTCTGTTCTAATCCCAAATGGTAGCCCGACGCGACGGTGCAATATCAGGACTATACGGTGGATGCATCGAAACTTCCGAGCCAAGCACTCTTAATTTTAGTCGGATCGCCAAAGATGTCGATCCATTAAATTTTTCAATTTTAATTCATGAGGCACCCAAGACCATCTATCGGGAGGTTACGAATAAACTTTTTCCCCAACCCAATAAATCGTAGTGCAAGGGGTTAATCTGCGACGTTGTGACCCAACTGTGTCGAAGAATTCCACTTTCATTCACCCTTCGAGTGAAATACTTTTCCACTGGAATAATTGCGTAGAAAGAAGGTGATTTAAATAGTAAGCCGCGCGATTACAACGCGACAATCGATGAGTAATGGTCGCCGGGATTCCTTTGTCGAATAACGTGGCAGCGAATCCATTTCGAGTGCGTGGGGTGCAGGTAGGTATACCAGCCGTTAAAATTCGACGAGCCGGTTAGGAATCAATTAGAAACCGGCGGAAGCGTCATTGGCAATCGGGAAGGCCAGTAATCAGCCGCACAGTCCGCGAAATATAGGCGCTGATAGATCAAACAAACGCCGGATTGGATTATTTTTATCGTTGTTAATGGGGATGGCTCGGCCAGGTTTCATTTCACAAAGCCCGGCGCTAAAATCAATTCTCCCCTTGCCCAGCCACCCTCCTCCTCACCCCCTCTCGTACCCCTTTTGAATCTCCTGCTCGATCAGCCTCACTAGGCTACCCTCGCCGCTGTTTCATACCTATTCGCCCGATATTTATATGCCTCTGTATTCTCTGTGGCATATATATCTATATCTGTATATATTTATACGTTTCCTCTATACACAGAGACACGCACAGCTTTATATACCATATATTTATGTAAACGCGAGAGCACATACTTTCGGCCGACAAACGCAGACCGTCGAACAGGTACTCGTTCGTTTGTGTGATTCGACGGAATCATTTGAGCGAGCCGCCTCGCTATTAATATTGGCCTTCACGCATCATCACGGACCACCTGCACTATGCAAACTGTGAAATAATCATTGCGCAATTACCGGAAACTGTTTAGTGTGGCGTGCAACAAGAAATTACAATAAGAACCACGGAGGAGGTGGAAATTATTGTGCTTGTCTGGATACCTGGTGGAATTCTTTCAGGATGATAGCTTCTAATTGTATTGTTTTATGTTAATGGTGTATAGATGCATTGTGGTCTTAAAAGAAATTTTACTCATACGAGTTAATTTAGTTTGATTTACAATCGGACCACATCCATAATTATGGGCACATTTCTAGAACGGATATTGTAAAAATGAATTTTAATACTTATCAAGTTCGCCGAAAATGTTTGTTTCTACAGGACAGTTAAAATGATCTAAAATTAATAATTCCATGCGCGAATTTTATTTCAACTGATGCTTCAAACGAATAAAATTAAAAATATGCTTGCTGCAGATATTCCGCCGTTCGGAATATTAAATAAATATAGTGTAAAAATGCCTGGAATGATTCTTTGCATATTTGGAACATTTGGTTTTAATTATAATTATTGGAAATTTTATTTATACGAAACAACACACCGGATATCAATTTCATTATCCAATATTAACTTTATACGCCAGAATTGATAAAAAAAATGAGCAGAAATTCATTGGAGAGGTTTTGCTGGAATGCTAGGATATTTTTAAATTTTTCACGTTGATAAGCTTTGCCGGGGAAAATATTTCGCGGGGACAATTGATCAGAATTATTTATCCGAATGTGCAGTGCATTGTCTGCAGTCGATCGAAATCTGTATTTTCATCTTCAAAGTTTGAATAGGATATTTTATAAAAAGTCCCAAAATGATCACGAATTTTCCCAAAAAAAAATTCTCCAGTGTTCGTATGGTCATAAAACTTCACCAGATGGCAAATACATCATCAGACAAATCGATCGCTCACGTACACGTCAATCAAAGAAACAACTGCAACGTCGCCGATAAAAAACCGACCAAAAAAAAAAAAGAAAAAGAAATCCCTTGCAGAACTATTTGTCCACACCTAATACTGGCAATGTTCCTTCCTCCATTCAACCGACTGCAAAAATTCGTATCGGCAAAATTCAAAAACGTTCGCCGGTCCAAGGCACCGGTGCGTTCGTTCCGGTGAAATCGTAAAAAAAGGAGCGAAGAATTCTCTATTAGCCGAGTGGAGGAGCTCGGGGCTTGCCAACATTTCAATTCGATCGTTTCATTGATACCGAACATCAAATAATCCATCCATTGGGCCGGGCTCGTTTATTTTTCGGAATGGCCCTAGGGAGGACGGAATTGGCGCGCGCCGTGCGCGTCTGTCCCGAAAATCGATACATCGATCCTCGGGCCACGTCGAACACAGGGGGGTCGACTTGAATAATTCTACGGAAGACAAAACTGATACCGCGATATCGAGAGCGTGCCAAGGGGGGAGGCGCAGGCCAACAGTGTCAACAGGAATCTTCGCAATGGAGGGTACACAGTCAAATATTTGAATCGGACCCGTCGATTTTCGAAAATATCGGCCGAATGTTTAATTCACTGGGTGGCGATCCCATACAGGACAAATCTCCTCCCTGCCGATCTCTCTTCTTTCGTGTTTGCGGTGTCCGCTGCCTTCGCGATCGGCACAATCGCCGACAAAACCGGCTGCCAAATCGAGTTTTAATCGACGGACGTTCCCGCTTGCAGATTTAGAAAATTGTTTCCTTCCTTGGTTGCGAAGTCATCACACTTTAAGTTACTTCTAACTTTTTATTAAGTTACTTCTAACTATCATAAAAATAATTATAATGTTGATTTTTCGTTATTCTTCTATATTCCTAGCAATAAATAATGATTTATACAAAACTTGTGGTTATTGGTTCAGTTTTGCTCCTTACTGTACATACTCCGAAAAATACTGCTACACCAGTATGCGACTTTGAACGTCTTTCTCACTGACTGTATCCTCTCTCTCTCCCCTTCCAGGCCGCGCAGACTTGTTTCGGAAAATTGTTACGATCCATGTAGAACGTCTAAATTCCGGGGTTTCTGAAAGTATAATGAACGATGCGCGGCGATAACGATGCCGAAGACAGCGGAAACGTTGCACGTGGCGTTGTTCAACGGAAAAAGTTCCGCGTGGAACGCGCGATAAACGTTCTTCTCTATCGTACACACCGTGTCCCGATCGTTCCGCGAAACGGTGAAATATCCGGGAGGTTTTTTCGGGTCGGGCCGGGCCGGGCCGTTGAAAACGCGGCCAGAGCCAAGTAGGAATTACATCCGCCGCGGCCGTTTGCGGAACGTTTAGTGCCCCGTGGAACGACGGCTTAGAAGCGATCGTGAATTTTTGAAAATATGCCAACGATAAAGTTTCGCCCGCAGCCGGGAGCCGAGAACCGTGCCGCGTCGAGTCGAATCGGCCAGAGAGGGAAACTCGCCTTTTCCACGAATCTGGTTACACGGAGCATTATCCACCTTAGCCGGGCATTACAACGAGGGAAACCGGGCGGATATACGAGCCGGGAAATTCTGATCGCTTGTCGCTCGAGACTTTGCTACTCCGCGAAATCGAATAGGAACCGTCCCTCCATTTTCTTTTTTTTATTTCAAACGCGTATTTCAGAAGGGATTCGCTCGGAATTCTTGAAAACGTATACTTCTTCTTTCCGTGGAAATACAACGTTCCGAGAATTCGCGGTTCTTCTGTTGCGGGAGCTTGGCAAAAGTGTTTGACAGAAAATCTATCGATGTGTACGTGCACGTATACGGAATAGTGAAAACACCGGTACAATTTAAAACAGCTTAAATGAAGCCTCTTACAAAAAATTGTTACTCTACATTTCCGTCTTATTTTTAAACGTAGAATCATCCGCCCGTAGCACCGGTTAACTGACACCCAGTAGAACCGTGCGGCAAACCTCACGGCGCGGCATCCGCGACCGCGTCAACCGAAACGCAGGGCGCGGCTGTTGCGCTTGCGGTCCTCTGAAAGTTTCCGCGGCAATTAATAAACGATTACACGGGGCATCGCGTGCAGCTGCAGGACTTCATCGACGGCTCGTCGGCCCGGCGCGGCGCGGCGCGGCGCGGCGCGTAGGAGAATCGAGAAAATAAAAAACCGTTTACGCGTCCCGTTCCCAGCAGCCACCCCATCGTCGCACCCCTTCCACAGCACCACAGGGTTTGCACCCCCTTCACCTGCTATTCTCCTATCAAAAGTGGCAGGACACGGGGAAAGCATGGAACGTCGTTCAACGACGGATAAAACAAGTGTCAGTGCCGTGCCCGCGAGTGGGTGGATTATCCCCCATAAAAATCCCTGTGCCTGGAACCATAGAACGACGGGACGATGGCGCGTGATGGGGCGGAGGAGGGGGGAGGCAGCAGGTTTGGATGAGTTGCGAAAACTGTGTGTGACGAGAAGGGGGACGGGTGAGGGGTGGGACGAGGGGGTGGAAACGGTCGGAGGAAGAGGGAGCGAGAATTACGCGATGCGCCGGAAACGACAGAAAATATAAACCAGGTGAATTTCACAGAGAAATAATACCGGTTTTCGGTATAGAGAGTACAAATACGAGAGGCTCTTCCACTTCTGTCTCCATCCAGCCGATTCCCTTCCTATCGCGCTCCACCTCCTATTTCCCTTCCCTTCCCTTCTGTTTCCAACCCCCACCTCCCCTGGACCGCGTCTCCCTGCGCATCCCCCTCGTTTTTACTATTTCGCACGGTGCGAGGGACCGCGGCGTTAAATGTTCCATACCGTCGAATATTTCGCGGCGCTTGCACGCCGGGGAACAGCCGACCCCTTTATTCCACGGAGGAATAAAGACATAAAGCCCCGATTAGGCGAGAACAGCCGCGGTTACGTCTGCAACCGCCCCGCGAAAGTGACCGTTAAAAACGAAAGCCCGACGCTTTCGACTGCTCTTCTTCTCCTGCTTCGCCGACGCGAGCGTGCGTTTTCTTCTTCGTGCAGCGACGAATGCTTCCCTGATCGAGTAATAATACAACACAATCCAGTAATTGAATATTATAAATAGACTGTTAATGTTATTTCGGATCTTGAGGAAGTGGGACCAAATAGAATCCTATTTTCATTGGTAATAGCATTTGTGTTGTGAATCCAAAATAACTAAAAATCGTACTAAATTCTATCGAATTTGATACTCCAGCATTTAAAATAAATTTTTATAAACCATCACTGCATAAAGATCCACAGTCTAATTACAACATTGGCCGTAGCTCTGAAGCGAAGGAGGGGAGCCGGTTAAACAGGAAATTTCGTCGGAATCGAGTGTTTGACGAAGCAGTCGTTCGCATTTGAATCGGAATGGTCGCGGCGCGGACGGAGCAGTGGTCCAGGTCGCATCTTTTTCTGCGTTGAATCATTTATCGGTGGCTGGTGCTCGCGTCGGTAACGCTCGTCTAGACTTCTGACTTGTTTATGATGGCGGCCTCGTGCAGTTTCATTTCAGCTTCTCGCCTCATATATGGACAGAGCAAATAACTTTTCCCGATAGTCTAGCGAGTTTCGCGCTCGCTTTCTCGAAGGAGAGAGCAAACATAGGAGACGAAGAGGGTGCGCGGTCGAAAAAAAGAGGGATGGAACAAGAGACAGGTGGAGAAGGAACGTGGAAAAAGGGAGGAAAGAGCAGCGGGAGAGAGAGCCGAGCGATTCATTCGTAATTCATGAGTATCGGGCCGAAGCGACGTCCCCGTCAAAACTTTGGATATTCGTCCGTCAAACGTTTCTCCCGTCAACTTTTCCCACTGTCTAGAACCTATTCCACCTATCCCCCTGGTCCTCGTCCAGTTGACGGCTCTTCTCCGAGAAAATGATAACCTTGTTTTCGACCACTTTGCGCCCGCCAAGCCAGTTTCGCCCTCTCCGACACGCCACGAGATCCGCCTCTCTTTCTTCCTTTCTTTCGCTATTTCTCTCTGTGTACCTGACGTAATCGCGTTACCCTCCGCCGCTCTCCTCCCCTCTCTTCGCTCCTCTCGGCCTTTTTTTCCAGCCCCCAACTTGCCAGGATAACATCGGAATTGTTCTACGTGACCGCTAATCCCCGACAGTTCGATGATCACGTAGCCTATTCCCACATTCCCGTCAATTTGCCGCGGAATTCAACGAGAAACTTCTCGACGTCCACTCTTCACTAGCAACATACGAGTGATTAATCATCTTCGCGACAGCCCTCTTCAAACATGCAAATATTCGAGCGTTCCTCAGCGACGTATCAAAAATTCAAATCAATTTTCTTGAGCTCCAGAGAATAGCTCGACGCGATCACTTCGACGTCGATTTCGATTGTATCGAAACAAAGCTCGAGCGGCGGGCCGTATGTAACCGGCGTCAATATTTGCAGAAAGTTCGTCGAACTCGATCCGCGGCGGACGTCTTAAATAACAATCGAGCTGACGTCCACGTATCGAGGAGAGGTGGAACGCCATTCAGAATGGTAAACTGCAAACAATCTATATCGTGAACCATCGCCTCAAGTCGGAAACAAGAAAAATATTGAAAATCTTGAATCTTGATCCTGATTCAACGACCAAGAATTATTGGATAAAATATAACTGTTAACACTCCATCCCTTGCACTTCGTCTTCTCATTCAGAAATAAAAAATTCGCCTGTCCCTGAGCGAGCAACAGCGAAGTGGGGCCCAGGATCAGGGACGGAAAAAGAGGGGGTGCCTCGAAAATGTGTGGTATTCCGAGTAGGCGAATAAGTCGGACTGTTCTTAGCCCAAGGCGTCTTTTGCCGGGTCCGCATCGGCGCGGTCTGTACTTACCGCGAAATGAATCAAGTCTCTGGTTCCAAGGCGGGCAGGTGCTTATTACTTACTCCCCGGTACAAACCGGCCCCCTTTCCGCCTTCTTCTTTTCCTTCCATATATCCTCGCCGAGGAAACCTCCCTCGCCCTCCGGCTTCGCTTTCGAAACTCCTCCCTTTATCGTTCGCGCCTCGAATACCTCGGAAACGGACTCTGTTTCATTCTCTCTCTCTCTCTCTCTCTCTCTCTCCTCTCTCTTCTTGTTCCGCTCGCGTCGCAGTTTCACCGATTATCGCCGGCCGAGAATAATGTTCCCGGGTTGGTTACGCAAAGTTGCCGCGGAAACTCCACGGTCCCCTCGTTTCGATGTTTCCGCTGATACTCGAGGAACTTCTGCGCCACACGACCGCACTCGTTCAACCTTCCCTTACCTGCCGGTCTAATGGAGCCTGTTATCTCCGTTCGATTAATAGGATCTTGGCCAGCTGCCGCCGGGAATGATCTTCTCGATTTTAGCCGGGCGGTTTCGATCCCTTCACTGTTTCCTGGATCACTTTTCCATATTCGAAATATTCCAGGCCGGAAGGAATGTTTGGCTTTCGACTTGGAACAGTTGCGAATACGAAGGATCCAGCAACGTTCCTCATAACTCGATCCTCTAAGTCTCATAACTCGACGACTACACGACAAAAACCGCGCGGCCGATCTATCAGGCCCGGGATCAAGTCCGCGCAAATTACTCCGCGGTTCCAGGTCCCGATGCATCATCGGCCCCCTAAATTCGTTCTCGCGAATTTCAGGCTTCATTACTCCGCCGACGTCCAAATTGAATTACGTTCTAATAAATCGAAAAGTCTTTCCCGGGCCGGTAACAGAGGTACGTGTAATAATTGCGGCGGGGCCACTCGTGTGAGAAATTAGGGGGGATAGCTGAAGCCACGAGAGACAGAGCGGGGTAGGGGAACCAGCAAACCATGGTCCGCCTGGGGGGACGATTCCGATCTCTTGAACTATCCTACAAGCGTTGCGAACCATAATTTCCTCGCGCACGTATCACCATCGATGTTCCTTCTTCGTCGACAAAGTCGCGAACCGTAATAACCGCGAACGGCTCGTTCACCAGCGTCCCGTGGATCAGATTAGAGCGTCCCGACGCCCTGCGTCCGCGTATTAGATCCTGCCGAACGCGCCCCGGACCGCGATCTTATCGGACAGACGGTAAAGACGAAGCTGCTTCCGACCAGAACCTGTAGACACCCTCGATCCGACGCTTTCCGCTGCCCTATAAAACGGCTCGATTAACTGGTTACGCCCACGCCGACCGATAATGCTGATAACATCGCCTAAGCGGTCACCTAAGTCCCAGTGGACTGGAAAAGTCCGCCAGAGTCGGTGGAGAAACGAAACTCGACTACTTTTAGTCGAACTGTCGATAGAATGCTACTTTAACCCCGGTACGGTAAATGATAATTGGCATCAGCGTTTTATTCACAGAGATTTCTTTGTGGAACGCTTAGCAACATATTCCTGACGCCTTTCCGATTAAAATGATACCCAACACGATATACTTTAATGTAGAACCTGTATTATCCGAACTCGTACTTTGATTGTCTAAGCATTGTGTCGTCCCAGGTCTCATTTTACTCGGAATAACGTCACGAGCATGTCGATAAATGTTTCGCCGAATGATAAAATTAAAAACAGGAATGTTTAATACATATTCAACAACAGATATTATGAACTATACGAAAAAAAACCAAAGCGACCATCGCCACTATATGTTACAATTAAAAGAATGTTTAGTTAAATAATAATTGATGAACGGAGCTTTGGGTATACGCTTGAACATGTTCGAATGCCGGAGCAATATGAAAACATTCCAGATTGTAAAACAAGGGGTACCTCCATCAAACTTGCCTGCAGAAACAAGCTCGTCAATGACTACCCCTAAGCGACCTCCCCTTCGTTAAACTCTTCGCGTAGCCGCGCGTCATTACCGCAATTAATAAAACGGCCAACCCCATTAACGTCGCGAACAATGGTATCTCCATCGTCGATACATTGTTCTCGGACGTCAAAGAAGCAGCTTTGTTTTCCGATGGCCGGATCAAGATGGCGGGATAGAAGGATAGCCGTCGGTGATGCTAAAGGAGGATAGAGGGCATGCGAAATGTTACGAACCGCCGATGATTATCGCGCGTATTAACCTAACGAAGCGGTGCCTCGAAGGGGGAAGGCAGAAGGGCGGGCGTTGAAGTGTACGCGGTGTGCCTCGTGCATGTCAGTTGGTCCTTTGAAAACGGACGGTAGTTGTCGTAGGTCTTCGAGCGTGCATGTGGCCGGTATGCGCGCAAGGAGGGCATAAACCGAGACAATAGCCGCCTTAGGGCATTCGAGATGACCGCCATTAGGAGCGCGTCCCTCATCTCCCTCGTTCTCTGCTCCTCGTTCCTTCCTCCCTTACGGCTTACAAACGACCGGCCTCGACGACGACCAAATTTCACGTGAGTCCGACGGAACGCGCGAATATTCCGTCCGACGACGACGTGTAGTCGAACCGAAAAACGGTTCATTCTTATGCGATTGCACCCTCGGCCCTCTTTCGGCCCGTCTCTTTTTCGAAACAGCTCGCTTTTTGCTTTTAGGAAGACGAAGCGAATAAAATTGTATCTGACCGAGTCATCCCTTGAAAGTATATTAGGTGTGCAAATAAGTTCCTTCCCTTTCTTTCTGCGATCATAACTTCTGACTGAATTCGAATTACTTCCCGATTTTGGTGCCATCCCAAAGAGCGTTCTTTTAATTGTAAGAAGAGGCACGATGAGCACTCTAAGAGTTTCCAGTCCTGTGCAACAATTTCAAGCAATAAGGCGGTGAGTTAGAGGAATTGCTGGCAGAAAGATTGGGAATCACCAGACAAGATTTTATTACATAAAATGTTTGGAGAAAAAGGGGAATGAACTTATTTGTATTGTATGTACACTTAATAATTTTCTGAATATTCGGACTCGTAGTTTCCATGTCCTTCTTTTGAGAGATCCTCGTCGTGGAATTTGGTGAATTATGAAGCTAGCAGTAGTAAATTATTTCTTTTAGAGGTTTAACAGCGGTCCGAGTGAAAACTTGAAAAATTGGTGGCCCGTACAGGTAAATAGAGGGGGCAGGCGATAGCTTTCCGTTTTAACCCGTCGCGGATGAGACTTCTTCTGATTTAATGACACGTATCTCGACTTCAAAGGAACCCGTGCGGAGTTGTTAAAGACAGAGAACGCGGGGGTGGTGTGTGGGCGTTTGTAGGGCAGTATTTCAATGGATTGCACGCGATATATAGAGTAAAGAATTAACCAGAACATTGCGAAAGAGCTGCAGGGATTCACTTTGACGGCCAGCGGCCGCCGTAGGGCGAATGATACGAACAAACTCGCACGGTATTATATTTCAATCACGTTTGCGCTGGCTTTGATTACTCGCGATTCGAGAGGCGACGGTAACTGGGAGACTAACGAACGATCTCTCTGATATTATTGATCGAGTTGTCTAATTTTACACGTATTCCTCTCGCTCTTCCGTTGTACACCTCTCTATTTTTTTTGTCGCATCCGCTGGGAATAAACTAGTGATCTTTTATAGAATTCTATGCTCCAATTAAAATACGCAGGGACTGCTACTGCGACGAGAAGACCGAGATGGGATTGGGATTATATCAGCGATTCTGTTCATAATTCGAGAACTATTTTTAATTGGGGATTATCATACGATTCTTCATCCCTTCCACACTCCACAATTCGTCTAATCACTCCGATCCCCAAAAGCTCCAGCCTTCCGCCGTACGAAAGCCATTAAAATAATTTCCCCACGTGAAGAAATCTCTCTTATCGAAAAGCGGCTTTTTCCCAGATCTCCTGAAAGGTTCGGAAAACCCTTTGCTCGCTAATTCGCCAGGTGAGACTGCTCGAGAGAAACGCGATCCGCAGTCTGGCATTAAGAAAGCAGCAGCTGTTTTTTTCCGAGCATCTCGGCAGAGGAACACACATACATAGAATGGGATCGGCGTAAAAAAGCGATCCGAGGCATTCCCTAAAACTGGAATCGAGCAGGGGTAGGCCGGGCTCGTTCGAGGTAAGCCGATGGGTCTCTCCTTCTCCCCGAAGGCGGAACAATGGGGGGTAGATTTGCCGAGATCTGTTTTACGTCCGGCGTGTTACGTACAAGCCCCGGTGCACCCTTATATCCGGGGGTGGCCGTTGCGAGAACCACCCCCGGAGCCGAATAAAATGAAGTAGAACCGTACCACCGACCCGGGGGCTCTCGGTTTTTGCTGGTAACGGCGGCAGCAGCCCACATCCACCTGGTATCTCTTCATACACCTACTTTCATCGCTGTAGGTACCTGGCTCCGAACCGGCGGCTTTTGGCCGAACATTTTCGTAGTTAAATACTGTCTCCCTCTCTCGTCCTCGATCCTCTCTGTTCTCCTCCTTTATCTCCCTCTCTCTCTCTCTCTCTCTCTCTCTCTTCAACTCTCCGACACCATTCACCGGCACCCTTTCTTCATTTTTATCCTCCCCCGCGTTTCTCTCTCCGTCTCTTCTCGGTATCCTTGTCGAGTGTCTCTGTCTTCGTCCATCGCTGGTCTCTCTGTTTTTCCACGTTCATCTCTGCTCCTCGTTTCCACGGGATAGTCCCGATTACGGACGCACTTGTACGCCGACGAGCGAGCAAGACCGTGGAGACCGGTAGGCAAAACTGAGGGCTGCGGGGGCTGGATAGGAAGGGTGGACGGGGTTGGAGAAGCAAGATCCGCGAGTATAGATTCGACATGGAGTACGCGGGCGAGTTTTTTAATCTTTCAATGGGCCTTCTACGCTCTCCGGGAACCTCTCCTCCTTTCTCTCCACCCCCGTTTCCGCCTAACCCGTGCCCGTTAACCCTTCCACTCCCTTCTCTTCCTCTTCTTCTGTTTCTACTCCTCCTCTCTTTCCCTCGAAAACTTCATCCCACTTCAACCCTACCGAGCGACCGGCACGCCTGTCTCTCGATATATTTACATATTTCCGTGATATTTCGCGACGTTAATCCCTGAGCCACCCCCTCTTCAACCACCCCCGCCGACGGTCCTCTTCACTCCGACGAACGCGAATTAAATGTGAAAACTCGCCTCCGGCTCACCCCTCGCTCTCCGAATCTCTCTCTCGCTCTCACTTTTTCTTTTTTTCGTTCTCTCTTCAACGGAGGTTTATTGTTAAATTCGCGCTCGGCTACGGCTTCCTCGCTCGACGATTTTATCTACGTAGCCTTTCCTCTCTCTCTCTCTCTCTCTCTCTCTCTCTCTCTCTCTCTCTCTCTCTCTCTCTCTCTCGCTCTCTCTGCTTTTTTTGTTGTCGTTTTGCGTGTACGTGTGCACGCGAGCGCGTTTTTTACCTGGAAAGGTACGTCGCCGGTGCCGTTGACGTCGCGTCGTTGTTGTTGTCGTTGTTCTTCTCGCCGTTCTTGTCGATTCTGGATGTACCCTTCTCCATCCCTCGCAAAACCCCCTGCAACCCCCTCGTTTCCGTACCGCTGCCGCTTTCGAAGGAGCGCACTCGCTCGGACGGTTTATCCCCCGTTTATTTTACCCGGTTCGACTTAAACGCTTACCGGTCGGCAGAGAATCGCGGTTCAGAACGATGGGAGTATACACGCCATCCTTCGGTTACCGATGCGCGATTTTTATACTCCTCTTTCTGGACGATTGCTTTGTTTCGCGGTTGGCATGTGGTAATTATGGCTTCTAGCTTCCGACTCGCATTGGAGCTCTTTGACGCAAGGGTGAATTTCGGTTCTGAATTTTGTTTCATTTCTGCGACGAATACCGCCGATTTCAAATGGAAGACTTTCGAAGTAGTGCGGATTTTGTTTTTTCTCAGTGTGTGAAACAATCTTGTAATACAATAACAAACCTGTCTATATTTTATGAAGTACCAGCTGACTCAATTTAAAGAGGTACATAGAAATGTGCACATTGCTCTTCTTCAAGACACTGAGTTGCATCCCTTGTTTGAAAAATAATTTTCGTACATTATCTGGTACAATATCAAAAGCATAAATCGATCGAAAGAATCCAGAAGCAACGTGGCGCGCCTATCCACCCCCTAAGTAGACTCGCTAACGCAGTCTGCACCGGAAGGTAAAGAACATCGGCGGCGGCGGCGCGCCGGAACTCACCTCGCGGTGAGATCTTTTCCATGAAACATGAGGTCCCAGAGGGACGAGCTTCTAAAATATCGAGCACGTGTTCTTCGGGCGGCAGCATCTAGTTTTCTTGCCCTGTTATATTCATCCATGCGCCGCGCCGGAAACAAATTCTCTAATAACGATCCACGTGGTTGCTGTCGCGCCCCGAAGTATATTCAACCACTCGCCATGATCAACTTCTTTCGCTTTCTTAATCATTCAGGTCCGAACAACAAACTATACAGCCCACATGAAATTTTTATTTTTCATTTCTTCTACTCGTACTTATTCATTTTATATCATTAACATATATTCGTGAATAAAATACATGATATTCGTTGACTGATCGTAACAAAGTGGTCGGATTATTAAAAATATATTTTATCGACTGCTTTCACCAGCACACTGTTTTCTTTAGAATTATAGATTCGACAATCTTCATTTTTAATGATACATTAATTCTCTTTTTATCTACACATGTTCTTCCTCGTTCTTTTTTTCTATATGCTACACTGTTTCTCACACGAATTTCAAACATACTGTCACCAGAATCATTAAACAGCTCAGGAACAAAAATAATCGCCAGCATTGTCCGCCCAATTTCGCGATTTTCACGTTCATCGCGATCACAGCTCCCACAACGCGAACTCGTCCTCGTTCTTCCGCGTAATTCGCTTTCGAGAGTGCACTTTTTATTATCATATTTCCTCCACCCCCAAGCCCGAACGGCGCCAGTGGAGCTTTCACTTAAACAGCCGCGGATTAATTAGCCGTAGGCCGACGAGCGGAACGAGGCGAAAGGCTTAATAAACCAGGATAAAGCTCGGAGCAAAAACAATGCGTATCGCTGTTAACGGTGGAACGGGGATGGATGGATAAAAAACGGATGGCGCGGGGGTTGGGAGACGGTTGGTGGTGAATAAGAACGAAAGATTTATGTCTTTATTGCCTGTCGAGGGATAGAATGAGCGAGAGAGAGAGAGTTTCTCAAATTTTTGAGAGCTCGGTCGCACAGAAACAGCGAGCGAGATGGCTCGAACGGGAGCACAATTTCGAAGATTAAAACCAGCCTCGTGGCGAACTAAAACTCTCGCTTCTTACTATTTCGATGCTCGATGAGAATTAGGGTTCGCCGGTTTTTAAAACACGGTTGTTCCCGCGAATTTCCACCGTTCAGAATCCTCTCTTTAATTAAAAAACGCCGGATCTAGTCAAACATTAGTGTTTTGCAATAAGTGCATTATATTATAGAATCGCTACAAATGTTGGCGCGACGCTGCTCAACCGAATTTCGGAAATACCGGAATTGGAAAACTGTTTTCCCTAATACGAGTACCACTCGTGTTCTCTATTCTCGTGGATACGTGCGCGCGAACGAGCACCGCGGGGTAATTATACGGAGCGATTGTTCGAGGGTAATTGAATCGGGAGCGGGCCAACAATAAGCAAATTATATTTTCGAAAGTACTCATCGTTTTAGAAAGTTAAACCGCCGTGAAGAAGGATTGAAAGCTCGGTCGTTTGGGCGCGGAACCGTCGTCGATTCGCGTCTTTTTTCACTCGGCGAGGAATAAAAGAGCGGCCACAAGGGTAGACAGAGAAAGAACAAGAAGAGAGAGAGAGAGAGAGAGAGAGAAGGTAGGAGGCTCGAAAACTTGTATTTTCCTACGGGCTCTTTTTATCGACCTCGTTCTCTATGCGCGCGCTCTCAAATTGGGGGAGAGGAGAGAGACAGAGAGAAACGAGGAAAAGTAGCGACAACAAGAACAACAACAAACAACGACGACGACGACAACGGGGGAAACCGGGTTCTTTTCGAACTCGGCTTTATTCTGCGTCATTCAACCGACGCCGAGTTGCCGCTGTTTCACTTCCGGCCGATGATTGCACACCGGAATGAACATTTTGTCCCTTGCAATTCATAAACTGAAAAAAAACCGGGTAGTACGTAGTAGACGGACGGAAGAGAGCGCCCTTTTATCCGTTTGTTTCATGAAACTATCAACCACTTACTCGCTATCCAAGTAGGATAGTAGGCGCAGGAAAAAAATTACGGATAATGGGCTCGTTTAACGGCCCAATGAGAAATATGGCGTACTCATTGCTCGGGGTTCATGGTATCGCCTCTCGAGATCCTTGCTGTATGCTCGTTCGAATATTTTAATGCCGCTGGATATTCGTGGCGAGAAATACTCGTTCCGGAGAGCTCTGGCTGCTGCTGACATTTATTTCTTCCTGCTAACATTCGCTTCTAATGTGGCAGTCACTGTAACAGCTTACTATCAGGTGCTTCGGTAAAAGCTCATTCAACGAAGACAAAGTAGTTTTTACAGCACGATGTTTCGAAACTTTTAAAACAGAGTTAGCAATAGATGAAAGTATCTTTTGAAGACGTGACATCAGTATTTAAAAATATCTTATATTTTCTTCGGAAAAGTTGCAATCCTGAGTGCAACACTTTCAACCTGAAAAAATAGATTTGTATAGGACGACGTCTCTAAACTTTTAAAACAGAGTTAGCAATAGATGAAACTATTTTTTGAAGACGTGACATCATATATCATTATTTAAAAATATAATATATTATCTTCTGGAATGTTACAATCCTCGGGAGCGCAGCCGAGGTTGAACCCGAGGTAACAAGCAAGAATTCTCGAAGAAGATCGCCGGAGGATCGCCAGAAGATCTGTAGCATTTGTCGCCGGGAATTTTTCGCACGTCGATCGAGGTATTATGGTAACAGAGTGATCTTCGGCCCGGTGACGGGTATCAGATAAAATGGTTGGATTCGAGGGACCATCCGAGTCAAAGAACGATCCTGTGGCCACCGGTTTGCGAGATCGAGTTGAGATCACCGTCCCGCAAACACGATATCGATTCCCCTGGAGCGAACAACTTGAGCGAGAGGCCTTTCTCCTCTCTCTGTCCTTCTCTTTGCGAGAGCACGCCCGATTTACGAGCGATTCGACGATAACGAGGAGACGAATGGAGAAGACAACGAGATAAGATGAGATGCACGAGAGCCATCCGGGGACCCGTAGAGACTTCGTTAACGAGATTACTACAAGCCCGACTTTACGGGTTTACTACGACCCGGATACGGGTCGCTCCACGGTAAAACTCTCCGCCACCTGTAGTACGCGTCGCGTAATCACAAGACCCGTCGATTTCGCGGCAACTTATAACGAGTCTCGTCGCCGCGACGATCATTCCTAATTGTGGTGACGAGCACTGACGATTATCTAGCGAACTTCCTTACTCGTTGCGCGTCTACAACGTATTAGGTTGTTGCATTGGAAGTGTCCGATTTTAGAATGCGGCTTATAAAACGTTCCGATCAACAAATGCTGTTACAGTCTATGCTGAAAAAGATCGTATACAGTGAGGAGCGAGAGTGAACACAAACGATATTTTTACAAAAATGTATTTTTATTTAATGATTGCATATAGAATAAAAAAAAAACAAAATACACGGTATTGAGTACAATATTTCAGCTTTCCAAAAAAATTTAAACGATGATGATATTATTATTATTTTGGTAAATACAAATTGTTTTCGTGTAATCGGTTTTGCACCACAATTCATTTTCAAATAAACGTTTCATATTTTTATGCATTTAATACTTTGTCCAGAAGCCTTTGGTCTTGGCAGTGGCTTGAATGCGTTCAGGCATACTTGAAATTATATTTCCGCAGTATTCTGAAGGAATAGAAAACTACTGTTGCTGCACTCTTTGCCAGAAATCATTTATTGTCGTTGGTGGATCATTGTAGTTATTCGCTGATTTCATTTTTAAATATGCCCAGACATTCTCGATAGGATTTAAGTTTGGGCTTTGAGCAGGCCACGACATGGTTTGAAATTATTGAGAAAACAACATAACATTCTTGTACCGGAATATCATCTCAACAACATCTAATAAATTCTGTTCTAAAATGTTTTTGTAAATGAACTGGTAAATTGTAATTTAATCAATAAAAATGGCACGACGATAAACTTCGACTCATATTAAAGCTTGAAGATGATTTTGAACGACGTGCTGTTGGGTAGGAAAATTTTTGTTCGTGATCGAAGCTTCTTCTGTACAAGTGCACTCTCGCCGTGCGATCTGTGCGCACAGCTATCGCGGCGCGTATTGCAAATACCGGATTAGCCGGTGGCCAGTTTTGAAAAAGCTAAAAACGTGGAGCACCGGTTGGCTCGCGAACAATAGAGCGGGCTATCCGAAAACAATGGGGTCCGCGTATTAACTAAATCGCGGAAAATTCTCGGGGCGCGTTCACGGTTGGCTCGCGGGCGTATCCGTGTCTCGCTGGGCGATCCAAAAATAAAAGGAATAAGTTTGGTCCACGTGGATCCTCGTCGACCACCCGGATATCATTGTCGGATAGGGCTGGGCTCGGGCTTATTAGAATAATACGGTCGCGCAGTGGCTTCTGGGGAGGGACGATGGCCAGCTAAATACGGAGGTAATTGTTCGAGGGATTGTTGTTCCAGGTTATTCTTATGTAAATCTTGACCAAACCTTCCGGGAACGGAATGGGACCGAGAGAGACGAAACTCTACTCGAAGAGAAAGAGTGTGAGATAGAGAGAGAGAGCGAGAGCGAGAGGGAGAGGGGAAGGGGTTGGCGAGATGGCGCAAGGGTGGAAGCCGGGAGAGCGCCTACGAATATTTGCACGGGGTAATTATTTCGTCCCCGGAGGAAAGCCGGATTTCCGCCGGGGAGTTTTCCACGTGTTATTTTGCGCCACGGCACTCGGCCTCATTATATAAGCCATTGTTCTTTCCCTTAGCGCCTCGCCGACTTAACTCTGTCCCGTCGGCCGATCCCGGACGGCCGGCGCTCGCTTAAGGGGCCATTTTATGCTTTTCGAGTGCCTTTTTACTCGGAACGCCCGCCTAAGCCCGATGACAAGATAATGACGTAACGTACGGCCCACCCCCGACGACAGTTTAACCTTTTTCCGAGCTGGTCCTACGCCATTGTTCCGCCGGACAAACGGATGGACACTGGGAACCTTCGGTGTTAATGAATATGGTACTTGGGGCGCGGGGAAAACTGTCTTTTGTTTCATATTGGAAGTAATAATGAAAATATTAAAGACTACATAGTAACTCATACTTATTCGAAAGAAGAAAAATTGACCAGTGGACTGTTCAATGTTGAAATTCACAGTGTCATTTGGAAGAATGCGAATACACTTTGACGCGCGTAAATGCAAAAATTGAAGATTTGAACGCGATTTAAAAGGCTCCGAATGGGAGAGGTATTCTGTTCGAGTTTCAGCGGACTCGTAATTTCCAAATACATTTCCATCGCGTTCAATTAAATTCTCCGGAAACCGCGCACTGTCTACTTTTCGAGCAGACCGCACGCTCCGTACGTAATATTTCGGCTTTTAAATAATTCATGTTCCGAATTGTGGCCGTCTGACATTTGTTCTGTTCAAGTTTTACAGCGGAGGCGGTTCCCTTCGGTAAAATATGAATATTATTAATTTTCGCCGTGCGTCGTAGAATTTTTCAGAAATATGCTCGTGCGCAAAAGCTAGTCCAAAAATTGTGTATCAGAAGGGGAAGTTCGTCCCACGAACAATACGGAAGAACACGAAATTTTATAATAAAACGTAACCTCGTTGCAGACCTTCAACGTTATCTTTCACCCTACACGAATAAATCTGCTCGGAAGTGACGACGTCGAATAAAATCATTGACACAATATTAATGTTTTTATCTAACAAAAAATATATATATTGGTCTACAATGAAACGGAATAGCTAAAATAAAATAATTATATGCAAGTTGAAATCGAGAAGGTCTGATTTAAAAAATATCTTGAGAATTTTTCGGTGCGTTAGGATCAGCGATAATACGAGCGACGATAGTAACATTAGTCGGTTATTCGGTTGCGTGCAGCGGTGAAGTAGTCAGTGGCCGTCCGTCAGTCACGTGGGTTATCCACTGCCGTAGGTGGTTAGTCTACGACTTGTGCTCAAACGAGCAAAGTCGATTACCTTGCCCCTTACGTGGGCCGCCGGAAGCCAGTCGGACATCAAAGTGCCGCGTCTGGTTTCCTGGGTAATTAATTCCTGCCGCTGGCTGCCAACTTTCATAGAAAGCATCAGCAACTGCCTTCCGACCGGGCATCATTGTGTCAACGTCAGAACTAAAAACGAGACGCTAATCGGCTAATCTATTTTCACGTCGACGGACTTTATCACCAACTATTTGCATCTTTGTGATCAAAACTATGATTTAATGCATCCCGTCTTTCCATCCATTGAGCGATTCTATTTGTACGCGTGGAGATGGAAATGACCGGTAAAATGACTTTTCTCACATCTGTCACTCCTGGCTTGCTTTGGAGCGAGGTGTTTTGATGAATGGTAAATGACGGTAAATGACGTTGTGGCTTATGCGAGAAGTGGCTGAAGACTGGAGAGTAAAATCAAGCAATGACGAGTATACGCGTCGAACGCGGGGCAAATGGTCCTATTATAAATTTTACAAAAAACGAGGAAGAATTACATTTTTGTTTGATAAGAAAATTAACAATTCAATCTTGAAAAGGATACATATTGTTACTGCACCGCAATAGACATTTGGATTGACGTGTATACACGTCGAACACAGTTAACTGGTTAAGGGATGTGAAATTTGTGGTCGAGGTGGTAAAGAGAATAGTGCGAGAAAATTGGGGGTGAGCTGTAGGAATGGTCCAGACGCTGTCGTAAATCGTTAATGATATGGCGCCCGAAAGTCGCAGAAAAAATCGGACGAGTATAGATTAATTTATTGCCTCTCATCGGGTGGTCGGAGTCTTTGGGGTTCAGAGTCAAATTCTAGAGACAGTTTCGTGGCTTTACTACAGTCACAATTCCTTCGAAAATTCGGACGTTGAAAATTCTGCACCCAATTCTACGAAACTCTTCAATCTCAATACCGAAATTTTCTGCTGTCCTCAAGAAGAGGTCACCGCGACTCCTCGAACGTTACCAAACAGGGAAAAGCGGTGTATGCCGATCGTTAATATTATCATCAGCGGGGATAGTGCGTCGTTGGCCACGGGTGATAAATTCCTCATGGGTTCGCGGTTTGCTATTCCAGGAGCGGAGTCCAGAAGACGATATGTGGTACCGGTGTTGGTCCAGAACCGATGGGGCCGGCAAAAACGAAGATCACCACGCGAGGGGAGCCGACGGCGAGGGGAGAGGAAGAGAGAGAGAGAGAGAGAGAGAGAGAGAGAGAGAGAGAGAGAGAGGTGATTACTAACGTCATGCAGGTGCATTAATAGATTCCGTTCTGAGGGTGGCGTTGGTGGGGGAGCTGCGCCGCGCGGGTGCAGGGGAGATGGATCAAGGGAATGGAGTGCGAACGGCAAGGACATGGGACCAAGCAGATGAACAGAATCGCCAATCACGAACCGCTCCGTGGACGGTCTTGCGTCTCGCTCCTCCCCTGCCCGAGCTTACGGAGGTGTGGTTTGCACCTGCGCTTGCGCTACACGCCCCGCCTCCCGCACCTGCGGCTTTTCCGCGCTTACACGTATGCTTTCCGCGGCGGCAGCGGTGGGGCACCGGATCGCTGGACCAGGGACCACGAGGTTTCGGCCACCAGTAACGTCTGGGTCGCACTGTCTGAATCCACTGCGGCGCTCCCGATGCTCCCTGGATGCTGCGACCCATCCCACGATCGTTAATCTTCCTCTTCGCGTCATGTTTTTGCATGATTTTTAGGTACACCATGTCCTAGAAGCTTGTAGATTTCGTTTAGTCTGGGTTTACGGTTTGGATCTGATTTCTTTCGTACTTTTGAGAGGAAATTTTCTGCCTCCCTGTATGCTGCAATACATCCCACGATCACTCGAATTTTTTTAGCTAGAGGGTGCTCTTGGGTTAGCAGTTTTCAACCATTTTTTGACTGGAAACGGAGAAGGCTCTGCGGTGCCACCTGCTGCCGCGCATCGTCTTAAAAAAACAGTATTCAGTCGATTGTTTACTTGTCGAATGAAGATTTTGAAGTCGCAACTTTTTGCCAACTGGACCTTCTTGGAGTCCCATTGTTGTAATTTGTATTGTATAGTAATGTTTTCGTGACATAGTGGAACAGGTTTGTGCGCATTTCGGTGTAAATAATATTTCTAATGGTTTTTATAAAAGTTCCTCAGCCTCCAGAATCGCAGATCGTTTATCACTAGATTGCGGATCTCTATGCAAAACAAAAATTGCTTGCATTGATTGCAAGACACAAGAGCGAAATAAACATTTCTTTCTTCGTTTAATTATCTAATTAAACTGAAACCAATACGCTGATGTCTTAAAATCTTTTTAATATGTCCACTGCTTTAAATGGTGCTTACCCAGTTTTGTCATAAATGCATAAAATCCGCAGTCTACTTATCACTGACTCAGACTCGATACTCGTGATACAGTATATTGTAGCTCGATCCACATGCTCACAGTATTCAATCCTTCGAGGATAGTCTTTGCAATGCAGATTTTTATCTCTTTCGAATATCTTGCTCGTCTCCCTCGAACGTTGGCTAGTTGCACGAGTCATGTTTCGAGTCATGCTCAAGCTGGAGTCAGTAACAACACATTGTAATACGTACACCGTATGTAGTTGCTCCAGAACGTAGTACTATCTTTTGTGATAAATCAGCTGGTAGTCGAAGAATTACATTTGAAATTAATCGAACTCGTGATACAAACGTGGAGCGCTATCGACGCTAGCAGTCTTACATTGGACCATTTCTCAAGCATTGTAGAGTTTCCTCTCATGTTTCATAGTCCGAGAACACAACGACGTATCGTGTATTTCAAGATACTTACATTACTCTGCAAAGATAACATTTATTTACAAACACCACCAAGCTCCTCAAAATCTCTACAGAATTCTAAAGACAATCAAATTCCACTTCTCAATTGACTGTCGCATTTTTCAAAATTCCACCATACCACGAAACACTCAAAACTACAATCTACCTATTTAACAGAAAATCATCGAAACATTGAATCATCACCCGGAGCAATTTCCCGAGGCAAGTGACACAGCTAGGCGCATCATCGTGCCTGGGCAGATTAACAATAATCAACTCGGGTTATTGTTAATCGGGGACAGAAGCCCGGTCCTCCCGCGGGGAGCACGCCGCCGATAGAACGATTCCGAAGACCGTCGTCATTGTCTCAAATCGCATGAAAGTTTCACCGTGGCGTTTAGGGGACACAATAGCACGGATATTCAGAACTATCCCTCGAAGTAACAGACAGTGGAAATGGATCGTCTTTCCCCTGAATCGTTGCTCCCACCGTCGCATCGGTTCCCGTGAAACGGGGAGGGGTTCTGGGACGTGGGTGGAGGGATCGCGAGGGGACGGGGAGGGTTTGGTGGCTGGGGTTGGAGGGGGTTGGCGAAAGGGTCGCCGTTTTCAGGCGGGTTCCGCTAGATGGCACGGGGCCTTCTTTCGGCGATCCATCGCAGTCGCTCCGCGCCGCCCAGACCGTGCGGTTGTTCGTCTCTGCTCGAAAAAAGCCCGCCACGAGCAGGCGAGCACATTTCGGCGCGCCTGTCTGCGCCATCTGAGAATCTCCAACCAATCTTAGACGCTCGAAATCTCGCTGAGAAAAGGAGCCACCGGAGAAATATTCGACACGAATTCGGGGTACGGGGTCTCTTTCCGGTCTGGGCGTTCAGTCAGCCGCGGGCGGGCGTCGCGTTGTCACGTGTCGTGGTCCGCGTGGCGTGATACACGCCTACCGCCGCTCCGTGGGGCCACATCGAAGGGCCAACTGGAGCTCCGAGCGCTCCGAACAACCTAGCAATCTCCTCGAAGATGATCGAATGAATAGATGCCAATCAGCGGAGAGAAACGATCGCCGATCCTCTGAGAGTCGGTCTCGTTCGATCGAACGTTGATCCACGCCGCTACGATCGCGATCTACCTTCGCTCTCCCCTTTCTTCTTCCCGCTCTCGCTCCCCATTGGGCGGCTCGCTCGTGATCGCCACGTGGTCGTGCTCGCCGCATATTCGATCGATCAGCGCTCTGCATCCTCGAACCGGCCGGGAAAGAACGAGCTGCACGCAATTCCCGCGAACGAGATAAGGCGAGAGAGAAAGTGAGAGAGAGAGAGAGAGAGAGAGAGAGAAAGAGAGAGTGGGATAGTTAGAGAGATTGAGAGAGTGAGAGAGTGAGAGGATCACTCGGAACTGGTGCTGCTAGGAAAACGTCCTGCCAGCCAGAGTGAGTACCCTTGTCACGATGAACAAACTTGTAGCATATTGCCTTGCACCGTCCCCCGCACCACCACCCACCCCTGCATTACTCCGTCCCGTGTTCGTTACCCCTCTCTAACCCCCGTTCCCCGGCTTCTCCCGCCTCTAGCACACGGCTATTGTCGATGGTCCTTGAACTTGCTTTGCCGGGAGAATGCGTAGGGTAGGTCTTCTTTGTTGCGTTAGGCTCGATACCGAACCCTCCGCCTTTGCTGTTTATACAGGGTGTATCGCGATACCGGGGACCCACTTTGGGAATGATTTTAACGCTTTTTAACAGTTCCAAGATCAACGTCAATTTTAAGGGAGTAACTTTAAGCGTATGTGAAAAAATTGATGCGGAAGGATCAGAAAGGAATAAGAGTAATTAGAATAGAGTATTCGCCTCACGAATGGTAAAGGGTAAATTGCATTGCAAAGTATGCTTATCCATGGTAAAAAGATACAGATTGCTGAAGCACAAGTGTTCTCATTGACATGAAAATTGATCGGCATGAACTCGTCTTAATGGTTTTGAAGGCTGTGAAATGGGCACCCTGTGCCACAACGCACCGTACATGCTTCTTTTACGTTGATCATAATGCGCTTTGTCGAAGAAGCTTTGTGTGTAGTGTTGCTCGCATTATTTGCAAATTTTCAGCGATATCCGAGCCGATAGAATATAACTTATCCGTTGGTACAATTTCCTGAAGGCAATTAATTATGTGTGTGGTACTCGTCGTCTACAAGAGTATCGCATTACCTTAAGTACCTAAGAGTCATTTCTACTTGAAAACGATTTACGATTTACAGGAAGCACCGCTGTAAATATCTTTTAAAAAAATCTTAATTATCGTCAACACTGTGTGTTCTAAAAAAGATCCATTATCAATCTCATTCGGAAATCAAACAGCTTTCGGCACGATTTTCCCCGATCCAGCGCAAACAAGAGCCGCCAAAAAAAAGATAGATAAAATATTTTTCCGGATTGCACGCAACACTCCATCAAAATCGAAAAGTCAACAAGTCCCGGTCACCGACGCATCATCAAACGAAGTCGGACCGCTTCGAGCCACAGATTGAATCGCAAAAGGACCCAGATTCCAGTCTATCCCGCGAAAACACATTCGGGGGATGGTAGTCGCAATCATCGCGCGCACGGACAGCCTCAATTTCCGCGAACTTTGCGCCGTAATCGAATGAAAGTTTCCGCGTGTACCGGCCGAAATTTCGCAACCTTATCGTCCCTTTAGCGGTACGCCATCGATCTAATTGCATCGATTGTCAGCAAACCGCGCGAATAGAGGGACAGAGAGGAGGGGAGACTATGTATAGAAGAGGAAGAACCGAGAGAGAGAGAGAGAGAGACAGAGTTAGTGAAAGGGGTGAGAGAGGGTGAGAGAGAGAAGGAGAGAGGACTGGAGCAAGCCCGGGCCGCCGCGTGCGCAGGCTTAGCCCTTTAAATGACTTAGCAGACAATTTGCCCATTAACTCAGCCGGTCTCTACCCGTAATGGAAGCCATTGTTCGACCTATCTTGTCAGTAATACACGGCTCCCTCCTTCGTGTGTGGGTGGGCGTTCGCGTGCGCGTGTTACAGGTACGCGACCGTGTGCACGCACGGGGACATCGGGACACTCGTGATATCGGCCCGGCTACATTGTGCGTCAAGATGAGATCGTCTCATTATGATTACGTTAATTAATCTAACGCATTACGGGCTGATAGCCCCCTAAGAAGGCTTTCGCTGCCGGGGCCGAGCACTTTGCCAGCCAAAAACGCTCCGCATTTCTATCCCTCTGGTTTCGGATCAGACTCCCAGCGTTTTCTTTTTCATAAAAGAAACGCAATTCGTTGCATTTCGAATTTGCGACGAGGTATAGAGAAATTAGGGTATGTTGCTTTTCAAGAGTTTGTTTGAATAAATTTGGGAAATTGGTTTTCAAGTGGACGGAAAAATGAAGCATTTATTTGACGAACACGTTTTCGACACCACCACCTTTTGTGCTTATCTTCATCGTTAAAATGTTTGATGAAATTATAATGTATTAAAACAGTTTAGCAAAAGAATCTCATTAAATGAATTTCACTAGTTTTATTTGAACTACAATGTTAACGTTTTGTACTGGTATCGGCTGCGGTGCGAGCATATATTCTAGTCAAACTAATCTTCATGAATCAGGCTAATGTTTGACATGCAAATCCGCAGACGCGTTCTATTATGCTATTGTATGAGCCAGAATAGTGATTGATGAATGACTGTGGTCATTCTGTGTTCTTTGACATCGTATTTCTTAAAGGAAAATACTAGATTTAATAATTCAGTTATTTTAAATTGCTAAATTACTATGTATTAACTCCAACATTCCCTTCATTTAATGCACCCCTGTCAAAATGTACGAAATATAAAAATGGTCGAAACGGAAACAGGAACTTTTATGAAAACCCAGACATTCGATTAGCTCCCCTTTGGGGCTCGAGGGTGGTATCACGGGGTGGATTGGCAAACATCGGAGATCGACGTAATTGCACGGTGCATCGGGTTCCGGAAAGATCGCGCGTCAAAAGCCGCATCCGGCGCGTCGGAATCGATGCGTTTCGAGTGTTCTGCAACCCCTCTGCTGTTTCTATTCGCCGATTTTTTCTCACTCCGACGACTAGAAAGCGGTGTGGTGGGGGGAGGGGTGAAAAGGTTCGCATTAGAGCCGGGAATCGCGGCGACGGATACGCGATATTTCATTGGCAAAACGTCAACAAGTATCGGCGAGCCTTTAACGACGTTCCGATGAAATTCGCGTCGGACGCGGCGCGCGTCTTCCGTCCTCGTTTTTCCTCCCTGAATGTTGTTTATCGTTGAACAGTTTAGAGGACGCGCGACGTGATTTATTTGCAGGAAAATATACAACGGCTAAAAAGAGATTTCGTGATCCGCCCGAGTACGTTCGCACGCGCGCGCGCAAATGCGTCCTTTTTTTCGCTTTCGTTCCGCGCCCATTTTCGGATCGGTTTTTGCCTCTTTCTGTTGAGAGAAGAGAGAGCGCGTTTGTTTCTCTGTCTTTCTTTTTTTTGTAGGAAAAACCGTTTTCGGTTATGGCGGTTGATGCATCGCTACGGGCCCGCGTCAAATTTTACAGAAAAATCCTGAGTGGACGGAACTCCAATACAATTCCGCCCATTGTGCCGTTCAAAACGATAGCTAATGCCTCGATGCACAGCAGACGATTGAAATCGTCCAGATATTCGGACGGCACCGCCTCTGTTTTATTCGACTCGCGTGCGACGCGATTATAAAAACCGAACGATCGACATTGGCGAACTTGATGCATCTGTTGGAGCTTGCTACCTTGGTTAGGCTTCTGATCGACGACGTTCAACAAACGTGTCCGGTTAATTGCTCAACCCTTCCCTTGGGGAGAGTTTGCGCCAAAAATTGGACGCTTCCGGCGAGCCTAGAATGCGCTGCGAATTTGCCGACTGTCTACTTCGACGACTGTTTAAAGGGACTTAATATTTGCACACAGCTGTGGAAATTAACCCTTAATTGGTAGACTAAGCTGTACACTATCGCTAGTGCATGGTACGATCGTTACAAATATTAAGTTTCTTTAACTGCTGCAGAACATTTGGATGTGCGAGGATTCCCGAAAAAGTAGGGATTCTCTAAAAAAATTTGTTTTTTCTATATTTATAAATATATCATATATTTATTATAATATAAATATCTAATTATTACACAGAATTCTTTTCATTGAAAGAATGTTGTCCATCAATATGTCATATTTTCGAAATTTTTGGGAAACCCGATTCTTTATTAAAATTGAAAAATCGTGACTCAAGAATTCAAGCGAATTTAGCGATTCAAGAACAGATCGGTTTGCACACAAATGATCTATCGACCGGTTGAAAGGATATATTTTTCGGTAGAAGGACCCGGAGTCTAGAAAATCGCTTTTCCAAATATAAATCTAGATCCGGTCGATATTCTTGAGCGATAAAATCAACCAGCCCTCGACAACAAGTGAAAATCACGAGTCGACAGCCAACAGTGTCGGCGCACTAGCATTCTCGGGCCATGCAAAGCATCGCGTGACGCAGGATAGTCCGGCCAGGAGAACCGGAATCTCCGAGCGGAAGAAAGTAGTCGACGAGCGACTTCTCGCGAGAACTGCCTCTCTCTCTTTCTCTCTCGATATAGAGTTGGCTTGGAGGCGATGGTGGGGGTGTTCCGGCGCCACCGGCGGACGCAGAAGGCGCGAAAACGTCCTGCCGCGATTAGGCTGGCAGCTCGTGGCAGGAGGTGGCACAGGACTAAGCTAGATGGCGGCGCCGATCACCGAGAACACGAGGCACGAGGACATGGAGAGGAAGAAAGGGAGAGAGAGAGATAGGTAGGAACGTCGCGAGCATGGTCGGGGTACGGTCCTTGAACGGCCACGGGACAAAGAGGCAGGATGAGCCAGGAGAGCTGAAGAAGGACATCTGCTGCCTGGAGCGGATGTGTGTCAAGCCGCGCCAGGATCGCTCCAGATTTCCGGGATTTGGCTAGTGCTTATGGTTCGGGAAAAATTATTGTGTTGTGTTTTTTTATTTAACCCTTGTGTAGTCCACCAAAATGTATAGATTATTTAAAACCTTCCTGTATATAACGTGTTTGCACAAATTCTCCTTGTAAGACTATAAATTGATATATTAGCGAGAAAAGAATGGACATTCAGAGAAATTTTGTAATAGTTTTTAGAGGAAGATTAACAAATTGTTGAATAAATACAGCAAATGGATACCCGGATACCTGGTTGACTACACAAGGGTTAAGATTACAGCGGGGCGTAATTTACATTATGTTACAGAATACAATTTGAATGACATTATTGTTTAGCATATCTGGTTATACACGCGGGTTGCATACTTTCAAGAAAGTAGAAATATTGTGTTCTTTATATTCTCTGGAACATTATATTCTTTTATCATTTTACTGTTTTAAATTGTGTCTTATACATTTTTGTAATACATGCTCAAAAATTCGCAGTCCAGTTATCATTAGAGAAAGAGAGAGAGAGAGAGAGAGAGAGAGAGTGTGCAGATTTTGCGAGTACGAACGACTTGCAACAGACTTTAATATATTTAATCAGTTTCATTCCTCAAGGAGTGAACTGCAAATTTAAAAGCAATTTATTCGAGTCTTTTGCAGTTCTTTACGATAAAGGAGCCTTAAGTCCGACAATTTTTCGACCATTTTCGAACATTCTGAATGCACAAGGGTCCGCGGACTAATTATAAATCTGTCTTTCACCGATTCCGGTACGATTGAGCATTGTTTGACGAACGGGTTCCGGATCGACCGTCGCTCGTGAAATCCTGCGGGGTTCAATGGGTTAGCGGACTAATTTAATTCCGTTCGCGAGGGCTGGCCATTGTTCGGAGCCGTTTAAGAATTTAACTCTTGCGCCAATACCCGAAATTTTGCAACGAGGTTCGGTAACATTGTACGGACTTCATCCTTTCGACTGATATTTTATTAAATACAAGCCAACTCGTAATTGTTAGAAGCGTAAAAGTGTGAAATGGCTCACGTAATGTCGCGAATTATGGCAAATAAAAATCGTCGGTGTTATCAGCAAGATACAGGACGTACCTAACATTTGTTCAAAATCTAATTTTTAGCGGCACCCGGGGATCGCCATGCGACTGCAAAGGGTTAATAGAGGCTAAGTGAAAAATTAGACAGGAATATTATTTGATTTCGCCCGTCGCGAAGATGTCTCGGAACAAGTTCGCGGATCAAGATCCTCCGCGCGGCGTTTATTGGATCGTGACAAGTGGAGACCGGGCTGAAGGGCCACGAGAGGGCGATGAAACGCAAGGGATAGAGGGCTGGGAAGGGCAGAGGGCACCGGCACGGCGGCACTCCGCGAGAGAAAAGACGAGCAGCACTCATTAAAAGTCGAGTATTAATATTTTAACGGTCTCAGACTCTCTCTCTCCCTCTCTCTCGCTCGGCACGAGGATTGCGGTCACCCAACCAAATTTCCATTTCGATACTTTCCATTTTTCATTCTTTTTTTCTTTCCTTCCTTTTTTCCGAATTGGACACCGTTCAAGCGCGCGCGCGCGCGCCCCCGTTCTCCCTTGATTCAATTTCGAAATCGATACGGAGAGCATCGAATTTTTTACATCTACGGGGATAGAACAGCGGGACGACGCGAATGGTAAATAATTTAGCGTTCCGACGAGGTGGGACTCGGCTCGAACGGCTCGCTAATCCGAGGAGAGGGAATTCTGCTTACCGCGAATCGACCCAATTTATCTGTGAAAGCGAAGAGAGTAGCCGGGGTAACTTGACCGGATCAATTCTGGTCTAATGTATTACTAATATTCGTCGTCGAAGACAAATTGGTCGATAATACCCGGGAGATGGAGATATTATCCCAGCGATCTCATCTGTTCACTTAAGCGAGTGCTTTTTCACTGTTATCCGAGGTACAATAGCGGTGCGCTAATCCGAGGATCGTTCCTTTTAGTGCGATATTTTTGCTTTTGACGATAGAAGAAAATGCATCAGACCAAACTTACTTGATATCATTAATTTTTAATTTCTTGAGGTCATTAATTTTTTTATAGGTGGAGACGTCAAGGAGATGTGAAGAAATCAATCAAAATAAAAAAGTACTAACCTATGTACGTCGAAAAGTTAATAGTTCAGGAGATATTTCAATTTAAATAATTCTAAAAGACCATTAAATAAACACTAATGTCTTAGTTAGTACGACCGTAATGGTGTTTTAGAATTATTTAAATTGAAATATCTCTTGAACTACTAATTTTTCGACATACATGGGTTAGTACTTTTTTATAACGAATGTCCAGCTGCATCGATTGATTGCTTCATATCTCCTTGACGTCTCCACCTATAAAAAAATTAATGACATCAGATTACGAGCGCCTCTATATCAAGTAAGTTTGGTCTGATGCATTCATTTCTATCTTCAAAAGCAAGCGAGTTATTCAGGTGACCTGTTTTACAGTGCCCCCACCCTGTATAAATCGTAAATATACAAATCCTAATTCAGAGCAAACATTTGGCACTTAACACTAAATACACGTTTTAGATCTTTATTATACAATTATTGAAATTTTAAAGGTGCTTTCATGGGAATTGATTGAATACATTTTTTAGAATTGTTATTTTTATAATACATATCAGTCACTGTTAATGGTCGATAGGTTTAATGTTAAAGGGTCAACAAAAATTTTCCAAGAATTCCAGCGAAAGCAGCAGACCTGAGAAAAGTGGGTTTATCAGACGATGCTCGTTTCTTGTAATTCGCAGGACGGGTGTGACCGGCTAAATGTTTTCGGACAACGGTGAGGTCGGGTCTTCGGGGACCCGGCACAGTCCTCAGCATCGTATTGTGGGGGTGGAAACGCAGCTAACGGCGAAAGTTAGACATTAAACCTATCACCTCCCCTTTGTTCGTTTGCGTGACCTACAGGCACAGATGCGTACACGTATATTCATTCCACGTGCAAGGTTTACGTACGTGGTAGGGCCGAGAGGGTTGACTGGGCTCTCCAGTCGATCAATAGCACCCCCACGTTTGCGTCCCCGGGTGAGTGCATGCGATAGGCACCCCATTGCTATGCCACCCCGAAAGCCACTTTATATTTTAGTGGGAATGTTCTACAACCCCTTCGAAAGACACACTCGAAAACCCGGGCTCGAGCCGTTGGAGACCGACGGCGAGCCGCGGCTCTACACCCCTTCCCGTCTCTCTCTCTCTCTCCCTGGCACCCCCACAATCTTCCACCCCCACGTTCCACGGCCTACCGGATGAATATGGCAAGGTCATTTCTCTTGTTTAATCCGTGTAATTAGCCGGTGCCTTTTACCCGGCTTGCACCCCCAGCCGAGATCGATACCTCTTTCGTTTTTCGACGGAACTGGCGATCAGAAACGGAAAATGACGGGTACACTGCAATCCTGGACTCGGAATGATCTATTTTGGTCCGTTACTATGTAATCTTACCGGTCAGAAGCTTTGTTTCATTTCGTGTTATTGTAGTTTTTTAACTTAATTCGAAAGTAGGGGTCGAAAGAGTGTGAAAGTTCTGTGTAAAAGTGTTTGCGATAAGTAGTTCCTATGTCGTCTGTTCCGATTCGACACGTTTATTTTTCCTCTTGAGTAGCGGAGGGAGGCCGGCGATTACAGTAACGATTAATCCAGCAGGAAATTTCCATCGGACCGTTTCCTTTCCATTATTAATTAAAAAAGTAACGAACGACGTCTGGGTTCGTTTAGCCGGGCGCCCGGGAACGAGGTAGAAATTTTCTACGAAACAACCGGGCGTCCAAAAGGAGGAACAGAAACATTCGTATGACATCGTACGCTCTAATTGCAAGAAGCGCGATGAAATGAATGAGATAAGTCGTATCTGTGTGCTCGTGCGAGGTAAAACCCAGGCTTACCGGGGGCACCCGGTACGTATATTTAAAACGAGCCACGAAGCCGTCATTAATCATAAATAATAAATGTTACTCTATTTTCCGTGGCATTAATATTCTATTTAACATGGCCGTATCACTAGGAGTGCACGTGACCGTATCACTACTAGATTCTTGAATAATGAACCGGTGATAAATTGCGCCGATACCGGCAAAACTGGTCGTATTAAAGCTAAACTAATTCGTGCCGCAAGGGAGCTCGCTACCCGCGCGCTGCGTCGCGCCGTTACGGAAGCAGAAATTATTGCTGTTATTATTATTAAACGTCTTATCGCGGGGCTCGGTGACACGCGCGATAAGAATTCCCGGTGTTTCTTTCGCTGTTCCTGTACACTCTCGCCTCGACGTTATTCTTTAAAAATTATATTTAACTTCAAATTAAATACCCATTTAAGCATTTCAACGCGCGAGAACAGAAAATAAAATACGAGGGCTGAATAAAACTTTCAATTAAACATTTATTAACACGGAGATTGACACGTTGATTATACAGTAAAGTCTGAATCGAAGGAAAACAGTCCGGTCCGTGCTGTTTCTTAGATCGTGTAGTACCGCTATTTATTTAATATGTACTATACAATTCGAAGTCGGATATTTGTATGTATAATTATGGATAGAAATGAATTTGTTTAAGGCAGATTTCAGCGAAGAATCGTTCCAATGAGAAGCGTCGAGTCAATAAGTTCGTTTGAAATACATTCGTCTCGTAATGAACTCATTGCCATCCGCACGGAATAGTGAAAAAGCCAGCCGAGAGGTCGCTCGGCCGATGAATTAGGGTCGCGACATTAATCCTGACCGGAGTACCGGCATGCTATCACGACATGTCGTAAATAACCCGGGACAGGGGGTGCAGGGGGTTAAAATGATATCCAAAGAAATGCAAATCGGGGAACAAATTGATCCGTGCTACTTCGTACCAGCGATAGTTAGCGTCGAGTGGCTTCTCGCCACTATGTTCATTCTTCGACGCAGTTGGATAGAAGTCACGTAGAAAATTAATTCGTTGCGCATTAATTCTCACGACAGCAATCGTCTGCGCGTCATCTGTTCGATGGTGACATTCCTTTCCTATTTACTTTGATAAAATAATCAATTGAATGAAATTAAAAATAATTATCGTCCATTCGCGTAACAGCGGTGCGGCAACACCTTGGGAATCCCCTGTATTATTTCGGCGACGGAGAAGCGAAACACGGTCGGTATGGCAGGTGTCTGGACAGAAATGATACTGGGTCACGTTTTCATCAAGACCTCGAGGTGCGGGACCGAGGTCCAAGTGATCCGAAGAAAAGGGTTCGCCGAGGAAGGACGACGGAGAAAGACGAGGGCTATTGTTTTTTCGACACACTTCCCGTCTTTATCCTGGTCCTCGTCGAAGACAATGCATGCTCGCAACCTCCTCTAGCCGGGGAACATTGCCCGAGTGTGACACGGTGATTTTGATGAAACTTCTCGCGGAAATACACGTGTTTTCTTTTTACCGTGTCCGTGTGACGGGACCAAAAATGGACGAAGTCCCCGCCGGAATTGCGGTTCAACCCGCTAAGTAATTCTCGTAGAATTCTAACTTTTTGGCAGTCGATTGAAATTATTAGCTATTCGTCGTAGGTTTGTTTAAAACAAATGGCTTTAAGGATGAAGTGAATTCATATAAATTCGCAAAACGCGTGTGACGGGCATGAACACCTCGTGTCCATTAATTTTTCCTAAATGGCTACAGTTTGCGAGTTTTCTAAAAAAGAAGCCCTCGTCGAATGTTTATGCGAACCCCATCGCGCGGGCAAAGTTTCATGAAAATCGGCGTGTCACTGCTGGCTGATGTTCCTTGTTAGTCGAACAGACGCCGCCGCAGTCGCCCTCTATCATCCCTTCTCGGTCTCTGTCGGTGTCTCTGTCGCTTTGGCCGGTCTCTCGCTCTGCTCATTAAGTAAATCACCATCGTCGTCGCGGCTCGTTCCCAGGGCCAAAGTGAAAATTCACCGGTGGACACGGACGAGAGGAATGCGTCCCCGCGGTTGCCACACCGCTCCGGGGACCTTGCGCCGAAGGGATTCGTTCTCCTTCGTTCCTTCGGCGCGGCTTTGTACCGGCGGCGGCGGCTACCGGAAATCCGAGCTGGAAAAATTAAAACATCCGGGGCTAGGCTCCGCGGAGAATCTCTCTGTGATTCCGGAGGATTTATTTTTGTTTACCTCCCCCTCCAACCGACACGTGTGACGTAGCTTAGCACGTCCCATCGTGGAACCTTCAATTATGTAAGGAAAACGCGGGGGTGTTCGGCGGCGGGGGCAACAAAGGCCGCCGAGAGATCCTCTAATGAGATAGAGACGGCGGATACCGCGTGTTAACGAGGTAATGGAGGCAACCGAGCGTACCGGCCTCCATATTGCGTCTACTCGATCTAAATGAGCTATCAGAACGAACGGCCGGCCCGACTATTTTAATTAAAATTTAAACAAAGATCCCCACCGGCTAACGGGCGTCTTAATTCTGGTTCGCGGGGGACCGTAGGTAGTCAGGTAGTCCAAAGTACTGCGACATAATGATGTATTCTTCTGAAGGTGCCACTTTCTCGTCTGCTCTAATATTGGGTTGGAAAGAAAGTTCTTACGGTTTTCGTTATTTTGATTTTATGATAAAAGCAGCAAGAACTTTCTTTACAACCCAATAGTTTCTAGAACCAATTTGTCCATGTTTTTACAGACGTCCGATCTTTTTCGACAACTTAGTACACAAATACTTTTTGGATGCACTTTGTGTGCTCGCGTGTGTTGCTTAAAGATTTCGCGGATGTTCCGGTGTCGGAATTGGCCAACCTGAATGACTACGGTGGTTCCCGAAGAAAGTATCATTTGCGCGACGGGAACTTACGCGTGGGAATAATGAACCGGCGTTGATCGATACACCGGGTACCGCTAACGATGCAGTTTCGGCGAAGTTATAAACGGCCGATCGATCAATCAATGAGATTGAGTTTTGTCGGCGCCGCGGTGGAAAGGATCCAATTGAATTGAGCCAATTAAAGCCAATTAAATAACATAACTCCTCGTCCTTGTATAAATACTTGGAAGACTTTTCGGTAGCTCTCTCCCTCTCTCTCTCTCTCTTTTTCTTGTTCCTTCTCGTGTCTCCTTTTGCCTCCAGTCAGCGTTCGCGTGTTTGCCTCCTAGTCTCTCTCTCTCCCTCTCTCTCTCTCTCTCTCTCTCTCTCTCATGCTTCTTCCTCCCCTTTTCACGTTCCTTCCTCTCACCTTCTGGATTTGATTGAATTTTTTCCCGAGGAAGAAATGTTTCCACCAAATGAATCCGTCGAAATATTGCATTCCGACAAGCACGATCCAATTTTTCGTTTAATAAAAGAGAGCTTTTCTGTTCGCAGACCTTTCATTTCTTTCTCACGCCTTTTTCGTAACCTTCGGCTAACCCGCGCGTTCCCTTCGATCCAACGATTTATCGATCGGCCCCCGGCTTCTCACGGCTATTCGCACCCGGCCCCCGACCTTTTTACGGTTCTGCTAATTTCGCTTCCGAATAATAGTCCGGCAGAAATTCGTCTTCGGGATCGGGGGCCGCGAATTTTACTTCGTTTTTATCGGTACCCGTGCAGAAACGAATCGCCCCGGGTAAACGATGATCGAACGCCGTCCCCGTGGATCGCTTATACAGTGGATCGTTGGTAACGAAGGGAAATAAAGAATACAGAGGGCACACGCGTAAAAATAATTGCTGGGGGATTCGGCCTTACAAATTGCTGCACACAGTGTCTTAAAAATTGCTTAATCCTGGACTCTATTTTGTCTTTAACAGCATAATGTAGATTTATGATCTTTCAGATTTTTCATGCAATTTCCGAGACTTCGATCTTTATATGAATTTGAAAATCTTCGGTATCTAAGAATTGAAAAGAGAATTGTGAGATTCGGTGCGAAGCTTTCAAGAGCGTCCACGTTTAATGGCGACTGGGTCCACCGATCTGAAACGATTTTTTATTAGAGCTACATACTCGCCGGATCCTACTTCCAATCTGGCATTTTAATATTGCATATCGTCGCTCGCTTGTAAATACTGACTCGATTCCGTGGCAATCGTTCGGATCTACATATATATACGCAACTTCGTCTCTATCCTGCGGCCTGGGGACAAATACGCGGCTCGAGAGAGAATGAGAGGAAGAGAGAAAGGGGTGGAGAGAGACAGAAGAGTATCGAGAGGAGACTCGTCGAGCCTGGCTGGGTGGCACTGAATAAATATAAACGATACGACCAATAATACCTGTAAAATTAATAATAATCGCGCTGTCGTACCGCGGGTAGGTAGTTCGTCCTTGCGGCCCTCCTCGCCGCCCATCAATCACATCAAAAATTCCCGGATTGGTCGATACCGTTCGTCCGATCGGCGGGGAAGGGGAGAACTCATTTCGATGAGTTTGTAATTAAAAAATTAATTAAACGAAATCCCGGCCGCGTAGCTGATTTTTTCCACGTATGTATATTGCCCCGGTCGTCATTGTGTACACTCACGCTGCATATCGCGGGGTCATTATGGCGACTGGATTTTAACGATTCCCATCCCCCCGCACAATTCGTTTCTACGGTTCTCTCCTGCACACCCCCTTTCTCTCTCTCTCTCTCTCTCTCTCTCTCTCGCTCTCTCTCACTCTGTGCTCTCAGGCCACCCCTCGACCAAAGCCTCTCGTCCACCCTTCCCTCGGACCAATATACACGCATAATTGCCTATGGTCGATTTATTCGACTTCTGTGCTCGCGTTTCGAACGATATTTTTCTCGATGATATTTCCCGGAGACTTGATATTCCTGAATTTTTCGATTCGCTTTGTGACCCCCGGCTGGGAAATTCATTACGCGACGGATATTATGAATCCGATAAGGAAATTTGAATTTTTATTTAGCTTTATCGCTGGTACGCCATCCGGGCTGAGTATTTACGGTCCGCGATATGCTGGAGGTTACCCGGGCGGCCATTTTGGTGCGACCACCGCTGGCTGATGGAACTTTTGCGCAGAGAATGATCGTTGATGAATTTGGATGAATCTAGCCAAGACTGTCATGAAATTGTTCAAATCGTCCACTTATTCAGGATCAAATGTCACGTCACAATAATTACACCGCGTAAAATTTCATTTTTCTACGAACTAAATGTGATACAGAAACATAGTTAGCAAGACGCACGAATTAAACGCGAGACGAAGGTTCCGTGACTCGAGAGTTAATTAATTATGCAATTGAGGAAAGATAGCCGTGGTTCAGCAATTTCTGCGGGAAGCGGACAGTCGGGCGACATAAATTTCCGGGGGCCAGGTATCCCGGTTGGCCGAGGGGGGCCGAAAAAGTCGGAACTCCAGGCAGCGGCACTCCAGATCTGAGAATCGCTTCGAAATTAAATAACTTCCCAGGGGGATTCGTCGGCAGAAAATTTACGTTGACCAAATAAATTCTGCGCGGTCCTGCATTCCACGTCCCAGCTACTATTTTAACTATGTGTGTATATAGAGAACGAGAGAGGGGAGAGGATGCGGGGTACCGGGGAGTGTTCCGACTTATATCGCGCTAGGAAAAAAAAAAGGAAACGGGAAGGGGACGCATATATTGGGGCCATTTAGAGCGGCGGTCGACAGTTCGAATTGTTAGCGCGCCCTGTAGCGACCGGTTTAATTTACTCTTATTGGCTTCGACGGGATTGCCTCGCGAATACGGGAAACTTATCTGCTGCTCTCCCACCCTCCAGCCCCTTCTTTCCCTCCCTTCTGGTACGAAGATGAAGTTATCCGGGATTACTCTGTAATAATTCTTCCGATCTTCGGATCGGCCCGCGCGAGGAATTAGCTCGCCACTTGACGCTCACCCTATTTTTACCCTGCTGTGGGGATGATAGCTCCGTTGGCCATTTTGACGAACTATGAAGTGTTGCATTAGAATCTATCGGAGAACAATCCTCACAGCCATGTCACAATTTCAAAAATTTCAGTTTATATAGAATTTACGTCTTTATCAGAAAAAAAGTCGTGAAAATAAATTCGAAAGGCTTTAAAACATAATGCAATTGAACCGATGTCCTGTGGCAAAGCATTAGTGACGAAAACTTTAAATGGCAATATCACGAGAGTGAAATTATGTGACATGCGGCGTTCTTCCTGACAACCACAGATATACGGAAATATTTTTCAGCATGCACATACTTCGAGCTTACGAAATCGATGACACATGTATCGTATCTACGAGTATTACATCCCAGGTAATCATCCCTCTCTTCATCCCGTTTCTGTTTTCATTTATTCCTTATCCGGCCGGCCCATCTGCTCTTTATCTTCCTCTCTTGGCCCAGCCAGCTCCTCTCGCAGCTTTTCTTTTCCCTCCCTCGCGTGTCCCTTTTATTTCCCCCGTATCGTCGTCGTCGTCGTCTCTCTCTCTCTCTCTCTTTCACTCTCGAATTCGCAGTCCTCTGGTTCTCCTCGTCTCTCCTCAAGGCCTCTGTTCATCCCGTTCCTTCGTGGCCAGGAGTGAGCCAGAGGTCGTGTGGCCAGGGGGTGGGAGGTTCGAATTCAATTATCCGATATTAAACTGCCCCTAACCACGTTCATGTCGACCCCTTTGGCTGTGTGAGTTCAAATGGTTGTTGCTAACCTCCCCTCGGCCCGACCTCTCTCGCACCCCCCTTCCACTCCCCCACCTCCACCCTAGAAGTATTAGATTGAATGGACTTGGTGTTGTAGTCGCTGTTACCCCGGCGAAGATACGCCTATAGGTGGTAGTTATAGGACTCGTTCGTGTACACTGCTTTTCTTTCCGTTCCTCTGTCGTTCCTCTTCCGTTCCTTTCTACGATTCGTTCGGTATCAACCCGGAGACCCACACCCCCATAAGCGGACCTTTACTCAATCCTCGACTAGATTGGGATCGTGTATTACGGTGATCAGGTGTCCCGTATGAACTGCTGCTGTTTATTAACCCTCCGCGCAATAACGCCTCCGCAGTACAATTTTTTAAAGGGAACTAAATCGATCCTCTCCTTGTCTAAAAAATTTGCTAAGGACTGCAGGTTTTGATGCTTGCGTGACATTCGTGAATTTGTGGATCAGGAAGAAGCCTTTGTTAAACGGATTTTAATTTTGCTTTCCTTAGAACAATCTTAATTCTTAAGTGTACCCGAAGATCATATCCTGTCATAAAGGACTAAGGCAAAAAACGAAAAGATTCGCCATTCAAAGACGCACAAATTGGATTTTGAAATTTTTGTCCAGGCCTAATACTTTCGGAGATATTCAATAAAAATAGGATTTTTCACCCCAACATTGAGAGCTATTTTCACCCCCTTAACATTCACCCTTAGCCGCTATAAAGAAATTCGTGTCAAATATTTTTTTGAGTTCTATATCATACTAAAATTTCATTAAAATCGGTGTGTTACGATTGGGTAACCACCCTTGAAAGTGATATTTGATACAATTACAGACACGCCTACATTTCGAAAAAAATACGCCACCACAGCTCAAAGATTGTTCAAGTTATAACTTCATACGATTCGAAGACTTCGAAAGTTCGTTGCTTCGAATCTTCGAAGAGTCGAAGCATCGGAAAAGTAACAGCCCTACTAGTAAAGTAACACGTGTTGAGGACGGACCTGTACATCGACGACCGTCTATGCCGCCTACCTTTCATCATGTCAGGGTGTTAAAATGATCAGCAAAAATGACGATCCTCCCATGAACGAGGAGAAATTCAAGTAACCGGGCGAGCGTGAGCATGTTTCCAGGCTGGTTTCCTTCGCAAGTCCAGCGCTGGCTCGTCTCGCCGCGAATTTATCTGATTCAATCTATATGCAAATCAATTATAATGGTAAATTAACGGCTGACCTAGGCAGGTAGATAGATATATCTCGGACGGCGATTATCTTGCCAGCATGTTCGTTGCTGGTCCCGCAATTATGACCTAGTCGTTGTAATGACTGTTTAGTCACTGCTAGCTCCGCGGGGCAATTTAATTATCATCGAGCCGCAAGATCACTCTCTCTCTCTCTCTCTCTCTCCTTCTCCCACGTGTTCTCTCTTGTTCTCTATCAGTCTCTCTGTGTCTCTCCGGGCTGCTTCAGCGTGCCGCAAGTGCCTCGACGGGTTACACGCGGAAGGCGATCGGCACGTACGAACACATTATGTTGTTAATGCGGTTGAAGGGGACACGTAATTCGCCTCGATTAGTTCCTCCGCTCCACGTCAACATCTTATTAATTTATTTGTCTTATTTACCAGCTCATTCACCGGCCAAGCAATTCCGTGAAACGCCGCTTTCACATTCTTTCCCCTTTTTTTCGCGATCCAACTCGGCTCCTTCACTTTCCGTAATTTATACACCGGATTTTTACCGATCTTACTAATGTCCCTGGTAAATGAGCAACTCAACGATCGACGGGCACAGTGATTTACGATCGCTTAGCGCAAGGAATTTTCATCGATCCCATACAACTACCTGTTTCAGTCGAGCACATCGATTCTCTCGAATAATATTAGATCAGCCTCCCAGTCCGCGTTTTGATAGCTTCGAGTGGTCGAATCACGCCTAATGACTCCTAGAATGTGCACGTAATTACCTAACTTATGCCCCTTTCGTTTTTATGATGATAACGGTGGCTCTAAAAAGTTGTTGAACCACTGTTTATCGTACCAGTTTTGAATTTTTTGTTTCACGGTTATTGAAATGATGGAGATATTCTCGTATGAAGGATTTTCTTCAATCAAGCATACACTACCGGCGAAAAAAATTGAAATCACTTGCTGATTTTTGTAAAAATCGAATATATCAAATATTAACTAGTTGAACAATATGTCCATAATGCTCTTGTATAGTTTATAAACCCAGTGCAAGACAATGTTCGGAATGCACTTTTCTAAAGGGATATCTCTGACAACTTGTACAAGAAGCATGGAAAAATATCAAATTATAAACATTCGGGAAGCTAATTGCCAGGATGCTCTGAATATGTCAGGCAGTTATTAAAAATACAGGCGGTTTTTTAATGAAAGTGCAAATAATACAAAATGTAGCACATTCTGCTCGTAAGTTTCTTGACAAGTTAATCTTCCTTGGTTGTTCTAAAGGCATTCAGTTCTTCTCATAAACCTTCTGTTTCTCTGAATTTACGCCGTGATTCCAAACTTTCAACCGGCATTTACTTTCTACACGAAGATTTTGAACGAGGGTTAAAATCGGCGTCAAGTGCCGCCGCTAAACAGCAAACAACGACTCGGAGATCCTTCGATCCATCGAAGGCAAAAGAATGGCCGCTGTTAATCGGTCTTCCAATCAGTTAATGCATCGTTCGCGGTGAGCTAAATAAATGGTACCGTTTCGATTCCGTTCACCTAGCGATACCTTCCCGTTCCGCCTTTCTCCGTGTTCCTTTTCAAAAGACATCGCAGAGATTCGAATCGATGCCGGAATTAAAGTTTGCATCACCGATAGAGGGGGAGAGAGAGAGAGAGAGAGAGAGAGAGAGAGAGAAAGAGAGGGAGAAACAGCACGGCCGTGCGCTGGTGTACTCGCTTCAACTGGCTCGAACTCGCTCGGGCCCGTTCGAGCCCGCTACGGCCCGCCTAAAAGCCCATTGTAATTCAAATAATAGTTACCGCTATTCAACCCGTGCAGCCCCGTTCATTTGCTCGCTTAAATAATTCATTGACCCGACCGGATTTTAAATATTGCTTTTCTGTTTCGCGACCGGCCGGAAATAATAGTCGGCCCGGCCTGTTTCGACTTTTGATCGCTGGTCCAGAAACAGGCGCGCGCGCGCCGATAGACGAGCATAATTCCACGCTTTGCCTAGCCTTGCGATCCGTATTCCCGGTGCATCCTGGTCAAGTGCACGATTAATTGTGCTCGGCACACTGTGCTTGCTTTTTTCATCGGGGATATTAGCCAGTGCTGTTTCTATGCAATTTCTTCTGCATTGTTATTATCTAATTTTCAATCCTAAGTGTTCTTCCGATCAGAAACGAGTGCCCAAGGATATTGATTAAAATCCTCTCCAGGACTCGTCTCGGGAAGAAGATTAGAGTGCTTCCCGACCCATTCTACCCGCTCGCAATCATAATTGGTTGAAGGGACGCGATTAGAAGTGTCGATGATACTTTTCACAGCTCCCACCTCTGTCTCTGTCTCTCAGGAGCGTGTCGATTCGACCCCGACGATTATATTTCAGGGTCCCGGAAGGGATCGGTTCGTGGAACAATCAGCCAGACGCATGCAATTAATACGACTCGGGGAACGTTTTCCAGGCTTCCAGGGGTTCATGAATCGGCGATCGGAGTCGAACGGTATACTGTCGACGCGACGACGCGAACGACGGTACCGGAAGATCAGATATCCCGGAGGCAAGGAGGCTAATCGATGCTAATAGATCCGAGAGCGCCCATGAAATCATAGTGGCCGGCCTTTTGTTCCGAATCTCGCCACGGAGATCGCCGGGCCGGGTCGAGTCTCGGGTCCCCCGTTGTCGGTACAACCTCTGAAATTTAAATTGTTCGACGAAACGTGAAACGCCCCCGGGTCGACGGCTTGTTAACGCCTATCGCGGCGTTAATCGCGGCGGCCTCCTTCTTCGCGACTTTAATCTTCGAGCAATTTGGAATCCCCGGCTGGCCTATCGCTATGACGGCATACTTAGCGGCCGTGTACTGCGCCGTTCACAACACGCGAGCATCCTTCCCGAGAATCGATTCTATTGGAAATCAGTTTCCATCCCCATCTGCTTCATATAATAAAGGTGGTTCTCCAGATCTCTCTTTCTTAACCGGTGTTCCGCGGATCACTGATGTTCCGCGAGCTTTTTGCAAGTGTTCCGCGAAATTCCGCGAAGTCTATATAAATAAAAATGTAAACGTCCGTTCGTTTGTAATCGATCATCTCCGTAACGGCTGAACGTAGAAAGCTTTAGATCATGATCAAATTGACAAATCCATTAATTTTCGACAAATTCATATTTACTCTTTTCTAAACAAATTTCAAATGGTCTCGTGACTTTTGAACCACCCTGTACAATCGTGTTGTATAATGACCGCTTTAGGTAAAACTGTTAATGATAGAATTGTATTAGAATAATGGAGAATTCAGATGGTTCATTACGTTAAATCGTGAATTAAATGATCAAACATGAACCGAATTGTGTCACGCTTGGGCTCGTTTGAATCAGAAAAATGTCAGGAATATGTTGGCAATGGTTTCAGAAAATCATTATTAAAAACAAAGTTCTACCATCGTCCTGGGTCTTTTCATCTCTTTCGCACTAGGTACTATACCGAGTATGATAGTGTATAGCAAAAGTGGGGCGCTAGTTCTAACCAGTTGAACAATTCCGAGCGTTTCGAAAAGAAGGAGAGTGCGCTAATTAAACAGCATCCTGACAAAATCGCGAGACGCGAATCGAATGGCGTGGTTCGACGCGTCTGAAAAGTGAAAACACGCAAACAGTCGGGCTGCATGAACGGTAGACGCCGCGGCAGATATCATTAAATCACAGAAACAGCCTCTGTTATTGACTCCGCGGACAAATTTATCGTCACAGACAGACAGAGAGAGAGAGAGAGAGAGAGAGAGAGAGAGAGAGAGAGAGAGGGGAACGCGAGTACGCGTTTCGTTGTATAGTGGTCCTCAACGGTCCTCCCCGTCTACAACGTTCCTGCTAAACCAGTCGTCTCTCTTCTGCAACCCCCCTGCTTTTCCACCCCCGCTTCTGCAACCCCTTCCGGCCCCTTCGCTTCTACCCCCTTTCCAGAATCACCGTGCCCGTGCTACGTCATTGTTCTGGTTTATTCGGTGATTTGTGGATTTTACTGCCTCCTACTCGACCGAAAACCACCCCCGTACACCGAAACCACCCCTGACGGTTCTCGTTCCATCGACTTGGCCGTTTCCAAACGCGTTCTCGCACCCTCGATGCCTTCTTCGACGCCCGACAACTCGTTTCTTTACTCTATCAAAAGATCTATAAGCTTGACTCCTTTTTTATTACCAACGAGTATTGAAGAAGTTGTATCAAAAAAAGGTTCAAACGAATTATGTTGTACTTCGATAGACTCATGTGATGCACGCGGTTATATTTTTCTGGATCTCATATTTTCTGAGATATCGAGGTAAAAATAATTGATTTAGGCGGTTGCTGAGAACCGACTCACCCTGTATGTGTCGGGCATTTTCGACCGCGCGGAAGTTTAATAAACGGAGACCATCCCGCATTTGGACAAATCCGAACTTGAAATCAATTTCGCGGCTGATGAATACGGGTTTTTCTATCGTAAGAATCGCGGGGCCGGCCGGAATTATTTAAAACGGCCGCATTGTTCTTTGGCCGGGCCGTGATGTGGGAATTTCATCGGGCATCGACAAAGCTGCCCCCGGTAATTAAAACGATATTTCATTGGGAACGACGTTTAAAAATACATCGCGATTTTGATATCTCGCGTCCCGTATAATGGACCCGTTATTTTTCTTCGCGTGTTTTCGAACGACAAAACGAAATTAATCCTTGCTCGGTGGGGGGAAAAATTACTACACCGTCGTTCCGCCAGAATTATAAGGTTTATTAACTGCTCTTAATAAGAATGAACAATCCGCATAAAACGACCACCTCGCGCGAAAGTATGAAAGATCACGTATTGAAGTTTATGGGCTTTTTGTAAATGAAAAACAGTCGTCGAATATCGAATTTGTAGCGAAATCTCGGGACAATATATGCACAACGGCTATTACTTACTTCAGAAAAGCCAGCCGGGGGAAAGTTTTTGCATTTTCGTGGCGAAACATTTTTAAATTTTACTGTTTTAACGGTGTTCGTTAAACTGAATAAAAAGTGGCCCTCGTCGACGTCGCGCGCAAGCCTCGACGAAAGCTTGGTGTATCGCTTGCGAGTTTTAATAAAGCTCGTATCACGCGGGCAAATTTTTTAACTTGTAACTCATTTATACTGTCCGCCGTTATTTTTATTCCGGAGGAAGCCGTTTATTTCACCCCGTTGATTCGCAGAGGGTTACCAAAGTTTCGGGGCCGCGGTGTGCGTGCGTGCGTGTGCTGGGAAATCAATACTTTTAAGAGCAAACAGAAACTTCCTGTTTCTAATAATATTTAAACGCGGCGGATGGGGAAGTTGACATTTTCTAATGATAACAACGTCTTCGGGGAGTCGCTTCTCTAAGAGGCTCAGACATTTTTTCGGCCGGTTCGATCGACACGTTCCGCTAAACCCAGAACTGCACGCAAGTTCCTCGATACAAGTTCGAATAGAAAATGCACATATAATGAGCAATTCGTTGCCGAACTGAAATATTATTCTCATGCAGTCACGAAACAAGTATTCCAAGGAACATTTAATACAAGCAAATTATTAAATGTTCAAATGTGCGCGTTCGTGCAGGAAGCAACAAATTAAAAATTCCCTGCATAAATTGCTAGAAACAGGAGCCACATCAAAATTTCTTCTTCGTGCAAATTAAAAAATATCTGGATAAATTGCAGGGAGCAGAATCCGAACAAAAAATTCGTTCTGTTCAGAATAATTCAAATACGTTTAGAATGGTGTATATGTCAACATTTCGAAGTTGTTTCGACTTACTCGAATGATTAAGACAAGAGATCAATGTAGATGTTGGTTCTGGATTTTGGAAAGGAGGAAAATCGCGTGCGACGCAGACTATGGTCCTCGTCTTCGACCGAAAACGCCTGCGTGGAGGAGGGGTCGAGAAAAAAGGAAAAGTAACGAGTGAAAGACAATAGCCGACTGGGTTGTTTCGCTCGTTGCTCGGACGGCGGGTGTCTCGTTCAGAACGATTAGGATCATCCGGGAAGACGATCACGGTTTCGCGTGGACTTACGAGCCCGGGCGACGTGAAAGTTCATTAGAGGCAGCCCTGATGGACACGTGCATTAATCAAGATTTTAATTACCACCGCGTGTAACTGCGCGCTCGGCTAAAAACTAAACATACCTCCACCTCCTCCCACCCCGGTGGTACCTACTCTAACTCCTGCTTATAACGGAGCCCGGGCTCGTAGCTAGAGCTAGAGCCAGCTCTAATTAGAGCTCTTCTCGAGGCTCGAAGATTAAAAGCCAGGCCTAAGTGCCGGCACGATGCGCGAGCTTCCTCCTCCCTCTCTTCTCTCTCCCTTCTCCACTCTTCTCTCTCTCTCTCTCTCTCTCTCTCTCGCTCCCTCTTTCTCTCTGCTTTTCTACCCTATTCTCTCCCTTTCCCTCACCATTCCTTTTCCAACTCTATCTCGTTCTTTCTCCCATCGCGGAGTTGGCTATCCTCTTTGTCCCTCCACCTTCTGTCCGTTTCTCTTTCAGCTCTCGCCCTCCTTCTCCCACTCTGTTTCGTTCCGTTTAATAGCGATCGGCCATTCGCGAAATGCGCGAAGCGGAATCTCGTGGGTAAAAGGGTGAAAAAAGAGAGGAGAGAAGGACGGGATGATTCAGAGGGAGAGAGAGAGAGAGAGACGCGACAGGAGTTCCCCGGGAACCTCGAACGAGATGGCTTGATAATTGAGCGTTCGTCTCATCGATGAGAGCGTTGTCTTCTTGTTGCTCGCTCGCTCCCTCACCTTTGTCCTCAGCCGGGTTACCGTTCTCGGTTCCTGATTCCACTCGCTACTCTTCTTCGCGACGGAATTTGTTTTAATTAAACGGAGATGCGCAGAGACGTCGACTTGGATTCCCACTCCTCGACCGCCACCCGGAAAAAACCGCGGGTTTCCTTTCCACGCGATTCTTCGCACAAAATTTCGGTGATTCAATTTTGTTCCGAGACCGTATTCATGCGATTCGATGGAACAGTTGTTGAAATGGCCTACCAAAGGTACAAAGAATATATTGAAACAATATTAAAGACATGCGTGTCCATTTTGAATTCTGGACACCTATGAAATTCGCAACAAACTCGCAGAAAGGGCTGCCAGCTAAGGAAACGTAATTAAGCGGAAAGTGTCTTTTATTGACGCGGGGCAAACATGGCGGAAGATGGTCGGGCGACGATTCGTAAGAAAAATGGAGTCTTAATGGACGGTGGGAGTGTTCGATCGTGGCGATTGCTTTTCCAAAGCGCGAGTGAATTTTTGAAGAATGGCGCGCGCGAATCAAAATAAAGGCGGACGGGTTCGGGTTCGGGTTCGGGTTCGGGCCGGGTACGGGACGACGGGCGCTGAGTAACTCGCAAAGAGCATTCGTCTACGGCCACGTTAGTCGTGACTGGCCTTTTGCGGACGTTCGAACCTCGTTTGACTTTCACTCGAGGAGACGCTAAAAGGTTCCATGGTGTATCAAGGAGATTTTGCTTTTAGCACATTCACGATAAAACGCGGGTCCCGCAGCTGCGCGACTCTCCTACCCGTTTTACCCGGCTCCTTCGGAGAGGTTGACGCTAACGTACCCCGGCGTCCACCACTCCAGGGACGATCAGGATTCCACGGTTGCTCCTTGCGTTAAGTGGTCGATTACCAATAACGATTCGATTCTCGTTACTCTCTAATTAACGCGATGTACGCGACGAAACGTTATCATTTTCATCGGAGTACAATGTATCAACCCCATTACTCGCAACGATTTTGTTGGAACTTTAAGTAGATACATGCACCTTGGATCAGGTCTCTCGATCTTGTATCAATGTCTTCAATTCTTGGAAATGTTAGCTCCTCGCGCTAAGTAGACTGCGGATCGTTATGCAAATTCTAAATTTCATAAAAACCTCCGCGAGGAACAAGTCCAATTAGGTACTAGAAGATTCCTTACGGTAAGCGTAGAGTAGAGATATCATTAATGTTTACTACATATTTTCTCTTGTATTTGAAACATGTGCACTTACTATGAAATGCTTGAAGATCCGCAGTCCACCGATAACGGTTCGATTCTCTCATTACTCTCTAATTAAAGACAAACAATCCGAATGTTCCTGCATGAAATTTAACCAAACGCAGATTATGGTAATTGGTAATTTTATGATTCCAAAACAATTGTCCGACGAACAGCGCGATAAAAACGGCAATTTCATGGTCGTTCTTTGTGATTTTTACGGGCGATACGTAGTTTCAGGAATGAATCGTGTTCCCAGGCGCCGAACGAGGGCCTAGCGTGACCCAAGTTCGCAATAATTTAATTCACGAAGGTTTGGAAAAGCAATTAATGAACATGAAGTAATTACAGCCGCTTTAATCTTTCTGTCTTCTCGTTTCGGTAACGGCTTTCTATAATTCAGACATATCTCATTAAAAGTTGTTCGCGTTCCGCACGGCCAAAATAAACGTCAACACCAACTTTCTAGCTCTAATTACCGCGCGATTCAGGCGATTTCCCTATATACGTTTGTTTTAATATTAATTTATCACCGGGAGCGACACAATCGTGCTACTTCTTGTCAAGTCCGAAACAACCTACTGTTATCGCAAAACAAAACGAAAAAGAGAAACCATTCAAATCATGTTAAATCATGATATTACAATATGTCCATCTATACACTGCCCGAAATTACCATAAAGCCACCTGACCTTTTGGTGAAATCTTATAATTATGTCATAGTAATGAGATGCTGATGCACGATAGCATTTTAGGATTAATAATAGAAACCATTTACATTATTACATTCATAGATATATGATTTATTTACAGAAAAACGTAAAGTTATATGGTTTAAATAAAAAATGATTGTAGAAGAGAAGCTTCTAATTTTGCAGACGAGTGATTAAAAAATTTGTTAACATCGCCGTAGATTCGAGTAAAAAAAAATTGCAATCCTCCAACGCTGCACCGTCGTCATCCAGCAACGGAACAAAAGGAAGCGCGAGTCACGCGTGGCAAACGAAAAACAAAATAGAATCTCATTAGACACGGTGTAAGTTTACAATTTCGCTCGGCCGGTTTAACTTTCGCAATTTCGCGGGGCTCGCCGGATCCGCTCTTGCGTCTCGACGTCGCGTCGCGCCGTCGTCATCGTCGTCGTCGTTGTCGAACGACGGACAATTTTCGCGACGCAAACGCGTCTAATAAAAAATCAGTTTAGCCGGGGCCCGGTTCTCCGTTGACGGAATATTCATTCGTTAAGTTTTATATATCGGCGGCGGGACAGTCACGTTGCGGGGTTGGAGGTGGGACGGGGGTGGGTCGGAACTTTATGTAAATTCCGCCGGTAAACAATCCCGGCGAGTTAAACCGGGCCACGGAAATTAAGGGGGTGTTCCAGTGTAAACAGCGTATTTTTATGTCTTCCAGTGGTATTTTTATTTTGCAAAATAACTCCACTTTTTGCTGACGAAATTTCAGTATGCGAATTCAAACAATCAATGATCAATGGCGGCACAATGTTTTATACATAATTGCGTATAGGGAAAGATTTAAAAAGTGTTTAGCCATGTACCATAGATTTTTCAAAATTATGCAATAATCACCGGTTGGTAATGCATTAACTTTAATAAGACAATTAAAAGAAGAAAGAAAGTTCTATTTGGCTCCTGTGTCTTGCAATCAATGCAAACATCTTTTATTTTGTCTCTGGTAATGAACTTGTCGATGCCTGAAGCCAGGGTGAGTCGAGGGTGGTGGGTATTTTTTTAAATTTTCGAATGGCTAGTTTAGCTAGAATGCAAATACGACAGCTGAACATAAAGTTTAATTACACGCCGGCGATAGGGAGCCGGGATCGAGAGTTCGAGCGGAGCGGAGCCGAGCGGAGTCGAGCGGAGTGTAGCGGAGGCTCGTCCCGGCGCGCACCGCGGCGCGGCGACGCAATTAAAAAATATTAAACCGGGCCATCTCTCTCGCGTAGCCCGTCCATCTACGCCGGGTTTATTCTATGGGCTTTTTTGAGTGGAAAATAATCGCTAAAGTGGCTTTCGCCAACGAACTCGTGAACAAATATCGCGAGCCGGCAAGAGTGAGAAACGGAGAGGGTGCGGGGGCGGAGGAAGCGACGGCCACGCACAGATTAATTATCCGATTCATCGCATTCGACGCGGCTCGTGGCCACTTTCTCTCTTTCTCTTTCGTTCCGTGTGTACGTGCGTGTATACGTTTGTAACGCTCGGGCACGATTGAGAGGCGGCCCCGCTTTTAACGCTCGAAAACGAAAAAGAAACCGGACATCGGGGGAACAAGAAGCGAACAAAACAAAACGGCGACAAAGAAGAAACGACGAATCGGCCCCGGAGTAATCTATGCTGCCGATGCTCAAATTGTACCACGGCCCCGGTCAAATGAAACGCAAACTATTCGTTTGGCAGGCGATTTCTATTTGGCCGCCTCTGAATTGGACGCGGTGCTTGCTGCACGCTTCATTCGGCGGGTCTTGTTGTCTTGGAAATATTACTGGGGGGTGGTTCGTGTGGATTGCTGTACGCTTTAAATTTTAATAGATTCAATACCTCGCGTCGAATTTTTTAATAAACCGGGCCTCGATTTTGGGAGAAGGTCATGATCAATCTTCTCTTCCCGTATGAAATAACTGCATTTATATTTTTTATTCACTTTTCTCAAAGGATTGCCTCGTTTGCACTTGTACAATAAATAATGGGCCATCTGATTTTTGTTACTTCGATATTTTATCAAGATATGAAGGCCACCTCCAGTTTTTTAAATTGAATGCCCAATATTTTTGATCGAACTCGGATGAAGCAGAAAATTCTGTGTAAAAAAGTATTGACCTTCATATATCATAAATCTAATAGTTAACGAGATATTATCGAAACAATTTTCTTTCCTCTTCGGGTAATATCTCGCTATTATCAATATTTGTTTGAACATTTTTTTGTACAACAAATAACACGAGTTATTTGAGATCGTCACGTTACGAGATTCACCCTGTATATTTGACCATTATAGTCTACCTGACCCAGATTTAAAGTAAAGATCTAACTGTGTGCTTCGGGGGGATGAAGTAGAATTGTGCAGCTGCGCTGCAAAGGAACATTTACAAGGAAAACAGCCCTTTTTGCGATCGCGCATTCTTCAGTTCATGCCATTTAATACCTTTAATGGCACTCGTGAAAAGGTCTATGATGGACGACGCTATTGATTCGCGATTACTCGCGACATTCCGCGTTGCTTCATTAATTGTTGCCTCGTCTCGCAGAATTAAAATACGATGAACAATGTGAATAAGCTTTTACTCAACTCCTACTCCTTCTGACCGAAGCAGAAGATTTTTGTTGTGTACAGAGATCGACAAACCCTTCGTCACTGTCCCACACGAACTACAAATAGAACTAATAAGAAATAATCGCAGCTTCCGAATTTTGTTCTGGGAGACCCGGGGCTCTTACGTTTCCCGAGTTTCGACATTGTTGCAGCTGCAACAAATCCGCGACTATCCGCGACCCTGTTAACAACGAAACACCGTTGCGAAGTGCAACGGGACATTTTTAGTCTTTCAACAAATAACCGCTGTTTGTTTTCGCGCGTGGAAAATCGCCGTGCCGCATAACCGAGGCGATTCGCTCGGCGAGCACACCTCGCTATTAGCTCGCTGCCGATCCCCAAACCGGGAGCCTCTGTATAGCAAGAAAATATTGTAAAAGTCGCGGGTGGAAAACGGTGCTACCCGGGGGCCGATCGATTTATTTTCGGCCGCGTGTCACAATCCTCAATTAGTTCTACAAATGTTTTCTCGTTAACGCGGCCGCTCCGAGTGCTATTGCTCTATTGAAATACGACATATCAATGCGTCCCGGCTAAAAGCCTGCCGATATCGCGACCGGATAATCTTTTACTGACAAATTATGGTTAATGGCGTGAAACATTGCCCGCCCGGTTACTTTATTGCGGGAAGTGCCTCGTTTTTCCTTTTTTCTCTCTCCGGTTTTTTTTTCCACCTACGCGGTACTTTGACCTCTGAATTTACGGCTCGAATTCGAATGATCGTGAAAAATATATTTACCTCCCTCTGTTTTCGATCCCGATGTAACGCTTCTGTGTAATAAAAATCGTATTAAGGGCTGCAATGGAAAATTTTGATTGGAAATTGTTTCCGAATATTTCCTATTACGGTTTTCATCTAACTCGATCGCGCTAGTTGGTTTCGCGGATTGAAATAGCTTCAGTCACAAACGTTGAAAACACTTCTTATTAATTATATTATTATCGTAGGGTTTCAAAATAATGTAGTTTTCATTGTAATACTGTACAGAATGCACTATAATATGTGGAGAAATCATTCTCTGCGTTTCAAACGAGCAACAGATCCTCCAAGAAAAAAAACCAACTGCAAAGTTTCGAACAACAGCGGAAACCAGTTTGAAAACGTCAACTAATCACCGTTGAAAAGCCGGGGGTTGTCTCGTTGACGGGGGTCGAGGTGCGCGGGGGTGTCGGCCGAGTAAATAAATGAAACGTGATTAACGTATTCAAGCAAAACTAAATTTCCAGTTAAGCTGCTTTCACCGCGGCGAAATATTGAAAGCGCGGATTTTCTTCCCTCGCCGTTCCTATCGGTCTTAATTTCACTCGGCGCGGCGGCGGCGTGCGCGCTTCTTTTTACCCCAGGAATAAGGTAAAGAGGAAGAGCTGTTGGGTGCTAAGGGCGGCGCGGGGGGTGGCAAGCGGGCCGGGTGAGCGCCTTATAAAAGCTTGTAATCATTACGCGACACTCTTCGTAATTATGTTCGTAATGATTACTCGTACAAGTTGCAGAGCGCGCGCGGACGCGGGAGTGTTAAATAACCAACGGGTGCTTCGACGTCACGAGAAACCCCGCCCCCGTTTTCCCCTTAATTAAAAATCATGAATTAATCAGATCGTTAGTAATCAGGCGCTCGTCTTCTCGCGTGGACGTTCCTTCGTCTCTAAATCTCTCTCTCTCTCGCTCGTTCGTCTCTCGCCTCAAATAGACGTCGCAGTGCTTTTACGGTCCCTTTAGCCTTCCAACCCCATCGCGGCGGTGCGTTCGTTAAGGGCGGATTCATCCCCCAAATTAAATCAATTACCATACTAAGGCGGATTTTCGGAAAGCGAGGGAGCGAGCTTCTAGCCTAGCCCCCATCCCCCCACCATCTAGCCACGGCTTTCATTTTAACGGCGCCTTTCGACGAGCCTGTCTCCTGCATCCACCAACGACACCCCTTGGCCGCCCCCTTCAACCCTCGACACTCAAAAATAAACTTACACCCCGCGCAAAATGGCATACTCACGCCAGAGTGCTGGGGACTACGGACTTTGGAAATTTTTCGTCGATTTTCCGATAGCGGACAAATTTTTTTAAAAGTATTTTCTTGAATCGTAAGGGCTTGGGAATGTACCTGCGAGGCGGGTACAGTGTTTTGTTCAGAATCGTGTTGTAAATGCAGAAAATCCGCAGCGTAGTAATATCGCTAATCACGATAATGACTGAGCCACATTCTCCGTAACCACAGCTCCGTTAATTCATGTATGTATGCAATACAATAATTATTTTTATCGAGATGCAATTATATTTGCCGCGATATAGTAGGATCGTTGATAGCGACGGTATAACTGAAATTATATCTGAACTATATTACGGAAACGGGGTCCGGTGAATTTCTAGGTGCGCATCGCGGTCACCGGTGTTATGGTTGTAATGTTTATGGCTCGTAGAGAGCATAGTAATCAGAACGGTGACGGATTTCTAACCGAGAACCGGAAAGGACCACTACACCGTCCTCATCCGTTATCAAACCGCAGCTCGAACGAGGAGCGCGTGTATCGGTGCTGCCCCCGTCGTTATCTATGTGATAAGGACCTGCCAACCCTTATGAATGCTTCCATTATACACCTACCGCATCTTCCTTCCCCTCCACATTGTCTACCTATCTTTTCCACCCCCCACTATTCGCGAGAGTACTATTCTAACTGATAACATCGCCATCAAGTCAAATTAATCGGAGACCCTACACTACATTCAAACGGTCTATTATACTTGAGGTGATATTTTAGGCTTTTCCTACATTTTTACTAAAAAAAATTAGAAAAAATTTGTAACATTTATCGTGCCTACATTTGTCTGATTTTTCAACAGGGAATTATCTTTAAATGGAAATTACAGGGACGGAGGAGAATCAGAAATCAAGGACACCCAAAGGTCAAAAGTTCAAAATTGTAGATTCCGGTTCATGAACTCGCGACATTTTGTCGCGCGGCGCAGGCTGATGCTTAATCAACCAAATAACTAATTAGGCAAAGATTAAACGCTTACCGAGTCAGACCCGTTAATCAACGTAATGACGTGAACCGGATTATATCAGCTACATGATTTAATCGTGCGAATGGGAGACCATCGATTATTCAAATGTTTTCTGAACTATTAAAACAGACCAATTGGCATTGGTCTCTGTATTAGCGAATTGATCACTGACTAGTGGATTTGCCAGCATTCGTTGACGTGCACATCTAAGTTTGAAAGCTTGAAGTAGTACTGTTCAACTTGCTTTCAATGGGTTGCTTGACTTTTTGATTGATAAGGGATGCTCGACTGATGCTGAATTATCGACACGATTATTCACCGCCCCTGAGAAACCATTGCATGCAATTATTTATAATTAGACAGTGGAGGTTTATGTATCTATGACAAAAATCAGCAGGCGAATAAAACTTTCAAGTTACCGTCACCTTACTTTCAACCTATTGAACATATTAAGAAAGAAAAGAAATCTCTATTTCACTCTAATTTCTTGTAATTCTCATAAAAAATTTTTATTTTTCATAGAGATCCGCTGTCTATTAATAATACTACGTTACCTCCTTATCTTACAATGTTCCTGTACTCGCCTGACTGATTAAATCAACACGGAAAATTTAAGATACGATTAACACAAAGCCTGCTGCCTCTGTACACCGTTATCGAAGCGAGTAACGAACCAGCTCATCGGTCACGTCCAAGAAAGCAAACAGGTGGCGGCCAGCCGATCGAAATAAAGGCTCTCACCCGTCGAATTTGCACAGGGTTTTCGCTAATTATTAATGCACACGATAAAAGTGCAGTCGACCGAGCAGCCGCGAACAATTCGGTTTCCTTCGACGATTCTCGCCCGTTTGTCCCTAAGTAGCGGCATTATGCAGGCTTTTCGTTGCCATCCGCTGGCATTACCTTTGGCGAATGGCAGAGCGTAAGTGCATTGTGGGATCGGCGTATCTGCCTGTGCAGCTTGGCGCGAAACGATTCATATCGACTCGGCACCGCGGAGTTTTATCGGCGGGATGCCAACCGGCCGGTATAATTGGGCCATTGTTGGCTGGCAGGTGGTAACTAGTAGCCAACGCGGCTACCAAGCCTTGACAAGAGAAAGATCGATCTGAGATTAGACCGCGAGAGAGAGCCTGGCCCAGGACCTTTTCTTCATAGGAACAAGATTTATGCGCGGCCAGCGTCTCGGCGTCAATGGGGTTGTTAACGCGGCCGATAATCGGCCCCTGGAACAATGAGAACGGCCGTCCTTGGTTCCGCAAAACCTAATACGACAGCGCCCGGAGACCCCCTGAATAAATCGAGGATCGACGACGATCTGGATCGCTCGATCGCCGCTGTTAATTGGTCGGCCGATCTAGGGAGGCAAAGAGTACCGAAGTAAATAAGATTAACGAGCTGCGTCCGGCGAACAGCTGATCTCCGCGGGCCTTGTTATCTTGAGAAATGGCTCGCGGAGACGCTACTACACCAAACTATGCCAGGTACTAATCCTTGAACAGAGATTGCACTCCTGGAACCCGGTGCGCCTGATCATTTCAGTTCACTCACGATTCGAGAGTCTCGGAACAATAAACGCGATTGCTAAACTGTGAGTCTTACGCATTCGCGACGAAAATGAACAGCTGCGATTTACAACAGGAAATACCATCTGCAACATTTTGCGCGACTCGATAAAGTACGTCCAATGATACCGTCTCCAATGAAAACCGTTAAGCACAGGACGAAACAAAAATTCGTTAACAATACTGAAACATGCTCGAACACATTCCACAAGGTTTCGTATCTTTAAATCATTCGGCTCTCCGGAAATAAATTATCAAAGATGATGCATTTTTGCGCGACTCGGTAAAGTACGTCCAGTAATGCTGTCTCGAATAAAAACCATTCAGCACAGGACGAAACAAAAATTCGTCAGCAATATTGAAAGATGCTCGAACACATTCCACAAGGTTTCGTATCTTTAAATCATTAGGCTCTCCGGAAGTAAATTCTCAAAGACGACCCAATTTTGCACGACTTCGAACGTTCAAGTTTGGAACCCGCGCGCGTTCCGCTCCGTATCCGCTCGCCTTGTTCGAAGCGAGTGACAAACTCGTCCGCGCGTATTCGACGGCTGATTTGTATTCAACGTTTCGAGCGATTAATCTCGCGACTTCTGACCCTGTCGGGCTGTCACGCGTCCGAGAGATCGCCGGTGTCGTACATCTGACCCAGTGATCGATCGTCCCCCTCGATCCGTTATGCCGGTTGTCAGATATAGATCTTCGGCCCGCTATCGACGTAGATCTCGCCGCTGGCGCTCGGTGTTCTACATTTATATCGCCCAGGACGTTGAAGAACTGCCAGCGACCCCTTCGCGACGGGAAATGTGATTTCGTTAAAGTTTCATTCGCAAATCACCGGTTCCATGGAAAACTAATGTAATCGGCGAGACAACGCACGCGCGCGTGTCTACGAAGGGTGGTGAAATTCAATATTTCATGCGCGTTCACTTTCAAGAAATTGTGTACGGTCACCCTTTCGCTGGAACAAGTGTCACTTTCCCATCGGGATCCGCGGCCAATCAGCAACCGAAACGCGAGCTAAAGCGTTTCATTAGATTATGAATAAGTGAATGGTACTATGAGAAACTGTTAAATTAAGTAAATAATTTAACAACAAATACTTTAATGGTGCAGACTATTTTTAATGATTTCGACAATGTACTGGAATTCTTTATTTATGCTTGGCATATTTAGTTTCTACTCGAAACGGCATAAAACAATTATACATCAATTGTTCATCTTGAGGATTTTGTCCGCCACTTGCTGCAAAAGTACCTGGACAGAAAAATCAATTTAGGGAAATGATTGTAGAAGGTTTACGCTTTAAAATGAGCCTAGTTGGAGCATCATACGATTTGCTCCACCGATTCTGCAGCAGTTTGAGCGCGCCTACTGTCCAGCCAAGGTTCAGTGATTCTTCAATTTAGCTGGTTAGCGTGGTTATTTGAAAATTCGCCATCTCGATCTGGATCGAGCGATTACAACCGGAAGCGCCGGTGTTGATCAGTAACTTCACGGTTAACCGCGCGACCGGTTTCGTCCCTCCGCCCTCGTTTTCGATTTTCCGTCACGCGTCGTTTCGCGTGCGCGTTTCCTTTTTATTTTTTCCTCTCCTGCCTCTCTCTCTCTCTGGCGCGCGCGAATTTTCGGGTAAGAGAGTTGTCGAACGAGCAGACGGGAGAGCGAATAACGGAGAAACAGCGAGAGGGAAGGCGCGAAACAGGGAACACACGGGGGTGGAAGAGAGTCTTTGTGTGGACGGTGGGCGGTGAGGCGCATATGTCGGCCCGGAGTTCGGAATCGGGATATTGAATTCACGCCATTTCTGTTTTGACGTATCGCGGCCGGCGATACGATCCGTCGGGGGTTTATCAGCGGCCCGGCACGAGGAAGTGATTTTTTCATTCTAACAAATAGCCTTTTGCGGTTTATCGGATTTCGCCGGCATATCCGCCGGCGTGAAATCAAGCGCGCGCGCTGCGAGAGAGACCCGATCGAAAACCGAAGCGAAATCATTGAAAGATACACTGGTTTTCGTCCTCCGGTTCGAATCCGTTCCAATCGCTGCCTTTTTTCCTCCTTTCTTTCTCTTTCGCTCGCTTCTCTGTGGTCACAGACTCGGAGACGATCCGTCGATGTTACGCTTTCCCTGTCGAGTAACTTCCCTCCTTCTTGGAAATCTTAATTTAACCTCGGTTTAAACTCGCAGAATTAGAACGAAAAAGCTTTTATCACACGCGTTAAATCGATGCATTTCAAAGATCTAAACACACTGACCGTCGCGTCGCGTCGAAGCAACATTGAAGTTTAGGGTGTTCATCCTCATTTTTCTTTAAATGATTATCTTTCGTAGTCATGATTTTATTTAAATTTCTATTAAATTTTTCTATCTATTCCGACACTAATTTTATAACAGAAGAAATTTTGAACTGATCGCTCAAAATTTTTGGGAAAAATATTATTAATCATTTAACTGGATTCGGTATTTTATGGAGAACCAGGAAAAAAATTATTTTCTCCTTTTTAGTGCATTTTAATATAAGTGTGTGGTTTTTAAAAGGTTTTTTTATATATTTTATTTTCTACTTTTATTGTCATCGGAAGCAAGTGTGTATACAAAATTTCAGCAAGCTTGGACTATGGGAGGAGGTTTAAAATTCGATTACAAGATTTGACGCATACAACAACAACACAGCAAGTTAATACAAGCGTGGTAAAATTGTCGTGGAGATCTCACCCTGCTAGACCCTTTGTGACTGTTTCTTCAACGTTCTAACAACGTTTCCCAAGTACACTTATCACAAAGTGCCACCTTCCACCTTAAATTTAAGTCGTCAAACATTCGAAAATTTCAACAGGAATTCGTTCTAGAGTTGACTGAGAGAGTCCTCTCAAAATTCGCTTGTGTACACGAGAACGGATCACTGTGGCAACTGGCATAGATCGATCTAACGACCCCCGATTTTTCGGCGGTGGATCCGAGGCTCGATCCCGGACGGAGTCGTGTTCGAGCAATTTTCGTCGCGATTTCCGTCGAATCGATCTCCGCCCTCGCTCAACTCCGGGACCGCGTGTGCAAGGGAAATTGCAGGGGAAATTCGAAAGTTCGTGCGATACCCCATGAATCCCAATCGGGCAGACGTTGCTGTCGAATCGTTGCTACATTTGCTAATAAAGCGGACGGTTGCGTCTTGCTCGCCTAAGGATATACACCGCTGCGCGCGTTCGATTAGGATGCTTTCGCGTCGCGAGCGCGCGCGCGCGCGAGGTCGAATCGCGCATGTAATCGAGTGACAGTGATTTAGAATGCGGCGCGAGGAAAGTCGAGGCTCGTTAATAGGTTGCCGGACGGGTCTCTCGCCGGTTCCCGCCATTCGTTCTCATTAACGGGAACATATGTTGGCGAAGAAGCATCTGGTTTGATGGAAGTGGGTCATATTTCTGGGCTTATTGGTGATCTTCGCGATGACACTCGATATATCACCGCTTTCGAGAAACATGGTGAGGAAAAGGTCAATGAGTCGGACCCTCGCCGCGTGACTTATTAGTCGGAGAACATTCCCCGTCGTGGTAATTGTTAGCGTCGTGATCATCCTGTTTCTATTACCTCGTCTTTTCAACTTTCGTCGAATTTTATAAGACCCTCGAGCTAGGCACGTTTATTCTTTGCAAATTACTCGCAGGAACAATTATTTCTTCGAATGCTGTACAGCTTCCAAGCTATCGTCTTTCTAATTATTTACAGCGATTAACCGTTCAACTTCTCAGTTCCCGTAAGCTCGATGAAACTGACGAGTTTATTTGGCCGGAGAACTCATTAATATTCAATCAAACATCGCCGCGCCGGTTCTTACGGTTCAGACGTCTTCTTAAGAGGTTAGCAACGGGTCGCTGCTAATTGAAAAATGTCATCAATCGAAAATTAATTTCACCGTCGTCGTCGTCGTCGTCGGCTAGCTGGCCGACCAATTTACAGTCCGCGGCAGGCCATTTATACGCGAAAAAGTCTCATTTACATGCGGGCCACGTTCGCGGTAATGAAATAACGAAGAGGTTCATTAAGGCTATCGAAGGATCGCGATAGAGGCAATTTCCCCCTAGAAAATTCCCGCAACACAGTGCTGGAAATTTACGCGTCGTTTCTCCGGCAGCTACAATGCGCCGCCGACACGTGATAGCTTTGTCCTCCTTCCGCGCGTCCTAAATCACCCGTAATGATTATTACTTGTATTAGCCGCGGTAATTGTAGCTTTACGCTCGGGACGCAATTACGCGAGCGGGGGCCGTCTGCGAGTTGATAGGAATTCGCTTAAAAATTTCTTCCGAGGGTCCCACTCCGTTACGAGGTCCTCGTTCATCTGTTGCCGGACGGACCTCGATCTTAAGTCGGTCACTGCGACTCTCAATATTTTTCTCCCGAAAATTTATCAACGTAGCCTCATCAAGCGGACTTTCAACACTATGAAAATATTTTTTTACTATACCAGGAGAGCTTTCACGTGATTATAGCAAACTTTTTGTCACCTTCAATTTTTTGAAAATACACCTGTAATGTTTTTACACCCGTTTGTTAGAGGATTTCAAGGCGAATTCGGTAAGTATCATTATAGTATTAAAAAATTGCAAAAAATTGCTTTTTTATTTTTTTTACAAAAGATTTGCTGCTGTAATCACGTGAAAGTTCTTTTAGAACCATGCTATACGAATATATGAAAATGTTATTTTATTAAAATGTATACGAATACTATATGAATCTATAAAAATTCATTGTTCTCCTGAACATCCTGTACCATGTTATCAGTCGGAGGATTATTCTGTCGAGGATGCAGTTCATTATTGCTCGTTAAAAATTCGGATCATTAGTCAGAGTGATTATAAACTGGTTCTTACGTTTCTTCGCAAGAAATGAACTGTACCAGCTAGTTCCGGGGTCAGGTGCACAGATAGGGATCGCTAGTTGAGAACGAATATCTATTTAGAAACGGTGAAGCGTGTTTTTAGGCAAACATCGCCGGGCATTGGCCAATCGTACTCACCGGGATCATTTGCTGCGCCGCTCCTAGACATTAGCTGGTTGCACGGACTGACATTTGTTGAGGCAATCGTCCCTCATTTGAGCGCGCTTTCCTCTTAAGCTGATTGCCTCGCCGTAAACAAGGCACCGGTGCCTATCGAAACCGATTGCCTCCTTCTGAAATACATCCTGGAAACGCTTTTACAAATTAACCGGACGCCTCGCGGACGAGGAGGAGGAGGCTTGTCGATGCATTTACGAATGCCACTCATTATCAACCCGTTATAATAAGGGAAATATTTGTCAGACTTGGAAACACGTTTCAGTGTCGCTTCCAAAAACACTTTTTCCTTCGGTTGAAAGAGATCGATCCTTTCTTAACCGACTTCGAAAAAGGAGGAGGTTACTCAATTCGATCTCTGTAGGTGCCTTCTTTTTGTCATTTCGCTTTTTTTTTATGTATGGTCACCGATTACGCGGAGATGGATGGACCAATCGGAACGAAACCTTTTGCATCTTGTAGAGTATGTCCCCGGGGTGGTCCCGTGGCATACATTCGTCTCGAAACCATATCTGAATTACTAAAACTAATAAGACATTAAAATATTGATGTGTTCACATTAATTCGTACACTACTGTAATATTTCCAGAATTATCCTGATCCTTGTCCAGAAATTCTTAATAGTTCAATCTATGAATCGCGTCTTGTCTAACAAATAGAATACGATTACTCAAGCCACTCGGCCGATTCGCGATTAGCGTTCACCTGTTCGACAAGCTTGAACCGTGTTATCTCGTTTCAGTTTCGGAGGACAGCGTCGACAGTCGACAGAGAGAAGAGAAGAGGAGGAGAAGGAGAGTCTACCTCAAAGATCGGTGAGTAACCTTCGCTCTATGGGACTGGATCGATAGGAAGAGGTAAAACAATTAGAAAGGAGCGGATGTGTTTCCCATGAGGGAAAACAAAGGGGCACTGCGACCGGGTAAAGGTAAAAGAGGGACGATAGTGTGGTGTACGCTGGTACGCTAATGGAAAGGGCCTCGGCTACACGTTTACCGTCTACAGTCTACGAGCTCCTAGGCACCGATCGATCGATATATCGATGAACCCTATCCTGTGTCCGTGTATCCCTCTCTCCCTCTATCTATCTGCACGCTCTCGCAAGGGGTAGTTAATTACGTTTAATACCCTCGATTATGTGTTTGCGCCGAATACACACACTCGACGAATCCGTTATACTTCCCTGGCCTCCTTGCTGCGGATGTTGCAATCTTCCTTATTGGCTTCGGGATCCGCAGCATTATGTAACCGCATTTTTCCCTGGCGCCGTATTAATGCGATTCAACTACCCTAGCGACCAGGCTAGTTTTCACCCGGTATAATTAACAATATTATCGTCATAGGACGTCGGAATTAATAGAACGAGCAGTAGATCGTACTGTGTGTGTATTGTATGGACTGCAGGTGGCTTATTCTTGTTAATTACAATTATATACATCTAAAATGAATCGTGACAGAGTCTTTAGAAGTCAAGCAAGTTGCCTAATATATTTGCTGTTGCATTTATTAATTAAAATATTTGATGAAAAATTGAATCCATGGTGTAAGAAGACCGTCTAATAAAAGATTCAAGTATTTCGATCACAATTTCCACGAAAGTTAAACAGGATTAAAGATCAAACTAAGAAAATGGTACTTGATTTTGAGCGACGATTGCGTGGAAGGGGTGGTTGTTCACGCACGAGCCCCGCTCGAGCACATCGCTAGGGTGTTGCGAGTGAACGGGGATACCGGGACTAAAAGGGAAATGAGAATGAATGTAATAATATATTTAATATTCGCCGGGTCCCTGCCTCCTCCACTCTCGGTATTACAAGTCAACCAATATTCTCGCCCCCGTTCCGAGTACCACCTCTCCCCCAGCCCCTTCGCCTCTTTCTCTCACTCGGTCGATCTCTCTACCCTCTCTTTCTTGCCCTCTCTCCATCCCCTAGCGCCTTCCCGTTATTTCGCGAACCCTCCGTACTCCTCCTGCCCTCCCTCCAACCCCTCCATTCCCTTCCACCCTCCTCTCACCCTGACTTTCAAAGTGCACCGACATTATTTCCGCTGTAACCAACACGCCGGGGTTTGTAGCAATGGGACCAGGGGAAAGGAGATAGCGGTTTCCGCGAAACGCTCGTGATCGCTTCGGAATCGAAGTGAATTCCCCTGTTTCCATTAATGACCTCCTTCGACGACTGTTTTGGATTCGGAAATTAGGGGTGGTAATTGAGGGTAGCGGCCGCCTGTGCCGATCCTCGGCGCCGCGCCGATGCTGCTGGCCGGGGCTGCTAATGCGATGAAACTGATCGGGCTCGTGGAAACCTACTGTCATGCCGTTCGCATACTCTCTGCTCGCACGATCTATCGCACTTTAATATTGAATCGTTTTCATTATTTCTTTCAGCCCATTTTTTATGGGAAATTTGTAATATAGCTGAACTGTTCTAACGTAGAAATCACAAGTTGGTAATGTGTTTATTGGAATATGAGTACCCGCGATTTCCGGTACCCGAAATGGCAGTTGGGTCGGGTCGAGTCGGGGTCCCGAAAGTTTGCAATATTCGGGTACTCGAAATTAAAGTTGGGGCAAGTACCCGCACACCCCTAGTATATGTATACAATATTGTACAATGTATGTATATGTTACGGTAAATGTACTAAATTGGTGGTTATGTATAATAACCGGCAAACTTAGTGGTGATTATACAATATAGTAACCGGTTATTATGCATGATCACCGGATTAATCACAATTATCGTAGCATATGGTGTACAGGTCAAGAGCCGATTCAATCGTTCCTTCCTTCTAAAGAACCAATAGATTAATTTTGTTCTTTATGTATGAAGTAAATTCCAAGAATCTTCTTATTTAAGCAAGTTGGTGAAAGAATACCCGCGACTATCGCGGGCTAGTCACTTAAAGGGTTAATATAGGGAGCCAGAAAAATGAGATGTTCGATCCTCAAAATTCGCAACGAAGAGAAAGAGTGAGATCCCAGGGAAAAGAGAGAGAAGGAGAATATATAGGGGGGGAGGGTTGGTCGCACGAGTGCCGCTGCGTTGGCATCACGTGCCACGTGATATTAGTTCATATATATCGCGGGGGTAAACATGCAGCGACGCAGAGACAGGCGGCAAGGTGGATGGGGGGGGGGGTCGGGGGTTTGCTTCAGCAGAGGAAAGAGTATGTGTAAAAGTAGCTGGTCCCGCGAGGCCCTGCGGAGGAAGGGCACGTATTCGATGTAAACTATAAAACGTACCCCGTTTGCGGCCTTCCCACCCTTCCCTTCACTCTCTTTCTCTCTCTCTCTCTTTCTCTCTTTCGTTTCTCCCGGCGACCCCTAACCGGCAACCCCACCAACATCGTCGCAGTCCGCCCCCATCCCAGCCTGGCAACCTGCTCGCTCGCGTAGCATATTGAATCTTATGAATTTGTGGCCCGTGTGGTCGGGGCACTGCCGGGGAAAAATTTAATTTCCAACGATTTCGGGCTTTACGCTGACGTGGGCAGCGCTGCCTGGATCGGCTCGAGCATCTTGTTCGCTCCTCGCCAAGCGATTGCCGGATACGAACATACCTACCCTCGCCGAGACAAGTATGGTTGCGCCGCAGCTTCCGGTCCGGCCTCGAACTGCCTGTTCTCGGCTGAAACTTTCGAAACACTGTTGGAGGAAACCCGACTTTTTGGTACATTAGGTGTACATACAGTAGTGTGCGAATTAATGTGAGCACAGGTGAAATATTGAAAACTATCATTTATTGGTCATTAATAGACTGCGGATCTTTATGCGAAATCAAAATTGCTCTTCCCTTAATGATTTCAATAGAGGAGAAATCATGCATCTTCAATTTTGAAAATTTTCCAACAATTTTGAATTTCATCTACTCAATTTTCCTATAAATATGCATTCGCAGTTTAGTCATGAAACACAAAATCAATTACAAAGTGTCATTATAAATTTCGCGCTCTTTTATTTGTGATACGTCCACGCAGAACCAATCGATCAAATCAAGCAGCGAACCTGCGAGAAAGCGGATGCGCCGAAGCAAGATGTACATGTCAGACTTGTAGAACGTACGACGGGTATTTTCGCGTTTAATAAATCCACTTACGTCCCGGAGACCATCGGGAGCTTATCGTGTGTGTTTCGCGCGCGTAAATTCGCGTCGGGTCGTGCAAATTTCATTCTAATCCGCTTGCGCGTGCACGGCCGGTCTCGTTTTTACTATCGCGCGCGTTGATCCGGTTGATTTTGTTTGCCTGTGTAACACTCCGCTGATGGACCGCCGTTGATGGGAGCACATCAAACTATGATTTGGTATTTAGTCACCATTAGGGACGCATTAGCACTGACTACACGCGCCTCGTATACACACTACCCGTGCCCGTTTGTACGTATACATGTGTGGCCTCGTGTGTCTGCGTGTATATACATTAATCGAGAGATAGAGAACGGAGAGAGCTACAGGTTCACGTATACTCACGCCCCAGATGCACAAATGTTTGCGCGGCCATAATCGACCGATACCGCGTGCACACCGATTCCCCATGAATTCTTTACGGCCGCTGTACTTTCGCGCAGACACGTTTCCCGCGCCCTCAACCATCCGGCCCTGTTAAATTCATTAGTATGGCCCTCGGAGCCAGTCCCATTAACGATTCGCAGGTCCGCGAGAAAACCGGGATCGATTCTGCCCGATAGTGCTACGGTCGATCTGCGCAATCGATCGTTCCAAATTATTAGGCTGTCCCAAAAGATTCTTTCGCAACGTGCACATTCCATATTGTTAGATAACATCAGCAGATATACAATTTCGAAAATAGAACATTTCTATTTTAACAATCTGAAACGCGAAATTGTTATAATACTCTGAGAAACCATGTATTGAATTCGAACCATTATTTTCAGCAATAATATTTAAAATTGAAATTGAAAATATAGACTAAATAGAAATATTCTCAATATTCATAAAATGTAATACTATTTTCAAAAAAATTACTACTCCAAATAAAATATTTTATTTTCAAAGTTATACGCATACTTTAAAATATAAATAGGATTATTTACCATTTGACCAGCTCTGATCAGCATGCACAAACAACACAATCTTCTGTTTGTTAATGTTTTATTATTCCTGAAGCTTCCCCATTCTTAATCATGCCATTGGTTTTCTTAAAGACAACTCCGAATTTGCACTGAGCACATAAATCGAGAACGAAACGAATTCTTGGGACAACTTAATATTTTTCTCAGTATAGATCAAGTCGATATGCGCTACCACTTACCATTTTCACAAAGTTTAATTCAATAAAGCGTCCAGTGCTTCTAAATATTGAAACATACAGCAAAACCTTTTAACGCATATTTGTAGTAGAATTTGCCAATAAATGTCGCTCGATAGAAACAATTTATACCACACACCGCAGACGGGAGTATCAATATAAAAAACTCAGGGCGATTCTAATATTCGGAATTGGCGCCGATAAGGCCGTTCGAATGCAGCGTCGAGATTTACGGGTGCATATCGATAAAACTCGCGCCTACAAACAGCCTACTCGATCGTCTCGTTAGCTCCGATACGTTCTCCAGGTCCAATAACGCGAAACGGGACGAAAAATGGTAACGCGATCGAGCCGTGTGTATGAAGTTCGCGAGGAAAGAGAGAGAGAGAGAAAAAGCGTGGGCGTGCCGCACGGCCCAGGACAGATAACGGCGCTCGATCAGAGTTTGCGAGCTAAGAAAATGCTAAGATCGTTCTGTCTAGCGAATCGCGGCGAATATCGCGGTTATGGCTTAATATCGTTCCCTCGTACGTTCTCGTCGAGAAAGACGCAACCGGGAACTATAAATAGCGCGGAAAACGCGCGCGTTCCATTCCTCAGGTTCGATCGAATGTTGTTCCGCGTCGATTTTCATACAATCCCGATCGCATCTGCGATAATAGTTCTGTCGAGGACTTCTTGCAGCTGCTTCCAAAAATATTTCTAGGCCAATTGAATTTTTCAGGATTTCAGGCTTTTGTTCAAGCGGACAAGCACCGTCTTCGGCAATTTTACTTCAAGTCATTTGTAAACGTTTCGCGATAAATCTTTCCGCTGTTGAAAGACTACATCCTCAAGCAGTTCTCGTGATTTTTTTATCAAAAAATATCCATAACCTTCCAAGATATTTTCATACTAATTTGTTTTTAGATGGCAATGTGTTCAGGAGGTGTAAAAAGGTGATCTTTGTCAATTTTTCCAGAGGAAGCCAGGAAACTTTTTGCAACAGACTCTTTTGTGTATGAAAGACTATACTTTCGAGTAATTATCATAATTCTTTCATTTGGGAATATTAACAATATTCAAAGATACAGCTGTTTTCTGGAGATCGTATCAATGCTAATTTCCGTTTGAGTGCGTCATGCTTAAGAGGTGGAAAGGAACATGATCTTTGTGAATTTTTCATGAGGAAACTGGAAAACTTTTTACGGTAAAGCCTGCCCTACACGAAAGACTATAAATTCAGAGGAAACTTGGAATTTTTTTATTGAAGAAATATCAACAATTCCCAACGATATTTGAGAACTGCGTTCACGAAACTTTGAGAGTATGTTTAAGATTCTTCCCAACACAGTTCTCGGTATTTTTGACGGTGAATTTTCTAAAACATATGAAACGTGTCTATTTTTTCTAGGCACTTTTTTTTTAATAGAACGAGGATTTAGCGAGGAGGATTCGGCGAGCTATTAAAGGGAAGTTAGGCTAACTAGGCCGGCTCTTTTTCCACGAAACGGTAGCCTAGCAGCCGTTCTATCCAAAAACGACGTATCCCCGTGGCCGTTGTTATTAAACCGAAGGCCATCGGGTCGCCATCCCGCGAGACGTATCGTTCCAATACCGCGTTAACGAGTTCTAATGGGAGTTGGGAACGATAATCGTCGCCTCGGAGCGAGTCAAAGTTTTCTTTCTAATTAAGAAACAAATAACCAGAGTTCACGGTTGGCCCGCTTTCGGAGCAGCTTCGTTAATAAACGCAGCCTGGTTATTAAACCAGAAAATTAACGTCTGCCTCGTACGGGAGAAATAGAAAGCCGGATAGAAGGAGAATATGGGAAAGAGATAGGGAGGGAACGGAGGAGAATTAGAGAGAGGGAGGGGAAGAGAGACATAGGGAGAGGACTATATGATGTCATCGACCGATTAAACCATTCATAAGAACGTTTCGCTGGTGAATTAACCTGGTCAACCTTAGATTCGACTCTGGTTCATCACGACGGTCGTCTCAATGAGAATTAATTAACTTCTGTCTATTTTATTAAACAAATTGCCTAACGTTGACTTTGCCAAGAGCGACTCCAAGAATTCCAGTGAGAAATATGTACCGATTGGAACAAACGAATGATTTCAATAGACACGAGTACAAAAATGATTAGGTTCGAAGTAACAAGACATTGTCTACTGTCAGCGTGTCACAACTCTGTTGCTACAATAGCATTACACGATCATAGATAAAGGTAATGCCATTCAGCAACACGAGAATGTACTTTGTCACTGTAGCACTGCAGGGTCTATGTTCCGACATGGCTATTCTTCTATCTAATTAATAGTTGTCCGTTCTTACATCGATTTCTACGTGGCAGGTGCGAATTTCATGGGCATTGAAAAGTCCCGGCGATTGCTATCGACAAGAGAAAGCTCACATACCATTTTCACGTTGCCTTATAATTTTATTATTTTTTCTATAGTCAACGTCTGCAGTCAGACATGCTTGAATACTGAATACAAATCTTGAAACACACAACACATCAATTCAACTAGATATAGCAAGAATTGAATTGTAATCGATTGAATTGCTCGTTAAATTCCGAAGAAATTGAAAAATTCTTGCATAGCGATAGCAATCGCGAATTAAGTCCATCTGGAAGAAACCAGGAAGCCCAGTAAAAATATTCGACATTTCTCAAACAGTCGAGGATAAAGACGGCGCTGCGTCCAGGAATTTGTCACCGATCGAAACACCCCGTGCATCAGCCAGAAATTACTCGTCCCCGATTAGAGAAGCATAATGCAACTGCTGACCCGAATTGTCGCCCGACAGGATACACGCAATGCGAAAACCGTTCAGCGAAGTGGATGGCTGAGCAGTCACGAAGGCACCGGCAATCGAATATCGGCGACGTTTATCTCGAGAAGCGGTTAAAAATATACTTACGGGCGTCAGTGTCAGCCGGTGTCCCCGCTCGGCAAATAATTGATATTCAGATATCAACATCCGATACGATACGAGTCGCGGAGAGCCAATTCGTCCCCGACGGGCTTTCCAATTATCGTGGACGGGATGTCATTCCGTCATCTGGCGGCCGAGCCGCGCCCAAATTCCCGTCAACGAATTTATTCGCCGTAGTATACTACATATTCCGGGTCCGCGCGAGAACGCATCGATACGTCTTACGGGTTCCAATCGATATGCAAGCCCGACCACGGGCTCGGGTACGCAAATACAAGTCCGGGAGTGTGGGACGAGGTCTTATATCGTCGATCCCTGCTAATTCGCGACCGGCCAATGCGAATGATAGCGCTCGGCGCTTAGGCGAAGTGAAAACTAGCATCTGTCAGCGTGTTTCGGTGACAATGAAGCTTGACACGCTGGAAATTCGAAAATAGTACTATATAATAGTAAAACAGTATTAAATACAATATTTCAGCTTTCTAAAAAGATTTAAATAATGATGATATTATCATTATTTCAATAAATACAAATTGTTTTCGTGTAATCGGTTTTACACCACAATTCATTTTCAAATAAACATTTCATACTTTTATCCATTTAATACTTTGTTCACAAGCCTCTGGCCTTGGCAGTGGCTTGAATGCGTTTGGGCATACTTGAAATTATATTTTCGCAGTATTCTGGAGGAATGGAATATGTACTACTATTGCTGCACTCTTTGCCACAAATCATTTATTGACGTTGGTGGATCATCGTAGTTATTCGCTAATTTCATTTTGAAATATGCCCAGACCTTCTCGATAGGATTTAAGTCTGGGCTTTCAGCAGGCCACGACATCGTTTGAAATTGTTGAGACTCTAGCCAATTTTTTCGCATAAGAATCCAAAGTCCAGTCATGCCTGTCAAGAAACAATTTTTATTTGGTACAGTTGGATTGATCTCACTGTAACGAATTGAATTTGACTGTTTAATTATCCGATCGAGAGGCTAATGGCGCGTTGTTATGAGCTCAGAATGACGAAGCGACTCGTCGCAGCATTGTACCACGTGCTAGAGAAGATATCGTGCACACTATACCTACCGGTGTATTCGCCGGTCGGATCGGAACTAATTCGATTTCAAAGAGATCTCGTCGGGGCCACGTGCTCGAGAGACGAGACCCCGACAATACTGAAAGTGAGCTGTGGGCGACGGTAAGCGTGCCGTTCTCGTGCCCGTCAAGCTCGTTCGACCATTAATCCTCGGCCCGATTCAGGTGTTACAAATATCGAACCTGGGGAGATCCTCATCTATTTAAATGAGAACGATAAGACCGTTTCTGCCCGTGCTGAATTTCTCGCGTTGCAGGAATAACGTACCAAGGCACACTTTTTCGTTTTAAATTGTACTGCATTCCTCGCGCTATCGTCTGCGCTATGCAGCCTTTTCTAATCGCATTACGAACTTCCGATTGTACTTCTCTGATAAACAGCGGGGTCATGTGATGGATTAAAACATTGTACATTGTACGTGCTTTTTAGATCTTTGTTCTACTGCTGTAATTTAAAACGGTAAAAACATTAGAAGAATTTAACCCCTCGCCTTCCAATCTCGTGTCCGAGGTAAAGTGTTAATATACAGTTGTTGGAGAGCATATAGGCATACAACTGACATAAATTTTCTCGTTTTCTAGAAAATTACGATCTACAAAAAAGTTCTAATCACTGAAACCGTAAAATCAATCGTAGAGCAAGCGGTTCAAGAAAATCAATTTCAATCTGGCTCCAGTTTGTTACAATTCAGCAAAAATCCGCAGTCTACTGATAACGAAAGGGACGAGACGCCAGAACGAATTCGCCGAAATGTTCACATGAAAAAGCGGAGACGATCGCGTCCACGATTCTGGTAAGAACACGGTCTGTCCCGCTTTCTTCGGTCGGTAAGTAAATACGCTCGAGGGAACGCGTGCAAAAGAGGAGCGCGTCTGCGCGTGGGAGTCGCTTATGGCCGCGGAGTTAATCAGGTTAGGATAAGGCACGTTCTCTGTAATTACTTTGGATGTGATAATTACGAGGATGCCGGGCACTTGTCGCTCTGTAACGAGTTTTCTTTCATCTGCATATCCTGGTGCCGGTGCCGTGTAGCAACCCCGCAGCGCCGGGGCTCCTCTCCTTTCCCCGCTTGTCCAGAGAGAGGACGTAAGCAGTTTAGCCGGCCGATGCGAATTACTTGTCCCGCGAATTAATATTCACCGTCTTATTAAAACTACTCGCCGCGCCGCGCCGCGCCGCGTCGGTGCGGCGCCCCGCGCCACGGCGCCGAAACTTTTACTGAACCGCGATAAATTCCCCGGGTCGCGATTACGCTTAATTAAATTCTCGGAAATCCAAAATCGATGAGCCCTGGCCCGCCCCGGCCCGCCCCGCCGCGCCCCGCCTGCGGCTACGCAAACAACGCTTTTTATTAGTGTTTGTAATCTGTTTGCACAAGCGACGCATCGAATTTAGAAGTTCGCGGGCCAATCCGCGTCTGGATAAACCTTAACCCTCGAGGTACGCCCTCGTCTTCGCACACCGAAGAAATCGCTCGCGATTTTACCACATTTTTTTACCACATTTTTCTCGGGCCGATCGATCACGTTTCAACGAGTGAAGGCTGTACTATACTAAATTATCTGGACGACATTCAATTATTTTATCCCGGAACGGGATATTATACTTTTCACTTTTTATTTTAACTCTCATCCGTCCCTCATTTCACGAACTGAATCTGGCCCTCGGTGTCGAATTGACACAGTGGTAAAAGATCGAAGAAATAACAAGGTAAACGTTATATGAAATAAATTAATAATAATAATAAATTGACAGAATAGCATAACTTGGTGTCAAATTGATACGAGGGATAATCTATATTAGGGTTAATGTACACTTTCTACACCATCGAAGGTCCAAATTGAGAACCCAAGATGGCGAAAATTTCCGCGTCGATAAGCGGAGCGATCGAAAATAAAGAATCGCCGAGAAGGTGGACACCGTCGGGCACCGTTGACGTCTGCCGGTCCCCAGTGGGCGACAGCGCGAATAAACCGATCGTAAACCGCACTCGATTCGAGTTTGTCGGTACATAACGCGAGTACTTTCGCGACGGGACGAACGGTTTGCTCGCGGATTCTGACACTCCGTTCGTAAACGTTGAAACAAGATGAAGTCTGCGGAGAACGAAGAAGAAGATCGACGCACCTCGACGGCGAAGGGCTCCGGGGTGTTGGGAACGAGGCCGGAGGGAGAAAGAAAGAAGGAACGACCCTTTTTACGAGCAATGCCGTCCCAAGTCACGTGCCCACCCTAACACAAGCAAATATTCGCGTATGTTTTCGCGATATAATGCGCACCTTGTTAACGTGCACGCACAAAGTACGAAGCGGCCTCGTGGACAGCCTCCTCCTTCCGTGACAGCAACACCCTGGATCCCCAAGACTTTAATGCCTCTACGCGCACTTTTTTATTAGCGGGACGACGCTATGAATAAAAGTTACCGGAAAGGGGTGAGACGGATGTCATCGTCGGGAAACCAACTCCTCGGTACTATTTTTTTAGTGCCGCAACTTTGACGGAACGCACGCGGATCCTGGAGATTCTATTTTCGGGGGTGGAAACTTCCCCTTGCCGTTTTTTCACGAGTCCCGCGGATAATTCGGCTTCTATGTGTTTATGCCCACTATTTTTGCGTTATCTGGATAATACTATTTACTTGCGGGTGCTTGAGATTGTGTTTTCGGGGACGGAACTGTCCTTCAGGGTTCTCGAGATGAATTCATGAGATCATTTGTTTTCAACTATTTAACAAAAAAACATTCATGGTAAAATTGCAACGGTGCGATTTAAAGCAGTGGTGACAGATTAAAAATTTCAAGAGTTTGCATAAAAGTCCGCTGTCTACTGATAATAATTGCGCGGTATATTTTGATAAAAAAAAAAGTGACGATCGATGGAACGTCGGCTTGTCACAGCGCCGCGGTTTCTTTTCTTCCCCCTCTTTTTTCCGGCGTTGTCTCCGGGTTCCTTCGTATTCACGGCGGGCGTCGTGGCCTCGCGACGTGTATTCGAGCGGTAGCTCGTTTACTAATTATTAATAAACTAATTGCGGCTTCCGTGGAGGCACGCCTCTCTCGCGTAAATCAAGACATGCCGTCACGATGAACGTCCCGGATGAGAGAAGAGGCAAGCAGAGCGAGAGAGAGAGAGAGAGAGAGAGAGAGAGGGGGAGAGAGAAGGAGAACACAGGAGAGGGGTGGCCAACTTTAAGCTTAACTCTCGCTCACTCATTACGTGTCACGTGTGAAATATTTCCACGTGTACACATGCGTGCACGTGTGCACGCACGGCTCGTTTCCATCGCGCGTAAGAACACGTAACAACGTAATTTCAAGGATTTACAAAACCTGAATAATTTTACGAGCGACGCCGAGCTTCGAGACCGCGGCGCATGTAAATTGCGATCCGTAACGAGGAAGACGCCGTGGAATTAATGGTAAGCAGAGGCTAACGCAATCCCGGCCCGGTTTAATCGGTCTGATTTATATAATCAGACCGGCCCGAGAAAAATCTCCCAGGACGATCGTCTGATTCGGCTGATCGAAAATCGCCGAGCTTCTGTTTATCCGACAGTCATCGCTTCTTCGCTAATTCTACTATTAGGTTGTTGCATATGAAGTCATCACGATCCTATCTTCAATTTTAATTTACACATTTTGCTTTGATTTCAACATCGATCAGTGCGATTGTCGCGTGCTCTTTTTGTATGTGTGGAAAAACAACATATCTTATGCATTTATGGCGAAAATGAGGTGAAAATAATCTAATCTGTGTATTTTTTCTCAGCTTGTTGAAATGATTAAAGTACGAATAAACTATTTATGTCACTTGTCACTTGCAGTTAACAATGCACTATTCGTTGATAGTAAAAAGAACAACAAAGTAGAGATGACGATCTTGCAAATGAAGCATGTGTGTGACCAAAAAATTAAATGTCTACCATAATATAATCAAGAAACGCGCGATTCTTTAATCAATAAGAGATAGTTGCGGTTGTTCAACGTTACTGATCGAAATCGGACATTTCATATGCAACGATCTAAGACTTGCCACACATAAATGCCCTTTGAAGCACACAATGGAAGAACTTTTTAAATATGGCTTCTCTCACTGCGGTTACCTTTGCACACGCGCGCGCGCGCACACTGCCTTCTCACAGTGCCTATTCCACTGCCAATCATGCGCAACGTGATTCCCGGGCGCAGGAAACGAAACGGAAATCGGTGATCGATCGTCGACCCGACCGCGACCCGATCCTTCGCGTTGAAGGTCGAGGATCATAATTCAGAAATTAAATCAAAACCGAAGATGGCCGTGTGTATGTATGTAAATACGCGTGTAAATCCCCGAGTGCAGATCTCGTTGCAGAGCTCGGGGTAAAGTCAATAATTTCTACAATCTTTCCTCCGGACGATAACTTACGAACGTAAACGAGCGGTCATAATAAGCCCAGGCCGCGGGAATGATTTATTGCTCATCCAATACGTATTGGGTGTATATCTGCCTACGTGTCTAAACGGCCGTGCAATTACAGTTATATCAGATGGAGACTGGTTTCCACTCCCTAAACCGCCATTCGTCTTCGAACGGTGCTGGTTTACTTCAATATTGGCGCGCGCGCGCGCGCGGCTAATATAATTTCGATCGTTCCGAAGAAGAGAAAGAAAAATCAACCTCGTCGCGAGAGGGTTTAGAGAAAGAGAGGTGGAGTTGGGCTAGTACTATTTCTTGTTAAACACGGGAACTTCATCCAATTTCTATGGTAATTTCTCTGGACAGGCGCGAACAATACGATTCCCGGCGAAATCCTCGACGAAAAGGAGGGGAGTGGTCGGGCTGCGCGCAACACAGGGAAAAATTAGATAGATAAATAAATAAAATAATTGGAAAATCGTCGGACGTCGAAGATAACGATAAAACGGTCCGCCTCCTGGGTTTCCGGTTTCACAGATTTCTGTTTTATAACACCCGCGGGGGTCGTCGCGCGTGCCCATGATATTAGATCGCCTTTAAATATGTAACAGCCGCGGTAACCGTAAAAAAGAACGAAATTATGCCAAACAATCCTCTTTAATTTCGCAGATCCAGCGGGCGGTATTTATCAATTTGTTGCGTTCTCCTCGCAAAATATCAGTTCCCCGTCGGTTGATTGTTTATCGAGATCGGGAGCTACACGGTAACAACATTATAAGTTACAAAAACAGGTTAAAAACACGTCGCCGGGTAACTGTTGCCGATCACGACGCTGGTCTCGCTCGCGGTTGTAATCATTTCATTATTTCTACCGAAAACACGTTATTTCGCGCAAAGTATCACGTTCGTCGTATGGTAGGATCGTTCTTGATCCACGACACCGATCGAGGGGGAAGAAAGTTTCTCGTAATTTCAAATTACCGGGGGAAAGGCGAGGATACGTAATGCACCGTAATGAACAGTCATTAGGCTGGCGCATGCACAATGGTGGGGAAACGTGTTTCACCTAATTGGACGTAAGCACGGTGATCCGGGGTGCGGGACACACCGCGCGGGATTCAATATTTCGATGCATAAATACGGATCCGATCGAAGAAAGTACATACTTCGTCGGATATTTACTATCGCGTGCCGTTTTATCAAGCGATACAATCGAATTCGAGCAGCCGGGGACGGCATTTATATATTCATGAAGCGTTTTCGAGAATTCGCTCGTATTTTCATCGGCGACGATCGGATCGACGTAATTTGCGAAACAGTGGGCTTTCGTTGTTCTACCGCAATCCTTGCCAAGTCGTGTACCAAAGAGACGCGTCATTAGCCGCGTGCTCGGACACCTGCTCGTGATGATTATAGCCTCTCTACACGAGGTCTTCACAGTAACTCTAAGCTCACAGATCTTCTTCTTTATCGCTCCGGCTATGCTGTATGTTGTTCTAGCGAAATTCAGCATTTTTTTACTTGGAAACCACAAAACCTTTCGTTGTAAAACTTGGGCGAACTTATTTGTTCATGATTCGGCTAGATTCACAAATTTTTGCGAACAGAAAAAATGAAAATTGACTTGGCTATACACGATTAAACGCGTGCATCATAAAATAATGTATGATGCAAGAATAAGATCGTTAACGTTTAATGAAAATAAAAATCGATATTTTTGCAACCTTTTGAGGTACTCGATCACTCATCATCAAACAATGATTTCGCAGGATGATTGACAGCCATCGATATTATCAGCGATCGTACACAAGTCCCGGATAGCTCGATTCGTAGATTCCGGCTGGTCGATTGATCGGTTTCGCGCGTAGATCTCGCGGGCCGCGATAGATCCGCAAGACGTTAATGGACGGGGGTATCCAGACACGATGACACTCGAATTATTTCGCCGGTGTAGAGCGGCGTGCGAAAGCCTCGAACGCGATCAGGCCCGATAGACATCGCAATCAATCCACGTTAACGCTTCCTTCTTCGGCCGACGAGAGTTCACCGAGGCATCCAGGCGTTCGCTAAACATTTCAATTCTGGGGCTTGAATGCCGATAGTTGAACGGGACTTCGAGGTTGCGGCTCTCGGATTAGCCGGTCAGGTGTTGACTCTGCCGGGACATCTCGAATCTATCCAAATTTCGGATATGTCTTTCTGTATAAAATAATCATCGCATAAAATATGCAAAATCAAAGTGCGCATTTCCGTCACCTTTTGCTTTTCATTGAGAAAAGTCGAGACACAGCATCGACCTCTCGACCTATCGATCGTCCGCCGTGCGTTATCGATCTCCTTAAAATTGTTGTTATTTACGAGCGTGGGCCGTGGATTGGTGCGGCCGCTTATGCAAATAACATCCTCCAGGAACGGGTTTCAATTATGCGCCGCGGATTCCGTTTTTTCCCCCTGAAACACGAAGACGTGAAACATGGACGCCGCAGGAAACGATTAATTAAGTCGATTATCGGGGAAGCGGCGTGCGATGCATTTAATTAGCCGCTCACAGGGCGGGGAATTCCTTCGGCTCTTTCTCGACGCGATCCACCGCCGAAAATCGATGACGGTGGTTCGATGTGAACAGCCCGGTAAAAATTAATGTGTTTCTCGCAGGTTGTTAATGCACGAGCAAAAAGTCCAACGACGCGTTTCTGTTTATTACGTTGACGCAATCTCGGCGTAACACGGTGTCGTCGGGCTGGTATTCCGACCCAAAAAGAGACGTACCTTCTTCCAAGGACGTGTAAAACGACACGAAACATCATTTTATATCACGGAGCTTCGTTTGAACCACTACTAATCCAATTGCGAAACTTCTTTATTTGTCATTATTTTTTTATGGGACTTTCACTAAGTTCTTTGTGGTATTTTACCACGTTTTTATTAGCTCGCTTCCTTGTCTGTCTGTTTGTCTGTTCGGTACTTTTGCAATTGATTTTAAACTAACTTCCCGATGAGGGAAGAATACTTGAAATTATAAACATAGCTCAGAATTGGATGACAATGCAATATTTTTAAAAAATTTTTTAAAAAGCCTATGCGGTTAGGAGACATAAACTATTAAAAATTCACAATCAAACACGGTATAATTTAAACTCTCTACACTCTTCATTCTCCATGCTTATTCTTCCATACGGAATGATCTACATTCAAGGGACAGTCTACATTTGTATACAGTATGTCTTTCAGTAGACAGTATACACGAGTGTTGTACATTTTAAATTTTACAATCGATTCGTAGACGCCCACCACAAGAACTATGAACAGGAAAATAGTATTTACGATCTCATTGCGGTAAGTGGGACTAACAGGTTCTCGTTCCCATCAGAGCAACACCGTGCCGCAACATTGTGAGGGGTTCATTCGGAACGATCCCAAGACAATTTTAATGGATCCCATTTCTTAGGTTATAATCGCTCGGCCGTTCCACGAGGTATCGCGCGATGGATCACGGTGGATCGCACGTTAACGCGGCCTCCTCTGGATCATAGGGCAACGCCGTCTATCGGGGGTCAAAGGTCGACTCGCGTGCAATTCCGCGGACCAACACGTAAAACACACGCGATGTATACAGGGTGTGTCCGAGATAGTCCGAACAACAACTATACTTACACAAACTTCACCGAAACAATGCTAAATAAATCATGTGCCCAATTAAAAAGTTCCTCCGTCGCGTATCCGTTTATTTGCAAGTGGAAAGGGTCGGCAATGATCAGACACGTTGGTCTATCTAGTAAACCGACTCATTAAAATTATTTTATATATGTATACATGCGTTTATAAATATGATCACAGAAACGAATGTTCTGTAATTTGGTTGTTCGTGTAAACATGATCCTGCAAGACACATCTACGTATTCGCTCTTTGCACATCTTTAAATTGCAAAAAAATATTTTACCATTGTTTCGGGTGCATCACAATGCAATCACAGATAGGTGAGGCTCTCTAGCAGCCTTTTCACTGCAGCAACGACTTATTAAAAAGAAGATTAAAAATACGGGAACCGTGAAGAGACAATAGGGGGGTCAGTGGGTTCACGTTTCTCAATTAAAACCGTCCCTTTTCGCGCGAATAATCGCTCGGGACCCCGAGTTCGGACACACCCTGTACAAGCGCACCCTGCGAGATGCATCTCGCACGCGACTCGAGTATTCGGCCCCCGCTCTGCCCCCTGTGGCCCCCTGGCTCGGACTTTTTCTCCGTGTTGGTCGACAGAGGTCACGGGCCACGACTCAACGCTATACTTACCGGCCTCCGAGCTCATCATCTCACAGACATTTCATTATATGAATCAGACAACGGCTATCCTACGACCATGGCGTTCTCCCTCCCTCCTCTGGCCCCCTCTTCACCCCCGCCGCGAGTACACCGGGGTTTTTTTTTATCTTGGAACGGCGTTGTTGTTCTGTAGCGGGGTTCGAAACGCTCCGCGGGAGCGAGAGGAGAGCCCGGGAGAAAAAGAGAAATCGCTATCCATCTCGCAATCTCCGATAGGCCCGGACTTAATTTCTGATTGGAATTGCCTCGCATGAACACTGCCAGGCCGCGGGCCCGTGATCATTACCGTAGAAGACGGAGAAAGAGAACACACAGGTAACGCCATGCCAACAGCGCCGTGAGACTGGCGTGACGCGTTTTTTCGCACGCGGCCAGACCAGACCAGGCCCCAAATCCATCCCGGGCCCCCTCGATTCGGCCCCGATAATTTCGATCGATCGATCCGACTGCCCTCGGGATCTTGGGATCCAGGCCGGGCCGCATACTGATCCGCAAAGTCGCTTTTATTCGGTAAATCAAGAAGAACGTTCAGGTTGGAATTTAACAATATACCTATCAAACACTAAAACCCATTGTTTATTACAGTGTCTATTGCAACGACCGAACTAATTTCATTTTTCGAGATGTCCGGGGGCGATTGTTCCGCGGTGAACGTGTCAATCTCAAATATCACAATCTACAACCACTTCACGAACCTATACAGTAATGATCAAGCAAACACGGACCGATCTCACCCTCCTGACCATTTTCATTTTCCCGAACCGAGCAAACACGACGCCGAAGATCGCCCGGAGACCGCGGCCAGAGAAAAGACCATTTCGATCGGGAATCGTCGTCGATGTCCGGGTCCACATAATTCATTCGATTGTCTAACCGGCCGGTCGAGGAGTCGCGTCTCCCTTTCTCATCAGACCCGACACACTTCCCGGATGATCGGCAACCCCGTCTCGCCTCGAGAGTGACTGACTCAGTGGTCGATCCGAAAGCTTCCTAGCAGTGGTAGTAGGGGGTCGTTGGATCGTTCGATCACCGTCCCGATTCAAACGATCCCCGCCGCAAATCAATCGTTAATCAAACTAGAAGCGAACCGGGCGGGGGTCGAACGACCGCGCGTTCCGGTGGAAATCGCAGAGCGCAGCACACCGATTCCTAGTGTTTCTCTCTCTCTCTCTCTCTCTCTCTCTCTCTCTCTCTCTCTCTCTGCTCGTGTTCTCCGATTTCGTCTTTTTCCCTTTTCCTTTCCCCCTTCCCGTCCTGCCACCCAAAGCTTTTTTTCTCTCCTTACCAACCCGGGGGTGCGTCCCGCAGCCGGTGCTCGTTTTCCCCGGTGGCATCGTCAAATTGTCGTCGCGTGCGGATTCCCTTCGGGTTTTGGGAAGGACCCTTCCGAGGAAGGCGGTCTCGAATTTCCATACACGCACCGCAGACCGCCGCTGAATATACTCACTTCCGGCAATAGATTTCCTCATCCTCCTCCTGCCCCCCTATCTGCCCCGCGGGGGTGGCGAAGAGGGTGCTACGCCCCCAGCCACCCATACCAGTGGAACAGTTCCACGGCCAACGTTTCAACCCCTCGCTCCCGTTCTCTTAACCCCCTGCTACCCCCCTGTGTGTCGGAACTACAACGGGATAGTTAGTTAGGGGGCGAGGGGGGCACCAGGGGGGAACAGCGGAGCAGAGGTCGGCGCAGTAGCGTACACAATCGGGGCCATTGTGCGCCGTGATTTGTGGCCACGATTTTTTGACTTCCGCCCCCTGCGACAACGGGGGGCGCCCGCGAACCCATCAACCCTCCTACGCACATCCAGCACAGTCAGGAGATACAGCTAAATTACCCGAAGGCTGAAGGTCGATCTATTCGATCGCCGATTTATTTCGACGGTGGAAGAAAGGGATTCGAGATCCGTGGAGACGGAGGTGTGGCTGGGGAGGGGGCAAGGTCGACTTTTTGTGCTGGCGTCGCTGATCTTGTGGTGCTTCTGTTTTGATTGCGTTCGATGCAGTACGATCGTGTTGTTGAAGGAGTTTTTGAAGGAGTAACTTTTCAATTTCGTTTTCGTTCTTCAATCTTACGCAGTCCAAATTCGCTGTTCCTCTTCGAATTCGAGTTTTCCGGATCGAGTTATAGCAGAACACTCGCAGGCTAATTACGGACGAAGATGAGCGCGGCCGTTATAGTAGAACGAATGGCACTGGATAACGGATTATAAGCGTTGTAATTATGCCATGAAATACACATTAATTAGATCGATCCGTAATTTATTATGAAAATGTAATACTGCAATGTTTCAAGGTATAACAATATACTAAGTGTGATATCGATTACACTGTGATTCGGTACAGCATGGTGGGTATAATAAGCTTAATTGTAATGAAGTGCACGTGTGCACTAGGGGAATAAAAATTGTACCAGCCAATTGGTCCTATTAAACTTCAATTTTCATGTTCAAATTAAAATTCTTACAATCTATGGCTTTGATAATGGTAGTTTTAGTCCTGTGTGTCTGATCGAAAGATTCCCTATCTACTGACCACGGAGGGAAAATTACAGAACTACGAAAGCAACAATTAATATTTTGCACTAATTATCAGTACTCTGACTATTAATAAAAGTTTTCTATATTTTTTTCATTTCACAAATCGATTTCCTTATATTTCAAAAGTTCTGCTATTCAAAGATAATTACTAATTCTCTACAAACTTTATTTGATGCTGCAAACAATGTTAAACATCGCTTCATTAATATCTTCGTTGCGCTTCAAAATAGCCAAGCTCCAGCTAATTAAGCCAGTCTGCTGGTGAACTTTTTATACATTTCTTCATTAATAATTCTTCATCAGACTTCTTGTGATCCTTGTAATTGTCTGTTGTTTCAAATTAATTCAGGAAGGTGTTCGATCGATATTTCAGAACATCCGCGCACGTAAATCAAATTGCTTGAATAATAGACTGCTTTATATGCTTCTAATAAAAATTGTAATATGGACATCCTATTTCTCACAATAAGCTGTACGCTTCCCGACCATAATTCACTGTGCAGATTCACATAGAAGATTTTCGTTCTCACAAAATTTCGCATATCAACCAGAAAAATTCGTTGTCCATTCGAAACGGACAGTGAAACGTTCCCATCCATCTGTTCGGTAATTACGTCGCAGTAACTTTAAATTTGAATCCCGTTTTTGAGAGTACAGAACAAGGCCAGTCTTTGGCCCGGCACGGCGCGGCGCACATAAGCAATATCGTAATTAAGGGAAATGAGCGGTGCGCGTCAGCATAACTCAACGTTACAGCGCGCCTCGCCTCCCCTCTCGCGTGCACAGACAAAAGCTTAATATAAATTTATATGGATTATTAACCTGGGTTTCTGTCGAACCACGGGTAACCACCGCAAAAACACAGGCGAGCTTTGCAACTATGCCAGATATTCTGTTCGCAATTCTACGACGAAGGGCGATTCGCCCTTATAATACCCGCGAATCCCACAAATCCCATTCCAAACCTATTTTTTCATAGCGAAACCATCTTCGAATCTGTTGTGTCGTCCTCGTTCTCCAGACCTCGCTTATTTATGTTGTACAGTCGAACTTGCTTTATTGCAACTGTTGATTCAGTCATTCTTTTAATCGAACTGAAATATTCGTGCAAAAATTATTGTGGGCTCTTATGCAAAATTTCTGTTCTTAGAGAACACCGCACAAATCTTCTCTGCTGATCAAATTTAATAAAAAATCCTGATCTATTTTATTCTAGCAAAACTTCTAAATTTTACAGCTCTTAAAGGATTGTCTTCTATTCGTCTTTATATTTTATCGTTCAGAAATAACGAATGCACAAATAATTGTTTATATACTCGAACAAAAAGTGTACGTTTTGCCTGAAACTTTCGTACAACAATGTGAATTGAAAGAACGCATGATTCGCACGAAAGTATCCACTTCGAACTTTGGAAGCGTGTTTTGTAAATCATTTCGCGAGACAAAAGGAAGCTTCTGGTTCAGTCTTTCGTTCCCGGGGAAAAATAGGTTCGAAACAGCAGGCATTATTATTTGTCCGTGTGACAGTGGGCACCTTAATTCACGGCAGCTTTTCATCCGTTATTTTTCGTTCGAATCTCGCGGTTCTTTTTCCCATCCGCTGTCGGAACCGTTGGAACAGGAAGTGTCAGTGGCATGCAACGTGTGATTTCCATGGTAACAGAGTCGAGCGGGCACCGAGCTGTTTTACGAGCCTGTTTTTCGTCTATGCTAATGCACGACTGTGACGATCGTAATCATCTGATTCCCCTCTCGCGACCCCTCTGCTCCCGTTACCACCCGCTCATAGATACTTTGGAGTACGCAGTATCGCTTCAAAGTAAGTTCCAACGGCGGATTTAACGAGCCGCGATTCGCCCGGGTAATGTTATTGTCTTTCTCCGATCGTAAAAAAACTCGCTGTTATCAATCCGCCATTCGGCGACCCCCATTTTCCCTGTACCAATACGCTGAGAGGGTAGTTGACACGAGGGGTGGATCCGTGCAAAAGTAATTCGAAGCGATTGCGAATCGTGCTCGTAAAATTTCGAAGCGTCCTCCGCAGTTTTCATTTGGGAAACAAGATTCGCTCGATCGCTGTTTCATCCTTCTTCAATCAGATAATCAGTGATTCATTACACCGAAAATATTGGGAAAAAAATTCTAGATCTTTTAGTCCCCCTTTTAACATTATAGATTTTAAATAAAATATTTGTTTTCTAAACGGAAGGAAGGAAAATATAGGAGGTAGCCACCCCATTTTGGTAAATATTTAGTTTATTATCTCCGACGAGTTGAAATTTTTATAAATGCTGATAAAACCAAATTATTTTGCTATACACCGTTCGGTAACAACGGATGATTTATTCCGGGCATATTTAACACAATCACAAAATCACAAAATACAAAATCTGCAAAGACCTACGAAGCACAAAGTTAATTAAAATTTCATATGGTTTCATTTAATTTCTCAGTGCGGCCCATTAAAGAAGAAAATACAATTTTAAAGTAACAAAACAGGTCTGATTGGCGGATTAACGAACGCGGGGGACATGAAACGGGTAATGAAGCCTGCGTATTTTAATAAACGCTTTTGTTAGCCATAGGAAAATATTAAAATCGATGTTGAAATTTTTTAATACATTTATTTTACTGCATTTCATACGTTTAGCTATAAACGCGGAAAAATTCGAGGACTACTGATAATAAATACCGGGGAAATAAAAACGGCGTTATCGGCAAAAAAATATCAAATCGTGGTTCTACGTTCTCAAATATTCGCGACGCACTGTTTAAATTTGCGCAATGTTGTAAAGTTTGATCATATCAGTTGAAGAAAAGCACGACGAAAAAAAATCAATTTTCATAAACAATCACAATAACTTCGAGAAGGACGTGAACTAGATTGCGTGTTTCCCAACGTGGTGTTTAGGTCGCCACGAGTACAATGAGGCTGTTGCGCCACGAACGGCGGGAAAAAGGGTAAGGTTCGAGGGAAATCGCCCGGGGGTAAAATGTATCTCTCGTTGGCGATCTCGGATTTCATCGACGAGTGTTTCGATCGATTTATAAGTCGGCTCTCGACCGGCTCGGCGAGGCGCGGCGTGGACACGCCAGTTTCATGGCACGATTCTCGATTCGGTATTCGAGCAGAGGAGCCCCGCAGCCGACCCCTATTTATTCAAGAACGTTTCGACACCATCGTGGGTACTTAAGAGTCTCTTACGGTCGAGTCGTGAGCTCGGTGATCCCGAGAGGACACGATCGAGGCGCCAGGGAAATAAATTTCTCCATGGACGGATCGCGTAAACCGTTTGCTCTTTGCTTTTCGCTTTCCACGATTTTTCTAATGAAAATTCTGCAGGAAAGAAAAGCAAAACCATTTGAAGAACACACGATCCAAATACGTTTCTTTAAATTTCTCTCAGGAATAAATCGCAGGGAGGAGCGCACGCGAACTTTTCGTGTTTCGCTTGGCCCTTCTAGTCCTTTTCGCTTTCCGCGATTTTCGCGATTCCCGTGGCGTGGCGTCGTTCGCGGAACGGGATCGGGCTTCCTTCGGAAAAGAGTCCCGTGTAATAAGGAAACGAATCGCGTCACGTATTCGCGGTAGGAAGCGCATGATTTTACGAGGAAGCTTCATTGGCCTATAAAGAACTACAGAGAGGAAGAAAATAAGGGGCGCGCAACGGGTTCTATGGAGATTTTTTCGGGCGAATTGTGTCAGTATATCCTGCGGGAATAAACGGCCAGGAATTTTATATTGCCGAAGCGTGGAGGATTTATTAAAAGAGTGTAACAAAGCTGCCGGATATTAGCTTCGTCCTTCTTGCTCTTCCGCGAAGATGCCGGACCAGATTTCTATTCGTTATAAATTCCTCAGTCGTTATTTATCATCGAATTTATCAATTCCAAGAAAGATTTGAAAATTTCATTAAAATTTCATTGGCTGTAGGAAAACTATTTTTTATAAAAACTTCATCTGAATAAATTCTCTAATTCTCTAATTCTTTATCCCCCTTTTTTCGCGCCCCTCACCCCATAGACTTCACAGGTAGCCAACGAATTCCCTGGATCACAAATTCGCGATGATCACGCGTCTCCGCAGATAACACACGAAAACAGCCGTTCCCGCGGCAGCGGTGGCACGCGGAGAGAAGAAGGGGCGACCATAGTGAAACAAAGAGCTTGAAAACACCGTGCCAAGTAAAACGAAGAAGGACAACCATCGGGGACAAAGAGAAACAGAGGTGCTGTAGTGTTGAATAAAAAAAAAGCCGGCGGGGACACGCACGAAAATAAAAATGATTACATACCCGCGGTGGACACGTACGAGCATACAAGTACACGCTCGCACGCGTACCAGCGTTTATGCTCGCGCGTGCAGATATCGGGGGTGGTTCGAGGGTGTGCGGAGGTGGAGCGTGGGGGTCGAGGGTGGTCGCGCGGAGAGCCGTTACCGCGATGTTTTGTAATTTAAATTAATTGAAAAATATGCACTGTGTGCGTTGTCCGATCGCGCTCGTGTCGCCGGAACGAAACGGCGAATGAGACCGGGAGAGCTGACAGGCAAAAAAAACGGGACACAGAGAGAGAGAGAGAGTGAGAGAGAAGGGGGGAGGAGGAAAGAGGAGAGGAGAGGAGAGACAGAGACTCGCGAGCAAGGGGTGGAAGGAGAAAGTAGCGACGCCTGGGGGCTGGCGAGGGGTTCGAGGGGGGTGGATGTACGGGAACGCGGCCCGGGGCCAATCATTCGCGCCGGCCCGGCCGCGACCGGCCAATAACTTATTGGTTTTTCACGTGCGATTTGATTCATTATCATTCCGTTATTTATATTTGTCCGGCCCGCTGCGGATTTCGGGGATTTGCCCACGCGAGCGTGCGCGGGGATGGGCTCTCGCGAAACACGGGGGAAAAAAATACGCGAACCATGGGGCTGGGGCGCAAGGGCCGCGCCTCGCCGCGCCGCGCCGCCACTCTGCATACCGATCGGCCACTAGCCTCGAAAAGTAAGTTACCGATGCCCTCGTTGTTTGTCCCCGAGTGACCCCTTTCGTGTGGTCACCTACGCGGTCGCTCTGTGCAGTTTTTCGAATCGACGGAGGAATTAGGCTACTAACTTCGTCGCCCTTTTTACTGGAGCAGCGCCCATGTGCTCGTACCGGGTCGAGATGTTTTCCTCGGGAAATGGGAAAAATCGAATGCTTCCTAACATTTCTTATTTCAGCCAGCTTTTTCTTTCCGCGTAGTTAACACATTGCCGACCGGTGATTAGTACATAATTATGAAAAATCTATGGTACACGGCTAAACACTTTTTAATGCAACCTTCAATAGCCACAGGAATTTTCATTGTCAACTTACAAGTCATCCTCAATAACGTCACCTAATAGTTTCATTTAAGATTGTAATGTAAAAGAAAATTTCTATGCTTTCTTTTGGTACAGCACAATTACTGAAAATCCTGTTGATAGGCTTTCACCGTTCATTTGATTAATTCGCCAGAAACCGAGTAATTGAAAGAACTTTTTGAAAAATTCTTTAACCAGTGCCTTCGATGATAAGGAATCGTATAAACGTCGGTTGATTTTTGTTGAAGAATCCGATCCACTCGTTACTGAAATTCGCAGACGCGAGTGAAGCACTTCGGAATCGTTTCCGCCGACGACGACGCGTTAATTAGGCCTGATAGTCCATTCCCTTTGTCGCCGGTAGAATTTCTTCTCCTCGCATCCGGAATTTCGTGAATGTTGTCTGGTAACGGTAGTATTCGTCAACCTGTTCGTTAGCGCTGACTTTTTGCTCCCCCGGTCCGCGAGGAAACTTCTCGAGTTACGATTATTGTTTCGTCTAAGACTTCCGAGGCCAGCTTATAAATATTCATCGGTTTGCTTTCAAACTGGCAATTGTTTCCAGCGTACATAATTCCGCGATTTGTGGACAGAGTCGAATTACTGAAAGGGGACCATTGTTATCGGCCCTGATTCTCTCTCTCGCTCTTCTTCTTCTTCTTCTTCTTCTTCTTATTGTGTGTCTCTCTTTCTCTTTCATCTGATAATGCTGACCATTCACGAATGGACCCTATACGGCTACGGAACATTCTCGTTTTCCCCACTCTACAGTTTATTCTTTTCCTTGCGCGTTGTTCTTTGCACTCGAGTCGTTGCATTGCGAAATGACGTGCAGATTCTCTCGCAATTTTCCTGCAACAAGGTTCTAACAGATTGTCGAATCTTTTTTCATATTTAAAGCAGCATATACCAGAGTGTTCCGCGTAATTTTTATATTTAAACATTTTCATAAAGTCTTCATAAATATATTTTAACTTCCAGGGATTATGTAGAATCGACATTTTGCTTAAATTGTTTTATACAGAGTGGACTAAAAAAGTTGGTCAGCCACATTGAAAAATGTTCAAAGATTCAACACACACGCAAAAGCGCCAGGTTTCCCTTGGAATAATTCCCAGCAATTAAAATCGTATTTAAAACAATTACAAAGAATATTACAGCCTGAAATTTCCATTAAACACGGCATGCAAAAAGTACGTTTGCCAGGATTAGAATGGTTTTCTGCTCCCGCTACAATTAAATATGGAGAGCCAGCGTTACATTGTTGTTTCGAAAATGCTGTTAAATTATTTTGCTCCGCCAATTGTCTTTATCGGATATATATTTGATATTAAAAAGTGACCTGCAAGCATTCGAACACTCTTTTACTGCGTGAATAATTAAATTTCGACAAAACCAGTCGCGTAATAATATTTTTCGAATTATGTTCGCAGCGTTGGGAATGATGCGTCATAATACAAGAATCGCTACAACGATACGCAAAATCTTCGGCAAACTGTACGCTTTCGTGTTATTATTGATCGCGACGCGTTTACCCTGCGAAAACATTTATCGAAGTTCGTGCATAAATTAATTACGGTATTTTAGTACAAGTAATGTTCTCAAACATCGGCCGAGCGCCGCATAATATAGCCCATTTATATATGTTTTTAATGCGCGTTAATGAGTTATAAGTACGTTAAACATTTGAGAGAAAATTAGAATTAATAATTAACGCCTCGCTGCCGTTTAATATGTTGATTATCGGCCGCGTTTGCATCGCAGGTTCCGCGTGCCGGATATGCGCGCGCCCGCCGTTGGCGATTTAAAATGTTTACGCGTATTATTCTAATAAATGCGTACTATTATCTTCATTCATTTTTAATTTCACGAGAGAACATTTCCACTCGCGCAATCAAAACGAACACTTTTCCGAAAAATTTCAGAAATAAAGATCCACGTTTGCACGTTCCAATCGCGTTTGTTACACGCGAGTCCGTTTCTCGATACACCGAAGCGTTATCGTCCACGATTTATAGTTCACGGACTTATTTTTCAATATCAGTTTCAATACTTGCTGCCGCGATAAATGACTTTCTATGCGATTGTTGACATATATCACGATGCCCCCTCAAACAGAGAGCCATACTGTTCAAAATAGAATTCCCGATATTTTTTTCATAAAAACAATTTTTCCAAAATATTTTTTCCCCGGTTCCCAGGACGTCAGTTCCATTTTATTATTTTCCTCCAACAATAGCTACGTCGCTGCCGGAAATATACATACGTTCGTTAGTGGATTAGAGCTGTTGTCACCGAGTCAACTGATCCTCGCGAGACGCTGTTAAATTGATGGCGTTCTTAATCAGCTGTTACTCTGCTTCTAGCCAATGACCAATACACGTGGTACGGGTAAAAAACATTTAATAAGACATTTTTCCATTTTGTGAAAAACCAGAAACCTTTAGTTTCAGCCTGTTTAACAGTAGATGTATCACGCCGGTTAATTGTCGGTGAATCTAGTGTTAATTGTTGTCTTTGATATCATAATCGAAAAAACTGTGGAAAATAATCTGATCGGTTCACCGAATATGCCCACGCTCGTCTCCGCGACAATTACCCCCGAATCCATCGATCAACCCCCAAAACAAGACTCAACGTCGGTTCGGGAAGGGTGCGCATCGCGCCAGGTAGGAGAGGAAGAGTTCACACTTCAAAGCGTTTGCACGTCGAAGTTGCGGACCCGTACGAGCAGTAAACTGAAGCCTGACGATCGTGTTCGGCTTCATCCGAGCCGGTTGAACGTGGTCCAGGGCGAAGGGCGTCAGCGCGGGGTTGGGAAAAAAAGCAAAAATTCTCTATTTATACGCGAGCAGGACTTCGGTCGGCGTTATTTCGCCCGCACGTAGACAATTCCGGGGAAAAGTCTCGCCAAGACGCGGCTCGGCCGTCGCGCCGCGGCCCGCTCCTTTTCCAAGGACGGAGCCGTTTTTAATCATTCACGAGGGCCTGACGGCGGGCGTACCTTTAAACGATCCAACTGAAATTCGTCCGGACGTCCAACGTCCGAATTTAAATCCTCTCAAATATTGAACGTGCATCCGGGCCCGCGTGTGTACGTGTGCGCGCACACACCCCGCCGCCCCTACGGTAACTTCTTTCCTTTTACATCCGCGCTCATATACAGGGTGTTCGGCCACGTATGCCAAATATTTTAAAGCTTGATTCCGTCGGTCGGAACAGGATCCACAGTCTCAATTTTATTATTCCGAATTTCTTTTTAAGAGAAAACGGTAATTCTTCCATTCTTCAAATGAAGGTTCCTGAACGTGGAAATGGTGGAAATTACCGAGTTTCAAAATTTTTAAATATTATCCAGATATATTGTTATAGAATAAAAAAATAAGAAAAAATTGACGGACTTTTTAAATTGTTGCTCTTGCGACAACAGGGCGTGTGCTAAATACGAAACAACAAATGGATTTTTTCAAGGTCACAATGAACCAAACGAATCCAGCCCGGATTTTTTTGGAGAATCGTGTTCTACAATATTGGACAGTGTCGAACACCCTGTATACACTCCTGTACGTACACACGTGTCCACATGGAACGTGTTCCCACCGGCGAACTGTTTAAAACCACTCGACGAGCGAACGAACGGTTTGAGTCTGCAACTGCACGCCGAAAAGCGGATATAATAACGTAGGAATTATGTATTCCGACTAGGAGAAAAAATCTATGTACTTGTGTGAGTACGTTGCGCGTGTATATAGATTATACCGGCACGGAGATCGAGAACGGACCAACCGGTCCCGTTTTTGTCCGAGTGGGGATTAAAGATCACGTACCGGAAGGAAATACGGCTGGACGTTCGGGGCTCGTGTTTTTTGATCCGTCGACGAACGAGGGACGTTCGGGGATCAACGATCCTCCGTTGGGATGAATAATTGCCGTGTCCAGCAGCTTCGACGAATATTTCGTCTGAGAACCCGGGGAATTAGTGCTTTTTCATTGTTTCCCTCCTGTAGCGCGCTTCCGGCGTTTAAGGGTTGCAGAGGGTGCATCGGGCTTGGGGGTTGTAATGAGGCCCTTGCTGGTGAAAGAGTTTGACATGCCTGCTTTGGAGCCTCAAATGGGTCCATATCGCTTTACAATTTGGTGTTACAATTTTACAGGTTGAAAATTAAGTAACAAAATTGCGAGTATTTTCTCCGGTATGTAAAAAGTGTAATCTATCTCTACGAAGTAATTGTACGTCCCGATAAACTGAAACATACTCTTGTTCGTATGGGATCGTGGAATGTATCCTGTACCCGATAAAACAACCCGCGTTTTTTCACACGATCGTAAGGGTGTTTTTAGGAGAGGGTCGAAGAACAAGTTACCCGGTAGACACGAGAGGAGCCGCGCGTTCGTTACGCGGTTCATAATACTGCCGTGATGTGGCATCGCGCGGACGTCCGAGCAATAACTCGGCCGGGTCTTAATTACTTTAATTAATTAGGAAACGCGGGCTCGCGGAAGTCCGATCTTATGACCGCGCGGATGTGTAGCTGGGTCGCCGCGGCGGAGATGCTTCTGTGGGACCCGTTGTGTGTATATGCGGAAGCACAGCTCGCGGGTAACAGTTGTACCCGCCCACTGACACCGTGTCGGATGCGGAACGCGTACTACCACCCTCGAAATGTCTTCATTAATAATTTCCGGGACGAACGATTGTGCTGCCGACACCGACGATGTAAAATTGATTTTTCTAACAACGACGCCGACGACGACGCGTTCGATGCTGCACGCAAGGGGTGGGGGATGATTTCCGAATCTTCGGTGAACCACCGCGAATTTGGAAAGCCGCACTTTTTATTGCTCCCAGTTGCACAACTTTCAGTTAAAATTCGTCGCCACACTGCGGATTCTATACATATTTGATAGACTTTTAAAAAATATTTTTTTTGAATATTGCATTGTCATTCGGTTCTGTGCTGTGTTTAAAATTTCAATTCTCTAGCTCATCGGGAAGTTAGTTTAAAATCAATTGCAAAATTTGTACAGAACAGACAAACAGACAGACAGACAAAAGAAAGCGAACTAATAAAAATGTGGTAAAATGAGTAGGTTTTTTATCCAATCCGGTAAAAAGATTAAATGAGTTTAACCTTCTCTCTGCTGTTCTAATGGCAACCGTGTACGGGGGTGGCACTGGACACTATACATTTTTCGAGCAAAAGAAGAAGGTGGAAAAACTGGTACAAAATGTTGACCTTGACAATATATTTCAAGGGCCACATTTCCCATAATTGTTAACGAGGAAAATAAATGCTCCTATAGATCGCGCTATTGATAAAAATTTGATTTTGCACAAACTCCGCAGTCTATTCCTCACCAGGATCTGAATAGCTAGATCTTTGAAACGGTGGATCAAAAGAGACCCGGGTCCCATCGAAGTGTTCCCATTATTCCATAGAACTGGTACACGGCGGATAAAGAAACCAGATGTGTGGGAGGATGGCGGAAGCAGCGAGTCGGTTAATCGAGGCTGGTTAACCGAGTTCCCAAGGGCGACGTTGATCACGCGTAGGAAAGAACGGTTGCCGCGCGCTGCCACGGTGCTGCCTCGCTCCAGCTGGCAGCGATTGAATTAACCTTAAAGAAACAGGCGTCGGTGGGCGAGAGGAATTTTATCACGACCGAAAATACACTCCGGTAGAAAATCCCGGCGAGGTTGCGTTAGGTTAATGCTCGGCGGGGCTTGCGAGAGGCGAAAGGGCGCAAGAGTTAACAGAGTCGTTTCTGTAATTGTGTGGCGGCACACACGGAGGAACAAGGAACATCCCCCAGCCAGTGGAAAGTTGGCCCGCGAGGGGTGGGTTAGGCGAAGAAGAAGAAGAAGAAGAAGAAGAAGGGACATACGCCTCCGTGAATCTCGGGGTGTCTCCTCCCGCGAGGAGGATAAAGTGTCGTCGTCGAAAGGAGCTCGCCAGAGAGAACGAAAGAGACGGACTGCGTGAAATCGTTGGAGGAAAGGAGGACACCTAGCCGAGGACTTGAAGCTGAAGGAAGAGGATCGAGGAGACAAGGATGGAAGTCCGAGGAGCGTGTCGCCAGACAGAGACGGGACGAATGTGGATGGAATGGAAACGAGGGAACGCGGAGGTGTGGTGAGCCTCGGTTCAAGATGGAAGAAGAGAGACGACGAGTGGAACGACTCGATGGCATCCCAATAAGAGCAAAATCGGCGGAACATTATACCGGCACTGTTGGTATTGCAACGTCTTAAACGATCCTTCGCGCGAAGAAAATGTTAGACCCGTGCAAATATTTCGAGGAGCGTGTTGTTTGGCCGGCCTCTCAGAAGCGATCTCTTCGACCCGCTGATACCCACTGCTCTGATGGAGTTTCGAAGTCACTTCGATGACGAAGCTTCCGCCGGAAAGCACGCTTTCTTTGCACCAATGAATAATCAACCATAAATTATTTTTTTCGCATTTCTTTCTGTTAGACGAGTCGCGTGTGTTTCGTCGATAAGTAAAGTGTTGATATACTATACTTCCTAGAAAAAATATTTTTTCATATCTAATATTCATGTGTTTCTTTGTATGGGTTCAATAATTGAAGAATGAATATGCTATAATTTTTTATCATTGATATTTCATTCCAAACATTGCGATTAATCCGAAATCGTTTTAGGCAAAAATAATGAAATCGTCAATTCGAAGAGGTACGATATTAACTTTTGTCTAACAAAAATGGAAACAAAAGGAAAACGGTACTGTCAGACTCGCAAAGGATAAAACACGTCGAATATACAGTTTGCCGAAAGAAGTCGAATAAAACCAAGAAAATTATCTTGCCGTCGTCAAGAGCAGGATTAAACCGCTGTCGCCGGTTTTTACAAAACCGTGCATTCAATAATCCAAGCTTGAAAAATTTCGCTGGTTTTCTCTTTTTTCGCCGGTGGCGCGCAAGAACACCGCCAACTCATTCAACTTTTTCAGGCAGAGCGTCTCTCGTCGAAACGGGAAATTAATTGGCCCCCGTTTAACCGGCGACGGTGTCTCGGGCGAAATTGTTTAATTAGAAATTGACTTGATTTAAATTAACAGGAATCACAGGGCCGAGTTTAATTTACGATCCTCCGTAACGCAATATCAGCCGCGGCGGCAATAATTCTGATATAATAACGTAACGTTTACGGAGGGTAATGCTGTTCCAATTTCTTGTAATATCGCAGGCGTATCTCATCCGGTATTATAACCTGAATTCCTCTCTCCGAGGCGTTGTATCCTCCTCCGGCTCGAGATTTTATTGCCACTTTTATTGTGAAAGTGTGTGTATATGTATATATGTATATATATTTGCTATATACTATTATATATATATATATATATATATATAGGATTAATTACGTTTCTCTTTATAACGTCGTTGGATCGACCGAAGTAAACTTTTGTGCGCTCGCTGGCCCGATACCGGGGATTCCAACAGTCCTTCCGTATCAAATTATTGAATTAAACTGCTGGAACAATTTCAGGAAATTCGATTTCACTCCCCATGTTATTCCAATATAGTAAATACTACCAGCTAATCGGTAAATACTTCGATCTTGCGAATATGTCGCAGCAGGCTTCCAAAACTTTTCATCGCAATTCATAGATTTAATCTTAAATAAATTAAATTGCGACCTCAATTGTCCTTGAGACTTCATAATTCTTCATTTCCATGTCTATATTAATAATAATCCCAGAAGAATCATCGATCACAAATTGCCAAAATAACGACTTTGCAAGTCAGAGCACGAAACAAAAATAATATTAAAAAATCTGCGTCACGCTCGCAATTTTTAACATCGCTAAAAACGCATTTTGAAATGCATTCTTTCTGAGGAGCCGAATAATTACCCGTACGCATTTATGGCACACGTAGCCAAGCAGAACAGATTAAAAACCCGAATGAAAAGTTCACCGGAGCTAATTTACTTTTTACTCGATATCGCCCGTTAATAAGAGAAGCAAAGTTTTATTTCCCCGAGGGATTCAACGCTCACATGAATTTGTACGAAATCGAAAGTCCGCTAATAACCATAAGGGCCTATAAAAGTTGATTTCTTCGACGAGCAGATCCTGTGAAGATACCAAACCGTGTCGAGAAAGAGAGAGAAAGAAATTTTCTGGGCCGCTGGAGAGAAACGACATTCGTTTTTCCAGGATCAGATTCCCCGTTCGACTATCGAGACACGACGTCCGAAGGATATCGCCGCGATAATCCGGAACATCCTCATTTCCAGCGGTTTAATACCTTTATGGCACGACAAGAACGTTGTTAGCATCGACCACCGTCGTTCTTTCCCGTCCGTCCTGCCCCGTTCACTTTCGCGTTCCTAAATTTAATTAAATTTCACGGTTTTTCGCGATTAAGGGGCCGCGGCGGCGCGACCGAGGCGTTGCAAAATTAGTTTCGACCGGGGATAATGAATTTCGTTAATTATGACCCCGCGAATCGCCCCGGCCGGCTACACGAGCGGCGTCTTAACTTGCCGAGTCATTGCAGTGACTCGAATCATCGGATTCTGGCCTCGCGTGTGCTCCATTTTAATGATTAGACTGCGGATTTTATGCATTTATAACAAAAATGGGCACGTACATTTTAAAGCAGTGGACATGTTCAAAATATTTAAGAACATGAATGTATTAGTTTCAGCTTAATAGGATAATTAAAAGAAGAATACAATTTTTATTTCACTCCTGTGTCCTGCAATCGATACGAACATTTTTTATTTTGCATAAAGATTCGCAGTCTATTAATGATTCTTCACGTCTTGAACCTTTAACCGATCCTTTAAACAATTATAAATTGTTCACAACTTTATGTAGTAAATTCATGAAATTGGTCCATTCAAATTGGTTATGGAAAAATGATGGGAAGGCCATGACGGATTTCCCGAGATCGAACGATGCTCGGTTTAAACTTTTCTTTTTACAGCGCTCGGGTATGAAGTGCAAAGTGCGAAAAGGATGTCTGGAGGGACGGAACAGTTAATGAGTACAGTCTAATGATATCTCCAGTTTCTCCCTAACGCGGATCGCATCGGTTTCGCGAGTCGTACACACGGCATTACATCGGGAACCACGTTCCGCACTCCACTTATGTGCACGGCTGAGGCAGATTGACGTCTTGGTGCTGATTAGTTGGGAGCACCGATGGGGTTTCTCTTCCCTACGGGGAAGCCCTTACGACACCGTGTACCCTCGGCCAACTGAAGGCCTTTAAGTTCTGATTAACGCAGTCTGAACTCTGTGCCAATGTCATAATCCCTTTGATAAGGCCATTCTGCGATTATTACGCTGCCGCAACGTGCGTTCTCTTCTCTCTCTCTCTCTCTCTCTCTCTCTCTCTCTCTCTTCGCCCCTCTCTTTCCTTGGCCACTGTCTATCTTCCGGTATCGATCAGAAAATTCTGCGTCTTTCTCTGTTCGTTCCACTCAACTCTGCAACTTCTGGCGATTGATGACAATGTTCATTCGACGCTCGAATGTTCGGACACACAAAACTCCGAACTAACTTTGCGATTTTATTATAGTGACGTTGTTAGTTAAATCCGGTAATGATGCAAAGCAAGAGACAACTCCAACAGCAACATTTCTGTCCGATTCATCGAGCGAAGAATGCTACAGTACGAAAGCGACAAAGTTCAGTTGGGATTTGCCTAAACCCATCCTACTCTACAGCTTAGAATGTCCACCTGGGGGTGGCAGGATCAAACCGTGTCCCGATCGAGCGAATGCAATCCGCTAACAGCCTGAATTTATTTAAACAACCCCGAAGTGGGACAAATCAGTCCGGACCCTACAGTCCAGACAAACGCGTAAGTCTTCTTTCGTCCTCTAAAACAGTTCATCCCTTTCCAGGGATCTCTCCAAGAGGTCTCGACAATCCTCATACGGAATGAACAGTCGGTTTTTCGCTGCGTATGCTCGTCGCAGGTACACTGAAAATTGAATCGCTATTTCAACCTTACAAGTAAACTTAACCCTACAGCGGAGACAAACTCGTAGGATTTCTTTAACACGCTTCATCCCTTTTCAGAGAGTGGTTGGACCTCTTGAAGACGTCGCAACGATTCTCATGTATGCGAAGGGCGATCGCTTTTTCGCTGCTTATGCTCGTCGCAGGTACGCCGAAAATTGAATCGCTACTTCGACCATACAGGTAGTCGGGGGTGGGTTGGCTCGGGGGTGGAGGAGCCAGAGGTAGGAGGCGTAGGAGGTGGAGGAGGGTGGTGGTGGAGGAGGTGGAGGAGGTGGAGGAGGTGGGGGCAGACTCCGACAAAGACTCGCCCTTAGACGATCGCAATTAATTCGCGACTGGAGAGTGGATGGGGTAGGGTGGCTGAGGCGACGGCGGGGGAGGTTAATGGATTTCCACGCCGCCATCCGTACGGTCGTTCCCTGGAAGCTCGTCAGAGGTTCCATAATGCAGCACTGTGTGCAATTTTAAGCAACCCTTTATCCTGGCAGCCTCTTCCCCCCTCCTCCCTCGAGCGGAGCTCCACACGTATAAGACTCCGGTCCAATTACCTCCTTGCTACGCCGGCTGCTGCTGTTGGGAAGGGGTTGCATGATAGTTAATTACACCCCCTCTACACTCCCCCGCATCGCCACCACCAGCATTACCACCACCACTGCCACCACCGCCGTCTCCGCCGCCGCTGCTACCTACTCTCCTTCCAAGCCCCACCACACCGTTTTCTACCCCCCTGTTCACCCCTTTCTCCTCGTCTGCCTTCCACAACCCTCTTCCCTCCCCGCTCCTCTTTCTCTTCATACATCTCCTCCACCTCCGAGCTTCTCTACCCTCTCAGCTCTCTCTCTCTCTCTCTCACCCCCTCTACACCCTCGCTTCACCCCTACTCCTGCTGCTGCTGCACCTCGTCCTCCTCAATCTCCTCCTCCTCCTCCTCCTCCTCCTCCTACTCCTACTCCTCCTCTACCTTCTTCTTCTCTTGCCGCCACTGCTAATTACTATTTTTAAAACATTAAAAGTAAAGTTTGTTAAATGAGTGGGAGTTAATTATGAAGCTACCGGGAGAGGCCGGAGGTAATTGGAGCGAACGACAAACAAAGGCTCGTACCTACGGCCGCGGACTATACCTATACCGCCAACCCAGCTACCTACTTTATTTTCGCGGAGAATTTCTGATCCATTCGCCATCGTTAATCCCGACCACTCGTCCTCGTCCGCGGGGCTCTTTCATTCGTCCTGCCAATTACGAGCTCGAGGCGAATGTCGAACCGGTTAAATTGCGAGGCTCCTCCGCAGCCCGAGGCGAGGGCTGCACGCGAGAGTGTGTCCTCGTGTGCGTGCGACTACGACGCAACCCCCGATCTACCCCCGCGCTCGCTTTCTCCATCTTCGTCTCTCCCGTTCTCTCTCCCCGGGCCAACCCCCCTCCCCCTGCATCATAGTTCTCATCCTCCACCTTCAACCGTTCCTCCCGAGACACCCTCACCGCCCACGACACCCCAGCCCGTGCCGCGTTTGATTCTCTTTGCCCGCGTTCTGTGTTTCTTTCCACAATTTTCCGGTTATTAACGCGGACGCTCGTTAATGGAAACTGATCGATAAATTAGGCTACCGACGTATCACTGATTGTTCCGCAGCCTTTCCTCCAGCCACCCCTTCGCAACCTGCACCGAGCTTTTACGCCGTTTTGGGGCTGGAACACTTTGAATTTTATTTTAACCCGTGGCTGTATTTTCACGAGTCACGCTTGTCATGAAGATTTTAAACAATGCCTGATAAATATGTATGTCACGCCTTTCTTTTTAAAAGAATTAAATTTGTTTCGTTTGTAATGAATATTAATTAAGCATTAATATAAATGTAGTCATACAAACAATATAAATTTTTTCTTGTCTCTTCTACGATGTTTTTGGGGATAAAGATGTTTTAATCGGTGCAACTGCAAGGAGTTCAGAGAATGAAAATCTTAATTTTATGGATCTTAGAAGGTATTGATGGTATTGCAAATATTAATGGATGGAGGGTATATCGCCCAGAAAATTTATGATTATTACTAATGATGTCTACAACAATACGTTTCGGTAATTCAATTTCAATTTTAGCCTAACACAATAATCGATGAATACCCGCGCAGTAATTACTTGAATAGTACACAGGGGTTAAATGTATTCGTTATCACCGGGCTGCGGAAATACATGCAAATATAGATTTTCATGCACTAATTTACTGCAGTTCGGGTGTAAATCCTCAAGGGTGCTGTTTAGGGTGCAAATAAAATAGGAAGATGATTTAACTCGATCAAACTTCCAACTGCACTGAATCTCGAACAATCGTGAATCATGGTGCGAACGAATGTGCTGCATATAAATCAGAATTCTTCTCAGAAAATTTTAAAAAGCTCCGCTGGAACAACTTCGTTGATTACAATTATTAAAAACATTGAGACAATCCAGCAACCTCAAAAGTTTTACAAAATCAAGGTGATTTATTTAATGATACTCCGTACTTTTTCAATCTTCTTGATGAAAGATGTTTAACCGAAGTGTTAAAATTACAACCATTAATACAATTATTTCTTTGCAATTTCACCTTTCCAAAATGTACAACAGAATTCGTATTCCGCCTGGGAAGACCCATTAATTCAAGAATCCATGAAACCGAAATCCCAGCTGCGTAAAAATATTGTCTCGCTCCGATGCAAAACGACATTGAAAGAGATTGTTAAATGACAGGAGCAGGAGATAAACGTTTCGGCTATATTAACCGAGGTTCGCAGTTCCCGTGTCTCATTCCGGTGGCCCGCTCCGTCATCCAGGATTCAATATTGTCTTCTGTAATTTCTTTCGCATAGTTCTGTCTCTCATTGCGAAACGAGACGATGGGAGACGGAACGGCGCGGCGCGGAGCCGGCCCGCGAGAAAAGATAAATTACGATAAGTTGCTAGGGAAAATTACTCGAGGAATATCGATCCCAGTAAGCATATCGGTACAGCAAACTGCGCGTAATACGTTGGACAACTTGATAATAACTTGCGGGGCTCAAGTTTCGGATCACCAAATTTATTCTGCGGTAATCGAACATCCGGCCCACAAAATATTCTAATAACGGCCGCTGCTGTTCCCCCGGTAAAATTGAAAGTCACGTCGAAAGTATAACGTTGCCCCGCGAAACTTTGTAATTGCTTCCCCTCTCCTCACCCCTCTCCTCAACCCCCGTTCACCCCGATCCCACCCCCGTGCAACCCCGTTTCCATCTACTTTTCGGTGATAGGCAATGGGTATCTTGAAATAGTGCACGATACAGTGCGTTAACGCTGGAACTGCTAGTTACAGTGACTCGCTTTCAATTCCTCGTGAATTCACGAGGAATTCGCCGTGGATTTTTATGTAAAATATAAAAGTTGTTGCAAAATCCTTTTTTAATTCAACACTATCTTTTCAAGAGAAAATTCTGCTGTAAATATTTGAGAAGACACTCCCATGCAGAAGATTGTAACACCATTCCAATAACACCGCAAAACATCAAGAAAGCCAAGCACGCATTTATCGATCAATCTTCAGAACAAAAGTTCCTCAGCCATCGCAGCTCAACGTCGATCCAAGTCAATTAAAATCCTATTCGTTCCTGCGAGAATGCGAAACACATCCATCCCCTAACGATCACTATAGATCCACCAATACTTACAGTGTTCCGAGGCGAGGTTCGTCCGAGCCGATTAAAATCACATCAATTAGTTCTACAAATCATTCGGATCATATAATATTTTCCTCGAAGAATTATAGAACGAATCACTTCGGAACTTCCACAGGCTACTTCACGGTATTATTGAATTAACAGAAAAAACGTTGTTTGACGGAAGAAAATATTTACAGTCGAAATAAAAATAATATTTGCTTGGCGCGTCCGCGATCAAGTCCGGGTGCAATGTACCGTCGCTTGTATTTATCCGAACCTGAAAATTCAAAATTTTAAATAAAGGTAAAAAACGATGAAATCGATGTTCACTGTTCGCCATTGCATCGCTAATTCTGCAAACTATTAACAGCTGTTCGGGCCAATTTCTCTTAAAGAAGCATAATTCTCAAAATTTCTTATATGGGGTACAATTACAAGTTTACATTTATTTAGGCACACGGACTGTTAAAGAATTCGCCAGCGATTTGCACAATCGATTTTTCAGAAATGTAACAGCGCGTTACAGCAAACTTCCTCTGTAATACGTTACACCACCACGGCGCCGACCACGATCCAGACGCTCTTCTCTGTCTATGAGAGGCCATTAACCGCGGTGAAAAAACCGCGAAACTCTAAAAGCAAACGATCGAGGCGGTTTCCGCGGAACGGAAACCGTCGGATCTGTTTTCATTAAATAATTCGCTAATTAAGACGAGCAAGGCGGACGCGTATAATTCACGAAAAAGAAGCCAGAGTGAAGAGAGAGAGAGAGAGAGAAAGAGGAGAGAAGAGGGAGCGAAAGGGGAGAGCGGGGAGAACAAAGAGGCCGCGGTAAGTAACGTTACATTAACGAGAAAATGTATTAGCTTGAAAAAGTCCTGTGAAAAGGAACTTATTATACCCGGCAAGTTTTTTTTAAAGCGTCGCGTTTCGTGCCCACTTGTGCTCGCCGCGGAAACACTATAGAGGGAGCAGATTGCCATGAGTTTCGCGGTAACGTTGGCGGTATGGAGGTGGAAGAGGGGAGGTGAGTGTATCTCGAGGAAATCAAATAACGCGCCGCGCGCATGGAGATAAGGGTGGGGGGCAGGGCCGGGTTTGAGTTTTACGGTTATTAATTAACCGATACCAGATTTCTGCATTAGCACTCTGTCCCCGCTAATGCACGGAGTACAAGTACGCGGATAATGTGTGTCCTTTTCGCCGCAGATGGATGCGCCCGATACGGAGACACTCGCGCGCCATCGACAATAGTTAACGCACACTATGCCGGCGCACCGTACGAGATTCTTCGCTATTTTCGGTGGACTCGCAGAAACTTCGCTCCTGCGTTACCTGTCTCTGGAGGTGTGCTTCGTGGAGCCTCTTTCCTTGGGTATTTTGAATTTTCAGAAGTCTGCATTGTGTTCTATTCTTTCATGAGAAACGAAGGTAAATTGATCTCGTGTTTAATGAATTCACTGTTTTTCGAGGAAGATGCAAAATGTCCATGCTGTAACGCACGAACACATTTATTCGATAGTTTCCTCTGATAATAAAATCACAATTGCAGCACTTGTAAAACAATGAATCCGGAACGAGTTATTTGAAACTGGCTCCAGTAAACTTCGCGATTGTTAGAAGTTACTTTGTTCAGCAAATAATTTGATATTTGCGAAACACAGAATACACAATCCAACAGCGGCGAACCTTATTTTTACGCAAGAATGAACGAACAGTCGAACGTAATTAATTCTGGTCCAAAAATATAGAGTTTGTTAAAAGGCAACGAATATGAGAAAGTCATGCTTCAATTTCGGAGGAACAGATGAAATCTCGAGAACGCGGTTCAATCAAATTATCACTGTTCTTTCAAATACCATTTCCTGAGAATATATCCTGCAAAATAGGTTAATTAATGGCTGTAAAACATTCGGGTATCTATTCTTGAAATACCGTGTTTACTATCCTGGAGATATTAAAATTTAATTGAATTGTCTCGAGCTGGTTATCTACAGATTCGACGATTCTAATTTCATTATTACTCTGCGACTTCTCAAAACCTAAAAAAAGAACGTCAGAATGAAAATAACCATAAAAAGTTTTAATCGTTAGCTGATCGCTATAAAAATCAAACAGTTGTCTATCAAATGCTAAGGTAATTTCCAGGAACAGCTTCGCCATTTCACTAGGAACGGAAAGCTTTGAAAAATAGACGAACAGAGGAGGTGTCGATGAATCAGACGGGACCAAAGCAAAGAGATCCGGCGAAGGAGGTGGTTGATGGCACGCGACATGGCAGAGGCATGATCTGCGCGACACTCGGATTCCCAGACGGCCCGACACCTAACCTTCGCCGATGGTTTACGTCGACGGTAGCCCGTGGCTGTGCGATATCTTGCCCCTGGTTGCTGGTTTTCGCTATTTCCGGCGCTATCCGTCAGGCCCGGTTACGAAGACACTGGCGACGCCCCTCCGCGAGGGCAATGCGTCTTTCACAGACGGTGTGCGCCGAGTTATGCCCCTAAAGAGGTTTCTATTTAGATCACCACTTCCCGCCGACACGTACGCTTGCGAACCTCGTTTTCTTCTTCTTCTTCCTCTCTACTTCTGCTTCTTCCACCTCGTTTCTCTTCCTCGTGGTCCCGGCCACGTTCCCAAACCACTCTCCCTTTCGTTCGACGATGCTTAGCCGCGTGAGAAAAGCTCCGGCTAACGAACGCCCACACACCCCCGCACTCGCCCTACAAACCCTCCGAGGCAACCAGAGGCCACCGATCGCGTTTAACGAGAAATTTCGTAAATCTTCGAGATGCTTCCCGGAAGGGATTCAGACGGGGCTGCTGGCGTCTGTCACGGCCTGTTGCCGATGAATTATACGCAGCACAATGTTTCTATTTGGGATTCTTCCTCGAGCTCGTCGTCAACCTGCTTCGCTACCATCCCTGAATCAACGGACCACTATCTTCCACCCACGCGGTGCACAGTAGGAAAAATTACCATTTTAGGTGGAGAAAAGTCATGTCAGAAAATAGATATATGTAACACTCATATACATATACTATTTTCGGAATGTTTACTGACCCTAATTATACCCATAATAATTCATTTAACAGCGATATGAGCATAGAAAACTTCAAACCGTTATACGGCGAAATACAGAGCAACAAATAAGAATCTTTAAACTTCTATGCACGATTTTCTATATTAATATAAGTAAATGTTTACATTAATGTTCGCAAAGTTCGTTAGTAAAGTCCTTTACAATAATTTTTAGACATTTTTTAATAGTATGAATAAGTTTGATTTTGTGTGACTTCCTTTAATATAGCACCGCGGTGATTTTAACCGATAATTAAATCCGAAGAATTCATTTCTGCCCGACCCACGTGCAGCCGAAACAGTCGGTCGGAACTGGTTTTCTATTTAAGCAGCAGCAGCGGTCCGGTCGTATACTCGCGTATACGTGTCATCTCAGGCTTTTGATCCTGACAGGTGAACAACGCGAGAAAAGTCTTATTAACGAGTCGCGCTTTTGTACGGTTTAAGCTTGCTCCCTCTCTCGAACACTTTCGTCGCTTCATAAATGGCCCGGTGATCATCGTTGACAGTTCGAACAGCCAGAACTAAATCCTCGGCCGTCCATGTTGGCCAAACAGCCGGAACAGCCGCGCAACCGAACGTTAATCCATAATTACCTGATTACATATTTTATTGTCGCGCAAGCCCCGGGGCTCCATTTGCCGGCCGCATTTCGAATTATTTACTTACCAATTACATTAATTATATCGTCAATAATTAATCCAATTACAAACGAATATTGTCGTTGTCTATTCCATTAACAGCTGCGCGCTACCGCCGCGCCGCGCCGCGCCGGGGGCAGTCGTCCATCGTGTCGAGCCTATTACCGGACCCCGACATCGTTGTTGGCTCTGCCAAGTAACTGTTTATTTTCTATTGTGCAGCGCCGGGATTGTTTAAATCATTGTTTTCATATCCGCCGAGGGAGCACCGACGTTTTCATCGAGCGACGATTCCGAACTTCCCCGACGACGGTGAATCATTGAAACTTTTGCCTGATAAATTTATTTTATGAGTTTCTTCATCAATTATTGTCAAGTCTGTATAATTAGTATACTTGTGGACCTTCTTATTGTGAGAAACCATTGTCACAGAAAATTTCCTTTCTCTTATTAACCCTTTGCACTGTCCCCTCCGAGAGGCACCACTAAAAAGTGCTGTACCATTATTCAAAATATTGTTTACATTATTAAATGTATCGATATCTAATCAATTACGAAATATTTAGGTATTGTATGAGGTAGTATACCAATTCCATATCCATAAAATTTCAAAAATCATAGGGAATGGAAATATTCTAGATCGGAAGAAATGCTTAATTTTCCAGTTAAAATAGCTCCGAGTGCAGCGGGTTAATAATACTAATCAATTACACAAACAAACTAAATTGCGCTTACCAGAAATAAGCAAAATCCAGAACCTAATTGGTCGCAACGGATCCCTGTCACCGGTTAAAAACATTCCCCGCTCCTGATAATGACGGAAACAGATGTGCAGCCTCGTTAACAAAATCGAAAACGACAGACACTCTCGAAAAAGTATGTAAACGTACTGATTGTGCGGGCGTAGACACATAAATTCAATCTCGAACGGTCGGTAATCTCAGCATTTTAAACGAAGCCCATAAATTTCATATAATTTTAATTCTCTGCTAATGCGATTAAAAGAAATATTAAACATTTTTATGCGCACACGTTCGCCACGCGGATACAGACGCATAAATTTTACAGAAAATGCGCAACGATGTCAATATTTTACATTACCCGTAAATATATAATGTATTCCATTCCGTACACTTTGGATAATACTAATTTCCCGTTATCCTCGGAAAAAGGGCGAAGAATTTATATGTGCCATAATTTTCTGCGCGTCCATGAATTTCGTGTAATATTCGGAGTTGCTCGCGAACTGCTTTCGCGTTCGCAAATTTATTTATAATTAAGCAACTCCTAAAAATTCCTGTGATTCGCGCAAGTCTGCTTAATGCACTCAATTTCTATAATTGCTGTTTGCAAATTGCTTCAAGTTGTCTGGCGCGTTCAATACACTTTAAAATCGTTAACAGTCGCTCGAACTTAAAAGAAAAATATTTTGTTGACAGTGAAATAAATAAAATACATTATGGAGCAGCATCCAGAGAGTAAGTTGAGCTTTCAGAAACCGGAAATCAGAGAATTTTCTTTGGCAGATCGTGAGAGAGTGCAAAATGAGGTCGAAATTGCATTCGATTGTGGGTCGAGGAAAATCGGCAGGTTCTTCGGCGGCGTTAAAAAGCAATTCGGATCGAGAGGGTGATCTGGAACGGTGGATCGGCGATCCGCGGGATCTCGTAAAGACGAGAAACGTTTGTTCAGCGGGAATAAAACCGGGAAGCGCGTCGGGGCGATTCTCTTAAAGCGATAGTTTCGAGTGGCGGCCGCAACAGGACACTGATGCATGGATCGCCGCGCCTGTTCCGTGTCTGGCTGTTTAATAAATAGCCGAACGGACCACCCCCTCGTCGTCTTCCATTGATTCTGTTCTCCCTTTTTCCCTCATCCGTCGTACTCTTTCGCGCCGTGGAAATCACTGATACCCGCCAGTGTTCTTTGTGTTTCGAAAAACGATGCCTCTGAATTTACTTTTGCACCCTCTCCACCCCTCCCGTAGCTCGTTTCGTCCCCGTCCTCCTGTTCCGTCTCCCTTTTACCCCTCGAACGATATCGCGACTCATTTTTCTCTCTTTCTATCTTCCTTTGGCGGTTTGCGTTTCCGTTTCATGCACTGTTTCGCTCCCATCCTCCTTCTCCCTAGCCCTTGCATTTTCTCCCCCCCTCTCTCTCTCTCTTTCTCTCTCTCTGGCCCCAATGATGCACTTTTATCTGCAATACATATTGAACAAGGTATAAAATAAATGCACGCGCCTGCCGGGCCGACCCGGACCGGGCGTTTTCCATATAACGTAAAAATAATACGGGGATAAAGCAATATATTACGAATTATGTAAAAGTAAAATTTGAATTTTAATTAATTGGAGGGAAAAACGTTCGGGCGCACCGGTATCGAGTAATTACGCGGGACCGATGCCACCGCCGCGGCCGGCTGGTGTGCGCGGGGGCAGGAAAAATTCCGTGCCATCGTCCGCGGAATACACGGTAATAAACATATCTGATTTCAGCCATTTTTCCCCGCATACTTGGAATTTCACATTTATTTTTTCGTACCCGCCAACGGCCCACCGACACCCCGCCCACCGCCTCTTTATCGTTAATTGATTAATGCACACACAGTTTCTAATTAAAATCGTAACGGTTTACGAATCGGCGCGACTTTCTGCCAATATTTAAACTTCCCCTTCACGATAATAATAATAATTCTATTAAGCACGAGTCCACTGTAGCTTCATTCCAGGTGCGTTTTAACCGTTCATTGCATATGAAACCCCAAATGAATTGTTCGAATTTTTTATTTAGGAGACAATAATGTATTTAGGATAATTTTTTAAACTTGAAACTGTTATTTTCTCTTCGAAATTAACGAAAACGTTAAGGCATACGTTTAAAATATTTGTACATTGTACTGAAATATGAAATCTTTAAGACATCTTTAGACAAGCGATACAGTATTGAAGAAAATCTGAATGGGTGAAACATAAAGAATTTTCTTAGTGCTTAATGCTTCAATTACGCCAAGATAATTTCAACATTTCCTAAAAATAGATTTCCGATAATTCTCCACGAATTGTTCAGAAAGACTTGCAGATTCACGAAAAGAGAGAGTCGGTCATCGATTATTAAAACGCAGGGCGATCGAGATAGGAGGAAAACCGTGTTTCCCGATTTCGAGCGATAAATAATTTCCGGACGCGTTGTCTCTAATTACCACGTTGGGATTTTAATGGCTGGGAGACGCTAGTCGCCTCTAATAACGTAATTCCCGGGCGTTCGCCGGTTGAATCTCGATAGGGAAGACAGACGGAAAATATGGCGGGACGCTGCCGCTGGGAAAGACGGAGAAAGGAAACGGAAGAGGAAAGAGAACACGGTTAATTTTCATTTAATTTCATAGCTGTTAGGGCCGCGTGACGCCGCACGGCGCGGCGCCGCGGCGCGCGAGAGAGTCGGGCGCCGCTTCTTATTCTAATGCCGTCCTCTAACCGCCCGGGAAAAATTCCCGTTTACGGGCGGATTTTTGCGGGCGAGCCGACGCGTTAATCGCTCATAATGCCGCGTATAATAGGTCGTTAGCCGACGGATTTATTTCTTGACGACGGAGACCCGGTGTCCCGTCCGAAGAACGTCCCGTCCCGTCGCCTGATACACCATCTCTCTCTTTCTCTCGGCTTTCGACTTGCTGCGATCTTTCTCGTGATGAGCTTCCGCGATTCTTGATTTTGATTGACTCGCTGCAAGATTGCTCAGTCACGTCTGTTCGATGATTTTTTGAACAGACTGCCTCGAAGGTAAACTTGCGACAATGATAAGAATTGTTATAAAATTTACTCGCGATCATTGAGATGCTTCTACTCAGAAAAATGTAACGAACACACGTCTGTAAATATTTCATCAAGAAATTATAAAGGTATCTAATCGATAGACTGCCGTGTACACGTTAAAAATATTTAAGGACATCAATCTATTAGTTTCAGCTTAATAGAATATTTAAAAGAAGAAAGAAATTTTTATTTGGCTCATGTGTCTTGCAATCAATGCAAACACTTTTTATTTTGCATAAAGATCCGCAGTCTACTAATCAATTATACTGCACATTTCAGTATTGCATGAGATATTATATCAATTTCATATTCAGAAAATGAAAGAGATCATATGGAATGGAATTATTCTACTTCGACTGCAAAGGGTTAAAAGTGAAACCGATTGGTCACCGATTTAGTGCGCTATCTAAACACCAGGGTGAAAACGAACACGTAAGAAAAATCGATCTCGAAGATGAAATTGCGGGGAAAACACGATCGACGGAGGACCGTGCGAATCGACTAGAAAAGGACGGTAGTTCGTCGACTGTTTTGGAAGTTGCGTGGCGAAGTATCGTTAACGAGCATCGCGTCGCGTCGTCGAGAACGATCGGAGACGGAGTTCGCGGCCGAAATAATTCGTCGCGTGGCGCCTGGGGGGGAAATTTCTAATTGCGTATTGCCGAGTTAAACAAGGCTTAAACCTCTTCATATGTCGCTGTTGACGAGGCGACACAAACACTATGAAATGCGCGGGGTAAAAGCCCGGCCAGGGAGGGCTAGGTTTACTGCTAATTGCCGTTGTATTACAACGACCAGTCAAAGGCAGGCTCTCGACTCGTAGAGTGCCCCCGAACCTTGCCAACGCGCCCGAGTCCCCGCTAATTCTCTCTCTCTCTGTCTCTCTTGCCGTCTCTCCTCTCTCTCTCTCTCTCTCTCTCTCTCTCTCTCTCTCTCTCTTGCATTATACTCAAAACTCCCGACAGATACTCGACAATAGGTATAACGACGGCAATAGAGCAACAACAGCCGGTCCCTTTATTCGATTCTGATCGCGAGCGAGTATAATGATCCAACACGAAGGATCAACCAGTAATTCTACCGTAACAGGACGAACCACGGAAACAGAAACGTAGAAGAAGTTCGTTTTCTTCCGAAGTTATTGCTCGCCGAGGATAGTTAGTAATTGAGGGATGGTGGTAACGAGGGGGGAGAATACTCGTTACCAAAGTTTTACTTTCGGCGCTGACTGTAGCGTATACTTAGGCGGCTTTTACCTGCGGAGAAGCCTTTCCTGATGGATCGCTTTCGGTCAGGTTCATGTTTTTCGTCTCGCCAGATGGACTAATAATTCTGTTGCTAATCGATACGTCTACTGGCAAGGTTTCGTACATTCTACTTAATAATGAAATCATTCCGCAGACTCTGAAGACTCTCAAGGCTGGCGCTATATACCATATGTAGTCTGAAATGAGCCTAGAATGATTGTTGCACGATTTTCTGTTGCGAAGTTATAATAGTTTGAACGATCGAGTTTCCAATAAACGAACAGTACTTCAACCCTATGGGGTTGTGTTAACAGGCAACCCTGTAAAACGGAAGGAATTCACGCAAATCAAGTTTCGCGAGTTCCAAAAATAACACAGCAGGAATAGCATGAAACGCAGCAGTCAATCTCGCGACATCCCCCGGCTCGTCCAACGAATAAATAAACAAATGAGCGAGAACATCGAACAATTTCGACGTGTAGAATGATCGGATCTTCGTTCGCGTAGATGGCGTGGCTCGATAGCGATCGTGGCAGTAATTTATTGAATTCGCCAATAGCATTCTCCGGTTTAATCAGCCTCGCGGCTAGTCGCGCGTGGACGTTGGGTCGCGTCGGGCCTGGTCGGGCCGAACGGCGGGATTCTTTAAATACACTGCGAAAACCGTGGCAGGATCGCGGAATGCCAAGCTGGAAACGTTAGCAGGCTTGGTAATTTATCACGGGCACGTCTTCGGCATTATGCGCACGGTCACCGGGGTAACTCGAGGTCGACGGACATTGGGTTCTTTCTAACGGACACTCGATTACTTTATACGCGGGCCGGCCTAGCGAAAAATCATGCTCCCGGACCGCCACGGGACACCATGGCTCGCGTCATTTACGTTCACGTAAAAACGAGCAACAAATTAATGTTTTCCCCTCGAATCCCGGCTGATACTATCAACCCGGCGATTACTGGAATCTCCGACGCGCAACAGAAAGAGAGAGAGAGGCCATTGTCGTAACCGATCCACGGGTTGATTAAACGACCGAGGTAATTTTGAGTGACAGTCCTTGATTAAATTTCTGATTCCGCGGCTACACGGAGAGCCGCGGCTCCGATTATGGGATTACCCTCGGTTTGCTCTGTTTTCTTCGCGATACCGCTCTCGGCCACGTTCGATCCGACCGCCTGCTACCTTCGAATCACGATAATGAAATGAGCGATCGCTCGGCTGCGGATTTTTGCGCCGCTGTGACTTATGAAGATGTTGCCGGAGCCGGGAGACTGGCGGTTTTCGCGGGATGCTGTTTCGTTTCAATCCTGACGGGCTGGAATTAATAACGCTGGGGAACAGCCTCCATTTTGCTGGGGTTTCGTATGTACAATCTTTATTTTGCATATGAAATCCTCTGTCTGCCAGTGCAATATGGTTGAAACTATTTGGAAGATTTTTAGACATCACGAAACGTACGACGTATTTTATTTGATCGTTTGAGATTTTCTATACCGGACGTCAGCGGAAAATTAAAATTGCTCATTTCTCCAGTAAGTAGAAACCGCCGGGCAAAGATCAGACACATGATCCGCATCGCGTGTAACAGGGTCCGAGTCGAGCCAAAATTCGAATAAGCTTCCCCAGAAAGCAGAACCAGCTGCAAAAATTTATTCTCCATTTTCAAATTACATTCTCGTATGCTTTTAGTTCGAAACTGGTTCAAACCGGCGAACGCGCGTGTGAGCGCGACACTGTAGTCCGTGTGTTAAAAATGGTAGCTGCATACTACCGTGGAACTAATATGCTTGAGTCAATAAAAACTTTTCGCTCTAATTTACTAAAATTTCTACCACCATTTAACTGATTCTATGCGCTACGAACGAATAAATCAAAATTACTTCTCGTTCCACAATCGCCGAAATTACTATTTTTGTTGTTCCTTTGAACGCTTTTAATTCGATCTCTCAATTTCTGAAAAAAGAAACATTTCGACCCTGTGGACACTAAAATCGCGCCGAACGGGGTCTAACGAGACTCTTCGAAAATCTGGCGTACACTGTGGCCGATTTCTGGGAAGATGGGAGAGCATGATCGAGATATCGGCGCGGTTAACGCGAGAGGGCGTCACGTTGACAGCGGGCGAAATCTTCATCATCGTAAACGGTTCGTGGGCCGAAGCTTTCAAACAAACGCCGCAATGATTCTGCAATAAAGGCTCGTCAACGGGTCGCTAGTCTCGCAGGCTTATCTCTTTATTCCCCGCTCGTAATTTATAACTTCGTTACACGAAACCAGCGCGACTGCTGATCGAAATCTGAAACGAACCGGCCGGAATCACCTGTTCGCCGGGGCCATTCGTTCCCTCTCTCTCTCTCTCTCTCCCCGCCTCTCACGACGACTCCATTGTTCCTCGCAAGCACCACCGCAGGAAAAATATTTAGGCCGATGTCCCGTGGCAATTAAGCACCGATACCACGGCCACTTTTCAGTGGGATCGATGCGCCGTAGATCCCCGCGACCTGTCCCCGCGAGATCGAGATCTTAAAAGGCTTCGAACCCACCACCTGCTCGATCTGCATAATGCCGCGGCGTCCATTAGCGTCCTACGCGGATTCCACGTCAAAGGGATCAAACTTCTGGCTATTAGCTCCTCGGCGTATTAAATAATAACTATCGATTAATTTGATCGATTGGACACACACGTGTCATGGGTGTCGGGTGGCTACCATTTTTCCGGGCATTTTTAGAAATTCAACAAAATTCAATCAATTCATTTAGCGTAAACGAAGTAAACTCTATAACTACTACGCTTAAAAAATTCAGTTCATTAAATTCTCCTTCGAAGATGCTTATTTAAGAATCCTGCTCAGCAAGCACAACCGCAGCATTGGATTACGAGAAAAAGAATTCGCCGGGAAGGTTCTTTGGACAATTATTAAAATGCGCCAAGAAAGCTTCGAAAGAGAATACACAAAATGGGGAAAGTAACTACGAAGAACTTAATACGATTACATACTACTCTTTCGTACCTTTCTCTTACGAATGAAATATGTAATCGGCTTACGGAATGATGGTGACTAAATTTATCATGTGGAATCACAGGAACGAATGTCTCGAATATTTAGATGACAATTTTCAAACTTACGAGACTACAATCGAGTAAAATCGTTAGAAAAAATCGTCAGCGGAGTTCACCGGCGTTCGGAGCCAGATTCGGTCGCGGTTCAGTTCCCGGATCGGTATGACGCGTCTCTCCTTGGCTCCCCTCCTTGGTCCCACCCACTCCGTGTAATCTCTCCGGTCCACGATCGTCGCCTGTAAATCAACGTGAGTAAGGACGTTGTGTTACACCTCGAGTGGATGACCTCATTACTTCTTTACAAGGGAGCGCTGGATGTTCCGTCGCGTCGCGGCGTGCACGCGAGTCGAAAACCTTATTTATATTGCAGCGGCCGCGGTCCCTTGAATGTTTGACAGAGTTTATGTCGCACGCGTGTCCCCGCGCGTCCCCGGGAAATTTATCTGGATGCATTCGTTCGTAAAACGCAAAGCGGGAATTGCGTTTCAATTAGTAACGACAGCAGCGATACGCCTCCAACCTTACTCATCCAATACCTTCTCTTCGATACCAAGAAAATGGTTAGAAATTCTCTGAAAATTTTAAAGACTGAAATAGAAGCGATGGGGCAATAATGACGGGGTTCTGGGATATACGGTGGTGTAAGGAGGACAGGATCGAGCGATTCGAAGCAGCCACCGACGATCCTAATCGGGACTTCCGACACACTCCGATCAACTACACGGTATCGATGGAAAACAAACCCTTTCTGCGCCCCTGCTACCCCTTTAAAATCGAGACACGGGCCGGCTGTACAAACAAACGAAAGCTGATGGAAACGCGAGGCCTACTGTCTGCGACCTTCTCTGTTCGACGATCAAACGATCGATTCGGCTCACACAATGTGGCAATGGCTTCGTTTCTCAAGTACTTTCGGATAGAGTGCTCGAAGATTCGAAGGACGGACCTAACCCCTACCTTCTTTGGATCCCCCTACTTTGCCTGGAGGGGACCCTACCGTCACCTAAGTCCCCTCTACCTTCCCTCCTGTCTCCCGTAACTTCTCAAAAAGGAACCCATGGCCTCCAATCCGAAATGTTCACTCCGGAATGTAAATCTTCATCCAGCAACACGTCTTCCACATTTTCTTTCGAGCAGCGATCACGATCAATCATTAACTTGAATACCGACTGTGATACATTAAATCATCGTTTGCACGCATGCAACATTTCACAAGTAATTATATAAGAGCACTCGACGAAGATTAAATATGCATTTAAAGCGACAGCCGGGTAACATAATTTTTCATTCGGCGTGGTACCGATTCCAAGCGGGACATACTCACGAAGAATAATCATTCGAAACATTAAATGTACATTTACCGGCATCGGGTAGTAGGACCCGTCGCGTTCCTTTTTTCTGGTTTTTACCGAGCCGGGGAGAGTGCGCTGCAAGTGGACGGCCTCGCAATGTCTGCTTTATGGAAGTAAGTAGATTAAGCCGGATTATGGTAATGTCGCAAGTCGGAATCTACTGTCTGACTAGGGTACGACACGGTTCTACGTGTTCGTGTTCGGCCACGTTAAGATGTCCGACGTGTTCTGATTCCCCTTACTGCTGGAAGTTACATTCGAGAGTATGTGTTTCAGGGGAAATCACTATTTTGTGTCGCTTCTCAGTGACTCTCATACCTCCGACTGACATTTCAACAACCCTCCACATTTTTGATCGGAATCTCAAAACGGCTACTTCTATTTTTCTGGATGCCTATAATACAATAAAAATGGTATTTTTAAGATGACTTCTACGACTTTACCTACCGAAAGCCTATTAATAGGATTTTCAATAATTCTGCTGCACCAAAAGAAAGCATAGAAACTTTCTTTTGCATGTTACGAGCCAAGGTTTAGGCAGCTATGCGGATACCGAGAGTAGTTTGGGTTGAGAAATTTGGGTCGCTACTAGGTAGGAAAGGTACATTTTTCGATGATTTCTTTTTTTAATCGTACACATTAATCAATCAATCATGATTAAAATTTTAATCGATTAATGCCCAACTCTGCTTTCTGACAACCACAGATATACCATACCAAGTACCCAAAATCGGGCCTAAACGATGGTGATGGGCCATGTGCTACTTTCGATTAAAACTGAGTTCCTAATTTTTTAATTATATTACTGAAGTGATACTCTATTTTAAAAGATTTTTTTTATTGTATTTATTTTATCTTTATTTTAGTGGTATATAAGCCCCAGCCACTATTTGATATTAGCAAAAATTAACATATTGTTTATACATCACTACCGCTTCTGGCTACAATTTTAGTATGTGGTTTATAAACCACACCCGCAGTTAAAGGGTTAATAAGTTCGTTGTGTTGGTAAAACTTATTAATAACTTAACACTGTACAATGTAAGTAAATGTATTAGTTAAAAATTTCCGTCTTCAATGCCCCAGGAATTCCAAATGCGTTTCGAAATGACTTGGTAATTCTTTGATTTTCCGTATTTTTCTAAATTGCAGCTTCCGTCGAAGTTCGTTTTTCGGCATGTAATTCCGGAAATTCCTGTTTTGGCACGAGCATAATCTACTTACCGTGATCAAAGGGGGCGGCATGTGTGTTTTAGATTCGCTGCAGATCTTTCGCGGAGTTGCGGCTAATGTTTTAATGAGAACACAGATTACCGTTCTACATTTGGCCCAAGCGACAGAATGATCAGCATCGTTAGACGGTTGCCGTGCGCTATTTTTTGCACGACTGAACCGAAATTAACGAGACCATTTGCAGTATAAAGTATAAGCTCATTTAACTCATTTGCCGGGAGGGAAGCTTGCCAAAAAGCATTCTCATTGTACCGGCACGCTGGAATGCTGATTACACTTCACGCGGATAGGGCTTATACGCGTTCCTATGATATCTGATAATCCGCTCCTTATTAAGTTTGCATTGTGTAATTGCCACAGCATGTGATTCTCGCGTCTGCCTCTCTGTCCCCCCTTCTTCCCGAAACTTTTCAAACAGCTGCAAATTACGACGGAATTACTCCAATTTACCTTACCGTGTATGTACTCACTTTAAACAAAAAATGAAAGAGGCTCGCTAAGCTTGAATGAAACAAGAAAGGCATTGTAATGGAAAATGTGTGTACATTGAATTTGAAATAAGCTCTACACTTTGTTATGTACATCTTTAAATGTTTGTTTCAACTTACAATTAACTCTTTAGTTTATCACCGACACAGGGTTATGAACGGTAATGAGCATTTTTAACATTTTTATTAGTCTTCGATATAAAATATACGATTAATTTATAGCATTCTTGATGCTCAATTTTAATGGTACCTAGTGGAAAGGTACCCAATTTAAATTGTTACAAATCAGTCCCAAAAAGTCGATGCTCGTATAAAGGCACCTAAATAAATCCAGCGAAAATCAATTTGGAAAATAGTCACAGTCGACTGTCAAAATCGTCGCGTCTCACTCGTTCGTGTCGCAGGGTCCGTACGGTGGATTTCCTACGGCGCGGAGTTTCCCGGAGGGGAAAGAAGCTAATGGCTCACTAATTGGTACACTTGGCAAGGAAGACGAGCAAAAAAGTCGACGATCTCACAGGTGCCGTCTCGAATTCCCGGATCCTATTTTCGGCGATCGATACCGGTCGGACGGTGTGCCCTCGTACAGGAATAAAACGGTCTGAACCGGAAAGAGCTCGCGACGACGACGCGACACGGCGTGGAAAGTGGCTGCCGCGCGAGGCGGAGAGTTTGTCAATCGGTTAGAGCGTCGTGGTTAAGTGGTTAACATAGGTTTAAGATTAGAGAGAAAGAGAGAGGGAGAGAGGGAGAGATAGTGTGTGCGAGGGGGGAAAGCTTTAAGGCGATTTAAGAGCTGTCGTTTGCCGCTAAGATGTTTTCATTAGCGCCGGCCGACTCCGCTCGTTCGACTCGCTCTGCTCGCTCGTTCGTAAATTCGATCTCTCGAGAGCTGATCGGCCGGTCTTGAGCCTACCTCCTTAACACCGTGGTTCGGGCTTCCGTTCAAATTAATTGCTGATCTACCGACGGTGGTTAAGTGGCGTTTTATTTTCGACGGCCCGCTGAATTATGCGGGACGCGTACGCAGGTGTTGCCAATTTCGTGAAACACCGTGGACGTCGACGATCGACACGGGGGCGTGTTGCGCGAAGCATATATCGACCTGAAGGGAATGATCGTCGACCAGAATTTTCTTCATTGAATTTAACGATCGCTTGTAATTAATCGCTCCTCGATTGTGTTTGGTAGCTGCGAAGTAATTCATGCAGGACTTGCAAGGTTAACACTCCTCGACTTCGTTTTAGAAGAAACCTATAACGGTTTCGCGCAAGCGTTTCCTATGCAGCACGTAGGCTGATCCCGACCCGACCCCCAACAAAACGGCATTAAGTGGAATCGATTGCCATTAAGATAGCAACAAAGTAGTGGGTTTCTCCGAGAGAGCCGCGTTGTCATTCCGAGATCGCTGATAAACGTACTCGGACTCGAGCCGCGCCATCTGGATCCTCCGCTTCGAGAATTCATCCGGCGCGGCGCGGCGCGGCGGGGATCATTCGTCTCGCGGTAATTTGCGACTGGGTGGTGGTCAGGGGAGATGCTATAACGGAAAGTTGCATTGCTGCGCACTGGGTAGTGCGTCCAAAAGCAGTGGCGCACCAAGGAAAAAATTATTTCGCCATTTTCCAGGAAGTACAACATTTTTAGGACAACCTGTAGAGATTAGGAAAGTGGAGGTGGCTGATGGCTAGACTGCGGATCTTTATGCAAAATAAAAATTGTCTGCATCGATTGCAAGAAATAGAAACCAAACGAGGTGAATGAAGAGAAATCATACATTGACGTCTTCAATCTTTAATAATTTCCAACAATATTGTATTTCATCTACTCAATTTTCCTATAAATACATAAAGATCCGCTGTCTACTGATGGCAGAAGCTGATCTTTGCGCATTTATGGCTCGAAAAAATTGTCAAAAAGTGCTAGAAAATAAAATTCCACAGAATTTAGTACTATCTTTGGATAAACTTTACTTTACCGGACTCAAAAGTAGTACCTTTCTCTGTCAAGAAACTGGAAACATACTCAACTTCAAGCGGCCATAGCTCCTCAACTATTGATCCCAGAGGTTCGAAACTTCGATCTGCATCCGTGCCGGGTACAAATCTACTGGATTACATACGAAATGCATCATGATTCGTAGGAGAAAGGCACTAATTTTGAGTCCGGTAAAGTAAAGAGCAGCCACTATCTTCATTTATTTCAGATCTACAAAAACTACTACCACTGAAAATAACATTCTACATATGATTCCACTTTCTCAAAATTTGCATACGAACATTGAAAATTGCATAAACAACCGCAGTCCGCTGATCAGCTACGAATAGTCAATGACGCGAAACTTCGCCGAGGAGTCGCCCCGTAGAAGGGACAGTAACCGAGGAGCGGAAGAAACCGGGTTGTGTACAGTAATAGTGGTCGCTTGAAAGAGGAATAGAAATCTGTAGAAAAAGAAGAAGCTTATGGTAAAGAGAGACAGTGTAGGGCACGCGGATGAAACGAGGGAGAGGGTTGGCAGGGGCGCAGAAAACGAACAGAGTCGAGAGGGTTTTGGGGGCGAGGGAGGGTGGAGCGAGGCGGAAGATGAGGAAGAAGTTAAGTGGGTGCACCTACGCTCGGTAAAACAGACCGGTCTCCGAATTGAAGCTGGCAGCGGTCCAGCCTAATGGAGACTCTTAGCGTAATTAAACGTAAACACATTCGAGGCGTCACGCTAATCTGAATGCTTATCAAGGTCCGCCGGTGTTGCCTCAGGGCCGTGTCTACCTGGTCTGTTCATCCTTGGATGTAAGAGGGGGTTGGTGCGGGGGTGGAGGCATGGGAGCAGGACGAGGACCATCGTCCAGAGAGGAGGCCTAGCCTAGTCGCTTTCTCCGTTCCGGCATTTGCGCGAAAATGGCCCTGTCTCTGCGGCCCCGGCACCGCTATCGCGTTGTTATTAAGCGAAGGATGTTTCTATTATCCTTCGGTGTATTTGCCCCGGCATCCTAGATAACGCGCCACGTAAGAAGCTTATTTCGCAGGCCCCGGAATTAATGACCGGGATATTTTAATCCCGGCGAGACTCCCGGACCAGAGAGAGAATCGAGTCGCGCGCGATCGTCAGGGGGAGGATCGGTTCTACTCGGGATCTCCGCTCAATGAAGTCCCTGATAATTCAACCCCCCGTTGGATTATTAAGTTCCGCGATAAACGATCCTGATCCATGAATTAAGATAACGCGCGGAGGGACCGGGAACGTTCCTCTTCTTACCCTGAGACTTTGCTCCCCGGAACCGATGGGGATCAACAAGACGCCAACACCTTCTGAAAACTCCGGTTGATCATTTTCTTTCCTCGGAGGTTCGTCGTTTTGGAGGAAACACTTTTTTTCTGTCCGACAAAAAACGGACACATTTCCCTAATTTTTCGCCTAACACTTTTGTCGTGTTCACCAAGTGTACAAAGTCCACTATCCACCAACTGAACAGTACACCGAAAAAAGGAGAGCTCGTCTAAAGCCAACAAATGCGGTCGAAATTGCCTAATCAATCACGAGCCTACGCCGCTGCGTGTTCAGGGCTCGGTGGTGGGGGGATCGGACGGCCTAGCGGGAGCACGGCAGAGGTTAGACTACGGTTTGAGGGGCGTGGAGGGGCGCGGAGGGTGGGGGAAGCAGAGTTGGCGGAATTTAAAAGCGCTTTTAGCTTTTAGCCCGGGCGATACCGCTAAGAAAACGTTTTAGCGGATTTCATTTGCCCGTCGTCGCGCTCTCTCCTCGTGGCGGAGTTCTGAGACGATGGATCTCGGAGGGATTGTGGCGGCGAGGAGCGGGAGGACGGAGAGGAGGAGGTGGAGGCGGGGGCGCGAGGGAAACACGGCAAAAGGGTGAGAAAAAGAGACGGCGGTTGCTCGGAGGGACGTCGGCAACACCGGTTATTAAGTAGATGCTACATCGGTGGATGAATATTTAAGACGATCAACAAGTTGCGGATTTTTCTTTAATCAGCCTTTAACCCCCGACTCGGCGGCAGCCCCCGGCTCGTTCACGCCACTTACTCGAATTATGGTGGGAAGCGATTTCGCGGCGCTTACGCGAAAAGGCTCCGGGAATCCGGCGGCTCTTTTCGCCGTCCCGGCGGCAGGCGCGTGCTTCCTCCCGTTTATTTATCGTCGATTCGGTATGCGCCGAGCGTCGCGATTAATTGGAATCGTCCTGCACATCGCCGCGCCACCCGTCTACGAGGAACCAAGGAATTGATATTGATGCACCCCCCGAAGAGTTTCAATGATCATCGGTAATGGAAAAATGCGAAACGTATTCTTTTACAGATTGTTAATGGAATATTCTGACGACGTTCGACATTCGACGCTCGTTCAGATTGTATATAGCGGTGGAACGTTCCCGGATACTTTCCTAGCGGGAAGTTTATAATTATTATATCACAAAGCTCGATCGTAATCAATCGACAGACTCGTCAAAGTTAGTTAGCTACTTATTAGAAATTGTTCGGCTGGCCGCGCGGCACGGCTACGTCGCGAGAGGAAGTTGGATTTAACTTCGACTCGGCTTGGTGGAGAGAGAAATGACTGGGAAAGAATGGGACCGGTTTATTTTCTCCATTTTTGACGTTGTTCGGTGATTTTCAGCAGCAATTTGTCGATCACTAGTTTTATAAATTATTGGTATCAAGTGGGAAATTGTTTTATGGAAGTGGGATGGTGGATATCAAATATTTTATTAGTTTTAATTGATTTGCTCAAGAGATTCCCATCAAATCACTGGCTCACAAATGGCAAATCCTTGAGAGGTTAATTACCATCTTGACCATCCAAGGTTCATCGGACATCGTCGAAGGGATGCCAAGGTGTTTCGGCACACTGTAACGATCTTCAATATTCATCAAGGTTTACCGAATGACCTCTAAGCAACGTCGGGAACCTAGAATAGCAACCAAGGTCCGTCTCTTGACCTGTATAAAACATTGAGGTTCTTGAATGGCCACAATCTATCGGGCGAACTTCGAGATACATTAAGGACCTGTAATGGACGCATTCAAAAGAGACCTTGATGAATGTTCGTGTCGAGCATGATCGAAGTTGGCGAGATTGTGCGATAAATTACAAGATTTAATCCCTAGCTATCCAATTACAAGTTCTAACATTAGTGTTCTTTCTGTTTCAGGATTCTCTGAGATCATTGTCGTCGTTGAACTGGTTCCTCGGGATCTGGATCAGCACTGTAAGTAAAATTCTACTTCCCATAGACTCTTCGTTCCTGCTCAAAATCATTGGACAACATGAAAAATCGAAGAAAGAGTTTTATTCAGAAAAATAAAAGAGAGCCAACAAAAAGTTGCTCGATGCAGCTCCAGCGTGGACAACGCTGAAAACCTGAACGACGAAAACACGGTGCAGGGACTCGATAAAAAATCTCGAAGATTCCAGAAAGGAAGGTAACGCAGACCTTCTGATAGTGAGCGTCGGCCCTGCGGCGGCAGTGATTTAAATGTGGCTGGCGGCAAGCCGGGATCGATCGATCCCTCGTTCCCTGTCCATCTGGCGGATTGGTTCGTAGCAGCGGATAGGTCGATGGACAATCGGCAAGAATGAAGTTTTATTTGCCTCGTGTATTACTCTTCGTGAGATGGCGTTCCGCTAGGTCCGTCCTTCCGCCCCCGTTCGCAATCCCACCCCCGCTGGCCTTACCAGTTTCTGTTCCGGGTGGTAGTAACTGATTCGGGCGTCGGTGATCCTGGTGCAGGGAGGAAGGGTTCGCGAAACACTCGAAATCCCCAAGGCAAATACTTTTTCTTCGATATCCGTGGGCCAGAAACAAACAAGATTCTTTATAGACGGAGCAAACCACTCTTCTAGAAGTACACCCTCGCCCCTGTCCTCGCGAACCCCTTCTTCAAGGTCCCAGGTCCATCTCTGCCTATGCTCGTCCCGACAAACTTTCCTTCCGCGTTGCCAGCCCCATGACATGCCAGAGTTAGGGGTGCGAGTGGCACGCGTACATCTTCATCGTGCATGCGCGTCTCAAGCCCACGGAAACCGCACGAGTATGGTCGTGACGCGTACAGCTACGCGTTTTATTGGATAATTCGGGGGGTCCCGGTTATGGTTGTTCGACGGTGATCGGACACTTCGGTCGGTAATGTTCCGCGATGAAGATCGTATCGCTCGAGAGTAATTTTAAACGGCTTGCAGACGCCAACTTTGAAAATTATGACTAGACTGCGGATCTCTACGCAAAATCAAAATGTTCTGCATTGATTGTGGGCAGCAGGAATAAAATAAAAATTGATTCCATCCTTTAATTTTCATTCTTAAATTTTTGTAATCCTTTACAGTTTTATATTTCACCCAACCATTTCTTCATAAACGCATAAAGATACTCAGTCTAATTATGACGCTTAGGGAAGCGGTTCCGGAAAATATTTGAATAGCACATTTCTATTATCCGAATATCCACGGCTCAGATTCCGTTTAAACAATTTCTCAGCACCAATAACAATTTGTCCACACGCGAGGGGTAGTTCCTTGGTCAAAGTTCGACCGCCTATTTCCGAAACACTCTGCACGCTCGTCTCTACCGTTCGCACGGGCCTCTATTCGTGTAGCCAGTCATTTCTCTGTGTACGTGGCTGTGTATACGTGTGTGTGTATGTGTACGGGGGTGGCTCTCGCTGAATGGACGCACACAGGCTCGGGTTGTTTGCGCGCGGCCGCAACAGCTAGCCAAAGTAAAGTAAGCTTTTAGCGGAGTGGCTGATTTATCAATGTATTTATTCCGAGATATTGAATTCATCTAGTTAAGTAGTGCTACCGGTGCCGGGACGGCCGGGTCTCCTATAGATATTTTCACCTACCGACCACCGCCATTTTCGCTCACCCCTTTTTTCCCCTATCTCCGTCTTTCTCTCTCTCTCTCTCTCTCCCGTTCGCTCTCTGTGTTCACTCCCCCGGAATTACTTCCACTACTCGTTCGAACGTCTCTCGTCAACCGCTCATCTCTAAATTGATACCCCACCGAATCAGCATAAAAGCTCGTACCGAAAAGCGAAACGCTTGTTTTTCGTCTCTCGCCCCTTTTTTCGGAGCACCACGCGTTACCCACACCCCCGAATTGCTTTCAAATCGGAAGATTACTATCGCTGGTTATCGGAGTTCCCCGCCGAATTGGGACACAATCGCAACTATCTAAAACTATACATATATTGTTTTCAACGTTTGATTTTCTTCCGGGTGTATCGAGTACAAGGGGAAATCTGTTACGCGCTCCTTGACCCTGAGGAATAAATGCTTCTGTTCTTTCGGAAACATTTTATTCGTCCATCCTGTTCACCGTTGTGTCAGTAAAATAGGAAGTCGATGAATCGCAGTTGATCAGCGCGTTAATCCGCAGAGATAATACCTGGTCTCGCCAATTATCGCGAGCATTAACTCGGTACGCAGTCTTCAATATCAGACTCGGCCGGCGAGTTCGATCGCGGCTAAAGAGTCCTGTAAACAAAACTGCATCGCGAAGTTCCATCTTCCGGGCTGGAAACGGAACTCCGGGGCCCGTGATTGCCCCGGTAATTAACTTTCAACTCGTTATCGCGACAAACGAAGCAACAAAAAGCTTGTCGGGAAAGCCGAGCGCGAAACAAGACAGGTCGGTAATCGAATCACGGGGATCCAGCGTTCTCGAAGAAGTGTCTTCGGGAAGCAATCGATAGAGGCGAGACGAAGAAAGAAAGAGAAACCATAGCTGAAAGAAGAAATAGAAGAACGAGAAACGAAGATGAAGGGATGAAGGCGTTCGTCCCTGATGTTCTTCGCGCGTTCTCCTCCCTTCTCTGTCCAGGAATGGATGATTGGTGGGTACAATTGTCAGCCGGTTAGGTTCGCGACGGTTTATCGTAATCGGTTCGCGGAACGCGAGGGGTTCGTCCCCGCGGACGTATCATTAAACGATCTCTCTCGATGGTGCCTTTCTGTCCTTGTCATTATCACGAGGGCCCCGTCGATAATTGGCGGTCGCGAGACGCCTCGGCTGCCACCTTGCCGCGACGAGCGTGTTCGCCGAGCAAGTTTGTTGCGACGATCGCGCGCCGTGTAACCGAGCCAACCGAAATATTTACATAATTTTAAGCAGCCGGTAATCGGCCCGTTAATTGCTGGCCACGTCTCAATCGGCCCGGTTAAGTACAGGCCACGGTCTCCAAGTGTCCCGGTCTGCCCCGAAATTAGCGAGCTGCAACCCCTTTTCGCGAACGGAAACGGATCGGCGAACTGTGCGACGAATATACCGGGTGTCCCGTTTCCATCCAACCACGAAATCCTCTCCTAATTATTCAATAAGATTCTCAGTGCTGCTTGTCATTTCCAATGACACTCGTTCTGTTCCAAAAGTTTTATCACGGTTTTATGACGGTCGTTAGTAGTCTGCAGACTTTGATCGGTGTCACCAGATTAAGATCATAAAGATCCCCGGTTTAGTAATTAAAAATGGTTTAGATCGAATGTGGAATAAAAGTATCGCCCGACTTTCGAGCTCAGTCCACTGGAAACACTATGGCGACCACTCCGGAGCCTAATGGCAATAATTTCGCGAGTCAGCAGTATGACTCGGCTGTTCTTCGAAAGTGCGTGGATCAGCTGCAGGTAGATCGGACAGCGAGAAGGATATAGATCGTCGGATAGGCCGTTGATTATTGCTCGCGCAATTATCCGGGGGGAAAGATAACAATGACAAGGGTTTTGAACGGAACCTCTGGGTCGGCGGAAGAAGGGGGAAGGAGAGGATCACGTGGAGTGAAACGAGGCTTCGAGGGCCACCGAGGCGATAGCGATCGGTTGTTTAATGCTATTATTGCGCGTGTGGGCATTTTTGAAAGAGTTGTCAAACATTTTTTAATTACAATGATCGGATAGAAACAAGCTGGCAGGAACGAAATTTGCTAAAGTCGCATGCGGTTGAAATGATCCGGTCTCTCGGACGAAGCCACGGTGAAAACATAGTGTCGACGAAAGTTACTGTCGGTCAAATCGTGTCGATGAAATGGGTTGTCGACGAACCAAGGGTAACCCCAAAGAACGAAGTTAGTCCCCGAGATGTTAAATATCGGGTTGGGTTCGGCTGGCGTGCAGACTCGTCTCACGACCGTTGGATTTCGACATCCTCGCAAGCAGTCGATCCGGGCGTCTCTTGTTCTGGCATTTCGTGAGCGGCATGTGTCACGGCATACCTGTCGTCTAGCAGTTGCCAGCTGCTTAATGCCTGTCCTAAGGGTAAAAGCGAGGGAACACGAGGCGCCGCTTTCACGGCTAATTTCGAACGCTTTCTCCGCTGTCGTCCGCCGCGCCGCGCCGCGCCGCGCCACTTCGTTCTTTCTCCTCCCCTTATCTACGCACGCACGTCTCTAATCCATTTTTTCCTCTCCACCGCACCGGTGCGTCTCGACTGGACGTCCCCGTGTCGACCTCTCCCCCTCTCCTTCTCCAGAATATCTTCTATTTTCGCAAATTATTTTCCGAGCGAGGAGGGTGCGTTTCGTTTCTCTTCTTGCCTCTCGTTGTCGCGTTTCGCTTCTTCTCTTTTCGCCGTTCCTTTCTCTCAGATGCTCCTCCCTTTCTTTCTGTTTCTCCTGTTCCTTACCATTTTTTCTTCGGTGTCTCCTTCCTCCGCGCGTTCGCTCGCCCTCGACGGCTATCGAGCGACGCTCTACACCTGGCCTTCATCGAGATAACGAGGACGCAGTAAAAGAGCGAGCCTAGCCGAGAACGTTAATTCACCGGCCAGCTATCTGCCCGCTCGATTAATTGAAATATACGTTTTAAAAGTCGCGGCCGAGATAACGCCGTGGTCGACCGACGATCGACCTGTTCCGACGTCGTAAAATTTAGTCACCTCCTCGGCTGGAACGCGCCGGGGATCGGCATACTGAATGAAACTTCGAGGATAGCAGGATCCGTACAGTGTTCATTCGCAATCGAGATGAATCGTCTGGCTTCCTCCATTTTATTTTATTTAACGCTTTTATGCCACCTCTATGATTGTGAGTAAATAAATCCTGTACGTGCACCAATTGCAATTAGTGTTTACAAGTAATTATAATAAATGCATGATAGGTTTATTAATTTCCCATGCAACTTTCTAGCCTTTCCAGTCTTGTTACGAGCATCAAAAAATTCAAGATGGTTATTATTAGCGAAAATTGAAGAAATCGCAGAGTCATGAGTTGGTTCGTCACCGCAAAATCGTCGAAGAGCAATGATAGTGACGCAACAACGCGGAAACATCGCCAAATCCGAGATTGCCACTCGTTTCTTCATAACGAAGACGAAACTTGGGCCACGATAAATCAATTACATTAATAACGATAATTAGACCGGTTCGCCGATAACTTGGCCCGCTTTCTACGAAGATATTGCCTTACACTCGAGCCAGCAGAGTCGCGTCGCGCCGAGCTGCTGGATAATCGATAATGTACAATTATTATCCTCCGGGCCGGTGTAATTACACTCGTCTCCGATTTAGGGAATTAAGCGGACCGTGTCCCTTCGACTCTGCTGAGAGTCGGAGAGCACGGAGAGCTCCGGCTCGACTCTGCTCGACGGTATTCCCAACGTCGAATTCCTAAGTCTTGTTATTATTTCACCGGGGATATTTAAAAAGCCGTAATCTCCTTTACTTTTAATCGGATTACGGCCGAGGTAGCACGATAAAAGGAGGACTCGCAATCTGCGCCCGCCGCCGAGACAATGGACCGCCCCGCTTGTAAAGTCGAGTTCATTATGAGACGAACGTGAACGCGTTTTACCTGGCCGAGCCTGCCGCGCGACTCTGCCTGCTTGCTTGCTTTCCGCGATTACTTTCGCCCAGCGAAATTTCATTGTCAACGGCCGCGGCCGTTCGAGACTAATAACGTTGTTCGACAACTCGCCTGGTTCGTTGTGCACAATTGGTAATTATATTTTATTCAAACGATTTCCGCAATAATCTTATTTCTCTTGCAATCTTGGAAAAATTGATTCAGAGAAATTTAAAGATCGTCGGAGATCACTTCCACTAATTGCATACATTTCATTGGAACCAAACGAGAAATCAAATTTCGCAGGAGTCAAATACCTCAAAGGTGACTTCTACTATAAATTTGTACACAATAAAAATTCAGTTGGAGTCAATTGAAATTCGTCAACTATCACCTTTGCCAAAAACTTGATATTGGCAAAGGACAACCCGAATCGCAGGGAATTGAAGCAACGGAAAGACCGCTTCAACGACCGTCCACCGACGCTCTGCATTTTTGCTGAGCTCGTCAAGGAACTATTCGCAACGGTGTGGCTAGAACTGTTACGATTCCCCGCCACCGTCCGATACAACGTTTCGTTTCGCCGTATTGATCTGTCAAGTGACTTATTTCATGTCCGTACACCGTTCTGACGTAAAAACGTTTTGCATGTCGGCGCGATGCGCCGCACATGCACACAGGAGTCCCGTCATGAATAAATGACACGCAGCCCGACTTTGTAGCAATCGAGCGTACCGTTATCCATTAGTGATGAGTCTATGTATACTTTGATTAAGCTAAACGCGGACCACAGTGACTGTTCAGACAAAATGCTGTAACTTTGCAAGATATTCTCCGTCGCGTCTCTTTCTTTGAAAGAGGAAACGATTCGAGTGGTGCGTTCCAATCGGAAATCGCTCGGAACCATCGCGTTTGTTTTCGGGAAAGTTTTTTACTACGCACCTTGCCCTTTCCCTTCGCGAACGAGACTGTTATGTTTGTGGACCCTTCGGACATAAAAAATTTGAAGACCGTCCAATCGATAGGGTCGTCCGTCTGCACGCTGAATCGTCGGACATTGTCTAGGTTCTAAGAGTAAATGGTTTAGCGGAGAGTTCTGGGGGAGAAATCGCGTTCATCGTTTTAGTACTGTGCAATTTTATTTCCTTCGGCTTCCGTAGTCCGTTGTTACTGTTTACTGTTATAGTATAAATTTTTTATCATTTGCCTTTTACCTTTGAAACTTTACTCTGAAGTCTTTCAAGTGTTTGTCAAATGATTACAGCTATTTTCATTTTATAAGTGGTACAGTACACTGTGTTGTCAAGTCATATTTCATATTTCGTGTATCATCATCATGGCAAGACTGCAGATTTTATGCATTTATGATAACAATCATTATTTATGATCATCGAAGCAGTATAAATATTCAGAGAATAATGTATTATTTTGAATTTATTAGAATGATTGAGAAAAAAGAGAAGTGTCTGTGCAGCTCTTGTGAATTTCTGTTGTTCATAAATTAATTATTGAATTTTCGAATTTGTCTTCCCATGTGCGTAGTGAATACTTGGTAGGGACAGTAGAACAAAGTATGTAGTCATTTTCCATCTATTTTTGTAGTTTCAAGCTTGGAAACTTAGTTTTAAATAATGGATAGTACTTTCCGGTAGACCTAATAAAAGTTTGCTGAAAAGCAGAAGTTACTTTTGCTGATGGAGTTTGAATTGTAGGAAGGAAACAGTAAATCATCTCTATTTTCACTGTTGCAGTTGTAAGTGGAAATAATGAATGAGAAAGTAGCTCTTAATAAATACCATACACACCGTCTATTAAATTAATTAGCACGTGTATTTATTTCAAATTCACGCTGATAGTCCCAAATGGTAAAATTACACCTCGGGTACTTTTACCCGGTAAAGAATGAACCTTAAATAAGGAAATGATCTTTATTGTGCTCGGAAGGCCAATTTCCTTACCAGTTTGCCCGAATGAACTCTATTGGAAGGGTTGACAGTCGAACAAAGAGGGCCCAGGTGAATTTCTGGAAATTGAACGGGGCCAACTGGCCTAAGGTACTCTTTTTGTCGCAATTAGTGTTGCGTGGCTCTCCGTTGCGAAACGTTTTGGACAGGTCGCTCTGCAAATTCATGCGGCCTCGTAACTCATAATTATTGTAAACGGTGCGCGTCCGATCTGATGTCCCTCTGCACGCGAGCCCCGACAAGAAAGTCAGCGGTCAATATTCCCTGACTTTCCGAATATTCGTGACTCGTCAAACGGGAACACGGAATTTCTATTTGTAATGACACGTTGCTCTATTCATTCAGAACGCCGGCCGTGTAATCAGGGGCCCCATAAATTCACCTGTACCCGAATTACTCGCCGCGAAATTGATAGTCTGACAGTCCCGGCCAATTCGCAACCTTCCTTATTCGACGATAAATTCATTTCATTCTGCCTCGAACGAACCCCAAATTTTCGATTTCCAAAAGAGTTCCCTTATTCCCACTAATGCCGTCAGGTGCTAAAGAAAAATGTTTGAAAATCAACCAGACCGAATTTTTCTTTCTGGACACTGACTTTGGGAAACAATAAGTAACACATTTAATTGAATGTTTGAAAGTCTGTGGTCCACTGCTAAGGATTTGTTGATTCCAGTATATATCATAGTAAAAATCGCACAAAATATAAATAAATTTAATCTTATTATTTTGACAATACTATACACATCAGTCACTTTTGATGGTCGGTAGGTTTAGTGTTAAAGCCACGAATTAATTTGCACCACGTGAAATGTTTTCGTTCGAACATTCTGAACGATCGGTGAGCATAGACTATAGACGAATGCTGGGATCGAAATTTTTTCGGAGTGGGGGCCGAACGAGTATTCGTTCGTCTGGTCTAAGCGCACCATTAGAAGAGATCAGCACCGAAGGAGGATGCGTCTGGCAACAGTCTGGTTCGTAGGTCTGCGTCGGTCAGCCATTGCCTCGAAGGTGTCCCGTTTCCCCTCAACCCCCGTTCGGAACGACTGCCCAACTCACCAGCTCACCCCCTAGCTCGCCGGCTCGCCTGGCCTCACCTCTCGCTTCGCCTCATCCCCTTCCACCCTCTCCCGTCCCTCTGTTTAATGCAGTCCATTAGAGTGCATTTAGATCGAGGGATAGTTAAAGCGCAGAGCAGGTACGGAGCGTCGTGCAACGGCCGCGCCACGCCATGGAAAATAGTATGTTGTGCCGCGTCGATGGCGGCGTGTGTACTTAGAAATGACATTACCCGCATGATCGATCCCGTCCTTTTGTTTCCATTTCACCTTTTATCTTGACGCCTGCGCCTGCTCGAACGATCCACGAGCGAACGATCGATAAAGAACGAATCGGACGATCGTCGATCGGACACCACTGTCTATGTGTTTGTGGGACTGTCGGTAAAATTCGTCGGTAGCGTCGGGGATGGTTCAAAAACAACGACAAACTGGTTCCAACCAGGGATTTAATACCGGTAAAATTTTCATAGCGGTATTATGCCAGGAGGCTGTATCGAAAAACTGAAATACTTTGAATCCTCCATAGACGCGACAGCTTCGGGGGGATTTGGTCGCATCTATCGTATAGGGCAGCTATCTTTTATCTCCAAAGGCCGAGCCGAATGTAGAGAAGGACAGCGCGTGGAATTAAGTATACACAATATAAATAGGTTCCGTTGTAAAACGGATGTTTCGGTTTTTGTAACGGTTACGAAGAAATAACCGAAAAATACCGATATAAGTCCCCGGTTATAACCAATTCAGAGAGGATGGAACAAGAAAAGCGTTCCAGCAGAAAAGATCGATGCACACCAAGAGTCAAGGAGCTATGGGTCATCGATAGGCAGCCGGTGCGTCCCTCGGGATCGATGATCCATCGACGGGGCACGAGGCATTGGTCGGATTCGGCTCGGCGCACTCGAGGACGATACGGTTTGATTGCGCCGACAACGGCGGGGCATTAATTAGCGTGCATAATTGTTTACCGGCGCTAAACGGAGCTGGATCAATATTTAATTGAATGCCTGCTAAATGCCAGCTGCATCGCCGCGGCTCTCAAATCGAGCCAGCTCCTCTTGAATAACGGCCTTCGGGATACAATGCCGCTCGGGTAAAAGGGGGTGGTGGGGCGTGGGTGGCCCCGGTAACGCCGGGTACGCCGGGTACAAGGGGGTGTCCCCATGTCGTACACGATGTACCGCGTCGTATACCGTACCCTCTCCATCGGCTTCGTTAGCGCTCAGACTTTACTCCCGGAGCCACGGGAATGGTTTTGTCGCGATTCGATCGCTTTTTTACCCTCCTCCAACCCCCCACGACACCGCCACCACCGCTGCCGCCTCTTCGAATCCTTCCGGTGCGGTTCGAAACCGACGAATCGTTAATTGACGACTGCGAGAGGTTTGACACGATGTAAACTCCGTGAGAATCGAAGATCTCTGCTTTATCCGACAGGGTACTCGAGTACTCCGGGGAAAGAGAAGGGTCTGGAGAATAGAAAATATGTTTTGTTTGGGTAATTCCTATTTGGTTAATACGTTCCGCAACGAAAGGAAACAATTTTTATTTTGCATAGAGATCCGCGGTCTTGTCATTGATACTGTGAGCTGTTTGTCACAATGTTTTCATTAATTGATGTTTTATCTATTATCTTTACGCTGCATTTATAGCGAAATTGAGTAGATGAAATTCAAAATTGTTGAAAAATTTTTAAAATTGAAGATGTCAATATATATTTTTTTCGTCTATGAAAATCATTAAGCGAAGAAATAACATTGAATTTAGTTTCCATAATCGATGCAGAGAATTTTTATTTTGCGTGAAGATCTGCAGTCTAATTATCTTCAATATAGAGAGGCATAAGATAACCTGGATAATAAGGCGGACAGAGTAGCCAGAGCTCGGATATTTTTGCACGGATTCCACACTGCCATCTCTAGTTTCATAATTTTTATTCTGAAGAAGCCAGGGAAATGAGCGGAGAAATTCATCTTTCACTCGTAGAACCTCCGCCCCATCGGAACTAGCAGCTCCAAACAGAAATATCGTAGCAGCCCTTAAAGTAAGCAAGAATGCTTGAGAGAATTCAACCCGTTCAACGCCTAGTAACTGTCGAGTTACCTATACAACATTCGCTCGGAAAGAACGAGTATCCTTCAACACGGGAAACCTTCGAAACTGCTTTTTAATTGCAGAAATTTGAAGAACGGTTTCCGGCGAGCAACCGCTGAAGTTGCCTCGAAGATTAGGTCAGGTGAGAAGCAACTGGAAGGTGGATAGACGAGCTAGAATCAACGAAGAAAGAGAAAGAGGGTCTCGAGAGTTATGTACTTTTCAATTTCCTCAGTTTAGAAGCTGGAGAAACGACGCAGCGGAGGAAGACTACGGATCTTCAGCCTTCAAGGTTATCCGAAGGTCATGGTGTAATATTTGCATTATACATTATTGTGTTAAAACCTGGTTGATCTCCGAGAAAAATTGAAATTTTTGTTTTTGCAATGTGTAGGTTAGCAAATTATCAGGGGTGCTTAAAAACATTAACACTTTGTAAATGTGGGGTGGCAATTTACGAAAAGTTGGTTAAACCAAGAAAGAACAGTCTACCTGTTTCCAATTTGCTGCGAAACGGACCCAGAAAATTGTTCCTTCTCCCAAAGATCCGCAGTCTCCGCAGGGGGCAAGGCAAGAAATCTTCAGCGCCCTACACAACGTGGTCCGAGCATTTGCTTCCGGAGGGTGCACAGGGTGATACAACCGCGACCATAATCTCGGCGCAGCGAATATAACTCCTTGCAACGGGGTTAATCACCGTGTATATGTGTACACGGTGAAAGAGAGAGAGAGAGAGAGAGAGAGAGAGAGAGAGAGAGAGCGGAGACTAAACGAAGCTTTCGAGGACGCGAAGGGGATGAAGCAGCAGGAGAAGGTGAAGGGGGTGAAGTCGGAGGTAAAGGAGAAGTAGTAGGAGGGTATTCGCGAGGAGCAAGCGGGCACCTGTGCATATTCGTGGTTCGGTTCCGCGCTGGCAGGCGGCGCACTCTTCGCGGGCTCGAGGGTTGATTTAAAATTGATTTATGCAAATTGGCGCTGCACGAGCAATTAACAATTCCTTGTAGACCGGCTCGAGTATAGCTTTTCAAGGGTGTGGAAGGGTGGCGGAGGCGGTCGACGTCGGGAGGGGGTGGCGTCGAAGGGGAAACCCGTCGAAAGGGGGTGGTTCGGTGAGGCACACACCGAACCTGGAGTCGTGGGTTCACGTGGAGGGGTTCGGAAAGGCCGTGTGTGCGTGTACACGTAAGGGAAACGATGACGCGCGTTAGAGTGAAAGGGAGAGAGGAACAGGGAGAGAGAGAGAGAGAGAGAGAGAGAGAGAGAGAGAGAGAGGGTGAAAAGATAGAGTGAGAAGGCAAACCAAGGGAAAAGGGGTAGCTGCGCATAGCCGAGCTGATGAAGGACGAAACACAGAGAATGCGCGATGCTCCGAGAAAATGGAATTAATTTGCTAGGATTAAATCCGCCTAGCGCCGCTACGGAACGCTGAATGTTTCTCGCGTACGTGTGCGGACTTATTTCAAGAGCACACGCGGAGGGGCACCAGTAAGAGCGTTCCTCTTCGAGTTTCTGCTTTGCCCGCTTTTACCCGCTTCTTCTTCTTCTTCCGACGACGACGACGACGATCCCGCGAACCTTCCTTCTCCTGCGACGATGAACGCCGAAACCTCCGCGTAGCCGCGCCGCGCCGTGCAGCGGCTCAAGAGAAACGCCCGCCGGATACCGAGGATAAAGAGTATCCTTTTCAAACATTAATTTAATACGGGAAACCGTGGAAAAACCGAGGAACCGGAGCACCCAGACCAGAACCCGGAGACGTTAAACCGTGCTCCGCGGTTTATTAACGTCCCTGTTATTAAGTCCGCCGGCAGGATGCGTTGAGTTACCGGCATCGACGCCGGCGTTTACCTTCTTGCTCGAGCACCTCGCGATCCTCTATAATATCCGAAATACTGGTCCGGTCTTTTCGGAAAAAATCGACCGGAGCTGCTCAGTCTTCTGAGGGGTCTTTGGAAATCACTATCCTATTACAAATCAGGTTGGACCTCTTGAGTACTCGCAGAAAAAACACGTCCAATCTAGAAAAGTGGAAAACTTGAGCATCGAAGCCACAGGTACAACGCTAATAGATGTCGAGCAGATGGCGATCGTCGGAATCGAACAGCTGGCTAATTAACGACCCGATTACCAGAGGGATAATTAATCGTTCCTTAAAAAAAACGGAACTTGTGGAACGACAGGCGGGTCCCGTGCAACTGAAACGCGGACCGGGTCTGCGTTGAGGTAAGACGTTTAATGAAATCAGCACGGTGTCTGTCTCCTCTCGCAGACACGCTCTCTCTCCTCGGCGCTGTTTTAATTATACCGGGCTCTCTCGCTGGTTGCACATCTTCCCTCCGTTTCAGCCCTCCTCGAGACCCACCCCCTGAAGACGCACCCTGAAAACAGTGGTGTGTGTCCCCACCCTAGTCTCCAGCCCGTTCTGTCTGCTTGGTGTTGGTGTCTGGCGCATGGAAACAATGGGATATATACACGGGGACGCGCGCGCCCGCGGGATCTTTAGGATGATTAGACGAAGACGTTACGAAATTAGTATCCCTGCAGACGAAAATTACCGAAGGAAGTCGCCTGTTGGCCGGGTCACGGCGCGCGGCCCGACACCGCGCCGTCTGCCGTTATTGCGGAATACTCGCCGGAGACGTTTGCCAAACCCCGCGAAGCCCCGCACACCCTTTCGCACAGGATCCGCCGCGGGAATTCGAGGCAACCGTCCTTACCCGACTTACACCACCTTCGGATGATCTTCTTTGAAAACTGTGAAAAATTCGCTTCCTCGCGAAAGTATTCATTTCAATTTGTTCATACAAAGAGTAGCACCTCTACCGGAGGAAGAATTTTCCAGGAAAATTTAAGGTAGCCCTTGAACACGGCGATACAGGTAAAATCCGATTGCTCAGGAAGCAGGGTAGCCCAACGTTTCCTCGGCATCTCGTCCCAAGGACAAGGAACGCCGCGCCGGGACATCAGTCGTTTCCTGAGAAGGAAATGAAAGTCGGAGGAAACGGAGTCCTCGGCGTGCAACGGCGATGCCAGGAAGAGGAGTATCTTTTTCAAACATTAATTTGGTACGGGGAAACAAGGAGAAGGGAAGAAAAGAATTAATCTCGTTACACGGTTTATTAAGGAAACGTTATTCATCAGGCCAGGTTTCATTTCGCCGGGGGAAAACCAAGGCGCGTTTACAAAACCCGACGGGTCTCCCAAGTCCCGCGGTAACGAAGCTTTTAATCGAATTTAACAAGCGCGTCAAGGCTCGGGACAGATCCCGAAGACGTTGACGAGCCCCGGGGAAGAGAGTCACTTATTTTGGTTCTCACTCTCTTGCCCTTAAACTTTTCTGCTCGGCTGGTGTCTGCGACGAAGCCGATCGGTTGCCTCTTTGCTTCATGCTTGCGCGCCCCGCGTTTGTATCCTGACGTTATTCCACATTATTCTAACCTCACGGAAGAAGGATCCTACGGGCGCCAGCAAGAAACTCTCACCTGCTCGGGACTCAATATAAAGTCGATGTCTCGGAATCGCGAGCCTTCGTTCTCTTAACGCAGAAATGTAGTTCGTCTCGGGTTTTCAGTCACAATTTAGTAATCGTTTTTCTCATTTCATTCGGTAGTGATGTCGAGTTAATCGAACGTGAATACGTCGCTCATTTTCCAATTGCCAGCTCGCATAGGAATCTCTCGCATGTTTAACCTGGACAAGGATGATGGACGCGTCTCCCAGGGTCGTAACGAGCGAATGATCTCCGTGTACCCTAAGTTCACTATCCCGAGCCGGGTTCACGATGCTCTCTTTTTCCGTCCCTCCGGTTTCGGAGGCAACGAGATCAGTGCCGTTGTCGAGTCCGCTCGTCGCTGGCAATAAAAGCGTACAAAGCAACGCCTTGTCTTTCCTCTCCCTTTTACTCTCTTGTTCCTCTCTCACTCTCGCTCTCTGTCTCTCCAGGGGTCACCAAGAATGTAATACGGGACCAATTACTCGGGGTACCTAACCTGACCCACACCTACCGTTCCGCCACGGACTCGTTCGGTATAGTTCTATACAGTGCACGCCGTGTATCCGAGACAACAGGCTCCAATTTTCCGTCGGAGACTGCGGAGTGATTTCGGATCTTCCGGGGAATACCTATCCCTTTGGCCTCGCTACACGTCAGACGTCTTTGTATTTGCCTCGTCCGGATGATTCCGATGAAACTTTCGGCCCGATTACCGCTCCCATTGTAATTGTCTTGGTGGAATTCGATTGGAACGGTAAAGTTGCCTAATATGAGACCCCCGGCTTAACTGCGTTACAGAATTCTTGGACCCAAGTAACGATCCGGTTTTGTTATTGCCTCTCACTTGTTTTACCGTCTCTGCTGATTGTCTGCTAGTTGTTCTTTCTGCACATCGACGCCGAAATTGATTAATCTTCTGCCACCAGTTTCACGTTTTGTGAAAATGTAACTGTTTCGTATTATCAATCAGCAATGTTTAAAAAATTTTTTCACAGAGAAATTCTGCCGAATGTCTGCTAGTTGTTCTTCCTGCACATCGACGCCGAAATTGATTAAAAATGTAATTGTCTCGTGTTATCTTTTAGCAATGTTTAAAAAATTGTTCGAGGAATGATTAATACTAACCGATTGAAACTGATCGTCGAAAAGAAACAGTGAACACCGTAATAAATGCACATTATAGCGTGATATAAAATGAAAAGAAAATTTGATGCAGGAAATGTACGATCTCGAAGGAGAATAGCAGTTGTCTAGGAGAATAGCCGTGCTCTTCTATAATATTTATATTGATCTATTCATCGAGCATCGAATCCCAGTCGGTCCAGATTTATTGCACCCTTACATGCATCCGAATTCCCCATGTGCTCCTTTCCTACCTATATTTCTCGCCGGCTGCGTTTCCCCGCTGTTGCGCAGTGAAAAGATTGCATGAGTCAGGAATCATGGTGCATCCAACTTTGATACTGAATTCTTCATGCATTCTTCCTCGTTAAATTTGAATTCTTCCAGTCCTCTTTGTTCGACGCGCCCGTGCCCGCGTGCGAGAAAGGGCGCGCGCCTCGTAAACTGTACATTCGCACCGCCGCTATATTTTACGCCCCCGCCCCTAATCTACGAAACAATTTAACCCTCCGCGCCTCGCGTCGTAACTTCCCTCTGTAAATACATATTTTAATTTCGTGTAATCTACAAAACACACTACGTTCTCATGAAGAATTATTTGTTAGTAGTTTCGTATCTTTCGTGATCGTGCGAATATTTTCGCGAAATTTTTTTTTAAATCTTCGCAGAGACCGAGACTTATTGTTCGAAGAGACAGTCGGAGCTCGTCAAATGATGGCCGCGATTCTTCTTGCTGCTTGCCTCGCATTGACAACGTAGTCGCGCGGAACGCATTAAAATTTATGCCCTCCGTGTAAAACGCAGCCAACCTCGGCAACGACTCCACGCGCACAGGTAAACCGTCTACCTGTATTATATCCGCTCGATCGGCAGCCAATGGCAGAATGGAAAAATGTTTCGGATAAAAGTTGCATGATTTAAAGCCCGCTTCATTCTCCCGCCCTTCCCCTTCATCACTATTTCTCCTCTTCCTCTCTCTCTCTTTTTTTACGTTCATCACAAAACTCGCTTTCGTACCCGAAGTTTCGCGTGTGACATATTTTTTAACAGGCGTCGGACTAGCAGCCGGCTCCGTGAGCGAAGTAAGATTTACGCGAATCCGATGACGTACGATTACGTAACGTTTTGATAACTATATTGCAAGTTACGGGCCGACTTAGAGTCCGTGGAAACGGCTTATCCGCGCTCGACGTTTGTCAACGTGATATTCACTCGCTGGTCCGGCACCTGAGCAGATTTATGATACCAAAAATCCGGAATAAAACGAATGAAAAACGAGCGGAGGGAGAGAGAGGAGAGATAGAGCGCAGAGAAAGTACATTCAATTCGCTGCCGACTAAATTTTCGTGCTTGCGCTGGTTGGTGTTGCAGTCAACTGGCAAGAAAAATCACCGAGTAATTGTCGCGTTCAGGAATTGTCGTTGAAATATGGAGAAGGAGCAATAAGGACCATAGCTTGAGATTAACTGGTTAAGGGACCTATGATTCAAACCAAAATATTGTAGAGTGACACTCATCTCTCGCGGAAGAAGTATGAAGTTCTAATCTGAATCGCAAAACAACATTCTAATCCCCCGATCTCGACCCACGGGCTAGAGCGAAGCGATAATTTGTCCGGCAGTAAAATTCGCATAAATAAATCAGTGTTCGCAGCGTGGCGAGTAGATAAGAACAAGAAAGGTCGTTGGAGAAGGAGGAAGAAAAGCGTCGTCGTCGTCGTTACGGGTCTCGACGACGATCGAAGGGGCAAAAGTGCGTCGCACCGCGATAATTCAGTAGACACGGCCGACGGAATTACAGCGTGCGAGATTTGTCCTTACATTATGCCCAGGGGCCAATTAATTTCTCAAGCGGGTGCCATTATGCCGCGGCCGGTCTAAATATCTCCGCGATATAATATGCAACGCGCGCTAATTAAAATCCTCCGCTTCTATGCACTCCAACTTCGGCTTATCTTATCGGGAAAACTAACACCGGCGTCGGCGGCTGCCCGCCGGAAGAATAGACAATATAATTATCCCAAGCTACCTGACATTAATATCGCGAGTCTACGTGACGCTAATTTATATACACCCGGCCGCCGTAAGAACGGACAGAAATAAACAAACGATTTCAAGATTCGGACCGGAACACCCCTTGGCAAGAATTTTCCCTGCGTCGCGTCGCTTGGCTATCCATAGCAATTCAAGTGAACGTCTCGATAATGATAAGAACGTAGACCAAGTTATCCTGTTTCTAAGATCCACAAATATTTACCACACTGTGTAATTACGGCAGTAACAACTGCGAACTGCTTTCTCAATGTACTTGTTAAATTTGTCTACTATACAGGGTGGTCCACCTAAATATCTCCTCCAATTGTGGGGGTACAAAAAATATTTTGTGTACTATTCGAATGGTGGACCACCCTGTAATGCGGCCTTGTAATCGTATGTACAAATTCTTGTGGTCGCTAATGACCTAGATGTTGGTGCGACCTGTATAAATACACTAAATATATTTAAAAAGAAGAATTTCCCTCGGGCAGTCTCTGAACGTCTTTCTAAGCTGATGGCACGCAGAAAATGATCGAAAGTGTCCTCAAGGATGAATTATTATATGAAGAACCCTTTTTTGGACCATCTGCACTCGCAACAATTTCAATTCCAAAATAATGAAATGTTTAGCAATCTATTGACTTGGATTCTATAATTCTTCTTCTTGGATCTGGGTGACTGGATTGTTTCCCGTTTCGAGAGTGACGCAAGCCAGATGATCGCTCTTAATATCCAAACTCCCGAGTCATCCTAACCGTTCGCATAACCGCGGTCCCGGTCGTTACGAAAGTCGAAGACATAAAGTCATTTCGCGGGGCATCGGCTCGTTAAAAATGTAAGGAAGGAACCGGGAAGGGAAAAAAGTTGCGGGGGAGCCGCGAGAGGAGAAAACACCGGGGCTCCGGAGCTTCTCTAACAACCTCCGAGGGAAGTCTACTCCCAGATCGCCTCTCTGCGAACCGTAGAGGGAGAAGGACACGGAGACAGTGAGTTTGCAAAAGCGTGACTGAGAGAGAAGAAGCCCAGTGTAAATCAAGCCGGTAGCAAGCTGGCCTCGGACTCCGGTGTAAACGCGAATGCGGGCTAAAGAGTGTAAAGGAGAAGGGTTGGGGGCAGCTAAATGATCTCATTAGCACATTCCTGGCCGGCCGGCTTCGCCATGTGTCAACCGAACTCTTACCGGCCTCACCCTGGCCGAAACTCTTCGGCTACGACGACTACGACTGTCATGTAAATAATCCGCCGCTTAGCTGCTCTAACGAACGCTCGCTATGTCTTCTCTCTGAACGATCCGGAGCTTTCGATTACACCCGGAGAACGACCTGGTTCTGACTTCTTCGAGAAATTTAAGGAATCTCGTGGTGGCGACGCGTCTCACAGCGAAATTTCTTGTCTTGCTTGATCGGTTCCGATTAAATCGAACGTTTCAATTCCGTAGTGTCTTTATGTAAATCTCAATTTTTAGAGAAAATTCTGCAGGCTGTTCCAGATTTGAATGTTCAAACTTTGTCAGTGTATTCTATATGGCACTAAATAAGAAAAAAATGTTCTGGAAAGATCGGTCACATAGAGCTTTATTAAAAAGTTACAACAAAAATACGGAATACATTGATTTATTCGAGACAATGCTCGCGGTAACAGCAAGTCGGTTACTATTCCTAATATTACTTGTAACTTTTTAATAAGTTTTAATAATTTAATTTATTTAGTGCCATAGAATATCCTGACAAAGTTCGAACACTAAAACCTGGGACACCCTGTATAATTTTTGGAAGAAGAGAAAATGTTCCGTTGTTAAGAAGAACTCGCCCCACAATATCTTTCATAGTTGGCTACTTGCACCCGTAGCCGTAAACCGATCGACGCGCTCGCAGATCTCAACAGGTGATGCCGAGAGCCTTCTTTGCCCAGTTGCATCTCGATCAGCGAGCTAACCACCACGACATTCATGGTCCTTCGTACCTAACGGAGACCTAACCATCCGGTGGATGCAAATTCCGTTCGATAAATCGCGGTGAACGCGTTATTATTGGCTGCAACACAATGGCGATACGCGGGCGCGTGTCACGGCTCGCAGAAGAACCATATAAATTTTGCGCCACGAAGACACCATTAACGAGGGAGTGAGCCCTTAATGAATTTCTCAGCGGGCAATCCGAAGACCCCGAGGTACCATGTAAACCTCACTCTCTTTCTCCCTCTATCTCGAAAGTCTCATCGACGAGACGTTCTGATTTACGCTCGCTGATCCCTGAACTTCGACTGACGTAGTCGGAATAAAATCTCTGTGTTCCTCTCTTTCTCTCTCCCTCCACCCCCGATAGGTCCCCTTTCGGACTCAGCTGACATAAATAATCGAAACAAATTTATAATGACAATTACCATAAAAATTGTCACACAATAAAATATTCGGAGGAATTTACGACGTGGTCGTTCCGCGAACAGGATTTTCTAAAGGCCCCTGAACAGAAAGGGAGGAACTGCAGGAGGATCCTCCCCCTAGCCCTCTCCTTTCGCTGCCCCCGGCTTCCTCCGGCCCCGGAGGCTCCGGAGAGCGCAACTTTACAGCCAATTATTTTATACGCGGCTTTATTGTACCCATATCTTGTCCGTCCGAGCATCCCGAACGCTCTCGACCGAACACTTTCCTTTTTCTCTCGCTGCACGCCGAAATAGGCTCGTCGATCGCCACGAGGATTCGTCGAACGAACCTCGATACACCATTGGGATGCATGGGGAAACGTCTTAAAGGGATTCATGGTGCACTGACAGACGGGGAACGGCTGAACGGAACCGTATCTTCGCGATGTTCGTGGCCAAATTGAATTCGGAAGGAAAATGCGACTCGTTTCGAAATGTATGATATTTATTGGAAGAAACGGGAAAATTGTGAGCAGGCTGCGGATGTTTATGCAGTTTTTAATTTTTACAGGTAAACAAGAAAGTGGAAACCACTAAAATCTTATCTTTGTAGATCTGAAATAAATAAAAATCGTATTAAATTCGGTGGAATTTAATATTCTAGCATTTCTTGAAAATTTTTAGAAGCCATAAATGCATAAAGATCCGCAATTTATACATATAACAACTGACGAAAAATTAATAGAAACTACGAAATACGAAATTTTATACGAAGAAGTTATGAACAGTTTTAAAAATGGAAGAATGGAAGAGCACTTAAGGGAACCAATTCCGGTTCCGTGGATATTTTTAAATGTGCTGTTTTTAATTTTACAATGGCCGGCCGCGATATTAAGTGTCTATCGGAACACCTTCGGCCGGTTACGATCGCAGCTTTCGAACGCCTATCCACCCCCGTGGCCCCAGTCCCGCCAATTTCGAAGGTATTCCCCCGCGTCGCGAAGGCACTTAAACGAGAATTAAATAGTTTAGGACCGTGGAACCCCGACCTGCGGACCGAACACCCGATCGTTGCGATTTTACGAGCCGCTGAAATTTATCGTCGGTATCGTCCGACGGATTATTAGAATCTGTAAACAGATCGTATCGGTCGGCCGGCCATCTTGCCGTGTTCGTTCTCGAACACCATTTTAATCTGGTGAGATCGACTTTGGGAAATTTTTTTACGGACCAACAATTAGCAGGAACCTCAATTTATGCACGTCTAAATATTTCATTAGTTCATCGGAATTTATTAAAATGTTAATAAGTGCGTCGTTTGAGAATGAGATTGAAACGTTCATGAAAAGATTATGAACTCCATCTATCTGCCAGGCTATCATTTGTTAATTCCTTATAAATCCTAGGGAATTAATTTAATAATTCTTAAAACATCATTCCAACGTGATGTACTTTACATATTGATGCCAGATCAATTTCAGAGAGCACTTGTTTCTCGGATAAAAGATAGAAAATTAATATTTAAGAAACATGAATATTGAGGAGTACCCTGGCTAAAGTCAATCATTGTGCCACAAATTTGACGTGTGTCAATTAAAAATCAAAAAGAACTACTTCAATCTGTCAATCTACGATTTCCAAATACATCAATAATTTTGCCCGTTTAAGATATAATTCGGAGGAGCGATAACTCGAAATAAAAGAAAGATCGAATTGCAAAGAGCCGAATAACCGGGTTCTCTTGCGCCGGTAATTGTCAATTACAGGCATTTACATTTTCCGTATCCAGGAATCAGAGTCTAACAGAATGCGTGGCAGCGTAAGTAATTAAATATTGATTGGCCAAGATTTCACGGGGACGCGCGCTCGCAAGAGAGAATCAAGTTGCGCGGAGGCAAAATAAAATCGGCTGCACTCAAAATCCGACTTTTCCCTGCTTAATTGTCAATTAGGAAGCGATTTATCTAACGTCGGCGTGGTAGAACGAATCCTGAGCAGGCAGAACGACATCGGCTAGCGTAAATAATGAAATGTAGAATGACGATGGAGGGGAAAGAGGTAGGGGATGGATTATCCAAGAACAAGCAAACGAAAAAATCGATTCGCGGTCGACGGCCGTCTGTTTTCTGACCGACACGGGGTAGAACGAAACGGGAAAACGAGATCCGGCGCCATTAAAAGGAATCCGATGGATTTCGCCTAGCGAAAAGAAAAACCCGGAACACAACAAATGCTTGGCAATCTTGTGAAAGAAGCGATCTATAACGAGCACCGGCTCCAAACCGGACCCGGTTTCGGACTGGTCCGATCCGGTTCAGTTCGGTTCGGTTCGGTTCCCGAAATGTACCTACTGAATAAAATTCCAATATTTATGAGCCGGCTCATTTCATGCAAAGCGCATCCCCGGAAATTTACATTCCACTTTTTCCTCGTATTTTTTGAAATTACTCGACGCGTCGGCGGGCCCGCGTTTTCCGTTCGCCCGCTCACCGATTTGGAGATAAAAATTGAAAACATTATTTCTGTTTCGCTTATTATTTGAAATATCATCGATCCCCGCCTACGCACCACCGCAGACGAGAACTGTGCACGCCGCAATGCGCTCCGCCCGTTTGCTTTTCGTTAAACGTCGCCATTTCCGAATTGTAATTCCATCGCGCGTTTTACAGCAAAACGGTCTCCCGTTGTAATCATTTCCGGTAAAAGCGCGACCGTGAAGCTGATCATTCTGGATAATAGGGAGTGTTGTTTGACATGTTAAAATAGATTTAAAATATTGTACATTTTTAACGTGTTTTCTCTGTGTATTACGAGACATTGGAAGCATGTGCTCGAGACGAGGCAGAACGAACACGTCCCGCACGTTTTATTTCCACCGACAAAATGACGGTTCGTGGTAAATGGCCCCGACACTTCGCACATAACCTCGCGTTCGACGTAAGAGCGTGTCGCACTCGCCCTTAGGTGAGTGACCAAGTGGGAGACCAAGCCCAGGGGTGTCGTTCCATTTTAGAACATGTTTCTTTAAAGAAGAGAAACCGGCTATCAAGTTTGCCGGTTTAGCGTCATCCATCTTGCATGCTGATGGAACCCGAACTGAAACCATCAGCCTGCCTCCATTTTGAGTTTTGACGTCGTAAAAACTCGCTTTCCCACTTGCCACACAATTTTTCCAGCTTTCAGCAACTCCAGAGAGAACGGCTGCCTCAACATCCAAAAACGACTGTGATAATGGACACAGGAAAACTATAACATTCAATCGACAATGCGAGAGACACGTCAATCAAAAATTCAATCTTCCAGTATGGGATTAATTTAATGTTCATAAATAATGGCGCCAGGTCGCGTATCGTTTGATCAATTCCGAAGAGCGGCCTCGCAGGAAACGAATTGTTCCGAAATCCAATTGGCTGTAAAAAAATTCCTGGTTTATGAATGCAATTTGTACTGGAACGGAGGGGGAGCGAGGGACAGAAATTGCGAGAGGTGGAGAGAGAATGAGAAAGAGCAAGAGGAAAAAAAATGGTCGATCGGTCTCCCGACGAAACACGTCGTCACCGAATTTACCAGCATTTGATTACCGCGCGCGCGGCAAAAAAAGGGGGAGCATTATTTATGGACCGGGGGCCGATAGCGCGGAAGTGTTCTAATTAAAATCGAAAACGCGCGGTCATCGTGCTGATTGATCGGCCGCGCGGTTCTACGCGCAATCTTCCAGCTTGAAAAAATTCCGCTCAATTATGTCTCTGTCAGGTCTAGCTCTCGGCTGCTTATCACGATCATATCTGGCCACTGTTATCCGATGTTATTATCCGCCACCGCCGCCGCCGCCGCGCCATGTTCGATCCACCCCGTTTTTACTGTTCGGCGAGCCGGAATCAACTCTAAAATGAAATTAAGATTCGCGAAATATGGAGAGACCGCGCAGGACCATCGAGATCCCGCGGCTCGATAATGCCAGTTTCGATGCACGGAAGAGCCACCAAGAATATGTACAATGCACACGACCCGGGAATAACGTCTCGTTTCCATTTACAAGCGAGATCTCGCGAATTCGAGAGCATCGGGGCCCTTGAGTGTGGGAATCAAATGATTTCTTACCACATTTATTCGGACGTCTAGAACGCACAGGAAAATGCTTAATGTTTCATTAAAAACCACCGCACCGGCGCCTTCTGATTGGATCTCCAAATTTTTGTACGACGGCTACCAGAGCCAACACCGTTGCGAATACAACACAGAACGCGAGAGATGCGATTTTAATCGCTCCTCGATACATGGAAATTAGGCTTTCGTAGCGGAACGACGTAAAAAAAATGCGTACCGGGGGGCTAGAAAACTGCGTGCTGGAGGGGAAGAGTTAATAATGGGAATCGAAGAAGAAAATCGAGCAAAACCCGGTAGATTTCATCATCGTTTCTTCCCGGTGGCTCGATCGCGGCGGCAACATACTAGCAGGGAGGTTACGCAGTATTGCTGGCGTGTAAAGGTGGAACGTTCCACGTCTTGAGATGCGCATACATTACGGACACGCGATCCCTCGTACAGAGGCCCCGGTACTGAAAATTACAATTTAAATGGCCGCCGTCCGTTCCCTCATGCACGCTTATCTCCTTGTTTTCATCTAAACATCTCATTTTTATGCGCCATTCAAATTCCACGTCCCTTCTTTTCGACGGGCACATCGTCCCTCGGTCACGCGATACACGTCGTTGTCACTTTACGAAACTTTTTCGTCGTCACCCCCTCCCCGCGGCCCCCTCTCTTAACTCCGCCGCCGCTACTTTGTCCGGTTGCTTTCGGGAAATTGCGAATTTCGAGAAAGGTAATACAGTCTACATAAATAAAAGTGTTCAAGTATAACACGTCGAGGTTTCAAGAGATCGTTCGACCAATTTTCGAGCCGTCGGAACCAAAAATGCACCTAAAATGCAAAGTTGCATAGTGTCTTGTGCATCTAGGTCTACCGGTGTTTCCGAGAATGAAGTTGCAGGGCCGGTTCGTTTGCTCATTTGTGCAGCAGCACGAGCCTGATAATTGTAAACGGCTGTTTGGTAATAACTGTGATAAATCTTGTAATTTAAAGTAAGGGGACACCGAGTTACGATGAACTGTTTGACTTGAGAAATTAATTCCTCTCTGTCGACTTATTTGTCGAGACGCTACGGAGACTCGCTCTTTGTACCGAGTCCGACTCGTTCAGATGTTTCTCGAGTGCAATTGATAATAATTGCGAGGTTGCGAAACCCCCCCGAGGAATATTCAGCTTTCTGCTTGCCCCTTTCTTCCGGAGATGTGTCATTACAAATCTATTTACACATTTAACTTATCCTATTCTTCGCTAGCGACGGATGTCTCGTGAAAGAAGAACGTAAAAATTGCATGGAAATTTCTAGGATTCAACTTACTTGGATTCTACGCAAGTTTTCTTACAACTAATTTGTAATTAGAGATCGGCACTAAAATCAAGAAGCAAAATCAGCTGTGCGAATATGTGCCGGTCGCTCGATTACACCTGACTCGAAGTCATTGTAACGCGTCACAGTTACTTGCCCCCCGGAACTGCAATTTTTAAGATAATTGCAGGTGATACACAGCCCGGAGACACGCGATCTTACGTTCATACGTACGCAGATACATGTGCGCGTGTGCGAATATACGTGAGTACGTACGTGCGCGTAACGCTGACCAATTACCAGTATTGACGGCGAATCTCGCCGCGTTCTAGTGTTATCGAATTGTATCTTTATTACTGCCGATAGCCGATAACCCAATATGCCAATTACAGATAGTTACCGATAATTAATAACGCTTATCGATATCGACAGCCATAAAATTGTACGACGGATATAAACGCGGTTTTAATATCCGTGTACTCTAATCGATTGATATGGCAACATGAATACGCTGCCTTTCTGTAGAATTTCAGTAGCAGTATTTTGCGTAACAGTCAAAATATGAATCTGATATTGGAACGTCCACGTTATTGTGGATTCTAAAACGGTCATCCAATTTCCAACTTATTACTTTCACTTTTATGTATCGTTTCAATTATTCTCTATTGTTTAAATCTAATCATTTCTAATCATTACATCAAAGGGCTATTAGAAAACAGTGCATGCCGAGCTATTTTTAGAAGCTATTGTTAGAAACGCTGCAAATGCGTGCAAACGATTGAGAATCGCGGTCCCACGCGATCGTCGTCCGCGATTCGCGAAAAGGGAAGCTCGTCGCGATTGTGTCCGTAACAGTAATTACCAGCGAATAGATTCTCGCTGGGATTAATCGCATGGGTATCGATCGATCGTCGCGAGGAAACACGAGGTCGTTCGAGAAACGAAGCCGAACACGCTCCTTCCGTTTCTTTCCCGAACTGGAAACGCCGCCGCGCGCCGCGCCGCGCCGTGCCGCCCCCGCGTTTACGGATCGAAACGAGCTTAACGAAACAGTGGAAACCGGCTGATTGAGCTGGCAATAATGGATTTAGGAAACGCGGCGGGTTTGATTAATCGCGCGGCAGTATCGATTAATTGGTGCCACCGGCCCGGAGAAATTGAGTTGTTGCGCTCGCCTTTTGTCCGGCGAAAAATAGCTACTCGCTTACCAATTTCTCCCAAGAATTATTCGACGAACCCCTTCCTTACAAATCTAGTTTATCGTTTTCGTCGCGTAATTTGCTAATTATCACCCGATTCACCCATGTATAGAGAGTGCCTCTGATTTCTCCTGTATTAGTAAAAGTGCCCTCACAAAGTATAAAAAGAGAGTTTCTGTTTTATTGACGAGTAATTATTTTAAATAATCATGCAATCAATGGAATCACAGAAAGTGGCTTTAATTTTCTTCGTTGATCCCCAAAGTCCACATAAGGACCATGGCGTTGTTCCATTGTTATTTTACGAAAAATCTGCAACAGCGATAGAAAATTGTTGCCCCGGTGCGAAGTGTTGCTTTGTGACCCAGCTCGGTAACAAAGCGCGATAAATCTCGAAGAAACGATGTCGAATGAATCGGTGAATGCTTGGTGAACTGGAATTTTCAGTCGGAGTCGCGTCGTTTGGGGGAAATAAATTTCTACGATCTGGAGAACTGTAGTGGAGTAGGTACGGTCTCTCGCGCAGGATTTCACGGGCCGATGTAATCGTTACTTTTTCGCGAACGCGGATACCTGTTATAGAACCGGGGTACGACTAAGCAGCTTCTGCCGATTAAACACGCGATATGTACTTTCCATTTCCAGCTACGTCCTGGATCCTTCGGTAAACACCGATATCGAATAGACAGTTCCGTTCACGGGAATCCGAAAGCGTCCACTCGACGTGGACGTTTAACACTAAAAGGACGAAATTCCGCGTGAATTTCCTTCGTCCGCCCACCTTCCGTTTTTTATTTGCAATTGTCCAATCCATGGCTGCAAACAAACTTGCAAACTTCGCAGAGAAATATTTAAAAAGCGCGCGGAAACTTCACATCGAACAGAACGATCTTAAAATCAACAAAATTGTAGGTGTACGTACAATATCGTTTCTGAAGTTTGAACGACTCGTAGAGATAATTAATAAATATTAGAATCAGAATAAAATGTTAACGATATACTTGTTCGTTTCGAAAGGAAAAGAATCGAATAGACTTGATGAAGAGAAATAATCGGAGGATCGGCGAGCAACAGATTGATCCGCAGTTCTCCGTTAATACGAATGAAAATCGGATAGATTCGGATCGACGATCGTCATCCGGACGAAGGAGTGTCGTCGACGGCCGGTTGGACGGTGCGGTCTCGTTGTTTCGCATAATTAATTTTATACAATTCTCGATTATCCCGGGGCGCGACGTTTCGTCGCGACTGGAGCCGTTTGCACGCCTAGTCGAGCCGAGCCGAGCTGGGACGAAACTTCCGCGATTGTTTTGAAACGAAAGTAAATTTAATTTACCGGCTAATTATCGCCCGCGCAAAGTTTCGTATTAAACTTGTAATTGGCTTTCGCTTGATTCGAAGAAATTGTACTAAGCTTCGCCACCTGGCTGCGTCCCGGGACTTTCCCTGTAATCCCTGTGTGCACCCGTATGCACTCACTTACTCTCTGTCTCTCTCTCTCGCATTCTCTCTCTTTAGTATGTTCCTCGCGTGCACACGCTTCTGCACACTTCGACTTGCTGCGCTGGCGTGAGCAAATCGCGATGAGATCGAGTTCGATATGTGTGTTCGAGCACTAATACGATTTTCTGCTTTCGTTCGGCCAGAATTTCTGATAAGCTAAATAATGCACGAACCAGAAATTATTTACGATATTTGAGTTTTTAACTTGAAGTCTGTCGAATCGAATTATACAGGAAGGTTCTGGTTTGACTACCGAATGAAGATTCTAATTTCTGGTGTATTGGCGAAACACAAACAATTTTCGATGATTTTTGCCCAGTGGAATATGCAAAAGAAATATGTACACGTATACTTTGACTAGATCTAGCCACGACTACCATGGAATCATGAAAAGCAGCATCGCGGGGGTTAATAGAGTCCAACATCCGATACCTAATCATAAAATTAGCACTCGAACCGACAGCCTAAAGGCGACGCAGCGAATCCGTTGAAAAACAGATCCGAAGATTAAAATTCAAAGTCGAATGAGGAGATCAAAGTGGAATGACGCAACAGTTCCAGAGGATCAAAGGTGTTATTCTGTTTTTGGAGATCCATCACATCAATCCGATCTCTGCATTCGCGCGTGTACATCCGTTTCCTGGTAACCCTGTCGAGCGTTCCCCGTCGCGCATCGATAGAACGAATGGGGAACCATAGGGACCCAGCCAAGTGTCTGAAAGATGATTACCCGAAGGCATCCTCCGCGACCGGCATGGCACGGCGCGGCGCGGCGCGGCGTACGACCGGGTTCTTTCGGTCGTACTCGAAGCATAAGACCGTGCCACCGGCAATCTTCTATCTTCTGGTAATTAACCGCTTCCTTAAACCGAACCGTATCTCCCCTTATCTGTCTCGGCGCATCTACCTCGTGGGTGCACGCACGCACATACGCCCCGTAAACACCTACCAACGAACACACTCGCACCTGGCACATTCATGCACTCGCACACTGTTCGTCTCGGGCTGAAAACAAAAGAGTTACTTTCCCAGGCGTGGAGACCGGTTGCTCCTGCCTGGATACATTTCGAATTGGTATTGGAAATAATTAGACAGCGGATCTTTATGCAAAATTAAAATTTTCTACCTGAATTGCAAGAAACTAGAGTGAAACAGGAAGGTATTTTCTTTCTTAATATGATTAATTAGTTGGAAATCTTTGCTAAATCTAATGTTAAAGCCTGCGAATATATCTTCCAGTTTTTAAACGACTGCAATCTACATCTCTAGCGATTATTAAGACAATTGTATACTAACTGTAAGCCTGCTGTATAATTGTTAAAGCTGAAATAAACCTATAATAGGTTTCAGAGGCTCAATAAAGTCTCTAGCTCATCGGAAAGTTAGTTTAAAATCAATTGCAAAATTTGTACCGAACAGATAAACAGAGACAGACAGACAGACAAGAAAGCGAGCTAATAAAAACGTGGTAAAATGGATGAAAAACAGAAATTCACCATAAACTATCTAGTTAGTTTACTTTACTAACTAGCTACTTAGATTCTGCTTTCAGATGAAAGTAGGAGTAACGACGAAGAATATCGAATGTTTCAAGTCCTTTTGCAATGTGAACGTGCAGAACAGGCTCCAATAAATTGCTTCAGCAGACAAGTCGTTAAACAAAGCTTCGTTAGTCAAGCAAGCTCATAAAGGCGTCGCTCGGTTATTTTTCTTGACGCGGCTAATGTAACAGTTCCATTACGGTTTCCGCGAGCGTTTCTCCGTATTGTTTCCCGGAGTTATTCATATTTTACGACAGCATTAGTTGAACCTATAGAAAGCAGATAGAGGCCATACTTCAGCCGGTGACACGAGTAGATTTCCACTCCTCCGTGAATAAAACCGGGACCACGGGCGCGCTATATAGGTGCATTACAGTAGCTCGTTATATGTATAGCCTCTCTCAATAGTTCATTTCCAACGTCTCATAAATTTACAATTTGAATAAGCGGGACGAGAACGGGCAACGGGTCCCCCGCATGAAATCCTCGCGCGCAACCACCGTGGAATTAGAAACCCCCTGTCTCTCAACGGAGATTTACAAATTTCTTTAGAATCCACCATGGATCGGTCGATTACGTCAGAACGGGGCGCGAAGTGTCCCCCATAAAATTATTCCGTCGTCATTTTTACGCTCGATTGTTCCTGGCTAAATCGTGGGGAAGACACAAAAGTTAACACTAATCATAAAATATAGTCCAGTCAACGAAAAGTTGTAGAGGGAAATGGAAAGAACACAATTTTTAATTTTTGAGACTGTTTGGACTAGTTACGAGGTATACATACTAAAAGTCCGCACTAAGGGATTTTTGAAAAAGAAATTTTTGTCTCACTTTGCCTTATTTGACTAGCTAACTCGTCAGCACAATTAGTCAACTTTGAGCGCTGATATCTCGGAAACTATGCGTGATAGCGAAAAGCTGAATGCAGTCAATCTTATGGCACGCTTGATCAGCTTTAATTTTGGAATACCAAATGAAAATCAAAATTTTGAAAACCAAAAAAGGGGACCAACTACTCCAAACAAAAAGTCCCAAAGTTAAAAATTGTGTCCCTTCCATTTCCCTCTACACCCCCCTTATGAGCATTCATTGACTGGACTAATATACAAAAGATTAGAATCAAGTTAAATTGAAAAATGCGAGCAGCGCATCGGCCGGTTTATATAAATTATTTTTTTCCAGTAAATTATTTGCAGTACGCCGAAAACAAACTTCGTTGACGAGGCTCGCAGAAAAGAGAATCGAAAATGCTCTCTTTCGCAGACGCTCGCGTTACGGCGTAATTAATTAAAAGATCCACTCGTTCCAATGAAGCGCGAACGATCCGGAGGCTGGGGAGGGGCGGGGTGGGGGTTAGCGCCTTAAATGAAATGAAATCCCGGGAACGTCGGGAAGGGGTTAATAAATGTGCGTCTTCGTCGACGACGAGCTCGTTGAAACGGGATCGGGAGAGATTCTCGATTTCGTTTTCATCGGGCGAACGGATTACGAATGCGGTAACAAGTGTTCGGTAATAAGTCGAAAATTAGGCAAATTTGTGCCATTACGGGGGGAGGGGACGGGTGGGGTGCCGGGCGTGTGAACGGGCGAGTAGATTCCGGAATTTCGACTGAATTACCATCCGAAATTCCGGGACGGCTGCCTGCGTGGTATGACTGCTGCTGGTTGTATGGTTTTAGTCGGACGCGAAATGCGCGGCCCGTGGTGCTGCCGGAGAGATTTGAGGTCCGCCGTTTTAATCGATACCGCCGGTTATTATATTTTCGTCACGCCATTAGCCAATTAAAGCGCATATTACTTCTGATCATTATCAATCCGGTTAAACCGGGCAAGGATAATAGTCGGCGCGCGGCGGTCCAAGGGGAGAGAGAGGTGCAACCGGCGACGGGTCCTTTCGCTGTTTCAATCGATTATTCTGTTTACCGCCTAGGCCGCTGGAAAATTATCCGACCGTTCCCATTGTTTTATCGCGCGATCGTTCTTTTTTTTATGGACGGCATTATTGCCCGCCGACGAGTTCCTTCTGGGTAATGAGAACGTAAACGCGCGGGGTCCGCCGGCTTGCCGACACGGAAAATATATGATTACGGGCAACTTATTGTCACTTCTAATGTTGCTGTTTCTTGTATTCGTATTTTTATAGTACCAGTGTTAATTTCGCTATCGCTCTATCATATAGAATGTAGAAATGTTACAATGGAAAACACACTGAAGAATACTCGATGCTGTCAGAAGAAACAATGCTCCGCTATTTTTAGCTTCCACAATTACTATAACGAATAAGAGGCTGGGTGACACCAATCACCCACGCGCGTCACACAGACTTAACCTTCAGCTGCTCCTACTCCATTTTTGCAGAATGGGACGCATGAAGTTGCACAAGATGCACTAACCAACACATTCAATCCCAAAATAAATATTGATCACCGCAGTTCACAATGTCAAACCGAAAATAAAAATTGGTACTCACCGCGGAGGGCTATGGGCAGAAAATCAAATTATCGGATTAACGCGTAGCGGCTCGTCGATAATGTATAATACGGTTTCCAAGATTCCTTAAGAATTCCGAGGACCAACAGTGGCCCGGCTGTATTCACCGCGTCGCGTCGGCCGGTTAAAGGTAACAAGCAAATATTAACTTCTCCCGCCACTTTTCATTATACCGGGGCTGTTTCTTTTAAATCTTTCACGGAAACAGACAAAGACCGGTCGTTTCTTTTTCTCCTATCCCTCTCCGTTGTTCGCTCACCCCCGCGGTCCTCCCCCGTAGTGCCGATAATATAAAAGAGCACGAACGGAGAACGCACAAAAGCCCAATTACGCGGCCGCTCGAAAAGCGAAAGCCTGGAAAATTTGTGATTATTTAATGTTTCGCGAGAATGGTTTGGGGGTGGGTTCTCCAGGGAATGTTGGGGTGGGAAACGAGAGAGGGAGAGAGTGAGAGAGGAGTTAGCCAGGGGAAAAAAGGATGGAGAACAGTGAGCGAGCGAAGCCCATTAACTGACGGCACAATTTTAAAGTCATTTGGCACAGTTAAAAGACCGACCAAAGAACTCATTACCGGAAAATGAATGGCCGTTGAAATTTTCATTGTCTTCGAGACTTACTTCGAAATGTGCAATTCGCGGCTGAGCGAACGAACGCGGAACGCGCGCGTGAGAGAGAGAGAGAGAAAAAGAGAGAGAAAAAGAGAGAAGGGAAGAAACAAGAGAGAAAAGAGAGGGAAGAGAACGCGGAGGAAAGAGAAATTGGAACGAATTCACGGCGAGCGAGTATTGCCGTGAAAGATATTTCCAGCCACTTGATTTCGATAGCGATCCGCTCGCTTTATTTACCTTAAACCTTTTAAAATTCCGTCGATAAATTATTACCGAAGTGGACCGCCGCTTATGGAACGATCTACCCTCCCACGGAAATTTATCGTTTTCCGATGTGACGCGGTTAACGCGTTGCACTTCGCGAGAAAAAACGGTTGTTATCACTCGGGTCGCGAGACGTTTGGTGATTACACCCCTAACAGTCCTAGAAGTCTCCTTTCTTAATTGGAATTGCTTTCCGTTATATTTCGAATACACCGGGATTTTATTGTGGAATGAATATTCTTCCCGTAAAATCATTTTGGAAATTTGTTGAGCGAGGGTCTGGAAGTATCGAGGCAATGTTTCAGATTGGGTGAACCAAACCCGTTCGCTGCGAGATGGAGATTCAGTAAACCGGTGGAAATCCACACGAAACGGCGACCCTTGTCCGTAAAACAGGCGATCTTCCGCTGACGTCACAGGACACGTCGCTCAAGGGCCGAGAATGGCCGGAAGTCGTGAAATGGGATTACCTGTTCCTACGTATGCAGCCGTTCCAAGGTGATAATTGAATAGATAGCCACCCGGTCCCTTCTTCAATTTTCCTTCGTTAGCGACCCCGCGAGGCCGGCTCGTGATTATTTTTTGTCGCGTCGCCGAGGAAACAAGAGAAAACCGTGCGCTCCTCTCGATATTCCGCTCCAGGGTTGATTCGATAGAAGGCGGCTGGAATGTTTCCTGCGCTCGTCTAATTTCATTTCATCGCGCACCTCGTGTCTAACAAAAATAGACAAAATGAACAAATAGTCTTCCAAGAAAATCTGTATTTCGTATTCTACATAATAAATCGTAAGTAGCTTTCCAATTTTGACGTTCCTCTGTTAAGGAACATATTTCCACTATTGTGTGTCTGTGGGCTTCAAGTAATATGTATGACTCTTTCCGCATTCTATGCAAAGGCTAACCTATTGGGTTGGCAAGAAACAGAGCTTTAATGAATACGATATGTTCCCTTTTGTTCAATGATCTTTTGCCAAAAAGAATAAATAAGAAGATATTTTATTGATTAAAGTTCATCGCTTGAATAAAGAAATTCGGTCTTGTTTCACCTTAAAATACCGAAATTACTTTCTTGCTACTTTCTTTCCATCCCAATATTTGGCCGTGACCAATAAGATCCGCGGTCCGTCCGAGCCTCTTACCAGACACAGACAGTACTCGTAACACGAAGTGGAGGTAACAGGTAGGCATCTTCTCCTGAACAAACGATACGCGCGCCTTCTTGATCCTGGTGACGCAGGGACCTGACAGACACATCGTCGCACCTGCAGAATGGAACTGAACCAGGCGGAATCGAACAGAACGAGCAGAGCAGAGCAGAGCGTAGCGAAGCAAAACTGTACACGTACGATATTTCTTGCAACGCCCTCGGAGCCCTCCTTTTGATCTCTTTTTAGCCGTCGAGTGCAATCGAGGCGCCCGTTCCCGCGGGCTTCAAGCACCACCGGAACCTCGAGAGAGGGTGGCCCCGGAGGGAGTGAGAGCCAGCCGGCACCGGGCCAGGGGCAAAGGGATGGAAGGGGCCGCGCGACGTTTTGCATGTGTTTCGACTAATTAACATACGTGAAAATCCTCTTAATTGGGTGATTAAACGCCTGCGGAGACACTCTAATGGGAAACAGGCCATCCCTCCCACTACTCATCCCAACCCCCATACCCCATCCTCGTTCCCAACCCCCTAGCCCCCTGCCTTTTTTTGCTGGCGCGGCACCGCGACGAACCGGGCTCCTTTTTCGATGGTTCGAAACCGACGACGCTTTTATTTTTCGATTACCATCGCCCGATCGTCCTGCTCCTGGACGATCCAATGGTCTGCGATAGATGATCGCGATTGTGAGAGGTTATTGGGTGGGTTCGGACCCGATTTTGCACATGGTATATTTTTCTAATTTTACTGGATCGCTTTCATCCACGTATGCATGAATAGTAATTTTATTTACAATTTGCGACGGCTTTGCAACCTTTGTACCAGTTATATCTTCACATCGCAAATGCGCCGATAATGTACAACCTGCATAATACACAGTATGCATAAAATATATGCAAAAATGAATCTTGTTACCGATAGCACAGACCCATTCCGATCTTTTTTGTTCTATTCTCTAAAAAAGTAGAAATACCGATGCATCTGCAAATTGCACGTAATTAAATTCTCTCAATTCGCACTCATTTATTAAGTTTTCAGTACTGCAATGGAGGTTATTTATAACTCTACTGAAACAGTGCCATGGAGAATAAAAGAAAAATTTGAATTTAGATGACAATTGACCCACTATCGAGCTAATTGTCGATCGATAGAGGAAAAAAGTGGGAGAGAGAGAAAGAGAGAGAGGAGGGGATAACTAGCGAAGCCCGTTGAACCAGATCCGGTGATCGAATTAATTTTCTTGGGATTATGGGAGAGAATTTGCGAGGGACTTTTCTCATTTACGCCGGGGAACATTACAATTTAAATCCGAGGCATCGGGGGAACGTTTCGTAAACTGGGTTGCAGAAATACAAACGGAGGGATAATTGAATCGGGGGCTGACGGAACTAAATTGACGCGAGTTACGCGGAGATTTTCGAAAAGAATTTTACAAGACCGATAATACCCGGGCACACGGGTCTTCTGTTTCTCTAATTAAATTGCCGCGCCGGTAAATAAAGTTGAAGCGGAATTTACGTTCGTCCGCGCGCGCGCAAGCTCGCCAGCTCGCAATTACCGCTACAAAGTTACTTCGAGCCCGGATCGGTTCGATGCGGCCCCACCGTGCCGTACCGCGGCGTTTTCTTTCTCTTTTATTCGAGAACAGCATAGTTTCTTCCAACAGGCTAAACAGCCTCCTAAGATTTTCTTTCCCTTTTCTATTTCTCAAAGTGCATATTAGGCTTCGAGTTCAATACGCGCACAGAAATCCGAGGCAATTTCAATAATCAGGCTTAATTTCTTCGGATTCCGTTGCTACACAATATTAATGAGGTTTCCATAAGTATTCTTGACGCGTAATCGTTTTATACGGGTTGCTCTCGAACTTCGAAATGTATTTTGATCACGGGAAGTAAAATTGTCGTAAAGAAATAAGTGATAAAAAACCAGTTCTAGCTGAATATTGCGCTGTTTCATACCCACGTTACCCGCAATAACGTCATCTAATAGTTTCGTTTAAGATTGCAATGTAAAAGAAAATTTCTATGCTTTCTTCTGGTACAGCACAATTATTGAAAATCCTATTAACAGGCTTTCGGTAGGTAAAGTGTGAATAATGGGCGAGGTGTGACAGTCTGCGGATGGTTCCAGCATGTCAGGTAAAATAATGCAGGTGGACGGAAACGCGCGAGGCGATTTTGCCGGTCCGTTCGGACGAGGGACGCGGCTAGGCGTGTTTCGCGCAAGTATAACGAAGTATTTACGCAGCTCGGTTTACTTGGCTCGCGAGGCGGCGTAATTAGAGAAGTTGAAGAGACTTTTGATGGGGGCCCGGCCGGCCGAAGTATTTACGAAACGAAGACAAATGGAAATTATGATTTCTTGTTCGCCAGACATCGTGGGAAACAGAGGGCGAGAAACGAGGATATCTCGGCACTCTCTCCTACTTTTTTCTCTCTCTCTGCCCCTCTCTATCTCTCTCTCTCGTTCTTTCTCTCGGGTTGATTTTATCCCGAAATAAAATATTTACGGCGTCTTCGTTAATTTCCACTTTCGAAAGTTTCCGAGCAGTTTTTACAGGGGAACATTTAATTAAACCGGTTTTGTTTACTAGTTTACTTTACAGCCGGCTACCGCGTTACAACGGCCCGTGTGTGTTCCTTTGTTAATTGCTTTCCCGTTTTAATTTTCTTACTTCTGTTAATTACCGGCGTCTCTTCCTCCGACGGAAAACGCACTCTCTCCGCTCGCTCGCGTTTCGCTTCGAGCTGCGTTCCTGTTACTCGCGGCGCGCCGGTCAATTTTCGATTCGCCGATTTCGGAGCGAGATTAATCGGGACGCTCGAGTATTTGCCGCAATAATGAGGCGGGAAGTTTTGTTCCGCTTTTTAATTTCCAGAACTCGTTCCCGCGCCCGCCCTCAATCTCCCCTCCACCACCCTATCCACCGACGCCCCGTAATTACTATTGTATAAAATTAATGCCCGGCCAATGGCTCGATAATATTTTCGAAAATCAATTTGCCAAGTCTCGTATTCCGCCCGGAAAATACGAGCCGCGTTTTTTGAGCAACCTCCTACAAAATATTAATGAAAAATTTACGAAAGTCTCGTTATTTCCTACACAGTTTCCATCGGCTACATCAAATATTATAATATGAATTTTAAAGCCAGACGCAGCGAATGATGCTAAATGTGAATCGTGATGATTGCTAAATGTATGGTCGCAATCTGTTTGCCAAGAAGAATTAAAACACTTGACCTAACCAATGTTTCTATAGTCATTTCGAACGAATTTCGGTTACGTTCACCGTTGATTCCGTAGTTGCACAAGTTCTCTTTTTTTCCATGTTCCATCGAAGAGCACGCATCGTACCGCAACATGTTTAATAACAATGTTAGAGTCAATCGCGTTCGGGGTTTCGCAACGTTGCAATTAACCGGGAATCTTGCCCATTCGCTATTGTCTGCCGAATATTTTTTTTGCTTTTCTGTTCGCCGGGCTGTTAGTGCTGTTCTGTTCGACACCGCGATCAAATCGAGATTACTATCTCTTCGATGTTGACCTTTAATATACGGTATTATTATAAATTGAATTGACGGCCGTTCGCAACGACGCCTTTTCATCGGGACAACACATTCATCCTAACAATTCCCTTCTTCCATTATTAATCCTTATTCTGGCACAGTTTCAATTCCCGCGCAATAAAATTCATTGCATTATTAATAACTCCGGGCTTATAGAAATCATTTTTGCTCTCCCTCGCTCCGCGAAATATTTCTCTCCCTCAGCATCCATTGGTTCCAACGAGAAATTTATTAAACGATGATAATACCTTTGAATAATTCTTTCTGCGTTCCGCGCAATTAGTTTCATTTGTTTCGCTGAAAAAGTTTGAATATTCGGACGCAGCCGTCCCCGACGTTCGTCGATCGCGCCATTAATTTTCCCAAATACTGCCAGTAATTATTGAACGGTGCATTAGAGACACGGATTTCAGTTTTTTTTATTATCCTCTCGCTGGATTGGAACCGTATCATCTTCGAAAATATAAATACTTGTTATAATGCATATTTTTTTGAAACTCGTTCACGTTGATCAGCGAACGCGATTTTCCTTGCTCAATATTTTGTAGGACCTCCTTTACGGCTAACGACTTTCATCATTCGGTTTGGTAAATATTTGTACAATTTTTTAATAATGCTTTGGCTAATATTCTTCCACCAGAAAAAAGGAAATCCTTTTCGTAAGAGGCAACGAAGCGGAGAAATATTACTGGCGTTTCTGATTGTTCGAAATCTAGTGCTACAGGCGTTTTACTTGTCGGGCGGAAGCGATCGGAGGTTCAAACGGTCCCGGAAGTTGCTTGCGAGCTCTCCGGCAAAACAAAACGCATAGTTCGATTCGTAATCTAACGCTGGGGCCCGGTCTTTTAAAACAAGTTCGGTCGTTGTTCGGATTCCGGCGCTCGCGTCTTTGTGCTCGCTCTAATTTAAACTTCCCGACACGCGGCTTGTGTGTCGATGTCTCCCCCTCTCTCCAAAGTATTTTCTGCAATTAAATTGACATCTCATATATCAGCGGAAACTATGATTCGTTTCGAGACACACGCACACGGCCGCATTCGCTGTTGTGCGACGGTCCTAAATTGGTCGCACGAAATTCGGGGAATTTTGGGGCGGAAACGTTCGCCGAAAAGCATTCCGCGGCTCGTCAACCTTCCGCCGTTTGAGTTTCCCGCGCCGCGCGCCGCGCCGGTTCGAGGAATTCATTAAAAAGAACCGAGAGGTGTCTCCGATTTAATCGGCAGACGGGAATAATTAATGAACAGACCGTAGAACCCGCGCTCGCTCCTGTGGCCAGCGTCCAAAAAGCGTTAAAGTAATAACTTCAATTAATTTTAACGAAGTCTCAGTGTTGTTTCTAATTATAACAGACGTACCACGGCAGAGATCGATTTCTGTGCGACTCCTACGCCCGCGAATCTGCGAGGAGACACGGAACATGAGCTACGATTATTCTAATGTTCAGAATCACATAATTTCCAAACATAATTTTTTCATTTTATAACATAAAAGACAGAGAAAGAATTTCTTTCCGCTTGTAGAAATAAATTGTGGAAACGTATTGTTTCGCACGAAGAAAAATGTATTCTAACAATTGGAAAATATTAATTACGATTCGCATGGTAATTACCGCAGGAGAATTGATTAATTGTGTTATTTTCGTTGGTGCATCAGGAGCCCATAAAAAATCATTATTGAAGTTCGGACGCGTGGATTCGATATCAGCATAAAATATCAATTGTTCCCCATTCCCGACCTAGTATTGTTAAGTACACGCCGTGGCGCGTCGTTAATTGCATTTGAAAAAGAAAACGTGGAAACAACGGGCAGAGACCTGTATTCGTGATAGCGGAATAATTCATTTAAATTTGTAATTACGAGCGCGTCAGAAGGAAACGTTCAATTAAACTGTCGGATTTCGTTCGAACAGATTCAAAGCGGCTCGTTTTATTTTCCTTCTCTCTGTGATTTTTTTTTATTTTTTCGAATCCAGCGCCGCGATGAAGGAGCATAATTGGTAATACGATATGTTTGTTGTTTCGTTAACACTGCCGACAGTATAATTATGAATAAAGAGTTTTTCAGTCGCTGTGCCTTTGAATGGTCTCGATATCAGCCTCGTCTAATTAAATCATAATTAATACTCGTCCTCGGCGACGTTCTGACCCGATATCGTATCGATCTCGCACATCAAAGCTCCCCACCCCTTCATCCTCTCACCATTTTAACTACGTGCAATGGTTATGAATCAGAGGATGCCATTAGTAGCTTCGTCCAGAACGTAAATGTTTTTCAACATTAATTCTACAAGATTTCTACTTCAAACAACGGGAGCATATAGGTACAATAGAACTTCTTCCAAAATGTAAATGTTTTTCAACATTAATTCTACAAGATTTCTACTTCAAACAACGGGAGCATATAGGTACAATAGAACTTCTTCCAAAATGTAAATGTTTTTCAACATTAATTCTACAAGATTTCTACTTCAAATAACGGGAGCATATAGCTACAACTTGCACGTGTGCACTTGTGAAATCCTAGATTTTTCGTTCGCTAATTGTCTCCGGAAAAATTCGCAAAAATTCTCCCGTCACAAACGAACAATTAAATATAATTATCGCGTAAGTTCGACCTTTGCCGGGGGATGTACGGACCAGATCCACGAATCGGAAGACGCGCCATACACGGTTCGTCGAGGTCCGTCGAAACGACGACGAGCCAGGTAGAAGCCGAAAATCCGAGGAGGGAGACCGGTCCGTCGATCTTTCGTATGATCGCGATCATCGTTATCATTATCGGTGTCCGTTGTATCGGTCTTTCGAGGTCGGTCCGCTTTTCGAGGCCAGGATGCTCAGAGCATCGGTGCGCCCGTATATTTGACCACTTGTTAAATCGGCCTTCGTCCCTTGTCGGAGAATCGTATCGCGCTCGTGGCCCGAGGTCCTGCGGTAATAACTGGACGCCATTATAAAATCTCCTGAGGGAAACCAGCTAAGGGTACCTCTCCCTTTCCCCACCCAGTCTCACTCTTTCTCTCTTTCTTTCTTTCTACGGATCGTTCTCTCTCTCTCTCTCTCTCTCTCTCTCTCGTTCTCTCCACGGATTCTTCCGACTGCCCCGTCCTCGTCCTTCGATTTCTTTCTCTCTGGACTAGCCTCTCTCGGTCCCGTTCGTCCATCCCGGTCGTTACTGCCAGGATACGGATTTTCTCCGTTGACCGACGATATTTCTTTGCCGCGATTCGACTCTCGTTTTGCTCCGCGTACGTGTACCACCCCCACGCGCACCCAGACCTTACGATATTCTCAGATTTTACTCCCCATGTTTCCTAGCTCGTTTTTTATTCCCAGACGCAATCCTCCCGTGGTTCTACCCCCAACTACCCCATGCAGAAAGTCGACTCACCCCCTCAACCCTTCCGGAACCAACGGAAAGACGATTTTTACAAGCTGGCCAATCACCAATTTTTGTCAGACTCGGAGGAACCATTTCCTTCTACGAATGCAGTTGTGCAAGATTTTTGATTTATAAAATTAAACAAAAATGAGCGTTTCTGTCAAACCATCGTCCAACCAGAAGTCTGTAATAAATCATATTAACACTTCGAGTAACCCGTGCATTAAAAACCCGAGGGAAAAATAAAGTAACACGGGGTTAATTGGTCAGAGGACAGTGAATCCCGTGTTTGAAAAATTCGGCGAACGCGTGGCATATTCTGTGCGATTTCACGTGGAATGGCTAGAACGAGGGACGACAGGAAACGAGGAAAGATAAAGGAGTCGAGGGTAGTGCGGGGGAGGATACTGCAGGAGAGACAGAGAGAGAGAGAGAAAGGGATGGGCGAGGAGAGAGTCGGCGCGGGGGATGCGATTCCGCCCAATTTATAGTGGACCGGATTAAGCGGTAATCCTCTGGTACAGAACGCGTGCGGCACCGCGTAATAATGATTCGAGCGAAAATATAACAAATATACCCGCCGGCCGAAAATGTCTAAATTAGTGTGGACTCGTCTGATCCGCGAGTCGATCAGCGCAGCCTACGAGCGAATCGAGCGGATTTTGCGCGAACGAGCGGGGGTGGAGGTTGGAATTTGGTCAGTCGCGTGATTGTGTTCCCGATTCCCGTTGCCACTGGATCTTCGATCGAGTCCGCTCAATAAGGACCCGAATGAAAATTTGCACGTACTAATTTCGCCTACACCGACGCCACCGGCAACCCTGATCCCTCATTTCGTTTCCTGAAATTGTAAAGTGTCACACCGGGGTCTGGACCTCTGAAAAAATTTGTAAAAATGCTTTGAAGTCTCTATCAGCCGAGAAAATGTGAATGTTCGAAAGAAATTGGAGGAACCTGATATTTGGAATTACATTGGATCGCGGAAGTCAAAACGTATTTTCATTTTTCTTGTTAAAGATAGGTCATCTTTTGAATTCTTTTATTGAACGCCATGTTCAAATTCATTGGGGTTGGCAATAGGCTAGAAACCGAACGAAATAGGATTTTATTAACAAACCGCGAGGGCTGCAACAGTGTATGTACATTTTTCTCGGGAACAAGCAAATATTACCGAATGTACATATCTATCAATTTATCGTAACCTATGCAACAACCGTCGAGCTTTTCGAATGATTTATATTTGGGTGGCGTGTTTGCAGACTGTTGGCTCCCGCGCGGCGTACAAATTTGATTAACTTTATTTATTTAATAAAGAGGATTTGTCGACATCGCAACACGGGTTCGGCGAAAAAAATAAAATAAAAGATCGAAAGATTAAAAAAGGATTACGCCGATTCGGAATCGACGCGCAGAAATTACGCTCGACATTTGCCGTCGAATTTTTGCCGGATCGCCTGTTGTATAATCACGGATTGGCCAATTAGTGTGGGTCTTTGAGTTTCACTTTTATCTCACTATCTGTTATTTATTCATTACACAATCATTGTTTTTATCGTTGGGCGAAACGATTACGGTAAGGTGATTTCTGCGAATTTATTTTTAAGGAACTGTGAGGTGAATCTTTCTCAAATTTTTAGAATATATTGTGGCTACTTCAAAGAGTATACAGTAATTTTTTGCTGTTTATAAAGTACATTTATCAAGAGAGCTGTATCTTCGTAACTACTTCGAATTTCTGTGTGACACTTTACAGATATAATCTACAAATATGCTATTTATCGTTGACTGGGAAAGGAAAAAATCGATTAGTCGAAGCTGTTAAATCAGGCTCCGTCGTTGAAGCCGGTGTGTACGCGAGAATCCGGAGGAAGCGTTTCCAACGCAGTTCGGTTCGTCGTCGCCCCGATACTCCCCCGCTCCAAAGAAGTTAATTATCGCGACGTTTAATTATGTATTTATTTTTAGAGTCCTTTGTCGAGCTTCGAGTCCTTTACCGAGAAAAGAGTTACGCCGATTCTCGGTAACCCTTCCCTCCGCGCCATCCATTGCTAGCTGACTGCTAATGAATTTTCACCTTTTTTTGCCTTATTTGCTCATTAGTGCCTTACCCTCGCCTCGTTCTTCTTCTCCCCCGCCGCCCTCGCAGTTCTCGTAGCGTCTCCACGCTCCCTACACACCGGCCACCTTTCGTCTTCCTCCCTCGGCACTGAACGAGCACTTTTCTGCGTCCGTGGACGGTAATGGGATTCGTGTACTCGTACGCGTGCCTCTTCCACCCGACAACCAACCGGGCAGCTCCGCAATTCGTTCCCGAACTGGTTATTGACTCCTTTACAAGTGTCAATGGGAAGAAAAACTCCGCAGACCGACTCACAGTCGAATTGCTCAGAAGCGAAACACCTTCTGGAATTTTTCCCGAGGATAAGAGATTACCGAAGAACTAACGAGGCAGCTCCGCAATTCGTTCCCGAACTGGTTGACTCCTTTACAAGTGTCAATGGGAAGAAAAAGTCCGCAGACCGAGTCACAGTCGAATTGCTCAGAAGCGAAACACCTTCTGGAATTTTTCCCGAGGATAAGAGACTAGCGAACAACCAACGAGGCAGTTCCGCAATTCGTTCCGGACCTGGTTATTGACTCCTTCGCGCAGGTGTCAGTGGGAGGAAAAATTAGACCCGTTTGAAATTTTTTCTGTAGAAATGAAATGAAACACCGACTTCCTCTTTTGTACAATATTTAGCGACAGTCGACCTTAATTGAATCTGCGGCAAAAAAAGAACGTCTTGCGCGCAAAATTTTTAATCCCAGACACGACGGCGCGTTCATTACGCTCTCCCCCGCAATGATATCAATTCCTCCAACCCCCCGACTACGATCCCCATTACCGTGGGGAGCGTTCGTATTCTTCGCGGAGTTTCGAGTAGCGATCGCGAGAGCGTCCTCGTTAAGCGGCCGATCGCCGGGGTTCTCGAAGATGCGTTTTTAATGATTCTTGAAAGTTGCCGCCCACGCAGAGCCGCGCCGCGTGTCGCGTGCTCCCCCCGATTTTTGCAAGTCGCTCACGTTAACGAGCGAGTCGAAAGAGTCGAAAGCGAGTCTCGAGATCTAGCTTAAAGGGAGAGCACGGGTCGCGAAAAGAGCTCCGAGCGAAGGGTACGACATTATTAACAGTCTCTCGTTATTTATTCCTCGTTAATCCCATGCATTTATTACAAGCGACCGTGCTCTCCTCGCCGAGGGTTGGCCCTCCACGGTTTTAATGAAATTTCGTGGGATAGGTCCGTGTCTGCCGTAAACGCTGGCCTTGATGGCTGGCCAATTTTCCGAAAAATTGACCCACGCTAGAAAAGAAGTATACAAGAATCTATCATTAACGATTAGACTGCGGATCTTTATGCAAAATAAAAATGGTCTGCATCGATTGCAAGGAATAGAAACTAAATTCAACGTTATCTCTTCCCTTAATGATTTCAATTTTAAAGATTTTCCAACAATTTTGAATTTCGTCTTCTCAATTTTGCTATAAATGCATAAAGATCCACAGTCTATTAATGATAAACAGAAACGTGTTTACGTTGACGCCGAAATTGCAATCGAGAGGTACTTCGAGGCAGCCCTAGCAGCAATTCAAAGTCCATCTCCCCCACTCTTCGTCCCTCCTTTCTTCGTGAACGTTCCCGCGGTAGAAGCATAATTACTTGGCCGTTAAGACACGTTCCCTCTCTCTTTCTCACTGCAGCATGACCCACACGTAAGCTCGGACCCAGTAATGAACGGTTAGGGAACAACGACTTCTAATGGCCGAATGAAAGCAAGAGAAGCCGAGGTGGGAGGCAGACAGAAGGCGGTGCGCGCCGCGTTTCTAGCTTAAAGGTAATTTATTATCGATCGCGTTTGTAATCGCGTGTTACCTTCGCAGTGCGCCGTCTCGCTCGCTCTATCTTTCTCTCTGTTTCGTCTTTCTCCAGTGTCTCCCCCGCTTTCTGTCTCTCTATGGCGCCCTTCGGCTGACCCCTCCGGGCGAGCGCGATGAACGCGCTTAATTAGTGTGCTTAATTAATAATTCCACCGGCGGGGGCCACTCCTCTACACGGAGATGCGTGAAAACGCTCGTTATGCCTTCCTGAATTCCTCGGTCGCCGGCGCGGCTCTTTGTCAAGCTATTCGCGGGGATTCTTGGGACCAGCATGATCTTCGACCGGCGCCCTTAACACGATTGTCGCCCAACTTACCCGCTGCGACGCTGATCCTTCCAAAAACGAAAATATACTTCCACTGTGATATCAGATGATTGCACAAGTTCGTGCCCGATTTGAAAATAAAGTTCAATGGTTAAATTTTAAAGAATACAGCTTTATTCATAAAGTATATGTATAGTTTGCGAAGTCAATGAAAATCGGACACGAACTTGTGCAATCATCTAATACATAAAATTCGATACCGTCACATTGAACGTTCTACCGTTTCGTTATCTTCTCAAATGCAATTTCATTATTATTGGACTGCGGATCTTTATGCATTTATGGCTTATAAAAATTTCCAAAAAATGCTGGAGTATTAAATTCAACGGAATTTAGTACGACTTTTGTATTTATTTAGAATTTACAAATGCTATTACCAATTAAAATAGAATTTTATTTGGTACCACTTTCTTTTAATTTGTCTACAAAAATTGAAAATTGCATAAACATCCGCGGTCTCTAACTATTAAATATATAAAAATAAAATGATTTGTCAGGCTATATATCAGGCTGCCTCTTCAGCTGCGAAGTTTCCCGCGCGACGCAAGAGCGTCAGAAAAGGGGAACGCGCTCGAAAGGAGGGAAGGGAGTGGAGACCATAGACAGGTGTCTCGCGAAACTCGACTGGCGGTGTTCGGAGCGTGTCGTGAATCGTTCCGCCGCCATAAATGCCTAATACAATAATCTTTACGGTGGGATAAGAGTCGCTCATTGCGTCGGAGTTTACGTTCCGTGCCCCGTTTCCTTCTCGGCCAGCTTCCTGGCTGGTTCGTTCGCGAGAGAGCCCGCAAAGGGGGGCGGGCAGGGCACGAGAAGAAGGGGAACAACGAATGTAAATCGTGAGTTGTGGCCCGATAGAGGACGCGGCGCGGCGGCCACTTCAGCTACGGCAAACAGAGTCTTTGTTTCGAGAAGACAGCGCTCGGCTGGAATCCTGCCACAGAACATTAACCAGGCAGCCGGCATAACAGAGAACATCGTAATGTTCCGGCGTGCAGGCCGGGCCGCATAATGTGACGTAACGTAATATAATGCGACGAGAACGTCCCATTCGGGCTTGTTGCACCGTGCGCCGAAAGACCAACGGCAGAAACCACGTGGAAAGACGATGGATAAGGGTGGCCGCGACGCGCGGATCACACGCTCCACGAGCTGCTCCATGGTTACAGGACCTTCCCTGCTTGTATTCCTACATCGTTCTCCTTTTTTTTTCGTGAATCATACCGAATTTCGAACGCCCTCACGGATCGAGGCACTCCGAATACCGTCGAATTTCGAGGAAGAAACAACGGGACATAAAATGTTTATCGCTCACCGATTTGCACAAGTTTTGGGACACAATTGTTGAAAATCTTCAATCCAACTATTTTTTGATCATTTATTTGCATCCTGGAAAAATGGTATATTTCGAATTTTTCCTCAGCCAAACGGCTGGACAGAATATTTTAATTTTTTTTATAGTATCTGTACAATATTACGGAGTACCCACATGGCAAATTTTAACCTTCTGCAATTTTTTATTCAGAAGTTATAAATTGATTAGTGAGGGTCCTTCCAGATCCAGACAGTTCCAAGGTCTCGGATGGCAATATACGCGAATATTCGAGCGATTCTCCGTCATTCTTGGTGATGTAAATGCGATGTAAATATTGTTGTTACCTCGGCTATTTCGATTGTACTGCGGTCTAGAGGATTTGTGGTATGAAAGTTGTAGGATAAGAGTAAGCCGTCCCCGTCAGTAAGGATTTTTCTGTAAATGGAAGCTTACTTTCCCGGAATGATACGGTTCCTTTATGAGGTAGTAAAAGCACCTTACGTGAAACACTCTGTATATTAAAAGGACCGGCTGTGGTTAGGTTGTCTGGCTCCCTTTAATTCGTTGGTTATTTGAGACGTAACAACATACCGAATAATGGTTCTACACGAAGATTAGCGGCGTTCGGGTTGAACTCGATGCTTCGTAATAGCAAAGTGAAAGGAAAATTTATGTGTTCGGCAGGAAACACGCGAGACCTTTGCTTTATTCTTCGACGGAACCGTTGAGCATCGCGGGCGACTATGTTTTCATTTTGTTTCACATCATATAAAATCTATATTTACCCCACATTAGACTAATTTTTAGGGACTACGATTTTACTATTTATCATAACAACTACTTTTTTAATTCATTGAAGTCCCACAGGCTTTATTGAAAGTTCGTTTATTATTCTGAGCAAAGTGTGCGATCTGCCACAGGGAAAACACAATTCCTCATCGAAATAATCTTCGAAAGCTACACAACCGAGCCAAACAATTTGCAATGGATAACCAGAGTAGCCGAAGATCAATAATTCAGTTTCTCAGACGAGTCGCCGATACTTCTCAGCGTATTTTGGCCCCACCAACGAAAACATTCATCGACTGTGGACTTTCCGGCTAAAAATGTCGGAACTTCCTCGAAAGAGGACACCAAGACGAACAATAGGAATCACTTTCCATTCAATTACGGAATGTAACCCCGATTCGGGGCAAGGAAGCTTTTCCAGGACGAGATTCCTTCGACCCCAATAATCGTTTTCCCAACCCCATCTTCGTAGCTTGTTTGGCTCCGCGTGGGCATCGATACTCGTCATTTTCCCTCGGAAATTCTGAAAAAGTCAAATTATAAATCTACTAACTTTTGCGAAATAAAGCTCGATGCCGAAAAGTCTGAACTCGAAACTGTATTAAGGAATGTAGAATCTAGCGAAAGAAACAATAAGGTGTCCGACGACTTCGATTTCTGCGAAACATTTTTAAAAACAAACTTTTGTCGGACTGAATTGATGATTCACGATCAGGATTGAGCAACGGTTCAATTTTAATCAGAACAAGGAGGAACACGGAACAGCAGTGGAAAGATCATCAATAGACTGCGGATTTTATGCATTTCTTATAATTTCTGACGATAAAAACATTTGAAGAATTTAAATGTACTACTATATTATGTTTAATCTATTGAACATATTCAGCAAAAATTTAAATATTTATTTCACCGCCACAACTTTTTAAACAAAAAGTGCGGTCCGTTGTCAGTCACTGTTCTCTCGAGCGACTGTCTTTGCCATGGCCCAAATACACGGCCCCGCCCTCGTAATCCTTTCCGCAATACCGGGGCGCGTTCGCGGCAATTTTATTTCGATTCTGGCCGGGCTGCGGAGTGGAGGCTGGCCCGGCCATATAATAAAGGCAGCCTGGAAACAATATAAAACAATAAAGGGTTCTTACCATAACCGCGCGGTTGAGCCGGCACGATATTGTATCCGGCGGAGGCGGTAGAGAGAGAGAGAGAGAGAGCGAGCGAGAGAAGCGAGAGAGAAGAGGGAACCTGGTTGGGGGTGGCCGAGTCCCGGGCACCCACGCAAGAGACGTACATACGTACACGGTGATACGAGAAACGGTTGGGGGTGGCCGGGTCAGTTGTCTAATATATGTGATAATAACTTCGAGCAGGGAATCGAACCCGACCGCCTGCGAATCTCGGATCTGCATATATGGATTGCTAGTTCCAACCCCTTCCAACCCCATTCAATCAGCTAGACCCACGACGTGGATGCTGCTATTTCTTTCCAGGCGCGTCTACGTGCGTTTATGAAAGTTTATTGCGCGTTCTCGAGTTCGAATCCTGGGTTCAGGTGGTGAGGGAGCGACTGGAAATAGACTGAATGTACGAAAATAATTAAGTAAGGGTGGTATGAATTTCTGATGATAACCAATTTGTGTGGCTCTTGTAAATGTGTTGTCGCCAGCAGCAGGGATGCGGACATAATTTGAAATACTTTTTGTGCGGGATGCGCCTTATCATTTCTCGATAATGCAAAGATGGGATTTTTCAGTAGTCAAGTGTGCTAGATAAAAGATCAATCTAAGTCGCGATCGCCCTCAAAAGTCCTATTTTTTCGTTTACGAGGCGTAATTTGTTTTATTCAGAAGCATGTAGCTGTCGCAGCTTTATGAAAATAATTATGATTCTGAATAATGCAAATCACGCTTCTTAATCGAAAAAAATAGGACTACCGCCTTAAGCAAAATATACTAGCTTTTCCAAATACTGACGGAAATCTTGGCGAGCCCGGCAGCTGCTCTGGCCAATAAGCACTGCCCGGGTGGTTTTCGACGAAATAGACCCTCGTGTTCCTAATCAAAACGGCAGCAGTGCCATTTTCGCGACTCGCGAAGCTCGGTAGCATCGCCGTTAAACGATTCCCCGAGCAGGTTACGGTGAGTTATGTTTAAGTAGTGGCGCGCGTTGCAGTTTGTATTTATTAAAGCCATTTGATATTGCGCTGAGGGCGCGCGAACGTGGACGATAAACGGCGAGGAAACGTGAAATTGACAATAAACGCGCGAGAGAAAGAGAGAGAGAGGGAGAGAGAGAAAGCAGGCGCGCGGGCCCCTGTTGTTGCGATCATTGTTTGCTTGATGCGCTGCCATAACGTAACGTAAACTGGGCGAGAAGTGGTTCCCCGAAAAATGACAATGATTATCGAACATTTTAATTACAATATTTACACGCCTATCAACACGGACAAAGCTGTTTGTTCGCGGCACGCTTGTCCGAGGCAAATGGACGATTACACGTCGATTATCACTCGCTCGCTTGCCTCGTTGTCGTTGATGGAGCGCGAACATTCCGCCGTCCCCCTCTGCCGTTCCCCCTACTCACCCTCCACGCTGTCGAAACTATACCGTTGTTAATGGAATAAGATAGCGCGTGAAATAACAGCCGCGGCAAATTCGCTCGCGGAACAAACCGTTCATCAATTCCGATTGAAGTATTGCGAGCGAACGCCCGGCACAGGCCACCGAAGGATAGTAATAGGGGTTGTAAAAGGGTGGCGGGATAAATGCCGGGGCTCATCTGCCGCGATGTGGCATTTCGAACTTGCAACCCCCGAAGAGCTCTCTCAAGATTAGTTGGAAGTGGCTGACATTATTTTATCGGAGCAACGAAAACGTTCACTGTTTATTCAGATTTCTAGCAATCTTGATCACGATACAGGTCCTAAGAAATATATTTATTGAACTATTTACTTGCATAATTCAAGACCTGGGAAAATGATAGAACATGTAGCCGTGCTATTAAATATCAATAGTATCATGGCGAGTTCGAGTGGGTGTATGTATTGGTTTAAAACGATTTAGAAGTGGTTGGATTTGATATCAAATTATTTCGCGTACCGGAAACTCGATACAAAAGTTCGTGGATCTCCGAAACCCGATACAGGCGAACCTACATCCTTCGAACCCATTACCTCGGACTCGAGAAACTTCATAGAAGCTGCTTTGAACTCAAGACTGCTGGTCAAAGTCATCTCGAGTATAAGGAACTCGATAGAGAACGCGAGAGGGAAATAGTTTTTAAAGACTTTTAAGTGACCATAATAGAGACTCTATGGATTAGAAGCGTTCGGCGAAGCCTGAAGAATCAGTGCCAAATTCTACGCCTTGAAAATTGAGGGTATCGGGTGCAGCAAGTCAGAGGTCAACAGGATTGGTTTGCACATGTTCAGAATCAACTGCATTGTGCTCGATCGAACCGTCGTTATCTGTATCGAATTTCTCGGGTTTTGTATGTAGGTACATACTGTATTGCGTTCCACGAGTTCGAAATTTTCTGTGGCGCACGGACATAGAATCGCCAATATTGAACTAGCTGTTCATATTAACTTGTTCTCCCTTGGACAAATCAACACAAATCAACGAGAAAATGCTCCATCTAGTGAAACGACAAAAAAGTCCTCGATTAGAAAATATATCCTAAAATGTATTTGTTACATATTTCTGTATTACGTGTCTCTGGAAGATTACTAGTGTATTTTAAGGATCATATGTGATTTACTTTTATTACACGCTTTTATCTTCAATTTTCTAAAAATATAAGCGTCAACTTAAATACCGGCGCGAGTGTAAATTGCGGATAATTGAACCGATCGAGTCGGCTTTTCTCATAAATCGTACTTTTCGAAGTTAGCGCAATAACGATGCAAGATTATCACAATGGGTGATTGGACTTAACCGGTGCCAGTGCCAAAGTGTTCAATTCCAGAGACATGCCCGCAGCCATCGATCGGCAAATAGCTGTTCGAAACGCGGCATAATCGAGGGTCCCGAATCCGTGGAAAAGAAAGGACCACAAAACAAATAGCAGCTTATTTCCCTCGGATTTCTTCCGGTGGGGGGATCGATCGGCAATCGTGGATCGGCAATCGACGCGTCCCGCGTGTCTTCCGTCTGTAACCGCAACGCGATCATGCTCGGGCTCGCGATACCACGCGAAAATCGCACGCACACGCGTGCGCCAGCTCCGCACGCATCCCCGTATTTACCTTGCGGTTTCAATCGTAGCTTATTTAAATAGAAATCACACGCGGCTCGGCCGATCCAGCGACGATTATCGCCTCAGCCGATCTTCGAAGCATGCGCCTCGAAGACTTTCGATCTTGAAACCCTAAATGGGCTTACCGAGACAGTTATCTTTTGCATCATAATTGCGGCGAAGTGTGATTCGGTGGCGCGACTCGCAGCAGATCGGGACGGTCAGATGAGCACCACTGTTCCCGAGCCCTTTGTGCTTACGGATAACGATCATTATGCGATCGTAATGGCGCGAGATTGTCGGTCTATACTCGGGTCCACTCGTGTAAAGCCACCACACCCGGCCCATACGGCCGTGTTGTAAACCCACCTTCATCGCCGCGATGTATCAATTTCTCAGAAGACACGATCGCCGGATATAATAATCTGCGAGGCTCGATCGATCGGTATCGATCCGGCAACCTGCACGATATTGCACGAGGTGACGCGGCGAAACGATCCTGCAATCATCTCGATGCACTCTGCTTGGATTCGGTGCACTCGATTTTTCCAATCGATCCTCGGTTTTTCAGTCAATGCAGATCAGTCACGAGAGAATGAATTTCTTCGATTCAGCTGAAGATCTTGGTACAAGGACTGAATGTATTGTACATTTTTTAATAAAATCGTACTTGTTGAAGACAATTTTAGTTTCATATATCGTTGATTGCAAATTAAAATTTGGATTTCATTTTATGGATTTTACTTCCATAAAAATCCACAGTTTAGTTACTCATCGGTACAAAATGTGAATTAAAAAATTGTATCGAGTGGATTCGAATCTTTATGCACTTATGGCTTCTGAATATGTTCAAAAAAGTATTTATTTCAGATCTGCAAATGCTATTCACACTGGGAATGAGATTCTATTTTATTCCACTTTCTTAAAATTCGTCTGCAAAATTTGTGAATTGCATATAGTCCAGTCAACGAAAAGTTGTAGAGGGAAATGGAAGGAACACAATTTTTAACTTTGGGACTTTGTTTGCACAAGTTAGGAGGTAAACATACTGAAAGTCCCCACTTCTAGAAGATGAGCGGGGTGCAGGGGGGCACGTAGAAGGTCCCCCTTTTCGGTTTTCCGTTTATATCTCGGAAACTATGCGTCCTAGCGATAAGACCATCCAATACAAAATTAAAGCTGAATGTAGTCAATCTTATGGCACATTTTGTCAGCTTTAATTTTGTACAGAATGGTCTTATCGCTAGGACGCATAGTTTCCGAGATATAAGTCCCTGCACCCCGCTTACCTAGGAGTGGGGACTTTTAGTATGTTTACCTCCTAACTAGTCCAAACAAAGTCCCAAAGTTAAAAATTGTGTTCCTTCCATTTCCCTGTAGAGTAATAACTAGGCTAATAAACATCCGGTGTCTAGTGATGGGAATGCAGGCGAGAAATAACTAAATTTTGTATTTCTCTAATATTTGTAACGTTGAGCAGATATCGGAAAAGAGTGTTTTCATTTCCACAGACTTTTTGCGGAGGAAGAATTAATGACTGGCAACAATGGAATGTTCCGTGCAGAGAGTGCAACTACACACGCTAATATAGAGCGCAGCTCCAAAACATGAACTTTGTGTTCTAATAACGTTTAATTTACTTTGACTGAATCCGAATCGTCGTAAATTATACGGGATTGCTGGCTGCGTAGCTCGCGGTTGAAAGCGGCATTCCAACGTCTAAATCAACGCGTGTGTTCGGATACAACTGCACGCTCAAAGATGCGTTTCCGCCGTTGGATGCGATCGATAACGACGCGAATGCACGTATATGTATACATCCAACAGCTGCGTAAATTTCCTAGCGGACGATAAAACTCCCCCATTCATGGAGAATTACGAACCAGGTTACAATGTCTCCGCCGCCATTTCTGTCGTCGGATTTGTAAACATTATGCTGTCCAAATCTTTCTCCAAACATGCTGAACTCGAACGTAAATCTCCCACCAGTTGCAAACTAATTCTTACTACAGTAATCGCTCCTTCGTTGTCCTGAATCGTGGGCACGATCGTTGTCCAGTGCCTACCCACTCCACTGCCTGTCAACGAGAGGATTAGGCCTGCGTGGATCTGGTCGCCAGATGTGTCCCAGGACTGTCTAGACCCGCGCAGAACGGAGAACAATAGGAAAGGAATATGGCAAGGGAATAAGGAGTTTTTTTAAAGCCAGACAGTTGACTGCTTTTGACTGCGAATGCTTCTTTTGTCATTTAACTAGCCGTTTCACTAAAGACGCAGTCGTAAATCAAAAATAGTGTCCGGGCACGGTCGTTGTCCGCTCAAACCCCCGGCCTTTGGACAACGAAGGAGCTTTTACTGTAATAATTTAGCAACAAACGTGATGTCTCGAGACACGTTTACAAAAATTAATTGACCCCTTGCCCTACGATATCGTGTCAGACTCGTGATGAAGATTCAGAACCGAGTCTAATATGTTATTAATTTCCTTTAATAAAATTCCTTTCAGTTTTGTTAATCTACAACTATTAGAGAATATACATATAGGCATACAAGAGATATAAATTTTCTCCTGTTTTAGGAAATTACGATCTACAAAAAAGTTCTAATCACTGAAACCGTAAAATAAATCGTAGGGCAAAGGGTTAATTTAGGAAATTAAAATACTGTGAGCATTCAATTTAGATATATTCCATATTGTACGATACTTCTAAAATAACGTCCAAAAAATGTACTATTTCATTTTTCTGAGCACTAACTATAAAAGATCTGTCCGACCAGCAGCCATTGCACAAATAATCTCCAATAGAGACTCCGTCCTTGAATCTGACGGACACTGCGATTTATTCAAATCTCCTCAGCAACCTCATCGTCCAGTTCCAATAGCCGACACGATAAATGACGTTCCAAAAAATGAAGACATTACAGAAGCTGGAGTGACGGAGAGGGAGCTAGGGACAAGGGGCAACGTTGTAGGCGTAAACTTCATTTAGCGAAGTGAAGTACATACGCGGCTCGAAGACGAATCGCGGCGTTCCTCTCCGCGGACGAGCTGCAAAAAGCAAAAGTTCCTCGTGGCGTGACCTCGATTAAGGCCGTTCCTTTCGCGTTGGCAATCTTCTCGAGGTCAAGCCCGATGTCCATCGACGGGGGCACAGCTAGTTAATTCGCGACGCCGGGGCATCATGGGGACCCCACGTGACACGCCGCACAATGCTTCAGAATGTGACTCGAGCGTGGCGGGGTACGGGACCCCCCTCAGCAAAAAGTTAATTCATTTTCTGCGTTTTTACCCCGATACCGGAATAGTAGTTCCCAGGGGCTCTCATTTCCCTGCTGGTTTCCCGTTTATTATTTTCGCATAAGAATTATTTTCGACGACGAAACAATACTTGGAAGGTTATAATGGTATTTTAAGTCTTTTAATGTTTTTACTGTTTTAAATTACACACCTACTTATTTTTGCCACAAATGCATAAAATCCGCTGTCTAGTAATAACAAATCGACGCAATGCCATCTCTATACGAAAAACGAAATTACTTTCCTAGCGAACTAATACTTTGTTTAGCTAGCCCTTTATTTTTCTGCTGCAAAAAGATTTGAGATTTTGTCAATCGACTGCCACACAACTATCGATAAAATCATGATTGAACAAACAAGATTTCTTATACCTTTTCATTTTTACGTCTCTGTTCAACGTCGGGGGAGGGAAATGCTCGCTCGCATGATCGACGATTCCTCAATTTCGCGTGAACCGACGAAGAACGAGCGATCGTCATTAACCGCGGCGCGTTTGTTTCGCCACGGACATTTACGCGTTGTCAGAAAATTGTACACTGTCGCGCGACATCGAATAATGGATCGTGTTACCTGTAAATTCGATTAATTCTCACGAGCGCCGCTTCCGTTGTGTTTTATTCGCGCTTGTGTTTCCCCGGCCTCGTGTGTTACGCGAGAGCTGTATTATCAATCTTACAAATTAATCTGACATTCAATGAATTTCCGTCGCGATTTTAACGTGATCATCGAGCTCCGCTGACAAGTCACAACTCGCCGAACACGTATTGTCGGATTTGTTTGAACACAGTATTCATTGGCGCGGGAATAACAAACTTCGCTAGATAAGATACTATTATTCAATGGAAGACACAGAAGTCTCAGACTCAATGGAGAAGTTAGAACAATTAGTTTGCAGTGGTTCTAAACGTTGTTAGTGGTTCGAGTAAACATGCATGGATGTTTACAGCGAGAGCATTCGAAGTTGTAATAAATATTTCGAACGGAAAGCCGGTGGTCTGGCAGTGGCGGTAATAGCACTTTAATAGCGTCGAGGCCTATCATTTTCTAAATGAATTTCGCCGGGGTCTGCGATGCGTCATAGTTTCGAGTTTCGTGCGCCATAAGGTGCGAGGGACCGAAAACGCAGGTGTAGCCGACAGATGGTATCGGTGCTGTCGGTCGATTGAAGTTTACGGGGAATTGTTAATTCCATTATACGCGGCGTCGACGTCTTAATGAAGTATGATAATTGAATCGGTGTTACGAGGCTCGCACGTTGATCTCGGATCAAGCGGAAGGGTATCATCGATTTTGAAATACTATCGGTCATATACAAAGGAAAGTCGTAATCGTCTCGATGATACAGAATATTCGAGACGATTATTGCCGAGAGCTTTTGTCGGGCGAAATCACGCGATGAATGGAATAATAAACAGCGCGGAGTGGGGAGGTTGGAGAAAGAGCGGTAGAGGGGTGGGAGAGAGAAAGAGAGGAGAAAAGAGGGTGGCTCGGCCGGAAGGAAGGAAACGCGGCTCCTTCTGGCTGCTTAAAAATCCCAAAGAGTAAAGCAAACCGTAAACAGCCACATTAATTCAACGATATGGCCCTTAAAATGCGCCCGCGTGGGAATGGAGTGCGGTACTAATTAAAATCTCGAGCATAAACTCGCGATTCAAACGCGTACAACGAAGAAGGCGGGAAAAGACTTTTGATCGGCCTCCCTTCGTCCTTCGTTACGCGAAATGAGGGGCAAGCATACACTGCGGCCCACACCCTTTGTTTTCCGAATGCAAATAAGTAGCCCTCCGCCACTCGTCTCCCTCGTTCACCCCTATCTTTCCATCTCTCTCGCGGCGTAGCGAGCTCCTGTCTCTCGTTCTGGAACACCCTCTCGTTTCCTGGCACCCTCTCTCGCGCGTCTTTCCTTCTCTCTCGCTCTATCTCCCTCCACAGTCTCCCTCCAGTGCCCCCTGCCCGTTCCTCCCCCTCGTCGTGAATACACTCGGCACTCTCACACCGCGAAACGCACAACAGGCCGCATGCATATTCATACGTGGGCCACGGCTATGTGTGCACGAGAGGTTATTAATTAACCGGAAGCCTAATCAAGGCTCGTAGTCGAAGAGGGTAGCAGTCGCTCCGCATCGTTGAAACCCCTTCGAAATTGCGAAGCCACCGTGCAGGTGACGCGCTCTGTGTTTGATCGACTCGGACGGGGACAGATATGCGAGGCAGCGCCTGTTTGCCCTGCCGATCCACGATCGACGATTTTTGACTCGACGAGAACCAGGGATTATGCTGTTCCGCTGACAGAATCGCTACTGGAAATTTCCAAGATTCGAGAGAAACTCGGAAACGTACATCGGTTAATATTTTTACTATTTTCATATGCAAGACGACGCTGTATTTTCTGCGGAAAATGGTGTAGAGCGTAGAAGTACGGGGGTGCAGCGATTGGCATTTTCCGTAATAAATTTCCGTGGGGTTACAGGTTCGCGGGGCTCGGTTGGTCCAATTAAGAGCGGGCGGTGCGATCGGATGAATCAGGGTTGCCGAATTCCTGCTTTCCAATCGGGCCGATTGGTCGTGGCATTATTTCGATCGATTAGAAAGCGAGGCTTCGGCCCGGTCCGGGTGCAGGTTCGGCGGCGAGGCATGGCGCGGGGGTGGTTGCGCGGCTCTTTCCCGTGTAATCCGATGGATTAGTCAATTATGTATACCGGTTGCGTCTCCGTGCATTCTGGGACAGGTCACTCCGGATGAGCAAACACACACCGGGGAAGAAGAGCACAACGCCCGGTAAAGGATCGTGCCGATTCGCGGGACGACCAGCACAGGATGAGAGGTTGAAATGGGGGTGGTTGTGAGGTGGTGGATAGAGGGGATTGGGGGGTGAATCGACGCGTGGAAGGGTGGCGAAGAGGGGTAGACTAGTCGGGGGTGGGTGAACGGGAAGGGGCGCGGAGGGGGTGGGGGGCCAGCGAGTAAGGGGTTAGGGAGCAGGGGAGGAAAAACCAAATGAAAAAGAGCCTTTGTGTTTGGGATTCCTGCGCAGCGAGAGAGAGTCGAGGGACCGAGAACGAACCGGGAGGGATGCAACTGCAATTTGTACCTCTTACTGTCCGCGGGAAGAATAGGTATTGTCTTGCAGGAGAGAAACGAATTGAGCTTCTATGAAGCCCGGCGTGCGAATGGGAATCGATATTTTTAATTTCAGTAGAAGCCAAACATCTACCGACTCGCTCCTCCGACTGCCGCGGCCATCTTCCGCCCACCGACCGCCACCCCCTGACACACGTGACCGTGTACATAACACTCGCGTTCCCGCTTAGGGCACCCCGTGTTGCTGCCACAAACTTCGATGTTACGTGTTGCATCATTTTATCAAGTAATTTCATTCTGCTCGCAAACAATGATCAGCAGGTGCATTTACCTCGTTACTAGGACGCTCGAATACCTCCAAGATTTCGATTTACGGTCGAATCCTCCACGGAAACAACTCCGCGTCTTTTCAAAACCTGCTGTGTCGCAAAGGGTTAATTCGCCGGCCCCGCGGAACAATCGGATCGTTTCGATTAAGAGTGCCTTGATGACTTCGCCTTTTCAGAGACCGGGGTTTTTCTTTCCACGTTTTGTAAACGGTCCCACGGATAATGCCGAGTTCCCCCCCTCTCTCTCTCTCTCCTCTGGTGCACTCCGCCCCCGCACAGTTCCACGCTGCACCGTTGCATCGTACTGATTGCTCTCCGCTGCGCTCTCTCAGCGGAGAAAGTTAAGCAAATTGCGAATGAATGTTCGCAATTTAAGGTCAATTGGAGTTCCAGCTTCATTGAAATATGGGACAATTTCGTCTCGTTTCGCTGCAGCTCCCGATATTAAGAAACTCGTGGGGGAGCGGCGGGTGGAGGCGGTGACGGGGAACGCGTTTCCCTTTCTTCGGCAGTTCATAATGGAATTACTCCCGGCGGAATTGCGCTTATTGCAGTAACTCGTTTCGTTCGCGCGTTTAAGTGTAGATTAAGCAATTGTGTCCCGAGGAATTACACCGAAACGTTTGCGTTAATCGAGTCCCCCCGTAATGAGCGTCTAATGCATCGCAGTTGCGAGCGAACTGCGCCTCCACCTTTTCGACGATGCCCCGCACCCTGCACTGCAGAAATCTTCAACAATATTTAGCAGAGAACCTCTTCGATTACACACACTGTTCTCATCGATTTCAGTTCCCTGCATTGCTACATTTCCAACGATTCCCTAGTTCAAAGTTGAGGATTCGCTAATATTTCAGTAATAGGAAGTCGCCTAGGATTGTTGCCAATGAGAATAGAATGCAGTTTCCGTTCTCTAAAGCATTGCAGCTGCAAATATACGAAACAAGATACGCGTATAAACAATTGCGCAGGCCACTAATTTTTAACGCTGAAACACAGCTTCGATCTCAAGGCGCGTCAATATTTGATCGATATTTTTCTCTTCGCCGATATCTCGAAGGTGAAGATAGCAATTCCTCGAACTGCAAGATACAAGGCTGACTCTAACAATCCATATTACAATCGTAATAATACCGCAAGATCAATGTAGCAAACGTAAAATGTCCGCAAGAAAGAAATATACCCGAGAATTTTTATTTTACTCCCAGCTTCGTGGATCGTCGGAACTAAGAAATCGTAGATGATTTTTTTGGGCCATTAAGTTCTTGTTTGGTTTATTCCGGGAGTTTCCTGAAACACTCCGAGAGAGTCCAAGAAACTCCTACGACTTGTTCCAAAGTCCCGGAATCCAAGAGAAGAAGTAAAACTGATCCCGAACGTCTTCAACTACGAAAGAGAAGAAGATACTTATCAGGTCGCCGATAAAACGTTTACTTTTCGCTGAAATATTCAATGCCTCGCAAACATTTTCTACCCAACTTATACTTTATATGTTCGGTCGTGAAAATATGTCACGAAGAAGGAACGTTCGATTCAAATTCGTTTCGTAGTGATCGAGAAATTCTTAGCTCAGCTTCTGAGCACGACGCTGCTCGATGGCGAGCAAGCAATAGATAGCGGCTAAACGTTTACGACAGGAATCGACCTAATGTACATGTTTGCCAGAAGTATCGAGATATCTACCCCTCTATCCTTCGATCTCACGATGATAAGACATTGTACATCATCCGACGCCTTGTCCCTGCGGAGGACAAGCTGATAAGCCCGAAAACTTGCTCGCCGGTAGTAATACGGAACGAGGGGTCAAGGCTTCGCTTACATTAGCCAGATGGACCCAAGCCTTCGAGCCAGGCTCTGAACCAATTTTTATTGCCTCTTAACGAGAACAATTTTAAATTCTTTTCTTTCCGAAACTACAGAAAAAATTCAGCGTAGACGTCCATATAAAAATTGGTCAGTTTCGCGCAATCTCTAGATTTGATGGAGTTATAACAAAAATGAATTGGTGTAGTCTGAAGCAATCGAACAAAGTGTCAAACCTATTTTGATTCCGAAAATATTTAAAGATCCAGAGGAGGGGATCTGAGTCTATCTTGAGCGTCGGATCGAATCATCTCGTTTCGTGGTTCAGATGCGAAAGGGCAGAGTTCGTTTGGAGAATCCAAGCCGAAAGAGAGATAAAGATTGAGGGAGGGCGGAAAACAAGGAGTACACAGGTTCAATAGGGCGAGGCACGAACGGCGCCGGGATGATTTCATTCCCCATAACTGACCGTTCCCCCGGGATTATTATTTTTTCATCAAGCCCCGAAAGGAGGGAACAAGGGTGGGGCGAAGAGAGGGGGGGGGGGGCAGGGTTTCGGCCGAGGGTCCAGACGAACGGACCACCCCAAGAAATTGCATCTCCAGGGCCAGCGGTCACCCCTCCCACTGCCGCCGACCTTCGCGAAATATATACGAGCCGGCAAATTGAAAACTAGCGATCGGCCCGCCTGAATAAAATATCGTTTAAATTTATCGTAACACCTGGTATATCGGAACTCGACCACGCTCTACCCCCGGCTGAGTGCCTACGTTATATCGACGCTTTCTCAGACCACGATTGCACTCGAAACGTGACGGCGAGAACCTGACGCACGCCCACGCCTTTTTAGGATACTTGCCGAAATTCTGCGAGGCGCGGTTCTTCCGATTTAAGGGGGGTAGACTCGTTTTTCCAGGATTCTTATTTCTTGACAATACAAAGGAGGAGCTCAGTGTGCGTTCGAGCTCCGTGCGGTGTTTACAAAGTTGCTACGTATTATTATACTATAATGTTTGTTTACCAAGCTAAAGAACAGTCGCACCGAGATTCTCCGTCGAACCTTTATCTTTGACATTTTACATTTCGGGTCACTAACAATTCCTACACGAAATACAGACGCATTAAGACTATAATGATCGGCTCTGCACCGATTAATAGTTACAATAAATTCTCGTGAGAGACGTTCGTGTTTAAACCATGTACGTGTAAACCTTTCAGTATAATAATGGTTGAAAAATATTTTCCCTTTCATCAAGCCTTGCTAGTGAATTAACATACTTCCATTTGACAATATAAAGACGAGGCTGTTATTTTGTGTACACCAAGTGCTCAATAGGTGTTCTGTCAACACGGCTAAGTGCACGATAAGGATACTGTGTACACAGGTGTAGATCTGTGAATTCTTTGTTGAGGAGAAGGTTGTACACTGTGTCCATTCTTGTAGTCCAAGATCTACCAACGAGGATACAATACGGAATTGTCTTTGAAAACACAATTATCAAATTCAAGGAATCCGGACTATTATCTCGTGGAAATGATTCTGTCCTTCCCGGATCGAATAGCTGACGCCGCGCCGCGCCGCGCCGCGCCGGTGTCGTTATGCGCACCAATAACGACATTATCGCCGAGCATCAACGTCGTTTATCCAAAAGTGAAAGTGTACCTTCGAACCATGACATTCGCGGCGCGGATGGGACGAGGAACGCTTAAGGATACCCTCGGCTAAGTAAATTATTAAACGATATTACACCCGGTACCCAGCCATTATACCTTAAACGCCGAACCCACATAATACCATTCTTATTTCCGTCATTACCCGCAATTTGATATCGATCTTTCCATCAGCCTGTATACTGTGGCCACCTAAGGGCTAAATTTACTTCAAGGCTGCCGTATATAGAGGTGCCTGATATGCGATGACCGTGATCTCTCAATGCGATACGCGTCAGCATCAAATATTCAACGGGGATACGTCTCCCCTTCGTTAATCGATCGGCACCTTAAGTGACTTCGTTTTCAATCATACTATTCTGAAACATCCGCCTCTACGAATAAATCAGCTAGCTTGAAAAAGTACTACTTCAAATTTTTAAGTACGACTTCGAAAAAGGAGGGGGTTACTCAATTCGATCTGTACGTGCCTTTTTTTCTATGTATGTTCACCGATTACGCCGAGATGGATGGACCAACCGGAACGAAACCTTTTGCATTTTGTAGAGTATGTCTACCGATTGGTCCCGTGAAAACAAATTTTGAATTTTTCCATTCTTTGCGGTTTTTATTGCAAATAACCATTATTAGTCTTATAATTCGGTCTCATGATCGAAAAACCACCCTACGGTGTTCGACAAATTTTGCTCGTTCCACTAAAAAGTGTGAAATGGAAAAATTGTATAAAAAAAAAATTAAACCGACTTTCTAACAGACATTTTTGAAGGTTCGACAGAAAAATTATCTGCACGACGTCTCTTTTTATTTTCATTTTACAAATATAATTGAGCAAGTGTTGAGATGACTTTGACACCTGCTATAAAATGCATTTTATTTACAAGAAAAGAATGGTCGAAGGTTAATTGCCCCAGACACGATTTTATTAAAGACAGTTTAATAAACGCGATCCTTCGTTGCACTGCAGATTCTTTCTCCTCCGCGGGAGAAGAAAATTACACCGGCAACGAGAGAAATGGAGAAAGAGAGAGAGGGAGGGAGAATGAAGGAGTGAGTGCAATAAATTAAATCAGATTTTCAATCTTACGAGGCACACGCGTGTGTCCTGACCTCGGCTCGCGGTCGCGAACGAGAAGACCGTGAACAGAAACGCGGTGCTCAACGAGGCCGTGCTCGTTGAATCACCGGCATTAACCGACGCCGTACAATATAACACGCTCATTAAGAAAACACATATCATTTATGGGGAATATATTACAAAATTACGCGAAAACGAGTAATTATCGGGCTCCGTTCGCAAATAATATTCGGACCGAGGAAACGGAATCGCGAAACGAAACCTGTCTACGTTAAAATAGTGCGTAGAAAGGTTTCCTAGAAATTTCCCGTCGGTTAAAATTGCATTCTTATCTGAGCTTGTAACAAAGATTTCAAAAATACGTTTTTTAAATTCATGTGAGAAGTAAACATTTTTTCCTACGTGTAGGTAGGAATTGGCTGCATACTTTATTCACAAGCATTATCTTCAAAGTAGTAATGGTAGTTTCTTCGGTGAATTCTTTCGAACAGCACGTTCATGTTTTTAAAATTTCCGCTTATCCGACGGAAACGGGCATTGTGGATCGAACAGATAAGACGACCGAGTAAATAGAATCTGAATATGAGGGTGACTATCCTTTTCGTGCGCAGGTCTATGTGAACGTCGCGATTGAAAAATGAACGCGTAGAATGCTGAGGATATGTGGACGTAATCGAGGTCAGCTGGTTTCTTGAAAGAAGAGATAAAAGTGTTATGTATGCAACAATATATAGGGTGGTTAAAAAGTTGTGCTGGAAATTTCGTATTCCACACCTCCTTACGCGGCGACGTACTGCAATTATAGCGCAGTCCTGAAATTATTTTTATTGACTCTCATTGGAACACTAAACGATTAGAAAAACTGTTTCAATACAAAAAAGTCATCAAGGGATGCAATCAATTTTTATTTTACTCTTGCTTTCCACAATCAATCCAAAACATTTTTATTTCTAACGACCACATCATAAGTCTGTTCGCAGATCCATCAAGCCCGAAAGAATCGTGCGAGTGTCTTCGCCGGGTTGGGCACCGCTTCAAGGAGTATGTGTCGGGGGTGGTTATTTTAATTACTGTCCGGCGGCTTTAAATTAAAGAGCCGGGTTATTCCGGTGCCGACCAACCCCTCTACTCTTCCTTCTGCTTCGGTGACTGGTAAGCACATAGCCTCCCTCGTCGGGGCGGGCTGCTCTCTTCTATCTTTCTCTTTCGTGTAGGAAAGGCCCTCAGTCCGGCCACCACCCCGAGTCTCTTCTTCTTCTCTTCGTTAGGTAACTCACCGTGCGTGGACCGACATTACGGCCGCCATTCTTTACACCCGGCCAAGTGGCGAGGTTATGTTTGACGCTAACCGGGTAACCGCGCTAAATTGTCTAAACTGCGCCAGATTAAGCGAGGCTGCCCTGGCCGTTCAAACACCGGGGTGCGCCGGCACCCCTTCTGTCCAGAAATTAACCAACCCTCAACCCTTAGCCCCCCCGTGTCGGCTCTGGGCAAGTCACGAAGAATTCCAGGAATTGTTTCATTTCGCTGCGAACGGACCGGAGAGGCCGAACAGCGTGGATGCACGTTTTCAAGGAGTCCGTCCGTGGATCCGCTGTATTTTACGCGGACCCGTTTGTTCTGCTGATTGGAAGCGATTTAGAAATTCAGCTGGGTCGTTACCGACCCGGACATACGAGGTGTGTAAATTAAGTAACGAGACTGATTTTTTTCAATTTTTTCTACCATAATACAATCAAGAGACGTGTGATTCTTTGATCAATAAGAGATAGTTGCGGTTGTTTAACATTACTGTTACCTAACCAACGACCTAATAGTTTTTGAACCGCTAGAAAAATTGCTTCTCGCGGGCTTCTGAAGTAAAAACGTGTTCGATTAGGTGACGAGAGCCGTTGTCTTTCGACGCGTGGATTTTAATAGACCGGTAGGGACAGTTTCCTGCGGCGGTACGCAAATCGGCCTGTGGCCGCGTTTCCTTTTACCTCTTCGACGCGACGGCGTGCACGAAGTCAGACGACCACGGCGATATTCTAATGTATTGTAATAAGGTTCGAGGGGAAAGCTCCTCGCGCGAGAAACCATTGGCCCATTTTCGCTTAAGACCGCCACCGATTGGCCGTCCGCAGGAGAAACACTGCATTATGTATGTTCCCGTTATCTCCGACCCGAGAACGCTTCAACACGCAGATTACCAGCACCTTCTGTTCCTCTCCATTTCGTTTCTTTGCCCGGTTCTCTCCGTCCTCGACTCTCTCAATCCCTATCACTCTCTCCCTCCGGCCTAAAAATAATACCTGTGTTTGCTACTTTTTCAACGTACCGAACTCGACAAAAACCATTTCATTTCACTTCATCGCGTGGACATTCGAGGTCAAGAATATATTTTCTGCTGTTCGTCATTGTTCGAATCACGGAGCATACGTTGTCAGGATTCTTTCTTTGGATTTCAAACTATTTTCACTCTTAACCCTTTGCACTTTTTTATTTGGTGGGTAGGAAATTGATATAATACCTCATCCAATACTTAAATGTTTAATGATTGATTAGATACCAATCATATCTATTAATGTAAACAATATTTTAAACAATGATACAGAAATTTTTCTAAGGGTTGAAAAGTCTAACATTTTATTAGATTTGAACTGGGCTGATTTTCTATACAAAAGAACGTAAAATAAACGTGTTTATTCGTATTGCTAATGTTAGTGACAGGAAAAATTGGTTTCTTTGCTACTTTTAGTGGTGTCCCGAGACCATGAAGAAAGCATCCCTTGATCCACCCACACGCCCTCCAGCTCACTGTTAGCTCGTTTCCGAGCGTGGTTCTCGGTAACAGAGACGTTCGTGGCTCGTTCCCTCGTTAGCGTTCTCAGCTCGAAGAAGAATGGTCCGATAGAGACTTATCGAGCGCTATCGTCGTCCCCCACTAATTTTCACCCCCTCCATTGGTTCACCGGAAACACCACCCACACTCCGTCAGTCGTCGTTTCCTTTTCCAGCGGAATCGAATCGAGCCACCAGAGATTCCCGATACGGGTGGTAAACACGTTCGGGATTAGTATCGCCGATTCCATTGTCCGATTGCGTTCCTCGGATGGGATGAACCGGGATTTACGATTCCAGCTCGGAGCCGGGACGGGATAAGTGTTCTTTATTCTATCAAAGAAGTTCCGGCAAGACACTCTCCACGGTCACAGGGATGTTTTCTCTTTGTCGGGATCCTGAGGAAGAGAGGACACGGGGTTTGGGGATTCTCCGTTCTCTCTTCGGGATCTACTCGCGTGGGCGTGCCTCCTCTTCCTACCGCCGAGTACATCCACTTTGGATTCTGCTTATGGCTGTGTACAATGTATTCCTAAATGCTTTGGCTACGTTATCGATCGCTGCTACTACGAATGGAAATCGTAGAACCGAACCGGGGTAGAATTGTTTTCCCGATGGCCGGAGCAGAGCTGAGTTTATGATGTTGATGCTTCGAAGATCATCGAGTGAATTGGTTGAACCGTGTACTGAGTAGCGGTGAACTTCTTAGGTGCACTTCTGGTAATTTTCGATGTGAATGCGGTGGTGCGTGGAAATTTTAACATATTGGTTGCATAGATTTTTCTTGGAGATCAAACTTTACTGATGGCGATCAAACTGACACTAAACCTACCGAGCCTTAAAAGTAACTGGTACATGTTCCCTTATAAAAATGACAAGAGTGCTCTACTAAAGATATCTATACAACCATTCCTTATGAAATCATTTTTATTATTTCAATAATTGTAAAATAAAAGATCTGGAGCCGGTCATCGTGACCGGTGGTGGTAGGTTCGGTGTCAATTTAGATCAATCCATCGTTCTAAGATTATTTGAGGGTTGGAATGTTTTCAAATAAGTTGGACAAATTTCATAAAGAACAGCGCCATTAAGAAACGTAACGGGATCCGCAAATAACGAGTCCGGTCTCCCCAGCAGAAACATTCATCGTGCATGAAGCTCCTTTCTTGGTCCAGGTCGCTTCTGCCGGCGAAGGGTTGCTTTAACGTGGCCGAAGTCTGTCCGAGAGTAGTGATTCCACGAGGCTGTTGGTGTGGGTGGTTGGCTAGCAGGCATGGTCCTCCTACTCTGTCGACGGAAGGGAGGGCACTCGATGTTTAATACATAGGATAGTGGCGATATTGCGACACATAGAGGGGCTCGCAGCAGCTCCATGTCTCGGTGACAGGGTGCGAAGTCGCAGCGGCCTCCTGGCGGGACGCGGCACTCAACCAGGGAAGTGTTGTCGGGCTTTTCAGGAGCTTTCAAGTGCTTTCGCAGTTGCCTCGAGTGCCGTAAGAGGCTTTCAGAAACGGAGGCAGAAACGGGCTTTTTAATAGGGCCGAGAAGGGCTCCTCTCGCTCCTTCCACGAGCCTTCCGTTTTTCTCTTTCTCTCATTTTTTTCCCTTCTATCTTGTCCTCCAGCTTCCGCCGACGCCCTCCCCCCGCATCCTCCTCCTTCTCCGTCACCACCACCTCCTCCTCTTCCACCTTCTCTCCAAGCCGGGCCTCACCCTACCGACACTCTTCCTCGAGCACGAGGCCAAACGATTTCGAGGTTATCGATACGAAACAGAACCCGTGTTTCCCCGCAATCGGTTCTAAACAGATAACACCGGATTCCGGGGACATTTGTGAATCGCGACGAGGGTAATTTGCGAGCCGGCTGCGCGGGCACGAGTTCCGTAACTTCTAATTAGAAACCGCCTGTTTGTTTAAACGCGTTGGCCCGCGTCGATCGTCTTTTGATTGCGATTCTCGCTCGATTTTCTCCACCATGACCCTAGAACGAGTACCGTGGCGTTTCTCGAATTCCTTGTTCACCAGTTTTTGCTCCATAACCATTCGTCTGACTCAGTTAAAATATTGTTACGACGGCATGAGATGAAGAATAAAGAAGTGTTATTGTTCCGTGTTGTTAACTATAATGTGTTGGCCGGCTGTTGTAGGAACTTTTCTCTCCGTTGAAAACATTATAATCATTGGAGGATCGACCATCGAGGCCACAAAGTTGTGATCTCAATTCAAAAAATTCGGAAACCAGCGAATCGCCGTGGCCGATCGTTTTATCCCTGCCGGAAACGGTGACCGTTTCGGAATCGCAGTTTGATCCCCGTGTACGTCGATAGATCGCCGTTCGGAATCGACTCCGGGTTCGGTTTATGAGCTCCTCACGCCGCAATAAAATGCGTATCCGCGGGTCGTAAAAGTGATTGCGCGGCCGCTTGATTTCTGATTTCAAGTGATTGGTACTATTTCTGGAGGGCCATTATGGAAATGTCACTGATGGAAGAGAGGGCCAATTGAGTTCTCGATTGATGGACTGCTCGAAAGGTGCTCGAGGATCCGTCTGCCCCGGGGATGACTTTGCCAGTCGATCGGTTGCTCCGCGCTTTAAGAGCTTTATGTGCCTATTTTGCCGAAGCATCATCGTCTTGAAACGCTGGTATAAATTATCTTTGTTACTTTTATTTATAGCCTTCGACTCGATTAAATCTCCGCCCCGGTGTATATATTTCTATGTTCTACAGCGTTGCCACGAGCCTCCGATCAACGGCGAACAGACAGCAAATAAAATGATAAAATATGTATATTAATTCCGATTGTGTCATCTGGGCTGCAGATATTTCTGTGTCCCATTAGAAAAGCTCGTCAAAAGGTCCCCCGTCTCTCCCGCGTTTGAATACGAGCCAGGAAGCGTCGCGTCGTAAATCTTCTAGTCTCTTTTAGAATTCCGATTGTATTCCGCGCATTGACTGCAAATTTCCCTGCATAATGCAGCCAACTATTTCAATGTTGCCATCGGATGTTTAATTAACCGCTGAACCATTACGTAGTCGAGAGACTACGGCGTTAAGTGGAGTCGGATTTGGCCCGCGGATGGGTCAGACGCCATGCTTGTCGCTCGCTATACTCTGCACGCTAGAAATAAGACACTCGAGCACTCTTCCTCCGTTTCTTCACACTTCTTATACGATATTCAATAAACATAGAGATCATTGTTAATTTATAGCTGACTGCATCTTTACTATCATCTTATACAAATAATAACTTGAAACAGCGAGTCCGCCCAGGCGTATCAAACGTCTCGTTTATTAACGAGCATAATTTCTGCAGCTAGAAGCGGGCAGAAAAATTGGAGAAAAATCGAGGAAACAAAGAACGATTTTCCCCGGCCATCAAACAAGGGAGACCCTTTAATTTTCTCTTCTGATTTCGAGAAGGGGCGCGTTGTGCAGCGCCGTTGTAGCGCGCATTGTACGAATTTCGCGCGAACCGGGAATATTTCTTAATTACGTTACAGCGGAACGTCGAGCGGTGTGTTATATTTAAAACCCGACGCTCTCCTCTCTCTTTTCTCCGAGTTGCCCGGGACGGTATCCTAAAATTGAGGGAAACTTCGGCGCGTCCGTAGCGCGAAAATGTTCGCTTTCTTCGGGCGTCGCGATAAAACAACATGCCGGGTACGGTACGGAAATGTAACGCATTGTTTGACGCGCGGTCGGGGGAATACAGAAGCTTCGTTCTTTCTTTAATTAATTACGATCCACGGGGGCTGCCGGGGGGCCCGTCGGTGCATTGCGAAAAATTATAATTAATCGCAATTTTCATTAGCGCGCCGGCGCGCGGAATTCAACGGCGGAACGAAAACGGGGGAGCGAGAGCGGCGACGACCGAAGCGGAGGTGGAGGGCGAAGGGGAGGAAATATCAAGAAAACGGCCGCTCCACGAAACATTCGGCGAAAGAAAAGCATTCCTTCGCGAACGGAGAGCGCAGTTGTTCGTTCCGAGCGCGCGCGGAACACGTGATTAAAAATGCCCGGTGTAACGGCGAACGAGAGATTTTCCTTTTCTTCCCCCGGGCCGAGGGAAAACCAGACGAATGAAAGCCGGTCGGCCACTTCGTCATGTTTGCTGCGGTGCATTCCGCGGGTTTATGTAACTGCCGCACTGCCGGAGAATCTAGTGTTGTCCCTCGATCTTCTGTCCGAAATCTTCACCATTCCGCACGGATCGATTCGAAAGTATTCGAACACCCCTTAAAACAAAATAACTTTTTTGTAATTGTACCAAACGACCGGATCTTCTATAATCAATTAGAAGCATTGGTTTACGAAATGATATGCGAAAAAGATTTTCCAAAAAATTATAATTTATTGCGTAATTGAATTAAAATATAATTGAATTAGCACAACTCTGACCCACTGTACTGTGTTTCAGAATTCAATGTCAATAATCCAATGTAATTCTTGAAATATGAACGTCCTAATTTCCTACTGAATGCATAAAGAAACCAACGGAGACAATTTCCAAAGTCCAGGATGCACCCCAATCGCAACTAAATAACTATACGGAGAAGAAGTCCCATAAACCCGAGCCAGCTTCCGTTTTATTCCGATGACTGTACGAGGCCGGAAAAAGGAGAGCAACGCACCGTACAAGTCGAAGGGACCGCGGCGAAGTTTTGTTAAAGGAATTAGTTTAATATCGGCCGGGTTTCGCGTTCCCGCCGAACTTTCCCGCGTCTCGCAATCGTATTTCGTACGGATAGAATGCCCGCGCGCGACGGTAGAGTGGAAAATGCAAGGTAGTTTTAATATGCTATGGCGCAAAAAAAAAATCAAGAAGAAGCAAGGAAATATAGTGGATAAGGAGAAGGAAAAAATACTGGAGACCCGGTGTAATGAAATTGTATAAAACAGTGTAAAAGTTTTATGGAACGATACCGTGTCGGACGGAATTTTATAAACTTTTGCCCGACGCGACGGGGTGACTGTCGTTTCGGGATACCTACCCGGTTTCGGACGGTACAGATGAGTCACGCAATTCGAGCGGGTCGTATTTTCTGTTTGATCGTCGATAGGAAAACGGCGAATAAAACTGCGAAACTTATTTCCTCGGAGATCGTTTCGCTTTTCCGCGAAAGATCGATGTTTTTAGTCGAGGGCCGGCTGCTAGCGAAGACCTCGTCGCCGCGGCAACCGTTTTCTACGAAAATTGTAACTTGCCAAGAAGCTTCTAAATATTTCTCCACAGTGTTCTAAAAATTCTAAATGCGCCGGATCAGGGGAAAGAGATACCCTCTCTCGCAGAGGCGTAGAAGGGAAAGGGTAGCGTCGGAGACAAGTCTTGGGAGACCCTGGATATACCTTTACACATTTCACAATGAATAACCTACATTTTTGACAATGTTTGGTTTAGACTTTTTGATATTTTCTTTCGAAAAAAATCCGTGGTTTCCACCTGGGACGGGGAACCGGCTGTCCGGGTGGGGAAAGTTTCTGTGGAAATCTGGCGGCGTCCAGCCAGCATCAGAATCTCGTTTTGATGGTACACGTTGTCGCATCGCGAGGCTTCAAACCCTCTGCCCATCGGCGGAGATAAAGTTAGGGCTCAAGCCAGTGAAATGCGAGTTTAAAATGTTACCGGCGGACGTGCGCGCCGAATCCCGGCCCTAATACTCTGCTTGGCCAGGCAACTTTATTCGAATTTCGCGGAAAATTAAAAGAGAATTTCCGGCGCCGTGCCGCCCGGCACCGGGACGTGCGCGAAATGCGAAAATCGACGAAAGTCGGCCCTTTGTCGGGAGGGATCCGCGCGAGACTCTCTCGGACTTTCCGTATCCGGATTTTCGATTTCGCCTAACTTCGTCGCCTAACCGCCTTCTCCTCCACCCACAGGTTTTTACGGCTGGATGGCCGGTCTGGGGACAATGCTGCGCGGTACGATACTGCTCCAAGAGTTTCTCCGCGAAATCCTCGCGAGTCCAGACAGATGGACTCCGACTGGATAACCGGACGGTGCACTGCTTTGATAACTTCGGGGCTAATAGACAGAGGGACTGGATTAGAGTAACGTTTGGAGCATGATGCTATGCCACCCTCCCTCTTCGAATCGCAGGGGGAAATTATTATGTATACACTAGCGGCCAAAAGTTTCGAATCACTTGCTGATTTTTGTAAAAATCGAGTACATCAAATATTAACTAGCTGAATAATATTTCTTAACAGACTTCTGCATTTCCTCATGTTCATAATGCTCTTGTATAGTTTATATACTCAGTGCAAGACTATGCTCGGAATGCATTTTTCTAAAGGAACATCTTTGCAACTTCTACAAGCAGCATGGGAAAATATCAAATAGAAACATTCGAAATACTAATTGCCAGGATGCCCTGAATATGTCAGGCTGTTATGAAAAATAAAGGCGGTTTCTTAATGAAAGAGCAATTTGAAGAAAAATACGCATTCCTTGATAAGAAAAATAATAAAAAATGTAAAACATACTTAATCTTCCTTGGTTCTGCTAAAGGCATTCAGTTAGTTCAGTATATAAAGTACATTTTTGCATCAATTGATTTTCTTCGTAAGAAAATGAGCAACCCAAATCAAAATTCAGGAATACTGACGAGTCCGTGTCGCGGAATCCAACATCATTTACATGGATATATCCCGCATATGATCAACCAGTTACTGTTTTTCCCGTCATTTTCTATGTAATTGTACGGCGTTCGTGACGGGGTCTGAACTTTTCCTGACAGCCACGGTAACTTATTACAACTTGAATAGACAGTGTCTGGCTCGGAGGTATCGAAGACGCTAATGCAAGTAGAAAATTATACTCTTCGTTCGGAACACCAGGTTCGTGATACATACGTATTACAATTCTGGATACAAGCTTCGCAAGCAAATCATTCTCTCTTGCTCGTCGCACCTCTTCTGCTTCCATTTCTGCCACTGAAAATTATATTAATTTTGGTTTATCAAGGACACGGATTTTTCCAACATTTTGTCAATGCGCAAGCTTGCGAGTTTATGAGAAAGTTTTCAATTTTTTCGAGGAGCAAAGGGTTTTTCGGTCGAACGGTTTTTGCGACAGACGGAGATAACCATGGCAAATTTTTATAGACCGTTTACGATGGCGCTGAGCGATTTGTAAAACGAGAAGCCGAGCGTTAGCGCGATGCCCGCCGGGCGAAAGAAGTCGACGCTCGTATTTACCGAATTGTTTTCGACTCCATTAACCGGCGCCGCACCGCTCTTTCCGAACGTAAGAATGGGAACGAAGCGATTAGTTCTGTTGAACGCGCCGCCCTCTTTCGAACTTCCTTTCCCGCGGTTGTTAATTACGCTTCCGTCGATGCGCGGGGTAACCTAATTGAAAAAGTCGTTTGTCGTTGTCCGACATTACGGGTCGGTTCTTTTTTTGTTACCCCGAGGCCTGCGATTTCTGCGAAACGCCCTGATCGAATTTAGAGCTCGTTTACACCGCCCCTGACCACCCGACCACTCGAAACAATTCATTTCGAATTATTCGTTTCGCAATTACGGATTTTTATGTGTTCACGAATTTTGAACTGACTTTTAACATAATCTTCGATTGTTTCAGCACGATAGAATTTTCTACGAAATTAAAAAATGTACACACCTGATTTTTTCGAGGGAACCGCAAGATCGTGCTGGTCACGTGGTCAACGATAATTAAGCCGAGTTAATTAACTGTTTGAAGTAGGTGAAATTCGTGTTGAACAATCGCGGAGGAGAAAGTGAAGAATAAATGTAACGTGTTCTTGAAAGGCGGAGAGTAATTTCATTTTACTGTGCGCGCCGGGACTGTTAAATTAAACTGTTACGTTAAAGAGTCGAGCATTTGAACAAAAAAAGAAAAAAACAAAAAGAAAATGAATCCACACGAATACGTTCCCCGGCAGATCCGGGCTCGAGGGTTGTTTAAAATTCTCCTTTGATTAGGTCCGAATTTTCCACTGTGCGAAAACTCTTCATTAAGTTACGAATATAATTAATGAAAAGTTCCACGGGGTATACGTAACTGTGGCTCAAGCACCCGACAAACGAATTTGTGTTTTACGAAGTGTTCTACATGATTATTCAATTAAACTGTCGGTTGTTTTGCGGCAGCGCCGTATCGCAACTACCTGACAATACTCATTAACGTAGCTACTACCATTCGCGTGTTCCTTGTTAACATCGAACTCGAAGGACTCGCGAAATCGTACCAATTTGTCCGCGGACGTTACGAATAACTTTTTCGCGGAAGTTACTCTTCGTTCCTGCAAAAAATTCCTCCTCTTCCATCTCTTATAATGAGATCTGCTCTGAGAGTCACGTTTCCTAAATAAATAAATGAATGAATAAACATTAATGCACAAAAGATTCAAGTGTCATTCAAGGATTCAAGATTCAATTAAGAATTTTCTTCAAATAATTCTCTGGAAGTTTTAAAGACAATATATGTTCAAAATCGTTTTCTGATATGTTTACTGAAAAATTGTACACAATTTCATGTCTGCTCGAAATGTGCGAAAATTATGAATTGTTTCCAGAAGACGGCAGTCTCCTAAAATACGATTATAAAGTACGAAATATAAAATTATTCGTTCAGAAAAGATAGCTGCCCGATTCCCCATTGACGGTTCCCCATAAGGAAGGGGGTCGGTCGCCGACCACCGGTGAATCGGCGCGCGGCGATATCTAACTCGGCGGATGCTATAATAAACGGACGTGTGAACGGTGCCTTAAAACGTCGGGTTATCTGGCATGCTGGAACCCGAAAAGCTTTCGAGTGTCCACGGAGATAGTCGGTTAAGTGGCACGGCAAGAGAATGGTTGTACCGCTAATTGCCTTAATTCGATAAACTACTAACCCGTTCCTCTGGGTTCCCTTCATCTTTCAATCTTTCCTCGACCTCTTCTTCCTGCGTTGTCCTTCTTCATCGTTCGTTCGGCCGATTCACACCTTCTCCCTCTGTCTACCTTTTTCCTCCACCTCTTCCTCTTCGCTATCTTCCCAATTCCAGTCTCTTTATTACACTCGACAAAAAGTCAGCTGTTATTTAATGTTCCCGATCGAATCAAATATTCCTCCCGGCCACTTTCCCGTTATATTTCTTCGTCCCCGTGACTAATCGCGCTCACATCCCCTCGATCACTATGCCAAACGCACGTGTCGAGTGCCGGATTACTATAGAAACACAAACGACCAAGTTAGTACATATAGTGTAAGTAAGCGTAGAAATACAAAAATTACGATGTTTATCGGTAACAGGTGATTTTCAAATTGTAATTTTTCTGCGAGCAGAGTTTCGTTCGTAGTTTCTGACGTACGTTCCTCGTCGCCGATTTTCGCCAAGTGGTCGAACAAATCGCCTCGACACCGTTCAGACTTCCGAGTCGTAATTTACACTCGGCTAATTACAGATTTAATCACGGTCATCAGATTCCGGTCCGCGCAGCAGAACCTGGGGTCACACGATCGCCGCCAATTAACCTGCCATTAAAACCACCCATCGCACCCTCAACCATCGAGAAACTCGAAAAAGAATTTTTCCGTATTTTCTTCCCTGAAAAATCCCACCGATGCAGTTTTGTACGAATGCAACGACGACGCAGCAAATAAACGCAGGAGAGTTATCCGTGGTAGGGGTAGGCGCAGAATATAAACACGTACACGAACACCAATTTAATCCCGCCCCCTCGATCCACCTCGCTTCGCTATCCAATTACACATAAAGCACTAATCACGCAATTAATCTCAATCTATTTAATAACACCTTCATTACCAACCGCTATATAGGCACCGACCCAACTCGGGGAGAGTCTTCTTCCTTCGCTCACCTTTCCTGTCCGTCCTTTTTCAGTTCCCTTTAAGGTCCCCTCCTCTGTTGAAGAAAGAAAGAGAGAGAGAGAGAGAGAGGTGGTTCTTTCGTTTCTTAATTCCTTTCTCTCTTTCCGCGCGGCAATTTGTTTGTCCGTCGTTGTTTCACCTGGCGCAGAACGGACAAGCCAGGCATTTCGTGCGTGCCTCTCCGACTCTCTTCCTCTCTGGCGATTCCTGCCCGCAAATCGCCGACACGCCCCTGCTATTCGAATTCCTGTAGAACGCGGGGCCCAGACTCGCACCGGTCCCCAAACCGAGTCCAGGTACACATGAGCCGGATTACACGATTCCGGTTAATTGAAACGGCCTAAGAAGCGAGCCAAACCGACCCGTCGATTACACGTCCAGATATCCGCGCCCCAGAGACCGCCGCCGAGCCAATATAGTTGTCACTTAGGCGATTCAACACTGTTCACTGCGATCTTCCACCGGTTCTAAGGATCCACACGATTCTCGACGTTCACTGGGGACCTGAAGTTGAAAAGTGTGCACAAAATCGGACTTTTGAGGGTGATAGCGCCCTAGATCGATCTCTTATCTAGCGTTTGTGACTACTGAAAACCCCCAGTTTTGTATTACCGAGAAATGACAACGCGAATCCCGCACCCTTGCAATCCTGGAAACGAGTCTATCGCCTTAATAAGCTGCCGGTCCCGTCGCTAAGGACCATTAGCAGTTGATGCGACGTAACACAAATAATAATAATAAGGTTTGTTGTTTGCGTTTGTTACGAACACAGAAATGAAGAAGTTTATTCGTTTCCTTTCCAATCTCTCCAATACACAGCATCCAAAAGGGGCAGCCGAAACTGACCTTGCAAAGGCCACCACGGTAGCCTGTGTGCAAGAGCATAACTCTCCCCAGGTGATCAAACAAAATGCATCCAGAAACGAGCGAGAGGAGGAAGAGGAGAAAACCGAAAACTAAAAAGAGTTATCGCGCGTTCCAGATCGTTAGGGTTCGAAGGTACGCGAAAGGGATAAAAAAGGAGGGTACAGTCTCGGAGAATGATAACCGAGGTATCAGATCCGCGACACCTGCGGCCCCAATTTTTTCCCCGGCGGTGCATTCAACGGTCAATTTGATCGAATCCCGCGAAATTTTTCCGACTGTGTTCCTTCTCCCCCGTTTCTTCTCTGGCGTGGCGGTGCAGCGTGGCCACTTCCGGTGCAGCTCGAAACGGCGCTGCGCGGCGATTGCAACAGAGCGATGCACCGGCTCGGCTCGGCGGCCTGGGATTGTTGCACACCGCGGCCACTTTCGTGGCGTCGGTGCCCAGCCAGGCGCAAAACTGTTATTGAAGAAGAAATTAATTCCCCGCCGATTTTGTTCCGGCGTCCTTGTTCCTTCGTCCCCGAGCCACCATTCCGTTACGGATTCCGCAACGATTTCGATTTTCCGGTTGAGGATCGACGATCCACGATCCCGGACGGACGAGGATTCGATCTGGACTACTTCGGACCTTTTTATGATCCGACGCCGAGACCGATCTCCCGATCGCCTCTGCATTTATTTGTTTGACGAATGAACGCGAGCAAAGCCCATCAAATAATCGATTTTTTTGGACTTTATTAAAGAAGTAAATGGCAAAACGTATTTCCTTGTTCAAGGTCAACATATAAAGGACCTTAAATGTATATAATACTCAATTATTCAGTCTCATTTCCTGGATTGTTGAAAGAATCGCAGCATTTTGAAGATAGGGCATCGAATATATATCCTTTCTTCGTCCTCTTTTTACATAGCAGGGGCTGTAGAAAGGACAGAAAAATTTTTCTAATCTTAATTATGATACTGATCTATATCTACAGGTGTGTTGAAGGTACACAGGAAGTTTAAAGTCAATCGGATGATTATTTGAAATTTCTGTAACTTGACCATTTTTTGGAATTTCAAGATAAAAATTGAATCCCTGTGATCTAAGATGCTGTAAGAGGATTTATCGATTGGATATCGGTTTCCAGATTGTAATCGTCCGAGCGTGGTTGTTCGGACGCTTGAAAACGCGTCGCGAGGAAAGTTTTCCGCGTTACAGTGGCCCCGGTAATTTCCGTGAGCCAGTTAGCGCCGTCGGAAACACCGAACGAACTTTCGCCATTACGGAATTAACGTAAACAGAGAAAGTTGCTGGGTTTTTCGTTTTCGGGGGTCGAATTTACGCGCGAGTGCCGCGGCGAAAAATGATTTTGCCCGTCGGAGCGTCGCGACGCTCGCATCGCGAGCACGAATCCAACGAATAAATTTTCCCAACGTGGATACCAGCCTGACGAAGAAATTAAAAGGCTGGAGAATTTTTTTTTGGTCCCATCTGGATGGAAACGGCAGGTGTGCGGATCGCAAGCGCGCACGTTGCTTCGTGCAATTCAATGGCGCGAAACAATACGAACGCGGAAATAAGTTGATTCGATTTCCTATTAACTCGTTCGGTTACATCGAACGGCCATTAATGGCGCAGCCCGCTAACCCAGTTTCCCGTTAATGACGTTTTATTTAAACACATCCGGCCGACCGAATACTAAAAGGAAAACCGCATTTGCGTACTCGCCGGACAATCAATCAAAATACGGGATCGAACGTTGCCGATGATTGATGATTTTCTCTTTATTAACGCGCCCTGTTAATTGATTAATGACACGCCACCGGAAATCGGCCGCCCGGCAAACATTGTAATTGACGTGTCGCCGACTTCGCCTCTAACGATCGAGGATACACTTTCCTACTATTATTCAACTCTTTTGTGATTGGTACACGGTCATCGAGAAAATACAGTGGTGCATAGCGACACAGCACATCATTTGTTCTCGGACGTTCCATAGAAAAATTTGTAATAAAGATTATAATCGTATGACATCTCCTTTTTAGTCGTTTTTTGGGAAAACATTTTCAAAAACTGGCTACAAATTTGTATAGACACATTTTCGTCATTTTCATGGCATAATAAAGCTGGTGTTAAATGAATTACTCTGATTTTGAAATATTTTTCTGGTTCTACGTGTTAAATACAGTTTGTACATCTAATAGTTTGTTCTAACACATTTAAATTTATTTCTTTGGATATATATTTTTAAAAAATGTCTATCAATTTGTATAGACACATGTTCGTTATTTTCGTGGCGTAATGAAGCTGGTGTTAAATGAATTGAATTACTCCGATTTTGAAATATTTTTCTGGTTCTACGTGTTAATTATAGCTCGACCATTCCGCCGGAGCGGACTGACCGCTACAATTAAAATCCGCGTAGAACGAAGACGGCGAGCCCGTTCGCATATGGCGCGTATCAGAGTGAAATTATGGTTGTAATTGCGAAGGAAAACTCGGGTAACGTGGTGCGCGTCACAGAAACAAGGTTCCGTGGCCGAGCGCTTTGAAGAAATATTTAGCGAAGGAATTACCGGGAGTCCGGCTGTTCATCGTGTTCACCGTGTACGCCGGTAACGAATCGTCTGTTCAGCGCCGTGTACCTGGTATATAGTTTTTTCTGGTACGCGCAGCATTCTTCAGCGGGAAAAGAAGCAATTTATCGCAGCCGGAACGATAATCGGTATTTGTCAGTATGATAATTTCGTTCATTAACGACTCTACGGACCGGGAAGCTCGCGCAGCCTCCGCTGAAATTACAGTTATTTTAAGGGACTGTATAATAGCCCCCGGCGCGGTTCACCAGACCAGGAATGGGCATGTTATGATTGTATCATCCGTGTGTTGTAGCTGCAGTAATAACAAAATTAATACTTGGCTCGCGTGTCCATGTTAGCAGACGTTACCCCGTTTGCTGATGAAAGTCAAATAATTTCTGCTCGGATCCGACGAGCTACGTCTGCCGCTGCCGAATACTTAATGGCGCTCGAAAAAATGAAAAATCGTTATAAAATACTTGTGGCTCGAAAATATCTTTCCGACACATTGAGGATGAATGGTTGGTACGACGAAAAAGCGGATGATTCTATGGGAAAAAATTATGTCGAAAATGTAGAATAAAATTTTCTCATACGAGGCTTTGTTTTCGGGAAAATCGATTTTGAAAATGCGTCAAGTTCGCGTGCTCAGCATTCGTAAGTAGAATCGGTAGGTCGTGAACAGACGATTCCTATTCAATAGAACGCGAGTTCTCCGAATTTTCGAACTGGATTTTCTCGAAAACAAAGCCTCGAGATAACAAGTCGAGTAGTATTCCTCGAAGGATTAACATGAACTACGTTTAAGCCAGACGTTGTTTGGGAAGAGAGGAATACAGATATGAAAAATACGAAGTTTAATGGTATGTAAAACGAGTGTCAGGATTTCGCGAAGACTCTTAAAGCACACAGGTGTTTGTACCTATGACATTTTGTTCGCTTCTTAATTACCTGCCTTTACCGCTACTGAATGCACTGAAAAAGGCAATAAATGTTTATTGCTGCATACTGAGTGAATTTAACCCGCTTGATAGCTCCAGTAGCCAACTACGTAGCTACTAGGAGTTCATCTAACAAGATTGTATTTTCTCCATACGAGTTAAGATTATCACAGAAAAAAAAAGTACAATTTCGATTTTACTTAAAGATCTGCGGTGTACTAACGATGGCGCGTCAAAAATTATTGCCGTAGGCCCGTGAGGGAAAAAATCGAGGGGGAAGATCGTGTCTCGTGGCGCGCCGCTTCGATTCGACGATACACATCGAAGCAGCCGGTTGCATCGATCTGTTTTCGGAGTATTCGGCGCAAAGAAGCTGCACAGCCGCTGCGTGAACGGGAATATGCACTTAAACCCCGAAATGCCACTTTTCCATTAATGAAACCGTGTGCAACCCTTCATAGGTAGGAACGTTCGACACACCCTCGCACACTTCGCCCGGCGCGGCGTCGAGTTTTAGCAGAATGGAAAAACGAAAGCGTGTACGAGGGACGCCTCACGCATTCTCTCTCTCCCTCACACTCTTTCTCTCTCTCTCTCTCTCTCTCTTTCTCGCTCTTTGGCGTGTTGGTAACGCGCTCGCGAGCGCGCCGGGTACACAGGGTGTATCGCGAATCAATCGATTCGATCGGCTTGCAATTTGCCGGCGCAAGGAGAGTCGAGGGGATTTCGTAGATTTTTTTTGGATTCACGCGGACCCGTATAATTAGTCTCCCCCACAATGGAAACGCGTTTGAGAGTGCACGGGGTTGATTCTGTAGTTCGCTTTGAATGGCTGATTGCAGGGAATTTGTTCCGAGGCGCGGTGTATTAATCTGAACGCCCCCGGGGCTGCGAAAAATGGATCGGATGGTGAACGGAAACTCATTATTATAAACACCCTTTCGCCTATTTAATTTTTGTACAGTAGACCTGCCACCATTGGTCGACTGACCGGTTCCATATTTCTCATTCTACGATTATTGGAATTATAAAGACGCTTTCCTGGTAAATGATTAAATAAATATAATAGCGCAGGTATTATAATACGAACCACACAAAGTTCAAATAGATTGAACCTCGTTGTTTTTATAAGGAAACATGTACAGGCTACTTTCAAAGCTACTTCGCAACCTCGCTAATTCCTGAATTAACAAATTGTTAAGTCTACTCGAAGAGTACCCTTAAGTTTTATTAATTTTGCGACATGATTTCGCATTTCTCGTTAAATCTAAGTGTACAAAACGAATCCCAGCTCGCTCAACTTACCATCCGAGTAATCAGCCACAATAATCTGGACCATTCTAAGACAATCCCCAGCAGACATCTTCCTCTCAGAGTGCAACGTACCCGCCCACGCACACGTCTCCAGTTTCCTCCATCCTTCGATTTCCGTGGACGAATTCTACATCCGTGTAGCTCTCCAGTACAAAGAGAGAAGCACACGAACCTGTCGTCGATGTCGACCCACGGGTATACCCTTCCAGGCTGAGAACCTGCGCTCGCTCGCGAGCGGGTACGCGCCGAAACACGCGTGTGTGCTACCCGAACGATGGACCCGGGGGCGGGGGCGGGGGCGGCTCGGGGAGCGGCTCGTAGCTGGAACGGGACAACATATCAGAACGACTATCTATCGCTGCCTTTTACGCTAATTGATAAATCGTGTTACGTTAATGAATGCAGCGGACGAGGCGGCCTGGGCCAGGGGAGAGGGCTCGAGCCCGCTGCCTCGCGCGGACCACGACCAGGCCACGTAAGGATAACGAGGAAATTGAAAATCTTGCGGTTACGCGGACCGGTATCTTAAAGGTGCCGCGATGACGCGATTATGGCCGTGTTAGACGATGGGAACGGCCGCGGATCGTTCCCCCAGATATTCCCAGGGGTCGTTTCTTTTCCGCGACGATTAACCTCTCGCCCTACTGACGCAGAAGGCCTCCTCTGAACCCTGCGGTTCACGCGGAAACTCGCCGCAGTAATGGCCACTGTAAATTAGTAATAAGTCGCGCGCTGGCTATAGCAATAAAACGGTGTGCATCGGCTCTCGGTCTTTGTTTTTGCCGGGCTGAATGTTTCTGCATTTTTGCCGACGCGACGGTGACCGCGGATGTCTGGAGAGATTCGACGTCTCGAGCAGCACCTTCGTCAAAATATTGTAATACTTTGTCGTACAGTCGAAACTGTATTATAGGAAACTCGGAATTAGTACAAACAAGTTAATTAAATTAAAGAGTACCGCGTCTCACAACACTAAAAAATGTCCAAAAGAAAAATTGTTCTCCTACACCTCGTCTTGCAATGAGGATAAATATCAAGTTACTCAATAACACCAGAGACAGCAACAATTAAGCTAACGCGGTATGTGGGTGTACCATGAATACAAATGGAAGTAACTGATTCCGCGTTGGCGAGCAGAAACACTGATAAAGGTCTCCAGAGTTCACGAACCCTGAGTTATCGCTAGACTGCGGATCTTTATGCAAAATAAAAATTGCTGCATCGATTGCAAGAAAGAGAAACTAAATTGAATGTTATCTCTCTTCCCTTAATGATTTTCACAGAGAGGAGAAATCATTTATTCACCGACAATTTTGAATTTCATCTACTCAATTTTGCTATAAATACATAAAGGCCCGCAGTCTACTAATCACAATGCAATCATAATTCGATTGGGGAGGCATTCGAGACATTCTCTTTCTCGAGTGATTTTTCTTTTGTTCCTTTCTGGTTTCTTTTCGATCGAACGAAACGGAATACGCTTTTTCATCAGCGTCAGAACGGGTGACCATGATTACGGGTTGACAGCATCGGGCAAGGAGGCGGGGAGTGTTGCTTTGTAGCCGGGGCGACGGATCCGTAATTTAATGTACTTTCGCCGATTCCGCAGATAGCCGATGATGGGCGTAACGTTGCGTTGGTAAAATGTTTCCGATGTCCCGAGAAGTGGCTTTGATAGTCCTCGTCTTTTTAATAAGGCCGGGAGAAGTTTTTCGGGGATGTGGGCGGCGCGCGACCGAGGGCTCCCCGAAGCGTTCTGAAGTTAATCGCATCGTAAATTTATGCCGCGACACCGTAACACGCCGGATCCATTCCGAATTTTGGTACTCGTGGCATTTGTACTCTCGTCGGACATCTGGCTCCTTTCAATCCTATCGACAGTTCGGAAAAATGTCCACACTCTGGTCCACCGAATGCACACTTCTTGAATTTTTAACGAGATGCTCGTCTTCTTTCTCTTCAATTCATTCATCGAGGACATAGGGACTAGGAACATAGAGGTTAGGAACCTGTATGAGGCTAGGAAAAATGATTTTATACTGTTTAGTCCGGTTTTTAAACATATTTTTAAAAAAATTTATTTTTATGTAAATTATTTTATACTCTTTTTAGTCCGTTTTAAAACGAGGCAATTATTATGATGAACACAGAAAGCTTTTCGTAAAGTCATGTTTTCAGGAATTGAAATATTCAGGAATGTTTAATCAACTTTTATTTTGGTGACGTTTCAGCTAAACACCGACGAGCCCCATTCGAAGTTAAGCAGATACCGGTCAAGGGCGGAATAAACGTTCCATAGGCCATGTTAATCATTCGCCATTACCCCCGTGTTATGCATAGAGATTACCCGGCGGCAATTTCCCGGGGTCTCTCTTGTTGCTCTCCTTTCTCGATCTTTAAAGCGAAACAAAGTTGAATTTTTATGCATGCCAAATGAACTATTATACGAGACATGCATCGGATAAGAAGCGACAGGGGAGTAGTCGCCAGTAATGTATCGCTAATAACCCGTTCGTCTCAGATCTTGAAAACTCGCATATAATTTGGATCGATAACTTCGGAAATAAATTTCTCTCACTCTGTCCGCGATAACACGCCCTCGTTCCGTGGATAATATTATTAGCTGGCTGAATAAATATACAGGAGAAACGGGCCACTACCAAACGATTATTCAATGGCAACGCTATCGCAACGGGATTTTACAGTTGCTACAAGAAACGTACGGAGCTGCCGTTCTAATAAAGTCGGACGCGCCAATTAAGGACTCGGCGAAGGCAAATTTGTTTTCTCCGTTTCATAACTTTTCTAATAACGATACCGGAATACTCCACGCGGCCTCGTATGTGTTTCGAGAACGAGGTTAATCCGCGGAAGAATAACCGTATATATGCAAACCGTGTAAGAAAGCCTCGTATTTAATGCAACGCTAATGTGCCACTAATTAAGAGCACACATCGACGCAGACGAACACAACCAGATCAACGCGATACACTCTTTCGAGAATTTCATTCACTCGGAGAATAATACCGTGCCTCTAACGAAACACTGATTTAATATACCGGTTGCGAGAGTAGTCGTAGGGAAAAACAGCGGCAATTAAGAACGCCAACTAAATTTATCTATCGCGATTCGAATCTACCATTCTGATCCCGCTGATGATTGCATTATTGAATCCTGTTCTTGTTGCCGTTGCAACATGTTCAACATTTTAGCAGCTGGTCGAAGAAATTAAGAAAACCTACAGGCAAGATTTAGCCTGATAAGATCGAACTGGAATTTTTCATGTCAAATTGGAGGACAAGTGGGACTGATAAAAATTTAGCAACACGGCAGAAGTATGGCGAAAACACCCAGAAAGTTTCAGAGTCGTCGACTGCGTGTGTCTCTCGCAAAGAAATCGAAAAGTTAGCTGGTCTTTGGTAAAAAGAAGTGTTCGGTTTAATGAGAGCGTTGGTATCCCGGTGGATAAAGTTATTAAGTCGAAGAATAAATATGTACGACGTGGAATAATAACGGTGTATATTTAATGGAACACTGATTTAACGCAGCGCCGTGCCGGCACGACCATGGAAAAAAGCAACATTGTCGGAAAAACATTTAGAAGTAATAACAGGTATCGCTCGGGTCCGATGTTTTCATAGATTACACGCCGCCGGGACGATCGGCAGAGAATGGGGGATGAGGAGAGAGAGAGTAAAGAGTAAAGAGGAAAGAGGAGGAGGAGGAGGGTTGGGAAGGGGGTTGGTAATAGTGCGCGGGTCATAGTCGTCGAAGGGGAACGTTTACGCGAGCTTCAATCGGGCCGCATTAAGTGGTTCGCGTGAGAGCACGCACTATATAAAAATGCTCGGTCGCACTCAACTAAGATTAAACCACCGGTACGCTTCTTATAAGGGTTTAATCGAATTAATAAATCACCGGTGCTCACCGACCAATTCGCAGCGTGATATTTTTATTTCGCCACGGAGAAGATACCGGCGTCTTTACGAGCCACCGTCGTTCTCCTCCATTTCTTTTATTTTTTTTCGTAAAGAAACTTTTGGACGATTCATTCACGGGCCCGCGGAGTCTCAAGCTTTTGAATTTCGCGCCACGACGATCCCTAAGGGTTGCAGCGCTTGACGAGTTTCGTCAGATATTATCAATCTTCTCTTCCAAATCTACAAATAAAATTTGTATGTCTTTGTACAGCGAACAACAACAAAAATGACAGCACAAATTTCAAGTGAGCTACGTTCACTGCAAGCCAAGTATGAAACTCATCGAGCAAACCATAAATACTAAATACGCACCATTGTGGACCGTAGCCCAACAAGTTCATCGTGGCCCCCCATGGCCATAAAAAATTGTTAGAATCCGCGATTTACACGACTCGCAAACCCAAAATTCAAACATTTTTACATCTTCCGATGCCTATAGCTTTTTTATGTGTCAACCGATTTCAATGAAACTTTGTACATGTATATAATTGACTTAGATTTACAAAATACGTTTTTTAAATTTTCATTACAGGCACAGATAAAAAATTAAAAAATCGTGACCTTTACTTTTTCCTTCGCGATTCCGACCAATAACAATTTTCTAAAAATAATTATGTACACATTAGATGGTAAACCAATCCTTCTAACGTCTAAAAACAAACTGAAGCTGTTGGGTCCAATTTTGACAAGGTTATTCGGTTTTAAAATTTTTACGAATACTTTGTACACCCACTGTACACTTTCGGAGAGAAGCATAATTCACAAGCCCAGCGGCCATTCCTCAAATCAGCAATGGCGAAAAAGAGGATGGGTCTGAGGAACACAAGAGTCCCGTGTCGGAACGAAGCCGCTCCGCGTAGCAACCCCGTTCAGGAACGTGCACATTTGTTTCGTTCTGGACGATGCGATGGTGCTGTTCGTAGAGCCCGGTACGCCCACGAGAGGGCTTGTCGTCTTATACTAATACCCGATCGGTCACTGGCCGATTCCCAATGGCACAGAGGCAAGATCTCCTCCGCTTCCGAACTTCCCTTCCCCCTTATTCCCTACCCCTCGGATACCCCTCTGGCCCGGTTCAAGAAAGCCCGAACGTTATGCCGAATCCATTCATCAACCCCGTACCATCGCATGTCGGTGCGCGCAGCGGGGGAGAGTTAACGCGCAGCAAGGGCGCTGCCCTCTGAACTCGAGGAGATTCCTCACCGAGCGAGTAAATCGCTCGATCTCCGGCTTCCACCTCGAGTTATCGTTATTGGCCGCGATTCCGATCGGCACTGTCCACGAGATACGGCCTGCGAATTTCGCCACCCCCGCGGAACCACCCCTGCAAACACAGGGCGCAACAGAGGTGCGGAAAGTTGTACGTAAGGGAAGACGCATGTAGAGCGTAGAATTTACGTATTTACCAGAAAAAAAGGTTCAAGAGAATAATTCAATTTAACCGATGTCCTCCATTCAGAATTAGTAGACCGCCGATCTTTATGCAAAATAAAAATTGTCTGCGTCGATTGCAAGAAATAGAAACCAAATAGAATGCCTTCCTTAATCATTTCAATAGATGAGAAATCATATATTGACATCTTCAATTTTCAAAATTTTCCTACAATTTTGAATTTCATCTACCAAATTTTGCCATAAAAGCATAAAGATCCGCAGTGGTGGCCAAGCTGGTGAAATACCCTGTATAAATGCATAAAGATCCGCAGTCTAAGAATTAGTGATCAATACTTTAAATGGCAATACCTCGCAAGTGAAATGATGCGACTTCCTTAAAACCGCAGATAAAATCTTTATAACCGCCTTTTTCTCACTAAAATGACACTGCGTGTGTATGCCACAACACAGGAGAAAAATATGCCGATTTCGACCATAAGCCGCCCGGTTCTTTTTTCTTCGTTATCGAGGATCTCCGGTTCCAACTCGTCACACGGGGATTTCTAGGGCTTTCCGTGTGAATCACACGGACCTGTCCTTCGCTTCTCTCTTTTTTTCTGGACGATTTTCGCCAGAGCCGCCCCCTCGGCCCCAGTTGTCCCCCGTACCTCAATTACAGAGATTCGCGGGTAGATTCGGACGCAGCACCGAAGCTGACCGGTATCTGATGATTCGCGCCTGGTCCGATTCTTGCCGGGGGATTTTCGTCGCGGACAATTTCCTCTGTTCGAACCTGTCCCCCGACTGTTTCGAACCTTTTTTTACCCCGTGGGGATCGTGTGACCGAAACCGGGCGTTTGATACGTTGCAATGCCGTTCCGAACATTTCTGGCTTCGGTTAACGCGCTTTGTGCGAGGTGCTTAACACTTTACCCAATTGGTCTATGCAGTAGCTTGGTTCGCAGTAATCTAGTTTATCGTTTGCTTGTTTTAAAAATGTTTGTGTTGTTGATTCGTAATGGTGTTTGAAAAATTGGTTCTTAATAGAAAAGATTTTATTCATTGCTTCATTCACATAGTTGCTCCCAATTCCATACAATCACAATCCTCCATACTTCACAAGTTCGCAACAAAATTCACAACTATTCCCGTACGAAAAGCGACGGTAATAGTCTCCGCAATGAAATTCATAGAAATCTGAATCCCCGCGAAACTCTGTGTAATGATCGCCGTTCGAGCGGAAAAATTATAATTATGATTTCCAACGGGCGATCTGTGATTTAAATGTGATTCAAAGTGCGCGCGTGACGCGACGGTAAAAATCCAGCACGAAAGCAAACAGGTATTCGTCGGCGCGTTCGAATAATTTAAATACATCGATAACGAGGTCCTGTGTAACTGTTGTAACAGCGACGAGAGATAGTAGCGCGTGAGAGAGAGAGAGAGAGAGAGAGAGAGAGAAAGAGAGGGTATCGCGCGCTCTCCCGACAAAGCTTTGATTCGATCGTCGCAAGTACGAGGAAAAAAATTTCGCTCGTCCGAACGGAATAGTAATCGCGCGATTGGCGTCGGGATAACAAAGCATCGGGCGCGGATTGTTTCGCAGACACGCCGAGTGGTTGTTCGGGGCTGGCCCCATTGTTCCCGCACGGGGCCGAAATAGTTAGGAGCGTTGTTCTCTTCACGACAACAGAATTTTTTTTTTGTACGCGCACGCGAGCGAGCGCGATACCTCATCGCGGAGACCGCGCGCGGCGGTAATAATTTTTGCACGGTGGCTCGCGAAAAAACCGCCCCCGGGAAAATACGGACTCGCGGAAGATTGTTAACGCGAGAGTCCCTCGCCCAGTGTTTTGTAATTTGTGCGCGTAAACGAATCTCTTGCGCAATAATTTCTCCTCCCGCCTGACAGGGATTCCCGCTTGATTAACCATTATTTACCGTTTACGCGGGAACCTGCAAATTAAACAGATCTGACCAGAAATTGGCCTCCGAGCAGCAAATTTAAGTGCTAAAGATAAGGACCAGAAATTTTTTCCTCTTTCGCGCGCGCCTATTACGATTCCGGTGAATTGAAATGCTTTCTTTTGTTGGTGCTCCATTATTTTGATTCGAATTTTACCCCATTATTTTGCTTAGAGTTTTCAATTTCTCTAGAAGATTTCTGAAAGGGTACAACAGTATACATTGTGATCACCGTTTAGTCATTTTCAAGGTGTTTACTATTCCAAGTTTGACGACCCAATTATCGGACGATGCAGGCAAGATAGCGTTTTTAAAGCCACCATGGGCTACACCATTTTCCACATCCGATCCAAGGGAGGTAATAAAAGAAGTTCTACCATACCCTCCGATATACGACTTCATTGAGAAACGCAGTAGTAAAGAGGATTTATGCATGGCCAGTCTTACCACAAGACTGCGCCGCAGTAGGATATGTCGATCCACTAATCATGAAACAGACACAGCAGACTCGCCGCCAAGATATTGGTTGTTCGCTTACAATATCCATGGTTTCGAGAACAGGGGTGGATAAAACACATTTTATTATTCCAGCCTGCCATTTCGATCGGGCTCGATGTACATACTTGGTGTACGCTTGCCGGCGAGAACAGCGAAACAAAATAATCATTTCTTTATCGTCTGTTACATGTACGTTCGTTGTAATTCATATTGAAGATTTTCATTGAACTAATGTGGTGATACTACAACGTTTTATAACAAATGAAAATCATCTAATGTAAGTCTGGTCTGTTTGCAATGAACGTGTTCCGTCGAATGTCCGTAAATATGAACACGTTAATGAAAGAAGAAGATTGACCTTGGTAGTTTGGTCCACGTTTTCGATCAAACGGTCCATCTAGCGGCCGGAAGAGCGGACCAGCTAGAAGCAAGTAGGCTAGGAAACGAGAAACCTCGCGGCGAAGATGAAGCGAGACGTGCAATTTGTTTGGGGACGCGGATAGATTTGGTGGGCCCGATATTTATTGTTCTTTCGGGGCGTCGGATCGAGAAGGTCCCTGGCCGGCGAGTGCCAGCGTGTCCGGACGAGAAGAGCCTGAAACTGTTGATCCAGGCGACCTTGAATACCCGCGAGGCGAGGCGAGGCGAGGCGAGGCAAGGCGAATAAGCAGCGGCGCGCGTTGCGCTGAACACACTGCACCGCTCCGTTGCACTCCGTTGCAGGACAAACAGACGAAAGCGCGCACCGAACACTGCAGAGAGAGACTGGACCGCTAACAGAGAGGCTGTATGGCGTCTCTGATTGCCCATTGTCCGACTAATAAGATATTCTATCATCTGTGGTCGTGGCGGCGCGGCGCGGTGGTGGCCGGGGCCGTTTCGTCAGACGAAACTTTCCAAGCGGGCACCCACGGCCAATCACCTTCGAGATTTAACCGAGATCGGCCAATCATGGATCGCCGCGGACCACGGGCACACGGTGCGTTTCCTACTACGTAAGTGCTCCGACCGGCTCGTTTTTCTCCGGCTGGTCGTTTTGCCGGGCAAATGAGCTCGGCGTAAGTCAACCGATAAATAATATCTGACTTCGCGACCAGCTGCGAGCTTTAATGCGGCCCCGTGTAAAAGTGTAATGGGGGCTTAATTGAACCCACCCAGGACATCCACCGGACGTCTACGTAGGTAGCCCGTCTATTTATATTCGCCTGCGCGGACGTCCGATACCACGGTTCGGATACGCTACGGATTCTACGATACCCTACACGTTAACCCATTCGCTCACCATTCCCTCCATAAACACCGTAATTAAGACTACTTTGTTGTCGATAATAGTCTCTATGCGAAGGAGAATTTATGATTATATTTCCAGCACTCCGAAGCTAATTAGTGCAAGTCGAAAAGGTAGAAAAATGCCAGTGCATGTAAACGTTCGGAATTACGATTGCCCTTCATAAACGCTGCTATTAAGACTACCTTGTTGCCCACAATGTTCTACATAGAAATTCATGTTTATTGCGTAGTTACATCTGGAGCACCTAGAAGCCAATTAGTGCAAGTCCCTGATCAGAATGCAAAGAATGCAGCAGGGATTCGATTTACTTCGAAAATAAAACATTTTTCTGGATGGATCAAGGTTTTTAACGTAATATCATAATATAGATATTTGTCAGAGTTTTATTCTGAATACTCTCGATAGAAATCTGAAACACAAGATTGTATTTTAGACAGAAAACAAAAGTGAGACGACCGAAACAAAAGCGTTTGTTTTCTGCATCTAGCAACGAAAACAAAAATGTTTTATTTATCGGTCCGTCGACTATTCGAAGCACTATTTTAAATATTTTTTTATGCCCCGACACGACGCTATTAATCCCGCTGTAAAACCGTGTGAAATAATAAATTTGGCGGTGCGTTGAAATCCTGGGGTAGTATGATAGAGCACGGATAATACGAGGAAAGGAATTATAATAATAAAAGGATAAGTAGGAAAAAAGGAGCTTGGAATTTGGCTGAGCGATGATGCGGGATGAACAAAGAGGACTCTGCTCGAGAGTAGGAGACGGAGATATTGGATGAGCGATGCGAGAATATTGGTATGTAGAAAAGTTCAAGGAGATACATACCTAGAGGAGAATATGCGTGAGTGATGTTATAGATTGTACAGCAAACTTCCAGAATTTATTCTCGCTTCGGTAGATATCAATGGTTGCATATTTAATAACTAGAACTGCGGAGGAGGCTCGGGAAAAACACTTTTACAAAGTCGCAGAAATTTTCTTTCTCGATACTTTTAATACGTTCTGGGGAAGACGAATCTGTATTGGATTCCGTTAGATCTTGAATCTCGCGATCTTGGAAAAATCTCTTGCTTTGCTACAAGCGTATAACTCCTACTAGTATTGTAGTACATACAACATTAGATACATAGATGTTGACAGATTGAAGATTTTTAATCGCAAGTCACAATTTCTGTTTCTCTGAAAGCGTCAATTAAATTTTATACGACTGACAGATTTTGGGAGACTAGTTTGTCATCAGAAAAACCGCATTTCCAAAATCGTGGAACAGTCGGTCAGCTTTCGAATCGGCCTGTACCCGGCCGCCCCCTCTTTTTTAATTCAGGAGAGCGCTCAGTCGCGTTTTAATTGCCCAGCGATGGGATCGGCCGCGCACCGGCAATAGCGCTAATGCCCGGGATATCGATAATTAGAGTTAATTGGTTTCCACGATAGAAAATGGCGGCTCGGTGAGAACCGGCTCGGACAGCAACGTCGCGTCGCGAGGGACGAGACGAGACGAGACGAGACGAGACGTTTACCATTTTGCGGGGCGATACGCGACGCGCAACCGAAGACGAATGATAAATTAATTCGATAAAGATGTTCATTAGGGAGCGGGCAATATCTCATTTTAGTGGCTGCCCAGCTATCTGGACACATGTATCTCCCCGAATTCCTGTTCTCGTTACCGGCGCGGCATTCTCTCGGCCCCGATCCGTTCTCGCTTCCTCGGCTTTCTAATACGTCCTCGGGAACGATTTACGCGTTCCCATGGCGAACCGAGGGCCCCGGGGGACGATCGAGGAGGATCGAGGTGGATCGCGGTGGATCGTTTACACCGCGAACGGGCCGCGGCACGCCGGCGAATGATTAACGACTATGATAATCCCGCGTCTCTTCAGGATTTTTCCGGCTCCGGGCCGACTCGCCGGAATGGTCATTTTGCAACGTCCATTTCACTCGGCCGCGACGGCCAATCAGCGAACCGACACGCGAAACCGACGCCACTTTCTCCGGCCGAGATCGACTCTCTTGATATATTGCTTCTGGATTCCAGTTCGAGATTTTTTCTCCGCTGGCTCGAGCATTGTTTACCGAATATTTTCGGCGGACGCCGACGAATCCATCTCTGCGCTTGTCTTCTTGGCCGGGGGTGCGAATATCATTTGGCTTTTGCACCGATCCTGCGTGCACCCCTGATCGATTCAATTTCGCCTAAGACTGCCAGAGCACTGTTGGCTTTTTCTTCTTCGAGTCCGAGAGGAAGCTCAACTTCGTTTCTCGTTCGGGAAATTGCTTGGTACGGCAGAATTCATGATTAGATTTTGCAATTTTAACAGATCTACAAAACGTACTTCTTGAATTTTCAATATATTAGGTTGTCCCGAAAGCTGGTTTTCGATTCATGCACGCAATGCAAATTCTTGTTAGGAAGTACTAAAACATTAACATAAAGATTATCGCATTGTTTGTATTTATTCAGCAACATTGAAGGAACACGTTCCGAAAGAAACTTTTGGGACAATCTAATATACATAAAAAAGTTGTGAACAAGAATTTCTAGCAGTTTCTCAAGAAAATCTAAGTCGTCTAAATTATGCAACGTGGTTGATAAGCGTGTCAAAAGGGAGTGCAAGAGAAAAGTGTGCATCCTTGAAGACTATCGCTCAATTAGCACAGGGTATCCGTCGGTTATCTGCAGACGCACGCGAGTCACGGTGTCCTTCAGCCTCGCGAATTAAGGATTCGCCGGACGCAGCTTCCTGTTACGTGATGCGTTTAATCCCCGAAAGCATCGACCGACGTGTTTTACGAGCCGGCGGTGCTCGTTTCGGTTTACAAAACCGGATTCGCGGCCGATCCTTCGCATTCGAATTAATCGGAACCGATTCTTGTTCTTTGATTGCGATGGACGTCGAGAAAGACTCGCGAGAACGCGTTCTTAACGGTGGTGTACATTCACATTCACAGAAAGCAACCTCAATCCATGTGAAGATGCTCTCGAATACAATCTTTAATCATTATCGATGCACTGCATATTCACCAACACCTAATTTCACTATTAGCACTCAGATCCCCGAAAGCCGGTACGAAAAACAAATTCGCGCGTTCATTTCCGGTCTCTAACGCCGCGAGAGCGAAGCAAGCCCCCATTACACGTTATTAAAACATTCACCGCGTCTTGTGGATCGAACAAACGCGACGGCGCTCGCTCCGGTGATTACACATTTAATTGCAAAATTATCAAAGTATCCCCCACCCTGTTAATCCTCTTCCGGCTACTGCGGGGATTACCAAAAAACATCTAATAAATTATTCCGGCCATATTGTCGCTAATTAAAATGGAACGAGTTCCCTCGTCGCGAAGTTTAAAGAGACGGGGACAAAGGGACGAACAGGGCTGGGAAAAGGAAAGAGAGGAGAGAGAGACAGAGGGGTGGAAAGTGTACCGATAGGAACGTCACCGAGAAACGGTATGATAAAATTAACATCCGTTTTCCAGTGCCCGCGTGCGACGCGTATTTTTCAATGCTCCCGCCAACCATCGTCGACGTCGCCGACGGATTTTCCAGTTTGAGAGCCGGGTACGCGGAAGCCGCGACGGTATTTCGTAATTGAGGTACAACCGGAATACCAAATGGCAAGTTGAAAATCCAGGCCCCGCGCGGGATTCTGTACCGCGGTAACGAATTACATTCTCCAAAACGTTACAATAACCGATGCAAATAAGGGAACTTTTCCATCGGCGCGGGGATTTTGTCCGTCGGCGCGGAATAACGCGCGGAGAGCAGCGCGTCACGGTACAGGAGCCACGAAGGAAAGAGCTCCAGGATTGTTATTTACATCCGCAAACACCGGCCCGGACCCGGTGTAAATGCTCGACGTTTAACGCGGCCGTCTCGCGCGAATGAACTTTAATAGTGTTGTAAATAATATTTGTTCGGAATTATTCCGAGCGTCGCGTCGCCTGAGCCTGTTTCCCTGCTCGAATCGAACCCGAGCCGCGCTCAAACAAAACGAAGAACCCGACGGCGGCGATTGTCCTTTCAAGCGGCGCGGTCGGTTGGCGATTTTTTCTGCCGAAATGAACCATCGAATCTTGATAGGAGAAAAAATTTTGTTACTTCCAAAATAATCATAATGTCAAAAATTGTTTTTGAACGGTTTGAATTCTGACAAAATTCTAAAAGCCTGCCGGAGGAACTGTACGCCGCCATTTTGTGCGTAGCGGAAAAAAAACAATTTGTTTGCACTGTTTCAAGTTTACGTAACGAATTCCCAATGAAAATTTTCCGGTTCATTTGTGCACCGTACCTTTTCTTTTACAGTTACAGTGATTAGAACGTCTTTATGCAAGGGAGAGAAAATTTTTTGCATGACTGCATTTATTTTAATGCTTAAATATTGATTACAAACGAATCAAATTTCATTTCATCTAATATGAAACGCGTAACATTCATGTTTGTAAGACTTTGTTAAAAACTTTCGTCAAAGTACGGCAAGGGGTTAAACAAAAATTCCGAAGATAGGGTGTTTTAGTCCTTGAACCGATTAAAAAATGGATCAATATCGCGTTTCTCGAATTTAGCGCGCCACCGATCGGAACAGCGATTTATATTAACCAAAAGCTGGGCGCACGGGTGAAAAAAAAGGATTGCTGTGGGAAATTGCACGCGCGATACCCCGGGCCGGAATTATAAATTCTAATTTCGTTCGAGCGCCGCCGTGATGTATTTATATTCCTTCGGAACGTTTTAATGAAAGCAAACAGCGATTTTTGTCGCGGATGGAAATTTGTCAGGCTCGCGTGTAAATAATAACGTTTACAGCGGGCCGGATAACAAATTTGCCGGCGAAAAATCTGGCTGGAAATGGATCGCTGGATACGATAACGCGAACCACAAATATTCCGATTTGCGAATGATTGGATCAATTATTCGATCGAATTTGTTAAATCAAAAATCTTAATGTATCAGCCTGAACAAAATGGTTATAAAATTAGTAGTTTAATTTCGCATAAAATTGGATGTCTACATAAACTCCAGTTAAACCAGAACTGGAGGATTCAGTGTTAATAGTCGGCGCATAAAAATGTGAAGGATATTCAACAGAAAAATATATTCAACATAAATTCCGAACGTAGATCGTAATCGGCGGTCTTAATCGTCGCGATAAGATTGATTTACTATTTCGTGTGAAAGCTGCATTACCGACCACTACGAAGATGCATTGTTAGACTGCAATAATGCAACCAGCGTTAATTGGCGATAAAACGTAACCCGTGGATCATTATGAAAATATGATGCACAGTGCAACCCGTAATTGCTTGCAAACATGAAACTACATCGGAAGTCTCTGGAGGAAGAATACCGAGGGTGCGCCAACGTTTCAGCATGCGATAGTGAGGATTCTATTCCATTTGTTACTATTATAACGCCACAAGGAAAAAACATTTTTAAAAATTACAATTTAAAACAGAAATCTTCGATTTACAAAAGACTGGGAATTGATACAATGGAATTTTGTGAAATTCAAGACTGACTTTCAGAAGGTTATTATTATTATTTATTTAATGCTTTAAACCAAGTATGGTTTATGTAGCAAACCCTTCAGAAACGTTGAAAATTAGTTAATGGATGGTAAAAATCTAAAAAATTCAACACTGCATTCTTCCTCTCCTGCTGTCGTAGACAAATAAAATTCACAACTGGTCCTGCTGTTTCTCAAAAGAATGCAAAGCCACCCCGTGGCCTCTCGATCGCAGAAATAGATCGCCGGCATTAAGACGACTAAAAAAAGGGAAGATCGGGGTGCAGCTCACGATGTAAAAACCGTGGACAATCGAACGGTGAATCCTGGGTAGCTGGAGGTTTGGTGTGCTCTTCGGTAGTGGCAGTTCCCGGCTCACACGGAAAGGGTTGTCGCATTTACGGTGGCTCTGTCGTGGTGGATCGCTTCGGGGTAAAAACGTCACCGGACCGGGGCCATATAGAGGACGGTTCTTGGCGATCGTTGGAGAAAAGAAAGAAGGGGCCGAATCGACGAAACGTCGAATTGAGTACCGCCCTAATCGTGTCGAGATCTGGTCCTATGGTGTGATGCACGTGGGTATATGGCGTACTTAGTCGACAGCGAGCAGAGATCAACGGGAAGGCAGAAGGGGGATCAACAGCGGGGAGAGAGATAAAGGGAGAAGGGGAGTCTATGGGACATCGGAAGGGAACGTCGAGAGAAAGGGGCGGGGGAGAGAGATGGGGGTACGGAACGAGGAAAGAAAGGACGGAGAAAGGGGGAGGACAGAGCGTATACGGTTGGAGTGAATGAGAGTTCTCCGATGGTAGAAGGAGTATCACGGGAGGGTAATATCGGTGAGGGGAGAGGAGAGGAGAGGAGAGGAGAGGAGAGACTGCTGACGGTGGTCGAGAGCGCCGATCGAGCGTGGGTTGCGGGGCTGGCTAATGCGAATATGCTGTCGTCCAGATAGAAAGAGATACCCGATAGCGAATCTGTGTCCGACACGGATGTCGAATTAGCTTGGATTTAGGTTGCCCGGGGAACTGACAAATAGTTATTGCTTGATTAGGTGCTGGTACTACCGGCACCTACCGTACCGACCAAACCAACCCCCTTTCCCTTTTTCTCGCTCTCGCTGCCCTCTTTCTTTATCCAGCCAGAAGACCGCCGATTTTTCGGCAGCAGCGCAGGGGTAGTTTATCACCGAAGTCTTTATCGTTTAGAGAATACGGCCAAGGGATTTTCGAAGGGAACGACCACCGACAAGGAACTCGGGATACCGTTCCAGCCAACGTTTACGAGGCACGTGAACGTTCCCCGATCCAGATCTCTACCCCCGTATTGTTTGTCGTGGCGGAGCTTCGGTTTTTCGGTATTATCCCTTCGCCGAGTTTCCCTGCCATGGACCATGGTTATCGGCTCTATGGGGTGAGTCGTCTTCGAACAGTCTTCTAAGCAACCGGTTCGAGATCGGGGGCAATCTACCCCTTGCATGGAAATTGAGTTAGATTCAGACTGAGCCTTTTTTTTCTGTTTAATCATCGGTGTAATGGCTTCAAATTTGTCATAGGTAGACTGCGGATCTTTATGCAGAATAAAAATTGCCTGCGTCGATTGCAAGAAATAGAAACCAAATTGAATGTGATAAATCGAGTAGGACAATTATGTTGTGAACAGCTAGGTTTTCACCGTTACTCGAAATTTGTACAGCGTAAAAATCAGGAATGGAAGAGGTCTTTTAGAAAATTCTATACTATTCTATTTTACGTTGGTGGATCACCGTGTTCGTAAAGCTTATATGACTCTTGTGAAATGAAATTTTATTCTACAGTCTTTGAAATTTTTATAACTCAACAGAATTGGAATCAGTTGAATCTGCGTATGTGCCGATGTAGTTTCTGGAAATCATAGTATCCGATAGTACAAAAAAGAAGAAATATAATTTTCATGTCGAGAAATTCATTGAAAGCAACGAAGTATCGGTCTTTTTCCGTTTCTAACTGAATTTCCTGCCGCGGTAAAATTGCACAGTCCCCAGTGGGTTTTGCGTGAACACCGTGTACATGCGCGTGACTGAATATTGCATGTAACACGGTGCCGGGTGCCGGGGCACAGGATTGGGAAGCGTTTCGCTTTTAAACAGCTTTTGTCGCAAGGAAATCCCTAATTTCGCGTGATCAACCGTGCAAGGGATGAACGTATTAATGGCCGGGAGCCCCGATCGAAATTGGGACAGCAACGGTAATAACTCGGAAATTAGAATGCCGGCCGAATAGGATTATAAATTTAAATCACGGATCATATAGTAATTAATTTCGAATTACGCCTGCCGCGCGTCCCATGTGCCCGGCCCGGCTAAATTAATTTGTAATTAGCAATTACACCGATGTTTGCCATTAACAAAGGAATTAATCATTAATTGCGAGTAATTTAACAAATAAAGTCGACGGTGTCCGGCTCTCTATCGAAGAGCTCTGCTCACCTGAATCCGATTGACAAAACTGCATTTAATACTAACACGACACCCTTCCATTCCCCATAAGCCATTGCGGGGTCGCGAGCTTCCCAAACTGAAATCAGAACACTTTCATTCTTTTCAGTTCTTCTTTGATCAATCTGACACTAGAACATTCAATATACTTGTCGGATCAATTTTGTATTTAAAAGCGGTTGTGCACGAACTTCGAATCTGGTTTTCGTCAAAGATGGCCAAATGAAATTTTGTTGAGTGCCTGGCAGCCCCAGTATGTCGTTCCAGAGTTAATTTTTGTGGTCTATGGGACGATCGTATTCTCGATCGGTCACGTACGATTCATTCCTCATGGCGGCCACTGTTTCGGAAAGGCCCATTATAGGCTGAACGGCCAGCTCGTGGATCACCGATGAAAACGACATTCCAGTTTAGCGGTTGTTTCTGCTCGCAACAGCTCACGCGGGAAAGAGTTATTATGGTTGCCTTTTATCGTTTCCTTTGGACGTGATCCGACGCTCGAATATACCCGAGCGTAATTTTTCGCCCGCTGTCGTTGGTAAAGCCTCTGTAATTGTCAACTTCGACAACTTTCCGAGAGCTCAACCATTGCTCCGTTCCGAATTTTTCTCGTTCTACATTTTTTTGCGTGACCGTCGTTTTTAACCCTTTACACTCGGGGCTGATGCGACTCTGGATATTTAATATGAGAACGTTTTAATTGCTGACGATTTTTTCCGGTTCATACGGACGAAATTGAATTTCGCATATAATATTTCAGCAGTACGTTAAATGAATATTAGTAACGTAGAAATTGGTATGAGTTATACCATTTGTCGTGATTTTTAGTGGCGTTTAAGAGTCCTCAGTCGACTGCAGCGGGTTAAGGAAATTTAAATTCAGTACATATTTTACGCGGCTGTTTCGAAGGAATTTTATTTCAGAGTAAATATTTTAGTAATCAAATTTTCTTCTCACAATTTGGATTACTTTTCCAGAAATTAGAGCTGAGCTCTCCCACGCCAGCAGCGATAAAATCCAGCAAGTAATAAATAAAGCTCGGCGAAGAACGGGAGCGTGACCGCGTGGAAATAATTAAAAGAAAAATGATACACGCCGTGCGAGAAAAAATTTCAATTGGAGTAATTTCGCTAATTGAGCGGGAATAGCTCGCGTCCGCAACAACATCCGCGTAAGACCGCCTCGCTCGTTGTTTCCTTCTTTAAAAATGGATTCCGCCGGATAAGAGGGCGAACGGAAAAATTTCAACGCGTGCTCGCCGACCGGGTGATCGCGCGGGATATACACGTGGCGGATTTAAAAAAAATATTTTTCATTCAATTACATTCAATAGAATCGTACAGACCCAGGCCACGGGGAAGGGGTCCGTTGCGAATAAAGGCGCAATAATGAAAATCTGTAATAATAATGCAGGCATAAATATCGTAAATTTCGCGGAGCGGCGCGTTCGGTTTGCATTACGGACAGTGATATTCGATGCATTGAATTTTTCGAGATTCAATTACAGCAACAAATGGTACGCCGTCTCGCGGAAAAAAGCCTGTGTAATTGGGATGATTAATTTTTAATCGATGCCCACGCACAGGAAACCGGCGCGCCGGCCGCCGGCATTGTTTTTCCGCATCATCGCCGCGGTGTGCGCGCGCGGCAAACGCACGGTGCGGCCGCGCACTTCAATTAGCGTTGATTATTTTTCCGCGGGGATACAATGCCGCTTTTCATCAGTTTATTAATATTTTTTTTAAAGTTGTTCCCGACACACGTTTAACGATATTCTACCGCCTATGGATTTTCAATAGACCGGGCTAAATACGCGGAGTGATACCGTTGCCCGGGCGCGAAATTAAAACGCATTCACGTTGGCGCTCGCGAAGCCGCCTCTGGAACACCCGCGCCCCGCCCGCCTCGCCTCGCCCCGCTCCGCGCGCGCGCGCGGACGGTTATTTTAAAAAATTAAATTCCTCTATTCCGCCGGTCCCGTTTGCCCGCGTTAAATCGCTTAATTAAAATTCCCTCGGAAGCGCCGACAGGCGAAAACAAGCTAAATATCGGCCGACGGAGACCCGCGCGCTGCGAACCGCGGCCAAGCTTCCATCAAATTCGAAGACGATCGAACCCTGGGTCCCATCTAGACGATCTTCTTGAAATAAAACAATTTATTTGATGCGGGGACCAATGATTGGTAGACTGCGAATTTCATGCGTTCGCGACAGAAATAGTAGATCGAATAGTAGACCAAATTCCAAATGGAACAGCGTGAAAAGTGTAGAATACAATTTTGTGCAATGAGGCTTCGTTTAAGGGAGCATCAATTTTTACAATTCATGAGGCTCTCGGATGGTAGAATTTACAAGTAGAATTGGCCAGCCATGATCAGACGCGCCAGACAATCCCTAGTCAATAGCGCGCCGACTCTCGTCGAATTTTTTCATTTTATTTTCTGGAAAACTAACACTTGGACAATAAAATTTGATGTCATTTTTATTCCGAATTAATTGCATTGATAATATTTTAATCTGAAGAGGTACGGTCTAATAACAATCGACAAGAATTGAACAAACCTTAACCATTAATAACATTCGCAAACACACACCGTGGAAATGAAGAAATCGAAAACACAATTTACTAGTGGTCCAACCCAACAAATGACTCAGCTTGCACAAGAATTTTTGAAGCAGCGGTTCAATAATCGTGCATACAATAAGACCCGTCGACGAAAATTGTCATTAGCACGTCCCGCCGCGGTCTGCTCGCCCGCCCCCAGCCTCGGTCCGCAAGATCCGATTTTCCACCGGTGTGAAACACGCGAAAAAGGGAAAAGGATCCGCCGTTGCGCCATCAGAAACAAAAATCGAGAGCAGAAGGGACAAATATCCGCGCGCAAAGCTGGTCGCGAACAAACGTCGGGGGTGAGTCGAAATCCGTCGTTATAAAACAACATCGGGAGAATTTGTTTTCTGTGTAACAAAACTCGGGAGCGTCGGCGCATCAAAGTATCGCTCTATTCTTCCTCCTGGGCGGCTCTCGCGGCCGACGTGTAACAAAAAACCCGGCCGAAAAAAAGACGCGAAGGACCAACAAAAACAAACAAGAAAAAAGAATCGCGCGCAGCGGGGGGAGTTGCACTCGGAACAACCGATCCTCGTGGACCAAAAAAAAAAAAGGAGAACACAAAGTAAAAAAAAAAGCGACGGGAAAAAAGACGAAAGATCGATAGAGACACGCGTCTGCTCCCGGAGTCATGTGCGCGCGGCATTCGTCATTTTTTCGTCGTATTCCATGCATGTCTGAGTGGTGTCCTACAAGTAATGATTACCCGGATTACCAGAATTTCCCATGTGTGCGGCCAATAGCACTCGGCGTGTATCTCATCAGCGGGAACTTCTCTGCTTCGAGAGATCGATAACGAAGGGCGGACGAGAAACGAACGAGATCGAGTCCGATCCCTGTGTTACCTGAAGCCATTCCGGGAATCGTTTGCTCGGCGAATTAACATATAAATTAGGCCTCGAACGTTAACCTAACCCCACTCCCCTGATATTTCCTCTTTCTCTCTCTCCCTCTCTCTCAGTCTGCTTTCGGTCCTGGCGACGGCGCCGCGTTTTTTGGATATTTTCAATTATTCCGAGCAGGTCCTCGATCGCTACGAATCATCGGCGAAGGGGAGAGGAGAGGAGAGGGAAGGCTAGTTGATGGACAGTCGTTCGCAAATACTGTCGCGAGGGATGCGAGCTGCGAGATAAGAGGGATTTTTCGTTTCAGTGTTCCAACCGAGCTGCCGCGCACGAGTTGTACCGGTTTCGAGTGTCGCGTGGGTGTCAACGAGCGATCGAAACGGACGAAATCGTAGCCGAGTCCCTTCGTTGATCATCGAGACGATTTGGAAGTGAAAAATGTTCATTCGCTCGGTGCGTATGATCGTTCTGTACATGTTCAGTCTTTGTTCTGTCTCCCGCGTTTGCGGAAGATCGCTGGGAACGCTTCTGTAGATCATCGAGATGCTTGTCCGGGAACATAAAATTCCAAAAGCAATTCGACGCGTGTAAATTGAGTAGCGAGTGTTTTGTCGACGCGTATGGTTCATCCTGTGTACATGTTTATTCTTTTTTCCTCTGGCGTCGATTAATTGTTAAGCGGGGCATATTAAAAAGCAGCCCGACCCCTACTTTCATTGTTACGAATGTCATAAAATGTTTGTTCAGCTCTCGGAACAACACCGTGTAAACGGGCATTTATTCTGTTAAAACGTGGGAATATGCAGCGGGGGCGGACGGCAGGGCAAGACGGCCGCGTTTAACCACTCAATAAACGGTGAAAACATTGTCCGTCCGTGTTGTTTCCGGCGCGGCACGACCGTGTATAACAAATTCCCCGGCGCGGTTGATTAAACTCTTTTTTTTATCCCCCACCTCTCCATACCTTTTAATATCGACGACAGCAGCATCCAGAAATAGCTGCATTTCGAGCAACCTGATAAACAGTACAATGCCACCGCGCGGAGATAAAGAACGGATCACGATAAGATGTTTATCGTCTCCGACCGTTTCCTGCAAATTACAATGCATACGTAAAGCATCGATCATTTCCGTAAAGCCGCACTTGTTTATTTCAGCATTGAAATAACATAGCATTGTTCTAAAAAATTATTCAGGCTGCGAGAAGAGTCGCACAGCAAGGGGTTAATATTTGAAACAACTCACTAGCAAATGTCGATAGAAAATTTATCCCGACATCGAAACAGTATAAAGATAGCCTGGAACACAGTGTCAACTTTTTCCGCAACAGAGTAATGAGCTGTCCGTTTAATTATTTAAAAAATGAGGTAATTGTGTGGCGGTTTCATCGATTTTTCGCGCCGGAGCTTCTGGCCGGTATTAGCGCGAATTGCTCTTATCGGGATGTTGTTGAATATTCACCGGAAGCTAGGTAAAAGAACGCGAACTAGATTTCCGCGACACTGTGGAAACGTGAATATTTTCGGGCGCGTGCGCGTTCAAAGAGAGCGAGTGCCGCCCATGCAAATCTTTGTATTGTGTCTAATCAGATTACTCGGTGGGCCAGGTGTACGGTGAAGAGACGGGCCGGAGGGAGGGGTTTGCGTTTTGTAACCTTTGATTCGGCTCCGCGAGTCCGAAACACGGGGACATGAATTACACCCGTGCAATTTCGTGTTTTTTATATTTTATGAGCCGCCTTTGTGGCTTTATAACCGCATTCACGTTCCCGCCGAGCGTGATTTAATATGGAAATGCCTGAACATGCCATAAAACTGATCTTCTATTACTGCCGCGGCTTCGCTCTCATTTTTGATGCTCTGTATAAAACGGCAAACACTCGGCTGGCACAACGGAGGCCGTGCGCGTCGAACGATCCCGGGACGCGCGCGTGCGGCCTTTAAAAAATACGGGTCGTTCCTATCGTACTCGCGGATACATCGAATGAAGGCTCATGTTAATCTCTGCATCGGGAACATTGACCTAGTCGATCGGTGCATCCACCCTTTCGCGCGTTCGACTCGAAATCACGCAAAATCGGCGCTATTCAATTGGTGGCCCTTGGATATGTTTATGCAAATCCCCGTTTTTATGCTTAATTTTATCGAATGTAAAATATGGAAGGTGCTTTCGTTGACCAAAAGATTCCTTGTGCGAAAAATATAAAAGTTTTGAAGTGTCGGAATTAACCCTTAGCACTCGAATGGTGACTCCGAGTCACCACACAAAATTGTTGCACCATTCTTCAAAATATTGTTTACATTATTACGTACGAGGTATTACACCAATTTCATAGCCATAAAATTTCAAAAATTATAGGGAATGGAAATATTCTAGGTTGGAAGAGATGTTTAATTCTCGAGTTAAAATAGCTCCGAGTGCGAAGGGTTAATATCAATAATAAAAATAAGACACTGGGGGTGAACTCGGGGGGTTGATTGATTGAAAATCGGAGCTTTTATTATTCATGCCAAAGCATAAACAAGGGTCGAGCATACACCGAGGCTCTCCGTCGTTTATAAACCGAAATGAAATCTCATTTCATGGTTGTAATCCACTTGAAAGTATAGCAGGACATCGAAGAGCTCCCCGTTGATTTAATACCGAGAATTAGATTACCGTACTCTGTACTTCCGGGGCGAAGTTTCTATTAATCAGGGTATTGGATTAGCTTTTTTCCAAACTTTATATATACGTAATTGCGATAGTTTCTCGGTGTGTGCGTGCGGCTCTCTTTCTCTCTCGTTTTTTTTATATGAGGGCGAGTGCTTTCACCCCGACGATCGACTAGCTTTTCACGGAGTTGGGAAAGGTCGGGAGTTCCGAGGGACAGGAAGCTATTTGTTCAGTCCCTTCGGTTTGGATGAAATTTATTTTTGCAAAAAAACATTGAAATTTTTAGCCGGGTTTTTAAACGATTTTGGAAAATAGAACCGACTCTCGCGGAACACGAAACCTGATGGACTTTTATTTGTTTCGCGCATCTGTGCGCGTGATATTTCTATGTTCCGTTTTCAACAATCATTCCCATAAACACAAGACTGCCTGATAAATGATGGTTCAATCAGTAGAACTCTAATGATTGCGGTGAACAATAATTTGCATCGGAATGTTCTGAATTGTACAAAAAATTAATGAATGGAACAGTAGTTTCATTCATTAAAATTCTACTGATTATAGTAATCAGGAAAGTTTCTGCTTTTAATTATAAACAAATTAAAATGCAGAGTGGTGCTTCACTGAGAAAGAAATAATATGTATCTTAATCTTTCTTGGAAATGATACTGCAGTCATCAGAATTCTGCTAACGATGGTAAACAGTGATTTGCATCGAGCAGCCGAGAAGTTCTGCTCACAATTATATAAAAATTAATGAAGGACGGTACTCCATTGAAACAGAAACAAGATGTACCTTAATCTTCATTTACAGCGTCGAGTAATTACATTTCCGCGTAATCACTTCATCAATTAAGTTCGTCCAGTTCTCGGCGCTCAGACGAAAAAAATTCGTTCAGCCAGGGTGGTCCGCGTAAATAGGATCCCGTAAATATCTCCAGCATTTATGCTTTTTTCTTTTCTTTCTCCGGGAACTTGTTCACGTGATCCGGGTTGGACACGATTGCATTACTATAATAAATCATGAGTGAGACGCTTTTAGCAACCGCGAAATTAAACTGCATCAAATTTAACTCAATCTTCCAGTCTAAAAGTGTTTGATGCAGTCAATTTTGCATGTTGCGTGGTGAAAAGCTAAATATTCAGGTGCACACAATTTTTACGATTTATGACGTGATACGTGCTATGATTATTATTTGTTGAACTTTCCTCGCGTCCCTTAAGAAGACATTATCATAAAAATACACTGAAGATCTTAATGAAAATGATCGAGAAACATCCAGAAAATCTAACTCTAGATTGATAAAATTGTTAAGGGAAATAACGAGTACAGAACTTTCGTATCTTACAGCCGGTGCAAAAAGATTATATTTAGCATGGAGATGTTCAGTCCAGTGAACAGGAGGTTTAGGTAGTTGAAATTACCGTTGAATCGATGTATCGTTCCCGGATTTTCAACGGGGAAAAGATTCCCTTGGATTTCCGAGGATCGGCGAGCGCCGCGAATAAATCTCTAATGTTCCCTATTACGATCGGACGCTGGGTTGAACGTTCGCCGATGAACCGTCAGTTCATTTAGTTTGCCCGGGCATCAATAGACAGTGTGTAACGAACGTGTAACGTAAAGTTTCCATCATGTTGCACAAAGCACACGCGCGTATGCGGAACCGCCGTTGCGGTGAAGCAGTGCGGTTCCCGTCCCTATATGTCATATTAGCCTAAAAGGTTAACCCCGACTGTTTTACGAGGTCTGCGTTCCGCCTGCCACGTCGATAAATAAATCCTCTTGATTGCTTCGGTTAATTGTAAATAGTAACCAACCTCGCGATATTATATTCTCGTTTTCCCGGAACGCATATCCTGTCAGGCCCAATTAAAAATCGTCTCCTGGCCCTTCCACACCCCTGAACACACTCATTACGGAGACTCGGTCTTGGTTCGGGGATGCCGAAGGGTGCAAAATAGGGGTGGTTACCATTAGAAACCTTTCAACAACACCTGAATATAACTACCCCTATTTGCAACGATTCCGAAACATTATGAAAGTCATTCTGCCTCAAAACCAGCAATTATTTTATCAATATCCATGTTTGGAAAAACTCCTACCTCAAGACATTATTATAAAACGTTCAGACGAATCCCTCCGAAAACCATTTGAAGATGTTATTATCCCCGTAACGATGTTCTTCGGGAAAAACGACGCCCTCGAATTTTTTCTCGAGCTTTTACGCGAGTATCCGCAAGATCCGGTGGATGGAACGTTCCACTACAATTTATATTCCCCATAAAAGTCCAAACAATCAGCTGGAAGAGTTTCGATTGTACGCGCGCCCCCTCCGTCCCCACCTCCATGAAAATTACTGTGTATCGATGTCCGGTCGATCGAAATCCGCTCTCGGAGTCCCGGCAGCTATCGGGACGCGTGTCACGAGCCGATCTTTGCGTCAATCAAAATTTGCCGCGTGTATTAGACACCCTTAATCCCGGCCCGGGGGCTTTGTGTCGCTGCAGGTGGTTCGAATTGTGGCAATAATCGAGCATAAATTCCGGAAATATCTGGCCGTTCTCTCTCCCATCTATGGCTGATTCGTTCGCGTACGATGATACATATTTGTGGTGTACCCCTCCCCTTGCCTCTTCGACCCCCTTTTCCCTTTTACCCCCACGCGAGCGAACACACCACCCCCGGTACACCCCCGACCCTTTCCCGTGGCCCGAATCCGCGTAATAAGGTTACATCGACGTGAACTTGTAAAAGTGGAGCGGCAAGATATGAATACTTTTAGTAGTTCAATTTATTCCCGTTTTTACGGCCGGCCGGAAAAATGAAATTTTGAATAGATCCAATTTACGTTTTCAGAGCTATCGCGTTGCGATAAGATCGAGCGTGTTCCGGCTGCCGACCGGGCCCGGAACGACGTATGAAAATTTTTACGTTCTATCGGCTTTGTCGGCGCTCACTTTCGAAACTGCTCCCGATAACGGGATTAATTTCGTGCGAGCCCAGGCACTGCCACAACTCCGACGTTACACGTAAATTATCAACTGTGTACGCGAAACGTGTATCGATGTTCCGTGGTGACGAGCAGACACTGCTCGTTTTATCTGCGAAACTATTAGGTTGTTGCATATGAAATGTCCGATTTTAGAATGCAAATGTTGCAATGCGTTTTGATCAAGAAATACTATTAAAAAGTTGATTGTAAATGAAGCATGTGAGTGACCAATGCAATCAAGAAACGTGTGACTCTTTTATCAATAAGAAATAGTCGCGGTTGTTCAACGTTACTGTTCAAAGTCGGACATTTTCATATGCAACGACCTAATAAAACATTCTTTTCGGTGAGGTCAGAAAAAAATAATAGAACTACACGATCTAAGAAACAGCGCCGATTTGATCGTTTTCGTGGGTCTGGTTAGATTTGTAATGTAAGGAATCGAGTTGTTTTTATCGAAGTCGGTATTTCAGATCGTGAGACACGAAAGCCCATGATTGGTCTACTCCTATACCTCGTCTGTGCTTGTATTCACCGAAAGTCCGACCGTATCGTCTCATTAACGACGTATTGGTTTACTGGTGTCTGACAAACAAGTGTCTAACGAAGGCTCCAGTTGCGGACGGCATTCAGCCGTGTATCTAATTTAGAAGGTATTCACGCCCATGGTCCGCGCGCTGGGATCGCGATGATTAGGCAACACACGCCCGGTAACGTGTCTATTCTACCCAACTCCTAAACTCGGTCATTCGGCCGATGGAAACTCGAGTCTTACGTTCTCGAAACTTGCCGGTGTAACGCGTTATTATAGCTGTTATGGTCAGACGTTCATTAATTGGATTGTCGTTCGTCGGTGCCAACCACCGGCGCATCGCAAATGTGTCCTGCTATCCACGTAAGATTTTCGCCTTTCTCCTTTTTCATTCCAGACGTAACATTTCTGTTACACCCTGTATATTTATTTCCAATGACTCTCCACAACTTTACACAAACCATCCCCAAAGGATCCAAGGTAGAATCGAAGACCTCTCGGCCATCTGGATGAAAAACGCGAGAACGCGACCGTAAGTGGTGCCGGAGGTTGCGATCGGGTGGAAAGGTGGTTGCGAAAGAAGGGCGGTAGTCGTCTCGCGCGGGGCCAGGCGGGTAACGCCATTAATCGCGATATATTCTGACGAAAACGCGCGTGATTTGGACAGGGGTGCGGTGGTGGCGGTGGTGGCGCGCGGGCACACGGAATCGATGGAGCGCGGAATCGGTCGCGGAGTACCGACCAATTAGTCGGCCGATGATTGGCGCGTGTAAACCGAAACGATGACGTCGCTGGCGAACCAACGACCGACGCCCTCGCCGTTCGTAAACCGGCCGGGACCGTTCGGCGACTACCTATCGGGTCTCCACCAGAGTCGGGTTGGTGTTGCACACCTGCGCGTGTCTACACTCTCCTGCGCCTTCGTGCGGACACATTGACAAACACGAACACGCACATGAGATATACATATACGTACACGAGCACCAACGCAGAGGCGTACAGGCACACATAGGTGAGCCCGAGGCTGGCTGGAAGCAGGAAGAGGAGCGAGCACGCGCTCTCCGGCCACCATCACGAGCACCGTCAAATATCCGTGTGGACGGTTACAGGCCGGACTAATGGAATTGATTAAAATGTGTTCGATCAACCGAACCGCGGGCCCACTCCCGACCATCCACCCACCGTGTTTCACCTACCTAGCTCTGGCAGAACCACCCCCTCGTCGGTCTATCCATCGAGCGGCATGCTACCAACCTTCGTTCTCGCTCTCTCTCTCTCTCTCCATCTCTCTCTGCGCCCTGTCGCAAGCCTCTGTGTGACCCTAGAACCAGCCGAGCGCAATCGAATATTTGCGTTTAGGTGGGCACGTCGACGCGGAAAATGCTATCTTTGTCAATTAATTCAACCTGTTGTCGCTCGTCGCCACGGCCCGTGCTTGCTGCTGCTAGCGCCTCCCTTCATCCTCCCGCCTTCCTCCCTTTCTACACCCCAGTCCTAACTGTACCCCAATCCTCCTGATACTCCTCCTGCTACTGCTGATGCTCCTCCTACGCCTCGTACCCCTCCCATACGGTCTCCTGCACGTACGCCGATCGGGAAAATTGGCGGTTTTGCGGTCACTGTTCGATGGGAAAGGACCTCGCCTCGGAAATTTGTTTTTCGCGGGCTAACTCACGCCTCCTACTCTTCCTTCTCGCTCTCTCTCTCTCGGTTTCTCCTCCTGTTTCTGGACCTGTGTTGCTTCCGTTTGATTTTGGTCTATTTCTTTTTAGGTCGCGGGCATTTGTTTTCTTTGCGTTGCACGTGTCCCGTATATTCTGTCCTATCCTTTCCTGGGTCTATCTGCGGTTCTTAAAGCGACTTTCTAGTGTGAAAAGGGAGAGGGCCGATAGTTTATCCGCCTCTTGCACAAGCTCGTGATATTACTAAATTTATGTCACGATCGAACACGTAATATCAGTAAAATACAACGTGAGTTCCGCAAGCATTGTCAGTTTGTATTTTATTGTGCAAGAGCTTCCAGATCGTGAGTCGAGGAAAAAGTAATGCATTCTATCGTGATTCGTGGTCTCTTATAGTCGTTACACGGGCAATCGTAACAGCGGGGACTAAAAGAAGTTGCGCAAACTGTAGTGGGAGCGCCTTTTAAACCTACTTCGCCAGCCAAGAATATACTGAATATGTACCAACAACATTTTTATAGTCGAATTTAGTGTACTTACAATCTCGAAACTTTAAAAACGTTTCAAGCATAAGCAAAAGTGTCGACTACACTAGCGAATATTTACTCTGTATTAAAGTAGTGATTTTATTGAATAGTCGTATGAAGCTCCATGTAACCAATTATACAGAAAATGGTGTGCGAGTAACTGAAGGTTAATTAAAATCTATATTGAACAGGAATTAAATTAAAAGGACTAGATTCCTTCGATTGTAGGATATATTCGATCCCACGAAACGTGCCATCATTCGGTCCGACACCATAAACGATGTCCGGAGACGAGCGATCGAGAGCGACGACGCGACGCGACGTCGAGCTGCGGCCGAGCGAGTGAAAACGCGAAGGCGGGTTTGCCGTGGCACCGGAGAGTAGGTGAAAAATAAGCGAATAAATAAAACTGACGTCTCCGAGGCAGTCCGCGAGTGTCGCTAATGAACTGGTCTCTCTCGTCTCGCTCCGACCGACGCGGCAACCTACTGTTCACCTTCGTTCGCAGCTGTTCCAGGACAGTACTCGACCGGTCTTCATTATACGCGGCTCTCTGTCGTTAATTGCGCACGCACCTACGTAAGCACGGCGCCGGGACGCGCGACGCGACGTTCCCCCAGGAATTAACCGATATCGCGTGGACAACCACGCGGGTTCCCGATAAATTTATGGTTGTTCCGCGTGCGACAAGACCGACGACGCCGACCCGAGATCTACTTTCTGCAGACTATCTGTCACTTGAATCGGGCATAACGGGATCCACTGTCGAACGAATCACCTGACAATCGTTTACTGGGCCATCGAAAGCCAGGAAGAGTTGCGGTTGCGATGCACCTTGACAGGGGAGACCTAAATGTGCTGTTTATCCCCCTTAACGTCGCGCCAAACTATAGCGAGCAGTGGACACTGTTTTCTATTGGTTGGGAAATATTAACCCTTTGCACTAGAGTTGTGACTCTGAGGCGCCACTAAAAATGGCTGTACCATTATTGAAAATATTGTTTACATTATTAGATATGTTGGTACCTAATCAATTACTAAACATTTACGTATTGTATGATGTATTATATCAATTTCATATCCACCACATTTAAGAGGGAAGAATGTTTAATTTTCTAATTGAAGCTATTTGATGAAAGTGTGATGGATCAAAATGTTTGAAATTGCATTATATTTAAAATTTTTTCACCAAGATATTCTTCATATAAAATAGAACACCCGTCAGAAAGGCGTTCAGAATGTAAAGGAATTTTTCATTTCGATCCTGTTTAAATTTTTAAGAACCGATGCTGGACAACCACTTAAGTTTTTGACGTTTTCGTTCGAATTTCAAACGGAGGCCAGCGTAATTAGCAGCAGACTGCCGTGCACGATGCAAGTGCATAAAAGCCGCAGTCTATTAATAAGTGGAGATGCTATAATTCATCGGGCAAAAAGCGACGTCATGCGCGCACCAACCTGTACGCGATGTAATACATGTAGGAGCTATATAGGCACGGACAGTTATCGAAGCAGGTTTATTAGACGTTTTCAGTCTTCATCGATCATTGATCGTAGATAAACTGAATGCTTGCTCCATCTACGGAGTTCGAAAAAAAAAAATGATGGGCAGAGGTAATCGTCGATCAAGCTGAAACTATAGCGCTTAGCGAGTCGCCACTGTGGTTAGTCGCTAATTGATCTTGACGTCTTCATGTTACACTATGTCGTTCGCTTCGCGCTTAGATACTATACGACTGTCCGCTATAGTGTCCAGACTGACATCCAGATCGCATCATAGCTCCGGAATAATTTATACAGAGGTGGAACAAGAAAAAGAATTAAATTGTTGCTTAGACTGGTGGTTGAAGACCGTTGATCTTCTTTAACGTTAACCTTCAGTTACTGGCACTCCACTTTCTATGTAACTGTTTATCTGGAACTTATGAGTCCAACATAGATACATATTTATTCAATTGTAAAAATCAATTTTCATTATTGTTTTTCACAATTCCGACCAAATGCATGTTGTCAACGTATTTATTAGACGTTATTTACTGAACTAATTATTCTAGCCTTTCAGAGAAATTAAAGTCGTTTGGTCCATTCTCAAAAAAGTTAGTCTGATTTAAAGTGTGTGTGTGATCAGTTATGCTCCTAACGGTACATGCTACCGAATAATGCGAACTACGCCGCGTGAACGTAGAAATAGGACTTTTGAGGGCGATTGCGGCCTCGATTGATCTTTTATCTATTTTGAACAGACCACATAAGATGTATTGTTTGGACTGAAAGTGATCGATTCGGCGAGCAGCGAGGCCACCGCCGCGCCGAGGCGGTGGATCGTCGCGATTCCCAGCGAAGGGGAGTCGATCGTCGTGGAATTTATCGTTGTGTCGTCGGATAAGAACCGGCAAGGATCACTCGATCCTCCTAAGCCCTAAGCTGATCCGTCGACGAGGACAGAGGGCTGCGCGCGATCGAGGCGCGCGGATTACAAATCGTCGCCGAGGTATCCAGTTCCAACCTGTTACGGCCGTTGAAAAATCTGGCAGGTAGGTACTCGCAGCACTCGCTGGAATCTCCTATCAATTAAGGACAGGTTTCCACGCGGCGGCGCGTCGAAGGACGGTTTTTTCCCCTCGTTCCTCCCTACCAATCGAGCAATAGCAAACTCCACACGCTCGCGTTCGCGCGTTGTCCCTGTTTCTCTCATTTGTACAGTTAGCCGGTTAAACAGAGAGTCCCGGCTACGAATAAAAGCGTCCATCTTACTTGGCCACTCTTCTTATTTACATTCCCACGGCCGGCGTGCCGTCGTAACTTTTGCCCGCCGCGAATTAATTTACCGTTGGAAAGCGGCGGCTGTCCCGCGACCACTGCGCCGGACCTTTATTCCCCCGCGAATTCATTTGCGTACCCTAGCCCACGGCTCGATTTATGGAAATTGATTTTCCGTTAGAAAGCGGCCGCGGCTTGTCCCGGACTGGAACCCGCGATAGAAAGCGGAACTTCGCGCGAAACGCGCCTGGAATGCACGCGGGATTCTTCCGACCACGAGCGCCACTTAGGCGTGACACGGAGATTCATGATTTACGCATTATTACGTTCACCGGAAAGTTCATTTCAAGCCAATATACGTGGTCTGTCCGGATAGTATTCGACCTTTGCTTATATCTTCGTTCCCAAGTGAGCGAAGGCGGATAGCGCGTGTTTATATTAGAGGCGACCTTGTAGTAAGTGGCCTGCCCATGCAACAAATCTCTGCATGCCGTCATTTGTAAGCATCGAGTCAAGTAAGCGTCGCGTATTATAATGACCGAACGTGTGGAACAACAGATACATTATGTATTAAATTTTCCCAGAAACTTGGGCATTCTTGTTCGGAAACCATTGGTATGATCCTCCGTACAGTTCTGATTTAGCTCGTTGTGACTTCCGGTTGGTCCTCAAAATGGATAAACCTCTCAAAGGACAAAGATTTGCGGACGTAGAAGCAATAAAACAGAATACAACGAGGCAGCTGTTCGCTATCCTGAAGATGATTTGAAGGAGTGTTTCCGTAAGTGGGAGGATCGGTGGAAGAAAGTTGTGGCTTCGAACGGACACTACTTTAAAGGGGAGACCTTCGATATCACCCAGGAATGATACTTCCACCCGGTACGACGTCAATCGGATAAAATCGTCAAATTCAACTTCCTCACTTAAACCTTTCCTAATTACAGTCAGACTGTAACTGTAAATAAATGTAGCCATCTAAAACCGTCTCGCAAGCTCGCTCTCCGCGGCACAAACATTTCCAGCGGTCGCCAATCATCGCCTAACATTACAGCGCGGCGAAATAATGTAACCAGGAATTTGCAATTCGGATTCGTCGTTATTTTTCGCGTGGCAGTGTTGCGCAGCGCGGTTCATCTGCACCGCGACTAATTTCATTATCTCCCTGCCGTGATTCGCTCTCCGCCATTCCTTCTTTTCGCCTGTCCAATGAAATCTGTACAAATGGTCGAACGAACGACAAAGACGTCCCCCGGTGGAGAGGAAAGACGAACGACGAAGACTAATAACGGACCGGGGTAGAAAAATCGAAGAGAAAGCTTGCAGTATTTACATAGTAACAAGTCGGACGGACGGGATAATTTTTTTCAAGGATCGACATCAAAGAGCTCGCCGGCGATATGGTGTCTCAGACTGGGCGTGCGCGTACACGATGTTTTTTATGGTATGCGCGCGCCCTATCTCTCTCCCGTTCAGTGCCGCGAAAACGAAAACGTATCTAATTGGCCTTTAATTGGCCGAATGTAAATTGTACATTAATGTCCCTTTAACGTTAAGCAGACGGAATAAACCGTGTGGCGTCGTGCGCGCAGCGGGATCCAGACCGGGCTTGGATTTTTCGAAAAGCCCTCGTAAATGCCACACGCGGTTCAGTACCTTTTGATAGTTACCCCCGGATCCACTCGTGTTAGCCTCTCCTTTTTTCCACCGTAATTGCGGACCGTCCGTCCGGGCCCGGTCGTTCAAGATTTACGCTTCCAATTAGCCATACTTTATGGTTATAATGAATTTCCATTCGTCGTACCGGTATAAATTAATCGTGGCCTGGGCTACGCGCGTTTCAGTGATTTAAATCCCCCGCGCGTTCAGATTCGGCTACTTATCTCTCAGTTTCCTGTTTATTAGGACGGAATTAACGCATCACTTTATTCGGACCAACCGAAAATTTACTAGGCTCGCGTCATTTGCAAATTTGCTTGCGTCGATCGGCGAAATTGCTGTCGTTCCGGTTACTTTGGAGACCTTCACGATTTAGCCACCCCTGTTAGAAATGTTTAGAAAAGATCATTTAACTTAAACTCTTCGAAACAATTTCAGAATACTTCAGATATGAAAGAGTTGTAAATAGGGGTGTTGTAAAGAATTGTAAATTTTGGGTACCCGAGCCTCGAGTCAAGTTGGGCAATGATCGGATTGGGTACTCGCACACTCTTAGTTGTAAAACAAAATCAGCAAGTTAATAAAATCCAGTAAGAATAGTTCGAAATCCCGTATGAATGAGTATCAGGGAAACAAATGGTGGCACGTAATGGTCCCGTCGATTATACTGGCGACTGTATCCGAAAAGGGGCCGGCCGGGCAGTATCGAGGAATGGGATCGATGAAAATGATTAACGGAAAGTACGTCCGTGGATCCGCAAAGGGAATCCCGCTAAATGCCAAGGTTACAAATTTCCACTGTACCGCATTATACCCGGGGGCTCTCCCCGGTATAGAGATGATTTTCGTATTTGGATCGAGTCCAAAGTGAAAGAGGACGGCACGTAGGCGGCCGTCTAATGTGCTTTTTCAAATAAAGCTACTTACATGAAAGACGGAAATATAAATGGGCGAATGTGTCTGGCCGAACGCGGCTGTTGGTGGGAGGGCACACGACCGAGCAGAAACCGTTTCGAACACTATTTTGCAATTTACGCGACGAGAAACTGCCAGTTACATTCCATCGATTCGGGGCCGTTCGACTCTTTCCGCGAAAATTTCGCGTCCATTAACGCTGCGACTACAAGATTGGTCTTTTTATTGTAATCTGAGCGTCAGTAAACAAATTTATTCGGCGATTTCTTTTTACTTTTTGCATTGTTATAATACTCTGAGAAACCGCATAAACATACGGTCTATCTTATCATTAAGAAACGATTTACACTCATAAATGGATTGAATTCGAACCATTATTTTCAGCAATAATATTTTAAATTGAAATGGAAAATAAAGACGAAATAAAAATATTTTCAATATTCTTCAAATAAAATACTATTTTCAAAAGAATTACTGCCTCAAATAAATTATTTTATTTTCAAAAATGACTTTATCAAATAAAATATCTTATTTTCACAAATTACAGCATCAAATAAAATATTTGATTTTCAAAGTTGTACACATGCTTTAAAATAAATAGGACTATTTAATAGGAATATTTAAAATACTATTCTCCCCAGCTCTGGTCCAAACAAGTCCCAAAGTTAAAAATTGTGTTGCTTCCATTTCCCTCTACAACTTTTCGTTGACTGAACTATAAGACTCACGTGAGCGGAAGTGTATATCGGAATTGCCGAAGTGTCGGTAAACGAGTTAACGATCGCGGAGAAGGATGTAATTCCGCGGTTCGGATTGCAAGAAATTAAGTAACTCGGCCGGTGTCGCCGTGGACTGAGGCGCCTCGGCTAATCAATTCGAGTAAAATGTTAATTAACTCGGCTCACCGACGACGACGGGGCCAAGCTATGAATTTCATGCGTTTATAGCGCGGCCGAGTGAACGGGGCGCAATAAAACACAATCTTACACGATGTCTATCGCAGATTTCAATTTATTGCCAACTAAAGCCATCATCTCCGATAATTAGATTCCCCTTAAACCTTATCTCCATAAATTAGTCGGCAAAAACGCGCATTAGCATATACATACATCGACACGGGTCTATTAATGAGTTTCCGGTGAGATATTCTCGATCGAACGAGAAGGGACCGTCCTCCCAACGTTCAAGATATTAATATTTAAATTAAACAATGTCGGCCGGGTGTCGACGATATTCAATCGTTTCTAATAACGTCTCGGACAACGATCGAACATCACGTTCCCAATCACGATGATTTCCCTGTAATTAGGCCGCGCGGCAGCGGTCGCGCGTCGACGGCTAATCAAATTAAAATGGCCGCCCAATAAAATGATCGGCGTCGAATGGAACGCGAAAAATTCCGTGAAGCTTCGCAGGCTCGTCAACGCGAGCGCTAATACGACCCTGCTAATGGCACCAAGAATGTTTTAATCTTGAACGCGCGGGAACGCCGGAATGGAAATTATTAACCGAACGCGAAACCGAAAAGCATTACCGGGGGGCGATATAATAAAAAGGAAAAGTCGGGTGCGCACGTCAAATTCGCTGAACGCTGCCGTTCTACCTGTCCCCACCTTTTTCTTTTTCTTTCGTTCTTTTTTCCTGTTTTACCGTCACCGTCTAATTCAACGAGCAGGTTGAAGAGGCGCGGAACGCACCAAATAAAACTACCGTCGCGGATTTACAGCGCGATAAATGTAAAAAATTCACCGTCTCTCCGGGGGCTTTAATGTTTTTCGTATATTAAATTTAAGGTCGCTCGTCCGTTTCAGTTTTGCATACGTGTCGCGAGCAAACGAGTATGCTTACCATTTATTCGGAGGAGACGCGCCGCGCTGCGCCACGAGTGTGCTTTTCTGAATCCTCGAAGAGCAACGGAAAATTTATCGGGTAACTGGAAAACGCCCCCTGGAGGAATGTTCGAAACGTTCTCCCCAATTCTGTTTCTCTGATTGAAAGATTTTTCCAAGACGTTTCAGTTATGCTTTCCGGAGAGTAATGCTTAAATATTGATTACGAACGAATCAGATTTCATTTCATCTAAAAAGAAAGGCATAACATTCGTATTTATTAGACTTGGTCTGACTCGTTTAAATGCGACAAGGGGTTAAGAACAACTTTCCCGAAGCTCATCCGAAGGTCACCTTAAAGGTTGCGATTGAAGGGAGCATAGTTAAGGGCCATTTAAGGGTGAATTTGAGATAGCCCGAACAAATGTAATTTCACGTGAAATTGTCCTGTAACGAAAGGGACAGCCATTTTCCAACCACGTTCTCGGTCTCGTTGCGGCGCGCGTACGGCTCGCTTCTCTCTCCGGGCCGACACACACGGCCGTGAATGCTAAAAAATGTACTCGCAAATATTATGAGCAAGCGTACCGTATGTATCGTTTCTCACGTAGTGCCCGGGCCCGCGCGAGTTACTTTACTGCGCTCGTTCGCCCTGGAAATAAATTGGACATGAAACAGCTACTCCGTATGCGCCGAGCGCACGCCGCTTCTGACACTATTCAGTGTTTTCTTACAACGATCACCGCCGCCGCATCGCATCGCGCCGCGCCGGGGTGCGCCGCCGTCGATCCACCGAGTAAATTTAATTGAAACCGCGGGAAACCTTATTGTACATGTCTTTTTCAAAATGCCCGGGATCCTGGGAATAAACCGTGAATACCGGTGCAATCAAATATTTTCTTTTCTACAACCTCTACAATCTCGAAAATAATTCCATACAACCAATGTAATTTATTCAACCCTTATCCTCCTTGACATTCTGATAGTAGACTCAAGTTTTTATTCACGTATGGTAAGTAAATACTCGGAAGAAAGTTTTTGCACAGTATTTTCGACTGTTTTAAAATTGAACCAATACATTTTTAGATGGCTCTGTTATTTTATGATGTCAGTGGAATAGTGGAAGTATTTATTTAATAAAGTAATAAGCTTTATTTGGTCTACGTGTACATTGGTTGATGGTTGGATTACGTCTGACTTACAATCTAGACGCATGTCATTGTGGCGTAATTATACAGATGTCGCTAATTGGTTGATATCTATGTTATCGACATGTTTGATGATAACTTGTAGTTATATCTCTAACACTTCCTCTTAACTGCAAGTTCTCATAGTTGTTACAAACAAATTTTCTTTGAAACAATAACATTATATCATATGTACCAAACTATTTTTACATTGTTCAAATTTTATATTACTTAGCGGTTTTGTTAATATGTCTGCGAGTTGTTTACTAGTAGAACAATATTCTAAGTTTATTATACCTTCGTTGTACTTTTCATTGATGAAATGAAATCTTACGTCTATGTGTTTACTTCTCTTGTGTATAATCCCGTTTTTAATTAAACTTAATGCGCTTTGATTATCAATAAGTAATTTAGCTTTTACTTTTTTATTAGTTAATGATTCTAATACTCCTTTTAAATATATTAACTCTCTACAACATTCGGCTGCGGCTATATACTCTGATTCTGTTGTGGATAGAGCTACAATCGGTTGCTTGCGTGAACACCAGCTGATCGGACCATTTCCATAAAATATGACATATCCTGTGGTGCTTTTTCTGGTTGCTGTATCTCCTGCAAAATCCGAATCACTGTATCCAATTAGCTCTTCCATTTGACCTGAGTTGTTTTTGGAGTATTGTATTCCAATGTTTCTGGTACTCTGTAGGTATCTAAGAATGCGTTTTATATTACATATATTTTGATTTGACGGTTTTTCTACAAATCTACTGACATAGTTAACTGCGAATGCAATGTCTGGTCGCGTTTTTGTAGTTAAATACTGTAAACTACCTACTAGTTCTCTGTAGGGAAAACTAATATTTGATTTTATGTCGTTAGATTCTGTATCTGTATTCATACTTACAATAGGCGTTGATACATTCTTTGCATTATCCATACCGTAATCTTTTAACAGTTTTTCAATATAATTAGCTTGATCTAATTTTAATTTGTTGTTCTCTGTTGATATTCTTATACCTAAAAAACTTTCAAAAGAATTATAAAACTTTATTTCGAATTCTGTTGCTAATTTCTCTTTCATGAAATTTAGATCTTTCATATTATTGCAAAATATTATACCATCATCTACATATAATGCTAAAATTATAGATCCTGTTTCAGATTTAAATATGCAAGGATCTGATGGAATTGATTCAAGTTTGTTTTGTTTTACAAAAGATTTAAAATGCTGATTCCATTTTATTGAAGCTTGTTTAAGCCCGTAGATGGCTTTTTTTAGTTTGTATACTTTACTTGCATTTTCAAATCCTTCTGGGAGTTTTATATAAGTTTCTTCATCTAAATGTCCATATAGAAAAGCGGTTTTAATATCGAATTTTAATATATGAAAAACTTTTTGAATTGATAGAGCCATTAATAGTCTGAAAACATTTGAATTTAGCACAGGACTATATGTTTCATTGTAGTCTATGCCTTTTTCCTGTTCAAAGCCTCTAGCTACTAATCGCGCTTTATATTTTCCATCTTCCTTTACTTTGAAGATCCATTTTGTACTTAAGATTTTTTTGTTGTATATTTGATCAGTATCAGCTTCGATCCATGTTTCATTCTTCATGAGTGAATCTTTTTCTTCTTGAATGGCTGCTTTCCATTCTTCAGAATCTTCTCCATTAATTGCTTCTTTATATGTGAGATGTACATAATAATCTCCATATCTATCTGGCATATTCCTTTTTCTTGTTGATTTTCTTATTGGTTCTTCTATTGGTTCTTCTATTGGTTCCTCTATCGGTTCTTCTATTGGTTCTTCTATCTCGTGTTCATTCGATGTATCGTTCTTTTTATTATATTCCGTCCTGATTGTTACTTTTGTTTTTACTTTGGTTTTATTTTCTTCTTCTTCAGTTTTACTTTCTTCCTTTTCAGTTTTATTTTCTTCCTCTTCAGTTTTACTTTCATTATCGAATATTACGTCTCTTGCAATTATTATTCTCTTTTTACTTTCATCCCATAACCGATATCCATGAGTTGAATATCCTACCATGGTATATTTTTTACTTCTGTCATCTAATTTTTTTAGATATCCAAGTTCCTTGGCATGAGCATTACAACCAAAAATTTGTAAATTCGTTAAGTTAGGTTTTTTATTTAGCCAATTTTCTGCTGGCGTTTTAACGTTTGGAGTTGTAGGACTTCTATTTAATAGATAGACTGCAGTACGAACTGCTTCACCCCACATTGTTTTATTCAACTTAGAATCTAATAACAGAGCTCTTACTTTTTCTAAGATAGTTCGATTTAGCCTCTCTGCTTTACCATTCAGCTGTGGTGAATACGGTACTGTAAAGTCTAAAATTGTTCCATTATTTTTACACCAATCCTGTAATTCTTTATTAGCATATTCTCTGCCATTATCACATCTTAGTTTTACTACTTTCTTTTCCCATTTTGCTTGACATTGTTTTAGATATGATTTTACTGTTTCTGTTACATCATATTTACCTCTTATTGGAAAAACAACAGCAAAATGAGTAAAGTCATCGATAAATGTTATAAAATATCTCATTCCGTCCCAAGTGGTGGGTTCTATTGGACCACATACGTCCGTATGAATTATTTCTAAAGGTTTTGATGCTTTAGTTCTCTCTCCATTAAACGGATTTCGAGTTTGCTTAGCTTTTACGCATATTTCGCAAATTTCTGTATCAGTATTAAATTTAGATGATGAATTCATACCTTCGCTTATTTTCTTTAGTTTTTCCATGTTTGTGAAGCTCAGATGTCCTAGTCTTCGATGCCATTGTAGTGTGTCCTTGTTTGTTGTCAAGAGTGTTTCTAGTGTGTGTGGTTCCTTCATGTTTATTATATATAGACCGTTCTGACCTCGTGATCCTTCTAAGATCGTTGTTTCGCCTTTTCGAATTACGACTTTGTTTTTGGTGAATGTTACTTCGCCGTCGTTTTGCGTTATCGAATTCACTGATAAGAGATTTTTAGTTAGTTCTGGAACTAATATTACATTTTTTAAAATACAATTTTTAGTTATTACGTCACCTATACCTTTACTTTCCATTTTTACAGACTTTTTTGCGGTGGAAATTTCGGTATTGATGATTTTTACATTTGTTAGTAAATTAGTATCATTAATCATATGATTTGATGCTCCTGAGTCGACTACCCAGTTATCCTCTTTTGTATTATTATTAACAAAGAAACATACCTTTCCATCATTGTATCTACCTGATGAACCAGTTTTATTTTCTCTGAAGTAGCAGTCTTTTTCAGTGTGGTTGGTTTTCTTACATATATTGCATCTTTGATTATTCCTTGAATGATTCCATGTGTTTGATGTAAATCGTTCTTTATACCTGTCTTTGAATTGATTGTGTTCTGCTGATTCCTTTTTACAGTATTTGGCTATATGATTAAAGCCATTACATTTATAGCATTTTTTTGTTTTTAATGAAGATTTGAAGGCTACGTTTTCTTGTACAGTTTCCTCCATTTTTAACCTATTTTCTTCAAGCTGTAATCTGGCTATAAGATTAGTTAGTGTTCTTTCTGCTAAGGGCGTAGAATCCCAGGCACTAGCAAAATGTTTATATTCAGCAGGTAACGTGGATAGTATTTTTGTAATCAACATCATATCATCTATTGTTTGATCTAATCGCACACCTCTATCTAATGCGTTTAACCTATGAGACAAATTTTCAAGGGTACTCACATGTGTTGTTATGTCACTCTCTTTTGCGAACGAATAATTGTAAAATTCTTGTAGCAGTCCACACTTCTTTTGTTCGGTATCCTTCCCGTATATCGATGTTAATTTATCCAACATTTCACTTGAAGTTTTACAGTTGAGGAGATGCATTTGCATTTTTCTGTCAACGGATAATACTATTGCCTTTTGAACTTTTGCGTCGAGGAGTTCCCATTCTTTCTTCTTAGTTTCTGTCCAACTTGATTCAGGTACAATTTTTCCAGTTATTATATCGTACGCGTCGATGGATTTCACTAGGATAATTATTTGAAATTTCCAGAATTGAAAATTCGTTTCGTCTTTCAATTTCTCAATCTGATCTATTTCGCTTTTATGACCGTTACACGTCGCCATTTTTACTTGTCTTACGAGCACGTTTTCGCGAACCTTCTTACGAACAGTTTTATGTATAATTTTACTTGTTTTAGTTTTTACTTCACTTTATTTTTACTGTATTTTACTTCCACTAATTTTTTTTTTGTGATCTGGGCACATAACCTGTTATTTTATGATGTCAGTGGAATAGTGGAAGTATTTATTTAATAAAGTAATAAGCTTTATTTGGTCTACGTGTACATTGGTTGATGGTTGGATTACGTCTGACTTACAATCTAGACGCATGTCATTGTGGCGTAATTATACAGATGTCGCTAATTGGTTGATATCTATGTTATCGACATGTTTGATGATAACTTGTAGTTATATCTCTAACAGGCTCAACGTGACCCGTACTGTATCAAGAAGCATTTGTCCTAATATTAATCGCGTTCATTTCGTTCCTGCGTACAAATTAAGCTCTCGAACAGCTGAAACGTTGCGGATCGCGATGCCGCGATTTGCGATTCAAACAAAATTCAATGCGCGCGACACGGTTCGATCGATCCGCCGATGAATCGCGTCGCACAGTACGGTAATAAGTCTGATAATTATAATCGGGTCCGGATCCGCTGGGGAGGCGCGGTCTCTCCTTCGGCTCTCTTTTTTCCCCGACGAGAAAGCCAGGAAAATTGAAACGCGACTTCGTGCCACGATAATTAACGCAACACGACCGCGATCGTCCGCTGCCGCGTTTTATTCGCTGCTTCTCCCTCGTTCTCCCTCTCTCTTTCTTTCTCTCTCGTCGCTCCCGTTTCCGCGGAGCACAAATAATCCATTGAGACGTGTCTTTTTGTCCCGATTCTTCGAGCCGGGGCCGATTCATCGCGGCTTCCTCCGCGGAGAAACAGAAAAAGTAAAGTTGTCGGGAAATCAGGGAAATTAATAAGGGCAGCTTGGGAAATGTTTGCTCGATATCCACCACGAGATCCTTATTAACCGGCGCGGCTTTTCTGCCGCGAAATGGGCCAACATTTTGCCAACAGAATTGCCAATCTGCCCGGAAAATCGGGTCAGTGTGACTCGTATGCTTGTACGTCACTGTTGAGCATTTTAAATCCTTCCTATCGAGTTTATTTTGAAAGCATAAAGATTCTGCAGTTATTACATTAATTCATCCCTTAATCGTACGTTATTATTAGACTGCGGCTCTTTATATAAATTACAATTTTTGTAAGTACAGCCTCATGCGATTTTTTACAGAAAAATCTACGATGATAACGTAATTTGTCATACAAATCGTCATCATGTTAAAAACTGCAAAAATTGCCTAATCTTTTTGGAATTAATTCGCACAGCGACGGCAACCGCTCACGTTGTTCAGATGTTAGTATTAGGTCGTTGCATATAAAATGGCGGACTCGCCGGTGGCACTTGACGTTGTATTAAAGTTTGAACGAATTTTGTTGGTCGAGGCAAGATCGTAGAAGTTTGTCAATGTAACACGGCAGCGCGGTTGTTCCGCTGTCATTAAAGAGTTAAACATTTGCAAATAAATTGTTCAACCGAGTTGAGAATAATTGTTTGAAGCTAGTTTTAACTGTAGTCCGTCGTCGTCGTCGTCGTCCGACGGATAAGTTCCCGGACAGAGATTGAAACGAACTTCGGTTAAGTTTCTTATTTTATGACGATAAACGTAGTAGCGGTGGCTTTTGCGTTTTACATGCTACGGATGCACATACAGGGTGGTCCATAGGACTTGGTCTCGTACAGTATTTCATTTTTCTGAATCGAAATGGAAGAAAAAGTTGCTGGGCGGACTCTAAATGGCACCCGGAGGAACGCAATCTCCCTCATCATTCTATATAAAAGAGTACTCGACCGAGGGACGATCGATAAATTGAGAAGCTCACGTTTTTTAAATAATAATCAAATATTTAGACTCATAGAAACGAGGCGAAATAAGTCTACAGATTTATTTCGACTGGAGTCGTTCTTTTGGAGCAGTTTCCAGTTATTTTGGAAAAGATTTAAGATACTCATAAACAATTTAATGATTTCGGCGCCACAGGTTCGATCAAGTGTTACTACTAATCAATTTTGCAATTTAAATTGTTTTCAACGTTTCTATCCAAATGTGGACCATTTTCAAGAGAAGTTCATTAAATCATAAAATCATGAAATTGTTTATTTGCACTATCTACGATCGACATAAAGGAAAATTTATTTAAGATACTGTTTGAAATAATGAATGACCCACAGTCCAGAAATAATATTTCACGTTACAAATGGCGCGCGAAGGTATTTTTATTCGAGTTACTTAACGTAGAAAATAAAATATTATAATGGATTATAACATTATAATGGATGTACATAAAGTATATCCATTTGCGCGATGGGCTGCCGTTTCACGGGCAATATTATATACACGACTACTTCGAACTTCTTGCTGAAACTTTTGAGGACATGATCTCTATGCACCTAGAGCTGGTAAATGGAGACTTTACTGTACATATCAAGTTTAGCTTGTTAAGATGCTTAAAAGAAGAAAGAAATTTTGACTTGGCTCCTTTTACTTCTAATTGAGGGAAACAATTTTTATTTTGTTGCTTACAATTACTAATTTCTTGAGCTGCAATAGCTCGGATTGCAAAGGCTAGTTTCAGCGTGGTGTGTCGGTGATTTACTCTCGGAGACGATCGAGAACGAGATGATCAACCGCAAATCGACTCTAGCGATGATCGCAGAGATCCAGGGTTCGTAATAGGGAAGACATTCGGCCGATTAGCATTTGTTTGGGCTAGGAGCGGGCGCGAGATAATGATGCAATTAATAATGTCGCGGGACAAACGCGTCTGTGGGAGTTCCTTTGTGCGAACGTATTAACACAGGGAACGCGGACGTCGCCGTTGTCGCCTATTCAACAACGGTGCACACAGGGAGCAAGCAAGCCCTCAGATTTATCGATGGTTATCGATACACGGTTCGTTTAACGGTAAGTGGGAAGCTGAACTCCCTCCTCTCTTGCTCTCTCTCTCTCTCTCTCCCTCTCCAGCTAGACGATCACTTAAGCTGCCCGAGTGTTGCATAATGATTGTTTCTTTATGACCAATTATGCGTCCCGACGTAGATCCGCGTTCGAACGAAACAATTAACGGCGGTTCGTTTGTTCCGACGGAATTTATTTCACCGTGTTCTCATTTGTATCGTCGAGGGGTTTCGACAGGCCATTCACTCGAGACAAAGCCATTTAGGGATTTTTCATAACTAAACGACTGTGCATCGGATCGTGAAACTTTACTCTCTGGATATAATGATTTCGAGAACGTGCCGGGGAAAATGCGAGGCTCGAATGCCGCGGGTTTTGATCTGCTGCGATTGTTTCTTTCAGTGGTCCTTCGACAGGCAACGAAACTTTTACTGCGAGTGGATCTTTTCAGTGTATGAAAATATCCGAATCATATAGTTCACTTTTTTTTGCTGATAACGAGTCATTGTTTCTTTGAATTTGAACATAATAAAAAATGAACATTTCTTGATCTAGAAGCTTGTGAAAAAGCCATCCATCTTTTAAGTATTGTTTCTGAAAAACTCGTTTTGCATGCAGGATATTTTCATTCTCGTTTAACAACAAAACAAAATGTACGAACGAATAATTGTCGGAATTATTACCTGTTACAGTTGCAATGCATTTCTTTATGCTCGCGCAGCAAAATTCGACGGAACAAAGACAAAGCAAAAATTGAAAGAACAGATTCCGTTTTTTGTTTGTGTTTACCCATAAAGGACGCCAAGTTACAATTGTTACAGAACGAGCCTTTCTCATTAACGGACGAGTATGCGGATTAATTATTTAAAGTTGCGAATAGCATGCAACTGCAACGGCGGCTATATAGAAATATATTGTATAACAATCGGCAAAGGGTTCCGGCGATATTCTATAAGCTCGTGGAAACATTTCACCGAACGTTTTTCGGCTAATTAAATTATTCAAAGTTTTTCCTTTCAGGCATTTCAGAATCCGCAATCCCATCCTGTTCCTTTTTCCATTTTTCGATTGAACGAACGAAACGTTAAATGCGACGAATAATTTTCGAAATGTTTCGAGCTTTAATCTGTGAATTGCGCGCACCGTGAAAAAACATATGGACGCATGAAGGGACGCTTGAAGGGCCGGGGGAATGGGACCTGTGTGTGTTGTGTGTGCGAGTGTGCCGGTCAAAAAATGGCAGTCTCGCGATCCCTTTTTGCTGTTTAAGCTGAACGTATGGAATTTACGCTCGTTAATATGATCCAATAAACAGAGATAATATTCGAATTCTCAAACCAATTGCACACGGATGTTGCGATTTTCCGATGGGATACGTTCTCCCATTGTGCGTGATGAATGCGGCGGCTCGTCTGACCGTGCAACCTTGCCGATTTATACAGAAGAATTTAGCATTACCGGAAAAATCTCGCAAAATAGGTTGGAAAATCTGCTTCGCTATTTTCGGCATTTACCAAATAATTCGTACAGAATCTCAGACCTGAGATCGCTAAACGAATCAAGACGATTCATCTCAGATTTATTCAGCTACTATTATTACGAGACACTAATTGTTTGTAAAACGGTAATACATTCACAAAATTATTAAATACGTTCATTCATTCATTCAGATCAAATCTGAACAAACACCTGTCGCTCTCAGTTAGGGCAACTTCTAGCATTAACAGAAGGAACTTCAATCCATTTTATTCATGTTGCACGTTCAGTGTTTAATTTTCAAATTCTGTGTTCATCATGAAAGTTCGTCAACTTTTGTTTCAGATCCAGGCGAATTGCTACCAAGCAACAATCTCGGTGAGTGACGAATAATTAGAAATCTATACACAGCTGTATGCTGCAGAATGTTAGACGAAGATAAGTCTAATCTAAGCTCAAGTCAGATTAGATTCCTGGGCACGAGCCCAAGACTTCCGGTAGCTTTGAACGTTAGCCTAGACTCCCTGTAACAAAGGGCCAAAGCCAGAGACACATTAGAGTCCATTGGCCATGCCTACAGACTCCGCAAACCAAACCACTCATGCCAGAGATTCTTAGAAGGTCCAGAGATCCGCGGGTTAGAGGATGATCATATTTAGATCCTTGGGGATTGGTGTCCCCGATCCCGAGGACTCTCTAGTCGACCTACTAGGCGATATTTTACGATTGAAAACTCTCGGATCTAGATCCATGAGCACAGAGTCCATAGATAAAATTGCCAGGTGTACGCAAGGTCCCTAGATGGAGTCCCTGGGTCTTGTAACCTAGGGATAACAACACACCTTTGCAGTCGGAGCCATTTTAGGCTGCTCTTTACTTTACCGGACTCGAAATTTATGCCTTTCTCCTATAAATTATGATGTATTTGGTATGTAATCCAGTAGATTTGTACCCGGGGCGGCTGCAGATCGAAGTTTCGATCCTGTAGGATTAATGGTTCAGGAACTATGCTTGCTTAAAGTCGAGCAATCTGCAGTGTTTTTGACAGTTCTAATCGCTAACAATTAGCCATAACGTTTTAATATGCAGGCTTCTAGAAAAATGTAGCACGACGAACAATCTGAGGGACAAGGAGGACGAGACGTGGCGGGAACGCGAACACGAAAACAGTATCACGAAAGCGAATGCGAAAATATCCGGTTGAAATGAAACTCCTGTCGATTCTGCTCGGTTTTTTAAACCGGCAGCCAGAAGATCTCGATAAACACGGAACCGAAAAGCTCGTAAAATCGAGAGAGTTATATTCGTAATTAATTTAGTGTGCAGCTTCGTGCAAACCTCGCGTTTCCTTTTCCTGTTGGGAGAGGGGAACAACAAGAAAGAGAGAGAGAGCGAGAGAGAGAGAGAGAGAGAGATAATGAAAAAACACGCAATAAAATCTCGCACAAATAGTTGGTCGATTCCAGGACACGTAAGGAACAAATCCAATTATATTCCGAGCGTTACATTGAATACACGCCGCGCCTGGCCCGGAGAAGTGAATCGATCGGCCATAGCCGCCGCCAAATTCCCGAAATTAGTTTCAAAAGACCCAATCACCCGCGAATCCTGTGCGTTCATTAATAACGTAACCCGTGTAATGAATTTCGGAGGAGGCCAATCAAAGGCCCGGACATAAAATAAATAACCGAGCCACGAAAAATCGGTGGAGGAACCGATACGAAGGAACGGAGTGGGGGAAAGAGAGGAAGAGAAGGGACCAGTTAACCGCAGAATTCTTAACCGGGTGCTGAATCGCGTGGCTTTCGAATGTACGAATGCCTCGGAGAATCAACTGGCCATCGGACGGTGAGCCTCATTTTCATAAATTATATTAATTCGCCACGCCGGGGGCAACCGGTTGATTGGGTGACACGATCGTCGACTCTCTCTCTCTCTCTCTTTTCTTCATCTCTCCCGTGTCTCTCCCCGTCCACGTTCAGCCAATCTTAATCTTTCTCTTTCTTTCCCTGAAAATTCTCTGCCTACCAGAGCCCGAGTTTTTATGGGATCGTTAAAACCGTGAAATATGGAGTGTCAGCGGTATCGTGATTATTACAAGTGGCCTAATCGGCATAAAGGCGTTAATTAAGAGCGACGCGCCCGGAAGATACAGGATCCAGCTGATCTTCGATCGAGACTCGTCCACGGAAACATTGTCGGACCAGATTTTATTATCCTGTCGACTTGTCTGGAGTGTTAATAAATTGCTTTTTTACCGAGACCGCGTCCTACGGCGATCTTGTAAAATTCACCGAGCTGCGAAGTCCTGGAATTTCAACGTTTTGTCTTTCGGTATAGTTGTTCGGGCTTCCTGTGACATTTTCTTGGTGACCATTGGTAGAGAGATTTCGTCAGTCATCGAATTTTTAGATTTGACTTGCCGGATAGTGTTGTCCGATAAAAATCAACAAAATAAACAATTTGACACACTTCAGATCTTTTACATTCGCCCTAGCCTAACAAGAACGTCTGCAAAAATTCTCGAGAGCGTAATCTGGTAGAAAGGTGCGCGCGGTCCAGCATTAATTAACCTAGCAGTACCAGTTCATTCCGCCAGCAAGAACAAATCAATTAGCCTTGCGCCACATCGTTAAATAAATCTGTTGCAGCATTTTTATAGTCGCCTGCACCGGTAAATATGTGTCAATTGTTTGAAAAGGTCGGTGCGGAGCCGTGTGGCAAATTGAAAATTCGCTGGTGCCGTGCCGAAACAAAAGAGGTGGCCCCTCGCTAATCACCGGTACAACGCAATTTAGATAAAACCGGTTATTTTCGCTTAGATACCCCCTAGGCTTGCGGCTGCGTGTAATCTATGGCCGCCGGTGTAAAAATGTTGTAACGCCGCTCCACAGTGACGCCTGTTTCGCGTGTAAAGCGAACGCTAACTTAATTTATACGTGTTTTATCTCGCGGCCCCGCAAACGGCGCATAACGCGGAAAGGAACAATGCTCGTTTGTCAATTCGCCGGTTTACTTCCTCGACCAGTGAAAAGTTAATTAATTACTGGGGACCGCCGTCAAACATGATTCTTCTTTTAATTGGGTGACTGGATTTTTCGTCGAAGATATTTACTTGGGCTTAGTCACCGGGCAGTCAGCGTGTTAACGACAGAAATATTTTAGAAAAATAGAAACATATAACAGTATGCATTTAATTAATTAACTTTAATAACACGAGACACGACCTGCCCCCCATAAAAACGGTCCAAGTGCCACGTATTTTACAGCTCCGGCGGGGGTAATCGTGTTTTAACTGCTCAAACAGCCATTTACTTTCCGGCGAGCCAATAATTACGAAAATTGCCTTAATTATCCACACGCGCAACAAAATAAGGCTGCAGGAAGCGCATCGGTACCGAGACGTACCCGGGGGGGGCGACACCGACTGAAATTTTTGTCTGGGGAGCCCCCTGATCGAATGAAAAAGCAAAATCGGGGGGTTCCCGAGCGGACGGAACAGCAAAATCGGCCGAAAAACGGGGAACAATCAAATCAGAGGGCTCCCTGATTGGGTGAAAAAAGCAAAATCGATTGAAAAACAAGGCAGAAATCGAGGGGCTCCGGTGATCAAGGAATTGGATAATTCGCGAGTGCGTTTTTTCTAAGGGGCCAGACCGACATCGAATACTTAGGGTACCACGGTGACGTACATATACGTCGCGAATCGTCGTAAGACTCGTCCGTCTTTCAAGGGGGGAGCCGGCCCCCATCTCCGCGCGTTTTTTCGACGCGCTCCTGCCGGGGGGCAGCGATTTTTATTTCACATCGCGAGAAACCAGTTTGTAAATAATGTAAATCCATAGAAAACGAGCAGCTCGAGCATCCACGGGCCCCCGCGCGACTCTTTAAAACTGGAATGGCTGGTGGGGAGCATTCTCCGAGGAGAAGGGGCACCAGAAGGATCAGACGAAGACGGAGAAGCTCGCGATCGCAGGATCTCTCGCAAAACTGTGGGAATCCTGCGTGCTCCAAACGCTGAATCATTTCTGGAAAAGGTCCACCGGAGCCTTCAAGAATTCCTCCCCCTGCCAAGATCGTGTTTTGGAACAGACGCCGCTTCAAAATATCCTGCGCGTAAATTTCGGTGATTTAGGGCCGGCCCTGACAAGCGAATACTTTGAAAAATGGCTGCGCGCGACGCGACGGTGCAAATAATTCGCTGACTTGTAACGGGACTGCTCTCAACGGGAATTTACAAAATGCGATTTTCGCTGGCTCTTGAGTATGAGGACTTATTGCTTCGACTTTGTCGATTTATTTTTGAGATTGAGATTGAAATCAAAATAGAATATCAAAGAAAAAATAGTTTTGTTGGCTCAAGCTGCTTTGAAGACCATCGGAGGTTCTCCAAATATTTAATCCTATAGCTAATTAAACGTATACATACATCCCAACCAATTTCCACGACATTCGGCGTAGAGGAGATGCATCCACGTGCATTTTCAAAACCCGAATTGGTGTACTTATGCGCATAATGAATTATCGGTGCACTTAATGCTCGTTCCGACCGCGAGCGTTTACGCGAGTTCGCGAATCCGCTGATTTACGACGAGTGAAATTACGCGAACGTCAACTTTCCGCTTTAGTCGCTTCGCTACGCTAAAAGTAACTTTCGAATTTGTTGCGATTTGTTGAGACACGTCTGCCATAAGCGCATCGGAGGACCGGTGTATGAATAGCGAGACCGGAGAACGCGTTTAATTATTGATCGACTTTCGGCATTCTAATACCAGAAGACCTTTAACGCCTCGGTCACTTTCGGAAAGTTTTTAATCTGTTTGAATCGAGAGGGTCGAGTATGCAACACCTTGAACCGGTCTATGCTGTAAATATTCATCGAGAAGTGTTCATTAATCCACGTTAACCGTGCGTATTCGGTGACAAACAAGTTTAATCGGGCTGGGTTCCGCGCTGTTTCCCATTCGAGCTTCCGCCAGAAATTATAAATTCATTAAGGGATCGTAAATCAGAGTGCAACAGATACTCGTAAAAATGCGTTCGAACAGGAGCAAATCTCTTCCGATCCGTGGCCAGGAGGAAAAAGCATCGGCAACGAAATACATAAATAAGCTTGACCCCCTTTTACCGGTGTATTTGCATATGCTAATACGAAGAACGCTCGAGGAGCGGACTGAAAGCTCGAAAACGGACTGCTTTCCATCGATTCCTGTCCTTTTGCCAGGCTCGAGTGCCCCGCTGTCTGTTAATGTCGTCACGTGAACGTCGAATACAATTTTAATTCGACCGGGAATTTATTTAAACGATCCGCCGCGCGTCGATTGCCGTCCGAGATCCGATTTTTAACGGCACGTCCACGATGATGCAACAACCAGCAATTTGATGTTGCATATATCTTGAAAAAGTCGGCGACGTTGCTTCAGTTATCCGATGCACTTCCATTGATTTCGTTCGATTATACTGCTGTGCTAATACAACAGGCAATCGTTGATGAATTAAAAGTCAATTGCCTGGATAAACAAATTTGATGTAGTATTCGTTGATACTTTGTGATAGCAATTTGCTGAATGCGGCCAGCTGCTCGAAATTTCAACCAAGCAAATCCTAATTAATTCGATCGACCGTTTAATGCTAGACACCGAACACGTATTGCGCATCTGTGTGAATTCTCTAATACATTATAATATGTTTCACTGTAAACGATTCATTCTGGGGCAACTCGCGCACAATGTGATTTGTTATAGAAATCAGAATTAGCAGAAAAAACCCGACGATCCCGAAACAAGCTCACGATCAGCATCGCCCAGGCGACGATAAAAGAAGCATGGTCGCCTAATCGGTGCAATCTCAGAAATGGCGTCTGGATCGAGCGAGATGGATCGTTCGAACGCGAATTCCGTTTCGATTTTCGCTCGGGCACCGTCACGGGGCACACACGTACCGGTCGCCCACGTACACATGCATATGTATAATAATAATAACGTCGGTGCTTGCGCCGCGAGAAAATAATGTGAGAACGATTTCTTTCTGGGCGCATCATTATCTCCCTCTTTTCTGTTCACGGCGATCGATCTGTCGAGCCGATTCCGAGCCGGACCGGACAACCCTGCAATTACTATCTATTATCTCCTGGCGTGGGTGTAGGTATAATCTCGCGATCGTGTCGAGAGCCACTCCGTTCCCTTCTCCTCTCGTCCGGTCAACCCCCTTTCCGTCCCCCTTCCGATTCCAACCCCCTTTCCGTCTCCTCGCCCCTTGTCGTGCCACGGTTCTCTCTCTCTCTCCTCTCGAAACACTAACCTCCGCTAACGGAAAGCAGAGCAAATAGAGGGAGAGAGACAAAGAGAGAGAGAGAGAGAGAGAGAGAGAGTGAGGCAGGAAAAGGAGAGCTAAGATACCGTCCAAGGAGATGAAGAGAACGAGGAAGGTTACAATGGCAGTGTCGTGCGCCGACAAGAAACCGGTCTTTTTGCGACCCGGCTGAAAATCTTTCGCGTTCCCTGCCCTGCGACATGACACCTCGCGAGCCTTCTTACGATCTTCAACAAGACGTGGACATTATGCGATCCTAAATTGCGCATAGTCTGATCATTGCTTTCATTTTAGGGATTTGATTTCTCAAGTACAGTTTCTTTTTCCTCTTTCTGTCGAGTGACTCGGGAAGAGTGATAGAAGTTGTTTGATGCCGGGAGAATCGGTGATGATGTCTTAATATGGTTGGTCAAGGTCGCCCAATTGGAGTAGGCGTACTGTGAGTAGGCGTGGCTTCGTTGCTCTCGATTCCGGCGGAGTCAGGCCAGTGCCCCACAGGGCAATCAGTGCTCACGGTCATGTGCATAGAGGTGCCCAACTTACGCTTTAAGAAACCGTAGAAATACATAATTAAACTTCATCTAATTTTTTTCATTGTCGAAAATAAATTAGAAAATATGTTTTCACAGATTGTCCAAGTGTTTCTGAGAAATTTTAAGAAGCTGTCCGGATAAAAGTAGCAAAGTGTTCGCAGAATTCATTTCCCGGCGACCAGGCGAACGGTACGGCACGATTATTTCGTATCGAGGTTCGTAAACACGCGATTCCACGTCGCCGTGATGGCAAATTATTATTTATCGGCCGATTCTAAGGCGCAAAGCCTAATCGACTAACGGAACGAATGCGCCACGGCCAATAAATTTCGGTTTCGCCTGCGATCTCGTTCACCGCCGATTGTAAATCGCCCACGCCGCCTGTTCTCCGTCGTATCGATCTACACGATTAAAGATACTGCGGTGCAATACTGTCAGGACACTTTTCAAGGGATCAGTCTGAACGTTATTATTAGACTGCGGATTATATGCGTTTTACCGAGACCATTAGCGACGCGTTCGAAATAGTTTAAAAAAACTCATTTTTTACATTTACAAGATGGAAACATAAAACATAGAATACACGTTAAAGAAATTGTTCTGCAATTTTTATGTATTAAGAAAAAATGCATTAAAAAGTATGATATAATTTCCATTTAATTTATGAATACACACGTAGTTAAATACAATACAAATCTTTTCGGAGGCGGCGCAAAATTGAAAATTTTCCAAATGACAGATGTTGCTGATTATGATTTCATTGGAATATGGTGAACTTGGAAATCAGTATGTGGGACGAGGAGATACATTAATATGTGAAAATATATAGAAGGATTTAAGAATTTTCGTAATTTCCAGTGTCGAAAATTTTCAAGTTTGCGCCTCCTCCGAAAAGATTGTATTGTAGTTAAGTTCGTGTATTCACATAAATTAAATGGAAATTGTGTCATACTTTTTAGTGCATTCTTTTAGTACGTTTTTTCGAAGTCGGTTAAAAAGCGAATTGATTTTTTATCAGAGTTAATCGAATACACAAAAGCTGCAATTTGTCGATGTCCCATTTTCAATGAAACTTCCATCAATTCTACGAACGCCATTCGCGCTGTAACAAGCTCCACTAACTTTCATAACTAGGTATTGCAAAGCTTATGGTGTAAGTGTACTTTCCGAAGCATGCCGCGCCATTATCTCCATAAGCTATCATTCATCAAGGTACCTCTCGAAAGAGATAACTGGAGCTCGCGCTAATCCTTCAATAAAGAACCAGATTAGTTCCAATTTTTCACTCGAAAACATTAATCAGTGACTGGCGGATATTTCCGAGAGTTATGTAATCGATGATAATTGGGAACGTTCCAGAACATTCTGGAACATTATGTATTTGTAGCAAAATTGAGTAAGTAGATTAACTTCAAAATTGTTGGAAAATTTTCAAAATTGAAGATGTCAATATATGATTTCTTCTCTATTAAAAAATCACTAAGGGAAGATATAACATTCAATTTAGTTTCTATTTCTTGCAATCGATGCAGATAACATTTAAGACGTTATATTCTTTAAATCATATTTTTGAAAGCAAATGTAACATAATTGCCGAAGGGTTCTGAACTCGGCGACCAAAACCAGCTGTGCACAAGTCTAAAACGTTTTTCTCAGCTCATGCAGACCCAAAATTATCCAAAGGTTCTCGTCCTCACTATCCACAGGTGACTCTGAACGACCGCTAGGTGTCCTCCGCAAAAATTCCTTCGAATCCGCGAATATCGACGCAACAAGAGTTGCGGGGTGCAGAGTACTGCAGAGACTACAACGCAAAACGCAACGCAACGGATCGCAGCGCGTCGCGTCATTCATCGTGGCTTTTCCGGCTGTTTATCGCGATAGTCTGGCAAACGGGAAACGGCACAATGGCGGACACGGTGGAACAAAGGGCCGCCTCGTGCAGGTATCGTAGTGTTGCCCGGTATCGCCCTCGTAACGTCGTTCGTGCCGCAAGGGTGGAGTGATAAAGAGACGGCGGGTGCGACGCGGAAGCGTGAGGGCGCAGGAGGACGCACCGGGTTCAGAAAAGGGTTGTACCCGTTTGCCGCGCGTACCCGGCTCGGTACCCACCGATTGTGCGATGGGCCCGCGAGAAAAAAGAAGCGCACGCCAATGCATATAAAATGTCTAACGTATACTGTCGATGATAATCGCCTCGCCCGACGCCAATGCGTCCCCATCCCAATTCTAGCCCGAGCCCGACACCCTTTTCATCAGGCAAATTAGACGATTTCGAGGAGGAGGGACCACTCCCGAGAAACGACTACTGGAACACCCTCTGTCCACCCCTCGCCACCCCCTCGCCCACTATAATTAGATTCGTTGCAATCAGGGCGGTACATTTAATTATTTGCTTTATTATGTCTCTGTTGGTATTGTACTTTTCGGGTGTCGCGCGGCGATTTTGATTGGCGGAATTAGGTGGGTACTCTCGTTCAAATATCGACGGGTGTGGCGGGTAATGCCGAGGATGTGATAGAAACCGGTGGTTCTATGGCTAATGAATTGGAACGCGGTGATTGAAGTCTGAGGGAATCGGGTTTGGTAATTAGACTGTGAATGTCCGTGAGAATTCCTGTTTTTCAATTAATGTTCGCCGTAAGTGTTGTCGAAATGAGTGGAAATGCATGTGTATAAACATTTTTGTAAGATTTAATCGTCGATGTGTCAGACGTTAGACGATGACCCGACGTTGTTTCGAGCCTAAAAAAAGAGAAAGAATATTGACAAATTACACTTCATTTCTGGCGATTAATTTGAACCGTTTAGCCAGAAGTTGTTTCACGACATTGCCCGCGTAGACGCGTAAAAAATTGAACGCGCGGGTAAAACATTTTTTCGCAAAAATCCGGGCGAATCACCGGGGAAAAAAGACAAAATCTATTCACGAGTCTCTCGTCGGCCCTCCGAAATTTCTAATTCGCCGGACGCGGGATTTAGACTCTAGATCACAGTGATCCGGCGCGGGCAAACACGCGCGCCGGTCCTTTGGGCTTTGCATCCCGCATTGCGCAAATATATATCCAGGGTCTAATTAGCCTAATTAGGCTAATACAGCCAGTAATTAATACAAATACCGGGCGAGCAGATATAAAATTTAAACGATATTTGCAGCCGGGGATTCGGCGGCGGAGAGGAGGGGGAGGAGCGGCGGCGTGGCGTTCTCTAACGGCTGCGGATTCGTCGAAAGCTTGTAGCGCCGGAATTTTAATAACCGGCACAATAATTATTCATTTCCGTTTAATTAATGGCGATTGTTCCGTTAATTAAATATTTCGGCCACTCCGCCGTGTGTATCGTCGTAAATGTTTGCGTTGCGCCGGTGGTCCCCGCACCTATTCCTTGCTTTCAATAAGAGCGCAGGGCAATTGAATGAAGACGACCGAAATAAAAACGCGCGACGGAGATAGTAGTGCGTTTCGCAACGGTGCACGGGAAAAAGTGAACGTCGTTAAAGTGACGAGCATCCCGGGCTCTCTTAATTGGATAAGAACCGCGCCGCGAAGAAGGTTGAGCCCAAATTAAAATCCGCGACTCGAGGATCGCGATACAAATACAATAGGACCTCGATTAACCGACTTGATCGGGAGACAAACAGCCCGGGCTAGCCACTTATGAAGTTGCAGGTTCTGAGACGCATTCTTTTTAGAAGTTAGAGTCACTACGAGTCTATACAAAATTAAAGTAAAAGTAGCTTACAACAGAGCGGTGGCTAATGGAAGAAATATGAAAAGCAGGACTGCAGCAATAAGTCACGGACGTGGGAAACCGTGGTGCAAAGCAAGAATTCGAGTCTTCTCGGGACGCACAGGTGCCAGCACGTCTCCGGAAGTGTTCGCCACGAGTCTAATTGGCCGCGCGAAATTCAAATCCGCTTGGCGACAACTCCCAGCGGTACCTGGTCGCCGAGGGCGGTCGCGCGGGCTTGATTATAATACCCGCGACGGTAATTCGCAATTTATTTGTCCGTTCTGACACGCCACCAGAGGATACTCGTAAAAAATCCGCCCGAGACTTTCGCGGGACGGCGAAGGAGGAGATCGTTGAAAAGGACGGTCGAGTTAGTTCTTTTTCCTGCGGTGCCCCCGCCCCCTCTTGGCCCCCCGTGGTCCCCCGTGGCCACCGTTCCCCGTCGACCCGGGGCCACGGTAATTCCCATTCCGCCTCATTCCCCAAGGGGTTAGTTTTCACGCGGGTTAGGCGAGTAATATGAGCTGCCACTCAAGGGCCGTTCTGTATTACCGGTCGAGTAATTATGGCAAAACCTGCGCCGCACACCGACGCACGCCCCGCGCCACGTCGAGAACGGCCCCGGCTCTACATTGTAACGTTACGTGTGCGAATTGTTGCGAAAACAAGCAGCTGAACCCCGCGAGGGAGAAACTGCAGAGAGATGGAGAGAAAGAGAGGCGGAGAGAGAACCGAGAGAAGTCGACACCGACGTTTCTGTCACGGCTTGCCACCCGACCGAGTAATTAAGGCCCCGAACCGTTTACTCCTGACCCGAGGTCATCGGAGAATCCGAAACGTCGCGCGTCGCTCGTTTCCAGCATCGTTGCATTCGGTACTCGACTGTGTGCAATGGTCTCACTATGTGCAATTTGATGTATTATGCTCAATCTTTTCTGCGACATCAAAGTGGCCTTGCGGAGTTTCAAACATCTTTTCAAGGTCGACACAAGGTCATCATATTGTATTGCGTTGTCTCAAACGTTCGTTTCGTTCTCGATTAATGTGCTCAGTGCAAGTGCTCGGAGTAGTTTCTAAAAAAGAAAAGTTTTTTTAAGAAATAATGAAACATTAACGAACAGAAGATTGTGTTGTCCGTGTATGCTGATGCTATCTAACAATATGGAATGTGCACATAGTGAAAGAAACTTTTAGGACCACCTAATATTACTACAACGTTCCAATGCTTCATTTTTTTGAAGGCAGATGTTGGTGCGTCAGACGAACCAATGTAAACACAATGGACTCCAATTATTTCGGGCACATCACGAGTCTAGTGTCCTTTGGCCGATTAAGCGGCAGTCTCGATTAAGCAAGGAGAACCGGATCTATTCGATTAGGTGTCCTGTCCTTTGATGCGCCGATTAACACTAAACCTACCACTGCCGGTCAAATGACCGACTTCATACTTTTCATTTCACAATCACTGAAATTACGAAGCTGTGTCCAAGCACACGTTGTAATAAAAATTGCACTAAATTTAAATAAATAGAACCTTGCCATTTTTATAAGATGAAACGTTCCAATCGCCTTTTGTACTCGGTAGGTTTCGTGTTAAACCATGATTCAAATAAGCGGAATCCATGTTGTATACGTAATAAAAATACAGGACGATTAATTCGCTATTATTCCATTTATCGGCTGCTTGATATTGCAGTTTACATGCTTTGCTAGAGATTTATTAAGCGCGCAGTGATAAACGATTTTTCTCAACTCGGAGGCCAATAGAATTGATAAGTCGCGAGCTCCGTCCATAAACAACCCAGCACACCTCTCCAAGATCAATATTGCACGCGCATTCCACCCAATACTCCCACCACCAACCAGGAAACTACATTAACCACTTAATGCTTCTCTGACACTCGTCAAACAGTGCCTTCGCATCCTCGCACACAATCTCTCCGCTGCACAGGTTCCTTTAAAAACCTCCTGTTCTCGAAAAAGAACCTGTGACCCCCCTTATCCGACGACGAGTCACCTAAACAAATATAGAAACTGCATCACCGGGGGACGACGGTTCTACACAAAATTTATTTCACCTGCGACGACAACACCAATTCGACGCGTTGTTAATTGTACCCGCAAATAATCGGTCGCGACATTCCTCAAACTCGTATTAGAAATAGTACTTGAAATATTTTGACAATGAGCATAGATGAAGGAGACGGTTGATAATAAAATGCAAGGAAGTCTATAATATTTAGCAGCTAAATTCGTTTTCTTCTGAAGCGCGGTTATGAGGACCTAACAAGGTGCATTGTTCAAAGTTTTCATTATGTGCTCCTTGGGAGCAGTCGACAAATTCTGGCTATTGTACTTTAATAATAATAATCGCTTAAATGTGTTTGTACTTTGCGAGTGCGCCTTCCCATGCATTCTCATTCATTCTAATGGAATCTGTGGCTATACATATGTACTATATACTCTATGACATCTTGTGACAATAATACTCTCTCTCTCTCTATTTCAAGTACCATTTTAAAAGACTAATTAAAATCCAAGTTTACCCAACATTGAATCTAAAAATAAATCCAGGGGTGTAAGGATGGTGGGGCAAGGTGTGAGAACGTGGGACCAGGCTTGAGAATGTGGGCCCAGGGTTCATGAGAGGAGTCCCAAATCGCGAGCCAGTTAAATCATTCTTATATAAGAGGTCCGCCATCAACCGGCGGGTGAAGTAAACATTTTTTTCCACAGGTGAGAAGACGAGGCGAGGTGGGGCCGGTAAGAGAGGGGAGGGCTGTAGCAAGTAGAAGAGAGTAGGGTCGTGACGCGTGTGCGATCTTCCGATTCCGCGAGGGCCCGCCGGTGAGTGCAATAAATCGCGAGCCGGCCGGAGATTACGCGGCAAACGTAATTCTTGTTTGTAGTAGATAAGATAGGGTCCACGAAGGGGGGACAAGGAGCACGGGAAGGCGGCGGAGGGAGGGGGAGAGGGGACCGAGGCGCGAAGGAGAGCGGAGTTTACGCCTCTATCGGCGCGGCTTATCTCGGGAAGTTGTCGGGGCAGCCCGTTTGAGCCTGAGGGCCTGTTTAACGTGCAAACTTCTTCTCGGAAACGTGGAAAGCCGCGGCCAGCCCGAAATCCCAGCGGCTTGGAAACGCGCCGCAACGTTGATCCGTGACCGCGAGAGCCGGTCACGGCGATAACGCGCACGAGAGAACCGTGTCAGGCCCGTTAGCTCGGCCAGGTAACCGACCGCTAGGTGTACGACCCGGTCCGGGTCGGGTCCGGCCGGACCGACTTGTTTCAACCCGTCCCGATTCGTTCCGACGCGCTGACTCAACAGGTCCGTAGCGTCGCCGGTTGTCAGCGTCGCTGACGATCATCGTTACTCCTGATTGATCGCACTGTGATCGGATTGATGCATAGTGGGCTGGATCGAACACTTTAGTGACATTATACCTCCTCAAATCATATTATATAGACTGTAATAATGCTATTTTAAAATTATATACATTTTTTACTAAAATTAATTTTCACCTCCCTAAATTATTCTTGTTACATAAGATCCCCATACAAAATTAATTTTAACCAAATTTTTTGTAAGTCATACAAAAATTAAAATTGAGGGAAAATTTTCGAATGATTCAGAAGTCATACCAAAATGTCACTAAAATCTTTAATCCAGCCCACTGTGTGTCGTTTCGCGCTACCTTAGATTCTTGCTTGCTGTGGGAACGGGGAAAGAGACATTGCTGATGATAACGGCACAGATACTGGCCACGACTACGATTGCTGTCGGTATACAGGGTGGGTCATGGGAAATTGATGTGCGAATGAATCTTGATTATTTGAACTTTCTATGTTGTTGTATGAATCACAATCACTGTCTCGCCACGGTGATGCTGTGATGGATGCTTCTGATATTTTGAATCAGTATATACGAAGTTTACCTCGCAATTTTCTCAAATACTGGTTAGTTCCTCGTCATCCTGATTTCCAGAATTGAGGATACACCGACAGCTGGAACCTGATTCGCCATGTCATTGCAACTCCCGCGCGAAAATTTAAAAAATTTGACATTTCCTTGGTTGATTAATGGAACGCAATTTATCTCGAAGAGCGGAAACGTTTCTGAGTACCAACATTGCATACTAAATCCATTTGTAACAGTATACGGTGCGAAACTTTCAAGTCATCCATAGCCTTCTGTGGTTTGCAAGTATATTTTCAAAGTTCGTAGATAAAAATGTCTTCATCAATTTTTCAGTGGTAGTAGTAGCTAGAGACTTTTCAGAAGAAATCGAAAGTGGGTAGCCGGTTATCGACGTGTATAAATATCAAGATGGCAGTGACGAAAGCGTCCCAAAGAACCATGAATGCGAGAAAGATTCAGGGCCGCGAAACGCTGCAACAGACCAGAAATCGACCAAACACTTTAAAATTCCCACCGATTGCACAAAGAGCAATCAACAGCCGAGCGCACACACCCGCAGCGAACAATTTCACGGATTCGCAACTTCGTTGGCGAATGCTTCAATTCAACGCCTCTTACCGAAGAATCTGCGGCAAGAACGAGCAAGTATAAATGCTTGGCCACGAACGAGATAATGAAGTTCGCTTGAAAAAAAGCCAGCTCGACTCCCTTGACAAGCTACCCGGTCACCCCGAAAGAAGCAGCAGCAGCGGCGGCGGCAAGGTCATCGTTCCCAGCAATCCAACAGTGCAACAGTGTTCGGTGTGCGATCAAAGAAGGAATCGAGCCAGCCCGGATAGCCGAAGAAACAACGGAGCAGGCGGCAAACAACTTTCCAGATCGTGTGAAACTTCTTTCCTGGGGGGCTGCGATTGCGAAAGCAATTACTCGGATCCGCTTACAAGATCAGCGCAACAATTCGCTGTAATTACGCGAGTCATATTCAAGGAGGAGCTGGCGAGGTGGTAGACCGTCTCTGGGATTTAGGAAAACGGGAGGAAAGGAGGTTCCCGGAGACAAAGCCTTCGTTGCGGGGGTGTGGGGGAAGTTGGAGGGTCTGATCGAGGGAAGAAAAAGCAGAAGAAGTAGAGGAGCAAGAAACGAGGAAGAATAACCAAGAGCAACAGAAGAAAGAAGAAGACGAAGAAGAAGAAGAAGAAGAAGAAGAAGGAGAAGAGGAAGAAGAGGAGAGAGCGAAGGTTGTGGGTGCCCTGTGTCCCAAGGTGGGGGAGTAAGTTGTTGGAAGAAGGGTTTGAGGCGAGTCACCGAGCCTAACCGTGCACCACTCGAACTCGAACTCAAACAACTTTAAGCCGTGTGTACTTGCGCAAACAAAACAGCGCACTAATTGCTTACGTCACTCGGCAAGTCAATGGACTTCTTGACTGAGCACTCTGTGAGTCATACAACGAGTCCCCGGCGAGAGGTGCGCGCCACACCGCCGAGCCACCTCGGGTTTCAATTAAATCACGTCCACGCACTGTTTACTTCGTATAAACGAACCAACTCTCTTATACATACCGTGCGCCGACGCTAATGACGATGACAAGACGAAGACAGCGAGAAATGGCACCGACGCGACACGACGCGACGCCGAGATCCGCGACAACGATCTGCCTGGACCAGAGTCGATTTGCTGGCCATCTTTCGAGTTTATATCAGCGACGCTTCACCCAAATATTGCAACCCTTCCGCGATAAATACGAAGACTCGATAAGAGATTAACAAGTGGTTGTCTGATCTTCGTAATTGATATTCGTGTACGATCTGACTCAACTGATAAAACCGTTCTTTTTGAATTTTGTTGAGCCAAATTGGCGATTCGTCAGAGCCCGTGCAGCAATGGCGATCATTATGCGAGATCGGTTTCTCACCGGTCGCTAGTCAATCGATTGATACACGCCTCGGACGTAATTAGAGGCCGTTAAGATGATAATCTCCGGAGGTAGGCTCTGATGTTTTCCCTCGTTTCCGAATAAATTTCAGCTCGGATCCCTTAGTGACTTAATTCTCGATGGCCCCATCCGCGATCCGCTTCGAAATTGCGAGCGCTGTCTACTCTCGCTCCGGCTTCTATTAATGGCGCCTGTCAGCGGTCTCATTTTCTTCCATTACGGTAATCGCTGTCTCCCGGTGCACGGCGAATGTTAATACAAATTGTTCGTCGACGATGGCGGACGTCGTTCTCCCGCCGATTTCTACGCTCGACGTAAAGGCAGCTTCGACCCGCGAATATATACAATATTTTGTATTACAATACCGACAAAGGATTATCTTGATGTACAAGATCGTGTTATATTTCTTCTACGAGCACAGAAATGAATATACATACAACTATAATAATAGTCTCGTTTCATTTCCCTATGACTCAGCGGGTCGACAAAGACGACCAGCTTCTATGTGAAGAGATTGTTCCTGATCGTGTTGGAAACGTTCCTAGAAAAGCCAGCGGAAACAGACTCCGTCCATTAGCTAGGACGAGGGGTCGGTCGGTGCGTGGCTCGTATATTCGCCGACCACGCCCCCGCACGTCTTCATAACATTCAATCGCAGAAAATTCATCGACGAGATAATGGGCCGAGATCGCAGGTCGTGGAGCACGTGTTTAAAGGACCTCCGGAGCTTTCGAAGACCCGGAGAGCACACGGTAATGGAGTACGGGGCCACGGGGCTGCTGGAGGGGATATCCGTAGCAGGTATCTCTAGCGGACAGACGGACGACGATGGGGTTGAGAATGGAAGCGAGAGACGATGGACCGGCCAGCGAGGGTACGGGATTAATTAATAACGTCGGTAATTGGACTCCGTTCGATCTAAGATAGCTTCTATAGCCCCCCACCCTTCCCTGAACCTGGCATACCGCGGGGGATATGTGCAGCATCCTCGAATCTACCCCTTGCCACTCACCCTATCAAATTCTACCCTGAACTTTCCACTTTTTAGCTACACCGTCATACTTGATCTTTCGGCGAACCTGGGATAATCAATTAACCTTTCCAGATTCTTTACATTCCACTGGCCAACCATTTTGCTCCCTTTTTTAATCATCTTAATTTTATCTATCATTCTGTTTAAACTATTCAGAATTTTGTCAATAGCTGAGATCCTCGATCATTCTGAAAATATACAGTAAGGAGCATAACTTATGAATGGACCAAACGACTTCAATGTCTCTGTAAGGCTAGAAGAAATGCAATTTTACTTTTATTTTTTAATTGATTTTTCAGCTGGACCAATAACGAAAATTTCAAAGATGTGTTTTGTAAACTCGTATAAATTATATACGGTCTGACTATTTCATCGAAATTGGTTAATTGTTTTACGAATTATAAACGATCAAAAGTGGTAAAAATTGCAATTTTTCATGATTTTCGGCCTAAAACTGCCATTTTTACCACTTTTGATCATCACCACTGATCTCATTACGGACAGATGACCGAAGCTCCCCGTTCCCACGCGATCTCCATAGCAAACAAACGCCAACACAAGCCGCTCGATTCTTCAAGACCGATAAAACCGAAAAATGTTCTCTTTAACTATTCACACTCCATAAAGGAACACGTCCAGCCGCTAGCAGCACTAATCAGCAAAGCCGATCGCGCCTCGATCGATCATAAAGATTGAAACGAATGCAACGACGCGACGCACCTGAACCGTGCATAGGGGGTGAGATCGTTTGCATCTAGGTGATAGCCAGAGGTCCCCGGTTCCCAGGATCTTTATTAACTTCTTGCGATCAGGATTGTGGCCGATACTCCTTGGACAATAATCGCGGTCCTCTTCGGCACATAAAGACGACAGTTTCTTGCCACGGACCAGCTTATCGGCGTTTACAATCTGCGACGGTTTCTCGCGCCGAAACCTGTCCGGGATCGTCCTAACGGTTTGCGCAACTTTTCTCTCCTCCTCGGCGAACACTGATCGCTCGATAACGAGCGGTTTTGTCAGCGGCCGTCGAAAACGATAGGACGGAATTTATCGGTTTCTTTGTTCCGTGTTTTAGCACCCATAAAAATTATTGCTCGTCAAACAGCTCGCTGATGAGTATCATTACCAGGAACAATTATATTGTGCCTGTTCTTCGTAGACCACAGGACTGTTGCCGTTGATTATCGAGAACATTGTAATATTAAAAGAGACATTTTTACAATGCAGCTTGATTTACACTACCGTCCATAAGTATTTGGTCACCATCAGAACGAAGCTGATAGGCGAAAACTTCATTTTTATGCAAGATAACGATCCTAAACATAGTGCAAAAGTGTGTCAAAATTATTTAATCGGATTTGAATCCGATTGAGAAACTGTGGGATGAAATGGATCGAAAGGTGAAAATAAAGTGTCCAAAATCAGAGAAACAATTGTGGACTTATCTAGAAAGTGATTGGAACGAAATTCGCCGTCATTGCCCAGCAAGATGAACGAAGTACATATTTAATAACTTTCATCTATTTACTGGTTACATCCTTAACATGTAATGCATTATAATGCTTCTATGTCAATCACATACATTTATATTCATTCTAGTAATTTAAGTTATAACGTTGATATAAACTTTTAGATTCGATTCCGCCAAGGGGTGAAATACTTATAGACGGTAGTGTATAGTTTCTTTGAAAATTTTCTTGCCTAAAAATTGCCAAGTGTCAAGAGTCGATCGGTCGCATCGATGAGACAAATCGAGCAAGACAATCGTAAATCGAGGCCCGATTCGAGGTAAAGAATGGAATTGGTTTTGTCGCGAGAATCATAGTGATCGTTCCCCTCTTTCTGAAGGCTGTATCCGAGGAGTTGGATCATAGCGAGCGACAGAGACGCATAGAGGGAAGTTAGAACCATAGCTAGTCGTTTTACCAGGCCGGTTTTTTGCCCGCGGCATCCTGATTGGTGTTTTTGCCGCGAGCCTCGATCGGATCGAGTCAGCACACGGCCAAGGCGAGCCAGAGGCTGCACGGTGTCAGTCAATTACGCCTTAACAATGGGGTTACGTTTCAATTACATCGACGAGGAATTGGGTGTAACCACCGACCCTCCGATGGAATACCGGTCATCCGTACCGGGGCACAGCATCCTGAGAGATCGTTAGCCTGTCTCTCTCCCTCTCTATCTAGCAGCTTAGACAAACCTGCACTTTGAATCCACTAACGAATCTGACTCGTTTAGCGACCGGCAACCGGCAACCGGCGCGGCGCGGCGGCGACTCTCTGTTCCGATCGCGAGATACTGCCGTCTTCGAATACCATTAACACTACCAGCCAGCGGTTTAACTGCTTTTTATTCGTTTAATTTTGCTGCCCCTAAGCGTCAGTCGCTGTAATTGACGAGACGTTGATTGCGCTGGTATACGAGCATCGAGAAATTGCGAGACACTATGAGCAGTTCGTTCTGTGTCGGTAAAGTGAATGTTTGTTGTGCACTTCGTTTTGTTTGTGGAGATGTCGGTGATAAACATATGGCTTCTCGAATTGCCTATGCAGGGCTGATTAATGAAGATGCAACGATCGTGTCTTTTAAAGTAAGAAATCATTGTACGCGTCCTAAGTTATGTGCTGTGATCTGTAACCTCAGTAAGTTTCATTAAAAAATTCATTGAGACAAGTGTCTCCGGTTCCCCAAACAATTCGAAAAAGCACTAAATTCACAAAGAGTAAGGGTTTTATGCATTCGTGTCAAAAATACACGAAATAAAAAACAGTAGAATGTCAAAGGAACACCAACCGGAAAAAAGTCGAATCGCCGCCGTCGACATCCGTTTTCCGTGAAGTTCGATCGATCGAGAGGGAAGAATAAGAGGAAGAAAAAAAAATAGCGTAGCATGACGTGCCGTTGCGTGGGCCCGAGATAAGGCCCCTCGAGGCCTGTAGGTGCAGGGCACAAGACCCCGAAGTCGTCGAACCGGCAACGTCGAGACGCTGTGGTCCCGCGGTCTCTCAGGTAAGGAGAAAAAGCGAGAAAAAAGCCGTAACAGAGAGGGGCGGGGAGGGGGGGAAGCAGGGAGGAATCGCCCCCTAGAATGTCCTTTGTCGCGGTCCCCTCCCCCTTCTTCCACCCCCTCCTCGACGTCGGGGCCGAGTCCTAAGGCCCCGTCTTCGAGGCCCTTCACGTGCGTGGAATGCGTGCTTCTACGGACCCGTCGCCGCAGCCATCACTGCATTTTTCCGTCTACCTGTGCGTTAAACTTCTAACTAGATTGCCGATTTATTTCATCAGGCCCCGCCTGATTCTCCTCTCCTCTTCTTCAAATCTCCAAACATGATTTCCTCTTGTTCGAAAAGAGCTAAATAATTCCGCAAGGAAGGCAAGAAAGGACCGCTCGAGTGGTTCTCGACGAAAAATTCCAAATCCTGCAAACTCGGGATCAAAATCGCGCAGGAACGTTTCACAATGGCGTTCGAACGTTAAAGGACCGCGTGCAGGTAATTCAATCGGTCGTAATATTTTGTAAAGAGTCCATGGAACGTAAATCCGTCGCGCATAAACCGATCTGTTCTCGAGTGGCGGCGTTTCCTTCGATAACGGTCAACTTCGCCGTCCATCTCCGTCGTTATATACGAAATCTACGAATCTTGATCGCGTGTCCGGTGCATCGTAAGCCTCGTGAAGAGGGATTATTGAAAAGGAAAGAAGACGAGGACCAATGGAGAGAGAGTAGTCGGATGGCAGAGTAAGAAAGAGAGAGACAGAGAGAGAGAGAGACAGGACGAGAACGAGAGGAGAGGAAGGAGAGAACTCGCCTCTATATACGAAAGCATCTTCTGAACTGTCGAATCGAATATCTGGGTAATGGCTTTCTGGGTCTCCCGCTGCCAAGAACACGGTCCCATCTACGGCGAGCTGAAATTAAGGGTGGACCCCTCATTTTCTTAAAATATTAAATCATCGTTCTGGTGTCGCAGCGGGGCTGCCAACGGGGCACCGAAGAATGAGGCCCCGAGCCGGGGAGGAATTAAAATTCATTGGTCTCAGAAACCCATGTCACCGGTCGAGTGCCATCGTAAATACCTGAGTCTCTCTTCTCGGTTGAGCGAGGTCACCGTAAAAATTATGCTTCCACGGTTCAACGAGGATGCCCGACGGCCATCTTCCATCGGGATCTGCCGACCGTGCACGCGGATTTATGCTGGTCCGCGGTTGTAAACAAATGCGCGATTTCGGCTCGCGGTCCTCTCTGCATCTGGGTCAGCTGGATTTTCACCATTTTTTTCGGAGACGAAAGTCAAGCTTTACCAAAAATTCGTTATATACATTTTAGCCAAAGTACTTTCATCTGTAACCTCGGTAAACTTCATTAATGAATTGGTAATGAGGTCCAACTTTCAGTACCTTCTCATTGGAAGTATTTCGATCTCGCCGGAGGATTTATTAAGACATTATTCAGCGCTTTGTTTCCTCCTAATTCCCGTATCCATCGAAGACAAAGAATAACAAATTTTTCACGGCACGCAAACAGTCCTTTCCGGCGCCGGAGGCTGAACAGACGGGTTCGACGCGTAGTGTTTATTATCCGGTACAATAAATCGAGATTAACGGTGCAATTGTAGGCGGAGAGGAGGCTCGCCAGTCGAGATAGGTCGTAGCTGGTGCGCGCAGGTGCAAAATACGATTTCCTGTTAATCTTATTCCAATGACTAGAGGCGGCCGTTCTCTCCCTGCTTCGCAAACACTCGGCCTTCTCTTCTCTTTCTCTCTCTCTCTCTCTCTCTTTCTTCTTCTTCTCTTCCTCCCTCGGTTTCCTTTGGAAATCGTACGGCAAGATTCGTTAGAAGTCGTCGGGGCGCATTTAGTCGCCCCTTTAGCCCGTTTCCAGCGGCCACGTACCCCGATACGATCTTCGAAAGCCGACCAAACAGAACCAGGACCGTTGCGAACCAGCTCCGTAACGAAAGAGGGAACGCGCCTCGCGACAACGCGCGACTGCGACTGGTTTGCATTCGCCGTGTGCGAGATTTTCATCTGTTTTCTCGGAAATTCCGGCGTATAATCGCGGAAAGAGACGAGCGCAGTCCCCTAAAGGTCCTTAAGCAGGAAGGACCGGCGATATCAGCCACACTTCGATGTCCTTTGCCGGTGAACACGTTTCGATGTTGCGAACGCGGCCATGAAAACGAAACTTTGAGTGCTATGGAAGATCCTGCGCGAACTGGAATGTTATTCGTTGATGGATTGCTTCTGGGATAGCTACCCGATGCTTCGAATCATGTCTCGCTCGTTTTAAACCTCACGAAGTCTGTTTCTTGGCCAGTTTCCTAAGCAGTTTGTTTCTAGATGTATACTATTTTTTCTCGTAGATGCGCAGGCATTAAATAATAAATAAAGACACTAAATGCTACCCTCGAAGCTTCAACAAGGAATAGGAAACTTGAACGAACAACTTGATCGAAGGTCAACCAAACACCTTTTTAGGGAGAATTGAGTGCAACGTGGACAGAAGGTGATTTCAATGACTCGAGAGGACGTTCAGAATTGTTCCGAGGGGAATCCATAAATCTTCGCTGAGGAAGAGCCTCGAACAGGGAAGCTTCGCAGCTTCGGCATCGGGGTCCGACGGAATCAGTATTCTTCCCGGGTAAAAAGCCTCTTAGCGTCAGAAGGGTTAATCGTTTTTAAAATTTCCGACACGTGAAAGAGTGAGAGTGGGATGACCCGAGGGGGGCTTCAAAAGAGCGTATCTCGCGTAAGCACAGAACAGAGCCTGGGTACCTGTTGACAGACATTTGCATCTGAATGGAGCGTGCTGTTCCACTAAACGACTCGCCTAATCTCCCCGAGATTATTTTCTCGAGGACACGAGTTTCCTGCCCATTACCACCTCTTACGCCGCATTATTATCCCGACTCTTTTTCTCTCTCTCTCTCTCTCTCTCTCTCTCTCTCTTGTCTCTTCACGTCCCATCTCGTTCGCTTTCCTCGAGTTAATCCCGTCGAATCGAACTTCGTGATCTGACGCGGCGAGACGGTATCGTGTTGCTGCGCTTTTTTGCATTCTGATGGACCGAGGGCTGAACATCGGCGTTTTTGCGAGGAAATGCTGTTTGATTTTCTTTCTAAATCGTTTAAATCCTTTGTCCAAATCAGCTACTAAAAATAAGGTTCCTGTATCGAGAAACGTACGAGGGTAATTACTAGACTGCGGATTTTATGCATTTATGACAAAAATGGGCACGGCCGATTTAAAGCAGTGAACGAATTAAGAAGATTTAAGGACATCTGTGTATTAATTTCAGCGTAATAAGCCGATTAAAAGAAGAAAGAAATTTCTATTTGGGTTCTGTGTCTTGCAATCAATGCAAACACTTTTTATTTTGCATAAAGATCCGCAGTCTAGTAATTACTTTATAGATCGAATTGAAATAAATCCATACTATTGAATTGTATTAATACACTCATCTAATGAATCTCTCCTTGAGAAATTTCATTATATGTAAATCACTTACACCCATTCTATAAATGAATCGCTGAAACATTTGGGGCAAATTAGCTACGAATGAAAGGTAATTTCTATTAAGAATGAATTTAAAAAATTCATGGTTTTGAGTTATATTAATGCACTCATCTAGAGACAAGTTCCTTTTCGAGGAACCAAGGAAGATCTAAAATCGAGCCATTTCTTTCGACGCTTTCAATCTCGCAAGGCACAGGCACAGATCGCTCGGATCTTGTTCGCATCGGACGCGAAGCTCCATTATTATTCCGAATCAGCGGTACACGAAACAAAGAGCCGGTCCATGGATCGGTGGAACAAGCCGAGGACTCGGGCTCGCCGAGTCCACCTACGCAACTAGACGTATGATCCTGCGCGAGCGGCGACACGACAATCCCGTAATTAAATTTACATATCGCGTTCTAGCCGCGTATCGTATCGACGATATTAAAAGGAGGCGGTGACCGGCAGGCTAATCGATCACTCGGCCCCGAGAGAAGGGCAAGCGATATGCTCGGACAATTTATGTCTCTCTTGTTCGCCCGGCTACATTCTCGTTCGAAGTCGAGATTCTGGGTCGCGCCGATTTTGTCCGGCTATGCTGCTGCATTCCAAATGCAAGCGAATTTTTTGTTGACTTGATTGCAATTGCTCGAATCTCACCCCCTTCCTCGTTTAATCCGCATATCGATGTCCAACATTTTTTTATAACGTTCAATTACATTGTAGTCGTTGGACTTCGCTGAACTATGTTCTGAAACAACACATTACTTCTATCTTTCACGTGCGCATCGATTTATTTTGTTCATTGTTCTAATCAGAAAAATAAAGAGATTTATTTTCACTTATAAACGAATGCATGGAAATGCTGAGAGATTTTAGATAGGGCTCTGAGAGTTTGTATGAACATTAAGGATAGCGTGGTTTTCTGTGCGCAGGCTGAAGTTAATTTGAATCTTGACAGGGATGAAATATTGCGGATTGACACTGGCAGGGAATTATAATGAAATGGAACAGCGAAGCTAAATGAACCGTGAAATTTATGACACGGAATTGAAAGTTCGAGCCCACGTCTTAAGCAGATTGACAGGCTATGGGCGAAAGTCACAATTGAAACTTGCTGCGAGACATTCCAGTATAAACTTGTCATTTTCTCTCGCTTCCTCGTAGAAACTTTACCAAATAGAACAATCTCCTAAATCGTCGTGCCTGTTCAATTTGATGTCACTATTGTAATGCAAATAAAATCGAAGAAAATGGAGGAACGCGCAGGCACCACGTGCACGCCGCTGCATCGAGATCCAAAAAACCTAGATAAAACTAATTTAATTAATAGGGTCCGCGTAGCCGAACATTATACGAGCACGTCGGGATTAATGACCGGATAAGATTGTTAATTCCACGTCGGCCGTCCATCATGTCAATGCAAAGATACGCCACTGACAACGCGTTCCAAGGTGCATCCCTGTGCCTGTGCATATCACACGGACATGCATCTCTGGGTATGCACGTGCACGAATATACAGGGTGTTCCTGATGGAGGAGAGGATTCAACTGTCAAATTAATAATTATCAAAATCCCACTAAATCAAGACAGCTTGTTCAACGAGCAACTAAAAGAATCAGCCCGCCCATTTTCACCGTATTTCTTCGAGATAAACTGAATATTGAAGGGTTAATCTTCCTGGATCTCCTAAAACGTTCCAAAATTTTCTTCACCCAAAACACATTATTATAAAGATGAATTTTTAATTCTGGAATGTTAAAGCACTTACGTCCATCTCGTTCGAGCAGCGCCTCAAAACAATGTTTCAGATAATCTCCATCCCGCTCCCTTCGTCCCTAAAGGGTTCAGCGACTCGCTTTTTCTTCGTCAGCCGAGATGATCATTGATGCCCCGAGGTATCGTCTCGTGATAAACAGGGACGATGACCGGGATGAAAGTGCTCGGCCGTCTGATGCTCATAATCGAAGCGCAGCGCTGAAATAATGCCACTTTAAATGAGCGCTGACGTCCGACGATGATGTTTCGAGGATATAAATTCGCGCTATCTATTCTAGAAGACGTTCGTTCAAACCCTTCCAGCTTTTATCATCTACATATATCGCAGAAGAACGCTTTACTATCGTCCTGCGAAAAATAACGCCTAGACCCTATGAAAATTATGCGACAATCGCAAAATTTAAAATTTTGTTGTGTGCTAGGGCTTTTCAATCATTTACGTTGTTCATTCTGTTTCAATCGAGATCGACTTCGGTATCTATTATCACACGATGAAGGCTCCTCCTCCCCCGAGCGAGGTAAATGAAATTTTTTCTTTCACGAAATCCTGTTACCACTTGGACTGGCCGGGCTCGCTCCCCTCTCCCTCTCTCTCTTTCTCTCTCTCTCTCTCTCTCTCTCTCTCTCTCTCTCTCTCTCTCTCTCTCTCTCTCTCTCTCGTCCTGTTATGGTCTATCCCATTATAATTCCGAGCATGCACACGCTCGTCGTCCCGTACGTCCTCCCGAGAGATGGGAAGAGTGTAAAACGTCGGACACCTGGGCAGAGAGTTTAGCCGGGTATTGTCGAGAGACAAATATGAGTTAATACGTCATCCAGGGACCCATTCAGGGCCCAGCGCCGACAAGAATGGTGATCACGAATTGGCCGACGTATAAATGTGCTTTAATTGTTCCCGCTCTGCCCTCTACCCCTTATCCTCAGCCCCCCGCGCTTGGAGAGACGACCGTCTCGCTCTTTCGCGGCTCGTTTCAGCTTCGAAGAGCCTGGACCCGTTCGAGGAACGGCTCGCAGACGAGCCGAGGATGTGGCACATAATAAGAGACGGCGTTCAAGAATTTTCTATTATCTTATTGTTGCCGGATGGCCTTTTGTCCGACCGTACGCGCCAGCTTCTAAAGAGCTGGACCATGGTTTCGTTGTTGATCTGTCGAGGATCCGTAGCCTAGAGGTTAACGCGTTGATCGCGTAGAAATCACCCCCACAAAATTCCGTGAGATCGAAGTACATCATTTGGACATGCTTCTTGAACTGTTTGAAATTAATAAAATTAATTAAAATTAATTTTTATTGGACGATTGTAATGTGTGGCCAGCTCGTACGAGCGGATTTGAAGAAATTTTAATCGCAGACGGAACGGAATGATCGATAAGGGGCGAAGAGAGCAGCATTGCCGGCCCTGTCGGTACAGTTCCACATTCCACGTTCTCGACGGGTGGCCCGCTCCCCGAGTATCGCTGTCTTCCTCCGGCTTCGTATTAGAGGCACGACAGTTCCGTTGTGTGTTTTTGTGATTGATCACGTGATCTCGTCATTCGATATAATAAGATTCGCTTTAATCTGCCGGGGCGAAGGAACGAGACGCGTTGCGCTGCGCAGAGGCTCGCTCCGAGCGCTCGCAGATTACCGCATACCGAGATAAAAACTGTTAAGCATCGTTCCCCGTACTCCGGGCCACATATTATTCCACTGATGCAACAGTGTGGCACATTCCTTCCCGCGATAGAAAATCAGGCCACGATCGTCCTCGAGCTGATACGAATTACTACCCGTCCTACCACCCAGGGGTCCTTTTATGGATACAAAACACATCGCATCCGTCCCACGGAATTTGTATTTTACGTCCCCGGAATTTTTACTCTATTCGCCACTTTGATTATCTTGCATTTCGTTCATTCAGCTTTTAATTTTAGTCCCCGATGTTTTGTCGGGGTGTCGCTTATGCAAAATAATTTTCTACGTCTATTGCGAGAGCTGGAAACCAGACAAACAATTACATTTTTTTAATTTTCCTACTGTCATAAATTTCTTCTTAGGCATAAATCTTTGATGATTACATCTGCGATATTACTCGGGAATTTTTATCATGATTCTTAAAGGATGGAGAAACAATTTTTAATTTTGATCTTAGTACTATCACGAATTTTTTCTTAGCCATACATCTTTGATGATGTCGTCTCCTATATAAATCGGCAATTTTGATCGTGATACTTAAAGGATAAAGAAACAGAATATAATCATCCGGTCGGTGGAAACAGGAAGCCAGACATCACACGGTCAAGATTCATTAAAATCGCAAACACGGATCCCATTCAACCAGCTTCAAACCGAAAAGGGAGGCGCGCGAACAAAACGAAAAGAAAAGAAGAAGGGTGCGGGCGGATTTCGAGGATGGGGGTGGAAAGAGGAAAATTCGTAGAGCCAACCGTATTTTTTTCCGATGCCCGGTGGCCAGGGAGAGCGCTTAATTAGCTGCACATCCGCGGGAAACGTTACATCATGAAATGTTTCGAAGCCCAAGCGCGCTGATTACGCCGGCTTGCGTTTACACGGCGAGAAAACTTCGGAATTATTCTCGATTATTCAAATTCGCAACCCTTGCCGCGAGCCGCGCGCCGAGGCACCGATTCAAATTTATGCAAAAATCCAGCAACGCGAACCACCGTTCTTATTAATATGGATCAATTTTACGTACATCCCCTACCATCCGATTCCTGTTTCTCTCCGTCCACACCCTACCTCACCCCGCTGCTCCATCCCCTGACGCTTGTTCCTTCCTTCATCTCCTTTGCGTCGCCTCAAATTGGACCACCTGGCTGACGAGATGCTTTCTGGTTGCGAACGGTGTCTGGATAATCGGTAACGAGTGCTTTCTTCGTGGAAAATGCTTGCAGAATGTTGCTGGGATTTTTGGCAAATTGTTCTGCATCGTTCCGATTAATTCTCAAGATCGTCCTCAAAATCATCCCTTAAACTACAACGCAAATATTGAACTGTAAAAGTTCAAGACTTTATTCTTGCAATTCTTTCTCTTGCTTGAACAATCTATTTATGCGTCACAATTAAATAACTCCTGTACGACTGACCAAAAATGTTTCTTACTCGATGATTCTATAAAATGAAGTTATATACAATGAGAAAAATGTGCACTGTTAATACGTTTTCTTTTTTTAATGACGCCGCTAGTGGTTAGTAGCGGTGAAACTCGGGGTACCGAAAGTTCGTTAAAATGAGCTAGTTAGAAGGCCACGGTGAGTCAATTTCGCTCGTTCAACAATAAAACCAGTAGGGGATGCATTATGTAGGAAGAACTTGGAAGTCTTTGCGATGCCCTTAATCGGTACACGGATCGCAGTTTGAGTGCCCTTTAAATATCGTTAAGGGGATCCGCGCGAAAGGGCCCAGTGTCGAAAGTTAAGGGAATTTAAATACGATCGCGATGTGGCTTGTTATCTACGCGTTGTTCTGTAATTCTGCGTTTAGGAAGTTAACCGACGAATTTTCCGCTTCCCGTGGAAGTTCATTCCGGAACTTCACCGCCGGGCGACGCGAAGCGTGTTCCCGGCGTGAACTCGGTGACGTTATCTTTTAATGTTGAACATTTGATTGGACATTCTTCCTTACGATCGTTCTCTTTTTTATTTTCAGATGCGTTTGATGGGCTAGAGCTTTCTTATGGAAAGTGGCAATTACGTCTTCATTGCGATCGTGAATCGAATTCTGCAGAAAACCGAGGGTGAGTTTCTTCCCTGTGTAGATGTGTCATTTGAATATTTGCCGATTGCTGTATTCACGTAGAAGATCATTTCTAGCTCGAGGATTTTGTGTATTATTGAAATATTAGAAACAGTGAATTTTGTATGCAATATTATGAAAGGTGCAGAGGAAACTTTAATGAATTATCGATTATCTGTAAGAAGTCATCGAGGGGTTGATATTTATCAGTAATTTTCTCTCGGAAAATTGCGCCCGTATTTAATACCCTTTGCAATTTGCTCGGACGGGAGACGGGTTCATCATTTATTTCATTCATTAAAAATATTCACGTTCTTGGGATATACATTATTCAATTTGGAGAGGGATGAACGCTCTTGGAAAAATAGGTTGTGATTGTCGAATCGATGTTTGCGATATCTGTATAATCTATATAACTGTCCAGAAAATAGTTAAAAAATAGTTATGAAGAATCCATAGAAGCTTACGCAATGCAATGCACTATACGCGCGGGGTTGCACCTGGGCAGCAACAGCAACCTCCTAAAGTGAAAGACAATGGCAGCGGTCGACGAACGATCGACGAATCGGATTGGGCAGGGGGCGCCGGCAAAGAAAATATTTGGGGACCTTGTCACGCGTCCTGGGAGATTGCACGCGCGACGAGTGCCGGTAAGTTGGTGGCGCTGGAATATCGCGGAACCACCGAATTTCGTATTCCCGGATGGTAGGCTAGTCAGCTTCTGACAATACCGCCCAAGTGACGTCGCCGCGTATGTATGTGGTATGTACACCTAACTGTGCCGTACGAAATGTCCGCCTGACCCTGCCGTAGCAATGTCCTCAAGCCTCCGCAAAAAGGATCAAGCATCAAAAACCAAGGATCCCACAAGGAAATAATCCACCGACTGTCCAATTACCGCGAGCAAAGAAATCTTCAAAATCCATTCACGTTAACAATCGGACACGGCGCCATTTTTACCAATATACAATTGGCGATTTAACTAAAAAAGTGTTTCTTTCAATAAGTTTTTGAAGTACATCTCTTATTAGTGTGTCTATTGTTCCTAATGTAACAGCTGATCATTTAATTCAGTCGTTCAAAACTTGAGGAGTCAAATGGTAATTTTGGTAGGTACTCTAGGCCAAAATATTAAATTTTTGTTCATATATTTTTAGTAGTGTATGCACGATGAAACCGTTCGAAAAAAAGTCATAAGTGGGAATAAAGGAGCAACAATTTTCCTGATGGATGTCACGGACCAAACGCGTGCATTGGAAGGTTAATTCGCCTAATTCCCTTCGTGCATGATCAGACAGTCGACACTGGCTTCGTTTTTCTTTCAGCGAACGCGTAGCGGTGGTGCGGAGGGGAGCGTGTCGCGATCGAGCTCGCATCAAAAATTCGCAATGGAAGACAATGCCGGTTGATTTGGAAAAGCGTGTATCGATGGGCCGGTTCGGTCAGCGGATCGCAAGGGGTATCCGCGGAAAAAAGAGCGTCACAAGTCGAGGGGGTGGGTGGAGAACAGGGGGCGAGGGGTGGAATAGAGAGAGAGAGAGAGAGAGAGGTAAAAAAAGGAGGTAAAAATTGAACGGCCTAGGCATTTTGTTTCCGATCGTTGCACGAATGAGCCGGCAAATTGGAGTCAAATTTAGCCGGGCTTTTGCGAGCCGTTTAAACCTTTCGCTATACCCGTGGCCGCTCTGTAGAGTTTGCTGCACGCAAATGAAGAATTGTCAGCCAAATACAGTTCGAGAGTGGTAAGGGGGCGGCAGCAGGGGATGAATGGGGCGTAATGCCGGGTCTACCCTGATTGTTGCCCTCTTCTCCCTTCCTCGACCTCTCGAACCCATCGGAATTTCCAGTACGAATTTCCGTCGGTGCCTGCGACGTCACTTCCGTCCCAGGGACAAGCGGAATCGTCAGGCTGCGGCTCCGCTTCGCTCCGCTCCGAATCCGCTCCGCGTTTCGGCTCGTGCCGCCGTGTTTTCCGCCTCGATCTTGACTTTTCCCAGCTGGTAACCCATCTTTTTCCATCATTTGACTTTCTTACCACGCAGCTCTTTAATTGTATCCCTTTGGGGTCTGGAATCTGTGTCAGGCATCAGATTTGTATTATTTCTTTTTTATACAAAACGCTGTTACGTTTATTTCTGTAAAAAATATTGAATTTTTATCTCTACTCATTCTCCAGACAAACCATATTTATTGGGGAAATTGTAACAAGTAAAAAAAGTTTGCAGAAAAATACCCAACTTTCCTCGACCCGTACCGATTGTGTCTCCGAAGCATGTTGAAAATTCTCAGCGGATTATTCGAGGAGCCAAAGCACAGTTAGCTGGACAAAGAAGTCAATGGACAGAGACGCAGTTAGGCCATTAAAGGATCTCTCACGGTATTCACGATTTTCCCCGGAGAGTGCACGCTTTCCCATAGAGAAACCGTGGCGCACACCTGGTAGAAACGCGGCCTCCTCGAATGAAAGAATAGCTGTCACGGTCTTTAAGAGCATTATTCGACGTTTTCGAGGTTTTTAGAGGGATCCGGTGCGGTCAGAGTTCTGCCTGTCAGCGATCGTTTGGCTCAAATTGACCGCGTTCCCTTTCAATGCCGAAACGGCCGATTGTCAAAGTTCATCGGACTGTGAAAGACATGGGGCGATATTGTATGGGAATTTCATTGGCCTCCACCTCTACCAATCACGATCGCGCTCACGGTAATCGAATAAATAGCACGAGCGGTCGAATCAACGAGACGCTTCATTAATCCGGCGGGATACTGACTTTCGGAATCGTCGTTGCTTCCGAGTGCATTCTAGTTTTTCAGGCGAATTCCACGTTCCGGTGTCTGCGTCTTGGGACACGCGTCGTCGACTCGTGACATCGATTCATCTCGTACAGTTTCAACGTCTTTTCCAATCGATACGATTCAAGGAAATTTACCTTGCTTCCTCAAATGTTATCTTTTTTAGTTAAACGTTGGATATTTCATCAGCTGTTGAAGCTACTGAAATGGTTCGTGCGGCACTGGGAGAGAATGCTGCATCTTACAGAACATGCAAAAAGTGGTACCAATGATTTCAAGCCGGGAATTTTTATTTGGAAGCCGACGATCGTTCACGTGCACCGAGGAAGTTTGATGACGGTCAGTTAAAGGAATTGCTCAACGAAAATCCTACCCAGACGGAAGAAGAATCGGCAGAAAGATTGGGAGTCACCAGACGAGATTTTAATACATTTTACGCACGTAAAATTGGGAAAAAAGGGGAAAGAACATATTTGCACACCTAATGCATTGATAAGTACTTTATAAATAACGCGATATAAGAGATGATCTAACTCAATTAAAAAAGATTCGAATGTTTCTCACTATATCTACAATAGAGTGCAACAGAATACAGTGGCCGCGAATTGTAGACAAAGCTTATCTGGTTCAGGTGATCCCGGCTCCAGCAGGAAAATATGATACAGAGATACAGGTTCGGATTCTGACGCGGCACGGCGATTCAGCTCGCCGATTTTTTTTCCTCCTCTCGCGAAACTACCCCAATTTCATTGGGCTTTAACGGATCCCACCCTCTTTACGAGCTGCTCGGTGATAATACGCGAAACAGGGACCGGTTACAGGTATCGATAGACACGGCGGAGCATCGCACCGTGAAATCGTTCTTTCAGTTCTCGCGCGAAGTGTGCCGGCACGGCGCGATAACGGCCGGCAGATAATGATACGCGTAACCATTCGCAATATTGTATTACGTACGCGGTGTCAGAGCATTGTTTCCGACGTGTTCCGCTATCATCCTACGTCGCGGAATGGCTCGACACGTTTCCACCCTCGAAAACCACCCTCGACACACACGCCGCAGTTTTCTCTGCAGTTTTCTGCCGGGGTTTTCGCTCTATTGTTCGCTTATTAACATTTTTTTACTGTCTACCTAACGTGCTGTTTATTCACAAGTCGTATAATACAACCTTTCATAGAAATATTTCATAATCATCGAGTAATTCAATAGAATAAAGATAATAGCACAAAATGTTGAATTATTCACTCGAAAATTACGTCCCTGACGATAATCGCAAACTAGAATCAATGGCGGAGTAGCGCGCAGATTCCTGCAAAACCGGTCTGTTCTTTTTTCATTTTGCAACCGCGACACCCTCGGCGTTGTTCCGTTTCACGGGCCAGCCCCTTCACCCCCCATCTCTTTATTATCGTTATCGTCATCATCGCGGCGCGGTTTTAACGTCGAATCCCCGACGCATATGTTGCGTTACTTTTCTATAGCCCTCCGCGCCGCCGCGCCGTTCCGTCGTCGTTGTAACAGAGTAGCGGTACAGCGATACTAACCTTCGACACGATTGCGCGTTGAGATCGTGCGATATTTTAATACAGCCAATCCGAGCACGATCCTTGAGTGCCAATTGCAGAATAACAATTTCATTCGTCGCTTCGCACCGTTGTCCGCGGAAAAGAACGGGATCGTTCCGCGCCCAGCAAATAGTTTGAGAGACTGGGAAACCTTAAAATCGTCGGGCTCTAGCTTTAACGGTCGCGGAACAACCCCTTTATGCACTTGTCTGCGGGACGCGGCTCTTTATGCATTTATTCCGAGCGCGAATTTTCGACAAACAATGAGACAATGTGCTCCGATCAGTCTGTCAACATTCTAACCAAATTTTTCTAATTTTGTCATTCTTATTCATTGTTGTGTAAAAACGAACATCAATAACCACAAATATTTCATTATTCCCGAACACTTCGTGCCGGCAATAAATTCTGCTAATTAAGGGCGCGAGAAAAAGTTATCGAATCATCGGCCGGGGACGAAAGGCACGTAATTAAATGAACTTTTCAAATTAGTTTCGCGTGTCCCCGTTTCAAAAATTGTCGGCGCGCCTCTGTCCGGCAGAAAAATGGGTTCGAAAATCGAGGTAGAGAAAGTTACATCTATATTTCGAACGTGTAAAATTCCATTTCTGAGACGACACGTAGCCGAGCCGAGGCCGCGAACTCCAATTATAATCGAACCCCGCGTGGATGCGAGCGTAGAGCAAATTCGCGAGGATCGATCGCGGAATTGTGAAGAGGGCGGGGGGTTGGAGGGGTGGTGCTTCGCCGTCGTCGTAGGTATCGGTACTTCGCGAAACAGATTTAGCAGGTGAGCTCTGGAGCAACAGAGGCCCCTGTAAAGAAAGCGTTTAATTAACCTAACCCTTTGATCTCGAAAACAGCGTGGCAGCCGCGCACTTAGCTAACGGGCTGCATTGATACCGAACTTCGTTAAGCACTTTAACCTTTACGAGGTTCATTTTCGAATTAATCCGGTCGGTCGATTCCCTGGCAGTTTACGCTCTCCGGAAAATGTTCGCGATTTCATTATTTTTCTGCTCGATCGCGGACTCCCTATTCATTGAATCCCTTCAACAATTGATCTTCTCCGGTCTCTTCTGATTTGCCAGAAAATGAAGGAATTGTCATACCGAGGGACATGAGAAGAAATTCTTCATTAATAGACTGCGGATCTTTATGCATTTATAGCAAAATTGAGTAGATGAAATTCAAAATTGTTGAAAACTTTAAGAAATTGAAGATGTCATATTATCAGTTCTCCTATATTAGAATCAATACGGGAAGAAATAACATTCAATTTGGTTTCTGTTTCTTGCAATCGATGCAGACAATTTTTACTTTGCATAAAGATCTATTTATTAAGTCTATTTATTAAGGAAAGCATTTCTGAAGCTCGCTCAGTAAGAACGAGATTATCGATCTTCGTGCAAAATAAAAATTCTCTGCATTAATTGCAGGACAGAGAAGCCACAAGTAGAAGTTTATTTCTCTGTATTCTAGTTTTATTAAGTTGGGAACGATGTGTTGATACTCGAAAATTCTTTAATCTTCGAAAACCGATCGGCTTGAGCCGAAAGGATAAAGATCGTAGAATCCAGGGACGAACGGGTGTGTCTCTCTCTGGATCGTGCTTTGGAGGAAGGCCGCGAGAAGCACCTGTAGATCGTTATCGGTCGCCGGGCAATATTTGCTCGATAATCATCGACTGGTAAACGCGGGGTCGCGTGATTGATCAACGTACGGGGCTGAAGGGGGTGAGACTCGGCCTATTTAAGGGAACGAGGGGGCAAAAGTGGTTGAGAGGGGGCTTGTAGGGGTGGCGAACAAGCCATCCGGCTCACGGGCCGTAAATAATAAAACTGCGAAGGTAAATATAATTACCTAACTGTGTGTGTAACGTGTTTGTAAGCGGCCGTGCTACGCGCGGCGGAACAACAATCGTAAGGTTCTCGTGAAAACGAGCTTCGCTTTTGAAATGGCCGCACGGTCTCGGAAGTGAGGAGGGGAGGTTTGAATTAAGATTTCAGTGCCCCCTCCCCTTGTTCGCCGTAAAGATTGCGCCACTGGCCAATTTAATCTCCGACGGGCCGCGCGCGAGCCCGATCCTTTTCACCCAGGGCCCTCCATTTTGTTTTCATCTGGATATTACAATGGCCCTCGTAAACATCCGGTGAATGGGCCGTCGATTAATTAACTGGACTCACCCCCTTCGTACTGCGACGTCTTCCTGTGTGTGTATCTACGTAAGATGAGTTGGCCTTTTCGATCGAATAAATAGAAATGGAGTTGAAGTTCCAAAAAAGTTGCAGAAATTTGGTCCGCAATGGTTTGTAAACGATCCACGTGGCAGATGCTCGAGTAGCAGAACGGTTTCGTTCGTTACAAGCCGTAGTCGCTGGATAAGGGTTTGAAAAATTCTCTTCTTGGTAAAAATGATCTCGGAGGAAATTTGATCGGATAAATGTTCGCAGCGACAGTGGTCGCCCTCAACTGAATCGGCCTCACCCTAACGGGGTCGCGATCCGTACAATGGGGCTGCTGAGCATACGTAGCTAGCTAGTCGGGGCATTATGTGTATCTGGGCTCCTCGAACGAACGTACCAACATACGAATATACGAACATACGAGCGAACGAACGAGCAGGTAAATTCACGGGCGAGCGTTCGAATGCGCCGCTCGTATGCGAGCACTCGCGGTGGCTCGAGTGCGCCTCGAGTATTCGCGTAAGGCACGTAGATAAAATACGTTCGATGCACGTACACGCGGGGGAGGGTAACTACCCCCTCTCCCCAGGGTAATTGGCCCTCTTGATCGCGTTCGTAGGACCGCTTTTCAATATTCCCGTTGGCCTTCCCTACGCCGAGCCTGTGCAAAACCGTGCAGAACCGTCCGCGTCTTTCTTCCACCCCCACACACGCTTCTCTCCTCGTGCCGCCGCGCCGTGGGTCCTCCGTATTCATTAATTCTGATCAATTTTCCTGTCGTTAAAGCTTTTCGTGCGATACCAGTAACCCTTCGAGCACCGTCTATGACCCTCTCCCACTTTAACAGCCGAAACACTGTTCTTTTACCGTTTTTCCTTCCGTGGGGATCGACACTGTTCACTTCTGCTGTAACATTTTTGTCCGGGCACTTCCTTTAGTTAATATTTCATTCGCGTTTTGTCAACTGGGATTTGTGCGGCTTTTTCATTTACACATGAATTTTTGAAACATGTTAATTTGTTTAGAGACGTTATCTTCGCCAGTGTCCAACAAATTGTTCTTGTGTTCCGAGCAAATTCTGTCTCTTCCGTGTTTATCTAATTCTCACAAGTTCAGAACAAGCAAAAAAATGTGTACCGATCAAGTCCAAGCTTTCTGGAGAAGCGAAAGATGTTCGCAAGCGATGTTCTCTGTTCGAAAATGTCTGCGGACGTCTCGGGAGTGACAGGGCTCGACAGCGCGGCAAATAATAATTTCTCCGATGACAGTGGCCGGATTTCTGGGTTTCGAGGGCAGTGGCTTGCAGTCAGGTTCCGTCGGTGGATTTTTCAAAGTGGACGCGGGACCCCACGCCAAGGCAGCTGGTTGCTCGGCGGACAGGTCAGTTTGGAATTCGAACAGGCTGCTACCGTAGGAGCTGCCACGGGGCGTGGCGAACGTCAGGCAAATGGAAAGCATCCCTAATTTGAAACTGAGAAGAAAGAGAGAGGGAGAGAGTAAACAACCAGCGAAACCCTACTCGGCGTCGATTTTTCAGCAGCCTCCGCCACCGCCGCCACCGCCGCCGTCGGTCCACCGTTGACTCGAGCCAGCCTTGAATTTTGCTTTCGATCCCGCATAATTTCAACGTCGACGCTCGCTTTCGAGCGAGATGTGTTCTCTCTTTCTTCCCTTTGCTCGAAAGAAAATAGACCTGGAATTCATATCTCCTTTTACTTTATCGATTCACCGTGTGTATTCGTTTCAACTGCGAAACAGAATCGGTTCTGACGTCTCGTCTGATTGTTTACATTCGAACTTACGTCGTCCGCTTGCATTCTTGCCGCAACAGTCAATACACTTACTGAAAACTTTGGATTCAGTAACTCCGGCGATACTCTCGCTCCCTCCTTCACAGGTGGTTTTCTCGAGAACTAGCGGATCAACGATCGAGTGAAAAGTCGTGTAGGAACTTTGGCCGCCAAAAATTTCCTCATACTTTATACGAATGCGATCAATTAACAAATTTATCAACGGATGCAATTAAATGCTTGTTCAACTACAAGTCGAAGAAATGCCAAAAATTAGTCAAATAGAAATATTCAAGTAGAACCTGAAGAGCCAGATATTATACTGCCTTGATCAGGAGAAAATAAAGATTGATGTATTAAAAAATACCTCATTCCATTTAAAAGAAATGAAGGTAACGTTCATATCTCTAAAAAAATTATAATTTTTATAATCATTTCTTTTCAAAAGAAACATTGTTTTGGTATCGTATGAGCCCCATTTTAAAAACAACAAAGATATTTGAGGTGGCAACGTCAGGTGACTCACCCTGTATACGTACATACATATTGTATGTATTTACCAGTCTGATCCTTCCCCTAACAACCCCAAAGTCAAAATTCCCAATGCAGCACAACGAATATGAAAAAAGGAAACCAATAATCGTGTGCAATCCGAGTAAAATATGAAATATGTCCCCGTTCGTTAATACCCGGCGAGAAAGCACGTACGCGAGGTCTTTGTCACGGTTTTCGGATTTCGGGACGCGTGGTGGCAGAGAAAACGAGACGCGCCGGAATAAATTGCGCGCGAAAGTCGATGGTAGCACCGCGGGCAGTCGGTCCGATCGTTTATTGGCGGCTGGAATGCAAATACGGAAAAAATATGGTGTTTCGCGAATCGGTGGAGAGTGGGGGGGACCGGTCTCAAGTGAAAAGGGGCCGGTACCCCCGAAGAAAAAGAAAATTCGCGGCGGAGACGCGCGCGTCGCTATGACCGTTGTAAATTTCCGACGGGAACCCGTGATTTTTAGTGGCAATGATTTTACAGGGATATGACACACGCCTACGCGACGCTGCCATGTAAGGTGCGTGTATTTTGGCGATTTTTACGACGAGAGTTTACGAGGCTCGCGCGCCCTTCGCCGCTCTCGTAATGATCTTCGGAAGTTTGCGGAAAAAAAGTCGAGCCGCGAACGACTAGCGGATGTCGCGCACGTGTTTATTGCGGTTCCAGGTCTTGTTGGGGGTGAGTAGGGATCGGCCAGGTGGCCATCTTGATCGGTGGGACCCATCCTGATCTCGTGTGGTTAAAAAATCTTTTTTCATTTCTTAGTTTCGGACCGTTTTATGGAGAGCTGTTGTCTGATTTTTTTCCAGTTGTTACAGAGTTAACACATTACCGAACGGTGGTTATTGCATAATTTTTAAAAATCTGTGGTACACGGCTGAACACTTTTTAATGGATCCTTCAATAGCAACAGCAACTTTCATATATATTGCGAACTAACAAGTCACCCTCAATAACGTCATCTAATAGTTTCATTTAAATGCTTTCTTTCTATGCTTTCTTTTGATACAGCACAATTATTGGAAATCCTATTAATAGACTTTCGGTAGAGAAAGCGTTAAGAATGTATCGGTACTCTATTTGAGTCAGATTCGTGACGACAAAAGTTACACAGCAAGATAGAAAAGATAGTCTGGGGGGAAGGAACAGTGCAAGGATCTTTTTCGGATGTTCGTGGATCCACACCGTACTTGTCAAAACTTTTATCGGCGGTTGCATCAACCAGCAGGAAAACAATAAAGCAGCCCTGGCAAAGTAGCCGAAGGATCCCGAGCGGCGTAGTCCCTTTCGCCGAAGACAATAGGCGAATCCCTGGAAAGGATCTTGATCAGGAGAGCCGGTGGTTAAAGTGGAAAGAGAGAGGGACAGAGAGGAGAAAAAAAAACAATAACACGACCAGGCTCACCGTGGTTTCGGATAATTGCACCGGATAGCTCGGAAAGGTGCCGACCAGCTAAGGACCGGCACGCTTGTCAGGAGGCATTAGGATATCTATCGCGAGTACCGACGATATCCGGCGACCCGGAGGACTCGTTAGGACGACTTAGGATTGTTTCTTCGTAATCCAATAAGGATAAAATTCCCGGCGCGGCGGCGGAGAGACCGGCCGAGGATTGTCTTCGAACTTCCCGATGAACCGCCGAGTATAGTCAGATGTCCTGCGAGTTCCCTCGATTGCCATTCTCTCCTTATTATTCTTTTTCTGCCCCATCTGCCTACGGGCGAGGCAACTTGCGCTCGATTACTTTCGGATCGGGAAAAACCTCCTACTGGTGACCATTTTTGATTTTATTGCATCGACGGTCTTTCTTTGGGCTTCTGGTCTTTTGATAATGTTTAATCCCTTGCTGTATTTTAACGGGTCAGACTCGTGGTGAAGATTTGAACAATGTCTGACAAACATGAATGTTACGCCTTTCTTTGTAGATGAAATAAAATTCGGTTCGCTTGTAATTAATATTTATTCATTAAAAAAAATGTAGCCATACAAAACATATAAATTCACAACTTCTCTGTGACTGTAAAGAAAATTTTACGACGGGGAGTTGAACATTTCAACGTGTAAAATATATGACTAGATTGTGGATTTGATGCATGCATGAACTAATTCACGTGACAACCTCATAAATAAATTGTTCTGATTTTACGTGACTTTTATGAGCACTGGTGTGACAGTCACCGCGTTAGGAATATTAAATTCTTACGTTTCAAGCCTCTTCAGTCACAGGTGTGTACATTCACAATGAATCATAATAAATCAATAAATATAGAACACTTTATGCTATCCACTAAACTCATTCATGTTAGTGCCTAATAAATAAATTGTTCCGATTCCATGTGACTTTTATGAGCATCAGTGAGAAAGCTAGTCCCATGCATATTCGATTCTTAAATTTAAGTTTCGAACGGAAGATGCGAAGGCCGCCTCAAATCGCCGGTCCGAAGCGTTGAAAATCGCGGCAGCAAACAGCGGGTGTAATTCCGGGGGCGGAGGGAGGGGAGAGCGATAAACTCCATGCTCGACAATATAAAATCTGGTGCCGTGAATTACAGCGAGCAAATAACAGAGACGTTTACAGAATAAACGTTCATTGTGCGGCCGCGGGCGGGTTCGCGCGCGACAATGCCCGCGAAACTTCGATACACTGGGTTGTTCATTGACACGGGAAGGGGAGGTGGGGTTTCTACGATATGCAAATTGAAAATGTATCCGGCTAAGCCAACGGACCGGGGGATCGATACCGACGATCGAGGAGCCGCGTGGTCCCCCGCGGAAAGTCACTTTAAAAGTTAAGGATCAATCAGTCGCGCGGCATTGTTCCCGGGCATTGTGCAACCGTGTTGTTTATGGGCTGAAACGCGAGCAGAAACGATAATAATAATAATAGACGTTTCCCGCCAACCGAAGGCGAAAAAGAGAACGCGAAAGCACACTGTGCACACGCCCGATCGTTTCTGCTCCCGAAACGCCGCGAAAAAACGCCGAAACATAAAATATATCCCGCCGCGTGAAATTAGAATTTCGACGAACGACCACCGCGAAATACGAGAAACCGCGTTTTGTTCCGCGACGCGCCGCGCCGCTGTAAAACATATTCGAAATGTTTGCCGCGACGCTTCCAGCCGATAAACATTTCGCTCGTTCCGGTACGACGATCATCGTTGTCGATCCTCGATCATCTTTGTCTTGCTCTCGTGAACACTGGCCATTCGGCAGGAGCTTGTCGACGCGCTTTTGTTCAGGCGAAATTTAAGCGACTCCTCTCGATGCTTTTCGACAACGAACAAACTGTTATTTTCATGGTCTGCGCAATTCTCAATACTGAAAGCCTTCATACTTTGTATTAGAATAGATTAGAATCAGATAGAATAAACGAAGATTATGCAAATATAACCGAGTATGCAAGATAGAAATAATAATATAATCTCTTCCTTGTAAATAATCAAAATCGAAGAAAATTTGGGCAACTGCAGTCGTGCTCTTTCCATGACTTTTCGACAACATCGTGTGAATACGATCGCGAGGGGCTTTCACGAGAGATCGACGGGAACGCGGATCGATGCGTGACTCGAAGGAACGGGCCGCGCGCGCGTGTCGACGATTTCAATCATTTCGAACACGAGGCGAAATAATTCATTCGCGTTACTATTTACCGCGTTAATTATTAAAAGTGCATTATGACGATCCCGTCCGTCACCCCTCCGGCCCTCCCGAAATCCCCGTAATACGTGCCCGTCGCGGAATAAGTAGAGCGCGATCGTAATTAATGAAGTAATTAATAATGGAATAATTAAACGAATTAAACGGGATAAACGAGTCCGGCAGCACTTCTACGAGCGGGGGAGAACGGAGGGTACCCCCTCCTACCCGTACCCCTCGTCTGTCGTTCGCTGCGATTTCCGCCCGTGCACTCCTTTGTTTACTCGCAAACAAAACGAGCAAATGAAAAGTGGCCGCAAGCCAGGGGGAAGTGTAATTGGTCGTCGACCTGTAACGAGTTACACGCTTCGATCCTGAACGATCTTAACCCGTTGCCTTACGATTTTTTTCGCGACTGCGCTCCACAGTGTCGCTTTGTCGCTAACGATCTTGTTAGGCTAGCAAAAAGAATTTTATTGTCAGTGCACGGTCGCTTTGAACGGCGTGCCGCTCACAGAAAAATAATGTTCCGACCGATTTGCAATTAATAATACCCCGTCCGCCGGGTCTTGCCTCGATTTTTATGCCGAAGACGTTTTTGAACGAGTCTCGACGACCATCCACAAAGATTACATGCATTTCTCCTTCGACAAGATTCAACCTCCTTTCACCAATTTATGTTTAACTTTTTTATACATTTATATCACAAAAATAACTTGTTAAATTTCTTTTATGCATTCATCACAAAATTGAGTGTTGTGATGCAAACGTCCTTTAACCAATTTATATTAATTTTTTTATGCATTCCACACAAAAATAACTTCTGATGAAAATTGTGAAATGACCGTTTCAACTGCCCAAGAACAACGTATCGAATTTTGTAATTTTTGGAGAAAGTGGAACGGGAAAGGCGAATATTGTTCCGCGAAAATCGTGGGGGATAAAAGAGTGTTAATTTGAGCGGCAACAAGTGAATCGAAGATTGAATTACTGCATGCTGGCTCAGGTATTGCGAGGCGCGAATCAGCTCGCGGATGTTTGATTCGAGACACGCGTGGCTTCGAAATCCGCGTGTCGAGCAAATCGGAAATCGAGGAGCGTGTCGCTGGGAGTCTTTCGTGTAAGATCGTAAAAGTAAGTCTCGCGATAGGAAAAACGAAGACCCGCGGGCCAATTGGATTAGATGGGAGCTGACTGAAGCCCGACGTTCCATGAAACGAGCGTTCATCGGGGATGGAAGAATGCTGTCCCGCTTCTGGACCGTTGATTCGCGCGAACTGTTGATCGATGGTCCTTAACGGTGACACTTGTCAGCTGCAATCACAGTTACCAGGTGCCTTTCGGGTGGCATGGGGTACTCAAGTTGCACGATACTCCATGTTTGCTGGATTGTCAAGTAAACGTTACTCGAAGATAACTCTGCAATCGCGGGAAATTGCATCGCTATCATATATCATGTTCCGAACCAATATTGAAGTGTTAATGAAAACGGTGCCAGTCTAGATTGATCCTATTATTTTTTTAAAAATATCATTTCTCCTTCCCGAGTGTGCAGAATGTAACTGTTTCCTGCTTCCATTTTAGATGACTTCAGTGTCAGATTTCGCGCATCTACGGCGAATAATTACTGCAACGTAGAAAAATTTAGAAGAATAGTCTAGATATGTGTTAATATGTCTGCAAAGTTTCTCAGAAAGTTGCTCGGTTTAATAGAAACAAAATTGTCAAAGTATAAGTATGAAATGTATAATCTAGCGTAGTGCAGCAATTCTACAGTTTTAACGATATCCAAACTCAAAGTTTTGAAACTCGGTTCTAACAACTTCTACATTTAATTTCGACGTAGGTAGAAAAACACGTAACTGAATTTTGACAAAAATTGGATGTATGACGTTTCGTGTGGTTGCTTTTAGTCGCGGGACTTAATTGCTTTTCGAGCTTCATCTCTTTGTTGTAGTTGAGCAACGTCAACTTTTCCGTGGGGGCGGAGGTTGGGGATTAAAGAGTAGATTGTCCGACCTATAAAAGAGTTTTTCTCATTTTAAGAATACAAATAAAAGCTATTCTACCGATGTTGCGAAGATGAATAGTTTCCGCGTTCCACGGGTTAATACTTCTACTGTAGCCGGTTTAAAGTGTCTGAAGCAATTGTCTTAATCTACTGACTAATTGCTCTAGATCTGCCCGTTTAGGAATGCCTTGTTCTACTTGCATCACCAGTACGGTAAGTTCGTGCTGAAAAGTATGATCTCCAACGATCAACGATTGTTTCAAGTTGTCTGATCGATACATTCATTTCGTGCTGGACATAACAGACGTCCTATTCCACTGATATCCCAAAATTGGTTAAGGATGAACTCCTACTTCACGTGTTAATCTCTGTTTGGAACGAATTCCATGGCACTGTTCTGAACAAGGTCGAGTCTTCATCTCTGGAACAGGTCCAGTTGATCTCAATACTTGTTCTTCTTGCTGCAGGACTTTTCTTCTGCTGATGAAACAAATATGAAGGGCGAAATTGCTATCAATAATTCAAGGATAACGTTGCTGTTAACGATTTATCTAATCGGTGGACCGATATCTCAGGATTACGTTGTATCAAGTACTACGTTTAAACAAAGCTTTTGATCAAATATCAGATTCCATCGTAATATACAGTAGAATCTCCTTTAGCGAACCTCTTAACCGCGTGCTTTAGTTATACGAACGCATATTCTGGGTAGTTGTTGAGCTTCTGTTATCCAAACTCGTCCTGTACTGTAATTGGTTACAGTTTTCGTATGACCCAGATAGTTGAGGAATCAATCTAGCTTAGATTAATTCCATTTTCGAACAGCTATAACATATGTTAATTTAAACTTGCATGGGTCAGCGCTGCTAATAGTTCATTCAAGGGTTAACCCTTCGGGGACGACGGTGGGGGTTGCACTTGCACCTGCGCCTTCAAGGTTAACGTAGGACAAGGCAGAAAATTGCAACAGCCACTCGAGGCTTAAGCACGAGAGGTCCTTAGAAGGATCGACGTGACCCAAAACCAAAACAAAGTCCACGAACACGCGGGGCAAAGTTGCGAAAGGAGACGATCGATCGGAAGTGACGGAGTGTGCAGTTATAAGCTTGTGGACGCGTCGGTGCAATCAATACCGAGCCAGCCGAGATTGTCTTAAGTCTAGCTTGGCCCGCGAAACGAATTGTCCGTTTACCTCTGGCCGGTGTTTGTGATTCGACGAGCAGGATCAACAGGAGCTAAGTAAGAAGTAACGAGGGTCGGATCGGTTTCGTTGACGACGAACAGGGGTCCGTTTGGTCGTCGGCGATAAATTAATTGGCGACCCGATGGAAATCCGCGGTTTTCGAGCGGCCAGCGCAACGTTCCGGTTGATACGTACCAAAGACATCTGGGACGAAATATGGTCCGATCCGTGGGGAGCCACGGGTGCTCGTGGTTGGCCAGCGATAAGTGACGTCGCGCGAGCGACGCGACGCCCGCGGGGGAGGGGGCGGGGCAAAGAGGCTGAAAGTAATAAAAATAAGTAATTACTGGGAGTAATCGGCCACCATTCTGGATTCCCGGGGACCGTGGTCGTTCAATTAGCTGAAAGTGTTCTTTCACTTGCACGGTTACCGCAGCGACCGTTCCCCGGAACATTCAGGAATCCGTGTCGCCGAAAGGGACACAACGGGGGGAGAGAGTGATTCGCAAGAGGAGTCGAACTCTCGATCTCTGAATAAACGCCAGGTGCACGGGGAGGCCTGGGTTGACACAGTCACGAGGAAGAAGGAAAAAAAAAGAGACGGTAGCTTAATAACACTGACCATCGCAAACGACTCGCAGTTCAGCTGTCCTCGTCATCATTCTTCTCGTTGTCGACATCGTCATCGTCGTCTTCTACGTCGTCCTCGTCGTCGTGGAACACGGATACAGAGAGTTGAAAGCGGGAGGGGGTGAGAGGGAGGTGGGGAAAGCAGAGAGGCGGAGCGTAATAAAAATAAGTAATTACTGCGAGTAATCCTGCCCCCCTGCGTCCCCGGCCTCCTCATCTTGCCGCCACCCCTCTCGTTCTCTACGAGAGTCGTTCAATTAACGGGAATACTGTTGTCTTCCCTCACTACGTTTCCCTTCCATTCCCCCTCCGGCCGGCGGAACCCCATCCCACGCCCAGCGTCCGCGAAACCCGCGAAATGTTTCACTCGCAAAGTCGCGTGGAGTGTGGAGTGTGAAGCCGCGCTGCCTGCACCGCGAGGTAGGGCGAAAGAGGGGCGATATCGATGCCCCTCCTTCACTCACGCCCCTGACGTCCATCTATCCTTCCCCCACCCCGTTCGCCCTTTCCGTGGATCGGTGTGCGGCTCGGCGCCCCTTCCTCCCGCAACCTCGCCGCTCCTCGAGCTCCCACCACCGTCGCGAACGTTTCCCCTTCTTTCACCTTTCCGCGGCGCGCCTCGCACGCGTCCCTTCCCGTCGCAGCGACCCAGGTTCGCAGCCTATCCGCTCTGATCTTCGTCGCGCTCTCTCTGCTTCGCTGCACGGCTCGCGGCATGGTGGGGGAAAGCTCGAAAGCCCCACTCGCTCGTCTGCCGTCGTGCCGTGCGGTTCGTGTCGTGGCTCGTACGGGTTCCGAGTGTCGCGCGGTGTGCTCGCGTCCGCGGCCGATATTCACAGCCCTCTTCTTTTGACAGCGCTTTTGACAGCGTACCGACCTACGATCAACGCCCCTCCTCACCTCCCGAACAACGGTGGCACAGTGATATCTCCTCTCAATCGTCCCAGTGACAGGTTGTGCTTTGTCAGTTTGTGTGTTGTCGTCTCTCTACCCTACTCCGGTATCTCCCTGCAGCAGCAGCAGCAGCTAGCATCCTCTCCGACTGGCTCCGAGCCCGGAGCACAGTGGCATGGGACTGTTGACTGTCACGGCCAGAGGCCACCTTGGATAACACCTATGGGACAGAGCCTCTGCCCGCATCGCAGCTCCCGGAGCACAGGACTAACCACCGCCGTGGATTAACCCTGCGGCATCGCAGCAGTTAGACTCGCGGTACCAGAAGCGCAGGGTTAAGATCAATAATTCGACGTGGAAGACGCGGGCTTTCGGCCACCGAAAGTCTCTCTCCTCGACCTCGGCCGGCTGCGTCGGTGACAGTGACAGGACACGTTTTACCACTACGGTGAAGCAGTAGCAGTTGTACGTGTTCCATTGACAGAGGGGTCAGGACCGGTGACAGCTGACCGCTACGCTGGACCTGCTCTAGCTCAGGCCAGCGCAACGATCGTTCCGGCCGTGATCATCGTGATCACGATCGCTGAATCTGAGAATTGTGTATCGTTTCGAGGTGTGCCGATCACCGGGAATTGTGCGTATTAGTGTTTTGTTTTGTTGTTGCGTGCCCACGGGCAGCCTCCACCGGCCCGAAGGGATATTAACGTGGCCCCCCGGAGCACAGTCTACACGCATGCCGTGGATCCAGGTAAGCGATCATCACTGACCGACGCACGCTATCTCTCATCCGATTCGACCTTTCGGAAAAATCGATGTTCGCCGATTCACCGATAACACCGCCAACTAATTTAAGAAAGAAAGGACGCCGACGATCGTTTCTCAGGTGTCTGCTCGCAGTGACAAGTGTCAGGCAGACCCGAGTCCGGGTTCCTGAACCCTCGCGAACCTGGCGGACCCAATGTCCGCGGCGGTTGGCTCGCAGAACGTTTTGCCAATCGGTCGTCGGGCTATCGTGCCAACTGGTGGGCACGGGAAGACTGAGAGAAGAAATTTCCGTGTAAGGTCTCGAGGCTGGGGCACGCAGGCGCGTCCGTCGCCGTTGCACGTGGTCGAATGGTGATCCATCCGCAGTGGTCGAGGTGTTAACCTTTTTCGAAAATCGAGGATCAGCCGGCTGGCTGAACGAAGCTTGGAGGAACAGACTGAGAGAGAGAGAGAGAGAGAGAGAGAGAGAGAGAGAGAGAGAAGGAAAGAGGAAAGAAGAGAGAAACAGAGAGTTGGTCGAGGCTAGCTAGACGCGGGGGAGGCAAGCAGCACCGTTGGCAAAACAAGTAGTTAGTTACGTGAGCGCTGGCAGCCCGCCAAACGAGCCTCGAACTTTGAAATTGCGCTCGCTAGGCTTTCTTTTCGCCAGCGATTATGCGCGCCGGAGATAGGACAACGAAACTAGAGAACTGATATTCCTTGCCTCCGCCACCCCTGTCCTCTAACGGGGTACTTTCTCCCCCCTCTGCCTCTCTCTCTCTCTCTCTCTCTCTTTCTCTCTGTCCTTCCTTTCTTTTCTGTAATTCGCACAGCTATCGCCGCTGAATCTCCTTTCTGGCGCGGCCAATTAGTTTGCCGGCGCTATCGCGGCTGGTGGCGGAATGATAGCATCGGGTAAAATGTAATTGGCTCCTTATCGAGCAGCGAGCTTACAATTTCTCGACTGACCGGCGATCGTCCCTGCGCCACACACCGAGCTAACGATTCGATATCGTTCCCGGACATTCTTTTTCTCTTCTTCGACTGCTCGCCATTTTTGGAACCGGATCCTCGAAGATCGCGAGAAAAATCGCAGGAAATTCGCAACCCCGGATCCCTGTCGGCATTCGCCTCGAAATTGCCTCTATCTACCTCGTCATTAATCTTCGAGAGGATAGAAACGAAGCGGGGGTGGCTACCGCTGATTCGATGTTCGCATCCGTGCGTTAGGCTCGCGTATCGAGCGCTTATTTGTCCGGTTATTTAACGTTGTTTCTATTCTCGCCTTAGAACCGGCCGATCCGGAGAACAGGTACGGCCCGAGGAATATGGGACGCTGACGCATGATAGTTAGAGCAACGACGACGTCGGTTATAGAAATGTTCGATGCCACGGCTCGTGAAACGATAGGCGCCTTCTTTGACACGCTGAAAATTTCCATCGTTCGACCTTTATCGGAAAATTGCCATCCCGCGCGACAAAAATTGACGCGCGCGCCCGAGGAAGCTTTCTGTCGTTTCAATAATTAATGTGTCGATAACTGAACGTACCGTGCATGAATTATTTAACGGCCGATCGTTTTCTGGTTGATGCGGGTGTAAATTGCATCTTGCCAGTCGGTTCGAACGGTCCTCGAACCGAGGAAATGCTAGATAATCAATTCCCCGTTGCAAAATCTATGAAACATCTTCGGCCAGAACGAGCGCGAGCAGTTTTCCAAGGAAATTTTGAAGCAAATCCTTTTTCAAAAGATATTCTAAAAAGATTGGTGATTGAAATTCGTAGCTGACTATTTTAGGAAGGACTATTAAAACGGTGACAGTTAGCGGGAACGTTTCTCGTTCAGATTTCTCTCCGCGTGCTATCTAAATAAACCGATATTGCGTAATTTATGTACAATTTATTTTATAGGTTCGCTAAGTACAGTCTGGTTTTAATTAACGAACCGAACGCGAAGGTTAATGGATATAGAGCTTGTATCATTCGCGTAATTTATTCGACGTTTACCGGGGACTAGGGTAACTTATGCGTCGCAAGAATTTATGGTGTAATATAGAATTATTTTAACGATAATGCTCATGTTTGGTATCGATCAACCGGGGATTCATGAATATTCAACGATATTGCGGATGTTTGACCGCGCGCTAGTCCACGCTCGCACGGTTCTGCTCTATTTCTGACGAGTGGCTAGCAGTCCTAGCGACACTATCGATAGCGTAATTTGCTCTGGCGTGGACGCGGTGCAATAAAGTATTCCCGCGGCTGTAATATCTCGTCTCGGGGGTTATTTTGGTTTGCCAGCTTTGACCCGCGTTGTTTCGCCCGTGGCCGTAGGTAGAGTATGCACGCGAATTTAGAGTGATCTGGTTGTCCGGGACTCTTGCAGACGTTGCTCTTAATAAATGGCGCCTGAAGATGTCCATTAAAATTAGCTAACCCGTATTACTATCAACGTGTCCACTGAAATCTACGTTCTCCATAAAATGGAGGACATTCGAGGATTTATTGGCAATGCTTCTTGAAATTGTTAACATGTATTAAACATGTATACTTCTCTGCACAGTAGTAGAAAGTGTGCTTGGCGCATTTAGGTGTCTGCTAAAATTTGTTGACCTGTATTATTCCTTACATTTTCAGTGGCATCTGTATTTACAATAAAACAGTGGACAGTTGAAAATTGATAGACGACGCTTGGGTCTTCGAAGAAGCTTGAAATTCTCTGAAGAAGTTATGGTCTTCCGTATGGTGGTAGAGAAGTAGTAAATCTCGATTGCATTGAGGTCAATGATGAACAGAATATTCCTCGTAATTATAGTGTCTGTACATTTACCTATAATTTCCAAATAAAAATGATTTTCCCAGTGATTAGTCCATCTCCAATATTCGATCCTCGGATTAGTACACCTACCGTTATTAGTCGCCAGTTTATTATCCCATCCACCAATATTCACGTGAAATGTTACATCGCTGACAGAGCCTCCGAAATTCTGAAAATAATCCCTGGATGGTTTTCGTCGAACTGCCGCTCGTCGGTCTATTACGTTGTAAATTGCGAACACCTAAACAAACACTAAGTTATAAATTACAGAGTTTAACGGTATGCCGGGTGTAAAGCTAAATCCGTTAAAGAAAGCGTGTTACAAAAGTAAATAAGACACGGTGCTCCGTTCCGTGGAAGTTGTTCCCCATAAAAGTTTGTCAATTGAAAACTTGGAGCTTTCTTTTCTCAGAAATGTTATTCGTCCTCTTTCTCGTAAATTATTATGTAAATCGCTCCCCGGGGACTTCGCAAGTTCTTTCATTCGCTGTACGATATACCCGCGCTCCTAATTTCCGCTCCTAATGATCGATCTCATCTTGCATTCTTCCAGGTGGATCGATAGGAAAATTGTAATTTAATCCTTCCAGCAGGAACGTCAAATAAATCGTTCGATTATTCAGATCAAAAAATTTATGACGTTTACCAGTCACATTTTTTCATTGTGTCGAGTGAACACTTGATTAATTATATTCGTGAATAATCATTTTCGTACTGCCATAATGCCGGCATTCGTCCACAAAGGGTTTGAAAAAGTGTTTTTCGAGGCATAAGAGGCAAGATATTAACTCGGCGTGCTAAATGAGTTTGTTAACGTATGATCGAAGCAAGTAGAGCAGGGAATACAGATTCACGAAGAATGAAAGAACGACTTTCGGCTCCGTTTCCTTCCGTTCGAGGCGGAACACGGGCGTGAACGTGCATAACCTCGAATTCGCCGACTCATTGTTCCCGGCGTCCTGTTCGTTAATTGGAAAGTTTGACACCTGAATGAGATCGTAAAAATGTAGCCGGAGTCTGGTCGAAAAAAAAGGCGCGAAAATAGTCGTCAGGCCGGGGGCGAGGGACCGGCGCAGTCGTAAAATAATGAATTTGGTCCTTGACCACCCCGAAACCCATAACCAGCCTCTACAACCTGTCAAATGGTCGACCCAAATATTTTGGAAGCGTGAATAGAGTTCTTGGTACCTGCTGGCACTCGAAAACCAGGGATTTTCTCCTGGACCGTCCTCGGGGTCCCTTGTCGCCTTGTCGCTTCGAAAACTGCCCAAAGCCAGTCCGAGGACTTTGACTAAACAGTTCCGACTTTTATGGCTACTGTCAATTATTGCCACAAATGGTAATGCCATTTATAATCCAACACATTTTCGAGAATCGTAAAAGTACTTCTTTGAGTAAATTGGTGAATAAAAATTCAGCCGAACGATCGCGAGGGAGCTGTCGCAGTTTCTACAGGAAGTTGAAAACGAATTAGTAATTAGATGTACTTGTACGAGTGAGTGTTCCAGGAAAGTAATTCGAAATTAGGTGGAAACTGTTTTTTGAATTTCTGTTCTCGCGACTCAAGGTGCACTTAATTCGATAACGCGGCCGTGTACACCGAAACAAAATGTCGGCGAGCGAGTAATCGCGGCTTAATAGAAAACCGGTGTAAAGTTGGGGACCAGTTTTTAAATCCCATCCGTCGTTCGCGCTGCTGCAATTCAATTTCGAGTTTATCTACCATCTCGCAGGACGAGTTCGCGTCAAATGAAATTCAACAATGGGTCCAATTAAGTCCAATTAGAAACGTATCGCGGCATAGAACAGCTGTCACGCGAGATAAGCTGTAGCCTCGCGTCGCGTCAGATTAGGTGTGATTATTGCTCCGACTTGATAATATTCGGAGCGCTCTCCCTCTGTACACCCGTCGGAAAATTCATTAGTCCTTCGCGAGGGGCATGCTGGCTACCAAATGAAACACGTTCTGGACACTTTGTATTACCACCAAGACTTCGCAAGCCCTTCGTTCGTTAGCGAAAATATTGCACGTTTATAAATTGTATCTAGAAAATTTTATCTTGCACGAACAGTCGTTTAGTTTCATTTTTACGCACAGTTGATGAGAAATGATTGCTGGTACATTTTATACAAAATCAAACAATGCAAATCTGTTGTGGTTTTTGGAATAAACTTTTTCAAAATTCAGTGTTTGAATAATTCTTTACGATTTATTTATTTTATTACGAATTAATGCAGTATTTATTAATTCTATAGCTGCTTGAACAACACTCTCGTTTTAATCTACGATGAATAAAAAAGTGATTTGTACTCACCCGCCAAAATTTTGATTCAACCTTTTAAAAACTTGTTGTTTAATAACCCTCCGGGGCACAGAGGAAGGTTCCACTGGAATAGTAAAAATTGCGTGAGATTTCGTGATTTTTCGGGGAACATTTCGGAAAAAGACAGACGTCATATGTGTCGGCGAGCGGAACAGAACGGAACGGAGTTCTCCGTGGTCCCTGGGCAGCGATAATTTTGCAACGAACAATTTCCATCCTCGGGCACATTTTTCTTCGGCCACGTCTTGCTGGCCACGTTTCAGCGAATCCGACTTATTATCCGGGGATAGGGCTGTTCTCCCTCTTTCTCTCGCTCTCTCCGGCTCTCTCGTTCTGGTGGGGCTAGAGCAGACGTCTTGTCGTACGAAAGTGGCAGTTTGCAATTAAACGACGATGTTATCGTAAAGGACCTGTAGGTCGGTTGAATGTACATGGCAGCGAATTAAAATGTAAATACTTGATTAAAGTTAATCCCGGCCAGGTGAATAAACCTGCTGTACGCGCGAGACAGAATGGTGTGGAGAGAAAGATAGAAGATGCAGTGAGGAAGGGGTGCGGAGGGGTGTGCGCGGAGGGTTTCCAAGGGGAAAGAGAGGGAGAGATGAAGAGAGGGGTCGAAGGGGATGAAAAGAGAACGAGAGAACCTCGACGGTCCTAAGGGGTGGTTTTTATTGCAGGTTTTTATTAGCTGAGTAGGTGTACTCCATTCTACCCCTACCGTTTCCACGGGGTTCTGCCTAACCCCCCTCATCGTCTTCTCCGCCGTTGCTCGTGTCTAACCGCCCTCCCTGCAGCCCCCTCACGAAACCCCCATCATCAGCCCACCACCCTCCGGAACCAGCCAGGCCGAGACGCGAGGGGCGAAGGGTTGATTAAAACTAACGTTGCGCCAAGAATTACCCCGTGAGATTGAAAATTAAATTAATACACAAAACCCCTGGCCACCGGGGCTAATTAGTTATATGATAGTAATTAAAAGTTAAGCGCATCTTGGAGGGAGACAAACATCGTTCCGACGCGGCGGGGTGGAGGGTGAAGGAGGAGAACGTAATTGGGGGTGCGTGATCGATGACCGGCGAGAGATTCGAGATTCATCGGGACTGCGATTATTTTCGGATGGATGTCGGTCCTTAGGTATTTTTTTCTCATTTATTGACGGAATTGAAGTATCATGAAAAATTCTGCAAATGCGCAGAGCCAATAAAATGGAATAAACATCGAGCGAGATGTAACAAATTTCGCAACCTGAAAGTTTGAGCACCGTTGCCGAAGTAATAATTAGGAAATAGTTGAAGTCTCGAATTTTCATTACATGGACAAAGGGTGTGCCGGTTTCCGCGGGCAGAAATAAATTTCTGCGAAAGTGCACAGAGGCCGGTTGGACAAAAATAGTTCTCCCGAAGTATTTTCAATATGTGCTCGGGCCGATACTAAACCAATTGAATGTTGTTTTGCGACGGGGAACACGGTCAGCGAGCGGAATAGCTTGTCCGATTTAATAAGCGAAAAACGCGGGTCGGCGGCGGCGGCGGCGTCGGGGCCAAAGAAACCGGGGAATGTCTGTGTTCCGAGCGAATTTATATAATAAATATCAATTCTCTTTTCCCCAACGGTGTTGTTTCTCTCATTTTCGCAACAGGGGCAACAAAGAGGGGGACGATAGAAACGAAAAAAAAAGAATAAAAAGAACAGGCGCGCGCGACGATTCTCTCTCGCATCGATCAGAAGATCCCAGTTTAAACAGCGAGAGCGCGCACCCAGGGGTCCCCCGTCGCGGGTGGCGCAATTAAAAAACGTAATGGCACTTTTTAATCACATTAAACGCGATCGAAACAAATAATCAAGTCGGTATTTCTCTCCGTTTGGAGTTTCATTACTTTTAATGAATATCCATTATTTTTAATGAAGCCTCTAGAGGAGCCGCCGCCGATGCCGCCGACAGGTTTTTTGGGAAAACGCCGAGGAACATCGATAACTGCGCGAACGTTTCTATTTAGAAAGAATAATTCGTACAATTTTTCCAATAAAAGAATGTCCGAGAGGCAGACAGAAAAAGATGGCAAGAATCCTTGAACAATAGAGTCTTCGTTTTCTGCGCTAATTAATTCTTCCAAATTGGGAACAAAATGATTGCTCTCGAACGAAGAGACTGATATATTTTTGGGTTGTTAGTTTCAATCTTAACTCTCTTTTACCAATGAATTACTAATGGATAATACAGAAGTGGTCGGTTGTGTGAAGTGCGTTGACACTTTAGCTATCAAAGGTTGATTAATAGGTTTTCCAATGTTTGTGCTATATCTGAAAGAAGCTAGATATACTTTTTAGATAAGAATAATCTCAGGAGAAGTTGTTAAATTGCATTACTCGAGATAGTTTTCTGGTTTACGCCGGATTGCAAAACTAATCTCGGAAGGAGTTGTTCGATTACATTACTCAAAGATAATTCGTTAGATTACGTATGAAATTAGTGTCGCTGCTAAGCAATTGATTAATTCTTCGATTTTTAAGGAATCATTAGAAAATTTCCGATAGATAGATCCAAGTTCGTAAACGAATTTGTATAATAAAATGGAAATATAAAAGTGTTGATAATGTTTGGAAATTATTGAGATGCTGAAGGGGTTAATATCGACCTCCGCGATTAATTTTTCGGGCTCAACGATCGATCCTTAGGTCAGAATTTTAAATGGCCCGATAGAACGCTCTAAAGGGAAGAATAGTTTCCTTTCGTCTGTTACGTAAACCGTGTCGGCGCGGCGCGGCGCGGCGGTCGGACGAATGAAAATCCCGCTTTGAAACAAGATCCCCGGGAGATACTCGAACGCGTTTTCAATCTCATAAAGCCCTCGGCCCCGCGCGCCGTCGATTATTCGCCGCTCGATACTTGGCAGAAATTTTTAAGTATATTAGGAATACACTGGCTGCGGCTGAGTTATTCGAATGCTTTCAAGAAATTGCAGGATGCATTAGCTTACATTACGCCGCCTCCATTACATTATGAATATTACTCTACCCCCCTCCCTCCTGTAAGTATATATCGATGAAAGAGAGGAAGAGAGAGATAGAGAGAGAGAGAGGGAGAAAGAGCTGCGAATCCCGGTTTCTCCATCGGAGAGGGTGCATCTCGTGCGATGCGGAGGCGGCGGCTTTTATTATTTCTTGCGTTTTCAGACGCGCCATTTTACCGAATTACCGGTGTTAACGGGGCCCCCGATACGAGATTTATCGGATCCATTCGCAGACATACACACCGACGATGTATTATTCTACCGGTAAAAAACATTCCCGTCGAAAACGGCTAACGCGATCGCTAGACTGGAGGATGTTTATGCAAATTCGCGGTTTGATGGACCAATTTTCAGAACCGGTAGCGATACCGTAATTTATTTCTTCCGCCGACGCCATTATTAGATTGCGAATAAAAACTTCTTGCCGAAGCTGTCTGTTTTATTGCCCAACGCGCATTTACATTCGCCCGGGTTTGCCGAGCGTTATTGAGCTGCGGTCGCGAGCATTATTTTCAACCGACGATGAATATTTAACGAGTTATTGTCGTTTTTTGCGTGGATGGACTTCGCTTTTATTTAGCTTATTAGGTGAGTGTCAATCGACAACTAATTAAGCAGAAAAGGGTTTCGAAACACAAACAGGATTACAACCACGTCGTAGGAACACTTAATCCAAACAACAATTCCCGCCTCGGTGAATACTTCTTGCAGTCGTCCTCGCGAAAGAAGATGCTCGATCGGGATCGTTCGCGAAGAAGTCTGTCGGTCGGAGTGGAGAAGTCTGTCGCGACTCGGGAGTCAATTTAGAATGAGAATATCGGAAAAGACTATACACGGTTGCCCGCGGAGAGGAGACTCGTTCTCGCTTTGTCCCTCTTTCTCGCTCTCTCCCTTTGCCTGCCATCTGTAATGTTCTTGTTGGTCGGTTGTTGGGCTCTCTTTCTCCGGGACGCCTTGGTGCATTAGCTTGAACACATCCATGAATATTATCCCGTACTTTGGCGAGGGCTGAGAGAGGGGTGTCCGGAGACGGAGGGGGTCGGTGGGGGCTGGTGAGGGGCTCGGGCTCGGTATATAAGGTATAAGGTAGTCCATTAGCGTTAATATTATAAACGTTAGCTGCCCTCTGGCCATCCCCGTAACATACTCACGCGCGCCTGCGCTCTCTCCTATGTCTCTCCCTCTCTCTCTGTTTCTCTCCCTGAAACCGCCACCCCCGTCGCTCCTCCTTTCTCTCATCTCTATTTCAACGACCGTTCCCGTCCGTATACACCGTCTGTCTCTCTTCGGGAGAGAGCAGCTCTCTGCGAGCCTCTCTTTCTCATTCATTCCACCCCCGTTCACGGTGTCCTTGTCCTCCCACAAACTCGTCTGTATCTTTCTCCCTTTCTCCCCTCTCTATCTACGTCTGCCTGTCTCTCTGTTCCACCTTCATTCACTTCGTTCTCGGTCGCTCAACCTCCCCTCTCTCTCTATCCCTCTCTATCTCGTCTTTACGCTCATCGTCGTGCAAACAACACACGCTAATATACCTCTCCACTGCATAGAGGGGCGCGAGCCACTACCACGACCATATATACAACCGTACACGACAGAACCTCTTACTTAGGTGTTCTGTTACCTTACTTTATCCCGGAGCCACGGTCTACAGGGTGACCGGATTGAGACCAGACACCCGACTCGCCGACAGGTGGCCGATCCGAGGACGCGAATACCTTTACGATTTACCGGGCCGGTCCCAGCCGACGTGATCCGATCGTATACATTCTGTGTCCCAGGATTTCTGCGATTTGACCAGCTGGTTCTCGAATAGACGCGTTCGAATCCTTGGAGAAGATCCACTAGCGTTTTTGTTGCGAGTTCCACCTCTGACTTGATTGGGTCCTTTTCACATCACTTTGGAATATACCCTGGTTTCCGGCAGTGAGAATTGCAATAGTTCTTTCGAATTTTTCCAATCCTGGGAGTCCGTGTCTTTGAATTTCGGTATCCAAGTTGCTTACGGTTCCAAGAATTCGAAACGTGGGAACTTTTAGCACGCGTACCTCCTAACTAGTCCAAACCAAGTCCCAAAGTTAAAAATTGTGTTCGTTCCATTTCCCTCTACAACTTTTCGTTGACTGGACTAAACGATCTAATGTGAGTGAATATTATAAAGCCATGAAAAACATCCGCCTTTCTACGGCCAAGGCATATGACTTTGCATGCAGATCCGCACTATCGATACCCTGGCTCCTGTGTTTTCGACATGGTCGAAACAAGGTTCACCTACCGTGAACTAGCTATCTGCATAACATGATGGGGATGACGATGTCATTATAAGGAAGCCCGCGAAGCGTGATTATAAAGAGAGAATCTTCTAATTGCTTTCACCTCGTCAGATAAGCCATCGGGAACGAACATTCTCATTTTAGGGCTTGGAACACCTTCGAACGCATTAATTTCACGTCAGGAAAGACACACCAGCACTGGAAACGAAAAATTCTTCCTCCCGAACACTTCGCGTTGTTTTCTGCTAGATAACATGTTGTGATCTTTACTATTCTTGCAATTGGAGATTTCTGGCATTGGGCAAATTTTTTGCATCCTATTGCCACGGTTTTCTTCGTGTTCTACAATCTCGACAGTCTCGGTACATTCTGATGCTAAATAGCTTTGATACATAAATGGGTGAATTTCTTTTAGTGACGTCTGACTTGTACAACAGGCACCTGGACCTCTCATTTTCGGATTTCTTCGATCAGTGAACAGTGCCGTTGAACCGTCTCGAGGTTCTTTCGATTCGGCGTGGAGGGGGCAGGGTCGCGGTCACGTGAGTCAAGCACGTCTGTAACGATGCCCCGGCCCCATTAAGAGGAATCAACGCGTACGTATCGCGAGGCTGCGGCTAGATAATCTCCGCTTACGCTCCGCTCGAAAAGCTTCTCCCATCTGCAAACTGCATATTCCCATTTAGCGCTATGATCCATCGTTAGAAGCTGCTCCCGGGCACCACTGAATTAGCGAAATCCTCTCGAATCGGAGTAGCCTGAGAGGTCCCCGGGCCCCTTAGACCTCCATTAGTATACATAATAATAAACAACAATCGTACGGTTACAGGCGAAATTAGGATCCTCTTAGCGAGGAAGCTAGCCGCCTCGCTCTCCGGCTCTTGGTTCTGGCTTCTCGCTGGGAATAGTGGACAGTAGCATATCCTGCGGACGTTTTCTCCCCGGCACTGTATTCCCTTGGAACGTCTAAAAGCCACCAGGAGTTCTTATTATTCTTCCTTTCTTTTCGCCACCGGCCGAGAGTGCACAGGCTCTCTCGCGCCCGAACAGATGCTGAAAAGCTGAAAGCTCGACGGTGATATCGCGTCGACGACCACCATCGGGAGAAATTTCTTTCGTTTACTCCCTCTCACGGGATAAACAGATTCGCTCGGCGACGCTCCACTGCCGGATAATTAATCGCGCACACCCCGGGGACTCGATCCAACGCGAATCCATTTTTTCAATCAGCACTTCGACCGAACCAGCCTCGCTAATTATCAGCGACACGCAAACACTTTTATCCAGTTAGTGCCACGGTGGGCTGCGGATATTTCATTCATCTTTTTTTTTATTAATTTAAATTCTAACCTACCGAGAAACGCTGCTGGGAAAAAGGAAAAATATTTACACTACACAAATAAATACACTGGATAAAACATTGCGCGCAACATTTGTCCGAAACCACTAACAACCGTGTCAAGTAAACAGGAAGAGCAGTCGAAGCTCGAACACCGTCCCAATAAATCGGCCACCCCTACCGAGACACCCTCGCCGCGGAGAAAAACCGGAAACGGCTAGTACAACAGACATTTTCGACCACATTCTGGTACATAAACATATCCGAGTCGGTCCCCGAGCGGACACTTGGAACATTACGAGCCGATACATCCTCCTTGTCAGTTTCAGTCGACGAGGGGTGGTTTCGCAGCCCCCGAGCCTCCTCCCCGCCCTCCGATTACGAGCATCGGCTCGATATCGCGGCGGCGTTAAACACGGACACGAGGAGTCGGGGCACCGGGGGGTTAATGCGAGAAAGAATTTGACCCGCCCCCTGGTTCCCACCTCCCCACCCCTTGGCCACCAGGTTCCTTATCGGACACAATATACTTCCGCCCTCGAGCCTTATTCACGATCGCCGCAGCCCACGGCCCCTGGCCGGCTATCGGAACCACTCTCAATCCCCTTTAGAAGCTTCGGCTATCGTCGGGGGGTGGGGCGGAGGGCTTCGGAGGGGCGGGAGGAGGAGGAGGAGGAGCGAGAAAGTGGATTGAAACGCGGGGAAGAACAAGACGGATACGCGTGACGCCACTCGGAGCAATAACGTTAATTGCTGTAATTTCAATTGCCACGGATTCCGTCGGCCACTCGAGCCATTTCGCCGATTTCACGGGAAACGGAGCAGCGACGTGGAGAAAGCGGTGGGAGCTGGGGCACCCCCACATCCCCGCCCGCCCCCGCACACGACCAGTCACCCTGTTTTTTTTTTATTTCATATCGCTCGAAACCACCCACCGAGGAACTTCCGTTTCACGTGACGCCGATCGGTTTTTCCTTTTTTTTATCTACCCCCGCCCCTTTCAACCCCGCTCTTCCTCTGCCCGACCACCCCCGCAGAGCCGTTCGTTTTCTCGTATTTTTATGTCGACGCTATTGATTGGAATGGAACTAATTGCTTAGAAGCTGTTGCAAATAACGATGCGCGCCCGGAACACCGGTGCGGGCGACCGGCTCGTGGATTTTAGGTGGATTGTGGTTCCAATTAAAGGAAGCTGCAGCGCTCGCTCTCTGTATCATTCAAACATTTCTGCTTTATGGAGCCGCTGACTACCGTCGAACATGCCGTGATGCCTCTGTATGGTCGCGCTCGAGGGCCGGATGCGAGACTGTAGAGAGGCGGCATCGGTTCCGCGGGGTTGTGTTCATACTAGGCTAGTTTTGGATCGAACGGTTGTTGTATGATGCAGGGAAACTTCTAGTTTCATTATTTTTCATTGGCACATCATTTTAACGCGGTTCACGATGCTTGGAATTATTCAGACCTCGATTCATCAATTTTTGAAAAATACATTTGCGACTACTATTAGTGTACAATTTTGCAATTTTGGCTCAGTTCCTAGATTGAACACAAGTTATAAGTCCCAGGCAACGAACGCCACAAATAACATTGTAAATGTTTCTCTTTGCCAAGATATAATACATAGCTGAACTAACCTAAAGTATAATTCATAGTCCATACCACCAAAAACACTGTATATATTTCTCTTGCCCAAGGTACACGGTGATTCAACATGCGAGTTCTGCTCCAAATTCAACAACTCTTTATTTTTCTATTGTTCTCTATTTCTCGTAATCTTCTAGTGTTCTCGCAAATAAAAATATCTCACTACCGCCTAAACTAGAAGCCTCGAGCGTGAGCAGAGCACTGTCGAGAACTCGAAAATTCCCCGAAACCGATGCGACACTTTTGATCCGCGCTGTGTACGTTCATGGTGCTTACACCATCCCGGCAATATTTACAAGACCGCTTTCTCGGAATGATGGAAGTGTTTCTCAGTGTCCAATAAAAAATCAAGAGACAGAATTTATGAACGCAATATCGGGACCAAAATCAAGAGAGCCCGTGGTGCTGCAGGTCACGATCGATAGACCGCCACGGTCCTCTCGTAGTAAGAGTACCAACGATAATCCGATCTAAAATCCTTGCAGACTACCTCAACGATTGTTAGATTCACCGTTGTGCAAAAGCAGAGCATTGCTTCTAATTGTAATGTTTCTAGCCGGTAGAATTTAATTGAAGTTGTAGTTGACATCAACTGCACGTTGCACGCGAGTTAAGAACAAGACTTTTCAAAGAAGGGAAAAATGATACATAAATTAATCAATGCTATTCTATAGTAAAATTCGTCTACTTAAAGTCGATGTTAACTGTACATAATATTGCTGGTTGCTCGATGCAAGAGTTAACCCTTGGCACTTGAACAGTGACTCAGAGTCATCACTAATATTGTTTACATTATTAAATATTTCAGTACCGAAACAATTACTAGACATTTAAGCATTGTATGAGGTATTATATGAATTCATATTCATACAAAGGAAAGGATTAAAATACAATGGAATTATTCTAGGTCGGAAGAAATGTTTAATTTTCTGCGGAGTTGAACAATTTCCAGAAGCCCCAGTCTCCCGAAAAATGTTTGGGTCAGTTGTTGATCAGCGAACGCCATCAACAAAAATTGTATTCGCGACATGATCGTGTTGCAGCCACAGTTTCAGGGACTCGTTAGCTTCGATTCGTCGGCTCGGAGAACCCCTGGCCGCACGTAGAATCCTAAGATCTCCTCTGACGTCTGCTTAATTAATTACCATCCGCGGTTTTAATTAGCTGGGGCTTCTACCTTCTCGTCCTCCCTCGTTCCCTCGTTCCCTCGTTCCCTCGTCGTGGAAAACCATGTGCCAGGCTAGCTGGCTGCGCCGTCGCTCGTACACACGCACGCTTGCCCATACACCTTATCCCTCTATACCGTATACACACACGGAAACCAGTCCGCAAACCGTCCGGGACACGTCCGCGCCTTCTACGCGCGCACCAGGTGCCGTCGGACACTCTGTCCTTCGCGTACGCACAAACGCGTAACCCACGACAAGGCTTGTGCACGCAACGGAGATCCACGCCGATGATAAACGTCGAAAACCTCGCCAATTCGAAAATTTAGCTATTGTTGTGACTGGTTCGAACCGTTATATGGGAACCATGGTGGTCGATTATTCCAAAAAATCGAAAGAATTGCAACCGGTGTACCAACCGGACGGGCGGATTGAATTAACTTCATTTGATAGAGATTTATTTGTGAGCAATGTTCAGTTTGTAGCTACGAAAAATTCAGTTATCAAGGAGAATCGTTTTGGGTCAAGTTTGAACCCGTCTGGTTTGATCGATAGAGGGTAGTTACAGAAAAATCGGATTATCGGTTTTCGGTCGATTTTTACTATTTAGTTGCATGTAGAACTTCTGTTAAAAAAAAAATCGGACCTATTGCAGCTATCGAGGCACGTACTACGGATTTTTTCTCCATTTTTTTCAGTGAAAATCCTGGATATGAAAAATTAAAAAGAAGAGAACATGCAGCATCGTTTATATTGTGCCTGTAGCGATACATTGTTATTGATGTCGTCGATTTTATCAGATTTTTTGGCGGAGCGCGCTATAGTTAATAAAATAACACTTTTTTCCGTACAGAAGAATTTTCTTTCCGAAGTTTGTAGTATTACAATCCATAAACAGCGTATAAATCGTTAACAAATCGACAATCTTGCAACCGCAATCATTCTCCCAACAAGACAGTCCGCGACTCCCTTTCGCCGAACAAAAGTGAAAGTCTCATGCCAAAAATCAGCGAGATCGATCAACGGCGAGCGAGTTTGGATCACCAGGACGTGGATCAATCGAGCGGGGGTTCGTTCACCGGGATCGATCAAATCGGTAGGGGGAAACGCTAACAACCGGGGCTCATTTACCGAAAAAGGTAACCGAAGGAGGCGATAGAGGGAATAAGGTTGTGTGTCGAAGGGGGCGAGGAAACTTGGCAAGAAACGTTTGGAGGCTGGGGTCCGACGAAGGTGGGGTTGTGTGCACGGGGCCCGCCCGGTAGAGAGAAAGGGTACGGAACGATACAAAGACAATGTGTTTGTTGCCGATTAGCAGAAGGACGAGGTGAGGTTTTTACGAGAGTTCGAGGTACGGATCGGGGCCCTTTGGGCTCCGCGGAGGGGTAAGGGGAGAGGCACGCAGTCGTTTACAGCCGGAGAGAATCGGGGCCCGTGGCTTAAATGACCCCTCTCTCCTCTCTCTTTCTCTCGAACCGCGCCACCCGTGGCTTCCCCACCTGTGTGTCAAGATTTACGGCAATTCGCTTTTTGCCCCCTTTAAGAGCTTTCGTATTATCTTACTGCCTCTGTCGCTGCTTCCTCCGCGAGCAAATGTACTTTGCCCCCTCCTCTTCTTCTTCTGCCCCCTCTTCAGGGCCACCTCTTCATTCGTTTCTCCTCGGTGTGTCTTCCTCCTCCTTCGTTTTCTTTTTCCGTTCTTCCGCTTCTTTTTCGCTCTTTGTCCTTTTCTTTTTGAGACTCAACCTCCTCAACCTTCCTCCTCCTCCTCCTCCTCCACCTCACTGCTCTTTCTCCTACTCGTCTTCGATACGAACGAGTATATTTGCTCAGGTAAGAAGCACCGGGTACAGGTGTAACGCAGACACGAACACAACGGAACACCTGAGTCCGTAATTATTTCGGGACAAGCGACCCGCTACGACCAACCCTCATCCCCACCGCGATACTCTCTTCCTACCTCTCTTTCGTTCTGTTGCTCTCTTGTTAGCTTGTTTTCTTGAAACGAGGAGTTTAATTACGCCGGATTCGATTAAGAAAGCGGCTGAGCTAGGGGAAAGCATTTTTCGGCGGTGGGCCATCTAATTTTCACTTTCTACGCTAAATCGATTGCTACAGTCTCCGAGGAACATTTTCTTTCTTCCGTAAAGAATATTTCACAGTAAATGATACTGTGTTACACGGCTCTAATTAGACTGTAGGGGACAGTTTAGAATTATTGGAACATCGTGTAAGTCTGTCAGACGACGAGCAGAAGCTGAGTTTGCGTTGGTGTCAGAATCCTGACGGAGGAAGTGGCCTCGGACGGTCATATAAGTTTGATCCAACTAAGTTCCTAGTACACCGGCGCTTTGTGCAGTATTCTTGTTGCTTATTGTCCTCGAGTGAATGGAGTGTCTGTGTTGACGATGTTCGGTGCTATTCTCCGACGTTTGACTGGAAACAGGCTGTTCTTCGTCAAACACCTTCTTTCTCCGAGACGACGCCAATGTGGCAAATATTTCTTCGAGAGATTCAGTAGAAGCTCCAATGTCTTCCATTTTGAATACAATAACAACTTCCATATTGTACGATAAAATCATTTATCTGATTCATAAATAAAAGTGTTGATTAATTCAGAATACAAAGCGAGAATGGATGAAATATTGCGTGTGCATTCGGGCACGTTTAAGGGTCGTACAAGGGTTAATAATCTGTGGCAGGTAAAGTGCGAAGAATTCTGCGCGAGGATCAGAAAATTTGTATTCATCGTGCTTCTGTGTTTACGCGGCTGGTTAAAAATTGTTAGGAGAACAATAGCGGTTAATTTCAGGCGAAAAGAAGTAAACAGCATTCATATTCATGAGATCTGGTGGTCTGGTCCGATGCTGTGAAGCAGGTGGATAATAGAAACGGTTTTTGCGCCGAACGGTTCGACAAATGCACCTAGCCGTGGTTATATCTCTGTATCCATCGTCTGACTGTGGCTCCCAGAATGTATCGTTAGCCGGCTCTGGACACGATCTCCCCGACGTTTAATTACCATCGCGATTCCTTTCAGCGTTACGATAATGGCGGCGCTGTAAGCATCCGCGTTATCGTCTATCAGCATAAATCTTATTATTCTAATGCTGTTATTACGATCCTAATCTGGGGGCATCCGAGCGTGGCCGGGGCGTTCGTACCTCTGTCCTTTTCCCGCTTGCACCATCTCTCTTTCGGTTCCGTCTCCATCACTTTTAACCTTGAACTCCCTCGTTACCGTATCCACGCTCCAGAGCACACGGTTTCAAGAAGTTTTAGAGATCCTCGGGGAATCCCATTATGAAGCCCCGGTCGCGGAGAAACCCCCGGGGCACTTGCGGAAACATACGACACACCAGAATCGAGAACGAGGTCCAATCAGCCCCGGTCCGGCCCGATCCGGCCCGATCCTTTGACCGCAGTCATCGGCGATGATCGATTCGAGCACGTCATTGTTATTGCTCGAAAGGAAAGGAATTTTTCTCGGGAATAACCAAGAACGAGCTGCTACAATTTGAAACAGTAGAAAGTTTCGAATGATGTAAAAACACCGTATTATTGCCAACTTGTTAAAATTATTAAAAGAAGAATGGATTCCGTCCATCTGGCTTCATTGTAAGAAAAATGATGAATTTTCAGTAATTCTTTCACGGAGGAGGGCATACCGTGGACTTTTCGATTACGAAGTTACCGACGGGAGATCCAACGAGATTTCATTTTTCCCGGAAGCGAATAATTGTTTTTAAACTGGCAAGGAAGTTTCTAAAGTGCGACTCGACTCTGTAACAAGTCTAACAATAAGAGACCTTTTTAACACGCTTCTGTCTAGTGTCTAGTCGGACGTACCGATAATTGGTGCACTATTTGCGAAGTATTCGACGATTTTTAAGAACGACACACTACGAAACAAGTTTACACACAAAAATGAGGTCCACTGATTTATTGTTCGTATTTCGGACTATTCAATTTGACAAACACAAAAATACATGTTCCACCTTCTTGGGCCAATAGGATGGAGCAAACCGGTCCACGAAGGTGCGTATTCGCGAATCGACCTGTCAGCATCCTCCCCATCGAGCAACCGGGGAAGCAATATACATGCTCCGGCACTCCTCAATAAAATCCTTCGACAGTGCGTCCTAATGCCAATCTCCTTTCTAATCGTGCAACGAGCCGCGCGGCGCACTGGATCCGAGCACAATGCTCGCGCGAACGACACACGCGAGCAGAGGGAGTACGCTCGGGGGTGGGGAGGTGGGCGGTGGGCGGTGGGCAAAAATTTAATTAGCAAAAGCCCGAAAATTAATTGCGCTCGGCGTCTTATTGTGCTCTGGCCCCGTGCCTCGAAGCGTAGCCGGGGACCCGCGGCGTCTATATACAACGGGAATGTAATATTCGCAACAGCCTATATTCGAGCTGGCAGTCAGGGTGGCCGACACCCCTTCCGTCCACCCCCGGAAGAGCCTCCCTCTTCAGGTTCCCGCATCGCTATACGTCGCTCCCATGGTTCCTTCGTCGAGCGAGGGCAACGCGCCGTGCGCTGCTTTCGCGACGGCGGGGGTGGCGCGTACGGGGGTGGCTGCGTGAATCGTTTGAATACTGAATATTTTATTGTCCGATAGAACAATCGAATGTTTTTTTAGTTACAGTCGTTGGTTGGACTGTGGAGTGCTTTGTGGATTGAATATTTTTTAATCTCGGAGAAGGAAGAGGAGGGTTTTGGAGTATTTTAGTGGTTGCATATAGGGGGTGGTTCTAAGCTAAAAGATGTCTGTTCGCATGAAACGTTTTGACATTTTTATTGTATATAACCCATTGCGATGATTTAAATGTATCCAGCCCAACATCCCCTTTGCAACAGTTAAACCCTCCCCACCTAAAAAAACCTTCATTTTCCCTAAAGTACAACAAATATAAATCTAGCAACCACCCCTCGTGTTCCCAGTACAATATTTATGATCGAAAACAGCCCCCTGACCTCCCATACAAGATTGTCGTACCAGTCCCGTTGCCGATTCCGTTTCCGACGTCGTTACTGGTGTTCATCCCTTATAGTGATCGCGTACCTTCACCCTGCCGCGACGGTAGCGATGGCAGTGCCGGGATGGGAAGAGTAAGAGACGAGGAACAAGAGGGGCGCGATATGACATTATTAATTGCTCCACAATGCCAGGGGCGTGGGGCGGCACGGGGTAAAGAGGGGGTGGTTGATTCTGCCGCGCTCTCTCACCGATCCGGCCGCACGACGTCCAGTCACGGCGGAAATTTCATTAAGTGGATTCTTATAGACGCGGTTTTCAGATTAACCGTATGATATGTGCTTCGTGTCCTGGCCCGGCTCGACTCGGCCCGACGCGACGCGACGCCGACGCCTCGCGTCCCGACGCTCGATATTAGATCGGGGTCCGGGCTAGCGCCATTCTCTCTCGCCTAGCTCTCCGCTGCCCCCCCCCCCCCTGGTTGGTTAGACAAGCACAAAGCCTACCGTCAAACCCTCGACAGCCCCTGCAGTAATATCTGCACTTGGTATTGCTGGCAGTCTGTGGGGTGTCCTGCGAGTCTGATGAAAATTGCGTCTTAGGGTTATCTGGCCAAGGTAATTTTTTGGAGGGAGGAAATATTCTCCGTGACCGAAATTGCCATGTCATATTGAAGTGCATTCGTTGAACTGTCGACAAACACTTTTTTTTAGAAGCGTACAAGAATTTTAATTGAAGAGTTGTGTCTTTATGTAACTAGCCTTTCTTAGAGCACATATTATAATAAGAACCGCGCAAAATTAATTCTTGTCCTTTTTATAAGGCAACCAAATAGCCTATTGCTTTTATAGCTCGGTACGTTTAGTGTTAAAACCAGCTCCAAAACAGTTTTTAAACTTGCAACATTGAACAGGTATTTTAAAGTATTGTGTTGAAGATAGAGGACATTCTTACACAAACTATTGTTTGGAATAATATGCGCACTTATAATTAGCCTTCAAGATAAAAAATGTGTAGATTAAGAAATACGCTTCTGCGGAATATTTCTTATCACAAACTACTATGTATGCATACTTATCACTAAAATAGTTGCGGTTAAACTCGTTACTTGTAGCAACAACTTATCACCCGGTTGAAAACTAAATGGATTAACTCCAGGAAATTAGGTTAGTTGTCTGGAAATAAAAACCTGGAACATGGCTGTATAATATTATAGTATTTAAAAGTAAAAATGGCATCTTGTTCTCGTTATATTATATATTAAGTCGCTCGGCTTAATAAAAATGAATGTATCTTATACCTAATTGTTTTGCTATTCCGGTTATCAATTACGATGATTATTAATTGGAATGGTCTCTAGTATATTTATAGAGACTCGATCAATTTTGCACGCGGTGAAAACGGACAGAATTCGCTCGCAAACGATACAGCGAATTCTCGAGCAGGCATTCAGCGGAGAGGGTGGATCGTGTTGTTTCATAACCAGGGGAAAAATTATCCACGAGGACCTGATCGACTGGTTCGATTAACTGTCCGAGTATGCGGACTATTCGGTAAATTTGCCGAATACCGAATGCCGAGTACCAAATAGTTGCCGAATATTCGATGCATCTCTAACAGCAATTAAAGGCACGGAGATTAACCATGAATGCGGCAACTCGCTCGGTCAAAATTGATTCATTATTGTCGGTTTCTCAGCGGAGGAACGCTCTCCCCAGCTAAGATAATGTACACGAACCTCTGGGTCCTGTCTGCATTCCCACAATCGTGGTCTTACGTTTCCTTCATTAATGCTATTATTACAATTATTATTATCCCGTTAACCGTATCATCCACCCGAGTCTCTCGATTCAACCGACGTGTTTCTTACTTTCGAGTCTCGCTTGATTCTCTACGCCGAGCAGAATGCGTCTTAGAAATAGCAAAAGTTTTCACTCGGTAACCTCGTTGAACGATTTTCTAAAGTATACAGCCTGAAAAGTTGCGATTTCAACGATTCTATTTCCTTTTCCACTACGAAGAAACTTGTTTCACGTCTGTGCCACTGCGTGCTCATTCGGATACTATACCTCGTCGCTCGAATACTAATTAGTTCGTTCTCATTTTTCAGAATAAACAAGAACATTTGAAACATTTCAGTGCAGTCACAATTGATTCGTGACTACTATAAATTGGTTTTTAACCTGGTGGATCTCTTAAGAACCTGTAAGTTGTTTCCAACCACCCTTTAGAAAATCTTTGGGAGCCCTCGAACACGGACAATCGTTTCCTTTGTCGACCGGAAAACGGCGGTAGCACGCCACGCTCTGTGTTTCCGTTGGTTTCGATTTTTCTTCATTAGTGTATTCGGCCATATACAGTAGACATTCTCGACCGACAGCTCGTGGGGCTTGCGGGGGTGGCTGGTCGGCTAACGAATGACGGGGGGTCTGCTTCAGGGGTTGAGGAGGAGGAGGAGGAGGAGGAGGTGGGGAGAGGAGTTCGAGTCGAAGGTAACCGACACCCTTTCGCAAAAAGTAATTGGTTAATGCCTCGGAAATGAGTTTAGTTCTTTTTTGCTCCGGGGCCGGCGTGTTGCTCGTTTTTCGGCACCTCCGCCGTCCACTCTCTCGCCCCCTACAACCCCCACCCCAGTTTTTCTGCGCACGTACACTAGCATTCGCGAGCATGAACTTACGCGAAACCGGCGTGCTCTTACACGAACAAGCGAGATTCGCTCGTCGCTCTCTTTCTCTCTCTCTCTCTCTCTCCCGCTCTTCTCGCGGTTTTTTTTCTCCGCTCGTTCTTCGTCTTCCTGTCGCCCTTTCACCTTCGAAACATTTTTCTCGCTCTCGCCGTCCCACCCTACGATCCAACCTCCCTCGCTCGTTTACTCTTCCACTTTCTCTTCTCCTCTATTTCTTATTCTCTCTCTCTTTCTCTCTCTCTGTCTTTCTTCGCTGCATGCACGCGTGTGTTTTTATGCTCGCCCCGGGGCTCCACAGTCACGCTTTGTGCCACATTGTGCGTGCCTTTGCTGCGCCATTATCCGCGTGTAAAAGTGTCATTATGGGCCTCCAAGACGCAGGCGAGAGCCGCGAGTCTTCCAGCTGGCTAGACGGAGACTGCTTCAGGGATTTGTACCCCGTGTTGACGAGGCTAAATTCGATGACCCATCTGGAAGGACAGGGTCAGAAAAATAAGTCTCAATCATCGCGTACCTATTTCTATCGCAATTACGAGGGTCGATCAATAAGTACCCGTGTTAGGAATGAAAATGCAAGTTTTTCAGATATTTTTAAAATTTTTCAACATAATCTCCTTTCAGGAGGATACACTTTTCCCACCGTTCCTGCCATGGCTGTCAAATCAAAACTAACCAATCAATCGCTATACTATAATAATACCAACTCCCATCAGCAACGCCGCCTGTCTTCAAACACGGGTAATTGATCTACTCTCGTACATAAAATTCGGTCTCCTAAGCTGATCGATGCCGAAATCGAAGATGGTCGCGAAATTCGCATTGGTGTGGAAAAGCACACACACACACAGGCAGAGAGAGGGGCGGGAAGGGGTAAAAGAAAGAAACTTCATTTCCCGGTAACGGTGTAACGACGTCGAGACAGACGCGCCGCGGGACGGATTCGTTAACTTGTTATTTCGACGGAGTCGTTCCCGTTTTCCCGCGGCCGCGGCCGGGCCGCGATACGATCGTCATTAGCAAGGAAGAAGCAGCCCAGCAGCCCCCGCGTCGCCCTTTGTGGATTCTCTTGCGCCTCGTGTGTCCCTCCTGTACTAATGGTCTTAACGAACCCGACACTGCGCCCGGTCTGCCGAGGGTTAATACATCAACCGCTCGCAGCGTCCGGAGCCTTGATATTGCACGCTTCTCTCCGCTCCGCTCCATTCCGCTCGGCTCTGCTCTGCTCTGCTCTGTTCCGCACCGAACCAACGCCACGGTGAGCGCGGTGCAGCGTTTCAACCACGAAGACTTCGATTATCGCCAATTTACCGGCTTGTTCCGTGTTTATTCGGTGACCGCCACGGTGTGCCCTCTGGTAATGCGACCGCCCGGAAATACTGGCACCGGCGATCGATCGGCCGGAATCGTTTGACGAAATTAGACGGTTAACCGAGCCCGGTGAATGCTAACACCCAAGCCTTTTATTCCTTGATCAATTTGTCCGTTGACTCGGCCTCGATGATTAATTGGATCGACCCCGGAATACTTGCTCTTCGTTCCGTCGCTCGTTTTCTTCCCCATTCGATTTTCCAGTAGTCAGGTTCTTGGCTGGATCATTCTACTACCCCTGAACAAACCTATTCGATCGAACAAATCGAGCAGTCTAAATCTGGAAATAGCCCCATTAACCATACAAACAAATGCAATAATCAAATCGTATGAGCAAATTGTACAGAATGTGTTAGATATTGATTCAAGGGAGGGTTTAAGCATCCCCTCGCGTTCAGAATATTTTTCTGACAATGTCTATCGTCAACATCATCTTCATATTTTCAAGCTAATCTCCAGGTATAGTGTAAGCGATTTGTACTCACTCGCCTTCAATGTTCGATTGACGAACTGCAAATTTCCTTTGCCTTTTCTTCCCCGACGAATTCGTCCATCGATTCAGGTTTAACGATTAATTGGACCGTGGACTGTTCCTGGTTAATTCGGTCGATTACTCTGCCGCGATTCGGTTCCGAAGGAGCTTTCCCCGACAGCTTATGATCGGTTCGACTGGCAAAAGGGGAACTGGATTTTCTGCGCGGGGGGCGATGGGAGATTCGGCTTCGACTGTCAGAGAAATAATGAAAATTAATGGACAAGTTACCGTGCCGGCCGTCCGCCGCCTCCGGTGGCTTGTATTAATCGAACTGTAACGAAGCAGGTTAAACCGACGGAGGAATAATCCCCCGATTCTGCTAATCGATCCAACCCCTAGTTCGATTTCGTCCATCGGGCGGCCGCTGTCGTCTCGCGCCGAGAAAAATGGGAGCGACGAGCTAATTAGATCTTGTCAAGAGCAATTCGGTCTCGGAACAGGGAATTATTACAATGAATCGGTGAACGAGGAAAGAACCTACCTGTTATTGGAGCGTTATTACAAAATTGTTATAAGTTTACATTTCTGGGATACTCATACATAGACAGCGGATTTTATGCATTTATGACAAAAATGAATAGGTGCAATTTAAGATGGTAAAAATATTAGAAGAAGTTAAACGTACTACACTTTGTTGCAATTTAGGTAGAACATTTTTATTTTGCATAACGATCCGCCGTCTACTTACAAATTAAATTCACATTTGAGAATAATGTGCTTGAACAATATTCTTGAACACCACAGAAAATTTCGAGTGCTGTCACGAAGATTGATCGATGTTTTACATTGTATTACAGGTGACAACACAGTATCAAGTCGTCCTTAAATCCAGTCTACAGTGCTCCGGAAAGCCTGACGAAAAAAGGGTGGGGAAGGGGTGGCGTCGGTGATCCTTCGTTAGCTGGTAAAACGGGGCCGGCCCGTTAATTCGAAATTACACGTTTCGCCGTGCAATGATCATAATGTTAACGAGAATAACGAACGGCCGGCGTTCCGGGGCAGTGGCAGCTCAACATCAGGGAAGATTTAATGTCGACTTCCTGGCCCCTGCGGAGTCACCCCTCCGCCGCCTTTGGGACAAGTAAGACAAGGGAGGCGTATCTCTTCGACTCGTAAAGATAACCGCGAATAACCCCCTCTGGCTGCGGCAGCCTCGTCGCTCTTCTAAATGGCCCTGGCTCCGCGTCGCGTGGGATCTCCGTGGCACCGGCCTCTCGGCTGAATTCATTAAGTCACTGATTTACCGACGCTTTCCGGTGTAAACGAAATTACGAACACGCGAGAGCCGAACGTCTAGCCCCGGGACCGTGAAACGGGGCCGCGGATTCGATATTTTCGGGCGGCTGCGGACGGCCTTCGTAACCCACAATCCCCAATCTACCCAGAAATCCCCACAAAACACGCATCCTTCCTAGTCATATTTACTTCATTCACTAATAATAAATAGACTGCAGATTTTATGCATTTATGACAAAAATGAGTACGTACAATTTAAAACAGTGGAGGTATTGAAAAGATCTACGGCCCCCAATGTACTAGTTTCACCTTAATAAGATAATTAAAAGAAGAATTAAATCTTTATTTGGCTCCCGTGTCTTGCAATCAATGCAAACATTTTTTATTTTGCATAAAGATCCGCAGTCTAATAATAAACCAGTCTTGGAGATTTCGTGATCCTAAGAAGCTGATTTCGAAAATGACATAATTGAAACGAAGCAGACCGACGAAATGAGTAAGAGTAAACGAGTCGCTCCGTTCTTTTTCTATGAAAAGGTAAGTAGCCGATGGCATGAAAAAAGGTGCGAGGTACTAAGGGTTTGAAGGAAGACTATGACACATAGTCTTGTCAGCAGGGCGGAAATAGTAGAACGCAAGGTAGACGAACTTTTTGCTTCCCGCCGGTGCGGTGCGGCGCGGCGTGATCCGTCAATATTAGCCGAAACAAGAAGATGGCGTCGCGTTTCCCGTGTGCATCCGGTCCTCCGAGCCGGCTCTCTTTTCAATATTCCTTGCGTTTTTGTCGCGGCTCGGTGACAAGCTCATCCGTTTCAAATATATTTGCCGTCGGTTTCTAGGAACACCGTGTAAACGGCTCGCGGCGAAGAGTACATAACAAGCACGCGACCTCGCCTATTTTCGCGTGAACGACCGCGCGAGCGCGGACACTGTCAATTATGTATATCGACGAGGAAAGAGGAGAAAGAGGAAGAAGCAAGGAGGAGTGTATACCTCGGGAACGCCTAATTGAGAGACGTTTCTAATTGGGCCGTGTTAACGCTAGAAACGGGAATAGTCAATCCCCTCGCAACCCCTCTCGCCGCGAGAACAGGTTCCATCGTCCCGTGGAAATGATTTCTAGATCCGAGACGGTCGCACGCGAGATAAACTAATAATGTTGCTCATAGGAACCTGTTCAACGTATTTATTACACGTCGGTATGCAAATCTCTGCGTGCGGATCCGCGGGGAGGGGACGAGATCGGGTCTCGCACACTTGTGTTTGACAGTGCCGGGAACTCTTGTGAAATATTGATTTAATCAATCCGTGTCGTTAAAGCATCGAGCGGCTTTTATTTTCACGCCGGGACACTCATTATCGCCGGGCTCCCTTCTCCTTGGACCTGTCCGAACGGAATGGAACGATGGGACGAGATTCCTGCCGTTTACGCCAGACCCGCTGAAATATTGAACCGGAGACCTATAATCGTCGGAACGGCCTTTCGTTTCCCGCGGAGATGGCGGGGACGGCAAAACGATTTTCCCGATGTGTTGCGATACAAACGAGAAATAGTTTCGACGAATGGAACGTCGATTTCTGGTCGTGCTCAAACAAAAATGCCGTATATGTTCTCCTTAGTACGCGCAGTTGCTCCCGGTTTGCAAGCCTCTACACGTTGCAAGCATTCGTTTAAATGCTGTAACAATTTATCTCGTACATTTTATCCTAATAGAGAAGAAGTTCATTAGACAACCCCTTCCCGAAGTCTTTTCAGGATTGCAAGGGTGCGGAATGCGCCTTCTCATTTCTCGATAATGCAAAGATGAGGTATTTCTATGGAATGTAGCTATTTTCATAAAGCTGCGACAGTTATTTGCTGCCGCATAACGCAAATTACGCCTCGCAAACGTAAAAATAGAACTTCTGAGGGCGATCGCGGCCTAGATTGACGTTTCATCCGGCGATTTCATCTTGCATTATCGAGAAATAAGAACGCGCATCCTGCACCCTCGCAATCCTGGAAACGAGTCTACCCCCTTGAGGTCGCAGTGAGGGAACGAACGCGATAGGAGAGATTACGCCGCGAAGCGTTTAATTTAAGGCGGGCCCGGCCGGGTTTCCGCGTGAAAAATGTCGTCGCGGCACAGTTTCAATTCTGCGAGGGGGTGACCCGCCCCGGAGCAGAAGAGACCGAGACCGTCTGAAAGGCCGTCGCACAAAGCGAGATTCCGGTGAAAAGGTGTTGTTAAGCCCTTCCAGGGCAGCGTAAGACAGTGGCGCGCCGCCTTTAATTAAACCCATAAATCAATGTCAATTAGACCAGCTCGCGGGGTCGCCGCGCAATTAATTACAATTAACAATTAATAATAGAATAATTAGCGGACGGGGTGGAAAGTTTCGCGAGTCACGGACCAGTCGAGACGAGACGAGACGCGATGCCGACGAGAGCCTATCGTCGGAATCGTTTCGAAAACGTAATGACGAGGCCGGGCGACTTTTAATGAATCCGTTCTCGAGCTCGGACGCTTTATTAAAACGTGCGACCGGTTACTTCCGCTCGACAGACCTCGTACCATCGTTCTATCGTTAACGATTATCCGAGGAAATGCTGGACAGCTTCGTCCGGTGACGATCGGCCGCCTGGAACCACCATGGAATCGTCTTTCACCTGATGTTCAGCTTCGGAGGCTACCCTTTTTGGTCTTTGTGTTTTAGACGGTTGTGTTTAGGTCACGGTGGTAGGCTTTTACTTTATTCTCAGACTAAAACGTTCCCTGGAAGTCCTCTTTATCGGTAGGGAAACTTGGATTTATTTTATGGGCATTTTTAGGTATTCAAAGTTCTAAACAGTTGATAAACGGAACTACTGATAAAATATGTAATAAATCAAACACTCGAATCAGTGTATGAATATGAATATTCAATGTGGTTCAAGAATCCACTTGCATTTACTTTAGATAACTGGCACACTTATTGAAACGCACGACAGAATATTCCAAAGTGAACTAAAAACTTCAATAAACTTCATTCAGCTGCATTCGAATGCCCGCAACTACCTCCGAACATCTGCAGACGCATAAATTCTTATAATCTATGAAAGCCGAAGAGTCAAGTGGAAAGCAATTCGCCTAATCAAGTGTCCCTTTAAATTCCGGAATAAAGTGAAACCCACTCAAATTCCAGCAAACGTTCGAAAGACCCGTGGTCACCATAACCGCATAAAACCCGTGGTCTACTAATAAGATTCCCCCCGCTAGAAAGCAATTTTCGCCGGATCCGGACAGTTTTCGAAACTCGTTCCGAATCGATCCGAGTGGGATATAAATTAGCATAAACGTCCGTCGTTTAGATAGGCGCGGAGAAGCAGCGGTGTAGGACTCGGTGTCTACGTGGTTCGGAGCGTGTAAGCGTTACGGGCCGTGGCGGCGCGAGTTTCGGGGCCCGGTGCCGATGAAATTCGAATAAATTTAATGGCAGGGCTTCGTGTCGAGCCGAACGGGCCCTACGGGGCCTTGCTAGGCGAGCAGGTGGCCGGCGTGGTGGGGCAGGAACGACCAGACTGACCGGTTTACGTGGCTGGAGATCCGAGAACGCCTCTCTTCGTCCTCTCTCTCTCTCTTGCTCTCCTAGCGAGCGAGACAGAGAGCAAATCCACCGGAGGAGATCCATGGTGTATACCCAGTCGAGAGACTCGACTGGACCAGGGGTAGGGGAGCGATTGTGAGAAGCGCACGCGTGTTGGTACGTGCGTGAACCGAGGGAAGGTACTAAAGGGCAAAACGCGAGGACATAGAGTGGATTTGAGACACGTACCGGAGACCCGACATTGTCGTTCGCCACTGGAACGGCTTGATTCCGGATTATCGGATCTACCATTTAGATCCAAGGACTTGGACGGCAAGCTTTTTGCCTGGAGATCGTCAACTGGAGAGATGAACCCCTCCAGGTCCATCGAAACCTCTACGTTTCTGAACGTTTCAGTCCTTTTGTGCCGTACAGAGGTCTTCCAGTTAGATCGTAGGACTTGAACTTCGTCTATACCGTTGGTAGCTGTTTTAAACGTCATCCGTTTGGTGTAGAAATCCTTAACCTGTGATCTAAACGTGCTCTTACTCCACTTTAATCCCTTCAAGGTGATCAGTGTCCCCTAAATGCTGAACGGTCGAATCCGCCACACCTTGAACCAGTCTCCCATTTAGATTGCAGTGCTTGGACATCATCTATTTCGCGTCGAAATCATCCACTGGGGATCAAGCCACTCTCCCGTTCCATTTAGTCACTGCGGACTGATCAGTGTCCCCTAAATCGTGAATATTCGTGTCCTGTACACCCTGGACATAAATCTGGACACTCTCGATCACTAAAACACATATTTAGAGTATCGCTAAACGTTTCAACTGATTCACGGATGTCCAGCTTCTACTAAATTACTTAGAATACCTAATACAACTATCAGACTCTTTAAGATGGCTCTTAGACCATACTTCCAACGAAAAGTATCCTCGCGTTGTTAGAATAATTCACCAGAGATCCGGAAAGCACCATCTTCGAGTACAACGGGCACAAGCGATCGTTGGAGGACATAATATTGCGCGAGTGCAGGAAAACAGGGCAGCAAATGGAATACGCAACAAGAATAAATACACAGGGAGCAAGAAAAACATCGTTCGCATCTTGTATTCCCTTTCGTTCAATTCCTGCGCCCTGCGATGCCGCCAGAAAACAAGCAAAAGACGAGACGATCTCCATCGACCGGGTGGCACGAAGCGTCCGAGTAATGTTGAAATATCTATTAGCTCAGGCCGCTTGGCCATCTACTTACTGAGAGATACAGAACGAGAGAGAGAGAGAGAGAGAGAGAAAGAGGATCATCGAAAGACGAAGATGAGAGGAGAGAGGAGTAGCTAGAGTCGGCGGATTGTCCGGGGCGTGATTATGATCTCGAATCGCGTGTCGGATCGATCGCCGGAAGTGTTCGTCCAATTTGCAAAACGCTCCTCTCGAGATGGGGCAAGGTGGAATGCCAAGCAGACGGATCATGTTAAGGAGGCTGAGTGGAATAAACAAACAAGACGTTCGAAAGGCAGAAGAGGGCGGCCGACGGACGAGGAGAGAGAACCGGTCGGGGGAATGGAAGAGAGAGAAGGAGTGAGGGTGTAAGAGAGAGAGAGAGAGATGGGGCGACAGGGGGTGAGAGACAGGGAGAAGAGAGACGTCGATACAGAAGGACGCTCGAGGAGCAGCGAGGATCGGGCTTAAGAATAGTAGAACGAGCGGGTAGAGGCGGGTCGCGGCGGGCCGCGGCGGGACAGGGGGTGGCAACGAAATGGACGAGTCTTGTTGGGGGTTGAAAGGGGCGAGCGAGAGGGTAAATCTTAAATAAAGTGATATGGAGTACTTTCGTATAAAAGCTCCATTTCCAGTGCTCCGCCGACGAATACCTTCAACACGGTTCCAGCGTCGGAACTTTGTAAGGATTTCGTTCCTTACATTGACCTCGTAAGGTATCCTTCTCCCCCTTCACTCTTTTTTCACTCTCTCTCTCTCTCTCTCTCTTTCTCTTTCTTGATCTACCCCTCTTCTTCCTCTATCTTTGCGAAAGCTAATGTTTGCCCCTCTGCCACTTAAGAAATTAAATGACCGATCGCCCGGGGACGATGGATACGCTTCCATTAAGCTCTTTGTCGATCGAGTAATTCTCCCCGCCCCTCAGCGGCCCTTTAATCTCCAGCGCCGAAGATCGAAAGCTCTGGCCCACGGGATAGTCACTGTTACCATTTCTGAGTGGCCATTACTGTCTGCATATGCGAACTCGCGACCGTGATTAATCGTTGGTTTCTTGAAACGCTTGCTTGAGGTCGCCGATGATCACTTGTGAAAGATAGTCCACGGTGAGTTTGTAGATTGTTGCGCTGGTGCATCATCCACATGGTCCTTATTGAATTATTTTCTTGAAATGTTTGCTTATGGAAGATCGTAAATAATTTTCAATGGGCCACGAATTCCTAAAATTGATTCAGGTGGCTTATTCTCGGAGGTGAAAGAACAGGATTTAGAATCGGGTTTCAATAAATACGGAGCTGGATATGTACGTTTGTATTTATGTCTTTTATGCAAGGACCAGTTTGGCAGCGTTGCGAAAGGTGTACCGGGTCGTGCATGACCCAGGACGCAATGTAGGTTCGCGTACAGGTACTTCGGAACTAGTTTGAGATCCACCTGCTGCATATACATATAAATTAGCAACATGTTGTCGGGAATTAATTGATTAATACGCCACGTGTGTTCGTCCATTTATCACACGTGCAACTTTGTGGAAGCGACAGGAATTACTGATGCAGGTATAACATTTTTTGAACCGGAAACTGCCCGATCAGCCGGAAAAAAAATGTTCATTTTCTCAGACATTCAAGAATGCACAGTTAGATCTTAATTTTCTATAGTGCAGTCTACTAAGCAGAGCACCTGCGTAGGATCACACTGGATTTCGAATTCTTTCGAGTGATTTAAACGTTGCAATCCGAGGGGGAGAACTTGTAGCCTGTCACTAAAAGCCTTTTCACTCAGGAACAATGCTAAGAGTACTATATAAATATCGTGAATTTTTACGTTTATGTAGCTTACATTCCACAATCAACTCTGTAGGCGTTTCACGGACGTGGTTATAAATAGCCAACACCTGGACAAGTGTGAATGGGCGTGGTTGCGTGAAAGGGATTCCACTGTCAACCAACAAACTCGATCTTCTTCAAAACTCCATATCCAAGAGTGCACCATCATCAAAAATTGAAAACCCAAAGCATAAATTTTTCACAGCGAAACAGCCGCAAACAGCAACGCTTCAGCACTCTAGTCGAATCAGATCGAAGACAGGTCGGTCCCCTAGCTAGCCAGCTACCTACTCGGTTCTTATCCGACGCGCAGCGTTTCTTATCAGCAGGAATCGGTCCGGTGGTACAGTACGTACGTACACACGCGATCCTTCGAACTCGGCAGTGGCTCGTTAGGCCCGCGCCACCAGCATCTTTCTCATTACGTCTCCACACTTCTTTCCTGCGTTCCTTTTTCCCGATGGCTGCGTGGCGTGCCTCCCTCTCCTCACCCCGGGCCCCTTGTCTGCCGATTTCCTTTTTTAATCGTCGTCCCTGTCCTCGTCGCGGCGCCGTGTCACTTGGCCCCGGTAATTGATATCGGTACGCAGTATGCAAGCTCGGCGTAGCGTGGCGCGGTTTAATTGGGAAGAGGAGAGGAGCAGGAGGAGAAGCTCGGCAAGCTGGAGTAGGAGGGGAATGTGGAGGACGTGGAGAAGGTGTAGTAGGAAAAGAAGGTGGAGAAGCTGAAGGATGTAGAGAAGGTGGAGAAACTGAACGAATGAAGAGTATAGAGAAGGTGGAGGATGTAGATAAGGTGGAAAAGGGGTAGTAGGAGAAGGTGGAGGACGTAGAGCAAGTGGGGAAGCCGATAGAGTGGACGATGTAGAGAAGTTGGAGGCTGCTGCAGGTGGAGAAGCTGAAGAGCGGAGGATGCAGAGAAGTTGAGGCTGCCGAAGGTAGAGAAGGAGGATGCAGAGAATGTGTAGGAGCTGAAGAAGGTGTAGCGGGAGGAGGCTGCCAAAGGTGGGGAAGGTGGAGCCGAAACGAGCCGAGCCGTAACGGCGAGGGAGGTGGTGGCCTCTTATTGGATCCGCCGGCCGGATTACTGCGTTATAAATACAGAGAGCCTGTCATTATTCGGGGACTAATTGGAGTAACGTCGCCTCTCTCTCTCTCTCCTCCAGCCTACGATTGTTTACCGTGCACCGCTAGACGCGGCAGTTTGACGCGTGTCAGATCTCTCCATTCGAAAAAGACGTCCTCTCCGCAAGAATAGCAATTATCCTCGAGCGCAGCCTGGACAAAGATCCTAGGCCCCAACCGACGACGTTCTGCTCGCGTTTTTTCCCGGTGTCCCTCCTGGGGGTGGTTCTATAATTCAACGAGCCGCGAGGATGTCCTTTTCCCGAGTACCCGGCCCTTTATGAATAAAACAACATCGGCGATCGCGGTAATTGGAGGGAACAGTTAATTATACTTTTCGGTGGAGCAACCAGAACTGGCCCTTTTCGGTGCACGCCGGGGACCGGAAGTGGATGAGTCCGGTCGTTTGGCAGACTGATTGGTAGGGTAGGCATCTTCAAACAAAATAGAAATGTTGGACTGCCGTCTAACAATTTTTACAACGAGCTACTCCTATGTCCAACTTGAATAATCGCAAGTTAAAAAATATACCGATACTTCCATCATTAAGATCACAGCCCATTCATTCGAGAAGACTCGATCCAAAGGCTTTCCTCTCCGGCACAAAATCCGATCCCCTCGAAAGCAGCAGGGCCCGAACACACAGTGGCTTCTCAGCACGGTATCGAACTAAAAACAATACACGCTGCAGGGAATCGTGCCGAACAGAACTGGCAAAGCCCCATTGTAACAAAGTTCCCGATCTCCTAGAAGAGGATCGAGCGATTGCGCGTGTCTGGTTCTTCGAAACGAACGCTGTGATTTCGGTGTTGGTTGTCGAACGAACACGCTGCAGCGTATGTATATGTATGTATAGAAGCGTTCTGCGGCGCGGAATCGAGCACGCAACAGGAAAAGATTAGAGAGCCGCGCGGTGTCTCAAGGAAGAGAGAAAAAGGGGTATAGTATCGGATCGATGCGACGGGGAGGACGCATCGTGGAAAAAGGCGGCCGGCACCGTCGGGAATCGATAATCGAAGTTAAAACATAAGCTGTGCTCCCGCGCCGCGCCGCGCCGGCTTCTTCCGTGAAGCGCGACGGCAACTTTCGCGTGCTGCTATTGTCTCCTGGAGCCGGAGCTGGAGAGCAAGATATCTGTATAGAGCGTTCTCCCTCTGTTTCAGCCCCCTCTTTCGCAGTAGCGAGTCGAGGGGGTGGGTGGAGGACCAGGAAAATTCACAGGCAACCAACCCCCATTTCGAAGAGCGCATCGGTCCATGGCCGGAGAGTGCTCTCTCCTCTCTCTCTCTCTCTCTCTCTCTCGCTCTCGCTCTCTCTCGCTTTCTCGTTCATTCTTGGCTCTCGAGGAGGACGGACAGAGCCAAATTGAAATGTAATGTACACCCCTCCAGCCTCCCACACCGATCGGCCGATCCCCCAGCCGTGAACGCACCCGTTCCTCCTCTTCCTCTTTCTGTCCGCTCCGTTTCCCAGCACGCCCCGGTCCGCTCGCGACCCAAGATGCCTCGTTGTTCCACCATGGAAAGAGGCTCGGCTGGTATAAGTGCGGGTGATTTACTGCTCCGGGCTTAATGGAGGCTGTTTACTGCTAATTAAAACGAAGCCCCGGTTCATACCGTGCACACACCGTACCGAAAACCGATTCCACGGAATCGTGTCGCCCCGCCTCGGCTCGCCTCGGCTCTCAGGGGCTCCGAGCAGCCCCAGGGGTAGTTCCAAAGGGGACAAGAGGACTGTTCGGGGATTCGGTTTGATGTATATGGAACAGTTACTTCGAGACGAGACGAGGCGAACCTGTGACGAGGAGATTGAGGCATGCGCCGCTTTTCGACCCGGTCCGCTCGCCTCCTCCTCCTCCTCCTCCTCCGCCCCCAAAATAAATGGCCGGCTGAACGTGTCAAGGTTGCTATTGTCTACCGCGTGATTGCGAAAACCGGCCGACGACGCGATTGTTTTTCAAGCTTGATAGAAGCGGCGGATCATTCGCTTGGACAGCTGCTCTCGATACGCTACGGCCTCTGGATGAAACGAGCGTGGCTAGCTATTAGGGTCTGCGATTATCTTTTTCGGAAATTTTTGAGGAAATGGGTTCCAATTTATCTCACGCTAATTTACAAACATAAAATTGTGAAACGCGTGTCGAAGATGCTCGCTGCAGATGCTTGAAACAAATACTACCGTAAGTAGACAAAGTGGCGTATCGTTCCCGAATATCATAGAGGAGATGTTTCATTCGGAATTGGCCCGATCGCGGAGTAGTGCCACGTAAATTGCCTCCTGGAGATCAATACAGAGGAAGAGAAGGCGAGAGGGACGGTAAAAAGGAGCATGCACGAGAGAGAGAGAGAATTAGAGAAGGGGGAGGTGGGATGGGGGGCGAAAGGTCGGTTTACTGCAAGTGAACCGACGATATACGATCCTGCAACTTCATCTCGACCTCTTCCATGAGCCGGGGGGTCGGAGGTCGAGGGCTTCGTCAAGTCAGGAACCCGTCGATCCAGTTTGTGCTCGGAATCACGGTCCCGTTTTCACCTCAAAACCCTTGAACTCGACCCGGGAACCGAGAGTCGCGCCGCGGCATCATTCCGCAAGCATAACCGACCAAGAAAACCCGGGAATCATCGTCCCGCTCGAAACTCGATATGGCTACGATCCTTCTTGCCCTGGGAAATTTTCATTTTATTTTCGATTGTTTCGTGCGAACAATATTCTTGTATTATGTGTGTTTTCTCGGCTGACAGGGTTCTCAGAAACGGTTGTCCGTCGGTCGAATTCTGCAGGAAAAGATCTGATAACGTTTGTCGTGCCGCGTTTAGGCGACCCGCCCCTTGTCGCAGTAATTTTAGCGGAGACGCCATTAAATCGGAGGGCGAGCCGATGCAAAGGATTCGGTCGTCTCAAAGGAAAATCTTAACGAGCAGGAACAATGAACCCATGTGAATTATTACCGGGCACAAAGCGGCCGTGTTTTCGCCGTTTAATAAAACGCGGAATGAATTAAGCGGACGACGTTCTCTCCTCTCCTCTTCTCTTCTTCCTTTGTTGCCTTCCTCTCTGGTCCCGCGATTTTTATTTTGAATAACGAGCCATCCGCCTCGTTTCCCCTCGCAGTTGCCGTGGTCTATTCTCCTTGGCATCGCGGCTGAACCAATTACGATATTGGTAGCGAGACGAGATGCATCGGAGGCACCCGGAAGCTGTTTATCGATTAGCAGTCGTTTTCGCGGGCCGTTGTCCCGGCCGACGGCGATCGGCCCTTAATGAGTTCGCGAATTATATTCACCCGACAATGGTACGTTCATTCTTTGAAAAGCATTCTTTCAAAAATTATCTTCTCCGGATGTGGGAGACGCAACTCTTTGAGTAAATTGAAAAATTCATTTTGCGCTGACATATTCAGAATTACGAATTTTCGTTAGGTTCCGAGAGACGCAAAGAAGTTCGGACGAGTCGATCGAGTTTGCCAAAATGTTATTCCAAAAAGATTGAACGGGAGGAATGATTTCTCGGTGGCGATGTTACAATTTCCTCCGATTTCACGGTAGAGAGGCGGCGCGGAGTCGGCTGACGATCGAATGGCGTCAATGTAGCAGAATTCTTATTAACAGCAGAACCCATCGTGTTCGAAGAAAGAAACGAGAAGAAGGAAGGCTCACAGGCCGTTCCCTGGTTTCTGCGGCCGCATGGCTGCAATGGAACCCTTTGTGAGCCCCGGGGGCCCAACAAACGGGCCTTTGTCCTCCGTTCGAACGGGATTGTGGAGGGAGCAGGGAGAGAGGAGAGAAAAGGGGGGAAGACAACGTAGAATGGAAAACGTCCGCTCGAACAAATAGAATCTACCGTTTGTTTAGTTTTGCGATTTCAAAGGCACCCCTCCACCGCCGCTACCGATTTTATTAGTTCAGTTGCCCGGGAATGTTTTCAAACAGAGCTGCCTAGTAAGCCTACCGATCGTTTTAATTACTCAAGATTAATGCGGACCTCTACCTGCGATGTTAATTTTTCAAGGATAAAACATTAACCCGTTGCCCTACGATTTACTTTACGGTTTCAACGTTTTTGTAGTTCGTGTAATTTCCTTAGAAAAGCGAAAATTTATATCTATTGTATACTTATATATTCTCCAATAGCTGTACATTAACAAAACCAAAGTAGTATACAAAAATAGTTAGTAGCATACGAAAATATTTATTACACTCTGTTCAGAATCTTCATCAAGAATCAGACACGATATCGTAAGGGAAGGGGTGAATAAACAGATGATTGCGTTACATCGTCGTATTATCTAACGATATTAAACGTGTGCATATTGCAAAAGAAGTTTCGTTGCTTATGGGATGACCTAGCACAATGTAGGCGTTCATTGGAAGGTAGGCTCCGGATCTGTGAAAAAATCGTGCTCACGGTCAAGTTTCCAGCTCGACGGAGTCCCTGGCCGAGCTGGAGCTGTCTACCGAGTTGCGACGTGACTGCAAGTCCATAGAGGAGCGTTGACGAAGCTGCGCGGAGGTGGTGATGGTGTGGGTGTCCTTTTCCCGAGGGGAGACCGCAAAATCCTCGCTCGCAAAATACAGGCCACTCGAGCGTCCCGGTTGTGGAAGGCACGCGATGGTCCAAGCTTGGAATCGTGAGCGTCTCTCGTCTGGTCTTGTCGCGCCTCGTCTCGACGTGTTCGAGCCAGCGCACGTGCTGCTAGCAAAGAGCAAGTTTCTTTCGTTAAAGGGGCGGCTTGGCTCGAGAAGGCGAGCTGGAGAGAGCAAGTGGGAGCGAGAGAAAGAACGAGAAGGAGACGGGGCGGGTGTATCCACGGCCGATAATCCCTCCGGTGTTTTTCTTTTCCGTTCCCCGACCACGACCCACTTATCCCGGCATCGTAGAAGACCTCCAACCCTCTCTACGGCCCGTTTTATCGGGTGTCGCCGCGGGTTATCGTCGTGGTTGCTGCCACGGAGGGTGAAAAAGGGGTTGAGCTGCTGCCGGGCTGAAGCAGCAAGCCCGGTAGTGTGAGGTTGCTACCACCTGTTGGCAGGACAACGTCTTAGCCCACCCCACAACCCCCGACCCTCTCGCTCCACCGACTCCTTCTTCTCTTCCCCTTCCTCTCTCCCCTTCCCCGTCCTCCTTCACAGACACTCTCGTTTCCTTCTTCTCCGTCGTTTTCTTTTTTTAACTTGTTCCTTTTGCCCTCGCGCTCCTACGAACAACCCTCCGCTAGCCACCCCCGACGCGATTCGGCCCGCCACGTTTCTTACCGACGGACCCTCGTGACGCAAATTAACCTTGGGAACAATCAGGGAGGCTCGCGCAACCCATTGGATAATATCGAAGACACGTTGTCTCTTTTACATTAAACAATTTCTGGAAATTATTCCGTGCCGATTATGGCTTCGAGATTGGTGCAAGCCAATAGTAGCCAATTATAAGAAATCGTCTGCGGTTTTGATGCATTTACGACGCAAGCGAGTAGATGAGACTTTAAGAATTTAAAATTACATTATTTTCAACCTATGCTTATGTAATTCCTTTTTCTTGGGATGCATGCAAACAATTTTTATCTTGATCGGACTACGCGGTTAGAACAAAATTGACCAGCTGCAATTTTAAACATCGACGGCGACGTATTATTTTGAATATATTAAATAATTGTTATTTAAAAATCGCGCCATTCCAAGGAGAATCGATTCGCGCGGACGAGATGTTTTCCAGGGGCGCGACAAATTCGCATTGTAGCGGCTTTATTAAGGGAGCCGGTCGCATTTATTTCGCGTGTAATTGAATTACACCGCGCGTCTAATTGCGGCACGGGTATTTAACATAGCCGGGGTTCCGAGGCTCTCGGTGCTCCATCAAGATCTATCAACCTGTTTGCGCCGGTGTACGCTGTTCTCTGTTCCGCAACGGAGAAATACGGCCCGACGGGGTGGTAGCGTGGGTGGCAGTTCGCGTGAGCGGGGGTGGGGGATGAGACGCGCTATGAGGTCCGGTAATGACACCACTCGCTTCTCCGCCGTTAGTATTTGACATCGCGACACGGTAATGCTCCTCTGCATCCTGCGTCCGCAAATGGATCTTGACGAGACTAGGAACGAGCACGTCGCCTGATAAATGTTAGATATGACTATTTCACAGCCCGGCTCCCGACACCATTGGTCTGTCGCAGACTCGCTAAATGACAGCGAACGACCATCCCCAGATTTCACCACGATTTTTCTCCCGGGGAAATTAGAATTTCGTGTAACTGATTCTGAACGGACACGGGAATCCTGCGACGCGTCGGAGGCGGGCTCGACGCGACATCGTGATCGAGAGTCCCGTTGCTCAGCTTCCCTTTTTCCTGCCGGAACGATTATTCCGAAATTATGCGACCTCAGTTTTCAAAACAAATCGTCCTTCAGATATTCCTGTGGTTGTATGGAAAAACGGCGCATGTCACAATTTCAAAACATTTCAGTTTATCCATTAATTCAGCCGTACAGTATAGGATTTACGTATTTACCAGAAAAAAGTTATGAAAACAAATTCGTAACGCTCCAAAAAATAATGCAATTTAATGAATTAAATGAATTAGTGACCAAAACTTTAAACGACAATATCTCAAGGTCCTGAATGTATTGATAACTCCTACAATTTTTAACGAAGCGTCGTATGAAAATTTGTGCCACTGCTTCAAACATGTGCAAATAAACCTGCAAAATTTCAGCGTACTGTGTTCGATCGTTCTCTTCAAATTAATTCCCAAATGTCGCACCCAACACGAGCGATCCAGACTGGAGCGTAATCGAGCATCTCGGTGCACTTCCAAGATCAAGATATCGAAGTTCGACGCTTCGGTATCGAATTAAGGCCTGGCAGAGCACTTTTTCCAGCATGCACATATTTCTTGCACTGCCAGTCCGCAGCGAAAATATGAGGGGCATCGAAAGTTTCGCGGTGGAAAATGTGAGAAGCGGAAGATTTATTCGCCGTTGCGCAAACAGAACGGCGTAGTCGGAAAGTTTGTAAACTAATTGCATAGTTAATGTCGTTATTACTTAACCGGCTCGCGGATTAAAGGTTGTACGGGAGTAAGAGGTGGCCGAGGTTAGCATTATGCATGGATCCGGATTGACGAGGCTTTTTAGTCGTAATCCGCGTCCTTTTTCCGCATGAATTTCTCTGGTTTATCAGATTTTGTTTTTCGTCGTCTGTATTTTATCGAGTATAATTAGGAACAGTGGTTTTTGCGCTTGGGACGCGCGCGCGCGCACGCTTACGTTCTCGATCAAGTTTGAACCAAGGACAACGCCGGAGCGATCACGTGCGAGCGTGTTACGTAATATATTCGAGATTAGACGTGGCGTGTTAAGTGAGGTAAGCACACAACAGCCGGGACGGAACAAGAATCGAGCCGAGTTAGACCATTATTTCTTCGTGACAATGACGAATAAAACAAGTCGCGGCGATTCATTAGGAAATAATGTATTCGCGGGACGGGCACGGCCGGGTTCCATTACATTTGTCGTAAGTATTGACGAGAGTGTGTAGTAAATCAAACTAAAGTGCACTTCATTTGCCTCGTTAAGTGCATCTGGAAATGCACCATCAGGTGGATGTAATAAAATTATACGGTACCGCTTCTGATAACGAAGAGGAGCGACGGGTATCTGCCGGCAACAATCTCGCCGAAGAAGTTCGGCTCCTTGCGACCAAGAAAGTGTAGCTCTGAGTTCTTTGTCATCTGCCAACTGTCGGACCCATTAGTGGAAAGAGATTGCACAGTTGTCTGCGACATGAAGATCTAAAAATCGTCAAATTAAAAAATCGGTCGGGTTACCAACCATAAAGTTCCCGCTATGCACAAAGGATCAAGGACCTTCAGCGTAGGCAGTGGCGGCTCAAGTCAAGTGGAGGCCCTAAGCTGTGGAAATTTTGGAGCCCTCAAACTCAAGTTAGAAATAGAAGTTGTAAGAAAACTCTCATAAACTTATTAACGAAAAATCTCCCGGGGCCCTACGCGGCCGCCTAGTCCGCTTACCGTTAAACCCGCCACTGACTGTAGGTCCTCCAGGTCCCGCTATCTTGCCGAACCGAGCGCGTATCGATTTCAATCGTCGAAACCAGCATTGTCGAAGCTGGGAACGAGACCAGGATCATTGTCGCCTGTCCAGGCATCAACGCCCGGTCCCCAGTCATCGTCGTTGACGTCGTAATAACGGTCATTCATTATTATACCTGGCGGACGTTCGCCAGAGTGTATCGTAGCCCCGAGACCTCGTATCTGCTAGTCATTCCTGGCAATGATGTGAACGAAAACGGGTCGTGCAAACGTCGAGAGGGGACCACGCGTTTCTTATTTGCCCATTTTTGTGCCGTTTACCTCTTCATTCTTCCTCGCCGGTTTTTTTTCTCTCACTCTCTCTCTCTCTCTCTCTCTCTCTCTCTCTCTCTCTCCTCTCCCCCTACCACCACCTATCGTTACCTGCCGCCGGTCTCAATTAGAGTGAAGGAAACCGTTGAACTGGTCGCGCGTGGGTTTTACGAGTCTCTCTGCCCCCTCTCCATCTCCTCGCGAGACATGTTGAAATTGATTTAAGAAAAAAGTTTCTCTGCCGGTTGCGCAACCCAGGACCAGCTACCACGAAGAGCGTGGGCCGGCTTCGAATCGAGCCGTGGACCAGTCCTCTCGGAGAATCGAGATCCTCCGCTGGCAATGATGGATACTCTACTGGCGAGGAACCTTCGAGGTCAGCTATGGCATTCCGGGGGTGGTGAAGGTCACCGAGCTGAAATTCCTTCTCGCTGGAATTTTCTTCGCTATGGTTGATCCTAATGAGACGATCGCCAAGTTGATGACCTTTGGTGACATTTGCTTCGCGGGTGTTTGGATGATTTGTTGTTGAAGAAGATGAGCTCGTTTGGAGGAGGTATAGGATTGCTAAAAACGACCGCAGTTGAAGAAGTTAATCTCCCTCGAAATAAGAAATGGAATGAAGTCTTGTGAGTGAGACCTTCATTCGACGTCTATCTGTGTGAACGAAAACAAAAATTCCTCGTAATTGCATTCTACGTTGCCATGGGCGTGTGTATACCTGTATCGCTAGACAGTATGCGTGTCTATATTCAGCATTGTAGAATTTTCTGCGGACAGTAATGCGATCCGCGCTCGAATTCGTAATGCAAAGGGTTCCCAACGAGATTCCGGGACGTCAGCATCGTTTTAGTCACTCCTGCTGGCCACGAGAGCGAATTCCATCGGTTCTGTGTTCCTTATTGTAAACACAAATAGAAAAGCTGAATCCGAGGCAGGCTATTGTGAGGAGGAGAAACGCTTTGTTGTTTTTTCATCGAGCCACGGAGGACCTTAAGGCCCAGGGCTTTGGGACTATTCACGAGCAACCGAGTGGAAGTCCCATTTTGTTGCATCGACAGCCAGCCACGCTTCGCTTAACATTTTTCCGTTTTCTTTCATCGCTGTAATCCGATTCTTCGTCGATCCTTATTTTCAACTGATTCGGTCGTTAGCGAATTTTGCGATCGAGGAATTCTCTCCATTGAAAAATAAACATTCGATCAGGATAATTTCCCAAGTTTCTCTAATTATTTGTTGGCTCGTGTCCCTTCGACAGCATTCTGTTTTTTCAGGTCTCCCAATTAATTTATAACGATCGCAAGTTCACTGAAAGCAATTTTTGAATGCGAATCAAAAGAAGAAAGTAACCGAACGCATCCGACAAACGGCGGGATCATTTTCTCGGCATTTCCGTAATACCGGGCAGGTGTTTCTGGAAAGACTGGCGCATCTGATTCCTGCAACAGCTGGTTCATCAAATTCAATTCCCGCAGTAATTGTTGCCTTATAATTTTATCGTGGAAAAGAGTGTTCTCGCTACTCATCCGCTATCAGAGAACGATGATCGATGCGATACACCTGTAATTACAACGGAGTGAAACTATTATTGCATGGAAATTATTAATCGTTTTCTATGGCCGAGTCAAACTCGATAGCATCTGGCCAGCCTCTTCGCGGTGTGTATTCCGCAATTTTAATTCCGTCTTAATTAGCTTTAATTCGCTACGATTGCGATGCTACGACTTACGGTTTAGTCAATCTATAATAGTAGAGCCTCGTGGCCATTAATATGTTGCGGGAGCTGAGTACAAAATTTACTGGATCTCCTATCTTGAATTTTTGATCTTACAGACGAGAGGAGCTTTTACTTTCGAACACACGTCCCGCAGATTTATAGATATTAGGTGTATTCGCGCATATCGCTATCCATTATTCATTCGACAAATTACGCCCGCGCGTTCTCTTAGCGATCTTCCAGTAGCAATAAACTTTCTAACGAGATAATCCGGCCATCAATTAAACCATCCTTTACGTAATACATCCTCATCAGTCGAACACAATGCTAAACACCAATCCTATCCCTCGGCTGCCTTGGGTTTCGTGTTCCGCGCCGTAAAATATCATACTAAACACACGAAGCTGCAACGGCGCGGAGGGGAACGGGAGGAGGGGGGGCTCGTTTAGAAATTTATAAGCCGTTTAATTACCGTTGATCGTCGGTGTCAAACGCACAGTGGCCAGCACCCGTAGCCCGGCAGCGTTTACCCGGGCACCGGCAGCAGTCCCACGATTTCTACACGAAGTTTCAATATATCGGTCGCGATGATAACGTTTTATGCGCGCCGTAAATCATCCGGTATCTAAGTGGCTGAAGTTGGTGATCCACGAAGAATGCTTGGTTCCGGGCGGAGCATTAATGAATTTCCATAATGGCACGATAACACTGTGCACAGTGGGGCATTAATACGCACTCGTGAGATCTTTACGGCCGTTTTACGCTTCTCGTAAAGTTCGCCCGCGTACAATTTGTCCTTCTTCCTTCGGATGGATCAGCCCGCGATCCTGCGACCCCCTGATCCCTCGAAACGGCTGGCCGAGGCTTCCTGTCGTCGACCGGGCTCGCCAAACCTGTAAAAATAGAATTTTTCTTGTAGCGAGATCGCTCTGTTCCGAGGAAATTACAATTCTTGGTTACACAGGTCCGACAGGGCTCAAACAAACGTGTATCTTGGCGTGAGTTAGCTAATTTAGTTGCGTGATCGAGTTATCCCTTTTCCTCCCCTCAGCGGAGCAGATCTTATCCTTATCTTCCAACCCCAACAATAAACGTAAGAAAGTAGAAAAAGCACTCCAAAAATATAGCCTTCCAAAAATATAATTTTGAGATTTCACCATAGAAAAACGAGTCTACAATGTTTAGTGAATTAAATTGTGTACCAAGGAAAGGGGAAGAGAAATGGTGGCCAGGCGTCTCTGTCTAAACCGGAAGTCCTCGAGTAACGATCAGCGTCTCGCACAAACAATTACCCGTATGACGTTGAATAAAAATTGGTAAAAATTTCGGGGAGGAAGAGGGTAATACTTATTACGCTGTAACGACCACGGTGGACCGTATGCTGGAGTCGGGGACTAAGAAAAAGAGGAGAGACGGTCAGCAGAGGTCGAAACAGCGCGACTTACGCGCAACGCGTTTAACGACCACCGATAAAACCGTCCTCGACACTGAGACGACACGTGACGAGAGTCTCGTGGAGCGGCTGAGGCGTTGGATCACGGGCCGGATGGCCGATCACCGCGGTCGATAAGAAATCGCTCGGAAAATTGGCTTATTCCGATCGAACGGCCCCACCGTCTCTCTCTCTAATGCTGACAAACGACTCTGTCGGAAGTGCCGAAATACCTGCGCATACCGGCCCGCAAAGTGGCTGTGTTGCTCGATACATCGGCAGACGAGCACCCGACGATCTTCCGCGAATCGATTATGGTTGCCGTTTAACCCTCCTCCATCCCTCATTTTTGTTGCTAACGCTCTGCGTGCCACTCGGTCACAGAGTGACTAGTGAATGAATTCGTATTGGACGAAAAAATAATATTTATCGTGCCTCTTCGTGTTAAAATTTAAAAGTTATTGTCGGTCGATTTTATTTCGTCGCGCAAACGTTGCGCGCGTAGCTCGGCCTTCGATTTTTTCGTCGGCCGGCCAGAAAAACCGGTGAAAAATATGGTTAATCGATATCTGGTACGATGATCAGCGTATAATTGATCACGATAATTATCGGTAATCGCGAAGAAAATCGAGGAGGAGCAGCAACCGGGCAAGAAGAAAAAAACAGAGGAACTGCAGCGCCACGATTAATCTGTAATCAAGATAGCGGTGTAACTTGTAATCACGCGTTACTCTTAATGCCGCGAGTAAACCGTTTTCGTGCGATCCTCGTTCGGAAGAGGAGGCAGACGCCAGCTGCCTCTGGCTAAAAACATCACCGCTGATTTATGCATGAATTTACTATCAACAGGCATCTTATTAATACACAAGACGATCCTATAGTTTACAAACGATCGCTAACTGTTCCCAGAAGCGACACGCGAAAATAAGTTCACGACTCCTCGAATATATTGTCGTGGTCGTTAAAAATTACCGGTTAAAATAAATTTCCAAATTGTATCCTCTTTACTCGCGTACACTTTTAACTTGATGGCCGTTCATTTTCACTCAACTTTCACTCGTTTATTTAATCGCAGAAACGACCTCTTATCTGTCTTCTCTTATCTTTAGCTGTCGAATTTGAATCGATTAATTTCTCCTTTTTTCGCATTTCTGTTCAAGACAGTAATTTTCTTATCTTTTTTCGCTTAACTTTAGCTAACGAATCCATTGTTTTTCATTCTGGTTTTCGCTGGAATTAATCCTCTGTTCCGATTTACTTTCGCTCCAAAAGCGTTCGCCGACCCCCGCAACCGCGAATTAAACATGATTGGCCCCGCTGAAGGTAAACATCGGTCCCGTCGGGCCAGTCACAGTCGAGATCGGCCGAGATCGATTCTCGGGCATCGTCGATTCGAAAGTTTGACCCAGGAACCATTTCCCGACTCTAGGACGAGTGTATTTTTGGAAACGCGGCACTGTTCCAAGCCCAAGATCTCACAAGGTGTCGTCACACCTGCGCTGCGGCTCGCGGAAAATCCAATTTTCAGCTCCGAGTAGACGCATTTAGATTTATAAATACTGGACTGGCCGGCGGCCAGTCAACAGCTAGAATTATCAACGGGCCATCATCGGCGGTCATTGAGATCGCTGATCGCGTTAGGGGATGATGCAACGCGCCCTCGAATGAAATTCGAAAAACATTCAGCGAAACTGTTCACGCTAAAATTCTTGAAATGACACAAAATAATGGTATTACTAGACTGCGGATTTTATGCATTTATAACAAAAATGGGTACGTACAATTTAAAACAGTGGAGGTATTAAAAAGATTTAAGGCTACCAGTGTATTCGTTTCACTTTAATAAGATAATTAAAAGAAGAGTGAAATTTTTATTTGGCTCCTGCGTCTTCCAAGGAATGCGAACATATTTTATTTTGCATAAAGATCCGCAGTCTAGTTGTTACTTTTTAAAGAAGAACAAACAAAGAATTCCGGTGTGAATAAATTTGCACTGGCTTATGATTTTTTCGTTTTCACTGTATCAAATGAAGTAATTGGGCTCTTTTTTGGTGATCATCAATTTTGGAAAAATCCTGCCACATGATGGGTGGACTTTAAGTTCCGCCAGTGTGCAGATGGTAGTGCAAATTTCAATCGTGCGTTACACAGATACGCAGTGCCATTAAACCTGTTGCGGTTACTGCAAGGTTTCGGGAGCTCCTGGAATAGCTTTATCGTGTCTCGTCTCGGACCGTGCAGTTTCCACCACGAGATAACACTATCTGCCGAGTCCGTAAGATAATCTTATTGTTGGCGTATATCTAACTATTGTTCCGCTAGGTAGTTTACGTGAATCTTTGATACATGCATGACTCGGCTTGCCGAGCCATTTTGTACGGTGAACTGTCGCCTCGCGATAACGTGACTCGCGTTCTCTCGACTTTCTGTCGCAGTGAATGACGATTTATGACAGCTATACAAAATGCTATGCCTCTCAAACTAGTTCCGTTTTATTTGTTTAAATAAACTTTCTTGGGAGACCGTTAATAATTCGGTGACGTTTATTCGCTCGCGTAGTTACAGTGTCGTGAGGTCATTCAGAATTTTCTAGAATAGTTGAGTAACAATTTTTATCAGATTATCAATTTAATCTTTCATGCGCTTCTTAGGTCTAGTAAATATGAAAAAGATATTTCGCCAAGTGTTTTCGAGTGTGCCAATGTCGGACGTTGAGCAAACATTATGCTCGATAAGGAATCGGCGCAAGACCGGCGTTTAATCCGCGCGGATTCGGGGCGAACGATTTTAAAGGATCCACAAAAGTTCCGTTGTTCCACGCAATATTTACAGTTTAAGAGATATTTGAGATAGAAACGCGGGGAACGAGCTGCTGGCGGCGTCCAGCGAGCGGCAATCCCCGAAAGCTTTGGCCAAAATAAAGTCTGCGCGCAAATTGGATGGGAATAGAGGCCGCGCGCAGTTTTGTGCAAACATTCGCCGGTTTACTTTCCTTCTCGTAACACGTATCAAATGATATTCGAAACAAATTCCGGGGCGTCTATTTTCCGGCAGATTAAATTCGGTTTTCGATACCGTTTTAACGATCCCGATCGGCAAACGGAACCGATTTTCAGCGCCGGCACTTCATAAGCGTACCGAATATTCCTGCTGCCGCTGTGTTTTCGATCTCTTTCGTGTGTTTCGATTCGCGAACGATCCCGCGTGCAGAATTCTCGATTATAAATCGCAGACTGGTGCACGACGGGAAGGTTTCGTGCCTGGTCGCCCCGGCTTCCGTGATACGCGTTCGAAGAAGAACCTGTTCGAGAAGCGACCGGGCGACGTAATTAAAGCGCGATTAAAAAAAGATCCAGCCGGGAAGGAAAGAAAGAAGAAGAAGGAAGTAGGTGGGAGCCGCTAAAGTGTCCCGTGGCAAAGTAAATACCTGCCTCTCGCGGAGCGGACGCTTTTACAGAGGCCAGGAACTCTCCGGCGCTGGAATTCCATTTTGTCGGTAAGGTGTCCCCACACGGACCCGATCAAGCTACATTTTTATGAAACTCGTAAATGAAGCCGATGCTCGCGTCCTGTGCCGGTTTTATCTTTCAATTCGATGAACGTTACGACCTCGGAATCGCTTCAGTGACCGCTTGCGCGCGCAACCGCTCGCGTCGGGAAAGTGGGCTAAATACAAAAAAGAGGAAGAACTCACTAGGAACAATGAGACATATTTCCTGAATGCAACTAGAAGAACAACAATCGCGAGGTACTGGAGATTCTTTAAGTTTCCTTTGTCCCTTAAAACGATTTATGAGAGCGGATTGCCCCCTGGGGCACTGTCCCGGCTCCCTCAAAATCACGATCTGCCAAACCACGCCCATTCGAACCCTCCTCAAATAAAGACTATACACGATGTATAATTCTCCTTGCAACTAACAAAATCAAGATCCTCGACATCATTTGCTGTTGCACTGTCCCTGGGGGCAAACCAGTGCTCATCGCCCGTACTATAAACTCCAGACCACGATTACCAAGAACGAGATTACGCTTTCGTCAAAGTGCACCAGTGGCATCGTATTTTCATAGAAAAAATTTTGAAGACCCACTGAATTCTCACGGAAGGTGCGTCCTCCTCCGTGAAATTGCGGATTCCTCGGATCAAGGAACAGTCGGAGGGATTAGCGAAGGTGCGCGAAAAGCGAGGTGGAATATTTCTGCGAACAGCAGGTGTGTCGAGGGTGGGCGTCGGTGGGAGTATCGGTCCCACGGTGTAGCCCGAAGCTTTCCTTTAGCATCGTAGACTGCAGGATTCATTCGTGAAGGGTTCTCTCTCGCTAACGGACGTCGTTGTCGCCGTGGCCGTCGCCGTTAATTCCGCGTTACGGTGTGCGGGACCGCCGACGTACACGCTCGCCGTCGCGTCGGTCACAGGCGACCGGCGCGTACATAATACATCCATACGTGCATGTACGCACACGCATGCACGCGTACACGTGGGAGAGCCGGACACGCCAGATGCGGCGCGCCCACGCGGTGAAAGTCGCGGTAATTGATTCCGTGCTCTTAAGACATCTCGGACGGAGATCCTGCGGCGAGATTAAGCGGCGAGGAGAGGATCGCCTGAGAACACCGTTCGTCGCTCGATAGAAATCTAATGGGGAGGGATATATATTCGTGCGACCGTTATGCGGCCGGGCCCTCGCTGGAAAAACGAGCCCCGGGGGACAGTACCGCCACCGCGACAGGAAAAACTTGCGGCCCTGCTCTCTCAACCCATTCCTCACCGCCCGGTATTTAATGGATTTTAAACGCTCCGAATGCGAACGCGTTGAATTTTCCTTCTGTTTCGAATCACGCCAACCCAGGTCTCGTTCTATCAATAAATTATATCATCGTTTAAGTCCCATTTTACCATTCAGCTTTGTCCTCAAGACATTTAACGTATCTTTACCGTGTATTATATTTTTTCGCTTGAAACAGTAAATGTCTGCCACGTTTGAGCAATCGGTGTCAAGTTTTCCGAATTTAACGGATTAAATAAACCGCGCCGCGCCGATGAGGATAGAACCGGGTCGAGTGTCCAGCCGAATGAAAAATCAGATGAAAGCGACTAATTGTTAAAGAACAAGCCCGGTACTATGAGTTTTTTTGTCGAGACTCCACGGACTGAATTCCAATCATCGTATTTTCATTCCTCCGCACACTTCACGAAGTCGAGTGGCAGGGTCTCGAGGGATCGGGACTCCCCACTTGAGAAGCCTCTTCTTTATTTTTTCTAATAACGATGAGTCAACCGTGACCACCAACCAACCCACCGGCGAGAATACGAGAATCGTGGTAACAAAATGAACAGAGAAAAGAACGGAGGCGATTGAGGGCGGGAAAAAGACGCACAATGCCGTTACCTGTTTATTCTGATCCACATTGATGCGCATTGATTTCACGAACAAAAACCTTGCTCATCTTCCGTGGCCGGCGAAATTCGGGCCACTTTCTTTTCAGAGGAAGCTGCTACAGAGAAGTATTGATCGAACTTTTTGTAAGTTATCCAGGAAATTAATTTCGATAAGAACGGCAGCACACGTTTCGCATTTGATCGTTTGGGGAACTAGTTTTTAGAAGACGTTTGAATGTCCAGGATGTCCAGAGGTGTCCGAGGGACGATTTCGCGTGGCTGTTTCCGCGTTCGCGTAAAATAACAGCATCGACGATAATCGAGACGGTAATTTGACGCGCGCCATCGCCGTGTGTACACGGTGAATATATTACGTCCAATAAATTTGACAGTAGGAGTGCCGAAAGAGTGGATTGAATGTGGCCGGGACGGGGATGCGCTTGCACTTGCACCCACCCCGGACTATTCCACAATAGACACCAAATGTCGCGTTCAAAATTGAAAGCTAAAACGCGTTAACAACATTCCGGCCATCTGAATCGATTTCGTAACGGCGGCAACGAAACGCGCGTTACAAACACTAGAGGAGAACGTAAATTTCGCGTGTCGCCCGGCCACCGACGTGGATCCAGGCTGTTTCGGCCTGGGAAATCTGATCGAGCACGTTTCCGAGCCATATATGAGCTACGATCGTATCTATTACTATGCAGCGTGAGTCATTGAAGTCGCTATGCGCCCGTTTTCTGTCCCAGTCGAAGAAAGATAGCCGAAAAACTGCAGTCGATTCCCGGTTCTCACCTGCGCACTGGAAAACCAGCATCGAGACGTAGTACTTTATTTTTAACTAAACCCGTTGCGACTGAAAACTTTACTTCTGTTTGGAACAATTACCGGGACCGGGTAAATAAAGAGACAACGATGTATAGCGTTGACAATTTCAGACTAGCCCTTTATTTCCTCATAGTGTCTATGTTACGACAGTACCATCTAGGTCTCGGAAGGAAATAGCTTTTTGAAAAGTCCTCGCAAGAGTTAAACGAATGAATTCGTATAAACGAAATCGTTGAAACATGCATCGATTTCGGCTCGCCATTCGGTGCACGGAAGTTCGACTGTATTAAGGGATGAATAATTGATGAGCCACTCAAAAATAGAGCGTTGTTCGTACTGGTCGATCCATTCTCTACGGATTTAATTAGAGCGCATTTTCAAATTACCATCGAAGCCGGGCCGCGACACTGAATACGCGACGATTTATTAAATTTTTGTATCCTTGATCGAAGGCGCCAAATTCGAGCGTGATTTAAAGCACGATGCATCGGCTACAATTTAGTCAATCCAATATTCGCGGGCCCATATAATGACTTTACCAATTATGCCATTCATTCCAGTATCGTTGATTAGGCGGTTCTTTAATAAATAAACCTTCTCGGCGAGTTTTTGATTTTTGTACGACAAACTTTGACAACAGACCTATATCGAAAAATATGTTTATAAAATGCATAAATAGATTTGATTAAAATAAGTAGGTAAAATATAAATCAGTGCTAAGATAAGAAAATAATTTCCCGCTCGCAAACTGACGCGGAACATCCTCTTCGAGGATGACCTCGCAGCATAAGGAGCAAGAGGTCCTCGAAAATTCTTTTTACACGGTGTCCCAGAGCGAGAGCCCCTTCGTCCCAGTTCGGATCGTTAACCGGGGATAATGATGATTCGATTACGGGCATCGCGCATAATTCAATAACGATCCAGCGCGCGGCGGTTTAGGCATAACGCCGCTGCGACGCGACGCCATCGTCAGCCAGACCACGCCAGGCCAGGCCGGGCCAAGCTCGGCCGGCCATGACGATGACACTCGTCCCGTGTAATCGGTCATTACGGCCGATGACGTGCGTTTTGCGTGAGACTGCGACCACCGCGTTAACTTTGTTAACGTTCGAACGAGATTCCCGTTGCATTAGTGGCTGATGGACTGCCCAGGCTGGCCACGCGCATTAATCTTGCCTTCGCTCGGCATCGCCACCGGATTCGAGCACCGAAGAGCCACACGGAAATCCATTGTCCCTTCGAGGGACATTTGACGTCCCAGCAACCCTTGCGTAGACGACCGTCTCTGTCACCTCAGATTTCAGATCTCTCAAACTGGGGAATAAGGACTGAGACCTTGGGATCGGGGAGTCTAGGGTCTAGGAGACTAGGGGCTTGGGGGCTAGAGATACTAGGGGATCTAGGGGGCCATAGAGACTAGGGTCCAGGGGACTGGGGATATTAGGATCTAGAGGGCTAGGAACACTATCGAGACTAGAGTCTAGGGGTATAGGGGGCTGCCAGCTCCAGAGTGACTGACAATTTTTGCTGGTGCTGCTCTATTTCTATAGTTGTATCGCAGGATTTCCTTGCGATAGTCTGAAGCTCTATCAATACTATTGAACTTATTTCACTGATTAATGCAAAAATTGTATTCTTTACGAAGCTCCATGATACTTCCATTTTAACACTAGACTTTCTATTTGTTGCAGGTAAGGAGATCATCCATCCACAAACATATTTCTCCGCAGAAAGTGGCAAGTTTCATTACCGAGTGAGTAAACTTGCCAGTGCTTCGAGACACGTTCAACAATTACCTTAATCTTCGATCACAATCTCAGAAACTGCTTACAAGTCCATCAGAAAATAATATTAAAAACAAACAGATGAGCCCATACTACTTCCTGATATTAATAAAATTTAGATGCATGAGGAAACTAAGTTCGCGAGTTCGGAAACTTCTTTATTGAAACATAAGCTCGTGAATTAAAGATTACGTTCGAGAAACGGTCCATTCTTTGCCGTGGTGGGGAAAGATTATTCATGACCGACGGTAAAAAAGCGTCGTCAAACTATTTATTATATTTTTCGCATATTAGAAATAAAACACGGCTCGCGGGAGCGTAATAAATAATGTTGACATTTACATTTTCTTTACTGTCTGTTTGTGCTTGTTAAATACTATAAGTAATCCAACTCTCGAGGTGGCTATTAATCTTTCGCACGCAAAAAGGTAGATGAGGTCCGGCCGAGTTGATCTGTACGTTACTTTTACTTCACAAAGAAACTAGTCCCATTACACGATACCTTCCTCGTTCGCCCCGATCATTTTTGCGACAATTATTCTCCATTCTTCCATTTGCGAGATCATTATTGAGTCATTTGTTCAGGATAACGGGGATATTTCAGGGGAACAGTTATTGGCGTAATCTGTACGCGTCCTGAAACTGGAGGAAGCGGTGTTACGTGTGCATGTAACACGGCCGAGCATGCTCTCGAGCAACTTTGTGCCCCTGCACACTGCAATTTACTCTTTTAACTGCTAGGAAATGCAGTCTAATAGTCGAACCTGTTGCCGAGATCCTTTAATACATTATCGCGCGGATGATAATAAAATTAAGATAAACGGCGTGTAAAGGAAGACGCCTCGCAAATAAATTTGTTTCGCGTCCCAGTGAAAACATTAGCTTCATCCAATTAGTTTCTTACTATTTTTCTCCAGTGGTTTGCAGTCTCGTCTAAATGGAGGATTAAAAATAGCGACGGTATAGAAGTTGTAATTCAGTTACAAACGAGTCATTTTGATCCGGTCTGTCGTTTCACTATTCCAGCGGAAGTTCCGTCCATAGATTTAAACTTTCTCGTGACACCGATCATAAATATCGCAAATATACGTGACATTTAACGGTGCAGCTGTAAATTACATTATTGATAACGATATCCAACTGGCTAGACGTCTGTTCAGCCTTTGATCTTTCTCTTCTATCCATATGGACCATATTGTCGGCATTATTTATATCCCGCGCGTGATTTATCGACCTGTCGTTTGTACGTTTCACGACGCAAGTTTGAATAACTTTGAATGTCTTTGTCTTCTATGGATTTCAGTGAAGGGACACAATGGTAGCAAAACAGAGAGCAAGTAATGACAATTGAAATATTGCCGGAATTTTAAAAGAAGAATTGCAAAAATCAACCGGTCGGTGATGGTAATCCGTTTCGTATTTAGAACGCGAGATAAAATAATGATGTCCATTTATATTGTTATTTATAGCGAATCGAAATCGTTGACAATAATATAATACGATATGCTACAAGATTTGATTATATCTAGTGCAAGTCCATTCTGTTCGCAATCTATTAAAACCAATAAGTAAAGAAAACAATTAAATTATTTCTTCATTTTCCTGGGTTACCCGTGAAAGTAGTTATTTTTATGTCGCAATATTAATAACCTTTTGATGTTAAACTTATCCGATGCACCAGTGAACCGTAAAAGGTTACGGAAAAAGGATAAACGAAAATGTGAAAGGTTGAAGTCGACTGACAAAGATTAGATGCTCTAAAGTTTGCTGTCTGAAATTCATTTCAGCTAATTTTAGCAACGAAACTCTAGCAACTTTCCCATTGTATTGCACCCTGCACTTTCACCCTTCTATATGTATTTTTAGCCGTGTCCACTCCGTTCCAGGGACATATATTATTGGCCAGAGACAAACTGCATTGTAAGCTTCACTATCTCGAACTTCTGATACTAAAAATGTCAAAAGAATGAAATTACTTCTATAAAACCTTAGAAACACTGCTAACGAGGAAAACCGTTCATTCCCACTAAACCAAACTAAATGAGACTAGCTAACTACCTAAGATCGTTAGTGAGCACATTCTAGAAAGCCCTAAGGCTGCATTTACATCAGGAAAACATTCCGCAATCGAAATAAAACAGACCATTCGTTCTCTTAAACTGGAAAGGAATTAATGGTAGACAAGGACAACAACACAAGACATCCTAGACTATCTCCATTGTATAAGGAGTACAATATTGTAAAAGTGTTAACTAGACAGCGAATTTTATGCATTTATGACAAGAATGAGGAGGTGTAATTTGAAACAGTAGCAACGTTAGAATAATTTAAAAATACTGTTATATTAGTTTCAATCTATTAATCATGTTAACAAAAAAAATAAATTTCTATGTCACTCCAGTTTATCAGATAGAAGATTTTTATTTTGCATGAAGATCCGCTGTCTGGCGATAACACTGACCTTCTTAGATATTCTCGTACAATCATTGTCGTGAATGACGTAGGAAGAGGAAAAAAAATAGAGGGCCTAATTTCCATGAAACTATAAAGCAAGAGAAGACTGTGCGAGGCAGATCCTGAAACCACGAGAACGTGTCCCAGGCTCTAACGAACGCCGGGTAGCGACTTACGTTCACCTCGGCAACGAAACCGTAAATCGATAACAGCCGTCCTAGGCACCAGTTACATAATATCGAGCCGAGGCACGGGCACAGTATCCATTAATTAATTGGCATTATGCGCAAGATAGCGCACCGTCTCCCTTCGTCTCGCTGGCTCCTTTCTAGGGCTTTTTCCCTTCCCCTAGTCTGTCTGCTCCCACCCTTGGTCCAGTGTCTCCTCTCCTCTTCTCCCACCTCACTCTCTCTCCCCTCCATGCGTTTCTCTACCCCTTTCGTGCGTCTACACCATCTCTCTCCCTCTCCTCTCTCATTCTATCTCTGTTAGTCTCCGTATCTCTGTCGCGCGCCGAACCACTTTCCCTCCCTGACGTCCATTAGAATATTAATGCGAATTGATGCACACGTGTCATTACCGTAATGAGTTGGTTGGTGCTGTCCATGGGTGTACAAAGTGTCGTCTGAAAAGCAATCACGAAATTGCGGGTGTCTCTCCGTGCCATTCCTCTCTCCCTGACTCTCTCTCTCACTCTCTCTCCACACCCCCCCCTCTCTCTCTCTCTCTCGCCCTGCTTCTCTCACCATCGTTCTCGAGCGTTCTCCTCCACCCCAGGAACGAAAGCCGTTTCTCTTTCAGTCCGCAGCTCCCGGAGAATTTAAGTAACCGTGCGCCAGGTTGCCAGACAAGGTGTCCTCGCTACCTGGACCCTGGTCCTTGCCACCAAAAAGATTGCTGGTCCCCAGGACACCAGTAAACGGGACCCTAAAATCCCAACACGAAGGGAAATCCAGCAGCCCCCAAACACCTAAGACCTTTTTGCTAGAAAGGTCGATCGGTACAGGACTTAGCAGCCATGACGAGACAATATTGGTTTACGAGGACTTTATTGTCTTAATCCTCTGCTCGTTGCCGTACTACGCCATTCAGCCATGCTGTTTTATGGACGATTAAAGGATGCCGGTTCTACCAACGCTTTTTCTTTCTGCACTTTGGCTGTTGAACCCTTGACCAGGATGTTTCTAAATAATAAAACCACGTTCTTCAATTCTTCTCGCGTCTCTTTGCAATTGCACTTATCTATCTTTATCATAAAATCAGTCCGGTTATCATTCGATTTAATTCTGAGGGAGTCTATGCAAAATGAAAATTGTCTGTATCGATTGCAAGAAATAGAAACTAAATTGACTGATATTTCTTCCCTTGATGATTTTAATAGAGAACAAATCATAAATTTAAATCTTCAATTTTTTTAATTTTACAACAATTTTGTATTTCATCAACTCATGATAAGACACGAATAAAAGGATGTGTTCAGTCATTTCCCACAGAAAGACCTCTAGAACTTGGACAATTACCAAATAAAATGCATAAAACCCATTTGACTATCAACGGTCCATTTAACTGGTTAAAGACCGGCGAGTTTCTCGACTCACGCAAAACGTAGAAAGAAAAGAAAAGGCCTTGTCGTTCTCTGTACAAAGTATGCAAAATCATGGATCGCAATCATGGTCCGGCACTTTCCAGGATTAGCCAGCGGGTAGGTACGGTCGGAAAAATCGAAAATCGCGACGTCGACGAGGGTCGTTCATCGAAAGATGTCCTCGGCGACGAGACGAGCCGTCGAGCGATCGTTAGAGAGTACTGGTCCACGGGTATATACGATCGTATCGGCGGCTAATGGACGTACAATTAACGTGCCGCGCATCTGCGATTGGATCTCCGTCAAACGGCGATAAATTAAGTTAATTAGCTCGTTACACGTATCACCCGGTGGCTCTGGGAACGGTTTGACGAATGTGACGCTCGTTAATCGTCCGCTGACTCGCCTCGCCTCGCTCGCTCGCTCGATTTCCTTCGGCCAAGAGCCTGGCTTTCGTCATCCAACATCCTCGACTTCTTCAAGGCTGGACACTCCGCCATTCAGTCCTCGGTGAAACGCTCCTTTCCACCTCGATGGACTTTCCTCCGGACGGAATACGCTCGCGTACCTCGTGAATGAAACTTTTTTTATCCCCCCCGTCACCGATCGCTGGTTTTGCAAGCTACGGTAGACAGTTATCTTTTTTTCGGGACTCGCGATTGAGATATTCTTGTCGCCATTTGTTTCGGTAACCGGTCTCGCAATTTTTTATCCGACTGTTTGCAGCTCTTTCAGAGCGTGTCCAAAAAAGTGTCCGAGAGAACGTTCGGTCGGATGGAATTTGGAATTTTTATAGCTGGAATTAGACACGACGTTTACGTGACCCGTCAAAATGACGGGTTCTAATATTCTTAATTTGCGATTATTAAGAATGTAAAGATGCTTCCCCGAGGAATTACATACCAAGTTCGTTTCTTTGGATATATGTATATTATTGAGAAAATGGCCAATTGTTATGTTCATAAAATAATTGTGAAATAGTTATTTCTAGATCTCCGTAAACCTAGTGTAAAATTTCATCAAAATTTTATTATGCATTTTATTGCACTTCGTGCAGTTTGTGAACACTGGAATTAAGATCGAGTTTTTTTGACGCGACGTTGCTGTGACGTCGTCGGCGGTTAAGGCATCAGCAACGAAGCAAACGTTTCGTAATTGGTTTACGAATGTCACATGTGTCCGTTTCGATGAAACCAGGTGATCGTGATTAACGATACAGGCAATTCTCCGCGGTAGTTCGTTGAGAATAAAAATTTATGATGTGTAACTTTCTTATCAGTTTGATTATTCGATAATCTCTGGTCTAGATCTGAAAGTTAATCCTCTCGCCCTCGTGGTATTGAGTGAAACGAATTTGGCCAAGCTCCAGGAGACCCGAGCTATCGCGATGTAAAGAACTGTACGTTCAATTATTTCGCACGTGAAAGAATTCCCGTAATGATACAAACTTTTACAATTACAATGAAATTACTGGTGGGGCTACCGGTTTACTTTCTCGGCGACCGTGTAGTAAATAACAAAAAAAGAATTTCAAATATCACGGTGCAATTTATTCAGGATTCCAATATCAGAGCGCCAGAACTTTTGTTCGAACGAAACACTGACAGTGACGCTCTCGACACGAGGGAGCGTTTACAATGGACCTACTATGCACGATCAATAAATGCTACGAGTATAGACCCCATTAATATTTCGTTTCATCTGCTCCTGCGAGTAATGTGGACAATAGTTGCGCATAAGGCACCGGCTAATGGCCGACGGTGTAAATAAATTTGCGAGATGCCCCTCTAACAATTTGTCCTAATATATAATAGAACCTCAAAATCATATATCTGTGTACTAATTTTTATTTTAGATTGTATAGCCTTGAGAAACAAATTTATCAATTTTTCATCACCTTCGTTGTTTCCGCTTCTTCACGGAATTAAAAAGTCTACGCTTTGGATACTGTAATGTTTCTTTGAAACGTGCCATTATAAATAACACACAACTTATTGATTTAAACCATACAGCAAAAAGAGCTAAAATATAACCATTTCATTTTGTGTAAAAAGACTGCGCATCAAGATTAAAATAATAGGTCATCAAGACTTCAATAACAACTGGTAATTCACGAATATCGCAAAATGGTTGAGTCTGACAAAGACAGTTGGCGACAGAATACAGAGAAGCGAGAGAGTAGAACGGGTCTGGCAGTCTATTATACAAGTTACTGGGTTCTATAGCGAGCTGTATACCTCGAGCACATCCTATTTGATTAACGGGCGCGAGAAAAATAAGCAAAAAAAAAATAAGAATGGCTCGAGCTCGGGAAATGGTACGACCTTACGCGCGGCCCGCTTAATGGTTAATAATTATCCGGCGCAGGCTGGGGAGCACGTAACGATGTTTATCTTCAGACCCATTCCGCTTCGAACTTCTATTACTAAATAAAAGATCCTTTCACCTCGATAACGCGAGTAGCTCGTCGCGAGCTCTCCAGGCTGCGCGCCGCACCAGCTCGGCTCGCGACTCGTTGCTCTGCCTCGGAAATTATCGAGCGTGTCCGTAAAATCCTACGATTGCCCGTCGTTAATGAGTAATTAGCGCTCGAGCGGCAATTAGCGCGACTGCCGGGGATGCAGTCGAGAGAGGAGGGGAGGAGGAGAGCAGTCGAAAAATATTCCGAAAAATAGGTGGTCGAAGGCCGAGAGTCTGCAACGGAGAGAACGAACGAGAGCGAAAGAGTTCGAGGGAGAGAGAGATAGAGAGAGAGAGAGAAACGGTTGTGTGCTTCGTCGTAATTAGTCGGAATCGGCGGATTAAAAAAAAAGAGAAGAAACAAAAGGAGAACGAGATGAAAGAGAAGCGGGGGCGGAAGAACAAGAGAGCAGAGCGCGCGCGTTCTTGTTTATACGGCCGAGAACTCGGGTCTTGGCTAGCTGGAGCGCGCGCGAGCGCGGCCCAGCAACATCGGCCGAAATTTTAATTAATCCGGAGAGCTTATTAGTTCGAGTGCCGACAAGGACGGCCGGGATCGAGGAGGGGCTCAGAACAATTTCCAAGTTGAGCGAGGTGAGGGGGATGAAAACGCACGGGCCGAGAGGGGGTGGCGACTACTGCGTTTTCCACGGAACAACGGGCCGGAGGAAGAGCTCTCTCCCTCTCTCTCTCTCTCTCTCTCTCTCTCTCTCCCTCTCTCTCTCTCTCTCTCTCTCTCTCTCTCTCTCTCTCTCTCCCGCTCTTTCTCTCCGCGGGCGGGTGAAAAAAGACCTGCTGCCACGCTGGAAAAGCGACGCGATACGAAACAGACAAGCCCGATAAGCCTCGTGTTTCCATTGCCCGCTAACTTTCGAGCACCTTGCCGAGTTCTTCACCGGATAACCGGGGCCTTTTGCTTCCTGCGCCGCGGTCATGCGTGAGCCTCCAGTCTTCCAAATTACTACCCCTGGAATACATATATTCGATCGAAATCGCCAGTGTAATTGTTGAAAACACTGACGAGAAATGAGAAAGAGTTCTAATTTGTTACCGCAGCTGTGAAGACAGCAATAGAGAAAGGGGTTGATAATCCTCGCACAATCTTTCAGTGCAACAGACTGCAACCTGCCAGCAACACTGTCGCCTCGCGAACCGACAAATCGCAGCAATTAATTCCACTGCAGTTCCGAATGACGCTATCATCGTTCGAGATTCTCACCCCTGTGCTACGTCCCCCGAAGCTTGTCCCCTTCTGCCGAATTTTCCACGGGCCTTTGAATGACATTTCAATCCAGGATTGAATATCGCAGCTGCCATTGCTAATGCTCTATTATTTCCTGTTTCGCAAGCGAACGGCTACAGGATGCGCGAATGCACCCTCGGCGTTGCACGCGTACCAGCCTCCATTCCTCATCCTCCTCTCGCCTCGGAACCTCATCCCACCTAGCACTCTCAATTTCCTCGACTTCCTTTGTCCCTTTTTCTTGTTGCTTTGCCTTTTACCGTTGCCTCTTCGCCTCTATTTACTGTCCCTTTCATTCCTCCGCGATTTAACTACTCGAGATCTGAAGGAAACCGTCGATACTCGAGGATTGGGGTGGGGCGACCACCCTTGCAACAATTGTTACCGTCGAGCTTTATTTCTCGCACGCGGAACAATCGCACTTCTACTTCCCCGGAACGGGACGCTGTCATTTATCTCCGTTTCTCGAAAAACCGACGGCTTGACAATCAATATTTTCCCGCTTACCAACCCTTAAATCACCTTTAACAATTTTGTACGCGGGAGCATCGAAACTTTTACGGTTTTCAAGCAAAAGGAAATTAAATTATTATTTGTCCTTGCAAGAATACAGCGAGTCTGCGACAAAACAAAAATTTTAGATTAAATAAATTAGTTGATAATTAGACTGTGGATTTTTAGGCAAAATGAAAGTCGACTACCTGAATCGCAACAAACTGAAATGAAATATAATAATATTTCCGTCATAAATCCGTAACATTCGCTGTCTACGTGTTACGAGTTCAGGCACAGCAACAAAGTGAAAAGAGGCACCGCAGCAAACCGTTTTACCATCCCTGTTTCGCCTCTTCTCCGCAATCGTGTACAGAACCGCGAAAGTTGAAGCTTCCGGGGCCGCTCCCGCGCTTTTCCTTTTATTGGACAAGGATCAATTATTTTTGAGGAGCGGTGTATATTGACTAACAAGTACACAGAACCGTTTCACTGTTTTCCCGTGGTCCGGATTTTTAATTACCTTCGCGGAAGAGGTAAAGTGGCGGTCGGAATTATGCAATTAGTGTGTTCCCTCTTTCTCTCTCTCTCTCTCTCTAAATCGCGTTTTGTCGACCTCGTTATAGCCGCATCGATATATCCTCCCCCAACCGCATACTGTTCTCCCAGCTTCGAGAATTTCGATTCTTTCACCGTTATTGCTACAAGCACCGTCAGATATTGGCCGAAGTTCGAGCCGCTGATTCTCACTCCGTGTACGTGACTCGAATTGCCGAAGTTTGAATATTTATGGCGCGTAAATATGTACTCGTAGGTGTCGCTTGTCGATGACGAATACTTGCCGCGTATTTCGGGAAACGATTCTCTTGCGGCCACTCGCGAATTCCTCGATGTCCGATGAGCAATTTTTATCTCACGTGCGAATACCTAAAATTGATATTAGCACTAGGTGTTACGGAGAAAACAAACTTCTGGATTATTTTATAAGCAGAATATATGTATTTAGTCAAAACTAATGAGTAGACTGCTGATGTTTATGCATTCGAGGCATATGAAATGTTCAAGAAATGCTAGGATATAAAAACAAAGGTTGTTCCCACTTTTTGAAAATTTGATTATAGAAATTGAAAATTGCATAAACATCCTCAGTCTACTAATGAGGTACGTATTGTTACAAAAATTGTACAATTGGAAAGCTGAGGAGAAGCACCTAGAACAGAATCGAGTCGGTTTCTTACAGCGTCTGCGAATGCGAACGCGTCGAAAATCAAGGCGCGCACATTTTCGCGAGCACGTAAATGGCGGGGACACGCATGTGCGAAACCGCAGCGGCGTAAGCTGAGAACCGACAAATGTCGGAAGCCACGAGCAATCGAGGAGCAACGTCATGCCGGATTGCATCTGCTGAAAGGAGCTCTTTTCGTTATTCCCGCGGAGGCAGATGTAAAACAGGGGGTGCATGACGAGGGGGTGAGGGGTCGAGACACTCTGGATGAGGGAGAACATCTCCCAGTATAGTCGGAGAAAGAGAGACAGTCTCGGAATTGTATTAGAGAAAGAGGGGCCAGAGAGAGAGAGAGAGAGAGAGAGAGAGAGAGAGAGAGAGAGAGAGAGAGAAAGGGAGTGAGGGACTGAAGGAATGAAAAGGGGGTGAAAGGGGAACCTGGAAAAAGAGAAACAGTGGTTAGAAGAGGTTGCTGCGGGCGACAGGGGGTGAAGGGAGGGGAGGAAGTGCTCACTCTTTAAGGACTTCGGTCCTTTGTCGTCGCTGGGCAAATTAATTCGATGAAGGCACGTTAAGGATCCTGTTCCCTCCGTCATCCTGCGACATGGCGAGGGTAACAGCGAAAGAGGACCTTTTTGCCCGGAAGGGGCGGTGGAGGGGAAGGGAGACGATCACGTGAATCCACTCGAGCATCGTTAGAGGGATTTACAATTAGCGTGTCATCGGGCCGGGGATGCAATTAGTGCGAACGCGGGTTTATTAGACGCGGGACGTGTTAGTTAGTTTCGCTTGTCATCGGACTCCCCCGGCTCAGATCATCCGAGAGATGCTCGATGACGGGGCGATGATGCAGGGTAGAGGGTGCTTCGACCCTGTTCGATTTATGCCTTTTATTTAATTTTCTTTTTTTCCGACAATCGATGGTTTAATAGTTAGCGGGTGAATAAATCATGTCCAGAGCAACGTTGACTCGATTAATGTACATATACATGTATACGTACGTGCATGTTCGAATTAATGGCAAAGAGCAAAGTTTCCCCGGGAACCGTCTCCTGTAAACAATGTAGCACAAACAGAGGAAACCACCTTTAATACCGAAGTCGTATCTTATTCTCTCTGGCTGTTAAAATGTCCCGTTGGATCTGATGCATATTATCTCGGGCTCCGGGGACTCAATACCCAAGTCCCTGAACTTATACGACATGATTGAGACTCTTGAGATATCCCCGAGATCTCAGATATTCTCGTATATGGAGCCCACGGAAAACACGTTTATGGTCGTTGAACATCAGTACCGCATTCCATAAGATCAGGTTCAGTAGTATTCACTTTCATGAGTCCTCGCGAGTCCTCAATCGTTGATACTAGTTTCCATGTGACTCAAATATCCCGCGTTTACTGTTACGACTGCTTACTCCTACGAATTATAGCTGGCGAGCTCTATCTTACTAGCTAATCTTACTAGATTATACTAAAGTTTAGAGCTCGGGGTCATTATCATCCGACTCTATGGGTAGTCGATCCAGCGTTAATGTTGACTAGTTATTAGCACTAGGTATTAGTCGGTGCTCGCTATCAATCGTTAATTAAGGGAGTACACTCGTTTCTTGGATTGCAAGGGTGCCGGTTGCGCCTTCTCATCGAGGGCCTGACGTCACCAGTCTAGAGTAGTACCACCAAACAGCAGCGCAACACGATTATTATCGCTCGTCGCCAGTCCAGGGTAATCGAATTTCACGAGTTCCAGACGACCGGCATCATGCTGCCGTACGATTCCGTACCAATCCACACGAGTCCATCGTCGTCATTGTCACGCTTCGTGGTATCGACCAAGCCACGAGACTCGCATCGTTCCCACTGAATCACGCTAATCCCGCGGCGCTCTTACACGGTCCACGGCTCTCGAATCATTAGCGGCGCGTCCTCCCCCGCGCCGCGCCGCGCCGCGCCGCGCCGGCCCAACAATTAAAACTCGATTGCTCGCGTAAAGTTTATATATTTTCTTCGGCTGAAATTTAATTAAACTTCTCGCCGCGACCTGAATTCAGTTAATTCAAACCTCACTTTAATTAATTTCGCGAACAAAAACACGTTCACCGGCCGGTTCGAAAATTGAAGAACCGAATCGCCGAACAAATTGAATCCTAACCCTGGAACGACGAAAGAAATGTGATATTTGCAATTATATTGCAATGTTGCGAAACCCAGCGTCCAGAAAACGTTGCCGGGCTCCTGTGACCAGGTTTAATCGGCGCCAAGCGAGTCGCAGCTACCCTTTTTCGTCTTTCTATCTTTTTTCCGTTCTTCCAACCCCTGCGGCGCGCGATATCGACACGAAAACTTGGTCCGAGCCCGACACCGTTCGAAAATAATCCGATACAACATCGCCCGGAGGGGAACATCCGTTACTATCGTCCCCTTTACTTTCACCTCGCGATTCACGAAACCGAAACCGAATAATCTGAATTCACTGGCTCGGTCCCGAGAGAAAGCGAGACAGCCGAAAGAAAAAGAGAGAAAGAGGGAGGGGTTGGACGCGTGGGCTGCGGCAAAGAAAATTAAATTGGGTCTGGTCCACGGAACCGGGCCGTGATAAATCTGAAAAAATATGTGTTTGACAGATATTGGCCGTCTTACCCCCTCCTTACCATAAACCACAAATTCTCCCTCTCTTTCTCTCTTTGTACACCCTCATTCGTCTCCATCCACTTTCTCCACCTAGTTCTCTTTGTAAAATTGCCGTACCTTTGGGTAACAGCTGTCGCGCAGTCGCCCTCAGCATCTGATAAACTGATAGAAGCGACACATGCCTGTGTCAAGGGGTGCGAATGCACCCACACCCCTACGCATTTTCGGAGGAGAGGGCGAATCGGCGAGACCCAAGGTTCTTCAAGATCTTCCACGCTTCCGTTTCGCACGTGGTGTGTGTCGCGCTCAGCGACGTTTTTGATGTTTCGTTTTACGACTGTTTTGGTTTACTGTCGGATTTTCCCCGACCGTTGCGCCCGACACCATTGCGATTGTAAATGGCACTGTTTCTGCGAACGAACTCGGACAAGGTTTATGGCCGGCGGTGCCCGCTCTCGAACCTTTTGTCACGGGATTCGCAGGAATTGTTCGACCCTGCGGCCGACTCCGAGCTCTCGTTGCAGTCAATTTTCTCGAATTTGTTCTGGCCCTTTGTTCTCCGCTTCTTCAACGCGAGCGTGAACCACCCCTCCGAAGTGCGTTAATGCGATCTTGGAGCTATTTGGATCGCGGAATATTCGAGGCGATCTTGAACCATCAAATTATTGTTTGTGAATCCTCGCGTTTCTCAGATGAAGCTTTCTCCGTTCATTAAATGGTGTTTTATTCTAAAGTTTATAGTGTAGAGACACATCAGAGTCCTGGAAGATATTAATGTTACTGAAGAAATCCGTAAATAAATGTCTGAAGTTTCGTTCCAACCCAATCTAATAATTTCTAGCAGTGCCTTAGGAGGGACAATCGAATGCAACGAGTTGAAAACTGCCGACAAAAATTAAATCGCCCCGAAAAGTCATAAAAATTCAGCCGAACCCTTTTGCAAGTATATTTCTCACTCCGATGACCACACTACCGTGTCCAGCTAATTACCGAGGTCGTGATCAGTCCCGAGGGTCTCGACTGATTAGAAAGCATAATTCTCTCGTGTAGCGACACACCGGTTTTTGCAAATTCCACCGGGATCCACCGGGTGTAGCCAATTTTGCCGGCGCGCCCGTAAAGTAATGATTTCAATTTCGCGAGATCGCTGGCTGCGCCAGCTACGAAGGGTTTACCCCCTCACCCACGCGTCTTCCCATACCCCCGCCATTCGACCCTTTCTCTCTGCCCGGCCGTGGCCGTTCGAGGATTTGGATTAAGCGACTAAGGAAATTCAATATCAGTGGCTGAGATGGGCACATAAAATTACTGACTGCCACTTCGCCTTAATTTGCGCAGTAAAGTTCCCCGCCCCGTCGTCGAATCCCCTTCGCGCGTCACCGTCCCCCTCCCCCTAAACTCACCACCCTTTGCCCACCCTTGTCGAGCGTTTCCGTGTAAAACTAAGGGATTATGATTCGGTTATTGGCTCCGGAGCCGTTTCTCTGCGTAATTCGACGAAATTTGCCGGGCCGACCACCCCCTTAATGAAATACGAGGCCACCCCCTCACCCCCCCCCGGACGAGAGGCCTCAAGCCTAATTTTAAACCTCTGTAAGAAAAACCTCCTTACTCGAGGATCTAGGCGCCGGAGGAACTAGGACGTAGCTAGGGAAAAAGAAAATCGTTCCTGAAGCTTTTCTGAATGAAGAACATGCTACTGAAAGTGGTGTTAATCAATCAATTTTTTATGTCTGCGATCGGGCAACGTTCTCAGAAAGGGATTCATCGATTCAAGAATTTTAATTCGAGGGAGAGTAGGGCATCCCTAACCGAGGGAGAGTAGGGCATAAAATCAGCGTTCAAAGTGCACGCACTCTCATCTAGCACGATAGATCTCATCAGTCGTAACAGATAGAAGAAAACTTTTTATACGAAGACAGTATTATTTCGAAAGATTTATGGCGGCGCGGAAAAGAAAAATTTAATAAGATTTAAAGAGATATAAAAGTACATAAAACCTCAGGGTGGTTTCATCCCTCTCCGAGCGAATTCCCGGTCTGAAAACGGGGAACAATTTGTTTTCTAACTTATTTCACTGTGCTCTGCATTATCGTGAAGTTTTATTAAAAACAGATTAACCAACTTCGCTGGAATATTAAGTGGACGCGAGAAAGAATTCGATTATAATATTTATTCAGGACACTAATATTTACTCTGTTTTCCGGCTCCTCCACTCTTTCAACTGGGGGAAAGGAAGTTTCTCGCGGCTGGTTAGTTAGGCTAAAGATATTACGGCTAGATTGCGCATTTTGCGCGGTTATAGGTCCCGCAGTTCTAGAGAACACCGTAAAATAGAAAAGTTAACGAACTTTAATATTCGTTCTACCCTCGAGATGATCAAAGCCTTCAACGTGAATCCCTGTTTAGATGCCGTTCCTGTAAATCCGTTCGAATGCTTCCACATTCCTAGCATAATTGAATCCAACGTCCGACTTGGCCGCTATGTAAAACTGTTTACCCAGAAATATTCGTGCTCGTTACATAACGAGGTAGAAATGAATGGCGCAGTCGAGCTGCGGATGCTACACATGTTCGTGAACTCTGGGAATACACTATTCTTCCATTATCAACTCCCATTCGCTGAAAAACAAGTGGTGTTCGATCAAACGTTATTTCCTATATTTAAAAATTGAAAAGAATGGGTGCAAAGGATTAAATTTGCAGACAAAGGAATCGAATAACACGCCAAAAATATAATCGTCTCCAGATGAACGTTCCGAAAATCGTTTATTTTACACAATCGACCAGAAAAGCGATGGGAATAAATGAATTAGAAGAACGCAGGGGTTGAGTACTGTATGATGAACGGTTCAGTGGTTGTAGAGCTTAAAAGAGGGACAGGTTCAACAGGTTTACGAGCCCGGAAGACCGTGATCGCCGTCGAACAGCGGGAAAACGTTCGAATTCGACTTTCTTCGCGGACAATGGCTGGGAAAAACGATTTCCGTAGAATGGGTCATTATCTGCATCGACGAGGAAACGGCAGATGGTGACAGGAGTATCGAAACGTTGTCGTGGAGAGCGGAGAAACCGCAGCGCGTGAAACGCGATTCCATCGGCGCGGCGCGGCGCGGCTCGGCGGGCCAAGCAGCCCGACATTTCGATAATCAGCGGCCACGTGTTGCGCCGCGTTGACTTGCCATAATTACTTCAGCCGAGCCGTTACCGTTCGCCACGGCCGATACACACACGGGGAACACACCGTTGCCGCGGAACAATAATTTATTGCGAGCCGATGCACGTTCCCGCGCGCCTCTCCGCTTCATTCCGCTCCATTCCGCTCGCAAAATTATCCCGCCGAGCGCCGCGCCGCGCTACGGTGCTGCGCTGGGAACCTCGTGAAAGCGGAGACCGTGTGTTACAGCCGATCCTCGTCCTCGGCGTCGTCGTACTCGGGAAAGGCAACACGCACGAGACAAGGGAACAAAGATTGCTAAAATATACGATACACGGATCGTCGATTCGAAAGGCCACGATGTTGCATTACCCAGTCTAATGAGTCCGCAGATTTTCTTTCCGGGGCAACGATTGCTATCGGAGAGCTACTATCATGTCTTCCAGCAATATGCTAACGCGTTATCTATATCGGCGATTATGCCGTCATTTTTAAAAGTCTACGCTTCATGACTTTTTAACCTTTCCAGCGCAGGAAATTGTATTTTAACCCGATGCACGGGTATTTAATTCTTTCTAAGTGTAAGTGTTCTCAGCGAGCAAAATCGAACCTGCGAAATTTCCTAATATTGGTCAAATGTTTAACGCAGAATCAGCCACGGATTTTTGCATCGGCCTAATAGAATCTACGGCAAGAATCAGTCGAAAGAGTTCTTCGAGATTAAAATCGTCGAAATTCTAAAGAAAAGACCCACTGCTCGCGGATAGAATCACTTCTGAACTTTGCCTTCGAAAAATCAGAAACTCACACACTGAAGCACCAGCTTAGGAGAGACACACTAGTCGGCTTCACTCCAAGAAAGCGCCCGGAGCAACAACAAAAGAAAACTTTCGCCGCATCCGCAAACGCGAAGCATTTTCGCGCAGGCGAATGTTCTCCCCGCGCGACCGGAAAAATGCGAAAACGTCTCGCGGCCTTAAAACCGCTGTTTTACCCTCCGCCAGTCCATAAATTGTCGAGTTAAAGTCGAAACTTCGTCCCTCACCCCCTCCCCCTCCCCACCGTGGAACGGGTTCGGAACCCTACAATTTTCATTTCGAGAAGGCAAATTGACGAGCTTGGAAGAACGACCGGAAAGTTTCGAAAGAATGTTTCCACTTCGAACAGGTCATCGATGGAGCGAAATACTCTTGCGGGGGTCGGGGGTTGCAAAACGGAGGGGGACAGAAAGAGAGGGTCGTTTTACAGCGGTGTTTCGAACGCCGCTGCGAAATCACCGTGCAATTTTCTTTCCGCGAGAGAATCCGCGAGGGTAGGGGGCAGTTACGGAAAGCGGGGGATGGTGGGGAGGGGGCAACGCGCGTTCCCGTCGGCCACGTGATTGGTCGTAAACGCCAAAAATATGCGCCGATTGGCCGACCGTCCAGCTAGCTTTATGGTAGCGCGCCGGTATGCCGGCCAGGTTTTATGGTTAATTTTTGCAATTTTGTAATTGCCTGGTGCCCCCGCGGGCAACTGCAACGCTTTCAGCCCCCCTCTTCGTTCCCCTCGTCCTTCTCGTGCTCTCATCCTCCTCTTACAGGTTCCTTCTCTCTCTTTCTCTCTCCCTATCTCTCGTTTCTCCCGCTGTCGCGATTCAAAACGCGAAACATTTTGATATTTTTTCAACGGAATCAGTAAATTTACCAGATTGGAAAAAACATCGAACCCGGGGCTACCCGTGCACGGTGATATTGATATCGATTACGGATGTTTCGAGCTTGACCCTTTGACTGCGGACGGATTTAACCAAATCCTGTTCCAGATAGACGCATTAGCCGCGTGACTAAAAGCTAAATTGCACTACTCGAACGCGGAAATGAAACTGTTGGTTGATTAGCTTCTGCCCGATGTGTAACCATTTTTTATAGCTGGAACCGTTTAGCCGGGACGCCAAATGATTTTTACTCGGAGAATTTCCTTCTGCCTGATTCGCACGGTGATTTTTCAAAATTTCCATCTGCGTGACACGGTTCATCGAATAACATTTTAATTTTTAGTCGATGCAACTCTTCACTCACAGATTCGTTTCTTTAATAGTGACCCGATTTTCAAATTTTTTGACAAACTGCAACATCTACGAATGATTAGTGAAGATGGTCAACGATTTTCACGGTTCATTCTCGAGGTGATTCGTTTGTTCTTCGGTCGTATAAACCGCGGGACGTTTGGACCGATCTTTTCAATTGTATGGTGGCGAAATTAGAAGTCGGCCTCGCTTTCACGAGCGATAACCAAGTTACGTACCGGCTGATGTGCCATTTATTGGCCGTACCGTTGCCGATCGACGCGACGCGACGCGACGCGCGCGGGAGCACGAAGATTAGCGGCGGCGGTCGATGGTTAAATAAATCGATTCGCGCGGGAACGACATTTTTGGGAAGCGGTTTTACGGGGATCGTAAAGCGACGTTATATGCGTAATTCGAGCGCGTCGCCGAAATTGATCCAATTGAGGCCGGCCAATTCGGGCCGGTCCAATTCCGACAGGCCGTATCGCAGATTTCTTATCGGCGAACTGTTTGAAAACGAAATTATTGCAAACCGACGGCGGGGAACGGGGGCGTTTTCGTTCGTTGGGTTAACCCGGGGAGGGGTGGCGGGGCTTTATGATCCCCGGAATCGTACGGAATTGTCGTTGCTTCGACGGCATCGCTCGTTAAATTGATTGAACAGAACGGGGAGCACTCGCGCCATGATTAAAAGACGATGTTCGACGCGGAGTCGTGAATTGTAGTCTGCAGATTTTATGCGTTCGTAGTACACCGGATTACACGGAGCGCGTCCAATAAAATAGAAAATTCCCTGAATTTCCACGGAGCTCTGTAATAGATTTTTATTATGGTAATGCAACGTTCGGGAGACGAAATTAAATTTCTCCAGCGCGACCTTCGGTGAAACATTGTGATTGCTGCTCGGGCTCCGGGCACTCATAATGACGTTCATATAAATTCACTGCGAGCCGAATAAAAACTTATTGTTCCGAGCGTTTTCGGAAAAGTGGTTCATTAGACTTTAATCGATTCGCGTTTGGAAACTTCGGCTAGACGAAAATGTATGCGATATTTTGACCGATGGAATTACTTACAATTAGTTCGACTGGGGATGTTTATGCGGCGTTTGTATAAACATTCGAGTCAACTATTAACCCTTATACGATCCTCAGGGTAAAAATTCACCCATTTACTATTTTCACATACTGTAAAATCACTGATTCCTTTATGTCTATGTTGTGAGATGTATTTCTTTAAAATGTGACGTTACAAATGGAACATAATTTGTAGAGCAAACATGGGTGTGTGAATTATTATCCTAGTCTCTTCTATGCAACTATTCTTGAGGAGCGGGTGAGGGTTAAAGTAAAATAAAATCGTGAACCGTATAGGTGGATTGACCTTTAAACTCATAACTAGACTGCGGATCTCTATGCAAAATAAAAAGTGTTTGCATCGATTGGAAGACACAGGAGCCGAATAAAAATTTCACTCTTCTTTTAATTATCTTATTAAAGTGAAACGAATACACTGGTGGCCTTAAATCTTTTTAATACCTCCACTGTTTTAAATTGTATGTACCCATTGTTGTTATAAATGCATTAAATCCGCAGTCTACTTATAACGCAACGTATTGATTAAACACCTGTTTTTACGGAGAGAACAGATAATAAATGGACAATACATGGATAAAATCCGCAACGAATAGGCTAATGGAAAAGAAATGAAATGCCTGATCAATCGTGGAGACGGTGACGTTAGCTCAGCCACGCAACAGTTATTACGCTTGGCAAATAGAAACATAGCGGTGTCCTTTTTCTCCCGCGGTCGAGCGCCGGTTTTTCTACGGCTAATCCGGCCGCGCAGAATTTAGATCAATGCATTAATTCCCCGGTGACCCCATTGTACGTGGTCCGCGCGCCCCACGAATCAACAATGCGTCGTGGGTCCGCGTTATCCCGTCGCATTCACCGGTCCTCCGGCATATTAACGTCAATACGTACGGGGGTGCACGCGTGCAATCGTGTATCGTTGCACCGAAGGACGCAGGGGCATCAGCTGCCGCGTTGTGCTACGAGGGCCCTTAATTATTCTATTAAACGGGCCGCGGACTTATTGTAGTGCGCGATCGCGAATGCCACGCACCTTCATCCCCCACCCCTCTCAATCTCTATGTTTCTCTCCCCGTATCTCCGTCTCTCTGTTTCTCTCCCTTTCTCTGTGTTCGCCTGTACATTTGCCCCGCGTGTTCACGCAGACAGATATACAGGGAGTTGATATAGATGGCGGCGGGGTGGGGGGGGGGGGGGCTAAGTAAGGCCGCTGAATGGAACCATAAATTTATTGTACCTAGGAGAAGAGATTGGTCATGAGGGGACCAAGAGGGAACCGCGAGGGGAGCCACGGGGAAAGCTGTTCCCCGCGATTGTATGCGAGTTGCGGTATTGTGCGTTCGAACGGAAAGAAGCCGGATCAATCCGTTCGAATGCTCTTTTTTCCCCGCTTTCCGCGACCCGCTCCTCGAGACCCGCGCCGGCCAAGGATATTGATCAACTTAGACGGTGACCCGCGATTAACCTGCCCACCCGTGCATCCTGTTTACTTATTTTCAACCCTATCGGGCCCTGAGATCTGTATTTCGAAGTCAACTTTTCTTGGGCTAGAATGAAAACTTTTATTCAGTCTTCGGTGGAACCTGAGAGTGGATTACTGTATTGGAAATCGTTGGAAAAAGAAGTGAATATCTACGTAGCTCTGGCGGCCCGCAATTAACGCAGACAAGTTTTATTTTGCATGAAAATCCGCAGACTAATGATGATCCAACTAATCTATTCAGGTAATGTTCTTGTAGAGTTCAGGTAATCGATACTTGCAAATCGAAGATTGATAAACGGAGAGCGATCGTGTTAAATCTAGCGCGGTGGAAAGCCGAATTTTTCTCGCAGGTGCGCCATGTGTTCACCACGTTTAATCCGTCTCGATGCGTCATTAAAATACGAAATGGGTTTCGCGCGATGATGTTATTCCAATAAAGATTCCACGGAGATTAGTGGCCGGCTAATGAATAGTGAGGAATACAGCGTTGCGTTACGACTGAAAGATAGCCCTCGGCTGTAAGGATTAATATGTGATTTATGTAACCGTGCACGGATTCGAGAGAGGTCTCTTTACGTTTATCCTGCAGCCTTAATTAGCTTGTCGGTCGTTAAGAAAATCTGGTAAATAAATATTCGATTTATAATGGTAATCGCGCACGGTGCCTATTCTACGGTCTTGTGTATTTTTAATGAAAGAATCGTGGATACGCGTATGTGTATAAGTATACGCTGGGCGAAACATGTTCAATGCGATACTGGTGATAGCTCTTTGAATATCAGCTTGTGAAGGAGAAATCCGCTGATGGTCTGGATAGTTAGAGTACTGTTATTGTAAAACGCCCTCATCGGGGTGGGCACCGGTCCAAAAGTTGGTTAAGAGTTTTCATGGTAAATACAGGGATCGAGGACACGTTCGTTTGCATCCCGAGCTACTAGACCGCGATAATACGGTTTGAATACGGTTTATTGTCGCCAACTTGTGATCGGACAGAGTTGTTGTAAACATTCGTCAGGACAGGAAGTCGCTAATACCTTGCGTCATCCAGCGCATTTATTGTACGGAAACGGGACACGATCGCCGCGGAGTAATCCTGATCCCATCACTGAAAATGTTCTGTGTCATTTGCAAGGAACAATAGCGACGCAGACATTTGTTTCTTCTGTTAATAATTCAGTTCAGACATAAAATCCAGTCTAATTATAAGTAGGTAAAATGCTAATGAGATATTGCGTAACAATAAATAATCTCCGAACCCAAGCGAATTCAGTTCAGACATAAATTCCAGTCTAATTATAAGTAGGTAAAATTCTAATGAGATATTGCGTAACAATACATAATTTCCGAACGCAGGCGAAGACCTGCGATATTCTGAGATGAGCGACGACGGTGCAGTCAAGACATTAAAACGCGAAATCATAGCGCTCCCATCGCAACGTCGAAGTGAACTGCACTTTTAATCCCCGCGGAATGAATCCAGCCTCATTACCGTACGCTTACAGCCATTACAGGTGCTTGCGAATTTATGTAGACATTTCTATAAATTAGAGCTCCGTGCGTGGGATATATAATTCTAGGCCACGTGCACTTTGCTCGCAACTATATCAACGTCGAAGCCTTCCGTATAATTCATGTAATAACCTAAAGTGGCCGTATCCTCGGAGCAATTGATTTCAGTGTTCGTGTGTTTACCGGAACTTGTTACCCGCAGTCTCCCGCGCGGTTTTCCAAAATAAAATTCAATCTCGGTGACCGGCATTTCGCATGTAACCGAGCGATGGATAAATAAAAACCGAACGTAACTTAGAGCAGAAAACCATCAGGACCAGGGTTAATTAAACACGATCATGTATTCCTCCCGAACGAGCGAGCTGCGGAAAAAGGAGAATTGTTCGGGGGAAAGGGGGTGAAAGGGGCTACGGCACAGCTCGAAACTGCGGTAACACGGTTTAAATACACAGGCCGCGTTAAGGCGTTGATATCGCGGCGACGGTAAGGTGTAAAACCGCAGGATTCCAATGGAAACAGTTATTTGCGGTCACGAAGTGCTTCGTGACGTATCCCGGGGCCCGTGCTCTCGGCCGTTCGTCCGCTCGCGCGTGCAAACTTCCCCGGAGTCGGTCATACGTGTATGCAGGTCGACGGTGTGCGCAGCGCCGTGCGTTTACACGCGCGCAAACAGACGCGCGCTGAACACAGAACCGTAGAAGCATATACATACACACAGGGAATGCATGCACACAGCGTGGAGGCAGGCACCGCGTAACCGATGGTAGGTGTACACACCTTCCTTCCGTCCTTCCTTTCCCAGGAAGTGGAGTCAAGTGGACCCACCGCCACCGCCGGAAACTCCACTAATGACTAAACTTGCTAATTTCGACCAATTAGGCTGCTGCCACCCCTCTCGCCGCCCGTTTCGCCACCCGACCGACCGGTCTACCACCCCCAGCCTCCCTCAGCCCCCTGGAAACCAACCCCCAACCCTAGAACTCCCCAAAACCACCCCCCCCAGCCGCCGACAACGCCACCCCCGCACTGCGCTCGAGCCAACTTGCAAGCTCCGTCTAATGCGCGCCGCATTTACCTTGACCGATAGACGCTCGGCTCCTAATTTCGCGGTACATTGCGCACTGCGGACCGGCGGCGGCGGCGGCGACGGCGGCGGCGGATGCGGATTAAATATTTTCTTATTAAACACCCTCTCCCTCCTCCCCGTTTACACAAACTACCCCTTTCACCCTCGCGACCCGTTTTCAGTTGTAACCACGCACGCTCGCACGCGCGCGCAACGCGATCCCGACATTCCGGCTAATTTGACGGGGTAACGGGGACAAATGGTGATCGAACGTTGCCATTGCGATGATCGATTGCCCTTTGATTAGATCTACGGCGAACCGGCGCCCCTATGTTTTGCCCTACGCGCCGGCAATTGATCGCTATCCGATATCTAGCAACGATCGATCCACCCCCCGCACCATATTCGATGCTCGAAACACTGTCAAGAGCCGATTGTAATTCGTTTGTCCGCGTTTCGATTCGAAAGGCGGTTTTAATATCGGATACACTGCTGGGGCACAGCTTCCAGAAACAAAGTTAATATCCAGCTCTGTCCGGCTACCGATGCAACGGGAGATGCGAATATGCACCCTTCCTATCGCCGCTGAAGTGCTCCATTATCGTTCGCCCGTCCACCCTCGTAATTTATGCACTCGCGTTTCGCAAGCCTCTCCTACGCCTACCCCTCCGTCGTACATACTACTCGCCGGTCGTAGTAATAAATACACTCTTCCAGTGGCTCGTTCCTCGACGAGAGACCGCGCCACGGAGCGTTTTTGGGAATTACTTCGAGAGGAGCGACTCGATTTGTCGGCGGTCCGTGGACTTTGGTAGCGTACAGAGCGTATAATAAGTAATGCTCATCCATTTTTTAATTAAAAACAAATTTTAATCAGCGTCGAAATAGCAATTGTTTGGAGAGACAGAATCTATGTGCGAGGAGGAATCACTTTTCCACGTTTGTAGGAAATTACATAATTGGCCTAATACTCCACGTTTAGCTGCCCTCCCCTCGTTAAATTATTCAGAGACCTTAATGGACGAAATTCTGTATAGAACTACTGTCAACATCAATATTGCATTCAATTATAAATAGACCGTTGATTCTATATGCATTTATTCATGTATTCAGCTATGCAAAACACAATGAAATAAAAATTTTCATTTTGAACGCACCAAGGAAAATTCTATTTAATTACGCTCTTGAAAAATTATTCCAGGGAAATGTGAACCCGCATGAATATCCGCGGTTTCATTACAATACATTGTCTGGCCGAGGCAACGTTGCTCCCAACTACCACAGACGGGACTAATTGAAAACTTACACGTGGATGATCAGAATTTGTCAACAGGTTAGATTGTTTTGTATTGTTGAAAAAGTTATCAGGAATAAAAATCAATACCTTAGATTATACGCGGTTTTCATTGCGTTAAGGCAGAAACAAGGGCGAATAAACATTTTTATTTGTTCGTTGCTGAACAGTCTAGAAAAGGTTTAGGTTCCGTAGGAGGAAAGAGGCTGGCGGATCTGCGTTTCGAGGCAGGCGTGCCCTGTAATCACGATAAAACAGTCAGCGGAGTAAGTTCCTCCGGATTATTCGGTAATTGAACGGCGAGGGAACGCGACGGATAAGTAGTCGGGGGTTATTGAGTGTTGTGGTCGGTTTGAAGTTCGCATGGTGCGGAGTAACAAGCTGCCACCGTCGGATATTTATGGGGGCCGTCAGGGGTCGAAGCCGGTACACCGTCCAATACGTTCAAGCCGTGGTTGCTACGGAGTCGAACGCAGGCTAACACCTTTACATTTTATCTCCGAGGCCAGGGTTCCTTCTTTTCGTTGCGCGGAGTACGACCCTGTTCCCCTCTAGCCCCTTTTTCTCTGCCCCCTCGAAAATCAATTTTCCGTCGTGGGGCCGCGTAAGCAAATTCTCGCAAACCGAAACTACCCCCCTCTCGTGCACCCTCTGTCGCTTTCTCTCTCGCGGCACCCAAAGTGATTTATGGGATGTGGACAAACGAGCGTGATCTTTGGTAACGAGGACTCCTCGATGTCGAGCCACCCTTCATCCCCCTTTGCTCTCCACGAAGGTCGTCGAAGGTGACGCTAGATTTCCACGGCCGAGATTAATGGATCGGGAAAGTAGATAATGGAAGTCGTAGAGGACTTTGTCGAGTGCCAGGATTATTCCGAGCAACCGAGAATGTTTATTTAATTCTTCAGGATGTTTCGGCGATTAGCGATTCTGGTAGGGACCAAGACGTTCCGGGGAGGGGGAATTAACGGTGAGATAAGTGGCCGGATAAAAGGATTTTTGGAAGTGCCTTCTAACCTATTACTACAATTTTCTCAACCCCTGATCATAGAAGCTCTTTGTCCATATCAAGAAATTATGAAGAAAAAATATGTTTTAAGTGTCTGCGATTTTTGATCAATTTGCTGAATGTAATCGGAGGAAATGGAATTTTTCTTTAGATTTTCCTATATTTGCACAACTTTTACAGTCGAATCGTCGCTTTTGTTTGCTGTCTCAGTAAACGTAAAATTTCTGCGCACGACCCCTCTGTTGTCGACTATTATCGACCTCGTAGGAGTAGTCACTCCATTGTTATGACCGGAATACCTTCGTTCGAACAGAGGAAAGTAAACATGGCGCATAAACATTACATATTTGTAACGGGGAAAGCATCTGCTGCTAGAAGGCTGTCCGTTCGAATAACAGGACGTTGTTACATTAGCGAATTCGGAGAGTTCGCATATTCATTCTATTGCATAATGTTATATTGCTTGAGAGAAAACAATTTAAAGGAACCGCGGTAACGACGAGCCTGGTGGACACAAATCGTCAGTGGGCAGCCGGGGGAAAAAATCCGCCATTACTCGCGGCAGTCGCGGCACTCGGGGCCATTATAACCGATATATTATGCAGCGAGGAGGACAAATCCTGCGGCGCCGGAAGGCTTCTTGCAAAAAAGGACACCTTCGGTAGCCGTAGAGGAGTCCTTATCGTTGGCCACACGCACACGTCGCGGCGTTAAGTCCCCAAATCCAACGATTTATCGCGTCGGAGGCCTCGATTCTCGTTTCCCGGGTCATGGGTTAAGTGGAACAACTTCAGGAGACGGGAATAATGAGCGACCGTCCGCGAAATATTGAAAAACTCGGGTGGGAGGGCTACGCGAGGGTACGCGACATCGATAAGGGGGCTGACCGTATTAAGGTGGTCGCCACACCGAAAAGGGGACCAGGCCCTCAGGGGCGTTAATGCGCCGGAGATTTATGCCGTAACGGTCGGGATGAAATTCCATCGCGGTAGGTACGCGTGCATAAGTGGCGCTGCTGCTTCGGTCTGTGATGCTGGCGCAGAGTTATGGTGGCCCGTACTGATATCCAACTATAAACCCCGCCCGCCAACCCTCCGCCCCACTGCCTCGCTGGCCATACTTAATTAAATACGTATTAAGGGCCTGAGTGTGTTCCAATGTACGGCCGTATCGCCCCGCAATATATGTACGCTCACCTAGAACCGCTGCAGGGGGACAATACCCTTGCCCCAACCTCCTAACTCCTCAGCAATGATTACGTTTCGCGAGGTGTTGCCGGGAAGAGACTCTATTCGTTATGGATCTTGGAAATTTGTGGGGGGGCTGATTTTTTCAAGTGTTTTCTCAGCTTTCGGATCTTATTTAGAGAATTGTGTGCAATTTTCAAGGGACATAATATTCTTTCGAAACGTCCCGACGCATCTACTCGCAATTAGAATCCAAGTATCCAGCTAGATCTCGCCCGGCTGGAGTCATAGAGCGACAATTTCTGCCGAAGATTACGCAATAATTAACTTGGGTATCGTTTTTCGCGCGACTATGCCGTTCCTTTGTTTGAGCCGGGAACCCGGCAACGAAATACTCGGTACGTAAAGTGCTTCGGGGGAATGTCCATAATGATGGTAAAGACTCCGTTCCTCCGGCTCCTCCTCCATCTTGGCCGCACCTGGGCCGGCTTGTCCACCTCCTTCGCGAAACGAATACTCTCTCTCTCCTCCGGCGGGTTAGTATCGTTCGGACATTCCTGTACAACTGGCCAACGACAATAAAATAAAACATTACTATCTGCTTGGTGTAGCGCGGACGTTCTCACCCTCGCGGCGAAGATTTGTTCTCAGTAATAAACGCCTGCCGGTGAACGCGGGGCCCCTTCGAGGAACGGGCCGACGCCATATTAGAAAACAGTCTTTACTGCAGCGCCGCGCCGCTTTAGCTCCGCTAGGAAGCGATCGCACCGCATGGAGGATAATAACGGAAACATTTGTTCGAAAGTCAAGGGAAAACGTTACGCGGCCAGGTAATTGCTTCGACCGAGGCCGTAAAACGTTCCTCGTGGATCGCTCGAGACTACCGAATCCGGCGACGAACTCGCCTAATCTCGACTGAGAATCGCTCGATTTATTCCCGGAAATTTTCCTGATCATGTTTATCAAGTATTATCATGATACTCGCTGCGAATCTTGAGCAATTGGCTGAAACTATTAAACTATCCGATTATCGAGCATCTTCTCTCTGGAATAAAATCTTGAGGATCGCTGTCGGAATGAAATGACCGAAACAGCATCATTATTGAAGTGTTGAAGAACACAACTGAATCCCAAGGGACCCGGTACCTGCAGTCCGCCGCGGCGAAATAGCACCAGGGTGTTTAGTCTCGTGCGAAGAGAGCCCGGTGCGAAAAGTAGTCTCCGCGAGCGCACTAAAACATTTTACAACCTGTGTTTTGGAGTAGTGCAATTTTAAACGAAAGGAGCATTGCGATCGCTGTGCCGCGCCGGACTCCGCGGGCGGGTCGATCTCACAAATCTGAAGTCCCCCGTAATTGAAGGCAACGAACGCGTTAGGCCGAAGGAGAAAATAAGAAGAAGGGAAAAGGGACTGGGGGTACAAAAACTGTCGGATCGAGCGAACGAGACGCAAACAAAAGGAGGCGGTCGGGCCACGGCGGGGTCGAGGTGAAGCCCGGGCCAGAGGAATCAGCCCCGGAGAGCAGATATAATGGTAACTTGGAGCCGGGGTATAATGACCAGCGAGGGACAGCGCTCGAAGACACTGAAAATAATCTAATTATTAGCGAGGACGATTATAGTAATTAGATGCAGAGGCAAGAAGAAGAGGGAGCGGACCTCTCTCCCTTTCTTCTCCAAGGAAGAGAGACGAGTCTCGTGTTTGCCGCAGCCCACCTATTACAGGTATACGCTGCCTATGAGAGCGTTCAAATGAAAAGGTGTACACTCCTACGGACCTCCTTTTCGAGGAACCGCGTGCCCTCGGGACAGAGCGCAAGCCGAACACAGAACAGAACAGAACAGAACAGAAACGGACCCGAGTGAAGCCGCGTTCCCGGCATGCAATTATGTAGGAATCCTGACGGCGGAAGAAAGCTTCACCGATCGCTTGGCTATGCATTGAATGCAACAATCTCGAAATGATCGCCTGTTAGAGGACGCGGCATTTGACGACGGGTAGCTCCTTTTGTGCGGACGATTTTCTTGCGAGCGCGATATGCTCTGACTTAGATCCCCCCACCCCGGTTCCGCGAACAACGACGAAAGAGAGACGGTCAGAACCCTTTGGGGAGGGGAGGGCAACTGCGGCGACTCCTTTGACCACCTTAATTCCTGCATTCGTATTTTCAGTTCGCTGGCATTCCTCCCGGAGGTAACGAGCTCGCTAATACGTGAGCGCGACGAAATCGCTTCGGATTCGTGTTTTAATAACAAATTCTTTAAATCCTTGAATATATGAAGTCCGAGGGAATTCTGAGTCCCTGCTTCGTATCATCGACTCTAGAGTCCCTAGTTCGAGCCTCAGGTTGGATCGCAGGATCCGTGGATCTCCCCTGAAATCCTCAGACCTCGTTAACGTAGTCAAGTCGAACATCCTCCCGTCCTCATCATTTCCAGTTCAGCTGCGTTCGAACGATCGTTTTCCCCCATCCACGAGACATTCAGCTTTTTCGAGCGATCTAGTAGAAGCATAGTACACTCGGAACGCGGCTCAGCCCGGTCTTGGTCACCGTCGCAACTCCTCGACGCAAGGGATTCTTTTCGTCCACTACAAGCATCGGAACGGCGTCGTTATTGTATGGAACGAGGCGTCCTCGTTATCGTCGCTTATCGCTAATAAGATCGCTGGACCGCTCGTTATCGTCGTCGTCGCACTCGCCCTGTCCTCATTTTCGTACGATTGCGATCGTTAATTATCCCTATCGCAGCTGATCGTCCTCCTCCTCCGCTTCTCGTTCGGCTGCCGTCCCCCTTCAGTCGTCCCCTCCCCACCTCTTTCCACGCCCAACATCTCCCCGCTGCGCTGTCGCCGTTGTTGTCGTCGTCGTTCTCCTCGTCATTATCATTCCGGTAATTACCGGTGTATTCTCTCGTTATCATCTTGTTATCGCTCGACCGTCGTGCGCTTCCGCGGCTGATCGAATTTCGAGGGATCCACCCGGTCGGAGACGCGTCGATCATCCCGCGATCACCGTCCCAGACGAGTCGAGCCTTGGAAAAGGATCACTGCGACTCCAAATCGATCGATCGTGTTGCGTGTGCAACACCATTCACGTATGCACGTTCGACGGGATTTTGTTCCATGAGAATTAGGTCGCTCGGCGCCTCGCTGGCTCCAGGGAAATAATTAACGGATCGATGGATGAGCACTGGATCCTACGGTTCCTATTTTACTTCGCGGTGTTTCCCACGATGCCATGGCTTTTATCAAAATTTTTTAGCCAAGTTTTATCAAGTATTCCACGTTTTATCGTTCTATGCACGTAAAACTTTCTTTCAATCGACTTCTTCCTCGTCCTCTTCAACCGTTCTTCTAATACAACCCTTAAAAGATATAAAAATCTCTCTTCCCGATTTTTCTGAATTATAGATTTTTATGCCGGACGAATTTTATGTATTCATGGAATACTCGATTTTCTATCGTTCAATACACGTAAAAATTTCAGGCATTTCATCCCTCTTGCACTCCCCGGATGAAAAGTGACCCATTCTCGTCTTTGGATTCTGTACAATGTTCGATTTCTCTCTGGTCGTGTTTCGTTTGTTATATTTCCTTCGAATTGGATAGTACGGACAAGACTTACTTGAAGAATACAACTATTTCTTCTTTTCAGTTTTTCAGAATTCGAGTGGTCGATGAAATTATAGGACGTTATGTTATCTCTTCAACTGCTTATCAACGGAATAGTGGTTCTTATTCGGATGAGAATGTTGCCGCTTCGATTTTCTTCGGGAACGTGCATGAGAAACGATGGTTGGTTTACGAGGCCTCAATTATTCCGAAACGTTTCGTTGAAATGGGAAACGGTACGCCCCGACGTTTAGGCACACAGTTGATCGACCTGAATTCGACTAATACGCACTCTGACTTCGATTTAAGTATAGCGTTAGCTCGATCTCATCGAATCCAAATGAATATCCTACTGTCGGTCGGCGGTGTGTAATTTCGGTCGGCGGTGTGTAAGCACGGAATTATTCCGACGAAACGTGGAATCTCGTGGAAAAAAGTTTTCTGGTCGAAGAAGATGGAAAGAGGAGGAATGGAAGATTTAATATCGCTGTTTCATCATCGTCTCTAATATGTGGACGTTCAGTTTCATTTACGCTTGGCCCTGTAACTAAATTGTAGCGTTAGAATGACACTGTTGCGGAAATTAGAGATTTTTGTAATAAGAGAAGGAGATAGGCGAGCGCGCGCCTCGAAATAACATTTCATGGACATTAAATTAGAAGATTGAGCGGCGTCCATCTACGAAGCACATGTGCGTACATCGTCGTAGTACGACGTTAACCAACTGAGACCACGTAACTACTCAGACTCGTGATACGTAACTCACGTCTAAATATAAAAGCAACGAGTCAGACTCGTTATGACTTTTCGGGAGGCAGTAAACATTAGCGCGTTAAACGTGACATTTACGTGGCCGTACAAAATAAATACTTTGCTATTAACTTGCGAATTCCCGTCTCTTCCTGGTCTATTGGCGTTCACAGCCGAAACTAATTACAGGCGAACAACCGCCCGAGGTTATCTACAAATTTCGCAGTTTATTATTTCTCTAGAAATAATCGAAAGTAGTTTGTCATATAGACACGGGAAATAATATTGAGCTAAGACGCGATGTGAAACATTTAAATTACACACGTACATAAAAGAGGAACACAGACATTGTTCACTATTTTACCTTACCTCGTAGAAATAACAGGAAGGTATTTATTCACGGATGTCCAGCAATTTATACATATATCGTAATATACGTCCAAAGAAAGAAAACTGAATAAATTTTCAATAAATATATCCTCACATCTCAATATGTAATCCTAAATCCAATACTTTGAAACCCATCATCGCGACTAGTCCCGCAGTTCTACAGTTAATAAGCGACAACGAAATTCCCAATTATTTCAGCGATGGGATAAAAATCCTCACATACGAATGAACGATTTCCTAGTTCAACGAACCTCTCGGCAATCGTTCGACAGAGCATAAGCCCCGTGCAACCTCTCGTTTGTTTCTCCATAAAAGTCTCCGTTGTCCTTCGTTCGCTTTCATCCGGCGTCGAGTAATGATCGAGCGTAATGAACAAATCTCGCGACTAATTGGAACAGATTGAACGCAGGATCTTATTATGCCGTTGGATCAGCGCGTGACGTTTCTTCGCGATTAATGGCGGCCCGGTGCAACAATCTGCATAACGACTGCAGTGCACCGGGACGTTCGTCAGCCTCTAATCCCTAGCAAACGGGTTTGCCCGTTCCCCACCTCTTTGGGCATCTCCATCTCCTCTTTCCCTAATTAATATCTTGCCGTCGCGTTGCCCCACCACTTCTCTTTCTCGCCGTTGTTGTCGCCGTCGTCGTCGTCGGTAATGAAATGGGTCCTCCCTTTTGAATTTCTATCGGAGCGAGCGTCGCGTCGCGTCGCGCGTCGCGCCTGCTCCGATGAAAGCCTGTCGTCCAGATGGCCCGATAAGCGGAACCGGTAATTAATAATTAACGGTTAACAATTAAGAGTGAAATTAGCGCGTAACGCCGCCAGGTTTAATTGGACGTAACACACGGGGGCCGGGCAGGTGGTGCGCGACGGGACGTGCGCGACTCCTTCTTCGACGTTCCACCGTTCTGAATTTAATTTCCTCCACCGGCACGCCACCAACCACCACTGATAAATATTACCGGCCAGGAGATTCCCGAAGACCCACCGGGATAATTAAATTCGGTAAAAACGCTCTTAAGCGGGCATTCCCGCGAGCACCCGCCGATTTTCGGCGATTTACGAAGAAACGAAGAAGAATTGGTTAGTCTGGGTTAGGCATCCTTATTGAGTAGCTCTGTCTATCGTCATAACTAGACATCGCATCTTTATGCATTCGGGGCAAAAATTAGTAGGCGTAATTTAAAACAGTAAACATATTATAAAAATTGAAAGATGCTGTTACATTATTTTCAACCTATTAAATCTCTATTTCTCTCTAATTTGTTGTAATTCACATAAAAAAATTTTATTTTGCATAAAGATCTGCTGTCTAGTCATAACTAAAGACAGTCACCAGTAAAAATTGCTGTACCATTATTCAGAATATTGTTCATAGTTTACATTATTAAACATGTTGGTATCTAATCAATTATTACACATTTAAGTATTGTACGAGGTATTTATATAAATTTCATTTATACATATACAATGGAATTATTCTAGGTCGAAAGAAATGTTTAATTTTCAAGTTAAAACAGCTCGGACAGCAAAGCCATTTACCATTTATAATATATACAGTTAATTAATGTCGATTTTCGAATGTCTCCGAGTACGAATATTTTGGCAATCGGACCTCGGAAATGGTTAACTGTTAGTCAATTTGCAGTAGAGCGACTCGGAGATGCGTCACCTTTGAATAAGTACTGTGAACGCCGGGGTGCAGCGTTTCGTCGAGCGAGGTCGATCGATCGGATCGCAGCAAATAGGAGACGAAAGTTAATTGGTGTTACGGAAGTGGGTTATCGCCGAGAAACGTGCTCGATGTTTGCTATTTTGTAATATAATATTGACTCTGGAGGGACCAAGCAATTTGTCTTTGCGCGCACTTGATTCGGACTAGTTTAATTTCATTTTCGATTTCGCTGAACGTAGCACAGTATGCCGAACGGCCATTTTAGGTGGAAAAAGTCATGTCAGAACATTCATATATTCTTCTTTGTATTTTTGATTGTTATTCAGAAAGATTTTCAACCTAGAAATAAGGTACTCCGATGAATATAATTTGGATTCATCAGTCGCTTCAATATTCCACGGTATGCATATATTTAATTGCGTTTCCCGTGAGGAGAAGGTCGCGCGTCCCCGAAAATAGAAACGAAATCGAAAACCGGGTATGGAGTAGATTTGCGTTTCGGCACGGGTTGGACGGAGACATTTTTTTGCGAGCGTCGTCGGCGTGACGACATCAAAGGTCTAATCTTCTTTGCTAATTCGAATCGTCTGGGAATACGTCGGGATCGATGGAGGAGAGATCTTCGACGCCGGAAACGGCATGTCGTCGACGATCAACGAAGAACAGCTTATAACGAGACACAAGATTATCCAGCGGTAAATAAATTCATCGTATTGTCACGGAAAATCCAATTTCAATGATAGAATTAGCGGCGTAACGGGGGATTAAACGTCGACGGAGAGTCAACACAGAGAGCCGAAAATTCTGAGCGTCACCTGTGCCATAATTCAGCAGGGTGGAAAAATGGTGACTCCGCATAAGAGGTTCAGTAATACGGGGTGGACGAGGGTTAATCAGCAGGACGGCAACCACGCGAGCGGTAACACGATAAATTGGATAGTCCGGTGGTTCTACCTGGTTCTACCTGGTGCTCAGGTTATTTTACGAAGGTGTATTCTCCGTGTTGTAAACGTCCGGTGCACCGTTAGATCTTGCCCTTAATGCCCTGGTCCCAGGGCGAAATAAGGCGTCGAAGAAAAGGCACTCGTTACCCGACGGCACCTGGAGGGACAAAAAGACAGAAGTTTGTCGGGTACAGGTCGGTCCGCGATCGTGTCCCGAAAACGACACCCGCTGAGCTACCAGGAAGGACGATTATTGTTAATTAAGGTGGGCGTGTCCGGGCAAGTCGCACGCCGGTTCTACGGCCCTTAACGAAGGGACAGGTCAGCCCCGTTTTATGAATTCTAATGCCGTACCCCCTCTACACCCCCTAGATTTGTTCGGCCGGTTGACGAAATTTCTCTCCTACCGCATTTGCATTTCACCGGTGGTTGTCGGGCTCTCTCGCCGACTTTTAACCTCGTTCGGCCGGCTCTTAATGCAATTAGCCCGCCTATTCACGGCCGACGTCCCGTGGTATTATCAGGTGTTGATGGTCACCGAGGTATTTGATAACCAATCAAACGCCATTGTCCGCGCAGCCCCTCCCCTCGTTAATCGTTTCGCGGGAGCTTACGATTTTATTAGAAGCCTTGCTGTCCAAGCAACAACTCGAAAGACACACAACGAACCTCTCGTTGTTTATTCTTGCATTTACTTGCTCTCCTAAAGGATTAATTTTAATACTCTCGGTTAGAATAGATTCGTGAAATGATTAGGGGATTATTCCTTTTGTGTTCGTGCGACGCTGCCTATGGGTTTCGGGATCATCCCCTAATTCAATAGCGCCTTTGTCGGTGACCATCTTTCTCTTTGTAATTTTCTTACAATTAGTTGTCTTGTTTATACTGCGCAGTTTTCAAGATTTTGCTGCGAAAGGTTATTCAAACTGAAATGGAAAGTCGATCTTGCGATCTGCATAGCATGCAATTCTTGAGAAGTTGTTACAGTAGTTCGCAGCGGTTCTATGTTCGCCTGAGATTCCTCGTTTCCGTGATCCGGATTCGGTCGTTGGGGTACTGGTGGGGGCTAGTGGATGCTTGATTTAATTGCACGGCACCCGAATAAACAAATAAACCGGTCGCATTGGTTGTCGTAAAATGTTTATTACGGCTATCGCTCCGCGTTCCCCCTCGCCGGTTACAGTAACAATCGAGTACATCTTTATCAGGCGAGGGGGGAATCTAGAGAAACAACCTTGACGAAACAAGATTGCGTTTTGCCATTCTGTCTGGAATCTGTCTCAAGGGCCTAGTTAACAGTCTGTAAAAAGCAAAAATTTTTGGACATATTTCTCAAACAATGCCATTAAAAATCTTTTTGCGATTCATGATAAATGAAAATATGAACGGATCGTTCGTTCATCTGCTAAATAAATTCATACATTAACAGAATCTGTCTGAATTATTTATTTCTGATGATTCAGCACCGAGAAATCGCGTGCTCGTCGTATAATATCGTCAGGAAAACAACTTCCACCTTTAACCCTCGGACAACGGACGATTTTTATAGCTATATAATTGGCAATGCTTAGGACCGTTCACAGCTGTAATTAATCATTTTTAAAAATTTACTTTTGATGATATCTCGTGTAGTCTTTCCGATATCCTCAATGAAACAGCTATTCAGTTAGTTTAATTGCCACAAACTGAGTACTTGAATGACAATTTGGATGTTCCCGGGCAAAATGGACTCCGGCACAGTATACGGAGGGTTAAATAAGGTACACGTTTAAAGAAACAATGCATTAATTTTGTCAGTAAAACTTCCCGGAGGTCACGGTTTTCTTGGGTTGTTAACTAGCCACGACTCGTGGATACTACCCCGTTCGGATTGAATTTAAATATTTCCACGACCGACAAAGTCTTCCGCGAATTGCTCCGTCGTAAAAGGCACTCTCCAACCCCGCCCTCTGGGATTCGTTTTGTTACCTACGTACCGTTGTTTCATTGGGATCGGGCAGGGGATTATGAAATCGTTGCGCTACAGTCTTAAGGACCAATAAAATTGCACCGGAACTCCGGAGAAATTAATATCAGCCGGGCACAATTTCATCGCAGAATCTAATGCAGCGGTCGTCTTTACGGCCAGTTCCGAACTGCGCCGAGCTAAATATCCTTGCCTCGAGATTTTCTTATGAAAGAAGTTTCGAAGGCTGTTTGAACTGTCCCGATCGGGAGTCTCGATCGCGCCACTTTGCTTATCCTTTGAACGTAATTAACGGCCCCCGATAAATACCTCTCATTGTCCCCCGACAATCACAATTCATTAGTATGTCAGACTCTGGTTCGTATGTGCGAAGAATTAGAGCTGGCAAACAATGCATCCGAACGGTCAGAATAAACATCAAGCTAATTAAAAAGGAAGAATGAAGTTCATATCCAATTTCCCCGACTTGAGGTGGATAGCGTCCTCCAATCTCGCACAGGCGCAACCATTTTCCGCGTCCCCACGTTACCACTCTTATTTATTTGATCGATGGTCGAGCCGCGAAGCTGTAGCAAATTTTCATTCGAGCAAATCTGTGGTTGCGAGGAAATACGCCGAATGTCATAATTTCTAAAATTCGAGTTTATGCATTAATTGAACTTCGTAGTATAGGATTTACGTCTTTATCAGAAGAAAAGTCATGAAAAAAATAATGCTATTTAACCGATATCCAATGTAAAAGCATTATTTTAACATGAAAATGAAAGATTTATTCCGCGATCTAGAATAGTTCCAATTTTTTGAAAATCTTTTTCGCATGTCGTTTGATAAACCAATTCTTCGAATATTTCAAAAAAGGTCAGAACGTTTGGACCGATTATAAAAATGTTACACTGTTTTAAAGTACGTTCAAATACTTTCGTGGATCAGTGTATGTTTGACCATCGTCGGCCTCGGAGGAAGGTCCCTGTTTGCCAGATTAGCGAGAACGATTCGCAAACCGAAAGCGGGACGACGACGACAGCAACACGCCTGACACCGTTGTATTTTTCTTGTTACAGATATCGTCCGAGAGCCGGAAGAAGCGAGCCGGTTCTAGGAGAGCCGGGCCCCAATAAGCTTCGAGCGTGGTAGGCTAGCGAAGCTTTTTGTTTTTCGTCGTGGGAAGCTGTTGGTGGGCTCGTCGGGCCCACCCTCTCATCGGTCAAGCTGGCGAGCGCTCTAACCGCTGGTATGAACCCCCACCACCCGGGCCACTCTGCAGCCTACCCGCATCATCCCTCGCTTTCGAGCAGTCCCCATCACTCGGGGCCCCATCACGGCTACAGCACCGGCGGTGGGGGCGGTGGGGGTGGCACAACCACCACCCCTGACCTGCCGAGTCCCCATTCACCGCCACACGGGCCCGGAATCGACCCGGCGACCCCGTACGCATCCATGCAGCCCGGACAAGGGATGGGCAGCAACGGACACCATCACGGCGGCGCTGGTATGATGACCGATCATCCCCATCACCCGGGACACCCCCATCCACACTTACCAGGACACCCCGCTTATCCACCGGTCAATCACAACAACAACTGTACGCTCAAGGTAAGATCAGACTAAGCACGACAGATTAAGATTGTCTCCCACTCGACCCACTTCTCTTTCTACGACCCTACATCTCCAATAAACTGTTCACTCCATCCTTGATATAATAGATATCACTCGGCGATTATTCCAGAATTTTTGTAAGTCTACCGACCATGGTTGAGGACTTTTTAACACTAAACATACCGAGAGCACCAGAGTTGTGCTAATTTAATTACATTGTAATTCAATTACACAATGGAATTACATTGTATTTCAATTATATAGTAATTCAACCACGTCGTAACTGAATTACATATGGTAATTCAAAAATGTGTAATCAATGTCGTCGATTTTTCGATGATTTCTTCTTTCAATCAACGATTGACGATTAACTTCATGAGTCGATTTTTCGATGATTTCTTTTTTCAAGCGTACACATTAATCAATCAATCATGATTAAAATTTTAATCGATTAAAGCCCACCTCTGACTCAAGGTCGCAGAAATTCTTGTTCACAGAAGGTCAGATTGTTAGACGCGATCCGAAATTTAATTTCTTCGATGCGATGTGCTATTTCTGGAAATAACACTTCTTGCTCGAGTCACCGATGGCAAGTACAAGAACGGTCGCGCGTCGATCATTTTTGTAAATACACCTCGTCGACACTCAGCTGTTCGAGCCCGGCGTCCGATCGAGGGTGAACGAACCCAAACATAAGCTGCGTGGCGCCGCGCCGGGTATTTACAAGTCGCATCATATCGTTCCGACAATCCACATTTCGAATCTGTTGCCTGTTTTTCCCTAGCATTGCCGTTCGTCGTGTTCTAACGAACGCTCGGTGTCGTCCTTATTCCTTGCTTAACCGATGACCCAAAGCACTGTAAATCAATTTCCTGTGTTTACAATTACTCTCGTGCTGTAAACGAGCAACGAACGGTTACGCTAATCTTTTCGAAAGCATTATACACGCGGGCCCGTGTCTACCGCGTTCTTCAAGATGCATTTCCACAAAATTCTTTTTGGAAAGCGAGAATTAAACGAAGAGCCTACTACTTCACTTGCTGGTAGTGCTACATTAACTGATTTTCTTCGGCAATATCGTAGAAATCTGACGAGTAACACTTATATCAGCCTTTCTCCAATGCTAAAAGTCGGACTGGAATTTTAATTGATTCCACGGCGCGGCCGTGTAATTCGAAACCGTAGGAACGCCGATCGTTGCGCTGGTCATAACCCTCATACTCATATTTATTTAGTGTCCCATTTAGCGTTATTTGCTGGTCGCGTTCACCCATTGGTCAGCTGGCGCGCGAGAGGAACAATGTTAACAGAAAAGAAGAAAATGAAATTAAACTTCCCTAAGGCGTCCCCGCGTTCGTTGCTTCCCGTCTAATGATACTTTAGTCGAGTGCCTCGTCATCTCTCGTCGACATAGATCCTCATGGTGAACGGTCAGGCTCTCTAGGCGAGTCGCGATTAAAATACACTTTCTACGCGGGGCCGTCGCGCGAGGATGGCCACGAGAAAAAGTTTTCAACCGGAAGTAAAACGAACGAGTACGTACCGCACATTGTTCGCGTAATAACCACTGTTGGTCGTTCATTACGTAAGGCCACTTCGCTCGACGATTTCCCGCCAACGAGAAACGTGTCCGTAATCTACCACCGTGCCCAATAAACGTAATCGGCGGCTGGTGCCATAGGTGCACCGAGAGATTGCCGATTATAATCGGCAATCGACTGCTAATACGCGTTCGCCACGGTTCGTTCGTCAAAATTAGATTCGGCGAAAAGTTCCATTCATCGATAGCGAAATGTTATTAGCTTCTGTTGTTACAATGATCAACAGACAGCTGGTTATACTCCTTACTGGACTGCAATTTTCGTACACCTTATAAAAACACATAACTCTTTCAAAATTGGACTCGACAGCTTGAGTTCTTTTCGCAGGAACGTCGAAGTACAAAGATAATCAGAAAAACTGAACAGTCTGGAATCAAAATCCAATATACAGCGAAGTATTCCAAAAATGTGTTCATTAAATTGCAGAACATCCTGTACGATTTTCGAAGACCTCGGAAAACGATTGATTGAAATTGAAACCACGGTGGTTCCAGAAAAAACAGCTTACATCGTAAAAAGAATGGAAATCTATTCTTTCATCGATTTCACCAGAATCCGACGTCAAATATTTTGCAATACCGACAGAGAATTGTCTCCAATAAAGAAAACATGGACTAAAATGAAAGAACAATAAGAGTCCTCTCCAAGTTCTCCGAAGAGCAAGAATAAGAAGTCGACATCATAAATCCGCGATGAATATAGAACAAAGTGTTTAAACTTCGGAACACGTTTCCCCAAAAACAGGTTTCCCAGTTAACCATCTTCCCCCGCTTCGGGTCACGTACACTTCTCCGCCATCTACAATTCAAATAAATCCCTCTGGCTACCGAAGCACCGAATCGTCCGATTAATAGAGAAGCTCTTGGTATCGCCATTAGTACCGTAGTAACAAACAAAACTCGACAAAGGAGAAATCACGGATCCGGCACCCGGGGATCACCGCAAGAAAACCTTATCCCAACAAACTGTCGATTGACACGGTTCTCGAGGGTCGAAAACGTTCCACCCTCTCGAGGACACTGACTCTCTCGAGACGATCCTGATGATCCTGTCAACAAATCAAGGTCCGCGACGGCTTTTCACCCGGCGAAATCTGCGTAGCCGTGCACACAGGTGAGAGCTGTGCCGCAGGACCAACCAGAGAAAGAGAAAGAAAGAGAAGGAGGGTCGGCAGGCTAAAATTCAGAAGGCATTTACCCGGTCTACGTGACCCTCACTTAGCTCGCCATTGACAAACGTAACAATATAGGCATTTACCATGGAGAAATATAATTGAATAGGGGCGGAGGGGACTGCGAGAAACCCAGGGGCCCCGCTCGTCCCTTCTCTTCTTCAGCGTTTCACTCCATAATGCAGCGGTCGTCTCGCTCTCGGGCCCCCTTCCACAGTGTGGCCGTCCTTGTCGGGCCTGGACGGAGCTATGGATGGGTCCCGTCCCCTTTCAACGTTAGTTAGGTCCTTTCTAGGCTCACCTTTTTATTCCCCCCACCAGGTCCGCTTCTCCTGGCTTGCCGGGGTACCTGAACCCGAGGCCTCGCGAGGCATTCAGAGGCCCAAAGCAGCGACGGACCAGTCAGTTCACTGTTGACTTCGGTCGCGACCGGTTCGCTTTTTCCTTCCTTCGCGACGCGTGTTCTCTCGCGTCGCTTAGCTCGCTTTTGCTCGATCGTTGGGCCTCTCCCTCTCCCTCTCCCTATCCCTCTTCCTCTTCCTGTTCCTCTCCCACTCTCTCTCTCACTCTCTCTCTCTCTCCCTTTCTCTCTCTCTCTGGTTTTTTGGAGACAGCTCCCGATCCTCCAGGGATGATCCTTGCGAGACGTTCCGCAAATTGTACCTGCTTGTTGCCGACGGCGACGCGATCCCATCAACGTGCTCAGTGAAGAATAATCTGTGTGCCACTCTGTGGATTTTGAGCCCACTGGTCCCCGCCAGTACACGGACCCACGGATGAGACCGACTCGAAGGTGAACCCGAGACTGGGTCCACTTCTCTGTTTGTTTGTTTGTTTATTTGTTTGTTTGGTTCTTCCTTTCTTTCTTTCTCTCGTGAGAGAGGAGAGGATACGTTCCCCTTTTTCGAGGATAAAGCAGCTAACACACCACCGATCATGGACGTTCACGCGCATCACTACAACACCATCGTGTCAAGGATGAACCAGCTGAAGTGCTTCCCCGGAGACAAAATTGTAAGCAACCAGAATCCCTCTTTTTCGCAGATTACTCGACGGATGCTGCACCGTGTTGACACTGTACCCTCCCCGCACCCGGACGCTATTGTTCCGCGGAGTAATTTAGCAAATGTCCTTGAGCCACGGCTCCGCGTGGATACCCTGGTAACTGGTAATAGCGATAGTGATGGACCTGGAGCGCAGTTTCGAAGCTTGATGATCTTTCTTGCGATCGAGGTGCTTCGGATCCGTGGATGAGGAATATTTTTGTGTATGCTCGTTGCAGAGCCGAGGAAAAAGTGAGATCATTGAAGTAGGAGGCTGTTTCGGGATAGAGATGATTATAATGCGATGTTCGTGGTCGATTATAGTTTCAGAAAATTGTTGCGTGCTCATACTTGGATTGTTAGAGCCACATTCGGTCTTTAACATAAACTACAGGACTTGAAAAAATGTAGAATGGCAAATGTTCTAGAATCGTCACACTCTATTAAAGAAGTGAACTCGAAGAATGAATGCGATTTATTTAATTTTTTTGATTATGTACATATGCTCAAATGTACTAAACAATGAATATGTTGAGAGCAAACGTTTTGAAGTAAAATTGCTGTAGAAATCGAGTGAAAAGATAATGTGAACGATCGCCGTGACTTCTGTCTTTGAACGGTGGGATTTGGGGCCCGGCGAAATCAATTTCGAGCATCTCGGCGATAACAACAAACGGCAACGGCTGTGCGCGGAAAATCGTTGCGTATTTAGCCGTTCCGTAGTTGCCAGCCCGAAATTCCGGGCACCGTGGTCGGAATCCCGCCACGTATCTCCGGGATCCGTTCCCTATCGGATTTGACTTTAGCCAGGGCAAATTACTTAAACGACTCCGGGTAGTTTCGATTGACTTGATTTGTCTCGATACTCGACTGTTTCCGATTACAACGTTGCATTAATGGTATCAGAGCAGATCGAACTTTCCACCGGGACCCACAATCAAATCCATATTCATCGGTCTTGTCCAATCGAAAATAACGCTCGATTTTTCTGATTGCAATCATCTCTTCCTGTCGGTCCTCGCTTTTCGGAAACGTGCGATTTTCTAAAGAGGCGGCAAAATAATAATAAAATTATGATATTCCAATTTTATATTGCAACGGAAAGAATGTACATTTTTCTTTTTCCACAGTTTGAAATAAAAGTCGAATTTTTTGGAGAAATATTAATTTCTGTGGAAATCGTACACTTTTCAAAATTTCAAATAGTAGAAGACATTTGTTTCCACTGTGAAAATCTTATTTCAAGTTTTCAGATTTCGACGGGGCTCTAAATTCATAACACGGTGAGAATTTTCAATTCGGACGATATTAGGCAACTGCGAAATAGGAATTTAAATAAACTGCTTAAATTTTCCGAACGGTAGAAGGATTTCGCAACAAATACCGGCGGCACATTTGTTTAGACTGCGCTGATTGCGCGATTGCGAACCGGCAGCTGAAACGCGGAATGGTGCTGTTCGCCGGCGAATTCTTGCCAGGATTATATTATTCCCGGGGAATTTTACTGGTTGCTCGAACGACCGTAAAAGTGAGGTTCTTGTTCGAAAACGAGTGCGAGAAGTCGGCGGATTTATCCTCTAACGCGAGACAATTCGCGAGCGGCGAAAGTAAATGCGGCCGATTTTTGCGAATCCTGGAACACTTCGGTTGGAAACTTACACTTTGTTCGCTGGATGAATCGGCGAGCTTCTGAAGTACTGCACAAAAATTTTAAAGAAATTTTTACGCTTACAGTACGAATATTAATAAAATAATTTCTTCACGTGTGTGTTAACGTGAATTCAATTGAATTCGATCGGTGGATTCGTATATTGCGTTAGTGAAACTCCGTCCGAAGTAGAGAAGTAATTGGGAAATGTTTCAATCTGCCATTACGCCATAGCACGTAGGAGAAAGTTATACACAATTTATTGATAGAACGAACGAAAACTAAAATGTCTGTGACATGGTCATATTGACCCGAGCACCGTGGAAGGGTTAATTGCTTCTGCAGGTTTGACTGCAAGGTGAAAGTATAGATTGTTCATTCTTCATTTGCAGTTTTTGCCATTTCGTTGTTTTCCCGCGAGTACGTATTTTCTGTTCGTACAACGACTAATTTGTATATATACTTTCCAAGTAACATCCAAATGTAAAGCTTTTAGCTGACTTCTAGTCGTTTGTCCTCGTTAGTTATTCCTTTGGTATCTTCATGTGCCTAACAGCTCTTTTCCAGGCGAATTCTAATGTCACATTTACAGTCATATGCAAGCTGATTAGCTGCCACGTGGATTAATAATTAATTCTCTGTGCTTGATCATGCTGAGTATTGATTATCGCTAGACTGTGACAATTACTATTTGAAACAGTACTTCTTGATTTCCTTTTTACTGAAATCATCGAATTTCCAATCAATTCTATTCACTTCCTTTAAACTGAAATCAAATTCTATTTCATTACTTTGTAAAATGATTTTATTTAAATCGATTCGGGAAGGATTCTCTGAATAATATGCTGCGTACTATGTTCGTTATACAACGAAGTGTATACAATTATTTTAACTGTCTCTAACTAGCGGCATTATGGACGTCGCATTACGACGCTGGTCGCGAGCGTGTTAAGATGATTGGCTTTTATTCTCCCATAATAGCTGAAACGATGAAAGTGCATTTCAAAGAAATAATTGCATATTCAAGCCTGATAACGGGCACACAAACAAAATCGAAATTAAATACAGTCGTGTCATTTTCACGAAGCAATAAAAAACGTGGTTAATTCTCGGCAGATTTACTATCGATCGATCAGTCAGCAAGTAAGTTTTCTCGGAGGACAAGGACGACTATAGGTGATTAAAAAAGAATTGTCTCCGGGAATTTCTTAAGTTGCGAGAGAATCGTCGAAACGTCGCGAACAATCGTCGGCTCGATCGGCCCGCGCAATTACGCGACTTTGATTCGATTATACAGTAACTTCGCTGGTAATTGCGACGTAATTGCGAAAGAAGTGTCGTTGAGCCTAGAAGCGACGCTGGGTGGGGAGAAAAAGAGGTACGAGGGAAAAACGGTTTTTCGCAGATGGATTAGCGAGGCGCACGCGTCGTTTTTCCGAGGGCAGAGAGAGAGAGAGAGAGAGAGGGAGAGAGCGCGAGAGAGCCCGGTGTGTTGATTCGCTTGTTCACGGGAACCGGCTGCCTTGAACCCTTCCCTGCTCTCGTATCGACTAGCCTCGCGCGATATTTCGCGAGATCGGAGCCGACCGATAAGCTCTACACGACTGTGAGCAAATTACAACAAAGCCACGGCTTGAAAATTTCCATTGGATCGACGAGATTCCGCGCGCTCGCTACGAATGAATAATTTTCAGCCGCGCTCGACATAATCGCGTTTTTAACGCGTCCGCACGTGACCCACCACTCTAATCACACTGGTCCACGAATTCCACATTTCTTCCGTCTTTTTATACCCAACCGGACAACCTAATAGAATATCTGCAAACCGTTCTTCTCCGTCAACGTCGCTTTCCGAGAAAATGAACAAATGAAGTTTAAAGTTCAAGAATTTTTTTCGACTTAATTGTAAAAGGTGCACGAATGATTCCTACACAGAACGATTCTCTACGCTCTTCCAAGTACAACGGTATTTTCTTTGTAACATTGTGAATATTTAACACGTGGGTAAACGACAACTTTTGTGGAGACCGTTTTCTCGGGCACTTTGAAAAAGTCTACGAAAAATTATGTCTAAAAACATCTTTTAAAAGAGCACATCTAAAAACATCTCGAAAGAAGAAATGTATAAACAGTTTCGGAAAGGACATCTAAAAGAAACAAAAAGCGAAAAACATGTGACTCGGGTAATTTTCATAATAGCATGAGTCACGTTCACCTGAGGACATCGAGTATCGCTCGCATGATTCCGCCGACTGTTTTCAATCCGACAATGATATTGCGCAGTCCCCAAAAGGAGTTTTATTATAATTGATTATCGCTCTGAAAAAGAACGTGTTCCACAGCGAGTAGTTCGACGTTTAATAGAAAATCAATTGGGCAAACAAGGTTGAACACGATTACGAACACGTTGAAAACAACCGTGTCCCCGAAATGATTGATTGCGGGGTTTACGAGGCTCGGTCTCTAACAACAGAATAAATATCAGTGTTTAACGCGTCTAAAAGTCGCGTAATTTGTTATCGGCGTTTACAGCGCGGTGTAGAGTTGTCGCGTCGAAGTTAAACGCGTGGTTCAGCCGGTGGGGCACAGTGAAAGGCGATTTCTTTTGTCGTCGGTTAATGACGGTCGAGTTTCATTTGCGCCACCTGTAATTTTCAGTGATATTTCGCCGCGCTAATTGCCCGATTTTCTAATAAGACTTGGTAATGAATGACATTCGTCGAATCTCATTACGGGCGTGGAATTTCTTTGGAACGCGAACCAATTACCGTCCCGTTGGATCATTGATATTTTCAGTTTCATCTTATTAACATTTTTGATTTTATTGTAATTCACGTAGAACATTGTTTGCATCGATCTAATAATTCTAATACAACGAAAAAAGAAAGGAATATTTTCGACGTTGATTAGGAACATCGAAAGTCGACTAGAATCTGGAGAGAAACGCGAGGTTTTTATCTGTCCGTAAGGAAATTAGATTAAAAGCAGTGCCGATGCTCGGTGTATCGTGAATTAGTTTTAATTAACGTGTATCTATCGGCGTCATTAATCTCGATTCGTCTACCGTTTCACTTTTTTCGCTCTCGGCTGCGCAGAAATCGCCGTGGCCGAGATCCCCCTCGAACCATTTTGCAATAACGCCTCCGTTAATCATATTGTTATCGTGCACGTGAAGTTTTCTTCGTAGCTATCTGATGAATTCCTCCTTCTACCATCGGAGTAATGAGCTGAAAGAGTAATGAGCTCGCTTATGTCGGATTAAAAACGACCGCTTAAAAGATCGGCGAACTCGCGCGAATCCTAAATGCCGTATTTTGCTCCGATTTCATATCCCTGCGCTTTTAATATTTTCTTGCGTTCGAACGCGATATGTATTACACTCGACGTCGATTACGCGAACAAGAAACCACAATCTTGGATCGATGACTGGCATTTGCAATTCCATTTTTAAACGGTTCTACGCCGGTAAAAAGGTCACGTTGCGAATAGGTTAATAAATTACCGTTCGTGTTTGCGTACGCGCGCCTTACTAAATCAAGTGCAAAGTTTACATGCACGTGCTTATGCGATCGAGCATCTGTATCGGTAAATATACGCATATTTGTTTTAGGATTCTTACGGAGTCGACGATTCCGCAACGATCGCATTTCGTAATATAATTTCCCATTCTAAAGGACAGTATTGCGTTAATCTCGAATATACAAAATCGCAAAAACACCTCGGCCAGCTAATAAGATAATTTACCTCGATTAACGGGTGAAATTTAAATCTGCGAAGCGTTGCAAAAAGGATCTTTCGCGCAGCATAAACTGAATGAAAGTGTTGGCTCGTTTCTCGCACAGCTGTGAATTCATCGAGTTAGGAGATGGGAACAATTCCGGTGACGTTTATCGAGGGAACCGTATATTTTAATAATCAGCCACGTCGGCTGCGATTACTCACGCTTACCGGCGTTTACATAATCGCGACTAAGTGTTCGCCGAGATTACTCACTCGACGGTGCGCGATGATTTATCGTCCGTTAATGACTTTCGATTCCGTATTAATTATAGGAATGCCTCGGTTCCTGTTAATAGAGAAGCTGCGCCGGTCGCGCGGATGCTCGCCGACCACGCAACCCGTTATTATTTTCAACAATTTCGTTGCATAATCGGCCAACGGACGCGCATCTCCGCGACGTCACGTCCCATCCTGTTTCAGCAACAGCTTATCTCGCTTTTCAGCACGGGCTGAAAACCGGGAGGCCATTCTTCGGCGAACAATCGAGCGTTACTTGCTGCGAAATTATTCCTAGAATTTTTAAAGTTTAGAAAAATTGTAGGTTTACCAGAGAGTTCTATATGTTTCAATATTTGTCTTTTGTTTACTCGTGACTTTAATGATTAAACAGCGTTGAGTATCTTTACAGCTGACACTGAATTTGTTCTTTTTTTTTACTGTTACAGCAAGAAGGTGGTCCAAGCGGAGCAACGGGAATCCAACAGTGTGCCGGCTGCGGCGGCCAAATAGTGGAAAGATGGCTCTTTTACGCGATGGATCGGTATTGGCACAACGGTTGCTTGAAATGCTCGTATTGCGGCGCAGCACTGGCGGAAATCGGCCACTCGTGCTACACCAGGAGCGGCATGATTCTCTGCAAAAGCGACTACAGAAGGTAAGAGCTAACTTTCTATTCAAAGCGACTCTCGCCGCTAGACGTAAAATCGGCGGCGAACCGATCTTACCGAAAAATTACCATTCGGACGACGAAAATTCTAGGCACGCCTCGAACCACTAGCCGAATAATAACCAATAATAGCCAAAAAATCGGCAAAATCGTTATGAATTATAAAGTCATTGATAATGACTAGAGATTTTTATGCAAAATAAAAAATGTTTGCATTGATTGCAGGGCATAGGAGCCAAATAAAAATTGTATTCTTCTTTTAATTATCCTATTCAGCTGAAACCAATACATTGATGTCCTTAAATATTTCTAACGTGTCCACTGCTTTAAATTAAATGTACCCATTTTTGTCATAAATGCATAAAATCCGCAGTCTAATAATGACTTTACAATACTGGAAATAGTATAATCGTTAAATTATTTTAGCATTGATTTTTACAAAAGAAACCGTAAAATCAGCAGTCTAATTAACGATAGCAGTGACTTTCGTATCGCCATTATTTTTGGACGTATCCATGGATCAGGTTTTTGACAGTATTTTTGTTCAGCTGGCCAAAGTATCGTTTTCCTTGTTAGTCGAGTAATTACCGTGGTTCTCGGAGTAATTAATAAGCAGAAAAATGGTGAGGATGACGCACGCGGGCGCAGTCGAAATTTATTCAGAATTACCGAGTCTTTATTAGTGATAAATGGTTCAATTAGACACTTCCGGTGTGCCACTGATTATTAAGTCGAGACACGCCGGCTCCCAAGTATCGAGTAATCAACATTCCGTGGACACAAAGTAGGTGCAATTTAGGAAGCTGCCACTTAACCGTTGATTAAGGCACCGCTGATGAAATATTGTTTGTAATAACTTCTTTGACACTGCAAGCTCTACCAGACAGCTCGAAATTACCTATTTTCAGACCCCCCGTCCCACGATCACTGCAATCGTAATCCATCGTCGCAAACTGTTAAACAAATTCATTTATTTCGATTTACTCTTCCATAAACCTCGCTTAAAACCGAACATAATGTGTCTCTGCTCCCGCATGATCAACACTTTGAATCAAAGAGAACTTTCTCACCATTGATTTTCACCGATTAACAATTTTACGTTAATTACAAGCTGAATTTTAGTTTGCAAAATCAATTCGATAATGTATACGAGTATTCAAGGACACACGCTGTACTGCATCATGGCGGAGCTCATTATACCAGGTGGCGCGTCTCTGTTCCCTCGTGGAGCAGAAAAACTTTTGAAATCCGCCGCGTCGCGCGGTGGATACACCTAATCGGCGGGGACCACGTTCCAAATTTAGAAGATTCGAGGTCAAAGCGCAATTTAATGAGAAACAGACGCAGAAGTTAGTTAGCGTACCCGAAAATAGATCGGCACAATCTGGCCGGGGCCGTGTGTACGGAATCTAATGGGTCTGTCCATATTTTTTTCTTCATTGACCTGTTAACTCTCGACGGAACCGACGGCTCCTTTTCATCTCTGATTAAAACCGGGAAATATACGAGCCTCGGGCTCCGACGGGACCCCTCGAGACTCCATCGACCGTTTATTTTCGGTTAATGATTCCCGTACGATCCGATTAATTTACGGTTAATTGCCGGACACCGGGTATCAATCGATTTTCTTCCATTTCTCTTTTTATCTCTGCGCGAACCGATCTTTTTTTCAATTTCCAGATAATCGAGTTTTCTAAAGCTCGAAACGTCGTGTCTAACACACTTTTTGCGCAATCAATTTAATTAATTAGGTACAAGGACAGATCTGAATGATCGAACTCTTTTTCTCAATTTTTTCTTTCAATTCCGAAGCAATCGATTTTTCCAAAGTTCCAAACGCTCCTTTAATTCGTTCCTTTTGAAGCAATTAATTCGATTAATGAAGTTCGAGGACGGAGAAAGGCGAGAAGAAATTCTTCGATGGAAAGTTGGTTAGATGAAAAATTCTTTGAAAAGTGCAACGATCGGTTATTAGAATTAATGATAATTAATGTTCGGCTCTGTATTAATACCGCTGCTCCGCACCAGCGGTGATTCAGTGCTGAGAGGCTAATAAGTAAGTGTACACAGTGCTTTAATGATTCTTGCCGGTCGGGCCATATGGCGCTGAGTTACGAGTGGTAAGAATTATTAGAGTCGCATGCGCTGGTGCATTCGCACACAGAAACACACGCGGCAGGCCTTTCTGCTTATTAAATTCAGAGTAATGCAAATGTAATAACGTAAATGCACACAATCGCATTACGTATGCATCTCAAAAATCAGTTCTCTGGCCTCGGGTGGCTGGGAATAAATTACCCCCCTCCGAAATCGAACGCGTAAACACGTCAAGTTCATCAAGTCCGTGAAACACTTATTAAATCGTGGAAGGAAATTTAAGCAAATTAGCGTTTCGCTCATCCTTTCAGCAGTCGACTAAATAACGGCCGGTTCTCACGCATTTATGCAATAAGCATCTTCTTACGTTTCTAATTAAGTTGGGATGCATTAAACTGGCTCCGAAATGCATACGATTGTTTCGGGACGCATCAAACCGTTGCAAATTGCATCGAATTAATTCGAAGAACAACGAATCGCTCCAAAATTTGCCAAATTGCTACTAAACTTGTCAAGTCGCTCAACAATTCATCGAGCAACTCCATAAACACATCGAGTCAGGCTCAAACAAATAAAATTATCTCAAGACAAATTAAATCGCATTAAAACGAATCAAATTGAATTGATAAAAACGTTGTTAAATCACTACCGAACTTCTCGGGAAGAAATTGATGAAATGCTCCGAAAACATCCGGAATCAAAAGTGAATTACATTCCTCCTAAACGAATTAAATCTCTCTAAAAGTCGCTCCGAAATCCTTGAAATCGTTTCGAACCGCGCCAAATCATGCGAAACCGTTGGAATTATAATTCGGGGTGGAGGGAAAAAATAGAATAGCAAGGAATCTCGATTTCCGGTGAATGCTAGCGGTTATAAGATTTTCCCTTGCATTTGTATTCTTCGTTGTCGTCGTCTTTCTCGTCGGTAGGACCGTCGGACCAGTCCGCAGCACACGTACGCCCTAATCTGTTAGCACAGTCGAACGATTTAGTCTAGCGTAGTATCAATATTTGATTACGAGGCGTCTCCGTCCCGCATGCCGGAATTGGAGACAGAATCGTCCATCCAGATGTCCACTGGCTCCTTCGTATTTCCGGAAGTCGGACGTCGTGGTGGAAATCGATCCGGGGGAACGCCAACGCGAGAAAAACGTCCCGTTAATTGCGACCGGGTTCTCTCGCCGCTCCTGTCCCTCGTGTTCCAGAAGGTGGGGGAACGTAACACAAGGGACGTCGATGGACACGCGTGTTTCTAAATAAACGAAATTCGGAGATGCAAATTTCCATCATTTTGCTCGAATCATTAATTAAATACTAAATACTAAATAGTTCTTTATTTGAAGCTATATTCACTCAGGCTCTTAATCTTTCCGTGAAACGTCCTCAATCCGGTCAGATATCTGGAAACAATTTAGATTCCTAGTACAAACGATTCGAACTGCATCACGGTGTTTATCCTGCGTATCTTGAACGCGGAGGGGTGTCCTTTGACGCAGCCTCGCGAAAAACGATGTCTCCTTTGTGCATCCCGGTCGGAAACGGGTAGGAACGGTCCCGCGAATTCCGCGACGCTGTGCGGAACCCCATTGGAGAATCGGCTCGCGAAATTTTCCCTTGAAATTTCGATCGAGAAACAAGCCGCTATCCGAATTGAGCGAAGTAGCACTCGGAGCGGAGTGACGCGACAGACGAAGCATCGACATCAAGCCTTGCGGTACGGGGTTGCTACAAGGAGGCGTCCAAGAAAGACGAAGAAGAAGAGCAGTCGAAAACTACTGAGAAGAAGAAGAAGAAGAGAGAAAGAATGAGAGACCTCGCGTAGAAAAGGGGATCGAGGAGAGAAGCGAGAGAGAGAGAAAAACGCGTATCCGGTTAGACAGAGAGACTCGACGATCGACCGAGTGAATGGGGGGTAAAGGCGAAAGAGAAGGCTGATCCAGAGACACGGGCGAGATAGCGTGACAGAGGAAGAGAAAGAGAAAGAGAAAGAGAAAGAGAGAGAGAGAGAGACGTTGAAACACGGACGGCGCGGGGTGGGAAGAAAAGAGACAGCAGAGAGGCAGCAGGCAAGGGTAGGAGGTAGTGGTTCGTTTCTTTTGGATTCAAGGAATGTTTCAATCAGTTTGATTGAAGGGCTGAGCCACGGCAAGAGGGTAAACTCGATTTACAGCCGTGCAGGAGGAGGGGGGTAGAGGGCGGCTGTAGCAGGGGTGAAAGGGGGTGAAGAGGAGATCTGGACCGGGGGAGAGTCGGGGGAATATATATAGGTATGGGGGTGAGAGGGGAGGAAACGGTTTGCTGGCGGGGAACGCCGGTGGCTGGTAGTTTCGGGAGGGGTTTGCAGGGGGGTTGGAGGCGAGGGTGGCGGGTGCCACAATCACCGAGATGCGTCCAATCACCCCCAGCCTCCAACGCCATCGGGTTTCGGGTGCACGGACGAGGGCTGAAGGGATTGAAGGTGTACGGAGGGCGAAGGGGCTGGGGTTGCGGAGTGAAGAGAGCGGCCAATCATCGCTCGGCTTTCCGCTGGAGCGACGTCGTCGTGGTGCTGGTTTGGCCTAGATGTGCAATCAGACCGCTTCAGAGCGTCTCCTCGCTCTCTCACTCCGCCTCCCTCTCTCTCCCTCTCTCTCTCTCTTTCTCTCTCTATCCGTCCCTCTTTTTCCCCTGTCCCTCCGACTCGCTCTCTCTATCACGACGTGTCTCGATCTGTCTGTCCGGGTTTCTCGCTCTCTCGTTCATTCTTTCGCTTTCTCTCTGCCTCTGTCTCCAGACTTTCCTTCCTTCCTCTCGCTCCCTCTTTCTCCCCTCCCCCTCTCTCTCTCTCTCTTTCTCCCTCCTCCGCCGCCCCCAAGCATCCCTCCACCGCCGTTTTCTCCTCTCCTCTCTCCTCGCTCCGTCTTTCTGGCCGAATACCAAATTCCAGCAATTTGGTAGGTGGGTACTTTGTTGAATCAACATGATTGGGCTTGACGGAGCCCGGCGACAGGGCGCTTCGTCTGGTCGTGCCGCGCGATTCCGGCCGGCTGGAAGACGCGCCGGATCCCTCTTTCTCTCTCTCTCTCTCTCTCTCTCTCTCACTTTATATCTCTCTATTTCTCTCATTCTTCCTCTCTTTCTATCGTTCGCTCCAGCGCGAGGGAACTTCGTAAACCCTTTCGCGGACGGACCGGTTTGCCGGTGGTAATTCCATTAAGAATAGAACGTGGCCGTGGCGGCGGCGGCGCGGCGGCGGCTACGCCACGCGTTGTCACTTCATCCCGTGGAAGAAGAAACAATAGGCATGGGGCACCATGAAGCGATCGAACAGCACGGGAAAGAGAGCCGAGATACCGAGTCGTGTTCGCGGACCGCACGATTCTACCAGCTATTAGCCAACTCGAGATGATAGCTGATCGCGGCTTAAGCCCTCGAAGAAAGAGTAAACTTGTTTCGATTGTATGAACTTGTGTTCGGTCGCAGAGGCATTGTGCTTTGTCGTGTTACGTTGCGCTACTGGAATTATTTGGTACGTCGTTGCCAAGTTTCAGGCTTGTATTGTTCGTGGAAAGATCTGCACGCGAGAGCCAGGTATAATAGTTCATTCATTTTTCTATGAACTCTTTGATCTCGCAAGATGATCATATGTATTAGGTTGTCCTAAAAGTTTCTTTCACTACGTGCACATTCCATATCGTTAGATAACATCGGCATACACAAACAACATAATCTTCTGTTCGTTAATGTTTTATTATTTTTCTTTCTTGACCATGCCATTGGTTTCTTTGAAAACTACTCTGAATTTGCACTGAGCACATTAAACGAGAACGCGAAACGAACTTTTGGGACAATCTAATATACATGTAGATAGATAGATAGATTCATTCGAACTCTTACGCAGATCCCAGTGGGTCGATTAGGTTCCCCGACCTTGGACAACGAGATTCTGCGCGAGCAGTTTGGTAGAACGTTGCAATTCCGGTGGAAGCATCACGCGACGGTGATATCTTGAGGGTGGTTTTCGACCGCGAAAAACAACGTAGCTAGGCGAGAACGAACGATCGTCGACGTTCATCTCCCGATCGGGGGAAATATTTACAGTAGAGGGTATAATGGGGGCGGGCACGCGACGATGAATAGAGGACGACTTTCTTGTATGACAGGAATCGCGATCGACGCGGTAATGGCGCCTTATCGTGATCCGCGCGACACGCGGCTGGGAAAATCGAAGCTGCCGATGGGTCAGGGGGGTTGAAGGGAAAAAGAGCGATGGAACTGGTATATGTCGTTGCCGGGGGTAGAAGGAAAAATTTCCGAGAACGTCGGGGACGATTGTGACGACGAGAGAATAACCAGTCGCGCAGTGTTTCGAACACACTGCTGGCTGACTGAAAATTTAAAGCTGGAAAATAATGTACTAATAGTTTCCATGAACCCATGAGAAATCCATGAGAAATCCATGACGTCTCTGAGATGTTGTTTTAACACTAACCGTACCACGACCGATCAAATGACTGGATTCATATTTTTGGTTTTCAATTATTGAAATTATAAAGATTAGAAATGATTACATAATTTATTTATTCAAGCACAGATTCTTATCAAAATGGTGAAACATCGACATAAGTTCAGTCTTGTAATTTTTACAGAACAATGTATACCTTTTGCACTCGGTACGGTTAGTGTTAGGGGGTAGGTAGTGGCAAGGAGTGGATGTACTTAAAAAATCCAATTGCTCAATGTTATATAATTCTATTCTGTTGAATTAATAACCATCGACTACTTTGGGAGTTGAATCGATTCTTTTGAACCCAATGTGGAAGGACGGAAGGACACAACAATATAGTTTTGTGCGGGTAGTTGCCATCCTTTGTTACACCGTGAGGGAGGTTGTGATGGTTTCAGGTGAATTTCTGGGCTCGGTTCGGAAACACGCGGGCACGTACACACACACACGCGCGCGCACACACAGGTAGGCTAGGTCCTCGACTGGCTAGGTCCTCGGTAGGTGGTGGCGAGGTGGTAGGTCGCTGAAGAAGGCGGAGGGTGGTGGCAGCAGCGATAAGGGGTTCATTAGAGGCAGTTTATTACTGCCTTTGAAGTCTCTCGCGTGTTGCCGTTAAGTCGCTCGATATCTCGTAATATCTCGCTCTAATCTCGCGAGGAGAAGTTAATTGCTACCTCCACCTCCGCCACCTTCTCACCTCCGACCTACCTATACTCGACTACCCTTTCCTCGACCCTTGCGGAACCACCTACTTCACCCCCGCGCCAAAGAGACTCTCCTCTCCTTCCTTCCTTCCTCTTCCATACTTCTCTTGTGCCTTGGTCTCTCTGCGCCACCCCTACCATTCTCACCACCCACACACCCCTGCAAACCCCTTTCTCCCCGTGCTCGCACGTGTCGCCTTAACAATTAGACGCTTAATTTGGGCCACCATCGTGGCGAAATTTTCACCCCGTGCACACTAGTTCCTCCTCCTACCGATTTTCCTTCTTCCTTCTCCTGGAACCGTCCCTGGGATCTTTGGTCAACCCGTGGTCCCTGTTGGGAAGCCTTCTGGGAGCTAAACTGATCGTTGAACTGTGAGATTCCATAAGGATAACTTTATGCGTTTGAACAATTTCTGATTTTTATTTTAGTCAAATGTAGAGGGCGCTTGGCAGGATCTCTAACCTTCTTTATATTCTCGATAAACAACATTTGTGGTATTTTATACACCTTTGCAATTGTTGAACCGCCTTTCCAGAGCAGATCGCTCCCGATGGTCCAGTTTCAGACGCTTTCGTGATTTATTCCGACCCACCGCGGTTAAATTATGCGATCCCCGTAGCCGAGAACGCGCGACATTTATAGAATATGTTTTGCGTGATTCGCGCCCGTTAATAAAGCGCGTTTTGTCTGGGTCAATGAATATAAGGTCGCGCTCTGCAGGATGTTGTTAGCGCGTGATGCTAGCGGCGTCTTTTCTGACTCGAATCCGCTAAATCGTGATTATTCGAATAGTCTACTTTCTTTGAAAATTGAAAACTGGAACACAATCTTGTATTTTACAAAATCGTGTTCATTAAGAAAATACATCAAACCCTACATTCCGCATCAATCACAGTGATTTTATTTTGATATTCCAGAGCTCTTCTAGACTCTTAACTTATCTGAAATGTCGAGAACAAGATTGCAAGAAGCACTCTTGCCTGTAAAATCGATCAGATTCTTTTAAACCCGCCGCGACCATTGCAATTTCGAGTTTTCGGTTATGAGGGACGACCGAAGTCAGGGTCGCTCGTAAATTCCGTTGAAGCTCGTGGAAAACAGCTACGAATCTACGGGGAAACGTATCGTAATTAATTTTACGTTCCTTGAACTGGTAATCCTCGGAAACGACTGTCTTAATGAAGGTAATATTTCAGTGCTTAGCAAATAACGTCCGCCTGCCGCGTGTAATTTACGAGGATCCTGTAATAACAGTCGATCGTTCGTAGTATAATTGTAATTCGAATTAGTGTATGGTATTAGAGTGTCGATGCGTCCGCCATTATTCGAATGTGAAGTTATTTTGATCCAACAGCGGCCCCGCGTTATCCAAGGATCGCGCGATAAAACCCACCATGGAGGCCGCGTCTTAATCATCGAAAATTAGAAACGAAATAAATATTTTCTTCTAATATCTATTAAGAAGGTCCAAGAGCGTTTACGGAGATTGAACCCTCGACAACTAGATTACTGTCTGTAAAGGAAAGATAATGTTCGATCGTACTTCGAACTCTAATACAGAGAGTACAGAGAACTTGATTTTATTAACGACGGGCACGACGGATTTCGATATTAACGCGCATTCGACTGGCCCGGAATTTCTGCCGGCAATTTAGTCGAAATTCCGGACGTCTGGCTAATAACGGCTGATAACAAACACGACATTATTACTCCACCTTTGACGGCGTTAAGCTTTGTGCCCCGTGCTCCGATCGTTGATACATAGCCCGAGCCCAGCTACATCTATGCTTTCTGTTTCTGATGACAGGGTGAGACGAATCGATCCCGAAAAATCGATCATTTGCAAAATGTATGGAACCCTAAAATTATATTACATGATAATCATTATTACATTACAATACTTGAATGGCTAGACAGCACTACAAAGCAGGAAATGACGTCTTGAATGTCAGCTGGCAATAAAAACAGGTGCATCTCTCTCATTGGTGCGTCTCTCCCGAAATTACTCTACTCAATTTTGCTATAAATGCGTAAAATCCGCAGTCTACTGATAACAAACGAAATTACTTTCAGAAAGACCTAGTATTATATAATATTTATTGATTACACTGGATTATAATGCAGATGTGCGAAGACGCCTGCATTAGAACTGCACCGGTTCGTCGTCGCGTTCTCCAGCGGGGTATAAAAGAATCTTTCACAACGGAGATCCCAATTTACCGTGCGCAGACTCTCCTAATAAATGTTCCATGTGTCGAGCACTCGAGAAGTCTCTCGACCACAATATTCCCGTGGATTTCTTTTCACCTACGCTGTAGCCTCGTCGCAAATTGCCAGGCACTTGATACGAAACCGAAACAGCCCCCCAAGAGGCAATTAGCCGGTCCCGCTGCGATTCGAGTCCCTAATATCGATTTTCATACGTTTTACACTGTCGCCACGTATAACGGAAGAGAGAAAGTAGACAGAGTAGACAGAGTAGAAAGACAGCATCACGCTGCCGTCACGTCCCGTTTTCTGAAACGTTTCCGATCGCGCCAACAGATATATCCTCTATTGCCGCATACAACACTCGTTGTTATTGCTCAACGTTCGGCGCGGAACTGCTTATGCAATTACGCGGCTGCGAGTGCCACGAGAAAGAGAGATACAGCGTCAATTAGTTCGCCCCGCGGAACGTTTCAATTAGCAACGGCCGGGGAAGCCATTGCCCGTGGTACCCACGTAAGAATTCGTTAGAAAGTATCGACATTGTTGCGCTCTCGCGGTCCATCATGCAAGTTTGCACGGTTGCGATAGGAAATTTGATTCCGCGTTCCATCGATACTGTAGAACCCATACGCCCGACAACACCGTGGCCCGATTTTCGAAAGAAGATAGCTGACGAGGTAATAACCGTAATTACTCTCCTTTGTTGCAAGTCTGAACCACTGGGAGTGGTGTGGGCAACTGCGTATTACGACTGCAACTATCTTCTTTCGAAAAAGTCCACGTAATTGTTCTCCGTTCTGGGTTAACAATACTTTCTGCGTGTTCTGGGTTTTCATACTTTACGGAGTAGGAACGCAAAAACTGTTGTATTATTATTCGAAAGTTTCGTTGCGTTGTATTTGTATTCGGTGAGTTTCGAAAAATCGTGTACAGTGGAAATATTGTAGGTCGGAATAAAAATTTGATTTTGGAATTAAAAGCTCCGAGCGCAAAGGGTTAATTTTAATGAAAAATCAATGTTCAAAACACAATATGATTAGAAATGACTTTGGAGGGCCGCTTAGGACAAAGTCCTGGGAGCTTCCATGAACCCAGCTGTGACCAATAGTAAATATCGTTCCTAATTCGCGTCCAGTTGGACGGTGCTCTTCCAATTAGATTAGCGGCGTTGCGCCGGTCACGCGACTCATTTCCATGGGGGTAGTCTGGAAAAACGTATCTACGGAGTTTGTTTCGCAGGGGTTTAGTTGCTCGATGGTGTACATACGCAGGCACGTCGGAATATGAGTATCGACGTTATCGAGTAGCCACGTCAAAGGAGCTCGAGCGACGCCGGGACAAATACGTTTCGAGGCACGACGACGATCGCGACAGCATTTATTATTCAGCGGCTCGAAAGGGTCCGCCCTGGCTCGCTCGTACATGCATACACACGGACACACGCACACGTATGTACGTATGTGCACCTGTGTGTGCAGTTCGATCGTAGGTAAACGTCCCCGGGAACGTAATGTGGGCTTTACTTTAACGATTAGGTTTTTCGCGAGCGTGCAGGAGAGCCGGCCGGCTCTTTTTCTCTTTCTCTCTCTCTCTCTCTGTCTCTCTGTGCATATACTCGTCGACGTCGACGTCGCAGTCCTCGTCGCAGTCGTCGTCGTCGTGGTAGCAGCCGCGAGGGCGACAGGACGGCTCACTTGGAATTGATTCGGGGAATAATCAATGCGGGAGTAACGTCGTTCCCGTGTACGCGTACTGGAATAAACCGCCGCGTCGCGACGAGCCCGTGTTTGCTTCCCTTTCTGCACCACGAATGGCTGGCTCCGTGGCTCGTTCCATCCGCGGATTTTTCTTTCGCTTGGACAAGACCTCAGCCGACGAATCGCGGTGCCGCCGCGCCGCGCCGTCGACGGATGCAGGGATGCAGTTCGAACGTTCTTCCCGAAGCTCTTCGAAATCTACTCTTTCCCCAACCCCAATTCTAATTTTAATTCTAATCGTTGTGTAGTCAACTGGATACCCGAGTACCCATTTACTGTATTTCTTTCAACAATCTGTTAATGTTCCTCTAAAAAATATTACAAAATTTCTCTGAACGTCCATTCTTTCAAACATGTTAAATACAGAAAGGTTTTCAATAATCTACACATTTTGGTTGACTATACAAGGGTTGAAGCAGATAAGTAGACTGCGGATTTGACGCGTTTACGTCAAAAATTAGTAGATGAAGTATAAGACAGTAACCAAGAGTGTCGAGGAGACTTTCATTTCGCATAAAGATCCGCAGTCTGCACAATAAGACTTCCCGACCAATGGGGGAGGAGGAGTAAAATGAATTCCCGGTGATCACGCGGGAGAAACGATCCCATCGGACGTGTACCGGACAAACGAACTGTAACAGTTCGCCGAAATCACGACGTCCGATCCTCCGCATTCAGATTCGTCGGCACGGTTCGCGCGGGAATTTCGAAAAAAATCGCGATATCCCGAAAGTCTCTCGGCCGAGGAAAAATCTCTCTGAATAAAGAGCGCGCGTTTAACCGGACTCGCAGGCGAACAGGCAGAACGAGAGAAAGAGAGAGAAAAAAAAGGAATTCACAGGAACACCGTCGCCGCATGAATTATGGAACGGTGTACGCCGAAGGACCTTCTTCTTTTTCGACTATGCACGCTGAATGCGCGTAATAGCGGGGAATAGAGTAATAAACGATTCCGCAGAGTCCACGGGAGCACCCCGCATACCTTAATGATCGGGGATACAGGGGATTTGCATAGGCCACACAGTCTCACCGGCTCGGTCAATCAGTGACCCTCCACGGACCTGTCATCTGCTTTCATAGTTGCCAACGACTGTCCCGCCCGCTTTCCCGTTTACATTGGCAGTCACGAATCTTTCAAACGACGTGATTGAAGACTCGACCGCGTCCTTCTCGTTACGTTACTTAATCTCGATGCTCGATTGTCGACCAGCTGTTCAGGGACACCGCGCCAGGCTTCGGCATTAGCGAAATAAATTATTCGACAAAAGTAATCGTCCAGTCTCCAATATTTATACTTTAAACGTTTCACGTGTTTCACCGAGTCTGAAACAGGGACATTTCCATATACATATGTATCTGTGGTTGCCAGGAAAACCGCCGTATGTCACTACTGCAAAACATTTGAGTTTGTGCATTAATTGAGCTTTATAGTATAGGATTGACGTCTTTATCAGAAAACGTCATGAAAATAAATTCGGAAGGCGCGAAAGGATAAAATTTAGCCGGTGTTCCTATGTGAAAGCATTGGTGATGGAAACTTTAAACGGCAATATCTCGAAAGTGAAAGCATGTGACACGCGGCGTTCTTCCCGACAACCACAGATATGTATCCCAGAATTCTTTTTCACGAGGCATTAAAATGAATTTGAAATTCTTCCGTCTTTCAGCTCGAAAATCCTGGCGATTCTTCGCTTCCGCCGGCGTTCAAAAAAGCCCCCGTTTCCCGGCGACCAGTTCTTTCCGCCTCGAACAAGGGACAGTCGACTTGAAATTCATGTTGTTCCGAGATTTAATTTGAGATTAAACTTAATATTTAAATTTATTCCGCCGGGAACATTTGCCCACCCCCTGGATATTAAAGGAGAGAGGACCTCCTCCTGGCTGCACCTCCTCCTCCTCCTTCTCAAACCACCTCTATCCGCCTCATCCACCTTCTTGTTCCGGCCGGTCGCACGAACCAACCGCCAGTCGATATCCGCGGCCGAACGAGAGCCGTTGTTTCCATCGATCGATACACACTATATTCAGGATCGCATGTTAGCAAAACGATGCCATCGATGTTCATCAAATATTCAATAGCAACCGCCTACGAAAATTCACGCATCTGTTCCGTGCCGCGTGTATAAAGCGATCGCCACGATTACAGGGAAAATCAGCTGAAACCAACCCTTTCGAGACGAAATTGTTCTGTCTGACCCACCACCACAAACCACCACCACCATCACCACCTCCACCCATCCCCTAGCGAATACGGGGTCGCGACAGGTGGCTCGTTGATTTCCGATTCCCTGGTAAGCTCATTACATTAAACATATATCGCCGTTGGGATCTTCCTCCTCGATAATACTGATTGTTAGCCCACTGAGAGGCGGATTCGCTCGTCGAGAAAATACGGAGCGAAGCAGTACGATTTTTCCAATTTCTGTCCGTCCAAGAAATACTTCGCAGACATTGCGATGTGTGCATTAACATATAATTTAGGTAAAAATGAAATGTATATCAACCCTCATCCGTCTGTCATTTCACGAACTGAATCTGTCCATCGCGGTGTCAAATTGACACAGTGGTAAAAGATCGATAAAATAACAAGGTAAACAGTTAGTTTTCGATGTTTTTTTATTCAAATCGATGGGTTAACATTTACATCTTAAGTTTCTCGGTCATGTGTTTCGCATTATAAAAATAAACAGTGTAACTTATTTCGGGGAAATTACACATCTGATTAAAATACTTACTAATTGAATTAATTGAAAGGTTTGAATTATGTAATTCAGTTACGACGTAATTGAATTACTATATAATTGAAATACAATGCAATTCAACTGCGTAATTGAATTACAATGTAATTGAATTAGCACAACTCTGACTGAAACAGACCAATTATTTCCATCCCTACACGATTTTGTACGGAACCAGACGTTCCTGACTAAATAAATGTGTTTTAGTGGCTGATAAAATATCTTAGAAAGTCACCGAGCGTAAAGTATAAATAAAAAAGTACTGGATAAAAAAGGCGTTGTTCTTCAAACAACTCGTGTAATCGAACAAAGTCTTTTGTGGGTAACAATTAGGCAATTTTCCCGGAATTAAAGCTGTTCGTAGAAAATGGAACCCGCCGAGCCGGCATTCGGCGTCCACCTGCCGAACATTGTGCCCAAACGCAGCCGAAAGATTCTGTGCGGGTCCGAGCCTAACTCACGGCCATAAAATAAAACCATTGTGTCCGTTATCGGTCCATCTGCGAGTTGTTCCATCCGTTTCGGAATTCGCTTGGAAAGCAAACTACGGCCGAGCAAACTGTCCTCTTTGGGCAGCAGAGAAGAGAACCCGCTCCCCTCCCCATGGAAAGGGTCGCAAAGTGTCCAGATATATCCGTGCGGCAGAGATTATGGCACCGCGGCGCGGCGCGGCGTGTCACGTACATCGTGTCCACGCGACCGAGAGCGAATTTCACGCGAACCTATTCGCGAGACAAGAATAAGGGATACTCGACCGTAAGGAAGGACTGAAAGTCGCGACTTCTACACTTCTATTTGTAAACAATCCATTGAACGTTGCTTTTGTACCATTTAGACGACGGAGGGCGAAGTTGTAGAACCTTTCAGAATCTTTTTCGAGCGTTACCGTCGGGTGACGTGTTTGTCGTTGTTATTTTTATCAAAAATCGTTTTGTTGTTTTGCTCGAAGTATTGTATATTTCTGAATGATAATCATTTTGAGCTGGGCATTCGGTTGCACGCATGGACGGATCCCGGGACTCTATGAGAGCGATCGAACAGATTTGAGCGACTAACGTAATCAGTTCCTCACAAAGAACCCATAATGTGTACAATTACTTCGTACCGCAATTGTAAACACCCGGCATTACTCGTTAAGTCTAACGAGCGTTGACGAAGACACGATTAGACACGCGCGTGTATCCGTGTTTGAGCGGGCAATACCTACCTAAAGCCAACGCTTCTAGCGAGCCTTCCAGTTTGTACGAGCCACTGTCCAAATATCATTACTCGGTCTGATGCCGAATCAAGTGCCATATTTGAATACTTTGGCCACTGGTCACCGATTGGCCTAACATAAATATCCGATGAACGTGCCATCAAGCTTCATTGGATCTTTGATCGTGCCCACAGCAGCCAATCAATTTAATGCTTTTAGAATTGCACACCGATAAACTTCTCCCATCTATGAATCACTCACCTATCAAGTATACCATATTTCCATTTATCTTCTTTAAACTTTAAGTTGCCTGAAGAGATTAATTAAATTTGAGAAATTAATTATTGTTATCTATTAATGTAGTTTCAGATATGTACAAAGCTGTACAATCCCTGTTGCTCTTTGTCGTGAACAGTGTTCTGGGCACTGTCCGAGACACGGCAGTCCCATTCTAGTTCTCGTAGCGCCAACTTTTCGGACAGTGTATTAACCCCTTTCACACGGTGCGTATCGTTTTCCTTTCCGAAACCGGTTCTCGAACACACCTCTGTTATTTCGTGACTTGGGGAACATTTTCGTCTGCGTGGATATTCCGCCGAGGCACCGATGCATAAATTCAGTTTCGATTCAGATCCCACTGCCGATAAACTTCCAGATTCTTCTGTTTAACCGAGCTACCACCCAGTCATATTCTCGGTACATCCAAGAAACAATTCCTTTAATCATTCCTCGGAGAACTTTAAAAACTTTTTTAGAACATCTCAACAAAAAAATTCAAGTGGTGTCCAAGTCTCTGAGTGAAATGTCAAGGAGTGTTCAAGTCACTGTATTCTTCGCGAAGATTAGCGTCTCTCCGGAGGTGTCCAGACTCGCGGCATCTTCCAACGAGCCCAGTAAATCGCGGGCCGAGTCTCTTGTCCGCGATTAGCGTCGTTAATAAGTCCGCGGTGTGCAGTTCGTCCGATTTGTTGGACCCGCGTCGGCCAGGGTGTCTCTTTGAGGGCCCGGCGATTCCGTGTTTCGCGCGCTTGTCGCCGGTAACATATTAAGTCGGTATTTACGGGGTCGGGGTCCGCGTTGACAGGCTCCCTTTGAGGTTAATAATAGAGCCGCGTCGGCTAAGCACGTTCTTAATATTTCAGTAATCGCCGTGACCCGGCCCCACACGGATTTACACGTAACGGACCAACACCGTTGCTTCTTCCATCTTTGATGCCTGCAAATGTCCGGACACTGGGTAGAGTCGAAACTCCAAACCCATGCCAATCTTATTGAACAAGATGTTCCTAGACAGAACGAATAATAATGTACGATCTTTCCTCCTCAAAATAAATGTATGTATGAATGATAATGGTAAAATTCTTTTCCCCTCGAAACTCCAAGTAAATCGTCGCAATAGAATTTTCTGGGCCGACTTCCACCACCGAGTAGTCGAACTTCGTCCCTTAAGCCCGTGAAACATTTTTTAATTTGCCCAGCGCGGTTCGTTTCGTTTCCTCACGTGCTCACACTTTTCCAACAACGCGGGGCGAAAGTTTCTACGGCAAGTTATCCCGGGGGACAAGTCTTCTACCCGATGGAGAGATCATTTTCAGTTAGGCCGTCGGCTTAAAGGGTAGAGTCGGGGCGCGCGCGTGCCGCAAATAAGCGTCGATAAATCCGAGACGTAATACAAGCGGGTCGGCCGCGGGGCAACTTAATCCGGGGCCAAATTAAATCGTGGCCCCGACAAATCTGTGCTTTCCGAGTGATTTGTGGCTCCGTTTGATGCCGACCCCTCTCCCCCCATATCGGAAATAGCTTGAAACGTTCCTACCCCGGCGATCCCGTCGCGCATCGAATCTTTGAACTTTGTTTCATCCCGTTCCTTCGTCGTTCCTTCCTTTTACCGAACTGTTCCGATAAAAGAAAGCATCGCGCGTTATTGCGCGCGTGTATCAACTACTTAGGCATTCTATTAGACTCTGAGGTGCTACTAAAAACTGCTTGTGTTGGTATCTAATCAATTATTAAACGTTCAACTATTGTATGAAGTATTATATCGATTTCGTATCCACAAAATTCAAAAGATCATTGAGAATGGAAATATTCTAGATCGGAAGAACTGTTTAAACGTATGGGTTAAACGTTTACACTGTATAAAATTCGAAGGGAATGTAGGTATACATAGCAGAAAAATCAGTTTTAATGGCAGGCTAAATGACTGCACGACCAGCTGGCGAGCACGTTGAAGCAACGGACAGTATCTTTTTACACGTAATCAGGAATTAATGATACGTAGTGCAGCAATTACTTGCAAACTTAGTAATAAACTTGCGAAATTCGTGACGTAAAAACTTGCTTTATATACGCGTGTCTCGCATATATAGCAAATTTACCATGTGTAACCTACTTCGAGACATTCTTTACCAGTCGTTACAATTTTATATTGTGCGTAAAGCAGAGGAAATTAACTTTTTCAGCGTCGTTATCTCAAATCGTAATCTATTGCGCGATAGCACGCCGATTTATAACTGCTCTGTGTCAATCTTGAACGTGTCTTGTCTTATATTTTATAGGAAGGTGTGGCAAGTGTACTTTGACACAGTTTTCACTAAATAATTGACTAAAAATCAACACGACAATCTCGGGGAATCCTGAATATTCGATTTCCACGTGATTCTCGTGCGTTAGTGCACGTGGGAACGCGGCTTAAGGCCGTTATCCCCGTTCCCCGTATCCGATTCTTTAACGAACGTATTCTTCGTGGAAAAAAAAGGCGAGCGGCGAGGGGGCAAGGGTTGAAAATAAAAGGATTGAACGCACACCTGGTGACGTCTCAGGAATCTGCGAGTCGGTTCAGGTCTTCCCGTCGGATCACGTCGCAACGCGGATCAATATAACCCTTAATGGCGGACAAATTGTGAACGTTGACAGGGAGATTGAAGCCGGCCGTTTCGCGGCTGCACTGAACTTCGCTAATTGCTCAGGATAATCGAAGTTAACGGTCCTGGGGAGCGATTTTAACGGCCGCGCCGCCGTCGAGGGATTCTTCGCGATGAGATCATCACGGAAGAGCTCGCGAAAGCTGCCGGAGAGAGAGAGAGAAGAGAGGAAAGAAGAGCCGCGTCGTCGTTTTCCACGTGCCACGCGTTTCCCAGCCGGCTTCACCTGCGAGCGTGTCTACCGGCCGGTTAATTAAGGGACCGAGAAAGTTATGAGACAACCTTTGACACTCTGGGAAGACGCGCCGCATCGAGAGGTTCATTGCCGTGGAAAAAAATCCGATTTCTTTCGTTCGATGACTCGAGCCGCGCTCGCAATCGGGAATTAAGACACGTTGAGTGACGACTCATCCGCCAGAAAAATCCCACACGAGCAATGCAATTTAGAAATTCAATAAATTCTTATTGAATCCGTCTTCGAACTGCTGTACCTTCCTGAATAAAAATCGTATGTTACTCTGTCTGAGCTCATTTCAAAGAGTAAAACCTCTGCTTTTACATCGCTCGATTGAAATTTCCATGGAAATGTTCGTTTTATTGGAAAAAGAACGGAATACAAATATAGAGCTGGATTTTGTTCGAAAAAGTTGTGCCTGTTCCAACGATCGTGCAGAGATAAAAAAATTTTTTCGTTGATTGGCTTAACAATAATTTTACAGGGCAAAGTTTCTTCTTTGCAACGACCGCAGGTAGATTGCCGTGCGATTTATTTTCTCACAGAATTACAATTCAATGTTCGACTATGTTTCGGTTCGAATTTAGCGGCTCTTCATTTTTTAAGCAGGAGCAAATAATTTTTATTTCAAATCCGCGGACTGGACATGACCGAGAGTAACAGTACTAATTCTAAGAGCACTGTTTCTTTCCTTTATAATTTCTGCAGCGACCTCGGAAGTCAGTATTATCATCGCGGTAAGAAAACGTATTCGAGCCGACGATGTATATTTAAGAGATCGTTCTCCAACATTCGCAAGAATATTAAGCGTATTTTGTCTTCCCTTCGATACCTCCTCGTTTCGCTATTTGCTAACCAGATGAGGACCGGCAGAAACGAGGTATATCGATCAGCAGTCGCTAACGATCGAACGCGGTGGTTTCGCCCGCGGAATCACTCTCGTTTTCGCTGGCGTGTGCACTCTTCTTTTTCTACCGACGCGGGAGCAAAAGGGAAAATTTTGACGGTGTTTCTTCTCTCGGATCCGGCAGGAAGAATTAAAATTCATGGGCGCGCGGCGTCGCGGTCGGTAACAACCGTACCAGAAGAGAGGAACGAGAAGAAAACCGGGGGAAGAGAAAGAAAAAACAGTTCACCCTGGACAGAAACTCTCTCGCACTTGTCAGTGACTTTGTTCAAGCACAATAGTGCCCGTCGACGTTTTCGTCGTCCCGCGAACAATGATCAAGTTTATGGAATAATACGCTTTTACATCGTGTCTCGCCCTCCCACGCGTTTTTTACTCCTCGCGAAAAGAAATCGGCAAGTGGTCACAATGCTTCACATCGGACCAAGAATTTTTTCAAATTTTCTTTTCAACTTAATTGTCGGTTTATCATTTTAAAATATAGGTTAATCCACTGTCGACATTCGCAGGAAATTTAAAGAAGCGTCCCCGGTTAGTAATATTTTGTATCGGTTCCGATTTTTCAGCTGCGACGCGTGGATCGACGATTTTGTCGGGGAAAATTGTTACTCTGGAAATATTTCGCGAATTCGTCGAGCACTTTCGGGCCCATAGAATTTTATGAATACTTCGTGTCGGTTCATTTCGGAAGATTAATTTTATAACTTCGGATCGAAAGCTCTGTCGCCCGGTACGCGAGTAACGAGGCGCGGTCGACGCGTTAAAACGGAATCGAAATTAAAACCGACACCGGCACGAAGAAACGGAAGATGAACCGGCGGATAAACGCGCAACTATAATGTTTTATTGCCGCGGAGATTTATTGCGTCGAACGCGTCGTAAAACTTCCCTAATAAATCCTGCATTTTCATAATCGCACCGTGCCCTCGGCTCGACGAGAAATTCAATTAAATATCGACCGTTTCGCTTTTTTTCTGCCCCCCCCCCCCCCTCTCATTCCCTATCTCGCTCTTTTCTTTCTACCGGTCGATTGACGTTAACTCGTTCCTTATTCGTCTTTTTTTTCGCCTCGTAAAGTATCCGTCCTCGTCGAGAAATTTACGTTCTTCGAGCATAAACTCTCGCGCGGGTTCTGCGAAACAATCTTTTTCGCCCGGGGATTCGGAATGGCAGCGCTCGATTCTGGAAATGTAAAAATGTGGCAGGCACGACAATCTTCCTACCGAACACATTATTGGCAGCCGTTTATTAGAAAAAATTATTCAAGCTGTTTTAGTCATTTATTTCAAGTTCTTTTTCTAACCATACCAATAGATTTATTCGTACCTATGTAATGTGAAGATGTCAGATTTTATGCATTTACAAAATAGTATAAGATTTCAGGAATTCGATTATATTATTTGTAAAATATCGAGGATCGAAGCTTATACAGCGAATGTTAAGTGTACCGATTTTCCAGTCGGCAGAAGTTATTTATTATTGGAATGTATTAAAATTGATGGTTCAGCGAGCAACGTTATTTTATAATATTTCAATAATTTGGTTATTGCGTATTGCAGTGTTACTGCAGGAAGAAATACATGTTTTATATGATGAGGAAGGACAAGAAGCATTTACAGTCCTTTTTATGTCCAGTCTTGGAGACTGGCGTTGCGCTATGCTGAATACCGTGTGTAATTTGCGAAACACGCAAGAAAGGTCTTTTTAGACGCCCATTACCCTCGAGCGTCTTCACCATAATTTTACGCTACCGACTGAACAGCAATAATGTGTGTAAAATATAACCGAGATCGTCATTTAACACATTGTACTGGAGGCCTGCACCTGACGCTAGATATACAAATTTATTCTTTTTTCTCAAGGATGTGCATCACTATGTATTTGATGCACATCGAATGTGATTCATCAAAGAATTAATAGATTGTAATAAAAATGAATTTTTTTCTGGTTTGGTAAATAATTCAGGGAAATAAAACGAGCATTTAACCGATACGTCGAAAATACGCAAAAGCATCGGCAGGAAGACAAAGTTTGGCGAAAACCGCCGAGGGGGTGGGCTTTGATAAAAACGTCGGCGGATCATTCGATTAGAGGGATTCGTAGGCCTTGAGAGGTGGGCCCTTCGCGTTTTTCTTTCGGTCGAAGGGCCGTGGGTGGTCGTGGGTGTACACAGGCGCGGCTCGGACGTCAAAGGCGCCGCAGTTGGGGTAAACCACCCCTTCCGGTGGACGCGTTTGCTCGTGGTACCGAGTCTGCGGCCGCGCGCAACGTCCCCTTGTAAAAATAACGGCAATTCGGGAAAAACCGTCGCGTCGCGTCGGCACGAATTAACGGTCGCTCGCTCTTAATCCGCGCCACGATATGCTCTCGGCGTTTTCCCGCTTTTTTACTCGACCACCCTCTTTTCGGCTGTTTCGTTAACGCCAGCAGCCACCCCCTCTCAAAGTTACTGTTGATTTTTCTTTGCGCCGGATCGGGACACGAGCACCTACGAATTTACTTCCGGTCCGTCTCTTAGGGTGGAAATGAGCTGATAGTTGGAGAGCATGTTTCTCGATTATTTCACCCCTTTATGTATTGTGCCTGTAATGCAGATTTCGAACAGAATGTACTAAAACGTGAATGTTATTCCACTCTTTTACATTGAAATAAAATTGTTTTCGTGCAATTGTCAATATTTATTTCGTAATCGCGCGCCTTGCTCTCGGGTACAGCGTTCGTCTAAAATCTAAAACGTCGATCCGCTTACGAATCGAGTAGCAACTCGGACTAACAAATAGTTTTAGAACCCGGTGGGCAGACTGGTTGGGTCTCGAATTAAAGGGTATCGACGGGTCTCGCGAGGCGAGTACAACCACCGTCCAGGAATTCGCCCCTCTATCCGCGTCTAGCGCTCTGGTGGTTTGTCATTCAAGGCACGCCGCCATAATTTGATATATTAGGTACACATAAGCGACGGCTGATCGCGGTTATTAGGTTGGGTACACGGTATAACCACCCCCCGGACCCCCATTCGAACGACCCCTAGCCCGTTCTGCCCAGCCACCCTTCGTCTCTCTTCCTTCTCCCGCACTTCATCCCCTTGTCTCTCCCTTTCCCTCTTCCTCTCTCCATGTTCCTGCCACGTCTGGTGTACTCGCCGTGTTCAACCCCCTTCGCACACGAACCCGTGGAAACCACCCCCGCCGCTCTTTCGAACCGAACGTCGTGCCCGACGTGGAAATTCGCGTCGCGAGGCTATTTACTATGCGGCTCGTGGCCGCAAAATAGGATTATTATTGTAGTCGAGCGAGCCCTGACAGAGAGGAGCCTGCCTCTCCACCGCCGTATTCGTTTACGACGGGAATTTTAAGGATCGCCGATGAAGAACAGCCCTGGATCACTCGTCGATCGGAACTGTTGCTTGGAATTGAAACCGCGTCATTATTAATCAGCAGACTGCGGATGTTTGTGCAATTTTTCATTTTTGTAGACAAATTTTAAGAAAGTCGTATCAAATAGTTGTGGACACAAAATTAATAAAAATCGTCACGAATTCTATTGAATATCGTATTCTGATATTTTCTGTTACGAATACAGAAATGAATCAAACATTTTCTTCATTTTTACATGAACAACATTTCAGATTCTAAATACTTGTTGTGATCAATATACAATTACTCTTAGTTCTCTATTTGTATAATTGACTGATTTTTGTTTTTGTTCCAGGTATGTACTTTACGCTGACTCTTTGGTACCCTTCGTGTAAGTACAAAAATCTATCAAGATTCCGCCAGTGTAGCCAATTAACGAAAACCAACTATATCGAATAAAACAGAAATGAAAGAGCACACTTAATGCATCGGCAAAGAGTTAATCCAAGGACGTACACACATAGATACCGGTATGATGTTTATGAGTGACGGGGATAATTAATAATAATTAAGAATCCAGCAAGGAAGAAATCGACTCGGGTGGTCGTAACGAGTATTTGCCGAGCATAAACGCGAAAGATACCGATGCCGGAGCTTTCTCCATTACGTTCGATAAATTCCGAAGGAAGCTTATATTTATATAAAACCTCTCGTGCATTAAATTGTTCATCGCTCCGGAAAACAATAATACAATCGTGTTCCGGGAGAATCGATTCGAACAGAAGAGAGATACGGTTTTATACATGCATGTTGACAAAGAAGTTCCCTCGGGTGAAACCGCCGCTCCGCGAGCCTAAAAAGGGTCTCTCTCTCTTGCAGAAGTCCCAGGAACCGTCTAATTAACAAGGTTTTGCGGTCCGCAAATTTGTTTAATTAGCAGCGAACCGTGTCCTCCTTACCGGACAGCGAAGGAACGCAATTTCTTCTTCTTATAACACTAATTACAATGTACAAAGAAAAGTAATAGTTTCGTAGCTCTCTCAGCGGCTGTCTCCCCCTCGTTACCCATCGAATTCTAATTACCGTGGCATTCCGACGCGAGAGTTTCGTCCCGAGTCCGTACGGCCGTCGAATTATAATCGATCCCGAAGTTCGGACCCGGCCGATTAATTAATCGGCCTCGGGATCGACGATCGAGAGGTGGGGGACAGTCGGTCCCCCATTTCGAGCTCACTGCTCGATGCCCAGCTTCCTTACGGGGTCAGGGAATCCCGATTAAAAACAAATACGACCGCGGGAACGCGCATGAATTATGGAAGAAATCGCCGCGCCGCGCCGCGCCGCGCCGCGCCGGTGCGCGAGGTGGGAGAGCACACGATTAATTGGCAAATCTGCCCAGCACCCTGCCAACCGACGCGACGCGACGCTCTCTCGTCCTCTCGCTAACGAGGATCGTTTCGAATTGTTCGCCCTTTTTGCGTATACCGTGCTGGCATGCACCTTCGTTACAGTCCCGCTTCTCGTGTCCCTCCTGGCGGGAAATTCAAAACGGCCCCATTGGAATTGTTAATCTTTCCGTATTAACGTGCTGCGCCCAGATGGACTTACATTAATACATACGATTAAGAAGTGCCACATACCTTTCGTAGGTGGTATCAACCCTTTTAGGGACGCAGAAGGACGTAGTCGACTACACACGATTTCACTGACATCTTGGGAACTGTTTCACTTTTTGTTTACTCGATTTCTTTATAAAGTTACATTCCCTGCGTTCACCACGTTTCAATCAAGTTCTTCTTTTTTGATCGGCAACGGAAGAACTTGAGGATAAACTTGTGGTGCAGAACTTGACAATTCAAATTGGAAATGATGTAGATACTAGAGGTTTCGGTTATTCCCGGGAGTGTTCGGATTTCACGTAAATTTTTTCGGGATTTTTGATACTGTGCGGAATACGGTTTTCAGGGAACCCGAACATTCTCAGGAATCCCAAGTTTCCGTTCCCGTCCCGTCCCGGTTTCGCACACTTCCGTAGATACGTTTTATAAAGGAAATCCGTGGGCCAAAGTCACTTTTAATGAGATAGGAATGCGTACATGTGGAGACCCGATTTACTCGAGGAGCGAGAAGTGCTCTTTTAAGTCCTTTAAACGGCGCAGCGCTGTTAACCCTGGAAACTATGCATAAATTTGCATCTTGTCACTTTTACACGAAGTTGCTTGTAACCCTGAGACGTAATCCGAGAAGACTGGCTAAGAAATATTGAAACATGCCGGGGGAAACCGGAGCTTGAAACAAGAGCAGGAAAAGAAAGGCCACTAATTAATAAGAATACGACAGTGCGTAACAGTTTCTCAACTAATTGAACAATTCCACCGACTCTCCAATTAGAAAATCGACATTTCGCAGACTCGGACTAACGAAACAAAATTCCATCGCAAAAATAATTCTTTTTACATTCTAAGACAATTTAACCTTAAGACGTGATCCAAGAAGACTGGTTAACAAATGTCGAATCGTATCGAGGAAACTGGAGCTTCAAACGAGAGCAGGAAAAGGAAGTCTCCTAATTAATCAGAACACCACGCAACAATTCCCGAGCTAATTGAACAATTGCTCAGTCTCTCCAATTAGAAAATCTCTATTTCACAGACTGGAGCTCACAGAAAAAATAGAAAAAATATCCATAATAAAATAGCTCGAATACTCTCGGCGTTGGAGGAAGCTGCACCCAAAAGAGGTAGAAACTAATTAAAGAGACAGAGAGAGAGAGAGAGTCGCAGCGAGGTCGCTAAATCGGGGAAACTGGATTCGGGCGTTTTCGGCGGGCTAGAAATCGAAAAGATCCGGGAAGGGGGGCTCGGTTGGTGTCCGTGTCATTATACGGATGCACACGTACACGCACACACAACGTTGCGGCCCGGTCAATTAAACAGGGAAGCGGGGACCCCGATCCGGCTGGGCTCTCGCCCCCGTGTTTCCGGGTGGCATTACTTTTCTCTTTATCTTTCGGCCGATTGATTTCAATGAGGGAGAGAGGAGAGAGCGCAAGCCACCTTGCGCGCCTCCCTCTTCCCTCTCTCGTTCCCCGAGTGTATCGACGGGCCGCGTAATTGGACGCGGCGGATAATTGTTTCGTTGTCCGGCGCGGCGTCTCGCGTTAGCGGCGAGCCTTTTAGACGGCGCACTCATTACCGTTAAGTGGCGTGTCGCGTCGTCGTTGCCCGGTTTTCGGCAGCGATATGAAACCCCCGGATTCCACGTTGTTAATTGCGCCCCATCGTGTGCCCCTTTGAAGCCCGTCGCGTGCACGTCGTGGCAAATTTCAACCTCCGATCGAAATCCCTTCGTTTGCTTCCCTTAATTGCTATTTTCACAGACAGTACACTTTTCTACATTTTTTTTTTGCAATTTGATCGTGGAAAACATAATACTGCTACCTATTTAGTTTCGACTAATTCCTCAGCGCGAAGATTCACCCATTTGATTGTGTTTTTTTTTTTTAAAAATGAAGTTCTTGATGCACCGTGGACTTACAAATAATTGGATCGCCGTATCGGATCGTAAATTGTAATTATTATTGCCGAATGAACTTTTTCGCAACGACTCGAGCCAGCAACTAGAAACATCGTCGACCGTATGAAATTTAATTTTCGCCTGTTTTCCGCGGCGAAAGGGAAAACAAGCGACGTCGCGAGATCCAATTATGCACGCTGCTCCCCGGCGGATTTTAAATTGCGTGGCTGAACTGCGTAAACATTAGCGAGAGTATCATTAAGCGTCGTCAACAACCAGCACGGAATTCTAAACGCTTCTTCGCTAGACCTGTATCTTGCCCAGGGACCGGCCGGGGATTATCATCGAAAATGTTCATCTTTATTCTCGCATTAGCGCGGAAACTTTGCGTCGTCGTCGTCGTCGTCGTCTGCGAAATTCTTGGGAGACAACGCGGCACGGCGCACAGTCTCGCGCAAAAGTTTCGAAACGCCAATTGTGCCGAAACCAATTTTACTTCTAATTCAAAGTTGCTTCGTGATGTTGCACTGTTGCACGGGATGTGGCTCTTTTCAATGGCGACGCGTGATTACTATCATTAATTCCGGGACTGAGAAATGTTCATTCGCGACCCTCGATCAAGGTGTTGTTAAAAAGAATTCCGAAAGAATTGCAACAGCCATCTTCGTCGCAAGAAAGGTCGATTTTGTGGTTGTTCTCAAAACTTGGTAGTAACAAATATTTTTTTCTTGAGTTAATAAACAAGTTAAAATTCTGCAAAAATTGCAGGAGATTGAGTCGGAACTTTTAAAAAATGTTTTTATCAGTTATTTCATTCATTTCATCACATTTTAACATTATATGGAAATCATTTAGGGCACATATTATATGTATTGTACTTAGCGTCTGTATTTTGGGTCGTTAAAGGCTTGCGAAGTTAGGGGTGGTTTCATCCCCCTCGCGATAGAGAGCAGAAACTATTCTAATAATATAAATACTGAAAACGGTGTAATTATACCTAAAGGTGATAGACCGTCTGTAGCAAACATCGTTGAACAACAAATTAGGTTTTCCCGACTTGGTTCGAGAATTCCGCGAACAGTGTCGCTAATAAGAAAACTTGCATCGAATCTGCGGGCGTAGAGTTCCGGGAGTTGTGCAGAGGGAAATACAGTTCTTTCTGTAAAATTGTAGGTGTGTTTCGCGCGGTGGATGAAGGGGTGGGTGGGTAATAATGTCCGCGGGACGGGGTTTCACGCGATTGGTTCCGCGAGACTTGTCGGGGCACGCGGTCGCCGGGCAGATCCCTTTTAACGGGAAATCTGTCTCATTAACAATCTAATTAATAATCCAATTACGCGGCAAGATCCACCCTCCGACATATTTTCACGGTAACGGGAAAACAATTCTGTCGGACGTCTCCCTTCTGGCCCTCTACATACCTCCGGTTGGATAGAGAAACGTGGGCGAGGGGGTGCGGCGGCGCGAGGGGTATAACGCCTCATCCCCCAGGAATTTAATAAGCAATTACCAGGGATGAAACGAGACGCATCTGTGTACCTGTATAACGAGAGCCGGCGGGGTGGGGAGCGGGAACAGAGGGGTCGGGAGAGCGAGAGAAGTCCGGGGGTTAGGTTAGAGGAGGCTGCACGAACCTAAACAGAGGAGGGATGGAACGGGAAGGGGAGGAAGAGAAGGAGAGAGTGGGAGAGGGGGATGAAAACCCCGTAACAGGGGGAAGAGCCGCGACGCAGCGTGCTTTGATGGAACTTGAGGGAAATAAGAGGAACGCGAGAGGCGAACACGCAATATTTCCCCATAAACTGTGTTCGATTCGCACCATTTTCTCATTAGACCGAGCGATTCGAAAGGAATTTCTATTATCGGGATAACTTCCGGAGCGATTCGACGGCGCGGGGAACCATTTCACAATACATCGTTAAAGAGAAGATAATTAGCGACCGGCGCGGCGGCGCCCGACGAAATTAAATATGATATTTAGTACGTATCGGGTAACACGCTTCCCTCGTAGAAGTTGCGCGCGGAACGCTAATGTAGAATACAAATAAAGACCTTGTTTCTTCGGAAAACTAATTACAAGACGCGCAAGATAATATCTTCTAGCTGCAGTGTGTTACTGCAACTGGGAGAGGGGAGAGGGACGTTCGAGCACTCGGCTGGTAGAATAATAATTAATTGGACGCCCCGCGACTCGCTCGTGTTGCAAACCACCACGCCACCGTTGCCACGTCAGCAACAAGGTTTCTTTCGCAGAAGTAAAAATTCGTTGCGCAATCCTGGTTCTCTTATGTCCGTAAATGAAGTTCTTGCATTTATGCTCGCGGAAAAAACCCGGCTGTTTTCGACCGTTTTCTTCTGCGTTCAACGTTAGGGGGAAATGGTACTTGAACATGAAGAAAATTATGCACTGGAAAATCATTTCCTTGTTATTTCCCGCACGAGGAAGCGTATGGGCGAACGTCCACCTAAGTTTGTTCAGCAATTAATTGCTTGCTTTTTGTGCGGTGGGATAAAGATGGCTGGAAACGAAGAAAATTATACGGTCAGGTTGAAAACGATTCATTGATGCTTTCTTGTAATAAGGAATGATGGTGAACATTTGGATTCGGTGATCTTCTTGTATCATTTGTTTCTTACGATTAGACTGCTAGACTGACGAAGAAGAAAGAAGGGTGTATAATGTTGCTTAGTAGACAATTGTAAGTGTAGCGTTGATAGTGTTTGGAGGAACAGTTAAAAATGTGTGTTCGCGGCGGGATTACAGAGGTAACTGCGCAGAAGAGGTAAATCTGATGTAACAGGTCTCTTGGAAGCTTGAAAAGGTAGCATTTAATAGGCCGCGATCAGCTTTCCACGCAGTCCTTCCCCACGGCCGTTTCGTCAAACGACAATGGCCCCCCTGAACGGTTTCACGCTCAGCTTCCGTTCGACGATCTCGAGTGCCGGCATTCCGAGACTTTCGATCCACCGGTGGAAATTCGATAATACGCGTTCCCTTGCAGTCGGTAGCCCGCAAGATTCGAACGCCTCTCGAAACGCCGCGCCACAGGTGGTTGCGAAGTGTCTCATCCTGCGGACCCTCAAATTTTCCACACGCCGCGCCGCGCCGCGCCGCGCCGATTATATTCGGATCGAGCGTTTTCTCCCGGCTCTGATTCCAAGGCGAACCGACATATCTTCGACACATTGCCTCGCGACGCCTATTCGCGCTAACGAATCTTAAATTCTTCCAAAATGTTCGCTCGTTGGAAAATTGGAGCGATCGATAACCTCGGTGCTGGAACATGTAGCAGAGTCGGAATCTCAAGTGTTTGACATCAAGGAAACTGAAAACTTGAAGCTCTGGAAATATTGAAGTGGCGCGTGAAGGATTCTTAAATTTGAGGATTTGAAAGTTTGGAGATTCGAAAATTCAAAGATTTCGATATTCGAGAATTTGGAGATTTGAAAATTTGAAAATTTGTTCCAAATATCCCAATCTCAGAAACCGGAAGAACCAAACAACTCGGGCACGTTGCGTCAACTTCCAACCATGTTTTGGACTTTCCATAAGCTTCCGATGATCGGCAACCGACAAAGACATCTCAGTATCGTAATTCTAGGTAGATCAGCAAAGTCGGGGGCGACAAGATGGCTCTTTGAAGCTGTATCGTTGGCAGAGTCGCGTTAATAGCGCGTCGCGCGGAGCACACACGGTGCCGGCCGCCAAAAGGTGTTAATTACTATTTACCAGGTTGATTGACTCGCGCATAAATTGCCGGCCGAACCAGTTTTCGCGCGGTGACCAGCGTCCAGGCACTTTCACAGCCTGCCGCTGTTTGGGTCGAGGATGCGGGGGCGGTGGATTAAAACGAGAACGAAGAGAGGACCGAGAGGAAACTGGTTACGCGTAGATTGTCCCTGGCAAGGGTAAAGGAGGCTATTCCGTGTTCAAACGGGGATGGAAACCTCTTTGTGCGTGTCTACCGTTGATTCTACGCGCAGGACATTCTGTAACTAGGACAAAGATTCTACGTACAAAGACGAACTGCTAACACCCTCGTATTATCTTCATAGCATTCTTCGCTTTAGTGAAAGATAAAAACTTAAGCGTTCATCGGGCGCTGGATCTTTCGAGCGAGTATGTCTGACCATTATACGCTGTTTCTACTTTTACTCTACTTTCCTGCGAGTTGAAGATTTTTAGAGTTGTTAAACACAAAAATTGTTATTGGGAGTACAAACAAGTCTCCGCCGTTTTTCATCTTAAATTGGACATTTATTGCGAAAGAACGGTACCCTATGTTTTATTCAAAGTATTGTCCATCGCTGGCCACTACTTTTTCCCATCTTTCTGGCAGCATCCGGATACCGCCTCGGAAGAACGCTTCATCTTTTGACGCTATCCATGAATCGACCCAATTTTTGGTATCTTCATATGACGTGAAGTGCTGCTCAGACAGGCCATGCGTCATCGATCGAAACAAGTAGTAATCAAAAGGAGCAATGTTTAGTGGATACAGCGGATGGGGTAAAACTTCCCAATTAAGTGTTTCCAAGTAGGTTTTGACCGGCGCGACGCCGCAACATGAGGACGAACATTATCACGCAGAAGCGAAACGGCGGAGGCTTATTTGCACTCCTAATACAATACATATAAAGTTCTATTTCCACTGGAACCAATTTCGTCCTAGGTTTTCCCCGAGATTTTCGCGGTTATGCTCGCAGGACACTCGATCTGCCACGTAGTTTCTATGTGTGCACGTAGGTGTGCGCGCTCGCGCGAAGTCGGTGGGCAGGGGATAGGCGAAAAGGCATTAACAGCCTCTTAACATGCAGATTGCCCCCCTAAAGACTTTGGGAGTTGCTCGAACGTTGATTGGACGATTATTTAATACCTTGTCGAGAAGCCTCCGTTATTCCACGCACCACGTGTGCCCTGGCGTGGATTCACCTGCGCGATTCGTCGCTCCGGTAATTCCTGCAACCACAGCGTCACGGCACGCTCGAAAATTATGCAGCCTTGTCTCGCCGACCGAAGTTTTTTCGCCGGTGAATCGTTTATCCGCGGGACGATCGCTTACGTCCTCGCCGCGAGCCTAATGATCCGGCCGGACAGCGTGCGTGGACAATCGGCCGTGATTAGGATCATCGGCTCATTGTTTGCTGATGCGCACTAGGCGAGAGACTGTGGCTGTCTCGAAACTCCTGTGCGACATACAGGATGCACAAAATCTTTAGGGTCGGAGAGAAAATCGCTTGGTGGCACGTTGCCGCCCTCAGAGTGTCCGAGAATGATTAATTCGATTTATGTTTGAACGGTCTGAGCTATAGGTTACCTTCGAACTTGTTGTAGAACTTGTCTCACTACTTCACTATAACGATGGGGAAACGGAAGAATCAACCGGGATTAATAAATGAACTCGCTACCGCCACATTGTTCGACAGGAAAGGCAGTTTAACGAGGAGTACAAATTTCTGAGTGGGAGCCAGGCGAAATTACGCAGACTCCTATCACGTTAGCGCACGATAATGGAATAACACTTACACCGTCGGTGTCATAAATTCACAGCCTCTCGACAAACGATTTCCACTTAAAGGCTTAACCGCGCTGGCTCGAATAAAATCATGATGGGGGCAAGAACGGCGTAACCTTCATCAGTGAAAAAACGAAAGAAACGGTCGGGGAGGGGGTAGTGATTTAAAGTCGAAAAAAGAGGTTGGACTAGGACCCGCGCGTCGAATCGTTAACAGGGGACCGGTGGGAGAGGTTGGTTAATGGTAACGAAGGGGGAGAGCGAGAGAGAGAATGAGAGAGCGAGAGACAAGGGAGCCGAGAGCCGGGGGTTCAATCGCATTTAATAGCACGAAATTACGCCGAAATTGGATTCTAATTTACCATCCGCGAGCGAAATGTATTCAAATTAGCCGGAGGGGAAATAACGAGTCCTTCGGCCGGGCGCAGGATTAAATAAATTTCCTTTCTGTTAATGATTATGTAGATTGAACGACATTTCTTCTCGTGGTCCCGTCCAGGCCGTGGCCGTCGTGCCTTTTTTACGCGACGACGTTGTGTCGCCGACGCGACGTCCACCGCACCGGTGGGAGGCAGGGAACCGAAACGCGTCTCCTCTCTCGTACCCCCCCCCCCTTGCGTAGGAGGGGGACCCGACGAACTCATGGCGGAGAGGGGAAAAGGTCCGCAGGACCGAATTAAGGATAATTGCCTCGCGGCGAACCAACGAAAGAAAGAAGTCGAGAAGGGGGCATCTCGAAACCGGCTGGACGATATCGAACCAGCGAAGAAGACCGTCGTAAAAGCTGCCGGTCACCCGGCCAATTGATTCCCGACCGCGTCCCACACAATTTTTACCGTTTTTCGAAACCACCCACACCACCCCATTCCTCTCTGACCCGCATCCTCGGTGGCTTCGCGTGTTTTCTGGAAAAGCTCCAAGCTCTTACTGTGGATCGGAATCTAGTTTGGGTGTTAATCAGGTCCATTTTGTTTGCTTCTTCGGGAGAACAGCAATTTTTATTTGTAAAGTAGATCGTATATTGTGTTTTTTAGTGCTCGATACGTCGACTTTACTATAATGTCAGAAAAAATTTAAGCCAACCAGTGGTCCGAAAAATTGACGGAATAAATTTATTATTTCCAGTAGAGTAATACAGTTTGTTTGCAGAAAGCCCCATCAGATTTTCGCAGCCGTCCAATATTTTCGCGTCCTTCCGTGTTTAATCTTCCAGCGGGATTTTTCGTTGGCCAGCACAGTCGGCCGCAGGTTGCGCGCTGATTTATGCGAATCGTTGTTCCGCGGCGATAGTTACGGAAGTGACGAGGGTCGGTTGAGGTCGCGGGGGGTGGTTAGAATCGACTACGTGACGCAGCTTGCCAGGGGGAATGTTTTTTATCGTATATATGTGCTACATGAAATTTCAAAAACCTTGATCTCACTGTACGTTAAAATTACATTGAACCTTGTGTTGCGCAGAATTCTCTTCTATTTTACATATTTGCGATCTCTGATTCAATCCAAAGTTCGGATGCAACAATTTGTTCATTGATGAAACTTGAAATCATTGCACAGAACTGTGCCCTCGCGTTTTCTCTGTCGCCAGCAGCTCCAACTAAGGAAAACGTGTGAATATGTGGTAAGGCAGAAAAGCGAAGCCGAGTATCTCCGGTGAAGAGGCCCTAAGTGGCGTATCGAGTATCGAGCATGCTTGTCAATGACACGTGACAATCGCCGACTGACTGTTGACCGACGCACTTCAGCTGCCGTACAAATCTCGAAGCTTTCGCGTGACCTTCGCAACAATATGAACCGCGTGTCCCCTCTTCCACTCGTGCTCCCCGAGAACGACGTTCCACAAACTCTGAAAGATTAACCCCTTACCCTACGCTTTATTTTACAGTTTCACTGACTAGAACTTTTTTTGTAGATCGTAATTTCCTGAAAAAGGAGAAAATCTATATCTATCGTATGCCTTTATGTTCTGCAATAGCTGTAAGTACGTTTAACAACACCAGTAAAGAATTTTAGTTCGGTTATGAATGAAATTAATAACATACATATTTATTAGACTCTGTTTTTTATAGGAGAAAGGCACAAATTTTGTGTCCGGTAAAGTAAAGTTTACTCCAGTTTTCCTTCATTCAAACACTGCGAACTGTTATTCTTATTTCTTTATATTGTGTTAAAAATCTATACGATTATTCCTTGAAATTGTTTTCTTAACAAACGGGTCATTAAAATGTTAATGCAACATTAAATTTGTGATCAGAGCGACCCCAAAAACAGTAGTACACGGTTTTCAGTGTTTTGAATGCTTGGCTAGGTTTTCGGGGTTTTGGAACATTGTGCGACGATGCCCGATCGTTTGTAGAATGCTTGAATAAATATCTCGAGATGACCCGCTGCTCGACTCTCGTTTGAGAGCAGCCGTCTGGGAAAAGTCCGGCTAATGGAAAAGCAAGAGTAACTCTTTCCATTCCATTTTTCAATTTCAAATATTGCCGGTAACGTTAATCTGTCAGCGAGGCGCGGTAAAACGGCGAAACACCGAGGGATATATCCAACAACGCGTAGGAGGAATAAAAATTTCGCCGTAATTCCGGTCGGGCTCGTCGGTCCCGGAGATTGTTATGTAAAGCCTGTCCGGGGCACGCCGTTGATTTTCATCGTAATTCCATTTCAGTAATTAATTATAACGCAACCGACTATCGTTAATGGTTCTTTTTCTCCTCCTCCCGTGTTCCTTTTGTTCTTTTTTCGCGTGAACAGTGAACAGAGCTTGCTCGCTCGCTCGCTCGCTCACGTTCACGTGTCCCGCGATTCGCTGCGAGTGGTTTTATGTAACGCGAATGTGGCAATACCAATTATAAAACCTCGACCAAGCAGTTATAGTAAATTCATTAACGAACTTTTCTCTCAGCGCGGGGGCACAACAAAAACGAATGCGAGGGCAATAATAAATGTAATGGGCTCTCAGCTAGAGTACCTCGTTACTTCCACCCCTCTGAGGAGGAACAGAAAAGGAGGAGATCGCACGTACGTATGTACACACTCGCGTGCATGTTTTATATAAAATAAATATATCTATATACATACGCGTTTCTGACAAAAAATGGAAATCACCGTAGAACCGTATTGTTGCACAACGAAATTTCACTCGTCTGAACGATTGAAGTAGAAATTTAAATTTTTGCCCAACTCTGGCTCGGTGCAAATTCAGAGTAGTTTTTAAGAAAGCCAATGGCATAGTAATAATAATAATTGAGTTAACATATATTTAGAACATACTTAAATCGACAAAGTTAAGAAGAAGAGCAGCATCAAAAGAATATAAAACAACATCACGCAACGTTCTCCACACTCACAGCCTCCAGATGATTAAATAAAAAAGAAGTTCGATGGTTCACCCTCTCAATCAATATCAAACGAATTTCTTCCAGCTGCTCTCCTTTCACGCCCCTATCATTCCACCCAAAAAAGCATCCAATCCAAATTCAGCAATGGAACAGAGCTCGCTGGCAATCGTCAATGGCGCATCCGTCGTTGTGCCATCGCTCGTTACCATTTACCTTGTCACGCAGCGTGTCCCTTTCGCTTTCGACGAGCGGAGAGCGCGATATTTTATTTTACAAGCCGTCCGAGCGAATCGATTTTTCATGTAGAAGATAACAAGGTGGCGCGGGCGTGCGAGCGAGCGAGCTAGAACAAGCCGGAGCTGTTCGAAGCGGGTTGAAGCGAGCAGACGCGAACGAAAAAGGTCGGGCCGTGCTGGGGCCGTTTAATAACAGTTTAAAACGTTATCGATGCAAACTTGGCCGGCCCAATAAAGGCAGACGGCCGTCTCGCGTACGAAATCGAGCCGTGAATCGGTCGCTCGTGACAATTTAATATCGCGGCGCGGTATTACAGCAGTGCACGGTTAAATGTACACTCACGCAGTGCTACAATTATGGAGGAACCACGAGTTCCAGAATTTCTAGCACCTCGCGGTGGGGGTCGCTAGTGGACGAACGAGGACTCCGTAGAATAAACGAGGTTTCAACGATCGAGGTTCTACTTTAAATTGAACCGTGCACTACCCCAATCACGAAACATTTGGCGAATTACATTAGGCTATTGCATATGAAATGTCCGATTTTTAGAAGTGACATTAAACAAACGCAATTTTCTACCCAATGTGTTCTATGTACAAATTTCAAGTTTCTTGATTGTATTGCGGGAAAAACAAGATATTATTTACTATGGTCAATAAGTTATTTTTTCAGATATGTAAAAGGAATACACAGACAGTCGCGTTGATTGACGCTGAAATGCAATAAATTATAAACCTATAAAAGTAACAGGCACGTGGTTACCTTATAAAAATGACAAGTATTAATTTATTTAGACTTTGTGCGGTTCTTATTATAACATGTGCTCTAATAAAGATATTTATTCAATCATTTCTTATGAAGACGTCTTTATTATTTCATTAATTGTAAAATAAAAAAATCTAGAACCGGTCGTGGTACGTTTAGCTTTGTATTGTGCGGAGCAAAGGCAATCTGAATGGTCAGGCTTCTTTCCCCGTTCCCTTTCCGCTAGTTTTCTCTCGTGCTTCGCGCAGTATGTACATTGCATTTCTTGATCGAAACGTTTTATAAGAGTTGCACTCTAACATCGGACATTTCATATGCAATAACCTCTTAGGCGCGGCTCGCGTCGCCAACTAACGAGCCGCGGAGGGTCTTTTCTATGAAACTGTCTCGGAACTAATTATGGCGATGGATAAGGAGGTTGAAGCAGGAGAGAACGAAAGCATCGCGACGCGTGACTGCTTTTTATCGCGCGAGCCATCCGACAGAGAGCCAGGCCTCGCGGTCGATGCCTGTAATTCAAGCTATAATAGCGCTACATTATATCTCACTGTTTTCGCAAGAAACCGCACTTGTCCCAGTTCCAAAAGTTTCCTGCGTTTTATCACCGACGCGGTCGCCCCCGGCTCCCCATATACAACGTCCAATTTGCAATAATTCATCGCTTTACGGGGGATTCGTCAGGGACGACCGGCCCCGGAGAAAAACCGGCGGTAGTGCGGGGGGTAAAAACGCGTGTTGCGGATTGGACAATCGCCTTCTGTATTCTATATTCAGTCTGTCTATACCGGCAATAAAATCGCGGGTATACCTACCGGAACGGGCCATTACGCTCCGCGTTTCTCAACGCTTTTCCTATATTACACGGTTTTATTTATTGCCGGGCCGAGGCGCGGTTTATGGCATGCATGCGCGAACAACGAAAGAAATTAGACGGACCGGAAACTGTTCCGCCGAACTGCAATCTAATTTCTTGCTCAACGTTAGCGCGACCTACCCTGTGGACAAACATAAATTGGCAGAATCGAATTTTTCGATCTACGGTTAAACATTATCATTAGACTGCGGATCTTTATGCAAAATAAAAATTGTCTGTGCATATACATATAATATCATATATGCATTTATGACAAAAATGAGTGGGTGTAATTTAAAACGGTAAAAGTATTAGAAGAATTTATAAATACTGTTTTTATATTATTTTCAACCTATCGTACATATTAGCAAAGAAAATAAATTTCTTTGAAGAACATTTTTATTTTGCAAAATGATCCACTTTGTACTAATTATTTAAAATGAAATCCTCATCACGAGTCTGACTCCTTGAAATACGGCAAGGGGTTGAACATTGAATACAGACGCGTTTAAAAATTGTTTGAAAATACGTCGTTAATTTTCGCTTGTGAAAAAAGTCGTGGCTGAAGCGATCAAAATAGTGGGGACCGACAGAGAAAAAAAAAAGCAATGAGAAGGGAAAAATAAACAATCGTTTTTCAAGCCGTATCTCTCGGACAAGTCGGCGTGCGTTATCTTCGCCGCATTCGTCCCGTTCGCCGGCGCCAATGGAAAACGGGACAAGGGATAAAAGGAAGGGTGGAAGCCCGAAGGGGTGGGAAGAAGTGAGAGAAGGGTGCTCTCTCGCCGGGGGTCGACGGTAATGAGGGAATGCGTGCCACCCTTCTGATAAGGGTGTATCTCTCCGTGGCGGCGCTGCACTCGTGTTTACATCGCGGGCCACTGTGCGTTACGCAATTGCGCTTCTGCGTTGTCGCCGCGAGTCATTCTGATTTATTTCAGTTTGATCGGCGCGTGTCGCCCGCGGGATTCCGCGATACTGTCGCTCGTGCAGGGCTGATTAAAATTCTGCGACCGGCCACGTTCTCCACGTTTCGCGAATGATCTATCGATCCGATCCGTGCGCGAATCAACGCTCGAAACGCTGATCATTAGGTCGGGTGTCGTATTGTTCGGGACTTTTAACAGGCTTCCATTAAGAGCTAAGCGTTCCGAGACTTCGGGGAATAAAATAAAATTCTTATCTTTTGTCTATTAACTTGAAAATCAAACATTTTTTCGACCTAGAATAATTCCATTGCATATGATTTTTTTCATTTTGTGGATGTGAAAATGATATAATACCTTTAATACAATACTTAAATGTGTAGTAATTGATTAGATACCAACATGTATAATAATGTAAACAATATTGTGAATAATGGTACACTTATCGAGAGCTAGAAAATCGTTTTAAGCCGACCCCGAGCCGAGCCCCAGGAAAAGAGTAGAGCCACGGGAAATGGTTCCAAGCAAGAAACAGTGAGAATCCAGGATGGAAATTTGGAAAAGGGTCGAAGCGGCTCGAAAACGAAGGGAACGACCATTACGGTGTCGTGGTGCCGCGAAAACGAAGAGTAGAGAGGGCCAGATACGCGGCCATAAATTATCACGATACACACGGTGGCAACCTAGGAAACGTAAAGCAACTGCGTATCAGGTCTGGGATTCGTGGGTTCGCGAGTCTGCACTCGTTTATATAATACTCAGCGTCGAGTGAGTATTATACTCGGCGGCTGGCGCAGAGATAAAGCGGAGTCGTTATCTCGGTTAGGGGTTTCAACGGTGCCGGCGCGGTCGGCTTCGGGCTGCGGGGGTGTCACGGGGGTGTAAAGGGGGAGGCCGGCTCGAAGAACGTTGCTTAAGGGTTGTGAATCGTAATGGGCTGCGCCCTCGGGCAGGAGTTGACGATGTCATTGGAATATGTAACGCCCGGCTCCGCTTTTTAGTTTTAGCGATAATAAATCCGACACGGCCATCCCCCTCTTACACTGTGCACCCTCGTTTTCGGGACTCGTGGACCCGAGAACCGTCTGTCGATCTCGTTCCCGGGATCGTTTAACGATCAGGACCGCCATGCCGTGCCGGTTCAGAGCTGTTATGGCACGCGCGATTGTCCTCGGTGATGCTAACAATTTTCTGGAGTTCGAATTTCCGGAATAAGGTACTGTTTTGTTGCTGGGTTTTCTTTTTTCGTCCTATTTGATCTTGGTAGAACATATCGATTTGAATTCTTGTATGTTCGCGTACAATTTATTTGGTGCTATAGTTTGACTGTTCGATTATTATGGATTATAATATGAATAGCGATTGTCAGAGTATACGAGACTTTTTGTATTCGCTCTACGTGGTATAATGCTAAAGCAGAATCGTTCGAGAAAGTGGTGTGACGGTCTAAATGGCTCGAGGTGTACCGATTTCCTAGATATTTTATCACTCTCTCGTGCTTTCATTCTCGCGGGCTACACATTTTCTTGGTCACGCTCGGAAGATCGAGGTCTCGCCGGACAGAATGCATAATCGGGGAACACATTATAGAGAACCCCTCTCTAATCGCCGAAGAAACCGTTTGCCAAGAAGAAAGTCACTCGATACGTGGCGAGATAATGATTCAAAAGCATCAAGAGAACCGTCAATCAAAAGCACGATCGTCTTCAAAAGAGCTTCTTCCACCAGGTTGCCTCTAATATTTCATAAAACTTGATGCTGCCACTTCAATAAGCGTTTGTAAAATATTAATTTTCGGGCTGGATCCATTAAAAATTTTAATACGTTGTTCCACAAAAGGATACCTAATTCTATGCAATTTTCCTACGTGAAACAAGTTGCCACAACGTTGGACCGAGCTTATCGCGTTTCCGAGGCGGATTCGTTCGATTTTCTCAGCGACCCAATCAATTACCGGGAATTTCCCGGGCGTGTAATATGCAATTAACGGTTTATTAATCACGAACTGCCGGTGTAATCTCGACGCGCGAATAATTAACGTCGCCGAACTCTGTTTAGCTGGAGAACTGTTAACATCATGCAAATGTTCCAGTAATGACGCGTACTGACAACGCACTTTTGTTTCGCAACCTTCATTTAGCCTCCCGTTCATTCCCTGGCGACGAACGTCCCTCCTCCTCGATCGCGAACAATATGGGAAGTGCCTGGCGAGTCTGGTCTACCGGGTGTTCCTCGCGAAACTGACTATTTTCGCGAAGAAACTTTTCTTCGCGATTCACGTTCGATCTCTGAAAAAGATTGATAAAATCTGCTGATTTTTTGTAATTTTCTGTTACCAGTTTCCTATCCTATTTCTCTCTATATTAAATTGTCGAACCTGAATGACGAAGGTAATACCTAAAAAATTTGTTAAGAGGTTGTCGCTTTAAATGGTATTTTCAGAAAGAAATTGGGATTTCCTATTTTTCATAATTTTCGATGTGTTTGTTTTGAGAAATATGCATCAGATAGTTAAACGTACTAGACTCTAGAGCTGCAAAACTTCAGCATCGTGCAATTGTTGAACTAATTGGTAGTCTATTAGACTATTCTTAGATTGCCAGTGAATATAATTACCATAAAATGAAGCTGACTCATCTACTTTATCTCGTAGCTCGAGAAGGCTAGTCCACAATGTTGAATGCGCTATTTTCTACAGATAACAGCACTAAACTCCACAACAATGCGCCGTTAACAATATATGGTAGATACAGACAAAGGCTCCCTTTGGACTGACCTACTAATGATTGCGGAAGATCATCGTAAAATACTTTGGTAATTATGAATGCCTTAACACCTTGAGAATATCAGTAAGAAAAATGTATTTATTTTCATTACTTTAATAAATTCCTATAGGATGTTCGAATAATAATAAATGGTCACGTAAACCCAAAGGGTATAGCAACCGTTCCACCGAAATTTACAATCTCCTTTTATTAAACCGATGGAACCGATCAGCGAGCGCCGCGGTCTCGGAAGAAGAGTTCTGCAAAATTGGATCCTCCGAATCCCAATTTCCCGGAACGCCACGAAAATCGACACGGTCCCGGTCCAGCTTCGGCTTCAGCTTCGGCTTCGCCGCGATAATCACTCTCTCCTCGAATCCGCGCCATTAGGTGCACGCGATAGTTGATCCGAGGCATTCCGCGAGCGCGGCGTTAAACGAGTATATAACGATGCACCGAAAAAAAGGGGAGAAGGAAGCGATGCGAGCAAAGGTTCGACAGAGAGAAAAGAGAAAAAGAGTGAGAAATAGAGAGGAAGAGTTAGAGACGAGAGAGGAGCGTGTCGGAGTGTCGGCCACGAGGAGGACGGGAGACACTGTCGATGAAGGAGGGTGGCTGCGAGGTGGAGTGGAGGTTGGAAGAAAAGGAGGTCTTTTGAATCGGAGGTAAGCGAAGGTTTGCAGGTGTGCGCCGGTGCACCGACCGTGAGACTCGACTGGTAGAACGGAGACAGTGTACCCGAGAGAAAGAATGAGAAAGACGGAGAAGCGAGAGGAGCGAGGGGTATAAAGATCGAGAGACACGAAGGCAGAGAAACGGATAGAACGAAGAAGGAGAGACTGCTACGACAGAGAGAGGCAAGCAGAGAAAGTGTACCAAGCAGAGAAAACGAGCATACCGCGGAGGGGAGGCAGCGGCGGTGGATAGGGGGGGCAAAACTCGAGGAAGGGGTGAGTCGGGCGGTTGTGCGGGGGTGTGCGACATCGCCTGCTGCAAATTGCAATTTTGTTGTGAGATCATTATAAAATACATAATGCCGAGTCGCCTACTACCGTTTTCCTCCCCGCCAGTTCGCGTTCCCGCCCCCACCACGGCGAGGAGAACTCGCTACTTTCCTTCTCGTTTTCTCTGCGGGTGCACCCGGCTCTCTGCTCCAGGTTTTCGCGACGGTGCTTCCCTCTGCTCGCCTTCGCCTGCATCCTTTCTCTCTCCCTCTCTCTCTGTCTCTCGCTCCTCGTTGCACGAAAGCTTGTGGAGAAAGAGAGAGAGAAAAGGGGGGCGGCACAGCGTCTCGTTAAAAGTTTCTAGCGACGCGTATTCTTAATAGTCTGCGCGCGGACACGCCGTCATTAAAATTATAACCAACCTCCTGTATCACCACCCCGGTGCTCCATCGCCCACCACCACTACCGTATCGCCATCCATCCCCTGTTTCGTATATTCCACCCCTTTTCGCTTGGGGGCGCGCGCCGCTCGCGACAGGCCCGCGAGAGCTTAATCGGACATCGACCACGGTTTTGGCAGGCACCTTGCAGGACCTGCCGAAATTTTTACACTCCCTTTGGTGTGGATTCGAGCTATTTTTTCAAATAGTTCATAAATATTTCCTACGAGAACGTTAAAACGAAAAATGTCTAAACAATGTCCGTTGACAGGTATTCAGATTCCAATAATTGGCAGCAACAAGTAGCAAGTGCCGCGCGGGGGATGAAAATTACACGCCTTCGCTGTAACCGTTAAATAAATGCCTGTATCTCGATCAAGTTAATGAGACCGATTCTCCTCGGCCCGTGAAACGCAACAATTGAACTGTCGAGAGAAACAGTCTAATTCAAACGAGAGAGAGAGAAACGTCTCGCCTTGAACAATTATCTTCTCCTAGGTGGCTAAATATCTTTGTAAAATCAACCGTTTATAATTTATTATCGTCTAACAAGTCACTGTCGCCGTAAAAAGAGTAGACACGCGCTGTGTCACGATGTTATCGCGGCAGGGAAGAATACAAAAGGGGGTTTCGTTGTATGGAGTCGCACGGAAGCTAAAGAGATAGGAAGAGTTCCGCAAGAAATCTAGTTTCTGACAGAAACTCGCAGGAGTGCTACAAGAAATCCATTTTCTAACAGAAACTCGCCGGAGTGCTACATCTGCACTTCTCCGGTGAATCAGCCGGGGCAAAAACATTCGACCGGTCGCGAGTGGTTCACCCTTGACCCCTCCCGAAAATCATTAATCGAACCCGAAACCTTTTTTCCACAGCGACATCTATGGCTCCGTCTCTGGAGCCTAAGAATATCTAGATTTCTCCGTCACAGTTCGAAACTACCCTTATCCCCAACATTGTAAACCACCCATTATCTCCTCTATTGAAGGCGGCTGATTTTTATGAGATACCCATATATTATTAGATACCCATTTCACGTGTATTTTCAATACACTTGTAATTAATATAATCCGTGCAGAAGTCCGGATACTATTTAATATACGGATATTCGTGTAAATAAGTGGGAACATTTTTGCCAGCTAGATCGGTCAAGTACGCCACCGCGCGACCATTCGACCGGTTCGGGGTTGTCTGATCGCGAGACAGGGGTTGGGGGTGGCAGAGGAAGAAGAGATACTTTCCGTGGGGATAAAGGCGGGTTTAACTGAAACTTACGCCGAAGTCTCGCGGGCTCTGTAAATATGTAAATATGAGGCCGGTGGATGTTATTACGTGTACGTTGCACGCGTACAAGCCGCGCGGATAAAGAAAGTCCGCGTGCTGCGGGGGAGAAAGTCACGGTTCCCGGTAATCGTTCGATATTTAAGTAGCGAGTTTAGGTACACCGGGTATATTTAAACGCGCTTATTATCATATAAATACAAGTTGGACGTTCAATTTACGCGTCGGTGAGCCCTGCCGCTCCTCGAGCCTCGACCAGCTCGTGGTGCGCGCTCGCGGCTCTGTTTCTCTCTTTCTTTCTCTCTCCCTCTCTGCTCTTCCTCCTCCTCCTCCTCCTCCTCCTCCACCTCCTCTCGGCGTGCACCGGCAGAGTTACAAAAGTTATTATTGTTATTACCGTACCGTTTAGAAACTTTTGTTGCTACCTACCCGGCCCGCCCACGCCCTCACCGCCCACCTATCTTCCGCGCCGACCGAACCCATCCGAAGCCCGTCTCTTTCCACGTGCGCAATCCTCTATGCCGGTATCCCGGGATTTCAGTACTTACAAGGCGAATTTATTGGACCCCCCGACGACCTTCTCGGGATCCTTCGACCTTCCCCGTCCCGGAGGCTCGCTGGAATTTTTTCGAAATCGACCACTTGACTCCGAGACTCCGGCATCTTCATTCAAAACATACCTCTTACTTGCGATTAGGCAGTTTTACTTTACTCGTGGAAACTTGTTGGTTGTATGTAAATCAGGTTTCTCGTTTGTTCTTCTTTTTCAAAAATTGTTCATTTGTCATTCTTCTATTATCGATTGCAAGAATTCTGAGGCTTTTATCTTCTGTTCACATGTTGCAATTTCTTGTTAGCAAGACTATTTTAAGAACTCTGGTCTTGAATTGATGAAGAAGGAAAATTTATTTACTAGAGTCTGTCTAGCAAAGTCCATAGAAACCTGGTTACGAGGGAAATTTATTTCGTCGACTACAAGATTCCTCGCGATAAAGACGGAAAGAAACGCTAGTAACTTCCATTAAGATAAGAGTCGCCTTTCATTTTACAAATTTCCAGGTGTCATAAGTGCACGAATATCTACTGTCCAGTTATCAGTACCTTGATCAGTCATGTGCTTTTTCGTACATGAATCTTCTACACATATTATATTGAGGTATTCCGCGTTTGTATCAGCCCATACCACAGTTCCCCTACTTTAAACGTATCGGTTCAGGAACATGTAACGAGGCATTTCCTGTGACTGTGCGATATGAGAGTTAATTGTAAACAGCATATTAAAATCCCTGAAACACTTGAATATGTATTGAGAAAAGTGAATATAACATTTGTAGAGAGCGAGGATCGTGTAACGAGGCAACACCGTGGTCGAGTGAAATGTAACTAGGGAATGTTGGCAAGTGTGGCAGGTTCTCGTAGTGGTAACGAGGGAAAGTCGAGGGATGAACGAGATTAGTTGACACGTAAAGAACGATGTTACTCTCATATTGCAACGCACGTAACCGGTGTATTTTTGGGAGTTACTATGGTCGCCGGCTAAACAGCGATAACAGATTTCAGGCGGGCCAGCAGATTGAACCCTCGGCTGAACCGGCTGAACACGAAGCACGCTATTTTTCAGCAGAAATTGAAGGTGCTGGAGCATCGAGGTCGACGCTGCGCTCGATATTACGATGAACACATGCTTTCCTTGCGCCTGGATTCTACTCTCCTCCCATCCCCGCTCCGACCTCCGTTTAAAGCGCTCCTGCCTTCGCAATAATAAAGACTGGATTTAATATCTGTTATTTATATACAAAGTCAAATTCAATCTGCAACCCTTTGTGATCTACGAACACGCGAAACGCAACAACTAGACACTGAGACTCGCTTGATATGAAATTCATCGGTCCCACTAAAAATGACCGTACCGTAATTCCACTCATAATTTAATCAATTACAAAATATCTACACAACTTCACCTTTCTTGGTAGAATGTTCTGAACATCATTTTCAGTGTTCAAAAAATTTCGTACATGCCAGAATATTCTCAGACAGGAACAAAATGAAAGAACACGGCCAAGTTCCGGCGACTTTGAGCGCTCCACCATCGCCATTAACATTCTAATCTTAATACGCAATTCTTATCATCGCATTGAGCTCTCTGAAACATTGATCTACGAAGCTCTCGACGTCCCAGGCTGCTTATCCCCCGACGAAACTTCCGAAACCAGTTTCTGCAGGCTCTAGCCTAGCGCATAAGCGATCTCCTAGGCACTGAAACTCTTAAAACTTGTTCCCCGAGATAATTCAGCGATGTATGCGTCATTAATCGAGCCATTACACGGTCGAATACGTATCAATCGTCCCCGGACTCTTCTCCGCGTCTTTTTATCGAGGTCCAATTTGTAAGTATCGCGCAGCGGACGTTTTAAATTCTCGCGAGAGAGGTGTTAGGGAATAGCTGAAAGAGCGAACTGTCGCAAGAAGTAATGTTACAACCGCAAATGACGTTCTCTCCGTGGATCACTCCGGCTTTCGTTTATCTAAATCGTAAGTGGCGTGAATCCTCCGCGACCGCAAATAGGACAACATCGTCGAACGAAACGAGCCGCGTTTCACTTATCTTCTCCTCTCTCTCTCTTTTTCTTTTAACCCCTGTCTCTTCCTGTCTGTCTCTGTCTCTGTCCGTTTTCAGCGATCCACTTACTTTTTAAGTGAGAACGGTTCCGGGGCGAGAAACATGCGAGCCACGGATATCGATCTGTTCTATTAAGTGAATTTTCTCATGGACCCGTCGCCCGCCCCCGCCGCGAAGTCCATCTTAAAAGCAATCGAAGAACCGTGTAGCTTTCCCGGGATTTGATGGGATGTCGCGAAGCGGGGCCAGAGGACACTCAATAAGATCCGCCAGACACGATTCGACGACACAGGGAATCGCGTCCTGTATCGCGCCTCCATTTTATTAACGTCCGTTGATTTAAACAATTTACGGTACCTCCATCCAGATCAATTAAACCTCACCCAACGGGATGGCACACAGTAGGCTGGATCGAAGATTTTAGTGACACTTTACCAACAAATGAACTTTCTCGTATCGATGTCTAATCACTTGGTATTGTCTTTCGAATATCCACTGACCGCAAAAATTGAAGAATTAAACAAAATAAATGCAAATTATTGTTGTACCGAACATTTAAAGTTGAACATTTTAGGATCTGCGATCGATACCCGGAAAATGTCCTTTCTTTTTCGCGATATTTTGACGATCCGGTTTAATCTATCATCCCCACTTTTTTTCTACAGTAAACAGCATTATTCTACATTAAGAAATTATAATTGCAGTCACAGTTATTATATGCAATGTATCTAAAATGTAATGTCGAATATAGGACAAAAAATTGTCAAAATATTTAGAATCGAGTAAAGAATGGACATTCAGAGAAATTTCGTAATATTTTCTAGAGGAAGATTAACAAATTGCTGAAAGAAATACAGTAAATGGGTACCCGGTTGACTACACAAGGGTTAAGGGGTTAAAGATGGTGGGTCGAAATTTCGCGGAGCACCCCGTAGATTGTCCGCAGCGGTCCATTAAATAACGTATAACGAGGATCACGGTTCCGGAATCGCTGCGGCCAGATCGTTAAAGTAGTTTCATCGAAAGCAGCTCGGCGTGGGGTGGGATTAGGACGGACTAGTATCGAGGCGAGCCACGAGAAGCTATTTCGCGGGGACGAATTTACGAGTGCGCGTGTAAGTGCCACGTTTCGGTCTCCAGGGGCAGTCTTCGGCCGATTGGAATTGATACGAGAGGTTAATCCGCGTACGGAAAAATTCTATGCCGGCTTCCTCGGTTCTCCATCGGTTAAGCGAGGAAAAATCTGCGCGAGCGCGGCCCAGTAAGTAAATTCGTTAGCCGACCGCGTTCTCTCGAGCTCGATAATCCACTTCGCAATAAACAACGCCAATTAGCGCGCGATCGCGAGCAATCGTGTTCGATCGAACAGAACGCTGCAGTCTGCTCGCAGGGAAATGGAACGAGTGGAAACGACAACTGACCTTCGGGCCGAGCCGGAGAAAGCGCGGAGGGTTACGGATGGCTAACGAAAGAAAAACGAAATGGCCGGCTTCCGGAGAAATATGATTGTTACTCATTGGTAATTGCACGGCGTGTCGGTGCGTGGTCGCGTTTTTATAGAGCCCGGTGCGGGGGAGTTGACGCAAAGTAGGCGCTCGGTCCAATTATCCGCGGTCTTATTAAATCCGAAGCGAAATGGTCGCCGACTGTTCCGCGTGATCCGCAATTTCGTTCGATCGTAATCGCTATTTCGAATTTACAAAGTCGAACAGGTATTTTCACTTACATACGGTACATAACCAAATAATGTTTGCGGTTTATCGAATTGCTTTGAATCGATTAGATTGTAATTAGTCTTTGTTGTCAGTAAAGAAGTTTCACTGGTTACAGAGATTTTTTTGTGGCGAGGAAACTGCAGATAACAGTAACGTTCGTTTTAATCAACTTTTTAAGGACGACAGAGAGGAACACACACGGGTTATAGAGAATTAATCAAGACGTATTAATTGCGGCATGTTGCGTTTGCGTCAATCCGTTTGTGACGATTAAACGATCGCCTTGAGCGCTATTGCGGATTATTTAACGAGTTTGCGCGGCCCGCCGCGAACTATGGGACGTTATTCGTTTGCAAATATTTGCGGCCTCGTTGTCGGTCAGATTTATCGGACGCGATTTTTAACGCGGTCGCGCCACGGTTTAATGAACTTGCTTTTAATTGCTGCGCCGCGTCACGCGATTCGCGATTTAAGTTGCCGCGTTTCGATTCGTGTTCAAGTTTCCAACTATTCAAATTTGGGAATTCCCATGCAACGAAGCTGGAAATTTTCAAAGTTCCGACGTCACCGAGATTTCGCACCAGCGAAAAAGCGGGCAACGCTTAATAAACTGAAAAGTAAACAGGGCGATAGACAATCGGCCGTTCGATTTGCAAGGCAATCAATTTTCCCGGAGCACGTGTTAGACATGGAGATCGCTCGATACACGTTTCGCGTCGTGTGTTCAAAGCAATGGCGATTCTTTCACTTTTATTTCTTTCACTTTCTGGCTAGCAGCGTGATATATGTACGGCTCGCACGCAATATTGCAAGAAATTCGAGAACTCGCTCTATCTCGCAAAAATCTCTATGCGTTCGCAAACGACCGAGCGTACAATTACAGTTTATGGAAATATTCCATTTATAACCCATGGTCCACGTTAAATGAACGGAAAGAATAATACTTAAAATAAAACGTACCTTGGCTGAGTCAAAAAATATATTCGACATCTTGCAAGAATCTCGTTACGGTGACGCGACGACAATCACTGAGAATTGTACCGTTGTTCTTCGCTCAAATCTTTCCATCGTATAATCGATCCCTATGGGAGCGTAGAGCGACAGATGTCCTGCACCGGCAATAATTGCTCGACTTCGTAAAACCTCGGAGAGTCCCTGGTTCAACTTAATTAATCTATTTAAATTAGCCGCTTCCTTCCGACAGAGCAACGCTCGTTCCTCGGCGCCCGACTTAATCCCCCCGTTGTTGACAACAATTCCATCTGGGGGAAGCAATGTACAAAGTAGAAAGAAAAGCTTCCTCAGCGTGTTTTATCACTAGAAATAAAATACAATATTATGGGCAAATTGGCGAATAATTCTAATAAAGTTAATTTTGCGATCGCAATGGGGCCTACAAGAATCAGAGTTTGTCACACTGTATCAGAACCTGCAATTAAATTTTCATTTTCATTCCTTCGTCAACTTCATCGTGCACTCGTCAGAAAATTCCACCAAAATTTATACTCATTCCGATAGAAGCACCAGTGTCAGAGAATACATCAAGAAGAACAAAGACCAAAGCGGACGGACTTCCACGAACCGGGTACCGAAAAATGAGCGAAAAAATCTGGAAAATCAATTTCCAGAAATACGGGAGGAAATTCGCATTACTTATTGGACGGGCCGAGCGTTCGGCAAAAGACAGAATGAAATAAACGGGAGCCAGGTCCGCCCTCCTCTAATTCGAACTTGTCTCGCGTAGTTCTCGTCCGGATCGGTTTCGTTCGATTCCGAGCGTTTCCATAAATCATCGGGCGCGACGCGACGGTTCGGGCTTCGTTGGAGGAAAAAAAAATCAATCCCGAGGATATTAAGAATATCTGGGGCCCGGGCTATACGTATATGTATATTATATACGCGGCGGGGAAACATATTCGCGAAGACAGGCGCAGAGGCCGATCGAAGGTGTTCAGGAGGAAAGAGCGTAGAGTGCCAACTATAGGAAAGTGAAATTGTGTGGATTTGAGGTTGTGTGTCCGGCGGTGTGCGCACACACGCGCACGGAATGCCAGTCACGACTGATCGATCCTCCCGGTGCACGGTCCCCTTGTTGCGGGGGTGGGATCCGACTGCGGCGGCCGAGGGGCGGCCCGACGAGCGCCGGCGAAGGAAGGTTAGACGAGGAAACAAAGCATGCAATCAAAACGTTAATTACATTAAAATGAGTCGAAGATCAGACCAATCAGAATTGCCTGACGATGGCCTCGAGCGGCGCATGAGAAGCGCCGACGGCCACACTGGCATTCAACGCTGTTTGTAATCTTCGAAATTTTCTTCCGGGTTGGACTGTTCGAACGAGGTTTGCGAAATGCGTTAATAACAGTTTTTACAATTAATTGCGGGGACGTGCGTGATGAATTAAAAACAAAACGAACTGACAGAATGTTTAATCCTTATCATTCGAGTGATGACCCTGAGGCGCCACTAAAAGTTGCTATACTATTATTCAGAATATTCTTTGTGTTATAAATCTATGTTCGTAGCTTATCAACTACTAAACATTTAAGTATTGTACGTCGTATTATATCAATTTCATATTCATACGAAGAGAAAAATTAATATAGAATGAAATTTTATTCTCTAGGTTGAAAGAAACGTTTAATTTTCGAGTTAAACGGTTAAAATGATTGAAGTTGTGGGTGTACCGCACTCGTTTTTCTAATTTGGTTTGCTTCGAATTTGTGTATTCGGAATTTAACACTTCACACAAAAATTGATCGTTTTTAGATCGATTAAAGAGTCGACTTTTCGAAGGTCAAATACCGTGCCATCTGAAGCGAACGTATCGGGTGAGACGCGTGGGAGGATTTCTCTCTCGCGAGAAATTCGACGCGTGTCGGGAATCAAGAGCGCGGACTGTTTCCCCGTGGAAAGAATTGTTTTACGAGGGGTATTATGGTCGTCGGGGTTTATGGCTCGGCTGTAAAATCGCGATTCGGTAAATTGAGAAAGTATAAACGGCCTCTAAAAAATGGCGATCGCGCGCGGCCCGGCTTGATGAAACGGTATTATTGTATAATCGAAAGGAAACAAAGTTTGCCGGTCGGCACGCGAGAAGGAGCCTCTTGTTTGCAAAATCCCCGAAGATCGAGGTTTCGTCGATCTGGATTCGCGCTCTAGATTGAGTTTGCTCCCTGGATCCGATCAATCTCGAGGTACTGGGTTCGCAGGAAGATCGATGAGCAACCTCGCAGCGTGCCGGAGCGGTTTAATGAGGAACGTCCCCTCGGCCCGGGGTCCGGTTAGGCTAAAAGATTAATTCGGTCTCGCGGCCGGCTCGTAGCCATCGCTGGCCCCCATCCAATATCTCAGCGAACTTCTAATATGAGCGCGATGTTCGGTATATCCGGCCAAATTGCGCTCGGGAGCTAATAGGAATTTTGATTGACTGAATTAAATAGTTATTGGAAATTCGGGCTTTTTGTATCGATTAGCTATATTAGGTCCGAATTGTCGGGGTGGCCGCGTGGGTGGGGACCGGGGGCGGCTCGATCGACGAAACGGTGTCGTGAAAGGTAGGATAGGGGGTGGAAGAACGGGAGCGGGAGCGGGAAGAGGGTGGAGCTCTCAGAAAGTATAAGAGAGAGAGGAAGGAAGAATTTGTTGTTAAGTCAGAACTAATTTTCTGGGACGCGAACTGCTGCCTAAGGCCCTGTCTCATTATCAGACCTAGTCAATTTCGATTTAATTTGTCGGCCGGCCGTTTCGTCGCGAGAGGACGGGCGAACAAAATGGTGGGTAGCAAGAGAGGAGGAAGAGAGACGCGGAGATCTGGTTCGTCATACGCCGTGTCGCTTTTTAATTAAACCCGGTGTGCCCGAGGTAGCCGGTTTGCCACGATTAATCGTTATTATGTCAGGAAAAATGAAAAAACCCCGGGCACACTCTCTCGAAGACGCCTTCCGGTTGTGCAATTAGCCTACGTTGTGGCTTCGCCGTCGCCAAGATACGTCGAACAAGCAACGCGCATGCACGCAACCATAGCGAGAAAGCGTGTTCGCACGCCCGTTTGTTTAGCGGTATTGGAACGAACGCGATTCGTTGAATTGGCGGCGTAATTTTCTGTAGTTAAATTAGCGCGATTGCAGTCGCTCGGTATTTAATTTCCTCCTCATTTGTCCTCTCTCTTTTTGTGTTCGCGTTCTCTCTCTCTCTCTCTCTCTCTCTCTCTCTCTCTCTCTCTCTCTCTCTCTCTCTCTCTCTCCGCTCTCCCTCTCCCGCCGCGACCCTCCGTGTCGTTCGTGCGCTCTCTGAACGACTCCCTTCTTTCCACCCCCGGAAACCTCGCCAACCCCTTCGCCATCCCCGCGCGTACCCCTTCTTCCTTCACCAACGTCGCACACCTTCTCACACCCACGCAATCGGCCGCGCCGCCGCGCCGTTCCGACGCTTTTTTCCACGTTGCTGCAGCTTTTATTTAATTACTACTGATTCGATACACGACCCCGTCCACTCTGTTTGCCGTATTAATATGACTCCCGTCCTGAAAAATTCGGCCCTCCCGAGCGGATTTATGCGCGACGCTCTCGCCAAATGCGATTCGGTCGCGGTTAAATAGGACAGCTTTCGTCGCATTCCCCGCCGTATCTCCACCAATCCCCCTTCCTCCCTGCAATTTTTTCATAACCGTTCGCGGTTCGGTTCGCAGCTCTTCTATAATTTTAGGAATTACCAAGTTTGATTTTAAATTTGCACGAAGATTCGTTCTCGCTTGGAAACGCAAACATGATCCAAGGTCATCGGCATCGGTTTCCACGATTGCCTATCTGTCGGGGCTTGGGGCTCGTAAGGGAGACGGCGATATCATCGAGTAGGCTCGATTATATTCAAAAGCCTTGGTCCGATGTATACGTATTGCGGCAATTATATGCAGATTAACTAAATTGCGCTGTCGGGCGGCGCGGCGCGCGATCAAAATTTATAGAACCCTATCGCGTTACACGCGAGATTCGACGGACGCCCCGAAATCGCCTGCGTTTTATCTCGAGAATTAACCCGTTCAGCGTGGGCGCGAGAGCGCAATCTGAAACACGAGAATCAGCAGCACGTCGAAGAGCCGCGTCTTTAATTATCACGCGAGAACGAGAGGAAGAGGGGAGAGGCAGTCTCCTTACCCGGTCGGAACCGGAAATACGGTTCGCTTCGAGGAAAACTTCGACCGGTTGTTTCAATTGCGCTCGTTCTCGCGAAACAGAGCGCCGCTTATTCCCGCGACCTTATCGCTCGGCGAAATATAAAATGACTCGCTAATTAGATTCGGGTTCGCGGAAGGCTCGTAGGATTCGGGATGCTGCTCGTTCGAGGAACAGCCTGGTCGCCGCGCCGCGCCGGCCCCCGTGGATTATCAGTGTCCGACGGTTCAATTCAGCTAATTGATAGCGTAGAATGAAACGCGTGCATCGGTTTCCTCGCGCGAGACACACTTCATCGAAGAACTTTGATTAATTGCCTCGAACAGAGCACAAATTCGAAACTAGCGTTATATTCGTTTTCGTGTTAACGAGTCAGACTCGTGATAAACGTTTGAAGAAAGACCAACAAATATGAATGTTATTGAATAAAATTTGTATCGTCCGTAATCAATAGACTGCGGATTTTATTCATTTATGGCGAAAATGAGGTGTAATTTAAAACAGCAAAACATTAGAAGAATTTAAAAATACTGTTTATTCTTTTTAACCTGTTTAAACATATTCAGAAGGAAAATAAACTTGTACGTCACTCCAGGTTGGTGTAATTCCGGTGGAAAATTTTTATTTTACATAAAGATCCGCTGTCTGGTAACCAATATTTAAGCATTTAAAGAAATGTAGCCATACAAAAATTGTAAACATACTAAATTCTGATTGAAATCAAGAGGATTGAGAATGAATACATACAAATGTCCACCTTCTCTTGTGCTCAAAAGTCCACCAATAAATCTTGAACGTTCAGCGTTCACGTCACCAGGATCAATTACTTCGATTTCATAAAATGTCTACGGTTGCCACTGCTAGTTAAACGCGTATTACTTCCCCTTGCTCTAGTGCACAGAATAAAATAGAAACTGGCTGGCAGTCGATCTGCGTCGTGATTCCGGCGAGTTTATATATCATCGTGGAAGAGGTTCCAGATCGCTAAGCTCCTCGGAAAGAATTAGATGATCTCTCCGTATGAATGTGCACACATCTTGTTGAGACTAGAAGCGGGTGCTCGCTCTCTCGTTCAATGTTCTCGTTTCACGGAGTGCACGAAACAACTTGGCTACCCCGGCCATCTTTTCCTCGTCTATCCTCTTTCTCTTTCTCGTTCCATCCGTCTGTCCGTCTGACTGTTTCCCCTTTCCTCGGAGAGCTAGGAGAGAGAGCCTGGAGGGAGATCAGCCCCGTCGCTAACAAGAGGGAATAAGAGGGAAACATGGAAACGCGCGGGCGCGCTGAAATGAACGCATTCACACACGCGTGTTTCCCCCCTCGTTTCGAGCGCGCGCGCGTCCGCCCGCGCTCGCGTGTGTGCACACACGGCGGCGGGGGCTGTTAATGAGTTAGACCACCTTACCCTCGCCACTTTAATTGTCTAAAGCGCAAATTGGGCGGCTTTAATTAGCGTAATTATTTGGTTCGTTTGTCCGTTTATCCAAGATCCCTGTATCGAGCGGCCGCGAAGGGCTCGCTCGCTTGCTTGCTGCTTGCCCGGGCCCGAGCGAACGTCCACCCCCGCAAAACCCTCTCGCCAAGGAAAGCAGAGCAGAGCAGAACAGAGCAGTGCTGCAGAGCAGAACGGACCCGAGCGGAGCGAAGCAGAGCAAAGCAGAGTGAAGCGGAGAGGAGCAGAGTCTAAATAGATTCGTTAGCACGTCGCGCGATTAAAAATCCCAGTTCACAGAGACCCGGGACCACCTTCACGGACTTGTCCAATTTGCCACCACCCCAGGCCTCGATTTTCAGGGCTCGTACCAACCCCGGCGCGAGACAGCCCCGCGTTAATGAATACGCGTGATTGTCGAGACCCTGTCGACGTTGTTTTACTCGCGATCCAAGCCTTTGTCTTCTGCCACCGATGATACGCGGACCTCCGGGATCCGAGGTGTGTGGGGACTTAGGGGTGCAGGGTGCTAATGGGGTGTTTGAGTGGATACACACCCCTGGAGATGGGTTTTTGGATGGAAGATGCTCGTTGTTATGTTGTTCCGTACAATTTGTTTGGTACATTGCTCAAACGTAACGGTTCTTTAAAAAATATAAATAAATCTTCTAGTACTTTTTCACTGTTACAGTACACTCCTCAGAAGAATTAAGGGATCACCTCAGCGAACCCGAAAAATTGCTACCAGTTTACATGATCGTAACTCCGGCCAAAATTGCTGTATCGACATCGCTAAACAATAGTTTGAAAGCGTGAAACGTCGAGCAAAAAATCAATAGAAAGAGCTTTTCTTTCTCTTCGAGGCACTTCTTTTGTTCTTTCAATTAATTAACTTCTTTCTTTCGTTTACTAAAATATTTCTGGTAATAAGAAATGAGAATAAATCATCTAATAGAATCCGGAGTCCAAAGAAAGAAATTCTGGTAAAGAGCATTCATTAAGACATTCACCGAAAGGTTCCTATATAAGAACGTTGCAATGAACACGATCACTATAAAGAGCCCCAATCAAAGAATAAATCCTTAATTTTCTCCATTGTATTTGAACGGTGAAGATTGGCATGATTTCTCGCGTTGTGCATTTTCATCAGTGAATATGATTATTGCCTCCTAATCAACGAGCCCATTGCCGTATCAAGGTTCTATTGTGCCTCCCTGTAATGGCAGCATCATCCCCATGGTCCCCCCGCTTTCAGTCGTGCGTGCGATGGGAGAAATAATGTTGTAACACAATCAATGTTTACGAGGAGTGGAAACAGCGACTAATGGAGAGCCGCGTCAGCTAAATCGCATTTAGAACTACACACACGTCTACCGTCAGTTTTACTTTCTTTCGTCCAGATGCCTGGTAATTGATTTCTTGGTATAACGCAGCCTGACTCTGGTCTAACGGCTTCTGAAAATCTGCTGTCGAAATGCAATTAGGCTACCTGAAGGAGATGTTTCCTCAATATCATATCTAACTCAAGTTTTCTCTATATTTGGTATTAACGCGTCGCTGAATTTTTAAGAATTCGACGATTTCCCGGAACGAGTGTTCGACTGTTCGATGGATCGCGATTTGTTTCATTCTCGTTCGCGATCGAGTGCTCGACGGAATTAGGGGATCGAGTTTCCGGACACAATTAGGGAACGCGATTGAACGATGGCAACAGTTTTATCGAAAGCTCGAATTATATAGCCCGACGAAGCATCTAGTGCACTGCAATCTTCTTCGTCGTCGTCGAAAAATATTTTAAGCGCGATCGATCATCGAAAGCAACGGGGGTCCGAGACGAGGCAAGTTTTATTTTTGAATTATTTTAGAACGCTCAAAACATTCTCGAGCGAGTAACAGTTTGAGAAGGTTCCGTTCGAAATTGAAGAATTCCGTTTAATTGCAGGTTGCTCGGAATAATATCATGATTAAAAGTGTTCCGCGAACTTTCTTACGTAATTTTAGAAACACACCGTGTATAATACGGCAGCTGAATAGTCGCTGCAGACAGTTGGGCCGAATTAATTGGAATTACGTTCTAACCCTCACCCTCCGAGTTCCCTCCTTTTACACGTAGCCACCCACCCCCAAACCACCCCCGCCGCTGTGTCGGCCGTCATTGAAAGCGGTACTCATTTTCCCTACTATGGAATGTAATAATTCGCTATTCAATTTTCTCGATCCACGCCATCTATTCAGCCGCGCGGGGAACATGAAATATTCATTCGTTTGTTCGAATTTCGCATAAACTTTGCCGTGACCGAAGAAACCTGTCCCAGCGTGTCACTGTTGCGCCGATTCACAATTTTATCACTCGTACATTTTGTTATTAATCACTAGACTGCTAGTCTTTATGCAAAACAGTAAAAGATTAGACAAATTTAATAATACTGTGATGTTGTTCTTAATAAAACGAAGTCATTAAGGGATGACATCGATTTTTATTTTATTTCTGCTTCATTTTCATTGTGAACTTATGAGAAGTGATGTTTGAAGAATGCGCTTGAACATATTCAAGCATGAATAATCATTTTTCTGATAGTTATAGCGGCGAGGATGTAAAAGAAATCGCAGACGAAGCTTATTGCTCGCGAACATAATTTTAACAATTCTAACTATTATAATCGTGCAACAAAAGTGCCTTTAAAGTATTAGATACTGTTCCAGAATGTACCACAAGCAGCTCTAGCGTTACTAAACTCTTGAATTCACCTGTGATGCTTCAGGAATTCGTTCTCAGGGCGCCAAGCTGTAAGAAAGCGCAAAACAGAAAACGCTTTTTACAACCCATCAAGCTAAGAAAACCCCTTAAATTTTTACATCTAAATATCTTCTTTACTTTCTCGTGTACAGTCTCGAATGCGCGCGGAAACGCTGTAATCGACGGTAACGTCTCGAAAAGTATTCAAGACTCGATTCTGCCAACAAACGTGTACAAAAGAATAATCGCGTAAAAATGTTCCTTAATCGTAAAGTCTTTTAATAACACAATGAAGGAATTTCACGCGAAGATGCAAGAGGGCCTCGTTTCAGAGGCACTTAATTAAATACGTCCCCCCCCCTCTCTCTCTCCCGCTCTCTCCTTCTTCTCACCGCCATGACATTCTGTCTTGCTCGCTCTCTCCGAGTCTCCCGGCAGATGCAATCAAATTTCAATTAGAAAAGGGACTTTTTGCGCGAAACGCACCGCTGGTGTCCCGGTCGTGCAATTTGATTTAATGCCATATTATTACAGTGGCGAACGTGCCAGTAATAATAGGAAGCTCAAATTGCCCGTAATAGTAACATACGCGCGGATACAATATGGATAAGACCTGTGCGATGCCGTTTAGCCCGAAATATTATTTCACCGGTCGCGATATTTACATATACACCAGGCGATTAGCAGCCAGGCCCTTAAACGAAACAAATATCCGTGTTTTTCCCTCCTCGACCGAGGTTCGCCATATTTTTTTTCCTTTTACATCACTCCGATCGATCCGCGTCGCGGAATTCCAGCGTTTTTATTATATAACTAAAGCAAGACGAGGAGGGAGAGAAGGTAACGACGCTGTTCCAGCAGAGTTACAACTTCTGAAATTAGTCGTCCCTGCGTCTCTCTCGCATAAAACATTATTATTCGGCCGGAATCGAAACTCCATCTACTATGCTTCCCACCCTTAAAACGCATATTTTGCCCGGGATCATTGCTGTATAAAACATATCCACGCACACGTTTTTATCCGTTCGTATAAACGTCCGTTTACGAGCCTGCTTTACACCCGCGCAGCAGGGATCGTTTATTCAATGAAGATTTCGGACAATTACGTACGACGAAATTAGTACGTCGCACAGTGCGCCGAAATGCCTGTTTCTTCGACAAAATTCAATAACTTTTGTTCTGTTTATGATAGGATATTCGTAATCAGCACGTCAAAATACGTAAGAATCCAGAGTATAAAAAATATCGGAGGTATGGGTTTTTATTTGGACATTTTGACATAGTATGAACATAGTTTCAAATCTGTGCAGCGTTTAGAATTCTCTAGCGTTTTTCATTGGTTTTGGTGGAAGATGATATTATATTATTTTACCCTTTCGCCTTCGCCGATGCATCGATCCGCGTTCAACGTTCGGTATTTAACGACGCAGCGTTTCCCAATTAACATTTTGATGGCCCGACTAGATTCGATCGAAATCACGCGGCTGGAATACAGATATGGGCCGGTTTGATTAATTGTGTCAACTTGCACGCCGCGCCTGACCCGGTGTTCTTCGGGAGTTGTTCTTATCATTCCAATGGTAATGAATAGCGTGCTGATCTTTTTGCGAAATAAAAATTATCTTCATAAATTGTACAACATAGGAGCCAAATAGAAATGTAATATTTGCTGTAATGGTATTCTCTACTTGGTAGATAGTCCACTACTTTAAATTGCACATAATCATTTTTGCCATAAATGCATAAAATCCGCTGTCTAGTAACGAAGCTCCAGCGATCGAAATTTTCACTCATACGTTCATTTCGATTAAATGAATTAAATTCAGGAAGTAATATAAGTAAATAAAAAAATGAACTAGTAAAATTTGAACCGACACATCAGGACAAAAATGAATTTACGTAAAGACGTTATCAGAGAAATAATTGGACACATTGTGTGGTGAGACTTTGGGTTCGATCGATCAGGTTTTCTTCTAAATGTGAGAGGGTTGTGGCGTGAAGAGTAAATTTCCGAGAACCGTTGTTTTTCCTTACGCCGCAGATTTATACTTTCTCGTATCACGAAAATCCCAATCAAAGTGGGTGGCACGGAGAGAGGAAAGGAGAGGGCAAGAGAGTTCGCTCTCAAACGAATCGACGTGGCAACTTTTAATTGCTCCGACCTTATCGAGCTAGTCCTGGACGTTCGCCGCGCCGGTAGATCCGGCGCCGCGTCCTTTCCGGCGTAATGAGCAGAGATGCGAGCCGCTTGACCGAATCGCTCCATTTTCGATTTCTCCTTAATTACTAATTAGAGGCAGAGGGAAAGAGAGAGGCATCGCGTCCCGTCACCTCGCGTCGATAGGCTAGAACCAGCAGAAGGAATTTCAAATTAATACTCCGAAGGAGGACAGTCAATTTTTGATTATCTTATCTAAAATATAATAAATAGACTGCGGATCTTTACACTCCGGTACGAAAAGATAGCACACTTTGAAATTAATGTAATTTCTGTTTTTTAAACATTAGAAATTCAAGTTTTTTTATACGCATATTTTTAGTATGTCTCTCTTAACATGTATGAATGAAATGAAACGAAGCTTCATTAACTTAACTTATCTATTTTTATTGAAGGGGGTATCTTGGAGCTATCTTCGACAACAGATTTCTTTTGTTAGGGGCGTCCGTTAATTATGATTATGTTCTCGGTGATCATTAGCTTTTTTTAGCGACGGGCCGTAATTGTTTTCCTGTGATCTCGACTATAAAAACTCGATCAAAATTTTCTGGCTGCTTCCTTTCTCTTAAGCGATCGATTTTCTTGGGAACGATCCCGAGTTCTCGTTCTCTTTCTCTTTCTCCTTCCCTCTTGCTCACTCGATCCCGTTGAGACGTACAAAGAGGCTGGCTGGTACGGCGCCTTTTCATCTCGGCCGTTCCACCGCTCGGCATTTGTCCGTGTCTAACGTGTTAATCACTCCCGTCTGATTAGATTATTAATTGTCTTGCGTGGCAGATGGGGCCCCGGCATGGGCGTAATTACGGCTATTACGGATCGTACAATCGCTCCGATTTAGGAAGCCGAGGGGAGGCTTGGAACGGATTACACACCGAAAGAACCCGGATCAGCCACGGGATTTCTAATTTTGTTTATGATATTATTAGATTCTCTTTCTAATCAGTCCTTCCATTATGGCCTCCTGGGTCTAATAGGATCTTTTGAAACATCGTTTTAGATCGGAACCGATCTCGAATCCTCCCCGTTATACAGTTAAAAGCTTCAATGTTCAGAATTGCAGCAGAATTAATTTTTTAGGCGTAACACAAGATGGACACTTTTCGGTATGAAAAAGTTTTCGTCAAGATACATTCATAGTTCAGCTTTTAAGTTTAAAAAGAAATTGTATTTTGTTTTAAGAACGATCGATTCGCCATCAAATAGCACCGTTTCGAGGCTAAACTATCGCATTCGATCGAATTAATCTAGTTAGCAGGATAAAAATCGCAGAAAATCAATATCCCCGGTGTTTCTGAATAAAACAACACAACAGAGATCCCCGGACACTGCAGCCTGATTAAAACGTAACGATCGTCCGTATAAAATGAAGAAATCAATTCCTCGATCCGGTTATCTCCGCTACAATAAAAAACGGAAAAGCACTCGAAGCCACTCTCACCCCCGCGGTCTTTTAGATTCCCGAAGATTCGGATCCGATCCATCTTCGCCGACATCGTCAGCTATTTAAAGCGGCACCGAACAACGGGTGTCCCTAATTTATAAGCTTTGTTCGCGCGGCCTGAATTCACGTCGTCCCCTTTTCCCGATCCGATGGCTTTTTCTTTTCTTTTCTTTTTTCGTTTGGCGCCGGATTGTATGCAAATCGGTCGTATTAATTAGCGGCGGGGGCCCGCGACAAACCGTCCCGGAAATTCTCGTTAACCGCAGAAAGATTGACACCGGGTTTCGGTATAATTAAGACGCGGGGAATCCTCTCGGTTAGGGACACTAAATGAATCGCGTGTGCTATGGACGAACACAGCCGGATAGACGGGTTTCCGGCGGGCAGCGTGGGCGGGGTTCGACGAAGCTGGGTTCCGAGCGTTTCGCGTTATTATTAGTGAAATCAACTAATTAGAAATAGCGCGGATTGCTCGTTAAAGATCGACCCGCCGGCTGTAATCACCAATTACTTCCTTAAGTAAGCCGCGCGCTGAACTTTCCTCATTAAAATTATTAAACGTTCGCTCGTATAGAATCTGTATTTAACCTTGATACGGGCTCACGCCTCGATGAATTTCCCCGGGAACCGTGTATTTCCCATTAATCAATCCGCCCGTGTCTTCGTTAACCGATCCCGAGTCGTCGTCCGGCGAGCCGGACCACCGGACTCAGTTATGCAGTCGAATTTTTAAGAATCTTTCTCCTGGTCTTTGGAAGCTTGTTTGTCTAGGATTTGTTCCTCGAGTCTACATAGACTTTATCACGAATACTTTGTTCAGATCACTTTGCTTATAGAATTGTCTCCAAAACCAACTTTGCATAAAATTCACAAAGATCGCCTTTTTTGCTGCACTTTCACGAGGTTCCTCGACAGAGTTGCAGTTCGCACGACCGCCCATAGTAGGGTGGACCTTATTTGGTGATCAAAAGATTTTTCTGGGGCCGATTGATGAGCGACGATTTTTGTTTAATTAAAGCAGAAATACTGCAGAATATGGGAAAAATAAAGAGATTATGGTACGAACGATTTTTAACCTTGAAAATCTGTGTTAAAATTGTGAAATTTCAAGAAAACTATCTCATTTCTATGGAACGTTCTTTGATTTTGACATAGACTTCATCGGTTTGCCCCACTGTACACCGCTCGGTGCCACAGACGATCTCGGAATGGTCTCTTCAGCGATTCATCACGGTGTAATGAGATGTTAACGGAGGATCGTCCAGCGGCTGGCTAGGATCGCATTCCGGCCCCCATATAATTAATTGCATTTCGATCGGCGATTCTTACGCAGCGCTATAACGGTTCCCGGAAATTGCTGTACCCGTTAGAGGATCGGCCGCGGGTATTTGTCGAATCGAGGGGACGGCGCGACGCGATCTCCTCGTCGTGATAATAAGTTCACGGTACGCCGATCGCGGAGACCGTTCATCCTCGCGACTTGTTCCACGGCGGATTGAATTCGCGGATAGGAGTAAAAGAAATGATCGGGAACAGATTGACCATGTAATGGGAGCGTGATAAACAGTTCCGCGCGGAATCGGTTACGTGCACGCCGCGTTATCTCGATTTCACGTGGACTATCGTTTTCAGGGAATTTTGCTTTGCCGCGCGATCACGATGACTCGCGATCATTTTTGCCCGCGTTATGCTACGGTAATTTGAGACGAACTCGCCGCGCCGCCGGCCATCCGCGCGAAATATATCCGGCTCGATAACCTCGCGATCATTACGGATAGTTGCAACACTGTGGATGCTCCAGAATTTGTTTTGCTCGTTCTTGTCCTCGAGTCGGACGCCTTTCCGTACCTGTTTCGCGCGGCAATGCGAAACAGCCCCGAGGAATGTGTGATCGGTAATTAAAGGTGGGATCTCCTTTACGCGTCTGGACGCAGCGTTTTGTTATCCATACTCCATCCGTCGTAGCTCTTCTCTGTGCCTCTGGACGCACAAGTTTGCGTTGCATACATTCTGTCAAAAAAGTACCGGGAATTGGTCAATGAAACACAAAATATGTATTATTCTTCCAAATTTATTGTATCGCCTTCAAAGTAGGCCCCTTTCGAAATAATACACGTATGCCAACGAATAACCCAATCATCAAAACATTTTTTAAACGCATTTTTTGGAATCAACTTCAGTACTGTACCACTCATATGCACGTGTTTTTGATAAAGTCGATTCACCGTAAGCTTTATGTATGTAACAGTTTCAGCGCTTCGGCACACGAAATTCCATTTGCAATGCAAAATTTAAGACAGATTCTTTGTTCGATATTTTTAAAATCCTTAAGGAAAGAGATAACATTCAATTTAGCTTCTATCTCTTTCAATCTATCTAGACAATTTTCGTAGTCTAGTAATTATCATCGGTGAGATAGTAGTTAAATAGACTGATGAGGCACTGATTAGAAATTGGTAAAAACGGTCTACTTCCCTTCCAGTGCCCTGAAGTTCGGTTGAATCTTGACTTAATTAAACTGGATTGAAAAATCGAATACAGATTCGATTGTTTAATTATTCTCGTGAATGACAGAAGGAATAACATCGCGAGAAAAGAGAAATAAATAATTCCTTTTGTTTCCGTGTTAATTCGCCGCTCGGAGATATTTATCGATCGAAGCACGAAAATCAATGTTCTCTGTTCGACGGTGCCGTATTAATAACGCTCCTCTCCGAACGGTCCGAGAGAAACAACGAGAAAAAGGCGACGTGGATAGCTGGAGGGGGCGAAAAAATGAGAGAAAGAGAGAGAAAAAAAAGAAGAAGGAAAATTGGAGAAAGAATTGAAACGTCATTCCGCGAGCAATCATCGAGCTGCCGAGCGCGCGCACACGATCGGCCAGATCCTGGACAGATAAATTAGCAATTTAATTATGGAACTGTCAAGCGGTAATTAAATTAATAACGAGAAACCTCGAATCCAATCCGATCCGTCGTAGCAACCTTTCGGGGCCCTCTGTCCCTCCCTCTCGATCTCCCAGTGCAATATCGATATATGAGTCTGTGCAGGCCGTTTTGAAGGCTGTCAGAAATTGCAGACAATTTTCTCCTGCGTATCAGCGACCCCTCTCGCTCTCTCCCTCTCTCTCCCCTCTTGATACGTTGCAGAAAACTGTTGGCGAATCACCCGGTTATTTTCCTCGCGAGAAATATGCTCGAGTGTGATTATAATTATCGCTCAAATTTAATTCGGTACAGTCCTTAAGGGAGTAGACTCGTTTCTACGATTCCAAGGGTGCGGGATGCGCTTGATAGCAATATAGTTCACGCTAAAATGGTTAAAATACAAGGCATTGATCCTGCATTCAAATGAAGAACAGTTTCTCATTACACAAGCTGGTTTTGACTTCGAATCGCCGCGCCGGTCAGCAAAGTGTTGCGTTAAAGTGTTAACCGCTAATTACCGAAACAGAATGTTCCCGGATATCTGAAACACTCCGAAAATAAAAAAACATCAAACATCCTCGAATCGATTCCGTTCGATTTCCTGGTCGGCTCTCCTCGGAAAATAAAAGGGAAAAAAAGAGTAGGATCTCCCGCATTAGCGCGCGATTGAAAATCAGCGATACACGGCGATACGAGCGGAGCTCCGATTAAAATTCCCCGATACTTCGGGGCCGATCGCCATTCCGATATTTTATCGAAAACTAGATTCCCCGTAACCGGAGCAATAAGAAGCGATAAGTTCGATCGAGCTGGCCGTCTACAATCGGCGAGCTAGCTTGGCTCGGCTCGTCCCGATCCGATTACAAATTAATATTCCGCCGACGGGGAAAAAGTCGCTCAATATTTTAATTCGTCGACGCTGCCGCCGAATTTCCGCGCGAGGATCAACAGGTTTGGTCCCTTTCCTCTCTCCCTCTCTCTCTCTCTATCTCTCTCTCTCTCTCTCCCCGATGCACCCCCACGCTTTCCTCCTGGATCACAAATTACCATTTCTGAATCGGTCCGCAGACCAGATAAAGTATTTTAGTGGTACATATATTGCGAGACGGCCAACGCCTCCGCCGCATACACGTGCATACAGGTGCAGTATCTGTGACCAAGTCGTTACGCTCGAACGAATGCGATCTTGCATGCGTCGCGGGGGCCACGTGTGCTTCCATGTGCACACGGGATGGGAAACGTTCGTTCGTTCGTTCGTTCGTTCAGTCGGAGTCGTTCCGCTGAATCGGGACCGAATTTCCCATTCGTTTTAACCGAATGCCATACTGGCCGAACGAGATATCCTACTAGATGGAATTGTTTCGAGGAATGCAAGCCCCGGCAATCAGAACAACCGCCCGACCACTTATGCGAGCTGCATGCATCCTTTTAGCTGGGAAATTGGTCCTGCGCCATCATTAATCGTCGCATATATTTGATCGCATCGGCTGAATTATTGTCACTCATTTTTGTAGTGTCCGTAATGTAAAAGTACTTTATGTTTGTATCCTTTTCTGTTTCTCTTTCTTATATTAAATCATGCCACATGTGTGGACATTTACATTTTCGCCCAATTTCTGCAATGTAAAAGTACTTTACGTTTGTATCAGTCTGCTTCTCTTTCTTTTATTAAATCATGTTACATGTGTACACAATTACATTCTGGCCCGGATAATTATAAATTGGTTACGATGGTAAAGCAATACCCAACACGATTATCCACGGTGTACCTAATTTTCTTTTTATCAAAAGATCGAGCACCTGCATCAACGATGTAAATACAGTTACGCAACTCGTCAGCGAAACCCGTGCACAACGAAATCAGCGAATCCGCGCAAATAAAATAAATAAATAAAACCATGCATAAATAAACCCGTGTAAACCAGGCGAAAGTTAACCGGATACTCGTACGAAATCGCGTCAAAAGAGCATCCAAGAAAAATCGCCATAAAAATCTGCATAACGGAACGACTAAAAAATGTGGAACAGCGCGTGTACATTTTTTTCCGTATATGCGATGGATAGCTTTAATAAGTTATCCGCGTGCTCGACGCGGTTCAAAACTCAATTTTCTTCAAAACCGAGTGTCGCGCTGGCAAATTTTATTGTGCAATTTCGATTCGCCGCGCCGCGCGCCGCGCCGGTACGTACGCAATATTTCCCTCTAAATAAAACTAATAGAATGAACGATTACGAAGCTTTATATGCGCGAAATGGAACAGGGAGTTGGACAAAAAATCGGGTGGATCGGAATTCGGAGTAAAAAGAGAAAATTTGAAAAAACTAATTGATCGATGTCGATTTTTCCAGATGGCTCGGTCCAACAGGTAATCGTTTCTTCCTGAGAAAAACACATATCTTTAAGAGAAACAGCGCCGGGTCCCCAGTAATCGGAGAATCGCCGTAATGATTACCGTGCTTGATTAATCAAGCAGCAAGCAGCGGGGAGCCGGGTGCAACGAACCCGGCTCTCTCGAATCGATACACGCCGGCCGAATGTATCGAAAATCGACTTGGCCGTGGTAATTTCAGTCGCTTCGATCAATTTCTTCACTCGTGGACAATCTCGTCGCTTTGGTTTATACGTGGCCGCGAAGGCGGAACGGTGTTCGCACACGTAGCCGAACGAATATAAATGTGGGAGGCCTTTCACATTCCGGAGAAAATTTGCTCGACGAGTATTTCACGCTTGCCTCAAAAAAATATCTCCATTTCCACAATGCGGCGAGACAATTGCAACAGTTGGTGCAACAGTGCACCCTCGCGATTTAACGCGGATGAAATCTGCGAACACAGGCGCGTTCATTTCTGAAAATGCTGATTGTTCACTTCGCATAAGATTTTCTCATTTTAATCCCAGTCTTCCGTAAAGCAATTTGCATTGGCGAGGCAGCTGTAGCTGTCGTCGAGTCCAGGCCGCTGGACACGAAGGTGTTGCATGTGGCATTGAAACGCAACACTCGGTTGCACTTGATTTACTAGCGAATAGCTGACAATGTAGATCGTGTGCGTGATAGTGTTGCCTGCGATACAATCGATACGCCGTGGCCTTAATAAGAGTGAACGGAAGTCGCGAAGTTCGTCTGCGGGCGAGAAGACGTTAAAATCTGTTGAAACGAGACTAAAATTGTTGGACAAGCCTGGAACATTCCTCAGGATCGTGAACCGAGTTTTCTTGGATCAGGATGCGAGGTGTCGGAGATCGATGGTGATGATCGTTTAATTTCATTTTGAAGGAAATAAGTGCACCGTGAACTCTGGGAAGATTTCCTCCGTCTTTCGCAACCATGTTTTTGCCTCCTCCTCCCCCACTTTTTCTCCTCTCGCTTCTCGATCGTGGATCTTCGAGCGTATGCAAAGCCAGCCACAGTCTCCGATGCAATTAAACGCACAACCACTCCCGAGGCGTGCATCGTACGCAAGAACTTCATTTCATTTTCTACTTGCACGCTTTCTCATTTTCACTTCCCCGTTAGCTGGAATAAATAATCCAGGGAATAGAGCGTCGCGTCGCGGGAAAAGAAGACTCGCTTCGGTTTCTTTGTCGAATGTAATTGGCCGGGTGTAAAAATCGAGTTTGCCATAAGAAACGAGATTGCATCACTGTTCACCAAAAACGATGCCGACATCGCGCGAGCATTGTTCCTTGATTAACAGAACGAGCAGCGAAGAAAATTTGGAAATTTCCTAATTAGTTCTTTGCTGTACAAACTTCTTCTTTACACATTGCATTCTAGAATAATCTTCGTTCTGCGAGCAGTTTTCAATTAATCTCTACAGGCAGCATTGAAGATTGTTCATCGCAGAGTTGATTACAAACTTGTACAGACTTAATGATTCACCCTTTTTTACCTCATTAAGCAGGAACATGTTGCATGCCGGAGAGCTTTCGAGGCAAGAACCTAAGCGGAATCAATCAAGCTCCCCGCTCGGGACAAGAATTATTGTACCAGTAAAACCGTTTAATTAAAGAGTATGACTTGCTCATTATCTCTCCCTCGATCTAGACAAAGGCGTACCTGCCGGGTCGTTCACCCGGAAAAAATACCGAAAAGAGTCTCGGCAACGTCGTGTTCTGGAATACCGAGCAACAAAAGTAGCCGCACCATTGTTCAGACTCGCATTAAAGCATATGTGTATCTCTAAACTATCAAATCTTCGTCCACGAATTTCTAAGGAACTGACGGATTCGTGCAATTTGAAGAAAGAGATGCAAACGGTGCAATCAATCGCAAAACGCATCCACAGGCCAGCACTCTAAAACTCTGAACAATCAAATCTTCGTCCACGAATTTCTACAGAAGAAAGAGATGCAAGTTTGCAACAGTGCGATGGATCGCGAAAGAATTCATTTCTTTGGATGTTCGGACGCATCCACAGGCTATCGCAGCGCGATAAAAGTCGCGGGGAATTGAAGAGAGTACTTGTCGAGTAAATTTTACGCTGGTTCTGGGCTTCTAGGAGTTCAACACCCCCCGACCTCGACAAAAATCGGCGTTTCGATTGAACGGAATCGGTCGGTGGAATCGGGGCGGATGCCGATCGTAGGAAACGAATTAATTACCGAGGGGCGAGTTCGACGATCCCGGGGGAAGAGAAGAGTAGTATCCCGAAACGGCCCGTGGGAGCGAAGAAAGCCAAGCGTCGCGCCTCGATTCGACATACCTACGTATCGTAACACGGCTAATTGCGGTATAAACAGCGGACTTTACGAGGCACCGGTATACCGCTGACAACGTTCAGCAAACATTAGCCGCCATTAACGAAGATATAAGCCCGCGGCGTATTGATGCGTCCGCGCTGGAGATCCGCAATGTCAAGGGGATACGCTAAAATGTTAAGATCGCCGGCCGTAATCGAACACCTGACGCGAACATTCCAGGAAATTGGCCCGAGATAGCGGCGCGCATAATGCTAATGGATGGATATTAATTTGACCGTGGCAAATACATTTTAACTAATCTCGAGGATGGGAACGAGTTGCGAAAGCTCGCGAAGAAGAAGAACTTGCAAGAGAAAAAGCTCGAGCATCCCCGATGTCGACGATAAATACGTCGCGTCGTTCGCCGGAGATCGAAGAAGCCTCGTTTCGTGGATTCCGCGGAAATGTCGCGAACGGCAATTTACGCTCGAACGATCTCGGGATATCGAGGATCGAACGGTTTCGCTCGTCCTCCGGGATTCTCGGCCCGTTCGATTATTTTCGGACCTCGCTTAATCGAAGATCCTTGTAGCTATCGCTCGCGTTACCGGCCACTCTCCTCTTCGCGACGCTAACTATCCCTTCCTTATGGTCTCTGATCCCAAAAATGTATCTGCGAAATTGTTTGAGGTTCGCAGGTGCCTTCAAATTTTTTAAACCAATGAACTTTATTTCATACTCTTCTTCAGCGTGTGATTTTTTACACGTCTTCAACTTCGCAAGGTCTGATAAAAAGAACTGCTAAAAAGTCGGTCAAATCCGAATGATTCACGAATTTGAGCAAGAAAAAAATATACATATAGACCTCAAGATTTAACGCGTCGCGATGCGACTCTGCAGAACAACATGGCGGCAGTTCGAGCGGGGAACAATAGCGGAAAATAGGTTTGTTCGCGGGCACGATGAAAATGGTCGTTCGGGGACAAAACGTTCGATATTTCATTGGTCGATCGAGAGCAAGTTTGTCGAGGTTCTCACGGTGTTGAGCGTCGCGTCGTCGCGCGCCTTTTCGACCTGACGGGTTTTTACGCGACGGGACGTTAAGCCGGGGCCACACTTAACCCACATATTTACATTGATTATTTTTTTAATTGCAACGAGTCACGCGACTATTAATAACCATTTCAGAAAAGGCTGCTGATCATAAAGCGTGGAATTTTAATGACACACAGTCGGCGCAGGCGTGGTGTGCACCACGCGCGCTCTCTTGTGCTCGCGAGAAGCAAAACCGAGGAAGCCTGGTCACCGTCTCGCGTACACAGGATGGAGCATACATTTAAAGATTATAGGAACCTATAAAGCTTTGGCTGCACCGGAGAAGAACATTTTGTAAAGCCGATTATTCGGTATCTCGAGATAGCGCCCGGCGAACCGGCGCACGAGAGGGAGAGAGAGATACCCTACCCTTTCGTTTTTCGAAAGGGCGGGGGAGAAGGTCCGACCTCCCTAGAATCCGAAACTCGGTGTTCCTGGTCCTCTTCGTTCTGTTCCTCTGTTCCATAGTCGTTTACAATGCGTTTTGCAACTGGACGAATCATTGTCCCCGACGGGATTGAACTTTCGAGTTCTCCCGTTTCACTAATCCACCCTTTCTGACGCCCGCCTCGCCTTTTTGACAGGAATTTCGCGCCCTTCCCGAACTAATGAAAAACGAAAAGAGCTTGGCTGAGTGACGGAGGACCGGATTGTACTCGGTGGAATCCCGATTTACGATTGTTCCCTCCTGAATGTGTTTTGAGGAAACGGTCTAGGGTGGAGGGAAGATTTATTTGAACGATGTCTCTTTAAGGAGGAATTGAACGATGAACTCGGCAGATTATGCACAATATTTCAAGAACTAAAATGAAACACGTTTGTCATTCTTAAAGATGTACCTGAAGAATTAAAATACCACGCAGACTATCGTTTTATCCGATGCTTGAACAACCTCGTATTTCCATCCTCGTACAGCTCGTCGCTGCGCGACCAACGTTACACGCGGAACGATGTAACATTTTGCTACGAAAAGCTACAAAAACCGGGTCTGGTGAAAGCCGCGAATTTCCCCGTTTTCCCCGCGGTCGGTTCGCGTGTTCATTTTTTCCCCTGTCGGGGGCTAGAGCCCGACGGAGACCGTTTAGGAAAGGTAAAAGGTGGATGAGGAGTAGCAGAGTAGTAGTAGTTGTAGGAGGAAGAGGACAGGTGTCGAGGCTCGTGCGCGCGCGGGTTTCGCGCGCGGACGAAGACGCCGCGACAATTATACGCGACGCCTTATTATAATCGGAGCAGGTCTCGTTTAAAGCAGCTGGAACGACTCCGGCATGATGGTATAGCCAGGGACGACGACGACGACGGCGGCGGTGGCGCATAATAAGGGAGAAAAGAAGAAAGGGACCGTGGCGGTTGAATATAGGATTCTACATGGCCGCCCGGGCTCTCTGTTACTGGCCTAACCTCATTTAGTTAGAAAGTGTTTGCGCGACGAGACCGGTGCAAGATTTAATTGGAAACGCCTCGTGTCTATCGCTCTCCGGCACTCCGCGCTGCAAACCGCTCCGAGAATGTCATCCTCGGAGCCCTCCGCTCGCCAGTAATTGGTCGCCTTTCTCGCTCCATCCGCCAGGATTTTCTGGCGACCCTTGCAAACCCTCTCTCTCGGCTACCACCCCCGGGAACCCCTGTTGAATTTGTATATGCGGATTAATAGCGCGACTTGGTCTAGTTTTTCGAACTCGTACCCGAGCTCTTTCAAACCCCGTCAACCCGTACAGTGGCTTTCAATTAATCGCGACCCGTCTCCGCGAACTGAATCCATGAATCCCGTATCAATTGATTAACCCGTTAGAGAGCCTCGCCCCTTGTCCTACAAGCGTTTTTCGTTATTCTGTTTAGCTGCCTCGAGACTGGCAAGTTTATTTCCACCGCAGGGCGATCCTCTAATTAGCGCCGGCTTAAATCAGCATGCACCCTGCTGACACTCACGTTGTCGTTTCTTCAAGGGGTACTGTGATTTTTTCACGGTGCCGTCCTTGGGTGCAGTTGCAAAATGCAAATCTGCGTAACCACGTAATGATAGAACATTTGATCATACCGTAGATATTTTGGCCAGACAACAAGTATCCACGGATCGAAGTATCGAGCCCATAATTAATCCGACATTATCGTTAAGTAAAATGTCCGGGCGCATCTACTCGAATTAACCGGGAGACTATCAAATTTTCATACGGCCGTAACAGCGGGAAGCGAAGTATTTTGTGAAAACCGTTTTCCCTCTCAATAAGTCATGCCGAGCCCGGGGGCCGCCATACCGTTCGAACCAGGTTAATAAACACATCAATTTTCGGTGAGGCGGGGACGAGGGGGAGAGGCGGCAGGGAGGGGAACTGCTTTGTCGGTGTCCCGATAATGCGGATAATATATATTTAATATCTGTTTAGCATACACGTCCATTTATGTTTTTGCGGGATATAAGCTTTCAGTCAACATTATTGAATTCATAATACGCGCCTGACATAAATCTACACTCATTAGAATATCCAGCTGCCCGTATAACTCAATGAACCATCGATACAGCTGGGATTAATTAATTTCCGCGTACGCGGATTAATATCGCGCGATTATTAATATTTCGAGCGATCTTACCCTTTCGAAAAGTCGCCCTTTGTTCGAACTCCCACTTCTAGAAACTAGAACCTGTTCTTAGATCGTGTTGTTGTCGCTGTGTCGCATAAGACTGTTACTAGTAGAACAAGCATTTATCGTGGAACTCCACGAGTGAAATTTACATTCGTGTAAAGTCAATTAAAACAGTAGTAATTCATCGATGAAATGTATTGTAATCCGAGAAAGTGACGTCGGCGATTTAAATTGAACGACTTCAGCAAATTATTAAACCAAGGCTTCGAAAAAACACACGTAAAAATAATTAATGCGAAGGTGTCTCCGATGCGAGCCGATTAATTAATCGATGATGTTCGCGATTGTTTCAGGATGTTCGGAAGCGGCGGTGCTTGCGCGGGCTGTAGCAACGCGATACCTGCCAACGAGCTGGTGATGAGGGCGGGTGGATCGGCGTTTCACCAGAAATGCTTCACCTGCAGCAAATGCGGCAGTCAACTCGTCTCCGGCGATAGGTAAGACCCAGAGTCCGCTAATAAGCTACCGCGTCGCGACTCGCGAGTATAACTCCCGTTGCGTTGGTTGCATGCATTCGATGAAAACAATACACAGACTCTTGCGAATCGATCCGCGAAACCGGCGCGGCGGTTGATGCTCTGCCATAAACATCCCGAGCTTGAGAAAGTATCAGATAGGCAGCTGTGCCGGTCTTTTAAATCGTTTATTGCTCGAAGATCAAATCACCCAACCCGATATTTAGCGAGGAATTATCCGATCGTGTGAAACGCAGATTTGAAGAACACTGTTTTTCGAGCTCTCGAGCCTTCGGTGTCAGTCCGTCGAAAATGATAAATAGTAATTCGGACGCTGCGCCTACCGGCTAATGCGCGTCGAGCTTCTGCTTGGCTCGCACTCGTCAATCGAATTACGTACAGCTAAATTAATCTATTAAATCGGAGTTCATGCTCGTCGGAATGGCCGAATTATTCTATTAAATACGAGTTTCTCAAAATAGCTGAATTAATCTGTTGCATCGAAATTCATGCTCCTCGGTGGACAGCTGGATTAATTTATTCTACTCGGCCAGGCCGTTCAAGGTGCGCCTTTAATCGCGATTAAATTGATTTTCGATTTCGCGACAGCACTGTATCGTTTTCGGTGATTATGCGTGCGATCTGAGGGAGTGTTACGTTAATAAACAGTCGACAAAGCGTTTCGCAACGTAACGTTGCATGAACCATGGTAAAACATTGAAAATGTTTTAATTAACTTGTTTATGGTTAACGTTGATCATTTCGTTAGAATTAATATCGATTCTGGAAAATTAAAATTCTCTAAGCCGGACATATTTGATCGAAATCGTGTATATGATAAATTGGAGGTGCCTGAGTTTGTCCAAATAGCTGAATCAATCTATTGCATGAAAATTTATGCTCCTCGATGCGCAGCAGGATTAATTTGTGATTAAATTGATTTTACGATTTCGCGATATGGTTTTCAGTGATTATGCGCGCGATGTGTGCGGGATTGTTAAATTAATGAACAGTCGAGAGAGCGTTTCGGGACGTCTTGATTCCACGTCGAGGGAAAAATAAGGGTCGCCCGGTTCTGACGGCGAGGGAATCGATACGAGAGAAATCGGTTGAATCGATACGGCTCAAAGGGAACCGTTGATACGAGAGGAAATGCGGCAATTAAAGGGTTGGAAAAGAGGCGTGTCGCCGGTGGTTAATTGGTGCGGGGGTTGCAATTGGGGATTTTGTAATAAAGGAGGAGGGAAACAATTATTCCGGGCCTGTAATGAAGCAAACTTGTTTATGAACGTCGATTCCCGTATACTCTGTCGCATCGGCGGGAATCGCGTTACCGGTTGATTATGGGATTTCCTTTGATCTGGCCTCCTTTATCCGTGAAATCATGCTTCCGGCGATTCTCCAATTTCTGATTCACCGCGAAAGAATCGACCGCACGGAATCTACGATTCAACCAACCCACCCCGACATAAGAATCAACCTTAAAAATCTCGCTTGAAATCGTTTTGTATTCTCCCCTTTGTGCACATTTTTGGTTCAACGATTTTGATTAAAAGTATTTGCGAAAACGGGTTCGACGAACTCAGGCTTTCCCGATTTTAATGAAAGAAACCTCATTTGCTGAATTTATTAATATATTTATTTACTTTGTCGTGTAATATTTCGCCGGGTTCATTCCGCGTTTTAATGATCAAATAAAATTCTGAAATAATGATCAAGTGAGAACGCAAAAATGTTTCCGATGGTTTCGTTTTGATATTAATTACAAAGAGCAGTTTTTTATCATACCAACACGGTCTCAGCTTCGCATTGAACAATACAAATACAGTAAATCCTCTATAGGCGCGACAGCCTCGGGGGGGATTGGTCGCATCTATCGTATAGGTTAGCTATTTCTTATCTCCAATGGCCGAGCCCAACGGGGGTTGGGGGGCATATTCTTGGTCACACCTATCGTACAGAAGTTGTTGCGCCTATAGAGAATTTACTGTACAACTGTCACACAATTCGGAGCGTACTTCCTTGTTAAATTGACGATTCGAAAATTGAAAAATTAGGAGCACCCTACAGAGGTGAAGAAAACCTGACCAATCAAACTAACAATGTCTTTTCTGTCTTCAGGTACTACATGCTGTCGGGGTCGCCCGTCTGCGAGACGGATTGGCACAAAATCGTGAAGTCGTCGAGCGTGGCGGCCGCAGCAGCCGCCGCTGCGGCCGGAAACGGCGGTGCCCCCGTCAGAAAAGGTAAGGTCGGTCGGCCTCGAAGGAGTCGCGAATGAGGCGGCAACCCGGTCGGTCGCCCGAAGAAGGTACAAGCCTCTCCGCAGCCGACGCCCGCCGTCGTACCGTCCCAGGTCGACGTTGTGGACGTGGCAGTCGGAGGGGACCCCTATTCGCCGCCTCCGCCGGGTCATCAGCAGTACCACCATCATCACCACCACCATCACCATCATCATCAGATGGGCCTCGTGCATCCGGGACTGGCGGTACAGCCGACGCACCTGCAGGCGTCCACCTATCAGGACTGGTCTCCGTGGGCCCAGGACACCTGCGATTGAACGCGCCATCGACGGGACTCGAGATCCTCCAAGGCCCACTACCGCATTGCTGAACCGTTTCGGGGCACGGAGGACGGGACCTTGGGACTTGGGGATATTGGACTCTGAGGACATTGGAACCTTGGGACCTCAGCAACCTGCCAACGACCTTCCGAACCCCTGGGACCTTGTGACGTGTAGGAATCGAGCGAGCTGGGGACCTTGTGACATAGGAACCTTGTGACCTATGGACCCTGCAATCTACAGAACTCAGAGAACCTGGGGACATTCGAACCTTGGGACCTCAGCAACCTGCCAACGACCTTCCGAACCCTAGGACCTTGTGACCTAGGAATCGAATGAACTGGAGACCTTGTGACCTACGGACCCGCAATCTACAGTCCTCAGAGACCCGCTAACAACCTCAGCTAGCTCCCCATTCTCACTCATCGAAATCCAACAGTCTCTCGAATCCTACGATGGCCTCTCCCGATGGCTATGGTAAACTCCCATACGCAATCGTCGCGCCTGGATCACGTGTACCCAGCCTCCTCGAAGTCTGCAGAACCCCGATGAACGAGGACCGAGTCTGAGATAACTGGTGAACGAGCCTCTCCGTCACGAATCTCTTGTGGGATCGCTCGGAGACAGGAACTCTTTTCTGTGCGTGCGTGTTCATCGTCGATCCGCGATCCAAACGGACCTCGAACTAGCCGTATGTACCTCTGTCGAGCTAGAGCAACGGCACGCGCGTTACCAACGCTGTCACGCGTCCTTCAACCGGTCTCCCTTTAATCGATAATCTTTGCTCAATCACGGAGAACCGAATACAATTCAAAGTGTACTGAAGCACCTGGCTACGCGCTCGTCGCCGTCCCTTCGACTCGCTGATACCAGCGACGACAGTTTTCCGAGGCTTTATCCGATTCTTTGATGTTTGGCTGAATCGATTCGCCAATCTTGTTAATTGTGTGTTAGGCGACGGTCATTCTTGTTCGCGTTCACCCGCGCTTGGCGCGCTTTCCTTTCGGAAAGGTTGACTGTGCGATATGATGACGACGTGGTGGGTCCGATTAAGAACTCTAATTTCTTTTCTTTACGATTTGGTCGGAAGAATAATTCGGAGGTGCATTTACTCGAATATTTGTTTAGTTGCGGTTTGTATATTGATAATCTGTTTGAATGAACACATCGAAAATATCGGCACAAATCTATTAGATAAATTCTATTCTACATAAACCTCTTGAAACGCGTTCAAAAAGTTTATAATCAACTGCTTAATGGACCCAACACCAACACCATCGGTTAACCATCACTGCGGAGAGATTCACTGCTCGGATCAAACCTTCGCGAATCTTGCAGATCTCTCCTGAGCAAGTTAAAAAAAAAAATACGACGACTGCAAGAGAAAGTGAAAAACCGGGCAAACAAAATGGTGCTACTTCTTACTCGATCAGAAATTCTCGAATCAGACTCTGACTTCTTCGCGCGGAACGGCGTCGAATAGTAGCAAGATCGGCAACGTCGTCTGGTCGAGCCACCGAAAAACTTGTCACGTATGAAGCCAGAAAATTGCGTGGACCGGGGTCGGGTAATTCGGTCGATTGAAGCGGTGGCCCGCGCCAGGTCCCAGCCCTTAGAAAATTATTTTTCTTTGAAAATTACCGATCCCTTCGAGTCGCGTCGCTTCGCGCTGGGAAGAGAAGGTCGGTCCCCGGCTCCGTAAACTCATTAAGCGTTCCTTGTTCCCGCGATCGTTAACCGAGTCTCGCGCGCCGCGGAATAAAAAGCCAGCGCCGCGCCGAGGTGAAACCATCGAACGAGAGAAATTATCATTCGAATCTTCCTTGTTAACGTGTCCTCGTCCAGAGCCTCTCTCTTCCTTGCGCTGCGTTGCGAAGCCAAGCCGATCGCCATGGACCTTCTCGATCCTTTCCACTTTTCCGGGCGAAGCGAAACAAAACGACGATCGCAGACAATTGTCTCGCAGATTCAACAATGTATTAATTTTCTTTTATTATTGTTACGGAGCCGATCGCGCGAGCAGCTGCGTGTCCAGGTGAACAAATTGCAAGAAGGTGCTTGGAAATTGGTGAAACGGAAAACTGTCGAGCGACGGGGACCAGCGCGCGCCGCTTGTGTCGACGATGTGTTTCAAACAGGCAAACGATGGACCGTGTAACATACTTTTTCTAAGTGGCAAGGTTTCGACATGCGCAATAAACATTTACGTAAATGTCTAATCGTGAACACGTTACGATGTATCTAACCATCGTCCGAGCCCGTCGCCGTTCCCGAATGATATCCGCGGCCCTCTCGCCCCCCCCCCCCCCGATAGCTTGTACAAAAATCGCGCGCGCGTCTTTCTTCTCTCCTGTTTCCCGTCGGTGTACATCCGGCCGGAAGTCGATGATCGCGAGAGGAACGCCGAAATAAAAACGACGAGGGCTCGGACACGTTCGAAGCTCAATGCGAAACTAAAGACACATGTTTTGGGTGTAAATCAACGGCGGGGACGACTCCGATGGCGAACTTTACGGCCCCCTTCCCTTTCTCTTGCCGATCCCCCTCGTTACGTATAACTTTCTCCATTTTGTTTACTTGAAATGGAGTGCATTTACTCGTGCCACACGTTTACCAATTTATTAATCGCAAAGACGATTTAGTAATATACATGAGTTCTTTTCAATAAAAAAATAATTATTAGACTGCGGATCTTTCTGCGTATAAGTTCTTTTCTCGAGATAATCTCTTCTCTTAATCATATGATAAGTTCTTTTATCGATAATTCTTTCTCTTTTCTGGATAATCATTTGAATGAATCGATACTACAGTAAAACCTGTATAGTCGCAAAAGCCTTGGGGAGGTTCGTTTGCAAAGTTCGTAGACGCACACTATTTTTTCGAGCTTCAAAGACCGAATCGAACGTAGCGAAGGACAGCGCGTGTAAAGTCGAAGGACTGCGGCTCTCCGCGTCTCTTTCCTTCCCGTACGCTGTCCTTCCTTGTGCCCGAAACGTTCATCGTTGGTTAAACCGCTAAATACAGTTGACATTATATCGTGTTTGGTATTATTTTAATCAGAAAAATGCCACAAATATATTGGTGAAAGTTTCGTAAAAAATAAGTAATAATAAATAATTTTTATATTGGTATCACATTGTGAGGACGCGGGCCTTTGAACGGTGCCGGCGACTGCGACTCTCCGCGTCGCATTGGTAGTGGTTCACACCGATATACCCGAGCCGAGATCAGATTACTTCAGTGGAGGGGATATTTCTTTTGCGTCTATCGTATACGGCCTTCTTGCGACTATAGAGGATTCACTGTAAAACATTGGTGTTTTTAAATTCTTTTCGTTTGTCGATTGTCTTAAATCGTGCCTACTCATTCCTGTAATAAACGCATAAAGTCCGCAGTCCAATGATGCTGCTTCACAATTGCTTAGCCCTTGAATCCGACGCATCTCGATCAGGAAAGTCTCACTTATAATCCAGCGGAGGATCCGTCGAATTCGCGAACCCAAGCAAACCGAATTGGCATTGTGCGTTCGACGGGTCCGTGAACAGTGTTGGGGCTCGTTGGAAATTCCCGAGGAGAGATCGGCAAAAAGCGACGGGTCGTCGTAAAGCGGCCGAACGACCGTCTCCGCTCCGCGCAACTGATCGTTACTCGTTTACCCGTCTCGTTCTTAGCTGAACTTTTGTCTCTCAGACCGCCGCGCCGCGCCGCGCCGGCGACGCGCGCTCACGAGGATCCGAGGGCGAGAATCGATGAATTATGCGAATCGGCCGAGCGAGTGACCACGGTGCTCTTCCGAGACGGCCCAGCGTGAAAGGGTCGAATAAAACACAGCCCTTTTCCCGGGTCCCTCGCGTTTCCTTCGACTCGGCTTCGCAAATCGGCCCTGAGGCCCTTCAGCGCGCGCGCGCGCGCGCACCCGCGAAATCGGCCCGCAGAAACGGACCGAGATTCATTTTCTGCGAACAGAGAAACCGATCGGACGAAGAGAGAAAGAAAGAGAGTGAGATTGAGAGAGAGAGAAAGAAAGTGAGAAAGAGAGATTGTGTGGCGTTGATGGATCGTGTAATTTAATCTTGTACATAGGGTACATTTTGTATATTGTTAAAAGTTTGTGTGATATAAATGGTTATGTATTTACTATTAATGCGGCGAGTATGGGACATCGCGCGTCCAATGGGCGATCGCGTGCGCGCCCGCGCGCGATAGTTTCGAGAACCAGGACCACTGGATGTGTAGAACGTGTTTTTCGATGATGTTTCTTCGCGTGGATGATCGTGCTTGGTTCCCTGGTTTCGATTAAAGCCGATCCCACTTGCCGAACGTTCGATAGCGTTGGTTCGTTTCCCTTTTTCTCTGTTATCTACCGTGAAAATGATTTGTATCTCCTTTCTGTTCATTCTTTCCCGACGAAACGCCAAGATCGATCCTCCGTTAAGGGATTAGTCGTTGAGCGTGCGATACTGCGAACGTTGCGATTCTGTTACGCGAGTTTTCTGTTTTCTCTTCTTCGGTCTTTTTTCGGTTATTTCACCCGGGGAAATTGGACGAAACGCGAGAGATCGCGATCACGTTGTCAGGCGAATGTTTTTAGGGAATACCTAACCGTTGAGAACGCTTCCCGCATCCAGTGGCGCTGGAACGTAGAGCAACGTCCTCAGTTGAGCGAACACGCGGCCGGACCAACACGCGGTCCGTCGCGTTTAGTTAATTTTGTTATTTGGTTTAATCTCGACTTCTTATCCGGGACCCGACATCTGTGAATGGTTTCGCGGCCTCTTGTAAAATACAAACTACACGGACACACATACAAAACACGTTTATTAATTAATAAAATCACAAGTTTTTAGAAAACCACACTCGGACCGTCCGGCTTCATTTCTTCCCCTCCGTTCCCGTAACATTTAACCCTTTGCACTCGGTTGTCCCCTCCGAAACGCCACTAAAAATTGCTGTACCATTATTAAATATATCGGTATCTAGTCAGTTAATAAACATTTAGGTATTGTATGAGGTATTATACCAATTTCATATCCATAAAATTTGAAAAGTCATAGGGACTGGAAATGTTCTAGATCGGAAGAAATTTTCCAGATAAAATAGTTCCGAGTACAAAGGGTTAAGTAATTTCACACTTCGCCTGCTCAAAGTCTAGTAAATATAAGAAAAATGGTGTGTCACTTCTATTAAAACAAGACCGGTAAAAAGAATAAAGTAGTTTCTCTTTTTGATACGTCCTTTCTTCTCTCGTTGAAGATATTATTCAGAATTATCAGTTAAATGAATAATAAAGGTATGCGACTACATCGAATGGACATCTGGAGACGAACAATTTGCAGTGACCAACGTATCGACGTCGAGGTAAGCGAAAAAAATGGGATCTCCCGCAATTCCAGTCCACGCGACGAGATTAATGAGCCGGCTTTCCAAACTTTTCGTACTACTCATCCAAATTTATCGGCCCCGTTTTCGGAGATAGCAGGAAACTTTCCAGCGCAGGCTGGTCTGGCGTGATGGCAGAAGCAATTTCTGTTCGGATGAAAGTGGCAAGGACGTTTCAAGGTCGTGCTGGTCCTTCCGAAACGAAGTGCTTATATCGAAAATGAGTTCTGAGATGCTGCGGTTGATACCGGAGTAGTTGTAAAATCAATGTTTCTAAAATCAGTGGTGAGAGATTCTGAGAGGCGCCACTAACGTGTCCATTTTTGTCATAAATGCATAAAATCCGCAGTCTAATTATTAGATATGTTGGTATCTGATCAATTACTAAACAGTTATATCCATAAAATGAAAAAAAGGGTGATACAGTGGCGGCTATATACTTACGTACACTTGATATTTGAACTTTATGCTTCGTGTATTTTTTTGAACCAAAGTTTCATTTTGTTAATTGTACTTAGATATATGTCCACCACTGTATATTGAATGGAATTATTCTACAATAAGTTGGAAGAAAGGTATAATTTTGGAGTTAGACGGTGCAAAGGGTTAATAAGGTCGATTCACAGAGATGGAGTTGAAATTGTTTCGGGAAGATCTCGCGAGTATCATTTCCAGTGGACGAAGGGTTACCGTCACCGATCAAGATGACGCCTAAGCGTTTCGATCGGGCCATTTCGCGTCGGTCCGCGTGATATCGAGGCTGGCCAGCCACGGTTTCCCGGCTTGTCGTGTGAATAAAGTAAACAAGCGTTTATTGAAACCGAGCCGGGGAATGCCGGATAAATGAAAGCCGGCTATCGAATATCGAATTTGACGGCCGGCCGCGGCAATTTCGCTAAAAATCGAAAGAAAAAGCGAGAACAGGACCCAAGAGAGAGAGAGAATAGACAGTCGCGGTCTGCTCCGCTCATGGCTCTCATCTTTGTCCTTCGACGTAGGGACGCATACATATATGCTATCATCATCCTCCTCGCCGGTTATTCCGGGCTGTCAGCCGCGAGAGACAGGATAACTGATTCGCGGCGCGGCGCGGCGCGGCGCGGCGTCCGCTAATGAGAAACACGCATTAAAACACCATAAGAATGCACACTTTCGCGGCGTTCCTCGAACGACGTTTCGATTTACCGAACAATACATACTCACTTCCCCGTTCCTTCGTCGAATGACAATTTCTGATCGCACATTTCTTTGAACACGCTTTTATCGCCGAAGTTGCGTTTCCAAGCGAAACGTTGCGACTTCTGCTCCTCTTACTCCTCGAAAATAAAGAGGAACCGTGAACTCAACTATTTATTTACAATACTAACCGATTAATAGTCTATGCGATATCTTCGGAATATCGCAGAGAGAGTGTTCATTACTGATATAATTCCACTTCGTCGTAACAATATCATCCGTGATGCGAGCGATACAGAGGCGATGCGTTTTTGCGTCGAACAGTTGAGCATTCGAGCGAAGTTGAAAACGCTCCGTTATCGACTGAGAAAATCGATATCCTGAAACAGAGTGTTTAACTATTGATAAATGTTCGCATACAAGGTAGGTGTACTAAGTTAATGAATAGTTCCATCTTCCTTGTTATGGTTGTTGAAAATAGTCCAGAATTTTAGCAAATCAGCAAAACAGCATTCACTTTTACCGACTAGAATATCGTCAGTAAGTAAACTTGTTATCACTTACCAGGAATAAACAGTAAAGCCGAACGAAAACCTTCAATAAATCAATAATTGTCGTGTATCACGATCACATTACATTGAAATGATTATAAGAGCACAAGAAAACTTGAAAGCAGCAATTTAAAGATCCGTAGAAATCAACTAAATTCTTATAAAAAAGTTGAACGCAAAAATACTCAAAATTTGAATAATTGCAAAGACGAAAATTATTTAAGATAGCAATGATTTTAAATGATAATTGGTACATCTGAAGGGGGTTGAACACCGAAGCAGGGAATTTTTCATTAATGTTCAAAGGCCGAGATTAATGGCGAAAAGTGTCCTTCAATTTCAATTTGCCTGCAACGTTTTATTAATATCACACAGAGCGCGGAGGGGAGAGGGATTGATACCGCGCACAATAGTCGCAGACCAATAAGCTTCTATCGTTATCGAAATTTTATTGAAACGCTTCTAATAACGCGTAATAAAATCGAACATAGTTGCGATTCCGTCTATTACACGCACCGCTTTGTGCGTGGCACGGCCCACGGAGCTATTACCGGCATAACTTAAACACACACGGCGCATAAGCACGGTATACTTGCGCGATTAAATTGTTCTACATGCAGCGTACGGTAATTGGCAGGTAGTGATGCCTGCAAATTGAGTTTCGTCCCCACCCATAAAACAGATTCTAAAAGAAGAAATTAATTTCACGTCGCGCAACAACCAATTCGACGAATAATTGCATATAACACGATCGTCGGGCTATTAAACGATTATTATACTACAGTAGTCGCTAGACCAATAGTCGCTCCGTAAATGACCGTTCTGTAAATAGCCGTCCGATAAATAGCCACCGGATCGCCGCTCTATTCTTCGGACAAATTAAATGTTTATATTGAAAGACACTGAACAAATCCTCAGCAAATTGAACGCGGACTTTTACGAGATTCTTTCCAGTGGAAGTCGCATAGTTATTTTTCATGATATTTCTGTTATAAATTTAACGTTGCAATTAAAATGTCTTTTTCTAACTTGCACGAAATACTTGCGATGAATTAATGCCCGGAATACCTCGAGTCGATGTTTTAATGATCGGATGCAAAAATCCTACTGCGTTTACGAGGAGACCAAATAGTTGACGATTAAATTCCTAGAGTCCACAATGCAGTACACAATTTCGCTTCGACGACTGCCTTGTAATCACATCGCAATCTCCACAACATCCTCGGGCTCGAATTCAGCTAATAGTGACACAAGCAATGCCATACCGTAATTAATGTTTTCTCCGAATAGAAACAGCGGCCAATGGACATCGAGCGTTGATTAGGGTTTGACAACAACCGGGGGAGCATTATCGAAGCGGTTGGTCCAGCGGTTAAACAACCTTTCGCGTTCGAAAACGTAAAAACTCGGTAACGAGCACAAAACGTAGAACTACTTCAGGGTTAATTCTCGAAACACAAATGTCCCAATTACCTGAATACTGGACAAGGTTTGGTGAACGTCTTGATTTTTCTTCTGGGTTCTTGTTGCACGACAAGATGCATTACCAGCTGTATAATGCAACGGCAATAACTCGCGTTTAAAAACATCCCCGAAGAACGGCCCCCGAATCCGGCGTTTGGTTTATTGAATCGAACGAAAGTTGGCCAGCGGGTATCCAAAACTGGTGATCGAGTAGGTATAGCGGGAGCAGCTGTGGCCGAGTTCGGTAGCAAGGAGAGACTCGCCCTTAATTAAAGACAAACTGCCGGGGAAAAAAGCGCGTGGTCGTCGGGGCCCGGCGAACTATGTAAAAGAAGAAGAACAATGATCGCGCGCGCGCGCGCGGGGCCCGAGGCCGGCCACCGTCGAAATAAAAGTTTAATAATAGCGTAAAAAGTGGGGTTTAATGGGCAACGAGACGGCCGGTAATACATTATTTTCGAGCCGACACTCTTCTTGCGACGGAATCCCTTTGAGGACGCACAACTACAGCAGCTATCCGCGCGCTTTGTTCCGAGGAGCACAAAAAGAGCAAGGGCGGCCTGTGGGGGGATGGGAGAGGCAAAAGAGAGAGAGAGAGAGAGAGAGAGAGAGAAGATGAGGAGAAGCAGAGAAGGTGGGTGGGTGGCGATGGGGAGGGACCGGAGGGGGATGGTGGCGGTAGGGCAGAGAAGAAACGAAAACAATCGATACTGTCGGAACAGGAAAGCAAGGCCAATCGGCCCGTGCTCTATTCGCGGAGTGGCCAATCAAAATGCCTACTACGTCGCCGGCAGGCCCGCTAATTAGACGCCACGTAAATCAGTCCTGAAACTCAACGTTAATTAACACGGGTTTCTGTTGGAGTTGCTTACCCGCCTATTTATCGAACGACACAAATGCAATATGGTCGAACACGTGCACGTCCGTTAAATGCCTGGCCTCCTCGACCGGCGAATGCCGGATACTAACGGCCCGGCTGCGTTCCCGCGCGCATCTATTACGACCATAAGTTTATGCCACTTTGAAGAAAAGTTCGTCCTAGACGCCCAGACAAAACCAGACGATCCGGACACCAAGACGACAGCGGCTACCTCGCGCGAAAATTTAGAATCGTTTGTTCCCTGGTTCCTGGTTCACCAATCTAACTACAGCAACACCAGTGGTCACTGAACGAGCTCTGAAGAATTTACAAATTTCTAAGCAGGCAAGACAATCGTTGAAACATCTACTTAACGAAGACAATATTTCTTCGTCGATTTCCGAGCCTTTAACGATCACGGATTTCTAATACATAATACCGAGGGGGCCAGAATTTTTCTCAATTGACTGTAGCTAACTCGTTACCCGGTCCGCTTTAATTGTCACGAATGCACGAACGACGTGGAAATTTCTAAATATAATTCTCAGCCGGGGAAAGCTAGTCCCTTTCGGAGTCGTTTAGTTAAATGACGTCGCCCGCTCTGATTTATTCTAGTCGTTTCGGGTCGCCAGTGTGCAGGTTTCGATCTCGAAATTCACGACGGCTGGATCGGCGTTTGTAGATCCGTGAATGGTAAAAATCTTTTAGATCAAATATTTGCAAGTCAGAGAAAATTTTGCAGACAGACCCATAGTGTAGTCATTGCGGAATAATGTTGAGCTCAGGAGGCCAGGTGGAAATGCGAAAAACGGTGGCGAGATGAGTGTCCATCGAGCAAAGTGTTTCCGACAGAGCGAAGAGTGATAGGGTTGCATGGCCGGCGATTCGCAAATGAACCTGTTACTGGTGGAGGCAGGCGTGCAGAGTGCAGAGTCGATCGCGACGTGGAAAATGGTTCAAACTGTTGGAGAATTCGCTTGAACAATAAGTCCGACGGGTTAGTCCTTGATTTTTCACACGACAGAAGGTAGCCGGAGGGGGGGTGTCAACATTTAACCGGTACCAATCATCGTTGTCTCGGGGCGACGTCGCGTCGGTGCAGACGTCTTGCGTGGAAACGGCGGCAACGCGATGGCCAGAACGCGAATTCGACGGAGCGGCTGGAGCCCCGGGTTTCTCTCTTTCCCGCTTTCTCTCTCTCTCGCTCTCTCTCTCTCTCTCTCTCTCCCTGTCGAAGTTCAGCGGTAATTAACAATCGGTCCGCGCGCATAACAAACTGAATTTAATTAATTGCATAACTGCACGGAGGTCCGCGCTTCTAATCGAACTCGGGGTACATATTGTTGCAGCCACCCTTCTGCCCCTCATCGGCCACCGGCAATTAATTATAGCATTCCGGGTTAGCCGGGGAATTAATTACGTCCAGAAGTTGGACGTTGCCGAGGGATCGTTAGAAATCGTCCTTCGTTAGAGTTAAGCGAGCACCGGTCCCGCTAGTTATTGATGGTTTCTGGTTCCTCATCGCCCCTGATACTGACAGGCCCAAGTGCTCGTCCGGCAATTCCGCGGCCGCCAATCAGACGCACTTTACATTTTAATGAGCTCGACATTACGACCTGCATCGATCTAGTCTTTTATTTTATCGCCCCCTCCTCTCTCTCTCTCTCTCTCTCTTGCTAGCTAGGTTATATTCCCGTCCCGTTTAAATAAACTGACAAGAAACAGCAACGAAATGCTTCGTTCATGATGCGCCGTCGGCATCGGAATTACTTCTTGCTAAATCGCGGATGTACGCGTTTCGCGAAAATTATGCGCAACGCTCCTTGTTAACGGCGAGCCTCGTTAACTGAAAATTAACGTTGCCGATCGTTCTGCTTAACCGCGTCTCAATCAGTTTAGCATGATTGCACCGAGAATCCCGATGGCGGATCATTTAGGTGTTAGCTGGATGTAGTCTATTCAACATCTGTTCGAATAAAGTTCCAGTCTGTCGTAATTTGGACACTAATCATCACGAATTTGAAAAATTCATCAAGTCTCTTGCAATTGATGTACGAAATTTGTTTTCGCTGCAAAGATCCAGTCCATTATGGTCGAAATTTAAATGCAATCATCCGGAAGCTATTACAGTTGTAGAGTGGGGAAGGCGGGAGGACGACATTGGGACGTTAGGTTTGCCCTGAGACTCTCCAGATGCGAGTCCTATAGAAAATGTTAGGGGATCCGCAAAGTAATGAAATTCTAGCAGAAAGTGTAGAATTGAAGAAGATCCTCCCATCGGATCGCATAACAAACTGGATAGTTGAATCAATCAAGAACAGTAACAACAGCGGCATCAATAAAGATGAGCTTCAAGAAAAGAGAATGATTAATTTCTAAGAAAATGATATTAAATAATCGATTCTTTCCAATTGGGTCCACGATTTCGGGCAAACACGCTATTCGACGTGAACCAAGCTGGTCCTCGGTGTCGGAGCGATCCTACACGATTCGATCGTGGATCGAAGGATCCACGGCGCATGATCGATCGGCGTTCGATCGTCGGACATGGTCGTGTCTCGAAGGGAGAATAATTATTGTGGCAAAGGCAGCGAGCGTGCGACGTGCACGATAAAATCCTCCGTAAATGGCGGCCACCACACGTGCACGAACACAGCCACAGAGCTTATTTACCTAGGCTGCTCCGGCTGCACACCCCCTGACACGAGGGAAACAGTTGTACGGTACGTAGCTACCTACGCTAATTAGAGCCACTCCGGCGGAATAATTAGAAATTAGACCGAACGGACCACGGCGAGGCAGGGAACGCCGACGGCGGAGACACTCTTAATATATTCCTTTTATTTTTGCCCTCCTCTCGTTTCACGGGATTGCACGCAACGAACGGCCACGTTAAAGGACCAACAGACAGGGGGTTGTCGGGGGTTGTGAGTTTGGTTATAAGAGAAACAGTGAGAGAGAGAGAGATTGCTCTCGTCGAAGACGACGCCGCACGATCGGACAACGGCGGAGTTGTAATCTGGCCAAGACCGCGTTTGTTGTTCGTTTGGCTTTTAATGGATCATTAATTAGCGCGCGGGGTGACTGACCCTCGCTCGTTTGAGAAACGCCACCAAAGAAAGGGTTCTTTGGCAGAAATCAACCTCCCCATGTTACGTGAAAGGTCACGTTGCCACCTGCGAACTTGGCTGGTGATTAACGAATCAAAATCTTCCGATTGAAACGCGTTAAATCGCAGCCGAATGAGTTTATTCGAATCAATCGTTTATCACTGAAAATGCTGGAATATAAAATTCGGTAGAACTTAGTTAGTAAGACTTTCATTTGTTTCGGATCTACAAAGGCTGTTCCCATCAAAGATGGTATTTTACCACTTTCTTAAAATTTATCTATAAAATTTATCACAAATAATGCAAAATAAATTACAGAATGTCTTCGAATTAATAAAAAACTTCCAAGTGGTCACGAAATATTGGAAAGAATAATACTGGTGGATTCGTGGATAGAGTAGGTCCTCGTCAAAGAATTGGTCGTATATACCTACTTGGTCGTATTGTTCACGAGATCCGGTATCGTAATTTAATATTGATTTTCAATTGTCTCCAGTTTCGGAAGAAAATCGTCGAACGTTCCGCTTCTATTAAAACTAATAGACGAAGAACGGGTTGATAGGATTTTTTTGTTGCGAGCATTCCGTGCGATCCTTGGAACGACACGATTTCTAGAATCGCAGCGAAACCTGTTGCAATTCGCTTAATAACGCTCGCAGGATCACGGTATTTGAAATAATTAAAAGTACAATATTGTGCCACGGTGGCTTGATGCAATAAAGGGAAATAGTGTCCCCTTTCCCGAGCGTTCACAAAGGTTTTCGTATATTTAATTGAAACGGCGCTGCAGGGAGCGCTGAACGCCTTGCGGAGAGAGGAAAAAACCTCGGGGCCGAGCATTAATTATGCTAATTACCGATAGAATTGAATCGTTCGTTTCGTTCGCGCGTTATGCCCGGTCATTATCAATTCATAAATGCGGGAATAATCAGCCCTGTAATCTCTGTTACTCGATCACGCACCGCAGACTAAATAAATTGATGTTATTCGACATTCGTAGTTAACATTTTTGCTACCCCTTTGGTTTACTTTCACGTTGCTTCAACTTCTCACCGATAATCGATTTAAGTCCTTCATTCGACGTCTGTATTTAGCAAGATTGATTTTAGAACGAGGGAAAGGATTAGATGAAGAACCTAATTCTGTTGTGTTCGGACTCATTTTAATCAGAAAAGTATGGTGAGTGTGCTAATAAAAGTTACATAAAAAAATTGTTAGAAATAAAAACGTTTTATTATTAGATTAGTACGCTCTCACCAATACGTCGACGCCGTTGCCTCGTTGACTGACGACATATTCCTTTCCATGTCCCAGCGATAAAGTATCAAGGAATAGTGTGTATGTACGCGATATAAGCAGAGTTGTACAAAATTACAATTGAATCACTCCAGGAATTATAATTACAAAGTAATTGAATTACATGGTATTTCAATTACATGGTATTTCAATTATATTGTATTTCAATTATATCGTATTTCAATTACACATCTGTGATTAAAATACTTAGTAATTGAATTACAATGTAAGTGAATTAGCACAACTCTGGATATAAGTAACATTTCGGTCCCGAAGACGCTGCCGAACTCGTTTTTGTCGCAAACGCACGGAAGCCAGCGTATATCGATTACAGTCTAAGCAGATGTAGGAGTCGGACGGACTTGAATGGAGGATCCTCTTTGCTCCAGGGTACAAACAAGCAGATAATGGGGGTAAATTTCTTGCGCCGTGGACCTTGATCTCGCGCGCGACGGACAGAATAGAAAGATGGACGGGTCCGGGTACGAGGGTGGAGAGATGGTACACGAGAGAGGGTCGAAGAGTCGCGAGGGCGAGGGTTGACACCGAGAAGGCAATTATTATTTTGAGTGGTTGGCGACGGGACGCCGGTGATATTTTATTTAAGATACAATCGCGTAATAGCTCGCTTCAAGTGGATAGATAACGTAGCGAGCGCGGGAGACGAAGCCCGGAAGATTCGAATGGGTGGCTGCATGCTGGAAAGAAGAATCGCGCGCGTTCCCGTCGAGTGACAGAGACCGAGAGGAGTGTCGGTGAAATAAGGACGGGCACCGGGATAAAAGGCGATGTTCGAGGGGAGAACGGGCGATTCTACATTAGTAAATTACCTGTGCCGTGTCTTGGAGCGTCTGCAGGGAGCGATAGCTGTTTCTTCAGCTCCGTAATTGGTTATGAATAATTGGAACGTTGCGACTAGTCCCCTCCATTCACCGCCGCCGTTGCTACTCTGACACCTGGAACCGTCACTTTTCTATGATATTAAACATACATACAAACACCGGTCGAAGCAATCCCGGGATATGAGGAATTGATGTAGAAAATGGAGCAGCCGAAGGCGGGCCGCATCAAACATTCATCTCGCCAATCGAATGATTCGCGGCTTTAATAATTAACAACGTGGCCGCGGGGGTAATTATGCAAATGGAGTGGAAAATGTTTCGTTAAAAACCTGACTCCTCCTCCAGACCTACACGCTACATACAAGAATCATAATGTTTCTCGAAGATCATGATGGATAGAAAAATGACGATTCCAACGCGTACGTCTCATTTTTAACACTTTATCTGCCGGAAGCTCATCAATAGATATTAGGTGCACAAATAAATTCGGTGCCTTTACATATATTCTACTGTGATCGCATTTTAAATCAAAATTTTCTCCCGCCGCTTTGAGGTTTCAAAGCATCAACCTTACCCTACTAAACGCACTACGTTGCACCATGGCGTTTAAGAAACAGCACAGTCGACACTGTATGCTTTTTGCATTTGAGTTGAAAAAAATGCTGCTGAGGCTACGAAAACATGCGAAGAAGTGGTTGAAAAGGTTTCGTGGATTGGAAATTTTGATCTCAGCGACGGAGAACGCAATGGTATGCCGAAAAAAGTGCAGGACGAAGAATTAGAGCAATTGTTGTACCATCCGAAAGGTGGGAGAAGTGTATAGAAAATAATAGCGATTACTTCGAAACTTAACGTGTATTCCTTTTTTTATAAATAAACATCAAAAGTACGCTCAAAAGGCACCGAACTTATTTGTACACCTAATAATAATTGCGCTGTAAACACGACGACATGGAAATCGAAAGATGCAAGAATTGAATCTTTACCTACTCGTAGTTCACAGCAATGAGAGATCTCACCGCTTTGTGACAGGGTGTTCGGTAGAGAGCGGTTCGCGGAAGGGCGATTAGAAAAACATTGCCGGAACCAGCAGGGTTGTTCGCGGTCGTCGGACTAGAAAAACAGGATTCGGTGGCCACGGACCCGTTCGAGGTCGCCTGGGCCTCTGTCGGTCGTCGGTGGACTGATTGAAAATTGGGAATACAATCGCGTTCTTTGATAGGGGCGTTCGCGTGTTCGTCGCGGGGATGAATTGGGGAGGTGGGGGGAGCGGTGCAGGGTGTGTATCGTATTTTTGTCCGTGGACGGTGGCCACGCTCAGCGAGAACTCTGTCGAAATGGCTAACGAGTTCGCGCCCGTGTATCGATGACGATGGAAAGGGGCCGATTGCGGAGGAAAAGCTTGCTCTGTTCTGCTCTGCGTTGCTCTGCTTGGTTCCGCTAGGGGAAAAGGTGCGGCCAGGTGAGGCGAGAGAGCGGAGCCAGAGGATGACGCGGACCTCGTGTGTGTTCGATCCTACAGTCTGTCCCACAAGAGCGTGTCGACGATATTTCTGTAAATATTCATATATTTGTAAAAAACTTGATATGAGTCTAGCATATGGGTACATCAAACATTAAGACGCTCTTACTTAGCAAGGGATCTCCTCCTTAGGAAATCTCCTTCATTAGCAATTACAGCAAGAGTTCTTATTTTGGTAATATGTTTCCCTCTCAGCGTGCCCTTCATTATAGACCACACATTTCCTGTTAGGTTTGCATCAGGGGATTGGGATGGCCAAGGTAGTACGGTGGTGGCGTTTTCCGCTTTCCATTTCGTACCAAATTGATGGTTCCGCGTACCCTGCACTCATCTCGGAAAGCTGGTCTTTTCACTGTCGGAAACAAAACTGACAAATATTCAGCCAAGGCGTATTCAAGACGTCTGTCTACATTATCCTACTCTCTCCCTGATTGGGTGACAGGTTTCGAAGATATCGGCGACACGCTCTTGTGGGACAGACTGTATGTAGGTAGAACGGCGTGGCTCTCTGGCCGCTGGGACAGCGGACCAGGCAAATCGATGGGAAAAGTTAGGACACGCGTGCGAACGCGTCGATATGACGTTATCCAATTAAAAAGCTGCCTTTGTGTAACTCGATCTGTCGCAGCCAGTGCTAGCACACCGGGACCAGCAACGGCGCCAGCCTCCGACGTTGCTCTCTTCCAATCTAAAACCAACCCCTCTCGCCTTCCACCAGTCGGCTGAAAGGCTGCATCCAATTAGTACATACCTTCCGCTCTATTGTAGCCTCGCAGCGCGGGAATGGTCGCGACGACGACTTGAGGACGGTATCTTTACGCGGGCTTGTACGGACTTTCGTTTCGCTTTGAAAAAAAACGAAGAAAAAATCGGAGAAAAAATCGGAGAAGAAGAAGAAGAGAGAGGATCGAGGTTGGAAGTCTTAATGAATGGCACTGGTTAATACGACCAAATCGATAATGCAGGCACATCGACTTAGGCGATGCACGCGCGGACTTTCGGGAACTTGCGGGTGAGCGTTATTTATTTGTTTGATATCGCATGGGTGAAGTGGTAGAGAAATTGTTTACTACAAGTACTTTTACTACAAGAAGTGTATCCAAACTCTCGATATGAATTGTAGGAACTAATGCCGTGTTTACTGCGACAAAAAATGTCAAATATTCAGGCGGATATGTTCGAACACAGGTCGATAAAACCTTCTATTTAAAAAAAACTTGTTGAGTTAGCGACGAACAGGTTTCCTACATTTTCACTTTGACTCTACAAGTCGTCCAGTTATTCCTGGGTTATTTGGTAATTTGTTGACGATACATGCATCACCACAGACGAGATATATGTAGGAATAGACCTGACACCTAATGTATTTTGATGTCCGTCGGTATACAATTCTGTGTCGACACCTCTACAGAATTAAAAAGATGTGCTATTATTATTTCTAGCGGCACAATATTTATAGCCGGTTTAATAGCAAGTTATGGATACAATTTAAAGAAAATTATTGCTATCACTGGAATTTTAAGGTGTCGGTACTACAGATTCCTGTGGACACCAAGTCCCATAAGGTGTCAGGTCTATTCCAATCACGATCCGAATTTTATCGACTTGGCTGGAAGCATTGATTACGAGTGAAGCTTCCGGTAGTATGTGCAGATGGAGCAGCACATCTGTGCTGCAAGGTATTTCAGAAAGCAGTAGTTCTGCAGATTCAAGTATAGTCAAATTAATTAATAAGAAACAAAAGAAACGATGAATCGGTCCGCATCAATTCACTGTTAATAATCCCAATGAAAATACGACAACATAAAAGTTACGAGAGACACAGCAATCCATAGAAGTAATAGCACAGCTAATGTCACCAGTGTATAATGTGCTATACGCAATCTGCAATATCCAATATTAATGTACATATACAAAGTATCATTGTAATCTAAAAAATGTGAAACCGGTCATTTGATCGGCCGCAAATATTTCTTGCAAATAGGTATTACCTGCTATATTTGGCACGAGCTTCCTCCAAAGTATCCATTGGATCGCCAGCAATGTATATACGAATACCTCTAACATGATGATAAAAGTAATCCCTCCAAATTATATTCTCCACGTTAAAGTTAAACACTTTTTGGTCAACTGGATTCAATTTTCTCCACAGTTTCTGAACATTTTCATTCCGAAAGTCCCACTCTCGCGACGAGAAGTAATGTAACACATGAACAAATCTATCCATTTTTCTAAATGCATCTGTTAACCTGAATAATATAATATCCTTCTATGAAAATGATTGTCTTATGTAATTATTACAATATCGAACACGTACGTACGTTGGTTTCCGTCCCATAATACGTGCAATGGTGTCCACAATAATTGCTGGTATTCTTTGTAAGAAGAAGGCATATATATAATACAGAAACTCGTATCTGGCGTACATAAACATGATATACCACAAACATTTAACAGTTGGAACTTTAACGCCGTATTCCCTATTCCATTCTATGAATTGGTACCACGTTAGAGGATTTTGAGTAGAAGATACTGCATTATAAATGGGTACCCTTTCCGCATCAGGTAAGGCCGTGTTTGGCTCCGATTTTCCTACAGATTTTCTAGAAAATCATACAAATGTAGTAGAATCGAATCTAACAAGAATCAGGTACTCGAATGTATTGGGTTGAAATAGAGCCCAATTTTTTTATTCAAGCAATGAACTTTAATGAATAAGATATTTTCCCTTTTGTTCGGTGATCTTTTGCCAAAAGGAATAAACACAAGAAAATATTCTATTGATTATGGTTCATAGCTTGAATGAAGAAATTCGGGTTTTATTTCACCTTAAAATACCGAAATTATTTTCTTGCCAACCCAATATATGCATTTGTTGACAACATATTCATGTGTTTCGGGAATTCTCACAACTCTGGCGAACTCTTAGTCACCCGTATAATCTCACCAAACAATTACTAATCAATTTAATTTCTATCTTAAATTTTAAATCTTTCAATTCGCGATTATCGAGCTTGTTAATATTCCTTTGAACATACATAATGATTAGACTGAGGATCTGTATGGAAAATAAAAATTGTCTGCGGCGATTGCAAATAGAAATAGAAACCAAATTGAATGTTATTTCTTCCCTTAATAATTTTAATCGAGGCGGAATCATATATTGACATGTTCAATTTTTTTTTTAATTTAATGATAAATAAACTCATTCGGATAATTTTGTTAAAGTAATTTAAAAATAGTGACTCCATAGATCTAGTGTTTAAAAAAAAGAGTTAAAATTTGTACCTAGTACCAATTTCCCAAGAGGCAGCGATAACAGTGGCTACCACGTAATCGGCAGGTATAACGTCTGCTTTATACTCCGGTATGACATACATTGTACGCATTAATCCGATACCAGTTCCTACAATTGTACCGGTAACACTATATATATTGTTTATCCATGCTTTAATTGGTTCTTCAGCCGTAGCTGTGACAATAGATGGTCTAACAATCCCTACTGGGATACCATCACCATATTTTAATACAATATTTTCTGCAGCTGCTTTCGACACGATATAATTATTAGGGACTTCGGCGTACAATCTGTAAATAGAACAATTACAATTTGCCATTACTGCTTTCTACATAATTTTTGTCTAATTTTTTCATACTTACACCGGCCCGATGGCGTGGAGTTGATCGTCGTTCAAAGAACCTACCAATGATATTAAATCATCGGCATCAACGGGAGGTTTATAATGAATTTCTTCGATAGTCTTATTCAGACAATTCGAGTACGCCGTTGATACGTATATGAACGCCTGTGGACGATTTTATTATTATTAAATATGGACGGGCTATATTCAACTTCTTAAAATCGTTAAAGGAAAAACGAAATTTCAAAAGACTTGAACACATTGTTAATATACCTTTAAGTTTGGCAGTCCCTTTGCCCACACTAACAAGATCTTCGTAGTTCTCACGTTGGTGTTCACTAGCACACGGAGTTTGTCGTCGAACCGAATATGAGCAGCTGCATGAAAAATGAAATTTGTATTTTTCAACATTTCTCTAGTTTCCGGGGTCATGCCAAAATCTTCTTCAGCTGCATCGCCTACTACCATCACTATCTTCTTTAGAAAATCTGGCTGTTCTTGCCGCAGCCTATCGAATACCTAGTTACCACGTCAAAAACACTTATTACTAGACTCGGATGTTTATGCAATTTTGAATTTTTCAAGACAAATTTCAAGAAAGTGGGAACAAATAAGATCTTCTTTTCAGTGGTAGTAGCCTTTATACAACCTCTGGCAGAATGTTTCCGATCGGAGGCATTGATACGGATTTTAGAGAAAACATTCACAATTTAGAAATATAAATTATTACTTTATGGAGATTATTAAAATTTCATATTCGTTTAATCATATTACGTACAGGTTCATCGAAGTTTTCTTTAAACCGTTCCTCTGGAGACTTCCCCTTTTTCGGTCTCACTACCATGTAAATTGTTACAATACCTGGGCAAGACCTACAAAATAACAATACGAATGAAAATCTATAATAAATAAACAATATTAATCTCAAGTAAATAAACCTTCCTAATAATTTCGAATTTCAACTACTCTATTTCAGTAAACATGCATAAAATCCGCAGACTAATTATAAATAAAGCATAAAATGAGTTTTAAAATTCGGGCAGTCATTAAACCCATTATTCTTCCTTGTTTATCGGTAAAAATGAATACTAATTAATTCAGGTGTTAAAATTGACTGTGTCGATGCACCGGATTTGCGCGCGGCCTGCTGTATTTAAAATACTGAAACGCGAAAAATTAACGAAAAGTTTGAACGCGTTTATTATTAAAAGTAATTACCTCAGTAGTTTTTCGATGAGTACCTTCCCAACAAATCCTGTTCCTCCAGTTACCAAGACGTACGCTCCATCGTAAAATTCAGCGATTTCGCTTCTTCCGTTGGTCTCCAAAACTTGTGGTCGTCCGGAGTTCAATAAATTGTTTGCTTCATTGGTGTCTGATGCCATCTCTGTTGCTTATAATAGTTAAATTAGAAACATGAAAGATTTTGAACCTGAATCTTTAATAACAGAGGTGCAGTGAAAAGGCTAACATTATCGCAAGTTGATCATAAAGATTATAGAAATAAGATTCTCATAAATATGGGAAGAAGTAGGAAAAGCGGCATGATTTCAAAGCTGATTTGTATATTTATTTGTAAATTATTTATAAATTTTTAAGGCTGCACTTTTAAAAGTAAAAATTTTTTAAATAATGAAACATTTTCTCACCGTTTAGCTAGATTGCAGAATTTCCGAAGATGATGCTTTCGAAGTGTATTCGACGACGTATGAATTTCGACTGTAATGTAGTGATTAAATAGAGTTTTATATAAACGTAAAAATCTTTGTATGTTAATTCCGGCAAATACTTTATTGCTTTTTGAATAAAAAGAATGGCGTTAAGACATTTCGCGTACAAGAAAGCAATTAATGGTTTTTGTAATTGCGAGTTCGTAACCCAAAACGATTGTATATTAAAACTGTTTTTTGAATTTCCTACATATGTTTAATACCGAAATAATTTATTAAATTATGTGTTTACTAATGTACCATTGTACAGTAGTGATTCTAGTAACAGACAAACACACGCATTAATTAATAAAAAACAAAATAATAGGCAGTGTTTCTTTATTGTGCTAAATAATACTTATTCTGGAGCGATTGTATCAGCATTATGTTCATACAATAACCGTCGATGCTCAGCATCGAAAGCGTTCGGGCTGTTTCTTCTTAGCTTTCTGAAGCTGTTGAAATACAGAGGAATATTGATTCTTAATTTAAAGTATAGAATTTTTAATCGTAGATCACTTTCTTAAACGATCATCTGAATATTCGTTGAGTTGTTCAACAATCATTTCTTATTTTTTTAATTGTATTGTATATACAAATATAAAATTGCAAAATGTTTTGAAATTTTTTAGTTGTAGATTTTTTAATTAATACGTGGATACACACACACACACACACACACACACACACCCACACACATACATATATAAATCTAAGAGTTCAACCAAGTAATATAAAGATCACATGTACACTTTTAAAATTTTAAGTTTTGTAGATTTTTATTAACGACAAATATTAACATAACAACGTAATTAATTTGAATTTTTACATATAAAATTTGCATAAACCTGTGCAGTCTAAAAATTACATATTATAAAATTATTAAAATACAAAATACATTTGTTTAGTATTTCATTTTAATGAATATGGAAAACAGTGAATAGTTTCGTACAAAACAATTTCTAAGTCAAGATCATTGTACATAACAAAACAGAGATTAGGGACAAGTATTAAATATCTTCAAGTTCAATACATTTTACAATAGTGCCTCGTGTAATGACACCACATAATCTAGAATAAAAAATTACAAAACCGACAGCATTAAACACTAATGTGACAAGGGACAGAAGGACCAAAGAAACGATACAGAAGATACGGCAATCCATAGAAGTAACATCGCATATAATGTCAATGCCGTGTAATGCGCGATACGTAGCCTGAAATGCAAAAAGATTATGTCTAATAAAATCGAATGCATTATTAATCATAGAAATTGTAGTACTATATATTACTTGGCATATTTAGCACGTCCTTTTTCCAGGGATTGTTGATCTATTGGATCATTGAGCAAGTATACACGAATGCCTCTAACGTTGTTGTATAAATAGCATTGCCAATTTATGTTCTCTACGTTGAAGTTAAAAAGTTTCCGATCGACAGCGTTTAATTTCGACCACATTTTTTGAACATTTTCGTTCCGGAAGTCCCACTCTAGCGTCGAGAAATAATGTATTACGGCACTAAATTTACCTATTTTCCTGTACGCATCTACTAAACTGAAAAATATATATTTTTTAATGAAAATAACGATTCGTTCATTTCGTGTATTGTTATACGTATAATATCGAACGTACATAGGTTTCTGACCCACAAGGCGTGCAATTGTGTCCACAATATACGCCGGTATTGTGTGCAAGAAAAAGGCGCATATTTGATGCACAATGAAGTATCTATTCAGAAATAACATGTAGTACCAAACTATATTAACGGTGGGGATTTCAAAGCCATATAGGCTAGTGTATTTCATATACGTCTGCCAATCGAGTGAATTTTGAGGTGAAGCCACTGAATTGTAAACCGGTATTCTTTCTTCGTCCGGTATACTTGGCGTTTGCTCCAATTTCGCTGCAACTTTTCTATAAAATCATTTGCAGTCAGTTTCTTAAGTTAATTTCCTGCAAGCGAAGCTAGGGAATCGGAAAGATGCAATGACACTGATCAGTCTCACAAAATACAGGAAATTAAGACAATAAAACAGGCAGAAATCTGAAAAACCATTGAATGGTTTAGATCGAAACTAAACCGGTCGGGGATAAAATTAAGTGTACACATTTTAACAACTAATTATAGTTTTAAAATCGGACCGTTTACTAGGTAATGTATGAAAAAGATTAATCAAAAATCACAATTTATAACTTTTTTATCTGTACCTGTAATGAAAATGTAAAATATGCCATTTACACTTTATAAGATACACGGCACCTTGAAGTTAAACAGGAATTAGTAGACAGCGGAATTTTATGCAAAATCAAAACTTTCTACCTAAATTGCAACAAACTGGAGGGAAGAAGAAATTTATTTTCTTTCTTACTATGTTCAATAGATTGAACATAATACAAAAGTGGCTTTAAATTCTTGTAATGTTCCTATTGTTTTAAATTGAATCTGCCCATTTTTGTCATAAATGCATAAAATATAAAATGAATATGCGTCTAAAATTTTTACCTCTTCCAAATGTCCCAAGCAGCAGCAACAATGTTCGCTATAACATAATCCGCAGGTATGATTTCTGCTTTACACTCGGGTACGCAATGAAGCGTATGCATCAATCCAAGAGAAGCTCCCAGAGCTACACCGGTAGCACCATAGTAATTGTTTATCCACGATGTGAGCGGTTCCTCAGCCGTTGATGTGACAATAGAGGGTCGAACAATCCCTACTGGAAAATCATCTGCGTAGTTTAGTACAACATTCTCTGCGGCTGCTTTCGTAAGGATATAGTTATTCGGGCAATTCTGGAGCAATCTACAAGATACAACAATTGTAATTTATCGTAACTACCGCTGTCATTTTTCGGAACAATGCTTACGAAGGTCCTGCTGCTAGAAGTCTATCGTCGTCCAAGCAATCTACCAATGCTATCAATTTATCGGCATCAATGGGAGGCGAGTAATGGATTTCGTCGATCGTTTTGTTAACGCAGTTCGAGAATGCTGTCGACACGTAGACGAATGCCTATGAACGGATTAATTAAAGACAGATTAATCATTTCATTGTGAATGTTTAAAAAAATTGTTAGTGTACCTTCAAGTTTGACAGCTGTTTCGCCCACAACAACAAACATTTTGTAGTTCTCACGTTCGTGTTCACACACACGCGGAGTTTTTCGTCGAACCGAACAGTTGCAGCAGCGTGGAAAATAATATTCGTATCCATCAACGTTGCTCTAACTTCCGGTGTCATGCCAAAGTCTTCTTCGGCCGCGTCACCCTCTATCATTACTATTTTGCTTAGAAAATTTGGTTGCTCCTTCTTCAATCTATCGTAGATCTAGATTCATAAAAGACATGGATTACTACTCTATCATTAATTATATATTTGTTCGAGTACATTACATACAACTTCCTGGAAGTTTTCTTTGAATCGTTCTTCCACGGATTTCCCCTTTTTCGGTCTTATCAACATGTAAATGGTTCTAATACCCGGGCAGGACCTGTAATTATGTAACATAGGCGTGTTCACAAAAATATAGATTATTTTATTTATGTGAAAACAATTTTAAGTGAAAAGGATGTTCTCCGGATACTCATTATCCATTCGTTTTTCTCATTATTCATACAAATATTAATTAATTCCAATTAGAAACACGGTGACAATGGTTCGAAATAGACCGGATGTACCTTTTGAACTATTGCGTTGAATATTTACGCATGGAATGATGTCGTCACAGCATTTTCGGAACAGTAGGATAAGGAATAGATATTTGGATAATCGTTGTTTTGTTAATCTTTTAAAATAAGGAGTCAACATAGTTTACATTCACATTAATTTATACGATTATGAAATTTATACGTACAGTGACCCGAATTAATATTCGTACGCTCTAAAAAAGGCGATAACTTTTTAATATTGCACTTTACGGGAAGCTAGAACAATTAGTTTACTACAGGATGTGAAAAGATATTTTTTAAAAAATGCAATTGTTCGGAATTGTAGAAGAAATACTAAAAGTTATGTTTTACAAATTTTTTATGTGGGCCTATATTGATAATTCAAAACATACGTTTTGTGGGTCTGTGTCAATTTTATGCACTGTGAAAATTTCATCGAAATTTGTTGATGCGAGAAAAATCAGCAGCCATTAATGATGCAAGAATTCTTAGATTTATGGCAGTTAGTGGCCTGAAATCTGCCATTTTTACCATCTTTAAACGTTTGTAGCTCATTGCAACGTCGACCGATTTTGACAAAATTTTTAGAATATGTTTAATTGACACAGATCTACAAAACATATTTTCTAAATTTTCAATACAGGCCCCCATAAAAAGTTGTAAAATGCAACTTTTAGTATTTTTTCTACAATGCCGATCTACTGCAATTTTTGAAACAATTTCTTTTCATATCCTGTAGCAATCTAATTGCTTTAGATTCCCAAAAAAGCTAAAATCGTGTAGTACAATATCAAAATAGTTATCGCCTTTTGTAGAGCGCCCGAATATTAATTCGTGTCACTGGAAGTTCAGTCTGAATGATTGAAAAGATTACGCCACCTCGCGGGTGCATGTTTGCGATTCATACGTAACATGACCTTTTCTTTTCCGCTGAAGACATTTCTCTGAACATTTCTCGTATAAAAAGGTAGTACGCAATTATTCGTGAATTTTCAAATTGCAATTATACTTGTTCATGTTATATTGAAGTATGAAAGATTAATATGAAAAATTTAATATGTCTGTCTTTGAGAAGGATCACCTGAGTAATTTTTCGATGAGTAGTTTCCCCAGGAATCCTGTCCCACCTGTTACCAGAACGGTCGTCCCATTATAAAATTCGGCGATTTCGCTTTTCCCATTGTTCTCCGAAACTTGTGAATTAGATTGAGTCTTCGTTAACGTGTCACTCCTGTCGGAACTCATCTCGTCGGTATACCTGTTACACTTGCATAATACTCAAAGCTTAATATGAAAACTTGTCAATACTACGTTTTTCAATTCTATGTATATTACAGAATGTAACGCACTCCAATCGAAGACAAAGTTCTATATAAAAGTTAGTAAAGAATTTCAGGAATCAGGTAAACAAAATTTTGGCTTTTCTATCACTCACCTGGTCTAAACTAACTCCGAACGCGATAAGTGATTCGATGCGTACTCAACGACGCGACGAGTGAATTTAAACAGCGTATTGTCCTCCTCGGAAACAATAGGTAAAAAGAAAATCACACACATCTACAAGAGTGCATATATGACATATGTACATACATTATACATACATATATGTAACACATGCAATCGGGTCTCATCAAAATTCTAATTTACATTATACTTTGTTCGTTTCATTGAAATGTAGTCCCAAGTATTCGTTATTTGATCCTATCATAATTGCAACTGACATCAACGGAATTCGATAAAATAATCTATCTAACACAGAATTTATAAAATTAATTTAGATAGAATACATATTTTGTATGGATTCTGCGATTGCAGCAGAATAGATATTTAAGGGGGTAAACTCATTTTCCAGGATTGAAAAGGTGCAGGATGTGCGTTCTCATTTCTCGATAATACAAAAATGGTCGAAAGTGGTCCAGTGGTCGAAAACGCTAGATAGAAGATCGATCTAGGCCGCTATCGCCTTCAAATATCTTATATTTTCGTTTACGAGGCGTAATTTGCATTATTCGGAAGCATACAACTGCGCATGTAGCTATTTTCATAGCTAGATATTATATACATGGTGTCCCAAAATTCCTTCAACAGCCGGAAATGGGAGGTTCCTGAGATCATGTGAAGCAACATTTTCCTTTGCAAAAATGTCGCTTCAAATGACGTCAGGAACCTCCCATTTCCGGCTGTTGAAGGAATTTTGGGACACCCTCTGTATATATATATTCCATTAAATTTTCTAACCCTGTAAATTATAATTTTTGGAAAATCTGTTACGCATATCATTTCGTAAAACGATGCTTCTAATTGATTATAAAAAATCAGGTCGTTTGGTATAATTATAAAAAAGTTATTAGTTTTCAAAACGTGTACGAATACTTTATACACCCACTGTATACATATTATATATGTCGCATGCTATCTGGGTTCACAACAAAACAGAGATTACGGATAAATATTAAATATCTTCAATGTCATGTATTTTACCAGTTTACAATGTTATGTATTGGAGTAATGACACCAGGTAATCTGGAATAAAAAATTACGAAACCGACAGCATTAAACACTAATGTGACAAGGGACAGAAGGACCAAAGAAATGATACAGAAGATACGGCAATCCATAGAAGTAACATCGGATATAATGTCAATGCCGCGTAATGCGCGATACGTAGCCTGAAATGCAAAAAGATTATGTCTAATAAAATCGAATGCATTATTAATCATAGAAATTGTAGTAGTATAACATTAAATATTACTTGGCATATTTAGCACGTCCTTTCTCCAGGGATTGTTGATCTAATGGATCATTGAGCAAGTATACACGAATGCCTCTAATGTTGTTGTATAAATAGCATTGCCAATTTATGTTCTCTACGTTGAAGTTAAAAAGTTTCCGATCGACAGCGTTTAATTTCGACCACATTTTTTGAACATTTTCGTTCCGGAAGTCCCACTCTAGCGTCGAGAAATAATGTATTACGGTACTAAATTTACCTATTTTCCTGTACGCATCTACTAAACTGAAAAATATATATTTTTTTTAATCAAAATGACAATACGTTCATTTCGTGTATTGTTATACGTATAATATCGAACGTACATAGGTTTCTGACCCACAAGGCGAGCAATTGTGTCCACAATATACGCCGGTATTGTGTGCAAGAAAAAGGCGCATATTTGGTGGACAATGAAGTATCTATTCAACCATAACATGTAGTACCAAACTTGTTTAACGGTGGGGATTGGTATGCCATATAGGCTAGTGTATTTCATATACGTCTGCCAATCGAGTGGATTTTGAGGTGAAGCCACTGAATTGTAAACAGGTATTCTTTCTTCGTCCGGTATACTTGGCGTTTGCTCCAATTTCGCTGCAACTTTTCTATAAAATCATTTGCAGTCAGTTTCTTAAGTTAATTTCGGGCAAGCGAAGCTAGGGAATCGAAAAGATGCAAGGACACTGATCAATCTCGCAAAATAAAGGAAATGCAGACAATAAAACAGGCAGAAATCTGAAAAACCATTGAATGGTTTAGATCGAAACTAAATCGGTCCGGGATAAAATTAAGTGTACACATTTTAACAACTAATTACAGTTTTAAAATCGGATCGATCCGTTTACTAGGTAACGTATGAAAAAGATTAATCAGAAATCACAATTTCTAACTTTTTCATCTGTACCTGTAATGAAAATGTAAAATATGCCATTTACACTTTATAAGACACACGGCACCTTGAAGCTAAATAGGAATTACAGTAGTAATTGTAGTAGACTGCGGATCTTTATGCAAAATCAAAACTTCCTACCTAAATTGCAGCAAATTGGAGGGAAGTAGAAATTTATTTTATTTCTAAATGTTCAATAGAGGTTGAACATAATATAACAGTAGCTTCAAATTCTTCTAAAGTTCCTACTGTTTTAAATTGAACCTGCCCATTTTTGTCACAAATGCATGAAATATAAAATGTATATGCGTCTAAAATTTTTACCTCTTCCAAATGTCCCAAGCAGCAGCAACAATGTTCGCTATAACATAATCCGCGGGTATGATTTCTGCTTTACACTCGGGTACGCAGTGAAGCGTATGCATCAATCCAAGACAAGCTGCCATAGCTACACCGGTAGCACCATAGTAATTGTTTATCCATGATGTGAGTGGTTCCTCAGCCGTTGATGTGACAATAGAGGGTCGAACAATCCCTACTGGAAAATCATCTGCGTGTTTTAATACAGCATTCTCTGCGGCTGCTTTCGTAAAGATATAGTTATTCGGGCAATTCTGTAGCAATCTACAAGATACAACAATTGTAATTTATCGTAACTACCGCTGTCATTTTTCGGAACAATGCTTACGAAGGTCCTGCTGCTAGAAGTCTATCGTCGTCCAAGCAATCTATCAATGTTATCAATTTATCGGCATCAATGGGAGGCGAGTAATGGATTTCGTCGATCGTTTTGTTAACGCAGTTCGAGAATGCTGTCGACACGTAGACGAATGCCTATGAACGGATTAATTAAAGACAGATTAATCATTTCATTGTGAATGTTTAAAAAAATTGTTGGTGTACCTTCAAGTTTGACAGCTGTTTCGCCCACAACAACAAACATTTTGTAGTTCTCACGTTCGTATTCACACACACACGGAGTTTTTCGTCGAACCGAACAGTTGCAGCAGCGTGGAAAATAATATTCGTATCCATCAACGTTGCTCTAACTTCCGGTGTCATGCCAAAGTCTTCTTCGGCCGCGTCACCCTCTATCATTACTATTTTGCTTAGAAAATTTGGTTGCTCCTTCTTCAATCTATCGTAGATCTAGATTCATAAAAGACATGGATTACTACTCTATCATTAATTATATATTTGTTCGAGTACATTACATACAACTTCCTGGAAGTTTTCTTTGAATCGTTCTTCCACGGATTTCCCCTTTTTCGGTCTTATCAACATGTAAATGGTTCTAATACCCGGGCAGGACCTGTAATTATGTAACATAGGCGTGTTCACAAAAATATAGATTATTTTATTTATGTGAAAACAATTTTAACAATTCAGCAACGTCGCGGTTTGTAATCCCAGCTTTCAGGCAAACAAATCTACTATTTCCATACATACATATTACGTAGACTCCCGTCCATGATTCGTCGGACACTTACTTATCTTCAACAAAATGGTAAGTAAAGACTACAAGCTTTTAGCTTGATTTGGTTGTTTTATTTTGTTTAGATATGGCTATTATACGATAATATTTCAAATGTTGGAGACAAAAGATTGAGAATTTGGGGGATGATTGCGGACTGCTATAGAACCCAAACTGGAAAACAGTTACCCCACTTAAATTTAAAAAATTAGAAAATACAAGAATAATGTTACATGTTCACTACATTAGAAAAGATTAGTAAGTATAATTTTTATTGACAAAAAATTGTCTGCATCCAAATTTGAATAAGCGTCCGAAACGCGATGCAATCGAGTTTATTTCAGATTCGATGATTCCTCGCTTCACGAGTCTATTTCTGTGCCGAATCGTTGTTTCTTGTGCGAGATCGGTGCATTTGAATGCAAATAAACGAAATAGATGCAGAAACACCGAACCGGCAAGCCGAAACGCGATACAATCGAGTTTATTTCAGATTCGATGAATTGATGAAAGTCCCATAAAAAAATTATGAAAATTCAAGAAGTTTTTGTACGTTCGATTAGTAGTGATTCACACCGATACGCTTCGACCACGCGATCCGTATTTTATGCTGTCCTCCTCTACGTTCGGCTTTCGTTTGAACTCTCGGCGCGGTCCGCGCGGTAGACGCAGTTGTCCGTGCAGAACACAGGCTGTTTGACAAGAATCGCGACTTTACTGCATGTAACATGACTCTTTCTCTTCCGCTGAAGACATTTCTCTGAACATTTCTCGTATAAAAAGGTAGTACGCAATTATTCGTGAATTTTCAAATTGCAATTATACTTGTTCATGTTATATTGAAGTATGAAAGATTAATATGAAAAATTTAATATGTCTGTCTTTGAGAAGGATCACCTGAGTAATTTTTCGATGAGTAGTTTCCCCAGAAATCCTGTCCCACCTGTTACCAGAACGGTCGTCCCATTATAAAATTCGGCGATTTCGCTTTTCCCATTGTTCTCCGAAACTTGTGAATTAGATTGAGTCTTCGTTAACGTGTCACTCCTGTCGGAACTCATCTCGTCGGTATACCTGTTACACTTGCATAATACTCAAAGCTTAATATGAAAACTTGTCAATTCTACGTTTTTCAATTCTATGTATATTACAGAATGTAACGCACTCCAATCGAAGACAAAGTTCTATATAAAAGTTAGTAAAGAATTTCAGGAATCAGGTAAACAAAATTTTGGCTTTTCTATCACTCACCTGGTCTAAACTAACTCCGAACGCGATAAGTGATTCGATGCGTACTCAACGACGCGACGAGTGAATTTAAACAGCGTATTGTGCTCCTCGGAAACAATAGGTAAAAAGACAATCACACACATCTACAAGAGTGCATATATGACATATATACATACATGTAGCACATGCAATCGGCTCTCATCAACATTCTAATTTAGTTTATACTGATTTATACTGAGTTCATACTGATAATTGATTTATTTCGAACACATATGTATTTTGGTAAATGTAGCTTTGAGGGGACCCATCTCGGATCACCTTCACCTTGATATATGTTGTCAATAACAACACTCTGAACAACTTTTGTCTATACAGGGTGTTCCAAAAATTCCTTCAACAGCCGGAAATGGAAGGTTCCTGACGTCATTTGAAGCGACATTTTCCTTAGCAAAAATGTTATCCGCGGCTTTGTTTAGGACCGACATCAGGCGGGCCGACTGTGTTAACTCGCGTCTGGGTCGCGCTCAGTCGCGCTCTGATTGGTCCGTGTTTTTCCCCTTAAAGGTCGATTCATACACGCGTATAAGATATCGCACGCTGTTTTTCGGCGCTCATACACGTGTGATCCGAAGTTTTAGGCAACTTGAGAAGGGTCGAGATCAGTGTAGCCACACGCCGCGGCTCAACGGCTCAAGTTTCCCCTTACGTCTCCGTCCCTCGCCTAGATGCTCCCCACTCTTACCCACTACCGCTGCCGCGCAGACTCGGCAGCATGCTACCCAGTGTCGCAGAATTCACAAGCTAACCTCACCCAAGCCAAGCCGTCCGTGGTGTAGCGTGGAACAAGAACACCCGTTATTTTCCCTACTACTCCCACAGGCGGAAGAGTGGGGAGCATCTGGGCGAGGGACGGAGACGTAAGGGGAAACTTGAGCCGTTGAGCCGCGGCGTGTGGCTACACTGGTCGAGATGCTCGAACAAAGGCCAAGTGCCGAAGATCGTGTCATTTGCTACCCTAACCCCAGGGGTTTCGAGAACCTTTTACTCCCCTCTACACCTCGGGAAATTCGGAACGAAGCCGCTCAGACTTTCTCGGTTGCAGACGGTGTCACTTAAACCTGAGTTAGAATATTTTCTCGGATGTTTTGATCGCATGTGTTTGATGGGCTAACGCAGGCATGCACACCAAGTAGCTCTCAGAGCGGCTCAGCAGCTCCCAAGCGGCTCCCGTGCGCTCTCAGAGCCGCGACCTTGCTCGGACGTATGGAAGGGGAACCCACTGTAAGCGTGACTTGTAAACAGAGCACGAGAGAGCACGACTAGTGGGCGTGGCGAGAGGGACCAAGGGAGCGCCTGAGTGGTCAGACTACAATAACGTAGGTGCCCCCACTCTCACAGGCATTCGTGGCTCCAACGCGCTACATATTTCACTATTTTGGGAGCGACAGAGCGAGACCGATGTATACAAAACGGGCGAGACAGAGCGAGCGTTGTGGCGGGAGCCACGCGCGAGTCGCAAAGTGTGTGAGTATCATCCGCGAGCTAGGGAGCGTAGACTTGTATTCAGTGTAAAGGAGCCCTCGGAAAGGGCAACTGAATTAAATATATTTGTTCACAGTAAATCACAGTAAAAATATATTGTTTAAATGTTTTTGAATACATTATTTTAATGTCACAGCTAAAAACATAGACATACATTATAATATTTCAAGAGAAAATTAATCGAAATGTAAAAATTATATATTATACATAGAAAATGCATAAAAATATTTACACTTGAACATATACATATACATACTTAACAATACGCAAAGAAATTAATGAAAACGGAGAACTAAAAATACATATACTTAAGAATACACGTAAAATGGAAATATGTATATGCATACAAGTCTACACTCCCTAGTCTCGCGGATGACACACACTTTTCGACTCACGCGTGGCTCGGTCTCGCTCTGTCGCTCTCAAAATAGTGAAATATGTAGCGCGTTGGAGCCACGAATGCGTGTGAGAGTGGGGGCGCCTACGTTATTGTAGTCTGACCACTCAGGCGCTCCCTCCGTCCCTCTCGCCACGCCCACTAGTCGTGCTCTCTCGTGCTCTGTTTACAAGTCACGCTTACAGTGGGTTCCCCTTCCATACGTCCGAGCAAGGTCGCGGCTCCGACCCGGCTCATGAGCCGAGTCGACGGCTCTGGCTCCCAAATCGTCCAGCTGTGCATGCCTGGGCTAACGTAATACCAAACAATGACTATGCTTTATATAATTTATTTTGGGGTCATTCTAGTAATTACCCTTTCACTTTAACTGCGTCTGTTTAAGTTGCAGTATGCATAATTAATACTGACGTAAAGCGAGCACAAACGTGCGTCACTCGCCGCGAGAATGATATCGAGGAAATTAAAGATACGTGCACAATATGTTACATTAGATTTCTTCTACCAATTTATTTGTACCGATACATATGTTTGCAAGGAGGCTACAATATATACAATACAATACATCATGGAATGGCATATACATATTATAAACAAGAAACAAAATATAACATCTACTCGTAACGCACTGCCTGCAGACTGATACTGATTATGATTATGCAAAATCGTCAAATATTACAAATCAATGTCAATAAATCAAATCTATTCTTATGTATATAATAATATTCTCTTGTTCGTTGTTCTCGACGTTGAAAAAAAAAGAAGTTCGTCTATCGGGATTCGATATCCTCCTGGCCTCCCATTGGACAAAAATACTCATGGAAAAATTCCGGAAAATATCTTTTGTTTGTATATTTTACAAATTAGAACGTTCTTCGCAATTTCCTCCGCGTGGAAAGCGAATGAAATCAAACGGTACAGCTAAACTCGTATTATCTTTGCACAGTGCCCATTCTCATAACTCGCGACGTTCGCGCGCGCGCGTTTTTGGTCAATAATTTACACGCAATTCATATATTCACTCTCGCTCATTCCTTCCCCATTCACATAGAATTTAAATCGTTTTGTTTCAAATCAACTCGGGAAATATCGTGGGGCGAGCATAAATAAAAAATATATATATATTATGTCCTCGATCGAAAGTAACAGCGTTCAATCGTCCTGTAAAATGCTCAAGGGATCCTCGCTGATCTTCTCGGCCGTTTTCTTCAGGTCCCTCGTGACCGATTTCTTCACAGTGGACCGTGTTTCGATCGGTTTCGCTCGTGGTTCGCTGGCCGAAGTTTTCTTCACAAATATATTACCATCGTCATCGTCATCGTCGTCCAAAGGGAACAACGATTTCGATGTAGCAACCTTCTTCGCGATCACTTTCGAAGCGAATATGTCGTCCTCGCCGCTCGAGTGGTCGGCGTAGATATCGGTGATATGCGAAGTTTTCACGGGTTCGGTAATGCTTGCGAACATTTCGCCTTTATTCGCCGACTCTTGGACGCTTCCAGCGTCAGACTTCTGCGCATGCTCGGTCTGTTCGGAGAACAGGTTCGCATCATCGTCGTCGTCATCGAACACGCTAATCTTCTTCCGAGGTTGTTGAACCGACTGCTTCTTCTCTTCCACGGCCTTCGCTACTGGCTTCTTCGCGACGGGACCGAACAGACTATCGTCCTCGTCGTCTTGGTCATCGTCATCGAACAAGCTGATCTTCGTGTCCTTCAGAGGTTTCTTCACCGGCTTGGTTAAGCTCGCTGAGAACAGATCACCTTCCGCATCATCGGCGAACAGATCCAACATCGGTTTCTTCGCCGTTTGGTCCTCGGACGACCTCTTTCTACCAGTGGAGAAGAGGCTGTCGTCTTCAGAGAACAACAGACTCTTACCTTTCTCTGGGGAAGGCGTCTTCGTGACGAATGCGAACAGTTGACTAGGATCTTTCAAGGGATCGTGGCTGCTATCCCTCAAAGGATCTATCACTTCCATTGAATTATCCCTCGGTTCAACACCCTCTTGATCTTGTTCATCCAAGCTGGGAATTGCGATTTCTGCGGTACAGTCGTTACCAACTTCCACCGATTTGCTACTTTCATCCTTATCTACGTCTTTTTCTACAGCCGCGTCTCTGTACTCTATCGTTTTAATGTGAGTGTCTCTTAGGGGCTTGAAACTAGGAAGCGGTTTCTCGGAAAGAACTTTGTCGACCGGCGATAGAATCGGTGCTCTGCCGAACAGCGTGTCCTCTCTTTGTGGATCTTCCGGTAAATCAGGTGGCACGTCGAACAAATCTTCCTCATCCGTGGACGGGGACAGTAATGTGTTCTTGTTAGCGCTCATTGAACTCTCCTTGCTTATGCTACCGAGTTCGGACTTCTCGTCCGCAGCAAAGGACGCGTTGGGATCAGCTAATCGATGGATATTGTCGTAGCCTGATGCAGCTAAACGATCGGAACTTGAGATTTGCGGGATGTTGGTGTTCGAGGAGCCGGCAGGCTCTTTAATATGTGTATTCGAGGATCTGTGACCATGACTTTCGTCTTGGACGATATTTCCTGACGCGTCCACGGTATCGAAATCGATTCCGCTCTGTCTGAGAGCCGTTTTTCGAGCATGTCTACTCTGAGGTCTGCGTTTCGCTTGAATTCTGACTCGCGTCTGAAACATTATCTACGAGTTAGAGGATAGAATTAGAAGTAGAGGGATATTTTTATGATTGCAACAGTTACCTTCGAGGCGGCGGTAGACAGCGTTTCCACTTGAGCGGGCTCATCGAAGCTAATGGCACTTTCCACGTTGCTTTCACCCGAGACCGTCGACTGCAGGGACTGCTTCTGAGCGGTGCTGTCTTCTGCAAGACAATGTTCAATATTTAAATTACATTGTTCTCGATATAAATTATTCCTCGTCAATAACATAAGAAAAATCGTGACGATATGAAAGAGTTCGGTTGTTTCTCATAGTTTAAAGGCAAGAATACATTTTGATACAGCGTCTGAACCACTTAGAAGCCAAACGGAACAATTCTGTTTTTTGGCAATTTTTCTTTTTACAGAATAAGGGATCGGCTAGTGACTCTACAATTCATACTTCTGAACAAATTTAATCGATCCGTTTCTCACCAGAGTGACTTACGCGATGCAAATTGCAAATTACCAGATATACTAGGCGGTGAACTGTGACCCTGTGTGCTAATACATCCGCCATCGTCGCTGTCTCTATCCGCCATACTGTCATCCTCGTCCGCCTTCTCGTCGCTCTTCCTCCACAACGGCGGCGTGTCCATGGGCGAAAGTATTTTTAAGTCGCCCATTTTCCCCATCAAATTCTTAATTTTCCCGGAGACCGTTCTTCTGGCAGCCTGGCTATTTTCCTGGGACTGAGACGACGGGACAGTCGCTTGAATATCCAAAGACCTCGGAGGACTTCTTCTGGGTTCAACCTCCGTGGCTTCAACAACAATGGGCACAGCCGGAGCAACATCTTTCTCGCTTTGTTCCATTTCACTGGTATCAGAGATGTTTATTTCCGGACGGTCCTCGGGGACAGTGTGCTCAACCTCTATAGTCACAGCTGATATTGTTTTCACGTCGTTGCTATTATCTGATACCGATAAATCGTTATCTGTGGTCGCAGTTTTGCTACTGAACAGATCATCGTAATCGTCGTCTTCGAAAATCAACCCGTGGGAGCCGATTGTGGTGGAGAACAGTCCATTTCCGGTCAAAATATCGCTGCCTTTCCTCTCGGTCTTATGCGCAGACTTTTCCTCGTCGTTATCCTTCCCTATCGAACCCGTTCCCCTAAGTTGTTCTCCATTGCTGGGCTTCTTCACCGAGAACAGATCACGGTCGTCTTCATTGCTGAACAATTTCGACTCGGTTCTGACCTCGTTCTTGATCGGTTTCGTAGAGAATAGGTCTCCTTCATCTATATCTTCAGCATCGTCGAACAGACTGATCCTCTTCGGTGTGGCTCGCGATCGTTTCTCTAAGCTATCGATTTTAGGTATCGTATCCTTGATGCTCCTGGCAAAGAGAGCATCATCCACAGTGTCCGAGATCTTCTTAGCTACCACACTGCTGTCTTCTTTCGGCGTCTTCGATGCTATACCAAAGATGTCGACGTCCGGCGAGTCTTTGCTGTCGAATATATCGATGTCTTCGTCGAACAAGCCTCTTCGCTGAGTGACCTTGGACTTGTCCGATAGCTGAGGAACACCAGTCAAGAAGTCTGTGCTCTTCTGGGATCTGGAGCCCGAGCTGGTTGTTGAAAACAGTTCATCCCCTGAATCGGAGTCATCGAACGGGAACGAGACTTTCGATTTCGGCTTCGAATCCGCTTTTGGCAACGGGGGCGGACCAAACAGCTCCTCGTTTTCGAACACGTCGTCCTCTTGCGTTAAAGAGGGCTCCGCGGCAGCCTCCTCTTGAGCCTGGTTGCCCGTCGAATTCGAATTCAAAGTGACGTTCACCGGATTACGACTACGGGCGCTGAACAGGCTATCGCTGCCCACTCTCTCGCGGTAGATCTCTTCAGATTTCAGACGGGATGAAGTCATCGAAGGCTGGAAGTCCACGCTGAAAAGAACCATATATTTTAGGACAAGAGAAAACAACTTGACACATTACCGACCGGTGATTATTGTATAGTGTTTATTGTCGCCAAAATAGGGCGAAAAAGTCGTCTTTGGTCACTAATGACGTCACAACTTTTGAACGAATGGTCTTTTTCGAATGCGGGTTGCTCTAAAACCTTGCCGAAGAAACACCGCGTCTAATGGTTCAAACCCCAGCTTTCTACGTTCAGCCGTTCTCGATTGATGTTGCCGTTCGGCAAACCTTGAACTGCATTATCAGTGCAGTGGTAGGGATACATTTTTAAAAATTACGGAAAAATTCTTTTGCACACGGTGAATGTCTGAAAAGGTCACCGATATGATGTGGATAGTATTTATTAACATGCAAGAAGCATCTTCATTGAAAGAATCAGTGATCGTAGAGAGCTAAACGAGACAAGACGCTTCAACTACATACAGCAGCAAGATGAAGAAAATTATTCTATGTTCAGTTTTCGTGGCGATGTGTTTGATTTTGGAAACCTTCGGTATGTCACTCTTTAATATTCCGATCTATCAATAAGTTTATCGAATATTTTAATTGCGTAACGGCGGAATTGTATTTGTGCAAACTATTTTCTGCGTTTAAGCACAGCACACGTTACGTCAGAAGATACATGTGAATTTGCATTTACAGCAACTTGCAACTACGAAGGCAAGGAACTGCAAGCCGGAGAAAATTTAACAGTAACTAACGATAAAAGCTGCACTCAAATGACGTGCAATAGCGATGGAACTATGGTTGGACGTTCGTAAGTTGCATGATCGAAATCAACAGAAATTCATGTTCATCTTCTAAACATTGCGATCACGTGGATTTTCAAATGGAGTTATAAATTAATGTATAATGGAGCACCGATTGCACCGAGATGTTCATGAATCTTTATCTTGTTATCGGTACGCGAACGCGTGATATAAATACAAACCAGAAATTTGTGAACAATGGGAACTCGGAATAAATTAATAAAAAAAACAGTTATAAACCGTGAAACGACAGAATCGTTTTCGCCTCCACTCTAATTTATACAACTCATATAAAATTCCCAAAACTCGCTGAAACTTTCTTAGAGTTCTGACCGAAATTTTACGAGAAGCGTTGTATAAAACTAATATTTAAAATTTCGCCCGGATTCAAACAACAAATACGCAAAAATATCTGCAGTCTACTGAATCATCGTAATTAAAATAATTGAAACTGTTTAGATGCGGGGTGTCCATGTGCCCGGGAAAGCCAATTGCACCTCCTGAAGCGGACTTGAGCAAACCTTTTCCAGGATGTTGTCCGGTACTGCATTGCAGAGAGTAGTGTAACTAACTCTGCCAGATGTTCACAGAGAGAATGAGTTCAATGAAATCCCACGATTTCCAAAACAATGTACAGTGAAATAAACTCGTACCATAATCTGCGCGCTGTGTTCGATTCATTTGATACCCCATCCGATTAGAAAATAAACTGAGCCGAAGTCGAATCGACAGTGAATTGCACGCGCGCGGGATGCTGATACTGAATGAGATACTATGGAACTGAAGGAGCTCGCCTTGAGTCTCCCGTTTACTTGGCACACAATCACCACAGCGCAATGGAGGATGACTAATGTTTGGATCACCAATTCAATGACACTTTAAGTATTTGGCACGCGTACTTGTTCTATCGTGTGCGTGAGGAGATCCTGTGCAAGCATATTCAATCACCGAAATCCATTTAATTGTCTCCAATCAGAGACAGGATAAAACTGCTGATATTAATTATATTTTTAACTACGCTCCATCGTTCGAGCTTATCTAAATTCAAACTTGGATCCAAGAACAATTTCATACAGAAAACATGTTATACACTACTGTGCGAAAGAAAGAAGCACCCGGCCATATTTAATAGAAAAGCGTAAAAAATAAAATAAAAACACAGTAAGTTTTGTAAAAGGATTCTACTGTTTAATTGAACAGTTTTGAGAATATGTGTTATTGCGGATTATCCAATACTTTGAATGCAATAAATCAGTCATTGTACAATACAATTTCTACATAAAGATATTGTCTGTCATTATGGTATATCTTATAACTAATTATACTGGATGCTTCTTCCTTTTGCGCAGTAGTGTATATTATTTTTTTAAAACAGTCGACTTAATAGACAATGGCTTCCGTTTTAACAAATTCTTCTAATGACGTCGGACATTACGTGTCGAGCGTTTCATGTTTATTGCATTTTCACCTCCATGAACTTTGAATGACTACGTGAATTCATTTCATAGGAATACGCACGTGTTTGCACATACACTTAATTTGTGTTCAAATTAGTGGGTCCCGGAGTGTTTTGCGCTAATACTTATAAAATTAATCGTATTATTATGCAATCTGCGACTCCAACTGGGACAATAGATGAATAAATAGCTCCGTCGCGCCGTGTCCGCGCAAATTGAAGTGATAACGTTATCAATCGTGTTAAATGAATCACTATGTAAATACACTAAAACCTACTTAAGATATGGAAGAAGACAATGTCATAAAAATATTTTGATATTTTAATCTATTTTCCAAATTTGTTTCCAATCGTGTAAAACTTGTTTACAGTGGGAAGTGATTAGTAGCTATATACAAGGTGAGCCACGTAATTAGGTCAGCAAGAAAATAGATCTCTAATCAATATCAAGACGCAACTTGACCTGATTACGAGAATCCGCGTACGTAAACACCAAATTAGAGAAATAGAATAAATTAAAACAGGGGTTGTATTGAACCTTACCTCGTGCTAGAACCTTCTGTAATATTAATACTCGGTGGATGGATCGATATTCCACTGCTGTTGTTGCCGTCGTAAGGAGCAGGCATAATTCCTGCGATATTCATTCCCATCACGATGGGACTCCATTCGTTAACATTGTTCTCATTCGAAAGAGTATTCCTCGAATTTTCACGCATGGACTCTTGGCTGTTCTCGCGCCTTGGCGGTGTGTCGCTGCCAGAAGATTCGGATGATTGGGTTCGCATCATCCTACTCGATAATTTATTCTTCATGTCCGACGTTAAAATATTACCAAGTATCGACACTCCACCCGCAGGCTGTAACGATTAATATTTTTCCTCTTAAATTTCTACATCGTACACACTTCTCAGCGAAACGAATATTAAATCGAACTCGAAATTTACTTTTTTGCTTTGCACCGAGTTTTTAGACGAACCGAACAAATCATCCTCATCGTCATCCATAAATATATTATTATCGTTCGTGTTAGACTCTGGGGTACTTGTTGCCTTCATTACCGGCGGTGTTATGGTGTCCAAGTATTTTTTCTTCACAGCTTCTGGATTTACATTACTATTACTCGGATGTTTAGTTTTTGCGATCGTCTTAATTGTACTTTTCGAGGAGAAAATATCGTCGGAATCTTCGGAATCTGCATCGGCGAACAGATCATCGATCGCAGATTTTGGTTTCGTGGCTGAAAAATAAAATATTTTTATGAAATTGCATCGTAAAAATTCATTACCCCCATTGAAAAGAATTTAAGATGAAAGAAGACTTACAAACTGAGCTTATGGGAGGCGGTACGTCGATGCTAGCCGGTATAATATTATTCTCGTAGGGCTTAATAATAGGTTTCTCTTTCCATAAATTCTCAGAAGCTTGGTTGTTTAATATTGAGCTTCCGGTAAATATAGGTTTCGATTTATTGCTTAAGGCATTCTCGTCTCCGTCTGGTGTAAATAAATCGTCTGAAACATATAACAACAGTTAGCATACACGATCAACAACAGAGTTAAAAAATTGATTGAAATACCTTTGGAACGATTTATCGATGCTTCGCTTTTGTCATCCACAGCGACTGGTTTTTCAGCTTGTCGGACTGTACCTAATCGTTTGGCTAACTCTTCCGCAAAATTTGGCGTCAAATTGTTCGATAACGGTGCCTAAACGACATACAAAGATTTTGTATTATTATATACAAAATAGGGAAGAATATGCGAATACACAACAATATAAACAAACCTTTGGTGTATTATCATTTGGTGTAATCGATTCAGAAGCAGAATACATATTATTTTGACTAACTACGTCGAGTTTATCACTGTCCATGTACGCTATATCAGTTCTTTTACCATAATCTGCTACGATTAACACTTCTGATTTCGGACCAGTGCCAATGTTATAACCCCTAAGCGTTGCAGTATCGTTATCACTTTCCGATTCTTCTTCCTCATCTACTTGTTCAGATTCGCTGCTGCTACTACTTTCCAGACCAATTTTGCTTGAATTTTTCCACTGTTCGGAACCAATAACGTAAGGTAATGGCCGATCTTGATACGGATCGTTTGGCCCCAATACAACGCTAAAATTGAATTATAAAATAACAGAATAGTTTTAATAAGAAGCTTTCCTCGATAAAATTGTTTACCTTAACACTACTCCGTTGCTTTCCTCTTCGCTATCGCTATCAACAAACTCCATTTTCTTATACTTCAAGTCCATTATGTTTAGACCCTCCCTTATACTCTCGCTTACACTGGCTATTAAATCTGCGTTTGCTACATCTTCATTCTTGGACTCCTAAAAAGTTAAACCTCGTTTTATTATATCAATTTCAAAGGTTAAAATGTTCTCTGCTTGGTAATCGTGAATCACCTGAACCAATGTTTCTTTTTTCTCTATCTCTATATCGTCCTCTTGCACACGACTCTCGATGAATTGGGTGTTGGCCAAAGCGAGCGACGTATTAGTGACATTATCTATAAGTATCGCTGCTTCGTTCAGTTGTGTTGTCAACGAATTCAGTGCTTCATCGGTTTTATTTGCTCTCGATGTTAAATTCTTTAAAGAATAACGCAGATAGTTACCTTGTACCTTTATCTTTATTTGGTTACAAAGAAAAGGAACGAATGTCAGATTCGAACAATACCTCGGAAAATTGTTGAAGATGTTTAAGAAGTCCTGCATCACCTGCCAAACTCCATTCTCTTCTTTTCTTTCTCATTTCCTCTGTAGTCCATGGATGATTCCATGATTTGTCCATTCCATCTGATATGTCCTGTCGTAGCAAATTTTCTATAAATATTCTTTCAAGTGTGTTTCATAGAACTGTACAATATGCTTGGACGATCGACTACAACAAGAAATTCTATCGCGATTTCTCTACGCGGAGAAAGTAGTAATAGCTAATAATATATTTGTTTATATTTATTAACCTGAAAATGAATTTCGAGGGAAACGTCAATTCTAAATTAGTAAACAATTATATGTACAACGTACCATACCACCCAGTCCAATTTGATACAATAAACTGTTGTTTTCCTTTCGTAATTACATTTACATATGTCGGGTATTTTTTTTATCAAACTGAACAAAAGAAAAAAACACCCACTCGGTAATCGGAATTATCAGTCACGGTGTTCGGTGCTGTGACATCCACCGTATAATTCAATTCAAACCGTCTTTCGAATGAAAAGTTTCAGGAATGTGCAAAACTTAGCCACTTAGAGGCCACTATTTTGCGGAGAACTATTGTCAGTACATCGATAAATTGAAATACGATAAAGAACATAATATAAAAATCGATTAAAGGAAATAATTACTTGTTCTTCTACAATATTTTTTTGACGTAAACTGTACGTTATAAATATTCAATTAAATGAATTTTACAATTGTATTTCTATTTCAAGTGCAGCAACTAATTTCTTTTTTCATTGTAATTGTGTTTAAACGATTTATTTAGACATTTATAGTATGTTAGAGCATTTGAAGTATTATTAAATATGTAAGTGTAGTATTCACTCCTTAGCGTCGCGTTTTGCAACTTCTCCGCTGTCGCGTTTGCAATCCCCGCCACTGCGTTACGCATCCAGCAGTGCGCAGGGCTTCAAAAAGAAGGTAGAACGATGAGAGCAGGAAAATATATTATAAGTCTTACGATTCTTTTTAAAGTTAGTTGTGAGGAAATAAACACAGATTCAATAGTATCAACGTCTACTTTAAAATTAGTAAGAAAAGTAAAAGTAAAGTGAGTAAAGTAAAAATGAACTGCGACTTCTCAACAGACTTTGTACACTTTGCCCACATCCTTCATCTGGTAGACGATGTATGTAATCTTGGAACTTGGAACAAGGAATGTTATCTGAAGCCGGGTTTATAAGTATATATGCTCAGGGCTCAGGGCTCGGGCTCAGACATGGTCAGACATGGTCTAAGACTGATTTCGAACAGCGAAAACAGCACTATCGCATCGGCAAATCGTCAGCCAGTCACTGCAAAGAATAACATCATTCCTCTCTCTCTCTGTGCTGTCGCGCGAAAGTGCGAGACACCATGGAGGTAATACCTATATAAAGTGTAGTAAGGGCTTTTCTATTAGAGGGTACATTACTGGTATATGCAATGTTGCCAAAGCGAACAGTATTTTGGTCCACATTCAACATTCCGCTGTTCGACCGATAGTGGAACAGCGCCGTGGATTGTTTGTCAATATCTTCCGAGTTCGTTGATTTTTACTGACTTTTCTGTGTAAACCAATTGTTTTACGATGACACGAAAGGCCAAAAAAATCTCCTGACTGTAAATGTGTCAGAGTGTGTAACGTGTACGTATGAGGTATACAGATAATACTGTCAAGGAGAACGTTCGTATACGTGCAATAATGCTACTTTTATATGCAAGTCAGGAATTCCATCTGTTTCATTAAGAAAAAGAATGTTTGGAACCATTACATTACCAGGAACGTCTAATTTTTCCGGAATTCAGTTTTTGTTTTTTATGTTGTACATTACCATGGATATTTAAATAAGGAAACGGAGCTTTCCCCGTGGAAAAGTAAAAATTTCTAGTGCACAGGAAAAAAAGAACGGATAACCCTCGATAAAAGAAAAGTTCCATAAATTGGCACTTTCCATCGGTAAGTTTATGAATAAATAATATTCGACGTTGCCTCGCGCGAAATCTATATCGTTGAAGGATTTTTGTAATAAATCGATCTTAGTTTTTTTAAATAATACGTTGCACACGATCACGTTCACGCACGCGCGAGTATGTTAAGTAACAATAAAGAATATTAAACGAGTCTGTACTATTTATGATAGGATTAGTTGTTCTAAAGATCGAATCATTGGACTAACCCAAATTTTTTATCTGTTTCAGGTACAATTTGAAACATGTACATCAGAATGATACAACAAAGGGATATAGATAGTCCTTATAGTAAAGATGAATACATTCAACAACTGTTTGTCTTGTTTAGTTGATGCACAGACCATTGTCTTAGACAATTCTCAATTAACTTTATTGCATATCTTTATTCTTGCTCTTACGGAGCAATCTTATTGTCGTAAAGTACCCAGTGTTCATAAAATCATTTTTAATGAGGCTGAAGGCACGTATAGGAAGGCGGACTCTCTTTTGAGAACGTACAGTGTTCTACAACTGACTTTCATGAACAATGAACCATTCGGGAAGTGGAAAACGTCAGGCGAAGGTTTTGGAAGAAAACTATTGGGATTGCAGTGTCTGCACGTATAGAAATACCGCAGAAGCATTTAAGTGCCTCATGTGTGACGTCCGTAAAGGAACTTCTACGCGGAAACCCCGCATAAATCCTCAGCTAGTGGCACAACAGGTCACAATTTTATGCACTATTCGCTGTGTACCTGTTTTTTCTGCTCTATAAAATGACACGCTCATTCTGTACGCAGGTTGCGCAGCAACAATATGTACCACTTTTGAAGCCAGGGAAAAAGGAGGGTGGAAGCGGTGGTAGCACAGCTACTAGTGGTAAAGAAAAAGACCGTAAATTGGACAAACCAAGACGCAAAAATAGGCATCCGCCACGTCTTAAAAATATAGATCGCAGTACAGCTCAAACCAATGAAGTGACAGTTAATAACGTCACTGTCGTAATTACGGAATATAAGCCAAAAGTGAAGAAGAGTTCGGATCAGTCTGGTTTATCCAGCAGTGCTTCATCTGAGAATGGAAGTCAACACGACTCCAATCAAGACTCTAGAAGTTTGGATATAGGAACTGATGCTTAGCTCAACGCGCTATATCACATATGTGTATGAATTAATCTAATTAATATATTATATAATCTATGTCAATCTCTATGGACTATGGTACATTTTGTGGACAAAAGCAACTATTTTTTCTATGTGTTGCAGGTTATATAACATTCAATGAGGTCAGACGTTTTATGCTATCAGTGGAAATCATTGAATTTCTTTATTTCAATGTAATATAAGACCTTTTTTTCTGTCGTTTATCGTTGTTTCTTTTTATAAATATCAGATATTTACCTATTTGTAACGATGATGTAGTTTGTATTTAGAACTATCAATTGAAGTTGTACTTAATGTTATTTATTCCATAATTGTTTGAAAGTATTCGAAATTACTAATTAATTGAATTATATATTACGTAATTTTATTTGTGCAACTTCGGATTATTACTTACTCTATTTACATAGTATCGAAACTAACCGATGCAGTATGCGCATTAATATTACAAAATGGAATTTTGTATATCCATTGTTGACATAATAATGTCTACATGACTTTCATTGAATCTATAACACCACTGCCAGGAAGCATGTTGTAAGATTATTGTTAATTAGAATGTTTTAATCTACTCATTTATGTGAGTTATTTAATTTGATTATTTAATAATTACTATGACAGTGAACTCAGAAACTGGCATTGGTACGTATATATATGCATACTTTTTTAACCCATTCCAAAATTAATCTATGTATGAATTTTTGATTTGTTGTATAAGCTTTATACTTTCATAACAATCAATACCAATCATACAGATGTTTCAAATTTATACACACGAAAGAGTTTTGCGGTTAAAATACGTAATATAATATAAAGCGATACACAGTTTTATAAATTTTAGAAGATATTTGATTTTATATAATGGAAAGCATGCACATTCATTTTGACAGTTCATATTGTTTATGGTATTAAAACACGTCAGAGAAAAATATTTACACTTTACACGATATACCTAAATGATGTCAGAGTACATAGATTTTATATACGAACTGTAAACAATCGTAGAACAATCTATTAAATATTAATTTCTGTAATTAGTAATATCACGAAATTTTGAACAATGTAGTGGGATACTTTGTTTTTTATTATTGGTGTTATAAATGACCATTAAAGCTACAAAGCTGGCACATATTAGCAACTGCCCAATCACTTTTAATCAGTGATTTGATATCACTGTGATTTATAATTCATTTCATATTTATTTTTTTAGATATTTTACGTTACCAGGTGATAAATGATTGAATCACAAAAAAATTTATTGACTGTAAGGACCAGAGAATAACGGGATTATTTCATAAGTGTATAAAATTACAAAATGTCACATAAACAATTATTTTAAAATGTTGTTAGTATGCCAGTTATACAAAAATATATAAATTACCTTGTTATGAAAATTAACAATCTGCATCATATAAATCTGAAAGTGAACAATACTTTTTGCAAATATTTACACATAAGTACAACATTACTCAAATAAAAAGTGCATTGATGGAATACATAATCAATCATGCAACCTTAAGATAAATTTACAATAAAAGTAACATTCTTGTAGTTTTCACATTTCATAAATACCATCGAAGTTATAAATCTTTTATAAAAACAAATGTCCGACTCGTACTAAAAGGATACCAGTTTTGATTAACATTTTTATTATTTCTTATCGATATGTAAAATATATATATTTTTTTTTTTTCGATAAACAATTTTATTGTGTATATACTAGTTTCGCGAAAAAAATTGAACGATTAGGTAACTATATGCTTTTTTTTTAATCTATTGGAGTAGTAACTTTAAAACAATATAGTCTTAAAATTGTTACTTTATTGTATGCAATTTGGGTATCCATATTTTATAATATAGTAGGTATTTAGTGAATATTAAAAACATCAGTTTCTTTTTTAATCATTTTTCATATTATTATAGTATTGAATTAATGTGAATCAAAAATATGTACCCATTGCCTTCATCGTATAAGAATATGTTAAACCAAATAAAATTGAATTTGTGTGTTGTAAATGATTAGGAAAATGAATACGTTGTACAGATTGTAAAACTTTCGAAAAAACGCTGTTGGGATTAACATTATATTATTACAAGAAAAAAATAAATTAAATGTTTTAAGAAAAAGAACCTGAAAACTTTCATGTCTGTCCAAGTGTGATTCGTTCACAAGATTTTATTTGTATCAAGCAATGTACAAAATATAACAAAACACGAGTACCTTTTATTTACAGTCTCCGTAAAATTCAACAGTGGTAGAATTTACCATTTTGATCTAACAGATTTCTTAAATTTCTGTTTCTTCTTTAGGTACGCAGCGGTAGAAATATTACCAGAAGTGTTATTAAGCACTATCGATCCCATATCATCTGTTATATCCATCATTTGATTCTGATTATTGCTTCTTGGTATCCTATCTCCAAAACTCTCGCATACTATTTAACGAAACAATATTATTTTACATAGAAACACAGAACGATCAAATGTATAGATATATATATATATATATAAAACTCACTCTCTGTTATTTTAGAGAAGTCGAATACTCTAAGATTGTGTGATTTGTTATCACCACCAGCAGAAAATATAAGAGGATTGTTTGGACTTGATGCGAGACATAGCAAAGCACCAAGATTACTTTTGCTCTCCCAAACACGTAACGGTTCCTCATGCTTAATAATATCCCATACTTTTATCGTACCATCATTTGCGGTGGTAACAAGGAAACCAGGACACGATGAACTTAGAGTCAGACCTAAAATCATAATATTATAAATACATTTATAATTTCTGTATATAAATTTATTGTCTACAAATAGTTACCTGTAACTTCTTTTGTGTGTGCCTCTACACTCCAAATTGGTTTATCTTGCCTGATATCAAAGTATAGCATGTGACCATTGTCTGTGCTTGCCTGTAATACAATTATTAATGATTATAAAAGTTTTGTTACGGGCATAAAAAAAATAATCACACGTGATATACTAACTATACAGTAGTTCGGATCAAATTTATTCCATGACACTCTTTCCACCTCTCCCGAGATCTCCCAAGATTTTATAACTGTTTGATCTCTGCAGTCAAATAATCGAACCATTCTACAAAAGAAAATTATTTATATTATAAATATATGAATAGGATTTAAGTAACATTGTATCTAAATATAACAGTAACAATACTTACTTATCTGCACAGCCTGTTAATAATTGATGTGTTTCTGTCGGATGCCATTTTATCGATTGAACTTTTTCTTTGAAAGAGGTAATTTTATTAACAGGCGTACCGTTCTCCAAGTCCCACAATAAAACAGTCTGGTCAACCGATCCGCTAGCTAGTATATGCCTGTAAAAAAACAAAGAAATCCACAACATTATAATGTATCGATTTTTATATTGTACAGAACCTTTTACTTTAATAGTTATTTACGTGAAATTCTCATTCCAAGCTAAATCTAAAACAGCATCTTTATGCCCAATGCGTTTTAAATTTTTCTTTTTACTCGGCTTACGACCAAGTTTGTAAGCTGGTTCTAGACAATCTATTATATCTAGATCCCATACTTCAATAATAGAAGTCATATTACCAATTGCACATAAATTACTTGGTTTCGATTCTATAGGATCAAAGTTGAGCCATTCTATGCACAACGGAAACGATGGTAACAATATGTCATGGTGACAATAAAAAGAATCTTCTGCTTCGTTGTGCACTGAAAATAATTTTAACATGAATACACTGTACAATTTCAAACAAACAAAGTCTAATTTGTGCAATTACCATATACTTCCAAGATGCTTGCATCTCCATCAACATGTCCTACCAACACAAGGTTGTCGGTACTTTTTATACCATCATCTTCCTTCTCTGAATCTTCATCCTCATCCTTTGTTACTAACGGATCTCTCCCATAGTTGTCGAATGTTGTAATATTACCGATAGAGCAATGTATGTTACCTGCTGTATATCAGAAAAAGCTATTAAATAATGTACCAAAAATAATGTATCAATTAAACAATATATACAGCTGTTCTTTTACATTCTTCATCGTATTTATCAAACTCATATTCATCCTGTTGAAGCACGTGTGACTCAATCTCGTTTTCCTGCTTCGAACCTTCATCGTCTTCATCCTCAAGATCAGCACTTCCAAGATAAAATTCATACAACATGTGTCAAAAGTCAAATCATTCTTAACAACACAAATTACTTACTGTAACTCTGATTGTTTTTCTTCTAAAATTTTCTTTAACTCCGTTGATGTTAGCTCGACCTAGAAATGTTACAACCAAATGTGAAATTTAATATGAAAACATAAAATTAATGCGGTCATTGTGTTTATTATATGTAGTTAGTGATTTATTTTAAATTATTAACCTTCACAGGGTTTTCAGCTGCAACACCTTTTCTCACCCAAGTCATGCACGGTATTACATTCATTTTTATTATGTATATTTCAATTAATATTTATGACAATAATATTGATTCTGCCTTTTTCTGAAGTCAATTCCAATACATGTGTTCACAAGTAATATCACTGTGAATATAGCTGTTATCAGATTGTCGTAATCGCAAATCGCAACGCAATGAGAGAATGAGACGAGAGCAGTCATCAGGTGAATCTGGTTCATCTGGTCAGTCTGTACGTCATAGTGTATATAGAGTCTAGAGACGAAACTTCTATCGAAACTGATGAATCAAACCCGGTCGGGCTCAGTCGGGCTGCATTTAGCGAAGAAGCAATATTTTTTTATGCTCTTTGTGTTGAAATATTCTCTGCATTATTGCGGGGTCTCGTACAGAGCCCTTTTTGCAATTTGGCTCTTGGAACTTTATAAACAACAAAAGTGTATATACGTTTTTATAGAACAAATTTTTTTCTGTACACTTTTTCCAAATGCTCTTTGTGTTGAAGTTGAAATACTCTCTGTATTATTGCGGGTACATAAGTATTGATAAGTATATAGACGAAGTAACCACATGAGCCGATGAACGTTCACAATAATAATTTGTATACGACCACTGTATCGTATACAGTGTCTATGGAAGAACCTTGAATAATGGTGATTCCAGATTCCAGCTGGTATGATCTGGTATGACAGTATGACTTATCAAAATTTCATTAGTTAGTGCCAAAAGTAAATTGTACAATATTTACAATCATTTAGAAACGAAAGTAAGTATGATAAAACATAAATTTTCGACGTTATTATTCATTGTAAATGAAACTTTCAGGTGTACACTCGCATTTCAACTGATCGTGTTGACAAAATTCTTCATAAATTAGGTACTGGACAGGTACTGGAACTGAAATTGATTAATTTAACTAGAAAATTTTATAATATACAAGTTGGTACTTTTTATATAAGATCGGTGAGTAGATTTAAGTATATGTTCTATAATTAGAGATGAGTATTGATTTAATGCTAGCAATGTATAGAAACATGTACTTAGTTTGTTAACCTTACGATTTTCATTGTAATAAAATCGTATCTTAGCATTGTGGCAGATTGTGTTTGTTCAAAGTTCTTTTTACCATTAAGTACATAGTGTACGTATACATTTCAGCTGTGAAATGAACAGTTCGGCAGATCCGAGACGTCCTGAACGGGAAGTTAGGTATAAACCTGCTGCAGCGAGCAGTCAAGCTCAGCAAGGCGACAATTCAACACCAGACTACATGAACATATTAGGAATGATATTTAGCATGTGCGGTTTGATGATGAGATTAAAATGGTGCGCATGGGTTGCATTATACTGTTCTTGCATCAGCTTCGCGAATTCTAAAGTAAGCGATGATACAAAACAAATTCTTAGTAGTTTTATGCTGTCCATATCGGCAGTTGTTATGTCGTACTTACAAAATCCACAACCTATGACACCGCCGTGGGCATCTGCGACTCAATAAATATATTTCAAATCTCTATACTGTTTGTTTATTACTAATTAATATGTCTTGCTCTCAATTTTTTTAAAATTTTCATAAAGAACAACATAACGAACATGGAATAAGAGAAATGGATATAATGAAACAATAAAAAAGAAAACAGAGTTGATTTCATCTCTTTTATTTCTTAAAAAGTATTGTACTTTATTACATTAAATGAACCTTTCTTCTATATTTCACTTGCTCCTAAAGATATTCTATAGGTATAACTTACAATAAGTTCAATAAATATTGTATAGAGTTAAATATTTTATCTACTTTTTACATAAATACAGTGACCTTGGAATTTCAATTATCAAGAAATTACTAGTAAAAATCATCATGCTTCGTCGTTCAATCTTCATTATAGAATCTGCTTATTTCAATGGCTGCGTATCTTACATTCCATATATAATTTACATACATATACGCGTTATTCAGTCCCGTTTTTTGCATTTTCATAAAAATCAGTAAAAAAGTAATCATAATTATTTAAAGAGTGTGAATAAAATAATCTACTGGTTTTTTAACTACGCTGTTTCTATATAAACAATACAACAAAATTATGCATAGATAATCACAAACGATAGATTCAACTAACAGTTTATTTTGTATTGTTTTCTTGACTCTATTAAAAAGCTTGTACAAAAATGTGTCTTTCCAAAGTTTTGTATTAAACTATTAAACAATATCCGCGTGGAATAGGCCAGTGCAACTGCCATGCAACGTCCACACAGTTCCACGTTACTACAATAGTTCAGTGATTACGCGAGTGAAACTTAATAAGAAAAATTTATTTCATTTTTCCGTAGCAAGGCATTTCAATTGTATGTAAACTATTATATATATAATATATATAGTACGTTGCCTTCATACTTATCTTTTTATGAGCTTCGTATGGTATCTATTTACACGAACTTAAATCTCTGTATACATATACATCTATGTATATACAGGGTGGTCCGTTTCAATAAGGCCACCGAAATATATCTTCAGGTTATTGTGATGCAAACAATATTTGTTACGTAATGTGCATAGTGTCAATGGACCAAACATCTGGCAAGAATATTTTTTTCCAAAGGATGTTTTTTGATACATAACTACAGTCTTTTTTATCGCATCGTGTAACTGATCGAAAAATACATTCAGATATGTATAATAACATAACATTTGATCTTGATCTGAAGGTAAAACTTTAATTTTCGAAGATCAAGGTCATTTCAAGATCATGTTTTTATAAATATCTGAATGTATTTTTCGATCAGTTACAGCAGGATGCAATAAAACAGAAATGTACTTGTGTATCAAAAAACATCGATGACCTTGATAACTCCGAAAAAAATGACCTTCGGAAAAAAATATTCTTGCCAGATATTTGGTCCATTCACACTATGCTCATTGCGTAACAAATATTTTTTGCATCACAATAGCCTGAAGAGATATTTAGGTGGCCTTATTTAAACGGACCACCCTGTAGAAAGAAAGACTGTATATACATATACAATATATATATATATATATATATAGAGTTAACATTATTTATTCGGTATCCATGTTTTTTGCTTGCTGTTGGCAGAAAATGTTCTTGACTTAAAAAATATTCTGTTTTGTGAATGAAGTACCTGTCTGTACAAAGAGAAAGAGAGTTCTACTATAAAAATTGAGTATCATTCGAATTTCACTATCTACTCCTTACAGCGAGAAAATTTTACAGAATAATATTAAACTGCGGGTTCATCGAGTGTGCATATAGACGGTCAGCGAAGGTTCATACAAAAAGGAGGCTGCAATGCGTGGCCCCTTAATTTTAGAATGTTTCAATTGCATCCACTCAAGGATTCAGGAAATTAACTTTCTAAATAATCGCACGCGACGGTGGTATTGGCACAGATTGCTAACAAAATTATTTTACACCTATCCTGGCCCTTTCCATATGGTCCCCGGTTGGTCGGAAATCTTATTGTTAAACGCTACTTTCGCCTCGACCAACCAGTGTGATCGGATACACGTATTTTTTCCGTTTTGCGCTGAAAAACGGGGAACTATGTTGCCCGTGCGTGGGCGTCGGCGAAAGCCCACGTAGAAGAGGTAAAGAAGCGTCCCCGCTCAATCCTGTCGCGTCGAACTTCTTCTTCCATTCTGCTCCTAAATCTGTAGCCGGTGCCATCAGGCCCTTGCATTCCGGAGAACTTCGAACGCTGAGGAACACGTCGTTGCTACTGTCGCGTTGCCCAGAAGAACCCTAAAATGTTAAATCGTTGCTTAAACCCATCACTAAAAATTCCTGTACCATTATTCAAAATATCGTTTACATTTTTTTATATGTTGGAATCTAATCAATTACTTAACATTGACGTATCGTATGAGGTATTATATCAATTAATCCATTTCATATCTATAAAATGACAAAAATCATACAGAATGGAATTATTCAAGCTAGGAAGAAATGTTTAATTTTCGATATTTTGTAATTGAAGATCTTGGTACAGACACCAGACAAGCTCATTTTCTAGTGAAATTATACTTGAAGTTTTACTTGATCCCCTATGCTCGTCCTTTGTATGAGCAACTGATTATCCAGATATCCGGGAGATTGCCAGGAGGATAAACATTTTATTGCATTCTCCTGTACCGAGTTTTATAAACGATGGAATAAGTTTTACAGCTTATTTTTGGTCACGTAAAGAAAACTTTTTGAATTTCTAAGGAGAATGGTTCTTCCATGATCTCGCACGTCTAGTTCTGACAAGTATGTTTGCATTTTCCGCTTTACACGAGATATGTATTGTACCTTGGCTTCGTAAAAGTCTAAACTGGAACCGTTCGTGTCGTTTTCCTCTTCAGCATAGCCTGGTTGAGCTCTGTTCGAGACGTGGGACGCTCCAGAGGAATGAGAAGAGGTGTGGGGCGAGGAATTTTCAGACAGGTCGTCCCTACAGCAGGCAGCCGTGCATACTCTTTGCTCTCTGCAATATTTCATACAAGTTACATTCGTCATTTGCTAGAAACTTCACCCTTCATCTAAGTTATTCAAACTTGGCCGTTACTTTTTAAACGAATGGCCATAAAAGGTGTTAGGTAGCGGGCCAAGTTTCAATAATTTAGCCCTCCATGTAACTCTTTAAAAATTAAATAGCGTTCTTTTAAACTAATTTTTACAAACGCTTTTTTCAGTATCGCAAGAGGTATTGCTAAGCTAACGAACTTGGCCGTATTTTGTTTGATCTCACAACTTTTTACGGCCATAGGTACTTGGCTCCTGTTTACAGGATGTTTTTGTTGGTACAATTTAAGATAAAATAAGTTTTTCATCAGCCGAAGGCAGAGAGTTAGGGTGCGTTTATACCGAGTTCGTCCGCGGACGTTTGCCGTAAATTTCGAGCGGGTGACAAGCTCGATATAAACGCACCCTTAATCGAGTAACTACCTTCTGACGGTGACCGAGTCCCGTCTCCTCGGCACTGGCGGCGGAAGACCAGCGGTCAAGCTTTTGGCGCTCTCGTAGCTCGCCTCGCTATTTCCGCTGCTTGTGTTACTGCCGTTGTTTCCCTCCCTCAGGAAGTAGTTCTTCGCCGAGAGCATAGCGAAGTGAAGGTTGTTCTTCAAATCGTCCGCCGCCGTTGACAAGTTTCCCGATATCTTCGGGGTGCGCCTCATCGGTCTCGGTGGTGGTACCGGTGATGGTGGATTGCTCGATGCTTCCGAGAGAGTTTCTGGCGTCGCCAACGGCGCTGTCCGAGATGCATCGTCCCAATCGCTTCGCCGGTTCGACCTTCGTACGAGAACAACATTCCAGATAAACTTCTCTCGCGACCAATTCTAAAAGGACAGTAGCTGAAGAGTAACATTCGACTTTCCCAAACGAGAAAACAATGCTGACAAAACAGAATGTTTCTCTTAGACTGCTTGGAATGTTTTTCTTCTACGTCCAAAAGGGTCAAAGTTGATCGCGTTCGTTCTTGAAGTACACGATAGGGAATAGCCGCAGGCCGCAGCAATTTCTCGATGTGTCCATAAGAAGCCCTCGTTGCAACGAATCAAATTAATCATTAATAACAAAGATCACTTTACAGAGGTGATTTTTATCCGCTCGGAGACTCGGCAAAAGCCGGAAAGCCGATTAGCACGGGCTCTCCGGTGTCGAGATGTTAAATCGGCGACCTCAGCGGATGATAGTCGTTAGTAATTGACCTGACTTGAAAGTAATTGCTCCCTCACCCATAAGTCTTGGCAATTTCGAGGGGTTTCTATAGACACGTGGAAACAGCTGCAAGCTCTCAAGGAGCAGCGCGTCCTCCAAGAACGACGTTCCTTCAAGAATACCTCTCGGTTCCTCGGAAACTTTAGTGCGATGTTCGCCTATGTGCGCGGCTGTTAAAGCGGTGATTACTGCGAGTCGTGAAACAAGCGGATGGGAACGAGAGCGTGACACAATTCCGATGGGATTATCGAATGAACGAGATCCTGAGGTAACAACGAATACGCGTAAGAATCAACGGTCTGAAATTTTGCTCGGTCTCGCCGAGAGTGGCCGTCGAGGGATCGCCTGATCACGGTTGATCCCAGAGATCGTTCGAGACTCGAACGTTGTCTCTCTCTTTCTCTGTCTCCGCTCCTTATCAAAGTTAATCCTAGGGTATCCTCAGTGGCCAGACAGTTTCGATGGTCCCGTACATAAAAGTGCTATTCTTACAGTTTGCATTCCTCGGCTCTGGGCGTGTTGAGCAACTCGCTGGCCAGGCTGACGTACTCCCATGGGATCCCTCTTGAATCGACGCTGAGCTCCCGGCCAGCCTGAGGGAACTCCGAAGGACTCTGCAAGGACGTGAAACTGGTCTCCAGGCAGAGTCTGTGCGGTGGTGTGCCAGCCAGGTTGCTCGGATGGGATTTCACCGGGCTGGACGAAGACAGCAACGCTCTCATTTCCTGTTCGATCTCCATCTCCTGGATCTCGACGACCTCGCGCGCCTCCGACGCCTCCGTCGACGATGCGTGACCGGAAGCCAGCCTCTGCGGCTTCGCCGGCCCCAACGTCGTTACAACCTGGTATATCCAGACGCGTGTTTCCATATAATCGTTTCACCCGAATAACCGCAGTTCATTAATTCCCGTTTCAATCACCGATTAATCGGCGCAAAACCGCGCTCGCCGATGTTATTCGAACTCTCTCCACGTTTCGCGCCGCTCTCTCTCTCTCTCTCTCTCTCTCTCTCTCTCTATTGTGGTTCCCGATTAGCGGATGATCGAATGATAGTTGCCAGTTTAGGAATATAAAGTAGTGTTACCGATGGAACTGATTTAGCGGGGCTCTTCTGTATCCGATCGTGCGGTTTGCTAATATCGATTGCTCGCTTTGTACCTCGGTGCTCGAGAATTACCGGCCGATTCAGAAATAATTGAATCCGGCGCTCGACACTAGGGCTTGCTTTCTGAAAAATTGTAGAGTGTACTTGCTACCCTGATCGAATTACTTCTTTCGAGCCTAGTAATAATCTTTCACACTGAATTTCGCTCTTGCACATGATACGATTACCACACTGCGGATCTAATGCATTTATGGCAAAGACGAACAAATCGAATGCAAAACTAAAATGACATTAGAAGAATGTAAAGTTGATTAAGATAATTTTCATTTTGCATAAAAATCCGCAGTCTACCAACCATTTTATGCTCTTTCATTTGCAATAATCATTCCCATGTGCAACGAAGCGGTCCATAGTCTGCTTTTCGAAAGATAACTGCAGTCTCAACACTTTACCTACCAGAAGCCCATTAGTAGGACCATCAATAATTGCGCTCTATCAAAAAGGAAGCTTAGAAATCTTTTACATTATTGTAGGGTGCCGTTTCCGAGCGTTACGACGCGACGATCGGCGTTGTTGATTGCGGTCTTCATATTTTCCAGATGCGATGTTGAATTATTATTCGAGTACGACACGTTAACAGAGAAAGACGTTTGTGACGTTCGTAAATCTCAGACGGTCTGATCCTACATTATAATGTCAAACGAATAAATTATTAGGTGACATTACATCATTATTTGATAGAGTTTCTAAATCAGTCAATTCTTCTGTATTCTATAAAATGCTAAGAATTCAAATGTCGTATGAGATAACAGGTTGAATGTTCATAAAAATGATGAAACAACAATGTGTCAATAGGAGCCCACTCGACACTTGCAAGTCTGAAGCACCGTGCGCGGTGGACAGCTATTTGGACTGGAGGTTTCTCTCGCGAAGCAGATAATAGACGTATAGATAAACGAAAAAGAGGCAGAGCAATTTACGTACACTATCCCTCCCTATAATCGCGTTTTGCCGTCCTCGTTGTAATCGCGTCGGCATATTGTCTGTTCGGCGAACAATGGCCAGTCTTCGCGTCAGTTTCCCGATAGCGATAAAAAATATTGATCCCCGTAGGAAATTCTGTCTTGAGAGGAGAAAAAGAGGGACGTCAGGTGCTGACAACTCTCTATAATTACGTTACCGGCCTCCCTGGACGCGCGTCTATAGAGAGGGAAACACGATGTATGTACAGCGCGAGCGTGCACGGAAAAATTCAATTTTCCTCGAATCATTTCAAACTATAATTCAGTCGACGTTTCAAGACCACTTTTCAAGACGTTGAATCACGTTGGACGTAGGATGCATGCTGGAGGTAGTTCCCTGGTGGCCTTGAACGATCGATTCATTTTGTTCGGGCGGCTGGAACGAGCGAAAGTTTCCCGAAATTCGTGGGAACTGGGACGCGAAAAGAAAAGCGGTATGCGTTGATCTCCAGTTTCTTTCTCAAAGAATAATCGCGGGACAATTGCGGTGAAAAGGACCACTGTTTTCGGTAATGAGGCGCGAGCGCGCGCGCGCGCCGATTCCCATTCTTCGCGTCTTGCACGAAGCAATTTCGTTGAGAGCCGAATTAGAATTTCGCGGTCGCCGCGCGGCTGCAGCTTTTTCGTTAATAGGAACCAGGACGCGTTAACCGATCCAACGATCATACATTTTTAATCTCCATTATGCGACGCGGATGTTCGCCCGGCAAACGTTCGTTAAATATTTAACGCTGATCGTGGACTGTCCCTGGACGCGGGCGGCTCGTTTAAATTCGCCCGAAAGTAGCGTGTAATGCTGTTCGGTCGCGCAACGAAGTCTCCAAAACGGATTATTGTAATTCGCGCGGAACAGGAGAACCTCGAACCGCCATTTTACACTACAAAGCAGAACGACTAATACGCTTGAGCTGATTTCCCCTGTAAAATTCGCTCTTTTTGCAATTTTACGGGATGAAAGGATTACGTACTGGACGTTGATAACTAATTTTACCTTTGCTGAAAGTCGGTTGGGGGAAGGAGTGTGCAGAATATTAACCTGTTAACTGATTTTTCGACCGTGGAAGCCACCGGAAAGAATAAAGAACACGATCGAACAAAACTGCCATAAATAGACCGCAAATTTTTATGCGAAATCAGAATTTTACCAAATAAAAATGTATGCCATCGATAAATTGGAATATGATTGCATGAAATTCGCGGTCTAGTTACAAATAATACGCTACGTTAAGTGAGACTATCCTCGAAGCAAGTAATAACAGAACAGAAAATTAGCGTCTTCCTCGGTTAACATGTTAATGGCAGAAACCTAAATCGCATCCGGCAAGAATCATTGCAGAATGGCGCGACTATAGAACGAAATGTAGAATGATGCGAGGTGCACATGCATGATCGACTGTGAATACCATTCCCTAATCCAGTGATGAGTAACCTGTGACCTGATCGATATTTCATAATCAAATTGCTTCATCCAGGGATGAAGAACTCTTCAATCAGACTCTGTTCAAGGTTTTCATCAAGTCTTGCCCTAATTCGAACTCGTCGGAAGATTGCTCGTCACTGCTTTAATGGACGATCTGTATCTAATCATATAGACGCCAATCTACGAATTGGATCGTTAGAAAAATCGTCATAGCGTCCTCTCGGACGGTGTCATACAAAACTAATCTCTACGTTGTTGTCCAGGTTGTGATACATACTTCCCTCGAAAGTTCGGGTTCGTTTCGAGCGGACGTTGGTGGAATGGAAGTGATCGATACCACTAAATACCGTGATCGTGGGTGCGTTAGATCGAATGCAAACGAAGGTGGCGAAAATGGGCTGCAATGGTGACGATGACAGAAATGATTTATCTTTCGGAGTTCGCCGGTCGCTGTAGACTCGTCCTTAACGAACCTAATGAATTACAACGTTGTTCCATCCAGTTAGAGCATTAAGTCTGTGTCGCTGATATTGATCTTTCATGTTGCTCTTGAAACTGCAAGGTGTTTCCTGTTGGCGCGTTTGCATTTGGATAGTTGTGGACTCGAGAAGAGCGTAGAAAATTGGAGACATGAAAATATCTATTGAAAGTGTAATATTAGTGATACGAATGAAGATTGCACCGACTGCTTAATTGATTGGAATTTTTCTTGCAATGCGCGTATTATTAAGCATCTTGTATAAACAGAATTAATGACAGGACTCGAACCAGTTTGTTGGAAAAGCTCTCAATGAAATAATTTCCAGAAGGGAGACTCGTCTTCAGCGACCTCGCACCAGCGATATTGTTCTTTTCAAGCTCCTCTCTCCACTTTACCGTTCGAACGAAGTTTAATTCAAGCGTTCTTTTTAGCGAGATGTCTACTGAATTAACATCTACGAAGCATTTCTCCGGCAAGAGACGTTTCGAAGTGCATTCAAAGAGACAGGTAATCGAAGACGCATAACCATTCACCGTTCTCTTCAATTTTTCTTCGACATACTTCCTTTAATGGTATGCAGCATTAATTGAAGTATTCATTTTCACGGAATAAAATTTTATTTCATCTACTTGAATTATTTGCACGACTGTTCTGCAACGATTACACGGCACTGTAATGTACATACAACGGTGGACCCGGAAAAGAGAAACGGAAGGCATTTATCACTCTACCTAACGTTATTACCCTTGGACCGCAAGAGGGTCCGTCCCAGTGTTTTAACCCTTCAACTGCGAAAAGCGTTTACAAATGTTGTAATTACGCTGATCCATTTATGCACGCGACTAGCGTAAACTGCATTTCATTCAATGCTAATTTCAGCATTTAGTAGATTTAGTGCGGAATGATAAGTTTTGCATAGTCAAATAGGTGAAACAATTGCCTTTATTTTTGGTTCAATTCATGTGTTATACACGTTCTTCGACTACCTGTCTTCTTCTTATTTTAGTAAATAAATGCTTTGGTTTAATTCGAGGTCGCTATAACTAATTTTTATTTTTCTTAACAACCTGCAACAGATGTTAGCCAGAGGTGTATAACTTCGTAGATGTCTTAATAACTTCTTCCAATCCATGAATTACTTACATACATTATAGAAAATGTCTAAACACTTCTAGACCGATTTTCACAATTTTATTCTTCACAGAATTAATTGTACTCGTAAAGAATGCAATGAAGAGTACACACGACGATGAAGTAGCTCTTCATGCACAGATAAACGTGTAGATTCGTTTACCTTGCATGAAAGAATTCAATCCTTTGCATCCTGCACGAGCGTAAAGAATTCCGTGGCAAGTCGAACTGAGAGGATCAGTGATAAAATGCTGATTTACCATGTTTTTGTAGTTAATGGAAAACAATAGCGCTGGTGCACGCGTAAACTCGTGTAGAGAAGACACCGAGCGAAGCCTAAAGACGTCTTATGTACCTTGTGTCGTGGCGAGAAGAGTGTGTGGTGGCATTGAGGTCGGCGTCGCGGCTATGCAAGGTGGCCAGTGTACTTTGGTGATGGAGTACGACGTGTCGTTGATCGGGCCTCCGTTGGGTCCCTGGGTCCGTTGCAACTGCAACTGTTGCATGCGTTGCTGCACCGGCCTCCGTGGCGCCCCGATCTCTGCACGCTGACACCTAATCCACACCACACACCCTCAGCCACACATCCTCTCGTAAGGCTCGTTGGTTTAGCCACGATTCGAAGGATCATCGTTCGCCAGCTCTTATGCACTTCGTTACTTCATTCGAACGTGTACTTCGCGGGTGCACTGGCTGGCACGATCGTTTTCCCTCATTTGTACTGCCTCCATTTTCTAGGGATGGGCGGTTTTGATGACTCGGGTCGGATCACAACCCGAAAATCTATGACTAGACTGCGGATCTTTATGCATTTATATGAAAATTGAGTAGATGAAGGTCAAAATTGTGGGGAAGTTTCGTTCCGATTGGTCCATCCATCTCGCCGTAATCGATAAACATACATAGAAAAAAAGCGAAAAAAAAGAGGCACATACAGATCGAATTGAGTAACCTTCTCCTTTTTCGAAGTCGGTTAAAAATAGCTACATGCGCAGTTGTATGCTTCCGAATAATGCAAATTACTATTTAATTATTGAATTAATTAAAAATAGGTCTTTTGGAGGCCGTTGTGGTCTAGATTGATCTTCTATTTAGCACTTTTGACTACTGAAAAACCCCATCTTTGCATTATCGAAAAATAAGAAGGAGCATCCCGCACCATTGGCATCCTAGAAACGAGTGTTTGGCTTTTGTTTCTTGCAATCGATGCAAACCATTTTTATTTGGCACAAAGATCCGCAGTGTATCTACGATATTCGGGTCCCCAAACAATATAAATTTTTGGATTCCAACCTGAACTCGAATTTCCGGGTACACCCGTCCACCCCTATCATTTTCTTTCCTTTGCATAGACATGCTGCATGGTGCAGAGAAAGTTCTTATCGGTCTGGAGATCTGTCTTTTATTTTTTCAGGAATGTATTCTTCACGCACTGTTCAACGCAAGAACCTTTCACTTGTTTCTGAACTTTATGGAAAGTGATCTTTCGCTAGGGTCATCGCAATACTTCATAGAAAATAGAGGCGACCCTGACATTTTGAAAGATTCTCTGGGAGAAAAACATGTTTCTCAATTTTTGTATAAATTCTTCCAGACCATTAAAAACAATGGAGACATTGCAGTCTGCGAAAATTATCGAGCCAACCTGTGTACGCTATTAACCCTTCAACAGCAAACACCGGGTCATTCGACACTCAAGAATCAATTCGAATCTCTTTTGTTCATTTACAAACACGTTTCCTGTGTTCTCTGAAATGATTACGAAACAAACAAGAAATAAATAGGACTAACATTCCCATGCAGTTGCGCAATGCACATTACAAGAGTTAAAGTCCACTATGGGTCGAAACTGACCCGGCGTTCACTTTGCATGCAGCTGTCTCGCTGTCCGTCTTCCGTGGGTTAATACCTAGTCTAATAGAGAGCTCGTTAACGACAAATTGGATTGCAACGTACGAAATAAGCGGGCCGAGATGATGGAATATGTCTCGTCACCTTTTTATTCTCCCTCGTTAAAAACAAATGAGTTTCCCCACAAATTGTATTGCCGGCACGTTCTACTTTGATACCTGCACAATTTCCGAAAAACTGTTGTGTTTCTCAACACTAAACCTACCACCGCCAGTCAAATGACTGGTTGTATAGATTTTGATTTTACAATTATTGAAATTATAAAGGTGTTCTCATGGGAATTGAAGGAATACATTTTTCTATATTCCAGTATTACATTATAACAAAATCTAAATAAAAATCTTGTCATTTTTATATTTCACATCAGTTACTTTTGACGATCGGTAGGTTCAGTGTTAGAAATTGATTTTACAATGTGAAAGAAATATCTCTATCAAATTGACTCCTTATTTCGTAGATCGCGACCCAATCTATTGATCTAAGCTACAAGATAGGCAAAAGAGGGTCAAATACAGCAGTCAGACGGAAATTGAAATTTCGGACTCCTGTGGAGTTGAAGCGATCTATCGATGAATTTACCGGAGTATAATGATTCAACTGTTCCTTTCGGAGTCCGGTGACCGGTGTCAGTTAAAACACAGCTACAAACTGTGTTCGAACAGCTTTCTATGGTTTCGCAAATTAGTTCCCGTGCCGGAGTGCATTCAGTCGTAACAGTCCTACAGTCGAATTTTCCAACTAGATACCGGGCTACCCTAATCGCGAAGGGTGCAAGAACTTCGACGTTTCACTCTCATGCAAAGCGGAAGCACACGAACAGCCATTTTCTCGGGACGCACTCGGCGTCGACACACTAGCGTGATCTAAAAACAGCGAAATCAAGATAAAGATCGACGAGAAGCTGAAATCAATTAAAATCATCGCTGAAATCATAATACAAATGTAAGCTGCAATATACAATTCATTGTTGCATCTATTTACTACAGTGTTCCCTCTCGATAGACGACAACATTAAACAGATTTATGAGTGGACAGCGAATTTTATGCATTTATGACGAAAATCAGAAGATGTAACTTAAAACAGCAACAACATTAGTAGAATTTAAAAATGCTGTTATATTATTCTCAACCTGTTAAATATTTGGTTGGAAGGAAATTTCGCTTGTAAATCGAAAACGCATGTTGCTAGTGAGTGATTGGGAAACAGGAATTGACAGTTTATCTGAAAGATGGCAACAAGTTGTTAGAAATAATGGAAATTATATCATTGAACAATATTAAACATATATTTTTATGAATTGATTAAAATGTCTTCTTTAAACTACGACAGAACTTTCCCTCCAACCTAATATTTTGGAGAAGAAAATAAATTTGTATGTCACTCCAGTTTGTTGGAATTTCGGTGGCAAAATTTTCTTTTGCATGAAGATCCGCTGTTTAATAATAATTATTTTCTACATTAATTCTAAGAAACAGTAACGAATATACAGGGTATTCATTTGAAAACTTTCCAGCCGAATATCTTTCATGCTTTTCGAGACATTCGGCTGGAAAGTTTTCAAATGAGCACCCTGTATAAATCCACAGTCTGGAGATCAGAATGCAGATTAATTAGGCAAGTTTGTATGGTTCATGAAAAAATGGTTTAAGAACGACTAAAGAGAGGGAGTGTTTTATACAGGATGTTTTTAAGCGTGTTCTATGAGTGATAAAAAACCACGTGCCACAGGGATGAAAAATACAAAGAGGAGCATAATCAGAGGCTCTTTGAGGTTGTTACATCCTTATTGGATGAAGTCTTTACAGCAATCTTCGCAGATACCATCGCATTAAACGGAAGCCGGAAATGCGCGGACACTGGAGACAAAGCGAGATTTTATTACTCTGTTATTGTAGCTTCTGGCGGGTTACAAATGGAACGAGAATGTCATTAAACTTTATTAAACCGTTTATTATACCGTGTTCTCTGATAACTCGGCTGGTAAGTAGCGCGAAGTTTACCGTTTCGTTGTAGTGTAATTAAAGGCGTTCGGAATGTATTTTTCCTCCTGTGGCTTTTTTTAACAACGCGTTTACGATTCCAAGTTCGTTGATACGTTCTTTGAAAATGTTTTCGCACATAGAACAATTGGACGGGGTGTACGTCGACGCTTGAACGCCCTGTATAGAGAACATAAAATGCGAAAGCGACGAGTAACAACAATGAAACGTAAACGTGAATGCCTCAAAAGCGTGGAGTTAGGAAGCGAAATCTTACGAAATAAATAACAACGTTCATCATGGTACAAAGTATATTGATCAAAGTAGCGTACATCGCAAATTATACAGAATCGAGTAGTCACGGGTGCAATCAAAACGACCACTAGTTAATTAACAAGATTCGAAACGTGTGTATATATGTATACGTGTATATAACTACATGTATACACTACCGGCCAAAAGTTTGGAATCACTTGCTGACTTTTGTAAATTTTGTATATTAACTAGTTGAATGATATTTCTAAACAGATTTCAGCATTTTGTTATGTCCATAATGCTCTTGTACAGTTTAGGGTGAAGTGCCCAAATATGGTATAGTCGCCTATTATGGCACTACCTTATATCCTGTAAAGGAGAAGTCGCATTCTAGTGAGGAAATCCTCAAACAATAGTTTACCATGATTACTCCATATTGCACCGTAACTATAGATTTTAGTATCGATCCTCGGCCAGTTGTGTCTCCACGTGTTGAATATTTTTGTTCCAAACTTTTGCCCGGCAGTGCGTGTTGCAATTCCTCGCAGGAGTTACAATTACAAGACATTAAGAGAACCTTGTTTATTGCTCGATTACACCCGGTAATTAAACAAATTCTCGGCTATTAATTAGCACACAGGTACAAGATCGTGTTTCAGTCGTTTTGGATGCAGTCAATTCGTGTGGAAATAAAAACGAGAGCCCTCGAGATGATAACATATAATAAACAAAAGGGTAAACTTTACTTTACCGGGCTCAAAATTAGTACCCTTCTTCTACGAATTATGATGAAATTACGATTTAGAGCAGCAAAAAAAAAAGAAAAAACAGAACAAAACGATCGAACATAAAAGAATACGTAGTAGGTATACCGATTACGTGAAAGAGCTACGTACACGATTAATTGTATCTGCGACAACGTTACGACAAGAATTCATGCAGTGTCGAGTAGCATGCGTGTCGATCGACCTAAATCTGAGTAATAAATAATACACAATAGAAAACGATGCTCGGTAAACAAGATCGCCGTAGAAATATTATTGCGTTAATGGAGCGTTGTTGCGTTTGCTAAGAGAAAACATAAGGAGCGCTATCTACATGATTTAAAACTAAAATCAAAACGCTAACGACAATTAAAAATGTAAAACACTACGCTAGTCAACAGTTACGTCTACAACTATCTCGGACTACGGTTACAATAAATAATCTTGTACAAAAACTTGACGGAAATAATAGATAAAACGAAATATGCTCTGTCCTAAAATACGTAGGACGTCGTTATCTTTCCAGTCACAAAAACTTCTCGAGAATAGTAGACTGCGGATGCGTATGTAAATTGACAGGTATTAGAAAATTCTTTAGCATAATTGGTTTCCGAAGAGATAATTATATAGATTGGAGGCTATCTCGCGGATTTCAATGAGCTTGAAGTATGTTGTCAATGACCTGGAGACTGAAAAATGTCTTGATTATGTCATATCGGTTTCTTTCAAGAGAGTTTTTACGAGACACAGGTTTTTCATGAAATTCTCCACAAATATACATAGTAGAAAAGTACAATATTAGAAATGTAGTCCAAAGAGAAGCTCGCTGCAACACGATTTCGTTAAAAACATATATTTCTATATACCCTTTGAACTAAATCCAAGGTTAAATAAAAGTTGTCAGTGCACTGACCTTTGCGATTAATTCCGAGGTCGCTAAATTCAAGAATCTCGCGGCTTCTAATCCAATTGCTCGTTCGAATGAAGAGAAAGAGCACGCGCGATTTATGCTCGTAGTTCATTGGCCCCGTTTGCCACTTTGTTCACGGCGAACGCATCGATATCCGCAGTCTACCGTTTGAAAAAGACTGGTTCGGAAGGGTCTGCCGATCAACAATGAGCGAGGACGTCGCGTCAACGGGCTCCAGATTGCGTATCCTTTCGCTCGTGTACCTCGACGTCGACGACAATGGTCTCGCCGGTCGTTTCCGTGACATTGATCGTGGCGATTTGAACTTGCGTACTATCGCGCTCGCGATCGTTCGCGTGTCCGCTAACCAGCACCCGGTTTCCGGGTAGCTTCTGAGCATCCCTCGGGACGTCCGGGTAGTCGGTCGTCTCTTCCAACAGCTCGTAATTACCGGGCCTTACCGAGGACATCCGGCTAACCGGTGTCTGCGACCTCTTTATCTGTCCGAATATCGAGTCGGCCTGGCTTACCTTGTTCAATGCTTTCAGCATGTTGTCCGGCATGTGGTCCTGTATCATCACCGGGCTGATCAACACCTCGTCGAAGTCGCATGGTCCGGCCCACAGAGCCTGGTACACCGGTTCTCGTTTCTTCAACACCTGTCTGCAATCCAACGAGAGGATCAGATGCAACATCGAAGAGTAGACTCGCTTCGCAATTGTCTTCTTCATTGGATCGACACACTTAGCAGTATCTGGGAACCAAGCTGGATAAATTACTGTTCCTTTATAGTTTTTAACCCTGTATTTAATTTTGGCAATGTCAAGTTCAAGTCTGATTTTTATGTATTTCTGATCGGATAACCTGGAAATGTTGCTTCTGATCTGTATCTAATTTCATAGTCTGACGTCTTTAGAATGACGTCTTTCCTTTGTGAAAATACTGCTACGTGCGACGGTTGCCGTCTTCTACGAGCAACTATACTATACGCTGGGAGCATGCAGTCGAAGGCATTCGCGGAACCAGAAGTTGGGAAACTCGATTTTCTATGCTATGCACCCGGAAATTGCCGCGACTACTCAACCGCTCAAACATGCTTGATCGTTTGTCGCCAACGAAGCATGACTTCGGTTTTATTTAGCAACAATATTGCGAGTTGCTGCTCACGGACCTTCTATTTATTCAACGTTGTAAGAAGGAATCGTATATTTACAATGATCTCGCTGTTGTTGCAGCGATCAAATACTTTTGAGCGATCGTCAATTTGTATTCGACTAATGCAAAGCGGAAGGGTGTTGATATTTCGATATTGTTGATCTAGATAAATTCTCTACGAACTCTTTGTATGTGTCAGGGAATCTCTGTAAATAATGAAAAAAGGATGATCGTGCCGGTGAGAATCCTGCAAACTATACATCATCCCCTGTAAATTAAACACACTTCCGAACATTTCGAAATATGTAGTTCGATCGATCAATCTACGAAAATGATTCCGTGCAGAAAACACCAAACTCTACGTATCGTATTGGACTAAATGTAATCTTCTCTATGTAGACTCGTTCATGCACGTTCCGTTGATCGGTGAATCAACCGATCGTCGAAAATTCTGAATAACGTTTCTCCGTTGTTGTGCATCTCGTGCATCTTCAAGAATCATCCGCTCGAAGATTTCGATTATGGAATCCGAACGAGCGGTTGCTTCATCGACCAGCCGAAGGAAGAGAGACACCATTGCGGGAGCAACGTCGCACAGTGGGGTATTTGGCCCGAAAAAGTGGAAAAAATTCGGTTTCTAAATTTTTGCGTATGGCATAAAATTTTTGTTGTTCGTTGTAGTTAAAGGTCTGAAGAATAAGGCTGCAATATTATTTTTTCTATTTGTACACCCGTGAAGTAGTAAACTTCATCGAAAGTCGAGAGATTTTAAGGCGCGCTTGGCGTTCTTAAACAGTCTCTAAGACAGCGTCTGTTCATTGGCGATTTTGAAGTGTTTGAAGGAAAATTCTGTAAATTCTTGTATTACAAAAGTTGTTCAGGTAGGTATACAGAGCACTTTTGCATAGATTTTATTTTGTTATCATCTAAATTAGTATAGTTATTAATATTTGAATATTACCAATCATTCTGTAAGTTTCGTAAAAATTACAAAACTTCATTGACAATTTTGTTATAGTATAAAGCGTTATTAAGTGCTCTTTTTGGTGTCATTACATTCGGTAAAGATTCGTGATTAAAAGCCCACAAAGTTTCATTCCGCATATGTCCGCCTTCAAATTTTATAGCCTATTTAGTATGAAGCGTTTAACACCGTTTCGCGTACGCCTGCATGTTCGGCTACGCTTGCTACGGCTGCGTGAGGCTCTACAGCTTCTTCTGCGGAACTGTTTATATTACTGGCACTTGGTTGTATATAAGAGGTTCCAGATAAGCATTCGACTAAGGTTTTTCTTTCTTCTGCATTCAGTTTTCCTTCTGCATTCAGTTGAAGAACTGCCAGCAGGGAGATCAGAGCGATTTATTAAGTGCGTTTTTTAGTTTCTTAAGTGTTACATTTTAGTTCTTATTCATTTTATGTGTTCGTTTACATTTTCTATCGTATTATTAGTTTAACGTATATTTAAATACTGTTTTATGTGCGTTTTATTGGTCAAGTTTACATGATTCTTGGTAAGTATTATTTAAAATATTTGTTGCATCACTCAAATATTGTCTACATGTACTATTTTGATCTGAACTATTTAATGAGAATACATATATTATATATAGATATTTAAAAAATGTCTGATAAAGAAATTTCTGATGTATTTTCTGATGAAAGTTAATGGTAATAATTTAAAATTTTCTTATAATATGTATATTTATTTACTAAAAAGTTTCGAGATTCACATATTTTGCATAAAGTAATAATTTACTTCATTTCAATATAATTTATGTGAAAAATAATTCTTTTCATCCTTTCGGTGCAAATATTCTACTATCGCCACGGTTTTTCATGGGTTCTCGATAATCTGAGGAAAAAATGTTTCGAACAAAAGAGGAACAGTATACAAACGTCTACAAATTTCAATATATAAAAGTTAAAAAAAAATTTTTTTTTCAAAAAATTGAGGTAAATTTGATTTTTTAAAAGCTGAAATGTATTTTGGATTTCATAATGTTGTAGCTGATCTGAAGACGAATCCAACGATATATAATATTATAACCTTGAGACTATAAATAACGCTACAATAGTTTTTTCCACTTTTTCAGGCCAAATACCCCACTGTGCGTCGTCTGGGACGAGATAGACGGTGTGCGTCAGACTTGTCAGGGAAAAGAAGTGAAGAAGTACAAGTCCAGGGTAGGCATGCGGGCTCAGATCCTCAAGATGCAATTACCCAGAGCAGCCCTGAAAACGCAAACTTTTCGAATAAACGTACCTCCAGCGGCTTTCATACTTCTGCCTAGAAATGGAAAAGATCGCTCGATTAAAAAAGTCGATTCGGCGAGAGATCGGTTCTTCGATCCTAGAGATAGACTAGATACAATAGGCTCGATTCACGAAATTTCTTCGCGAACGATTCTATAGGAAGCAATCGAGGCTTGGACTGCAAATGTTTGAACTTACTCTCCCTTGTTCGGGTGATGTCGTACAACGTGTATGATTCGACCAGGTGGGTACAGAGGTCGGTGCAATGTCAACGCAATACTGGAGTCGCTCGGCACAACGGTCTGCGAGCGGGCCAGATCCTTGTCCCTCTGATACTCGCTGATGCATCCGCCAGCCTCTAAATTTGCGGCTGAGGTGGGGGTGGAACCGCAACCGCAACATATCACCGAGCACGCTATCGTTTTCCACTGTAACGAATGCCCCGCGATTGATACACCGGTTTATCATCGGCCCCCAGTTTCTGGCGCATGGTCGCAATCTACGGTCGCATAGTTGCCTCGAAATTTTAATAGTTGACCATACTCCACTCACCCTATCAGGTTCAACGGTCTAGGGTAAAGGTACCAGTTACGACAAACTCTTTAGCAATTAATCATTTCCGGAGAACTTCATTGAGAACATTTATAACATGTTTTCGCAAATAGTTAATCATTTCTTTTTAGAAATTAATAAGAATAAAGCTATTTTGGAAAACAAGATTGACGTTTTAAGAAAATAGTTCTTACTAGTATAATTTTACGCAACGAAGATATTCAGATATCTGAATTTGCTCTTTTGAGAAACCTTAAGCTCGACGTCTTTAACAAGCAAACTGAAAGTAAACGTATAAATGCAATCCATTTCAGATGACTCGATGTGTACTTCTGAAAATGTTCGTTAAAAACGTTCCACGTTCGCGAAGTAATTAAACTTTCCATCTGTCGCGAGAGGTAATTTAAACTTCGCGTCTTCCCAGTGAAACTAATGGACACTGGTAGTAGTGGATTGGTTTTAGACTCGTGTATCAATTATTGGGAGTATAAAAGTGTGCTCGACCGGTCTTATTAAAACCAATTAATGTATTTACGTGTTCTGCGATGAAAGTCGTTTGATGGTTTAGTACATGCATTTTTGTGAAGAAGATTAATATACAGGGTGATTCTGAGTACAGGATTGTCCCAGTTCCTAGAACCACCCTGTATATACGCGGAGTCTGTGATAAAGTAAATGCATTTTTGCGATTCGGATAATAATTTCGGGCAATAAACCGGGTTCTATGGCGCTCCAGTTTTTCACATTCGAGAAATACGTACCTTGGGGTCGACGCTCCTCTTTATGGCATTGATAAGATCGGCCCTCAAGCTTTCCATTTGCCGGAGCCCTATCCTAGGCACGACGTCTTTTCCAACCACCACGGATGTAATAAATTCCTGCGTGTATTGCTGCGCGGGCATGCTCAACAGACCACCAGGCGGAGCAAACGAAAAGCACACCAGGTCCGGGTAGTCCTGTTTGAGTAGTATCGCAAGGATAGCCGCCGTGCCAGCTCCTAAGGAATGGCCAACTAATGCCAGACCGAATTGATCCGTGCCCCTCGAGGGATCCTGAAACAGAAATTCGAACGATTCGAACGAGACCAGGCAACAATGTGACAACTTTTATGCGGTTCCAGCATGATACAACACTAAAAGAATATAATTTTTTCTTTAACTTATTAATATTCACTTGTATTCTTATTGTACACTCCCGCTCATAAGTCTTAGTGATCGCTGTGATCATTAGACTGCTGATCTACATATATGCATTTATAGCAAAATTGAGTATAGATGAAATTCAAAATTGTTGAAAAATTTTAAAAGTTGAAAATGTCAATATACGATTTCTCCTCTATTAAAACCATCAAGGGAAGAAATAACATTCAATTTAATTTCCATTTCTTGCAATCGATGCAGTCAATTTTCATTTTCATTAGTGGTTGAACTACAGTGGAGTTTAACTTTAGTATTTAATTATGCTCGATTTTCTATTACGTTTCCCTTTAGATGGAAATATTCTTTCTTTGAGCATTTTTCCACCGTAATTTTAAACTGCTTTACAATAAGATCGATTTTTAAATGACAAAGACGTTGTATGCACACTTTATCTCTTCAGCTTTATAAATATACCTCCGAGGAGTACGCAATTAAGGCTGTGCATATAAATAAGTATAAATATGGTGTTCTCTGTTTGGAGTCACACTTTGGCTATTCATAATCACGCTGGCGGTAAACTCGTTTTGGTCGCGTCAACAGCGAGGAATGGAGACGTTAACGAACAAGTTAGAGCGATCAAAGTGAGCAAACGTTTGCTCGTAAGTTGGTCCCACTCATTTCTGGACTTTGATAAGAAAGAAGCTTCGTGGATTATGATAAACCATAATTTCCATTCCCAAGCGATATTGTACAAGATCCCACAAAACTCTCCCAAGAGAAAATCCATTTCAACGCTAAATTACTTCGCTACTTTCCTTTCATCTTCATCAAGCGAGACACAATTAATCCTACGGTTACTCAAAAAATGTTTGAACAGTAAATTTCCAATTTTTGATGAATTGTCAATATTGAGACTGGTATTCTTTTCTTCCAAGGTATTTTTGCGTGATGTCTAAACATTTTCCTCGGAAATGCTACATGTTGAAAGATGCTGAATCCGCCATAGACTGGAAGATTGAACCCTTATACCGATCCCCTAAAACGTCGAATACCTTCGCAGCCACTCCGCGCAGAGGAAAAAACGTAAACCCCGGGTCAATTAACGGACAGCAGAGAATAAGAATTTAGGGGGCATTTAGTGCCAAGTAAACCGACCATTTCCGCAAACCGTGAATGGTAGTGGCAGGCGTTTCGAAGGTCGATAAGCTTTTCGAGTCGATAAACATTCTCTCTAGTGTGTCCTGTATGTAGGGCATCTTACGCGAGCACGCTAACAGTCGTAAATATGAAACAGCTCGGGAATTCACACGATAAACTTAGCATCTACTTTATGAGATGATGTAGGGGAAGTTTTTCGAACGCAATCTCGCTCGGGGGAGAGAGGACGACACCGTTTTATTTTCCTGGCCATATCTGTTTCTCAGACCGAACGGGTCACGAGTAACACAGAAAATGTTATCAAAAAGATTGTCTGCATTAATTACAAGATACAGGAGCTACAGTGCTGTGAATAATTATAAACTCAACCATATTTTTATGTTTTTTCTCTTTCATACTAACGTTGTTTTTTCAGAATGCATGATTTAACATAATTCAACTCAGTTTTATACATAATTGCATATCCATTTAAAATATACCCAGCTCAGAATCCAAAATTATATCGTGTCCCAATAGTTTCACAAGCAATGTAAATAGTTTAAATTCTCTAAATGTTTATCTACTGATTATTGCGATACATGCATAGAAAAGCACAGAGCAAATTTCCCGGAGGATCCAACATTTCTTAAGCAATATTTGGCAAGTGTCCTCTAAGCGTAATTATTCCGTTTAACGAGTCAACGGGCGCAGGTCGCGATTTGCATTTAAAGCGGCTCAGAAGAGAAACGATACCTTGGCCAAAGCACGGGATATAATTTCCTCCTCGAGCAGCTTTTTACGGATATATTCGGCGGCTTGGACCATCCCCTTGTGCCCGAGCCAGTCCTCCCTCGGCGGTGACAATGGTAACACTTCACCCTCGGCGTTCAAGTCCGTTAGCACGTCCTTCATGCTGAGTGTGCCCCGTATGCTCACGACAACCTGGAAAACAGGAAAAAGAGACCGGAGGGAACACGAGATTGGTAATTAAACATTCCGGCTCCGGGGGCGGGATGAAAGCGATCGTTACGAGTGCGTTATTAGGCGGGGGCTGATTTCTCGCGGCCGAGCGGCTTTAATGATCGCAAGAGAACCGCGCTCGTTAAGATCACTCTATGCGCGCAGCTGCACACGCGAAGCTTTCATAATCTAACTCCGACAAAAAAATTGCTCCGTCGAACGAATCCAACTGTTGCGGTTCGAAATATTCCTCTAGTATTTATTAATGTAAATTTCATTCGTTATGACACGAATTTCGGTCTTGTTCGGGAAAGATCGATTCACATAAAGAGCTACATATTAATTAGTTTCCAGCGTAATGTCCATTGTTCTGGTACACGCATTCAGCGTAGCTCTGCCTCCAATTTGTCTCGAATAACATCATCATTTGCGATATCGATTTTCCCTCACGCAGTCCATCGTTAAAATTTCCCCAGCTTCCGTTGCAGATTTCTCCATCCGACACTCAAATAAAATACACTGCCTCGATTTTCCCAAGTAAATCGTTTTTCTATCAGCTTCGTTCCGCGTTCTCTCGATCTTCGAAACAAATATGCGCGAACGTAATGCAGAATTTCGCGACAGGTCATGCTGCTAAGGTTTCAGACAACGCAAGTGAAATTTTATTCCTGAGGTGACAGGTTTGGCAGATGGAACGTCTCGTAAAATAGCACTAAAGTTTTATTAAAATTTGCATTTCACTGCCTTGCGAGAACTTTCACGAGCTATAAATCCAGAAATATCTACGATCTAGCAATTACTCCAGGCCGTGACGCTTCGTTTCATCGGCACAAAAATGGCGGCACTTAGATTCCAGATCTTAATAGATTAAGCAGAAATTCGTACGACCTACTTCTGTAGATTTAAAATTCAAATGAACAATTAAACTGCAATATCTGCAGCTCTGTTCTGCAATATTTACGCACTTTGAAGCGTATTTTTATCGTCTAATTGAATTCATTATCGTCCAGTTTCCAGCAATAATCAAGTTTCCCGGGAACATTAAACACTTTGATCGGGGATATTCTCTTAACTTCGTTAGTTACTTGATAGATCGCAGCTATACTGGGTACTTTATGTTTTTGTAGTATCTACAGATGTTCGGAACATTATTTAGTTCGGTCGAACTCTTTGGAACTTTGGTAAAGTTTAATCTAACTTTTTAAGTTCTCTGCAGTCGAAGTAAATTTCCTTTTAAACTCGATAAACTAGATCTCGTTCTACGATAAAACGAAGCCAGTGTCACGCGGGACACGCGTAATCGGCGCTAATCAGCCCACATTCGGAACTTCCAATCATCTAAAAAATCATCTAAAATTATTTAACATATACTCTGTGTTTCACTTTAACCCCTTGCCTTAAACTCGTGATGAAGATTCTGAACAGAGTCCAATAAATATGCTATTCATTTCCTTTAAATCGAAATATGGTAAAATTCTATTTTGGTTTTGTTAATGTACAGCTGTTGGGGAACATATAGGCGTACAATAGATATGAAGTTTCTCCTTTTTTAGAAAATTAAGAATTACAAAAAAAGTTTTAATCACTGAAATCGTAAACTAAATCGTAAGGGAAGGGGTTAACATATCCTTTATGGAATATTAAAGCAGCATTTTGCATTGACTCATTAGCAGACTGAATTTTCTAAACCGTAACATCTCATTATATTTTTAGCAGCATCTATTAAAAACTGGTCGTGTTAAAATATTGAAAAGGCCGAAAACGAGAGCACCGCCTCTGGTATTTCATATTTGATACCGTGCCTGCACCTCCGAAAAGTTTCGCAGTTCAACTATGAACGGCAAAGCAACTTTAATGAGCATCGTCCAAAATCGCAACGGAATCGCGCACCACTACGCCAATGACTAAACGAATCCCGGAAAACGTGAGCAAAGTTAGAAAAGCAGCGGTGCAGTTACTGTTAACACGTTACTGTTAAAAATCGGACATTTCGTATGCAACGACCCAATATCGAATGAAAAATTCATGACAGAGTTTAACGATATCGATTGAATTCCCAATTAAACTGTCGGAACGGCCAACGACGATGAGCATAATCCGCTGTTTTCGATCGAGGCCGATCGAACGCGATTGCGGGGGATGGTCGTAGGATGCGTTCCGGCCTGGATGCACTTCCGGTTTGCTGCTCAGGGATAGTGCATGCGAATCGATAGGGGACAAACCTTTTTCCTGGTGTAATCAAGCGCGACGAAGAACGGCGTCTCGCCGACGTCGACGTGAAAAGTCGCGTAAATGACCTCCACCTCGGCGACGTCGACCATCTTTCGTAGAGCGGCGTAATTGCACTGGCAACAATTGTCCTCCACCACGGTTGCATCGTCCTGGTGGCCACCACAGGGGAAACAGCTGCATCGTATTCTACGGGACAAGATTCCTGAGCTGTTATCACGCGAACAATCCCTCGCCCCGGGAAATTCATCCGCTCGCACCAATCATTTCGAGCATCTCGAACATCCGCCTTCGAATCACGGATTCAACGCACTGTCCGTGGCTGTGAACAAGGCACAGAGGCAACGGGAGACACTACCTGTTCAGAATTCATCTCGATCGATAGCGAAATTTTCTCAATCTAATTACACTGTCCAACACCAAAAATGTTTCCAATATACTGTTGGGTGGATCTTATAGAGTTTTTCGCGCTGATCCCGAATCTGCCCTTAATTTTTGCTCCTAGACGCACAGTTTTTCAGAAACATGACTCTGAAAAAAAAAACGTCTCAGCCACGAGAACAAAACTCGTATCGGAAAAAGTAGAACAATTCTGCTTCCTGCACACTAATTTAGAATAAAGTACTACTATTTCGCATAATGTGTTCTAAAATATTTGATTTCCTCGCGAAGTTCGATAACCGATTACACTAAAAATACAGAAATCATTCAGAACCTACCAGTGAAAATGATAGATTGAACTGAAAAAGCATAAAACAGTATTATACTTATTATAAATACAACGTTAACTACGAGTACCCGAATATTGCAAACTGTCCGACTCGACCCGAGGCTCGGGTACCCGAAATTTCGGGCACACGCACACCCCTAATAATTTCATGACGTTGTGAATTCAATCAATTGATTTTGTATATTCATGTCGAACTCCATGTATTAATTGCATGTAGAATTTCATACACAAAATTTCACGTAGAACTGCATATAGATGCAGTAACATTGATTTCATATATGAATTTCATGTATGAATTTCACGTAGAACTTCATGCATGAATTTCATGTATGAACTTCGTATACAGGGTGTCCCAAAACTCCTTCGCTGCCCGGAAATGGGAGGTTCCTGAGGTCATTTGAAGCGACATTTGACATTTGACGCGAGTTGGCACAGTCGGCCAATAGACAATTGGCGCGCCGAGCCGACTGTGCCAACTCGCGTCTAGGTCGCGCTCTGATTGGTGTTTTTCGTTAATAACTCCTAAACAAAGCCGGGGATAACATTTTTGCAAAGGAAAATGTCGATCGCTTCAAATGATCTCAGGAACCTCCCATTTCCGGGAAGCGAAGGAGTTTTGGGACACCCTGTGGAACTATGAAGTTACATGAGTATTAATTTCATGTAGAATTCCAAGTATTATATTGGACGCAGCTCTTACATCATAAACCTGAGAAGAAGACAATGTTACGTGCAGAATCGTATCAATAATGTACAAAATAAATGATATCGCGCGGAGTTTCGTATCCGACAAAATCGAACACGAAAATTTATCGGGCACGCGTGCATCTGAATTCGTCTGACTAATGTGTCTGGCCATGACTCACTGTTTCTACTTGCGATGAACTATAGCCGGTGCCGCAGAGTAATTTTTCATTGGCTTAACGATGCTCTATCTCTATATAGTACTCATTTGCATAGAATTGACGAGGGAAAAATTTACTGTGCTTACTTTTCGGTCTGAAAGTGGAATAATCAAAATATTTTATAGAGATATTGTAAGAGTTATTTGAAATCGTCACGTGATTAATCACGAAAATTAATATTCCCCACCAGAAACCGTCACGTTAAACGATGAGAATCACATTGTTAGTAAATGTAACCCAAAACCACTTTTGTTAATCACAGACCAAATGCCGATATGTGCAATAAATATGTATACCAACAGTCCCGGGACGGCAAGAAAATGAATTCGTGATAGAAAGGGACTGAATAATATTCCGTAATAATTACTTGATTCGAGAGAAGCTTAATAATTTTTTAAAATAATCACTGGATTGCGGATGTAATGAAACAAGGGAATTGCTAGCGACAGAGGGATAATTATGGAAGACAATGGAGGGAATAGTGCGAAATCGCGCTAATGCAGTGGCGTTCGAGTAACAGAGCGATTAATCAAGCTTCTTTCAAAAACGAGGCCAGGATCTGCTGGTCGACATGCGCCGGAAGTAACAATGGTTGTAATTAAATGACCGCGGATCGATCGTTTTGGTGTTCGGAACCCTGTTGAAAATCAATGGGCAAGCGTAACCGCGTTGACAACACACCTGTGTGCACGTGTGGCGGTTAAGTTACCTTGCGCACAGCTGACAGATGCCGGACGAGTGACTAACGAGGAACATGGGCCAGCCATAAGCAGCGAGGGCGAAGTGCATGTAGTGAATGGCGGATTGGAAGTGGCCCAGATCACCGTCCTCGGTCAAGGACAAGAATTTGGTGCGGGGCGTGACCGGCACGCCGGACAAAAACTCGTAGGTGTCGTTTTTCCGCTGCTTCACGATCAATTCGCGCTCGATCTTCTGGAACTTCCTCAGCAACACCAGCCCGGCGACAACGTCCGATGGAACCACGTCCAGGTCCCGGAAGAAATCGCTCAGCAATCTAGCGATGTCCGCGAACGAGTTCTGCGACACAGCAATTTTGTGTGACGACTTTCTTCAAATTCGGCTAAACACACAATTCTGTGGTTATTAGGAAGAACGCCGCGTGTCGCATACTTTCACTTTCGAGATACTGCCGTTTAACACTCATCCGTCCCTCATTTCACAAACTGAATCTGTCCCTCGGTGTCAAATTGACTAAAAAATCGACAAAATAACAAATAACAAGGTAAACTTATCGATGTTTTTTTATTCGAATTGACGAGTTAACATTTACAGCTTAGGTTTCTCATGAAAAAAATAAAAGCCACGGAATTTCGGCCAAATAACAGAACAACATAACTTACTTCGGGAAAACTGTCTCAAATTGACACGAGGGACGGATGAGGGTTAAAGAGTTTTGATTACTAATTCTTTGACATAGGACTTTCTTTGTTTTCACAATTCATTTTCTAGTGAATACGTGAATCCTGTACTTTAAAGCTCAATTATTGCATAATCTCGAATTTTTTAAGATTGTGCCTTCGGCGTTTTTCCTTAGGTACAACCACGGAATTGACAAGTGGAACGTAGTCTTGCACATATAGGTGTACACTTACTCGACTTCTGTCCGAATTACCCATGCAGCAGAACAGCATTCTGCACCTGTTGTCCCAACTGTCCTGGTATGCACGTATCACCTTCCTGCAACGAAACTTGTATTGTTTTCACTGGCGATGCAACTCACTGCAGGGATCCATACAAATGTGTTTCACCTTTGAGAAGGAAATTTGAGGGAATTGGGGTCGGATGGAATTTAGCTTTCTGTGCGCGTTGTTTTTATCAATTATAATCAAAGGAGGACGGTAATTAGAGGCACTATTGGTATTGGAATAATGTTTAGAGGTCTTTGCGGATGTGGATTGAATTAATAAAAAATGCAATTGGCCAGAATTTCTAAAAGAGAAATTGCCAGAGATTTCCAAATTGTTATAACTAGACCGCGGATCTTTATGCAACATAAAAACTTGTTACCTGAATCGCAACAAGCTGGGATGAAATAAATATTTAATTTCTTGCTGAATATGTATAACAGGTTGAAAATAATATAGTTAATTTATCATAAATGCATAAAAACGCGGTATAGTTATAACGTAGGGAACAGAAGGAACAGTCGTGGGTCCGATTCAAAGGGAATATGGAAATGAATAAAGAGGGAAAGTATCAACCAGTAGAAGTGGATGGCAATAAGTCAGACGGCGAGAGCAAAAGAAGGATTCCACGAGCCGTTACCTCTGCCGCCAGTTTCTCTTTCTGCTGCCGCTTCGGTTGTAATGCAATTTGCCGCTTCTTGATTCCGCCTCTCTCATGCTGCGCTGATATTTCTTCATTTTCACCCACGATCTACCCGCGGCGTCATACGTGCACCATACGGTCACCGACACGAACGCCAGCACGCACCAATTCGATACCACTAAACCTGTTGTGCGTAAAGTTTATACTGTAATCGAATCGTTCCGATTGAAGTAAAGCTATTTCTCGCTTCCCGGGATTCCCGTCACATCAAATGCTTTATCACCGCAATCCGATTTTATATGCGACTTCTCGCGAATTTAACGCAGAACTACGATCAATGACCTGAGAATCCTTCATCATTAATATTCAGGGTGTTCATTTGAAAACTTTCCAGCCGAATATCTCGAAAAGTATGAATGATATTAAAAAAGTGTAAAACACGTGTCCAGGGATTTCGAGGGGGAAAGAGAGGGGCAGTATCAGTTTTTTATTTGGGTGGCGTTTTCAAGGCCATTTGAAGGTCGACTTTGTTTTTTCAAATGGAAACAATAAGAAACAAAGAAGAACGCACCGTATTACAGAATGTTCCTCTTAGTTTTTTCGAGCGATTTTCCAGGGATGGACGTGAGGGAAAAATTGTGTTCAGCAGCTTAAAGTCTGTGGGTCGATTAGCGAACATCCATTAGACGTCTGAGGCCCGACATTGAGAAAGTACGATTCGCGGGCGCAGTTTCGCATATCGGGAAAAGTTTCGCGGAGGCACGGTCGCATAATTAGAGTCGTAAAGAATTTCTTGCCCGTGAAAATCGTTTCCGTTTAATGCCGCCGCACCGCGAGAGGGAAAACGCTGCTCCGGTGAACGGGTTTCGAGTGTTTCGTGAAAAGTTCTCACTTACCTAACATTACTTCTCTGACTTGGTCGACCGGACAGGACTGGTAGTAGTGCGTTAGCCACGTCACACCTGCGCACAGCCATCCCGTTTCCACCAGCAACAGAACTGAAATAAAGTTTCACAGAACTCGTACAGACCGACTCGCAATTTCGAGTTTCAAGACGCTTCTACCGGGGTGATTCGTAAAACCAACCCACTTTTCACAGGAATAAATCAGTCGAGGTACAACTCGTTTTCTTTTTTCCATGAGAACAAAGTCTCGGCTCGGAAAACATTAACTCCTGACTGTTAATTAATTTTTGAAGGATTATACTTGCGTTAGTAAGTCGCCTCGCGATTTCGAAAACATTCTGTAGACAAGCTTATCGAGTATCGATATTCGCAACTTTCGAATTTAACGTTTAACCATTGTTTCAGGCATCATTCACTTCGCAACTTGTTGCATTATAAAAGTTCGCCGGAAGCTTTTGCGAACGTTTCTTCGTGGTATGGTTTTACAATGAAGACATTATCCTGTTGGCAGGACAATGCGAGCCACGAAAAGTTTGCTCGAAGAAATCGATTTCTGAACAGTTCCACTTCTTATAAAATAGTGCAAGATATTCTGCATTTGAACACAGCCTCTTTTATCTACGAGAATTGTAAATGTGCATTTAGTGGAATATGGAAATATTTTCTTCCAGAATATATCTAAAAAATAAAATACTGTGGGATCCTCGAAACTTGTTGATCAACCTGATGATACCTCCACGTTTTTTTTCACGCCGAGGAATGCAATTAGAGAAGTGCAGTTTCAGCTTTCTTCCACGGAATTATACAACCACCTAGAACACTTTACATCTTCCACTTCCCTGATTGCTTGTTGCGAGGGCAATAGACCTCAAAGGATCTTTGTCTAGATCGTGGAAGCTCAGCTTTAAAAAAAGATGTTCTCGTAAAGCGACTTGAACATTTTATAATCCTTCGATCGTCGTTCTATATTTAAAGCAAGAGGAATCGCGCGAAAACAGTCGGCTTCGATTCGTGTTTGGTAAAAGCAAATAAATACAAATTGAAGTGGCTCACTGTAAATGCATCGGGAGCTCAACAGTTCTCGCACGTTTTTCCTAGTACTCGAGGGCGTAAAAAGAAAGAAAAAATCGTCAGCTATCTTCGCGTGACCGGACAAACATTATTACATTTTCAACCTGCCTTCATACTCCTCGCGAGAAAGGAAGAAGCCTTGCCAAGACTAGACATTCCTGAACGGAATTGAAATCTTTCCAAGCCGCTTCCTTTTTGCTCCCAAGTGAAAGAAAATAGGCTATTTCAATTTGAACATCCTTGTAGTTTGGACATCTCGCGCGTTGATAGCATTTCGGGAAATCTTTATCGACCGACGAAAGGCTTGGAGAATATTTAGGTCGAACGCCTCGCAGGATCGACGACAAGCGTGGATATTCTTCTTCTTTTTTTTTTGTCACGGATGGTTGGCATTTCTTTGCTGAAAGGAAACCGCGCCAACGCAAATGCCGTTGCGTCGTCGTGCCGGATAACGATTGAACGTATCGACAGTGCTTTCTTCGTGGCTAGCCGTGCTGGAGATGGTTTCGTCACAAAGCCGTCTGACACGCTCCGTGGTTGCTTTTGATGCTGACTGAGTCGCAGTAAATAGGTTTGACCTAATTACCTATCAACGCGGCTGCGGAACACGAAATCATTCCGAGGGTACTTAAGTCGCTTACTTTAACGGGATAAACGGAGATCAATGATTGCACGATCCTGTTCTGGCGTGGGTTCTACGCTAATTGTCCAAATAGAGATTTTTCCTACCTAGTGGCTCCCCAGTTACGCATTCGGTAAATATCTCTTCAGGTTATTGTGATGCAAAAAATATTTGTTACGCAATGTTGCATAGTTCAATTGACCAAATATCTGGCACGAATATTTTTTTTCGAAGGTCATTTTTTTCGGAGTTATCAAAATTATCAAGGTTAGCAAGCCCATGAGAGTAGAAATGCAAGCCCTGCAATGACGGCTGGTACTCGTCGGTACCCTTTGAGTGAACATTCGTATTTTCTCAACGACCAGTTGGTCGTGCGTATGTTTGGGCCCTAAACTAAACTAAGCAGCTATGTAGATTTATCTAGGGTGGCCCTGTTCGTTTATCTAGGACGGTTCTTGCCACAGATGATATTGAACACCTGTTCGTTATCGGTAACAGGCTTTTTAAAAAATTTTTTTTAAATATTGCATTGTCATCTAGTTCTGAGCTATGTTTAAAAGTTCAAGTTTCTAGCTCATCGGGAAGTTAGTTACAAGAAAGCTAGCTAATAAAAACGTGGTAAAATAGGACTTTCGAGGGCGATCGCGGCCTAGATTATTGATCTTTTATCTAGCGCTTTTCACCGCTGAAATAGACCATCTTTGTATTATCGAGAAATGAGAAGGCGCATCCCGCACCCTTGCAATCCTGGAAAAACGAGTCTACCCCCTTAACATTCGCCGAGGTTTTCCCGGCTGTTTCGCAGGGCAAGAAATTCTCTTCCAGTTGCCTATTACTTCGCGCGATGAAGAAAAGAATTGATCTACTTTTTTAATTTACCGTGCTGTCCAACTTCCAGACAGAGCAGCGTCTTCGGCTTTTTGCCTGTTCCCTTTCTCTGCGGGAAGACGGGCGTGAAATTTTCTGTCCTTCTGGCCATTAAGAAATGGGAAGTCGCGTCGTTCCACCTCCTTTCCCTCTGTCTTAGTGTTCCGAGGTGGCTCATTAATTGTTCGTTACGCTAACGCGACCCGTTCGCGTGTCTTCATCAGCGAGAAGGTTTGCACTCTAAAATCGAACATTTCATATGCAACAAGCTAAGAGATGCAAAATGCAGGGATCTCGTCTCGTAGCCGCCCTCAGATCATTCTAAAGATAAAAGTTGAATTCTCCGTCGCCCGAAGTCCGCCCTCGGAAAATCGTACTTCCCGGCCGTGAAAAATTCAAGCTCTCCGCTCTTCGAAACTAGTTGAACCCGTTAACTTAAAAGCCCGAGCCGGAACGTTTGAGCCCGGAGAGCTTAAAACAAACTTTCGAACGTCGCGTCGCGGGAAAGCTCACCGGGAACTTCTTTCAAACTGGCGAGGGTCTAATTAGGGAGATCGACTGTATATATCGAGGATGACGGATTTTTCTGTAGATATTTTGCTTTCTTCTTGTTGATTCAAACATTGTAGAACATGAGCAAAATTCCTGGAATTGATTCGCGACGTTTTTTTATCCTGGACCTCTCTCGAATCTGTCGGTTCTGTTGTTCATTTGTTCAGGATACAATTTTATTTTGCATGGGACAGCAAAAAGTTCTCGCACGTACATTCCCGGCATTTACGTTTGAACAGAAGCTCATAGTCGGCGTCTGTCGAAATCAGACGATCGGAATCGTGGCGAACAAAAGATCCAAGTGTAGGAGGTGCAACGTCGGTGGCCTGGCACTTCGTACGCATCCAACCAATCAGCTGTACGTGATCGGAATTTCCATGAAATTCTTCGTCGGTGTGCTATACGATTCCCCGGGTCCCGGGGGAACAGCGGACCGGTGTTGGATCGGTTCCAGAACCGTTAATACGCTGCGATGTATGTGTCTTTCGAAGGAACAGACGGTTGGAAGCCATTCCTTCGACGAAATACCCGGTACATACATGATGCGCTGGCATATTGCGACCACTTTAATGTGTACGATGTCGTATAAAACGAAACAATTTATCAACGGATTACTAACGCGTCCGACGACGCTTATTTTTTTTTCTTCGATTTAACCCTTTGCACTCAGATCTATTGTAACACAGTTCCGACCGGTGATTATTGCATAATTTGGAAAAGTCTATGTTACAACACTTTTTAACAGGACCTTCAATAGCAACAGCAATTTTCATTGTGAACTAACAAGTCACCCTCAATAACGCATCTAATAGTTACATTTATGATTTTACATTTTACAACTTTTTTATGCGAGCCTATATTGAAATAATAGTGCTATCTTTTCGTACTGGGGTATAAGAAGTTAAGTATTTGGCGTTGAATAGCGTGGAATGGAAGTAAGTTTAATTAGGATTATTATTTCAACTATGAGAATTTACGCTGTATCATTGTTAAGGATGGACTTTGTTAATGGGGTAAGTGTTTAGGATTAAAATTCGATGGGTTGTGTTATCATTTTAAATATCTGTCAGAAATCGACGGAATCGAGCGACTACATCGATTGAAAGGATAGTTGATCGACATCTGTGCCTGCGGATCTATATCTAATCACTATGTATGTTTACAGGGTCCACATTCTCTCAGTATTTTATTCCCATTGTTTTAGAACGAGAGGAACCCGTCGATGACATTTACACAGACATCGAAAAGGCTTTTACCGTCGGCAAATCACTCTATTCTGGTCAGTAAGCTTCAATCTATGGGCTTTCACGGCTACGTGGCTCCGTGGATTTCCAACAGTCTGTACGCTGGCGGGGTTATTCGGAGTGAAATTCAACAATTCTTCCTCACAATCGATTTATGCATTGTTCGGCACGCCGTGTGGTCCACGGCCAAGACGGTCACAACCACCGATATCTCCGACAATATCCGATTCCTATTCTACGAACAATTTTTAATCAGGGGGCGTGCCGAAAGCAGCGAGGGAACTAATTCGGGGCTGGCTTAACGAGACTTATTGGACGGATCAGGACATGAAGCCTAATCCTAACCATCGGTTCCATTACGTAATCTAGTCGCCGACCAAAATTAATTCTCTTGGCCTATTGATTATAGTGTATGCAATAGTGCGACGATTAAATATAGTGCAGCACTGATAATTAGACTGCGGATCTTTATGCATTTATAACTAGCATGTGTATAACTCACATAGATCTACAAAACATATGTATATTTCAAATATTCATTGAGGGCCTAAATAAAAAAGTTTTAAAAAATGCCTTTTTATTTTTGCATGTAACCTTGTAAATTACAATTTTTGGAAAATCTTTTTTGCATATCATTTCGTAAACCAATGCTTCTAATTGATTATCAAAAATCAGGTCGTTTGGTAGAATTATAAAAAAGTTATTAGTTTTTAAAAGATGTACGAATACTTTGTACACCCACTGTATCTTCTCTTACCACCTACTGATTTCCAAGTTCAGCATATTCCAAAGAAATCATAAGCAGCAACATCTTTCATTTCGAAAATTTTCAATTTTCCGCCGCTTCCGAAAAGATTATATTGTATGTAAGTACGTGTGTATTCACATCAATTAAATGGAAATTATTTCCTGTAAATTAATTCGCTGGAGCCTGATAACCACCGCCATCGGAGAACTGAAACCTTGAAATTCTTTTTTCACACTCTCTCTAAGTTGGTAATTGAATTTATTATTTGTTTCAGAACTACCATTCAAACGGTCTAGGGCGGTACATTTTTATCGAGCGAAATTGATTGCCTTCTAACACCGTACGCGAATTCATCGATTTTGCGTGGCGTGAAACCTTTCGCTTTTACACTATAATACAATGACAAAATTATGTAATATGATTGCGTGAACACATTTTCTTTAAGACGTTCTTAATCACTTTCATTCTTCATTCACTCGTCACTTCAACTAACTAGCTGGACATTGAGACCTTCGCAGTCTCAAGTCTCATAATAATTAAACGAAGAATCCAGCGTCCTCTATAATCGAATTTGCGTGCAATAAATATTTTCGGCAGCGAATTTCCCGGTTTCCAGGGACGAACGGTCGCCAACCCTCGCGGTCCGAAATTTTTTACCCTCGGTTTATTATCGGCAAGGACTTACGACTAAAGGATCAGCCCTTATTAATATTCTCCCCATTGCCCTGCGAAGATTGGAAGGGTCGAAAGGGAAAGAAGTGGCCTCCCGTCGCCACCAACGAAGCTTTCGCTAACGAACCCCACACCGCACGCCTACGAATCAGTTTTGATTCCCCCCGACGTGATTATTGACGTTCCCGAAAGTATCTCTGATGGCCGTCGTAATCTTTGATTACCCACGTAATCGTCAAAGAGAGTCGCATAATAAAATTCATTAGACCAACGCGCGGTTGCTGCAGTCATAAGACACGCAAAAACTTCCGCAGACCTGCTACATAAATTGAAAACGTACGATTCTCGAACGATCATTTGCTGTCTCTGAGATTCTGCTGAATTTGAATCCTCGTGCATACGTATCTCCATTGAAAATTTAAGCCTGTGATTGTCTTATAATTGGATAGCTGTTTCACTTTAATTCATTCTAATTTTTTCGTTTTATATTTTTGCGCATAAAATACACTGACAATCTCTTTCACCTTCCGTGTGTGAAATTTCACACATTTGGCGACCGTCGATTAACTTATGCGTCCAAACGCGCGACAGAAAGAACCGTTTAGATTGGACCGGGTGAAACGTAATTTCAGAGCTTCTGTTCTAGAAAAATATCAATTGTTTGTAGGCGACAATCGAGCCAGGGCTATTGTGTTTTACTGTAGGCTACTTTGCATGCGTGTTCGTCGAATGTACAAAGATAGAGGGTTTTTAAAGGAATTTCGGATCAAAGAAAAATAGGCAGCAGCTGCTGCAACGAGTGCAGCAAGACTGCAATGCAGCGTTTCTTGATTAGCTGCGACGAATATAAAGCTCTACACTTTGATACAATCCATTTTCGATATCCTAACAACACCATGCAAATTGTTCGAAATAAATAATTCCTGATAACAAATTCTCGTTATTCGTGCTTGCGTAGATAATTACAAATTCAGCATTAATTGGCTTGCTTAACAGCACTTGCGAGGTGTTAATTCAAACGACGGCGTTCCAACGGATTTGTGGTTTAAATTGTTTCCAAATAAATCGTAGATTCTCTGTAACTTCAACAATGAATTACCAGCCAACCAGGCAGTATTAAAAATATTAACTGGCGTATTGAACCAGCAGTCTCGACTTTGTAGTTTAAACAATGGTATAATCATTATCGTGACAACGTGCAGTAATGCACATTCTACAGATCTGTGTTAAGTAACGAACTCTCCCAGCACTGCAACACGTCACGACACCTATTTCCAACGCCAACTTCCCTTTTGTGCCGACTCGCCCTCCGGTTTCGATATCATAAATATATCGGATAACCACGAAAGGACGGGCAAAGGTTCTGAGATTGACGACGCTCGATTTTCTGTCTATAGGGGGAACTGATAAAAATCTGATCGATCCTGGTGACCGAGGCAACACGCCCCCGTTTCTCGCTTCTGCTGTCCACGTAACCTCGAGCCCTCATTTTACGGTTTATTTCATTGTTCTCATCAGCCATTTACTCGATATCAGTTCTACTATTCTACCTCGGTGTCTACACTGTTGTGCATGTATTAAATATTAATATACTCTTGGACTTGGAGCAATTTTGAAAATGAACACGCATTTTTTAAACTCGGATCAGTTAGCATTTGAAAAAGAACATCGAGGAAGGATAAGCAAACGTGCCGACACACGAACACGTAAAGTGTGATGATAATTATTAACGTTTACGTAGGCAATCGTCAGCGGAGTTGCACAACAGGCAAACTCACCTTGAACGAACATTAACGACCGAATGTTTTGGTACCGATTCCCAACAAAATTCTGTCGCGTGACCAATCTTCTATTGATTCAACGCTAATTATTTTTAGAAACAACCACAGAGTCTCTTAGTTAGACTGTTCGCGGTTGCCCAAGTTTGTTGACTTAACGAGCATAACTCTATTTCCATCAATTCACCGGGCGATTCCAAACTTTCGGGTTGCGGTGTAAGCTTACAGCTGTTGAACAAGAGAAATTGTTCGAGCCGTGTTCGAAATGTTTTTTCTGTGTGAATTTATATTTGTACAATCGTGTTTATTTACAAGAACATCATTAGACTGCGGATTTTATGCATTTATGACAAAAACTCGCAGACGTAATTTAAAACAGTAAAAGCATTAGACGAATTTAAAGCTACTGTTATATTATTTTCAATCTGTCGAACATATTAACCCGTTGATAAATAAACAATTTGCATAGGAATCGGAAGGAGTAGAATTTCGGGCAGAGATACGGGATTGTGAGACTTACAAAGTCGAATGTAAAGAATATATTGCATCGGTGCCCTGGCCGCAGTGTCCAGGATGCTTCCCCTGGTGGAAAGGAAGCAGATCGAGAATTCGACCAGCATCGAGAAACCAAAAATCACCAAGTATCCCACAACGTACTCCCAGAGAAGGAGGATGCACGTGACGCTGCGATCCCATGTGAGGATCCCCAGCAGAACGCCCAGTACTGTCACCCTGTAACAAAACCAGAAAAAAAGCTTCATGAGAAAAATGCCTGACCCGAATCGCCCGCTGTTCCCGTAAAAATATCACGACTATCGAATCAGTTATCGAACCGTGAACAGAATACATTCTAACAGCGAATCCCGCGCACCTCTCGTCTAATTACTTTCGTTCCTACGCTAGCATAATGCAAAGTAACTACCCTAACCCTTCTCCCGATTGTTCTCGGATAATTAACCGCCTGTAGTATTGCGAATCAGCCGCCGTCAATTAGGCGCACAATCGGAATTACATAATCGAACGCATTCATATTTGTTCGAAAGCTCATTGTTTAATGCTGGATTTACTGATCCCGGCAATTTGAAGAGTTTCGGATCCCGAATGTGTTAAATATTGATCTTTGGCATTTTAACCCGAAAATTAAACATTTCTTCCGACCTAAAATATTGCCATTTTTTTGTGAGATTTGATTAGATAACTACGTATCTAATATTGTAAACAATATTTTCAATAACGGTAGGTATAGCAATTTTTAATGGCGCGTCAGAGTCGCCACTCGAGTGCTAAAGGTTAAATCCCCGCAAAAATTAATATTAATTGCTGGATTTAATGGTAATCTGTGATAGACAGAACAGTATAGCCGACTAATTGAAAGCGTAATATACCTGACTAATAATCCCCGTAGCCAGCGAACGCTTTCCGAACACCAATAAATCTCAAGTTCGCCAGACTCCGTGGAAATAAATTATAAGGGAAATTCTATCCGCGACAGTAAACGCTATAAAGAACAGGTATATCGAGCAGTATAAGTCTATCCATGGGTCTTTGAGGTTTCAAACAGTCCAGAATTCACATGACGTTTACCATCCCCCTTTACACTCATTTCCACCGGGTCGTATTTCATCGTCGCCTTCAGCCGTAATATTTATAGCCCACTTGCTCGAACGGTGTGTCCCATTTTCGGGAAACCATTTATAAAATAGGGAATTCGTTAAACCCTCGATATATATGTATATAACGCATTAACAGTTTGTCGCATTCCACACATTATAGGTCACTTCAAATATGACTATAACTGCCACGTGCAACAGCGAACACAAGGAATAATTTACGATCGGGAATACTACTTTCTTGTTACTTTCTGGAACTGTGTATATAAACACAGAATATGTGCTCGCGAGTCCATAAAGCGATAATTTATTAGCTAAACTTGCAGGATTTCCTTGAAACCGGTTTTCCACGGAAACGAGTCCCGCGGAGAACTGTTTTCGATATTGTTCCAAGGTGAAGGACGCTTTAAAAAGCTTAAAACAAGACGATATCGTGTAAATTTCGAAGCTGGTGTCATCGAGAAAGGTAATATGAATTTATTACTCGTTTGGGAGGACAGGAGGAAGATTGCTGCTTTGATGTATACTCCTTACGAGTTTCGAGGATTAGATTTGAAGAGTGGCGCAATAAGCATTCCCCAAGCCGCTTAGTCCTCAAGTACTGTATGAAATAAATTGATTACAGCCCGGGAAATTCTAATTACACGTTTCGTAATATCTTTTATCGTGCTTTAGTATTCGAAACTTCAGTCGAAAGTGTGACTCGTTCTTAGAAAATTACAAGTTTGACGATATTTATGACTGCAGAATATAAAATTTCAAGTGGATCTTTCGGCTCAATTCAGTGTGAAAATGTAGTGTATCGCAGGCGTCGATCTTTAATTTCCAATAAAACGGGAGCGATGATATAAACCAGCAGCTCGGTGAGTTCCGGCAACTTCAATATCCTCCGAAAGACACTGATGCCCTCGGATAGCTGGAAGATCGAGGATCAAATCGACGTCGACTACAATCTTCTGAAGTGTCTTGCTGTGGTCCTCGGTCGAACTATACATTGGACATCATTTTAGATAGATACCGTTCGTTTGGAACAGTTTTCTGATGGCCCTCTCTAGATTAATCACGCAATCGTAATAGCATTAAAGAAATGAGAATGTGGCCGATCTAAGAAAGGTTCAAAGAAAGTGGCAGGGATAAAAAGAAAAGAGAAAAAGTTCTCGTGATCGAAGAACAATCGTTTTCTCGCACACGATGGAACTCGGTCGATCGCGCTAGGAATCAGCTTGGGAAGAAACATCTGTTCTTATGCAAATGCGGGGAGGTAATATCTGAATCGAGAAGTTCGCGACGATTCTTTTAAATCAGTCGTACGTGAGGCGAGCTGCCTTCGAGAAGCAATCGACGTAATTGCTCGGTCGTTTCCTACATCATCACACGTCCGGGTAATTACGGGCTTGTTCTCCACTTGAGAATGAAACGCTGTCTCGATCGATTCACCGATACGTCTCGAACCTTTTAGTTGTTGGCTACTTAAAGTCGATCGCCTCTTTTACTTCCTGTTCCACAACAGCCATTTCAATGTCCGAACTTACCCAATTATTCCATTTTTAATGATTAACCCGTTGCATTACCACTTTCTCCACGTCCACAGTCATTAAAACTTCTTTGTCGTTTTCATTAAATTTATGACAACTAGCAATTTTCATAGACACAATTTGCAATTTTCATAGACCAATTTTCAGAAAATCTAATCAAATCAGATCTTATTTTCTGTGGTAGTAGCGTCACTTATCAGGTTCTTACTTATTGCTAATATGTATACAAGGTGTCTCAGCCAAAGCAGGGCACCTAACTATCTCCTTTATTTTTAATCACACGAAAAATATTTATGGCATAATTTAAATGGTATCGAAGGAGGAATATTGTTAATAACAAATGCGTGAAAAACAAATGGACAATGGAAATAATCTTTTATTGTTTCGATTGCCACGCATCAATTATTTCCAATTTGTAACTTTTTCCCAGTGTATTCGAATAGAAATATCGTTGATTAAATTAAAATTTTTTGGTAACAACTGCCCGTAGAAAATCGTTCCCTTTATAAGATTTTAATTGATCCAATTTTGTAGTTGAATTGTAATTTCAATTAGACTGTAACGTTATGAAATATTTATTCCATCGTAGTCACGCGGGATCCCTCACGGTACGGTAATAAAGCGACGAGATTAAAAGAAAAAAAAATGCTATGGTACACGTTCCTAATTTACTTCCTTTCGGACAGCCCGCCGGGGAATTAATTCATTGCGTACGGTATTACCATAAATTTGCAAAGCCTGTTAAGACGCCTTTACCCAGTCACCCTAGTTTTTCCAATTTTATTATTTTCTGCATAGAACGAATTTCACTATGATTATAAAACATCAATTAACTCCTCATTTCTGAAGAGAGACGAAGCGAATTTGTGTTGGCCATTTAAAAAATGTTACCATGGCAGAGAAAAAAAAAGGAATTTAGTTTGTTTCACGTCCAACTGGTGTGTAACAGGTAATTTTTACTTGTCGTACGAGTTTCGTAGTTATTCCACAAACGGTTATTACCAGTTTTACCGAGGTCATTATCGAAAACAATGCGCGTTTCTCCTACTTAGAAATGGAATATTGTGCAAATATTATTGATATTATATTTGCACGTACAATGCGAAAACGAAAGGGTTTCGCAACCGTAGAATTTTAAAGACGAGCCATTAAAATGGTTCGTGCGTTTTACTGTTAACGACCACTCCGATTCTTTCCGGAGAATGCTCGCGTCCCATTCTCTCTGATCGTTAATAAGTCATCCCCATCTGTCTACAATCGACAATACAACGCTAACGACACTCGACGCCACGGTGATGCTCTCGCGGGAATATTTATTGGAGTATCCTCGACCGATCGGTCGTTTCATTAGACATAAAATCGAGGGGTAGAGGCGGTCATTTCGTCGTGGGTCCACCAATCATTCGCGGGAACCAAAGAAACAAGGATTGAAGACGTGAAAAAACATCGATAATTGAATAAAGATCTGAATTATAAATTAAAATATAATTGAATTACAATGTAATTTTTATCTGAAAGGTGATACATCCGTACTGTTTTCCAGGGCTGAGTTAAACCATTAAACACAGTTCAAATTACATATATCGTATTTAGTATCATTGTAATCAGAAAAATGCCACGAATAAGTCGGCGAAACAACCACAAAAATTAATGAAACATAAAGAAGTTTTGTAATTGGATTAGTAGTGGTTCAATAATCATACATTAAAAAACTGAGAAGCCGTCAAAATGACGGATTCCGTGAATCTAGCGTGAATTATAGAAAGTGAATGTGTCGATACTTTCTTGACAATCGGCTTGTGTGGTTACGAGCGTGTGCACGAAAGTTTAGTGTCGTTAATGGCAAAATATTTCACGACAGGCGGCGAATGTTTACGCAAGCTCGCAGTTTCAGGTGCCGAGTTTCAAAAATAAGCTTCACAGAGTCGCCCGACTTCTCCGCTGGAGAACGGCTCTGTGTTTGCGAAACGAAATAACATAAATCACGTGTTTTCACTTTCGAGGTGTTCTGGAGAGTTTGAAATAGTTTTGACCACGAATCTTCGTGTGCTATTGTATTTTTCTTTGAAGAATGGAACCGGGTTCTTCAAACACACAACCCTTTCATCAATCAGCTTCCTTTCCAATTTGTATACGTGTGACGTTCGTGAATTCTGGCAGCGGAAATCTAGACAGCGGATGTTTATGCAAAATAGAAGTTGTCTGCATCGATTGCAAGAAATATACTAGAAACCAAACAGGATGTTATTTCTTCCGTTAATAATTGTAATAGATGAGAAATCATAAATATACATTTTTAATATTTAAAATTTCCCTACAATTTTCAATTCCATCTACTCAATTTTCCTATAAATGCATAAAGATCCGCAGTCTATTAATGTGACAATAAAAAATGTCACTCTATGAATGAGTGAAGCTTAAGTCAATAAATCAGTACCAAACAAGGAGAGCTGCCTTTAGAAGCACGTCTTAAAATAATAGGGAATCGTTGGAAACAAAATTGAGAAACAATTTCGAAATACAAAGGGTTGAAGTAGCTTGTAATTTGAAGACCATTGTGTCCAGATCGATTAACCGTTTGCAGATTGGACACAACCCTCTAATTTCATTCGGCTTTTTCATTCGCCGAGTCGACTGTCCCGCGGAGAGATCTCCTTTTAATCATTTTGCGGTTGATACGCTGCGAGTATATGAAAAAGAAAAGCCCGGACGATGCGTCCTATACATAGAAAGAGAACGAGTAAAGAATCTCGTGAAAGCTCGCTCGCGCGCGACTACATCACGAAATCTCTTCAAAGCAGCCGCAAGAAACGAGGTGAAACGTGCCAGGCAACTGTGAATGGAGATACACGGGGCTGTGCTTTAATAATGCAACGTGTGCATCGTGTTCTATGGATAAAGGTCTCAAGGGATATGACCGATCGTTGTGCTTCACCGTTTGTTAGCCACTTCAGAACACGATCTCGACAGCCTTGTGCCGCGACGGTATTCGCAGTGCGCGCACCACGTTCAGACAGGCCCGAGCGGAAAATGAACGTGTCACGAAGCGGAATGCTACTCGAGACTGTGCTCTGCTATCAAGTCGGAATGAAATTTCACGAAACGCGGACACTTCCGTCCAATTAGCTGCACCCTGAACTGGCGAACTGGCAATCTGGCAATCGTAATAGTATTAGGTTGACCCAAAAGTTTCTTTCGCAATGCGTACATTTAATATTGTTTTAATATTTTTATTAACTTTTCATTACTTGGTGATAAAACGGACTGGGTTAGGTCTGGGTTAACCTAACCTAATACTTGTGTGATGTAACAATATTAAATGTAATTTTCATTGCGAAAGAAACTTTTCGGACAACCTCATATAACTATTTCGTTCGAACCATCCGTCCGTCGTGTAAATTTTTAGGAACTTTGGTCGGAAGCAAATTCCATCAAATCTCTTTGATATATCAAAGACATTATAATTATCTATATATATATATATATATATATATATATAATCACATTATAATGTGTCGTTTTATGTGGGGTGAAAACTACCCTTACAGAAGCCGAACAGAACACTTCTTCAATATTTATTTCCATCCAGTGCACTTCTCTTCCAAGCGCAATTCCCGATAAGGGGGAGGGTCGTTTATTTTTATGCACTGATCTATCCGAATGATTTCGAAGCTCACCAGTCTGCGTCACGGGTCTAATGAATCACTGTTAGTGTCAAAGATAAACGTTCCGCACCGCGGCTCGTGTTCCGGGGGCTACGAAACTCTGTTTGACAAATGTTCTTCAAGTTAGCGAATGCTCGAAAGCGCAGACTTAATTGATTCGTAACTCGCTGGCACAATTGGGAGGACTTGAAACGTGCAGTGGGTCGCGTGCTTCTTCGTTCGGCTTTCTCTCTTTCTCTCTCCCTCTATCTCTCTCCGGCAAGGAGAATTTTCGGAACGAGTGTTACACTTCCGTCCCGATGGGATTATTATCGCGCCTTAATTCACCGATTTCTTAAACGTCTCCGCCCAGCCGAAGATCCTCTTGATACCTTAATTGGTCGAGTCCCGCTGCGTTAAGTTCCGCTGCTGGGCGGAAAGTTTGTGCAATAGCTCATTCATGAAGTTTCGGGAGCAACGATAAATTACCTGAACCCTTACGATCTTCGTGACAGTCTGGCTCAAGGTCTCGTATTTTCTTGTTCCTCCGAACACGATTTTCTTAGGGCTGACACACTTAATTTCCGAGGATCTACTCAAAGTAAATGCGATCCAAATTGACGAATGTGTTCGTGAAAGGTTCGTTAAAAAATCAATCGCACAACAAAAGGAGTTTATTAAAATTTAATGAACTTTGCCACTGGGATATTACTGTAAAGTTATAAAGTCCCACGTTTCCAGAAGGTTGTGCAAAAATTGTAAAGTTGCACTCCGCGCGTATTAAATCTTGAATAGTTGAATGTACAACGCGGGAACCTTGACAGGACTTTCGCAGGACCTTGGCAGCCTTGAATGGTCCAGAACGGTTTCAGTTTCGTTTTCGTTTTCGGGGATGGAGGATGTTTTCGTGCATAGCTGAAGGCCAGAGCCCGAGCATTCGAAAAGAGCAAGGGCTATTGTGAAGGAGATAAGGGATGGCAACATGCGGGGGACGAAGAAATACGCGAAGATGCGGGTCCCGAAACGAGGAAGGAGGAACGTGCGCGCGGTTAGGGGAGATTTAGAGGGGTTGCTTTCCATCCTGGATAAGCAGCGTCGGGATCAAGTAACTCGCGTTAAGTTTATATCCATGCAACTTTTCCTATTGGTGTCCGTCCTACTGCAGACGTATCATCCGAACGCATTACAGTGCATCCATTAAGATAGCGACGAATTTATACGGCAGTGAAGCCCTGCCAATGCCCATGGCCGTTCCTCGAGCGCGTTGGTTTATCCGTTTGATGTCCTCGTTGCGCTTTAATGCGCTTTTCGTGAAAGCACTTCGACTCTTTTCTAATTTAATGCTCCGCCGACAGTCTTAATTTCATTCCATTTGGAATATTGCTGAATCGTGTTTCGCAAGTTGTACACAATTGGGCTTTGCTAAATGTAAGTAAGCGGATTAAGATATTCGGATATTTCATCTTGAATATTATTTAGTTCATTCATTGGGGAAATAAGGAAAGTGCACATAACGTTTCTCGGCGTTTCATAGCATACTGCAGGCTTTCCTATCAAAGTTTGGCTTTCGACAGTTTTGCACAAAGATTCGTATACCGGCAATAAGTTAAGAATCAACCGGTGAACTTTGACCGAAAGCTGCACGACATCTGCAGCGCCGGTCACAATGGAGACCGTCGGTCCTTTCAAACGGTTAGATCAACCGGAAGTACCACTTGCGCATCGGATTAACGATTTTCCACGTGCCTTCGCTAGAACCGGCGAGCATTACAGCCGATCGCGATGAAACGAGAATTCGTTTGTGGCTATAGTTATGAAACCGCGCGTGCTACGTTGAAATATGGTCCAGTCAAACCCGGATCGTAAATTGAATACCCGGCGAAAATATTCCTCGCGAATTTCGTCGACGCGGTTCGACGATTCGCTATGGCTGGGTTATCGCGCTATCATCGCGAAAATTCAAATTTAATTCCGCCACGGAGACAAGACATTCCGTAGAAATATTTATGGAACACTGCTCGAACGTGGACGTGCTAATTTTGCATATTTTGTGCGCGGCAGTGGAAAAAAAGCGTCCGCTAGGACCGGCAACTTTTTAACGAATTTATGCACCGTTCTTTTAGCTTGTTTTTAACGATTCACCTACTTATCGTAGAAAATAATTAGTTTCCGAACCTAGTCAAACAAGAATGACGTTCTTCTGATTAAAACGAGACCGAACAGGCCATAACTTGGAGCATATCCGTCTTCACTAGCTGCAGAGAATTTCTGCGAGATATTGCTTTCCATCCAGCGGAAATTGAGCATCGATGTTTCTAAATAGGTAATCGGCTCCTTCTCGTTTGATTTACATTCTCGATTTTATATCTCCTGAGAGTAAAATCAGCTCGCTCCGAAATTCAATTCGGAGCTCGTATACAGGGTATTTCACCTAACTTGACCACCTTGAGTATCTTTGTTGTTTTTAAAGATACGTCAAAAGTCTGAAGGACAAAGTTGAATGGTAAAATGGGGCTCATACGATTCCAAAAAAATTACATAAAAAAGAAATTCTTTTTGGTATCGTATGAGCCCCATTTTACCATTCAACTTTGTCCTTCAGACATTGGACGTGTATCTATAAAAACAACAAAGATATTCAAGGTAGTCAAGTTAGGTGAAATACCCGGTATAATTTCGTTCGGTCAGATCAATTTTATAACACTCTGGTGATTTTTTTTCTCGGTAGTGGGTGTGCTAAGCAAAGTTTGCTGTCGCTCTTAAATGTGTATACTCCCCGAGAAAGTGCGTGTAGAATTACAAGACACACAAGTGTCCTTTTCCGTGGGTCCGAAGCTGATAAAAATACGGCTATCACCGTGCAACCGTTCGCAGGAAACTGATATCCCAAGAATTCTATCGCTATCGTGCGAAGACAGGCCTGCGAGTTCGTCGTAAAAATGCATGCGCAACCTTGCATGCACAGTTCCTGTGGAGGACGCTAAATGAAGCTTATGATACGACCTGCAACTCCACTGCACAGCTATGCTCGAAAAGGTCAAGCTTGCCATCCGATTTTATCGTGGTTTTTGATCCGGCTTGGTTTATAACTTTTTCAAATTTCTTGGCTGCGGACATTTTTTTGGCTAGCTGCAATCTTGACGTTGCACATTTCAGCGTGGTGCAAGAGTTCGTAAAGAGCACAGATTGCAGAGCAATTTTTCTTTTTCGTTGCACGAGGTGGACAATGAAAATTCTTTTGATTTTTATGGATGCGCGAGAGTTGATTAAATTTTCCAAAAATTTATTAATGTTATGTTATATGTTTCTTTCTAAGTATAGGCTTTTATTAAAATTTAAATAAAATGATTTGATTTTTATTGAAAATAAAAAATATGTGCCTTTATTTTAAAATATATATATATATATATATTCTTAAGGGGCGGCAATTTGTATTTTTGTCCGGGGCGACGTAACCGCTAGAACGGGCGCTGGCGGTAGGCTGTATTCTTTTCTCAAGTGACTATGAATACCGAAGATAAAACAGCACCGACAGACAACTTCTTGCATAAAAACAGTTACGAAGAGCGGGAGGTTACAGCTGGCACTGCTCGGAATTCTACAGATATCCGGTACGTGTTCAACAACTGTATTTTACAGAGCACTTGACATCTCGTAATAACAAGACAATCTAAGACCGGGGCGTTGTGAATCTCTTAATGTGTTGAACTGAAGAAACGAGGCGACTGTATGTATACGCGGGTGTATGAACTCATTCAAGTACTATAGACCTGGAACGTGTAATGGAACAGCTTTTGACTCGAACGATCATTTCCATAACACGATGTGTTTCCACTCTGCTGCAAGTGCAACTTTCAATTTATTATTTCACCAGTTTATCTGCTTTCATTTCAATGTGTCATTTGTCCAAGATATTGGAGAATTTTTACAATTCTATGGAATTTTAGTTGCGAATATAATTAAAGGCAGTAGAGGTCTGCATCGATTAACCTCAACCCTAACTCGGGAGACAATTTCTACACTTCGAGAAATTGGTCGGCGAACGAAGGAAGGAACGCGTACCAAAAATTCTCTCGACACTGCTCCGCCTGAAAAAAATCGTCAATTATCGTCACACCCAGAGGACATAATCCTCGTTATCACGTTATCAGTATTTGTCGAAAACCAACTGCCGAGTTATCGCGAAACTCCACGGAGCTACGTCAGACGTGGATTTCGTGAATGAATCGCGGAGACGACGTTGTTGGGCCGAAAACAAGTAGTGGAACGCAAACAGAAAGAGAGGAAGAAAATCAGCAGTCGGCCTCTGGCTTTTAACTCGTCGAGAAGTATGGGAGGACAAAGCTCGAGCACAGAGTGGGAGAGAGAGAGAGAGAGAGATAGGGTAACGTGGAAACAGCGGAGAACTCGACACAAGGTAAATCGATACGGACCTCGCAGCAGCCAAGGCTGACGGCCCTTCTCTACTTTCTCTCCTCCTCTTCGGGTTCTTCGCACCCCTATCCGTTCCCTCTTGCCACCGCTGCCATCCGCGACCCCCTCGCGTACAGATTATGGTGCTCGCTGCCAGCGATGGGAATGGAGTGCTACTCGTCCCACAAAGTTTACCATCGCGGGCGGCGAGAGCCGTGTGCCCCCTTATCCCCCAACGACTCTCGCGGAACCTCCTGTGCACCCCTAACCGAGGTTAGCCTGCTTCGTTCTGTTTTTAGCATGACGTAGGCCTCGACGCTCGTGAAAATGATCATTCGCGCAACCCGGACGACTCGTACGAAACGAGTCCGTCGTCTTCGAACGTTACGCCCACCTCTTCTTATACCGACTCCGGCCGCTCCGAAATTTTATGCGGAGATTCGCCCGGAAAACTCGCGAACAGCCAGGGGAGAAACCTGGCGAAAAGCGGTTTGATCGAACGGTTCGGGAATTTCGTGCGAAAAGCTAGAACGTGCTGGAGGAGGATTTAACCCCGAGGCGAAGGAAGAGGACATTCACCTTTAACCATCGGGGATGCTGCAAGGATTTTTTGGGTGGGTAGCGGAAATTGGAAGTTTCGTTGCGTATTTATTGGGCATGTACAAGATGTCCCATCCGAGCTAAAAGTGTATCCCACCACAGCGAAAACATTTATTTTCTGTTTTTAGATACTGTAAAATCTAGTTCTCTCTTTATGTTGCAAACTTTCGGATTTAAAGATAGCGAGCCCCTTGAGCCCTCTTCGGACTTTGGATGTTCAGAATTTTCACTATGGTTATAAGTGCTCGGTACACTACGCGAAAAGTTATTTTAAATTGCCGTGCGGCTGCTTTTGAACTAACAAATTGCTTAAGAATTGTTCTAGCGGGAATTGCCAATAATATTGGCCCGTTCGTTTATTGCCCCCACTAATAATCTCGAAGCCCGATGCAGTTTAATGAGATAAGAGTTGATAGAGTTACCGGGATCGGAACGAAGGTAACAAGATACTCGATCGCAGATTTAGCAATACATATTAGCTTCACCGATTACACGTACAAAGTACACGCCAATAATATCCGTTCTTCGAAATCATACTCCACTCGACGGCAAAGAACGAGAACCATTAAGACTCTGCCGAGTACATACAAAGTCCTACAAACGATTCTTGTTGAAGGGGCAATTTAAGGCTCCCCTACTTACAACGTAAACACTTAAACTGGACCCGTAGTAGTTATCTTCCGACTGAGAACAATTTCAGGTCCTTATTTGAATCCCTTCCACATTGGTCTAATTTAAATCTGCTAATACCGAGTTGTTTCTACGGAAACATAGTAATTTTCATCTCTCCCGTGTCGAGTATACACCACGATAAAGAGTTTCGTTATTCTAACCCAGTAGTCTGGGTAAAATTGCCGCGATCGTCGTATCTGCGGCTTGTGTTTCCTAAGAAAAGACTCCAGGCGACCATAATAATTGTTCACCTCAATCTAAACACTCCAAGTTCGTAATATGTGGCTAACAGAGGAGAGATAGACGTCTATTGTGTTTGTCGGAGCACTTGGGATCCTCTTAACTGTTATTCGGCTCATTCCCGCAGCGAGATTGTATCTCTTTTTGTTTTCAAGTGGGGACGAACTGCACTCGGCGATAAAAATCGAATACTTTCAAAAGCTGGAGTATGAAGCATCGCGAGTAAACGTAGAAATCTGTTTTATCGGGCCAAAGAAATTGCTGCAGTTGCTTTTGAAGAGGAAAATAGACCAACACTCTTCTTTCATGTTGCCATTTATGGAGTTGCGATATTCATGTTTATAAACAATATATAGGTATGTATAAAAGTCTTCGATTGTTCTCTCTGTTTCCATTGTGTAGTTGCGGGGAGGCGAATAACGATTTCACGTAGAATCGAGAATACAATCGAGTTTCGTCGAAGATTCCCAGTAATATTCACGGTTTCGCCGGTCGACCCCGACGTATTCAAATTGTCGCGGTCTACCGATACTTGTTCGGACTTAATTTAAAGCGTCGATAACAGTGAACCAGTCGTTCGCGTACGCCGGGCACGGCGAAGGGAAATAACCGAACAAGATAACGCGCGGACTGCTCTGCTGGTCGACTCACGAGAACGCTTTCCGAATATAAATTAGCGTATCGAACGGCGACGCTAATTTACCAACGATGCTACCCGTTCACGAAAACTCAGACCGACGAGCATTCAGCCGGAGACCCGTTGTTGCACGAATTTTCCGAATTACGCCGCGCGGTTGCTATCCTTCGCAATGACGGATCCCGTAATCTACACAGTGATGCAAATAACGCATTCTCCCGATTTTTATTAGTCATTCATAGAACTATCAGCACTAGACAACGGATCTTTATGCATTTATGACAAACGTGAGTAGGTGTAATTTAAAAAACAGACAAACAAACGTGGAAGATGGTAACAATTTCTTTCGAATATTTTCTTCGGTATGTTTTATTTATGAGGCTTTGCGCTCGATGTTTATTTCAAATGAGGTCACATAGTTAAGATAAAAAGTGCAGCAATTCAGATAAGCTCGTGAGTTCGAGTGTTTAAATACATTTGCATAACATGTACAATAATTTTACACTTTTATTTTAGTAAGTGCAGTTTATAGTAGTAAAATACCGTTTTTAACTGGTTTATCTTGTGGCCTGGATTATATAATCTCATTACACAAGCTTGCTTGTTAATAGAGATCATTATAATCCTTATATATTGATTTTCTCGATAACCACCTTCAAAGTAGAATGTATGGCTCTGAATTTAACAGATAAACATACATATAAAATATGATTAGGACAATTTCAGCAGTGCAACCACGAAAACCATTCGCGGTGGAATCAGAGCAGCAAGGTTGAAACGAAGTAGAACGAAGTGGGGGGGAGCAGTCTATCCAAAAAGCGTGCTCGAAAAATCAATTTTTTTCAACGACGCAGACTCGTCGGGATTCGTAGACGGCATTCGCGAGTGTAGTCGGTTTATGCGAATTCCGGAGCAGCGTGTCATAACGAAGAAGTGCTGGAGAGAGAGCGGGTTGGCCGCACTCGGTTACCAGGAAAACCAGATAACGAGAGTGAAAAGGGTCGACGCTTGCGCCCGCCGACGCGAACGTTTCTTGGCGTCTCTTCGAGGTTTTGCCTTCCTCTACGTCGTCGGTTTCTTCTGACCATTTTCAACCCTTTGCACTCGGAGC